>OU862893.1:25105000-30105000 GCA_917880725.1 Selenia dentaria
ATTTGCTGACGATATCGTCATTGTGGCAGAGACGCTGCAGGACCTGCAACAGATGCTGAATGACCTGGCTGACTCTTCTATACGCATCGGCCTACGGATGAACTTGGACAAAACCATGGTCATGTTCAACGAACATGTTCTACCGGAACCGATTGCGATACACGGCGCCGTTCTCGAAGTTGTTCAAAAATATGTGTACCTCGGGCAGACATTGCAGTTGGGAAAAAACAACTTTGAGAACGAGGTGAATAGAAGAATTCGGCTGGGCTGGGCAGCGTTTGGGAAACTACGTCGAGTCCTTACTTCGCCGATTCCACAGTGCCTGAAGACGAAAGTCTTCAATCAGTGCGTCCTACCCGTCATGACATACGGAGCCGAAACGTGGACACTGACGGCTCGAATGGTCCACAAGCTCAAAGTCGCTCAGCGGGCTATGGAAAGGGCTATGCTCGGTGTTTCTCTGAGGGATCGCATCAGAAATGAAGTGATCCGTCAGAGAACCAAGGTCATCGACATAGCCCACCGGATCAGCAAGCTGAAGTGGCAGTGGGCTGGCCATATTAGCCGTAGAACCGACAACCGTTGGGGTAAACGAGTTCTAGAGTGGAGACCGCGTCTCGGCAAACGTAGTGTAGGACGTCCTGAGGCACGGTGGAGTGACGATCTGCGCAAGACGGCTGGCAAAAACTGGATGCGAGAAGCCCAAGATAGACCTAAGTGGCGTGCAATTGGAGAGGCCTATGTCCAGCAGTGGACTGCTACAGGCTGATGATGATGATGATGACTTGATAGTCATTTTTTATGTTGTTGTGTTTAGTATCTGTTCAAATAAATGCCTTCTCTTTCTTTCTTTCCTTAATTTTAAATAAAGGCATATAGTCAAGTGAAGAGACTTCGCTTCAAGTGTACTTAAATGATATAATTTACCCACAGAAAAACTAAGGCCAAACGTGGACCTGAGAAGTGGGACGAAATAAGAATGTTTAGATACAAATATAAATTGGGGCGAATATGGCATACAATCCGGGACGAAAGCAGATTTTATTGTGTGGTCCGAACTTCCTAGGGACGGATATGGCATAAATCGTTAATACAAACACCCAGTGATTTTTGCACCTACCAAGATAGTTGATTACAATAATGTTTTGTTTTGAAGTCTTTGTCACATATTGATTTAATATGTGACGGTGCCCTTCAAATCAACACGGTATTTTCTCTACTCTAGAAGTAGTAGGTGTTGTTGATAGAAAATAGATAGATAGATAAACGTGAAAATTTGTGAGTATGGATGTATAGATGTATGGATGTGTGGGTGTATAGATAAGTGGATCTTTGTTACTCTTTCACGCTCAAACGGCGGCGGCAATTTTAATGAAATTTGGTATGGAGGTAGATGAAGCGCTGGATTAACACATATGATAATTTTCATCATCATGCATCACCACGCGGGTGAAAAAGCGTAATATGCTTGGGCACAGATAGACAAAATAATAAGATTTCCGCCTACGTCAAGATCGTAAGTTCCGTCAAAGTTTGTGTTAGTTTCTGCCGTGCGATTTTCTAATGATTCGTCGACGAGGTCGTCGACGAGTTCACCATGTCAATAACTTTATTAGATATCGCTAAATAATGTTGTTTTTCCTACGTTTCTTGTCATCTCGTCATTTGTTTTACGGATGTGGGATTCTCAAAGATGCAACGATGTTTGATCTTTGAGAATCGCACGGCTTAAAGCTTAGTCAAAGCCAAGTCAATTTGACAGCTCGATACACTAGACGTGATCGGCGACCGTCAAGGGTGATGAAATGTAACACAAATGTAATGAAAGTTTTTTTTCCATTTTGATAAATTTTATATTTGTATGTACGTAAGTTCTGTATTTTATAATTAATGTTTATTGATTGATATACTGAGTATATAAATGTACTCATATGATACTATTATAGCAATTGCGTTTGATCATTTACACATTCTATGGACATTTTGGTATAAAGATAGATATGGCTTCGGAGAAGATAATAAGCTACTCGAAGTATTAATTCTGCTCAGAAAACGTCGCGGGCACCAGCGAGTATAATATATAAGAGTCGATGTCATTATAACAATGAAATTTCTATTGTGGCTGGCCGTGTGACCTTGGATGGAATATATGAAATTTCACCCTTAATGGAAGCAAGCAGAGCCGCCGGCGAGTAGCCAATATTATATCAGTACTGAAATTCATACATGAATCAATTCGTGAATCTTCACAAGTACAATTTGAAAAATTTAATATCGACTTCCATTCTATTCAGTTATTAGAGTGTAACTCAAAAACTACTGGACCAAATTTGGAATTTAAATGGGACCACAGGGGAAGTACCAGCTTTCAAACAAAAAAATAATTTTGAGAATCGGTTCACCCTATCGAAAGTTACGAGGTAACAAACATGAAAAAATACAGAGAATTAAGTACCTCCTCCTCCTCTTTGGAAGTCTGTAGAAAAATGTATTAAAATGGTTCAACATTACATTTATTAGATACATTCTTGTATTTAAAGATAGATGATAAGATAAAGGACATAAAATACATATAAAAGCGAGGACTAAAGAAAGTATTTGTATCTGTAAAATTTTACTGTACGAATTAATTTCTTACAAGGAAAGAATAAAGAAAAGAATAATAGAGGGCGAGAAGTAATTTGTTTTGTAACAATAACTTCAGATTATATTTAGATTGAAAATAAAAGTCCACAGAAAAGGAATATTTTAAAAAATGTTGATGAAAAGTCTGGACAGTTTCTATGAAGTTAATTCACGTGAACATCGAACAAAGGCGCTGAATTTGAAATATTATTTTAGATTTGGAATAACAACAGCTGTACTTTTTTAAATTAAGGGTGTGGTGATGACAACGCTCATAAACATTTCATACTCGTATTATTTTCATAATAAACTTTGTGTTTACTAATAAAACTTCTATGTAGCCTCAAAAAACTACTATTTATTATTTCACACAAAATAGTACATCATACAGTCGGAGAATCTTGTCACCGTGTGTTAGCGAAAATCACCGCCATCTATCAGTTGACAACAACAATAAATGTTACTCTTTAAATACTGCCATCTATTGGTGGCTCTGTACACTATATTAAACATAGATATGAACCCAAACCGCTTAGGTGGTATATGCGTGAACACTTTGTGTAACTTACAAACGTGTAACGTAATATTCTTTGTGACTGTGACTTATAAGTCAAAGTCACTATAAAAGCTTCAGCACATTATTTTTGCAAATTTAGCGATTGCACAAGAGTATCAAAACCTATAGGGTACTTCCCGTTGACCTATATAATCATAAAATTTGACATAAACCAATGTTTTACAGCACATATAAAGGAAACAATCTCAAAACCGTAAATATAACAAATAATTAGTTTCGTATAACAAAAAAGCGAATACACTATTAAAAAACTCATTATTTGCGGTTGGCGCAATAATCATGTCTAGGGATCGAACGGCAAAGTATTTTTTTATATTTTAACCTTGTTTGTATTTTATTAGAGCAATAATGTTATATGCTTTCTTTATATACGTAACCTCAGTGCGCGAGCCCCGGACAATTTTTTTTAAAATAAATTGTACATGGCATAGTGAATTTTAAATAAATTGTGTAATTTGAAAACTAAATACGACCCAAAGAAACGCCGAAGACTGCATGAATCACTGAGAATTTGCAAGAATTCTCCGGAAGACACACACCTACCTGCCGTGCGATTCTCTAACGGCCGTTTTCAATATTCTATCTATCCACAGTTTACCTTACCACCGATAGAATTTTGACATAACGTCTATACAAATAGTGTCAAATATCTATCTATCGTCGGTTTCCCCTACTAGAGAGTAGGGGAAACCGACGATAGATAGATTATTGAAAACGGCCGTAAGAGCAACATCGTCGCATCTTTTTTGTTTGTTGTTTTGACAACATCCGTGAAACAAATGACGAGATGACAAGAAATGATGGAAAAACAACCTTGTGTACAAGGGCGATATCTCATAACGTATTTGACATCGGTGAGCTCGTCGACGAACTATTAGAGAATCGCACGGCTGTGTTTTCCTCTCATATAGTTTCTACTTTACACAATTGACATACGGCTTAATATTCTTTGAACAATTTTGTTACACATATTTGCTTTCAATCTGTTTTCTCTCTATATATTCTACTCGTACTATCATTGTCATTACCAATTCAGTTCTGTTCAAAGTTGGACACAAGCTTCTTCAAACGCATACCTACTATGGAATCCAACTTTCGCCCTTTCTCCTCCAATCTCAGCAAGCATGCAACATACTACCCTGAAATTGACTAACCCAGACCACATTTATTACGATCCACGTGCTCTTCCAACCCACATTACACTGTGCACACACTGGAGATCAAAAGCCATGAAGGCAGGAATGTGCTAGCTCATCTCAAACCCTTTGCCAAATCCGGGTCATAGTGACGTAGGAATCACTGATCTGAGATTGATTTGGGCAGATCGTATGAAATATCTCAGATATTGGAACTCATTTGCCAGAACAGGTAGTAACTACGGTATAGTCTGTGCCATCAAAGCTCACGTATCCCAAGAGAACCAATCACGGCCGGAGTTATTTTCTAGGCGTGCGTGCTACGTTTTCAACTACACGTAACTCATCATACCGTGAAATTGTTTTCGAACTCTAAGTTCGCAAATATTATCATCAATATAAACAATATAAAAATACTAACCTAGCCTGACTAAACAGGGTCACAGTCGTAGTGGAAAACGTAGGTACCTACGGACCCGCTGCGCTGTGCGATCACTGGCATGACTCGCTCGTTAAATCTTGGGTTTATGTCGTTAAATACGGGCACATGGTCACTTAGTCTATTGTTTTCTATAAAATATATTTTTGTCATAGGATGGATTTCTACGAGTACACTATAATTTCAGCAACCCAATTCCATCATCGGATGAATAAACACTAGGGGAAATCCTGTTGTGGCGTACCTTTATTGCTATTAACCTTTGCGAGACATAAATAGTAATAGTGCGGACATCAAACGATCTATTTATAAATGTGAACCTTAAATAGATTTTAGTTAGTGGAACATTAACACATAGAGCGATAAATTTTGAGCTTCGTTCAACAACTCTCCCTTGCTTCTGGTAGTGGGAAAGCGAGTAACAAAACTTCAAGGGACTTGTTTCATGCAACGAGTTTTGACATATTTCAAGCAATATATTTTGTTTGTCCGAAACTCGTTCTTTTCTTCTCATCTGATTCTTTTAGTCTAACATCCGAATATACATTAACCTTCACCGATCTGTTTACCGAATGAATTATTTTTTATCCAATTTCATACATAGTTTTACCCACGTTTCTTCATTCACAAATGTTGTAAAGGTAAAGGTTTTAAACATTTAGAATAGGTCTATGAGGTATTGGCTGTTTACGTTCAGGCTACCGTGCAAGCAGGTGTAAACAGGTCAGTAAATACAGGTGACTGCAGCGATCTGTTTACCAATCAAAATCTACATGCCGAGGTTCAAAGGTCAACGCAGAGAAACAGGGACGAACACATCAATAACATATGCAGTAAAATTGAGAGCCATGTTGACAAAGTGCAAAATATAGACCTATATTTGAAAGTTTAACAACTGATTTTAAAATTATCCAACAAGAGTTGGATAATTGAGGATGGTAGATAGATATATAGATTAACTCTTTATTGAAACACCACAATACATATACATGTTATAAATAAAAAAATAAAAAATAGGAAAAAAATAAAAATACAATCAAAAATATTTCACAATTAAATACTTAAAACTAAAAGTGTCCCAATGGGCGGTCTTATCGCTCAGAGCAATTTGTTCCAGACAGCCATGCACGGTAAGAAATAGGCATAAACTTATAAAGGCGGTGGTGTATAAAACAAGTGTACCAAACACTACATATAGCAAAACTCAAGAATATAGCTAGAAAAAAATGACTTATAATATATACAAACTATACTTATATAATTATACTATACATATATACTTCAAAATATATACATAACTATACATACTATACATATACCATTTAATTAAACAACGATAGTAAGTAGATTTGCAGTGGTGCGATGTATCGGGGTACTTAACAAGTTCTCTGATGATCGTAGAGAAAAAACTTCCAACGACAACGTATGGGAAGCCACTTGAGTTTAGTGCGGAATTCAGAGACATGGTCATATTTGCGAAAGCCAAGACGCTCAAGTATATTCAGTTGGTTTTCTCTCTAAGATCAATATAGCAGACGTCAGCACAACCAAGAATAGAGAGTAAGAGAGACTGTGCTAATGGAATCTAAGTGGTAGTGGCGGTAGAAAATTGCGTAATCTGCGTAGTGATCCGGCAGATGCAAACATTTTCCGGCTAGTTACAGCTAGTTGTGGGTCCCAACGCAGGTTCTTATCGAGTGTGATGCCAAGATTTTTTTACAGTGTCACTAAATGGAACAGTGACCCCATCAAACACAATACGCAAAATAAAGACCTATATTTGAAAGTTACGCAATTGATTTTAAAATTGAAGCCTTCAATTTTTGTTGGAAAATTGAGGATGGCAGAGGTAACACTACATTACTACTACACTTGCTCGCAGAATGCCAAGAGTATAATTTCTTTATATTTATATAATCTTTATTGCAAAATTAAAGTAGGTACATATGGTGTTAGTACTCTGTCTTTTGTTTTAGTTTACATAATTGTGGTATAAAAGGCAGTGTTTTCCCTGAAAAGCACGGTTTTACAATAATAAGTTATAGTTATTACATAGCTTTGTAAATTTAAATAACAGACACATTATTACTTTTTACTGTGTGTATTAGTGTGTGTGTGTGTGTGTGTGTGTGTGTGTGTGTGTGTGTGTGTGTGTGTGTGTTTGTGTAAGTGTGTGTGTGTGCATGTGTGGGTGGTGTGTATGTATGTTTGCCTATTAGAAACAGTAAAGGTATATGCTAATGTACAGTTTCTACTATTTTTTCAATTCCTACATAATCGAGAGATTTAAGCTATTCATTTAGTACTAACTTTAGTTAATAGTTATTGATCACTATGACATCACTACATTCTCACCAAATGAAGCCAAGATAAAGCTTCGCACTTGGCTACACACACTCTCATATGAAGAGACTGAGAGTTTATTAACTTCGCTATCATAATATTATATTACATATGTTCGCATAACATACACACAACCACACACTCACTTCATACTAGACACACTATACTACTATACAACCAAGAGATCCTAATATTTTATAAAGATTCATTACCAGTAATATAATTTTTAATTTACTTATTACTTATCTTATTTTTTCAATATTTATGTTATTAACTTATGATCGTATGCTCTCAATGTATAGTGTTTACTGTACTGTTTAGTGTATCTAAGGTGAAAATATTAAACCTAATACATAAATACCATATGGTGACAAGGTCATATTTTACTCCTTCGCCGAATTCAATAAAACGCAGTTTAGCGTAAACGAGATCAAGTTCCCATGGCAACGAGTGTTTGGATTGGTGCATAAAATCCGACCTAAAAGTAAATAAATATTATTATTGCCCCAAATAGTTAGTTTATGTTAGTTTATGATTAGCATTAATCACTTGTTATATATGGCATATCTTTTTAATGAAAATAAGATTTCATAAAATTGTATGTTAACAGTAAATGTATCTCTAAAATTTTCTCGTAATTTACAAAACATTACCAAAGCAAGGCATATCATAATCAACTCATTATGTTCTGAATGCTGGGACACCAGCCTTCCTATCAGACAGAGAAGTTGGGCTATAATCCACCACGCGTGCCCAGTGCGGCTATTCAGCAATTATCCATTAGGATACGCTATAGTGGCCAACCCATGTCGCACTTTACAGGCCACCCGAAGGCATTCGACATACCCTAACGGCGGTTGTACTTACTATCAGACAGAGAAGTTGGGCTATAATCCACCACGCGTGCCCAGTGCGGCTATTCAGCAATTATCCATTAGGATACGCTATAGTGGCCAACCCATGTCGCACTTTTCAGGCCACCCGAAGGCATTCGACATACCCTAACGGCGGTTGTACTTCCTATCAGACAGAGAAGTTGGGCTATAATCCACCACGCGTGCCCAGTGCGGCTATTCAGCAATTATCCATTAGGATACGCTATAGTGGCCAACCCATGTCGCACTTTTCAGGCCGCCCGAAGGCATTCAACATACCCTAACGACGGTTGTACAACCACCGGGCTTAACGTGCCCTCCGAAACATGGTAGTGCTTAGTTGAATAATGCCACTAGGGGTCACCCATCCAACTCCTGACCGCAGGAAGAGTTGCTTAACATTGTTGATTGATTAGAGTTGCCAAGTCAAGCTCCACTGCGAACGCTTCTAAGCTTGTAAGCAAGGCATACCTATCTCATCAATCTGATAACCAAAGTTTAAACATCAAGTCCACATCAAAGCAAGACGTACCAACTCTAAAATTTGATCATCTATATTTAAATATCAACGATATAAGTTTCATAGTAACCGACATCAATCTCAAACTTTGATATTGAGCCTACTTATAGGGAGACAGAAGTCGTTTTGTCAAAGTCTTGCTAATTCTCTCATAACACCTTCCGCAACTGAAACATTTCATGTACTTAAAAATTATACTTTCAGTATGAACACAAACCGTGCCGAGCTTTTAAAAGGGTCTATGTTCAAAAGTCTTGGCGCTTAATTGAGTTTATAGTTTAAAGAGACTTTACCAGCGTGTGGCTTTGGTACGAGTTTTTATTAAACTAGGTTTTAAAATGATCAAATTACTAGGCAAATAAGATTAGCTCGAATGCTTTGATGTTATAAACGTAGCAGAACTGACAGTTCAAAGGTCGGTGTGACATTGAAAGTTGAGGTATGCTAGTTGCGTATGTCTTTTGTAATGTTTTATTCTAAACTAGCTGGCCCGCCAGCGGCTTTGCTCGCATGGTCTTGGTGTAGTGGTACGAGTGCCGCTTTGGGATTTCGAGGTCCTGGGTTCAATCCCCGGGTCGGACCGTTATTGGGTTTTTCTGACTAAGAAATTCTCAATAGCAGTCTGGAGTCTGAAACAGTGTCCCGTAGATGGCAATAGGCTGGCCTTTTATCTTAATTTCTTATCTCAGCTTATCTTATTGGACCCAACTCAAATATTATCCCGCTGGCGAAACGATGTGTTACAAACACCGCTGCCTACCTCTCCGAGGATGTAGGAGTGGCGATTTCTAATGTTATATTCAAACGTTCCCGTACAGTATTTTATCAGTATATATTTTGTTACATACACCGTATATATTATATTATATTTATACCTACGCGTTCAGTTAATTGAAACTTCAATATTCCATCCGAGTATTTCCATATCTCGAAAAGAAAACATTGGCTATCGATATTAAGTGGAACGCCCACGTCGTGACCTGTATTTAATGTTATAACCATGGCAAATAACCACCTAAAAATGCTGGATAATAAACAATTTTACTGCGAAGGTGTAGAGGCTTCATTATAAGCGACTAATAGACTCAAATTCAACAATTCGATCTGTTTAGAAAGACTTGTTGCGTTCACAGCTTCTTCTTATGATCACTATTGGCATTTTAACTCTTTGAAGACGTGTTTGAAACCATGGGCTATAGCCCACATGAAGTTACTTACTTACTTCCTTGTTTTGGAGGTCACGGTAAGTCATCGGTTTCGGTTTTTATCTTAGGACAACATTGTCTAACGATGGTGCAGGCATTCTAGAGTTAAGTTAAGCGGTCGAAGGTGCATGATATCATACTAGACCTAGAATAAGGAATAGCCCTCAAAGATAGCTTTCGGGACACGCTGCTAGGTATATACATAAAGCCAGAAATCAAATTTTGAGGGTGGCAGGCGGATACGAGCAGCCCCACCACTATTCTGTAGATTTCATCACGATCTTACTTTGGTATCGGATCCCGTTGCCGTCTAACTGACGGACTACCTTTGTTAGAAAATACTTAAAAAATCTATCAACCCGCAATGAGCCCACATCGTAGATGACCCGAACTTTTACTTCTGACAAGGAAACCCTTAACTTAAAAGTAAAGGCAGAGGAAATTTGAATGAGCTGCTTATTCTATTTTACATCATTTAAAGCGTATAGAAACGTTGACTCCATGGAGACCCGCTTTAGAACTAGAAACATAAACATGTCTCGATGTTATGTTAAATACTTAACAAGAACATCCCCAACTAGAGCCAACAGATTACCTTTAAACCTTTTGGCTTTTAAATGCCCTGACCCAAAACAATCGGGATTTGGGTAATCACAATAGTTCCATAGTTTCGGAAAATTAAGGAAAGTTAAGTTAAAGTTAAGTACCGGATTACCGCTAATCCTCAGGGTGATTCCAAAGTGGTGTTGTATAATAGAACATGCGGGAATGTATGGGGAATTCAATTAGATGGGAATCGTAATCAGGAAATGTATACCCATTTGTGTTTCTCTAATTGTTTACGCTTTGTTTATTTCGGGTGTAGAGGTGAATTTCGATAGGGATGGCCCTGGAAGGTAATTAATTTATTCACAGTAAAATAATTCGCTTTGCAATAATAAGGGCTCAATCAATCACGTAAACAAATTTGTTAGCATGATTAGCAAAGACGACGCAACAACGATGTATTTGCCTATCAGTTGATATTCCGATTCTTTTATTACTTATTCTTTCCGAAGTTTTTAGTTTCTGATTGAAAACTATTATATAATACAATAGGAAACTTTGTGTAAAAATGATTTTTTAATTTTAAGCACGCCTGCTTAATGAAACTATTGTGCAGTCGTTGCGAATTTTGTGCAGCAGAACTTTTTGTGAATGAGTTTGTCTGGGGAAGAACTGCCACCAAACAGATCAACTACCGTGAAACAGTTAATATTCGCAACTATGTGTTCTGCTTTGAATGGTTTGGGTGCCGGGGAAATTACAAGCATATAGGACTTAACAACTCTAGGGCAACTGTACAAGGCATATAGGTCTCAGGGTTATGGGCGTAGTGAAGTTCGGTATTTGTGACGAAATGCATCTGCTCTAGGCAGAGGTTACCTCTTTACACCAGGTGGGCCTCGTGCTTATACTGTACAAGTTTCTAACGCAATTAAAAAAAAGTAAATATTTTGTACAATTTTATAATTGCATTGCATAATAGGATTGTTGGAAGACAGGGGTTCAAATCCCGTTCGAGAATTTTAATTCAAAATTGCAAAAAACTGGTGTTTTCTTTCGGGATCAAAAAGGCTTTGCGTTAATTTAGAATATAACTTAGTCCATACCCAATTTCGCTTATATACCGATTCGTAAGAAACATACACGAACACTCACTCAGCCCCTCATAAACATTCGCATTATATTATTATTGTGATCACAGTAATACATAATTAATATCTCTCGAGGATATTATAAAATACTATTTGCAAAAAAGTATTTGTATCGTAAGCGACAACGCGTCACGCTTCGGCGTACAAACTATGAGTTATTTGTGTCACAGTTGCCCTAGATAAATGACGGTTTGTGCTATTTCATGTGAAGGACACGTTAAGGCAAACGCAGACCGGGACGGGATGGGAAAGGATTTTGCCGTCAGCAAGCGCACACTAGCCGCTTAGATACCGCGGCATTCCAACGTCTTGCCACGGCATGCCACGGTGTGCCGCGGCACGACGATATTTGTCTCAGTTTTAACATTTTAGATTGGGATTTGGTGCTAATATCGATTATTGCAGACGAAGAAGGTGCACAGGCTAGTAATAATAATTATTTTATATGAGCCTCGCCCTGCGGTATGTCACAACAAGCGCCGGTGGCGTTCACGGCATGCCTACCACAGTACGCCACGGTATCCCGCCGCGGGAGCCCGTGGCGCGTCTCTATATCCCTTTCGATGCCACGGCATCATTTTGAAGCATATCAATTTATGTCGTATTTCTATAACAATGCGTTTTAATGTCCATTGGTAAAAAAGTTAAATCACATGTCATGCCGCCCCGGTCTGCGTGGGCCTTAACGTACACTTACGGAGTTGCTCGTACTAGGCCCACTGGGCCTACACACAATAATGACGAAATAAAATCATCGATTTATACTACTAAACGTCAAACGTGATTGAAATACCAATATAGGCTACATATAGGTTTTTTTTCTGTATAAAAGACTCTGTTGGTTTTCGTACATTTGAGATTTCATTAAGTAAATATTTTAGCTGCATAAGATTAATATTTACTTATGTTATCAGAGTCAGATCACAGTCACATAAGTCTATCATTAAGTCACGTCACGCAGTGGATGCATCACTAAAACTTTTCAAGGCGATTGACACACGAATCTAGGAAAACGAAACAATATCAAAAATAGCTATTATTGAGATTTCCCCGCCATTTATACCGGTTTCATTATCCTATGTACGAACGGCTTACCCTTCTACAAATAGAAATTTGTTAGGAACTAAATGTCCAATTTATATTTCTGTAAGGGAAACTGTGGACATAGAAAGTGGTCGTTAATGTTGAAGAGCTAAAGTTGTTAGTAGTTAACTTTAGCGAATATTTAGTTTGGGACAAACAAACATCACGAATTATATACGAATCATAGAGACACGAATCCAAACTAATGTTCTATAGAAGTGAAAACTATTACGGTATTTACTTCGAAGCGAGCGGTCACAGGTTAAGGGCAAATGTTTGTGTGATTTTAAGTAAGGATTTCGACGCAGTAAACCTAACCTAATAAAAACATGCCATGTTTTTATCTGACTGCGTCGAAATCCAAAAGGAGGGTTATGTTAGACATATTGTATGTATGTATGTGTGTATGTATGCCCGCTCCTATTCAACAGATTTTGATCAATTATACTCCATAAGATTCATGCTGATTGTGCTTGTGACATGATTGGACGGATTTTATTTTCTCTAATGCGCAGACTAATTATTAGTCGGGTTTCTGAACTTTTAGTTTGTATTCTTACTGTGTGCCCATGCTTCCAGCGACACAGGAGTCCTAGTGCGGGGTATGAGTGTGTGTGAGTGTGAACGCACGTTCATTATATAGATCTCTGCGAAAGCGGATAACATTGAAAATACTCATTTTTAATTCGAAATACGGGATTACTCACGTAATATTTACCGGATAGGTCCAACTATAGTTTCGGGCTCTACGTCCCGCGTCCGTCCATCGTGGGCGTCCCGAAAACTCCTTGAAAAAGACCACCGAATGTGGTCAAAACTATAGTCGGACTTATCCGATAAATATTACGTTAGTAATCCCGTATTTCTGATTAAAAATGAGTAAAAACCACGTTAGTTTTATAACAAAATTAAAAATACTGTTCTACCGTCCTATGATGTAATAGCCGTTTACACTACAGTAGGTACTACAAGGACAGCTACAATCAACAATATGTATTCCAGTGATTAACGCTCAAGCTTACATTCAGTTAGGGGGTTGTAAGGGTACTAATATGTATTCAGTGGTTGCCGTTGGATCTTAATAAAGCCTTCGTAGGAGAGTTTGCTTTGTTGGTTGTAACTGTTCAAATAGTGCTACAGTAATCACTTGGTTTAGCCGCTGCCGATCACTCAGACCTCTAGTGGGGTCTTGGACTTAGCACTTCCGTGGTTCAAAGTGGACGTTAAGTTGTAGGTTCCGATTGTTAACGACTAATAGTTGGATATGTTTGAATTGACATGTCTTCAGGGATGTAAAGTCATCGAAGTATGGGCTCATGAACTATGGGGTTTTACTTAAGATAAAACATCTTGATCAAGTTTGAAGCGATGACAGCACAGAGGTAACAAGGGCCGGCTGTCGATAAGACGGCCACAAGATCTATCTCCACCTTGGGCTTGAGTTTTCAGTATAATTAATCTACAGCTTAGTGGGGCTTCTAATGTCCCCCTGGCTAGCTAACACTCTCAAGTTTGAAAACCTGTTGCTAATCACTTCCTCAGCTGTCCTTGAGAGTCAGTCGCTATTTTAGGTCTAGTGTGACCTTCGACTGCATCATCACTGATCATAAGTGAGATAGTAGTCTAACACAAGCCTATCAAGTGTACAACAAAAGAAAAAAAATTTTGAAGCCTAACGTTACATAATTATAGTACACTAAATAGTATTTAAACTCAGCTAAATTAAAATCAGCTCTCTGCACGTCGGTGCAAATTTTAAAGGGTTAAAGTTACATATAAAGAAAGGGTCATATTCACATGCGCTTTAAAGTGACATGTTCATGTAAATATCTCTGATGATTTTATTTTCATCTTATCAAATTGATGAAAAATATGTAATGGAAACACATTCTAAATCGAATTATGAAACATGATCTACATCAAGGAAAATGTAGGATTCTAATGGTGAAAGATTTTTTCTAATCGGTCCAGTAGTTTCTGAGCCAATACTTAATTATATATAATATAATATATATTCATACAAACAAACAAATCTTTCCCCATTATAATATTAGTGTAGATAGTGTAGATATCTAAATACTCGTATTTGCTATTAATGCGCTTATCCCCAAATTTATACAGAGAATTTGAACTAGAAAAAACATGAAATAAACATAATAGTAACGTACCGTAGAGTTATGAGTACGTTTTGCTGACGATCCGGTCCTTCTCTAAGTCCGGACAGAGTCTCTCGATAAATATGACAAGCTGGCTTAGAAATGAACCTATCGCAAACAATGTTAAACTAAGCGTACCATATCAGTTAATGAGGAGCCCCTCCAATAAACAAAATTATAGACCAATTCACGAAAAATACAACAAAATAAATTTTTGTAAATGTTATATCATGTCTTACGTTGTGGTTGTCAATGAAAATATAATAAGTAGTTCATATAGTAACTAAAGTACCTTAGAATTAAATAGAAAATGTATCAAAGAGACAAACCAATTTATTTTAAAATATACCAATACTTCGTATTACTATTTAATTAATAGCTTGGTAATCCTTACCATATTACCTTGACCTTAATTAAAACCATAATTGGATTTCCCCTTCACTGGATTCAAACTTGAAAGACCTTTATAATTTGATCGAGAGGTTTAACCCTGTGGGAGCTTGTTATAGCCAAATGTAAATGGAAGTTACTTATTTCAATCGATCAAAATGGGTTTTTATTCTATCAAGAGTGTTAGTGAGGTGATGATAGATTCATGAGTCTGATGGTAAGTAAATTTTCCATATGAATCAATTTGGGTTCACAAGGAATCGCTCTACTATAGATGCAGGTATAGAACTTATAAAAGATGTGTTTGATGCCTGGGAGAACTCTCAAGATGCCTTAGGTGTTTTTTGTGACTTATCTAAGGCATTTGACTGCGTCCGACATGATATACTTGTCAGGAAATTACAACACTACGGTATTAGGAACATGGCTCTCAACCTTTTGACTTCATATTTAAATGATCGAATTCAAAGGGTTGACATAAATGGTAAAAAATAACAGGGCTCTATAATCTCAATGGGCGTTTCACAAGGTTCAATACTAGGGCCGTTCTTGTTTTTAATCTATATTAATGACTTACCTTATTATGTAGAGAAGAATCACGAGATTGTATTGTTTGCAGATGACACTTCACTGTTATTTAAAATTAAATGGCAGTTATTAAACTATGACGATATTAACAATGCATTAGCTAAAGTTGTGAATTGGTTCAATACAAATAATCTTCTCCTCAATGAGAAGAAAACTAATTGTATAAAGTTCTTGACACCAAATGTGAGACAAGTAGAATCCAATATACAATTGAATGGAACAGGGTTGGACCTTGTGGAGTCAACGGTCTTTTTAGGAATTACTAGACGCTAAATTGCAATGGGGTCCCCACATAAAAAAATTGTCTAGTAGGCTCAGTTCTTAGCGGCTTATGCTGTTAAAAAAATTAGACTATTAACTGATGTAGACACAGCTAGAATAATTTATTTTAGTTATTTCCACAGCGTTATGACTTATGGCATACTGCTCTGGGGATGTTCTGCAGATATTGATTCCATTTTTATACTGCAAAAAAGGGCTATACGAGCGATCTACAGTTTAGCTCCCAGAGTTTCCCTTAGACAGAAGTTTAAAGACATAAACATTCTAACTGTTGTCTCTCAGTTTATCTATGAAAATCTAATGTATAGATATATATAAATATATATATATATATATATATATATATATATGTGTAATTCTAAAAGCCTATTATAGTAGGATACAGAATTGTCAACAACGAAACAAGTATCTGAAAACAGACTAAAGCATCAACTTAAATGGGATCTTGTAAGAAGAATATTCAACGAAAAATACACACACCTAATGTAATTGAGTATCAATAACTCCCTGGTCTTTGTAGCTGCGAACAAATTGAATTCTCCCTTCAAAATCAATCAACGTCCTCGGAAATGCCACTCCTTATCCAGATGTAGATTAGAACACTTTTCCTGGCTATTATTTTATCCATACATCTCTTTCAGTTAATAAACAGTCAGTTAAAAAACAAAAGAGTACCAACATAACTTATTTGTTTTTATTTTCTACCTTAGATGGTTATCAATACGACTGTATATTTTATGTGTGTTTCCTCAGAACTTTTTTCCTAGTGACCAAATTTGGATGATTCTTTTTATTTATTTCAATACTGGTTAAAAGCTTTTCATGTGGTCTCATTTAAATTTGATCAAGATCTGATTAGTACTTTTTTGATAATAATTGATTAATATCTGGCCTTTAATTTTGAGTAGGCATCTTCAATAATGGAATGGAAGTCGATTTTTTTTTTTTTGCAAATTGTATCATCTTTCGCCTCGAATGACCTCACCATGTAACGATTGTTCGACATTGTTTTCTTTCTGACAGGGTTGATCTCAACCCAGACAAATAATAAGCTTTAAAAATATAATAAATCGTCAGGTAATAATGGGTTCAATAAGGTGATGGACATAATAGGTTCATATTTCTCCAGTCTATTTCAAGTTATACGATTAGTAATTGGACTTATTTAACGTCCTTATGGGCTAACTAACATTTACATTTTAGCCCAGACTTGGGGGAGTCTGGCGTCCCCCAAGTCTGTGGTTTGGTCCCCCGAGGCGGTTGCGGCGTGCCATGTGTTCTGGCGTGCCGCAAGAGGGAGGGGTACGCGGCGGGTTCGCGGCCTTATGAAAAAAGCGTTCCCGCGTTCAAGGCAAAAGCGGCAGTGACGGAACAACGCAGAGGTTTGGTAGTCATGCTCCCTTATAGCAGACTTCCTTATAACCACCGTGCTCTCCCCGGGGAAGTCTAGTCTAGAGGTATGAGTGTGTAAACATTTATATCATTGCTTTTACAGTTCTACACGTACATATAACTATTTAAAGCATTTTAGGAAATAAAACTTCAGACAAAATAAGTAATAAAATAATAAGAAAGAGAACTAAAGTATCAGATGTAACACGAAGGATAATACTGTTGAAATGGACATGGGCAGGCCATGTCTGCAGACTAAATAACGAAAGATGGACAAAAAGTGTTACACAGTGGATACCTCTGGACGGAAAAAGAAACCAAGGAGGGCAGATAAATGATGGAGGGATATATTATCTAGGATAATCAGACCCTACTGGATGAGGAAGGCCAGAGAAAAAGAAGAGTGGAAAGATTTAGGGGTTACAGTAAAAATTCAATAGTAAATTAAACCAACTACTTATGTAAAAATTTTGTAGTAGAATAAAGGTTTATTTATTTTATTTATTATAGATTACTATTCCTAACCTCATATGCCTATTAAATTGTGATTTGCGGATTGTGGGTCATGGTAAAATTTTCAAAAATCCTCACTTAGTGGATGCTCACAACATAAAAGGCATCACAGAACTACAATATAAAACTAGTTTGTAGGTAAGAGCTGTTTAGGCTCTTCTGCGTCCACTACGAAATCGGGCTAAGGACGAAAACTCATAGAAACGTAATATTTATTAATATAATTTATAAATTAATAATATTTATTTATACGCCTATTTGCAGGTTGAATACATTGACAAAAAAACTGTTCATAACATCTGAATATGTAAATGTGTATTCCGACGAGTAAATGATTTGATTTGAGGTCCGCAATCAGTTCGGTAATTCTAATTAAATTGTCGATTTCAAGTTATCTCCCGGATGAGCTAAGGCTTTCGAAGAAGATTATCTATATAAACATTTTCTTTATAAATCAAAGCATTACCACTCAATAGCTGAATAACATCTCGCTAAACACAACATCTCGAAAACGACTTGACGAATAAAGTTGGAATTAGACGGTTAAGAGAAGTAGACGTAAACGAATGGGATGAATGAAGGGGTTTAAATGGAGACTCAAGTCTGGATTTGGATAATTCATTTCTAATTATGAAAAACTTGTAACAATTTTTGACAGGAATTGAATTTAAAGTGCTTAAACTTTTCAAATTTTCAACTACAAATTTGAAAAAATTGTATAAATCTCCTAAATTTGAGAGATTTAGAGTTTTTTATAAACTAAAAAAACTCGTTCAATTCTTCCTAAATCTAAATGAAAGGGTAAATAATAAGTTTGCATGAAATTCTTATATCTTTGTTAAATGTAGAAACTCGTAGATTTGTATTTTTTTATAAAATAAAGAAGTCCATTATTTTAAACAATTGAGGGTAGCGTGTGGGACGTGGGTTTGTGTTTACTTTTATAATTTTGAAAACCTAGTAAGCAATTTATTTAATGTCAAGCACTCGCAACTACGAACAATGTACTTAAATGTATATAGGCTTATTAGAGTTATTTTTTTACGCACTATAATGATATGGGTTATGGTAAGCTCAACTTAAATACAAATGTGGTGAGAAAATATGACGAGCAAAATAAATAGTACTTATTTATATTATATTAACGGGGCTTAATCGCGTTAGTAATAGTATTTATTTACCTCGACGTTTCGATCAAGTTGCATTGATCGTGGTCACGAGCGGACTGAAGAGTGAGTTTTGAAGTATGGAGATACTTTTTAATATACCAACAGTTGTTATAAAAAGTCATTGTCCCGACAAACAACACTAACGATATCCACAGATTTTTCTGAGGATGAATCGCGACGGGAACTTCTTTAAATACTATTACTAACTCTAATAACTAATCTAATACTACTAATTAAGCCCCGTTAATATAATATAAATATGTGTTCAAATCGCGAAAGTTTAAAAATTACTATAAATAGTACTGTTGGAATTTCTGAGATAGTTCTGAGCTAGTTCTGAAACTCTTACAACATCGTTTAGTGTCAGGCAATAGACATTTTTGATCACACATGATATGACATGATGCAAATAAGTTACGAAACTGGCAAGTTGTGCGCGTGAGGGTAAGGACTAAGACTATCTATAGTGGTTGAAGTGTCATCCAAAGCTAAGAACAGTAGTTCTGCGTGGTACTGCACAGCGTTCCTCACCCCGAGGCATTGAGTTTTCAGTCTCTTTCATTAAGTAATTTAACTAGGTGCAGTGCCCCTCACACCCTAACACAGTAATGCTGGTGAGATCTTCATCCTCGGCAGAATATCTGGCACTGCAGTGTTACCAACCAAGTCGGCCTCTTGCACAAGAGACCTACCTACCTAGTGAGTCAGGTTTCCTCGCCTCTTACGATTCGCATCCCGAAAGCGGAACGCTTGTTCTTTAACTCTGCCAAATGAACGCTAATACAAACCTTACTTATAAACGCTGCATAATTTTAAATAACGTCATTTAGTACGGCGCAGAACAGTTTCGTAATGTGCAGCCGTGCAATTCTCTAATGATTCGTCGATGCGCTCGTCGACGAGCTCACAGATGTCAAATACTTTATGAGATACGCCCTTGTACATAAGGTTGTCTTTCCAACGTTTCTTGTCATCTCCCCATTTGTTTCACGGATGTTTTCAAAGATGCAACAATATTTGCTCTTAGAGAATCGCACGGCTGTACTAAATACCGGTACTTACACTTATGCAGGGATAAGTGAGGCCGTTTATCTTTAGCTTGGTCACGTATACTATTATCCATCTCAAACTGTCACCATTCAATTAATATAATTTATCTCGTGTGGGGCAAGTGGCATGTTCATACACACAATATGTACATAAGTATATAGGTATACAACTAAAATAATTTCTCATTGGTCGGCAGGTGCGGACACAACTTCTTTGAAGTAAGATAAGGCATTATTTGCTTAGTGAACTTGAATACGATAGGAAGGACTTTGAAACTTAAGGACCTTAGCTCTGTTTATCTTTAAAGCCATCATTTACCTTTGAGAAGTGAAGTGATCATATTCTAGGATAATACTTCAACTCTGTAATGGTTCAAGTCTACTTCTTATTAACAGGATCTAACCAATGCAAAGCTAAATAGCTTTATAGGTTACATAACCTTTTTGAAAACTTTCTACAAAATCAAGGAAGTAAGGTCAGATTAAACTTTTATAAAATAATATGAAGGTACCTGTATGAAAATAATAATTAAAGTAAATTATTGCAGGTTGTTAGCAGGTATCTATGCTAATTACTCGCTACGCTCTGTGTTCTACCATAGTTTCCTCCGCTTCGCTGTATGAATGAATTTGAAATAACACCCTTACTACCTACACAATATCGCTTTGCCACCTTATAATACAAATAACTATTACCTACCAAAATGTTAACGTTAATGATGTTTTCAAATCATCCGGATGGTAAAGCAACAGCAATATTGATGTTATCAAAACACTCCAATATTAGAACAACCTTATATTTATGTCATTTGTACCTACTTCAAAATAGAAATCTCGGTTTTTCAATATATCCACAATGCATGATCGTTAACAGAAAGGAAGAGTTGAATGGAGAAAATGCACAAAAGAGCCGGAACAGTACGTCGATGGAGGCTAGCTCCATATTGGATAAGAATAGGAAAAAGATAAGTGGTGTTGCACTGACATACCTACAAAATGTAGGGATATGTAGGTAAGCACAATAACACGTCTCAAATACCTGCTTATTGAGACTTCTCAATAAGTTTACACGAAACCACATCTAGCACTTTTGGTAGAAATAAACTGCCACTTGTAACCATTATCTCACCTGATTTTCAGTGATGATGTGGACTAAGATATAGTACGTAAACCTAGAAGATACCTGTTCACTCGTGATTTGAAAACTCCAAGATTGAAGAAATGATATATATAGCAAAACGATTTGTACACATAAATACTATGTCTACTCTAAACCGATTACGCATATATGTCTCTGCTGATTATCCTCTTTAACTCCTCTCAGAGAGAGGAGTTGGGCCATAATCCAACACGTGGGCCGTCCACAGTGCTGCTTGGCGGATAGGCTAGTGGCCAACCCATGTCAAAGTTTCAGGCCGGCCAAAGGCTTCGTCATAGCCTTACAGACTATTGTCCTAAGACAAACAACCGGGACTGACGGGTCAACAAGCTTTCCGAAGCACGGAAGCTCTCAGTTAGATAACGCCACAAGCGGTCACCCATCTAACTCCTGACCGCAGCAAGCTTTACTTAACTTGTTGTTCGGTTAAGATCGCCAAGTCAAGCTCCGCTGCGAGCGCATAGCTGTACTGGTCGTACAATGATGGAATGGGGACGGTGGAACCCAAATTATATCATTCTCGACATGCATTGAAATGTATTCGATAGAAAACTAATAGCCTACAAACTCTACGCCGGTGTTCTCGGCTCTGAATTTTAGATTCAACTAGAGAGCCGCTGCCAATGATCCTCCTGGCTTGTCTTTTAATCCCTGTTCTTACATTCGTTGTAGCCTCAGAGAAAGATCACTCCCAGAGGTGGGAGCAGTACTCTATGCGCAAAATGACTTGTGCTTGGCTGTTATTAACATATATCTATCTACTCTCGTGCATCATTCATACACATCTACGGGTATGTATGAGACATGAAACGAAAGCTAAATTATTATATTACGTTACTCATGTTTGCAGAAATATGGCATGTCTCTAGTGTCTATAGATTTAAAGCCATTGTGGCTCTGAAATTAAATTGCGACTTTCTCTTTACTATTGGATCACTGGCGTCCGTAATAGTTTCCGTTAACCCTTCGGCTTCAGAAAGTATGGCATACCGAGATCCTGATCAAACAGAAATCTAACTTCACAGTAGACAGAGCCTTTGTGTTGAGGAATGGCGTACAGAAAAGTATTTAAAATAAATCACGAATCTATAAAATTTTGTCTACCAAAGATAGGGTTTCAT
Organism: Selenia dentaria; assembly: GCA_917880725.1. Taxonomy (NCBI): domain Eukaryota; kingdom Metazoa; phylum Arthropoda; class Insecta; order Lepidoptera; family Geometridae; genus Selenia; species Selenia dentaria. Next base: position 25,127,320 of record OU862893.1, read on the forward strand.
CAATCGAGCATTTTTTTATCAAGCGAGGTCTAAGTGACCAGATTTTAGAACGATTATTTTGATCTTTATGCAATTGAACTGAAGGATAGTTTATACTGATAGAATTAGAAAAGTTTCTTATTTATAGCCAGATCTGGAAGTTGTTAATGGGACTTTTAATGTGCGAGTGTACATTTTTAATTTGGTCACGTTTGGTATTGAGTAAAAAGTTTCACATCTTTGTTTTAAAACTGTTTTTTGGTTTATTTATAAGCAAAATAGTTTATTTTTGTATTATAAATCCAATTATGAATACGATTAATGAGTACCTACATCTGAGTTAAGGTGTAAGTCGAAATGTAAAATAATAGTTACACCAACAACCCTTAGTTCAAGGCAAACAAGATGTATTTAAAAAATAAATCATTCCCTATTTTTATATAAATAATAATTTTATATAGTTACATAGTATCGCGAAACTTAGTTTGAAAAGGTCTGTCTGTAACAACAAATAAAGTTTTCGTAAAGCATCTTCTGATTCTTGAATTAGATGCAAAAAAATATTAGGGGCTATACAAACTTACCTACTATAGAGACAGGGAAAACACGTCCGATTCTGTTAATATCACATTATTCATATGGTACGTTTCAAACGTAGCCGTATTCGTGACGTACTCGTTATTTGATGTCGATGGGCTCTTCAAAAGGTGAAAAGCGAAGAGATTACTCAATAATCGCTTTTTGCTTTTTTCATCTCGTGTTAATACAAGAATTCTGACAATAACATCCTTTGACGTAATCTTCAAAGGATGTTATTTATCGACACATATGTGTGTACATTTGCCAGTACTTAAGTTATTAAGTTAACATTTAAAGTTACCCCAAGTAAAATTATAAATTTCATGTTTTTAAGTATTTCTACTGGGTTACTTGAAACTCGACTGTGACTTGACTATTGTCAAGTCACAGTCACATAAACAACTCTGCCATCAAGTCATATTCCAGTTAAACAGTGTATACAATACTAAAACTTTATAATGCGATTGATAAAAACACAAAAACAATGTTTCATGATTTTATTGCCTAATTATTAACGGTTAATAACCCACCACTGTAAAATGACTAAAAATACCCGAATAGTAGAAAAATTAAACGTTTTTTGGATTGGCTAGTGGCCAACCAATTTTAAACTATTCAGGCTGCACGAAGGCCTTCGACATAGCCTAACGACTACAGTCCTAAGATAAACAACGGGGATCAACGGCTTAACGTGCCCTCCAAAGCACGGAAGCGCTCAGTTGATTAATACCACTAGCGGCCACCGATCCAACTTCTGACCGTAGCAAGCGTTGCTTAACCTGTTGATCGGTTAAGATCGCCAAATCAAGCGCAGCGACAAGCGCTTCCTTATTTAATTCTTATTTATTTCTTATTACACAGAGTACATCATATAAATGCAATAACCGGAAACTAGAACTGCGAAGAGAATATTTATACTACCTATGTATATGTGTTTCTGTCAGGCCCATGATTAACTTATTTCATGGCTGATTTTTTATTAGAAATATCCATTGTAATTGTGAATTCCATACATATATAGCCAAAAATAATGACTCAATTATTTAGGGAAAGTTTAGATAGTTCTTCTGTAGTAACGACATACTAATATAGGTATTATGTCGTAGTCCGCCCTCGCGTCGCCTCTTAGCTGGATGAGATTTTCTTTTCTTTTGATCCCAAATCACTTTTTTCATTAAAAACTTTGTGTCCACGCTGGCACACTATCTCCGAAGTAATTACACGTGTCACTGGGTCTCGTTGGTTCGTATTGTGGGAAAAGACTCGGAATCGTTAGTTCCGTACTAGTTCTACAATCGAACTATTGCAATCAGTCTGGTTCATTCATAGTTTGTTCAATAGTCACGAGTAGGTATATAGTTCGGCATTGATTTGAAAGAAACGAAACGGATTATTTATAGGCTTTGAAACGGATTTTCGAAATCTAGTGATAGATAGTATTTTTGAACAGAAATAAATGTTTATTTGACCAAAAACCACATTATTCACAGCAAATGCAGGTTTAACTAAATACTTAACCCAATACTGATAGTTATAGTTTTGCAGTTTGTACAGGTAAGTATGTACTCGTATTATTATAATAGGACTTAACCGAGAATTTTTACTTTTTTTTTGAGCTTTAGAATAAAACTTTACATTGGCGTGCTATATAGGAAATGACGAGATTGTTACTTCTTCATATATTGCAATGTTAGAGAGAAAAATTACATATCCTCTGACGGGATTCAACCCCGCGTCTTCAGACAATCCGTTTCAAACGCCATGACTTGGCGGTACTAGACCGCCGAGGCTATCCGTTGGAGCATCGAATTTAAATCTCTAGCTGATTTTACAATTGAAGTCGATGGGGTTTGACTCTGACGTCAGGAATATACGCGATGTAACAGTTAGTTGCTTTGTATTATGTTACATAGATATACCCACAGTTGACCGGCGCGGTCAGAACACCTCTTGTTTGGATATATATGTGTAACGTAATACAACACACCGAACGCAAAACTGCCCGCGTGAACGTGTGAACGCGTGACCGCTCTCTGTCTGACATCACCCTTATATTTGCTATGAGCATAACTCAAAATCTATAGCACAAATTTTTAATTTACAAATGTGAATATTTGACGATGATAGTTCAAAAGTACCATAGTATCGACTCCGATAAGTTATTTCACACTTTTTGGTGTTGAAGTCGGTTTCATTTTAAGTCGGCACAGTTGCATGCGCCATGCTCACGAGTAAACTGAGCATGGCGCATGCAACTGTGCCGAAATATCGAGAGCTCACAATAAATACAATACATGGTAAATATCCCGTTTCTAACGTTAATTCTTGCATTAGTGACCACGTCAGTTTAAACACATTATTATTATTGTTGTTTTTTGTTGTAACATTCTAGCCTTATATATGCTCGTTGGTTCTGGCATTGCGTTTGTCATACAACCAATTTTAAAGTACATTCTCTCAGTAATTTTACCTGTCACAGAGTGCCACTCAGACACAAATGCAGTTAAAATTTGCGCACTCTGTTTTATGGCTGACAATGGATGCTATGAATGAAATAAAATTTGATGAAACCAACCAAAACGCACGGCAATTTTAAAAAGGAAACGGCCTAGTTACAGCCCGACCGGGTTGCATATAATACCGCGCCGCGCAGATTCACCCGCGTGGCGTTGAACGATGATGGTGATGATGATGAAATAAATAATATTTATTATTCCAGCGCTTCATCATCTAAATACCATTTTTTTCGATTGACGGATAGATTTTCCGAAATCTCACGAATATACTTAACGTCACGCGTCTGGCATTACCACCATAATTTACTTGAATGATTTTATTTTATTTGCATGATTTTTTTAAAAGTTAAGTTAAACGCTTACGTAACGATACTAAAATTTAATTCAATGAGAAAAGATTAGTTTTTCGGCACCATCAGCATGAGTCTGACTAGCTTTTGGTAGGTTATTTTTAGTGGTTGCATTATATTGAAATTATCACATTAAGAAATCACACATCGTTTGACTTTTGAATGTATTTACGAAAACAAATAAGCGTTTAGAAAGACACATTTCTTAGCTCTTTATGTTAACATTTTTACTTTAAGATGTCCAGCAAAATAACATTCATTCTGGGAAAAAGACTACCGATTACAGTTCAAAAGATATAGCCCACTTGAGGAGGGACAGGCAGACTAACAGGCTCATGTCGTAAAGTTAACATAGCCCCGCAACGTCGTAAGAAACCCTACAAAATATTTACTTAGGAAAATGTGAGATTTATTAATACTTATTATTTATCGAAACCGGCTGATCCCCGTGTACGCCTCCGCTTGCGTAGCCTCGGGGTATAAGGCCATCCAAAATAAAAGTAGCCTAAGTTATTTAATCTGTATAACGTCATCTGTCAGACAGTGAAAGTCCCGTTAAAATCGCTTCAGCCGTTTCGGAGATTAGCCGATACAAACAAACATTCAGACAAAAATAAATGAAATATTTTTATGGTTATAATCACCGCGTATACGTTCATAATACTCATTTAGAAAAAAGAAACTCATTTGATTTGAATTTTTTTCCAAAGACATTTCTTGTTGCTTCATGGAATCTACAAATCTGTACTTGTCTAGAGCCCATTGCATATCTACAGTACAATATGAAACTCAAAAATATACTATTATTTTTTGTAATTATTTTATCTTACTTGCGGAAAATAGATCTGTAAAAGTCACGAAGGAATTAGTCCCTGCAAAAACCGTGAACGAGTAAACAAGGTCCATCCGTTCATTACGAAGTAACACACGGGTGAGTGAACATTTAAGCAATGGTTTTCGCTTCAAAGCGACGATTCTAATCAAATTAGTATGACCGCAGCTATGTTGTACTTTGTACTAGCCCGGTGGGAATCTGGAAACGATTTGAGAGTATCTCGCACATGCTGCCATCGATGTTGATTGCAACGACACTTTGCACACATTGCAAGTTCTATTGACTTTTTGCTGCAGAACACTCACGTGAGGGATTCCCTATATTTTTTTTTCGAATAATCTATACTACGGTCAAATGCAATTGCGTTTAACCAGAAAAAATCATAGTTATATTCCAAGTATATGTGCCACGAATAGTACTAAAAAGCTAAAAAAAGTTCTGCAGACTTTTGTAACAGTTTCACGTGAAGAATAATTTAATTTATTTATCTAATCATTCCCCCTACATCTAAATACATCATACTAAATTACGTACGTCTAACCATAAGATAAAAATAATAATCCGTTTTCTTATTATTCTAACCAAGATACTGTCCACTGACTACAACTAAACAAACTAAAAAATGTTTTATTGACTTTTTAGCCAACTGCAGCGAAGGGTTATGCGTTAAATCTATAAGTAGGTACGTTTGCAAACAGTTCAACTACAAAACAGCTCAACTAATTTCGATAAGTAATAATAAGTAAATAATAATAATAATATTAACCGCAGGGGCGGCTTTGTGGCGAGCCGTCGGTGAGTGGCGACACCGTGGACTCTGATTCTCCCTGGGGCTAAATGAGACCCCTGACCTTAATTGCTTGCCTTCATTGGCCGTCTGGGGGTGGAGACGCAAGAGCAAGTAACAAAAAGCTCCAAGGGTGGAAGTGTTAAAGGGCATAACGCCGGTAGTAGCGCTTTAGTGAAACCGCAGCACACCTCTCGACACCCTTTAGCCAGCCACACCAACGTTGCCCTTTCTGTCACCATTCATGGTGGCCTTTATGGGGGGCCCGTTTAGTGGGTGGCAAGTCACCACCTGCCCAAAAATTTTAAAATGAGACTGAATTTGGCAGGTGCCGTAGTCTCTTCCATAGCCCACTATCTTTTTATCACTAATAAAATCATTTCAATAGCCTTGTCATTTTACCCATTTTTACAATAGATATACCATGTCACCATCCATCCAAAAGTTTCTGTTTTTTTATACTACTTTGTATTTTTTATACCAAACAGGCCTCTAAGTGTTGGCTACAGCCCCACTTATGCCTTTGTAAAGGACCGGATGAAATCCGAGATTTATTTTGAATAAAAGGAATAATAATAAAAAGTGTGAAATAAGTTGTTCAATTTGGTACCATGATAGATCAAAAGTACCCATTATCACAAATTGTGTGCACCGACTTAGATATGTTATTTCACACCATTTTGTAGCCGACTTCAACACTAAAAAGTGTTGAAGTCGGCTCCAGTTTTTAGTAAAAATAAAGTTTTCACCGTTTTAGTGACCCTTGCTGTTTACTGGATGATTGTCATTCACCGTCAATACGATATCATTCAGATAAGCGAACCACATTTCAAGTATTGGATTGTAACTGAAAAAAGGCTTGGCCAAATTTGATGAAATTTAAATGGGACACCTCGGAAATATACTCTACCAAAACAATAAAAGAATAACCAAAACCGGATTAATCTGTAAACATTTATGTGTGATTATACATAAAAAAATTTACGCGTCGACTTGAGAAACTCCATCTTTTTTTTTGGAAATCGGTTGAAAATACAATATGGTGGATTATATGTGCGAGTTATTTATTTCGATAGTAGGATTATTAATCTTTTATTTTTGTTTTCTTGTTACAATAGAAAACCCTCGTCGTGAAGAATCACGTAATTATTTTTTTAGCACTTTCGTGCTACGGCCAAAGTTAAATTACATCTAACCAAAATATAAGTTAACCTTTTTGTTATGGTTTGACCAAAGACGCTCTGCCATGAATAGTAAACGTAAACAAAAAAAGTATGGTTGGGTTTAATCCCGCTAAAATAATGCAAGTTCTTTTAGGTAATTAGGACATTTTTCCTAAATAATTCATTATAAATATTCATAATCAAGTCAAATATTCATAATAATATATTTTCATAATCAAGTCATTTATTTATCATTTCATGTATATTTTTTTTTATAAATTATACCGTAACTGCTTTCTACAACATGCATTATATGAAGAGACGTACATTTTTGAAATATTTTACAATTGCATCTAACAAAATAATTTGGTAGTTTTTTATGTATAATTTACAAACTACTTCTTAAAAACATTTCTGAATCGTCTGTATTCATATTACCTTAGCTCATATTTGCGGTGACGTACTTCAAATAAGCACTATCATCTTATTGTATGTAAACAATTAAAGATATTTATTATTATAGGGATGTAACGATACATCTTTCGTCAAAGATGCAACCATATTTGCTCTTAGAGAATCGCACGACTGGCAAGTGAACTGCTTAATGAACTGCTTATTTGGCTCGAAAGGACTTTTCCACATGTAGGTCTAACTGGGCGACACCGAATTATTCCTCAATAAGGGGCGCTGACGCACCACACCTCGTGTATTCACGATTGCTTATTATTCCTCAATAGCTTCATTGCTTCAACATTAGAAATGACAACGCCGCCGCGCCGTCACCGGCACCGGTGTTTGCTTAGCTTTGGTCGAAACTTGAGATATGAAATGATTCGTTCGTATTTTACGTTTTTAGTGATAAAAGTAAAGTGTAATATTTTGTCTTTGAATTTTGATTGATTTTGAATTTCATCAACTTATTTTTAACACATCTTATGACCATCATCATCATCGACCTCAATCATAAGTAACTTTAATGCATAGGAAAGGCATACAATATGTAAAACTCTCTATTTATTTAATTAATTATCTCCATTTAAACCCTCAGAGAAATCTCGAAGGAGCGAAACTTCCCCTAACTTTATTTCCGCAAAAAGATGTAAGGACCTAAGTATAGTGTGTGTAGAAACACACTTGAAAGTTAGCGAGCGGACCTCAAATGTTGGTCCAAGTAGAAACTCCACGTAGGTTGTAACATTTGAGGTCGCTAGTTAGAACTCATTTTTTACCAGACCGCCCAAAAAGAAGTTTATATTTTCTTAGACTGTCTAATGGTAAGACGCACATGTTGTGCTATCTTGTTGCGGCACGCAAGCCTGAGGTCCGCAAGAAAAAAATACCTAAGCTAAAAATACCGTATAAATCCACTAGGATTTAACTTAAACCATGTTAGTTGAAAAGTAGGTATCTATTATCATAGTCGAAGAAGACTTCGTTCTTTTTCTTCTCTCTTCGAAGTTATTTTACACTTACTTTTATTTTTGTTGTTGAAGTCGGTTCCATTTTAGGTAAAAAAAAACAACATTTTTTAGTGATTCTTGCTACTTGCAAGATCGATTTTCATTCATCGTCAATGATGATATAATCAAGAAAGGCGTAACACTTTTCAGTTATTGGAGTGTAACTCGAAAAAATATTGACCGAATTTGATGAAATTTAAATGGGACCACCTCGGAAGTACGTATACTCTACCAAACAAAAACGAATTTAGGGAATCCACAAGTGGGGGAGAAATCGGTGAACATACACAAAATAAATACTTACATACAATCGCACATGTTATCTCCTCCTTTTTTAAAATACGTGCGTCCTGCAGTGACACTCTGACAACATTTGTGGCCCTGCTATAGCAAAACGTTTGTCTCGTTAATTTTCTTGCTTTAGTCACGGTAATATTTTCTATCATTGCCGTGCTATAGTGCCTTTCTATCTATAGTGATGATGTCCAACCTCCGATAGGAGTGAAACCTGAAGAAGAAGAAGTGCCTTTCTAACTGTAACACAGTCGAATTCGCGGATCAAACATGAAGGACTTTAGTTTATTAGGCCTACCACCTAGTGGATTCTTTTATGTATTTGGTAGCACTTGACATGTTAATCACATGCGTTTTTATGGTATTAAGAAACAGCACGAGGCCCACCTAATGTTACACCTGCCTAGAACAGATGAATTTCCTCACAAGTGATAAACTGCACTGCACCTGTAATCCTGAGATATCAAGTTGTTAATTCTAAGTGTCTATCAGTTGAAAATCTATCAGTCCGTACATGAACCACAGAATAAGTCATTCTTTTATGGGACAATGTATACGATTCTATAATAAAGTTCCCAATGTTATCCGAGATTTGCCTATTAATAAGTTTAAAATTATTATTAAAACTAAACTCTGTCAAAAAGGTTATTACAAAATTTCGGATTACTTGGAGGATAAAACAGCTTGGGACTGATCACTCCAGGATCTATCTACTCGTGTACTAAGATGTCAAAGTGTAGCGTGTCTTGCCCTATTGATACCATTATTATGTTCTCTTTTGTAAGGCAACACACTGGAGCTAATATTTGTAGTACCTAAGTAAAAATATTGTAAAAACATCTACGAGTATATAAAAAGAATGGCCCCGAGTTTCATGCCGCTTCTTCTCGGTAGGCTCTATATATTTTGGAACGCGGCGGTAGTCTTTAAAGTACATTATAATGAAAAATTGACGTTCATAAGTGCGTCTTTGATGCCTAAATTGAATAAATGATTTTGACTTTGACTTTGACTTTGTTGGGAACTCAGTTCTAAAAGTTGTTGACGAATACTTATACCTGGGACAGACACTCAAACTAGATCAAACAAAAAAAGCAGATCCAACGGTCAAAAGAGGTCAATTGTCCAATCCAACTCGGCTGGGAAATGTTCCGGAAACATCGCGAAGTCTTCTCGTCAAAAATACCCCAGTGCCTCAAGACAAGAGTTTTTGACCAATGTGTGTAACCAGTGATGACTTATGGCACTGAAACGTGGTCTCTAACTATGGGCCTCATAAGTAAGGTCAAAGTCGCACAACGAGCTATGGAGAGGGCTATGCTCGGGGTTTCTCTACGTGATCGAATCAGAAATGAAGAGATCCGTAGAAGAACCAAAGTCACCGACAAAGCCCAGACGATTAGCCAGTTAAAGTGGCAGTTGGCAGAGCACATAGCACGCAGAACAGATGGCCGATGGGGCCGGAAGGTTCTGGAATTGAGACCGTGGACCAGCAAGGGCAGCGTAGGTCATCCACTAACAAGCTGGCCATACGACCTGGTAAAGGTCACAGGACGACAATGGATGCAGGCCGCTTCCAACAGGTCCTTTTGGAAAATTATGGGGGAGGCTTATGTTCAGTAGTGGACGTCCTACGGCTGAGATGATGATGATGATGATGAAGTCTCATGTAGCTGTAATTCAACCAAACCTTCAAATCAAAACACAGTATTGCGAACATTACTGCTTCACGGAAGATAAAGGTATTTTGGCAGTACAACCCCGGACGAACTCATTCACAAAGATCAAATCAAAATACATTCGTATATGTGTATGTATGATGATGTTATGTTACACATATTAGTATTATTTAGAAGCACCCTTTTTTTTTTGACGCAGAGTAATCCTTTATGGATACCACCGGCTCCGGGGGGAGCACGGTGGTTATGTGGGAGTCTCTGCCAGAAGGGCAGCATACCCACCAAACCTCTGCGGTGTTCCGTCACTGGCGCTTTTGGCGGGAACGCGGGCACCTCGGGCCCGCCAGCTATCGGCTATCACTGGCAGGCCCTTTGGTTCCTCTTAGCTTCACCGTGGTGACCCAAGCCACGGCTACTGAGCCCCCCCGCCACGGCAAGGCGGGAACACTCGGGGGGGATTTAGAAGCACCCTGAAAGGCAGAACGTAGAAACATGGTGAGGTCTGAAAACAAATTAGATTCAAAAACTAAATAATATAGCTAGCTTACGTATAAAATATTCCGAATGATATAAATTTTTTACATGGAACTGCATGTCGAATGTTCTGAATAACTCGTTAAGCAACTTTACGTACGGGATTAGTATTTAATCTAATTTAGTTTTTTATTTATCGAAAAGTTGTGAATCGCGTTGCGGATCCGATCAGAAACTTCACTGAAACTAACGTAGGTTCACATTACATATATCGTATTGACGAGATACCTCTTAATGTTAATCATAATGAACCTTGTATAACATTGGAGTGAAACCGTTGACAATAGTATATGTTTTTTAAATTATTTTTAGGGTTCAGTAAATCAAATAAAGTGACTATTATAAAATCACTTTGTTATTCGTCAGTCCATCTGGTTCTCTGTTGAAGATCCTTTTTCTCAGGAACGCTTAGTGGTATTAAGTTGAAAGTTATATCAAAATATATATTCGGATCTAGGGTCTTCGTTTGTATAAAAAATTAAATTTGCAAATCAACGCAATCATAAGTATATTTCGAATATTTTGAGATTTTACAAGGGCATCAAATCTTACTTAATGTCCCGTTGACCAGGAATCATTAAATTTGGTAAGACACAGTGTATTACACTACATATAAAGGAGAAAATTTGAAAACCGTAAATATGTAGTATAATAACAAAATCGTGTCAAGGGATCTATGCCGTTCGATTCCTATCGTATTATTTTATATTGTTAAGTTTGTTTAACCTAGTTTGTCTTTTATATAGAGCAATAATGTAACATGTTTCCTTCACGTAAGGAACCCTCGGTGCGCGATTTTCTACTCGCACTTGTCCGGTTCTTTCTACTGTTGCAAAATAATTTTTCTAACGATATTTTTTTTTCATAAATACTTACTGATATAACATGTGAACTATGTGAAAAAAGTTCAGTTTTTTCTTGCCGTGGACAAAGTAAAGTGTAAGGTTCCCTTATTTTTGCAAAATACGTTTTGTCATAATTTAACGTGGCATTAATTCACTTATCCTAATAATAGTTACGCACAATATTCATTTGGCAAACTTTTTTGACATAACCTTTAAAGCATAACTACTTTTAGCATAATCATTGTTTTAAGCATACTAAAGCCTTAATTTACTAACGCATAATGATAATAGGAGTAAAATAAAGTTTTAGAAATTTTGTGTTGAGTACCTCTGAATTTCGACAAGTCGCTTGCTTCAAAAAAATATATATCGACAAGCCATTGCTTCGACACGACATATATTCGACAAGTAATTTATTCCAACAACACTTTTGGCATGCGTTATATACATAACGCAAGAGAAGCGAGGAGGAACTCGATAAGTATTTATTGAGTTCCTCCTCGCTTCGCTCGTCGTCGCACCTATCGTGACCTCGCTCTGACAACATACTCCGCTATGTTCTGTGTGAGTAATTCTTGTCGAATATTTGTTCTGTCCAAGCAATGACAAGCAACTGTCGAAGTATTGAACTTATAGAAATTCAGAGGTGCGCTGAATGTTTATGCCCATATAAATAAACAATATCCCTTATAACTTTTTGCAAATCAAAATTAGGCACTTAAGGCAAAAGCTATAAGCCTAAACTATATTTATGCCAATGAAATAGTATGCCAAAAAACAAGTATGTCAAACTATGATTATGACAAAAAAATATGCGTAACTCATTATTGCAAAATCAGTTAAAGACAGGAAAAAAAGTTATGCGAAAAAAGGGATCCAAATTGTAAAAGGATATGTTCAATCATGGTCCATGTTTTAGCAATTCAGTGTCTTCTATAGTTTCATAGCCCGTAGGCCACGCAAGCAAAGCCACTGGCAGGTCAGTAACACACCTATGTACACATTATGATATATTAAGCTACCTGAAAAACTAATATGTACAACTTAATTATGTATTCAGTATTTCAGTTTTCAGTTCAAACTATTGTTAATGTATCAATACAAAAAGGCTATTGAAAGAAGCTTTATTCAACCTCCCAAATAACATTTGCAGTTAAATGATATAATTTATACGAAATGAAAACATTTCTGATATTAAGTAATATTTAATTGAGGTACATTTAGCGTGCACAAAACCCTCTGATGACTATTACAAATGTAAACACGTAGGTAGGTTAGTTGGAGCTGTTAAGAGTATAATGAATAGAGACAAATTATCAACTGTAAATGTTACACAATTTGATACTCTATAGATTCGTAATTAGAAAACAGCGGAATTGCGGAATCGACTTGCTTATGATTCACGGTTCTCATCATTATTAAATATATTATTAATATAATTCGGTGACGAGTCAGTCGTGCACAAGAACTACCGAAAAAGGGTACGCTGTAGCAAGCTAAATTACTTAGCAAAAGATTTAAAAAAGAAAATTTCTGAGATACGAGCGTAGTGCACTAGGCTGCCACGCCAAACTACATAAATCTAATCCCTAAGCTGAAACTGCACTGCTACGGTAACTCTAAAGCTGTGTCCACATTTGTAACATCTTACCGAACAATATCCCGTGAACGTATCAGACACGCGTGTCAGTACCGATTATCAGGACGTCTTTTGTTACGCGAACAATTGTAACAAGCTGCAGTTACGATTCAATCCATTCCGAACACGGAAAGCACAGAATTTACGACAGGACAATGTACACGCATTTAAGTTACGTGTTACGAACCGATCCATCAAAGTAAGGGTTTGCAAAGGATGTTCGCTATTGTCCGCGTGGCATGGCATCGCGCCAAGAAACGCAGTCTAGTTCAACACCATGCGTCTACACTTGTAAAATTTCCTTGTACATGGTTTGTCACCGTGTCAGCACAACCCTAGACCGTCCACATTTAGCGTAACATGTCTTGTACGATGCCGCGTAGTCCGGTCCGTTGTCATGTCACAAGTGTGGACGCAACCTAAGACACTGGTATGCAAGTCACCTCCGGTACTAATCCCACATGTTTGCGTGACTATAGATAATTTTTAAAATTTTAATGTAGGATACATTAAAATTTTAAAATCACTGAACGTAAAACGAAATTGTTCGAATTAACAAAGAAGCTGGGAAAAAAGTTCATTTTTCGACTGATTGAAAATTGTTGCAAATTAACCAGCTAATATAAGTAGGAAGGGCCTAAGAATGGCAGGTCCCCAGCTTCTTTACATAAATTTTGCTATACTTATTAAATATAAATATACTAATTTGGCTTTTGATTTAATGAAATATCAGAAGGTTAGATGTGATAGTGTGATTTTAAAAAAAATGTCGGGAACGGGAAGCAGCAAAGGCTCATCCTGCGGAGTGTCAGCTGGAAAGTCTCCTTTTATGCTCTGCCAGAAATTAAATAATTACAGTAGCAAGACTTAAGCGTTTTCTCTCTGCATAAATCACGCATGAATTAAAATCAATACAATACTCAAATATTTAAATCAAACATTATACGCCTTGTTATAAAACCTCCGAGTTTTAACCTTGGTCCCATAGTCATCGGGTATAACAATCCGTGCCTTGTCGTCTGGTCATCTCTTAACATCTATCATGTCTTGTACCCTCGCTATTCGAACAAGCAGTTACGTCATTCACCTGGAGATATAAGATGATAAATCTCTTACCCTGTAACTTCACTGGAAACATTGCATGTCATACCGCAACACAGTAATTACACAGCACACTACTGCTTGGTGTAATAAATGACAAAGGTATGGTAGATACTAATTCCCCAGGAGGAATGTGCTAAAATCCTACGACTAAAAAAACGACGGATAGAGGATGAGGCGGGCCTGGTTGTTTACGGGTTATTTCCCCCACTCTACTCTCTCTCGTATTGCTGCAGACTTCTGCATCTTCTACTTCACCCAACACGGGGTTTCCAGTTAGCGTCTATCAGTGAACTGTTAGGATTGTTAGGTAGTGAGACTGTTCTTCAAGAATCTGTACAAAATCACTAGCTCAGGGGTTGTATAAAACCCCAAAGTTATTCTACTTCAATCAATCATTACTATGGTTTGTTTTAAAGAGTAGTAAGAGAACTTACCGGTAAATAGTACCTAACGGCCGGTCCCAATAATCTATCTATCGCCGGTTTACCTTACTAGAGTTAGATATTTGACACTATTTGTATGGAAGTTATGTCAAATTTCTATCGGTAGTAAGGAAAACCGTGGATAGATAGATTATTGGGATGCTCAATAAGAGAGCTATGTAGCGGGCTGACAAACACTTGTCATTGTCATTGTGTAATGTCACGCAGAATTTCAAAGCATTGGAAGGCACTGATATTGTCATGGGTTGCTTGAAACCATTGGCATGCGTTAACGGGCGCCTAAATATTAGCGGGCAACCGCATGTCGGGTGACGAAAAAAATATGGAAATGAACAACATCGAGAATACGTAGATGAGGGTGAATTTCAATTTGAATAAATGTTAATATAAACTGAGCGTCTGGATGATTGTTACAAAGGATCGCTCGTCATTCGAAGATTATTTTATTTGTGGAACGTGCCTCTTGACGTATCCGATTGGAATTCTAATTTTTGTAGACTGTTGGGAGGCAAATTGCAAAGCTATGTTTTGGATCACTTCAAAAGCTTCGTCATAATAAAAATGTTACGGAAAACAGAATTGTGTATTAATGTGTAATCAAGTTTTTGAACGAACTTGAAAAGTGAGTGGAGCATTTGGATATGTTAATCTTGTAAAACACATTTTGATATTTCCAACGGAAGGCCCACGAAAGTATGGTATCCTGGTAGCACGACTGGGCTAACTAATTGTGCGCGTAGATACTCGTTAAAGTTAAAAAAATGATTTTAATATGAGAAACGGGAATCACTCACGTAAATAAGTAAAATCTTTCAATGTATAGTTTCAACCATATTCGGCGGTTTTTTTTATAACTCGCGCGATGACATATTGTGATGTCTGTTGCGTCGGCACATCGAAGCGGCAGTCCTCTTCATCGCTGGTATCATATTCCGTGCTGACGGGAATATTCAGACATAATGAGCATCGCCACTGGTCACTTGTCCACTACTAAGAGCTCCAAGAAACACTATCTCCAGGTAGATGGCAGACTCCATCCTCCATTTCTATTACACATTTGGGGGCTAACAATCTCGATAGCCTCTCGGATATTACGTGGAACGAACATCTTTTCTAGCGATGAAACCTGCGCTCTGTCGAAGTGGATGCTGGATAAGTGCTGCGTCTCTGATGCCAGATAATGTTCTGCAACACAGTATCTGTTGCTGTCCAGGTTCTTTATATAGCGTATGTGTTCAGTGAGCCTTTTTGTTTCACAACATAAGTTATCCTTAACACGATCTAAATATAAACTAACTACGATTCGAGATTAGTTCAAAAAATATTATGGCTAGTTAACCGGCCCGTGGCTTCGTTCGCAGAAATCAATTGGAAAAATATTATTCATAAACTATATTTTTCTCTCCAGCTACCGGCCAGTCAAAATCCTGTTAAAATCTGTCTAGCCTTTTTTGAGATTAGACAGAACAGACATAGAAACAAACATTAACTCAGAAAGTAGTTTTTAAAAAAATATTTCTGTAAGTATGTTATATTTACTTAGAACATGGATTTATTGCAGATATTTATTGAATGTATATCCGAAATGAATTATCTTCGGAGTTATAACAATCATTTATAATCATTTATTACCACAATTTAACTTAGTTTAGGTATTACAATGTTTTTCTAAAAACAAGTTCGTTAAAATAAATCAGGGGCAAGGTGAAACCAGTTAATTCTGTAAGACGAATAAGGAAAGCGAAGTGCGTTTGAATACAAAATAGTAGTACGGCCTTCGTTTTACTCTATTTGACTCTAACAAACATTTATTTTGATGAGCCTTCTCATTATTTACTTCTAGTCCTGAGGACCTTGAACGGATTGTGTTCAATAAATCTGGTAAGTACGTGTGTGGCATCTAAAACATATGTACCTATATTCTAGGCTCTTGTACATGTCACTTCGTTACGAAAGTTCACAAAGTATATACCTACATAAAGTTAGCTCTTCAGGTACCATTTTTCGGTGGAAGTGCCACACAGTAACCACACAGCCGAATAGGCCGGCACGACCGGGGAAGTACCACACTCCCACATAATACCGACGTGAAGTAACATAGGTTGCTATCGCGTTTCGTCGGTTTGTGGAAGGTTCCGGAGACCCAATTCCCCTTACCCATTCTCCCTCTCCTTCCCCCTCCCCCTCCACCCTCACCTCTTTGATCTCATCCTTCCTATCATCCTTCCTCAAAGGTCGGCAACGCATCCTCGAGACCTCTGGTATTGCGGATGTAATTGTGCGACGGTATCACTTACCATCAGGTGAGCATCATCAACGAGCAAGCATCGTTTGCCAAACTATCCCATAAAAAAAACACGAAATATATAATGCAAATATATATATGCAAAGGTTTTGTATTGAGTCCTCTTTTTCAAAGTTACTAATCACGCCCCGTGGTTTGGTACACCCGCGTTGTGATGGATGATGATGATGACGATGATGATGAAATGTATCTTATGTGTTATTACAGCGCCTCATCTACCATCTTCATACCAAAATTCAACAAAACTGGTATACATTAGAAACGGGATATTTACCGTGTAATCTATTTCGTTTGAGTTACCGATATTTCACAGCGTCTATGATCACGAGTAAGCTGAAGTCTATGCGGGTAGGCGATACTAAGAACAAACGAAACGACCTGTAATGACATTCGATTAATATTTTATTATTACTCTAAACTGTAAAGGCAAATTGAATACCCGCGTATGCTTCCCAAATTTTACGTAAAATATAAATTCTAAAGTTAATAGTTTTATTTCGTTTATTTAGACTGAGAAATTATTCATGTCAACTGCGTAACTCGCGAGATATAAACAATTTCTAGCCGGCTCGCCGGTGAACTTTGCTCGCATCAAGGTCAGTGACTCGTTTTTTCAAACTATCCAGGAACCCATTTAAATATACATACAAAATGTTTCTAACCATTTATTAGAATCTATATGATCTATAATAACTTAACAGATTAAAAACTACACAATAGTGTTAACCTTGTTCTGTGGTATCATTTAAAATATATTATTTCACATGTCAACAACAAATGAGAACCTCTATCTACCTAATTATTATTGTCATTTTTATTACAAATATAATAATAGAAGAGAATATTTGTATCAGAGATTAATTTTAAGCGTTGCTGGAGACGCAGGGTAGATGGTACACATATAAGTGCTCAAATTACATTTTGATACAAATTCCAATAAATATGAGCTGTTTTTATTGAGAGCTAAGAGCACTCAATTTACGAGATTCAACTCGCAATAAGTAGTCTATATACTGAAGAAAAGGTAGTTTGACCTTCTCACACGAAGGAGAACTACATAAAAATAAAACCGTATTTCACCTAAACTTTATTGTATAGCAAAAGCACCCTTGTCATGAAGATATATTGCTTACGCGAAGTTTAAAATAAGTAGATCCTTATAGTTAGCTAGCACTTACTAAAGTGAAGGGGTTACACCTTCCAAAACGAAGGGGACCTTCCCAAATCTGCGTGCCTACCAAAAAAACTTGGATAAAATATTCAATTTTTACTGCCTCACAATGTAGCAGGCCTTTTCAGCCAAAGGCCGTTTTATTGAGTGACAATTATCTTCCAGTACCTGTTTACAGACAATAGTGTGTTGAACAGATTGAAAAGAGCGACAGAGAAGTGAACTACATTTTGAACTTATCAGGCCTGACCGCATTACTCCCGAGTTGCCTTACATAATATTATACTTTTCTACCGACGTTTTAAATGTTTATCGGGACTTATCACGTATTATTTAATATAGGTAAAAATATGTACCTGTCGTAGTGACAACCCTGCGATTTTTCAAGTTCAAGATCAAGTGAGGGTAGGAGAACAAAACACCCGCTCTTCTCGCCGGACTCACCCGCAGTTTTCAGTCAGCTCGTGACCACGGCCATTGTAACATACAAAGGTACATATTTTTACCTATATTAAATAATACGTGATAAGTCCCGATAAACATTTAAAACATGTGTTCAAATCGCGAAAGTTTAAAAAAAAATACTTTTTCTACCGACTTCAAAAAAGGAAGAGGTACTCAATACGACTGTATTTTTATGTTTGTTATATCATAGCTTACGACTGGGTGAACCGATTCTCAAAACTTTTTTTTTGTTTGAAAGCTGGTGCTTCGTGTGGTCCCATTTAAATTTCATCAAATTCGGTCCAGTAGTTTTTGAGATACAATCCAATAACTGAATAGAATGGAACTTGGTTAAACTATAGTCGCCCGGTACCCGCGGGGAGGGGGGAGGGGGTGAAGCCCCCCCTGCATCCCCCCCCCGCCGGAGGCCTTTAGTTTTTGAGTAATAATTTTTTTAGTACTTAACCTCACTTTCGGCTATATCAGTATTTTTTACCTATTTTTTGTTTCACACCTAATCTATTAAGGCGGTTCGCTTCTGGCACTTCGCCGGCCGCTGCCGCGGCACGCTCGCTTCGCTCGCTCGGCTCGTGCGTTGTTTGTCATGTTCTAACCTGACCTAACCTATTTTTTGTTTCACACCTAACTTATTAAGGCGGTTCGCTTCTGGCACTTCGCCGGCCGCTGCCGCGGCACGCTCGCTTCGCTCGCTCGGCTCGTGCGTTGTTTGTCATGTTCTACCCTAACCTAACCTATTTTTTGTTTCACACCTAACTTATTAAGGCGGTTCGCTTCTGGCACTTCGCCGGCCGCTGCCGCGGCACGCTCGCTTCGCTCGCTCGGCTCGTGCGTTGTTTGTCATGTTCTAACCTAACCTAACCTATTTTTTGTTTCACACCTAACTTATTAAGGCGGTTCGCTTCTGGCACTTCGCCGGCCGCTGCCGCGGCACGCTCGCTTCGCTCGCTCGGCTCGTGCGTTGTTTGTCATGTTCTAACCTAACCTAACCTATTTTTTGTTTCACACCTAATCTATCAAGGCGGTTCACTTAACATTGTATTATATAACAACAATAACATATCGTAAATATAATAATAAATATAAATAATAAATAATAGCAACAGCAATAGTCGTCGTCATTACTCGAAGAAGGTCCGGCGACAGGTTCAACGGGCAGATCAGGAGCCGAAGAAGGTCCGGCTACAGGCTCGACGGGCAGATCAGGAGCCGAAGAAGGTCCGGCAACAGGTTTGACGGGCAGATCAGGAGCCGAAACCGCGTCCGCTTCGGGTATTGTACTGTAATACTCCATTACAGCCAAGTGCAGTCCAGTTTTCAAGCCAAGTTCAAGTCGTAGAGCAATCCAAACAAATCCGGTAAGCAAGCCAAGTTTCAAGTCGTCGCGCAATCGAAGGAAGTCCAGGGGAAAAGCCAAAGTCGTAATAAAAATCGAAAAACAAGAGAGCACACATTCACGAAACTACGAGAGAAACGGAATGAATGGATGACAGTCCATCTGTCAGTAAGACAAAATGGCGCCTTTTTTTTTTCTTACGTTTAACGATAACGATACGTTTCGTTTAACTCAGTTTGACAACTTAATTTGACAACTTAATATTGTACCATTTTCTCAACATTGCGTTCCATTTCACTTTTTTTTATCAAATTTTAATTTAATCATAATTAATTTAAACTACGTTTCCGGCAAAAAAAAATTGCTGGAAGGGCTTCAGGTGGACCCCAATGATACCCCTAAACTCGCACCTTCATCAAAATCAGGTACCGGACGGCTATAGCCAACCCGGTACCTACTCTATTCAACAGATTTTTTTATTTTTTTATTTGTATGTTTGTTACCTCATAACTTTCGATTAGGTGGACTGATTCTCAAAATTTTTGTTTAGAGCTGGTGCTTCTTGTGTGGTCCCATTTAAATTTCATCAAATTCGGCCCAGTAGTTTTTGAGATACAATCCAATAACTGAATAGAATGAAAGTCGGTATTAAATTTTTCAAATTGCACTTGTTAAATTATTAAATTTTTCAAATTGTACTTGTTTAAATAGGTTGTCCAGTTCACAACACATATTTAAATAGGTAGACTATATGTTACCTTAGTAACATTACTCACACACAAAAATTATGCTATAGCACGCAAACTTCCCGGACGAACGAGACCAAATCTATCTATACCAATAAAATGGAAAGATTTGTATTTGTGTATGGTTCTAACGGATAAACTCAAAAACTAACTCACCGATTTGAAAAACTCTTTCACCATTGAACGTTACACTATCCCTGAATAACATAGGCTATATATTTAGATTCATTATGATCATCATTTATCACCACGCGGGCACAGCTAGGAACTCATAAAACTATAATATCACGAAAAAACACTCAGATTAGGAATCGAGTTCGTCGAACTGGTCTTCGAGCAATTAAAACGATTTAGCGAAACAGAACAAGTTTCCGGAGGGAATTTACGGGTAAATAATTAACGAAAATTTCATTATATAATTAACTAATGTCTCGGAATGAAAAGTACAGTGCAGCATAAATTGTGTAAAGCTTTATGTATTATTTGGAGTTTCAATTCTCTTGGGCAGGCTGGATCAGAAGTTGGCGTGGGTTTAGGATGCTGTCAGACAGAGCACGGTGAACGCGTTCAAGCGTTCACACGGTCAGTTTTGCGTTCGTTGTGTTGTATAACGTTAAATAGATAAACCAAAACGCGTTGATCGCGTTCTGTCTAATCAGACCCTTATTTGTTCAACTAGATGTCAGTCATATCCAGGCAGAAAATCTATAACATACCTCACTCTAGTTAAAATTAATAAATAAAATATTTCATTACGTACCTACGAAGACAGTGAACGTACGCTAAAACGCTTATTTTTATTAGATCGTAATTTAAAAGATATACCTAGCAATGCATATCTTCCCAAACATAGCTACTTACAGCTGTATTTATAAACAAGCAAAAGTAATTACTTAAGCGACGATTTTAATTTTATTCTATAGACTAGAATTTGCCTGAAGTTAAAATTATCAAAGGCTAGAATTCTTAGCCGAGTAACAGTCACCATTTCCTTTGCTAAGCAATGAGAACACGTATTTTTTGTTCTTATTGCAAAAGTAAAGTTGTAAAAAAATGTCATTCGCATAGATGTCTGAAATGTGAAGGATCTATTATGCTGTAAAAATTAAAATCCCATGACAACAACCTAATAATATAATAATAATAATAATGCCGCAGGGGCGGTTTTGTGGCGAGCCGTCGGTGAGTGGCGACACCGCGATTCTCCCTGGGGCTAAATGAGACCCCTGACCCCCGGCTTGCTTTAATTGCCCGTCTGGGGGTGGAGACGCAAGAGCAAGAAACAAAAAGCTCCAAAGGTGGAAGTGTTAAAGGGCATAACGCCGGTAGTAGCGCTCTAGTGAAACCGCAGCACACCTCTCAACACCCTTCAGCCATCCACACCAACGTTGCCCCTTTTCTCACCATTGATGGTGGCCCTTATGGAGGGCCCGTTTAGTGGGTGGCAAGTCACCACATGCCCAAATTTTTTAAATGAGACTGAAATTGGCAGGTGCCGTAGTCTCTTCCATAGCCCACTATCTTCTAATCACTAATAAAATCATATCAATAGCCTTGCCATTTTACCCATTTTTATAATAGATATACCATGTCACAATGCATCCAAAAGTTTCTGTTTTTATATTACTTTGTATTTTTTATACCAAACAGGCCTCTAAGTGTTGGCTACAGCCCCACTTATGCCTTTGTAAAGGACCGGGTGAAACCCGTGAAATTGGTTGCATAATAATAATAAGTATATGTTTATTTGACCAAAAACACATTGTTAACATATAATGCAGGTTTAACTAAATACTTAACCCAATACCGATAGTTATAGTTTTGCAGTTTGAACAGGTAAGTATGTACTCGTATTATTATAATAGGACTTAACCGAGATATTAAGAATAAAACTTTACGTTAGAGTGAGTAGATGCAATATAGGTAGGTACAAGCAAAAAGTGTTGAAACTGTAATTTAACATATATATACAGGTTGTTTGGTAGAGGGACCGACAAACCAAATGAGCGTGTTCGGGGGCCCAATTGGAGAATACAAGTTGGCCAAAAAAAAATCCCCGACACCCCAATTTTTTTAACTTTTTTTGTGAATTTTCTCGTTTTTCCAATATTGTACCTATTTACCACCATAGCATTTGTAAAGTATGTTTTAGACCGGATGTTTTTAGTTTTTACAAATTTTGCAAATGTTATGGTGGTAAATAGGTACAATTTCGGAGAAAAAGGGAAAAATCACAAAAAAAAGGTTAAACATATTGTGGGGTCGGGGATTTTTTTGGCCAACTTGTATTCTCCAAGTGGTCCCCCGAACACGCTCATTTGGTTTGTCGGTCCCTCTACCAAACACCCTATATTATATTATTGATATTTGTGTAGGTAGTTAAGTTACCCTCTCATTGTTCTTCTTTGAAATATTCTGTTTAGTTTTAACTATTATCTTGTTGCACACCACCGTCTATACTTTTATTTTTGTCCAGTCCATTCAAAGGTTGTCTGTAAGAGATTGCATTAGCGATAAGACCGCCAATTGTATTACCAGCATAGATCTAAGATCCTTACTTGTAAGTAGATTAATTAGTTAATTTACCTACTGTTTTTGTTTGTGTGGTAAGCAATAAAGAGTTATTGTATTGTATTGTATTTCGTCTCTTCTAGAGTACAAAAAGTGTCAATCTGTTTCAATATCTACAAAAACATTTCATTGAGAATACGATAATATATTATAATGGCGATGGGATGCTAGATCAGTGCGCCGAGCACGAAAATCTGCTTATAAGTGTAACGTTATCGTATCGTTTACGTATTCAGTACAAACTATGAGTTATCTGTGCCACTATTGTACTAGATAAATGACAGTTTGTACTAAGTACTTTAACGATGCGATTACGTTACACTTAAAACAGATGTTTGTGCTCGGCCCACAGATCTAAAATCGTTGGAAAACGCTAGGTGGACGAAACGAGCAACGGAATGGATTCCACTGGAGCAAAAACGGAAGACCAAAAAAAAGGTGGAGAGAGGTGTTCATTCAACTGTGTGGACCAGAATGGAGCCGGAAGACTAAGGAAAGGGATTATTGGAAACAAGTAATTACTTGTTTCTCAATGAAGTAATTACTTTACGATAAAATACTTCAACATAAAATCTTATTCTATAGTCGAGCAATGAACGTTGGTTACTTAAGTAAATGCATGATATAACCCTATCAAAATTAGATGTATCTTTAAACACTTGTATTTTTATTCTTAGACATGTAAGTTATACTTACAATAAAATTATATTGTATTGTATCTTTTTGTATTTGCTAAATTGAGCGAAGGAGACTGACTCCCACGACACAGGATAATTATCTTAGTGTGGGATACAGAGTTCATGAGTATGCATTGAATGTTAACTAAATACCTCATTATGTGACCTAATTGTATACAGGTGATTACATCGCCTTAGAATGTATACCTACTTACTTCTTCTATGTGAGTAGGTATAGCGAAATACTACATTGTTGTAAATTCCTGGAAAGGACTTATGTTAAATATTTAAGTATATTGTGTGTGTTGGTAGAGTGTGTTTGGTAGAGGGACCGACAAACCAAATGAGCGTGTTCGGGGGACCACTTGGAGAATACAAGTTGGCCAAAAAAAATCCCCGACCCCCCAATATGTTTAACTTTTTTTTTGTGATTTTTTTTCTTATTAACTTTTTTTCCGAATTTGTACCTATTTACCACCATAACATTTGCAAAATTTGTAAAAACTAAAAACATCCGGTCTAAAACATACTTTACAAATGTTATGGTGGTAAATAGGTACAATATTGGAGAAAACGAGAAAATTCACAACAAAAAGTTAAAAAAAATTGGGGTGTCGGGGATTTTTTTTGGCCAACTTGTATTCTCTAAGTGGGCCCCCGAACACGCTCATTTGGTTTATCGGTCGCTCTACCAAACATCCTGTATATAATATTATAAACTAATATAATATATATAATTAAAAATACATAAAGGAAATTCATATAAATTGGGATTATTCAGTCGCATGTGAATAATTTATTATTATATACACTACAAATACATAAACATATTACTAATATATCATAGGAAAAGTGAAGCAGCTTAGCAGGCAGAGGACAAATAATGATCTTGAACCATCTTTTTAAATATCCCTATCGATTTTGCTTGTCTTATAGGAAGAGGCAGATCATTCCATAGCCGCACGGCGCGCACAGTAAATGAATTGCCAGAAAACTTTGAAGAGTGAACAGGAGTCCTTAACATTAGAGAAGATGAGACGCGCAAAGGTCGAGAGGTCGCAAAAGATAGAAATTCAAATCGCTCCTTGAGATAGCACGGTGTAGAAGGAAATAATAGTATGGTGTAAAGGAGGAAAAGTATATGAGTATTCCGGCGTAGGCGGATAGGTAACCATTGTAGCTTATGACGATATTCTGAGACGTGATCATATTTTCGTAAACCAAAAATGAAGCGAATACAGAAATTCTGCAGAAATGTGTTTTTGTACGGCTTGATTTAACTGGCCTGAAAACATCTGAATAATTGTATTTATATTTTTGACATGATTAATTGCTTTTTCACACTCGGCATATTATCGGCTCGAACACGTAAGCTTCACGCTTATATCACGACATACAATATTTAGGTCACATCACTCATATCAATGACTGCTATATTTGAACACTTGAAATAATCGTTCAAGAGTTGAAGAAGAAAAAACGTGTCTATTTTCGATACCTTTTCATATTTACAAGAAATTGACATGCATAATCTATACAATTTATGTATAAGACTTTTGTGGTTGTTAACTACATTATAATTATATACTAGATAGACGGGTAGACTGGACCGGGTTTGGGTGTTGAAATATCGGTAACTCCAAAACCTGCCTAATCATGGTGTACATCCCGTGAGTACTAATATAATATAATAATAATGCAATTTATGTATAATTTTCGTAGATGGAAAAAATCGTTTACTAAACTTACATTAACCCTTTGAATCGCGAACTTCATCGAAAAAAAAAGACTGACAAGGACTTTCAATATTTCGTTCAAAATGTGTAGGCTAGTGAAAGATTGGCCAAATTTGGCCAATTACCATTCTACGGGTTAACGAATACACATTATTTTAAATTAATTTAATAAATTTTGCTGGGTCGCTTCGCTTCTTAACACCTGTATATGTCTTAGCTCTGACAGATACTTCGGGAAAAAGTGTATTTAGATGGCAATAGTAGGCTTAATTGGTTGTAAGGATTTAGTGTTAGTTTACTGACTTTGGTAGAGGATGGTAGCAATTCGGTTGTCAACATCAAACGTTTAATCATTGACTTAGGATCATACCAACCTATTGATGCAAATCCTACTATAATACTATAAACGCGAAAGTTTGTGAGTATGGATGTGTGGATTGTTACTCTTACACGCTCAAACGGCGGGTGCAATTTTGGATGAAATTTGGTATGGAGGTAGATGAGGCGCTGGATTAACACATAGGATACTTTTCATCATCATCATCATCCATCGCCACGCAGGTGAAAAAGACTTATATGCTTGGGCACAGCATAGACAAAATAATAAGATCTCTGCTTACGTCAAGATCGTAATGATGACATGATCTGTCAAAGTTTGTGTCAGTTTCTGATAGCTTAGTCAAAAGACAAGTTTATTTGACAGATCGATACACTAGACGTGCTCGGCGATCGTCAAGGGTAATGAAAATGTAAGAACAGTTTTTTCCATGGTGTTTAATTCTATATTTGTTTGTCCGTAAGTCCTGTATTTTATCTAAAATGTTTACTGATTGATATACTAAGTATTTAAATTTACACATATAATGCTATTATAGCAATTGCGTTTGACCAATGTATATATTTTATGATATTTTGGTACAAAGATAGATATGCCTTTGAAGAAGGAGAAGATAATAAGCTGTTTTTTCTTGTTTCAGCAATTAACCAAAGGCAACCGAACCGCGTTATACCTGGGCTGTGTGTAAAATGTGCCAGAACTGTGATTTTCTAGGGATGTATGGATAATAATGGATTAGGGAAAAAAAACAAATGAAATTCATTCAAATAAATTTTTATGAGGCCGCAAAACAACCCACCAACCATTCTTTTAGTAATTATAAAAAAGAAATGAAAAGTTTGAAATATAATATATGTAAACAATGCCACGGACCCATTGATGTCTGTGAACAAATGCATTATAAATAAAAAATAAAATAATAAAAACCACCCAGCTGTGACGTTGATGCATTACATGTGATGCACCCTGAAAAAATAGACCTTCAGTATATTAACACTTTTTTCGACTCTTAAAATATATGTTACAAGGACCCAAAATAGAACAGATAATCATAATAACAATTTGCGTACCAGGGTCGGTAAGCAAAACAGCCCGGACAGTTAACGTGATAATATATTAGTTTTCAAACATGTTAGTTAAATAAAATATACTTACATTCGAAAATTGTTAGTCTATCGCTGTTCCTACAATTTTAAACTTTTAAAGAAACATTTAATTATTTACTAAAACTCTACGCCGAATCCACTGAAGAGAAATAACCTCGCCTTTTTGTATTCAATATGCTTATCCGTTCTAGAATAATATTTTCCTACAGTTTTTAAAGTTAGAGAAAGTGCACTAAAACTGTATGTATAGCTTTAGCTTCCAAACACGTTTCAATTCAACTTCGCCATTGTGCAAAGTCTCTAACTCTAATTCGAGTGTTGTTTTATAGTGCCAACTGGAAACCGGAGTATGTCAGATATTGAAACTGGATTATCTTGTTTTTCTCTCTAACTTTAGCCTTGTACCTACATAAATGGGTTAACTTTCTTATATCCAATATTGCATGTGGAAAGAGATCAAATTATAGCGAACGAGTTGGCTTCTTATCTAGCCGTATTATGTAAATTGTATTGTTTTTAAATTTCCTTTTAACACTTGTTTATATATAGCCTATTCAAAGGTATAAGAGGTTTTTTATTCGTGTGGATGTAGGAGGTAATGTTTGGTATCATGAGCACCGCGTCGATGACGTCTCGCTTAGCACTTAGTGCGACACGTCATCGACGCGGGCGCCCGAACACTCCTTGAAAAAGACCACCGAATGTGGTCGAAACTATAGTCGGACCTATCCATTAACTTTACGTGAGTAATCCCGTATTTCTAATTAAAATAAATATACTCATTTTAAATAACTATTGTTCGTATGTGTAAAGAAAACAACGCGGGTACGTTTCGAAGTCTTCTACCTGCGCCAAATCAGAAGGCGCCGCCATCTTCTGGCAAATGACGAACGTCACTAGAGCAATGTTCGACAGTTGCCAAGATTGTGATATACTTCCTTGCGATAATTAAAAAAGTTAGTAAAAGTACTGTAGATTGGAAAACCCGTTGACTCGCGATTCGCCACATTTGGCCAATATTACAATAGATTTCGGAGAAATCAAGCTAATTTTCCAGGAACTGCAACGTGTTGGTTAACGCCTTACGAAACTTACAGCTATGGCGAAAATAAAATAAACATATTGTTAAAAACTACTATAACTATGAAAAAAAAGAATATAAAATGTAAATCAATGAATCTCGTTTTGAAAACCGTTAATTAAAATTACGTTTGCTATTTTTTTAAAAGACCTATCAGAATGAAGAATGTGTAATATAAGTTTTTTTATCTACTCTGATACTATAAAACAAAGATTATAAAACTGAAAACAAAATTCTTATGACAAACATTACGTACATGCCAAAAATTATAAAAAAAAATAATTAATTACGACACAGGTCTTGTATGGACACCTGTAACATAATATAACTTTTTAATCATATCGATACACCTATACAACCTCCAGCTGGACCAAGGAGGTTGAACCTCTACTTTAAAAAAGAAAGGTTTCAATGAACGAGTCCGCGACGACGCAACACGCATGCGCAATCGATGTTTGCGCCTTGGCGCCAACATTTGACATTTAAAAAATCTTTTCAATATTTAAACATTGGTTTTGTTTGTAAAATACATAGGTTTTTGTGTAAAAACATGTCTGAAAGCGGGGATAGTGGTGATTGCACACCACCAGACATTCTGGAAGCTGCGTCAAACATGACCTGAACCTGTTGCCGGCGAAAACTATAAAGCGGCGAAAAAAGGAGCAACTATAATAAATGTTACCACGAATTCATGGAATGGAAAATGAATAAAAATGCTACATCATTTTCTGAAAATGTGTTGTTAGCGTACTTTCAAGAGTTATCTGAAAAATATAAAGTGTCAAGTATGTGGGTTAAATACTCCATGATTAAAAGTACACTCAATATTTACAACGAAGTTGACATAACTAAATATAGCAAGCTGATTGCATTTTTGAAACGAAACTCACAAGGATATAAAGGGAAAAAATCCAAGACTTTTACAACAGAGCAGATAAATAAGTTCTTAAATGAAGCCCCAGACACATTATATCTCTTCACAAAGGTATTTTAGTTGTTTATCAGTTAGCCATGTACATTTTTTTTGTTAATATTGAGTTAATTTACCGTAATATATATATGAGTTGTTACAGATTGCACTAATTTTTTGTATAATGGGTGCTTGCCGTCGGCAAGAGTTATACAACATACAATTCAAAGATGTTGAAGTCTTCGAAACTACACTATTGATCAAAATAAGTAAAACTAAAACCAAGACGGACCGCTTTTTTACCATTACTGGGAAATATTATGAACAATGCAAAAAATACATAGAGCCACGACCAACTGAGTGCAGCAATCCCAGTTTTTTTCTAAACTATATTGACGGAAAATGCACGACGCAGAGAGTTGGCATTAACAAATTTGGAGCTTTAAGCAAAGTTATTGGCACCTATCTTCAACTTACCGACCCCGAATTGTACACAGGACACTGCTTTCGCCGAACATCTGTGACTTTGCTAGTTGACGCTGGTGGAGATATAACGGCACTAAAGCGACACGGTGGTTGGAAGTCAACGACAGTTGCAGAAGGCTATATAGATGATTCAATGACTAACAAGATCGCTATATCCAATTAAATACTTAACAGTATTGAAAATAACAGTAATGAGGTCAACATTAACATACTCCGAGTACCTCCAATAACGCTTCCTGTCCGGTTCAAATTCATTTTCATAAATGTAATATTCAGAACATCAACAATTATTACAAAAAAAATAAATTTGTTGTTATATTCAGCGTTTTATTTGCAATATTGTTTTACGTATTATAGTATGAGAGTAGATAAAGTAGTGTATAAATAAATATAAATAAAAATATTCCACAACTATCACACAACGCCATCTAGTCCCAAGCTAAGCAGAGCTTGTGTTATGGGTACTAGACAACTGATAAACATACTTATATATTTCTAAAAACATAAATATTATAGATAAATTACACCCAGACACAGAACAAATGATCGTGCTCATTACACAAACATTTGTCCTGGGTGGGAATCGAACCCACGACCTCCGGCATAGCAGTCAGAGTCACTAACCACTAGACCAACAGGCCTGTCGTGTATGGCCACTCGTGTGATACTATAAAAAAACTCGCCTACGGCTCGTTTTTTTAAAACACACTCATGTTGTAAGAACCCTTATTATGCAACAGTATCATAATCTACTATAAACTGACATTAGAATTAACGTTAGAAACGGGATTTTTACCATGTACCAGTTGCATGCGCCAAGTTCACGAGTAAAACTGACTGTAGTTTTACTCGTGAACATGCAACTGTGCCGAAATATCGAGAGCTTACTATAAATAAAATACATGGTAAATATCCCGTTTCTAACGTTTATTCTTAAAGAATGTGTATCCTGAAATATAATGTAACATGTATTTAATGATAGCAATATTAAAAAAACTATGTACAACGGTAACAACCCTCAAGATAATAAAGGATACCAACAGTATTCCCAGCTTGAGTATACAGTACGCTCATAGAAAGCTATTCTAGTAAATAACTACCCGTTTACTCATACTCGTAGACAACGTAAACACGAGACAACCTTGCGGTCTGCGCCATGAATCTCGGAAGGCACTACATCTCACTTCTCCCGCCAACCAGCTTCGCTGAAAGCAACTTTGTGGTTCAAATCATAAGCTTCACACTGCAACACGCATATTAAGAGTTCGCTTACATATAATTTCAATACGTCCGACGCTTGCAACCGTGGTGGCACGTGCTAATGTCGTTTCGTTACACTAAAATTAAAAACAAAGTCAAAGTCAAAATCATTTATTCAATTTAGGCAACAAAGACGCACTTATGAACGTCTACTTTTCATTATTTTAAAGACTCTACCGCCGCGTTCCAAAATATATAGAGCCCACCGAGAAGAAGCGGCAAGAAACTCGGGGCCATTCTTTTTATATAGATGTTTACAATGTATCTACTTAGGTACTACAAATATTACATTTTATGGGTGGCAGAGAGACAGCTTGCCAGAAGTGGAGTATTCCAAGCATCTTTATCTTCTACGAGTATATAATGTCGAACTTTATAGTAAGCTTTTTATGTTAAAACGTTTTTACAGTCAACTTGAATTTGCCCTCTGTGAGCTCAGTTATGTGTTTTGGGATTTTATTGTAAAAACGCACACAATTTCCTAGGAATGACTTATTAGTCTTCGCAAGTCTAAAACTAGGTACAGCTATCCTATTTGTATTTCTAGTATTAAAAGTGTGGTGATCACTATTTAACTTATATTTATGTAAATTTTTACGAACATACATTAAATTTTCAAATACATATTATAAACGTCAAAGTATGTCTTTGAATGGATGACTGAGGGCCTAGCACGAATAACTGAGTAACAGTAACGTAACGTGTCGTTCACCTGAAACAGTACAAACTGTCATTTACCTAGGCTAGGGCAACTGTGACAAAGATAACTCATAGTTTGTACGGCGAAGCGTGACATGTTGACGCTTTTGATATTTACTAATAATTTTTCGCATATTGTGCTACGGCCTCTGATTGTTACTCTTTCACACCAAAACTGCTTACCCGTTATGACTGACATTTATACGTAACAAAAACTGAACTGACGTATTGGAATAACACATTTTTGTTAGTGAATGTTTGTTACTCAATTTCGTAAAAACAGCTGGATGGATTTGGATGAAATTTAGAATATAGATGGTTGTACCCGGAAATAGAAATAAAACATAGGCTTTTATCCCGATTTTGACGGATAGCTTCCTAGGGATCGCGATAACCTTAATTCACACAAATGAAATCGTAGGTATGATACTAGTACAAGAAACATGCAATGACTTATTTTGTTGTTTCAATAAACAACCAAAAAAGTCGTCTGTTTGTGTGAGTTATGCGACACACACACCAGAGCGCAATATTTATACCGTTAAATAATAATAATAATAATGACCGGATGAAATCCGTGATATAATTGAAATACAGAGAATAATAATAATAATAATAACCGCAGGGGCGGCTTTGTGGCGAGCCGTCGGTGAGTGGCGACACCATGGACCCTGATTCACTCTGGGGCTAAATGAGACGCCTGATCCTCGGCTTGCCTTAATTGGCCATCTGGGGGTGGAGACGCAAAAGCAAGAAACAAAAGCTCCAAGGGTGGAAGTGTTAAAGTGCATAACGCCGGTAGTAGCGCTCTAGTGAAACAGCACACCTCTCAACACCCTTTAGCCATCCACACCAACGTTGCCCCTTTTGTCACCATTGATGATGGCCCTTATCGGGGGGCCCATTTATATAATATTTTAAAATGGGACTGAAATTGGCAGGTGCCGTAGTCTCGTCCATAGCCATATATTGCATTCTCCGGCACAGCACAGACAAAATAACAAAATCTCCGCCTATGTCAAGATCGTAATTATGACAGTTCTGGCAATGTTTGTGTCAGTTTCTGATAGCTTACTCAATAGCGCGCTGTCATTTTAACAGCTCGATATACTAGACTTGCTCGGCGACCGTCAAGTTTGATGAAATGTATTACAAATACTGTTAAGGGTGATGGAATGTAATAGCAGTTTTTTTCCATGATTTGGAAAAGCCAGTTCCAGCAATTGCGTTAGACAATCAAAATAATTTATGAAATTTTCGTATAAACATAGATATAGCCTTGGAAAAGATAATAAGCTACTCGAGGTACTTATCCTGCGCAGACGAAGTCGCGGGCACCAGCTAGTTCTTTAATAATTTTATTATAATAGCAATGTACCTTAATAAAACCATCGAACAGCAAGACAGTTTTTGTCGCCCTGTCTTCCACCTAACTCATAAAAACATTTAAAATGCTTTACATCTAAGAACAGGTAATTAAAATGGTTTCTACTCAAAATATCATTATCAGCTACGAATTGAGGTCCCCGGAGGCCCCTAAAACATAAATTTTATAAAATGTATCTTTGAAACTTTACCTGAAACTGACAAGTTCCACGGTTCACTGGAAAATACCCTTCGCCACTATTTCACAAGAAGCTGAATTTACTGCTGGCAACCTTAACTTACTTCCTGACTTTAATTAAGTTTAGTTAAAATACGCCTTCCGCTTTTTCTTTGAGCTCAAGGCACCGAGGTGGGAATTGTTTGTGCCTTGGAGCAAGTGACCGCTTACTTTAGTGTTTCCGGCTTCTTTTAGAAGCTCTTTACTTCGAAGTTGCAAGTGTCAAATTGGAGTCAGAACTTTGCGCTTGAAGCGTCTTTTCACTTTATTGGTAGTCTTTACGAGTACAGTAAAAGCACCTTAAATTTTCTACTAGAATCTAATAAAAGTTACGATAAAGGTAAGATAAGGATATTTTTTATTTACTAGAAAAAAAAGTGTTGTAAATCCGTTAAATATATTAATAATTCTGTAGATGTCAGATTTGTTACAAATATGTCAATATGTTTTGCCCTATATAATTAAATTTTTTTATCAGGTTCATGTTTTCAGTACTTAAACAATACGTAAAATTATGCTCATGTCGAGTTCATAGTCCTCTAACTCAATATTATAATTGTAAACAAAGCACATAGCATGCAGAATAGATGGCCGATGGGGCCGGAAGGTTCTGGAGTGAAGACCACGGACCGGCAAGCGCAGCGTAGGTCGTCCAGCAAAACGGTGGACATACTACCTGATAAATGTCACGGGGCGACGTTGGATGCAGATCGCTTCCAACCGGTGCTCTTGGAATTTTATGGGGGAGGCATATGTTCAGCAGTGGACGTCCTACGGCTGAGGTAGTCATGATAAAACAAATCATCACTCCGCGGTTTCACCCGCGCGGTGATGGATGATGTTGATGATGATGAATTTTATATAGCCCTTGTTACTCAGGGTGAATGTAGTTTTCCAATAGTGAAAGAATTTTTGAAATCGGTCCAGTACATTTAGAGCGAATTGGTTACAAACATACATACAAATCTTTTCTCTTTATAATATTAAAGTATGTTTAGAAAGTTTGCCAATATGTATTTGCTCAAAATGTACAAAGGTATTTTCACCAATGCTACCAGCTTATGCTGTAATAGTACTGTCTAAAGTAAAAAAAAAACTTTCATTGTTTTAGTAAATACGTGAAGTGAGTTAAATACGGTCACTTGAGACCTCATATGAGACTTAACATCTAAATGTTTCAGGGTTATGGGCACAGTATAGTTCGTCACTATTAACGATATACATGATCTGTTATGGACAGTATGGTTACCGCTTATCGCCAGATGGGCCTCGTGCTGGTACTGTCTTCTAATCATATAAACAAATCACCAGAGGATGCTTTCAAACTACAAGCTGATCTAAACCGTCTTGACCACGTCTAATTTTTTTTTACCAACAAGTATATATATTTTGTTTTTAAAATTTGTTAATAAAAAATTAGATCTCAATCCTGCCAAATGCATTGTTGTTACTTTTTCGCGAAAGCAAACTAATATTAGGTATATTATACACCCTCAACTACATACACTCTCAGAACTCAAAACTCTTGGTGAAAAGCTACGCCGTTCGTGACCTCTGGTTTATTCATGATTCTAAATTATTATTTGATGAGTGTATTAGAAATATTGTGACCAGAGCGTCCAGATCATTAGGGTTTTTAATGAGAACATGTGCGTCGTTCAATAAAGCTAAAAAAAATTAAATATTATTGCGCTTTTGTGCGAAGCATGTTACATCACAAAATACGCATCAAAAGTATGGAACCCTCGGTATGACAAGTATATCGTACCAATTGAGCGTATAAAAATAAAATTCATGAAATATCTACGTTATCTTTTTAAAATTCTATATGAATCCAAAAAGTTACCACGATTTGTGTACAAAATTCCATATTCTTCCTCTTTCTAAGTTGAAATAAATCACAGACATAACATACCTTCTTAAGATTACCTCCGACTTGGTTGATTGTTCCGGTATGTTTAAAATAAACCTACTAGGTCATTCAAGGCAGTTGAGGTTTAATCCCCCTTTAAGTGTGCCGGCCGTCAATAGTAACTATAGACAGAATTCATATGTGTGGAGAGCGAGTAATAACTTTAACAACTTATATAAACGATTAGATATTGATTTGTTTTGTACAAGCATAGCGTCCGCTAGGCGACTGATGAGCAGAGAGTTTTTTGGCTGATATATTTGTATTAGGTATCTACTACGCACTGCGTTGCGGTAATTCATGTTCACAATTAGTAACAATTTATGTAACATCTATCCGGGAGGACCTATAATTGGCTTAATGTTTCTACCGTCTCTGTTATAATATTATATAGCTGTTGGTCTTCCAGTTAATAAATAAATATAAAAAAATAAAATAAAAATAAAAATATGGCTTCCCAAATTTGTATCATCTCTTCTGAATAGTAACTATACTATACATTAATCACTCATTACTATACTATAATTAATGTGAATCTGTGTTGTTTGTCCTTTCACATGGTATCGGAGCAACCGATCTACCGTGTTCTTTTGCTTAGAGAAAGATGAAGGGCCGCAGAGTGATGTAGGATACTCTCACCCTAATCAAACACAGTCGTTTTATAAACCAATCCTATGCGGACATTTTACTTCGAGCCAAATAGAAAAAATATTACTTAACGGTCTTTTAAGTTATTTTGCAATGACTTTGTTACACATACAAATACAACTCTCTTAACAGAAAATAATCTTCAATGTCAAACAATATTTTTTTTTAACAGCCAAGCTCTAAGCTTACTTTTAAAGCACGCAGTGGACGCTGCATTTCGAATGGATGCGGTAATGCGGTTGTGAACCGCGGGCTCGAGAATATAAACTGACCGCCTTTTACTGCTTGAACTACAAACTGCCCGCTACATCCGTGACTAAATTAACTCTTATCTTTTTTATTTTCATACAGAAATTCAACGTTTTTCGTGTTCTGGCCATAAGTCATGAGAGACTTCATAATTCTCTGAGTAGTCAGAGTGGCCGCGAAACTTCGCACTTGATAACCTTAATAACAAAGTCAGGTTAAGATAATTCTTTCTACTTTTCAGTGATGTTTTTCATTTAGCGAGACGCTTAATTTACACAAATAATAGATTTACTCGAAACGATTTTTCTATTTATGTTTCTAGTATCTGTAGCTACCTAAATTTATATTAATTTATAACGTTTTATAGCTTTATTGCTATCTGATTTCTGTCCATAAATTCTTAAGCCATTATATGTAAATCACACCCTTGCATATTTTAACATAATAACTATAAACAGACAACTGCTAAAGATAATAAACGTAGGCACGTTATAGAGTTATATACCTAGTTCCTCGTTTATATCAAGCCGTACTTAGCCATAATCCTGTATCCTAAAATGTTGTGTTGAATCTTTCGTCGCTGCTAACACGTGTGTGAAAGTATAGATGTATCCTGAAGTAAATAAGAAATAAAGTAGTAGAAGAGTATACTTGGCAGTCACATAATCCATAAACACATCTTAAGGCTCTTCTTAAATCTGTTTATCAAAAGAAGTACGGATCATCCGAACATGTTTATACGTATCGTGGTATAGACGAAACAGCAACCTTATTAGACATGTAACCCACGTCGCGTCCTTCATATCCCTCTAGGGATTTGTATTTTATTTAATCTCAAAAAGAAAATCTCGTACTCACTCCCAAGTGGACAATTTTATGTGCTATATACTCTTCTGAAACATGAGAGTGTTAGGGTCTGCATCGACCGACAATTGGCATGAGTCGATTAGAAAAAGTTATCTAAAATGTGCTGTACTGAGCTATGAGGTATAAAGTTGATCATTTACATGTAAGGGTTGATATACAATATATATTGGTCCCTATTGTTTAGAATAAGAGACCGACTTTTGCTAAGCGTGTTATTTTTATATTATTCGGTCAAATCTAGGAGAGGAAACTGTAGAAATATTTCGACCAACGTCTCAACGTTACGAGTACAGTGTGCCACACAAAGCTACAACAGTTCAAAGCTATAGGCGGCACTGCAACTGTCATGGGCAATTGCTTACCACCAGACTCATTCCATGTCCATCTCTCTTCATAAGCTGATCCATCGTATATAAACTATAAAGAAGTCTTTGAGTATAAGGTGTACACACTTTATTAAACATCAAACTGTTTAAAATGTATGTATGTACTTTTAAATATCATAATCATAATCAGCACATTTTGTGCTGACCACTGTTGGGACTCGAGCCTTCCTGTCAGAGGGAGGAGTTGAGTCATAATCCACTACGCAGGCCCTAGTGCGGCTTGGTGGATAGGTTAGTAGCCAACCCATGTCAAAGTTTTCAGGCCGCCCGAAGGGCCCGAAGGAACCAGAACCGACGGCTTAACGTGCCCTCCGAAACACGGAAGCGCTCTGTTGAATAATGCCACTAGCAGTCACCCATCCAAGTCCTGACCGCAGCAAGCGTTGCTTAACTTATTGATCGGTTAAGATCACCAAGTCAAGCTCCGCTACGAGCGCTTCCTTTTTTTGTTTTTTCCTTTCCTTTTAAATATGCTATAAGAAAAGTAATAATACCTGAAAAAGTATCTATATTCCGCATGACTGACTCTAACGTAAGGTTTCTTTGTTACAGATACGTTTGTGCGTCAAAAAATGTACAAGCTCCATAAATGGGATTTCTTGGAAAATATATCGAGCAAGAGGTAAATCCACCTAACTCAAACGGACCCTTATGAACAAATTTGCTGATTTATTTTCATTGTGGATTCAAGGGCCGTTTATTGTTACAGGAAACTGGCATATGGCAAGATGGATCATGGAGATAACTCTACAAAATCATGTGTGAACTGCCCCTTATCTAAATCTCTTAAACCGATTTGCACTTTCATAATACTATGTGAAATGTAGCGAGAACATTCATCAAAATGGGTCAAACATTCACTCAAGTCGGCTATAACTACACAGCAATCAATTACACGGACACTTATAACGTAATTAGCGATGATAAAGACGATTGCGTAGTCGCAGATGACCCCAAGTATCCGAGCAGTTTCGGGATCACGCTTGCAGTGCCGGAATGGGAGGCGATATGCACCGCCATTATATTGACTCTAATAATAGTTTCAACGATAGTCGGGAACATCCTCGTTATACTTAGTGTGTTCACATACAAACCGCTAAGAATCGTTCAAAACTTCTTCATAGTTTCGCTAGCTGTAGCAGATTTAACCGTTGCTGTATTAGTGTTACCGCTTAATGTCGCATATTCTATTCTAGGACAATGGGTGTTCGGAATATACATGTGCAAAATGTGGCTAACATGCGATATTATGTGCTGTACTTCGTCCATTCTAAACTTATGCGCGATCGCTCTCGATAGATATTGGGCTATTACTGATCCTATAAACTATGCTCAAAAGAGAACTTTAGAGAGAGTGCTGTTCATGATTGGGATCGTTTGGGTGCTGTCATTGGTGATTAGTTCTCCACCGCTATTAGGATGGAACGACTGGCCCGAAGTGTTCGAACCCGACACCCCCTGCCGCTTAACTTCACAACCAGGGTTCGTGATATTCTCCTCGTCCGGATCATTTTATATCCCATTAGTTATAATGACAGTAGTATATTTCGAAATATACTTGGCTACAAAGAAAAGACTGAGGGACCGTGCTAAGGCGACTAAAATCAGCACGATCTCTAGTGGTCAGAATAAATATACGCCAAAAGAAAACGACCATCACGATCAGGACTCTGTGAGTTCAGAAGCCAACCATAACGAGCATCAAGGAGTCACGCGTCTGGTATCGGACGAGAAAAAGAAAAGAACGAGAAAGTTAACTCCAAAAAAGAAGCCAAAGAAACGGTATTGGAGTAAAGATGATAAATCACAGAATAAGTTAATCATACCCATATT
The DNA here is from genome assembly GCA_917880725.1 of Selenia dentaria. Taxonomy (NCBI): domain Eukaryota; kingdom Metazoa; phylum Arthropoda; class Insecta; order Lepidoptera; family Geometridae; genus Selenia; species Selenia dentaria. The sequence goes on from OU862893.1 coordinate 25,165,908, forward strand.
ATCGAATGAGAATTCCGTTACTGACATGGTTGAAAACTTAGAAAACAGGAACACGTCTTCTGAGAGTAACTCGAAAGAGACTCATGAAGATGATTTAATTGAAATCAGCGAAACGCCGATAGTTGCAAAACCTCAGAAACGACCAAAGCCACCTCAACAGAACACTGTCTATCAGTTTATTGAAGAGAAGCAGAGGATCTCACTGACACGTGAGCGGCGAGCAGCAAGAACTCTCGGTATCATTATGGGAGTGTTTGTCGTGTGTTGGCTTCCCTTCTTCGTCATATATCTAGTCATCCCCTTCTGTATGAGCTGCTGTTTGTCAAACAAGTTTATAAACTTTATAACGTGGCTCGGTTACCTCAACTCAGCTCTTAACCCCCTAATTTATACAATTTTCAATATGGATTTCAGGAGAGCATTCAAAAAATTGCTTTGTTTGAAGCCGTAGAATGTGCCAAAATCATTTAACTTTCTTAATATAGGTAGCGCATAAGTTTTAGCCGCTGATTTGCTCAAATTGTAAGTTTTGAATCTCATCAATTTCTCTAGGGTACATACATTCTTAGATATGTAATGAAATAAACTATAATCGACATTAATAAATTGATTAATGAATTTTTAATACTTATGATCTCATCCAGTAGAAACAGTATGACTTATGTATAAATGTATACATACATATGTATTCTTTATAAAATGCTAAGTTACTGTTATTCGATATTTATTGTACATACTTTGAAATAATGTGCATAGCACTGTAGTACCTTTAAATGTTATGGTCTTGTACGTGGTCTTGTGTATGTAAATAAAATTAGGTAATTCATAAAGTGTTAAATTACAAAAAATCATAATTCCAACGAAACTTGATAGCTATAAGATTAACAAACAAAATCTGTACATATCTTGGTCCTATGTAAAGATTATTAATATCTATTGTTGTGATAGAACTTAGACGTTTTACTAGCACTAATGTTATGTAAAAATTAATGGAGTGATATTTAACTCACAAGTAGTGTTTCAGTCTTATTTTTATATCATTATCCCTTTAAAATAATTTGAGCCCTTATTTAAAAGGGATATTAGATTCAATATTGTTTACATTATTGGATTGTATTAAAATTGATCGATTCTATCTTTGCTTTTATTTGACATCTCGAAAATGTGTTGTTTGTTTTGTATCAAGTAAGTATACATTTATATATTTTATAGGTAATATGTTTTTAAATATTAGTAAGACTACGTCAATACTGAATTTGGTAATATTATCACGATTCCTCCGAAACTACCTGATAAAACTGAATGAAAACGTCGATAACATGTATCCTAATGTTCAATAAAATGGTTAGCCTAGCCTAGTGGTAGCCTTTATCCTATTATATTAAGGCGCGGTCCAATCCTAATTTTAAAACAATTTAGGTACGATGCTTTACTTAATGTTGAGAATTGCTTACCAGATTGGACTATGTAATGAGAAAATTCAATTGAATACGTGCTTATACTTTTTATATATTTTTCGTACAATCAAACGATTAAATTTTAATGATAAAGGAGTCCATAGTTCACTAGTAAATTTCATTGGGTATTCGAATATGATCATTGAAATATATTTGCCCATAATTGAATAAAAATGCTTATTCCCACGAAGCACTTAAGAAAAATTGCAAAATTTAGGGAATGTTGCCGATTTTTTTCTATCGAGGCAAGTTTGCTCAATCGTGTATTGGCTCCCGTACTTCATAAGAACGTATATTCAATTTCATCATCATCTCAGCCGTAGGACGTCCACTGATGAACATAAGCCTCCCCCATGATTTTCCAAAAGGAACGGTTGGAAGCGGCCTGTCGGTGGACGACCTACGCTGCGCTTGCCGGTCCGTGGTCTCCACTCCAGAAACTTTCGGCCCCATCGGCCATCTGTTCTGCGTGCTATGTGCCCTGCCCACTGCCACTTCAACTGGCTAATCTTCTGAGCTATGTCGGTGACTTTCGTTCTTCTACGGATCTCCTCATTTCTGATTCGATCACGTAGAGAAACCCCGAGCATAGCCCTCTCCATAGCTCGTTGTGCGACTTTGAGCTTATCTATGAGGCCCATAGTAAGAGACCACGTTTCAGTGCCATAAGTCATCACTGGTAACACACATTCAATTTACATTACGTTCTTTTTCAAACTTCGGTTTGAGTGTCGAAAAACTCAGTTTTCGCGAAGTCGAATCATGAAATTTGGTCGTAATCAACACTCATTCTGTCTTAAGATACAAGCTACTAAATAGTACAGCACTGCGCTGCGCTTTACTGTACTGCACTCTACTTCGCATTCGCATTGCACTTGCTACTGTTGAGTTCTGAATCACGCGAGCTAATGGTTATGCTTGTAACGTATTACATTGTATAATATGGCTTATCTGGAGCTTTATAGTTGGCATTTTAAAATAACATATGAAACACATGTCTGTTCTTATATTATGTTTATTATATATATATATATATATATATATATATATATATATATATGTAAATGAAGCTCTCTTATTCTTCATTTCATTTGAATTTCCCGCGCATTAACTTGGAATGCATACATTATCTGTGTTGACAGGAGGCCTGCACTATGTTTAGGCTATGGTTAAATAAAACTCGCTTTGGATTGATACAAGTAGAAAAACATGTGAACACGTTTTTATTTTTATTGAGATATTCTTCAAATTATACCAAAAACTATTGAAGCAATAGCTTTTAATGTTGTTTCTCTTTACAGGTTAGTAAATTAGTAACAGTGATTTGTACTCTATTGTAGAAATAAGTTGTGGTTATAAAAGTATGTATGGTACACATTTTGTAAACTATTTTCATTAAAATAAATTTCTCTTTACAGAGCAATAACATATGCAGTTGTTTCAATAAACAACATATTACAAAACAACATTAGTGATAGCCGTTGTGAACAATGGAAAAGTTAAAATTTGAGTTTGTTGTGAAACCGGCCGAAGATCCGAAGACAAATATCATATGCATAACCTCACTAATGGATGCCGATAAAAATACTTTCATAATTCCGGAAAATTTCCAACCGGTGAAATTACATGATGCATTAATAAAAACGCAAACTTATCAAAAAGTAAAAAATACACTGCAAAAAAGACACGAAAAACGACAAGTATGGATTTCAGTGACACCAGAGTTACGTGATACCTATGTGGATGAGGATGGAAATATGCAATTCAAAGGATATATACTGGAAGAAATTAAACCAAAAGTACTGAGTATGACGAGTGAAACTTCAACAGAAGCTATTTCAAGAATCTTAGAAAATTTTGCTGAATTGAAGAAAGAACCCAAACAGTTTAACCTAAAACAGTTATCCGAAAAGCTTGTAATAGAAAAATTCACACAAAAGACGTCTAGTGTCACACAATGGATGGTTATCTTCGAAACTGAATGTACTCGTGCCGGCATAACTGAAGATATTCACAAGATTCAAGTGTTTCGGTTATTTTTGGATGATTCGTGTCAAGACTGGTATTGTTCGATGCTTATTAAACACACAATTAATTCTGAATGGTATATTTGGAGAAACAACTTTTGTGAAACATATGTGAGCAAAGGCTGGACACCGATAAGGTATGCAATTCAATATAAATATAGGCAAGGCTCATTACTAGAATATGCGTTAAAGAAAGAGAGACTTTTATTAGAGATTAACAGATTGATGGATAAACCTACATTAATTGATTTAATTGTAACTGGGCTACCAAACTTTATAGCTGATAAAATTAATAGAAATGACTTAAAAGAAACTGAAAATTTATTTAATAGCATTCGGGGCTTAGAACATTTAAATAAAAAGATTGACGAAAAAAAAGAAGTATATTTGAATAGTAAAATTAAACAAAATAATTTGAAAGATCACCCATGCAAAATATGTCAAAAAGAAAAGAAAGGAAATCGGTATCACTCTGAATCCGTTTGCTGGTTCAGAAATAAAGACAGTTTTCACTCTAGGAAAGACCCGATTAGGAGTGTTAATAATTCTGAATTAGAAATGAGTTTAAATGAAGTAGATCCAAAAAACTAATAATTCCACCATTAATCAAAATTAAATTAATTATAAATGATTCCATAGAAACATTGGGGGTTTATGATTCAGGATCAAATGTAAGTTTAATTAATTCAAGATTATTATCCTTAAAAAATTACCAACCCCACAATAATAATAACAATCAGGCAAATTTAAAAACGATTAATGGTGTAAAAAAATCGATAGGAATAGTAACATTAAAGATTAAGATTTTTCAAGTAGAGAGAACAATAAATGTTTTTGTTGTAGATGAACAAAATTTTAATTATGATTTTTTAATTGGCTTAGATTGCATAAAATCTTTTCAACTAACTCAAAATGAAAACCTTGAAATAAAACAAAACTTAAAGAACGAGATAAAACAAAATAATGAAAATATTCCTGGCTTTACGGGTAACAAAATTCAAAACATACAATATTCAATTGATGATAGATGTAAGGTCAACTTTAATGAACACATAGAAATTACCAACTTCCACATTTCAGTTGATCACTTAGACATTCAACAACGGTCAAAAATAGATGTAGTAATAAAAAAATATAAATCACTATTTGCGAAAGATAGATATGATGTAGGTTTAGTGAAGGGCTACGAAGCACATATAGATTTACTTATAGATACATATTGTAGCAAAAGACCATACAGATGCAATTTTGAAGATAAAAAAGAAATAGAACAACAAGTTACAAAATTATTAGAAAAAAAATTAATTGAAGAATCTTATAGTCCTTTTGCGGCTCCTGTGACATTAGCCTATAAAAAAGAAGAAGGGAGAAGGTCTAGACTCTGCATAGATTTTCGCGATTTAAATAAGATAGTGATACCTCAATCGCAACCATTTCCACTTATAGAGGATTTAATGATAAAAACAAGGAATTGTAAATATTTCTCAACATTAGATATAAATTCTGCATTTTGGGCAATTCCTTTAAAAATAGAAGATAGAAAGAAAACAGCATTTGTTACTCAAGAAAATCACTTTCAATGGACCTGTTTGCCGTTTGGTTTAAAAACTTCTCCTGCAATTTTTCAAAGAATTTTAAGTAGCATTATTAGGAAACATAACTTATCTAATTTTACGGTAAATTTCATTGATGATATTTTATTATTTTCCCAGACATTTGATGAACACATTCAACACTTAATGCAGTTATTGGAAGCAATCTCTAAGGAGGGCTTTAGATTAAAATTCTCTAAGTGCACTTTTGCTCAGGATTCTGTGAAATACTTAGGCCACATAATAAAAAATAATACAGTTACTCCACTTAAGGATAATTTAATAGCTATAAAAGATTTTCCAATTCCGAAAACAAAAAAAAAACATTAGACAGTTTTTAGGTAAAATTAACTTTTATGGCAAATATATACCAAATATATCAATCATTTTAGATCCTTTGCACAATTTGTTGAGGAAAGATCAAAAATTTATTTGGTCAAATTTATGTCAAGAAACTTTTGACCAAATAAAGGAAATGCTTTGTGCAAAACCAATTTTAGAGATCTTTGATCCGGACTTACCTATACATATTTACACAGATGCTAGTATACAGGGTGTAGGGGCTATATTGAAACAACCACAAAAAAATGGAGAAGAGAAGCCATGTGCATACTTTTCGAGAAAGTTAAATGACAGCCAAAAACGAAAAAAAGCCGTTTATCTGGAATGTTTAGCTATAAAAGAAGCATTAAAATATTGGCAACATTGGCTCATAGGAAAAAAATTTAAAGTGTTCTCAGACCATAAACCTCTAGAAAAACTTAATATTAAGGCAAGAACAGACGAAGACTTAGGAGATCTGACATATTACTTATCACAATTTAATTTTGAAGTAATATACTCACCAGGAAAATACAATTTAGAAGCAGACAGTTTAAGTAGAAACCCTGTATTAGAATCACATGTAAGTCAGGAAGAAATTTTAAAAGTTGTGAATTTTATTAAACTAGAAGATATCCAAAATGATCAAGAGCAAAATAAAGATATAAAACTACATAAAAGTAAACTAATACTAAAAGATAAAATATACTTCAAACGAATAGGAAAAAAAGAAAAAATTATACTCACAGAAGAATTTAGTAAAAAGATTATAAAAAACATACATTATACATACTGTCATATAGGGGTAAAACAAATGGAAAATAAAATCAAACCATTCTATTCAGCAACCAATTTAATACAAAATATAAAACACATTTGCAATCATTGTGAAATATGCATAAAAAATAAAACTAGAACTAAGTTTAAATATGGATTGATGTCTCATCTGGGTCCCGCTACTAACCCTTTTGAAATAGTTTCTATAGATACTATTGGTGGATTTGGTGGCTCCCGCTCTACAAAAACCTACTTACATCTTTTAGTGGACCATTTCACCAGATATGCCTACATTTTGACATCAAAAACCCAAAATGCATATGATTTTATAAAACTTGTAAAAAACGTTATAACCGAAAATAAAATTGGAATGATACTATGTGACCAATACCCAGGCATAAATTCAAAAGAATTCAAAGGTTTTTTAAAAAAAGAGAACATACCTATTATTTACACTGCAGTAAATGCACCCTTTTCAAATGGTTTAAATGAACGATTAAACCAAACACTAGTCAATAAGATAAGATGTAAAATTAATGAAAAGAAAGATAAAATGGCTTGGACCACTATCGCTCATGAATGTATTCAGAAATATAATGAAACTGAACACACTGTGACAGGATTCTCTCCAATATATTTATTGCAAGGAAAAATAATTAATATCTTACCAGATGAATTAAAAAAACAAAAAATACAAAATGATTTATTACAAGATAGAAAGACAGCTTTAGAAAGAAGCATAAGATCACACAATTATAATAAGCAACAATTTGATAAAAACAGAATAAATTGCCAGTTAAATGTAGGTGATTCAGTGTATGTGGAAAATGGCAACCGATTAAATAGGAAAAAGTTAGATGAAGTAAAAACAGGACCTTATAAAATTGTAAAAAAAATATCTGAATCCATTTATAAGATAGATACGGGTTACAAAAAGTTAGAATCGAATTATTTTCACATTACTAAAATTGTGCCAGTACCTGAGTAATTTTTGTATATATGGGGGGGAGATGTAAATGAAGCTCTCTTATTCTTCATTTCATTTGAATTTCCCGCGCATTAACTTGGAATGCATACATTATCTGTGTTGACAGGAGGCCTGCACTATGTTTAGGCTATGGTTAAATAAAACTCGCTTTGGATTGATACAAGTAGAAAAACATGTGAACACGTTTTTATTTTTATTGAGATATTCTTCAAATTATACCAAAAACTATTGAAGCAATAGCTTTTAATGTTGTTTCTCTTTACAGGTTAGTAAATTAGTAACAGTGATTTGTACTCTATTGTAGAAATAAGTTGTGGTTATAAAAGTATGTATGGTACACATTTTGTAAACTATTTTCATTAAAATAAATTTCTCTTTACAGAGCAATAACATATGCAGTTGTTTCAATAAACAACATATTACATATATATATATATATATATATATATAAAAGGACTTCTGACAAATGTGTTAATACATGAGTGATAAGATTTACGAGCGCAGGAGGTGCGGTCAGAGGAATTCAGAAACAATGAAGAATTTTCAAGTAAACATTCAAATGTAATATTTAACACCGCCAAGAAAAGCCGTGTATCGTTCTTAGATGTGAAAATTTCAAACGGCTAACTATTTACAAGAGACAAACGTTCCACGTTGATTTAAAATAATGCCCTAAAAACAACCCCTTCATTTGTCATAAATAGAGATACTTTTGTCATGCATGAACTGTGAAAAACTGCCTAAAGTTATTGTAAACATTTTCCTTGGCCATGTTTAGAGAGGAAAAAGATTAAATCTACAAGTTTTTGTTTTATTTGTTATTGTCAGGATTCTACCAGGAGGTAGGGGATCTTCATAACCTTGGAAGATACGATAGTCAGAACATCTATTTTAACATGTGGTTCTGAGATTGTAAGTAGGTGTATAAGTCAATAAGTTTGACAGTTAAGCCGTGAATTATGTTTATAGATTTATCCTACGAAGCCCACGAGAACATTTGTTATCTTAACAGTATTTATTTTAGGTATCTTATACTAGAGGTTATAATAGACTACATTATAAAGTGTAAGATGCTTTAGTAAATGCAATACTTACTTATAGCCCTATTTATTAGAGAGCTTTCTCTCTTTCTCAATAAGTAAATAAAAAAAAAATACCAAAAAATTAAACCGTCTTCAATACCAAAGAGTGTGAAATAATTTGTTGAAGTCGGTACCATGATAGTTCAAGAGTTTACCTAAGCTACGACGACGATACCACAGAGTTTTTCTGTTTATGAGACGAAGGGTGGTTCTAGTAAGTTGCGTCAATGCTCACGACTGTGGATACGGCACGTCACACGCTGGAAGTGTGTGCTGCATGGAGCCCGCAGCGGCACACGCTTTCAGCGGAAATAGGCAGAGATCTCTCCCTGCCGAGCGTGGTAATCTCCATGACGACCCGGGGAAAGGCAGAGACGGTTCGCACGTCTCCTCCTTCATCCGTAGTGGGGTCACTGGCGAAGAGTCAATGGACTGGTAAATCCGTTCTCTTCGAGACTCTCTATGCGATTCTCAAATGATTCATCGACAAGCTCGTCGACGAGCTCACCGATGTCAAATACTTTATGAGATATTGCCCTTGTACCTCAAAATTAATTTGTCGTTTTTCATTTGTTTCACGGATGTTGTCAAAGATGCAACGATGTTTGCTCTTAGAGAATCACACGGCAGGAAAAATAGGGGTAAATATTAAAGATTTTATCAGTTCTATGTACAAAATGAGATAAATTATTTTAAATATAATTCACGTATCCCAACTTTTAAAAATATATAAATACTTATAAATAATGCAACAAAGGGTAACGATTCAAACAATAAAGCATACATTCATGGACATGATCTGGATTTTTATAGGGGTCAGAAATCGCTTTCCTTCTTCCATTATTCTAGGTCATTGGAACCTACCCTATAGGTTTTGAGCCACGTTAAATCGCCAAGTATACGAAAATATGCGAAATTGACGATGATATCTTTTGATACGGCCGGAAGCTTCTGGAGTGGAGACCACGGACCGGCAAGCGCAGCGCAGGTCGTCCCCCGACACGATGGACAGACGACAAAGGTAACAAGACGACTTTGGATGCAGGCTGATTTCAACCGGTCCTTTTGGAAATTTGTGGGGAGGTATATGTTCAGCAGTGGACGTCCTACGGCTGAGATGATGATGATGATGATCTTTTTATCGCATTGACTATAATCACGTTTGATTTGTACAACCGAAAGAGATCGTAGACTCGAGTACTTGATTATTTAACTTGATACTTCTACGCCTTCCTGAGAAAAGGGTCTGCACAGTTCGACAGACGGATAACAAAGTGATCCTAATTCCTTTTGAGGTACGGAACCCTAAACAATAGTTATGGAATCAATCTCCTTGTATTTGCCCTGTATGGTAAAAAATATTGTAACATTATATTATTAGGGAGTTTTTATTTATTATATGATTAAATTATTAAGTTTCGGTATTGTGTTTATAAACTACTTATATCAATATAAACTCGTTTTAAAGTATACAATTCAAATTAAATGATGAGAGTAGATAATAGTTCATTTCTACATCACATCGCAGTTCTGAATATTATAAATGTGAAAGTTTCAAAGTGTGTCAATGAGAATGTGGGTGAAACTGAATGTTAGTTACTTCTTCACGCTGGAAATTTCTCAATGGATTTATATAATACTAGCTGGTGCCCGCGACTCCCAATTGAACGGGTAGCTTCCGAGGGATTTTACCTTATTCGCATAGACAAAGTAACAAGCAGATACTAGTGTTTATTAATAAAATATTGGTAGTGAAATAAAAAAACAAAATGACTGGCCAATATACTTCTTTAGTTATTATAAAGTTAATTTTTAGAGACGGAATGTCAAAAGTGCATCTGATGGTAAGCGTCAAATTTGACAAGACAATAGAGGGGCATTATACGCTATAACCATCATCCACGTAACGCAGTGCGCTACGATATCTGGCGAATCTGACGAAAGGTTGTCTGGAAGAGATCGCTTATAAGCGATAAGACCGCCCATTGTACAACAGTATTGATAATTGTATATCAAATGTATCCACGTTTGTTTAATGTACAATAAAGCGTTATCTATCTATCTATCTATCTATCTATATCTTTGGGGAATGATCGTGAAATCCTTAAGCCGGGTTTAATGCTCGCCCGACCGTCCGCGCGTATCGTCGGTCCTGACGATACGCACAACCGATCGTACGGTATACGAGTACGCGTGCGTTCGGTCGGTCTAGCACTGTAACCACTTGTGAGTTTCATACAAATGACAAGCGTGACCGACGTACGCATTGACGGTCGGTCGAGCGCTGAAAGCGGCTTTACAATTTTACCATCATTCCATTAAATATCGTAACGCGTCGCGTTACGTGTTTGATGGTCATTATGAATAAGACTCCTGCCCGTAGATTAAACCTGAAGTTTTACGTGGCACTGTAATGCGTTTGTCGCTCGTTTGAGATTCGTTTTTAGAGTTACGTACCCAGAGGGTAAAACGGGACCCTATTACTAAGACTCCGCTGTCCTTCTGTCTGTCCGCCTGTCACCAGGCTATATCTCATGAACCGTGACCGTGGTTATAACAACAAATACAAAAAACCGGACAAGTGCAAGTCGGACTCGTGCACGAAGGGTTCCGCACCCTTATCTATAAAAACGGCACATAATCATGTATGTTTTAGATAACGGAACTTTTTTTTGCGCGAGTCTGACTCGCTCTTGGCTGATTTTTTTAGTCTCAATTACCCAGTAATTACTTTTTACAACGCCTAACACAATAATGTTTGCTTACTGGTGCTTCGCGGTAGAATATCTGGTAGTCTGGTACCAACCAAGTGATCGCAAGAGATCTAGCCCCTAGAAGTCTGGCATCCTATCATCTCACAATTCACATCCGGACGGCTGATGGAGGCAAAATTAACTCCGTCACGGAATAAAAGCTGACCAGTGCTATACAGACCATTCAGCTTTTTTACTGAAACAAATAAAAACACCTTGCCCATGTTCGCAAGGAGCGTTCAATCTTTCCATCGAGCACAGAACCCCTAGAGATTGCATTACATTTGCAAGAAATAATAACCGACAAAACACACCAATTTTTTGAAATGACGAGTACCTAGTCTAGTATTAACTTCGACGCCAAATCTATTTTTATTTGAAATGCTAACTAACATAGATTAGACTCATCAGACAAATGTAAGTGTTCGACTTAGAAAAATAAATTATTATTAAGGACTATTAAATTATTATTGTTATTATTATGTTAATTGAATACAAATCAAATTGACAAGTCATATGACTTACAAGCAATTTTATATTAGTACTATTCCTGGAATAAAATAGACTGTTGTACTGATTTTCCCCCAGATACACCTGAGAAAACAATACCAATAATTTGATTTATATAATTTATTTACAACATCACACAACATAATAAAAATATACAGGTGAAAATGACATTATTAGGTAGTATAAGCTACATCGGGAATGAGTACCGACACAGCCTATGCCAGAGTAACCTTGGCGCTGATTAACCTTTTTTAAGTCGGAACTCATAACCGACTTCACGTATGTACCAAAAACACAACTATGAACATGGTTGATGCAATCAGCCACAGAAGCCATAAACAAAAAAATTTTGTGTAATAATACATTATATGGCTATTAGACAAAATATTTTGGTAATAAGTCAACGCGTATGTTTATGTCGAATGCCATAAAATGAGAAAACGTCTAAAATAAGGCCCTTCCGGATGCACATAGAAGTATCGTGAACCGCTATTTCATGATTGCCCTGAATTGAGTTATTAGGCACATCGTTTGTTGTTTGGTTCTGCAGACTATAGAAGTGGAAGCGATAATATTTGTCTGCAGACCGGTTGGCTATCAAGAGTCCTACCATATATCCTCGATAACAAAGAGCTGAACAAATAATATGCCTTACAAGATTTTCTCTACAATAGATTCCTGCAATTTACAACTACACAGCCTACACGGATATAACATAGATAAAGGTGCTTACAACAATCCCGCTGTCCGCGTGCGTACCGTCCGTTAGTCGGTTCTGTAGGGGAAGGGAGAAGGCGTTGGGCAGGGAACAAGGATGGGAAAAACCAACAAACGTATCATCCCGGGTCCACATGAATATCTTCCAGGCTTCAATCAGCTGCAGTCAACGAGTGTCCAACTTAAGCTGATCCAAAACGGTGTCCACGTAATTTAACCAATCTAACACTTAACACGCAACAGTGAACTACAGTGATTGCCTAGTTTACTTCAATTGATTACATTTTAATCCAAACATTTTCCAAAATCATAACTAGCTAGTATTCGCCATGACACAGATCAGAGAGATCTCTCTGCCCAAAGTGAGCATTACAAAGTCAATACAAAAATCCAAGTGACGTTACGAGCGGCGCCCTCTATTGTTAGAGTTGGGTACCAAGCAATATGAATTAGCAACTAAATAACCTCACATGTTCTACATACTTGTAGAATATGTATGTAATGATAATAAAAGGCAACGTCAAAATAACACTAAAAACCAGACATTCCTTAGAATGTTATAGGCATCAATTCTTATGCAATAAATCCGATTATCAAAATGGAATCACTAGGCAGTAAATCTCTTAGAAGTTTTATAGTCGATGATTCCGTCACAGCTTTATAAATCATACAAGGCAAAAATAATAAAACACAAGCCCTATTTCCTACTTTACCGCCTTAATATATCACGCGTGTGTTGTGAACGATTTATTTTTATAGGGCAGCAAAAATGAGGGTCAACAAATCAGAGAGCGCTGAGAAATGTGAATAAGTCATCGCGGACTTTCATAAAACCCTTTTTCTTGTTATAAATGACCTGCCACAGGATTTATTTCATGTTAAACTTTTCGAAAGGCGATACAAAGGTTGGTTTTTTTCTGATGCTATGTCAAAATCAATCATTTTGTTTGTACAATACTAACAGAGGTTTTTGTCTATTCGGAGCTTAAATATTTTCTAAGTCCGAGATTTTGTTTTGTTATAAAATGAAGTCTAGTGAAGACGTCTTTAAGTTTTTAAGTTCTAACTTCGTAGTGTCTGAAAATAGTAACTACTTAACTATTATATAATAATGGTACAGTCGCCTGCAATAATAAGTATACATTTCACAATTTTCAAAAGCGCCTCAGCATTTAATTTTATATTAATATACATCAAATTTGTTCCGAAATGAAAGTTTTTTTTATAATTTTACAGCTTTTAATAATTCACAACTATATTGTTATAAAATATAGTACGTATCATAATTTTGAAAATTATGGAATGTATGCATCTTATTGCAGGCGACTGTACACAACGGTAAACCGTTAAATTGTTTATTTACTTCACATAGCTATATGACTAATACAGACACTAAATAATTTCACATTGCCAAAGGTTTATTTAAATAGTAATGAACATAATTGAAGTAAACAAATATTAGGTCCATAAATATGCCGATAATACTCCGATAAACGAAGTATTATATGTATACATAATTTCAAAGCTTTTCCAATTCTACTTTTTCCATAATAAACGTCAATTTCATATGTAAGGACCAATAATTTAACAGCGTTTTTCTAATTAAAGTTTTACGACTTCAAGAATAAAAACTTATTAAAAAATATTGATAAAAATAATCAGTAAAGAACGAACATCCCTAAGTGAAAGGAAATAAAACCTAATACAAACCAGCTCACACAGCTTATAAACTGATCCAATGCACAAACATTGATTCCACCACATTTAGCAACTAAGGCAGAAACTGACATGCAATCAGTGGTTATGGAAACTTGTGTAAAGTCACGTAGATCACCCCTAACGTGCGGGTTCATTAAGGTCCACGTTTTGATGTGACTACTAACTAGGTATAACTTTCTCTTTCATTACTCCTGTTTAATGAGATAGGTAGGTACTATGTGATACGGGTGCTTTCAATAATATTATAAATGTGAAAGTTTGGATGGATGGTTTGTTACTCAATCACGCCAGAACAGCAGAACCGGAAAATAAATTTGGTAAACATACAATCACTATCACTATCATCACTTCACTATCACTACATAGTATAAAACAAAGTCGCTGTCGCTGTCTCTCCGTCCCTATGTATGCTTAAATCTTCAAAACTACGCAACGGGTTTTGAAGCGCTTTTTTTAATAGAGTGATTCAAGAGGAAGGTTATGTATGATACATGTATAATATTGTAGAGAAACACTGATGAATTTACCGGTTTCTAATGTGATGTCGTAAATAAACACATTTTTTGCGCTTACATTGCAAACGCTGACTGAACCCCACGAGATAAATCAAAATAATGTACTACAGTATTGTACACCTTAAAAAGGTCAACAAAAAAGTCCGCGATGGTATATGTCTATATCTTAAGGATAAACCACAATAACCATTTTTATCCTTTACATTTTACGGGAAAAAATGGCTTATTTAGGAAGTTATTTTAAGCAATACAGCATTAATCCTTATGCAATTAAGTACCTTCCTTACATTGTACATTCAATATAGATCAATATGGCCCTTTACAGCATGTAATTTAAATGAATATTTCCGAAGATATTACAGCTTTAAAATGCAGGGACATAGCGGTGCCGTGGTTAGATTTGAGCGTTGAGTGTTTTTCTCATGGTCAATTATATGTCGCTCTTTCAAGAGTAACTTCTAAACAAACTATGTTTGTATTGTCTAAAGACAAAAAAGCTGTAAACGTTAGTTATAAGGACATTCTGTAGTAGGTAGGTATATTATTTAGTATCAGCATTGCACCCGTGCGACTCCGGGGCGGGTAGCTAGTTACTTAGTAACCAGCAGGCAAAATGTTTATGATCACCATAAGTAGCCCTTGCATCCATAAGACGTGCGCGGCGCTGTTTTTCAGTACATTCATGCTCGGGTAAAGCCAAGAAATAAATTTAAGAAATAAAAAAACGGATCACAAATAGTAAAATACAAATCTGACATAGTATGTTCTGATTGTAGTAAAATAGTATATTGTAATATGCAAAATTTAACAATGGATGCATTGTAGGTAAATGATACGTACTGTTACAACCCTAATATCTGCCGATCTTGCAATCGACCACACTCGCATTCTAGCGATTGACGTCAATGCATTTCAACAAGTCAGCAGTATTGTTTTGTATATAAACCCATAATTTTTGGATATTATTGTCATTCATTGTTATTCAATTTTACAAGGTTACTCTGCCTCTCATCAGTAATAGTAGTGCGCGATTATTTAAACCCGAGTGATCCAACAAAGAGTAAATAAGTGAAAAGTGTAAATAATAGTATTAATGTGTTAATAAATCTCTGTTTCCATAAATCTTGTTTTTTTTAAAACAAGTCGGGAACCTAGTCTAACATTATTGGTGTCAGAACAAAAGGGATAATTACTGTCCCCTGGTCGCCCCTACCTGACGAGGGTCCTCCTGCACTTTCACGACGTTTGGTCTCATCGCATGTGGCTCTAAGTTGGCCATTGCACGCTACTGCCTACCGCCAGCTTGTTTACGCCACTACATCGCCGCTACCGAGCCCGTCAGCCTAGCTCCACTGTGTATTCACATCACACCGAGCTACCCCTGCTGACCCTTGGCTCGAAAACTACACGTGGCTCCACTGTGTTGTGGGTCACCTACCCTTACACCGAGTCACCCTGCTGATTGGGACTTCAAGAGTAACCAGCCACCCTACTCTACTCTTCCCTTGGGACGCCTGCCAAGCTCCAAGCCATCCACGAGGCTCTGAGGGAATCCATTATCACGCGCATACTGCCCGTGATCACCGAGGTCATCGCACCGGCGCCTTGTATTGTGTAACACGATACACTCCACCTGGTCAACCGACGCGACGGCTCGTGCCGTAACCCGACTCCGCATAGCTAACTCCAATGATGTCTCTACTATTCATCGTTCTGTAAGTGATTTTACAATAATTGTTTTCTGTTTTGTCTGATTACTTTGTGATTGTTTTTTCTACTTTCTAATATTTATTTAACAATGGTTAACGAGAGTCTTAAAGGTGATAAAAAAATGTCTTCCAGCAGTTCCTTAGTACCTTTAGAGGAAAATATTAATTTCGGGGTCCTTACTAAATTCATTAAACCTTTCGATGGTGATAAAAATAAATTAACTTCGTTTTTGCGTAATTGCGAAAGTGCATTGTCGTTAGCTTCAATTGCACAAAAGGACATTCTATTTAAATACATATTGTCACAATTCGAAGGCAAAGCGGAATCCACTTGTGCATTAAAAATATTCGAAAATTGGTCTGAATTGAAATCGTTTCTAAAAACCACTTTTGGCGAAACCAAACATAGAGATCATTTATTTTTAGATCTACAACAGTGTAAACAAAAATATAACGAATCTGTCAGTCAGTATAGTTTACGATTAGAGACATGTTTAACACGATTACAGACTGACATCACACACTCTACGAGAGATCCTTCCGAATTAAAAGGCCGTATTGCAAATACCGAGGACTTAGCGCTTCATACTTTCTTGTTAGGGTTACCGAGTCATATATCTACAATCCTTAGGTGTAGAAATCCCTCGAACCTAAACGAAGCGGTTAACCTTGCCATTCAAGAAGAGAAGCTGCATAATTATGCCCTACAAACTCAAACGGCTAACCAATTAAGACCAAAGTGCAAAATCTGTGGCAAAACAGGGCATCTTGATCGAAACTGCTTTAATCGCGAGCGTCCAATTTCCTTTCGTGAGCGCCCTGTGCACAACGTCAATAATAACATTCCTCAACATCCTTCTACATCAGCCACTGTACCCCAAAACCCAGTGAAAGCATGCAGATACTGTAAAAACCTGGGTCACGAGATTCATGAATGTCGTAAGAGACAATTCAATAATTCACGTAACCAGCATACCAAATCTACAAAACAGATTCATAATCTTTCCCACAATGAGGATGATCGCAGCATCCGGGAAGATTCTTTTGATTCTGATTCACGCTCTGATTTAAACTGACTATGATTCCGGTCCCGCGTCGTACGGAATCCGCAACTCAAACCGACGCCGACGGGATGAACTCTTTATTTGATGATTTATCTATGAAGACTATCATTCCAACTAAATCTACAAAATCTACCAATTCTACTAAATCTACCAACCCTACTAAATCTACAAAACCTACCAATTCTACTAAATCTACCAACCCTACTATATCTACTAAATCTATTAAACCTACTAATCCTACTATATCTACTAAATCTACTATGTCTACTATATCTACTAAATCTACTATGTCTACTAAATCTACCAAATCTACTAGTCCTACCAATTCTACCAGTTCTAATATATGTTCTAAATCTACAAATTTATATTCACTGTACCCAAACGCATTGATTCTATTTCCAAACCTACTAGTTCAAAAGTTCTTACTCAACCCACGAGTAGTAAATTTACTATCTCTCCTAATTTAAATAAGCTTACCAAACCTACTAGATCTCGTACACTTCCCACTGCATCTAATAAATCCGTTCCTAACTCAAGATATGAATGTGAGGCTAGTTATGAGGTAAACATAAATTATAAAACTCACCTACCTCACATATACGTTACAAGCCAATATTCTAGTAAACCGCTAGTATTCTTAGTCGATTCTGGTTCCACTGTTTCATTTGTTAAGAAATCAGCCCTTGAAATCCAACCTGTTCTTGATCCTGCAGTCATTAAATTCAAAGGTATCGATAGTGACGCCAATTATTCATCCACTCTTGGCAATTTTAAACTTGACCTCATAGTCTCCAAGAGCGAAACGATCTACAGCACTTTTCACCTTATATCGGATAAAGTTGACATTCATTTTGATGGCATTATAGGAAATGATCTGCTGAAGCTCTATAATTGTAACGTAGATTACAAAAGCAACACTCTGACTATTGGAAAATATCAGCTCATCCTTCACTTTACAAAGCCTCGATACACCATTCCAGCTCGTTCAGAGATGGTCATTGAATGTGCTATCTCAAACCCAGAGATCACATATGGTTTTGTGGAAAAATCTGAAATCTAAAATGGTGTTTATCTAGCCAGCTGTTTAACTAGAGTGAAACCTAATAAACATGCAAATGTATCTATTTTAAACACCACACATCGCGATGTCATTATTCAATCTCTCAATGTTGAAATTTACCCTTGTCATACTCTCGAAGACATTAGAAATCAAATACACTCAGTAAACACAGTAACACAGACCGTTTCAGCTAACTCCCGCGATCGGATTAAAAATGTACAAAATCAAGTCAGATCCTCCCATCTCAATGACGAAGAGTCAAAAGCCCTTTTACAGCTATGCTCTGATTATTCTGATCTGTTTCATTTAGAAGGTGATATCCTTACTTGCACGGATACCCTTACACATGAAATCAAAACCACTGATTCCCAACCTATCCATGCAAAAACCTATCGGTATCCCGAGATCCATAAACAAGAAGTCAACAAACAAATTCAAAAGATGCTAGACCAGAAAATCATCAGACCCTCCGATTCTCCTTGGTCTTCTCCTATATGGATTGTCCCCAAAAAGCAAGATGCTTCCGGCGAAAAGAAATGGCGCATCGTAGTTGACTATCGTAAATTAAACGATGTTACCATAGGTGACGCTTATCCTATTCCAAACATCACCGATATTCTTGACCAGTTAGGACATAGCAAATACTTTACAACGTTAGATCTGGCATCTGGCTTCCATCAGATCCGAGTCAAGGATGCTGATGCTCCTAAAACTGCATTGTCAGTTCCCAATGGGCATTTTGAGTATACTCGAATGCCTTTTGGTCTGAAAAATGCTCCAGCGACGTTTCAGAGGTTGATGAACACTGTCCTTTCAGGCCTACAAGGCTTACACTGCTTCATCTATCTCGATGACGTCATAATCTACTCCCATGACTTAAACTCGCATATTCAAAAGCTCAAACTTGTTTTCGATGCCCTAAGAAAACACAACCTCAAACTCCAACTAGATAAGTGCGAATTCCTTAGAAAGGAAGTCGCTTATCTTGGTCACATCATCACCGATAAAGGTGTCTCACCAAACCCCGACAAAGTTAAAGCTGTTCTTGATTATCCAACTCCCAAAAACCCTAAACATATAAAGAGCTTTCTTGGCCTGGTTGGTTATTATCGTAAATTTATAAAAGACTTTGCTAAAATCACTAAACCTTTAACATCACTACTCCGTAAAGACACTGAATTCATTTGGGGTGATTCTCAAAATCATTCATTCATTACGCTTAAAAACTTGCTCACCAATGCTCCAATTCTGCAGTATCCAGATTTCAGCAAAACATTTGTACTAACCACAGACGCTTCTAACTATGCATTAGGTGCTGTCCTTTCCCAGTGTGAAGATGGAAATGATCTTCCCATCGCCTATGCTTCTAGAACGCTTAATAGTGCAGAAGGTAATTATAGCACTACGGAAAAGGAACTTTTAGCAATCATCTTTGGAACTCAAACTTTCAGACCTTACCTCTACGGTAGGAAATTCAAGATCGTTACTGATCATCGTCCTTTAATCTGGCTCATGAACTGCAAAGACCCCAGCAGCAAACTTGTTCGCTGGAGATTAAAACTCGAAGAATTCGACTACCAAATTAGCTACAAGCAAGGTAGAATTAATTCAAACGCCGATGGACTCTCTCGTCCTCCCATTAATGCTATCAATGATTTTGACATAGACCTAACAGATAACCTAAATTACGAATCATTCTTAAAATCACGTTCAAGCCCTACCAACTACGATACCCAAGTTTTTGAATACAACCAAAATCTTTTAAAGACGTCATGCCCTATAATTGCCTATCCGACTTCAATTGATCTTGATGAATCCAACTTATACTGTAAAGATATTCTTGACCTTCTTGAAGATAAAGAAGACTTCATAAAATCTGAAAAGGAACTACATCACGTAAAAATTTCTACAGTCAATAATAAGACTTTCTTCCATCTCTTCACTAAAGTACACCACTTTGAGTCAGCCACTTATAAAGACTTATTTAATGTCCTGAAAGAATTACGAAACCAAATTGTCATATTTCATTCCGAAGTCAAAGAAATCGCTTTATCGGACTTTGCCAACCCTTTCGATAAGTTGAAATTCCTCCTCATCTATGAGATGATAGCTTATATCTTTCACGGAACTCAAATCAAATTAAATGTTTACCATAACACAATTCGATATGCTACCCCAAGCGAAGTCCCTATCATCCTGAAAGAAAATCACGATTCTCCTATCGGTGGTCATATAGGTTCAAATCGAATGTATAATAAATTAAAGGATACCTTTTATTGGAAAGGTATGAAAAGCGAAATAGAGAGATATGTTCGAAACTGCACATCCTGTCAACAAAACAAAGCACTTCGAAAAACCAACAAAGCTCCCATGGAGATCACTACCACATCTTCTGAGCCTCTGCAACGAATCTGCACCGATATAGTTGGTCCACTTCCTGAGTCTGGTTCTGAAGGGTACAGGTACATCGTCACGTTTCAAGATGATTTAACTAAATATTCCATGGCCTATCCTATCGTTGAATCTACAGCAGAACAGACATCTCAATGTCTCATTAAATTCATCAGCCATTACGGGATTCCAAAAACCATTCTTTCAGATCAAGGTGTTCATTTCATTGCCGCTGTATACAAACAAGTTGCCACTTTCTTCAAAATCAAACATTTATTCTCATCGCCATACCATCCTCAGACAAACGGTGCTCTTGAGAGAAGTCATGCTACTCTAAAGGAATACCTTAAGTCCTATGTCAATGAAAATCAAAACGACTGGCATAAATTCATACCTACTGCTATCATTTCATATAACTCATGTATGCATTCATCTACTAACTTTACACCTCATGAATTATTATTTGGTTGCAAGCCTAACATTCCCAGCTCCATCTATGATATTGATCCTACAGCTACTTATCCTGACTACATTAAAACTTTAAAACAAAAGTTAATCAACTCTAGAAACATAGCTCGCGAAAACATCCTTCGAAACAAAGAAAGGTCAAAAGCATATTATGACAAACATGCTAAAGACGTTACCTACAATGTCGGAGACATGGTCTACCTAAAACAACACCATAGATTACGCAAAGCACTGTCCTCAATATGGAAAGGTCCTTTTCGAGTCCTTAAGGTCCATAATAATAACAATGTCACACTTCTTGTTAATCGTAGGCATATACGTTATCATTTCGATCAAATCAAGTTAGCTC
The DNA here is from genome assembly GCA_917880725.1 of Selenia dentaria. Lineage (NCBI taxonomy): Eukaryota > Metazoa > Arthropoda > Insecta > Lepidoptera > Geometridae > Selenia > Selenia dentaria. The sequence continues at coordinate 25,187,407 of OU862893.1, forward strand.
ATGAAAATCCTCTTCCAGGGCCATCACGCCAGGAGTCATCTCCGTCTCCAACTCCAATCTAACGTCGCCTATCATCAACAGTCCCGGTCTTTACTTTGACCCTCTAGGTACTCTAAGATATTATAATAACTATTGGAATGTTTTAACGTTTACCTGATATTTCTTACTTTAAGCCTCATCTAGAAACTATTAATAAAATGTTAGCGAGTTCTAAACGTATTTGCTATTCTTATCCTGATATTAAGATAGATTGCTCTAATGTTCTTAGTCCTTTAGAAACCTTATATTATAGTGTTAATTCTAATTATAATTCTCTATCTCATCTTATTAATAATAATACTAGCTCTAGACTTAGACGATCCGCTTGGTTTGGTATAGGCGGTCCTATCCTTAAACAGCTATTCGGTTCTCTCGATGAAGACGATGCCAAAGCTTTCACTGACGCCATTAACGCGGTCCAAGATGATCAACGTCACTTAGCTTCCTTAATGAAACAGAACATCCATATTATTTCATCTACTATTTCATCTTTTAATAATACGATTCAAAGGTTAAACCATAACGAAGTCGCACTTAACGAAAACATGGTTAAACTTGACTCAATTCTAGAAACGATTTCAACCAGCACCAATAAACTCGAAGTTACCTCGCATCTCGCAATGACGTTCAGTGCATTAGAAAGCTCTCTCATGATTCTTAATTTTAAACTGAAAGATCTTATAGATTCTATACTTTTCGGTAAACAAAATGTAGTACATCCTTCTATACTATGTCCCATGCAATTGCTTAACGAATTAAATTCAAGAAACAACGATCTAATTCGCAACTTTCCAATCGAGCTAACTCTAGATAACATTCATATTCTCATAGATATAGCAGATGTATCTTCTTTCGTTAGCGATAGTAAATTAGTATTCGTAGTAAAAATACCCTTAGCTTTGCTCGTAGATTATAATCTCTATCACATTTATGCTCTCCCTACACCTCATGATATTCATAAAATAAACTCTTTTGCTTTAATAAGCCCATCCACAAAGTACTTAGCAATAACTGAAGACAAATTGACGTATTCTGCAATGGACGACCTAAGTGAGTGTAAATTAATGGAGAATAACTATTATTTGTGTAAATTAGCTAATGTACAATCTAGTGTTTCAAATCCTATCTGTGAAGTGCTTATTTTCAGTGAATTTCTAAGTGATATCCCAGACTCTTGCAGTTACAAACTAATGTACGGTAATGTCGATATCTGGCAAAAACTAATGAACAATAAGTGGATTTACGTTCAGTCAGATATCGCAAGGCTATCTCTTAATTGCAATGGTAATATTGTCGATCATGACGTAGTCGGAACAGGAATATTAACTGTTCCTAAAAATTGTAAAGCATATCACAAACTAATGCAGTTTGTTCCCAGTAATGAATACGAAACAAAAATTTATATACCATCACCTAACTTTAACATCATCAACGATGATTGTTGTTCTAAAATAAAAATTAATAATAGTATTCCATATTTAACTCCAATAAGATTGTCTCATATAAATCTGGACTCCTTACAATACGCGACTCATAAACTAAACCAATTCAATGACGAGTTGACAGAGATCGAAAATCAGCCTTATCACATTAAATATGGATACTATTTCAGCATCTTGACAACATTGTTATCCTTATCTGTTTTTTCATTTTTGTCTTATAAACTTTATTTGTGTATTTGCCCTAAACGCAGAGCTACTACTTCCGGATGTTGTGTTAAAATATTTAATAAATGCTATTCAAAGCCTCAGTCTCATATTCATTCTAGGTCAAATATTGAGATGACCACTATTAGACACAACTCTGAAACTTCTAGTTCTGACTCTAATTCTATGTCTAGTGTTTCTATGTCATCTCCAAGAAGGAATCTTGAAATATAATTAAATTTATGTCTGGTACTTTTCTTATCCTATTGCTAAACCGTTATGTTTACAATGTTAATTTTAATTGTCCTAGTTAATTGCTACTTTTAATTGTTAGTTTTACTTTTCAATTAATTTCTACTATCTAATCGTTAATCTTATTTTTCTATTTTTCATTGCAACTTTCTAATTGTTTACTACTTTATTGTTATTTTTAATTAATTACTATTCCATTATGTCTCTTAGTCCTGTATTTCATTGTCTCAATCTTGTAATCTCTGTTGGATCAATCCTTACTCACATACTATCCGTTTAGTATGTTCCGTCTTAAAGGGGGGAAATGTTACAACCCTAATATCTGCCGATCTTGCAATCGACCACACTCGCATTCTAGCGATTGACGTCAATGCATTTCAACAAGTCAGCAGTATTGTTTTGTATATAAACCTATAATTTTTGGATATTATTGTCATTCATTGTTATTCAATTTTACAAGGTTACTCTGCCTCTCATCAGTAATAGTAGTGCGCGATTATTTAAACCCGAGTGATCCAACAAAGAGTAAATAAGTGAAAAGTGTAAATAATAGTATTAAAGTGTTAATAAATCTCTGTTTCCATAAATCTTGTTTTTTTTTAAAACAAGTCGGGAACCTAGTCTAACAGTACGTTTAAGCAAATATGTTAGAAATCATCATCATCATAAGTGGACACATTTTTGAAAGTTTTGGCTACTGTTTTATAATCGCCTGCGTGTCTGACGCCAGTCTTTGCCAGTCTGATGCCACTCTTTAGGAAAACTAGTATAATATGAACCCGTTAAGCTGCCTTGACATACCTGTATGCCAAACAAAACTTTCGTAAAGCCGCCTTGGCATACAGGTATTCCAAGGCCAAATCAAATAAGGATCCAATTAAAAATGTTATCTATTCAAATATACAATAGATTTCAGCTAATGATTTGTTTTTTTTTGATGCTGTAAAGGACCTGGTTTTTTTTAACATAACAAATTATCATTTGAAAGATACCAGATCGGTAATATCAACGAAAAAGCGACAGTCACTTGTTTTTTTGCGGGGTTTTCGCAACTCTGGTTTGCAAATTTGATCATAGTCGGGAGCTCACTAGGTTAATATATGTTGTTCACATAAATCAACACCATATTACATCACAAGACGTAATATGGGTATGTTATGCTCAATCGACGTTTTTCAATCAATTGCTTTTAAGATCCTCCTATGAAACTATTAATCATTCATTCATTTCGTGTCAATGGGCAATTGATGGACATTAACAATTTTGCTCAATAGATGTGGCCACTTTATCCGTGGCAGCCCTGAGCGCGTCTTGTGTGTGCAATGTGTACCTACATCGGCGCACAGTAGGTACGCTATGTCTAGTTCAGAAGATCAAACTCACGTTTGTGGTTTCTGTTTGTCAAAGTTGCTTTCGCAGCGACCAATTTGGGTAAGTGAAGTTAGACAACTATTAAACTGACTTTAATATAAATGACTAACTGCGCCATGTAGTTTCAGCCAGATAGTGACGAAAGGTATCGCGTAATTCATCATAATATATTCATCTATCAAATCCACTCAGGTGTTCTCGCGTGATTGAGTGACAAACCTCCATCCAATAATATTAGTCAAATAATTGGTTAATTACGATACTGGTCATGATAACTGTGTTATTAAAATATTATTGGGAAATGATAAACCAACATAATTAACGGAATTGCCGGGATATATTTAAAACCAGCCGTGCGATTCTCTAAGAGCAAAAATCGTTGCATCTTTGAACACATTCGTGCAACAAATGACGAGATGGCAAGAAACATTGGAAAAACAACCTTATGTATAAGGGTGATATCTCATAAAGTATAAGAGAATCGCATGAATCATTAGAAAATCGCACGTCTGACAATCTGTTCTGTTAATACATCTTATAAAAAATGTTGTCCGAAACATTTCTTTTTCATCATGATTCATAATTGTTCTGACACTTATATTTTTAATAGATTCTTGATATATGATATTTGAAGCAGTCACGCTTTAATTGTTAAGTATGGAAATAATTAAGCTAGGTATATTTGGTAAAGCCAGAAATACAGTGTGATCTTACAATGGAACCTTAGAAATATTTGTCACACAAGAAATAATTTGACAACAAATGTCTGTAGGATAGATGCCTTTAATTTCATATGTTTTGGATTTGAACTAGCCGTCATAATTATTGCTAAATGAGAGAGCTCTTCGCTTGCACTGAGTATTAAGTTACCTAAGTTAGTATACGTCTTAAGTTTGAACGTGAAACAACCTTTAGACGTTTATTATTGTACAGCTATGTTAGTTGCGCTCCTATAATATATATATGCATAAAAATCCTGTCCGTGCGATTCTGTAAGGGCTATATTTCACCGGGACACCATGTTGCGCCACCAGTTGCACCACCATGGTGTCCGTAAGCTACCAAACTAGAACACCAATACAGACACCAGAGTCGAGACAGTATCAAAATGGACGTCGAAGAGATAGCACTACTGTTGTATATACGAAGGAAAAGGGAGTTCACGAGAAAAAAGAAACAGTGGTGGGTTCATCCTTATTTAGTTGATCGCTGTAAGAAAGGACAATTCGTCAACATTTACGACGACTTAAGAAGATATCCGGACAAGTTCTTTAGCTATGTGAGGATGTCCGTGAAATCCTTTGATGAGTTACTGACTTTATGTGAAAATGATTTGTTGAAACAAGACACCATATTAAGAAAATCAGTCAGTCCTAAAGAAAAGTTGTTTGTAACATTAAGGTAAGTCAAAACAAACTATGAACATTTTAAAGTAAGTTTTATTAAAAATTGTAGACAAACAAGCTATAAACACTTAAGGGTTAATACAGATCCATAAGTGGTTCTGAGTCTAACGAATCATGTGTGTCGCTTGGAGAACTTGCATATATTGTCATAGAGTTATATGGAGAATTAGTTTCGTTGGGATGATTCGTATTTGTCCTATAACTCGGTCCAGGTTGTTCAGTAGCAATCACTTGCCGTTGCGTCGAATAACCAGGATGGTAGTTCTCATGACTCACCATCCTGCCACCTGGATTAATTTCTGGAGTATGCCGAAATGACCGATCAGCATAATCAAACGTCCTGTTACCAGAAAAATCTGATGCGTCGCTCAACAAAGTTAGCATCTTTATTTTGGTAGCCATTTTAACTTGAGGAGATAGATTTTTTAATGTGCCCAACAGTGAAAGCAGGAATAGACGATCTTCGTCAACCTCAGCTGTTTCCCGTAGTCTTTGCTCCGTTGTCTCACGGTGCCTTTGCGCAATTGAATTATTTAGAGCTTGAACAAAGGGATCATCGACTACTGTTACTTTACGTTTCTTTGTAACATTTTGCTTAGGTAGCTCGCCTACTTCAGTGCTCTCCGAATTTTCTTCTTCTACACTTTCTTCTCTGATAGCTACTACTCTTTGTAGAAACTGTAACTGCTTAAAATATATGTATTCGCTTTTTCGGTTAGTGGCTCCAGATCCTGACTTTACATTTTTTTGGCGTTTAACTTCCCGCGCGTAGCATGATCTGATGCTTTTCCATCTTTTTTGCAACACTAACCCTGAAAATTAAATGATATTATTTATTTATTTTTGTTAATTACAGGTACCTCGCAAGTGGATGTACGATGAGGGAGTTGCATTATAACTTTCGTCTAGGTCAAACAACATTAAGTACAATAATAAGAGATGTGTGTGCCGTGATTTGGGATAAGTTGCAAACAAGTTTATCACTTCCGGCTACTGCAAATGACTGGATGAAAATAGCAGATGGTTTTGAAAAACATGCCAACTTTCCACACTGCATCGGTAGCGTCGATGGAAAGCACATTAGACTGATTCAACCTGCTAGTTCTGGTTCGATGTATTATAACTATAAACACTTTTTTTCGTTGGTGTTGATGGCTGTATGTGACGCTAATTATAATTTCATTTATATAGACGTCGGTGCCTATGAGAAAAGTAGCGATTCAGCAATTTTTCAAGAAACTGAATTGTATAAGAAACTCATAAGTAATACTTTAGGTATTCCAGAGCCCCTCCAAATTTCAGAAAATAACCCAACGCTTTTCCCTTACGTATTTATAGGCGATGAAGCATTCGGGTTGAGCACAAATATTATGCGTCCATACGGAGGAAACAACCTCAGCACTGAAAAGAAGATTTTTAACTACAGACTATCGAGAGCTCGCCGTTACATCGAATGCACATTCGGCATCTTAACGAACAAATGGAGAATTTTCCACAGACCATTAAATGTCCACACAGAATTAGCAAAATCCATTGTGAGAACATGTTGTGTGTTACACAATTTTGTACGTTCTAGAGATGGATATTCATATGATGATACTCTGACAATAACGGGGTTTCAAACTAGAACACAGCAAAATATCACTAGAGGAGGGCGGGCTGCTACTACAACTCGAGATAATTTAACACATTATTTTATAAACGAAAACCCACTTCCATGGCAAAATAATTATATTCATTAATAAATACATACAAAACTACACTCGACAGCAATGAATCCGAGTCACCAGATTCATTGGAATTCTAATTACGATTTTCTCAAAAAGTACAGAACTTACAACTATCAAAGTTATATACATTCTACATTCACAACGGGCTTTTGGCTGTCATTTTTCACCAGAATCATTATGACATTGATTGATAATAAAAATATGTTGTTTACTTACCAAAGCTCTTTTTTTGCTCAACGGTTTGCTCCTGTTCTCCAAACAAATCTCCAACTTCCTCCCAACATTTCTTTTTTAAATCTCTATCGGAATAATCTGATGAGGAACTATCCCAAATTGATGGTCTACTTTGAATTTCGATAATAAACCTTTCTGTATCAAAATTATCCATCGTTTGCAATGACAAAATACAACACAAAAATGCACACGTGTTGCATGTAATGAGGATGGCGGGCGAGTAGGCGGCCGAACTGGCGGCCGAGTGAGTGAGACACCATACAGCGCTATAGTAATTAGTGGTGGCGCGACCAGCATGGTGGCGCGACCAGTAACAATCTGTGCATCGTCCGAGTCGGTCGCGCCACCAAATTGGTTGCGCAACCTAACGGACACCAGGTGAGTAACTCTCTATAGAGCTGTATACATTTTGTTGGTAGCGACGACTGGTTGCGCCGCCGTGGTGTCCCGGTGAAATATAGCCCTAAGAGCAAACATCGTTGCAGCTTTGACAACATTCGTGAAACAAATGACGAGATGATAAGAAACGTTGGAAAAAAAACCATGTGAACAAGGGCGATATCTCATAAAGTATTTGACATCGGTGAGCTTGTCGACGAGCTCGTCAACGAATCATTAGAGAATCGCATGGCTGATATTTTCTAAACTGTAACAAGATATCGTTGATTATATATCTGTTAACGTTTTTACTCTATTCTATTTTTTTTCCACTGAAGAGAGATTTGCAATCAGAAAAAATCTAAACTATGAAAAAATAAACACCCAGTGAGTGTCATATTACTTTTTTTTATGCTTCAATTTTAAATCTTACTAATCATGGTGGTATTGAATTAGTTATGTATATTCGTATTGTTTATATATATTGTTTATATAGTTATACAGGATGTTTGGTAGTACCAACAAACCAAATGAGCGTGTTCGGGGGACCACTTGGAGAATACAAGTTGGCCAAAAAAAATCCCCGACTCCCCAATATGTTTAACTTTTTTTTGTGATTTTTCCCTTTTTCTCCGAAATTGTACCTATTTACCACCATAACATTTGAAAAACCCTTTTTTTACCGGATATTTTTAGTTGAATTTGGTCTCTAATACACCTTCAGGCCACGCAAAGCAAAATTGGTACAATATTGGAGAAAACGAGAAAATTCACAAAAAATAGTTAAAAAAAATTGGGGTGTCGGGGATTTTTTTGGCCAACTTGTATTCTCGAAGTGGGCCCCCGAACACGCTCATTTGGTTTGTCGATCCCTCTTCCAAACACCCTGTATACTGATATTAACTAGAGAAGTACCACAACAATTTGAAAAATTCAGGGACAAACAAACTTCTCGTACTAAACCAATTAAATAAGGAGCAAGTCGAACAAATAATATGTTTTACTCAACAGGGCATGTACGGCCTAATTGATTTTTGGTTAAGATATGTAGATAAATTGATACAGGTAAACATTTAGAGGTAATAGCTCAATTTCATTGCGTAAGAATATATTATACACATTTTGATTAATTGATTAAACTAGGAAATATATAAAGCGATATTAAAAAGTGGGGCAAATATAAGCGTTGTAACCTAACTACTCGTATTAAGTAGCCAAGTCAGTATAACGGCTTTGGAGAGCCTTAAAGGTTACAAGTTCAAGCTCATTACGATTATATTTGAACTAATGAGTTTAAGCTTTCGAATGGACAAAGTAACTTCGTTAACAGTGCATTGACAAGTTTACACATGTCGTGAACCTGCAGCGTGCGCACTTTGCTAATACATTGCTGACTATTAAGTATGATACTTATGGAACTAAAAGCTGTTTAAAGGCTTATAATACAACCAACCGTCACGATCAAGTATGTGTTTATTTGTACTGTGTGATAAAAGTTTGAAAATACATACGTGGGAGTTAAAGCAGTCAATTTCAACAGCAAAATTAGCCGCGTAGGTGACGGAAATAGCTTCACCAATAGAAGGTGTAGTGGATCGAATATGTTCATGTAAGCATTACATGGTGCGCCCCCGTGTTTTGTTTTTGTTGTTAGCTGAAAATAGTAGGTCCAAAAACAAGATAGATAAATGACCTGGTGCACATCGCAAAGACGTTGGAGTAAGGCACTGCAACCGACCCTTTTGGATATCCATAGGAGAAGCACATGAATGATGTTCGATTACAAAAGCACATGCAGTGAAGCCTGAATGACTACAAATTTATTTAACATTTTATTTAGTTAGTTACCAAAGTCGAACTGTTTACTGACTTTGGTAACTAATTCATATTTCACATAGTTCACATTCGTATACCTAATGCTTGCGAATGACCATCCTATTCTATTAAAGTTTTGATATATTTTACACAGTTTTAGTCGCCATGTAACTTAGTGATCTCTTACCTGATATAAAATTGAAATAAAATCATATTTATAGAATTGTCTACCTTAGTGCTACGCAATTTGTATTTTAGTATGAACAGAATAAGAACTACATAATTGACTAAAACTAAGTTTTACTTTACTTGTTTAGAGTTCTGCGTAAGCGAATCTACCAATTACGAAGTATGTTAATACACCGTAATTGGTAGATGGTAGTTGGTAAATTCGCTTTAATGAAAATGGTATTTTAAAATTGAAGGTTCAAATAACCAATTTTTATATACACAGAACATTAACTTTATGTTCATATACTAAGGAGTTAATATTTGTCTAAGGTACAAAAGTATACAAAGCTGCCTAAAACATAACTTAGTTATTTAAGATTCACATACGAGACGTAGTTTAAAGTTTCACTAACTAAATTCAGATATCTGATAGACATCAGGTAGCATTACTGCAGACCGCCATCAGCGTAAATCGTCATTCATTCAGTTAATATAACAGAATAATGAAAGAGAATATCACAAGCTTAATCTCCACTAATTGCTTGCACAGCGCATTGTAATAATGAGTTGGAAAATTGAAAGGCGCAGAAATGGACCTGTTATTGTAACGGGAAATAGGAGCAATCCCCTTAATGAACCCAATTCCGTTGCTGTTATTGGCATATTTGTATAAAAAGGTTCCTATTAATTACAGAAGGTTCTCTCATTTTTATTTTAGTCGTTTATACGTTATTTATCGAAAAAGTATTTTTTGTCGTAATGTCAGTACAATTAAGGGCAACAACGAGTTCAAAGTCAGCAGGATTTGAACTAAAGACTCCGTACTGTAGAAAATATAGTTCTGTGACTTCAAAAGGTGCGTGTGTGAGATTAGTCAAGATAGAGGGCGTTGACCACTACTACATTGAAAGGTTTCAGAACATAACACACAAGGTAACAAGCAGATGTGCCATATTATATTCTATAAAAGAGATCACTGATTATAATATGAATTTAACTACCTGTCTAGCTACGTATTCTTTTAAGGAATGAATGAAAACACACAAGTAACATTAATAGCATTTATAATAGATCCATATATTTTGCCCAAGAAACACAGTGTTCATTTTAATATTATTATATAACAGGATACAGATGTCCTAGTACTAGGAAAGTATTTTATGGGCACACTATTTAGGAAACAAAGCAAATATAGACACATTTAAGAGATACCATACATATACATAATACATAGACAGGCAGCAGAAATATAACAAGAAATATAACACTTAACTTTCGGCGAGCAGGAGGTCTTGATGCAACAGTCAATTGTGAAGTAAAGAAGCAATGTCTGCCGCCAAGAGACTGTCCCACTACTATTACACCTCCCACCAAACCTAATAACTAGTCAGAAACAAGATACGAGTACTACCCGCCACGCCAAAATAGCCTATCAGAAATCAAGAGCTACGTCACTCGCTACAAATTAAACGAGGTAGTGTTTCGGTGTGGCATTTGCTAAAATTATACTAATTACAGTTCCGTTAACATTTAGATATTATATTATTAATAGTTCAGCTAATTTACACAGTTAACAAATTATATAATTATCTGACGTATACAATTCTAACAAGTGCATTACAAATATTAATGGAATAATGATCCATCACCTGTTTATTATGTGTTTAAAATTTTGTTTTATATTATCTATTCGAAAAGAGACGAAGGGTTCCTGGCTATGTGCGAGTGCAAAATGGGTCATTCCGGCGCACTTAACAGTGACGAAATGAACTTTTGAATTTGGACTTCAATAAAGTCGTAACTGGTTATAAAAAAGCGTCCCGTCGCGACATTTGTTATCAAAATTAAAAAAAATACACTGGATCTTCTCATTAGTTTTTATTACTTTTTATCAAATAAAATACAGACAATTTTAATTTTATTCACACAAACTGAATAACAGATTAATTTTAGCAGTGAAAGTATAATATATTAATAAGTTTTATATATTAACATCATTCAGTGTTAAATTAAACGCAGAAACTGTCATAAACAATTTGCTACCAAACAAATCAAAAGAAAAAGATCTAAAGGTCTGACATTTAATTACTTACATACAATAATGAAAAAGCAACATTCATTTTCAGAAACTGGACTTTTTCATAGAAGGGGGAGGAAGAAAAGCAGTGTGCCACACAGTACCAAAGTAATTGAACCTCGAGCGACGTACTTTGAGCGTACTACTCTAGAATCCTCCACTACGCTCTCTCACTCTCAATACATCATTTTAGTCCCTCGTGACATACATGCTTGACAAATTTACATTCTATATCATGTTACCCTAACTGAAATACGTCATTATATACCTAAAGCAGTATTTTTGTACTGAATTTTATTATTTCTATTATCATTGTATTGTATTCATGGAGTTGCTAGTCCTCCTTCTCCTCTGAATTCCCTAAGGAGCTACCTCGCTTACGAAGAGAATGAATTTAAAGGTAATTCACGAGCAAAGCGAAAGAGCCTACTAGAACCATGAGTACGACGAAGAATTCAATCTCACCCAAGATGAAGACAGCTTTAACCGGTTGAATACACTACTTTAAGCAATTACTGCGAGACACTGAAATTGTCTCTAGAAAATAATATCAAAATTACTCTAAAACCCTTTACTTTGGTTTGATTCAATATGACGCTCGTTACGATAATGCTTTATTACTTTGGCGTACAATTTAATATCTAGTTCTTTACATAATATAATAAAATATGGTTGATGACTTTTTTTGATGTATGTTAAATTATTCAAGACAAAAATACACACCTAGAATTTTTTCATATTTCTAAATAACTCAAACTAAAAAATAAACAAAGTATTTATTTGAACTTTTCAAATTGGCGCTAAGACATTATTAAATAGCAGACTATACGTTATATGACGTCGCTAGGGCAAAAACAAATAGTGTTGTGATTATAATACGTTTTGCTTGCTTGGAGGTTGCTTGCTTGAACATGGAGATGGCGGTAAAAAACCAACAATGACAATTATTTTTAATTTTGTTTTGTGTTTATCCTTAAGTTTTGACGCGTGTAATAGTAGTGGATTATTAACCTTTGATGTTCATAATGGCGTACGAGTGTCAGTAAAGTGTATAAAATCATGAAACATTCTTTTTATTTCTTTTTCGTCAATCGTGTTGGCAGGTTTTAGTAATGCATCCACGTGACCTATACAAAACAGTAATTAAATGACTGACTTATTTCTTAGAGCAGACTGTAGCTAAGTTGTTTCGGGTATATACAATAAGGTTGCAGCTATTGCGCGGATGAAACTTATTGTACACTTGACTTCTACGTTGTTATTTATAACGTCAGACTAGTGATGTTTGTACGTAATTAAAACTATAGGCCTAACTATCCTTTACCGTCCATCGAGTTGAAGATATTTTTTTTACACGTTACATTATAATATACATTACAAAGTTTACATTATTATAAGCACACACGCCAAGTTTCAACATGCAGAGACGCGAAGTTTTTAGGTAAAACATTATAGAAAATCAATTATCTTTGCAATATTTACGTCAATACCTACCACAAATCATAGTACGCCTCCCCATTCCCCTCCTTCCTCCACCCCCTCTCCCTTCTCAACTCGACGGACGTTAATGGAAAGTCGTACGAAACTAAAAAGGTAAAAAGTAACTCAACCCATAAAATATATAAAAATAAAACCATGAAACACATGGTTTTTAAACATTTTGATGATACTCCCATATTTTTTCTAAAAAGTTAAGAAATAATATAGATAAATCTATCTATACATATAAAAATGAATACCTATTTCTCCTGGTCACGCTATAACTTGAGAATGGATGGAACAATCTCGTGAATTTTTTTTTGTTGTGTTATTAATGTCAGGAGAAGGTGCTTATGAAATAAAAAGCAAGAAAAGAGGATAGGTCATGGAGAGGCCGAAGGCCGAACCTAGCACGAGAACGAAGTCGCGGGCAGTCGCTAGTCTATATATATAAACGAACCCCTATTTTTCCTGGCCACGCTATAACTTGAGAACGGATAGGGAAATCTCGATTATTCTTTTTTGGTTGTGTTAATTAATGTCAGGAGAAGGTTCTTATGAAAGAAAAACCAAGAAAAGATGGGAGGTTATGGCGAGACCGAAGGCCAAGCCTACTATGCAAACGAAGTCGCGGGCAGTCGCAAGTATAATATAAAACATAAGGACCTTACTTATAAACGCTGCTTAACTTTATTTGACGCTACTTAGTGCGCTCAGGAAAACTGTTCTGCCCGTACTAAATGACGTTATTTAAATTTTTGCATCGTAAGTAATACCGTAAATGTTTTAAATAGTATCAAGAAATATCAAGAAAAGTATATATACTAATCATTAACTGTTGGTCAGGTAATAACTAAAATTAGTACAATAACAGGCCGTGGCATAAATCTATAACTATGTGTAACCTTAAGGCGGACGGCATAACCAAACGTAGATGTACGTTTATGCGGATAGATGTAAATAACCTTTACACACATCATATAACCCCGCTATAATACAGTATAGTATAGTACAGTATAGTATAGTACAGTATAGTATACTAGACAGTAGTTACATAGATAAGCGCGTTTAAACAAATACAAATATTTTCCTGTTTATTATATTGGTATAGACTGTATAGAATAGAGTATACAGTAATAAGAGCAGTAGAATTATGTGTGATGAGTTCGTACGAGGGGGAGGGAGTACTGCTACCAAACCTTTTTCTACCGTGCATCAGTAATGTTTGCAATACTGTGTTTTGGTTTGAAGGTATGGTAGCTGGCGAAGTTGTAGGCAAATAAGACTTCACAACATAATGTCTCAAGGTCACAGACGAGGGTGATGATTTTTTTTTCAATTAAATTTAAAGGTTAGCAGAAAATTGAGAGAGGAGAGGCAGTAATGTAAAATTTTAGTCTCCCCGAACTACGGGCCTTAACGAATCTTTGCGTGAAATAAATTTATTCACACTGGATTGGGCTTGTACCTAAGTTTTGTGGGTTCGAAAATGATTAATGTTGGGTTAATGAAGAAAATTGTTCGCTATGTGTAGCATAATTAGGTGTAAGTTGAGTTTTTTAAGGTCAGCTTTGGTTAAAGGCCCTTTTTATGATGGATGAGAGTAAAGTAAGGGTACGAAGGGTTTCGGATACGCTATTCAGTCGTGAATTTCTTTGTTAAAGCGCACGAGGAATATACTAAATCTTTTTTTAAAGAATATTATTATGCCCAATCATATTACGTAGGTTTCAAATGAAAATTAGTTAAAAACGTGGGTATAGGTATTTTGTAAAGCCATTAGAATTTTGTAAGTGCTTTATATTTTCGTGTTGAGAGTTTTATATCCTAAAGTATTTCATGGCCTAATGATGAGGCGTTATTCAGAGAGGCAAATGATAATTAGTGTGCCAGTATTATTTATCATAAACGTTAATCATTGTAAAACGCGTACAACTTTTCGAGTAAATCCACCATAGAGTAAATAATAGTACATTGTACTAGATAAATTATGTTTTGTAGTAAATTCAATTATTGTTTTAAAACAAGACACTGACTTGCATTTACGCAAATTTTCATGCTAGGGACACTAGACGATACAAATGAAGCACAGTTGCTTTCTTAACCCTTTGCGTCAGAGACGTACATATACGTGAGTTTCATTCATAAATCTTTTGTTTTAATTATCACGGTATAGGAAGGATTAAATAGCTGTCTCACTCTCACACATTCTACATTCTTCGTTCAGCCTTGTCTATACCTATATTTATAAAATGGTATTTGCGTAGAAAATATAATCTGTCATCATTACGCGAATGAAAATCAAAGCGTCGTCGTACCAAGATTTGTGTGCATGGTGTGCGTGACGCGTAAACACCGTCTCCTATAGATGGTAAAACTGCTCAACTCCTTGAACTCCTACATTCCTATGCTCTCAAAGAAAGGAGGTATAACAAATAGAACTTTCAGCAGCAGGGGAGTACTAAGGTTTCCGAACCATTAGTGGATACACAGCTCATCGCTCAATAGTCCAGTTCAGTCCTTAACTCCATCTAGATGTACAATACTAGATTAGCGGTTGCCGTCACACAAACAAGTAGCTTCCCACTTACTCAAATAAAACAACGCTATTTTGCCTATTTGATTGCAGTTTAGTTTTATCTTTGGCGATAGACTTATATCGTAACATCCGACAATGGAAGAAGGGCTGAAGATCTGTTCAGGCTTGCCCTGAACAAAGATGAATTTAGAAGGATGACGGACAACCTCCAGTAGTGGAGAGGAACCCAAAAAAGAAGATATACTTATATTGTATGTGTTTTAATTACTTTTCTCGTATTTTTATGAATAAGAAGATAATCCGGTCTAAACTAACCGTATAAAAAAGTTCGAATACAACGGTTCTTGACCCGTTTAAAAATACACTCACTGTACTGTTGATAGTATCTTTATTCCTCAAAAACCTGTCAGAATAACAGTTAATCTTAGTTATGTAAGAAAAATACCGTAAGGTGATGAACCGCAAAGATGTGATATTTTTGTGCATTTAAAGTTTATGCATGTGTGTATGTGTATTTTTTAATTACACCAACTGTACTAGTTAAATGTTGAAATGCCCTATTTCACCCGACCGCGGCGAAACACAAAAAGAGGGATATGTGCTTGACCTGTATGTTTGTATGTCTGTTCCTATTTTTGCTAGTAACTATACTAAACGGCTCAACTGATAAATTATAGTTCATTTCATAAGATTCGTCATGATAAATAAATGATGTGCATGAAATGCTTCAAAAGTCAAAATGGCGGATGTTGTGCGCTTTAATGTGCAAACTCGTTATTTAACCTTTTGCGTTCCAGAGATGTTATTATACGTCTCTGGGTTAAGGCAAAGGGGGCAAAAGTTTAAGTACTGTTATAAAAGTTTGAGTTTATTTTCTTACTTTATTATAACTAAACAAATCATACAGTAATAGGTTCAAAGTATACATAAAAACTAATCTATAATCCCATAATAGGGGGAATAAGGGGGCCAAACAGCTACATGTAACAATGAATGAGCTAACTAAGCTACTAGAAATAAGAGGCATCAATATAGGCGCATTCCCAACTAAAGCCCATCACACACGATGAAGATACTATAAAATATATATTATCTTAGAGCAGATTCGGACATATCGCTCACCATATAATTGAATGAGCGACCACACACGGTGAATAGGTATACTATAATATTTTACCTTAGAGTAGCTTAAGATGCCACCAATATTCGAAAGGCATGTTAACATACGCTAAGACTACTGCAGATCATGAAGACATCTTAAGATAGTGTCCGATACTGATCCTAAGATCAAATACAGGTTGTTGATAAAACCGTTGCAGTAAATGGACGTCTGGTCTTCAGTTACCGAACAAATTTATATTTTCATAATAAAATCTAATAAAACTTCACATTATGTACCTATTTTGTTTCGAACCTGTAGAAATATTTTTGTTTATAGAAATGAAACTAACGTCTGACTAACGCGAATGTGTCAAACAAAGGAAATCATCGAAAAAGTGAAAGTTTCTATCTACAATTATAAACGCTGATTAAATTTAACTAACGTCATTAAGTACGGCGCAGAACAATGTTTCTGTGCGCACTACTAAATCACGTCATTTAAAGATAGGCAGCGTTTATAAGTAAGGTCCATTATTAATAAGTTGTTGGGTACAGATTTCGAACTTAAGGAATCGCGAGCCTACTGCCGTGCGATTCTCTAGAGCAAACATCGTTGCATCTTTGACATCATCCGTGAAACAAATGAAGAGATGAAAAGAAACGTTGGAACAGCTACTTTATGTACAAGGGCGGATTATTTGACACCGGTGAGCTCGTCGACGAATCATTACAGAATCGCACGGCTGGTTATTCGATTTATTTTTTAAATAATTCACCTGCTTACGGCCTTTTTCAATAACCTATCTATCGCCGGTTTACCTTACTAGAGATAGATATTTGACACTATTTGTATGGACGTTATGTCAAATTTCTATCTATATACTATATACTATAATAATATAGTAAGGAAAACTGTGGATAGATAGATTATTGAAACCGGCCGTTAGTCAGGTCACGTATATCCTATTCATTGTTATTGTTTCATACAGTTTTGATGAATCTTAATGGAATGGAATGGTATGATTGCACATGATTTTTTCAGAATGATTCTAGGAATGAGCATGCCACAAGTCTTAAATGTAACTTTAAAATTATATGTATTTGTTTTTCAATTCAAAAGGTAGCGAGAAGTATGGTTAGGAAGTAATGTAGCATTTTGAATTTCATTGACCCTAAGGCGTTAAGATTATAATAACGAAATAGGTACTGCAATCTCGGTATGCAAAATGCTTCTGTAGTAACTTTAATTATTAAGTACTCGTATAGGTTATTAGGTATATGAAGTAAGCAGTGACGTAGGTAATTGTGAAATAATTATGTTTGAGAACATTGCATTGTTTACCTGTTTGAAAAGGTTATTGCAATTCTTGGTTTCTTCGGAAAACGATACCTTCGTTGATAATTAACCTATAAACACGCGCTGGTACACCGGTGGCCAAATCTATACATGTATAATAAAGTTTCCTAAATATTGCATGGTTGAAGTAAATTAGGCAAGTATGTACAGCACCAATCACAGATTGGGAAAAACTGTATGAAAGATTTAGAGCAATAACAATGTATATTTTATTAATATGTTTATATTATAGTAATGACAGCCAACAGTATAAGTAGTTTTATCGGATTATATTATTATAGTTCCGAGCCATTGACGTTATATAGTAGGTAGAGTAGTTATATTTGTGGTTGGACTGGAGAGCATTGAAATGCAAATTTCCTCATTTATTTATTTATTATTTAGGAAAACCAACAGCTAAAGAAACTCATGGATGAAAACATAGCAAAAGAGAGCTAATTATAGGTTTTCACGAATAGATACATTATAGCAACAATTTATGAACAATAAAATATCGCTTAGTCGACACAAATCAGTAAATATAGTAATAACTATAACGTATGTACGCCAAATTTGTCAATGAACGAAATATCCTACATCATATTAAAGAAACATCAGTTTTAATCATTGCGTACGCACATGTAAAATATTTCGTACGTGTAAATGTACAATATTTAAACGAACCTACACCCATGTGGTATGGAGTTATTAGAGTGTGTGATGAGAAATGATCCCACTGATGGGTCCCGGAGTTGGTCTGTCTGTACGTAAGCGCGTCGGTGTGTGTGTGTGTTAGTGTGTGTGTGTGTGTGTGTGACATAAGTTAAACAGTTAAATGGTAAAACCGGCAAACACTCACGTTTATCATCTAGTCGTTATATTCCGACCGGTGTTCGGGCAGTACTGATGCCCATCCTCATGGAGAGCGTGGTCTAGCAGCGAAGGCCGCTAGTCGCGCACTCACTAGATGATAAACGTGAGTGTTTGCCGGTTTTACCATTTAACTATGAGTTCTCACGGAAGTTTTTATAACAGTATAAGTTAAACAGTATATCAAACTTACGGAGTGTAATAAAACTAGTACCTATTAGAAGAAAAATAAATTGATAAATATTGCCCCTACCCTGATTCCATTCTTATGTAAACTGCTCCAAATGGGGCTATTTCATTAAGACGACTGAGATCAAGTCAAGGTTTTGGCGAAAACTTGATTCTGTTTTAGATTATTTGTTGTTTTATACCAGACTACCTACAAAGACATATTTTTATCGATGTATTTTGGGTATGTTTCTAAGGCGTATAGTGTTTTGTGCATAGTCGTCTGGAAAACATAATGAACATTTAGGGTGATGATATGTAGTCGGACCTACACGATCCTAGTCTCACAAAAACCACACACAAAAAGCAAAACAACGTCCGCGTGGCGTTCTGAACATTTATTTATTTATTTATTTATTATACATCACAAAGAAATACACATCAGTTTGAATGATACCGTCTTAAAATCTATGTAAGATTTGTCTAGACAGTAGTGTTCTCGAATACATAAATATAGCAAGTAAATACCTATAGTCATTACACAAAACAAAACGAGTAACATTGCGTCGCGCGCTCACTTCACAGCTTGAGTAATGCGTATAACTACTTATAATAACATTCCACTCGTCTTAGAACTTAAAGAATTATCTTCACGTATTGTTATCCTGCTCACAAACTATTAGATTCCGCTCTGTTGCCGAGCGCACCATCCCACATACTAAAGCAGAGGTCATATTATTATGTGTAATGGTAAAGATCATTTAAGGATATTACTGCCGTGCGATTCTCTAATGATTCACTCATCGATGTCAAATACTTTATGAGTTATCGCTCTTGTACATAAGGTCGTTTTCCAACGTTTCTTGTCATCTCGTCATTTGTTTCACGGATGTTGTCAAAGATGCAACGATGTTTGCTCTTGGAGAATCGCACGGCAGGTCTTTATAAACTGAAATGGTGTTTATGCGGATGAGACAGAATGTAACTATAATATTAGGTGTTATTCTGTGGTGCAATGATCACCTTGATTTATCAAATAATATATAAATATTAATAATAAATATATATATATATATATATATATATATATATATATAACTTGAATAAAAATGAAAAAAATGACTTAAATACAAAAAAAGTGTGAAATAAAATGTTGAACAGCAGGCTATTATGTATCTCAGTTGCTAACAAATATTGATTGAAATGGAAAAAAATGGCGGCTCTATGTCAGTTACACATAATAGCCCTACGGGTGTCTTACTCTTCTCATCACCAATGGACATAAAAACACACCCAAATTTATTTTTCTAGTATCACGTTTTTCTAGTATCACGTAACTTACAAATAAACAGTGACCCTAGAACTACTTATTATTTATTTATTACTTTCTAAGAAGTGTTTTGATTGTGGATGGTCTCCATTCAGCAGCGATTTCTTAACTCCGAGGGGTCAAGAAATAATGGAACATGAACCTTCCATTTGCACAAAACATTCCGCTGCTTTCTTTATGACATTTCAGAGCTTCACAAACAGTACACTTTAATATCACTCCACCTACGAGTATAAATGAAAAAGACGCATAGTCAATCGTGGGTGAATATGAAAACGCACTTTTTTCTTTATATAATCATCTAAATCTTCAGATGAACCCGACATTATAATCCATCAAAGGTAGAACGGCCAGGCACAATAGAAATTTCATTGTTATAAGGACATCGACACATGAGGGCCTATTGAGTAATTATCGACGTCGATTAGACTCCAACCGTGCTTGATGTTGTTCATCGGTTTCTTGCTATCGTATTTCATTTACTCTCTCCCTTTCTCTTAGTAATAAATCCTCACGATCCTGACGCATACGTTCATAGCTATCCCTGGCTTATTCTATCGCTATCGGTGTTGATCATCACTTTCTAAAGCTATAGCAATATTTTGATGATCTCGAGGGTTACGTCAGTGCTCCTCACGCTGGGTAAAAGTTTGTAAGGCATAAGATAATGAATGACGCTCACGATTAGCTGTCAGTCGTGACTCTCTTTCAGTTCATAAGTTGCTGTATATAAAGCTGTTAAATAATTAAAGTTTTTAACTATCTCACGGGAATTACGGGGATCGAAAGTATTCTATATGTTGACCAGGGATATAAGCTACCACCATACAAAATTTCATTTAAATTGGTCCAGGCCCTACAAACAGACAGACGAACAGACAAACAAAAAAATTGAAAAAAACTAAATTAGTTCGATTTAACTCCTTACATCTCCTGACTCGGCTTTTAGCATTTTTTTCATTGTACAGGAATTCGACCTGTACATATTTATTATACTTATATTTAATATATTTAAATAGATGGATATACCTAGAACACATATAGATAAGACAAGAGATTTTTGCTTCCAAAATGACTGGTTAGAAGCGGCCTGCATCCAGTCGACGACACTCGTCCTGCCAACTTTTATAACAGAAAAAAACAAAGAACTCGGACAGGGTTTAAGCCTGCATCCACTGAGTTCGCAGACTAGATGTCAGAACTAAGTAGTTCGTGAAACAGTAATTAAAGCGAAGCTACATTTCAAGTTGCTTATTGAAAGCCCCAATATAAAGAAGTGGGATGTAATAACTTTGAAGTACAATTTTAATAGCCTAAATATTACTTTTTCGTCGTAGATTAATATGACTAACGTTTGTGAAATAAAATTTACTATTACTTGCTGTATTTAAGTACATTAATTATGTTTTAGTAAATTAGGCGATAACTAGTTAGATGAATTTGGAATGTTTTAAAGCTTCTGTAGACGATAGGTGCAAGGTCTTGAGGATATAGAAGAAAATGGAAGCAGGATTGCGTGATAGCGGTGCTTTGAAGACACGTATGTACAACGAGTGTAGCAAACGGCGATGGAAGCGCGACTGGCGGCCGGAGCCGCCGATTGCCGTGTCTACAGCTATACGTACTCATGTATACATAGGTACATACGTACATTCGCCGCTGCGCTTGTTTATTTACAAACAGATAAGTACATTTTTATATATATATAATAACATTTGTAATAGTTAAGGGATTTTATCTATTTTATTAATGGTTATCTTTTACTTTCAGGTGCAGAGCTTCGCGTCGTCTACATCTTCCCCCCCATTGTCCTTCCAGGACAATCATCATCAGCTGTAGGGAGCAGAGCCACACGATTCACCGGTCGGGTAAGTACACCTGTTTTCGTCTTTATGTCCACAATTCTTACGCGGCCATCTTTTCCAGGGTGAACTTCTATTATTTTACCTTTGGGCCACGTATTTCGAGGTAAGGCGGGATCAACAATGAAAACTACGTCTCCCCTTTTCAGTTGGTGGCCTTCTTGGTACCATTTCTGGCGTGGTAGCAAGGTTGGCAGAATTTCGCGTACCCAGCGTTGCCAGAATGCATCGGTAAGTCTTTGTGCGTGTCTCCATGTGTTTTTTAGGTACAGGTCGTCATCATTGAACACGCCGGGTACTGGCAGGTTAGACGAGGATCCGAGCAGGAAATGGTTTGGTGTCAAACTTTCAGGATATTTATGGTCCACGGTGACATAGCTCAGTGGACGGTTGTTGACCATATTCTCAATTTCAGTTAATAATGTCATCAAGACTTCTTCGCGCGGGGCTCTTTCTTTCAGGACTACTTTCAGCGCCGTCTTAACGCTCTTAATTAGTCTTTCCCATGCCCCTGCCATGTTAGGGCTGGCCGGCGATAAAAAAACCCATTGGAGCCCATGGTTTACCAACTCGTCATTGATGCTGCTTTGTTTTATCACCTCAAATGATCTTCTTAGTTCGGCTTCGGCACCTCTTAGATTAGTGCCGTTGTCTGAGTACATTCTGTACGGCCACCCGCGCCTGGCTGCCATTCTCCTCAGCGCCATTATGAATGAATTGGTCGACAGTGAGGGCACTAGCTCTATGTGTATGGCCCGTACGGTGAGGCATGTAAATAATACACCGTATCTCTTTTCACGGTGACGGCCTACTGTTATTTCCATATGTCCGAATAGGTCAACGCCACAGTGCGTAAAGGGCCTGTGGTGGTGAGCGAGTCTTCCCTCTGGTAGATCTCCCATTCGTGGGATCGAAGGCTTAGCTTTCTTTATTCGGCAGAGCAGGCATCTTGAAGCAACAGAGCGTACAGCAGGCCGTAAGTTCACAAGCCAATATTTTTGACGAATTTCATTTACGACAGTCTCGTTACTTCCGTGTGCTGCCCTCTCATGGAAATGCTTTATAATTAATTTTGCAACGGTGTCGTGACCATCTAATATTACAGGTCTTTTTAGGTGTGGGTTGACGTTAGTAGCGGCTTCGATTCTCCCGCCCACTCTTAATAACCCGTGTTCGTCAAGTACCGGCGTTAACTTACGTAATCGGCTGCTCGGTTCAATCGTTTTACTATTTTTTAGTGCAATAACTTCTACAGAAAATGATTTTATCTGCGAGTACCGCAATATTTCGATCTCAGCTCGCTGCATCATGTCTGTGTTGAGTTGTGAGTTGCAGCGACCTCTACACCGTTGTATGAACAGTAGCACGTTTGCCATACATCTCAATAAGCGAAGCCAAGTTGAGAACTTACTCGGATCGGGAACAGGTAAGTCATTGCAATTTATTTCACATACCATCATTGTGTTAACTTGTAAAATCTCATGATCAATTATATATTTTTTATTTTTAGGTTGTTGTTCCCACTCTTCGCGCGGGTTATATAGGAAGCGGGGTCCCCGAAACCAGTCGCAGTCGTTAGTCAACTTGTAAGTACTAATTTTAGTCGCTTTATCGGCTATATTTAATTTTGTAGGCACGTAAAACCACTCTTGTGGTCGTGATAGTTCATCAATTTCTCCGAGTCTGTTTGCGACATATACATTATATTGACGGTTATCATTCTTTATTTGATGCAAAACTATTAAGGAATCCGTCCAAAAGTATTTACGATGGGCGATTAAACGGCTTTCGCGCGCTATTGTGTTAGCGAGCCGGCAGGCGATAACAGCTGCTTGCAACTCGAGCTTAGGTATAGTTATATATTTGTTAACTGGTGCCGCTCGACACTTGCAGGCTATCAATGATACGTGCACATCTTTGTTTTTATAAACTTTTCGCCAGTACGCCACGGCAGACATTCCAGTCGGTGCAGCGTCGCAAAATATATGTAATTCTATAGTCGTCTCGTTCTCGCTCAAGGAGCTGGAGGGAGCGTCGTCTTCGTAATCTCTCTCGCTCACACTTTGTGTGGTGTGAAAATACCATCTCGGTATGCGTAAGCGTTGTACTGATCGCATTTCTAATAACCAATCTCGGAAAATAATATTCTCTTTTTCAGGTATATAATCATCCCATTTAGTTTCAGTTTTCCAGATGTTTTGTAACATTATTTTCGCTTTGACAGTATATGGGGCCAGAAATCCGAACACATCGTAGATTGACATAAATATTCGTAGAAGTTCTCGTTTCGTAGGTTTTCTTTTTAGCTCAAGAATTTCAGCTGGGATACGCTTCAGTGACAGATCGAAGGCGAAGGTATCGCTTGATGGGTACCACATAAGTCCAAGGGTCTTTTCAGGTAAGTCGACGCATCCAACTTTCAACCTTACTGCCTTGTCGCTTAAGGTTTCTTTTGGCATGCATCCCAAAACTTCATGTTTATTAGACATCCAGTTTCTGATCTCGAATCCACCTCGTCTATGAATTTCGGAAACTTCTTTTATCATTTTTACAGCTTGATTTTCATCATCGACGCTCTCGATATAATCATCCATATAGTGTGACTTCATTATGGCCTTAGTAGCTTCGGGCATTTCTTTTTCAAATCGTATTGCGTTTAGATTTTTCACATGTTGTGCAATAAACGGTGAGCAGTTAGCGCCAAATATTAATGACGTCATAGCGTATATTTTAATCTCGTCGTTTTTATTTTCTCGCCATAAAAATCGTAATGCATGCTGGTCTTCTTCTTTTATTTTAATGCGTAGGAAATAGTCTTTAATGTCTCCCACTATAGCCACAGGCTTCTCCCGAAAGCGTAGCATGATGCCTAGCAGAGATTGAAGTAAATCCGGGCCTTGAAGTAGGTAGTCGTTAAGGGCGTAGCTACTGGTGGCCGCGGAGGCATCAAACACCAACCTGAGGTTTCTCTTAATCGGGTTATCGACGGCGAAATGGGGCAAGTACCATTCCCGGCTCCACTGCATAGATACTTCCTTTTTAGATAATAATCGGGCGTAATTATTCGCCAATAAATGATTAATTCTTTCCCTATATCGTGTTGCGTAATTTTCATCCGATGTCATCTTTCGTTCGACAGCGAGGAATCTTCTATAGGCATTTGGGTAAGAGTCCGGCATGGGCATATTATTTTTCCACGGTAAGCCAATCTCTCACATTCCATTAATTAACTTAGCAAATGACTCAATCCTATCGACCGCACGAGTTTCGTCCTTATTTACTCGTGGTTTAGAGTTGATGCCAATCGCTTCTATAGCGAACGATCGCCGTACAAGTTCGTGAAGTTCCTTATCTCCGCTGTCAATGTGTGCGCCGCTTGGCCGTAGTTGCGTCGAACATGATTCTGCCTCCACGCATGTGTGCGTCTCCTCCCGCCGTGTGGGCCTCGCGTCCACTGTAGAAAAGGCGGCGCAGGAGAGCCAAGTGGGGGCATCGTAGATAACGGCGGCCGGTTTAGCGCGCTCGTACAATGCCGTAGTCAATGCATGCTCAGCGGTTAGCGGGCGGCCTTTGCGAGCGAAGGTAGGTGCGGGTACGATGCCGTGCAAGCACCACCCGAGCGGAGTTAGGGTTGCGCACGGTTCATTGACGCCACGATAAATAGTCTTTAGAGCGATGAGCAGGTGAATGTTATCCTGCCCAATTAATAATTTCGGTTTAACGTTCACGTTAGCACAGGTTAAAATATTTTTTAAATTACGTAAGTGTTCATAAGTCTCAAATTTCACTTTTGGTAACTTTTGTGTAGGTAAGTCCAGTTCATTTATTTTTCGCGCGCGCATTTCATATATTTTACCATCACTGTTCGACAGTTTAAAATTCACTATTTCACTTTGACACACGATATCAGAGTTCCACGCACCCCTAATGCGTAATGTCTCGGGCTGACCTTGAAGGTTAATACAGTTCGCGAGGTCAGCCGACATGAGGCTCACTGTTGCACCGTCATCGAGCAATGCATGCGTAGCAATTACTCCACTCGGTCCGTGCACATTAACGCGAACTATTTTTAACATTACACTTGTACCAGGCGCTTCAGTAGTGTTCGTTACAGTCTCGTCGATTAATTTTGGTGCACTTTCAATTGCTGTACTCGTAGTAGCCGATGGCGGGGTACTTTTAGCCGGCCAGTGGAGCAGACGGTGGTGGGCCAGCCCGCAATCATGGACGTCGCACACCGCGGCCGGGCAGGTGTCTTTCCCATGGCCTATCAACAAACACTTGTGACACAGCCTATGCACTTTAACGAAGCGCCACTTATCTTTCCGTAATGCGCGTTTAAATTTAACGCAGTTTGATAGTGTGTGTGCGGATGTTTTGCAAAATTTGCACATTGTTTTTTCTTCACTGTCATTATTAAGTACCGACTGTACGGAGTGAGGTTTACGTTCATCGTATTTCTTATAGAACTTACTCTCTGTTTGAGTATGAATATGACTTATTCCTGCTGAAGCCACTTTTATTGCCTCTCTGTGTAGAAACTCTGAGAATAACTGTAGTTTGGCTTTGTTGTCATCTCGATTTTCATAAATATAGTCTGCCCACTTGATTGTTAGTATGCTAGGGCACTTAGATATGACGATGTTTAGTAAATCCGGGCTTCTAAGATAGTCACTTTGTTTGATAGACTTAGCGACGGCCACATAATTCTTTATTTTGACAGCAAAGTTAACCAACTCGTTGTGATAATTTTGCGACAAGGGTTGCAGTTTTTTAAACTGTGCCGTGATCTTGTACATTATCAGCTCCGGGCGGCCGAAACGTAGTTCTAGTGCTTCTAGAATGATAGCCGGGGAGTTATCACTGATGAGTAGTGATGAGACTGCTTCTCTCGCATCACCACTAAGGCACTTGTTGAGCCGCGTGATATTTTCACTATCACTGTATTCGCACAACTTGGTAGATTCTTCATACACTTTTTTGAATTGAAGCCACTCAAAGGAGTCACCAGAAAATATGGGTAAGTCTTTTGGGGTCGCTAACCTTGACAAATACTTAGTGTTAGCACTTTGTGTAGCCTTAGCTAGGTCTTGGATAGCTTGCGCGAGGTGAAGTTCGTGTGGGGCCGGGCCGGTATTCGCGGCCGCGGGTACCACCAGCGGTAGCGCACGCGCAGCGTCGACGCCTTGATCATGCGAGTCCTGGAGACTTTTCTCCAGCCATTGCTCCACTTTTTGGGACGTTCCTGCCAAGGGGTTTTGTACACTACTGTGCGACTTCTGAGAGCGGTCATCATCCAGCGCGGCGAGATTAGCTGCCAAGCGCTTGTCTATCAATTCTCTCTCGATTTTGGCTTTAGCTTCTGCTGCTTCGAGTTCCAATTGTGTTCTGCCGCGATCGAAGATCTTGAACTCCTTTTCGAAGACGCCGTTTTGTAACCGCCCGGTTCAATTTTCAAACTACCTGCGAGTGGCGATTTTTCGATGTCTTCTTTGAGCTCTTTATTCTCTTGTTTATCCATTATTGCAGGACATGTCTTCACGGAGTGCACTTCATTAGTATTATTGCTATTTATTTGCGTCAACTTATCTTTCAATAGAGCGCGGCGCGTTTTAATCATTGTGCGCGGCGGTGAGTTGAACATTCCCGTTCCAGCAGTATCTTCGACGTTGTTCCTCAAAGATCCGGTGCGAAGGGCCAAATGTAGACGATAGGTGCAAGGTCTTGAGGATATAGAAGAAAATGGAAGCAGGATTGCGTGATAGCGGTGCTTTGAAGACACGTATGTACAACGAGTGTAGCAAACGGCGATGGAAGCGCGACTGGCGGCCGGAGCCGCCGATTGCCGTGTCTACAGCTATACGTACTCATGTATACATAGGTACATACGTGCATTCGCCGCTGCGCTTGTTTATTTACAAACAGATAAGTACATTTTTATATATATAATAACATTTGTAATAGTTAAGGGATTTTATCTATTTTATTAATGGTTATCTTTTACTTTCAGGTGCAGAGCTTCGCGTCGTCTACAGCTTCCAAGCACATTAAATTAAAAAAAATATAAATAAATATGTCTCTATCACTTACTATGGTACGTAACAAGTAAGTAAATTATAAACAAGGAAAACAATTGGGACCTAAGTCCGAGTTATGAGTAATCAAAGTTTTTTCTGATACCTACTCAAGCAGGTTCATCCCTGAAAAACTAGGCCAAAGACAGGAATAAGCTCCAAAACGGAGACGTGGTAAACAACGGGCATATAAGCGAGGCCTGGGGTGGGACATAAAACTGGGAGATGGCACATGCAGGGTAGGGGACGGCGGTGAATGAATAGGTGGCGTAGGGATTTCAGAGCGTATTGACCCCAACAAAATCCAAGAATAGGCATTTCTAATAGAGCTCTCTAAAACAAATACCGATATTAATGTTTTAACGTTGTATATGAAAAATATAATTATAAGTTATATTGAAACTTTAGATAAGAATTCTGAAGGTTCTTCTACACATCTTTCAGTGTCACTACACCTATGTGTTAAACGCTGTATCGCTAGACATATTAATGATAAAACGTTGTAATAAGCTAGATAAACTAGCGTTTATAATATAACATATTAAAACTCCAGTTAGCTTTTCTAATGATTTGACAATAACAGGGCAGCGACAAAACGCCAAGATACACATCTTGCGAATATAGTACTTGTAATAAAATAATTTTAAAATGACATAACTTGACATTCGTATAAAATGAAGATGAAAATTCCGGCTGGCCAGGTATGTATCTAGGATAACAATAAAATGTCATCTCTATAGGTATACTCTAATAAAAATGCAGAGGTCAAAAAGTAATTACAAATATGTTAAAAAGTTTCATTAGGAGCGTTCGAAATATGTAACAGATCAAAAGAAACTGTTTTTGAATGAAAAGTTGCCTGCGCCCGTGTCATCGTGACTTTGGGCCCAAGACTTCGGTTACTAAGTACACCCCTCGAATCCCCACGTCTAACGCAGGTGTTGAATCGAGTGATATCTCAGATTCCGATGTTAGAATATTGAATATCGAAATTGAAATCCTTACACTTTACATTTTGAATAGAGACTTTTGGACGGACACGCTTGAAAATTTGATATTGAATTTTATAGTCTACCGGTGAACGGTTTCAGACGATATGATCTACAATTCCAAATAAGTTGGAGGGTAGGTTGGTAAGATAAAATGTAAGTATGATTTACTCGTATTCAATTTTAGGTTAAATGAAGTTATTTAACTAAACTTGAATCTGTCTTTTAAGTAATATGTAAAATATTACTTAAAAGACAGATTCAAGATAAAAAAGTCTATACTTTTGTCAAAAACAACGTTATTACAACCATTTTTTTTTATTATAAATGAATTCTAAAGTACTCATCATCATCATTATCAGCCGGAAGACGTCGACTGCTAAGTATATGCTTCCCCCATAGAACGCCACTTGGACCAGCTACTCGCTTCCTGCATCCAGCGATTCCCAGCGAGTTTGACGAGGTTGTCAGTCCACCTAGCGAGGGACCGGCCTACGCTTCGTTTTCCTTTATTCATGTCGCAACTCATCATATTTTTTATTAAATTATTTTTAAGCGACTACTTTTTATATATCATTAATATTACAGTAATGGTTATTAAACTGTCTCTTTTTATACTTTCAGTGAAAGAGGAGTGTTTGATGATAAGCGTCATGCTTGCTCATAAGGAGCACAACGCCATGACCAGTTTGATGTCCTGATATTTATGCAAGAGCAGAATTATGCGTATAATAATAGTAGTTACGCAAAATGAATATCACGTAAAATGAAATAATAATAAATAAAAATAATAATATTTATTTCCAACTTACTAAGTATTACTTATTAATAGCCTATGTACTTAGGTTACAACTATATGCTAGAGTACACCATAAACATTTATTTTACTTATATAATACTGAAATAATTAAAAGGTAATAAATACTTACTATATTTTATACGAAATTAAGTATTACTTTAAACACACTTAAGAGAGAGAAAAAAATAATAATACTTAAGCACCATGCTTATTACACAATATATACCTACCACAAAAGAAAAGAGAAGTATATAAAATGAAACCTGCTAATTTAATATAAATGAACTAACAGAAAGTGAATGAAACAAAATTTATTTAATTAGCTATAGGTACGTATATGTATAGATATACTTGGCTCATTAAGAATCATTAATGGTTTGATCATGGTAATTTTATGTTTTTTGTATTAATTTAACTGTTGGATTAAGTACGTAAATGTAGGTTTTTTATTGCAAGTACATGGCTAAGCCCTAACTCCTAACTAGGTTTCCCTGTGTTTAGGATATCAGTGCCCTTCCGTCTTTGTTAATACACGCTACATATTAGGTACAGTATTAGTTTAGTTTCAGTAAAGTTAACGTTGCTGTTTGTACATGAAAAGGAATATAGGTTCTATATTTGATAACAGATAATGCGCCGAAGTAAAAATTTGTTTTGCTGGTTATATACATTTTCTTTGAAACTGTGTTTATGTAGGTTGAATTGAAAAACAGTTTATACTCTGGTGGAAAATATATAATATACTTATATACAAAGAGAGTGAAAGAGTGAAATTTAATTGGAAATGAGAATTACTTATGTATCCACTTACATTTGCATTTGTTATTTTACTTTTGATCCCCCTAGCAACTAAAGCAACACGTAGGTACACTTGTTTATCTTTTGCTAAGAATTCACTGAGCAAAATCACCACTTCACTTCACTAGTCATAGATAATTATAATACCGAGATATATACACACTAATAGACATTAAACACTATACAATATACAATTACATCTATTTAGGATATATAAATTATCACTTTACTTTGCAATGAGTGATAACAGAACAAAAATGTGTGCAGAATTTTAGCAGATACCTTCATGAGTTTTATATTCGAATACCGTCAATGCCCTATTCTAACGCACAATGCATACATTCTACGTGCAATGACACAGAGCTCAGCGCAACTGGAAGTGATCTGAACAAATAAATTATTTAGTACATTAACTATATAAATATGATAGAAATTGTGTGAATACATTAATTAAATATTTTATGTTAAGCTAAAACTTGAGAACGGATGGAACAATCTCGCTCATATTTTTTTTTTTTTGATTATTCGGTAATTTTTGTCAATTTATGTCAGGATTATATTGTAAGGTTATGGCGAGGCTGAAGGCCGAGCCTACTCCGCGAATGAAGTCGTGGGGAGTCACTAGTCTTATAAGGTCTCCTGCGCTAAGATGGCCCGTGTTATTACATAACTGTATAAAATGTCGAAAATAAGTTATTAATTAATTTAATAAATAAATGAAAGGAAAACCAAGAAATGATGGAAGGTAATGGCGAGGCCGAAGGCCGAGCTTAGGTACTACGCGAACGAAGGCACGAGCAGTCGCTCGTATATTTATAATTAAAAAAATAAATAAATAAATAAAGGGATTGAAAGTTTAATAAATTCGATAAAGAAACAATTCCATGCTAACTTCATTTGCGCACTCATTTATATATAATTTTTTCGGTTTCGTTATAGTTGAGGTTGAGAAGCCATCTTTTAACCTTGATGTTGAGTTTATTTCGAGTCATGTCAAAGATATTTAGTTCTTTATTGATTTTATTATATATAAAACTTGATAGGCAAGGAATTTGATGTTTTGTAAATTTGTTTTTATATTGGGGAATGCTACAAACGTTATGTTTTCGTCTTTTGTGTTGCGTTTGTAGTTGAGTTGCTAAAAAATCTACTCTACTGTGTTGGTACAGCAATAAATTGAGAATGTACAACTGTCTAACAGAACCCAGTTCAATTTCTCCATACAATTTTTCAGTTGGGTATCGGTAAGGCTTAAACTGCATCACTTTTAGAATACATCTTTGTGCCCTCTCCAAGTTGATAATATGGGTTTTAGGGGCACCACCCCAAACAGGTATGCAATATATTAGAAGTGATTGAACTAACGACACATATACCCTCTTAACTAAATCTTGATCTGCTACATGACGAAGGTTTTTAAATATATAAATTAATTTTCGTATCCTAGATGTTTGGTTATTTATGTGAGTGTCCCACCTTATGTGCCGATCAAGTTGAACCCCTAAGTACTTAATGTTGTCTGTTTGAATCAGTTTGGGGCAATTACATAGGGAAACATTGGAGTCATACTTGCACGAATGTATTCTAATGTGATAATCGACATCAGGGTTAGTTCTATTTGATATAGAAAAAGGTATAAATTTCGTTTTGCTTACATTAAGCGTAAGTACATTGTTTTCTAACCATTCAGCCACTTCAGAAAGTCCCTTTTCAGTGGCACTTTTCACATCATCCCAAGAGCTGCCATAAAATATTAAGGCGGTGTCATCTGCATATGTTGTTATAATGGTATTAGGGAGTACCATGTTACACAGATCATTAATATAAATTATAAAGAGCGTGGGCCCTAATATGCTACCTTGTGGCACGCCAAAAGTTATTAAAACCTCGTCGCTCAGATAATCGCCTATTCTAACTGATTGGTTACGACCGGATAGATAGCTCGCAAAAAGATTTAGTTGAACACCCCTTATGCCAAAATGTTCCAGTTTATGAAGCAGAATTGGGACAGACACCGTGTCAAATGCCTTGGCTAGATCCAGAAAAACACCCAAGCATTTTTTACCTGAGTCTAAAATGTTTACCAATTCAGACACTATCAAAGTTACAGCGTCTGTAGTTGATTTTCTATTTCTGAAGCCAAATTGGTTTGTAGATAGAAGATTTTTACTTTCAAGATAGTTGACTAATCTTTTCTTAATCACTTTTTCTAGGATTTTAGCCAACACAGGTAGTAAAGAAATAGGTCGATAGTTTGAGACACAGTCCCTGTACTCTTATATATTGGTACACTCTTATGTATACGTAAATCATTTTACACCAAAAATATAGTTTGTTTATTAACATATTACATGTCTCATGCATTTAAATACTTGTAATTACTCGCCAGTAAAATATTTGTATATTTAACATCCCTTATGCGGATATTGACAGTGTTTCGAGAAATAAAACCGGTTGACTCGCGATTCGCCATATTTGTCAAATAATACAATAAATTTTGCAGAAATCAACCTACTTTTCCAGGAACTGCAAAGTGTGTGGTTAATTAAGTATTTAGTATGTTGACCCTGTTGTTTGAGTTCCATTCCCACGGTGGCAGGCAAATCTAGATGATGGTATTGCTTAACGAATACGACAATGTGAGCCAACTATAGAATACAACAATACTCGTACTTCTTCTAGCTTTTTGAATTTCATGTGGTTATCAGGTACTATTTAAATAAAGCGGAAGCGCTCGCAGCAGAGCTTGACTTGGCGATCTTAATTGGTTAAACAATATCTCAATATGCTATACAGGTATTAAAGTTATTTTCTTTATATATAACAAAATAGGCAGGTCCAACTTCGAGAAAGAGGTCAATCGTCGAATCCAACTCGGCTGGGCAGCGTTCCGGAAACTTCGCGAAGTCTTCTCGTCAAAAATACCTCAATGCCTCAAGACAAGAGTCTTCGACCAATGTGTGTTATCAGTGATAATTTATGGCACTGAAACGTGGTCTCTTACTATGGGCCTCATAGATAAGCTCAAAGTCGCACAACGAGCTATGGAGAGGGCTATGCTCGGGGTTTTTCTACTTGATCGAAACAAAAATGAGGAGATCCGTAGAAGAACGAAAGTCACCGACATAGCCCAGAAGATTAGCCAGTTGAAGTGGCAGTGGGCAGGGCACATAGCACGCTGAACAGATGGCCGATGGGGCTGAAAGGTTCTGGAGTGGAGACCACGGACCGGCAAGCCAGGTCGTCCACCGACACGGTGGATAGACGACCTGATTAAGGTCGCAGGACGACGTTGGATTCAGGCCGCTTCCAATCGGTCCTTTTGGAAAATCATGGGGGAGGCATATGTTCAGCAGTGGACGTCCTACGGCTGAGATGATGATGATAACAAAATACTCGTTTACCCGCATTGGTAGGGATATATCATAAACATTTCTTACATACATTTCGTGCTAAGTTTAAAGCCATGTCTTTGGTCATGTGATCATGTATCAGGGGGCGAGCCTATTGCCATCTACGGGGCACTGTTTCAATCTCCGGACTGTTATTGAAAAAATCTTTCTTTCTCAGAAAAACTGAATAACTGTTCAACCTGGGGAACGAACCCATGACCTTGAGGTTCCAAAACGGCACTTCCACCACTACACCAAGACTAAGGGAGCGAAGCCGCTGGCGGGTCAGCTAGTTAATAAATACTTCTTAAATAGCTATAAAACTTGAGAGGTGTCAAGGGACACCCGGATGGAACGAAGTTCCTCATCAGAAAAAATAATGCTAAAAATACAAAACCATGGTAAATATTCCAATAATAGGTTCCGATAATCGCGCGTATAGGGTTACTTCAATAAAACTCCTTTCTGCGTATGGGAAGTGTTCTAAAATATATATTTCTCAAAATTACATATTACATCCAGTGAATGAAATGCCTCCGCGAGTTAACTTTACCTGAGTCGCCATCTAGTATAAATTTACGGAACTAAATGGCGCCACTTGCTACGATTACAACATTTGGCTTGCTTTCTATAAGAGAGAGAGAGACAGACAGAGAAACATGCAACGCCGCACTTGCTTTCTATAAGAGAGAGAGAGACAGACAGACAGCTTACTATAGCAAAAAGTGTCGTGACAACTTTTCGTAAGAATTTTTTCCGTCTAGCCCCCTTTCACAACGCGCGATTAGGAACTTCGTTCCAAAACTTCGTTCCAATAATGTAAGATATATCTCTTATATGTGTATATCTCTATATTATAGCCAGGAAAGTTCCATAATCATACTTCCACTATCGAGAAACGAAATGTTTTTCTCAAAAACTAATAAAATAATTCTGGCTTTGGAAATTATACCCGTAACAATCGTAGGGTTATAATTAATAATCCGGATTATTACAATGGTATTTGAATAAACATTTCCTATTAGATTCTGTTTGAGTTGCACGTGGGTTCAAATATAACAAACTTTATTCATTTATTGAAAGCAAAGGGCATCTTTTCATCAACAACGAATAGATTAATATTGGGCTTTCTATAACAGAAAGGCCCGAATATTAATCTATCCGTAGTATGATATGTATACATATACTCATTTATATTTTGTAGGTCGTAAAACAGTATGGGCAAACATTTTTAACTTTGTTATCAAAGTTAAGAAAATAACCCTACTGGCGTCAAGAAGTGAATCTTAAGAGACAAGGAAATCGGATGTAGATGATAGATATCTTGTGATGGAGTCTATTTGGTTGGTACCAATAGATTGTATTCGTCTAATAAGCCTTATTCGCTATGAACATGCAAACACGTAACGCATTGCGTTACGTGTTTGCATGTTCATTACGATATCTTCAAGGAATTTTGTTGGTAGTAGTGGCACGCTGTAACCCTTGTATGGGTTACATTCAAATGAGCCGGTACGACCGGGGACGTACTACACTCTTACATAACACCGACGTGAAGTTATATAGCTTTCTATTGCGTTTCAGTTAGTCTGTGGGAGCACTCCGAGGCCCGATTCCCCTTCCCCCAATCCCCTTCTCTATCACCAGTCCCCATCCCCCCTTCACCCTCAGCCTTTCTATTTCTTCAACAAAGGTCGGCAACGCATCCTCGAGATCTCTGGTATTGCGGATGTCCGACGGTATCACTATCAAGTTAGCCGCCTGCTCTTTTGCCAAGCTTTTCTATAAAAAAAGGAATGATATTGAAGTCAATTAGTGTTACTAATAAAATATTCTTAAAGCTTTCTTATTCCAACGTCATTTTTATATACATATTCTAAGCATAAGACAGGAGTCCCCTACGTAGATGAGTACTCAATGCTAAACCTCTTATAAATTCAAGAGTGCCAATTTATTAATAATATATTCAATATTAATTCATTAATTCATATTTTATTGAAATGTTGTAATTTAATGAACGATTTACAATGACAAGTGCATGTAATCCATGACAGAATTTTGTAACGCCTTGGTCTGTATACTGTAATGTAACATTTTTTTATTAAATAAACAATTATTATTATTATTATTATAATTGTACTTTTCTTGATCAGAATAACTGAAGTAAAATTTGCTGCAATTCTTTGCCTTTTTCCAGGTGGTGTTTAAGGTAGATTACACATAATCTTCTCTGTTTTATGATCCGTAATATTTTTTTCTTCAATAAGTGTACGAATACATCCGTACAGTCCAAGTCCTTTAGGCCTTTATTAATAAACGTTGCGTAAACATAGATTAGGCGTAACATACTTTGTCTTGCTTTCACGCGTGACATTTACTGCAAGCGAAAAATTGACAGATAGATGTTTTAACTACTCCGGGTGTAAGCCAAGATTATTAATAAGGCCGTTATTGTCTAACGAATAATTCCAGCGGCGATGCCTTTATTTCTATAGAACATAGGCTCGTTGGAAAAAGTGGTAGTAAGCATAAAACGTGAATTTTGTCATCAATATTGCGGCTTATCAGTCATGCTAAAACATAATACTATTTAAAATATTTAGTTACAGCTTCGGCTTTTTCGAGGAAGACAGTGTATTAAAATTGTCTGAATATATTTGATATATATTCAGCATGTAGATAGGCAAACGCTACGTCGTATCGCATCTGTACCGAAAAATTACTGTCCGCATCATATCGCGCACTTAGTCCATAAGCTGAATTTTCTTCATATATTGACCAAAGTGAAACAAACAACCACTTCAAATTGTGTTTGGAAATTTAATCTGAATTGAGTTTATTATTGCTTTTTCAAAATCCAACAGACCTGGATTCAACAAATGGCGAATTCAGCAGAATACTTTTTGAGTTGAGAAAAAAACGAAATATATGATTCTTCTTTCATTGTGTGTAGAAACCCGTCCATTAATGGAACTATGCGTCTGCAGTCACCAGTACCTACTATACAGTGAATAGAAAACGGCTGAGTGCATGTTGCAAGGCAAGTTTGAAAGGTGCCATCGACATTCGGAGTCATTTATTTTTCATTAACTGGGATACTTAACTAATCCATTAAAAATAAGAATTTAGTATAACAAATAACAAATGTCCACATTGTCGCTTTGTGTTTTGCCAGATAAGAGCAAGAACATTGCCCAACCGATTTTCAGGTTCTTAGTTTTATTAAGAAGCTCTGGACGGGAAAAATATATTAGATGAAATCTTACAAAGCGTAAGGCGTGTACACATTGCAAACTACCATCCTTTAAATAATGTTTTACCTTACGGATGACTAAAAGAGACTGGCTGCAAGATATTAATATGCTGATTGTGCAATGATATACACTGGGCTGGAAAGAGAGCGAGTCGGATAAGAGAGTGGGTTATAAAAAAGGCCAAACTTTTTGAATATTTGAGCAATACTTAAAACATTACGATCTGTTTAACTTGCCAAACTGTGTAACAGTTTCATTAACAGCCCGATGGCAAAATACAAATATGTGTAAAAAAACTGCATATTTGATCCCATAGCACATTTATGAAGTAGTAGAAAAACATTCATTTTCAAACGAAATTAAAAGGTTTTAGTTCTCTCTACATCTTGACAAAATCTCTATGTTTATTTATATAAAGTATAATAAATACCTATTAGCTTATATTAATGTTATGTATCATCTAAAATAATTTTTTTTATAAATTAAAGGATTACATTGTTTCCGCCTGTTTGTCTGTCTGGCAAGACTGTCAGAGATATCGGGTTAAAAATTATTTGAAAGTTGAAATATCAGTTACTCAAGTCTAAGATCTCTTTCAGCTATGAAAAAATCAAACTAGAAAATCAACGCACTCAAAAGATCTGACGGTATTTGTCGCATATTTTGAGATTACACAAGGGAATCAAAACTTATAGGGTACTTTCCGTTGACATAGTATCATTAAATTTTGGCAAGAAGAAATGTCTTACAGGAAATATAAAGGAAAAAATCTGAAAACTGCAATTATGTACTTTAATAACAAAAAAGCGACTTTGCTATTACAAACGTTTTAATTGCGGTTAGTGTAATAATCGTGCCTGTATAGTGATCTAACCGCAAAGTTGACTTTATTATTTGTTATCGTTTGTCTTTTGCAACTTTATATACATATATACTCTCATTACAATTCATGATTTTGCATGCTATTCTCTACATAAATTCCATAAGTTAAATTTATAAACAAGTGACTACTTGTTTCTAAGTAATTTCTCAATGAAGCAATTACTTGACGATAGAATACTTCAACATAAAATCTTATTCTATAGTCGAGCAATGAACGTTACTTACTAAAGTGAATGCTTAATAACTTGTAATTGCTTATTAATACGGTAGTTAGAGTTTTTTATAATACAAGTACAATTAGAAAAATTTAATACCGACTTCATTCTATTCAGTTATTGGAGTGTAACTCAAAAACTACTTAACAGAATTTGATGAAATTCAAATGGGACTACACGGAAAGCACCAGCTTTCAAACTGATACACAATGACAACAATAATTTGAGAATCGGTTTACTCAGTCGAAAGTTATGCGGTAACAAACATAAAAAAAATACAGTTGAATTGAGTTGGTAGAAAAGTAGGTAGTTAAGTAGGTACCTACTAACTTAAATCTAAGTGTGGTGTGGTATGTTCAATGCCGCTGTTCACATATCACTGTTACGTATGTTACATGTTAACCGTATCCCTTTTCCGTTTTATTTTCTAACATTAAGCGTATTAATGCCTATTTAAAACCAGGTTTTGTAACATACATATCAGTAAAGTTCTGTGGCAGATTATTGTACAATTCACTAGCACTAGTGGTACTTTGTGTCTATATGTTCGTTCAACGTAGTAATTTTGTATGTAATTTGTTTCTATTGTAAGCTGGGGCTTAGATGCTTGACGGATAGTTTTAGGTATTTTATACATGTCTTTGTAGTAATGTTGTAACATTATTAAGTAATCAACTTTAGCATGAACTGGCAGAATTTTACATAAATTGAAAAAAATTTCATATTCCTCATTTAATTCATCTTTTGTTTGATTATTGACTAATTTCTTTAGTAGTCGAATCTGCAAGTTTTTAATTAGATTAGTTAGTTAATCCAGCGCCTCATCTACCTCCATACCAAATTTCATCAAAATTGCCCCCACTGTTGGAGCGTGGAAGAGTAACAAAGATCCACACTACTGCCAAACTTTCGCGTTTATCATATTAGTAGGAAGTATCCCATACTGTTTATATTACTATAGCATAAACACAAACAGCTAAACTGATTATTAAAAGGTCGGCTCTTAGAATTCGTTGACACGGCCTGTGATTACCATTTTGAAGGTTCGTAATTGAAATGCCCAATTGAAAACAAACTAAGTGCATAAATCAAATTCTTAATTCTTTCAGAAGGATGGAAGGGTTTGAAGGATTTCATTTGGTATATTTCATTGAAAAAGACTTTTAGGTTTTGAGTTATTAGTTTTCCAAATCCGTTTAATATAAAATATACAGAAATGTAAACGTGATGAATGCTTAAATGTAAACTGCCTGGTTATAACTACGCATGATCCCCGATATTGCGTTTTAAGTCGCAACTCTTCCCTTGCAAAGTTTATCAATGTACCTACTTAGATTTTTTCTCTAAAATATGTTTCATAAAATATTTTTTAATATTGTGTTTGGTTTTATTGAAAAATATTTTCATTACATACAAGCATAATTAGCCGTGATAGTAATCAAATTCGCTAGTACGACTGTCCTTAATACTCAATCACATGAATGAATGAATTAGATGAATTCCTGTTAATTACTTGTATGAGATGAAAGGAAAATAGCCCTACAGTCCGATTTACACATCTTTAATTACAGTAGCGAGTTAAGTAACCGGTCAGTTAAGTAGCAAGTAGTAAGTTGTAAGTAGCGTACAAACGTACGCGAGTTTAGTAGTCATAAGTTACCATTCCAAGAAGACCAGTCGTGTCGGTTGTTTTGTACTTAGAAAATGGATGTCAAATTACTGTATATCACTTTTTTACGTGCTACAAATAAGAAAAATAGTATCAATACTTTTAGAACACATTGAAAATGAAACATTAATAGAAATGAACAGACTCTAACGCATATGTGAAACAAAAATAACACGTGTCCGCAGTGTACAAACTTATGTACTGAACTAAACTCGCCCGTCTACATGCTGGCCAGTTAAGTTGGCGGGGTGCGGGAGACGCGAGAGGGGGCCTACTTTGCACTTGCCAAAAAATAGGATCGCAATATATTCAACTCAACTTAATCAACAACTTACTATTTAACTCGCGTTTGCCGTTCAAACGACAAGATGTCGCAATTTAACTCGCTTACTGCACGCAGAGTAAATCGCGCTTTTAGTTTCAATGTGTAAAGCCTATCACACACGATGAAGATACTATAAAATATAAATTATCTTAGAGCAGATTCGGACATATCGCTCACCATATAATTCAATGAGCGAATGAAACAGTGAATATACTATAATATTTTACCTAGTAGCTTAAGGTGCCACCGATATTCGAACTGCATGTTATCAAAACGTACGGGCATAGTAAACAATGTCACGATACCATGAAAAAAAAACCACTGAAATCGGACAATGTTAAGAGGTACAAAAGAGTTTTCTCTTTTAGCATGGAAAGTACTAGC
This sequence comes from Selenia dentaria, assembly GCA_917880725.1. Taxonomy (NCBI): domain Eukaryota; kingdom Metazoa; phylum Arthropoda; class Insecta; order Lepidoptera; family Geometridae; genus Selenia; species Selenia dentaria. The sequence continues at coordinate 25,227,992 of OU862893.1, forward strand.
TATGCAATCCTCTTAAGAAATGACAATTGTAATGAACTACGAGACTAAATACAAAGAGAAAAAAATCCTATAAACCCCACGTGCTATGCCTGAAAAATATTTACTTACGTGTTGATTATTCGGAAAGTAGTGGAAAGTAGTCAGAGTGAGTGACAATTCAAGACAAAAATAAATTTGGTGACGACCTCACCACGTATACATGCATATACGAGTACAAAGAGATCTTAGCGCCCGTCGATTTCCCCAACAACATTTCACCAACGTAGAAAAATCACATAATTAATGCATACGGTCAATCATCCTGAAAAACATAACACCTGAGTCGGACAGTGACCCGTGTCTGAATTTATTATTCAGTAATAATAAATTCATAAAAGGTGAAGGTACTTCGGACCCTCGTATAAATGACAAAAAATGTGGGACAGAATGTCTGGGTTCTTCTTGAATCGGCTCTTAACTGAATCCCGAAGGGTTTGACAATTCTTTTCGTTGTAATGTATGAGGATTCGGGCTTGCATTGTGGCTTTAAGATTTGTAAGTTATCCATATATTATGTGCAAAGGAGCTCAAAACTAAAAAAGAAAAAATATAACAAATAATATTGTTAGATAACATGACTTATATATAACTTAAATAGCAAAATAACGTTGATAAAATACCAATACAGAATGCCATTACAACGAAAAGATGAAAATTATTACCAATAGGGTTGTTGACCTTTTTTATTGTACGTTAAATTAATCAGGACACTAAAATATACACCTAGCATAATTTTTAAAGAACTCTAAACTAATAAACACATTGGCGCTAACACATTATTAGCCTATACGTCGTATGACGCTACTAAGGCAAAAACAAACAGTGTTGTGATTATAAGACGTTTTGTTTGTTTGGAGGTTGCTTGCTTGAACATGCAGATGGCGGAAAAAACCTATTATAATTTATTTTCTTTTGTGTTTATTATCAAGTTTTGCCGTGTAATAGTGATGGTTTATAATACGTTGATGTTCACAATGGTGCACGAGTGTCAGTGTATGAAATCATAAAACATAATATTTATTTTTATATTTTTCTTCGTCAATCGTGTCAGTAACTTTTAGTAATGCATCCACGTGACATAAACAAAACAGTAGTTATATAACTCACTTATTTCTTAGAGCAGACTCTAACTACTTGAATAAAAAGTTTATAACTCTGCAGTTACAAAAATAAACTTACATTTTAGCCGCATAATTTGTTCTATGTAGGATTATCCACCTCAAAAATCAAATCCCTTATCGGATCATTTTGTTGTCCGTCTGTTCGTCTGTCTGTCTGTCAAGATCCTTTTTCATTAATAGAAAAAATTCTGAAATCCATAAATGTGTAACAAAAGTGATAACAAGAATAATGGATTTACTATTGCATATTATGATAAACTCAGATATTTAATTAATATAAAAATGTATAACAAACTTATTATTTACGGTTGCGGTTAGAACCCTGTTTATGGGTCGACAGTTTTTCCTTGACCTAGTATGTATTTAGTTTTAAAGCAATAATATTAGATGCTTTCTAGGCATGACACTATTATCGGTGGTTTTAGAGTCACACTGACCTAAAACTACGAATCGGCTACTGTCGGCGCTGACAGGCAAATATGTATGATTACTTATGAAGCGTTTTAGAATAACACCGACGACTCAGCGCTGAGCACTGTCAGCGCTGAGCCATACGCGCGCGTACGCGCCACGCGTCGGCGCCGCTGAGCACGCGGCGCCGACGCGCTTCCGAACTCAGTTATCGTTACATTGTTACATAAAACGCACGCGCCGACGGGGACAGACGAGCGCAACAATGAATCGCGATATTGATACTGGGCATGTGATTGAAGAAGTTCGGCTGCGAAAATGTTTATGGGACGCCAGTGACATATTCTATAAAAATAAAGACGCACGATTGAAGGCCTGGAACGACATCGTAATCGCACTGTTTGAGGATGTGCAGGAAAATGAAAAAAAACGATTTGGGTAAGTAAGTGCGTTTAATATATTTTTGCATTCGTAGTTATGAATAACAATATTTTTATAACTTTTAGTTTCATAAAAATACAAGAAATTTTAAACAATTAAAAAGTGAGGTTATGTCAAGGTTATGTTAAAATATACATGCATCTTGCCAGGGAACTCTCCCGATGGGTGTCAAAAAATATTGAGCAAACAATTCTCGTGATACATTTCCCGACCTATTTATGAGCTCATTATTTTCTATATCAATCATACCCTCTATTGTCAAAGAATCTTCCACCCTGTAGCCATCTCGAACTCGTATAAAGTTATGCAATATGCAGCATGCCTTTACAATATTTGTGGAAACTGTAACACTAACGGCCATAGGAGTATGGAACACTCTGAATTTGTTAGACATTATGCCAAACGTGGATTCAATGTATCTTCTTGCGCGACTTAATCGGTAGTTGCGTTGCTTATGCGTCATGTTGCTTCGTACATATGGTTTCATTACGTGCTTCGATATACCAAACGCCCCATCGCCAATAATGAAATGGTTTACTGGATCATTTGTACTTGGTAAAGGCTTGAGACCTGGCAAATGCAAAGTGTTATTTTCTAGATTTCGAAATAAAGCGCTGTTTTTAAAAATAGATGAATCCGAGTTTTTCCCATGTGCACCAATGTTAACATATGTAAAGCAATAATCTGAATCACACATAGCCAGGAGAACTATGGAATAAAAATTCTTATAGTTGTAGTACATCGATCCACCTCCCTTTGGATTTATAATTCTTATATGCTTCCCGTCAATTGCTCCAACACAATTAGGAAAGTTGGCATTATGAAGAAATCCATTGGCTATTTCTTGCCACATCTCTGAGCTTCTGGTTGGTAGACATTCGTCGTGAAGTGTATCCCAGATTAGTGAACATACTTCATTTACAATACAACTAATAGTAGTTACTCCAAGCCTGAATGGATATTGCAGATCTGTAAATGTATTTCCCGTAGCCAAAAATCTGAAAAAAAAAGAAAAAATATTACTAAGTATTTTCTTTTATATTGTTACAGAAAAACTAATCCAGCAAAGGTGGAAGACTGCTAGGGATGCATTCTTTAGGTGTAAAGCTTCTATGAAAAAAACTCCTTCAGGGAGCGCTGCAAAGAAGATAAAAAAATATGTGTATTATGATGAATTATCCTTTTTGAATCCAACCGATGTTAATATAGTTTCGGAATCAATGCTAAATCACTCCGACAATTCATCTACCATTAATAATACGGAAGACACCTCCAATAATTATGTCTACATTGGAGAATGCTGAAAACACGCAATCGGAACAAGAACAAGAGCAGGGATCGACGCAAATGCCTCGCATACCAAAAAGAAAGAAACGCCAATCCTTCCAAGAAAATAACAATTTTGAAAAAGAACTGTTAACTTTGCTAAACAATCAAACGCCAGATATTAACAGCGATGACCTGGCCTTTTTTTCTTCTTTGGGCCCAATGTTAAAAAGCTTTGATCTGGTACAAAAAATACAGTTTCGTTCTAGAGTGTTAGCAGTGGCAATGGATATTCATAATATGTACCCAAGACCTAACAGTTCATCGACAAATGACACAACGGATAATGAGGGTCAAGGTAACCATGGCACTCAGCCAACATATGATGAAGAATATGTACCACGAATGTACCACAGACCAAACAATGAGGCTCAGAGTAGCTATCGCACTCAGTCAAGCACTCAGCCAACATATGAAGAATATGTGCCACGGATGTACCTCAGACAAAATAATTCATCGACGAATGAAAGAATGGATAATGAGACTTATCGCACTCAGCCAACATATGAAGAATATGTGCCACAGTCTGTATCAAGATACGAAACACAAACACGCAACACTAATAATAATGGCAAACAATATGAAGACAAATAATATGTGTCTGAATAATAATAATAAATGTCAAGGTACTAAATAAAAGTGTCAATTTAATTAAAATAAAACGTAAACAACTTGGTTTTTTTCTTACCTTAAAGTAACCATCAAACGTTCAGCTGGTGATACAGGTAAACGCCTGTAACTGCAACGTAGTAACTTATCATGTAGCTTTGCCAGTAACTCGTCGAAAGTTCGTGATGACATGCGAAAGTAGTTAAAGAATTTGATTTCGTCATCTCTTAACTGATTGAACAATGTAACAAATGCCCCCGCTAGCAATCTTTGAGAAATAAGTGGATGAACTTGAAGTCTTTTTCTTCGTTGTTGTTGAAGTCTTTTCTTTTTCCATAAAAAATACACGGCAGCAACTCGAACACTCATTTGATTGGGCATGTCTGTATTCCACGACGTTCAGCACGATACTAAAACGAGTTGCCGCAGACAGCTACGCGCTGAGAGCTACGCGCGTAGTCCTCAGCGCCGACGGTCAGCGTGACTCTAAAACCACCCTAAGTTTTTGCCATTATGACATAATTTCCGCAGCTACTTCCGTTTTTGGTTACGCGACTTTTAGAAACTTTTGTACACATTTTGTTTATTCAAAATAAAGTTAATACAATGCATATATATTTTTTTAATCTTTGAGTTATTTCCTCCAACTACTATTAAGTCAAAATTATATTTTAATTTATTTTTGACTGTGTCTACTACCCTATTATACCAAAATTATAACCTAACTTTAAAATTTTGTGACCATTAACCCTGTTGGGTCTTTAAATACACAAATTTGGCAATAATTTACTAAATTTAATTTAAAATTTAAAAATTTAAAATTTAATTTAAAGAAAACATTTTGAAGTGCTTTAATAGATCAAACAGCTAGTTTAACTGTAATTTTAGACATTCTTGTTTTGGAAGATGTATTTTTTTCTGATTTAGTTATTTTATAACAAAATAAGCGACTTTACTATTACAAACTTATTATTTGCGGTTTGTGCAATAATCGTGTCTAGGGATTGAACGGCAATGATAAGTTTGTCATTTAACCTAGTTTGTCTTTGAGTTAGTTAGAGCATTAATGATAGTTGCTTTTTTAATGTACGGGTACCTCCGTCCGCGATTCCAACTCGCACTTACAATGAAGCATAGAGTGTCGAAGTATTTTTGGTATTCATTCGATTTAACTTGAAATAAAATAATAAGACTTGACGCTTACAAAATTGAAAGGTGGTAAATAAGCTTCAAACCACAGATAGTATGTACAATAGATAACGCAAATGCATGTACTTCCAGTGTCCGAACCCTGACCAAGCGTCAAGGTTGGCCGCCGCTATACATACAGTCCTCGCGCGTCTGTGCAGCCGTGAAAAGTGAATTGCGTGATATTTAACTGCAATAGCACAAAATTTTGGAGCAACATACATTTAAACATATTTCCTATCACAAGTAAGTTATTTTAAAATTATAAAAACTTAATAATAAAATTATAAATTAAAAAATATAACTCACGTACAAATTCAAATCATTAAAAAGTCGGCACAAAAAATACAAATCGTGATACTTAAGTATCACGATTTGTATTGAAACCAAGCTTGCTGCGTTACCTGCCGTGCGATTCTCTAATGATTCGTCGACGAGCTGACGGATGTCAAATCCTTTATGAGATATTGCCCTTGTACATAAGGTTGTTTTTCAAACGTTTCTTGTCATCTCGTCATATGTTTCACGGATGTTGTCAAAAATGCAACGATGTTTGCTCTTAGAGAATTGCACGGCTGTGCTTCAAAATCTTGTATTAGCAATGCAAATCCAGGCGCAATCAGTCAGACTCAGCATCAATCAAAACTTAACTAAAACATTATTGATATTTATTTTTAAGCTAAATATTTATAATTCCATTTCACATTAACCCGTCCGAATCAGCAAGCCTCCAGTCCATTCATAAATCTTTTGTTATAGCGTAAACCTGATGCGGTCATATTAAAGGAAATCAAACCTTTTCTAGACAGTACCTATCTAAAGGACCGAACATCAAACTGCCTATTGTGAATGCAGGTTTGGAATTTAAACGCTTGTATTGAGAATTAACACAAGATTTGGGCTGTTTCAGGGATCAGGATAAATTTATCGTATCAATAGAAACAATCCCTAAGAAATAAAGTCGATCATTTCGAAGCCGATCACATTCGTGATCTGTGATACCTACAACACCTATTTGACCACCTGCGTGACCTATATTAGCCGGGTTTGTGTTGGACTGTCACATACGACCATTCACAGGGGAAACCACATGTATATATTTAATGTACGTACAATTTTGCAGTCATTAGATCACGCGTGGCGTCGTTTTGGGCCAGACTGCGTCGCGCTTACAACTAGATACTGGTGGCTGTCTCTGATAATGTGTACGGGAATCAAATGTTTCCCCATAGGAACTCCGTGCACATGAATGCGAACAAAATGTGACGTAACTTATATACCTAAGTATATATATATAAGTGTAGCTGTGATGTGTAGATGAACATCACCTTGATTATTTTTTGTATTTTTTGTGTAGGTATATTGTGTATTGTAGAAATTGTATATAGGTTTATTGCCTGAAATAAATGACTATTATTATTGTTATTATATATAGCTATAATTGATAATGTTAGTAAATATTTTACAACTTTTTATGAGATAGGTTGGCAAACGAACAGGCGGCTCACCTGATGGAAAGAGATACCGTCGCCCACGGACATTCACACCAGTGGTCTTGAGGATTCGTTGCCGACCTTTGAAGTAGAAACACAAGAGGTGAGGGTGGAAGGGGAATGGGGTAGGGGAAAGGAGAGCGGGAAAGGGGAATTGGGCCTCCGGAACCTGCCACATACTGACTGAAACGCAATAGCAAGCTATATTAATTTAAGTCGGTGTTATGTGGGAGTGCGGTATTTCCCCGGTCGTGCCGACCAATTCGGCTGTAACCCGCGTTAAGATTATGATTTTTAAGTTAAATGATATACATATTCAGGTTAATCACTAATCTTAGACTAGATATGTACCTACACACACCTTTGAGTATTCCTCAATAGTAAAGACTGATAAGCAAAAACTATATAAAAACTACGTCGAGATATGAAGTTTAGACGATTGCATGAACGATTTGGTGTTTGAAAAGTATAATACATAAGTATTGCTTTAAAATTTAAGATATCATTCATTCAACTAGTAGAGTCGAGGTCAATTTTCTTTTAAATATATGCTTTTATACAACAGTTTTTAGTCTTACATAAGCCCGGTGACTTGAGTGATTAACCTGAAGGTCACAATCTACAGGTATGATATGTATTATTGTACAAACATATGTTATAACGTGCAGACATTTTTTTGCCTACAAATATAAAGTCGTTATGGGTCGTAACAAAAACTATTTGAAGAACATAACTTACGATTACATCATAGTAATGATAAGAGTAATCTGTTATAATATTATGTTTAAAAGAGCTGTTCCGTATAAGACGTACCAGAAGGACAATTTAGTAAAATGCCTTTGTGGGTCGATCGCAAAAGCAAAACGAACTACTATATAGTAAGAGGTCTGAAATTTAAAATCAGAGTCGTAGATAAGATCACATTTTATTGAAAGAAAGCACTTATTACTCGCACACAAAAATCCAGAATACCTGCCGCTCAGTCGCCTATGCAATAAAGCTAACTATAACAGCAGCAGTAATTATGCCGATATTCTTTCTTCCCATACTACATCTTACGAGGATCGGTGGCAGTTATGATGTCTGAAACTGATTGTTTAAAGTCGCGGGTTCGAATACTTGTCAAGGATGTATAATATTTTTTTTCTCTAAAATAGCAAAGTTTAGTCTCGCAGCACTATGCACTAAGCAGACGTTATTGCTTTAAAAATCGTAGATATGATAATAGCAGTCGGTCAACGAAAATGGATTTTGACCATTTAAAGCCCGTCGAATGACTATTTACTCCAGTCGGTGACTCCAAATGGCCTTCGATTAAAGTAAATGCTTTATAAAGGCCCGAGTTATCCAACGATTTTTTGAATTTTTCTGCCAATCATTCCAAACGATAATATCTTCACAGAGCGGGTTGCTGCATGTATGTCAAGGTGGGACGAAACGACGAGAACTCTTCACGCAAGATCCTAAAGGATTCCTGATGAAATATATACTCCGTGGATGAGGAGGCAAGAGAAAGAGACTTGTTCCTTAATAGGATATACTTAGTGTTAATTTATGCCGTTTGCAGGTACGAAATATCTTCAATAGATATTTTACTACTACTATATTACCGCGAACGCGTGCATTTTTTTAAATGGCGGATTTTCACGGGGTTTTTGCGAACTCTGGGTCGCAAATTTTCGTTATCGATAAAGTCTAAAGGGTTAACGATAAGTACACAATGATAAAAATAGAAAATAAATAATTTAATATGGATAGAAATATTCACAAATCAGTTAACTTCCTATTATTGTACATTTTTACTTTATATTATTACTATATACACATTGGAGGCACAACTTATATTTCTTGAATCAGACTTTTAACACATTTGGTTACACTGAGGCCGGTAGAAATACACTCCCTAGACTGATTTTCCAGAAATACATCCTAAATGAATTTCAACTTGTGTGGAAATTTATCAGCAAATGTCATATAATATTTATTCAGATTAGCTGTGCGATTCTGTAATGATTCACCTTGAGTAACATAGGCTATATAAGATTCATTATCATCATCATCATCCGTCACCGCGCGGGTGAAACCTCGGAGAGCGTCTAGAAATATATATAAGTTCTGTATTTAAACATGTATGGAACAGCTTTAAAATAAATTAATCAGAATATTAATATGTTCTGGAATTATTAATAAAAATTAATGAATAATTTATTAATGTCTTCATTACCATCCGTATTCCAGTAAGTACGCACAGCGGTAAATCTAAGCTTGGGCACAGCCGTGCAATTCTCTACGAGCAAACATCGTTGCATCTTTGACAACATCCATGAAACAAATGACGAGATGACAAGAAGTGTTGAAAAAACAATCTTATGTACAAAGGCGATATCTCATAAAGTATTTTACATCGGTGAGCTCGTCGACGACAGAATCGCACGGCAGTTCGTCACTAATGTAACAGAATGCTTCTGTTATAACAGTTCGATAATAATACCGTGGTCTCGTACTTATTTAGTAACCTAATTACATAAAAAAGATTAATGATAGTGTGCACTCAATTCAATAGTTTTAAGCCAACGATACGATGAAGTTACAATTTTGCAAGTTTTCGTGTTAGGACCACGATTGGAAACGCGATTCTACATAATTTGGTAATTTGATATGTCATAAACAATTACCTTACAAATTACGATACACGTGTTAAGGAAACCTTGACCTTTGTGGTTTACTTTGTATGCCTACAAAGAAAATAAAATTCCACAAATGCGTCAAAACCCTTTTTAACATATTATTAGAACAACACGTTTTGACGTTTGATTTTTTAATTTACAAATTGGAGCTCAGGTTAGCTTTAATTTACATTTACATTTAGCTTCATAAAAGCTGTTGCAAGTAAGTACTTAAAACCTGTAACGAGCCGTGTAGATAAAATGAGCTTGTAATTCTTACGGTCTAAACAAAGATCATATAGTTATTTACTTTCAAATAAGCTATACATATAAGCATAACTGCGTAGGTACTTATTATGAGGCACTTATGTTAGGTTATGACTCTCAGTTATATTCTAGTACCTACTTCAAACAGTACAAGGTCAGCTATTGCGTATTGACTAACAAACATTGTGGATTTTAAACAAATAATATTTTAAAATAACACATTAGTAATGGTCATTAGTTGAAAATAGAATCCCTGCTACGAACTACCTAATTCATACATATATGTAGTTGGGTACTTGTGTTGACTGACTGACTGACTGACTGATTGATTCATCAATGCAGAGCCCACGGATCTAGAAAGTCCAATATGCGTGGCAGAGCTTAAGCCGATGAGGCTACAAACTTCAAACTTTTACACTCGTTGCCTTTTATGTTGTATGCTTACGCTATTGAGGGATTTTTATAGAAATCTCACATCTAGGGGTGAATTCAATTTACTTCTATGGCTTTTTTTACTTTTAGACTGTATTCTATACGAGTGAAGCCGCAGGAGGGTCAGCTAGTTGGAAATAAAATCTACAATACTGTGAGGTATCTTCCATTGCATTGCTCTTCCTCGCAGAGAGTATTTTGGGCCATAATCTACCACGCCTGAACCTAATCCTAAAGTTGGAGTTTCCAGATGGCTTGCAAATCGCCGATTGATAGATAGTCTCCATATAAAATCTTATCTGGTGTCTAAAATGGCAGAATAAAATGGCAATTCGTTACCAGTTTTGTATTATTTATTTGTATTGTATATAAAACGTGAAGACTATGAATGAATGTTGAGATATACTCGTATTAAATATTACGCTTTAAAACTGGCTAGGACTCGCGTAATATTTACCGGAAATATTTTCCAGGTCCATTATCCAATTATCCAGAGCTCTGAGGTCGACTCAACAAGTGTGGTGTGTCAATAGCCCTTTATACTAAAAAACGGCAGTGACAGTTACACTGAAAGTGACATTGACGTAAGTGACAGTTCGGACGGAAAAAATCTGACAGACACAGCGCGACCGTCGCAGCGCCAGTTACGTGCTGTGGCCCGCGCTCGCCGCTGTGCACAAGAATGACTCCCAGAAGAAGAATTTCGAATAAGTTCGAAACTGGTCGGAGAACTTCCGGTAAATATTACGCGAGTCCTAGCCGGTTTTAAGCGTAATTATGAACATAACTCGCGATAGTTTTCTATCTCAAATATATTAAATAATACATAATATACATAAGATAATAAATAGTTGTAATTATAATAAAGTTTACCATAAACATAACAAATACTTTTCGTAGTAGGACTGAATAATTTGTTCTTTTGGTTGTTATTACTGGTAACTTTAAATTGACTGTTACTGTAACGTTATTGCCGCAATCTGTCTTTTTTATGATATGTAGTTGAATGTAGATTTTGATTATTAAGTATTATTGAACCTCGGAACGAGTATACTGTTGTTACTTTTTAGATTTGAGAACTTAATTTACACAGTTACACAATGGACAATATTGTGTTTCTGATCTCGATGAAATTTGATGTCTGTTTCATGTAAAACCTGGCATGATCCTATTCTTAATATTTAGTACGAGTAAACAAGTGGCCCAGTTGTATACATCGTGAGTATGTCTCTGCATTGCCTTACACTGAATAAATATTCACTGCGCAACTTTTAATTTTTAGATACTAAAAACCTATGTAATAAATTGAGAAATGCGACCAGCCGTGCGATTCTCTAACGGCCGTTTTCAATATTCTATCTATCCATGGTTTTCCCTACTACCGATAGAAATTTGGCATAACGTCCATACTAATAGTGTCAAATATCTATCTCTAGTAAGGTAAACCGACGATAGATAGATTATTGAAAAGGGCCGTAAGAGCAAACAACGTTGTATCTTTGACAACATCCGTGAAACAAATGACGAGATGGCAAGAAACGTTCGAAAAACAACTTTATGTACAAGGGCGATATCTCATAAAGTATTTGACATCGGTGAGCTCATCGACGAGCTCGTCGATTAATCACTAGAGAATCGCATGGCTGTAGAGGAGAACAGCCGTACATCTGGACATACGAAAGCATTCTTGCCCAAGCTAAAGCAGAGACACTTCGCTAGCGCTTCCCACTCACTCGGTAAAAAATTTGCAATTTTGTAGAAATGATCCCCATAGCTTGTGAGATTTGAAATTGCACGGCCTCAACAATATAATTTAACTTATTAATTAAACTATATCACTACCTATCGTCTCTTAACTTTTTTTAATTTACTAACCTTTTTTTAACTTTTAAACATATGTATAAATTAATAAGTCTACGAAAGTATATACAAGTGAAATACTTAAACATATACACACGTCGTGATAACATAGACGACAACACATTAACGGTGGAATGGTCTAGATTTACTTCCGCAATGTCTGGAGATTCCCTGAGCCTAGCAACATCTCTAAAGGTGTTCTACACAAATACGAACACTTTACCGGATGTAGCGCTTCTAACACAGAAACATCAATCCTTGTCATCCAAAAAGGTAACACAAAACTTATGACACTAACAATATACCGGTCCACTAGAAATGTCACTACGTCCTTCGTCAGAGAAACTAGAGCGGACTTCCGTATAATAACCACACGCACTGGTCAGTTTAAACACACTATCATTGAAGTTTTTAGCTTATTTATTCTTCCGCAAAACACAAATTCCCTTGGGCATAATATCCAGGCGGGCAGCCATCTCCAAACCTGACATCCAAGTCCAAGTCTTCGTCTTCGTCAATATCATTATCCGAAGTGGGATCCGGGATATTTTCCTGGAGTTTTCGTGACTCCGCATTTGTTGGTTCCGGGAATACTATGGCGTGTGGGTCACTCGTGTCCGGATAATAGAATCTCCGGAACTCTCCCAGATGTATCAGTGAGATGAAAAAAATCGCAAAAGTTTTTCTGTACATATTGCACAACTGTACTTGACGGCGGACAGTAAACAAATGATAGCGGTTAGGTTTTGGGAGCAGTTTTAAGCACACGAGACTTATAATGTACAGCAAGGTAATAATAATATGTATATTTACCTTATTACTCATATAAATGCCGTATTGAATACGTATTGTGTGAACTTGTGAAATTCCGCAACAAGTTAGTCATTAAGTTGACGTTTCCTACACATTTTGACATTTTGTTAGAAACTGAATGTGACGTAAAAGCCATATACAGAAAGTGATGACGTACTTCAATGTTTCACGATATACTATCTAGCAACCTTCACTAAAATAAAACTTTTGGAATAAATGTACAGTTGATAAAAACTACATTATTATTATTTATTAAACTGTTAGCACATACATGACTTACTCCAAAGCCTAAAACGCTTCGTGTCTAGAAACACACACATATAGACGTGAGCAGCCTCTAGCTCTGGAGTGAACAACAAAGATTTGGTTATATGCCAGATAGCCTCAAGTCGGCACCAACAATGTGCTAGCAAGTGTTAAAATCGGAATGTAACATTTTATGTAATTAATGGCATTGAAGTACCTATTATACCTTTCGCATAACTAGCCAGTTGGCGCAGTTGGTATGGTGACCCTGCTTTCTGAGCCACTCACCCTGGGTTCATCCATGGACGGGTCAAACATTTGTTTACATGAACATGTCTGTTTGACTTGTGTCTGACTTGTGTCTTGTGTGTGTGTGTACATGTATGTGTATCAGACATCAGGTTATCAAAGTAAAAGTTGTGCCTCGTTTGGGATCAGAAGTGTGGAATAATTATTATTGTTATTATTTTAAAAAATATCTCCAAAACATGTCTTCTTAATTATAAAGAAATTATTAATTAAAAATACGGGATTACTCACGTAATATTTATCGGATAGGTCCGACTATAGTTTTGACCACATTCGGTGGCCTTTTTCAAGGAGCGTTCGGGACGCCCGCGTCGATGACGTCTCGCTTAGCACTGAGATATATATGTTACGTGAGTAATCCCGTACTTTTAATTAATAATGATTGAAAACCACGTTAGTTTTTATAAAGAAATTGATCATTTATTTTCTAAAAGATTGCAGAATTAACCACCAATAATGGTAAATCCTACATACTGTTTCCTTTTAACGACTAGTACGAGTATTTCTTATTTACTGTTTAATGTTAATATAGTATTATGCGATTTATGCTCCATACGTAACAACGTATGCTACGTACCTATGTAGGTTTATATATTGTAGGTAAATGTGTGTTACCAGTGATGACTTACGGCACTGAAACGTGGTCTCTTACTATGGGCCTCATAGAAAAGCTCAAAGTCGCACAACGAGCTATGGAGAGGGCTATGCTCGGGGTTTCTCTACGTGATCGAATCAGAAATGAGGAGATCCATAGAAGAACGAAAGTCACCGACATAGCCCAGAAGATTAGCCAGTTGAAGTGGCAGTGGGCAGGGCACATAGCACGCAGAACAGATGGCCGATGGGGCCGAAAGGTTCTGGAGTGGAGACCACGGACCGGCAAGCGCAGCGTAGGTCGTCCACCGACACGGTGGACAGACGACCTGATGAAGGTCGCAGGACGACGTTGGATGCAGGCCGCTTCCAACCGGTCCTTTTGGAAAATCATGGGGAGGCCTATGTTCAGCAGTGGACGTCCTACGGCTGAGATGATGATGTAGGTTTACTTCATTTATATCCAACTGCCCAGAAGGATGGTCATGGTTTTAAGGGTTCTCAGGATCGATAAATCATAAGGATAATCTCATCCTTATGATTATTTAGATTTTCAATCTCTCAACCTAGTAACCACTCAAGACTTCGTCTGCATATAATAAGACGATCGAGTCACTATCCATTAAATCACGATTTAAGACCCTATGTATTACGCTTGGGTATATAGGCTCTCACATCTCGATCATCAAAATCCGTCTAACCATTTTAATAGGAAGAAATGACAAACACAGACACACTTACTCACGCACAAACTTACACATTCTTAACATCATTAAGTGTGTCGACTGACACAGTTTGCTATTTTTTCTACCGACTTCCAAAAAAAGGAGGACGTACTCAATTCGAATGTATTTTTTTGTTTGTTATCATTACTTACGATAGGGTAAATCGATTCTCAAAACTATTTTTTTGTTTGAAAGCTGGTGCTTCCCGTGTGGTCCCATTTAAATTTCATAAAATTCGGTTCAGTAGTTTTTGAGTTACACTACAATAGCAGATTTTAACCAAAGTAATAGAATGGAAGTCAGTATTAAATTATTCAAAGTGCACTTGTTTCTCTCATAATATTGAGAAATAATCATGAAACCGCCTCAACCATCCAGTTTTCACCATTTCGCTTCAAACTCATACATTATTTGAAATATATATATATATATATATATATATATATATATATATATATATATATATATATATAACATATAGGCACAAATTAATGTTCAATGGATGTTTATTTTGTGTAGCCTATGTATTTTTAATAAAACTAATTTCGTGTATTTGACCGAAGTATTGTAGGGTCTGACAAATCTAAAAATCTATCACAATATATCAAACTATCTTTATCTTAAATATCGTTGTTAGGTTGTGCTCTGAAGCGCAACCCGTTCTTGCATTGGGCCGCCTAAAGTCTTTACAGAGAGCTAATTGCCTTTCACCTCGTTTTTACCAAGAATAAATACTAGTGTTTACAAAACTTGTAAAAACTTTGTCAAAACATAATTATTTGTTTGTGAGGTGAGTAACATAGTGATCATATCATGTACCTACACAACTAGAAGTTTACAAATACTTTCATCCTACAAGTTTTATATACTTACATACAACAAGTTGTGTATGTAAGTATATAATATATACATGTATTTGCAAACAATAAACGGAACCATTGCATAAAACTTGTCAAATGCATGTATTATAAGTATGCCTTAC
This sequence comes from Selenia dentaria, assembly GCA_917880725.1. NCBI lineage: Eukaryota > Metazoa > Arthropoda > Insecta > Lepidoptera > Geometridae > Selenia > Selenia dentaria. The sequence continues at coordinate 25,243,514 of OU862893.1, forward strand.
GAGTATTTATACCTTGGTGAAAACGAGGGGTTACAATGAGTTGTCGGAAACTTTTGTTACTCGTATAACAACAGGTTAAGGGCTAATTTCACCAAACTCTTATAAATCAGTCATTAACTAATGCGTCGTTAAAAATAACAGAGATGTTAAAATAGTTTACGTTCAAAGTAGAAAAAATAACAGACCATTACTAAATCCAAAGTTTGTGTAGGTTGAGTGAATGATAGAAAAAAACGTTCATTCACATTTTTAAGCGACCCAAACAAAATGTCATACTTTGCGATATCAATGTTACATATTAGTGTACTATTTACAACAGTCGTGTAACAATTCTCATGTTAAGCAATGCGACCATATTTATATACCGTTTATTCTGTAGAATACCAACCAACACAGTCAGGTATGTTTTTTGCTGGATAATTGAAATGTATAATAACTAAGTAAATACAATACAGAAGAGAACTGATGAGGTTATGTTGGTGTGCATATTTGTTGTGGTATTTTAATTTTATTGTTTGATCCTTATCTAAATTTTAATCTGATTTGATTAGTGGCGTTTTCGCGTCTAATAATATTAGCGATATCGAAGAAAGCGCGCGGGCGGAGTTTTTGTTCAAACGAAAAATAAATTCTGGTCCAGCTTGTAACAAAACACAAAGATATTGTGGAATGTGAGTTTCTCTACAATTAATTCCAACACAACCATACCATATTATTTCGATAGACGGAACCTTGTGCGAAAATCGACATCATCATATTCTTCAAAATAATTGCGACGTTCTTTATAAGTTCTGGGACGACGTTTATCTAATACATCAAAATTTTAAAATACGTCTTCATTTAAAAAAAATGTTATACCTACGTCGCCGTCGTTTCTAAATTTTATAGCTTTATTGTAAACTAATCGTCGGTTAACGACTTAACAATTACTGCTCTAGGGTAATTAAAATTAACGCCTGATTTAGAAAATTAAACAGACGTTAGCGCATGGTGAAACACTTGGTAACCTTAACAATCCGTTAACGGAATGACATAGCGTTAAACTAACAAACAAAGCATGGTGAAATAAGCTCTAAATCTATAGCTATCTTTGACATTCATTAAAATGTTCGAAACGGAGCTTGACTTGGCAATTCTAACCGATCAACTAGTTAAGCGACACTTGCTGCGGTCAGGAGTTGGATGGGTGAACGCTAATGGCATTATTCAACTGAGCACTTTGGTACTTTACAGGGCGCGTCAAACGGTCGATCGTGGTTGTTTGTCTTAGGACAACAGTCGTTAGGCTTATGTCGAAGGCCTTCGGGCGGCTTGAAAACTTCGACGTGGGTTGGCCACAAGCCTATCCACCAAGCCGCACTGGGCCGCGTGGTGGGGAATGGCCCAACTCCTCTATCTTAGAGGGAGGCTCGAGTCCCAGTAGTGGGAACATAATGAGCTGATCTATTATCTATTTTCACAAATTAAAACATTCCGGGAACCGATCGTCAATCTCGTACATTTTAGCTTTTCTCATTCACATATAAAAATAAATAATGTTATATAAAAACTTGAGTATATACTGAGTTTTAAGGAAATATATAAGTGTACATGTATGTACATACGTTAGTTCCGAGCTGTAAACGTCAATGATCACATAAAGTCATCGTGATCAATAATACATTTATTATGATTAATTCTGCATTGTTTTGCCATACCTAACTGTGTAGTTCCGAGTAAGGCGGAGATCCTTGTCTTATACGAGTGCATTGTAATTGTAACAGCAATATTTCTAGGAAAGTTTAAAATACATCATAAGATATTATTCATTAACAACATTTGTACGAAATTATGTTTGGGATTATATTCACGAAACCTTGTAGGTTAGGTTACATGGGCGTAGAGTATATAACATAAGTACTACGTAATAATATATATATATGTATATATATATATAATATAATAGTTATTGTGGATTTTCTTTACATATGTTGTAAAAATAGCTATTAGCCTCCTAAACACAACATTATAAAATAAAATAAAAAAATAAAAATAAATATTTTTGTTATGTAAAGACATCCTCCTTCCTCTAATATAATACAATATAATATAATAATATATGTATGAAGGTAATAATATCTTCGTATTAAGTAATCTGTACTAATAATAATATTAGAGGAAATGGTATGTAAGTATGTTTGTAAGAAATTGGCTCAAAAATTACTGGACCGATTTCAAAAATACTTTCCCCATTGGAAAGCTACATTCACACTGAGTAACATAGGCTATATAAGATTCATCATCATCATCCACCAACGCGCGGGTGAAACCGCGGAGAGCAGCTAGTTATATATAGAACTACTTTATAAGAAGATATTATTATGTAACATTAGGCAACAAAAATCTCGTGAGTTTGACACATATTAACCTATTCCTGTTAACCGGAAAACAATCACGTACTCAGTGCCCGCCGGGAGCTCGCAGACGCCGCTGCGCACTCGCCCTGAAGATGAGCATCGAACATGCTCGAAACCCGGCGAGACGTATTCGATCCCAAACGCGAGTGTTTTGCCGGTTAACAGTAATAGTTTAATTAGGTGACGAGTTAAGAACTCACAATTATTTTAATTTGTACTAATATTAGAAATACTAAACTGTAATAGTCTTTCTCTGTCTGTTAATATATAAGTGATTTAACTTTCTTCGCCTTAACCCTTTGCGTCCCAGAGACGAACATATACGTCAGTTTCATTCATAAATATTTTGTTTTAATTATCACGATATAGGAAGGATTAAGTCGTAATCCTCACGTCTGCGTGTCGTGATTTCCTCCTATCATTATCGTTTCGTTTAAGATGTTACGCCATTTTCTTTTGTTTCCGGCTTGTTGTTGTTATGTTTATCGTAGACGGATGTGTCAATAGTGGTGCAGATCTGCCGTGCGATTCTCTAAGAGCAAACATCGTTGCATCTTTGACAACATCCGTGAAACAAATGACGAGATGGCAAGAAACGTTGGAAAAACAACCTTATGTATAAGGGCGGTATCTCATAAAGTATTTGAAATCGGTGAGCTTGTCGACGTACGCAACGATTCTCTAATGATACGTCGATGCGCTCGTTGTGTCTTGTCATCTCGTCATTTGTTTCACGGATGTTTTCAAAGATGCAACGATGTTTGTCCTTAGAGAATCACATGGCTGATGTGCGGATCGTGTTTAAACCAACCATTGTCAAATTAGGCACAAAGAGATAGCATATAGCCCGTAGAAGGGTATTTAATCCAATTTAGGGTAAATCCAAACCTCAATAGGTACAGAGATAGTTTGTACATTATAAAGGTTGCGTGCAAGAACGATGGTATTATTTGGTATGGTATAATTATTATTACTACTATCGAACGGGGCCTTAATCTTATTATTACGCTACGTCTTTCTTACCTTAAAAGGGTTCCACTAACGTAGAAACCTTGTTAATGGTTGCAACTGTTGACAAATACGGAATTGGACGATATATTTGAAATGATTTTCTCCCGGTTGGATAAAGTTTATCTAGCTACATTTAATGGCGCTTCGTCCCTATATGGCTAAAGTGAAAAGCTACTACAAAAATAAATTTGTTCTGTTACTCGGTTGACATTTGTGGCTGAGTGGTCTAGTAGACGAGATAACGAAGATAACCTACTAAATAATAACATAATGACATACTAAGCGATAAAATTACTACCTACAAAAAACATTTTTATCTTTGTACCTGAAATCATATAAATATTCTAAGCCAATCCTAATTTTAAAATAATTTACTATGCTTAACGTAAGGTTGAAATTGAAAATCAGGTTGGACGATGTAATGCATTAGTTTTGTAAGTTTTCTTTATATTTTAGTAACACATAAAAAAAAACTGCCGGTTACTATTTTAATACTATACGTAAGCTTTTTTTTTAGGGATGGAAATGCTGTGCACTACCCTTCCGTCACCCCCGTGGGGGCGTGTGGGGCTCAGACCCACTAAAATCGTGAGCAGTCCTCCGCCAAGGTGGGGCGAGACAGGGTCGCGCTGGCAGTCACCATCTCGGCCCAGCGGTAGGCCCGGATTGATCTTAACCGGGCCTCAGCGCCTGTGAAGGGATGACCTTGCTCACCAAGGTCACCCCCTAGACGTGTAGGGCCGTGCAAACCGGCGAAGAGTCCCCCGACTATTCGCCAGTGACCCCGCTACGGAGGAGGGAGGAGACGTGCAAACCGTCTCCTCCGTTTCCCCGGTCGTCTGCGCCGAAGCGGGTCAGCTCGGACATCGTTCTCCCTGATCCGCTCCGCGGCCTCCATCTGCGTCATCACCGCTTCGCAGAAGGTGGCCACCGCCTGCCACGATCTCTCGCTGCTGAGCATGGAAAACACCACGCTCGGCAGGGAGAGATCTCCTATTTCCGCTGAAAGCGTGTGCCGCTGCGGGCCCCATGCAGCACACACTTCCAGTGTATGGTGTGCCGTATCCTCCGGTGCACCACACGCGTGGCAGGCTGGAGTCGCCTCCCGTCTTGCGATTTGGTGCACGTACTTTCCGAAGCATCCATGTCCGGAGAGCACCTGCACCAATCGGAAGGTTAGGTTAGTCATCAAGTAAGTATGTACTAGATGACGGCGTCGGTTGTCTATTGTGACGGCGCTGCGTTTGGCAACTGCCGCAAACGGAGCTCAGGTTCATCTCAGGTTGCTGCGAGCGCTCACCGCGTGCGCATGTTTCTGTTTGATCGAAAATTAAAGTTGGAACAGACATTACGTGTTTTCTTTATACTAGTAGGGTTATTATGTATCTCGGTTGCTAACAAATTTTCATTGAGACCAAAAAAATGGCAGCTCTATGGCACTTTTGTCAGCTCAGTCATCAACTAACAATCATTTTTGTTTACCGGAGTTGTCTAAATTGTCTAAACTGACATAGAGCGGCCATTTTTCAAGATTTCAATCAACATTTGTTAGCAACTGAGATGCATAATAGCCCTGTGGGTCATACTTCATGTCCGGGTCCCAGCCGATAAATATACGTATATCCCTTTCAATATTTATATAACTTATGCTTATCAAATCAAATCAAACCAAATCAAATAATTTATTTGCTAGAACACATGTACAAAGTCGAGATCTTATAAAATATAGGTCACAATGTATTCTGTCTGCTAGCAGACGTGCAAATTTTCTATATCTAATACTGTCTAAAAAAGTCGAACACAATAATCCCGAAATTCATGTACATTATAAAAACAATTCGAAAGAAGCCAATCTAATAATTTATTTTTAAACAGATTTCCATCCAAGTCCTTAATTTCATCTGGTAAATAATTATATAGAGTAATGCACATATTGTACACATTCCTTTTATATAAATCCTTACGGGCAGGTGGTTGATATAGTAAATTTAGAAACTTCACTCTTTTTTGGCGGGTAAAAATTTATCCACGTTTTTAAAAAAATCAGGCTGTTGTTTCACTAAGACACAAGCATCTCTAATATACATACACGGTAGAGGAAGTATGTTACATGCTTTAAACAGCGGTCTGCAACTGTCTAAAAACCACGCCCTGTTTATGACTCTTACACAACGCTTTTTTATTTTAAATACTCTGCCTATGTCGACTGAGTTGCCCCATACTATCAAGCCATAGCTAAGCAACGAAGACACATGACCGTGATATGCCATCAACGCAAAGTAAAGGTTCTCCCTGGCTCATTGATAGACTATATGTAACTAATTTTAAGTAACAATTATTAAAGCTGTGAACTTTTGTTAATATATTATAATTTTGAAGCCACTCAACGTTATCATAACCAGTAATTAATGTTTATTTTAGGGTACCTAAGAACCATGTTGAACCTCTCGTATCTCTAGCACAGTTGTACAATAATTTATCTTGTGTTAGCCTGCACTGTATTTTTTTGCCTAACGGTTGTTACCATTTGGTTAAACCAACGTTTACTTTAATTAACCTCCGTTTTTCTAATTAAGGTAATTTGCTCCTAAAAATATAACAGTTATTTGAGGAAAATACATTTTAAAATAATTGAATACTTATTGATTAAATTTGGTATTTCCGTGTTATTTCCAATGTTTATGTGTGATATGCCTACCATTACTCGTAAAAGACCTAGATTCGATGTTTTACGCAACTTTGTATCGAAATATCCAGTTTTTAACAGACTTCCTTAACAAAAGAGGACGTTCTCAAGTCGTATTTTTTATGTATGATCACGCATAACTTTTTACAGAGTAGTTCGATTTTGATAAATATTTTTTTGTTTGGTAGAGTATACTTTCGAGGTAATCCCATTAAAATTTCACCCAACTTGGTCATGCTGTTTTTGAGTTACACTCCCATAAGTGAAAAGTGTTTCGCCTATCTTGATAATATTGTAATTGCTATGGGGTTCAGCGGCTGATAGATACCATCTGTATCCTATAAAGACGTGCTATTCGAGCTATATAAGAAATGTGTTCCCGTGAATCTTTGAGAGATTAATTTAAATACATTAATATAATAACTTTGCCTTCCTTATATGTATTTGAAAATATAATGTATGTTCGTAAAAAATTACACAAATTTAAGTTAAATAGTGATCACCACCCTGTTAATACTAGAAATACAAATAGGATAGCTGTACCCAGTTTAAGACTTGCAAATACTAATAAGTCATCCCAAGGAAATTGTGTGCGTTTTTACAATAAAATCTCAAAACAAATAATTGAGCTCACAGAGGGAAAAGACAAATCGGCTGTAAAAAAGTTTTAATAATAAAAGCTTATTATAAAGTCCGTCATTATATAGAAGACAAAGATGCTTGGAATACTCCACTTGTGGCAAGCTGTCATTCTGCCACCCATAAAATGTAATAGTAGTACTTATGTAAAACATTGTAAACTTCTATATATAAAAAGAATGGCCCCGAGTTTCTTGCCGCTTCTTCTCGGTAGGCTCTATATATTTTGGAACGCGACGGTAGAGTCCTTATAGTCATTATAATAAAAAATTGACATTCATAAGTGCGTCTTTAATGCCTAAATTGAATAAATGATTTTGACTTTGACTTTATTGACGGTGAATAACGATCGATCACGTAAGTAGCAAGGGTCACAAATAAGGTGTATTTTTTAAATCAATATTGTGCGATTGCGACTTCAACAGGATACTCTTCAAGACGAAATGACTTTGTAAGGGCGTAACTCACACAATTTCAATAACCTTCACCGTAAAACCATATAATTATGACATCCTTTCAAAGTACGTAGTTTGGTGCTTTTTTGTTTTTTACGTAGTGAACTCTTCATATTCACTTTTATACGAATAATCGGTAAAAAAATAAAAATAATCGAACTTATTGATAACTATTGTGAAAACCTAAGAAATCGTTATTGATAGATAGCTGTGCTCCGCAGTTTCACGCGCGTGGTGATGGATGATGATGATGAATCAAATATTATAGCGTCCGTTACTCAGACATTATGTAGCTATCTATTCGTAGACATTTTTTTAGAATCGGTTAAGTACTTTATGCGTTTATACATTACAAACAAACACGCAATCAAATCTTACCTTTTTATTATTCGGGTAGATAAGGATTAATATCAAGATACGAGTAATGTGCATTTGAATTGTGCATTGCATATTTTAACATAAAAATATACTTATTGTGCCATACCTGTCATCGTTATACATATGGGATCACTAACTTTTTTGTAGATTTTAATGTCTTCTATAAAACTGTACATCACTTTGCTCTATTGTAAATAATTTCCGCAGCATGCGCGATATAAGGATTGTTTGGGTATTTTTTTCACGCCTTGGTTTACTTTATCGAAGTTTTCATACGGGTTCTATAGCCAATGTTCATCAGGAATAAGGTAGGATCTAATGGTGTACCCTGGGCAGTGGACGGTGGAGGCCATCCGCCCAGTCCTCCAGAGGTGGGTGAGGCGGCGATACGGTTCGCTGACCTTCCGATTGGTGCAGGTGCTTTCCGGACACGGATGTTTCGGAAAGTACGTGCACCAAATCGCGAGACGGGAGGCGACCCCAGCCTGCCACGAGTGTGGGGCGCCGGAAGATACAGCGCAACACACGCTGGAAGTGTGTGCTGCATGGGGCCCGCAGCGGCACACGCTTTCAGCGGAAATAGGCGGAGATCTCTCCCTGCCGAGCGTGGTAATCTCCATGCTCGGCAGCGAGAGATCGTGGCAGGCGGTGGCCACCTTCTGCGAAGCGGTGATGGCGCAGAAGGAGGCTGCGGAGCGGATCAGGGAAAACGATGTCCGAGCTGATCCACTCCGGCGCAGACGACCGGGAGAACGGAGGAGACGGTTCGCACGTCTCCTCCCTCCCCCGTAGTGGGGTCACTGGCGAAGAGTCGGGGGACTCTTCGTCGGCTTGCACGGCTCTACACGTCTAGGGGGTGACCTTGGTGAGCAAGGTCATCCCTTCACAGGCGCTGAGGCCCGGTTAAGATCAATCCGGGCCTACCGCTGGGGCGAGATGGTGATTGCCAGCGCGACCCTGTCTCGCCCCACCTTGGCGGAGGACTGTTCACGGGGGGGTTTTAGTGGGTCTGAGCCCCACACGCCCCCTTCCGTCACCCCCGTGGCGGAAGGGAAGTGCACAGCATTTCCCCCCTCAAAAAAAAAAAAAAAAGGATCTAATGGTGTAAGAATTTATCAAATCGCTCTAGTAGTTTCGGAGGTTATTCAATTCAAACTATCAATTAAAATTTAGAGTATTAAAGTAATTAACTTATAAAATTTATTTTTCGAAGCAGATTATTCATTTTAAAGTAAGGTGATGTAAGTTTAAATAAATCTCTGTAGACAAAATTGTTTGTGTCTAAATATCCTTAAAAATACGCAGATTTGTCAAATATGGCAGCACATTATAAAAATGTTTTATTGTGTGCGTACTTTTTTCCGTTTGTGTGTTTTGTTGCGTTTTTAATTCGTTAACTTTGGCAATATTTATACTGGAGTCCGATACTAAGCAAGTGATTATAATCTCGAAAAGAAGACGTACTCGTACTTTAAACGCCAAGGCTCGTGAACTTATTTGTGAATATAGGTAGTGGTGATTAATGCGGTTGATTTGATGTCGCGAACGTAATTTAGCTCTTGCAAGTCAAGGATTGAGAGCTATAATGCCGAATTGAGTAAAATTATAATCAACCTCTAAATCTTCATACACTTCGATAAAATACATTATTATTTTTAATGGTAGTATGTACCTACTTGTTTTCTTTCAATAAATAGTAATAACACGTTTACATAGTATTTACAGACACGAAATAATTATATTTTTGATTATCGTTGTTTGTTTGTCTATGTGTCTATCCATACATACCACATTCATCGTGCGCCGTGATTAAAAAAAAATCTACAACTTCGGTCGGTCGATATTCCATACAAAAAGGTTCAAACCTGTTATATCGATATCTCTTAAGAATCGGATATTGTGCTAACCGATTATTTTGACCCCACCCCTATTTTACAATCTATCTAAACTGTCAAACGGTATCTATTAGATTAGAAGGACTATAGTGTAAAAGATGCATTTTTTTTCTGAAGCAGTGCCATTCACAATTCAAAACTACAACAGTTCAAAACCACAGATGACAGTGCCCAGCCCTTGTCACTTTGAGATATAATATGATGATACATCTCTAGCCCTGTATTTAACTTGAGACATTGCCCTTCACCGGAACACAGTAATGGTTGCATAATACACACTACTGCTTGGTGGTTGAATGTAACATTTGCTAAGTTAGATAGATAGTGAACTATCTTATCGTCGAGCTTTGGTTAAACCTTAGCGACCTTGGCACGGGAGCGTCGGCCAAGCGGTAGTGAACACGAAGCGAAAGTAGTTTGCACACTTGCGCCTTTGACACGTGATACCCTATGCATTAAGCCCTTCATTTGTACTTTATTTTAGTGCAATAATGAATCAAATAAATAAATACCCGGCCCATAGCAAGCCAAGCCCAAGTATTCCAACTAACCAACGTATTAATCGATGCAAATACCCAAGTCTATGATTAGTACGTGCAATGACTATCAAGACAATGTAATTAAATTATATAATAATTGTAACGTACTAATTACAATTGTAATGTAATATTATACATACACTATCAAGAATAACAATAATCACTAGTAGGCCTAGCTAGCTAATTGGAAATAAAAAGGAACGTTAGAAATATGAATATAATAGCTAAATAACGTGACCTGGAATTCACTTCACATGTAGGTCCAAATCATTCTTCTTCAATCACTCTTGCCATTTTCAGTGTAGACACAGAGTCCCAAGTGAGTTTTTTTTATAAAACTGCTTAATTACTTCAAAAGGACTTTTCCAACACCAGACAAGCCGTACTCAATACGACCGCTTCAACATATTCTCGCTAGTGTTCTTTTGAGACGTAATAGAATCAGGTAAATCTTAAGCTCAAATCTATTCTCGGAATTTCTCAACAAAAATCTAGACTTTCTTTATTATCTTGGGCCACTTATTATTTCCAAATCCATTCTCCGAAACTTTGATCCCTCTATATTGGTCAGCCAGTAGTATCGTATCTTTTTTTTGGTCAGGATCTCATTTGTCAAAAAAATCTATTATTTTTCGTTGTCGTGTTTTGGGTCATTACATCATTTTTTTTTTAATATTCTAAATTAGCTGGTCAGTATCGAAACAGTTTTTAATATAAAATACAATAAGGATTTAATGAAATGAGATATGTTGTGATTTGAAATTATATACACAATGTTAAAGAAAATTACTTAAGTAGTAATTGCAATGTGCTTGCTATTTAAAACATATAATTGTAGAATATTGAGAGTTAATACATTTCTGTCTAAAGTGTCTTAAGGCGAAATGGTAGAGACGTTACAGGGATATTGAGGGGGTGAAGCAGACGCAGACCGCCGGGCGGCGCAGAGGGTCTAGCCAGGTTAGCCACTCGCGGGCGTATGGTTACTTGATAGTATTCTACTGACTTATGATTTTCAATTCGCCTGCGTTGTTAACTAATTAGGTACGTTATTTTAAGTAGGTAATTATTATGGTGTAAAGATTTATGACAAGATTTACTAATACCATTATCATACTAGGCTATGGGTGTCTTTATTGTAAATTGGCACGAGTAACGATTAAATAGTTTTTGTGATTTTCAATAAACTTTATTTTGATTACCTATTATATGCCAAAACGAACAAACTATAAGGTACCTAAAAGTAGTTCATAATATTAGTTATGCATTGGTTGGATCAAAATACTTGCTAATACTTGATAATAAATACAGTTTTATTATTAATATTACACAATAAACAACACATACTAAACAAATATTTTTTGACCATGTTACAAATAAAACTAGGGCTTGAATAAGATAAAACCGGTATTTGATACACAACCACGTCAAGTCCTATCAAATACCGGTAAGATAAAAAAACCGGTATAATTAAATGTTGTTTTACTAAAATCCAAAAATCAACTTAACTAAGGTATAAATTTCGTGTTCACATAGGTATTGTAATAACAACTTTTTTATTAATCATGACATTAATACTGAGAGCTTAAATAAATGCAGGTTTTCAAAAGTTTTCTAAGTGCCTGGTGAAGCATCAATGCCTTTTTTAAATTATAATAAACATATCATATTATTCTCTGTATTGCTTAGAGATCTATGAGTCTGTAATTATATAATTTTCGCATTCATTACATACTAGTGGTTGATAAACCCTCAAATTAAGACAGGTATAGCAGTGCCCACGCATCTTGTCAGCTGTTTAAGTTTACTAACAGTCTGAAGAGATGGCGTTAGCAGTATCGCAAGGATAGAAATACGCTCTAATAACCGAGGCACTGATTGGCCAGAGGGCTCGCCTTTTAAGAGCCATTTCACAAAATCACTCTACTGAAGTTTAGGTAAATGCCAGCGCATCGCTTACACAGGCGAAAGAAGTGACGACGGAATAGCGTGACTGTGAGTAATATATTTTGATACTTGCACTCATTTTAAAAACTGTGGCTTTGGAATGAGTAAACAATCAATTTCTTGTCGATTCAATTTATAATCATTTAGACTTATGTTAAATATTTTTTCGTGTCTAACAAAGCAGAGTTAATATCATATTTTAACTGAGATCAGATTTATTGAAGAATGTACTTTCTTTTGATATAATATCAGTTTGGAATTACACTTTATTTAACGCAATAAATCGTGTTAAACTGCTGATATAATTCGTGTAAATTGGCGTAAGATCTTTATTTTTTTTTCTATAATGATGATCAATTATCGATATTCTAGTACACTGTGTGTCAACAAGATTATATTCCTGATGAATAGATTTTTTTGTTTAGTTAATTTGATGAGTTTTATACAAGAGATAGAACTCTGAAGTTTGCTATATTCCATTTAATTCGTAAAACGAGGTGCGGGAGATTGGTCACTACAAAATAATTAAAGTTATGCTTGTAAATGTGGTACATTAACTGAAAAGAGGACAGATTATTCTATTTATTTCAATTATTCAACTATTTGTGAATCTTTCTTATGATAGTAAATTAAGCGCTTAAAATCTACGATTACGCGCATTAAAATGTGAAATGCCTCTTAATGTATGATATCAGATGGAGGGTGGTTTGAAATTATTTACATCCACCTCCAATATTATTATAACACGCATGAGAATGGAAGATTTACGCAAGACAAGTGCCACGGCTCGTTAATATTTTTCGCTATTTATGATGTATATTCTCCTGAAATAACTTTAAGTATATCGAATAACATATACCTACGTGCAGTGTACAATATAGTGTAGCAATCATCAAGGGAGCGACGACACAAAATAATATTTCTAGGGATTTTATAACGGTGTCGCCGGCCGGCCACTATCACAGGCAGAGCATACCGAAGAAACGCGAATCTGCTGTAAATCCCGTGTTGAAGGATTTGTGGGTGAACTTGGATGGTCTACAGGTACGTGGGCATATTTATCACTGCAGTGTTGATATATCTGTGTTTTCAGGGGGTTTATCATACGCCACGGTCAACCATATTTTCTTAGGTATTGATCGCTTTAAAAATAATCGTACGCAAGTACACACGGTGTAGGCTATTTACACGCCTCACCAGTGCCCTTCAGGCCTTCACAAATGTATTATGTAAGTCTAGTTAAGTAAAAAAAAAATGTCCTCCTGTACTCCTTTAGTAATTATAAAAAGAAGTTTAAAATATAATATATATATATATAAACAATGCCACGGACCCTTTGATGTCTGTGAACTAAAGCATTATAAATAAAAAAAATGCAGATGTTCAATAAAAAAATCTTATTAATAATAAATAATATCTAAAGAAATGGTGAGATTTGTATTTCCAGAGTTATGAGAAGAGATTTACAGTAAGAGGTGAGTCTAAGCTACAAAACAAATAGTTACTTCTCAGAGCCTCTCAACGGCATGCCACGGTTTCGTCGTGAATCTACTAACTTCGGAAGCATATTATTATGCGTCTGGTAGAAAGTAACAAGTTCGGTCTCCATTTAAGTAATAGCATAAAGTATTCATCTTTTTATATGAAAACGTAGGTTTTTTCATTCTCTCCTCCCCAAATACCTAAAACGCTGCTTTGTTTATCAGTTACTCGTAATTGCCATTTGACCTGATAGTACCATTTACTGTTTGTATTTATTTTATAATATTAAAAAAATTGGACTTTGTCATTGGCCGTTTTCTTCAGATTTTGATGAATTCTGAAGATGCTTCCTTATTGTCTTCATCAGGCATATCAGGTACTGCCACTTGTTCCCCTGCATTCCCCTTTGATTTTCGAAAAGGTTAACTCTATTTCTTTTTATTTTCAACGCGTTAGGTTTTTTCTCTGATGCTCTCTTTTACTCTCTGGTTTTATTTTTCACACCGAGAAAGTGAACTTCCCTGAATTTTCGACCAACGATTGCAGCTACACCAGATAGCGCTTTATATAAGTTGCCATATGAGCGTTTGCACCATAATTCGTCAGCAAAAAATCAATTACGGGGACACTATTTATTAAGTTTCCTTCTTCGATTGCTGCTTCCCGTTCCTTTGCAGCAGCGCGTTCCATCACCTCTACCGCTGTAGCCTCCAATTCATTGAACATAATATGGTCTTGTATTTTTGCGTAATACTTTTCTCGAAAAATAGGAATATCCATGGCTGCCATAGTTTTCTCAAATTGTGAGTATCCGATACCAGAAGATACAATTCCAGAAATTGCTGCAGTGCGTTCAGGCCGGCATCATTATTTATATCATCCGAACACACTTCGAAAGTTTTCTTGCACATCTTAGACAACTAAAATTTAAAACAAGCCCATATCTTTTTTCCGTCTGTAAAACCAAGCAGCTGAAATCACACTTAAAGAGAGGGTTGTGCTTTGAGTCCTTCAATTGCTTAAAAAAACAATATCTACTATTCTGCGACCTGTCGATTCTTTTGTGCTTATCTCATACTCCGGCTCTTCTAGGAATGGCATTTCTTCACTGAAACAGTAGATACAAAATCATGTTGAACATTTTTATCAAAAGGTTAATGACAAGTAACAAGTTAACTTGTTACTTCAGTAACCTCATGATAAAAATAACAAATAGTAACTACTTTACTTCTTACTTTATTAATATTTGCTAAAAATACTGTACTACTAATACTGAAGTAACAAATTAAATACAAAGAGTATCTGAATTATTTGAAAATTAAAAAATAATTTTAAGTAATTAGTTTGACATATCATAAAATTTTCTTAAATAAAAGTAAATTGTAAGATATTATTATATAACCGACTACAAAGAAATTAACCCTCTGGACTCTAATATATTATGTCGGCGTTGGGTAGTTTAGCCGGAATGCTGAAGCTAGGGATATGTTAGTAATAAAATATAAATAAAGCGGTACGCCTAAATAAAAATATCGGTTTTATTAAAACCGGTATGTCTGCCCTATACAAGTGGCTTATTCTTGAGCACCAAATTAGATGGAAAACGTATACAATATACATGTTTCATTCAAGTGCATATAACAATCTAGTAATACCTACTAGACTTATGAGATGGGAAGTAGAAATCCATACAGACTTTTTTAAAATTTTTACTCGCCTGTTTTTGGCAAGCGACCATGTGGTCGCAGATATAAATTTACTATGTAACTTACTTGAAGAAACCAGGTGTAATAACTGGTCGAAGATTTTCGTATAACACATCGGAAGATTCCGGTAAATTTGTTGGCAGCAATACTTCGGTATTATCCTCATGGGATTCCTTAGACAATTCTTTGTAGGGCGGAGGGCTGTAAAAATAAAAGTCAAATTCCTACTAATATTCTAAATTAATCCCTGAAAACTCTGACCAGGTAGTCATCAGGTCGGATAAAATATATAAATATGTATACCTATGTGTTATTCTATACCCTATAGAATAACATATATATACCAATATGTTATTCTATAGGGTATATATAGTATACATATAATAAGCTACCACCATACTAAATATCATACAAATTCAATCGGCCGTCTTACTTACGTCTCAAAACTAACTAAGACACTTAGAAATTTTTGCATTTATAACATTAGTTTGATTATGGTCGCCTTATTTTCATCTACATAAAATATTTTATAACACTACGCTAAATCAATTACAGATAACCTACGCAAAGACTATGAATGAAAATAATCAGGTAGGTACTTACATATTTGTCTGCAAGTTCGATAATCTGTTTCTATTGTAATTCCGAGCAGTTTTATTTTTCTTCTTATCTTTATTTCCCAAAAGTCGATAATATGGACTAAAATAATGTAGTCGTCCGGGCGCGCTGGAGGGATAAAAAGTTGTACACGTTCACTCTCGACAACGCACTCTGGCCGACTAGCGGGGGTCGGGAGCCATGGTAATGGCTGCATACTCAGTGTGCGCGTTTGCAAATGGTTTCAATATTAACTTTACTTTATTTTCTAAAAATAATCTTACATTTGTACAAAAAACTGAGTTCATAGACGGATTTGTGTGTTTGTTAGGATTAAAATGTGTATTTTTGTTTATAAATATCTTTCATAGGAATTAAATGAAGTTGATTCATTCCACCGACGGGAACGGCAAAAGGGTATTTTTTAGGAAAGTTTACAATTTTTTTCTATCGAGCCAAATTTATTTAATCGTGTTTCGGTGACCATAGCCGAATAAAACAATTTGTGAACTTTTAATAGACGTAAAAAACAAATGTCAATTAATTGTTTTAAATGGTCTAGTTTTAAATATTCGTAACGACGAATCGTCAAATTTGACGCATATTTCGTTTTCTAGTTGTTTCCATTTCGTTGCTTTGGTATTCGTTAAGTTAGTGTAAAATATATAATTGTAATATTAGTGTTGTATATCGTGAGAGGGTAATGCGTGTAAACTAAACCACGGCTTATTGCGCACTGACGTTTATTGCGTAAATGACAATATAGTAGGTCCAGCTGCGGGACGAAGCCCGTTTACAACATTCCTCCCCTTTTACATCTTATCTTAAGCTAGGTTCTTTATAATTAACTACGCGGCGGTTGCGTCGGCTGCGCTGCGCAACAGGCGTCGCCGACGGCGGTGTTTGTGACTCTGGAACTGCGGCCGGTCGCGGTGACTCAGGCGTCGACCGCGACGGTGTTGACAACGGCTGCGGTGGCGTCGACCATGGCGGTGTTGGTGATGCTCGCGCCGTATCGGTACTTCCATCATAGGTGTCTCCTACGTCACGCGCCTGTTGCGGTGTTTTTCTTATCGGCGACGCCACCCTTACCACTCCATCTACCGATATTCCAGAACTTGCTAAGCCGGGACTGACATCAGGGGCTCCCTTGCGAGTATCTACATTTGGCGCCAAATGCTCCACCTGGTTCATCAAATTTAGGTCGACCGTGCTTGAACCAACCCGGTCGGCGCTGCCTCCTAGGGCGACTGCGGTGTTTTTCTTGATTTGATCCCTGTGTCTGACTATGGTGCAATTAAGCTCTGGATCAAAAATTGTATACATTATTTGGCCCTTTTTTCCTTCTATTTTCCTTATGGACCATGAAAACTTTTTGTTTTGTTTGAATTTTTTAAACATAATCGTATCTCCTACTTCAAAACCTTTTCTGTCGCGACCGCCATAATATTTAGCCTGTAAGCACTGATTGCGCGCCACTACATGAGAAACGTGACGAGAGGATTGCGATGATGGTGACTCACCTAAAGACAGCAAGTCTAAGCGGCACTTTAGTGGACGCCCGTACAAAAGATAAGCGGGCGATTGTTCCGTCGCGCTTGTTTTGAATTTCTGTAGTTAATAAGGAATCTATTTATTTCACTATCAATTTTGCTACGAGTTTGACCAGTTAATATTAAACTTTTAATCGCATTTTTAACAATATAAAACAATTACCGGCTTCTAGACTACACCTATATGCTATGAGCTGCCTGTAACATGCAATAAGAGAGATAGCTATTTAACATTATTAATAATTAATAGTGGATAAATGGTTTACTTTCCAATAATATTAATATAATAACATGGACTAAGTTTAGTTGTGTTGTGAATCTTGTACATAATTCGAGTCATAATCCTAATACTTTCGGCTAATTTAACAACACAGATACTCATAATAATAAACATGGTATTGTTATAACTCTTTTGCACGCACATCTTAATTGGAGCGGTAGTTAACGGACCTAAAGAGTCTTATGCTTGGACCTTAGAACCTCTATCCATGGCTATATGGTCTAAGTTCTCAACATATTAATACTCGAAATACATGTTAAAGTATCTATTTTTTAGACGATAGGCTAGTGTCGGAGAAATTACGACCGGCGGGTTTGAAGCGGCAGTCCGTATGCTTGGTGAAGGAAAGCAAAAAATAATAATTTCATTTCATAAGAGGAATATTATGTGTTATGATTTTGTACCGTAAACTATACTCCTTTTCGGAAGTAGGTCCACGGGGTACAGCCCTGACCATGGGTGCTTTCATTAAGCACTGAGCCAGATTCTCACTAAAACGGTTCTGAGCGAAGCGACAACGCCCGATGTGAGAGTTTTGGCGGTGCCACGTTTTTTAATTAACAATTACTAAAGCGTTTTTAACCTTCACGTCCTAGTGTTAGTTAGACCTGGCGGTTATCATCGACTAGCTACGCTGCTGATATTAAAAATAAAACCTTATCAGATGAAATTCAGATACAAGTTCCACTTCCTGAAACTTCCGCAATATTTACTTTAGTTCATATCCTATCACAATAATCTTACCACTTCCAATTTGTCAAAGTCAAAGTCAAAGTCAAAGTCAAAGTCAAAGTCAAAGTCAAAGTCAAAGTCAAAAATCATTTATTTAATTTAGGCATCAAAGACGCACTTATGAACGTCAACTTTTCATTATAATGTACTTTAAAGACTCTACCGCCGCGAAGAAGCGGCAAGAAACTCGGGGCCATTCTTTTTATATGGATGTTTACAATGTTTCTACTTAGCTACTACAAATATTACATTTTATGGGTGGCAGAGACACAGCTTGCCAGATGTGGAGTATTCCAAGCATCTTTATCTTTTATATAATGTCGAACTTTATGGTAAGCTTTTTTTATTAAAACGTTTTTTACAGTCAACTTGAATTTGCCCTCTGTGAGCTCAGTTATGTGCTTATGCTTATGTGTTTGAATAGCACTAGTTGAGCAATCATGTTTCTATGTGTAATATAGGTATGTGTATACTATGATCGTTATGTTTGAATGGGTAATGTAACTTATGCTTGAATTAAATAGGCACACATTGTCCAAGCTTGGATAGTATAACTATATGGTATCACAAAAACGCTCTTCTTTCTTTTTTTCTTATCTTATGAGCGTAACGGTCAGTCATTTAAGCGATAAACAGAGCTGTGCCACGTGGTTTCACTCACGTAGTAAAGGATGACGATGAGTTAACAATCCTGACTTATTAAAGAAACTTGAATTTGCAGTACCTCAGCAGTATGCCTACTTTTGTTCTGCACACGTTCCGAAATAACGTTGGTAATCACTCGCTTATTTGTCACATTTGTTCATATAATTCATGTTACAATAGTATTGACAGTGAAATTGATATCTTCGATGCATCGGTCGGTAGTTTCCGGAAGTTTTGTCTAGAACATGAGTAGGGGAGAATTGGGGCTTCTGCCTCACACTCTCGCTTCGCTCGAGTGCGATGCAGAAGCCTCAATTCTCCAGCACGACATCGGCCGACCTACCGCATCGTATCATGTCATGGCAAGCCGATGCGCGATGCTAACGTGCTTAATTATTATCGGCGCGCGATAGCGCATCGAGTGTCTCGAGTAAGACACCGCGCGTGCCGAGGCGATACGCGATACAATGTTTTCATTTGCGTGAAAGCTATTTTGTTACACGACTGGTTGATGTAACTAAGAGATCTTTCCTGTGTAAAGGAGACTAATCAATAATATGCTCGCCTCTATTCGGTTTGCAATGCGTTTTGATACTGCTGCGGTTTGTATAGAGACTGCATAACATTTAGTTGTAAAACATTTGACTTATGTAGTAGCCTTACATGTCTATCTAGGTCACAGTTAGCTTGTTTTGTAATCGTCCATGTATTAAATACTAGAAAGATTGATTCATATAAAAAATCTCTCCAGGGGTTGCTTTACGGAACTCTAGTCTCGGAAAATAACATTAAATATTTATCCATCGTATCCACGTAAAATATAAATCCAGCCTTCATCATTTCACTTGACTTCCAATGTTTTTATTTTTTAGGTCAGAGTGACATCGTTAGATTATGAGATAGTAAGATTTTATATTATTGACGTTCACCTGATGGCCATTAAACACATCTGCTCATAACAGTAACAGATCCACATAAAACTTTGATCGACAAGATTTTGTACCGCCCTGCGCTGCGCTCCACACCCTCGTAGGCAAAAGATGTTATGCCTCACAATGCCCAATAATTTCACTGTCTACCATGCACTTCAAACCAAACACAGCGATGCTGGCACATAGCTGCTTGGTGGCGGAATAACTCGCAAAGCGGTGGTGTCTACTCAGAGGAGTTTTAGCATACGAAAAAATCACCTAGTAAATGCTAAGAACTTTTATAGTAGGTAGGTAAAACTAAACTTTAGATCTTTATAGTATGTGAACTAACAGTTATAACTGTAATACTTAGACGTTTGTGCGATGTTAGCAGCCAAGATTGATAAGGTTATTTTCAATTAAACAACGTAATAACTACAATAATAACCTTGAAGCGATGATAACTCAATGGTTGGCGTGGTCGGCTAACGTCCCGAAAGGCGCGGGTTCGAACCCCAACAATGAGCATGAGCTTTGGAGACAACATCGTGAGGAAACCATAGCATGGTGGTAGGGCATTTTCTAGCTCGTGATCGCCTGGCTAGCTACCACCCTCTTGTAGAAAATCTGTTGACAAACACCTGATGGTGTGTTCCGGCAGCCTCACTCGAGAGCCAGTGTGCCATTACAGCTGGTAGCATTTGCCACCATCTTCGGCTACAGCGTCACATAACATCAAGTGACCTGGTAGCCAAATACCTAGACTGTGAACTGTAAAAAAAAAAACAAAACAAAAAGTGAATAGAATATTACTAGTTCTTGAAGTGTAGAAGTTGCTTTTTAAGGGGTATAATTTATTATGTGTCGCATAGATGTAATTAATCAAAATATAGTTTTAAATTCCCTACAGAGCCAAACAGTATATAGGGGCTTGTTTTTGGAACATTTTAAATTATCACTTTATGTATCTTATCTGTGAACAATAAGTAAAGCATAGACCGAGGTTTAAGGATAATTAAAAATTAGTTTAAGAATATTTAGCACAAAATTGTGATTTCATTATGTTTGTGACTGAAAATAAGGAAGGGCTATGCATCAAAATACCAAATAATTAGTAATTATTAGGATTTATTTCAAGATATGGGTGGTTTTAGACCAGATAAGTACATGCGACTTCCTTATAAAAATTTCGTCTCAGGTATCCGCGACGGCGAGGCGTCGCTAACATAAATGGAATTGTGAATAAAGCCTCGACCACGGTGAGCGTTCAATGCTTAAATAAATTTAATCTGTATTCGCATGCGGCATACAGTTCATTACGATCAGTATCATATAAATAACATGTCAGCACTTCAATATAAAAATTATGAAATGGTGTGTGTGTACGCGGTTTAATAAAGTGATGTTATAAATAGATGTGCATCGAATAATTTGCTCATATATTTTATTGTTCTGCGATCTGTGAAGTGACATTTGGATCGGAAAGTATGTAAGTGTTTTTTTTTAATTGCCCCTCAAATATGTTAACATTTCTATCCTGAATAATTTTAGTTTAACTTCAAATTAATAGTAATCATCATGAACTATTCCTTAGACAATATTGTTTTAAAATATTTGGCTATAAATTATTAATTTTTGATTTTTTTTTATCACTTAAAAATCAGCCTAAATTCTTAACTTAGTAATTAATTTAGGTACTTATTTTGACATCATTTTTGATGGTATTTTTATTTGTTGTTTTTTTTATACATTGAGCTTTCTTAACGATTGATAATTTCGATTTCGCAGGCCGGGTTGGTCGCAAAACCCTTTCTGGGCTGATGAAACGGACGCTGAGTCCGATGTAGAAGCGGGTGGTAGTCTACCGCTAACACAAGCAGCTCCACCTCCATCGGAAAAGAAAAAAGAAGGCGGTGCGAGCACTGCGAACAAGAAACGAGCCAACAGCACTTCGTCAGCGCCGAAGAAAAAGAACAAGACGGTTGAAAAAAACTCTGAAACTGAAGATTTGTCCCTAGGACAAAATTTATTTCTTGAGGTAAGATACATTTTGTTATCTATTTACATTATTTCATAGTGAGTAATATTATAATATATTATTTTTGTACTCAATTGCACTTATCACATATAAACTGAATTGAATATGGTGTCATTAAACGCTTGTGCATAGAGTGGTCTAAAATTAAAATATTTTGATACTTCTGTACTACGAGTGTGTGCGATATTTAATTGAAATCCTTACAATAACTTTATTTCGTATATTTTAGGAGGCGGTTGAAAGCAGCTTGAAGCAGTTGAAGCCGGTTCGAGCGGCATCACTGCAAAGCTTCTTGTCTCAGCGCGGGGCGAGCGGCTACACAACTCAGCGAGATCTCGTAAGAGCTGGTGAATACTACATCGAATTGAGGGTTTACAACTGTCGTGAAGCGGAGACCGAGCCAGCCGACGAGCGTTGGAAGAGAGCGCTCGTCACCCTCAAGCTGTGCACTGATGCAGACACAGCTGTCTGGCGCGCTGTGTCCAGCCTTGTGCAGGCTGGTAAACAAGAATTTAAATCTATTCAGCCTATTATGTATCCGAAACCGCGCTGATGATATTTTTACATTTTTATAAATAAATACCATATATCTTTCGATTTTATAAGCCTAATTTACTTACTTTTGTTTCCTTTACAGCATACATATATGAAATACTGAAATGTCAAATGCAAATACTGAAATACAAATATTGAAATTCAAATACTGAAATTATAAACTCAAAATTTGAAATGACAAAACTGATTTAAAACTTAATTCATATATTATTATTTTTTATCAATTAAACATTATTAAGCAGATTTTGTAATTGAATGTTTCAGTTCCTAGTTGATTTCATGGCTTGGCTGTAAAAAAATAATTAGTTAATCATAGTTGTTACGTACTTACCTTGGTTTATTTACAGCTCACAAATATCAAATACTGAAATGTCAAATGCAAATACTGAAATACAAATATTGAAATTCGAATACTGAAATTATAAACTCAAAACTAGAAATGACAAAACTGATTTAAAACTGAATTCATTTTTTAATTCATAATTGAATGTAACAACATTGACATTTCAGTAGCTAGTTGATTTTTGTGGTTTGGTTGTAAAAATATTATAATTAGTTTAACATAGTTGAAGTTAATTTAGCACTTATTTACATACTAGCTGCGCCCCGCGGTTTCACCCGCGTGGTGATGGATGATGATGATGATGATGATGAAAAGTATCCTATGTGTTAATCCAGCGCCTCATCTACCCCCATACCAAATTTCATCAACATTAGCCCCCCCGTTTGTGCGTGAAAGAGTAACAAACATCCATACATCCATACATACAAACTTTCACGTTTATAATAAATAGGATCAGAAAAACAGAAATCTATGAACATAGCCTACTTTATCTTGCTCTTCTATAATTAATATGACTATGAAATTAATTCACTATTTGAATAAAATCTAAGCGTTATAACTATATAGAGACTGAGATTTACTATTTTGAATATTGATACGCGGGTCGCATTCTGAGTAGGATCAAAATGGTATTTTGTAATGAGTGCGGGGTTTATGTTTCTCACATTTCTTCACATAAAAAGTCACTTTATCATAAATCAAAGTGTCTCCTTAACTCAGAGTTTCAAAATGTGCATATAATCGCTAGCGCCTTTAAAAACAGAATAGTGAGTTACAGAATAAATCCTGATACGGAAGATATCATCACAGCGCCTGAAATTTTCTTGAATAATATTTGCGCAACGGTCAATGAACTAATAAGAAAGTCCTTGTCTAAACACAATGCTTTAAAAGTCAATATGGATTTATTTGTGTCATATTATTTACCAAAAAACAATGAAAAGTCTATAAAGTCTTTTAACGTTCAATTTACTACAGTATTTCACAATACGGATTTACCTTCATTTTACAAAGAATTTTGTGAAAAGTTGATATCTAAATGCTCAGAATTTGAACAGTCAGAATCCGGATGGGCGATAGAATCTGTCAATTATTTAGAATTGAATATTAACAAATACAACCCATTAAGAGCGGGTACTTATATTAAATTACCGAATAAAATACAAAATACTAAGTCATGTATAAACATTAATAATGTGAATGATAAAAAATGCTTTTTATGGAGCATTATTGCGCACATGTATCCTGCAAAGAGAAATCCAAACAGAGTAACATCATATCCGCACTATGAAAACATTCTGAATATTTCAGGTATGAAGTTTCCTGTGAGTTTAAGTGATATTAAACTATTTGAGGAGAACAATCCAAATATTTCTGTAAATGTGTATGGCTTAGAGAAAAACTGTGATGTGTCCGGACCTCTTTATAAAACAGCTCATCGAAAATTAACACATGTGAACTTACTTTTAGTGCAAAATCATAGTCAAAACCACTACTGCTTGATAAAAAATTTTGAAAAACTTATACATAAGCAGCTTACAAAACACAGAAGCAAAATATTTTTATGTGATGAGTGTTTTGTTTATTTCGAATCGCAAGAAAAACTTTATGGCCACATTTGTGCGCGAGTTAAAACAGTATTGCCTCCTTCAGGAAGTAAGTTATCGTTTTCACACTTTGAAAGAACTCGAAATATCCCAATTGTAATATACGGTGATTTCGAAAGTTTACTTAAAGAATATTCTGATAAAAACAAATCACAGCATGTTGAAGGAATACAAATACATGAAGCCACCTGTTTTGCTTGTTACATATGCTGTAAATCTAGACCGTCTCTGAACAAGTTTGTTAGTTATCGAGGTCCTGACTGTGCAAAAGCATTTGTTGAAACTCTTTGTAATGATGTAATGGAATTACACCAAATATTATCAACAAATGTAGATATGGTGTCATTAACCGAAAATCAGAAAAAAACTCACGAAAGCGCGACTGCTTGTCATCTTTGCAAGAAAGCTTTTATAAAAGGTGATATAATTTGTGCAGACCATGACCATTTTACCGGATATTATCTAGGCGCTAGCCACAATACGTGCAACTTAAACGCGACAATATGTAAATTTATTCCAATTATATTTCACAATCTTACCGGATACGACTGTCATTTATTTATTAATGAATTGTCAGCTATTGTTGGTCGAATCAATTTAATCCCAAAAACAAAGGAAAAATACATATCATTCACTAAGTTCATACCTGTTAATGCCAAAAATGCTGCACAGCTAAAATTTATTGATTCTTTTAACTTTTTAAGTTGTGGATTGGATAATTTAGCAAAAACATTACATCCTGATGATTTTATTAACTTGAAGCACTTTTATCCTGATAAAAAATCATTTGATTTATTGCGTAGAAAAGGTATATATTGCTATGATTATGTTAATTCTTTCGAGCGATACAATGATATGTGTTTACCGGAAAGAAATTGTTTCTTTAATAAAATGACATCTGAAGAGATTTCGGAAAAAGATTACGAACATGCTAAAACTATTTGGAAAGAGTTTCAAATACAAGATTTAGGACAGTACTCATTATAATTTAGATCCTTGTCATTATGTATCCTCCCCATCCTTAAGTTGGGACGCAATGTTACTGTACACCAAAATTGAGCTTGATATGATTTCCGATGTTGAAATCTACCAAATGATTGAAAAAGGTATAAGGGGAGGTCTTGCACAATGTAGTCTACGGCATTCGAAGGCAAATAATAAATACTTGTCTGATTATAACAAAAATGAGCTAGATTCCTACCTTGTATACCTTGATTGTGTAAATTTATATGGCTATGCAATGATGAAATGTCTACCAATCAAGAATTTCAAATTTTTGACAGATGACGAATGTATAAGATTAAAAGAGAATATTAAATTTATATCAGATAATAATAATCAAGGGTACATACTTGAAGTAGATCTCGAATACCCGACAGAAATTCATGATTTACATTCAGAATTACCATTTGCACCTGAAAAATATATTCCGCCTAATGGAAAATGGGAAAAACTAATTGCAAATTTGCATAATAAATGTCAGTATGTTATACATTACACACATTTAAAAGAGTGTTTAAAACATGGTCTAAAGCTCTTGAAAATACACAGAGTTTTAGTTTTTGATCAGAAAGAGTTTTTGAAACCTTACATAGAACTAAAAACAGCACTCAGGCAAAATTCGTCATCAGACTTTGAAAGAGATTTTTTTAAGAAGCAAAACAACTGTATTTTCGGTAAAACGATAGAAAATAAAAGAAATCAAATTGATGTTAAACTTGTTAATGTTTGGAAAGATGTTTCAAATAGAACCAATAAAATATGTGGCGCTGAAAAATACATAAGTGCTCCGAACTTCAAAAATTTGTCAATTTTTTCCGAAAACTTGGTAGCTATTCAATTGCAGCAAAGTAAAATAATCTTAGACCGCCCAATTTATATTGGTTTTACAGTTCTTGAGCTTGCCAAAACCCATTTATACAAGTTTCATTACTCAGTCATGAAAAAAATGTATGAAGAAAACATTCAACTTTGTTACACAGACACTGATAGTCTTTTATATTTGATAAAAACTGAAGATTTTTACAAAGATATGAAGGGCAGCCTACAATATTTTGATACCAGTAATTTCAGTGATAATAACTTGTACACCATACCTCGCGCTAATGCTAAATTGCCAGGCTATTTCAAAGATGAATTAGGCGGTAAAGTTATTTCGGAATTTACAGGATTACGTGCTAAGCTTTATTGTATTGATACTGAAACCTCATCGATCAAGAAAGCTAAAGGGGCAAAAAAGTCTGTAACCAAAAACCTTACTATGGAAAAATTTAAACGATGCCTATTTAAAAACGTAGATATTAGAGATGATATGTATGTAATAAAATCTAAGAATCATAGAGTCTTTACCCAGAGGTTAAACAAACTGGTGTTAAATAAATCTGATGACAAGAGACAGATTTTCAAGAATACTGTGAATACCTTACCTTGGGGCCATTACGCCAATATATTGTAAATTTATAAAATACTTTTTCATTTGTAATAAACTAACGTGTGATTATTACTTTTAGGTTAAAAAGTATTTTACTTATTATTTCAAATGTTATCAGTTACTGTAATAGAATTTAAATTGAAGTGTTTATCTTATTTTGTAATCTTTAATAAATAAAATTGTACTTAATTATCTAACATTGTGTTTGCATTTATTATCTATTTCCGCTGACCAACCTAAATACTTAATATTATAAGAAATTATTGAGATAAAACAACCAAAATACATGATACCAGTTTATTTTTCAATTACAATAATTTATGCACAATTAAATTAATTTTAATGGATAAGGAGAAATATTTTTCATAAGTCACAGTCGTAAAGTTTTTTTCCTATTTGTCTTATAAGTGAATTTGCAGCATCCATTATTACATCATAGTTATGGTTTTCTTCAACAACATACTGAGCGCTTACACTCGAATTCTCACTATCACTATAGTAACTGCTATCATCTTCTGGATTCTTGACATCATATATACAGATCTTGATTAACTTTTGACCCGTCTTCAAATGAGTGCGACGCACAATATTTGTTGTTATTGAAAATGGAGGAGATGCAGAAGATTTTCTCTTTCGAAAAGGCTTTCTTGGTTTTACGAGCGATTCTTCCTTATCAGTATTTTGAGAATTTTTAGTTTCATGAGTTGCAATTTTTGTGAAGTATCTTGAAGTATCATCCGTATCTTGTGCATAGTAAAATGGGTTGATGATAAGATCTTCGCACTCTTGAGACATATTCACCTAAAAAGAGAGAAAATTGATTAAAGTAATTAATATTAATTCATGTTAAAGTAGTTATTATTACAAGCTTAATTATTATTTTTTAATCAATTCAAATATATTTTTTAAAACTTACTTAATTTTAATGTGTTTGCTGAACAAATGTGAAGACGAGTGTCAGCTGCAAATGTGAGCAGTGAAATAATGAAATGTTTTTAACAGGATAATACTTGAACTTTCGCGGAACTACATAAATGGCATGCGCATATTAAATATTATTTATTACTGTGATGTGATCAAATAACCCCGATAAAATGGATCAAATGAATCATTACCTGGAAATGTAGAAACAAAATGATGGTGTAATTGGAACATATGTACATAATAGCATTACATTGCATTCGAGTAACAAATACGATGCTATTTAATAAGAATACGCTGTACACCAGTATCAGACATCATTATGAAGTTGGTCAAACAGCCCACTACCTTAGAAATTAATGATATAGAAGTGAGATCACAACCCAATACTGTCAGACACAGCGTTTTACTCCCTAACACCATTCGCTGTATAATTTGTGGGCCATCGAATTGTGGAAAAACCAACGTTATGATTAACATGTTATTGCATAAAAATGGACTTAAATTTCAGAATGTTTATCTGTACTCAAAAACAACGTATCAACCAAAGTACTGTTTTTTGAGTGAAGTGTTCAACTTGATTCCTAATTTAAATTATTTTATGTTTAAAGACAGCAAAGATGTCGCTGATCCTGAAAGTGCTCTACCAAATTCTGTTTTTATTTTTGATGATGTCGCATGTGAGAATCAAGTAAATATTCGCAATTATTTTTCTATGGGGCGACATAAAGAAATTGATTGTTTCTATTTATCCCAGACTTATTCTAAAGTTCCGAAGCAGTTAATACGAGATAACGTAAATTTGTTAATTGTTTTCAAGCAGGATGATATTAACTTGAAACATATTTACAATGAGCATGTCAATACTGATATAGACTGGTTACAATTTAAAAAAATGTGCTCTGAAACATGGAAAGGACGACACTCGTTCTTAATAATAAATAAAGATAGCGAGTTAAATAACGGTAGATATAGACATGGGTTCGATACGTTTATTAAATTTCAGTGACTTTATATAGAAAATACATGCGTTTTATATATTCAGTACAACAGCTTCAGCCCAAATTACTGGTTGTGAATATACTAAACTTCTAACATGGAAAAAAATATGAAAAAGCGAATACTTACGTCAGTCAAAACAATTAAACAAAAAATAAAAGCTATGAAAAATAATGAAGATACTATCAACTATAATTTAGATAAAGTATTTAAACCTCTTATTGACCCTTTGAATAAAATTGCTGATTGTAAGGAAATTAAGTCACCAATCAGTGATAAATCTACTCTTTACACAGATGTGGCAAAAAATTCCTCAATGCTCTCTAATGATTCTAGCGATATAAGTGAAGATAACTTTAACGATGATGCTAGTTCGTATAAAAGTGTCAATACAAACTTATCGTATGATGGCAACAAGAGAGAATATTTGACGCCGGTTAAAGATGAAAAAATTGTGACCATGCTAAATACCCCTTTAATGTCTATGTTAAACAAAGATAACTTACTTGAGGAAAATAATAGTTTAAATGTGCCGTTTGGTATACGAAGTGAAAATAATAAATTGTGGATGGGTAGCGTACCAATTTCTTTTAAATTGATTGGCACTCACTCTAGTGGAATGCAAATATCTTTGATTTCGATAGGCGATAAAAGTTATGAAATAACAAACGGCATTAAAGAGCTATTGTTTAAAAAGAAACCAGACTTAAATTTAGTTTCAGAACAAGACCGGATTACTTACAAAGACATATTAGAAAACACTCATGCTCATAAACGAGATTTTAAAAGTACTAGTCAAATAAAAGGTGATAAAGGAATGAAATACAATCAAATAATTAAACCATTATTTTACGAATATGATCAACTCTTAGAAAATAAAGTTATTAATCGTGGTGGTAGTTTACCTTGTTTGAAAAAATCGTATAAAAAGAATACTGATTTTATTTATTGGGATGATCCTAATGAACTGATCGAAAGACTTAAACTATTAGTAGCATCCAGTGATGCTGGTAATACTAATCATGACAATGAAATTATATCATTAATAGAAGAATTGAAAGAAGCAGGTATAATTAAAGAATAAAATGACAACATTCAATGGAACTTGCTTAGTTTCAACATTCTGCTCAAACATGAATGTCGATAAATTCGGTCTCCACATATACAAAAAACGTAAAAATAACTACGGTTTTAATATAGCTCCAGTATGTGTGATAAAGCAAATTGATGCAAAAAACTTAGATGCTCAAAGTAAAAGACTTAAAAATCTTGGACACCCTCAGGATTCATGTGATGCTGTAACCAAAGATTATGTTGACAAATGCATAACTGACCTCTGGAACAAAGTTTCGACGAACATTAAATTAATTACAGAAATAAGTAACACATTAACTAAATTAGAAGACCATTTTCAAAACAGTAATAAAAATGAGCAAAAGAAGCGTAGTAAATGAAATTCATAAATATGCAAGGATAAATTTTCCCAGAAGGCATGTTGTGATGAGAGATATTGACGATCTTTGGCAAGCTGATTTGATAGATATGCAATCTGTTTCAAAAATAAATGGTGGCTACAATTATATTTTAGCAGTTATTGATACATTTTCAGTGTGAGGCAGAAGCCCCAATTCTCCCCTACTAACATGACTTCCCTACCACATAATGAAATAAATTAGTGTTTTAAAAAAAAACTATTAAAGTGACTATCAGCATATCACCAGTCGACTGTCCATATAACAATGAAATTTCTATTGTATCTGGGTCGTTCCACTGATGAAGTATTATCGTATATTGTGTTATTTGCATGCTGTGTCTACTCCTAGTAGGTCATACATTTATGTAAGTCAGTTAATCTTCCAAATTTAATTGAAGGTGTAATTGAATGAACGGATTTTGTAGGCCATTTAATAAAAAAAAGATAAAAAGTGTCCTATGTTTTCCAGCGCTTCATCTATCTACATACAAAATGACATCTAAATCTTTTTAGCAGTTCTGGTATGAATGAGTAACAAATCTACATCCATCTATAAATTCGGATCTATAGAATTAGTAAGAAGTACGAGTAAGATAATTCTAACTGCTACCGCACTTTTGAGTACATCAAAACTTGATTATCATAACACGTTCTCAACATTCACTCAGTACTCACTGTCATATGACGTCATCCATAAAGGCGCAGCCGGCTATATCAACAAGAACTGACTAATCACTATCTCTTGAGAGAGAAGGTAGCGCCATGTTTTGTAATCGATGACTCAAGAAGCTATTCCAAAGATAATTCAAGTTCAAGCAAAATTTGGCCTCTCTAAAACAATATTTATCGAATAATGAATAATTATAGAAATTATCGTGCGTCAAGTTAGCAATAGGTGTATATATGGTAAGTACGCGTACTTAAAGCTGATACGGATGTTGATATATAGAGGGAAATCAAATCATATTTGTTACTTCTGGATATTATAGATAGTCCGTGAATTATGAGCTGTCAACAGTTAATTTGTTGTTTTTAGTTGAGTTAGTTGCATGTGTGTTCCCCCCCGAAGGGTTCTCGCATTGACGTGGCAGGGGGGCTCAGTAACTGTGGCTAGGTACACCACGGTGAAGCCAAGAGGAACCCAGGGGCCGCGCCGGCGTTGGGGTGCGCTGGCCGGCTCAGGCGGGCCGCTCCTATGGGCTTTGGTCGCCAAGTCCACATAGGAGTGGCGGGGTCCGGGCGCTTTGGCGCAGACTCGAGGAGGTGGGGCCCGGGCGCTTTGGCGCAGGCTCGAGGAGGTGGGGCCCGGGTACTTTGGCGCAGGCTCGAGGAGGTGGGGCCCGGGCGCTTTGGCGCAGGCTCGAGGAGGGGGGCCCGGGCACTTTGGTGCAGGCTCGAGGAGGTGGGGTCCGGGCGCTCGGCGCAGACTCGAGGAGGTGGGGTCGCGGGGGGGCTATCCCTTGTGGCTGACGTAGCAGGCGGTGGGGCTACGTATCCGACCCACCGCAGGGAGACCACGGGCGACCAGACACGGGGAAGTCTGGCGCCCATTGTTGGCGAGTTTGGTCTCCGAGGCAGTTGCGGTGCGCCATGTGTTCTGGCGTGCCGCGAAGAGAAGGGTCCGGCAACGGACAGCCACGGCGGGTTCGCGGTCGTGTGGAAAATCTGTCCCGCGTTCCCGCCGAGGGCGGCAGTGACGGAACACCCCGGGGTTTTGGTGGGTATACGGACTCCCACATAACCACCTCCCTCCCCGTGGTGGGTGGTATCCATAAAGGATTTCCCCGGGACAAAAAAAAAAAAAAAAGTTGCATGTGTGTTGCATATTGTGTAAACTTCCTGCATGCATTTTAGTCGGGAAGGAGAGTGGTTTACACTACATATTTTACCTAAGCATTTACTCAACAAAAGTGTCATTAAAAATTTTTTTTTTAATACCAAATTATTATCGATTTTCGCATAGTTGTATCTGAATCAAGTTATTAAATAATATCTACGTATAATAATTACTCAACAATAATAGATATATAATCAGCCCATTATGTTGCCGGATACCAGGACTCTAGCCTTCCCCTCAGAGAGAGGAGTTGGGACATCATCCAGCACGTGGGCCCAGTGTGGCTTGGATAGTGGTTAGTGGCCAACCCATGTTTAAGTTTACAGACGAAGGCTTTTAACATGGCCTAATGATTGTTATGTATGAATAATCTATCTATCGCCGGTTTAACTTACTAGAGATAGATATTTGACACTATTTGTATGGACGTTATGTTAAATTTCTATCGGGAGTAAGCAAAACTGTGGTTAGATAGATTATTGGGATCCGTCCTAAGACAAGTAACCGGGATGGAGGGCACGTTATGCCCTCCGAAGCATGGCATTACTCAGTTGAACAATGCCACTACCGGTAACTCATTTAATTCCTGATCGCAGTAAGCGTTGCTAATATAATTGATCGGTTGAGATCGCCAAGGCAAGACCCTCTGCGAGCGCTTCAGGAACCGTTACCGAACAACTATAATAAATGTTGTTTCTTAAATATAATGAACATTTGCTCCATAATCTCAAGTGCCTTGTACGTTACCTTGTCATTTACCAACTAGTAGCAGAATTTTCCCCAATCATTCGCACGCGTGGTATCGGAATGAAGATTGGTTCATATTTTTCCAAATTTAAAAATCTGCTCAACCGTAAAGGGGCTTTTTCACCGCAAGCGGAACGAGCCCATTAATGACTCCGTTTACCTCGTAATACAAAAATTCATAATGTTTCCACCGACAACGAGTCTAGCAAAAGAACTCATTAATGAGTCCCTTCAACACGCAATCGAGTTGTACAAAGTAGTGTTTCCACCGAGAAAGAGGTGAGCGAAAATGACGAAAGAGTAAAAATGTGTCCGGAATGACTCGCTTGTTAGCGCGCTTCGGCCCGCACCCCTCCAGGCGCCGTCGCGCGCGCATAATAATATAGTCGTAAACTTCAACTGAGCTCGTACGCTGTGTGATGTGGAAATCAAAATTAATTTCTCATTTTCAGTTTACCTCGCTCAGCTTCGCTGATTCTTAGCTCCGCTCTTTGGCGGTGGAAAGGCGCACTCCCGAAATCTTTCTCGGTGGAAAAGCAATCCTATTCCATGTACACGAAGACCGCTCCGCTAGGCATCCCAGGGCCATTCCTCTTTAGAGGTGGAAAACGGGCTTTACGGAGATATGTGGCACTAAATATAAAGCTAGCGTAGCCGCGGGCGGGAGCTAGTTTAATAATAAAACATATCTTACGTTTAATATTGCAATTTAAGAGAGAATAATACACATCCTTGGATGGGGTTCTAACCCGCGTCCTCTGACAATCCAATCATTATGTGTTTGAAAAACTCTTCTTTTGGTTGGATAATGTTTGTTAGGCTGTTCAATAGATGTCGCTTCGTCCCCATGAGTTGGTTATAATCAAATGCAGAGTTACGATTCGATGCTCGGATGGTAGGTCTCGGTGGACAAGCGGTCATGACATCTGACAAAAACTGTCGGAAGACGCGGGTTCGAATTCCATCCGAGATGTTGGATTTTATTTCTAAAATTGCACAGTTTGGTCTCGCTAAGCAGGCTTTAGTGTTTAGATTGTCGTCACCTTAGAATAATCTAGCAAGAATAATAATAAATAAATAGTTTACACTTAAACAAACATACACTACCTATTAATATTACGTGTAAAGTAACAAAATAAAATGTATTATTTACTATAATTTCAATAAAAAACATATTATCAGATAGATCGTGTTGCTATTCGCGTATAATGTACGCACCTATTATACCTTATGTTTCCTCAACGTAATGATTGAAAAATAAGTAGAGAATAAAATTAAATACCTATAATAAACACCTTTACTGTTCAAAGGACGTGCGTAATACTCGAGTACTGTTTGCAAATCCACAATCTAATCCAACAATATAATGATGCATGTTTAGGCAGGCTGGAATCAGTTTAATGTACAATGATGAAACATTTTCAATTGAAGTTCAAATCATTCGATGTACAGTAGGAATCCATATATAGAAATTATCACATATTGTCTCTCTAAGATAGGAAACCTCTAAATTGGTAGAGTAAATAGGAAAAATAAATGATTTTACAATAAACAATAGAACAGGGGACGAGTCGGAATCCTTTCCTTGCAGAATAGCTGATGTTCGTCAAAATAGTAGACATACTGGGAGATATGGGGAGTCAAAATGACTCCCGGATTGCTGACTTTGAAGGTTCCGTTTCTAGCACCCATGCCTTTGAAACAACCCCAGGTCCGATTCCTGGCTGGAGCAAATATATGTGTGATGAGCAGAAATTATTGTTCTCGGGTTTTTAGATGTTGTGATGTGTTATTATATTTTATTATTGCATCCAGCGATAAAAGAATTCTATTGTGGTGGTTTATCATAAATAAACCTGTTTAATCCTTCCTATACCGTGATAATTAAAACAAAAGATTTATTAATGAAACTGACGTATATTTACGTCTCTGGGACGCAAAGGGTTAAAAAGTCATTAACGTCCTTCTCGCGGGTCCAAAACTACCAACTTTCCTTCATATTTACACGTTTCGCAAAATAACATTTTGTCGACTAAGCTTGTTTTTTTTATCCAAATTGAATGAGGAATCAAGGGCCTTACTTCTAAATGCTGCTTAACTTTAATTGACGTTATTTAGTACTGCGCATAAAATTTTTCTGCGCCGTACTAAATGACGCTATTGAAATTTAAGAAGCGTTATCCAGAAACTACCTTAATTTTGTAATTGTCGGACAATAATTCCAAAGTTGCGAAGGATAAATTAAACCACGCTGTAACGAAAATTTTAAGTTCAAGATATACTTGAAGTAAAGTATCTATCTATCTATCTAAAGTTTCCAAATGCGAAAATTTCTTATTGCTAAATTGTCTACATTTATGTACGTGGGTGTGTGTACGTATGTGCTTTCCTTAAAAGATTTTTTATCAAAAAATTGAACCTACTGTTACAACAAAAAGTGTGAAATTACTTGTTGAAGTCGGTACCATGGTAGTTGAAAAGTAGGTGACTATTATCACAATATTGTGCGCATGGTACCGACTTCGACGAGATATTTCATGGTTTATGGTATTGCAGTCAGTTCCATTTTTATGGTAAAAAAATGTTTATTCAGCATTTTTAGTGACACTTGCTACTGTGGGCTACTCCTATATGTGTAAGTCAAACTTTATCAATAAAGTGGGAGTAGCCCACACTACTTACGGGATCGATTGTCATTCACCGTCAATGATGATATCATCAAGATAAGCTTACCACTTTTCAGTTTTTGGAGTGTAACCTTGGAAGTATACTCTACCAAACAAAAAATAATTTTGATTATTGGTCCACAAAAACGGGAGAAATCGGATAATATACACAAAAACATACACACAATCGTACATATGACCATCTCATATTTTGAAGACAGTTTATAAAATAAGATAAATCATTAGGGTGTAACCAGGCGACGGGCCACTTAAACATATTTCACTCAAAAAATTTCAAAAGCCTAGTAAAATGCAGAGATGCAATTCCATAGTATACACTACAAGAGGTCATCAACCCAAGTATTAACGGCACCAAAGTTTGCTGAAATAATAGTTGCTATTTACTGAACGACCTCCACTGTGAGCGCTTGTATATTTAAAACGGAATGCAGAGTTTCATCGTTAAATACTTATCGAACTATTCCAATAACTTGGATTCTTAATCGACCTGCAAACGTTTGCGGTACTCTGGAATTATAAAGGAAGTTCGGAACCTTAAGGAGTAGGAAATTAAATACGTGCCCCAAATGATCGGATTCAAAGCCGTAGCGATAAATCTTAACTGAAATGTTTTAGGTTGAAAAAAAGGAATGCTGTAGTTGATTATTTGACTTTAAGTAGTTTTTATAGCTTGTTGCTACCATACCAATTGTATTAAGCGACACTCTGGGAGATATAGACTTTTATAAATATTTGGAATCAGCGAATTTTTCTGCATCGTTTGAGCTGGGTTTGGTGACGATCGGAGCACTTATTTGTCACTTAATACAACCGCATTTGTGGGCCCATTTTGGACTGCAATGTATGAAGTGACACAAAATATTGACAAATTTAGGAACTGTGTACCTTAGCTCACTACCAAATACCAGACAGTCATTTAAACAATTTTTCCTGGAGCACAAATTACAGGCAACGTACGTTAAAGCATTTAGCCTGACCTTATAAACATACAAAATAGTCGCTTAAAACAATTAGCCTCTTTGTTGAATTCTTATCCAGTGTCGCTTAATACAATTAGCTTTACTTTATTATTCAAGTAGGATTCCAAACAATTTATTTAAAAAAAAAACAGTTGCATAAACTAATTAGCCATACATTAATAAGTTTGAGATATGGTATTTAAATCATTTAGCTTAGATATGAAATATGACCAATTCTTTGAATAAATAACTTAGCTATGAGCGATTATTTGCATGCCTAGGCGGTTAAGTCATTTAGCCTGGAACAAATATAAGTAAAATATTGGTAATTTTGTATTAAGCGACATGTATCTTTGTTTTAAATAGGAATATTAGAAAAAATAATGAATACAATTTTGGGGAATATGTTATAAAAACAATCCTTCTTTTTAAATCAATAATGCGATTTGCTAATGTTATTTTTTTTTCTAAAAATCTAAACTTTAAACTGCTCTGGTGTAAAGTTTCAAAAATGTCGGTTAATACAAATAGCCCGGAACCCGTCGTTATAGTACCATTATTCTATACGAGGATATTAATTATATTACTAGTTCACTCTTCTCGGTTAGGTCGCACTCAAACTTGGTGATAACAAACTTTAAGGTAAATAATTAAATACATATTATTTATTTAAATATAACTTAGCTAATCGTCACGCCGTTATATTTTCGAAGGGGTAGGCAGCGGTGTTTTAATACCATACGTTTCACCAGAGGTATATGTTTTAGTGCCATGTGATAGGGGGCGAGCCTGTTGCCATCTACGGGGCAGTGTTCTAGTCTCTAAACTACTATTGAGAGTACCTCTGTCAGAAAACCCCAATAATTATCGGACTAAGGTATTGATTCTAAGATCTCGAGATTCCAAAGCGGTGCTTCAACCACTACACCAAATAATGGTGGATTTTCTTATTTAAAAGAATATTCCTCGAAGAGAAGTTCCCACTGCGCGGATGAAGGGGCTCGCTTGGGTTCTGCCCTCACAGAGGTTGCGGTCGCGATCCACGCACGTCACAGTATTGTTTATAAATTCCACATTTCACATAATCGCAATATATTCTAGCACGCAAACTGGTTGATATCGATAAAGACGGATATGGGTTCTTAGCAGATAAGTTTTTTTTTTTTAAATTGAAATTGAGTAGATAAGTACTTATTAAAAATACACCATCCTATGTATGGCGCGCGGTGCGTTCCGGTGACGAATTGATACTGTCAGACGATGACCGGATGGTTGCCGGCGAACAATGTTTTCGCGGGCGCGTTGCGGGTAGTAGAAAGACTATGACACACACACACAGTAATAAAAAAAAGAACCAAATACAAAGCGAGCAAAGTCGCTGGCGGGTCAGTTAGTAGCAATTAAACAGACATAAGTATATAGTATATACTTATAATAGTAGTATAGAGATTTAATGTGACGTGAAAAACATGTCAGGTCAATTTAAATATCAAACACGTCTAATTTTTTTGTTAAAGGAAATCACAGCCATCTCACCTCAAAGTCTCATTTTAGTAATGTTGAATAAGAAATCAGAATTTTCCACAAATCCCATTACAAGCATGAACGATCAAAGTTGAACAAGATTTCACCAAGCGTCCTAACGGTACAACCACCTGTTTTTGATTACCTGAGGCCTAGAGTTTGCTTGAATAATTCCTTTTACAAGGGAGTTATTTCTATATCATAGGGATGTTTAAATGAATGAATGGGAAGGTCGGGTTTCTGCCCTGAATAATATTGAATGATTTTTATTAAATGTTAAACTAAATATTGAATTGTTTTCTCTCATACATTTATACTTAATGATAATGCTATTTATTCAGGGTATTAGATACTATAAAACTATTCCGTATAATTAAAGATCCTAGATCTAACATCAACTCAAGGAAACCAGCGGTGGTTAGAGTCATGGAAACACACATCAACACACAAACAGCCAAGAGCCCAGTACAAACGATTCTGACCTACACACAATGATTGAACGTGAAAGCCCGCGCTTCGAAGGCAGGGTTACTACCAACAAAGCCAACTGGGCTGTTATAATCACAGTGTATAAAAACAGTCATCTTCAAAGATTTGCGGTCGAAATTTTTTTACTAATTTCAAAAGTAGGGGAAAAGTGTCCAGAATACTGGCAGAATTGCCACGCTGGATAGCAATGCTAATTTCATGCCTAAAGTCGATACCAGCATACCCATTTACAATCTAATTAAATTTCAGTATATATTGTGTATATTACCCAATATAAACGTAGTTGTGAGGATTTCTACATACCAAAGTGTAAGAAATGTCTTTTTAACTTTCTTGATTCATTCAGACCTTTCAATCAGGTTCTACAACTCTCATGGGCAAACGTAGTGCTTGTCATGAGGCAGAAGTCTTGCACGTCTTGTCACTAAAATTAAAAAAAGAATCACTTCAGTACGCGTAAAGATATTCCAATACTTTGTCATAATTAACTTCTTAAATGTTATTAAGAGACTCAATGGCGGGATTTAAAAATCCTTAAATAGCGGTATGTACAGAATATTCTGTTTGAATAGTTAACACACCTTCCAATTTGCATCTTAAATTCTGTACTACAATCTAGAAAAGTCTGCTCAGGTATTTATTATGTAACCCTCATAATAGTATGCTAAAGCACTAGCTAGAGCGGCATTGTGAGACCCTCAAAGACGGATAAGCTAAGCTATGTTAAGCTCCAACATCCGCGCCAAGTAGAAGATCACTGTTTAATAATGAACATTATTCCGGGTGTAAGATAAAGCTAGCTACAAAACATGATAGAATAAACTAAGGCACAAAACAAAGCAGTCGTAAATAAATAAAACTACAAAGTAGTCAAACTTCCTTTTAGGATAAAAAGTTTTTTAAAAACTAAAAATTAATCAAATTAAAAATACGTCCAGCCGATTTGGAGG
Organism: Selenia dentaria; assembly: GCA_917880725.1. Lineage (NCBI taxonomy): Eukaryota > Metazoa > Arthropoda > Insecta > Lepidoptera > Geometridae > Selenia > Selenia dentaria. The sequence goes on from OU862893.1 coordinate 25,282,927, forward strand.
CTCTAATTATAATGAATTAAAATATGAACTACAAGTCCCATCTGCGTGGGTAACATATCCTAAGTACTATCCAGCGACCACCTATGACAATGGTAAGTCAGCTGGAATGTTGCTTACTAATCTAATATGGATGGTTCGGGCGGATGCATACCTAACTCCTCCCTCCCCAAGAGGGAAATTATCGGTGCGTTCATTTTTAATAACGTTCCAAAAATTTCGTGAACAGACTAAAAGTAACTTATTACGAAACATATATGTAAAATTATAAAAAGCCATATAAAAACTAAAAATAAGGTAAAATATAAAACTACACTGAGGTTAGAGTCTGGTTCTCTCAAAACACTATTTACCATTTCACTGTGCTTTAACGCATAAGACATGTACTTCACTTCGCCTAATTTTATTTTTTGCATGTTAAGTACGCGTGCACCGGATAAGGGCACATTCGTACTCTCACTTGTAGAGTACAATCAATGACAGGGCGATCCCTGTCATTGACCTTCTTGATCGATGCTCTGCGAGGTCGCTCTCGGTGTATGCACGATGATGTCGAACTCGAATGCCGTGGATTTCGAAATCACATGGCTTTTCAAGCGTTGCAGTATACGTCCCAAAGACTGGATGTTTAGTGATTTCAGCGGCACAATAAGCTGTTACTACAGTTTTCAGCAGTGTATACAAAATCCACCTTGCAGCAGGTATTGGTTGGACTCTCACATCCTCCATGTGGATTTGACGTTGCACGCAGCGAGTGAGGTTGGCATCAAACCGTATAAGTGGTTCGATGTAGGTGAGCTCAGGATAAGGAGCTCTGTTGTCGTCGGCACACAGGTAGAGGTCCCCAGCAACCAGGGGCCGGCATGGTTTCTCAATCGGAAGGTATTTCATTCCCTTTGCCAAAAGGTAAAATATAAAATATTGGGGAAAGATGGATAGGGTTTTATTTAAGCTTCGCGAAACATTGGTATTGAGTAGAGTTTATAATAATTGTAAGTATTATTATCAGTAAGCGGTATCTCTATTATAAACGTAATCTGGTTTTGTTTGATATAAGATTTAATATTAACAGTTTCTTCAAGTTTTACCTAGTTGTTTTCAGTAGCAGGATAAACCAGGTTTTCTGTGTTACTTATTAACCTTAGATGATACAACAATTCTGTCGAATTAACTATGGACTGATGTAAAATAGATAATTTGCTGAAAGCTAGAGCAGTTTTAATTTCTCCTAACTTCACAAATATAGTGCGAAAGCTACTTATGAAAAGGTTATAAAAACTTACAACGTATGTAGAATAGTCCCAGCGTTTCTTTTGTGAAGCTAACTCTTGCAACATAGATTCAAAAATTTTCATGCGTGCCTCTAACAAAATAGAATTTTTATTAACACTTCAAGAGTCGTTATATTATAACAATGAAATTTCTATTGTGTCTGGCCACATGATGACCAATGACCTTTGATGGATTAATAGTGTCAATAGTATTAATGAAACTATCGATTATTTGTGAAAGCAGAGTTAATTTCTTTGATATATTAATTTCATTATGTATATATATCGCATCCTCATGGTCTAGATTTCCAGTGACGAACCCAAAGATTTAATAAAACTTCTCTTGGATCTTTGCTGCGGAACCAATTGTCTATATTTCTGAACAGTCATCATGAATAGTATCACGTAAGTAGTCTAAATGCATATTCAAAGTTACAAAATCACGACGATATAAATCGTTTTGTTTTATCATATTATTAAACTGTTCATAGTTATGTATAATAAAATTCAAGTCATTGTAAATGCGTTCCAAGTTTACAATTTTAACAATTGTCCAGTGATCAGTTTGCATGTAAGCTTGACCTTCCTTTACTGGTATTTTGCCTGGGTTTCCCTCAAGTGTTCCCAGCTGAAGGCCCAGCACCGGCATCGCTACCACCAGAACACTCCACCTGCGGAGGGCGTTTTATGTTTTTAATTGGTACTTTGGTTATCCGCTCGCCTACCTGAATTGGTACTACATTTCGTTCTTCTGTTTCTACAACTTTTGCTTTTGTATATCTGGGCTTATCTTTACTCTTCTTCACACACTCTCTTATTCACATCTTTTGCGAAAATAGTTTTTCCCTCTTGAGAATCTATTTTCTACTTCATCCATATGCTTCCTAAGCCTATGTTCTTTTTTGTCAACGTTTACTATCATAGACTGTCCTGCATCGTCAGTGTCAGTTAGAGCATTTACCTTAATTCTTGATAGAGCGTCCGCGTTCGTGTTTTCTTACCCTTTTTGTAAACTATATCGTAGTCATAGTCAAGTAGTCTCAGTCTCAGTCTCAGTCTCCAACGGGTAAGCTTACTACTAGAGTCTTGTTGAGTTTCGAGCCATGATAAAGGCATGTGGTCAGTATAGATGGTAAATTTACGGCCGTATAAGTACGGACGAAAGTGTTTGACAGCCCATATGATGGCCAGGCATTCTCGTTCAATCGTGCTGTAACGTGACTCGGTGTCACTAAGGGTTCTACTCGCATATGCGACTGGTTTGTCGTTACCGATTTGCCCCTGTGGTAGTACTGCACCAAGTGCGACGTTTGACGCGTCTGTCATAAGAATGAAAGTCTTGTCAAAATTAGGGTATTGCAGCAGTGGTGCATTTGTCAGGAGTTCTTTACATTTATTAAATGCTTCAATCTAATTTCGGTCAGTCACAATTTTATGACGCTTTTTAAGGCATGATGATAAAGGTTTTGTAACCTGTGCAAAGTCTTTGATGAAACTTCTGTAATAGCCAATGAGTCCGAGAAAACTTTTTATTTTAGTGGTCGTTTTAGGTAAGGGGTAGTTCAGTACTGCTGCAACCTTGTCGTCGTTGGACTTAAGCCCGTCTTTAGTAATGGTGTGGCCTAAGTAAAGGACTTTCTTTCGTAGGAATTCAGACTTATCTAACTGAATTTTCAAGTTGGTGGCCCTAAGTCTGTCGAATATAGTCCGTAGATTCTGGGCTCGTCATCGATGGTGATATCATTAAGTCGTCTGAAATCTACAACCATTCGCCATTTAAGTTCTCCTGATGCATCCATCTTCTTTGGAACAAGGTGAACCGGTGCGTTCCATGGAGAATGAGATTCCTGAACGACGTTGTCTCTTAAAAGCTGTCTATGACTTCGTTGTGCTGACTGCTAGCGTGAGTACTCACAACTTAGAATGGTTCATGTTTAACGTAATCTAGAAAGTAGTGGTATGCAAACGATAGCTTACGAAAGACCGAGTACTTCCTGTGTCTATCATGAACTTCGCATTAATTTCCGGTATATAGATATACGGCAATTTCAGTTTGGAGTCACAGTTCAGTTCTATAGTCCTGAGAAGGCATCCACTGTACGTCATCGATCAGTCGTGACGTGTACCCTACACGTCACGACTGTCATATCCGTAGTCACCGTCATGGAAATAATCGTCACGGTATTGTACGTTACGGTTGTCAGAGGTAAGCTTATTCAACCTAAAGCCTTGTTGCGGTGTCTGCTGAGGCTGCGGTCTTGGAGGCAGTATCTGCATAGACACATCGGTCGGCTGATAATCAGGATTTTGAATTTGTGGTGGTTTGTACCCAAATTGTTGTGGAGTCATGCCAAAGTTTTGTTGAGGCCTATTGCCGAACTGCGGCGGCTTATAACCTAACTGTAGAGGTTTGTAACCAAATTGCTGGGGTCTGTACCCAAATTGTTGCTGCGAGGTAAGTTGAGGACGATATCCTAATTGGGGTTTATAACCAAAATTATTTTGCTGCTCGAACTGTGGTCTAATATTCTGAGAGTTTTGAGGTAAGCCAAAATTAAATTTTTGTGGCGTAGTATAATTGTACTGTAGCACGAAAGGTTTTAAACCACCTTGAGGTTGAATCGTCACCGGAGGGGTATTTCCAAACTTAAACCCTAGTCCAGGAACAGTAGAAGGCTTTAGCGCGGAATTATTGCCGTGCATACGATTTCGCATCGTATACTGTTCTAGAAAGATGACCTCCTCAAGCACTACTCCTAAGGCATCTTCTAAATTAGCAGGTGCCTTTAGCCTAACTACACGAACCATATTCTCAGGTAAATTGTATAGAAATTCATTTAGCGCCGTGTTTTATATATATTGCGATTTTCGCGCGCTTAAGTTCAGTGTCACTCAATAAGTTTACTTTAGAGATAAGAAGTGAACGAATAGTTTGTACTCTACAGCAAAAATCTAGATATGATTCACCTGATTTAATTTTACACGACTCTAATTCTATGCTTATGCACTCTTCACTTCGTGGATCACCGAAGTGCTGTTGCAAAAGTTCTCTTAGGGCGGACCAGTTCGAAACGTCCTCCCTTTCAGATAGTAACGCGGCTGCATTATCAATCAATCGGCTCGTAATCGCATGCAATACATATATGTTCTGTTCTTTATGCCCTCGAAATCAGGTTATAACATATTCGCACTTTCTCAAAAATAAACTTAACTGTCGCTTATCACCCCCAAATAACGGGATAAGTCGTAACATTTCATTTGGAATAGGCACTATTTGTACCGTCGAAACTACAGGTTCCGTTGGTAAGGGAACTTGGTGTGCACGTGGTTCCATTTTGATAGAGTAACGCACGATTTAGATAAACCAATATGATAATCTAAATTATACACACACAATGTAAAAATTAAAATAAACACATGTAAAATCAATAAACACAATAGATAACATAAAACACAGTCAAAAATTAAATAAAAAGTGTAAAATGCAAATATCCTAACAAATTAATAAAGTGTAAATAAATTCCTAAAATGTTGTGTTTATATACTATCAATTATTCACTTATTTTAAATCGATTAACACAATACATTAAATATTTTTGAATGTACTATAAAACTTTTATTTAATTGATTGCCCGCTCTGTTTTATATTCCCTCTACATTCGTAGCTTTATCAGTCCAAACACCGTCCAGACGTTCTAAGAAATAGATAAAGATAACAACCAGATACGTTATAATGAGAGAGTTTTGATTTCGAGAATATTAAATTTATAACTAGCACCCTTTATAAAAAATACCGGAGAGGTATTGGTAAGGAAGGCAAAGAGTTTTACTCACCAACCGACCGTTACTCCCATACTCGGCACCATCGGGAAATTGACGAATTTTTGTCGTCGTCTAAGTACTATCCAGCGACCACCTATGACAATGCTAAGTCAGCTGGAATGTTGCTTACTAATCTAATATGGATGGTTCGGGCGGATGCAAAACTAAGTTGTAAATAATTTTGCTTCAAAATAACAAGGCCCATCTTCTCCAGATACTTGATTAATTAATCAAGTAAGTATCCGTTAATCAAGTTAAACAAATTTAATCTCGCGACCTTACAATTACCGACACCGGCACTAAAGCAAGACGAATGATTTGTTTGCCGTGGAAACCGAGAAGAACGGGCATACAAATACTCGAATACGAAACGGGCATCCGAACACTGGACCTTAATCATAAATCACCAAAGGCGAACCCTTTAAATAAATTGGAGCGTTTTTTTATTTTGACACCAATTTCCGGTTGGATGTACCGAATTACCATTTAGATTTAGATAGCGTGAGTAATTGGGTACTAACGTCTAGGGATTGAAGTATCGGTCTCGGATATCGATAGCTAAAAAGTTTCGACGGAAATATATCGAAGTGAACAAAACCAGTATTATTATTTGAATTTTAGGTATTTTCTATACGATCTCAATACATAAAAGAAATAATACCAATATCATTGTTAGATAGATATTGATATTATTTTAGATTATATGATTCGAGTAGATTGTTACGTATTAAATAAAAAAACAATATATATTTTTATACTCATCGTGGATAACAAATTTATTAAAAAAAAGGAGATTACTGTCGTCTATCGGACACATTTATTAGAGATAGAGCTACCATTTTCATGCGTACCTAATTCTACAATCTGTTAACTGATAATAACACAAGAATTGCTAGGTTGGGTCAGTAACTTGATAAGTTTTAGTTGATAAAATCAATAACATTACACAACTAATCCCTAGATTCACAAATAAGTTGGACCATGTTACTTCTTAACTTTTTATATGATTTTTGCAGTATTTACACCATTTTACGCATTGTTTGGCATACCGACTTTAAATTAAAAAAATAAACCTCTTGATTTCTTAAATAAAACCACCTGGCAAAACAAGCTAAGAATTAAATAAAAAACTTATTACAAATTTATACCTATACCAAAATTAGATACAAAAAAGTCTAAATTGGTTTAAATAAGTATTTATTTTAGTCCTGATTCTCAAATCGGTCTGTTTTGCATTGTGCTGTTTACCTTAGAAACCTTATTCAACCTTTCCACCAGTCCGGTATAACATTTTACATTTGAGTATAATTAATTATGTAATTAATATTCTACTGCGGAATTTGATTCCAGAAAAGGTAGGTAACGACATAACATCATGTGCCGCCAAAATTAAAATATAAATTATTTGCTCAAATCATCGCCATCAATTGTTAAAAGTCTCTTTTCAACTCTACTAATGTCCCTTGATCCTAAATAACCAAGCCTGGATTTTGTATATCCGCTAGAATTGTCAGGGTGGGATATGGGTTGACCTTTCTACATATATTTTAAAGTGAGAGGAAATGCGTACTAAATTTTGTAAAATAAATTTAATAATAAATTTACGCAAGACACTTTTAGTGACTACATGATTCACTCCAGATTGGTATAGATATATATCGTTTGCTATTATCATTTAATATTTAAAATTTGACTGTGGTACGAAAAATGAGACCTTTTTTCAAATTTGCTAATTTAAATAAAGGTCACATTTTTTCATATGGTCCGACAAGTTTGAAGCAACGTTGGAGGATGTTTTGGCTGGGTTTCAAAGTTTTTCAATACTCTGTTACATTTGCAAACGCCGCATTGCATGCTCCAACGGAAATACAGCATTTTGTGCCTTTTTATTTTGACATTGTTTATGTTTTCCCTCCGTGTTTATTCTAACAATATTTAAGACGATATGGAAAATTTGTTGTAGGTGTTTCACGTACGTTTTCCTCGTGACGTGCTGATTTGTGTTAATATAAACGCATATTGTATTTTACAATACGGAACATGAGGATAAAAGCAGTATTACGATGCCTATAATTTTCCCATAATAGCTACTGGGACGTTGGGAAGGCTTACATACGTTGTTTTGTAATCTCGTGCAAGGAAGTTGGTTAGCTACAGATGCGGTTGGAGCCCAAATTTTGTCGTTTCCTTTATTTATATTCTTCATCGTTACCTTTGTATGAAACTTTGCTTCAAACAACGTTATGTATGTGATACTATGTGAGTCCAGAATAATTAAACCTACGAGTAAACATCATTACGGAACTGAGCGGAACTACCCTCAACCTTGTTGTGACGTGTTGGCAAAATTAACTCCGAACACTAGCAACATTAGTGGTTTCTAAGCACACTTTGTATGCTTTGTATCAAGATGCCTAACTCTAGCCACAGTGCATGATTACGCAACCGACAATACAGTTTAGTACTACGTTTAACCTGAAGAGCTTTTAGTGACTGTTACATGTAAAAAAAATGGAAATTTATTTACATACTTACAACTTTACTTATAACAATGTTTCGCGTAAAGTGGACAATAAACGTATTAATACAATACTAGATTTTAGGCTCACCGCGTCTCAGTCTCCGTCGTCAGGTATAAATCGAAAAAATATCGATCCTAGGAAAAAACTACTAGGAAAAATAATAGAACTTAAATTGTAGAAAATTAAATTCTTAGCAAAGTGCTTAAAAGCGCGCGTAATTTGGTGTAATCAAATGACAAAACAGCAATAGATTTAATCTGTTGTCAATAACGCCCTAAACCCCGTTGTTAATTACCTTAATTAAAGATTAAGTACTACGTAGACTATACCACGTAAGATCACTTTAGAACAAAACCGTAGCTACCACAGCTACCTACTTAAAACTCGAAGATGAGTCAGAAACGTTTTCGGGAATTGTTTGAGCAAGTTAGCGCGGGAAACAAAACAATTAGCGAAATTAACGATAAACAAGAGATCGTGGTTTTGTTGAAGTAGATACTCGTATACTGCTGCTGCAGTATATCTTCTTCATTATATATTAGGTTTAAATGTTTGAACCTGTTTAGTGATCCTGTTCAGTATAACAGAGTCTTCAAGGTCTAAGGTATAAGCATATATATAAGCAGCTCGTAATCACTAAAAATATTACAGAATAAAACATTATTTAAATTACATATTTACCATGTCAGCGCGCGATGTAAACAAGAAAGCACTTTGACAACACTGGGCGAAAAACACTTTTCACATCGATGCAATTGTTTGATTATAAATCCTTTTTACAGTTAAGTAGTTACAAGACAAATAGTAAATGGATACATCTGTTTATAAGTAATGAGATTCTTCTGCTTGATCGATTCCTCATGACTGAGGGTTGTGACCACCATGAATGGCCTACTGAACTATGTTTCTCCAAGAATTGCGACATTCGGCTTGTCTCGTAGCAGATGATACATTTGCCTTTTTTATATCTTTGACAACGTCAGTCCACCTGTTGGGAGATCTTCCACGACTGCGTTTTCCTTCCACGTGAGCCACAACAATGAGCTTTTCTAAGTTGTTAGCGTCTCTTCTGGCCACGTGTTCGAAGTATTGTAAGAGTCGCTGCTGGCATATACTGGACAGTCAAGTTTCAATTGTAATTCTTTTAGGATAGACTCATTGATGCGGCGTGCCGTCCATGAAAATCCAAACATTTTACTAAAAGCAATTTTATTTACAAGTATTGAGATATGAGGGCATTCATTAGTTTCAAGTTATGAATAAGCATTCTTTTTATATCAAATATTTTATTTGGTATTGTTCCCCACAGATGTAGTCTTATAAACCTATGTTCCACTAAAAGTCATGTATACGCTAAGTTAGATCTTATCTGCGCCTTAGTGTGATAATTTCATGCTGATTTTAAAGGTGCCGTGAGAGCAAAAGCTGTTCTCCACATATCATTAATTATATTACTAGTCGCGAGTGGATACTAGTTAATCATACATCATAACCGTGGCATATGGAAACACTTACGGCATGAATGTTTAATATTTTTTGTTGTTACGGTTCTTATTCATGTACTCCTGGTAGACCGGTTGTATTGCAAATGCTGTGGGAATCTTGGCGAATTACCAAACGTTACTTAAATAAACATTTCTTGAAACCTTCCAAAAGTTCGCTGAAGTGAAGCCAAGAATTTGATCGTAAAATTTGTGAAAGTGCAAACATGTGCCGTATTTTAAAATTAAATCTCAAAATGTGGTATTTCCAAACAAATGCTGCGTTGTGCCTAATTTTGCCGTTAATTACGTACAACGGTTAATAAAATAATGTAGGCACTTATGTTTTAAATACAACTCAGTTGCCTTTATGTGTTGATTTTTAATTATTTTTTCCTAGTGACAGAGAAGACTTCGCAAAAAGAGAAGCAAAGATTTTTTTTCCACAATGTGAGCTAGGCATCCGTCTACCATCAGGCTTTAGCAGCGAAGGGCCACAGAAACTAATTTTGAATGACTTTTCCAAGAACTAAAACCCGTACTACTGCTTAAGTCAATGATGAGATGAAAAACTGGCACTGCGTAGCAGTCTAGATCTTCTCAGCTAAAAGTACAAGCAATTACATATGATAAGTATATACAGTACCTCTGTACTGGTTACCTCTTGGATTGTTCCACAAAGCAATCCACATTTTTCCAGATGGACTTGTAGAGTAAGGCATGCTTCCGTTGCGCAAATGTTCTCCCATTGTAGCATTTAATTACATATTTAAATTTAGGAAGAAGCAGAAGAGCGGGCCGCTCAGCGAACCGGGAGACACAAATCATAATATTTTGTTACAAAATACTAATACCAAATGTTGTGCAGATGAACATAACTCATGTAATGCATAAAAACTTAGCCAATTGCTTAGTTACTGTGTATTGAGACATAATTTATTACAGTGTATCAGGAACTTCTGTTTATCCTGACATGTGTTCAAGTATGGCATTTGACTAATTCTCGCAAGTAAGCTGAAAAAAGATGACGTTGTTTTGATCTCTAATTGAGACTGATCATGTGACTTATTGTGAATAGAAATAAATAAATAAAATAAATGTATTAGAAACTAGCTGCGCTCCGCGGTTTCACCCGCGTGGTAATGGATGAATATTATGAAGAATCAAATATAGCGTATGTTACTCAGGCATAATGTAGCTTTCTACTGCTGAAAGAATTTTTTGAGTCGGTTTGGTAGTGTTTGTGTTTTTGCATTACGAACAATTAAACAATGAAACCTTTATTTTATGTTATTAGGATTACATACCAAGGTACGAATAATGTGGCTTTGTTTGTACCGGCGTAAATATTGCATATTTAAATGTGAAAAAGTAGTTATTGTGACATAACTGTTGCACTAATAAATGTTGCATTTTTTTGTTCAATAGATGTCGCTCCGTCCCCATACGACGGTTAAAATCAGCTAGAAAGTTAAAATTCGATGATCGGACCTCGAGTCTTGGTAGCCTAGTTGGTCATGGCGTCTGACACAGATCGGAACACGCGGGTTCGAATCCCATCCGAGGATGTCAATTTTTCTCTCTAAAAAATTGCTATATTTGTATCGCTAAGTAAGCGTTAGTGCTTTAAAAAAATAATTCTATAACTGTAAGAGTTGACATAAAATAAAAAATAAGTAAAAAGCCATTATCCAACAAAAATCTAACATAGTTGCTTTAGTAATTAACTATTGAATTTTACGCTATAATGTATCGCCTCTTCGGCACAGGCCTCCCCTAAATCTTTCCACTCTACTGTTTCTCTCGCCTTCCTCATCTAGTCGGGTCCGAATATCTTAGAGAACATCATCTTTTCCTCTGCCCTCCTTGGTTTCTTTTTCCGTCCAGAGGTATCCACTCTGTAACCCTTTTTGTCCATGTTTCGTTTTTTAGTCAGCAGACATGGCCTGCCCATGTCCATTTCAATACTCTTATCCTTTGTGTTATATCTGGTGCTTTAGTTCTCTTTCTTATTGTGGTATTACTTACGTAGTATGAAGTTTTGATTCTTAAAATGCTCCATCTTTCGCTGGCAAATTGCAATTTTCTCTTCGTTTTTTCTCCTAAGCGACCATGCCTGACAAGCATATATTAAACACGGTAATAGTTCACATTACTATCATGGTGCTGCAGTCATTTTTGTCGATATTGATGTCCTCTATAATTCCTACATCACTTGGCTCTATTTGTCAATAATGTCCGCAGCATACACTATTAAAGGTTTTTTAGCTATACAATGTTAGCGATTTTCTTGTTCATAACACTAAACTACCGAACTAAAAATTTTATTTAATCAAATCCAAAACCCTTTAACACTTAGAATAAAACTTCTAAAATTCGGATTATTCTAATTAATTTTGGGTTATTTAAGGTTAGTTTAGCGAGCACCATGTTAAATGACGACTTAACTGTTCGGAAGTGTTACACTAATTTGGATTTTAGCCTAAACAAAATAAGTACCTACTGCCATAATTTAGAGATTTTCAGTTAAGAGAATGCTTACAGAATCGACACCAATTGCATATTTTATGTAAATATGAAAAAGTATTTAACTGACATAACTTTAAAAGTCAGACATAATATGGTTTTGGTGACATTTTTGTAGACATTGACGCCTTCTGTAAAAAGGTACTACATCACTTTGTCAAAAGTTTCCGCAGTACGCGATATAAGGATATTTTTCACACCTTGGGTTACAATATCGAAAATTTCATACGTATCCCTGAAATTGTGCAAATCTCATATGTCCCATAGAACATAGGAGATTAGCACTAATTCAGGGATACGTTAATACGATGGTGAAATATTTTCCAAATCTGTCCAATAGTGTCGGAGCCTATTCAATACAAACAAACAAACATGTTTTTGTTCTTGATAATGTTGTTAAATTATATATATATAATGTAGATGTAGACTAGAGACTGATTTAAAAGCTCAATACCGTTAAACAGCTTTTTCTGCAATCCTTATTTTATTGATCGAATGTCGTAATGGTCTTATTTATTTTATTATATATACAGTGTATTCCATTGGTATTTAATTTGAAATTGATAGTACCCGCATAGGGAAGTAACTCTGCCCCTCAAACCCACATTTCCTAAATTTCCGTACATAAGCAATATCTACAATTGCATTATAAGCAAAACCTTTCCTACAGCCGAATATTATTGTAATAACATAATTTCCGAGTGACAAGATGAAAGGATATAGCGTACGTAACGCCTATATTCCTCCCTTGGCGCCCGAAGAGCCATCCTACAATAAAAAGGGCCATAAAAACTTATCTCGAGAAGATTGTACAGACAAACCGTCAATATGTCCTCACAAATAATATATCTAACGGCACTAACGCCCAAAATAGATAAAGTAAGAGCTCGTAAATCAAAGATAGATAGCTATCGTAGTATGTCAACTTAGTGGTCGGAGCGTGAAAGCGGTTTAGTTAAATTGAGGTCCCCAGATTGAAGAGATGTTTTATAAGCCCAAACATAATATTGTTGTCGTTTTATAATATACCTTAAGGCCCTTTGATATATAGATGCAATCCAAAACTTTACTTAAACATTCTAACCAGTTTTTGGGGTTACGTAGTACTAAAACAAGGAACCCTTATGTGATCGATACGGTCATATTCCTTTACAGCTTAACATATTCCACGGTTGTAATGAATGCATGATATTTTGCACAACTCATTCATACAAATACAAAACAAATCTATCTATATTCATAAAAATGAACCCCTATTTCTCCTGGTCACGCTATAACTTTAGAACGGATAAAGCTATCTTGCTATTTCTATTTATTGTGTTAATTATTATCAGTAGAAGATTCTTTTAAAAAATTTCAAGAAAAGACGGGAGATTATAGTGAAGCTGAAGGCCGAGCCTACTACCCAAACGAATTCGCGGGTAGTCGCTAGTACATTCTATAATGTTTAACTGATGGTATGTTAAATATTATAGAATGTCTTTTAGGGAAGGCACACTTATGTGTGAGGTGAGGATGACGTTTTTATTACAGGACCCTATCGAAAGAGACATTGTTGAGTATGTTATTTAAAATAGAAGTTTATGTTAAGGCTTTTTCTGGGATTCCATACCTCAAAAGGAAAAAAGATCCCACATAGGTTCACTTCATTTCCGTGACCTTTTCTGAGGAACGCGTAAAGACTTGATATCGTGTTAAAATTATTAATAAATACTCGGGTCTATGGCCGGTAGTGTAAAAATCAAACTTGTAAGTCAACGCGACTTTGAGTTTATTATGGGCCTCATAAGTAAGCTCAAAGTCGCACAACGAGCTATGGAGAGGGCTATGCTCGGGGTTTCTCTACGTGATCGTATCATAAATGGGGAGATCCTTAGAAGAACGGAAGTCGCCGACATCGCTGAGCCCAGAAGATTAGCCAGTTGAAGTGGTAGTGGGCAGGGCATATAGCACGCAGAACAGATGGCCGATGGGGCCGAAAAGTTCTGGAATGGAGACCACGGACTGGCAAGCGCAGCGTAGGTCGTCCACCGACACGGTGGACAGACGGCCTGATAAAGGTCGCAGGACGACATTAGATGCAGGCCGCTCCCAACCGGTCCTTTTGGAAAATTATGGGTGAGGCTTATGTTCAGCAGTGGACGTCCTACGGCCGAGATGATGATGAAGTCACACTGAAAAAAACGTTTCGCTCTACATAACCAAAATTTTGTCTACGAGTTACATAAAATTAGTGACAGCCTAACCAGTGTCACATATAACAAAAGCCAGTTGAGTTACTGGATTTGTGTAGCTTAGAAATAATCTATTTTAGTTTTATATTGCTAATTTCTTCAGTTTAGTGTTCTCAAACCGCTGGGCTACGGCAAACTCATTACAAGTTACCATTAGGAAAACTTTTTGTGTTAATATAACACCTCATTTTTGTTACAGTAACTCATCTATATGTCTAAAAGTAATTTAATTTTCGGTGATATTACTTGTACTTTTGTAAACTATTACCACACAACGTATTTATATGCAATTTAACTTTATCTTTGTCTTACCCAACATTTTGGCAGTATCTAGTCAAACTATCCATTTAATTTAGCTGATTTGTTTTGTTGCCTATATCAAAATTGTTTGACTGATATTAACTAAACTAAATTGTTACTAATAGCGAATAAGTTTGGTAATATAGTGCCAAATAGTTTTGATATATATAAAGGAACAGGTATGCTATATTAAAATAGCAGTTTTGATATGTATTAAAGAACAGATATGCTATATTCAGATAACTGTTTTGATATATATGGATGAATTATAGTACCTATTCATTTATACATATCAAAACGGTTATCTGAAAATATGGCAAAGCATAACTTTTGATTCAACTCTTTAAGTTATTTAACCGATTATCTTTAAACTAATTTATTTATGTTATCGGTTTAATAACTTAACTGAATAGTTTATATAATAGAGTCAATAATAGTAAGTCTAAATAGTTTAATACTTACACGATTTTTTTGACAAAATAACACTGTCGTAATAATTAGTATTACGTTTATATTATTATATCACCAAATTTTACTATATATAGTACTAACACAAAATTTTACACGTTTGCATAGTTTTCTTCTTGAGGAATGGAGGAGCAGTCCATTTTCTTGGAATTTTTCATTCATTGAAAGCACTCAAGATAATATATATATAAAGTTCCTGAAACAACATAGACCATAATGATTTCTTAGGTTTACTACTACGTTAAATGTATAGTAACTTAAACGTCGTATTGATTACATGGTTACATTAAAATGAAACTTTAAACAGATGTAATCAATAAGATTTCAAATATAAACGATTTAAGTTGTTTAAAGTAGTTTTTCAAGACTTAAAATATATTATTTTACTTAGGTTTTCTATACAACTTTTTACTTGCTTTATTTTACAAGTATACATGTTGAATCTTGTCAATGTTGCTTTTAAGAACATCTACAGGTCGATCAAGACTATCTTCGTCCACCAATTTGCCTCTATAGGTCTTTTAGTAATTTCACGAACACAAAACGTGGCTGCATACGCTGACGTATCTTGCAAGTTATTTTTTTTGTTTCTTTGTATATGTACCGCGCGCACGCAACTTTTGTATCGTAATGAAGAAAACAATAAAAGAGTATTTATTTAATTCTTGTAGCCTAACTTATGTATTGCAGCACACTGACCGTGCGTCTCTATTCAAACAAAATCTCACGTAAAAATAACTAAATTTTGAGGGGATGTAGCAATACTAATATGTAGTCATACAAAGAATATCAACTCACTTAGGAGCAGTTAAACTTATTAAGCTTAACATTGCCAAAGAGCTATGTTATATTGCGTGCAAAAGTTTGGTTACAGGGTAACAAACCAGTTTATCTACAGAAGTTTGGTAAATAAAAACAAAAATATATGTTACACATAACTTACATTGGAACAACAAAACCTGTTGTATGGTTATTAAATAAACCAGTTTTGTTAATTTGACTTAAGTTTATTGTCAAATAAACAAATTTTGGTTATATCTAAAATAGTCCAAACAGGTTCGGTTTTTTTTCCAGTGCAACGCGATTAAAAGATATGACCGTTTGTATCCTATATTTTCGCAAATTTTGCGATATCACAAGGAAATCAAAACCTTTACTACCGGTTAACCTTTAATCATTCAATTTGGCATGAAGAAATGTATTTCAGCACATTTAGAGGACACAATCTGTAAGAAGTAGGTATATAATATATATTTTGATATTAAAACAGGAATTAACTATTACAAACTTATTATTTGCGGTTGGTACAATAATCGTGTTTAGGGATCGAACGGCAATGTTAAGTTTTTCCTTTAACCAAATTTGCCTTTTAGATATAGCAATAATGTTAGATGCTTTCTTTATGTACAAAACCCTTGGTGCGCGAGTACAACTCGCACTTGGCAGGGTTAAATTAAGTGCAAAAGCTCGTTTATCAAAAGGGCAGGTTATGAAGCATTGTACTTTATCTGTACTCTATAATAAAGATAAATTAGTTCAGCCCCTTAGTAAAAAAAGTTTACAAACGTTACGAAAGACATTCAATATATATTAGTAGGATAGTCAAGTCTTTCAGTAACATTAAATTCATTACAAGAAAAATACAGTTACAACATATTTGCTGTGCTACGAGCCAAAATAAAAAAGGTCATCAAATCTACAGCACATACAAACGGAATTTTAGTAAAGTGCAAAAGCACGTAAATAAAAACGTGTCTGCTTTGAAGTAGTGCGCTTAAATTTTTTATCAACACTGTAATTTTAAATAATATCTCTTTAATATTACTTACACAAAGGTATACTTGTAATTAAGAATTATATGAAATCGACTAACCATCGCTTCGATGGTATATAACCGATTTTAGCTTAAGTAATTGATAAAAATTGATTAAATCGATTACTTTAGCAAAACTTCTCAATAAAACTATGTTTAGTATCATAATGAGGTTATTGAGCTAGCTAGAAATAACAATATGTTATGTTACAATACATTTATTTTTTCAAATAGTCTTATTGGTCAGAACACGTACTTCAGTACCTGTCGCGACCACGAGTTATAGCGCAAAAAGGTAGTTAATCAAAGCAGTCGGCTATAAAGTAGTGCTCTCACATTTTGTGCACGGTATATTAGGCACGAATGACTTATTGTCGTGTCGACCCAAGGGTCTCCAATGAGTGTTGAAGTAAATTGATGAAATTTCTAAGGATTTATTTCATAGTTTAGTTATATTCAACGGCCCTGTTGGATGTACTTGACAATGTGCTCGTAGCCCAAGACCATGGCATGGATACCATTCCGGTGCTACTTGATTTTTCCCGTGTATTTGATTCAATAAACATCTCACTGCTTTTATCCATGCTTTCCGGTAAGGCTTTTATGCCTTTGAAATCAACACCGTAAAATGGTTCAATAGTTACATATCACATACGTCACAAATTGTACAGATTACATGTTTGGATGGTAAAACGGCGTATTCTATCCATCTTTATAATTTCAGAGGAGTTCCTCAAGGTACAATACTCGGGCCGGTACATTTTATACTGTACAATGCAGACATTATTAATTGCATTAAACATTGTCAGTATCACATATTATATGCTGACGATTTGCAGATCTACTTGAGTTTTCATCCTAGCGATGTTCATCTTGCTGTTAAACATAATAACGAAGACTTAGGCAGACTTGCTAAATGGTCCATCGAAACCTGTATGATACTTAATCCCATTAAATCTAAGTATTTGATTATGGACTTAAAACATGTAACAAATATTGCACATCATAGTCCACAAATTTCCATATTAACAAGCCTATAGAATGTGTAACCAAAGGCAGAAACCTTGGTTTACTAATGGATAATCATCTGCATTTTGAGCATCATGTTCAAGAAGCTGTCCGTAACTGTTATATAGACTAAAAGTACTTTACAAAATAAGACCTTGCCTTAGCATTGGCCTTAGAATAACTTTATGTTATTTACTCATATTATCTAAACTAAATTGTGCTGATGTTGTGCATGGTCCTTTTATCTTTCAAGAACAGAGCTGCTTCTACAGAGAGCGTGTGCATGGTTTTGTTTCAATGTTCCTCCTCAGGCACATATCCCTCCTTTCCTCAATAATGCAGAAATTGACTTGTTCCATGCAAAGCGTGTGTATGAAACTCGAGCATCGTCTTATATGCTGTTAACTCTTCAGCATAATACGCACGCTTTTCGTGGTAGCTTTAGGTTTGCAGCTGCCAAATGTTGAAATGGCATTCTGCCACTACTTCGACTTCGACTCATTTAATTAAAATTCAAAAAATATAACTCATTATGTCTATATTATTCATAGTGGATTCAGCCACAAAAAAGAGTATCTACATTGTTTTACTTTGAATTAACAATGTCTTTGTAATCGTGTAAAGATGATTATATTTTTACTTTAAAAACTGCAATTCCTTAGATTAATAACTAATATTTGTGTTTTTATTACACAGTACTGCTAGGTATCTATGAATTATCTCTTAATCTTTTTTTTATTACTTTTGTGAGAATAATTTTCTTTATACCATAAAATGTGTTATCTGCTAAGTATATCGATTAGAAATTCTCAGAAGTTATTACTTGTCTTATGAAATGTACACTACACCTATGATGGTGGGTATTATTGGATTCGTACTCTCCAATTTCACTTGAGCAAAAACTTTATTATTAGTTTTATTGTTTTTTTTTACTTGTTTTGTTATATCTCAATTGGGTGTTCGTGATGCTAGTCACGAGTTCCTGCCGAAAATCAGCGCAAGGGTCGCCAATCCCTTTCTTATTGCTGAGCAGAGAGCCATTTCTGGCATCGCGCAACACTTCACTTACAATTATTGTATTAGTCCTTGCTTTAAAATATCTCAAACTAGCTGGTGCGACGTCGTCTGACCAGGATTAGTACCTACCTACTTCGAGAAGCTTATTATCTTCTCCAAGGCCATATCTATATTTATACTAAAATATAAAATATTTACATGAATAAGTTTAAGTACTTAGTAAATCAATCAGTAAACACTTATAATAAAATACAGTACCTGCTACGTACATACAAATATGTAATTAATCAGCATGGAAAAAACTGTCATTACATTTTATCGCCCTTGATAGTTGCTGAGCACGTATAGTGTATCGAGCTATCAAAATGATAACGTACTTTTGACTAAGCTATCAGAAACTGACACAAACTTTGACAGAACTGTCATCATTACGATCTTAACGTAGGCCGAGATCTTGTTATTTTTGTCTATGCTGTGCCCAAGAACAATACGCTTTTTCACCGGCGTTGTGATGGATGATGATGATGATGAAAAGTATCATATGTGTTAATCCAGCGCCTCTCTACCTCTATACCATATTTCATCAAAATTGGCCTCGCCCTTTGAGCATGAAAGAGTAACAAACATCCAGACATATATACATCCATAAACAAAACTCACAAACTTTCGCGTTTATAACATATCTCAAATATGTCATGTAAATTTTCTTGTAGTGTAGTGTGTATGTCTGAAATAAACTTATTTTCTAACTTTCTATATTTTCAGTAAAGTTTACTACGGGGAGAATATGTGTGTGATCAAATTACAATCTAATTTAACTCAGTTATACGAGTAGGTATTAAATTGTGTTGTAAACTTGTAGTGTTACGGTCGTTGCAAACCCTAAAAATACGCTATGAGTTGTACGAATGTTCTTGATGTTGGCGTATTTTGTTTGAGCGGTTCGCATTCATGAGAAAAATAAAAAATAACTCTAAAAATAAAAATTGTTATATAAAATATTTATAGGTATCTGATATGTAGGGATCATTTAAGAGTAGTGGAATGAAAAATAATGTGACTAAGACGAAAGTAATGGTTTTTGAAAGGGAGGAATGTATGACGTCATGCAGTATTATTATTGATGGAAGTGAAGTGAAGAAAAAAAGGAACAAGTGAAAGATTTTATATATCTGGGGACTTTCTTAAGTAGATATGTGAAGCATGACAATGATATTGAAAGGAGAGTGAAGGCTGGTAATCAAATGAATAGGACAATTCACGCTTTTATGAGCGGCCGAATGTGTTTCATGAGGCACGACTGGCCGTACATAGAGAATTGTTAGTGCCGACACTGATGTATGGTAGCAAAAGTTGGGTATGGCAGGAGAAGCATCAAAGTAGTATAAATGCAGATGAGAGCTTTGAGATGTATGTGTGTTGTGAATTTGAGAGATAGAGTTAGGAACAGCGTTATAAGAGAGCGATATGTATTGAATAAAGATGTATTGACCAGAGTTGAGAAAGGCATGCTTAGATGGTTTGGGCATGTAGAAAGGATGGATGAGAGAAGAATGATAAAACAAGTGTACAATGCGAGCGTGGATGGAGTAGACGAAAGAGGTAGACCTCGGCGAACATATTCCGATCAAATCGGAGTTGTTCTGAAGAAAGGCTAAGTCAAGAGTACGCAGAACCGACTATACAGTTGTGTAGAAAAAATGTAATGCGAGTGGATGCAGCGAAAGAGGTATGCCAGGATCGTAGCAAGTGGAAATCTGTGATCTCTGCCTAACCTTCCGGGAAACGGGTGTGATGTTATATAACGGGTATGTATGTAGGATCACGAAAACAGTCAAGTCTTCAAACACAAAGTATAGCCCGGAAAAGTCTCTGATCACTGTATACCACTGTAAGTGCAAATGCCCATGTGGCCTAGGAATAAATTAATCCAAGTATCATACAAGAACTTCATACAATACAATAAAGGTATATGGTTAATTCGTGATACATAGATACTGTTTCGTCTCTAATGGGATTCTGAGCTATGTTGTTGTGAAACTCACGAAATTGGCATTTGTGATGTATTAATTTGCTATGAGTTTTGATGCCGTTGATAACTCAATTCGCGTAATCTGAAGTGACTTTTGACATTGTGTAACCATGAGAATAGAAAATCCAGGCAGAATGAAAGCTTCAAAGTGATGTCACGCGCGAAAAGTGTTTTCGCTTTTGGTAGATTTTTCTACCATCATTTGAACGGAAGAGAATTGGTTAAAAAAATATGTTACTGCTTCTTCTTATTTCTTCTTCTTCAATTATAAGTGGGTAGGTACATATAAATCATTCAAAAAATGAACGCCCCTCCACAGCGGATACACTCACAAAGACGCAACACATGTACTTACGCAGCACACACGAAATTGGGTTATAACGTGTTTAAATAAGTACTCTAACGCAATAAAACCAGTCAAGTTGAGGGGCGTTCATTTTTAGAAATGTTTAAAGTTTTCTAGTTTTAGACTCCAAACTTCAATATTTTGTATAATTCAATATTTTGGACTATATTTTTTATGTTCAATAACCGAGTGACAACACTACGAAAGAAAGTGAAAATTTCAAACTCTATTTTTAATTTTTGTGGTATAACTGTCCCTATGTTGAATAATTATATAGTGTAAATAAATAATAGGTTAAATAGTGATCACCACACTTTTAATACCAGGAATACATATAGGATAGCTGTACCTAGTTTTAGACTTGCGAAGACTAATAAGTCATTCCTAGGAAATTGTGTGCGTTTTTACAATAAAATCCCAAAGCACATAACTGAGCTCACAGAGTGCAAATTCAAGTTGACTGTAAAAACCGTTTTAATAAAAAAGCTTACTATAAAGTTCGACATTATATAGAAGATAAAGATGCTTGGAATACTCCACTTCTGGCAAACTGTTTCTCTGCCACCCATAAAATGTAATATTTGTAGTACCTAAGTAGAAACATTGTAAACATCTATATAAATAGAATGGCCCCGAGTTTCTTGCCGCTTCTTCTCGGTGGGCTCTATATACTTTGGAACGCGGCGGTAGAGTCTTTAAAGTACATTATAATTAAAAGTTGACGTTCATAAGTGCGTCTTTGATGCCTAAATTGAATAAATGATTTTGACTTTTGACTTTGACTTTTAATTTAAAATAATATTGTTCGTGTCTATTGTTTTTTGGAGTATGATCATTCTAACAAATGGTTTGCATCAAAAACATTATACATGTAATACTCGTATATTGAAACTTCTTTGACATAATTAATCTCACAACTAGTTTTCTTGATGTTTGCGTTCTCCTTTGCGATTCATTTCGACCTCAGATTTGCGTCGTATCTGAATCTCGCAACATGTTTAGATGGTCAACATGTTGTGTGACAGTGCGTACGCTACTCTATACCTACATTTGGCATAAAACAGTGTTTACAACATGTTTTCATGTGAATGTTTAGGCAGAGCAAACTCGCGGTAAGCTTATTACAAAACGTTACTGTTTTATTATAGTTTCATAATACGCAGTAGTAGGCCCCCCTCATATAATAATAACGTTATGTATTTTAGCCGGTAGCAAAACTATCAAACAGCAGTACCAGTACTACAGTATACTAACCAATCAAATTTTTGAAACATTAAATATAATCATTGAGTAGAAAATGTAATTTGTTCGCATAGAGTTCAAATATTGAAATTATAAATTTCGGCAACTAGTGGGATTCGAATCTATAACTACAGAAATCCGTTCTGTCGCTTTAGGAACTGAGCTCAGCGAATTTTTTTTTAGCAAAATTATAGTAAATGTAATTTGTACCGCATAGAGTTCAAATATGGAAATTATAAATTTCGGCAACTAGTGGGATTCGAATCTATAACTACAGAAATCCGTTCTGTCGCTTTAGGAACTGAGTCAAGCGAAATGTTATCTTAGCAAAATTAGAATTTAAACTCATTTGGGTATTAAATCATTGAGTACTGGGTTTTCACTAAGTACCAACTAATTGCGTTATTTTTTATACTAGAAAGCATACAGATTGTATTTTGGTAGTTGTGTAGTTTGGTACTTCAAGTAATATACTGACTTTAAATAACATTTGACGGCTTAGTTACCTAGCTCAACCCTGCATTCGAAGCTCAAGGTCCCCTGTTCAATCCCTAGCTGGTACAAATATTTGTGTCTTAAGCAAAAATGTTTGCTCTTGGGTCTTGAATGCTGTGAAGTATTGTGTGTGTTCATGCCTCCTGCAATACAGGGGTTTCAAGTGCGTGTGTGTGAGTGAGTGTAAACGTTATTGTTAATGTACACTTACCTATATTTATTTTTTATTCCCATATGTAGGTACATTATACATTCTTAGTAGTAGTAGATTAAAACGTAATCGAAGCAAAATAAAACAAAAACACTGTCTGGAAACAAAATACAAATATATTCCGAAAGTAGAAAGGCTTAAACCATTTTCATCAATTTGCCCAAGTTCACGAATGACGTCACCAGTAAGAAAGGCTTTTAATATCGCATCAAAGCTTTTATCTTTTGACAGCGCGTAATGTTTATTTTGTTTACCGTAAGCCCCGTTATTTATGTACGTTAGACTCCTAGCGTGTTATAGTACCTTGTCATAGGAAACGTAGCTAAGCTTATGATAATTCTATGAAGTTACTACGAGTACTGTGGAAATGTCAGGTGTGTTAATATGAAACGGTTGCATAGAGTATATGTGAAAAAAGGTGCAAATAGACAGTAATATTCCTTATTACGTCGGTAAGGAGTGACACCAATGAAAGAAAGTTTTAGAATTAATCCATGTCAAAAACTCTGAACCCAATTTAATCTAGTGTAAGAGCCAATGTTTAAGTTGTGTAAGTAAATTATAAAAATACATACAATTTAGATTTCAGCTAATCTATGGTTGAACAATGAAATGTATCCATATCCTATGCAGTTTCATTGACTAGATATAATTATACACTGACACAATCCCACACAACAGTTTTTTTTCACACAAACTAACCGACACGTTAATGGAACGTCATTCCGGAATCCGATAAAACTTTACTTTTCATAAGCGTAATAGTAAATAAGGCATTATTTTATTATTATTAAAATGTTAGATTTGAGCTGTTTTTAAAGAGTGCTATTATTGTTTTTTTTAATCTTAATAAAGCCCAGCGAAGACTATTCTGAAAAAAGCGACATGCTGAAACACAGCGTTACTCTTACATTGAAAATGTAAGCGCGGCTCAAGCTGTGTTTACACCTGTTGTCCTACATATGAAATAGTTGACAAGACATGTTGTATTAAGATCCTGACTCAGTATATCTGAATATATCTACCCGGTGGAAGCACGGTGGTTATGTAGGAGTCTCTGCTAGTAGGGCAGCATACCCACCCAACCTCTGCGGTGTTCCGTCACTGCCTCACTTTTGGCGAGAACGCAGGAAAGCTTTCGCACACGGCCGTGAACCCGCCGCTGCTGTCCGTTGCCGGACCCTTCTTCTTTGCGGCAAGCCATAACAAGAACCACCTCGGGGGACCAAATCCGCAAACGGACATCAGACTCAAGGGAGTCTAGGCGCCCAAGGCCCCCTACGACAGGTTAGGTGAGTAGCTCCACCGCCTGCGACTTCGGTCACAGAGGATAGGGACAGCGGCGCCTCTCAATACCGGCAATGCTCTTCCCCTGCGGCCCCACCGCGTCCGCCATCTGATTATATCTTCTATTCTAATTTTGTTTATGTCTTATCTTGTAGCAAACCATGTGATTTTAGGGGCAATAAGTTGATTTAGTATTTTTGTTATTATTTTCAGTCATATATAGTTTACTCAAGCGTGACCCTTAATCTTTGTATATAAAAGTGAACTTATATTTCTCCTGATCACGCTATAACTTGAGAACGGCTTTACCGATTTCATTCATCTTTTATTAAAATGTTTTTTTAATAATTCGTAGAAGGTCCTAACATTAAAAAAATTAAGAAAAGATGGGAGGTTATGGCAAGGCCGAAGGCTGAGCCTACTACGCGAACGAAGATGCGGGCAGTCTCTAGTATAATATATTATTTTAACTTCTTACAAATCAGTACAATCAGTTTTAAATCTAGGGCAAAGTATATACTTTGGTTTTCAATTTAGGTCCGCAGTATAATTTTAACACCAAATTATAATATAATAGGCATACTGTATTGCTAAAAACAAATTACATATTTTTAAAAGATACTGTTGACCATTGACATCAGTCAGTAAATTAGGGGGATAAGGGGATCGAAATTTTGACCGGAACACAATAGATGCATAATTTTTCCCTATGTCGAAGTGCTAATTAGTATCCTTTAATTTTATGAAGTATACATATTTTGTTCTTGGTCAAAACACCTTGTTGTATATTATATACTTGCTCTTAGTCTATTAGTTATAGCACGGAACCAGTAAAAGAAGTCGGAAGCAAGGCTTACAAGGAGTGAAAAATAACAAATGCAATTTGTGAAGCTTCCCTGCGAATTGATGGAGAAAATGCTATTTGTTTGTGGAATAGGCGTTTTTATTATATCAAGTGACAAGTGAATGTTATTTACCTTGTACAATTCATTAAATTGTTTGAGTCACGCAAATTCGCGTGTAGCCATCACCTCGACCACACGTCACCTGCAAACATGTTACTGAATACATATGTAAACCTAATAAGGTCTAACTTACAAATAAGGTAAACCCTAAAAAGTTCTTCATTCATTATAATTATGTACATACCTCCATCCACTGCTAAACGTCCAGTGCTGAACATTGCCTTCCCAAAAAATTTCAAAAGGAAGTTGGAAGTTAGTTGGAAGCGTCCTGCATCCAACGTCCACTACGTGTTACCTTTATCGGGTCGTAAGTCCAGCTTGTCGGTAGGCGACCTACGCTGCGCTTACCGGTCCGTGGTCTCCACTCCAAACCCATCGGCCATCAGTTCTGCGTGCTATGTGGCCTGTCTACTAAAGTAGTGTAGAAATAAATTAGCTAATTCACCTTAACCTACTACTATCAAGCAGTTCACGACCTTATTTCACCGTTCACCTTGTGAAAGCGTATTCTACTTCAGTCTATCTAGTTTAGAACATCATAATTACAAGCCTTTTAAATTTATCCTAAGCCCCTTTATTTTAAATAAGACTCCTTTTAACATTACCCCTAAATAACCTGCAACATTTAGCTGGAAGAATGCGAAATTAATACCTACCCAAATTGATTGATGATATTTTCAGTCTGGTCGAAGCAATTCATCATGGCAAGATTACTCGGACCAAGTTAACTTTGCTCAGTAAATGTTGGTAAGTTATACCTTGGAACTATTTATTTATTGCCGTTGAGTCTATCTACTGGTAACACTTCATTTATATTTCTGAGCTTTGTTTCTGAATTATTTGATAAACCTTCTGCTCTAAGTGGGAGTTATGGTGCGAATATAACAATTAAGTTTGTTTCTAGGTGTTTTTATCTTTTACCTGTGACTTCGTTTGCATGAGATTTATTAATACAGGGGACCCTCAGGTTCTACATTCCCGGGCCCTTATTTTTTTCTACCATATTACTGACGAAATTTTTCAAATTTAATCCCAGTTTCATTTCGTGTAGTTTTTTAAACAAGCGACTTGGCACGGCTGTAGTTTAGAAAAAAATAGGGAACATAATATAAAGGTTTTATTATCTACACACTTAATTCAGTTTTATTATATACTACTTGCGCCCCGTGGTTTCACCCGCGTGGTGATAGATGATGATGGTGAAAAGTATCTTGTGGTCTTTCTAGAGATATAATCATTCTTTGCGAATAAATTTACTATCCGATCTGCCGTTTCGGCTTGAAAGCGTAACAAACAATGAAACCAAGACAAATAAACTTACTTTCGTTTTTATAATACTGCAAGCGAATGCCCGCGACTACGTTCGCGTAGTAGGCTCGGCCTTCGGCCTCGCCACGACCTTTTTTCTACACAACAAAAAGTAATCAGCGAGATTGTTTCACCCGTTCTCAAGTTATAACTCGACCATGATAAAGAGGGGTTCATTTTTTTATATATAGATTAGCATATTTAATTATATATGTCAGATACTAACAAAACGAGTTCGCTCGCTGCAACCGTTAGTGACGGATTCAATAAAAGTAAATCGAAGGAAGTTTGTCTTGCGGCTTAAGAACTGCGGTTCCGGAGTGTGTTGGGTCGACCCAGGGAAGTGCTGACTGTTTGTGGAGTGTGTCCTGTAACGGAGACGTGCTCTGATCTCCGAAAGGCCAAGGATTTTCTAGTGGACCGGCGTGACGCGCCCGACTGCCTTCAACCGTGAGTACATTTTACCCTTCTTTACATTTACCATCCTTTCCCGGTGAGCCAGGTACTTTCAGCTATATAAGTCTAAAGAGCGAAGGTCCGGCTTCCACCTTCAAATTCTTTCTGATACATCATAACTTGGTACGGGAGTTCGGGAACATCTCCCTGCATGAATTCCCTCCATATATTATCTAAATTGGTGCAGCCGTGCATGCATGCATTTTCCAAATACGCCCAAGCATACCATTTGCGAGACGGCACAGCTTTAAGTGTCGTTCAAGCTCTCCTCATATTTTGCACCCATCACAGTATCCCTTTGACTATTGTGACTGACCAAGGACCTGAATTTACTAACGCGCTATACTCAGAATTCACCCGACTTCATAAAATACAGCACCACAAAATCCTTGCACATACTCCTAACGATAATGGTATCGTTGAACGTTTCCATTCAACTATCCTAGAACACCTAAGGATATTGAAATTAGAACGGAAAAGTGAACCTGCAATTAATCTGATGCCATATGCAATCTTAGGTTATAATAGCTCTATACATAGTTTCACCAAATGCCGACCTATTGACCTTATAACAGGACATTTTGACCCACGCGACCCGATTGACATAGATTTGACTGAACATTTATTCCAACAGTACCTACAAGACCACAAGAGAAAAATGACTTTGGTATATGACTTAATTAATGAGACCTCATTACACAATAGAACAGAATTGACTGAAAATAGGAATAAAGACCGTGAACATGAAAAAGAATACTCAGTACTACACAGTTTTAGCCGATCTCCCTATACATATTTACACTAAAAAGAAGCGAGGTCCAGTCGCTAAGTCACGCCTTAAGCGAAGTCCTAAAAATCCTGTATTGTTACAGGATACTACTGTCGCTACTGCTACCACTGACTCAAGGACAAGATGTAACGATTGACTCATTACAAGACGGACCAGGTTTACTTCCATTTAAATTAGGACCCACTAAAATCATTTCCCACTATCATTCTTTCCTGACTTGTATTGACCTAAGCGATATTCACTCGCAAATTAGCACAGTGAAATCTCAATTGTCTGAACTCAGACCTCAATTAAACAATAAGACTCTATCGCTTTATGAGCCTCATATCGATTTTCTAAGTACTAAACTGGAACGAATTTTTGACCAATTACAGACATTTGAACCCGAACGTAAGAAAAGAGGTCTTATTGACGGACTTGGTTCAGTAATTAAAAGTATATCTGGTATCTTAGATTATACAGACGCAATTAAATACGACACTGCCATTCAAATCTTAAGAAATAACGAGCATAAGTTAGAATTAGAATTAAATAATCATATTAGCTTGAACAAAGAATGGATACTCGAAAACTCTAAAATACTACAGAATATAACTCTAAACCAAGATAAAATTGCAAATGTCCTTGATCTTATAATGAGCAGTGATAGTACTAGGGAAAACGAATTAATTAAATACGCTCATCTAGCTCAGTACTTCATCATTCTCGGTGACAATATAGACCAATTGTCCGAGGAGATCACTAAGTTAGAGAACACACTAGCGTTCATCAAAGTATCGAGTACCCCTCATTCAATTTTAAATATAGCAGATTTTAAGACGATGTTAGTTAGGTTACAAAATTTATATTCTAAGGATGAAGTTCTGGACGTAGAAATAAGATATTTGTACGATACGATTAAGCTAGGTTATTTTTATAAAGATAGTCAAATAATTATAGTTCATAGGATACCGATTGCCTCTCCCATAATGTACGATCTCTATAAATTATCCATTGTTCCCAATAAGAATCGACAAATCCTCATCCCCTTCCTACCCTTCATAGCAATTTCTGGAGAAGATTCTGAGTACATGGAGGCAGAATGCCCGAAGGTAAAAGAATGGTACCTCTGCGAGCAAAGGTCCAACTACAAGGTTCCAGAAGATCCTGATTGCATCCACCAGCTGATCACCAGACAGGAACTACAACCATCCTGTAAGCTAACTGAAGTCACCCTGAGAAGAGAAGCGATGGAACAACTCGACGACAAACACTATACTATGAGTTTTCCAAACAAGACCAAAATCAAGACTTCGTGTGGACAAGAACAGTACCGGATCCTGCAAGGAAGCTACTTAGCAGTTATCCCTTTCAACTGCTACCTGAAGACACCGTATTTCCGCATTTCAAACTCCAACGATCGCATCAAAGGCCATCCTTTAAAAATCATGGAGCTACCACCGTACAAGGAACAACCACTTAGCAAAGACGCGTCTATTATCCTGCAGTCAATCAACTTAGAAAATCTCCACCTAATAAACGAGAAAATCTCACTTCAAAGCCCAGTTAAAACTAGTGAAATCTTTGATCGAAGCTTATATCATACTACCATTCCAGTCTACGTGCTCCTGTTAAGTGCAACCGCACTCGCCATCGGTTTCTTATACAAACCACTTCGAGCCCGATGCGTTCAACCAATCAAACATCCTGAAACGAACGCTATCACTCCTGATGGGATCTATACTGAAATAGCAGAGACAAGAAGATGTCACCCTCGCGAGATCAAAGTCGACCACAGCATCATTTCAGCGACTCTTCCAAAAGTTGTTTCGAGATAGTCGCTGAAGTACGGGGGGAGATGTTACATATCGGTAACACACTGAATCCGCTGACGCAATTCACCTACATAGGAATTGCGCAACGCGGTAACAGCGAACATGAGGCGCCGACGCAGCACAACGTGAGCGCGGCCGACACGTACGCCACCGGACACCGGATGCCTCGCCTCGCCGCCACTTCGTGTCACTCTTGGCTCCAACTTCGACCATTAGACACATACTTAGTAATAATTAAATTAAATATAATAAATGTAACTTTCCTAAAATAAATTCCTATAAAACATTTTGGTTTTTTTTGCATCTTCTGGACTCGCTCAACTTAATTAGCGAAGACTATTCTGAGAACAGCGACATGCTGAAACACAGCGTTACTCTTACATTGAAAATGTAAGTACGGCTCAACCTGTGTGTACCCCTGTTGTCCTACATATGGAATAGTTGACAAGACATGTTGTATTAAGATCCTGACTCAGTATATCTGAATATATCTTTTTTTTTATCACAGAGTAATCTTTTATGGATACCACCGGGGGGAGCACGGTGGTTATGTAGGAGTCTCTGCTAGTAGGGCAGCATACCCACCCAACCTCTACGGTGTTCCGTCACTGCCGCACTTTTAGCGAGAACGCAGGAAACCTTTCGCACACGGCCGCGAACCCGCCGCTGCTGTCCGTTGCTGGACCCTTCTTCTTTGCGGCAAGCCATAACAAGAACCACCTCGGGGGACCAAATCCGCAAATGGACATCAGACTCAAGGGAGTCTAGGCGCCCAAGGCCCCCTACGACAGGTCAGGTGAGTAGCTCCACCGCCTGCGACTTCGGTCACAGAGGATAGGGACAGCGGCGCCTCTCAATACCGGCAATGCTCTTCCCCTGCGGCCCCACCGCGTCCGCCATCTGATTATATCTCCTATCCTAATTTTATTTATGTCTTATTTTGTAGCAAACCATGTGATTTTAAGGGCAATAAGTTGATTTAGTATTTTTCTTTTTATTTTCAGTCATATATAGTTTACTCAAGCGTGACCTTAATTTATTTTAACCTTTGTGTTTTTTTTTTTTTACGTTAATCTTTGTATATAAAAGTGAAATATTTCTCCTGATCACGCTATAACTTGAGAACGGCTTTACCGATTTCATTCATCTTTTATTAAAATGTTTTTTTAATAATTCGTAGAAGGTCCTAACATTAAAAAAATTAAGAAAAGATGGGAGGTTATGGCAAGGCCGAAGGCTGAGCCTACTACGCGAACGAAGATGCGGGCAGTCTCTAGTATAATATATTATTTTAACTTCTTACAAATCAGTACAATCAGTTTTAAATCTAGGGCAAAGTATATACTTTGGTTTTCAATTTAGGTCCGCAGTATAATTTTAACACCAAATTATAATATAATAGGCATACTGTATTGCTAAAAACAAATTACATATTTTTAAAAGATACTGTTGACCATTGACATCAGTCAGTAAATTAGGGGGATAAGGGGATCGAAATTTTGACCGGAACACAATAGATGCATAATTTTTCCCTATGTCGAAGTGCTAATTATAGTAGATCCAACCGTTTATCCTCTTTTTGACAGCACCAATAGAACGTAACATGACGATGTTACGCAAAAGTTAACTTATAAATGCGAGGTTTTAAAAATATGACAACTGCTTAAATTTGCTCCTTGATCCCGTATAATAATCATCTTTCACAAAATGAGTCCATAAGTGCAGTAGTTTTTTTATAAATTCCATAAAATAACAAACGTTTTTAAAAAATTACGTTCTATGGCTATCAACATAGTGATGTTACGAAGTTACGATTGAGATATCGATATTGTTTATGAACTATTTTTACACGGGTGTTTTCCGTTCTCGGCACATAATATCGGATTTATTTTTATGTAAAACCGTTATATTGATGCGCCTCAGGAAAACATACAGCATTATTTGAAGACGTGTTTATCTCCTGGTGTATATCCAAAAAAGAACAAGGTTATGATGACTATGATGATTACAAGTACAAGTCATACTTGACGAAGCTGTTACCGGTTAAATCTGGGATGGCCAGCGAGCAACACGGAAGGGAGTAGGCATACACAGCGTTTCCCCTCTGTCAAAGTACAAGTCCGCATGGACCATGGAGTTTGATAATATACTGTGGGGTGAGGGCGGGGCTAGATTTGTGAATGGTGCTTTATTTTTTATGTGTTAGTGATTTGGTTGTGTGAGTATGATCGGCAATGGATCGGTACAGGTATGTTTTGTATGTAATAGTGCGGCTTTGCGCTAGTGTGCAACTTCCCCTCCCGCAAGAAATGACAGAAAGATTTGAACAATATTTTTTAGCTAAGGCTACTCCCTTCCGTGTTGCTCGCTGGGGATGGCAGACATTAAAGTCTGCCGTTTGGTACCAGAAAATAGTAAAGTTTGAGCAACCCCAATTCCAATTTAAGCAAACGAAATCTAATCTTTTATTTTTATTTATTTATTAATCAAAATCAGATTCATCGTTGCTGTCACTCGAGCTATTGCCGACATTTATAATTAATTGTTGACTCATATAATCTATCGCCACGTGTTTATCCCAATCTGCCATTATAGTTTCTTGTGTTTTTTGAATTACATTTTGCCAGCTTTCCGCAGTTACTTTCACACATGCATTTTTTAATAAATTTACCATTTTGTTTGCCGTGAATGGGGGTTTTGTGTTATTTCTAGCAGCGTGTCCTTTAACTTGAGCCCATATTAATTCAATGGCATTGTATTGACAATGATAGGGTGGAAGTCTAAGAACCCAATGACCATGTTCTGCAGCTATTTCGTCGATCACATATCGTTTTGGGAAGTGTTTTTTTGTTCGTAATATATTTAGTAATTGTACTTTTAGTAAGGAGTTATCAACATTTTCACCATGTCGTTGAAGCCAGTCAATGATTACTTGTTTTTTGTCGGCCTGGGTCGGCATTTTATCAATTTGGCGTGAGTGATAGGATGCGTTATCCATAATAATAACTGACGGTTCTTCCAATGATTGTACCATTTCCTTAAACCAACTTTCGTAAACCTCAGAATTCATTTCTTCGTGGTACTCAACTGTTTTTTTGGATTTAAAGGCCAACAAAGCATCTGGCATGAATCCTTTCACAGACCCTGCATGGCAAATGATTAGACGTTCTCCTTTTCCCATCGGTACTGAGGTAGTGGAAGCAGCGGTGTCATCAGTCCAGCTCTTAGACACTGTGTGGTTCGCATTCAGCCAAGTTTCGTCAGTGAAAACAACATTTGACCAATCTGTAATTTTTTTGGCTTCGCTCAAAAATTCGCAACGAGCAAAAGCTACGTCGCGACGCTCCATCAATATTTTGCGTTTGTCCGATTTTTTATAAGTAAATCCAATTTCATTCAAGACCTTTACCAATGACGATTTTTGACCTCGGAACAAATCACATTCACGCAAAGAAGCAACAAGTTTTTTAAGTGTTGGAACTTCTTTACGTAAGTAATAGTTATATATATGACGGCGTATAGCGTCTGCGTCAAAGTTGTCAACCGAAGTCACACGACGTGGTTGGCGTTTTTTCTTCGGCGTACGAAGCTTATTCTCCTGCATGCCGCTTGTTCCGTAGGCTTCGGTAGTAATTTTTGTAATCGTAGATGCACTAATACCTAACGCGGCCGCAACGCGCTCTCTCACTTGCGACAATGGTAAAAGCGGGCCGCCATTTTGATACTCTGCTTCAAAGTAATTACGAAGCTTGATCACCATTTCTCTCGTCTGTCCTTTCAGCACTGATCCTTTCGGCATTTTATAGTTCCAATATAAAACTCAGCAAATAATTACTAGCACGGGCGTCTTGTTGCGAGTGACAGTGACAAATACAAAACGGCGGTGGACCATTGAGTTTTACTACCTTGATAAAATACTACTGCTTACCCATAGACAAAAAAATTGGCAGTCATAGGAATTGCCGATAGAAGTGAAAACTTATAACTCAGAATTTGATAGCTTACCTTGGAAACTACACGGGTGTAACCGGACGGCGTGGCCTCGCCATCTGGGCATGGCCATCTAGAAATGCGTCAGCATTTCCCATTGGCTGATGCGTTTCTAGATGGCCATGCCATGACGGCCTGTCCACGCCCTTTCAACATTCCCCATTGGCTGACGTATTTCTAGATGGCCAATAGCCATGGTCATGGCGCCATTCCTAGGACTATTCTCTTTCCGCACAGACTCGATAGAAAAATGAATCGAAATCGTGTCCACTATAATCACTTGGTCACAACACTTTAACTGACAAATTAGATCTGTCAAAAAGAGGATAAACGGTTGGATCTACTATAGTATCCTTTAATTTTATGAAGTATACATATTTTGTTCTTGGTCAAAACACCTTGTTGTATATTATATACTTGCTCTTAGTCTATTAGTTATAGCACGGAACCAGTAAAAGAAGTCGGAAGCAAGGCTTACAAGGAGTGAAAAATAACAAATGCAATTTGTGAAGCTTCCCTGCGAATTGATGGAGAAAATGCTATTTGTTTGTGGAATAGGCGTTTTTATTATATCAAGTGACAAGTATAAGCATTTTGCCTACCCACGACAATGATAGTTTCACCCAGAGCGTAGAGTTGAAGTTTCGCGTGGTAATTAATGCACTGAACTCTTCAACTTTATACACTAGCTGACCGCCAAACATTGTATTGCCTATACATGAAAATCGCGATTGAAAAACAGGGGAAAATTTTAATTTGTATGTATTTCTCAATGCTAAATCATAATAAAATAAACATGAAAAATTGACAAAAAATTAGTATTTAGGGGTGTTATATTTGGCCTGTCCGAGATTGAACCCGGCACCAATGCTAGGCAGGGTTGCTACTAACTGCGCCAACCGGATATTCTAAGTTGTTTGTGTGACTTGACTCTGACTAAAAATCTTTTTTGATGCAACTATAAATATTTACATTATTTTAAAAATGGCAAATTCACAAACATACGAAGCCACATCAAAAACAAAATACGATGGCTCGCCCGTTTATTATATCCTAGTGAATACATAAAAATCGTTGGATATAAATTAAGCAAGAATATTATAAACTTATTTATTAGTTTAGTATTTAATATTCTTGGATAAGAGTTATATGTTACATTATGTTTTTAAATGACAAGCATGACGTCTAGGTTGAGTTGCCTATAATGTTATTTACCTTGTACAATTCATTAAATTGTTTGAGTCACGCAAATTCGCGTGTAGCCATCACCTCGACCACACGTCACCTGCAAACATGTTACTGAATACATATGTAAACCTAATAAGGTCTAACTTACAAATAAGGTAAACCCTAAAAAGTTCTTCATTCATTATAATTATGTACATACCTCCATCCACTGCTAAACGTCCAGTGCTGAACATTGCCTTCCCAAAAAATTTCAAAAGGAAGTTGGAAGTTAGTTGGAAGCGTCCTGCATCCAACGTCCACTACGTGTTACCTTTATCGGGTCGTAAGTCCAGCTTGTCGGTAGGCGACCTACGCTGCGCTTACCGGTCCGTGGTCTCCACTCCAAACCCATCGGCCATCAGTTCTGCGTGCTATGTGGCCTGTCTACTAAAGTAGTGTAGAAATAAATTAGCTAATTCACCTTAACCTACTACTATCAAGCAGTTCACGACCTTATTTCACCGTTCACCTTGTGAAAGCGTATTCTACTTCAGTCTATCTAGTTTAGAACATCATAATTACAAGCCTTTTAAATTTATCCTAAGCCCCTTTATTTTAAATAAGACTCCTTTTAACATTACCCCTAAATAACCTGCAACATTTAGCTGGAAGAATGCGAAATTAATACCTACCCAAATTGATTGATGATATTTTCAGTCTGGTCGAAGCAATTCATCATGGCAAGATTACTCGGACCAAGTTAACTTTGCTCAGTAAATGTTGGTAAGTTATACCTTGGAACTATTTATTTATTGCCGTTGAGTCTATCTACTGGTAACACTTCATTTATATTTCTGAGCTTTGTTTCTGAATTATTTGATAAACCTTCTGCTCTAAGTGGGAGTTATGGTGCGAATATAACAATTAAGTTTGTTTCTAGGTGTTTTTATCTTTTACCTGTGACTTCGTTTGCATGAGATTTATTAATACAGGGGACCCTCAGGTTCTACATTCCCGGGCCCTTATTTTTTTCTACCATATTACTGACGAAATTTTTCAAATTTAATCCCAGTTTCATTTCGTGTAGTTTTTTAAACAAGCGACTTGGCACGGCTGTAGTTTAGAAAAAAATAGGGAACATAATATAAAGGTTTTATTATCTACACACTTAATTCAGTTTTATTATATACTACTTGCGCCCCGTGGTTTCACCCGCGTGGTGATAGATGATGATGGTGAAAAGTATCTTGTGGTCTTTCTAGAGATATAATCATTCTTTGCGAATAAATTTACTATCCGATCTGCCGTTTCGGCTTGAAAGCGTAACAAACAATGAAACCAAGACAAATAAACTTACTTTCGTTTTTATAATACTGCAAGCGAATGCCCGCGACTACGTTCGCGTAGTAGGCTCGGCCTTCGGCCTCGCCACGACCTTTTTTCTACACAACAAAAAGTAATCAGCGAGATTGTTTCACCCGTTCTCAAGTTATAACTCGACCATGATAAAGAGGGGTTCATTTTTTTATATATAGATTAGCATATTTAATTATATATGTCAGATACTAACAAAACGAGTTCGCTCGCTGCAACCGTTAGTGACGGATTCAATAAAAGTAAATCGAAGGAAGTTTGTCTTGCGGCTTAAGAACTGCGGTTCCGGAGTGTGTTGGGTCGACCCAGGGAAGTGCTGACTGTTTGTGGAGTGTGTCCTGTAACGGAGACGTGCTCTGATCTCCGAAAGGCCAAGGATTTTCTAGTGGACCGGCGTGACGCGCCCGACTGCCTTCAACCGTGAGTACATTTTACCCTTCTTTACATTTACCATCCTTTCCCGGTGAGCCAGGTACTTTCAGCTATATAAGTCTAAAGAGCGAAGGTCCGGCTTCCACCTTCAAATTCTTTCTGATACATCATAACTTGGTACGGGAGTTCGGGAACATCTCCCTGCATGAATTCCCTCCATATATTATCTAAATTGGTGCAGCCGTGTGAGCGTATTAATTAATTATACTGTACGTTATTAATAATGTATTAATATATATATATAAAGGCGAAAGTTTGTGAGTGTGTTTCTATGTATGTTTGTTAATACGCTCACACGGCTGGACCAATTTTGATAAAATTTGGCATGGGGACTTAAAAACCAAGGTCTCGTAGTCGCAAGCGCGGTTCAGTGCTTTGCTGTCATAGGAAAGCGTAGTGCTTACCATCAGACGACAGAATTGCCCATTTTGGCATAAAATAAAATAAAAAGAGCGGCAAATCATTGCACCGATACGAGTCCAAATATAACAATATGATTATTATTGTGGGCTACTCCCACTTTATTCATCAGTAATCTGTGATAATACTACATAAGTTGTATTATATATTTCACACTGATTTATGTATGTATAAACTATTATAACAGTCATATTTATACAAACATAAATAAGTGTGTGTTTATAATAATAAAGTGGGAGTAGCCAACATTATAAACAATTTTGTATATACAATTTCATTAGGGAAAACCAGACACTTACTGAACCAAATTCGACAAAGGTACTGATTTTTTTTAAATACCTTGTAACGACGTGATATATCCTTATCAGTAGACAAGATAGTGTGTGGTTGAACATCGTTCCTGCCAACCCTTTGAATGGATACATTCGATTTATATTCAAAAGCTCAAATTTAAAACGCTTACCCGATTTGGGTGGTTTACGTGCATTGGGCTCCTCACCCATACGTACTTAGAACTAATTTTATAACACCGTAAGTACTCATTATTATAATAGAATGTGACTTGGCCCACAAAACAACGAAAATTGTGATAAAGTCAAGTCAAGTTGAAAATCATTTATTCAATTTAGGCATCAAAGTCGCACTTATGAACGTCAATGTATTACTTATGAATGTCAATGTACTTTAAAGACTACCGCCGCGTTCCAAAATATATAGAGCCTACCGAGAAGAAGCTGCAAGAAACTCGGAGCCATTCTTTTTATATAGATGTTTTTACAATGTTTTTACTTAGGAACTACAAATATTAGCTCCAGTGTGTTGCCTTACAAAAGAAACATAATAATGGTATCAGTAGGGCAAGACACGCTACACTTTGACATCTTAGTACACGAGTAGATAGATCCTGGAGTGATGAGTCCCAACCTTTTTTATCCTCCAAGTAATCCGAAATTTAGTAATAACCTTTTTGACAGAGTTTAGTTTTGAGAGTAATTTTAAGCTTATTAATAGGCAAATCTCGGATAACATTGGGAACTTTATTATAGAATCTTATACATCAATTTATTTTATAACAAAACATATCATTATTATCTTTAACCTAGCGAGATTAGCCGGATAAAATTAATGTACATAACAAGGGAATAATCTTCTATTGCACGTAGTATATGCGAAATTTCATTTGATATTAATTTTATTATCATTTTTTCACCAAATTTAACATAATAATGCCTACACAGTCAAATAAAGCTGGCTGTGCAAAGAGTCCCTTCAACGAAAAAGCTTTATCACACCGCGGCTGGCGTATAAAAGTTTCTTTTTTCCCCGATAACTAAGGATGTTTACAGAATGGTGATATAAAGCCGAAGGAAAACTCCAATGGCTTTCCAGGAACTGCAAACCCTTGGCTTCCGTGGTACGGTTGCCAAGAAGGGAAATGTAAATGTTTACATTGGGAACTTCATTCACTCACGTCTCTACGCTATTAAGGCAATGAAGAAACCGCAACACGTATATTTCGCATTGAGGCCAATTAATTGGCGATTGGTTGTTTGATTTGACTTTCCGCTTTATTTGATCAGATACTTACTTCACTTTTGAAAATACATGGCTGCTTGTAGGTAGTATATACATTTGTTAGTGTTTATTTGAAGTTTGAAGTTGACGGTTTTCACATACGGAGTTTGAGTTCAGTCTTTATATAGCTGACCAGCTTGCGGCTTCGCTCGCTTGGTCTTAGTGTAATGGTGTAAGTGCCGTTTTGGAACCTCGAGGTCATGGGTTCGATCCCCCGGTTGGACAGTTATTGTTTTTTCTGAGAAAGTAAGATATTCTCAATAACAGTCCGGAGATTGGAACAGTACCCCGTAGATGACAATAGGCGCTATAACATAACATGACCAAAAACATATATGGCGAAACGTAGGCGATGAAAATACCGCTGTTTAACCCTTTGAGTATAAAGGTACCCTATAAGCAAAAGTATTGATTCGCTAAGACCGCTAGACAAATATTACCGCCCCGCGGTTTCACCTCCGTGGTGATGAATGATGATGATGAGGAAAAGCATCATATTAAAATACCGCTGCTTATCCCTTCGAGGATATATTTAAAGGCGAAACTATTTATTATGTTGTATTTAAAATAACATGTAAGTATTGCGGGTGATTCACTCAAGACCGCTAGACTGGTGTTTCACCACAGTGGTGATGGCGGAATCGCTCGACTACAGTCGGCTGAACAACAAAGATGGATGACATGACAGTGTATCGAGCTGTCAAAATCATTGCGTGGTTTTGACTAAGCTATCAGGAACTGACACATCTTTGACAGAACTCTATTAACAGAAAATATATCATCATTATGATCTTGACGTAGGCGGCGGTCTTGTTATTTTGTCTATGCTATGCCCAATGATATTAGGCTTTTTCACCCGCGTGGTGATTGATGATGATGATGATGATGACATTACCCTATCAAAAGTGGATGTATCGTTTTACACAGAGAATTCGCCCTTTTGAGACTTATATATATTTTTACACTTGTATTAGGTTGTAGTCATGGGATTTTAATCGTGACAGCATAATAGATCCTTAAGGCTGAGCGCAGACTTGAGTCACGATAGTTTTAAGACAGACTATTGCTTTACAAAAATTATGAAGACGCGCAAACTTTAAACAAAACGTCTCATAGACAAAATTGTCTAATACCTACAAGAACTGCACGGCGACAAGTCTGACTAACGATTGTCGGCTTCCCTTTTGTATATATGCGGGCGCGCACATCAAAGACAAACCAATCTAGTGACGTACATCCTTCTCTTTTAGTCCTGTCCGAGCGTTCAGAGAGTACATACATCACATCATGTTTACAGACGAAGAACTAGTAGAAAAAATAATTGACGAAGTTGAAAAGAGGCCTACTTTTTAATAAAATTGTGTAAGGAATATTCTGATATCAATTTAAAAAAAAATCTAATGGGCTGAAGTTACAATGCAGCTAGTTGTCATTGTGAGGTGTGGAGAAATGTCGGCTGAAGAAAAGAGAAATTCACGTAAGTATACTCGTAATTGCAAAACAACAGCACCGATGAAGTCCATTTTGATACTGAAAAATAATTAACGCAGACGCGACGGTGCGCTTCGTCGTAGTACTCAAAACAGTTTCGTTTTAGATGTGCGACATATCATAGGCAAAACAATTTGGTTTTAGTTTTTTCATTGTTTAGCAAAGGAAATGGTGACTATTACTCGGCTAAGAATTCTAGCCTTTGATAGTTCTAACTTCAGGCAAATTGTAGTCTTTAGAATTAAAATCGTTGCTTAAGTAGGTAATTTCTTTTCCATATGTATAATTACTTTTGCTAGTTTATAAATACGACTGTTAGTGAAACTCCTTAGGTTATGTTGGTGACACTGAATAGCACAACAGGCATGTCAGGTACACATTAAGGTCATTTTCACTCTTTCTACTTGTATATAACTCGTGCAGCGTATAATCGCGCCTTAGATCGCTATCATTCTATAATTATACGTAGATATGGTTCTTGGATAATGGAAATAGTTGACACAACAGATGGAAGAACTATTCTTCATCTGTCTTAGTAAATACTGCTGCAGTGGTAGACAATCTGCTTCCAAGCAATTGCGTCTAAGCATTCTGTTTTAAAGTGAGAACGACACCATAACAAGCATAGAATAAGTCTATGGTAGCAAGTGAATTTACTGTCGTTCTTAGTTTCCAATGATAATAATAATAACTTGTCGTCCTCACTTTTGGTACAATATAATATAAATACTTAATAATATATATAATACAAGGAAACGCCTGGCTAGCTCGTTTCGGTGTATAATAAAACCATTCAGGTAGTTCAGAATTTTGATTATATGAGAAATTCTGTTTTAAACTATCACGGTTGTTCTCTAAAGTTATATGATTATTAACGGGATATTTACCGTGGTAAGGTTGTGGAATGAGCTCCCGATATACAACCTTACCACGGTAAATATCCCGTTAATAATCATATAACTTTATGAGAAATTCTGTCTAAAATGAACTCGCTTGTTAAATAACATTAAACGTGACACTTAACGGAACTCCAACCAATGATTTCTACGTTGTAGAAAACACTCTAAGAATATCTATTTCACTAAGCTGGCACTAAAAACGGACTTAACTCAACCGAGACAGATCTTTAAACGGAAGATTTACGATATACAATGTCCTAGGTCCCTAATCCTAATCACTTGAGACACCAACTCTAGTTTCCTTGCCCTCTGCGCACAACTTCCTAACTCGTTACAAACACTATTAGGAGTTGGTGTTTGATAAAGTAGCAACGTGACTTCAATTCCGGCAGGATACTTTCGACGGAATTCGCCTTTAATTCTATTTCATTCTGAATACAAGAAAATGTTAGTATTCACCTATAGTTTAGTTGTGTTTTATAATTTGACCATTGACAAGTCACCTGACAATTGACAACACCTGTGTTGAGTTGTGAGAGGTTTTCGGTGGTTTACCGAT
The DNA here is from genome assembly GCA_917880725.1 of Selenia dentaria. NCBI lineage: Eukaryota > Metazoa > Arthropoda > Insecta > Lepidoptera > Geometridae > Selenia > Selenia dentaria. The sequence continues at coordinate 25,324,239 of OU862893.1, forward strand.
GCATACAAAGGTTATTATTTTTGTATTCCTTTCCTATCTACATTCTTTGAAATACCTCAGTTAAATAATTGGTATCTAACCTAAGTAGGTACATTTATTTGGTTTTACTCTACAATAATCTTAATGAGTCACACGCTATTCAGAGATTTGGATATATTCTGATATAAATATGTTTGAAAGTTTGATGCACATACTAAACAGATATAATACGCATGTTTGAGGTATTGATGAAATATTGAAACAGTTGCGGCATTTTTGCTAAATTTGCTTATTGAAGTACAACACCTACTCCCGCCGTCTATCCACGTGGATAAACTATACTCTGGCGTTGCCACGTTCGAGAAGGAGATAAAAATGACATGGTGGAAAGGACTTCTTTCCTCTCTACGGGGAGAAATAGTCCACTGCTCTCTCTTCGGTCGTTCCCTCATGACTGAGGATCGTGCTCATCATGGCAGCACTTTGGTTCTAACGAACTGTCTCCATCGGCTCCAGTCTGTGGCCATCTCCACCGCGGTGTAAAAGCGGGGCGTTGGTGTTTCTTTAAGTTGGTCAGACCACCTGGTCTGGACTGCCCGTGCTAGCCCTACTGTAAGCAAAAATATTAGTAAGTTGATTACTGGAGCTGACAGTGACATAGACCCGCCATTTTTTTTCGATTTCTATCAACATTTGATAGCAACTGATTTTTTTTATTTTTTTATATGATATGGGACAACATTCACACAAAGGTCTTCAGGTCCCAAATTAGGCAGAGCCTGTACTATGGTAACCTGTTGACTGATATACTACGTAAGTACTTAAATACATATACACACCCAGACACAGATCAAACAGACATGTTCAAGCACGCAAATGTTTGACCTGTCCGGGGATCGAACCCGGGACCAGCAGCTCAGAAGGCAGGGGTGCTACCAACTGCGCCAACCGGCCTGTCAGATATATAATAGCCCTACAGGTTTTGTATTCAGCGCACGGATTGGCATCTCTCTAGATCTCTATGGCTACGATACTTGCTAAGATATTGATCTTCAGCACATAGATACATACAATTTAAAACGAATACGAATTTTTTTCTGCAGTAGAACTCTTTTTGAATGAGTTCGTCCAGGAAAATACGGGCAAAATACTATAATTTTGCTATGCGCACTACTTAATTACGTCACGTAGGGCAGCGCATATAAAATAAAGCTCTTCATGTTTCAGGATTAAAGGCGCAGTGCAGTTTGTCACTTGACGGAATGCATCTGTTCTAGGTAGAGACCACCACTAAACACCACTTGGGCTTCGTGTTTGTATCGTCTCCCTATAACTTGGATCACTCTTCATCTTCTATCGCATATATCATGGAGAGTGTTCCGAGGAACTGTTCGGTCTAATACCTGCAGCTGAATTTCGTCATCGGACGTCACGACGGAAATTTCATAGAGATCATGTTGACGTCTGGGAGTCCACAACCGTGCGACTCCGACGACACTTTCTGCCTCACAATACTACTATGTGGAACCAGGCTGACACTTGAGCAGCTTGAGATGTTCCCGAACAGATACGACTTAGGAGCCTTCAAAAAAAGAGCCTATTCCTTCATCAAAGGCCGGCAACGAGTCCTCGATAACTGCTGGTATTGGGGATGTCCGTGGGCGACGGTGATCACTTACCATCAGGTGAGCCCCTTGCTCGTTTGCCAACCTATTACATAATATAATAAATAGAATAAATAAAATGCTGTCGGGATTCGAGTCGTAAAAGGCGAGGAAACCTGACTTACTAGACGTTAGCTCATCTTGGTGATACTACCGCAATGGCAGATAATAATTTGTTGAAATACTCACGTATACTCACGTTATGTACTCACGTTATGTACTCAAGTTATTTACTCACGTTATGTACTCACGTTATTTACTCATGTTATGTACTAATGTTGTATAGGTACTTTATGTTTAAACTCATGTATATAGTCATTTTATATACTTATGATATATATTCACGTTTTATACTCATGTTATATACTCATATGTTTGTTACATACTTACGGGATCGATTGTCAATGATGATAACATCAAGATAAATCAACACTTTTCAGGTTTTGGAATGTAACTCAAAATCTGGTTAATCGAACTTTATTAAATTTAAATGGGTCCACCTCTGAAGTATAACAAACAAACAAGAATTATGAGTATCGGTCTACAGATGGGGGAGAAATCGGCTAACAAACACATAAAAAATATACATAAACACGAACTAAAAACTAGGGTAGTAGATTGGTAATTAATAAATATTAGAAATTTTAAAGCGATTACTAGCGAAATTTATCAAGTTTATTAAAAGTCGTGTACTTCTGTTCCGAGGGTGCAAGCAAAGTGAGCCATATATGGCTTCCAATAGACGGGTTACACTTAGCGCATGTACTTGGTTTCTATAAGTAATTATGCTAAGGGTACGGTGCATGTAACATTTTACGCATGTGTGAGATTTGTCAAGATAGAGGGCGTTGACCACTACTACATAGCATAACACACATGGTAACAAGCAGATGTGTCATATTAGATCCTATGAAAGAGATCGATGATTATAATATGAATTTAACTACCAGTCTAGCTACGTATTCTACTAAAGAATGAAGGAAAACACAGAAGTAACATTAATAGCATTATAATAGAACCATATATTTTACACAAGAAACACAGGATACAGATGTCCTAGTACTAGGAAAGTAATTTATAGGCATACTATTTCAGGAACCAAAGCAAATATAGACACATTTAAGAGACACCATACACAGACACAATACATAGACATACAGCCGTATTTATAACAAGATATATAACAATTAATTTCGGCAAGCAGGAGGTCTTGATGCAACAGTCACTTGTGAAGTAAAGAAGACTCCGCAATTTTTTTTTTTTTTTTTTTTTTTTTTTTAGAACGGACTAATGCTGTTTGCCTCTACCGGCATTTACAGCGTCACCGGACGGTTGGCGAGTGCAGATGGCACTCAGCCAGATGCGGGCGCAGAGGGCGCACCGCCTAAGGCGAGCGTTGAAGACGCTTCGCCGCAAGGAGAGGAGTAGGCGACTCGCTCAAGGGCACCACTAGGGTACGGACCTCGGCTTGGGCCGTCGCCAGGAGAGAGGGGAGTAGGAGAGAATCGCCCCGGTACATAAGTGTACCGTTGAAAGTGGGCCCTATGAATTTTAACTCTACGACTAGTTGGAGAGAATCTAACCAAGACATAACTTTTGCCTCGAGCTCGCCGGCGAGCTCGGTGTTTGACTGTGTTTACCACTAAATCATAACCTTGTGTACCTCGCCTCCTCCCATTTCCGCGACATGGGTCCACACCGCGACCAGGATCGTCGCGTTGTGCACTCATGACTGTACTTTGGGTGGGGCTACAATAAGAATGTGTAATACCTCGCCCACAGCCATGGTGGCTGGGACTACATAGAAAACCAGTGTTACCTCGTCCGCAGCCATTTGCTGGGCCGGAGGATACATCGCGACCGGGGCCGCGGTGTATACTCCCACCCGCACCGTGGCTGGGACTACAATCGTGTGTGTGTGAATTACCTCGACTGCGACTGGGGCTGCGAAGAAGATCTCGGCCGGAGCCTACAATGCGATCGGGATCACAGCCCTGGAGACTCCGCAATCTCAGATATTGGCTTATATAGCAATGTCTGCCGCCAAGAGACTGTCCCACTACTATTACACCTCCCGCCAAACCTCATAACCAGTCAGAAACAAGATACTACCCGCCAAACCAAAATAGCCTATCAGAAATCAAGAGGATGCTACGTCACTCGCTACAAATTAAACGAGGTAGTATTTCGGTGTGGCATTTGCTAAAATTATACTAATTACAGTTCCGTTAACATTTAGATATAATATTATTAATAATCAGCTAATTTACACAGTTTACGAATTTTTATAAATATCTGACGTATACAATTCTAACACATGCAAGTATTTGTTTCATATTATTAAAGTCAAAGTCAAAGTCAAAGTCAAAATCATTTATTCAATTTAGGCATCAAAGACGCACTTATGAACGTCAATTTTTCATTATAATGTACTTTAAAGCCTACCGCCGCGTTCCAAAATACAAAGAGCCAACCGAGAAGAAGCGGCAAGAAACTCGGGGCCATTCTTTTTATATAGATGTTTTTACAATGTTTTTACTTAGGTACTACAAATATTAGCTCCAGTGTGTTGCCTTACAAAAGAGAACATAATAATGGTATCAGTAGGGCAAGACACGCTACACTTTGACATCTTAGTACACGAGTAGATAGATCCTGGAGTGATCAGTCCCAAGCTGTTTTATCCTCCAAGTAATCCGAAATTTTGTAATAACCTTTTTGACAGAGTTTAGTTTTAATAGTAATTTTAAACTTATTAATAGGCAAATCTCGGATAACATTGGGAACTTTATTATAAAATCGTATACATTGTCCCATAAAAGAATGACTTATTCTGTGGAGACGCGTTACATGTACGGATAGCTTGTGCTTATTTCGCGTGTTGATGGAATGAGCATCACTCCTTTTATCAAAACTGCTAATGTTTTTCTTTACATACATTAGATTTTCATAGATAAACTGAGAGACAACAGTTAGAATGTTTATGTCTTTAAATTTCTGTCTAAGGGAAACTCTGGGAGCCAAACTGTAGATTGCTCGTATAGCCCTTTTTTGCAGCCCTTTTTTGCAGCATTAATACATATCTCTAACTCGAAATCTCTCTCTATCTAAATCTAACTCGAAGTTTTACTATCTGTTGTATTTAAGAATTTTTTTTCACACTTATGTTAAGAAATCCGCCATAATACATCGTATTCTGCGAAAATGGGAACCGACAGATATAGATATATGGAAAACGTAGATTTATTAATAGGGTCCCGTATTCTCATTTAGAAACTTAAACAAAATTAAAACAATTCTTTTTAATCCAACTTAGAAAATTAATAAACGTGCAACCGTATTAAGCACCAATGTTTCCTTCTCCAAGTTACTCAATGTTTGAAATCTCCATTTCCCGCACACAACTAATTCATTAGGCAAGAATCAGATGCGCAAGCGGAGAATGGGGTCGTTTTGGAACTATCAAAGAGGTTTAAATTAAACTGCCAAAATTAGATTCCGCAGCACCCGTCTACCAGCTACCTGTCTAAACACCAAATAACTATTAGGTAACATTTAAGACCGTACCAAGTCAGGAATGGGGCTGCTTTTGACTGTTTTGAAGACTGACTCGAGGGTAAACAAACTTAGAGCAGCCAATCTAAGACTGAGATTCAGAGACGATACTAACTGCGAACTTCTGATTCAACATATCAAAATGTATATATATAGCTTATAATATACTCATATCATATACTAGTAAGATGGTTTAAACTTATGTAGTGTAGGTAAACAATTTTTTACCAAGAAATAGATTAGTAATATGGTGTAAACTTCGCAAAAGTAGGTAAAAGTACCAAAAAAATGAAACCGACTTCAACACTAAAATAGTGTGAAGTAACTTGTCGAAGTCGGTACCGTGATAGCTCAAAAGTACCTCAACTAGAGTGTAACTCAAAAACTGCTGAACCGAATTTGATTAAATTTAAATGGGACTACACGGGAAGCACCAGCTTCCAATAGATAGAGGATCATCAAAATCGGTTCACCCAGTCGAAAGTTATAAAGTAACAAATATAGGTAAGTAACAAACATAAAAAAATTCAGTCGAGTTGAGATTCTCCTCCTTTATTGGAAGTCAGTTGAAAAATAGTCATCTGACTCAAAACAGCTATGGTGTGAAATGTAGTGAAACTTATTTAAACTTATTATTTTTCAATTAATTACAAGACAACATGTCTGAGGTTTTGTTTCACTTACTCACGATTTAGAATAACTGGTAATTGTTACGCGTAATGTACACCTATCCATAAAAGTACTACGACTAAGAGCAATACTGTTGACGTAAACTCCACTTATACAATCGCACTGGCCGTACAATTGCGACGATTAAAGCCATCTTAATTGCTCGTAAATGAGGATATAAGTAAGTATAAGTAAGCCTTACGAGCTTTATTTATTAGTAGTATTATTAACGAATAGTCCGCTTATGACTTACAATACATCTTTTGTTTCGAGCTTTACACCGAACATCATATTTAATATCAACAATAAACGTAATAATTTGGCTTGAAACACTGATGTATCATAAGAAACGTTAGGAGTTATTGACAAACGTATTACCATCTGGAAATAGAGTAGTATAGACACTGTTTTTTCCCAGTGGTTGCGTTCCGTGAGGATATTTGTGGCACGAAAGTCGAAATTAGAGTAGTAAGATTTAGTTGTTTCTTGAAAGTTTCCGATAGGTATATTGGAAACTCAAGAACAAAGCCACTTTGTGTACTTTGCGGAAATCAACTGAGTCAGAAGTAAAGTTTTGTGGGTACTCTTTGCGGGAAGGCAGACTTTATTGTATGATTTAAAAACAAGCGTTTGACTACTATTTTTAAACTGAAAGATCTTGAAGCTTGCTCGTATATCTTGAGATTAAGGCGAAATGAGTTCCAAATTTCAAGATTCGACTTCGCGAAAACTTAGTTTTTAGACGCTTAAACCGAAGTTCGAAAAAAAACGTAGTGTAAATTGAATATACGTCCTTATGAAGTATTGGAGCCAATACACGATTGAGCAAACTTGGCTCGATAGAAAAAAATTGGCAACATTCCCTAAATTTTGCAATTTTTCTTACGTGCTTCGTGGGAAAAAGCATATTAATTCAATTATGGGCAAATATTTTTCAAGGAATGTATCATATTTAAATTCCCAATGAAATTTACTAGTGAACTATGGACTCCTTTATCATTAAAATTTATTCATTTGATTGTACAAAATAAATATAAAAAGTATTAGCACGTATTCAATTAAATTTTCGCACTACATTGTCCATTCTGGTAAACAATTCTCAACCTTATGTAAAGCATCGTAAATTGTTTTAAAATTTGGATTGGACCGCGCCTTAACACGATTATTTTACAATTTTAGATCACTGAACCATAACAGTGGCTGTCCCATTCAATTAATTAATAATAATAATAATTCAGTTAATGTATTACTACTTATTTCTAAATTATAGATACAATTCGAACCCAAGTTCGTAGTTGGATGTAGTGAATGTTTTGTTTGCATTATTGGAAATATAAGGTAATATTACTTTTTCTACCGACTTCCAAAAGGAGGAGGTAGTCAATTCGACTGTATTTTTTTATGTTTGTTACCTCATACCTTTCGACTGGGTAAACTGATTCTGAAGTATTTTTTTGTTTGAAAGCTGGTGCTTCCCGTGTGGTCCCATTTCAATTTCATCAAATTCAGTTTAGTAGTGTTTGAGTTACACTCCAATAATTAAATAGAATGGAAGTCCGTTTCAATTTATTCAAATTGTACATGATATTGGCCATTAACGCGTCTTACTTAATTTACTTTCAGAAGACAACGATATGCCAACTGCGTCAATCAAACCATTTATTATATGTGAATTGTCTTTTAAGATAAATGTATCCTGATTTTTATTTATTTAATATTGAAATCTACCCCGCCGAAACAGACACTAATTTAATCTTAGTATAACACAACAGTATTTTCATAATATTGACATATTTTGTGTCATATCAGCAGAAGCATAGAGCGATTATCCTCCTGGCTCAAGCAAGATAGTCAAATCACTTCTAGAGTCAGTTTCCAGATAACCATATTGATCCAGAACCAGACAAGTTTGTACTAACACCGGTGGCTGCACAAATGATTGATGAAATGATTCGCTCACATGACGTATGATTATGAATCTCCTGACCTGGGCAATAGAGATTCAGCATTTTACACACGTTTAGCTATCTACTGCCACGTTTCAACTGGCTTATCTTCTGAGTAATGTCGGTGAGTTTAGTTCGCTTACGCATCTCATTTCTGATTCGATCATGTAGCGAACCCTTGAGCATTGCCCCCTTTATGGCTAATTGTGCGACTTTGAGCTTACTTATGAGGCCCCGCGAGACAGCGTTCTGGAAAGTTCAAGAATGCTTCTGTTCCAAAATACCTTAGTGTCTCAAGACAAATATCTTTGATCAGTGTGTGTGAATTACCTGTGAAAACCCATATCACTGAAACGTGGTTTCTAACTTAAGAGACGTAAATTTACGTCAACTTCATTCATAAATATTTTGTTTTCAGTCAGTCTTTTGTCTTCAGTCTTCCCGTGAACATGGTGCATGTAACTGCGCCGAAATATCGGGAGCTCATTCCACAACCTTACCACGGTAAATATCCCGTTGATTATCATATAACTTTATCTTTTGTTTTAATTATCACGGTATAGGAAGGATTAAGGCATTCGAGCATCGTACTGTGGTTTTCTATGAATGCCATGACCACAATATCGTCGTCAACTAAAGGTGCGTGATGTACCTATCCACTGCTCGTAACAGACCGTTTATAGGTCAAATTACGAGTATATCGTAGGAAATGTATATCAATGTTATTATTATGGAATCAAAAGCACCAACATAATACACTAAATTAAAAAACCAAACTTAACTAGCGAACTACTCGTATTAATAATTAATATCTATTTTTAAACGACTTTTAAAAAAAGGAGGAAGTTATATGTTCGTGTGTTGTATTTTTTGTGTGTATGTAAGCCGATTTCTCCCCCATTTGTGGACCGATTCTCAAAATTTTTTGTTTTGTATAGTAACCTTCCGAGGTAGTCCCATTAAAATTTTATCAAATTTGGTCAAGCTAATTTTAAGTTACACTCCAAAAACTGAAAAAGGTTACGTCTTACTTGATGATATCATCATTGACGGTGAATGACAATCGATCCCGTAAGTAGCAAGGGTCACACAAGGGATGCATAAGTTCATCTAATTCATTCATTCAATATAACGCAATGATTAAGATAACACTCGTTATAGTATCTGAATTACATTCTTATCATATTAGATAGACAATTCTTTATTGCACAAAACTAAAAGTACATAGGCGAACTTAATACTAATTAGCATTTTCTTCCAGCTAACCTTTGTGCGATGTGGTAGTGTGTTTGGTAGTGCTTTATTTGGGTTATTCCCCATTGACAATCCCCATCAATGGGGATTTGTGAACTTTTCTTCCACTAATCCCCATCAACACCTGAAAGTGCTTGTAATGGGGGTTTGTGGATAAAAATAGTTCACTATTCCGCATCGGTTTAAAAAAACCAATCGGTTGATAAATAAAAAAATCAAGAAAAAATTAATTAAAATATCCTATTCAAAAAGACACTGTAAATGAAATATTAGCATTAAATTATTAACGGGGTGGTTCCAAGCTTTTATCATTTCGAGTGCCATAAATTGTGTAAGTAAGATTAACAGCCCTTTTTTCAAATGCCCAGATATTTACTGGTACCTTATCTTTATGTGAGTTACAGATTTTTCCGGCGTATTATTTAGTGAGACTATTTTTTTATGATCAAATATGAACAAGTATAGTAATAGTTGATGACCAGATGTTTATATTAGCGCTTGCCTATCATAATTGTAGTATGTTTTATTTTTAAGCAAGACACTGAACCTTACTCGTCATCTCGGGAAAAAATAAGTTCTTTAGTTGTCTCTGAGGGCTTCACGAGTAAGTTCAAAGCCGCACAGCGATCTGTGTAGAGGGTATGCTTGAAGTTTCTCTACACAGAGAAGACAAGCAAAGTCGTCAGTAAATATCAGTGGTCCAGAGGATAAGCCAGTTAAAGTGGCAGTGGCAGGACACATACTACACAGAACTGATGGCAGATGAATCTGTAAAGGTCTGGAGTAGAGAACACAGAACGGTAAGTGCAGCGTAGGTTGTCCGCGAACAAGATGGACAGATGAGAGGATAAAGGTCGTACGATAAGATTTCATGCAGGCCGCTTCTAACCAGTCCTTTGGAAATCTATGGAGAAGGCGTATGTTCCGCGCTGGACGACTTACGACTAAGATGATGATAATGAAGTGTTTTCTTTAGTGTCCTTTGCTTAGTCTTGTTATTAACTACCATGCCTTGCTGTAGTACTTGCATTGTACTATTTTATAAATACCTTAAGAAATACCTCTCTTAAAATACGAGTATATCCCTCAATCCCTGGAATGGAGTGCTTTACTGTTTGTCAGTTGATTGGCACTGGTATTTTTACTTAAATTATTCATGTGGGCCGTAAACTTATGTACCGCCTCATGTGCATTGCATTTAGAAAATTTATTGATTCAGGCGTTACTTTGCGGAAATCCATTATCAAAAAACGATATTAAAAAAATATTTAGTGACACTTCCGCTGAAAAAACAATGATTTTGGCATATTTGGGGGTGTGCACCACCCTGCGGAAGTGTCACTAAATATTTTTTTAATATCGTTTTTGCATTGCATTTCGCGAGATTTTAAAAAGTTTTACATAAAAGCATGAAAGTTCAATGAATCGGTGATTCTTTGAGTTTTCATGCTTTTTATGTCAATAAACAAAAAACTATACACCTCCAATGCTCGTTTTCACCAACGTTTTAGGTAACATCTAAGCCAATTTAGGTGACATTTTTGTACTCTAAGTGTTACCTAACTGGCTCAGGTGGTACCTAAAATGTTGTTGAAAACGGACATAAAGGTGCAAGTTGGTAGCCGGCTACACGTAGCAGCAGCAGACGACGTGTCGTCGCTTCATGTCGCTGCAGTCATGATTTCGAACACGACTGCTCAGCTGGGCTATTATGTATCTCAGTTGCTAACAAATGTTGATTGAAATCTTGAAAAATGGCGGCCCCATGTCAGTTTTTGCAACTCGAGTAAGCAAAAATGTTAGTAATTTGATCACTGAAGCTGACAACTGCAGATGGCATCAACCATTTGAAAAGCGATAGGAAAGGTCTACTTTAAAAACTTTTCAATTGTTTCACTAGGTAGATTGGCACCCGCGAGCGGCACTACTGATCAGCCTTGCGATTTTCTAACGATTCGCCGATGCACTCGACGACGAGCTCACCGACGTCAAATACTTTATGAGATATCGCCTTGTACACAAGGTTGTTTTTCCAACGTTTCTTGTCATATCGTCATTTGTTTCACGGATGTTTTCAAAGATGCAACGATGTTTGCTCTTAGAGAATCGCACGGCTGCGGTCGGGCGACAGTGATGTCTGCCGCTCGATGACGCGTCGCTAGCTTCGTGTCGCTAACTACGAATGGTATTTCATACAAATACCAGTAGTGTCGCAGCTGGTAGCCGGCTACCAACTCGCACCTTATGACAGATTTGAGAATAATTTCTAAGGCCCGTCAAAACATTCTTGACCTTAATAGGGATCACGAATTTTATCGAAATCACAGAAATTCCCTATGGATTAATGCCTTTTTAAATGTTAATCAGATTTGATCTGAGTTCAATCTTCGACATAATAACTAATTTTTGTTATTTTCAACATGTATAATAATAGTGTCTTCTGAAAAAAAAAACCACGTCATTTTAATAACGTACCTACAATTTTATACGCTCGTTTCGTTCAACCGGCAAAACAACATGTAAATATTCGTGATCGATGTCCTTGTGTTTAAACGACATTGTAGTACCAAATGGTTAACTATTTACGTAATTAATGTCCATTAGCCACGCTTATGTATAATTAAGAGCACTTAACATTTTCTTTTGTATTTTTATACCTTCACTATATAATTACATTAAGTAACACCGGAAACTAATTTATTTGTAAATATACGGTTAATTTTATTTTAGCTTCTTCGACTTTAAGGTCAAGCTTAAATGTTACGTGTAGTTATCGCACAATAATTGACTGTTAAAATGAAATACCACTGATTAAAATTGTAAAGCTTTTGAATTTTGTTTTGGTGTGTTATTTTCACTAGATTGATGTATTGATGTTGATGTTAACACATTCAACTCTTTAAAAATGTGTAGTTAATTATAATATTTGAATATCGACGTATAACTTTAATTTGCCAATAAATTGATTAAAAAGCTCGCTTGAAATACAAATTATGCATGAGGTACGTAGCTTGTTATCTCTGTGTGTTAGAACTAGTATAAGCTACTAAGCGACTAAAAACGGACACGATTCGCTGCTTGCTTCGATGGTCATAAAAATAATAATAAAGAAAAAAAGACAAATGGTCCAGTAATAATAATAGTATATCTCGCTAGACCCTTGGTATGTCAGATACAAATGGCAGTAGTTTTTGACACGGCATGCTTTTCAGAAGATTCTCTAAGGTGCAGGCCTCACCAACGATAAATTTGGCTTTTCTGCCGTTAGCAATCTGAGATTGAGTTTTTATTGTTCTGTGATAATAGTAAAAATAATAATAGAAAGGATAGTAAATAAATAAGGTAAGAAACACTTCATCCATCTAAAACTTCTTTACGACGTGTAACAAACTAACAAAAAAAGGTTTGTATAGCTGTTGCATTGTTTTACTTACTACTAGTTAGTATTTGATAGTTTAGGTATTAGTTTGGTAAGCGAATAGTTAGTTTGTGCAATGACGAAACCTCATTGAACAACTCTAAAAAATATAACTTCTGCTTCGTGCGAAAACAATAATATAGGATTTTGTTATAAAAACTAACGTGGTTTTAAATCATTATTAATTAAAAATACGGGATTACTCGTGTAATATTTATCGGATAGGTCCGACTATAGTTTCGACCACATTCGGTGGCCTTTTTCAAGAAGTGTTTGGGACGCCCGCGTCGATGACGCGATGCTAAGCGAGACTTCATCGACGCGGGCGTCCCGAACACTCCTTGAAAAAGGCCACCGAATGTGGTCGAAACTATAGTCGGACCTATCCGATAAATATTACGTGAGTAATCCCGTATTTTTATTAAATAATTATATAGGATATTATGTGAAGTTCATGCTGTCTGTACTTTTTTTTAAATAGCACATTACCATGCTTTTTAGTGCAATGCTAGATACTGAAATTTTAATTTAACTGAAATAATCATATATTATTTATAGTGTTTGGGTATTTTTTTATGCGACCTGTTTGTAACTCTACCACCACTCCAATCATAAACTTCACACGACTGCTAAGGTACTTGAAAAAAAAAACTAATAATTTTGTTAGCATTTTTCGTAGTTTTTGTTTCATACTTCTATATTTTTCTATGAAAAGCTGATCACATATGAGTAGATTGGTTTTATTTATTCTAAGTACACAAACAGTCTGATATGTAAACGTGAACGTAATATAAACTAGTACGTTTAATGCGACATTATCTTGGATTATTTATTGCAAGTACCATTAATATCGGAGCGCGTCTGTGCTTCAGAGAGTATTTCAGTGCCTTTCAGAATTGTATATGCAAGAGTTCATACCTCTGAAAGGCGATGCACTGCGCTTCAACCTGCCATATATGATGTTAAATCTATTGCCCTGTAATTACAGGGCCTGTAAATACATTGGAAACATTGTCCTTCAACGAAAAACATATTATTTCGTTGAAGGACTGTTGCATACTATTGCTTCACGGTTGAATACCTGGCAAATATGTATTTATCCAGGCGGACTCTGCTAAAGTCCTACCACAACAAAAATACCTATCTTTACCCTATTACCTATTGGAATAACAAATTACTTTGTATATTTATATTACCAATCCTGTTTACTTTTATTCTGGCTCAGATGAATAAAATCTAATAATAGGTCTCCCATGTTGTCACAGACAAGTATAAAGTGATCTGCACATGATATAATTTTGAATAAAATCTGATGTTACGATCTGCTGTAAGTCAGAAAATTGCATCGTATGTGACTCCAAGATGTTGCAAGTTGTATTTTCTGTCCTAGCAAACTATAATGCTTGAGTATCGTCAAGCCATGGTACTCTAATTTGCGTTCAACGTTTATATATAATATGTATCAAGCGCTGCCAAAATTATGCAAAACCTTTAATGACTGTCTTTCACATGGAAATTCCATTCTGCCACCTTCTTGTGTCGTTTTAAACTGGTAGCTATCTCACGACAAGAATTATAAGCTCCTTGGCGGATTCAGGGGTTACAAAAACTTGTAACTATAGGACCAAACACCAGTACAATAATTAGCTCCATCTGCGGAAAATTTCCTATGGAATAGTCACAGTGGACGTAATGCGCAGCTATCATTATGTACAGTTTCTTTTTGTTACGTAGCCACAGAGTATTAATTGTATAGCTGCTAAACTAAGGCACATCACACATGTCACCATCGAAATAATCTATATGCCATCAAAAACAAAACTTGTAAAAAAACCAAGCCTCGCAACGCAACTCAGTTCTTCTACCGGAAAAGTTGTGAGATCAAGTCGGTAAAATTATTCAGCCCTTCTTAAGTTATTAGGTATTTAGCTAACCAAACAACATCCTATAGTAACCATATCAATACTAAAAAAATATATAATATATTACCTTTATAAGATATAATAAAAAAGTTTAACTTGGCCATAATACAAACAATAACAATAACATACGCTATATCTGATTCATCATCATCATCAATCACAACGCGGGTGAAACCGCGGAGCGCAGCTAGTATTAAATATACAAAAAAACTTTTCTCTCAGCTTTTTGTTCCGACAGTTTAGACTACAGACCATTATACAGACCATTATTTACTCGTATGTCTCATTTCGTATGTATACGCTTTTAACTTAATTACGAATTAATATCTACTATTTACGAGTGTGCCATAATTTGTGTTGGAATTTTCACGAATTTATAGCTTGCATATAATTTTATGGTTCGCATGGAGGTTTCACGAAAAATTATTACATCATTTATCTAAATTTCACCTCGTCGCGGTTTTACATTTCTCATCACGTACACCACAGCTGGAAAATAATTCCTGTAATATATAACAGAAAAATGGCCATTGAAATATTCTTTTTGGTCGACATTTTAATTGTTTTAAGCTGGAGTTTTATGAAATGAGAGCTTTTTGTCTTCAACTCTAATTTATTATTACAAATGCTAGGTACCTATTTTCCCAATGTGACATCTTACAAGTTGATTTAGATACGTCTTGTGGTGTTAGATCGACGATGCAATTATGATAATAGTAAAGCCACCACATCATTAGGTAACGAACATTGAACCTACATCTGTGATCTTTTATAACGAAGAGAGGAAACATAAGAAAAAATAGGCATTTCAAGGGATGTTGGATCATGTGCAATTCTTACCTACTGAACCCTATCATGAAATTAAACTGGAAAACTATTTGTAATGGTACCCACTATGGGTACGACGAGAGGAAATCTAAGAAAAGGTAGGCATTTGCAAGGGCTGCTAGGTCATGTGAAATTCTTACCTACTGTACCCTATCATGAGAGTATAACTTGTTCAAAAATTATAATGGAAAATTATTTGTAATGGTTCCCACTATGGGTACGACGAGAGGAAATCTAAGAAAAGGTAGGCATTTGCAAGGACTGCTCGGTCATGTGCAATTCTTACCTACTGAACCCTATCATGAGAGTATATCTTGTTCAAAAATTATAATGGAAAATTATTTGTAATGGTTCCCACTATGGGTACGACGAGAGGAAATCTAAGAAAAGGTAGGCATTTGCAAGGACTGCTCGGTCATGTGCAATTCTTACCTACTGAACCCTATCATGAGAGTATATCTTGTTCAAAAATTATAATGGAAAATTATTTGTAATGGTTCCCACTATGGGTACGACGAGAGGAAATCTAAGAAAAGGTAGGCATTTGCAAGGACTGCTGGGTCATGTGCAATTCTTACCTACTGAACCCTATCATGAGAGTATATCTTGTTCAAAAATTATAATGGAAAATTATTTGTAATGGTTCCCACTATGGGTACAACGAGAGCAAATCTAAGAAAAAATAGGCATTTGCAAGGACTGCTGGGTCATGTGCAATTCTTACCTACTGAACCCTATCATGAGAGTATATCTTGTTCAAAAATTATAATGGAAAATTATTTGTAATGGTTCCCACTATGGGTACGACGAGAGGAAATCTAAGAAAAGGTAGGCATTTGCAAGGACTGCTGGGTCATGTGCAATTCTTACCTACTGAACCCTATCATGAGAGTATATCTTGTTCAAAAATTATAATGGAAAAATATTTGTAATAGTTCCCACTATGGGTACGACGAGAGGAAATCTAAGAAAAGGTAGGCATTTGCAAGGACTGCTGGGTCATGTGCAATTCTTACCTACTGAACCCTATCATGAGAGTATATCCTGTTCAAAAATTATAATGGAAAATTATTTGTAATGTTTCCCACTATGGGTACAACGAGAGAAAATCTAAGAAAGGGTAGACATTTGCAAGGGCTGCTAGGTCGTGTGCAATTCTTACCTACTGAATCCTATTATGAAAGTATATCTTGTTCAAAAATTAAAATGGTTAATTATTTCTAGTGGTACCCACTATGGATACCGCGAGAAGAAATCTAACAAAAGGTAGGCATTTGCAAGGGCTGCTGGGTCATGTGCAATTCTTACCTAATGAATCCTATCATGAGAGTATATTTGTTCAAAAATTATAATGGAAAATTATTTGTAATGGTTTCCACTATGGGTACGACGAGAGGAAATCTAAGAAAAGGTAGGCATTTGCAAGGGCAGCTAGGTCATGTGCAATTCTTATCTACTGAATCCTATCATGAAAGTATATCTTGTTCAAAAATTAAAATGGTTAATTATTTCTAGTGGTACCCACTATGGATACGGCGAGAAGAAATCTAACCAAAGGTAGGCATTTGCAAGGGCTGCTGGGTCATGTGCAATTCTTACCTACTGAACCCTATCATGCTATCATGAGAGTATATCTTGTTCAAAAATTATAATGGAAAATTATTTGTAATACACTGTTTTAAACTATCACGGTTGTTCTCTAAAATTATATGATTATTAACGGGATATTTACCGTGGTAAGGTTGTGGAATGAGCTCCCGATATTTCGGCGCAGTTACATGCACCATGTTCACGGGAAGACATGGTGCATGTAACTGCGCCGAAATATCGGGAGCTCATTCCACAACCTTACCACGGTAAATATCCCGTTAATAATCATATAATTTTATTATTTGTAATGTTTCCCACTATGGGTACAACGAGAGAAAATCTAAGAAAGGGTAGACATTTGCAAGGGCTGCTAGGTCATGTGCAATTCTTACCTACTGAACCCTATCATGCTATCATGAGAGTATATCTTGTTCAAAAATTATAATGGAAAATTATTTGTAATGTTTCCCACTATGGGTACAACGAGAGAAAATCTAAGAAAGGGTAGACATTTGCAAGGGCTGCTAGGTCATGTGCAATTCTTACCTACTGAACCCTATCATGCTATCATGAGAGTATATCTTGTTCAAAAATTATAATGGAAAATTATTTGTAATGTTTCCCACTATGGGTACAACGAGAGAAAATCTAAGAAAGGGTAGACATTTGCAAGGGCTGCTAGGTCATGTGCAATTCTTACCTACTGAATCCTATTATGAAAGTATATCTTGTTCAAAAATTAAAATGGTTAATTATTTCTAGTGGTACCCACTATGGATACGGCGAGAAGAAATCTAACAAAAGGTAGGCATTTGCAAGGGCTGCTGGGTCATATGCAATTCTTACCTAATGAATCCTATCATGAGAGTATATCTTGTTCAAAAATTAAAATGGTTAATTATTTCTAGTGGTACCCACTATGGATACGGCGAGAAGAAATCTAACAAAAGGTAGGCATTTGCAAGGGCTGCTGGGTCATGTGCAATTCTTACCTAATGAATCCTATCATGAGAGTATATTTGTTCAAAAATTATAATGGAAAATTATTTGTAATGGTTTCCACTATGGGTACGATGAGAGGAAATCTAAGAAAAGGTAGGCATTTGCAAGGGCAGCTAGGTCATGTGCAATTCTTACCTACTGAATCCTATCATGAAAGTATATCTTGTTCAAAAATTAAAATGGTTAATTATTTCTAGTGGTACCCACTATGGATACGGCGAGAAGAAATCTAACAAAAGGTAGGCATTTGCAAGGGCTGCTGGGTCATGTGCAATTCTTACCTAATGAATCCTATCATGAGAGTATATTTGTTCAAAAATTATAATGGAAAATTATTTGTAATGGTTTCCACTATGGGTACGACGAGAGGAAATCTAATAAAAGGTAGGCATTTGCAAGGGCAGCTAGGTCATGTGCAATTCTTACCTACTGAATCCTATCATGAAAGTATATCTTGTTCAAAAATTAAAATGGTTAATTATTTGTAATGGTACCCACTAATGATACGGCGAGAAGAAATCTAAGAAAAGGTAGGCATTTGCAAGGGCTGCTAGGTCATGTGAAATTCTTACCTACTGAACCCTATCATGCTATCATGAGAGTATATCTTGTTCAAAAATTATAATGGAAAATTATTTGTAATGTTTCCCACTATGGGTACAACGAGAGAAAATCTAAGAAAGGGTAGACATTTGCAAGGGCTGCTAGGTCATGTGCAATTCTTACCTACTGAACCCTATCATGAGAGTATATCTTGTTCAAAAATTATAATGGAAAAATATTTGTAATGGTTCCCACTATGGGTACGACGAGAGGAAATCTAAGAAAAGGTAGGCATTTGCAAGGACTGCTGGGTCATGTGCAATTCTTACCTACTGAACCCTATCATGAGAGTATATCCTGTTCAAAAATTATAATGGAAAATTATTTGTAATGTTTCCCACTATGGGTACAACGAGAGAAAATCTAAGAAAGGGTAGACATTTGCAAGGGCTGCTAGGTCATGTGCAATTCTTACCTACTGAACCCTATCATGCTATCATGAGAGTATATCTTGTTCAAAAATTATAATGGAAAATTATTTGTAATGTTTCCCACTATGGGTACAACGAGAGAAAATCTAAGAAAGGGTAGGCATTTGCAAGGGCTGCTAGGTCATGTGCAATTCTTACCTACTGAACCCTATCATGCTATCATGAGAGTATATCTTGTTCAAAAATTATAATGGAAAATTATTTGTAATGTTTCCCACTATGGGTACAACGAGAGAAAATTTAAGAAAGGGTAGACATTTGCAAGGGCTGCTAGGTCATGTGCAATTCTTACCTACTAAATCCTATTATGAAAGTATATCTTGTTCAAAAATTAAAATGGTTAATTATTTCTAGTGGTACCCACTATGGATACGGCGAGAAGAAATCTAACAAAAGGTAGGCATTTGCAAGGGCTGCTGGGTCATGTGCAATTCTTACCTACTGAACCCTATCTTGAGAGTTTATCTTGTTCAAAAATTAAAATCGAGAATTATTTGTAATGGTTCCCACTATGGGTACGGCGAGAGGAAATCTAAGAAAAGGTGGGCATTTGCAAGGGCTGCTGGGTCATGTGCAATTTTTACCTACTGAACCCTATCATGAGAGTATATCTTGTTCAAAAATTATAATGGAAAATTATTTGTAATGGTTCCCACTATGGGTACAACGAGAGCAAATCTAAGAAAAAATAGGCATTTGCAAGGACTGCTGGGTCATGTGCAATTCTTACCTACTGAACCCTATCATGAGAGTATATCTTGTTCAAAAATTATAATGGAAAATTATTTGTAATGGTTCCCACTATGGGTACGACGAGAGGAAATCTAAGAAAAGGTAGGCATTTGCAAGGACTGCTGGGTCACGTGCAATTCTTACCTACTGAACCCTATCATGAGAGTATATCTTGTTCAAAAATTATAATGGAAAAATATTTGTAATGGTTCCCACTATGGGTACGACGAGAGGAAATCTAAGAAAAGGTAGGCATTTGCAAGGACTGCTGGGTCATGTGCAATTCTTACCTACTGAACCCTATCATGAGAGTATATCCTGTTCAAAAAATATAATGGAAAATTATTTGTAATGTTTCCCACTATGGGTACAACGAGAGAAAATCTAAGAAAGGGTAGACATTTGCAAGGGCTGTTAGGTCGTGTGCAATTCTTACCTACTGAATCCTATTATGAAAGTATATCTTGTTCAAAAATTAAAATGGTTAATTATTTCTATTGGTACCCACTATGGATACCGCGAGAAGAAATCTAACAAAAGGTAGGCATTTGCAAGGGCTGCTGGGTCATGTGCAATTCTTACCTAATGAATCCTATCATGAGAGTATATTTGTTCAAAAATTATAATGGAAAATTATTTGTAATGGTTTCCACTATGGGTACGACGAGAGGAAATCTAAGAAAAGGTAGGCATTTGCAAGGGCAGCTAGGTCATGTGCAATTCTTACCTACTGAATCCTATCATGAAAGTATATCTTGTTCAAAAATTAAAATGGTTAATTATTTCTATAGTAGATCCAACCGTTTATCCTCTTTTTGACAGATCTAATTTGTCAGTTAAAGTGTTGTGACCAAGTGATTATAGTGGACACGATTTCGATTCATTTTTCTATCGAGTCTGTGCGGAAAGAGAATAGTCCTAGGAATGGCGCCATGACCATGGCTATTGGCCATCTAGAAATACGTCAGCCAATGGGGAATGTTGAAAGGGCGTGGACAGGCCGTCATGGCATGGCCATCTAGAAACGCATCAGCCAATGGGAAATGCTGACGCATTTCTAGATGGCCATGCCCAGATGGCGAGGCCACGCCGTCCGGTTACACCCGTGTAGTTTCCAAGGTAAGCTATCAAATTCTGAGTTATAAGTTTTCACTTCTATCGGCAATTCCTATGACTGCCAATTTTTTTGTCTATGGGTAAGCAGTAGTATTTTATCAAGGTAGTAAAACTCAATGGTCCACCGCCGTTTTGTATTTGTCACTGTCACTCGCAACAAGACGCCCGTGCTAGTAATTATTTGCTGAGTTTTATATTGGAACTATAAAATGCCGAAAGGATCAGTGCTGAAAGGACAGACGAGAGAAATGGTGATCAAGCTTCGTAATTACTTTGAAGCAGAGTATCAAAATGGCGGCCCGCTTTTACCATTGTCGCAAGTGAGAGAGCGCGTTGCGGCCGCGTTAGGTATTAGTGCATCTACGATTACAAAAATTACTACCGAAGCCTACGGAACAAGCGGCATGCAGGAGAATAAGCTTCGTACGCCGAAGAAAAAACGCCAACCACGTCGTGTGACTTCGGTTGACAACTTTGACGCAGACGCTATACGCCGTCATATATATAACTATTACTTACGTAAAGAAGTTCCAACACTTAAAAAACTTGTTGCTTCTTTGCGTGAATGTGATTTGTTCCGAGGTCAAAAATCGTCATTGGTAAAGGTCTTGAATGAAATTGGATTTACTTATAAAAAATCGGACAAACGCAAAATATTGATGGAGCGTCGCGACGTAGCTTTTGCTCGTTGCGAATTTTTGAGCGAAGCCAAAAAAATTACAGATTGGTCAAATGTTGTTTTCACTGACGAAACTTGGCTGAATGCGAACCACACAGTGTCTAAGAGCTGGACTGATGACACCGCTGCTTCCACTACCTCAGTACCGATGGGAAAAGGAGAACGTCTAATCATTTGCCATGCAGGGTCTGTGAAAGGATTCATGCCAGATGCTTTGTTGGCCTTTAAATCCAAAAAAACAGTTGAGTACCACGAAGAAATGAATTCTGAGGTTTACGAAAGTTGGTTTAAGGAAATGGTACAATCATTGGAAGAACCGTCAGTTATTATTATGGATAACGCATCCTATCACTCACGCCAAATTGATAAAATGCCGACCCAGGCCGACAAAAAACAAGTAATCATTGACTGGCTTCAACGACATGGTGAAAATGTTGATAACTCCTTACTAAAAGTACAATTACTAAATATATTACGAACAAAAAAACACTTCCCAAAACGATATGTGATCGACGAAATAGCTGCAGAACATGGTCATTGGGTTCTTAGACTTCCACCCTATCATTGTCAATACAATGCCATTGAATTAATATGGGCTCAAGTTAAAGGACACGCTGCTAGAAATAACACAAAACCCCCATTCACGGCAAACAAAATGGTAAATTTATTAAAAAATGCATGTGTGAAAGTAACTGCGGAAAGCTGGCAAAATGTAATTCAAAAAACACAAGAAACTATAATGGCAGATTGGGATAAACACGTGGCGATAGATTATATGAGTCAACAATTAATTATAAATGTCGGCAATAGCTCGAGTGACAGCAACGATGAATCTGATTTTGATTAATAAATAAATAAAAATAAAAGATTAGATTTCGTTTGCTTAAATTGGAATTGGGGTTGCTCAAACTTTACTATTTTCTGGTACCAAACGGCAGACTTTAATGTCTGCCATCCCCAGCGAGCAACACGGAAGGGAGTAGCCTTAGCTAAAAAATATTGTTCAAATCTTTCTGTCATTTCTTGCGGGAGGGGAAGTTGCACACTAGCGCAAAGCCGCACTATTACATACAAAACATACCTGTACCGATCCATTGCCGATCATACTCACACAACCAAATCACTAACACATAAAAAATAAAGCACCATTCACAAATCTAGCCCCGCCCTCACCCCACAGTATATTATCAAACTCCATGGTCCATGCGGACTTGTACTTTGACAGAGGGGAAACGCTGTGTATGCCTACTCCCTTCCGTGTTGCTCGCTGGCCATCCCAGATTTAACCGGTAACAGCTTCGTCAAGTATGACTTGTACTTGTAATCATCATAGTCATCATAACCTTGTTCTTTTTTGGATATACACCAGGAGATAAACACGTCTTCAAATAATGCTGTATGTTTTCCTGAGGCGCATCAATATAACGGTTTTACATAAAAATAAATCCGATATTATGTGCCGAGAACGGAAAACACCCGTGTAAAAATAGTTCATAAACAATATCGATATCTCAATCGTAACTTCGTAACATCACTATGTTGATAGCCATAGAACGTAATTTTTTAAAAACGTTTGTTATTTTATGGAATTTATAAAAAAACTACTGCACTTATGGACTCATTTTGTGAAAGATGATTATTATACGGGATCAAGGAGCAAATTTAAGCAGTTGTCATATTTTTAAAACCTCGCATTTATAAGTTAACTTTTGCGTAACATCGTCATGTTACGTTCTATTGGTGCTGTCAAAAAGAGGATAAACGGTTGGATCTACTATAGTGGTACCCACTATGGATACGGCGAGAAGAAATCTAACCAAAGGTAGGCATTTGCAAGGGCTGCTGGGTCATGTGCAATTCTTACCTACTGAACCCTATCATGCTATCATGAGAGTATATCTTGTTCAAAAATTATAATGGAAAATTATTTGTAATGTTTCCCACTATGGGTACAACGAGAGAAAATCTAAGAAAGGGTAGACATTTGCAAGGGCTGCTAGGTCATGTGCAATTCTTACCTACTGAACCCTATCATGCTATCATGAGAGTATATCTTGTTCAAAAATTATAATGGAAAATTATTTGTAATGTTTCCCACTATGGGTACAACGAGAGAAAATCTAAGAAAGGGTAGACATTTGCAAGGGCTGCTAGGTCATGTGCAATTCTTACCTACTGAACCCTATCATGCTATCATGAGAGTATATCTTGTTCAAAAATTATAATGGAAAATTATTTGTAATGTTTCCCACTATGGGTACGAGAGAAAATCTAAGAAAGGGTAGACATTTGCAAGGGCTGCTAGGTCATGTGCAATTCTTACCTACTGAATCCTATTATGAAAGTATATCTTGTTCAAAAATTAAAATGGTTAATTATTTCTAGTGGTACCCACTATGGATACGGCGAGAAGAAATCTAACAAAAGGTAGGCATTTGCAAGGGCTGCTGGGTCATGTGCAATTCTTACCTAATGAATCCTGTCATGAGAGTATATCTTGTTCAAAAATTAAAATGGTTAATTATTTCTAGTGGTACCCACTATGGATACGGCGAGAAGAAATCTAACAAAAGGTAGGCATTTGCAAGGGCTGCTGGGTCATGTGCAATTCTTACCTAATGAATCCTATCATGAGAGTATATTTGTTCAAAAATTATAATGGAAAATTATTTGTAATGGTTTCCACTATGGGTACGACGAGAGGAAATCTAAGAAAAGGTAGGCATTTGCAAGGGCAGCTAGGTCATGTGCAATTCTTACCTACTGAATCCTATCATGAAAGTATATCTTGTTCAAAAACTAAAATGGTTAATTATTTGTAATGGTACCCACTAATGATACGGCGAGAAGAAATCTAAGAAAAGGTAGGCATTTGCAAGGGCTGCTAGGTCATGTGCAATTCTTACCTACTGAACCCTATCATGCTATCATGAGAGTATATCTTGTTCAAAAATTATAATGGAAAATTATTTGTAATGTTTCCCACTATGGGTACAACGAGAGAAAATCTAAGAAAGGGTAGGCATTTGCAAGGGCTGCTAGGTCATGTGCAATTCTTACCTACTGAACCCTATCATGCTATCATGAGAGTATATCTTGTTCAAAAATATAATGGAAAATTATTTGTAATGTTTCCCACTATGGGTACAACGAGAGAAAATTTAAGAAAGGGTAGACATTTGCAAGGGCTGCTAGGCCATGTGCAATTCTTACCTACTAAATCCTATTATGAAAGTATATCTTGTTCAAAAATTAAAATGGTTAATTATTTCTAGTGGTACCCACTATGGATACGGCGAGAAGAAATCTAACAAAAGGTAGGCATTTGCAAGGGCTGCTGGGTCATGTGCAATTCTTACCTACTGAACCCTATCATGAGAGTTTATCTTGTTCAAAAATTAAAATCGAGAATTATTTGTAATGGTTCCCACTATGGGTACGGCGAGAGGAAATCTAAGAAAAGGTGGGCATTTGCAAGGGCTGCTGGGTCATGTGCAATTTTTACCTACTGAACTCTATCATGAAAGTCTATCTTGTTCAAAAATTAAAATGTATAATTATTTGTAATGGTTACTACTATGACTAGAACCACTGGTTACTTGTATTTGATAAAGTGTCTTCAGCTAGTAAACCCACAAACTTTTAAGTAGAATGATTTTAGTGAAGATATTGTTATCTCTTGAGTTTATAGCTAAGGTGCATCCATCAATGAAACGTAAAATTGTAAGCTCAGTCGGCCTTATTAATAAACTTGGCTTACACCCGGAGTAGTGAAAACATCTATCTGTCAATTTTTCGCTTGCAGTAAATGTCACGCGTGAAAGCAAGACAAAGCATGTTACACATAATATAGGTTTACGCAACGTTTATATTAAGGCCAGTCTGTCACTAATTGCTCCACTCACGTTAGCTATTTATTACATAAAAATATATCATGTTTATAATGTTTACAAAAATATTTTTATAGTTTGATTAATTTATGAGTCTTGTCTAATAGCATTATATTTAATAAATCCACGAAAAAAAATTTGACGAATGAATTTAAATAATAACCTTTAAAAAAGCAAAACATTTTCATAATATCTGTGTTAATTCAACAGATTTAAATTTACTGGTAAATTAAATATTATTTATTCTTAATATTCAATTCATATTATAAATGCACCTGAATTAGCCTTTCGTAGCTCGCGTGATTAATATGAACGCTATTTCAGTCATCATTCCATCATTATGTTTCTATGAACATTAATAACCACGTCAGCATAGTTGGTAGTGACCCACCAAGTGAATACATAATTTCGAAGCGAAGGGTCGATCAAATATGTGTTATGATAAGCAGAAACATGTGTACTTGAGTCTTGTGGTGTTAATATGCTTCCATGTATACCGCAACACAGGGAATCTTTGTGCGATGGTATCAAAGTATGGCTATTTTATTTTATTATTTTCTGAAATATCATATTCTTTATATATGCTAATAGAATTTCACTAACCTCTGGGTACATGCTCATACGGCAACCGGGCTGTCTGTTTTTTATGTTTATAAAACTTGTTTCTCTTTAAGTCTTGTTGTTTGATTCGATGAAAACTTAACACTTTAGGAAAACTTTAGGAAATGAATATATGTTCTTTCTTTTAGATATAGTTCCATTACATATAAGTAGACTTATTTCTTAAGTTTTGGCAATTTCTATACATTGAAATTTAACAATTTCAAATAGATTAAAGCGTGTTTGAATAATCTTAAATTAAATGCGATTTAATCGGTTTAAAGTTGTTTAATTTCAATGAGTTACATAAAGTCCCCTCGGAGATTCTAATCGTAAAAGAAAAGAAACCCGAACCGTTTATTTCGTGGAGAGTATCTTGTATCAGACACCGTTTCCGCTGCAACCATATCACTTCTACATATATAGTCTGCATCAAATCAGTAGTGTGCAAAGTTTACTGCACCTTTTATCACTGTAGTAACAGAAACTGGACTGGACTTTACTGGATGGCATACCAGGTTACACGCATTTAAATAAATTTGTGCCATAGACTGCATTTCAACTCCCAGCAAAAAAAACACACCGAGCTATATTGCTCGGGTACTAGAATTCAGTCGCGTTTTTCCAAATACCCTCCTAAAAGTCATCGACGAAAAAGGTAAAAACGAAAACGGGATACGTTTGTATAAAAGTAAACTCGATTCGAAATGGACGTGTAACATCAGGCAATGGAACCGCAGCCGTACCTATTTCCCGAGCTGTGGCCATCAATTTAAACCTTGATTGAATTTCCATTTCGATTGATAGGTACCGTACCGAGGATTGATTAGAAAAAATTGTATTTTTTAATTACAATCAAATAGGCTTTTGATTTGTATTACGTCGTGTGTAGGTATCGAAATCAATATATACGAATCAAGGCCTTGATTGACTGACTGACAGACAACGCACAGCCTAAGTCGCTGGCCGTAGAGGCTTTAAGCTTGGAGGGATGTAAATTTGTATTTCGATAAGTCTTTTTAAATAACGAATGTTATTCCTTAAAAATTTTGAGGAGATGACTTAATAGGTGAAAAGAGAGATGAAATTTTGTATGGAAAATTCTGTGTTATTGAACTTGAGTTGTACATTTTTTTATTTGGATATTTCATATTATTGAGGTTAAAATATTAAGTGAGGCCAAAAGACAAACAGTCTTACGCATGTACAAGCAATCCGAAATTGTCTTCTGTTTGGTTTTAAGATTACCCATTTAAAAAGGGTCAAAAGGTTTGATTAGCAATGACTATTATATATTATAATATAAGTCACACGGCCAAACTCTGAAATTTGCTAGAGTTGATTTAAACTTTTGTCAAATATAACACGTAGTGGCGGAGAACAGCCATGAAAATATACTCGTAGTATACACTCGTATCTAGAAAAAAATACCCTATACATTTAATAAGTCATGGGCAAAAGTTAGTTGTCTCTAAAGCGAACCAAAATTTTAAAACTATGTAGCGAAACCTTGCACTATTAAAGCTCTATTTATGCCACTATGAGCTTAGATTTTAGTTTTGCATGGCACTGCACTGTACTCTTCACCTGAAATATTGATATTGAGTCTCTTCCGCCTTTTTGTCGTAGTGAAATCTTTTACAGATACCACCGGCCCCGGGGGGAGCACGGAGGTTATGTGGGAGTCAAGCATACCCACTAAAACACTGCGGTGTCCATCACTGCCGCCTATGGAGGGAACGCGCGAAAGCTTTCGCACACTGCCGCAAACCCGCTGCGGCTGTCCGTTGCCGGACCCCTCTGGCGGCACGCCAGAACACATGGCGCGCCGCAACCGCCTCGGTGGACCAACCCCCAAATGGACACTGCCTAGTGCTTGCAACAGTGCCCTTTAAACTGTTACCACAGTAATGAATGTGCACTATTTATTGCAGCTAATTTGTTTTATCGCAGAATATCTGTGGCACTCTTGTGCGAGGGCGTCTTGGTTGGTACCAAGGTAATAGGCCTTTTGGTCCACCACCTCACAAGTCAGATTTCCTCGTCTCTACCCATCCTAACGGCAGAAGGAATATTCTTTAAGTCCCTTCCTTTACAGAGGGTTGATTATTTATAAAGGGTGCTTCACTACTGGAGGATCGCAGTCATCATTTGAAATTCTCGGTTAGTTAAATCACACTTCAACAGCTCATCAGCCCTTTTTATCCCGGTTCATTGTCCGATGTTGCGGCGCCAGAACAGTTAGTTCTTCCAACTCTCCGGTTTGCCTGCAAGTTTGCCTATCAATAATTATCTGCAGCAGTTGATACCAGTTGTGCCGTATAACATGGACTAGGTAAGACAATTTTCTCTTAATGATAGTCCTGACCAGTTGAGCTTTTTCAAGTTAGTTTAGTTTTTATAATATGATATTGCACTAAGTAGAACCTGCTATGCGATACCAAACATTGCAGTATTAAAGTGTAAAAATCACTTCCTGTTCAGACCTAATTAAACGCCATAACCACTAGGCCACTGAGGTACGATGTCCGAGCATCTAAATTAAACTCTCTATTAGATTAACGGTAGAGCGACATGTATTGAATAGCTTGAGAGCATTACACGGTGGGCGTCTGCCACGGATTGTCGGAAAACGCAGGTTCCAACTCTGACCGAGGATGTGATTTTTTATTACTAAAATTGCAATGTTCGCATTCGTTTTTTGATTATCTACACAGACCAATATATACATGGATATATAAATGGATATATTAGACTGTGATTGTCTACCTACAGTCGTCGATCTTATTAACACCAATACTATCGCAGATATTAAAATAATGTAAACGTATTAACATATAGTGAACGTCGGGCTATCTTACCCGTGTGCGATGGGCTTTAATATGAAGGTTTAAGTGGCACTGTAGCGTAAGTTAAATTACTGGAGAAATGGGACTAAGCCGCAGGTCTCATACATATAACTATTCATAGGCAGGCATAACGCTTAAGTGTTATGAGGGGAATGCAGAGCGTTTACATACGTTCGTATTTATATTACAAATATATAAAATTGAAGTGTCTGTTTCTAATGTCAAAATAACAACGTTTTACAATCCTACTAATATTATACACGCTTAAGTTTGTGAGTATAGATGTATGGATGTGTGGATCTCTGTTACTCTTTCACGCTCAAACGGCGAGGGCAATTTAAATAAGATCTCTGCCTACGTCAAGATCGTAATGATGACAGTTCTGTCAAAATTTGTGTCAATTTCTGCCGTGCGATTGTCTAAGAGCAAACATCGTTGCATCTTTGATCCGTGACAGAACTGAACAAATGATGAGATGACAAGAAACGTTGGAAAAACAACCTTATTTACAAAGGCGATATCTCATAAAGTATTTGACATCGGTGAGCTCATTACAATCATTACAGAATTGCACGACTGATAGCTTAATCAAAAAGCACGCAATAATTTTTACAGATCGATACAATAGACGTGCTCGGCGATCGTCAAGGGCGATGATATGTGATTTAAAAAAAATTTAAATGTTTTTAAATCACATTCTTTTAATTTATTTAAAGAAACGTCAAATTGTACTGTATCGTGTATTTTGAGTTGCACAAAATAATAGAGCCCATTAATGCTTAAAGGAAATTTTATAAAATAGCTAAATCAAAACGCTAATGTTTACTCCCAAGAAGATTGTATTTGTTCGTTGTTCATACCTTTTTAAAATATTTTTGCCAATTTTGTTTAAAGCCGACTTCAGCTAATGGATCATTAAGATGTCAACTATGTCGTTTTTTGCAACTCCATTAAAATAGCTGGATTAACTAATGGACTGCTAAAGAAGAGCTTTCTGCAACTGGCTGTATATATTTTAATTTACTCATATAATACTAAGCAATTGCGTTTGACCATGTACATATTTTATGACAGACATTTTGGTATAAAGATAGATATGGCCTTGGAGATGATAATAAACTCGAAGTACTAATTCTGCGCAGAAGTAGTCGCGGGCACCAGCTAGTTATACAGGGTTTTTGGTAGAGGGACCGACAAACCAAATGAGCGTGTTCGGGGACCCACCCACTTGGAGAATACAAGTTGGCCAAAAAAAATCCCCGACACCCCAATTTTTTTTAACTAAATTAGTTAGTTAGCTCTGTTTTGTATCCAATTTTGCTTTGCGTGGCCTTAAGGTGTATTAGAGACCAAATTCAACTAAAAACATCCGGTCAAAAAACAGATTTTACAAATGTTATGGTGGTAAATAGGTACAATTTCGGAGAAAAAGGGAAAAATCACAAAAAAAAGTTAAACATATTGGGGGGTCGGGGATTTTTTTTGGCCAACTTGTATTCTCCAAGTGGTCCCCCGAACACGCTCATTTGGTTTGTCGGCCCCTCTACCAAACACCCTATATATTCATGTAAAATTATGTATCTATCTACATAATTTAATTTAAAGCTTTATGGCTGTTTAGTATCTTAGACTACTTTTACGCGTGCCCTAGTGGGGCCTTTTTTGGCCCCACTAGGGCACGCGAAGCTGCGGATGGCTCAGCTAGTTAGATAATAATAAGAATAAGCCACGCTACGAATACTCCTACATAGTGAGCGTTGTTACTTAACGCATTTGCGCATGAGTTTCAGGATGCACATCTATTTACTGATTATTTTTGTTTAATCTAGGACAAAGTAACATATTTAATGCAAATAAAATAAATATCTTAAACAGGTATAACTCAAGTAACAATAAGGTTTAATTTTGCTAGAGCATTACATGTATGACTAATGCTGCAAACGTTAATATCCGTAGAGACCTTTCACCATGAGTTAACATGCCCAGTTCCGTTAAACATAACAAGAATTTTAGTAAATTCTAGCAATATTTAATGTATTTGTACAATGACTGTGCTTAAGTTCCTGTTTGTAGGTATACTAGGTGTTTGTTAAACTAAGTGTTGATTTATATGTGGTGGTATTTTATGAGCAAGCGTATGGCTACAGTTTAAATGAATAGTGACATAGCGACTTTGATGTCTAGGAATTACGGAATTCCGCTTATGGTTACTGCACTCTGAAAAATAAGCATTATTTGTTTATGGGGAGTGAGTCTGAATTGGTAGGCTTAGAAGATATTATAGTAAAATTAAATAAACTAACTTTGCAAGTACTTTGGAAAGCAGTAAGTTTTTAGTAATGCGTATCTTAAGAAAGGTCACTGTTGAATTAACGGCTCTGTTAACTACAACACCTGCTGGTCAATTCAACGATATATTCTGCTGCAACTGCAGTTCGATTGCGGTTGAAGTTCAAGGATAATACATAAATGTATTCTTATTATGTCTATAGATAAACTGGAATGTAACGTCATCTTAAACAAGAATATATATTAGGTAATAGCGGCTGCCCGGGACTTTGTTCGCCTAGTAGGCTCTGCCTTCGGCCTCTTCTTAACCTCCCGTATTTACTCGCTTTTTCTTTCATAAGAACCTTCTCCTGACAATAATTAACACAATAAAAAAAGAAATAGCGAGATTGTTCCATCCGTTCTCAAGTTATAGCGTGACCAGGAGAAATAGGTGTTTATTTTATATATATAGATATAGATAGATAGATAGATAGACAAGCTGAAATGTAACGTCATCTTAAACAAGAATATATATTGGTCTTCTCCAGACACGGACACGTTGGTTATCTGGGTTTTAAAATACTCTGTAAAGGCAAATAAATCATAGTATAATCTACCCTAATAAAAAACTTTTAGATTTTTCAAAGTGGTCGCAGACTTTTTTGATGTGTGTACTTGTAAGTTTTATAGTCTTTCATACGCGTGGTCGCTATGCCAAGCCAGTGGGTTACTTCCACTTTTTGCTCACGCCACATGTGCTGAAAGAAGATGACAGCATACGTCCTTCTCTTTCTATTATATACAATGGACTAATACATGCACACATTAGCAAACCCTAAGGTAAATTGGTACATTAAATACTTCAAAATCATAATTTAAAGCCATTTTCTCCATTATTTCTAAATTAATTTCATATTAAAAACGTCTTATGCTGCAATCTCCCGCTTTTCGTAAATTACGTTCAAATCCGATGTGGCAAAATATTGCCAGAAATAAATCAACCTCTTATAACTTTAGTACTTAAATGTTCCACAGGGAATGCTTCAGTTCATTGTTCTAGGGAACAGTGCGAGATTGAATTAAAAGTTATTGTTTTGTGAAAACTGCACTTCTCATTTGACGGAGAATTGGAGAGACAATGGTATAGAAACTAAAAGGTATTTTTGAAGTTTAGTCACCTGCGATGGTTCGCGGGTGACTAAACTTCAAAGGATTATTCACCAGCAACTTGCCCTTCAATATGACCTTATTGAGTCTGAGGTGCCGTACTATAGGTACGCACCTACGCCTGTTCTTGAAAACGGTCGTGCTACGCTCTATTGGGATCGATCTATAATCACGGACAGGACTATTGTTGCCAATAAACCTGATATCGTGGTGATCGATCGATCTCAGAGCCGGGTAATGCTTGTTGACGTCACCATTCCTCATGATGAGAACCTCGTGAAGGCTGAGAAGGACAAGCTTAGCAAGTACCTTGACTTAGCTCATGAGGTGACCGCCATGTGGGATGTTGATTCGACAATAATTGTTCCGATAGTAGTTTCAGCAAACGGCCTTATAGCAAAAAGCCTCGACCGACATCTTAAGAGGCTTTCGCTAGACGGTTGGATCAAGGGACAGATACAGAAGGCAGTACTTCTTGACACGGCACGTATTGTCAGGAGGTTCCTCAGTCTGCAGCCCTAACCACTGGTAGTTTGGGTCATGCCCCGCTGCCGATGGCAATCTAGGATTAGGTTTTTTACAATGTTTTTTATTTATTATTTTTTATTGTATATAGAAATATTGTAAAAAATGTAATTTTAAGAAAAGGAAATAAATAATGTGAATAATAATAATATTTATTTCGATAAAAGGCAATATTTTCACAATTTGAAGTAAGAAGAGCTACTGGATCCTAAACTAGGTTCAAAAAGACCCGTGCGATAGGTTCCAGACCTCTTTCGCCAGTGTAAAAAGATAATATAATAAATTGCCTAAATACTAGTAAAATATTAATAGTACGAGTATTCATTGACATGTTACTTAAGACTAAATGATGAGAATTGTTATTAAAGGAACTGTAATAATACTAAAACATTTTAGTAAGTACAGTTTCACATAATTATACAAATTCATTCATCTTACAATAATTATAAATTAAATTAAAATATCCGTAGTAATTATTAATTATGCCGCAATAATTCAAAATAAATTAAATATTCCAAATAATACAATAAATATCAAATTAAACTTATAAAAAATTGAGTAAAAATTAAATTAATCAAATTATTATTGTGTTAAGGTACGTATAACTATATGTGTGTGTGTGTGTAGCGTGTTGGACTAATATTAGATTAGCAAGCTATGTAGTTAGTTATCTCTTACGAGTAATTTCTTATTATTGGCAAAAAATACCTTAATGAATCCTATCATGAGAGTATATTTGTTCAAAAATTATAATGGAAAATTATTTGTAATGGTTTCCACTATGGGTACGATGAGAGGAAATCTAAGAAAAGGTAGGCATTTGCAAGGGCAGCTAGGTCATGTGCAATTCTTACCTACTGAATCCTATCATGAAAGTATATCTTGTTCAAAAATTCAAATGGTTAATTATTTCTAGTGGTACCCACTATGGATACGGCGAGAAGAAATCTAACAAAAGGTAGGCATTTGCAAGGGCTGCTGGGTCATGTGCAATTCTTACCTAATGAATCCTATCATGAGAGTATATTTGTTCAAAAATTATAATGGAAAATTATTTGTAATGGTTTCCACTATGGGTACGACGAGAGGAAATCTAATAAAAGGTAGGCATTTGCAAGGGCAGCTAGGTCATGTGCAATTCTTACCTACTGAATCCTATCATGAAAGTATATCTTGTTCAAAAATTAAAATGGTTAATTATTTGTAATGGTACCCACTAATGATACGGCGAGAAGAAATCTAAGAAAAGGTAGGCATTTGCAAGGGCTGCTAGGTCATGTGAAATTCTTACCTACTGAACCCTATCATGCTATCATGAGAGTATATCTTGTTCAAAAATTATAATGGAAAATTATTTGTAATGTTTCCCACTATGGGTACAACGAGAGAAAATCTAAGAAAGGGTAGACATTTGCAAGGGCTGCTAGGTCATGTGCAATTCTTACCTACTGAACCCTATCATGCTATCATGAGAGTATATCTTGTTCAAAAATTATAATGGAAAATTATTTGTAATGTTTCCCACTATGGGTACAACGAGAGAAAATCTAAGAAAGGGTAGACATTTGCAAGGGCTGCTAGGTCATGTGCAATTCTTACCTACTGAACCCTATCATGCTATCATGAGAGTATATCTTGTTCAAAAATTATAATGGAAAATTATTTGTAATGTTTCCCACTATGGGTACAACGAGAGAAAATTTAAGAAAGGGTAGACATTTGCAAGGGCTGCTAGGTCATGTGCAATTCTTACCTACTAAATCCTATTATGAAAGTATATCTTGTTCAAAAATTAAAATGGTTAATTATTTCTAGTGGTACCCACTATGGATACGGCGAGAAGAAATCTAACAAAAGGTAGGCATTTGCAAGGGCTGCTGGGTCATGTGCAATTCTTACCTACTGAACCCTATCATGAGAGTTTATCTTGTTCAAAAATTACAATCGAGAATTATTTGTAATGTTTCCCACTATGGGTACGGCGAGAGGAAATCTAAGAAAAGGTGGGCATTTGCAAGGGCTGCTGGGTCATGTGCAATTTTTACCTACTGAACCCTATCATGAGAGTATATCTTGTTCAAAAATTATAATGGAAAATTATTTGTAATGGTTCCCACTATGGGTACAACGAGAGCAAATCTAAGAAAAAATAGGCATTTGCAAGGACTGCTGGGTCATGTGCAATTCTTACCTACTGAACCCTATCATGAGAGTATATCTTGTTCAAAAATTATAATGGAAAATTATTTGTAATGGTTCCCACTATGGGTACGACGAGAGGAAATCTAAGAAAAGGTAGGCATTTGCAAGGACTGGTGGGTCACGTGCAATTCTTACCTACTGAACCCTATCATGAGAGTATATCTTGTTCAAAAATTATAATGGAAAAATATTTGTAATGGTTCCCACTATGGGTACGACGAGAGGAAATCTAAGAAAAGGTAGGCATTTGCAAGGACTGCTGGGTCATGTGCAATTCTTACCTACTGAACCCTATCATGAGAGTATATCCTGTTCAAAAAATATAATGGAAAATTATTTGTAATGTTTCCCACTATGGGTACAACGAGAGAAAATCTAAGAAAGGGTAGACATTTGCAAGGGCTGTTAGGTCGTGTGCAATTCTTACCTACTGAATCCTATTATGAAAGTATATCTTGTTCAAAAATTAAAATGGTTAATTATTTCTATTGGTACCCACTATGGATACCGCGAGAAGAAATCTAACAAAAGGTAGGCATTTGCAAGGGCTGCTGGGTCATGTGCAATTCTTACCTAATGAATCCTATCATGAGAGTATATTTGTTCAAAAATTATAATGGAAAATTATTTGTAATGGTTTCCACTATGGGTACGACGAGAGGAAATCTAAGAAAAGGTAGGCATTTGCAAGGGCAGCTAGGTCATGTGCAATTCTTACCTACTGAATCCTATCATGAAAGTATATCTTGTTCAAAAATTAAAATGGTTAATTATTTCTAGTGGTACCCACTATGGATACGGCGAGAAGAAATCTAACCAAAGGTAGGCATTTGCAAGGGCTGCTGGGTCATGTGCAATTCTTACCTACTGAACCCTATCATGCTATCATGAGAGTATATCTTGTTCAAAAATTATAATGGAAAATTATTTGTAATGTTTCCCACTATGGGTACAACGAGAGAAAATCTAAGAAAGGGTAGACATTTGCAATGGCTGCTAGGTCATGTGCAATTCTTACCTACTGAACCCTATCATGCTATCATGAGAGTATATTTGTTCAAAAATTATAATGGAAAATTATTTGTAATGGTTTCCACTATGGGTACGACGAGAGGAAATCTAAGAAAAGGTAGGCATTTGCAAGGGCAGCTAGGTCATGTGCAATTCTTACCTACTGAATCCTATCATGAAAGTATATCTTGTTCAAAAACTAAAATGGTTAATTATTTGTAATGGTACCCACTAATGATACGGCGAGAAGAAATCTAAGAAAAGGTAGGCATTTGCAAGGGCTGCTAGGTCATGTGCAATTCTTACCTACTGAACCCTATCATGCTATCATGAGAGTATATCTTGTTCAAAAATTATAATGGAAAATTATTTGTAATGTTTCCCACTATGGGTACAACGAGAGAAAATCTAAGAAAGGGTAGGCATTTGCAAGGGCTGCTAGGTCATGTGCAATTCTTACCTACTGAACCCTATCATGCTATCATGAGAGTATATCTTGTTCAAAAATATAATGGAAAATTATTTGTAATGTTTCCCACTATGGGTACAACGAGAGAAAATTTAAGAAAGGGTAGACATTTGCAAGGGCTGCTAGGTCATGTGCAATTCTTACCTACTAAATCCTATTATGAAAGTATATCTTGTTCAAAAATTAAAATGGTTAATTATTTCTAGTGGTACCCACTATGGATACGGCGAGAAGAAATCTAACAAAAGGTAGGCATTTGCAAGGGCTGCTGGGTCATGTGCAATTCTTACCTACTGAACCCTATCATGAGAGTTTATCTTGTTCAAAAATTAAAATCGAGAATTATTTGTAATGGTTCCCACTATGGGTACGGCGAGAGGAAATCTAAGAAAAGGTGGGCATTTGCAAGGGCTGCTGGGTCATGTGCAATTTTTACCTACTGAACTCTATCATGAAAGTCTATCTTGTTCAAAAATTAAAATGTATAATTATTTGTAATGGTTACTACTATGACTAGAACCACTGGTTACTTGTATTTGATAAAGTGTCTTCAGCTAGTAAACCCACAAACTTTTAAGTAGAATGATTTTAGTGAAGATATTGTTATCTCTTGAGTTTATAGCTAAGGTGCATCCATCAATGAAACGTAAAATTGTAAGCTCAGTCGGCCTTATTAATAAACTTGGCTTACACCCGGAGTAGTGAAAACATCTATCTGTCAATTTTTCGCTTGCAGTAAATGTCACGCGTGAAAGCAAGACAAAGCATGTTACACATAATATAGGTTTACGCAACGTTTATATTAAGGCCAGTCTGTCACTAATTGCTCCACTCACGTTAGCTATTTATTACATAAAAATATATCATGTTTATAATGTTTACAAAAATATTTTTATAGTTTGATTAATTTATGAGTCTTGTCTAATAGCATTATATTTAATAAATCCACGAAAAAAAATTTGACGAATGAATTTAAATAATAACCTTTAAAAAAGCAAAACATTTTCATAATATCTGTGTTAATTCAACAGATTTAAATTTACTGGTAAATTAAATATTATTTATTCTTAATATTCAATTCATATTATAAATGCACCTGAATTAGCCTTTCGTAGCTCGCGTGATTAATATGAACGCTATTTCAGTCATCATTCCATCATTATGTTTCTATGAACATTAATAACCACGTCAGCATAGTTGGTAGTGACCCACCAAGTGAATACATAATTTCGAAGCGAAGGGTCGATCAAATATGTGTTATGATAAGCAGAAACATGTGTACTTGAGTCTTGTGGTGTTAATATGCTTCCATGTATACCGCAACACAGGGAATCTTTGTGCGATGGTATCAAAGTATGGCTATTTTATTTTATTA
This sequence comes from Selenia dentaria, assembly GCA_917880725.1. Lineage (NCBI taxonomy): Eukaryota > Metazoa > Arthropoda > Insecta > Lepidoptera > Geometridae > Selenia > Selenia dentaria. The sequence goes on from OU862893.1 coordinate 25,361,986, forward strand.
TTTTCTGAAATATCATATTCTTTATATATGCTAATAGAATTTCACTAACCTCTGGGTACATGCTCATACGGCAACCGGGCTGTCTGTTTTTTATGTTTATAAAACTTGTTTCTCTTTAAGTCTTGTTGTTTGATTCGATGAAAACTTAACACTTTAGGAAAACTTTAGGAAATGAATATATGTTCTTTCTTTTAGATATAGTTCCATTACATATAAGTAGACTTATTTCTTAAGTTTTGGCAATTTCTATACATTGAAATTTAACAATTTCAAATAGATTAAAGCGTGTTTGAATAATCTTAAATTAAATGCGATTTAATCGGTTTAAAGTTGTTTAATTTCAATGAGTTACATAAAGTCCCCTCGGAGATTCTAATCGTAAAAGAAAAGAAACCCGAACCGTTTATTTCGTGGAGAGTATCTTGTATCAGACACCGTTTCCGCTGCAACCATATCACTTCTACATATATAGTCTGCATCAAATCAGTAGTGTGCAAAGTTTACTGCACCTTTTATCACTGTAGTAACAGAAACTGGACTGGACTTTACTGGATGGCATACCAGGTTACACGCATTTAAATAAATTTGTGCCATAGACTGCATTTCAACTCCCAGCAAAAAAAACACACCGAGCAATATTGCTCGGGTACTAGAATTCAGTCGCGTTTTTCCAAATACCCTCCTAAAAGTCATCGACGAAAAAGGTAAAAACGAAAACGGGATACGTTTGTATAAAAGTAAACTCGATTCGAAATGGACGTGTAACATCAGGCAATGGAACCGCAGCCGTACCTATTTCCCGAGCTGTGGCCATCAATTTAAACCTTGATTGAATTTCCATTTCGATTGATAGGTACCGTACCGAGGATTGATTAGAAAAAATTGTATTTTTTAATTACAATCAAATAGGCTTTTGATTTGTATTACGTCGTGTGTAGGTATCGAAATCAATATATACGAATCAAGGCCTTGATTGACTGACTGACAGACAACGCACAGCCTAAGTCGCTGGCCGTAGAGGCTTTAAGCTTGGAGGGATGTAAATTTGTATTTCGATAGTTCTTTTTAAATAACGAGTGTTATTCCTTAAACATTTTGAGGAGATGACTTAATAGGTGAAAAGAGAGATGAAATTTTGTATGGAAAATTCTGTGTTATTGAACTTGAGTTGTACATTTTTTTATTTGGATATTTCATATTATTGAGGTTAAAATATTAAGTGAGGCCAAAAGACAAACAGTCTTACGCGTGTACAAGCAATCCGAAATTGTCTTCTGTTTGGTTTTAAGATTACCCATTTAAAAAGGGTCAAAAGGTTTGATTAGCAATGACTATTATATATTATAATATAAGTCACACGGCCAAACTCTGAAATTTGCTAGAGTTGATTTAAACTTTTGTCAAATATAACACGTAGTGGCGGAGAACAGCCATGAAAATATACTCGTAGTATACACTCGTATCTAGAAAAAAATACCCTATACATTTAATAAGTCATGGGCAAAAGTTAGTTGTCTCCAAAGCGAACCAAAATTTTAAAATTATGTCGCGAAACCTTGCACTATTAAAGCTCTATTTATGCCACTATGAGCTTAGATTTTAGTTTTGCATGGCACTGCACTGTACTCTTCACCTGAAATATTGATATTGAGTCTCTTCCGCCTTTTTGTCGTAGTGAAATCTTTTACAGATACCACCGGCCCCGGGGGGAGCACGGAGGTTATGTGGGAGTCAAGCATACCCACTAAAACACTGCGGTGTCCATCACTGCCGCCTATGGAGGGAACGCGCGAAAGCTTTCGCACACTGCCGCAAACCCGCTGCGGCTGTCCGTTGCCGGACCCCTCTGGCGGCACGCCAGAACACATGGCGCGCCGCAACCGCCTCGGTGGACCAACCCCCAAATGGACACTGCCTAGTGCTTGCAACAGTGCCCTTTAAACTGTTACCACAGTAATGAATGTGCACTATTTATTGCAGCTAATTTGTTTTATCGCAGAATATCTGTGGCACTCTTGTGCGAGGGCGTCTTTTTGAAATTCTCGGTTAGTTAAATCACACTTCAACAGCTCATCAGCCCTTTTTATCCCGGTTCATTGTCCGATGTTGCGGCGCCAGAACAGTTAGTTCTTCCAACTCTCCGGTTTGCCTGCAAGTTTGCCTATCAATAATTATCTGCAGCAGTTGATACCAGTTGTGCCGTATAACATGGACTAGGTAAGACAATTTTCTCTTAATGATAGTCCTGACCAGTTGAGCTTTTTCAAGTTAGTTTAGTTTTTATAATATGATATTGCACTAAGTAGAACCTGCTATGCGATACCAAACATTGCAGTATTAAAGTGTAAAAATCACTTCCTGTTCAGACCTAATTAAACGCCATAACCACTAGGCCACTGAGGTACGATGTCCGAGCATCTAAATTAAACTCTCTATTAGATTAACGGTAGAGCGACATGTATTGAATAGCTTGAGAGCATTACACGGTGGGCGTCTGCCACGGATTGTCGGAAAACGCAGGTTCCAACTCTGACCGAGGATGTGATTTTTTATTACTAAAATTGCAATGTTCGCATTCGTTTTTTGATTATCTACACAGACCAATATATACATGGATATATAAATGGATATATTAGACTGTGATTGTCTACCTACAGTCGTCGATCTTATTAACACCAATACTATCGCAGATATTAAAATAATGTAAACGTATTAACATATAGTGAACGTCGGGCTATCTTACCCGTGTGCGATGGGCTTTAATATGAAGGTTTAAGTGGCACTGTAGCGTAAGTTAAATTACTGGAGAAATGGGACTAAGCCGCAGGTCTCATACATATAACTATTCATAGGCAGGCATAACGCTTAAGTGTTATGAGGGGAATGCAGAGCGTTTACATACGTTCGTATTTATATTACAAATATATAAAATTGAAGTGTCTGTTTCTAATGTCAAAATAACAACGTTTTACAATCCTACTAATATTATACACGCTTAAGTTTGTGAGTATGGATGTATGGATGTGTGGATCTCTGTTACTCTTTCACGCTCAAACGGCGGGGGCAATTTAAATAAGATCTCTGCCTACGTCAAGATCGTAATGATGACAGTTCTGTCAAAATTTGTGTCAGTTTCTGCCGTGCTATTCTCTAAGAGCAAACATTGTTGCATCTTTGATAACATCCGTGAAACACATGATGAGATGACAAGAAACGTTGGAAAAACAACCTTATGTACAAGAGCGATATCTCATAAAGTATTTGACATCGGTGAGCTCATTACAATCATTACAGAATCGCACGGCTGATGGCTTAATCAAAAAGCACGCTATAATTGTTACCGCTCGATACATTAGACGTGCTCGGCGATCGTCAAGGGTGATGAAATGTGATTTAAAATTTTTTTTTTTTTTTTTAAATCATATTCTTTTAATTTATTTAAAGAAACGTCAAATTGTCCTGTATCGTGTATTTTGAGTTGCACAAAATAATAGAGCCCATTAATGCTTAAAGGAAATTTTGTAAAATAGCTAAATCAAAACGCTAATGTTTACTCCCAAGAAGGTTGTATTTGTTCGTTGTTCATACCTTTTTAAAATATTTTTGACAATTTTGTTTAAAGCCGACTTCAGCTAATGGATCATTAAGATGTCAACTATGTCGTTTGTGCAACTCCATTAAAATAGCTGGATTAACTAATGGACTGCTAAAGAAGAGCTATCTGCAACTGGCTGTAAATATTTTAATTTACTCATATAATACTAAGCAATTGCGTTTGACCATGTACATTTTTTATGACAGACATTTTGGTATAAAGATAGATATGGCCTTGGAGATGATAATAAACTCGAAGTACTAATTCTGCGCAGAAGTAGTCGCGGGCACCAGCTAGTTATATAGGGTTTTTGGTAGAGGGACCGACAAACCAAATGAGCGTGTTCGGGGGACCACTTGGAGAATACAAGTTGGCCAAAAAAAATCCCCGACACCCCAATTTTTTTTAACTTAATTAGTTAGTTAGCTCTGTTTTGTATCCAATTTTGCTTTGCGTGGCCTGAAGGTGTATTAGAGACCAAATTCAACTAAAAACATCCGGTCTAAAACAGATTTTACAAATGTTATGGTGGTAAATAGGTACAATTTCGGAGAAAAAGGGAAAATCACAAAAAAAAGTTAAACATATTGGGGGGTCGGGAATTTTTTTTGGCCAACTTGTATTCTCCAAGTGGTCACGCTACGAATACTCCTACGTAGAGAGCGTTGTTACTTAACGCATTTGCGCATGAGTTTCAGGATGCACATCTATTTACTGATTATTTTTGTTTAATCTACGACATAGTAACATATTTAAGGCAAATAAAATAAATATCTTAAACAGGTATAACTCAAGTAACAATAAGGTTTAATTTTGCTAGAGCATTACATGTATGACTAATGCTGCAAACGTTAGTATCCGTAGAGACCTTTCACCACTGAGTTAACATGCCCAGTTCCGTTAAACTTAACAAGAATTTTAGTAAATTCTAGTAATATTTAATGTATTTGTACAATGACTGTGCTTAAGTTCCTGTTTGTAGGTATACTAGGTGTTTGTTTAACTGAGTGTTGATTTATATGTAGGTGGTATTTTATGAGCAAGCGTATGGCTACAGTTTAAATGAATAGTGACATAGCGACTTTGATGTCTAGGAATTACGGAATTCCGCTTATGGTTACTGCACTTTGAAAAATAAGCATTATTTGTTTATGGGGAGTGAGTCTGTATTGGTGGGCTTAGAAAATATTATTGTAAAATTAAATAAACTAACTTTGCAAGTACTTTGGAAAGCAGTAAGTTTTTAGTAATGCGTATCTTAAGAAAGGTCACTGACAGGTTGAATTAACGGCTCTGTTAACTACAACACCTGCTGGTCAATTCAACAATATATTCTGCTGCAACTGCAGTTCGATTGCGGTTAAAGTTCAAGGATAATCCATAAATGTATTCTTATTATGTCTATAGATAAACTGCAATGTAACATCATCTTAAACAAGAATATATATTAGGTAATAGCGGCTGCCCGAGACTTTATTCGCCTAGTAGGCTCTGCCTTCGGCCTCTTCTAAACCTCCCGTATTTACTCGCTTTTTCTTTCATAAGAACCTTCTCCTGACAATAATTAACACAATAAAATAAGAAATAGCGAGATTATAATAATAAATAAATAAATAAATATTCCACAACTATCACACAACGCCATCTAGTCCCAAGCTAAGCAGAGCTTGTGTTATGGGTACTAGACAACTGATAAACATACTTATATATTTCTAAATACATACATATTATAGATAAATTACACCCAGACACAGAACAAATTATCGTTATTACACAAACATTTGTCCTGGGTGGGAATCGAACCCACGACCTCCGGCATAGCAGTCAGGGTCACTAACCACTAGACCAACAGGCCTGGATTGTTCCATCCGTTAAGCGTAAGTTATAGCGTGACCAGGAAAAATAGGTGTTTATTTTTTATATATAGATATAGATAGATAGATATATAATAATATAATATGGGACAATATCCACACAAAGGTCTTCAGGTCCCAAACTAGGCAGAGCCTGTACTATGGTAACCTGTTGACTGATATACATAAGTACTTAAATATATACACACCCAGACACAGGTCAAACAGACACGTTATGTGTGACCTGTCTGGGGATCGAACCCGGGACCAGCGGCTCAGAAAGCAGAGGTGCTACCAACTGCGCCAACCGGTTTGTCAAATATAAAGTCAAAGATAGATAGACAAGCTGAAAGGTAACGTCATCTTAAACAAGAATATATATTATGTTATACCTGGTCTTCTCCAGACCCGGACACGTTGGTTATCTGGATTTTAAAATACTCTGTAAAGGCAAATAAATCATAGTATAATCTACCCTAATAAAAAACTTTTAGATTTTTCAAAGTGGTCGCAGACTTTTTTGATGTGTGTACTTGTAAATTTTATAGTCTTTCATACGCGTGGTCGCTATGCCAAGCGAGTGGGTTACTTCCACTTTTCGCTCGCGCCACATGTGCTGAAAGGAGATGACATCATATGTCCTTCTCTTTCTATTATATACAATAGACTAATACATGCACACATAAGCAAACCCTAAGGTAAAATGGTACATTAAATACTTCAAAATCATAATTTATAGCCATTTTATCAATTATTTTTAAATTACTTTCATATTAAAAACGTCTTATGCTGCAATCTCCCGCTTTTCGTAAATTACGTTCAAATCCGATGTGGCAAAATATTGCCAGAAATAAATCAACCTCTTATAACTTTAGTACTTAAATGTTCCACAGGGAATGCTTCAGTTCATTGTTCTAGGGAACAGTGCGAGATTGAATTAAAAGTTATTGTTTTGTGAAAACTGCACTTCTCATTTGACGGAGAATTGGAGAGACAATGGTATAGAAACTAAAAGGTATTTTTGAAGTTTGACGGGTGACTAAACTTCAAAAATACCGGTTCAGGTGTAGAATTTGTATAGTCAAGATATATAAATTAACATTATTAGTACGTAATTCTCAAGGTTCCACTGTTGGGACTCTGGTTTTCCTCAATGGGTAGTTTACATTGACATTAGTCACCTTTGCTTTGCCAACCAAATTGTAGTCATGGCAGAACTAATGGAAGACTTCAGCCTGATGCTCGTAAGCCTCAGTTGGTTTCCATAAGACAGTTCCTTAAGATGAACATGGGCAAGACACAAAATAGATGAACATGGGCTGGAACTACATAAAAAAAAAATGTCTTTATCGATTCAGTTCAGATACGATATCAGTGTCAGTTCAGAGCTCAGTTCTTGAAGTTGTTGACGAGTACCTAGGAAAATTGTCCAACTAGGTAGATCCAATTTCTAGAAATACGTCGACCGTCAAATCCAACTCTACTTGGCAGCGTTGCGAAAACTTTGCGTTGTCTTCTCTGCTATTTCAGTGCCTCAAAACAAAAGTCTTTGATTAGCGTGTTGTTGACTAGTGATAACTTATTTGTTAAATTTAACGTGGGCTCGTATACTATTGGGCCTCGTCGGTAAGTTCTAAGTCGCATAACGAGCTATGGAGAGTCATACTCTCGGGGTTTCTCTACGTGATTGAATCAGAAATTTTGATGGACGATACACACAGCCCAAAAGATAAACCAGTTGATGTGTCAGTGAGCGGGTACAAAACACGTAGAACTGATGGCCTATGTGCTTGAAAGATTTTAGAGTTGAGATCACGGACCGGCTAGTGCTGTGCGTCCACTGACCTGCAACCTTTCAAGCGCTTCCAACCGGTCCTTTTGGAAATATAAGTGGGGGGAGGGTCTATTTTCAGCAGTAGAGGCTTATTAGCCTTATGGCCGAGATGAAGATAATGTTGACCTAATTTGCTATTGGCTAACTAAATTATAAGATTTATCTTTTTGATAATGTGTAATGTATTTCTAGTACTAATTTTCATTTGGCAAAATCTGGCGATACAAATAAAATATTGTATTATTCCAAAGAAAAATCGACTTCCATGATAACATTCGAAGTCTTTCAAGTAGCAGGGGACAATAAACGGAGACGTCAGGTCAACGCCAAACGAAACTCACCGACACAATAACGGCAAATTCATTTCATGCTGAAAAGAGGAAGCCATTATTCGCACTATTTATTTCTCGAACGAAACTCCTAAACACACAGCAAACAATGAAAATCCGATCTCGCGTCAGCATTACGGGAAAATATTGGCAAGAAATAAGGACAAATGGGTAAGACTCACTGAGGTTCATAATGCAAATAACGAAACTTTTGCAATTGTTTGTATGAATTATATAAAGTCTAAAACGTATCGGCCTTATAAATAGACAATGCTAAAATTTGAAAGACGCTATTTAGTACCGCAAATAACAATATTATGCGCAGTGCCTACTAAAAATACTGCAATAAAGTAGGATCGCAGGATTGGTACATTTGCGATACTTTATACGCAAAATATGTGTGAGTAAAATCTCGACAGGTTTGGTAAATATGTAGAATTATCTAGTCATGGTAACAAAAGAATTAAAAAAAACGAATGTTGCTCTTGCCTAGTAGCGAAGACTTCTACTACGCTTTATATGAGTACTTTACTGTATAATTACTGAATGAATCAAAAACTTGTGATTCATATGACATTAAAATCAGATAAATTGTTGCATAGAAGATTTATCCAGTCTGGTTAGTCAGTTACAATGTAATAAAATATATTCTAAGAAAAATAAAATATTAAACTCCATCGGACCTGAAAGAAGTATAAGTGTACCACGAACACGAAGTGAATATGTATTCACTTCGTGTTCGTGGTACTCTTATACTACGTGATTATGTAATCACGCGCTAATTTTAAGTGCGTATATATAAATAGTATGATACGATAGTTGCTAAAGGTGATGGTTAATTTTTCATTTCGCCTTTCATTCTGTACATATCACTTGAAATGAAATATCTCAACACAAAATGAAACACAAGTGCTGAATGAAATAATTATTGAATCCATCCACGATCAAGGGTTAGCTATACGCCATTAATACACGTGAAACCCTGAGGAAATAAAACACTTTGAAAAACTATACATAGTTTTTGTTTGATCATTTATTTTTCAGCGTTCAGCATATTCGGCTCGATGTTATCTTTGCTAAGCACAACTATTAGGCTTACATCTCTATAACCCCGTTCTATTTGGGCCAAATAATAAATAAGTAACATTACTGTTGATATTGTCTAACAAACTGTCTGGACCTTCATACAAGTGATCTTATATCTTAAAGCTTGAAATCATATGAAAACAGACACAAACGATCAAAACAAACACCATTTGCGAATGCAACAGAATTTGTAAACAAAGTTATCAAAAATAACGTTTAAATATTCTAATGGAACGGACCTTATAGTGCAAGACTTTGTAGTTTTATGATCTCCGGCGTTGTGTCCTATTAATCTAGATGTAGGCTATGCATTTCATAAATAAAAGCTAGCGTTTATAAAACAGGAACCAACTTGAATTAATTGAAAGTGACCTCTACGTGAATACAAAGAGATAACTTTAAGGTACTGTTCATATTTTGTCTTTAAATTACATTATAAGTTACGAGAAACCTTGTGAAACCAAGGACGCGTATGAAATTAAATATACCTTTGCCGAAATTGATACTTCTATTTGCCCATCCTTATTTTTCCGTCTAAATTATTATTATACCATTCCCACTCTAAAAAGCTTATTTTATTCACTTAAAACAGTGAATAAAAAGGCCTTTTAATCACTGTTTTGGTGTTTGAATTTAGAACACACCAATATATTCGACGTCCATCTCAATGCTTATACAAACTCCTTGTGCAAATATTTCTTCGAGATTTGATTGGTCGATATTTGCGACAAGGAGTTTAGCATTAGAATAAAAACTGTATTGTGTTCTTTGCTGCGATTATAGAAAAAAAATAACTCTTATGTTTAGTAATTGTTCCAATTTTGATGTGGATTTTAATTAATTAAACCATCCTTTTTTCTTCATTAAATGTCTATTTTCGCTTAAACCATTTCTTTTCCTCGTAGTCATGTTATAAAGTATAGTATGCAACTCTTGAATAAAACTGGAAAAACTCTTGAAAAAATAACAATAAAATTTATAACGAGGGCCATGAATCACTCGAATCGCTCAGGATTCTAACACTTGAATAACTCGCTACGCTCGTGATTCAATAATCACGAATAACTCCCTGCGGTCGTGATTCATTCGTTAGAATCCTTCACTTACTCGTGCTGCATCTATGGCCCTCGATTTAAATCCGTCCTTTATTCACTAGTTGCATAATATACTATTATCACTCTCCGTCATATTTTCAAATAAGGGGTGGCCCATCTATTAGTTGCGTTTTGAACTATCGATTATTCCGGCTTTGACAGCTCGAATAACTTTGCCAATGTGTCAAATATGTAGTAAAAGGTTTGCGGTTGACTAAATGGTTAAGTTTACGCTCGAAGAAAATTGGGAAATTTTGAAAACTTACTTCTAAAATGGTGATTCTGCACCAGAAACTGCAAGAAAAATGCTTTTCATAATTTCATCTTATCAGATGAATCTCTTTTCCGCCTTGGTGGTTTAATGTCAATAAGAAAAACTGTCGCATTTTGGGCTCAGGAAATCCACACGTAATGATGGAACAGTCAATGGACCCATCACGAGTGACTGGTTGGTGCGGAATGTGGTCCAGCGGAATTGGTCCGTTTTTCTTTGAAAACGAAGCAGAAGTCGCTGTAACCGTCAATGGTGAGCGTTATCGCGGCATTTTGGAAGATTATTTCTTTCCCCGAATGGAAGAGGAAGACATTGGCGGCATTTGGTTCCAGCAGGACGGCGCCACGTGCCATACAGCCATCGTTACAGTCGAACTTATGCGCGGTACGTTCGAAAATCACATAATTAGCCGAAACGGCGATGTCAACTGGCCGCCTGGCAGCTGCGATTTGACCCCGTTGGACTATTTTTCGTGGGGAGCCGTTAAGGATAAGTGCTACGCCAACATCAGAGACGATTGACGACCTAAAGCTCGAGATTGAAGTCGCCATTGCAGCCAATGAGGGCCACACCATCGAAAATGTCATGAAAAATTAGGTCGACAGAACGGGCTACTGCAAAGCAACCCGGGGCATCCATATGAATGAAGTGTCTTCCAATATTAAACCGCAATGCTGGGACTAATAGAAAAAATAATTGAATAATATCCACCCATCTTTTTTATAGCAATTTTAAAGTGCAACTTTTTCGTGAGCCACTTTTATTAACAAGGGAGCCCAAATTAGATAATAGTTAGCATATTGATTTCTTAAAGTTTAAATACGTAGAATAAAGACACTGTTAAAATATTTTAACTCTCTTGCTTATTGTTCTATTCATAACTTTTGACAATATAATTACAAATTTTAACTTCTTTGAAATGAAACCGTAATAATAATTACGCTTATTTTATCTTGATGGTTTTACACCCTCGAAACAAAGCAGCGGCAATTTATTATTTTGATGTATTCGGAAACTTTAAAGCTCGTAGTTTTGCGATTTCAAGTAAAACGCTGTCCGTGCCGCGATTTGTTTTAAACTTTTGCAATTTCGCCACGTTTTGTCTGTTTACTTTTGTCTTGTTGTACCAAACTGATTCATGCGAGATAAAATAGGCAAAAACAAGTGATATTGAATTTGGAGCTTTTCAGCACAACGATTGAGTGCTGAAGTTCTGAGTGAGGTTTGGTAGCTAATATTTATTGTTTGATTTGTCTGCGATTATTACTCGTACGTCTGCATATCAAACATATAAAAGAAAAATGTTATATTGTGATATTAGTTCGTGAAGAGGCAAATAACTTTTCGCCCGATAAAAAATATGTGTATTACCAAGATCTTAGATCATTACAGTTCTGTGCGGCACTGATCTCGTCATCCCGAGATACAGCTGATTATTCTCATTAGCTGAGCAATTTCACTAGTAATATATAGTAACTAATCATACTAACACAGAATAGTTAGAGCAATACCGATATCGATAATCACTGCGTTGGTACTAAGACACTAGCAGAAAAGTTCTATCATATTAAATCAAAACCATACGTCTTAAATAATTACAAGGATAGCAGATATCGACTTGACAAAGATGGAGCACTCCAAGGCGTCTCTGTTTTCCTAATAATGGCATTATTGTAGATAATATGATCATTATTAATACAAAAATACAGCCAACTATTTCAATAAAATTTGAGCTCGTTGAAGTCATTTGGGCTTTTATTGTTAAAGCGACACAGCTCACTAAGTAAGAATTTCGTCATCGCTATATTTGTTTCTATCAGCTAGTATGTCATCTGATTGCACCAGATGGCACCGTGCAGGTATTAAGTATAGAAATTCGCTAAAGAGTGAATCATTTTATTATTCAACTACCTAGCTTCGCTGATGGGCGATGATGAAAAGTATAATATGTGTTATTCCAGCGCCTCATCTACCTCCTATACATAACTTCATCAAATTAGTCCAGCCGTTTAAACGTGAAGAAGTAACAAACATACAAGCACACTTACAAACTTTCGCCTTCATAATAATGCATAAGTGTTATTTGTTGATCCAGGCGTTACTATGTGGAAATCTTAAAAAACGATATTAAAATAAATATTTAGTAGGTAATACTTTCGCTGGACAAATTCTTATGGCTGAGGTGCAGTGTGCACCCCCCTTCCTCGTGCATAAAATGCAAATAGGAAGTATACAGAATAAACAACACACAAACAGAATTCAAAGGGTTGACATAAATAGTAAAAAATCGCCCGGCTCTATAATCTCAATGGGCGTTCCACAAGGTTCAATACTAGGGCCGTTCTTGTTTTTGATCTATATTAATGACTTACCTTATTATGTAGAGAAGAATCACGAGATTGTATGGTTTGCAGATGACACTTAACTGTTATTTAAAATTAAACGGCAGTTATTAAACTATGACGATGTTAACAATGCGTTAGCTAAAGTTGTAAATTGGTTCAATATAAACAATGACAAGAAAACTAATTGAATAAAGTTCTCGACACCAAATGTGAGACAAGCAGAATACAGTATACAATTAAATGGAACAGAGTTGGACCTTGTGAAGTCAATGGTCTTTTTAGGAATTACTATAGACGCTAAATTGCAATGGGGTCCCCACATTAAGAAATTGTCTGGTAGGCTCAGTTCACCGGCTTATTCTGTTAAAAAAATTTGACTATTGACTGATGTAGACACAGCTAGAATAGTTTATTTTAGTTATTACCATAGCGTTATGACTTATAGCATACTGCTCTGGGGATGTTCTGCAGATATTAATTCCATTTTTATACTGCAAAAAAGGGCTATACGAGCGATCTACAGTTTAGCTCCCAGAGTTTCCCTTAGACAGAAGTTTAAAGACATAAACATTCTAACTGTTGTCTCTGAGTTTATCTATGAAAATCTAATGTATGGAAAGAAAAACATTATCAGTTTTGATAAAAGGAGTGATGCTCATTTCATCAACACACGAAAAAAGCACAAACTATCCGTACATGTAACGCGTCTCCACAGAATAAGTCAGTCAGACAATGTATACGATTCTATAATAAATTTCCCAATGTTATCCGGGATTTGCCTATTAATAAGTTTAAAATTACTATTAAAACTAAACTCTGTCAAAAAGGTTATTACAAAATTTCGGATTACTTGGAGGATAAAACAGCTTGGGACTGATCACTCCAGGATCTATCTACTCACCCCCCCGAAGGGTTCTGCCCCCCCGAAGGGTTCTCGCATTGACGTGGCGGGGGGGCTCAGTAACCGTGGCTAGGTACACCACGGTGAAGCCAAGAGGAACCCAGGGGCCGCGCCGGCGTTGGGGTGCGCTGGCCGGCTCAGGCGGGCCGCTCCTATGGGCTTTGGCCGCCAAGTCCACATAGGAGTGGCGGGGTCCGGGCGCTTTGGCGCAGACTCGAGGAGGTGGGGCCCGGGCGCTTTGGCGCAGGCTCGAGGAGGTGGGGCCCGGGCGCTTTGGCGCAGGCTCGAGGAGGGGGGCCCGGGCACTTTGGTGCAGGCTCGAGGAGGGCGGCCCGGGCACTTTGGTGCAGGCTCGAGGAGGTGGGGTCCGGGCGCTCGGCGCAGACTCGAGGAGGTGGGGTCGCGGGGGGGCTATCCCTTGTGGCTGACGTAGCAGGCGGTGGGGCTACATATCCGACCCACCGCAGGGAGACCTAGGGCGTCCAGACACGGGGAAGTCTGGCGCCCATTGTTGGCGAGTTTGGTCTCCGAGGCAGTTGCGGCGCGCCATGTGTTCTGGCGTGCCGCGAAGAGAAGGGTCTGGCAACGGACAGCCACGGCGGGTTCGCGGTCGTGTGGAAAATCTGTCCCGCGTTCCCGCCGAAGACGGCAGTGACGGAACACCCCGGGGTTTTCGTGGGTATACGGACTCCCACATAACCACCTCCCTCCCCGTGGTAGGTGGTATCCATAAAGGATTTCACCGGGAAAAAAAAAAAAAAAAAAAAAAAAAAAGGATCTATCTACTCGTGTACGAAGATGTCAAAGCGTAGCGTGTCTTGCCCTACTGATACCATTATTATGTTCTCTTTTGTAAGGCAACACACTGGAGCTTATATTTGTAGTATCTAAGTAAAAACATTGTAAAAACATCTATATAAAAAGAATGGCCCCGAGTTTCTTGCCGCTTCTTCTCGGTAGGCTCTATATGTTTTGGAACTCGGCGGTAGTCTTTAAAGTATATTATAATGAAAAAATTACGTTCATAAGGGCGTCTTTGATGCCTAAATTGAATAAATGATTTTGACTTTGACTTTAATGGTAAGTGAAACCGTCGCCCACAGACATCCGCAATACCAGAGGTCTCGAGGATGCGTTGCCGCCCTTTGAGGAAGAATGATAAGGAAGGAAGAGATTAAAAAGGTGAAGGTGAAGGGGAGGAGAAAGGTGATGGAGAATTGGGAAGGGAGGAATTGGGCCTCCGAAACCTCCCACAAACCGACGAAACGCAACAGCAAGCTATGTTACTTCACAATGGTGTTATGTGGGAGTGTGGTACTTCCCCGATCGTACCGGCCCATTCAGCTGTGGGGTTAAAGCGTGGCACTACCACCGACAAATTGAGTTGCTTTGTGTGTTGCTTATTCTACTTTCTACCTATTTGCATTTTATGCGGGAGGGAGGGTGGTGCACACTGCATCTCAGCCATAAGAGTTTGTCCAGCGGAAGTGTCACTAAATATTTCTTTTAATATGGTTTTTTATACATTAGTGTAATTCTAGACACTAAGACGAATGGATCCTTAGAGAAATGTTATTTCACTGAATATGTCACCTATTTAGTGACCATCCAGGGACCACGTGTAAAATCGATGAAGGGATGAGACCAAAATATTTTCACATTTTTTCAGCACTCTGCTCCAACTTATATGATTCTCATTATTTTATAATATGTCTGATGCCAAACTTTACTACACTTGATTCACTTTTAGATTTTGAGCACCCTATTGGTTCAAGTGACTTCACGAACACCACGCGTCCGCAATATAAAACAAACATTGTAAACTCTAAACAATGAAAATATTAAATTGTTGTGAAAGCAAAGTAATCATGGAGTGAAATTGTTTGAATAAGGAAGAGAACTCGAGGAATTGGTAAAGGAAGTCTGTCTGAAGTTTGTACGCAAGAGCTGTGACATTGGCCTACAAATGGAACCTTTAGAAGCTTCCTACAGTAAACTGTCTGGAATCTTTGTGGGCGACGATATTTCATTTGCGAAGTGTATAATTAACTAAGTTATAATTAAACTTGGAAGGAACTGCCTTTACCTTCAGTGTATAGCAAATTCATAATCACCCCTTTTAATTGCTTAGTCCCGGGTCTTTTTCTCTGATAAAGGTATGGGTCGCAATCTACCACGCGAGGTTAGAGCGGTTTGGTAGAAAGGTCAGTCAGCTCTAGTGTCGAAGTTTTCAGACTACGTAAAAAACTTCGACATAGCTTAGCTTCGTTTCATTAGTTTTCTGTTCATCAATTTCTGCAAATCATATTCTAGAATACAACTCCTCTATTTGGTCCCCGTTTTATTCGGTTCACTCTGATCGAATAGATAGGGTACAAAAAATGTGTCTCCGTATAGTACTTATGCTATAAGTATGGATTTAAAAGAATATTTATCATACGATGAACGACTTCGTAAATTTGATATGCTATCGCTTAAAACCAATCGAACCTATTATGACTTTACAACCCTGTTTAAATATTACATTCTTTAATTGACTCAGCTTCTCTACTGTCCCATATAAGGATTAACGTTAAACCTAGATTACGCAACCCTGACTTACCAATATTGCTTTACAAGTTTATATAGCAATAATACATCATACTACAACCCCACAGTCTTAATGTGTCGCCAATGGAACAATATTATAAAAATCACAATACTAATATAGATATCTTTAATTGTAATTTTTATAAGTTGAAAAAGGATATTTTGGCCATTCTCTCTACTAAGAGGCTACAAAGTCGCCCTCTGAGGTGACTGCTATAAAATATGATACTGATAATGGCAATTATCAGTATTTATCTAATTAGTTTGTATCAACTGCTTTGTTAATTATGTTTATCTAAACTGTTTTATATAGTCATGCTGTGTACACATATTTTAGGAACATTGTTCAGTCCAACACTTTGTAATTTTATAGTTGTTAATTTAGTGACAATGATCTGTTTTGTGTGCCTAAATATATAAATAAATTTACCTTCAATATATTACCTAGTATTTTCCTAAGATATTCGATCAGCACATCGAGTTTTAGTTGGCTCCCATTAGCGGTTTACATGTCAAAGTCTTATAAAATATTTTGATTTCTTACCCACAAACATTTACGGTATATCCATAGATTGTACATACGTAGTAAGTACTCTCCCTAACCACCGGCAAAGAACGACCGGAAGTGGCGAAAGAGGCGGGACGAATGCAGGAAATGGGCCGGAGCCTGGCCGTGAGTTTGTTGACGATAGAATTATGGGGGAAAATAATAAAAATTCTCCTTGCACTTGTATAAAAGGATAGTGAATGATTATTATTCTGTCATTGTGAATATTAATTAAAGAGAATAAATTATCACTAATAAGATTATTTTTCCAGATAGAGAGTTATTAATTTCATATGTGTACAAATCAATGCCGGTCGCCGGGTATTTAGTTGTTTTTAACTAAATGAAACAAAGTTGAACGTCGTTGGCAATGCAAATATATTTAAAAATTACCGCTTAATATCTATACATTATCGAAGAATCTTGTCACCGCGATGCAGGATTTGAAGCTCGACTATCCTAACGCCATCTAGTATACTTCAGTGAAAACTGTTTGGTCATTACAAACTCGATCCAATCAAGTTGTAATAGAGTTGCTTTTAATGTGCGTTAACAATATGTATAAACGCATTTAACAATAAGTGCGTTTCTCAAGCATGTACTACAGTATACTAGTGATTTTATAATAAAATATTACACCACTTCTGAAGGAATTTGAACCCACGTCTTCCGTCAATCCACGTTAGGGGCCTTTTTTTGCCGGAATTTATCTCTAAAACAGGAAAAATCTCTAAAATGCAAAGTTGGTCTCGTTAAGCAGACGTATATCCCGCGGCATATAACTCTAGCTCTGAGCGAAATGTGGAAGGGATAGCTGCGCAGATAGAGAGAGACAACAGTCCCTCGTCTTCGATGTGACAGAGAGAGACAAGAGTCCTTCGTCCCAATTTTTGACTTCTGCTCAATAACGGTCAGAGCTAGAGTTATATGCCGCGGGTTATACTAGTAGTGCTTTAAAAATTATGGGTATATTAAAATGTATATAAGGTGTATTCCAAGGATCCCTTCACAGTTTAAGGTTTATATCAAAGCAAGATAATGACCTTGCTCAAACTAAAACACCTATGTAAATAATGCTAGCTTGAACCATAGCAGTGAAAACCTCATTAGTTATTAAAAAGTTATCAAAATGAATCTAAATAATGTAATCATACACAAGTACTTTCCAGTTTTATTCTTATTTCTTAAAAAGTCATGTTAACATTATCCTCAGAAATAACTAAGAGATACTTTTTATTCAAGTCTCGCATAAAAGTGTTGTTCAAACATATCATGCTTTTTCACTCATGTGTTTTAATCATACAACATAAACATCAAACTTGATAGGCTTATACTAAAACTCAAAAAAATCCAGTCCAGAGTCGTCTAGTACGTGTACCGGGCTCGGGCCCTATCTAAAGATAAAGTAAATATGCACAGTACAGAAGTACGGAACTACTTTGTTTTAAACTATTTGTTTATTTAATACGCCAATATGATATATTAATACACAACAAAACAATTTTATTTACCAAAAAATGGAATTCTGCTTGACCGAATTTGATGAAATCTAAATGGGACCACCTCGGAAGAATACTCTACCAACAAAAAAAAAACTGTGATATTGAAGATTATAAAGGGTTGTGACGTCAATACGAAAGCTTAAGTATTTCTAAAAATACTTCTTTCGGTTGGATAGTGCTGTCAAATGAACGCTGTTCAATTGATGTCGCTCCGTCCCCGTAGACGGTCAAAATAGAGTTAAAATTGGATGCTCGGACCTCGAGCCTCTATGGCCTAGATGGTCATGGCGTCTGACACGGATTGTCGGAAAACGCGGGTTCGAATCCCGTCCGAGTATGTGAAAATCGAAAATTTCAATGTTTGGTATCGCTAAGCAGGCGTTAGTGTTTTAAAAAAATTATACTGTCAATACAAAGGATTTTGAGAATCGGTCCACAAATAGGAAATCGGTCAATATACAAAAAAAAACATACACACATACATTATAACCTCCACCTTTTTTGAAATCGGTTAAAAAGTTATGGTTCTTCTGATGTATTTTACATGGTTATACCTGCGTACCCTGTATTTATTTACATTATTCTATAGAATGCGCTCAAATGGTAAGATTGATCGTCCTCCAAGGAGTTAAAATGTAAAACTTGAGCTTAATATATTTTCGGTTAAAAACGCCCCTGGGACACGAAATGGATATAATTCTACAGCGAGAAAAAACGCTTTTATAGCTCGTCAAGTTTTAAGACGATACACCTTTGGGCCCAGCACGAGAGTTTGTTTAGGTGTAACATAGTATCGTTGACGTAAAACAATTAAATTCCACATAAACTATCATTTATCTAGTACAACTGTGGCACAGATAACTAATAGTGTAGTCCTACACAGAGTGGACCGTTTTTCATTGGTTTACAATACGAACACTAAAAAAAAACATTTCTTCCTAAAGATTGGAACCGACTTCGACACTAAAAGGTGTGAAATAACTTGTTGAAGTTGGTACTATGATAGTTCAAAAGTACTTACTATCACAATATTGTGCGCAAGGTGGTGAATTTTGGTTGGTAATTTTATTTATAATTTTTCACCATTTTTAGTGACCCTTGCTACTTACGGGGTCGATCAACATTCACCGTCAATTATTTTATCATTAAGATAGGCGTAACAGTTTTCAGTTCATCATCTCAGCCGTAGAACGTCCACAGCTGAACATAGGCCTCCCACATAATTTTCCAAAAGGACCGGTTGGAAGCGGCTTGCATCCAACGTCGTCCTGCGACCGTTATCAGGTCGTTTGTCCACCGTGTCGGTGGACGACCTACGCTGCGCTTGCCGGTCCATGGACTCCACTCCAGAACCTTCCGGCTACATCAGCCATCTGTTCTGGGTGCTATGTGCCCTGCCCACTGCCACCTTAACTGGCTAATCTTCTGGGCTATGTCGGTGATTTTCGTTCTTCTACGCCTTAGCCTTACTTCTATCTCCTTATTTGTGATTCGATCACGTAGAGAAATCCCGAACATAGCCCTCTCCATAACTCGCTGTGCGACTTTGAGCTTACTTACGAGGCCAATAGTAAGAGACCACGTTTCAGTGCCATAAGTCATCACTGGTAACATACATTGCTCGAAGACTCTTGTCTTGATGCATTGAGGTATTTTTGACGAGAATACTTTGCGAAGTTTTCGGAATGCTGCCCAGCCGAGATGGATTTGACGATTGACCTCTTTCTTGAAGTTGGACCTGTCAAGTTTGACTGTCTGTCTCAGGTAGATGTATTCGTCAACAACTTCGAGAACTGAGTTCACAACTAATTTTGACTGAGTTTTCAGTTATTGGAGTGTAATTCAAAAACTGATAAACTGAATTTGATGAAATTTTAATGGGACTATCTCGAGAGTTTACTGTACTAATTAAGAAAAAATACTTTGAGAATCGTTCCACAAATGGGCGAGAAATCTGTGAACATACACAAAAATACATACAAACAAACATGTAACCTCCTCCTTGTGCGCTTTTATTTACCGAGGCGTTTTTATATATTGCACCTGACCGATATCACTGGTATTGTTTATCAAAGTGATGAGTTACCCTATGTTTTCCGGCAACGGAGGACGGAAATTGTTAAACATCATCCCTTCACAGAGGACTTCGTGTTCATAAAGCTTACTCGTAATACTTTAAAAAAGTTAAGGGTTGGTCCCGTGTCAACATTGAATAAGCTCGATACGGCAGCGATGGAAATATATCATAAAATCATTTTTCAGGATGGCTGGTTTTGTATTATATTCGTGTGAGAGACAATTTCCGGTTAATATCACGCGAGTCCTAGACAGTCTTAAAGTATTATACTTTTGTGACCTAAAACGAGTAAAATACATAAAACATCAGTCAGTAAAAAGGCGGAGGTAAAGCAAACGACATCGTTTAATCCACTCCTTTTTGTTGGTTTGCAATTTTTAAGCTGACTTAACTCAAGGAAGTCCATTTTCATAATTAGGTAAGCTTAAAACGGAACGTTTTTCATCTGTGGAGGTGGATTAACTAGAAAAAGGCTTTGTTAAAATAAGGAAAATATATAACGCTCAAAATTATATTTCTTTGTTTTTGTTTATGAATAATTTGTTAGGTTTGTTTTTAGACTCGCTCTTTTGTAATTCAAAGTAATCATTCCATTTTACAGTTTTTATGTTTAAAGTTTTATGTACCTTGTTATAGTGTTTACCTGAGTTTACTTAATTTATGATATTAATTAGACTAGCCAAACCTTTTGACTTGGCCGTTCCAGTCTTGCAATAGAATAAGATGAAATTAAAAATAAGCTTAAATAAACAGTTAATTATTGTACGAGTATAACGAAAGTGTTTGTATTGAATATAACTTCAACGGCACAGTGTAGATAAATTATGCCATTGTCATTGAAATATGAAATGTATGATCTTCTTAAAAAACGCTACGCACAAATTAGTTTTCATACTACCTGCTTGCAAATGTCCAATTAGATGTCACGCAATATCAACGTAAAGCGAGGAATTACATCCCCGGGGCTGTAAATGTTGTATGAAACTCCATTGGGTATAAAGTGATTTGGATTTGGAACGTTAGTTGTAGGAAAACTCATAGAACGGAGACAGCATACAGAAAAAAACAAAAAGGCGCGATCGTATGTAGTGTGATTGTTGTGCACCGCGTTGCTATGGGTTATGCACGGCTCTCTGCCAGTGTTACCAAGTTAGCCATTTTTAGCTATATCTGGCTACATTTTAGATTGATTTAGCTAAAAATTTCAAATATTATTGGATATGTTTTAGCCACACTTTTAGCAACTTTATACTATTCATAAGGTTATGTCAAATTACAGCCAAATAATAACATGAGACATAAATTCCATACTTCGTTTTCATAGCACTTGTTTTCACTCGTCTGCATAATACCTACTATGTCTGTACGAACATTATCTATGGAATACATCAATGTAAGCAGACATGTGCTTCTTACCAAATACCCATGGAAGTGTTGGATCAAATCTGAAAGCAAGAAAAATATTCTTTCCTTGTTCCTAAAGAACCAGAACCATCAACCTCAAATGAGTATTACATTGTGTTCACGCCAAAGCGTGACGTCACCTTAAGGCGCACCGCGCCCGCGTGCCCCACCGCCGCTTCGCCTGCAGCTGTCATAACTAGAAGAAAGCGGCTGCGGAAGGAAGTGGGAACAGTCACCCTTTTATACTCGCGACCGGCGGACGTGTACCGCTGCGTTCCGCGCAGCGACCGCATGGCACCGCCATTTTCTATAACCACGAGTTACCGCGAATGACTTCGCCGCGAGTGACTTTCAGGGTGTGTTCGGCCCGACCACACACCACTCCTAAATCAACACGTGTGTACACACGCAATCAGCCCGCCGCGTAAACCAGTGCACAACCCAAACTAACAATACAGACATTATAACCAAGTGAACCAAGTTCAGCTCCTTCAGCACGCCGTCGACAGCAAGACGCCTACAACGAGGAAGCACGGTCACCAGCACTCATCAGACCAAGAGCTCCTCGACACAGGTATTTATCATCCTAATTGTTCCCTAACTATTGTATGGTTGCAGAGCAGTCTGCTTAACCATATTTCCTTCGAGCCGGATTTATCCGGTTATCCGGATATAACCGGGTACCCAGATAAACCACATTTCCCACGAGCGCGGATATCCGGCAACATAATCTCTTTCGCTGCCGGATAAACCAATGCTATCACCCCCTATCTCTTTAATACAGTCCATTAAATCTCCCTAATATAAACTACATTTTATTGACTTAATATTACCCAAATTACGTCATACAAATCAGCCCACATTTAAGCTCAATTTAATTCCCAAATATCGGATATCAATCCCTATCAGCCCTATTTAATTTACAAACTACTTCGTATAGGTATTGATTTAATTTAAATCCCTTCCGTCATACAAATCACCTAATTAACTCAGGTATTTGCTTATCAAACAAAACCCGACTAGCGATTAGAAGCTTCTAGAATAATGACCTGACAACAAGGCAACTACCTATTTACTTATCGTGTTCGTTTGACACAAGCGCGCCCCAGAATAAATGAGAGTTGTCTCACATTCCTGACTCAGTCACGCTGTGTATTTATTTACGATTGTTATTAATGGTGCTTGCAAGAAAGTCTTGTAATTAAGAACTAAAGGCCAGGTACTTTGTTGATTTTAATTATAAAATAATACTAAGTACTATTAAAAGATTTACTTATGTTCGTGATTATCATGAAATAATTAATGTAAGTTAATTGTTTACATTTAAGAGATCAGCACCAAACGTCTTAGGGTCCCGTACAGAATTTACGTAAATAACATAACGAAATTTACGGAATATAATTAATTAAGTAATTAAACCATCAGCCCATATAAGGTTTGGTACAAACGTTATTAATTTAGGCGTTATTTTAACCGACTTCCAAAAAAAGGTGGTGCGGAATTTCACCTACGATTAAATACTTTAATATTTTTATTTCCTTTTAATTTTGCTTGCGTCCTTGTGCCTGGCTTCGCCTACGACGATTAACGATGCCTTCTGAATCACAGGTAGCCAGATTTAAAGAGGAACAAATCGCTATTATTAAGCTTAATTTGGAAGCGTTATCATTGAAGTCTAGCAAACCTAGGCGCTATAGCCCTGGATTCGCTGCCAGAGCCGCAGGCGTAAAATTGACCCGCGATAGATTTGACGCGGCATATTATATAATATTAGACTCCGTAGGTTTATCAGACGACGAGGAGGAATTCTACAACGAGCAGTATGGAAGGACAATAGACGCCTATTACGTGATTCTCGTTGTAGTATTAGAACAAAAAACATGGTCATTAGCTACCAATGACGATGTAATAACCGCGCCAATACCCGCGCGCCCCTCGTAGTCAACTCAGCAGGCATCGAACCTGCAGCCTCAGGGCTGTGCGCAGGATTCGAACCTGCACCCTCTCAGCTCCACGCCTATACCCGCGCGCTTCTCGTCATCTGCTCAGCAGGTATCGAACCTGCAGCCTCAGGGCTATGCGCAGGATTCGAACCTGCAACCTCTCAGCTCCGTGCCTATACCCGCGCGCTCCTCATCATCAGCTCAGCAGGTATCGAACCTGCAGCCACAGTGCTATACGCAGGTTTCGAACCTGCACCCAATCAGCTTCGCGCCTATACCCGCGCGCTTCTCGTCATCTGCTCAGCAGGTATCGAACCTGCAGCCTCAGTGCTATGCGCAGGATTCGAACCTGCAACCTCTCAGCTCCGCGCCTATACCCGCGCGCTTCTCGTCATCTGCTCAGCAGGATTCGAACCTGCAACCTATCGGCTCCGCGACTATACCCGCGCGCTTCTCGTCCCCACTTCAGCAGGTTTCGAACCCACAACCTCCGCGCTATGCGCAGGGTTCGAACCCACGACCGTTCAGCTCCGCGCCAAGACCCAAACAGGTATCGAACCCGCAACCTCACTATGGTGACAACCATTGCTACCCATGTAGTAATGTAAAGGGTCACAAGCCTCGGGTATGTACACGATACTACGCACTACCAGTGCGCTTATTGCCGGTACAACAGCGCGAGGTACCACGGCGCCGTCCCTCACCTGATACGGGCCAGATGGTGTACTCCCGTCGTACTCCACCGCGCACTACCTCGCGTCCTTCACCGCCGCCTAGGCAATGACTAGGACGGCACATCCAACAAATACCGACTCAGCCCACAAAGAATCAGCACACACACACAACACGACGACAAACTGTCATCGCAAACACCTTAAGTCAGTTAGGTGCTGACATTCTGCACTCACCCTTGCGCCAGCAATTCTGGACGTTATCAGTATACAAATGTATACAATGTTTACGTTTCCGCGTCCAAACTAAGGCTCCGTACATGGCCGACTCACCCGCCGACCGCGTAAACGTCAGCCCGTATTTAGCAAAGTCACGACGGACTTTACTGGACCATTTTTGATAAAATCCAGTACACCGAGAAACGCCAAGCTATTAAAAGGCTACTTCTGTGTTGTAACATGCCTAGCCACGAAGGCGGTCCATCTCGAACCGGTATCTGAGTTATCCACGGAAGCGTTCCTTGCGGCATTACAGCGTTTTGTTTCTAGGCGCGGTGTACCGGCGTTAATTAGATATAATTGCGGTACAATTTATGTAGGCGCTAGAAATGAACTTAGGGAAATACAAGACCTTCTTGCAACCAACAATAACAATATCGCACCTACACTTTCAGCTCTTTTAACGCGCATTGCAGCCAAGCTCAATGCACGCCCTCTCAGCCCACTCTCTTTTGACCACGCGGAATTTGAATTACTCGCCGCGGGTCATGTCCTTTTAAACCGTCAGCTCAATGCCCTACCTGAGTATTCGGTAGGAGGACGAGCCATTTCTGCACACAAAAGGGTTCAAGCTCGTCCTACCCTTATCCCAACACCTTTGGCAATCCTGGTCCAAACCCTACCTGCACACCACCCAAACACGCTCCAAACGGACTCCCCGATCCAGCCCACCTCAAGTCGGGGAACTGGTACTGATGGTGAACGACCAGGTGCCGCCTCTACACTGGCGCATGAGCCACAAGACGAACCCATGAAGGGATGGCGTCACCCGAGTGGTGGAAATCAAGAACGACCACCTGACTGTCGATTGACCACCACACCACACCTTTGCCGAGTGGGGAATATGTTCACGCCAAAGCGTGACGTCACCTTAAGGCGCACCGCGCCCGCGTGCCCCACCGCCGCTTCGCCTGCAGCTGTCATAACTAGAAGAAAGCGGCTGCGGAAGGAAGCGGAAACAGTCACCCTTTTATACTCGCGACCGGCGGACGTGTACCGCTGCGTTCCGCGCAGCGACCGCATGGCACCGCCATTTTCTATAACCACGAGTCACCGCGAATGACTTCGCCGCGAGTGACTTTCAGGGTGTGTTCGGCCCGACCACACACCACTCCTAAATCAGCACGTGTGTACACACGCAATCAGCCCGCCGCGTAAACCAGTGCACAACCCAAACTAACAATACAGACATTATAACCATTAAGTGAACCAAGTTCAGCTCCTTCAGCACGCCGTCGACAGCAAGACGCCTACAACGAGGAAGCACGGTCACCAGCACTCATCAGACCAAGAGCTCCTCGACACAGGTATTTATCATCCTAATTGTTCCCTAACTATTGTATGGTTGCAGAGCAGTCTGCTTAACCACATTGAATTAATCTTAGATGATTAAATAATAAATTTCAAAAGCGTGGACTTGAGTTTGTTTTTAATCCAGTTCTTTTGCCACTTTTAGCCACATATAAGGGTAATACATTAATCACATTCTAGCATTTTTTTAGATGTGTTTGGGCATTTTTTGTTTCATTGACTTGGCAATACTGCTTTCTGCGCATTCATGGTCATAGCTGAAGTTACGTTCCGCGATTTATGAATTTGGAACAATACACGGTGTTTGGTGTTATTTAAACAACTTCCATAAAAT
The DNA here is from genome assembly GCA_917880725.1 of Selenia dentaria. Taxonomy (NCBI): domain Eukaryota; kingdom Metazoa; phylum Arthropoda; class Insecta; order Lepidoptera; family Geometridae; genus Selenia; species Selenia dentaria. Next base: position 25,387,954 of record OU862893.1, read on the forward strand.
GTTATAATTTTGAACACGGTTCATGTAACTGTGCCGAAATATAGGGAGCTCTAAAAGCAACTAAATCGTGGTCTACATCTATCTCGTGAGTACTAATTATAACTTAGTTATTAACCGCGACAGTCTAAAACAGTGTTTCCATAAAACGTTATTTCCAAAAATATTACTCTGTCCTGTACTTATTTCATAATGGTATAAATATATATATATATATAACATACTAACTGTTCAGTCGATAAGTCATGTGCTAATGCAAACCAAACCATCTAAAGCTGATAAACTCTGATCTGATAAAAATATTGTATTTTATCTTAATAATATATGCAACTGAAACTCTGCGCAAAACTGGAAAATAAACTCTTCTTGGTTAAATCTGAATCTAAATTCAGAAAAAAATATATAAAAAGCAAAAAAAAAATACTGAAACTCCACAGTTTCCCTCCTAAAAAGTTAAACCCATTAATCTATATCAAAACACCCTATAAATCCTTGAAAGCCACTAAAGGGAAGTTTGCCAAAAACATCTACAATTTTTCCTTAGCAGAATATTTAATAAGTATGATGCTTTATAGTTACTTGAAAGCATCGTAGTAGACAAAAGATCAAACCGTCATTGTTCTCGGCTTCCTAATTACAGTTTTGAAAGGAAAATATCGTTTAACCTTGGTCTATTCGAGGTTATAATGATTACTTCTTAACATTATGCGAATAAAACAAAAGATTTATTGATGGGCGAAACAAAACAGAACATAATGAGGGACTATATCTGGTACATTTTTTTAAACGAATAATTTGATTATGAAATAGAAAGTTTGCTTATGTACCAATAGAAATAATTATAGCAATGTCTTAGGTATCGAGTGACGTTTTAAATACCGATAACAAAAAAAAATCTAGAGGGAGGAAGAGTCTAGAGGTGAAACTAGAATCCTAAATGCAGTGAGGAATTCAAAATCTCCCAAGACGTGAACAGCTTTATTCTCTATTTTCACATTCACTGTGCGACGATAAAAGGAAGTCTACTAGAAACAAAACACGTATTAGAGTTATCTGAAATTGAATTTATAAAAGAAAAGACGGTACATGTATAATTCTAGTTGTATATTTCTAAAATTATTGATGAATGTCTCTTGTAAAAGTTTGTATGCAAGCATTGTATGTTAATATAACAAATTTCTTAGGATGATGTTTGAAACATTGCTTTAGTTGCGGTGCGGCAAGGTAAGTTTTAATTAAATGTAAGTAATTTTTAATGCGAATTTTCAAGTTCAAATATCAAATCACATCACTGGTCAAAGGTAAAAAACTACGCCATCATATTTATTACCGATTCAATAATTAACGCAATGTCATGTTCATCATCAGCTGTAATAGTATTTTATGATACAAAGTAACAGAGCTCACGAGTTTCATTCGACGTTTATCATCAACACTTTCGAGAGGAAAAAACAAACATATATTGCAGCAGCAAGACAGCGACATACGATAAAAACAAAAAATAAGGAAATTTCGCGTATTTTTTTTCACGCGCAGTCTGCATGGAGTGTGCACATTCAGCAAACTTCAAGTTAAAATTTTTAATGATTAAATCATCATCATCATCATCATCTCAGCCGTAGGACGTCCACTGCTGAACATAGGCCTCCCCCATGATTTTCCAAAAGGACCGGTTGGAAGCGGCTTGCATCCAACGTGAGACCACGGACCGGCAATGATTAAATGCAAATATTTAAATATTTTATAACAAATTATTGTGAAATATCAATGATTTCATTATAATAGTTCTTTGTTTGACTTAACTAAGGACTTTGATTTCTTCCATAAAAGGAATTTCAGCGGCATAAAAACTCTTTATTGCTTTGTAAAAAAAAATAACTGTATTAACCAGTAAAATTGAAAATGCTGTTAAGTCGCCTTCCTAACTACTAAACTTCCTACCAACTTCATCATTATCATAATCAGCCGGAAGATGTCCACTGCTGAACATAACATACGGCACTTGGAACGGGTACTCACTTCCTTCATCCAGCGATTCCCCGCGGTTTTGAGGTCGTCCGTCCACCGAGTGGAGGCTACTAACTTACTATGTTCCGGAAACTTCGCGAAGTCTTCTCGTCCAAAAATACCCCAGTACACAAGAGTCTTCGACCAATGTGTGTTACCAGTGATGACTTATAGTATGGGAACCTGGTCTCTTACTATTAGCCTCTTACGTAAGCTCAAAGTCGCACAACGTGCTATGGAGAGGGCTATGCTCGGGATTTCTCTACGTGATCGACTCAGAAATGAGGAGATCCGTAGAAGAACGAAAGTCACTGGCATAGCCCAGAAGATTAGCCAGTTAAAGTGGCAGTGGGTAGGGCACATAGTACGCAGAACAGATGGCTGGAAGGTTCTGGAATGGAGACCACGGACCGGCAAGCTCAGCGTAGGTCGTCCATCGACACGGTGGACAGACGACCTGATAAAGGTCGCAGGACGACGTTGGATGCAGGCCGCTTCCAACCGGTCCTTTTGGAAAATTATGGGGGAGGCCTATATTCAGCAGTGGATGTCCTACGGCTGAGATGATGATGAATAAAATTTAACTTTGTGGGGATATTTTTATTATGCACTAGGTTTCATTTCATAATAAAAGTGTGTTATAGCTTGGTTTGTCGTCCTAAAAGCGATGTTATTGTTATTGTGATGAATATGCCCACTTTACGAGCAAGAGTGTTGAAAAATATAATACTGACAAATATTGACAAATATTGGTCCCTCCATGTAATAGATAGTGCGAATATTGTGTTAAAAGTTACCTTCTTTTTAACTATCGTGATACTGACTTCAACAAGTTATTTCACACTTTTTGGTATTAAAGTCGGCTCCATTTTTTAGTAAAAATATTTTTAAACTTATCATATTATTTTCGAAAGGTTTAATGAAATATAACTGTCAAAATGTGGGGATTCCCATATCACTCTGACCCTTTTAGTAATGTGAGAACAGAAGCATGATGTTGAATTATTAAGAAGGTCAGCACCATATTATGGTAAGAAACCTTAGGACATAACATAGAAGTTCTCTCTTTATTATCTTTACAACAAAATTATTTTGTAATATTATACAGGCCTACCTAGTAAATAACAATTTTGTAATTAACGCCAGTCCTAAAAATAAGACACAGCCGTGCAACACCGGGAGTTTATCTAAACGAGCTTCATTCGGTAATCCTCGCGATTCGAAGCAGCACAATTAAGGTTCATCTTTAAATTTAATCCGTCGACCACCGTTCAAAACGACCGATTTGAATTGCTAAGCAGAGAGCCTGAGGCTTTCATAAAAGGTACATTTTTTGTACAAAAACCCTTAGATATCGTTATTATAAAAGAAATTGCTTTGGGAACGGACGGAGTTGTGTGTGTTTATCTTTTTCAGTTAAAACGTAGCAGCTTTCGGTGTGTTACTATAGCGGTGTTTCAGTGAAATATTATTAGCGTATTTTTTTTTGATTAGTAATTTTACTCACTTTAATATGTTGAATAAATATTAAGTTGGTTAATAATAAGGTTACTGTTGAATGTTGAATCAGATTCTAGATGCTTGCCTCTAAAATGTTCTTAAAATATGAATACCAGTAGGATAATAATATTACTGTAGTATCTACTGGCCGGTTGGCGCAGTTGGTAGCAATTCTGGTTTCTGAGCCGCTGATCACGCGTTCGATCCCTGGACAGGTCAAATGTGTTTGTGCATGAACATTTCTTTTTGACCTGTGTCTGGGTGTGTATATTATGTATTATGTGTCATCAGTTTCAGACAAGTTGTCAGGTTATACCATACTGCTTAGTGTGGGACCTGCAGGCCTAGACAAAATATGTTCCTGTTATCGTTAACGCCAACGACAACTTCAAAATGTATGGCGTTGACATTACCTGTGGAAAAGTCACGTGACATGCGTAGACACATTTTTGTCTGTAGCGTGTGCGGAAACACGCCTGTTTGAATTTTGTCTCGGCCTGCTGAACACCTTGTGTGGATGTTGTACCTTATCATTATTGCCTGTTGATAACTGTGTTTGTTCGAAAGTAATTGGGACAGTACGAAGATATATTTGAAGACATATCTGTCAATTATTACAAGTTGCACCCTGCGGCTCCGCCCGCGGTTCTCATGACTATGCTACAGGACAGGATATATAGTAGCCTATATTATATTAATCCTGGGTATACACTTTCTTAATCACAATAAGTTCGTCCTCTATAACGTGAGATAGTTAATATAATTATGTATCTTACTACTATTACTCGTATTAGTGAGACCAACTTGTTAAAACATGCTCATTTAATAAGCACAACTTCACAAGTTGAAATAGTAACTACTCTGCCGATCCGCCGCCAGAGAGCAAGTGCTCGAGGCAGGCGCTTTCGAGCCCTTTTTCGACCACCATAAAAGGGCCCTTGGGTGGCGGACTGACAGGAGTCCGCTGCTCATATAGCTACAGCCCCGAGATGGCGCGAAGAAGGAGATGGAAAATCTCCGACAGTGGGATGAGGTCTTCTCGACCAACGCTGCCGGGATTACGGACGACTGCAAAAACGTTCCCGCTATCACAGTAGATACATAGAGAACAGTACCTTCAATCGTTCGAAACGGCCCACTGACATAAGCATGCGCATCGACGAGACCCCTAAGCGGTTCTCGTGGTGCCGTCAGTAGTAAGTGTTACAAACTATTTCTACATCATAACCTTTTTTATATAATCTAAAATGTGAAATGTCACACTTGACTGACTACTATGTGTACTATTAAAATTGTAATAGTGTTCATGTATGATCGATCATAAATCATAATAAATTCGTAAAACATAACACAAAATACAAATTTTAGATGGAGGCTGCAATAGATTATAATATTATTATGAACTATATCGTACTGGGTGTCGTTTTTAAGGTTTTCGAAGATGTCGAAGCCGATAGTGCTGACAAAATCGAAATCCAATTAGGCGTCTGCGCGAAATTATCAACTTTATCGTCATGGGTCTCGTTTTCATGGTTTTCAACGGTGTCGAAGTCGATAGTGCTGTCAAAATAGAAATCCAATTAGACGTCTGCGCAAAATTATAAACTTTATCGTCATGGGTCTCGTTTTCATGGTTTTCGAGGGCGATGAAGCCAATAGAGCTAACAAAATTGAAATCAAAGATGGCGGCTGTGCGAAATTATCAACTTTTTTTTGGAGTCAATAATTTGTTATATATGAAAAAGGTATTTTTATGTATTTTTTTTTTATTAAAGGTATCAAACGCATTTTTGAGGTTGAAACGCAATACGGCTCAGCCTGAAAATGCGTGACAAACACCTGAAAACAGAGCTCATGAGCACTGCACCCGCGCCACCTGCAGCGCCTACCACACGCCCAACCGCGGCTCACGTACACTCCCGCCAAAACTTGTAAAAGTTTATGATAGGTTAGTTTAGTTTGTAGTAAACCTACAAAAAATCCTAAGATCTACAAGTGGTTGTGTCAACACTACACTGTTTTCCGTATTTTAAACTATCAAGATTACCCGAAGCCATGATACACTTACATACATTTTATTTGTAAACTAGAATTAACTACATTTAATGTATAGAGCAGAACAACGAATGTTTTATTAAAAAAACAATACCTTAAAACATTAAAAGTGACAACCCTATGGCATCAATGGTGCGTAGATAATTATTTGATCAACTAGGCTTAGTTCCCATACTGTTGCATCTTTACACTGTGCCGCTGTCCCGGAATCAAGGCGCCCGTAGGAACACCGTGTGGGGTTTAGTCGGTATGGTCTGCTTGCTGCTATGCGTAAGAGCATTCCCCACACGGAAAACTAAAAAAAAAGTATAGGTCAAAAAGTATATCAATCCCGTATTGATTATTAAATGTTAGCGACTATGACGCGAGTTTCTTTAGTTTTTTTTTCACCTAAAAACATATTAAGACACATAATCAATAACAATAGGTAGTCATAGAAACAATTATCGCGCCTAAAGCAGTTTTCACTTCAATACAACATTATCTAATGACAAAGCGTTCAGTGACGGTGATAATAACGCGAGAACCTTGATTTTTCCTCACCCCAAAAGCGTTTTATTCGGCGATGATGACTTGAGTTCCATGATTTTTGTTCACCCAAAAAGTACTCAACGCGCTACGAATAATAATAAGTCAGGAAGCATAATTCAGAACAAATTCCACACAAAAAGTGGTCCTTCAAACAAAAGCGACGTATGATTCCAAATACGAATTACTTCCGAGGTTACAAATAGACATGTTCGGTGATTGGTTTAAATTCAGAAGGAAAGCAGGGATTGGTTCACGCGCGTGCTGCAACGTCTACTATGACAACTGAGTCGTAGCGGCGTGGACGATGTAATGCAACAAGTGAATTGGACCAAGTCAATAATATAAACAACGTTTTTTTTTGTTTTTTTTATATCGGTTACTTTTTTAAAATTCAGTGAACTTTAATCCCGCCAAATATGATTAATTTATTAAGTTTTCGTCTAGAAGTAATTAGAAGAGACTCTTTCTTCGCAATTTAGTGAAGTGAGATAAAAAAAAAATATCTATATATAGTTACATTTCATCCCCCTTGAGTCTAGTGTATCGAGCTGTCAAAATAATAGCGAGCGACACAAACTTAAGGCACAAACAAAAAAAAAAACTTAAATGTAGGCGTTGAAAACACCGCTGCTTACCCCTTCGAGGATATATAGGCGAAACCATTTGTTGTGTTGTGTTAAAAAATAACATGTAAGTATTGCGGGTGATTCACTCAAGACCGCTAGATTGATGTTTCACCTCCGTCGTGATGGCGGAATCGCTCGACTACAGTCGGCTGAACAACAAAGACGGATGACATGCCAACTCTATCGCCGAGCACGTCCAGTGTATCGAGCTGGCAAAATCATTGCGTGCTTTTGACTTGAGGTACGTTCGTTTAGCAATGAGGGCATTGGTGACGATGCAATTCTCTTTTGTTAAAGCGTTTGTAAAGCTCAAAATCGTTATTATTGCCGCTATTCCCACACTCTACTCGAACGCTAAACCGTGCATAAGACCTAAAATCGCACGATTGTGCTGTCAAATAGATAGTTGTCAAAAAACGATCAAAAACAACCGCAGCTCCGGACGTGGGTTAATAATTGAACTTTTCGGTGGCATAAATAACTCTTTTTAGCATTGCGAACGGTGAACAAAAAGAGCCGTAAACGACATTTTCAGCCACAAATTCCCAATTCGAACGCCACTGTGAGCGTTTTTAGCGTTATTTTTCGCCAACTTGGGGCTATTCGAACGCACTATATAATCTATCAGAAACTGACACAACTTTGACAGAACTCTATTGACAGAAAAAAGTCATCATTATGATCTTGGCGTCGGCGGAGATTTTGTTATTTTGTCTATGCTGTACCCAAAAATATTAGGCCGTTTCACCCGCGTGGTGATTGATGATAATGATGATGAAAATTTGCCTATGTGCTATTCCAGACTATAATCTATCTCTGTGACAAGTTCGTTCAGCCGTTCTGCCGTTGAGTGACATACATTGAGTGACAATGAGTAACAAACATTCATTAAAATCATCCATCCATCCATCCATCCAAACTTTCACATCATTTATGATATAAGTAGGAAGTAGGATAGGATATTCGTTATTTGCCTGGTGGACGTTTTTCAGTGGTCGCAGAATACCTTCATTATCAATTATTTTAGATAAGCATTGTGTTGATATTACTGACAGATTTATGAGCAACTCAAGTAAACCACTTCAAAATTTGCAAAGGGTGAATTTTCATTAGCTTGAAAAATTAAACGTACATACGTAATTCAACCAAGCAATGAACTATTTTTTAATGCTATACTATGCAACTGTAGGTAATCGGTTATTACTGTTAATTGTTCATTATCTATAGTATTTTTTAGAGATGTTGATGTTTTTTTGGGACGAATCATCAGCGTAAAAATGATAAGTTTACTTAATATAAGATTTGATATACATAATAACATAACCAAAAAAACAGTAGGTACTAACTGTACAGACTGGGAGGTATTGCAGGTTTGTATAACATGTTACATATACAATTGCTTTCAATTTTTTTATTTTTTTCTTCAAAATGAACGGAGTAAGTATATAATGCTGGTTTTCACAGGCGTCTAGTCATACTCTTGTCTTTCTAGCTTAAGTGCAGAGAGGCATTTATTTTACTGCACTGGATCGGCAAGGAAATGAAAATAAAACTAAGCTAAAACTAAATAAGCAAAATACATTGCTATTACATTACAATATTCAGTTCTGTAAAAAAATTACATTAAACAAAAATAGACTGACTTTATTTTGCATAGTATTGACCATCTCGGTTTGTATACGTATTTGTACGTCTTTTAACATAATTATAATTTTGCTACTACTTACTAATAAAAGTGATTCCTGGACATTTTAATCTTGTATGGATCCTGCACCACTTCACAACACATGCTGGCATGATGATTCACAGCTGTAGTTCACAATGATAAAAATTAAAATGTATGCGAAGATTTTACGTGTTCTCGCTTGCAAGAAAAATGTCCGACTGATGACGTACTGAACACGACTTTTAAGCCCCGCCTACTTGAACACGACTTTTATTGGGTCATTTTTTTAACGCAGTTACTGTTCCTGACTTATTATTATTCGTAGTCAACGCGTCTAAAAAAGCATTCACTTCAAAAAGAATCAGCAAAATTGTTCTATCCGTTCACACGTGATGTAATGACCAAGGAAAATATAATATTTTTACATTGTACAGATAAGAAATCCTTAGCGGACATAAATATCAAACTGATTTGCTGTACCTAAGTTTTCAAACTTTGACTCATTAATTTCATTAATGATCAATCATAAATTCCATGAATTAAATTTGTAAGAAATATTAGCTTAATTAAATCTATTAATGGCTAACATAAATTTTTTATTTAAATTGAAATTAAACAACTTAAAACGGATTAAATCGCGTATAATTTATATCATTATTTTAAACTTATATTATTTTATCCTGACGTTTCAAACACTTTTCAGTGAACATTGTTCACGAGTTTTTTTTATTTTTAATGTATAAGAATCGCGTAAAAAATGTGTTATTTTTACAATGAAATATTTTATTCTATTATGAATATTATTTTTCATTTTAAACAATTCTTCTATCGTGAGAGCAAGTTGTTGAACTTCAATTTAAACAATTTTGTTCTAGACTACACCCTTGTCAATAAAAACTATTAAGCTCGTTATATCAATATTAAAGTTAATATATTTTTCACAAAACCCTATAAATTTTATTTAATCACAAAGCGACGTCGCTCTGAATGATATTCAATAATGGCGGTGCCTAGTCCCTGATTCAATTTAAAAAACATGTGTCTGTAATGAAGTTTGCAGAGTAAATCGAATTTACTCCAAACTATTTGTATCAAAGCTTTCATTTAGAAAATATATAAATAGAAATAAAACTCAACAATAGGTATCTCTGATTTTTTATTTTATACTTTTTGGTGTTGTACTCGGTTCCATTTTTTGGTGTTTTTCATTATTTGATTGGCTTGTGCGGGGTAACGCAATTTCTTCAATGTCACGTAGAAAAGAAATAAATGAAATGAAAACGATGAAGGTTGTTTTTTTTCTATGGCCTTATTGTTTGGTATTTTATGTGTGGTTGGTAGGCAGTTGAGACAATCAATTGTGCATTTGAGTTCTGCAACAAATAAGGCAACAGAAGACATTCACCGGGTGAAACTAGTATTATTAAGTATATCATTTATATATATACTAGCGACTGCCCGTAACTCTGTTCGCGTAGTAGGCTCTGCCTTCGGCATCGCCATAACCTCCTATCGTTTTTTTTCATAAGAACCTTCTCCTGACAATAACTAACACAACAAAAAAGAATTAACGAGTTTGTTTCATCCGTTATAGCATGACCAGGAGAAATAGAGGTTCATTTTAGATGACGGCGCTTTGATTATTTTAGACTGGCAAAGAACATAACTGACAGCTGACGTTTCTCCACTCTGACACAAGTATGGGCACTAGTTTGCTATAGAAAACTGATGGACGAAGCCGCCATTAAAAAAGTTGTGTTCAGTCCATTTGCACGCACTAACGCATTACGTGTTCGGTGGAGGATAATCTGACCATTCTCTGCATAATTGACATCATATTTGAACGGATTATTGTACGATGATTATAGTCTTTGTGTGCTAAGATTGTTCTTGAAATTCTTCTCGCCAGAATAATCCCCACCTACGCATGATATTGGAACATGTCCGCTTCTTACACTAGCCATGTACCTTTATAGTAGTGTACCTTTGTACAACAGCGAATGAAGTCGCGGGCAGTCGCTAGTCTTATATATATAGAAATGAACCTATTTACCCTGGTCACGCTATAACATGAGAACGGCTTTACTGATTTCATTCATCTTTTTTTATGTTTTCTAAGACTTCGTAGAAGGTATTTCATTAAAAAAATAAGAGAGGATTGAGGCTGAGCTGGCTGAGCCAACTACGCGAATGAAGTCGCGGGCAGTCGCTAGTTATATAGAAAAACAATTGCTGTTCGTCAGTCTCGCAAAACTCAGAAACGGCTAGACCGACTTGAGATACTTTTTTTAACTTGTACGTACAGGATGTGTTCGGTGTTTAGCTTAGTTGAAAAAATCATCATTAACATCATCCATCGCCATGCAGGTAAAACCACGGAGCCTAGCTATCAATAAATGAAAAAATGGTAAAGAGCTAATAGGTATAAAAGGTACATTATTGAGTTTTCTTCATCAGCATCATCATCATCATCTCAGCCGTAGGAGGTCCACTGCTGAACATATGCCTCCCCATGATTTTCCAAAATGACCGGTTGGAAGCGGCCTGCATCCAACGTCATCCTGCGACCTGTATCAGGTCATCTGTCCACCGTGTCGGTGGATGACCTACGCTGCGATTGCCGGTCCGTGGTCTCCACTTCAGAACCTTTCGGCCCCATCGGTCATCTGTTCTGCGTGCTATGTGCCTTGCCCACTGCCACTTGACTTAGCTAATCTTCTGTGCTATGTCGGTGACTCGTTCTTCTACGGATCTCCTCATTTGTGATTAGATTACGTAGAGAAACCCTGAGCATAGCCCTCTCCATAGCTCGTTGTGCGACTTTGAGCTTTGTTATGAGGCCCATAGTAATAGACCACCTTTCAGTGCCATAAGTCATCACTGGTAACACACATTGGTCGAAGACTTTAGTCTTCGAAGTTTAATTAAGAATTGCTTACTTATAGATATGTACTTGTACACCTTCGATAGCGTTACATTTATGTATCACAAGTAAACCTATATACATAACTAGCTGGTGTCCGCGACTACGTCTGCGCAGGATTAGTACTTCGAGTAGCTTATTATCTTCTCCACGGGCATATCTATCTTTATACCAAATGTCATAAAATATGTACATGGTCAAACGCAATTGCTTTAATAGTATTATATGAGCAAATTTAAATACTATCAATAAGTAATATCAATAAGTAAACGTTAATAGTCTACGTACGTAGAGTATAGATCTCAATAAGTGGCTTCCGATCCGCAAGCGCAGAGACTTGCATATTCTTTCTTTTCTTTACACAATATTGTCTAGCCCTCGTGCTCCTTCTTACCTGCGTGAGCGCTTTGACTACCTTGTGCCACGCGATGTTGCATGCAGGAGTACAAAATCCCCTATTCTCAAAATACCCCCTCATACGACTGCTTTATATGGTGGCTCGTTTACTGTGACTTCTGTGAGGTTGTGGAATTCACTTCCTCAGAATATCCGTGCTAGCCGTTCTCTGGATGATTTTAAAGCGAGAGTAAAAGAGTATTACCTCTCCAACTAATTCTTAATTGGCATATGTTTGTATTGCTTATATATTTATTATAGACTAATATGTATTTGAAACTCATATGTATTTTATACTTATATGTATTTTATAATGATTTGTATGTATATACTTTGGTTAGTATTATATTTTTATATTTATATATTATGTTTGTATATATAGGGTCTTGAAATTATTTTGTAGTAGTAGTAGTAGTAGTGTCATGATTATTTTATATCTTATTGATTGATGTACACAGAAACCTACTTAGTTATACTTAGTTCTCTGTCCTTAAGGTTTGCTGGAAGAAAACTTTCTTTAGGGTTAAGCTCGCCTACGTACATGCTTTTATCTAATACTTCCATTGTATTTGTGTTTTGTGTACAATAAAGAATATGAGAAATATGAATATGAGAATAGTAAAATACAGGACTACTGACAGACAAATATAAAATTAATCACCATGGAAAAAATATGTAGACACAGTTTTTTTTTCATAATACTATACATTTCAGCACCCTTGACGGCCGCCGAGCACGTCTAGTGTATCGAGCAGTCAAATTGACTTGGCTTTTGACTAAGCTAGTTTCTGATAAGTTTCTAATGGCAGAAACTGACTCAATCTTTGACAGAACTGTCATCATTACGATCTTGACGTAGGCGGAGATCTTATTATTTTGTCTATGCTGTGCCCAAGCATATTACGCTTTTACACCCGCGTGGTTATGGATGATGATGATGAAAATTATCCTATGTGGTAATACAGTGCCTCATCTACCTCCATACCAAATTTCATCAAAATTTACCCCGCCGTTGAGCGTGTAATAAAGACCCACACACCCATACATCGATACTTACAAACTTTCGCGTTTATAATATTAGCAGGAATACATAATAAGCTTTTACACGCTTAGATTAAAGATTGATAATAAACGTACCGCAAAGTTAGGATCATTTCCCTTAAATTGAATACGCTGAACTCTTACACGTCCTTATCTCTATTTTCAGTACAAATTGATAATAAAAGGTCTTAGTTCATAGTCGTTCCAACTAATTTTATATAAGGCTTGAAACCCTCATTTGACTACTCTATTGTTAGAACGTAGCTAGGGTTAATGGTAGCTTTATATCCATTTTAAACTGTAATTGTATTACAATTATACGCATAGCTTAAGACAAGGAACCTTTATACATTAACTGGAATAGAAGCTTTTATGTTATTGCAAGCTATTTGAAATCTCTCCTTACAATTGATGCCCATTTCATTATTTAATTATGATTACAGACATTGAAGGTTTCATCATTCAAGAATTACTTTAATCTATAAACAAGATCAAATACGAGAGATATCACAGTAAAAAGTGATGAAACCTTTTGTGTTTTCCCGACTTTAGGGCCTACGTGATGGAATACGGCCTATACATACTCCTCTATCCGAGGAAGGCCCAACTATTTATTGGAGGCTACAATTATTTATGTGACATAATTTTAAAAAGTTAATGTATTTGTAAATGTATCTACATTCGAGTCGAGTATCTCGAACGCCTTCTGTCGTTATAAGCGTAGACGCAGTCGGTTGCGTGAGTGCTCTATAAAGACCTGGGCGTTATAACCGGCAAAATAATATAAAAAGGTCTAATCTAATACATACATAGGTAAGATTCAAAACATATTCGAAAACGAATATATTTTGAAACTAACAAAAAAATTCCATGGATAGAATTAAAACTCAGGCTCACCCGATGGTAAGTGATCACCGTCGCTCACGGACATCCGCAATACAAGACGTCTCGAGGATGCGTTACCGGTCTTTAAGGAACGAATAGGCTTCTTTTCTTGAAGCACTTTGGAGCAAGTCGTATTGGTTCGGAAATACCTCTAGTGACATAGTGGTAGTGTGAGGCAGAAAGTGCCGTCGGAAGCGCATGGTTGTAGACTCCCAGACGTACAATAGTAATATACGAGTATGTTTAGACATATCAGGTACAAGCTTACACAGATTTTTTTTATTATAAGTGGTAAGCCTCTCAAGCAAGAGGCCATCTAGGTAGGTACCACCGCAGTTCGAGATATTCTTGCTTCGGTAGGCAAGCATTCTTGCAGCGCAGTGCTACGCAACACTGGAGTTCTAAACTTTGGTTGGCACTGAATCTGTCATGGACAAGTCTAATGCTTACCGTCAGGCGAACTTGGCTGGTTCCTATACGAATCAGGAGGTCTATTACCACCTTTTAAGAATTTTTTATAGAGAGAAAAATTCCATCCTCGGACGGGATTCGAACCCGCGTCTTCTGACTCTCCGTGTCAGACGCCATTGACCAACTAGGCCACCAAGGTTCTGGTCCAAGCATGGATTTTTAACTCTATTTGACTAACCGTTTTGCGGGGACGGATCACTTGAAAATTTCAATGTTTGAGATCGCTAAAGCAGGCGTTAGTGCTTTAAAAAGTAATACTATAAAAACCTTTTAGGAAACTAGCATAACACAAGAGCATTTTGTAACAAGTTAACTGGCCAAATTGACTTTCATCTGTCCGTTTGTTAGATAGGTTGTGTGAACGTCGCATACAACCAATCATAACAAAATTTGGTATGTATATCTTCTACGACTTATTTTTTTTTGTCGTCGGCGATTTTGAATGGGGGGAGGGGGGATACTTTGTAAAAAGAGGGGAAGTTTGCTGCGGCGCTACTTACGGACCGATTTTGATAAAATTTGGTACTGTACACAGATTATACTGACTTTAAAGAGGAATTTCGAATATGAGCATAATTGATCAAGTGGTTTCCGAGATAATAAGTTGTGAAGTACTGCGAAAAATTGACGCTGATAAGACTATGCGCTCGCAAGGCCTACTGTTCGCAGAACTACTAGCCATAGTTACAATCATACTCGCACTAACAAACAAATAAACAAACAATATTATTTAAAATTGAAACTGCATACATACATACTTTATGTAAAAAGTCACGTCGGAAAACCAATACGCGAATAGAGTGAACTTTTTTATGACATCATCAAAACGCCTAGCGTAATCCATTACTATTTTAAGCTTACAAATTTAGTAGTAAGGTACTATATAGCTAGGTACTTCAAGAGATGGTAGTAGTTCCCAGTGCAGGTAACTGTAGGCACATTAGAATTTAGACTTAGGAATATAAATGCTTAGTTGTGCGACTTGTTGACCGTCAAGCCTTTCCCTGCCTAAATTGTCACCCACTGGGAAAGCTTTCTAGAAAATTGCTTTAGAAAAAGCTATGGGAGCGGGTGATAATGTATTGTGGCGCAAGTTTTATTGGCCATCCTACTCTTTTGTTGATTAAAATATTTACATTATAACTGCGCGTTTTACTTTTGAGGGATTATTTGATTCCTGCCATTCTCTAATGATTCGTCGTTGCGATCGTCGACGAGCTCATCGATGTCAAATACCTAAGAGATATCGCCCTTTTTGACAAGGTTGTTTTTCCGGTACTTGTCAGCCGTGCGATTCTCTAAGAGCAAACATCGTTGCATCTTTGACAACATCCGTGAAACAAAAAACGTTGGAAAAGCAACCTTATGTACGATATCTCATAAAGAATTTGACATCGGTGAGCTCGTCGGCGAACGACAACGACGTATCATTAAAGAATCGCACGGCAGCTCGATGTTGTCAAAGATGCAACGATGTTTGCTCTTATGGTGCTATCAGACAAAGAGCGGTCAACGCGTTCACGCGTTCAAGTAGTAAGTTTTGCGTTAGTCGTGTTGTATTACGTTACATAAATATACCCACCGTCTACCACAGTGGACCGACGAGGTCAGAAGGCCTCATGTTTGGTTATATCTATGTAACGTAATACAATACAACACAACGAACGCAAAACTGACCGCTCTCTGTCTGATAGCATCCTTAGAGAATCGCACGGATATACCCATCTAAACGTCAAATCTATTTAATCAGAATGGACGTTACGAAAATATTAGATATATGATAATATTATTATAAGGCAGCACAGGAGGAGCTAAAAATAAATGAAAATTTGTTAAATACATTAAGTAAGTGGCGATTAAAATTGTAAAAAACAAGCCCTCTGAATTTCTTGCTGAATCTTCTCAGTCGTGGTCGCGTTCGGATCCAGTTGTACATAAAAGAAAAATATATATATGAAAAGACCATTTGTAAGTGCCGCCGTAGGCCTATATAGAATTATTTGATTTTAATATTTAATGAGTGGAGGTTGGGAAGGGCTCAAAAATAGCTGTCATTGATTTTGTTTACTTTCTCTAGATTTATGTTTCCACGACTATCACGTGCAATAATGGTGGATAATAACAATAGGGTAGGAGAATTCATTGTGAATCTTAGAACGTTGTTTTTGTGTTGTTGATAGATCCTTGAAATTTTTAGTATTAGATCTACAACATCTACTGTAATTTCAATTGCTGCAGTGTAGTTTACACCCTAAAGTAGTACCGCTTGCGCACTACTGCTTTTCAGCAGAATATCGGACCTTGCAATGAAGGGTTCCCTATTATCAATATCTATAAATCTCCCATACAATTAACATGATTTTTTTGAAATTTTTACGGAAACCTTCGTGTACGAGTCTGACTCGCACTTGGCCAGTTTTTTAGTATTTATTGTTATAGCAGCAACATAAAAACATCATCTGTAAAAATGTCAACTGTCTAACTGTCACGGTTTATGATATACAGGCTGGTGACAGACGGACAGACAGACAGACAGCGAAGTCTTAGTAGTAGGGTCCCGTTTTTACCCTTTGAGCACGGAACCCTAAAAAGACAGTAGTAAAAAAGACCGTAAGCATAATATAAATTAAAAATCTCGTCTATTCAATTCAAACAAACAAACATACAAACAAATCTTTCCTCTTTATAATATTATAGTGTAGAAGTGTAAACGAGCTGTTTTCGAGACGAGACGACGAGAGTTTTCACTCCAGCTGCCTTTAAGCCTTACTTACAAACGCTTTTAAACTATTTAGTATTGCGCACAGCAGCTGTAGGCCGAGCACAAAAATCTGCTAAGTGTAAGTTTATCGTAGCGTTTACTTATTCAGTACAAACTGTGAGTTATATGTGCCACTGTTGTACTAGATAAATGACAGTTTGTACTAAATACGTTGACGATACGATTACGTTACACTTAAGCAGATGTTCGTGCTGAGCCCACAGTTGTATTGCGCCGTACTATATGACGTTATTTAAATTTAAACAGCGTTTCTAAATAAGGCCGTATTTACTCAACTTTTAGCTGACATCCAACTGTCAACGAAAACGCATAATTAAAATTTAAAGTATTAGAGTAACTATATAACTTATTAAATGTTTTTTTTACTAATTTTAAAGTAAGATAATGTAATTTTGTAAAAATCTTTGTAGGCAAAATAGCTCGTGGCCAAATATTAAAAAAACGCAGTTTTTTTAAATCTTATAACACTGCCCCCTAATATACAGGATGGTTTTTTTCAAATGGCCAAGTCCGGAACTACGAAAGTTAGAGAAAAATCGTGAAAGGAGACATGCCCTCGATTTATAAGAAAACAAAGACTGCATACTTAGTTTTTTTAATCTTTTACTTTTGCCGGAAAACGACATAAAATGTATTTAAAAAAAAAACTCTTGTATTATTGAACTAATGGATTCTGTTGCTGATAAAGATCAATCTTTGCAAAGAAATGCATTAGTAAAAATGAAAGAAAATAATATTTTTTTACAAAATTCGTTTAATATCTCAATTTTACCTTGTTAAGTTGCTCAAAATGGTTTCCATTGACTCCAATGCATAAGTTTATACGTCTCTCTAAAGACTTTACTGCGTTTGATACCATGACAGGATTTAGCCTCGAGAAAATATCAAGTAATGAGCTTTGTAAGCTGTAAGTAAGTAAGCTTTGTAAGCACAGTATAAAAAAGTTAAAATAATTAAATAGTAAAAATTCACTATTTGCTTTCATTTTTAGTAATTAATTTCTTTGTGAAGATTGATCTTTATCAGCAATCCATTAGTTCAATAATACAGTGTCTTTTTTTTTTGAAATATCATTTGAGTCGATTACCGTCTAAAGTAAAAGATTAAAAAGAAACTAAATATACAGTTATTGTTTTCTTATAAATCGAGGGTATGTCTCGTTTCACGATTTTTCTCTAACTCTCGTGGTTCCGGACTTGGCCATGGCCGCCCTTTTCAAAAAACCAACCTAATATATATAAATAATATATAATCTTTGCAGTCTCGCGCCATTATATAAACTTATTGATTGTGTGCGTACTTTTTCACAATTATTCGTGTCTTGGCTATTACTTTTCTGGACTGATCCTTCTTTCTGTATTCGATTACTTTGGCAATCTTCATACTGGACTCCGAACTAATCAAGTTAATATAATATCGAAAAGAGGACGTACTTTAAACGCCCAGGCTGAATTTAAAGGCGTGAATTGATGGTGACATTATATTGATATTGAGCATAAATCGAACCTATCCGACAAGTATCACGTTAGTAATTCCGTATTTTACAGTAAAAATAAACATTTTTTTTTTATCAAGTATTTATCTTCAAAACACATGACGTATACCTATATCTAACAGATAATACGAAGTAGTCTCCTATGTAAACAACAACAATTTATAGTACCATATAATTAAATAAGCGCAATTTTCTTAAAGAAACTCACAATAATGAAATTTGGGTCAAAAACTATACGTTAGTTTATAGCATGAAAATGAATGATTTTATGTAAATTCAATTATTGTCACCTCTGTTTAACTAATAACCTGTACCAACGAATCTCGTTTATGTATACTACTTACCAAACCCGCCTGCACAGCGTGGTGTACCTATATAAATCCGTAAAACTGTAATCGATTAGTAAATATAAAGAAATTATATCGATATCTCTCAAGTAACGGATATTGTTGACCGCATCCCTATTTTACAATCTGTCTAAACTGTCAAACGGTATCTCTTAGATTTGAAAGACTAGTCGCCACGTAACTTGGTGCTCGCTAAACTAACGTAAAAATACACAAAATTGATTAGTACGAGTACAATCCTATTTATTACAAATGTCATTCTTATGCCCGATTTCACCAACATTTAAGGTAACAGGCCAGGCCTAGCCCAGCTAGGTAACATTTACTTGTTGACATTAGCTAGGTATTACAAAGTTGTCACCTAACTTGGCTTAGGTGTTTCTAAAATGTTGGTGAAAACGGGCAGAAATGTTACATAAAATTGAAAGTGTTAACAGAATGAAGACTACCATTATTAAATTTAAGTTCGCCAGTTTAGTGATTAGAACAAGTGAATCGCTACCAATTAAATATAACATAAAGAGTTCTTAGACCATATGAAACTTATTATCTATTTATTAATTTAAAAATTGTCCTATCTGCAATTCTTTTTTGTCATGGTCCAGGAAAGAAACTAAGGATGACGCAAGTATTAAGATATCAAGTCAAATCATAATATATTTATTTGCAAGAATATAAGTGATTGCTTAAAATTCAATGTAAAAAACTAATCAAAGAAGGTACGCGACGCGAAGGTATTACAAAGGTTATGAATGTTGTTTCACTAGGCATTTGGAACACAGTTTATTTTGTTTTATTAAGTCCCACTTTTGGTCATTGCTCTTTTCAGCGAAAACACTGCACTCAGGTAGTAAGTGATGTTTTTAACTACATACTAGTCTTTATTTCAAGACTGTCTTCCATTTGCTTGAAGATAATTCTGCAGTAATTTGGTCACATCGCTAGAAAGGAAGGAGATGACCTCGAGAAACTTGTGATGACTGGAAAAGTCGATGGCAAAAGATCTCGTGGTCGCAGTCCAACCAGATCCTCGTTGGTCTAACCAGATCCGCACCACTCTTGATACATCCGTTCACGATGCTCTACACATAGCTGGTGACCGAACACACTGGCGTAATATTTAAAAAAAAAGGACAATGGGTGGAGGAGGTCACGACCCTCAGACATGAGGATTACGACTCAAGGAGGTGGACTAGTCTTTGGCTCATTTTACATATTACACATTTCACACTCAATGCAAGAGCTCATAATCTGAACCTCTATCCTACTCTATATCAACCAGTATTATGACAAAATTATCGTCTGTGTGTTCCCACAATTCGTTAGATATTCATGAGTTTGATTTCCTTTGCAAATATCTGTCGTCATTTCGAGCCTACAACATTGTTCAAAGATACGGAAACAGGCGTTGTAGGATACTTTGAACTTAATTCCAAAGCTGTAAGGTTTATCTAGGTGTGACAGAATCATAGTTGAATTATCAATGTTTGTACAAGACATGCGAACTAGAGAACTAGCCAACTTTAAGTGCAAATTTGCTCGTGGGGATTGGCTTTTCGTAACAACTATTGTCATTGTAGATGCAATTCTAAAGTTATATAGGGGTTCATACAAAATGTTGTTGCTTTATTAATGCTTTTATATCGATGGATTTTAAAGTGTATATTACATTGTGTAATTATGATAGGCTGGCAGTGCTTATGACCGCCTGACCATACATAGATATGTGACACAACTGGCTCTTTTCATCATTTCGTATTAACTGTATTTAAGGGCAAGCTTGCACCAGTTTTCTTAACTCGCTTCTTCGGAAGTGTACAAAACATTCATGGATTTGAACGATATTGTATTGTGATTGTGCATTTTTTGATACTGTCTGGATATTTAGCCTTATTTTTATCTGAGTGTACAAATCTATAGCAAAAGTACGAAACTGTCGAAGAGTTTTGTTACCTTGGCTCTATGATTGACAAGGGAAACTGCGAATCAAAAATTCGTCGACGCATAGGAATGGCCAAATCTGCTATGACTCGGCTGAGCATGGTGTAGGGAAACAGCAACAAAAAAAGAGAGCAAAAGTACGCATAGTTGGAACACTCGTCTTTTCCATTTTCCTTTATGGCTCGGCAGCATGAACTCTTAAAGCCACTGACAGGCAGAAAATAGACTATAGAGACTAAGACTAAACAGATAATAGAAAAGGTTTCGAACCAACAAATCGATCCTAAAAAAGCTTAAGATCGAAAACAACAGACTATCTACTATTTGTCTTCAACGGGTCCTGCAGTATTTCGGTCATATAGCACGCAGAAACTGCGACTTGTTAACTGAAACTGTTGTTGTTAACTGGAAAGATTAATTGTCACAGTCACAATAAACACAGTCACAGTAAAATAGAGGACAACAGGCCAAGAGGCTGAAGCCCAAAACGGTGGTCGGCCAAAGCACATTGATATGCCGGTTAACGTAGTTCTCATGAAGCCACAGACCGGAAAAGGTCGAGGGAAGCAGTTAGGAGACTTCAGAAGAGTCACGATCCTCAACATTGAGGGAACGACTGAAGAGGAGGACTAATCTAATGGAATCAGTACTTATATATTTGATATTATTCTTCGGACCGAGTGGATAATAATGGTATAATATAATAATAATAATAATAGATAATAATGGCACTATCTAACTGTTCAGTGATAATAATGTCAACGAGATCACTCTTCTGACACTGGGGGAACAAACTTGTTTCTTAATATTTTTATTTTATTTTATACGTTTTGAAACAGTGACATAATGCCATAAACCATATACTGTAATTTAAGTGAGAAAACTAAATTTCTTCCGACCAACCTACCGTATACCAAATCGTTTCTCCTGATAATCCGTGGCAAAACATTTGTTCACCGCAGGATTCCTTTTATAACTATTATAATTATGTCCAATATCGGACTGGTAGATGTGCGCAGTAAAGGCAGCAACTTTGCCTTCTGAAGCGTTGGTCCCGGTTTCTAACCCCTGACATGTCAAACATGTGTGTGCATGAACACGTGCGTGTGACCTGTGTCATGCCATACCATAGTACAGGCTCTGAGTAGTTTGGGATCTGTATGAAGACCTTTTGTGGTCATTGTCCCTAAATCATTATTATTATTACCTAATAATTAGGTGCACGCCAAGTTTGCTACCTCACGTTTTAAGTATAACACCTCATACAACATGTAAGTATAGCATAGCGTTTATTTCCTACATCCTTGCTTTTTCCACATCTGTGTCCCGTAGCATCTCTCAGCAATAAGCCGCCATTTGATCTCCCATCCACCTCCACCAAAGATAATTCACTTCGTTTTACTTCTAATATGATCGGTCGGTGTTTATTATATAAATATATTTTAATATCAACACTTATATTATAAAAAGAAAAAAAGATGCATTTTTGTGTGTGTGTGTGTATGTTTGTAATGAATAAACTCTAAAACTACTGTGCCGATTTCAAAAATTCTTTGACCATTGGAAAGCTATATTCCCAGAGTAGCATAGGCTATATTGATATTATATAACGAAAATAACCTAACTCCGACTCCATCTATCGATGAATAGCAGAACTTTTAATGACTTTTTGAAATATTACGCATGTCTCTTTAGTTCAGCAACTCGCCTCTAGATGGCATTGGTTAAATAATTATAATTGCATAAGTTGATTTGGCAATAGCATTGATTCATCATCATCATCCTCAATCATCACTGCGCTGGTAAAACAGTGGAGAACAGCTAGTCCATTATAAAAATCAATATTATAAATTATTATTAAAAAGCAAACCTTACACGTTTTATTTATGTAGTTACGAGTACCTTTGTATGCCAGTATTTTTGGCCGTCTGTCACGGATGTAAAAGCACGCTTACAAGTAACAAGATTTCCTTAGTGCGTGTTTTGTAGGACCCTTCAGGCTACAGCCACTCAAATCTTCAAGTCTCTACCCACGGGCGTCTAGCAGAGCTCAGAGTGGAATCTTACCATTGTGTATACAGCCTGAGATGCATTCTTGGAAAATGATACACTTTTCTTTTTATAACGTAAGTACTTACATTTCACTCTACGCCCGTATATATTCTGTGGTCTCCTGGGAAATTTACATTACAGCGAACCTAAGAAAAAACATACTCCGTCAAGATATATGCATGTTAATTTACACATTCTTATAGTAACATTGTGAGTTTAATTCGATGTCAAAGTAAGGTTAAATCAACCGTAATTCTAGGAGTTTGTAAGGGTTTATGAGTCCTTCTTACTAAACCTACGGCCGCAGTCGTTTTTGCGGGCTGCCCGCGGTGACGGTGGCCCATAGCGCCTATAATAATATACATAATTAGAAAATGTTTGGGAATGATCGTTCTCACTCACCGCATGCGACATCTACTCGCCACATAAGCAACCGCTACTGGTTTTGTAAACATCATGGGGAAGTTGACTGAATCAAAGAATTAACTTTTAATAGAGGTAGTCAAATACTCCGTCTGGGAGACTCACTTCTGTTGCATATGCGGTACGTAATAGTAGATTATGCACCGAAGGAGTAAAGCAGTGTCTTACGTCACGGGTGGTGTATTGAACCTTGAGTGTAACGGGGACCCTTGAGTTAATGTGTGAGCGCAGCGAGAAGATTAAAATGTAATTCCCGAGCGAAGCAAGGGAGTTATGTAGAGTCCTGAGGGAAGCGAGGGGTTAAAGCCGCCCAAGAAGAAGATAGGCTTTATCCTCGAGGTGCGTACTCTACTTTTCATACCTACTGCAAGACAACAAAAACTCAGAGCTTTAAAAAGCAGTTATTTAGTTAAAAGTAAAATAGATTAATAGTTAATATTAAAATTGAACACATTTGCTCCGTTATAAAGGATAAACTAATATTTTTAGAAGGAACATTTTATAAAAAACACTGTTTTAGACTTGCGCGGTTGTTAACTAAGTTTTAATTAATACACATAAGATGTAGACTATGATTTAGTTGCTTTCGGAGCTTCCGATATTTTTGCACAGTTACATGCACCATGTTCTAAATCATAAAATTTTATGGAAGTTGTTAAAATAACCGTTTATTGTTCCAAATAATTCATTACAGATTGCGACACGTAACTTGAACCTTGAATGCGCAGAGGGGCGTGCGTAGCCCATAGCAACGCAGCACACAACAATCACACTTCCTATAGTACAATCGCGCCTTTTTCTTTTTTACCGTATGCTATCTCCGTACTAAGAGTTTTCCTACAGCTAACGTTTGCAATCCAAATCACTTTACACCCATGGAAGTTTCATACAACATTGCAGCCCCGGGGTTGTAATGCCTTGCTTGTATGAAAAATAAGATAACTAACAGACGTTTCTACGGCACGGTTAGTATATTATGCATATTTCTACAGCATAATGTCATACGGGCTATTGCTATAGGGATCACCGGCTGATATAGAGATCATCTTTATCCTACAAAACAGAATTAAAAACTTTAAGATTCTTCGGAATCTTATTTTATATAGTACAAAAGCTCGCTTTGGATCTAGTCCAAACATTCTTAGCCAAAACTTTTAATCTTTTTTAAGTTGTTTTACTCAACATAAGCTTCACTCAACATTTTATTTGTTGTCGTGATAATGTTTAGCTTTGTTTTTCTAGAACCAAAATTTTCTTTGTTTTATAAGTTGTGTATATTTGATATATTTGCCTGTTTATGTAAATTCTGCCTAGAGAAGCTTTAGGCCTCTCTATGAGGATACTCGTATTACTAGTATAAAAATTGAACTCTTCTTTATCCTTTCAGGTAGATGTCATAAAGTATCTACTTAACACGGGTTGTGTTTGTGTGTTCAGTAAATAATAAGTTTAAGACCTCTATGTGGTCACCCATTTAGTTCCCAACTTAGGAATTGAACTCTTCTATATCTTTTGCGAGAAATGTTATAAGACCAAAAGTGTATCTTGGTGCAGAACGTCGCGGTGCCTGTTTTGTTGCTTGCCTATTAGTCTGTATTTTCAGAACACTGTTCAGTTTATTTGTAGGTTATTCTTAGACATTGTGTGTGATAGTGTATGTTTATATGCCTATTTTCAGCAACATTTTAGGTAACACTAACAGTATAAAAATCTCACCTGACGCGGGTAACCGGCTCGTTTCATAAAATGTTGATTAACCCTTATACTGTGATAATTAAAAAATAGATTTATGAATGAAACTCACGTAAATTTACGTCTCTGATACGCAAAGGGTTAATGCGCTCGTTGTTGAAAATATCAGTTCAGTATAATTGCTCAATTTGGCTTAAAAACATGGGGAAATAAAGCCCTTAAAAAAGACATAACTATAAACTATTAATGTTGATTCAATTAGGTGCATCTGGTTGTGTCAATGGGAAAATCCTTTTATACTACACCTGCTCGGAAAGTACCTTGATACTTTATCAAATTTACGGTAGAAAGTACGTCATTGCATATCGAACAAATATTCGGCGAGAAAACGCATCTGAGCGGGAGAGAAAAGTGTATGAAAATCCATTTCTTACGTGGTTTTTCTTTTTTAATTTTGGGTAAGACTATGCGCTGGTAACCTAAATATCAAAAGCCAAAAAGTTTTTACAGTGAGTTTTTATCTCCAAGTTCGCAAAATGACACTGGCCACTGTGCCAGCTGTGTGTTGGATGGTGTCAAACAATTTGAAAAAAGAACATGTGAAAATTGCAGACGCCATTAGCGCCATTTTCAATTTGTGTGTTGTTTGAGGATTCAGTTTTCGTAGAAAAGTAAAATAAAACTATCAAAATGATAAGTAGTGATAGTGATGATGAAGATTTTTTAACTCCGTCGCAGTTGAAGGAAACAGCAAAAATACTGATTGATAACCTTTTACCACAGAAATCAATTAAAAAATATAATAAAACTTATGACGATTTTTTGCAATGGAAAAGTGAAACAAATGCGGCATCTTTTTCTGAAACTGTTTTGCTAGCTTATTTCAGTGAAAAAGCGCAAAAATACAAACCAAGTACGTTATGGTCTATGTACTCAATGTTGAAAAGTACTATATTGACAAGAAACGACATAAATATTCAAGAATACAAAAAACACAGCATTTCTGAAAAGAAAGTCGGAGGGATCCCGTAGTAAGAAATCAAAAGTGCTTACTACAAAGGATGTTTATTCCTTTTTGCAGAATGCTCCAGATGACAAATATTTGTTGATGAAGGTAAGTTTATGAACAAAATGCACTGGTTTAAAATTTATTACGTACCTATTTATGAGTAGAAATCTACTAGGTTTTCATGTTTGATATTTTTGTTTACAGGTTATTTTGATTTTAGAAGTAAATGGGGCCTGTCGTTCGCAAGAACTTGTGGATATGACAACAGACGATATCGAAATCCTCGAAAATGGTATAATCGTCAATATTTCTAACACAAAAACCAAAATTCAGCGATCATTTGTTATATAGGGCTTATTTTATGAGATAGTGAAGAAATATAACGAAATTCGCCTCAGTGACCCCAAAACCAATCGGTTTTTACTACAATATAAAAACAAAAAATGTACGAAACAAGTAATTGGGAAAAACAAAATAAGTACTGTGCCAAGAGAAATAGCTTCGTACCTTAATTTACTCAATCCACTAGAATACACTGGCCACTGCTTTCGCAGAACTTCAGCGACTATTCTTGCCAATACTGGTGCTGATTTAACCACAATAAAACGTCACGGTGGTTGGAAATCGTCCGCTGTTGCAGAAAGCTACATAGAGAATTCCGTAGAAAACAAAACACGAATAAATAACCAAATATCGGGATCGATTAATGTGCATCAAGACTCATCTCCTCAACCATCAACGAGCGCGGCGATGCCAGATGCCCCTCAGCAGCCAGTTGCCCCTTTGGCACCACAGCCTTCTACGAGCGCAGTGCTAACAGCACAGCCAGTTATTCCTCCTACATTATCGCAAACATCTCAAACACACATTAATGGAAAAAGTGTTACATTAAGCTTTACTAACTGCAACTATTTCAATATAAATTTCAATTAGTAAAGATTTAGTTTTTTATTTTCCTCGTAGGTGTAGTATAAAGCACTATGTATCACTCGAGAGAAAGTGCGATTCCCGATCTCGGGTGTTTTAAAGCCCTCGCCAACGGCTCGGGCTTCAAACGACACCCTCGACGGTAATCGGTCACTTTCTCCTCTCGGTGAACAATGTACTATTGATACTACGAATTGTGTTTAGCGAGAAGACATATATTGGAACTTATCTATTTGTATTTGTAGTGATTTCGGGATTGGGTTAGAAATGTGTATTTATTACTTTTATATAATATTAATGTTATTTCATATGTAGTTTGGTCGACAATAGTATATTTAATAAATATATATATAACATAACAAAATATGCTTTGAATCTTGCATACAAAAGTTTACACATAGATAGGTATCGTTGCTTGAAAACCAGGTATTAGGTATAATAAAGGGGCCAAGTCAACATGTTCTCTCGTGTTTTGGTCGAGCTAATGTCCTAACTTGGCTACCAAAATGTACATCTCGAAAACATAAAGGAGTTCTTGAAGTTGCCCACCTGGGAATGCTACAGAAACCTAAACTTCTAGATTGTCCACAAGATGGTGTAATAAAGTTTAGGGTTCCGTAAATTGAGTAGTGGCTATAAAACCTTCAAGTTAACGGTAAAATAGGATAATCGTATCTTTAATGGTTGGCTATGAATAAGATTGTTAAAGAAACTTCCACGAAGATGCTTGAGTTGATATGCTGTTTTAGACAAATGTATATTATACATTGTGGTTTTGTTTTGTATATTAAATAGAAATCCCTATCTCGTCATATATATTACCCCAAAAGATAGGTAATATATTACCAAAAATGCAAACAATAAACTTATATTAATGTTCAATATATTGTTAAATTAATAGCATTGCCATCTAGTATGGAAAATGTACGAGCGCTCTGCAAGCGCGGATCCACCGTTGAGGGCACGATGGGCATGCCCACAACCCTATAAGACTTGTGACATCAGACGTCACACTTTCATATTCGATATATAAAATATACAAAACCTGGATATCGATGAAATTATTACGTGTTCGCTAAAAAGAAACGTAAGCTTCCTTTAAATTTAGGTAATTTGGCATTTGATATCCTTTGCAGTTATTTCTAGCGATGTTACAGCGCAAGAACATCTTATATCTCCGAGTAAAAAGCGCAGTGCTTTGCCATGCACGGTTTTAAAGTGTTGTACCCAGTTCAACATTCTGAATGGAACTGAACTGTTATGGGCAAGCGTTACGCTTAACATTACGCGAGCGACTACTATATCTATATGAGAGATTTCATGCTCCGTACTCGTACTATGCTGATTTTCGGGTGGCTGCGACCACAACCTTTTTTGTGGGCTGGATCTGTGCCTGGCGCTCTGGCCACTTATCACCCTACCATGTAACTTCTAGATTTATAGATAAAAGATTCTATATATTCTTAGTTTCATTTTACATTCGTGTTTTAATTATTGTAATAAAATAGTATGATGTTACTCTTGGTATTTTTTTTACTTTATTATAGTTGTATTTAGCTTTTGCTTTATTCATAGAAAGTTTCAAATACTTATAAGATAATAGAAAGACAATATATCATAATTAGATAAAATACGTTAATCTTCTTCTGTAATATAAAAATGAGCCCTGTTTTTCCTGGTCACGCTATAACTTGAGAACGGGTTCACTGATTTCATTCATCTTTTTAATGTGTTTTCTTATACATAGTAGAAGGTTCTTACATTAACAAGTACAATTTGAATAATTTAATACCGACTTCAATTCTAAACAGTTATTGGAGTGTAACTCAAAAACTACTAAACCTAATTTGTTGAAATTTAAATGGGACCACGGAAAGCACCAGCTTTCAAACAAAAAAATAATTTTGAGAATCGGTTCACCCTATCGAAAGTTATGAGGTAACAACCATAATACAGTCGAATTAAGTACCTGCTCCTTTTTGGAAGTCGGTAGAAAAAGATAAAAAAAGACGGGAGGTCATGTCGAGGCTAAAGGCCGAGCCTACTACGCAAACGAAGTCGCGGGCAGTAGCTAGTATATATAAATATTCTATTTTTCCTGGTCACGCTATAACTTGAGAACGGCTTCATCGATTTCACTTATTCTTTTTTTTGTGTTAATTATTGTCAGGAGAAGGTTCTTATGAAAGAAAAACCAAGAAGAGATGGGAAGTTATGGCGAGGCCAAAGGCTGAGCCTACTACGCGAACCAAGTCGCGGGCAGTCGCTATTACTAGCGGCTTTATTACTACCTATATAGATATGAATCTCTATTTTTCCTGGTAACGCTATAACTTGAGAACGGCTTCATCGATTTCACTACCTAATTCTTTTTTGTTATGTTAATTATTGTCACGTGAATGTTCTTATGAAAGAAAAACCAAGAAAAGACGAGAGGTTATAGCGAGGCAAAGACAGTGCACATTTGCATGCAGAATACAGTTGCAACTATTTAAATCACTTTAATGTATTAGTTTATAACAGTGAATATTTTTCTTATTTCTCACGGCTTCAACCCGAACCCGAACAAGCACATTTGCGTAAAAAGCTAGTATACTCGTAGCATAATAACATCAAAACATCGTGCATTTTACATTTGATTTCACAGTTCATTTCAAACGTATTTCGAGTGAACCAGTTACTGTCAGCGGGAATTTGCTATCATAGTGCCACAGCAATACACAGTTGCATATAACGAGTGCTCTGAGTTTAACTGTTTTCACGCTCGAAGCGACATGTATTGTTCCTTGGCTTGTATGTGAGTAACTGTTATATAAAAGCTAAAGTGAGCAGAGTATAATGTATACTTTGTAAGGTTCTGTAAATTGACTTGCTTATAATTGGAAAATCATGGCAAACCATTGTTTTATATTGTTAAATAAGATCATAACTCACGTTTCGAATTTACAAACTGGTAAATTTAAAAATGACTCTTAGATAATCATGTACTATGTAAACTTTTTAAAAGTACTCGTAACGCCTTTTGACTTTTTATTAGACATTGATGTATACCTTTTAAAACAACAGTTTATTATGCGTGATCATTCATATTTTATTTGTTATTGATTTTAACTAGTATCTAATTAGTGCAAACATAATTGTAAGTCGCTGAACGAATACCTCACGATCAAAAAATTCCCGCGCGCGCCATGTTGGCGGTGTCCGACGGCGCCATCTTGTTTACTGAATAGAAGTCTTTAAAAGCGCTTTTCGAGTAAAATCGTGGCCCTTTCGTTCACCGACCGTTGTGCGGATAACTTGTGAGATTTAAGGTAAGCACCTATTGTGAAACCTTTGGTATATTGTACTAGTATAAATGATTAATTGTATATGAATAAATGCAATGTTAAACCACGTTATTAATATGTTGTCTTATAACTTTGTATTTTTAGTATTTAATAATTGAAATAACTGTAGGCAAAGTATTAGACCGCGTGGCCCCGAGTAAGTATAACGTCATCGCTATAAATACGCGATAAAATTGCGAAGAGGCGGTTGGCTGGGGCGGAGGAAGCTAGCCGGCAATTAAGATGTAAGTGCCGGCAGAGTTCTTGAGTAGGCATTTTTAAATTTCATTGTTTATTGTTGCGTAGGTATGCTACCAACAAAACGTAGATGCGATGTGTACTTGTTTTGTGGCAATGTTGACATCCCTGCACGAGTTTCGCGCCAAACCTGCGTGAATTAACGCTAGTAGGGAACACGTTCTACTTAAATATATTTACTTACTTCGCTGTTGGTAATTACTTTAAAGTTTCATTAACAAGAGTTATGAAATATAAGTGTAATTGTTAGACGTGGACTAAAGATATTCCCGATTTTAAAGCTAAAGCATGGTAGCAAATTTCATAAATGAAAGAATATGTTTTTTATTGTCTCCATGGCTTTTTTAGGTTTGGTAATGACACTGCCTTCAAAACTCTCAGTATCGATCCTGGCTGAGGCCAATATTTGTGTGATCAAAAGAAATGTGTGTCTATGCCTCCTACGACACAGGAAATCCAAGTGTGGGGGTACAAGTGTGTTCACCTTATTATTTTATTGTGTTCCTTAAACTTTTTTTATAAATATATATAAATTTGTATAAAACTATATTTCTATAAAAACATTAAAACTATTCTAGAAAAATTAATTCTCCAGTACCGCATGCAGGACAGCCGGGCATGACCTACTTACCGGTGGTTAAAAATGCAAAGTGAGCCACCTCCTGACGGTATGTGTCATGTTAAGAAGTACTGCCTTTTGTATCTGGCTCTTGATAATATCTAACCATCTAGCGAAAGTCTTGGCTATTCTTATTATTTTTTATTTTCATTTAATACTTTGGGTCTATGCCCGATCTTTTAATAAGCATTAGTGTGCTGGTAAATTAAAATATTTATATCAATACCACGAATGCGGTTCACATCCGTGATATGTTATAGAGACTACAGCACATACCAATTTTAGTCTCATCTTAAAATACTTTAGCAAGTCGTGACTTGCCACCCACTAAATGGGCCCGATAAGGGCCGCCACGAAAGGGGCAACGTTGGTGTATATGGCTTAAGGGTGTCGAGAGGTGTGTTGAGGTTTCACTAAAGTGCTACTTCCAGTGTTATTCCCTTTGATAATTCCACCCTTAGAGCTTTTTAGTCTGGTACTTTTGCATATCTACCCCTAACGGGCAATTAAGGCAAGCCGGAGGTTAGTGGTCTTATTTGGCCCTAAGGAGAATCGGGGTCTACAGTGTTGCACCTCACTGACGGCTCAACACGGCTGGGACAAAGCCGCCTCTGCGATATTATTTTTCTACACATATTCATACATAATATTATAAAGAGGAAAGGTTTGTTTGTTTGTTGGAATTTAATAGGCTCCGAAACTACTGGACCGAATTAAAAAAGTCTTTCACCATTAGAATCCTTTATTTGTCTTGATGAACATAGGCTATATAATATTTTCAAAAACGTAAGGAATCCGTATGAAATCTTCGATAATGTAACACAAGGTGTACGCTGCAGGAACTAATGACCATATAATATTTGTCCTTGCTATTGACAATAGAGCAAAGTGGTGTACTACAGTTTTACAGAAGACGTCAATATCTACATAGAACATTACCGCAAGTCTAACTATTACAGCTATGTCACAATAAATACATTTTCAGTTTCAAACCAGGCCACCTTATTCTTATTCCTCAGAACAATAACGCTCAGTTTTCAGGTCCTAAAATAGGCAGAGCCTGTACTCTGGTAACCTGATGACCAAAACACGTAATTATCCCGAGCTCCCGATATTTCGGTACAGTTACATGCATCACGATAAAAATTATAACATTTTATGGAAGTTGTTAAAATAACACCAAACATAAGGGCACGTAACTTGAACTATGATGACCTCGAATACGCAGAGAGGGGCCGTACGTAACTCATAGCAACGCAGCGCACGACAATCACACTCCCTATAGTACAATCGCGCCTTTTTTCTTTGTTTTTCTGTATGCTATCTCCGTACTAAGAGTTTTCCTACAACTAACGTTCCAAATCCAAATCACTTTAAGCCTGAGTTTCATACAACATTACAGCTCTGGGGATGTAATGCCTTCCTTTACGTTGATATTGCGTGATAAGTAATTGGACATTTTCGTATAGGTGGTATAAAAATATACATATACACACGCAGACATAGGTCAGACATGGTTGTGCACGCAAATGTTCGACCTGTCCGGGGATAAAACCAGGGTCTAGCAGTTGTTACCAACTGCACCAACCAGCCCGTCAAAGTGGTGTCCTCCCTCCTCCTTTCGAAGTTTCCCAATGCTGGGGGTCGTGACCCATCATGGCATTAGCCTCTCCCGTACGATGTTTCTCCATCTATTCCGGTTTCCAGCTCCAAGAACCGCTTCCGTCACCGTCCGTCAAAACGTCAAAGTGGTGTGTGACTTAAAATATTGGCTATTATAATAGCTATCCAGCCGAAATATTGAGTGAATTTAGTTAAAAACATGAATCGCTTATATTTGGAGGAAAATATTGTCGCATCAATTTGAGTCATATTCGTTTTGATAACCATCGAATACAATATATTGTTGCTTCTCGATAAATAGAAAAAATATTACATAAGTGCAAAGAAGAATGTTGGAAGCCAACTAAATACACAAATATATGTTCCGAGCACTTCGACGACAAGGAAAATTATACTTCTAAAGGTGGCTTGTGCAAATTACGTCACCGTACACCAACAAATGTATGAAAATATTTATGCTATCGTTTTTGTCTAGAAAATAGATATTATTTAACCCGTTGACGCCATATTTGGCCAATAATACAATAGATTTCCCAGAAACCAACACACTTTTCTAAAAACTGCAACGTGTGTGGTTAACTCCTAATTTCTTACTGAAGGCTATTGAGTTAATCATCATTATGTTTTAGGACTTTTAGGGCCTACTTTTTGGAAAGATAAAAGGCAATATACTAACGATGGGCTCGATGATCTTCAAGACACAATGGTTTGTATTGTAGAAATAACATATAAATTTCCATTCCAATTGTATAAATGCAAAATTTGGAATCAAGTGCATAATATTGCTCTTCGCATGTCTGGTTTTTGTAATAATGTAATTGTTATTTTAAATGGTAGCATCGTCTAATGAAGTTAATGAAATCTATTCGAAAATAAATTCTAATGAAGCACTTCAATCATCGAATGGACTGCTAGCCATGTATGCGCATACCCACAGAATTCGCCCTAGAGACTATGACATGTGCATACCTAACATTTTCTTATCTGTTTGGGTCAAAAAGCTGTGAATACAAATATACATTTTTACACAGAATTCGCCCTATTTACATAGATACTTAAATATCTATGCATTTTTATTTTACCAAAAATACGAATATAGTTTTTTTTTTCTTTTTGTATGGGGTCCCATTTTTAATAGTCTATACCTCATCAAAAAAAATCTAGCCTAAAAGACAAATAAGGAATTTAAATTTAACCTAATCTGATAGAATAAGAAGCTGATAGCTAAAAATGTGTCCAATAACATCTTATTGTCTCTATTAAGGGGAAAATACGAATACAGATGAAAACAGTCAGTCAAACGCTATATATTATTGATATATCAAAGCGCAGCGCAGTCGAGGACATCCGGCCTTTCATTTTAAATGATGAAATCATGAACGAAGAAGCGAAATGATTGATTGCTCCAATAGCATTCCGTTGTGATGAATCAAGACTCTTGAAGATTTTGCCTCCTTTAAATTTGATTTCATGCTACATCTATGCAAATATGCTCGATCTAATTGGTCATGTATTTTATTTAAATTGCTTTAGTATTTATAAAATTTTTTTTTTACATAGATAAAAATTTACTTCACTTATTTTTAGATGGCGTCTGTGACTAATTGTCACAATTATGCCGTGTTCGTACATGCTAGTGTCATAACGATAAAATTGATTAGATTCTTTGTGTATGGCCCCTGCGACTTGTTTGAGACGATAAAATTGATTTTGAATTCTTCTTCTTCTTTGGCTTTTTAACGTTTTTTCATGTTACTCTGCCAGTGTTAATTTTGACTGGTCAGCCAATATTCCAGGTTGACAGGAATTAGTGTGTCTTTAGAGAGAAAAATTTACATCTTCGAACGGAATTTGAACCCGCAAAATTTTCATTTATTACAAATATATTTATTAGAATAATTTAATTCGTATTGATTTCGCACTTCACTATCTTTATAATATGACGAGATCCAAGCTTCAAAGTTTAACTCTATCTAATTTTATCCGTCATATCCCGTCTCCGAACCGTCCGTAGATTCCCATACGACGCTTAAAATCAGATAGAGTTAAAATTCGATGCTCGGACCTCGTGCCCCCGCGGCCTACTGATCGCACGCTATAGCTTTAATGCAGAATATCTTGCTATTCGGTTACTTACCTATCTTATCGCCTAGTTATGAGTCAATGTATCGAGCACAAAAAAAATAAATCCATGGCATGGTCCAATCATAAGAATATGTAAATCTAGGTAGTTACCTATTGCTATGGTTATACCACAGAATTCGCCCTGTTTACATTATGTATATTATACGTCATCATGGGTATATTATTATGTATATATTCATCTTTCATTCTTTTTTAAAGAAGAGCATATACATTATATTTATCACAAAGACATTACACTACTACAACAAGACGGCGCACTGTCAGATTTTGCTAAATATAAATTTAATCCGTGCTGCCTTAATTCAAGGTCGCTATTGCAGTCATCATCATCATCATCATCAGCCTGTAGCAGTCCACTGCTGGACATACGCCTCTCCAATTGCACGCCACTTAGGTCTATCTTGGGCTTCTCGCATCCAGTTTTTGCCAGCCGTCTTGCGCAGATCGTCACTCCACCGTGCCTCAGGACGTCCTACACTACGTTTGCCGAGACGCGGTCTCCACTCTAGAACTCGTTTACCCCAACGGTTGTCGGTTCTACGGCTAATATGGCCAGCCCACTGCCACTTCAGCTTGCTGATCCGGTGGGCTATGTCGATGACCTTGGTTCTCTGACGGATCACTTCATTTCTGATGCGATCCCTCAGAGAAACACCGAGCATAGCCCTTTCCATAGCCCGCTGAGCGACTTTGAGCTTGTGGACCATTCGAGCCGTCAGTGTCCACGTTTCGGCTCCGTATGTCATGACGGGTAGGACGCACTGATTGAAGACTTTCGTCTTCAGGCACTGTGGAATCGGCGAAGTAAGGACTCGACGTAGTTTCCCAAACGCTGCCCAGCCCAGCCGAATTCTTCTATTCACCTCGTTCTCAAAGTTGTTTTTTCCCAACTGCAATGTCTGCCCGAGGTACACATATTTTTGAACAACTTCGAGAACGGCGCCGTGTATCGCAATCGGTTCCGGTAGAACATGTTCGTTGAACATGACCTTGGTTTTGTCCAAGTTCATCCGTAGGCCGATGCGTATAGAAGAGTCAGCCAGGTCATTCAGCATCTGTTGCAGGTCCTGCAGCGTCTCTGCCACGATGACGATATCGTCAGCAAATCGCAAGTGAGAGATGTATTCGCCGTTGATATTAATGCCACGTCCTTTCCAGTTCAGCGTCTTGAACATATCCTCCATTGCATTTGAAAACAATTTCGGGGTAATAACGTCCCCTTGTCTCACTCCTCGATGCAACGGTATGGGACTTGTTTGCTGATTCTGTACTTGGACGGACATGGTGGCGGTTTCGTAAAGACATCTCATCACTTGGATGTATCGCCAATCTATCTGGCAGCGCTGCAGGGACTCCAGAACAGACCAGATTTCAACCGAGTCAAAGGCCTTCTCATAGTCCACGAATGCTAGACACAGAGGCTGATTATACTCTTCGGTCTTCTGTATAATCTGCCGCACTGTGTGAATGTGGTCTATGGTGCCGTATCCGCTCCGAAACCCAGCCTGTTCCGGTGGTTGGAATTCGTCGAGTCTACGCGCAAGACGGTTCGTGATCACTCTTGAAAACAGCTTATAGACGTGGCTTAGAAGGGATATGGGTCGATAGTTCTTCAGCAGGGTCTTATCTCCTTTTTTGAAGAACAGGACGACCACACTCCTACTCCACGCCTCTGGAGTTCTCCCTTCGAACAGGACAGCGTTAAAAAGCTTCTGGAGCTCCCTCAGTACGGGTTTACCTCCTGCTTTTAGTAGCTCTGTTGTAACGCCATCCTCTCCAGGGGCTTTTCCATTTTTAAGCTGTCTAAGAGCGATCTCGATTTCGCCAATACTGACTTCTGGCAAGTCTTCGGTGAAATGGCGTGTTAACGTGGCTCTAGGATCATTTTCGGGATGAGGTCGAGATGCATGCGATGCGTATAATCTGCCATAGAAGTCCTCCACTTCCGAAAGGACTGCCGGCTTCGAAGCAACGACTTCTCCACTAGCTGTGGTCAACTTCGTCAGGTGGCTTCTTCCAAGAGATTGTACGAACACCTTTGACCCCCGATTCTGCTCGATCGCTCTTTCGATCGAAAGAGTATTGAAGCACCGGAGGTCGTGTCGTACGTTCTTGTTGATCTCTCGGTTTAGAGTCCGCTTTTCTGACGAAGTGATGGGTGGGTTTTCACGTCGTTCCTTCATTAGCCCCAAAGTCTTTTCTGAAAGCTTGGACTTCTTGCCCTTACGCTGCATGTAACAAAATCTCGTACCTTCTTCCCTGAGGACCCGAGTCACATTTTCGAGGTTCTGGTTTACGTCTGTGGTGTGCTATTGCAGTGATGTATTGAAACGGTCCTGGTGAGAGGTTCGTCAAAATGCGCGTGTCCTTGTCTAACAACCTGCCAATGCAAATAACACTTGAGTTTGGTGAATTTGATAACGATGATGAAGATTTTCAGCGGACCTGTGGAATAGAAACGTATTAGATAGAAAGGTTCGAGTTAAAAAAAATAATTCTACGCTAATAGCTCGTGCATAAAATGCACTTTATTTAGTACCTAATTAGATTTTGAATTATAAACAAATTCTTTCCGAGATTATGAGGTGAGGTATATTTTGGCCAAAAATACCATATATATATATAATAAGTAGGTAGTTTTGACCAATGGGTACAGAGTATGAGTACAGAGCAAGAGTTCGTACTCATACTTACGAAAGTATTTTTTGTATAGTTGAAAAAGCTTTCATCCAATTGTGCTTGTGGTAAGAAGCACGCAACATATATTTATACTAGGTAGCTAGTTGGACTGTACACATCGCCATAAGAACTATTCCACCTGTTGAATTTAATGTATACCCACCATTTAACAAATTGCTTACGGTTTCAAGGATTATTATTATTTTCTAAGAATAACAATAATTTACCCAGTCTGCAGGTTCATTTCACAATATTTTCGCTGTCAGGCTGTCATTGTAGGAGGATACCGCTCGGATTACATGGATATCTTATCAGGGGTGCCTCAAGGGTCTACCCTCGCTCCCTTATTGCAGCATACTTATATGACGTTGGAAAATGCTTTCGGTAAGTTAACTTTCTCATGTATGCAGATGACACGAAAATTTATCATAAAATTAAATCTTTAACTGCTGTGATACACTCCAACAGGATATAGATAGTTTAAATAAATATTATAAGAAAAATAAAATAGACATAAAAGTAAATGCATGCACATGACCTTCACCAGGAAAAAGACGCCACTGGCCTTTGAATATAGGATGTTCAATGTTCCGATAGCAAAGACAGATAAAATAAAAGACTTAGGAGTTCTTTTAGACAGCAAATTAACATATAACGAACATATATCTGATATTTTAGGAAAAGCGTATAAAACTTTGGGTTTTATACTGCGTGTTAGCAAACTTTTCTATGACCCGAAATGTTTGAAGATGTTATACATTGCGTTTGCACGAAGTACCCTTGAGTACTGCTGCAATATTTGGAGCCCCCTATATATCACAAATACGCAAGAAATAGAAAAAATACAAATCAAATTTATAAAACATCTAAACTACCGCTCTCAACGCTTTTGTGCAAACTTTGACGAATCTTTTAACTCCCATAACATATTAGCACTGAAAGATAGGCGATGCCTTTTAGAAATGTCATTTCTACATAATGTGATTCACGGTGTAATCGACAGCCCTGAGCTCACTGAGCAGGTTCTGCGGCTCAACGCGCCATCCATCCGCACTAGGCACACTCCATTGTTCAGTCTACCACGCGCACGTACTAACTATTATCAAAATTCGATTATATATAGAGGTCAAAATGTTTATAACAAAAGGTTTCAGCTCAGTTGATATTTTCCACAGTCAAAAGATTAACCTTTAAGTGTGGACGTCATTTTTTCTTAACACTTCTGTGGACGTGGAGTCTCACAGGCTCCTATATGCACACACATATTTTTTGGGACATTTGATATAAGATCGCAGTAAAACTGATTGAATATTAAAGTAATGGAATTAAGCAATAAAATAACGTGCTTGTATAATCAACTTTTATTTAAAAATATACAGAAATATTAAAAATCTAAAATTATGGCACTTTTTAGTCTAAATCTACCAAGGTTACATTTTTAGGTATTAAAAACATCTAAACTTATTCCTAAAACAACATAAGTTTTTTTTAAAGTTTAGTTTAAGTTTTTTTTAACAAAAGTTACTGAGACACTCAATCGCGGGGAGTCGAGGGAAGTAGGTGAAACTAAGAAAAAGAAAACATCGAGTAGCCTGTGAGACTCCACGTCCATACTTAAAGGTTAAGTTTAAAAACAGTATTATCGACATTATTAAGAACAGTACATAGAACATAACATATAGCGTCTCATATATACATAACGCACACACACACACACACACAAGCGCGATCTTACATTGTAATTAAGCGTACGGCGCAGCAAATGTATCTTATGAGGAGTACCTACTATAATCATATTGATCTTTGTGTAAAAATCACGACTACCATTTGAAATTTTTCATTTTTAAGTAATTCCGTGTAACAACATTGTAAACACTCTTTAATCTTACTGAACCTGCTCTATTTGTGATATTTATAAAAAGTAAATCCGTAATTGGATGTAAGTTACAACTAAGAAGCGTATTTAAGATATTTTTAAGATCTGTGGATTTTGTAATTAAATAAATAAATAAATAAATATTTTAGGTGTTCTTTATTACTTACTTCCTTGTATTCCTAGCATTAACTTTTTCTTTACATGAAAATATCTTCGTACCGCATTTTGTGATCACCACAGTTATAGAAAAGGACAAACTACGAGCATTTGGTTTCACACTCGACACCGTTTTTTGACACAGTGCACCGTCTTGTTAGTATTGTGTAATGTCTTTGATTTATCATGAGTCCATAGACTAAACTCTTTCGTCTGTCACGTTCATGCCATGACTTCAATATGTACAAATATAAGTTTTTACAGGGTTGTATTAGTTCACAGATTAGGAAGTATAGTATTAGAATTTCCAAAGACGAGATTTAATAGTACTCTGTGGTATTACATAGTCAGTGTTTATACAAAAAGCATAACATAAACCAAAAAAAATTGCAAAAATTTCCGTGCATAATGCCTCCCAGCAAACATGCTGCATCCAAAGGCGGTAAACGAAACATCCTAAAGAGCTACTACCTATATTCTGCTATACTAGCGTTGAAATTATTAGTTCTTGGTCCGCTATCGTGTATAATACACAATCCAGCAGATAATTTGCAAAGAGCGAATTTGAGTGATCTGAAGAATCTGACTCCATTCTGGCTGGTGGCTGCTATTTATGTTACGTCGGGGCCTGATCCAGCGACAGCTGTGGTGCTCTTGCGTACTTTTGTCATAGCGAGAATTGTAACTGCAGTCGGATACATTTACAAGATCCCCAATTGTGCTGTTGAATTAGCCTTCTTTTTGACCTTTGGAATAACCTGCTACATGGCTTTGAGCGTCATGTACACTTATCGAAGTGCACTCTAGTGCCTTTACAGTGTCTAAAGAAACCTGGTGCATTTTACTTACTAAAACAATAGCGAGACTTTTATAATTATCAGTTGGTAATGTACTCGTATCATGTAAAACATTAAATCTAATGATCATTATCTTTTTTTATTGTGTCACGGATCACTTCGTCTCCGACGTTGATGACAACACCTTAAGGTATGTAATTGATCTTGATTAGCTTTTTATGAACGATTGATCACACAAACGTATTGCAGTACATTTACCCGATTTTGCTTTGAAGTATGACACATACCTGCTCACCATGATCAGCATGTAAAGCATGTAACGTTATATTGTCTTCTCAGAATGGGTTATAATTAATCACGTGGGTCTAATACGGGTTGAAAGATAGGCCAGTGGCCAGCCAAAGTTTTCAGACCACCCATATGCCTCCGATATAGGCTATAAATGTCTGTTGTACTAAGACAACCAGACCCAGACTGACAGTTAAATGAATCCACCGAAGGGCAGAAGCGCTCAGTTAAAAAACCTATCCAAGTATTGGTTGATCAGGCCGTAAGGTTCTTGGGTGGAGAGCATAGGATGGCATATAAATCGTCAACCTACAAATTGGACAGACCTAATTCTGAATAATAATAGTAATTCTTGCTAAAGTATGCAAGAATTAACTTTACAAACATTCATCAAGTAATGTATTCATTATTGCTCTCGATACTTCGGCACAGTTGCATCTGCAGGTATCAGTTGTATATGCGGGGATCCGTATGTTTAGATTTGGCCACCGGTGTGCGGTTTCATAGGTTAATCTGCTCATAACAACAACTACCCGCAGATACCTTTTTCTCGTGGACATGGCGCATGCAATTGTGCCGAAATATTATGAGCTCAAACAAATGCAATATATCTAAATACATGGTAAATATCCCGTTTCTAAAGTTATATAATATATATAAAATTATATTCATAAGATGTCATTTGAACTAATGTATAATTGAGAATGTGAAATTTTTAAATTGAGATAGTGTAAACGCCATTCAATTAAAATTTTACGAAATCGATTGCGGATGTCGCGGTCCTTTTGCCAGTGAAGTAATCTACTAAGTACCCTGACCGTCTATACCCGCGTATGCGTATTCGCCTGTACCATTGGAACTTAAATCAAACACCGAATACTATTAACTGTCTTTTATTCACTTAGCACATATCAGTATACAGGTAAACGGTTAACAATATATGCGCGTGCGCGACGTACCGCTAACTAGAGACGACTAGGGAGGCGGCGAGGAAAGGCGAGCGAGGTGATTGAATGCAAACTGTCGCATAAGCGTTTCCTTGCCTTCCTTGTACAGCGGATTATCGGTTCTGCTGCTTCATCCTAACTGTAGGAAAATCACGCCTACTGCCCTTTCGATTCTTGCTACTAGATTATGGGACGCCATTACTACTGCATATAGGTACCAGTATGATTCGAATATGAGCACAGGTAAGTGAAACAATGGAATACGAACTTGCACGGGAATTTAGTAACATTTCCACCAGCGACGT
Source organism: Selenia dentaria (assembly GCA_917880725.1). Classification (NCBI taxonomy): domain Eukaryota; kingdom Metazoa; phylum Arthropoda; class Insecta; order Lepidoptera; family Geometridae; genus Selenia; species Selenia dentaria. The sequence continues at coordinate 25,429,739 of OU862893.1, forward strand.
GATAGTAAACAACCCGTAGCCAATAACTCATCCCTTGCATTTTTATCAGTGATACAACATCCTAAAAGCGATGGCCTAAAAACGTATAATGCGTATTCTCGTCATCGTCATTCAGTCGATTTCTTTCGAATTATACTCACGACTATCAGAAATGATAAAAGTAACTTAATAATAAGATAGACTCTTCCCTATCGAAAAATTCATTGTCTGAAAAAAATACACCACATCCAGGCCCAGGTCCTCATCATCATCATCATCTTAGCCGTAGGATTTCCACTGCGGAACATACAGCGGCCTGCATCCAACGTCGTTGTCCAGGTCCTCAGGTAATAGGTAAATATAAAATCTATTGAATGATGTATACCCCGTTGATGCCTTTTTAAATTTATGGTTGTGTGATACTGACTCCTGCAGCTATACATCGTTGTGTAAATATACTAGTCGCTCCTTCGGTTCTACCACTACGGGAAACAAGTCCAAACGGCTCAACTGGTTGAGCTTCGCAGTTAAGCCTAGGGCCCTAAACGGTGTTTGGGAAATCAGCAGAAAGCGAACTTTTTGTAGGCCAGCCAAAAACTTTCTTCTTTTTTTTAGGATTGTACTTCTGTACATTTGCCATTCCTAGAGTTATTTAGATACTTAATTATTTATAGTTGTAACAAGTTTAATTTTTATTCAAGCAGAGTCAAGTTACAGTCACAGATATAAGTATTTCATTGATTCACTCTCTTATCTAAGTCCGTTCTCGTAATGCGGTGGATGCATAACTAAAACTTTCTGCAACGTGCAAGTGATTAACGAGGAAAGCACAAAAACAAAAATTCATGGTTTTGTCCACGTTTCCTATACTCAAATACATCATTACGAACACTTATTGGTTAACAAGCTGACCCGTCAGCGGCTTCGCTCGCGTGGCCTCGCGGGATACGGTTATTACAGTTTTTTTACCTATCGCACGGTAGCTCTTGAATTTACCGGGATCAAAAGTATCTACGTTTAAGTACTATATGTTGACTAAGGATATAAGCTACCATCATACAAAATTTCATTCAAATCGGTCCGGTCGTTTCGGAGATTAGCCCGTACAAACAGACAAACAACAAACCAAAAATATAAAAAAAAAAACTTAAATTTGTTCTATTTCATTTCTTACATCCCCTGGCTCGGTTTTCTCATTTTTTTCATTGTGCAGAAATTTGACATCTACAGTTTTATTATATGTATGTATATAGAAGAAGATAGATAGATAACCTATCACTAATAATAATAATAACGGCATATTTGTAGTTTCTAGTAAAATTCAACAAAATCATCGATAACCATTGTTGGGGTTTTTTCCGGCCATCTTTACACCATAACTTTATGGGTTGGACATGGACATAGCCTTGAACTTAGCACTGTCATTGTAACCAACGTTTCAAAGTCCAAAATTCCAAGTTTCAGTACAAATAATTATATGGAGAAGTCAAGTCAAAGTCTTCTTCTTCTTATGTAGCTTTTTAACGTGGAAAGAAAGTCAAAGTCTTAGATAAAACGTAGTGCTTATATTCTCTTTGGTCTAAGAAGAAGAAGAAATAGAAATATTGATTACATTTTTTATATCTGTTTTATTTTATTTTTTAATCATTATTTCTTTCGGCCTGCAAGTAAGAATTCTACTTTCCGTAATTAAACAGAAGTACTACGAGAAATTCTGAAAAATGGCAAGAAGTGCTGATTTAATGGAGAGCTATTATCTATACGCTGCCATTTTAGCGCTAAAGTTATTAGGTCTAGCACCATTGGCTTGCGTAGCATACTACCCAGATAAAGTACAGCGAGCCAACATAAGTGAACTAAAGCATTTGACTCCTTTCTGGCTGGTGGCTCCTTTGTACATCACGACGTCTCCGGATGAAACCATGGCCTTATATCTTTTGCGGATTTTCGTCGTTGCCAGACTTATAACTACAATCGGGTATGTTACCAGAATCCCTAAATGTCTTGACGAAGGAGCATTTTTAGTATCATTCGCAATAACCAGCTTCATGGGCGCTTGGGTGGTGTATACATACAGACATGCGTTGTGAAACAAACACATAGTTTTCATAAGTGACACAACAACTGTGTACCTATCTCACAGATATAAATAACAAGATTTATTTGAAGATTATTCCTGGAAACTACATTACGTTATGGCAATTTTTATAGGAGCTTTGTATCGTTTTCTGAGTAATATATGATTGTAGTTACCCTCTTGTTTTATTACCAAAGTGGTATTAAGAGTTTTGTAGATAAGAAGGTACGATCTTTGTTTTATCTTACGGGGGCACTCTGTTGTTAAAGTAAATTCTCTTATTATGTATGCTGCTTTGTGAATGTAAGGCCTATTGTATACTATGGAAGTTATCTTGCAGATAATAGTTTATCACAATCCGAGTGCGAATGTATATATAATAGGCGTGACATAGGCCCTTATTCAAGCGTTAGGTACGACGAGTATTGTAACTATTCTCTGCAAGATAACTTCTATGATATACATTAGGTCTTAATTTTTCAAAGCATACATAATAAGAGAATTAAATAACCACGTGGAAGATAATAGTACATAGAGTGGTCAACCCTTCACTCTTCAGACGAGATACGACCTTCAATGAAGATTCAGACTAATGTTTATCATAAACATTATTTTCTCCAGTCAGTGTTCGAACTTGCAAGGACCTCACACATCGTAAGCAGGGCTACCAACCAAGCTAATGTAGCCTTCCGAGACACCAATACCTACATCAGTAGGTAATTTCTTAAACCTTATCATACATTAAAATTGTAGAAAAGTGTTTAATTGTTACTGACACATAATAAAACTGAATTGAAGACATTAGGTTACTTCATGAAAAATCTTTGAATATACATCTTTATTTTGTTCTAGAAGCTTACTTTCTTTTATGAAAGTTAACTTTTGACAGTATATACACAATATCAATGTACTCTAAACTACACTGATGTGATATATGCGGTTTTTATTCCACATTTTTATATGTTTTTGTAAAGTTCTTTATTACAATTAAACATTACATCGTACAAGCTAGACATATTCAAAGTATACGATAGAATCATCATGACTTCGCTAACATAGCATATTTAGTATTTTTTTATTATGGGATCCTCTAAACTAGTGCTAATCAAATAGTTCCAAGTAGTCTTTTATCATGGAACGTCATAGTTAACGAACGTCATAACTTCAAAGAAAAAACTTATGCGAGTGTAACGTTTGCAACAAAATGCAATTGCTAAGAAGCCGACATACACGGACTGCGACGACTACGACATTCATGGACTAGACAGTGATCAACATACACGGACAGCTCTTGCAGTCATAGACAACAGCTTGAATCTGCCATTGATAACTGCTCGAGTTATTGTTATTAACTGCTCAACAAGTGACAATTTAAATTCGGGGGCGGGAAGCGCCAGCCGCTTAAAGCAATTGCAACTTTACAACTGCCCAAGCGGTTACGTATAAGTGTCTACGTCCGTTATGCAGTCCATGCATGCTGACTGCTCCAAGCTGCTCGTGTATCTGGGCTAGAAGTTGACATTTTGAATTTTATTTTTACGGTTTAAATTGTGCGGTATGTTGACTATACTCAAAACTTTCTAGAAAAATTTCTACTATGATTGATGTAAGTCTGGTTAAATATCTTGTTTTCTATAATTTAATTTTGATTATTTAAGAAAAATACGAGAAATAATAAATCAAGGATCCTTATTATACTGGGAGTTTTACAAAAACATGTGCACTATATTTTTGGAAAAGAAGTTTGTAAAAATCAAATCCGGGTCCAATCCAGTTCTCATTCAAAGAACATATATGAAAGTCAAATAAATATACTATTTGATTGAGAGTACTTATTTTACAGTTTAAGTTGATTAAACTAGTAGTTCTGCGAGTACTTAGTTCGACCTCGTGAGCACAAAATCCTATCAGCGGCAATTTAGCACAGTACTTCACAACCTATTGTATCTCGGCTCAATCTAGCTGTTTAGCTTGAACAATAGTTATGCTCATATTCGAAATTCCTCTTTAAAAGCAGCAACCTAATGTGTACCAAATTTTATCAAAAATCAGTCGGTCAATAGCGCCGCTGTAAACTTTCCCTCTTTTTAGCAAAAGTCAAACCGCACTTAAAATAAAATACTAAATAGCAGAACATACATACCAACTATCGTCAAGATTAGTTGAAAAATGCGACCTGTACAGGAAGACGTACATACAACCTGACAAACATACGGTCAGATGAAAGTCAATTTGGTCGCTCGCTCGAATAATGACCTCTATTACTGGAACTGAACTAAAATTAAAAGTACATATAAAGTTCTTTAACAAGGTTGCTGCAGGCCTACCATAAACTTTCAGATTACTTGTCAAGTTCCGAGCAGTACAATAAAAGGATCTCAAATTGACCTGCCAAAAATCGTACCATGAATTTCATTTGACTGACATGCGTTTGAACTGCTAAGGCTAAGAAGGGCCCTAAATTATTTATTGTCTCTGACAGTTTGCATGAAAGAGCTATACCACTTTGTATAACGCTTTTACTCTTTCATTTATGTTGGCTTATGTTAAGTTCTGAAACTAAGATTAGCCTTATATTGGTAATGATCCGATTTATAAATCAGTTCAATTTATAAGTATTGGATTATATATATTCCAATCTTATTCACAGGCATTGTAAAATACGTTATGATAATAGTATTGCGGGGTCCGGCAGAGTTTGTGACCTTGATTTAGTAAATAAATTTCAAGTTACATTAATTACACAAAGTACAATATTTTGTAATGATATTAGAACACATCCAATCTAGTAAACAACAGTGAACAGTTTGAAGTGGATTCACAGAGAAACGACCCTAATTATTATTATTTGCTTACAATATCAAGGCGGTGTTCCAAGTGTGAATTCTTATTTATTTAACTTGGAATTATGGCCGCATATACACCTCGCCGTCGTGTTAGATATGCTCAATTAGAAGTACTATGGGAGTTCTAAATACCCATAGCGGCATAGCTATAGGCTATAATAAAACAGTTCAAGTGCGTGAAAATATGAGAATACTTTTTTATATTCTTCTTCTAGTAACTCAAATAATTCGTATGCGTTCCACATTCTCCTACGATAGTAAAAGAAACTATTTTTTCACAAATTGATAGAAATTCACAGTTTTTACGTTTAATAGGTCACAAAAAGTTGCTTTAGCTCGCCTGCTTTGTGACAGATATGCAGGTTACTTTGATGGATATCTAAGGTCAAAAAACACGTCATGGTACGCTTACAGCAGGTCAATTGCAGGCCGCCCTTTGATGGCCGGCTAGGTCACGTGGGCAATAGTTGGTTGGCCTGCTAGAGTACGCCATAGTACGAATTTGCAGGACAGCTCAATAAGACGCTTAACTGTCCTGCTATAAGGGCCTTATGGAAGGCCTACTGTTCATGCATTATGAAGATTGATAGCAACAATAGTCCGAAAAATTTAATACTTTTTAATCAAAGGATCACGGCGTACTGTGCCGGGTTTCAAATGAGCTAATAAACAACAATCACACTTATGCAGTAGGTAGATAAGTAGGCAGGTACTGTAATAATAATGTTACGCATTACGGATTGCGGACTGTTATGACTCACGCTACGTCTCGGTTGCATCTTTACAAACTTTGTACTAAGAACTACTTTCTTATGTGTTTTCCATCAGGAACTACTTACTCGTTAAACAAGATCAAAATTATCTTATGTGTATTTACTGGATAAAAGTTAACTTTATTCCATACTAGCAACTGCCCGCGACTTCGTTCGCGTAGTAGGCTCGGCCTTCGGCATCGCCATAACCTCCCATCTTTTCTTAATTTCTTTTTTAACGCAAGAACCTTCTACGAAGTATAAGAATACATTAAAAAAGATGTATGACATCGGTAAAGCCGTTCTCAAGTTATAGCGTGACCAGGAGAAATAGAGGGCTCATTTATATAATACATAAATATATATATAGGCTAGCGACTTCGTTCGCGTAGTAGGCTCGGCCTTCGGCATCGCCATAACCTCCCATCTTTTCTTAATTTCTTTTTTAACGCAAGAACCTTCTACGAAGTATAAGAATACATTAAAAAAGATGTATGACATCGGTAAAGCCGTTCTCAAGTTATAGCGTGACCAGGAGAAATAGAGGGCTCATTTATATAATACATAAATATATATATAGGCTAGCGACTTCGTTCGCGTAGTAGGTTCGACCTTCGACCTCCCGTCTTTTCTTATTTTTTAAAATGTAAGAACCTTTTACGAAGTAAAAGAAAACATCCAAATCCGCGTGTTAGCGTAAAGAAGTATAAAAACCATTCACAATTTCTGTCACACACTTTCACATTTGTTAGAATCTACATCTATCTTCTATCTATATATATATATAAAAGCGAAAGGTCACTCACTCACTCATCACGAAATCGCAGAGACTACAAGTGCTAGGAGTTTAAAATTTTGCATGCGGGTTCTTTTTAGGACGTAGGTGCTCACTAAGACGGGATTTTATGAAATCCAACCCCTAAGGGGGTCAAAAGATGTGAAAACTTTTTGAATTATTTATTATAATTTTGAAGTTATAGTTGTGAAAATTTTTATTTGGATAGGTCATTCAAAATAAAAAAATGTTGGCCTAATTTTTTTTGATAGTGGGTGTGATAGTTTAAGGGGATGAAATGGAGGGGTGAAAGTTTGTATGGAAAGTTTTGTGTATCCGAACATACAGTAGTGAAAATTAGCATTTGGACAGTTTAAAATTATGATTTCAATATTTATTGACAGGGATTACTTAGGGGGGTAAAACGGGGGATGTAAAAACTACTACATATTACGAGTATAAACTGTAGAGGTCAAATTTCTGTACAATGATAACTATGCTAAAACCGAGTCAGGGGATGTAAGGAGTGAAAAATAAGTTCAAATTGTTTCTTTCTCTGTATGTTTGTCTGTCTGTTTGTACGGGCTAATCTCCGAAACGACTGGACCGATTTAAATGAAATTTCATATGGACCATCATACGAAATTTCATTTTCCAAATTCCAAGCTACCAAGATCCCTGATCAACATATAGGATATTTTTGTTACCGGTAAATTAAAGAGTTCCCGTGGTATAATTAAAAATATGTAATTACCGTATCCCGCGAGACCACGCGAGCGTAGCCGCTGGCTGGTCAGCTAGTACATTATATAAATATGAACTCCTATTTCTCCTGGTCATGAACGCTTTATCTTAAAAAATAGAACAATCTCAATAATTATTTATTGTGGTGTCATTTATTGTCAGTAGAAAGTTCTTATGAAAGAATAAACGAAAAAAGGATGAATGAAAAAAAAAGGAAAGGCGAATATCTGCGATTCAATTTGCCTTGACTGGGCGAGCCCAGTGGTTGTGAGCCTTTAGGGTTCGTATGCTGCTTGACTCTCACAAGATATAGCGACCTTGTTTTCTACTGCAACTTTCACCATAGCACCTTCTTATCGTTCAGCCTTTGCAAGGACTTATAGTTAAAAGAAGGGCTTAAAAGTTTTTCTATGAGAACATTTTTTTTTATAAATTCACCCTTTTTGGGCAGGCTAAAGTCACGACCATACCGCCTCGTCATACGTTTTTTATTTTCCTTTCGTTCTACTTTTTTATTCAAATTCATTCGTTTATGTAGAAAAGGAAACAATTTGGTCTTTCCAGTAAATCTTTACTGAAATAAAGTCTGCGTAGTTTTAAGATTTTTTGTTTAAATGTCATCTTTTCCTATTCTCTTATCTTCACATCTATGATTATGTCAGTGTCAAATGGCAATACATTTAAACTCTGTACTTGACTCTTCTGGGTTTGTTTTCTAGAAGACGAGCATGACTTGAGTCATAAACAAGGTAGACGCAAAGACATTACACTTACTAACTTAGTGTAAGGTCTTTGGGTAGACGAGCAACACGCGCCACTTATCTTCATCAACTTGACAAGTGTTATATAACTACAATCTATGGAAGTGTTTAGATGGCACCAACGCATAACAAAAAAACTGCCTTTTTAATCAATTCGATACCATATTATGATATGGTATCGAATTTATTAAAAAGATCATTCTTCCCGAAAGATTGACCATCTTATGAGATGGTCACTCTTTCGGGAAGTAGGAGAAGGCGAGCAATCTTCTTCTTTGGCTTTTTAACGTTAGGAAGTCGTTATTCTGCACGTGTCAAGCTTTAGCAGAGAAGTCATATGACTCCTCTCTTTGCATCCGCCAAAAAACTTAGTAGGGGATTGCAGGAAAAGCCCCACAATGCTAACCATTTATTTGGTTTCATTTGGCATAATTTATAACTTGCAGAATGGCAAATGTACAACTTTAAGAGTCCAATTACACGAGAAAAACTCTTGATGAAAGTTTGATATTGATATTATTTTGTCATGTACTTGAACTTGACAATTGTTGCAGAAGAAGAAGAAACAAATAATCCACAATGTAATCCTCATTTTTAAAAATTAAATTCACACAAATGACGCTGGTGATAAAGCTGGACAGTCCTCTGACTCAAGCTTACATGGCGCACTCAGCTTTGCTTGCAGTGAAGCTTCTGGCTCTCAGTCCTGTGGCAGCAATGACATGGGTTAGAAAAGGTGTGTTCCTTAACACGGATGTGGTGAGAAGAGCATACTTATCAGAACTGAAGATAATATCCCCATTTTGGATCGTCGCTGCCCTGTTCATAACCACGGAGCCACGGATACAGCTGACTGTTACTTTGTTCAGATTGTACTCTATTTCAAGGATGGTAGTCATACTTGGGTACGCAAAAAGACCCGCCCCGGCCGTTTTCACTGACCTAGCGCTGATAATCTCTTACATGATTACGTTTTTTATGTCGGCAAGGGTGGTATACTTTTATTGGAAATCATTTTAGAGTATTTTAAGTATATTTGTGGGAATAAATCATGATGGAATATAATGATTTTTTGTTCTGTAAGTCCTTACCACCCACGTTGCAGTTCCTAGAAAAGTAGGTTGATTTCTGTAAATTCTATTATATTATTGACCAAATATTGCGAATCGCGAGTCAACGAGTTAAAGAGCATATTTTTTTATTAATCAAACAAAAAGTATGTGTTACTCAACGCTGTTACTAAAACGAAACTGAATGAAATTTTATATTTTTAGTAAACGAATATTAATGTTGATCAATGCTCCGGTGGGTATGCAGATGGAGCATCTAGTATATAAATAATATTATGTACTATGGAGTTGATTGCAAATAAAAAATAACCTTCGCACACCCCGCGCTCTTAAGGTAGTGATCACATGAAAAATTCAACCTTAAGACTGTGTGTAGAAAGTTGTAGCGGTGGAGCTTTTCTCGTCTCTTTTATCTCCTTCTTAACTGCTTTGCCTACAAGGTTATGCAACCCTAATCGCTAGTGTATTTTCAACTAAGCCCTTCCGTGCTTGGGAGGGTTGTTGCAGTCATGCAAGGGGTTTCAGAATTTTGTTCCTGATATCCTCTAAGCTAAATCGAACTTCCTTCTGGAGGTTGCAGGAAAACAGATTCTGGAAATCCCCCATACTCGTACATCACATGCATAACTTTGTTCATGTCATTATGTTACGGTACAACCAAGAGGCTCACCTGGTGTTAAGCGGTAACCTCCTATAATAGATGGATTTTGTCACAAGTGACGAATTGCACTGCGCCCATCACCCTGAGATATGAAGTTGATAAAGCTCATGTGCCCATAATTTCACCGGTAACCATACCCATCCAATCGGAACACAGTCATGCGAATATTACTGATTCATGGTAGGAATAGGCATGGTGGCAGTACGAGTACTTCTTCGGACAATCTCATTCACAAAGAACTCTACTGCTCTCAATAACGGCATAACCCATCGCCACTGCTGGGATATGGCAGGCCACATAGTCTACGCCTCACTTATATAGGTAAAAACAAAGAAGACAGGACAGTTACCAAATTTTAGTCAACAGCAGACCAGAAACTCAAAATAACGTCCTTATGCCTTCGACGTCAATTTAAAGTCAAAGTATGTTATTTCTACGTTTCTTTGTTCTAACCAATAATTTATGGTTCTACCACTTTTAAACAACTGTGTGTTAAAATTACAAAAAAATACACACTATTCTGATAATTTGTGTACTTTTAGAAGTGTAGATTAAAAAAATGTGATACCTGCTAGGTATCAAAATGTAAGGAAAAAATCCTGAAATTCCGGGCCCACATATGGGGGACGATGGTGGGGGATTTACGGAATAAACCCTTCGGTGGGCACGTTAAGCTGTATGTCCCGCAAGGCACTTGATTGCAAGATTGGATTGCTACCGAGATACGTTATTGGCCTGGTTGTTTCTCTTACGACAATAAACGACTTTGATTATTTTGGCAGTCGCAATTCTACATCAGAGGCATTCGGGCGGTCTGAATAATTTAAAACTATGGTTGGCCTTGCTACCGAGCTACAATCAGCCCGCTTAGTGAGTTATGGCCTACACTCATCTTTCTTCAATCCAAATCAGAGTCCCAGCAATCATGGATTATCGGCAGTCTAATATAGGAATAATGGTGTACCTAAGAGATTAAAAAAAAGCCATCATCATAAAGAAAATACCCACTCAGCCAAATTTTAGTAACACATGTGCAATATGAGCCGACTTTACGACTATTAGATTTCTGTCGTGAGAACTTACAGGTGGAACATTTTTGACTCTGCAGAGAAATAAATTGGAAAACTTTAGAGGATTTGACTGCAATTTAATTTTTATTTCTGTAGTTCAAAGCTTGGGTGAGCTCTCTTTTTAATTTGAAATCTATTGTGCCTGTTCTGAACGTTTTAAAATGTATGTGTCTGTAAAAAGATTTATTTCATGTATTAATTAAAAAATGTGTCATAATATTTATATTGAAATTAATTTGAACTGATGAAATTTTCATAATTTCATTATGGTATGAATTGCTATTACGTACTAAACAATTTAGAGTCTTTACTATATAATATGGGTGCGTGACTGTTGATCGAAATTCATTTTACATATTTTTATTTGAATACCCTTCACTGGATATAAAAGACTTTTGTCGTAACGGACAGTTGATAGAAGTATTTGATATACGTTATAGTTGTTATACAATTTAGAATCTATACCAGCACTTGATATATTGATCAACTACACTATAATTTTATATACTACTAATATTACATACTCTTCAAGTATCATTTTTTTTTCGATATAACGATGATTTGACTTAATATACATTTTGGTATAATTCCGTTAACAAAATGATGTAAGTATGTTTAATGGTATTCAGTTTTGATGACTAGTTTAAGGCAAAGTCAAGATAGGTGCGACAACGAGCGAACCCAGGAAGAGCGTTAGGTTGAATGGTGACCACACAACGCGCGAGCCGAGCGAGCGCAGCGAGCGTGCTGCGATAGCGGCCGGCGAAGCGCCAGAATTAGGGTAACATACAATTGTACACCGCGATAAAGATATAACGCAGAACTTTTGGGATAAAATTCTTGTCGAACTTAATAATATGTTCTCTTAGTGTGTTTTCCGAAGTAATCGACCTGTCGAAGTATTGATCATGTCGAAATTCAGAGGTACACCCAGCAGTCTTATAGTATATGTGCTACGACTAGCCAAGCGAGGATTGCAGATAAGTTATACTGATTTAGGTTAATATTTTTAGATAAATACCATATTAAATTATATTACCTACCTTCAATAGTAAGAACGACAAAATACTGATCAGCGTATTGCAATTCGTGTATGAGTGTTTTGCTCTTTTGTCTTAGTCAGGCATTTATGTTTACTTTTGAAATATATTACTAGGTTTCGACGTTTCATTATACTCGTATTCATATGTTTATTAAAATTCGACTAAAAGGGTAAGGTCTTGAATCGAGTCGCCTGAATTTAGGGGGGGAGGGGGGTAGGGGTGGGGGGAGGGAGGGGAACCCCCCCCCCACCATTTTCCCCTGCCGGAATAGCGTAGTTTTTTTAAAATTTAATATCAAAGATCAATTTTTCTACTCTAATTAAACACTTTTACACTTAACTTTGGGGGAGGGGGAGTGGGTAGGAGGGGGGTTAGGGGCAGGGAACCCCCCCCTATCATTTCCCCCTGCCGGAACCGTGTAGTTTTTTTTTAAATTTAATATCAAAGATAATTTTGTCTACTCTACTAACACTTTTACACCTAAATTTAGGGGGGGGGGGTCAGAGTTGGATTTGTCACTAATTTCGACCTAACCGGTCTGACTTGGACTCCGGGTGGGCTCAGGACCTCCCTTGAGCTTCTGGCTCCCGCATTATTTATAAACACTCTAGGGGTAGTAGCCACAAGAATAGGTGGAGTCGGGGTGCTCTGTGTCGGTTTTCTGACTACTTTCAACCTAACCGGTCTGAGTTGGTCTCTGGGTGGGTAAGGGAGGAAAATAATTTTTACAAAACTATGTAGGAGTATTTATTTTATTTTGTAAACATAGTTAATTACATTGATCAAGTCGACAAAGGGATCTTTTTTCTGCTTGAATAGATCTCGCCTCCACAAATATTCAACTATAGCATCACTAAAATCACACGGATTATTATAATTGTCAAGTAGCGATCCAACGGTGTCCAGTGAGTAAGCCAAGGTTGTACGGAGAAGAAATCCAATCGGTGTCCAAGAGAGAAGCCAAGTCGTCGAAAAATCGTAGAAAAAAACAGAGGAGCACATTCACGAAAACTCGAAAGCAACGGAATAATGCGAATCGTGTATGTCAAATCAACGTCACATACGTCAAACACCACAAACGATACGATCAAAACGTTTCGTTTCACGAACGTAAACATAGCAGACGTTCAAATTTATGCAATATTTCCTGATATTGCGTTCCGTTTCACGCATCCGCATGTTTTTCGTGTGGAATTACAGAAACTTTAAATATTAATTTAAAATACTTTCGCGTATTCCGGCAGCCAAAATCGAATTGCGAGGGTCAAGACAAAGCCCCTTGACCATTCCACAGTAGCAGAATCCTCAAATTCAGGCGACTCGATTCAAGACCCGACCCGACTAAAAAGTAAGTATATGTAGGGATTATATTTTTTATAACAGTTATTTAATAATATGGTCTTTATTAGTACCTTCTCATCTATGAGGGTAAGCACTAATGAGTTTGAGTACTCAGCGTATGTTTATGTACGTCACATCACGTTCAATTAACATACCCTGTTGTGTGTATGTGGGGAACTTGTTATATTAACTAATCTCGTGGCGCACGTCACATATCTAGTTTTATATTATGTGAGCCCTTATTGCTTCCCCAATGCATGTTTTGTCCGCATACTGGGATGGGTAAATGAAAGTATGATATTTCAGTGACCACCATTATTTCTTCATTAATAATAAATACATATAAATCAAAATGTTACATTATGTAGGTGGGCTGAAGTACGGACACTCGGTAAAACAGAGTAGTGCAACTGAGCGCATAGCGCGGCTTTTGCAAAAACGTTGCATGTGTCGTGCCCCTACAATATATATTTTATAATCATCATCATATTATGATGATATCACAAAAAGTGGTGCGGGTGCGGCGTGGGTGCAGTGTAGGCGCGGGCCATTCGCGAAGCAATCAAAGCGATGGAATTTAAAACTTAATTATTGAGTCATGGCTCTTTTTTAAAATTTAAATTTTCTAGAGATATCATCAATTTATATGCGAGTGTTTGGAGGAGCGGCATGAGTACGGTCACCGTTGCGATGCGGATACGACATAGTCTGTCCATGGCCTTATGATGGCTTGAATTAAAGTATTGTATAAACGTAAGACGTCGGTTAAGCTGGAATACTATAATTTTCTATACCAGCTATGCGCACCATATGACTGTTTGTTTTGTTGCTTTTCAAAAATTTGAATTTGAAAATATGTAGTTCATTGAATCTATATTCTTAAATAATTTGGTTGCAAAACTACGTTTTGGTGATAATCCTCTGGCAGATATTCTGCCTCAAAGCAGATATAAATATGAAACTAGTATATACTATGCTACTACTTTTATAATGTTTATTAAGCATAAATCATTTTAGATACACTAAGTAGACAGAGTTACTAAGTAGAGAGTAGTAGGTACACATTGGGAGAATGGACGCGAGTCAATGGATGGAGCGAGTTCTTGAATGATACCCATGGCCGACACAAGAGCTTGAGGCTGCCCACTGCGGCGTTGGGTTGACGACATCAAGCGACACGCAGGCCGGGACTGGGTGCACCCGGCACAAGATCTCCAGGAATGGAAAAATAGGGAAGAGGCCTACATCCAAAATGGAGTAGAACAAGGTCTTCATGATGATGATGAAGTAGAAATAATTTGGACTAAGTACCTAAATTATTAGGTACCGCGAACCAGAAGTAGGGTCAGATTACCTACTGGTTGACTCTTATATCGACTGGGTAATTATGACTTCATTAAAACTAGATTGTACTGGTGGAATTTCCATAACTACGAGTATTATTTTCATAGAAAAGATAAAGATATTTTCTTTTAAGGTTTCAAATAAGGCGTAAGAAGCCGCGTGTTATTTCTAGCTCTATAGCGACCGTAGAGCAATCGCGTTGAGAAGCTTTTATCTAAAGGTTGTTCAATAATACACCAATAAAACTGGATTCCCAAAGTTATCGTTCCGTGACATAATAGCGTTTTTACAAAGGCCATTCGTATTTTCGATATGAAATATCACAGTTCAGTGACCACAAGAGTAATGCGTCAGTAACGCAGTAACTGTGAACTATAATCTCTGTTCTATAGACCTTGTAGGACTGAATAACTTCAAAATTACGGATGCCTTCCTACTTACCAACTAAAAAAAAAATTACCAAAAAATAGAACCGACTTCAACACTAAAAAGTGTGAAATAACTTATTGAAGTCGCACATAATCAGAATATTGTGCGCATGGGCGCATGGTACCGACAAGTTATTTCACACTTTTTAGTGTTAAAGTAGGTTCAATTTTTTGGGAATAACATTATTTTCACCATTTTTAGTTTCTACTTACGGAATAGATGTAATTAAATATATATTGTAATGGGAAACACATAGTATCTGTGGTACATTTTAAAAACAATGGTGGAACATTATCGGCTCCAGTACCCTTAGTGGGATCTAATCTATGTAGTTCAGATCTGACATTATCCAATGTAACATTAATGTCACTTATAATTAAATCTGATGTTGGGCTATCCACAGTATGTGTGCCATCACCTATATTATATCCATCAAGAACGGTGGAGGGCTCAAACACAGAGCGAAAATATGTTGAGTACAAATTGCATATTATGTCTCTTGGCTCACTTGACATTATTTCTCTATAAAAAACGTAACTAGTAATGTCATTGTTTTTCTTTTTGTTAGCAATGTAAGACCAAAAATATTTAATGTTATTCTTAAAATTTTCTTCAACTTTTGTTATGTTATTTTTGTAACACATTTCTGAATTTATTTTAAGTCTATCTTGAAACATTGCGAAACTCTCATAATCCGAAAAGTTATTATATTTATTCCATTTTACCCATCCATTCTTCTTATTAGTAAATATGTGTCTCAAAGTTGAGTTGAACCATATAGGAAAACTAGATTTTTTTATGATTTTTGTAGGAACGTTCTTTGAAATAATACTATATAAAGATTCATAAAAAGAATGAACTACACTTTCAGATGGTTTATTTTTAAAAAGAAGATTCCAGTCTATTCCACGTATTTCATTATTTATTACTTTATAGTCAGCCCTGTAAAAGCAATACTTCGATTGCGGATTGCATTGCATATGCCTGCAGTCACGTTCCGTAGGTACAGTTGCATAGAAAGGTATATGAAACCCATCTATTGATACTGGAGCAGATAACTAACTACATCCGGTTTTGTTCGATATAAATAAGTCGATTATCTTAGAAGTTTTGTTTCTAATATGATTAAATTGAAAGCTTTTAGTTTCCGTCAAAAAACTAATCAACAGATTTAAAGATCGGCAAAAAGGAGACGTATGTAAAGGGAGCATATGGGTATAGTTAGGTGGCCATTCTAACGATGGTAAGTTAAAATCTCCTATAACAAAAAAATAAGTATCCTTAACATTTAGTAGGTAGCTAAAATAAAAGAGATACGAGTAGACATCACAAACACACAGCTATATCCCTGCGTTTGAGAAGCACTATATACCACTGCACGTAATTAAAGAACTTATCACACAATACCGTAAGTTACAATCAGCTTGCACATTCTGACCAGACTTTATTAAAAAATAGTACACGTCTAGCCTCATTGATGATTTGGAACGGAATGAATCGCATGTTTTTCCTGGAAAGGCGAGAAATCTTTAGAGACGGTTTGCATTTATTTTATTAGTGAACAATGAAAGAGAATAACGTTCATGCAAGTGGGATCATAATGCTACTCATAGTAAAAATAATATTAATAAACGTCAATGTTCAGTAAAAGTAAAAGAACCAAGTCAATGTAATGAAAATCAACCAAAGTAAACATTAAACCTGTCAAGTACCAAGAATAATATACAACAGTATAATGATAACAAATGTCACATCGAGAAAATAATTGAAAAGCATAAGTACAAAATAAGTCAAATAAATTTATCATTTATGAAATAGTTTCCACAGTAATCATTCAATAAACTTTTTAAATCTCTCATATTCGGTAAGTAGGTCCTTATTACCCCCTTAAATGGGGCTTGTAAGTGACCAATTAGCGCTCTAGGGTAATAATGTAGCTAGAAAAGCCCTAGGGCGGTAAGTAATAAAAAAACATTTCACTCTTTCAAAAAGTTCGCGTACATCTAACCATCATACTGGCAATAGACATCATGCATTCAGCCTAATGACAAAAGAGGTCGCTTCGCTATTCAGCCTTGTCTTCGTATGAGTATAATAGTCATCAATTTTATTTTTGTAATGCCGGTTTTTTTTTTACTTACTTCACAATCGAGATGTAAAGCAGAGTAGTTAGCTCGGCTGTAAGCATCAATTGCACCCTCGAACTATAGGCGCCTCATAAATATCTCGGGCTGCAATTGGTGTCTTACAGCCCTTGACTACTAATCTACTATTAGTTTCTTTCTAAACATTACAGTATTGTTGGTTTCTATCATACAGTTTGGTACTTTGGTTTTTGCTCATCTTCTATGTGTATTATATTGACTGGACTATCGTATTAACGTGACATATTGTGAATAGATCGATGTCAAAGAAAAATCAAATGACGTGAATACAAACGAATTACTATATTCAAAAATCAAATAAACAAGCCTAAATCTATTCTATCTACCTATCTGTATAAATGAAAATGAACCCCTATTTCTTCTGGTTGCGCTATAACTTGACATCGGATTTACCGATATAATTCATCTTTTTTTAAATGTTTTCTAATACTTTATAAAAGTATCTTACATAAAAAAAAAGAAAAGGCCGAGCCTACCTCGTGAACGAAGTCAAGGGCAGTGGCTAATATATTTGAAATCAAAGTGGCCAGTTTGACCTAACGCCTATTTCATGTTCTAATACTTACTGTCTTCAAAATTGAAGAGGCTCTTATTCGATCAAAAATACTCTACTACAGATTTCTAATACATTGTAAAAGCTTCTTACATTTAAAAAAAATAAGAAAAGACGGGAGGTTACGGCGAGGCCGAAGGCTGAGCCTACCATGTGAACGAAGGCGCAGTGGCTAGTTTGAAATAAATTTTAATTTGGAATTCTTAGCCATACTCCAGATATTTGAGATCAAAGTGGCCAGTTTGACCAAACGCCTATTTCATATTCTAATTCTTCCTGTCTTCAAAATGGAAGAGGCTTCTTATTCGATCTAGAAATATTCTTCTACAGATATTTCCGGAAACTGAAAAAGAAAATACAAATATATACGCTATGTAACATGATCTAGCAAGGATAAAATACTGTTTCAATAAATGATTTACTATGATTATGTATTAGCATATAATGCGGACTATTTGTACAGTTTAAACGCAATTTGTACCGTTTTCAGTCCTTAGTGAAAGGGCTCTTAGTGATGACTACTCGACCGTGATAAGCGTGATAGGCCGATTGGACCCCGGATATGATACTTTCTGCGACCTAAGTGGTAATTTATTAGGTGCTTTTAACAGAAAAGTATGAGGTATATCATTTACTCCCTCTTTATAGCCCATCATTTACTGACCTTTGCTTTTTTGGGTCTCTTCCTGTTTTTCAATAGTTTGTACTGATATTTACGTCATTTTTATTACTTTTGCATAGCAAACCATAACACTGTTTATTTTAATCGTCACCGTTATGTACAAATACGTTGGTATGTGGAAGTTGCCAAAAGTAATTAAAAATTAATATCTCGACCATGTGAATATCGTTTTATCAAATTAGATGTAATCCTACTAATATTATAAACGTGAAAGTTTGTGAGTATGGATGTATGGATGTGTGGATCTTTGTTACTCTTTAACAGTCAAACGGTGGGGCCAATTTTAATGAAATTTGGTATGGAGGTAGATGAGGGGCTAGATTAACACATAGGATACTTTCATCGTCAACATCATCATCATCCATCACTACGCTATATACCTTTATATATATATGTAGAGATTTATATTAACTAGCTCTGACCTATTACCTTACTTGTATTTTTTTACTAAGATAGGAACATACCTTTTTGTATTTGATTTTTATTAAAGACTGTTGATTATATGTATCTTCCTACCCTGTTAAAACTAGCAAACTTCCTAGTAAACCGCACTTAGAGTCTCACGATACAGGCTCTCGCCTAGTTTAAGGATCGACGGCAAATCTCTTTTATCTGAAATGCTATTTAAATTAAACTAACCTAAATTAGATTCATAAGACAAATGTCATGTAAGTTTTCGACTTGTAAAATAAATTTATTTATATTATTATAATTGCGTTTGACCATGTAAATATTTTATGACATTTTGTTATAAATATAGATATGGTCTTGGAGAAGATAGTAAGCTACTCGAAGTACTAATCCTGCGTAGACGAAGTCGCGGGCAACCCTTTACACAAATCTCTACTTGTAATAATCAGATTATATATTCTGCAATATCTACAATTGGATGCAGACCACTTCCAACCGGTCCTTTTGGAAAATTATGGGGGAGGCATATGTTCAGCAGTGGACGTCCTACAACTGAGATGATGATGATGATGATGATGATATTCTGCAAAACTCTGTCTTGGTATCTATCTGGGCTACAAAGTGTTTCATATTGATACAGAAAGCAATTGTACGCAAGAATTCGGAACCGTGTCTAGCTTAGAAGGGCAAGTGAAACAAGCAGGCGAAACAATTAGTCAAAGCATTGTAAACTCAGTTTTGGGGTTAGGAATAATGTGATTCAAATTAATTTATTCAATTTAATTAAACCAGTTAGAAACACTATTGTATCGATTAAATTATACATCACTATCACTATCATCACAACATATAATGAAACTGTAGAGGTCGAATTTCTATACAATGAAAAAAATAAATGCTGAAAACTGAGTCGGGGGATGTAAGGATTGAAATCGAACTAATTTAAATATTTTCAAATTTTTTGTTTCTCTGTTTCTCTGTTTGTCTGTTTATACGGGCTAATCTCCAAAATAGTATATACATATAGTATATATATAATTATTTTATTTATTAAGTATTAACTAAAATTACTGCTTTAATGATCAATCACAAGATAAATTCTTGGTGTATACTCCTTTATTATAAGTACAATGCTGAGCGTTTATGCCTTTTATAGGCTTAACAACCTACCTACTTGCTTCTCTTTTTTATCCTCCGAATACAGTCGCCTCTACAATATTTTCTATGATTTGAATATAATTCACAGACGGTGAAACAATAAACTCGGCCGTAACTAGGGTTGTGCCTTCGAATGTAGGCGTCTTTCTTAGATACATGCTTAGCGACGATACGACAGTAGAGCAGTGTGTTGTTTTCTGTAACATTTTTTCTTTAACATTGTCTTCTGGACAAACATTTTATTCATTTCGCTCACTGAAATCAAACTCACATTCACTGGTGAACTCATAGTCCTACACTGAGTTCCTGCTTGGGGTGTATTGTGCATTTCCCCCGCTAGCATCTACTCGAATCATACCAACTCCTTCATGTAACGGAGTACTGCTCTAGGTCGCTGGCACAAATTGTCCAGTTGTAATAAATGTTGTACCGAGTCACTACTATTTGGTTGCGTTTGGTCCTCATGCAATATTATATTTCTCCTAATTTCATCTGTAGCCTTGCATCGCAGTAGAACTTGCTCTACAGTCTCGTCTTCAAGCGTACAACCTCTGCACAGGGGGCTGTACCTCCAATCTTGTGCAGGTGCTAGTTTAAATTGCAATGTCCCGTTATTAAATCAACCATAAGACGTAGGTCTTGTCTTGGTAGTTTTAGTGAGTTGTTTGATATTTTCTTATTCAGGCATGGAAAAATGACGTGTGCTTGCCTGCAGTCTGTTCGCCTGTTCCACAGAATTTGTTGTTCTTTTACCATGTGTACACGTAGAAGATTCCTAGCCTCTATCGCAGTGGGTTTGCAGAGTGCTACTACGTCGACACCGATTTGTTCTCTGGTCACAGATCTGTTCCCTGGATGAACTCATGGTAATATTAATGGAAAGGCTCGTTTACATTGTGCGGTAACGAATGATCTTGTATAAGTACTAGTTCATGTGAATCATAAATAATAGTACCTGGGTAACCAAGTTTTGCTCGGTAGTAAACAACTGGGTTTCTTTGTCTAACCTAAAATCAAACACTCATTGGCTTAGTGACGCTTAACAACGCCATCTATTGTCAAGTTGCTTTGTCATTAAAACAATTTAGTTGTTGTTTAAGCTGATAGACCTAGTTTCCATAATTATATTGTAGCAGTTTTTCATTGCCTGAAGAAACGGATAATACGACGGTTTCTAAAAATGAAACCTAGCTAAATCGATTTTACCCCGAAACCCCTGCTTATTAAATTTCATGAAAATCGTTGGAGCTTTTTCCGAGATTCACATTATATATAAACATATATATACATATACAAGAACTACTCATTTAAAGGATTATAGATAGATAATATATTAAAAAGATATGAAAACCGGAGCGCAATGAAATACACTCGTCACTGCACGGATTAAAATAAATGGTAAGTTAGTATTGGCAGCTGAATTCGTCATACTTCGAAAAAACTGGCTATATCGATCTTGTGTCGATCATTGCAAGTACTCGTAAGTAACAACGTCACGTTTTTGGGCAGTTTCCTGGATGTGACTTTGCCTTCGAAACGATGTGTTTCACGTAAGTCAGGGCAAAAATGTGTGTGATTAGCATGAATGTTTGTTCACGGGTCCTGGATGTGTGTACGTCTATGCTTCCCACGTAACAAGGAATCTTAGGGCGGAGAAGATATAGTTTATGACTTTTCTACCGACTTCCAAAAAAAGGAGGAGGTACTCAATTCGACTGTTTTTTTTTTAATGTTTGTTACCTCATAACTTTCGACTGGGCGAACCGATTCTCAAAATTCTATTTTTTGTTTGAAAACTGGTGCTTTTCGTGTGGTCCAAATTTCATCAAATTCGGTTTAGTAGTTTTTGAGTTACACTCCAATAACTGAATAGAATGGAAGTCGGTATTAAAATTTTCAAATTGTACTTGTAATATCCTCTAAATCGTCTGTGTGGTCAGATTTAACTCAAGGGCACTCAAGATGAATTATTTTTAATAATTTTATCTACATATTTATTTGAAAGTTATTATGTAATCTTTTATTTATAAATCATGTTTATTATTTTACCTAAAGCTTCGTAACTGTGACAAAGTAGAAACCCACATTATTTTTTGGGTATGCTCAAATGTAATGTCTGGAATAATAAAATAAACGGACTATAAAGCTCTCGCTACACAAGCGACAATGTGAGATAAATTAGATATGAGAGACAGACGGTCTACGTTAAAGGTAATAACGGTGTATATACTTCTTTCTACTTGAAAGCTTAACATCTTCATTATTATTTATCATCAAACGATTTGGTTTTTGGAATTTCATACAGCGTATTTTAATGTCAAATGCTATTAATTTTAGAGTTTTACTTGTCAGTTATATATTATTGACGGGACTACGTCTTATAAATCGATGAACGCCGGCTGCACGCACGAAATAGTATGACTCATTGTCACGTTCCGCCTGAGCTGAGTACGCAAGCGAGAGCGTGGAACAAGCGATAGAGAGGCACGATCAGCCTAGGCGTTCCGCTTGCCTTATAACGATATCACGTAAAATTATCGTCCGTAAACCGAGTTTATAGACAAACATTTTTATTCTATTAACAAGGAACTTTTATAAGCTCCTGTCACCATATCGTCGGACTGTCCGTCTGTCCATTGTAATACTCTACTGCTTGATGACTTTCACAGTTATAAATATGAGTGTGAACTATTACTTTCACTGTGCACACTCGTGTTGGCTTTTATTGAACAATTATATTGAAATAAATGAAGGTTAAATTACATAATAAGGTATATGGTATACGAAATATTATAGTCAGCTTAAGTTGCTTGTAGAGTTGTTACCACATCCTCCCTCGCCCTTATCACCCACGCTGTATTTTGATACAAACTATACAACGTAGAATAAAGAATGAAAGAAATAAAGAAGGTAATAAAGACATAAACTAAAGTGAATCTAACTCTAGCAAGCTTTTCGCTACAGTTTTTTACTTTTACTCAGTAGACTCAATGTATTCAAATAATGAAAAATTCATTAAGAAACTTAAAAGGGCAGTAAAAAAAGTTACATATTATATTATTAATTACGAGTATGTAGTTTTATACTTGAAAATTATCACAACTGTACTCCTCAGTTTCAGGCGCGTGGTGATAGATGATGATGATGAATCAAATATTGCTTTTTTGATTTCTTTTCCTTCATCATCATCTTAACCTAGGACGGCCACTGCTGAACATATGCCTCCCCCACAAATTTCCAAAAGCGGCCTGCATTTAAGGTCATCCTGCTATCTTTATCAGGTCGTCAGTCCCCCTTGTCGGCGGACGACCTGCGACCTACTTTTCCTTATTATAATCTATGTTACTCAGGAATAATTTAGCTTTCTGGTTAAAGATTGTTTTTATTGGTTAAGTGGTTTTTGAGTTCATCCATTAGAAGCAAACAAACAATCAAATCATTTTTCTTAGAGATACTAGAGTTGATAATAATAATAACAAAAAGCACCATAACTAAACACCAATAATATTTGCTCATAGTATATTATAAATGTAAACAGGGATAGAATCTTAAGTATAATTTCAGGATCAATCACTGCGTGAGAGAATAAATAAAATATTTTTTCACAATGCTTCATCAACCCTCATTTCCGGTGAAATCGGGGTAACGAGGCGAGATATGGCAACCCTCACATGAACTGTTATCATACTCGTATTCTATCTCCGTTAACAATTCACGCTTGATTTCAGTAATGATTTATTATTAATGCGTTGTTTTTTTTTGTAAGGAATTTACTGTTTACGCATGGCATCTGGCAAACTGGTTTTTGACACAATAAAGTTTTACATATCAGCCTGTCTTGCTAGTTATGTAATATAAAACGTAGAAACAAAAAAATTTAATGTTATACATCTTATTTATAACTCCCCCTAAACATTGTTTCGAATGTATTGCAATTATAACTGATAAACAAACAAAATATAATAAAGAAGAAAGTTCTTTATAATATAAGTGTAGATAAACAGACAGTTAAATGATAAACAGAACGCTGCAAAATACAACGGAACCTATACAAAGCCTTTATATTCTTGTCAACTTATTTTTGCTCTCCGGTAAAATACACAGATAGTAAAAATTTTAAGCTCTAGCCTACAAAATGTAGCTGTAATGGTAGCATGCAATTAAGTATTAACAATTTGATAAACGTAGCTTATTTATTACCGACAATAAATAAGCTACGATCATCAAAGTTCGTTTCACTATTTATAAATTATGAATATTGTTTTACCTAGGTAGATACTGATTGTAAAATAGTTCTATAGGTAAAATAATTTGGCCAATTTGTTTCTAAATTTATTTTATAAGTAAGTATTACATTGACCTGTTTGTTTTCTGAATGTATATATAACTAATCACGCTCGAACCAGGACTGTAAAGTGTTCTTGATAGAAATCAATTACTTTTGAGTGTAAAAATATCAAAGCGTCCAAAGTTGTTAAGTCTAAAGTTAGATCTAAAATATTTCTGAATGGGTTCGTGGTATTCGAAGTAACTTTCCATGTACCTACTCTGTAGGGACTTTCTATAAATATCCTTTCATGTGCGGAAAGTGGGACCAAATATCGCTTTTATTATGTGAGAACTTTTCTCTTAAGCGCACCGATAAATTTTGTGCAGAAAGTGACATGTTAACTTTACTTTTTAGTAACTTTTGACAATTATTATTGAAATGTAGCTTAACTTGTTTACAAATAAATTTAAATAAGTCGACGTATGTAATATTTTATCAAAATTGGTCCAACTGTTTGACCATAAAGAAGTTACAGAAACATAAAAACACACTAACAAACTTTCGCCTTTATAATATAAGGAGTTAATGCATAAAATTGCCCTTTCGTACTGAAATTAAATGCTCTGTTTCTAACTACATGTCTTGCAGTGTTAAAGTTGATTGTCGAGCAGCACGAGCTTTTGCGTTATCATGAAGCAATATTGGTGTTACCTGTCCCTGAAATCCATGTTCCAAAAAGTTGGTAAATAAATATATAATAGAAAAACATCTCACTATACTAATTACTAGTAACGCCATCTATGCGCTTGTCGGTACTACTAGCTATTTGAGATCGACCCTTCTCGCAACCTCAATGTACCATCATGTCAGAGCCGCCTAGTAGTGTACTTCATAGCGGCTGGGTGGCGCTCAACTTGTAATTTATGTTAATTGCTTCATACAAGATGCTTCACCCGTCATTGTCATCTCTCTCTTAGGCGCTACTTAGCGTTACAAGACATTGTTTTCTGGGGTCTGTGTCGTCTGGTCTACGCTAGCAGTTTGCCGAGATTTCCATTTATAGGCACGGAATCGATAAGTCATCGTTTTCGACGCATTTATTTACTTAATAAGGCAACATATAATTCCGAGATAGTGATCACGAGCTTTCCTTTGGCAGGACATTCGATTCGAGTGCATTTGCTGCTGCTGCTATCTCCTGAGCCTTCTGCTATCTGCTCTGACTGCAAGTAACCACTGGGTACCACCGGGAGTCCGTTCACCTTAGCCTGCATTAAGGGCCAGCGTCCCTACCGGCCGTTGCAACTGTCCACACCGTCGCGACGAGCCTTCCGTCTGCTGGCGTCTGAGAACCCTCTCGGAGTGGCATTCATCCTTATATAGATCCTCCAATCAAGGAAGCCTGTCGCAATATTAACTTTCTGAAACTCACACCTTGCTCTGAGATTAAAAGTCTGAACGGAACTCTACTCTCCTCTCTGAATCTACTGCCCAGTTAGGGAGATAAGTTGCAATGGTGAATACCGATTGACAAGTCAGGCCTATTTTATTGCTGGTTATCATTAATTCTGTTCAGTTCTGCACAGTAGACATCTGGTTAGGATCGGATCTTCGTTTTAACCTTAGTGGCTGCTCTTTCTCGTGGTTTATTCTTCAAGTCAAAGTGTCCACTTCGAAAGCAGTTAAGCCAAAAACGGATGGTGCGTTCGTTAGTTGTATCCGCTTTAAACACGGCATTAACATTTCTAGCATTTTCTACTGCGTTTCCCTGATTTTCGCTGATTCCATTTTCTCGTTAAAAACTGATTGATTGAACAGTTGAGAGTGAGATAATCAAATGCGTCCTTTTTTATTTACCATGTAAAGTATGCGTGTCATAAAAGTTTCACTCTGAAATCTGACACGGATTAATTTAGTTCTAAGTAGCTAGTGCGATAAATCGGCAATTTCGTAATTAAAATCCTAACTTTAGTTTGATATAGTGTGATAAAAGTACTATTAATATATGAGGTAAATAAAATATAAGGCTATGTTTGAAGTAAATAGTACGTAAATAAATAACTTCAATTATAAACGCTGTCCACTAAAATGAAGAAAACAGATCAAATAACTTTCAAGCTACTCCGGCTTTTCTCAAACGACGTTTGAAGTTCCTTCCAATATGAAACAAAGTCAAAAGGAACACTGCACACCTTAGATAATGCGGGATTCGAGTAGCTCAGTGAACTGAGCAAATCAAATACGGAAACCAAACAGGACGCCATTTCTACAAATTCCATAACACAATTTCACAGGTAAAGATGTTTCTTTGCAGTCATGAAATTTCAGAGAATTTATTGAGAAAAATTGACAAAAGAATATCATATGTCTTTATGGCAATCATGTCATTTCTATCTACACAATTTTACAAGTGAACAAAGTAGATTTGAAATTTCAGTCTATATAACTACATAGTTCAAAGCATTGTTGTGGCAGACCCACAATTTAATACAAAAAAATTACAAGTGATTGAAAAAAATTGGATTTTGAAAGATTTAAAACTGATTTCAATCTTTATAACAAAACTTTCATTCTACTAAGGCCCACTTGCACGTTTGCTCGGGTTGAATAAATAAGTCTACGAGTTTGCAAACTTGCGTTTGTCATATTAATTTTTAACTCTCTTTTGCCTTGCACGACTATAAAAGATCACCGGTTTTGCTAATCTGGCATTTGTAATCTTTAGATGGGAACATTGAATTGTCTATGCGCTTATATTGTAACTTGACCAATAATAAATAAATCGAAAAAAAAATTAAACTTATATCTATCTCTTTGGCACCACAGTACAATGTATATAGACTTTCTTGTTTATCCTTTGTTATATGAAATTTGACGGCTTTTTATTCTATTCGTATTGTCTCGTGTCATGACGTCCAAAGAGTACATTATACAGCAGAATGTAACCTCAATTACTTTTGACACAAAACTTAACTAACCCTAGTTAAAGACTTAACCCTCCCACATTGCTGGGTTAAATATCAATAAATAACCTTATATTTACTCCTAACCTTTAATGGTGCAAGATAAATTAATTTAAAAACCCAGTTTTAGCAGTTGACTCTGAGTTATTAAAGCTAACTCTAGAACGTGCAAGTGGCCCTTAGGCGTCAAGGAGACATTTATCAGTGTTAATTACTAAAGGTAAAAACCGGTTCCCTTAAAAATATAATAATACTCCTGTCTAGACCTAGAACCTAGAAACTATCTAGAAACCTACCTGAAAGAACCGGCAAGAGACTCGGGGTGTATGTTATCAATATCTTTAGCTCTTTTATAGGCGGGGCACCATTTGTAGGTAGTTCTAAGTTTGGAAATTCGGTAAATATACATGTTTTATCTTTTATTCAGTCTTTTTACAATTTTTCTTTATATTTGGTTACGCAATAAGCCGAGGCCCACCTGGTGTTAAGCAGTAACCTTTGCCTGTAACGGATATCGTCACAAGTGACGAACTGCACTGAGCTCCTGAGATATTAATTTGTTAAATTACATGTGCTTGTAATTTCGCCAGCAGCTATACCCATCAAACCGGAACACAGTGTTGCGAACATTAATGCTTCATGTTGAAACTAAGTATTGCATATTTGCTATTTGTTATTATCTATATATATATATATATATATATATATATATATGTATATATATAATAATAATAATAATAATCATTTATTCATGCATAAAAATGGTTACACATAACAATATTACAATAGTTAATAACATTGAATTTCAATATTACAATATTGGAGAATATTGTATTAACATATTGTGCAATAGCCGTCCCACTAGGATTCCCTGTCTTGGAACGGCTATTTCTCTTCCCTTGATGGTTTAAGTACTAAATTAATTATAGTTATTGCTTACAAGTGTGCCGAGTATTTCGTAAGTGTGTTCTCATATAAATTTCGCATGTATTATATAAATTTCGCATGTAATATAAATTTTGCATATATATATATATATATATGCAATTCGTCAATTTCAAACATTTTTAGCTTAGTTTTGTCTACGCCAACAGGATTAAATCTTAGTAAACTATGTTAAAAAAAGTACCCAAAAAATGGTTCCTGCGAAAGACGATCCCTTTTTTTTCTTTCGCAGGAACGGAAAGATGTAGGTACACAAATATAATGTGTGGTATTACAGCCTCAGTCCACATATCCAACTCGCACTTGGCTGGTTCTTCGTATCAGTAGTGTTAATTTAAATTGTATCACTTGTAAGTCATAATAAATGAAAATAGTAAACTTGTTTCTAGAAAAGAAACATTGAAATACAGACCCTCGACCCTACATTAATGTGGAGTAGACCAATTGATAGGGACGTGTGACTAGCGATCGGAGTTCAAATTGAAAATTCACGCGGCGTACACTAAGGTATTAAGATAAGCCTTATGTATGCCTTACCTTTGTACGCAATGAACAGGCTAGGTCAGAACTACTTGGAATTCGAGCATACTTGTGTGGGCACCTTTGTTAGTATCTATCTCTACAGGGTGTTTGGTAGAGGGACCGACAAACCAAATGAGCGTGTTCGGGGGGCCCACTTGGAGAATACAAGTTGGCCAAAAAAAAATCCCTGACATCCCAATTTTTTTTTACTAAATCAGTTAGTTAGCTCTGTTTTGTATCCAATTTTGCTTTGCGTGGCCTGACGGTGTATTAAAGACCAAATTCAACTATAAACATCCGGTCTAAAACAGATTTTACAAATGTTATGGTGGTAAATAGGTACAATTTCGGAGAAAAAGGGAAAAATCACAAAAATGTTAAACATATTGGGGGGTCGGGTTTTTTTTTTGGCCAACTTGTATTCCCCAAGTGGTCCCCCGAACATGCTCATTTGGTTTGTCGGTCCCTCTACCAAACACCCTATATAAATCTCTTTACATTTCTGCTTGCCTTGTGTATGATTCATGAATAACATTCGGATCGTCGTTTCCTGGTACGTTACTGGTATGACAAACTAGTATGACCACGAGGATATAGGTACGTGTTCTCGTGGTCATACTATAACATCATATGCCGTTGACAAAATACTATCTATATCATCTATACATATATTTTTCCTGATTAAGCTATAACTTAAAAAAAGCTTAACCGATTTCATTCATATTGTTTAAAATGTTTTGTAATGCTTCGTAGAAGGTTCTTACATTACGAAAAAATAAGAAAAGACGGGAGGTCACTACGCGAACGAAGTCGCGGGCAGTCACTAGTAAATATATAAAATAAATCCTTATTTCTCTTGGTCATGCCATAACTCGAGAACGACTTTACTGATTTCAATAACTCTTTTTGAAGTGAAAACTTCTTTAGGAGCGTTGAACACAAATTACGTGAAACACAGTTTAGGTTAACTAAAATAATGAAACTCGCGTCATCGGTTTTTTAGGTAAAGCAAAATCAAGGAATTCGCGTCATCGTCACCAAAGGTGGGCGAAACTGTTAGATTTTCCTAATGCGTTATGACGTTGTTTTAAACTGTTATAATATAATATAACAGTTTCAAAAATTACATTGTACACACGGTTAGTTGAGTTGTTCGCTGTGTTAGCGTTTCGTTGCATGTTATAACGATGTTATAATATTATACAGAATATGCTATGAAAGACTGAAAGGAGACTACAAAAATACTTTATACATTTTGTTTGCATTTAATGTTAAAACAGAATATTTTTGACCTAAAAATATTTACAATTTCTTTAAAAAACTAGCAAAAGACAAAACTTCGTAAGTTAATAAGCACTTGCTATCAAAATTTTTCCTACGGAAATAGTGTCATAATAGATATACAGCTAGTAACTGAACACTACATTACAATAGGTATATTACAACAGTTTAAACAGCAACAACAGACAACGAACGAATAACATTCGAATGCCTTTATTATAATTTTATTCAAAACAAAATCTCGGATTTCATCCGGTCCTTTACAAAGCCATAAGTGGGGCTATAGCCAACACTTAGAGGCCTGTTTGGTATAAAAATACAATATAGTATAAAAATACAAAATAGTAAAAACAGAAACATTTTGGATGGATGGTTACATGGTATATCTATTACAAAAATGGATAACGTGGCATGGCTATTGATATGTACTTATTAGTGGTACGGGAGATAGTGGGCTATGGATGAGACTACGGCACCTGTCAATTTCAGTCTCATCTTAAAATATTTAGGCAGGTGGTGACTTGCCACCCACTAAACGGGCCCCCCATAAGAGCCACCATCAATGGTGACAAAAGGGGCAACGTTGGTGTGCATGGCTGAAGGGTGTTGAGAGGTGTGCTGCGGTTTCACTAGAGCGCTACTACCGGCGTTCACTTCCACCCTTTGAGCTTTTTGTTTCTTGCTCTTGCGTCTCCACCCCCAGACGGCCAATTAAGGCAAGCCGGGGGTCAGGGGTCTCATTTAGCCCCAGGGAGAATCAGGGTACGCGGTGTCGCCACTCACCGACGGCTCGCCACAAAGCCCCTGCGGGTTATTTTAATTATTATTGGTACACCTTAGTATTGGTAAAATCAGTTCTTATAGTGTTGATTTAGAGTTCAAATTAAGTAGAAAACTCGGAATGATGCGCCGCGCATCGGCAGACGGCTAGACAATAGACTAGCTAGCATAGGCAAATCGCATCGTGTCAGTTGTTATAACTTTTGGTAGATGTCGCTGTCTAACGATAATGAATATTATAACAGCCAATGGGTGAATAATATAATGTGTTGTAAGATTACAAATGTAGGTTTACAACGAAATATATTATCTGTTGTTTGTTATAACGCTCAACTGTAGTAACGCTTTTTTGGGAAAATTCAAGGAACTCACGTCCTCGTCACGGTCGCTGAATGCTTTGTCATTAATAATGTAGTTTGGAAATAAACACTTATTTAGGAGCAAGAATACTTTCCATGACTACCTATTATTATTATATTATTATTAATTAAAAATACGGGATTACTCACGTAATATATATATATATATATATATATATATCTCAGTGCTAAGCGAGACGTCCTCGAAGCGGGCGTGCCGAACACTCCTTGAAAAAGGCCACTGAATATGGTCGAAACTATAGTCGGACCTATCCGATAAATATAACGTGAGTAATCCCGTATTTCTAATTAATAATGAGTGAAAATCACGTTAGTTTTTATTATATTGTTGTTGATTGTGTGTCTTAAAAATAATTCGTCTAGTGTTCACTTCTATCCGCAGTCCGCAAAGAGCGCTACGCATGTTTATTTTTATATAGGGGTATTTGTATATAGTGGTAGTTAATGAAAGAAAATAATATCATCATCAGGCAGGTAAAACCGCGGAACGCAGCTAGTTTCTTATAGTGGACGTAACAATTATTCGATATGAGATTAAAAAGTGAATCTATATGTATGTGAAACAATTTAATGTTAACAGACAATAAAGGAACTTAGACGATATAATCGATGAACAAACTACCTTCTCCATGATGTGACAATTCTAGGTAGGGCTTGGTTTTGCGAAATTGTAATTGCTTCTTGTTGCTATGCATCATCGATCTTTTGGCTCTATCAGAAGATTTTTCACCTCACTAAGTCGGAAAGGCTTTCTATATCATTCGAAATCTGCGTGTAAAAGTTCATTTTATCCGCTATCGTAGAAAAGCTATTTGACATTTTGCTAATAAAGTATCTAACCTTTTTCTATTATCGTTCAGGAATGTGCTTTTTCCTTGCTGCTTCTAATGTTAAATTAATTTATTTTTAAATTAAATTAAATATTTTTTAAGCTGTTTTTTCTTGCACCTATCATTTTCCTACTGTAGTGAGGTGAAAGGTTTTGTGTTTCTCTCGGTAGCAGAGATAGATTTCTATCTATTACAAAAATATGTCTATCTTCTGATAGAAACATTTTGTTGAAACACCATATTAATCACTTAATATTAAAAAGTACAATTCTTAAACCTAGGTGTAACAATGGGTGGTCTTATCGCGAGAGCGATCTCTTCCAGACAACCCATTCTCAGAGATGTATCAAATATAACATGGACAGTAACAATACAAAATCACTAAATAGGTACACTATAAATATTTACATATATATTATAGTAAATAAACTAATAATAATATATAAATACATGCATACATAAATATAGTTGTATAATAAATATATATAAATACAAATAAGGTGTATAAAATTAAACAATAAAGCATCTGAGAGTTACATTTCTATAGGTTAGGACATATTTGTCGTTCATGTCAATAAAATAAGTAAACGTTTAGAAATACAAAAACATGATAAGTAGTTTTAGAGTGAAAGATAAAGTTTTTTCACCTGGTCTTTATAGCTGTTCAGTGAGGTATCACGCTGTATTTCTAATGGAAGAGAATTCCACAAGCGGACGGCTTCGACAGCAAATGAGGAGTTATACTGGTTCTTATACAAAGATCTTACACTGAAGAGAAAACAACATTACAAAATACTTAGATTAACTAAACACAGATTACAAAAATAAATATATAATTAAATTGTTAATTGTCAAATATTATTTAAAATACTAATTATCACCTACCAAAAAGTAGTCAAGAGGAAATAAAAATTGGAAAGATATTGAAGAAGAAATGGAATTATAAAGATGTCAACATCAACTGATAAGTATTATAACAAAAGAAGATATGATCAAAACAAGTCGCCAAATTCAATTAAACTGTCAAACTTTTAGTTTCCAGCCCATTGGTCAATTGAGCGTTGAGATGTGTATCTGAAAATTTTAGCAAAGACAACATAAAGTATCAACGTAAATTACGTCTCTATAGAAATAAAAAGAAACTGGAAAATAAACCTTTAGACCCAAGTAAAAAAAATACAGAGAGTTTAAAATAATACTAGTAGTAAGCCTAAGACCTTTTGCAGGTCTTAGTTAAGGGCAGGTAGGTATATAATGAAAAATGTATAATGTTAGTATGTATGTATACAATATTATTTATACTTATATTACAAGAATTATTATTTCTATTATTATTTTTCTGTTTAATATATCAGTAATAATAATTAGAAGGTATCAATACATATTTTTAATATATTTAGTCATACTTAATTTTAAACAATTTATGCACAACCATCCCATTTTCTGCTGTTATTCCTCGTCATTAAACTATTGTCTCGAAGGGATTGCTTTGAGCAATACCGCCAATTTTTACTTTGTTTTAAGCTATATAATTGTTTTGGTTGTTTAATATTAACGTGTTCAATAAAGTTTATACCTATCCATCTAAGACCTCCTGATTTACCAATTTTAGACATCTATTTTGGAATATCTTATATCTAAAATTGATTTTCACCAAGTGGCCAGCGATAATTCTTCATAACTCTGTAAGTGTGTAAGTCTATTATTATTTTTTAAGCTATTCAAATACTCAACCAGTATCGAGATGTGAAGATAAATCCGTTTCAATTGATATACTCGTACCTCTTAAACTTATTGAAAATCCAAACCCTTTTTACAACCCCAATAATAACAACCCTCCTCTCGATTAGGGTCTTTTACAAACATAAAAAATCTATCATTATGGACAACCCTTCTACTTCTTAAAAATGCGATAAACAGTTTTTAAGCTATCGTCAAATATACGACCAAATTACAAATATTGGTTGTCGCTAACGCCTCTTTTCACTTGGTCAAGAAACGGTTTGACCAATCAAAAATCTAGAAATCTTTTTCTATCTTGAATTTCCGCGACACTCTTTAATATAAGTTACACCGTTAAGAGTATGCAAATGTACACGTTTCGTTTTCGTTGTCGTTTAAAGCACGGTCCAATTCTAATTTTAAAATATTTATGATTACGTAAGGATGAAAATTGCAGATTCAACGATGTAGCGCAAATTTGCATTTGTGAGATTTGTCAAGATAGAGAGCTCACCACTACTATATTAAAAGATCTCATAACATAAATTATGATAACAAACAGATATGCCATATTATGTCCTACTAAAGAAATGAATGACTAAAATATGAATTTAACTAGGTACCTGTCTAGCTACGTATTCTACTAAGGAATGGAGGAAACACAGAAGTAACATTAATAAAATTATAATAGAAGCATTCATTTTACCCAAGACACACAACAGTGTCCATTTTAATATTATTATTTAACCGTATACAGATGTCCTAGTACTAGGAAAGTATTTTAAGGGCACACTATTTTAGGAAACAAAGCAAATATAGACACATTTAAGAGATACCATACATAGGCACAAAACATACACAGGCAGCAGTATTTATAATAAGAAATATAACACTTAACTTTCGGCGAGCAGGAGGTCTTGATTGATGCAATAGTCACTTTTTTTTCTTTTTTGTATGGACTATTGCTGTTTGCCTCTACCAGCATCTACAGCGATACCGGACGGGTGGCGAGCGCAGATGGCACTTAGCCAGTTGCGGGCGCAGAAGGCGCACCGCCTAAGGCGAGCGTTAAAGACGCTTCGTCGCAAGGAGTTCTTTTTGGCTTAGGCGACTTGCTTAAAAGCAGGCTCGGCAATTTGAGATATTGGCCTATAAAGCAATGTCTGCCGCCAAGAGACTGTGTACCACAACTATGGCACATCTCTCTAGTCCTAACAACCAATCAGAAACAATATAGTTCCCGCAACAACGAAACAGCCTATCAGAAATTTAACAGGACGCTACGTCACTGGTTACAAATGAAACAAGATAGTATTTCGGTGTGGCGGTTGCTAAAAATTATTCAACACATTCATATTGTACGTGTTCTTTATATTTAAGAGTATGGATATATACTAACACAATTAAAAAGCTGGTTATAATTTAATTTCTTTGTCTTAGGTATGTATTACCTAAATATACATATAGTATTATTGCTAAAACTGCAGAGAGTTTGGACGAGAGAGTTATTTTGTGGGATTTTATCTGCGGACTTTTTATGATTTTTTTTCGTTTAACATTCTTTTCGTGTTCCTTTTTTTATGCAATTATTATTTATAGGACATTATCGATATGTTTCCTTATACTAAATGTTTTTACTTCTGTTAGGATACTAGCGCGCCTTAAATTATTGCTAGAGGAGCCTCAGTGCGCCAGGATTTATTATGCCCTAGAAAGTAATGGATTCAAGCAAATGCGCCGCAGAGTAAAGTTTGCAAGAGGTGTGAGCCATACATTTAAATTTCACGCGTTCCTGAATACAAGATTCTGCACTTTACACATTGTTATATGACTGAGTGAGTGCAGAAGATAAACTCCAATAAAGTGGGCTTTTGAACACTCGCATATCACTGCAATTTTATATTTTTACTCATAATTGTTTGTGCCAAACAAAAACCCAAAACAAATAATTTTACTGAATATTATTAAGAAAAGCATTTTATGATTAATGCATCATTTAATTTATGAACTAAATGTTTTCTCTTCAGTTAATAATAAATTAATAAGATAGGTTTCCCTGACAGACCGACTTGTCGTATTTACGCGACTTAAGACGTATTTGTATGTAAGTAAATGTAAACCTGGTGCCTCAAAAGTCGAGACATAAGCAAAATAAGCGCTTTTAAAATGTGGTGCTGGATACGAATGCTAAATATACCATGGACAGCCAAGAGGACAAACGAATCGATATTACAAGAGCTCCACATCAAAAAACGACTTACCTCTTTATGCCGAGAACGTCAACTAAGTTTCTTTAGACACATAATGCGATCACATATGCATGAGTTGGATAAGCAGTTGATTGTAGGGTAAATGCAGGTGTAACGCTCCAGGGGTCAAATTCCAACAGGATGGTGTAAAAGCATTATAGAGGCAACAGGGGAAACTCTACAACGATCTATTGAACTGGCGCAGGATAGAAGCAAATGAAGACATATAGTAAGTATATAGTAACAATCCTCACTAGTGAGGGAATGACAAAGAAGAAATGTACTTTACTTTTACTAAGCAATACCAACGAAAGATTATAATAAAAATATAAAACTGTACAATAAAACTCTCAATTACTTTTGCAAAATAAACAGGACAGTTTCAGTAAGAATCCATAGAAATTATAATCAAAACTGTGGATGATACAGCAGAACTTCGTAGTCGTCGGATCCGGGGCCAATCTGTAGCTATATTGGCTGAAAGTCACCGAACGGTGAAACGTTTGGTAATATAGTTTGAATATAATTTATGATAACGTAACTAACTTATTGGCTTACTGGCGACTGCTCGCGACTTGGTTCGCGTAGTAGGCTCGGCCTTCGGGCTCGCCATAACCTCCCATTTATTCTTGGTTTTTCTTCATAAGAACCTTCTCCTGACAATAATTAACACTACAAAAAAAATACCCAGATTTTTCCATCCGTTCTTAAGTTGTAGCGTGACCAGGAGAAATAAGAGTTCTTTATATATATATATATATATATATATATACTAAGCAGTGGTATAGGCTGGTAGTTATCTGGTGTGTCTTTGAGCCCGCTTTAATAGATTGGATTTATTAAAGCAACTTTCCAAATTTCAGGGAAGATACCAGGGGCTTTACTATGAGCTCTATATATATATATATATATATATATATATATATATATATATATATATATATATATATAGATTGTTGTGACTATTACTAAAGTATACATATTTAATGGCTTGGTTTTATTTTTGTTACATGTTTCTAACGTTATCTCCTACACTGCTGACAGTTTACAAACACCATCAGTAGCTGAATTATCAATCTCTTCACGACCGTCACATTTAAAATTCCACGTCCTATTTCAAAATTCATAGCGCTTCTTTGATTGTGGCAACCCTGCGAAAGCTATTTGAAGAAAGTTGAAGTTGGTCACGGTGCGATAAAGTTCCTTCTCAGTGAAATTCATCTACTCTCTGAGATTGGTCCTTTGCAACTAAAGGAAATAGGGCGAGTACTTGAATAAATCGT
This sequence comes from Selenia dentaria, assembly GCA_917880725.1. Taxonomy (NCBI): domain Eukaryota; kingdom Metazoa; phylum Arthropoda; class Insecta; order Lepidoptera; family Geometridae; genus Selenia; species Selenia dentaria. Next base: position 25,466,825 of record OU862893.1, read on the forward strand.
TTTGAACTCGTTTTAATCACGTTGGAAACGTTTCGAAGAAAATATTAACGCGAATTACTTTTGGGATTTTCACGCTTCTATCTTAGTAATTGTATTTTCCACAGTTTATACGTACAACTTCATCTAGGCTTATCTTAGATAGTGAAACGTTTTTTGTGTTGGTCCTTTTGGAGCCTAAAGCTATCTCTTGGTAGAGATCAGAATTTGTGCCAATAGATCTTGGCATAAATACCTGAGAGAAAAAAAATGTGTTGAAGTCGGTTTCACCTTTTGGTAAAAAAAAACTCCTTTTTTAATACCTTTGCTACTTACGGTATTGATAGTCATTCACCGCCAATTGCGATATTATCAAGGCGAAACATTTTTCAGATACTTATTGGATTGTTACTTCAAAACCGCCAAATTTGATGAAATTTAAATAGGGACCACGAAAATATACTCTAGCAAACAAAAATATGATTATCAAAATCCGGTTACTCTGTAAAAAGTTATGCGTGATCATAAAATCAATCTATTTTAGGATTAGGTAGAGCTTCTTTTATTCTTAGTAAACGTATTAAGGTTTTATACTCGTAATTCATCTACATATAAGCTTCCTAACTTTTGATACACTACCAGCGACTGCCCGCGATTTCGTTAGCGTGGTAGGCTCGGCCTTTGGCCTGGCCGTAAACTCCCGAATTTTCTTGCATTTTGTTTCATAAGAACCTTCTCCTGATAATAATTAACACAACAAAAAATAATTAGCGTGATTGTTCCATCTGTTATCAAGTCATAGCGTACCAGGAGAAATAAGGGTTAATTTATATAAAATATATAGATTTGTATAACAAGTTTTGTCTATTTCTTTGTTTTGATTTTAGCGCTAAACTATGAAAACTTAAATGTTTATCAAACAATACTTTTGATTTTTTGTTTCGTATAAGAGGATGGATAGTATGGACATATCGATATTATTAGTGACTTAGACTTAGTCGAGTCGTGCTTACCAAAACTCCACTGCTTCGCTAACAATAGATTGTCTTGCTTGAATCCATAGTCAACGAATTAAACCACATTTTCATCTAAAATAATTTAATAATTATTATGTAAATGGATATTTATATACAGGGTGTTTGGTAGAGGGTCCGACAAACCAAATGAGCGTGTTCGGGGGCCCAATTGAAGAATACAAGTTTGCCAAAAAAAATCCCCGATCCCCCATTTTTTGTAACTTTCTTTTTGTGAATTTTCCCATTTCTCCGAAATTGCACCTATTTACCACCATAACATTTGTAAAATCTGTTTTAGACCGGATGTTTTTAGTTGAATTTGGTCTCTAATACACCTTCAGGCCACGCAAAGCAAAATTGGTACAATATTGGAGAAAACGAGAAAATTCACAAAAAAAATTAAAAAAAATTGGGGTGTCGGGGATTTTTTTTGGCCAACTTGTATTCTCCAAGGGCCCCCGAACACGCTCATTTGGTTTGTCGGACCCTCTACCAAACACCCTGTATATGATATATCATAAATAGGATAATTTAACAGTAACGCTATTTCACACCTATATAAGTATGTTTACTGAGTTTTGCTTTACAGATCCCCTCTTCTTGGATAAGCTCTAATTTATAAGATACTTCAAAACTATCGTGAGTATTATACATTATATTGACATAAAAATACCAGCTGCACTCACTTGGTATTATATCGGTTTAAGTCCGACGACGTTTCGAACGTATAAGACGTTCTTCTTCAGGGAGTGTTCACATTTGGAGTGCGACGCGTTCTCCATATCGATCGGACTTAAACTGACATACCGAATTCCAAGTGAGTGCAGCCGGTATTATTTTATATTATTACTTGCGACTGCCCGCAACTTCGTTCTTTGCCTTTGGCTCGGCTTTTAGCCTCGCCGTAACTATATTTTCTGGATTTTTCTTTCATAAGAACCTTCTCCTGACAATAATTAAGAAAACAAAAAAGAATTAGTAAAATCGGTAAAGCCTTTCTCAAGTTATAGCGTGACTAGGAAAAATAGGGTTTAATTTTTATATACACAGGTACGAGTATATAGCTTACAATAAGATAGTGCCTCTATCAAAATTACAAATGAGATATGTGTGTGTCGAGACCTAGATCGAGTCTCAAGTGACTGTTGTGTCATTGGTAATAAGTCGGAACGCAAGAAACATGAAAGGAAGAGAGTAGACCGTTTCGTCTGCTCATAAGAACACCTACCCGCAGATACTTCAGTTTATTCGTGAACATGGCGCATGCAACTGTGCTGAAATATCGAGAGCTCACGATAAATACAATACATGGTAAATATTCCATTTATAACGTTAATTCTTGCATTAGTAACCATGTCAGTTTAAAAACTTATACCATGTTACGGATTTCAACAACTAATTTCACACTTTTGGTGGTGAATTTGGTTCCATCTTTTGCTTAGAAAATCAATGATGTTAATATAAACTGAGGTAGATACGCCCTACTGCGCTCGGCTTGGCGACATCAACACATGCTAGTTGTCTTGAGTCAACTTAGTTCCAGCCTGTCTGGCAACGACGCAGCACGTGTACTAAATTTAGGAAAAAATACCTTCTTATGTGTTAGAAACGAGAATAACATATACTATAACATATAGCAGAACATATACTGGAACAAGTGTAAAATACAAGAATGATGTATCTTTTCATTTGTAAGTATTGTTTTTCTATGTTATTTATCAAAAATAGAAAATAAAAAAGTGTATTTTAAATTAAAATAACTCGTGCGACGTTGCCGTTTCGCCACCCACGAGAACGAGACAAGTAGCGAGCGACAGAAAGAACGAGTCTGTCATTGGCGGTCAAATGGTCGGTCACAGGCGAACGTTGTTAATAATATATTGATCCCTTTCTGACAACTAGGATTCATATATCTTCGTGCTCTTTTAATCTTGTCAATGTAGTTAATGCCGTTGTGCGAGTTGTGTACTTTAGCTATAGGTAGGTATAGTATAAATTTGCTATGTTTATACTTCATATTCAAGGAGTAAAACGCATCTATTATTCAATCTCATTTTAGAAAATGTTCAATTGTGAGCACTTTATGAATCTGTTGGTTCTCTTAGTTCTTCTACCTACCAGTTAAATAAATAAACGATTACACCCTCACACCGTAACACACCCACACCCGTAACTATTATTATGTGCCCGTACTAGTATCCCCTGTGTTTCGAAAGCCATAGACACACCCATTAACACATCGTATCAATATCCAAGACCTAAGAACACGCATGCTCATGTCATATATGTTTACCCCGGTCAGGGATTGAACCTGGGCCCCGTGTTTTGATGTTAGGATTAGTATATTAGATTATATATATTTTTATAGTTGGTAGTGAAGGTGAACTGAACAGACGAAGCCGTCGAATGACTATAAATCCTACTTACATAAATGCGAAAGTTCGTATACCTATATGGATGTTTATTACTATTTCACGATCAAACGGTTGGGCCTATTTAAATGATATTTAGTGCGCAGGTGATGAGGCGCTGGATTAACACATATGATACTTTTTATCATCACCATCATCACCATCATCATCGTCGTCACCACATCACCACCACTATCATCATCATCATCATAATCCATCACCACGCGGGTAAAACCGCGGGTGCAGTGTCTATTAAAATATATTTGAGTAGTGTATTGTAGTAATGGCTAGGTACTTCTAGTAAGGATTCTTCCGGGATATATTTATATTATTTACATCGGCGTATCGTAAAGAACATAAGCGGATAATAGTTTATTGAAAACTTTGAAAAACTATTACAACATTTTTCTCAGCTCATGGGGTGATGGCGCTTGCACAAAACTCATACAGCTATAGTTAAAAATATTAAGGTTCATGTTACTATTCGAAAACTTGACACAAAAAACAGTTACCTATCATTCAATAAATTATCTGAACCGTGAAATCAAAAGGTAACGTGCCTTGATCTATTCAATTAACAGCCGATGGCTCTTATTGAATTCGAAGACAATTGACTTCAGGTAATTGAATATTGACTTAACTTTACGCCTCACTTTGATGATAATTGTTAATTGATCATCGATAGGTCTGTGAATAATGTAATTGAATAATGGAGAATATTGCTTAAAATTGTTACGAATTATACTTGATTTAGAATAGATATAGCATACCCCTGACACAACAAACAAACGAACTGTAGATGTATCTCAGTTGCTAACAAATTTTAATCGAAATCAAAAAAATGGCGGCTCTATGTCACTTTTGTTGGCTCCAGCCATGCGATTCCGTAATGATTCGTCGACGAGCTCACCTATGTCAAATACTTCGCCCTTGTACATAAGGTTGCTTTTCCAACGTTTCTTGTCATCTCTTCATTTGTTTCACGGATGTTGTCAAAAATGCAACGATGTTTGCTCTTAGAGAATCGCACGGCTGTCATCAACTTGCTAACATGTTTGCTTACTAGCGTTGTCAATACTGACGCGCAAGACCCACGGGACTATCAATTTTATGGAAGCGTGATTAAACTGACGATCAAAACGAAATATTTAGACAATAGATACAAAACTAAATTCAGTAAAAGAGTGTGTAAGAGTGTGTCATGTGAAGTAGTTTGGAGGCTACCATAATACGTCACACACACAATTCCTACGTGGTCCTTCAGTGGCATTTGGCACCAATCAGATAATACAGAACTCTTGTGTTAAAATAATTCTTGGTGGATATCATTGCATATTTAAGTTTAAAGGATACTCGTATGAGTATATTTGTATGCCCCCAAAGGTCCAATACTGGAAGGAAGCATAATATCAGATGATATTCTGATAACCCGCCTCTTATCATAAACGTGTTCCTTCAGAATAACAACCGATTTAATGTGAATATTATACTAAAGCTCTGAAAAAAGTAATACTAATAAAAATTGATAGAGATATGATATTAAACCTTTTGGGGTTAGGTTGTCTGAGCTACTTCTATTTGCTAAACTGTATTCAAAATAAATTGCACCAATCCGATCTGATTTTACCGTGGACCCTATCCTGATCTGTATGAGCTGAATTCAAGATATACCTACATATAGATGTGATTTAATAGATGTTCAAACTTGATCGATCAGTATTGGGAAGTCGGAAACAATGCGATATATGGTTTTTTTGTATAATGGTTAATCAAAGGAGTCACTTTGATTAACCATTATACATCTATCATACTTTCGCCTGATGGAAAGTAAAAATGAAATCAAGAAGCGATGAATATTGCTGCAATAATCGCCACACGTATGATGACCTGAAAGATGCTTTATCACGCCCCGCTTGAAAGACCCAGGTTCATAGCTGCAAGGAAATACATACGTTTACTTAGGGACTACGTCGTCCATTTTACAAGTATAAATAGTTATTTATACTTGTTATTAGAAATGGATGGCGTTTCAAGGTTTTCGTTACGTTCATACACAAACTGGCATATACAAAGAATTGCTTGATCTGCCGTGCGATTCTCTAAGAGCAAACATCATTGACAACATCCGTGAAACAAATGACGAAATGACATAAACCGTTGGAAAAACAACCTTATATACACGGGCGATATCACATAAAGTATTTGACATCCGTGAGCTCAATCATTACTGAATCGCACGGCAGTTCAGTTGGACGAAGTGAAAATACAGAACCGAAACATTATTCGGAAAATTAATCACAGTAATTTTAGTGCGATAATTTATAGTGTAGGTATATCTGTTTGTGTAACTGCAAAAACGGATGTTCTGTAGAGTTCCTCGTAAAATATGTTACGCTAAAAATATACTATAATACTCCATAATAATAAAATAATAAAATATAACATAGCTTTATTCTCAATTATGTTATTTATACAGCACAGCTTTCCTGCTCAATCGAATCCTAATAGTATACGTATTAGACGTACGCTCTACAAAGCCACAGCTCTACATACTTTCAATTGTAAAATCAACTATTCTACAAAGGCTCTCTAGCTCTACATAGTCTTTATTTGTACAGATAAGTAGCCCTACAGTGTTACAATTGTACAGGCGATTGCTATATAAAGCTGCAGCTCAACATTTCCCCAGTAATTGTTCAGGCCAATAACTCTACAAAAGCACAAAAGAACAAACAAACTGTGTTCTGTTCGATATGCAAGCGTTAGGCCACTACCTCACATAGCATTGCGCTCGAAGGTCGTATCACAGTAGACCCAAAATGTTAACAGACTTTTAAGGACAACTGTCGAGCACAACATTAGGTGCTCGGAACAGATTTTCATAGTACCTAGCCGGGTGGGCACTCAAAAATGCTCAAAATTTGAATGATTTTAAAAACACTAAGAAAACTTAAAGAAAACCAAACTCATTCGAAACAGACAGAAAAATCAACTGCCTTGCATTTCGAGTCCAAAGATTCGAACCTCAATGCACTATCGTGCGATTCCCTAAGAGCAAACATCGTTGCATCTTTGACAACCTCCGTGAAACAAATGAAGAGATGACAAGAAACGTTGGAAAAGCAACCTTGTGTACAAGGGCGATATCTCATAAAGTATTTGACATCGGTGAGCTCGTCGACGAGCGCATCGACAAATCATTAGAGAATCGCACGGCTGGTTGGTGAAACTCTCTATCTAGGCAAGTAAGCTACCAAGTTCTTGCTACTTAAAGACAAAAAAGACCAAAACTCTTTGCAAACCTCTTTTGAACCTTATTTGTGTGGAATATTGATATTTGGGTTTATTACACGATATACGTTTTGCCGCCTGAATGCCAAGTACCTAATAACAGTACCATAAATAAGATATTTAATAACTCGGCACTGGTAATAATTGTTACTGCGAATATTCTCTTTCCTTATTGCTATTTTGAAGGTCCTACTTGGAAGCGGTATGAAATTGACGAAGGTAGTAAGCGCTACTACACTAAGTATATAATCAGTATTTTACAATTATTAGCCAAAACAACAAAACAAATATGAGCCGTGGCGGTGCCGGCTTAGAATAGCACCCCCCCAACTCTACCCGTGGGTGCCGTAGAAGGCGGCTAAGATAACAAATCAGAAGGTGGGCAGCAGCACCTTTCCAGTCAAACACACACAAACTGCGCTCGCCAACCCGCCTGCCAAGCGTGGCGAGTATTGGCAAAAACCCCTTAATGGATTGGACAAAAAGAACCAGGCCCCCAGTCCCCGGCAGCCCCGCTATTCCTGGCTGCCACGGTAACGGTGGGGCAGGGGGTGCTAAGAATCCCCGGCAGACGCCCGGCTACCACCCCAACGACGACGACTGGCCCTGGTAACACACAACATACGCACGATGAGGACAGACGAGAAGATATATGAGCTGGAAGAAGAAATGAGTAAGCTACACTGGGACATTGTGGGGTTATCTGAAGTCCGTAGAGCGGGTGAGGACACGATAACCCTAAAATCAGGTAACCTACTCTACCACCGGGAGGGCGACCAACAGTCCCAAGGTGGTGTCGGGTTTCTTGTCCACAAGTCCCTTACTAACAACATAGTTAAGATCGATAGCGTTTCCAAAAGGGTCGTATACCTAATACTCAGAGTATCCAAACGATATTCGGTGAAGGTCATACAGGTATACGCACCGACGAAGTCGCACCCGGATGATGAGGTGGAGGATATAAATGAAGACATTAGTCGGGCCATACATACCTCTGAAACGCACTTTCTAGTTGTTATGGGGGACTTCAAAGCGAAGTTGGGTAAGAGAAGCGAGGATGAGTCAAAAGTGGGGACTCTTTATGATGAACTCTTTCTTTCAGAAGCCACCTCACAGGAAATGGACCTGGCTGAGTCCCGATGGTTCCACGAGAAATGAGATTGACTTCATTATGACCACCAAAAGGCAAATATTCACTGATGTCTCCGTGATCAACAGGGTTAAAACCGGTAATGATCACCGAATGGTAAGAGGCACGGTGAATATTAATGTCAAACTGGAGAGGTCTCGTCTGATGAAGTCTACGCTCCGACCCACTCGTGCCCGTATTCAAGACCCCGAGAGCTTTCAACTTGAGCTATCCAATCGCTTTGATTGCCTTGAGAACATCGCTTTAGTGGACGAGATCAATAACAGGTTAGTAGAAACTGTCCATACAGTGGGTTCCAAATACTTTAAACCCCACCGTACAGATAGGCCACAGAAACTCTCCAACGATACCCTCAACCTCATGGCTGAACGACACTCATTGAAACTGCAGTCTTCGGATGATGCTGAAGCATATACTCGTAGGCTGCTCAATAGACGAATATGGAAGTCCTTGCGACACGACATCCGGATCTTTAATACAAACCGTATTAAAGAGACGATAGAGCGGAAAAAAGGCTCCAAAGTGTTTGCAAGAGACACGTCTATTGGGCAAAGCCAGTTGACGAAGCTGAAGAGAGGAGACGGCCGTGTAGCGTCGACCAAAGCGGAAGTGTTAGGAGAGGTCGAGAGTTTCTACGGACAGTTATACACCTCGGTCGCTAAACCTGATAGCAGCTCGGTCAAAGACCCAAGAGCCAAGCTGGCCTGACATTATACCGAAGATATCCCGGACATCAGCCTGTACGAGATTATAATGGCCTTGAAACAGCTTAAGAACAACAAGGCGCCTGGTGACGACGGTATCACATCTGAGCTTCTGAAAGCGGGTGGAACACCGGTACTTAAAGTCCTTCAGAAGCTCTTTAATACCGTCTTACTCGAAGGTTCAACGCCAGAAGCATGGAACAAAAGCGTGGTGGTGCTGTTCTTCAAGAAAGGTGACAACACTTTACTTAAAAATTACAGACCCATCTTGCTTTTGAGCCATTTTTATAATCTGACGAACCGTCTCAGTCTCAGGTTTGATGAATTCCAGCCTCCGGAACAAGCCGGTTTCCGAAAAGGCTATAGTACCATAGACCACATCCACACGCTACGGCATTATACAGAAGAATTATACAGAAGACCGAAGAGTATAACTTGCCTCTTTGTCTAGCGTTTGTGGACTATAAGAAAGCCTTTGATTCGATCGAGACGTGGGCAGTGCTTGAGTCTCTCCAGCGGTGCCGTATTGACTATCGGTATATTGAAGTGCTGAAGTGTTTGTACAAAAACGCCTACATGTCAGTCCGAGTACAGGAGCAGAGTTCGAAGGCAATTCCATTGCAAAGAGGCGTGAGACAGGGAGACGTTATATCTCCGAAACTGTTCACCGCTACATTGGAAGACGCCTTCAAGCTTCTGGAATGGCAAGGACTTGATCAATATTAACGGCGAATACATCACTCACCTTCGATTTGCCGACGATATTGTAGTCATGGCAGAATCCATGGAAGACCTCAGTACAATGCTCGAAGGCCTCCATCGAGTTTCCCAACGGGTAGGTCTTAAGATGAACATGGATAAGACGAAAATTATGTCTAATTCCCATGTTGTACCTACCCTAATATCAATTGGGAACTCAGTTCTCGAAGTTGTTGACGAGTACATCTACCTGGGACAGACAGTCAAACTAGGCAGGTCCAACTTCGAGAAAGAGGTCAATCGTCGAATCCAACTCGGCTGGGCAGCGTTCCGGAAACTTCGCGAAGTCTTCTCGTCAAAAATACCTCAGTGCCTCAAGACAAGAGTCATCGACCAATGTGTGTTATCAGTGATGACTTATGGCACTGAAACGTGGTCTCTTACTATGGGCCTCATAGATAAGCTCAAAGTCGCACAACGAGCTATGGAGAGGGCTATGATCGGGGTTTCTCTACGTGATCGAATCAGAAATGAGGAGATCCGTAGAAGAATGAAAGTCACCGACATAGCTCAGAAGATTAGCCAGTTGAAGTGGCAGTGGGCAGGGCACATAGCACGCAAAACAGATGGCCGATGGGGCCGAAAGATTCTGGAGTGGAGACCACGTACCGGCAAGCGCAGCGTAGGTCGTCCACCGATACGGTGGACAGACGACCTGAGGAAGGTCGCAGGACGACGTTGGATGCAGGCCGCTTCCAACCGGTCCTTTTGGAAAATCATGGGGGAGGCATATGTTCAGCAGTGGACGTCCTACGGCTGAGATGATGATGATGACAATTATTATTCATTATTATGTTTTTTTTTAATGCTGACTAATGTGGATTGTTGTACAAACAGAATAAGAAGTACCATAATCCTACTATCCTTCTAATATTATAAACGCAAAAGTTTGTGAGTATGGAATTTATTAATGTATGGATAATAATTTATGGATATTTCATGCACAGTCCTTAAATTTGATATATCTGTTTGAATGAACCCAGATTTATTAGTCTTCATATAACTTTGAGTTCCCTAAACTAGTCTAAACAGCCGTGTGATTCTCTAAAAGCAAACATCGTTGCATATTTGACAATATCCGTGAAACAAATGACGACATAACAAGAAACGTTGGAATAACAACCTTGTGTACAAGGGTGACACCTCATAAAGTATTCGACATCGGTGAGCTAGCCGACGAACGCAACGACAAATCATTAGAAAATCGCACGGCTGGTCTTAAACTACTCACAATGGAATAGAATAATAATATTTTGTAATTGTCATACAAATGTGGTGAATGTGTTATAGTTTTAACGGAATAAAAACTACCATGGTATAGATAATATAGGATTTTGATCACTAAATTTGGTTTGGTGTTCTGTACAAACGAATCACTAAGTACTAATATCTATAAAGTATACAGATCACCTGGGGTTCTATTCTCGTTATGATAAGACTTTAGGTTTGCACTACGAGTATTGACGGGGGTGATGCAATGCAAGAGAACGGTTTTCCTTATTTCCCAATTCTCAAACTGTAATTCACCCGCCAAGCCTCCCTGGTGGTTAACACTGGCATAGACAAATCAGACGATTTATAACCAGCCCTGTTGACATTACCGCTATCACCGCATAGCATGGATGCGATCTACCGATTCTATTCAGTACACAAGCCAATGGAGAAGAAAAATACATATTATAATATTTATTTATATTATTTATTTATTTATTGAGTACCAACATGTTATACATTAAGGCAATTATAATAAATACAATTCACTACACACTCTGACTAAATTCTAACACAATTATAGGTCAGTAGACTACACGCACTAATATAAACGAGTGGTTCACAAATTAAAGTAGATAATAATATGTACAATTACGAATGAAAATAAATCGAATTTTTTGACCATTATTTAAGACATCATATTAAGTTCAATTTATTGCAATAAATATAAACAACAACAAATATAAGTATAATCCGTAGCAATCCAGAAAAACATTGAGACAATTTACAAAAAAAATTCAATTTATTAAAAACATCATTAAAAAAGAAAATAAAAATAATAATATAATAAGAATAATAAATCCGAGATAATAAAGAAATTAAGAGTATAATAATAATAGTAATCATTCACTGGGTAGTCCTGCATGCATTATATTCAATGGTCCAAGTCAGTACTGCGCGGATAGCTTGCTTAAAACTTTAATATATTTTAAAGTATTTCCTCGACGTAATTGGGGGCGATAAGTCCTGTACTACTTAGAGCCGACATACATAGACTGCTAGATCAGTTAGTGATCAACATACACAGACCGCTCTTGCAGTCATAGTCAACGGCTTGAAGCTGCCATTGATATCTGCTCGAGCAGTTGGTATTAACTGCTCAATAAGTGATAATTTCAATTCGGGGGTGGGAAGCGCACGGCATAGTATTTTAGTTGGTGATTGAAACTATGAGTTTGGCAATTTTAGCTGGCTATCTATTAGCCGGTACATTTTCAGTACTTGTACTACAGCGCCACGTTAAAAGATCTGCATGAGTGTGGTCTCATGATTGGATAGTCGGATTACTACACGCTACACAAGTTTTTTAACTCTTCAACAGCGTCGACAGTTTTGTATCTGTGGGGACTGATTATTGAAGAAATCTATGATGTCAATTACCAACGTATTAATTACGTCTTATTTGTCGCTCTCTCTCTATGTTCACTGAAATCTTACTTATTTTTACAAGACCTAAATACATATTTCATAAGTGAAATTTCACTGACGATTAACAATATCGTTACGAACCTGGTAATAAACCTCCAGTGAACAGTGTATACAAGAGGGCTAATTTACACCGTAAATCAGAGGATTCCTGAAAGGTTGCGCTTTACGGCCAGCGCGCGACGTGATGATAAAACAAATAACGTTTTAGGACATTTGTTTTCAGTCCCTCTTAAATTAGGGAATTGAGCAGATTTTGCACATAAATAAACTTTGTAAAACGTAGATTACGAATGAGTTCAAAACTGAAGAGTAGTTATTTCACAATTAGCAAATTTGTATCGTAAAAGTAATCCGATCAAAAACATAAATGTGAAATGAGAGCCAAGTTCAATATTATGATATAATCCTTGGTTGTTGACTTTCACGACAAAATAAGTGAGATCTAAATAGGTGCCAATTTCAATAATCAATCCTGAAATTTATTTATAACAACATTAAATATAATTTCTTCATATATTCGCTTAATTAAAAATTCAGAGTTTCTTTTGAGAGTTTTTTAACTTTTCTGCGGCGTTTGGTCTGACAAAATTTGGACCTAACCGCTTGGACAGTTTCCACCAAGCCGCTGTTCAACTCATCCACTGTGTCGCATTCAGCTAGGCACTGGAAACGGTTTTGAAGTTCCAGTTGAAACTTATCGGGGTATTGGATTTGTGCAGGATTTGGACGAAGCGTAGACTTCACCAGACGTGACCTCTCAAGCTTGACATTGATATTCAATGTGCCTCTTACCAGGCGGTGATCGCTGCCGGTTTTCACCATGCTGATTACAGAGACATGATTAAATATGTGCTTATTGACGGGGAAGACTATTGATATAAACTTATTAGTGTTAAGGGAGATAGTGGGCTACGGATGAGACTACGGCACCTGCCAATTTCAGTCTCATTTTAAAATATTTATTCAGGTGGTGACTTGCCACCCACTAAACGGGCCCCCGATAAGGTCCATTATCAATGGTGACAAAAGAGGCAACGTTGGTGTGGATAGCTATAGGGTGTCGAGAGGTGTGCTGCGTTTTCACAAGAGCGCTACTACCGGTGTTATGCCCTTTAACACTTCAACTCTTGGAGCTTTTTGTTACTCGCTCTTGCGTCTACACTCCCAGACGGCCAATAAAGGCAAGCCGGGAGTCAGGGGTCTCATTTAGCCCCAGGGAGAATCAGGGTACACGGTGTCACCACTCACCGACGGCTCGCCACAAAGCCGCCCCTGCGGTCTATTAATTATTTTTTATTATTATGTTTGTATAAGTACATCATTTGTGCCGTCCCGTGTATGTTTTCTATTGTCCTATAGAACGATTAAATTTACCTGGATGCAAAATACACGACCACGTGTTAAAGCAATCTAACGTTTAGATATTCGTACTTTTATAAACCTACGATGTTTATCTGTCGGTTTATAATCTTACCATATTTCTCCGTCAGATACTAATCGAATATGCACCATAGGTGACTATCAAGACCTCTTGCGAAATTGAAAACTTTCCTCTGATTGTTCGACGATGTTGGTGTCACGTGATGGCGTCTATAGAGTTATAAATAAATAAACAATTTAAATTACAGTGTAGAGTTTGAATATTGATATGTTTCTAAATTCACGCTGTTTTCCTAGAGTATCTAGTCTGAGCAAAGCCACTATAGATACGGCGACGAGCAAAGCGAGATGCAACCATAACCACATATTTGTAACTCTATGGATAAACACAAACATGTGCTACCGACATCGCCGACCAATCAGAAAAAAGTTCACAATTTTGCAGAAGATGCTGCGAATGATTTCCTGTTCACAATTATCACCATTCGATACTCTAAAAAGAGTATATAATTGGAGGCATGTCAGCCTCCAAAATTGGTTGCGATATTAGCGCCAGCTTCTGCGGCGGATAATTTTAAAGCTCTGCTGCTCTATATAATTATACTCATAGGTAATTCTATTTTAAATTATATTTAAATTTACTTTATGGTAATTTATCTACTAGAATGCTCCCAGGGCAAGTATAGATCATCATTTTTTATTGATCATCAGTTGAGTCCGTGACTGCATAAGCATCGGTCGTGTTACGTTTTATCTGAGCTTTATTTTCTCTAACTACCCGCAATTGTGACTGTTAACATGCTCCTAAAAAGTGTTTGACATGCAATAAAAATATTACATCGAAATTTCTGGGTCTCATATGTAGTAGGTGTAATATAACGGTACATTCGATACCCTGAAGTTCCTAATCAAAACGTCGAAGAAATGGTGAACAGAGTTGCGGAGAAATAAGAAGTAAATCGTACCGACATACTTAATGTCCGACGCCTGCATAAACCTAAGGATCGTCCACAGCCTGGGCATATTTTAGTTGAAGTCAAATCTGACGCAGTGCGTGCCCAGTGGATTGACTCGTCCAAAAGTATGGAGCTGACGGCAGGGTGTATACTTTCGACCTTGACAAAGTCTACATACATGGGGCGTTAACTCATCGCACAAAGGTTTTCTAGTATAATGCCCAGCAAAAACTAAAGGATAGCTGTAAATACGTTTGTTGCAAAGATGGTACTATTTATGTTAAAAAAAAGATACATAATACGCTGATGGCAGACGTCAACGATTTACTTACTCAATAGATTAGACCTAATTATTTATAGCATTTGTTAGTCCTAATTATTTATTTCTCCGTGTGTAAGTTAAGTCATCTATACATATCTATGTCTATAAATAATGGCTAATAATATTAATAATTCATTCACATAATTTTTTTATTGTTCTACTGTTGGCTCATTTATAAACCAAGTTATATACCATTTTCGCACATTAATCTATTCTGCCTACATGTAAACATACGTTTGTTGATCAATAACTTTAGTAAATTATTGCTAGTACTCATAAACTCCTTTAGATGTGATTGTACTGACTGAGATGGGTATTTCTTCTAATATTAGTAAGCTGTACAATATTGATAGCTATAAAATTCCCACAGAACTTCGTAAAAACCGTAAGGGAGGTGAGATAATAGTGTACATCAAAAGCTACCTTGAATTCACTCCCGTAATAACAAAAAGAATTACGAGCATTGAAATTCTAACCGGTAACTTAATGACTGCGAACAGAATTGTGGTCCTACTTAAGTAGGTACACAATACAAAATCAAAACGATATGATTGCGTTGTGAATTTTATTTGAGTGCGGTGCGGAGTTTATTTAGCTTTGGTCGGTAAAACAAATAAAAAATAAAAAAATCAAAAAAATTGAAACATGAAAGATTTGGTAAACGGAAAATGGGAAAAAACATGGTAAATCCATTAAATTTCTTTAATAACCTACACCCAAAAAATGTGCACGGCAGTAAATCTTAATAATCACCCCGTTTAAATCCGTTTTGAAATAAATTCATATTTTGGTTGCCGCGCTCAAAAATAGAAATAAAATACAGAGCGAGATAATATATTACGGGTATCCTTTACAAACGGTGAGACAGCAAAAAGAATGGCGCGAAATAAAATAGAAATGAAGCAATAAAAGTCAGGTGAAGCCTTAACTTGCGACGCAACAAAGATATAAACACGAGTAAGTACTGCTACTTTGTTTCAATTGTAACAGTTATATTGTTTAGAACTCTTATTTGATACGTAGAGAATATCTAATGTAATAAAGACAGGGTTTAGGATTATTTTTATATTGTACTCAGAATTTAATTTAACTAAATTGCCGTTCACATTAGGAGTACTTTACCAACGGATTGATGAATAAAGGGAAAGGATAGCTTAAAGAAATCATCCCAATTTGAAATCGACTGGTTGGCCAACCCTGCCTTCTGAGCTGTTGATCCCGAGATTCAATTCAAACAGGTCAAACATTTGTGTACATGAACATGTCTGTTTTACCTGTGTCTATGTTTAACTATGTTTATGAGTATATATATCAGTCATCCAATTACCATAGTACAGGCTCTGCCTAGTTTGGGACCTGAAACCTTTGTGTGGATGTTGTAAAAGCAGATGAAACAAATATAACCGTTTTATAACTGCTGCTTGCGATATAAAAGAAAGAAAACGCATTTATTCCAGACACACACAAGATTACAGACATATGAAATAATCAAATAAGAAAACAGAATACTTACACACACATTATAAACAATAAAACACGTATGGAAAATAGCGTGATGCTGTGCCTGTCATGAATATGGGTCCTGACTCATCGTACGACTAAAGACAAAATCCTTAGTCACTGGTTTTCAGTCGCAACTCAAAGTCATGACCTCACAAACATGTAATATAATTGTATCTTTACAACATCAGCGTAAACGAAACAAATACCCTAGACAGATCTATGGCAGTTGTAACTTGTATTTCGGCTACATTTTTTTTTCATAAATAGGTAAATAAATCATTTATTTAACTTGCGAGTAGAAGTACTCGTATCTATACAACATTTGAAAAATATTGTGGTCGAAAATAGATAACATGTTCGGCTATCTTCGCTTAATTAAGAATGGATGGGAAGGTATATAATAAATTAAAAATGCCATCACAGTCATAATTAATAATAATATCATATATATATATATATATATATATATATATATATATATATAATATAATATATCTTGTAACATTTCATTTAACATTATCGCTGTAATAAGCATACTTGATAAGGAATGTATTCCTTAATAAGGTATTGTAAATAAGACAGAGCATTCACTTATTATTTTACATTTTATTCAAAAATTTACTAATCACTATACTTCGCATTTAATACTTTTTCTCTCTGTTCAACAATGTTAAACCACAAGTATAAACTATTCTAATTATTTATTTAAAGTATAACAACATATCCCTTTAAATAAAGATTTTAGTCAACTTGTGCTCAGACTTTATAGTTGTACCGACATAAATTCGACGCTCAACGTTTCCTAGTGTTCACCTCGGCTAACGACAAGAGACTGGCCGCTTTCCGCCACGCTTACTACTTTTATAACAATATTTTAGCGGTAGAACAACTCTCCTACCATGATCGTCAACAAAGCCACCTTGCGGTGAATTTAGAAAACATCTGCGAGTCAAATACATTCCATTTATCTAATAATACAAAAATTTTGCTAATTTTAACCTACTGAAATTGATTTGTCTATAATGTATGTTTTTTTATAGTGAAATAATTATATATTGTTAACATTCGTCCAACCTGACATAACTAGCAACGTCCTCGTGCTAAGTAATGGACGAAAACAACACTAACCCTAATCAGCCATATATAAACAATATAATAATTGTATTAATATATTTTAACGATCATTATTCAACGAGTAGAAATAATTTTAAATAATGATACCATCTCTTAAGCCATTTATCCAATTTCATTAAAATTATTATCAGAGGAACTTTCAATGTCAGTACCAAGTAGATCTAAAAACAAGCCACGGATGAGTTTTATCTACGTTCATAAAGACACATAATGCTAGTCCTGTTCCAGTGTATCTCCTACTTTATACCTATAATTTAGTCATCTTGATCTTCATAAAGGCTTCATTGTACTCCATTCCTGGATGTAAACCTCTTCCTTTTTTCCATTCCTGTCGATCTTGTTTCGTCCAATCCCGGCTTCCAGTCTGGGCATCCAGTCCCGGTCTGCGTGTCTCTTGATGTCGTCAACCCAGCGCTGCGGTGGGTAGCCTTGCCCTCTTGTGTCAGTCCAGTATCTCAAGAACTCACACCCATCGACTAGCACCCGTTCTCACCATAACGTGTCATGTCCACTGTTTCTTCGCTATTGCGACCATCATGTCACCCACTCTAGTTATGCTTCTTATCTATTCATTTCGTTTCCGGTCGCGCAAGGCGAACACAAGCATAGCTCTCTCCATTCCTTTCAATGCAATCCTGAACTTTTCAGCCGACTTCTTGCGATTAAATATTTTTACTTGACAGTGGTGTGGCAACAGCGTTGAGAACATTTATCCGGAATACAACTTATTTCTATCTTTCTTTACATGTTTTTATATCATGATACTACTCTCAAAATCAAAATCAAATCATTTATTCTGTAAAGCCCTACGGCACTTACTTATTGTCATCTTATTTATTTATTTTTTGTTTAAATCTACAACTGGATCGGAACGCGACCACGACTGAAAAGATCGGGCAAGAAACTCGGCGAGCTTGTCTTTTACATAAAAAATATTTTTTTGCCAATTAATTAATGTATTTACCAATTGTCCGTTTATTTTTGCCCTATAAAAGAGACCATAATAATAGTATCAGTAGGGCAGACACGCTACACTTTGACATCGTAATAAACAAGTACATAGATCCTTATCCTCCAAGTAATCCGAAATTTTGTAATAACCATTTTGACAGAGTTTACTTTTAACAGTAATTTTAAACTTATTAATAGGCAAATCTCAAATGATATTGGGAAGTTTATTTAAAGCATCGTATATATTGTCCCATACAAAAATGACTTACTCTGTGGAGTCGCGTCACATGTTCGGATAGTTTGTGCTTATTCCGCGTGTTGATGGAATGAGCATCACTCCTTTTATCAAAACTGTTAACACTTTTCTTGAAATATATGAAATTTTCATAGATAAACTGAGAAACCAATTAGAATGTTTATATATTTAAACTTCTGTCTAAGGGAAACTCTGGGAGCTAAACTGTAGATAGCTCGTATAGCCCTCTTTTGCAGAATTATAATAGAATTAAGATCTGCATCCTGCATAAAATCCCGAGAGCTGTTTGCCATAAGTCACAACGATATGGAAATAATCAAAATAAACCACACTGGCTGTGTCTACATCAGTTAATGCACTATTTTTTTTTTCAACAGCCTAAAGAAGCCGCTGAACTAAGTCTACTAGAGAACTCTATATGGTACACTAAACACAGCAACATAGTTCAGACACATTTATAGTGGTGTTACTTATTGTATTCTTGGACCGCACAACAATTAAATTTGTGAACCCGTCTATGTTATCCAATAGTATATATATTTAGTCTTCTTTTTACCATCATTAAATTGACCAAAATGGTCAGTGTGTGCGTGTCGTATGAAAAGGCTGGGGCACTCTTAGAATTGAATTAAGTCTGGAGCTATACCAGGAGCACACTGAATCAAGGCTTGACAATGTCTTTTGTACAAGGAATATCTCACTCTCTACCGAGAGCTTTTGTATGACTACTAATTTTGGGAAACCAGTCATCGAATGTGATACTGCACAAACTTTTTTTTTTGAGAAATGTGACCAATGTCATCATAACAAAACATTTAAACTTGCCATGCCCCCTTTTCTACAAGCCACTTCGGACCTTAATTAGTGATTCGGTAACTAATTAAGGCAGTAGTTTTACTTGACGTATGCTACATGGTGAAGTTTTAAAATGATATAGATTCTGCCATAAAAACCCATATGTAGTGGATAGTATATGTATATTTGCAAGTAATGCTGCAGGGCGCAACCGTTGGATAATGGAAGTCCATTCTATTATACCCGGTGCTGAATATAATTTGAAAACAACTACTCAGTTCACAAAAAGTAATGCGATGATACAAATAAACATAATAATTTTACTACGATTGTGAACCTCTTTTTTTTGCCAGTCGATTGAGAACTAATAATACAGGATTACAATTTTAAGTTAGGTATACATATTATCAACGTATTGAACATAAATAATATAATATGTAATACTTTCCCATTCTTTGTATTACGACCGTGTGACGTACAAGCCTGACAGCAACTCGGCGAGAACTACGTGCACAGGTCCGTTTGTACGATTCCGGATCCAAGCAGCGTTTATCAGTAAGGGCGTCAATGCGTAGGGCGAGTCCGCCTCAATTCGCAGCCCCTGTACGTAGGTTTCATCTTGTGAAATTTTCTGTGATGCTAAGTTTTTATTAAAAAAAGAGCTATAATTTTAATATAACTTCTATTATTTTGTGTATTTAAATTTTCTATCTCTTCGGTCGTATCTAATTATGCTCAAGTCTAGTAACACCTTATTTATTTATATGTATATTGAAATGGGCAAGACCAGTCAGGCAGACCTCTTTTATTTAGTTTATTAGTCAAATTTCAAGAAAGTATCTCTGTTCTTCTCCCATATATTTATCAGCCATTTTCAGTTTCGAGAATATCATACAAAACTGAAATGCAAACATAATTGTTAACAACCAAACTTGGACCAACCGTGGGCCAATAGGTTTTGTCGAAGAGCCTATTCGGGTCTTCGGGAGGCGGGGCCCATAAGCGCCTCCAGCGAACATCGGCTACGATAAGTAGCGCTAATTAATTAAAAGTAACAAACAATACAGTACATAGACAATTAAATTAAGGGTAAAACTCACAATGCCTGGAACATCCAGGCAGCTCTTCGGTCCATCAAGGCGGGGAAACAGTGTTTGCTCCAGCGACCTTCCCGATCCATCCGTGGGTCGTGTCGTAGTGGCAAGTACCTAGCTGATCTAGCTAACCGTAGAATTATCCTACCCCAGACGGCTGTCCTTAACCTAAACACAGAAATACGTAGCCCTCTGATATCTCTGATAAGCGAGACCCGCGACAAATACAGTCGCGAGTTTATAAAACAATAATAAATACAAAAATGTACTCTAAAGAGATTCGAACTCTTCACTCCATAGGATGTTTGAGGGGGCCACGAGTCAGACGCCATATCACCGTACTATTCTGACTCATGACAAAATTAAATGACGAACCAAACATCAGTTTGTGTTCTCTTTCTTTTACTAAAATCATCATTTTGAGATTCACCCCAAATATATAGGTACGTTTATTCAAAAATAACCTTTGTTTACCAAAGTGCATGTGGTATGGTTTTCGTATATCATTCAAAAAATAATAACTATATGATATATACAAAAAAAAGACTTATCTGCGGGCACTGCAAGCATTCAATTATTAAATTGGAGAAGATCAGCAATCAGTAAGTTCCGTAAGTAAGTTGTTGGCAAAAAAAAACCCATAACCCGTGGCGTGTGAATGTGATTAATGATAACTCAGTCCTGTATGTGTCTTATACCCAACTAGCCCGTTTCGGAGGCTGGATGTCATCAAACTCACATTGATACAGTTTGCGATGACCTTTGAAAGCACATATTTAACTGATGTATATAAACACATTGCATCTCACAAACACAATTTTATGTAATGTATCCAATGGATAATAGCATGATAGTTACATTACCGTTTTGATAATTGTACAAAGCTGTACGTTTAACCCGTCAACTCGCGATTCGCCATATTTGGCCAATAATACAATAGACTTCGCCGAAATCAACCCACTTTTCCAGGAACTGCAACGTGTGTAGAAAAGAAATAAATAATCATAAAAAATACGCAGGAATGTTTCCCGAACAAGTTATGACACAAAATAGTTTCTTTTTAGTTTCTGCCTTTTCGGCATGCAAATATTTCCGGATTCCGCCCCATACCCATAAATAGATATATAAATTACCACGATATAGCGAAATAATGTCGGACGGAAGAACCTTCCACCAAAAGCTAGAAGCTGTTTTCGCAAAGTTTTGCACAGTAGGTAGTTTGAGGAATGATTGTCAACAATATACAAAAATAAATCATAGTGCATTGGACTATAGAGCATTTTGAACGATTTACGTCTGTCTGACCATTTATAAAGTAGACGAATTTCATTGATTTTATGCACCCATGTGCTATACTTTGGTTTTTGTAGGACGGAATAAACTCTGGCACAATGTTGATACGAGTATTAGCAAGTTTCCATGATAATCATAAGAACTGGCTTTACTTAAAACATTAGTTATATTAAAATAACAACTCACTTCTGGAGTAGTCTCTTCTCAATCCACGACAGAGCGCTCGCGTCTGCGGTGTCTCACCTCAGAACGCTCGGGATGCACACGCACGTCGAACCTTCACGTCTTGCACGTCGCATGGTAGAGCTCTCATGTCTCGTACGTCACACAGCGGAGCCTCGCGTCTCGTACGTTGCACAACAGTCTCTCGTGTCTCGTACGTCGCACAACGGAGCCATCATGTCTCGTACGTTGCACAGCGGAGCCTCGCGTCTCGTACGTTGCACAACAGATCTCTCGTGTCTCGTACGTCGCACAACGGAGCCCTCATGTCTCGTACGTCGCACAGCGGAGCCTCGCGTCTCGTACGTTGCACAAAAAATCTTTCGCGTCTCGTACGTCGCAGGGCGGAGCCCTCATATCTCGTACGTCTCATGGAGGAGCTCTCGCTTCTCGTACGTCGCATGCCAGAGCCCTTGCGGCTCGTACGTTGCATGCCAGAGCCCTCGCGTCTTGTACATCGCACAGCGGAGCCTCGCGTCTCGTACGTCGTACAATAGATTTCTCGCGTCTCGTACGTGGCACAGCGAAGCCTTCGCTGCTCGTACGTCGCACATCCGAGCCCCCAAGATCCATGTGATGGCACGCTTTTAATGCTAAATGGGCGATATATCTCTTTTCTATAAAAAAAAATTCAGACCGCAACTTAGATCTTGATGAAATACAGTTTGGGAATAATTAAATAATGTTTAAATTTAAACAGCTTTACGTGAGTAATCCCGATTCTGATTTGTAACATTTCATTTAACATTATCGCTGTAATAAGCATACTTGATAAGGAATGTATTCCTTAATAAGGTATTGTAAATAAGACAGAGCATTCACTTATTATTTTACATTTTATTCAATAATTTACTAATCACTATACTTCGCATTTAATACTATTTCTCTCTGTTCAACAATGTTAAACCACAAGTATAAACTATTCTAATTATTTATTTAAAGTATAACAACATATCCCTTTAAATAAAGATTTTAGTCAACTTGTGCTCAGATTTTATAGTTGTACCGACATAAATTCGACGCTCAACGTTTCCTAGTGTTCACCTCGGCTAACGACAACAGACTGGCCGCTTTCCGCCACGCTTACTACTTTTATAACAATATTTTAGCGGTAGAACAACTCTCCTACCATGATCGTCAACAAAGCCACCTTGCGGTGAATTTAGAAAACATCTGCGAGTCAAATACATTCCATTTATCCAATAATAC
This sequence comes from Selenia dentaria, assembly GCA_917880725.1. NCBI lineage: Eukaryota > Metazoa > Arthropoda > Insecta > Lepidoptera > Geometridae > Selenia > Selenia dentaria. The sequence goes on from OU862893.1 coordinate 25,489,947, forward strand.
AACAATTTTGCTAATTTTAACCTACTGAAATTGATTTGTCTATAATGTATGTTTTTTTATAGTGAAATAATTATATATTGTTAACAATCTTAATGATGTTACAAATTTCAGAATGGTTACGTCAAAAATATCTATTTTACATTTTTATCGGTTGTAAATTTTTAAACAATTTTTAGGGAACTTTTAAAATAATTAATGTTATCTTCAGTACCTACGTATTATTTTTAAGCACTTTTTGAATCTTTCACGGCTGTTTTCAATAAACATATTGCTACTTACGGGAGGAAAACCGTGGTATTTATTTTAATGAGCTCCCGATATTTCGACACTGTTCATTGACTGTGAATGCCAATCGATCCCGTAAGTAGCAAGTTAAGTACCATGACAGTTAAAAAGTACCTATTATCACAATATTGTGCGCATGGTGCGGACTTCGACAAGTTATTTCACACTTTTTGTTGTTAAAGTAGGTTTAATTTTTTTGATAAAAAATATTAATATGTACAGCCCTGGAATGGAACTTTTTACCGTCTTCTGTATTTTTTTTATGAACTACTTTTAGGTATCGTTTAGGCTAGAGTGAATAAATGGTTTCTAGATCGACGAGCTACATCCAAGGTCACACCATAGCTTACCTTCAGGCGAGGTCATGCCCAAACGTATATCTGTGTATTACAATTTAAAAAAAGACAATACGTTTTTATTATAAGATTAAATACTAAACTTAAAAAAAAATGCTAATTTATCCCACTAATTCCACTAATATTATTTTAAATGTCAAAGTTTGGATGGATGTATGGATGGATAAATGGATGTTTGTTACTCAAAAATGGCAGATCGGCTGAAAGGATCTTGATGAAATTTGGCACAGCGATAGATCAAAGTCTGGAACAGCACATAGGCCACATTTTTTCATCCATCACCACGCGGGTGAAATAGCGTAATATTCTTGGGCACAGCATAGACAAAATAACAAGATCTCCGCCTACGACAAGATCGTAATGATGACAGTTCTGTTAAAGTTTGTGTAAAGGCCTATTCAGACCTGGGCGTTATTCGCTACCGCGAGCGGTAGAGAAATTCGAGAGGTAATGCGTTAATTTCGCTAGCGAAGCACACTCCGGTACAGAAACTGAATTTATATCGACCGTTAGTCATTTCTGTGTCGTTAGTGAACACACACGTCACACATAGTAAACGGTGTAAAACAAGTTTACAGTAATCCCTCTAAAATTTTACTCATAGCGATGAAGAAGAAGCATTAATTTTATTAGCTTTAGTTACCTCACCAATTAAGAAGATAATTTGGGTTCATGACATTAACATACAACACAGGATTCGTGGAGAATTTCACACTTTATATCCACGTTTAAGACTTGATGAAGGTCGTTTCTTTAATTCATTTAGAATGACGATTGAGAATTTTGATGAAATATTGAATGTGATAAAATCAGATATTACAAAGATGTTCACAAAATACCGAGAACCCATTTGCCCTGAAGAACGCCTAGCAATAACATTGAGGTAAGAAATAATAAATAATATATTACGAGTACTTGTCGGATTTTTATTGGATCATAAACTTAAAAACTAACAAATCATAAAATTATAATTTTTAGCGTTTACAATTTAAGTTTTACATAACCAATGCTTTTTTCAACAAAAAACATGATTGGGAACTATGTCGGCATGATCTGACCTGATCTGACATTTTCGTAGATTTTAGATTTAGTCTCTTGTTTGATAATTATTTTGGACATCATCGATAACTTCTTCGAAATCTAGAACCTCAAACTGTTCTGTCGACGAACCAGATTGAAACATAGTATTCTCTTGAATATATTGGAAATCAGAATTATCACTTATATTATTTTTATTTGCATCACGGGTAGAATACACAGTTTGATATGATCGTACAGAGGTCCCAGAGGTTGACTACGTTCTTGTTCTTCTTCTAGTTCCGCTTCCATTATCACTTGGGCTATTTTCATTTTTGTTATTTTTTATGTCGTCCTGGGAAGCTATGAATAGGCTTTGCGTATCCAAGCATCACATGTTCCGTTGAAGATAATTTTGTCTTTTTTTGCATTTAAATATGAAATTACTTTATCGACAGGATGCTCGTTAACAGAAGCTCGTTTTTTGCCCGTATTTAAGGTGTAGGATTCAGATAATGCTATAGAGCTTGAACGCTGCGTTGAATTTGCATTACCAGTGTTAATATCCGATTCAGCAACATGGGTATCAAATATGTTTTCTGGTTCGCTTGCTAAATTAATGTCAGTTGGAGCAAATCCTATAAAATCTTTTAGAAATTCCATTGAAGATGCCCACTACCATTTGCTGTAACGACTGTATGTTTGTGATGCACTCTAGCCTGTGCTGGTTTTAATACTTTTTTAATATTCACTGTAGGAGTATCGTGAGTTTTTATATTTCAATTTGGCATCATCACCTGTAAAATATGCATTGTTATAGCAAATTTAAATTCAATAACAATTATTGTCATCATTTTTTTGGCAGATTTTTGGCGAGCGGAGATTCATATCGCACTATCGCAAACAGTTACAGAGTTGGTTGCTCAACAGTCTCACAAATTGTTGATGAAGTCTGTCATGTTATTTGGACGAAATTAAAAACTATATACATGAAGCCTCCTACAGAAGAATTGTAGAATTTACTCGTAACTACGGAGGAGTTTTATAATTTGTGGCAATTTTCCCCAATTGCATCGGGAGCATTGATGGTAAACATGTAACCATCGTTTGTCCTCCAAATTCAGGTAGCAACTATTATTGCTATCTTAAAAAAATTTTAGTGGTCCTCATGGTTATAGTAGGACCACAGTATATTTTTTTATGCATTGATGTTGGAGGTTATGGAAAAAAGCGACGGTGAAATTTTTGAAAACTCTATCATGGGAAGAAATTTTTGTAATGGGATATTGAATGTCTTAGAGCTAAAACATTGCCGAGAACCAATGAAGTGACACCTCATGTGTTGATAGGCGATGAAGAATTCCGTCTGCAAACATATCTGATGAAACCATTCAATCAAAGAGTTTGTCGAGCAGATAGAAAAAAAGAAAAATAAAATAAGCGCTTATGCCGAACTATACGCGTTGTCGAAAACGCTTTTGGGTTACTGGCTCAAAAATGGCGAATATATGTACTTCACACCCATGCAACTCAAAGTATCTACGGCTAAAAAGGTCATAAAAGCAACATGCGTATTGCATAATTATTTACGTTCTAAAACTTGCAATACCACATACTTGCAAAATATGTCTTTCAATGTACAAAAAAATTATGAAACAAACAATGAAAATCAAAATTTAGAAGATTCGGGACCTTCAGGACATAACGTGCGTACAAAATTTTTTAACGATGGCTAAAGCAACGATGTTGTATAATATGACACATAAAATTATGTTGTTTAAATAAATACACATAACTATAATACAACCCAGTATATAAAATCAAAGACTTACCGCTCGTGTAATTTTTTTTTCCTATCTCATCCCATATTTTATTTTTCATAAATATATTTTTATAATCACTATGTGACATGTGTCACAAAACTGGACTACACTTTACCATCTCAATAAATGTATCATTATTAATCCGTTTTGGCGTCATGTTTAAAAACGCATCCGTTCTTATTCATGTTATGGTCGTACCAGTGGCCATGGACCAAAATATATACTAAGAAATAGACTGGTATCTTATACCTTTTTTGTGATATATATATACATTTGTAGATAGCAGTAGTTTCCATACAAAAAGTCTGAACAAATCCAAATATTCTAATAAAAAGTTACTCTATGGGGCGGTACTAAGTAGGTAAGTAGTAGTCGTCAAACAAAACGGTTAGTGGGGCGAGGGCAGGGAGCTTGTCGGTACATACCTGCTCGTGCGTCGCCCGGCGGAACTAGTTTCGTCAAACAAGAGATAATACCGCCTCACTAGGCGGTATAAGTTTCGCTGCAGTTGTGGAACTTCATACGAGTACTATTTACCAATTGAGTTCCGCGTGGTATTTTTCGCTACCCATACCGGTAGCGAATTACGCCCAGGTCTGAATAGGCTTTAAGTTTCTGATAGTTAAGTCAAGCACGCTATCATTTTGACAGTTCGATATACTAGACGTGCTCGATGACCGTCAAGGATGATGAAATGCGACACAAATATCGTCAAGGGTGATGAAATGTAATGACAGTAGTAGACATTGTCATTAATTTTATATTTGTATGTAAGTAGGTACTAGGTACTTTATTTTATTATTAGTGTTTACTGATTGCTTTACTGAGTATTTAAATTTACTAATACTATTATATCAATTGTGTTTGACTATGAAAACATTTTATGATATTTTGATATAAAGATAGTTATGGCCTTGGAGAAGATAATAAATTACACGAAGTACTAATCCTGCACAGACAAGTCGTGGGCACCAGCTTGTTACAAATATAATAAACAATAATAATAATTGTTTTGTACTAGGTTTATCCTATAATATGACGGCGAATAAAGTTATGACTACGAAACAATAGTAGGTATATAATACCATATTATTACAATTAAGATTATATTCTTAATAATATGAATAATATTACTATAAACTTAATAGACTAGAATACTTAACTTAACAGAACAAAAACTCCGGCTGGTTCATCAGCGTACAGATGGGTTCCCAGAACATTGGCCGCATTACCTCGTTGGTTAACAAGATTAAAAATAAAGTAAAATAAAATAATATTTAGATTATATAATACAGCAAAAAATTTGCTCCCAACTTACAAAATACTGCATGGAGAGATTTAAGGAAACTCAGAGTAGAACGTTCATTCCTTTGACAACGCTAAATAACTTTACAGACTACTCGGTTCCATCTCGAATTACTTACAAAGTATAAGAGGAATTTCACGCTATGGGCTTCAAAGTTCTAGTGTACCCCATTTATATTACATGTATATGAGGTTTAAATACAGGAACGAAATTACGCCAAGTGAAACCTAATTTGGTGCGCGCTGGAAACATTGCAGCAACGTCGCATCAGAATTTATGTTCCTTTGCACACAGTACTTACACAGTTTGAAGTATCGAAGGTTTTATGCCTTTTTTAAGTTACACTTAAAACATATCAAAGATTTATGGTTTATGCGTAGAAGAGGGTTATCTAATTAATAATGGCTTTTAGAAAAGCCTATGTTGATTGGTCTGTTTATCTCTCGGCAAATAGTAACTATATTTTTTTTTAAAGCTGTATCCGACGTGAACACCAAAAAGTATAAAATAATTTGTTGAAATTGGTACTATGATAGTTCAAAAGTAGGTACCTATATGTGTGTATGGTATACCCAACAAAACAAAAAAAGAATTTTAAGAATCGGTGAACAAATGGGAGAGAAATCGGCTAACAGAAACAAAAAATACAAACACTCGAACTTATAACCTTTTTTGTTGAAGTCGGTTAAAGATCATGTAACGTGACATCGACCATAATTTTGACATATCTTATCAATATTATTTTCAATTCGGTTTTTTAGCGTTGTAAGCAAGCTAAAGCTTTAAAGCTTTAAAGCTTGCTTGCACCGCTAATAGGAGTTTTTATAGGAGAAAATTGTCGGATTAATCTCGAGAAAGAGAAATTTTCTCGGATCAATTATTCATTTTTCATTGTCTATATAGCTCAGGCCACAGTACCGTGGCCACGGATCGACTCGGGTCCATTGGCTTGGAAGGCAGGGTTACTACAAACTAAGGGCATACCTAAAGTTTTTAAAAAATTTATAAGTAATTGTACTTCACCGAGGGTACTAAAAGAGTCTAATTCCGGCACTATGTGTACGAAGGTAGTTTTCTGTTTAATAGGTATTTGTATCATTTTTTAAAAAGCCTCCATAAATAATCAAACACAATAAAAGGATTCAATGAACAAATCCTGAAAACTATATGAATCAAGCTTTAGTACTATGTATTGTTGTTCTTTCAATATTGATATCAATTAAAATGCAAATACAGCAAGTCATGACAGAAGGAAACACAAATACCAATTGTAATAGTGGTCATCTTGTTATTAAAATGATGTAATACGTTACACCTTAAACAACTTCAAAAAAGGAGGTAGTTTATTAATTCGACCGTTTTTTATGTGTGTTCGCAGATAACTTTGTCGTTTATGAAACATTTTAATAATTATTTTTTATGGATTATATTTCCGTGATGGTCTCCTATAATTTTCATCAAATTCTGTTTTTGAGTTACACTCCAAAAACTGAAAAGTGTTGGTTTATCTTTATGATATCATCAGTATCGGTGTATCCCGTAAGTAGCAAGGTCACTAAAAAGGGTAAAAATGTTTTTTTGTCAAAAAATAGATACGACTTCAACAAGTTAGGTATTTCATACTTATTAGTGTAGAAGTTGGTTCAATTTTTTAATAAAAATGTATTAGCATGTGTGAGATTAATAAAAATTTTTGTTAAATTTAAATTTATGGTTGCGTTTTTGTCTGTGGTAAATTTATTTCCGAACGAAATATTATCTTTAAAAAGTAATGCAGTTGACTCAATTGACTATCCGCTCCCGCCACTGACGAGTCTGGCTCAGACACAAAAAGGCCGCGCAGCTTGTCGGACTAGTCGGACACGGCACGACTAGTGCTCTGAATTGTCTCTTCAAGGGTCAGGTATGACAAGTTTGATTATTAATTGTTATTATGTTATCATTACTATGAATGTTATAAAATGTAAGTCAATTAATTACTTATAACACAACATAATGGATATCATTAAAATTTAATATGAAAAGTAATCTTATTTTAGATTCAAATGTTGGAATAATAATGCTTTTATGATTGATTTCATAATACTCGTAGTGGTTATAAAGAACGATGTGTTGGTTATTTTCGTCTTAAGCTCCCACAAGCAAATGTTAACGTATCTTTAAAATATTGCACAGATTCTCTACGATAGCGGTGTAACAGTTTATTTTTGTATTTATCATTTACCAACAGTTATCCTAACTATAATGTTTTATTTATTCTGCTGCTTTGCACTGAACTACGCTCGTTGTGTCTCGTCTCACATTTGTTTTTCTACAGACTTCCAAAAAAAGAAGGAAGTACTCAATTTGTCTATATGTTTTTTTTATGTTTGTTACCCCATAACTTTCGACTAGGTAAACCGATTCTCAAAATTATGTAATCAAATTCGGTCCAGTAGTTTTTGAGATATACTCCAATAACTGAATAGAATGGAAGTCGGTATTATTTTTTTCAAATTGTACTTGTAGTTGGTGTAGATAGGTGAAAGGTTTTGAGGAGATAGAAGAAAATGGAAGCAGGATTGCGTGATAGTAGGTGCTTTGAAGATACGTATGCACAATGAGTGTAGCAAACGGCGCTGGGAGCGCGACTGACGGCCGATTGCCGTGTCTACAGCTATACATACTCATGTATAAATACATACGTGCATTCGCCGCTGCGCTTGTTTATTTACAAACAGATAAGTACAGTTTTATATATTATATTCGTAATATTAAAGGGATTTATGAATGGTTTTCTTTTGCTTTCAGGTGCAGAGCTTCGCGTCGTCTACAGTTGGTTTACTTACTCCGGTGTCTTCAAACCTTCAAACAATGACGATAGGGTACTACGTACTATGACTCAAGTTCTAGTACAAAAATGGATGTGTTACTATACTATACTATACTTCATATGGCGATTGTCGAGAAAAATACAAACAACGTTACATGATTGCGTACTCTTTGTTTACACTTGTGCACTATTACGCACACTCAACGGTTTCCCAATACTATCACACGTAAAAACTCAAGAAAAAAATTCTAGGATAATTAACCAAAATCAGCGATAGTTATTGTTGTTTTTATACAAACTCTTGGTTGATGCATTCTAAGGACCAAGTCACCCACAAGTGCGAGCGAGATAGATAAAGTGAAATGATTTATGGCGCACGACTCAGTTGATAAAGCGGTGACTATAATAAAACGTTTGAATAGAGCTGTATCACTGTCTCAATTAGTTTTACATATATGCGCGCAGTGTGCACGCTTTATTGTATCATTAATTTAACGTCACTAAGACGAGCTATTTTGCGCTATTTTACCTTATTTTCTTCAACCTTCTAAGGCAGAAGGCTCGCAGGATAATCACTTTAGGGACAAAGACTTTCTTCAAAGCCTTTTTGTTGGTGATTGGAAATTACTAGAATATAATTTAGTTCACATTATTTAATGCTGTGATTATTCAGATATTTGTTTGCCTCTAATGGGGGTCTAGCATAGGGCTTAGGTACTATCGGCGTAGGCACTGAATAAGCCTATTAAATATAAATGTATAAAGTAAATAACAACTAAAATAAAATCGACTTGATTTACATTGTTAGTTTTATTTATATTTTATTCATCATCGTCATCTTACTAAGGCCGTAATAAGTTCACTGCTGAATATATAATATATGCCTCCCTCATAAATTTCTTTCCCTTTTAAGATTATTGACTTTTTTGCTATTTTTGCAAAGGACCAGCTAAATAACTATTTGACAAGAATAAAGCTCCGCAATATGCGACATTGATTTCATCGAACATGATAGTCAGTCTCTGGAACTTTATGGTCATCGATTTTCCGCAATAAATATATAATTATAACATTATAATATAAAAATATACTTACTTTTGACGATTAAAATAAAATAGCAGCTGTTAATACAATATTTCAATTAATTATATATGTTGTTTACCATTACCAAGACAATAGCTTATTATTCTAAGCATCTGTTTATATTTCTTCTAGACCTGTTTTCATATAAACACATCAAGTTCAAGTGCCTACTTTTGCCGAAAGAAATGAGGAATCGCTTCGAATCTTAATTAATCTACTTTAGATAATTATTTCACTTCTAGATAGGAGACTTAATTTTTGTTCTGAAATCTACTAAATTTCATTAAGTTACGACGAAATTGTCTACCTAATTTATATCCTTTGTTACAATAATTTAAGTAATACTTCGTAGTTTGCAATGAAATTTATGACTTTTTGAAACCCGAGTTGTTGTTGATAAGTCTCCTTTATAAGACTTAACTTTATCGATAATTGCATAAGTAATTTTTTTTGTATCGTCAGATAATTGTGTCGTTTTGGTCTTGGTAGAATAGTGCGGGGCTATAGCTCCTCAAGGTTAATCTATCACAAATGTTTATTATTAAACAAATCTTGTGTTGAATAGCCACTTTATACACAAGCATTATAGAATATTTTTTTATCATATGATTTTTGGAGCGCAAGCAGATGCTTAGTGAAACCATGGGATTTTGAAAAGAAAAATGCCTTCCTCTTGAAGTCTTCTGAAGAAACCGCGTCCTCGATACCTCTGGTGTCGCAGATGTCAGTGGCTGACGCTAATCACTTAACCTCCTATTCCCTGGGGGTATGAAAGCATTCCGATTTCAATAAATTTCCATACACAATGAAAAAAATAATTTAAAAAAATACTAATTTGGAAAACCGTTTTTTTTTGATGTAGCGTTAAGCGGTAATCTCTGTCTATAACTATACTGCGTTCATCACCCTGAGGTGTTAACTTGCTAAATCTCATGTGTATGTAATATCATCGGCAACCATATTCATTAAATCGGAATATAGTAATGCGAACGTTAGTGGCTCATGGTAGAAATTGGTATGGTTGCAGTACTCCCTGGGCAAACTGGTTTTAAAATGGTTTACAATCAATCAACTGTCTGAATTGGTGCTTTTGAACAGTGGTTGTAAGAGTTGGGTGGCCACTACAAGGTGGATAGCTGAGCTTACTTACATTTACAACGTGGTCACGAAGCCGGTATGAGATACTGAAACTCAGCTTGATATTTTTTTCGAAGTACCTAAGTGCATTGTTCACTCATCTCTTTCTTGATAGTATAACTTTAGACAAGACATTTTTATTAGCAATGATATTTTGAATTAAATAATAAGGCAGAAATAAAGATGAAACTAAGGACACCATTGTCTTCATTTATAACAAATAACTTAAGAAGGTTAATTTTTTTTTCAAATACCCTGGTGAATTTTCGAACAAATAATTCATTTCTACTATATATTTTATATTTAACTCTAGTGGATCAAAATATCGAAGATTTTTTCAATCAACTTTGTAACATCTCCATAAGGATAGTGAAGCAATCACCACGGATCGTAAGCGTTCGTAAGGTATAGGAATTCATTAGATGCCGGTGTTGCTTCATTACTTGCTGGGCCCGCGTATGGGACGCGGGTTGATAGGGCTGATCAACCTGTGGCCTCAGCAAGCGATGAAGCAGTAGCACAACCTGGAAGACAAAGGTAAATATATTCCATTCCCAACCACTAACAGTGTTAATTTTTGAACCTTTTTGGTCTTTAGCACGTTTTGCCACTTCTTCCGTTTTTGCGTGACCAGAAACAATAAGTATTAGACAAATTATGTGGTAGGTAATGAGTTTATTGCCCATGTAATATTTACAATGTTTTTTATATTCAGTCGTGGTTTGATTCGTGGAAAATAAACTTGAAGTAATTGGGTAAAACAACATTACGACGTTACAACTAAATTATTTTAGAACGCCCAAAGAAGAACCTCTAAAAACTTTCAAATAAGGCCTGCAATTTTGGGCAGCAGAATAATTGCCAATATCACACCTATTCTGAGCATCGGAAACTATTCCGGGAACCTGGGAAACGGTATTGGAAATGTACGTTCCCGACAAAATCTAATTTTACTGGGGATATATTGTATTTCACCTCTACCATACCTATTACTCATACTCTAGGGTTCGGAAACGTCCACTCGATAGAATTGTGAATAGCATTCTTAATCCAATCAGATTTTGAACGAGTGCCAGGAGAACTACTCTTACGGGAAAGTTAACGTTTTCATGTCGCCTTTGCTGTTACGTTTCACATTTCCAGTTTGATGGAACCCAAAACTTTGAATTATTTTTATCTATCATCACCTTTTCATTATGAAGAAGACAAATTGTAGCTACATCCAAAACGACCAGTGATATGGTTTGTTAGACAATGGTTTAAAAATTTTTATCACTGGTCATATTAGATATAGGTTTTTTTTCTAGAGTACTTCAACGGTATTCCTTTAAAATTATTACTTTTTTATAGGAAATATTCTAGATAACAGATTTGAGTGTAAATCACGAGTTATACTCAAATCTGTCTCAATTATCCATTTGTTTTACCAATACTCATCAAAACAATACGAAACCAATTCACTCACCTACTTCCAATGTGAGATGGTTTCAAATGTAATCTTATTGCTTAACATAAGCTTTTGAATTAAATAGCTTGACTTCTTCTACTTCCTTGCTACAATCACTATACTAGCACTGAAAAAAAAAATGCTGAAAATTTTAGATTACCCCAAAAATAGGCAAAGTGTGCTTATTAAAACCAAACTTTAGTTAAAGTAGTTCAATTGATAATGCTGCAAATTCCACACCAGTTTGTTTAGATTGACTTTTGTTGAATAAGATGAACTAGTTAAGGCCTTGGCACATATTTTAATGATTTACTCGAATCAGGAGTGACATTTAAGATAACACGTGTCCATGTGGCTTATACACATTTTTTGTCAATGAATAGAACCGACTTGTACACTAAAAAGGGTGAAATAATTTGTTGAAGTCAGTACCATGATAGTTCGAAAGTACCTCCTATCACAATATTGCATGCATGGTACCGACTTCGACAAGTTATTTCACACTTTTTAGTGCAGAAGTCGGTTCTATTAATTGTTTAAAAAAAACTAGTTTTAGTGACCTTGCTACTTACCTACGAGATACACCGTCAATGATGATACGAGATCGTCATATCGTCGTATATCAAGATAAATCAACACTTTTCAGTTTTTAAAGTGTAACTCGAAACTGCTTGACTGAACTGACTGGGACCACCATAGAAGTATACTTTATAAAAAAAAGAACCATCAAAATCGGTTCATAAACGTCGAAGTAATCCGTTAACACAAAAAAAATATATACGGTCGACCTTAACCTTAAACCTCCTCCTTTTTTTGAAGTTGGTTAAAAACGGCTTCATTTATGTTTAACTTTCTTCATAGTCACATGTTGAGATGACATGATGTGTCATGATACACACACATACACATACCCTTACACTCATCCAAACACAAATGCACATGAAATCAACTAAAATGTCTTGTTCATTTGTTGTGTCTCTTTCTGTATTCTGTGGAATAAGCGTATGTTAGAAAGAGGAGGGCGTTGATATCCAACACAGTTTTCCTTAAAACTTTTGCGGCTTTCATCGTTTTTAATTCCATTTTTATTGTATTATGTTAAATTTACAGATAAAAATAATTATTACTATTCTGAATAAAGAAGTAGTAATATTAAGGTTAGTAGCTAGCCAGACAAGCACTTGACAGTGCTCTATTATACATTCTGTGGATTTCCGCACAGTTATATTATTATATATAAATCCCACTAACAGAAACTCCAGTTCGATGTGACTGCCTGGTCGGCGGCTGACCCTCGCCGCTTCGCTTTTATTTTTTCTACCGACTTCCAAAAAGGAAGGGGAACTCGACTGTATTTTTTATCTCATAACTTTCGATTTGGTGAATAGATTCTCAAAATTCATTTTTTTTAATATGGTGCTTCCCGTGTGGTTCCGCATAAATTTCATCAAATTCGGAACTGAATAGAATGGAATATTAAATTTTTCAAATTGTACTTGTTCTATAAATGTGAAAGTTTAGATGGATGGATGGATGCATGCATGAATGTTTGTTACTCAATCACGGCAGTACGGCTGAATGGACCTGGTTAAAATTTGGTACAGAAATAGATTATAGCCTGGAGTAGCACTTTACATCATCATCCTGCGCAGACGTATATTTTAGAAATGGCTACTTTTACAAAAACTAATCCAAACCTTTTTTGTCGTATCTCTGAATTAAGCACTCGTAGCAGACGTGATGATACTAGACACTGCTCGAGAGCTTGTAAAACTACTTTAATGCAAAATAGTGTTTCCTGTATTGGCTTCCATTGTTTTCAATAACATACCATAAACTATTAGAGGATTAAACAATAATATGTTTAAATGTAAATTAAAGAAATTGCTTGCTAAAAAAAAAAATATTATAGTATTACCGATTTCTTAAAAGACAAATCCATTGATAAATATTCAGTAAAATTGTAATATTAATAAATACTAAATTATACATGTGTAAATATCATAAAATATTACTAATTCTTAACAATAACTAATATATGACATACAATTACCTATTTTGAAATTGAATTTGCACGCCTAACAGGTTAGGACATGTGATCTATTCATTCAGCCTTTATATGATCTTATATGCCTCTCTGTATGTTGTATACCCTACCATGTTCCTAGCAAATAAATAATTTTGACTTTGATGTTGACTTTGACTTTGACGTAGTCGCGAGCACCAGCTAGTTATTTTATATAGGTGTCTATGTTCACCGATTTCTCCCCGTTAAATGTTCAGCTAATATTCAATGCTCAGTAAACAAAGATCTAGTATTCGTTATATCGCTTTGGATACACATAAAATAAAATAAAAATGGAATTATGTATCAGACATGGCAAACTAGGAACAACCAAAATGTTTTATTGCAACTATTACGGTAAGCTTTAAGAGGGTAGCTATTAAATAAGCCATAAATTTATTCAACATAGGAAGGAAACATTTACACTTAATTTCGAAGAAAGAAACTAAATTAAAAAATAAATCTTGATAACAATATAGATAAGGCGGAGAATATATTGCCATACCGAGTGCTGTCAAATATACAGGTTGTCCCAAAAAGTGACTACAGCCAAGTAACGAAAAAAACCTAACTATGATGTTGAAAAGCGGTCCTATGTACTGAGATAATTGGTCCCCAAGAAGTAACAGCCTTTTTTAGTATTCTCACTTTAATGCTCACTTTAACATATTATACGTATACTAGCTTCAGCCCACCACTTCGTCCGCGTAGGGTTTTTTTTTTCTAGATATGAATTGTAATAATATATAGTTACGTTCATGACTATTGCCTGCCACTGTATGTGATATTTGATAAAAGTTCAAATCAACCCCATCTAATTTTAGTTTTTGTCCATGTGGCTTATTAATAGTAATATTGAAAGAAACCTTAGTTGGGACTTTTTTGATTGGGCAATCTTAAATCCAAACAGAGGGTAAGTTCGGATCAATTGTACGCGTGGTACGAAAACTTTTTTCCTCAGTTAACAGATTGGCTTCAATAACATGAAATATCTAAAACTTTCACAAATATAATTTAAAAACACAAAAGAAATAATGAACATAAGACATACATGCAGCCCTAGCTCTCACAGTAGGATTCCTTGTGTTTGTGAGAGCTAGTTTACTCTCTTAGGTTATCTTAATTAAAATTAAATCTTACTTATAAAGAGCAAATAGTGTGTTATTTTTAAAACTTTTATAGATACATAATATAGTATTACAAAGAAGCTTTGAAGGAACAATCCGTCCATCCGTCCGAACGTCTGTCCATCTGTCCATCATAAAGTAAACGACTAGTCACTGTCGCCACTTGATAACATAATTAACGAACGGCATTAAGAGAATCACAATTTAATTAGTAAAAATAAAATCATTATTATGATTGTAGATAGATAATATAAATATTCTATTCTACTAATATTTTAAATGCGAAAGTTAGTGAGATGGATGTATGCATGTATTTATGTGTGGATGTTTGTGACTCTTTCACGCTCAAACAGCGGGGCTAATTTTGACGAAATTTGGTATGGAGGCGCTTGATTAATACATAGGATACTTTTCATCATCATCATCATCATACATCACCATGCGGTTGAAAAAGCGTATTATTCTTCGGCATAGCATAGACAAAATAACAAGATATCGGCCTACGTTAAGATCGTAATGATAACAGTTCTGTCACAAAGTTTGTGTCAGTTTCTGATATCTTAGTGAAAATCACGCTATCATTTTGACAGCTCGATTCACTCACTAGACTTGCTCGGCGACCGTCAAGGATGATGAAATGTAATGACAGTTTTTTTACATGGTGATTAATTATATATATATATAATAATATATAATATATTATATATATATATTTATTACGTACGTAAGTACTGTAATTTCTTAATTTTGTGTTTACTGATTGATATAACTAAATATTTAAACTTACTCATATAACACTATTATAGCAATTAGCTACACGAGTATGCCATTGTTCAATGCTTTCAAGCCTGAACCGAAATACAACCAATTATTTGTTAGAACTTCAACGACAGAACTTGTGCCTACTAAAAGGCCTTATCACAGGTCACTGCAAACTCAACTAGGTATCACCTGTACAAGACTGGTGCAACGGACAGTCCACTGTGCAGAGGATGTTTGGAGAACGAAACCGTGAATCACGTGCTGTTGCAGTGCACGGCCACAGAAAGTATACGGAACACAACTGGACTACTAGAGGATCAATATAATTCTGGAACATCATCGGCATGCACACCACAAATATCCCTGGAGCAGTTGTGCCAGCGACCCAGGGTCATACTCATACATACATTAAGAAGTTGGGATGGCTCGGATAGAAGCTGGCAGGGGAAATGTTCAATACACCCTAAGCGGGACGTCAGTGCAGTCCTTAGCCCCTCTCAGAATAAGAGTAAGAATAAGATTATGGCTCCTCCCGTGTAGCTACAAGTATATCTATATTATAAAGAGGAAACATTTGTATGTAAGTATGTTTGTAACGAATTGGCTCAAAAAGTACTGAACCGATTTCAAAACTTCTTTCACCATTGGAAAGCTACATTCACCCTGAGTAAAATAAACTATATAAGATTCATCATCATCATCCATCAACGCGCGGGCGAAACCGCGGAGAGCAGCTAGTTTCTAATATGAGCATAATTGGTCAGTGGAGTGACGATCTGCGCAAGTCGGCTGGCAAAAACTGGATGCGAGAAGCCCAAGATACCTAAGTGGCGTGGTATTGGAGAGGCCTATGTCTAGCAGTGGACTGCTACAGGCTGATGATGATGATGATCATTTGGTTGCCGAATTGAAAAACTAGATGATTTTGGTAATACTCAGCATGAACATTGGTTTCAACAATATATAAAGTTTTTGCAAAATTGGTCAAGGTCTAATAAATATTTGATATTTTTTTCTGAATTATTTTGAGCTGTTTTTTTATCAGTAATATTAAGTAATTAATTTGCGAGGTCTTAAGCTCACAGAACCACCAGTTGTTATTTCACTCTATGTATAAATTTAAATAAACAATAGGCGAGATTTAAATATGTTTATGTAAACATTTCAATTCGATGTAGTTTCCATTGACCAAAGTTCGCCTTTGTCGGCATCAAAACCAAATGCGCATCGTATTGTTAAATTCGTGATGTAGCTGTGTTGTTTGAACCTCTCTTGTAGTTCAAAGCCGATTCTCGTTACAGCCACAAACTAGATGTATACTAGCGCGGAAACCTCGACAAAGTAGAATCGATAACTTGTTTACACATAACCGTTGTCTCCTTAACTATTTCCTCGGTACTTCGTGTATTGAATATCCCACAACTGGGTCATAGCGTCACTTTTGTGAGGGTATTAACTCGGGTGCACATCATTATTAGATTTACGTAGCCGCGTCTGAAAAAAACAAACTTTTATTTACGAGTTGAAAACAATCAGCACAACCCTAACACAGTGACGTAAAGTTGAAAATAGCTCGTTTAATTTTAAAATGACTTTAATGAGATTATTGTGTGCAGGGTGTAGATAGAGAATAGCCCAGAGTAGACAATTCACGGATTATCAAGTGACAAGTTGACTTGACACGAGTCACAGTAAAATGGACCCTCGTCACATCAAAATCTCTCAGTTTGATTAGCATGGTGGTTAATTTGAATTTACAACTAGGTAGCTCGATGAAATGTGCTTGCAAGGAGCAACCATCTTCTGAATTAAGTAAATCAAAATTTAAGATATTATTATAAACTGTTTAAGAATTTTCTTTGGTTATTAAGTTATTCTAATGCAAAATTTTTCTGAGTTAATATTTTTCTTTATTGCTATTATATCTTCTATTTTTATTTGTAAGAAAGTAAGCCTTGTAAGAAAATTTCTTCAATGAATTCGTTTATTTATTACTAAAAATAAAAACTATGAATTCTGAACACTCATCATTACATCGGCAAATACCATAACGGAACCTTGAGTATGAAAGAAAAATTACTTAATGCATCAAAGGTCGCACGGCCAGACACAATAGAAATTTCATTGTTATAATGACATCGACCCTTGAAGGGTTAATTAAGTATATTTTTGTATTAAAAATTAAGGGCTTTTTGCACCATATTCCCTAAAAACAATTAAACACCATGCTGCTTCAAGCTTCAAAGCAAAGACAGAATAGAAAGGCGACGTTCAAAAAAGCTTTGAGGCAGCTTGCACGATTGTGCTAATCATTTTTAGGGAATGTTTTGCAAGACCGTCTTAATCTTTAATTCAACAATTAACAGAAATTCTGCAAATAAAACTATAAAAAAAAGAAAATAATACTATAAAAATATATCGAGCATAGTAGATTTTGGCATGTGGTCCTATTTTGATTATTTTGCCGGTTAAATTATAGATTAGTATAATATTTCAAACCACAGAATGTGTCTCTAATTTAGAGACTTATATCTATGTTTACCAAATGTTTCAAACTTCAAATTTCAACATAAAATTAAACAGATTGCAATAAAGAGGTAAACAGAATAGTTCCATTGAATTAATACAAGTATAAACGGACGTGACGTGAGTCTTCTTACATTTGTGTTACGACTCACGTGAAGCTTCTAGTAAATTGATAATATTAATTTCAAATCTTGAGTTCGATAAAGTTGTTTAATATTCCGTCTGGAGGCTCGTTATAGATCCACAGGGATCAAGAGAGATCCCTTTCATCGTCAATTAGGAGTTTAGGAAACTGCGTCGAGCATATCATTGAATTTCAGTGTGTTTGAGAGATTAAACTTGAATTGTGGTTTTATAAATTAGCTATTTATTTTAAGGTTTCAAATCAAAGAAATTACATATAAGTAGGAAACTAAAAGATAACAAAAATTGTGATCAAAAACGATCATACCTATAAATAAAATATATGTGTGGAAATAATATTACTACTAACAGTAAGTTTACAAAACACGAATAATACGATTCAAATTTATATATTACATGACATGCATAAAGATTTTTTAGAAATCCTCTTAAAGTACGATGCGAGAAGATTTAAGATTTTATTTAAGTAAAGTAATGTAGCACGTATGCGTACAAATGCATACGATTGTTTGACATATCTAGGGTCCAAACCTTGGACCAAGGCTCAGGCAAATGCAGGGTACCAACTGGCTAGTAAGATGTACCTCAAGAAAGAACCACCACTATAAAAAACTACTGCCTCTATGACTGCGCTGTGCATAATTATTACCTAACTCAAAACTCACTATGTTGAATATACGACTTTTCAATTTTATTTTTCACGTACCAAATATTTTATAGTTTACTTCCTACATAATATCGGCTGGCACTAAAACTCATACAACAACGCATCAAAATTCAATGCTTGATTAAAAAAATATGTTTGCTAGTGAAAATTGTTTGGACTTCAATTTGTATCGTGTTATTATGAAATCAATTGATTTGGTTTATACAAAGAAATTTCTGGGTTGTGCAGCAATTGTAATAAACTAGTATCAGCCTTGTCTTTTGTCCGCGTGGAGTAAAGGTTAGTACGGTTACTCGGAAACTATCCATTTCAAATTCAAATACAAATATATTTATTTCAGGCACATAAACCGATAAAATTTACAATACAATAAAATATTTCATTAGTAAAGTTTATAAATACTACGTATAAGAGTGTATGAATTTGACATTATGCCGCAAAGCAATAGTGCATAACATAACAGTGTAAAGGCTACAAACATATATCTTGGGGGACATTCCCCTAACCCTAGGTTTTGCTGCTCATAGCTTTACAACGCCAAAGTGAATTTATCTCTGTTACGTGGTTTTTGCTGTGAAAAATCCCATAAAAATGGTGAATCTCATGGCCCTGGTTTTCCGCCGACGGTACGTAGACCTATGGGAAATATATTCCGCTGACTTTGAGTATAAGGTACGCTAGCCTGCTCGGTACACTTTCGACTTTACTACGTTTTATAGAAGAGACTTGCGTACATGGAAACCCAAAACCACTCCAGTATTTTGATGTCTTTCTCAAAAGCAAAACAAGTTACGGAGGACAATCGTATCCTATTCCTCTCTTTGGGGTTATTGGATTTCCGATAATTCGATGACGTCCATAGTTATGTCTCGCTACTTACATAATGCATCAAAGGCACGGCCAGACACAATAGAAATTTCATTGTTATAATGACATCAAACCTTCAAGGGCTAATAATAAATATTAATAATAAGGAGTAATTAGGTTATAATAATTATATTCCATGATTTATTACCTGTTAATGTAATTTAAAGACATAAATCCTTAGACAGAACAAAAATAACACATACAAGGGTGGTCTGCCGTGCAATTGTCCAAGAGCAAACATCGTTAGATATTTGACAGCATCCGTAAAACAAATGACGAGATGACAAGAAACGTTGGAAAAACAACCTTACCTTACCCAACATACAAGGGCGATATCTCATAAAATATTTGACATCGGTGAGCTCGTCGACGAATCATTAGAGAATCGCACGGCAGAAAAGTTTCCGACTTCAACATGAAGATGGAATCACTCGTAAATAAAAGCTAGTGAATTTTGTTGTCCATCTGTTGACAGTTACTCGCCAAAGTTTCAGCCATTTTGGACACGCAGTTGTCATGTCAGTCATTGAGTGTGTTGATGTGATTGTTTTTATGAAAATGGACAAAATCGAGTATCAAGCTGTATTAATGTTTATTTTTGAAAGGCAATACGCCTACGCAAATCAATGATGAGTTGGATTTTGTGTAAGGGGACTCTGCAGCATAATTTAACTAAGTGAAATTTTAGGCAGCTGAATTTAAACTTTTCGGAGTTTAGTACATGGTTTGCGCCAATTTCGTATATGAAATTCCCTTAAGCCATGTTTTTTTTATACTTCTCTCCACAGACTCCAGGGTCCGTGCCTTTTTTCAACTTTTGGGGTTTTCAAAACTTACGATTAATTTATTACATTCAACAAATATACATGCATGGGGAACATATTAAACTAACTAACTATTTACTATATTATATACTAAATTTATTAACTAATACATATAACTAAATTTTATTATTACTATTAAGATTATTCTGAGTTGGTGTAAGCATTCACAGTCAGACCAGTGTCCGCAAACAGCACCCGTTCACGAGTTGACGCATGTGCCAGCCATCGCCTTCCTCAACCATTTCTGAGGGAAGATGGCGACCCGCCACACACGCCACCGCTTGCCAACACATCTCCATTCGCATGTCTGCTCTGAATGCCCACACCATCTCTTTGTCAGTACAACAATCATACAATTTTTACACCACTTATATGAGAACTTAACGCTAGTTACAGGTTATTGTGAGCCCACATTGCCCACATTGCGCTGAAGCAGGGCCTCCATCACCACGCTGTTTCGATCCCTGATTGCCATCTTCAGAATGTAGCTATAGATGGTTTGTTCGCTCGCAACCATCGCTTGCCTCACAAATCGTCCAATGGCATCATCTTCGTCGTCGGCGTAGTAGACAAAGGTCCTCGTGTGCCGGGAAACCACGACGACTGCGTGCGGGACGCTCTCGTGCAGCTTCATGTTGCCTTTCGTTTTTATTACCGCGACAGGCTCGTACGCCAGTCCCTGCGCCTTGTGAATGGTAAGGGTGCGTGATCCTTCGCCCTTTCCATAGCCCTAGCTGGTCAGGGTCTCCTTTTCCTCCTGAGTGTGGACCAGGAAGAGGGTGTTTGGAAGGAATTTGGAGATTTTTGCTCCCGTGTATTTCTTGAGGCGCAGGGACCTTATACTGGAAGCCCAGGAGTATATACCGGAGTATATTTCATATGCAACATCCATTGGGCTCCGGTGCGTGCACAACAACTCCTGGCTGATGTTCGTAACCAGGCTAGGGCGGTTATACCTTAGATCGAACAGGTTCTCCCTGTCTGTGTAAGGTAATTGGTTGACGTCTCCGATGAGGACAAGTTCGCTAACTCCAGACAGCCTAGAAGCCATTACTATGGCCCCAAAATGGTTCATGTGAGCCTCGTCAACCATCAGGCGGATGTAGCTCTCATTTTTTATAAAACCATGTACTAAAGCCGAGGTCATAGTGCGCACCTTGGTTTTCACCAGGTCTCTGATTCGGTGCGCTAACTTCTCTCTCAGGTCTTTTGCTGCCTTTGTAGTTGTTGTTGCGATAACGTCCTTGTCCACATCGAAGTGTCTTACCACCCAAGTTGCTTTTCCGCATCCGGGAACTCCATTGACCCACTGTATTTTGGGTACCTCCCAGTGTTTCCAAAATGTCTTGATCTCAGAGTCTCCCGAAATGGCTTTCGCCATTTACAAGACTCTGTCATCCAACATTATCTTGGTGCACCGGGCGGTGACAACAATAGGGTCGTGTGGTGGTATTGCGTATTTTGGCCTACCAGTCCGTTCTCCTCATTCAGAAACACAAAGCCACTTGTCGCGTTGTAGGCAGCCATATACTGACCAGACATTGCTCCCATGATGATCGAGGATGTGCCGTTGTTGTATATGGCTGCTTCAGCCATGGTTTAAACTGTTGACTAACTTTAGTCCACGTTTTATAATAACGCGGATAATTTTTAGGCATACACCTACAGCACACTAGGATTCTTTGTGTCGCGGGAGGCACGGACACACACAATAACACATCACAACACCCAAGACACGATAACAAACATGTTTGCTCATCTCACAAATGTTTGCCCAGGGGTCGAACCTGGGACTCCGCGCTTAGGAAACAGAGTCGCTACTAACAAAGCCAACGGAGCCGTCTTATCATATTATTCCTATTAAACTAAACATAAACTCCCTTAGTATTTACATAGGACACCGAAAGCTATCGGGAAATACTTTGCAAATTTTAGTAGATTCGTTGAATAGCGTTCCTCGTCGATTCGGTCGCAGTCGAACACCTACATAATTAATTTCATTGAGATGAAAGAACCTTCATTTGCACTCGAGTTCACGAGCAGCCATTCACTAAACGTACCTATCATTTTAGATTGTCTTATTAACTTATCAGTTCATTTGGAAATAATTTATTTTTATTACAAATATGCACATTACTAAAGTGATAGTTACTGTGATACTGAGAAAAAGCGCTACTCTACGACCAGTTGTGACTGTGGCAGGCCAAACATTGGAAAGAGTACGCAAGTACAAGTACCTGGGCAAGTGGTTGACTGATGAGTGGGACAGTGATACGGAAATTAAAACCCGCATAGAGATTGCCCGTAGTGCCTTTGGGAACATGAAGAGCGTACTATGCAATCGCAGACTAAATATCTCACTGCGCACCCGCTTTCTTCATTGTTATATCTGGCCGATACTTTTATACGGTTGCGAGGCCTGGACTATAAAAGAGCAACTCAGGAAACGTATAGAAGCATTTGAGATGTGGGCCTACAGGCGCATGATGGCGATTTCCTGGACTCAGAGAGTTACCAATGTGGACGTACTGCGGCGAGTTAGACAAGAACGCAAACTTTTGAAAGCCGTCAAACAAAGAAAAGTAGCATATTTGGGCCATGTTCTTAGACATGACAGATATTGCCTTCTTCAATTAATATTGATGGGAAAAGTTGCGGGAAAGAGACGAGCTGGTCGCAGGAAAAAATCATGGTTACGAAACATCAGGGAGTGGATAAGGATTGCAAGTGCCACTGAACTTTTTCGCCTCGCCAAGGATAAAGACGGGTACGGAAAGCTGATTGCTAACCTTCATTGATTGAAGAGGCACCGAGAGAAGAAGTTACTGTGAGGTGTATTGTTTGAGTTTCCGATAATACGGCACTGTTGCAAGCACCATGTTTGTTTAACGATACAAGAATACGGTACAAGCACGAGGGTCATCTGGTGTTAAGTGGTAACCGCTGCTAGGCATACAACAGATGCATTTCTTACAAGTGACTAACTGTACTGCGCCCGTAGCCCTTAGACATTAATGTGTTAAGACTCATGTGCCTGTAATTTTGCTGGCAATAAACCAAAGCAGTACTTCTTGGACGAACTCATTCACAAAGAGTTGTACTGCACTTAAAGGGTTTTGATCTACATGGTAACTACCCCGTTAATATTATGAATATTTCTAATGTCTGTGTATGTTATTTCATTAGGGTGACTTTAGCAGGATAACAATGGATTTTCCACTATGTCTGGTTCAGCGACAGCCGAAGTACTTTGTTACATTAAAAAAAAATTACCTCTAATAAGCAAATTTATTGCACGTCAATGTCGGAGTTTAATGCTGCCTGTCCTCTGACTCGGAGCGAGGCAGCGGAGCGGAGTGGAGCGAGTGAATATAGCTGAGTGGAGTTGCGGTCTGTGTCCATTGACGCGGAGCGAGGCAGCGGAGCGGTGCGAGCGAGTATTACGGAGCGGAGTTGCGGACTGTGTCGAGCTAGGCCGAGTTCACGCGACGAGTCAGGCCAGGTATTCCCGCAAAAGTAAGCATTTAGCGCCGTCCTGGTTGCGCGTGAAATACATCGCGCGGACGCAGCGGCAGTGAACTCGCATGACCCCGACAGCGACAGTGTAGAAATAAGCAGTTGGTTAATTTTACTAGTTTTCAGAAATGCGGTTTTATGTTTAATTTTTGTTTCTATTTTATATAATATGTATTTGGGTCTTTTATATCTGTTTGGTATAATAGGAATTAAGGATATCAAATAAAACAAAATAAATATGAAATTTTAAAAATTGGGTAGGTACTAGAAATATCATTTATAATATTTTATTCATTTATTTATACATATTAACATTTTTTTAAATATCAATTACATATATTTATTTACATATTTTAAAATATCATTTATTGAAAGGTATATAGGTGATACGTATAATCTAAAAATCCTTGAAATTTACTTCTCGAGTGCTTGGGCCACCCAGTTGCAAAACCGATTGGGGCTCAGAAGATAACAAGACATTACTCATCTGGGGCCCAGGTGATGGTGAGGCTGGAGAGTCTACAGAATTTACATTTTCCTTGTCATCTTGTAAGGACATCACTCTTATTGGCATTCCACGTGCGTGTCTACTATCTACAATTTCCGGCATTAAACATTTCATGTAAAATTTTACCAACTTTGGCTCCATTTGCGTTTGCCAAAAATTATCGTCCCTTTCTATGCGTTCTGTAAGCAAGGGTTCATTTTCTCCAGCCCAGAGCCCGAGCAGACAAAGTCTTCTTTCAGTGACATGAAGCTGTCCTTGTATTTGATAGAACCAATTAGATTTTTTATTTATTGTGCTTGTGTTGGTGTTTTTGTTATATTTTAATATTTGTATTTTGTTTTGTTCTATTGCATTTTTAAGTCCTTTTTTGGCAGCAGTCAAAGGGCACTTTATTTCCACTAGAATATCATCACCAACTAATCCATCAGGAGTCGCTCCAATAAATGGATAGATTTTGTCGATGAACAAACCGCAAGGCATAATATTTATATTTTCTTGTTTTTGTAGCTGTTGAAGTGCTTGCCTTTCGTGCTCTATTCCATGTGCAACAGCAGCTACACGTGTCAAATTTTTTTGATATAAAATGTTTTTCACCAACGGAGCAGTATTTAGACTAACTTTTCTTTTACATATCTGTCCAAAATTTGATGCTGTGATTAGGTTTTTTCGCATTTCAAGCCATTTACTGCTATCTCGTTGCAAAACCGTAGCTGTCTCGATGGAATGCCTATCAGAAGTAAGCATTTTCAAATTGTTTAAGAATTCTTCTTCTGCTTTTTTTAATTCATGCGGAGAAATATCGGGTGCTGAGCTCGCTGGACCATAGTCATGTTGTTTCTGATTCACTTCACGTAATTTCCGTATCTTTTTTACCGGATACTCTAAGTTTAACTTCCTTTTTAGTGCTCGCCTTCTTTCAATTATCTTTACCCTGCCCTTAGGACTTTTATTTAAAAAAGCTTTTTGGATAGCTGAAAGTGCGGATTTGCAGTTAAATGAAACAACTGTCAATAACAGAGCTATTGGAAACATCACCCATCTTACTACTTTTCACAATATCCAAAGGCCTGAAAACCATTTATAAAATTCTTAATTTTGATATCCCACTCGAAAGGTACTAAGAAAAAATATTACGAATAGTCTCTCGCCGAAATCGGTTATTTTTGTTTTGTTTTGATACACCTACTGACACTCACAAATGACAATCAAAACGGATCTAATGACATCCAATGAAAAATCATACCCACTTTTTTAGTGGTCATACTGATATTCTTATACTGTGGCACTGTGACCGTAATCTAAGCTATAAAAATACTAGTTTTTTTATAAATCACCAATCAGGGTAATCAGAAATTGATGTAAAATAAAATCTAGCTTAGTTAATTTAATGTACCTAATGTCAAAGACAATAATTTTATAAATGTTTACTTACTGCACATATCTTTTGAGTACATTCTTTGTATTTATTCATTTTATGGCTTTGCGGGACTTTTTTCGCTTGCGTTGTTTATTGCCCATTGTAAACAACTTGCAATATAATTGAATAAACTGTCAAAAACTAATAATGGTGCACGAAATTGTTGAAGCGAAAAAAATGGCACAGGTGACACAGGTCCCACCTCTGTAAGCGCCAGCGCGCGAGTGATCGTGCGTGTCGAGCCGCAGCGCTCGCTCATTTTGTAGGTATTTAAACATTGTATTTAAAATAATATTTTTTTCTGGTCAAAACTTACGAATTTGTCTATAAATATTTAGTGGCTTTAGTCGAGTACAAAAATCAAACGTAAAATATCAGTAGTTTAGTCTTAATCTTGTAAAAACAATAGGAAAAGGGGTAACTTTGGGATTTTTTTCTATCGAGTAAAGTTTGTTAAATCTTTTAACTGCCTACGATTTTGACTAAACTAGATCCTTGACTAATACATATCCCTTTTTCAGAACATAAAACACTTAATTCTGTCCCCCAGATGGTTTGACAAAGTCGAAATCACGGCCTCTGCGGGAATACCTAGCCTTAAGGCTTCCTGCCCATTGGCATAGAGCGAGGCGGCGGAGCGGAAAAACGGAAAAATATGAATTACATAAAATCTCTGCTTAGCCCCAGTGGACAGGGATTTGCGATTGGTTTAAAAAATCATACATTTTCGGGAGCGGAGCGAGGTCGCTTAATGAGGCAGTGTGAGGCATGTTTCTGTATATATATATATATTAACCATATGGTTGAACCAGTGAGTGCAGCTCATGAAAAGTAGATCGCGAAACTCTAGAGAAACTTTCGAAAGTTTCTTTATCAGCAGTTCTAAAAAAGTATAATATTCACCGTGCACTGAACGATAATCGATGTGATTTCTTAACCAAAATCTATGTATGTTTTCTTATAGAATTAGTTATATAGTAGGTATGTTGTGGGTAATTCGGTTTCTTCCGGGTCCAGCTTTCTACCTCAAGCAATGCGATGTAGCAATATTTAAACTTTTGTATAGACAATGCATTCTATTTTGTTATTATTGAACGAAATACAAGATGGCGACCGTGTTTCATGAAAATTCAACTAGACAGCGTAGCTGTTGCTCCCGTATGTACAATGAAATATTCTATGCGAATCTGCTAATTACAATAATTTATGTTCTGACTACTCTGTGTATGCAGAACATAAATGTGCTTCTTTTAAGTATTTTTTTGTTAAATGCAACTAACAAAAAACCTTCTGACGCACAGCGGCTGATCAAGAGTTCTTACCGCGCTAGGCTAATTATGAGGACGCGCCCCCGCTAAGTGTGTGTTACGGTCGGCCTTAAAAGTAGTACCTACCTTGTTTTGACTTTGTTAACTATTGTGAATATTTGAATATAAAAGTTTTCAAATCGACCTGCAACCGAAACTAACGTCCTTTATTCACGACATTCAACCTTAGGGTGGCAGACCATTTTTTAGCTGATTGTACATAAAGGCAAAGTATGGCATTATACGACCAAAATCATGAGAAGTGACTGCAGGCTACCAAGTAGAAAACCAAATCCATGTCGTATTTGGCCGCATGACGTATTGTATTGGCTTAGTTACTATAGATAACTTAATTGTATTTTTTGAAATATTTACACTTCTGTTGTTATCTTTAAAAAGGCATTATACTAGTGAAATATTTTTGCAACTGATTAATAATTTATTTGAAAATTATAGTAATTATTAGCTTATACAAAATTCCATTTTCGTGCTTTAGCGTTTGCAAATCTGTCCACTATTTTTTTTTCAAATTTAATAGTATGTAAATACTAAAAACACTATCTATGTACATTAGCGAGAGTGCTGCAAGTCTTTGCTGGCGAAGAGTGGATTTTTTTACTCTTTTAAGTGCTTAAGACCTTTCGCCGCTGCAGTTGGTAACACACATTGTCAAAAAAATCTTAATATTTTCTCCACATTCGGGAACATGCATGAAATATTAAAAAAATTATTAACTGCAATAAATCTTTTGAGGTTCTGGCATATATATAATGCTCAGATTCAGTATCAGATTTTAAAAACTGCGCCATATAGACGCATTCTTCTGCAAAGGTTTTTCTAAATCAGTGGCATATAGTTGTTAAAATTGTTAACGCCTTTGCTTTGCTGCTAAACTTAACAAACAAAAAAAAATAAAAACAATTTAAACTTAACTTTAAACTATTTAACTTTATTTAACTTTGTGTTTACTACAAAACCGCCAAATAATTTATCATACATAAATAATTTACTGGTATTGTAAGTGCATTTTGTAGGGTTCTGTAGGGCTAGTGTTGGACGGAGAAATGTAAGAACAGTCCGCGGTAGAGGGACCAGGGGCAGAAATTGGTACTGATGGTGCAGCATTCGTCACCGTATTGTTCCTTTCTGCAGTAGTTCTAGTTTTAGAGTAGGTATGTTTTAAAATGTTTTCTATCTCCTTTTCCTTTTCTTTTACTTTTTTCTTGTCTCATTACCACTCATAGTCTTTAAAAGAACATGGAAACTCTAAGAAAAGGACAATAAATATTAATCACCAAAAACGAATAGAGCGCGTGATATGACGGACGAATGACGATTAACGAAAGAGATAAGACAAATGAATGACGCGCGGCAAACTATACTAACCATTAACAACTGGGGAGTCCCCGCGCGTCGTTGATGTGTTTTCATCGCGCGCGGCGAACTGCGCTGTTGCCAGCTCACTCACTTGCTACTCGCTCGACCACAGACTGATTCGAGTGACAAGTGAGTATTTGTCTAGCGCGCGCTTTTTAAAAATTTATATTTTGTTAAAATAAGGAAGATCCAAGCTTTTTCAGTTCACAGCGAATTTAGTTTTAGTGTTTTGTCTCGGTCTAGTTGAAATATGTAGGGTACGTTCAATGATGCTAGATTAATAGTGCATGCGTAGACACGATTTTAGCGCGCCCCCCTGATCCTCGCGCCCTAAGGGTTAATCAGGCCCTGCAGTTACGCATAATGACCAATATAATCTGTTTTTTTTATCGCATAACGACGCATTTGTAAAATGATACATCAGCATATTAACCAATTTGCAAATTGACACATCAGTATTTAGACTGATTTGAAAAATGACCAATACATTCTGATTCGCACAATGACGCATTCGTATAACGAAACATCTGTAGCAGTTTTAATGTTTTCAAACCTTTTTAAACGCAATCAATCGGTACTCTTTAAATAATATATAGCTATACACTTCAACAATCATTTAAATAACGGACATACACTAAACAACAGTTTATTATCAAATAATTATAATTGGAAAACCGTATTGAAATTTAATAACAATGCAATTTTCAACAAATCAAAAAGGATTTCCAACTTTACTATGGAATGGTTATCGTTATAATAAAAATACCAAAACAAATTTTAATAGTATATGGAGATGTGTGAAAAGACAAATATGTTCAGCATCTATAACATTAGATAGTGAACAAAATATGGCACGATCGAGTGTCCATCGGTCGTGTGAGCCGGATCAAAAAAGAAACAAAGTATTTCAACTGCGTGCCGAATTCAAGAAGAAGGTTTGCAAAGATTTGAGTTCAACAGTACAAACTTTCGTTGAAAACACGTCCGAGCCCCTTAAAGAGTCTGAAGAGTCATCTGAATATGTTCACTCTATCCCCTCTACCAAAGAATTTCAAGATTGTTTACACAGAGCCTGAAAAAAATATTCTAGGTACAGACAGCTTACTTACAAAATTAAAAGACGTTTCGGTTCCCGAGGTCCTTAGTAAAAACTTTTTGATTTCTGAAATTGGTGATTCCAGCATTAAAAATTTAAAAAAATTAAAATTTTGTTCCAAAATATCAAGACAATATTATATTAAAAATACCAAATTAGACTTTGGCGACGGCACATTCAAGTGTGTCAAAAAGCGTGTTGGTCATTATGCGTCAGAAGGACAAAAAATACTTAAAAGAGCATTTAAACATCATATTTTATTGCAAGCCAACAAATATTATTTAAGAATATACAATTATTACTAAAACATTTTCTTTGTGATTATTTAAGAGATTTATCAAAAACTTAATTGTATAATACATAGTTTGTACAAAAGTGACTCACCAAATTTAATTTCAAAAGTTAGTGTTAATTCAGTTTACGTACGTACTTATCGGCGAAAAACCTTTTTCGGCGTAGTATGAAAGTAATAGTCCAGACTAATGTATTACAGAGATTTGTTAAAGATAATTTACGGTAAAATCCGAAATAATGTTCGTAGAGATTGGCTAAGGCATTTTTTGTATTAAAATTGTAGACTATTAAGTTTCAGAGATCCACTTTAATGACTGTATCTGAGAGACACATTTGTCTTCAGGGTTTTCAAATTAGTTATTAACGTTGTAGCACAGATGGTAATGTTCGGGCTGATGAGAAAATATTGTTAAACGATGGCAGAGTAATTTACTTTCAGCGCGCGTTATACTGTGAGTAAAATTTCTTTAGCTTAAGAAGGCAATTATTTTTGCATGGATGAATTACGTGATGAGG
Organism: Selenia dentaria; assembly: GCA_917880725.1. Lineage (NCBI taxonomy): Eukaryota > Metazoa > Arthropoda > Insecta > Lepidoptera > Geometridae > Selenia > Selenia dentaria. The sequence goes on from OU862893.1 coordinate 25,520,226, forward strand.
ATAGTTAAAAGTTTTCTATGGCACCTTGCTAGTAAAGGGTTTTTCAACAAGAACTTAGTTTTTCAATTGGGGCTACACGAACAACATGACAGTTTTGATATTTAGTTTTTTGACGTATTCGTAGCAGATGCTTTGGCAATCGTTACATTGAATTCAATTGTGCTTGAAAATAATTAAAATCCACTATGAAAATGGTAGTTCTGTTAAAGTTACATTTCGTAAAATTCGCGATATTTTCGCACAACATAATCTTCCTTCTGAGACCGCTACTTTGGCCCATTATTGATGACGTGGTATCACTGACATGTGGTTTCAATAGGACGGTGCCACATGTCACACAGCCAATGAAACGATCAATTTATTGCAAACCAAATTTCTAGATCGCATAGTTTTACAAAATTTGTTAAGCGGCCAGTCACATCGTGTGATTTAACACCACTGGATTATTTTTTTGTGGGGCTATGTTAAGGACAGAGTCTATACGGAGCCAATCGAATCGATTGCAGCCTTAAATCTCAAAATCCGTGATGTGATTAACGAAATAGACCCGCCATTTTGCCAAAAAGTGATTAAAAGTTTGATAAAAGAATCGACATCTGTCGTCGTGGTTATGGTGGACATTTGCTAGATATCATTTTTCAATCATAATTGCCAAACTTCTCTCTTCGTAATACAATAGAAAATTGAATAATCTTCATCTAAATTCTTTGTTTTATTTTGTTTAAGTAAATAAAGTTCTAGTTGAAAACCCCTTTATAGGTATATCGCAAAATCGTTTTTAAATTAAATTAAGTGACAAGGCGCGCCAGTCGTGCGCCAGGTGCTAATAATCACACCTGTCCGTGACAGTTGCAGTGTCCAGAGCTTAGTACTGTAGTATTGCATGGTACTGCATAGCGTTCGTCACCTTGTGTTTGCCCAGTAAATTACTAGATACAGTACCCTTCACACCCTCACACAGTAATGCTTGATCACTATTGCTACGCGGCAGAAAATCTGTAACTGTAGTACCGCAGCAATCAAGATAGCATCTTGCACAAGAGCCCTACCACTTAGTAGGTAGAGTTTTCTCACCTCTTACGATTCGCATCAATAGGGAATATTCTATTTTGTCCCCTCGTCGCATTTATTTTTCAGAGCCCAAGTCATCCACATTTGCAGGAGGTCCCATCAATAAATACCTGAACGAAGTCCCCGGATGGTGTCCTGAATGCAGTAGGTACCTTGTTCGATGAGTCTCACTGTATTTTGCATAATAATTTTATGTTTCATAAAATAAAGTATAATTCTAAGTATTTAATACTGATATAACTATAACAGTTACAGCGAATTTAATTACTGGAATTATAGAACTAAACAGCTATGTTTCAAAAGTAACGATTGTATCATAGTGTAGTTTGAAGCAGGTGTAATGTTTACCACTAGGCAAACGACATACCTGTAACATCACTGTATATAAAATTCTTTAAAATATATTTTTTTAAATAATTGAGACTGAATAATACACGGCACGAAAATTTATATCTACAGTTGTTTTGTGTGTTTAGCAGACGGTACAAGCAAGATGCACACGTGTTAAGCAATGGCCTCTGCCTATAACAGATGTTCGTCACAAGTGACGAACTGCACTTTAATGAATGTATCTGTAATTTCACCTGTTTAAAATAACAGTACCTATCCATCTCTCTTTATGTATTGTTTTATAACTGTGCCAGGTTTGAAAATTATATAACGTGTATATTTTTATATATTCAAGTGCAAACCACTTATTTTTACAATGTACCTATAAGAATCGAGAAAGCCTATGAAATCATTGTGTGTAGTTTATTATATAAAATATTTTTTTATATTACTTTTTCTATCACAGCTTCTACCCAACCAGGTACCCACTAAGAAATTAAGGCTTTGTGACTTCAAAACACAATGTGCCTGCTACTGTCTGTCTCGTGCTGACTCTTTAATATATTTAGGGGTGACAATTGACAAACATCTGCGTTGGGATGAACACATCAATATCATGGCGATACGTACAAGGAAATTAATACATGTATTTAAAAAACTACGGCATATAGGTGATTCCAAAATTATTAAATCAGTATACTATTGTTTATGTCAATCTATCTTAACATACGGTATAAATCTATGGGGGGGTGCTGTGGAATACCTACTTATAAACCTAGAAAGGTGTCAGAGAGCGGTTATAAAAGTAATCGCACTACTATAGACGCAGGTATAGAACTTATAAAAGATGTGTTTGATGCCTGGGAGAACTCTCAAGATGCCTTAGGTGTTTTTTGTGACTTATCTAAGGCATTTGACTGCGTCCGACTTGATATACTTGTCAGGAAATTACAACACTACGGTATTAGCCATGTTCCTACATGGCTGTCAACCTTTTGACTTCATATTTAAATGATAGAATTCAAAGGGTTGACATAAATGGTAAAAAATCGCCCGGCTCTATAATCGCAATGGGCGTTCCACAAGGTTCAATACTAGGGCCGTTCTTGTTTTTAATCTATATTAATGACTTACCTTATTATGTAGAGAAGAATCACGAGATTGTATTGTTTGCAGATGACACTTCACTGTTATTTAAAATTAAAAGGCAGTTATTAAACTATGACGATGTTAACAATGCATTAGCTAAAGTTGTGAATTGGTTCAATACAAATAATCTTCTCCTCAATGAGAAGAAAACTAATTGTATAAAGTTCTCGACGCCAAATGTGAGACAAGTAGAATCCAATATACAATTGAATGGAACAGGGTTGGACCTTGTGGAGTCAACGGTCTTTTTAGGAATTACTATAGACGCTAAATTGCAATGGGGTCCCCACATAAAAAAAATGTCTAGTAGGCTCAGTTCAGCGGCTTATGCTGTTAAACAAATTAGACTATTAACTGAAGTAGACACAGCTAGAATAGTTTATTTTAGTTATTTCCATAGCGTTATGACTTATGGCATACTGCTCTGGGGATGTTCTGCAGATATTAATTCCATTTTTATACTGCAAAAAAGGGCTATACGAGCGATCTACAGTTTAGCTCCTAGAGTTTCCCTTAGACAGAAGTTTAAAGACATAAACATTCTAACTGTTGTCTCTCAGTTTATCTATGAAAATCTAATGTAAGTAAAGAAAAACATTAGCAGTTTTGATAAAAGGAGTGATGCTCATTCCATCAACACGCGAAATAAGCACAAGCTATCCGTACATGTGACGCAACGCGTCTCCACAGAATAAGTCATTCTTTTATGGGACAATGTATACGATTCTATAATAAAGTTCCCAATGTTATCCGAGATTTGCCTATTAATAAGTTTAAAATTACTATTAAAACTAAACTCTGTCAAAAAGGTTATTACAAAATTTCGGATTACTTGGAGGATAAAACAGCTTGGGACTGATCACTCCAGGATCTATCTACTCGTGTACTAAGATGTCAAAGTGTAGCGTGTCTTGCCCTACTGATACCATTATTATGTTCTCTTTTGTAAGGCAACACACTGGAGCTAATATTTGTAGTACCTAAGTAAAAACATTGTAAAAACATCTATATAAAAATAATGGCCCCGAGTTTCTTGCCGCTTCTTCTCGGTTGGCTCTATGTATTTTGGAACGCGGCGGTAGTCTTTAAAGTACATTATAATGAAAAATTGACGTTCATAAGTGCGTCTTTGATGCCTAAATTGAATAAATGATTTTGACTTTGACTTTGACTTTGAATCAACTCAAAATACTATCGCTACCCGACATTCGATCTATATCAGGAATACGATGTACTAACAGAACGCCAACTTTATATACAATCAGTCATTTACAAACAACATCAAAGGCCTGTTATTAATACAATTAATTTAAGATGTGAAGACCTTGATTACAGGACTCCACTCTGTAATACGGTATTTGCACAGCAATTTTCCTATTTCCGTGGACCATACTTGTACAACAAAATAAGTAAAGCGATTAAAATAAAACTTTTAAATAAATATTACTTGAAGAAAACTCTATATACTTATTTACACAATCTTAACTATAAGGAAACAGAAAACATACTAAAAGTAATATCATAAAAAAAAACTCTTCTTTTTATTCAATGTGGTAAATATAATAAATTCATACGTTAGCTATATGTATGTACACTAGTACAAATACAACATTTATACAGACACTCACAAAGTTATATTGCTCTGTATCCAATATTGATGCGTTCCATTCTGGCCCAAATCAATGCGCGAAAAATTGATCGCCCATATTGTTTAATAAAGATACTGTCAAAAATTACTATTTTACTATCTTTATTACAACATAATTGATACGTGTTTGTATTAATGTATAATGGGTAAAATAGTTTGTAAAAATACTATTTTCAATTATTTTGAGTAAGTAGTTATAAAAATACTAAGAAAAAACAATAATTCATCTTATAACATTAATAATATCTTTAATACAAACAACTAAAATACCCTACTTTTCCAGTTGGATTTTATATTACATTAACACATGATGTAAGTCACTATTGTTTTACTAGCACTATAATTATAATTACTATAGGTCTATTTTTTTTAAATATTATTATGTCTAACATAATAATAATAATATATCATGTGTCTACTTATTTATCAAGTTTAATAGTTTGTATAATGTGGTGAACACTATTATTTCATTATGTTTACTTTTGCTTCACATTTAAGCACATAGTGTTGATATTACTTACTATATTTATGAGATTTCAAAAATCATTGTCTAATTTTTCATACAATAGATATTAAAACTATAAAGGTACAACTAGAAGGTTTGATCTGTAAGTTTAACATTATACTGTAAAACTCAACTCTCACAATGTTCACTTCTAACTTATGCTACAATGATGGTAGAACAAGACAGTGTATGCAACTGTAACAGGAAAGAGCAAGATGCACTACCCTGATTAATAAAATAAAAACTTATTTCTTCAGGCATAGAACCAAATTTGTTTATACCTATAGGCTGACAGGTACATTTACCATTCTGGTAATTTAGAAAGAAACGGTCAGTTTTTGCTTTTCGTGACCGCAAACTTTCATACTTCTTAACAATTTCATAGAATGGACCGTGTATGGTGAATGACCTCGGCATTTTATTTTTCGTGATAGGTATCTTCACTAAAAGCATCTGGCCATGGTTCTCTATGTTTTTACGGTTATATTTGTTAATTCTTGTATCCTACAGGCACCAATTACACCAAATATTAAAGCAACCTGAAAAAAAAAGAAACAATAATTAAGTTCAACGCACAACACAGGCTGAAGTCGCGTAGATATTTAAAATGAATTTAACTAACCTTAGTACCCAGATATTGGTTATCTGAAGCATCTTTTATAAATTTTTCAATATCGTCAGATGATAAAACCTTTAATTTCTTGCTGCTAAATCCATCGGATAGTCTCTTTAGATAAACTGACAAATAAGAGTATGTTTTTAGTCCACTCCATTCTTTGTTCGGACTGTACTTTTTAACATTGAGTATAAACACCACAAAGAGCTAAGTTTGTACTTAGAAGATAATTCTAAGTACGCCATGAACACATTTTCTAAAAAAGACTGCGTATTCTTGATGTTTTGCCATTTTATGAAATTTTGGTACGCTAATAGATATTTTTCCTTGGATTTTTCAGGTAGTAAACTTTCCATAACGTTAAGGGCTTCACATCTTATATCGGGCGGTGTACAACATAAATCACTTTCTTCGTAACTAGTACTTGGAGACATTTTAATTAGTAAATAATTATAATTTCAACAGTGAAAACAAGTTGTGAAAAATGTTTCGCTATGGCGGGAAAAATTTATCAGCTTTCCTATGCGCGCGCATTGCGGTCGGCCACAGACTAAAGGGATGGGGTCTCTTTTATTTTCCGCGCATAGGGTTTGCGCCTATTCTGCCACGTACAAAATGGGGAATATAAAGTTTTCTTTTATTACAGAGAAAATAAATGTTATATTTTAATGAAAGTTTTATTTAAATAACACGTACGAGTTAAAATTATCTATTTAAATAAGAAGTTGCATAAAATGAGCAAGCAATAGGAACATTAATTTGTTTTATTGAACACGATCTTTTTTTTGAATAAAAGTTTTTTTAAGAACAAAGCACCAATAAAATTTAAAAAAATCTATAACTCACTAGTGAGTTATAGCAATGAAAAAGTCACAGTTTGATTATGGGTGTCATTCTGTGCCTAATTGCGGTGACCATAGAGCCACTTTATGAGCAAGTGTGTCGAAAAATATTTTAGTAATCTAACATCACAAATGTATTGAAACTAACCTCCATAACAACAAAAACAAAACGTATGAATATGAATTCTTATTAAACTTTTAAGTAGCAAGGAAAAGCTTTTAGGTGTGTGAAAGTTCACTGTTTTTGAACTTGTAGCCAAGTGAATTATTAGAAAGATGCGTGTAAATTAATTAGTACGAGTATCTCGACTTTTTGCTTACCGAAAAATGAAAACAATCCATATTTATGACAATCATTCGACGATGGTAGACTAAAATATAAAACTTTATTTGCTGTACCCGGTATATATGTGACAAAACCTAACTGCTGTTTAGGCTGTTGGACGTTATCTGTCGGTCAGTCAGTCAACCAATCAGGACTTTAATATTTATATATTGATTGTGATGTGAAATTTTCGAATCGATCTAAAACAGAAAATATACACATGGACGGGATTCAAACGGGCATCTTTAAAAATTCAGTGTAAGACGCCATGTCTCCGCTAGGCCTCCGAGGCGATCCGTTCGAGTATCGAATTAAACTCTGTAGTTTATCTGAAACGTCTTATAATTAACTTACTTAACATTATATTTCACGAAAAACACGAGTCTCATAGAAAGTCCCTTACCTATTTATACTCACTGGTTTCAACTTACTCTCATAAGAACTTGTGACCATGCTTTCTCGAGAAGCAGACCATAGCTTACTATAAATTATATCCCCAGTGAAAAGACGTGTAGCATAAATATGTTACGTCAAACACTTTTCTAATTTAACTGCAACAACACCTCTCTTGGGATCTCGCTACTGTTTACTACTACGAAATGCTTTTTAAATGCACCGTGTCAACCTTCAGGTGTAATTAACGTTACTCTTACATTTTATTATACCGTTTTGGCACTGAGTTCAATGAAATTACTGGGCGAATCGGTTTCAACAACCGGTGTTTGATATACCATATATATGCAAAATAAATGTGCAGTTTATACAGAAATTTCATTCACTTAACCTTGTGGAGGACTCTTCCTTAGAATCTGGACTTAGTATTTTGGTATTCTGTTCCATTCTTCCTGGTACATATTCTTCATTCTTGATGTGCTTATTATTATTTAGGTTGACATCTTGGTCCAAGATCCTGGCAAGGTCACCATGAGATGTGTTCTTTCTGTACGGAGTATTTGCTGGATTTGTCTTCTTCAATAAAGAAACAGTCTAGGGTCCCTATTCTTTTAGGTATTGAGCCATCGCCACACTACTGCGACACTTCTAAGATTGAACTACTTTGATGTTAAATTTGGAAGTCTGTTAGATCTAGTTTTCAATCGCATCGATGACTTATGACCGTACTACGGATTGCGAATGTTGCTAATTAATGTAATTGAAAACTTTGCACTGGGTTATTGAATATTTTTGATATTGATACGGGTTTTTGTGAACAGTGCACACTACTACTTTGAGGCAGAATGTCTCGTACTGTGGTGGTACCCACCAAGTTTAATTTGAAATAATTAATTTTGTTTTAAGTCTAGACATAATTTTTATAGTATTACTTTTTAAAGCACTAACGCCTGCTATAGTGATCTCAAACATTGAAATTTATATAGAAAAAAATTCACGTCCTCGGACGGGATTCGAACCCGCGTCTTCTGACGTCTGATTCAGACAACTCTGAGTTTGCGATCGCAATTTCAATGTTCTAGACATAATTGTTTATACGCACACAGTGCACACTACTACTTCGATCCAAAGTAACTGGCATTGCGTTGGTACCCAACAAGACTTTACTTACTATTCGGAAATAATCTAACTTAATACAAAGTCTTCAAGCCTTAATATACGTGCACAGTGCACACTACTACCTTGTTTCAAAGTGTAAATGACATAACAGTGGTACCCAACAAGACGGGTTGATATTCGGAAATTATTCAATTAATTATAATGCCTTTAAGCCTTAACATAATATTTGTGCACAGTGCAAACTACTACTTCGTTTCAAAGTATTTAGCATTGCGGTAGTACCCATCGAGATGGTTAATATTCTAAAAAGATTTAATTAGTTAAATGCCTTCAAGCCTTAATACAATATACGTGCACAGTGCACACCACAACTTCAAGGCGAAAAAAATTGTCAGTAGTGGTAATTACCAAGACAAGTTCCGTATAATTCAAAATGTGCCTTCAAACCGAAATTGTATTAAGCGTGCACACTACTACTACGACCAGAACTTCTGGCTAAGCCGAATGCAATCTCTTCTCAAGAGTCATCTGGAAGTCACCTTATCACATTATATAATAGACTACCGACGTAAGCCACTGTAGCTAACGTAATCTAATATAAATCTAATCGTATCATAATAATTGCTAATAGCATACCAATTATTTCAAAAAAGTATCGATAGCAAGCCGCTGGACCGAGCTGACGTGCGATTCTCTTAGGTCATGCATCAATGCATCTTTGACTTTCCGTGAAACAACGACTAGATGACAAGGAACGTTGGAAAAACAACCTTGTGTACCAAGACGATATGTTCAAAAATTTTTCCGAAAAAAATAAAAATTCATAAATTTTATAGGGCCAATTCGTTACAACAGTTTCAACAAAGACATGAAATGAACACTCACTGAGCGCGCAAGAGATTAAAACAGTAATATTAAAAAAACTAATTAACTTAAACTACACTGACACAGAAAAGTTAATTACCGTAATCACATAAGGAATCTTCAATATTGATAGTAGGTAGTAATATTAATAAGATACTTATATACAACATCCACAAAATAGCATCCACACAATATCACAAACACAAATAACACTTAACAAGATAAAGATAATCATTTACATTATTAATAGTGTTAGTTTAATTAGTAATAAATAGAGTACATGTATCTCTTTTATAGGCATTGTGATTAATCTCTGATGAAAGAGCCTGGTACCTATCACACGGGTCAGGAGCCTAGTTTAGGAACCAGGTGTTACACTGTAATTTAAAGTTAAAAAATGCCTTATTTATGTAATAAATGATTATGATTATGATTACTACTCGTAATACATTGATATGAAGCATCTAAATAAGCATGTTACTCAGCGTTATATAATAATAAACCTTGAGTTCTTCAGAATCTCAAATAGACACAAACGGATAAAAATTATTTTCGCATATAAAAAATTAGCGTGAAATCAATATATCTTTAAGTTTTCAACAAAAACTCTCCGAAAATAAAAAGGCGAAAACTGAAGTAAGTACATACTCTACGTTTTCTGAATCTATAAAGAATTATCTAATCCTGTTCTGACCAACTGATGTCGAAGCTTATCTTGCTTTGTCGAGGATTACAATACGCAAAGAGCACAACAAAGTCTTTTGAAAAATAAATGATCTATCGTATTACCTAAAGCCTTGGCTTTGTTTTGTTTGTCTGGATTTAGTTTATACACCAGGCTTTTCTTTTATGATAAACTAGATAAACCAATATAATTGTAGTGGTTTTTAATGAAGCAATATATAATGGACAAATAAAAGAAAAAAAAATCTCGAAATTCTCCACAGTGTTACCCGTGTATCCAATTCAATTTAATTTCGAAATATCTTTATTTAACATAAACTTTAAGCAATTGCACATTTCTTGTGTAGGTGTAATCCTAGAATGCCAAACAACTTATAAAATAGGGTGTTTAATCAAGCTACAACGCTTTTATAAAACTTTCAAAAGTGTACGTTTACTTAGTATTCCATATTAACACATGTAAGTGAAAGTAAAATAACAAGCTATCAATCAAAACAATTCAAGATTATGAACGCTTTAGTAACTGCATAACATTTACAAACTAGTTTTTACACAAATAAAAGGAGGTAGGTGAGTTTAAGAGTTAAATGAAAAAGATCACGGCAGTTCGCAGTTAGCAACAGAAGCAAATTGTGACTCCCGCACAATCACGCAAACAACGGTTACGGTCGCGCGCAGTTACGCTCTTCATATCACACCACACACACACACACAGGGCACATGAACTAAAATAAGCATAAACCAAAAGTCATTAACATATTTGCACTATGATATTACTGGCTACGCTCCACAGTTCCGTTCGCGTGGTTAATGACTATCACTGTAATATTTTTCCGCGATAAAAAGTAGTAAATACGTGTTTAAATCCGCAGTCTTGCGTTTTACAACTATCACACTTGACGTTAAGCTATATTGTGATCTACGATATAGCAATCAGGCCTAGAACATGCCTATCCGCACATGATTTTAAAGCTCCAAGATTGTATCTAACAGGGAACACAGACACAAGCAATGAATTCCACTCTTGCCTTTCAATTGATTCCCAAGTGTTGGAGTGTCTAATTAATAGTTGACAATACTACTTCATTTTCTTATTTAAAGATGAAGTTGTCAATAAAGGCTTTAATTGTTTGTTTTTGTTTTTTTATAATCAGAAAAAGTTAAGTAGGATCACTAACTTAATCCTTGTGTTAATTAATTATCAATTCGGAAATGAATACAGTTTTTAATACCTTCTAGATCCAATTGCTTCCAGTAATATTAAAATAATATAATGCAGTAAGGTTTTCTTTAGTTCTGAATCGAAATTCAGTAGGACCAAAACTAAAAACAAAGGTATTCATTTTTTCTAATCGCTCTTTTAATGGATATCAAATAACTCGAAGGTTTTTCAAACAGATTGTCTGAAGTGAAAAATAAATGAAATGGAGACTTAAGAGAAGTAAATAAACAAGTCCAAAGTAATTAGATCCAATCCCAGGCATCGAAGGGCTTCTTGGTTCGCTTTTTAAGTTTCAAAAGATTGAAACGATGGGTAAAGTATTCGGGATGGTCAAGTGTGCGCCTTACGCAAATTAGGTTTATTTATGGTGTTTTTGTTTGTTCAAGCGAAATGACACACAAGAAGTGGTAATGAAGGTGCTCTAAGAAGGTAGAATTATCTATACATATCAAATGAACCCCTATTTTACTGGTCACGCTATAACTTGACAACGCGTGGAATAATCTCGATAACTCTTTTTTGATGTCTTAATTATTATAGAAAAGGCCGAGCCTATTACGCGGACGAAGTCGCGGGCAGTCGCTAGTATACATTATTAAAGCCCCTTATTCATAAACATCAAAATTTATAAATCTGTTAGAGTATAATTTCATTGTCAGCAGAAAGACATGGTTCCATTAGGTCAGCATTAACCGTACATTCGAAGATGCGATCACAGGCTCGATTCCTGGCTGGCTGTGTAAATGGCAAAAATGTTGTTTCTTGTGATTGGCGTGTGTTTCGCGACACACAAATTTTAGCGCGGAGTGTGCTTAAGTAAAACATAATGGCAAGATAATTATATTTTAGTTGTAATACCTATAAACATAATAACAATCAGCCCATTATGTTTCCACTTCTGGGACTCGAGTTTTCCTCTCAGAGAGAGGAGTTGGGCCATAATCTACCACTAGGACACAGTGCAGCTTGGTGGAAAGGTTAGTGGCCAACCAATTTCGAAGTTTTCAGGCCGCCCGAAGTTAATATTTACTAAGACAAACAAATGGGACCGATGAATTAACGTGCCCTCCGAAGTACACAAGAGCTCAGTTGAATAATGCGACTAGCAGTCACCCATCCAACTCCTGACCGCAGCAAGGTTGGTCAAGATCGCCAAGTCAAGCTCCACTGTAATCGCTTTCGAATACTTTTATAGAATGTTTATATATAGCTAACCTTATAATTAGACACAACGTTTTAGGGATGTGTATGTATGGGGCGTCCTTTTTGTAAGTTGAAAGGGATAATGACATCGACTTGAGATCTGTAGGCCTAGTACGAAAATTTGTGTAAGTTTAACGTTATCGTATCATTGAAGTTCAAATCATCATTTATCTAGCTTCTAGAGAAATAGATGATACTAGATAATTCTAGATTCTAGAACAACTATGGCACAGATAACTCATAGTTTGCGTGTTATATATCAACGATACTATAACATTCCACCTTGTGTCGTTCTCCTCAAAATTGAGGATCGTGATCCCCTCCATGGAACATCTTTCCTTTCATGAACATATGCCATCTGGTCATCATATATGGCGTCGTGAATGATTTCGTGTACTTTTCTGTCAACTGTAGTACGGATTTGATCTGACCACCGCAATGGACTTCCCCTCTTGGCCTGTTCTCCTCGACTATTCCAGTAATGACAAGTTACATTACATTACATTTACTTTAGTGTTTGGAGTTAATACATTTTTTTGAGTATTTTAGATCCGTAAAACACACGAACTAGTACGGCAGATATATATTGCACATGATAGAATGTTCCTAAATCATATAAGTGCAATCCACTTTTACAGGATCATCTGGAAATGGCTTCACGTCTATCTCTCCATAAAGGATCATCTATGAAAAATCCAAGAAACGAATTAATTAAGCAGCTTTGGTAACTAAATTAAAAATCTTCTTTTCAATTTGCATACAAAGCCTTAATTAATTCTACATAGTACGCTTTTAGATAAAGTGAGGAGTAACGAACCGTGATTTTATAAATCTAAAAACTCTAGTCAAACATGTGCGGCCACCTGAATACTTATAATTTAATATAATTTAAGTTCATCGACCAACTAGCACTAATTTATTTAAATTTTATTAATTGTCAGAGGACGTGGCTACGATCAGTATCCGAGAATATGTAATTTTTTTCTCTAAAATGTCCAAGTATGCATCGATAAGCAGGCGTTAGTACTTCAATAATCACAAAATAAAGATTATTAAAGGTATCTACATCAATACGAATGTTCATTGCTTGTTTAGACCTGCTTTCGGTCAGATAAAGTTTTTTAAGCTTTTCCATAGATGACCATCCCATACGGCTGTTAAATCAAGTAGAGATAAAGTCGATGTTCGGATGGGTGCCATAAACAATACATTTAACACGCTCAGCGCCATGTGCATAGTTTAAGATACACATTGTCATAACCAGTGTGTACCGTTTATGATACACACTCCCCATTTCAGTTAAAGCAGTGTGTATCCGAAACGCGCACGCGTTCTATACATTTTGTATGGGTGATAAAAAGCTGTGGCCTGGGCGATTTTCCCAGTGGTTTTGGGTTGGGAATCGGACAATTAGTTGAGGAGATATTAAGAGAAAAATAAAAACACCTTGAAATAATATTAGATAGTTTTATTGAAAAAGAAAAGTTACTTAGAAGCTAAATAATCATTTTTTTAGTTCAAAATAAATCAGTGAATATTATTGAAACAGTTTTGATACAAACAGAACATTTTGTAGTTGTTTGAGCTGCTCTGAAAGTCTTGCCACCAATAACTTTCCCATTCCTGCCATACTTTTTATAGCATTCAGCGCATCTTCCGCGTACAATTTTCTCGCTAACTTTGTTCTTTATGAGATAATGTTTTCTATTAGAGGGTCTTCTTGTTATAATAGGTGCTGATGGCGCTTCATCTCCGGCTAACTGAGCAGATCGTTCTAGTAAACCTTCAATTACCTGCTCCCTGAATTGGGTGATAGTAAGTTTCTTGAGATATGAGTATTGGTTGAATAAAATATGTGCATTCACGAGAGAGGTTCCCCATAAAATTTCTATGAACAACTTACGGTACCATTTTGTGCAGCGCCTTAGTGCGGACCCATATGTTGCCATTTGATCACTGATATCTATGGACGACTTGCTGTTATTGTAGTCGACAACGCACTCGGGTTTTGTTATGGCTGGTTTGTTCTTGCTTCGGCCAATGGTAGTCTTGAGTCCAGATGTTTTCGTAGACAGCATTGTTGCATCCCGCTTGTCACGCCACTTCAAGATTACGATTCCGTCATTGCACTGTTTTGCACAAATCTCACCTCTTTTCAATTTGGTATTCATGACCTCTTTTGGAAGATGCTTTCTATTTGCTCTTAGGGTCCCAACAAGATGCATCTTTCTACGTATCAATCGAAGAGCCAGAGGGACGCTTGTGTAGTAATTGTCAGTGTATAGAGTTCTTCCCTCATCAAGCAGACCTTCCGCAAGTGACATGACTGTTTTCTCAGAAACTTCAGTTTCTCTGTCCCTTGATTAACCGCAGTTAAGTTAGAGATTCGTCGACACATATTTTATCTCCAGGGGTAAATACTTTTTGATAATTTTCAACGAACTTATCCATGACTGCTCTGACTTTGTACAATCTATCTTCTGGATTAGCAGTGGTTTTATCAGCGAAATGAATAAATTTTAGTATCATCTCGAATCTGTTTCTGGGCATTACCCTTCGTGCCAATGGAAGCCCATAAAGTTGATTAATCCTCCAGTAATCTTTGATTGCAGGCAGTTTGACTAACCCCATCCAACCAATAAGTGCTATAAACTTTGATATTTCAGCAATCGTGACAGGAGACCAAGCATGATGTCGGGAATTAGGATCGGTGTCATTTGTTAGTAAATATTGAGTGGCGTATAAATTAGTCTGTTCAACAATTAGCTGTAAAATATCATTTGTGAGAAATAAATCAAAATATTCGATAGGTTTTGCATATTATTATGCTAAAATACCAGTGTAGATATCTTTTAATCCAGAAAATGGAACTGTGCATTCAATTGGATTTGGATCTGCATGAGTTGGCATTTCCCATTCGATGTTTGCCAGTTTTTGACGTAATCATTCGGTTTCCGTCATTTCGGTAGTAGTACCAGAAGTGCTTGGAACTGCAACATCGTCTTGGGCCATAGGCGTTCGTGGAATTCTACGCCTTTGAACCATAGGCGACGCAGGCATCATATCTTCACCAAATGTGGATAATCTTCTTGATGAAATGGGTGGGTTCCATGTTCGCACCGAGTCAGAATCACTGTCGCTTTCCTCATCAGTAGGATCATAATTCGGGTCATCAACTGAATTGTCACTACTATAGTCCATTTTAGTTATTCTCAGGTATGCACACACTATTTATTCTCTATTACCATTTACTTACTATTTTTCTGAAACAAATAAGAAAAAAAAATCAAAACCATGCAATAGCAATTACGTAAGGGTTTTGAATTTTTTCTTCTCATTTCGTGTCTCTTGCGCATCTGAAACAAAGATAAATAAAATAACGGAATGTGTATCTTTATTGATACACATGGCCTGGGAAATAGTTAAACCGCTAAACTAGAAACGAAACAGAAAATGTCGGTCCCCACGATACAGGGAATCCTAGTGTGGGGACCAAAGTGCAATAATATAAAAATAAGTTTGTATATGAGATATGAAAATGTTATTTAAGTTATAACACATAAGCTTAGTTGCCGAATAAATTTATTATTATAAATATTATAGTTTATCTATATAAACTATTTCCCAGGCCACGTGTATCAAAAAAGATACACAGTGGTAAAAAAGGGAGGGATGACAGGGGAGGGGTGTGATTATTTTCTGGGCTATTTTAACACTTAACAATACTAAAAAAAAAGTTGTCAAAATTTGGTGGTATTTGCATATATGGCTTGGCGCTGAGCGTGTACAATGTTTAATATAAACGTAGTATAATATTATATATTATGATGGACCTTATGACCATCAAGCGTTTAATTTCTTGTATGATGAGTCATATTCGCTACATTTTTTTTACCGACTTCCAAAAAAAGGAGGAGGTACTCAATTCGACTGTATTTTTTTATGTTTGTTACTTCATAACTTTTCACTGGGTGAACCGATTCTGAAAATTCTTTTTTTGGTTGAAAACTGGTGCTTCCCGTGTAGTCCCATTTAATTTCATCACATTCGGTTTAGTAGTTTTTGAGATACACTCCACTAACTGAATATAATGAATGTCGATATAAATTTTTTCAAACCGTACTTGTAATTAAGCGATAATATAGGTTCTTTACATAGGCTCAGTCTTTTCATTCAGTCAGTTCATCAGCAAGCATATTCTTAATGTATCAT
The DNA here is from genome assembly GCA_917880725.1 of Selenia dentaria. Classification (NCBI taxonomy): domain Eukaryota; kingdom Metazoa; phylum Arthropoda; class Insecta; order Lepidoptera; family Geometridae; genus Selenia; species Selenia dentaria. Next base: position 25,536,409 of record OU862893.1, read on the forward strand.
AGAATAGAACACACCCATTTTGACGTTCCTGCATACTTCCTCTAATATTTTAACCTATTACTGGCTAGCAGATAATTGGAAAAATATGCGCCACGGATCTGCCATATTATTAAATCTACGTTCATATATTTCTTCATACTCTTAAAGAATTGTGGTATACAAATTTAAATCATTCAGATTTAAATTTGTATTGGAAGAGTGTATAATTACCTAAGTTTGTACCATACGTAGTCACGCTGATCGCAAAGGTATGAACGAAGCTATAACGTCTTGATGAAAGCTCTCTTCTCCAGTTTGTTTAAAGAATTAATTGGATGTAAACAAAACTATTTAGAAGTATTCTCGCCTAATTTATGTCGATTTGTCAAACAAACTTTGGCTGTAACAACTTACTTGTAAGTTTTATGCCACTTATTTGAACTATTATCCAGATTTGTTGTTTGTAATAATTATTTATTAATAGCGATGTTTCTAATAATTATTCAAACATTATATTTAACAAAAAATACTTTATTTATTATGTAACGCAATGTGCACAACATTTAAATTGTAATAATAAATTGATACTTGACAAAAAACCTAATAAAATCATGAATTAAGTACCTATGAATATGTAATTGCTGCAAGCAATTAAGAAAAGCATCAAAAGCAGTAGAACTCTTTGTGAATGATTTCTTTCGTGGAAGTACTGCCACCATATCTTTGGGCCTAGTTCCATTTGTATAATTCATTGGGAGGTTCACCAACACTCACCGCGCTTGGCAGGCAGGTGGGCTCGCGCTTATACCGCCCGTGTAATTAAAAGGTATAATAAATATATTAAATGTTATGTCACGTATTTTCAGTACTTCCCTAATTGGTTCATCATTGGTAAACCAGCTGATCAATAAAAAAAGTTCTACCATAAGCTCCGGCATTCCTCACAACGTTATCATCACCGGAAGCTCGAACTCGTGTTAAAATTTACTTCAACCTTAACACAGTGCAGTGTAAGTACCGCGCGGACACTGCAATTGTCGTGGGTAGTCGTGGTACGGTAAGTCCTGACCGAAGCAAGGTTGCTTAACTTGTTGATCCGTAAAGATCGCTAAGTCGTGCTCCGCTTCCAGCGCTTCTTCTTTCTTGATGTCTTTATTAATGGTAAATGACAATTTTAGATCCCGCAAAGGCCACTAAAAACAGTGAAATATTTTTTGTACCTTAAAATGTAACCGTCTTCAACACTAAAAAGTGTGAAATAACTTGTCGAAGTCGGTACCATGTGCACAATATTGTGATAATAGGTACTTTTGAACTATTAAGGTACCGGCTTCGACAAGTTAGTTCACCGCCCTTTTTGGTGCGTAAGTCACTTTCATTTTTTGTTTATTTGTTTTATATGAACAAGCCACGGCTCTCTAAAGTGGATGATAAATCTGTGCTTAAATTTAAAGGCAATAGGAAACTGTGCGTGTTTTGAACGTACTCTCATAATAAACGAAAAAAAAAAACCATTATATGTAAGTAAGACATAATGTAGATTTGCGCTAAATTGCAATTTGTTACTTATTATTGAAAAAATAATACGTTAGATAGGGTCATAAAAGTTATTTGAAAAAAGTGGCTTCATTTCGGTAACAAGTCTATTTATTTTTAAACGTGGAGATAATAGTACCTTTTAATTAATTAAAGAGCTAAAATAAAGCTGTTGTCGGCTGAGTAATATTGGAAGGTCGAATCCCAAGTGAGCATTACAGAAGTGATTTTAAAAGAACGAGGAGCCAGCCTTTTAAGTTAACAAAGCCGTTAATTTTCATTACAGTCTGTACTTGTAGAGTTCTTCTCTCTAATTTTCATGAAATAATAGTCTTAAGAAATACACTATTTATATAGTATCTATTCTATCGACGACCCGTTAATCTACTTGGCAGCGACTCTTCAGAGGAAACAGTCCCAGGTTCAATTCCTGTCGTAGTCCAGTAAGCTGTTTAATTTCAGTCATGGTGTGATGATTTATGATCAAACGAACTTCATAAGCGAAGTTCGATCATTATTATAAGAAGTGCTCCATTGGAAGATATAGTTAACACCAGCAGAGCTAGCACGGGCAGTGGACTATTTCTCCCCGTGGAGAGGAAAGAAATCTTTTCCACCATGTCATTTTTGTCTAGCTTGCGAGCACGGCAACGCCAGAGGATAGTTTATCCATGTGGATAGTCAGCGGGAGTAGCGTTCTCTATAGTTTTGTACGTCGTAGGTGACATTTGTGCAAATGTAACAAAAGATTTTAGATTTGTATCGGTTAAAATCGAATAGCAAAATAATCGAGTTGGTCGTTCACCTCACTACTCCCGAGGTGGGTCTGCCCTGAAACATCGCGGGGCGGACGTTGGCAAGACAGGGCTGCGGAGAATGCGCAAACGGCCCCGTGGCCCTGTTTGCAGTCGTTGCCGAAGGACATCGTGGGGTTTTTAGTCGGTAGTGACAGTCTGACATAGCCCGCTCGCTAGCCAGCCAACGGGCATGCGTAAATGCATTGTCCGCACGCAAAAAAAACATCCACATCGGTCAAGTAGTTTATATATATATATATATATATATATTATATTCCATTAGCACGTTGATGTTGTAACGGTTATTACGATTTCTGTTTGTAACGGTACAGGTCTTTGAATTGTAGCTGTCAATGGTGTTATATTCGTTATTGCAATTATTTATAACATACTTCTCTTTCATCCAGTTCTAATTTATAATATATTAATAATATATATATATATATATATATGTGTGTATATATATATAATTATATATATACACGTGTATATACACTCGGTTCCAAAAATAACGGGTCAGTCACAAAAATTGAAATACCTCCAGAACTGTAAAAGCTAGATCAATGAAATAAAAAACAGAATAAAGACTTTTTAGTTGCGCTTCTAATAGCATATTATTTAAACTGGTTGATGAAAAAAACTTCATTAGAAAAACAAAATTTAAAAAAATGACTATTTTTAAAAACAAAATTTTTGTTTCATGTCATTATGGATGCTTTCCATTTCTATTCTGTCACAAAAAAAATTATCGTGAACGTCTTCCACGTGCATAATTATTATTCTGTGAGGTGAAGCATGGCAGTCACGCTAGAGGAATGTACCAGAATCCTAACTTTTTTGGAACTTGGGCGGAGCCAGCGTGAAACAGCCAGAAACATTGGTGTATCTTTGTCGACTGTTCAGCGGGTAGTCCAGCGGTACCAAGAGACCGGATCACACCTTAGAAGACCAGGAAATGGCAGACCAAGATGCACAACGGCCAGGGAAGACAGACAACTGGTGGCTACAATGCTCCGAAATCGTTTTCAAACTGCTGTTGGTCTAAAAACTCACTTTATTCGCTTTGGAGGTGGCAATTTAAGCGCTCAAACAGTAAGCAGACGTCTTGCTGAAGCAAATTTGAAACCATTGAGGCCCGCAAATGGCCCCAAACTGGAACGGGGACATCGAATTGCAAGACAGAGATACGTGCGCGAACACCTAAACTGGACACTAGACGATTGGTCTAGGGTAATGTTCACGGACGAGTCTAAATTCATGCTTTATAAGCATGATGGTAGGCAGTTGGTGTACAGAAGACCAGGGGAGCGCTTCCATCAAGCGTGTGTGGAGGAAAAAGTGGCGTACGGTGGAGGCTCCGTACAAGTTTGGGCTGGGATTTCTGCTGAGGCCCGCACCGAGCTGGTGCTCATTCAAAATGGAACTCTAAATGCAGAGAGGTACGTGGAAGAGATCCTCAATGAACATGTAGGTCCTTTCATGGCCAGGATGGACCGGCATGGCATATTAATGCATGATAATGCGCGTCCCCATACCGCCAGAATTGTACATGACTACCTTGAAGAGGTCGGTATCGAACTCATGAAGTGGCCAGCGCGAAGCCCGGACTTAAACCCCATCGAGCACGCCTGGGACGAGCTTCAGAGATGCGTGAAAGGTCGAAACCCCCCACCAATCACGCTTCCCGAGCTCATACAAGCACTGGTGGAGGAATGGGAAGGTATTCCTCAGCACCGGCTCCGAAATTTGGTGTACAGCATGCCTAATCGCCTGGAAGCTGTCAGAAGAGCTCGTGGAGGCAATACAAAGTATTAAATGAAGAAAGTGATGAAAAACAGCAAAAAAACAATCATAAAAAAAATGAAATCTTAAGAAAAATATGACTACTTTAGTTTTTTTTTTTAATTTAAGATTAATATTGTGGGTGTAACTAAGTTTTATTTTATTTTTTATCTGTATAATTAAATTCTCAATTGAACAGTCTTCGTTTCATTAGGATGGCATACGTAGTTCGGGAGATATTCGGGTTTATGTGACTGACCCGTTATTTTTGGAACCGACTGTACATATTCTTGGGCACAGCGTAGACATAATAATAAGATCCCTGCCTACGTCAAGATCGTATTGATGACAGTTTTGTCAAAAATTGTTACAGTTTCTGATAGCGAAGCTAGCTATAAATTTGATAGCTCGATACACTATACGTGCTCAACGACCGTCAAGGGTGATGAAATTTAACACAAATACCGTCAAGGTTGACGAAATAATAAAGACAGTTTTTTTTCCATGGTGGTTAATTTTATATTTGTACGTACGTAAGCACTGTATTTTATTATTTGTGTTTACTGATTGATATAACTAAGTATTTAAATTTATTCGTAAAATACTAATATCGCAATTGCGTTTGACCATGTAAATATATTATGGCTTTGTGGTATAATGATAGATATGGCCTTGGAGAAGATAATAAGCTACTAGCAGTGCTAATCCTGCGCAGACAAAGTCGCGGGCACCAGCTAGTTTTCATATAATAGCAAAATCCTAAAAGTAGAAGAAATAGTACGGTTATGTTTTCTTCTGCCGGATCACTACGCAGGTTGCGCAAGTTCTTACCGACTACCACTAAGATTGCATTAGCACAACCTTTTACTCCGTATTCTCAATACGCTGACGTCTGCTATTTTGACCTTAGAGAGCTAAATAAACTTAAGCGTCTTCAATATTTCTGCATACGGTTTATATTTGGCCTGCGCAAATATGACAATGTCTCCGAAAGTCGCACTAAACTCAAGTGTCTTCCCATTCGTAGTCGCTGGAATGCTCAAATGTTGTCCCAACTTTAAAGTATACTGTTCAATCCTTCATCACCGCGCTATCTTCAGGATAGTGTTGAATGTTTAAATGTTGGAAGTTCATTATCTCTACGGTCATCAGAGGACTCAATGTTAAGAACTCCGGAACACCGCACAACTTTTTTTGGTTCCACTTTTAGTGTTGAATCTGTTCGCCTATGGAACGCTTTGCCTTATGAAATTAGACGTGCGCCTTCTTTAGACACTTTCAAGGAACGCGTCAAAGCGTTTTACCTTGCATTGTTATACTTTTTGTATAGGTTAGGTAAGTAGGTTGTATAGGTTATATTTATTGTATACATAGGTATATATGTAAATGTATAGTATATGTATATATAGATATGATATATATTTATATATATATAGTGTGTTTAATGTAATTATGTATTTTAAAGCTACATTCTGAATCTTTCTATGTAAATATTTTTGATTTATACACTCACTCTATAATGTTAACAATATATAATTATTTCACTATAATAGAAACATACATTATAGACAAACTATTTACAGTAGGTTAAAATTAGCAAAATTGTTGTATTATTAGATAAATGGAATGTATTTGACTCGTAGATGTTTTCTGAATTCACCGCAAGGTGGCATTGTTGACGATTATGGAGGGGGAGTTGTTCTACCGCCAAAATATTATAAAAGTAGTAAGCGTGGCGGATAGTGGCCAATAGTTACCGTCCGGTGACGCTGTAAATGCCGGTAGAGGCAAACAGCATTAGTCCGTTCTAAAAAAAAAAAGGATAGTGGCCAGTACGGTGCGGGTGGGAGTATACACCGCGGCCCCGGTCGCGATGTATCCTCCGGCCCAGCAAATGGCTGTGGACGAGGTAACACTGGTTTTCTGTGTAGTCCCAGCCACCATGGCTGTGGGCGAGGTACTACACATTCTTATTGTAGCCCCACCCAAAGTACAGTCATGAGTGCACAACGCGACGATCCTGGTCGCGGTGTGGACCCATGTCGCGGAAATGGGGGGAGGCGAGGTACACAAGGTTATGATTTAGTGGTAAACACAGTCAAACACCGAGCTCGCCGGCGAGCTCGAGGCAAAAGTTATGTCTTGGTTAGATTCTCTCCAAATAGTCGTAGAGTTAAAATTCATAGGGCCCACTTTCAACGGTACACTTATGTACCGGGGCGATTCTCTCCTACTCCCCTCTCTCCTGGCGACGGCCCAAGCCGAGGTCCGTACCCTAGTGGTGCCCTTGAGCAAGTCGCCTACTTCCTTGCGGCGAAGCGTCTTCAACGCTCGCCTTAGGCGGTGCGCCCTCTGCGCCCGCATCTGGCTGAGTGCCATCTGCGCTCGCCAACCGTCCGGTGACGCTGTAAATGCCGGTAGAGGCAAACAGCATTAGTCCGTTCTAAAAAAAAAAAAAAAAAAGGATAGTGGCCAGTCTGTTCTCGTTAGCCGAGGTGGACACTAGGAATCGTTGAGCGTCGAATTTATGTCGGAACAACTATAAATATATAACTTTATTTAAAGGGATATGTTGTTATACTTTAAATAAATAATTTGAATAATTTATACTTGTAGTTTAACATTGTTAAACAGAGATGAATAGTATTAAATGCAAAGTATAGTGATTAGTGAATTATTGAATAACATGTAAAGTACCAAGTGATTGCTCTGTCTTATTTAAAATATCATATTAAGGAGTACATTCCTTATCAAGTATGCATATTACAGCGAAAATGGTAATGAAATGTTACAATAAGGTTATGTCTATGTGTATACATTTGTATCGAAATCCTTTATTTGTTATGTACTTGTGTACACATAACATGTGGTGTTAAGTACAATAAAGAGTTAATCTATCTATCTAGAAGTATAAGGAAACATTAAAAAAAGATAAATGTAATCGGTAAATCCTTGGTAGCATTTCATTCTTATATAATAGCAAAATACTAAAAGTATAACAAAAAGTAAGGCAATTAATATTTGAAGTTTGCGAGCATCTGTGATGCGTACTCGTATATATATACTAGCACCTGCACGCGACTTCGTTCGCGTAGTGGGCTCGGCCATCAGTCTCGCCATAACCTCCCGTGTTGGCTTAATTTTTTTAAGACAGAACCTTCTACTAAGTATTAGGAAACATAAAAAAAGACAAATGAAATCGGTAAATCCGTTCTCTAGTTATAGCGTGACCAGGAGAAATAGGGGTTCATTTGATATAGACAGATAGAGACAATTGCAAAATACTAAAACTACAATACATAGTAAGGCAAATAATATTTAAAGTATGCGAGCATGTGTGACGCTTACTCGTGTATTGAAAAATATTTTGACTTTTTATCACATTTTTCTACATTGACAATTACAGGGATTTACAGAAACAACAATAAATATCAGACGTTAACTGAATATGGCAAAAGTATGCTGACAGGGCATAAATGGCACATCAAGTACTTTAATAATCTGAACTACCTACAACCAACAATCACGAACAACGTCAACAAATTAAGTGTTTTATTAAAAAAGTTGTGCTCTGTTCAAAGCCAAAATTGAAGCTGAAATCACGTGGCTCTTCTAAATTTCATAACATCTAAAATTACCGTGACGAAGTAATACAATTAAGTAAGCAACAAGTTGGTTTTCTTCACATAATATAACATAGGAACGTTCATATGGATTTAAGTTACAAGAGTCTGCCGCAGAGAATATACGGTATTGTATCGAGAATGGTAGACATTATCTTCGCTTTGAAGAAAATTGTGTTTCCTTAACATGCTACTTGCTTTTTACGATTTTGGTACACAGGTCATCAACTCTAGTAAAACATGGGAAAGTTTAATTGTTTGTTATGCAAAAACGGCAGAAGGGCTTTTGATGTGTTTGATGGTTGGTTTGCAGTTTCTATTCCGTTTCAACGGGTAGTTCCCAAAAAATGCCGATAACCTAATTTCACTTGGAAGAAGTCATGCACATAAAGTAATATGTAAATGAGGGCTTTGTTCTGACTTCTAGTTCAACAGAGAGGCTTATGCACCAAGGGATTAAAGCAGTGTCTTACGTCATGGGCGGTATATTGAACCCTGAGTGTAACGGGGACTCTTGGGTTAATCCCTGAACGCAGCGAGGGAGTTATGTAGAGTCCTGAGTGAAGCGAGGGGTTAAAACCGCCCAAGACGAAGACAGGCTTTATCCTCGAGGTGCATACTCTACTTTTCATACCTACTGCAAGACAAAAACTCAGTGCTGTAAAAAAGCAGTTATCTAGTTAAAAATACATATACAAATACATTAATAGTTATTTTTTTTTATTTTTTTACCGAACTGGGTAGCACTTGACCACTATCTCACCTGATGCTAAGTGATGATGCGATCGATGATGGAGCGCGCTTACCCAGAAGATACCTATGCACTCGTGTTTTGAAGACCCCCATATCGTACTTAACCGGAAACACCGACTCAGGGAGGGTGTTCCATATAATATTCATATTGGACACATGTGTACCGTTATAGAGGGACAGAGTAATATTTATGGAAGGGACATTTTATGAAAAACACTGTTCTAGACTTTCGTGGTTGTTAACTAAGTTATAATTAGTACTCACACGATATAGGCCAAGATTTAGTTGCTTTTGGAGCTCCCAAAATTTCGGTACAATTACATGCACCACGTTGGAAACAATAATATATTTTAATTTCAACCTTTTTTTTTTTTGTCCCGGGGAAATCCTTTATGGATACCACCTACCACGGGGAGGGAGGTGGTTATGTGGGAATCCGTATACCCACCAAAACCCCGGGGTGTTCCGTCACTGCCGCCCTCGGCGGGAACGCGGGACAGATTTTCCACACGACCGCGAACCCGCCGTGGCTGTCCGTTGCCGGACCCTTCTCTTCGCGGCACGCCAGAACACATGGCGCGCCGCAACTGCCTCGGAGACCAAACTCGCCAACATGGGGCGCCAGACTTCCCCGTGTCTGGTCGCCCGTGGTCTCCCTGCGGTGGGTCGAATACGTAGCCCCACCACCTGCTACGTCAGCCACAAGGGATAGCCCCCCCGCGACCCCACCTCCTCGAGTCTGATGCGCAGAGAGGGGCTTAGCGTAACCCATAGCAACCGGTGCACAACAATCGTGCGTTCGTTTAGCAATAAGGGCATTCATTGGTGGCGTTGCTATTGTTGGCTCTTTTGTTAAAGCGTTCGTCAAGCTCAGTTTTGGTGGCAAAAATAACTCTATTTTTGCTTTTCAAACACTGAACAAAAAGAGCCATAAACGATATTTTCATCCATAGATTCCCAATTCGAACGCCCTTGTGAGCATTTTTAGCGTTATTTTCGCCAACTTAGGGCTATTCGAACGCACTACTTATAGTTAAACCTTTTCGCGCCATTTTTTTTTTCTGTAAGCTGTCTCCGTACTAAGAGTATTCCTACAATTAACGTTCCAAATCCAAATCAGTTTACTCCCCAGGGAGTTTCATACAACTTTACAGCCCCGCGTATGTAATGCATTGCTTTACGTAAAGATTGCGTGACATGTAATAGAACATTTTCGAGCAGGTGGTATGAAAAAGATATTATAATGTCTACGAGTGAAAGGTTTTTAGCAAATTCATCCGTTATAGCGGTAATGGCGAACACTTTTCCATGATATTTTTATCTGTGTTTAACTTTAATTAGCACACACAATCATAATAACAAGTGAAGTATCACGTGTTTGAGGATTTTTCAAAATTACCCCATATAAGACAGAAAATGGGGTTAAGATTTTTTTTCTTGGGTGAACTCACTCTAAATAGAGTCTAAATAGTCTCCAAAACCAATGATACGACAAATATTATAGTTTCAGTAAATTTATTGATTCAGGCGTTACTTTGCGGAAATCCATAATCAAAACAGATATTAAAAAATAGACAGTGTCACTAAATATTTTTTAATATCGTTTTTTTATTATAGTTTCTTTTATAATCACCCATTTATGGGAAGAATTGTGGGTCCATAGTTTTTTTAACGCAGTTCTAAAAAAGGTGATAGTTCTAAATTCGGCTGTATATTTTGTGTGTGTATGTAACTCGATGTCGTCCCCGATTCTTAACTGGTTTATATGATTTTTGTTTTAATGAATAGCTCGTACTTTCATATTGGTCCCACAACAATGTCATCAACTTCCAGTAATAAGCTTTTCAGTAATCCTAAATAGTATAATGAAAGTCAGTTACACACTTTTTTAATTGTGTATTACATCATGTAATTGAGAGTAGTAGTAGTACTACATTATAATGAGAAGCGCTCGTAGCGAAGCTTGACTTGGCGGTCTTAACCGATCATCAAGTTAAGCAACACTTGCTGCGGTCGGGACTTGGATGGGTGACCGCTAGTGGCATTATTATACTGAGCGCTTCCGTGCTTCGGAGGGCACGTTAAGTCGTCGGTCCCGGTTGTTTGTCTTAGGACAACAGTCGTTAGGCTATGTTGAAGGCCTTCGGGCGGCCTGAAAACTTCGCCATTGGTTGACCACTTACCTATCTACCAATTCGGATTGGGCCCGCGTGGTGGATTATGGCTCAACTCCTCTCTCTGAGAGGAAGGCTCGAGTCCCAGCAGTGGAACAAAATGGGCTGATTATGATTATGGTTATGATAGTACTAGTTAGGACGCTGATTAATGGACACAGTAATAGCTAGCATTTTGATAATGTTTCGACTCTACGCGGTGCCCTACCATGTGTTGAATACTGTAATCATATGCAAATATTCTTTATTCAAACTCTTAACATGCTCTTCAAGTCTAAATGATACTCCATTAATCTTACGCAAGCCAATTTGGTTTTAATTTCAAACATTTGAGCTAGCGCCCGAATATCACTCGAAAAACTAAAAGCACTTAAATGTTCAAACAGAATATATTCCAGCGTTTTAAACGTTTTTCGGCACATCGAAGAGGTTAACTGGAATTTTAATAAAGTTCTGCTTGCGATGTGGGCCGCTATGGTGGCTGGCGTAAAACGCTAACGTGGTTTCAAAATAAAATTGCCCCTTTTACTCACTCGCGGTGAGGCTTAAATACTCAGGGAGGCCAGCATGAGTGCCACATTTATATATTGCACGTGTGTTTTCCTAATGCATATCGCAGTCGCATTCGCAATCAAAGCAGCGTGTAAAAATAGGTTATAATAAATACTGTTTCGTGCGTTTGTATAAATGATATTTTGCAATGGAGCTTAAATATACTGTAACTATGTCAAATTTCCACTTATCTAACTATTCGTTTTGAATCGGGCATGAATTTTGGAATAAAGTGGAGTTTAAAAATGTTTAACAATGGTACACTCTAAATATTATGGGTTTGCTAATATTTCTTTTTTTAAATTTATTACCTTTTATTACAGGTATAAGGTAATAGTAAAAGTAAGTAATAACAAATGGTAAATACTACGCCTGCACATGACAATTGCAATGTCTCTCAGAGCTTAGAAATGGTAGTTTGCACGGCACTGCATTGTAACCAAGACATTGTTTTTTGAGTTTAATCTTTGATAGATTACACTTGCTACACACCTTTTTGTGCCCTTCATACCCTAACAAGTAATGCTTGCGTACTATTGCTTTGTAACAGAATAGCTGGGCATTGCCTTTTAGCCTCTTGCATCTTGTAAGGCAAATTTTCTGGCCTTTACCATTCCCAAACTAACGGCGCAATCCTTCCCCTCACAGCAATGTTGGCTTTGATTGCCAGTAGAATATTAAGCTTATGGTATCGTATTGATTACCCATCAGTAAAGAGGCTTACACAGATTACTTTAAATACAAACATTTAGATTACAATTACCGTAATAGTACCCTAATTCAAAACCATTTCTTTAGCCAGCCTCTAGCTGTATTTGCCATTCAATTTGTTGATTGCTACTTTGCAAACAACGAAAGCGATTCTAATCAAATCAATAAAATAAATCGATGCAAATAATTTCGAAAAGCAAGCCAGCGCTTCTGTTTGTTCGACTGAGTAGGCATTACGGTAACAGATTGCGTTCTAAGTGTTACGCTGATTGTATGAGCGTAGCTCGCTAATAGCACACAAATAGAGTTTGATATTTACAGAATCAAAGGGGAGTTTGAAACCTTGCATCTCATATGGGACTAAGATTTATAACAATTATGTTTTAAGCATTAGTTTAAAATTGCTCCGCGAGAAATAAAATAATCACAGTAGCTCACTCATGCATATTCAGCATCTTAGCGATCGATCGAATCGAATCGAACGAAGCTCGTATTCCATTTTTATTCCGAACTATTTTGCGTACAGTACTATAGTAGCGTGCTATAGTATTCGACGTCGAGCATTTGACAAGGAGTTCGAGTTATAAACAAGCTCTAACGAGACTTTAATCATGAAAGCGGGTCGACATCGCGTCGTAAGGTTGGGATAGTCGGAAACTATTAATTTTAGGCTGATCACTATACCTTATTAAGAGATATATATTACTCCTAAAACGTATTGAATCCTGAATCGTGCAATCGAGTTTAAGTATATTAGGAACTTCGTTTCCAATATTTTCAGGAGGTCCGTAGCTACTACGTGAACCGATATTGACTGGGAGCCGGTCTAATTCCCAGTTACCCTTGAGTTGCAAGTAGCTTAAGTAGCTTAAAAATAAAAAAATATTTTGGCGCCAAATCGAACGGAAAAAGCGTGCGAAAATTCACTATTTAAAAAAATTGCGCGTGCCGCAAACGTTTGCAGGAGTAAAATCGTAGTAAACAGCTATTTGTTCTATTTAATATCTGTAAACGGCGTAAATTTTTTAATGGTTACCCAGTACATCTTCCTTTATTCTATTATTATGTTATCTGTTTATTTTTAGTCAAATTATAGAGGTAAAGTCAACCGAAAAATACATAAAAACTTGAAACGCAACAAAAAAAATAACACATGAAATAAATTCTACAAAGACCAATTTCATCTCTCAAGCAGGTGAAAAAGGAGTAAACATACAATCACAACGGTATAATAGACTTTGAAAACCTATACTACCTATTTTATAAATTATCCATAATAAATCCACAAATTGTCATACAAACATATACCTACTCTACCGCTAACCAAATAGATCTCAAAATTGTAGTTTCACTCGTTATCAAAAGAATATGGCGGCTGCCTTTATCAAATTAGGGGAATTGCTCACAAAACCATATAAGATATATAAGAGGATTATAAGCTTTTACTTAGGTTTTTTCCTCGAAATGGTACTTACTCACGAAAAAAATACACTAGCACATGCACACCTGCTAAAGTTTAAGAGATATGGTATCGACGCCCATTGTTTTTTTTACTAGCCTACTGATAACCAAAATAATTTATATTTCTATGTAAAAATGATTTCTAGGTGCTTATTAGTATTAAAAAAACAACTAATAAACCGAAATGTATTATATATTAGAACAGTTAACGTTTATGTTCAGTCCTGATATGGGTTTTGACTGCGGTACACCAGTGTACCAGCGCCGCTTTGTGCAATGTATAGATTTGGCCACCGGTGTACCGGCGCGTGTTTATAGGTTAATAATGATGTTAGGAAATAACAGCACTGAATAGAGAACAACTGGCCTCTCAACAACGCTAGTAGCTGATTTGACCTCTTTTGTTAGCTGATTTTCTATTTTCCTTCAGCTTAAATATATGTCTTTTTTATCATACTCCACTAAATGTTTTGTTAGATGACTTTGCATGATTCTTTGCATCGTCTTTGTTTATTAAGAGTTTGCTAATTTACCTCGTACTTCACCTACACATGCGCAAGCGTAAACATTAACTGAGCACAGGATCCAAATGAGTGCAGCCGGTATAGTATTCGAATTAGTATAATAATAATGGAATATATTTAATAATAGTAGTATAATTTCAATAAAGCATCAATTAATTTTCATTTAAATGGCAAGAGAGCATCAGTATCATCATACAATAACTACGTCAATAAATTATGGAGTAACTTTTACTTTTTATGTATTATAATATTATATTGTATATATTCTATAATAATATATAAATTATGGAGTAACTTTTACTTTTTATGTATTATAATATATATTGTATATATTCTATATGTATAATGTTCTAAATGTGTGTTTTATATTACATACCATCGATTGCCCACAACTTCATTCGCGTAGTAGGCTCGGCCTTCTTTCATAAGAACCGTGTCCTGACAATAACTGAGACAGCAAAAAAAGAACAATGTAAAGTTGTTTCATCCATTCACGCGTGATGCGATGACCAAGGGAAATAAAAACATTTTTTTATATTTATAGGTTTATGAAAAAAAAAGCTATTTATATATGAAACGGCAATTTCATCGTTACGTACAGAACGTACGTATGTACGTGTAAATACATAATCTTTTTATGCTAAATATAAAAAAAATTATTAACACAACACTCAAACTGTTCACTGAAACTCTGTCAAATGTTTGTTCTTACCCATTACAATGAAACGTGAACTCGGAATTGGAGTTTCTTTTGTCTTTTTACCTGTTTCCCATCAGGACATTTTATACTTAACGTACTCTGTCTTCGGGCGATGTTTCCAATTGCGTATTTTTTACGTGAGAAGTTCCGTTCCCTTGTCAGTTTTAATTACGATCTAATTCAAAAAGAGCAAACAGTGTACAGCCAAATTAATAATGACTGAAATCGTATGCCTATTTTAATATAGGATGTTGTAATGTTATTTTAATATCCCATACTAAGTCTTCTTATACGTATTTACTCTCTGTGGTCGTTTCCTCATGACTGAGGATCGTGGTCATCGGTGGATGTGGATGGTGTACACCGAGATCGTATGATCTGCTTCCATCGGTGCCTATCCATCGCGTCTCTGAAAACTGAACAAAACTCGATTGAGGAAGGATGTTTCAGTTGGTCGCTGCATCTGGTTGGGGATCGCCCGCGGGGTCTTTTGCCCTCCGTATTACCCACCACGATAAGTCTTTCACGTATTTACATATAAGTTATATAGTTGTACTTACGTATTTTGTTTGTTACTAAGGAACTATGTCGCACAAAGAGCTATAGAGAGGGCTATGCTCGGGGTTTCTTTACGTGATCAAATCAGAAATAAGGAGATCCGTAGAATAACAAAAGTCACCGACATAGCCCAGAAGATTAGCTAGTTAAAGTGGCAGTGGGTAGGGCACATAGGTCGCAGAACAGATGGTCAATGGGGCCGGAAGGTTCTGCAATTGAGACCACGGCGAGACGGTGGACAGACGACCTGATAAGAGTCGCAGGACGACGTTGGATGCAGGCCGCTTGCAACCGGTTCTTTTGGAAGTTTTGGGGAGGTTTATGTTCAGCAGTGGACGTCTTACGGCTGAGATGATGATGATAAAGGAACGATGTAATTAGCTTACTTTCGAAGGATGGCGTTGACATCTGCGACACAGTTAATACTTCAGCAGGTGTCACTGTTTTGTTATGTTTGTTATTATAAATACTGCTGTATGTCTATGTGTTGTGTCTGTGTATGGTATCTCTTAAATGTGTCAATATTTGCTTTGTTTCCTGAAATAGTGTGCCAATTACGAAGGCCACAACCGGAGGATCCAAAAAAATACAAAAGTAATTTAAAAACTAAATTTATTTTAATTAAAAGTTACAAAATTAGTTATTAACTAGGACGTGACAATCGTTCGAAGAATGATACAAAAGTGTCGTATTCAGGTGTGGCTCCGTCCGGTGTCGGGTCCAATGCATGTGCTGCGTCGGCACCTCGTGTCGGCGTGACCTCGATCGGCGATCACGTTCCGCTGTAGCCGCGATTCTTGTACCTTGTAGGTTGTTATGAAGGTGTTGCAATGTGTGCGGATTTAGGGTTACGTATATGTGTAACACCTCCCCCCGAAGAGCAGCGAGTAATCGAGAATTTACTTCGAGGTGGTCGCTGTTATGTTTCTATGGTCAACCCTTATTAGGCTAGGGTTGATACTTCTTGGTGCTGGAATTGCGTACTTTATTTCAGGTACGTCGCTGTCGGTTTCTGTAGTTTGCTTTTCGTTTGGTAGCCTTTTCGCATGTAGTCGGCGGTACAGTAACACGATAATAAGTACACCTGTACTGAAGAGTATTAGATAGACAGGAATAGTTGTGTGGTATATGGCTGGGTCTGTGACTTTCTTGAGATGAACAGGTGCTTCGACAGATACTCTTGTAGTCAAGGCGTGAAGGTTTTGCAGGCTGGGCGTGTCTAGGATAAGAGGTGGATGATCTATTTGCCTCGACTCGTCATACGGAGGCATTTCCATTATCCTTATCACATGTCCTTTAATCCGGTCGTTCGTGTTGGTGATGGTGAATCCTGGTGTTTTGATATTGCAGTTAAGCGGTATGACTGCTAAGTAGCTTCCGTGTAAAGTGCGGTACTGCTCTTGGCCGCAGGATATCTTGACTTTGGTGAGATTGGGGAAATTCATGGTGTAATGTTTGTCGTCCAATACTTCCAGGGCTTCGTTCGTCAGGATAACTGGTGTCAGCTTACAGGTTTGTTGGAGTTCTTGCTGGGTGATGAGCTGCTGGACACAGTCTGGTTTGTCTTGGATCTTGAAGTTGGTATTTGATTCGCAGAGAAACCATGAGTTTATCTTCGGACATTCTGTCTCCATGTACCTAGAGTCTTTGCTAGAGAGCGCTACGAAAGGTGAGGTGGGTATTAGGACTTCATGGTTTTTGTTAGGGACAAGGGACAGCTTGTAAAGGTGATAAGTACTGGGGTCGACAATCGGGACCTTAATAACTATAACTATCTGCTTATCTAAATAAAAGTAACCTAACTTTATTATCTCATAAAAATTTCTATAATCTACGTCTAGGATTTCATCATTCGAATATAGAATCCTTAACTTATTTAATATATTCTTAATTTCTTCTATGCTAACTATCGAATAAGGAGTGCTCGATGCACGTATAAACGATAACGTATTTTCTAGGCTATGTATCTCTTCAGATAAATCTTCGATATTATCTCCTAAGATAAGAAAATGCTGTGCCAGATGCGCGTATTTAATTAAGTCATTTTCCTTGCTGGCGTCGCTTTCCATTATTAAGTTCAGAGCTTTACCTATCTTTTCCTGATTTACTAATATGCTATTGATGATTTTTGAACTATGGGATATCCAATCTTTGTTTAAGCTAATGTGATCATTAAGTTCGATTTCTAATTTATGCTCATTATCTTGTAATACCGAGATGGCATTTTCATACCTAATGGCATCGGTGTAGTCAAGGTTACCGGAAATGCTTTTAATTACCGAGCCGAGACCGTTAATGAGTCCTCTTTTATTCCGAACTGATTCAAAAGTATTCAATTGATTTGATATTCTCTCAATTTGGGTACTAAGATGTTCAATGTGAGGATCAAATAGAGATAGTGTCTTATTGTTTAGTAGAGGCCGAAGTTCAAGCATTTGAGTGTTAACTGATTCTATCTGTGCGCGGATGCTGTCCAAGTCTACATAATTTAGAAAAGAGTGAAAATGAGAAATCATTCTTGCAGCTCCAAGTTTAAAGGGGAGTATTCCCGGTCCATCGTCAAGCGAGTCAATCGTCACATCTTGTCCTTGGGTCAGATGCAGTAGGACCGTCAGCAGTAGTGTCGAATGTAGTGTCCTGTAACAATGTGGGGTTCTTAGGACTTCGCTTGAGGCGTGATTTAGCAACGGGACCGCGTTTCTTTTTGGTATATATGTGGATGGGAAGGTCCGCGAGTACAGTGTCCTGTGTATAACGTGGGGCTAGTTTTTGTCGGGAGGCCAAGGGATTTCGTACGAAGACTTGTTCGTCTGGGGAATATTCCTTTTCAGGTTCTCTGTCTTTGTTTCGATTTTCAGTAAGTTGCGTCCTGTCGTGTAAAGAAGTCTGATTTATAAGGTCGTACACTTGGGTCATACGTTTTTTATGGTCTTGTAGGTACTGTTGAAGTAAATGTTCGGATATATCAATATCAAGTGGGTCACGTGGATCAAAGTGTCCAAGTATTAAGTCTAAAGGTCGACATTTGGTAAAACTATGAATTGAACTATTATAAGCTAAGACTGCGTATGGCATTAGGATAACGACTGGCTCATTTCGTTTTTCGAGTTTCAATATCCTTAAGTGCTCAAGGATCGTCGAATGAAATCGTTCTACGATTCCATTGTCATTCGGTGAGTGAGCGAGGATTTTATGATGTTGAATCTTGTGAAGTCGAGTGAATTCAGCGAAAATTTGATTCGTGAATTCCGGACCTTGGTCTGTAACTATAGTGAGCGGGACCCCATGGTGAGTACAAAATATCAAAAAGGCTTGAACTACACTTAAGGCCGTACCGTCTCTCAGGTGGTATGCCTGAGCGTATTTCGAAAATGCATCTACTATCGTAAGGTATTTTTCGTTCTGTGCTGTGAAGAGATCAAGGTGAACTATCTCAAATGGTTTAGAAGGAGGTGGAACAATTGAAAATCTTTGTTTGATGGGATGTCGATCATATTTCGCCTGGCCGCAGATGTTACACTCATTTATGTACTTTGTAATGCATTCTTTCATTTTTGGCCAATAGTACTTGGATGATAGGGCTAAGTAGCATTCAGTTATACCACGATGGTTTGTTTTACCTTCGTGGTACTTTTGTATTATTTCTTGTTGGCGTAAATATTCTTTGACATTTTCCAATTCAAGTTTAGTTAAAACAAGATTCATTGCGGAGCTTTTGAAGTTATCTTGGATGATAGGGATGATTTTATACATTGCTAAAGGAGGGTGGATTATTATGCCAGTCTTAACCTTAGGATTGACAAATTCTTTAATGGCGTTAATGACGTCATTTGCCAAGTTACATTCAGAGAGTTGTATAGTAGTTCTGGTATGAGTCTCGAAAGGTTTTGTTACAGTTGGTCGTTTCTTAATGTCACCTACAACTACGAAACAAATCTGCCTGTTGAATTTATTAAGAGGGTCATCTGAAATAGGGACCTCTAGAATTGGGTTTTCAGCGCTTGTATGGGCAGTTACTGTAGTCGAACCTGCTTCGGATGGAGGTCTAGCAGTGTCACTTATAAGTGCAGTTATTGTAGTTGAACCTGATCGAGAAGGTGGTCTCTCCGAAGGATTCACTACAAGAGAATTAGTGTCCTCCATATTAATTTCAACACGAGAGAGAGCGTCTGCATTAGTGTTACTTTTACCCTGCTTATAAACTGTAGTGAAGTTATATTCACTTAGTTTTAACCTCCAGCGAGTTAATCTTGAGCCTGGTTCTTTTAGACTCATAATCCACTGAAGTGGTTTATGATCAGTAACTATTTTAAATTTCCTACCATACAAATATGGTCGAAAATATTTGGTGGCCCAAACTATTGCCAAAAGCTCCTTTTCTATCGTGCTATAGTTGGTTTCACTCGAATTTAGGGTCCTTGACGCGTAAGCTATGGGTTTGTCGTTACCTATTGATCCTTGTGAAAGGATAGCACCTATAGCAAAGTTGGAAGCGTCAGTTGTCAATATAAAGTCTTTAGAAAAGTCGGGATACTGAAGTATAGGGTCATTTGTCAGTAATAATTTACATTTCTCAAAACAGTTTATGTAGTTCGTGTCATTAAACGTAATCTTAGATCCTTTTTTCAAACAGTGCGTCATAGGTTTCGTTATACGGGCAAAGTCTGGGATGAACTTTCGATAGTATCCGAGTAGGCCGAGGAAACGTTTTATTTCCGTTGCAGTTTTTGGCAACGGGAATTTTTGGATTGCAGTTATTTTGTCGGGGTTTGGCTTAATGCCGTCTTTACTAATTATATGTCCTAGGTACGCGGTCTCTAGTTTTAAAAACTCCGACTTATCCATTTGAATCTTGAAGTTCGATTCTCTCAGTCTTTTGAATACTTTCTCTAAGTTGATAATGTGTTCTTGTAACGAGACGCTAAATACGATGATGTCATCGAGATAGACTAGGCACACTACGTTTTGAAGGTCTCTAAGCACGTTATCCATTACGCGTTGGAAGGTGGATGGTGAATTTTTGAGCCCCATTGGCATTCTTAAAAATTCAAAATGGCCGTGTTCGACATTGAAGGCCGTTTTGTGGATGTCCTCTGGATTCATTTCCACCTGATAAAAGCCACTCGCAAGATCTAAGGTTGTGAAGTAGTGACAGTTGCCTAATTTGTCTAGAACGTCATTGATATTCGGTATGGGGTATTTGTCGTCAATAGTTTTTTCGTTAACTTTTCTAAAGTCGACAACGATACGCCATTTGACTTTTCCTGATGCATCAGCTTTTTTAGGAACTACCCAAATCGGAGAGCTCCATGCTGATTGAGATGGACGTATTATACCTTGTTCCAACATCTTTGTGATTTGATCCTGAACCTCCTGTCTGTGAACGAAAGGGTACCTATATGTTTTAGTATAGACAGGCAATTCATCTGTGGTACGAATGCTGTGCTTAATTTTATTGGTGAATGTTAGAGGTTCACCTTCGAGATAGAAGACATCAGCGTATTGAGCACACAGAGATTCTAAATTGGCTCTTTCTTCAGGATTCAAATGGTCAGTACGTAAGCGCGAGAGCACTTGTGACACGCGGTTGGTCGGTTGTTGCGTGCGCGTGCACTGAGCGTTAAAAAGTTCCGCACTAACTGGTCGGTCCATAGAGAACACTACGTCATGTCTAGTGGGGTTAGCTACTTCGATATAACCGCGATTATTTTTTACAGTGGTGACGCAATCCGGTATAGTGCAGTTAGATATAGCCTGCTCTGTCACAAATACGTCACCGTCATGAAAGTTAATCGGGACTCGAATCATCTTCGATGTATTAGCCGGTATTATTTCCTCGTATAGATTGCAGTTTCGAGAATCATACATGCGCAAGGGATTGGTAGATTGCCGTGTAACTAGAACTTTATTCTTTAGGTCGATACTAGATTCTAGTTTTTCTAATAAATCCAAACCAATTAAGCCATCAAAGAAGTCATGAAATTTATAGATAAAGAGATTTATCTCACAGTTTTCGTTAAATTCCGGAAAGCATGGTAAAGTGATAGAATATTCATTTCTAGTAGTCGCGTGAATGTTCGTGACCTCAAAAGGATCATAGTTACATGGTACATGAGAAAAGAATTTTTGTACCGATTCGGGGCTTATAAATGATTGATTTGCACCCGTATCGATAAGTAACTTAAGAGGCGGATGTTCTATCTGTATGTAAGGCAGTTGGCGTTGCGTCTGTAGATTAATTTCTATTTTGGTTTTTCGGATTTCGTGGTGGATTGAAAATCCTCATTGTCCGTAGGGACGCCATCAGTTTCCTCGACAAATGCAGGAACGTACTCTGGATTATAGGAAGGTTGTTCGTATGACGGGTCATAGTTTTGTTCACAGTATGTCGGTACGTCATAGTCAGTATAGTAACAGTTATAATAGTCGCTGTAAGGATCGTAATAGTCGTGCGAGTCTGAGAACTCATTGAAGTTCATTTCCCGAGTTTTAAAATAATTTGACGGGGGTGGATTTCCGTGTCTCGTCCAGTCATGTCCAGTCAAGGGTGGCCTATATGGCATGGGTTTCGCAACGTAGTGGCTAACACCACTCATAGGCTGAGGGCCTGCATTATGAGAGGGTTGGTAGCCCGTCCTAGGTTGAGGCATCCTAAAAACGTTGCTTTGTGGTCTATAGTTAGGCGGGGGTGCGCCAAACATTTGTTGGGTTCTAGTCGGGCCACGATTAGGAGGCATTTGGGGTCTCCAAATTTGCATTGGCCTCGGTGGCTGGAAATTCATAGGCTTAGAGGGTCCTGCAAAATTATTTAGCGTGGGTGGAAAAGTAAACGGTCGCGAGGGTGGTAATGTTACAGGCGATTGAGTGCTGAAAGAAGGTTTATTGGCATTAAATGAAGACGTAGACACCTTGCTCTCAGGTAGATAGTCGTTTCGCCGCTGTAAATATAGCGTGTTCATTTCTTCATGCACGAACTCTAAGGCCTTTTCAATTGAATCAGGTCGCATGCACCGTATTCGAGAACCTAGTGGGTCACGTAGACCTCGTAGGTATGCCTGAAGGGTAAGTTTTTTATAAAGCGCTCTTTTCGCTTCGATGGTACTCGGTACAGTTTCATGCAAACTGATGTAAGTCATTATAATGCTAAACAAGTTAAGACATTTCTCGTAAAATTCCTGAGGCGTCGCGGAGCCCTGGGTCAGGAGGGACAGATCGTTGAACAAAGAAGTCTCATCTCGTTGGTCTGCAAAATTATTTATAAGGGCGTTTCTTATACCAATCCAATTTTCCGGAATGCCATTCGAGTTTATTGTACGGGCAGCGGGCCCAGTAACTTTATTCAAAATTCCGTTTAACAGGGCCAAATTACTTAGTTCGAATCCCGGTTCCGTTTTCATATATTGCGTCACAAGCTGGTCGCAAAGGTGAATGAAGCGGGTAAGAACGTTTGAGTTCCCATCGAACTCAGGTACCAGCCGTAGGGCTTTAAATATTTGGTCGACGAGTGCGTCACACATGGTGCTGCGTTCGATCACTATTTGTCTATCTAAACTATCTATACCTACGTATTCTATATCTTCTAAAATACTATCTAGATTCCTATTAGCATCGATTTGCAATGTTCTATGTAAGTTATCTAACCTAGGGGTCCGCGATTTCCGTGGATGGAAAATTTTGGAAAATAAAAGGAACACTTAGGAAGAAACAAGGAAGCAACTCTAGTAAGATCTAGGTACTCACCAGTACATTTGTATTTCTCTGCGTGTATCGATTTCCAGATACTCCTCCCAGCTGCAGCTCTTGTAGGTTCGGATAGCCGTCGTCGGTGATCGATTCACTTGATTTTAAATTGACTATCCTACCGACTGCGCCAATTACGAAGGCCACAACCGGAGGATCCAAAAAAATACAAAAGTAATTTAAAAACTAAATTTATTTTAATTAAAAGTTACAAAATTAGTTATTAACTAGGACGTGACAATCGTTCGAAGAATGATACAAAAGTGTCGTATTCAGGTGTGGCTCCGTCCGGTGTCGGGTCCAATGCATGTGCTGCGTCGGCACCTCGTGTCGGCGTGACCTCGATCGGCGATCACGTTCCGCTGTAGCCGCGATTCTTGTACCTTGTAGGTTGTTATGAAGGTGTTGCAATGTGTGCGGATTTAGGGTTACGTATATGTGTAACATGCCTATAAAATACTTTCCTAGTACTAGGACATCTGTATCCTGTTTTATAATAATATTAAAATGAACACCGTGTTTCTTGGGTAAAATATATGGTTATAAATCAATATATAATGCTATTACTTAATGTTACTTCTGTGTTTTCCTTCATACCTCAGTAGAATACGTAGCTAGACAGGTAGTTAAATTCATATTATAATCATCGATCTCTTTCATAGGATATAATATGACACATCTGCTTGTTACCATGTGTGTTATGTTCTGAAACCTTTTAATGTAGTAGTGGTCAACGCCCTCTATCTTGACAAATCTCACACATCCATGAATGTTTGTTACTCAATCATGGCAGAACGGCTGAACGGATCTGGTTGAAATTTCGCACAGGGATAGATTATAGTCTGGAGTAGCACATATGCTACTTTTCATCATCTTCATCATTACCATCTATCACCACGCAGGTGAAAAAAACCTAATATAATTGGGCATAGCACAGACAAAATAACAAGATCTCCTCCTACGTCAAGATCGTAATGATGACTTATTTTCATTTCATTTCATTCATTAGAGTTCTGTCAAAGATGAGTCAGTTTTTGATAGCGTAGTTAAAACTACGTTATTATTTTGACAGCTCGATACACTGGACGGACTCGGTTATAGAGTCGGCATGTGGAGCATAGAGTAAACTATATATGTGGAGCACTGTTATTAAGAATATCTTTCTTTATCAAATGAACCGAATAACTGTCCAACCCGGGCATCGAACCCATGACCTCTAGGTTCCAAAACGGCACTTCCACTACCACACCAATACCAAGCGAGCGAAGCCGCTGGCGAGTCATCTAGTTATATATAAAAATGCGAATGTATATTATAATACATGGAGGTTTGTTACTCAATCACGCCAAAACAGCTGAATGGGTTTGGAAGAAATTTGGTATGTAAATAGATGAGGAGCTGGAATAACATATGGGATACTATTATATAGTCATCATCATCATCATCATCATCATCATCCATAACCAAGGTGAAATAGCGGATTGCAAGTAATATCATACGTATCACATTGGGAACGCCGACAATAGAGGTTACAGTTAGCCATATTCATAAAAGTATATTTTGTCTTGTTTTAATAGTTATCCGAAGGATTTTTAATATAATGAAATGGTCAGTTAAAAAACAACAACCAAAACAACGATCATGTGCACAATAAGTCTAGTAAAAATTCATTTCTTTGAAGTAATTTTAGTGTCGGATAAAATTATTTGATAAGAGCCACAATTTTCGCAATAGTTTAAGCACATGCTTCATCGCACTAATATCATTAAATTTACTAATACATCGATATCTAAATTATTTTCAAAAATATATTACACTGAAATACCAATCGGTCTTTATATGTCATAGCTGGCATACAAGCAAACGGGCCGCCTGATGGGAAGCCATCACTGTCGCCTATGGATATGTGTAACACTCGGGGCATCACCAATACGTTGCCAACCTTTAAGGCTCTGTTGACTCGTCTTTAGAAGAGCGTCATATTGTAGCCTTTAGGAGATATTAAAAGAGAAAGCTCATTCCACATTTTGCTGGTGTGAGGCATAAAAGATCGCGTAAATTGCACTGTATGTGAATTCCACATGTCGATCATATGTGTATGAACTGTCGGGCGGAGGCGGCTAGCACGGTGATAAACCCGGACAATATTTTGGGAACTTGAATAATTATTCAGAACATTCTTCATTGTATATGCGATAGAATAAACATAGAGAATCAATGTCTCTGCGCATAATGTGTGACTTATCATCGACAATTTTGATAGCTGTACGCTGCACTGCGTCAAAATGCTCAAGCTGAAACTTTTTAAGATGAGAGATTGTTTTCAAAAAATAAATGTATTATAAGGTTACGTTTACATGATTGCAATTACTTGTCATTCATCAAAATGAAAGGACTATAGTGATGAGAATCCATTAGTGATTGAACTGTCAGAAGCTCGTGAACTAGTCTTTGTTTGTGTCTGTTTAACGTACTCGTAGTAATCGAACACCTGCCGTCATCAATTTGGAACACAATTAAGCATTTCTGTTTTGTTAACTGATTGGTATTTTTTTACAAACGAGTATTTTTAAACATTTTGTATTAAAATTTAAGCAAAGTATCAGCTTTCTTTATGTGCGAGTTTTTTTTTATACATGCAAGCGTTTTTTTCTCTATTCTCTATTGGCTAGCGTTTGACCACTATCTCACTTAATGTTAAGTGACGATGCGGTCGAAGATGTAGCACGTTTGCTTAGAAGATACCTATTTACTCTGATTCGAAGATTCCAAAGTTATACCTCTCGGGAAACACAGACTCGGGGAAGGAGTTCTTTCCACTTCTGGTAACCTTTTTTAGAGAGAAGTATACGGCGTAGTCCACCACGCAAGCCACGTGCAGCTTGGAGGATAAGTATGGCCAGATTAGTTTTTAGGCCATCCGAAAGCCTCCGACATCTTACGAGTCGACAGAGTTACTCTCAGAGTCTTACAACTATTGTCCTATGACATACAATCGTAGCCGATGGTTTGAAGTGTCATCTGGAGCGTGGAAGTGCTAAATTTAAAACTAGCAATGGTTTGATATAGTGTAAAATTTTTAATACAGAGTAAGCACACCACTGCCGTTAAAATCACTGCAGTAAGTTATATCACTGCGTAAAGTATTGGATTCAGTGCTAATATTAACTTAGCTAAAGCTCTGGATGGCATTGCAACTATATTATTAAATAGGTATTTATCATCTGAAAAAACAACAAAAAGGTGTTCAATAACATAAAAAAATTAGGTACTGAATTAATACCGAATAGTAATCGGCTAGAAATTTTTTTATTATTTTAGTATAAGGATGTGGTCTGGGTCTCTTAGCTATTGAACTGCGTTATCGCAGCTCAATCGCGTCGATTTCGATCGCGTTCGAATCTTAATAGCGAGCAGACTACGCAAAACTGTCAATAATGTCAATTTTCGTGTAATCTAGTTGCGATAACGCAGTCCGATAGCTAAGAGAATAGGAGCCCTGGTTTCCTCTCTATTGCGTATGAAAACACAATGAAAAAGTACAAAATGAAAAAGTATTTATTGTGACATAACTGTAATAGATAGACATTTATGGTAATGTGGACTTCTTTGTAGATATTAACGTCTTCTATAAAAAAAAAACTTTTATAATGAATGGGGGGCAATTCTACTATTTCACAACTACAATACGGGGTGGCCGTTGCAACTGCAGTTCGACTCCGGTTGGCCTTCGATAAATGCTCAATAAACCATTCTTCTATTTAAATAGACAAATTGGAACGTAACGTCACGTAAACGTATCGTAAACGTTACCATATAATAGTTAAATATTAAACACTTAAATATAATAAATATTAATATGAGTTAGCGTCGTGTTCATGATATCGAGTTACTATAACATAAAATTTTACTCGATTGCTGGCGTCAATAGAAATGTCACTGCAGCTGCACTGTTTTTCAATAGCAGAATAAAAATGTGAGTAAATCAGATAAAGTGCGATAGCAGTTGGAATAAATTTAGTTAGTGGAATCGCCCCCTGTTATCAGTTTACTCTAATGTCAATAGCATAGACTAATATTATAAAGTCAATAGTTTCCACCGCGTACGCAATATAAGGACTTTTTTGGTATTTTTTCCACACCTTGGGTTACATTATCGAAGTTTTCATACGGATCTCTGACTTTTTGAAAATACTAAGTCATAGTCAAAATAGTCAAAATACTAGTCCAGAAGTTTCGGAGCCTATTCAATACAAACAAACAAACACTATCAGTTATTCAATACGTACTATAACATGAGCCCAGCAAGACACATGTATATAACAACACACATAAAAACACCATCTACAAATAACACAGCGATTGTAGCACGTCAATTCTTAAACCCTCTAGAAGTAAACTAAGCCCTCACAGACTCAGGGTATCCTACCGTGAGGGCTAGGACGACACTAACGTTACAACTTACTACTCATTTTTACGAGAACATCTGAACTATGTATTTATTACTTCTCCACCTTATTTGTTCCACCTTGCATGTTAGTTTATAAGTATCCTTTAATGTAACTATGAAACTATGTTTAAATGAATAAAATATTATTATTAAAAAAAAAAAAACTACCTCATAATATAAATATAAAAAATGTAATAATAATAGAGTAAAATAATATTGCCAGAAGTTTCATAATATGGTTTTTTAAAACACTAAAGCTTGCTTACCGACGTCCCCATTTGAAACTCGATCTTCAAACGGATTGCCTTGGTGGACTAGCTAGGACTAGGTCATGGCGTGTGACAAGGACTGTCAGAAGACGCGGGTTTGAATCTCGTCCGAGGATACAGAATATTTCTCTCTAAAATTACAATTATTGCCTTAAGTAAACATCACGACACCCTCGAGACATATTCAGTATAATCAGTAATTAAACCTCCGCCTAATCCATGAGTGTGCTTAAAATAAGAATCTGGTTTAATTTCACATCACATTTTAACCATCTGTTTACTCTCCGCCATATAAAGTCACGTAAAGACGAGACTCAATGAACCGAAGCGAATAACCTTATAAGTGAAGACAGTAGATACCTTTAATATTTTATGAATTCGAATCGAAACGAAAATCGTTTTATATTAGAGGCACAGTCACTTAATTTTATCGGAAGTTGGACTTAGGTTCAGCCATAAGGTGTCAGTGTCGCGGAGCTATTAAACTTGCCAAAGACCGGGTGAAATATGCGGAGCTAACAGCCAGCCTTCACTAGTTGGAGAGGCACTAGAAGAAGAAAAATAATAAGGTGTCAATGTTAGTCAAATATAATAATAATAAGTCAGATTGCCAGTTCAATCTCTACCTCAAGTTTGAGTTTTGGAAGGTAAAACCACGATGAAGTCTATATCATGATGGTCGGGCGTTTCTGGTGCTCAACTGGTTAACTATAATACCCCCATCAAGATAAAAAACCTGTTAATAAGCACCGGATCGCACCAGCAGTAATTCTTTATTGCTACTCGTCATTCCAGGTCTATTGTGACACCATCTTCGACGCATCATCATCGACCACCTACGTTTTACTAAATAATGGGCGGACTAATAATACTTTCAAATATTTTCATATTTTTTTGTTTTATATTATTAAAAAAAAAACCCTTACGCTTTTACAAAAAACAGAGTTCACAAATGTATTCGAATATTTCTTGGGATTGCACACATTGTTTTCTGTAAAAATATTTTTCTATGAAAGTAAATAAAGGTACCTAATTCATTCCACTGACGCGAACGTCTTCAAGAGTATTTCTTTGGAAAAAGTTTGCGACTTTTGCACAAGACATTTTTTTAGATTGTGTAGGTATCGGTCAACATATCCAAATAAAGAATTTTGTAAACATTTATTACACCAAAGTTCTAGTTTGAAATATGCGTGAGGAATTGTTGTCAAATTTGAACTACATTTCGTCTTAATACAAAATACACTGGATAGATGCATGCTTATTACAATTGTATGTCTTACGTCAAAAATTTAAGAGCTGATTCGACTGAAACATGACAGCCGTGACAGTGATACTTATAGATTCAAATTTTTGTACTACACTTGCATTGTGCTGATCACCCGAGATATAGCTGTTTAGTCCCGTTCTTGGTTACATTGCTTTAGTACTTTCATATTACAGTACCTTCGAAGAATATCTGCTTCTGCGCGTACTGAGGTGCTATCTTCTAAGTCGGACACTTGCAGAATACCCTACCATCTACTAAACCAGCCCAATAGGTACCGCCCGGCATTATATGTAAGAGTTTGCATCAAGATTCCCTCTTTTACGCATGCAGGTGGTTCGAAACTCAAAACATTCCGAGTTACTGAACTGAATGGTACGAGACCGAGTTACTGCATGTTTGCAAGCATCAAACATACTAAATCCTACGGAATACTAAGAGTAATCCCCTTCATGATAAGGGTTCCATTCTGAGAGAATATAAAGCACGGGTTAATTAAAAGTAATACCTTTAAGGAGCCGTGCCTTCCTACTACGTTTTCTGCTTACGAATTGATTATTTTGTTGGCTAGAGTTGAGTGGGAAACGGAGAAAACTTACTGTAAGAATGTTAATTAAAAAACGGTACATAAAACCCAAAGTAGAATGGATTTCCACAAGCTTTCAGTCCAAGATATATGTTGGTATGAGTACCTTCTTTCTTATACGATTAAATAACGACAGCGTGGAGAGTTATGGTAGTACTGCAAAATTTCGATTTTTGGAATTATCGAAGGTTTGGCAACGATTGACTTACAGCTTGGCACATAACTTTGCCATCTTACATAAATAATTATCTTTGTTTTATTACTACTACTTTTTCTTGTGCATTTAGATCGCAAGGTACGTCGTCTACACTACTGTTACACTTTATTAATCTATGGTATTATTACAAAGGCCGTTGATGTCAATGTAAACTTTGATTAAATATGAAATGTACTTACTCACTTTTTGTATCTTTATATCCTTTAGCATGGAAAACTGGGTATTATATTACATTTTCAGCAACGTTGTCATTAAATTATTTATTGTAATATCCTATTAATAATTATTTTTATCCAACACCTGAGTACCGTGACGAATTTTTGATTTTTTCTTAGAGTTGCGTGGTTTGGTATCCTATTAACTAATATTTTTTTGGATATTTTTGCTAGTAATTTTGACTTCATACATATCTCTTAACTTACGGTTCATATAGTTCATACTTATAGTTCAACTCACTTTCTCTGTCATACTTATAGTGGCTTCGTTAGCTCAATTGGTAGTGATCTTGCCTTTGAAGCGCGGCGTCCCAAGTGGCAATTTTTTTCAAGATAACCAGTAGTTTCCAAAATCAGTTGTTGGTTATTGGATGTAGTGGCACATGCTTTTCGCGATATAGGAAATACAAGTGCGGGGGGGGGGGGGGGGGGTATGATTGTGTAAGCGTTTTATTTAAACTCTCAATAAGTAATATAATTTATAATAAGAAGTAAGTATTTATATCTATGATGGTGATATAAATTAAAGAAATACTCCAGAAACTACGTTTGAGCTCCAATTCGAAGTTTTTACTCGTTTAGTACCTGGTTAAAATACTGTATATGGTACTTCCAACCGGTCTTTTTGCAAATCTAGAGGCGAGGCCCATGTATAACAGTGGGTTTAGATAACGATGGGAATGTAGTGTTATGACTTTTGCAGAGTCCGCCTGGAGAAGTACCAAACCTTTGCCAGTTTTTTAGCCATGAAGCAGCAGTGTGCAAATATTACTGTGTTACATTGAAGGACAGTGTTTCCAGTGAAATCACCCAGGGTTAACAATTTGACATTTTATATCTCAAGCGTCTCTTATGCATGGTTTTGAACTCATGTAATTCATAATTCTGAATGGCACTAAACTATTCAAAGTCAAACTCAAAATCATTTATTCAATTTAGGCATCAAAGACGCACTTATGAACGGCAACTTTTCATTATAATGTACTTTAAAGACTCTACCGCCGCGTTCCAAAATATATAGAGCCCACCGAGAAGAAGCGGCAAGAAACTCGGGGCCATTTTTTTTATATAGATGTTTACAATGTTTTTACTTAGGTACTACAAATATTACATTCTATGGGTGGCAGAGAGACAGGTTGCCAGAAGTGGAGTATTCCAAGCATCTTTATCTTCTATATAATGTCGAACTTTATAGTAAGCTTTTTTTATTAAAAAGTTTTTTACAGTCAACTTGAATTTACCCTCTGTGAGCTCAGTTATGTACTTTGGGATTTTATTGTAAAAACGCACACAATTTCCTAGGAATGACTTATTAGTCTTCGCAAGTCTAAAACTAGGTACAGCTATCCTATTTGTATTTCTGGTATTAAAAGTGTGGTGATCACTATTTAACTTATATTTATGTAAATTTTTACGAACATACATTATATTTTCAAATACATATAAGGAAGGCAACGTTAATATATTGATTTCTTTAAATAAATCTCTCAAAGATTCACGGGGACCCATTTCGTATATAGCTCTAATAGCACGTTTC
Source organism: Selenia dentaria (assembly GCA_917880725.1). Taxonomy (NCBI): domain Eukaryota; kingdom Metazoa; phylum Arthropoda; class Insecta; order Lepidoptera; family Geometridae; genus Selenia; species Selenia dentaria. The sequence goes on from OU862893.1 coordinate 25,567,840, forward strand.
TGAAGGATAAATATGGTCTCTATATCAGCCGCTGAACCCCATAGCAATATCCCATATGACATTACGCTGTGGAAATATGCAAAATACACTAACCGCGCCGTAGAAGCATCTGTTAGCTCTCTTATTTTACGTACTGCATATGCAGCAGAACTGAGTCTCCCAGACAGGGCATTTATATGAGGACCCCATTGTAATTTTGCGTCAATTTTAATGCCTAGGAATTAAAAGCAAGTGTGATGCTTCGCATCAGGCAAGCGACTGGCTCGTCTCTTCATAACAAAAACCTTACAAAAAAACACTTTCTGAAAAATGCATCGTATAGGATATATATATATATATATAGGCCCTAGGCTTTTTACTAGGTAGTGGTGCTTTTGTGGAAGATACAGGCTTGTTTGGTGCCACTGCAGTAAAATAACTGGGCGAAAGAGATCCAAAATGTTACGTCTTGAATCACCGAAGCAGACGACAAACCAGCTACGTCCCTTTAGTTTGCCAAAGGTTAAAAGACGAGTATTATTACAGAATAAATAATAGGTATAACGGCGTCACCAAACTAAAGTGGTCGTTCTGCAAAGTATCACTGTAATGGCAGCAATAAAATTATACTGTGTCTCTTCTGAATACTCGATGAACTTTTTAGACATTGTCTACTGTACGTAAAGTGCCGCCTCGACTGATATACGAGTAGAACTGTATAATCGACATGATATGTCTTTTCAGATCATCTGTGTATGTAAGTATGACTGATTACATTTTCTTTTATAACACAATAGCCGGTTAAAGTTTTAAAATAAGCATGTCTCCTTCGTAGGAGGGGTTGAGGGAGGAGAGGGGTGATGATGGAATCCTTACGCTTCTCCTTGCTTTGCACCTATCGTTGCTTTGCTTTGAATGGATACTTTGCGTGAACTACTGCATAAAGTAGGTAATAATTTTAAGAATTAAGTATTGTAATTTTAGTGAACTTATTACATACTTTCAAATATATACATTTAAATTTTTTGTTTATGTATTTCAAACATTCAGCATGACATCATGCCTTGTGAACTTATTAATTTTTAACGTATGAATTTTATTATGTAACCGTATTCCACCGCAGCATCCACCATAATTCTCGGATTTGTATTGTATTGATATCCTTTTTAATTTTTTTTACGACTTTCTATTGATACTCAGTTCTTTGGGTATTAGTCCGATCCGCATCCAAAATGGGGTAAAGGAGTAAAGGGGTTATCAATGTCTGAATTATTTATTTTTTGTTGATGTACTTGTGCTCGTCTTGACAATCATCAAAATCAGTGTACGTCTGAGGTCAAATCCCAATGTAATGTTGCCAAATGCAAGATATTGGTGTCCTGCGAGTGAGTCAAAGTCGTACAGAGTAGCTAGCAAATAGGTCTCCAAATACCCTCATTTGGAGACCTATTTGCTAGCTAGTCAAGGTTATGTGGAGTATAAATCTGAGTCCATAAGCGTATATAGCCAAGTCGTCGAAAATAAACAATACTGGAGGAGCGCACAGAGACAGGGATGAGGTGACACATTCATTTAAATTCTAGTGCAATGGAATGACATGAACACAAAAAAATATCTGTCAATGTAAACAGTTTGGTGGCTTAACGTTTCCATTCACGCACTTTGAGAAACTCAGTTTCATAATTTCTATGACATTTACCAAAATTGCGTTTCATTTAATGCATTCGTAAGTTATTCGTATCTTTTTATAGAACTCATTAAAAAATATTGAATTACTTTGTCGCATCCCCGGCAGCAAAAATTGCTTTAGGGCGCTTCGTACAATTGTCCTGGATCACTCCATATCTACTGTGTACTCGAATTCGGAGCACGTGACCAACCAATAGCCGGTTTATTATTAAGTAGAATACAACTTATGCCCGTGATTCTGTCTGCGTGGAATAAGGTTATCGAATTGCCCTGGGATCTATCCGTTAAATCAAAATAAAAATCAGTTAAAGTAGCCTGTGTCAATCTGGTATAAACAATGTCCACTCCAAATTTCATCCAAATCCGTTCAACCTTTTTTGTGTGACTGTGTAACGATCCAAACTTTCACATCAATAGTAGAGCGTGATACTAGTCTATATTAATCTTTCCTATACCGTGATAATTAAAACAAAAGATTTATGAATGAAAATGACATATATTCACGTCTCTGGGACGAGGGTTAATAATAATGTTTCTTTGTTTGTAACGAATAAAGTCAAAATGAACAACCGATTTTAAAAACAATTAACCAGAAATAAGCACTCTTGAGTAACATAGGTTATATTTGATTAATCATCATTATCATCACTCATCACGCGGGTGAACCACGGAGTTCTGCGAAAGAAATCATTTTACGTTAGTTTAATTATTCGTCTGTCAGTCCGTCTTTAATCTATTGCTCGTCAAGCAAACAGCTATATTTGAACATATTTACTAAAAATACACTCTTTAACTTATTACTCACTGCTGCTCGGAGCTGTGCTCCGCGGTTTCACCCGCGTAGTGATGGTTGATGATGAGGATGAATGCAATATGTTACTCAGGCATAATGTAGCTTTATATTCGTGAAACACTTGTTTGAATCGGTTAAGTTGTTTCACGTGTATCCTTTATAAAGAAACATACAATAATATATCTTTCCTCGCTATTATTAGAGTCGATAAGGATTAATACCAAGGTACGAATAATGTGGCGTGGTTTCGTCACTATTGCATATTAGTATTTATTGTGACATAAATGTAACAGTTAGAATAGATATAGACGTCTTCTTGTATTGTATTGTCTTCTATAAAACTGGGGGGCAATTCTACTGTTTCACAACTTTCAACCACCCCGTTCAACTGCAGTTCGACTCAGGTCGCCGTTCGATAATTACTCAAAAAGCCATTGTTGTATTTCTGTAGACAAATTAAAACGTAACGCTACCATATAATATTTTAATATTAAACACAAAAATGTGAGTTAGCGTCGTGTTCATGAGCTATCAAGTTACCATAGTATAAAATGTTATTCGTTCGCTGGCGTCAATAGAAACGTAAATGTAACTGCGCTGTTTTACAATAGCAGAATAAGAATATGGGTGTAAATCAGCTACGGTTCGTTTGCAGTTGCACCCCCCTGTAGCACTTACATCACTTTGCTCTAATGTCAAAAGCATAGACAAATATTATATGGTCAATAGTTTAATCAGCGTACGTGATATGACGACATTTTTTGGTATTTTTTCACACCTTATGTTACATTATCGAAGTTTTCCTACGGATCGGAAAATATTATAAAGCCTATGTTCATAAAGGAAAATGTAGGATTCTAAGGATAAAATGAAAGGTGAAGTTTTCTAATCGATCTAGTAGTTTTGGAGCCTATTCATTACAAATTAACAAACAAACAAATCTTTCCTCTTTATAATATTAGTGTAGTTTATGTGTAAATTTAGATGTATAAGTAATTTGAGACAGACCATAATTTTTACGGGTATATTTTTAATAACTGCTGTATTCGTATTTCGAACAAAAATTATTGTGCAAAAGCTAAGCCCATGAAATTTACTCCTTAGATGTCCTTTTATGTAACATGAGCCACGCATAATAACATTCCACGCAGATGGCGTCGTAAAAACCATTTGGTCCATTTTACCATACCTCTTGATCATAAAAGAGATATTTCCATGTTTCAACAAAAATGCGTATCATTTGTTCAACCTTTCATGTTTTTAAGGCATGCTATTAAATCATTCATACGAATGAGAAGCTAGGCCATTTCTTATTGGTCAGTAAGAATTGCAGCAATGATAGGTTAGGTGTAGCGAGGCGTTTCGAATTCTTATCTCGGGCTTACGTTTTTGGTCCATGTAGAATTTCATAAAGAAAATTACTATATGGTGGTATGACACTTTTTAGTGTCTGGTGGACCAGCTTAACTCTCAATAAAGAAAATCAATCGCGAAGTACTAACGATGTTTTGTTTTTGAATGCCATTCGAAGTCTAGTGTGACTTTTATATATGTATTTATTATTATTATTTATTTTATCATACTTTCATATATTTAGAACATTCCTGACCATCAAAATATGAAACACTACCTGGTCTCCGCGGCGATGGATGACGACGATAATTATGAATCGTATATAGCTTATGTTACTCAGGGTGAATGTAGCTTTCCAATGGTGAAGGAATTTTTGAAATCGGTTCAGTACTTTTTGAGCCAATTCGTTACAAACATACTTACATACAAATCTTTCGTCTTTATAATATTATGGTATAGATTAGTATAGATAACACCCTAAGCGTTGGGACCTCAGTGCTGGACTTATCTTCCCCACTAAGTGAGTGAAACAAAATACTGTTATATATAAAGCACTATTTATCTCTAAGGCAACAGCAGACTCTGGCCGCCCATTTCTATTACATTTTTTAAAAAAGTCGCGTGATGCTATATTACAATTATTTTACCAAATGCATTATAACAATAAAGTTAAGCCAAAAGTAAAATAAACAGGCGAATCAAATGCTGACGAGTCCAGTGCCAGGTGAAAAATAAATGCGACAAAAATTTGTGAAACTGCAACTGATATAGATGGCGCTTTGTTTTAGACTATAATATGTTCGTTTCTATTTCTATTATTTCTTCAGAGGTATATGTGTCATGCATGTTTAGAAAGGTGTTTTAAAGAAATTAGGTATGTTGATATCCCACTCGATAGCTTAAGTCAATTGTCCACCACCAACTAACTAGTTAGCTTAATTTAGCTCACAAAAAAAAAATATCACTTGCTACGGTGCATTTCAAACTTAACCAAATAATAATTGCTTCTCTGCCGAATATCGTTATCTTTAATTGCAATAAATCAATTTAGTCCACGTAGGATCACTGTTGAATTGGCTCTCTCTTCGACTCCTCGCGGTGGTTATAAGATCTCTCATCTCGCCAATAAGGGTACTGCAGGCCTAGACAAAATTCAACCAGGCGTGTTTCCGCACACGCTACATACAAAAATGTGTCTACGAACTTAGCGCGACGTCACGTGACTTTTCCACAGGTAATTTTGAAGTTGTCGTTTGACGTTAACGATAACAGAAACATATTTTGTCTAGGCCTGCTGATCACTTCATTACCTATCAGTTCAAATATGATAAGCCCTTAAGTTATGGAACCTTTTGTGCAGTTGCTGCCTGGAATAAATACCATACAGTGAAAATTCCATCGGGTTACACCACCCGAATATTGTTTCAAAAGTAAATGAAAAACAGCGACAGTAACCGTCATGTGTATGAACGAATCAACTGCACAAAGTGCTGAAATACTACTGCGCCAGGCAAACCAACATATTCCATGCGAACAAATTAAACTTTTCAAATAAAACCTCTACGGATGCTCTTCCTAAGAATTCAAGCGCACAAATTCCTCTACACGACACTCACGCTACACGTATTTTGGTAAAAAGCAACACAGATAAATCTGAGTGAGTCCGATTTTATACGTGATAGCGAAACTCCAAAAGGCCTTTTAGTCACACAAACGTATGATGAAACCTTTGGTCACAGCACTCACAGCTGGCACGTTTTGACAATACTTGCAATGAAAACTGGGAGACAAAACGGTCACAAAGGCCACACTGTTTGTTGATTGCGTTGATGTTATAACCCCTAGACATGTAACGCCAAGCCATCTAATCACGCTAACAAATCTGTTTGTTTTTACTGATACTCTTTATAGTTATAGATAGGTAATTTGTGACCATCATTTCTCATGAATGTCGTAAAATCTGCTTATGTTAAATCCGACTAAGGTGAATGTGGTAAGGTGAGAAAAAGAGCAACATTATGTAATAACAGTGGTTAGAATTGTATTATGTGATTGCGTAATTATATCAAAGTCTTAAAAAAAAAATCACTTCAGAAAGGCTCCAAGAGAAAGTAGAACCCGATAAAAAGAAAATAGGCAACGAGACAGCTTTATGCGGGCCAAAGCAAATATCGATTAAAATAACGTTGACGCCCAGCACCTGAGTGTGACACCGAGTTATGGAATTGTAGGTAGATACTTATGACTCGTAATCTGTGACCGTTGTTAAAGTTAATGCAAAAACAAACACATCAAACATTTACAACATACACATACATATTTACACATGTCGAATACTTATGAAATTTACTACTACAATAGTTGGTACCAATAAATGCTTTATATTCTTGTCCAAAATGTTTTAATTGCAAGCAAATACATATTATATATGTAACAGTAGACACTTGTTTTAAAATTATATATTAGTTTAGTTAAACTCAGCATTTGAAAATAAGAGTGAGTTTATTAAGATTTTGGTTTATGTACAGCGGAATCGGCTCTAGGAGCATATTAGTTTTATACCTTGATGGTTGATTTCTACAAAGAGAACTATTTTGGACATTTTGACGATTTTTGAAAAAGACAACCTTTTTAAATTGCTGAGATAGATAAAGCAATTAACTTGTAGATGACAGAGTTTAAAATGGAAAAGCAAAGTGGTTCCGTTTGTTATTCTGCTGGTAACTATGAATTGAAGCAAATCTGATCCAAAATAGCGCATTTAATTCTGTCGTTTCATAAGTGTTTGTATATAGTGTTACCATTACGGTAGGTAACAGGTGTTTAAGGTTTAATAAAATTGAACAATAGTTGAAGCGTTCATATTATTATAATGTGACTATATTATATATTTTTTCTCCGCGAGGGTCTGTAGTAAGTGAAATTACTGGGCGAAGACCCAAAAGACTAATATGTCGATGTGAAGAGTACAGTACAACGCCACACAAAACTATACTTCGAAACTATGGTAGGCACTGCAACTGTACATGAACAGTCGTGGTTACGATCACTGACGAGACGGGCACGAGTTGCCCGTCTCGTCAGTTGATGGTATACCTAAAATAATATTTTTCCTTCATCGAGGATAATAAATACAAGGCCGCTGTTAATACTCTGATTGCTTACTTTGCTTTTTGAAAAATGATACAATCGCTTTTTATTTTAAACTTTAATGCCTCCTCTCCTATTCATATAGATGTACCAAAAACTGTTTTGCACGGGGCTTACTACCAGACCTTGCCATTCGCGACGAGCTCAAACCTACTAATATTATACACGAGAAAGTTGTATGTATGTATGTATGGATGTTTGTTATTCTGTCACGCTCAAACGGCTGTAGCAATTTTGATAAAATTTGGTATGGGGGTAGATAAGAGGCAGGCACATAAGATACTTTTCATCATCATAATCATCATTATCGTCATCTATCACCACGCGGGTAAAAGCTCATTGTGCAACTAGTCAGTAAATCATAATATATGGTTCTAAGATCTGATTTCACCATTATACTAAAATCAATAAAACGGAGTTTAACGTAAACGAGATCAAATGAGATCCAATTCCCATGGCAACGTGTTATGATTGGAGGAATATAATATATATCAGCTAGAAATTTGGCGACCTTGAATAATTGCACTAACTGCGTTTAGGTTGAATTAGTCGCATTCGAAGTTACACTGGAGTAACTTGACGTAAGGTTCCAAAAATAACAATTACAAACATATTTTAACACGACGAGTATTACTTATGTAAATAAGTCAGATTGATTTAACTATAGTTTCCACCCACAGACCAATATAATATGTTTGTCTGTGTTTCAACCACATCCGGTGGTTTCTTTCAATGAGATTGCAAAATGTTTGCGGTTGCGTCTTACCTTTCATATGAACACATCGACTTAACCCGTCCGCATCAGCGCAAAAAATAACAATAGATTTATGAATGAAACTTAACTCGAATGAGTCTTGCTGATTCGGACAGATTAAATCTCGTCGCGTGTCGTGCGTACACCATATGCATAAAGTGCTAAGGCATGTTGCGCATGCTCCAAGTGTAACACAGATTTATACCTCTTGTTTGTAACGAATTTTATCAGATCCAATGCACTTCATGCTATAAATTTGCTTTTAGTTGGTCAAACTATTCAGGAGCAGTATTTTTTATTTGAACTTTTATGCGTAGTTCGGAAAGACACCGAAAGAAGTAGACACTAGACGGGTTAAGGGAGTGGTTCTCGTTTCTCGTAATAAAAATGTGCATACACCTCGTTAGTTTTCGTAATAAAATTACATACTCGTATCCTACAAAGAAGTAATATCAGGAAGAGTTACTGCCATAAAAAAATACCCAATAAAAGTCGTGCCAAATCAATAACATCGTTCACGCCGCTATGACTCAGCTGTCATAGTAGACGTTGCAGCACACGCGTGGACCAATCCCTGCTTTCCTTCTGAAATTTAAAGCAATCACCGAATATGTCTATTTTTAACCTCGGAAGTAATTCGTATTTGGAATCATACGTCGCTTTGGTTTGAAGGACCACTTTTTGTGTGGAATTTGTTCTGAGTTTTGCTTCCTGCCATTATTTCTTCGTAGTTCGTATCTTTATATATTTAACTGCAATAGACTTTGTCTTATATGTTACAAAGTACTGTGCCAGCTGTACTTTATTGCATGTCACGAGTCTCATGTGTCTTAGTACATTTTCTACAGCTTAACTTATGGCGAAACGAGAGTAATATGTCCTATAAAAACAGTAGGACTGTTTTTATTTTGCAAACGCTGGTACTTTAAAATACACCCACTAAAACACCCTCGCACCCGAAATGTACTTTAGTGAACTCTGTTTTTTGTTTTGTTTAACAGTTTTATTCACTGTTACACTAATACTGTCGTTACGTAAATTATTAGTAAATAAGAAAATATAAAACTAATACTGATAATATTTAAAAGCTTCGCTGTATAATTAGCACAACCATACCATTTTTCTACTTTTTCGCCTTAAAAAATCAGTACAAAAAGCAATGTCGATCAGATGTCTTAACTTAGAGGGCTGGCCCATGGAGCGGAAAAAGGGTTAGAACATTTCTTTACGCAATACTAGTACAGTACCTAGGTAAAAGTAGTAAAGGACTTAGACAAAAAAAACACAGTATGAAGTATTTTCTGCAAATATAGAACGTATTACACTAAATATGTATCGAAGTCCCTACTGTAATACATGCTGAGGTAATACGACCGAACGAGATCCCTCGAGACTCCGTGAACTTTGAACTCTCAAGATTAAAACTTGAGTTTTATAAAGCCAGGATGAGAAGAGATGTTTCTCATGAAATTGATGACCTAGGTCATAAAGTGATAATGTTTTAGGTACGAAAGTGTAATCATGTGACGAAAACGAGAGTTTACCTGATGCTCGCAATCTGAACTTTTTTACAAATATCTTGTTTTGTATCATTTTTGTATCTGTTTGTCTATAAATCTTATTTTCGCGGGACAAATTGTTGTCTATCCAAATATATTTATTTCAGAAAAATAGACGCAAAATATGCCCCCTACGTATTTGAGACATTATTAAGCTTAGTACTTAGGTCTTAAGTCTAAGCTAACTTAGTAGCTTAGACTTTTCCGCACTGAAGCGAATCCGATGTTTTCACTTTCAGGTGCGTTTTTAAAGAAGTAACTTAAGCATAAACACTCTCAAGCCGTCGTATTATTATCATTAGTGTTACTTTTGCCGACGACATTTATTATGTAGCCCTAAACAAAAAGTATGTAATCCTAAGTCTTCCGTCATCGCTAGTCTACCTGGTAAGTCCTTTTTTATACGTTTCAGAATTATGAATTTCGGACTGAAGATCTGTGACGTATGTCTCGACGCGTAGTGCGAATTGGGCTACCGTTTCGTTTGGCAGCTGTCGACATGATTGTAATTCGAGTAATAAATGTGAATAGTTGCGCTCACCAAAGTTTTGCTGGAGGAAGGCTTTAAGCTCTTCGAAGGTGTCAAAAAGTCTAGTCGAACAGGCAACCTGTGCTTTACCTTCTAATTTGGAAATAATGTATGTCAACAATAAATTCTTCTGGTCTTTAGAAGCTAACTCTAACGCGTTTTTACAATTCGTTAGGAATGCATGTAAAGTTTCTCGTTCTCCTTTGTACACATTTATAAAATTACACAAAACATTGATTGGAAATTCCACTGATACAATTTCACCCGATTTATCCGAAGATTTGCCTTTTACAGACATGATTAAAAGCTTATGTACAATATATAGTGACTTTTAGAAAATAGTAATTATTTTATTAGGTTCAGTACTCGTGAAATTATTTGTTTCAGGATATAAGGTATGTATCCAGATAATATAGAATGAATAAGTATAGGATGCAGTGGAACGTGGCAACAACAGAAGTATTCAAAATTCTACTCACAGTACGACTGCAATTCGTAGAACAGCAGCTATCATCTTACAGCGGGCGTCACGCGTATTTGCGGTGGCGGTAAGGTGCGGCGGCAGCACGGGGAACGGCGGCGTGCGGCGGATGCGCGGGAAGCAGCGGCGTGCGGCGGATGCGCGGGAAGCGGCGGCGTGCGGCGGATGCGCGGGAAGCGGCGGCGTGCGGCGAATGCGCGGGAAGCGGCGTCCTCAGGTAAGTACCAATTTCAGGTCGGCGCGACAGCGATGGCTGCAGTTACCAGTGGCAGGATTGGAGCGTAGCACGGTGATGATAACTTGAAGATTTCAGATTCACACGGTCCGTTCCGCGTGGCAATATCAGGATGCAGGGAAGTTTTCCAGATCGTCGTGGCGTTATACCCGTCCAGCGGAGGTCAGGATGCGAAGTTGTCTGCGTGGCTCAAAGCCAGCACAGATGTGGGGTGCATCGTGGATTCGGGAACACGCGGCTCAAGGCCCGCGTAGTTATCGCAGTAAAGGTGCAGCTCGCGCTATAGAGCGGATCGGTGTAGAGTTCTTGTTTTCGTGAATATCACGATTTGACCCGTATGAGATGGTTAGCTCGATATTTTGCCAACCATCCCACTTCTGACACCACTGTTACGGAGCGGGGCAGGATTTAGTTTTTAAAAAAAGAAAACTATTATTAACACTAGAACTTATAATCTCAAAAATGAAAATAGAAATATGGAATTAGAAATAGAAGTAGTAACAATAAAAACGTGTGGCCGTCACGAAGTTCCAGTACGGTCTGCCTTTACGTAAAACACTTAAAAACAATGACGCGAGAATGGAATGCAACATCAGCGGTTTTACCTTCGTTGCATATACACGTGTAAGGGATTGTAACAGTACAATATATACTAATACCTTGTTTCAAAGTAAATGGCATTGCAGTGGTACATACCAAGACGGGTTAATATTCGGGAATGATTTAATTAGTTATAATGCTTTTAAGCCTTAACACAATATACGTGCACAGTGCACACTACTACTTCGTTTCAAAGTAACTAGCATTGCAGTGGTACCCATCAAGACAGGTTCCTATTCCAAAAAGATTTAATTAGTTACAATGCCTTCAAGCCTTAATACAATATACGTGCACAGTGTACACCACAACTTCAATGCAAATATTGTCAGTGGTGGTAATTACCAAGACAAGTTCCGTATTCGCCCATTAATTCAAAATGTGCTTTCATGCTTTGCTTTCAATAATAAGCCACTGTAGCAAAAGAATCGTATCACAATTGCTAATAGCATACCAATTATTTCAAAAAACTATCGATAACAAGCCGCTGGACCGCGATTGAATCCAAATAGCGAGCTGACGTGCGATTCTCTTAGATCAAACATCAATGCATCTTTAACTTTCCGTAAAACAACGACTAGATGACAAGGAACGTTGGAAAAACAACCTTGCGTACAAAGGCGATATAGGTTTAAAGATATTTATTCTCACCAAAGACCAAGGTCACTGTTTCATAATATTTTTGCTATCCAGTCTTTTTGGGGCTCTTTAGGATTTTGGTTTTAATTATTTTGTTTTCTTCTAACAAAGTCTTTATTTTATTTTCAAGTCGTAAATAATCTCCATCTAAGTCTTCAAATGTGTGATATCTCCTAAGTATTTGACATCGGTGAGCTTGTCGACGATCGCAACGACGAATCATTAGAGAATCTCACGGTAGACTACGAAAACTGTCAAAACCGAATTTTTTTTTGCAATTAAGTTGTGTTAACGCATGTCAATAGCTTAGAGACTTGGGACCCCGTTATCGCTTCGGTTGCCGTATAATGAATGAAAATGAAATAAATTCTACATAATAATTAACAAATAAAGAACATAAAGTGTGCTAAAGCCGCGCAATCATCTTCATCGTGCCGAATCGAATGAACTTTAATAGTAAGCAATTTTCATATTTTTTTAAACGTTAGGATATTACTAATTCATTGATATGAAGCATCTAAATGAGCATGTTACTCAGCGTAATGCAAAAACTAAATATAAATAATAATAAACGTTGAGTTCTTCAGAATCCCAAATACACACAGACAGACTAAATTATTTGCGCATATAAAAAAATTGCGTGAAATTAATATATCTTTAAGTTTTCAACAAAAACTCTCCGAAAATAAAAAGGCGAAAACTGAAGTAAGTACGATTCTACGTTTTCTGATTGTATAAAGAATAATCCAATCCTGTTCTGACCAACTGATGTCGAAGCTTATCTTGCTTTGTCGAGGATTACAATACGCAAAGAGCACAACAAAGTCTTTTGAAAAATAAATGATCTATCGTATTACCTAAAGCCTTGGCTTTGTTTTGTTTGTTTGGATTTAGTTTATACACCAGGCTTTTCTTTTATGATAAACTAGATAAACCAATATAATTCGGTATGTAAAGTTTTTTTTTGGTATTTTTTTTTATATTTTTATTTCGTAGATTAGGTCATTATAAGAAACTAATTTCAATATTTTTGTTTTATATTCAGTAGTTATTTTATAATATTTTTTTGAAAATTTGAATCCTATGACGTCACTTTTTTGCACAAATATGTAGTTGCGCTGAGGAGCCAAGAAAAGCACGCGAGTAAAAAAAAGAAACTAGAACACTTGACAGTGACACCTACTAATTCGTAAGTCTCTATTTAATCAAAACAAAAGTGCAAAAAAGTGACGTCATTTAGAGGTCAATGAAAGTCGAATTATTTCATCGTTTTTTGTTAAAATAAATGGCATCTTATCGTTTTAAAAGGTCAGAGTAGAAAAATAAGGGTTTGTAACATAAAATCTCGAAATGGTTTCGGAATTGGCATAGGTTAATTTTTTTTAGCATACCGAATTGTAGTGGTTTTTAATGAAGCAATATATAATGAACAAATGAAAAAAAATATATCTCGAAATTCTCCACAGTGTAACCCGTGTATCCAATTCAATTTAATTTCGAAATATCTTTATTTAACATAAACTTTAAGCAATTGTACATTTCTTGTGTAGGTGTAATCCTAGAATGCCAAACAACTTATAAAATAGGGTGTTTAATCAAGCTACAGCGCTTTTATAAAACTTTTAAAAGTGTATGTTTACTAAGCATTCCATATTATTACATGTAAGTGAAAGTAACGTATCAAGTTATCTAAACGTATCAAGAATCAAAACAATCATTAAAATTCAAGATTATGAACGCTTTAGTAACAGCATAACATTTACAAACTAGTTTTTACACAAATAAAAGGAGGTAGGTGAGTTTAAGAGTTAAATGAAAAAGATCATGGCAGTTCGCAGTTAGCAACAGAAGCAAATTGTGACTCTCGCACAATCACGCAAACAACGGTTACGGTCGCGCGCAGTTACGCTCTTCATATCACACCACACACACACACACACAGGGAACATGAACTAAAATAAGCATAAACCAAAAGTCATTAACATATTTGCACTATGATATTACTGGCTACGCTCCACAGTTCCGTTCGCGTGGATAATGACTATCACTGTAACATTTTTCCGCGATAAAAAGTAGTAAATACGTGTTTAAATCCGCAGTCTTACGTTTAACAACTATTGCACTTGACGTTAAGCTATATTGTGATCTACGATATAGCAAACAGGTCTAGTACATGCCTATCCGCACATGATTTAAAAGCTCCAAGATTGTATATAACAGGGAACACAGACTCAAGCACTGAATTCCACTCTTGCCTTTTAACTGATTCCCAAGGGTTGGAGTGTCTAATTAATAGTTGACAATACTACTTCATTTTCTAATTTTTTGTGTTTTTATAATCAGATAAAGTTAAGTTGGATCAATATATTATATATATTGAAGTAATATAATGCAGTAAGGTTTTCTTTAGTTCTGAATCGAAATTCAGTAGGACCAAAACTAAAAACAAAGGTTTTCATTTGTTCTAATCGCTCTTTTAATAGATATCAAATAACTCGAAGGTTTTTCAAACAGATTGTCTGAAGCGAAAAATAAATGAAATGGAGACTTAAGAGAAGTAAATAAACAAGTCCAAAGTAATTAGATCCGATCCAAGGCATCGAAGGGCTTCTTGGTTCGCTTTTTAAGTTTCAAAAGATTGAAACGATGGGTAAAGTATTCGGGATGGTCAAGTGTGCGCCTTACGTAAATTAGGTTTATTTTTGGTGTTTTTGTTTGTTCAAGCGAAATGCCACACAAGAAGTGGTAATGAAGGTACTCTAAGAAGGAAGAATTATCTATACATATCGAATGAACCCCTATTTTACTGGTCACGCTATAACTTCACAACGGATGGAATAATCTCGCTAATTATTTTTTGATGTCTTAATTATTATGTGCGCCTTACGTAAATTAGGTTTATTTTTGGTGTTTTTGTTTGTTCAAGCGAAATGCCACACAAGAAGTGGTAATGAAGGTGCTCTAAGAAGGTAGAATTATCTATACATATCGAATGAACCCCTATTTTACTGGTCACGCTATAACTTCACAACGGATGGAATAATCTCGCTAATTATTTTTTGATGTCTTAATTATTATAGGAAAGGCCGAGCCTACTACGCGAACAAAGGCGCGGGAAGTCGCTAGTATACATTATTTAAGTCCCTTATTCATAAACATCAAAATGTATAAATCAGTTAGAGTATAATTTTATTGTCAGTAGAAAGACATGGTTCATTTAGCTCAGCATTAACCGTACATTCGAAGATGCGATCACAGGCTCGATCCCTGGTTGGCTGTGTAAATGGCAAAAATGTTGTTTCTTGTGATTGGCGTGTGTTTCGCGACACACAAATTTTAGCGCGGACATATAAGTGTGCTAAAGTAAAACATAATGGCAAGATAAATTTATTTGAGTTGTAATACCTATAAACATAATAACAATCAGCCCATTATGTTTCCACTTCTGGGACTCGAGTTTTCCTCTCAGAGAGAGGAGTTGGGCCATAATCTACCACTAGGACACAGTGCGGCTTGGTGGAAAGGTTAGTGGCCAACCAATTTCGAAGTTTTCAGGCCGCCCGAAGTTAATATTTACTAAGACAAACAAATGGGACCGATGAATTAACATGCCCTCCGAAGTACACAAGAGCTCAGTTGAATAATGCGACTAGCAGTCACCCATCCAACTCCTGACCGCAGCAAGGTTTGATTAATTTGTAATCGGTCAAGATCATCAAGTCAAGCTCCACTGTAATTGCTTTCGAATACTTTTATAGAATGTTTATATATAGCTAACCTTATAATTAGACACAACGTTTTAGGAATGTGTATGTATGGGGCGTCCTTTTTGTAAGTTGAAAGGGATAATGACATCGTCTTGAGATCTGTAGGCCTAGTACGAAAATTTGTGTAAGTTTAACATTATCGTATCATTGAAGTTTGCAAATCATCATTTATCTAGCTTCTAGAGAAATAGATGATACTAGATGATTCTAGATTCTAGAACAACTATGGCACAGATAACTCATAGTTTGCGTGTTATACATCAACGATACTATAACATTCCACCTTGTGTCGTTCTCCTCAAAATTGAGAATCGTGATCCCCTCCATGGAACATCTTTCCTTTGATGAACATATGCCATCTGGTCATCATATATGGCGTCGTGAATGATTTCGTGTACTTTTCTGTCAACTGTAGTACGGATTTGATCAGACCACCGCAATGGACTTCCCCTCTTGGCCTGTTCTCCTCGACTATACCAGTAATGACAAGTTACATTACATTACATTTACTTTAGTGTTTGGAGTTAATTAATTTTTTTTAGTATTTTAGATCCGTAAAACACACGAACTAGTACGGCAGATATATATTGCACATGATAGAATGTTCCTAAATCATATAAGTGCAATCCACTTTTACAGGATCATCTGGAAATGGCTTCACGTCTTAATGTCTCTCCATAAAGGATTATCTATGAAAAATCCAAGAAACGAATTAATTAAGCAGATTTGGTAACTAAATTAAAAATCTTCTTTTAAATTCGCATACAAAGCCTTAATTAATTCTACATAGTACGCTTTTACTCGTAGATAAAGTGAGGAGTAACGAACCGTGATTTTATAAATCTAAAAACTCTAGTCAAACATGTGCGGCCACCTGAATACTTATAATTTAATATAATTTAAGTTCATCGACCAACTAGCACTAATTTATTTAAATTTTAATAATTGTCAGAAGACGTGGCTACGATCAGTATCCGAGAATATGTAATTTTTTTCTCTAAAATGTCCAAGTATGCATCGATAGGCAGGCGTTAGTACTTCAATAATCACAAAATAAAGATTATTAAAGGTATTTACATCAATACGAATGTTCAGTGCTTGTTTAGACCTGCTTTCGGTCAGATAAAGTTTTTAAGCTTTTCCATAGATGACGCGACCATCCCATACGGCTGTTAAATCAAGCAGAGATAAAGTCGATGTTCGGATGGGTGCCATATTACATTTAACACGCTCAGCGCCATGTGCATAGTTTAGGATACACATTGTCATAACCAGTGTGTACCGTTTATGATACAACTCGCACGCGTTCTTTACATTTTGTATGGGTGATAAAAAGCTGTGGCCTGGGCGATTTTCCCAGTGGTTTTGGGTTGGGAATCGGACAATTAGTTGAGGAGATATTAAGAGAAAAATAAAAACACCTTGAAGTAATATTAGATAGTTATATTGAAAAAGAAAAGTTACTTAGAAGCTAAATAATATTTTTTTTAGTTCAAAATAAATCAGTGAATATTATTGAAACAGTTTTGACACAAAAAACTTTCACATACAGAACATTTTGTAGTTGTTTGAGCTGCTCTGAAAGTCTTGCCACCAATAACTTTTCCATTCCTGCCATACTTTTTATAGCATTCAGCGCATCTTCCGCGTACAATTTTCTCTCTAACTTTGTTCTTTATGAGATAATGTTTTCTATTAGAGGGTCTTCTTGTTATAATAGGTGCTGATGGCGTTTCATCTCCGGCTAACTGAGCAGATCGTTCTAGTAAACCTTCAATTACCTGCTCCCTGAATTGGGTGATAGTAAGTTTCTTGAGATATGAGTATTGGTTGAATAAAAAATGTGCATTCACGAGAGAGGTTCCCCTTAAAATTTCTATGAACAACTTACGGTACCTTTTTGTGCAGCGCCTTAGTGCGGACCCATATGTTGCCATTTGATCACTGATATCTATGGACGACTTGCCGTTATTGTAGTCGACAACGCACTCGGGTTTCGTTATGGCTGGTCTGTTCTTGCTTCGGCCAATGGTAGGTAGTCTTGAGTCCAGATGTTTTCGTAGACAGCATTCTCGCATCACGCTTGTCACACCACTTCAAGACTAAGATTCCGTCATTGCACTGTATTGCACAAATCTCACCTCTTTTCAATTTGATATTCATGACCTCTTTTGGAAGATGCTTTCTATTGGCTCTTAGGGTCCCAACAACATGCATCTTTCTACGTATCAATCGAAGAGCCAAAGGGACGCTTGTGTATAATTGTCAGTGTATAGAGTCCTTCCCTCATCAAGCAGACCTTCCGCAAGTGACATGACTGTTTTCTCAGAAACTTCAGTTTCTCTGTCCCTTGATTTACCGCAGTTAATTACCAAATTCCAAGTATAACCTTTTTCTGTACAAAGTTTGAATACTTTTATACCATATTTGGCAGCCTTGTTTGGTATATATTGGCGAAATATCAATCGACCTCTCCAAGGTACTAGAGATTCGTCGACACATATTTTATCTCCAGGGGTAAATACTTTTTGATAATTTTCAACGAACTTATCCATGACTGCTCTGACTTTGTACAATCTATCTTCTGGATTAGCAGTGGTGTTATCAGCGAAATGAATAAATTTTAGTATCATCTAGAATCTGTTTCTGGGCATTACCCTTCGTGCCAATGGAAGCCCATAAAGTTGATAAATCCTCCAGTAATCTTTGATTGCAGGCAGTTTGACTAACCCCATCCAACCAATAAGTGCTATAAACTTTGATATTTCAGCAATCGTGACAGGAGACCAAGCATGATGTCGGGAATTAGGAGCGGTGTCATTTGTTAGTAAATATTGAGTGGCGTATAAATTAGTCTGCTCAACAATTAGCTGTAAAATATCATTTGTGAGAAATAAATCAAAATATTCGAAATTTTTTGCATATGCTAAAATACCAGTGTAGATATCTTTCAATCCAGAAAATGGAACTGTGCATTCAATTGGATTTGGATCTGCATGAGTTGGCATTTCCCATTCGATGTTTGCCAGTTTTTGACGTAATCATTCGGTTTCCGTCATTTCGGTAGTAGTACCAGAAGTGCTTGGAACTGCAACATCGTCTTGGGCCATAGGCGTTCGTGGAATTCTACGCCTTTGAACCATAGTCGACGCAGGCATCATATCTTCACTAAATGTGGATAATCTTCTTGATGAAATGGGTGGGTTCCATGTTCGCACCGAGTCAGAATCACTGTCGCTTTCCTCATCAGTAGGATCATAATTCGGGTCATCAACTGAATTGTCACTACTATAGTCCATTTTAGTTATTCTCAGTTATTCACACACTATTTATTCTCTATTACCATTTATTCACTATTTTTCTGAAACAAATAAGAAAAATAAATTCAAAACCATGAAATAGCAATTACGTAAGGGTTTTGAATTTTTTCTTCTCATTTCGTGTCTCTTGCGCATCTGAAACAAAGAGAAATAAAATAACGGAATGTGTATCAATATTGATACACATGGCCTGGGAAATAGTTAAACCGCTAAACTAGAAACGAAACAGAAAATGTCGGTCCACACGATACAGGGAATCATAGTGTGGGGACCAAAGTGCAATAATATAAAAATAAGTTTGTATATGATATATGAAAATGTTATTTAAGTTATAACACATAAGTTTAGTTGCCGAATAAATTTATTATTATTAATATTATAGTTTATCTATATAAACTATTTCCCAGGCCACGTGTATCAAAAAAGATACACAGTGGTAAAAAAGGGAGGGATAGCAGGGGAGGGTTATTTTCTGGGCTATTTTAACACTTAACAATAAAAAAAAAAGTTGTCAAAATTTGGTGGTATTTGCATATATGGCTTGGCGCTGAGCGTGTACAATGTTTAATATAAACGTAGTATAATATTATATATTATGATGGACATTATGACCATCAAGCGTTTAATTTCTTGTATGATGAGTCATATTCGCTATATTTTTTTACCGACTTCCAAAAAAAGGAGGAGGTACTCAATTAGACTGTGTTTTTTTATGTTTGTTACTTCATAACTTTTCACTGGGTGAACCGATTCTGAAAATTATTTTTTTGGTTGAAAACTGGTACTTCCCGTGTAGTCCCATTTAATTTCATCACATTCGGTTTTGTAGTTTTTTAGATACACTCCAATAACTGAATATAATGAATGTCGATATAAAAATTTTCAAGCCGTACTTGTAATTAAGCGATAATATAGGTTCTTTACTTAGGCTCAGTCTTTTCATTCAGTCAGTTCATCAGCAAGCATATTCTTAATGTATCATAGAATAGAACACACCCATTTTGACGTTCCTGCATACTTCGTCTAATATTTTAACCTATTACAGGCTAGCAGATAATTGGAAAAATATGCGCCACGGATCTGCCATATTATTAAATCTACGTTCATATATTTCTTCATAGTCTTAACCCGTGAGAAGGCGCGCCTAATGTTGTTACACGGATAGGCGCGCGCGAGCAAATAGCTCACACTACTTTAAATGCTTATATTTCTGCAACATTAGTATAATTGGCTATAAATGGATCCATAATAAATAAAACAACATTAATTTAATATAAAACAAGAGTTTTAATTAAAACTATGAAAAATAAAAGGAATTTCTACCTCAAATAACAAATTAATTAATTTTGGAACTACAATCTTTGGTAGTCTTAAAAAAATCCCGATAAATAAAAAACTGAAAACTAAATTTAATAATTTCACTCTTCCATGAGATCAAGACAAGTGTGCCTCTCAAAACACATTGAACATATATACGTTATGTGATCGGTGCAGAGTAATTGCTTGCACGAAGTGCATGCTTTTTCTAAAGGACCGGATGAAATCCAAGTAAATAATAAAATAATTATAATAATAATAATTTATTTCCAAAATCATACCAGAAACCTATATAAAAATTTATACAATGTTTACATTTTTGTTGTCTTAAGTAATATAAAAGTTTCCTCTCTTCTCGTTTAGAATCCTCTTTCAACCACAAAGAAAATTCGAAGATTTTGTGCATTATACAGATTGTACATTTTTCACGTGTGTTGTAGCTGATAACATAAAACATTAGCATTAAAATATGACTTTAGAGTTAAGTACCCGATAAAAAAATTATTTAATACAAATTAACATAATAATACACAATAACATGTTTTTATATGAAAAATAAATACTTACGCGAATGGGCGCGCGATGAGCAAATTGCCGCACGACAGTGCAGGCCTTCCACAAGTGCTTCACTGCGCGGAAGCAGCGGGACTAAGCGATGCGTGAATTGCGCAAGGGGAGAGGGATTGAATAGTTAGGAAGGTACCTAGGAGCTTGGGACGATATGTGGTCAGGAACACCAAAAACTTTCTCAATTAATTTTTGTGTGAGCAAATTGCTCATAGCGCGCCTTCTCACGGGTTAAAGAATCGTGGTATACAAATTTAAATCATTCAGATTTAAATTTGTATTGGAAGAGTGTATAATTATCTAAGTTTGTACCATACGTAGTCACGCTGATCGCAAAGGTATGAACGAAGCTATAACGTCTTGATGAAAGCTCTCTTCTCCAGTTTGTTTAAAGAATGAATTGGATGTAAACAAAAGTATTTAGATGTATTCTCGCCTAATTTATGTTGATTTTGTCAAACAAACTTTGGCTGTAACAACTTACTTGTAAGTTTTATGCCACTTATTTAAACTATTATCCAGATTTCGCGATGTTTCTAATAATTATTCAAACATTATATTTAACAAAAAATACTTTATTTATTATGTAACGCAATGTGCACAACATTTAAATTGTAACAATAAATTAATACTTGCAAAAAAACCTAATAAAATCATGAATTAAGTACCTATGAATATGTAATTGCTGCAAGCAATTAATAAAAGCATCAAGAGCAGTAGAATTCTTTGTGAATGAATTCGTTCGTGGAGGTACTGCCACCATATCTTTGGGCCTGGTTCCATTTGAATAATTCATTGGGAGGATCACCAACACTCACCGCGCTTGGCAGGCAGGTGGGCTCGCGCTTATACCGCCCGTGTAATTAAAAGGTATAATAAATATATTAAACGATTTTCAGTACTTTCCTAATTGGTTCATCATTGGTCAGGTTGGTTGGTTTCGATTGATTCACAGGTTTAACCAGCTGATCAATAAAAAGAGTTCTACCATAAGCTCTGGCATTCCTCATAACGTTATCATAACCGGAAGCTCAAACTCGTGATTAAAATTTACGACTTCAACCTTAACAAAGTGCAGTGTAAGTACCGCGCGGACACTGCACTTGTCGGTAGTCGTGGTACGGTAAGTCCTGACCGAAGCAAGTGTTGCTTAACTTGTTGATCGGTAAAGATCGCTAAGTCGTGCTCTGCTTCCAGCGCTTCTTCTTTCTTGATGTCTTTATTAATGGTAAATGACAATTTTAGATCCCGCAAAGGCCACTAAAAACAGTGAAATATTTTTTGTACCTTAAAATGTAACCGACTTCAACACTAAAAAGTGTGAAATAACTTGTCGAAGTCGGTACCATGTGCACAATATTGTGATAATAGGTACTTTTGAACTATTAAGGTACCGGCTTCGACAAGTTAGTTCACCGCCCTTTTTGGTGCGTAAGTCACTTTCATTTTTTGTTTATTTGTTTTATATGAACAAGCCACGGCTCTCTAAAGTGGATGATAAATCTGTGCTTAAATTTAAAGGCAATAGGAAACTGTGCGTGTTTTGAACGTACTCTCATAATAAACGAAAAAAAAACCATTATATGTAAGTAAGACATAATGTAGATTTGCGCTAAATTGCAATTTGTTACTTATTATTAAAAAAATAATGTGTTATATAGGGTCATAAAAATTATTTGAAAAAAGTGGCTTCATTTCGGTAACAAGTCTATTTATTTTTTAAACGTGGAGATAATAGTACCTTTTAATTAATTAAAGAGCTAAAATAAAGCTGTTGTCGGCTGAGTAATATTGGAAGGTCGAATCCCAAGTGAGCATTACAGAAGTGATTTTAAAAGAACGAGGAGCCAGCCTTTTAAGTTAACAAAGCCGTTAATTTTCATTACAGTCTGTACTTGTAGAGTTCTTCTCTCTAATTTTCATGAAATAATAGTCTTAAGAAATACACTATTTATATATTATCTATTCTATCGACGACCCGTTAATCTACTTGGCAGCGACTCTTCAGAGGGAATAGTCCCAGGTTCAATTCCTGTCGTAGTCCAGTAAGCTGTTTAATTTCAGTCATGGTGTGATGATTTATGATCAAACGAACTTCATAAGCGAAGTTCGATCATTATTATAAGAAGTGCTCCATTGGAAGATATAGTTAACACCAGTAGAGCTAGCACGGGCAGTGGACTATTTCTCCCCGTGGAGAGGAAAGAAATCTTTTCCACCATGTCATTTTTGTCTAGCTTGCGAGCACGGCAACGCCAGAGGATAGTTTATCCATGTGGATAGTCAGCGGGAGTAGCGTTCTCTATAGTTTTGTACGTCGTAGGTGACATTTGTGCAAATGTAACAAAAGATTTTAGATTTGTATCGGTTAAAATCGAATAGCAAAATAATCGAGTTGGTCGTTCACCTCATTACTCCCGAGGTGGGTCTGCCCTGAAACATCGCGGGGCGGACGTTGGCAAGACAGGGCTGCGGAGAATGCGCAAACGGCCCCGTGGCCCTGTTTGCAGTCGTTGCCGAAGGACATCGTGGGGTTTTTAGTCGGTAGTGACTGTCTGACATAGCCCGCTCGCTAGCCAGCCAACGGGCATGCGTAAATGCATTGTCCGCACGCAAAAAAAACATCCACATCGGTCAAGTAGTTTATATATATATATATTATATTCCATTAGCACGTTGATGTTGTAACGGTTATTACGATTTCTGTTTGTAACGGTACAGGTCTTTGAATTGTAGCTGTCAATGGTGTTATATTCGTTATTGCAATTATTTATAACATACTTCTCTTTCATCCAGTTCTAATTTATAATATATTTATAATATATATATATATATATATATATATATATATATATATGTGTGTATATATATATAATTATATATATACACGTGTATATACATATTCTTGGGCACAGCGTAGACATAATAATAAGATCCCTGCCTACGTCAAGATCGTATTGATGACAGTTTTGTCAAAAATTGTTACAGTTTCTGATAGCGAAGCTAGCTATAAATTTGATAGCTCGATACACTATACGTGCTCAACGACCGTCAAGGGTGATGAAATTTAACACAAATACCGTCAAGGTTGACGAAATAATAAAGACAGTTTTTTTTCCATGGTGGTTAATTTTATATTTGTACGTACGTAAGCACTGTATTTTATTATTTGTGTTTACTGATTGATATAACTAAGTATTTAAATTTATTCGTAAAATACTAATATCGCAATTGCGTTTGACCATGTAAATATATTATGGCTTTGTGGTATAATGATAGATATGGCCTTGGAGAAGATAATAAGCTACTAGCAGTGCTAATCCTGCGCAGACAAAGTCGCGGGCACCAGCTAGTTTTCATATAATAGCAAAATCCTAAAAGTAGAAGAAATAGTACGGTTATGTTTTCTTCTGCCGGATCACTACGCAGGTTGCGCAAGTTCTTACCGACTACCACTAAGATTGCATTAGCACAACCTTTTACTCCGTATTCTCAATACGCTGACGTCTGCTATTTTGACCTTAGAGAGCTAAATAAACTTAAGCGTCTTCAATATTTCTGCATACGGTTTATATTTGGCCTGCGCTAATATGACAATGTCTCCGAAAGTTGCACTAAACTCAAGTGTCTTCCCATTCGTAGTCGCTGGAATGCTCAAATGTTGTCCCAACTTTAAAGTATACTGTTCAATCCTTCATCACCGCGCTATCTTCAGGATAGTGTTGAATATTTAGATGTTGGAAGTTCATTATCTCTACGGTCATCAGAGAACTCAATGTTAAGAACTCCGGAACACCGCACAACTTTTTTTGGTTCCACTTTTAGTGATGAATCTGTTCGCCAATGGAACGCTTTGCCTTATGAAATTAGACACTTTCAAGGAACGCGTCAAAGCGTTTTACCTTGCATTGTTATACTTTTTGTATAGGTTAGGTAGGTAGGTTGTATAGGTTATATTTATTGTATACATAGGTATATATGTAAATGTTTAGTATATGTATATATAGATATGATATATATTTATATATATGTATATAGTGTGTTTAATGTAATTATGTATTTTTAAGCTACATTCTGAATATTTCTATGTAAATATTTTTGATTTATACACTCACTCTATAAGCTTATGTCTATGTGTATACATTTGTATCGAAATCCTTTATTTGTTATGTATTTGTGTACACATAACATGTGGTGTAAAGTACAATAAAGAGTTAATCTATCTATCTAGAAGTATAAGGAAACATTAAAAAAAGATAAATGTAATCGGTAAATCCTTGGTAGCATTTCATTCTTATATAATAGCAAAATACTAAAAGTATAATAAATAGTAAGGCAATTAATATTTGAAGTTTGCGAGCATCTGTGATGCGTACTCGTATATATATACTAGCACCTGCACGCGACTTCGATCGCGTAGTGGGCTCGGCCATCAGTCTCGCCATAACCTCCCGTGTTGGCTTAATTTTGTTTAAGACAGAACCTTCTACGAAGTATTAGGAAACATAAAAAAAGACAAATGAAATCGGTAAATCCGTTCTCTAGTTATAGCGTGACCAGGAGAAATAGAGGTTCATTTTATATATACAGATAGAGACAATTGCAAAATACTAAAACTACAATACATAGTAAGGCAAATAATATTTGAAGTACCTATGCGAGCATGTGTGACGCTTACTCGTGTATTGAAAAATATTTTGACTTTTTATCACATTTTTCTACATTGACAATTACAGGGATTTACAGAAACAACAATAAATATCAGACGTTAACTGAATATGGCAAAAGTATGCTGACAGGGCATAAATGGCACATCAAGTACTTTAATAATCTGAACTACGTACAACCAACAATCACGAACAACGTCAACAAATTAAGTGTTTTATTAAAAAAGTTGTGCTCTGTTCAAAGCCAAAATTGAAGCTGAAATCACGTGGCTCTTCCAAATTTCATAACATCTAAAATTACGGTGACGAAGTAATACAATTAAGTAAGCAACAAGTTGGTTTTCTTCACATAATATAACTTAGGAACGTTCATATGGATTTAAGTTACAAGAGTCTGCCGCAGAGAATATACGGTATTGTATCGAGAATGGTAGACATTATCTTCGCTTTGAAGAAAATTGTGTTTACTTAACATGCTACTTGCTTTTTACGATTTTGGTACACAGGTCATCAACTCTAGTAAAACATGGGAAAGTTTGAATGTTTGTTATGCAAAAACGGCAGAAGGGCTTTCGATGTGTTTGATGGTTGGTTTGCAGTTTTTATTCCGTTTCGACGGGTAGTTCCCAAAAAATGCCGATAACCTAATTTCACTTGGAAGAAGTCATGCACATAAAGTAATATATATATATATACATGAGGGCTTTGTTCTGACTTCTAGATCAACAGAGAGACTATGCCAATTACAGTAGGAAATTTAAAGAGCCACAGATAATAGTAGATTATGCACCAAGGGAGTAAAGCAGTGTCTTACGTTATGGGCGGTATATTGAACCCTTAGTGTAACGGGGACTCTTGGGTTAATCCCTGAGCGCAGCGAGGGAGTTATGTAGAGTCCTGAGTGAAGCGAGGGGTTAAAACCGCCCAAGACGAAGACAGGCTTTATCCTCGAGGTGCATACTCTACTTTTCATACCTACTGCAAGACAATAAAAACTCAGAGCTGTAAAATAGCAGTTATATAGTTAAAAATAAAATACATTAATAGTTAATATTCATATTGGACACATGTGTACCGTTATAGAGGGACAGAGTAATATTTATGGAAGGAACAACCTCTTTCATTGAGAGAATTGCCAACCTCATTGTTTCAGAGAAAGCTACGAACGATATTATTAAACAAAAGTTATTACAAAATTAATGAATTTATGAACGATAATTCTGTTGATAAATAAATTTAATTAATTATTATATATTTTTAGGCAAAATTTCAATCTATATATGTCATAGATTATAATTAGGTAGGTAATGGTAATTTTAATATATCCTCATAATGACCAATTTTATATTTCACTGTAATTTAATTTGAATCCTAATTTGACATTTTTATTTCTTATTTTATTGTGTATTTTAATTATATAATTCAATTATTTGTTATTATATGTACCTAAGATAAATATTGCACGCCCTTAAAAGGCAGATTACATTGAAACAATTATAGTTTATAATATCATTTTTCACATGTAATTCAGCAATAAATATACTTTGACTTTGACTTTGAACATTTTATGAAAAACACTGTTCTAGACTTTCGCGGTTGTTAACTAAGTTATAATTAGTACTCACACGATATAGACCAAGATTTAGTTGCTTTTGGAGCTCCCATAATTTCGGTACAGTTACATGCACCACGTTGGAAACAATAATATATTTTAATTTCAACCAATTTATAGTATTATCTATGATTTCAATATGACCTTGAATCACAACACAAACTTGTATAGATGCTACCGCATGCGCAGAGAGGGGCCGTGCGTAACCCATAGCAACCGGTGCACAACAATCGTGCGTTCGTTTAGCAATAAGGGCATTCATTGGTGGCGTTGCTATTGTTGGCTCTTTTGTTAAAGCGTTCGTCTAGCTCAGTTTTGGTGGCAAAAATAACTCTATTTTTTCTTTTCAAACACTGATCTCTCGACTCTCGGTGAGAACGGACGTATCGGTATAATAATTGCACAAATTAATAAATAAATTCACAATCTGACCTAGTTCAGAGTCAGCAAAAGTTATGCCAACAGTGTAATTGTAAACTGTGTCGTCGAAATGTTTTGATCTTATATCTACAACAAAACAACATCATGGATAGCCCTTTTGGGCGAAGTAGTAAAATAGTACGCAGTCCACCGCCCACCCCCCGAGCCGAGCAGCCCCCGATGCCGCCCCCGCCCAGGATTGATGTGCCCATTGAGGCCGTGAAAACGGTGGAGATTCAGAACTGGATGGACACCATTGAACAATGCCTGAATGAAGTATGCTCTATTGCCTCTGATGGCAAACTCAACTCAGACCAAAAACTTAAAATCAATAACTTGTGCAGAAAGGTAGGCCATGGTACATCCCAAATGGCCGTTGAATACCAAGCTTTGAAGCAAAAGACCATTCAAGCGCATGCACATATACAAGCCCTCAAAGATAGGCAAAATCTATCCGAGCGCCTGCATGACCTGCGACAAAGTATTGAAGAGTCCTCATTACCATCAAGTAAAGCATCGTTTGCCGACATGGTTAAAAAGAGCACAAATTATTACATCCGCCCTACACAACTTAGCTCTGTCGCGATTTATCCCAAGGATAAACTTAAATCCAGTGAGGAGACTAAAAGCTTAGTACAGAAAATTATCAGCCCTGAAGAAATGAAGTTACATGTAAGGGGACTTACTTGGTACTTGGTACTTGGTGGGCTGGCTCTTTTCCGCAACCAGGCCGCTGTGGCGCGGCCCATTTTGCGTGATAGCCGGGTGACGCTGATCAGTCCAGCCACCCGGTGTCGCCCAGGAAAGCCAGCAGCTCCTTCGGCTTGGCGCAGGCTTCCCACACTGTCCTCGGCGAGCCGAGGTTAGCTGCCCTTTGTGCCGCCACGCTCCTGCATTCGATGAGCAGATGCGCAGCTGTTTCTTCCGCCTCCATGCAGCCTCTGCATAGGGGGCTGTCTGTAACACCTAGGTTAAACAGGTGTTTGTTTAAGGAGCAATGACCGGTCATAATTCCGACGATATGTCGTACATTATTTCTTTTAAGATTGAGGAGTTTTCTGGAGAATTTCAGATTTAGAATCGGAAAAGCCTCCTTCGACTGCCTACAACCCTCGATACTTGCCCAGTAGTTCTGATGCTGGTCCTTAGTTCTTTTGCGAATCCATGCACGAATTTGACTGAAAGGTAGGGGGATCATTGGTTCTGGTCCTGCACACGTCATACCGGAACCTCTCCTTGCTAGCTCATCAGCCGCATCGTTACCTCTGGAATCGCTGTGCCCCTTTATCCATTGGAGTGTGACATTATTGTTATGTTTACTTACTTCCTCCAATAGTCGGTGACATTGTATGATCAGCCCCGAAGAGTGGTCGTATCTATTTAGGGCTCGTAGTACCGCAGTGCTGTCGCAGAGTATCCTAATATTACTATTGGTTACCTTCCTGGAAAGTACTGCTGCTGTGGCTTGGATGACACCCACACATTCTGCTTGGAATATAGAGTTGTGTTTACCTAGCCCTGTTGCTATGTGTATGTTTAGTTCCTCCGAGAACGCTCCCGCTCCGGTGCCTGTTGCCATCTTGGAGCCATCTGTGTAAATTCTGACTTCATGAATACCTGAGCAGTCGCTTGGCTCTTCATTTAGCTGTACGCGGTAGCTCTTTGTAAAGAAGTGTTGCTTTTGTACTCTATCATAGATAGACTTTATTAAGGGGTTTCCAACTGCAAAGTTTTCTATGATTGTTGTATGGGGTGCTAATTGATCCTGATACCAGAGGTTCAGTGCCTTTAGCCTGTACGCAGCCGCCGCGGCCTCTTGTTGTATGTATAGGTGTAGCGGGGTCAGGCCTATCAGGGCCTCAATCGCGGCGGTTGGTGCAGTGCGCATGCAGCCTGTTGTGGCTACACAGGCAAGTCTCTGAAAGGTTTGTAGCTTGGTTTTGGTGGTGCTCAGGGTGGTTCTGGGCCACCACACAATTGCACCATATGTTAGTGAAGGTCTGATTACCGTTTTATATAGCCATAGGGTGATCTTAGGGCTTAGTCCCCATGTATTACCTATCATCCTTCTGCATTGCCAGAACGAAATACTGGCTTTGATTAACTTGTTCTCTAAGTGCTTGGCCCAATTCAACTTGCTGTCTAGTGTGACTCCCAGATATTTCACTTCTTCTGACAGTTTCAGTTGCTTGTTAAATAGGCTAGGTAGTGTAAACCTGCCTAGGGTTCGTTTGTTAGTGAACATCACCAGTTCGGTTTTAGCTGGGTTTACGGAGAGTTCGTATTCTATGCACCATTTTTCGACAACCTTTAACGCATTTCTCATCAGGTCACATGCCACACTGGCAAAATGGCCTGATATTAGTATTGCGAGGTCGTCTGCATACCCTACCGTGAAGAAGCGACTTGTATTCAGCCTGGTGATTAGATCATTGACTACTAGATTCCATAGGAGCGGGGACAGGACACCTCCTTGGGGGCACCCCTTGGCCACCACTCCCCTGGTTGTGCCTTTTAAGTCAATGCGTATCGCCCTTAATTCTAGCATGTTAATGATCCAATCGATCAGGGTCAGGTCTACTTTGTGTTTAAGCAGTGCTGCTCTAATGCTGCTAAAGTTAGTTTTGTCAAAGGCTCCTTCTATATCAATGAAAGCTCCTAGACATAAATTTTTACTTTTAATATCTCGCTCTACTTTGTGTATAACACTGTGTAGGGCGGATTCGGTAGATTTACCTGCGCTGTAAGCGTGCTGTTCTGGGTGAAGCGGCGCGGTAATGAGAACTGTGTCTCTGATGTACCTATCACAGAGCCTCTCCAGGGTTTTCAGGAGAAAAGACGTAAGACTTATCGGTCTATAAGCCTTTGCTTCTGTGTAGTCACTCTTACCCGGCTTTGGTATAAACAAGACCTTAACCTCTCTCCACCCTTTGGGCATGTATCTGTGCGCCAGACATGCCTTGAAGATAGCACTCAATGTCTCGTTTATATGATATTCACTCCATTGTAGGAGTCCTGGGAATATCCCGTCCAAACCTGGCGTTTTGTACGGTGTGAATGTGTTGATTGCCCAGTTTAGTCTCTCTCCTGTAACAACAGTCTGTGCAACAGCCCAGTCTGTCGCTGTAGGTGGTGCCATGGGGTGTTCTGTCCAAACATTTGACTCTGATATTAGACACCCGGGAAAGTGTGTTTTCAGAAGTATTGTATAGGTTTCTGTTATAGTTTTAGTAAACGTATTGTCGCTTTTCTTTATGGAGCCGATGTCGCGGTTCGGGTTACTAGCGAGTATTTTCCTAACCCTATTCGCTTGTCCATTCGACTTGATGCTGGTGTTGTAGTTTTTCCATGACCTGCGTGACCTGGACCGTATATTTTTCTTATATTTAGCCTTGGCTATTCTATAGTTATCCCAGTCCTCGTCCATGCATGTATTCATGGCTCTATTGAACAGCTTGCGTACCTTCCGCCTCTGTCGTTCCAGTGCTTTGGTCCACCCCTGATTGCCTCCCCCAGAGTTTGGCAAAGAGAGGGGGCATGCGCTTTCAAAACTCATAGTGAGACTGTACGTGAGTTGTTCAACAGTTTGCTCTATTTCTTCTATGTTTACTAGTTGCGTGTTCGCACTTACTGTGTTCATGTTTTGTTCAAGGGACCTAGTGAAGATCGTCTTGTCGGTCCTGCGGGGGTTGCGGATTGGTGTTAGTATCTGTTTGCTTATTTTTAGTTCATACCTGATCCACCTGTGGTCGGAGCCGGAGTATTCGCCTGATACTTCCCAGTTCTCTATGAGGTTTGTATTACCTGAGACCAAGGTGAGGTCGATGATAGTACGGCTGCGTTGTCTAACAAAAGTTGGTTCCGCGCCTGTATTTGCTATAAGGAGATTTGTAGTAAATAAAAAGTTTACCAGGTCCTCCCCTCTGCTGTTTGACGTGGGCATACCCCATATAGGGTGATGGGCGTTTGTATCTGCTGATATTACTAGTTTGAAGTCATTGAGCTCGCAGTATCTTACCAGGTCCGCAACGTCTTTCGATGGGATCTCCTCGTCGCCGGGCATGTAGGCTGACGCGACGATCACGTCCCCAGCTTCCTCCCCGAGAACACCCCGGAGCCTGGCAGTAGCCAAGTCTCTGGAACAGAACTCGGTTAGAGGCAATGAAGCAATGTTGCTTGGTACATATATACATGCTCGAATGTTGTTTTTGGAGGTGTTGTCATATATTAACTTACCCCTCAGATTATTGAGACCACACACACGCCCCGCCCTGATCCACGGCTCCTGGATCAAGGCCATGGTCTCCTCGCTGTCATCCCCCAGCACTCTGCGCAGGTTAGCCGTTGCAGTGAGGCTGTGCTGGAGGTTTGTCTGGATGACCTTACAAATCATGGAGGATTGGGTCGCCATCATTCAAGCTACCCTCCTCCTCTGACTCAGCCGTGTTGGCCCCGTTTGGATCCCTCCACTCTCCTCTGGTAGGGGGGTCAGGATCCACACTCATATCCTCCGTCGTCTTTGAGGACGATGGTTTGGGCGATGAGTGTGACAGCTCGTCCGGAGTTTCCCCCGTCTTGCCGTCTGGAGCCAGCATGGTATCCAGCTTGTCTGCCGGTGTGGGCTTGCTTGCTGGTGCAGGTGCATGTAAGGGGACTTCGGAAGACCATAAATGGAGGTGTCATCATTAGTACAGACACCAAAGATGACATTGAGAAACTAAAAAACTCAGTTCACCTGTCCTCATCAGCGCTTACTATCGACGAACCAAAAAGACGCAGACCAAGAATAGTGGTAATTGGAGTACCATCAAGCATGCAGGAGCGAGAGGTCTACAAATGTATGTACGAACAAAATCTGTGCGACAAATTAATAGACATTTCCCGAGATCAGTTTCTTGCTGCCATCAAACTGAGCCACAAATCAGGAAGAAAGGGTGCTGAGTCGTGCAACTACATAATAGAGGTTTCTCCTACTATTGGTAAAGCCCTCATCACTCAAGATAGTCTTTGTGAATTGGTGTTCCTGTCCCGTGAGAGACTTTACTTTTGTGACCAGATGTTTTAAGTGCCAACAATATGGACATGCAGCAAAGACTTGCAGAGCGGATGTATACACCTGCGGACACTGCGGCGATCTAGGTCATCAATCATCTGAGTGCACTAAGAAAGAACAAGCATCGAAATGTGCAACTTGTCTGCGCTACAAAAAGCCAAGTGATCACAAGACAGGTGACCCAGATTGCCCCGCCAAGAAAATAGCCGAACAAAGGTACATTAACTCGACAGATTATGAAGGCGCCTAAGAGCGCCGCGTTCATTATAAGTCTAGCCTTAATATTAAACAACTATGTCTCATAGAATAGTTAACGATCTTGATACTTTCTCAGTTTCCGAGTCTACGTCCTGCGATGTTGAAAATTGTATACAACACATATCTGCTTATCCTAACGCATTAACTATATTAACACAAAATATTCGCAGTATTCACAAAAATATTAATAATTTCAGCACTTTCTTACAACGGCTTAATTTTGATTGTGACGTAATAATCCTTACAGAATGCTGGCTTTCTTCCCACAATTGCAACCTGCCTTGTATGGAAGGTTACACAGCTTATTATACTAAGACATGTCATAATCAAAACGATGGAGTAGTAGTTTATGCTAGAAATTATCTAAATATATCTGTCGAAGAGTTAATCGTTCGGGATTGCAGCTGCCTATTAGTGAAAGTGGAAACAACTATTGCTATTTTAGCCGTATATAGACCTCATCTTAGTGTAGACACTTTTCTTGAGTCAATGCACTCTCACCTTCAAAGACTATCATTTAAAAATATTGCACTTGTAGGTGACATAAATATTAACATCCTCCCTTGGTGTTGTGATGGGCCAGCACAGGAGTACTTAAATCGATGCTCATTCAATGGCTTACTCCCAGCACACACAATACCAACTTTTCAAAGTGGCTCATGCTTGGACCACGTAATGCTTAACTCTAGCTTGCCTGCAATCACCCTTGTAACAAATTCATCTGTGACTGACCACAAAGCCGTTTTACTTATACTTAGCCGTGAGGAGCCTAAACTAAAAAATGAAACATGCACCTTCAAACTAAATCACAACAACTTGGAAGACGATTTATGTAACATTGACCTCATTTCTACTTATGACTCAGCAAGCGCGGAATCTTGTATGTCACACCTAATAAGCGAAATTCAGCAAATTATACGAAAACACACTGTAAAAGTGAAAATAAGCAGAAAAAACTTAAATATTAAGCCGTGGATCACTCCGGGACTCATTCGCTGCATGAGAAATCGCGATAAGCTTCACATGAAGGCTAAATCTTGTCCAAATAACCCTATTTTACAACTAACATACAAGAGATATCGTAACTTCTGTAACAGCCTTCTCAAAAGTATTAAGATAAAGTACGACAAAAACTTATTAGAAGGTGCTGGCCATAACACCAAAAAAATATGGATAATCATAAAAAATGTTACATACACAGCAAAACAACGTGAATCGTCCTCGAGTTTGTTAAAATCACATGCCTCACCAGAAGTAGCTGCTAATAGTTGTAACGAATTTTTTACTAACATTGGGAAAACTCTAGCAGAGCAGATTCAAAACCAATTGTTTGCGCCTACAATAGAAATCACTCAGCCTCAGCTACAATCTTTTGTTTTTTTGGATATTGACTGTACGGAAGTGGAAAGAGTTATAATGGGGTTAAAGGACGACTGTGCTACTGGCTGGGATAATATTCCGACCAAAATACTTAAGAAGTACAAGCACATCCTTGCACGACCGTTAACTCTTGCTTTCCAAAAATGTTTGCAAAAGGGTGTTTTTCCTACATGTTTGAAAAAAGCTGTTGTTGTCCCAATTCATAAGTCAGGAAGCAAGGAAAATATAATTAACTATAGGCCCATATCTCTACTTTCTTCCATTTCTAAAATTTTTGAAAAGATTATTAACAACAGATTAGTTAATTATTTAGAAAACAAAGCCCTTCTATCAAAGAACCAGTGTGGCTTCAGGCCAAAACTATCTACTGCGGACGCTGTACACGAACTTACTGATTTCGTCACACATGAAATTGATAAAGGGAGCAAAACAATAGGGATATTCCTTGACCTTGCAAAAGCATTCGACACCGTACCTACCCCTATCTTACTTAAAAAATTAGAAAACATTGGTGTGCGTGATAACCAGCTTAAACTTCTTACCAGCTATCTAAGTGATCGGTGTCAATACGTAAGAATAAACAGTGTAGTCAGTTCTGACTTAAAAAATGCTTCTTTTGGAATTCCACAAGGGAGCATTCTGGGACCTACACTGTTTTTGATCTACATTAATGACTTATGCAACCTTCAACTTGCTAACGGCAAGATAATATCCTATGCTGACGACACTACTCTACTTTTCTCAGCAGGTAATGATTCACAGCTGTATGAACTGGCACAACACGGCTTCAATATTGTAAACAGCTGGCTTCGAGGTCACCTTTTAACGCTAAATGCTGAGAAAACAAAATACCTAAAATTCACGATGCGAAAACAGCGATCAGCCATTTTTACTAACCCACTTATATATGCACACGCTTGCAATTACCTTAAATGCGATAATGTATGTCAATGCCCTAACATCTCATTTACTAACCACATTAAATATCTTGGCGTAATAATAGACGAAACATTATCGTTTAATCAACATATTGAAGTTATGAGTAATAGACTACGAAAATTAATATATGTGTTCAAGAAGCTGCGCTATATTGCTGACACGAATTTAGTTAAGCAAATATATCTTGCTTTATGCCAGTCAATCATCACTTATTGTATAACATCTTGGGGCGGCGCCTGTAAAACATTTATACTAGCCGCAGAAAGAGTGCAAAGAGCGATCCTAAAGGTGTCCACGTTCCGTCCATTTCTCTACCCAACCAACCTATTATATAAGTCCTGTAAAGTTTTAACAGTTCGACAGCTATTTATACTATACACAGTCTTAAAACAACACAGAGCACTTA
Source organism: Selenia dentaria (assembly GCA_917880725.1). Taxonomy (NCBI): domain Eukaryota; kingdom Metazoa; phylum Arthropoda; class Insecta; order Lepidoptera; family Geometridae; genus Selenia; species Selenia dentaria. The sequence goes on from OU862893.1 coordinate 25,603,304, forward strand.
CCTATAGTACTGAAGTTACTAACAAAAGACGCAAAGACATTGTCTGTACCAACACAGCAACTAATAAGCATGCTTTCGCAACTAGGTTTTTTATGTTCTTAGGGCCATATCTATACAATAAACTTAATCGCAATTTATATATATACGAAATGAATCTCATAAATTGTAAGAAAACCATCTTGAGTGCCCTAGCCAGCATGACTTACGAGGAAACCGAGGAGTTATTAATTGTACCTATGTAATAGTTATAAGCTGTGTGTTTATCTGGCCTAGAAAAAATACTCATGTAGATATATTTAAAAATACCACGTAGCCATAATTTATTTAAATTAGTATTACATTTATTTATATTATAAGTTGTAATCTGTTCACTCATTATTGTGTTAATTTGTTTATTAGTTCAAAACATGTGTAAGCATTTTTCGCCTGAGACACAGGTTTACCTAGTTCAGGCATAGTGTAATATATAACTAGATTGGATTAGAATTAGAAACATGATGTCCATCTTAGCTCTAAGGTAATGAATAAAGATTATTATTATTATTATTACTGAACAAAAAGAGCCATAAACGATATTTTCATCCATAGATTCCCAATTCGAACGCCCTTGTGAGCATTTTTAGCGTTATTTTTGCCAACTTAACTATTGGGCTATTCGAACGCACTACTTATAGTTAAACCTTTTCGCGCCTTTTTTTCTTTTTTTTTCTGTATGCTGTCTCCGTACTAAGAGTATTCCTACAATTAACGTTCCAAATCCAAATCAGTTTACTCCCCAGGGAGTTTCATACAACTTTACAGCCCCGCGTATGTAATGCATTGCTTTACGTAAAGATTCCGTGACATGTAATAGAACATTTTCGAGCAGGTGGTATGAAAAAGATATTATAATGTCTACGAGTGAAAGGTTTTTAGCAAATTCATCCTTTATAGCGGTAATGGCGAACACTTTTCCATGACATTTTTATCTGCGTTTAACTTTAATTAGCACACACAATCATCATAACAAGTGAAGTAACACGTGTTTGAGGATTTTTCAAAATTACCCCATATAAGACAGAAAATGGGGTTAAGATTTTTTTCTTGGGTGAATTCACTCTAAATAGAGTCTAAATAGTCTCCAAAACCAATGATACGACAAATATTATAGTTTCTTTTATAATCACCCATTTATGGGAAGAATTGTGGGTCCATAGTTTTTTTTAACGCAGTTCTAAAAAAGGTGATAGTTTTAAATTCGGCTGTATATTTTGTCTGTGTATGTAACTCGATATCGTCCCCGATTCTTAACTGGTTTATATGATTTTTGTTTTAATGAATAGCTCGTACTTTCATATTGGTCCCACAACAATGTCATCAATTTCCAGTAATAAGCTTTTCAGTAATCCTAAATAGTATAATGAAAGTCAGTTACACACTTTTTTAATTGTGTATTACATAATGTAATTGAGAGTAGTAGTAGTACTACATTATAATGAGAAGCACTCGTAGCGGAGCTTGACTTGGCGTTCTTAACCGATCAACAAGTTAAGCAACACTTGCTGCGGGACTTGGATGGGTGACCGCTAGTGGCATTATTCTACTGAGCGCTTCCGTGCTTCGGAGGGCACGTTAAGCCCTCGGTCCCGGTTGTTTGTCTTAGGACAATATTTGTTAGGCTATGTTGAAGGCCTTCGGGCGGCCTGAAAACTTCGACATGGGTTGGCCACTAACCTATCCACCAAGACGCACTGGACCCGCGTGGTGGGTTATGGCCCAACTCATCTCCCTGAGAGGAAGGCTCGAGTCCCAGCAGTGGAACAAAATGGGCTGATTATGATTATGGTTATGATAGTACTAGTTAGGATGCTGATTAATGGACACAGTAATAGCCAGCATTTTGATCTTGTTTCGACTCTACGCGGTGCCCTACTATGTGTTGAATACTGTAATCATATGCAAATATTCTTTATTCAAACTCTTAACATGCTCTTCAAGTCTAAATGATACTCTATTAATCTTACTCAAGCCAATTTGGTTTTAATTTCAAACATTTGAGCTAGCGCCCGAATATCACTCGAAAAACTAAAAGCACTTAAATGTTCAAACAGAATATATTCCAGCGTTTTAAACGTTTTTCGGCACACCAAAGAGGTTAACTGGAATTTTAATAAAGTTCTGCTTGCAATGTGGGCCGCTATGTTGGCTGGCGTAAAACGCTAACGTGGTTTCAAAATAAAATTGCCCCTTTTACTCACTCGCGGTGAGGCATACTCAGAGAGGCCAGCATGAGTGCCACATTTATATATTGCACGTGTGTTTTCCTAATGCATATCGCAGTCGCATTCGCAATCAAAGCAGCGTGTAAAAATAGGTTATAATAAATACTGTTTCGTGCGTTTGTATAAATGATATTTTGCAATGGAGCTTAAATATACTGTAACTATGTCAAGTTTCCACTTATCTAACTCTTCGTTTTGAATCGGGCATGATTTTTGGAATAAAGTGGAGTTTAAAAATGTTTGACAATGGTACACTCTAAATAACATGGGTTTGCTAATATTCCTTTTTTTAAATTTATTACCTTTTATTACAGGTATAAGGTAAGGTAAGTAAGTAATAACAGATGGTAAATACTACGCCTGCACATGACAATTGCAATGCCTCTCAGAGCTTAGAACTGTAGATTTGCACGGCACTGCATTGTGACCATCACCTCAAGACATTGTTTTTTGAGTCTAATCTTTGATAGATTACACTTGCTACACCACCTTTTTGTGCCCTTCATACCCTAACAAGTAATGCTTGCGCACCATTGCTTTGTAACAGAATAGCTGGGCATTGCCTTTTAGCCTCTTGCATCTTGTAAGGCAAATTTTCTGGCCTTTACCATTCCCAAACTAACGGCGCAATCCCTCCCCTCACAGCAATGTTGGCTTTGATTGCCAATAGAATATTAAGCTTATGGTATCGTATTGATTACCCATCAGTAAAGAGGCTTACACAGATTACTTTAAATACAAACATTTAGATTACAATTACCGTAATAGTACCCTAACTCAAAACCATTTCTTTAGCCAGCCTCTAGCTGTATTTGCCATTCAATTTGTTGATTGCTACTTTGCAGACAACGAAAGCGATTCTAATCAAATCAATAAAATAAATCGATGCAAATAATTTCCAAAAGCAAGCCAGCGCTTCTGTTTGTTCGACTGAGTAGGCATTACGGTAACAGATTGCGTTCTAAGTGTTACGCTGATTGCATGTTAGCGTAGCTCGCTAATAGCACACAAATAGAGTTTGATATTTACAGAATCAAAGGGGAGTTTAAAACCTTGCATCTCATATGGGACTAAGATTTCTAACTATTATATTTTTAGCATTAGTTTAAAATTGCTCCGCGAGAATTAAAATAATCACAGTAGCTCTCATGCGTATTCAGCATCTTAGCGATCGATCGAACCGAATCGAACGAAGCTCGTATTCCATTTTTATTCCGAACTATTTTGCGTACAGTACACGTAATAGCAAGCCTTTTTAGTGTAGCGTGCTATAGTATTCGACGTCGAGCATTTGACAAGGAGCTCGAGTTATAAACAAGCTCTAACGAGACTTTAATCATGAAAGCGGGTCGACATCGCGTCGTAAGGTTGGGATAGTCGGAAACTATTCATTTTAGGCTGATCACTATACCTTATTAAGAGATATATATTACTCCTAAAACGTATTGAATCCTGCATCGTGCAATCGAGTTTAAGTATATTAGGAACTTCGTTTCCAATATTTTCAGGAGGTCCGTAGCTACTACGTGAACCGATATTGACTGGGAGCCGGTCTAATTCCCAGTTACCCTTGAGTTGCAAGTACGCAGTTTACATAAATTATTAATCATAATATTAACCCTTTAAGTAGCTTAAAAATAAAAATAAAATATTTTGGCCGCAAATCGAACGGAAAAAGCGTGCGAAAATTCACTGTTTAAAAATATTGCGCGTGCCGCAAACGTTTGCAGGAGTAAAATCGTAGTAAAACAGCTATTTGTTCTATTTAATATCTGTAAACGGCGTAATTTTTTTAATGGTTACCCAGTACATCTTCCTTTATTCTATTATTATGTTATCTGTTTATTTTTAGTCAAATTATAGAGGTAAAGTCAACCGAAAAATACATAAAAACTAGAAACGCAACAAAAAAAATAACACATGAAATAAATTCTACAAAGACCAATTTCATCTCTCAAGCAGGTGAAAAAGGAGTAAACATACAATTCGGTATAATAGACTTTGAAAACCTATACTACCCTACGAAGAAATAATTTCTTCGTAGATACTACCTATTTTATAAATTATCCATAATAAATCCACAAATTGTCATACAAACATATACTCTACCGCTAACCAAATAGATCTCAAAATTGTAGTCTCACTCGTTATCAAAAGAATATGGCGGCTGCCTTTATCAAATTACGGGAATTGCTCACAAAACCATATAAGATATATAAGAGGATTATAAGCTTTTTCTTAGGTTTTTGCCTCGAAATGGTACTTACTCACGAAAAAAATACACTAGCACATGCACACCTGCTAAAGTTTAAGAGATATGATATCGACGCCCATTGTTTTTTTTACTAGCCTACTGATAACCAAAATAATTTATATTTATATGTAAAAATGATTTCTAGGTGCTTATTAGTATTAAAAAAAACATCTAATAAACCGAAATATATTATATATTTGAACAGTTAACGTTTATGTTCAGTCCTGATATGGGTTTTGACTGCGGTACACCAGTGTACCAGCGCCGCTTTGTGCAATGTATAGATTTGGCCACCGGTGTACCGGCGCGTGTTTATCCTATTAATATTATAAACGTGAAAGTTTGTATGTATGGATGTATGGATGTTTGTTACTCTTTCACGCACAAACGGGGGGGCTAATGTTGATGAAATTTGGTATGGGGGTAGATGAGGCGCTGGATTAACACATAGGATACTTTTCATCATCATCATCATCATCATCCATCACCACGCGGGTGAAACCGCGGGGCGCAGCTAGTAGGTTAATAATGATGTTAGGAAATAACAGCACTGAATAGAGAACAACTGGCCTCTCAACAACGCTAGTAGCTGATTTGACTTCTTTTGTTAGCTGATTTTCTATTTTCCTTAAGCTTAAATATATCTTTTTTATCGTACTCCACTAAATGTTTTGTTAGATGACTTTGCATGATTCTTTGCATCGTCTTTGTTTATTAATAGTTTGCTAATTTACCTCGTACTTCACCTACACATGCGCAAGCGTAAACATTAACTGAGCACAGGATCCAAATGAGTGCAGCCGGTATAGTACTCGAATTAGTATAATAATAATGGAATATATTTAATAATAGTAGTATAATTTCAATAAGGCATCAATTAATTTTCATTTAAATGGCAAGAGAGCATCAGTATCATCATACAATAACTGTTAATACGTCAATAAATTATGTAGTAACTTTTACTTTTTATGTATTATAATATAATATAGTGTATATATTATATATGTATAATGTTCTAAATGTGTGTTTTATATTACATACCATCGATTGCCCACAACTTCATTCGCGTAGTAGGCTCGGCCTTCTTTCATAAGAACCGTGTCCTGACAATAACTGAGACAGCAAAAAAATAACAATGTAAAGTTGTTTCATCCATTCACGCGTGATGCGATGACCAAGGGAAATAAAAACATTTTTTTTATATTTATAGGTTTATGAAAAAAAAAGCTATTTATATATGAAACGGCAATTTCATCGTTACGTACAGAACGTACGTATGTACGTGTAAATACATAATCTTTTTATGCTAAATATAAAAAAAATATTAACACAACACTCAAACTGTTCACTGAAACTCTGTCAAATGTTTGTTCTTACCCATTACAATGAAACGTGAACTCGGAATTGGAAACATTAATGTTTCTTTTGTCTTTTTACCTGTTTCCCATCAGGACATTTTATACTTAACGTACTCTGTCTTCGGGCGATGTTTCCAATTGCGTATTTTTTACGTGAGAAGTTCCGTTCCCTTGTCAGTTTTAATTACGATCCAATTCAAAAAGAGCAAACAGTGTACAGCCAAATAAATAATGACTGAAATCGTATGCCTATTTTAATATAGGATGTTGTCATGTTATTTTAATATCCCATACTAAGTCTTCTTGTTCGTATTTACTCTGTGTGGTCGTTTCCTCATGACTGAGGATGTTTCAGTTGGTCGCTGCATCTGGTTGGGGATCGCCCGCGGGGTCTTTTGCCCTCCGTATTACCCACCACGATAAGTCTTTCACGTATTTACATATAAGTTATATAGTTGTACTTACGTATTTTGTTTGTTACTAAGGAACTATGTCGCACAAAGAGCTATAGAGAGGGCTATGCTCGGGGTTTCTCTAAGTGATCAAATCAGAAATAAGGAGATCCGTAGAATAACTAAGTAAAGTAGAAGAAATAAGTACTTGCCGGAGAGCCTCATGAAAACTGTAGTCGTGCCAATCGTGAAAAATAAGACCGGCAACTTAGGGAATGCAGCTAACTACCGACCTATCTCTCTGGGAACTGTGATAGGTAAGATATTTGAGCGACTTCTGCAGCCTTTACTGGTGAATAATCTAAGTATAGATGACGCGCAGTTTGTTTTTCGTCCAGAGTTATCAACAGACTTGGCTATATTCAGTGTGAAACACACTGTCAATTACTATCTCTCACGTGAAACATCGGTCTATGCCTGCTTCCTGGACCTGAGTCGGGCATTTAATCAGGTGAATTATAATATTCTCTGGAACAAATTGACCACGACTCGGGTTCCGGCTGACGTCATAAACATATTTAAGTACTGGTACGGTAACCAAACCAACGTAGTGAGATGGGGCGACACGACCTCCAGTGAGTATAGACTGGACTGCGGAGTTCGCCAGGGGGGCTTGACATCTCCGGACCTTTTTAATTTTTATATAAATGACCTGATAGGGGAGCTGAGAAGCACCAGTGTCGGATGCCATATTGGTAGTGTGTGCCTCAATAACCTAAGTTATGCAGATGATATGGTGCTTCTCAGCCCCTCGATCAGCGGACTAAGGAAACTGTTGGATGTATGCGAACAATACGCAGCAAAGAACGGCTTAAAATATAACGTAGCCAAAACAGAGATGCTGGTATTTCGCGCAGGTAAGGGTCCGGAGATCGTACCGGATGTAATGTTGATGAATTCGCCAGTAAAGGTTGTGAAAAGGTTTAGGTATCTTGGTCATATAATGACCGAAGATATGACTGACAACTTGGACATGGAGCGAGAGAGAAGGAATCTGTCAATCAGATGTAACATGCTCGCGCGCAGATTTGCTAAATGCTCCCATGAAGTCAAGGTTACTTTATTCAAAGCTTACTGCATGTGTTTATACACATGTCAGCTTTGGGTAAAGTATACCAGACTAGCCTATCATACCATAAGGGTGCAATATAATGACGCATTTCGCATCCTTATGAAAAAGCCTAGGTTCTGCAGCGCGTCGGGGATGTTTGCTGATGCGCGGGTTCCTGATTTCTTTGCGGTTATTCGATCACGTATTGCATCTTTTTGGGATAGAATACGGAGATCGAATAATACCATACTGCAGTGCCTGTCTGAAGACCTGTGTAGTCCTATCTATCGGTCATGGATTGCAGTGCACCAGAGCGAAAATCGCAAATAACGATTTCGTCCACAAACATTTGTGGATGAAAAAAAAAAACTATTTACTTTATATATATATGTATACTCTATTATTATACACTCGAGAGCAATGAATCCGGGTCACTTAAAGAATGTTAAAAATCTCGGAAACTAAAAATGATAGGTTAATGCAATAAATTGTATTTAATAGACAATGTAATACTCCTTAAATGAAAGTAAAAAAAATATGAGTCACCATACATTTTATTAACACAAAATTACATAAAGAAAAAAACTGCTGATCTCTCCTTAAAACAAAAATAGGAAACATGAAATTTTTGAACTTTTTTACGATTTTCTTGAATTTTAATACTTCGTATTGCCTCCTCGTGCTTCCATTACTGCGTTTACGCGGTTTGGCATGCTGTACACCAAGTTCCTTATACGATTTTGGGGAATATTCTCCCATTCCTCTGTGAGAGCAATTTTGAGCTCACGAAGCGTGATTGGGGGAGGGTTTCGTTGTTTTACGCATCTGCCTAGCTCGTCCCAAGCATGCTCGATCGGGTTGATATCCGGGCTGCGCGCTGGCCACTCCATACGAGTAATGTTCATCTCTTGAAGGTAATCATTCACAATCCTACCTGTATGAGGTCGGGCATTGTCATGCATAAATATAGCATCCTCACCTAAATTGACCATAAATGGACCAACGTGATCATTGAGGATTTCTTCCACATATCTTTCGCTAGTTAAAGAGCCGTTTTCTATGATCACCAGCTCTGTGCGACTTTCAGAAGAAATTCCGGCCCACACAAGTACAGACCCACCACCGTAGGCTACTTTTTCTTCGATGCATGCTTGCTTGAATCTTTCCCCTGGTCTTCGATACACTCTGTGTCTTCCATCGTGCTTGTAGAGCATAAATTTTGATTCGTCGGCGAACATAACTTTTGACCAATCTTCAATACTCCAATTTACGTGGCTCTGGGCATATCTTAGTCTTGAAATACGATGCCCACGCTCCAGTTTAGGGCCGTTTGCAGGTCTAAGGGGTTTTAAGTTAGATTCAGCAAGCCGCCGTCTTACTGTCCATGCACTTGGGTTACTTCCTCCGAGGCGTCGAAACTGATTTGTGAGTTCAGTTCCTGTGAGAAAGCGATTTCGAAGCATGGTGTTCACCAAGTATCGGTCTTCTTGTGCTGTGGTACACCTGGTTCTGCCCGTTCCTGGTCTGCGTAGGTTAGAACCAGTTTCTTCGTAACGTCGGAGAACTCTTTGTACTGTTGACAGCGACACACCGACAGTCCTGGCTGTATCGCGCTGACTCCGGCCGGTTTCCAGCATTGTAAGTATTCTGGTGCATTCTTCAGGCGTAAGCGACATAATTTCAGCTTGAATAATGAATATAGAGCACTATCAACATGGTTTATGTACCCACATAAATGACAGATTACAAACAAAAGCAAAACCAAATGCTGTAATTTCGTAGTTCCATCTTCGAAAGTGGCCCTTTTTCAAATTTGATTTTTTTATGATATAACTTTACAATAACTAAGAAGTTTTAATACCTTCATTTAAGGAGTATTACATTGTCTATTAAATACAATTTATTGCATTAACCTAGCATTTTTAGTTTCCGAGATTTTTAGGATTCTTTAAGTGACCCGGATTCATTGCTCTCGAGTGTACTTTAATTGTTTGTCAATCTTATCTATTGTTAATAAACATGTAATTTAATATATATTTTTGTAGTAGGTATATGGGTTATGTTACCTGAAATAAAGATTTATTATTATTATTATTATTATATAACAAAAGTCACCGACATAGCCCAGAAGATTAGCTAGTTAAAGTGGCAGTGGGTAGGGCACATAGGTCGCAGAACAGATGGTCAATGGGGCCGGAAGGTTCTGGAATTGAGACCACGGACCACCGAGACGGTGGACAGACGACCTGATAAGAGTCGCAGGACGACGTTGGATGCAGGACGACTTTGGATGCAGGCCGCTTGCAACCGGTTCTTTTGGAAGTTTTGGGGAGGTTTATGTTCAGCAGTGGACGTCTTACGGCTGAGATGATGATGATGATGATAAAGGAACTATGTAATTAGCTTACTTTCGAAGGATGGCGTTGACATCTGCGACACAGTTAATACTTCTGCAGGTGTCACTGATCTGTTATGTTTGTTATTATAAATACTGCTGTATGTCTATGTGTAGTGTGTGTGTATGGTATCTCTTAAATGTGTCTATATTTGCTTTGTTTCCTGATATAGTGTGCCTATAAAATACTTTCCTAGTACTAGGACATCTGTATCCTGTTATATAATAATATTAAAATGAACACTGTGTTTCTTGGGTAAAATATATGGTTATAAATAAATATATAATGCTATTAATGTTACTTCTGTGTTTTCCTTCATTCCTCAGTAGAATACGTAGCTAGACAGGTAGTTAAATTCATATTATAATAATCGATCTCTTTCATAGGATATAATATGATACATCTGCTCGTTACCATGTGTGTTATGCTATGAAACCTTTTAATGTAGTAGTGGTCAACGCCCTCTATCTTGACAAATCTCACACATCCATGAATGTTTGTTACTCAATCATGGCAGAACGGCTGAACGGATCTGGTTGAAATTTCGCACAGGGATAGATTATAGTCTGGAGTAGCACATAGGCTACTTTTCATCATCTTCATCATCACCATCTATCACCACACGGGTGAAAAAGCCTAATATCATTGGGCATAGCACAGACAAAATAACAAGATCTCCGCCTACGTCAAGATTGTAATGATGACTTATTTTCTGTCAATAGAGTTCTGTCAAAGATGTGTCAGTTTCTGATAGCGTAGTCAAAACTACGTTATGATTTTGACAGCTCGATACACTAGACGGACTCAGCGATAGAGTCGGCATGTGGAGCATAGAGTAATATATATATTTGGAGCACTGTTATTAAGAATATCTTTCTTTATCAGAAAAACCGAATAACTGTCCAACCCGGGCATCGAACCCATGACCTCTAGGTTCCAAAACGGCACTTCCACTACCACACTAATACCAAGCGAGCGAAGCCGCTGGCGAGTCATCTAGTTATATATAAGAATGCGAATGTTGGAATAGATGGAGGTTTGTTACTCAATCACGCCAAAACAGCTGAATGGGTTTGGCAGAAATTTGGTATGTAAATAGATGAGGAGCTGGAATAACATATGGGATACTATTCATAGTCATCATCATCATCATCATCATCATCATCCATAACCAAGGTGAAATCGCGGATCGCAAGTAATATCATACGTATCACATTCGGAACGCCGACAATAGAGGTTACAGTTAGCCATATTCATAAAAGTATATTTTGTCTAGTTTCAATAGTTATCCGCAGGATTTTTAATATAATGAAATGGTCAGTTGAAAAATAACAACCAAAACAATGATCACGTGCACAATAAGTCTAGTTAAAATTCATTCCTTTAAAGTAATTTTAGTGTCGGATAAAATTATTTGATAAGAGCCACAATTTTCGCAATAGTTTAAGCACATGCTTCATCGCACTAATATCATTAAATTTACTAACACATCGATATCTAAATTATTTTCAAAAATATATCACACTGAAATACCAATCGGATTTTATATGTCATAGGTGGCATACAAGCAAACGGGCCGCCTGATGGGAAGCCATCACTGTCGCCTATGGATATGTGTAACACTCGGGCATTACCAATACGTTGCCGACCTTTAAAGGCTGTGTTGATTCATCTTTAGAAGAGCGCCATATTGTAAGTAGCCTCTTGGAAATATTGAAAGAGAAAGCTCATTCCACATTTTGCTGGTGTGAGGCAAAAAAGATCGCGTGAATCGCACTATATGTGAATTCCACAGGTCGATCATATGTGTATGAACTGTCGGGCGTAGGCGGCTAGCACGGTGATAAACCCGGACAATATTTTGGGAACTTGAATAATTATTCAAAACATTCTACATTGTATATGCGATAGAATAAACATAGAGAATCAATGTATCTGCGCATAATGTGTGACTTATCATCGACAATTTTGATAGCTGTACGCTGCACTGCGTCAAAATGCTCAAGCTGAAACTTTTTAAGATGAGAGATTGTTTTCAAAAAATAAATTTATTATAAGATTACGTTTACATGATTGCAATTACTTGTCTTTCATCAAAATGAGAGGACTCTAGTGATGAGAATCCATTAGTGATTGAACTGTCAGAAGCTCGTGAACTAGTCTTTGTTTGTGTCTGTTTAACGTACTCGTAGTAATCGAACACCTGCTGTCATCAATTTGGAACACGATTAAGCATTTCTGTTTTGTTAACTGATTGGTAATTTTTTACAAACGAGTATTTTTAAACATTTTGTATTCAAATTTAAGCAAAGTATCAGCTTTCTTAATGTGCGAGTTTTTTTTTATACATGCAAGCGTTTTTTTTTTCTATTCTCTATTGGCTAGCGTTTGACCACTATCTCACTTAATGTTAAGTGACGATGCGGTCGAAGATGTAGCACGTTTGCTTAGAAGATACCTATTTACTCTGATTCGAAGATTCCAAAGTTATACCTCTCGGGAAACACAGACTCGGGGATGGAGTTCTTTCCACTTCTGGTAGCCTTTTTTAGAGAGAAGTATACGCCGTAATCCACCACGCAAGCCACGTGCAGCTTGGAGGATAGGTATGGCCAGATTAGTTTTTAGGCCATCCGAAAGCCTCCGACATCTTACGAGTCGACAGAGTTACTCTCAGAGTCTTACAACTATTGTCCTACGACATACAATCGTAGCCGATGGTTTGAAGTGTTATCTGGAGCGTGGAAGCGCTAAATTTAAAGCTATCAATGGTTTTTTAATAGTGTAAAATTTTAATACCATAGACCATATCTAAAAATATCAAGAGCAGTGCTAATATTAATTTAGCTAAAGCTCTGGATGGCATTGCAACTATATTATTAAGTAAGTATTTTTCATCTGAAAATACAACAAAAAGGTGTCCAATAACATAAAAAAATTAGGTACTGAATTAATACCGAATAGAAAAGGCTAGAAAAAAAATGGCGGGAAGATGTGTAGACGCCGAAGAAGTTATATCCATAAATTAATTATTAAGATATTAAGATGTTCTTTAAGTCACAGTATAAACAGAAGCAAGGAGAAGAAATACAATCATTAACACTATTTATTTATGTTATTCGATCACATATGATAATGAGATAACATATTAGCAATTTACAGTAAAAAACATCCTTTCATTTACTTCTTACTAACTGCGCTCCGCGGTTTCACCCGCGTGGTGATGGATTATGATGAGGATGAATCAAATATAGCGTATTCAGGCATAATGTAGCTTTATACTCGTGAAATAATTGTTTGAATCAGTTAAATAGTTTTACAACAAACAACCATATAACTTTGCTCTTTATTATTTTAGTATAAGGATGTGGTCTGGGCCCCTATTCTCTTAGCTATTGAACTGCGTTATCGCAGCTCAATCGCGTCGATTTCGATCGCGTTCGAATCTAAGTAGCGAGCAGACTACGCAAAACTGTCAATAATGTAAATTTTCGTGTAATCGAGTTGCGATAACGCAGTCCAATAGCTAAGAGAATAGGGGCCCTGGTTTCGTCTCTATTGCGTATTTCAAAATGAAAAAGTATTTAGTGACATAACTGTAATAGATAGACATTTATGGTAACGTGGACTTCTTTGTAGATATTAACGTCTTCTATAAAAAAACTTCTATAAATAATGGGGGGCAATTCTACTATTTCACAACTACAATACGGGGTGGCCGTTGCAACTGCAGTTCGACTCCGGTTGGCCTTCGATAAATGCTCAATAAACCATTCTACTATTTATATAGACAAATTGGAACGTAAGGTCACGTAAACGTATCGTAAACGTTACCATATAATAGTTAAATATTAAACACTTAAATATAATAAATATTAATATGAGTTAGCGTCGTGTTCATGATATCGAGTTACTATAACATAAAATTTTACTCGATTGCTGGCGTCAATAGAAATGTCACTGCAGCTGCACTGTTTTTCAATAGCAGAATAAAAATGTGAGTAAATCAGATAAAGTGCGATAGCAGTTGGAATAAATTTAGTTAGTGGAATCGCCCCCTGTTATCAGTTTACTCTAATGTCAATAGCATAGACTAATATTATAAAGTCAATAGTTTCCACCGCGTACGCGATATAAGGACTATTTTGGTATTTTTTCCACACCTTGGGTTACATTATCGAAGTTTTCATACGGATCTCTGACTTTTTGAAAATACTAAGTCATAGTCAAAATAGTCAAAATACTAGTCCAGAAGTTTCGGAGCCTATTCAATACAAACAAACAAACACTATCAGTTATTCAATACGTACTATAACATGAGCCCAGCAAGACACATGTATATAACAACACACATAAAAACACCATCTACAAATAACACAGCGATTGTAGCACGTCAATTCTTAAACCCTCTAGAAGTAAACTAAGCCCTCACAGACTCAGGGTATCCTACCGTGAGGGCTAGGACGACACTAACGTTACAACTTACTACTCATTTTTACGAGAACATCTGAACTATGTATTTATTACTTCTCCACCTTATTTGTTCCACCTTGCATGTTAGTTTATAAGTATCCTTAATGTATCTATGAAACTATGTTTAAATGAATAAAATATTATTATTAAAAAAAAATCTACTTCATAATATAAATATAAAAAATATAAAAATAATAGAGTAAAATAATATTGCCAGAAGTTTCATAATATGGTTTTTTAAAACACTAAAGCCTGCTTACCGACGTCCCCATTTGAAACTCGATCTTCAAACGGATTGCCTTGGTGGACTAGCGGTCATGGCGTGTGACAAGGACTGTCAGAAGACGCGGGTTTGAATCTCGTCCGAGGATACAGAATATTTCTCTCTAAAATTACAATTATTGCCTTAAGTAAACATCACGACACCCTCGAGACATATTCAGTATAATCAGTAATTAAACCTCCGCCTAATCCATGAGTGTGCTTAAAATAAGAATCTGGTTTAATTTCACATCACATTTTAACCATCTGTTTACTCTCCGCCATACAAAGTCACGTAAAGACGAGACTCAATGAACCGAAGCGCATAACCTTATAAGTGAAGACAGTAGATACCTTTAATATTTTATGAATTCGAATCGAAACGAAAATCGTTTTATATTAGAGGCACAGTCACTTAATTTTATCGGAAGTTGGAATTAGGTTAAGCCATAAGGTGTCAGTGTCGCGGAGCTATTCAAACTTGCCAAAGACCGGGTGAAATATGCGGAGCTAACAGCCAGCCGTCACTAGTTGGAGAGGCACTAGAAGAAGAAAAATAATAAGGTGTCAATGTTAGTCAAATATAATAATATTAATAAGTCAGATTGCCAGTTCAATCTCTACCTCAAGTTTGCGCTTTGGAAGGTAAAACCACGATGAAGTCCATATCATGATGGTCGGGCATTTCTGGTGCTCACCTGGTTAACTATAATACCCCCATCAAGATAAAAAACCTGTTAATAAGCACCGGATCGCACCAGCAGTAATTCTTTATTGCTACTCGTAATTCCAGGTCTATTGTGACACCATCTTTGACGCATCATCACTGACCACCTACTAAGTAGGTGGAAAAGGTAGTGAAATTTGGTTTTACTAAATAATCGGCGGACTAATAATACTTTCAAATATTTTCATATTTTTTTGTTTTATATTATTTAAAAAAAACCTTACGCTTTTACAAAAAACAGAGTTCAAACAGAATGCAAAATACACTGGATAGGTGCATGCTTATTACAATTGTATGTCTTACGTCAAAAATTTAAGAGCTGATTCGACTGAAACATGACAGCCGTGACAGTGATACCTATAGATTCAAATTTTTGTACTACTTTTTCATTGTGCTGATCACCCGAGATATAGCTGTTTAGTCCCGTTCTTGGTTACATTGATTTAGTACTTTCATATTACAGTACCTTCGAAGAATATCTGCTTCTGCGCGTACTGAGGCGCTATCTTCTATGTCGGACACTTGCAGAATACCCTATCATCTACTAAACCAGCCCAATAGGTACCGCCCGGCATTATATGTAAGAGTTTGCATCAAGATTCCCTCTTTTACGCATGCAGGTGGTTCGAAACTCAAAACATTCCGAGTTACTGAACTGAATGGTACGAGACCGAGTTACTGCATGTTTGCAAGCATCAAACATACTAAATCCTACGGAATACTAAGAGTAATCCCCTTCATGATAAGGGTTCCATTCTGAGAGAATATAAAGCACGGGTTAATTAAAAGTAATACCTTTAAGAAGCTGTGCCTTCCTACTACGTTTTCTGCTTACGAATTGATTATTTTGTTGGCTAGAGTTGAGTGGGAAACGGGGAAAACTTACTGTAAGAATGTTAATTAAAAAACGGGACATAAACCCAAAGCAGAATAGATTTCCACAAGCTTTCACTCCAAGATATATGTTGGTATGAGTACCTACTTTCTTATAAGATTAAATAACAACATAAGGTTTCTGTTTGATGATCAGTACTTCTGGATGATCGTCTCAGTCTGTGTCTCAGTGGTACTAGTGTGTACATGAAGCTTAAAACTTTTGATTTATTGAATGCTGCACTTCACGTGCTTGTCATTCAGAGACATTTTTGCATACTACTTGTAGAGGCAGTGGCTCGCGTGGAGAGTGATGGTAATACAGCAAAATGTCGATTTTTGGAATTGTCGAAGGTTTGGCAACGATTGACTTACAGCTTGGCAGACGCGGGGTTTATTTAATAAAAACTGAAGGTAAACACATAACTTTGCCCTTTTAATTAAATAATTATCTTTGTTTTATTACTTCTACTTTTTCTTGTGCATTTAGATCGCAAGGTACGTCGTCTACACTACTGTTACACTTTATTAATCTATGGTATTATTACAAAGGCCGTTGATGCAATGTAAACTTTGATTAAATATGAAATGTACTTACTCACTTCTTGTATCTTTATATCCTTTAGCATGGAAAGCTGGGTATTGTAATACATTTTCAGCAAAGTTGTCATTAAATTATTTATTGTAATATCCTATTAATAATTATTTTTATCCAACACCTGAGTACCGTGACGAATTTTTGATTTTTTCTTAGAGTTGCGTGGTTTGGTATCCTATTAATTAATATTTTTTTGGATATTTAGTAATTTTGACTTCATACCTATCTCTTAACTTACAGTTCATATAGTTAATACTTATAGTTCAACTCACTTTCTCTGTCATACTTATAGTGGCTTCGTTAGCTCAATTGGTAGTGATCTTGCCTTTGAAGCGCGGCGTCCCAAGTGGAATTTTTTTTCAAGATAACCAATAATTTCCTAAATCAGTTGTTGGTTATTGGATGTAGTGGCATAGATATATCGATGATATATCTATGATGGTGATATAAATTAAAGTAATACTCCAGAAACTACGTTTGAGCTCGTATTCGAAGTTTTTACTCGTTTAGTAACTGGTTAAAATACTGTATATGGTACTTCCAACCGATCTTTTTGCAAATCTAGAGGCGAGGCCCATGTATAACAGTGGGGTTTAGATAACGATGGGAATGTAGTGTTATGACTTTTGCAGAGTCCGCCTGGAGAAGTACCAAACCTTTGCCAGTTTTTTTAGCCGTGAAGCAGCAGTGTGCAAATGTTACTGTGTTACATTGAAGGACAGTGTTTCCAGTGAAATCCCCCAGGGTTAAGAAGTCGTCTCTTCATAACAAAAACCTTACATAAAAACACTTTCTGAAAAATGCATCGAATAGGATATATATATATATATATATATATATAAGCTTTTTACTAGGAAGTGGTGCTTTTGTGGAAGATACAGGCTTGTTTGGTGCCACTGCAGTAAAATAACTGGGCGAAAGAGATCCAAAATGTTACGTCTTGAATCACCGAAGCAGACGACAAACTAGCTACGTCCCTTTAGTTTGCCAAAGGTTAAAAGACGAATATTACCACACAATAAATAGTAGGTATTACGGCGTCACCAAACTAAAGTGGTCGTTCAGCAAAGTGTCACTGTAATGGCAGCAATAAAATTATACTGTGTCTCTTCTGAATACTCGATGAACTTTTTAGACATTGTCTACTGTACGTAAAGTGCCGCCTCGACTGATATACGAGTAGAACTGTATAATATTTCTTATCATCATGATAGAATGGAGACGACATGATATGTCTTTTCAGATCATCTGTGTATGAAAGTATGACTGATTACATTTTCTTTTATAACACAATAGCCGATTAAAGTTTTGAAATAAGCATGTCTCCTTCGTAGGAGGGGTTGAGGGAGGGGAGGGGTGATGATGGAATCCTTACGCTTCTCCTCGCTTTGCTCGTCGTCGCACCTATCGTTGATTTGCTTTGAATAGATACTTTGCGTGAACTAATGCATAAAGTAATAATAATTTTAAGAATTAAGTATTGTAATTTTAGTGAACTTATTACATACTTTCAAATATATACATTTAAATTTTTTGTTTATGTATTTCAAACATTCAGCATGACATCATGCCTTGTGAACTTATTAATTTTTAACGTATGAATTTTGTTATGTAACCGTATTCCACCGCAGCATCCACCGTAATTCTCGGATTTGTATTGTATTGATATCCTTTTTTATTTTTTTTACGACTTTCTATTGATACTCAGTTCTTTGGGTATTAGTCCGATCCGCATCCAAAATGGGGTAAAGGAGTAAAAGGGTTATCAATGTCTGAATTATTTACTTTTTGTGGATGTACTTGTGCTCGTCTTGACAATCATCAAAAATCAGTGTACGTCTGAGGTCAAATCCTAATGTAGATGCCATATCTTGCCAAAAACAAGATATAGGTGTCCTGTGTTATAGCCTTTGTTCATAAAGGAAAATGTAGGATTCTAAGGGTCAAATAAAAGGTGAAGTTTTCTAATCGGTCTAGTAGTTTTGGAGCCTTTTCATTACAAACAAACAAACAAATCTTTCCTCATTATAATATTAGTGTAGAAGTGTAAATTTAGATGTATAAGTAATTTGAGACAGACCATAATCTTTACGGGTATATTTTTTAATAACTGCTATATTCGTATTTCGAACAAAAATTATTGTGGAAAACCTAAGCCCACGATATTTACTCCTTAGATGTCCTTTTATGTAACATGAGCCACGCATAATAACATTCCACGCAGATGGCGTCGTAAAAACCATTTGGTCCATTTTACCATACCTCTTGATCATAAAAGAGATATTTCCATGTTTCAACAAAAATGCGTATCATTTGTTCAACCTTTCATGTTTTAAGGCATGCTATTAAATCATTCATACGAATGAGGAGCTAGGGCATTTCTTATTGGTCAGTAAGTATTGCGGCAATGATAGGTCAGGTGTAGCGAAGCGTTTCGAATTCTTATCTCGGGCTTACGTTTTCAGTGCAAGTACGAGTAGAATTTCATGAAGAAATTACTAATGGTAGTATGACACTTCTTAGTGTCTGGTGGACCAGCTACACTTTCAATAAAAAAAGGCGCAAATCACTAACGACGTTTTGTTTTTGAATGCGATTTGCCATTCCAAGCCTAGTGTGACTTTCATATCTTTAATTAGAACATTACTGATCATCAAAATATGAAATATAATAATAATAATAATAAAACCGCAGGGGCGGCTTTGTGGCGAGCCGTCGGTGAGTGGCGACACCGTGGACCCTGATTCTCCTTGGGGCTAAATGAGACCCCTGACCCCCGGCTTGCCTTAATTGGCCGTCTGGGGGTGGAGACGCAAGACTTCCATTAAAGGGCATAACGCCGGTAGTAGCGCTTTAGTGAAACCGCAGCACACCTCTCGACACCTTTAAGCCAGCCACACCAATGTTGCCCCTTCTGTCACCATTCATGGTGGCCTTTATGGGGGGCCCGTTTAGTGGGTGGCAAGTCACCACCTGCTCAAAAATTTTAAAATGAGACTGAATTTGGCAGGTGCCGTAGTCTCTTCCATAGCCCACTATCTTTTTATCACTAATAAAATCATTTCAATAGCCTTGTCATTTTACCCATTTTTATAATAGATATACCATGTCAGCATCCATCCAAAAGTTACTGTTTTTTTTATACTACTTTGTATTTTTTATACCAAACAGGCCTCTAAGTGTTGGCTACAGCCCCACTTATGCCTTTGTAAAGGACCGGATGAAATCCGTGATTTATTTTGAATAAAAGGAATAATAATAATATGAAAAAAAAATTGGCAGGTGCCGTAGTCTCTTCCATAGCCCACTATCTTCCTTATCACTAATAAGTTCATATCAATAGCCTGGCCATTTTACCCATTTTAGTAATAGTTATAAGTACCATGTTACCCTTCATCCAACATTCTTTCTGTTTTTGATACTCTGCATTTTTATACCAAACAGGCCTCTAAGTGTTGGCTACAGCCCCACTTATGCTTTTGTAAAGGACCGGATGAAATCCGTGAAACTTTTTGAATAAATAATAATAATAATACGTTTATTGAGCAATAATAATATGTTACAAAACTCAGTGGAACATTGCCACCCATACTAGGATATGAAATATAAGCTAAGCGTCGGAACCTCAGTGCTAGACTTATCGTCCCCACTTTGTAAGTGTTATGCCATCAAATCAAAATACTGTTATGTATAAAGCACTAATCGCCTAAGGTAACAACAGACACTAGCCGCCCATTGCTGTCTTAATTTTTAAAACAAGTCGTTTAGATGCAATATTTAATTTTTTTACCAAATCCATTATAACAAAAAAAGCTAAATAAACAGGCGTATCAAATGCTCTAGCTGACGACTCCAGTTTTAGGTGAAAAAAAAAATGCGACAAAAATGAGTGAAATTGCAACTGATATAGATGGCGCTGCTTTGTTTTAGACTATAATATGTTCGTTTTTATTTCTTTTCATTCTCCAGATGTATATGTGTCATGTGCAGAGTTCGAAGGCAATTCCATTGCAAAGAGGCGTGAGACAGGGAGACGTTATATCTCCGAAACTGTTCACCGCTACATTGGAAGACGCCTTCAAGCTTCTGGAATGGCAAGGACTTGGCATTAATATTAACGGCGAATACATCACTCACCTTCGATTTGCCGACGATATTGTAGTCATGGCAGAATCCATGGAAGACCTCAGTACAATGCTCGAAGGCCTCCATCGAGTTTCCCAACGGGTAGGTCTTAAGATAAACATGTATAAGGCGAAAATTATGTCTAATGCCCATGTTGTACCTACCCCAATATCAGTTGGGAACTCAGTTCTCGAAGTTGTTGACGAGTACATCTACTTGGGACAGACAGTCAAACTAGGCAGGTCCAACTTCGAGAAAGAGGTCAATCGTCGAATCCAACTTGGCTGGGCAGCGTTCCGGAAACTTCGCGAAGTCTTCTCGTCAAAAATACCTCAGTGCCTCAAGACAAGAGTCTTCGACCAATGTGTGTTACCAGTGATGACTTATGGCACTGAAACGTGGTCTCTTACTATGGGCCTCATAGACAAGCTCAAAGTCGCACAACGAGCTATGGAGAGGGCTATGCTCGGGGTTTCTCTACGTGATCGAATCAGAAATGAGGAGATCCGTAGAAGAACGAAAGTCACCGACATAGCCCAGAAGATTAGCCAGTTGAAGTGGCAGTGGGCAGGGCACATAGCACGCAGAACAGATGGCCAATGGGGCTGAAAGGTTCTGGAGTGGAGACCACGGACCGGAAAGCGCAGCGTAGGTCGTCCACCGACACGGTGGACAGACGACCTGATGAAGGTCGCAGGACGACGTTGGATGCAGGCCGCTTCCAACCAGTCCTTATGGAAAATCATGGGGGAGGCCTATGTTCAGCAGACGTCCTACGGCTGAGATGATGATGATGATGATATGTGTCATGCATGTTTAGAAAGGTGTTTTAAAGAAATTAGGTATGTTGATATCCCACTCGATAGCTTAAGCCGATCGTCCACCACCAACTAACTAGTTTAGCTTAGCTCACAAAAAAAATATTTCACTTACTACGGTGCATTTCAAACAAAGAAGACAAAATTCAACCAGGCGTTTTTCCGCACACGCTACAGACAAAAACTGCAACTGCTATAGTTGGCGCTGCTTTGTTTTCGTTCGTTTCTATTTCTATTATTTCTTCAGAGGTATATGTGTCATGCATGTTTAGAAAGGTGTTTTAAAGAAATTAGGTATGTTGATATCCCACTCGATAGCTTAAGCCAATTGTCCACCACCAACTAACTAGTTAGCTTAGCTTAGCTCACAAAAAAATATTTCACTTGCTACGGTGCATTTCAAACTTAACCAAATAATCATTGCTTCTCTGCCGAATATCGTTATCTTTAATTGCAATAAATTAATTTAGTCCACGTAGGATCACTGTTGAATTGGCTCTCTCTTCGACTCCTCGCGGTGGTTATAAGATCTCTCATCTCGCCAATAAGGGTACTGCAGGCCTAGACAAAATTCAACCAGGCGTGTTTCCGCACACGCTACATACAAAAATGTGTCTACGAACTTAGCGCGACGTCACGTGACTTTTCCACAGGTAATTTTGAAGTTGTCGTTTGACGTTAACGATAACAGAAACATATTTTGTCTAGACCTGCTGATCACTTCATTACCTATCAGTTCAAATATGATAAGCCCTTAAGTTATGGAACCTTTTGTGCAGTTGCTGCCTGGAATAAATACCATACAGTGAAAATTCCATCGGGTTACACCACCCGAATATTGTTTCAAAAGTAAATGAATAACAGCGACAGTAACCGTCATGTGTATGCACGAATCAACTGCACAAAGTGCTGAAATACTACTGCGCCAGGCAAACCAACATATTCCATGCGAACAAATTAAACTTTTCAAATAAAACCTCTACGGATGCTCTTCCTAAGAATTCAAGCACACAAATTCCTCTACACGACACTCACGCTACACGTATTTTGGTAAAAAGCAACACAGATAAATCTGAGTGAGTCCGATTTTATACGTGATAGCGAAACTCCAAAAGGCCTTTTAGTCACACAAACGTATGATGAAACCTTTGGTCACAGCACTCACAGCTGGCACGTTTTGACAATACTTGCAGTGAAAACTGGGAGACAAAACGGTCACAAAGGCCACACTGTTTGTTGATTGCGTTGATGTTATAACCCCTAGACATGTAACGCCAAGCCATCTAATCACGCTAACAAATCTGTTTGTTTTTACTGATACTCTTTATAGTTATAGATAGGTAATTTGTGACCATCATTTCTCATGAATGTCGTAAAATATGCTTATGTTAAATCCGACTAAGGTGAATGTGGTAAGGTGAGAAAAAGAGCAACATTATGTAATAACAGTGGTTAGAATTGTATTATGTGATTGCGTAATTATATCAAAGTCTTGAAAAAAAATTTACTTCAGAAAGGCTCCAAGAGAAAGTAGAAACCGAAATAAAGAAAATAGGCAACGCAAAATAGCTTTATGCGGGCCAAAGCAAATATCGATTAAAATAACGTTGACGCCCAGCACCTGAGTGTGAAACCGAGTTGTGGAATTGTAGGTTGATACTTATGACTCGTAATCTGTGACCGTTGTTAATGTTAATGCAAAAACAAACACATCAAACATTTACAACATACACATACATATTTACACATGTCGAATACTTATGAAATTTACTACTACAATAGTTGGTACCAATAAATGCTTTATATTCTTGTCCAAAATGTTTTAATTGCAAGCAACTACATATTATATATGTAACAGTAGACACTTGTTTTAAAATTATATATTAGTTTAGTTAAACTCAGCATTTGAAAATAAGAGTGAGTTTATTAAGATTTTGGTTTATGTACAGCGGAATCGGCTCTAGGAGCATATTAGTTTTATACCTTGATGGTTGTTCACGCGAAAGCGTGACGTCACCTCAAGGCGCGCACCCGCGCCCCCGCGTTCCGCCGCCGCTGTCCTGCAGCTGTCAGGCGATAAGCAGGCGGCTGAAGAGCAGCGCAAATAGTTAGTCACCTTTTTATATTCGCAACCGGCGGACGTGTACCGCTGCGCTCCGCGTAGCGACCGCATGGCACTGCCATTATCAGCACGAGTCACCGCGATTGACTTTCGCCGCGAGTGACTTTCAGTGTGTGCAGGCACGGCCGCACACATCATCAGCTCAAATCAGCCCCGCGTTTACGCGTCAGTCCAGTGTACCTACGCGACTGCGCGATAAACTTAGTGCACAAACATTATAACCAAGTGAACAATAGTTCTTCAGCTCCTTCAGCACGTCGACCAAGGCAGGACGCCTCCAACGAGGACTCACGGTCACCAGCCCTCATCAGACCCCAGAGCCTCTCGACACCCCCCACGTAAACCAGGTATTTACCAACAATTATTCCCTACCTATTCTCTGGTTGCAGGAAACTGCTCAACCACATTTACCCCCCCCCCCCTATCATCGAGCGTATAGTGGCAGGAAACTGCGAAACTATATTTTCCTTCGAACCGAGATAACGACCCAGTGAATATCCTTCACTTTCAGCTCTTATCAGCTCTTAATTAAATTTTAAGTCCCTTTAATACAGTCCACAAAACAAATCAATCAATCAAATAAGCTATCAGCCCATATTAAGCTTAATTTAATTCCTTCATTCTATTGATTTAATTTAAATTCACTCTCAAATTACGTCATTCACTTCGAAGCTTCTAGCAAAAAAATTCCACTCGTTAGGAACAAACACATTGCCAAGCGAAACTGACCCGTTGTTACTAGTTGGGACGACATCGTTTGACATTAGCGCGGCTGCAGAGTTCTTTGTTTGACATTCCTGACTAATTAACGACGGCCGATACGATTGTTCACTAATTGTTTGCAAGAAAGGTTCGTAATTAAAATTCTTAAGGCTAGGTACAACTACCTACGCCAGGTGCTTTGTTGATTTTAATTATAAAATTATACTAAGTACTGTGAAACGGGTTTGCTTGTGTTCTTGAGATTAAATAATCATAATTCGTCCATAGTCGAACGTTTTGAATTCAGCCCAATTTATTTTAAGATTTATATTCTTATCTAATAGAGATCCGCACACCATTTTAGAGTTCCGTAAAAATTATTACGTAATTAACATAAAGTAACACCTGTTAGCTGTTGTGATTCAACACTCATAAATCATTTAGACATACTACTTAATTAGGTTACATATGTTTTTTTATAATTGGGTTAACTACTTATATATTTAAATTAGGGTTCCGCGCAGTTATTAAATATTTGGTACCGAACGAATTTACAGATTTTAATTAATAAGTAATTAAACCATCAGCTCACATAAGGTTTCGTACACACGTTATTAATTTAGGCGTTATTTTAACCGACTTCCGAAAAAGGAGGTGCGGAATTTCACCTACGATTAAATACTTTAATATTTTTATTTCCTTTCAATTTTGCTTGCGTCCTTGTGCCTGACTTCGCCTTCGACGATTAACGATGCCTTCTGAATCACAGGTAGCCAGATTTAGAGAGGAACAAATCGCTATTATTAAGCTTAATTTGGAAGCGTTATCATTGAGGTCTAGCAAACCAAGGCGCTATAGCCCAGAATTCGCTGCCAGAGCAGCCGGCGTAAAATTAACCCGCGATAGATTTGACGCGGCGTTTTATATAAAATTAGATACCGTAGGCTTATCAGATTCCGAGGAGGAATTCTACAACGAGCAGTATGAAAGGACAATAGACGCCTACTACGAGATTCTCGTTGTAGAATTGGAACAAAGGGCATGGTCACTAGCGCCCCCTCCGTCATCAGCTCAGCAGGTATCGAACCCGCAGCCACAGTGCTATGTGCAGGATTCGAACCTGCACCCTCTCAGCTCCGCGCCTATACCCGCGCGCTCCTCATTATCAGCTCAGCAGGTATCGAACCTGCAGCCACAGGGCTATACGCAGGTTTTGAACCGGCAACCTCTCAGCTCCGCGCCTATACCAGCGCGCTTCTCATCATCAGCTCCGCAGGTATCGAACCTGCAGCCTCTGTGCTATACGCAGGTTTCGAACCTGCACCCTCTCAGCTTCGCGCCTATACCCGCGCGCCCCTCGCAGTCAACTCAGCAGGTATCGAACCGGCAGCCTCAGTGCTATGCGCAGGATTCGAACCTGCAACCACTCAGCTCAGCGACTATACCCGCGCGCTTCTCGCCCCCACCTGCGAAGGTATCGAACCTGCAGCCACCGCACTATGCGCAGGTTTCGAACCTACAACCTCTCAGCTCCGCGACTATACCCGTGCGCTTCTCGCCCCCACTTCAGCAGGTTTCGAACCCGCAACCTCCGCGCTATGCGCAGGGTTCGAACCCAAGGCCTTTCAGCTCCGCGCCAAGACCCAAACAGAGATCGAACGCGCAACCTCACTATGGTGACAACCATTGCTACCCATGGAGTAATGTAAAGGGTCACAAGCCTCGGGTATGTACCCGATACTACGCATTACCAGTGCGCTTATTGCCAGTACAACAGCGCGAGGTACCACGGCGCCGTCCCTCACCTGATACGGGCCAGATGGTGTACCCCCGTCGTACTCCACCGCGCACTACCTCGCGTCCTTCACCGCCGCCTAGGCAATGACTAGGACGGCACATTAAGCACATACCGACTCAGCACGCAGATAATCCGCACACATTTTACCTGCCCACAATTCTTCAGCACACACACACAACACGACGACAAACTGTCGTCGCAAACACCTTAAGTCAGTTAGGTGCTGACATTCTGCACTCACCCTTACGCCAGCAATTCTGGACGTTATCAGCTCGTCGCGTAATGTGACATCGAGTATACAAATGTATACAATGTTTACGTTTCCGCGCTAAAACTAAGGTCACATACATGGCCGACTTACCGACCGCGTAAACGTTCAGCCCGTATTTAGCAAAGTCACGACGGACTTTACTGGACCATTTTTGATAAAATCCAGTACACTTAGAAACGCCAAGCTATTAAAAGGCTACTTCTGTGTTATAACATGCCTAGCCACGAAGGCGGTCCATCTCGAACCGGTATCTGAGTTATCCACGGAAGCGTTCCTTGCGGCATTACAGCGTTTTGTTTCTAGGCGCGGTGTACCGGCGTTAATTAGATATAAGTGCGGTACAATTTATGTAGGCGCTAGAAATGAACTTAGGGAAATACAAGACTTTCTTGTAACCAACAATAACAATATCGCCACCTACACAAACCTACCCTTTCAGCTCTTTTAGCGCGCATTGCAGCCATGCTCAATGCACGCCCTCTCAGCCCACTCTCTTTTGACCCCGCGGAATTTGAATTACTCACCGCGGGTCATGTCCTTTTAAACCGTCAGCTCAATGCCTTACCTAAGTATTCGGTAGGAGGACGAGCCATTTCTGCATACAAAAAGGTTCAAGCTCGTCCTACCCTTATCCCAACACCTTTGGCGATCCTGGTCCAAACCCTACCTGCACACCATCCAAACCCGCTCCAAACTGACTCCCCGATCCAGCCCACCTCAAGTCGGGGAACTGGTACTGATAGTGGACGACCAGGTGCCGCCTCTACACTGGCGCATGAGCCACAAAACGAACCCATGAAGGGATGGCGTCACCCGAGTGGTGGAACTCAAGATCGCCCACCTGACTGTCGATTGACCACCACACCACACCTTTGCCGCGTGGGGAATATGCTCACGCGAAAGCGTGACGTCACCTCAAGGCGCGCACCCGCGTCCCCGCGTTCCGCCGCCGCTGTCCTGCAGCTGTCAGGCGATAAGCAGGCGGCTGAAGAGCAGCGCAAATAGTCACCTTTTTATATTCGCAACCGGCGGACGTGTACCGCTGCGCTCCGCGTAGCGACCGCATGGCACCGCCATTATCAGCACGAGTCACCGCGATTGACTTTCGCCGCGAGTGACTTTCAGTGTGTGCAGGCACGGCCGCACACATCATCAGCTCAAATCAGCCCCGCGTTTACGCGTCAGCCCAGTGTACCTACGCGACTGCGCGATAAACTTAGTGCACAAACATTATAACCAAGTGAACAATAGTTCTTCAGCTCCTTCAGCACGTCGACCAAGGCAGGACGCCTCCAACGAGGACTCACGGTCACCAGCCCTCATCAGACCCCAGAGCCTCTCGAAACGAAACCCTCCGCGTAAACCAGGTATTTACCAACAATTATTCCCTACCTATTCTCTGGTTGCAGGAAACTGCTCAACCACATTTACCCCCCCCCCCCCCCCCATCATCGACCGTATAGTGGCAGGAAACTGCGAAACTAATGTTTGATTTCTACAAAGAGAACTATTTTGGACATTTTGATGATTTTTGAAAAAGTCAATCTTTTTTAAATTGCTGAGATAGATAAAACAATTAACTTGTAGATGACAGAGTTTAAAATGGAAAAGCAAAGTGGTTCCGTTTGTTATTCTGCTGGTAACTAGGAATTGAAGCAAATCTGGTCCAAAATAGCGCATTTAATTCTGTCGTTTCATAAGTGTTTGTATATAGTGTTACCATTTCGGTAGGTAACAGGTGTTTAAGGTTTAATAAAATTGAACAATAGTTGAAGCGTTCATATTATTATAATATGACTATATTAAATATTTTTTCTCCGCGAGGGTAGTAAGTGAAATTACTGGGCGAAGACCCAAAAGACTAATATGTCGATGTGAAGAGTACAGTACAACGCCACACAAAACTATACTTCGAATTTATGGTAGGCAATGCAACTGTACATGAACAGTCGTGGTACTTATCATCACGACGACTACTACTTACGATCACTGACTCGACTCGGCAACTCGTGCCCGTCTCGTTAGTTGATGGTATACTTAAAATAATATTTTTCCTTCATCGAGGATAATAAAAACAAGGCCGCTGTTAATACTCTGATTGCTTACTTTGCTAAATGATACAATCGCTTTTTATTTTTAACTTTAATGCCTCCTCTACTATTTATATAGATGTACCAAAAACTGTTTTGCACGGGGCTTACTATCAGACCTTGCAATTCGCGACTAGCTCAATCCTACTAATATTATACACGAGAAAGTTTGTATGTATGTATGTATGGATGTTTGTTATTCTTTCACGCTTAAACGGCTGTAGCAATTTTGATAAAATTTGGTATGGGGGTAGATAAGAGGCAGGCACATAAAATACTTTTCATCATCATAATCATCATTATCGTCATCTATCACCACGCGGGTAAAAGCTCATTGCGCAACTAGTCAGTAAATCATAATATATGGTTCTAAGATCTGATTTCACCATTATACTAAAATCAATAAAACGGAGTTTAACGTAAACGAGATCAAATGAGATCCAATTCCCATGGCAACGTGTTGTGATTGGAGGAATATAATAATTATCAACTAAAAATTTGGCGACCTTGAATAATTGCACTAACTGCGTTTAGGTTGAATTAGTCGCATTCGAAGTTACACTGGAGTAACTTGACGTAAGGTTCCAAAAATAACAATTACAAAAAAAATTTAACACGACGAGTATTACTTATGTAAATAAGTCAGATTTATTTAACTATAGTTTCCACCCACAGACCAATATAATATGTTTGTCTGTGTTTCAACCACATCCAGTGGTTTCTTTCAATGGGATTGCAAAATGTTTGCGGTTGCGTCTTACCTTTCATATGAACACATCAACTTATATCTCGTCGCGTGTCGTGCGTACACCATATGCATAAAGTGCTAAGGCATGTTGCGCATGCTCCAAGTGTAACACAGATTTATACCTCTTGTTTGTAACTAATTTGTTCGCGCTAAAGCGCGACGTCACTTCGAGAACCCCCCCGCGCGCCCGCCGCCCGCTGTCCTGCAGCTGTCAAACTACGAGCAGGCGGCTGAACTGGGCAGCGGGAATAGTCACGAGATTAGAGTCGCCGCTAGCGGACAAATACCGCTCCGCCTTCGCGCCGCGGCCGCAACAATTCCTCCGCGCATCGCATCAGCACAAACCTTCGCGTTACGCGTCAGCCCAGAGTGACCTTTAGGGTGTGTTCGGCACGGCCACTCACCATCACTACAAATCAGCCCGAGTCACCGCGCCTAACTTCGCCGCAAGTGACCGCTAATCAGCCCGTGTTTACGCGTAAACCAGTGCACAAACAATAAAACCAAATAGACTTTATACAAGTGAACAACAGTTCTTCAGCACGACGTACAAGGCAGGACGCCTACCAAGAGGACTCTCAAGGTCATCAGCCCCCATCAGATCCAGAGTCACCCGACATCCCGTAAGTACCTTCCATTTTTACCTAAACCCACATATCCCCCTTTAAATATTCCCTAACAATCGTATGGTTGCAGAACCTGCTTAACCATAATTTTATCAGATCCAATAATAATAATAATAATAATAATAAAATTATTTATTGCAGGCAAAAGGACCCATCTAAATATCAAATTACATATTGTATAATATACAACACACATCATCAAATTACAAACAAAAATAAAACTAAATATACAAAATAAACTTCACCTGTATAGGAGGCGTTATTAATAACTTATAAACTAACTTGCACAGTTGTGCTTGGTCATTTGTTTATTCTCGTTCATGTGGACCGAGATCCAGTACCTGAACATGGGACTGCTTATGTCGTCAGAGATGGCCACGAGTATTTTGTTGTCCGAACGGCGCAGACGATGCCAAAAGTAAGCCACGCGTGATCTAAGGACCGCATAAAAGTCTGGGACCCTCGCCTCAGCGAACATACTCGACGCACTGCAGTACCGCGGAAGTTTCATAAGAGCCCGGAATGCATTATTATACTGGACTCTTATGGTGTCCATTGCCTTCTGCGAGAACGTTATCCACAGCTGACATGTGTACATGCAAAGGCAATATGCTTTGAACAGTGTGGTCTTAACATCTTTACTGCAGCTAGCGAACCTGCGAGCGAGCATGTTGCTCCTGACGGCGAGCGCCCTGCGTTCTCGCTCAATGTCTGCATCGTCTTGCAGCCGTTCCGTCAACAAATGTCCTAAGTATTTA
The DNA here is from genome assembly GCA_917880725.1 of Selenia dentaria. Taxonomy (NCBI): domain Eukaryota; kingdom Metazoa; phylum Arthropoda; class Insecta; order Lepidoptera; family Geometridae; genus Selenia; species Selenia dentaria. The sequence goes on from OU862893.1 coordinate 25,634,066, forward strand.
AACTGGCTTACAATACTAACTGCTGTTCCGTTCAAATATACTTCGGGTACCCTATCCGGACCCCGACCCGACCTGAACACCATCATGACAGTCTTAGCTACGTTGTATTTCAATCCGTGTGCATCGGCGTAATGCTCACAAATCGAAAGCAGCTTGCTCAACCCTTTGATCGAGGGACTTAGGAGCACCATGTCATCCGCGTAACTCAGGTTGTTTATACACACGTTGCCTACATGACAGCCGACATTGGAGCTCCTCAGCTCCTCGATCAAGTCATTGATGTACAAGTTAAAGAGGTCCGGAGAGGTCACCCCCCCTTGGCGAACTCCACAGCCTAGTCTATACTTACTAGACGTTGTGTCGCCCCATTTAACACTATTCGTTTGATTTCCGTACCAGAACCTCAACAGACTGACCACTTTACTCGGCACTTGAGATGCTAATAATTTGGCCCAGAGAATGTCATAATTAACTAGGTCAAATGCGCGGCTGAGGTCTAAGAAGCACGCGTAGACTGTTGTGCTGCGCTTGGTGTAATAGCTGACAGTACTTTTTAAGCTTACAATGGCGGCATCTGTTGAGAGCCCAGGACGGAAACCAAACTGCGCATCATCAATCTTCAAGTTCTTAAGCAGTTTGGGCTGCATAAGGCGCTCTAATATCTTACCTATGATGGTACCTAAAGATATAGGACGATAATTAGACGCAGCACCAAGATTGCCAGTTCTATTTTTAACTATAGGAACCACTATTGTACACATTAGAGCTTCAGGTAAATAACTATATTTCAAACAGAGATTAAAAAAATAACACAAATGATAATTAATTTTATCACTGGCCCAGAGTATGTGCTCAATACTGAGCCCGTCATGTCCCGGTGATTTACCACGTTTCATACTCATTATGACCTTGGAAATATCCCTACGTGTAAATTCTGTGACTTCATCGTTAAGACATGGCTCAATAGTACGCACACACTTCGCGGGGAGTGGGTTCACTTTGAACCGCGATGCGAACAACTCTGCAATAGCGGATGGATCCTGGAGACCCTCCACGGATACTGGTAGGCTTTGTTTACAATTTAACTTTTTAGTAGCATTCCAAAATTTTGTAAAGTTTTTGTTCCGTCTATGCAATGCTAATATATTCATTTTAATACTCTCTTCGTTTCTTTGACACCATCTAATTTTGTTTTTAAAAACAGTTCGACTATTTCGCATATTCTCATACTCAGTACCGCCGGAGGGCCTGCCAGCAACCACCCAGCACCTAAAATAAAGCCTAGCCTTTTCGTGGCTGTCTCTGACGTGATAATTCCAACCGGCAACTTTTTTATGGCGCTTTTGGGCACATGAACGAGAACTTACAATAGCAGCATTTTGCAAAACATCAACTATATGTCTATAATATCTATCAATATATTCATGATAATTGCTGTGATGAGTACATTTTATTATATCCTTGCAGTCACATATATTTAATTCAGTAAAAACATCTAAATTATTAAAACAAAATTCCCCATATTTATTAATTTGACTAGTAGTTCTCTCGCCCCACCTAACATACTTTAGCGCATCCGGTTTACAAGAGACGGCTGGAGCAGTAGCCACCCCCGAGATATCACACTCAATGCTCAAAGGGCTGTGGTCAGACCACCTGACGTCATAGGCAACCCGAGCGCCAACCACGGTACTCCACGCGGCCTTCGTAGTGATGCAATGATCCAGCCATCTCCTGCTACCGCTCGCTTCACACTGAAAGGTGTATGTATCGGAATTCATACCAAGTATATTAAGGTCCGCCCACTCCCATAACATGTCGTCACAAAATTTAGCTAACTGCGTACCAAAGCGCGCACGCGGGTGTGCATTCATGTCCCCCATAATGTAAGCGCTCTGGACGTCACACTCCTCAATAATTGCACTGACCTCAGCTAAACAGTCCGTAAACTCAGCGACATTCTCACTATCGTCCACCGGCATGTACACGTTCACCAGTAGAAATGAACCCGCGTCAACGTACACACGAATAGCTTGAATTCTTTTGTTCGAGCAGTCCACCGGAGTAACGTTAGGGAACTTGGACTTATCCCACATAATGGCGAGGCCGCCGTAGGGCCGACCGCGCAGCATACCAACAGAGGTATCCACTGAGGACTTTGCAACACAGCCAAACGATTTATTAATGTTGTGAATAAAATTCAAATCATGCTCTAGTAGCCACGTCTCCTGAAGAACTATTAAATGAGATGTACTGGTCAAATCACGTACAGCCTGCACAGATCTTTTGATGCTTTTACAGTTAAAAGATGAAATTATTATCCTTGAGGTCGTACTATCCATATTAATGTTGTGTAGGTTTGTTTCCTCTCGCCGTGTGCTCACGGAACAGCCGGAACTTTATACCTTCGGGCCAGAAATGATTACTCAAAAATATACCTAATTTTTGTCTTGGTACTGTCAGCTTAAATGAACAAAAATCAGTCTCATGTCTCTGGGTCAAGAGTTCTATTTTATAACATTCTTCACCTTTATCTTTTAGGTATTCTTTCACATCGTCTACAATTGTCGATTTATTTAGCCGTGAAATGTAAACAAACGATGTTAAATTTGCCATCTGTAATTTACTCGAGCCCTTAGCTGTGCCTGTAAAGTTGCTAATTTTTTTACGTTTCTTGTTCTCTACTACTATAAAACTATCATCCTTTTTGTAATTTTTCTGCGTATAGCTTAGCTCCTGTGAGTGCGCCGAGCTAGTGCCAATAATAATATCTCGATATAACGGCGCATGCGACTGCTCGGCAACAGCTGACTGTGGCTCGCGGCTAGTAGGCGAGTTGCAAGTGTGTGAGTGACGCGCGCTTTGTTTACTCAATGCTGCGGGCCTGTGCTGTGATAACTCGCTCGACAGGTATTTTGCAGAACTACCGCATATCTGCGAGTGCGGAATGTATGCGAGTGATTGCGATGATAGCGAAATAGCGTTGTCAAGTTGCTTTTGTTCCCGTGGTGAGCAAACATCATCTTTTGTTAATGGCGTATTACCGGCATAGTCGGACTTTTTCTGCAGATCCTGTATAATTGATTTTACTTCCTTTATTTCCGTTCTTAGCGATTCGATCTCGGTCCCTGAGTTTGTAGTTTCGCCTCTCGATAGTTTTTCAGCCTTAATGCAAGCCACGTCATTTCTTAATATAGCTATTTCTTTTAGGAATGATGTTGAGTCGATGTAATTAAATGACACGCTTGGAATTTTATTTAAATCCTTTGCCACAAACGTTGGCAAACAAGCAGAGTCAAACTCTTTTATTAGTTTTACCATATCCTGGATACTCTTCTGCTCGCCACCTTCTTTCTTTCTCATAAACTTCTTGGTGGGAGCTAGCAAATTATATGCGATACCTCGGGCCTCCTCAATCTCATCGCTGGAGTACGCGGTTAAGCATATTTCCGAGATTGCCGTCTCTGGTAATACATCAACTTTGTTACACAGGAAAGTCAGTAGCTCGTTTATCACCACTTTACACCCAGAACACTGCAAATCCGTAGCCAACACTTTAAGTCCGTGATTCGTAGGGCCTTTAGGAGGCGACCGTTTAACAGACATCGTGCGTGCGACGCACGCGGCTTGCGGCTCGCAACTGAATCCAATGCACTTCTTGCTATAAATTTGCTTTTAGTTGGTCAAACTATTCAGGAGCAGTATTTTTTATCTGCACTTTTATTAGTAGTTCGGAAAGACACCGAAAGAAGTAGACACTGGACGGGTTAAGAGAGTGGTTCTCGTTTCTCGTAATCAAAATGTGCATACACCTCGTTAGTTTTCGTAATAAAATAACATACTCGTATCCTACGAAGAAGTAATATCAGGAAGAGTAACTGCCATAAAAAAAAGACCCAATAAAAGTCGTGCCAAATCAATAACATCGTTCATGCCGCTATGACTCACCTGTCATAGTAGACGTTGCAGCACGCGCGTGGACCAATCCCTGCTTTCCTTCTGAAATTTAAACCAATCACCGAACATGTCTATTTTTAACCTCGGAAGTAATTCGTATTTGGAATCATACGTCGCTTTGGTTTGAAGGACCACTTTTTGTGTGGAATTTGTTCTGAGTTTTGCTTCCTGCCATTATTTCTTCGTAGTTCGTATCTTTATATATTTAACTGCAATAGACTTTGTCTTATATGTTACAAAGTACTATGCCAGCTGTACTTTATTGCATGTCACGAGTCTCATGTGTCTTAGTACATTTTCTACAGCTTAACTTATGGCGAAACGAGAGTAATATGTCCTATAAAAACAGTAGGACTGTTTTTATTTTGCAAACGCTGGTACTTTAAAATACACCCACTAAAACACCCTCGCACCCGAAACGTACTTTAGTGAACTCTGTTTTTTGTTTTGTTAAACATTTTTATTCACTGTTACACTAATACTGTCGTTACGTGAATTGTTAGTAAATAATAAAATATAAAACGAATACTGAAAATATTTAAAAGCTTCGCTGTATAATTAGCACAACCATACCATTTTTCTACTTTTTCGACTTAAAAAATCAGTACAAAAAGCAATGTCGATCAGATGTCTTAACTTAGAGGGCTGGCCCATGGAGCGGAAAAAGGGTTAGAACATTTATTTACGCAATACTTGTACAGTACCTAGGTAAAAGTATTAAAGGACTTAGACAAAAAAAACACAATATGAAATATTTTCTGAAATATAGAACGTATTACACTAAATATGTATCGAAGTCCCTACTGTAATACATGCTGAGGTAAGAAGACCGAACGAGATCCCTCGAGACTCCGTGAACTTTGAACTCTCAAGATTAAAACTTGAGTTTTATAAAGCCAGGATGCGGAGAGACGTTTCTCATAAAATTGATGACCTAGGTCGTAAAGTGATAATGTTTAGGCTACGAAAATGTAATCGTGTGAGGAAAATGAGAGTTTAACTGATGCTCGCAATCTGAACTGTTTTTCTACAAATATCCCGTCAGATGAATACTTTTTTACGGCACGAAATGTCGTCTATTCAAATAGGTATATTTTATTTCAGAAAAATAAACGCAAATTATGCCCCCTTCGTATCTGAGACATTATAAAGCTTAGTACATACTTCCATTCCAAATAAATTTCACTTCGAAACATAAACTTTTCCGCACTGAAGCGAATCCGCTGTTTTCACTTTCAGGTGCGTTTTTAGAAGTAACTTAAGCATACACACGCTTAAACCGTCGTATATATAACAGTTTAGTGTTACTTTTGCCGACGACATTAATACGATTTTACGACCGTTCCCTTTTTCATTAACTGTTAATTTATAAAATCACTAGCTGCTCTCCGCGGATTCATCCGCGCGGTGATGTATGATGATGATGATGATGATGAATTTGATACAGCCTATGTTACTCAGGGTGAATGTAGCTTTCCAATGTTGAAAGAATTTTTGAAATCAGTCCATTACTTTTTGAGTCAATTCGTTACAAACATACTTACATACAAATCATTCCTGTTTATAATATTAGTATAGATATAATTAGAATAGATCTTCAACAATATATCTTAATTACATTACCAATTTTTTTATATTCAAAACGTGCAATGCTCCCTTAGCGTGTCAGAAAGTACAAAATATGTTTAGTTTCAACCACAACTACACAGTGCTAGGCCTGACTGTTGTTCTCTATTTGATAGTGAGAAGCTTTTAAAAAAAATTTGACCATTGACTGTTATACACAGTATCTTACAAGTCTCACAAGATCTATCGAGTGAGGTACTGCAAAACGCAATATTGCACTAAAAGAATACCTCGCGATAGTCCCGATGTGCCGATTTTTCTACAGCGAAATAAAAAAATTAAATGAAATACTAAAAAAAGGTTGTCTGTAAGGTCGCTTAACGCAAGATAAATTTACGTGATAACGTCATAAGACAAGCCGAACAGAGAAAGCGATAGATAAAGAGGCACGATCGGCCTGCTTAGGCCGATCGTCCATCACTTGTTCCACGGTCTCGCTTGCACGCTCGGCTCAGGCGGAACGTGACAATGAGTAATACGTTTTCGTGCGTGCAGCCGGCGTTCATCGATATATAAGACGTTATCACGTAAAAAAACTATTCCTGAGATACATAGCTGCCTTTAACCTATTAAAAAATTCATTCCAAAAGTATATGCAGTAGCAATTACAACCAATTCGGCTCATATATAAAGTGAAAATTCATATTAATATTACACATAACTATTTTAATACTTCCTATAAAAGTTTACAAAACCCAAAAAAACGTTGGAGTGCTTTCATGGACTAAAAAATCTATAATGCTTTTCATATTCATAATCTAAACGTTGCACGGCAGTAGTTCTGTTTTACAAAAAAACAAATTCCAAAAAAATTACATCACTCGCACGTCCGCGCTCTAAATTCCGTCAAAACATGTCCAAAAAAGAAATTCGCAAACGATATTTTATTAAAAGATAGATTTTATTTGTGATATGTTTTATTTCTATTTCAGCATTTTCCGCGATACTATCCTAGTGCGGTGATAGAAAGGTGTGAACTTTATTATTATAAATAACATGAAAATTTAAACTACCTACAATTAAAAAGCCACACGAGAATCAGCTGGGCTATTATGCATCTCAGTTGCTAACAAATGTTGATTGAAATCTCGGAAAAGGTTGATCACTGAAGCTGACAAAAGTGACATAGAGCGGCCATTTTTTCAGATTTCAATCCACATTTGTTAGCAACTGAGATACATAATAGCCCAGCAGGTCCCGTTGGGATTTGTGTCGAGATTCAATCATGAAATGGTTTTTTTCATCAATTAAAACAGTATTAAGATTATTCTCCTATGACGGGGGAATATTTTAAGAAAGTTATATTTGTGTTTCATCAAACTGTTTACTTTTAAATGATAAACTATGAAATCATAACTAAGCTTGGTTTTCTACTCAAATATACCAAAATTTTACGAAAAATTATGTATAATCTCTCTAGTACAGCAAATATAACTCAGAATAGTGAGGCTAAAGGAAGTTGCTACAAACACATATTAAAATCAAAAAACTATTTATTTCATTATGTACGTAGTAAAACTTCCCTAATTTTCTATAAATTTAAAAACCCGCCGAGAAGTAATCAAAATTAAAGTAAATTTAAGGTGTAAGGCACCTTAAATTTACTTAAATAAGCTCGCAGACGCCGCTGCACACTCGCCTTGAAGATGGACATCGGACATGCTCGAAACCCGGGTCGACGTATTCGATCCCTAACGCGAGTTACCAGTAATAGTTTAAACGTCAAACTCATGAGAATTTCAAAGTAAAAGCAATATAAATGAGTATTTCTGTAGATATTTTTTTAGTCTTTTACTATATTCTTACTCACCGAAAAGATCGCAAAAAGGGTTTGTAAAGGGTAAGCCCCACACAAACATCAACAAAGTTATCTCCATCACAGATCCCCAAACACTATTAGTTTCTTCGAACAAAACGTAACCGGCCTTGTATTTGTGTTTATTTTTGCGAGCGCAAATATAAATTTGTGGGTAGTTTTTTAACATTGAAGAATGCCACTCGTTCGGTCAACGTCGCGTTGTTCCGCATATTTCCAGTACGTTTTATTGTTTGGGTAAAAATATTTGATGGGCGGATACCTATTGACAAAAGCGAATATTCTTTTGGGGAGGAAAGTGTGCCGAAGCTGAAATTTTGTTTGTACGCGACAAACAGATGGAGGTTGTTCTTAACTTATTTACAGTTTTTTCTTGTATCGGCAAACAGTTACCAAATTTCAGTAACGTGGTTGTTTTGTTGTGATGTTAGGGATTTTCACTGGCCATTTTAGTAAGCACAGTTTGGTGGTATAACGCTGTAAATTTGCTAGAAAAAAATGTATTTATTTTAAAGAAATCGCAGTGCAAAGGACATGAATAGCTGAAAACGAATCGAGCTTCAATTGTTTCAGCACGATTTATAGTGTTTTCGCGCAAGAGAGCTATAAATTCCGCGATCACCTTAATAATGGACAGTGTCCACGACGTGTACTTTATAAGAAATCTGGATTTAAACATAAAGCCAAGTTACAGAATTTCCATCGGTATAAGGAAACCTGAAATACTAACCGGTATTTTGTACAGTTCTTATTCAAGAGGTCTTGATTGGTACCACCGCAATGGAAGCTATTCTGTCAGAAACAGTATAGATACAGCTATTTGTATATCCCCAAGCTATGCGTTCATTATTGGGCAAATGAGAATTAAAAACCAATGTCGTTGGGTAAAGAGCGTACTAAAAGAATTTTCCAAGATAGGTTTCTAATTGCAAGAGATGGTCTCGATTGGTACCACCTCAGTTTTAAATAATCTGCAACGAAGCTTAAATACGCAAGCAACACTGGGTTAGAACGGGAAGTGCACTATTGTGTCTATATTGTACATTAATTTAAAACTCTTATTTTGTTACTAATAAAATATCATCGTCTCAGCCGTAGGACGTCCACGGCTGGACATAGGCCTCCCCATAATTTTCCTAAAGGACCGGTAATAAAATATACTTTAACCTTTTTATTGTGTCGTTATTCTTGTACATAGTCCCAGCAAGGTAGTTATATTGACACAATAGTTTTTTTGCCAATTCTCGGTAAAACATTGACATAACTACCTATACCATATTTACTCCGAAATAATGGAGCGGAAACTTTCATCATTTCTTTTCAATTTCATAGACATATCCGCTGTAAAAAAAATTATTCCGTGTTTGTTACCCGTCAAGCTGCCTTAGCATATCTGTATGCCAAAAAACATTCCGTAAAGCCACCTTGGCATACCTATGCCAAGGCCAAATCAAATAAGGATTCAATTAAAAATGTTATCTGTTCAAATATACAATAGATTTCAGCTAATGTTTTGTTTTTTGATGCTGTAAAGGACTTGGAATTTTTTTTTACATAACAAATTATCATTTGAAAGATGCCAGATCGGTAATATCAACGAAAAAGCGACATTCATTTGTTTTTTTGCGGGGTTTTTGCAACTCTGGTTTGCAAATTTAATGATAGTCTGGAGCTCACTAGGTTAACATGCCATCATTGTTCTCTTAGAGTATTTATTATTCTATGTCATCATTGTGAATGATAATTGCATATTGAAAAGTGTCACAGTTGTTCAAAAGACAGAACACCACCTCGTTTATCCATTTTTTTATTCTACAACACTACAGACTCCACCGTTAGACTTAGTTTAAATATTTATACCGAGTTTATTAGTAAATATTTTATTGTAAAACAGTACTCTAAGGGATGTTATTTAAACTGAAACAAAAAGGCAGCATACTAAAACGACCACCAACCAGTAACAACTAATTTTGCAATAAAGTTATCTGTATTGGTACCATAATTACTAAAATTGCTGGACGAATGAGATTCAAAAACCTCGCCTGGGGTGACGTGTGCAGTAAAGTGCCTCGCAAAGCCTAAGCTCTAATGTCTAAGCTCTGAGTGGCACTGTAACTTCCATGTGCAGGCTTGGTGCTTACCAACGGGTAAACATCTTGCCCGTCTCGTCACTAGATAGTGTAAAATGTATATACATACATAATTAAATAAATTAAATTATATATATATATATATATATATATATATATATATATATATATACCAGCTATATACATACTACACTCTCACATCATATCCTTTTGACGATGGCGGGGGTATAAAATTTAATATAACGTGGTGCAAAGTCAAAAGTCTACTGTGTCATAAATTAAAGCCAATCAAATTAATGCATATATCGATGCAAGAAAACGTATTTGCTGTAAGTAGCCAAAACCCAACTTTTCACCAAAGCCAAAAACTTAAAAAAAAACATTTTTAACTTTCTTTGACAGAAAGATGATTTATGGAACACAGTTTTGTTAAAATAATACTCATGAACGACAATGAAAATATTTTGGTTATAGTAGATGATACACTGCGGGAGTAAAGCAATGTTTTGCGTCACGGGCGGCATATTGAACCCTGAGTGTAACGGGGACTCTTCAGGTTTTTGTTTTTCTTTTCAATTAAATTCCCGAGCGAAGCGAAGGAGATCGCTTACTTCAACAGAATCATAACTGCAACTGGACTGTTTTTCAATAGCAGAATAAGAAAACGCATAAAGGTCATCGTTCAGCTACGGTTTGCTCGCAGTTTAGTTAGTGGAATCGGCCCCCTGAAGAACGTCGTAAGTGACTTCTATTGATATAGCTAAGTTCTGTACTTTTCCACACATTTACAATGATGATACTTGAAATATTTTATAATTTACGTACTATTAAAGAGATATAAGACTAACTCTAAAAACTGCTGATAGCTTATGTAAATTTAATACTTACCTTATGTAAATTTGATACTTTATTTGCATAAGAATGCTGAAATTAAAATGAGATGTTTAATAATAAACCGCACTTTTGCTGTAAGTAAATGAGTGATAAAAAACCATTAGTTAGTGACTTACAGCAAATTGAACAAGACAACAACAAACTTTTCAAAATTATACCCTATTTTTAATATTTTTGTCGTCGTAGCGGCATGAGTCCCAGACTATATTCGACGCAGTTTTTTTTTTCTGAATCTAACTGTGTGTTCAGTCTACTTACGCTATTCTTGCTACTCGTACTTACAGCAAATACGTTTATTATGAAGTTTTCATCGCGTATGATTTCGCCATGCTTTGGCGAAATCATACGTTTCGTTGTACCTTTACTTATATATAAAGTTATCTCATTTAATTTTAGCAAGAGAGCCTTGTAACCTTTTTGTGTTTAATTTCACACTCGAGCTGTTTTTAAAATTGAACGACAAAACTGTAAAAGTTCTGCTTCAAGTTTTAAAACCTTTTCAACGCCAAGCGAAATGCTTGTGGAAGTTGTTGTTGCTTTCAAACAGTCAGAATTCTAGAACAATTTAAGTGTTCAGTTATTACAATTGCTTTGGACATAAAGCGTTATGGTTTCAGTGCTCTGTATAATGAAAAATTTAGTTTAAAACGCTTTGTATTAAATGTTAGCTTACGTAATGATAAATGGCCGAGCTATGAAGGAATATCTGAAAGCTTTCGTAGTACCTGATCAGGTATTATATATGTTAGAAATAATAAACAGTTATCACGTTTTGGGGATTTAGAAGCCACAACAAAATGTTAACAAATCATCTACATACTTTTTAAAATAAATATGAATGTATCTTTAGTTAGTTAATCAAGTGTCGATGTCATTATAACAATGATATTTCTGTTGTGTCTGCCCGACGGATATTATAGACGAATATATATAGCACATTATTTTGAGTATAATGTAATACACACGTTGTGCTTAGGAGACAGGCATCAAATTTTAATTCAATTATTTAATAAAAAATTTAAACCTACGATGCGGTTTGTTGTATTTGTGCGACTGCCCGTGTCGTAATTCGCGTACTGGGCTCGGCCTTCGGCCTCGCTTTTTTAACCTCCCATATTTTTTTGTTTTTTATTGCAGAAGAACCATCTCCTGACAATAATTAACACAACAATAAAAGAATTAGCGAAATTAACCCATCCCTTCTCAAGTTATAGCGTGATCAGGAGAAATAGGGGTTCATGTTTATGTATATATATATATATATATATAGATAAGCGACTGCCCGCGACTTTGTTCACGTAGTATCTAGTATCTCCCATCTATTTTCTTTTCCTATTAAATTTTATTTTTGTGTAAGAAAGCATTTAATAAAAAAACGAATGAAATTGGTAAAGCCGTTCTCAAGTCATAGCGTGACCAGAAGAAATAGGGTTTTCATTTTCATATTTGTTAATTAGTGCACAATATCGAACGGGGTGGTTTGGAATCGATAACTGGTCTGCATAATACTGACTGAAAACTGCATAATGAAGGAAAATAAAAAATGTTTTTTTATCATTGTGAACCCATGTTCATTGCTCCGCAGCTAATTGCTAATTCCGCGACTGAACGCAGGTCGGTATATCACAGAATAGACAATAGTAACTGCGTGAGACATACCTACCCTCTTAAACGACGTACAAACCTACCTACTCGAATACTATTACAATTATTGAAGTATTATTCTGTCATTTATTTTTTGAGTTATTTCTCTTTATTGTTAAGGGTGCGGATATGGTTTTAGAAACCATATAACCTCAAGTTTTTATATCTTAAAACGGAATGTTATACATGTAGGACAACTCGTATGTTCTTGTTTCGACAGTTTTCTTCATACAAAACAATTCGTTTCTTTTTCGCACACCGACTTCGCCTCGCTAACATTAGCAGTGTGGTACCGGCCTAGAATAGTACCCCCCCCAACTCTACCCGTGGGTGCGTAAAAATCTGCTAAGGGATAACAATCGGAAGGTGGGCAGCAGCACCTTCCCAGTATTAAAACCCCAAAACTGCGCTCGCCAACCCGCCTGCCAAGCGTGGCGGGTATTGGCAAAATCCCCCCAATGACGGACACATTAGGAACCAGGCCCCCAGTCCCCGGCAGCCCCGCTATTCCTGGCTACGGTAGCGGCCACGGTAACGGTGGGGCAGGGGGTGCTAAGAATTCCCGGCAGACGCCCGGCTACCACCCCCAACGACGACGACTGGCCCTGGTGACACAACATACGCACAATGAGGACAGACGAGAAGATATATGAGCTGGAAGAAGAAATGAGTAAGTTACACTGGGACATTGTGGGGTTATCTGAAGTCCGTAGAGCGGGTGAGGACACGATAACCCTGAAATCAGGTAACTTACTCTACTACCGGGAGGGCGACCAATAGCCCGAAGGTGGTGTCGGTTTTCTCGTCCACAAGTCCCTTACTAACAACATAGTTAAGATCGATAGCGTTTCCAATAGGGTCGTATACCTAATACTCAGAGTATCCAAATGATATTCGCTGAAGGTCATTCAGGTATACGCACCGACGAAGTCGCACCCGGATAATGAGGTGGAGGATATGTATGAGGACATTAGTCGGGCCAAACATACCTCTGAAACGCGCTTTCTAGTTGTTATGGGGGACTTCAACGCGAAGTTGGGTAAGAGAAGCGAGGATGAGTTGAAAGTGGGGCAATTTGGATATGGACAACGGAACCGTAGGGGACAGAGGTTGGCCGACTTCCTGGAGAAAGAGGGACTCTTTATGATGAACTCTTTCTTTCAGAAGCCACCTCACAGGAAATGGACCTGGCTGAGTCCCGATGGTTCCACGAGAAATGAGATTGACTTCATTATGACCACCAAAAGACAAATATTCACTAATGTCTCCGTGATCAACAGGGTTAAAACCGGTAGTGATCACCGAATGGTAAGAGGCACGGTGAATATTAATGTCAAACTGGAGAGGTCTCGTCTGATGACAGGACATTATTTTTGCACGCAGAGGGCGCTGCAGGGTAAAGGCCAGCTCCGTGAATTATATTTTGCAAAAATATTATTTCGTCAATTATGTCGCCGAAAACGAATAAATTGTGCTAAGTTCGAGTTCATTTAAGTGTGGTATCGTTATCAAACAGAAATATATAGCAATTTCCGAGAAAATCACAAAAAATCCTGCGTCATATTTTGGAGTGTAAAATAACTGATATAATGCAAATACAGTTATGAGTGATTTTGTACAACATTTTTATGCCACTAGAGTCATGGATGTGCAGTTTCCATAAGTGTAAGTACCACTACTTTCAAATTTGCATAACGGAAATATAGCAACAACAACATTGCGCGCCATTTAAATAGAATCGACCTTTGAACCCGCTCGACTTAACGAAATTAAAACAGTGACACAACCACAGAATATAATAAATATCTACTACTGATACTTGCACTATTCAAAAGAGACTGATAATTACGACACATTGATCAGAAGCCTCGTGGTCTAGCGGTACAACGCACAGGCGAACGTATTGACGACACCGAGATCGAATCCAGGCAGTTTCAGTTATTTTTGCACACAATTTCACCATAACTAGATACAATGGACGTCAATAACTTCAGTATGAGCAACAACATCACATTCAGAAACCCACAGAGGACGAGTTCATTGAATGACATCACCACACTGACTTGTGACTCGGCCAATACTACCATGTTTGAGAAGACCGCACGTAGCCTACAAAACTTATCGACTAAAGATAGTCAAATAGTGAGAGAACTTAACGCCGCCTTAATTAAACTACGAGAACAGTTAGAATCAGCCAATAATGAAATCGAATGTTTGAGCTTGGAGTACTCGAATTTATTAAAAAACCTAGATAAACAAAAAAAAATATAGAGCTGTATAAAAAAGTAGGAACGTCGGAGGCAGTTTGTTCTACACCTAGGCCAGTTAAAACATTAAAATCTAAAGTGAGAAGAAACAGCAATCCCGTATTTGTACCACGCAAGACTCCTGTAAAATGCACAACACCTTCGACCACTGACAAAAATACTCAACATACAAATAACTACAATACCTTCCCCGATGACTCACTGCAAGATATGACTACACAAAAATATGACATATCAAAGTCTGATATAAAAACAAAGACAGCGCAGCCCAATAAACAAGAACGACAAATCATCCAGGAGCTTCAGCCCCCCGTTCCAGCACTAAACCTAAGAAACGCATCATTATTATCGCCGATCAGCAGGGACGACGTCTGCGTTCATCACTAGAATCATTAGTTGGTACAGATTATGCCGTAGAATGCACTTTCAAACCAGGGGCTAAATTTAGACACTTATTATCGAGTTATGATACAGCGATTCAGAAGCTAAACAGTAATGATTGTGTTATTTTGTTAGGAGGGACAAACGATACAAACCCATATGAATTTCAAGACTATCTCAAAAATTTCTTGATTGACAGCAAAAACTTGAATGTAATTGTTTGTGAAACACCCTATAATCAGTCTCTTTGTATTAAGAAGCTAAATGATAATCTACAATCCATATGTAATAATTTCGATAACGCTCATTTTATAGATATGTGCTACAGTAGATACATATCGAAGGGAAAGCACTTTTTGCGACATATTACAACAAACATACTTAGAGACGTGATACGCCTAGATTATAAATTCAAATTAACAAACCGAAAGAACCAGGAACCAATGCTTGATGCGTCAAACCACATAAACTGTAAACGTCCAACTATGGCGGATAAAAGTACTCAAACAGTAAATATAATCCAAGAGAATATGACAAACATACAGACAAACCCTAAACATTGTGAAACTACGGTAAATTAAGATTTTTTTCGTATATAATTCGGTAAATATTATGCACCAAAATATTGACGGTCTGATTAATAAAATGGAAAATTTGACAGTATGTTTAGATGGCCTAAAAAATAAGAATAGATTTATTGACGTAGTATGCATTACTGAACATAATATGATGGAAAGTGACTCTCATCTCCTTAATATAGATAACTATTCCTTGGTCTCCAAATCTTGTAGACACAATAGAGCTGGAGGTTCAGGTATACTAGTCTTCAACTCACACAAGTACAAAACTCTACCCAAGGTCAACTCGCTAAGTATTGTTAATATTCTTGAGTGCTGTGCAATCGAACTAGTTGAGCACAAAATCATAGTAGTATGTGTTTATAGACCCCCGCGAACTAAAAAATCGACACGAGATAAGTTTTTCAATAGGCTAGAAGAGGTTCTGAATACAACTTGTTATCAAAATAAAAAAGTCATCGTTTGCGGTGACTTTAACATTAACACCCTAAAAAAAGAGCCCGCTGTTAGACAGTTTAAAGACACTCTATCACGTTACAACCTAAAATTAAGTGTGAACCAACCTACAAGGCCTCGTAGCATGACCTGCCTCGACAACATTGCTCACAATATCAGGGGTGGTACAACCGATGTTATAGAATGTGCTTTGTCTGATCACACAGCGCAAATTTTGACATGTCCCGTTAAGAAAAGTTATTTTATAACCCACTTTTTCAAATTTAAGAAAGACTACAGCAGTCACAACATGTCTAAATTTGCTCAATACCTCAGTAGCCTATCTTTTCAAGAAGCTTACAAAAGTGAAGACGTTAATAAAGCATGTGACGAGTTTGCTGATTTGTTCCTTCTTTTATACAATCTCTGTTTTCCTACGGTAAAAGTAAAAATTCCCCTTATGAAGCGACCGAGATGGTAAAGCAAAGGAATTAAGGTTTGCACTAAACGGAAACGACACCTATTATGGAAGTATAGACACTCATCAAATAAATCTAACAGAGAAATCTTTAAAAAGTATTCAACAAGGTTAAAGCTAATTATAAAACAAACACAAAAAGCTCAAAATAATTACTATATAGGACAATCCACTAATAAATCGAAGGCGATCTGGAACGTAATTAATAAATCCGAAAAATGTAATTTAAAGGAAGACATATCTCTAATTAATGTTAATGGCAAAAATATTTCCAACCCGAAGGAAATTGCACAATGTTTCAACGATTTTTTTATAGACGCAATAGAAAAAAACTCTGTCACTAAAAATAATGTAGACCCAACTCCCAAAACACTCGAACACTCCCAGTCAAATTCGTGCTTCCTAGAACCTACGAGTGCTGACGAAATTGTACAAGTCATTCAATCCCTTAAAAACACAAACAGTACCGGTTATGACGGTATCTCTACCAAAGTAGTTAAAAAAGTGGCTAATATTCTATCTCCTATCCTTAGCGACATCATTAACAAAAGCTTCGAGAAGGGTACCTTTCCTGGCAAACTTAAAACTTCTATAGTCATACCCCTCTTTAAAAAAGAAAATAAGGAAAATATGGGATCCTATAGACCAATAGCGATGATACCAGTATTTTCGAAAATCTTTGAAAAGGTTATTCACAGACGCCTGAATAACTTTTTCGAATCTAACAATATTTTTGCTCCTGAACAAGCAGGTTATCGAAGGAAAAAATCCATAAATACAGCTATATTGAATTTTCTTGAGAGGATATACTGCGGACTTGACAACAAAAAAAGAATTACGGCTCTCTACATGGACATGACAAAAGCTTTTGATTATGTTGACCACAAAATCTTAATTAATAAGCTTGAGCGATATGGTATAAGAGGCAATGTTTTAAATTTAATCATATCTTACTTAGCAAACAGGTTACAATACACAGAAATAACTATACTAAACACTGCAAATAAAACTGAATCTAAATTCTTGTCGAGATGTAGGGAGGTAAAATATGGCGTGCCACAAGGCAGCATACTAGGGCCTTTATTATTTTTAATTTATATTAATGACCTTCCTCGCGCCATAAACCACCCAATGGTCATGTTTGCTGATGATAGCACTGTAATTTTTACCGATATCAAAAGTGGTGACCATGAACACGAAATTAATAACACTTTCGAATCTATAATAGGCTGGCTTCAAAACAATAATCTAAAAATTAATTTTGACAAAACCCACATTATGACATTTAAAAATTATAATACTAATTTTGACATTTTAAATATTAATTATCGCGGCAAACGTATCAATGAAATTCAGACGACTAAATTTCTAGGAGTTCACATTGACTCGAATTTATCATGGCGGTCACATGTAGCCCATGTGTGCGCTAAGCTCAATCAATTTTCTTATGCGTTGTACATGTTACGTAAAGTTGCAAATGAAGCTACTTTATTAACCGCCTATCACGCTTATTTCGGATCCACACTAAAATATGGCGTTTTAGCCTGGGCAAACTCTGTAGAAAAGCATTCTGCTCTACTAGCTCAAAAGAAATGTATTAGAGCAATATGTGGGTTGAAGCAAAGAGATTCCTGCAAACCTTACTTTCGGAAACTGAAGCTGCTGACACTTCCTTCGATATATATTTACGAATCAGCCGTACTTGTGAAGAATAACATAGAGAAGTATGAAACTTTAAAAAGCAAACGGCACAATGATAGACTGCATGAGCCGTACCGTAGAACAGCTCTCTATAGCAATAGCACGTTTCTGATGAGGTTGACTATTTATAACAAACTGCCAAAACCTCTAAAAGAGACCACCGATGTTGACATTTTTAAATTTAGGCTTAAGAAATTATTAATTGACAAGACATACTATTCCATTGACGAGTTTTTAAATGATGAATTACTGATTAATAATATTAGTGTATAATTATAAGTAAAATCAAAATAAACTAAATGTATAACTTCATACGCCTGCAAAGGCAAGTTTTGGCGTCAGCACATGTAATTTTAAAATCCACCTATATACCTACCTAAGACTTATGAATTGATAAAAATAAATAAATAAATAAATAAAGTTGAAGTCTACGCTCCGACCCACTCGTGCCCGTATTCAAGACCCCGAGAGCTTTCAACTTGAGCTATCCAATCGCTTCGATTGCCATGAGAACATCGCTTCAGTGGACGAGATCAATAACAGGTTAGTAGAAACTGTCCATACAGTGGGTTCCAAGTACTTTAAACCCCACCGTACAGATAGGCCACAGAAACTCTCCAACGATACCCTCAACCTCATGGCTGAACGACGCTCATTGAAACTGCAGTCTTCGGATGATGCTGAAGCATATATGCTGCTCAATAGACGAATATGGAAGTCCTTGCGACACGATATCCGGATCTTTAATACAAACAGTATTAAAGAGACGATAGAGCGGAAAAAAGGCTCCAAAGTGTTTGCAAGAGACATGTCTATTGGGCAAAGCCAGTTGACGAAGCTGAAGAGAGAAGACGGCAGTGTAGCGTCGACCAAAGCAGAAGTATTAGGAGAGGTAGAGAGTTTCTACGGACAGCTATACACCTCGGTCGCTAAACCTGTTAGCAGCTCGGCCAAAGACCCAAGAGCCAAGCTGACCCGACATTATACCGAAGATATCCCGGACATCAGCCTGTACGAGATTAGAATGGCCTTAAAACAGCTTAAGAACAACAAGGCGCCTGGTGACGACGGTATCACATCTGAGCTTCTGAAAGCGGATGGAACACCGGTACTTAAAGTCCTTCAGAAGCTCTTTAATACCATCTTACTTGAAGGTTCAACGCCAAAAGCATGGAACAAAAGCGTGGTGGTGCTGTTCTTCAAGAAAGGTGACAACACTTTACTTAAAAATTACAGACCCATCTCGCTTTTGAGCCATGTTTATAAGCTGTTTTCGAAGGTCATAACGAACCGTCTCAGTCGCAGGTTTGATGAATTCCAGCCTCCGGCACAAGCCGGTTTCCGAAAAGGCTATAGTACCATAGACCACATCCACACGCTACGGCAAGTTATACAGAAGACCGAAGAGTATAACTTGCCTCTTTGTTTAGCGTTTGTGGACTATGAGAAAGCCTTTGATTCGATCGAGACGTGGGCAGTGCTTGAGTCTCTCCAGCGGTGCCGTATTGACTATCGGTATATTGAAGTGCTGAAGTGTTTGTACAAAAACGCCTACATGTCAGTCCGAGTACAGGAGCAGAGTTCGAAGGCAATTCCATTGCAAAGAGGCGTGAGACAGGGAGACGTTATATCTCCGAAACTGTTCACCGCTACATTGGAAGACGCCTTCAAGCTTCTGGAATGGCAAGGACTTGGCATTAATATTAACGGCGAATACATCACTCACCTTCGATTTGCCGACGATATTGTAGTCATGACAGAATCCATGGAAGACCTCAGTACAATGCTCGAAGGCCTCCATCGAGTTTCCCAAAGGGTAGGTCTTAAGATGAACATGGATAAGACGAAAATTATGTCTAATGCCCATGTTGTACCTACACCCCAATATCAGTTGGGAACTCAGTTCTCGAAGTTGTTGACGAGTACATCTACCTGGGACAGACAGTCAAACTAGGCACGTCCAACTTCGAGAAAGAGGTCAATCGTCGAATCCAACTCGGCTGGGCAGCGTTCCGGAAACTTCGCGAAGTCTTCTCGTCAAAAATACCTCAGTGCCTCAAGACAAGAGTCTTCGACCAATGTGTGTTACCAGTGATGACTTATGGCACTGAAACGTGGTCTCTTACTATGTGCCTCATAGAAAAGCTCAAAGTCGCACAACGAGCTATGGAGAGGGCTATGCTCGGGGTTCCTCTACGTGATCGAATCAGAAATGAGGAGATCCGTAGAAGAACGAAGGTCACCGACATAGCCCAGAAGATTAGCCAGTTGAAGTGGCAGTGGGCAGGGCACATAGCACGCAGAACAGATGGCCGATGGGGCCGCAAGGTTCTGGAGTGGAGACCACGGACCGGCAAGCGCAGCGTAGGTCGTCCACCGACACGGTGGACAGACGACCTGAGGAAGGTCGCAGGACGACGTTGGATGCAGGCCGCTTCCAACCGGTCCTTTTGGAAAATCATGGGGGAGGCCTATGTTCAGCAGTGGACGTCCTACGGCTGAGATGATGATGATGATGAACATTAGCAGAAATCAACTTATACGCACAAAAGTATTACATAGATCTGTTAATCATACTGTTAATCTAATTCCGTTGTACTCGTAATACTTGACTCTATGAGTGGACGGAGCTAAAGAATATTTCCTTATCCCAACGGATAAGAAAATATTCTTTAACTCCAGAACCCATATAAAACTTATACACTGTAAGTATCCTGTTTTTAATATTACTAAAAATCTCTTTATGCAGATATAATACCTTAAATCTACGTTGTTAATCTATCAGGAAATATATATCTCCCACAGCATTAGTTTGAACTGTACTATATTAGCCATATAGATGGGGCAGTGTGGGCAAGTCTGAAACTATAAGATGGTATACCATCTTATAGTTTCAGATGTCGGAAAGTAGAGATCTTTGTATCGATTTTAGTGACAATAAAAAAACAAACCATGTTATTTATTTTAGATATAATGTTTCATAGCAACATTTACTGCTAATTCTTATGCTTATGACCTACACAAACAATATTAAATAGAAATAACGTATTTTTTTTTCATAAACACGATTACTTCGATTCCCGAACTGAGTTCAAGTTTTTCTATTGAAATTTTCATGAGATTGACACATGCTAAACTATTTCTTATTAACTATTCATTTACTAACCGGCAAAATACTTACATTAGGGATCGAACAGGTCGAGCCGGGTTTCGAAAAATAAAAAATTAGAAACACTGCATTTATATATAGATTAAAACAAACTTTGAACTATGAATGCAGTTATTCTTATAACTCATATCGATGACATGGTATCTAAGAAAAGATATTTTAATGTCTTATTGTTTCGTAGACTTGACCATGCTGACTTATCTAAATGGCCCAACCATAACAGTCTAATATAATAATTATATGTGTAAAACAATTTGCAAACATTTAACAAACTGCTGAATCGAATGCCTTTCCGTCCCAATTTTATCAATTAACATTGTCCGATTTCAGTGTTTTTTTTTCATGGAATCATCACCTTGTTTACTACGCCCGTACGTTTTGATTTTTTAAGTTTTTTTTAAGTTCAAAAAAAGGTAATGTATAGAACTTTGAAATACTGAACCCGGCTTAAATAAAATTGTCAAGCTTGTGATTTCTCTGACTAGTGATTGTATGTAAAAACGATGTTTGAATTCACGCAGAATGCATTGTATATGGACTGTATTTGGAAACACCATTTTGTTATTTGGATAGTTTTCTGTTAGTTAGGTGTTAAGTGGTAAGCTTTGTCTAGATCAGATGCATTTATTTCGAACTGCACTGCGCCTGTAACCTTGATACATTCATCTGTCCGCATCAGGTTTACGCTATGACAAAATATTTATGAATGAACTGGGGGCTTGCTGATTCGGACCGATTAAGTTGTTAAGTATCGTGTGCCTGTAATTTCGCCGGCAACCATACCACAGTATATGGATGCAACAGTATGGAAACTTAGCCTAGTAGATTAAATAACTACCTATGCTCCATTGAAGCAATAGGGTTGTCAATTTTTAAGTTTTATGGTGTTGTTTTTTTTTTTTAAATTGCACATTTATGTTCTGTAGTGATCAAATCTAGTTAGTTCTAGTTAACAAATAAAATTTATATAGGTGTTTTATGGCGTCGGTTAATCTTGATAGTTTAAATATAAAAAACGAGTTTAGTATTGACACACAACAACTTGTAGATTTTTGTATTTTCGGTTGGTTTTATTGTAGGCCACTAACTGGTCATTATGGCGTAACCTTTTACAAGTTGTACAAGTTTCGCTGCAGTTATGGAACTTCATACTATTTACCCATTGATATCCGCGTGGTATTTTTCGCTACCCACAGCGGTAGCGAATAACGCTCAGGTCAGAATAGGCCTTTATGAAATATTGTCTCTTATCGTTTGTTTGCTCAAAACAGGTGGTTAGTTACTACAAGTTAGAGCAATTAGAGATACTAATAGTAGTTTGATCAAAACTAAATTGTTTTAAACTGATTAAGTGTTTCGGAATTGAAATGAAAGAATTTTCCCTTTGGGAAATTTAATATTGAGATTATACAAATGATTGGTAATATATAATTAATGTGGGGAACCGGTAACGTGCTTATTAATGAACCTGCCTGGGGATATATAACCCTTGGGAAATTAAATATTGAGGTCATACAAATGATTGGTAATATATAATTAATGTGGGGAACCGGTAACGTGCTTATTAATTAACCTGCCTG
Organism: Selenia dentaria; assembly: GCA_917880725.1. Classification (NCBI taxonomy): domain Eukaryota; kingdom Metazoa; phylum Arthropoda; class Insecta; order Lepidoptera; family Geometridae; genus Selenia; species Selenia dentaria. Next base: position 25,656,682 of record OU862893.1, read on the forward strand.
GATAAAGCGATAACTGACATGATCAAGAAAGATAATTTAGAAGGCTTCAATCCTGTCTTCAAAGTCAGTAGTCAAAAAAGTATTTGTCGCACTTAAATGCTTCTGAGAGCAAATTCTAGTAGGCTTTAAAATTTTGTTTTTCGATTATATAAGTAAGATAAAAGTATTGTATTATTTGATAAAGATTGAAGTCGACAACTTGTTCCACCTTTGTCCATTTTTTTTGCAATTACTTAGTTACCCAAACAGTGCTTTTTATAGTAAAACTAGCTATGTGGTTTATGCCATGTGGTGAGGGATGATGATGATAAAAACTATTATATGTGTTACTACAGTGCCTCATCGTTCAGCCGTTCTGGCGTATTTAAGTAATAAACTTCTATTCATTCAAGTATTCGTATTTATGGTGTTAGTAAAATAATAAATTGTAATATAGTTTTCGCTCTTCAATTCTCACCATTGTGTAGTTCTATAAACCCGTCCCGTATCTAGTTTTTTTTCGGTTTATTTCCGAACTACGCTTAAAAGTTCAAATAGAAAATACTACACTTGAATAGTTTGAGTAACTAAAAGCAAGTTTATACCGTTGGATTGTATTGTATCTAATAAAATATATTACAAACTCGATGTCTAAAAATGTGTATACAATTTGAGTACGCGCGACATAGCTGACCACTTTTTTAAACGTACACATGGTGTACGGGTGATACGCGATGGGTTAAGTCGACGCTATATAGATTCGATTCCACACAGAGAAATGACAATGATAATTGGAGACTGTAACGCCATGGTTTGTAGTACAACCACTGATGACCATATCAGAGACACAGTCGACACGTTTGGTTTTGGTAGCAGGAACGAACACGGCGAAAGACTAATTGATTTCAGCCCTACGAGTCTCTAATGATTCGTCGTTGCGATCGTCGACGAGCTCACCAATGTCAAATGCTTAAGAGATATCACCAACGTTCCCTGTCATCTTGTCTCACGATGTTGTCAAAGATGCAATGATGTTTGCTCTCGCACTGCTCCATTGTGTACACCTTCTATGCTTCCATTTGCATGGAAAATTTGAATCTTTATAAAGTGCCTCGTGTTTTCAATATTCTAACGGAGCTATAAAATTTCTACATATAAAAAAAACATAATATTACGCACGCTTACCTATAACAATGCAGTAGCATTTAGAATTTTTAACTAAAGTTCTTCAAAACCCTGCATGGCGATGCGCTGTTCTCGTAACAATGAGATAGATATACGATGTTAAATCTATCATCATGTAATTTCGGTGGAAACATATTTCTTCAACGAAACCCCGTAATATTTGCAAAATACCGCTTCCTTGTTGAATAACTGGCAAAGGTGTGGTAATTCCTCAGGCGGACGTCGTAAAGTGTTCAGAGACATATTTGTCAGTGCAGTACAATTCCCTTTATGAATGAGTTTATCCGGAGTAGTAGTGCCACCATACCTCTTTCTGGAGTGACGCAGTAATGTTGTGAACAATACTGCTACAAATATTGTGTTCTGTAAGGCTATTATGTATCTCAGTTGCTAACAAATGTTTATTGACGCATACCCTTTCGGATTTCTCTATCGCTCGCGGTAGCAAATAACGCTCAGGTCTGAATAGGCCTTTAGTTTTGTCTAATAGCTCCAAAGCAAAGAGATTAGTGTTTCATATTTGTATACCTTATTAAGTTTCAGGTCTAAAGTAATTTTAGGCGCGACTATGAGGCTACCTGTACACTTGAGTGCACATGTAGCCTAACTTGTAAGAAGAGCGTAATTTTTACACGCTGAAAATGAGCGCGGTGCGATAGAATGGCGCAATAATATCATAATAAAATAATAATAAAAGTGCGGAAACGATCAGTGATATTGATATTGTGGTATTATAAGTATCGCAACACACACTTATCCTATACTTTAAATTAGCAATTCTTGTATATATATTATACATAATTATGTAAAGATAATCTGGATCTCAGAAACGTGCTCCAGCGATTTTCATGAAATTTAGAATGCTTAGAATGAATCAGGGCATTAAATCGATCTACGTAGGTTTATTTTTTTAAAAACTTCGTTTTATCCATGTTTTCAGGCAATGAAAAAAACGGTTCGTTCGTTGCGTTCAAACTAGATGGCGTGACATTCGCATTGTAAAATCCTGAATCGCGGTGACAATTTTCTCACGGCATAATAGGTATGTGTTGCTATTTTTTATTCGTATCTAAATTGAGCAAAGATCTGAACATCACGGTACGAGGTACATATATATTATACATGCACAAGAATGAAAGTAAGTTAGTGACTATGTTTGTGGCGGAGCGAACGCCATACGTCGAGTGATATTAAAAGGGGAAGTTAAAGGAAAGGTGCTCACAGGAATGCGGGTGGTCCGTGACTTCCTCTGGGTAGGCGTCCTGCTGAGGATTGCGTGCTGAAGGGTTCTGGCTGATGTCTCACTTGTATAAAGTTTGTGCACTAGTTTAACGCGCACTCGCGTACACGTGTGTTTGCACGGGCAAAAATGGCGGGCAGATCCCAGGCGTGTTGTGACGCGGAGCTGGTTTAGGAATGCCGATTTAGGCGTGCGCACGCGACCGTACACTTTGGGTGACTGGGTGACGCGTAAACACGCATATTCGCGCCGGTGGCGGTTCCTTTAGTATTTGACATCAGTGAGCTCGTCGACGAGCGCATCGACGAATCATTACAAAATCGCACTGCTGGAGGGCTTGACATTCAACGGGTTAAAGAGCCCTCTTTGAGTAAACGCTTCATGTTGGTCCATATCTGCCTTGTTTGAGCCAATGTGAACCACTTTTTGAACCAGCTATATTTCAATCTCGTCAACTCAATTTTCGAGAGATCTTGCTCGCCTCATTTTGCCTTTTGGTCCATTCCACAGCGTTTCTCGCTTGGTCCATTTTGCATAATATACCTACTTAATAAATTGCCGAATTTAGCTTTTTAGCTGGTCCCGTATAAAATAGTGCAAATCTATTGCTACCGATCGGGCACAGTTCGTGCTCCAAACTGCTGCTGAGAATAGCTTCTCAGAAAAAAACCGACGGAATCAGGTCCTCTTGCGGTGCCAACACCTACCAGAGGTTGGCTATGATTAAGGCTACTCGGACCTTAGATGCTGCTGCCGGAAATATCGACCTGTTGCTCATGTTGAACCACGTCCGGAGATTTTTGAGCCATGAGGTACGTCTTCTGCCTGGTTCACGTGACAATTGTTGCACTGTATCTACCAGGCTTGACTTTAGAACGTTGAATATACCGGTTTAGAATTACTAGCATATTGGTTTCCTAGCTTGATTGCATTACTAAACTGTTCCGGCTAATCTCTGTAACAGTTGGGCTGATTTTGAGTAGTACTATCACTAGCCGATGATATAGTTATAATGGCAGAGTCGCTCGAGGATTTCGGCACCATGATCAACGACCTCAGTAGAGTTTCCCAACAGGTTGGTCTTAAGATGAACATGGATAAGACGAAAATCATGTCTAATGTCCATGTTCCACCTATACCTGTAATTGTTGGAAACGATACACTCGAAGTTGTAGACGAGTACGTCTACCTGGGACAGACTGTCCAATTAGGTAGGTTAGGTAGGATAGTAGTGTAGGCCTGGTGCCTCGTTAGGTGAACCGACGACCTCGTCAAAACCACGAGGTATCGCTGGATGCAGGAAGCAAGTAGTCGTCCAAGTGGCGTTCTATGGGGAAGCATACCTAAGTAAAATAAGATGGTATCGACAAAACGATTTTATACACATCTGAAATATCAGCTAGAAACTTAAGTCCAAGAGAGTAACACTTACATGAGTAGACTTCAACATGTGATAAAGAGAACTATGATGATACTACATTACATATTTTTTTGAAGTAAGATGAATATTATTGTTACGTTACAAATAATTTATAGAACTAGATTCAAGAAATATTGCGTACACAAGAACACCATTTATATCACACAATATTGATTTATTGCACAATCAAACGCCACACTATCCACGCGAGTTGTTACAGTAAATCGTTTCAAATCAGCTGGACGTCGTTGTTAGTGCGTGAAAGCTTTTCCTCGTAACAATAAAGTAAAGATAAAAATAAAACTGTATGGCAACCAAGCAAGCATTTATATCACAAAATATAATACACCTACACATATGTGTGAAATCGTCTGAGGAAACACGCTCTTTTGTTGTCCGGAATCCGAAATCCGGAAATAATGATCGGAATCATTTCTTTACAATGTCATAACCACTGGTCTAACCAGCAGACCCGAATTTGATGTAACCCGCATACTATAGAAATTTCCTGATGCCTACCTGGTGGGTCTCATTATTATCAAATGCGGAAGTAGACATTTTTAAATTATATTATTTAACTATCTGACTAACTAACTAGCCAGTGGCTTTGCTCGCTTCACACTCTTTGTGGGCAACATTTCCCAAACCACATTCCTTAATAGATGCTTACATAAAAGGCATCAGTGTCAATGAATCAAAAATCAGTAAACACTAATAATAAAATACAGTACCTAGTACGTACGTACATAAAATATTAATTTAATTACCATGGAAAAAGCAGTCATTACATTTCAGCACATTTGACGGTATTTATGATACATTTCATCAGCCTTGACGGGCGCCGAGCACGTCTAGTGTATCAAGCTGTCAAAATGATGGCGTGCTTTTGACTAAGCTATCAGAAACTGACACTAACTTTGACAGAACTGTCATCATTACGATATTAACGTATACGTATTACGTAGACTGAGATCTTGTTATTTTGTCTATGCTGTGCCCAAGAATATTACGATTTTTCACCCACGAAGTGATAGATGATGATGATTATGGTGAAAGTATCGTATGTATTAATCCAGCGCCTCATCTACCACCACACCAGATTTCATCTAAATTGGCCCCGCCGCTAGAGCGTGACCGAGTAACAAACATCCCTTCATTATCCCTGTGTATGTATATATATATATATAATCGTAATATATATTGTGTATTACCATAATACATACACAGGGATAATGAAGCATTCGAATTTTAGAAATCAGTCCAGTAGTTTTTGGTTAATTCGGTAAACACATCGGGATAGCTGCTCTACGACCAGGTGAATAATGTCTTGTTATTAGCTTCAATGTTCCAAACCCTACAATGTTGTATTACTAAGCGCTTAGTACAAAATGTGAAGTAAATTACATGGATCTGAACTAATACTAGATAACCCCGAACTATTCAACAATTTACCTCCCGTTACACGAAACATTTAAATTGACTAGTTTTGTCAGACTGCGGCGAAGCCCAAAGAGAGGTTTATGTGTTTGTCCTGCATGTAAGCATGTATGTTTGTTCCTGTGTTCACTCGTACCTTTTCAATGGCTCACCCGATTTTGATAAATGAAACATCATTCATCTTGATGGCGTTGAGTGAAATGTGTTGTACGAAAATCTGTGAACATAATAAGAAAAAATACTGCATAATTTTTATTTACCAAATCAGCTACGGTACCAACATTTATTTATGTCTGTAATAAAAGACGCGCGATAAGGCTATTGCGGCTAAATCCATGCTAGGTATATAATACACGGTACGATAGATAAAATTTACACAACGAGCCACGGAGCGGGCTATGCTCGGGGTTTCTCTACATGATCGAATCAGAAATGAGGAAATCCGTTGAACAAATAAAGTCACTAACATAGCCCAGAGAATAAGCCAGTTAAAGTGGCAGTGGGCAGAACACATAGCACGCAGAACAGATGGATGAGCTGGAAGAATCTGGAGTGGAGACCACGGACCGGCAAGCGCAGCGTAGGTCGTCCATTGCCAAGTGGACTGACGACCTGGGGCCTTACTATCAGCTTCATAAAAACCATGCAAGTTCCGAGCAGTTTTTAAACCTGACTTAAACAGTTTTGAATGAAATCATACCATGCCGCATTTAGTTGAACTGTTTGAATATAGTTTTCTCAAAGGTGACGGATAATATTGTCTCTGGCATTCTGACAATTTACTATAACCAACATTGCAAACGCCTAGACGTTTGTAAGCTAATAAACTGAGCGGATTTAGCGCGACACAAGAGTGAATATAAAAAAGGTGGAAAGCTTTTTCTGCGGTTCTTGAATAGTAGGCCTGGGCAGGCCTGCTTTAAAGTTGTCATGGTACGAATAAGCCGGGCAGTTGTCTAGAACTCCTGCTTTACAAGCTCACAGTAAGGCCCCTGATAATGGTAGCAGGACGACGTTTGACCGCTCCTTTCGGAAATTTGTGGGGGAGGCATATATTCAGCAGTGGACGTCCTACGGCTGAGATGTTGATAATTATGATGATGATGATGAACGAAAGGTTACGTGACAATCTAAATAATAAATCAGATATATGGTCGTAAGAAATGTCTATGTTGTAGAAAGTCTTGTCAATCTGTAATAAATCTATACTATAGTAGATCCAACCGTTTATCCTCTTTTTGACAGCACCAATAGAACGTAACATGACGATGTTACGCAAAAGTTAACTTATAAATGCGAGGTTTTAAAAATATGACAACTGCTTAAATTTGCTCCTTGATCCCGTATAATAATCATCTTTCACAAAATGAGTCCATAAGTGCAGTAGTTTTTTTATAAATTCCATAAAATAACAAACGTTTTTAAAAAATTACGTTCTATGGCTATCAACATAGTGATGTTACGAAGTTACGATTGAGATATCGATATTGTTTATGAACTATTTTTACACGGGTGTTTTCCGTTCTCGGCACATAATATCGGATTTATTTTTATGTAAAACCGTTATATTGATGCGCCTCAGGAAAACATACAGCATTATTTGAAGACGTGTTTATCTCCTGGTGTATATCCAAAAAAGAACAAGGTTATGATGACTATGATGATTACAAGTACAAGTCATACTTGACGAAGCTGTTACCGGTTAAATCTGGGATGGCCAGCGAGCAACACGGAAGGGAGTAGGCATACACAGCGTTTCCCCTCTGTCAAAGTACAAGTCCGCATGGACCATGGAGTTTGATAATATACTGTGGGGTGAGGGCGGGGCTAGATTTGTGAATGGTGCTTTATTTTTTATGTGTTAGTGATTTGGTTGTGTGAGTATGATCGGCAATGGATCGGTACAGGTATGTTTTGTATGTAATAGTGCGGCTTTGCGCTAGTGTGCAACTTCCCCTCCCGCAAGAAATGACAGAAAGATTTGAACAATATTTTTTAGCTAAGGCTACTCCCTTCCGTGTTGCTCGCTGGGGATGGCAGACATTAAAGTCTGCCGTTTGGTACCAGAAAATAGTAAAGTTTGAGCAACCCCAATTCCAATTTAAGCAAACGAAATCTAATCTTTTATTTTTATTTATTTATTAATCAAAATCAGATTCATCGTTGCTGTCACTCGAGCTATTGCCGACATTTATAATTAATTGTTGACTCATATAATCTATCGCCACGTGTTTATCCCAATCTGCCATTATAGTTTCTTGTGTTTTTTGAATTACATTTTGCCAGCTTTCCGCAGTTACTTTCACACATGCATTTTTTAATAAATTTACCATTTTGTTTGCCGTGAATGGGGGTTTTGTGTTATTTCTAGCAGCGTGTCCTTTAACTTGAGCCCATATTAATTCAATGGCATTGTATTGACAATGATAGGGTGGAAGTCTAAGAACCCAATGACCATGTTCTGCAGCTATTTCGTCGATCACATTTCGTTTTGGGAAGTGTTTTTTTGTTCGTAATATATTTAGTAATTGTACTTTTAGTAAGGAGTTATCAACATTTTCACCATGTCGTTGAAGCCAGTCAATGATTACTTGTTTTTTGTCGGCCTGGGTCGGCATTTTATCAATTTGGCGTGAGTGATAGGATGCGTTATCCATAATAATAACTGACGGTTCTTCCAATGATTGTACCATTTCCTTAAACCAACTTTCGTAAACCTCAGAATTCATTTCTTCGTGGTACTCAACTGTTTTTTTGGATTTAAAGGCCAACAAAGCATCTGGCATGAATCCTTTCACAGACCCTGCATGGCAAATGATTAGACGTTCTCCTTTTCCCATCGGTACTGAGGTAGTGGAAGCAGCGGTGTCATCAGTCCAGCTCTTAGACACTGTGTGGTTCGCATTCAGCCAAGTTTCGTCAGTGAAAACAACATTTGACCAATCTGTAATTTTTTTGGCTTCGCTCAAAAATTCGCAACGAGCAAAAGCTACGTCGCGACGCTCCATCAATATTTTGCGTTTGTCCGATTTTTTATAAGTAAATCCAATTTCATTCAAGACCTTTACCAATGACGATTTTTGACCTCGGAACAAATCACATTCACGCAAAGAAGCAACAAGTTTTTTAAGTGTTGGAACTTCTTTACGTAAGTAATAGTTATATATATGACGGCGTATAGCGTCTGCGTCAAAGTTGTCAACCGAAGTCACACGACGTGGTTGGCGTTTTTTCTTCGGCGTACGAAGCTTATTCTCCTGCATGCCGCTTGTTCCGTAGGCTTCGGTAGTAATTTTTGTAATCGTAGATGCACTAATACCTAACGCGGCCGCAACGCGCTCTCTCACTTGCGACAATGGTAAAAGCGGGCCGCCATTTTGATACTCTGCTTCAAAGTAATTACGAAGCTTGATCACCATTTCTCTCGTCTGTCCTTTCAGCACTGATCCTTTCGGCATTTTATAGTTCCAATATAAAACTCAGCAAATAATTACTAGCACGGGCGTCTTGTTGCGAGTGACAGTGACAAATACAAAACGGCGGTGGACCATTGAGTTTTACTACCTTGATAAAATACTACTGCTTACCCATAGACAAAAAAATTGGCAGTCATAGGAATTGCCGATAGAAGTGAAAACTTATAACTCAGAATTTGATAGCTTACCTTGGAAACTACACGGGTGTAACCGGACGGCGTGGCCTCGCCATCTGGGCATGGCCATCTAGAAATGCGTCAGCATTTCCCATTGGCTGATGCGTTTCTAGATGGCCATGCCATGACGGCCTGTCCACGCCCTTTCAACATTCCCCATTGGCTGACGTATTTCTAGATGGCCAATAGCCATGGTCATGGCGCCATTCCTAGGACTATTCTCTTTCCGCACAGACTCGATAGAAAAATGAATCGAAATCGTGTCCACTATAATCACTTGGTCACAACACTTTAACTGACAAATTAGATCTGTCAAAAAGAGGATAAACGGTTGGATCTACTATAATATTATAAAGAGGAGAGATTTGTTAGTATGTTTGTAACGAATTGGCTCAAATAGTACTAGACCGATTTAAAAAATTATTTCACCATTGGAAAGCTACATTCACACTTAGTAACATAGGCTATATAAAATTCATCATCATTATCATCATCCATCACCACGCGGTTGAAACCGCGGAGAGCAGCTAGTAAAGTATAAAGGCAACATTTGTACAAGTTCCTGACATACAATCATCAATGGGTAAGATTCGTTGAAGTTTTTTATGGGTGGTCACGTGCCTGGCGTCAGTTCATCTTGGAATTATCAATATTGGTAAGACTATAAGAAATGCTTGTATTAATGGTACAGCCATCATCAGCTAGCTAATGATAGGGTCACATAATTGGACTTGCTTCTCTTTGTGCACACATGCTACTCTTCTCTTGGTGCATTTTTAATGCCTTATTTTGTCGCTTTTATGGCGTCCTTAACCTTAAAGATTTCATCGTATATTATGTTTTGTAGTAAGAATATTAAATAGATGATTATTATCATAACACGGCTCCAAAGAAAGACGTAGCTTCCGAAAGTTTTTACGACTTTCTAACTTTGGAGGGCGAAATTTTAATGATGGTTTGGAACAAAACCTTATTGTATTGTATAGCTGTATAAAATGCGTGAATTTTGGAATAACTTTCCTCAAAGCTCAGATCAGTGAACTTTTTCGGGTATCTCATACGTATGTACCTAAATAATTAAACACTAGAGACATGGCCGGGCTTGGTGACAAAGTGTGTACTTACTGGTTTTTTGTAAAGAATCATCAAAATCAATTTTTTTAGTAAAATATTGTGAGTAGTCAAATAACAACAAAATATGGAACGAATCGAATTTTTTTTATTGCCGAAAGTAGGCGGATAAGCGGGCCGCCCACCTGATTGAAAGAAAATAAAAAAAAAAATTGAAAGACCTTCGCCTATAGACCTTTGCAACACCATGTTACCAACGCGCTGTTGACCTCTAAGAAATTTAATGACGCCCTTTTTAAACAACCTCATATCGAAGCGCAGAGGGAAAACCTTGGCGGGAAGCTTCATCCAGGTTCATGTCCGTGGAATAAATGTTCTTGAGAACCATTGCGTAGTTGAGCTAGGTAGCCCAAGGTAATAAGGGTGAACATTCCACCGATGGCGAGCGTTGCGGTGGACAAAGGGAGGCGTTGGCATCAGATCAGTTATCAGAGCAGAGTTCCTCCGAAAACTCACCGTTGTACAGAATATTGAATACGCAGCTCTCTGCGTATTCAATATTAAACTGTATATTATAAAGAAAGATGAGATAATAATATCAATAACATTTTAATAATACAAGTTATTTTTTATCTAACTTTTAACTAACCAAAAAACAGGAGGCTCTCAAGTCTTCCGAAAAACTTTGCGTAGAGATGCAGTCTCTCGAAAGCTTTATTAATATTTTGTTGATATTCTTATTATCTTTCCCTTATATATAACGTTTAATAATCTAAGTATAGTAATATAAGTATAAGTCTAGTATAGTAAGTTGTCTAAATCATAAAGTATATAACTGTCTACATCTTATCTCTACACTGGAAATCTGCTGAAAAAGCGTTGATCTACGTAATCTTGACGCAGATTCGGTTCTACTATTTTATATACTTACAAACTAGCTAAATTGCTCGTGTTAACATACACTTTCATCAAAGATTTATTATAATATATAACATAGTAAACAACATATACTGTCTATTACAAAAAAGCAATTGTTTGAAGCCCATTTACTTCGCTTTATGGCTATATTTAGCAGTGGACGTCTTCCGGCTGATAATAATGATGATGAATTTACTTTTGTGGCTGTGAAATGCGAGCGAAACTGCCGTTCGGGTGGTCAGCTAGTGGTTAATAAACATCTAACTATATGCTGTTCCCGACTGTCATTTCTGTTATAAAACAATTCATCATCATCATCATCATCTCAGCCGTAGGACGTCCACTGCTGAATATAGGCCTCCCCCATGATTTTCCAAAAGGACCGGTTGAAAGCGGCCTGCATCCAAGGTCGTCCTGCGACCTTCCTCAGGTCGTCTGTCCACCACGTCGGTGGACGACCTACGCTGCGCTTGCCGGTCCGTGGTCTCCACTCCAGAACCTTTCGGCCCCATCGGCCATCTGTTCTGCGTGCTGCGTGCCCTGCCCACTGCCACTTCAACTGGCTAATCTTCTGAGCTATGTCGGTGACTTTCGTTCTTCTACGGATCTCCTCATTTCTGATTCGATCACGTAGAGAAACCCCGAGCACAGCCCTCTCCATAGCTCGTTGTGCGACTTTGAGCTTATCTATGAGGCCCATAGTAAGAGACCACGTTTCAGTGCCATAAGTCATCACTGGTAACACACATTGGTCGAAGACTCTTGTCTTGAGGCACTGAGGTATTTTTGACGAGAAGACTTCGCGAAGTTTCCGGAGCGCTGCCCAGCTGAGCTGGATTCGACGATTGACCTCTTTCTCGAAGTTGGACCTGCCTAGTTTGACTGTCTGCCCAGGTAGATGTACTCGTCAACAACATCGAGAACTGAGTTCCCAACTGATATTGGGGTAGGTACAACATGGGCAATAGGCATAATTTTCGTCTTATCCATGTTCATCTTAAGACCTACCCGTTGGGAAACTCGATGGAGGCCTTCGAGCATTGTCCTGAGGTCTTCCTTGGATTCTGCCATATACTACAATATCGTCGGCAAATTGAAGGTGAGTGATGTATTCACCGTTAATATTGATGCCAAGTCCTTGCCATTCCAGAAGCTTGAAGGCGTCTTCCAATGTAGCGGTGAACAGTTTCGGAGATATAACGTCTCCCTGTCTCAAGCCTCTTTGCAATGGAATTGCCTTCGAACTCTGCTCCTGTACTCGGACTGACATGTAGGCGTTTTGGTACAAACACTTCAGCACTTTAATATACCGATAGTCAATACGGCACCGCTGGAGAGACTCAAGCACTGCCCACGCCTCGATCGAATCAAAGGCTTTCTCATAGTCCACTAACGCTAAACAAAGAGGCAAGTTATACTCTTCGGTCTTCTGTACAACTTGCCGTAGCGTGTGGATGTGGTATATGGTACTATAGCCTTTTCGGAAACCGGCTTGTTCCGGAGGCTGGAATTCATCAAACCTGCGACTGAGACGGTTCGTTATGACCTTCGAAAACAGCTTATAAACATGGCTCAAAAGCGAGATGGGTCTGTAATTTTTAAGTAAAGTGTTGTCACCTTTCTTGAAGAACAGCACCACCACCGCTTTTGTTCCATGCTTCTGGCGTTGAACCTTCGAGTAAGACGGTATTAAAGAGCTTCTGAAGGACTTTAAGTACCGGTGTTCCACCCGCTTTCAGAAGCTCAGATGTGATACCGTCGTCACCAAGCGATTTGTTGTTCTTAAGCTGTTTCAAGGCCATTCTAATCTCGTACAGGCTGATGTCCGGGATATCTTCGGTATAATGTCGGGTCAGCTTGGCTCTTAGGTCTTTGACCGAGCTGCTAACAGGTTTAGCGACCGAGGTGTATAGCTGTCCGTAGAAACTCTATACCTCTCCGAATACTTCTGCTTTGGTCGACGCTACACTGCCGTCTTCTCTCTTCAGCTTCGTCAACTGGCTTTGCCCAATAGACATGTCTCTCGCAAACACTTTGGAGCCTTTTTTCCGCACTATCGTCTCTTTAATACGGTTTGTATTAAAGATCCGGATGTCGTGTCGCAAGGACTTCCATATTCGTCTATTGAGCAGCCTATATGCTTCAGCATCATCCGAAGACTGCGGTTTCAGTGAGCGTCGTTCAGCCATGAGGTTGAGGGTATCATTGGAGAGTTTCTTTGGCCTATCTGTACGGTGGGGTTTAAAGTATTTGGAACCCACTGCATGGACAGTTTCTACTAACCTGTTATTGATCTCGTCCACTAAAGCGATGTTCTCAAGGCAATCGAAGCGATTGGATAGCTCAAGTTGAAAGCTCTTGGGGTCTTGAATACGGGCACGAGTGGGTCGGAGCGTAGACTACATCAGACGAGACCTCTCCAGGTTGACATTAATATTCACCGTGCCTCTTACCATTCGGTGATCACAACCGGTTTTAACCCTGTTGATCACGGCAACATCAGTGAATATTTGCCTTTTTATGACCACCATAATGAAGTCAATCTCATTTCTCGTGGAACCATCGGGACTCAGCCAGGTCCATTTCCTGTGAGGTGGCTTCTAAGAGAAAGATTTCATCATAAAGAGTCCCTCTTTCTCTAGGAAGTCGGCCAACCTCTGTCCCCTACGGTTCCGTTGTCCATAGCCAAATTGCCCCACTTTCGACTCATCTTCGCTTCTCTTACCCAACTTCGCGTTGAAGTCCCCCATAACAACTAGAAAGTGCGTTTCAGAGGTATGTATGGCCCGACTAATGTCCTCATACATATCTTCAACCTCATCATCCGGGTGCGACTTTGTCGTTGTGTATACCTGAATGATCTTCAGCGAATATCGTTTGGATAATCTGAGTATTAGGTATACGAATTATTGGAAACGCTATCGATCGTAACTATGTTGTTAGTAAGGGACTTGTGGACGAGAAAACCGACATCTCCTTGGGACTGTTGGTCGCCCTCCCGGTAGTACAGTAGGTTACCTGATTTTAGGGTTATCGTGTCCTCACCCGCTCTACGGACTTCTGATAACCCCACAATGTCCCAGTGTTACCTACTCATTTCTTCTTCCAGCTCATAAATCTTCTCGTCTGTCCTCATCGTGCGTATGTTGTGTGTCACCAGGGCCAGTCGTCGTCGTTGGGGGTGGTAGCCGGGCGTCTGCCGGGGATTCTTAGCACCCCCTGCCCCACCGTTACCGTGGCCGCTACCGTAGCCAGGAATGGCGGGGCTGCCGGGGACTGGGGGCCTGGTGCCTATTGTGTGCGTCATTGGGGGGATTTTGCCAATACTCGCCACGCTTGGCACGCGGGTTGGCGAGCGCAGTTTCTGTGTGTTTGACTGGGAAGGTGCTGCTGCCTTCCGATTGTTATTCCTTAGCAGATTTCTACGCACCCACGGGTTGAGTTGAGTTATTCTAAGCCGTTACCCCACGGCATTCTAAGCCGCACGGCATTTTAATTACCCCACGGCATAAAACAACTATGACACTACAATTTGGTTTAAAATAGTACAATTTGAAACTGTTGAAACCGACTTTTATTCTATTTAGTTATTGGAGTGTGGTCCCGTTTAAATTTCATCACAAACACTGCTTTCAAACAAAAAAAGGTTTTTTGAGAATCGGTTCACCCAATCGAAAGTTATGAGGTATCAAACATACTAAAAATACAGTCGAATTGAGTACCTCCTCCTTTTTTTGGAAGTCTGTAGAAAAGAAAACATCAATTGCAACTTTAAAACATGAGGACTTTAAAACGACAAAAACTTTAATCAAACTCAATAAAATTGCTTTGCGCTGGCTTTGTAATGAAAGTGGCGTTAAATTTAAAGCAAATGGCGACGAGAGATTGATGGTCGTATATTTATTGCTCTCGTTTCAAGTGTTTATGTGGAAGATCCTAAAATCAATTTAAGTGTCGTTAATTGGTCAAGGATTGACGGCTCCGTTGGCTCAGTTGGTAAAGACACTGCCTTCGAAGGGCGAGGTTCCATGAATTCCTTTAAGAAATATAATAGATGACATTCTAATATTTTTTTTACCTTTTTTTTTGTTTTCGCGTCATATATGTTGATGTGTTATTGTGTGTTCCCATGCCAGGAATCTTAGTGCGGGGGTGTGAGAGTGTAAACGTATGCTTTATTGGATACGGCGACTTGAATCGATCTTCGTAACTAATTGGTAAAGAAAGAATATAAAATATATTATATATTACATAAAATGTAGCAAACGCAAGACGATGCTTTAGAATTATTGTACATTGAGTGTTTATACAACCCATCGCATACATATTTACTGTGGTTTATTAATACATATATGTCTAGCTACCTCCCGTGGAATTGCCTGTGCTTATTATAACGTTATATTTAAGGAACTCTTTTAGAAAGATTCTACCTAATATAAAAGTTTCAGGTAAAACAATTGAGAGGTTTTATCGTTATAGATTAATAAACGTCAATCCAAATAAACACATTTTCGTAATTATCATATTAGTAGTATTGAATTGAACACACATCAATGAAGTTGTGATCTGGTGTGAGTTGGATTACCAACTCTTACATGTTGTTCCACCACACCGATGCTAGATACTGGAGGTACGGCCAGGGCCGGGGCCACATAATAACTAGCTCTTAGCCGAGACTGTCTCTGTAGCCTGATCAACTGATAGCGCATCCGTGATCAGACGTAGTGGGTTATCTATGGTAAAAGACCACCTTAACATTCTGAGCATAAAACTTAAGCATTGCGTTGCACTAAACTGCTCATTACCCTTAGACGTCAATCTCATTCACAGCATCAGTTCTCAGTGATTTGCCCAACAACTTGGACATTAATTTGAATACAAATGCATTGGCACAAGAAGAGATATCTACATAAAGGCAGTTGTATGACTATCATACAGTCATACGACTGGCAATGTAGAACACGCTCAGCCCAGATACAATAGCTTTCGCAATACAGATATCTTGGTTACAGATAGTTTAGCTATTGTTTTACGGCATAATTCATATCCGACAATGGTACTAACGAAGACTAAGTCAGATTTTTTCACCTTTTAAGATTCGAAAGCCAAAGCCAGAGGGAAAATTCTTTAACTCCGTAAAGTGTAGATGCGCCTATCTCATCGCCGAGTTAAAACACCAAAAAGAGCCCCTGCGGATCACATCAGGTAAGATCAGTCACATCAAGCATAACCTTGTAGGCACTTTGGAGATCGCAGTTAGTGATATGTAGTACTCTAAGGAATCCTTATCTTTATCTCTATTGATTCACACATTACCTGTGAGTCGTGACAGGGTGGCCACAGTACTTCGCTGTGATCTCTCAGTAATTATTCTGAAACAGCAAGGTGTGAAATGTTTTGAAACAAATTCACAATGGTTTTTGACAGAGAATAATCGGCAGTGGGGAATCAATAGACTAAATATAGACACAAAGAAACACTCTCGCTAAAGATTCGCTACCTCATTGTACGAATTTACATTCATATTCTATTTACGGAACGTAAATTAATGTCTGCGCTTTAATATTTAGTGTTTTCTGGTTCAGATCCTGCTGAACTAACGAAATACGTTCGGAGTACCAAGCACAGCAGTTATCATGAAAATCTATTTATCAGGAAACTAACTTAGTTGTTTAACATTTCTTATTACTAAATCTATACATATCAATGTTCCTAAGCAATAACTTGGTAATCTGAAAATCCAAACTTTACAGGAAAAAAAGTTGATTGATTGCTGATTTTATCGAATATCTTTTCAGCGAGTGGGACTCTTAATGTCATTGATGTATCAAATGAAAGCTATTTTTTTGTGAAATATAACTAATAATATTAAATTCCTTTTATTCATAACCTGGTAATTTTGGAAAATAAATAAGTACTCAAATGTGTACCTACTTCAAATATTATTACAGTAATTGTACTTACGGGATTATTGCAGTAAATTTATCAAATAAAATATTTCGTATCTTATGGACTTCTACAACATTATTTTTTATCGTAGGGATGATGCCTACATAATGTGTTTTTACGGAGTTATTATGGTTTAAATCCAATAATTTTAGAAACGGTATTAATAAATAACATTTGGTATTATTACTCGGAAATTTAGAATAACAGTGTTATTGTTAACGCTGAATACCGATTTCTTTTAAAGTATTTTAAATGTTATATTAGATGGTATAAACGAAATAAATACAATAACTCGATTATTTATGTAATATTTATTGAACGTTTAATTTTACCGCGATTTTTTAAATTATTTTTATTGCCATAAGTATGCAGACAGGCAGGCGACCACCTGATGTAAAATGGTCACCGTCACCTATGGACGTTTTCAACACCAAGAGCGTTGTCAACACGCTGCCGAACTCTAAGTACTTTAATGACGCCCTTTTTAAACAACCCGTAGCGCAGAGGGAAGACCTCGGCGGGATGCTTCATCCAGATTTTTGTTGTACGCGTTATAAATTTTCTCGAGAACCGTTACGTAGGTGGCTCAAGGCATTGAGGGTAAACATCCCGACAATGGCGAGCGTTGCGTTGATAAAAGAGAGACGTGGGCATCAAATCAAACAATTCCTCCGAATACTCGCCGTTGTACAGACGGTAGAATACGCAGAGAGATGCAAAGTCTCTATGGAAACTAAGCGATTCCAGATAGTCTGTAAGTATGGGATCGTTGACGATACGAATAGCAATGGCACGACGTTGGATTGAGTCAAGGGGGTCAATCGGGTGAGCGAGTGCCTTGGCCCATAGATGTGATCAGTACTCCAAATTATTCTGACTTGTGCTTTGTAAAGCGCAAGCCGTTGCCGCGGGCTGAAATATTGCTTGGATAGGTTTAGCACACCAAGATTTTTAGAGGCAAGTTTGGTGATCCTTAAACTGCACGTCACTCGTTATGTTGACACCAAGGGTCCTGATACTACTACAGATCTTCAGGGCTATTTCTTGGAACAATGACGCAGGAGTGAGTGTGTTTTTTTGGCATACAGTGCACAGACTTGTGTCTTTGTGAGGTTGAATTGCACAAGATTTTGCCGTCCCCATTCAGGAACTTGCTCCAAGGAGTTCTCTGCTTCAGACACAAGTCAGACCCGACTCTCTTATATCTATCGGGATACCTGCACGGCCAGTATATATGGCGTCACCAGTGCTGTTAGCTACATAGCATTGAATATTCTCAATAGGTGATGTGCAGGATAAATAGTGTCGGCAACAGCACGCAGCCTTGTGGCACACCAGCATTGATAGTTTTGGTTGTTGAGCAGCAACTATCGACCACAACTTTAATGTTGCCCACCAAAAAAGCTAGATAGCCAGTTGCATAGTCCCAAAGGTATGAATACAGCTTTGACAGAAGTACTCGATGCCAGACCTAATGGAATGCCGTAGGGATGTCAAGGCTAACTGCAAAGGCTTCACGCTTACTTTCAACGGGTTCAGCCTGACGGTGGGTTAGGCATACCAAGATGTACCCAGCAGAATGACCGTGGCGAATTCTCAAGGAAACCTGGTTTACCTTGAGAATTCTACAAGCATCTGGAAGCTGTTCGTTAATAATTCGCTCCATCACCTTTGAATGTAGGAAAGTTATCGCTATTAGACTGTAGTTGGACGGGTCTGTCCTATCACCCTGTTTCGGGATGAACTAGGGCGACTTTCCACGAAGACGGGGCATGGCCAGTACGGTAGAAGGGGATGAAGAGACGGGTCAAAGCAAAGACAATTCAGGAGCACATGTCTTTAGCACGATTGTAGGTATACCGTCTGGCCCAGACGACTTTTTGAAATCGAGGAAGCTGAGAACTCTACAAACCGCTTTCTGTGTGAAGCAGACCTCTTTCATAGAGCTACCACGCCAAGGAAAAGAAGGTGGGGCAGCTCCCTGTGGTTCCGAATTGGATACAAAGATGTATCCCAGAAGTTTGGCGCTTACGTTTGCAGTGTGGGCCAATTAATTATCGATTGTGCTCAGAGATGGAAAGGATGGCCGACAGAAGTTGTCCTGGATAGCTTTGCCGAGTGACCTAAATGTCCGCGTCTGTAATGAACCAAAAGTGCGTGAAGCAATATAAATCGACCGTCATCCCAATTTCAACAGGGACCAAAGATGGACAGCTCAGCAAACATCTCGTCGCAGGACACGATTAGTGCGGTGTGTACTGGCCTTTTAAAGTTATTGCCAAGCAGCAGTGACGAAGAAACTGATGGCATGGATACAACTTGCCCGCACCGGTGACGTCACAACGGGCGCCAATACTAGCGCGAACGCATCCGGGTGCGCAAGTACTCCATGAAGAAGTGGCCCGGACCGCGTAAGTTAAACCGTCAAAATAACATTAAAATGTGTAATACTAACGAAAGTTTCAATCATGTTCTTAAGCTTTACATTAATAAAATAGCAAAAGTAAGGTATCATTTTGATGGCACTATGAATCTATTCAAATATTAGAACTGACCGTTATTTGCGTGACCTACCATAATTTAGCCGAATACAGACAAATGTTGGTTTATACATTTTATATAGACCGTACATAAAAGTACACTATTCTTTATTATGGGTTTCGTGAGTGAGCTACATTTTATTTGTCTCATCAATAAAAACTGGATTAGAACTGATATAAACTGATAATCAATGAAACCAATGGTTAGTGTGACAGAGTCATTTGGCATGCTTAAATAAACGGTTCAAAAGATCTAGAACTTGATTATAAAAGTTACGTATACATTTCTAAATGTTTCTTTTCATTCCGAGACTCAAAATAAAGTCCTCATTAGTCACTTGTGTTTTTGATCCATTGTTCTATCTACCACAAATGTTTGTCCCTTTTTTTGTGACCCACGTCCACGATCTTCAGAGAATCCTTTGGAGAAACAGGAACTATACTATGTGTGGACTCTTCTTTTTATGTGTGTGTACAGCTGAAGTCCCAGATAACTTGTATAGAAAGAAACTGTTCGTGTTATGGTTTTAAATACTAAATCAAGTGAACTCACTGAGCATCTGGCACCGCGGTCGCATTGTAATTGCCGTAAAGGTCGGGTTCGCACTGCAATTTTATTTTTATAGACAGGCAGGCTATGAGAGTCGCTTACCATCAACCATTTGGTCGTTCCGTCACCAACTACATACAGAATATAATTATTCAAATACACTACAATTGATAGAACCCAAGTTAATTTTCAAAACTTTTATGAAATACTTCGAGACCCTAGATGTTAAACACGTTTCTTTTATGTTCATATTTTCATAGTAATATATTTTGTAAATCAGCATATCGTTTCACGAACATACTGGACAGTCGAGGTTTATACATGCCGTTGTGATGTAACAGTTACAAAAATATAACATAAACGAATCCATTTAAGTAAACGAAAAACCTTGTCTGATTTTGCACGCAACCATTTTGTAAGTTTTATTGTCATTGTAACATCAATTAGTTACGCCTCGTTATGTTACCATGAAGGCCCGGTATTCAGCTATGAACCTACTACCTGTGCACCGCGGTTGCACCCGCGTGGTGATGGATGATGATGAAAATTATACTATGTGTTAATCCAGCGCCTAATCTACCTACATACAAAATTAATCAAAACTGATCTAGCCATTTGAGCGTGAAGAAGTAATAAACATATGAGCACTTAAACAAAATTTCGTCTTTATAATATATAGCAGATAAATAATAAAGCAAATTGCTGTTCTCCCACCACTTGTTGACTGCTTTCGTGCAGGAATATTCGAACCGAAACTTTCCCGAAAGACCAGTTTCCGTAGCACTCATTCCCAATTGTAACGGACTTGAAGAGGCAACTCGCTTACTATCGGAAGGTTGTATCTGAAACTATTGTATGGTAGAGATGAGATAAATCAATATTCTACTCAAGTTTCCTTACAGGAACGAGTCGTTTGAGAAGTTTTCGCTTACCAACCCCCATTTACGAACGCCCTGGGTGTCCCTGCAGTACGTTTGCTCGTCTTTCTGGGCATTTAGGTCTTAATTTATTTTTCACTTTAACTTAATATCTAAAGGCGCAGTGTAAGTAGGTCGTCTGTTGTGGCGGAATGCATTTGTTATTGGCAGAGGTTGTGGAATAGACCTAGGGCTAGCCTACTTCCAGTGTCGCTGTGGCGTGTTCTTTTTGGGACAACCTGTTGTATTTATTTAAATTATTATTAGTTCTTTTTGTGTTATTATCTTACTAAAGTGATGTGCTTAATATTTACTTTGTATTCATTGTATTACATTTATGTTTAGCTAATCTGCAACACGACATTAATTAACTGCTAGGCGGTACAAAGTACGTCGGGTCACCTAATCATTTATATTTGAAAGAAATTATAAGTAGCTTTAATTAAACCACGTGCCTTTCTAAAAGATCCACGCGTAAAATTAACTCGTGCGACTCCTGCCGGTATAGAGTTCAAATGTTTACTACAAAATAGAGACGTATTTATAAAATTCATTATAACGTCGCCATGCACAGCGTTTTAATGAGACACGACAATTTGCTTAGTTTTAACGAGAATATACCAGCGGATATACCAACAACGAGGGTTCCTAAGGAGGGTTGGGGTCAGGATGGTGACTGGGCATTGAGTTGGTTTGACGTTTACCGTATGTGCATGTCTGGTTACCAAAAGATTTATCGTAACCATCCAGTCTAAAGGCAGGATATGGCGAGGAATCCAGATTTAGGACTTCCTAAATCCGTGGGTAGGAAGGTAGTGAAACAGATAAGACGTTTTTATTTTGAGCTAAGATACGGCAAATACCGCCTCAAAACCAAAAATAAATTGAGACCGCACCAGACGACCTACTTCTAAAAACGAACTACAAAGATTGGATTAATGGTTTTATGTTTAAATTAAAACATTGTTTATAACTTGAATTTTCTATCCGTGACCTACCTATCTTATGGAATTTAATTATCAAAAAACGTACAAAGCTCCCTATCTCCCTAGCAAAGAATTATTCGTCTTCACTAGTCTTAAGTTAGGCATAGCTATCCTGTTCTTAGTTTTAGTGCTGTAGGCACTTAGTGATTAATTCATTTTGATAAATTCATGTAAGTATAAATACTTACATAAATTTATCGTAAATTTACGAACAACTCAAATGAAATATTTGAATCTACAAAGAATAGGTAATTTACAAAATCAGTTGGATCAGTAATACGTCAATATAACATTCACAACAGATAAAGAAAAATAAACTTAGGATTCTAGTATCAAAAGTCATGATATAAATTTTTGAAATTACGGCTTTTATCTTAACTTAACGTAAATTACTAGATTTATTTTAAATAAAAGAAAAGAAAACAGTAATAAAAACATATAGATATATAGATATGAATAAAAAAGCACATGCAAACAGAAATAATTTTTTTTAATAATTATCAATTAACAATGTATTGTGATAAATTGTCGAGCAACGTGCGGGCATTCATTTTTGACAAAACTTCTTTATTTTTCAATTATCTCGGAATCAACTGTGAGAGATACCCACAAACTGTCGGCAAAGTACTTAGACCGCGCGGCCCCGAGTAAGTAAAACGTTATCGTGATAAAAGTGGGATGAGGCGGTGCGTGGGGGCGGAGGACGCTTGCCGGAAATTATTACGTAAGTGCCAGCAGAGCGGTCAGAAATGGCAGTATTTAAATGTCATTGTTTTCTGTTGTGTAGTTATGCTACCAACGAAACGTAGATGCGATGTGTACTTGTTTTTTGACGTGACGGCGTTGACATTCCTACACGCGTCTCGCGCTAAACCTGTGTGAGTGAATCAACGCTACTAGGGAAGACCTACTTATAGATATTTACTTACTTTGCTATCAGACGCGTCCATCAACCGCGGCTGAATAGTATGCGCGGCTTCGGACGGCATCTTCAGACGTGATGCCAGTGGCATACCTGTGTTAGCGTGTATCACAGTCAAAAACATTTTTTTAATATTGGTTTATTGTTAAATAGCAATAATTTTTTTGGTTGAACACTCGTGTTTCTCACAAAGGTTATCTAAATAAAAAGTACCATTTTATACAAATCGCGATAAAACTCAATTTATATAGCGAGATTAAAAATATTATGTACGCTCATGATTTTCAAAATAAATAAAAGGGCTTTATAAAGGTTGGAACAATCACACAGTTTTAATCAGAAACTAACCTTTACATATTTATATAATACCTAGCTGCACTCCGCGGTGTCACCGCGCGGTGATGGATGATGATGATGATGATGATGATGATGAATCAAATATAGCGTATGTTACTCAGGCATAATATAGCTTTCTACTAGGGAAATAACTTGTTAACCCGTTGACTCGCCATTCGCCATATTTGGCCAATAATACAATAGATTTCGCAGATTTCAACCTACTTTTCCAGGAACTGCAACATGTGTGGTTAAACCAGTTGCGTATTTTTGCGTTTATCCATGACAATCAAACTATCAAATCTTTCCTCTTTAGATTAACTAACACAAAGGTACGAATAATGTGGCCTTAGTTTGTACCGGCGTTAATATTGCATATTTTAACTTTTAACATGGATACGGAACGGAAAAGTAGTTATTGTGACAGAACTGTAATAGTGAGACATATGGTATGTAAAATTTTTTTTTAGATCTTGATATCTTTCATAAAACTGTACTGCATTACTTTGCTCTGTTGTCAATAGTTTCCGCAGCGTATGCGATTCAAAGATTATCTATTGTTTTTTACACCTTGTGTTACATTATCGTAGTTTTCATACGGATCCTTAACTTTTTTGAAAATGTTAATTAGCATATTATGTTACTTGGTGTTAATGTAGCTTCTAACTGCAAATGTTTTTTGAAATTGGTCCTGTAGTTTTAAAATTTATTTTGTTTTTAATGATTTATATTTTTGTATGAAACAATACAAAAATAACTATGATATAGACTAGCATACACCAGTCCACTCCAATTTTTTTTAACTTTTTTTTGTGATTTTTCCCTTTTTCTCCAATATTGTACCTATTTACCACCATAACATTTGTAAAGTATGATTTAGACCGGATGTTTTTAGTTTTTACAAATTTTACCAATGTTATGGTGGTAAATAGGTACAATTTTGGAGAAAAAGGGAAAAATCACAAAAAAAAGTTAAACATATTGGGGGGTCGGGGTCCTATATATAGCAGGCATCTCTCATGCTTAGTTCAATCTACAAAATAAGTCTACTTAAAAAGCTGAAGCTTAAATTCTGCCAAACAATTTGTCCGAATTGCCTACCTAGAAATTATACATATTAAACTGCTGGAATAACCTAATAGGGTAGATTACAGTACCACTTTATTTGAGCAAATATCATGTCGGTTGTGAGCTTGCATGCCGCATGTTGAATCTACACGCTGAGTTAAGCTTTTAATGGATCACGGTTCAGTTTAAAGCTGGGTTTAAAAGATTTCTAAAGAGTCACCGGTACAGCGAGTTAACAGCATTACTTTTGTATTTATTGGAGTGCCAGAAGAAAAAAACGAGGTACTATTAGTGAAAATAGTGCGAACCTATGGTACTGATTCGCTTGTATACTAAACTAAAATTCTCTAAACTATGGTAGTTCTTATTATGTTTAACATAAGATCCATATTTGTGTAACACTTAGAATGATAATTCTAAACATATGATTATTCTATTCAAATGTGGGTAGTTTTATATGAGTTTGGTTTAGTTTAGAGAGCACGAACTTGCATGACGATTAAATTTGCACTAAACATACCCACAATTAAACAGAAACGGCAAATTTAAGAATTGTCACTTGCAAGCATTATACGAATTTGGACTTAAGTATGAACATAATAAGAACTAACATGATTTACTACAAATAGAATTTAGTTCGCTAGTTTAGTTTGGTGTTCTGAACAAGCGAATTACTACCATAGTCGTGATTAATGACTCATAAAATGGAAACCAACCGAAACTTGACAAGTACAATTTCAAAAATTTTATACCGACTTCCATTCTATTCAGCTATTGGAGTGTAACTCAAAATCTACTAGATTGAATTTAATGAATTTTAAATGGGACCACACGGGAAGAACCAGCTTTCAAACAAAAAAAAAAGAATTTTGAGAATCTGTTCACCCAATCGAAAGTTATGAGGTAATAAACATAAAAAAATATAGTCGAATTTAGTACCTCCTCCTTTTTGGAAGTCGGTAGAAAATATTTAAATAGTACCTGAAGCGGAGGTTAACTGCAGTTACAATCGGTCATTAGTTTAATACTAGAATAGTGTAATTTAGGGTACCGTACCCCGCTACATAACCTTATTACTAAGTATCCGTCTATGGTAACCTTGACCTAACACTTAAAAACTTTGTCCTATGTACATGTTCTTGAGTCCCTGCTTGCCATGGTCATGCCATAACTTGAAAACGACTCTACCTATTTCATCCATATATTTTTTTAGTTTTCTTTTACTTTATAGAATGTTACCCGGAAAAAAATAAGAAAGTTCACAGAAAATTTGAAAAACTCACGAATATAAATCAACATCCCCATGTTTTACCACAGTATGAATATAGAAAAACAGTACGGAAACTAAGCCTAGTTAAGCGAAATAAACTTATACGTGACCACTCGTCTTGACGCAGCCTCACTACTAACAGCACCGCGACAACCGCTTAGAGCTCTCGTCGATGCGCATGTTTGTGTGAGTGAGCCGTTTCGAACGTCTGTAGGTAGTTTCCGTACTGTTTCTCTATATTTATACTGTGGTATTACTGATATTTATTTTGTGCTAGTGCACAATAACTTTGTTTCCGTGTAATCACTTCACGGAATTATCATTAGGAAGAAAATGGGGTAAGTACCAAAACTAATATTGACAAGCACCCTGGGCAATTGCTCACAGAATCGACCAGTCGATTCTGTGAGCATTATCTAAAGTAAACATCTCCAAAATTATGGCAGTGCCTATTCTGTTCAGGCTAAATCCAAATTAGTATAACACTTGCGAATGACAGTATTAAAATTATATTTCTCTTCAATTGTGGGCATATTTTAGACAGTTTAGTCGTCACGTAACTTGGTGCTCGCTATATTAACCTAAAATAACCCAACATTTGTGAAAGGCAATGACTGACACAATGCTGCACTCAATAGGTCTAAATTAATTGAATGAGATAGTATACAGGGTGTCCCAGAACTCAACGTCAAGCCGAAAGGGGGTGACAGGATTGATTGTAACCATCATGAGAAAACTCAGAAAAAAAATCTATCCAATCATCATCATCATCATCATCATCTCAGCCGTAGGACGTCGACTGCTGAACATAGGTCTCCCCCATGATTTTCCAAAAGGACCATATGGAAGCGGCCTGCATCCAACGTCGTCCTGCGACCTTCCTCAGGTCGTCTGCCCACCGTGTCAGTGGACCTACCGTGATCTTCACTCCAAAACCTTTCGGCCCCATCGGCCATCTGTTCTGCGTGCTATGTGGCCTGCCCACTGCCACTTCAACTGGCTAATATTCTGGGCTATGTCGGTGACTTTCGTTCGTCTACTGATTTCCTCATTTCTGGTTCGATCACGTAGAGAGACCCCGAGCATAGCTCTCTCCATAGCTCGTTGTGCGACTTTGAGCTTATCTATGAGGCCCATAGTAAGAGACCACGTTTCAGTGTCATAAGTCATCACTGGTAACACACATTGGTCGAAGACTTTTGGCTTGAGGCACTGAGGTATTTGTATTTTGGTATTATATGTACCTATGTATTATATATTATTTTAAACATACATAATACTATGTATGTTTAAAAAACAAGCTAACAAATATATACTTATGTAATAGCTAGTGCCTGCAACTTCCTCTGCGCAGGATTAGTACTTTGAGTAGCTTATTATCTTCTTCAAGACCATATCTAATAAAATATCATAAAATATTTACATGGTCAAACTCAATTGCTATAATAGTGTTATATGAGTAAATATAAGTACTTAGTATATCAATCAGTAAACATTAATAATAAAATACAGGACTTTCGTACATACAAATGTAAAATTTATCACCATGGGAAAAACTGTCATTACATTTCATCACCCTTGACGGTCGCCGAGCACGTCTAGTGTATCGAGCTGTCAAATTGACTTGACTTTAGACTATGCTATCAAAAACTGACTCATACTTTGACAGAACTATTATCATTACGATCTTGACGTAGGCGGAGATCTTATTATTTTGTCTATGCTGTGCCCAAGCATATTTCGCTTATTCACCCGCTTGGTGATGGGTGGTGATGGTGAAGAAAAGTATCATATGTGTTAATCCAGCGCCTCTTCTACTTCCACAACAAATTTCATCAAAATTGCTCCCGCCGCTTGTGCGTGAAAGAGTAACAAAGATCCACACATCCACACATCCATTTATCCATACATTCATACGTCCATACTCACACACTTTTGCGTTTCTAATATTAGTAGTATAGTAGGATATGAGTAAATTTGAATACTTAGTATAATCAATCAGTAAACCCTTATAATATACAACCCTACGTACATACAAATCTAAAATTAATCACCATGGAAAAAACTCTCATTATATTTCATCACCCTTGACGTAGACGGATCTTGTTATTTAGTCTATGCTGTGCCCAAGAATATTACGCTTTTTACCCGCTTGATTATGAATGATGATGATGATGGAAAGTACCCTATGTGTTAATCGAGCGCCTCATCTATCTCCATACCAAATTTTATCAAAATTCCCCCGCCGTTTGTGCGTCAATGAGTAACAAAGATCCACACATCCATACATCCATACTCACAAACTTTCGCGTTTATAATATTAGTAGGATATAGAATACCTACTTGTCCTGAGTGACTGGTTGATTCATCAACGCAGATCCTAAAGCACTGGGGCTATGGTATTTTTTGCAGTTGATGCATTTTATGATGTAAGCATCTACCAAGGAAGGATTATTCAACATTAGATGCCTAAGGGGGTCAATATATTATTCATTTTTAATTTATTTCTGTTGCAACGTATCCCACAGACCAAGCGAGTCAAGCCGCTGGCGGACCAGTTATTTTGCCTTTAAACAGCTTTTACGGAAAACTTGACAAACCTCTACTACAAGGGATTCCAAGACTTTTTCTTATTATGATACCTTAAAATTGGCTTAAAAATATAGAAGGAGTAATTTAATAAGTATGTTATCACTATTCAAGGAAAAAGAGAAAAATGCAAAGACGATATTAAAAATATATACGAGAAAGTCGTTTTATTTGACGATCATTTTGTTCCAAACTGTCCTTAAGCATCACAAAAGACGCAATAAATTCGTATTTTACCGCCCAAACTTGTGTACAAACTGAAATACGACATATCATAAAATCAAAACAGACTCGTAACATTCATAAATAGAGTAGGAATATATCTCACATCCGACTATGTCATTATTCAAAACGAATTCGTACACACAATATGGCATCTGTGCTTCGCCACCCAGATTTAAAATACTAGCCATCATAAACAGACCTATATCTCTACCTTATATTTCCAGCAAATTCAAAGATAGAGACATGAAGCTTTAATAGTAGTAGATCTAGATAAACTGGCTAGACAAGAAAAGGAGTGAAGCCGAATGCTTGACATCGGCGACGCTAAATGGTGCGGAAAAATCAACGAGTTCTCGTAATTTTTGCTAAAGGAAGTGCTCCAGTAGTTTGCACGAAAACTTATGGGATTAACAGTAACTCTGCTCTTATTTCGGAGGAAAATTGAGGAAAGTGTTCGGGGAGTTATCTAGGTGTTGTAGTGTTTGGTTCCATGTCGTTTGAAGTATTAGGAAAATAATTATTTTTAAATGAAATGGATGTGGCTGAAAGGGACTCGAACTTCTGGGCATAGTGATGACCATACTTTCACGGGAAATTTCCGTATATTTTTCAAACTGCGGCGCTTTAATAAACCTAAGTATGTATCTCTATACGAGGGTCTATAGAGTAGTGCCCGTTTTCACCAACATTTTAGGTAACACCTAAGCCAAGTCAGGTGACATTTTTGTACTACTAAGTGTTACCTAACTGGCTTAGGTGTTGCCTAAAATGTTGGTGAAAACGGGCATAGGTCTGTTAGATAGGATAGATAGAATAAATAAGGTAAATTTTGCTTTACGAAAATAATTGGGCGTATAGAAATTTATAATAGGTATGTAGTTATTTTCCGCGCGAGTGATGCCGCGTCTATTATGTTATGCAACTTAAAGATTTTCGACTCCTTAACTATTCAAGTGACTTTTCTTAATGATTAAAATCGGTAATATTTATGTTGTCAACAGTTTTCAAACAGCTAAATTGGTCACTTTTAGTTGCGATTCCAAATTGTTATTTCTCTTAAACTGTTGAGTTTTAAATAAAAAACCGTTTCATAAAAACATTTATCGACTTTTATTGAAGCTACAGATAATCATACTTTAGTAATGTTTTTAATTTACTAAAACAATAGATATTTTACTAACTACACTTATAAGTATGTTTTACGTTAATAAGGTTTGGGTTATTTTAACTTAAAGTCGTTTGAGTATTGTGCCAAAAGTAAAAATAGCCATATTTTTACATCAATTTCATCTTTTTTTTATAGTATTACTTTTAAAATCACTAACGCCTGATTTAGCCAAATTTCAATGTTTCAATTTCATCTTTAAATATTTAAAAAAAGTAACTATAATAAACAATAGCTTATAAGAAAGTTATGTCAATTTCCCATAAAACGTGTTTTACTTTATAATTTTACTATTTAAACTATATAGTTAGGAAAAATATCAATTTTAGGAGTCTGTAACTAAGTTTGGTAAGTGTAGTAGATAGAGTCTGTGATTCTCTCAACTGGGCCATTCGATCCACAATTCACGTGGGATTTAGACTTTCGAGAAATGAATGTAGAATCCGTAAACTGAGGTTATAATAGATTAGATTATTGTTACTACGGCTGACTCGTAATCGGGTTCATGAATTTCAGACGTGACCCGCAATTTGAATCTCTCTCACTACAAAAGATGATACAGTGTTTTTATTGAAATTATAAACATTAACATATTTTGTCAACAGGCACACTTTG
Organism: Selenia dentaria; assembly: GCA_917880725.1. Classification (NCBI taxonomy): domain Eukaryota; kingdom Metazoa; phylum Arthropoda; class Insecta; order Lepidoptera; family Geometridae; genus Selenia; species Selenia dentaria. The sequence continues at coordinate 25,686,716 of OU862893.1, forward strand.
TGACTTAAAACATTTGATTTATTTTTATGAGTTTGTCCACGGCTACTACCTCCTACTACTGTCACCTTACCTATTTCTACATAAGGAGTAATGTTCCCATTACCGTAATCGGCTTTGAAGGGTATGGGTACCGGCGAAATAACATGCACATGAGACTTTGTCAAACAATGTGTTGATTGCATGAAAAAAAATCACTGAAATCGGACAATGTTAAGAGGTAGAAAAGAGTTTTTTCTTTTAGTATGTATAAGTACTAGCTATGCAATCCTCTTAATGTCTCAGGGTTACGGACGCAGCGCAGTACATCGTTTGTGATGAAATGCATCTGTACCAGTTAGAGATTGTCGCTTAACACCGGTTATTGTTAAACAAATCCCGCAGGAGGGTGTCGTGCTTGTGCCTTTTCCTAATAAAATAAATGAATAATGTTTCTATCAGGACTTGACATTCAAAATTTTTGTCTAAAAACATCAATCTACAGTTTAATAACAAGTACAATTTGAAAAATTTAATACCGACTTCCATTCTATTCAGTTATTGGAGTGTATCTCAAAAACTACTGGGCCGAATTTGATGAAACTTAAATGGGATCACACGGAAAGAATTTTGAGAATCCATTCACGCAGTCGAAAGTTATGAGGTAAAACATAAAAAAAAACAGTCGAATTGAGTACCTCCTCCTTTTTTTGGAAGTCGTTAAAAAGAAATTTGTTTAACCCAGAACGTGCGTATACGACACGAGTGAAGTGGTACCAATTCATCACCTTGCTACCGTTACATCACCTTGCTGCCCTTACTTCTCCCTTTTTATATAGGGTCGGTACAATTACCTTTTTTTATATGTTTTTTTGTCAATATATCTTCATCTAGCACGTTAGAAATCCCGCTTGCGGACGAAAGTTATTTATCTCCGTCGTCACCTCGAAATAAACTTATTCTTTGAAATAATCTGCGTGTTGATCAAAAATGATTTAAAGATACCGAAAAAAAGTTTAGAGATTATCTTCCACTTCCGCGATCAAAAAGTTTTATGGAATTCCCGAGTCAGAAACACAATAATATAACTCAATTTAGAGAGGGGTCTGTCTCGAGCAAGCTTTGTTCTCACCAGGACAATGCAACAGTATGGTACCCTGGCAGGTATACGATAATAGTAATTCATCTGTGGGTTCGTGAATTTGGATTCAATACTACATATGATTACCAAAGGATGTGTTTATATGGTGTTGTGTTTTCGTGTGCGTGTGTCTGCATTACAAGTTCGCAGGTATGTGTGTGGCAAAGGGTGTGTGTGTATGCATGTGGATACTAGTATCTGACTTCGTCGGCGTAAAATAAGTTTATCGAGATAACTCGGCGACAATTTTGTCCAGTAAAGGGACAAAGCTTGGGCTTATTATATAGGCTAAAAACCTATGTATGCCTGTTTTCTGCAATGTTTAAATAGTAAGAAGAATATATTTCGAATTTTGAACATGTATACAGATTTTCTAGTTAGTAGGGAGCGGTATTAACCTTTAAGGTGCTGTCAATTCATAATGTCGATAAAAATAAGGGGGTTTAAAGCAGTTTATCTCATAAGCAGCGATTTTATTAAAATTATATGACATTTATAAGACTTCGAAGTACACATTCTAAGTATAGATTCTAAGCACTAGCTGCTGAAACAAAGTATTTACTAGTTTGGCAGCCTATGGATTCACTTAATAATTGTACAAGTTATGTCAATAAATTAATATCATACAATATCATTTTTTGATACACATACATAACAGATTATTTTTTTGTGCAAATATTTTTTAATGTATTTTGTACGTTTTTACGAGATGCGCTCGCTTGATTTTGAGTAAAGGAAATTGAACGTACCCAAGCGCTGATCTAACGACAGAAAAGATATCATATTTGTTCTGTGGAGCTGACAGCGCTTTAAAGTTCACTTCGGTTTCTCTTTCCCGCCATTCGCTTGAAGAGTTAATCGCATATAATTACTTGCCATGGTTACCTACGCCATAGTTAAATGTACGAGTATTACAAATTACTTATTACTTTAGAGAATCTATCTGTACCACACTGTACAGAGACACAGCTTCCTGTAACACACGGCGATTGCATAGCCTATAAATTTTTATACTGTGACGATATGTACTTCTATGTGGAGCGATGTGTGCGTGAGCGTTTAGCGCTGCGGACAGATTCACGTACGAGAATGGTGGGATGCTTTGGGCAGGCAAAAGAGGCGCGTCTCGCGTCGTATATCTAGTTAACCATCCAGTGACACTGTACTGATTTTACTATCCTGGCGTGTGTACTAGCTTCATGTGGCCGGCGAAGCCAGTTTTCAGTTAGCTAGTAAGCAGGAACCATGCGTTATGTTAATTTTTCTGACGTGTTTTTGAGATTTTAAGATGCCCAAACTATGTAGTATGTTTGTGTAACGCCACACTTCCAAGTTAAAAAGACAAGTTATAAATTATAAACGTGATCAGGTACAAAAAAATTGTGGCAAATTAAAGAAAGTGGGTATAGTCCCGTACCGTTTTTTTAATTCATCTTCTACTTCGTCTAGTGCAAATTGGGACAAATTTCGAAGTTTTTTTCGCATGCAATTCATGATAGATGCGTGGTTACCTCAGTCACCGCAATAGTACTGGCTTAAAATAATGAAACCTTATAAACGGAACTAGCTTGTTCCAAGCCAGGTCAGCAAGCCAGGGCAGCTTAGTAGAAAACTGGCTTGCTATCCTGGCTTGAAAAACTGACCTCGTGTAACCCGCGCATTAAAGGTTAAGCGTGCCTTCGGATTTGGAACCTTTGATTATGAACGTACTATACTGGCAACATAGCTATCCATAAAACTGCCAGTGTCATACGCTTTTGTTAACGCGTTTCCGAAATTGACATCGACGTAACAAGCCTTTGTGGATGTGAGGCACGCAATTCCCTAAGCGGCGCAGCCAGTAGAAGCAGACAACGATTAGCTAGTTCGAAACAAAAAAACGTATCGATTATTTGCGCTCAAGTGCCTTTTGTATTGTCGCTCTGTCGGCCCGTTCTGCACCCTAAGCACTTTATTTTTAAGTTTATCTTATAATGGTAATCCGTGACTTCACACGTTTGACTGTCGGGATACGGCACCCAAGAACTACATTGATAAGCATTATACGACATTAGCAATTTGACAGTGCGATTCTCTAAGAGCAAACATCGTTGCATCTTTGGCAACATCCGTGAAACAAATGACGACATGACAGGAAACGTTGGTAAAACCAAAGACCTACCTAAAACAACCTTGTGTACAAGGGCGATATCTCATAAAGTATTTGACTTCGGTGAGCTCGTCGACAAGCGCATCGACGAATCAGTAGAGAATCGCACGGCTGTTTTAGAGATAAATGGAAACAAATAGGCAGATGTATATATATTAATACAGCTATATGTATATCAATACAGACTACAGACGTATAGCAATAATTATTTTTTTAATTTAAGAATAGTCAAAACTATTAAGCCAAGTGCGAGTCGGACTTGCACACTAAGGGTTCCGTACCATTGTCTATACAGCTCCCATACGACATACATGATTTTTGGCGTTTTTATACATATTGGTACAGAACCCTTCATGCGCGAGTCCCACTCGCATTTAGCCTTTGTTTTTATAGCGGCAACAGAATTACATCACAATACATCGTCTGTGAAAATTTCAGCTTTTTAACTATCACGGTTCATGAGATACAGCCTGGTGACAGACGGACGGACAGACAGACAGACAGATGGCCGGACAGCAGAGTCTTAGTAAAAGGATCCTGTTACGCTTTGGGTACTGAACCATAAAAAGCGTGAAATATTAGATAAAAATGTTTAGATGTCTACAGAATTCGAAATGTTACGATACCAGCCAAGGTAATAAGTCGGACGCGCAGTAAACGCCCAAGTGCGAGTCGGACACGCAGTAAACATCATTATATGATTGCTTTATAAGAATAGGCTAGTATAATCGACGCTCTATGGGAACTGGTTCTCTGCACGTTTCATTGTGGTAATTCACCCATTGAGTGTAACCATTATGCAAATGTTATTAGGCTGGGCTTATTCCGAATGATTAGTGTGACGTCATTAAAATACACAGTCGTTATTGTGTTAATTGAAGTGGCTTGTCAATTCGCAAAATAAAACGTTTTTAAAGCGGGTGTTATTGAACAAGATTGTAAAAGCAAGTTAAGAGATAAGATGGCAATAAGCTCATCCAATATTTGATAGCTCTATTCAGCTTCGGTCCAGAGATTAATAATATGAAATGCGAAACGTGTGCATATTATAATCAAGTCTCAAATCAGGGTACCCAATAATAAATGACGATGATGATGTGATGCTACCAAATCACAGACTCAGTCAGTACCTAAGCCGACTGCGTTGACTGTGAATGTCCAACCTCAGTGCCCTACAATGACCTGTGCTTCACCACTCCAGCAGTTGCTATCCAGGTGCAAAATCAGCCAGTAGGCCAAGCGGTAGCCGACACGAACAGCATGAAAACAAAGCCACAGCGTCATCCCGTCAAAATCACAGATGTGCTGAAGCTGAAGCAAAGTAAAAAAACCGAGTTGAAGCAGCCTACCGCATACCCTCAGCCGACAGCGGTATCACATTCTACTCATATTGCGGAACATAGCACTGAAAATATTTCAGTATCCGTCTCCAGTGACGTTCAGAAATGGGCACAGGCCACGATTAGTACGATTAGTAAAAAGGAAAGGTTACGATTAGTATTACCGCGTCTAGTAATAATAACAATAAAATCAAATAAATGAGGTAGGGCAAGTAAAAAGAAGGATTTTATAAATGGCTTTACTTAAATTTATTTCAAATACAGTAGAGATCAGGGTGTTACAGTGGCATGAGTTTTATAGTATCAAGGATGTTTGTTTAAGTACACAAAACTTTTATACTATTCATTACAACATTTTGACGCATGTATACCTAAGAAGAACCAAACTTACTTCGCACCAAAGCATTAAATGTAAGCTTAATCACATCAATATTTTGGAAATCTTGAGAGTTCCGAAGCACAAAACCTAGCCGTCGGTACAGCTCTGGCAATTGTGGTAATATGGTCGTAAAAAGTGAGCTTTCGATCAAATGTAACACCCAGATCTTCTATTAATGTTGCCCGTGCGATAACATTTTTTAACAAAGGTACGAGATGCAAAATAACTTTGCTGCCGAGTGAAACACACATTTTTTCACTTCAATACAGCGAGGTGGCAAAAACAGCTAAGTTATTAAATTAGTGTTTGTTCATTTTTAACCGACTTCAAAAAAGGATGAGTTTTTATGTATGTTTTATGTAAATGTTAGCCAATTTCTCCCCATTTGTAGGCCGATTCTCAAATTATATATACTTCCAAGGTGGTCCCATTTCAATTTCATCAAATTCTGTCAAGCAGTTTTTGAGTTACAATCCAAAAACTGAAAAGTGTTAATTTATCTTGATGATATCATGATTGATAACAGATCCCGTAAGTAGCGGGTCACTTAAAATGGTGAATTTTTTTTTTACCAGTAGTAAAACCGTTTTCAACACCAAAAAGTGTGAAATAACTTGTCGAAGTCAGTACCATGTACACACTATTGTGACTTAAACTAGCTATGATGTATGGTATCGTTTCAACAAGTTATTTCACACTTTTTGGTGTTGAAATTAGTTCTATTTAAAAAAAAAAACCTTTAATAATTAAAATGACTGCAATTGGTAATATTGATAGTATTTTTTTATGGAACTGTTATCTGCCTACATGTGTTTGTCACTTGTGTACTATTACTAGATACATTATTTTGCAAATTTGCGGACCATTGCTCAATTTCATTGGAATCCAATCCAAATCGTGAATGTTGGAGACACAAACAGATTAGCAAGCGATTTAAAACGATTTTCGAACCAGGGGTTTTCCTATAAACTTCATGTTTTATGCACACCCTCGAGATAATTTAAATAAATAAATATAATGTTATTTCCCATAATTTTGTCACACAATTTATTACTTTCTAATTTATTTAAACCGAGTTTTGAGTGAATCGGACCAAGGAATAATATTTTCCATACAAACTTTACCACCGTCTTTGATCCTTTTAGAGATTGATTTATATAAGATCTATCTAATAAAGAATTGTATGAGCATCTATATTTATAAGTGAGAAATTGATTGTAATTTGTTTTGTGTATCATAAATAAATAAATAAATAAAAAATAAATATCTATATGTTATTCCATAACTCAAAACATTCTACATTTTAAACTTTACTAAAATCGGTTTAGCGGTGACGGCGATACGTGGTAACAAATATTCACACGCAAACTTTCGCTTTTATAACTACGAACTCCCATACAAACTTTCATTTTTATTTCAACCCCTTTATGCCAATTTTTACACCAAAAGGTAATTTATATGTCTTATCTCAAGGTCTAGTTTATTTTTGTAGGTAACAAATTTCGTGACAAAAAACGTGACTTTTTTTAACCTTCATCTCCTCTTTCATCCCCGTATAGGTCAAATATTCAAAAAAGCTAGAATAAATATTTACTAATTTCATGTCAAGTGCCTAAATATACAAAGTTTCATAGCTTTATCTTCGACAAGGACGAACTGCCATAGAAACTTACATTCCCTATTTCAACCTTTTCATACCATATTTGTTCTCCAAATGTAACTTAGTCTTTTCTCAAGGTCTCGTCTATTTATGTAGGTACTAAAGTACGTCAAAATCTGTTTAGGGGTGAGGCGTAAAACCATACCCTTGTTTGAACTTCCATACGAACTTTCATCTCCACCCAAGACAAGAAATAACAATAACGTTATAGCAAATATTGTGAATAAATATATTCATATCAAGTGCCATTAACAAAGTTTGATAATTTTAACTTTGACAAAAATTAACTACCATACAAACTTTTATCCCCCATTTTAACCCCATTAAGACTTTTTTAATGATAAAAGGTAGCGTATGACCTAAGGTCTAGTCTATTTGTGTCGGCACCTACCATATTTTATTAAAATCTGTTCTGGAGTGAGGCGTTAAAACGCGCCCTTTTTTAAATTTACATATATACCATACAAACTTTCACCTCCTATTTCATCCCCACACAGATCAAAATTCCCAAAACACTATTTTAAATATATATTAGTTATTCAGATCAAGTACCTACATACAAAGTTTCATGATTTTATCTTCGACAATAACGAACTTCCATACAAACTTTCATCCCCAACAAGGACGAAAAACCGACATAAAAACATAAATATCAAGAAGCAGTAATGAGGACGACACAATGCACAATAATTAAAAAGTATAGATATAATAAAAACAGGATGATAGGCGGCGTCTTAGCGCTTATTTATTTTTCTCTTTGTCTCTAACAACTTTCATTCTGAGTTGGGAAGAAATAATAACTTTAACTACCCTCCACAGACCCTGTTGTCAGGTCTGTACCATTGTTCACTTGTTCCTTGGCTTATTTTTTAAACAATTTAAATAACAATACAAGTTACCAATCATAAAAAAGGGGGGGGACTAATGCTTTTTTTTTAAGTGACACTAAGGTTAGCTTCTAGCTTGTCATGCTGTAGATATAATTATGACGCAATCATCACAGAAAGCTCAAGTCCGTGGTATTGATTGATCCAGAGGGTATTGAATTAGTGACCGAGCATCATTCTCTCTTCGATAAAAACGATCCCACGAGTACAGTTGGTCAGTTTTATAAACACGTGGGATGCATCTTCTGTACTAATTGAACTGTCATTCAGACTGTCCAAGGTAACACAATTCCGCGAAATTTATTTTAGAACTAAATATTGGCGACCCTATTTTTCAATATAAGACATCAAAGGGAAAGTTTTTCCAAAGCCAGGGATCGGCAAATTAATGATAGCCGTTAAGTGATACCGTTATGGTTATAGCCTTCTGACAATCTGTCGAAAATTAACGCTGTAGTATCCAATTTACTGAAGGAAATTAATATCAGATCGTTTTCAAGTGTTTATAAATGGATATTATGTTTTTCTTAAGCGTATTTGCCACAAAACAGGTGATGATCTGATCCTATCCCTATTCAAATTCCTATGTAACTTTTTGATAAATATTTTTATGATAATTTGAAATTAATACGCAGTTGATGCGACATCGTGAACTTTGTAGCTTATATTCCGTTATTATGTAGTTTACAACCATCACCGTATTTCTACAATGATCTTAACATGTATAGATGTGCCAAATAAATGAAAAACGTCTCTTAAATACGTCCGTGTTACGACATCAGTCTCAGTTTGTAATCTACAGTGCTTAACGTCTTGGTGGCATAATATATCGAGCTTAAATAAAAGTGAAAGCTATTTCTTTGGCGTGTGGTGTAGTTTGGTTATATCATGTATCATTAACACTTAATAATGACAGATGTTATTTAGAAAGCTTAGATCTCGTTTAAACCCGCAGATTTACTTTTATAGTTGGTCTGGTTATAGTTCGATAAGTACGCGGCCCAATAAAGTTGGATTTTGCTATGTCTAAAGATGTTAAGTTTTTTATGTTTTTTTTAACTAACCCGCGTGCAGCTTCGACAATTCATTTTAAGTTTTAAAGCGCAGCAGCTTAGGCTCAGTTAGTCAACAAGAAATAGCGCTCTGAAATCTCATCAAAAATATTTGGAAATAATTTATTATCGTTAAATCCTAGTTAGTTATTGTCGTTAGTGTCGTGTGTTCGTTTTACGTAGTTTCAGTTTGTGAAACAATGCCATATTTTCCTATTTAAAGTTCATCGTTATTATAGAAGAAATATCTCTTAGCGACTGCCTTTTAGAATAAGTTTAGCAAAACAATGTTATTTTTACCTACTACTATTATTTGGTCCCGAACTCTGACATAGATGACGCCGCTCGTAACGTCATTTGGATATTGTATTGTTTTGGAACGCCACTGACTGATCTCTCATACTTTGTGGTGTCTATGACAGCAGATCACTTGCAATTTGTAATTTGTTGAGAAATTAGATAACTTCTTGGCTTTGAGTAAAATGGCTACGAGCCATATTTGTTGTTGAAATGTATAATTAATTGAGTGTGAATTCGATCACGCTGTAGGCCATGTTGTGTGTATATATGTAGAGTGGAATATTGCACCTGTTTGCATCTACGCTGAAGTTGGGACACCGCTGGCAGCCGATTTGAAGATCGAAGACACGTGCAAGAGCCCTAAAGTTTGTCGGTTTATCCCATCCTGGTTCCTTGCCAACGCCTCTACCCCTCTCCCCTGACAGAACCAACTACCGGACGATACGCTCATCAGGATTGATGTGAGTACCTCCCATCTATTTGATAGTTATATAGGCATATTGATTTGATCTAAGCTCCTTATTATCGAGGACAATTCGGTGAGGACTTTGTAAGCACCCGCTTCGCAGACCAAATACACTAAACGCTTCCACACTCTACTCCGGTCTGAGGAGCCCCAGTTGAAGTGCGTTCCACACCGAACAACTATTACTTTATTTACTCTCATGACGTAAAGTTCGAATTATAAACTAGAAAAGAAGTTTACATTGACGTACTTTACAAATACAATTACGAAATTAAACAATACAATACATTATATAACACTTTTTTCTGTAACTAAGTAATGTTTTAATATAAATTAACTTGTAATATTATATAGGACAGTACAAGCACCATTGCCTTATTAAAAAAACCAAAGCCGAATGAAACATAGGCACTTTGTAATCGAAGTGATTATAATTATTATCTTTGCTTTGTATGTATGTGCGTATACTGTATACACATTAGCAATATATGTATGATTACTACTATAAACGGCAAGTGTTTTTTTTAAATAAAGTTTGCTTTCGTGATATTTAAATTCAATTGGAAAGCTTTCCAAGCGATGACTCTTCTAGTTCAATTTGTTTAATAACACCAGACATTTAAAATGAAGCGAAATTAGTAGAAAACTCATTGCCCTTAGTCAAAGAAAAATACCAATTTGCTTACGAAAAGTTCGCAAAATAGAAAATCGACGGTAAGCTTACACTCATCTGGTTTCCTTGCTTATACTCATCTGGTTTTATTTAAATTACTCGCACTACTTGAGTAAAGTAGTATACAAGTCTTATTGGCCCGCAATATCAGGACTGCTGGCCACGCTGGTTTCGAGCTAAGCTTAGCTACGCTTTCGGTCTTTACGCTGGATCATCATTGCATCCCATGCTGGCCGCGCTACGCTCGCGCTGTGCTCTCAGGCATCATCATCGCTGACAGCAATGCAGCTTTTACAGACCGTGACAGTAATGTACTTTTACGCCTGGATGTTTATATAGTAAGAGGCGAGGAAACTCGACTTACCTACTAAAAGAAAGCCCTGCAAGACCTTTACGTTGACCTGACACTTATTGCAGTAGCGGAAAAGGTTTTGCTCGGCATTGCGGTAGGTACCTGGGACACAATTGCCTTTTTTTTGAAATGCAATAATTGTGTGAATCGGATTTCATCCACCCTGTAATTGCACTTCACTGGCAATAGAATCCTTTGCCGTATTACCAAAAAAATACTATTACGTAGCGTAGATAGATAGGCCGTAAGGTAGCAATATACGAGAAGTCTCTTTCACACCTTATAAATTAGTTGTCTTCAGCTGTTATACGATCCTCTAGAATTTGCTTTTGCGGAGGACGAAATAAAGAACTGCTGAGGTTACTTTTGCCTTATGTAAAAACTCCAATATAAATTTTCTTGCATGAAAGAAAATGGTATCTGATATTGGAAATCTTATCAGAAGGTATTACGACTTAGTCTATGGTTACAAGTTACACCCAATTAAAATATATTTGAACGAAATAGCTTAACGTGATCGTTACCAGAACTTTATGGACTACACTGCACAGCCGATTCAGGCAATGTTGATCGTAAAGCGTCACACAGCCTGAATACACTACAATAGTAAATTAAATCCACTTTATTCAGTCGTCTTCTCTCACCCACCAATGCACCAATATATAGGTACCTGTATGTATGTATGTATACCATATGCATAGTACTTCGATCGCGCGGCCCCCAGTTGATTGTTGAAGATTGATTTTCATTTTTTCATTTGCAAAACTCATCATAAGATTTGATTATTTTTTTTTTATTTGAAGAATCACACAAACAATAATTCTTGAATGGAGGACCTCCTCTTTTTTTAGAAGTAGTTTGTAAAACTATTAGACTTTAAAAGATCATACAGAGCAACGTCATCACCATAGCAAAATATTACACAATGCAATATATTCGAAGGTATACAAGTGATTGTTACTACCTCTTGAGTGTTGGAAGTAAATATGAAATGACCTCGCGTTTGTACGTCACACGAGGCCATTAGAGAGCTCAGACTTGCTCCTCAAACTCAGGTTCTCTCACGTAAGAACACGGTAATGGTACTCACATTATAAACTGTGGGTGCGGGCCGTTAACTCCGGATTTTATAGCTGCAGAAACTTCTACAACATACTGAATTTTTATTTTCTACTTTCTAGGCCGCAATGTCGGAACTTGAGGTTATCAGTTTAACGGTGCAGAAAGGAACCTGTTTGGCTATTTTATTCAAATTAACTATCGGGTAAAAGTGATAATGTAAATTATTAAAAAGGTGTTCTGATGTAATTAGAAACAAATACATTAACATGTTTAAATCAAATACATTATTTTGTTGTATTCTTCATTGTTTTGTGTGTGTTACACCTACCTACGCATGAAATTAATTTTTGAAATAAAATTATTAACTCATAATCAAATTGTTGTTTGTTAGTGGTCGCATACGTTTGTACACTTGCACCTCATACATAATACTTAAAATCTTATATCAAAGATTTCAATTTAAGTAGTGAGAATAAAGTCATAGTCACATAAATAGGTTTGTCATTAAGTCACGTTTTAGTTAACCCGTTCAATGTCTACTACTTTCGGTTTCTTTCCGAACTACGCATAAAAGTTTAGATAAAAAATACTACTCTTGAATAGTTTGACGAACTAAAAGCAAATTTATACCAGTGGAGTGCATTGGATTTGATAAAATTAGTTACAAACAAGGGGTACAAAATATGTAATAAATTTAGTGTACGCGCAACATTAAGTGTCTAACTATTCGGTTCGCTTCTTTTCGCTTCCGAGTCTCAGTGCGCTGTAAGCATCAAGGAACTTAAATTATTTAGGTCTACGTATAATGAAGTTTCGCTCCGGCTGGCACGCAGTCTGAAACCGCGGCCCTCTCCGTCGATATGTTAATGTAATTACTGTGCACAAACCGTTCACTTCATTTCGAACTTGGGTGTACTTTAAATAGGTATATTTAATTATTGTTGTACTTAATATTAATTTAGAATCAAGAAGGATTGGGATCTTATTCTCGACTAGGTACTCATTAAAAACAAAATAATTGTTTGGCTCCTGTAAACCTAAAATACTGATAGCTTTATGATTATTTTACTCGTCGACACCATAGAATAAGTAATCCGACTAATATTATAAACGCGAAAGTTTGTGAGTATGGATGTATGGATGTGTGGATGTGGATCTTTGTTACTCATTGACGCACAAACGGCTGGGTAAATTTTGATGAAATTTTAGTATGGAGGGAGATGAGGCACTGGTTTAACATATAGGATACTTTTCATCATCATCATCATCCATCACCGAGCGGGTGAAAAAGCGTTGTATGCTTGGGCACAGCATAGACAATATAATAAGATCTCCGCCTACGTCAAGATCGTAATGATGACAGTTCTGACAAAGTTTGTCTCAGTTTCTGATAGCTTAGACAAAAGCCAAGTCAATTTGACGGCGACCGTCAAGGGTGATGAAATGTAACACAAATACCGTCAAGGTTGATGAAATTTAATGACAGTTTTTATCCATGGTCATTAATTTTATTTTATTATTATTGTTTACTGATTGATATACTTAGTATTTAAATATAATCAAATAACGCTATTATAGCAATTGCGTTTGACCATGTACATATTTTTTGACATTTTGGTATAAAGGTAGATATGCCCTTGGAGACATAATAAGCTATTCGAAGTACTAATCCTGCGCAGACGTAGTCGCGGGCACCAGCTAGTATAATATTACACAAAGATGTAACATTTTGCTTGTGTGTTATTCAAGTTATATTTAATTTTACAACACTTATTACAATATTGTATGAAACTAAGAACAATTGAGATTTTTATGGTCAAAGATTAGCGGATATTTGGATAAAATGGCCCCCAACTTGTGACTCATAGCAAAGAATAAAACGTCTAACGGGTAGTAGTGTGTTAGGTCAAGTCTAGATATGCACTATTGAGCGTCTGCTTATGAGCAGAGAAATTATATCTGTAGTTCTATCGTGTAAGTGTATTTTTAATCAGCCAGAGATAAACTGAAGATACAATGTGTGACTATTACCGCTACAATGTACTTTGAATACAGTTGTGTACGTTTATCATCTGACAATAAAATACTCCCGGTCGCATAGAAAGTGGGTCAGAATTTAAAAAAATAATTTTCAAATATGTGCACCATCCTTTTCAAATGGAAACTAAATTAAAGTTTTTCATTAAAATAATAAAACTTTAGTATATTTTAAAAAATAACATCACCAGATTTCGGAAAATTTTCAAAGGTAACGAACGGTATCAAATATGCAATATTTGATCACAAGAAGTTCAGCGTGCCAAACCGTAAAACAGTTATATTAACAGCCCAGAGTATAAATATACTAGCGACCCGCCCCGGCTTCGCACGGGTGCAATGCTGATACTAAATAATATAAATACCTACTACAGAATGTCTTTATAAACAACGTTTACAGCTATTTTGTAATTATACAATACAAACATATTTTGTTTAGAAGTAACACTTGAAAGAGCGACATATAATTGACCATGAGAAAAACACTCAACGCTCAAATTTTACCGTCACACCGCTATGTTGCTGCATTTTAAATCTGTAATATCATCGGAAAATATTCATTCTGCTATTGCTGTAAAGAGCCATATTGATCTATATTGAATCGACAATGTATTTAACGTGCTTAATTGGATAAGGATAAATGCTGTATTGATTAAAATAATTTCCTAAATAAGCCATTTTTCCCGGAAATTGCAATGTAAGCGCAAAAAAAGTGTACGAGTTCACATTAGAAATTCCTGTAAATTCATCTGTGTTTCTCTACAATATCAAGCATGTATCATACATACAAACCTTCCTCTTGAATCACTCTATCTATTAAAAAAAAGCGCTTCAAAATCCGTTGCGTAGTTACCCCGAGACGGTAGTGGCAGACGGTAACAAGTATGGCTATTAAAATTGAAATTAACTAAAGCTCTATGTATATATTGAAATACTGATTCTTAATTGTAAATGGCCAGGGATCTAATTTACCACCAGATAGACACTGTGCTCATGAGTGCTCATCTAGTCAAGTGATAACAAAAAAAATATTATAACCGAAACTCACTCACATAACTGACCTCAGTCACAGTTCAATAAAAGGTATCTACACAACAGTTGTGTAAAGGGCACAAAATACCCTCTAATTATGCAAATCCTCGTGAATGTGTTGCTTTGATAAGGGTTTTAAGTTCTCCAAACTGGGCCCTAAAAGTGATTATTCGCATCGTAATGAAGCTCCATTTGAAACTATTGATTTGTCTACCTTCAAGTTTTGCTTACATTTCTATTTTAGCTCGAAGCCTGGTAAGTTTTGAGCCAACAATATGTAAAATTAGAAGTGGTTCTCAGCACTTTGTGATACAACTTTTGAAGTTATACTTTAACTATAATTATAACGTTTCATTAAAGAACCAGTAGCTATGATTTGCATGCATTGATTTAAAGGAGACAGTGCCGATTATAATTCGTACAAGGGCAAATCAGTCTTTTCAGTCCCTGGAAAAATATATGCAAGACTACATCTCAACTATTTATATTATATTAACGGGGCTTAATCGCGTTAGTAATCTAGTCGTTTCGATCAAGTTGCATTGATCGTCACGATCAATGCAACTTGATCGAAACGTCGAGGTAAATAAATACTATGACTAACGCGATTAAGCCCCGTTAATATAATATAAATATGTGTTCAAATCGCGAAAGTTTAAAAATTACTACATCTCAACTGTCTGAAGCAATACTACCTGAGACACAGTAGGGGCGATGACTTTAGATGCTACTGAGTTTGATTTGATTTGATTTGATTTCATGACTTGTGATGCTATTTTTCCCGTCCGACAATTGCAGCAGAAAAGCAAAGAGCAGTTGCAGCCGCTATGTCTTTGCTTTGTTGATTAGGTAAAAGCTTTTGATAGCTTTCCCCGAGAGGCTTTATGGGTGATTCTGCTTAAACTAGGATGTACAGAAAAGTTTGTCAGAGTTCTAAGGTTGTTACATTATAGTATGGACTGTTGAGTTACGACCAATGGTTGCCAGTCTAGTTTTTTCCCGTAAGTTGGGGTGTCAAGCAGGGTTGTGTTTTAGCTCCGACAAAGTTCGCGCTTTGCTTTTCTATGGTCGTTGAAAAGGTTACAAAAACATCTTATAGAGTTCATATACGCTTCAAAACAGACGGTAAGCTTTTCAACCTTGGGAGATTAGAGCTCGCTCCAAATGCTCACTTTATTAGGTATATTATGTATGCTGATGATCTCTGCTTCGTTGCTGATAGTCCAAATGACCTGAAAGAACTTTTGCCAATTTTTCATAATTCATGCAAAAAATTCAGGTTAAAATCAGCATCACATAGACTGAGGTCATGGCTATGCATCGCACGGAACTTTATATTTCTCGAAAAAAGTGTGCTGCTCAAGGTGCACAAATTTAAATACCTAGGAAGTGTGATTACATTCAAAGGGAATCTGGATCCAGAGATAAATATTTGGCTCATTGGTGTTTCGACAGCATTTGGCAAGCTCCGAGACAAAGTCTTTCGTTCATACGTCTTAAGCCTTAGCACAAAAGTAAAAGTATATATCGATTATATTGCCGAAACTCATGTACTCCTCGGAAACGTGGTGTATATATCAAAACACATACGCGTTTTAGATAGGTTTCACCTTAAATACCTCCGTGATACATCGTACAACATATCGTGGTCAGCTCGTGTCCTAAACTTGGAGGTTTTAAGAAGAGGCAACGTTGGAGGTATAGAGCGGCTGCTTATTTATTGCGACGTCAGCCACGTTGGTGCGGCCATGTGACGAGGATATCTGGATACGATAGGGTAGCAAAGCGCATCTTCTACTCTGCACTACAGAATGGCAAGCGGAAAAGCAGTGGCCGATTTCTTAGATACAAAGATGCTCACAAGAGGCACATAAAGAGGGCAAAATTGAACCCACTCTTTGGGAGGCACTCGCACAAAACCGCGAAGAATAATGGCGTTTGGTGCTGCAAAATGTGAATGTTTTTGACGATGACAGGAGGCGAGAACTTGATGATAAACAAGACGAACTTAAAAATAAACCGCCTTCGAAATCAATTATTATTAAATGAGCAGTGTTATAATGTGTGGCATTTGTTTACGCACGTTTGAAAACAAACTTAGATATAACAGTCATATTAAAGCGCATTTAAAGTGCCAGGACTTAACATGACAAACGATAGCTTATAGCAGAAACTTGGGTCGCCGTGGCCGAAATCGGCAAGGAAACATGATGATGATGATGACTGTTCACTACTATCTCACTTGATGATGCGGTTGATGATGATATCGCACTAGATCTAGAATGGCGACTGTCTCTCGAGGGCAATAATAATAATAAAAAATAATAAATGTTTATTTGACCAAAAAAAACACATTGTTAACATTAAATGTTCTCATATATAACTAAATACTTAACCCAATACTGATAGTTATAGTTTTGCAGTTTGAACAGGTAAGTATGTATTATTATAATAGTACTTAATCAAGACATTTAGATTACAACTTTACGTTACAGTGGAGTGAATAGATGCAATATAGGTAGGTACAAGCAAAAAGTGTTGAAACTGTTATTTGACATATATGTACTTAGATATTTAACATATTAAGTCCTTTCCAGAAAATTACAACAATGTAGGTAGTATTCGCTAAAGTCGATGTAATCACCTATATACTTACAATTAGGTCATATAGTAGGTATTTAGTTATTATTCAATGATGTTTAACATTCAATAACTCGTGAACACTGTATCCCACACTAAGATAATTACCCTGTGTCGTGGGAGTCAGTCTCCTTCGCTCAGTTTAGCAAATACAAGATACAATACAAAATAATTTTATTGTAAGTATAACTATGTAAGTTCGTATAACAAAAACAAAACAAAAAACGTTACTACTATATCTAAGTCCTATTGATTTACGACGACATAATGGAGGTAGATCGAAAACAATGTCTCACGTTACATATTTAATTGCATTTTACGATCTAAGCATTATAGGCACAAATACAAAAGTACATTTTAACGGGCCTTATTAGATTTAATAATTACATAGCTATCTAGCTTTCTCTTAGCATCTTTTATGCGACAGTGCATTACAAACAATAGATACTATATTATATTACTTGTAAAATAGTAGAAACATTAGGTAGGTAGGTATAAAAACATGAATATAATAGATGGATACTATAAACGGCGCAATAAGGTATTTAAAGGTTGGATACGAAGTGTAGGTACATTATTTTAACATACAAGCACAGATTAGGAACTAGTAGACTACAAGTAGACATAATTTACGGACGAATAATAAGTAAATGAACACATAACACACACATGGTAGGTACTAAATTAGTTACTATTTATTATTAATTAGTATTTATATTTTACTATTTGAGAAGTTAAGTGAATGTCGAGTTGTATTGATTGTGTTTATGATTAAATGTTGGTACCTATGTAGTAATAGTAACTGTTGTATGGTGTATATTAGACAGGTTTTCAGACATAAAGGCGGTAGCTAGGCAGATGGGCACCAAAAAGTGCCCTATCACGATGCTGTGGATTTCATTACGATGTTACCATAACCGAAAGCTCAAGTCCGAGGAAAATATTGATAAGGGTGACGTCTTCGCTTCGACGAAGTTACATCACAGAAAAACTGCTACCTTTTGCACCACTGCAACATGAACCAACCAACAATATTTTTTTTAAATAATGTACGCTGCTGTTATGTAAGATATAAAGCGAGAATGCGTAGAAGAATAAACAAATCACAAAGGTGTATAGAAGATGTATAGAATATCTAATTAATCCTGAAATGAAGATTCATTTGGATAAGACGAATATCAGATTAAGCATGTGCGAAATTCGTGCTGTGGTGCGTTCAGATGTTTGGGAAATGGCCAAAAATGTATGGCCGCTTTATATCAGTTTCAGCAACTCCAGTAAACGAAATTGATAGTAGGTCATGGACGAGCTGGCAAAAGTGACAGTATACGTCATTACCCAGTCAGTCTCTAGTTATGACATTTTCTAGCCACTGACTTTGTTTCCTAAGCATATACCTATATGTAGCCGAAAGCAACATACAAGCCTTTTCGTAATAACTGGTCCCATTAGACTTATTCGCGGAGAATAGCCTAACGCGCAATTAGCACACAAAACATAAAGCTCGTGTTCTAATGGCTTCTTGAGAATTGTTTCATTATTACAGGGCCCCTTGAATGTTGTTTCAGTTTGGTTTTATGGTTTATTTACATAAGTACACGAGTATAACATCTAAGTACATGTATGTAGTCTCGTTTGAGTACCCCCCCTTAATGATTTCTAGAATTATTTTATCTTGTGAGGTTGATCGAATGCACTGCGATTGAACGGATTTCGGTTTTCTCATTGCTATGCATGGTACGCAGTACAATTAAGCTGGATGCGTTCAGCTGCCAAGCTGCACGTGTTTTTCTTCTACTGCATCACATATTATTCACAATTGTTGAATTACCCACAACTCTGTACAGCTATTCTGTACTGCTATTCGAGCTATATACGAAATGGGGCCCGTGAATTTTTGAGAGATTTATTTAAAGAAATCAATATATTAACGTTGCCTTCCTTATATGTATTTGAAAATATAATGTCCGTAAAAATTTACATAAATATAAGGTAAATAGTGATCACCACACTTTTAATACTAGAAATGCAAATAGGATAGCTGTACCTAGTTTTAGACTTGCGAAGACTAATAAGTCATTCCTAGGAAATTGTGTGCGTTTTTACAATAAAATCCCAAAACACATAACTGAGCTCACAGAGGGCAAATTCAAGTTGACTGTAAAAAACGTCTCACTCCCTCTGCCAGTGTTGCCTACGAGCTCGCCCGATTTGGGATCTGAAGTAGCCCAAATCGCTCAAATCCTATTTATTTATTTAATTTTATATAGAATTGTCACAAATTTTTAAACATATTCAGGCGTTACTACTGCATACCGAATGCAACATTACATACGTTTACTTTACTTTCATGCATATTAAGATCACAAACTCGCGCATTGGCGATTATATTGATAATATGTATACTATACTGTCGTTCAGTTTAACACATTCAAAATGTCATCGATATTGCGCTGTCTCGTTTATCTTTATACAAAACAAATTCAAATTCAAATTCAAATATCTTTATTGCATATCACATAACAAAACGGTTGATACAAAAAATTGTAGTTCCTGTGATACCCCGTAAGGGCACTGCAACTTAAGAGAGGGGTACATTACTTAACAATAGCTATGAACTAAAACGTAGAATCAATATTTATGTAGGTACTATTATTTTTATGAAAATTTACCAAAGTATTACGGAAAACATTTAGCACATTAAATATATTGGTCGTCTCTAGAACAGGAACATACTGATACACACCATATACGCATCTACATAAATATTGATTGCTGTAGATGCGTATATGGTGTGTATCAGTATGTTTCTGTTCTAGAGACGACCATTTATATTATAGTATTATTATTATTATATTAATGTATTATAGAATATTTATATAATCTCTATTTTACCCAAGTAGATACATATTTATGTTGTATAATGTAGGTTAGTGTGTACGTTATGTAATTAGGTATTTTAAGTAATTTTAAATGTTTATTACAGTTTATCATTCAAATATTCATCAACTGAATAGTAGCATTTAAAAAGTAGTAAATGTTTAAATCGTTGAATAAATTATTTGTCTTTGACTGCATTTTTTATTATTTCAGGTAAGTGATTGTATAGTTTTATGGACATGTGCAACGGCCCAGATGATTAGAGTTTAAGCCGGAAAGGTGGTGCCACTAGTTGTTTTTACGGCTATGTCTTAGAGAATATTTTGTGGGTATATCTTCGCGTTTCGTATAAAATTCAGGATATTTTCTTACAAATTTACAGACTTCAAATATATATAAACATGGGAGGGTAAATATTTTTTGGTTTATGAAATGGGGTTTATAGGTATCAGGTTCTTTGATATTAGCAAGAATTCTTAATAATTTCTTTCGAACCGTGAATACACACGGCGCATCTACACTGCCACCCCAAAGGGCGACACCATAGCTGAGCCATGCGTGCGAATACGCATAATATGTACTGAGAGCAGTTTTTAAATCGGTTGTCCTCCTTATCTCGCGGAGTGCGTATGAAAATCTTACCAACTTTAGACGAACTTTTTTAACATGTTCCTTCCAATTTATATGTGTCTATGTCTACGCCTAGAAGTGTAAACTTTTCTACTGTTTCTAGTTTAATGTTATTAAATGTGAAGTTTATGTCTATGGGGCTCTTTTGATGTGGGTAAAAAGGTATTATTTTTGTTTTACTAAAATTAATATCTAAGTTGTGTTCTTGTAGCCATCTTAATGTTTTGTGAAGAATATAATTAATCTTTTCATTTAAATTCAAATTATTATTGCAAGAAATAAGGAGGGAAATATCATCAGCGAATAGGACACATAGTTCTTCCATGATTTTTGGCATTTCATTGATATATATCAAAAAAAGAAAACAACCGATGACACTGCCTTGTGGAATGGATGCGTTCACTGCTCTTCTGTCAGATCTTACTAATTTTATTTCGCTAGTAATAGAGTTAGTATATTCGACTTCTACTAATTGTTGTCTATTTGTTAGGTACGATGTAAACCATTTATGAGGGGTGCCGCGGATTCCTATGCTGTATAATTTATTTAAGAGTATGTTAAAATGGACTTTATCGTATGCCTTATGGAGGATCCCAATAATCTATCTATTCGCGGTTTTCCTTACTACCGATAGAAATTTGACATAATTTCCATACAAATAGTGTCAAATATCTAACTCTAGTAAGGTAAACCGGCGATAGATAGATTATTGGGACCGGCCGTTAGACATATCAAGTAAGATACCGATTGCGTATTTTTTATCATTGATAATTTTGAGTATTTCTTGTATATATTTGTAAACTGCTAGTGTTGTTGATCGTTTTTTCCTAAATCAATTCTGAGAATCATCAAAAATGGCGTACTTTTCGCAAAAGTTGTATACGCGATTACACATGGCTTTCTCAAAAATTTTAGAAGGTGCTGGTAATAGGGAAATGGGACGGTAGTTATTAGGGTCTGTTTTTTTATTTTTCTTATGTATAGGTTTTATGAGTGCTATTTTCATCATATCAGGGAAAACACCCTCATTGAAGGATTGGTTAATCAAAAGACTAAAGGGCATAGTTAACTGTTCAGCGCAGGTTCTTAAAAGACTAGACGGTATTTCATCAATACCATGGCTATTCTTGTTCTTTAGACTTTTTATTATATTGAAGACTTCAGAAGGCTGTACTGGACTTAAAAATAATGAGTTTTCCCTAAATTGACTAACAAAGTTGGTCCGCGGATTAGTTTTTTCGTTAGGTATATTTTTTAATTGACTTTTCTCACCTATAGACGCGAAAAAGTTATTAAAAACATTGGCCACCTGTTTACGGTCTGAAACAATGTTATTATTTATTTCTAGTCGGATATTTTTTTTATCTTTTGTAGAGTTTTTATTAGTTCTTTCATTTATTATGCTCCACATTGTTTTAACTATATTATTGGACTTTTTTATTCTTTGTATATTTTTTTTTTTGATTTTGTTACAGTTTTTTTTAAAACATTTCGTATTTTTTATAATAATCGTTAATTACTTTATTATTAGTTTTTATTACAAACGATTTTAGAAGTCTTTTATTCCGACAAGATATTTTAATGCCTTTTGTTAACCAGTATTTTTTCGACGCAGTTTTTACTTTAAATTGGTGTTTTGGTATGCATGCATTTAAGTTTTTTATTAGGATGTCATGAAATATTTTGTAGTTTTCATTTACATTTCTTTCTTCTTTAATGATATTACTCCAATTGATGTTATTGAGCTGTGACCGAAAATTTTCTATATTTTTATTGTTATATTTTCTTTTATTTTCCCTGTACGACAATATTGGTTTTGTGTAGTTTTCTATCTTGATTTTTATGGTTGTCGATAGGTGGTGTGTGAAACCGAAGTCTTCTATTGATGTACACACATTATCATTAAAATGTGTAAATATAAGGTCTAAGCATGTAGAGGACATATGTGTGATGTGAGTAGGTCTTTGTATGTGCTGTGTTAGTTTATACTCTGACATAAGTTCCAAGAGTTGCATAGTTTTTGAGTTATTTTTAAGAACATTGGTATTTAAATCACCTCCAATGATAACTTTGGATTTCGAATATTTCTTAATAATGTATTTTAATATTGTGTCTAAACGTTCATAAAATTAACTATCTTCTCGAGTATTCCAATAGATAGTAACTATCAGAAAATTTTCTTTAATTAGGTAGGTGGCGCAGACTTCTACTACGTATTCTATGGACATGGCACTAATATCATGTATTTCGTCACTTTCTATGTGTTCTTGAAGAAAGATGCAGACGCCACCTCCAACCCTTTTTTCTCTACAGAAAGACGCCGCAGCTTTGTATCCAGTGAATTGTATTAACTCTAGTTTTGATTTTGTGAGCCATGTTTCTGAGATACAGATTGCTTGATACGATGTGTGTTCTGCAATGAAAGATTCTATAATATGTTGTTTATTATTCAGGCTTTGCATATTCTGGAATAGAAATGTATAGTGTAAATTAGTATTCTCGAAAGGAATGGTTTATCAGGCTATCTTTGTTGTTGTTTTTTTTTGAGAGTATTCTCGTTCACTATGGGATGTGTTGGTGAATTCATGTTCTTTTTTATTATAATTATTCTTTATTGTTGTAGGTTTTCCTTCGATAAAGAGCTGGTTATTCAGTATAACAGCGTGTAGACCTTGTTTTCTCGCGTTGAGCATTCTTCTCGCATTGTTTGTCGTTCTTGACCTGCTTTTTTGTCTAGAAATTGAGTCACAGATAAACGTGTTCCTTTTAAATAATACGTATATTCTCTAGAATATATTTGCATTTTTTTTGCTCAACAGCTCTATGTATATACATATATATACAATATTATAAATATATATATATATATACAATATTTTCCTATCCGGTACGTGTCTTCAATATAGCCCATTAGGTCTATATTTAGAGTATCACGAAATAACTCAATAATTCGGTAGTGAAGATCAATTTCGTTTTCTTTATAATACTCTTGCAGGCCATAAAGGACATTTTTTTTGTCATTGTTTATATCAGTTGTAATGTTAGATCCAGTCGAGCACATTTTGGTTTGTAGTTGTTTAATTTCTTGTTTTAGGGTTTCATTCTGTTCTAGCAGATTTTCTATATTTTGGTTGGTTTCGTATATCTCTGACTTTCTTAGGTAATTTTCTTTTGACAGGTGGTTGGTTTCTTTTTCAAACTCTTCTTTTAATTTTTTTATTGCTTTATTTATTTCTGTTTGGATAGTTTTCTGCAATTCGGATATAATAGATTTATTATTTTCTTTTAATTGGGAGCAAATCATATTTTTCAAGTTTTGAAGTGTCAATAATTCTATTTGATTCTCGTTATTTGGTGAATTCCCTGTATGATCTAGACAAATCGTATCTCCTAGCAGACTGGAGTCTTCCGAGCTCACTGTATCATTTTGTTTTGGTAGGTTTTCGGAGTGTTATATTTTTCATTTCAGATTGGGAAGCTAAATGGTCTTTACCTCGGGAATGTATTGGTGTATTTGTATTGTATATAACGCATTTTAGAAACGCCCGCACAGTCCAAACCGTAAGCCATTTGGCAGAAAGCGCAAGTTAGGTATTTTCTATTTAATTATTCTTGTTATTCTCTTCTGGGAAATTTTTGGTGGCATCCTGCACATACATTGCTGGTGGAAATGTTTTGTTGGTCTGTTATTTCTTGATTGTTCATGCTTATAGCGGTCTCTAGTGATAAATAGCGGTATTACGTGGTGTTTTACTGTACCAATTATTGGCGTATTATTAGTATTTCCCAGTAGATGGCAGTGTTAGTAAAAGTAGTTTTTCTACTGGTTGATAGATGGCGCTGTTTTATATAGATGTCCCAGAAATAATGTTGTTTTAATAATTAGAGGTTATGAGTGGTGATTTATATTCTTACCTCAAATTTTGATAGGGTTTTAGCCACCGCTTATCACTAATTGGTTGCTGATTACTTCATTTTATTGCACCCATAAGCAATAATTTAAATTATAGCACTTGTTTATCGTTAAATGTCACCGGTATATTTGTAGTGTTTTTGGTGTCAAATTCTTCACTTTGACTATTGACTTCAATATCACTTATGTATAGGTTTATTTATGAAAACTTTAGTTTTTTTTTTAATATTTTACAGTTTAACTATTTATAATTAAAATTTTATTACAAAGCTAATGTTTACATTGCACAGTGGTGCCCTCTCTCCCTCCCAAAACTAGATGATGTATCAAATATAGCGTATGTTACTAAAACTTTTCTAAATTTTTTTTAACAGGTTATGTAGATTTTACGAATTATCAGTTACAAACGAACTACCAAATCTTTCCTCTTTATGATATTAGTATAGATTAGTAAAATAGAATAGATAAAAGTAATAGTTTCTTCGCAAGCATTGTTAAGACTAAAAACTAAAAAAAATTGTGTCATAATGAAATAGTTTTCGTGTCGTAATTAACTTTAAACAAGTACAATTTGAAAAATTTAATACCGACTTCCATTCTATTACTTTAGTACAAAGCAGTTATTGATGTGTAACTCAAAAACTACTAGACCGAATTTGATGAAATTTAAATGGGACCACACGGGAACAGTCGAATTGAGTGCCTTCTCCTTTTTTTGGAACTCGTTAAAAAAACAACGATTATGCAGTACCGACCGTACCAAACCAACATTAAAAATTGATAACACTTTTAAAAATACAAAATTAGAATGTGTTGATTCTTTTTAATTACTCGGTATAGAGATAGATACACGTGTAGCTTGGAAAATGCACACTCAAAAATAAAATCAAAACTTTTATTTTTTATTACTTTAATATTTCTACCCACAGATTTCGTGCCATTTTTTACATTTACCTAACTTAATTAATTAATCAATCAAATATACATCTTTGCAAACAATGACGGAACATATACTATCTACTATCTATAAATACAAACTTAATAGTTTTTCATATGCAATGAAGTTAAAGAAAACGGCGAACATCGCGACGGCAATATGTTCCTATTTTGCGTATGATCACGCTTGGTTACAATACGGCATCATTTTCTAGGGAAATAGCACCGATGTCGGAATTTTATTTACACTACAAAAAATATATAAGAATTATCACAAACATAGACTCAACTGTAAGTTGGAAGCCCTACTTTATTGAATTTCAAATTTTAACCTTAGCTTCCACATATATCCTAGAAATTTGCAAGATCGTCAGCAAATATCCTCAGTTCTTTGATACAGTTGAAGATTGCTATACAGGACCTTATGATTTAAGACACAAAGAAAGACTAGCCCTTCCAAATTCAAACTTTAAAATGTGCAGTTCAGGCACCCATATCATGACTATAAAAATACTACGACTATAAAAATAGACAAGACTATAAAATCATATGCCGAAACTTCTAAAAGATATTAAAATTCATTAAATTTGTTACGATATTTTTAAAGGATATCTTATTAAAAAATGCTAATATTCGTTACAATACTTCTTTAATTAAGATAATAGTTATTAAACTTTAGTCCTACCCAGAGTCCAATAAACTCTAGAGTTTCAGGGTTTCATGTTGTTAGTACATATTTAAGATCTATTGTGCATATCGGCGTGAACTAAATTTTAAAATTATTTTTTATATATATGATAATCAAACTTAAGTATTGCGAATATTCGCATTTCGAATAGTGGTTTGCTATATCAATGTTTTTTCTAGTTAAGATCCACTTTTATAATATTAGTCTTGGCATATAGTTCCGCCGAGAGTACTTATTTTAAAGTACCTTTAATAATATCAGAACTGTTAAAAATCATTTGATTATGTTTAAAATTGTATCTGAATTTGTAATAGTTATTTCGGTTAATTAAAACGTTAGTTTAGAATATTTTATTTAGAGGAACATAGATTATGACGTTGCATCCACCGCAACTACGGCCCAATAACAGCGGGTCTAAGCTTTTTTTTACCAATCAGAACGCTTCCTGCGTTTATGTAAAATACACCAGAGGGCGTAGTGCGGCGACAGAGGCAAAAAAGCGAAAGATGGAGTATTGGGACTTCTCTTGCGTTTTTGACTTAACGTGGGTCAGTACTATTGCTGTAATAATTAAAAATACGGAAATATTTATACCTAGCATTATTGTAATAACATTTGTACCGATTACAATTAAAGCCAAGTGACTAACAATTGACTCTGTATAACAAGTGTAACAAGTAAAATAAATAACCGTGTATAAGTGTTTTAAACATACCAAATGGAACCTGGAGAGGAAGTGACGTCAGCGCAGCCGGTGTCACCATTTTTTAAAATAGTGTAATGTCTGCTACAGTGTACAAACTATGTCCACTGTAAATTTCATCCAAATCCGTCCAGCGGTTTAAGCGTGAATACGTCACAACCAGCTAACATACTAACTTTTAAGGATTGAAATTGTTGCCATAGTCTTACATAATATAAAAGCATTTTCCGCAAAAGCCATTCGTATACCATTACCAGTTTAAAAGAGGCTCAATATCGTTTCGATCATACAAATACATTTACCCAAGACACATTCAAGATTCAAGTCTATTTTCGTATCAACCTTACCTTTTTGAGAGCCAATTCAAAGCCTTTTCCTTGGCTTCAAACGGTCAAGCACTCTCGAACCTAAAGCCTTTGCAAAAAGGCTAACCTAAACAAAACATGGGTGCTTGTCGTGAATAATATACTTTTCCATGTGCGTCGCGATCCTGTGTAACTGAAGTCAAATAACGCAATCTCCTGATCCTACTCACCTTATGAATGTGCCTCTATATAGAGTTTTTTATACGGCACTGATAGTTAGCGAACAAGTTGGTGAATGAATACAACTTAAACATCATTTGTAGCATCATCAAGGAATACTTAATTGTATAACAAGGGTGTAAAGCACTAGAGAAGCGAAGGATACTAAAGTAGAATCCTGAACGTAGCAAAGAATTCAATAAATTGTTAGAGACGAGAATATAAAAGGCGGTGCGCACAGTGGTCGTGGCTAGCTGACTGAGTGCCATCTGCGCTCGCCACCCGTCCGTTGACGCTATAAATGCCGTAGAGGCAAACACGAAATAAATACCCCTATAGGGACAAAATCGAATTGTGCGCCCTCTATTCCCTTAAGCCATGACTAGACAGAGGTGTGATTAGACAGTTAAGACATTTAATTAGTATTGTACTTTTAATACCCTATAAATACTGTAATTAACATCATTCGACATGGTAACGATGCTTTTATTCATATATGAACACATCTAACCCTTGACCTACAGTTGAGTTCATTGAGCCTTGTGTATTATTTTACCTAAATTGTTCCTTAGTCGAGTTTATAGTATAATATAAGTAATATTGAGGACGTAGGTGCAGCTAGAGTCTGTGTTAAAAGAGAATCGTCGTGGCGTCACGGTGAAAATGCAGATTTTTATATGACAACCTAATCCAGCTATTATGTGTCCGGTGAGTGTGAACTTCAACTCAATAAAACTACAAAACAGTAAATTAGCAACAAAGAAGACACCCAAGCTGTATATTTTTTATTTAATTTATTTACCAGATTTAAAAAAAATTGCACATGCGCGACGTCCATTCCTAGGACGTTTCTCCTTTTGCACAGACTCTATATGCGATTGCTAAAGAGTATGGTGACCAAAGTTCTGAAACAAAACAAATGACTACTACTTATACTACCTACTAGTTTATAACCACGAACTACCATAAAATTGAAGGGCCAAATAAAGTTTCAGCTGTAAACCAAGAGGCACGTTTGACAAACTAAGCTCTACTATGTCCCCACCTCTCACCTCATTCTCCTCAGATTGGTGGGGCTCATTGTGTCGCTCCATACAAACTATTCACAACTACGACATTAGGAGGCCTACGTAGATTTTATGTACATGTTCATTGGAAAACTTAGGTAATTCCATGAACGTTACGAGCTAGTTAATTTTATTTAGGAATCGGTAAATGAGTACAGACGGTGTTTGTTAACTCGAATAAAAGAGTATTTTTTGTATCTGGCAATAATAAATGTGGGAAGTATTGAGAGAAATGGGGAAAGTCTGCAATGTTTGCGGGTAAATTAAATAAAACGTTCTTGATTATTGTTTTGTAACCTTTCGTAGCCCAAGAGAGTTTTTGTAACATTTCTGAGCTAGTTTTATACGGGTTGGTTGCTTGCCTTATATTTCGTGAAAGTAAAAAGAATTTACAAAGGGTCTACCTCAGAGGTATAAGAGAGACATTATGAGTTTACTTTATTCAAAAAACTTTGGGTTAGAAAATATCCAAACCGCTTATTAAGAGTTCTTTTTACCCTTCGGCAACAACCTCATTTTCCCGAAGTAACTTTGTAAAAATTGGTAGAAAGTGCTTTATGTATGTTAATTCAGTATGACCTTTACAAATGGAAAAGGGTTTTGAAAAATCGTGTGGCTCCAGATTGTATTAACTATTTATAATCATTTCTTTAAGTCAAATTCGACTACAATAATAGTTTTGGTCTTAATAAAGACAAGAAACACAGATTATTCAGATTAGACAGATTGGAGGGAAAAATGTTAAGGTTGTCAGTCGATATTTGGTATAATTTTCCAAGTTTGGATTTTTTAGCTTAATTAATGTTGAATTATTATTCCCTGCCCTACATTTTATAATCTGATGAAACAAGTACAAATAACTTTATTAAAACACTCATTATAGTCACTGCAATTTTAGAGAGAAAAAAACGTTTAAATGGGATTAGAACTTGTGTCTAGACATAATTCTAGTCAGACGTCTCATAAGCGCTAGGTCAGTTAAAATTTACTAGAGTTAAATTCGACGCTCGGACGGATCGCCTCGATGGTCAAGTTTCTTAAATTATTAATTAAATTAACTTAAATTATTTATTAAACAGTTTTTAAGTTCATGAAGCCTTAACACAAACCACAAGTAAACGATTGGAAGCTTTTGAATTGTGGGTGTACAGATGAATTTGAAAATCTCGTGGACTGATAGTGTCCAATGAAAAAGTCTTACAGAAGCTAAATGAAAAAGTATAGATCCTAAATACAATAAAAACTAGAAAACTCCAGCACCTGGGTCACGTCCTGCGCAATGAGAAATACGATCTTCTCCAACTGATCATGCAGAGTAAAATTCAAGTACTTAGACGACCAGGCAGAAGAAGTGCATGGCTCAATAATCTCCGGACGTGGTTTAACACGAGCAACAGGTCGCTATTTCGGGCAGCATTTTCTAAGGTCTGAGTAGCCTTAATGATAGCCAACCTCCGGTAGGAGATGGCACTGTAAGAAGAAGAAGAAGTTAAAGAAAAGCGTGTGGAATTTGTTCTAGCTTCGCAGGCGTTAGTGCTTCAAAAATCGTATGATAAACACTTATTATAGTGTTCACTAAGGTGCACGAATGAAGAAAAGGTTATGGGATTTTTCTAGCAAAACAATTTTCTAGCAGTCTGGAGTCTGGAACAGTGCACCAATGATAGCAATAGGCTTGACTCCTATTATATGGGATCAAAAAAATGGTATCCCTCTGGCGAAACGTAGGCGTTTCAAATACCGCTGGCTACCCTTTTGAGGATTAAAAGGTGTGGCGATTCGTTATGTTGTATTTAAAAATAACATGTATTTCATCATGAATAGTATAAACTATTCTAGGGGTAGTATTGCAAAAATAAAGATACGTGTTACATTCTTTATAATAATTATTTATACACCTCTACCCAGGGTTGGGCAAAATACATGCTTTGCTTTAATTGAAATACAAATGAAAAAAAAACTGTATCGCGAGTAATTAAAATACGAAATATAAAATACATTCAAGTATGGTATTAGAAATAAAAAATACAAGGTACAGTATTTCAGATATTTTTAATTGAAATTTAAAATAAAAAATAACTAGTTGAGACCAGCACGGGAAAGGAAAACAAGATTAGTTAATCAGTAAAACCAGAGTTCCCTTTCATGAACACTAGATTTTTAAATGTACTCTCAGACAAATAGCCTATTGTTGCCTGCTAAAGCAAACAAACTTTCTACTGGTCACTCACACTCGCTAAAATAATGGTTAAGTGTATTTTAATGTTAAAATGTATTTTGAAGCCTCAAGTATTTGAAATGCTTATTACAAAATACCTCGGCTTCAGGGATTTGAAATACGAATTACATATTACATTTTAAGGAAGTAATTGAAATACAAATACTAAATACATATTTGTATTTCAATTGCGTACTTTAATTACAAGTAATTCAAATACTGCCCAACCCCGCCTCTACCTCCTACTCCTAGAATACACGCACCGCTGTGCTGGTTTTATTTTATTGTTAAAGCGTAGGCCGTACTATAGAAGTTCATGCGCGCCGACAAGTCAATAGAGAACCCAGTTTTATATGAGACCTTGTAACGTAGAAAGATCAAGCTGCCATCTTGGATTTATGTGTCGGATTACGATAATAAGTTCATAGTCTCCGGGCTCCATCCATATACCAAATTTCATCGAAATCTGTGCTATAGTTTTAAGTTATGCGTGATCGTAGAGACAGACTTTTTTTCATACGTCACATTCTTGTTCAGTAGGTAATTTAACGTCTTCTGAACCAATTTTTTTTCTTCTAAGTACAGACTTTTTGGCCTCTACTCCTTTATTATAAGTATAGAGTACAGGGGGCCTACTCCCACCTTCTACGAAATTATCATAAATCAGTATTGTTTTGTAATAAGCTTAGAATAATCATACTATCGTACTGCCACCAACACAAAACGCTGGAACTATTATTTAAATAATTATTATTTTTTAACTATTACTTCAATATTATTTACGGCGTGTTCCTTTTTGAGCCGAAATCGATCCTAATGATACGTTCCAGGATAACCTATAATGCCCAACCCGTATAGAACTCTGACGCAGTCGCAAAAAGCGCGTCTTGTTTTCTGTCAACTAAATCGAATGAATCATAAACCTATTTGATATTTTGACAGTAACAGCTCACAACAACCGCAAATCCTCACCTTCCATCCGCGAGTGTTGTGGTCGTGGCATGAGCGTCAGAGATGACGTCATCGGTGATGTATCAAGCGCACTTACGATAACTGTAAGCTTGAAAAGTAACGGCTAGGAAGCTGTGCAAACGACGGGATCGATTTCGGCTCTAAAAGGCACGACACGGTGTAAGCGATGTGAAAGAACTAAAGAACGAAAGAATATTCTAATAACGGTTTGAGGTCTTAATTATCTATGGGAAAGGCACAGAACCATAAATATTGCTTACATACTTATTTGTAAAGATTTTTGCACATTTTTTTTCCTTTACAAGTGTAGTCGTACGTATTGAACATTTGCAATTTCACAGTTAGGTAGGTATTTGTAAAAAAATATAGTTTCATTAAGTGTGATTTTTATTACAATATTCGCGAGTTAAGTCATAGTTACGTACACAAATCTATCATATAGTCACTGTCCTGCCTATGTTACGTTCTAGTAAAGTAAAGATACACTACTAAAACTTTATTTTAGGCAATTGACGACGAAAACACAAAAACAACGTTTCATGATTAGGACACCTTGCATAAACTCGTGCACCATTACAAACGCTTAACGGTTAACAATCCACCACTAAATTAGGTCAAAACTCGAAGAAACACAAATCTAAGAAAGTTAAACAAAAACAATGACTTATTTTAGGTTTCTTTTCTTTTGACTTTAATTTACCTTTGACTTTAATTTGTTTTTGTGATCTTAATTTTGTCCGAGAAGATGCTTGTAAGTACTTACGTCGTATAGTTTCTAAATTCAAATGGGCTTTGTTACTTGGTATGTAATTGATGACATAGATTGTTACGCTATGCGGTGGCTTCATAAAAAATAAGCTGGCAACACCTAAAATGTGATAATTCAATCATAGATTAGAGTATGTATACTGGAGATACTATACTATATATAGGTACTGGCTACTATATATACATACTATACTGTATAAATATATATATATATATATATATATATATATATATATATATATATATATATATATATATATATATATATATATATATATATATATATATATATATATATATATGTACGGCTATTCGGAAATTTTGCCCAAAAGTTTTATTTGTTCGTAGCACCATACATATATTCAAAAATAAATAAAATTCTTGATATCTTTCATTGCACGTGATATATTTTTAAACGGAAAATAA
Source organism: Selenia dentaria (assembly GCA_917880725.1). Lineage (NCBI taxonomy): Eukaryota > Metazoa > Arthropoda > Insecta > Lepidoptera > Geometridae > Selenia > Selenia dentaria. The sequence continues at coordinate 25,719,587 of OU862893.1, forward strand.
CAAACTGGTTACTAAGTCTTGACTAAACACAAACAGAAAACTTTCTATCCATTTCAGCCTAATGCAAATGTTGGAAAAAAGTACTACTCTGGCAAATCTCACAACATTATTATTATAAATTACTCTATTTCCCCGAACCGTAATGGTAACATTAACAAAATACTGTAGTAAGTCACTCTAAATTAATTAACTTTAGCTATTTTGTTCGTACCGACACAAACGTATTCATGCTCGCACTCGTAAATAACACTTACATATACACCCGGTACGCACCACACGCACGCCTTCATGCACGAGACACACTCATACACATCTCACACCCTCACAAACACATACACATACACACACACCACACACACACAAACACACACACATACACACATACACACACTCTCACACACCCACACACACACTCACACACACACACACACACACACACACACACACACAAACACACACACATACACACACGCATACTCTCGCGTGATAAAACTTAATTGTGAAGTCACTTCCTCAATATTGTTGCACAATAAGACACTCTGTATGTAATCTTAATATTAGTAGATTATTGAGAGAACTAGTCCTCATGACACAGGCAATCCTAGTATGAGGGCTAGTGGCCACTCTATTGTCCACACTGTAAAGCTGGTAATTGATGATTTGGTTACCTATTTATTTGTATCAACTTATTTACTACTACGAGTATTATGTACCATGGTAGAACAATAAACATTAATTTCTAACACTTAATGAATAGAATGTATTAGTGCCTACTGCACAGAACATATCCATGATAACCTTAATTCTAAGTATATTTTTTGTAAACAGTGCTTTAATATTTGTTCAAATAAATTATTATAATTATTATTCCTTTTATAAAAAAAAAATCACGGATTTAATCCGGCCCTTTACAGAGTCATTGTGGGGCATCAGTGTGTGTCATCAAGTGGGGCTGTAGCCAACACTTAGAGGCCTGTTTGGTATAGCAAATACAATGTAGTATAAAAAACAGAAACATTTTGGATGGATGGTGACAGGGTATACGAGTATCTACGTTATAAAAATGGGCAAAATGGCAAGGCTATTGATATGAACTAATTAGTGACAAGGGAGATAGTGGGCTATTGAAGAGACTACGGCACCTGCCAATTTCAGTCTCATTTTGAAATATTTAAGCAGGTGGTGACTTGCCATCTACTAAAGGCCACCATCAATGGTGACACAAGGGGCAACGTTGGTGTGGATGGCTAAAGGGTGTCGAGAGGTGTGCTGCGGTTTCACTAGAGCGCTACTACCGGCGTTATGCCCTTTAACACTTCCACCCTTGGAGCTTTTTGTTTCTTGCTCTTGCGTCTCCACCCCCAGACGACCAATTAAGGCATGCCGGGGGTCAGGGGTCTCATTTAGCCCCAGGGAGTATCAGGGTCCGCGGTGTCGCCACTCAGCGACGGCTCGCCACAAAGCCGCCCCTGCGGTATTATTATTATTATATATGCTGGCCTATACCTTTTTCCGCTTCTTTTAAGTTAAACGGATTGAAGTCTTCATGTACATAAATGACGACGCTACCGTCTTCTTAAAGAGGTAGATGACATGTTGTCGCCTTCTAAAAACTTAAAATATCATTATTCATCGCCCGTCAACAAACGCGTCGATTTGATACATGTACCGACCGTCTCTACGAGCATTTAAATTAACAAAGACATCATATCTATAATATTGCACGTACTTTCTAGAGCATTTTAAGCCTTTTTCATGTACCTACATAGCTAAAAACAGATTTGGATCCGCTGCTACAGGCCATTTAATACTTAATTTAATTTTTAATATTGCAAATATAACAATAAAACAACAATACTTAGTGTCCAACCCCCCCAACTCTACCCGTGGGTGCGTAAAAATCTGCTAAGGGATAACAATCGGAAGGTGGGCAGCAGCACCTTCCCAGTATTAAAACCCCAAAACTGCGCTCGCCAACCCGCCTGCCAAGCGTGGCGAGTATTGGCAAAATCCCCCCTATGGATTTGATAAAAAGAACTAGGCCCCCAGTCCCCGGCAGCCCCGCTATTCCTGACTACGGTAGCGGCCACGGTAACGGTGGGGCAGGGGGTGCTAAGAATCCCCGGCAGACGCCCGGCTACCACCCCCAACGACGACGACTGGCCCTGGTGACACACAACATACGCACAATGAGGACAGACGAGAAGATATATGAGCTGGAAGAAGAAATGAGTAAGTTACACTGGGACATTGTGGGGATATCTGAAGTCCGTAGAGCGGGCGAGGACAAGATAACCCTAAAATCAGGTAACCTACTCTACTACCGGGAGGGCGACCAACAGTCCCAAGGTGGTGTCGGTTTTCTCGTCCACAAGTCCCTTACTAACAACATAGTTAAGATCGATAGCGTTTCCAATAGGGTCGTATACCTAATACTCAGAGTATCCAAACGATATTCGCTGAAGGTCATTCAGGTATACGCACCGACGAAGTCGCACCCGGATGATGAGGTGGAGGATATGTATGAGGACATTAGTCGGGCCATACATACCTCTGAAACGCACTTCCTAGTTGTTATGGGGGACTTCAACGCGAAGTTGGGTAAGAGAAGCGAGGATGAGTTGAAAGTGGGGCAATTTGGTTATGGGCAACGGAACCGTAGGGGACAGAGGTTGGCCGACTTCCTGGAGAAAGAGGGACTCTTTATGATGAACTCTTTCTTTCAGAAGCCACCTCACAGGAAATGGACCTGGCTGAGTCCCGATGGTTCCACGAGAAATGAGATTGACTTCATTATGACCACCAAAAGGCAAATATTCACTGATGTCTCCGTGATCAACAGGGTTAAAACCGGTAGTGATCACCGAATGGTAAGAGGCACGGTGAATATTAATGTCAAACTGGAGAGGTCTCGTCTGATGAAGTCTACGCTCCGACCCACTCGTGCCCGTATTCAAGACCCCGAGAGCTTTCAACTTGAGCTATCCAATCGCTTCGATTGCCTTGAGAACATCGCTTCAGTGGACGAGATCAATAACAGGTTAGTGTAAACTGTCCATACAGTGGGTTCCAAGTACTTTAAACCCCACCGTACAGATAGGCCACAGAAACTCTCCAACGATACCTTCAACCTCATGGCTGAACGACGCTTATTGAAACTGCAGTCTTCGGATGATGCTGAAGCATATAGGCTGCTCAATAGACGAATATGGAAGTCCTTGCGACACGACATCCGGATCTTTAATACAAACCGTATTAAAGAGACGATAGAGCGGAAAAAATGCTCCAAAGTGTTTGCAAGAGACATGTCTATTGGGCAAAGCCAGTTGACGAAGCTGAAGAGAGAAGACGGCAGTGTAGCGTCGACCAAAGCAGAAGTATTAGGAGAGGTAGAGAGTTTCTACGGACAGCTATACACCTCGGTCGCTAAACCTGTTAGCAGCTCGGCCAAAGACCCAAGAGCCAAACTGACCCGACATTATACCGAAGATATCCCGGACATCAGCCTGTACGAGATTAGAATGGCCTTGAAACAGCTTAAGAACAACAAGGCGCCTGGTGACGACGGTATCACATCTGAGCTTCTGAAAGCGGGTGGAACACCGGTACTTAAAGTCCTTCAGAAGCTCTTTAATACCGTCTTACTCGAAGGTTCAACGCCATAAGCATGGAACAAAAGCGTGGTGATGCTGTTCTTCAAGAAAGGTGACAACACTTTACTTAAAAATTACAGACCCATCTCGCTTTTGAGCCATGTTTATAAGCTGTTTTCGAAGGTCATAACGAACCGTCTCAGTCGCAGGTTTGATGAATTTTAGCCTCCGGAACAAGCCGGTTTCCGAAAAGGCTATAGTACCATAGATCACATCCACACACTACGGCAAGTTATACAGAAGACCGAAGAGTATAACTTGCCTCTTTGTTTAGCGTTTGTGGACTATGAGAAAGCCTTTGATTCGATCGAGACGTGGGCAGTGCTTGAGTCTCTCCAGCGGTGCCGTATTGGCTATCGGTATATTGAAGTGCTGAAGTGTTTGTACAAAAACGCCTACATGTCAGTCCGAGTACAGGAGCAGAGTTCGAAGGCAATTCCATTGCAAAGAGGCGTGAGACAGGGAGACGTTATATCTCCGAAACTGTTCACCGCTACATTGGAAGACGCCTTCAAGCTTCTGGAATGGCAAGGACTTGGCATCAATATTAACGGCGAATACATCACTCACCTTCGATTTGCCGACGATATTGTAGTCATGGCAGAATCCATGGAAGACCTCAGTACAATGCTCGAAGGCCTCCATCGAGTTTCCCAACGGGTAGGTCTTAAGATGAACATGGATAAGACGAAAACTATGTCTAATGCCCATGTTGTACCTACCCCAATATCAGTTGGGAACTCAGTTCTCGAAGTTGTTGACGAGTACATCTACCTGGGACAGACAGTCAAACTAGGCAGGTCCAACTTCGAGAAAGAGGTCAATCGTCGAATCCAACTCGGCTGGGCAGCGTTCCGGAAACTTCGCGAAGTCTTCTCATCAAAAATACCTCAGTGCCTCAAGACAAGAGTCTTCGACCAATGTGTGTTACCAGTGATGACTTATGGCACTGAAACGTGGTCTCTTACTATGGGCCTCATAGACAAGCTCAAAGTCGCACAACGAGCTATAGAGAGGGCTATGCTCGGGGTTTCTCTACGTGATCGAATCAGAAATGAGGAGATCCGTAGAAGAACGAAAGTCACCGACATAGCCCAGAAGATTAGCCAGTTGAAGTGGCAGTGGGCAGGGCACATAGGACGCAGAACAGATGGCCGATGGGGCCGAAAGGTTCTGGAGTGGAGACCACGGACCGGCAAGCGCAGCGTAGGTCGTCCACCGACACGGTGGACAGACGACCTGATGAAGGTCGCAGTACGACGTTGGATGCAGGCCGCTTCCAACCGGTCCTTTTGGAAAATCATGGGGGAGGCCTATGTTCAGCAGTGGACGTCGTACGGCTGAGATGATGATGATGATGATGACTTAGTGTCAAAAGTCCCGTCAGAGTTCGCGTTGAGTGAACTATCGGTCATCAAAACGTCAAGCATAAATCATTATTATTTTAAGCTTGCTATATTGACGTGGTGGTACCAAATGTAATAGTGCTGCAACCTTACCGTAGTACCAGTACGGTTCTTCAAAAATTTGATAATGGAACAATGAAACTTATTGTCAAAAATCACGTCAAAAATACCCAAATTGAGTGAACTATTTGATACTACGCCATCAAAACGTTTAAAGTAATCCATTGTTATTCTAAGCTTGCTATATTGACGTGGTGGTACCAGATTTAATGGTAAGGTTGAAAAAGGTTGATTACTTTAAGAGCTGGGAGCCCCTGATATAGATAGAGCTCTATGACGTAGGACTTACACACCAGAGTTAACTAGCAGTTACTGCGACGCGTATTGTATTTTTTTTTTCTTTGCGTTTCATAAGCCACAAGCGATTGGTCGCGATTAATACAATAAAAATATATAGCGAAGTCTGTGTACTCGTAACTAGACACCAAGAATCAGGTCAGCTCGTTTATATCGTGTTATAAGCAACCACCCGCAGCTTTTCATAACCTTTACTTTGATGGAGAAATTACGTTAAGGTTTATTTATTTAGGCTAGGTTGTACTTATATCGAAATTTTTATACGAATAAACGAATATAGTTTTTTATAACAAAACATGCGTTTATTTTAAAATAACGATTACTAACTTACTAGGGTTCCCTGTGTCGCGATAGGCATTGACACGCGCATAACACATGAAAATATCCAACACCCGAAAACATACATTTCTGCTCATCCCACAAATGCTTGGCAAGGCCAGGGATCGAATCTGGGACCGCGCACTTCGAAGGCATATACTACCAACTGAGCTAACAGAGTCGCCAATAACATACTTTTGATGTGCATGAGATTTTTTAAATATATAACCGACCATACCTACAACACCGAACAATCTCCATCGTTTGTTCACTTCTCCTCGCGACATTGGCGAACTTGCGCAACCCCGCAAGAGCCTTATAAAAAAAAAGTGAAGTGAGATATTTATACTATCAAGTGACGTAAGGCGCAAGTTTTTTGCCTGATAAACACCGCGCTTATCCGTGACTGTTGCAGGGCAACCCAGAGCTTCAAACCGAAGTTTTGCTTGGCACTATACTGGGTCGTCACTCCAAGACACTGGTAGACTTTTGCTAGTTCAGTACACCAAACTAAACTATTGAGCTAAAATCTATTTTGAGTAAATTGGTGTCGATTCTGTAAGCATTATCTTAACTAAAATAATCTCTAAATTAAAGTAGTACTTATTTTGGATTTTAGACTAAAATCCAAATTAGTATAACACTTTCCAATGACAGCTCTAAAATTAGACACTTCTCTTCAACTGTGTATTTTAGACAGTTTAAGGGCCGATTTCACTGTACGTATCATAAAAATAAATCATAAAAAATAAAAATTAGTCGTCACGGAACTTAGTGCTCGCTAAAATAACCCTAAATTGAATAGAGTAATCCTACTTTTAGAAGTGTCATTCTAAAACTAAAATTTCTGGATTTTATAATTATTAGAATAAGCTATAATAAATTTTAAGTTCGGTAGTTTAGTTTAGTTTTTTGAACAAGTGAATCGCTACCATTGTCGTAGTTCTTTAGTATGTTCATAGTAAAGTCCAAATATTCATATAACACTAGCGAACGACGGTTCTTATATTTGCCATTTCCGTTCAATTGTGGGTATGTTTAGTTGAAATTTAGCCGTCATGTAACTTCATGCTCTCTAACGGCCCGTCCCAATAATCTATCTATCGCCAGTTTACCTTACTAGAGTTAGATATTTGACACTATTTGTATGGACGTTATGTCAAATTTCTATCGGTAGTAAGGAAAACTGTGGATAGATAGATTATTGGGATCCCCCACAAACTGACCTAAAACTATCCACAATTGAATAGAATAATCATTTACCAACGACGGTGAAAATCTGATAGAGAGCAAAAAATTATTAAAATCGGACCTCGTGTCTCGGTGGCCTAGTAATTTCATTCGAACCCGCGAACGCTCGAATCCCGTCCGAGGATGGATTTTTCTCTAAATATTGCAATGTTTGGTATCGCTAAGTAGGTTTTATTGTTTTAAAAATCATTTTATAAAAAAATTATCAATATTTTTTTAGACCAGTCATTATAAGTGTTACACAAATGTGGATTTTAGTGCAAACAGAATAAGAACTACCATAGTTTAGATAATTTTAGTTTAGTGTTCTGCACACGCAAATTACACTACTATTACTTATTTTTAGTCTATTTTGGTTAGAAAAGTCACATGGAGGCTACTGTCTTCAAGTTTTACCTCCTACCACAGATATGTTTAAGCACATTGCTATCCAGCACTGCCGTGGTACCAACTAAGACGGCCTTTGCACAAGAGCCTTACCACCTAACGAGTCGGGTTTCATCATATACGATTCACATCCCGACGTCACAAGAAATAATAATCAATAACTCACAGAGTGAAATTCATGGATAGGTATACAATCTATATAATATCTATACCTATATTCTATAAATCGGCAGTAATGTTGTAATGAGGAAAGATTTGTTTGTGTGTTTGAATTGAATAAGCTCCGAAACTAATGGACCGATTAGAAAAATTCTTTCACCATTAGAATCCTACATTTTCCCTGATGAACATGGGCTATATTTTGATTCATCATCATCATCAGCAATCACTATAATGAATAATCTCAAAAGCTACTGTACTTATTTCAAAAAATATTTCACCATTAGAATGCATCATCATCACCCATCCCCACGTAGCTGAAAAGGAGCGCGACCCGTTCCCCATAAGTCTAACCAGCATATGACGTTTATCATTTCTTGCCATTATTTAATATACTTTTGAGGTTCCAGAGTCGATTCCTGGCTGGCGAAAATAATTGTGCGATAACCATAAATGTTTATTCTGGGATCTTGGCATAGAGCTATAACCTATCTATTCAAATGCGTGGATCTTGTGTGTTTAATGAGACTCCATGCCACCCGTAACACAGTCTTAGTGAGGAGGTAGAAGTATGTGAATATTCTCACTTTAGCTTAACATTAAATATCCAGAGTTGCTTTTAATTGCCATTCTAGGCAGCCATTTGAACGTTAATTTAGTTAACACTACTTTGTATCTGGAAGGAACTTGCTTGAGAGCTGCTCACGTTCATAATGAAGCTATAGAAACAATATTAACAGTAGATAAGTTCCTTTGCCCTGTTGTTATGAATCAGTATGGCAGATACACATTTATTAGTTAACTCACATTAAATAACTTTAAAGGGTTTACATTTCGTGTATATTTTGTATAATTTTTATGCCGACGTTTCGAATATTTTCAGTAAACATGGATCACTCGCGCACCCGGCGGTCCACCTGTGTCTGAGGAACTGGTTTGATGTTGGATCCGGAAGATTGGAAGAAGTACAAGAGCATAGCCTCGTCGTCTGTGAAGAAAAACTTATTACGAATTGAAGCAGTACTGAGTTAATACCCCGTGCGATGTCCTTATAAAAATAATCCGTTGAATAAATATGTAATTATTTTTAGGTTTTATTCTTTAGAGATTTTTTACGGACATTCCAATAATTTCCTTACCTTAATAAAGACAACTGTCATCCAGTCTTCCCGTGACCATGTTACAACTATGTATTCGAAACGACGGGGTAAAATAATATAAAATTATACGCCATTTAATCTGTTTAAAGTTGTTTAATTTTAATGTATAGTAATTGCATGTATAAGAAAGCCTAAGAACCAGCACTGACTTAAAATTTGTCCTAACCTGAATCACTGTCTCAAACTATACCTTCCTACTAGAGACGGGTTATAATAGCATAATTTGTAATTAGGCCCGGTTCATTTCCCCGCAGTAAAGATTCCGGTAAGTGTACGTTAGGTGCTTTCTGACGTCATTAAATAGTAGGATAAGCTGTGACACCGTTAAGGATTTTTATTTAAATGCATGCGGATTGAATAAACATACAGCCTGGTTGATTTCCCACGGGATCGGATGGAGGTGTTTACTTTGTTTGATATTCACAATAAAATTACAGAGTAATTAAGTTTTATTTTCTTAAAAAGAAACAACTTTTGAAATCCATCACATCAACTTATAATAAAGAACGGAATAAGATTATATTAGCCAAAAAGTTCTGATATACTCAGATATTGTTTCATTATCATTGTTATTTCAAATATAATGTAGCAGCTACCCATGTTAGGTAATTAGAAGCAAGTATTTTGCTTCTATAATATATATTTTAACAAGATATTTTATTGAACGGCGGGAAAAACCTAACAATGACTATCATTGATAAGGTTATATTTTGCATAATTTGTGTTTGCTCGAGGTTTAACGTTTAATTTTCATAGAACTACTTACTGTTAAGTGTTCGCAATGGCGCACATGTTATACGCTGTTTTTGTGTTTTTCGAAAATCGCCTTTGAACATACACGTATAAAGTTTTCAACCGATGGTGACTTTGGGATTTTTTTAAATATTAAACAAGGAGACTATATGTATGCATATCCAACATAAAATAACCACTCAAGCAGGATGATTCCGTAAAATTGTATGCGTGCCAAAAATAAAACAAATTTGTGGTCTTATACAGCTTCGCATAGCTCAAAACGTGCCTTAAAAAAAACCTTTATATTATTTACTCATTAGCGACTGACCGTAACTTCGTTCGTGTAGTAGGCTTGGTCTTCGGCCTCGCCATAACCTCCCATCTTTTCTTGCTTTTTATTTCATAAGAACCTTCTCTTGATAAATAGATAACACGTCAAAAAATAATAAAGAATTATTTATTTCAACCATTAATAATGATAACATTCTTAAAACTAGTAAATTTACATAATATGTAACAGTTTGAGTTATATTTTATAAACCCTGGTCTCCACACTAGGATCCCATGTATCGTGCAGATCGGTTCCTCATAAATTGGTTTTTAAACTAGTAGCGTTACAATTGTGTGCTTTATTTTTTGTTATGGTTACAGATATAAATTACTTAGATATATATGTAAAAGTCTAACAGTCTAAGCAGTGTAGTCACGACTTCATATAACTACGCAGTTGATACATCAAGCAACAGTAAAATTATTTAAAAAAACAATACAAAAATGTAAGAAAATAGAGGTTTCACTCATGAACTGTATAATAAATTTATATTATATACTATTGTAAATTCAGTGCGTCCTACCCGTTATGACATACGGAGCCGAGACGTGGACACTCACGGTACGACTGTTCCACCGATTTAAGGTTGCTCAGCGAGCTATGGAGAGGGCTATGCTTGGAGTTTCTCTGAATGATCGTATCAGTAACCAAGGTAACCAACATAGCCAAAAGAATTAGCAAACTGAACTGGCAGTGGGCTGGTCATATTAGCCGAAGAACCGATAACCGTTGGGGTAGACGTGTTCTTGAGTGGAGACCGTGACTCGGCAAACGTAGTGAAGGACGTCCTCCGGCTAGGTGGAGCGACGACATACGCAAAGTAGCTGGTAGCAGCTGGATGAGAAAAGCCGAAGATCGGGCTCAGTGGCGTGCCAAAGGAGAGGCCTTTGTCCAGCAGTGGACTGATACTGGCTGATGATGATTATGACTATTGTAAATAATTAAGTGATTTAAGTATATAAGATATCCTCGCACATATGTTTTTTTAATTTGGTACCAACAAACCTTAAACAGTGTGTGTAGTGTTTTAACTGTTTTTATTAACTATATTATTTTATCTGTGTTGTTATTTATTAATTAGGATTATCTGTTCATTTTGTTCATAGCTTAGATTCAATAGCCAAAGCTTTACTGTTTGTTTAAATTTATATAGGGTAATATTAAGAAGTCTGTTAACCTTAGCGTATATGTATGGTGCTGTCCAAGCACGTAAGCCCGTCGGTAGAACTCATAATGTCTAGTTGTAACTTTCCATCGGATGTGTCTGCGACAGATAATAACCTTGTTTGGAGCAATTTTATGGCATCCTCAAATAACAGACAGTATGTAAAGCTCTCTTACCCTTAAATATCCACTGCCCTGATAGAGATCATCAGTAGAGTCTCTACTCTACTAATGATCTCTATCATCACGCCTCTGCGTGGTCTCTTGTGTGCTATTTTAATAATAGCGCATTAAGCACGTTCAAGCGGTAACAAATATGATTGATTTAAACGCGCCACCCAATAGCAAAAAATTGATTGGCATAAAGAAGAGTAAACTAACCGTATTACTTCAGCATCTGCTACAGATCTCAAAATAAACATAAGTTTTCTCAACCTGCCTGAGACGGTATTAATGTGTTGAATTTGAAATTTTTATCTCACCAGAAAATGTTACATTTTTATATTAGAAAATGTAGCAATAAATTTATTGTTAGCATTCGACTGGAAATAACCTACGTCACTGTTTGACTGCCTTGATACGTGCTCGTGCCAACTACAGTTAAAAACAAACAGAAAGTTGGAAGAATTTTAGAGAGTTTTATATCTCACTTAAATAATAACAAATCGAAATTGAACTACAAGTTGGACCGAGGGGTCCGTAGGTTAAGAAATACTTCTTGCGTTACATTATTGCTCTTACTAAAAGACAAACTAGGTTAAATGACATACTTATGTACTGTGTGTATGACTATAGTTTCGACCACATCCGGTAACAAACGACATTGACGTGGGCGTCCCGAACACTCCTTGAAAACGACCACCAGATGTGGTCGAATGTATGGTCGGAACTATCCAACAAATGTTACGTGAGTTATCCCGCATTTCTCAGTAAAAATCTGTACCTTGTAAATTGCAAAAATATAATATATCTACCTACATATAGATACATTGTTTGTTACTGCAGTGGCGCTACGGCCCGAAGTGGATCTTAGCCTCTGACACTAGAGAACGCCAGGCTTCTCTGTTTAATGCCGTTTTTTGCCGAGTTTTGGAGATTTTGTTACTTTTAAGATGCTCGGCTCAGACACTAGGTCTTTTATCTCTCTGTACATTGTTTATTCTTGTTGGCTTTTAAGAAATTGCTTGAAGTTTTGCCTTGAAAGTATTATAAAATAAAAGAAAATAAGAAGAAGATTTTTAGATAAAAGTCTACATCAGTAGCTCAACATCCCTGCTTAATCTTTTATCGAAATAGGTACGACTCTGCAGATATTTTCCAAAGGTATCGGAAGTGGAGTGGAGAGAAGGTGGATCACCCAAATTTCTGTTTTTGGCGAAATATTTCTAACACCGCTCTCATAGCGTGGATTTTTTAGAAAAAAGTATGCAAATAGCATCCCGTCTTTAGTGGGGATTACTGGAACAAATCTTTCTATCAAGAAAAATAAAAGAGGATTGAGTAAAGTAATTTTTCTACGCCGTCAGTATGTCAATCGTCAGATGAGCGGAAATCCAACTTAATTTCTTAAGGTCTTCTACTTATTACTTAAGATTCACATACTTCCATTGCGGACGGTACCACCTTGGTTGGTACCACCTCAGTCCCAGATAATGCCATAAATATGCCACAAAGTTAAAGTGCACCAGCGTTACTAAAAAGGGCAATATAGCGATGGAAGTTACTAGACAAAATGAGATTCTATAAAACGACGTCTCGCGGTGACGAATTTAGTGTTTAGCAAATCCCAGCTAGACTTTAGGTTTATATAGTTGGAGATTGACCGCAGACTGCAAACTGCAACCGCAAACTACAAGCCACACTACTGGTTTGTATTAATCTCTGTGAAACTGATTCCGTGCGCGGCAGCAATGCAGCCTGCAGCTGCGGCGTACTACCTGCCGCCGCGGCACGCTGCGACTATAGAGCAGGGCACTAGTGGATGTGGCGACCGCACAGAGTTTACGTCAAAATGTCGAATTTTTCGGAATGTGATGAAGAGAAATAATTGACGTTGTTGCTGGTCATGCAGTCCTTTACGGTACATCCAATCCAAATTACCGCAATAACTTGGTTAAAAATAATGTGTGGAATGCAATAGGAAAGGATTGTGCAGCCGCGGCATATCGCCACTCTTCGAATATAGGCGACTGTGACCGCAGGCAGCACTGCAGTCTACTACAGCTGCTAGTAGTAGTGCGCCTGCGGTCGCAGTCTGCTATCCTTCTCGCACTTGTACCTTAAAATAATACAATCTGGTTAACATTAAGAATTTTTTTTATTGTATTGGAGTAGTAACATGCTCCAAAATATAGTTTTTATTATTATTTATATCATTGCACCGGAATCATGCGACAGTTTAGCTACGCTAACGCGTAGACTCATCTGCGGCGTAGCGCTACGCTGACTCTGCGTAGGCCATATGCTACAGCCTACGAAATGATAATCCAGTGGACCATGACAATTATTTGCGGAAGTGTAACGTACTCGTATCTTAGCATCATTTATCTAGTACAACTGTGCACAGATAGGTCATAGTTTGTGCTGTATACGTCAACGATGCCATTACGTTACACTTGCGCAAATTCTCGTACTAGCCCCACTGTCAATAACTTTCTAAACACCTTATTATTGAAACTGAACATTGAAACTATGTTTTATGATAAATACGAGTAAGTTTATAATACAAATATAGGATACAATACGATCCGAACCAACTCTAAAAAATGAAGTAGCACTTGAATATATGTATTTAAATAAACAAACTGTAACTTAAGTTTCTGAAAGCTATTTGCCGAAAATATTTTCGATTCTTTGGGTCCAGAGCTGATAAATTGCAAAGTCTACCCTTAAGAAATTTAAACAAATGAGCCCGAGACTCGGCCACATTACAAAAAAGGGATGGAACTGAACATTTTTTCCCTTCAAATTCCTTGTCGACCCTTAATTTGTAATACAACCTTTTTTAAATTTATAGATTATTTTTAAAGCCGACTGCTCTACGTGAAGTATTGCGATATCACCGTATTGTTGTTATTTAAATATTTAAAATAACATTTATAGTCACACTCTTGCGCTGCCTGCGTAGCGGGGGACATTTACTTACAATAACAACATCCAAGACCCCCATAACAACAACATTTCTGGTCGTCATGCAAATATTTTTCTTGACCAGGAAATGAACCTGAGTACGCTCGTTTTGAAGGCATGAGCGCTACCAACGGAGCTAATGAACCCGTCGGATGTTTGCTTAGGTATTACTATAATTTTATGAGCAAAACTAACAAAATTAATAATATAAAAATGTTACATTTTCTACCGTCTTAAAACAGGAGGAGTTACTCAATTCGACTGTTTTTTTTTTAATGTTTGTTACCTTATAACTTTCAACTGGGTGAACAGATTCTCACCATTTAGTTTACCCATTTTAGTTTTTTGTTGCATTCCAATAACTGAATAGAATGGAAGTCGGTATCAAATTTTTCAAATTGTACTTGTTACTCGTGTGTACTGGTATTACGAGTATAAAAGAAATATTGAAGATTTTTACCAAACTAACAGCTTTATAAAAAGTATGAACAATTGCTGTAAAACACTATCTTCTGTATACACAAAGTCCTGAAAAAGGGAACAAATATTGTCAAAATGCCAGCCGTGCGGTTCTCAATGATTCATCGATCGGTTCGTCGACGATCTCACCGATGATTCAAATACTTGAGATATCGCCCTTGTAAATGAGGTTGTTTTTCCAACGTTTCTTGTCATCTTGTCATTTGTTTCACGGATGTTGTCAAAGATGCAACGATGTTTGCTTTTAGAGAATCGCATATCTTATTTGACAGTTTATATTGGTAATTACCTTGCAAAGTGTAAATTGATTAGCTGTCAAAAGTTATTTTGATAGTCACCGTTGCGAGTTGTTATATGCAATTTGACCAATGCTTGACAGACAACAAATTTCGCTGAAAAACCAGACCTAGTTAGTCACAGTTCCAATGTTAAAGTTAGCCAATAGTCCTGCTGATGTTGGCGACAGACAAGGCAATCAGCCTGCCAATCAATTTTGGGAATCATAGTAAATATCATATATTTCATACCTTTTACCGTTTGTCTGACATGGTTTGATCGACAATCCGTGGAGCCCACGAAACATAATAAACGTTATTTATAGTCCAGACACTCAAGGTTATTGGCGTGATTACGTTCTGAGTAACATCAAGACCGTTTAAACTATTTGTATATTAGGTCGAGGCTACATTTGCAAACTCTTCAGTACTATTGCCAAATTCTTCTGTATTTATTGGTACGTAAACAAGATCATATGCAGAATAAGATGTTATTTATACTATTTACAACTTCATTTCTCGTTTGGATTTTTCAACAAACTTTTTCAAGTTAAATGATAGACATTGATACTCGTAGATGAAAATTTATGACTGAATAAATCATTATGAATAAAAACTAAGTCGTATTCGAAAACTGCAAAATATTTCAAATAAAAGCAAAAATGGCCGACTTACACGACCGAAGCGCTCGCAGTTACGGCCAGGAGTTGGATGGGTGACCGCTAGAGGCATTCTTCAACTGAGCGCTTCTGTGGTTCGCAGGGAATGTTAAGCCGTCGGTCCCGGTTGTTCGTCTTAGAACAACAGTCGTTAGGCTATGTCGATGCCCTTCGGGTGGCGTGAAAACTTACACATAGGACGTTTCACTCGCCTATCCACCGAGTCACTCTGGCCCTACGTGGTAATGGCCCTACTCCTGTATCTGAGAGGAAGACTCTAATCCCAGCAGTGATAATTATTAAAGATAAGTAGTGACAGGCTCCTTGTAAAAATGCACATAAGAGTAACTAGTGTGCAAACGTTATTGAGTTACAAATACGGTTTATAGGGCATTGCTATTTTTCAATAAAGTGAAAAATACTCTGGTACGGGATTCAAACTCGCGGCTTTTGACTATCTGTGTCAGTCTCAGTGGTTTAATAATCGTAAATTTATGTATGTTCACTGGATGACCTAAAAATATGTTTACCCTGGTTATGGCATTTATAACATGTAGGCTAATTGTATGCCTGGCATAAAAAAGTACGTAATTATAACGTAATTAAATCGTTGACGTTAAGTAATTAAAATTAATATAAATTATCGTTCATCTAGCACAACTATAGTACAAACAACTCACAGTTTGTACAACGAAATGTGAGCCATTTTTCAATGGTTTACGTTTACGATGCGAATAGTTTTTCGCAAAATATTTGTGATAGAATGATCAGAAGCTTACTTCCAAATTATAATTAATAACATTATATATTTGGACGTACCTAATGTATAATGGATGAGTGGACCTACGTCTTCACCGACACGGAAACTAGATGTGACGTTACTTGGAGGGGTGTTCAAGCGTACTCCGATATAACTAATGGTATAATTTTATGGTTGTGTACGTCATTAACTCTGTAATATATTTGATCCTAGTGAGCATTAGAGGGATTGCCTTTTTTTCTTTGACGGTATGGAGATAAATCGATTGTAAAATTTGTTATTAGGTGGTAAACGTATGTGAAAAGTGTTAAATTCTACTCAACACAACATTGTATAATCCTCACTCGGAGAGAGAAGTGGGGCCATTGTCCAACACGCGGCCCCAATGCGTTTTGGTGGATAGGATTGTGGCCAACCCATGTCGAAGTTTTTAGGCCGCCCAAAGGCCTAACGACTGCTGTCCTAAAAGAAACAACCGGGTCCGACGGCTGAACGTGCCCTCCAAAGCGTTTAGTTGAATAATGTCACTAGCACACACCCTTCCAACACCTGACCGCAGCAAGCGCCGCTTAACATTGTTGATCTGTTAAGATGGCCAAGTCAAGCTCTGCTGCAAGCGCATCATGGTTACATGATTTATTGGAAATTATTGTAACTATATTATGTAGTATGATTACTATTGTTAACTAAAGTTTTACAATTTCTTATATAATTCATATCAGTGAAATTAATTCAATTCAATTCAATTCAAAATTGTTTATTTCGAGTAACGTGACTCATTAAAATAAAATCAAGCACATAAAAATCACAATCAAATATAAATATAAACCAAAAAATAAAAATAATGCAAATGCAAAATTTCTTCGGTCGATATATGAGCTATATTTACCATAGTTGTACTAGCTAAATAGTAGTTTGTAAAATAATAAGTTGCTTTACATCCGAATATTCCACATTCGGATTCGGTGACTGTTCAGTGTTATTCAGAATATTTCAGAATTTTAAAGTAAATGAGTTCCAAACCCTGCACGGACATAGGTAGGTACATTGCACTTCACACACAATGAGAGATTTAACATTTGGTATCTCAATTCAAGATGATAAATCTGTTATTGAAACACGGTAATGTTTGCACACTACTGCTTCACGGTCCAATAACTGGCAAAGGTGTGGCATTTCCCCAGGCAGACCCTGCCAAAGTCCTACCATTACCAACTATGTACGAGTATGTTAGTCAGTGCTGAAATATCTGTGTGGATTTGGGTGAAATTTGAAATGGTGATAGCATATTATCCATAGCATAGCATCCATACCCATATGAATTAACCGTTGAACTGGCCCGTTGTTTTGTATGGGTGTGAAGTGTGGACCATGTAAGCAGAGCTCCGTAAAAGAGTGGGAGCTTTTGAAATGTGGTCTTACCGTTACATGTTTCGCATCAGTCAAGCTGCCAACAAACTATCGGACAGCGGCTGAACAGTGTGCGCGGCTTCGGACGGCGTCTTCGGACGTGTTGCCAGTGGCAGATAGTCAAATATAAAATAAGACAGCTCAAAAAGTATTATATTAGTCAATATTCGCTGGTTTCGATATTAACTCAAAAAGGACAATGACCAAATGTATGGACATTATGGCCCTGCGTCGATAGATACTTTAGGTATTATTGAGATACCTGGTTGTTAGATTATATCAAAAGGTAACAGAATATTACAATAACTTTGTATCAAAATGTTTCGTAAGGCTATTTTTTATATGTTAAGTAGTTTAGTCGTCGATATGCCTACTTTGAATTTTGGCTCGCTATATTCTGTCAACCAAATCACAATGTCGCTATCACATTAAATTCTCTTTGCTATCACAGTGAAGTAAATGACAGAGTGAAGAATAAAGAAATATCTAATTGTTTAGTTATATTTTATATACTGCGCCCCGCAGTTTCACCCGCGTGGTCATAGATGATGATGATAAAAACCAAAACCTTGCCAAAATTCATTACGATCCGTTTAGCCGTTTAGGCGTGATAAGGTAACAAACAGACGTAGAGACAGAGTTTTTAATTATTTTTTTTCTAAAATAAAAGTAGGGTTAGTTACACATTATAACGTCAGTAACTGCCAGTGAAAGTCCCGTTAAAATCGGTCCAGCCGTTTCAGTGATTACCCGGAACAAACAGACAAAAAATTTTAAAATTGTTTTTTATCTAACTTTCATATGAATTTAGTGAAAAGCTGTTGATTTGGAATTACAAATAGACACAATTTTATTTATCTGTATAGGTGAGTAAATTTAAAATACTTTGTTCTTAGTAGTCAACCAGTAAATTGATCCTTAAAACCTATAATAATAAAAAGTACGTACTATATAAATTTAATCACTACGGAAAAAACTGACATTTAATAACCGGTGACTTTATTTGTGCTTTTTTACTTTCGTAGACAACCCGAAATCCGTCAAACGAAACTTCATAGTTTGTTTGTATGCCTTCAGTGTACTTGTCTGTCAGTGGAATCGGAATCGCTCGACTACAGTCGGCTGAACAACAAGGTTGGATGACATGCTGACTCTACCATCGAGCGCGTCTAGTGTATCGATCTGTTGAAATCATAGCGTGTTTTTGACTAAGCTATCAGAAACTGACACATCATTGACAGAACTCTATTGATAAGTCAGATAAGTCGTCATTACGGTCTTGACGTAGGCGGAGAGCTTGTTATTTTGTCTATGCTGTGCCCAAGATTATTACGCTTTTTTACCCGTGTGGCCATAGATGATGAAGATGAAAGTTTCCTATGTGTTAATCCAGCGCCACATCTACCTCCATATCAAATTTCATTAAAATTGCCCTCGCCGTTTGAGCATTAAAGAGTAACAAACATCTACACAACCATACTCACAAACTTTCGCATTTATAATATGAGTAGGATTTATTATCTATACTTAAATGATTAATCGTGTTGATACAATTTCTTTTCATCTTTTCATCGGCGTAAATTATTTCCTCAGTATGCACAATTTTTTTAACTTACTTCAAAAAAGGAGGAGGATTCTTTATCAGGGGATCATTTGCAAACGGTATAGCCCATGTCTAAACTCTTCATGATAAGCCCACTCGTGTCTATATTTTAAATATTAAAGGCGTAAACATTTTTCTATTTAGGTATTTCCATAGTTCAACGTACTCACATATTAGAATTACAAAAAGCAAAATTTTCGGTTCCCGATGTGGACATTACTGCTGTTAGTAGTATATTACGTTTCATTACAAAACGAAAAAATGTTTGATATTATGGTACGTAAAAGTCCGCTAGAAGTTGCTAGCTATTTTTTTGTCGCTAAAGCCTTAGTTAATCCTCCAGATTTAACGAGAAAGTCACTAAAACGGTAACACTGGCGCACGGGCGCGTCCGAGGCCTGTGCGCACCTCAGAGTAAGTACCAAAAGAGTTGTCACAGTATTAATAACAATAAGAGTGAGCGAAATGAGTGTATAGACATAGACGATTCCAAAGGAATGACATGGCTGGATAATAATTTATTGTCCTGCCTGTAGTCTCACATTTTTTTAGCTGGGCATACCTCGCAAGTGTGCCAAACAGTAGTAATATATTTTTGTAATTCTAGTGAAATCTGACTTTACTATGAAAAAACGGTGTTGTATTGTTATGGTGATATTTGTTACTGTGTATAGAACATATAAACAATGATTCATTGTTATATTTTAGGCTGCAAAAGCCAATGCGAACGTAATAACGAAAACATAACCTTTCATTCGTAAGTCCACAATTTTACTTTGTTGATACAAATAAATATAGATTATATCTTATAAGAATTGCATGACTGAAACAACGTATAGAAAATACGAAATAATACGTAAACTGACCCAAGAAAATTATTCAATTTTATAGTATTAACCACCCAAACTATGTAGGTAAGTAAAATTAATCCAGGTGACATTTTTCCTAGCCGTCATGCGTATTTCTGACATTGGTTGGGTGCGCTGCGTTTCTGACTCTTACCGGCATAGGGTAGGTACAGTAGTTTCCCGACCTGCGTGTATTTTCGGTCTTTTGAGGATCATGTCCCACTAAAACAATATATTTAGAGAGTGTATATTGCTCTAACTAACACAATCATGCACTTACCATTTCCTTAAAGTTCCCTTACACCCGTAAATACATTTTAGCTTGCCAACCTTAGCGAGTACTTCTTAGCAAATTATTAAATTTGCCGCTTGCCTCGGAGGTGTCGTAACGTGCGTAAATTCACAAAAAAATAACGGCTCAAGTGCGTTTCTAAGGTAAGTTTTTAAGCCATTGTCTAAGTAAATTAGATGAAATCTTATGTTATAAGCATAAGAAATTAGTAAATATGGTTTTCATACAGGTTCAGCTATAATTGGTAAAAAATACCATAATATTAGGCGGCTAGAAATGAATACCAGAAAAACTTCAAACGTTGAGTTTTCGGCCATGTGGCCGAAATGTGCCTCAATACAGTGTTAGATAGTTTTGTCTCTTTTGTTAGTTTGTTTGCATTCATCTATGTATCTCTTTTTGTACCAATTAAGTGCTTAATGTGATGATTTTATTGTTTGGTTTTCGACCGCCAACACATGTTCCCGTAAATTTATAATAATATTCACTTAACGTTAGTGGCCGAAAATAAGAACACATATTTATATACTCGTACATTCGCTTTTTGGCCACTTTGAAGCTAGGTTAGACTAAAATAACACGAATTAAGATTTTAACGATTTTAAATTAATATAAAAAAATATTAGTTTTGGTATTTTATATTATAACTTGATTATGAAGACTACAATTAAACATAAACAATATAGGTAACAACTTATTTCAATGATCTGTTCTGATGGCTTTAAGTTGAAAGGACCACTAAAAGGCCGCAAACTAGTGCTTTGACACTAAGCTAATGAAAGCTCTATTTGATACTTACTCTCAGGTGCACAATGTGACAGCCACCAGCCAGATGTCTAATCGGACGTCCGAAAGCTCAATGACGGATCAAGGTCGCGTCCGCGGACGCGACCGTTAGTGTGCGCAGCTTAGTGTAATATGTACTGGGCCCTTAGTCGCTAGCTATCAAGTAACGCGAGTCGGTACGGTGCGTTCGTGGAATTTTCGTTAAATGTAATTCTGTATATAATGCCACTATCGGTGCGATTGGACACAACTAGTTGCGTTCGGTTGTCGTTATGAACTGTCTAAATATCGTGCTCTACGTTCCCACGATAACCACGATTTGAAAACGATAGTGTGAAATACAAATATTTTGGCTTTTTCGATCGCAATAATTACATAATTATTGCGATCGAAGAAGATTTATTTTAGTGGAATAATATTTGTTTAGTCGGATATCTATTAAGTAGGTACCTACATGATATAAGCGAAAGTGATTGCCTTCAAACATAAGATTCGGACGAACCTCATATATACTGCATCATACAAACGATACAATAATGTATACCATCGTAAACTGAAGCAAAAGATCCGATCTACTCAGCGAGCTGTGGAAAGGAGCAAAGGTTCTTAGGCTCAGGAAGATACACAAAGACTCACAAAGTCCGAAGCTGCTTACTGAGACAAAAACAAAGCTAACGGATGCAATTCACAAGCTCTAAACGTTTCACGTCTTACTTAATAGGTGTACCAAAAGATAGAAAGGAACAGCTTGAAAATGGAATATTGACGGACCTCATAGAGAGTGGGCTGATAACATACTCACCTAATCCAAATTGCTTGGAGAAATTGTATGAAAACAGCATTAAATATATCTGGGAAGAAATTGGAGGAAACCTTCACCGAAGGATCTAGATCTTCCAACAACCATAAGAAAGTAACATATCATTCATTATTATGTACTACATAGTGAATGTTCGTACCAGTTTTAGTAGTTTTAAGCAATGTGTTATTACACTACTGGTATTAACTTACCTATTATAAATTGAGTCATTACTTAGAAGACAAAGATGCCTGGAAGCTTTCCACTTCTGCCTAATAGCCAACTATTGAATAAATTTGTTATTTTAATACTACTCATATGTAACCTCAATGTACAAAGACTTGAAAAAATAATGGCCCACGAGTTTCTTGCTGCTTCTTCTCGGCGGTGGTTCTTTTCCGAAGACAGCGGTAGAATCATTTAAAAATTTTGACGTTCATAAGAGTGTCTATGATGCCTAAACTGAATAAATAATTTTTGAATTTTTGAATTTTGAATTTTGAATTTTATTGAAATCTCTATCATTTGTTTCCTTCTTCGTCCCACACAAGCCATATAAATATAAATGTGAAGTGAAATATGGGTCATTATTACTGACAATAATAATACTTGCAAGCATCAAACTTGTGGTGATTATAATGCAACCTATAAAAAAAAATAGAAAAAAGAGGTAGAGTGAGAGTTTGTCCACTTTAATATTTGCTATTTTAGGCTATCAAGTGATAAGATGAGTTGTGTGCCGAGAAAAGGCACTATGCTGGCCCATGGCAGTTCTTGTATATATGCAGTGCCTAGCACAGTAATGTTTGTGCATTATTGTTTTGTAGCAGTATATCTAACACTGTGGTGGCAACAAAGACTGCTGCTTGCTGAAGAGTCCGCCCACCTAATAATAACCCCCAAAAGATTTGCATCTCAGTGGCGGAAGGGAATATTCTTTTACTCTGTCCCCTCATGGAGTTAAAATAGATAGCTCATGTATTGTGTCATGGTTAAACTCTTTGGTGCACAAGGTGTATGCTCAATATGTATTTTAATACCAACTGATTGCCTGATCAGTCTAGTTCATAGTAACCCCTTTTCTTTAGGAATCTCTGGCTAGGACAAATATTTGTGCAATGAGCAGAAATCTTTGTACTCGGGTCTTGGATGATTTTGGGTGGGTGTCTTCTAGTGTGTGGGTATGGATGTGTGAATTTTAGAACATATTAAACATTTAACATGTAAAACTTTCCAATATCACATTATATTGTGTTCCATGTCTTGTACCTACCTATTTATACTTATACCGTATTTGGATAATTTTGATTTTGTTACATCATAAATGTAAATAAGAAGAATATTCCTTTTGATTAACTTAAAGTATTATTCGACATGATAACACGAATATTTGTAAAGAATTAGCTGGAAATAAGAAACCGGTACTCTTCGATAAAAATAGAATGTCAGTTATGAACGAAACCTGTGAAATCTTTCAAATGGGCATAGACAACTTGTCTTGTGGCATGCTGAATACCATTTTTTAGATAACGTATCTTGCAATGGTAGAAAGGTGCGTTAGCGTTTAGTATGTGGTATGACGTCACACGTTATTTCGAAGTTACTGCGACCAACATTGTGAATCAGGGCCCTGTCCAGATACCGATAAGCCGCGTCCGACGGACATCGTCCGCGGACGATGTCCGATACTATGTTGGCAGCTAGACAGATGAAGTTACGAACGTAGAAGTTTTGCGCCTAATGGGAAAGAATCGCGAACTTATTTGGTCTGTCAAACAGAGAATGGTCGCCTACCTCGGACATGATCGGTATTCCCTCCTGCAAACCATCACGATGGAAAATGTACTCGGGAAGCGCAAATCCGGTAGACGAAAGATGTCTTGGCTCCATAATATCAGGGAGTGGACAGGGATTAAGACCGTGGAGCAATTGTTCATATTAGCTATTTAAAAAGCTGACTGCCAACCTTCAGTAAAGGAGAGGCACTTAAAGAAGAGAAGAAGATATGAATTAAACATAGTTCGTTTTTATTTTAATTTTATCTAAGTTAGACTAAATATTATAATAATCTACATTTAGAATCGCAATAAACTGATTCCAAGTAGATAAAGTCGCAGTAAGCAGCCCATATTACACACGTAAAGTGTTTTGCCTTCCATGTAACGAAAGCCTCTCTTTCTCTGGAGCGAGAAAACATTTTTCCATAAAAACGCTAAGGAACACTTGCACGTTCCAGAGTTAGCTTCAATAACTCAGATTCAACTGCTAAAACGGAGTTTTATAATTAATTTTTCTTGCACCATTAAAGGTAAGGAGTAAATCGAAGGTTATTTATTAATATTTAACCCAGCAATGTGGGAGGGTTAAGTCTTTAACTAAGGTTAGTGAAGTCTTGTGTCAAAAGAAATTGAGGTTATATTCTGCTGTATAATGTACTCTTTGGACGAAATGACACGAGACAATACGTATAGAATAAAAAGTCGTCAAATTTCATACAACAAAGGATAAACAAGAAAGTCTATATACATTGTACTGCAGTGCCAAAGAGATACATATAAGTTTCACTTTTATTATCGATTCATTCATTAATGGTCAGGTTACAATATAAGCGCATAGACAATTCAATGTTCCCATCTAAAGATTGCAAATGTCAGTTTAGCAAAACCGGTGATCTTGTTTATTCGTGCAAGGCACAATGAGAGTTAAATATTGATATGACTAACGCAAGTTTACAAACTCGTAGACTTATTTATTCAACCCGAGCAAACGTGCAAGTGGGCCTAAACTAAGCTGAGCTGGAATAAAGAGGGTAAATAAAGACGAAACTGAAATACCTGGAATCCTAAAAAAGGAAAAACAAATTTTGTGTAAACATTTTAACAGAAGCGCATTCCCAAGAATTTTTTTTACATAATTAGGGTTATCAAAAGAAAAAGTGTTTAAGGCCTACTTTAAAATTTTATACGTGTAACTTAATTTAAATCATTATTCAAAAAGTCCATGATTCCTATGACGCACTCTACAAGGATTGCAGTAAGTAATAAAATACTAAATTTAAAGAAAGCAAATATAGAAAACTCAAACAAAACGTACATAGTAACTATATATTATATAACTATCACATTAATGATAGTTTAAAAACTCATAAATTTATAGAAATTATCAACAACTGTAGTATTTTGACTTTGGTGCAGACTTGACGATCTTACTTACTTGGTACTTGGTGGGCTGGCTCTTTTCCGCAACCAGGCCGCTGTGGCGCGGCCCATTTTGCGTGATAGCCGGGCGACGCTGATCAGTCCAGCCACCCGGTGTCGCCCAGGAAAGCCAGCAGCTCCTTCAGCTTGGCGCAGGCTTCCCACACTGTCCACGGCGAGCCGAGGTTTGCTGCCCTTTGTGCCGCCACGCTCCTGCATTCGATGAGCAGATGCGCAGCTGTTTCTTCCGCCTCCATGCAGCCTCTGCATAGGGGGCTGTCTGTTACACCTAGATTAAACAGGTGTTTGTTTAAGGAGTAATGACCTGTCATAATTCCGACGATATGTCGTACATTATTTCTTTTAAGATTGAAGAGTTTTCTGGAGAATTTCAGATTTAGAATCGGAAAAGCCTCCTTCGACTGCCTACAACCCTCGATAATTGCCCAGTAGTCCTGATGCTGGTCCTTAGTTTTTTGCGAATCCATGCACGAATTTGACTGAAAGGTGACTTGACGATTATCACCTTTTATGATGGTTTAATTTCTTACCAGGCTTTTAATTAATAGATCTAATGATAAACATTTGGCTGGACCAAAAGATGCATAACGAGAAGTTTGCCTGACCTTGATTGAGGGTATAATTAACCCTAAGAATATTCAAGTTTCTAATCTGTTCCTAGCAGTATATCCAGTCAATTGTTCCTGAGGTAATCATTTAAATATTCCACCTGCCAATTGCAAGCATAACTTTCAAATTGAAAACTCAAAGTAATTAGCTTTCATCAGGTAATTTAATTAAGCAATTTCATTCCGCCTTTGGGATAATAAATTGGAGTTATTTGATAAGTGCGGGCGTAATTTTGAGAACTTTTATTCTATGACTTTGAAATATTTGTAATGACCATCGTTATTACGACCTGTACTATTTTAAGTGTAACAAAGGGGTACAATTGAAAGTGACATTTTGTATGAAGGGCCTGTATTTTAATATGTAAGACTCGAAGGTTTGGGTTAATTAATACACATACCTTCCAACAACATACGTTCGATATGAAGGAATTAAGAAATTGCTATAGGGCTGAAAATTTATTCATTATAATCTAGAGACACAACAATCTGGATCAAAGAGGTTTTAAAATTATGCATTGTTTTTTGACAAGGACGAATGAAGATAGTTAAATTAGGCGTAAACATTATATTACACTTATGAGATTATCGAATAAAAAAATAATCCCAGCATTTGCAATATTGTTTTTTGATTTTCAAGAGCATAGACGTGCGCAGGTCAACTAGTAAAACAATAAATCCTAATCATTGAAATAATGTATGATTTATACATGTTTTATTAATACGGAAAATCTGATGGTAAAATGGAAAGGATGGGGGTTTCAATGGCAGCTAAATAATTTTGACGGATTTAGAAAATAATTAATGATATATCTCCAAATTCTAGACGACTACAAAGATATCTAAATCTTATAATACACTAGTCACTGACGTATGTTAATGATTGTATTTTTGTAATAATAGTATTATTATTTATAATAAAGTACGCAGTGTAACCTGTTATCCGATATCAGGTTATAGGTTTTTTTAAGTTTAAAGTAACATATTAAGTAAATGTTGGTTTCCACGAATTGAATCAAATGGTAAACAACATAAATGGCATTGAAGAAACTAGGGATAGCAAATTATCATTTAAAGTGTATTTATATCTGTTTTGTCTACACCTATACCGCTAACATACTAACGCTTGTAGAAACTTCCTAATATTAAGAAGTCATTTAAAACGGTGGCAGTGTTTAGTATATGAAAACAACTAAACACAATTCTCATCAATTTTTTATTCATGTAAAACACAAAAAAAAGCGTATTCGCTCGTAATCCCTTACAATAAAATAAAGAGTATACATAATTTAATATTAAACTATATTGTGACATTAAACATTTCAAGAAGTTCATATATGTTCATTCAACAGGTCTTTTTTTCTTAATTTTTATCTAGGATTTTTTTCTAACAGCCCTTATTACTAATCAATACATTAGATACACATATTTAAAAAAAGGTTAAATATAGACAATTCAACAGGTTGATTGCACACATTTTAGGCAGTAAACAGTAGATCTTTTTTTAATCAAGTTGGCCACCCCTGCATTGTACATGTAAGTTACTAACATAAAAATAAAATATACATTATATACTTGAACTATGAATTAAGATGCCAAAACCCTATAGATATTTTATATTTAGCACATAACACAGTAAATTCAGTTTTATCAGTAATCCTCACATATTTCAAAAGAGCTTCAAAGTTCGTAATTTTGTATTCATATTGGGTTTATAAAGGAACGCTATGTCCTTCAATTGAGTTATTTGCACACGCGCCCGTTTTAATTTGTTTGATCGAGTAATGGAATACCTAATACGCTTAAATATATGTATTTTACTTACACAAGTATTTGGGGCATTTCACTGGATTTCATGTAAGGATTATTTTGATACCGGCAAATGTAGAATTATTACTGTCGCGACATTTCAAAACTATTGTCACCTACAAAAGTTTTGAAATGTCGATTTTTAGAGGTTTTGCTAGGTGTCAAAAATATTTTTTTCATTTTGCGTCCCATATCATAATTTTCTAACGACAGGTGTGTCAAGGCGAATGGTATTATCAAAGTTTAAATTTTTAAATTTTTCTGAAAAAGTTATTTAAATTAGAAATGGTATTCGGATTTCTTTTTTAAGAACTGACAAATGAAAATAACATACAATAATATATAAATATGTTTGAACATGTACATGATGTATTTCGTATAATTTAATCAATCTGTTTGCAATTCTATATTATTTCATTATGTAAATATGAAACAATTTATTACTATAATATATTGTTTTTAACGTTATCCGTATGCCATAAATAACATTTCAAGTTTTTTCTCTTAAGTCACAAACCTCCTAGATTTTTTCTTCCAAAATATCATCATTCTAAAACTTAAAAATTTTCATTTTGTATAACGATTTTTATACTAAATACAATATTTCCTTAATTGCATTAATGTACAAACGCGACCTTTGTGACAGTTTACGAGAATGTACAAATTTAGATGTTAAAACTGTCCACCGCTGCATTAAAAAAGGCACGGCAAGGCACTTTCATATGAAGACGATCTATATGGCTACACGCTAGAGGTAGTTAACAACTATACTAATACATACATATTCTGTGACATTCTAGCTCTCTGATGTGAAATAAAACTACGAATAATGAAACCTGACCCAGAAAATCTTCTCAGATCCAATAACTCGTTATGCGTGACATTCAAATGTTACAAACTCCTATTATTCCAAGCTTCTGAATATTTAATGAAAACATTCAATGTCAGCCCCTCTTGACGGTGAATTAACAAGAATATCTTGTTATTCGACGGTTCTATTCATTTTATTTGGTTGAGGAAAATAATAATTTTGCGTTCTTGGATTGTAGATATGGTTTCTACGTAAGAAACTGATCCTCTAGCGACTTAAATTTCTTGGGCTATGGCATATGAAGCTGCAAAAATATACCAGATTCACGCCCTTGGGGGTGAAATTTCCAAAAAAATATTTCGTGGTGGAGCTTACAACACAAAAAGGCATATGCAAGTTAGTAGTCAGCTAAGACAATGAGTTATATACATCTACATAACTTAAACTTCATTGGTCCTTTTTACTGCATCTTACTCAATAAATTTCGTGCCCATTTCAAATTAAATCAATAAATCTTATCTCACATGGTTTCAGGTACGAGTATACCATCGGAAACCGCACTATGAGTTGATGAAGGAATATTAAAAAGATAAGTTGATTTACATTATAGAGGTAACGGCGGTTGCCTAACAATTAAGGCGCGCTCGTACCCTGATTAAAGAAAAAGCAGAATTTTTAAACACCAAGTGTTACGTAACAGATCGATAGGATATTATGAAAAAAATACACAGGTTAGAAAAGGAATAGGAAAAGAGTTATAACCGAATTCATAAATATAACTCTCTTTCAGCAGAAAAAAATCCTGAATAGGTCCACAAAAATAAACTTTCACGTCCAAACTCTCAGAATTTTCAGCGATAACACTATATTTTTTTAAGGTTATACATAGCCAACGTATAGTACTAGAGTAATAACCAGAAGTTTTTTCAATTGTTTTAGTATATATCGAAAAATATAAAGAAAACGTACAAAATTAACGCATTGTCGCGTTACATCGTCCAATCTAACAAGCGATTTTCAACCTTACGTAAATCATCGTAAATTATTTTAAAATTGGGGTTGGACCGCGTCTTAACCGAACTTTATATGACAAAATATATCATTATAACCAACGTTTTGTATACAATTCATTTCTGAAACATGTTATTTCAAAAATGATTCATTTTACAAATAACGTTTCTAATACAGCTCGTTTCCAAAACCTCTTATTTCATATACGTTTTATTTCACAAACAATCACATTACAAGCATATATTTTGCAAACGTAAATGTTGTAAAATTTATCAAATTATATAATTTTAATATAAAATGTACCGTTTGTCAGATGCTACATTTTGAATGTAGTCAAATTATAATTTTAATAAATTTACCATTTGAAAACATTTTTTTGTAAAATAACGATTTGACAATTCACATATTTGGTAAATGTTGGTTGTGAAGCAAAAATTTGCAAATAAAGTGTCTGTCAAATGACAGGATACTGGTAATGACCCTTAGCATTGGGGATATGATGCGAGGAGACATCAAGCAAGTTATCACTTGTCTTATACCAATATGACCTCAAATGATGTGTGAGGTCATATTGGTATAAGACCTACTATTAAGTACCTACTATTACTACTACTAAAGCTACTTATAACCTGTGGAATAATCATTTTTCACGTAGGTGAAGCCGTGAAGCTCGGTTAGTTTTTAATCGGTCATAACGTATAACAATAAAACATTATTCAAACCATATATTCGAAAGATAGTCCCATATATTGAGTACAAAACAATACAATACAATACAAAAACTCTTTATTGGCACCAAAGAAATTACAAAATAATATAACACTTAAATAATATACACAAATGGGCGGTCTTATCGCTTAAAGCTATCTCTTCCAGACAACCTTTGGATGGATAGGGAATACAAGACTGATATGGGCGGTGGTGCAACATCATAAAAAAATATTTTATTACTAATCAAAAGGTTAGAATTTAAATAAAATACACTTAAATATAACAATACATATACTTACATGCAATAATAATATAATACATAATTACAAATTTACATAAACTTAATATATAACTATCCATAATATAAATAACATCAATCAATCAATGATGTCAGGATTCAATATTTAATAAAGAATGATAATAGTCTTTCACTTGAACTTTGAAGCTATTCAGCGATAAAAGTAAATAAATCACAATCTGTGCAGTATTTTCTTTAATATGTCAAAACGGCACTGATATCATAAAGAATGTTCAGACATTACTATGAAACCTTCACCAAATTCAAGTTTTATAAAGATATTATCTGATTAAGTTCTAAATGATAACGAGTCAATTGCGCATCATTAAAATATTGCCTAGCGAACGTTGAGTGAATAGCTGAGTGGATCCAGTAACTGGAAATTCTTTTAATTTTTTAACAATTTTAGATCTTCACGAAAAAACATATTTTGCCCGTAACACAGTGAAAGAATTACACGTCTTTTTGTGGTGGTTTCAGTTTTAACAGACGACATAATTTATGATTATACCTACATATATATAGCCGGATTTGAACTTAGCCACTGTTGACGGAAGCTATAGGTTTAAGTATAATTCAGTGATACAAGTCTTACAGTTTCTGACACACAGTTGTACAAGCTTAGCTTACAAGATGAGGTAATAGTTTCTATAAATGATTCACCCCTCTGAGTGCCTTAAGCATGCGCAGTGGAAAGTAGGCGCGGAAAGTTAACACACATACTTGCGTCTCTCTCCCTCTACAGGGAATCTCGTATGAAATTCGCCAAAACTAAAATCTTAAATATCTTTCAAAATAATGCACTTTTTTACTTAACAAAAGTGTTGTAAAAATCTTGACGTAATTTTGAATTGGGAATTTCTATTTTGTATTTTTGGCATTTTGCGAAGTGCTCCAAAAAGTGTTTTGAATTTCAAATCCTGAATCGCGCAATCGAAATTTTCTCCTCGTTGAACTATATGAGAGACTTCGTTTCCAATACTTTCGGGGGGTCCGTAGCTGCTACGTGAACCGGTAGTGACTGGGAGCCGGCCTAATTCCCAGTTACCCTTGAGTTGAAGTTGCAGACTAATCGTAATAAATGATGTACACTATGTCAGAAAATAAAAAGAGAGGCTACGGTCTCAACACCACGTTAATAGCTGATTTGACCTCCTTTTGTTGTTGCATTTGTTTTTTATTCAACACTTTCTTTCAATGTCATTTTTAAAAGAGTCTTGTCAATAGTTTTTGTTTTAGAACATACTCGTAGTATCAATAAAGTACTATAAACAGCCGTATTGAATATGAAGAAACAATTAAACTGAGAGCATTTTAATCTTTAGTTTCGAACACATTTATGTGAAATTAGTATCTGGTGAAATAAGCACCTCTGTCTGTCTGTGTAAAACAACCGTGAGACCCCAAGAAACATATTTTCAGTCTTAATTAGAGTAATAGCAAGGTTCAAGTGTAATTGAAGTACTTAAGTTTGGACCTGTTCCTTTCACTTCGATATGATTAATAAATAAAGTACTAACGCAATTATAAATAACACAATACGATAGCAAGTACTATTATAGTAGTTTGCTCTGTGAGGAGACGGAGTTAAAGAATGTCCCTTCGCCATCGGGATGCTGATAGTAAGAGACCAGGAAAACCAATTTAATAGGTCATATGCCTCTGTGGCTAACATGACTTCATTAACAAGTACAATTAGAAACATTTGAAACTGACTTCCATTCTATTCAGTTACTCAAAAACTACTAGTCCTAATTTGATTTGAAATTGGGATAACTATAAATGGGACCACACGGGAAGCACCAGCTTTCAACCAAAAAAAAATTTTAAGAAACGGTTCATCCAGTCGAAAGTTATGAGGTAATAAACATTAAAAAAATTAGGTCTCCTTCTTGGACGTCGGTAGAAAATAAATGTATTTAAAAGCACAAGTTTCTTTACTGGCCCAAATGGATGAATCTTGTCTGTAAATAAAAACATTTGAATAAGAAAAAAATTGATGTCTTGGTGTATTTAATATATCGGCAGAATACTGCGGTGGTCTGCAGTTCCAGCCGTGCGATTCTCTAAAGATTCGTCGACGAGCTCACCGATATCAAATACTTGATAAGATATCGCCCTTGTACACAAGGTTGTTTTGCCAACGTTTTTTGTCATCTCGTCATTTGTTTCACGGATGTTGTCAAAGATGCAACGATGTTTGCTCTTAGAGAATCGCACGGCAGATATTCTGCCATGAAGCGATAATGCGCTAGTATTTCTGTGTTTAGGGTGTAAGGGGCACCGTAGCAAGTATAATTACCGACAACAGAGAATACCAAAAACCATTTTTTTTGGAGTATTGAGCACAGTGTAGTATCAACGTGCTCTCCAAAATACAGAAACATTGAAATGTCACACCCATTTATATAGTTACCACATGAAGCAAACGCAATGTAAGCTAACTTTGGTAAACAAATTGTGCAATATATACTGTTCAAAATAATTTATCTATTCATGCCTAGGCTTTACTTTGGGAAATCCATTTTTAAACAATATTAAATTATAATATTTTAGAAACCCCGCACTCCCTTACGCATAAAATGTACATATGAAGTATACAGAAGCAACACCCAAAACAACCCAATCAACCTAATGATCCGACACGTGTTTTTCGCTTCTACACGTGCCATCTTCACGATGTGTTTACCCTAATTGTGTTACGTATAGATTACACATAGATACGAATAAAAACCCGGGGAAAGGTGCGTGAGTTCCCGAGCACGACTTTAACAAAAAAAAATTAATACGAATATGCAACCTGATTTCTGGTACCTATAGGTATTATAATATAATTTTTATGCATGTGCCTGCTCCTGTCCGAAGACGTGTAATTTTCACTTAAAAATCCCAAAAAATATAACTAGGGTATTAATTACCGTTTATTGTGTAGGTACAACAAAACATCACCTTATTTTTTTGTGATGAAAGGAAATTATTAGAGGCACAACTCTCAACCTCTCCACTGTCGAGTTTCTCTCTGAATACCTATCCATTATAATGAAACGTGAACTTGGAAAGAACATTATTATTGTCTTGTTTTGCCTGTTTTCATCGGGATAAGCATATTTTATTTTTTAAGTAGATACTCGGGGCGATGTTTCGATGTTTCAAATCGTGTATTTTATTCTTATACTCGTGGTATACTGAAAAGGTTCTTGTCTGTTTTATTTACGATCTCATTCAAAGAGGTTACAATGTTATTTTTATACTTTGTTGGGATGAGACGTGCCAGCCGTGCGCTTGATGGTAACCACTAAGCTTGCCTTGCCATCTCCCATCTTCTTGCCAGCTTAGACCTTAGTTTTGCATAACACTGTGCCGACATCCCATGTAATTAGTTTCTGAGGTGAATAAGTGGTTTTTTTTACCTATATAAAGGCTTAATTAAGTTTTATAATATCGAAATCTTATCTTACTTATATTAATAATGCAAAAGTATCGGTGTTGGTTACTCTTTCACGCAAAATCTAATAAATGGATTTAATGACAAATACAATTTGAAAAATTTAATACCGACTTCGATTCTATTCAGTTATTTGAGTGTATCTCAAAAACTACCCGACTGAATTTGATGAAATTTAAATAGTAATTAATTAATTAATTAACACGGGAAGCACCAGCTTTCAAACAAAAAAAATTGATAACGGTTCACCCAGTCGAAAGTTATTAGGTTATTACCTCATAACACACACAGGGTAGGGTAGGGTAAACACTTAAAAAAACATACAGTCGAATTGAGTACCTCCTCCTTTTTTTGAAAGTCGGTAGAAAATGGGTATGTAGATAGATGAGGCGCTGGGATAACATATTGGATACTTTTTCATCATTATCATCATCATCATCCATCACAATCGGTTGAAACCACGGGGCGTAGCTGGTAATATTAATAATGCGAAATAGAGTTTGTTGAATAGAGTTCACGCTTAAGCGGGTGAAAGGGTCTCGATGAAATTTGGCAAGGAGATAAATTATATCTCGCGTAGAATACCTTTTATCATCATGATCATCACCAACCATTACCACGCGGGTGAAACCGCGGAGCACAGCTAGTAATTATATGAAACTGCCTTGGAAAGCTATATAACTGATAGTGAAATCTGCATCAAAATCCGTTACGTGGTTTAGGAAGTGTTACTGGATACACAGTACATAACATTTTATTTATTTTAGGTCCACTTGCACGTTTGCTCGGGTTGAATAAATAGGTCTACGAGTTTGTAAACTTGCGTTAGTCATATCAATTTTTAACTCTCATTGTGCCTTGCACGACTAAACAAGATCACCGGTTTTGCTAAACTGACATTTGTAATCTTTAGATGGGAACATTGAATTGTCTATGCGCTTATATTGTAACCTGACCAATAATGAATGAATCGAAAAACAAGTGAAACTTATATATACTCTTTGGCACTACAGTACAATGTATATAGACTTTCTTGTTTATCCTTTGTTGTATGAAATTTGACGACTTTTTATTCTATACGTATTGTCTCGTGTCATTTCGTCCAAAGAGTACATTATACAGCAGAATGTAACCTCAATTTCTTTTGACACAAAACTTCACTAACCCTAGTTAAAGACTTAACACTCCCACATTGCTGGGTTAAATATTTCAATAACTAACCTTACATTTACTCCTAACCTTTAATGGTACAAGATAAATTAATTATAAAACCCCGTTATAGCAGTTGACTCTGAGTTATTGAAGCTAACTCTGGAACGTGCAAGTGGGCCTTATTCATTTGATTTTAACGTTAAAAATATGAAATTAGGACGGATTCGTGTAAAATTTTGTATGTGTGCACATTCACTCAACTTTTAGTAGCAGTAGAACTCTTTGTGGATGATCATTCGGGGAAGTACTCCTACCATGCTTATTTCTAACGTGAAGCAGTAATGTTTACATGATTGTATTCAGCAGGGCAATAAAGTATCTCAGTTGCAAACAAAAGTTGATTGAAATCGATTGTTGAGTTGATTCATTTATCACATGATGTGATATCACTTAATTATAGCCACAAGCACTTAGCTATAGACTTATATATATATATATATACATATATACGGATAAGGTCTCTCCATATTATAAAATTTTAACTATAATTGTAAATTTGTGCGAAGTGTAATTTTAAATTTGTTTATATATGCAGTGCATAGTTAGTTTTATTTTTTTGTATTCATTTAGAATTTAGATAAACGAAAAACCAGTCAAAATTTTTCTCAGTATAACCATTTCAATCCATCAATATTTTTAGTCTGGCCGGTTGGCGCAGTTTGTAGCAACCCTGGCTTCTGAGCTGCTGGCCTCGGGTAATATCCTCGGGCAGGATAATCATCTGTTTACCTGTGTCTGGATGCGTATATATATAGTATATTGTATATATCAGCCATCAGGTTGCATATGTTAGGCTCAGCCTCGTTTGGGGCCTAAAGAGCTTCTTTGGATGTTGTTCTATAACATACGAGTATTATTATTATTATTAATCAAATGATATAAAACAGATTTATGCAATTAGTAAACTAATTTGATATGACGTGCTTTTTATCTATATAGTAATATAAAGAGGAAAGATTTGTTTATTTGAATTGAAAAGGCTCTGAAGTTACTGGACCGATTTAAAAAAATATTTCACCATTAGAATTGTACATTATCTCTGATGATTACAGGCTATATTTTTGAGCCATCGTCATCATCCATCACCACGCAGGTGACACCGCGGAGCGCAGCTAATCCTATAATAATTTAAGTTCTAGTTTAATTATTTGTCAATATATGCATTACGTTTATGCTGATTTGCTGCATGATACCATAAATAATACACGACTATGAGGGTTTTATAATGAACGAATTAAGATGCTCGAAAAGGTAACAGTAAACAAAACACTAATAACAAAAAACAATTTAGCATAATGGAAAATTTTAAATGGTATATTCTTAAGAACTATACTTATAACGTAAAAACTATTGTCAATATTTCTTCTCTATTTGAATTTTTTTACAATGCAATTCCCTATTCATATCTTGCAAATTACTTGAAGCAATTTAAACTGAATGCGATTAAATTGCTACGATTTGCAGCTTCAGGGAAATAATCTTCTGAACTGTCTTCTTTGTGGTCTAAGTACATAAGAGCTTTTCACTGAAAATTTTGTCGATACTACAAAATAACAATACAAATGAAAACGGCAATCAAACGGCAAAAAATTAACAGTCACGAAAACGTTCATCTCTTCTTTTGTTGTTAGAAATCGCAGTATTCAAATGGGTCCCAGACATTTTTTAATACAATTAACGCTAATCAAGTTTTTAATATCGTTCTGTTTCTGTCTTTTGTTTGTATATTGATAGAGAAAGAATTACATATTAAATACTTTAATTTTAGTTAGTGTATGTTGTAGAAAACGTCCTTGATTATGTACTATATGGTTTTAATTTTAAAATTTATGTCTTCAAAAGACGTGATAATAGTATATTACCTAGTCTAATAGAGTAATATAGACCATCGGTAACCTTTCCGAAGGAGAACTGTAGGTACAAAGTCGCAACCTAACTTTAGATTGCTACGCTAATCTAAATAATTCTGAGAATGAAGGGATTAAAATAATAATAAAAATAGAATATAATAGTAAATAACATCATAACAGATAAAAAAAACTCTTTTTAGTAACCCTTGTTAATTTATGGGATCGATTGCATTCACCGTCAATGATCATATCATCAAATCACCAAAAGAGGCAAAATACTTTTCAGTTCTTGAAGTGTAACTCAAAATCTGCTAAACCGAAATTGATGAAATTTGAATGAGACTATTTCAAGTATACTTTACTCAGAGATACTTAGATCATCAAAATCGGTTTATAAATAACGAAGTTATCCGAGAACCCACATAAAAATTATATATGGTTGAAATAAGAAACTTCCTCCTTTTTTGAAGTCGGTTGTAAACCAACTTATTTACCAACATTATTAACAACCATATATTTAAAAGCAGTTCCGTAGTCGATTACTAAGATAGATTAAACGGATCCTCCATCTTCATCGGCAGACGCTCGCTGCTATCGTATTCTATTGTTTTTAAAACGTTATACATCTAAACATTTCTGAACGGAAACTTTACAGTGACTCGTATCGGCATGGCAGTAATCAATGTAATATGAATCGGAATACCATTAGGATCGAAACCAGTTTTCCAACGTTAAAACGCCAGAAAATAAGAACAAATCAATTTAAATAAAAGTTTGTTATAACAATCTCTTTTATCTTGTTCCATACTTCACAGGTCAAAGTAACAATGGAGCTCTGCAGATGCGCCTGTAAATGAGCTAACCAATCTCCGACACGGCACAGAATAAATAATAGTACTGCATGGGTCCTGCACTGAACCACAACTACGTAATCTCTACATAATATAATAACACTGTAGAGGTCCAATTTCTGTACAATGAAAAAAAATCCTATCTGTATGGTGTAAAATCGAAATTATTTAGATTTTTTCTTTTTTTGTGTCTCTGTGTCTGTTTGTTTGTCTGTCCGTCTGTCTGTACGGGCTAATCTCAGAAACGACTAGACCGATTTAAATGAAATTTTGTATGATGGTATCTTATATCCCTGGTCAACATATAGGGATAGTTTTGATGCCGGTAAATTAATGAGTTCCCGTGGTATAGTTAAAAAAACTGTAACTAACCGTATCCCGCGAGCGAAGCTGTTGGCGGGTCAGCTAGTACTAGCTATAACTGAAGTGTGCTGAACCCAACAACATCTGGCACCTTTAAGTATATTTCCTTCGCTCATTTCTGCAACTACTTTATCTCGCTAGTTAAACTTTGAACTGAAATATATATTGAGAAAAGTTGATGTGGAACTACTGTACTGAAATTCAATTCCATTTTGGCTTAATGACGTAGAATTTGTAGGTATAAATAACTTGAAAGCGTCTGTTATTACTTACAGTAAATGTCCTAACCGTAAATGATAAACAGGAATCACTCATGTTTATGAATTAGATCATTCCAACAGTTACTGGGCGAATAAACTAAATAATAATGAATGATGAGCGCTGAACTTTAGCCGCCTAATTATGAAACGTGGACTAAACATAGTCCCGAGTTTAAACAACGGTTTAAACAATTTTTGATTTGAAATTATCTTAAGCTTATCTAAAGACATAGATACTCTATCAATATTACTGCATCGCTGTTTGGAAAATTACCCGAAATTTCCTGCAAGAAATAATGGTTCCCTCTTTTCAGTATACTAATGTTCCAATATATAAAACTTATGTGAAGCCTGAGTCACGTGTCTTCACCACACTAATTTTGTAAGACGTTTACTCGAGAGCGATGACAAATAAGATTAACTTCAGGAAGTAAGGTCTTGATTGACACACGCCCGCGCGTTGTATGCATTGAGTTATCTACACCCAGTTTATATTAACACAATCATGTATTATGTGTAGCTGCTAATAAACGAAAGTATTCAAATATGCGTGCATTGTTAGTGTTAATGTATGTTGTGAGTATGATACAAACCTTTCATGCTTTCATCAAAAGAAGGTTATAATCCAATAATTCTTGGTGGGAATTTAAGCTGGTTCAATTCTCTTCCTCACCACAATAGCTGAACATCGGTTTGTTTATAGCAATTAAAGTGGACTGTATGTGCGAATTAGAGCTCTTTACTTATGCCTAGATAGTAGATATACCTACACAAACCCAATAGCACTTGTAATGACCTTCTAATAAGGAGACAACACTGCTGCGAGTAGATATATCACAGAAGTAGAATACAGCAGCTAAAAGGTAAGGAAGCATGCACGTACCTGTAGACTCCTGGATTCAGGATCCTCAGCCTCGCACCTAGGTCATAACTCGAGCTGGCGCTGATTCGCAGTTGCTGCTCGTTAACGGCACCTTTTATATGGGTTCAGAAGACGGTACACTTCACACGTTCATTGGTAGCGGAAACACAGTAGAAATAGTTATGAGTTCATCAAATATGAATTGATTTGACACACGCGCACGTTGTAATAGCAAGGTTTTTTTTTTCATCTTGTTTTAACTAGCGGGTTTGGCGAGCGAAGCCGAATGCATTACATTGCAGTTCGGAGATTGTCCGTCGTCAGAGTAGGACGGCTTTATATGCGCCATGCGGAAAGGAGATAAGGATAGGAAGTAGACCATTACAAGTGCTTTTTTATAAATCAAATTACACGGTTGGATAAATATCCACCAATTCTTTTCGCGTTAAATGTGTATGAACGTATTACAGATCACAACAGCTGTGAAGCCGTATTACTTACCTTGTATAAATTACTAATACATAGGTCACACTAAAAGTTTCCGGAATTGGCTACTTACATAAACAATATTTCAAAAGTTATTACGAGATATGAAAATTAAACTCTTTAGTCGTGGAATAAAATTTGTTTCATCTGATTGTCAAAATTATTTTCACATTGTGGGGTCATTTTAAAAATTGCGTGATTACAATAAAATGGATTAAAGTCGTTGCATGATTTTTGACGCTTTTTAGTGTAATTTGACAGCTCAGCAGAGCCTCGTTTGGCTACACTGGGCTTTTGGCGAAGAAGTACCATGCAAGACGAACATTTATAGCTGGTTTGCAGAATTCAAACGCGGTCGTGTCAATCTCCATGATGAAATTCGTGAAGGTTGCTCGTGCACTGCTGTGAATAACAAGAATGCTGTGCGCCGTGTGATTGAAACAGACAGGCATATTATGTGACCTACCATGAGATCCAGACATCTTTGGACATAGGCATGAGTCAAATACAGTCAATCCTACACAAACATTTGGGTGTAAGAAAGCTGTGTTCTCGATGGTAATCTTCGAGATGTTAGTGTTTGGACAAACCTTACTAAGGTTTTAAGATATAAATTATTGTACAATACAATTAATTTTATGCCTTGTAAATAAATAAAATTGAGGTGTCTGTTTGTGATGACAAAAAACAGATTTTAAATAGTTGATCTATATGAAAGTAAGTATATATGACTACGGTACCAACCTAAAACAGACAATTAAATAATTTCCTGGAAATTTTTCCTAATTATTTTTCTGTTTGTTCCGGATATAATCTCCGAAACGGCTGGACCAACTTTGACGGGACTTTCACTGGAAGATAGCTGATGTTAGAAGAAGTAACTAATAATAAATAATACTAAGAAATACAAATTTTATATATACTCGAATAATGCTCGCTCGATACATGAGTTCAAACCCCAACTAAAGAAGTGTTTACCTATATATTATATATATTAGATTTTAAAGTTCTTATAAGCAATCAATACATTTAATATAATACCTTTCAATCATTATGATAGTCGGCATCTTCATTACTGAAGGTCGTGTCTAGTCTATGAGCTTCTCTAGGCTATCAGGGTTGCTATACGAGTGAATGTCCGAAATATTTGAGTACCCGCTGGAAACAGATAGGGGATAGCTTTATGGTTATACATTTGGTGGTATACCTTTCAATATGGAATGATTAATGTGATCAATCTATCTGTCTACCAGTCGAAAATTAAATTTGAAAATAAAATCACAAAGATAATTGAACGATGCCCATTTAAAGCTACTATTCGAAGCTACGCTTTGTGAGTAAATTTGAATTGAAAATTCATATTTGCAATTCAAATTCTGTCTGTTAATTTAATATTGACATTTCATAAAAAATGATCGGGTCAGCTAGTACTAGCTATAACTGAAGTGTGCTGAACCCAACAACATCTGGCACCTTTATTAATAATAAAATAAAAAATATAATATAATAAAAAATGCTCGGTTTCTGATGTATCTGACGTGCTCTGCCGCTGATCATATATATATGAAGTCCTTTAGTCTGATCGTTGTGCGAGTAAATTGGCATTAAGCTTGGCAGTACAAGCGTCTGCTTATTTATTTAGGGATATAAACCCTTTGTTAATTAGTTCATACTATTGAACAAAGTGGTTTGAAAGTGAAAAAAAAACATATCACATTTTTTTAAATTATTATGAAATATTTATTTATTCTGTGACTTTTAAATGACTAAATCCTGCTTTCCAAGACCGAACTTTGCGATATTAGAGAGAAAGTACACATCTGACACAATCCGTGTCAAACGCCATGACCACCGCCACACCATTCGAGCATCGAGTTTTAGCTCCATATTTGATTGAACTGTCTTATGGGGGAGCGCCATATATATTGAACTGCTACCGCATTATCCGACCGCATGATTCGTTTTTTCAAATGCATAACTTTCGTATTGATATGGCAACCTTACATAATTTTTATCATATTATGTTATACTCTGAAATTGCAAATTTTGGTCTTCTTGTTAAGCAGTCCCGAGAGCTAAGCAGAGCAGGGCCTGAGTTCCAACAATAGCAATAGCTGGAGCCACAGATAATATATCGGGTGTCCCGAAACTCAACGGTAACCTGGTACTGGGCGAGAGGTATGCCAGTTACAAAAAAAAAAACCATGTCACTTAGCCAAGTGATAATAAATATTTATTATCACTTAAGTTTAGTTTTAGTTTTGGTTTACAAAATTATTCCTAGTAAATTTTGACACTCCTTGTTGATAAAAAAACATTTTTTTTATAACTGGTAGGTATACCTTGGCCTCACGCTTGGTACCAGGTTATCATTAAGTTTTGGGACTGCATACGTACAATATTCTACAATAAATAACGCAAATGCGTGTACTTCCCTGTCCGAACCCCGACCAAGCGTCAAGGTTGGCCACCGCTACTCACACTCCACGCGCGTCTTTTGTTGCGGCCGGACGGCCTCGGAATCTAACTAGCATTATTACTAACTGCAATAGCTCAAACATTTCTAGCCATCCCAGTCAAAAGCATATTTCCTATCACAGCTAAGTTATTGTAAAATTATATTATGCTTAAATTTACATAATTCAGTTTCATTAAAAAGTCGGCTGGCCTGGTTCCAATACAAATCGTGATACTTGCGTTATCTATTGTTCGAATTCAGGCCTTCCTCTTAAAAGGAGCAGTATGGGTCATAATTCACCTCGCGAGCCTAGCGCGGGTTGGTGAATATGCTAGTGGGCGTAAGACAAAATAAGGTATACAATTCAAACTCGTTTATTCAAACTGTCAATGTAACTAGCAAGCGAGTATTATTGAATTAAATTTAATATTAAATGTAACTACAATTTGGACGAATTCTAGAACAACTCGTTTATTTTAAATAAACAAATAAATTATATTACGCGTCACTTTATTATTAATTTTATTTTGAGTAGAATCGCCTAAGTTTTTAAATGAATCAGCACATATTGCTTATTAACCCATATCCGACCGTCGCATTAGTTTACGTTAGTTTCATTCATAAATCTTTTTATGTAATTATTTATTTTAATTAATTACATACGGTCAATGAGGGTGGAACGTTTTCTACCTACTGCGTTATGCGTTACTTATTCATTCAAATAATTAAATGTTGATTATTAGTCAGAACACTCAAAGCAGGCGATCGTAAGCGTGGGGATGCCTTTGAGATGTGGTGCTGGAGGAGAATGTTGTGTATCCCATGGACAGCCAGAAAGACGAATGTGTCGATATTACAAAGAACTCAAAATAACCACGAGCTTATCATCCATCTGCCTTCAGCAAGTTCCTGAGTGTTTCGGCCACGTTGCTAGGAAGAGTGATGACAATCTCGAGAAACTGGTCATCACTGGTAAAGTCGAGGGAAATAGACCAAGAGGGCGAAGTCCATTGCGGTGGTCTGATTAAATCCGTACTACACTCGTCAGAAAAGTAAACCAAAAATGCCATTCACGCATCCGATAATAGGACCAGACGGAGTAAGGTCATCAAAGATAACATATTCCATGGAGGGGGCCATGACCCTCAGCACTGAGGAAAACGACGCAATTATTAGTCATGAATTGACCTGAAAATTGGGGACTGTTTATTCTTGACCATGAATTCCAGTAAGTCGCTTTAAAATTGACATGTCATTAATTTTTCATCATCATCATCTCAGCCGTAGGACGTCCACTGCTGAACATAGGTCTCCCCCATGATTTTCCAAAAGGACCGGTTGGAAGCGGCCTGCATCCAACGTCGTCCTGCGACCTTCCTCAGGTCGTCTGTCCACCGTGTCGGTGGACGACCTACGCTGCGCTTGCCGGTCCGTGGTCTCCACTCCAGAACCTTTCGGCCCCATCGGCCATCTGTTCTGCGTGCTATGTGCTCTGCCCACTGCCACTTCAACTGGCTAATCTTCTGGGCTATGTCGGTGACTTTCGTTCTTCTACGGATCTCCTCATTTCTGATTCGATCACGTAGAGAAACCCCGAGCATAGCCCTCTCCATAGCTCGTTGTGCGACTTTGAGCTTTTCTATGAGGCCCATAGTAAGAGACCACGTTTCAGTGCCATAAGTCATCACTGGTAACACACATTGGTCGAAGACTCTTGTCTTGAGGCACTGAGGTATTTTTGACGAGAAGGCTTCGCGAAGTTTCCGGAACGCTGCCCAGCCGAGTTGGATTCGACGATTGACCTCTTTCTCGAAGCTGGACCTGCCTAGTTTGACTGTCTGTCCCAGGTAGATGTACTCGTCAACAACTTCGAGAACTGAGTTCCCAACTGATATTGGGGTAGGTACAACATGGGCATTAGACATAATTTTCGTCTTATCCATGTTCATCTTAAGACCTACCCGTTGGGAAACTCGATGGAGGCCTTCGAGCATTGTACTGAGGTCTTCCATGGATTCTGCCATGACTACAATATCGTCGGCAAATCGAAGGTGAGTGATGCATTCGCCGTTAATATTGATGCCAAGTCCTTGCCATTCCAGAAGCTTGAAGGCGTCTTCCAATGTAGCGGTGAACAGTTTCGGAGATATAACGTCTCCCTGTCTCACGCTTCTTTGCAATGGAATTGCCTTCGAACTCTGCTCCTATACTCGGACTGACATGTAGGCGTTTTTGTACAAACACTTCAGCACTTCAATATACCGATAGTCAATACGGCACCGCTGGAGAGACTCAAGCACTGCCCACGTCTCGATCGAATCAAAGGCTTTCTCATAGTCCACAAACGCTAAACAAAGAGGCAAGTTATACTCTTCGGTCTTCTGTATAACTTGCCGTAGCGTGTGGATGTGGTCTATGGTACTATAGCCTTTTCGGAAACCGGCTTGTTCAGGAGGCTGGAATTCATCAAACCTGCGACTGAGACGGTTCGTTATGACCTTCGAAAACAGCTCCAGACCCATCTCGCTTTTGAGCCATGTTTATAAACATAGCTCAAAAGCGAGATGGGTCTGTAATTTTTAAGTAAAGTGTTGTCACCTTTCTTGAAGAACAGCACCACCACGCTTTTGTTCCATGCTTCTGGCGTTGAACCTTCGAGTAAGACGGTATGAAAGAGCTTCTGTAGGACTTTAAGTACCGGTGTTCCACCCGCTTTCAGAAGC
The DNA here is from genome assembly GCA_917880725.1 of Selenia dentaria. Lineage (NCBI taxonomy): Eukaryota > Metazoa > Arthropoda > Insecta > Lepidoptera > Geometridae > Selenia > Selenia dentaria. Next base: position 25,764,525 of record OU862893.1, read on the forward strand.
TCAGATGTGATACCGTCGTCACCAGGCGCCTTGTTGTTCTTAAGCTGTTTCAAGGTCATTCTAATCTCGTACAGGCTGATGTCCGGGATATCTTCGGTATAATGTCGGGTCAGCTTGGCTCTTGGGTCTTTGGCCGAGCTGCTAACAGGTTTAGCGACCGAGGTGTATAGCTGTCCGTAGAAACTCTCTACCTCTCCTAATACTTCTGCTTTGGTCGACGCTACACTGCCGTCTTCTCTCTTCAGCTTCGTCAACTGGCTTTGCCCAATAGACATGTCTCTTGCAAACACTTTGGAGCCTTTTTTCCGCTCTATCGTCTCTTTAATACGGTTTGTATTAAAGATCCGGATGTCGTGTCGCAAGGACTTCCATATTCGTCTATTGAGCAGCCTATATGCTTCAGCATCATGCGAAGACTGCATTTTCAGTGAGCGTCGTTCAGCCATGAGGTTGAGGGTATCGTTGGAGAGTTTCTGTGGCTTATCTGTACGGTGGGGTTTAAAGTATTTGGAACCCACTGTATGGACAGTTTCTACTAACCTGTTATTGATCTCGTCCACTGAAGCGATGTTCTCAAGGGAATCGTAGCGATTGGATAGCTCAAGTTGAAAGCTGTCGGGGTCTTGTATATGGGCACGAGTGGGTCGGAGCGTAGACTTCATCAGACGAGACCTCTCCAGTTTGACATTAATATTCACCGTGCCTCTTACCATTCGGTGATCACTACCGGTTTTAACCCTGTTGATCACGGAGACATCAGTGAATATTTGCCTTTTGGTGGTCATAATGAAGTCAATCTCATTTCTCGTGGAACCATCGGGACTCAGCCAGGTCCATTTCCTGTGAGGTGGCTTCTGAAAGAAAGAGTTCATCATAAAGAGTCCCTCTTTCTCCAGGAAGTCGGCCAACCTCTGTCCCCTACGGTTCCGTTGTCCATATCCAAATTGCCCCACTTTCAACTCATCCTCGCTTCTCTTACCCAACTTCGCGTTGAAGTCCCCCATAACAACTAGAAAGTGCGTTTTAGAGGTATGTATGGCCTGACTAATGTCCTCATACATATCCTCCACCTCATCATCCGGGTGCGACTTCGTCGGTGCGTATACCTGGATGACCTTCAGCGAATATCGTTTGGATACTCTGAGTATTAGGTATACGACCCTATTGGAAACGCTATCGATCTTAACTATGTTGTTAGTAATGGACTTGTGGACGAGAAAACCGACACCACCTTGGGACTGTTGGTCGCCCTCCCGGTAGTAGAGTAAGTTACCTGATTTTAGGGTTATCGTGTCCTCACCCGCTCTTCGGACTTCTGACAACCCCACAATGTCCCAGTGTAACTTACTCATTTCTTCTTCCAGCTCATATATCATCTCGTCTGTCCTCATCGTGCGTATGTTGTGTGTCACCAGGGCCAGTCGTCGTCGTTGGGGGTGGTAGCCGGGCGTCTGCCGGGGATTCTTAGCACCTCCTGCCCCACCGTTACCGTGGCCGCTACCGTAGCCAGGAATAGCGGGGCTGCCGGGGACTGGGGGCCTGGTTCCTAATGTGTCTGTCATTTGGGGGGATTTTGCCAATACTCGCCACGCTTGGCAGGCGGGTCGGCGAGCGCAGTTTTGAGGTTTTAATACTGGGAAGGTGCTGCTGCCCACCTTCCGATTGTTATCCCTTAGAAGATTTTTACGCACCCACGTGTAGAGTTGGGGGGGTACTATTCTAAGCCTGTACCCCACGGCATGGCATTAATTTTTACGAGTCCTTAAAATGTAGCGTTATTTTTCCCGCTTAAAGTATCTTCTCGCTAACATTTGCTGAACTAACATTGCAAAGTACACTTAATTTTAATAACCTCATAAGAGGCAATCAGCCTGTGGTCTTAAGCCAAGTCTGGTGGTTTCTTTTCGAAACTTTTCTTGTTAACGACGTCATAATAGTTGTTTCTCCTAATGTGCTCAGATTTTGCTTTTCCTTCACTATTTTGGAGATGCAGGAATCTATGGAGTCGTAGGGTTAACAGTATTCAAGGCAAATTTTAAAATGTTTGAGTACATTTTTTTAGGTCTTATTCGAGTAGAAGATTAAGTGATTATTAGTCATTTTGACGTGTAGTCAAATGTGCGAATTAAATCAATGAAACAGTTTACATTATACTTAAGATATTATTTGATAGACTTATAGAAAATTCTTAAAATTAGTTTTTGGGCAAACTTATGTTCATACTTATAACTAAGGTAGGGTTTAACATAGTTTAGGATATTATGTCGTATTAAATTTATTTGTGTCTTATCAGTAGCGAGCTTTTATAGTATATTATAATACAAATGAGCAGAGCTCATGAGTTTCATACAATGTTTTTAACACATTTTGGAGGAGAAAATAAACAAATTAGTACGTATTGTTTTTAAAACACTGAGACATATACGATGAAAACAAAATAAGAAAATTATAAACAATGGCCAATTACTTTGTTTTCACCCGCCGTTAGGTGATTAAAGTGAAAATACAGCCTTCTTCTAATTTAAGTTTCTTCAAATTACAGTTTTAAGTAACAAAATGCAAATATTTTAATATTTTTTCAACAATTTTTTGCGAAATATCAGTTATTTCTTTAAAATAAATGTTTGTTTGACTTAATTAAGGACGTATACATTAAATTAGCTCAATGATTTATAATAATAATGTATTTTCAGCGGCATAAACCTCTTTGTAGCTACTAAAAAAACTGTATTAACAAATTGAAAATGCTGTTTACTCGTAAGGGAAATACAAATTTAACTTTGTAGGGATGGTAGTATTATTATGCACGGGTGTGTTATAGGTAGGTCTATGGCCCTAAAAGCGATATAATAACGCTAACTTTCCGAGCAAGTGTATTAAAAATTACAATATATTGAAATTCATTCTCTATCTCTATCCAGTAGAAAAAAATATAAGAAAAATAACTCTAATACGCGCTTTGGTACTATCCAATAAGTAATTTTTGTTTTTGTAGTAAGTGGTTTATACGTCGGTAGTGCATAAGTGGAAAGTTGATTTTCTGGTATTCTATTAACCTCCCGGTCTCTATGTAGACGATATTTTATGAGTTCTATTGGTAAGCTTTGACACCTTATATTTTTTATCAAGTGTCTTTATTTTGTCTGTATCTTTTTGTGTCTTTTCAAAGAAATTACAGATGACCAAAGAGCTGGTACTTACCTCTGACAACGCATCAGCCTGGCTATTCAACGAGGTAACGTTGCCAGCTTTTTGGGCACTCTACTGGTAGACAGGGACTTAAATGCTGTTTTTTATCTGCAATATATACATGTATAATTTATAAATATTTTAGCGAATTAGTTTTATTGTAATAGGTAGATTTGTTTTATATCAGTAACTTTGTAATTAGATTAAGTTTATAAATAGATTAGTGTCCTTTAAAAGATGTACATACCACATCATTTTATTTTCAGATCAGAGCGTAATCCAGAAACGGCAAAAGTTACGACCGACGAACTGCGTTAATTAGCCGTTTGTGTTTCGCAACTCTGCCTGCTCTCTGATACTGTTTGTGAATCGGTGTTCGTGTTTTATTGGTGTAAGATAGATAGATAGATAGATAACACTTTATTGACACACCACATTTATGACTTAATATAAGACAATAAAATAAAAAAACAATGCCTAAAACTAGGTGCAATAATGGGCGGTCTTATCGCTTAGAGCGATCTCTTCCAGACAACCCATTCACAGAGGAATAGGTATAAAATAAAAGATGGACGGTAACAATACAAAAACAGTAAACACACTATAAATACATAAATGCTATATTAAATAAACTAATAAAATACATAAACAGCATACTTTTATAATATATACTTAATTATACAAATAAAAATTATATATATATATATATATATATATATAAATAGCAATTAAGCGAACTTACACCAGGTTAAAAAATTATATCTTTCACTATAACTCTTACTCACTAATTGTTATATAACTTTCATGGTTTTGTATTTCTAATCGTTATTTTTTTATATATTTCTTTTAAATTTTTATTGGTGTTTACATGTAATAAACAGTATTTATATATATATATATATATATATATATATATATAAGTCTATATAAGTATATATATATATATATACTAAATACTAATATAACACTAAAGCATCTTGACAGTATTTTAATAGTCTAGGAAGTGTTTGTGTTGGGAGGTGGGGGTCACGACCCTCAGACATGAGGAGCACGACGCGAGGAGGAGGAGGAAGTGTTTATTACATGTAAACACCAATAAAAATTTTAAAGAAATATATAAAAAAATAACGATTAGAAATACAAAATCATGAAAGTTATATAACAATTAGTGAGTAAGAGTTATAGTGAAAGATATAATTTTTTAACCTGGTGCAAGTTCGCTTTATTGCTATTTAATTTTGCTTAACTACCGCAACTGGTGAAATATTTAATTTAATTGAATAATAACTACAATCCACATATTGGGAACATGCGCTGGGAAGATAGAGATGAATTAACTTTTTATTTAAATATTTCTTCTTAAATTTCTTTCATCTGTCTGTTTATGCGCTGTAGGCACTGTGTGCTGTGGCCCGAGCACGAACATTTGCTAAAGTGTAATTTTATCGTATCGTTGACGTATACAGTACAAACTATGAGTTATCGGTACCACAGTTGTACTAGATAAATGATAGTTTGTACTGTAAACGTAAATGATACGTAAACGTTACACTTTAGCAAATGGTCGTGCTCGGGCCACAGATATTGTTTACTGAAATATATTCACTAAGTCCTGTGGAGGAATAGGTTTTTGTTTTGTTTTAATTCGATGCACCCGAAAAGGAGTTATTTTTGGGACAGATTAGGCGATAGTTACTATAGGGAAAATATAATTAACATATATATAAAGATAACACAAACTACTACTACTACTACTATACATACTAGCTGCGCTCCGCGGTTTCACCCCCGTGGTGATGGATGACGATGATTAATCAGATACAGCGTATGTTACTCAGGCATAAAGTTAGATTTCTACAGCTGAACGAATTTTTTAAATCGGTTTAGTAGTTTTTGTGTTTCCATTACAAACAAACAAACAATGAAATCTTTCTTTTTTTATTATTAGAATTAAATACTAAGGCCCCAAATCTCACTTCACCTTATTCGTTGAAAAAAACGACAAAAAGATTACCACAGATTAACTAATAGTTCCTAAGGATATTACACCGGACGGATTTATGTATTTTTTAATACGTTTTAACGCATAGACAATAAAACTGATTGGTACCAACGATATTTCGAAATTAGTTTAAAAAAATAATGAAATCACTAAATAAGAACTTCCCATACTTGTTCGTTTTCCTTTATTATCCTAAGAGGTTTCCATGAAACCTTTGTATCTCGTGTAATAAATAACATTACCATTCTGATTGAAATGAATTGATGGTATTTAGTTTTCATCTATACTTCTATACTATAATATTATAAAGAGGAAGTTAAATAGTGATCACTACACTTTTAATACTAGAAATACAAATAGGATAGCTGTACCTAGTTTTAGACTTGCGAAGACTAATAAGTCATTCCTAGGCAATTGTGTGCGTTTTTACAATAAATCCTAAAACACATAACTGACCTCGCAGAGGGCAAATTCAAGTTTACTGTAAAAAACGTTTTAATAAAAAAAGCTTGTTATAAAGTTCGACATTATACAGGGTGTTTGGTAGAGGGACCGACAAACCAAATGAGCGTGTTCGGGGGCCCACTTGGAGAATACAAGTGGGCCAAAAAAAATCCCGGCACCCCAATTTTTTTTAACTTTTTTTTGCGAATTTTCTCGTTATCTCCAATATTGTACCTATTTACCACCATAACATTAGTAAAGTATGTTTTAGACCGGATGTTTTTAGTTTTTACAAATTTTACAAATGTTATGGTGGTAAATAGGTACAATTTCGGAGAAAAAGGGAAAAATCACAAAAAAAATGTTAAACATATTGGGGGGTCGGGGATTTTTTTTGGCCAACGTGTATTCTCCAAGTGGGTCCCCGAACACGCTCATTTGGTTTGTCGGTCCCTCTACCAAACACCCTATATAGAAGATAAAGATACTTGGAATACTCCACTTCTGGCAAGCTGTCACTCTGCCACCCATAAAATTTAATATTTGTAGTACCTAAGTAGAAACATTGTAAACATCTATATAAAAAGAATGGCCCGAGTTTCTAGCCGCTTCTTCTCGGTGGGCTTTATATATTTTGGAACGCGGCGGTAGAGTCTTTGAAGTACATTATAATGCAAAGTTGACGTTCATAAGTGCGTCTTTGATGTCTTAATCGAATAAATGACTGATTATGATGAATAGAAGGAAAGATTTGTATGTAAGTATATTTGTAACGAATTGGCTCTAAAAGAACTGGACCGATTTTAAAAATGCTTTCACCAATGGTAAGCTACATTCACACCGAGTATAATAGCCTATATAAGGTTCATCATCGTTATCATCATCCATCACCGCGCGGGTGAAACCGCGGAGAGCAGCTTGTTAATTATAAGTGTTATCATCTGAAAATGTTTGATGTACAGAATAACAAACAGTATATAAATTGTACGGTTCATTACGAGGAGTCCGGGACCCATATATGGGACAACATCCACACAGGCTCTTCAAGTCCCAAACTAGGATACCTATACATACATATTTACATATACACCCTCAGACAAATGTCCAACAGACACATTCATGCACACAAATGTTCGACCTGTCCGGAAATCGAAACCGGTATGTGCGGCTCAGAAGGCAGGGTTGCCAACTGCGCCAACCTAAAATATGTGATTGAAGTATGCAGCATTTAATATTTGTATCGGAATAAAAACATTGAGACTCCACCGAACAATTTTTGATTTGTATGGGGACTGGCAAAGTGTTACAGAATGAATTGAATGAGTGGCCACTAGTGGTATTTTAAACATAGCGTCGGTCAAGGTTATCTACTCCGTTATATCAGCGATTCTCTGAGAGCAAAGTGAAACAAATGAAGAGATGACAAGAAACGTTGGAAAAGCAACCTTATGTACAAGGGCGATATCTCATAAAGTAATTGACATCGGTGAGCTCGTCAACGAGCTCGTCGACGATTCATTAGAGAATCGCACGGCAGTAGTTCACAAATATATAGCCGCATAACGTTGTCGATGTCATCACGTGTCTAGTACAGTCAGCAACTAATTTCCCTTGACGCCCATCGAATACATTACACCAGAAATCTAATTCAGTCTCGTTATTTGTAACCGCCACGGGTCGGATCTACCCCTGATGAGACGGTGAGACCTGAAGAAGAAAAATCTCCTTTACGTGGTACGTGCCATATTAGGAGACTTTTTTTGATAGAGTTCGTATTTTTAAGCGCTTGGAGATAAAAAAAGAAACACAATACAGACAAAGAAATCTATACATAGTTGAATATAAACAAAATCGAGGTGTTTGTCATTACCCGTGGCCTTCTTGTCTATCTTTACGGAGAATGGGAATGGGCTTCATTTTTACATTTGAATCCCATTCTGGGTGAAACCATGCAAGCCATCAATGGGAATGATAATTAAGTGATATTTCATTTCCATTCAAGTTCGACAATAAGGCAGCCGGCCTAAGCTCAGCATAATGCCAATTATTGGTAGTAAGTAACCAACGCTGGTCTTCCGTTAGGATAGGGAGGTGACCTTACGTATGTGCTGAGCTTACATCAAAAAGCGCGTGCACAATACAAATGTTATAGCGAAATGTGCAAATGAACGTGCTTTATAGAACATTTTAAGAAAATAACACTACAAAACGCAACGTTAAGGGTCTGTTTTCAAATGCAGGCAATTCAATACAAATTTGTGATGCAATAGTTATGTTAGGTTAAAGTTAAAACTGCTTAGATAATCCAAACCTTTTTGCGATCACTACTTTGATGAGGGACCGATATAGTGACATTTTCTACCGAACCTTTTCTGGATTCGGAGGGCACGGGTTGTTCTCTTAGTAACAGTAATTTGATTATGTCTTGTGACGTCATATGATGGACTTGACCTGCTTAGTGGATGAGGTACGGCCCATGCAGTTCATTTAGTATGTTATTATTTATGTAGCTTACGGGTTTATTCATAAATAGTTACGCCCCGCGGTTTCGCCTGCGTGGTGTTGGATGATGAAAATGAACAGTACCTATTGTGTTATTGCAACGCCTCTTCTATCTAAATACCAAATTTCATACAAATCCATTCAGTCGTTCTGGCGTGATTGAATAACAAATCCATCTAAACATTCGCATTTATAATATTAGTAAGAATATTTAGCTCAACGAAGGAATGCTTTTATATAGAATTTAGCGTAAGTACATTACTGGGTTGAAATATTTCATGTTTGTTGAAATGCTTGTCTCAATCTATATATAGGCTGTAAAAAAATCAAATTAAAATCGCAAGTCTAAAAGTTGAACTCAAAACAACACTTATAAAGCTTACGCTTAAATAACAGCTTCGTACTTATAATGGTAAATATGTCGCCAAATTAATATATTTTGTCCAAATTAATATATTTTTGTCCAAAATATTACAATCCTCGGTAAATTGAATCATAACAACCTTTTCCTGCTCGATTCCTTAATCTGATGATAGAGCAAGATTTAGAGTAAATCCGACTTGGATAAGTTAGGTTAGAAGGATAAGACGGGAGCGAACGAATCGGAGCTTTAAACTTAGTGGTTATTTTTATAACAACCCAAATATCTCCTTACCGATTTATTACGAGATTACTCCTCTGATCGTTTTCAATTAATTTGATTATACAGTTATCAGAACAAACTTATTATAATGACCACAAACTGTTGGGGCAGTGACCTCGCCTCGGTAGGTATATAATAGCAGAGTCTTCCAAGCCAAGACAAAGGCTTGCAAAAGGGGTCCTAACTGCCGACGATACCACCGGCCTAGGTTAAGTCATCATCATCATCATCATCATCATCTCAGCCGTAGGACGTCCACTGCTGAACATAGGCCTCCCCCATGATTATCCAAAAGGACCGTTTGGAAGCGGCCTGCATCCAACGTCGTCCTGCGACCTTCATCAGGTCGCCTGTCCACCGTGTCGGTGGACGACCTACGCTGCGCTTGCCGGTTCGCGGTCTCCACTCCAGAACCTTTCGGCCCCATCGGCCATCTGTTCTGCGTGCTATGTGCCCTGCCCACTTCAACTGGCTAATCTTCTGGGCTATGTCGGTGACTTACGTTCTTCTACGGATCTCCTCATTTCTGATTCGATCACGTAGAGAAACCCCGAGCATAGCCCTCTCCATAGCTCGTTGTGCGACTTTGAGCTTTTCTATGAGGCCCATAGTAAGAGACCACGTTTCAGTGCCATAAGTCATCACTGGTAACACACATTGGTCGAAGACTCTTGTCTTGAGGCACTGAGGTATTTTTGACGAGAAGACTTCGCGAAGTTTCCGGAACGCTGCCCAGCCGAGTTGGATTCGACGATTGACCTCTTTCTCGAATTTGGACCTGCCTAGTTTGACTGTCTGTCCCAGGTAGATGTACTCGTCAACAACTTCGAGAACTGAGTTCCCAACTGATATTGGGGTAGGTACAACATGGGCATTAGACATAATTTTCGTCTTATCCATGTTCATCTTAAGACCTACCCGTTGGGAAACTCGATGGAGGCCTTCGAGCATTGTACTGAGGTTTTCCATGGATTCTGCCATGACTACAATATCGTCGGCAAATCGAAGGTGAGTGATGTATTCGCCGTTAATATTCCCACTTATATTATATATTAACCCACTGTATGGACAGGTTCTACTAACCTGTTATTGATCTCGTCCACTGAAGCGATGTTCTCAAGGCAATTGAAGCGATTGGATAGCTCAAGTTGAAAGCTCTCGGGGTCTTGTATATGGGCACGAGTGGGTCGGAGCGTAGACTTCATCAGACCTCTCCAGTTTGACATTAATATTCACCGTGCCTCTTACCATTCGGTGATCACTACCGGTTTTAACCCTGTTGATCACGGAGACATCAGTGAATATTTGCCTTTTGGTGGTCATAATGAAGTCAATCTCATTTCTCGTGGAACCATCGGGACTCAGCCAGGTCCATTTCCTGTGAGGTGGCTTCTGAAAGAAAGAGTTCATCATAAAGAGTCCCTCTTTCTCCAGGAAGTCGGCCAACCTCTGTCCCCTACGGTTCCGTTGTCTATATCCAAATTGCGCCACTTTCAACTCATCCTCGCTTCTCTTACCCAACTTCGCGTTGAAGTCCCCCATAACAACTAGAAAGTGCGTTTTAGAGGTATGTATGGCCTGACTAATGTCCTCATACATATCCTCCACCTCATCATCCGGGTGCGACTTCGTCGGTGCGTATACCTGGATGACCTTCAGCGAATATCGTTTGGATACTCTGAGTATTAGGTATACGACCCTAATGGAAACGCTATCGATCTTAACTATGTTGTTAGTAATGGACTTGTGGACGAGAAAACCGACACCACCTTGGGACTGTTGGTCGCCCTCCCGGTAGTAGAGTAGGTTACCTGATTTTAGGGTTATCGTGTTAAGGTTCAGATTCAGATAGGTTAAGTATAGGAATACAATGAGAGATGCTTTTTCAAGCGGGTGTGAAAAGCATCTGTCAGGTCATCATAGGGGTGACGATTAGTGCAGCTTACGGTTGCACTAATGGTCATTGCTTCTTGATTCCATCTTCGCTTCCCATCAGGCGAGAGGGAGTCACTTTGATGAACCATTATAAAAAAAAACACTCAAATGTCTCAAGGCCTCGACGACTACAAGTTGAGCAAGTACGACATAATTACCTACCTACCTGTGCACCGGAGGAAAGGCATACTATATTCTAATAGCGTTCTCCATCCAGAAGCAGGGTCATCCAGCTGGGCCAGATCTCTGTGCCTCCTGGTTAGATTTTCAATCGGCGGTCGGCTCGGTTTTTCTAATGTTTCCCACTTTCGCCCCGATGCCTATGGAAATAGGGATCGGGGCGAATTCGTCAAAAATACCTCAGTACCTCTAGATAAGAGTCTTTGTTTGTTTTTGTCATATGTGTTACCAGTGATGACATATGACACTGAAACTTGATCTCTTACAAAGGGCCTCCTAAGCAAGCTCAAAGTCGTGCGACTTTACGAGCTATGGAAAGGGCTATGCTCAGGGTTTTTCTACGTTATCGAATCAGAAATGAAGAGATCCGTAGACGTAGACGAAATAAAGTCGCCAACATGGCCCAAAGATAAGCTAGTTGAAGAGGCAGTGGGCAGGCCACAAAGCAAGACGCAACACCACAGAGGTTTGGTGGTGAGCTGCCCTTCTGGCAGAAACTCCCACATAACCACCGTGCTTCCCCCACGGCTGGTGGTATCTATAAAAGATTACTCTGCGACAAAAAAAGGCCACATAGCACGCAGAACAGATGACCAATGGGGCTGGAAGGTTCTGGAGTGGAGACCACGGACCGGCAAGCGCAGCGTAGATCGTCCACCGACAAGGTGGACTGATGACCTGGTAAAGGTAATAGGACGACGTTGGATGCAGACAGCTTCCAACCGGTCCTTTTGAAAATTTGTGGGGGAGGCGTATGTACAACAGTGGACGTCCTACGGCTGGAATGATGATGATGATTAGTTAGCTATTAAAATAGCATGATAAATCAACTCTATCCTACAACAATGAGTATATTTATATCACAAATAGATCTGTTTTGCTATGTGCGATAGACTTTATAATACTTGTGCATAAGAATAATGATTACAACAACATTTTGGTCACTGATTTGCTACGGTTGGGACAGATTGACTATTTTCCGGATAATCCCTATTACAAGGAAAACCAAAACCAATTAAATTGGCGAGAGCGTTAACCATACTCAAAACATACTAATAGACTAATAACGAAACTACTTATCTGAACTGGTATAAAATGCGCCCTAAGTTTTCACCCGGTTTTCAAACAATTTCATTGTACCAACGCTTGTCACCCACCTGCCACCTGTCAAAATGTTTACTTATGAAGTTATTTTGTTAAGTCACTTTCCTCTTGTACGAATATAACTTCGTAATTGTCGTTAAACGGTAGGCTCCCCATTTATATTGTTGCCAGGTGCTGATAACTGCTCTCATCGCACGGCGAAATATAGTTGTATTTCTTATGAAGGCGTACTTATTTATGCTTATAATTGTACTTTTACTAAAATAAAAATGATTTGGTGGTGATCTACGACAGAAATTTAGCAGAATTTTGCACATAAAATAAAAATATGTTTTGTATTGGAGGCTGCGTTACCACGCGTTAATAGTAGATTATGCACCAATGGAGTAAAGCAGTGTCTTATGTCATAGGCGGTATATTGAACCCTGAGCGTAACGGGGACTCTAGGTTTAATCTCTAAGCGCTGCGAGGGGATTAAAATTTAACTTTCCTGAGTGAAGCAAGGGGTTAAAACCGCCCAAGACGAAAACAGGCTTTATCCTTTATGTGCATACTCTACTTTTCATACCTATTACGAGACGATAAAAACTCAGAGCTGTAAAATTTAAAATGGACACATTTGTACCGTTATAGAGGGACAGAGTAATATTTTTGGAATGAACATTTTATGGAAAACACTGTTCTAGACTTTCGCGCTTGTTAACTAAGTTATAATTAGTACTCACGAGATGTAGACCACGATTTAGTTGCTTTTAAAGCTCTTGATATGTCGGTACAGTTACATGCACCACGTTCAACATTATAACATTTTATGGAAGTCGTGAAAATACTTGGTATATTTTGGGTTTAAAGAATTTATTTCTCATAAAGAACAAGGTTCACTTAAAATGAGATTTAACACTAAAACTTATAATTAATTAAAGTGATTAATCAAGTATAACATATTTGTTCAGCAATCTTAGGTTATTTCAGTATAAATATATTTTTTAAGTTTACTTTTAAAAACAGAAATTTTACAATCTTTAATATCGTAAGGTAACTTATTATAAAATGCTGCACCCTCATACAGAATATTATGTTTACCATACATGGTTCTGTGTGCTTGTAATTTTAATTTGTTCACATTTCTTAAATTATATTGAAATGTTCTATTAGTAAATTTAATTTCTGTATTTATTTTTTGCAATAGTACTTTTTTGATCAGAACGCATGTAGTATAAATGTATAATTGTTTTAAATTAAATATTTTTGTTTCTTTATATATGTGGTTAGACGGTCATAATTAAAAAGAGTTTTAATTAACTTATTTTGCGATATTTGAAGACGCTTTATATGATTCTGTCTGATGTCTGTGCTGCACAGCCCCATATTTCGACAAGATATTCCAGGTGTGACTACTAAAGAGTTATATATTGTCATACGGGCTCTTCGAGGTATGCATACGACTACTCTGCGTAATGCTCCTGTCACCGAAGCAACTTTACATCTTGTTTGTTCTATATGAGCCTGCCAATTTAGCTTGTCGTCCAGTTGAAGGCCGAGATATTTTTCTTGGTGAGAACGGCGGATTGGTATATTATTTATTGTTAACGCTGGGTAATACGGTTTTTTTTTATTTGTAGCACAAAATATCATATGAGATGTTTTTTTTATATTAACCCTAGAAAGATAACCTACGCTTCAGAGGCGCCCGCACGAATTAAATAGTACTATATCTTTTAATACGAAACCCGTGTATATCTGTGCTTCTCAGCCAACTCATTCGTCGGTCAACCGCGTCGAGGGCCAGCTGTTTTTGTGCGGTAAGTATTATTGTTTTGGAGTTATGACGAGTTGAACGAGTTGATGCGCTCCTGAGGCGTATGGTTATCTTCAAGATCGACGTATGTATGACTGTCTAAAAAAAATTTTATAAGGTACTGATTAGCTTTCCTAGACTTTATACTTATATTTGACTTATACTATACATATTTATAGTAAAATACAATATTTTATGATAGTAAAGCGATATTCGTGATTTTTGTTAGTTTTTCAGAGGTCTACTTATTTGGTTTCAATTATTAATAATAAACAAATATAAAGTACAATATTTTTTGTTTATAATGTGTCACCTATAATACCATTTAAATTGTAAAATCAAATCACACAAATCTTGCTAAATAATTTAAATATAAGCATTTGAATACCGTGGCGCCTCCGAAGCGCATGGTTATCTTTTATGTAAGATAGAATATGGTTATCTTTCTAGGGTTAATAGTTAGAAGGATGCTTTGACACCATATGTTAAATTTGTGTAAATCAACTTGGGCTTTCATTATTAAATCAGGTAAGGCACGTCCAAAATCAAAGATACAGGTGTCATCTGCATAAAGGTTTATATGTCCTGAAAGTCCAATTTTACTGTTATTATTAATATAGATCAAGAAAAGCAAAGATCCGAGGACTGAACCTTGAGGAATGCCACAAACTACCCGGATCCAGCTACTTTCATAATTACTCATTCTCACTAATTGTTCCCTGTTTGTTAAGTATGATTTAAAAATCTGTAGAGCAGTGTCCGTTATACCTAAATCTTTTAACTTATTTATTAATAGCTCATGACTGATGGTGTCGAATGATTTTTTGAAATCTATAAAAATACCTAAACTACTATTTTCACAACTTCCATAAACTAACTCAACACTAGATAAGGGCACGTAACTTGAAGCTATCTATGACTTGAAGTATGACCTTGAATGCTCAGAGGGTCGGTGCGTAAATTAAGCAAGCGCGTTGCTATGGGTTACGCAGCGTAACCCATAGCAACGCAGCGCACAACAAACCTATCCCTATAGCAGTGTTGCCAAATCAATCAAAATCTATAAATGGCCAAACACTTCTAAAAAGGTTAGCATGTTAAAAATTTCGTACCCTGAAATGTGGCTAAAAGTGGCAAAAGAATTGGGTTAAAAACAAACTCAAGTCTTAAACTTTAAAACGTATTATTTAATCATCGAATATTAATTCAACATAATACTCAATTGAGGTTAATGGTTCTGATTCTTTAGGAATAAGGAAATAATATTTTTCATGCTTTTCGATTTAATCGATAATTCGATTAAAAACGAAATAATAAGGTTTTGAGATATATATTTCTCATGAACAATAGAATTCCCTTAGTTTTCAAAGTTAGAGAAATACAAGGTACTTCAATTAACACTAGCGAGTGCACGAACTGCAACATTAAACTGTATATAATAAGTTAGGTTTAAAAAGAAGCAAACCATAATTACAACAACAATTTAAAGCATAAGTCGCAATAAACGCATTTTTTTGACACTCAGCACTCATCTATATAGATAAATCAAAGTAATCTTTATATCTCATTATATAATATATGTATATATTCTACTAATAAACGTGAAAGTTTGTGAGTATGGATGATGATTGTTACTCTTTCACGCTAAAAACGGTGGGGCCAGTGATGAATTTTGATATGGAGGTAGATGAGGCGCTGGATCAACACATATAATACTTTTATCGTCATCATCATCATCATCATCTTTCACCACCACACGAGTGAAGAATCGTAATATTCTTGGGCACACCATAGACACAATAACAAGATCTCCACCTACGTCAAGATCGTAATGGTGGCAGTTCTGTCATAGTTTGTGTCAGTTTCTGACAGCTAAGTCAAAAGCACACTATCACTTGATATTTTGATACACTAGACTTACTCGGCGACCGACTATTCTAGCTGTTGCATTTGACCATGTAAATATTTTATGATAGTTTGATATAAAGATAGATATGGCATAATAAGCTACTAGAAGAAACTACTAACTATTATATTTATATATCGTATTGGATATTGTATTATATATATATATATATATATACATATCCGGCTGCTGACGTCGGCGTCCTCACTTCTACATAAGTATCGTGACGCATGACGCGGCGTATAGCGTGACGCTGTACGCGGACGGACGACGGCGTTTATAGGAGACCAAAGCCCTAGTCTTTCTAACAATTGCACAACAATCAGGTTATTATACTGTTATAACAATCCGTGCTGACTAAAGTCAATAACACAAACAATACAAAACGAAGTATTCGCATAATTTAAGATTTTGGCTCATTTACAATAATAAAGTGTTAAAGAGTACAATTAAAAGAACAGTTTGAAAATTTTTAGTGTAACTCAATAACTACTTAACCGAATTTGATGAAATTTATATGGGACCATACGAGGAGCACGAGCTTTAAACAGAAATGAATTTAAAGAATCGGTTCAGCCAGTTGAAAGTTATGAAGTAACAAACATAAAAAATACAGTCAATAATACAGAATTGAGTACCTCCTCCTTTTTGGAAGTCGGTAGAAAATATGTACCTACAACTGATAAGTTCTGATGCCACCAACATCTGCCACTAAGTGATAGTTTGTCATGTACGCCCGCACCTTAATGAATGCAATAGCAATCTTTCGCTGTGGTATATCAGTAGACAGCAGAGCAGTGAACCTCTTCAAGCTGCTGATAATTATTAGATAGCAATTAAAACAGTAGTAAAAATCAATTAGGAAAGCGACCCTACAAGAGTAGGTATTATATCTATATCATAAATAGATCCATCTTGATTTGTGCGATAGACTTTATAATACACTCGAGAGCAATGAATCCGGGTCACTTAAAGAATGTTAAAAATCTCGGAAACTAAAAATGATAGGTTAATGCAATAAATTGTATTTAATAGACAATGTAATACTCCTTAAATGAAAGTAAAAAAAATATGAAACACCATACATTTTATTAACACAAAATTACATAAAGAAAAAAACTGCTGATCTCTCCTTAAAACAAAAATAGGAAACATGAAATTTTTGAACTTTATTACGATTTTCTTGAATTTTAATACTTCGTATTGCCTTCTCGTGCTTCCATTACTGCGTTTACGCGGTTTGGCATGCTGTACACCAAGTTCCTTATACGATTTTGGGGAATATTTTCCCATTCCTCTGTGAGAGCAATTTTGAGCTCACGAAGCGTGATTGGGGGAGGGTTTCGTTGTTTTACGCATCTGCCTAGCTCGTCCCAAGCATGCTCGATCGGGTTGATATCCGGGCTGCGCGCTGGCCACTCCATACGAGTAATGTTCATCTCTTGAAGGTAGTCATTCACAATCCTACCTGTATGAGGTCGGGCATTGTCATGCATAAATATAGCATCCTCACCTAAATTGACCATAAATGGACCAACGTGATCATTGAGGATTTCTTCCACATATCTTTCGCTAGTTAAAGAGCCGTTTTCTATGATCACCAGCTCTGTGCGACTTTCAGAAGAAATTCCGGCCCACACAAGTACAGACCCACCACCGTAGGCTACTTTTTCTTCGATGCATGCTTGCTTGAATCTTTCCCCTGGTCTTCGATACACTCTGTGTCTTCCATCGTGCTTGTAGAGCATAAATTTTGATTCGTCGGAGAACATAACTTTTGACCAATCTTCAATACTCCAATTTACGTGGCTCTGGGCATATCTTAGTCTTGAAATGCGATGCCCACGCTCCAGTTTAGGGCCGTTTGCAGGTCTAAGGGGTTTTAAGTTAGATTCAGCAAGCCGACGTCTTACTGTCCATGCACTTGGGTTACTTCCTCCGAGGCGTCGAAACTGATTTGTGAGTTCAGTTCCTGTGAGAAAGCGATTTCGAAGCATGGTGTTCACCAAGTATCGGTCTTCTCGTGCTGTGGTACACCTGGTTCTGCCCGTTCCTGGTCTGCGTAGGTTAGAACCAGTTTATTCGTAACGTCGGAGAACTCTTTGTACTGTTGACAGCGACACACCGACAGTCCTGGCTGTATCGCGCTGACTCCGGCCGGTTTCCAGCATTATAAGTATTCTGGTGCATTCTTCAGGCGTAAGCGACATAATTTCAGCTTGAATAATGAATATAGAGCACTATCAACATGGTTTATGTACCCACATAAATGACAGATTACAAACAAAAGCAAAACCAAATGCTGTAATTTCGTAGTTCCATCTTCGAAAGTGGCCCGTTTTCAAATTTGATTTTTTTATGATATAACTTTACAATAACTAAGAAGTTTAAACACCTTCATTTAAGGAGTATTACATTGTCTATTAAATACAATTTATTGCATTAACCTAGCATTTTTAGTTTCCGAGATTTTTAGGATTCTTTAAGTGACCCGGATTCATTGCTCTCGAGTGTACTTTTGCATAAGAAATGCATATGTAAGACAAGAACTAACATTAAAGTGATCGGGTGCACTTTTTCAGTACTGATCAATTGCGTTTCTAACGTTGGAACGAGACAGATTGACCCATTTCTTATTTATTTCTATTCAGAGAAATCGTAGAAAAATAATTGAATGGGATTCTTCTGGTGCGCACTGATCCAAATGCATAATGGGAAGTTGGCAAAAAGCCGAGCGCCATGAGTTGCAATTAGTTTAAGGTAGATCATAGATCTCTGTAAGATATACCTAGAGAAAAAAATTTGAAATTAGTCTTAGAAAAAAGGCGTCCAATGCCAATGTCCAAAGGATCCTTATCCGTGAGGAAACAGAATCAAAGAATATTCTCTCCACCATGAAATGCGAATCGTAAGAGGCGAGGAAACCCGACTTACTAGGTAGTAGCTAAGTCTCTTGTGCAAGATGCCGTCTTGGTAGGTAAGATCGCAATAACAGATATTTTGCAGCGAAGTAATAAAGCGCAATCATGACGCTGTATGTACTCGTACATACAATTACTGGGCAGAAATAGACTCATAACCAATGTCTCGGGGTGACAAGCATAGTGCAGTGCTACGCAAATCTACAGTCCACTAATAATTATTCTGTGCCCACAGTTCCAAGCTCTGGCTGGCTCTGAAGCCATCATGGGCAAGTGTAATACTCCATTATACGCACGACTTGCCCGATCCCCTTCACACCTTCACAACTGTCGCTTAACTGCATGAAAAAAGTATAAATTGTTCCACTAGTACCTACGTTCCTTGATTATCATCCAAGGCCCACGTGGACCGCGTGTAGGAATTCAATGATGACTATCGTTTTTTTCTTTCAGGGGCGGAAATGCTGTCCAATTCCCGTGCATCACGAGTGTGACGGAAGGGGGTATGTGGGACTCAGGCCCACTAAACCCCCCGCGAGCAGTCCTCCGCCAAGATAGGACGAGATGGGGTTGCGCATTCACCATCTCGCCCCAGCGTTAGGCCCGGATTAATCTTAATTTGGCCTCAGCGCATGTGATGGGATGACCTTGCTCCTGACCTGCGTACCGTGTCTTCCGTTCCCCCGGCGTCTGCGCCTAAGCGGGTCAGCTCGGATATCGTTCTCCCTGATCCGCTCCGTGGCTTCCTTCTGCCCCATCACTGCTTCGCAGAATGTGACCACTACCTGCCACGATATTTCGCTGCTGAGCATGGAGACCACGTTCGACAGATAGAGATCTCCGCCTATTTCCGCTGAAACCGTCTGCTGGTGCGGGCCTCATGCAGCACAAACTTCCAGCGTTCCACACTCGTAGCAGGCTGGCGTTGCCTCCTGTCGAGATTTGTTGCTCGTACTTTCCGAAGCATCATTGTCCGGAGAGTACCTGCACCAATCGGAAGGTCAGCGACCCAACTGAGGACTATCCTCCTACAATTGTGGACAACTCGAAACGCTCCTCAATATAACATTCCTTTTTATTTACATCCGCAGAGTTTGGTAACTCTGACAGAGCCTCTACTATGGTAACCTGATACCTGTGATCTACACACTTATATACATATTGCGGGTCAGCGTTGCTACTAGCTACGCCAACCGACCAGTCAAAATATTACGTGATTGAACTGTGCGGTATTAAATTATTAAAGACTCTAGTACAATAACACGTGCGAAGCACAATTTTTTGTACTAGAATTTTGTACAACAAATTTCAAACAATTTCATTGTACCAACGCTTGTCACCCACCTGCCACCTGTCAAAATGTTTACTTATGAAGTTATTTTGTTAAGTCACTTTCCTCTTGTACGAATAAAACTTCGTAATTGTCGTTAAACGGTAGGCTCCCCATTTATATTGTTGCCAGGTGCTGATAACTGCTCTCATCGCACGGCGAAATATAGTTGTATTTCTTATGAAGGCGTACTTATTTATGCTTATAATTGTACTTTTACTAAAATAAAAATGATTTGGTGGTGATCTACGACAGAAATTTAGCAGAATTTTGCACATAAAATAAAAATATGTTTTGTATTGGAGGCTGCGTTACCACGCGTTAATAGTAGATTATGCACCAATGGAGTAAAGCAGTGTCTTATGTCATAGGCGGTATATTGAACCCTGAGCGTAACGGGGACTCTAGGTTTAATCTCTAAGCGCTGCGAGGGGATTAAAATTTAACTTTCCTGAGTGAAGCAAGGGGTTAAAACCGCCCAAGACGAAAACAGGCTTTATCCTTTATGTGCATACTCTACTTTTCATACCTATTACGAGACGATAAAAACTCAGAGCTGTAAAATTTAAAATGGACACATTTGTACCGTTATAGAGGGACAGAGTAATATTTTTGGAATGAACATTTTATGGAAAACACTGTTCTAGACTTTCGCGCTTGTTAACTAAGTTATAATTAGTACTCACGAGATGTAGACCACGATTTAGTTGCTTTTAAAGCTCTTGATATGTCGGTACAGTTACATGCACCACGTTCAACATTATAACATTTTATGGAAGTCGTGAAAATACTTGGTATATTTTGGGTTTAAAGAATTTATTTCTCATAAAGAACAAGGTTCACTTAAAATGAGATTTAACACTAAAACTTATAATTAATTAAAGTGATTAGTCAAGTATAACATATTTGTTCAGCAATCTTAGGTTATTTCAGTATAAATATATTTTTTAAGTTTACTTTTAAAAACAGAAATTTTACAATCTTTAATATCGTAAGGTAACTTATTATAAAATGCTGCACCCTCATACAGAATATTATGTTTACCATACATGGTTCTGTGTGCTTGTAATTTTAATTTGTTCACATTTCTTAAATTATATTGAAATGTTCTATTAGTAAATTTAATTTCTGTATTTATTTTTTGCAATAGTACTTTTTTGATCAGAACGCATGTAGTATAAATGTATAATTGTTTTAAATTAAATATTTTTGTTTCTTTATATATGTGGTTAGACGGTCATAATTAAAAAGAGTTTTAATTAACTTATTTTGCGATATTTGAAGACGCTTTATATGATTCTGTCTGATGTCTGTGCTGCACAGCCCCATATTTCGACAAGATATTCCAGGTGTGACTACTAAAGAGTTATATATTGCCATACGGGCTCTTCGAGGTATGCATACGACTACTCTGCGTAATGCTCCTGTCACCGAAGCAACTTTACATCTTGTTTGTTCTATATGAGCCTGCCAATTTAGCTTGTCGTCCAGTTGAAGGCCGAGATATTTTTCTTGGTGAGAACGGCGGATTGGTATATTATTTATTGTTAACGCTGGGTAATACGGTTTTTTTTTATTTGTAGCACAAAATATCATATGAGATGTTTTTTTTATATTAACCCTAGAAAGATAACCTACGCTTCAGAGGCGCCCGCACGAATTAAATAGTACTATATCTTTTAATACGAAACCCGTGTATATCTGTGCTTCTCAGCCAACTCATTCGTCGGTCAACCGCGTCGAGGGCCAGCTGTTTTTGTGCGGTAAGTATTATTGTTTTGGAGTTATGACGAGTTGAACGAGTTGATGCGCTCCTGAGGCGTATGGTTATCTTCAAGATCGACGTATGTATGACTGTCTAAAAAAAATTTTATAAGGTACTGATTAGCTTTCCTAGACTTTATACTTATATTTGACTTATACTATACATATTTATAGTAAAATACAATATTTTATGATAGTAAAGCGATATTCGTGATTTTTGTTAGTTTTTCAGAGGTCTACTTATTTGGTTTCAATTATTAATAATAAACAAATATAAAGTACAATATTTTTTGTTTATAATGTGTCACCTATAATACCATTTAAATTGTAAAATCAAATCACACAAATCTTGCTAAATAATTTAAATATAAGCATTTGAATACCGTGGCGCCTCCGAAGCGCATGGTTATCTTTTATGTAAGATAGAATATGGTTATCTTTCTAGGGTTAATAGTTAGAAGGATGCTTTGACACCATATGTTAAATTTGTGTAAATCAACTTGGGCTTTCATTATTAAATCAGTAAGGCACGTCCAAAATCAAAGATACAGGTGTCATCTGCATAAAGGTTTATATGTCCTGAAAGTCCAATTTTACTGTTATTATTAATATAGATCAAGAAAAGCAAAGATCCGAGGACTGAACCTTGAGGAATGCCACAAACTACCCGGATCCAGGTACTTTCATAATTACTCATTCTCACTAATTGTTCCCTGTTTGTTAAGTATGATTTAAAAATCTGTAGAGCAGTGTCCGTTATACCTAAATCTTTTAACTTATTTATTAATAGCTCATGACTGATGGTGTCGAATGATTTTTTGAAATCTATAAAAATACCTAAACTACTATTTTCACAACTTCCATAAACTAACTCAACACTAGATAAGGGCACGTAACTTGAAGCTATCTATGACTTGAAGTATGACCTTGAATGCTCAGAGGGTCGGTGCGTAAATTAAGCAAGTGCGTTGCTATGGGTTACGCAGCGTAACCCATAGCAACGCAGCGCACAACAAACCTATCCCTATAGCAGTGTTGCCAAATCAATCAAAATCTATAAATGGCCAAACACTTCTAAAAAGGTTAGCATGTTAAAAATTTCGTACCCTGAAATGTGGCTAAAAGTGGCAAAAGAATTGGGTTAAAAACAAACTCAAGTCTTAAACTTTAAAACGTATTATTTAATCATCGAATATTAATTCAACATAATACTCAATTGAGGTTAATGGTTCTGATTCTTTAGGAATAAGGAAATAATATTTTTCATGCTTTTCGATTTAATCGATAATTCGATTAAAAACGAAATAATAAGGTTTTGAGATATATATTTCTCATGAACAATAGAATTCCCTTAGTTTTCAAAGTTAGAGAAATACAAGGTACTTCAATTAACACTAGCGAGTGCACGAACTGCAACATTAAACTGTATATAATAAGTTAGGTTTAAAAAGAAGCAAACCATAATTACAACAACAATTTAAAGCATAAGTCGCAATAAACGCATTTTTTTGACACTCAGCACTCATCTATATAGATAAAACAAAGTAATCTTTATATCTCATTATATAATATATGTATATATTCTACTAATAAACGTGAAAGTTTGTGAGTATGGATGATGATTGTTACTCTTTCACGCTAAAAACGGTGGGGCCAGTGATGAATTTTGATATGGAGGTAGATGAGGCGCTGGATCAACACATATAATACTTTTATCGTCATCATCATCATCATCATCTTTCACCACCACACGAGTGAAAAATCGTAATATTCTTGGGCACACCATAGACACAATAACAAGATCTCCACCTACGTCAAGATCGTAATGGTGGCAGTTCTGTCATAGTTTGTGTCAGTTTCTGACAGCTAAGTCAAAAGCACACTATCACTTAATATTTTGATACACTAGACTTACTCGGCGACCGACTATTCTAGCTGTTGCATTTGACCATGTAAATATTTTATGATAGTTTGATATAAAGTTAGATATGGCCTTGGAAAAAATAATAAGCTACTAGAAGAAACTACTAACTATTATATTTATATATCGTATTGGATATTGTATTATATATATATATATATATATACATATCCGGCTGCTGACGTCGGCGTCCTCACTTCTACATAAGTATCGTGACGCGTGACGCGGCGTATAGCGTGACGCTGTACGCGGACGGACGACGGCGTTTATAGGAGACCAAAGCCCTAGTCTTTCTAACAATTGCACAACAATCAGGTTATTATACTGTTATAACAATCCGTGCTGACTAAAGTCAATAACACAAACAATACAAAACGAAGTATTCGCATAATTTAAGATTTTGGCTCATTTACAATAATAAAGTGTTAAAGAGTACAATTAAAAGTACAATTTGAAAATTTTTAGGTTAACTCAATAACTACTTAACCGAATTTGATGAAATTTAAATGGGACCATACGAGGAGCGCGAGCTTTAAACAAAAATGAATTTTAAGAATCGGTTCAGCCAGTTGAAAGTTATGAAGTAAACATAAAAAATACAATCAATAATACAGAATTGAGTACCTCCTCCTTTTTGAAAGTCGGTAGAAAATATGTACCTACAACTGATAAGTTCTGATGCCACCAACATCTGCCACTAGGTGTTAGTTTGTCTTGTACGCCCGCACCTTAATGAATGCAATAGCAATCTTTCGCTGTGGTATATCAGTAGACAGCAGAGCAGTGAACCTCTTCAAGCTGCTGTATTTATATAATTATATATAATTGATTTTAATTAGGAAAGCGACCCTACAAGAGTAAGTACTACATTTATATCATAAATAGATCCATCTTGATTTGTGCGATAGATATTATAGATTCATAATACTTTTGCATAAGAAATGCATATGTAAGACAAGAACTAACTTTAAAGTGATCGGGTGCACTTTTTCAGTTCTGATCAATTGCGTTTCAAACGTTGGAACGAGACAGATTGACCCATTTCCTATTTATTTCTATTCAGAGAAATCGTAGAGAAATAATTGAAGGGGATTCTTCGGACGCGCACTGATCCAAACGCACAATGGGAAGTTGGCAAAATGCCGAGCGCTATGAGTTGCAATTAGTTTAAGCAAGATCATAGATCTCTATAAGATATACCTAGAGAAAAAAAATTGAAATTAGTCTTAGAATTAAGGCGTCCAATGCCAATATCCAAAGGATCCTTATCCGTGAGGAAACAGAATCAAAAAATATTCTCTCCACCATCAAATGCGAATCGTAAGAGGCGAATAAACCCGACTTACTAGGTAGTAGCTAGGTCTCATGTGCAAGAAGCCGTCTTGGTAGGTACGACCGCAGTGACAGATATTTTGCAGCGAAGTAATAAAGCGCAATCATGACTCTGTATGTACATACAATTACTGGGCAGAAAGAGACTCATAACCAATGTCTCGGGATGTCAAGCATAGTGCAGTGGTACACAAATATGTTCTACGCACTATTAATTATTCTGTGCCCACAGTTCCAAGCTCTGGCTGGCTCTGAAACCATCATGGGCAAGTGCAATACTCCATTATACGCATGACTTGCCCGACCCCCTTCACACCTTCACAACTGTCGCTTAACTGCATGAAAAAAGTAAAAATAGTTCCACTAGTACCTACGTTCCTTGATTATCATCCAAGGCCCACGTGGACCACGTGTAGGAATTCAATGATGACTATCCTTTTTTTCTTTCAGGGGCGGAAATGCTGTCCAATTCCCGTGCATCACGAGTGTGACGGAAGGGGGTATGTAGGACTCAGGCCCACTAAACCTCCCTTGAGCAGTCCTCCGCCAAGATAGGACGAGATGGGGTCGCGCTTGCATTCACCATCTCGCCCCAGCGTTAGGCCCGGATTAATCTTAATTTGGCCTCAGTGCATGTGATGGGATGACCTTGCTCCTGACCTGCGTACCGTGTCCTCCGTTCCCCCGGCGTCTGCGCCTAAGCGGGTCAGCTCGAATATCGTTCTCCCTGATCCGCTCCGTGGCTTCCTTCTGCCCCATCACCGCTTCGCAGAATGTGACCACTACCTGCCACGATATTTCGCTGCTGAGCATGGAGACCACGACAGATAGAGATCTCCGCCTATTTCCGCTGAAACCGTTTGCCGGTGCGGGCCTCATGCAGCACAAACTTCCAGTGTTCCACACTCGTGGCAGGCTGGCGTTGCCTCCCGTCGAGATTTGTTGCTCGTACTTTCCGAAGCATCATTGTCCTGCGAGACTGCCTTGGAGAGTACCTGCACCAATCGGAAGGTCAGCGACCCAACTGAGGACTATCCTCCTAAAATTGTGGACAACTCGAATCGCTCCTCAATATAATATTCTTTTTTATTTACATCCGTAGAGTTTGGTAACTCTGACAGAGCCTCTACTATGGTAACCTGATACCTGTGATCTACACACTTATATACACATTGCGGGTCAAAAGGCAGCGTTGCTACTAGCTACGCCAACCGATCAGTCAAAATATTACGTGATTGAACTGTGCGGTATTAAATTATTAAAGACTCTAGTACAATAACACGTGCGAAGCGTGTGAATTAGCTATTAAACACTGGTACCCATCACACGCTTAGCACGTGTTACTACTGCACTTGCACTAATACTCGTAGTAACGGTACCACCTGAATGATAAAACAGGGTAATATTCCGTTGAGCCCTATATGCAGTGCATAGGACACCTAATCTGTCCAGCTTGCACGATACCTATCCGTGTTACAATCATAGATGGGAGACACTCAGTTGTTGCTCAGTTTTATAACTATATACGGCTGGTACGAAGAGGGAATATAATAAAAAGTAATAAAACTTATTTATAACCAAAAACACCTTGCCAAGGTAAATACAATAATACAAATTTGTGAAGTGTTTTTGGTATAATAATGAAATACGACTGACTAGGAACAGGAATTTATAAACACTTACTTTAGGATAAAAGAGTTTATTAGAGTAGATTAGTGAAGTAAATAGCAATTAATTAAAAAAATTGTGTGTGGCGTAACTAAAATATAAAATAACATATTATTATTTAAACTCTATATCATTACTTAACTTTAGAGTATAACTTTTTACACTACTTTGTTTCTCAATAAAGTGCTTCAGAATCAAACAGTCGTATTTATTACAACTAGTTGCACCTCGCGGTTTCACTCGCCCATCAAGTGGTGATGGCTGATGATGGTGATGATGAAAAGTGTCCTATGTGTTATTACAGCCCCCATATATACAAACTAAATTTCATCAAAATTGCTGCAGCTGTGTGAGTGTGAAGAGTAACAAACATACATACAAACATGCAAACCTTCGTCCTTATAATATTAAGTTTCACAATGGACAGGATGCCGTTCGCACTGGCACGTACGTACTCTGCTCAATAGGTATGTGATATATTTGCGCGTTATGGCTGCAAACGCATCAGTGCGCACCTCCATGGATACGGAAGACGCACTGCAGAAACGTGAAGCCTCATCAGCATCTCACAAGCGTTATTGTATTGAATGTGTAAGGAATCAAATGTTTTTTTGCGAATATATTGTCCGTATGTTGCTACCATAATTATACCTTACGATTGGCTATTATACCTAATGAAACCTTAACCTTAATTAACCTTACCTTTAAACCTTCTGGACAAAGTATTCGCTCTTACCGTCAATGCCCTGCACTCCCGATCCATATCTGGGTCGTCATTGAGTTGTTCGCTGAGTATGTGAGCCGGATATTTAAACTGTTTCACGCTATTGAGAGAGACACCGTTGAGCACTATTGGGGTGACGCTTGTTGGTCTCGCGATATGCTTACAGAACACCATAAATTCTGAATTCTGCACATTGCACTGCAATCCATAGCTAGTCAGTGGCTAGAGTTTCACAATCGCGAAGTAGCGTAATGAAAGCGTTTACAGTGGGTGCCACTTCTAGAATTAAATAATTCAATTAAATTTATTAGTTGAATCGACCGCGGTTTTGCTTGCGTGATTATGCGGGATCCGGCACCTCTAAAATAAAAGTAAACATATTAAAATAAAAAATTAAAGACACTCTGTAACGCCGGCTATGTGACAGTGAAAGTCCTGTGAAAATCCAGTCCAGTCGTTCCATCGATGATTGTCCGGAACAAATGGACAGACAAATAAATATATAATACTTTTATATGCATTTATCCATTTATCACGGAACACACAAACTTTCTGCCATCTAAATTAGAGTCAAAGCATAACTGTATATCAGTAATCAAATCTGCCAGAGTCTCCCTACCAAAATCCAAGTACGTCTACTAGTTACTTCGCTACAAGTGTGTGTTGTGGCTTTGTGACTATACACATACAACTATTATATAAACTGTGGTGCTCATCACTCAGCCACGTTGATACGCACGTGGTCGTAGAATAACATGAATAAACGTGTGGAGACTGCATGCTACCCACTACGTATGTCACTCAACGCACGGTGTTAATTAAACAGGACGTGTACTGTTTTTTTCATTAGAACATTTAGGATACGTTCCGGTAAGCGCTGGCAACGCTCACAACCATCGCGCCCCGGTTTAGCGTTTCGCTATGAATCAAGGCTTGCAATGTTCAACCCAAACGGAACGGTTACGCAGTCGCGAATAGCGCGCCAATTTTTTTCTGTCAAATTTCGATAGAATCCTATATATTTGACGTTTGACATTGACAGCTCGCAACGACCGCGAAAACCCACCCACAATCTGCGAGCGTTGTGAGCGTTTTCGGTGACGTCATCGATGACGTCTCGAGCTCGCTCACGATGATCGTGGGCTTGTAACTTGTGCCGCGAGTGATTTCGGCGCTTACCAGAACCATAGTATAACGTTTATAGTTTACACATAGAAATGTACAGAAGCACAATCAGCTAAAGCAAAACTAAAAATATTAACATACCATACCTTTGTTTTGATAATAAATCAGTTTCACCGTCTGCGAGCATCTCCGTGCTTCGGAGGGCACGTTAAGCAGGCGGTCGCGGTTGTTTGACACCACTCGCTAGGCTATGACCTTCGGACGGCCTAAAAACTTCGACGTGGGCTGGCCACTAGCCTAAGCCGCACTAGGAGCGCATGATAGATTGCCCAACTCCTCCTCTGAGATGAAGGCTCGAGTGCCAGCACTGGGAATATAATGAGCTTATTATGTATCGCTACATAAACGAGTTAGCTCCATGAGTAACACGTGCTGCGGTCACGACTGTAATGGGTGATCATTAGTGCCATTTTCAAATAAGGGCTTCTGTGTATGTACGAGTTGTATGTAGTTTTTAGTTATTCAATTTCTTTTTAGTAAAGTATACTCACTTCTATCGAACATATTTTTAATATTACGAGTATACACAGATAAATTCATGATATAAATTTTGTGCTTTATTAAATTCCAAGCTCTATTTATGCTAGGAAACGTGTCTAAAAATACATCGTCCTTCGCAAGAAAGGAAAGAAAAACCTACAGTAAATTCCAGTTGCTGTTCTAGATATCTACTACCTACGCAATTTTTCTTGCTTCTTAAAATATATACATTATGTCGTCTTTGAAAATATTCGTAGTCAATAAGATGCCAATAATTCTTAATTATGGATAAATGGTTCTTAGTAAAATATTTGTGATTTTACATTTTCACAAAAAAAGCTCGCATTATCATTATATTTAGTAATGGTTTATTATAAAATATTTTTTTTTTGTTTAATCTACATTATCACACATAGTCGCAGCATTCTGACAGCTCTGATGGAAAATCAACATATTTTACCCTTGCATTACACAGCTCCTGATAGTACAAAATTTGTTGTTTGTCCTTCTCTCCCCATAATTTTCTATTACAGGTTACTATGTACAGCAACATGAGACACAAAGTCTCAATTTCATAGATTACTTCTATAGGGAAGTGGTAAGAATAAATTAATTTTTGATTGTGAACATTAACGTCTACCACCGACTGCCAGGATGACTCCGTGACAATACAATGTTCAAGCCAAGACGAAGTGCCGTGCACGGCACTAATAAATGTGAAGATGCTTGATGTTATTCCTAAAATATCTATATCAGCACATTTCCATTTTTAGTCATAGCAAAACTTCTTTAGTTCCTTCTTAAATAGTTGATTAGGACTAGCGTTAAAATCTCCCAAAACGAATATAACAAAAACTTCAGAAAATGAGTGAACAAATATCTTATCTGTGGGAAAACTCGAGACTATGTGATCCTTCGGTAGTTCTGGGACCATAATACAGATGTTTCTTAGACCGAGCCTAAACCAAAAATTTCCATAGATCGAGACTTATCAAACTTAGATTTAAACCTTCAACCATAAAAAGGCGGTAAATGCTAAGTTACTCAGTAAGGGGACGGAGTTAAATACTTTTCACTCCGCTACCTAATCTCAAGAAAAGAGGAAACCAGACTTACTACCTGATAAACCTCTTGTGATAGAGCTTTTTGTGTTTTGGTCACTATTTCTTCATTCCAATTAAGTATCGCGCTTTTGACAGCTGAGATCTGTCAGCCATTCGGAACGAGTTGAAATCACGCTCATCTTGCTCACGGCATGGCTGACAGCGCAGTAATTCGTTATAAGCTTCTTACTAGATATTTAACGATACTTTATGGAAGTACATAAAGATCTGATGGCATGATACATGTACATTTAAGAAGCCATTTTTAAAGTTCGGCATCTGTCTTGAATTTCAAAAGCTCGCGGCCGTGTTTAGTACAAATACACAATGTCAAGAAACGTATCTCTCGGGCTCGTATCGGCGTATTGGGTCAAGAGCTCTTGTGAAAGACTTTGAAACAAAACAGTCTGCTCCCTTTGACCCAACCGCAACAATGGCTCGACCGATAGACCAATATTTGTAGTCTTGTATATTGGCTTGGGGATGACCGATATCGAAGAAAGCCACGATATTATGGCTCGTCTTCACATCTCATTTGACTCTACAGTAGATCGACCAATAAGGATTGCTGCACACCATGTCGACTGTGGTAAAAGCTTTTCCTAGATATAAACATTTTTATAAATTTAATTTCAATATAACAAGGGTAATATAACAGTAATTATACACATAGTGTTAACAGCTTTGTACGCTCATTTCTATTATCAACGTCGCTTCAGACGTAGCCAAAGATGAACATAGACCTCCCCCATTGATTACTAAAAAGACCGGTTGGAAGTGGCCTGTATCCAACGTCGTCCTACGACCTTTATCAGAGGATCAGGTGAACGGCCTGCATATACCGTTACTCTATCCTTAACAATAAATATAATTTAAGTGCCTGCTTGTTGAAAAGTTTTTTTACTAGAGTTTTTTACTAAACGCAAAATGTTAGTATATACGGTATCTATTAATAAACAACAATCAGGTTTTACAATTTTTGTCGGTTTGTCTGTTTGCTCCGGCTAATCTCCGAAATGGCTGTGCCAATTTTGATGTGACTTTTACTGGCTGATAGCTGATGATATTAGAGTTACTAAGGTTACTTTTATTTAAAACTAATATTATTTATATTTAATTATGTACGTGGCTCCGTAGACAAAGGACCGAAATCGTGAGCGAGTCAGCTAGTTTAATTAAGTATAATACGCGAAAACATCTATATTTTAATTAAACAAGATTTCTAATTAATATTTAATGAGGAGTTAATTAATAGTATCTTGAAGAATATGACATTTAAATTGATCAAAGAAGTTACACTTTATAACCATA
The DNA here is from genome assembly GCA_917880725.1 of Selenia dentaria. Classification (NCBI taxonomy): domain Eukaryota; kingdom Metazoa; phylum Arthropoda; class Insecta; order Lepidoptera; family Geometridae; genus Selenia; species Selenia dentaria. The sequence goes on from OU862893.1 coordinate 25,795,967, forward strand.
TACTTAATCGATAACATCATTGATTAACAATACGCTTATGTCTCTGATAAACGTAACATGTGACGATATCTGTGTTGCTTAGTAGTAAATGTTTTTGGTGAAACTTGTCAACTAAGTTAAGGAAACCTTGCTGTGGTCACGACTTGGATAGGTGACCGCCAATGACATCTTTAAAAGAGCTCTTTCGCGTTACAGAGGACACGTTAAGACGTCGATTCTCGATCGATTTTTGTCTTAGGAACTTAATCATTTAGCCATATATAGACATTTTTAGTTATATGAAAACACATGAGCTACCTTTAACCTATATGTATATTGAACGGCATAAGGTTCGCGTGGTGAATTGTGCTCATAATATGTTCCTTTCCCTGAGATGATGGCTTGTGTACAAAAAGTGGAAAATATAGGACTGATTATATATTATATACGATGTGGGTGCGATTGTATATTGAATCTCGAGTGCTCTGAAAGGTTCTATAGAATATTTATTAGTTGAGCTGCTACTATTTATTCTGTGATTTCGCTCTGGGCGATTTGTATCTGACAGATTTATATCCGAAGTGAAAACTTACTGCCAGGCGAAAGAAAGTATAACATATATACAATTTCCCGCTTCATTGCCGCACGGCATGATCTCGAAACGAATGTGTGCAGGAAATTACTGGAACCTGAACTGCCGACCATCATGGTAGATACGGAAAACAGAGTACACTTCCTGTCCTTCGTGGGGAGATCATTCTGGACGGCAGTAGCCAGGAATTCAAATCTCCCCCCCCCCCCCCCCCCCCCCCCAAGTAACCCATTCCCAACACAAACCCCACAGCCCCAACAACCGCACAAACAGCATGCCAAAAATACGGAACTTTCTCAGCTGTTGTCATATGGAGAGCTAGAAGAGCCTCGGATTCATATTCGAGGCGTCGCTCTCTTCATGGACAACAGCAGGGAAAGGCTAGGAATAAGTTTTTGCATAACCAGAGACAAAAGTCGAGTACGGTTATCACCCGGGCTAGCATACCTGCTAAACGGAAGTAACTTCAAGACCACCATGAAGCGAAAAGCATATGACGCGATGCCAGTGATGGACGTCACAGGCTGCACCTGTCGACTGGTGCGACTGAAAAACAAAACAGTTGCACTAATCGAGTGGGCGGACGAGACTCCCTTCGCTAAAGCAAACATGCTACTCTCGAAATTGGCAGAAAATGCGGAACAAGCGTGAGTGATAAGCGTAGACGCAATGGTGATAGAACACTCCAAGGGTGAGGTCGCGGACCAACTAGGTTGTATTAGAGCCTCGGAACATCATGAGGTAGTTGTGTACGAAGACAGAGGCGAAAACCTCAGTTACCTCAAGAAGCCGATACACAACAATTCAACCGACTGTTGGGAGCACCTAATTCCCGCTTCAACCACCAAAAGCGGTTCGGAACGTCCCCAGAAAAAATCAGAAGCAGAAAGGAACCAGGAGCGCAGCCCTACCAAGTGTAAGGGCCGTGTCACAGCGTTCCTGGCGTCTTTCGTCGGCTACAGTCGTGCGAGCCAAAATTGCCCATGCCTGCGAAAAAGACAACTCCCAGTTCAACATTCCAAAAACGACCTCGGACTAGAGCTGACATGGGACAAGTCAGTCCGCCAAAGTACATACCAGCACAGGAACCAGTAAGCCATACAGCGAATGCCTTCTTCGAGTTCTTCGCCATAACGAGAGCAACAAGAGACGTCAATCTCAGGAACTGCAACAACATCCTGCAGTCCTACAGGCGAGTAAACGAGGGCAGCATCATCGAATCTCGACTGCTGCAGAAGAGACTCGAGGAGGCTGAAGCAGCCATATACAACAACGACACATCCTCGATCATCATGGGGGCAATGTCTGGTCAGTATATGGCTGCCTAAAACGCGACAAGTGGCTTTGTGTTTCTGGAAGAGGAAGATACCGAACGGACTGGTAGGCCAAAATACGCAACACCCCCACACGACCCTATTGTTGTCACCGCCCGGTGCACCAAGATAATGTTGGATGACAGAGTCTTGCAAATGGCGAAAGCCATTTCGGGAGACTCTGAGATCAAGACGTTTTGGAAACACTGGGAGGTACCCAAAATACAGTAGGTCAATGGAGTTCCCGGATGCGGAAAAACAACTTGGGTGGTAAGACACTTCGATGTGGACAAGGACGTTATCGCAACAACAACTACAGAGGCAGCAAAAGACCTGAGAGAGAAGTTAGCGCACCGAATTGGAGACCTGGTGAAAACCAAGGTGCGCACTATGGCCTCGGTTTTAGTAAATGGTTTTAAAAAGAATGAGAGCTACGTCCGCCTGATGGTGGACGAGGCTCTCATGAACCATTTTGGGGCCATAGTAATGGCTTCTAGGCTGTCTGGAGCTAGCGAACTTGTCCTCATCGGAGACGTCAACCAATTACCTTACATAGACAGGGAGAACCTGTTCGATCTAAGGTATAACCGCCCTAGCCTGGTTACGAACATCAGCCAGTAGGAAGCTGCACGAGAGCGTCCCGCACGCAGTCGTCGCGGTTTCCCGGCACACGAGGACCTTTGTCTACTACGCCGACGACGAGGATGATGCCATCGGACGGTTTGTGAGGCAAGCGATGGTTGCGAGCGAACAAACCATCTATAGCTACAACCTGAAGATGGCAATCAGGGATCGAAATAGCGTGGTGATGGAGGCCCTGCTTCAGCGCAATGTGGGCAATGTGGGCTCAATAACATGTAACTAGCGTTAAGTTCTCATAAAAACTGTAACTGACAAAGAGATGGTGTGGGCATTCAGAGCAGACATGCTCACAGAAATGTGTTGGCAAGCGGTTGCGTGTGTGGCGGGTCGCCATCTTCCCTCAGAAATGGTTGAGGAAGGCGATGGCTGGCACATGCGTCAACTCGTGAACGGGTGCTGTTTGCGGACACTGGTCTGCTGTGAATGCTTACACTAACTCAAAATAATCTTAATAGTATATATAATATAGTAAATAGTTAGTTAGTTTAATATGTTCCCCATGTATGTATATTTGTTGAATGTAAAAAAATTATCGTAAGTTTTTAAAATCCCATAAGTTGAAAAAAGGCACGGACCGTGGAGTCTGTGGAGTAGGTAAAGTTAAAAAAACATATATACAATATTATAAAAAATAGGCAATACGATAATGCTCAACAGCATGATGGCTGGCATATTTAACTGTTTAGATTATAATATGGTTTCATTGTAGAATGTCATTTCAGCGAAGGTAGATTTGCCGTTTTTAGCTTTCTGTAACGCTAACTTGATTTTATTTTGTCTATATCTTCATAAATGTTCTAAAGAGGAAGTATTTGGTTAAATTGAACAGCCGTGCGATTCTGTAAGAGCAAACATCGTTGCATTTTTGACAACATACGTGAAGCAAATAACGAGATGACAAGAAACGTTGGAAAAGCAACCTTGTGTGCAAGGGCGATATCTCATAAAGTATTTTACATCGGTGAGCTCGTCGACGAGCGCAACGACAAATCATTAGAGAATTGCACGGCAGGCTCTGAAACTACTGTACTGATTTGATTTTTTTTCAAATCAGTGAAAGTTTCAGAGCCTATTATTTTTACTATTTAAATTTGCCATTAGAATCTTACATTATCCCTGATGAACATGGGCTATATATTTTGATTGATCATCATCATCAGCCAGTGCGGGTGAAACCCCGGAGCGCAGCTAGTTTTTAGTAAATGCTGAAAGTGAGTTTGTTGGTTTGTTTGTTACGCTCACACGCCTATAAATGGCTGAATAGATCTCGATGAAATTAGACAAAGATATAGATTATATCTCAGGAAGGACATAGAATACTTTCGTTATCATCCATCACCACGCGAGCTGCAGCTAGAAAATTACATGGGAAACCGAAATAAAAGTATCTAGATCATGCCAACTAAATACATGATTAAGTTCATGCTAACATTATTTATACGCACATCGCTTGTACGGCAATATGTCGTCACTATAAGTTATCGCCACAAAAAACGACAACCCATTTGTTAACTAGAATTCTCTCCCTGTCCGACATATTTTTTTCTAATTTTCCACACATAGTCCTAAAACAATTAATTACTCTCCCGCGGCAACCCTTGTTTAGAGTCGCAACAACAGGGTTCCCACACTAGACTGGCTGGTGATTAATTGCGAACAAAACCGCAACTAACCGAATTTAACCATACATATTACTGGTACTAACTGGATATTCAATTCAACTAACTTTTTAATTATTAAATATATTATGTACCGTTTACTAGAAACCACCTATAACTTATTCAGTAATCTGTGCTATAACTAGCTGCGCTCCGCCGTTTCACCCGTGCGGTGACGTATGATGATGGCACTGAATCAAATATAGCACATGTTACTCGGCCTATTAAAGCTTTCTACTTGTGAATACAATTATTCAAATGTAGTTACTGTGACATAACTGTAACAGTTACACGCCACGGTATAAACAGGCACGGAGTTTTTGCATAGAAAAAAATTATAAGTGATTTAAATGTTGAAACCCATCCATGTGAATCCTGACTAAGCAAATATGCACTCAGTATTACTACACCTTTTGGTTACACGCTGTATAACTCGCGATAATTTTGTAAATCAAAGCTTTAATACTTATATTGTAGAAGACCGAGATATCAACAACAAACTATCAAATTGATAAAGTACAGTGACTTCACTAGCAAAACGTGCGCTGTTTACTTGAGTTACGTATAAATTAGCATCCATAGTCTAAGTCGTAATAATATCAATATTATGCCTGTATTTATAACAGCATTTTATAGATAAAGCTTCGGTACATCACTTTGCTCTATTGTCGATACTTTCCTCAGCGTACGCGATACAAGATATTTTTTTGGTATATATATATATATATATATACACTGTGGGTTACATTATAATTTTTTTTATACAAATCCCTAACTTTTTTTAATATATAGCCTATTTAACTCAGTAATAATGTAGCGTTCTAACGGCAAAATATTTTTATTTTTGTGTTTTTTAAATAGGTTAATTCATTATAAATTTATTCGTTACATACAAAAATACAAATCTTACCTCTTTACAATATTACTAGCTGCGCTCCGCGGTTTCACCGGCGCGGTGATGAATGACGATAATGATGAATTAAATATAACATATGATACTCAAGCATAATATAGCTTTCGACTGGTGAAATAATTTTGTGACCTAAATTATGTAGTTTTTGCGTTTACCCGTTACAAACAAATTATCAAATCTTTTTATTATTAGAGTAGATAAGGATTAAAACCTATGCACGAATAATAATAATGTGGCCTAATTTGTACCAGCATTAATATTGTATATTTAACACTGACACTAATTTTAACACGGAAAAGTACTACATGGTATTGTAAACTTTTTTGTAGAAATTGATGTTCTCTATGAAACTATATTACCTCACTCTGTTGTATATTTATTATCTTTTTCTATTTCTTATCAATAGTTTTCACAGTGTACGCTATATAAGGATTATTCAGCATTACTATTGTATAGTATAAAATGAAAAAATATTCATTGTGACATAACTGTAATAGTAAGACATATAGTAATGCAAACTATATTATACACGTACGTATACTTATATAGTAGGTAAGCTATATAAGGATGCTTTTGTTTATCTTTTTCACACCTTGGGTTACATTATCGAAGTTTTCATACGGATCCCTTACTTTTTGAAAATATTATATAGCCTATGTTACTCAGTAAAAATGTAGCTTTCTATCAGCAAAATATTTTTTAAATCGGTCAAGTAGTTTTTATGTTTATTCGTTAAATACAAACATACCAATTTTTCCGTTTTATAATATTAGTTTAGATAATTTAGATTAATGAAGAGGACATGATATAATAAACTACAGTATCTGTACGCGACTTTATCCTCATTGATTACCTCACTTTTTCTCAATCCCTTAGGAATTACCTGTTGAATGTAGTAGGCTATACTCGTAGTAGCATAATATTTATAAATCTGTGTGCAAGCTATGTTTATTTCAATTTTAATTCAATTCTGTTAAGTCACTGATGAAATCACAGAGCACAACAAGTAGTTTACAAAAAAATAATTTAGTTCGATAATTTGATTTGGTATTGCAGTAATGGCTACAACACTAGGTCAAAACGTTTTTTCAATTATAATTGTGTATAGTGAGTAAAAAATGTGTAGTAATATTAAAATCACCGCCGTGGGGTACCGGCTAGAATAGTACCCCCCCAACTCTACCCGTGGGTGCGTAGAAATCTGCTAAGGGATAACAATCGGAAGGTGGGCAGCAGCGCCTTCCCAGTATTAAAACCCCAAAACTGCGCTGGCCTGCGAAGCGTGGCGAGTATTGGCAAAATCCCCCCAATGACGGACACAACAGGAACCAGGCCCACAGTCCCCGGCAGCCCCGCTATTTCTGGCTACGGTAGCGGCCACGGTAACGGTGTGGTGGTAAGAATGGGGGTGCTAAGAATCCCTGGCAGACGCCCGGCTACCACCCCCAACGACGACGACTGGCCCTTGTGATACACAACATACGCACGATGAGGACAGACGAGAAGATATATGAGCTGAAAGAAGAAATGAGTAAGTTACACTGGGACATTGTGAGGTTATCTGAAGTCCGTAGAGCGGGTGAGGACACGGTATCACATCTGAGCTTCTGAAAGCGGGTGGAACACTGGTACTTAAAGTCCTTCAAAAGCTCTTTAATACCGTCTTACTCGAAGGTTTAACGCCAGAAGCATGGAAAAAAAGCGTGGTGGTGCTGTTCTTTAAGAAAGGTGACAACACTATACTTAAAAATTACAGACCCATCTCGCTTTTGAGCCATATTTATAAGCTGTTTTCGAAGGTCATAACGAACCGTCTTAGTTGCAGGTTTGATAAATTCCAGCCTCCGGAACAAGCCAGTGTCCGAAAAGGCTATAGTACCATAGACCACCTCCACACGCTACGGCAAGTTATACAGAAGACCGAAGAGTATAATTTGCCTCTTTGTTCAGCGTTTGTGGACTATGAGAAAGCCTTTGATTCGATCGAGACGTGGGCAGTGCTTGAGTCTCTCCAGCGGTGTCGTAGAAGTGTTTGTACAGGAGCAGAGTTCGAAGGCAATTCCATTGCAAAGAGGCGAGAGAGAGGGAGACGTTATATCTCAAAAACTGTTCACCGCTACATTGAAAGACGCCTTCAAGCTTCTGGAATGGCAAGGACTTGGCATCAATATTAACGGCGAATGCATCACTCACCTTCGATTTGCCGACGATATTGTAGTCATGGCAGAATCCATGGAAGACCTCAGTACAATGCTCGAAGGCCTCCATCGAGTTTCCCAACGGGTAGGTCTTAAGATGAACATGGATAAGACGAAAATTATGTCTAATGCCCATGTTGTACCTACCCCTATATCAGTTGGGGACTCAGTTCTCGAAGTTGTTGGCATTGACATCTACCTGGGACTGACAGTCAAACTAGGCAGGTCCAACTTCGAGAAAGAGGTCAATCGTCGAATCCAACTCGGCTGGGCAGCGTTCCGGAAACTTCGCGAAGTCTTCTCGTAAAAAATACCAAAACACAGTGCCTCAAGACAAGAGTCTTCGACCAATGTGTGTTACCAGTGATGTCTTATGGCACTGAAACGTGGTCTCTTACTATGGGCCTCATAGATAAGCTTAAAGCCGCACAACGAGCTATGGAGAGGGCTATGCTCGGGGTTTCTCTACGTGATCGAATCAGAAATGAGGAGATCCGTAGAAGAACGAAAGTCACCGACATAGCCCAGAAGATTAGCCAGTTGAAATTGCAGTGGGCAGGGCACATAGCACGCAGAACAGATGGCCGATGGGGCCGGAGGTTCTGGAGTGGGGACCACGGACCGGCAAACGTAGCGTAGGTCGTCCACCGACACGGTGGACAGACGACCTGATGAAGGTCGCAGGACGACGTTGGATGCAGGCCGCTTCCAACCGGTCCTTTTGGAAAATCATGGGGGAGGCGTATGTTCAGCAGTGGACGTCCTACGGCTGAGATGATGATGAATATTAAAATCACACACGTAGAAGCATACATACTATTGGGACCTAAATACTGCGTCCCACTAGTCAAAAGTTATAAGGTAACAAACATAAAAAAATACAGCGAATTGAGTACCTCCTCCTTTTTGGAAGTCAGTAGAAAATAAAGTAAATCCAATGCATATTCAATAATTTAATAAATTATTTTAGTTATTTGCTCCTACCACTATTGAGTTAACATTACATTGTAATAAATGTTTAACTGTGTCAACTACCCTATGAAGTAATAAAAGCCAAAAAGTCTGTACTTGAAAAAAAACTAAAAAATTTTGGTCAGAAGACGTAAAATCATCTATTGAACAGGAATCTAACAATTTTGAAAAATAAATCTATCTGTCTGTACGCTCACGCATAACTTAAAAACTATTGCACAGATTTCGATGAAATTTTTCTCACACTTAAGCAGGTTTATGCTTGAAAAATTATGCCAAAGACGGCAATGACCTCCAAAACGTAGACAAGGTAAACAAGCGGCCTAAGCGGGGCCTGGGCTGGGGAACGGCGCGGAGACAGGGCGCATGCAACGTAGGACAGACGTGAATAAATAGGTGGCGTGGGTATTGCAGAGCGCATTGACCCCCACGAACTCAAAGAATAGGCATGTCTAATAGGGTTGTCCAAAATAATTGCGGATGATCTTTTTAAAACTTTGCTTAGACAAAATTATAAGTGATTTAAATGTTGATACTCTGCCATCTGTATACTTTTGGTTACACGCTGTATAATTCGCGATAATTTTGTAAATCAAAGCAATAACTTGTATTGCGATGACAGAGATATCAACAATAAACAATCAAATTGATAAAGTACAGTGACGTCACTGTAAACAAGCGATGTTTACTTGAGTTACGTATAAATTAGCATCAATAGTCTAAGTCGTAATATCAATATTATGCCTGTATTTATAACAGCATAATATTGTGATCAACAACATGCGATAATGGAGTTATTTATATTTAAACATTACTTTATAGAAACAACAACAAATAGAATTTTAAATAAATGTATCTCTGGATATACTTAATACTGTGTGTAATACAGCCTAAACAGCTCATATAGTAAAGTAGAATTTTATGTTGTAAACATGTACTTGAATAAGGGAATTAAATGTATTTTTGTAGCTTGTTTATACCATAGACCACGTGAGCGAAGACCCTAGCGGGGCAGTTAGTAAAATAAACTTAGTTAACATACAAAAACTACGAAATAAACATGTGATTTATTCCACGATGTACATCCAGGGTTATCATCCGCAGGGCTATTACGTATCCCAGTTGCAATTAATTTTGATTGAAATTTTGAATAAAACCAGCTAAGGTGATTCGTACTCGCGCACGAAGGTTTCTGTACAATCTACACTAATATTATAAAGAGAAAAAAAAAATTGTGTGTGTGTTCGTTTGTAATGAATATGCTCAAAAACTACTGTCCCGATTTCATACATTTTTCACAATTGGAAAGCTACATTCTCCCTGAGTAACATAGGCTATATAGGATTCATCATCATCATCATCAACCATTACCGCGCGGGTGAAAGCGCAGAGCTAGTTGTCTATTAAAACTAGCAAACGCAGTTTGTTGTATGAGAGCCCCTTAAATAATTATGATGTTAAAGCAGCAACAGAAATACATGATCTGTAAAAACTTTAATTGTCTAACTATCACGGTTCATGAGATTCAGCCTGGTGATTGACAGACAGACGGACGGACAGCAAATTTTTAGTATTAGAGTCCCATTTTTCACTTTTGGGTTGGGAACCTTAAAAACTACGTAAACGACATGTGATATATGCTATGATCTGCCAAACAGGTCTATCTTCAGGTCTTTTTCATCGGGTTGTATGATTAGGACTAGTTAATACAAATATAATAAGCTTGAGATATTTACTAGTGGTCATTCATGGTTTCCATTGCACATCTCCATCATAAGACCAGCTCGATGGCACAATGTTCAGTTGTGCTCAGAGTAGCCGACTTAGCCCGAAGAATAGATAAGCCAGTTTATCGTGAAAGTCACATCTATTTGTTGCAGATAGTAAATTTATATGAGCAAGTGACCCTGTACTTCTGCCGTTGAATAACTTATTATTATGAACACACTAGCTGTGCCCCGCGGTTTCACCCGCATATAATAAAAGAAATTGATGAGAATGAAATTTGAAGAGATGGTAACGCAAGGAACCGTTTGCGCGAAAATAAACTAGATAGGGAGGGATTTTTCTTCCGAATTAATTAACAAAAACGAATATCTAAGAAAAGCAGAGAATCTTGTCTCATTGATGAACATGGGCATTAAACAATTTATTAATTAGCATTAAACTAAACTTAGTTTAATGCTATTTAGTTTATACAATTTATTAATTGGCATTAAACTAAACTTAGTTTAATGCTAATTAATAAATTGTTTAATGCCCATGTTCATCAATGAGACAAGATTCTCTGCTTTTCTTAGATATTCGTTTTTGTTAATTAATTCGGAAGAAAAATCCCTCCCTATCTAGTTTATTTTCGCGCAAACGGTTCCTTGCGTTACCATCTCTTCAAATTTCATTCTCATCAATTTCTTTTATTATATGCGGGTGAAACCGCGGGGCACAGCTAGTGTGTTCATAATAATAAGTTATTCAACGGCAGAAGTACAGGGTCACTTGCTCATATAAATTTACTATCTGCAACAAATAGATGTGACTTTCACGATAAACTGGCTTATCTATTCTTCGGGCTAAGTCGGCTACTCTGAGCACAACTGAACATTGTGCCATCGAGCTGGTCTTATGATGGAGATGTGCAATGGAAACCATGAATGACCACTAGTAAATATCTCAAGCTTATTATATTTGTATTAACTAGTCCTAATCATACAACCCGATGAAAAAGACCTGAAGATAGACCTGTTTGGCAGATCATAGCATATATCACATGTCGTTTACGTAGTTTTTAAGGTTCCGAACCCAAAAGTGAAAAATGGGACTCTAATACTAAAAATTTGCTGTCCGTCCGTCTGTCTGTCAATCACCAGGCTGAATCTCATGAACCGTGATAGTTAGACAATTAAAGTTTTTACAGATCATGTATTTCTGTTGCTGCTTTAACATCATAATTATTTAAGGGGCTCTCATACAACAAACTGCGTTTGCTAGTTTTAATAGACAACTAGCTCTGCGCTTTCACCCGCGCGGTAATGGTTGATGATGATGATGATGAATCCTATATAGCCTATGTTACTCAGGGAGAATGTAGCTTTCCAATTGTGAAAAATGTATGAAATCGGGACAGTAGTTTTTGAGCATATTCATTACAAACGAACACACACACAATTTTTTTTTTCTCTTTATAATATTAGTGTAGATTGTACAGAAACCTTCGTGCGCGAGTACGAATCACCTTAGCTGGTTTTATTCAAAATTTCAATCAAATTTAATTGCAACTGGGATACGTAATAGCCCTGCGGATGATAAACCTGGATGTACATCGTGGAATAAATCACATGTTTATTTCGTAGTTTTTGTATGTTAACTAAGTTTATTTTACTAACTGCCCCGCTAGGGTCTTCGCTCACGTGGTCTATGGTATAAACAAGCTACAAAAATACATTTAATTCCCTTATTCAAGTACATGTTTACAACATAAAATTCTACTTTACTATATGAGCTGTTTAGGCTGTATTACACACAGTATTAAGTATATCCAGAGATACATTTATTTAAAATTCTATTTGTTGTTGTTTCTATAAAGTAATGTTTAAATATAAATAACTCCATTATCGCATGTTGTTGATCACAATATTATGCTGTTATAAATACAGGCATAATATTGATATTACGACTTAGACTATTGATGCTAATTTATACGTAACTCAAGTAAACATCGCTTGTTTACAGTGACGTCACTGTACTTTATCAATTTGATTGTTTATTGTTGATATCTCTGTCATCGCAATACAAGTTATTGCTTTGATTTACAAAATTATCGCGAATTATACAGCGTGTAACCAAAAGTATACAGATGGCAGAGTATCAACATTTAAATCACTTATAATTTTGTCTAAGCAAAGTTTTAAAAAGATCATCCGCAATTATTTTGGACAACCCTATTAGACATGCCTATTCTTTGAGTTCGTGGGGGTCAATGCGCTCTGCAATACCCACGCCACCTATTTATTCACGTCTGTCCTACGTTGCATGCGCCCTGTCTCCGCGCCGTTCCCCAGCCCAGGCCCCGCTTAGGCCGCTTGTTTACCTTGTCTACGTTTTGGAGGTCATTGCCGTCTTTGGCATAATTTTTCAAGCATAAACCTGCTTAAGTGTGAGAAAAATTTCATCGAAATCTGTGCAATAGTTTTTAAGTTATGCGTGAGCGTACAGACAGATAGATTTATTTTTCAAAATTGTTAGATTCCTGTTCAATAGATGATTTTACGTCTTCTGACCAAAATTTTTTAGTTATTTTTCAAGTACAGACTTTTTGGCTTTTATTACTTCATAGGGTAGTTGACACAGTTAAACATTTATTACAATGTAATGTTAACTCAATAGTGGTAGGAGCAAATAACTAAAATAATTTATTAAATTATTGAATATGCATTGGATTTACTTTATTTTCTACTGACTTCCAAAAAGGAGGAGGTACTCAATTCGCTGTATTTTTTTATGTTTGTTACCTTATAACTTTTGACTAGTGGGACGCAGTATTTAGGTCCCAATAGTATGTATGCTTCTACGTGTGTGATTTTAATATTCATCATCATCTCAGCCGTAGGACGTCCACTGCTGAACATACGCCTCCCCCATGATTTTCCAAAAGGACCGGTTGGAAGCGGCCTGCATCCAACGTCGTCCTGCGACCTTCATCAGGTCGTCTGTCCACCGTGTCGGTGGACGACCTACGCTACGTTTGCCGGTCCGTGGTCCCCACTCCAGAACCTCCGGCCCCATCGGCCATCTGTTCTGCGTGCTATGTGCCTTGCCCACTGCAATTTCAACTGGCTAATCTTCTGGGCTATGTCGGTGACTTTCGTTCTTCTACGGATCTCCTCATTTCTGATTCGATCACGTAGAGAAACCCCGAGCATAGCCCTCTCCATAGCTCGTTGTGCGGCTTTAAGCTTATCTATGAGGCCCATAGTAAGAGACCACGTTTCAGTGCCATAAGACATCACTGGTAACACACATTGGTCGAAGACTCTTGTCTTGAGGCACTGTGTTTTGGTATTTTTTACGAGAAGACTTCGCGAAGTTTCCGGAACGCTGCCCAGCCGAGTTGGATTCGACGATTGACCTCTTTCTCGAAGTTGGACCTGCCTAGTTTGACTGTCAGTCCCAGGTAGATGTCAATGTCAACAACTTCGAGAACTGAGTCCCCAACTGATATAGGGGTAGGTACAACATGGGCATTAGACATAATTTTCGTCTTATCCATGTTCATCTTAAGACCTACCCGTTGGGAAACTCGATGGAGGCCTTCGAGCATTGTACTGAGGTCTTCCATGGATTCTGCCATGACTACAATATCGTCGGCAAATCGAAGGTGAGTGATGCATTCGCCGTTAATATTGATGCCAAGTCCTTGCCATTCCAGAAGCTTGAAGGCGTCTTTCAATGTAGCAGTGAACAGTTTTTGAGATATAACGTCTCCCTCTCTCTCGCCTCTTTGCAATGGAATTGCCTTCGAACTCTGCTCCTGTACAAACACTTCTACGACACCGCTGGAGAGACTCAAGCACTGCCCACGTCTCGATCGAATCAAAGGCTTTCTCATAGTCCACAAACGCTGAACAAAGAGGCAAATTATACTCTTCGGTCTTCTGTATAACTTGCCGTAGCGTGTGGAGGTGGTCTATGGTACTATAGCCTTTTCGGACACTGGCTTGTTCCGGAGGCTGGAATTTATCAAACCTGCAACTAAGACGGTTCGTTATGACCTTCGAAAACAGCTTATAAATATGGCTCAAAAGCGAGATGGGTCTGTAATTTTTAAGTATAGTGTTGTCACCTTTCTTAAAGAACAGCACCACCACGCTTTTTTTCCATGCTTCTGGCGTTAAACCTTCGAGTAAGACGGTATTAAAGAGCTTTTGAAGGACTTTAAGTACCGGTGTTCCACCCGCTTTCAGAAGCTCAGATGTGATACCGTGTCCTCACCCGCTCTACGGACTTCAGATAACCTCACAATGTCCCAGTGTAACTTACTCATTTCTTCTTTCAGCTCATATATCTTCTCGTCTGTCCTCATCGTGCGTATGTTGTGTATCACAAGGGCCAGTCGTCGTCGTTGGGGGTGGTAGCCGGGCGTCTGCCAGGGATTCTTAGCACCCCCATTCTTACCACCACACCAATTGTAAAAAAATTGTGTGTGTGTTCGTTTGTAATGAATATGCTCAAAAACTACTATCCCGATTTCATACATTTTTCACAATTGGAAAGCTACATTCTCCCTGAGTAACATAGGCTATATAGGATTCATCATCATCATCATCAACCATTACCGCGCGGGTGAAAGCGCAGAGCTAGTTGTCTATTAAAACTAGCAAACGCAGTTTGTTGTATGAGAGCCCCTTAAGTAATTATGATGTTAAAGCAGCAACAGAAATACATGATCTGTAAAAACTTTAATTGTCTAACTATCACGGTTCATGAGATTCAGCCTGGTGATTGACAGACAGACGGACGGACAGCAAATTTTTAGTATTAGAGTCCCATTTTTCACTTTTGGGTTGGGAACCTTAAAAACTACGTAAACGACATGTGATATATGCTATGATCTGCCAAACAGGTCTATCTTCAGGTCTTTTTCATCGGGTTGTATGATTAGGACTAGTTAATACAAATATAATAAGCTTGAGATATTTACTAGTGGTCATTCATGGTTTCCATTGCACATCTCCATCATAAGACCAGCTCGATGGCACAATGTTCAGTTGTGCTCAGAGTAGCCGACTTAGCCCGAAGAATAGATAAGCCAGTTTATCGTGAAAGTCACATCTATTTGTTGCAGATAGTAAATTTATATGAGCAAGTGACCCTGTACTTCTGCCGTTGAATAACTTATTATTATGAACACACTAGCTGTGCCCCGCGGTTTCACCCGCATATAATAAAAGAAATTGATGAGAATGAAATTTGAAGAGATGGTAACGCAAGGAACCGTTTGCGCGAAAATAAACTAGATAGGGAGGGATTTTTCTTCCGAATTAATTAACAAAAACGAATATCTAAGAAAAGCAGAGAATCTTGTCTCATTGATGAACATGGGCATTAAACAATTTATTAATTAGCATTAAACTAAACTTAGTTTAATGCTAATTAAATTTGTGCTGCCTATGTACTTTATGATTCTAGCTATAATATAAAAAAAAAACAATTCGGACTTCCAGTTCCATAGATTAACACGCTTAAACTTAAAATTAAAATGCATACCAAATAAACAACATCATACAATTTTAGAAATGCTCTTAGTTAAACTAAAAAAGACTTCAACAAGGGATTTCACACTTTTTGGTGTTGAAGTCGGTTTCGTTTTTTTGGTTAAAAAAAATATTTTTTTCCTTCCATCTCTGAGTGACACTTACTCGTATAAGGTAATAGTCATCCAATAAATAAAGTTATGTAAAAAAACAAAAACAACAAAGCTAATATACCTAAGTAATCATAATTTAAAAGCGCATAGGTTAGACTAAATGGGTGATTTGGGAAAATACCTATTTACGACAGTTGCCGCCCACGGGCTCATGAGTTGAGATAACCTCTACCACCCTTTACTGTCACAATGACGCAATCTTCAAATAAAGACAACAACGAATAAATTAAGTACAATTTAGATTTGTTTACTTCATTGAGTAATCATTCACGCATGACTGCCACAACTATAATTATCTATATGTAGTTTCAGTATTTGCTATCTTTATGAGCCAATGTTTATTACGGAATTATTTCAGCGTAAACAATGACTTTATATTAAAGACCTATCATGTTAATAGTAAGCAGTCCTTATTCTGTCTTGCTGCATATACGTTCAACTACACTACTACACATACAATGAGTAGAAAGTGTCACATGTACTATTATGAAAATCAGTATCGCTTAAACGCCGTTAGAATTTAAAAATCTTTAAATAAAATTTAAATTCGTATGCGGAAAGGATCTTACTGATAGACGATCCAATTGGAACGTATTTAAGGCACATGTATGGTGCGTAAATAGCATATCTATAAGTTTTCTATTATCATTGAGCGTAAACAAAGAAATACGTGGAATATTTTGAACAGGCAGTATAATGAACTTTGATCAGTAAACGATAAGCCATAATATTATGTTGTTCATTTAACTGCGATTATTTTTACGATAGTAAGTTTGGTTCTATTGTAACGTCAAGTGTTGCATTGTTCACAGATGCTGCTTATCTTAGAAAAACAAACAGTTTCTTGTTCTGCGAGAAAACTTTCCGAAGGAAGACAGACAGTCGATGCTATCTTATTAGCAATAAATATTCGTCAGATAGCCTCTGTATGTGCAGTCACCAGAGACGAAAAGATCCGATTCCAATAACAAGATCGTCCATAAGGCCTGGTATAATGATAATACAGTTTGTTTGCTCGCCAAATAAAATTAATTATCTTTGGTAAAGGTATGAAATATATACGAGTACAGATGAGAATGTTATTTTAATTATATATTATATACAATATATTAAATAAGTAGACGATATTTAATAGATTATTACGTATCTATTAAATATCGCCTACTTTACGTAATATATATACACGTAGTGTGTACTTTATTGTAATAAAAACTAACGTGATTTTCACTCATTTTAGTGTAAAATACGTATTACTCACGTAATAACTGTCGGAATGTATATAGATCCTACTATAGGACTTTTCTTTAATGAGTGACTTACTCGTCTCGTGGTTACGAGACGAGTAAGTCACTCATGTCGCTCGCCTGATGTTAAGCCTCATCATCATCATCATCATCATCATCAGCCTGTAGCAGTCCACTGCTGGACATATGCCTCTCCAATTGTTAATGTTAAGCCTCACGATTGTCCATAACAGTTCAGTGCCATGCAGAATTTGAATACAAGAGTTCAATCAAACCTGTACATGGCAAATGGCAATGCACTGCCCTCGTCAACATGAGATATATGATGTTAAATCTCTTGCCCTGTAACTTCGCTGGAAGCATTGTGCGTCAATAATATAAACAGTATAACATTTGCACTTAATTCAGTAGTAAAGTACCACACCTTTGGTAGTTATTAAACCATGTAGGTATCAGTATTCTTAGTTTACTGGCAAAGATGCGGACTTTGTAAAACTTTCAAACGTTACACTTAAATAACGTGATACAATACATGTTGACGTCATCAATCCAAACCATTGATAATTATATGAATGACGCAGTCACCAAAATTGCCTTATATGAAAAGAGGATACGTGCGTCATAGCATCAAGTATCCACTTACACATAGCACACATATTGTATGACTTCGTTTGGAATAATACAGAATCCAAATCATTCAATCAGTTTTTTTGTATTCATAAGAATTATTTAGCTATTAGCTCCTCCTATAAACTGAGTTTTCAGTTATTTAATACTAATTTGGAGTTCCAGCAGGGTATTAAAAAAACCTTACTGGAATATAGCTAGAGCATTCCTTTATTTTAAAACAACTTTTAAAAATTTTAAAACTTTTAGAACACTTAACAACAAAGCGTAATAAACAGGCATTACGAGAGTTCCCTGGCCACTGCCATTTCAACTGGCTAATCTTCTGGTGTCTTAATGTCGATGACTTTCGTTCTACTACGGATCTCCTCATTTCTGATTCGATCGCGTAGAGAAACCCCGAGCATAGCCCTCTCCATAGCTCGTTGTGCGACTTTGAGCTTAGTGATGAGGCCCATAGTAAGAGACCACGTTTAAGTGCCATAAGTCATCACTGGTAACTCACATTGGTCGAAGACTCTTGTCTTGAGGCACTGAGGTATTTTTGACGAGAAGACTTCGCGTAGTTTCCGGAACGCTGCCCAGTAGAGTTGGATTCGACGATTGACCTCTTTCTCAAAGTTGGACCTGCCTAGTTTGACTGTCTGTCCCAGGTAGATGTACTCGTCAACAACTTCGAGAATTGAATTGCGACTTTGAGCTTACTTATGAGGTCCATAGTAAAAGAACACGTTTCAGTGTAATAATTCATCGCTGGAACATTAGTTACATTGTGTAATAATATATTTTTATCGGTGTGAATGCTGTAATGGTAGGTACTAAACAAAATAATTATGGAGCCTATGACCACCTGATGAGCGGCCGACCTTCACTGCCTTGCGATATCACGGCTTTAACATTAACATAACATAACTATAACATATGTATATCTATATGTTAAATAAGATATTATACTCATACTAGATGCTTAGTTTATTAGACATTTTTATTATGCCATATACGTGCCGTTATAATCCAAACAACTTGTAAATTAACTACTCAGTGTGGAGGGTAAACAATAGTTTCTGTTGTGTAAGATATCTAGACGATTAGTAATTAAACATATAGCGGGGGATGTGTACATACTTGTTAGGATTATTAACATCGTTACAGATAATTAAACAGTAGTTTTTAGGTATTGTATATTTGATGTTTGTGTTATTTTTGAAACTCTTCGAAATAGAACAATTATGCATAAAATAAATTTTTAAACACACTGTTTTCACTGCTCATTTTCTCCACGCAGAAAGTGCCACTGAAGGTTACGAAAGCGGTCGAAATATTTGACTGTACCTCGTGCCTAGGAAAAACCAAGTGAAAGTGAAAATGCATAATCGCTTTATAAAATGACGGCGAAGTCAATTATTGTATTAATAGACTATTAAAGGAAAGTCATAATAACA
This sequence comes from Selenia dentaria, assembly GCA_917880725.1. NCBI lineage: Eukaryota > Metazoa > Arthropoda > Insecta > Lepidoptera > Geometridae > Selenia > Selenia dentaria. The sequence continues at coordinate 25,814,970 of OU862893.1, forward strand.
AATGAACACTTAATACTAATCAACTTAATAATAATTTAAATAAAGTCGGGTGAGCTACACTATTAGTTTGTGTGTTTTTTGTTGTTTGCTGATGTCTGCCCGTTGACTCACGATTCGGAATATTTGGCCAACAATACAATAGATTTCGCAGAAATGAACTTACTTTTCCAAGAACTGCAGCGTGTGTGGTTAAACGCAAATTTTTATGATCCTTTTCGGCCAATATGTAGACGATTGTAAAGAATAGAGATTGTAGTAGAACTTATTTAGTGATCATGTACTCAAATCAAATCAATTTATTTGCATAAATATCGGTAACAAAGTTAGTATCATATTTTAGCGGCTCGCCATATTTCACCATTATTGGTATGCTAAATGTTAATAGATAATATTGTTGTAACTATTAATTTATACAATACAATTTTAGTAATTTAAATTATTTATCAAATATACAGTAAACCACAACAAACTTGACAGTCACTAGCACTAAGCCATAGATGAATATAATAACCTAGCAGGCACTAAGCCACCCAAAGTACAATAATCATTTTACATCAAGATACATCAAACTTACATATTTTATGTCAATAATGAAATTAAATGTCAAATTAAAATTAGCTGCTGATTAATATTACAACGATAACAAACTAGTATTCTGTCACTAAAGCTCTAAGGAACAGTCATTTATAAATTCTTTTATTGAATAAAAACATATGTTTCTAATAAAACTAAACAATTTATTTTTAAATGTCATAATACAGTCAGATTCTAGTATAGATTTAGGTCAACGATCGTAGAATCTCGGAGCGATGCCAAAGATACTGTGCAAACGCAAATTTACACACTCGTGTACTCGTGAAGGTCAAATTGGGTTATCAAATGCAACCTTTTTAATTTAATTTCAAGACACTTTTATTTTTATTGCAAACTAGCAACACGTGTTCCGTGCGAATCTTGTCACCGCGATGCAGAAAACAGAGCAAGGCGACGATGACGCCATCTAGTTTGTACGTAACGAACTAATTACAATGGTTCATTAATTTATGGTTCGGATATGTGTGCAATTAGTATAATAAGTTTCTTTACATATTTGAGTTCTACAGATACCTTTATCAAAAAATGCAGTTTTGTGTGGAGGCATGCATACTTTATTTTTGTAGCGTGTACTTCTAGGAAAATCATAGAGATTCAGATTGTTTCTCATAAACACAGCAACTTCATAAATATACAAACATGGAAATGTCAAAATACGAAGCATTACGAAGTGAGTTTTACACGAATCTGTTGGTTTGAGATGACTAAGTTGTTGTTACTGTAGTAACAGCAACTACAACTTAGTCCGTCTGGAGAAGTATCACACCGTAGTTATTCAGCTCTGAAGCAGTAGAGTACAAGGGTTGATGATGAGCAGTGACGATTGCAGTGCATTACCAATATTACCATGTAGGGTTTTGTACTCTTGTAGTTTAAAACTCTGAATGGCAATGAACTGTAATGGATAAGCGTCATGCAACATCAGGCGATTGAATTACTCGTCTCGTCACCGATAGATTCCAAGAAAAACATTTCCATATACATAAACTTTGCATCAAACTAGTGGAAAAAAACATGGTGACGGTAAAACTGTGCTTAACCGGAAGTGTAAACACATTATCATTGAGTTACGGTTGATAACAGTTACTGTTGTTATTTAGCGGAAAAGTTTTTGTTTGTTTGTCTAAACGCACTAATCTATGGAAATACCAGTCCGATGTAAAATATTCTTCTAGTATATGATAGCCACAGTCATATGGAATAATACAAGCTATTTTTATCCAAAAAACACTGGCGAACGCACTGGGCGCAGTTATTATACAATTAAAATTATAAAGCTGAAATAATGCTTATTTTTTGGAAAATTTCTTGTATTCTATGCAGATGAAACCAATGATCTAAGCTAGTTATACAATAAAACGTAAAAGTATTTTTATTTGTTTGTTGGAACACGCAAATTTTCAAAACCACTAGTCGGTTTAAAAAATATGTTTGTAAACTTTAGGCAGAATCATTAAAACTACCCGTTGAATTAAAAAATATATAAAGTAACAAATATAAAAAGTTTTTAGCTAACTCCAAACGAAATAAAAACAAAATTAAATAAAAATCTATCCGTGACCAAGATTACTGAAAAGTGTTCGGAACGTCGGGATGAAAATAATTTTAAATATACTCGAGGCCTGCTTATGAGGCCTTTGATTACAATATTACTAATTAATGTATTTACGAAGAAACATTCAATCTCCATTTCACATCACAACATCTAAGAAATAAAGAAGAGAACCATCTTAGAAAGAGAACAAAGCATTCTTATTATCATACAAATATTGCCGCAGCCAGGATCGAACCTGGGATCCCGCGCTGCAATGACAGTGCCACTCACAACTAAACCAAAGGAGCTGTCAATAAATATATTCCATATTTATAACTAGCGCTTCAAGCTCATTAAGAAGAGTCCACGTGACGGAACACGTGTTCAATTAAAGACCATTGCTTCAAATGCAATGCCTGTGCAATTCTGATTGATGTAAAAATAGAGCAATTGAGCAGGTCATCCGTTTGACTTGTCTGGACGCTTGAGATCTTTGACATCAAGTTCAAACTATGGACAGTGGAAAGCTTTAATTCTGCGTATCATGTTTTTAGAGCATGAGCATATTATTGTTTTCGTTTTTATTTTCAGCCGTCTTATGTCAAACTCATGTACTGAAGTATTTTTTAATATTTAGTATTTAAATACGGTATTTATTCCAATTTCTATCATTTTAAGGCCCAATTTTAATAAGAAAAATTAAATAAGGTATATAGTATTTTAATTACTTGTCTATCCAGAAGAAGATTTTTTTCGGTTGTTGTGTATGACTGAAAACAAATGGCAACTTGGCAGAAGTGGAACATCAAAGTCAGTTCAGGTTTTTAATTTGACCAGCATGGTCACAGCATAATAAAAACTATTAGCCCAAGGACTCCTATTAGCATTTATATTGTAAAAGCTATTTCTTTAAAAAAAACCCTATAACACAAATAGTTTAAGTCTTTCAAATAAATGCTTTCTGCCTGGTGAATGTTGTTTTCGTGATAGTGACATGTTTTACATAGGTCACACTATCGAATCATCTGGATAGTTTTACCACAGGTTTATTATTGTATCGTGCTATGACCACATCTTGTATTGCACAAATAGTGCAAACCAAATAAGTAATATTGACTGGTATTCTTTGTAGAATAGGTATACATATCTCTTGACTCAATCTCGCACCCACTCGTAATAGTATAATAGTGAAGGTTTTCATAATACGATACAAAGGTAACTCAGACCATTTTAATTAAATATAACAATAAAATATAATATTCACCCCCATACAAAACCTTCATCATCAGGATTGAGACATAATAGAAAATATCTCGGTTAAAGATACGGTCTATAGCTATGGGGTAAAATTATATGTTGTCATTTTTGAACAGAACTGTAATGGTCTGAGTTTATTGTCACCTTAGTGTACTATGTACTAAATGTGCCTGTTTAAAACTAAGATTTAGTCGTTCAGGACCTGTTAAGATTCCGTAGAACTACTACTACATTCAGGTATACACACCGACATAGTCACACCTGGATGATAAGGTGGAGGATATGTATGAAGATATTAGTCGGGTCATACGTAACTGTGAAACGCAGTTCCTTGATGTTATGGGGGACTTCAAAGTAAAGTTGGGTAAAAGAAGCGATAATTAGTTGAAAGTGGGGCAATTTGGTTATGGCAGCGGCATCGAGGGAAACAGAGGCTGGCTGACTTACAGACTTTCTTTTCTAAAGATGGTACCATGAAAAATGAGATTGACTTCGTTATGACCACCAAGAGACAAATATGCAATAATGTCTCTCTGATCTACGGGGCGAAAACCGGTAGTGATCGCCGAATGGTAAAAGGCACGTTGAATATTAATGTCAAACTTTTAGAAGTCTCATCTGATGAAGGCTACGCTCTGACCTACTTATGCCCATATTCTAGATCCCGAGAGATTTTAACTTGAGCTGTCCAATAGCTTCGATTGCCTTGAGAACATCGCTTCTTTGGACGAGATCAATAACAGGTTAGTTGAAACTCTCCATACAGTACAGATATACTACAGAAACTCTCCAAGATTACCCTCAACCTCATGGCTGAATGATGCTCATTAACATTGCAGTCTTCTGATAATGATAAAGCATATAGGCTTCTCAATAGACGAATATGGAAGTCCTTTCGACTTGAAATCCGGACCTCTAATACAAACCGTATTAAAGAGACGAAAGAGCGAATAAAAAGGTTCATAGCGTTTACAAGAGACATGTCTAATGGGCATAGTAAGTTGACGTAGCTGGAGAGAGAAGACGGTAGTATGCCGTCGACCAAAGCAGAAGTATAAGGAGAGGTCGAGAGGTTATATGGACAACTATAATACACCTCGATAGCTAAACCTGTTAGCAGCTCGGCCAAAGACCCAAAAGCGAAGGTGACCCGACATTATACCGAAGATATCCCGGACATTTGCCTGTATGACATTAGAATGGCATTGAAACAATTTAACAACAGCAAGGCTTCTAAAGCGACGCTTCCACCACTAGTATAAATTAGTGGTAGAAGCATATGGAGAAATTCCTCTATGTAGAAGCAACACCAATATAATTGTTGTACTCGTAGTATAAAATTAGCTGGTATAAAATTAAACTCTATATACATACCCGTTCGGAATTAAACGAGATACCGGGTCTCTAGATCTTAGAATTAACTACACTAATATTATTAAGAGTAAAGTTGTGATTCTTTGTTTGTAATGAATAAAGTTAAAAAGTACTTAACCTATTACACTAATCTTTTACTAATTGATAATTACATTATTTTACTGAGTAGCAGAGGCTATTTATTTGTATAGTTGTAACATATTCATCATCATCACCACGCGGGTGAAACCACAGAGCGCAGCTAGTACTAAATATTTTAGTAAGTATAGATTGTATAATATAGGTAACGCGCCTGGATTTGCCACTTCGGACGGAGTGCTAGGCGTAACAGATACATTACAGCACTGGCGAATATAAACATCAGTTAACTGAAACACAGTTACCTAGTAAAATAAAAAATGTTATTATGACCTAACGCTAAACTGTTTAGTAGAACACATAATATCATCCGGCATTGTTTAAACAAAACAGTACAATACACTCAGACCTGCAACTTTATCACTTATTAAGCTTAATAAACATGTAAGATAATCCCTCATAAACCAGTAACCCTATTGTAAAAATGTTCTTTACTTTTTATAAGAGCAACACACCCGGAAATGGTTAAGGCGCATGGTTTCGTTAAGTGAGTCACGAACACGTGGGCATAATACCGGATTATTATAATAGAATATGAATATCGGGCAATTACATGAAGTATGTCATATCATCATATCAGATAGTACACAATAATAGTTGTTACGTGTGTAGACTTATCACCAATAAAACTCCACTTGGATTTACATACACTGTATTCACTGACTTTTGCAAAGAGAACATAAACGCTACGCTAGGACTTTTGTACACGTTCATCCAGCTCAGGCGCCGGCGATTGAATGACCCTCTCCACCGAGCGTTTGTTCCCACAATGGCTCGATACGCTCGCTTTCCCGCCAACAGCAAACTTACCACAGACTCTGCATTATTTTGTCTATGACTTCAGTGTTGCTAGACTTTAAAACTAGAGGAGAGTCAATTCAGTCTCCAACTCGAGGCATCGATAATATCTGGGTTACAACCTTACACGTGCACTTAACAAGTACAATTTGAAAAATTTTATACCGACTTCTATTCTATTCAGTTATAAGAATGTATCTCAAAAACTACAGGACCAAATTTTATGAAATTTAAATGAGACCACCACAGGCAAAAAAGAAACAAAACTGAATTTTGAGAATCAGTTCACCCAGATGAAAGTTATGAGGTAACAAACATTAGAAAAAATACATACAGGCGAATTGAGTACCTCCTCCTATTTTTGGAAGTCGGTAGAAAATTATGAATTAGGCGTATTATTAACGAATAACTATTATAGTATACTATTAAATTAATAAATAAACTATGCTGATTAACAACTAAGTTAATACATAAATTACACTGCATATTATTTCGATATTGAAATGGTTACAACTGGAATATTTAAGAATATGGAAGATTTAGAAAAGATAATTCAAATAATAATATTGTGAGGTAAAGGACCACATTATGTAGGGCGTTTAGGCTCACCTAGATACTTCAAAATTCTAATATGTCCATTTTTAATAATACAGTAAAAATTCAAAAATAGATCTGTTTCGTATGTGTGAGTGTGTTGTCAACTAGTTATCTTTAATAGATAACTAGTCATAGTCAACTAGTTTATGTCATAAATTTTTATTTTCTCTTGAAAACAAAAATTAATGACATAAACACAATAAAAATTACTTAGATACTAATAAAATAACATGGATTTCAGCCGGGGCACTCAATAAGGTCACAACCAGTGAAAGCATAATCATAAAAAACGTTAGAAAGATAAAAAAAAACGATAGAAGAAGTTAATACACATTTGCCGCTTTAAAAATATTTATTCTTTTACAACAAAATAATAAGAGTCGAGAAAAAGTGTTACGACGTAATGTAAAGTTTTCGATTCCATCTTTGCAAGAGCCTTAATAGGTGTACTACACTTTGTTTGTCTATGATAAAAATACTTATCAAGAAAAGATATTATGATGTAAATTAATCCTTTTAATATTTAAGAGACATTTGTCTGAAACAAATTGTGTAAATAACACTGTTTATTTTGTACCAGTGCAAAGTCACATAACTACAGCTTTTATGAGATTAAAATAAAGCAGAACAGAAATAAATTGAAACAATAGAAGAAACAGTAAAAGAAACACATTAATATAAAAAAAAACGATATCCCCTACTGAAGTACCTATTATATGCTTGTGTGGTTCCTATCAAAAGCATATGATTTGACTACCGTTCGTCTAGTCACTCAATAAATGCCACGTCCTATTCTACGAATCAATGTACGAATTAGTAATCACCTACGTCGTGTTTGTAGAAAATTTCAATTATCATATAAACTGTAGGTACTTCTATATTTTACCTATATTTTGGTCGTGTTGTACGAGTGTAATAAATATCATAATCATCATCATAATCATAATCAGCCCATTTTATTCCTACTGCTGAGACTCGAGCCTTCCTCTCATAATCCACCACGCGGGCCCAGTGCGGATTGGTGGATAGGTAAGTGGCCAACCCATGTCGAAGTTTTCAGGCCGCCCGAAGGCCCTCGACATAACCTTACGACTGTTGTCCTAAGACAAACAATAGGGATCGGCTTAACATGCCCTCCGATGCACGGAAGCGCTCAGTTGAATAATGCCACTAGCGGTCACCCATCCAAGTCCTGACCGCAGCAAGTGTTACTTAACTTATTGATCGGTTAAGATCGCCAAGTAGAGCTCCGCTACGAGCGCTTCCGTAATAAATCTACCTACAGCTAATGACTGTGTATTTTATATAATGCCATGTTAATTTAATTAATTTGCGCCTCTTACATTAGGCTAATTAATACGTACTTACACGTCTCATTCATAAGTAGGAATGAATAGGATATATGCGGGTAAAATAGATCGTCACAATTGGAACCTATTTACGGCATTTATAATTCTAAGATCCATTTATTTCTTATCTGTTCATAAATGGGTGATCTTAACGTCGGGAATGATTGCGATATACGCGATTTAAACCGTTTAAATTTGTATTATATCAATGTCTCTATATAACGGCCGGAAAAAGCAAATAAAAAAATAATAGTTAAAGCATAAATGTAATGAAAATATAAATGAAATGAAATATAATTAATTTATGACGGCAGCATATAAAACTGATTGATAAAAGTAAAAAAGTAGAATTACAATTTACTGCTATTTCATAAAATGGTCCACAACTCGGCATAATGCTGGTTTAAACTTAAACTTTTAACTTAAACCTGCGCTGGTCTTCCGTTGGAGCAAGTCTGTGACGTCACGGTGGATTTATACTACAACAGCTTAAATTATTTAAAAACGCAATATAACACTACAACCGTATACTTAGTTCTTTAATAGCTAGTATCGATCTACTTTGTCAATAAACTTACCCTAGCATACTAAAATTTAACTATGGGCAGTCCCTACTCTGCCAACAGTAAAATCCAAATTCATGCAACATATAGAATAACATCTCTAAAAACAGGATCATTCTATTCAATCCCTGGTATTTCTACGCCAGTTTGGGGAGCACTAAGTTACGTGACCACTAATCTACCCGACACACACCCACAACTTAACATATGTCCAACCCTAGTGCTGACACTCAGAAGTACTACACCAAATTGGACCCCAGCGCAGACAGAATAAGAACTGCCATAACGTAGAGATCTTTAGTTTAGAGAACACCAACAGAATCGACACCAACAACTAGAAAACAAGTTAAACACTTCTATATAAATCTTAAATTATAACTATACATACAGATATAAACGAGAAAGTTATTATCGGGTAAGTACATACCTACTCATAAGTCATATTAGTTACATTACTATATGGCACTGGTGCCATGTCTTTGATTTTTCTGACATTTTTGATGTGTGAAGACAAATTGTCTTAATTTCATTTTAAATATGTTAATGTTTTGAAGGTTCCTTCTTCTCTAGGAATGCTTCTGTATATGTATTTACAGACGGGTAAAGACCTCCTCCAAGTTTTACCAAGTGGCGAATTATGACCAATTTTTACTTGACACATATTTAATTTTGTCTTTCCACTTCGCCTTTGGTCTTCGTCTATACACGTGTGCCCCTTTCTATAATGTCACGGTTTAATCCACCCGCTATCAGGTACCAACTCATAGCTAAGTAATGAATTGTCCTATTAATGTACACTCATTGTTGATCAAATGCTTCATTAAAATAAATTACGTAATCGATTTGTCCTTCTATACACAAACAAAACTAAGCAATCTATAATATTCTACAATAATATACCTAATCAGATACGGAATAACATAACTCATAAATATATTTTAGTTAATATTTAGCATGATGAGACCGACCCGTTGCACTGGAGTATGTGCATCTATCAGCACTGTCAATAATCTAATTTACCAACTTCCAATATGCAGATTAGCGGCTGCTTAATTGACGCATACAAATTTCCAATTAGCTCACACGATCGTCCATTATAACGCTGCTTAACTCCAGATTGATATAGCGGCTAAAGCTAACGTCAGTATATTATAGCGTTGTCTATAAATCTTTATTAGTGGCACGCGTGCGCACAATGCAAAGTTTATTTAACGTTAACACACTGTTTATACACTCGTATTATGCAAACAGCAGGGTTTGCCGCGTGAAGTATCCTTTATCAATCGACAACTAGTCACTCGTATATCATATGACGTATCGCACGTGGCGACTCGTATATAAACGGCCGCTCACTTTGTGTTGACATCAAACGCAATCGTCTCCTCGACTCGTAACAAGCCAGTTATAAAGTTGTTCCGTTTCGTGTTCCATAAGCAACGACATGGATAAAAGACAGTTGATCGGAAGCGCGACGCGTTACATGGCTGGCAGAAATGCAGTTCAGACGGTCTACTGGAGGAAGGCAGGGGAAGGACTCGTGAAGACGACCAAGATGACTTACTTCGGAAAGCACGAAGGTCCAAACAAAGTTGACCCAGCTGCGATGTTTGCGAGAGTTCGAGAAAGATACACGTAGAAATTTTCTATCGTTTTAGAGTAACTCGTTTTTAAATAATTTCGACTGTGATGTGTAGGATAAATGTATGTACTAAGTTTAGTATTAGAATCGACCAGTGATATTTGTGTTTGGGATAATAGAGTGATGCGAATTCGTGTGAGAAACATAAAAATAAATTACTTTGTGATATATCTACATAAACCTAGTTGTATATTTAATATGTATATTTAATAATTTTATTTATGTGATTTTAAATATAATTCCCGTTTACATTTCCTGATACGAGTACGTAAGGTATACTAGACCAAGCTTAGTGAATAACTTAAATGAACAGCGGTGGTTTGGCATGTTCTGAGTGGAAAATAAATTTATAGTTTAAATAGTGTATATAGGCCATCTATTGAACGATTTACAGACAGAACACTTTCTATTCTAGTGACCGCCTGGCTAGCTGCCAACCTCTAGATCAAAATTCTTTACAAAGCACCTGACAGTGTATTCCGGCATTTGTCCTGACGGGTCGGTTACTTTTCACGAACTGAAATATTACATTATACACATTATAGGGTATAATTTTCGTTACTTAAGATGAGAAAATACCCTATTTATAATAACACTAGCTGCACTCCGCGGTTTTACCCGCGAGGTGATTGGATGATGATGATGATATGAATCGAAATATTTATAGCATCCTAAAGTAGAAATATTTTTTTAAATCGGCCCTGTAGTTTCAGAGCCTATTCAATTTAAACAAATCTTTTCTATCTATAATCTTTTATCTCTTTAATATTATTATTAGCATAAATAAAATTATATAATCACAATAAACAGATTATAATAGTCTTTGTCACACTACCACACTAATATTATGTAGGTGAAAGTTTGTGAGTGTATTTATTTGTTAATCACTTCTTCACGCTCAAATGGCTGTAGCAATTGGCAAATGGCATTGATAAAATTTGGTATCGAGGTAGATGAAGCGCTGAATTAACACATATTATGAATACTTTTCACAACTTAAAGTTCAACGGTGACCCAGGTCTATGATCATGCTAGACCTGGAAGACATCTGTTGCCAAGAACACTTGCCAGAAATCACTGCGATGCTTGACGACAGATATTTAATATTTAAAGGATGCTTGGAGAAGCCACCACCTGTACGTGGCTTTTTTACTGGCTGGCAGGCACTTAAAATTATTTCCGCTGTGGATTGATACGAAATGGAATGAATATTCATTTATTTAAGACCAAGTGACACTAAATTAACATTTTGTCGTGTTACCTAGTTTAGGGATTCACAGACAATAAATTAAGTAAATAAAATTGAATATGTAAAGTAAGATTTATCACTTAAATTAGGGTAATTAGGACAAAAGAAAAACTAGATATAAAGTTTACTCACCTACTTACTTAGTTTCCCTTGTTACTTTTATTTTCACAGAAGAAACAAATTAATAAAATAACACATAATATAAATATAAAATCACACAGAGGATATTGCAGTTTGTAGGTAGTGGAAAACTGGCGAACTGGTTAATGGATGTGTAAAAGTTATTTAATTAAGGGGGCGGTTGATGGGTCAACTGACACGAGACATAAAGAACAGAAAAATAACTATACGTAACTTTAGATTCAGATGATGGAATACAAGCCACCACTATATAAGTGAATCAATCAGTCAAACAGCCTCCTCGAAACCTGAAGAGGGACGTCACGTCTTCCTCATCACGTAAGATTAGTATTGTAGTTTATACAGGCCTCGGATGAGGAACACAAAAAACTTCACTTTAGACTACCGAGAAGACACTTGAGAATAGAAAACACTTGACACAAATTGACTTAAATCCGAGTGCACTTTTAAAGGGAGAGCACTTTTAGATGGAGGTCACTTTTGACAAGGTCTGGTCTAGATTATAGAGACCAGATTAAGAATTCTACAGTAATAGTATATTTTATAATCAATATTTTCCTTTCAAATCTGAACTAGGAATCCCCGTAAAGCCAAAAGTTTTCGCTTTTATAGCAAACGGAACTTCGAAAGTTGAATTCAAAAATATTTTAATATAGCCAGTGAAATCGGCATCTTAGACAAAATAAATTTAGAAAAAGTTAAAACTAAAAAGAATTTTGAAAGACTCCCTTCAACTTCAACTTCAGCTGTGATGTCATGATTGTCAAAGTGTAAACAACTAATTTATATTCATGTATGTTTTGAAGAAAAACACACTTACAAGATGAAAGACGAATTATTTAAACGGAATCGACTAATATTTTCCGTCTTGTAAACATATAATCCTTGAACTTCAAGCGAATTATTTAAACGGAATCGACCAATATTTTCCGTCTTGTAAACATATAATCCTTGAACCTCAAGATAAACGTAAGTAGTACATTTCATAGAAAAATATGGTGACAAATGGAAGAAAGTGAAACACCAGCAAAACTACCAGAAGAAAAACAAATCTAAAACGCACACTAATGGAAAACTAACTTTCAGGATACAAGAATACCAAATACCTATAGGGCATCCGCCCTTCCACGCTGATCCTATTAAATCTGCCTAAATCCGCTCGTATATACGGCGGTTGTGAAAAAGAACACAAAATATAGTACCTTACAACGTAGAAAACAAGGTACGCACAAAATTAGAAAAAAGTATCAAATACAACAAAATAAGTGGGGATTTGCATGTAAAATAATGAGGTACACTTCAATTCAATGGTACCCATCTCAAATTACATCCATCTCAGCATATTCTGGTTCCTAACCAGCGCTGTTGGATGTTCTGACTATAGTATCTTCACTTAAGCTCGATGATTTGAACCAACGATCTGTGACTGATAGTGACAGACGCTTACCACCCCTGAGCTGTTAAGGCTAAAACACTCGACAGTAAAGTTTTTCGAACACTCCTCAAATCGTACTCCATTGTTTTTGCATCACATCTATATACATGTAATGGTGACTTTCTTGACGGGTTTCAATTCACCTTTAAGTACCATTAAATAAAATTGGTGCAGTGTTTATTTTAAAAAGTCAAAGTAACAGCTTTTCACTAAAGTATATACTTATAACAAAAAATATCTTACATAATATATAACAATAAGTTTTGTCTGTCTGTCTTTTTGTGCCATCTAATCTCTGAAACAGGTGGACCTATTTTACGGGACTTTTACTGGCAGATAGCTGATGTTATAAGAAGTAAATACGACTGCCTCAGCTAGCACGCAATACAAAGACAAATTAGATAACATCAATAAGTTAGAAGTGATTGTGTGGGTATAATAATATGTAGATCCAACGTCAACAACCTACCTGGCCTGGAGTCATGACCCTGCCTTTGCTGTTGACTATCTGACTCCTTGCGTCACTAAGGTTATCGTAGTTTCTGATTACAGATGTGGCCCAAACGACATGACTATTTTGCTAATAGAGGGCTGCAGTTGATACAATTAAACTTCTACTATTGGATTTCGACCTGAACTGTTTTTTTATTATTCTGTACAATTTTTAGTGTATGGCGTGGATCGTTTTAAGTTTCCTTTTTTTGGTTATATCATTTTCTTTTTTAGGTTTCCGTATCTCAGAAGTAAAAATGAAACCCTCACTTAAGTGCAATAGAAGTATTTGTGAACGAGTTCGTCCGGGGAATTACTGCCACTATACCTACCTATTTCTACAGCCAACCAGTAATGTTCGCAATAATGTGTTGTGAATTGAATGGTGTGGGTGCCGGCGCATGAGATGTAACAACTTTATATGGCGGCAATGAATGTAAATACACATCCATTTTCGGTACTTAAGAAATTGTAATAATCTTTATAGGATAGCAAAAAACAAAATATGTAGATTCTAGGGAGATAATTAGCAAGCCTATTCTAAAGCCCTATAATATAGTCTCGGTGGTAGTACCACGCAGTAACCCCACAGCCGCGAATGGGCCGGCACGACCGGGGAAGTACCACACTCCCACATAACACGGACGTGAAGTAACATAGATTGCTATTGCGTTTCGTCGGTTTGTTGGAGGTTCCGGAGGCCCGATTCCCCCTTTCCCCATTCTCCCTCTCCTTCCACCTCCCCTCCACCCTCACTCAGTCAAAAAGGTTATTACAAAATTTCAGATTACTTGGAGGATAAAACAGCTTGAGACTGATCTCTCCAGGATCCATCTACTCGTGTATTACGATGTCAAAGTGTAGCGTGTCTTGCCCTACTGATACTATTAGTATGGTCTCTTTTATAAGGCAACACACAGGAGCTAAAAATAAACGAAGATTTGTTATATACATAAGGAATTGGCGATAAAAAAAAAGCAAAAAGAAAAGGCCGCTGAGTTTCTTGCCAGATCTTCTCAATCGTGCTCGCGTTCCGATCCGGTTGTAGATTTAAAAAAAAAAAATGACAGTTTGTACTGTGGGCACTTAAACACCATATCTATGGCCTATACAGAATAAGTGGTTTGATTTGATTCTATCTGTATTTAATTACAGACGCAAGAAATAGAGAAAATCACGATCACATGCGCTAATTACCCGTATATACAAAGAAAATGAAGTAAGCTTCGGACGCGTACGTCATGGTTACCGTAACAAGAGATAAAAACTAATCGCCTTCTGTCATTACCGGTATATCTTCGTAATGTTCGACCTTTATCGTCCTGTCTAGACAGTATGTCTTTGTATTTTACTCGCACAAGCTTACTTGCATTAATACGTATCTTTCAGTATTATTTTACTGATATTATTATAACTTTACATGTAATTTAATAGACATGTGCTTCTAAAGCGCTGTAATTGGGACAACCTGCAGTCATTTCCTCGTGACCTCAAAACGCATACTTGATTTATATCACGCGTAATTAATTATAACCTAGCTATCTCTTCTTTATCTGGTGTTGATTTTCTGCGGTTATTGCAATACTTTCATTCAATAATTTTCGAACAACTGCTTCACAAGTGACACAAATGTCAAAAAGATCCTTAGACGGGAAGCAAAGACCGCCTTTGTTTTTTAAACCAATGAGCTTGTGAAAATAAAGTTTCTCATCAGTCTGCAAGGCATCTAAACATGTAGAGCATTTTATGGTTTTAACCAGATAGTGCACTGTACTTTCAGATATGTAACCAATTATAATTTATCTGTAGTCACCATAATATGAATTGTCATGTAAACAACTGGCCCAATCAAATGATTCATTAACAATTTCATTAAGAAGTTGCAACGAAGAATTTTCAATGGTTTCTTCTTCTTCTTCATGTCTATACGACGATGAAGTGCTATTCATAATTTTAGTTGTTCAAGTGCATTAAGTATTGCTATGTGTTTTAAAAGGAACACAATTACCTTTTGTAAGACATGTTAATTCTAAATGATATAGTATTTTTTGTAGCTTGCTTTAAACTGTCTTACGTTAGGGTTATCGTTGAACCCTCCATGCATCCTAATAGACGTAAATAAAATCTCCAAATGGTCCTGGCTTAATTTATAAGTAGGTAGTAATTTTTATTTGCATTTAATAAAAAATATTTAAACACAATAAAGCATGAACAGATAACAGACGACTGAAGTTTGCTTTTATAATATGGTTATAATTCCACTCTACACACAACAACATTCAATATATATACACTCTAAAAACAAAAGACTTCAATAGAAATATGGTTTATTTTTACAAAAAAACATAATCGCCTTCAATATGTACGAAATTGAAAATCCAGTAAGAAATTAATGTGAGTCCATATTAAAGGTATCAGGTTTCTAACAAAAAAATAATTGTTCAAATCGGTTTATAAATAACGGACTTATGAGGTAACACATATTTAAAACAATAGAACCTAATTACGAACCTACTCCTTTTAGATGTCGGTTAAAAATAAACTAAAAATAAAATAAAAAAATTGCCAATTTTTTAAATTTGCTTTCTAATGACGGAACCGGTTTTGTATAAAGATATTGCGTCGCGTGTCATACAATATAATATTTAAAGAAAAGAACTAATTGAGAACCTACTTCTTTTTTTGAAGTCGGTTAAAACACGTTGATAAACTACGAGTATTATTAAAACGTATTAACGTAACGTATATACTGAATATTAAGATTACCCAATAATAGGGTAAACCTTATATGCTTTACCATGGCAACACTTTCTATGTTCCAAGCAATAACCTTTATTTTTATTTTGATTTATTTAAAATATTGGTTTCCAAGTTACTTACGTGTGAAATGTGATTCCATTATTCTTTTTATGTTTTGTAGTTTATTTTATACACCCTTTCACGACACAATTCGGCATTTTGACTGGTAAATTTGTCGATTTACTTTACGTGTTGCTTCCACGCGCAGCGATAGTTCGACTGACGAGTCAAGGCGTAATTTCGATGTGCGTGTGTGTGTGTAATTGTGTATGTACACGGCGAGGCGTAGTTTTACCGGCCTCACTTCTCTGTTCACAACATTCTGTCTTGACTTTTTATTTTGTCTGAGACTTACATAAACAATATTTAAAAAGTTATTACTACATTTGAAAATGGAACTCTTAAGCCGTGGAATAAAATGTTTCATCTGATTGTCAATTGTTTTCACATGGTGGCATCATTTTCAAAATTGCGTGATTACAATAAAATGGCTTTACGCCTTTAGTCCACCTACGCATTCGCATGCGGTAGCGAAACAGCGAAAAATCTGTCAGTTGCAGGCAGCGTTTCGCATAATATGCTATGTCTCAATCACTCTACAGCGAGATGAGATAGTTGCGTCCTTGTTGGTACTGTTTCGCGAGTGAATGCGATGAAAAGGAGGCGATCTTAAGAGCTTCTTGCATAGCTAGCATTTTCCATGCTAAAAGAGAAAACTCTTTTCTACCTCTTAACATTTTCCGATTTCAGTGATTTTTTTTTCATGGAGTCATGGCATTGTTTACTATGCCCGTACGTTTTGAATTTTTCAGTATTTCAAAGTACTACAAATTACCTTTTTTAGAACTTATAATTTAGTTATTTATTATAATCGGACAATGTTAAGAGATAGAAAAGAGTTTTCTCTTTTAGTATGGAAAGTACTAGCTATGCAATCCTCTTAAGATCGCCAAGTCAAGCTCCGCTGCGAGCGCTTCTATGTTGACTTATTAAATAAGTAGATTTGGACTTAAGATTGTACTAAAAACAAGTAATTAAATAACTGCAGCTTTTTAACGCTGTCCTGTTCGAAGGGAGAACTCCAGAGGCGTGGAGTAGGAGTGTGGTCGTCCTGTTCTTCAAAAAGGGAGATAAGACCCTGCTGAAGAACTATCGACCCATATCCCTTCTAAGCCACGTCTATAAGCTGTTTTCAAGAGTGATCACGAACCGTCTTGCGCGTAGACTCGACGAATTCCAACCACCGGAACAGGCTGGGTTTCGGAGCGGATACGGCACCATAGACCACATTCACACAGTGCGGCAGATTATACAGAAGACCGAAGAATATAATCAGCCCCTGTGTCTAGCATTCGTGGACTATGAGAAGGCCTTTGACTCGGTTAAAATCTGGTCTGTTCTGGAGTCCCTGCAGCGTTGCCAGATAGATTGGCGATACATCCAAGTGATGAGATGTCTTTACGAAACCGCCACCATGTCCGTCCAAGTACAGAATCAGCAAACAAGTCCCATACCGTTGCATCGAGGAGTGAGACAAGGGGACGTTATTTCCCCGAAATTGTTTTCAAATGCAATGGAGGATATGTTCAAGACGCTGAACTGGAAAGGACGTGGCATTAATATCAACGGCGAATACATCTCTCACTTGCGATTTGCTGACGATATCGTCATCGTGGCAGAGACGCTGCAGGACCTGCAACAGATGCTGAATGACCTGGCTGACTCTTCTATACGCATCGGCCTACGGATGAACTTGGACAAAACTAAGGTCATGTTCAACGAACATGTTCTACCGGAACCGATTGCGATACACGGCGCCGTTCTCGAAGTTGTTCAAAAATATGTGTACCTCGGGCAGACATTGCAGTTGGGAAAAAACAACTTTGAGAACGAGGTGAATAGAAGAATTCGGCTGGGCTGGGCAGCGTTTGGGAAGCTACGTCGAGTCCTTACTTCGCCGATTCCACAGTGCCTGAAGACGAAAGTCTTCAATCAGTGCGTCCTACCCGTCATGACATACGGAGCCGAAACGTGGACACTGACGGCTCGAATGGTCCACAAGCTCAAGGTCGCTCAGCGGGCTATGGAAAGGGCTATGCTCGGTGTTTCTCTGAGAGATCGCATCAGAAATGAAGTGATCCGTCAGAGAACCAAGGTCATCGACATAGCCCACCGGATCAGCAAGCTGAAGTGGCAGTGGGCTGGCCATATTAGCCGTAGAACCGACAACCGTTGGGGTAAACGAGTTCTAGAGTGGAGACCGCGTCTCGGCAAACGTAGTGTAGGACGTCCTGAGGCACGGTGGAGTGACGATCTGCGCAAGACGGCTGGCAAAAACTGGATGCGAGAAGCCCAAGATAGACCTAAGTGGCGTGCAATTGGAGAGGCCTATGTCCAGCAGTGGACTGCTACAGGCTGATGATGATGATGATGATGATGAAATAACTGCAAAATACGAAGGAATTTTACTACCACAATCCACACCACTGTATATTATTTTATTATGTACGTAAGCGAATTTTTCCTTTAACTGCTCCAAGGTGTAAGGCATTTAAACAAGGCGTGAGCTCTTCACTCCGCACATAACGGGCAATATGGTGTATAATACCAGGTAATTGCGTGCGTGCCGGTCTGGGATTCGGCACCTTTAGTGCTAAATTTCCCTCAGAGCATGCCTGGAATTCTTAGTTTGACCTAAATTCTGTAATGACATATGTAGTTAGATACGAGTATAACTTTTGTGTGTGTGTCTTGGATCGTTCTAAATTTTCTTTTTTTTGTGATATAATTTTTCTTTTTTGGATCTTTGTACATCAAAAGGAATAAGGGGACCTTAAAAGAACACTTTAGTGCAGAACTCTTTGCGAATGAGTTTGTCCGGGGAAGTAGTGCAACCGTGCTTACCTATTTCTATCGCAAAGCGTTAATGTTTGCAATACTGCGTTCTGGGTTGAGTAGTATGGGTGCCGGCGAAATTACAGACACGATGAAATACTTAATTGAAACCTTACAACCTAATGTCAAAAGAATTATCATTATTCATGATAAGTGGAGAGGGCACACTCTTAATATAGCTAGCATCCAGATAACCTGAACATCTAAAATGTAATGTATTGTCTATAAGACATACTTAAGAATATTCATTCTTATAATATAATGAATCGTTATCTAGAACTAATATGAGACATGAGACATGTTTTTATATCAAACAAATAATGCATGAAATAGTAGGTAATCTTTGTAAGCATATAAATGCTTTTTACTTCGTTCATCTAATAAGTACAGCGTAATCAATAATTGTAAAGCTTTACATTTATGTCCTCTCATTGATGTAGATGAGAAGAATACGATTGTAAAATTTTAGACGGGTTGGTAAATATTTATGTTTAATTTTAATTAGAAATACGGGACAACTCACGTTTACGTGAGGTAAAAATGAGTGAAAACCACGTTAGTTTTTATAACAAAGTTTTATGTATATAACTGAAGTCTAAAATTTCGTTGAATTTATTTAACACTGGACGCTCTGATCCATGCTCATCACGGCTTTTACCACGGAGAATTTAATTATATACCTCGTAACATTTTTCCTGGATAAAACGTACCATGCATGATGAACCACTAGCCATAATATAGAATATAAAGATGAGGCCATATTAGTTTATCGTTTAACTTATATAGGTATTTAAAGTAGGATCTAGAATTATTTGACGGCGTATTGCTCTTAGACAGATTATATTTCTCAGGTTGCATACATAAAATGAAGATCGTTTTTTTTTTCAAAATAAATCCTGAATTTTTTTTAGGAACAAAACAATAAATCACACAATAAAAACATTTTTCACTCAGTTGTAAAAAAAGTGATTTCCATGTACACAAATACCCCTTAGCACGAATTCCTTTGTTAAAAACTTTCAATCAATACAATACATTCATGACCATCGTAGACTAGGTTATTCTGAGTCATAATACGTATAAGATGATTTTCTCGTTTAACCGCGTTCAGCACGCAACATTAGCTCGGCACGTGAACATCACGATGGCAAGACCTAGTAGTACGCTGATTGGAAAATTATAATAATACTAGCTGCGCCCCGCGGTTTCACCCGCGTGGTGATGGATGATGATGATGATGATGATGAAAAGTATCCTATGTGTTAATCCAGCGCCTCATCTACCCCCATACCAAATTTCATCAACATTAGCCCCCCCGTTTGTGCGTGAAAGAGTAACAAACATCCATACATCCATAATAGGAACTTTACTAGGAATACTATATAGGAATACTATATTCCTAATTAATAGGATTAATTTATGCAGTATATAAAAAATACAATTTGGAATCGTAAATAAAAGTGTGGTAGGTACTAAGTTTTGATTGCCATTGTAGCTGTTCGAAAGCGTAAGTATTATCTGCTGAATTTAACTATTATGAAAACGAACTATAACTATATAATATAATATAACTAACTAACTTTAATAACTTAGGAGTCTTAAATCGTCGAGTTGAATATGTAAGCAGTATAAATTACGATTATAGATCCATAACATAATGGCTGCGACTTCACTCGCGCGGAACATAACTACATATTATAAAAGTTTTTATGCGCCTATATATTTTTGTAAAATAAAATTTACTTTATTTACTCCTTATATAACTGACCGAGTCTATAGACCCTCTATAGATATACATACTTAGATTTCATAAAGCGTCGCAGTTTTCATATTTTCCGGAAATTTCCCACGAAATTATGGTCACCACTATGTCCAGAACTTCGAACCCCTTTCCGACGCATTCATTATATTCCAAAAATAATATATACGTAATACTTCAAACGAACCGGAACAAAACACTACAACACCTAGATTACTCCCCGAACAATTTTCCTCCGAAAATAAGAGCAGAGTTACTGTTAATCCCATAAGTTTTCGTGCAAACTACTGGAGCACTTCCTTTAGCAAAAATTACGAGAACTCGTTGATTTTTCCGCACCATTTAGCGTCGCCGATGTCAAGCATTCGGCTTCACTCCTTTTCTTGTCTAGCCAGTTTATCTAGACCTGCTACTCTTAAAGCTTCATGTCTCTACATTTGAAATTGTTGGAAAAATAAGGTAAAGGTAGGTCTGCTTATAATGGTTAGTATTTTAAATCAGGGTGGCGAAGCACAGATGCTGTATTGTGTGTACGTATTCGTTTTGAATAATGACATAGTCGGATGTGAGATATACTCGTACTACTATATTGATATGAATGTTACGTCTCTGTTTTGATTTTATGTTATGTCGTCGTAAATCTGTTTGTATAGAAGTTTGGGCAGTAAAATGATATGAGTTTATTGCGTCTAGCAAGGGTCACTAAAAAGAGTGAAAAAAATGTTTTTAACAATAAAATTGTTGAAGAACGAAAGTCACCGACATAGCCCAAAAGAGCAGCCAGTTGAAGTGGCAGTGGGCAGGGCACATAGCACGCAGAACAGATGGCCGATGGGGCCGAAAGGTTCTGGAGTGGAGACCACGGACCGGCAAACGCAGCGTAGGTCGTCCACCGTAACGGCGGACAGACGACCTGATGAAGGTCGCAGGACGACGTTGGATGCAGGCCGCTTCCAACCAGTCCTTTTGGAAAATCATAGGGGAGACCTATGTTCAGCAGTGGACGTCCTACGGCTGAGATGATGATGATTATGATGATGTTTCTGTTAAGTACGAGGCTCACATGCTGTTAAATGGTTACCTCTGCCTATAACAGATGCATTCCGTCACAATGGACGATCTGCACTGCGCCTTTAGATATTAAGTTAGAGAAAAAATATTGAGCGAAATTACGACCTTAATGCCCAGAAAGACGAGCAAACGTACTGCAGGGGCACCGAGGATGTTCGGAAACGGTGGTTGGTAAGCGGAAACTTCTCAAACTACTCGTTCGTGTAAGGTAACTTGACTAGAATATTGATTTATCTCTACCATACAATAGTTTCAGATACACCCTTCCGATAGAAAGCGAGTTGCCTTTTCAAGTCCGTTACAATTGGGAATGAATGCCACGGAAACTGGTCTTTCGGGAAAGTTTACGTTTCGAATATTCCTGCACGATTGCAGTCACCAAGTGGATGCAGAGTGATTTGCTTTATTCTACTAAAATTATAAAATCGAAAGTTTGTGAGTGTGCTTATTTGTTTGTAACTTCTTCACGCTTAAATGGCTGGACAAATTTTGGTAAAATTTTGTATGAAGGTAGATGAGGTGCTGGATTACAATAAAGTATACTTTTCATCATAATACATCACCACGCGGGTGCAAACACGGGGCGCAGCTAGTAGGTTCATAGCTCGATTCTAAAGTGGGCATTCATGTTAACATAACGAGACGTAACGAATTGAATGTACCAATAACAACAAAACTAACAAATTGGTTGCGTACAAAAGCAGACAAGGTTTTTCGTTTACCTAAATTCGTTTAAGGACGGATCCCAATAATCTATCTAACCACAGTTTTGCTTACTACCGATAGAAATTTGACATAACGTCCATACAAATAGTGTCAAATATCTATTTTTAGTAAGGTAAACCGGCGATAGATAGATTATTGGGACCGGCCATAAGTTATTTTTATGTAACTGTTACATCACAGCGGCATACCTCGTCTGTCCAGCCGTGCGATTCTCTAATGATTAGTCGATGCGCTCTTCGACGAGCTTACCGATGTCAAATACTATGTAAGATATCGCCCTTGTAAATAAGGTTGTTTTTCCAACGTTTCTTGTCATCTCGTCATATTTTTCACGAATGTTGTCAAAGATGCAACGATGTTTGCTCTTAGAGAATGGCACAGCAGCACGTTTGTGATACAATATATTAATCTATATATATACAAAGTGGCGCAAAAATAACCTTCCGATGATTTTTGGCTGTAATTTAATAAAAAATGAAAAACTTTGATTTTTCTTGTGCATTATTTTTATTTGGTCTTTAATTTTTTTTACATCAAGTCGAGAATATGATGTCATGTAAATGGCCGCCGCCACAGTTGATTGTCATTTGAGCCCTTTTTATGGCATTTTCCATCACTTTGGCCAAAACTTCCGGCGATAGGTCCTCACATTCTTGACGGAGTCACTGTCTTTAAGAGCTGCAAGAGTCTGAGACTTGTTGAAATAAACCCGCGACTTCAAAAAACCCCACAAAAAGAAGACTGCAGCGGTCAAATCAGGCGATCTTGCTGGCCAGTGCAAATCGCCAAAACGGGAGATTAGGCATTAGCAGCATATCGGTGCAGTGTGTGCCGTTGCTCCGTCCTGTTTGAACCACATGTTTTCCAATCCCAATTCATCAAGTTGCGGCAAAAAGAACTCGTTGATCATTGCTCTGTAGCGCTCACCATTCACAGTAACCGTTTGGCCCGCGATGTCTTCGAAGAAAAAAGGTCCGATGACTCCTCCAGCGAAAACAGCACACCATACAGTGACTTTGAGCGGGTGTAATGGCTCTTCGTGGGTTACACGCGGATTTTCAGTGCCCCAAAAGCGTAAATTTTGCTTATTTACGTACCCGCTTAGATGGAAATGGGCCTCATCACTCATGATTATTTTTGATGAAAAATCATCTTCCTCTTGGTGGTGATTAAGGATGGCTTGAGCGTATGTTAGACGCGATTGGTGGTCAGCAGCTAACAGCTGATGCACCGTCTGGACTTTGTACGGAAACATCTTCAAATCTTGCTTCAAAATTCGCTGTAAAGACCGTCGACTGATACCCATTTGCGTGGCACGTCGTCTGGTCGATGTCGACGGCGCTTCCATGACATCCTCGGCTACAGCAGCAATATTCTCTGCAGAACGGCTACTCCGGGGTCTGCCACGCCTGGCAGCATCTCGTGTTGTGCCAGTCTCTTCGAGGCGAGCGGCTAAACGTCGCAGTGTTTCACCAGTAGGCGTTGGACGGCCAGGAAATCTGCGACGAAATTCACGTTGTGCCAAAGTCACCGACCGATTATTGGTCTAATAAATATTCCGCGTTCTGGAGCAGTGTAGCGTAACATTGTTTATTAACGTGTATTTCGCATGTGTTTACTAGACAAATGTCAAACAGAACTGACATTAGGGGCCAATCGCAAAATTTATGGCATTTTCTGATAGGAGGATTACTTTTGCGCCACCTTGTATACAACGTGTCCCAAAATTCA
Organism: Selenia dentaria; assembly: GCA_917880725.1. Taxonomy (NCBI): domain Eukaryota; kingdom Metazoa; phylum Arthropoda; class Insecta; order Lepidoptera; family Geometridae; genus Selenia; species Selenia dentaria. The sequence goes on from OU862893.1 coordinate 25,839,111, forward strand.
ACGATAAGCCAACACCGGAGGATAACCTGCCCCGGACTAATCGGGAAAAAAAGAAAAAAATATATATCCGAATTATATTTTAAGTTATAATAAAAATATGAAATTCTTCAGAAATTGAGACCGTTTATGATATTTTTCACTACCATGACCACATTTTTTTTTTATATTTGTTGCTTTTTTATAGGCAACCTGAATAGCACTGCTATCTATTACAATTCTTAAAAATCCAGAATAACTCTTGTTTTATCACGAAAATTAATGAAACTTATTTTATTTCCTAAATTTTTTGAAGACTTTTACTTTTAACCAACTTTAACTTATCGTGGTGTAAAAAAAAGTATGAACACTAGTATGGCAAGTTTTTTTTTAAACTGACGCAACTTACCAACATTCCAAAATGGTATAATACTCTAGGAAAACAAGTTATAAAAAAATATGGGCCTATTATTTCTAAACAAATGACGGACGGGTGTAATAAAAGTATTAGTTCTTGAAAAATGTTTAATATTTCAAAACAAATGGTACAAACAATTTCACGTGTAATTTATTAAGTTATTAACATTATAGCAAATGTTCGAACTGTTTGCCACCAGCATGCAGCAATACATGCACGACATCGCCTTAAAAATTGTCGTTTTATTTGTCTTGCATATCTTCTGCTATTAATGTAATCAGCAGCCTGAGTGATATTTCGACGAAGCTCGTCCAATGTCGCAATGGGTTTTGAGTAGACCCTGTCTTTAAGACAACCCCAATAGAAGAAGTCCAGGGGGTTCAAATCGGGTGAATGGGGTGGCCATAAGATAGGACCAAGTCGCCCGATCCAACGGCCTGGATACTCTTGATTTAAATATTCTCGCACAGGACGGGCATAATGTGCTGGGCAACCATCATTTTGGAACCACATGTTTTTACTACACTACAGGAATCCCGAACTTTTCGGGATTCCTGTAGCTTCTTCTATAACATGTACCGAAGTAGTCGAATCATTTTCTATCTCATTGAGAACTTCTTCATCACGATCCAATCTAGGTCTTCCAGCGCTTCTCTTATTGGATGGCATACGACCCTCCGAAAACGCTTGATGCACATTAATAAACTCTCGATAACAGGATATCTTCGAGCATTTGGGTATCTTTCTCGATACAGTCTGCTAGCAGCGTTAGCATTACATCGGCATTTTCCATAGATTAAATGCATATTAGCGTATTTCTGTGGTGTGTACGGTTGCGACATGTTAAACGCCAAACAGTCCAAAATGCGCCAGAACTCTAAATCACAAAACACACAATCGTAGTCCAAGATAATGCCAGGTCAGTTCAGTTTGCAGATCACTTCCAGTCCAAATAATGCCAGGTCAGTTAAGTTTGCAGGTCGATTCCAGTCCAAAAAGCCAAGCCAAAAGTCGATAGTATGTACGAGAGCCACGTAAGTTGAATTGGGAACGGTGCGCAGTAAACAAAGGAGCAGAGCGTACTGAACTGACTTGCTGAGAATAATAACAGCTTCTCTACTTGCTCTGTTGTTATCTCTTTTTAACGTAAATATCTCTATCTATATATCTCTCTCTAACATCTAAGGTATGTATGCCCCATTCAAATTCCTAGAAATTGCAACAAGAACCCATTTTGGGCATGTAGTAAAAGTGATTACTGACAATTACAATTTAAGGAATTTGGCCCCTGTTTAGAAATAATAGGCCCATATTTTTTATAACTTGTTTTCCTAGAGTATTATACCATTTTAGAATGTTGGTTAGTTGCGTCAATTTAAAAAAAAAACTTGCCATACCAGTGTTCATACTTTATTTTTACACCACAATAAGTTAAAGTTGGTTAAAACTAAAAGTCTTCAAAAAATTTAGGGAATAAAATAAGTTTCATTAATTTTCATGATAAAACAAGAGTTATTCTGGATTTTTTAAGTTTTGTGGTAGATAGCAGTGCTATTCAGGTTGCCTATAAAAAAAGCAACAAATATAAAAAAAAATGTGGTCATGGTAGTAAAAAATATCATAAACGGTCTCAATTTCTGAAGAATTTCATTTTTTTATTATAACTTTAAATATAATTGGGACATATATTTTTTCTTTTTTTCCCCGATTAGTCCGGGGCAGGTCTATCCTGCGGTGTTGGCTTGTCGTTGAATTTTGGGACACATTGTATAGAAATGAAGTTGCGGGCAGTTACAATAAATAGAACTCTAAAAATATGAACACGAAATACACACATAAAAAAAGATTGCGACCACTTTGAAAAATCGAAATCTTTTTTGTTACGGTAGATTATATTATGATTTCTTTGTCTTTTTAGTTGCTATTCCGAGTAAGCCACGGGCACCAATTCTTACTGGTCTTTTATTATGCGCCCGCCCATCGAGCTCACCGAGTCCATGCTGCTCTCCCAGAATACGACATCACAAGGTTAGACTAGCCTGCCCGCTCGCCTGACTTAAACCCAATAGAGCACTCGTGGGAGCTACCACTTAAGCGAACTGTTTGGAACTGCCAGCCACGTCTCCAGTCAGTGCCGATCATGCCGACAATCAGCGAAGCCGTTATTCAAGAATGGGATAGATGACCACTAGAAATACTGGATACCTTGATTTTCAGCATGCCCATGAGGATCACCGCATGTGATCAAGCCAGGGGAGGAGTTATATTATATTGAATATAAAACTTTTTAAATAAATTGTTGAATTAGTTCAGTTACAAAAATTATATCGGCTTATGCTATTGATCACACACTTTTTTTAAGGTGTGTACCTGTCCTTGTAACTATATATAACTAGTGCGTTGAAGTACTTCGTAAAAGTTTCCTAAAGTAATTTAATTTGAATACAATAGAATAAAAAAAAATATTACGTTAACGATGCGATTACTTTACAATTAAACAGATTTTCGTGCTTGGCCCACTGAAAAAGGAATTAACATCAATGTAGTTGTTTTCACGCGATGCTGCTACCGACACACAGAGCAGTGAAAGAAAAAAAGGGAGGCAGTCTTTGGGGACTGCCGATAGAAGTGAAAACAACTTTTGATTACATCATCATCTCAGTCATAGGACGTCCACTGCTGAACATATGCCCTATGATTTTCCAAAAGGACCGGTTGGGAGCGGCCTGCATCCAACCTCGTCCTGCGACCTTCATCAGGTCGTCTGTCCACCATGTCGGTGCACGACCTACGCTGCGCTTGCCGGTCCGTGGTCTCCACTCCAGAACCTGTCGGCCCCATCGGCCATCTGTTTTGCGTGCTATGTGCCCTGCCCACTGCCACTTCAACTGGCTAATCTTCTGGGCTATGTCGGTGACTTTCGTTCTTCTACGGATCTCCTCATTTCTGATTCGATCACGTAGAGAAACCCCGAGCATAGCCCTCTCCATAGCTCGTAGTGCGACTTTGAGCTTATCTATGAGGTGAAGTTTCCGGAACGCTGCCCAGCCGAGTAGGATTCGACGATTGACCTCTTTCTCGTTAAGTTGGACCTGCCTAGTTTGACTGTCTGTCCCAGGTAGAAGTACTCGTCAACAACTTCGAGAACTGAATTCCCAACTGATATTGGGGTAGGTACAACATGGGCCATTAGACACAATTTTCGTCTTGTCCATGTTCATCTTAAGACTCTTTGATTACATATATATACACAGTATACATATAGCTCATGAGAAGCGTGCGGTGACGATGACGCGAGTTCCATTATTTTTGTTCCTTCAAAAAGTGAATGGTAAAAATTGCGTCTAAAAAAATGTTCACTTGTAAACTAAATATTATTTAATATGGATTCAGATTTTTAGTATAACTACAAGTACAATTCTATATTAACAACCGTGTACGACCCCTTGTTACAGCTTTTATACCAAAGACGATTACACCCTTTATTATACGTTAATTATATTTAATACAAAGAATTCTTTATTATAATTTACGCCTTCTCATCTAAGTTAGTTTCCTGATAATTTCATTTAAATGATGGGTATACCTCCTGTGATTGGCACTCAGAACATAATTTGTTATTTTAGCAGTATCTACCATGTCTAGATAGAACTAATAAAGATCTGATATATTATAAGGTTTTTATCCTACCTCATAAGACTATAGCGCCTTCATCAAGGTCTACATGACAGCTATAGCCAGAACCAGAAAATACCAAATATTAAAGCGTATTATGTAAATTCGTACAATGAGGTAGCGAATCTTTAGCGAGAGTGTTTCTTTGTTGTCCCTATTGATTCCCCACTGCCGAATATTCTCTGTCAAATACCATTGTGAATTTGTTTCAAAACATTTCACACCTTGTTATGTTTCAGAATAATTACTGAGAGATCAATAATGTGGCCACCCCGTCACAACTTATGGGTAATGAGTGAATCAGCACAGATATTTAAAGGATTTCTTTGTATCATCTCAAGGTACAAGGCACACACAAGGCCTGATGTGACTGATCTGACCTGTTGTGACCCGCAGAGGCTCTTTTAGGTCTAATGCCGGTGATGAGATACGTCGTCACTTTACGAAGTGGAAGAATGTTCCCTCTTTGGCTTTGGCTTTTGAATAAAACGTGAGAAAACCCGACTTAGTCTTGGTTGGTATAAGGCCGTAGTAGCTAAGCTCTGATCAAAGATATCTGCATTATGAAAGTCATTTTCTCTGGGCTGAGCGTATTCTGCGTTGCCAGTTGTATGACAATCATTTCTCCTTGTGTCAAGTCAACCATTTCGTATTCATATTCGTGTGAACATTTTTAGGCTAATGACTGGGAACCGATGCTGCAAATGAGACTGATGTCTCAAGGTAATAAGAAGTTTAGTGCAACGCAAAACTTAAGTTTTAAGCTCAGGGTGATGAGCTGGCCTTTTACCATAGATAAGCCGCACTAGGTTTGGACACGGACGCACTACCGGTTGAGCCTGCTGGTCAGATATTCTGGGCTAAGAGTTAGGGGCTTTGTGGTCCCGGCCTAGTCCGTACATCCAGTATCTAACATCGGTTTTATGGAATAACTTGTAAGAGTTGGCAATCCAACCCAATATATTATATCACGATGTCATCAAACCAGATCAAGACTTCATCGTTGTGTGTTCAGTTCAATATTACTAATATGATAAATACGAAAAACTGTATATTTGAATTGATGTTTATTAATTTATAACGATAACTAATGAGATGCTTTACATGAATCTTTGATAACTGGTAGAATCTTGCTATAAAGTTTCTTAAATATAGCATTATAATAAGCATGGACAGGTCCACGGAAGGCAGCTATATATATATATTATAATAATCCACAGCAAATAGGTATATGCGACGTATTGTATAAACACTCAATCAATGTAGAAGAAATATAAAGTTAGAACGTTTTGTCTTGCATGTACTACAATGTAATATTTTTTTATTCTTTACCCATTATTGACGAAAAACGATTCAGGTCGCCGATAAAACATATGTTTACACTCATATACCTCCGCAGTAGGTTTCCCGGAATGGGAACACACAATAACACATTAACATCCATGACACGAAAACAAACATTTCTGCTCTTCCCACAAATGTTTGTCCTGGACATGAACCAAGCCTGAAACCTCGCCTTTCGAAGGCAGTGTCTTTACCAACTGAGCTATCGGAGCCATCAATATTCGACCAATTAACGACACTTACATAAATTTTAGGATCACATAAACACTTGAAACGAAAGCAATAAATATACGACCATCAATCTCTCGTCGCCATTAGCTTTAAATTTAACACCATTTTCATTACAAAGCCAGCGCAAAGCAATTTTATTAAAGTGATTAAAACTTTTGGCTTTTCAAAGCCGTGGTGTTAAAATTGCAATTGATGTTTTCTTTTATAAGTTTAATATTCCACTTTTGCACAAAATTTTAGTTTCATAATTGTTTCATAACATAAGTGACATACGGCTACAACTATTGTTCTTTACTTAGATGTTTATTAACAACACTCTGACCACCGTGGCTTCACTCGCATTGCACAGACACAGAAGTAAATTTATCTTCGTCATTATCAGCCAGAAAACATCCACTGCTGAACATACACCCCCATACAGCAAAGAAAGTTGGCTTAAAGCAATTGCTTTTTTGTAAAACGAAATGACAGTATATGTTGTTTATTATGTTATATCATAATATCTCTGTGTTAAAAGTGTAAAATTTCTTTTTTATCAAAAAATAGAACCAACTTCTACACTTAAAAGTGTGAAATAACTTGTTGAAGTCGGTACCATGATAGTTCGAAAGGGCTTAGGTTTAAGCAATCACCAGATATAATGAAATATAACGCCCAAAAAATCCGAGAACCCACATAAAAAATATATATACGGGCGAATTGACAAACCTCCTCCTTTTTTGAAGTCGGTTAAATAAAATTAGCAATTGAGCTAGTTTGTAAGTATATAAAATAGTAGAACCTAATCTTTGTCAAGATAAAGTAGATCAACGCTTTTACAGCAGATTTCCTGTGTAGAGATAAGGCAGACAGTTGTAGACTTTATGATTTAGACAACTTACATACTTAGATTATTAAACGTTATATTATAAACAAAGATGAGATAATAATATCAATAAAATAATATTATGTTGGTTTTAATCAAACTGACAAAAAATTGTAGGCTTTCAAGTCGATTCGTGTTATATCTTGTTGTTGGTCATACTAATAGTGTGTTACCGAGCTTGCTGACAAACTGTGTACTTTCTGGGGTTGTTAATTTGATAACTAGATTTTTGTAAAGAATCAACAAAATCTAATGGTTCATTTAATATTGTAGGTGGTCATACGTGTACTCGTATTAACAACCACAGAAAGTACACATTTTGTCAGCAAGCTCGGCCATGTCTTTAGAGTTTAATTATTTAGGTACATACGTATGAGATACCCGGAAAAGTTCACTGATCCGAGCTTTGAGGAAAGTTATTCCAAAATTCACGCATTTAATACAGCTATACAATACAATAAGGTCTTGTTCCAAACCATCATTAAAATTTCGCCCTCCAAAGTTAGAAAGTCGTAAAAACTTTCGGAAGCTACGTCTTTCCCTGAAGACGTGTTATGATAATAATCATCTATTTAATATTCTTACTCCAGAGCATAACATACGATGAAATCTTAAAGCTTATGGATGTCATAAAAAGCGACTAAATAAGGCATTAAAATCTTATTATAAAAATTATGAAGGGTTGTGACATCAATACGAAAGTAAAGTATTTGAAAAAGTCTTCTTTCGGTTGGATAATGCTAATAAGTAGTCAAGCTGCCCAATAGATATCGATCCGTCCCCATAAAAAGGTTAAAATCAGATAGAGAGATAATAGAAAGCTCGGGCCTCATGCCTCGGTGGCTTAGTTGTCTTGGCGTCTGACACGGATTGTCGTAAGACGCGGGTTCGAATCCCGTCCGAGGATGAAAACATTTCTTATCTCTCCATAATTGCCATATTCAATTATGGTTTTGTTTTAATTAAAAATGTTATTACTAAGAACATAATTCAACTCATAACGTCGTTGTTCATTATAGTTTACTTAGTATAATGGTAATATTGAATATAATTTAAATTTATTAGTATGTAGTAGGTAGGTTAGGAAAGTAGTACATATCAAAATTGCGGGTACGGAAGTCGCGGGCAGTCACTAGTCTATTATATAATAATGAAACCTATTTCTCCTGGTCACGCTATAACTTGGATACGGCTTTACCGATTGAATTCATCTTTTTTAAATGTTTTCTAATACTTTGTAGAAGGTTATTACATTAAAAAATAATAAGAAATATGGGAAGTTATGGCTAGGCCAAAGGCCGAGCCTGCTACGCAAACGAAGTCGCGGGCAGTCGCTAGTATAATATATAATAATATTATATACAGGAAAAATGTGTTTGTTTGTTTGATTGAAATGAATAGGCACCGATACTACTTGACCAATTTGAAACATTCTTACACAATACTACATTATTCTTGATGAACGTAGGCTATATATTTTGATTTATCATCATCATCATCATCATCGTCATCCATCATCACGCGGGTGAAACCGCGGAGCGCAGCTAGTGTAATTTAAATGTTTAGTTTTACGGGAGATAAATTGTTGAATAGTTATAGTTTGAGATTGTTTAGTATTAGTTCAGTTCCACGTAATTTACTTCTGAGTTTGTACTAAGCACTTGGTAAGTAATTTAGGGTTTGGAACATATGAGCTAATAACAAGATATTATTTACCTACTCGTAGAGTTGCTGAGCCGATGTTTTGGGGTGATGAGCGCAGTACAGTGCGACGCAAAACTTCAGTTTTAAGCTCTGGAGGGCTCTGACTTGTAATGGACATCCTTAGTGTATAAAACGACAGGTCTATATAAAATATATATAGCTCACAGAGGGCAAATTCAAGTTGACTGTAAAAAACGTTTTAATAAAAAAAGCATTTATAAAGTCGGACATTATATAAAAGACAAAGATGCTTGGAATACTCCACTTCTGGCATGCTGTCACTCTGCCACCCATAAAATGTAATATTTGTAGTACGAGTACCTAATTAGAGACGTTGTAAATATCTTATATAAAAAGAATGGCCCCGAGTTTCTTGCCGCTTCTTTTCGGTAGACTCTATATATTCTGGAACGCGGTGGCAGTCTTTAAAGTACATTATAATGAAAAATTTACGTTCATAAGTGCGTCTTTGATATCTTAATTAAATAAATGATTTTGACTTGAATTGATATAGACTGAAAAAGCATATGGTTACTTTTGATTTGCATCAAACATAGATTTTTAGGGACAGCCAATACGAATGCTTTGAAGTCAGAAACGTGGGTCAAAGACGCTCTTCTAAACATCAATAGACAGATCAGTATTCAATATTAATGATAATATCTTGTTCTGGCTGACTGTTTTATCAATGCAGAGCCTAGAAAGGCGACAACCTTTAATTTGACACTTGATGCCTTTTATGTAAGCATCTACTAAGGAATGTTGTTTGGGAGATGTTGCCCGCAAAGGGTGTGAAGCGAGCACTGCCACTGGCTAGTTCGTTAGTCAGCTAGTTAAATAATATACGTTTAAAAACTCTACTTTTGCGTTCGATAATAATGAACCTCACCAGGTGGATGCATCAGGAAATTTCTATGGTATGTGGATTACAATAAAAATCATAAGGTAATGACATTCTATAGAAATTATTTAGATCATTATTTCCGGACTTATGACAACAAAAGAGCGTGTTTCCACAGACGATTTAACATATTATATTTGTAGGTGTAAGTATATTTTGTAATATAAATGCTTAATGGTTGCCATATAGTTTTATTTTTATCTTTAGTTTATTGTTACGAGGAAAAGCTTTCACGCAATAGCAACGACGTCCAGCTGATTTGAAACGATTTACTGTAACAACTCGCGTGGATAGTGTGGCGTTTGATTGTGCAATAAATCAATAATGTGTGAAATAAATGGTGTTCTTGTGTACGCAATATTTGTTGGATCTAGAACGAAATAATGTAATGTAAAAATAATATTCATCTTAAGGGGCCGAGACACGGTTTGATTCAAACACGTACATTTTGCTTTGACACAAACCATTTTGATCGTTTACAAAGCTAGTTTGAACGGTTCGTTAAACATTAACGAGTTTCGGGTCAAACATGGTCCGTTTGATGAAATTTCATATTTTGTAATATATCGCGCCGTTTAATCGTGTTCCGACGCGTTTGAACAAACTAGGCTCACTCTTGCACTGGATTTAGTAGCGTTTTGAGCGTAGCTTGTATGTGACGAAGATGTCGGTGCCGTAGTTGCTAGCATTTACTGTAGATGTTCGTGTGTGAATAGGTATCTTATTTTGTACCATTCTTTCAATTGATTTTTATTTTACCTTTTTTACGCAGGACTTAAACGTAAAAACAAGAAAATCGCGATCCTTGTTCGAGGGCATCTTACAAATTTACTTGCCTGCGTCATAAGTTATTACTGCGGTTTGCTGGGCAGTGCCGCTGGACAACCGATCAAACAAACATCAAACGGTTTCATCAAGCACGTAAGGTTTGAAACAGATTGTAGACCGTTTAAGGCCCCTTTACATTGAAAAAATATGTAATGTAGTATCTAAATTATATTTAAATCAAGTTGAAGTCTACACGTGTAATTGTAACTTTCTTGTATTTGAGGTCCCAAGATAAGGCATGAGAAAGAGATCACGTGACATTTTTAATCTTAAGTTCTAATCTTATAATTAAGTTTTAATCACTAGTGATGTTAAGAAGCGAGCTATGGAGCGGGCTATGCTCGGGGTTTCTCTACGTGATCGAATCAGAAATGAGGAGATCCGTAGAAGAACGAAAGTCACCGACATAGCCCAGAAGATTAGCCAGTTGAAGTGGCAGTGGGCAGGGCACATAGCACGCAGAACAGATGGCCGATGGGGCCGAAAGGTTCTGGAGTGGAGACCACGGAACGGCAAGCGCAGCGTAGGTCGTCCACCGACACGGTGGACAGACGACCTGATGAAGGTCGCAGGACGACGTTGGATGCAGGCCGCTTCCAACCGGTCCTTTTGGAAAATCATGGGGAGACCTATGTTCAGCAGTGGACGTCCTACGGCTGAGATGAAGATGATGTTAAGAAATAATTTTGTCGATATCTACGTACATAGATGTATTGTGATGATTTCATTCTATCAATCTTTGTTTTGCTGTACAAAACCATCACACCACTTTTTGATGAATATTTATTTAAAGTATACACTAGTACTAGCTGACCCGTCGTATGGCCTCACAGGAAAATGGGTGTGTAAAAAATGCATGTGTGAAAGTAACTGCGGAAAGCTGGCAAAATGTAATTCAAAAAACACAAGAAACTATAATGGCAGATTGGGATAAACACGTGGCGATAGATTATATGAGTCAACAATTAATTATAAATGTCGGCAATAGCTCGAGTGACAGCAACGATGAATCTGATTTTGATTAATAAATAAATAAAAATAAAAGATTAGATTTCGTTTGCTTAAATTGGAATTGGGGTTGCTCAAACTTTACTATTTTCTGGTACCAAACGGCAGACTTTAATGTCTGCCATCCCCAGCGAGCAACACGGAAGGGAGTAGCCTTAGCTAAAAAATATTGTTCAAATCTTTCTGTCATTTCTTGCGGGAGGGGAAGTTGCACACTAGCGCAAAGCCGCACTATTACATACAAAACATACCTGTACCGATCCATTGCCGATCATACTCACACAACCAAATCACTAACACATAAAAAATAAAGCACCATTCACAAATCTAGCCCCGCCCTCACCCCACAGTATATTATCAAACTCCATGGTCCATGCGGACTTGTACTTTGACAGAGGGGAAACGCTGTGTATGCCTACTCCCTTCCGTGTTGCTCGCTGGCCATCCCAGATTTAACCGGTAACAGCTTCGTCAAGTATGACTTGTACTTGTAATCATCATAGTCATCATAACCTTGTTCTTTTTTGGATATACACCAGGAGATAAACACGTCTTCAAATAATGCTGTATGTTTTCCTGAGGCGCATCAATATAACGGTTTTACATAAAAATAAATCCGATATTATGTGCCGAGAACGGAAAACACCCGTGTAAAAATAGTTCATAAACAATATCGATATCTCAATCGTAACTTCGTAACATCACTATGTTGATAGCCATAGAACGTAATTTTTTAAAAACGTTTGTTATTTTATGGAATTTATAAAAAAACTACTGCACTTATGGACTCATTTTGTGAAAGATGATTATTATACGGGATCAAGGAGCAAATTTAAGCAGTTGTCATATTTTTAAAACCTCGCATTTATAAGTTAACTTTTGCGTAACATCGTCATGTTACGTTCTATTGGTGCTGTCAAAAAGAGGATAAACGGTTGGATCTACTATAGCTGATTTACATTCTTGTGCATTTATAATACCTAGTACCTGGATGTCAGAGCTTTGCTTGATTTAGATACGAATGCATAATAGCAACCCATATGCCGTGAGAATCTTGCCACTGCGATTCAGGATTTTGTTATGCGACTGTTACGCCATCTACTTTGAACGCAACGATCAAACTGTTATTTTTTATTGCCTGAAAACACAGATAAAAATCCTTTTTTTATATTAAGCCTAACGTAACTAATTTCATGAAAATCGCTGAAGTTATTTCCGAGATCCAGATTATGTAATATATATATATATATATATATAAAAGCGAAAGGTCACTCACTCACTCACTCATCACGAAATCTCAGAAACTACAAGTGGTAGAAGTTTCAAATTTTGCATGCGGGTTCTTTTTAGGACGTAGGTGCTCACTAAGACGGAATTTTATGAAATCCAACCCCAAAGGGAGTCAAAAGATTTCCCGTGAATAATTACCGTATCCCGCGCCGCCACGCGAGCGTAGCCGCTGGCGGGTCGGCTAGTATATTTATATATATGTATATGTGTTTATATAAAATATATATATATATATAAAAGATTTGCTCTTTAAAAGTATAAGATAAGTGCGTGTCGCGATACTCTTAATACCACAATATGAATATCACTTCCGACTAATCGCTTCTGCTTTTTTATTTATTATTGTATTATGATATTGCGTCATTATGTCGTACCACTCCTATACAACGTATAAAAACTAACCTCTTCTAAACTTGGATTCAGTGGACAAGCAGCCTAATACTCGCACCTAAAATTTCTTAGTTTAGACCTGAAACTTATTACGGCATACAAATATGAAACTTTAATCTCTTTGCTTTGGAGCTATTAGACAAAGCAAATGAAATATTGTCTCTTATCGTTTGTTTGCTCAAAACAGGCGGTTAGTAACTACGAGTTAGTGCAAATAGAAATATTAGTAGGATGATTAAAACTAAGTTGTTTAAACTGATAAAGGATTAATAACCCTTGGAAAATTAAATATTGAGGTCATACAAATGATTGGTAATACATAATTAATGTGGGTAATCGGTAACGTGCTTATTAATGAACCTGCCTGGGGAAAGAGATAACTGACATGATCAAGAAAGAGAATTTAGAAAGGTTTATCCTGTCTCCAAGGTCAGTAGTCAGACAAGCTAGTATTTAGTCGCACTTAAATACTTCTGAGAGGAAAATCAAGTGGTCCTAAAATTTGATTTTTGTTATACTAGCGACTGCAAGCGACTTCGTTCACGTAGTAGGCTCGGCCTTCGGCATTGCCATAACCTCCCGTAGTTTTTTTATTTGGTTTTAATGTAAGAAGTAAATTAATGTTGTAAACATTACTGCAACAAAAACTGTGTTCTGGTTTGAAAGGTATAGGTGCTGGCGAAATTACAGGCACACGAGACTTAACAACTTAATGTATCAGGGTTAAGGGCGAAGACAGATCGAAATAAAAGCATCAGATCTAGACAGAGGTTACCACTTAACACCTAACTAACAGAAGACTGTCCAAATAACAAAATGGTCATGGTAAGACGGTTAAAGTCAGATAGAGAGTTAAAATTAGAGAGAGAATGTGAATTTTTCTCTCTATAAATTTCAATATTTGAGATCGCTAAAGCAGGCTTTAGTGCTTTAAAAAGTAATACCGTAAAAATAGTTTGTAACACTCACTAATGACGGCACCGCGAGAACCGCTTAGGGGTCTCGTCAATGCGCATGTTTATGTCAGTGGGCCGTTTCGAACGATTGAAGGTAGTTTCCGTACTGTTCTCTATATATCTACTGTGGCTGCACTGTGCTGTCACACCGAAACTTTGGTTTTGAGTCTCTATCGCTCAGTAATTTCACTTGTACCCTTTAAACAGTAATACTTGCGCACTTTTTCTTTGCTATAGAATATCTGGCGCGGCGGTGGCACATACTACTAGTAAGTCGGGATCTCTCGCACCTTACGATTTGCATCCCAACGTCGGAGAAAATATTCTTTAACTCTGTCCCCTCACAGATTCAAATATTACTTGACGGAATTGGATTAACTGTACAATGTATGTAATATTTTTGCGAATATAAGCTGATTTCTGGTAATTTTGGCGAGGCGAACTAGCTGTGCGAAAAAGAAACGAATTATTTTGTGTGAAGAAAAGTATCTGGTATTCTGGTTTTAGAACCCATTTAAGAAATAAACGCAAGCACTACGATTATGTGTCAGAATAAAACATAAAAAAATTGACTGTAGAAAAAAACAAATACAACAAACCGCATCGTGGGTTTTAAATTTTCATTAATAATTGAATTAAAATTTGATGCCAGTCTTCCTAAGCATAATGTGTGTAATACAGACTACAATGTGCTATGATAGCTAACTTCAGATACATTCATATTACTTTAAAAAAAAATTAATTGATTGGTTAACTTTTCCATGTGGCTTCAAAACCCCCACAACTTAATAAATATTTATCTGTCTAACATATTTAATAGCTAATCATGTTCTACGAAATCTATCAGAGATTCCCTCATAACTCGCCATTTATCATTACGTAAGCTAACTTTTGAAACAAAGCGTTTCAAACAAAAGTCTTCATTATACAGAACACTGAAATCATAACGCTTTATGTCCAAAGCAATTATAATAACTGAACACTTAATCTGTTCTAGAATTCTGACTGTTTGAAAGCAACAACAACTTCCAACTCCGGCTTGGCGCTGAAAAGGTTTTATAAACTTGAAGCAGAACTTGTTTTTACAGTTTTGTCGTTCAATTTAAAAAACAGCTCGAGGGTGAAATCACACTGAAATAGGTTAATTTTAGCGACAGAGCCCTGCTCGCTAAAATTAAATGAGATAACTTTGTATGTAAGTAAAAAACTAAATTGTTTATGCTAAATTTCTTTTGATTAAATTTGACTCGATATCATATACACTATCTACACTACACTTATATATTATTATAATGAGAAAAGATTTGTTTGTTTATTTAAATTGAATAGGCTCTGAAATTACAGGACCGATTAGAAAAATTCTTTCACCATTAGTATCCTTTTTTTTTTTGAGGGGGGAAATGCTGTGCACTTCCCTTCCGCCACGGGGGTGACGGAAGGGGGCGTGTGGGGCTCAGACCCACTAAAACCCCCCCGTGAGCAGTCTTCCGCCAAGGTGGAACGAGACAGGGTCGCGCTGGCAGTCACCATCTCGCCCCAGCGGTAGGCCCGGATTGATCTTAACCGGACCTCAGCGCCTGTGAAGGGATGACCTTGCTCACCAAGGTCACCACCTAGACGTGTAGGGCCGTGCAAGCCGACGAAGAGTCTCCCGACTCTTCGCCAGTGACCCCACTACGGGGGAGGGAGGAGATGTGCGAACCGTCTCCTCCGTTCTCCCGGTCGTCTGCGCCGGAGTGGATCAGCTCGAACATCGTTCTCACTGATCCGCTCCGCAGCCTCCTTCTGCGCCATTACCGCTTCGCAGAAGGTGGCCACCGCCTGCCACGATCTCTCGCCGCCGATCATGGAGAAAACCACGCTCGGCAGGGAGAGATCTCCGCCTATTTCCGCTGAAAGCGTGTGCCGCTGCGGGCCCCATGCAGCACACACTTCCAGCGTGTGTTGCGCTGTATCTTCCGGCGCACCACACTCATGGCAGGCTGGTGTCGCCTCCCGTCTCGCAATTTGGTGCACGTACTTTCCGAAGCATCCATGTCCGGAGAGTACCTGCACCAATCGGAAAGTCAGCGAACCGAAAGGGCGCTTCACCCACCTCTGAAGGACTGGACGGATTGCCTCCACCGTCCACTGCCCAGGGACCGGCGGAGCCAGAGCCTCCTCCCAACGCCGCAACAGGGTGGCTCGCGCCTGCCACCGCATGCGTGTGACCTCCTCCCAGTCTGGGGCTGCTCCTCGGGATCTCCTCGCCGCCACGAAGTGGTAGACTTCAGCGAGGATTTCCGCTTGCAGCTCCCAGGGGGGATCACTGGCCAGCACGCACGCTGCCGTCCATGACACCGTCCGATATCCACGAATTGCCCTAGTCGCAATGACTCGCTGCGGACGTCGCAGCAAGCTTCTATTGCTGCGACTGAGGGCGTCTACCCAGACCGGTGCCCCATATAGGGCCATACTCCGGATCACTCCGGAGTAAAGTCGGCGGCAGTTGGCGTTCGGGCCACCCACGTTGGGCAGCAGCCTCCCCAAAGCGGCTGCAGCTCCCACGACTCTTGGGGCCAGTTGGGAAAAATGGCCCCCAAAAGCCCACCTACCATCAAGGCTGAGGCCCAAATATTT
Source organism: Selenia dentaria (assembly GCA_917880725.1). Classification (NCBI taxonomy): domain Eukaryota; kingdom Metazoa; phylum Arthropoda; class Insecta; order Lepidoptera; family Geometridae; genus Selenia; species Selenia dentaria. The sequence continues at coordinate 25,855,316 of OU862893.1, forward strand.
CATTTGGGCCCCAACCGGGACGAGAACCCCATCTAGGATAATTCGCGTTCCTGGAGGGGCCCCCCCTCGGGGCCCATGAAATAATAGAGCCTCAGTTTTTGAGAGTGCAACCTCCAGACCAAGAGCGCGTATGCGGTCGATCACAAGGGTTGTGCCCACCGTGACCAGCCGCAACGCCTCCCTGAGGTCCCTCCCCCTGGCCACGACTAGGGTGTCGTCCGCGTAGCACGCTACCCGTATATTTGCAGGAAGCGTGCCGCGAAGTATCCAGTCGTAGCCTATGTTCCATAGGAGTGGTCCTAGCACCGACCCCTGTGGAACCCCGCAAGAGACATGACGGCGTCTCAAACCGTCGCGTCCTTCCACCAGAACGTTGCGGTCCAGCAGATAGTCAGACAACAGCCTTCGCAAGTACAGGGGCACTCCGTGATATCGAAGCGCCTCCTGTATTGCTCCGTGTGGAAGGCTGTTGAAGGCGTTGGCTATGTCTAAAGATACGGCTAACGCCTTTTCCCCCTCGATTACTGCCTGCTGCGTCCACCCCTTGAGCCAAAGCAGGGCGTCTATTGTGGACCGCCCTGTTCTAAAGCCGTACTGAGCCTCCGACAGGCCAGGTCCAATACCATCTAGGTGCCGTATGACACGGGATGATATCACCCTCTCAAGCAGCTTGCCCGTGTCATCTAGCAAGACGATTGGCCTGTAGCCGAAGGGTGAATCGACGGAGTGACCCTCCTTCCGTAGGAGGCACAATCGGCCATCCTTCCAGATCTTCGGGAACCGTCCTGAATTAAGGCACGCATCGAAGATTTCCCGAAGCTGGACACCTAATTCCCCTTGGGCGATCCTAAGGACTCGCCCTGGGATCCCTTCTGGACCAGGCGCTGTCCTTTTACGTTTTAGACGGCCGATAGCAACCTCTATCTCTGCTTCCGAAACAGGTGGAATGGAGGCCAAGTCCAGTTCCTCTGGGAGGGATAGTGCCATCCTTGGAAGAGTGAGGTGAGGGTTCATGGCAGGGAAGAGCCCCTGCACCCTGTCTAGGAGCTCTGGCTCCAGGGACTCAGCTACTGGGGGCATCTGGCCCCGGAACTTACTCCGGGCGGCTCTATATGGACGCCCCCAAGGATCCCTGTCAAGGCTCACCAGCGCTTCGCCCCAGGCCCGGGATTTGGACCGACTGATGGCCAGCTGCAATGCATGTTTGGCATCACGGTACACGCCGTACAGCTGGGCCTCAGCCATCAACTCTTCAGCTGATAGCTGGGCGTCGGTCCGGCCGTGACGCCGCCTCCTACAACGGGTATAAGGCCGCCGTGCCGCTGAGCAGGCGTTTCGGAGATCCGCGATCTCCGTACACCACCAATATACTTTGCGGCGGTTGGGGCAGCGCCGAGACCGAGGCATAGCCGTGTCGCACACGGCCGTCACCGCCTCGCGAAAATGCTCCGCTGCCACATCCACTTCCAAATGCGTAGGGGTGGCACACCACGACTGTACGATAGCTGCCTCTTCGGCCAATCCAGCGTCGAGGCGACCGATCGCCCACCGCGGGAAATTCGCACGCACGCTTCGATCTCGTCCCTGGTTGTGAGAGGTGGAGATCTCGAACCTTATATACTTGTGGTCCGAGAGGGTCTCCACCTCCGACAAAACTCTCCACTCCTGGATAAGTGCTGCGACAGCTGGGGTAGCGAATGAAATATCCACTACGGACCCCCCATTATGCCGCACGCACGTGTGGGTGGACCCTCTATTCAAAAGGGTCAGTCCTGTAGCAACCGCCCATTCCCTGACGATCTCCCCGCGAGAGTTCGTAGAGCGGTTGCCCCATTCCCGGGCCTTGGCGTTCAGATCCCCCAGTAGAAGGACCTGACGAGGCGCCTGTTTTCTCGCTACTGTGGCCAAGAGGTCCATAAAGACCTCTAGCTCTACAGCGGGTCTATTAGGGGAGAAGTATACGCCGATGACAGAATACTCTCCCCACTTGGCAACCACGTATCCCGAACCCCTCTCTTCCACTGAAAGAGAGCGGCTGCCATTCGCCCGTCCCACAATAGCCACGGAGTCATCCAAATCCCCAGCCCAATAAACATTAGGTGGAACGTAGTATGGCTCCGCAGCAACGGCCAAGTCTATTTGCCACTGCGCCAGGGTCTGCATAAACAGATCTTGGGCCCCGGCGCAGTGGTTAAGGTTCGTCTGAAGGAGATTGTGATGCCGGACTGGATCCATCAATCAGACATAACAATCTCCTCGCACACTGACTGGTGTGCTTCTCCTAGGGCGGCCTGGTTTGTTGTCGTTAGGGTTTCTTGGGTCCTGGTGGCTTTCCCCTTCGTCTTCGGGGGTACACAGTTACGTCCCCCCATTACGTGCCCAGAAGTTCTTCCCGAGTCTGCGCATATTGCGCAGTGCGGAGCAGTCTTCGTGCAGCTGGCCGCCATATGACCTGTATCTCCACACCGGAAACACAGCTCCCCATTAGTATCCTAAATTATCTTTGATGAACATAGGCTATACAATATTTTCAAGAAGTAAGGGATCCGTATAAAAACTTCGATAATGTAACCAAAGGTGTGACAAAACTCCAAATAAATCCTTAAATCGAGTACGCTTGAGAAACTTAACAATAGTTTTGCTTAACAATAGAGCAAAGTAATGTACTACAGTTTTATTGATGACATTAACTTCTATAAAAAAAAATTGCAATACTATACATTTAACTAGAACATTTATGCCAAACAACTACTTTTCCATGTTAAATAAGCAATAGTAATAATAAATAATAAATAATTACGCTTTAAAACCGGCTAGGACTCGCGTAATATTTACCGGAAATATTCTCCGACCAGTTTCGAACTTATTTGAAGTTCTTCTTCTGGGCGTCACTCTTGTGCACAGCGGCGAGCGCGGGCCACAGCACGTAACTGGCGCTGCGACGGTCGCGCTGTGTTTGTCAGATTTTTTCCGTCCGAACTGTCACCTACGTCAATGTCACTTTCAGTGTCACTGTCACTACCGTTTTTTAGTATATAGGGCTGTTGACACACCACACTTGTTGAGTCGACCTCACGGTTCCAGAGCTCCGAGGTCATCTTGTCAATGTTTAACACTGGTATCCAGGCCGGCGGTATATTCCACCCACGATCCCGATTTTCTATCTCAAATAATAAATAGCAATGTACTACAGTTTTATAGAATACATCAATATCTACAAAAAAGTTCAGAATACCATATACCTAACCTACGAATAAATAATAAGTCTATTTATTCGTAGTATCTATCTATCAAAATTATGTCACAATAACTACTTTTCCACGTTAAAATATGCAATATTAACGCTAGTACAAACTAGGCCACAATACTCGTATCTTGGTTTTAATCCTTATCTAGTCTAATAATAAAGAGGAAAGATTTGATTGCTTGTTTGTAATAAATAATCGCAAAAATTACTTTACCGTTTCAAAAAAAAAAATCAACCGTAGAAAGCTACATTAGGCCTGAGTAACATACGTTATATTTCATTCATCATTATCATCATCATCCATCACCAGGCAGGGCAGGTTGTTCGTGCGTTGGTAAGCACCAAGAGATTAGGCATTGCGTGGCACTTTACTGCACTCGTAACCCCCGAGGCGAGGTTTTCGAGTTTTCGAGTTTCATTCGCCTCTTAATTTTACTAACTATATAGTACAATTAATTACAAGTGTCTTTATTACAAAATTATAGAAGATACATACTCGTATGCTTCTAGTACCCTACCTTTTGTTTTAGTTAAAATAATTTCCCTAAAATAGCCTCATAAAATTTCCTCACATAGACAAGTCTGTCTTAAAACTAAAACCAAATTGTTTTGCCTATAACACGTCGCAAATCTAAAACGAAACTGTTTTGATTTTGACTATAAGACAATTTTGTCTATGAGACGTTTTGTTTGAAGTGCGCGTCCTCATAATTTTTGTAAAGCAATAGTCTGTCTTAAAACTATCGTGACTCAAATCTGTGCTCAGCCTAAGAGTTTTAAAATTACATGACGCAAAAGTGCCAAATGTTTGCGTACTATGTATTCGTTGCAGAATATCTAATATTTTAGTGGTACCAACCAAGAACATATATTTCAATAAGAAATCTAACATGGAAAATGGTTTTACTACGCTCATTACCTCGCAGCATTGGTTTTTGATTCTCATTTGGCCAAATATTAATCATTAGCTGACCTGCCAGCGGCTTTGCATGCGTGGCCTCGCGGGATACGGTAATTACAGATTTTTAATTATCTCACGGGAACTCTTTAATTTACCGGGATCAAAACTATCCTATACGTTAATCAGGGATAACTACCTATACACCTACCTACACTATAAGCTACCACCATACGAAATTTAATTTAAATCGGTCCAGTCGTTTCGGAGATTATCCCGTACAAACAGACAGACAAACATACAGAGAAACAAACAATTAAAACTTATTTTTACTCCTTACATCCCCTCATGACATGACGCGGTTTTTAGCATATTTTTCATTGTACAGAAATTTTACCTCTACAGTTTATAATATGTAGTAGTTTTTACATCCCTCGTTTTACCCCCTTAAGTCATCCCTACAAAAATATTGAAAGCATCAATATTTTAAATTACCTATCCAGTTATCAATTTTCATCACTGTAGCTCCAAAAACAGCTTTTACTCTTTTGAAAAAATAAATATCCCCTGTTTCACCCCCTGTGTCATCCCTGTCAATAAATATTGAAATCATCACTTTAAACTGTCCAAATGCTAATTTTCACCACTGTATGTTTGAAAACAAAAAACTTTCTATACAAACTTTTACCCCCTCAATTTCACCCACTTAAACCACCACTATCCAAAAAAAATAGTTCAACATGTTTTATTAGTGACAATGACCTATTCAAATACAAATTTTCACAACTATAAGTTCAAAAACAAAGAGGTTTCATTCAAAGGGGTGACCCTTTTGACCCCTTTAGACGTAGAATTTTGAAAACCCCATTCTTAGTACACCTCTACGCATCAAGGACAATACACCCTCCAAATTTCAAGTCTCTACGATCAGTGGCTTAGGATGTGCGTTGTCTGCCAGTCAGTCAGAACGATATATATATATATATATACTATCAACCCCAAAAAAACCCTTAGGTGTTGAATTTCATAAAATCCCGTCTTAGTGAGCACCTACGTCCTAAAATGAACCCGCATGCAAAATTTTAAACTCCTAGCACTTGTAGTTTCTGAGATTTCGTGATGAGTGAGTGACCTTTCGCTTTTATATATATATAGATAGATTAGCCTGCTGGGGACTTGTTTGCGACAAAATATCTTCAACTGCGGTGGTACTCTTGAATAAGATCTATAAAAAGTACCAGTTAGCATATCAGGTTTCGTTAAACCGATGAAAGTTCTTTACCTTCATCCGTGGCTTTATGCTTAAAACCAGATTTCTTATAAAGTAAACGTCGTAGACACCGTCCATTATTAAGGTGATTCCGGAATTTATAACTCTCTTGCGCGAAAACACTATAAATCGTGCTGAAACAATTGAAGCTCTATTCGTTTTCAGCTGTTCATGTCCTTTGCACTGCGATTTCTTTAAAGAAGATACATTGCTTTCTAACTCTGAACACATTTACATCGTTATACCACCAAACTGTACTTATTAAAATATATGGCTAGCGAAAATCCCTAACATCACAACAAAACTGAAGTTACTGAAATTTGGTAACTGTTTGCCGATACAAGAAAAAACTATAAACAAGTTAAGAACAACCTCCATCTGTTTGTCGCGTACAAACAAAATTTCAGCTTTTGCACACAAATTCGACCCTAAAGAATATTCGCTTTTGTCAATAGGTATCCGCCCATCAAATATTTTTACCCAAACAATAAAACGTACTGGAAATATGCGGAACGACGCGACGTTGACCGAAAGAGTGGCATTCTTCATTGTTAAAAAACTACCCACAAATTTATATTTGCGCTCGCAAAAATAAACACAAATACAAGGCTGCTTACGTTTTGTTCGAAGAAACAAATATAGTGTTTGGGGATCTGTGATGGAGATAACTTTGTTGATGTGTGCTTGGAGTTTACCCTTTACAAACCCTTTTTGCGATCTTTTCGGTGAGTAAGAATATAGTAAAAGGATAAAATAGATCTACAGAAACACTCATTTATATTGCTTTTACATAATGCGTGAGACTTGTGAAGAATGGTCACAAGGTAAAAAGGTTTCTAAATTTATAGAAAATTAGAGACAAGTACATAATGAAACATTTTAGAGATTTGAATACGTTTATTGTATTAATTTAAAGGTAATAACTTTTATACCATTCCTACTCTATTATTACTGCTTATTTTATTCACTGAATACAGTGAATAAAAAGGCCTTTTAATCACTGTTTTGGTGTTTGAACTTCGAACACACCAATATATTCGAACTCCATCTCAGTGCATAGGTATACATCTTCCTTACTTAAATAATAGTCGACATACAAACTCTTTGTGCAAGTAACTCCTCGAGATTTGATTGATAAATATTTGAGACAAGGAGTTTAGCATTAGAATTAAAACTGTATTGTGTTCTTTGCTGCGATTATAGAAAAAAATATATAATAATAATAAATAAATTACTCTTATATTTAGTAATTTTTCTAATTTTAATTAATTTACCCTTCCTTTTTTCTTCATTAAATGTCTATTTTCGCTTAAATTATTTCTTTTTCTCGTAGTCAAGGCACAGATTACAAGTCAAGGTACGAGTATAAAGTATAGTATGCAACTCTTGAATAAAACGGATTTATATCGAGGGCCACGAATCACTCGCATCGTTCAGGATTCTAACACTTGAATAACTCGCTACGGTAATTTTTAAACTTTCGCGATTTGAACACATAGTTATATTATATTATCACGACCCCAAAATCCTCTCTACGGAGCGTCACTATTACTCGAGAATGGTACGTGAAGCGCTTGAGATTAAAAAACACCGTAACTTCAACCGGGAGGATGGTTTCAAACTGGCGGCAATATGGAATCCAGTGATTAAAAAGTGTTCCCGTCGCGATTTATCCTCAGAAAAATCTGTCGATATCGTTAGTGTTGTGTGTCGGGACAATGACTTTTTATAACAACTGTTGGGGGTATATTAAAAAGTATCTCCATACTTCAAGACAGTGACACCCGCCTCTTCAGTCCGCTCGTGACCACGATCAATGCAACTTGATCGAAACGTCGAGGTAAATAAATACTATTACTAACGCGATTAAGCCCCGTTAATATAATATACCTCGCTACGCTCGTGATTCAATCATCACGAATCACTCCCTGCGGTCGTGATTCAGTCGTTAGAATCCTTCACTTACTCGTGATTCATCTATGGCCCTCGCATTAAACCCGTCTTTTATTCACTAGTTGCAAAATATACTATTTTAGACTCACTATTATCAGTTATATGTAGGCGAGGGTATATTTGTGTAAAGAACCAAGTCTTATGATTTCATAGTTTAACAATTAAAAGTAAACAGTTTGATGAAATGCAAATATAACTTCCTTTGAATATTCCTCCGTCATAGTTAACTAAACTAAATATTGTTTTAGTTGGTAAAAAATTTAAATCATAACTAAATCTCGACACAAATTTCAACGGGACCTGCTTTCCGTGTGGATTTTTAACTGTAGGTAATTTACATTTTCATGTTAATACAAATAATAAAGTTCACGCCCTCCTATCACCGCACTAGGATAGTATCGCGGGAAATGCTGAAATAAAAAATAAAATAAATCAAAAAACCTACCTTATAATAAAATATAGTTTGCTAATTTCTATTTCAGATATGTTTTTGACGAAATTTAAAGCGCAGACGTGCGAGGGTTGTAAATTGTTTGGAGTGTTTATTTTTTGGAAAACTCGACTACTGCCGTGCAACATTCATATTACAAATATGAAAAATATTTTTTGCAATTTTTAAGAGCATTAAAGCACTCAACTTAACACAACGTTTGGGTTTTAATAAACTTTTATAGGAAGGTATTAAAATACTATTATTAGAATTTTTCACTTTGGATATAAGCCGAATCGGTTAGATTTGCTCATATGCCTTTGGGTTAAAATTTTGTAATAGGTCAAAAGCAGTTATGTATCTCAGGACTAATAATTGTTTAGAACAACGTCTCATAAATATGCTTATCTCAATGAAGGTAGGCAACGTGTAGAAAAATCGGTACATCGTATTCGTTTAGTACAATAGTGCATTTTACTTTGGTTTTCTGGAAGAGATCGCTCTAAGCGATAAGACCGCCCATTGTGACCCTTAATTATAAGTTTTTATGTTTTTCTTAATGTTTTCGTTACAATATTATCTGTTATGTTTTTGTGTTATTTTTCTGTATACTGTGGTGTTGCAATAAAGAGTTACCACCTGCTCGAAAATGTCCAATTAAATATCACGCAATATCGACGTTAAGCAACGCATTACATCCCCGGGGCCGTAATGTTGTATAAACCTCCCATGGGCGTAAAGTGATTTGGATTTGGAAGGTTAGTTGTTGGAAAACTCTGAGTACGGAACAGGTACGTACATTATGAAAATTCGAAAATCGAACTGGTCACAACAGACAGCAAACAGAAAAAAATAAAAATATGCGAATATAATTAATTTGGAACCAAACACGGTGTGTGGTGTTACTCTAACATATTCTATTAAATGTGATATTTTTAAACGTGTTGCATGTAACTGTGCCTAAATATCAGGAGCTCCAAAAGCAACTAAATTGTGGTCTGCATCCCGTGCAATTATAACTTAGTTATAACCCCAAAACAATAAAACAGTATTTTTTTATAAAATATTCCTTCCAAAAATATTACTCTGTCCCTCCATAACTGGAAAAACGTATCCAATTAGAATATTAACTATTAATTTATTTTACGGTTTAATAAATAACTTTTTCTAAACAATAAGCTTTTTTATACATCTCTGAGTTTTTATTGTCTCGCAGAAGGTATTTAAGGTCTTCATCTTGAATGGCTTGAACCCCCTCACTTGGGACTTCGCTCGGTAATGTAATGTTGTTAATAATTTGATATAATGTTAATCCCTGAGCGCAGCGAAGAATTATATCAACTCTAGAGTGCCTGTTAAACTCAGGGTTCAACATGCCGCCTGTGACGTAAGACACTGCTTTACTCCCTCGCTGCATATTCTACTAATATATATCTATCCATCTACCTTTGCCGTTTCTCGAAAGATCTTGGGAGACTTTTGTAACATCGCTTCCTAACATATTAACTGTATCTATATGTACTGTATCGGTATAATAGTCAAGCCTGGCACTAGTTGGTACTTTCTGACTTGCTATGGGAGGTTTGCACGCATTTAATATTTAAAAAATGATAATGTCATTTAGGCATATTGTTAAAGGTCCATGAAAATTTTATGATTTTATTGTTTAAAAATGTTATAGAAAAATGGAATGGTCGTAAAATTGATATTCTTTAACATAAAAGAAACAAATGGCGAATGTCACACTACTGATATAAATAAAGCGATATGTAAGTGAGTATGTGTGTTTATTTTTACTTCTTTGAAAATGCACACTGAACCTGAAAGTGAAAACGGCTCAACGGATTCGTTTCAGTGCGAAAAAGTTGCAGAGTGAAATTTGAAATGGGAGTAGCATAATATTGTCTCTGACACAAATTATGGATTTATTTGTCTGTAATAAATATATTTGAATACATGGTACATTTTATCCCGAAAAAAAAATCATAATCATTACACAAGAGGGAGGACAAAAGAGATATATGTAGGAAAATAGTTCAGGCTGCATCAGGTAAACTCTCATTTTCCTCACACGTTTACATTTTCGTACCCAACACATTATCACTTTACAACCTAGGTCATCATCATCAATCGACCTTGGTCCTCATCCTCCGCATCCTGGCCTTATAAAACTTAAATTTTAATCTTGAGAGTTCACAGAGTCTCGAGGGATCTCGTTCGGTCGTATTACCTCAGAATGTATTACAGTAGGGACATGGATTCAAATACTACAGTTAGTGTAATACTAGATATTTCTTTTGCAGAAAATTATTAATACTAAGTTTTTTTGTATAAGTCCTATACTACGATCACCCTGTTACTGTAACAGTGCTGCGTTAAGTGTTCTATCTTTTCTAAGATATTTAGAAATTTCATTTTATTTTTTGTTTTTTATTTAATTATTCTTCCACACTACAGACTCTTTGGTCCGCACCTTAACTTTTAAATTTGTTTTTTTTTTAATATTACATTTTTCTTGGAGATTCGTTCTCCAAACATCACAATAAACATTCTTAAGCTATGGTGGAAATATCTTAAAAACTAAAGTGAGTCCATTTTTTTTCTTATGTTAATACATAAACCTATTGCTAGTGAACAATATTTCCTAATTTTATACTTATGTGTACGCTATTGGCCAGAAGTACTGTAAGACCTGTTATTGCTTAATCTCGTGCGGCTCGAAGCCGCCGGTCCCTCTAAGAAGAATTTTAATACGTCGCCAGTGAGCTATTGGCCAGAAGTATATTTTTTGTAAAACTGTTTTCCACAGAAACTGAATGAAATTGATTCATTCGCGAGGACGTCCAATTGTGTTTTTTATTTATGATTTTTTTTCTGTAGAGTCAAACTTTTCCGTCCAAAATTTCAAAGATCTAGTTTCTAATATTCAGAAGGACGAGTTGTCAAACTTGAAGCATATTTCGTGTGTGATGGGGTTTGAGAGAGTGTGTGTGTGTTTGCTTAGTGAAAATAAAAATGTTCATACTGTTTTTATATAACATATTACTCTCATTTCGCCATAAGTTAAGCTGTAGAAAATGTACCAAGGCACATGAGACTCGTGGCATGCAATAAAGTATAGCTAGCGTAGTACTTTGTAACATATAAGACAAAGTCTCATCATCATCATCATTATCAGCCGGAAGACGTCCACTGCTGAACATAAGCCTCCCCCATAGAACGCCACTTGGACCGGCTACTCGCTTCCTGCATCCAGCGATTCCCCGCGGTTTTTATGAGGTCGTCGGTCCACCTAGCGGGGGGCCGGCCTACACTACGCCTTCCGGTGCGTGGTCGCCACTCGAGAACCTTTCTTCCCCATCGGTTATCAGTTCTGCGAGCGATGTGGCCTGCCCATTGCCACTTCAACTTGCTAATTTTGAGAGCTATGTCGGTGACCTTAGTTCTCCTACGGATCTCCTCATTTCGGATCTTATCACGCAGGGAAACCCCAAGCATAGCCCTCTCCATTGCTCGTTGAGCGACTTCAAGCTTGTTAATGAGGCCCACAGTAAGGGACCACGTCTCAGTGCCATAAGTCATCACTGGCAACACACACTGGTTGAAAACCTTGGTTTTCAGGCTCTGAGGTATTGGGGACGAAAAGATGGATCGAAGCTTCCCGAACGCTGCCCATCCGAGCTGGATTCTTCGTGCGACTTCCTTGTCGAAGTTGGACCTACCTAATTGGACAGTCTGTCCCAGGTAGACGTACTCGTCTACAACTTCGAGTGTATCGTTTCCAACAATTACCCGTATAGGTGGAACATGGACATTGGACATGATTTTCGTCTTATCCATGTTCATCTTAAGACCAACCTGTTGGGAAACTCTACTGAGGTCGTTGAGCATGGTGCCGATATCCTCGAGCGACTCCGCCATTATAACTATATCATCGGCAAAACGAAGGTTAGTGATGTATTCGCCATTAATGTTGATGCCACATCCTTTCCAGTCCAAAAGTTTGAAAACATCCTCCAATGCGTTAGTGAACAGTTTCGGAGAGATGACGTCTCCCTGTCTCACACCTCTCTGCAATGGAATTTGTTCCGTACTCTGGTCCTGTAATCGGACTGACATAGTGGCCTTGCTGTATAAACACTTCAACGCTTCGATATACCTATAGTCAATTTGGCATCGCTGCAAGGACTGCAGTATGGCCCACTTCTCGATAGAATCAAAGGCTTTCTCGTAATCCACAAACGCTAGACACAGTGGCTGATTATACTCTTCGGTCTTCTGTATAATCTGCCGTAGTATATGAATGTGGTCTACGGTGCTAAAGCCTCTTCGGAAACCGGTTTGTTCAGGAGGCTGGAACTCATCAAACCTGCGTGCGAGACGGTTCGTGATGACTCTCGAAAACAGCTTGTACACGTGGCTCAAGAGCGATATGGGCCTATAATTCTTCAATAAGGTTTTATCACCATTTTTGAAGAACAGCACCACCACGCTCTTGTGCCACGTTTCCGGTGTTTTGCCTTCGAAGATGACAGAATTGAATAACTTCTGGAGGACTAAAAGTATCGGTCTACCACCCGCTCTCAGAAGTTCAGTCGTAATTCCGTCCTCTCCTGGCGTCTTGTTGTTCTTAAGCTGTTTGAGAGCCATTCTAATCTCGTACAGGCTGATGTCCGGGATGTCTTCGGTATAGTGTCGGACTAACTTTGCTCTGGTGTCCTGAGCTGCTTCAGTAACGGGTTCGCGCGTCGAGGTATATAACTGTCGATAGAAGCTCTCAATCTCTCTCAGAATCTCAGGCTTGGATGAAACGATACTGCCATTTTCGGTCTTCAGTTTTGTCATTTGGCTTTGCCCAATAGACGAATCTTTTGCAAACACTTTAGAGCCCTGGTTCCGCTCAATTGCTGCCGTAATACGCGCAGTATTATAAGCACGCAAGTCGTGTCGCATGGACTTCCAAATTCGTCTATTGAGTTTACCGTAATCCGACATACCAACTGCGGACTGCAGTCTCATTTCGCTCCGTTCTGCCATTAGTTTCAGAGTTTCTTATGAGAGTTTTTGAGCCTTCCTGCGGTGTTTGGTCTCACAGAATTCGGACCCAACCGCTTGGACAGTTTCCACCAACCCGTTGTTCAACTCATCCACTGTGTCGCATTCAGCTAAGCACTGAAAACGGTTTTGAAGTTCAAGTTGAAACTTTTCGGGGTTTTGGATTTGGGCACGATTAGGACGGAGCGTAGACTTCACCAGACGTGACCTCTCAAGCTTGACATTGATATTCAATGCGCCTCTTACGATGCGGTGATCGCTGCCGGTTTTTACCTTGCTAATCACAGAGACGTCATTGAATATGCGCTTATTGGTCGTCATGATGAAGTCTATCTATAAGACAAAGTCTATAGCAGGTAAATAAATAAATATACCAACCAAAAAACCAGTATGTAATATTGTTATTAAAACTAACGAGGTTTATACACATTTTTAATACGAGTAACGATAATCACTCACTTAAATAAGTCAGGTCTCTCCATAGTGAAAGGTGAGACGCAACCGCAAACATACTGCACTCCTTGAAATAAACTTTCGGATGTCGATAAAACTATAGTTAGATCGATCTGACTTATTCACATGAGTGTTTATCGTCTCTCGTATAAGTATGTTATTGTTTTTTATTAAAGCCTTGGGTCAAATTTCACTATTATAACTGCAAACGCGACCAATCCAACCTAAACACAGTTAGTGCGATTATTCAAGGTCGCTAAATTTATATTTAATTTCTAGGAAGACTGTTGCCTTGTCTATTACGAGTTTAACTCCATCAGGCGTAACGTTGGACTCCAAATATGGAACAGTAGGCAAAGAACTTCAAATAATCTATGAGTTATCTGTGTCACAGTTGCCCTAGATAAATGACAGTTTGTACTGTTTTACGTTATCGACACGTAACCTTACACTTACGCAGTTATTTGTGCTGGGCCCATCTATTTGAGTTCAACCTTCGTATGGGGACGGAGCAACATCTATTGAACAGAGTTTTCGTATTGATGTCGCAATCCTTCATCATTTTTATTATATGGTTTTTAAAGCACTAACGCCTGCTTAGCGTGACCAAACTTTGTAATTTTAAAAAGAAAAATACACATCCTCGGATGGGATTCGAACCCGCGTCTTCGGAAGCCTGCAGCGTTAGGACTCCACCGCCTCCCTTCCCCCATCCCATTATACGAAGAAGATTTAGGACTTTAACCGGCTATTGTGTTATAAAAAGAAAATGTAATCAGTCATACTCACATACACATATGATCTGACAACTCGTCTGCGTTCTATCATGATGATAAGAAATATTATACAGTTCCATATCAGTCGAGTCAGCACTTTACGTACAGTAGACAATGTCTAAAAAGTTCATCGAGTATTCAGAAGAGACACAGTATAATTTTATTGCTGCCATTACAGTGATACTTTGCAGAACGACCACTTTAGTTTGGTGACGCCGTTATACCTATTATTTATTCTGTAATAATACTCGTCTTTTAACCTCCGGTAATCTAAAGGGACGTTGCTAGTTTGTCGTCTGCTTTGGTGATTCACGACGTAACGTTTTGAGTCTCTTTCGTCCAGTAATCTTACTGCAGTGGCACCAACCAAGCGTGTATCTCGCACAAACGGTCTACTACTTAGTAAAAACTTAAGGGGCTCCAAAATAGGTAATCCTACTCTATGAGTTTTTTAAAAACTGTTTTTTAAAGTATTCATCTCCACTTTTTTTATATCAGCCGTGCGATTCTCTAATGAGTCGACGAGCCCACCGATGTCAAATACTTTATGAGATATCGGCCCTGAACATAAGGTTGCTTTTCCAACGTTTCTTGTCATATCTTCATTTGTTTCACGAATGTTGTCAAAGATGCAACGATGTTTGCTCTTAGAGAATCGCACGGCAGTTGCCGGCGAGACGAGAACGTCGCTCGCCTGATGCTAAGCTTAACACTTGCCTGTAACAGTTTAGTGCCATTCAGAATTATGAATTACAAGAGTTCAAAACCACGCAAGGCAATGCATTGTGCTCGTAACCCTGAGATATAAAATGTCAAATTCCTAACCCTAGGTGATTTCACTGGAAACACTGCCCTTCAATGTTACGCAGTAATGTTTGCACACTGCTGCTCCATGGTTGAATAACTGGCAAAGGTTTGATACTTCTCCAGACGGACTCTGCAAAAGTGATATCACTACATTCCCATCATTATCTTAACCCACTGTTAAACATTGGCCACCCCTATAGATTTGCAAAATGCCCGGTCGGAAGTATCTTGTATCTGATTTCGTTGTCTAATTGTTTACAGACAATTACTCATCCCTGAAACATACGCTCAGCGAACATTAACATGATTTTCTTAAGGGCATATCAACAACGTCTAATCTATTGTGTAGTGATTTCTTATCGAGGCATATGTCACAGCCGTCTTATGTAGACGTCATATGTACTGATTACAGTAAATGTTTTGACAGAATAGATCACATTATTTTATTACAAAAACTTCAACAGGTTGGTATTCGTGGTGATTTATTTCGGTCGTTCTCGTCCTATGTATACAGAATAGATGTCAAACAGTAGTACTTAATGGTTATACATCGTCATCTATGAGAATTACATCTGGAATTCCTCTAGAGTCTCATTATTAGGACCTCTCATTTTTATAATATTTGCATTTGTCATATCATATTTATGTCTATTTATGTATTTATTTTGATATCCCATCGATATGAAATACTTACTTCTAATGATTGTTGAGAATAAAAAAAACGCTTACACAATCAAACCCCCGCACTTGTATTCCCTGTGTCGCGAGAGACATGGACATACCCCGCAACAGCCAAGACCCAACAACAATAATATTTGTTATTGGGATTCTGTATGGGTTGGAACGTCCAAGATGGATGTTGTGGATGCTTATCTCGCAAAAATTTGCCCTAGCCAGGGATCGAACTTGTGACCTCGCGGTTCGGTGTGAGATCACTACGAACTGAGCTAACGAAGCCGTCAAAAGTATGGCAGAGAGTGAGTAGAGCTATAAGTATGAACTATTGTGAACTGTAAGTTAAGAGATATGAAGTCGAAACTAATAGTAAAAATCCACTAATTAATTAGTGAACTTATTACTAAACCTATTTTTCTTAGAATGGCGTGGTTTCTTTCGTATGCATATAAAAGCAGACAAGCTGTAAGTCATTCGTTGCCAAATCTCCGAAAATTTCCATATATGGTAATTTCACATTTTTACCATCACTCTCCACTTTAAGCACATCATCTACAAGTATCATACAAAAATGTATCTGAGTGACAAGCACATCAAGTGCAGCATTCAATAGATTAAAAGTTTTAAACCTTATGTACCACTGAGACGTTCATATCCAGAACTATTGATCGTCAGAAAGAAACCTCAATGTCGTCATTTAATCTCGTAAGAAACTAGGATACTCATACCAACATGTTTTCCGGAGCGAAACCATGTAGAAGTCCATTCTGCCTTGGATTTTATGTACCGTTTTTTAATTAACATTGTTCCAGTGTGTTTTTCCCCGTTTCTCTTTCAACTCTAGCCAACAAAATAATCAATTCGTAAGCAGAAAACGTAGTAGGAAGGCACAGCTCCTTAAAGGTATTACTTTTAATTAACCCGTGCTTTATATTCTCTCAGAATGGAACCCTTATCATGAAGGGGATTACTAACTCGGTATGTTTTGAAATCCGAGTCAGCTGAACTGGCTAAACATTCGTTTCGAAGGAGGAATATTTACGCAAACTCTTACATATAGTGTCAGGTGGTTCCAATTGGGTTGGCATAATAGATTGTAGAGTACTTCTGCAAGTGCCCGACTTAGCAGATAGAACTGTAGTACGTGAAGAAGCAGATATTCTTCAAAGAAGCTGTAATGTGTACATAATAATATAGCACTGTGACCAAGAAAATAGGACCAAAGAGCTATATCTCAGGTGATCAGCACAATGCAGTGGCAGCAGTCGTGTTTCAATCAAATCAGCTCTTCAGTTTAGATTTGACCCTTTGCGTACCAGAGACGTAAATTTACGTGAGTTTTATTCATAAATCTTTTGTTTTAATTATCACGGTGTAGTAGTGTTAAGACATATCAAAAAAGTGTAACAAGCATTAATCTATTTAGAGTATTTTCCATTAAAATTTCTATTAAGACGGAATATGATCCAAATTTGATAATACGTCCTCACGAATATAAAATGGCCGTTTATTTTTGTCTACTTGGCACTAAATTTCTAATCCAACCTTTTGTTTTTTTAAGTTTTAGCGTCACTTACTGAGCATAAAATCACAATATGCTGACAGATCCAGGTGGAGCTTCAAGTGCTATCGAAAAATAAAGTTCGGCGAATATTTTGAAAACTATGCTGTTTAGGAAAAAAGTTGACGAGACCATTTTTGTAGAAAGTAAAAATTCGCATCTATGCCTGAACGGCCTGTAAACATGTTTGTAAGACTTACCGTTTACGATTTATGGCTCATTTAATGAACCGATTTTGATGGGGCCGGAGGGGATGGGAAGAACGATGGGCCTAAATTATAAAGGAGGATATTTTTTAAAAATATGTGTGTAATCCCAAGAAATATTCAAATACTTTTGAAAGCAGTTTTTTGTAATAGCGTCAGTATATTTATTTAGAATATAAAATAAAACAAATATTGACAATATTTAAAAGCGCGCACGCCTATACTAGGCACTATACTAGGCCAGTACAGCTATAAAATTTGACTACCATTTAGACTTAATGGATGATCGGTGATCATGCGTCGAAGATGGTGTCACAATATACCTGGAATGAAGAATGGCGATATGGAACAGCTGCTGGGGCGTACGGGTGCTTATTGTCAGGTTTCTCTTCTCTCTCTAATCTTGATGATGGTAGTTATCCATGTGAGCAACAGAAAATGCCCCACCACCATGATATGGATTTCATCGAGGTTTACCTTTCTAACTTATACTCGAGGTAGGGATAATATGATAAATATGACCAATTTTTCTACAGGACACTGGCAGAATTGTGGCGAACCAACAGAAGGGTGAAATGTGAAGGTGAAATTAAACCAGATTCTTATTTTAAGCACACTCATGGATTAGGTGGAGGTTTAATTACCGTATATACTGAATATATCTCAAAGGTTGTCGTGATGTTTACTTAAGGCAATATTAGTAATTAACGAGAGGAAAATTACGTATCCTCGAACGAGATTCAAACTCGCGTCTTCTGACAGTCCGTGTCACACGCCATTACTGTTAGTCCACCGAAGCGATCAGTCCGAGGGTCGAGTTTTGTATCGGAACGTCGCTAAGCAAGCTTTAGTATTTTAAATAACACATGGCAATATTATTTAGTTATTAAAATATTTGTTCTACAATGAATTACTAATGTTTTATCTCATCATCATAAAATTATTGATTATAATTAATAAATAGTGTTACTGGCCATATATATGAAATATTACCTATATATGGAATCTTCGGCGTAGCCTAGGCCTAAAAACTAGTCTGACCATGCCTATCCTTCAAGTTGCACGAGGCTTTTTTGGGGGATTACGGGGTATACTGCTCTGTAAGACGGCTCCCAGAAGTGGAGCTCCTTCCCCAAGTCTGTGTTTCCCGAGAGGTATAACTTTGGAGTCTTCAAATCAAGAGTGAATATGTATCTAATAGACAAGCGTGCTACATCTTCGACCGCATCGTCACTTAACATCAAGTGAGATAGTGGTCAAACGCTAGCCTACAGTTAATAGAGAAAAAATGCTTGCCTATTTATAAAAGTGCGAACTTAAAGAAAGCTGATACTTTGCTTAATTTTGAATTCACAATGTTCAATTATACACGTTCAAAAATAATTTCCAATCAGTTACCAAAACAGAAACGTTTTATCGTGTTCCAAATGTATAACGGCAGGTGTTCAATTGCTACGCTAAATATACACAAACAAAGACTAGTTTACGAGCTACTGACAGTTCAATCACTAAAGGAAAGGACGGATCAGAATCATCAGAAAATTTCGTTCATGCAAATATAATCTGTTTATAAATTTGTTATTTAAAAACTATCTCCTATCTCAAAAACCCCGATCACCAAAACATCATACGGAAACGTAGATGTAGCATGTAGACCATATTTCGTCAAGATAAGGAGTTTTATGAGTTATAAAACTCAACCTGTATGCGCAAACATTCGGACGTATAAAATAATATTTAAGAAGTTGTTGCAGGGACTTAATTTGGTTCGCTCATTCGGTCAGTTACTTAGAAGATTTCTGTAGGTGCTTGGTAAAAAACTTAAATACAACTTAGTAAAACTTATACCTAGCAAGCTACCTAGCTTATCTGTCATAAGAATTAGGTGTTGGATTGTAACATACACAATACCATTGGCTGCACATTAATAATAAAGTTGGCATACGATTTCATAGTCATTATTTATTTGGCAATCCTAATACACTGTTTGCTCTTCTTTGAATTAGATCGTAATTAAAACTGACAACAACCCCGTCACGGAAAAATTACGCAATTGAAAACATCTCCCGGAGACTGAGTACGTACTTCAGTATAAAATGTCTTGATGGTAAACAGGCAAAGAGACAAAAGAAACATTATGTTTCCAATTCAGAGTTCGCGTTTCGAACAAACGTTGGGCAAAGAACAAACATTTTGACAGAGGTTCAGTGGAGAGGTTGAGTGTTTTGTTCACAATTATTTCCTTTTAGCATATAAATATCTATTTATTTTTAAAATGTATGTAGGAAGCGTACGTAACGTATTAAATTGGAGTTTAATATATAAAATAGAAAACCATTTTAATGACACCTGTCGGTCACGCTATAACTTGAGAATGGATGGAACAATCTCGCTAATTATTTTTTGTTGTGTTAAATATTGTAGGAGAAGGTTCTTATGAAAGAAAAACTAGAAAAGATGGGTGGATATGACGAGGCCGAAGGCCGAGCCACCTACGCAAACAAAGTCGCGGGCAGGACACTATTCATTGATGTATTAACCATTATTGAATGAGATATTAATCCGCTATTGGCATTTAAATGAAAGTTTATTGATGCCTTATTGAAATTTTACTACTGCTGTTAATATATACAATTATTTTTATGCTAATTCGAATACTGTACTGGATTGCATTTGGATCCTGTGCTCTGATAAAATTACGCTTCATGTGTGGGTAAAGTGTAAAATTAGCAAACTAATAATAAACAAAGACGACGCAAATAATCATTCGTCTAACATCTAACAAAACTTTTTGGTGAAGTTTGAAAAAAAAGCCAAATTTTATTTTAAGGAAAATAGAAAGTTAAGTAACAATAGAGGTCAAATCAGCTGCTAGCGTTGTTGTGAGACCAGTTAACCCCTTCGTTCAACGCTGTTATTTTCCCTAGCTTCATTATTTATAATATGATTCTTCTCTTCTTTATATATAAAACAAAGTTCTATGTAAAAGGTTTATGCCCATGAGTATGATTTGTATTCTTATTATTTTTCTATTTAATAATTACCTAACTATTACTTTCCACAACACTTTTTTAAAAAAATACGAGTACAATAATTTAAAAGGAAATCCGAGATTATTTTTATTTAATTTAATTTAATTTGCATTTCATTTTAACGACCGCGGAGCAAGTATTCGTCTATCACATTTGCCCATATTTAAACCTGCGCGGACGACCACCGTTTTGGTTCAACTTATGTGCCTCGAACTACGAGGAAACAAAATACGGTGTTTCGCGTTATTTTTACAACTTCCATAAAAAGTTCTTACCAAAAATATAAGTCTGTCCCTCCATAACTGGACGAATGTTTTCAATATGAATTTAACTTTTAATTTATATCACTTAAAAAAACTGGTAGGTAGGAATACATAAAAAGTAACAAAGAAAACGTTTTTAAGTAAGTAATGCCAAAAATATAATGATTAGAAATATTAGTCTCATATAAGATGCAAGGTTTCGACTCCCATTTGATTCTGCAAATATCAAACTCTATTTGTGTGCTATTAGCGAGCTACGCTAACATGCAATCAGCGTAACACTTAGAACGCAATCTGTTACCGTAATGCCTACTCATTCGAATAAACAGAAGCGCTGGCTTGCTTTTGGAAATTATTTGCATCGAATGTTTCTTTTACTTTGATTAGAAATGCTTTCGTTGTTTGCAAAGTAGCAATAAACAAATTGAATGGCAAATACAGCTAGAGGCTGGCTAAAGAAATGGTTTTGAATTAGGTAGTTGCAATTTAAAAGTTTGTTTTAAAAATAAGCTATGTAAGATTCTTAAGTGATGGGTAATCAATACGATACTATACGCTTATTATTCTACTGGCAATCAAAGTTAATATTGCTCAGTGAGGCGACGGATTCCGCTGTTGGTTTGGCAATGGTAAAGGCCAGAAAATTTGCCTTACATGGTGCAATAGGCTAAAAGGCAATGCCCAGCTATTCTGTTTCAAAGCAATAGTGCACAAGCTTTACTTGTTACGTTGTAAAGGGATCAAAAATGTATGTAGCGAGTGAAATGACTTGAAAGATTAGACTCAAAAAACAATGTCTTGGTGTGACGGTCACAGTGCAGTGCCGTGCAAATCTACAGTTCTAAGCTATGGGAGGCATTGCAATTGTCATGTGCAGGCGTAGTATTTACCATCTGTTATAACTTACTATTTATATATTACCAGCTGACCCGCCAGTGGCTTCGCTCGCTTGGTCTCGTGGTTGAAGTGCTGATTTGGAACCTAGAGGTCATGGGTTCGATCCCCGGGTTGGATTGTTATTGGGTTTTCTGAGAAAGAAAGATATTCTCAATAACAGTCCGGAGACTGTAATAAGGCCCGTAGATGGCAATAGGCTCGCCCCATAATACATGAACACATGACCAAAAACATATGAATCGTAGGCGTTGAAAACACCGCTGCTTACCCTTTCGAGGATATATAGGCAAAAGTATCGATTCACTCAAGACCGCTAGATTGATGTTACCGCCCCGCGGTTTCACCTCCATGGCGATGGATGGTGAAGATGAGGAAAAATATCCTATTAAAATACCCTGCTAACCCCTTCGATGATATACAGGCGAAACTATTTGCTATGTTATGTTTAAAAATAACATGAAAGTGTTGAGGGCGATTTACTCAAGACCGCTAGACTGATGTTTAACCTCCGTGATGATGGCGGAATCGCTCGACTACAGTCGCCTAAACAACAAAGATGGATGACATGCCGACTCTATCGCCGAGCACGTCTAGTGTATCGAGCTGTCAAAATCATTGCGGTTTTTAAGCAATCAGAAACTGACACATCTTTGACTGAACTCTATTGACAGAAAATAAGTCATCGTTACGATCTTAAGGCGCAGATCTTGTTAATTTGTCTATGCGGTGCCCAAGAATATAAGGCTTTATCACCCGCGTGGTAATAGATGATGATGAAAAGTAGCCTATGTGCTATTCTAGACTATAATCTATCTCTGTGCCAAATTTCAACTAGATCTGTTTAGCCGTTCTGCCGTGGTTGAGTAACAAACATTCATTCATTATTCCATCCATCCATCCAAACTTTAACATTTATAATATAACACTTAATATACCGAAAAAGGTGTCCACATCAAAACTAATAGTTACTTAAGTGGAAAGTTGACAGTTACAGAAATTATGTCCACATCAAAAGTAATAGTTACTTAAGTGGAAACTTGACATAGTTACAGAAATTATGTCCACATTAAAAGTAATAGTTACTTAAGTGGAAATTTGACATAGTTACAGTATATTTATGCTCCATCTCAAAATATGATTTATACAATCGCACGAACCTTTACACGCTGCTTTGATTGCGAATGCGACTGCGATATGCATTAGGAAAAACACACGTGCAATATATAAATGTGGCACTCATGCTGGCCTCCCTGAGTATTTGAGCTTCACCGCGAGTGAGTAAAAGGGGCAATTTTATTTTGAAACCACGTTAACGTTTTACGCCAGCCACCATAGCAGCGCAGCGCACATCGCAAGCAGAACTTTATTATAATTCCAGTTAACCTCTTCGGTGTGCCGAAAAACGTTTAAATCGCTGGAATATATTCTGTTTGAACATTTAAGTGCTTTTAGTTTTTCGAGGAATATTCGGCCACTAGTTCAAATGTTTAAAATTAAGCTCGAATTGGATTGAGTAAGATTAATGTGGTATGATTTGGACTTGTGGAACATATTAAGAGTTTGATTAAAGAATATTTGCATATGATTAGAAAGTTCAACACATGGTAGGGCACCGCATAGAGTCGACACATGATCAAAATGCTGGCTATTACAGTGCGCATCAATCAGTGTCTTAACTAGTACTATACCACGACGTAATACAATATTTAAAAAATGTGTTATTGACTTTCATTATACGATTAAGAATAACTCATAAGCTTATTACTGTATATGTTGATAACAATGTTGTTGGTCCAATGTAAAAGTATGAGCTATCCATCAAAACAAGAATCAAATAAATCAGTTCACAATCAGGGAAGAATTCTAGTAACATAGGTACACACTCAAATAATACAGTAAAATGTAGAAATATCTTTCTTTTTTAGAACTGGGTTGAAAACAATCTTTTGAAACCACATTTTTAACCATAAATGGGTCACTGTTGAAATAATCATAAAATCATTGGTTTTAAAGACTATTTAAATTCTATTTAGAGTGAATTCACCCAGGAAAAAATAAGAAACTCCACTTTCAGTCCTAAGCGGGAAAATTTTGGAAAATCCTCAAACACGTGTTACTTCACTTGTTATGATGATTTTGTGTGCTAATTTAAAGTGAAACGCAGATAAAAATATCATGGAAAGGTATACCTATCGGTTTATGCCATGAATTTGCTAAAATCCTTTCATATTACTCGTAGAGATTATAATATCTTTTATCTGTGGATATTTAAAATTGCTACTATAATTGGCATAGTGTTGATCTAGACGTCAAAACAAAGCCCTTATGTATATATTACTTTATGTGCGTGACTTTTTCCACTTGCGATTAGGTAATTGCCATTCATTGGGAACTACCCGTTGAAACGGGATAAAAACTACATATCATCAACCATCAAAGACATCAAAAGCCGGTCTGCCGTTTTTGCGTAAAAAACATTCAAACTTTCCCATGTATAGTATTACTAGAGTTGATGACCTGTGTATGTAATAAAATTGTAAAAAGCGAGTAGCAAGTAAAGTAAAAACAATTTTCTTCAAAGCGAAAATAATGTCTACCATTCCGATTCAACACCGTATATTATATTCTCTGCGGCAGACTCTTGTAACTTAAATTCATATTAAGGTTCCTAAGTTATATTATGTGAAGAAAACCAACTTGTTGCTAACTTAATTGCATTACTTCGTCACCGTTGTTTTAGATGTTATGAAATTTGGAGGAGCCACGTGATTATAGCCTCAATTTTGGCTTTGAGCAGAGCACAACTTTTTTATTAATAAAACACTTAATTTGTTTTCGTTGTTCGTGATTGTTAGTAATAGGTAGCTCGACTATTTAAGTGCTTGATGTGCCATATATGCGCTGTAAGCAAAATTTTCCAATATTCGGTTCACTAATGAAATGTTTTATTGCTTTCTGTAAATATTTGTAATTGTCAAATGTGATACAATTCAAAATATTTTAGCGTCATCAAGGGGAGGTATCCTACGAGATTTTACCATTGCACACACGAGCAAGCTGTATGTACTGCTACAGCGATAAAATTTATACATTTATAGGGAAGCAAATTCGTTCCATAAAAATGTATTCCGTACTA
This sequence comes from Selenia dentaria, assembly GCA_917880725.1. Lineage (NCBI taxonomy): Eukaryota > Metazoa > Arthropoda > Insecta > Lepidoptera > Geometridae > Selenia > Selenia dentaria. The sequence goes on from OU862893.1 coordinate 25,879,975, forward strand.
TTTTTATTAAAATACATATTTTACTGCCACCAATCGTTTCATAATATGTTTAATTCTTTTACCTTTTTTTGTTGTACAAAATACATAAAAGAAGCTAACATTTTTGTTAAAAACAATATTATAAAACTTGCTCCAATTTTTTTATTCATCTTGCAACACTCGAATTGTATGTCAGCAAATTGATCAAATTCAATTTGAACATTTACGTTATAAATTAGTTTTAAATTGCTGATATTTCGTATTTTCGTGGATATTTCATGTTATTATAGTATCCTTTAATTTAAGCTTCCGCAGAACTATCCAAGTATTAGTAACATTAGAAACTGGATATTTACCGTGTAATCCATGTTGTCGGGAATATAAATCGCGAACTCAAATAAAATGGATTACACGGTAAATATCCCTTTTCTAATGTTGTCTCTTGCAAAAGTGATCGTGATAGTTTAAAAACTTATAAAATCTAAGTGTGTCTACGGACATGTTCAGAAAATGTGCAAAATGTGAAGCAACTCCTGTTCAAGATGGTGTGGTCTCATTTCACCGTTTCCCTAAGCCTGGTAAAACGAATGTTGCACGGTATGTTAATCATATATATTTTTGTGCTCATATATTATGCTTTATCTTGCTTATATTGAAAAACTAATAGCATAGTTAGGTACCTACCTACTGTCGTTTTCAATTCTACAGTAGGTATTATTATTACAGTTAGTTAAAAACATGTAATTTAACTTTGATCTCCATGTGATACCTATAATAAGATCATATAGGTACTATGTGCCTGTACCTTCGTCTACCATATTTCCTATCTTTCTCTAGTCAGATTGCAGTAATGTAATTACTATTGCTTGTGGGCTGATGGATGACACAACGGGGCCTACTCCCACCTTTTACGAAACTATCATAAATCAGGAGCGTCTTGTAATAAGCTTAAAATAATCATACTTACTATCGTACCAACACAAAATGGTTGAACAATATTACTTCAATATTATTTACGGCGTGTTCCTTTTTAAGCCGAAATCGACCCTAATGGTGCATTCCAGTAAACACCGCCAATATATACGACTGTCGTGCCCCGGTTTCGTATTTCCTTTAGGATGAATACCTATAATGCCCAACCCAAATAGAACACTCACACAGTCGCAAAAAGCGCGTCATATTTTCTCTCAATTAAATCGAATGAATCATAAACCTATTTGATATATTGACATTAACAGCTCACAGCGACCGCAAGTCCAAAACCTTCCATCCCCGAGTGTTGTAGTCGTGGCGTGAACGTGAGCTGTGACGTAATCGATGATGTACCGAGCTCAGTTATGATAATTGCGAGTTTGAAAGGTAACGGTTGGGCGGCTATGCGAACGACGCGATCGATGTTGGCTCTCAAAGGAATACGACCAGATGTAAGTCAAGTGAAAGAACGAAAGAACGACAGAATATTCTAATAAGGGTTTGAGATTTTAAAACTCTATGGTGGAGACACAGAAGCATAAATATAGCTTTCATAATTATTTGTAACAGATATTGCACATTTATTTTTCCTTTATAAGTATAGTCGTACGTGTTGAACGTTTGCCATTTCAGAAGTTAATTTAATATGTATATGTAAATATTTATAGTTTCAATGATGCATGATTTTTATTGACATAGTTGTGAGTAAAGACTTAGTCACTTACAGTCACTGTCTTGCCTAAATTACGTTTTAGTAAAGCAATAGTAGTAGCTGTGTTTAAAATAAAATAATAAAAATCAAATCTCTGAATATTTTATAAATAATACAATTTTTTCTACAGACTAATCTGTTGTCAGACAAGAAAGAACAAAGTCAGTCCAGAAACTTACGCTCAGGCTGGTGTGGCAGTGAAAATGTCGAAACCTTTAAACGATGCAAATATGCCAATCTCGGTGAAGGTTACACATTTGTGCCGTTTGGGGTAGAAAATGTCTCTAAGTGGCGCGTACGAAATTTTCAGGGCTTGGCCAAACATTTAGTTGAAGCGTCAGGTGAACAGAATGCTGGCTCATATTTTGCAAAGAAAATTTGCATAGCTATTCAACGTGGAAATGCAGCCAGCATTCTGGACACTAGCCTTCAACAAATAATTTATTACATTTGATATTTTTAAACTTTTGTCCATTATTTAGTTAAACTTTAATACATTTATGAAATAAATACATAAATGTTCTTAAAAATTGTTTTATTTCTATAACATAAGTACCTGCTTACTCACCTAATAAGGTTCTGCCTACTTCATGAGGCGAAACTATGTTTTAACATTGTTCCAGCCGCAGACTGAATTGATAGGTAAAAAATAAATAAAAATAGAAAAGCATGGGGTAGGATATTTAAAATTCGCGCTAAAGTTAGTTCCTTAGCATCCCGTGCGAATTCTGTTGCGCTAGTAGTATCAGTGTATTTCGCATTATGTCTGTATGGCAGTTACACTTCTTCTCTCGGTAGAGAGTAAAATATTCCTTGAGCGTCATAGATGCTCGTAAACTTCAAATATAAATTGCCATAATATTTCTTTTACTTTTATCTATTGCTTTTATATGAAAGTGGTTTGCTGCCAACCATTTTCAATATATTTGCTTATATAATTTCTTATATAAGATATTAGCAAATTAGTATCTTTGGATAGTGAGGTGTGATTGTGTGTCACGTTGCGCGACGAAAAGTATCCCTTAGGATCTATATATATATCTATCTGTCATATCTATGGAATACGACTGATCCTGATCAGTGACTAAGGATTCTGTCCTTAGTCGTTTGCAGACTCGCGATCTATATTAATGACAAGCACAGATCGCACTGCAACCTAGACGTGTGTTTGATGTATAAAATTTGTGTTCTATTTGTTTTGCTTGTTTAAATTTGAACAGATTTAATATCCAGTTTGAAGAGCCGTGGCTTGATCATATAAAAAAAATACCAAAGAATGGAACCAAATTCAACACTAAAAAGGGTAACTTAACTTGTCGAAGTCGGTACCATAATAGTGAATAAGTACTTATTATCACAATATTATGCACACAGACTTTGACACGTTATTTCACACTTTTAGTGTTGAAGTCGGTTCCATTTTTAGGTTAAAAAAAATGTTCATCATTTTTAGTGCCCTACTTAAGGGATCTATTTTTATTTTATATTAAATTGTAGGTATGGATCATTAACCGTCAATAACGATACACTGCCATCACTGTTAATGTCGTGGGTAAAAGACCAAGAGGATGATGTCCATTCCGGTGGTCTGATCAAATCCGTACTGTACTGCCCACATACAAAAAAAAACTAAAATATGGAACCGACTTCATTAACACTATATAAAATGTGTTAAGTAATAGGTACTTTTGAATTGTATAATGGTACCGACTTCAACAAGTTATTTCATACTTTTTAGTGTTAAAGTAGGTTTCATTTTTCGGAACCCTTGCTACTTACGGGCTTTATTGTCATTGATTAACGACATCATCAACATACGCAGAACACTTTTCAGGTATTGGAGTGTAACTCAAAAACCGCTTTAACGAATTTGATGAAATTTAAACGGGACCACCTCGGAAGTATACTAACTACACTAAATAAAAAAGAATTTTCAAAATCGGACTACTCTGTAAAAAGTATGCGTGTTCATACATAAAAAAATATACGCGAAGACTTGAGAGCCTCCTCCTTTTGGAAGTTGGTTAAAGATAAACTTTGCATGCATCACGCTACGAATATATCAGTCTTATGTTACTTTATTACCGTACTACACAATTTGACACATTGAAGTGTAACAGTGAGAATATGATTTATAAGGTATAAAATAATATTGGTAGTAATTCGCTTGTTCCGAACACCAAACTAAACTCGCGAACTAAAATCTATTTTTAGTAAATATGTGTTAGTTCTTATTGTGTTCATGCTTAAGTCTAAATTCGTATAATGCATGCAAGCGACAATTCTTAAATTTGGCCTTTCTGTTAAATTGTGGGTATGTTTAGTGCAAATTTAATCATCATGCAAGTTCGTGCTCTCTAAACTAGTCTAAACTGATGTAAAACTACCCACATTTGAATAGAATAATCATATGTTTAGAATTATCATTCTAAGTGTTACTCGAATGAAGATTTTAGTGTTAACAAAATAAGAACTATCATAGTTTATATTGGAGAAAACGAGAAAATTCACACAAAAAAAGTTAAAAAAAATTGGTTTTTTTTGGCCAACTTGTATTCTCCAAGTGGGCCCCCGAACACGCCCATTTGGTTTGTCGGTCCCTCTACCAAACACCCTGTATATAAAGAATATTCTTGCTTACGAGTTTCGACTCGTATAAACACGATCTCGTATGACATGTTTTCATATGTTCTTACGAGTGTAGTACAAATTGGTTTGAAACGTTTTGAGTGTGATTCGCATTTCGAGTTTAGAGATTACTACGGCACTGTTCACAAATATATTCAGAAGTCTGTCAGTACTGCTGGGCTGGTATAGTAATTACTAGTGTTTGTGGCATACAAATATGTACACTACAAAATTCGTGATGAAAAAAATGCAGCTTTTAATGCATTTGCAAGAGATTGGGAGTTGAAGAATATAGCCCTAAGAAAATTACAGCAAAAATTAAAAACACCTGAAGTATTTTTTGTATTTATAAAGAGAATCATGCGCAATCACAGGTGATATCAACATTGACATAAAATAACAATCTACAGACAAAAATGCTGATGAATATCTGAACCTTACCACCGAATATGGTTTTATGCCAGGTCACACCCGTCCAACCAGAGGACCAAACTGTCTGGACCATTATCTTCTTAGATCCCGCCGGAACAGTAGGGTGGTAATCTGTTCAACCGATATCACTGACCACAATACTATAGTGTTTTCTATTGAAACATCCTTTAAAAAAATAGGTTCAAGTAATAAACAAAAAGTGAAAACTAATTACGATGGACTTTTACAACATCTAAATAGCTATGACTGGACCTCGTTTTATCTACACACAGATGTTAATACAGCTACTAATGATTTTATAAGCATTTTGCAGAAAATGATTCAGTCTTACACTACGCCCGTTAACAAAAGGCGTAAACCATCTGACTGTATACTTCCTTGGATAACATCATCCTTGCTAAGGTATATACAACGACGAGATGCAATGCATTTAAATGTGAGAAAAAATCCAAATGACTTCAGAATACTCAGAGAGTATAAACTCTATCGTAATACCTGCAATAACTTAGTACAAAACGTTAAAAACCAATATGAAAAAAATGAGTTACTTAAGAATAAAGGAAATAGTAAAAAGACGTGGGATACATTAAAGAAAACGTGTAATATTAAAACGAATCACAAGCCAAGTTGTAATCTCCTTAGAAATAGCGGTAGTCCAATAGAGTCACTTAGTATGGTTAACAATTTTTTTACATCGGTGGGTACTGATCTTGCTTTCAATATTATGACCAGAATAAATAAAACAGAAAAGGAGCTTGTTCATGACCTAAAAAGTTTCCCTCAATCAAATTGCTCACTCAATTCACTATTCTTTGTTCCAACGGATGAAACGGAAATAACCAAATTAATCGGAACATTAAAACCAAGATCAGCCCCTGGACATGACAAAATTGGTAACCATATCCTGGTCAAAGCCAAATATTCACTAGCTGGGCCTATTACTTTTCTATGCAACCTCAGTGTTGCCGACCGACCTTTTTTGATACTGGCTGTTTTTCTATTTTTATTTAATTTTCAAATAATTTGACAGAAGAGGAGTAGTAGTTTTGTTTTGGCAGTATGTCAATGTCTGTTTTTGAGTAATAGTGTAAAAAGTGCGTTTTCATGGAAATATATTTATTTTACAGTTTTAGCGTTCAGTTTTCTTTAAAAATAGTGTTTTAGATCGGTTTCATGGTGTCAGAAGTGAAGAATTTCAAATAAGAACATACGCTTGCAATAAAAAGTAAAATGCCGATAACACGATCAGTGACGAAAAAGAAAACTGCAAAGCCGGAGGAGGTAAGTGGTAAAGTGCCAGTTTCGTCGTCAGGTAATATACCTGCTCTAAGTCAAAACGACGAAGCTCTCTTACAGAAAAGCACATTGATCCCTTTATTACCCGATCCGGAACCGACGCCTTTATTAGCCACTACAACTCGCTCAACATCATCATGTGGGTCTTTAAAAGCGCAAAAATTTGCCGCTATTGCCCGACATGCTCGAAAACTTGCAGAGCAAGAACGAAAACTTGCAGAGCAAGAAAAGAGGGCTGCTAATTTAGAGTTACAAGCAGAGCTCGCTGCTTTGGAGTCTGCTGCTTCCATTAGAAGCAATTCAACACAAAAGTGGATACGTGATTGTGAAATTCATGATAATAACCGAACATTTCCTTGCAGTGCTGTATATCATGAACAAGGTTTGGATGTGGTGCTTGATGGTGTGGCAGCGGAAGCAACCCTACAACAGAAGGCCACCTCTGTGTTGCATTATGATCCTGATCTTACACGTGCAAAGGTGACGCAGGGTGGCGAGTGTTACCAACATCCTATACAGGGAAACACTGCACACTCACTACGGTTAGGTACACACGAAAATAATTTTATACCTAATTGTAATTGTCATGACAAAAATAAAACTAAAAATGTAGATACACAAGACTCATTTATTCACCTAGCAAAAGTCATCACGGAGTTGGGAAACGGGCGAAAGAAGGTGAGTTATAATCTTCCTTCTTATGATGGACGTGTCTCTGACTGGCTCTCTTTTAAGAAAGCTTATATGCGATCAGAGACTACTTTTACCCCGGAGGAGAATCTCGCCAGGCTTAGCACTGCCTTACAGGGCATCGCCCATGAAACTGTCTCGACGCTGTTGATGTCTGCTTTGGATCCAGCGCAAGTAATGCGCTCTCTGGAGAATCGATTCGGACAACCGGAATTTATCATCCTCCACCAACTGTCTTCCATAAAGTCTCTTCCTAGGTTACCAATTCATGAATCTGCACGAGATCTCAATATTTTCGCTTGCCGACTGCGAAACAGCGTTGAGGTGATTCGAGAGCTACGTCAACCGGACTATCTAGCTTCTCCTGAACTCGCCAACGCCGTAATGGGTAAGCTAACTCCTCTTTTACGGTATAGGTGGGCGGACTTTGCGTCGGAACACTCCGACTCCAGTAAACATAAGTTGGAACTTCTGGCAGATTTTTTGGATGACCAGTCAAATCGTCAAATCAAATTCGGATTATTTTATGACACGAACGTGTCGAATGTCAAATATGTCGCTACTAACCCTAGCAACCAACTTCATGTCAAACCTACTGCCACTAAACAACCGACAAGAGTCTATGCTACTCAACATACGACCTCTTTGACAACTGAAAAGACTTCAAAATGTAAGTATTGTAAGGTCGGAACTCACGATGTAGACAAATGCGAAAAGTTCGCTTTATTGTCTATTGATGATCGCTGGTTATGGGTAACAGAAAATAAGGTTTGCTATCGGTGTTTAAATAAAGGTTCACACAAGTATGTTAATTGTAAGAAGCATTGTGAAATAACTAGTTGCAAGTACAGCCGACGTCATAATACCTTATTACATAGATCGACAGTAGAAAATGCAGCACATGTAGATGTACACAGCGATGAACTGTCTGAGACCCAGGGACAGAGTGTAAATGAAGAGATACCAACTATTGTTTCTCATAGTGCTTCTCCTAATAAAATAAAGCACCAGAAAACATTATTAAAGGTAATACCTGTCACTATCAGTGGTCCTCAAAACAGTATTGATACATTCGCAATGCTTGATGATGGGTCTTCCGCCTCTTTTATTGACCAATCAGTGGCTGACTTCATAGGCGCATCTGGGCCTCAGAAGTCTCTTCGAATTGATTGCATAGGTGGTCTTAGTAAAAATGTTGAAGTCAGTTTTGTTAACATTCAGGTAAAAGGGCATCATAGCATGGATGTGCATAATATTGAAGTACGATCTATTCCAAATTTAACTATTGCAAAGCAATCTATTTATTCAGAACAAATTAAATGCTATGATTATTTGCATGATTTAGTCGATGTTTTATGTTATGACGACGCGAAACCTACTCTCTTACTGGGGATTGACAATTGGCATCTTACTTTCTCAAAAACTATCCGCCGTGGAACCCCATCGCAACCCGCTGCCTCTCTAACTCCTTTAGGTTGGGTCTTGTACGGTTTTCCCTCGAACATGTCTAAGCCCGTTGATTTTGTAAATCATGCGATTGTTGAGAACGAAAAAGATGGTCTCGAAGAAAGTCGTATTTTAGACGCCCGGATTAAGGAGTATTACAGGTTAGACTCTTTAGGTATCCAGGTTAAGGACTGCCGTTCTGTGAACGATCAAAGAGCTATAGATTTGTTAGAAGAAACCACCCGACGATTACCGTCAGGTCGATTTGAAACGGGTTTATTGTGGCGTGATAACATTGAACGTGTTCCTGACAGTCGTCAACTCGCTTTATCGCGTTTCAAAACTCTTGAAAATAAAATGGTTCGAAATCCAGATTATGCCAAACAATATCAGCAAAATATTCAGCTCATGTTTGATAGGGGCTATGCAGAATTATGCACAGAAGTTTCTCCATCACCTGGAATTTTGTGGTATCTACCACACTTTGGGGTCATACATCCACAGAAAAAGAAGCTTCGAATAGTGCATGATGCTGCGGCTAAATGTGAAGGAGTTAGCTTAAATTCTTTATTGTTACCTGGTCCAGACCTTCTCCAATCACTGCTGGCTATATTAATGCGGTTTAGGGAAGGGCGAATAGCTCTTTCTGCTGATATTCGGGAAATGTTCCCTCAGGTTAAAATTAGGCCAAATGATCGAGATGCTCAGCGTTTCTTTTGGCGTGAAAACCCTACACAACCATTGCAGGAGTATAGAATGTCGTCAATGATGTTCGGTGCCGTATGTAGTCCGTTTACAGCTTTATATCTTAAAAATAAAAACGCCACCGAACATCTTCAATCTCATCCTAAAGCTGCAACTGCAATCATTCGTGACACGTATATGGATGACTATTTGGGTAGTTGTGATAATGAATTAGATGCTGCACAGTTGGCAGCTGATATCGTAACTGTTCATGCTGCAGCTGGATTTGAGATGAGGTCTTGGATATCTAATTCTGGTCAAGCTTTATCTAAGTTGCCTCCTGAACTTTGTTCTGTTGGAGTGACACAAGTAAACGTGGGACCAGACTTGCGATCTCAAATACGCGTTTTAGGAGTTTCTTGGAATGTTTCTAATGACACTTTGTCTTTTCCGAGTATAGATTTTGAGAATATACCAGAAAAAGTAAGTAAACGCTTTGTTCTTTCAAACTTGATGAAGGTTTATGATCCTCTGGGTCTCCTCACTCTGATAATAATAAATGGTCGCGTGCTATTTCAAAAAACTTGGAAGCTAGCTATAAATTGGGATGAAGCGTTACCAAAACTATTCGTAGACAAATGGATTGAATGGTTTAAAAATTTATCAAAAATTTTACACGAATCAGTTCCACGTTGTTATGATCAATTAACTGAGCCCATAATTTCAAACCAATTACACATTTTTGCAGACGCAAGTGAGATATCATTTGCTTGTGTTGCCTATTGGCGCTTCTCATCTTCAACAACAAATGTGCAACTCGCTCTAATTGGTGGCAAAGCCCGTGTTGCTCCTTTAAAGCCCACCACTGTACCAAGGTTAGAGCTACAAGCAGCATTAATCGCTGCTCGGTTTGAAAATTTTATAATTGACTCTCACAAACGAAAACCAGATAAAATTTTTCTCTGGTCAGACTCTCAAACAGTTCTTAGATGGTTACGGTCCGATCCAAGCATTTTTAAATCTTTTGTCGCGCACAGAGTATGTGAAATTTGTGAGATTACCAACGTGTCTGACTGGAGGTATGTACCTTCATCCTTGAACGTTGCAGATGATGCAACCAGATTCAACGATGAATTAACAATTTCGTCGCGGTGGTTTACCGGGCCATCATTCTTGTTTCAACCTACTACAGATTGGCCTTGTGAACCAACTGCTGATGTCAAGCCATCCTTTGAAGAAGTTAAATCCAACAGAGATCTTGTAGGATTCACAGTGTTACAATCATCTGAATTACCATCACCTATCATAGCAGATCATTCGAGATTTAGTAAGTGGTTACGATTTATTCGTGCTACTGCACGTGCCCATCAATGTGCCATGATATTTCGCCATTCACTTCCAAATCTTAAATTTTCACAACGTGGTCTAGCCATTTTGGACGTTGCTTTCATTTCATCAGCGGAACGCCATGCCTTTTTGTGCGTACAATTAGATTCTTTCAGTAATGAATATAAATTAATTGACGCTGCACGCCCCGTTGGTAAGGAAAGTAGACTTAAAAATGTAACTCTAGTGCTAGGAAACGATAAACTTATACGATTATCAGGCCGCACTGAAGCTTCAACTGAAATTAACTCGAAACCAATCGTGCTTGATGGGAAACATCCAATAGTCCGCTTAATGATTAATTCATATCACGTCAAATTTGCCCATGGAAACAACGAACTCGTGGTGAATGAACTACGTCAGCGTTTCTTCGTCGTTGGTTTGAGATCTTCTGTGAGAAGTGTAACGAAGCGATGTCAACTTTGTCGGAATTTGAAAGCAAAACCACTCCTACCACCCATTGGAAACTTGCCAGAAGCTAGAATGGCTCATCATAATCGCCCATTTACTTTCACGGGTGTTGATTATTTTGGCCCTTTAAATGTCACAGTGGGGCGAAGGACAATGAAGAATTGGATCGCCCTGTTTACATGCTTAACCATAAGAGCAATTCACATAGAAATCGTCGAATCACTGTCTTCAGATTCTGCATTGATGGCTCTTCGTCGATTCATAGCCCGACGCGGTTGTCCTACATGCATCTATTCGGACAACGGAACGGCTTTCATGGGTGCTTCAAATATATTGCCCGATATGTATGATTTCTCTATAAACAAAGGTATTGCCTGGAAATTTATCCCACCTTTATTACCTTTCATGGGCGGTTGTTGGGAGCGCTTAATACGCAGTGTCAAAACAGCACTAAAAATAACACTGAAAGATCGGTCCCCACGAGTGGAAGTACTAAGCACGCTACTATTAGAAGTCGAAGCGATTGTGAACTCCAGACCTCTTACCCATGTTCCAGTTGACACAGATAGTGAGAGAGCGATCACACCTTTTAACTTCATCATTGGAACGTCAAGCAATGATCAGACTCTAAGAGAATTTAGTGACGCTGACTTATTACGACGAGTGGATTGGAGGAAGTCTCAACGCCTAGCGGACCATTTTTGGCAGAGGTGGATTAAGGAATATTTGCCACAGTTGATCCCTCGAAAGACAGTTACGCCACATCAAGCAATAAAAATTGGAGATTTGGTACTGATAGCTGATGGAAACCTACCACGTAATTGCTGGCCTATGGGACGCGTTAAAGAGATGTTTTTAGGAAAGGACAATATCTGTCGTGTAGTTAGTGTTGAAACTAAAGGGGGTGTGCTGCGTCGGCCGGTCCGCAAACTGGTTCACCTACTGCAATAATTGGTGTTCCACACCGCTCGGGGCCATGTTGCCGACCGACCTTTTTTGATACTGGCTGTTTTTCTATTTTTATTTAATTTTCAAATAATTTGACAGAAGAGGAGTAGTAGTTTTGTTTTGGCAGTATGTCAATGTCTGTTTTTGAGTAATAGTGTAAAAAGTGCGTTTTCATGGAAATATATTTATTTTACAGTTTTAGCGTTCAGTTTTCTTTAAAAATAGTGTTTTAGATCGGTTTCACTCAGTATGTCTAGTGGTGTAGTACCTGATAGCTTCAAAATAGCAAATGTCACGCCTATTTTCAAAGATGGAGACCCTTTAGCTGCTTCCAATTACCGCCCAATATCATTACTTAGTTGTACTTCCAAAATTCTGAAAAAAGTGGTCAATAAGCGCTTACTAAAATATCTAGAAACATCGAATATTCTATCAAAACATCAATATGGATTTAGATTTAATCGTTCAACTGAAGATGCAGTTACCATGTTGACTGATCATGTAGCTGGCAAGCTGGATGAAGGCTCCAGATGCGCTGGAGTCTTCTTGGATCTTGCAAAGGCCTTCGACACAGTCTCGCGCCTAATCCTTCTAAGAAAACTAGAAATTGTGGGGGTACGCGGCATTCCGCTACAGTGGTTTTCTTCATACCTTACAAATAGATTGCAAAGAGTTTGCCTAGATGGCATAAGCAGTGATCTAGCAGAGGTGAAATTTGGGGTGCCGCAAGGTAGCGTACTGGCTCCTACTCTTTTTTTAGCGTACATAAATGACCTTTGCAATCTAACCTTAACCCAAGAACAAATTTTTACCTTCGCCGATGACACTGCGATAATATTTCATAGTAAGCACTGGAACTCACTTACAAATATCTGCCAACTAGGTCTGAATAAAGTAATGGCTTGGCTAAATAAAAACCTTTTGACACTGAATGCATCCAAAACCAAAATAATCACTTTCCATATAAATCAGAGAACAGCGCCACATAAACCGCTCACTCTCAAAATCCACTACTGTCAGGATGATAATAGCCAAACTTGTGGATGTACCAACTTAGAGACAGTACGCTCTCTAAAATATTTGGGAGTCATCATCGATGAACATATGTCATGGGGCCCACACATAAACTTTCTCTCTGGTAGGGTAAGGAAACTTATTTTTATTTTTAAAAAACTACGAGTCATAGCTGATGCTGACGTTATTAAACTTGTATACTCTTCCCTTTGTCAGTCAATTTTAGAATATTGCATAGTAGTCTGGGGGGGAGCCTACAAATCATATCTTTTAAAACTAGAACACATTCTAGTTTTAAAAGATATGATTTGTAGCCCAACGTGCCGTTCTAAAAGTAGCCCTTAAAAGCATTTTCGATATTCCACTCATGACCTCTATGAAGAATGCAAGTACTTAAGTATAAGGAAGCTATTCATTGCATCTATAGTTATAAGATTCCATAAAGTTGCACACTTAAAACCCATCATTTGTCGCCGACACATTAGGTGGAAAGTACCAGCTCGAAAAACAGATTTATACCGAAGATCATATGTTTGGGTAGCACCCTACTTATATACGAAAGTAAATAGGAAATGCAACATACTACACCTAACCAATTACAAATGTAGGCTTGTCTTACGGGAATGGCTGCAGACGATGACCTACGAAGAAAGACCTATGAACAAATCCTTCATATAGTTAAATAAACCATTATCGTTACTTGCTAGCATCCACACTTAAATTAAAACAATAAATAGGACATCAATTAACAATAGACCATGATTTTAACTGATGTTGAAATTTGCGACTTGTGTTGAGATGCTGTACCCCCTTTGTTCATATGTAATTGAAATTACTTAGCGTACACAAACACCTTCTAATTATAACACTATATTTATTTAATTAATATATTACATAACACCCAACTAGAAACGAAACAGAAAATGTTGGTCCCCACGATACAGGAAATCCTAGTGTGGGGACCAAAGTGCAATAATATAAAAATAAGTTTTTATATGAGATATGAAAATTATGTTATTTAAGTTATAACACATAAGTTTAGTTGCCGAATAAATTTATTATTATTATTATTATTATTATTTACATTATTTATTTCCTTTTCTTAAAATTACATTTTTTACAATATTTCTATATACAATAAAAAATAAAAAATAAAAAAACATTGTAAAAAACCTAATCCTAGATTGCCATCGGCAGCGGGGCATGACCCAAACTACCAGTGGTTAGGGCTGCAGACTGAGGAACCTCCTGACAATACTATTATTATTATTATTATTTTCTTTTCAGTTTATTAATTATTGTCTTGAAAGAGCATATATAATTAAAACACCCTCGTGCACTGCACTCATTGTAGCGACTGGCATAAATCCTCGCAATGCAATTTTCGCCTTTTACTTCTGTTTACACGAAGAATATTCTATTGAGAGCTTTTTATATATAATGTCATTGATTGAGAGACAATTGTCGCCTAAAGGGAAGGGAGATTCTTGAATGGTTATACTAAGCAATTTTATAACTAACTTTATATTCATTTCGATAATCGTATATTCGAGTCGAGAAACCTTCTCAATCTAAATGGCGTTTTAGCCAATATGATCATAAATACATGTATAATCTGGCGTTTGGCTAGAAATCCCGTAAGCAACTTTATTTGCCTCCTTCCACTTGGATCCACAGCTTGGCTCCACATGTGGATCCGCGGATACCTTTATCTCCTCTTTAATCCACAGGTGGATCCATGGATACATCTTTTTCCTCTTAAATACACAGGTGGATCCGTGGATACTTTTTTTCCTATTGAATACACAGGTGGATCCGTGGATTCTTCTTTTTCCTCTTAAATCCACAGGTGGATCTGTGGATATTTTTATTCATTTTCAATGTACCTAGTTATGGCCGAAATTAAAACTATTGTTCTCTATTAGTGCCATTTGGGAAGCACTTGAGCAAAAAGTTCTTAACATGAGCACTTAAGAAAGTAACTGGCTGTATATTATATTTTGTTTGTACGTTTTAGTGACATTATTGTCTGACATATAGTTTGTCACACATCACTGTCGTTGAGTGAAAGAGAAAATATTATATTTTGTGAATTATAACTTTTCGTTTTTATCGTTTATCCAAATGGATGAGGTAAAATATATTAATAACAAAGGCGTTGTTATGCTTTATCAAGGTTATCAATACCATAAAAAAAGATCGTTTAAAAGTGGTGGAGATATATGGCGATGTTCGAAATGGAGGAAATTAAAATGTAACGGAACAATAAATATTAAAGTAAGTAATAATTGTAAATTGTTTCAGTTTCATTCGTTAAAAATCTTTAAAGCCGGGCTTAAAAATCTTTTTATTTATTATAATTTAATGGCTACAAACTTAGTGGCGTCTAGATAGTCAAGGAAAGAAGATATTTGACAGCTCTGTTACTAAATTTGTAACTGTCAAACATCTTCCATCCTTTGCTCATATTCCTATTTAAAATAAGAGAAATAATATAAATTAGGTTTAGGTTAGAATTAGTATGAAACGCAGAATCGACACTATTGTAAAACTATTTTTTCAAAAGAATGTCGATTGTATTTCTTGCCATTCTTCTTGATCGGAATATACTATACCTACTTGGAACGAGCACTTAGTCATTAATTTATTTTATGTTTTATGAGTGCTCTCTTAGGGCCCATGTGAACAAAGTGTGAGTTAATTTGTATTGGAGTATACGCATGCCACTTTAGGCTAAAATGCTTCCTATTTCGTTTTGTTACCTTTCTTAATATAATAATTAATTGATTTAATCTGTTGTTTAAATAATATTAACCTATATTTTAATACTACTGCTGCAAATTTACCTATCTCAAACATCTTCTATCAGACTTCGTTCGGCTAGAAAATGACACGGATTTAGGTCTTAGCTCTGACAGCCGTCAAAATGACTATTGATGTCATATTTTATGATTTTAAAATCACTCTTAGACTTCATTTGACTCGACAATAACAACGATATTGGTCTTAGATGTGACAGCTGTCAAAGTGACAGTTTATGACTTATGACGGCTTATTGCGTAAGTTAAACTTGGTCTACTAATATCTTTAAAATCCTTAAATACATCCTCCACTGTCACTTTGACAGATGTCACAACTAAGACCTACATCCGTGTCATTTTCTAGCCGAATGAAGTCTAAGAGTGAAATCAATATCATAAAGTACGCCATCAACTGTCAGTTTGACAGCTATCACAGCTCAGACATAGTTTCATGTTATTTTATAGTGGAATAAACCTAAAAGTGAAAACAAAGCTATAAAATACGTCATCAGCTGTCAGTTTGACAGCTGTCACAGCTTAGACATAGTTTCATGTTATTTTCAAGTGGAACAAAACCTAAAAGTAAAAACAAAACTATACTAACTAACTATAAAATACGTCATCAACTGTCTGTTTGACATCTGTCACAGCTTAGACATAGTTTCATGTTATTTTCAAGTAGAACAAAACCTAAAAGTGAAAACAAAACTATAAAATACGTCATCAACTGTCAGTTTGACAGCTGTCACAGCTAAGACCAATATCGTTGTTGTTGTCGAGTATGATTTAGTCTAGGTGTGAAATCAAAATCATAAAATACGACATCATCTGTCATTTTGACAGCTGTCACTTCACAATCATCTATGAGAAGCTACAGTATAATAAAACCATAGGGTCTAATAAACAATAACACGGAACCCTATACAAGTTGAATATTTATGAAATAATATTTGGTAGTGCAGTGGGGAATGAAAATTCCCTTCTGCACTACCAGTAGTGCAGCTTGGTAGTGCAGCGGATCATACTACATAAGCGGGAAATGGCTGGGTTTGTGGATTCAAGTGGCATATAAAAATATTGTTATTTTTGGATCCCCTCGTTTGTGGATTCAAGTGGCATATAAAAATATTAGTATTTATGGATCCCCTCGTTTGTGGATCGAAGTGGCATATAAAAAAAATTGTATTTTTGGATCCCCTCGTTTGTGGATCGAAGTGGCATATAAATATTATTAGTATTTGTGGATCAATGGTGGATTTACGAGGAGATAAAGGTATCCGCGGATCCACATGTGGAGCCAAGCTGTGGATCCAAGTGGAAGGAGGTCTTTATTTCAAGTTTAGGCTTGTCTATATGCGTTAAAACGATGTTGTTCTGCAAATTTTTAGCTGCAAACCAAACTTCGTAGAAGACTGGAGATCTTAGTTGACAACCAAGAATAAACACACCAAAACTCGGGATGTGAGCGGTGTGGTCCGTTGACAGGCCTGCGCGTGTTGTATTCATAGAGAAAAGCAGCTGGTTTTCTCTATGGTTGTATTACAACGAAATTTATCGAAAGCGGCACATAAAATACGGTGGCTTCAGCGGGCCAGCGTTTGTATTTGATATGCCGTGTTTGATACAATAGCGATGTACAATAATTGCGCGGTCACGTAGACGCAACGCACCGCGCAGTTCATGCGTTTGGTGTGCTGAAGCCATTAAAATGATCGTGGACCATCGTTTCAACGTCAGAGTTAGCGGCAGGCTTTAGTGTAAGTGACATAATAAGTTTATTTCATGATTTTTAAAGCATTAACTATCGAAGTAGCAGTGTGTACTGTGCAAGTATATTGTGTTAAGACTTAAAGGCTTTTAATTAGATTTTAAGGATTTTAAAGGCTTTTAATTAAATTATTTCCAAATAGGAAGTAGTCTTGTTGGGTACCACACCGCAATGCCAGTTACTTTGAATCGAAGTAGTAGTAAGGATGCATATTTTTGTATGTGTAAAGAATCACAAAATTCCGTACCAATCAAAAATATTAAATGACCCAGGACGAAATTTTAAATTTCGTTCATTGGTAACATTCGCAAGCTGTAGCACAGCCATAATACGATTGCTATACTACTGCGATTGAGAACTAGATCTACCAGAATACTGAATTTGACATCAAAGGCAGTTCAATCACAAAAGCATCGCAGTAGTGTGGCGATTGCTCAATAGCTAAGAGAAAGGGCCCTATCCTTAAGAACCAATTAAGAAAATGAAAACATGGCATCAAAAAAACATAGCATAACATGACAAGTCATTTCAATGTATGCATAACTATTATTTAATAGTTTTAATAATATTATGCTTCCTGTTCATTGTAACTTTCCTAATTTATAAGAATTTAGAGATTTTTATATACAAAATAAATTGATAGGACTAATTTATTTATTTTAAATATTATTTTGCGTGCATAACTCTCTTTCTGAAATATTAATTTATTATTACAATGTAAATGGTATGATGGTTCACATTGCGATACATCCCACTAATATTTTATATGTGAAAGTTTGGATGGATGGATGGATGGATGGAGGTTTATTACTCAAAAACGGCTGAACGGATTGAATGAAATTTGGCATAGAGATAGATTATAGTCTGGAATAGCACAAAGGCTACTTTTCATCATCATCATCATCATCATCCATCACTAGTAGGGTGAAAAAACGTAGATTCTTGGGCACAGCATAAACAAAATAACAAGATCTTCGCCTACGACAAGATCGTAATGATGATAGTTCTGTCAAAGTTTGTGTCAGTTTCTGATAGCGTAGTGAAAAGCAAAGCTCGATACACTAGACGTGCTAAATGACCGTCAAAGGTGATGAAATGTAACACAAATATCGTCAAGGGTGATGGAAAGTAACGACTGTTTTTTTTTACATTGTGATTCATTTTATATTTGTATGTACGTAGGTACTGTATTTTATTATTAATGTTTACTGATTGATTTACTAAGTATTTTTCTAATACTATTATAGCGATTGCGTTTGGTTATGTAAATATAATATGCTATACGAAGTACTAATCCTGCGCAGACGAAGTCGGGGGCACCAGCTAGTAATAAATAAAGTGAAATTTTGTTAAATGTTATGTTGGAATAATCATTTAGAAGGACTATCGTGAAATCTGTAAAATGTTCAAATAAGTGGCTAAAAGTTGCAAGTAAGTTGTTACAGTCAAAGTTTGTTTGACAAAATCAACATAAATTATGCGAGACTACTTCTAAATAGTTGTGTTTACATGCAATTAATTCTCTAAACAAGCTTGAGAAGAGAGTTTTCATCAAGAAGAAACCTTCGTTCATACCTTCGCGATCAGCGTGACTACGTATAGTACAAACTAAGATAATTAAATACTCTTCATGAAGAGTGTAACGAACCGCTCGGGAATGGAACACCCTCCCTGAGTCGGTGTTTCCGGTTAAGTACGATATGGGGGTCTTCAAAACACGAGTGCATAGGTATCTTCTGGGTAAGCGCGCTCCATCATCGATCGCATCATCACTTAGCATCAGGTGAGATAGTGGTCAAGTGCTACCCAGTTCGGTATAAAAAAAAAAAAAAAAAAAAATGATTCAACCATGATTATGTTAGAGTATGAATTAATATATGAACGTAGGTTTAATAATATGATAGATGCATATATTTTGCCAATGATATTTTGATATTTTGCCAATTATCTACTAGCCGTTAATAGGTTCAAATATTAGACGAAGTACGCGGGAACGTTAATGGTATACCTTAGATACATTGAGAATATGGTATTTATTGTTGCTGATGAACTGTAAACTAAATGAAAATCATCATCATCATCATCATCTCAGCCGTAGGACGTCCACTGCTGAACATAGGCCTCCCCCATGATTTTCCAAAAGGACCGGTTGGAAGCGGCCTGCATCCAACGTCGTCCTGCGACCTTCCTCAGGTCGTCTGTCCACCGTGTCGGTGGACGACCTACGCTGCGCTTGCCGGTCCGTGGTCTCCACTCCAGAACCTTTCGGCCCCATCGGCCATCTGTTCTGCGTGCTATGTGCCCTGCCCAAATGAAAATACTGAGTTTAAATAAAAACCTCATATCAGCGCTATAAAAAATCTAGCGCATATGATGATTGAAGCTAGAAATGAAGCGATTGAAGGCCATTAGGTGTTTTATATAACATTAAAAGTTTAAAATAAATAATGTTAAATATTATACACACACACACGTTGCAATTCCTGGAACTTTATGTCGATTTCTGTGAAATCTATTGTATTTTTGGCCAAATATGGCGAATCGCGAGTCAACAAGTTAATTATATTCGAATGTAATGGCACCCGTCCAAGTTCAATCTACAGTATTCACTTGGCCGCACATGTTTGACCAGAGCTTTTAGTTTTATAAAAAATCACGGTTCGTTACTCCTCACTTTATCTAAAAGCGTACTATGTAGAATTAATTAAGGCTTTGTATGCAAATTGAAAAGAAGATTTTAAGTAAGTTACCAAAGCTGCTTAATTATTTCGTTTCTTGGATTTTTCATAGATGATCCTTTATGGAGAGACATTACGACGTGGATCCATTTCCAGATGATACTGTAAAGGTTGATTGCACTTAGTTAATTTAGGTACATTCTATCATATTATCCTGGACCCGATTGGGGCCCAGATGAAATATCTGGGCCTCAGTGTAGATGGGGGGTGAGCTTTTGGCTAAGAGTCGTGGAAGCTGCGGGGGCTTTGGAAAGGCTGCTGCCCAACGTGGGTGGCCCGAACGCCAACTGCTGCCGACTATACTCCGTTGTGATCCGAAGTATGGCCCTTTACGGGGAATCGGTCTTACGCCCTCAGTCGCAACAATAGATGCTTGCTGCAACTTGTGGTCCGCATCGAGGCATTGCATAGCGATTAGAGCGATACGCGCATAACGGACGGTGTCATGGACGGCGGCGTGCGTGGTGGCCAGAGATCTCCCCTGGGAGCTTCAAGCGGAAATCCTCGTCAAAGTCTACCACTTCGTGGCGGCGAGGAGATCCCGAGGAGCAGCCGCAGATAGGGAGGACGTCGTAATGGTCATCACTGTTAAAGTCGTGAGTAAAAGACCAAGCAGGTGATGTCCATTCCGGTAGTCTGATCAAATCCGTACTGCCCGCTATAAAAAAATAATTAAACCATAATACCGAACCAACTTCAAAACTAAAATGTGATAAGTAATAGGTATTTTTGAACTCTCATGGTACCGACTTCGACAAGTTATTTCCTACTTTTTAATTTTGAAGTCTATTGCATCAGAAATGTAGACTAGGAATTTAATAATTCTGTTCATTACATGGTTACAACCTTCAGCTTCAGCCTCAAACTTTAACCTTTAACATAACCTCTAACAAGGATTCATCATTGAAGGCTAAATATCCAGCAGATGTTCCAGCATCAAATTACAAGGAAACCTGAGGAGTCCATTTTTTTTTCCAACCTACTGCAGTATCGTACCTACCTTTATGATGTAAGCCTCCTTAATTTTAAGTGAGCTTACTTAATTTTTATTTACTGCCTACCTATGACAAGTTCCTCCTTTTTGATAGAAATTTATACACATAATGTATGAAACGTCTCCTTCCTAAATTTAATAATACAAATAACTTACTTGTTAATAGCAGATTTTATACATTTTGGCTTACATCAATAAAGGTTGGTACGATACTGCAATAGGTTGGTAAAAACTTTGGTTTCCTTCTGATTTGATGCTGGTACACCTCCTGGATATTCAATCGTCAAGGATGCATCCTTGTTACAAGTTATGATATCACAGATACTTATCTATGATATCAAGTACCTATAATGTTAACCTAAGGACATTGTTAATCTGTGTAATTAAATGCTAAAAAACCTTAGGACTTTCTCACATAGCATGGCAGTATATTTAACAATAGATAATCCCTGAATATCTCATGCAATCCCTGTCTTTGTCGGTGGGTAACTTGATTCTCTTCAATTAGAAAAAATCAACTTTACAGGTTAATGTAGTTATTGAAAAAAAGTATTCGAAAGTGAAGCGCTCGCAGCGGAGCTTGACTTGGCGATCGTAACCGAGCCACAAGTTAAGCAACGCTTGCTGCGGTCAGGAGTTGGATGGGTGCAGTGTGCTAGTGACATTATTCAACAGAGCGCTTCCTTGCTTCGGAGGGCACGAAAATCCGTCGGTCCCGGTTGTTTGGCTTTACCTGTATCTCTGAGAGAAAGGCTTGAGCCCCAGCAGTGGGAGCATAATGGGCTGTTTATTTTTAAGTATAAAGGTATTACAACTAAAATATAATTATGTTGGCATAATGTTTTACTTTAGCACACTTACATGTTCACACTAACATTATTTGTGTCGCGAAACACACCAATACGAGTATACGAGAAACTACATCTTCGCTCTTTAAACAGCCATCCAGGGATCAAACCTGCGATCGCACGTTTGGAAGGCAGGGCTAACGCTGAGATAAGTAACTGAACCATGCCTTTTTATGACATTTAACCCGTTGACTCGCGACTCGCCATATATGGCCAATAATACAATAGATTTCGCAAAAACCAACCTATTTTTCCAGGAACTGTAACGTGTGTGGTTTAATATACGTTACGTGCGTACAAATTCGAAAACAATGTCTTGAAGGAGCATCGTAGAAGGTAAAGCTATATGAATTTTCGTGTTAACGCATATACTCGTATTACGGTTAAATTATCCTACCTATAACGGATTTATGAAAATCGATGTTATTGAATAAACGATTTATATAATTGTCTACTGTTTCCTTCTTAGAGCATCATCATAACCACTACTTGTGTGACATTTCGCTTGAACAAACAAAACACCAAAAATAAACCTAATGTACGTTAGGCGCACACTTGACCATCCCGAATACTTTACCCATCGTTTCAATCTTTTGAAACTTTAAAAAGAGATCCAAGAAGCCCTTCGATGGCTTGAATCGGATCTAATTACTTTGGACTTGTTTATTTACTTCTCTTAAGTCTTCATTTCATTTATTTTTCGCTTCAGACAATCTGTTTGAAAAACCTCCGAGTTATTTGATATCCATTAAAAGAGCGATTAGAACAAATGAAAACCTTTGTTTTTAGTTTTGGTCCTACTGAATTTCGATTCAGAACTAAAGAATACCTTATTACATTACGTTACTTTAATATAACTGGAAGGAATGGGATTTGGAAGGAGATTAGAAATAATATAATTAACAAATATCAAAATATTGTGTTTACCCTAATTCGAAAAAGCCTCTTTTTTTTGAGAACGGACTAATGCTGTTTCCCTCTACCGGCATTTACAGCGTCACCGGACGGGTGGCGAGCGCAGAGGGCGCACCGCCTAAGGCGAGCGTTGAAGACGCTTCGCCGCAAGGAGAGGAGTAGGCGACTTGCTCAAGGGCACCACTAAGGTACGGACCTCGGCTTGGGCCGTCGCCAGGAGAGAGGGGAGTCGGAGAGAATCGCCCCGGTACATAAGTGTACCGTTCAAAGTGGGCCCTATGAATTTTTACTCTATGACTATTTGGAGAGAATCTAACTAAGACATAAGTTTTGCCTCGAGCTCGCCGGCGAGCTCGGTGTCTGAATATGTTTACCTGAGAATCGTTATCATGACCTTGAGTACCTCGCCCACAGTCACTACCTCGGCCGGAGCCTACACCGTGATCGGAATCACTACCTTGACTGGGACTACAAACTGAATTACCTCGCCTCCCCCCATTTCCGCGACATGAGTCCACACCGCGACCAGGATCGTCGCGTTGTGCACTCATGCCTGTAGCCTTTTCTTAACTGCATCTTCTATATATATATATATATAAAAGAAGATGTCCTGACTGACTGACTGACTGACTGACAGACAACGCACAGCCTAAACCACTGATCGTAGAGACTTGAAATATGGAGGGTGTATTGTCCTTGATGCGTAGAGGTGTACTAAGAATGGATTTTTCGAAATTCTACCCCTAAGGGGGTCAAAAGAGGTAAAAACGTTTGTATGAAACTCTTGTTTTTGAACTTTTAGTTGTGAAAATTTGTTTTTGGATAGGTCATTTAAAATAAAAAATGTTGGACTAATTTTTTTTGGATAGTGGTGGTTTGGAGGGTGAAATGGAGGGGTGAAAGTTTGTATGGAAAGTTTTTTGTTTTCGAACATACAGTAGTGAAAATTAGCGTCTGGACAGTTTAAAGTGATGCTTTCAATATTTTTCTCAGGGATGACTTAAGGGGGTAAAACGAGGTAAGTAAAAACTTCTACATATCATAAACTGTATGTGCGGATAGGTATGTTCTAGCCTTGCGTGCTACATCTTAAACCGCAATATAGCTTAACGTCAAGGGGGTTTGAAAAAGAAGGATTAAAAAAACATATTTACTATAACAATGATATATCCACGCGGGCGGAGCTGTGGAGCGTAGCTAGTAATAACATAGTGCTAATATTTTTATGACTTTAGGTATTTTGCATATTTTAGGTCATGTAGTAACACAAATATAATTTTAACTTATTTTATCATTGCAAACATAAAACGGGTTATGTTTTGGAGAATTTGTAGATGTTAATATTTTCTTTTCATTGGTTCATTATAAGTTAATTTTTATATAAATAAAAGCACAACAATTTTATTGGTTTACCTACTATATCAAAAAATAAAAAACACTAAATCCAGACAAACAAAACAAAGCCTAGGATTTACGTAATACGATAGATCATTTATTTTTCAAAGGACTTTTCTGTGCTCTTTACGTATTGTAATCCTCGACAAGGCAAGATAAATTTAGACATCAGTTGGTCCGAAAAGGATTACGTAATTCTTTATAGAATTAGAAAACGTAAGAATAGTACATACTTCAGTTTTCGCTTTAATTTTTCGGAAAGTTTTTATTGAAACTTCATTGAAGTTCCACACTTTGACTTTGGCTGATTGACATAAGTTATTTAGGTCGCATGATTTTAAATATGACCTCGTTGTGCGGCATCAGCAGACCTTACCTACTTTACCTGATAATTATTATGTAGAGATAAGATTATTAAATAAACGCCAATCGAATCAATAACATGTTTATTTATTGAAAAATACATGCCCAGCAAAGAAGAGAGCATATTTCATGGTGACAGTGCCAGGATCGAGTAGTTCTCATTTAAATTTCATCAAATTCGGTCTAGCAGTTTTTGAGTTACACTCTAATAACTGAAAAGTGAGCCTATCTTGATGATAACTATCACCATTGACGTTGAATGACTACCGATCCCGTTAGAAGTAAGGGTCAATAAAAATGGAGAAACACATTAATCACAATTATCTATTATCACAATATAGTGCCAATGGTACCGACTTCCACAAGTTATTTCACACTTTTTGGTGTTGAAGTCATTTTTTGATGTTTTTTTTTGTTTCTCAGATCGGCACGACAATTTAAATATATATAAGGGTCAAAGTCCTCATTGTTTGACTGACTGACAGACAACGCCTAAACTGCTTTTTAAACCCTAAAATTAGCCTAAAAGTTTTTATATTAATAAGAATATTTTTTAATTTCATTATTTATAATAATCATTTGGTAAGGTTTTGTCTCAAATATACTAGGACCAGCAAATAAATCTATTTGAGTCTACCAAAACGCTCTGCCCGCTCAGAGCTCAAAAAAACTCAAAAAAAAATTGTAATAACTTTTGTGATGTAATATTAGATTATGCACCGAGGGAGTAAAGTAGTGTATTACGTCATGTGCGGTATATTGATCCCTGAATGTAACAAGGACTCTTAGGTTAAATCCTAATAGCAGCGAGGGGATTAAGATTTAATTCCGAGCGAAGCGAGGGAGTTATGTAGAGCCCTGAGTGAAGCGAGGGATTAAAGCCCCCCAAGACGAAGACAGGCTTTATCCTCAAGGTGCATACTTTACTTTTCATGCCTACTGCGAGACAATAAAAACTCAGAGCTTTGAAATAGCAGTTATTTTGTTAAAAGTAAAATACATTGAACTATTAGTTCATATTTAATTTAAATTGGACACATTTGTCCCGTTATAGAGGAACATAGTAATATCTTTGGAAATAATATTTTATAGAAAACACTGTTTTAGACCTTTCCGGTTGTTAACTAAGTTATAATTAGTACTCTCGAGATTTAGTTGCCCTTGGAGCACCCGATATTTCGTTACAGTTACATGCACCACGTTGAAAATAATAATATTTTGTGAAAGTTGAATAATCAATAACACCAAAACCCATCAGGCTAATAAATAACAAGTGTAAAGTTTTCAAAGTGCCCTTCAGGCCTTCACCAATGTATAGTGTCTAAGGCTAGTTAGGTAAAAAAAAAAACAAAAAAACAACAAACAGTGAACTTTCACACATCCTAAAGCTTTTCCTCTACTTACTCTTTCTCCACTACTATGATTTAACAAGAATACTTTACCAGTATGTATATGTTTTGTTTTTGCTGTTAATGTACTAATGAGATTAGTTTCAATACATTTTTTATGTTATATTTTTAAAATATTTATTCTTACATTACTTTTTTCATGCATTTATATATTTACCAAACCTGAATATACCTGTATAAGTTAATATTTAACAAGATTAGAAATTTTTATTCAAGTACTCAGTGTGAAGTCATCGACAGTCACGTAAGTTTCTTCGTCATAAGATTAGATCACTGCCACGCCTAAATCACGTTCTAGTAAAAAATTGATTGCATAAACCAAAAAAAAAATCTAGGTTGATTATTGTTTGGTTTTGGTTGAATGGTAATTGACGAGAAAAACACAAAAACAATATTGCATGATTTTTTACACTACGCCTAATTTACGCACCGTCACAAACATAGTAGGTAAATAATACCAAGCCACGAACACTAAACAGTTAGTAATTGACCATTATTTCATGTCAGAACTCGAAGTAACACACATCTACATTACAGTGCTTTTCCGCCATCTTGTAGTTAGTTAACTGTAGTTAGTTCATGAATAATTTTCGTGATATTTTTTGTTGGGTTAAATTATTCTTGTCAAACAAATAATGTAATTCCCCAAGGAAAAACAAGAAATAAAGTAAAACAGGAAAATTTCATTACAAAGAGAATTATACCGGGCCAATTATTTTTTATGAGTTTTAATTGGCTCCCAAGTGCCTAGTTTATCTGATTGTAATGAAATGTGTATCGTAATGCCCGGTTCACATTAATACAGTTCAGGATTCCAGTCCAGGCGCTGGAATTCCACTAGAATAACAAGTACAATTTGTAAAATTTAACTGACTTCCATTCTATTCAGTCATTGGAGTGTATCTCAAAAACTACTGGACCGAATTTGATACAATTTAAATGGGGCCTCACAGAAAGCACCAGCTTTCAAACCAAAAAAAGAATTTTGTAAATCAGTTCACCCAGTCCAAAGTTATGAGGTACCAAACATTAAAAAAATACAGTCGAATTGAGTACCTCCTCCTTTTTGGAAGTCGGTAGAAACGCGGTCAACAAAACAAATAGTTAAATTAGCGATCGACTTGCTTCGTAACCCGTTCTGTAGAGGACAAGCTGAATTGACATCATACATATCATACACAGTACAGTTCAATGATTGGCTTTATCGATTAAATTGTAAAAATAAGTGGTTCATACTTGAAACGGATTAAATCGATAAAATTAAAAAAAATACAAATATATAGGGTGTTTGGGAAATATAGAGGGACCGACAAACCAAATGAGCGTGTTCGGGGGACCACTTGGAGAATACAAGTTGGCCAAAAAAAATCCCAGACCACCCAATATGTTAACTTTTTTGTGATTTTCCCTTTTTCTCCGAAATTGTACCTATTTACCACCATAACATTTGTAAAATTTGTAAAAACTAAAAACATTAAAAAAATTGGGGTGTCGGGGATTTTTTTTTGGCCAACTTGTATTCTCCAAGTGGGCCCCCGAATACGCTCATTTGGTTTGTCGGTCCCTCTACCAAACACCCTGTATATTATAACTGATATTCAGTTAGATAAATATATAAAAAAATATGTTCATTCATTCATACATTCATTCATTCATAATTGTTTATTTCTCAAGAAAAAACACTGACAAGATACAATTTAGTAAATTATGTTTCTTACTAAGTAAGTACATAAATATAATTGTTACATAAAATAATTATTTACTAAATAAGTGACTTGCAAACGTGTTGTAATTAGGTTTGACAAGACTTATTTATTATTTGTATGTTTATTTTATGCTGTTAAGTACATAATTTCTTACATTTATGTGATAACACGTACTTGATTGTATTTTAAGGAGTTAAGTCACTTGAAAATAACATATTAGGGTTTCTCAAAACTCAACGATAACCTGGTACCGGGCGAGAAGCCAACGTATACCAGTTATGAAAAAATATGAAAAAAATTATTTGGCTTCCAACATGGAGTGTCAAAGTTAACTGACCATAATTTTGTAAACCATAACTAGTCAAAATAATGTTTATAACTTGGTTTTGTGGTTGCGAATAATAGCACCGTTAGGTATTTGAGATTACATTATAAAAAATACTATAAAAAATTTCAATTTTATCGAAAAATGTCTATTAACGCTTGGCTAAATGACATGAATTCAATTTCTTATTTTTTTTTAACAGGTATAACTCGGCCTCTCGCCCCGTACCAGGTTGAGTTTCGAGACGCCCAATATTATTTTATAACCTGGCACAGTTCTAATACAATACATAAAAAAAGTTAGATAGGTAATGTACTCGTAATTATAGGCTGGTGACATTACAGATACTCGTACATGATACTTAACAACTTAATATCTCACAGTTACAGGCGCAGTGCAGCAGTGCGATTCTCTAAGAGCAAACATCGTTGCATCTTTGACATCCGAGAAACAAATGACGAGATGACAAGTTACGTTGGGAAAACATCCTTATGTACAAGGGCGATATCTTATAAAGTATTTGACATCAGTGAGCTCGTCGACGAATCATTAGAGAATCGCACGACAGTTTGTCACATCGTTCGAGGTCATTGCTCAACACGTGTGCATCGTGCTTGTAAAGTCTGCTAAACACACAAAAAAACAGTAGATATAAATTTTCGTACCGTGTGTTTTTCTGTTTTTATAAAGCTTTAAAATATTATTTAAAGAATATAATACACAGTGATGTGACAGGCATGTCGTTTGCCTAATTGTAAAATTACACCTGCTCCAGGCTACACTATGACCGTTACCTCGAAACATAGCTCTTTAGTTCTATTATTCCAGTAGTAAAATTCGCTGTACCTGTTATATGGTTATATCAGTATGAAATGCTTAAAATTATACTTTAATTAATGAAACATAAACATGATAATTATATGTAACGAGCGCGCGCGTATTTATTCAAATCCAGAGCTATCGACTTGCCGACATAGGTATTACCGCGAGTTAACCAATCAGCGCGCGAGCCTCGCCGCGCGCCGGCTTGTATTCAATATAACAACGAATCATAACGCGCGGCTCGGGTGTGTGAACCCCGACAAGCGAGAGGACTGGAACTCTGAGAAAAAACGTGTGTTAGTTCTGCGATGTACCTTTTCCTTCATGGTATTGTTTGTTTGATCTGTTTGTATGGAAGTTATTTCCTAGTTTGCTCGAATAAATAAATAAGATCCGACTGAATCTTTGTCATTTCCGTCAAAGATTGGCGCCCAACGTGGGGCCGTAAACGCCTGAGAGTAATTAATGTGACCAAAACCGGACTCAGAGAAGATAAAAACATACTCATCGCAGCGACAACTACTCGTCGCGCCCCTGCTGATGACCGGGAGCATCCGGCGACGGATTCGGAATCGGAAAAAACCCAGGATGATACGTTCGTTGACCCGACAGCCGGGACATCGACGCCGACGCCGACAGCGGTACCAATGAACCAGGCCCAAGAGATGATTGCTATGATGGAGGTCTTCGCGAAATCACAAGCGGAGGTAAATCGCAAGCTGATAGAGAGCATCCTGTCAGCCTCAGCACCGATGCCAACCATCCCGGTTGCACCCGAAGATATGAAACCCAATGTCCTAATAGCGGGAAATTTCAGCAAGTGTTCTGCTCGATTCGATGAAACGGCAGGAGACGCCGGAGTTGTGGAAGCGTTCATCGACGCAGTTCTGGTTTACAAGGAGTGCGCCAGCGTCAGTGATGAGAACGCCCTTCGTGGCCTTCCGATGCTACTCGCCGGAGACGCAGCGATCTGGTGGCAGGGGATCAAGAAGGAAACCGGCAC
The DNA here is from genome assembly GCA_917880725.1 of Selenia dentaria. Classification (NCBI taxonomy): domain Eukaryota; kingdom Metazoa; phylum Arthropoda; class Insecta; order Lepidoptera; family Geometridae; genus Selenia; species Selenia dentaria. Next base: position 25,909,660 of record OU862893.1, read on the forward strand.
CTGGGAAGACGCCGTCGCGAGACTCCGCGGGATGTACGGCATCGTCAAACCAGCATATAAAGTGTTCCGAGAAATATTCGCGTACGAACATTCTCCTCCAGAAAGAAGTGAAGTATTTGCGTGCAGAATTAGGGCCCTCATGAGCCAGCTACCGTATGACTTATGTGACGCGGCTAAAGTAGACATAGTGTATGGTCTTTTAGACCGTAAAATACGCAAACAGTTACCGCGCGAATCTATAAACTCACTAGAAAATATGATTGTGAAACTGCGGCATGTCGAGGAGTCGATAGCGGAAGTACAGTATCAACCTAAAACCGTAAGTACGCCTCAACTACCTATCAGGGCAAGTAGTAGTGCTCACAATAACTCTCACAGTACAAAATCGTTGACAACGCCTAACCTCCCTAGTTCAAACAGTGCGAAACCGCAAAGAAAACGCTGTTCATACTGTAAAAATTATGGTCACAGTATATCTATACTGCATGTCGAAACCTACAGAATAACAATAAACAATCAAACGGGGGCGATCCATCCTTACGCTGTTATGGTTGCAGGCAGCCAGGTGTTATTAAGTCTAAAAGTAACAATTGCAATAGTAAGAAAGTAACTCCTAGCGACATTACCTTCAATACGATACATTGTAAAGAGTTTCACGGTAGCGACACTGTAAGTTCGTCAGTACATAAGTGTATTCCGGCAAAGATTCTAGCCGATAAGTTGCACCCCTATCGTACCGATTTAATTGATAACGTTCCTAGTAGTGACTACACTAAGTGTAGTCTAGACAAGTCTTGTCCCGGCGTAATACACGAAAGTATTTAATATTTATTCTATCACGACCGACAAACGCACCTATTCTGACGAGGCGACCTATTCTGAAAATGTTCGTAATACGACATTTCATGATGTAGGGTCCTATTCCGGAACGGACTGTTCATACGAATTATCATGTTCGGACTGTGATCGTGGTGGTATATTAAGCGTGTCAGCCGATATTTTAGAAGCTAGGTACTCATCGTCCAGTCGTGATTGCGACCGCGACCCATATCACCCCTTGATGATTATCAACGTTTTGGATAACGACGGAGTTGCTATTGTGGATACGGGGGCAACCCACTGCATTGCCAGCCCACCCCTTCATCGGTTATTACAGAAGCGCGACACTCTATTTTCTGAAGCTCAGCGAAGGGTCCGGTTGGCCGATGGCACCGAGAGGGTGTGTTCTGTCTTGTCATATATGGTTAATGTGAAGCTGCAGGATCACGTCATACCTACCACGTTTCTTGTGATGCCCGGAGCGGATACGAGGACACTTTTAGGACGCGATTTTATCAAGCGCGCAGGAATCGTGCTCAACCTACCCGCAGGGACCTGGAGTTTCGTAATCAGGCCCGGACGTGAGTATGAGTTTGTGCTTAACTGTAACCTAGTGTCCGTTAGTAACACCGACCTTTTGAGCGCCGACGACTCCTCACGGCTGACCTTGAGGTCAGACGAGGGTGTTCATCTATCAGGTGAGCAGCGCGCGCAGTTTAACGAGCTGATTGTTAGGAAGGCCAGCCGCTTCGCTACGGAAGGGAAACCAACAAGTTTTATCACCCATCGCATTAAAGTAAAAACGAACCAGGAGCCTATCGCCTCAGCGCCGTACCGTATGTCGCCTGCCAAGGTAGAAATCTTGGAACGAGAGATAGAAAAGTTGCTACGCTCTGACGTGATCGAAGAGTGCGAGTCGTCCTGGGCTGCGAATGTCGTCTTAGTCAATAAGAAGGATGGAGGGACACGGCTTTGCATAGATTACAGGAAATTGAACGCGGTCACGGAGCCCGATCGATACCCGCTCCCACGAATGGACGACGTGTTGCATGCTGCCAAAAATAGCAATTTTATGATTACCCTCGATTTGAGATCTGGGTACTTTCAGGCGTGCGTCGCAGAGGAGGACCGAGATAAGACAGCATTTGTATCACCCTTCGGGACATATAGGTTCAAACGTATGCTTATGGGCCTACGCAACTCCGGCGCTACTTTTCAACGTTTAATGGACAGATTCAAATCTAACCTGTCAAATGTGTCTCTTCTGTGCTATCTTGACGACGTGATCGTACTGTCCCACAGTTTTAACAAGCACCTGGAGGACCTGGAGGCAGTTCTCGATAGGCTAGAGCTCTTTAGCCTCAGAGTGAACCGCGAGAAGAGTTTTTTCGCTCGCGATTCCGTTAAGTTTCTTAGACATCTGATTGTCCCGGGCGGGATCCAAGTGGACCCTGGTAAAACATCAGCTGTCAACAGTATGGCAGTACCCGCGAATATAAAACATCTGAAGTGTTTTCTCCAGACATCAAGTTGGTTCAGACGCTTTATACCCAAGTATGCTGACATAGCAAGACCGTTAACCGCCCTGTTGAAAAAGGGTAGTGTTTGGATTTGGTCATCTGAACAACAGTCTGCTTTTGACCGAATAAAACAACTGTTAGTGTCTGCTCCTATATTGCGTCAGGCTGACCATACTCAGCCGTTCACGCTTAGGACCGATAGCAGTGGTTACTGCCTCGGAGCGGTCCTAATGCAGGGGGAGGGGCCCGACGAGTGCCCCATAGAATACGCCAGTCGCCTTTTGTCCCAGGCGGAGCGGAACTACACGACTACCGAGAGGGAAGCTTTAGCGGTAGTGTGGGCTGTCACGAAATTCCGCGGCTATATCGAGGGCGCAGAGGTTATCGTTAAATCTGACCACCAACCGCTGAAGTGGTTGATGAATGTCAAGTCTCCGAGCGGCCGTTTAACCAGGTGGGCGCTTACTCTTCAGGAATTCAACCTGCGTATTGAGTACACCCCTGGAAAATCAAACGTGATTGCTGACACACTCTCGCGTCCCACCTGTGCAGACGTTTCTGACTGCTGTGACTTGTGTCAAGTCGTCGCTGACGTGCCATCTGAGGACCCTCACAGCTACAGAAATCTGCAGCTGCAAGATGCCGACATCCGAAAAATCATTGAAGATTTGGAGCAAGAGAACGAACCATTTAGGGGGAGACCGTGGTCGAACCGCGGTTACGTTATTTCGGATGGTGTTTTTTATAGATACAACCCGGAACCCAACGAGGACGATGACGCTTGCCTAGTCGTCCCAAGCGATCAAAGGCCTAAAATTCTTGCTGACTATCACGACGCTCCAACCGCCGGTCACCTAGGTGTCGAGCGAACCCTGCAATGCATCGCCACGAACTACTATTGGCCAGGTATGAGGGCATCTATCTCGGAGTACGTCAAAGGATGCGTGCCCTGCCAGAAGTATAAAGCAGATAACCGTTAGCCAATGAGACTCGTACAGTCCCCGGCCGTGACACAGCGGTTTGAAGTAGTCGCTATGTGGACCTATTTAGACCACTACCCGTGACGGAATCCGGAAACCGGTGGATTCTGGTAGTCGAAGATGTGTGTTCTAGGTGGGTGGAGTTGTTCCCATTGGCCGTCGCAGCGGGCTTTGACTGTGCTAAAGTTCTCATTGAGGAGATTTTCCTGCGCTATGGAGTGCCGCGCCGGCTGATAAGCGATAACGGGGTTCAGTTTATTAGCGAGGTCATGCAACAAGTGTGCTATGCGTTCGGAATTGACCAATCGCTCACACCATATTACCACCCCGAAGCAAACCCGGTCGAGCGCAAGAACAGAGATCTCAAACCCCAGCTAGCTATCGCTGTAGGCCGTGATAATTCTTCGTGGGATACTCACCTAGCTGCCATTCGATTCGCTATGAATTCCGCCATCACTCACAGCACAGGATTTTCACCCGCGATGTTAACCTTTGGGCGAGAGATTCGTGCGCCTGCTGATGTTGTCAACGACATGCGAGCTATTCTGGATGGTGACAGATTTGTGTCAAACGTTACCCTTTACTTGAAACACTTGACAAATATTTTGATAGATGCTAGGACGCGCATGAAAAGATACAAGCAACCCAGAAAGGGTATGCTGACGAGAAACGTCGCCCGGCACCCGACTACAAGGTCGGTGACTTGGTGTTGCTAAAAACTCAGGGGCTTAATGATACTGGTCGGGGGCAAACGCCCAAATTTATACCTAGGCGCGATGGTCCATGTAAGGTTCAAAGGGTGTTGAGTAGTACAACTTATTGCTTAGAACGGGATAACGGTAGGACGCTCGGTAAATATCATGCCGCACAACTCACCCCTTTAGTTGGTCTATCCCAGCCGCCCTTGCGTGAGAAACGTAGGAGGGGTCGCCCACGTATATCACCTACTTATCGGTTTAGCTCTGTTTCGATGGAGGTCATTTCTTCCTGTGCAACTACAAACGCGAGGGCGCGTTGTTTGTACTAGAGGGGGAGGTTGTAACGAGCACGCGCGTATTTATTCAAATCCAGAGCTATCGACTTGCCGACATAGGTATTACCGCGAGTTAACCAATCAGCGCGCGAGCCTCGCCGCGCGCCGGCTTGTATTCAATATAACAACGAATCATAACGCGCGGCTCGGGTGTGTGAACCCCGACAAGCGAGAGGACTGGAACTCTGAGAAAAACGTGTTTTAGTGCTGCGATGTACCTTTTCCTTCATGGTATTGTTTGTTTGATCTGTTTGTATGGAAGTTATTTCCTAGTTTGCTCGAATAAATAAATAAGATCCGACTGAATCTTTGTCATTTCCGTCAAATATATAATTATTATGTAGAATATAGTGAGACTGAACTAACAAGGTACCTACTGCATTCAGGAAACCATCCGGGGACTACGTTCAGGTATTTATTGATGGGACCTCCTGCAAATGTGGACGACTTGGGCTCTGAAAAATAAATGCGACGAGGGGACAAAATAGAATATTCCCTGTTGATGCGAATCGTAAGAGGTGAGAAAACTCTACCTACTAAGTGGTAGGGCTCTTTTGCTGGATGCTATCTTGGTTGCTGCGGTACTACAGTTACAGATTTTCTGCCGCGTAGCAATAGTGATCAAGCATTACTGTGTGAGGGTGTGAAGGGTACTGTATCTAGTAAATTACTGGGCAAACACGAGGTGAGGAACGCAATGCAGTACCATGCAATACTACAGTACTAAGCTCTGGACACTGCAACTGTCACGGACAGGTGTGATGCTGATCACCAAGACTGGCCCGCCTTATCACTTAATTGGATAACAAGTACAATTTGAAAGATTTAATACCAACTTCCTTTCTATTCAGTTCTTGGAGTGTAACTCAAAAACTACTAGACCGAATTTGATAAAATGTAAATAGGTCTACACAAGAAACACCAGCTTTTAAACAAAAAAAGAGTTTTGCGAATCGGTTCACCCTATCGAAGTTAGGTTAGGTTAGTTAAAAAAATTGATGAACTGTTTTTCATTATACTTGCGCTAGATACTTGTACGAGTAATGTGGAATAGAAAACTAACCTCATCAACTAACGTCCGTGCAAAAAAGTGTGTAACTGTTAAGTAATTTTACTCACATTATAACGTGCGCTGAAAGTAAATTACTCTGCCATCGTTTAACAATATTGTCTCATTAGCCCGAACATTACCATCTGCACTACAACGTTAATATCTAATTTGAAAACTCTGAAGACAAATGTGTCTCTCAGATACAGTCATTAAAGTGGATCTCTGAAACTTAATAGTCTATAATTTTAATACAAAAAATGCCGTAGCCAATCTACGAACGTTATTTTGGATTTCACCGTAAATTATTTTTAACTAGCTGCGCTCCGCAGTTTCACCCGCGTGGTGATGGATGATGATGATGAATCAGATATAGCGTATGTTACTCAGGCATAATGTAGCTTTCTACTGCTTAAATAATTTTTTGAATCGGTTAAGTAGTTTTTGTGTTTCGATTACAAACAAACAATGAAATCTTTCTTTTTCATAATAATGGTTAAATACCTACTAAGGTACGAATAAAGTGGCTTAGTTTGTACCGTCGTTACTATTGCATACTTAAATTTAGTTAGTCATGTCGTCTGACATGGATTGTCGAAAGACGCGGGTTTGAATCCCGTCCGAGGAAGTGAATTTTTCTCTCCAAAAATATTGCAATATTTGGTTTCGCTAAGCAGGCGTTAGTGCTTTAAAAAAGTAATACTATAACTGTAATAGTTGACATACAATACATAAAAAAATTATAAAAAGCCTTTATTCTCCCACAAAAATCTAACATACTCGTAGTTGGCTTATTTAATTAACTATTGAATTTTATTTTACACTATAATGTATCGCCTCTGCGACGTAGGCCTCCCTTAAATCTTTCCACTCTACTCTTTCTCTTGCTTTCCTGATCCAGTCGGGTCCAATTATCTTAAAAAATATGTCCCTCGATCTTGTCCTCTGCCATCCTAAGTTTCTTTTTCCATCCAGAGGTATCCACTCTGTAACCCTTTCTGTCCATCATTTTTTTTTTATACCGAACTGGGTAGCACTTGACCACTATCTCACCTGATGCTAAGTGATGATGCGATCGATGATGGAGCGCGCTTACCCAGAAGATACCTATGCACTCGTGTTTTGAAGACCCCCATATCGTACTTAACCGGAAACACTGACTCAGGGAGGGTGTTCCATTCCCTAGCGGTTCGTATGATAAACGAAGAAGTAAATCGCTTCGTCCGGGTAAATGGAATATCCACCATAAAGCGGTGGCGCTTCTGAGTATCTCTGGATGTCCGATTATAGAATGGGGATGGCGGAATCAAATTGTGAAGTTCCATTGCACACTCACCGAAATGTATCCGATAAAAAACCGATAAACAAGCGACTTTGCGGCGATGCTCGAGATTTAGTCATTTATTATTTAGTCAGCAGGCATGGCCTGCCCATGTCCATTTCAATAGTCTAATCCTTTGTGTTACATCTGGTGCTTTAGTTCTATTTCTTATTGTTTTATTACTTACTTTATCTGAAGTTTTGATTCCTAAAATGCTTCTATCCATCTTTTGCCGACAAATTGCAATTTTGTTTCGTCTTTTCTCCTAAGCGACCATGCCTGACAAGCATATGTTAAGCATGGTAATAGTTTACATATCTGCAGGCTTTTATGTAGTTACTAATGTCATTCATAGTACCTACATCACTTTGCTCTATTATCAATAATTTCCGCAGCGTATGTGATTTAAGGTTTTTTCGGCTATACAATTGCATATGTAAACATGAAAAGCATTTATTTTCACACAACAGTAAAATTCAGACATATGGCTGACATTTTTGTAGACATTGATGTCTTCTAAAAAAGGTAGTACATCACTTTGCTCGTTGTCAATAGTTTTCGTAGCGTATGCGTTTTTCAAACCTTGGGTTACATTATCAAAGTTTTCATACGTTTCCCAAAATTTGTGCAAATCTCCTATATCCTATGACCATCAGGGATATTGTAAGATTTTAATGGTGAAAGAACTTTTTAAATCGGTTAAGTAGTTTCAGAGCCTATTCAATACAAACAAACAAACCAAGTTTTTACTCTTTATATAATACGAGTATTATAATGATAAAAATAGTAAGTTTTTGATAAATCTCGTTAACAATCCCAAAAAAAGTTTTCAATAATAATTTAATCTGCAAAACAAAACAAAAATTTTGTCTTATTATAAATTAAGAAGTTTTTATGCTCTTTTTACATTTTTTTTTGTTACAGCGACGTCCAAGCGGAGTAAGCAAAATATAAATGTTTGCAATTAGCTGATTCGCAGAGAATATTTCATTGTACATAAGGACGCAACAGCTACGCTGTCTAGTTTATTTTTCATAGACACGGACGCCATCTTGTATTTTCTCAATAATAACAAAATATAATACAATTGTTTTAGTATTAAGTAATAATAAGAAAAACAAATTCTTAAAATTTCTTGTTTATTGACACTTGTTAGTTACTTATTATGCGGGCTTTTTTATTTCTGGCAACTCTGTTTATCATTCTCATTTTCTATTCAGCTCAAATTTTGCGTAAACATAAACAGCCTTATTTTGATTCTAAAACTGAAACTGTATTTAAATTTTAGGGTTAAGATTAGAGAGAATTAAGTTAAAGAGTCAAAATCCCTTATTCAACTAGGCATCCAAGACGCACTTATAAACGTCAATTATTCATTATAATATACTTTCTTTAAATAAATCTCTCCAAGATTCGCGTGTATTCATTTCTGATGATAAATATCTTTATATGCCGCTGAACCCTATACTTAATAATCCAATAGCCCGTATGACATTACGCTGTGGAAATATGCAATATATACTAACCGCGCCGTAGAAACGTTTCTTCATCGGCAGTTTGGAAAAATATTTATAAAATTTACTGTGCATTGATCCTTTAATGCACGGTTGATGATGTTAAATGCAAATTGCAAATGCATATTACTTAATTTTATTTCTTGACCTAAATCTATTTATCTTATAGAATTATTAATATAGTCCTACTAATATTATAAACGCGAAAGTTTGTGAGTACGGATGTATGTATGGGTGGATCTTTGTTACTCTTTCGCTCAAACGGCGGGGGCAATTTTGAGGTTTGGTTTGGAGGTAGATGAGGCGCTGAATTAGCACATAGGATACTTATCATCATCATCAATTTCATCATCTACGCGGGTGAAAAATCGTAATATGCTTGGGCACAGCATAGACAAAATAATAATATCTCCGCCTACGTTAAGATCGTAGTGTTGACAGTTCTGTCAAAGTTTGTGTCAGTTTCTGATAGCTTAGTCAAAAGCACTCTATCATTTTAATAGCTCGATACACTAGACGTGCTCGGCGACCGACAAGGGTGATGAAATGTAACACAAATACCGTCAAGGATGATTAAATGTAATGAAAGTTTATTTTCAAGGTGATCAATTGCATATATGTATGAACGTAAGTCCTGTATTTTATTATTATTGTTTACTGATTTGTATACCAAGTATTTAAATTTGCTGATATAATACTATTATAGCAATTGCGTTTGACCATATACATACTTTATGACATTTTGGTTTAATATAGATATGCACTTGGAGAAGATAATAAGCTACTCGAAGTACTTATCCTGCGCAGACGTAGTCGTGGGCACCAGCTAGTGTGTTATAAGTGTACCGTGAGGTAACTTAAAACATTATTCAGTAACTAATACATACGAGAAATACTACGGAAAACAGACATGTTGTCGACGCAAAAGTTAAAATATTACTACCTCGCATTGCTTGAGGAAAAAAGCTGGGTTCGGAAGGAACCAAATTAATTTATTTACAACTTAATATTAATTCTATAAAAAAACATAGATTTTGGTAAAGAATCGATTGTTACTTAACTAAAAACTATGTTTTCTTATATCAAGTATCGTTTAGTGCACGGTGAATATTATACTTATTTCCGAATTGCTGATGAAGAAACTTTCCAATATTCTTATAGACTTACGCGATCTACTTTTCATGAGATGAGCTGCATTCTCTGGTTCAACTATATCTTCAGAAACATTACTCACGCTGCCTCGCACCGATACCAAGCGCCGCTTCCGATAATGAATGAATTTTCAAACTAGCTCGCAAATCCCTTGTCCACTGGAGCTAAGCGGAGATTTTATGCAATCTTATTGGTTAATATTTCTCCGTTTTTCTGCTCCGCAGCCTCGCTCCGCGTCAATGGACAGGCAGCCTTAATGACTCGTCGTGTGAACTCGGCCTTGTTCCGCCCAGTCCGCAACTCCGCCTCCGCTCCGCTGCCTCGCTCCGCGTCAATGGACAGTCACAGAACGTAACTCCGCTCCGCAATACTCGCTCGCACCGGTCCGCTGCCTTGCTCCGCGTCAATGGACAGTCACAGATCGTAACTCCGCTTCGCAATACACGCTTGCTCCGCTCCGCGTCAATGTACAGTCACAGAACGTAACTCCGCTCCGCAATACTCGCTCGCTCCGGTCCGCTGCCTTGCTCCGCGTCAATGGACAGTCACAGATCGTAACTCCGCTCTGCAATACACGCTTGCTCCGCTCCGCTGCCTCACTCCGCTCTGCTGCCTCGCTCCGCGTCAATAGACAGTCACAGACCGTAACTCCGCTCCGCAATACTCGCTCGCTCCGCTCTGCTGCCTCGCGCCGCGTCAATAGACAGGCAGCCTTAAACTCCAACATTGACATTCACGAGGTTAAATTATGTTATGTAACATAGTACTTCAGCTGTCGCTGAACCATGCTCAGTGGAAAATTCATTATTATCCTGCTAAAGTCAAACTAATAAAATAAAATTAAACAAACACAAACATTAGAAATATTCATGTTATTAACGGGATAGTTACCATGTAGGTCAAATCCCTTGCAGTAGAACTCTTTGTCCGAGAAGTACTGCCACAATATATTTTTCTATTGTGAAGCTGTAATGTTCGCAATACTGTGCTTTGGTTTATTGCCAGCAAAATTACAGGCACATGAGTCTTAACAAATTAATGTCTCTGGGTAACGGGCGCAGTACAGTTAGTCACTTGTGAGAAAATGCATCTATTCTATGCCTAGACCTTTTTTGATGACCCTCGTGCTTGTACCGTATTCTTATACCGTTAAAAAAAAACACGGTGCATGCAACAGTGCCGTAATATCGGAAACTCACACAATACACATCACAGAACTAACACGTTAATAATATGAATATTTGTAATTAAAATAAATGATTTCCAAATGAACTGATAAGTTAATAAGACAATCTAAAATTATAGGTACGTTTAGTGAATGGCTGCTCGTGAACTCGAGTGCAAATGAAGGTTCTTTCATCTCAATGAAATTAATTATGTAAGTGTTCGATTGCGACCGAATCGACGAGGAACGCTATTCAACGAATCTACTAAAATTTGCAAAGTACTTCCCGATGGCTTTCGGTGTGCTATGAACATACTAAGGGGGTTCATGTTTAGTTTAATAAGTATATATAGTAAGACCTCTTTTTAGCTCCGTTGCCTTTGTAAGTAGCGACTCTGCCTTCTAAGTGCGGAGTCCCAGGTTCAATCCATGACCGGGGCCAATATTTGTTTGATGAGCAAAAATATTTGTTTTCGTGTCCAGCTGTGATGTGTGATTGTGTGTGCCTCTTGATACACATGCAACCCAAGTGCGAATGTATGAGTGACTACGTAACGTTATCCGCCTTATTATAAAACGTGGACTAAAGATAGTCCACAGTATACCATGGTTTAAGGGGATTTCATGTAGGAAATTGGCGCAAACAATGTTTTAAACTTTAAACGTGGTAACATGCTTTATTATGATTAAGGATTTATCTCTTTAAAATTGCTTTATTTGGCCATAGGTAATTGATTCTTGTTATTATTATTACCTAATTACTCCTTATTTAATAATTAAGTAAATTATTAGGTAAGTAGTGAGAAATGGATCTAAAACATCTAACCCCGAAGAGAGGAACAGGATACGATTGTCCCCTGTAACTTGTTTTGCATTTGGGAAAGACGTCAAAATCCTAAAGTATTATTGGGTTTTTATGTTTGCAAGTATACAACGTAGTCGAAACTGTGTCAAGACGGCTAGCGTACCTTTTACTCAGAGTCACTGAAATATATTCGCTATAGGTCTACGCGCCCATTACGAAACGCCAGGACCATGAGGTAGAGGATATATTCGAGGCCGTACATACTCTACCAATGTTATGGGGCTTTTCACCGTGAAATACCACAGAACGGGGATAAATTGACAGTGGCATCGTAAAGCTCTGCCGTGCAATTCGGTATGTAAAGTTTTTTTTTGGTATTTTTTTTATATTTTTATTTCGTAGATTAGGTCATTATAAGAAACTAATTTCAATATTTTTGTTTTATATTCAGTAGTTATTTTATAATATTTTTTTGAAAATTTGAATCCTATGACGTCACTTTTTTGCACAAATATGTAGTTGCGTTGAGGAGCCAAGAAAAGCACGCGAGTAAAAAAAAAGAAACTAGAATTTACTTTGAAACTTGACAGTGACACCTACTAATTCGTAAGTCTCTATTCAATCAAAACAAAAGTCCGCTCGTGTTGTTAGATAAAGTTTTACTTCAATAGTCACACAGATAATAAAATGCAAAAAAGTGACGTCATTTAGAGGTCAATGAAAGTCGAATTATTTCATCGTTTTTTGTTAAAATAAATGGCATCTTATCGTTTTAAAAGGTCAGAGTAGAAAAATAAGGGTTTGTAACATAAAATCTCGAAATGGTTTCGGAATTGGCATAGGTTAATTTTTTTTAGCATACCGAATTCTCTAAGAGCAAAATTCGTTGCATCTTTGACAACATCCGTGAAACAAATGGCGAGATGACAAGAAACGTTGGAAAAGCAACCTTATCTACAAGGGCGATATCTCATAAAGTATTTGACATTGGTGAGCTCGTCTCTCGTGAGACGAACGCATCGACGAATTGTTAGAGAATCGCACGGATGAGCAGCAAAACCTAGGGCTAGTGCAATGTCCCCCGAGATATTAGTTTGTAGTGCTCTTTACACAGTAATATCATAAATCACTATAGCTTCGCATCAGAATATCAAATTCATTCAAAGTGTTATTGTATTTTTGGACTTGACTCATGACATATTTTATTATATGGTAATTTGCACATTTTATGGGTATATTTGCCTGAAATAAATACATTTGTATTTGAATTTTAAATGGAAAGTTCCCGAGTAACCGTACTAACCTTTTCCACGCAGACAAAGTAGCAGGCTGATACTAGTTTATTACAATTGCTGCATAATTCAGCAATGTCTTTGTATTAACAAAATTAATGAACGATACAAATTGAAGTCCAAACAATTTTCACTCGCAAACATATTTTTTTAATCAAGCATTGAATTGTGATGCGTTGTTGTTTGAGTTGTTAGTGCCAGCCGATATTTTGTAGTAAGTAAACTATAAAATATTTAGTACGTGACAAATAAAATTGAAAATTCGTGTTCAATCTGCAATCGGCAAACCTATTATGTATCTTAGTTGCAAGCAAAAGTTGATTAAAATCTAAAAAATAATGGCGGCTCTAAAGTTTTTTGTAATGTAAAAAATTTGTGATCACTTTGAAAATATATTTTTTGTTACGGTAGACTATATTAAGATTTCTTCGTCTGTTTAGATTCTTTATTTAAAAATATATATTTAGATAAAACAACAACACAGTTCAATTGTCTTTCCTCATAAAAAGGCTTTCAGTCCTAGCTTACGCTCATTCAGAAATCTGATTTCGTCAATTTAACGGATTTAAATACCTTTTCGCGGAAAGTAGTGATTGAAAAAATGCCGAGAGGATTATCAGAAGTTATACGAGCAAGAATGGTAACTTTGAGGGAAGAAGGATACACCACGGGAAAAATAGCACGCAGAGTTGCTATATCCTGTGTCGTGACCACGTTGCAGAGATACCGCGGGATGAGTAATTTTGCTCACCGACCCCGCAGTGGTCGCCCAACTGTTTTGACTATTGCCCAAAAGTGCCATATTAGATTGCTGGCAGCCTGTGACCCAAGTTATCGTTAGTGCTTAAAAGTCGTTAAATTATGGAGGGTTGCGACAGTAGTTCTAAAGTTGTATTTATAAAAACTCTTATTTCGATAAGGCAAAGCTTGTCAAGCTATCTAACTGATGCCGTTCTTTCGCCATACGACGGTTTTTTTGTTTTTATGGGATAGGTTGGCAGACGAGCAAGCGGCTCACCTGATGGGAAGTGATACCGTCGCCCACGGACATCCGCAATACCAGAGGTCTTGAGGATGCGTTGCCAACCTTTGAGGAAAGATGATACGAAGAGAGAGATAAAAGGGGTGTGGTGGAGGCAGAGGGGGAAAGAGAAGGAGAACGTGGATGGGGGGAATCGGGCCTCCGGAACCTCCCACAAATCGACAAAACGCAATAGCAAGCTATGTTACTTCACGTCGGCGTTATGTAGGAATGTGGTACTTTTCCGGTCGTGCCATCCAATTCGGCTGTGGGGTTGCAGCGTGGTACTACCACAAATAAACCGAGGTTTCTATCAACTTAAGTTAAATTCGATGCTCGGACGAATCGCATCGGTGTCCGTGTTGTTGTGGTGACTGATACGAATTGTCAGAAGACGCGGTTTAAAAATCCCATCCAAGGACGTGCCATTTCTCTCTCTAAAATTGCAACGTATTCCTTTATGTTCTATGGGTATCTTGATACTAGTGCCAATATATGTTTTATATTACATATTTATTGAGCGCTGGCTTGTCCTTATGTTTAGCTTTCTTATACATCTTATGGAAGGTAAAACCAGATAGAAACGCATGTTTGGTCTGGGAAGAAATCAGGAAGTGCGTTTGCATGGAGAAAATGCCGAAAATATACTAACTAGATACTAATCTGTAACCTATGGTAAGTATCTCAGATATAGACTAATGTGTAATCTCAGATATAGCCTATTAGCACATAATACAACTTATTTTTAACGCCATACATAGCCCATTTATGTGATCAGGTTGTAGGCACTTATTATAGACCCTCGGCGATGAGCTTCCCAGCGATAAATTCACTCTCACTTCTAACGCCATTACACTTGAAATCGAATATCCGGCACCTACTCCCGCCACTTGTCATTAAATTATGTAAACTGGGACGGTTCTTTCCCTTTGCGGGATATTTTACCTACGCTACTGAAATAATCTGATGGTTCTTTTCGTGGTCGTTTTCGTTTAATTACTAATTAATGACTCATCTTTTTTCCACTTCTATAGTTTGACCTACATATTATTTTATTCCTGTGATATTTTAAAATGAACTGTAGTTTAACACTTCCAAAATATCAATTTCGTAATAGTAGTTTATGAAACTATTGCATAATACTTAGTTATGTGGAGTTACATACACAACTTTATCTTCTCTAATACATTGGAATTGAACCTAATAAATAAAAGATTAAATGTAAAAGAGGAAGAATTAGTTAACTGCTCATAATAATTATCAAAGTCACTCATTCAAGTAATTTCATAATGAAATTATATATTGTGCGGAGTCAAATTTTATTTACATTACTGCCTGCAGACATTTTCAAGCGTGAGTAAAAAATATCCACGCAATTTAATACAACAAACCACAAAATATTTTACCGATAAAATGGAACCGACTTCAACACTAAAAAGTGTGAAATAACTTGTTGAAGTCGGTACCATGACGTTCGAAAGTACCAATTATTACAAAATTATTTGCATGTTGCAGACTACAATTTTACCTTCGTCAAGAAAAAAAAATGTTAGGTACGTACTTAGCTCCGGCTAGAGGTTAATTAAATAAAGCGTGCGTTAAAAACGTGTGTTTTATTTTGATTCAAGTTTTAAATTTCGTAGTGTTCATAAATTACGTAAATATCAACTCGTTCTGAAGTTTACATTTTGAATTTTACGAAGTGAGAGTAGATAATATAGAATTATGTCAAAGATAACATTATTTTTCTAAACTTATTCTAAAATGCAGTCTAATAGTAAAATTGCTTTTATATAAGAAAATGTACTTAAGAAATTATATAAAATGAACATACAACAGTTTCGGCAATAAGTAGGTAAATAGTTTATTTAATGCTATAAGGAGACAGTACGCACGAAGCCCACATGGTGTTAAGTAGTAACCTCTGCTAAGAACAGATGCATTCCGACACGTGACTGGCTGAGCCCGTAACCCTAAGTATCAACTTAACCTGGAGCCTTACTATCAGCTTCAGAAAAACCATGCAAGTTCCGTGCAGTTCTTAAACCTGGCATAAACAATTTTGAATGAAATCATACCATGACGCTCATTTAGATTAACGGTTTGAATATCGTTTTCTCAAAGGTAAACGGATAATATTGTCTCTGGCATTCTAATAGTTTACTATAACCAACATGGCAGACGCCTAGACGTTTTTATGCTCATAAACTGAGTGGATTTAGGACGACTTGTTAACGAGAGTCCATACAAAAAACGGGTGAACGGTTTTTCTGCGGTTCTTGAATAGTAGGGCTGGGCAGGCCTTTTTTTTCCATGTGGGGAATGCTCTTACGCATCCCCGCCAACCTGGGGAGGTTCAACGGGGTATGTCGGACTCGTCATCTACGCGCTAACTGCACCCATAGCAGCAAGCAGACCGTACCGACTAAACCCCACACGGTGTTCCTACGGGCGCCTTGATGCCGCGTCAGCGGGTACGTTTTGGAGTCGTCCGTGGTCCCGGCGGCGTTAGTCATGAAGACCCCATCCGAGTGTCGGAGATTCTCTATCTCCTTCTCTATGAGTGGCGCGCGAGAACACCGCGCGCGCCATCTCGGGGCTGTAGCTATATGAGCAGCGGACTCCCCTCAGACCGCCACCCTAGACCCCTTTTATGGTGGTCAAAAAAGGGCTCGAAAGCGCCTGCCCTCCGGCGGCGGATCGGCAGAGTAGATGTTATTTCTCGCTCACGCTCCGCTGCCTCCTTCTGCGACACCACTTGTTCGCAAAAGGCTAGAGCCGCCTCCCATGACCTGTCGCTGTCCAGCATTGCCTTGATCAATGCTGGCAGGAAGAGGTCGTTTCCCACCTCAGCGACGAGGATACTACGTTCCACCGCCCACGCACTACACTCCTTCAACGTGTGTTGAGCGGTATCCTCGTCGTAACTGCAATGGTGGCACTGCGTTGTTGGCTCCCTTCCAGCTATGCGGCACAGGTACTTACCAAAGCAACCATGCCCTGAAAGTACCTGCACCAGCCGGAAGGTAAGACATCCATGGCCTCTATCCAGCCAGTCCTTAAGAACGGGCCGGACAGCCTCGACGGTCCAGCTACCGGCCCTTGGTTGGGCGAGTCGCTCCTTCCACTTTTCAACCAAAGCCCGTCGAGCTTGGAACTTCCAGGTCTCTTTTGCCCTTGGTGGGAGAAACACTCCTTGGAGGTGGAGATCTTTGCGCCACTTGTACATAGCGGCAAAGATCTGCGCCTCCAAATCCCAGGGAGGGGATCCCGCCAACAGACACGCCGCCTCGTACGAGATAGTGCGATAACCGCGTATTACCCCGACGGCCATCACCCTCTGAGGTTTCCTCAGGAGGGCAATGGATTGTTCGGTCAGGGTCTCCACCCACACTGGTACTCCGTAGAGCGCCATGGATCGCACCACGTCCATATATAAGCGACGAATTAGCGCACTGGGGCCTCCGAGATTAGGAAGCAGCCGTTTCAGCGACGCGGCTGCAGCCATCAAACGCGGGACCAAGCGGGTGAAGTGTTCACGGAAGTTCCAACGGCTATCGAGGACGAGTCCAAGGTATCTAACATTTGACTCGACCTCAATACGGGTTTCACCAATGGTGATGTGGGCACCCCTCGGTGGCACCCGCCGCGGGCCATGAAAGCACATGGCTTCTGACTTGTTGAGCGCCACCCGGAGTCCTAACATCCCTATTCTGCCAACAACGAGTGCCACGGCCTCCACTACAAGACGTGCAGCCATCTCATATATCTCACCCCGGGCAGTTACAAACGTGTCGTCTGCATAGCAGGTTACGTTGGTGCCCGGGGGGAGATTTCCTCGCAGCACCCAGAAAGGTAGGACCCGATAATCCGACTAAGGTAGGGAGGCACGTTGTGGTACTTCAGTGCCTCCCTTATACGTCCCATGGCATGAAGTTAAATGCATTGGCGATATCTAATGATACTGCCACCATTATCCCGCGGTGGGACACCACCTCATCTGAGTAGGCTTTAATGCGATTGATGTCATCAATCGTCGACCGACCCACTCGGAAACCATAATGGTTGTCGGACAAATCAGGGCTCACCTCACTAAGGTGCCGAAAATAATCGACTAATCGACTACATTCTTGTCGAAAAATGCCAAATAAATAAACATTAATTGGGTAGCCATACAACAAATGTGTGTTTTTTTTCCTATTTTAAGCTCAATATTAATAACGGTAACAACCTTAAATTTTCACAGAATATGTAGTTGTATATTACCTTTCAAAATAAATAAATATTTTTTATTCGTTTAACAAACTTAATTTTTAATCAATTTTTACTCGATCTTAATAAAGGCCACTTGGCCGTTTTTTTTTGCACACCGTACTTGAGCGCCAAAATGACGTCACATGGTGAAGCGTCTAGTTAATGTGACCGCGTTGTACGAGTAAGCTCGATATATGCCACCAAAACGTTGAGCACTGTAGATAGCAAACTGAGAGTGATGTCCTAACACGGACGTATTTGAGACACGTTTTTGGTGTTTATATGGCATATCTGTTCATCTTTAGATCATGGTATAAACACGGCACACAACATAATAAACCTAAAAAATTATTGTGTAGCATCATCAGCGTATTAATTTCAAAATATTATAAAAATACTTATCAAAAAGTTACAAAGGAAATTTTAATAGGGACAGGGTCAGATCATCACATATATGGTGTCATTATGCCGGGCCGCAGCGGGGCGGAGCGGGCTAAAATCCATTCATAAAACTTGAAAACATCTGATATTAATTTCCTTCAGTAGTTTGTATACTACAGCGTTAATTTTCGACAGATTGTCAGAAGGCTATAACCATAACGGTATCACTTAACGGCTATCATTAATTTGCCGATCCCTGGCTTTGGAAAACTTTCCCTTTGATGTCTTATATTGAAGTATAGGGTCGCCAATATTTATTTCTAAAAGAAATTTCATGTAATTGGGTTACCTTGGACAGTCTGAATGACAGTTCAATTACAGTAAGTAAAGAAGATTCAGCCTACGTGTTTATAAAACTGACCAACTGTACTCGTGCTTTGAAGTTTTATCGAAAAGAAAATGAGGGTCGGTCACTAATCCAATATCCGCTGGCTCGATCAATACCACGGATTTGAGGTTTCGGTGATGATTGCATCATGACGAAATACACAGCATGGTGATTGCACCTTCTTGTTAGTCAGTTGATCCGCCTGTGTGTGTGTATGTGTGTGTGTTTGTCAATTCACAGTGGATTGACAAGCTAGAGGCTAAACTAGTGTCACTTTAAAAAAAGATTACGTTTAGTATATGGTCCCTCTTTTGTTTGCTAAGTTGTACTATATTTAAATTGTTTCAAGAAAAAAGTTAAAAATGGTACAGGCCTGATCACGGAGTATGTGGAGAGTAGTTAAAATATTTCTTCCTAACTTGGAAAAAATCGTAAAAGACGAAGAAAAGCGACTTACTAAGTGGTAGGCCCATCCTGCAAGATTTCGTCTTAGTTGGTACCACCGCAGTGCCAGATATTCTGCCGCGAAACAATAAGCGCAAGCATTACTGTGTTAAGGCACTGTAGCATGTGAGGTTGCTCCGAAAGATACTGTAATACCAAAGCATCAAGATGACGAGCGCAGTACAGTGCTGCGTAATACTGCAGTTAATTTCTCGTTCCCATTGCAACTGTGAAAGTTATGCGTAGTCCTTACCATCAGATACACGAATTGCCCGTCTAATCACTTGTTAATAAAAAAGCGTTAAAACGTCGCCTATCGTCCTGGTTTTTTTACAGCGCTAAGCCGCCACTTATCGTGCCGGTGTTTTTGTGAAACAGTCGTTAAACTATATAGGAGCATCTGGGCGGTCTAAAATAAAGTGCAGTAAGTAATCAGTAAAGTATCTCAACCGGTCTCAGGTCAAGAAATAACAGAAAGACGGAAAAGCGAAAGCATATACTTCCGAAAGCATTTCTACTCGTAGAAACAAGTCAGATGCCATCTGTTCGTTTTTTCTCTTGGCGAGGCAACCCGGCTATATTTCAACGTTGGAACCCTTCTAAAGGTCAACTAATTAACTAGTTGACGTTCGCTAGTAATTAAGCATACTTTTTAATTTATGTGGGTTGTGCCGTCCTCGTTACTGCTTCTTTAAGTAATAATATGTTTTATGTTTTTTAAGTCGGTTTAGTTGTCTTTGTTGGGATTGTCACTTTAAATATAGATGTTTTGTGTATTAAGACTTATCCAGAAAAATGTGAAGTAAATTTATTTCTTATTATTAGGAATAGTCTAACCGCAATTATATTTAATGGTGAGTGAAAATAAGGTTGAAGATAATAGTGACGACTGGTTGTCGAAGACAGGTGCCGAAACATACTGTTAGGTGTTTAGGTTAGATTTTATATATTATATTAAAACTACTCACGCAGAAGCTTGCATAAAATTGGGACCTAACTACTACTGCGTCCCAGGAAGTAGTAAAAACTCCGAAATTAAACCAAAGTTTATCTAATACTCAAACAGGTTCATCCCTGATAAACAAAGCCAAAAACGGCAATGACGTCCAGAACGTAGGCTAGGTAAACGAGGGTCCGGGTCTGGGGTGCGATGCGGGGAGAAGGCGCATGCAGGGTGGAGGGACAATGGTGAATGAATGACAAAGGTGTGGGTTTTGCAGAGCGCATTAACTTCAACGAACTCAAAACATAAGCTTGTATAATAGCACTGTACAAAAAATATTCATAATATTTTTTTAACTTTGTATGAAAACAATTTTATGCGATTTTAATTTGGCTCAGTTTTCCATTGCCTGACGTCGGTTTGAGGGTTGATATTTTTTTCACAGAAAGGTCACGTTATTATATGAACACACGCCAAGTTTCAATACCAGAAAACGCGTAGTTTTTGAGAAAAAAATTATTGAAAATCAATTATTTTTGCAATATTTACGTGAATCCATACCACAGATTATGTAGAATTCTCGCAATTGAACGTTTCGTTTTAACTACAGTTAAGTTGTGGTACATTCGGTAACATTTTATTTTATGTAAATTTACGTAAATAATTATATTTTGAAGTTATTTCAACTGTTTTTCATTACTTTTACGTAAATAATTATATTTCGTACTTATTTCAGCTGTTTTTCATTACTAGCTATTAAAATGGGTAGTATTTACCGTCTCTTGCCGGTTTGTGAAACGAAACGTAAAATTGACGCCATTTCGTATTGTCATTGTCATCGTCAGTCAGTCATCTTTTGTGTTCCTTGCAGTTGAGCGCGTTTTCGTACTCCTGTCGGTAAACTATTTTACAAGAAAACAATATACAGAAATCTAACGACATTATAAATAAGAACACCACACGAAAAAAAATTAGGTTAGGTTGAAACTGCGACAACCAACGCGCGAGCCGAGCGAGCGAAGCGAGCGTGCCGCGGCAGCGGCCGGCGAAGCGCTAAAAAGTCAGTTACACATCCAACAAAACAATAAATTAGATCAGCGAAGTGTTAAATAACGTGAGGTAATGATTTTACAAAAATAAGCATAACTCAAAAACTATGCATTACCTTGTAATAAAAATGGTGAAAAAGGGAGGGGAGGACCCTATCCTTCCCCCCTTCAACCCCCTATTTCATGCCAATCTATTAAAAAATATTATCTTAATTTTAATCCATAAAATTAGGAAAATTAAAAAAAAAGTAAAAAAGGGGGGGTTCCCGTGCTTATTATTAGAAGAGGGGGGAGGGAAACCCCTCCCACCCCCCTCCCCATCCCCCCCCTTAATTCGGCGGCAGTCAATGGAAAGTCGTACCTTCGCGCTGTATATTATATCTATATTCTGCAAAAACGTAATAAGCGAGCCATAGAGATTCGCAGGGTCCTTTTCATAATTGAAAAGGGTCTTTGCTTACTTATTTTATAAGAAACAGACAGCCTTGCCTTACTTGTGCATATTTGAACATGTATTATTGTATATTCGTATTAACTTGTCTGTCTTTATTAAGAAACAAACAAGTCTTTCCTCTTCATAATATTATAAAGAGTGAATTCGTTAGAGATGGCCGTGCGGGAGGGATGGCCAGTAGAGATATTTCTAGATACCTCCACTTGAGGCAGCAGCGTTGCAATTAGTTTACTTTGCACGACGCTAAGGAGCAACAGCTAAGCAAAACATTTTACTAAATATTACCAGAAAGTGAGTAAATAAGCTTTGAATTTACACAGCATTGGTGAATTTTTTTAGAACCTTCATATACCATTGTGTTACACTATTTTTTATGAATTTTTTTTAATGTATTATGTATTCATTGCATCATTCATATTTCTTCGATATAATACATTTAACAACTGTTTAATATGGTAACTTATGCCAAACTTATATATTATATATATTTATATATATATATATATATATATTAATTAATTTAATAATAAAAATAATTTTAATATATAAATATTTAATGGGGGTTAAAGTATTATATAAAGAATAAATTATTTTTTATTATTTAATTTTTATATATATATATAAAATATAATATATATATATATGTACTGTCCAGTACAAACTCTCCACGCCAATGGTCTGAATCGGAAATCATTCTGCTCTACAAAAAAGGAGATCCAAATAACATAAGGAATTACAGACCGATAAGCCTACTACCATCATTATATAAACTTTTCTCGTCATTATTAGAAAAAAGGTTAAAAGTAACAACAGAAAAATTTCAACATATCGAACAGGCGGGCTTTCGTCGAGGCTTCTCCACAGTCGATCACATACATTCGCTAGAGATGCTTATAGAAAAATTCCTAGAGTTCAACAAACCACTCTATATAGTTTTTATTGACTACCAAAAAGCTTTCGATACTTTACTCCACTCATCGATCTGGGAAGCTCTAATATCACAAGAAGTACCTTTGGAATACATACAAGTCCTAAAAAACATCTACGACAATAATACCAGCAGAGTGAAGTTGGAAACCACTGGATCACCCATACAAATAAAAAGAGGTGTGCGGCAAGGAGATCCAATCTCTCCAACAATCTTCATAGCGGTGCTGGAGTCTATCATCGGCAAACTAAACTGGGAAAAAGTGGGCATAAACATAAACGGACGTTACCTGAGCCATCTCAGATTTGCGGATGATATAGTTCTGCTATCAGAAAGCACAACCCAACTACAACTGATGATAAACTCTTTACATGAAGAAAGTCGTAAAGTAGGCTTGGAAATCAATTTAGATAAAACAAACGTCATGACGAATCATAATAAAATACCAATTTATCTTAGTAACCGACCGCTATCGTATGCTGATACTTACATTTACCTGGGAAAACAAATCTCATTTAACCCACGCAACAACGAACAGGAAGTAGAGAGAAGGGCCAACATCACCTGGAAGAAATTTTGGAACCTCAAAGAAATCCTAAAAAGTGACATGTCCATAAATTTGAAAAGTAGAGTCATGAACACCTGCCTACTCCCATCACTAACTTACGCTTGTCAAACGTGGAAATTCACAAATAAACTAAAAAATAAGATCATTACCAGCCAAAGAAGTATGGAGAGAAGCATCCTGAAAATCAAAAAGATACAAAAAATCCGCCATACCGCCATAAGACAGAAAACTAAAGTTATCGACGCACTCAGTTACTCACAGAAGCTAAAATGGCGATGGGCTGGACACATAGCCAGACTCAAAGATAATCGCTGGACCAAAACGACAACGTCATGGCTAGGACCATCGGGCCAGAGGAAAAGAGGTAGGCCAAATACGCGCTGGATAGACGATGTCATAAAAATAGCAGGCACACACTGGATGCGAGAAGCTGAAGACAGAGAAAAATGGTCATCCTTGGAGGAGGCCTTTACCCTCCGTTGAGAGGGGTTCTTGTACCCATAAAATATAAAAGCAACTAAAAGAAAAAAGCACCTAATTAATTAATGCATGCAAACTGTTTTGATGTTTATTTTTTCTTTTAATTTTCTTCTTTTGAATTGTTAACCTATAAGTATTTGTAATTGTAACAAGAAATAAAAGGCTTTTTATTTTATTTTATTTATTTATAAGATAAAACACCAATGGAAAGCTATCGCATCGCGTGGTTACTGGAGTAAGGAATTATTGAAAGCTGCTATAAATTGTTTAAAAAATTAAGCAATGTATATTTACAAAGCATATGTCGTCTACATTATACCTCGAAAATCGCTTGAGATAAGGTATAAGACTGATAATGATAAGAAGGGGCCTATGGGATCAACATTAATACTTGGGCGTGAAAATGAAAAAAAAACTTACCAACCATATTAAAATGATGCAAGAAAATGTTTTTGCGAAGAAAATGTCCCGTTAATAAATAATGCATCAAAGGTCGCACGGCCAGACACAATAGAAATTTCATTGTTATAATGACATCGACCCTTGAAGGGTTAAGGACGTGAGAGTGATAGCCTACCTGTTTGCTGGACAGCTTAAAATAAATCACAAATTTAAAAAACCAACGAAAAAGCGGGTTATCATTGGTCGCAAATGTTTTTGCGAAGAAATCCATCTATTGTTTTAACGAAGAAAAACCAATATTGTGCGACACATCGCCTGACGAAGACTTAGAAAATGAAGAAGATATTTGTGCTGGATGCGGCAAAATGTATACAAAACCCGTCTCATCGAAAATTGGGTTCAATGTTTAATTTGTAATATGAGGGTACATAAAATGTATACATAATTTAATGACATGTGATTTAGATGTGCTCTGTATGTGAACAGAAGAAGAAAGATGACTTGAAGCAAGAATAATTGAGAATGATATTGGAAAAGGCAAGTCCAGCACTGGTCATCTATCCCGTACTAATAAGGCCAACTTACACTAATGTGCCGGGTGAGATGGCCAATCTTGTTATTTTTTTTATTCTGTTTATTTATTATAATACTAGATCTCACCTTGATTTTTACAAGAATAATTACGGGTTATTTAGGCTGGAGTTCACCAACTACAACTTAACTGTTGATTACTTAATCGCTCGCTTGAATTTGAACAGTTGTTTGAACGTGTCGCGTTTTTTGGTGTTCACCATCTTTTTAAAGCGAACGTTTAACTAATCGAGCGTTTTCGAACGAATGAGTCGTAAGTGAATTAATGGTATAATACTTCTTTGAAAAGATAGTAGCGCATCATAAACCATTTACATTTATCTGAGTTACATTCAAATATGGTAAGGTAATATTAATATACTACAAAATGTAATGCGTGATAAGTCAATGGTATGTTCACAAGTTGTATGTCTTCCTTACTCAGCACCCTTTTTTATAGTAATGTCAAAATCAGTTCGACTCGAAGCTCGAAGCGTCTGTATTCCATGTGTTTGTATTGTTTGCGTCAGAGTCGTTTCGTGGTAATTTAAAATTCTAATTCACGATAGTATTATTGAAGTGATTATGGAAGATAAACGTAAACTTCACTAATGAAGAGAAGTCTGTACTTACGGAACTTGTTGTAAAGTACAAAGACAAAGTTAAGAAAAAAATCAATCCTAAAAAGGCAATGGGGTTGGCTATAGCCATCCGGTACCTGATTTTGATGAAGGTGCGAGTTTAGGGGTATCATTGGGGTCCACCTGAAGCCCTTCCAGCAATTTTTTTTTGCCGGAAACGTAGTTTAAATTAATTATGATTAAATTAAAATTTGATAAAAAAAAGTGAAATGGAACGCAATGTTGAGAAAATGGTACAATATTAAGTTGTCAAATTAAGTTGTCAAACTGAGTTAAACGAAACGTATCGTTATCGTTAAACGTAAGAAAAAAAAAGGCGCCATTTTGTCTTACTGACAGATGGACTGTCATCCATTCATTCCGTTTCTCTCGTAGTTTCGTGAATGTGTGCTCTCTTGTTTTTCGATTTTTATTACGACTTTGGCTTTTTCCCTGGACTTCCTTCGATTGCGCGACGACTTGAAACTTGGCTTGCTTACCGGATTTGTTTGGATTGCTCTACGACTTGAACTTGGCTTGAAAACTGGACTGCACTTGGCTGTAATGGAGTATTACAGTACAATACCCGAAGCGGACGCGGTTTCGGCTCCTGATCTGCCCGTCGAACCTGTTGCCGGACCTTCTTCGGCTCCTGATCTGCCCGTCGAGCCTGTAGCCGGACCTTCTTCGGCTCCTGATCTGCCCGTTGAACCTGTCGCCGGACCTTCTTCGAGTAATGACGACGACGACAACGAGCTTATAACCAAACGAAAACTTTGCGTCATTGAAGTGATTGATCATTGGAATTTAACTGACGTTGTGCGAAAATTGGGCACTAAAGACCAATGCATCAAATATAGTGAAGACCAAGGTCTCATACCAACTGAGAAACGGTGTCGAACCCACAGGACATCCATGAAAGTGTCATACTCATGCGGATGCACAAGTTTTGGTACATTTGTGTGCTCAAAAAGATCATGCAAATCTAAATCGGGCAGCGGTGCCAAGATCTCTCGCAGAATTGGCACATTTTTCGAAAATATTGCTATCGACATAATGCATGTTTACTATCTTATATATGCATACTCACAAGGATGGACCTACGACCAAACAATTCACGAAGACCCTTATAAAAAAGAAAGGAAGCAATGTTTAAGCCCAAATACTATAGCCGATTGGTTTAATTACTGCAGAGAAGTAGTTGTGATATTTTATGAACATGACAAACAACGCACGAGCCGAGCGAGCGAAGCGAGCGTGCCGCGGCAGCGGCCGGCGAAGTGCCAGAAGCGAACCGCCTTAATAAGTTAGGTGTGAAACAAAAAATAGGTTAGGTTAGGTTAGAACATGACAAACAACGCACGAGCCGAGCGAGCGAAGCGAGCGTGCCGCGGCAGCGGCCGGCGAAGTGCCAGAAGCGAACCGCCTTAATAGATTAGGTGTGAAACAAAAAATAGGTAAAAAATACTGATATAGCCGAAAGTGAGGTTAAGTACTAAAAAAATTATTACTCAAAAACTAAAGGCCTCCGGCGGGGGAGGGGGGGGGGGTGCAGGGGGGGCTTCAGCTTCAACTTAATCAATGGTGACTGCTTGGTGAACAGCAAACTTTTGCTAAACAGTCGTTTAAGAGTTAAAACTTTCGTTTAAAATTTAAACAAGTGTTGGTGAACATGGGCCTAAAGGTTTAACTAGGTATAAAAATATTTTATGTTTAGTATTGCTTTAAAAACTATATATTTAAGTGCAGATTCAATTTAATTAAAACTGTCTCACACTCGCCCTAGATAATGACAGTTTGTACTGTTCACGTGAATGATACAATTACGTTACACTTACGCAGTTATTCGTCCTAGGCCTACTGTTTCTTGCCCGTATTCTCGTTAGTGGACTATTTATTTTGTATCCTCACAGTAGATTATTATAAAGCACATTTATTATTAATAATTGACGTTTGTAAGTGCGTCTTGTAATAAATTAAATAAATGATTTTCATTTCATTTTACATCAAATAAGTGAATAGTACCTATCGTATTATAAATAATTATTTTCGACATGTTTGTCACCTAACTCCTCCTAAACGGCTTAACAGATTCAGATTACCTTTTATGTGTATATTTCAAAGCATTCCTGAGTGCTTAAAAAACACAATTGTAACCGGTAGGTGGAGCTGCTGTCGCTATATCACTGATCTTCTTGATACGAGCGAAGCCGCTGGTGGGCCGACTAGTAGAGTATAAAAAACAATATAAAGGATGTTTTTTCAGAGGTTTGGTTTTAAAACTGATATTATTTTTTCTACAGACTGTCCCTTTGTTCAGTACATTTTGCCATTTCATAATCCTTTATGAGCAGGTGGAAACATTGGCCCATTTTTTTTAACTGTACTGGTTATAATTTTTCCATTATTGGAGAGCGCTGCAGAAAGATGATTGCTGACTTCTTCGTACCTCAGTTGAATGGCATTAATGAGACATAGCTTTAGTTTCAACAGGACGGCGCAACATGCTACAAAGCGGGCTGCACCACCAGTTTTATGCGGGAAACATTCGGTGAAAGCATAATTTCGCGTAATGGACCTGTTAACTAACCTCCACCATTGTGTGATCACCCACCTTTAGATAACTTTCTTTGGGGGTGTATCAAGTCACTAGTCTATGCTGATGTTGGACCATTCGAAAGTCTAAATCATTACGACTCATTACTCGCTGTGTTATTGTTGATATACGACCCCAGATGCTCGATAAAGTAGTCGAAAATTAGACTTCACGATTGCGCTTCATTCGACCTAGCCGTAGCGCTGATATGCCCGAAATCATACTTAAACAATAATTGCATAAAATTACCTTTTACGTAAACCCAATATCAACAAAGTTATCATTTTGAAAGTGTATACCTCTAAAAATATCCTTTATTTCAACGTTGATGTCATCTTTAATTCCGGTAGTCTATTGATTGTGTAGATAGTGATCATTTGGTTGTATAGTCATTAGTCATAATGCAACCCATCTCATTATTTTAGTATTATCCAATCTCAATTCCACTACGTTGATCTAAAACAATTGATACAAATTCATCATACTGCCCGAAATCTCATTGTAACCATGTTATAATTTGGAAATGCATTCATGTAAAACTAATACACCAACTCAATTGTATTTACACGCACCAAATGATGAAAACGAACGTATAGATAGAGAGAAATGCCTACCGAATTATACGCAAAATGTATTAACTTTTAAAGTGTCTATTGTGATTTTTGACTATACTTTGTTTTACGAATGACAGTTTTGTAAATTTATTAGTTATAGACGTTAAAATTATTCCGTGGGTAAAGTATCGAGCACGTTGCTTTATGCGCACGCAAAAACCAAATAGTGTCAAACATTCAACTTGTTCCAAACAATGCCGCGGAAGCGATAAATACAGGTGCTACCGAAGTTGTCTTCCCATGATAACATAAATGAGTTTGCATGAATGACATATTATTATACGAATAAATGAAATTGAAGTGTATATTGCAATGTCCAATTTTTTACTTAATGCATATGAAAGTTTATACGATAATTATAACAAACATACAGTTTTTAAAATTGTTATCAGCCGTGCGATTCTGTAATTTATTTTTTTATTTATTTATTAATATGAACGCACTTGCAATTATACATTTTATTAGTTCTTAAATAAAACAAAACAAAGTCTTAGCTAATGAAGTAATTTAATAATAAAATTATTTATATAATGTCAAACTTAAATAATAATACTTAATAAAATGTCAATTTAAATATTATTCACAAAATGTCAGTTTGATTTCTAATGATTCGTCGATGCGCTCGTTGACGAGCTCACCGATGTCAAATACTTTGAGATATCGGACTTGTACATAAGGTTGATGTTCCAACGTTTCTTGTCATCTCGTCATTTGTTTCAAGGATGTTGTCAAAGATGCACCGATGTTTGCTCTTAAGGGCCCCATACACGGTATGATTTATCTGTACGATCCGTCGCGTCAAACCGATCGAAACGACGAATCGATGGTGTATGTCAAGATCGTTAACGATTTATTTAATCGAAGACGATGTCGGAAATCGCAATAAAAACCCATGCAATCATGAATATCGTAACGATGAATCGTCAGTGTATGGCTCTATGGCTGGCTTATATGAATGATATATCTTTTATTGCAGTACATACCTTACAATAGTCATGACATGCTGTGTAAATGGCGGTGCAGGTTTAGGAATGATTTTTCCCAATAACTGTGGTGAAATTATCGATGAGTAATCTTCATAACGTCCAGTGGCTAGAAAACGCAAAGTTGCACTTAGACGCTCGTGATTACTAACAGCTTGTCTCATGTTTGTATTGTTCTTTTGTATTTTAGGCGATACTAGTTTCAATAATTTTAGGTACGTGGGTTCCGTCATTTTCATACAATTGTGCCAATCTTCTGGATGGAACCTTAATTCCTTTAAAAGATTTACATGCGAATACTGATTTTGCTTTAATAGCCATTTCTTAACCCACATTCTTCTAGGCTTTCTTTATTTCTTTTGAATCCGAATCAACGCTACCACCGCATAGGTAAGGAAAAGAAGTTCATTTTCCATTTTATGGGGCACGTATTTAATTATTTGAACACGTCTTTATCCTTCAGCTTCAAACAAGTAAATGATCGATCGTTACGACCAGTCGTTTCGTGTATGAGCGACATTTTTGATGCGATCAATCGTCACGATTTTCATCAGATCGATCGTATAGATGAATCGTACCGTATATGGAGCCCTTAAGAGAATCGCACGGCTGAATGTCGGTATGCTCTGACCAATTTCCAAAATGGCTGGACCGATTTTAACGGGATAATTACGGGCATCTAGCTATTGTTTATGGCTTTCATTTGTTATTTCATCAGCACTTTATAACATTTGATAATATAAAAATGAAATAACAATAGACGCCTTAAATAAACTACAGGTGACCAAATAGCTGGTGTTTACCTCGGGCAACGTACTATGAACAGAGCATGGCTATTCAACGAGGTAACGTTACCAACTTTTTGGGCACTCTACCTGCAGACAGGGTTTTAAATGCTGTAATCCTCAAAAAGTTTTATTGTAAAAGGTATCTAAATATTCATTTATATGTCCAATTGATATTAAAATTTGAGTAAATATTCTTTTTTAAAAAGGAAAGTATACAACTCGGACGATAAAATGAACGATAAATATTTTTTTCGATACCAATTTACAGTTCTGTATAAATTATGACAATTCAATTAGTTTATAAATTTATTAAAAACACGCAATACAATACCAACACAATGCAATATCTAATCGGAAAACCTTTTCTCGTGACAATGCCTTCAGTGCTTTGCTGTTGACGTGCTTGAAACTAAACGATTTCTATTTCATCTTTGAAATAATTCTGCGAGCTAAGCACTTATTCGATAAACAGAACCACGTTCTTCCAGCGGGAATTGCCAACATGCATTTCCGTACATGAGAAAATAGTTTTCAAGCAGTGCCAGCTGACCGATGCATCATGCATGCAGTATGCATGCGATTATGCGCGAGCTTGCGGCTACTGGCATTTTAGTTCCTCTGTCATGCAAGCTTGGCATAGCGTTGAGCGTTTCCATTGTGTACAAAGGGCAGTTGAGTTGTTGAGAAAAAGACGTTACGTAGAGGTAACGTAACTTAAATTGTGACGATATCATATTCTTTTATTTTTTTTATTTAAGCGATGCTATCAACTGCGCCAGCCGGTCACATTTATTACACTGCATTTACTGAGAATACTTTTATTAGCGCCATTATATATATAAAATCACTTTTAATATACGTTACGTGCATATAAATTCGAAAACAAAGCCTTGAAGCAGCATCGTAGAAGGTTAAGCTATATGAATTTTCGTGTTACAGAGGTTGTCTCTCGATTAAGAACATTGAGGCAAGTCTCATGGCTATGTCTAGCCGTCGACTTTACACGTATGTTTTGTTACGATGCGACATTATCTTTATGAGTGACAAGCATCTGCGCGCGACTTTTTTTTTCAAAGAATAGGATTATCGCTACCCTTAGGAACTATACCCGTTAAATAGGGATAAAAATAACCAATGTGGTAATCCCGGATCAATCCATGTCCATTCTGATCGTGTCATCCAAATCTGTTTTTTTCGTGATTGAGTTACAACCTTCTACTCGTATACATCCATATTTTCATATGTTATTAGTGTGATGTCCGGCATCTACTTCGTTAGGTATGATACGATAATGAGTAAAGTTTATACCCTGGATAAATCAGATTTCAATAAAAACATGCTTTATTAATTGTATACGATTTAAATAAAAAAGTGTCCGCGTTACAGAAACCATCTTTTACTTTGGGATTCAGTTCTTAACGTGTTTTATTTAAACTGAAAAATATCGTCTCGTATTAGTCGAACGAGAAGATTTAGTTAGTAATAATGAATGTAACAACAATGGAAACAGTTTCTACTGAGTATAACGGTGATTTACAAAGGCAAACATAGTACAGAGAGTACAGCCATTTCAGTGAAATTGCAGGCATCGGACACATTTTGGCGCGTCTGTACATAATTTGATTTCTCTATTACACTTTATCAATAGATATCTTGACGTAACAGGCATACGGGACCCCACTTTGTGGCATATGTTGCGTTTAGAGGTGATTTCGTACAAAGGTTTTTTGACACGTAACAAAGAATCGAAGTTCATGTACTCGAATAGTTGGCCATAAACAGATGATCTAACTGA
This sequence comes from Selenia dentaria, assembly GCA_917880725.1. Taxonomy (NCBI): domain Eukaryota; kingdom Metazoa; phylum Arthropoda; class Insecta; order Lepidoptera; family Geometridae; genus Selenia; species Selenia dentaria. The sequence continues at coordinate 25,941,587 of OU862893.1, forward strand.
ACTGAAAAGTGGCCATATTCATTCTCGAATGCGGTTGTACATTGCGACAGATTTTGTACACGAAATAACAATTAAAGTATGAATATCCAAATGAAGCAGAGTATTTTTAATTTCAATTTGTATGACATTTAGAATCCTCACACGTTACCATACTGGTTGTGTTATACTATGGCACAAACGTTCATCTCGTCTCGCCTTTGTTCCATAACGCTTCAACCAAGATGTCTGAAGATGGTTTTCACACGAGTTTCTAACAGAGAATACTAAGTACTGTAATGAACTGTTAAGTATTCTGTGGTGCATATACGTATACCTACATAACTTACTTTTGGAACTATAGTTACTGTTGAATCTTAAAGTACTTGCAATCTTTCTTCATGTCATGGTGTAGAAGCTAAAGCCAGAAAAACACATACTAAACAATATTATATCTAACATCATAATAATTTACTTGCTGCTGTTTTAACATATTCGCTCGATCTACATAAAATATTATACATTGCAACCAAAATAAATCTTCCACCCTACACTAAACCTTAACCTACGAAAGACCTTATGTTACAAACCGAGCTAGCGAAGCGTCTAAGTTTCGGGATTGGCCAAAAATGCTTTTGTCCGTCTGTCAGTCTGTTCTTGTCTACAGCCGTGCGATTCTCTAATAATTCGTCGACGAGCTCACTGATGTCAATACATTATGAGATATCGCCCTTGTACATAAGGTTGTTTTTCCAACGTTTCTTGTCACTTCTTCATTTGTTTCACGGTTGTTGTCAAGGATGCAACGATGTTTGCTCTTAGATAATCGCACGGCAGGCCGCAGTTTTAACCGATTTTGATGAGAATTGGTGTGCCAATTCTCATCAAAATCGAAGTCAGAGAATTGGCTTCTTGATTTATTTAAATTATGTCGATCGCTATTACTAGGTACGCTGTTATAGGGGTCCTCCCTATCAAAATTGCGGGGGGTAATACATAGGGGGGTGGGAAGAGGAAAGTTTGCTGTAGCAAAACAGATTTCAGAGAATTTGAGACGTACACAAACACTATTCTACGTTGTGTGGTCTCTATGTTGTGGAAAAAGTCGAAAAGAGGGAAGTGGAGGGGGAAAACGGGGGGGTGTTTGCTGTAGCGTTATATTTACACAGAATTGGTTTTTTTTTGGAAAATTTACACCCGTAGTTTCGGTTATTGCGTGGTTATAAGGGTTATAAAGCCATTACTGCGGACGCACCTGCTGGATCCTTAAAACGGTGAATACGTTGTTTTAGAGGTCATATGTTAAGGCAGATTGAGGTGACGTCGGGTCGCTAAGATCCAGGAGGCCTATGTTCTCCAAAAACGAACTGCACAGTTCCGTTTGACGGATTTTGCGTTTTCTGTGAAAATGAAAGAGCACATATACGGCAATGAACATAACGGTGATGAAATGTAATAACAGATTTAGAACATATACCTATACTGAAGGTATGATTTATGTTAGAGTGATGATGAAATATGCAATCTCTAAAAGCAATTTGTTAAACTTTTATTTTGTGTGGGTCTATCTAAAATCGACTTTTATATTATTTTTAAATATTAAATAGTACTCATATTAAAATTGTATATGTAGAACATATACAACACTAGCTGGTGCCCGCGACTACGTCTGCGAAGAATAAGTGTTTCGAGTAGCTTATTATCTTCTTTCACATAATAATTAGTACTCACGGGATGCACACCACGATTAGGCAGGTTTTGGAGTTCCCGATATTTCGGGTCAGTTACAAGCACCATGTTCACGGGTAGACTGAAAATGCGGGTGGGTGTGACAAAAGTTCGAAGTTATTAAGCTCTTAACTAATTGTAGTTAGGTAATCGTTACAATTTTTATGTGCATTTTCAAAAAACGATATAAAAGAATATTTAGTGACACTTCCGCTGAAAAAAACAATGATTTTGGCCTATTTGGGGGTCAGTCAGTTGACTGTCGGTCTAGCGCTCGACGAGTCAACATCTTCTGAGGATGCCTCGTGTAGAGGCAAAACACATGTCAAATCGTTTTTGGTTTATTTGGGTTTTCTTGTGTGTTTTTTATTTTGTATTCTTCCTATTAAGCAGTTTGTGCTTTGCAAACCCCCTAATAGGCCAAAATCATTGTTTTTTTTTCAGCGGAAGTGTCACTAAATATTTTTTAATATCGTTTTTTGATAATGGATTTCCGCAAAGTAACGCCTGAATCAATAAATTAAATAAATTATGTGCATTTTGACTGAACCTTCTTATTATCTTCATTTGCTTAAATATTTCATTTTCTCATAGCCATGGTATAAAGTATGCAACTTTTGAATTAAACGGATTTAAATCGAGGGCAATAAACTATCTACGCTTGTGATTCAAATGTTGGAATCCTGAGCGATGCGAGTGATTCAGTCGTTAGCTTAGCAGACACACTTGCTCATGATTCATCTGTGGCCTTTGCTTTATATCCTACCTACTTTATTCACTAATTGCATTACTATTAATGATCTGTATGGAAGGACTACATTTAGTAGTAGACGTCATTTGTTTGATGATGAGGATGTTCATTATGTTTTTCCATATGTGTTATTGTTTATTATCAGTATAAGCCAATGACGTAATAATTGAATAAATATTGTCAGAACTTATTTATCAGCTACATTATCGTGTTCCGGGTTATGTATTAATCCTTAACATTGACTTGTAATTATGATAAATTACGTGGGTGATTGACCTACTTTGTGTATTTAGAGCAGTTATTTTTGTTGTAAGAAATATTGTCCGTAGTTTTCCTACTGAGCATTCAGTAAGTTGTAGAGAATCATTAGATACTTAGTAAGTATTTAATTTTGAAAATTTACAGAGAGTAGAGTGAATATGTGATGTGGTAGGACTATTGGTTTCGAAACAATCCAACGGTGGTACTAGTGAGGATAAAAGACTCGGGGCCTTACTTATAAACGCTGCTTAACTTTAAATGACGTTGTTTAGTATGACGTGTACAAAATGACGTTATTTAAATTTAAACAGCGTTTATAAGTAAGGCCATCAGTAGTTTACCTAGCATTTCTTGATCATCAGGTGGGTGAGAAAGTATGCAATACGCAGCTAATAAAGGTTCAGAGCTTTTATTGTTATTTTATTGCAATCAAGTGCCGACAAGGGCAGGTTGAGCGACTATGGTGAGCACTGCACTTCTCCATGACAGTTGCAGTTCAACTCTAGAGCTTACACGTCTTGTTTTGTGAGGTACTCCGCTTGGCAGACTCAAAATCCAATATTGGGGAATGTTAGATGTTGAGTCTCTTCCGCATAATCATTTTACTTGCTAAAATGTATAAGAGTCATTGTGTCATTGTGAAGAGTTACACCATAACAATTTAATTATAATAATTCTTGGCCATTATTGTTTATTTATAACTTCCATTGCAAAGAGACGTGAGACAAGAAGATGTAATATCTCCGAAACTGTTCACAGCTGTATTGGAAGACGCCTTCAAGCTCTTGGAATGGCAAGGACTTGGCATCAATATCAACGTACGATTTGCCGACGAGATTGTAGTCATGGCAGAATCCATGGAAGACCTCAGTACAATGCTCGAAGGCCTCCATCGAGTTTTCCAACGAGTAGGCCTAAAGATGAACATGGACAAGATTAACATTATGTCTAATGCCCATGTTGTGCCTACCCAAATATCAGTTTGGAACTCAGTTCTCGAAGTTGTTGACGAATACATCTACCTGGGACAGACAGTCAAACTAGGTAGATCCAAATTCGAGAAAAAGGTCAATCGTCGAATCCAACTCGGCTAGGCAGCGTTCCGGAAATTTCGCGAAGTCTTCTCGTCAAAAATACCTCAGTGCCTCAAGACAAGAGTCTTCGACCAATGTGTGTTACCAGTGATGACTTATGGCACTGAAACGTGGTCTCTTATTATGGGCCTCATAGATAAGCTCAAAGTCGCACAACGAGCTATGGAGAGGGCTATGCTCGGGGTTTCTCTATCACGACGAATCAGAAATGAGAAGATCCGTAGAAGAACGAAAGTCACCGACATAGCCCAGAAGATTAGCCAGTTAAAGTAGCAGTGGGCAGGGCACATATTACGCAGAACAGATGGCCGATAGCGCCGGAAGGTTCTGGAATGGAGACCATGAACCGGCAAGCGCAGCGTAGGTCGTCCACCGATACGGTGGACAGACGACCTGATAAAAGTTGCAGGACGACGTTGGATGCAGGCCGCTTCCAACCGGTCCTTTTAGAAATTTATGGGGAAGGCCTATGTTTGGCAGTGGACGTCCTACGGCTGAGATGATGATGATTGTTTATGGCACAATGTCTGGCACAGCTGTAGTAGGTACTAACCAAGACGGCCTCTTGCACCAGAAGCACCTACTTTGTACCTTGTAAGTCGGGTTTCCTCGTCTCTTACGATTCTTATCCAGATGGGAAGAAAATATTGTCACTGTGTCCCAACATGGATGAAGGGCACAGAACAGTTAAAATATTATTTAAAAATTACACGAAAATCAATTAACGTATTTGATAGGCCAGCTTGCCAGGCATAGGTATTTTTGGTACCATCACTAATAGTGAAACTTGTACCATCTCACGAGGGCCGGCCTACTGACATAGTACGGGTATATAAATATAACTTGTTTCTTAAGAATCTTCATGTAGGAAGTTATATAGACCAGACATAAATGTGGGAAAATATTAAGAAGCAGCCCCATAGCGTATTTGATAGGCCAGCTTGCCAGGCATAGGTATTTTTGGTACCATCACTAATGGTGAACTTTGTACCATCACACGAGGGCCGCCCTACTGACATACTACATTATATAACTTATTTCTTAAGAAATCCACGTAGGAAGATATATTGACCTGACATGAATGTGGAAAAATATTAAGAAGCGGCCCCAGTGGAAATGGACTTGTGCTAAAAATGAGATTGACTTCATCAAAATAAAAGGTATAGTATTCAGAGAAGTCTACATGATCGTCATTATAGGGAATGTTACTGTAAAACAATGGTAGTAATTCGCTTGTTCCGAACACCAAACTAAACTAGCGAACTAAAATCTATTTTTAGTAAATATGTGGTAGTTCTTATTGTGTTCATGCTTAAGTCTAAATTCGTATAATGCATGCTAGTGACAATTCTTAAATTTGCCGTTTCTGTTTAATTGTGGGTATGTTTAGTGCAAATTTAATCGTCATGCAAGTTCGTGCTCTCTAAACTAGTCTAAACTGATGTAAAACTACCCACATTTCAATAGAATAATCATATGTTTAGAATTATCAATCTAAGTGTTACTCGAATTTAGATTTTAGTAATTACATAATAAGAACTACCATAGTATATAAAATTTTAGTTTAGTTTACGCACAAGCGAATCAGTACCAATATCGAGTATTCAAAATAAATACAATCCTTGGGTAACAACATGCGCAGTGTAAATAAGGTAAAAGCAAAATAAGTATGTGTTACTAACAGGAAGACTTCGTAATGAATGAATGTGTGACTTCATATTATTATAATTTTCCAATCAGCTTACTACTAGGTGTTGCCATCGTGATGTTCACGTGCCGAGCTAATGTTGCGTGCTGAACGCGGTTAAACGAGAAAATCATCCGTTAGTACTATTATGACTCAGGATAACCTAGTAAATGGATGGTCATGAATTTATTGTTTTTAAAGGGATTCAAAAAAGAAGACTGCTTTTAGCAATAAGGCCGCCCATTCTGACACAATTTTTGTAATTATTACATTTAAGTTTTCATATTGTTATGTTTTTGTGGACAATAAAGTATTATCTGTCTATCTATTTTTGACGTGTATGTTAGCCGATTTCTCCCTCATTTATGGACCGATTCTCAAAATTCTTAAGTTTGGTGGAGTATACTTCCAAAGTGGTCATAGTCATTTAAATTTCATAAAATTCGGTCAAGCACTTTTTGAGTTACACTCCAAAAACTGAATAGGTATTACATAAACAATCGATCCCGTAAGTAGCAAGGTGAATAAAAATGGTTAAAACAAATATTTTTAACAAAAAGTGGAACCGACTTCAACACTAAAAAGTGTGAAATAACTTGTCGAAGTCGGTACCATGCGCACAATATTGTGATAATAGGTACCTACGTTTGAACTATCATAGTACCGATTTCAACTAGTTATTTCCTTTTTTTTGTGTTGAAGTCAGTTCCATTTTTTGGTAGAAAAGGTATTATGTACTTTAAAATCACTATCTAAGGTTTTCCAACTGATTGAAAGATGTTTCTTTTTTATAATAATTTTATTCTTAAGATACACAGATTTTTTTAAATAAAAAGAACTTAATTTTTGTATTTATTCAACCTGAAATATAATATAGTTTATCGAATAACAAATCGCTTTCAAACAATTCTAGTTACTACTTGAAATACCTACATAAGTCAGACGTAAAAATATTATAGCTAGTGATTCATCATACATGGTACGTTTTATCCAGAAAAAATGTCACGAGGTATAATTAAACTCCCCGTGGTTAAAGCCGTGATGAGCATGGATCAGAGCGTTCGATGTGAAATAAAATTAACGAAATTTTAGACTGGTGCAGGTATAAACATATATTATATAAAACCCATATGAAAACCAACTTAAAATTGTATTTATCTCATCTCCTACGTCAACGGCGTAAAGCTTTACAATTATTGATTGCACTACTTATTAAGATTAACGAAGTAAAAAGCGTTGCTGGTAAGCTTAAACACCGCTTAATTTACCCAAAAACTGAAAGTGCCTTTTTCACCCAACATTGTTGAATATTTATGAGGTGAACTTTTCAGCAGTGCAAAACTAGGGATCGTAAAGACAAAAACAAACCGGAGACAACAAAGAAGTATTTGACAGCCGTTTATACGCTAACAAAGATTACCTACAACTTCATGTATTGTTTGTTTGATATAAAAACATGTCTTATGTCTCATATTAGTTCTAGACGATTTATTATTTGATACGGATGAAATATCCTTAAGTATGTATGGTAGATACATAACATTTTGGTTGTTCTGCTTTTCTGGGTGCAAGCTCACTTTTACATTGTGCTCTCTCTACTCAACATAATTTTTTTTACTGCTAAAAAGGTTTAGTTCCTGAACAAAATGGTCTTGACAGACAAAGTGCAAAGTGAAGGACAGACAGACATTTACGTTTTTATTTTATTCTATTAGGAGATGGTCCAAGCATGAGGCTCACCTGGTGTTAAGTGACAACCTCTGCCTGTAACAGATTTATTTCGTCGACGAACTGTAAGTGCCCCGTAACCCAGAGACATTAAGTTGTTAAGTCTCGTTGTTATGTCTCATATTTAAGTCTCTCATTGTGCCTGTAATTTCGCCGACACCCATAACTATTCAAACCAGAACACAGTATTGTGATTTATGCTTCGCGGTACAAATAGGTAAGTATGGAGGCACTACTTCCTCGGACGAACTCAATCGCAAAGAGTTCTACTGCACTTAAATGATCCTATAATCCTTTTTTGGGTACATTTGAGGTACGTAAACTTATCACCATCCTACCTACCATCACAAGAATAGGAAACTTAGAACGATACAAGCCACACAGGTTATATCTGACTTTGTCATTACATAATCTAGGTCAAACTAAGAATTCCAGGCATGCTCAGAGGGAAATTTAGCACTGAAGGTGCCGAATCCCAGACCGGCACGCACGCAATTACCTGGTATTATACACCATATTGCCCGTTATGTGCCGAGTAAAGAGCTCACGCCTTGTTTAAATGAAAGCCTTACACTTTGGAGCAGTTAAAGCAAAAATTCGCTTGCGTACATAATACATATATTGGTGTGGATTGTGGTAGTAAAATTCCTTCGTTTAGTCCAGTTATATTCCTTGTTGATAGTACAGTGATCAAATCCAAATCTACTTATTTATTTGTCGACACAGAAGCAATTAGAAACAGTTCGAAATATCGTATGATACTAAGCATCACGCCTACCCATGACTCTTGTAGCGACCTAGAACTTAAGGCTCATTTTTTGTGTGGAACCTCATTGCATTCGTAAATTCGACATAATTATTACCCCTACTACACCATGCGTGCATTGTACATTTTCTATTATATATTAGCCTAATGTAGTATGCATAATTTTATTATGCCGCTTTAGTTAAATATACAGAACATAGTCTTCTATAGTCTTCTATCTATATAACTTGCGCTTACGCCAAATAACTTGAGAACGGATGGAACAATCTCGCAATTTTTTTTTGTGTTCATTATTGGCAGGAGTAGGTTTTTATGAATGAAAAACTTAGAAAAATGGGAGGCTATGGCGAGGTCTAGACCGAGCCTACTTTGCGAACGAAGTTGCGGGCAGTCGCTAGTATTAAGATAAATAATCATCAGTAGGCTAACTAGAACATAAATTAATTAGCTAGAGTGATAAGACAAGATAACACCGCACAGCTTAGTTATTAACTTGATATCGCGTGAACATGGGTTCAAAGTATAATACTACAATGAGCGAATTCACTTATTTTATATCTAAACAAAAAGCAATGCGAAAGGTGAAATTGCGGATACACTCCATCAAGATATGCAATAAGTCTTCAGAGGCCGTAGCACAAACAATATGCGAAAAAGTATTCGTATCGTAAGCGACAACGCGTCACGTTTCGGTAACTAACTATGAGTTACCTGTGTCACAGTTGCCCTAGATAAATGACAGTTCGTTACATTTGAACGATACGTTACGTTACACTTACGCAGCACTTATTCTTGCTAGGCACACACACGAGCTACGGCTCCGAGGTCGAATGTCTGACAATATGTTGAGTGTTGACAATAACCAAGAGTGTTTATTGCATTAGAGACATTTACATATCCCAGTGTAAACTATTCGCAGTTTAGCACGATCTTGTCTAATTACTAGCTGCGAAGAATGCTAAATGGAATGTGAAGATGATGAGTCAAAATTTCAACGCTATGTTATATTTAAGGATACTGTAGCATTCTAGTGGTGAAGAATTTTTGATATCGCTGTATTCATTTTTGAGTTTATATTCGTTATACAAACATACAAAAATATAAGCGACCGAGCAAAGCGTCTCTGCAGTAACTGATTTTTCCAAATTGACTTTCATCTGTCCGAATGTTTGTTAGGTTATATGTTGGCTTCCTGTAAGGTTCGCATTTTTGGTCGAAATAAACATTTGTTATATTTTTCTGTATTAGAAATTTTGTTGACTTGCAGATATCTCAGACTGTGAAAAATTGCCGAAAGAACTACAAGTAATATTAGTATATATTTCAAATTACGTCGAGCTACACTGTCGATCTTTACTGAGGTATTAAAAACGAAAGCTATGTTGGTATGTTAGTTTGTCTAACATTCACACAGGAACGAGATGTAAGTTGCGAGAGGCCGATGAGATTTTTTTGGATAATGTTCGTTGAAGAGCCAGATTTTGACAGAAAGATTTATTTCCCCGAAGAAATGAAAGAAATACCGTCCAACGATTTAAAATTATAATATTATCTAAAGACGTGTGTCTAGTGATCCAAATTGGGAGCACTGCATTAAACCTATGTTATATATACACACTTATCATTTCTCATAATTGGGTAATTAATGAACATAATGTGTGGTAGTAAAAAGATAGCTAGGTTATAATTAATTATGCGTGAAATAAATCAAGTATGCATTTTGAGGTCACGAGGAAATGACTGCAGACTCCCAATTAGAGCGCTTTAGAAGCATATTTATGTTATTATATATACCTACTTTTTATTTATAATTTGGCTCGTACATTTGCCATTTTTCAAGTTATTTAGATACATCTTTATAGAGAGTCAAGTCACATAAAAAACGGCCGAGTCGTGCACCTGATGCTAGTCACTACGTTTGCCCATGGCTGTTGCAGGGCCATCCCGAACTCATAATTGTATGAGTGTGTGGCTTGTAATGCACTGCGTTCGTCATCCCGAGATCTTATTTTATGTTTCGAGTCCTTATCACCCAGTAATTTAGGTTTAAGTTATCATAATATCATAAAAATAATAATGTGCGTACACTAATAACAGTGTAAGTGTAACGTAATGTGTGGTTCCCTTGAAACAGTACAAACTGTCATTTATCTAGGGCAACTGTCACACAGATTAATAATATCTTGTACGCCGAAGCGTGACGCGTTGACGATTTCGATGCGAATACTTTTCGCAACTTGTTTGTGCTACGGGCTCTAAGGATACGTATCTATGCGAGTAAGCTTGTGAGAGTAAAATACAAAGACATACTGTCTAGACAGGACGATAAAGGTTCAGCCGTGCGATTCTCTAAGAGCAAACATCGTTGCATCTTTGACAACATCCGTGAAACAAACGACGAAATGACAAGAAACGTTGGAAAAATAACCTTACGTACAAGGGCGATGCCTCATAAAGTATTTGACATCGGTGAGCTCGTCGACGTATCATTAGAGAATTGCACGGCAAGTAATGAGAGAAGGCGATTTGTTTTTATCTCTTGTTACGGTAACCAAGACGTACGCGTCCGAAGCTTACTTCATTTTCTTTGTATATACGGGTAATTAGCGCATGTGATCGTGATTTTCTGTATTTCTTGCGTCTGTAACTAAATAAAGACAATCACGGAAACAGCTTTAATTTAGATTATCTAAACTTCCAGGGTTTAGGAATTGGCTTGTTAAATGTCTCCCTACAATCTACATACACTGGTTTTTTGCTATCGTATAAAAATTATTACAATTATGTTAGGTAAGCTAAAATGCTTCTTATGCCGCCACATGCGACATGTTCATAAACTTAACCGTAACAAGTACAATTAGAAAAATTGAATACCGACTTCCATTCTATTCAGTTATTGGAGTGTATTTTAAAAACTACTGGACCGAATTTGATGAAATTTAAATGGGACCACAAGGGAAGCACCAGCTTCACTTCTTCAGCAAAAATAATTTTGAGAATCGGTTCACCGAGTCGAAAGTTATGAGGTAACAAACATAAAAAAAAACAGTCGAATTGAGTACCTCCTACTTATTTTGGAAGTCGGTAGAAAACTAAAATACGTAATATGTACATCTTTTATCTATTATCCTTTTTTATTTAATTTAAATGATCATCTGGGCTATTATGTATCTCAGTTGCTAACAAATTTGGATTGAAATCTGAAAAAATGGCCGCTCTATGTCACTTTTGTCAGCTTCAGTGATCAAATTACTAACATTTTTGCTTACTGGAGTTGCCAAAACTGACATAGGGCCGCCATTTTTCCAGATTTCAATCAACATTTGTTCATGATGTCATAACTTGTGTATTGGAAAAAGTAGATGTTAAGAGTATTATGAATTTTATTGTCCAAAATCAGCAGAAAGACAACCAAAAGAGTGGAGTTTGCGATCATGTTCGAGATACACCCGCTTAATATAAAACATTTGTGCAATTGCGCAATCCATTCAGTTTTATGCGGCTGCAATACCAAGTACAAAAGCTTTTGAAATTTACGTACATACTATATTGGCATCGAAATTATGAAAATTACATATCACCAGTAATATTATAAAGCGGAAAAGTTTGTATTTTTGTTGTGTGTGTATGTAATGAATAAACTCGATAACTATTGTGCCGATTTCAAAAATTCTTTCATTGGAAAGCTACATTCACCCTGAGTAACATAGGCTATATTTAATTCATCATCATTCTGTGTTAAACTGCGGAAAGCAGCTAGTTACTAATATATTCAATCTCAAACAATGTCTCAAACTAAATAACTTATCTCCTACACATATAAATAATAATTGTAAAAGAATAATTATACTAGTCCTGACAGACTTACAGACAGATTCTTCATTTCATATAACCACTAAGGTTTGAAATAATGGCACTTGATGTCTTTTAAGTTATATGCAGTTGAGCAAACTAGTTGAGCAATGGGGAAGTCACGGTCTATTAAGACTTTTGGAAATTCCGAGTCTAACTAAAAGAAACGTATCTTTCTTGACAGTTGCATTGACGATCTGTGACACTTTGTCCAACCTAAAAAGTATTTCGGATTATTCCCGCGCGTGTAATCTTGAGTTTTGAAAAATGAGTGTGTAATATGATTTGTGCAAGTGCACTTACGTTTAGTTATTTAAGTAGTTTCAATCATCACTACGGTGAACTCATCGTGAGTAACATTTGAATATAATACTAAAATCTATGTGTCATTGAATCTGTAATCGATTGTCACATAATTTCATATTATATTTATTGTGTATTCTCTGTATGTATGTATATTTGTATATATAAATAAATATATAGTGTATGTTTTTATTTATAGTATATTATAAATAGTAATAGTATATTATAAATAGTAATAGTATATTATATGTAGTGTATATTATTTATAGAGTGTAGAAGTAACTTATTCTATTTGACTTACAAAATTGCATCGCGGTGATGTTTGTCGCACGTCGCCATAAGTCATTTGTGCGGGAACTTTTAAATTTATGCATCTTACATTCTTACAGTTCCGATTCGAGTTTCATTTACCTACTAGTCATAGTATACCTTCTCGTACGATAGGGCAAGACTTGTTCATATAGTATAATCATAATTTAAATGTAGGTATTTTTAATACAGTTCTTTGCATTATTTTCCTTTTGATGCACGCCCGACTCCCTTGTTTTGACAATGTGTAGGATGACTGGTAGAAAATGCTTTAGCATTTAGTCCTCCATTTGTACTTTATTTTAGTGCAATAAAGAATTAAATAAATAAAATCGGTGTAATCACCGGCAGCTTCAGACCACTTTTGAAGATCAACCGAAGTCGGAAGAACTCTGCTAGGTACCTCATACCCACGGAGGCCAGGTCACGTCCGCAACTTAGATATTTTTTTAGACTTTACTGAGATATTAGGTTGTTTTATGTGCCTGTTATTTTGCCGGCACTCACACCATTCAAAACAGAACACAGTATTGCGAACATTACAGCTTCACGCTAGAAAGAAGTAGGTATAATGGTGGGAGTACTTCCCTGGAAGAACTCATTCACATAGAGTTCTTCTGCACTAAAAGTAGTAGGTATATAATCAATACAAAACAGTTCAAGTAGAAATTCAACTGGAGAAGTTAGTTTGGATCGACTGCAGCCCTCTATTAGCAAACAGTCATGTCGTATGGGCTACATCTGTAATCAAAACCTACGATAACCTTAGTGACGCAAGGAGTCAGATAGTCAACAGCAAAGGCAGGGTCATGACTCCAGGCCAGGTCAGGTTGTTGACGTTGAATCTACATATTATTATACCCACACAATTACTTCTAACTTATTGATGTTATCTAACTTACTCTGTATTGCATACTAGCTGTGGTCCTATTTACTTCTTATAACATCAGCTATCTGCCAGTCCCGTAAAATCAGTCTAGTTGTTTTGGAGATTAGCTGAAACAAATAGACGGACAGACTAAACTTGTAACCGTTTATTTTTGTTAAATTAAGTATATTATTTAGTAAAAAGCTACTACTTTGACGTTAAAATGAACAATTCAATTTTATTTAATGGCATAGATGCATTGAAACCAGTCGAGAAAGGCACCATTACATTTACATAGTGGTGATGCAAAATAATGAAGTACGTTTCGAGGAGTGTTCGAAAGATGTTACTGTAGAGAGTTTTAGCCAGGAGAGCTCAGGGGCGGTAGAGTCGTTCACCAATCAGTCACCGATCGTTGGTTGAAAGCTATCGACGTCAGAACATACACAGCTCTGTTTAGCAACCAGCATATGCTGAGATGGATTCAATTTGAGATACTTTAATTCAATGGTACCCACCATTGAATTGAAGTATACCTCATTATTTTACACGCAAAATCCCTACTTATTTTTTTTATCTTTTTGTTTTCTCTTCTGTTGTTAATTCTGTGCGTACCTTGTTGTTTATATGTTCAGTTTGTGTCACTTGGTCTTAAATAAATGAATACAATTTCGTATCGTACTTCATAATGTAATTTCAAGTGCCTGCCAGCCAGTGAACAAGCCACGTACCAGGTGGTGGCTTATCCAAGCAGGAAACCTTTAAATATTAAATATCTGTCAGCATCGCAGTGAGTTCTGGCAACAGTTCCTGGCAACAGATGACTTCCAGGTCTAGAATGACCATAGACCTGGATCACCGTGGAACTGTAAGTTATGTAAACTATACCAAATATTTGTTATTCCAGCGCCTCATCTACCTCGATACTAAATATAATCAAAATTGCTAAAGCCGTTTGAGCGTGAAAAAGTAATGAAGAATAAATACACTCACAAACCTTCACCTATATAATATTAGTGTGGTAGTGTGACAAAGACTATTGTAGTCTGTTTATTGTGATTTTATGATTTTATCGATATCTATATTAATATTAATAATATTAAAGATATAAGATTATAGATAGGATAAGAAAGATTTGTTTGTTTGTTTAAATTGAATAGGTTCCAAAACTACTGGACCAATTTAAATAATATTTCTCTATTAGAATGCTACATTATCACTGAATAACATATATAGATTCATATCATCATCATACATCACCACGCGGATAAAACCACGGAGTGCAGCTAGTGTTAATGTAAATAGGCTATTTTCTCATCTTAAGTAACGAATATTATACCCTATAATGTGTATAATGTAATATTTCAGTTCGTGAAAAAAACAGACCCGTCAGGACAAAACCGAAACACACTGTCAGGTGCTTCGTAAAATTTTCGATGTAGAGGGCGGACACCAGAAAGTGTTCTACCATCATGCTGTAGGTTTCATCATGATGTAGCTTTCACCGAAATCTCGAGTCTGATGTAGGGGCAGCATCACCCCCGTTCTAGTGACGCATCAAAGTACTTCTCAGCACTACGAGACATCAACTATTTTTTTATCCTGTGCATCACATTTGTTTACTTTCTATTCATTGTGCCTTATTTTACTTATCCGTGTTAGAATAATTAAAAACAATAGGCCCTATACATTACTACTTACCTACCTACCTATATTAATGCTTACTTACCTAAATTATTTACACATAATATATACTACTTTTTAGTAGTGCAACTTGAAGCAGCACTGTTCACTAATGACTGAATTACTGTTAATATACAATTTGAATCCGACTTCCATTATATTTAAAAGATATGTCCTAAAAGTTTAAAGACTCGATGTAGATGACAATTTATTGTTAAAAATCACTGAATCAATTTCGTTAAGATTTATACGGAATCACCTCTGAAGTATGATCTACCAAACAAAAAAAATTATCAAAATCTATTCACAATTCAGAATGATTGCGTAACATACATTCAAAAAACATACAGTAAAATCCGAGAACCCTCCTGTTTTGGAAGTTATTTGAAAATAATATTTCAGTTCAATAATATTAATATATATGGAAATAATGTAATGAATAATCTTTTTCGAATTCGACGAATTTCAAAATTACGTGCAAATACAAGTACAATAGATGGCCTAATAATTATAC
The DNA here is from genome assembly GCA_917880725.1 of Selenia dentaria. NCBI lineage: Eukaryota > Metazoa > Arthropoda > Insecta > Lepidoptera > Geometridae > Selenia > Selenia dentaria. The sequence continues at coordinate 25,957,107 of OU862893.1, forward strand.
TGCATTAAAACCATACATTTTGTTTTACCACTCAGTATATAGCAAACCACTACTGATTTTACAAGTTATTTACTTAACTTGGTCTAGTATGCAAAACGTATTTGGAAAAATAAACGGGAATTACATTTGAAATCATGAAATCAAAATATATACAAATAGGTTTATGTAGGTGCGTATATCAGTGTAATTTATTTGTATATTTTAGTGCCTTTTGTTACACATTTGCTACTACATCACTGCATTATCCAATACACAAACATCACTGGTCGAATCTAATACTAAACTTAGAACATACATTTATCCTACACATCACAGTCGAAATTATTTAAATACGAGTTACTCTAAAACGATAGAAAATTTCTACGTGTATCTTTCTCGAACTCTCTCAAACATCGCAGCTGGGTCAACCTTCGTTCTTTCCGAAGTAAGTCATCTTGGTCGTCTTCACAAGTCCTTCCCCCGCTTTCCTCCAGTAAACCGTCTGAACTGCATTTCTGCCAGCCATGTAACGCGTCGCGCTTCCGATCAACTGTCTTTTATCCATGTCTTTGCTTATGGAACACGAAATTGAACGAATTTGTAACTGGCTTGTTACGAGTCGAGGAGACGATTGTGTTTGATGTCAACACAAAGTGAGCGGGCGTTTATATACGAGTCGCCACGTGCGATATGTCATATGATATACGGGTGACTAGTTTTCGATTGATAAAGGATACTTCACGCGGCAAACTCTGCTGTTTGCATATACGAGTGTATAAACAGTGTGTTAACGTTAAATAAACTTTGTACTGTGCGCACGCGTGCCACTAACAAAGATTTATAGACAACGCTTTAATATAATATTGACGTTAGCTTAAGCCGCGCTATATCAATCTGGCGTAGAGCAGTGTTTTATTGGAGGATCGTGTGAACTAATTGGAAATGTGTATGCGGAAATTAAATCACCGCTAATTCGTATATTGGAAATCAGATTGTTACCAGTGTTGATAGAGGACAATATACCAGTTCAACGGGTGTCTCATCATGTGGATGTTAACTAAAATATATTTAAACTTTGACATAAATGCATTTATGATTATATTATTTTAAAATGTTATAATTGCTTCTACTTGATTATGTATGGAAGATCAAATAGATTACTCCATTTGTTTTAAGATTTTCATCATTTAATGAGTGTTCATTATTGACAATTAGTACTGTGAATCATTATTACACTAATTCAAAGGCGAAAGTAGAAACAGCGCCCTGCGGTTTTACCCGCGTGGTTATGGATTTTGATGATAATGATGATGAAAAGTACCAGCGTCTCATAATAATCAAATTGTATCAAAATTGGTCCAGCCGTTTGAGCGTGAAGAAGTATATATACCATACAATTACACTTACAAACTTTCACCTTTATAGTATTAGTGTGATATGCAACTATTTGTTTGTATATTCTAAGGCTAATTTGAATATTTAAAACTATTGATTATGTTTTTGTAATAACTCTGTGTACTAAACAATTTGTTATATTATGTAAATGTACGTGAGTAATGACACTACTTATTTATTAATGATGTGTGTATATTTTGAGTAAATTACTAAACAACCTCAGTTTATAGTAGAAATAAAGCATCCAAACCTCAACCTAACAACAGACTCAACGGAAGGAGCTAGAACTCGCACAAGCCTTCAACTAGGCCATGATAAGGAAGTTTTGCTTTGCCTATACAATGTCGAGGCCGGGCATTCGCCTACAGTACCTACCTACATCTCTCATATACCTATAAACCTGCATTCATAACTTTGCAAGGTTACTCAACGATGTATATACCGACATGTTTAAAATGTTGTAGTTATATGGAATGCCATGATAATAACTAGAAGTGAAACAATAGTACATAGTTCACCGAGAGGAGAAAGTGACCGATTACCGTCGAGGGTGTCGTTTGAAGCCCGGGCCGTAGGCGAGGGCTTTAAAACACCCGAGATCGGGAATCGCACTTTCTCTCGAGTGATACATAGTGCTTTATACTACACCTACGAGGAAAATAAAAAACTAAATCTTTACTAATTGAAATTTATATTGAAATTGTTGCAGTTAGTGAAGCTTAATGTAACACTTTTTCCATTAATGTTTGTTTGAGATGTTTGCGATAATGTAGGAGGAATAACTGGCTGTGCTGTTGGCACTGCGCTCGTAGAAGGCTGTGGTGCCAAAGGGGCAACTGGCTGCTGAGGGGCATCTGGCATCGCCGCGCTCGTTGATGGTTGAGGAGATGAGTCTTGATGCACATTAATCGATCCCGATATTTGGTTATTTATTCGTGTTTTGTTTTCTACGGAATTATCTATGTAGCTTTCTGCAACAGCGGACGATTTCCAACCACCGTGACGTTTTATTGTGGTTAAATCAGCACCAGTATTGGCAAGAATAGTCGCTGAAGTTCTGCGAAAGCAGTGGCCAGTGTATTCTAGTGGATTGAGTAAATTAAGGTACGAAGCTATTTCTCTTGGCACAGTACTTATTTTGTTTTTCCCAATTGCTTGTTTCGTACATTTTTTGTTTATATATTGTAGTAAAAACCGATTGGTTTTGGGGTCACTGGGGCGAATTTCGTTATATTTCTTCACTATCTCATAAAATAAGCCCGATATAACAAATGATCGCTGAATTTTGGTTTTTGTGTTAGGAATATTGACGATTATTCCATTTTCGAGGATTTCGATATCGTCTGTTGTCATATCCACAAGTTCTTGCGAACGACAGGCCCCATTTACTCCTAAAATCAAAATAACCTGTAAACAAAAATATCAAACATCAAAACCTAGTAGATTTCTACTCATAAATAGGTACGTAATAAATTTTAAACCAGTGCATTTTGTTCATAAACTTACCTTCATCAACAAATATTTGTCATCTGGAGCATTCTGCAAAAAGGAATAAACATCCTTTGTAGTAAGCACTTTTGATTTCTTACTACGGAATCCCTCCGACTTTCTTTTCAGAAATGCTGTAAGTTTTTTGTATTCTTGAATATTTATGTCGTTTCTTGTCAATATAGTACTTTTCAACATTGAGTACATAGACCATAACGTACTTGGTTTGTATTTTTGCGCCTTTTCACTGAAATAAGCTAGCAAAACAGTTTCAGAAAAAGATGCCGCATTTTTTTCACTTTTCCATTGCAAAAAATCGTCATAAGTTTTATTATATTTTTTAATTGATTTCTGTGGTAAAAGGTTATCAATCAGTATTTTTGCTGTTTCCTTCAACTGCGGCGGAGTTAAAAAATCTTCATCATCACTATCACTACTTATCATTTTGATAGTTTTATTTTACTTTTCTACGAAAACTGAATCCTCAAACAACACACAAATTGAAAATGGCGCCAATGGCGTCTGCAATTTTCACATGTTCTTTTTTCAAATTGTTTGACACCATCCAACACACAGCTAGTGGCCAGTGTCATTTTGCGAACTTGGAGATAAAAACTCACTGTAAAAACTTTTTGGCGTTTGATATTTAGGTTACCAGCGCATAGTCTTACCCAAAATTAAAAAAGAAAAACCACGTAAGAAATGGATTTTCATACACTTTTCTCTCCCGCTCAGATGCGTTTTCTCGCCGCATATTTGTTCGATATGCAATGACGTACTTTCTACCGTAAATTTGATAAAGTATCAAGGTACTTTCCGAGCAGGTGTAGTATAAAATATATTTATATGTTCAACAAGCTGCGCCCGTGATATTACTCGCGCGGAAAATTATTTAACACAAAGATTATTTTGAAAATCTCTCTTATTTATTTACCAATTGTGATCATTTTTGCAATTGCAAGTTGTATTTAATTTTACTTGATTGTCACATATCTGAGTTTCAAATTTTAAGAAACACAACAAGCTCCATTTTAACCTAGGAAAAGGAGGAGGTTATATTATAGGCGACTGTATGTTTTTTTTGTGTAGGTGTGTTCACTGATCCCCCCCCCCCCCCCCATTTAAGGATCGACTCTCAAAATTAATTTTTTGTTTGGTGGAGTATAATTTGTAGATAGTCTGATTTAAATTTCATCAAGTTCAAGTTCAAGTCATTTATTTCGCTTTAAATTGTGGTTACAATGAAAGATCTTATAGCTATAATGTTTAGTATACACAACTTTTGACTTTTACTTGATTGTCACATATCTGAGTTTCAAATTTTAAGAAACACAACAAGCTCCATTTTAACCTAGGAAAAGGAGGAGGTTATATTATAGGCGACTGTATGTTTTTTTTGTGTAGGTGTGTTCACTGATTCCCCCCCCCCCCCCATTTAAGGACCGACTCTCAAAATTAATTTTTTGTTTGGTGGAGTATAATTTGTAGATAGTCTGATTTAAATTTCATCAAGTTCAAGTTCAAGTCATTTATTTCGCTTTAAATTGTGGTTACAATGAAAGATCTTATAGCTATAATGTTTAGTATACACAACTTTTGCCTATTTGGCATGCGAAAATTAAAATCTTAATCTAAAATTATATTAAATGGTAATATACATTAAAATCCTAACTAGGAAAAACCAACTAATATGTTTATAATACACGACACTGTAGGTACTATACTCTATACTACTATTTTAATGATAAACTAAAATTATACTATATGTTTGATATTATTATGGGCTATATTTATGGTCATTATGTGAAAAGAAATGATTAGTTTGATAAAAGCTACAATCAATTAACCATCGGAATAGTTTGACTTTGAATTTTGGGAGTGGAAAGGATTTTAATGATTCTGGGATTTTATTAAACCATAATATAACAATTTCTGCGGTAAAGCTCATTATTACACTGCGGAAACACTAATCTCTTCGGTATATAATATTCGTTATAAAATAATCAAATTCAATAAAGCAGTTTTTGAGTTACACTCTGATAACTGAAAAGTGTTTCGCCTACTTTGATGATTTGAAGATATCATCATTGACGGTGAATGACATCGATTCCGTAATTAGCAAGGGTCACTATAACGTATAATATAACATATTGTGATGATAGATACTTTTGAACTATCATGGTACCGACTTCTACAAGTTATTTCACACATGGTGGTGAAGTCGGTTGCGTATTTTGGTTAAAAAAATGTAAAGATCTCATTTTTATAGTTGCATGTATGTACTTACACAAAACGTTTACCCTTTCGCGTGCAACCCTGTCCCGGCTATATACGCTTTATTCTATAATTTGAAATCATTATTGTTATTGAAATCGCGAAGGTTAAAAAGTTATTTATATTGTTATCTTAAATTATTATTTCAAACTGTATAAGGTTTATACGTAACTTTGTAATATACATACATTTGATTTTATACTTACACAATCACACCATGATGCACTTTTTATGTCAACGGTACAAGTTGAAAACATAATTACAGAAAATGTTATCAAATTTATCGAAATCGGGGCTGTCCAGAACGGGTCCCTCCGGGAACAGGGCCCTAAGGGAGTAACCCGTTTTATTTTTTCGTTTGTAGTAGTGCGTTTGAATAGACCCCTTGTGAGCATTTTTAGCGAAAATAACACAAAAGAAATACTGTCGAATTGAGTACCCCCTCTTTTTTGGAAGTCGGTAGAAAATGCTCACAACCGGCGCGCGGCGTTCGAATTGGGAATCTGTGGGTGAAAATGTCGTTCATGTTTCTTTTTGTTCAGCGTTCGGAAAGCTAAAAAACAGGTATTTTTAGCACCAAAAAGTGAAATTCTTGACCCACGTCCGGAGCATGGATGTTTGTGATCGTTTTTTGACAGCTATGTATTTGACAGCATAATCATGTGATTTTAGGTCTTATGCTCAGTTGAGTTTTCCAATAGGATGTGAGCAAAAGTGGCAAAAATGACGTTGTTGAGCTTTTACGAACGCTTTAACAAAAGAGCCATCAATGACAACGCCACCAACGCTCTAAAAGCTAAACGAACGCACCTTAGGTTAGCTTATGCGTTATTTACAATTAAGTTATTTTATTTATCTCCTTTCATCGTATACTTTAACTATTCATTTTGTATTTGCTTTTTCCAGCCAGCATACCATAAAATAAAGATTTTTTAGGGTTCGTCGATTGCAATACATTGAAATTAAGCAAATTTAGGCGGTTTAAATCGCGTATATCGTAATTATTCCCGACGTTAAGATCACCCATCCATGAGCAGATAAGAAATAAATGAATCCTAGGTTTAAAAATGCCGCAAAACGTTTCGATTGTGATGACTTCCTATTAATTTGCTATAAGCCCCACAAAACGGAATATGTCTATTTAAAGAGCAATTATGTATATAACGTAATTATGTATATAATGTAATTATTAATTATGCGATCTCTTTTACCCGCGAATATCCTATTAATTTCTATATATGAATGTGACGTGTAAGTACGTATTAATTAACCTAATGTAAGAGGCGCAAAATAAAATAGAGAGTCATTGGTTGTAGGTATATTTATCACGCTCCAACCACACGACAAAATATAGAAGTAAAGTACAGTTTATATGATAAATGAAATTTTCCACAAACACGTTAGTGGTTACTTATTTGTACATTGATTCATAAAAGTAGATATTTTCCATTGTTAACTGGACGTGGCATTTATTGAGTGATTAGACGAAAGGCAGTCAAATCATTCGCCTTGATAGGAATCACACAAACACATAATAGGTACTTCAGTAGGGGATATCGGTGTTTTATATTAATGTGTTTCTTCTTTTGTTTCAGTTTACTTCTATTCTACATTATTTTCTCACACAATATCTGTTGTTATGTGTCTTTGCACTGGTACACAATAAATAGTGTTATTGACACAATTTGTTTCAGACAAATCTCTCTCATATATTAAAAGGATTAACCTACATCACAATTTATTTTCTTGATAAGTGTATTTATCATAGACAAACAAAGTATAACTAATTTGACACCTATTAAGTATCTTAATTCGAAGGAATCGAAAATTTTACATTACTTCGTAACTATTTTTACTCGACACTTGTATCATTATGTTGAAAAAAATTACATATTTCAAAGCGGGATATGCGCCTTATGTGTTTTTTTATACTCTCTCTTCTAAATCTCCTAAAATATTTTAATTTTAAACATTTTGATTGAACTCAACTCATCGAATAATATGCTTTAGGCCTAGATAACATAATATCAACATTTGTTAATAGCAGCATAGTTTGTTTATTTTATGTATATATTAATAATTATGCGTAAATAATGCGCCAAATTTAGCATTTTCGAGTGGATGATCATAGCAGCCACTGTGTAGACTTACTTCTATATGTAATCATCCGTTGTATACCTATATTCTGGTTTCAAAATGCGGTATTCGTGCATATGAAGTGGCTCAGTCAGAAAAACCATGCGCCTTAAGGCGCGCTCGTACCCTGATTAAAGAAAAAGCAGAATTTTTAAACACATAGGGTAACGAAACAGATCGATAGTATATTATGAAAAAAATACTTAGGTTAGAAAAGGAATAGGAAAAGAGTAATAACCGAATAGAATTCATAAATATAACTCTATTTAAGCTGAAACAATCCTAAATAGGTCCGCAAAAATAAACTTTCACGTCCAAATTCTCAGAATTTTCAGAGATAACACTATATTTTTTTTAGGTAATACATAGCCATCGTATAGTACTAAAGTAATAACCAGCAGCTTTCATTTGTGTTAGTATACATCGAAAAATATAAAAAAAACGTAAATATATACTGCATTTTCGCATTACATCGTCTAATCTAACAAGCGATTTTCAACCTTACGTAAAGCATCGTAAATTATTTTAAAATTGGGGTTGGACCGCGTCTTAACCATTTCCGGGTGTGTTGCACTTTAATAAAGTAAAGAACATTTTAACAACAGGCTTACTAGGTTATGTGGGATTATCTTACTATTTTTTTTGTACAATACCGGATGATATTATGTGCTCAACTAAACAGTTTAACATCAGGTCATTTTAACTTCCTTGAGTATTCAAATAAAGATAGGTACTAAGTAACTAAGTTGCAATTAACTAACGTTTATATTCGTCAGTGCTATAATGTATCTGTTACGCCCAGCACTCCGTCCGAAGAGGCAAACTATACTATACAATCTATACTTACTAAAATATTTAGTACTAGCTGCGCTCCGTGGTTTCACCCGCGTGGTGATGATGATAAATATATTACAACTGAACAAATATGTAGCCTATGTTACTCAGTATAATAATGTAATTGTCATCTAGTAAATTATTTTTTTAATCGGTTAAGTAGTTTTTTATTTACAAACAAACATACAATAAAAACTTTCCTCCATATAATATTAGTGTATAAAGCGGAAAAGATTTTGTTAGTTTGTTTAAACGCACTAATGGACCAATCCGATTTAAAATATTCTCTAGTATATGCTAGCCACATTAATATGGAATAAAACAAGTTTTTCCGGAAAAAGACTGGCGAATCCACTGGGCGCAGTAAGTATAATTAAAATTATAATGCGCAATAATTGTTCGTTTTGATAAATGTGTTATTTTCTGGAATTATATGCGGATGGAAACACGGGACACAGCAAGTTATACAATAAAATTTAAAGTTTTTCTAATTGTTTGCAACACACAAAAAAATTAAACATGATAATTTCCGAAACTACAAGTCCAATTTCAAAAATTATATATATGTATGTTTTATTATGAAAACTAACGTGGTTTGTACACATTTTTAGTATGTAAAACGGGATTCACTCACGTAAAAAGTCAGATCTTTCCGACTATAGTTTCAACCACATCCGGTAGTAATTTTCAAGGAGAGCGCCGAACGCTCGCGGTTCCGTCTCGTCTCGCAGGTCGGAAAGATCTGACTTTTTTACGTAAGTAAATCCCGTTTTCCATATAAAAATATATGTATGTTATTTAGGCAGAATCATGAAGAATATTAAAGACTAGTCTAGCATTGGGCTACACGTATGCTATTTTTTAACTTATTCTTTAATTATAGAATAAGGATGTACCAATCGTTTGGAAACTACCCGTTGAATCGGGATAAAAAGTAACCTTAGTGGTAATCCTGGACCACAGATTAGTTTAATTAATTAGCTATCTCCATTCAAAATTTAAATTAAACTAGTAAAAATCTACCCGTGACCTGGATCACTGAAAATTATTTTAAACGTCGGGATTAAAATAATTTTATTTACACTCGAGGTAATCAGATTAGGTCCTTTATTTGATTACAATCATACAAATTCCATATCACATTACAACATCCAAGAAATCAAAAAGCCAAGAAAGTGAACAAAGATTTCTGCTTATCGCAAAATTTGACTTAATTTGTATCAGCCAGGATCGAACCTGGGATCCCGCTCTGCAAAGGCAGTGTATCTAACAACTGAGACAACGGAGCAGTCGATAAATATATTCCATATTTGTATCAAGCAATTTAGAAGATTAGAAGAACACGTGCTGGAGCACGTGTTCAATTAAAGCCCGTTGCTTCAAATGCAATGCCTGTGCAATTCTGATTGATGTAAAAATAGAGCAATTGAGCAGGTCATCCGTTTGACTTGTCTGGACGCGTGAGATCTTTGACATCAAGTTCAAATGATGGAAAGTTTTAATTCTGTGTATCATGTTTTAAGAGCACGGGCAATAAATTGATGTCGTTTTTCAAAATTCAAAATCATTGAATCATATTGAGGCGTTACGGTATTTATGCTGTTTTCTGTCATTTTAAGGATCATTATATCCAAAACTAAATAAGGTATTTAGTGTTTTAATTGTCTGTCCAAAAGAAGATGTTTTTCGGGTGCTGTGTAAGAATTCTAACACACATCTAAATCTGATTCAAATTTTTAATTTGACCAGCAAGGTCACAGCGTAAAGAAGAAATCCAAGGACTCCTATTAGCATCTATACTTCAATTTCTATCAAATATAGTTTTACTCTTTCAAATGGATGCTTTCTGCCTAGTAGGTATGTTTTCTATTTTAATAACATGTTGTACAAACTTTACACTGTCGAATCTTCTGGATAGTTTTACCACAGGTTTATTATTGTGTCGTGCTATGACCACAACTTGTATTCCACAAATATTACAAACCAAATAAGTAATGTTGACTGGTATTCTTTGTAAAATAGGTATACATATCTCTTGACTCGATCTCGCACCCACTCATAATAGTATCATACGAGTAGTGAAGGTTTTCATAACACGATACAGATCGCGCAGCGAGAGTTTGGCTTTGACCGTTATTGCGCAGAAGTCAAAAATTGGGTATCACAGGGTGGCTAGAGGGACGAAGGACTCTTGTCTCTCTCTGTCACATCGAAGACGAGGGACTCTTGTCTCTCTCTGTCACATGGCGCGACAGTACCCATGCGCAGTAATCCCCTCCACCCGAAGGTCAAAGCCAAACTCTCGCCGCGCGATCTGTACAAAGGTAACTCATACCATTTTGATTGAATATAAGAATAAAATATAACCAACCCATTTAAAACCTTAAACTTTAATGTAATACTTTTTGAAGAGAACCGCAATGGTTTGCGTTTATTGTCACCAACAAACAAACCGTATTAAAGAGACGAAAGAGCGAATAAAAGGCTGCAAAGTGATAGCAAGAGATATGTACTCGTATATTTAATCAGTTGACGAAGCTGAAAAGAGAAAACAGTAGTATGGGGTCGACCAAAGCGGAAGTGTCGGGAGAAGTTGAGAGGTTATATGAACAACTATACACCTCGGTAACTAAACCTGTTATCAACTCGGTCTAAGACCCAAGAGCGAAGGTGACCTGACAGTATACCGTAGATTTCGGGATATCTTCGATATATTGTCTGTATGACATTTAGGATAGCCTTGAAACAACTTAAAACAACAAGGCTTACAAAGCAGCTCTTCCTAGTGGTGGAGCGCGGATTGGTGTAGACTAAGAAAAAATAAATTAGCTAGTATACAATAAAATACTATGTACCTAATCTAAATTAACTGAGATACCGGGGAATCTAGATCTTATGATCATATAATAACAGTATAATGTTACCAACAGCTACTCAATTATATGTATTTACACTTCCGGTTAAGCACAGTTTACCGTCACCGGTTTTTTACAGTAGATTTTATGCAATTTTTTTATTCACTGATAAAAAGTGAATAAAAATGCCTTTTGGTGTTTGAATTTAGAATACACTAATATATTTGACCTGATTGATTGCGCAAATAATACTCAATACAAACTTCTCGCGCAAAGAATATTCGACATACAAACTCTTTGTGCAAATAGCTCCTCGAGATTTGATTGGTCGATATTTGCGACAAGGAGTTTAGCATTAGAATTATAGATTATTTTAGTTCTATTCTAAAAATAAATGTTCAACATGTATAATTTTTTACTGAAATGTTATACGAAAAATTGTATACCGACTTCCATTCTGTTCAGTTAGTGGAGTGCATCTCGAAAACTAAAAAAAAAACCGAGTTTCCACGGGAAGCACACTTCAAGCAAAAAAACGAATTTTGAGAATCAGTTGACCCAGTCGAAAGTTATGAGGTAACAAACATCAGTCGAATTGAGTACCTCCTCCTTTTTTGGAAGTCGGTAGATAACTAGCTGGTGCCCGCGACTACGTCTGCAAAGGATTAGTACGTCGAGTATTTATTTATTATACTAGTAGCTTATTATATTCTCGAAGTATCATACTTAATATCATATTTATCTTTATACCAAAATGTCATAATATTAACATATGCAATTGCTATTATAAATTTAAATAATTTTTGACTTAGCTATCAGAAACTGACACAAACTTTAACATAACTGTCATCATAACGATCTTGACGTAGGCGGAGATCTTATTATTTTGTCTTATAATGCGTGGATAGAATAAGTGTATCATGAGCTTAAAATTTAATAACCTTATTGGATTATAAACTATTTAAACTGCTTGTCTGAGTTAACGCTTCAATTCTTAGTACCGAGATTGTTATCAGAAATAAACATGTTTATATAGAAAATGTCACATTTTCTAGAACACCATTTTCCTGTAGATAAAATACAATCGGCGGTCTTTAGCTTTGCCTGCAATGTCTTTTTTCTACGAGTTTCATGTTTAAGAGAGTATGTATAGATAATAGAATTAGAATTAGAATTAGAATTATTTATTGACCTTATAACAGTGTTCGTTATACTAGGCACGTCATATAAAATTACATTTCTTAAACGATATCTTAAATCAGTATTGATTGAATAGATTTATATTTAATATATACTACCTGCGCTCCGTTGTTTCTCCCGCTTGGTTATGGAAATGGTGATGGTAATGGAATGATGATAAATATTTGTTAATCAGAGTCGAACTCTGACAACAAACCTGAGCCTTTTTTCTCGGCACGGATGCTTCTTCCTCCTTAGCTTATCCCAAATGTTGGGTTGCAGGTGCAGGTGGGAGCGTTTAAAGTATACTATCAAATTCAAGTTCCAGGTTTCTGTCTTCAGTTGAATATAATGACAAACAAGTCATACTTAAATAATCACTAAGCCCTCAAATTCAAAATTCAAGAAAGGTTATATCGGTAACATCAAAGTCAAAGTCAAAAGTCAAAAATCTTTTATTCAACTTAGGCATCAAAGACGCATTTATGAACATCAACTTTTCATTATAATGTACATTAAAGACTCTACCGCCGCGTTCCAAAATATATAGAGCCCATCGAGAAGAAGCGGCAAGAAACTCGAGGCCATTCTTTTTATATAGATGTTTACAATGTTTCTACTTAGGTACTACAAATATTACATTTTATGGGTGGCAGAGTGACAGCTTGCCAGAAGTGGAGTATTCCAAGCATCTTTATCTTCTATATAATGTCGAACTTTATACTAAGCTTTTTTTATTAAAACGTTTTTTACAGTCAACTTGAATTTGCCCTCTGTGAGCTCAGTTATGTGTTTTGGGATTTTATTGTAAAAACGCACACAATTTCCTAGGAATGACTTATTAGTCTTCGCAAGTCTAAAACTACAACTCTAAAACTAGGTACAGCTATCCTATTTGTATTTCTAGTATTAAAAGTGTGGTGATCACTATTTAACTTATATTTGTGTAAATTTTTACGAACATACATTATATTTTCAAATAATATAAAGAAGGCAACGTTAATATATTGATTTCTTTAAATAAATCTCTCAAAGATTCACGGGGACCCATTTCGTATATAGCTCGAATAGCACGTTTCTGAAGGATAAATATGGTCTTTTTGATGGTCATCGATATTTTAATCGAGAGTTAGCAAAGAAGAACATAAATTCGATGTACGAACGAAAAACTCACATTCAAGTCAGTTTTTATGTGTTAGCGGCTGCGGTCGTAATGTAGACTTTACAGGTGCGCCGTTACATTCGTCTATATCCATTGACCGAAAAAAGTTATAAATATTCGCATTAAACAAACATGCAAACTTATAGTCAAGTATGTTAAGTATAAGTTAACAAGTATGTACACATATTTGTTTAATTACAAATCGTCTAGATATCGTACACAACAGAAACTTACAGATTGTTTACCCTCCACACTTAGTACTTAATTTACTCGTACAAGTTGTTTGGATTACAACGGCGTATATGATATATTTTTCTCACAAACTAGAAATTTTAATAACATTGTTAGTAATTAAAAATTAAATAAAAAAATAATAATAATAACTATCTAATCTATAAGCCCCATGGTGGGGGGAACAGTGGCCAAAACGCTGGCGGCATTGCCACGCTGGATGGCAATGCTAAGTTTTTGCCCAAAATAGGCGCCAGCATTTCGGTCACCCGACGCCTCAAACAAACGTTTCGCCAGATCCCTAAACAAGTTGAGAGCGGACGGCCCCCATGGGCCTAAAGTTTTTCCTTTTTACTCACACGGTACTTTTTATGTGGCACATACATACATATATATTTAAGTAGACTTATGTACCTATTCACTATTGTCTATACTTACGCTGATAATATTCACCACTGCTCCTGAAAATATTATTCTTTTTACCCAAATGTTGTCTAGAAGAAATCGCTCTAAGCGATAAGACCGCCTTTTGTACTAGAATGTTATTTTTTTTCTTATATGTTTTACTATAGTGTACAAATAAAGAGTTTTCTAATCATCTATATGGCACAATAAAAATGGCTTGTAAACTATCAATCTAGTATAGGTATGAGTATCTTATTTACCGTATATTACACATGTATATGAGTTTATATTAAATTCTAGTTATGTTATGGTAATCTTGACGTGATAGCGCAAGGCGGTGAAGGTCGGCCGCTTATCAAGCAGTCATAGGCCCCATAGTATTTTTTTTAGTACCTTCTTCTTCTTAGTCGTTCACTCTTGACAGAGTGATCGTGGTTGAAGACGATGCCCTTTCTTTAAATAATGCAGCCCTCGCGATGCGCCTCCATCCATAGCGGTCTTCTGCGGTACTTTGGACTACGGACGTTTGTGTTGTAGCTTTTATGAGGTCTGTCCAACGCGTAGGTGATCGACCGCGTGACCGCTTGCCTTCTACTTGACCCTGGACTACGACTCGTTCCATGGAGTTTTTATTTCGAACAATGTGTCCGAAGTATTTAAGGATTCGTATTTGCACAGTCGACGATAATCTTTCCTTGATTTTTAGTTCCTCCAAGACCGAGATATTGGTCCGAAACGCTATCCAAGGGATCCGCAGCAGTCGCTGCCAGCGCCAGTTTAGTACCTACCTACCCCGCATTCACACCGATCAAACTATATTATTATACAATGTAACCAATGTTACCAGCGATGACTTATTGCACTGAAACGTGGTCTTTTACTATGAGCCTCATAAGCAAGCTCTAAGTCCCACAGAGAGCTAAGCTCGGGGATTCTTAACGTCATCAAGTCAGATATGAGGTAGTAGAACTAAAGTCTATATTAAGACACCAGAAGATTAGCCAGTTGAAGTGGCACTGGGTAGGGTACATAACACGCAGAACAAATGGCACATGGGGCCGGAAGGTTCTGGAATGGAGACCATGGATTGGCTAGCGCAGCGTTGGCCGTCCACCGACAAGGTGGACAGACGACCTATTAACCAACCAACCTTATGGAAAATTAATGGGGAGGTGTGAATTAATGAGTGGACGGGGTAAGTAACAACAAAAATCATTCAAGTGTACTTACCTACTATTAAGTTATTATATTGTTACAAAATATTGTATTGTACAGTCATCATAACATTCGACGAATCAGTTTAATTTATGAATGCATTACACATATTTACGATGAAAGGCATCGTCGTTTTTCTTTTATTTTGAATATCTAATGATAGTTTTATCATATTTAAATGTCTGTCGCGACACTTTAAAAAATCATGTGTGCAAACTAAGCTTAATATCGTAAAACCTGTTTTGATTGCGTTTTGTTGTTAAGTGTTCTAATAGTCAACAATGATTCCAAACAGACATAAAATGTGACTCATGTGTGCAGCATGTAATCAGAATTGAGGTGATTCCCCTTATCTGGCTAACAATCATTTACTACGTAATGTAAATTAATTGGAAATAAACTTGAATACATATATTGCTCAGCCGTAAAATAATACCAATAATATCTAGTCTGTATATTTAACTACATTTTAAGCCAGTTTTCAGATATCATCAAATTCAAATTCAAATTCAAATTCAAATGATTTATTTGCAGAATGTAGTTAACAATTTATCTACAGACAAATGTGTGATGTTAGAGGTTATATAGGTTCTTTGACATTCTACCATATAAAATGGTGTGCAAATGGACATTAAATTCAAATAGACAAAATAAAATTAAATTACAATAAAAATATATATTTATAATGACACTAACGCTTAACCATTTGATCACACAACGCCATAAAGAATAATGACTCAAATGAGAAAAGTCAATTAAAATAAAATTACAATATAAGCTTCAAATATAATAACATATAAATGGCGTCCATCATTATCAAATTTAGAATCGAAATTATTATAAATAACAAGATAAGTCTAAATGTTTATAGACCATAATCTAATATTGTCAATTACAAATGTCAGAATATAATAAAAGTTACAAATTTGTCAATAAACCCTTTTTTTTAAAAGCAATACTACCTATCTGTTTATAATTTATCCTTTAAAAATTCGTCAATATCATAGTATGCTTTTTCTATTAACAATTTGTTTAATGCCTTTTTAAAAGAATTTATATTACCCTCAGTACTTATGCTGCATGGAATTTTGTTAAATATGAGAGTCAACATACAAAAAATGCTTTTACTCTGGAGAGTTGTCTTAAATGGTAGGTGACGCAGTTTTCCTTCTCGCCGACTACCTTCTGCATAGTAGGCAAATAAATCGGGATGCTTCTTTGCAAATAAAACAGCCTCGCTTATATAAATTGATGGCATGGTCAATATACCTAAGTTTTTGAAATGTTCTTTGCAGGAGCCCATTTGTTTTATTCCTACAATTGCTGTAACGCATCTTTTTTGTGCTCTGAATGCCCTTAACTTGTCCGTGGAATTTCCCCAGAACATAATTCCATACCGTGACACTGACGCTACCTTAGCGTGATATACTGTCAACGCCGTTTGTCGGTTAACTACTCTGCCTAATTTATATAAAGCATAAGAGTATTGATGTAACCTTTTGTAGATATTGTCGATTTGTTCTTTCCATTTCAATTCATTATCAATAATTAATCCTAAAAATATTGTGCAGGCAATTTCATTCACAGTTTTTCCTAAATATTTAATGTCAAGGTTGACAGGCTCTAAATGCCTTTGTTTAAAATTCATTATAGAAGTTGCTCAGATTATAGAACAAAAGGCAGATGGAGCGTACCGAACACGCGAGCGTCGCCACCAAAGCGAATACAAATTCAAAAGCAAATACAAACCCGCGCTAGTGCTATACGCGACTTGTCCGGAGCAACACGTTACGACTGGTTCGTAATTTTAATGTACAAAATACCGTCTTGTGTTATTAAACACTGTAAAAGTTGTTCCCAAAAATAAAAAAAAGAAGATGGAATATCCTTTCACAGATAACTATTAATTATTTGGCTTATATAATTTTTAATCAACATAATAACTTTACATGTGACTCGGAACACAAAACTTCAACAGTCATTCGCTTGTGTTGCCAGTATTTATTTAAATTAGTTAGCCGTTTTATTGGTAAAACTACATTTAGAAGGTCTAGGGGTTAGTGATGTAACAAAAGTTTGTTTTTTAATATCGCAAATGCGAATATTTTTTTATAAGTCTCGCTCGCACGGTTTTTTTCCCAAAAAACCTCAAGTCTTCTTAGAAAATACTTTTTATGTCAAGTTTTTAATAAAGTTGAAAATGCGAATACTTGTCTCGTTCGCACCATTTTTAGGGTTTAGCACCTCAAAAGGTAAAAACCTTGTAGACCTTGCTTTTAGCCTAAATTGACTAGTCTGGGTCAACCGGAAGTACCCTATAGGTTTTGGGTCGAAAACCCATAATATGGTAGTTCCCGTTGACCTAGAATCACTAAATTTGGCAAAAAGCTAGGTCTTATAGAACAAATAAAGGAAAAAATATATATGGCCACCCTCCTCTAATCTCCAAAGTCTGTGAAGAGCAAAATCTGAAATAATTTGTTACCTACAAATTTGTTCGGAACCCGAGATGGGCGAGTCCGATAGAATGTTTAGTATGTTAATCTAGATTAAAAATTACCTGTTTGCCAAATTTTATCCAAATCAGTATAGTCGTTTCTGCGTGAAAGAGAAATAAACATCCATACATACGTACTTCCATTCTCACAAACTGTCGGATATATGTGTAATAATTAGAAAAGTAGGATACTATTAAAATATTAAACAATGAATTGTGATATTTATACAGAACCTTCTTTATTTATTGTAATTTATTTAGTTATTAATAACCATTATTTTATCCATATACTACTTTAGTACTGTATGTTACAACAGAACGTTTAACTTTCCAATATTATAACAATTTGTTACAAAAATGAGGGAGTTAATTTTTCATTATCTGGTAACTGTACACGCACACAGATGCACGTGTACGTACAGTGCAGTGGCTCGTTGTCACGCACACATAACTATAAAGGTGGCGACACTCGCGAGTTCGGCGCACTCCATCTGCCTTTTGTTCTATAATCTGAGAGAAGTTGTATCTAAATTAATATTTAAATTGTTTAAATTTAACCTTTTGATTAATGATATAAGTGTGTTATATCATTAATCAAAAGCTTATATATATATCACTACATAAGTCATTAAAATTGTCATTTTCAAATAAAATTGTGCAATCATCAGCAAAAAAAGTCATATGGTTACATAACACATTTGGAAAGTCATTTATATAACATAAAAATAATAATGGTCCCAAAACAATACCTTGTGGCACTCCACAATTAACAGTACCAACATATCTGCTATAGTCTCCATCAAGTGGCAATTCAATTGGCATCTATCGTGGATTCGAACTCGTGGTTCAAACGTTACCCTTACCTACGTCACTGAAGCAAATTAATGTATGAATGTAACTGCTTTAGCTATATTCCAGTCAGGTGGTTTGAATAAGCTACCTTGACTCCAAATTAGTATGAAATAACTAAATGCTGTAAAAGTAAATATAAAAAAAACTCATTGCATAGGAGTAGCTCAATAATTCTTATGAACACCAAAAAACCTAGTTGAACGATCTGGGTTATTCCAAACGAAGTCATAAAATATATGTACTATGTATAACCTATGTGTAAGTGTATACTTCATGCTACAAAGCACGTATCCTCTTTCCATATAAGGCAATTTTGGTCACTGCGTCATTCATATTATCATCAATGGTTTGGATTGATGACGTTAATATGTATTGTATCACGTCATTTACGTTTAATGTTTTAGTGTTAGGACTTATACAGAATCCGCCTGTGGAAGTACCACACCTTTGCCAGTTAACAAACTACGATTACTGATTCATGGTTTGTTAGTGTAATAACTATCAAAGGTGTGGTACTTTGCTACTGCAAAAGTATTTTGTGTATCATTGAAAGGCAATGCTTCCAGCGAAATTACAGGGCAAGAGATTTAACATATAAAGCTCTACCATGAGTTGGCAACATAAATTTCATCTATAGTCGATACTTGATCTTGCCTACCTATTAAGCTTGTGATTGGCGTACTGGCTGTCAATTTTAGTTCTAAAATTTACCGCGAGGTGGCACTATCCTTTTTTCACATATGTTTTTGCGGCAGTCGAGATCGAGCATCGATTGGTGTTGATGTGGTAAACTCGTGGTAGACCTACATATATCTCATGTTGACGAGGGCAGTGCATTGCCATTTGTCATACCGGGTTTTGAGTTTAAAATTCTGAATGGCACTGAACTGTTTTAGACAATTGTACCGCTTAACATCAGGCCAGCGACTTACTCGTCTTGTCACCGAATTAAATTAATAAAGGTCTTATAGTCGGATCTATATACGTTCCGGCAATTATTACGTGAGTAATCCCGAATTTTACAGTAAAATGTATGAAAATCGCGTTAGTTTTTATAACAAGAAAGTACATGAGTACTACTTCTTATTCTTATTCTTGTTTGGGGGCGATGAGGCCTGCACTGACGTCCCGCTTGGGGTGTTTTGTGCATTCCCCCCTGCCAGCATTTACTCAAGCCAGCCTAACTCCTTTACATAGCGGAGTATGGCCTTGGGTCGCTGGCACAACTGCTCCAGTGTTGTTTGAGATGTTGTATGAACAACTGTCGATGATGCTAGTGATGCCTCATGCGGTCTGGGGTGGACCTCCAGTAATCCTGTTTTTGATCTGATTTCTTCCGTAGCACTACAGTGCAGCAACACATGCTCCACAGTCTCGTTTTCCTGCAGACAACCTCTACATAGAGGGCTGTCCGTTACTACAATCTTGTATGACTGGTAATTATGATTACAGTGACCAGTGATAATGCCCACCATTAGGCAAAGGTCCTGCCGTTGTAGTCGTAGTAATTTGTTCGTAGTATTTTTGTTTAGGACTGGAAACATGGATTTCGCATGTTTACAGTCCTTTCTGTCATCCCAACAGTTTTGGTGTTTTCTCTCGGTGTAGCGACTCAGGAGATTCCGCACTTCCATTGTTGATGGTCTGCAGAGTTCCATTTCCTCAATGCTACCTTGCTTTTTGGCTCCTTCTTTAGCTAGTATATCTGCCCTTCTATTGCCAGAACAAAGGCCATGTCCTTTTGTCCATGATACAATTATTTTGTAAGTACTACTTCTATTTATATATATTTTAAAAAAAATGCGGAAATTTACGCAGGTAAATTAACAATACCAAAAATACATACAGGTGAACTAAGTCTACTAATTAGTATTGTTAATGCACCTGGGTGAATTACCGCAAGTGAATTAAGTCTACGGTACCTCTAATAAATATCGTCTACTTATTTCATACATTGTATAATGAAAATAACATTATTATCTGTACTCGTAATATATTTCATACCTTTACCCGATATCTACTGGCGAGCAAACAAACTGAATTATCATTATACCAGGCCTTATGGACGAACTTGTTATTGGAATCGGATCTTTTCGTCTTTGATGACTGCACATACAGACGCTATCTGACGAATATTTATTACTAATAAGATAGTATCGACTGTCTATCTTCCTTCGGAAAGTTTTCTCACAGAACAAGAATAACCGTTTGTTTTTCTAAGATAAGCAGCATCTGTGAACAATGGAACACTTGACGTAACAACAGAACCAAACTTACTATCGTAAAAATAATCGCAGTTAAATGAACAACACAATATTATGGCTTATCGTTTACTGATCAAAGTTCATTATACTGCCTGTTCGAAATATTCCACGTAAATCATTGTCAACGCTCAATGATTATAGAAAACATATAGATATGCTATTTACGCGCCATACATGTGCCGTAAATACGTTCCAATTAGATCGTCGATCGGTAAGTTCCTTTCGGCAGCTGGTCAAAGCGTTATTAAGTTTTTAAATTCTAACGGCGTTCAAGCGATACTGATTAACATAATACATGTGACGTTCCACGGTTTCACAATATAACAAAAGATTTCATGTCATGGGTGTAGATAAAGTTGTGTATAAATATTAAAATATGTGTGATTTTAATATGAAAGTCGTCATCGCTTCCCCATTCTCCCCTTTACCATTACGCAACAATTGCTTTATTAACGAACAGACATATAAATAGGCTGAACAGCTCTCTCTCTCTCTCTCTCTCTCTCTCTCTCTCTCTCTCTCTCTCTCTCTCTCTCTCTCTCTCTCTCTTACTTTCGCGCTTTCTACTCATTGTATGAGTAGTGTACCTCTTAATATTGTCCGATTTCAGTGATATTTTAATTCATGTAATCATCACATTGTTTACTATGCCCATACGTTTTGATTTTTTCTGTTTTTTAAGTTCTAAAATTATAGTTGAGTTAGTACGTATTGCAGCATGACCGAATGTATATTGCTTACTATGAACATGACAGGTCTATAATATAAAGTCAATGTTTACGCTGAAATAATTCCGTAATAAACATTGGCTCATAAAGATAGCAAATACTGTAGGTACATGTATTTAGTTAATTATTGTGGCAGTCATGCGTGAATGATTACTCAATGAAGTGAATGAATCTATTATACTTAATAATATTCATTGTTGTTATTATTTGAAGATTGCGTCATTATGACAGTAAAGGGTGGAAAGGTTAACTCAAATCATGAGCCCGTGGGCGGCCGCTGTCATACATAGGTATTTTCCAAAATCACCTCACTAAGTCTAACCTTTGCGGTTGTTAAGAAATAAATTATGATTACATTATCAGCTTTGTTATTTATGTTTTTACATAACTTTATTTATTTAATGACCCTACCACTTCAAAGTGTCACTCAGAGATGGCAGAAAATAAACTAGCAACTGTTATCGTTGGCTTAGTTCATTTTCCTAGATTTATAGTTCCCCTTAGTTTAAAGTGTAATAGTGGTTGATTATTAACTGTTTAGTGTTCGTAATGAAGCATGAGTGTAGGCAAAGTGTACATAATCATGAATACATTGTTTTTGTGTTTTTCTCGTCAATCGCCTTTGAAAGATTTAGTACTGTATCCACCGCTTAACTGGAACGTGACTTGATAACAAAGTTTTTTTATGTGACTGTGACTTGACTCGGACTAATGGAATAAATCTTACTTAATGCAACTACATTTACATAATTAACTTGAATAATGGCAAACGTACAAATGTACGAATCCCTTTAAACAAAAAAAATACAGTCACAATTAATACCACAGTTCATTCAAATAAGGCGACTAACGATTCAACAAAAATTTTGGCCATGTTGTTGGCGAGCCGATGTCGGTTCTGATCACTTAAGGGCAGGTGTTCACAGGCCGGTCCTGCGACAGCGGAAGGGAATTGACTTGGCATAGTAGGCATAATGGCAAATGTACACGAGTCCCCTTAAAATGGAAAAAATACTTACTGTTACAAAACAATACAAATGCGAGGTGATAATTACTCTGTCTATATATATAATAATAATAAGTGTAATAATAATAATAATACGAGCAGTGCTCATTGACATCACCATTCCGCATGACGAGAACCTTGTAAAAGCCGAGAAGGACAAACTCAGCAAGTACCTTGACTTGGCTCACGAGCTTACCGCCATGTGGGATGTGGACTCAACGATCATAGTTCCGATAGTTGTTTCAGCAAACGGCCTAATAGCAAAGAGGGGTTGGCTTTAGAATCGTGACCCCTGAATTTGGTGAAACAAAAACTGTGGATGGGTTGAAGTGGTTTGTATAAAGCGTATTTACAACATTTTAGCTGCCGGAGACACGCCAAAATAGTCAAAATAGTTTTTTAAAGTTTCAATAAAACACCGTAATTTTGATAGTGACAGGTGACATAAATGACATTAATGCGTAAAACGAAACGTTTCTAGGTAACTTTTAGCCTTTTTTGACATGTACGTTGTATGTAAGTTCTTGAAACGGAACGCAAACATCGAAGATAGCGTAATGTCACTGTCGGAATACTCGCGTCATTCCGTTACTTCCGAGTGTACGTGAATGTTTTCTCCTGTTTTTCTGCGCTTTCTTTTGATATCTCAACGACTTTGCTACGATTTTGGTGTCTGAATGTAAGCGCCGAGTCTGTTCATGACATTATCAGTAGAATAGATGAATACTACTTCCGCAGGTATCTGAGGTTTTGGGAGACACTGCACTGCAATCACACTCATCATGCTGAAACAAATGATTTGAGTTCCATTAGCGTAATAGTTTCACGGTAAAGTCTTCTTTAAACTTTCTATCTCTTCTTACACATTGTTCTTGCAGTCGGGTTTGATTGCCTCTTACGGTTCACACGTGAAAGCTGGCGGGAGGCATGGACACGAACATCAACACTTCACAAACATACAAGACCCGCGAGCAAACATTTCTGCTATCACAAAAATGTTTATCCCGGGCCGGGGATCGAACCTGGGTCCCACACTAGGAAGGAAGATCAATACAAATTGAGCCAATGCACAAATGCAAAAATGTTCTTTACAATAACATTAATTTTTTTTTTGTGATTAGGTGACGGTAAAAGCACGTGGCCCACCCGGTGTTAAGTGGTAAACTCTGACTATAACAGATTTATTTCGTCACAAGTAATGAACTGCACTGCGCCTCTAATCCTAGGACAGTCTCATGTGCCTTGTACTTTCAAGATGTTCATTGGAAAAAGTTTATGATGAAATAAATATAATTTATTTATCAATTTTTAGTTAAAACTTGCTAATCTATGGAACTGGAAGTACGATTTTGTTTTATATCATAGTTAGATTTATGAAAGAATAGTATATGCAGAATATATATAACTTAACTTCTAAACTGCTCTGCTATTCTTATACTCGTACATTGAAGTCGGAAGAAAAAATCGCTCCCGATCTAGGTACTTTAGTAGCAAACGGTTCCTTGCGTAATCATAAATTTCTCTTAGGGTAAAAGGCAGATAGTTGCCTTACTTTTCGAAAAAGCTATATTACTAAAAAACATGTACTTACTAAGAGTAATGTAACATGTATATCAATAGATAGGTCTTTTATGTTTTATACTAGCCTATTTTTGTAAACATTATTAGTATAGGTTTCGAATGAATCCTTTTTTATTTGATCTCTGAAAAAGAGGATAGTTGCCTACTGTACCGGATACTTGCCTAACGATAAAAATGTTTCGTGGGATAGTGGCCTCGTGCGGGGATAGACGCCTCTTTATGATTTTTATAAGACAAAAGTAAATTAACATAATTTCCAAATTTAGTATTTATTATTTAGTAGTTTTAGTCTTTAATAGGATCCATATTTAAGTATACTAGACAAAATAACATACCTATTATACGCGGGTGAAACAGCAGGGCACAGTAAGTGTGTTCAAAATTGCTAATTGTTCAACGACAGAAGTACTGGATTATTTGCTTATATTTAACTCTCTCCAACTAATATAACATTTACGATAAACTGGATTAGGTACCTATTCTTTGCGCTAATTCGGCGACTCTGCGCATAACTCAACATTGTGATCGAACTGATCTGATGATGGAGATGTGCAATGGAGGTCATGAATGACCACTAGTAAACATCTTAAACATATTAGACTTGTGTTAATTAGTCCTAATCATATAACCTCATCACAAAGACTTGAAGATAAACCTGGACGGTAGATCGTGGCATGAATCACATATCATTCACGTAGTTTTTTTATTTTACTAACTACCCCGCTAGCAACTTCAGTCACGTGGTCTATAAGATAAACAAGTCACAAAAACACTCATAGATTCACTCATTCAAGTGCACACTTACAACATAAAATGCACCACATTTACTGCCACAATTTCAAGTTTTGTGTTCAAAATTTCAAGTTGTGATGTTTAGACTGTGTTGATGAATTACTCGTACTTAGTCAGAACAAGTCATTGCAATTAAGATTAGCTTTTGCCGCCGTCCACGTATAGATTTTTTCAAATTACTAAATATAAATTCTTCCCCAATGTTAAAAAACAAAGAATTGTCCATACAAAGTTTTATCCTTAATTTTACAACTTAAGTAATCCCTGTCAGAAAATATTAAAGAACAATATTTTTAAAATATTTTAAATGGACTAACTAAATACAAATTTTCACACCGATAAAGTATTTCATATTCAAAAACAAAAGACTTTCATACAAACGTTTTCACCCATTTTACCCCCTTAGGGGATGCATTTCAAAAAACCCTTTCTTAGTACACATCTTCTCACCACGAAAAACAAAAAGCTGTGCGTTGTCTGTCAGTCAGTCAATGCGTTAGCATCTATACCAGTCAATCAGCCGTGCGATTCTCTAAGGCCTCATTTACGGAGACGCGGCGCGTCGCGCGTCGCGATAGGCTGCGCGGTCCGCACTAAATTCAAATGTAGGGCGTTGGATGAGTGCGTTTACGGTGAAGCGATTTTACACGCGTTTGCTTGAAATGGAGCGTGTTTTACGGCCGAGCCCGCGGATGGCATCGTCACGTCTCACGCGGCGTTTATCGCGGCGGCGCACGCTGCGGCGATTCTCGATGAAGCGATGCCTGTGGCGGAACCTTCTGCCAGTCTCATTTGGTAATCGTACAACACAGACGTAGTTACCATCGCAATGGAGTATGATATGATCGATTTTTTTTTAGAAGAAAATTGTATCTTAAAAAGTGAGTTATTTAATATAAGGAGTGGCCCAGTGTTTACAGCAGCGGAACATGAGAAGTTTGGGGAATATGCAACTCTTTATAAGTCAATAAGAGAAAGAGGTTATGATGTATTTCATGGTTATACACGGATGTCTAGTACAACTTTTGATTACATAGTAAACAAAATACAACACCGCATCAGTACTTGTAACAGCAATATATCTGCCGAAGAAAAGTTACTACTGACTTTAAGGTAAGAATAAAAACTTGTGTTTTTTTAGATCTTTTAATCAACATATTCTTATAAAATCAACTATTTTTTAACTAATTAACTAATTTGACACATTGACTTTCAATTAATATGGACAACTTTTTGTATTACCCCTTAAGGTTGAGGCTACATTGAGGCGCGACACGAACTGCGATACATGAGCGATTGAAACAAACAAATGTATCAATGCTCACGTATGTGGCTTCTCTGAATATCAGAACAATCTGTGTAGGCACATACGTCAGCGTTCGTACATTTGTTTCAATCGCTCATGTGTCGCAGTTCTCGTCGCGAATCGCTAAATGATTAAAAAATAACGCGTTAAATGTAGGTAGGTATAATAACATAATTATTATATTTTTGTAGTAAAATAATTAAGTTATAAGTTCACTGTGCAGAACTTTCATTTTCATTTCCATCATCCGCTGCAGGAGCCCTGTGTTCATCTTGAAAATCAATATTAGGTCCTGATATTATATTTTGTGTTGAAGCACAAGGTAACATGCTCGACGAACCACCAGCATTGTGTGAATCCGATGAAAAGTATTGGGGTTGAGATTGAGATACAACATAATCGCCCATAACAGGTGTATTATTCTCAAACATATTAGCGTACTCGTTCTGAGTTGTCATTTCCAGTATCATTTCACTTACTTTGTGACGAAATCGAAGTTTTTGTAGGTTTGTTAACCTTTTAAACGGAGGTAGCATACTCATAAAGAACATGTAATCTTCATCATTTTTCAGTTCTTCTTCTTTCTTATCTTGTATTCGTGCTTTAATTAATTCAAGTTTTTCCTTCTCTAATCTCAACATTTCATTCCTCTGGTCAGAAAGAGAACGTCGAGGTGCACTATCACACGTCGACAGATTCGTATCAATGGATGGACGTGATTCTGTCGTTCTTTCATCATCGTCATTAATAGTAGAGAGTGGTGACATACTATCTTGGGATAAATTAGCTGGATTAGACAAATTACCAGAACTTGGTGCCGGTAAAACTTCGTCTTGAAGAAATCTCATCAAATTATAATATTTCCATTGCGGTATCCACTCGGTATCTTCACTTGCAGCACCCGACCGAGGTGTGGGCTTCTTTTTCAGTTCCTTTCTGTACTGATCGCGGAGGTGCTTCCATTTTTTTTTAACTTCTGTAACTGAAACAATCGACAAGGTAAAAATATTAAATGGAACAATAAATATGGCTGTGTCAAACGATTCAGGCAGTGGTATATATGAGTATCTCTGTCTAATTATTTAGAATGCTCACGAATTAGACAGACATACTCATACATACATACATGAAATGAAAGATACTTGCAGAACTTTTCGGACTTCTACCACTGTCAAAAGCCCGAAGTACGGAAAATCCTAGGATCCAACTCGTGACGGTAAAAGTCCGAAATGTAAGTACGACACTTACATTTCGGACTTTTACCACCATTTAGTTGGTAAATTGATTTACCGTATTTCGGGATTTTACAGTAACATATACACATAATCACTTTTAAATATATTATTATATAATGTATTTTTAGAATTTTCATAACTAGGGTTTTATTACATAAAAACATTAGGTAACCTAAAAAAATAACTTATTTTATTTTGTTTCAGTTTTCTAGCCAGCGGAATACCGTACAGAAGATTAGCTTATCATTACCGCATAGGTACAGCAACAGTATCCAACATAATAGTTAAAACATGTTCAGCAATATGGTCTGAGTTTGTAAATATACATATGCCGAAGCTGTCAGTACAAGATCAAGAAAAGATTGCCAATGACTATTTTGAACTATGGGGATTTCCTAACTGTATTGGATCTATAGATGGGAAGCATTGTAGAATAAAGTGCCCTTCTAACACTGGGTCTAACTTTTACAATTATAAAGGATATTTTTCTGTGGTTTTGCAAGGGATAGCGGATGCACACAAAAGGTTTATAGCAGTGGAAGTAGGTGGGAGAGGTCGTCAAAGTGACGGTGGAACATTTCACTATTCAGTGATAAATAGTCTAATCGAAAGTGACGAATACAATATTCCGCCAGAAAGTCGTGTTCCAGGGTCTTCGTATACTCTACCGTATGTGCTGATAGGAGATGAAGCATATCCTTTAAAAACTCATTTACTTCGACCATTCCCGTCAACAAATTTGACTGTCGAAAAAGAGAATTTTAATAAACGACTCAGTCGTGCAAGGAAATGCATAGAATGTGCTTTCGGAATAATGAATGCAAAATGGCGAATTTTAAATAAACCCTTGGAAACTAAATATCAAAATGCATGTATTATAATTAAAGCCATATGTCTCATTCACAATATTATAATCGACATAGATGGACACACTGACAAGGACTATAATCGCCCAATAGTGATGGAAACTTCTAGAAATCGTCATCTGAGAAACAATTCTTCTACGTCAAATGCAATTAGCACACGTAATATGTTTATGGCTTACTTCACAGAAAATCAACTATAATGTTTTTTTTTGTATATAGAATAGGTATACTATAGACCTAATTCGGTATGTAAAGATTTTTTTTGGTATTTTTTTTATATTTTTATTTCGTAGATTAGGTCATTATAAGAAACTAATTTCAATATTTTTGTTTTATATTCAGTAGTTATTTTATAATATTTTTTTGAAAATTTGAATCCTATGACGTCACTTTTTTGCACAAATATGTAGTTGCGTTGAGGAGCCAAGAAAAGCACGCGAGTAAAAAAAAAGAAACTAGAACACTTGACAGTGACACCTACTAATTCGTAAGTCTCTATTCAATCAAAACAAAAGTGCAAAAAAGTGACGTCATTTAGAGGTCAATGAAAGTCGAATTATTTCATCGTTTTTTGTTAAAATAAATGGCATCTTATCGTTTTAAAAGGTCAGAGTAGAAAAATAAGGGTTTGTAACATAAAATCTCGAAATGGTTTCGG
The DNA here is from genome assembly GCA_917880725.1 of Selenia dentaria. Taxonomy (NCBI): domain Eukaryota; kingdom Metazoa; phylum Arthropoda; class Insecta; order Lepidoptera; family Geometridae; genus Selenia; species Selenia dentaria. The sequence goes on from OU862893.1 coordinate 25,986,045, forward strand.
AATTGGCATAGGTTAATTTTTTTTAGCATACCGAATTATCAACATATCTACTTGTTTAATGGGATGCTCCATACCGCAGTTAGTACATACATTTACCTATTATATTACGTTTGTTTAATATATGAATGCTATTTAAAATTGTCTAATGATAACTTATTGCTAAGCGTTCCTGCACATGATGCCGTCACCGTGCCGACGCCGCGCCGACGCCGCACAATTACACTGTAGATACGAGTCGCCACCGCGCCGCCGCCGCGCCGCCACCGCGCGCGTTCCCCTCCCTCCGTCTTCATTCCTTTTCCGACCGCTTACGAAAGTGCACTTTCGTAAGCGGTGGCGCGGTGGCGAGCGCGTTGGCGGCGCGGCGGCGGCGCGGTGGCGAGCTTCGCGCGACTCGTATCTACAGTGTAATTGTGCGGCGTCGGCACGGCGTCGGCACGGTGACGGCATCGTGTGCAGGAACGCTAATGCTAAATAGTAGGTACTTACTGAATAGTGATGGAACTACTCTGTAGCACATGTAAAGGTTGCTCCACAAAAGATAAATGTTGTGTGGAGGCACCATAACAAAGAATAATAATAATATAACTATTTGTATTACTGTTTAACTTGTGAACAAATAAATATTTAGTAAGCATATTAAACAGCTTGTTATTTAAATAGGTACCTACTTACCATCCATATCCACAATTTCTGATACTTCCACCCACTTTCGTTTGGTTATCACTCTATTTTTATGCTGTGAATGACCAGCCATCCACAACTGGGGTCGCTCCTGTATTGCAGAAATAACTAGTTCCAATTTTTCGTCATTCATGCTGTAAGTTGCGACACGTGCGCTCTCATCTCTCGCTAACCTAAAACTAAGTCGGTAAACTGAGAACCCCGCGTGCGCCGCAGCGATGCCCGCCGCGTGCTTCGCTACACGCTTGAGAATACGACGCGGGCGCAGCGGCGGGCCGCGCCACTCTTCCCGCCTCGCGTCTCTATAAACAACATCGTATATTGCTATAAGTTTGTGTTTACGCGTGCGATGATACGTGCCGCTTCACGCGCCGCCGCTACGTAAACAATAAAAACGTCCGACGCGCCGCGAGACGCCACGCCACACGCGACGCGCGACGCCCCGTGTCTCCGTAAATGAGGCCTAAGAGCAAACATCGTTGCACCTTTGACAACATCCGTGAAACAAATGATGACATGACAAGAAACGTTGGAAAAGCAACCTTATTTACAAGGGCGATATCTCAAACTATTTGACATCGGTAAGCTCGTCGACGAGCTCGTCGACGAATCATTTCAGAATCGCACGGCAGGATTTATATTCTTGTACACATTGATGATTCATACATGTAAATTGACCCAGAAAATCATTTTATACTACACCTGCTCGGAAAGTACCTTGATACTTTATCAAATTTACGGTAGAAAGTACGTCATTGCATATCGAACAAATATGCGGCGAGAAAACGCATCTGAGCGCGAGAGAAAAGTGTATGAAAATCCATTTCTTACGTGGTTTTTCTTTTTTAATTTTGGGTAAGACTATGCGCTGGTAACCTAAATATCAAAAGCCAAAAAGTTTTTACAGTGAGTTTTTATCTCAAGTCGCATCAATATCAAGTTCGCAAAATGACACTGGCCACTAGCTGTGTGTTGGATGGTGTCAAACAATTTGAAAAAAGAACATGTGAAAATTGCAGACGCCATTGGCGCCATTTTCAATTTGTGTGTTGTTTGAGGATTCAGTTTTCGTAGAAAAGTAAAATAAAACTATCAAAATGATAAGTAGTGATAGTGATGATGAAGATTTTTTAACTCCGCCGCAGTTGAAGGAAACAGCAAAAATACTGATTGATAACCTTTTACCACAGAAATCAATTAAAAAATATAATAAAACTTATGACGATTTTTTGCAATGGAAAAGTGAAAAAAATGCGGCAACTTTTTCTGGAACTGTTTTGCTAGCTTATTTCAGTGAAAAAGCGCAAAAATACAAACCAAGTACGTTATGGTCTATGTACTCAATGTTGAAAAGTACTATATTGACAAGAAACGACATAAATATTCAAGAATACAAAAAACTTACAGCATTTCTGAAAAGAAAGTCGGAGGGATTCCGTAGTAAGAAATCAAAAGTGCTTACTACACCTTTGTAGTAAGCACTTTTGATTTCTTACTACGGATGTTTATTCCTTTTTGCAGAATGCTCCAGATGACAAATATTTGTTGATGAAAGTAAGTTTATGAACAAAATGCACTGGTTTAAAATTTATTACGTACCTATTTATGAGTAGAAATCTACTAGGTTTTCATGTTTGATATTTTTGTTTACAGGTTATTTTGATTTTAGGAGTAAATGGGGCCTGTCGTTCGCAAGAACTTGTGGATATGACAACAGACGATATCGAAATCCTCGAAAATGGAATAATCGTCAATATTCCTAACACAAAAACCAAAATTCAGCGATAATTTGTTATATCGGGCTTATTTTATGAGATAGTGAAGAAATATAACGAAATTCGCCCCAGTGACCCCAAAACCAATCGGTTTTTACTACAATATAAAAACAAAAAATGTACGAAACAAGTAATTGGGAAAAACAAAATAAGTACTGTGCCAAGAGAAATAGCTTCGTACCTTAATTTACTCAATCCACTAGAATACACTGGCCACTGCTTTCGCAGAACTTCAGCGACTATTCTTGCCAATACTGGTACTGATTTAACCACAATAAAACGTCACGGTGGTTGGAAATCGTCCGCTGTTGCAGAAAGCTACATAGAGAATTCCGTAGAAAACAAAACACGAATAAATAACCAAATATCGGGATCGATTAATGTGCATCAAGACTCATCTCCTCAACCATCAACGAGCGCGGCGATGCCAGATGCCCCTCAGCAGCCAGTTGCCCCTTTGGCACCACAGCCTTCTACGAGCGCAGTGCCAACAGCACAGCCAGTTATTCCTCCTACATTATCGCAAACATCTCAAACAAACATTAATGGAAAAAGTGTTACATTAAGCTTCACTAACTGCAACAATTTCAATATAAATTTCAATTAGTAAAGATTTAGTTTTTTATTTTCCTCGTAGGTGTAGTATAAAGCACTATGTATCACTCGAGAGAAAGTGCGATTCCCGATCTCGGGTGTTTTAAAGCCCTCGCCTACGGCTCGGGCTTCAAACGACACCCTCGACGGTAATCGGTCACTTTCTCCTCTCGGTGAACAATGTACTATTTTTCTCGTTTCTGTAAAAATATATATGTCAAACAAAATATAAATAGCACCATTATCGCATGATGTTGATCACAATATTATGCTGTTATAAATACAGGCATAATATTGATATTACGACTAAGACTATAGATGCTAATATAAACGTAACTCAAGTAAACATCGCATGTTTACAGTGACGTCACTGTACTTTATCAATTTGATTGTTTATTGTTGATAATATCTCGGTCATTTACAATATAAGTTATTGCTTTGAGTTAAAAATAATCGCGAGTTATACAGCGTGTAACAAAAAAGTGTAGTAATACTGATTGCATATAAAGGTACTTACCCAGTCAGGGTTCACAAGGCAAAGTATTAAAATTTAAATCAATAAAAAGAAAATCAATTAAAGTTCAAAAAATATTATCCGCAATTATTCTAGGCAGCCCTATTAGACATTCCTATTCAAGTATCCAATTAAGTAGCTTCGGATACAGCTCAATGAATCTTTGATTTTGTCTAAATAAAATTACATGGATACAGTTAATCATTCGCGGATGCATGCTAGAACGAAAAAAGTAATTCAAAGAGTTTAAAACGGCTGTACTCGTTTTTGTTTTTCATATCCCTCCGAGAGATCACGTGACTCCGTTTTTCACCTATGGCGTGGAGCTAAGGGCACGAGCCGCGGTTGTCGGGCGAGCCTTTGTTATGCAGAAGAGAGCCGTGCCCGCGATCGTGGGTGTGTCCGATGAAGTGTCGTGCAGAGACCTATTAAAGGAGCTGAAAACCATGCCTCTTCCCTGTGAACTTATATATCAAGTCGCTATTTTCACGTACAACCATATTGAGAAGTTCCAGGAGAGAGGCGTAAATACTTACCGCGCTCTGCGCATAGACTGCGCAAATCGGAGAGATCCGTTTATGTAATGGGCCCTTCTGTTTACAACCGTCTTCCGGATGCTATAAGAAGTGATGCAACTTCCACCGTGGTCTTTAAATTAAGAATGAGAAAATGGCTTTCAGAACACGCAGTCAACTCTGCAGACGAATTTTACAATTTACCAATTATATAATTATAGTTATATTATTTTGACCTATGTAACATCGTTGACCTATGTAATATTGTTATATAATTTATTTTATTTTAATCTAATTTATATTCATAATTTATTTTATATTAATTTCTATGACATGATTTAATTTATAATGAATTATGACAAATTCTAATCAATGATGTATGTACGATTTGAATCATTATAGTAATAAAAACTTACATTAGTAAGCCTGTTGACTTGTAACTTAGTTATCAATAATTGATTGATTGATTGTTTCTCAATAAGCACCTTATTCTGAAGATGAGGCATCGCCGTAAGCTGCACCTTGCTTGTCTTTTGTTGGAGATCATACATTTCAAAAAGCTGTCTTATTTATACGACAAGGTATCAAGGACGTCAGCTCGCAACCCTAACTTGTCTCGAGCTTGCTCTTGGAACTAGGAACTTGTAAAGTTGGTATAGTTTTAGAAATAAATTTAATGACTTTATATTTAAACACCAAAAAAAATTAGCTTTTCATATAAATGACACCAGTCAAACCACCACGAAAATATGGAATAATTTATGTGTAATAATCTATGAGGAAAAAAGTTAATTTTGATCTTTTTAAACGTAAATTCAAAACATTATTACTTAACGTAACGTACTTAAACCAAATAATAAATATTACACACATGCTCAACCATACACTCACATGCACTCCACACACACTACACACACGCACACACACCTAGTATATATAAACATAACAAATTAACTGATCTTTGTGAACTGAAGAAAAATAAAAAGTAAAATTATCCGCTTCACGCAACTACTCGAGTACAGTTAACACCTTAGCTCGATCATAGGGGTAAGCTGAAAACCAGCCTTGCGTAGACACTCGTGTTTACGCAGCCCGTGCTGCGCTTAACTCCGTTTGCTAAAAATAAGTTTGTTTTTAATCATTAAGTTAGTTATTATCATTGTTAGACATTAATATGTTTTTGTAATAGTTCTTTATGTTTTTTTGTGTGTATTTTTGGGCAATAAATTAATTCTATTCTATTCAAACATGGAGATCCAACTTCGAGAAAGAGGTCAATCGTCGAATCCAATACGGCTGGTGAGCGTTCCGGAAATTTCGCGAAGTCGTCTCGTCAAAAATACCTCAGTGCCTCAAGACAAGAGTCTTCGACCAATGTGTGTACGACAGAGCATTATGCTGAGTTGGGGCTGGTTCGTGGCAATGCAATACCAATACTAGCTACTAACTGAAAAGTATGCATATTATCTGTTTTGTTGTATTGCTATGAATAAATGTATTTTCTTTCGTTCTTTCTATTCTTGGAGTTCATTGGTGTCAATTCATTCACCTCCATCATATTATGCATGCACCCTCTCTCCGCACCGTATCCCAGTCCAGGCCCCGCTTAGTCCCCTTGTTTCCTAGTTTACGTTTTGGAGGTTATTGCCGTCTTTGGCTTTGGTTTTTCAGGAATGAACCTGCTTGAGTATTAGATAAACTTTACTTATTCCTGGGAAGCGGTATTTGCGTTCCAATTGTATGCAAGCTCCTGCGTGTGTATAGTTTTAATATAACTACACCTTTTTGTTACACGCTGTATAAGAACATATTTATACTTTAAGAACCGTTTTGGCCTAGTGCTGTCGTCCGCGCTCGCCTTTGGTACACCAAATCAAACCATTGAACCAAAATCTATTTTATAGTATATTACTAGTCGTGCAAATTGAAATTAACATAGCTTACACCCAGGCTAATACATATGCTATATTTATCTTGATTCAAGTAGTAGTTCCTAATGGATTGAGAAAACGTTAGGTAATCAATGCGGACAAAGTCGCGGGCAGATACTAGAAGTTCATAATTTCATGTCATTGTAAAAAAAGTCGTAGGTGGTTTCTAGTAAACGGTACATAATATATCTAATTAAAAGTTGTGTGAATTGGATATCCAGTTAGTACTGGTAATATTTAGCGTATACTGGTTAAATTCGGTTAGTTGTGGTTTTGTTCGCAATTAATCACCAGCCAGTCTAGTGTGGGAACCCTGTTGTTGCGACTCTAAACAAGGGTTGCCGCGGGAGAGTAATTAATTGTTTTAGGACTTTGTGTGGAAAATTAGAAAAAAGTATGTCGGACAGGGAGAGAATTCTAGTTAACAAATGGGTTGTCGTTTTTTGTAGCGATAACCGTTGTAAATAGTGACGGCATATTGCCGTACAAGCGATGTGCGTATAAATAATGTTAGCATGAACTTAATCATGTATTTAGTTGGCATGATCTAGATACTTTTATTTCGGTTTCCCATGTAATTTTCTAGCTGCACCTCGCGTGGTGATGGATGATAATGAAAGGATTCTATGTCCTTCCCGAGATATAATCAATCTCTTTGTTTAATTTCATCGAGATCTATTCAGCCATTTATAGGCGTGTGAGCGTAACAAACAAACCAACAAATTCACTTTCGCATTTACTAAAAACTAGCTGCGCTCCGGCGTTTCACCCGCACTGGATGATGATGATAATGATGAATCAAAATATATAGCCCATGTTCATCAGGGATAATGTAGGATTCTAATGGCGAAAGATTATTTCAAATCGGTCCAGTAGTTTTGGAGCCTATTCAATTCAAACAAACTAGCAAACACATATTTTGTCTTAATAACATTAGAATAGATATACGAGTAGATAAAATAAAATTCATCATCATCATCATAATCAGCCCATTTTGTCCCCACTGTTGGGACTCGAGCGTTCCTCTCAGAGAGAGGAGTTGGGCTTGTGATTTAGCTAAAATAAGTTAGCGTTACAAAATACTAAAAACGGCAATACAACTTTCGCTGCAACGACATTCTGCAGTATAATAAATCTATATCATAATCTATATAGATAAATATTCCGGCCATCATGTCATTAGGAAGTATCGTATTGCGTATTTTTATAATATTTTGTTTATGCTATACTTGCTCTTGCCTCGCAGTAAGTTTTCACTTCGGGGATAAAGCTGTCTTCGCTTTCACTGAGAACCCTAGTCCAGAGCGAAATTACAGAATTAATACTTGTAGTTCAACTAGGAAATTTTTTATAGAACCTTTCATCGCACTCAAGATTCAATATATAATCGCACCCATATCGCATATAACATATCATATCAGTCATTTATTTTCCACTGTTTGTACTTGAACTTGTTAATATTATTTCAGGGAAAGGAATATATTATGAGCAAAATTCACCACGCGACCCGTATGCCGTTCAATATAGATTAAAGGGAGCTATAGTGTTGTAAGTTTCAGATAGCTCAAAATCTATATATATGGTGTTTGGTAGAGGGACCGACATACCAAATGAGCGTGTTCGGGGGCCCACTTGGAGAATGGATACCTGGATTATGAAAAAAAGTTTAAAAAAATTGGGGGGTCTGGGTTTTTTTTTGGCCAACTTGTATTCTCCAAGTGGGCTCATTTGGTATGTCGGTCCCTCTTCCTAAGAAAAAAATCGATTGAGAATCGACATCTTAACGTGTCGTCCGTAACGCCAGAGCTCATTTAAAGATGCCACTGGTGGTCACCTATCCAAGTCGTGACTACAAGTTTCTTAACTTAGTTGACAAGTTTCAACAAAAACATTAACTACTATACAACACAGATATCGTTGTATGTCATATTTATCAGAGACAATTATATCAATAATGTTATCAATTAAGTATGGTTATAAAGTGCCTTTGATCAATTTACATGTCACGTTCTTCTACATACTATTAATTAGCTCCTCATTTAATATTAATTAGAAATCTTGTTTAATTAAAATATAGATGTTTACGCGTATATTATAATATGAACTACCTGACTCGCCCTCGATTTCTGTCACTTTGTCTACGAAGCCACAGAAATAAATTGGGTAAATACTGTTTATATATATATATATATGTAAATTTTGATAAAAAAAGAAGCGTTAGATACTCCTTATAACGTCAGCTATCTGCCAGTAAAAGCCCATTCAAAATCAGTCAGCCATTTTTGATATTCATCATCATCATCATCATCTCAGCCGTAGGACGTCCACTGCTGAACAAATGCCTCCCCCACAAATTTCCAAAAGGACCGGTTGGAAGCGGCCTGCATCCAACGTCGTCCTGCTACCTTTATCAGGTCGTCAGTCCACCACGTCTGTGGACTACCTACGCTACGCTTGCCACCGGCACGCGCTGCGTAGGTGACCGTGATCTCCACTCTAGAACCTTACGGCCCCATCGGCCATGTGCCATGGTGACTTTCGTTCTTCTACGGATCTCCTCATTTCTGATTCGACCACGTAGAGAAACCCCGACCATAGCCCTTTCCATAGCTCGTTGTGCGACTTTGAGCTTGCTTATGAGGCCCATAGTTAGAGATCACGTTTCAGTGCCATATGTCATCACTGGTAACACACATTGGTCAAAGACTCTTGTCTTGAGGCACTGAGGTAATTTTGACGAGAAGACATCGCGAAGTTTCCGGAACTATAGCTTTTATATATTATATATACTTTGAAAACCGCCTTGTTCCGGAGGCTGGAATTCATCGAACCTGCTACTGAGACGGTTCGTAATTACCTTTGAAAACATGGCTCAAAAGCGAGATTGGTCTGTAGTTCTTAAGTAAGGTACTGTCTCCTTTTTTAAAGAATAGAACCACCACGCTTTTGTTTAATGCTTCTGGCGTTAATCCTTCAAATAAGACGGTATTAAAGAGCTTCTGAAGGACTTTAAGTACCGGTGTTACACCCGTCAACAGACGTCTCGTCTGTTGAAGTTTGACATTTTTGTCATTGACTTAAGTTTGACATTAATATTCAATGTGCCTCTTACTATTCGGTGATTACTACCGGTTTTCACCCTGTTGATCACGGAGACATCAGTGAATATTTGTCTCTTGGTGGTCATAATGAAGTCAATCTTATTTCTCGTGGAACCATAGGAACTCAGCCAGGTCCATTTCCTATGAAGTGGCTTCTGAAAGAAAGAGTTCATCATAAAGAGTCCCTCATCATCCGGGTGCGACTTGATTAGCTAGAGCAAACAGATAAACAGACAAAAATTATAAAATTATCTGTCTGTTATCATTTTTGTTGTGTTTGTTATTAGTTAGTACCGTATATACTTAAATTTGCATTTAGAAAAAAGCTGTAACTTCAACATTGCGATCAGGCACTTAAATTTTATTTGTTTTTAGGGATAGAATAACGATATATGCAGACCGTTCAACTGATTCTCTGATAAAGGTCGCAGAACGATGTTGGATACAGGCCACTTCCAACCAGTCCTTTTGGTAATCTATAGGGGAGGTTTTTGTTCGGCACTGGCTACGTCTGAAACGACGATGATAATGAAAAGGAGCGTATAAAGCTTTTAACAGTGTGTATGTAATTAGTGTTTTATTTCCCCTGTTAAATTAAAGTTAAATTTGTAAAAATGTTTATATCTCGGAAAAACTTTGAACACAGTCGACATGGTGTGCAGCAATCCTTATTGGTCGATCTACTGTAGAGTCGAATGAGATATGAAGACGAGCCAAGATATCGTGGCCTTCTCGTTGATCCCCAAGCCAATACACAAGACTACAAATAGTGGTCTATCGATCGAGCCATTGTCGGCGGTTGTGTCAAAGGGAGCAGACTGTTTTGTTTCAAAGCCTTTCACAAGAGCTCTTGACCCAATACATCTATACGAGCCCGAGAGATACGTCTCTTGACATTGTGTATTGTACAAAACACGGCCGCTTAGTTCGAAATTCGAGACAAATGCCGAATTTTACAAATAGCTCCCTAAATTTACATGTATCATGCCATCAGATCTTAATGTACTTTCTTACCGTATCGTTCAATATCTAGTAAGATGCAACTTACTAGATATTTAACGATACGGTATATATGCGCTCACAGCGCAGTGATTCGTTATACGCTTATAACGAATCATTGCACTGTCAGCCATGCCGTGAGCAATGTGAGCGTGATTTCAACTCATTCCGAAAAGTTGACAGATCTCACATGTCAAAAGCGTGATATGAATCAAAATGAAATGACCAAGACAGTCTCTACCACAAGAGGTTTATCAGATAGTAAGTCGGGTTTGTTGTTTTGTTAGCCGTGGGCTTGCGGCTTAGAATAGTACCCAAATACTTCCCGTGGGTGCCGTAGAAGGCGGCTAAGGGATACCAAACCAGGAAGTGGGCAGCAGCACCTTCTGAGCACAACACCCCTCAAAATTGTGCTTGCCAACCCGCAACCCATGCGTGGCGAGTATTGGCAAAAACCCTCCATGACAGATACAAATGGAACCAGGCCCCCAGTTCCCGGCAGCCCCACTATTCCTGGCTACGGTAGCGGCCACGGTAACGGTGGGGCAGGAAGTGCTATGAATCTCCGGCAGACGCCCGGCTACCACCCTCAACAAAGACGACTGGCCCTGGTAACACACAATATACGCACGATGAGGACACACGAGAAGATTGACGCGCTGGAAGAAGAAATGAGTAGTTTACACTGGGACCTGTTGGGGTTATCAGAAGTCCGAAGAGCGGGTGAGGACACGATAATCCTAAAATAAGGTAATCTACTCTACTACCGGTAGGGCGACAAACAGTGCCAAGGTGGTGTCGGGTTTCTCATCCACAAGTCCCTTACTAACATCATTGTTACGATCGATAGCGTTTCCAACAGGGTCATATACTTAATACTCAGAGTATGCAAACGATATTCGCTGAAGGTCATTCAGGTATACGCACCAATGAAGTCGCACCCGGATGATGAGGTGGAGGATATGTATGAGGACATTAGTCGGGCCATACATACCTCTGAAACGCACTTTCTAGTTGTTATGGGGGACTTCAACGCGAAGTTGGGTAAGAGAAGCGAGGATGAGTTGATAGTAGGGCAATTTGTTTAAGGACAACGGAACCGTAGGGGACAGAGGTTGGCCGACTTCCTGAAGTAAGCAGAGTTCCTCTTTCTCCAGGCCTTTCTGATGAGTTCTTTCTTTCAGAAGCCACCTCAAAAAAAATGAACCTGGCTGAGTCCCGATAGTTCCACGAGAAATGAGATTGACTTCATTATGACCACCAAGAGATAAATATTCACTGATGTCTTTGAAGTTATTTAAGCCCCACCGTACAGATAGGCCACAGAAACCTTCAACCTCACGGTTAAACGATGCTCATTAAAACTGCAGTCTTCGGATGATGCTGAAAACCTGGAGGCAATTGCCATGGGCGGGTGTAGTGCTAACCATCATGTGTACAACTTGCTCGCCTTGTCTTTCGATACTAAGATATTTCTTAAAGAAACTATTTTAGTTTTTAAGTTAATGAACTACGAAACTTTTATGAAATTTTATTTCAGTAATTCTGATCATGTAAATAGACTTAAACTACTAAGTAGAATTTTATTGCAATTTGAGCTTTTTTGTAAATTTTTAAAGCAAAGACATTTTACTCAGAACCTTTTATCCATAGTTTAGAATTCTTGGTAACTCATTGACTACGAATGTTTTCAAAGGCGACATAATGTATATTTTGAGAAACGAGAAAAATTGCGTAGGTAGTAAATAGAACAGAAACTGGGATTCACTGTAGCTTTTTTTCCTTCCCTTTTTATCTTGTTTAAAAGGCGAATGGTGCGACAGACGATGTATTTTTAGACAAGTTTTTTGGCATAAATAGAGCTGTAAAGCTTTGAATTTAATATAGTACGAAATTCCTATCTTAAATATATCTGTGTAGGTCGCCGATACAATAATAAAAATAGGCTCGATAGAACAAAATGTTTAAGAAAACTTTTCTAAAAAGAAATCGAATTACTAAAAATTACACTTAGACAATGATTCGAGATTAAAATTGTCAAACTTTCAAATCTTGTTATTTTTTGCCTCTTCGAAAGAGTTTCTATGACAGTAAAATGTATTTTACCGGCTGTATCGAAATAATTATAAATTTTAGATTTTCGAGAACTGAGCGGTATTTAAAGGGGATACTTTTAGCTTTCCTGAAACATTCTTACTTCAGATTTGAAAAGAAAATACAGCTCATTTGGTTAGTCGGTCCCTCTACCAAACACCCTATATTGTAAATAAAATATACTTTTGCTGTGATCTCCAATTCTTAATCTCTCTAATTAAGACCAGACCTTGGCAAAAGTGCTCCGTAAAAGTCTAAAAGTGATGTTTTGTGATCCTCATCCGAGGTATCTATGAACTGCATTATCAATCTTCTGTAATGAAGAAGACGCGACCTCCCACATCAGGATTCGAGGAAGGTATTTCCTCATCTGTCATCTTTGTGAGCTGAGAGTGACTGAACTGATTCTCCCTACATAGTGGTGAAGAAGGCCTGTACTCCATCATCAGGATCTAAATATTAGTATTGTCTTCTTTGTCCTCTCCGCATGTCTTGTGTGTGTGTGACCTATAAACCACCCGCTTAACTAAATAACTTTTTCAACTATCCATAAACCAGTTTGTTTCTACAAAGTGTAGCTTTCCCTGTGTGTGATTTTATATATATAATTTGTGCTATTATATAAGAGTTCTGTAGGTAGTACGAATTTTAAATGTGCTGTTGTCTGAAATAAAATTATTAAATGAAGTGAATTGTCAAGTTGAAAAAGATAAAATTAATAAAAGATTTTCAAAATATTAGTCTGTATGTTTGTTACGACTGATCTCCGAAACGGCTGGACCTATTTTGTTGGTACTGGCAAATAACTGATGTTATATGGGCGAACTTAATATACTATATATACGTAATACTTTTGGACGGACAAAGTCGTGGGTAAAAGTAGACTCCCATTTGTCTCTCAGATGAACGCCAGTGTATACCTAACTTAGCTCATTATAGTTATGTACATAATATGTGCAAATAGGTATACTATACATTCAAATGAGAAAAACAGTACAAGTCCTGTTTTATTAAAACACTGTGCATTGAGTTACATACGTAGTGGGTGGCATGCAGTCTCCGAACGTTTCTGCGTGTTATTCTATGACCACGTGCGTATCAACGTGGCTGAGTGATGAGCACCACTGTTTATATAATAGTCACAAAGCCACAAATACACTTGTAGTGAAGTAGCTAGTAGACGTACTTGCATTTTGGTAGGAAGACTATGGCAGGTTTGATTACGAATGGTTCGACTCTAATTTTGATCGCAGAAAATTTGTGCGCTCCGTGTTAGGTGGATGTTTTATATCTAGATAACATATTTTTTTACTAAATGCATGTAAAAGTATAAAGTATACTAATAATTATATTTGTCTGTTTGTTCCGGATATTCTTCGATACAACTGGACTAATTTTCAAGGGTTTTTCACTGGCAGATAGCTGATGATATATTATGTCATATTGAATATTCTAAAAAAAGTCCGTGAGCATATTTTACTCACACACATATTTTTAATTCATGATTTGTCTCGGAAATGTTTTCTTTTATTTTATCTTAAAGTGTTTTAGTAGCTATAATGTAGTGTAGTAGTATAGTGTTTATACGTTCTGTTTCTAATAGTATTTGATTATTATACCAAAACAGTTCACGAAGATATTTATTGTCTATACCTTCATTATAGTGTGTGGTTATAAACAAGTTTTATTACTTTTTATTATAGGTATTCCCTCTCCGAACCAGCCGTATCTGGTTATAAAACTGAGCAGTGTTTTCCATCTATTAAGATTGTAACACGGATAGGTATCGTGCAAGCTGGACCGATTAGGTGCCCTATGCACTGCATATAGGGCTCAACGGAATATTACCCTGTTTTATCATTATGGTGGTGCCGTTACTATTAGTGCACGTGCAGTAGCAACACGTGCTAAGCGCGTGATGGATACTAGTGTTCAATAGCTAATCATACACTTCACACGTGATTGTATTTGATTCTTTATTAAATACGGCAAACTTCAACGACACATAACTGGCATGTTGGCTAATCTGGTAACAACGCTGCATTGAGCTGCAGTCCCCGGACATTTGTGTACATAACACATGTCTGTTTGACCTGTATCTGGGTGTGTACATATTATGTACACATGTCTTAATATATATAAGTATGTAGGTATATCAGTCATCAGGTTACCATAGTAGAGCCTCTGTCTGGATTATGGTAACTCTGGATGTAAAAAAATATACTAAAAAATTGAACACCGTCTTCCCCACTTCGACAAGTTATTTCACACTTTTAATGTTGAAGTTGGTTCCTTTTTAAATAAAAAAAAATGGTTTCGCCCTTTTTAGTGACTCATGTTAATACGGGATGTCATTCACCGCCAATGATGACATCATCAACATAGGAAAAAAAATTTAGTTCTTGAAGTGTAACTTAAAACTGCTGCACCGAATTCGATGAAATTTAAATGGGACCACCTCGGAAGTATAGTCTACCAAACAATAAACTTTTTCGAAAATCAATCCACAAATGGGGAAAAATTCGGTGAACATGGACAAAACAAGTACAATTTGACACATCGTAACATTTTGAGTCTCTTTCTGCCCAGTAATTGTTACAGTGCCATGCTTGCGCTTTATTCCTTCGCTGCAAAATATCTGTCATTGCGGTCGTACCTACCAAAAAGGCATCTTGCTAGGCGTAAGAGGCCTATGTCGCGTTTCCTGTCATAGCAAGATGACTGTGTGTGCCCGGTAAATAATCGTACTAAAATAAACACACGACAAAGAATATAAAGAAGAACACGTGGATGAAACAATGAGTCGACCACCAACGCACGCAATTTAGGCAACATTTGGTGCTAGGAGGCTTTGCCTCATACAAGGGTCCGTTCAGTTACCCTCTGATCGACTATGGCTCCAGTCAGAGCGCAGTACCGTGTTTACTGCGCCCGGGTCTTCCCTTTACTGAGATATTGCGTATATTTATACAAGTTATCTCTCTCATTGGGTTCCTGGTCAGTACAGTTTACCCCAGGAATGACACCAGCTGGACATGGGGTGTTCCCCACGAGGACCTCCACCATCCCCATAGTCCTGCCCAATATGCTCCAACAACATAGCCGATCATTTTGCTATCCCCTGTTGGTTACACCCGGATATGGATGCTCAGAGGGCGCATTCGCTAGCTCTTCAGTCCAATTTCCTTTACTACCAGTTAATGTACATTGTACGCAATCATTGGACTATGCCTAACCGTAAAACGTGACTCGTTAACGGTCGTCTCATTATCACATCACACGGTTCTTGTAGAACTAGGAATCATGAGCTAAAAGCACTTACCAGGACCTCTGCTGGTTGTTTTCCATCGAGACCTCAGCCAGTGCCTCACACGTGCTTACCCATCCGCCATTTTTCTCCGTACCCGCCTTCCTGCCGGCACGCCATTCGTAGTCTGCCCCAGAGATGCGTTAGCATCTGCTCGTCTGTGCCACAGAGTACCTGCGTCAAATCACTTACAAAAGGCAGAGTTGCCATAGTGCAAAAATAGATTGACAATAAGGATACAGTTACACTCACCAATTCGTTAACGGAAACTCGCGCTGCGCGCGACACTCACAACGGCAGAGAGGTCTACTTCAAGAGGGCTAGCAGTTGACAAGTCCACACAAGGATTTTCTCCTGTCCCGAATGACAGCTTACTTAGCACTTAGCAAAAGAGACGTCTTTTGCTCCTGGTCCTTACATCGCTGGGCTGCAGATTATTTTCACTTGCAGTTCCCATACATGGTGCCGATGCGCTAGCGGATATATCATGCTCAGTTACAGTTACTTCATCACCGCCTTTTTCCCACTCAAGTCTGTTATAGCCAGACTCTATCTCCATTGAGCATGTGTTTTCAGGCAAACAGGTGCTCGTGTCGATTTGTGGTTGTACCTCACTATCCGTGATATGTTCTGCGGATAAAGCTTCTATATCCAGAAGCGATGTGCCCACTCCTACTCCACTGGAGTATTGTTACTTCTCAATCCTCTGTTCATCACAGGCAGAGTGTCATCGACATCGTCTGCAAGAGGGTATAGATGTCCTATAGAACGCGTGAACAGGGAGTCGTCGACTTTGACTTTCGCAACTCTGCACTTGCTATCTGCGCTAAGAAAGTCTGCTGGTCTTAAGACATGTTCAAGTTCTATGCCAACTCTTGCTAAAAGTGCTGAATTAAGTATTGCTTCTACTTACTTTATACCGTCAGCAATTTATACTCGTGGATTACTAGGTGTTTCCTCTAGGTTCTACTGAGGCAATTCTTAGCTAACTTAGATTTTCTTTTTGATACAGTACGGGTTTTTAAGTAGTTCCGCTAGTAATGTGAAATTATTTACATTATTAGAATTAAAACCTTTGCGGGTGCCTCTTGTTGCTTCAAATCTCCATAAGCCACTCTAACCAGAAGACTTTCTTCAACCGATATGTCCTTTACTATGTCTAGATGTACTGCCCTTACAGTCAAACATGTAAATAAGTCTACCCAACTCTTCTCCTTTCCTGTAGCTGTGCATACATATAGTGGCCCAAAGAAGTACGCACCAGTGAATGTATACGGCTCGTTGTAATTTACTCTCCTGTGGCAATGCTGGTGTCTGGGGCAACTTGTATGGACCTCCCCCATGCTTTATATACTGTGGACATCTACAGAATACCTATTTTACTTGAACTCTTCAGGAAAATGCTGTCCTTGTAACCTATGACGTGATAACATCATATAAATCGATGAACGTTGGCTGCACGCATGAAACTCACGCATAATGACCTTATCGTAAAACTATCGTCCGTAAACCGACTTTACAGACAACTATTTTTTTTAAATTTCAATCGTAGATTCAGAACTGGCACTGGTTTGAGTAACAATTTCGCTTTATGGCTCTCTCCTATCTGACAAATGTTGGCTCAGAAAGTCAGTAAACTCAGATAGGTCCATTGGTTAATTTAGACCATTATATGGTACTTCCATTTCCTCTGGGGATTCACAAGTTTCTGTCGGCTCTCCTGGGCCTCGGGGCCCAGGGGCTCCCCAACTGAAAGGAAAGTCTTCTGTGTCTCTTAATGGCGACTCACAGGCCAGTATGACTCTTCTTCTTTCAAGAATGCTGGGCCATTGTACCAAAGTTCTTTCCTGTGATTCCCGAGTTCAGGTTCAGGTCTCGTGGCGATGTCTGCTGGATTCGACATTGTATTGATGTAAAAAACTTCAGTATTTGGATGGTCTCGTTTGATCACATTAACTATGTTTGCTACAAATAGTGATAACAGTTTGTTTGATCTCATCCATCCGATAATAACTAGGCTGTCCGTTCAAATGTGTTCCTTTTGTACAGGCAGGTCTAAGTTAACTTTGACATATTTCAGAAGTCTGTTTCCTATCAGAAACCCCAGTAGTTCTAGTTTCGGTATGTTAAAGTCGTCTTTGTCTTGGATCAGCGATACACGAGATTTTGTCATCACTAAGAATACTAATGTTTCCTTGTCTTCTCCTGCTCTCAAATGTACAACGGAGGCTAAGGCAGTATTTAAGTAATCTCTGTATGAAGCTTATAGGATTAATGCAAATCAACATTTATCATGTTAGTTCCCATATATCTAGGTAGTTCTATCTTGGTCACAGCTGTTAATTTATTTAGAATTGAATTTAGTGATCCAAGAAATTCCTTGGCAACATTGCACTTTAACATCTCTTTGCAAATAGTTAAAAAGAAGTTTAATTTGCAGTATCAGTGGGCATGGCATTTAACGCAGTGTAGTGTGCATCAACTACTGAATCCTTGCAACCAAATCTTTCCTTTACGCTTCTACTGTACTTTGAATCCGTTGTTAAAAGGTCAGATACGGTATTCAAGGCCACATCGCTCATCTTGTCCACCTCTGCTGTAGAATGATGGTGAATATTCGCCTTAAAACTATCTCAAAACTTCTTTCATTTAAGTTTGTCTTCACTATATGTTGGTATAGTGAGCTTTGGGAGTTTAGTTGTTGTTGTCTGTGTCAGCCTAGATAGGGTTATTGTAGCTTCCAACTCTGTTAAAAGATCTTCAACCTTCAACTGGTCTTGCGTCATGAGGTCTAGACCTTTACTTTGACTGCATAATATAGATGTAGATAAGAAACTGGTATAGCTCCTCCTCAAAAGACTTCATTTCTTTGTTTAGGTTTCACATGACATAAAGTAAAATATTCTTCGAATGCTCTGGCTCGATATTTATAAGGAAGCTCGGTTACTTAAAGGCTTAGTTAGGCGTTAGGCGGTCTGAAAGGCTTAGGTTAGCTTTGATGCCGTCATTAAAATCTTTTAAAGATTGACTCCATAATGAGATTTGTTCAAATTCGTATGTGGTTTAGCAGATATTGCTTGAAACGCATACCAATAAAAGTTTTGAAACCAAACCCAATGTCCCCCTTTCAAACAATAATGAACAAAATAAGTATAAATAATTTACCTCAATTTAACAGTGGTTTTTGTTAACAGATATTTTCTCATCTATCAGACAGTTGCAGAAATGATCTTTAACTTTTATAGACGTAATTGAATCTTAATTTGACATTAAGTCGTTGCACATACGAAAATTTCATCAGATTTTAAAGTTCCATTAAATGTATCTAATGGAACGTCAATATGTCATTAATCGTGTATTTTGCGTTGCACAAAGCGCCTTTAGAACATAATTAGTGTTTATTGAGACGTTAAATTGACAGATCAGGAATTAAAACTTAATTAGTGAACAATAATCCATTATACCGACTTTAGTAGAATTTACGAATTTTTTTTTCATTGTCTCATGCAGAAGATTACGTTCCCGCCGCCAAATCTCGGACAAAGTAAAGTACATTTTATTTAACTAACAACAGTGAAGAGTTTCGTGTATAGTAGCAGATTTCCAAAGGTGTAGTTCTGCAAATCAAATATATTATTGTTTTGGAACCAACGACCAAAAGAAATAAAGTCATTGATGATTAATAAACACACAGTTATTGATCTGTCTGAGCGTCATATACCTTATACTTCGCGACGCGATCTTTCCATCAACAGTTTCTACAATTGTACAGAAAGTAAGTCACGAACTGGCAAAGTGAAGCCATGTCTATATAACCTATGTCAAAAAACAGGGAAAAAATACGAAAAATATCAAGTTTTTTATTTATACAAAACACCAACCGTTTTTAGGTTATAGTGCCGCATAATGTTTCTAATACTCTGTGCGATCAGACCTTGTCAATATAGCATTTTCATAAGTTCAGTAAAATGTTTACATTTCATTGAAAGTTTAGTAGTGTCACAGAATTCGCCCTATTTACATTATATCTATAGTAATGTATCGTATATGTTTTACTTGCTTCTCGTTTACGTTTTATTTAACAATATTTTAATTATTTTGTTTTGTATATTTTTTTTTTTTTTTTTTTCACATACAAAACTATAGTCATGTCAACGAGTCCAAGTACAAAGAAAAAAACATTCCCTTTTTGACACCTATTTGATAATGACAAGCTAAACGCTGTTTGCGTTTTTTTTTTATAATTCAAAAAATATTTGTTTAATAAATAGCAAAATAAAAAAAACTCCAAATGTTCAGTCCCAAGAAGGTTGTATCTGTTTATCGTTCATTCTCTTTTAAAATATTTTACGCAACGTTGTTTAAATGCCGGCTTTAGCTAAAGGATCATTATGATGTCAACTTATAAAATAATCGACTTTTGTGCAACGTTACTAAAATAATGATTTTATTATCACTCAAGCTGGATTAACTAATGAACTGATAATGAAGAACTTTCTGCAACTGGTTGTATGTGAGGCATTCACTTTAGTACACGTTAGCCCTTCCTATACCGTGATAATTGAAACAAAAGATTTATGAATGACACGACACGCAAATCTACGTCAATGGTACGCAAAGGGTTAAGTCTGTTTACATGATGTTTTTGGCTGAAAAATTCATGAAATATTTAGTAGAACTAGTCTATTATTTCATCGGATTGGTTTTTCAGTTGGTTGTTGTAAACAGATAATACAATAGTACCTAATTAAACTAAATAAGGTCGTCTTCGATTATTTATATAGCAAAAAACAAGAGCCGCTTTTGCAATATATATGATTCGTTTTTGGGACGCTGTCTGAAACGCGCCAGAATATAGCATATCTTCAATTATATTCTTGCTTTCTTTTTTATAATTGACTGATTTTATTATTTGATTTTAATTGATTATTAATGAATTATTAATTGACTTTTGCAAAGACGCTAATTACACACTCAATACCATTATTACCAAGCACGTATTCCATCTACATAGGTACACAGTTATAGACTGCTAATAAGTAAATATTACTTCACACTAACCATGAAACAAATCGAAAGACACAGTGGGAAACGCCAGCCGGCAACAAAGGAAAGGGGTGCACACAACATAACAGAGTATTCTTATTTTCACATCTCACACGCAGCGCCGTCCTAGACTTTGCACATCAGCAGCACATTTGAATATTTTTTTTTATCATTATGTCTATTGTTCTTCATTCCTCTCCGCAATACATAACAGCTAGTATTTACTGTATTATTAGTATACATGTTTATAAGATGCTATGTATGCATTGTTTAAATTAATGATGTACACACGTGTTACAAAATAAACCCGGTAACTTTAGAAAACAGCGGGAAAATTGAAAAAGGTACATTGAGTACAGTACATTATGTTACTCGTACGTAATACACAACCGAAGTGTACCATATTATGCTCACGTATACTTAAATTAACGAGAACATCGTTTGCACGAAGCCAGTGGTTCACACTATATGTAAATAGACAATAAACTTGTACGATATATGTATATCTTAAAATTTTGACACGCAATGTTCCGATTAAAAGGTAAACCTTACAATATCTTATGGGTTAAATGTTTTCTAATGTAATAGACATTATTAATAAACCATAATGGTTACATGAAATAATTATGTTTATTGCCTTCTTTACTGGAAAGGCCAGACTGAATCTGGTATTCAATACATTTTTTGTTAATTTATTTTATTTTACTCGGAAAAGCCTGAACGAATCTGGCGTTCCGTCACAACAAAATATATATTATTACTGATTTCAAAATCAGATCCCAGCATCTCCACCATTTTGTCGCGTTTCCTGTCATAGCAAGATGACTGTGTGTGCCCGGTAAATAATCGTACTAAAATAAACACACGACAAAGAATATAAAGAAGAACACGTGGATGAAACAATGAGTCGACCACCAACGCACGCAATTTAGGCAACATTTGGTGCTAGGAGGCTTTGCCTCATACAAGGGTCCGTTCAGTTACCCTCTGATCGACTATGGCTCCAGTCAGAGCGCAGTACCGTGTTTACTGCGCCCGGGTCTTCCCTTTACTGAGATATTGCGTATATTTATACAAGTTATCTCTCTCATTGGGTTCCTGGTCAGTACAGTTTACCCCAGGAATGACACCAGCTGGACATGGGGTGTTCCCCACGAGGACCTCCACCATCCCCATAGTCCTGCCCAATATGCTCCAACAACATAGCCGATCATTTTGCTATCCCCTGTTGGTTACACCCGGATATGGATGCTCAGAGGGCGCATTCGCTAGCTCTTCAGTCCAATTTCCTTTACTACCAGTTAATGTACATTGTACGCAATCATTGGACTATGCCTAACCGTAAAACGTGACTCGTTAACGGTCGTCTCATTATCACATCACACGGTTCTTGTAGAACTAGGAATCATGAGCTAAAAGCACTTACCAGGACCTCTGCTGGTTGTTTTCCATCGAGACCTCAGCCAGTGCCTCACACGTGCTTACCCATCCGCCATTTTTCTCCGTACCCGCCTTCCTGCCGGCACGCCATTCGTAGTCTGCCCCAGAGATGCGTTAGCATCTGCTCGTCTGTGCCACAGAGTACCTGCGTCAAATCACTTACAAAAGGCAGAGTTGCCATAGTGCAAAAATAGATTGACAATAAGGATACAGTTACACTCACCAATTCGTTAACGGAAACTCGCGCTGCGCGCGACAGCCTAGCTACAACCTAGTAAGTCAGGTTTCCTCGCCTCTTACAATTTGCATTTTGACGGTGTAGAGAATTATTTAATTCAATTCCCTCACGGATAAGAGTCCTTAGCATTAGACGTAATTTTATTCAAAAGAATCCCATTTAATTATTTTTCTAAGACTTCTCTGAATAGCGGAATCAGAAATAGATAAGTCTGTCTTGTTCCAAGTTTTGAAACGTAGAGGAAATGATCAGAACAGAAAAAAACACCAGATCACTTTAACGTTAGATGTGTTGAATGATGGGGAAACACGCCTATCAATGCTTTTACTGATTTAGTTTAATTCTTATCGAGAACTTGATTGAGACAAGTCACTTAACGACAGACTTTTTATGTGACTTGAAAAATGTTTCTCCGAGTTGAAAAAACAATTTACTTATATTAATTATATAAGTTATTGATATTTTACAATTATCTTCCGGAATGGCAAAACTACTTATTTGAAAAAAATGGGCCCCACAGTTTCTTGTAGCTTCTTAAGTCTATTAAAGTATTATAAAAATACTTCATTGTTATATTACTTTAATTATTCATTACTCTGTAATTATACAATTTCAATATTTTATTAACTATAATTAATGTTCGTTATTAGTGCGTTATTGCTGCATAAATTTAATAAATTATATTCAATTTCAAAATTTATTTCGAATCGACAATTTCCAGAGAGTATATACCTAGTAATACATATTTACACTGCATGTGCTCGATTAAGAGTGCCACTTTTTACCTTTTTACCATCAGTTTTTTGTTTACGCCGTCGTCGGCCGGAACCATAAAGTTTTACCAATTAGTAAATTACAGAATTTCCTTTTAAATTTCGCATTTACTTACTAAAGTTTGAATTATTTTTTAGTATATCGGAATCGGTAACCACTTTTTGATTCTTATTGTGTAACTTATAAAATAAAAACTCGATACTCTTATTTATTACTACTTATTTATTTATTTCTTCTCTAAAACAGAGATACATTTATATATATTTTCTGCCGATATACAAAATAAGCATTTACTTGTATGTCATTCACAGGTTTACAGCGGTATGTATGAGTATTTATTTATTTATTTAATTTCAGTATAGATAGCTAACAGCAGGGCCAAAACGCTAACTACCTTAAATCATGGCTTAAATATAACCTAATGCTAGTAACAATGGTACTCATAGTCAGTAAATAAATCTACATGCTCAAACTCATGCGCAAATGAGTTCAGAATTAGCATCGCCCGCTGCGTTGAAGCATTAGTAGCGTGGCGTGTCCTCGATATGGGCCGTAGGAACAACTGATGCGGACGACGCCTGCTGTGACTACAATTATTGCGAACAAATAGTGCAAGTGCACCCAACACCGTCGGGTTGTTCACCCTATTACAAAGTATCTGGCAATAGTGTACAACTAAAAGTAATTTTTGTCTGAGCTCCAGTGTATCCACTCCGATCATACCCGACACAAAGAGTGACGGAAATAAATTTATTAGAGTATTGGGGACCAGTATGTTTTAAATTAAACTCTTTAACTTTTTAATGATATTTGAGTAAATTAACGTGGACGCTTCGTCTGCGTACAAAAAGTCGCTATGAGTAAATTGTTTTATGTAATACTCCCCAGTTACATTTGGTATTTTAGTTTTTAATATTTCGATATCACGACGATCTGAGAACCAATCGTTTCCACAGTAGAATAAAACCACAGGAGATGTAACAGCTTTCAAATTGTAATCCGGTGGTGTAGCCTGACCATATCTCTCTATGTTCTTATCTTTACCGAAATCGAAACGACAAAATCGTTTTGAATTTGCTAACTGTCCATAGTGTACAAACTGTAAGGTCGAAGAACCAGTAGGCAAATGTCCTAATATCACCGGCCACATTGATTCCTTTATGTTATGAGGTCCTATTATAGAAAAGAAGAAACTATCACATCTTATCGGCAGAAAAGTACATAAAAATGGAGTTAATCTATTCAAAAAATCTGTGCTTGATGAAAAAACATTGAAATTATACAGAAAGTTGTGTAAGTATGATGTTGCCGGCGAAAAAACTTTTATTAATAAACTTTTCGCGTTACCCATAAACACTTCTGGCGCTAGTGCAAACATATGTTTTATCTTCTTGTTGTATTCGGGTTTCATGGACGTCATCACGAAAAAGCTCGTTGTGCCTTGTGAAAACCCAACGTAGTAAAGTCTCTTCTCACCCGTGAACTCGAGGACGTAGTCTATCATGGCAGGCAAGTCATAAAATCCGATCTCTTCCCAAGTAAAATTCCAGAACTGTGCCATATTAGCGTTTAGGTTTTTATGTAGGAATGTATATCTATTTCCTCTTGCGTTGCCCATCCATACATCATAGCCTTGATCGGCAAGCATGTACGCCAGTGCTTTGTCCGGCCCAAGCAATACCCAGCTATCCGAACTTTCCCATATTCCATGCATCAGAAAAACTACTCTCCCATTGCTGGTCACATTTCTTTCGTGCGGTATTCGGTGCATTATCAAAACGTATCCATCTTCTGTGATGACCGAGTGAGTTTCAATGGGGTACCCGTACTTATTCGCCAGTTCAACAATGTTAAGATATGCGTCTTCTGGACCGAATGGAGAAGTTATCTCCGTGACACCACCGATGACACCCGCTAGTGTGTCCCACATGATAGACGCACTTGCAGATTTAACCAAAACGAAGACAAATAATGTAATGTACATTTTTAGACAACTGTTTCACCCGTATTAGACACTGAATCAACTAATAACTTTTTAAATAGTGTTCTAAATAGTATATCAGCCATTTGTTAATCGGTTCTGTTATTAGCATATATTATATTTTCTCGTTAAAACGCAATTACCATATGCAATAATTAAGGATATTTTGTTAATCTTCCATATTTATAATAAAGAAGTAGGTAGAGGCCAAAAAGTCTGTACTTTGAATAAAAATGTATGTCAGAAGTAACCTTACCCATTAAACAAATATACGACAATTTTGAAAAATATGTCTGTCTGCCTGTCTATCTTTATGTTCACGCATAACTTAAAACTGTCGCACAGAATTATATGATATTCAAAAACATATAATAAAACATACACAGAAATATATAAAGTGGACAACAGGACACGAAACTAATACAATCAGGAAAATTAATTACTAATACCCATACTTCCATAATAATATTTATATATCATAAAAACGTTTGTACTACTTCAAAATCACGCCTAAACGGCTGAATGTATCATGAACATGGGATACTTTTCATCATCGTCATCGTCCATCACCGTGCAGGTGAAATCGCGTGGCGCAGCCAGTAAATAAATAATTTATTATATGATGATAGTAGATCTTATAATCAAATGAGCTGGTTCCAATCCTAATTACCTTTACCTTGAAATAAAACCTTTTTTTAATGTATGTCAGGTATCCATAATTAGTTCCGATAAACAGTAAGATTTACAATGAAATAATGCTATTCTGTTTATGAAAATACTAGCAGCACTTCACGATTTCCCCCGCGTGGTGATGGATGATGACTATGATGAATCGAAATATATAGCCTATGTTGATCTGGGACAATGTAGGATTCTAAATGTACCGCTAGGAGCGCGGGTAATCCTGGATAGGGTCCCGGTTGCAGACCAGATTTAATAACTGGGCCTCAGCCTGGACTGCAGGTTGGCTTTTGGGAGCCTTTTTGCCCGACTGCCTCCAAGACTCGTAGGAGCTGCTGCCGCCTTGGGTAGGCTGCTGCCCAACGTGGGTGGCTCGAAAGCCAAATGCCGCTGGCTATACTCCGGAGTGCTCCGGAGTATGGCTCTTTACGGGGCACCGGTGTGGGTGGACGCCCTTAGTCGGAAGAAGGTCTTGCTTTGACGTCCGCAGCGGGTCATCTCGACTAGGGCGATACGAGGGGTTATCAGACGGTGTCCTGGATAGTGGCGTGCGTGCTGGTCGGTGATCCCACTGCGATCTCCAAGCGGAGATTCTCGCCGAAATATATAACTTCGTGGCGGCGAGGAGACCCTGAGGAGACTTTTCAGCGTGGAAGCGTGGGAGGAGGTCACAGTATGTGGTGGCAGGCGCGGACCGCGCTATTGTGGCTATGGGCGGAGGACCTAGCTCCACAAGTCCCTGGGCAGTGGACGGTGGAGGCCATCCATCCGGTACTTTGGAGGTGGGTGAGGCGGCGATTTGGGTCACTGACCTTCCAATTGGTGCAGGTGCTTTCCGGACACGTATACTTTGGAACGTATACTTTTTAAGTACGTGCATCAAATCGCGTGACGGGAGGCCTCCCCAACCTGCCACGAGTGTGGGGCCATAGCGCCATAGGACACGGCGCTCCACACGCTGGAAGTGTGTGCTGCATGCTGTGTGGCCCGCAGTGGCACACGCTTTTAGCGGAAAAAGGCGGAGAAATCTCCATGCCGAACGTGTGCAATTCCGTGCTCGGCGGTGATGCGCAGAAGGACGCCGCGGAGCGGGTCAGGGAGAATAACGTTCGAGCTAATAAAATTAGTAGAGATGACAGATATTCGTTTTGCGCTGCATTATTAACAATCTTTTTACTTAATGCGGATACAGCCTGTATTTTATCTTGCATACAAATATATCCGAAACGAATATCGTAATAATAACGTGTACAGTGCTAATAAATGAAAACTAACAGAAAACATATTAGGCTAATAAAACACACATAGGATATCCAAAAACTCTCAATATTTTCCTGCGTTATTTGTACATTTTCTTGCGAAATTAGTTACATCTGTTTGATCTGATCTTTCTAACGAAATTAGATAGATTAATATTTGCGGGGGGTGTCATCAAATGGCCAAACGAGACATCAAAATGTTATCAGCTTCTTAATCTCAAGTAATGAAATTGCCCTGCTAATGGTGAGCATACTAATTTCCTTGTTGAATTATGTTCTGGACTCACGTATGCATTTCTTACACAGAAGTATATAAGATCAGTTGCACATAGCAAGATTGATCTTTTTGTGAAATAAATAGGTATCCTTCTTTATTTGTGTTTCATTTCTTAATTGATTAACATACTATTTAAATTGCTAACTAATCATTATCAGCAGTCAGAAGAGGTTTGCTGCTTTGCTGTCTACTGATACAACCCAGCTTCTATTGTGTGCTTCTACTATCTGCTTCTACACGCATTGAGTTGCGGGCGTACAGGGCAAACTCACATCTTCTTGCCAGTGGATGGAAGTGGTGGTGGATGTTGCTGACATCCGAATTCATCAGTTGTAGCATATTTTAATTGTACTCTTTAGCACTTTATTATTGCAAATAAGCCAAATGTACCTTGACAAATGCGAATACTTCGTAATTTACTGTCTGCACGGATTGTGATAACAGTGTAATTAGTAACCTGATTGTTGTGCGATTGTTAGAAAGTCTAGGGCGATGGTCTCATGATCATACAGCGTCACGCTATACGCCGCGTCACAATGCTTACTATATATAAATGTGCTGTTGTGATCTCTTAAACACGCTGACGTTGGCGTCTGGACGCCGTAGGCGGCATCCAGCGCGCTCCAGTCATTTCGCACCATTGCAGCGTAAAGATCGTAGCGTCAGTACAAAATGTCGAAATATGACATAATGAAAAAGACGAATTAATGATTGCATCAGTTCAATGTTATGATCCGTATAAGTGAACTTGAAACTGTTTGAAATATTCTATCGTCTATGTTCATCAGGGATAATGTAGGATTCTAATTATAAGCTTCACGCCTGACCTGAGAGCCTCAGTGCACTGAGTGTGTGGATTCATTTAAGAGTTTAACCAAACAAATATATATCATACGGGCGTGAGTGACGCGGCCCTTATTATAATAAATATTACAAACATAGAAAACATATTTTTTATTTCATATCCACTTAATGTCTGTAGTAGATCACCATCCCCTTTGATCTGTGAGGGACGCAAAAACATTTTTATTTCAGTAAAAGTACAATGGTAAGCATAAATAAGTACGCCTTCATAAGAAATACAATTATATTTCCCCGTGCGATGAGAGCAGTTATCAGCACCTGGCAACAATATAAATGGGGAGCCTACCGTTTAACGACAATTACGAAGTTTTATTCGTACAAGAGGAAAGTGACTTGACAAAATAACTTCATAAGTAAACATATTGAAGATACCCGTGGCAGGTGGGTGACAGGCGCTCGTACAATTTTAAAATATTCGAATATCGGGTGAAAACCTTAGGGCACATGTTTATAACTCCAACCAGCCGTACGATTCTGTGATGATTCGTCGACGAGCTCACCACTGTCAAATACTTTATGAGATATCGCCCTTGTACATCAGGTGGTTTTTCGAACGTTTTTTGTCATCTCTTCATTTGTTTTACGGATGTTGTCAAAGATGCAACGATGTTTGCTCTTAGAGAATCGCACGGCTGTTCATCTGGGTAGTTACGTTTTTTGATTATTAGTTTATTTTGAGCATGGTTGTTTTGGCAAGCTCTCGCTAATTAAATTGGTTTAGGTTTTCTTTGTTAATGGGGTTTAAAAACAATTGAAATTCAAACAATGTAGCTTTTTATTCAATGAAGGATGTTATAGGATTCGCGCGAAAAAACTTCGTTCTGAAATCTGACACTATGAAGGTTTAATTTTAGTTATAAGTGGCTAGTGCGATAAATCGGCAATGTCATAATTAAACTCCTATTTTATAATAATTAATCAGATCTACAAGATACTTTGTAAGCATAAAGTGTATTATAAATATACAATAACAGCACACTGTTAGGTATAGGTGGGAAATTACTTTTATTACATTTTTTCACTACCACAAATTTTTGCCAGTCCATAGATAGCTCAACCATTTCAACCCAGTACACAAATTTCCATATATAATTCTATATATCATTCCTTTCTGAGTTGAGCTAAATAATGTTACTTGTAATATAAATGCGAATATTTAGATGGATGGAGGTTTGTTACTTAATGACGCCAGAACGGCTGAATGTATTTGGATGAAATTTGGTAAGCAGATAGACGATACGATTATCATCATCCATCACCACGCGAGTGAAACCGCGGCGCTACTAAATATGAATAAATCCGTAAGCTAAATTAGTAAACACTAATAGTGCGTTCGAATAGATCACTTCTGATCGTTTTTAGCGAAAATAACGCTAAAAACGCTCACAAGGGGCGTTCGAATTGGGAATCTGTTCAGCGTTCGAAAAGCTAAAAAAGAGGTATCTTTGCCATCAAATGCAATTTTTAACCCACGTCCGGAGCATGGTTGTTTGTGATCGTTATTTGACAGCATAATCATGCGGTATTAGGTCTAATGCTCAGTTGAGCGCTCGAATAGGGTATGGGCAAAAGTGACAAAAATAACGTTTTTGAGCTTTACCAACGCTTTAACAAAAGAGCCATCAATGACAACGCCACCAATGCCATAAGCTAAACGAATGCACCTATAGTAAACGAATTGAATGGGCAGTATCCAATCCACTAAGCATGTCAAGTCTATGATATGACGTCACACGACATGATCAAATGACTGTTGCCCTTAGAGAATGTCCCGTGCCCTCCGAATCCCGAAAACGGTCGCTAGAAAATGCCTTTATATCGGTCCCTCATCAAAGTAGTGATCGCAACAAGGTTTGGTTTAACTAAGTAGTCTTTAACCTAACATATTTGTTGCATAACACACATTTGTGTTGTGGTAATTGCCTGCATTTGATAACAGACCCTTAGCGTTGCATTTTATAATTGTATTTTATTAAAATGTTCTATAAAGCACGTTCATTGGCACATTTGACTATAATATGTGTATTATGCACGCGCTTGTTGACGTAGGTTCAGCACATGCTTGAGGTCACCTCCCTATCCTAACGGAAGAACAGCGTTGGTTACTTGCTAGCAATATGTAGCTGAGCTGAGCTGGGTACTAATGACAAACACCTCCATTTTGTTTATATTTAACTACACACATCAAACAAATTTTGCGATTACTTTGAAAAATCAAAATCTTATTAGTGTTATTATTGGAGCTAGAATGCCTTTGAGGGTCATATCGAGCCTTCATGACAGCAGACATCTATAGAGTAACAGTTGCTATTGTTATAGAAGCTAGAATTGTCAGACTATTCCGAGTAAACCATGGGCACGGTAATATTATAGATAATATTGCCGTGCCGTGGGTATCAATTAGCATTGGTCGACAATAATGCGCCCGCCCATCGAGCTCAACGAGGCAATGCTGCTCTCCGAGAATACGACATCACAAGGTTAGACTGGCCTGCCGGCTCACCTGACTTAATCTGTCTGCATCAGGACAAAAAATAATAATAGATTTATGAATGAAACTTGCCTCGAATGAGGCTTGCTGATTGGGACAGATTAAACCCAAAAGAGTACGCGTGGTATGCTCTTAAGCCAGCTGTTTGGAACCGTCAGCCACTGCCCCAGACAGTGCCAGAGCTCAGGAAAGTCGCAATTTAGAAGAATGAGACAGGTTACCCTAAGAAATGCTGGATAACTTGATTCTCAGTATGCCCAGGAGAATCACCGCAAGTGCTCGAGCCTGGGAAGAAGTTATTTTATATTTAATATAAACCTATTATTAATATATTGCTAATTAAGTTCAATTTAAAAAAATGATATCAGCTTATTTTTTTGATGTGTGTATGTATAGTTTTCTTTGTCCGAACTGTGTTTGGTAGAAATAAATCCATACATAAGTTGTCTTCAAAAATACGAACGCGCACAATCAAATGAAAACGTCTCCCAATATGGCACGTACCATGTAAAGAAGATTTTTTTTTCAGGTCTCACCGTCTCATCAGCGGTAGATCCGACCCGTGGCGGTTACAAATAACGAGGCTGAATTAGATTTCTGGTGTAATGTATTCGATGGGCGTCAAGGTAAATTAGTTGCTGACTGTACTAGACACGTGATGACATCGACAACGTTATGCGGCTATTATATTTGTGTACTATACTGATATAATGGAGTAGATAACCTTGGCGACCTTGACTGTTTAAAATACCACTAGTGGTCATTCAAGACTTTGACAGTCCCCATACAAAGTTTAATATTGTTCTGTAAAGTGCCAATGTTTTTGTTCCAATACAGATATTAAATACTGCATACTTCAATCACATATTGTGACTGAGCGGTTGGCACAGTTGATAGCATCCTTGCCTTCTGAGCCGCTGATTTTGGCTTCAATCTCCGGTCAAACATGTGTGTGTGTTACACACCCAGACACATTTCTAACAGACACATTCATGCAATTATTGATTATTAAGAAGACTATCGACTATATAATAATAACTTGTACATTTTCGTAGGTAACATAAAGTCATTTAAAAGTCTCCACTGTTAGCAATATTGTAGAATTAAAGGTTAATACAATTGCTAATTAATAATTTAACAATGGAAGATAGATCTCGCTTGCAGTGAATAATGTACTATCGTTATATATTATAGCCTTATTTGTTACATCTTACATCTATACACATTAAAGAATTTCTCACCAAGTTGTTTTCTTAACGTAAGTATGCTGTTGTAGAATAAATCAAGGTCAACGTTGTTTTCGTTAGTGTGAATTAAAAGAACTACATGCTCGGCTGATAAAGCTGTTCTGCCTATAGTTAGTAGATGCTAGAGGTAGACTAAACACTTGTTTATTTCGTAAAGACTTGATAGGTGCATAGAAGGTAATTTTGTTAAGTAGATCAGAACAGTCGATGGCTGAGGTGACTATTTTTTTTAAAAGAATAATATCAGATGCTTTACGTTGGATGTGCAATGGCAGAAAATGATGCTTAGCGCAGGATTTGAAGTAGTCAGTTTCGATAGTTTTGGTAGGATAATTGATATGACGAATGAATTTTTGTTGGATTTTTCGAGGCGATTTATATATATTGAGTATTGGGGGTTCCAAACCGCAGAGGCGTATTCTAGATGGGACCGAACATAGGTGCTATAGAGAATTTTAACAGTTTTTACATCATTAAAATCTTTACAAGAATTTTCTCATAATTAATCCAAGCGATTTTGAAGCCTTTTTAATTACAGAGGAAATATGTTATATTATATTAGGATATACATACATAGATATATACATATTATGAAAGTATGATACTATGTATGATACATATGTATCTTTGTATTATACATATATTATATATGTATAATATATAATATAATATATGTATTATTCTAGTTAGGGACTTTAAGAGAGTTTTGATGTTGTCCCATATATATAGATCCCGGACTCCTCGTAATTAACCGTACAATTAATATTATTATATCATACATTTTCAAATGATCACACATATTATAATTATTTAAAACTAGATACAGATAAACTAATTTATTTCAATTCCAGTGGTAATGTAATTACACGAGATACAAAGGCTTCATGGAACAATCTTATAATAATAACGGAGAACGAACAACGACAATATATGGGAAGTACCTATTTAATGGTTTCTTTATGTTTTAGCTTAATTTCGAAATAACGTTGGTACCAATCTGTTGGTCAATCAAACTAGCTGGTTCCCGCGTCTACGTCTGCGCAGGATTAGTATTTCGAGAAGCTTATTATCTTCTCCAAGGCCATAATCTACCTTTATACCAAAAAAATATGTACATGGTCAAACTCAATTGCTATAATAGTACTCGTATTATATTAGTAAATTTAAATACTTACTATATCAATCAGTAAACATTAATAATAAAATATGTGACTTACGTACATACACATATAAAATTACGAGTAATCACCATGAAAAAAAAAACTGTCATTACATTTAATCACCATTGACGGTCGCCGAGCACGTATAGAATTTCGAGCTGTCAAATTGACTTGGCTTTTGACTAAGCTATCAGAAACTAATACAATCTTTGACAGAACTGTCATCATTACGATCTTGACGTAGCGTAGGCGGATATCTTATTATTTTGTCTATGCTGTGCCCAAGCATATTACGCTTTTTCACCCACCTGGTGACGGATGATGATAATGATACAAATATCCAATGTGACAACTAAACAACCAAATATATAATGTGTTAATCAGCGCCGCATCTACATCCATACCAAAATTCATCAAAAATTGCTCATTGCTCCTTTTCAGGTGCATCGAATTAAAATAAAACAAAAACCTATTCAACCGCCACAGGACTTCAGTAAACGGTATCAACATAATTTGCGTTCAGTAGTTTTACGTGATGCGAGAACAAACATACAGATACACAATAACGTTAAGTAGAAAATGTTTGAGTATCCAAGTTAATTCATCTCGTTCTTCCCGCATGTCCCCAAAATGTGGATTGTAGCACTCATACAATTGAATTAACAAAGTTGCAGTAGTTGAACAAAATTAAATAGGAATTAAGCGAGCTTACACCAATAAACACGAACACCGATCCACAAACAGTATCAGAGAGGAGGCAGAGTTGCGAAACACAAACGGCTAATTAGCGCAGTTCGTCGGTCCACTGGAAACTTTTGCCATTTCTGGATTACGCTCTGATCTGAAAATGAAATGATGTGGTATCTACATATTTTAAAAGGCGTTTGATAAAAATATGCGGTGGTGAAGCTTGTGGGTACTTACAATTTTGTGTTCTTTTTCAAAACCTCCGTATATACGAGCTGATTCAGGTATATTGTCGCGAAGGTCGCGAGATGTATATATGTATATAACAAAACTATTTGAAGATTCAAGTTTTGGCCACATTCTATAATTGTCTATGGTAAGCGCCTTCTAGTTTCAAATTCATGACTTACGTATCTAGTTTTCATTTCATCTGTTTCAGTATTCAAGATTTCTGGGCTGGTCTGAATATACGAAGTGTAATGTTAATGGAGCTGTAAATGTGTTGTCCGGACTCCTGAGCTGGTCCCTGAGCTGATCTGAGAGCTAAGTGGTGTACAAGTATTTCCCAACTTAAATATTGCTTATATGTGTTCCTCATACAATTTAACTGTGTTAAAGCTAAGTTTCATATTAATGGTACCACCCTATTTCCGTGTCCTACATGTGGCAGCTCACATGTGATGGTTAGCGGCCGGACGTCCGTGTAGTAAGACTTTGCTCACACGCGCAAGGAAACTTGCGTGGGGTTGTTTAATAAGCAAAGCTATGTGTGTGATTTATCATACCTGTTCTACGCTAGCGACAGGGCTGAAAGACTGCCTGATGTCAGGGTACCATTAGGTGTCGGTCTAAGTGTATGATCTTGACCTTGGTTGGATGTGCCAAACGAGTGGGAAACTTAGTCTTGGTACTTCAGATGATGATTCTAGCATGTTTGTGTATCCATGCTTGTACCTAGTGACTTCAATTACGGTTGAAGTCATAGTGTTTTAATTCTAATACAGGTGGTGTATTTGGAGCATCGCAGTTCTCATGCAAGGGCCTCAGGTTCGCGTCTGAGGGTGCCGTTAACAAAGGGCTAGGGAGTGCGGACATTACAGAAGTATTTTAAGGTATGAGATCACATTATTACAATTACAATTGCCATCGATTTACACACTAATATTGATATATTCATAATGCTCTTCTTAGGCCTTTGATATGAACCTTGGCACATACTTACCTTGTCGGTCTTAATAAGCAGATACTAGATACTCATATTATAACATGCGAAGCACATTGCCGACATATATTGCAGGATCAATATAGCAGGGCGGATGCCGTTTAATATTCTTTCGTGTCGTCTTTCTTCTGGTAGCAAAGTTGGTGTTTCACTTTCTTCCCATTTCTAATCATATTTTTCTATGAAATAGCACCTACGTTTATATTGAGATTCAATGATTATCACCTTTACTAATAAACGTTGCGTAAATTTTATACTAGGCGTAACTTTCTTTGTCTTGCTCTCACGCGTGACTATTACTGTAAGCGAAAAATTGACAGATGGATACGAATAACCATTCCGGGTATAGCGAAGTTTATTAGTAAGGCCGTATATGTCTAGGTACTAGTCGGAAAATATTAGTAGATTACGTTTATATATTTCATCTTTCATAAGCAATTATGAATTTTCAGTAATTAAAGAATAAAATTGTTTGTATACACTTTGACAATCTTTCAAGCTTAAAGTTGTCAAACCTCAAAATAAAGAGTTTCTATGATAATAAAATGGATTTTGCTGGCTGTTTCGATATATTTTATTTTTCATTTCTTTTTGTTTTTCGAGAACTGATTACAGACAGACTGCTATAAAAGCGAAAACTTTTGGATTTTTCTGGATTCCGACATCAGATTTGAAAGGAAAATATTGACAATAAAATACACTATTACTGTGATCTCCAATTCTTAATCTGGTCTCTCTAATCTATACTAACCCTTGACAAAAGTGCTCATTGTCTAAAAAGTGCCCTCCGTTTAAAAGTGCTTTCCGTTTTATAGTGTTTTCTATTTTCAAGTGTCCTCCCCGTAGTCTAAACGTGAAGTTTTTGTGATCCTGATCCGAGGCCTTTATAAACTACAATACCAATCTTCCGTGATGAGGAAAAGGTTCCTCTTCAGGTTTTGAGGAGCCTATTTGACTGATTGATTCAGCATATATAGTGGTGAAGAAGGCCTGTACTTCATCATCTGGATCTAAAGCTACGTATTGGTTTTCTTGTCCCCCCTGTATATCTTGTGTGTACAATAAACTGCCCTTTATGTATTGTGTGCGTTACCCATCAACCGCCTCCTTAATTTAATAACTTTTACCTAACCATAAAACAGTTCGCCAGTTCTCCACTACCTATACAAACTGTAAAATTCTAACTTGTATATATTTTGTGCTATTATATAATTTATTTTATTTCTTTCAGCAAATAAAAGGTAACAAGGGTGTAACTTTATATCTAGTTTCTTTTGTCCCATTTACCGTGATTTAATTTATTAAAACTTAATTTATTGTCAGTGAATCCCTAAGCCAGGTAACACGACAAGCTTAACAATAGAATTTATAATTTATCGTGTACATGCAGACGGGGAGGTTAATAGAACACCAGTTAATTGAGTTTCTACAAA
Organism: Selenia dentaria; assembly: GCA_917880725.1. Classification (NCBI taxonomy): domain Eukaryota; kingdom Metazoa; phylum Arthropoda; class Insecta; order Lepidoptera; family Geometridae; genus Selenia; species Selenia dentaria. The sequence continues at coordinate 26,022,359 of OU862893.1, forward strand.
TGCAATCTGCAAATAACCCGAGCAGAGAAAAAACCAGAACTTATTGGATAAACTAGCGCGTTTTCACAGATAATATCTTTTCAATATCTTTTCTACCATATCTATTGGTTCATTGAAATGTAGGAGGCTATACCGTGTATGCAGAACTCTGCGGCCTTCTTTTTCATAATGGTAAATTATTTTAACACTAGCTGCACGCCGCGGTTTAACCAGCCTGGTGATGGATGATAATGTTGATGAATCAAAATATGTAATCTATGTTCATCAGGGATTATGTAGGAATAAGTATTTCAAATCAGTCCAGTAGTTTTGGAGCCTGTTCACTTCCAACAAACCAATATTTTTTTTCTTCTTTGTAATATTATATAGCATTGATAATAATTCACGATTACTGCCAAAATATATCCAATATAAATATATATTTATTACAATTATTTGTGTTTTGTTTATACTGTCAACCCAATTTATATACATACTAGTTTCGAGGCGTATAATATCTTTCTTTTACTCAAATCTAGTGATGAAAATTCGAGTGTGTTACTCAGGGCGGTTTATGGCGGCGTACATTGAATTCCTCGTTACGTTCAGGATTCGCCCTGACCACAAATGATTGATTTACCCCCTTGGAACACGAACGTAAAATTTTGGCTACAAGCAAAGCCTTTGACGGATTGCAGCTAGTTATAAATATGACGAATGGTTACTAAAATTATTCATCATAAATTCTCCAAATATCAATAATTGCATTATATTTGGCCACATGTCAAAATTAACAATGGTCAAAACGTTAAAACTGACATGTAAGTAAGTGAGAATATTAGATTGTCACATCATTCAAGTTCCGCTTATCAAAACATTTATTTCTACTAGAATAATACTTTCTCGAAAAATTTACCCAAACATTTTAAAATTTGCCTTGAATGCTGTTAACCCTACGACTCCATAGATTCCTGCATCTCCAAAATAGTGAAGTAAAAGCAAAACTCTGAGTTTGCAGAAGACATTTCTATTGGGCAAAGCCAGTTGACGAAACTGAAGAGAGAAGACGGCAGTGTAGCGTCGACCAAAGCAGAAGTGTTAGGAGAGGTAGAGAGTTTCTACGGACAGGTATACACCTCGGTCGCTAAACCTGTTAGCAGCTCGGTCAAAGACCCAAGAGCCAAGCTGACCCGACATTATACCGAAGATATCACGGACATCAGCATGTACGAGATTATAATGGCCTTGAAACAGCTTAAGAACAATAAAGCGTCTGGTGACGACGGTATCACATCTGAGCTTCTGAAAGCGGGTGGAACACCGGTACTTAAAGTCCTTCAGAAGCTCTTTAATACCGTCTTACTCGAAGGTTCAACGCCAGAAGCATGGAATAAAAGCGTGGTGGTGCTGTTTTACAATAAAGGTGACAACACTTTACTTAAAAATTACAGACCCATCTCGCTTTTGAGCCATGTTTATAAGCTGTTTTCGAAGGTCATAACGAACCATCTCAGTCGCAGGTTTGATGAGTTCCAGCCTCTGGATCCAGCCGGTTTCCAAAAAGGCTATAGTACCGTAGGCTACATCCACACGCTACGGTAAGTTATACAGAAGACCGAAGAGTATAACTTGCCTCTTTGTTAAGCGTTTGTGGACTTTGAGAAAGTCTTTGATTCAATCGAGACGTGGCAGTGCTTGAGTCTCTCCAGCGGTGCCGTATTGACTATCGGTATATAGAAGTGCTGAAGTGTTTGTACAAAAACTACTACATGTCAGTTCGAGTACAGGCACAGAGTTCGAAGGCAATTCCATTGCAAAGAGGCGAGAGACAGGGAGACGTTATATCTCCGAAACTGTTCACCGCTACATTGGAAGACGCATTCAAGCTTCTGGAATGGCAAGAGCTTGGCATTAATATTAACGGCGAATACATCACTCACCTTCGATTTGCCGACGATATTAATAATAATAATACTAATTTATTTATTCTTCAGATAACAAAGATCCAAGTTACACTTAATACTTTAGTACTTAATTAACTATAATATATACAATTCAATATAAAATAATAAAATAAATGGAATGACATAATATTGACAATAATAGTTATAGCTACCTTACAGATATAATTACATAGACTGAAGCTCAAAATCATTGTCTGAGCATCAGACGCAAAAAGTTATTCAACATCTGTGAAATTAACGCCTCTGCAACTATTCTTAGGATACTGGTGTGGCTGTCCCTCACTCTGCTTCTTAATGATGCAGCCTTCTTACGCATGATAGCGTGAAAGCCATCAGTTTGGTATTCGGCAAACATCTCCGACGCGCTGCAGAAACGGGGAAGCCCCAGCAGCATCCTAAAAATGTTATTGTATTGGACACGTAAGCTGTCCAGCGTTCTCGTAGTGTAGTTGTACCATAGACTACCCGTGTACATACCCTGACAATAAGCCTTAAACAATGTAACTTTGACTTGGTCTGTACATCGGGCAAATCTACGGGCCAACACATTCCCCCTAACCGCCAATACTCTACGCTCTCTCTCAATGTCGACATTATCTTTAAGGTCGCCTGTTATAAAATGCCCTAGATATTTAAATTTTGCAACTCTGTGCATGTTTACGCCGTTAAGCGTAATTGCTGGTGTTTCTACAGGACATTTACCAGCCGCCTTAAAGACCATGTACTCACTTTTACTTACATTATACAACAGTCCATGAGTAGCAGCATAAGATTCACACACCCTCAACATCTTGCCGATTGCACCCGCTGTTGGCGCCAGCAGCACCATGTCGTCTGCGTAGCTGATGTTGTTCATACAAACTCCATCCACCCGGCATCCGACACGCATGCTGCTGAGCTCAACTATTCATGTATAGGTTGAAGAGCCTCGGGGACGTCAGTCCCCCCTGTCTTACCCCGCACTCCAACCCAAATGACTCGGAAAGTGAGTTTGCCCATTTTACTACGTTGGTTTGATTAGCGTACCAGTACCTGAAGATGTTCAGAATCTCCGCCGGTACATTCCTGTCTCTCAACTTTCTCCAGAGCACGTCATACGACACAAGATCGAAGGCTCTAGAGAGGACGAGGAAACATGCGTACACCGGCGTTTTGCGTTTTGTATAATAATGGACAGCATGCTTGAGGCTAAGAATGGCGCTTTCGGTAGATAGCCCAGGTTTAAACCCAAACTGTGCGTCATGTATTTCAAAATAGGGTTCTAAGCAGGACTCGAGCAGGCTGTCCAGTATTTTCGCAGCAATAGTCTAATAGATATTGTAGTCATGGCAGAATCCATGGAAGACCTCAGTACAATGCTCGAAGGCCTCCATCAAGTTTCCCAACGGGTAGGTCTTAAGATGAACATGGACAAGACGAAAATTATGTCTAATGCCCATGTTGTGCCTACCCCAGTATCACTTGGGAACTCAGTTCACGAAGTTGTTGAAGAGTACATCTATCTGGGACAGACAGTCAAACTAGGCAGGTACAACTTCGAAAAAGAGGTCAATCGTCGAATCCAACTCGGCTGGGCAGCGTTCCGGAAACTTCGCGAAATCTTCTCGCCAAAAATACCTCAGTGCCTACAAGAATCTTCGACTAATGTGTGTTACCAGTGATGACTTATGGCACTGAAACGTGGTCTCTTACTATGGGCCTCATAGATAAGCTCAAATTCGCACAACGAGCTATGGAGAGGGCTATGCTCGGGGTTTCTCTACGTGATCGAATCAGAAATGAGGAGATCCGTAGAAGAACGAAAGTCACCGACATAGCTCACAAGATTAGCCAGTTGAAGTGGCAGTGGGCAGGGCACATAGCACGCAGAACATATTGCCGATGGGGCCGGAAGGTTCTGGAATGGAGACCACGGACCGGCAAGCGCAGGTGTAGGTCGTCCACTGGCTCGGTGGACATACGACCTGATGAAGGTCGCAGGACGACGTTGGATGCAGGCCGCTTCCAACCGGTTCTTTTGGAAAATCGTATGTTCAGCAGTGGACGTCCTACGGCTGAGATGATGATGATTCTGCGATGTAGCGGTGCGCCGGGTCGTGCGTTCAATCTTAGTTCATTCACTATGGCTCTTAGCCGTGGAGCGGTGAAAATGGGTTCATAATAATAAAAAATATATGTCATTTTTTTCTTTTACTTTCATGACCAGTTATCGATTTCAAACCACCCCGTTCAATATTGTGCACTAATTAACAAATACCTTATAAATATTTGATCAGTGGCAGAACAGGTAACAACATCAGAAATTTAACATATTTTTGATATGTCAATGTACAATAAACAGACAGAATTTGAGTTGCAAATATGAATTTTCAATTCCAATTTACCCACAAAGCGCCAAAACGCAGCTTGTAATAAACAATTTGGCACTGCAGAAATTACAATTCTAAATGGGCATCGTTCCATTCTCTTTGTAATTTAATTTTTCAATTTAATTTTCGATTGGTAGACAGATAGTAATAGATTATCCTATTAATAATTCCATACTGGAAAACATCTTTGAAATCTAAATTAAGTAAAATACTTCTTCAGATGTGTACACAGCACGAACAATGAGTTTTCTGTGCCACAGTTGTACTAGGTAAATGCTAGTTAGTACTGTATACGTCAACGATTACGATAAACTTACGAAAATATTCATGCTAGACCCACAGTTAATTTGAAATAAAGTATTGACATTAAGTAATCTGTGACAAGGTGAGTAATACGGATTCACAGCTATTTTAATTTGTTATACTTTTTATTTATCGGTAAATTATTGGATACTAACGACTGCCCGCGACTTCGTTCGCGTAACCCTAAACTTTTTTGATTTTTCTTTGAAGTTTTCCTGATAATTATTAACACAACAAAAAAATAATTATTAGCGAAATTGTTTCATCCTTACACGTGATGCAGTGAACAAGGGAAATAGAGATTCATTTTTATATATGTAGATAACCCTTATTGATGAACCCACGCATATTTGAATACTTTCGTTTATTACCAGCTACATATAATTCATGATTGTGTTAATATAAACTGGGTGTAGATAACTCAATGCATACAACGCGCGGGCGTGTGTCAATCAAGACCTTACTTCCTGAAGTTAATCTTATTTGTCATCGCTCTCGAGTAAACGTCATACAAAATTAGTGTGGTGAAGACACGTGACTCAGGCTACACATGTGTACGTTTTACTTAATTTGAATATATTTAGTATACTCATATTATCATTTAATGGTTAACATAATTTCGCGGGAAATTTCCCAAATTTGTCTAAACAGCGACGCACTAGGAAACCTATGTAATATCGATTGAGTGTAAAAGACAAACATAAATGTCATATGATCAATGTTTTCGAGATAACCCATGTCCAATATTACCCGTATTCATAAAAATCCCATCGTATTCCCCCAAAAACTTGAAACCCATCAGGCGTAATTATGTACTTACCTAATATATAAATTACCTGCTTGCTTTTTTTTGTGTACCGGAGGTCGGTGCATCTCAGTCAAAAGTATTTTTGCACCTGAATATTTTTAAAAGAATACAGCACTTTAGACACCTTTGGTAAGGGATAATATTTATAACAATATACATATTTACAATAATAACAAGAACACATTGCGTTCACGCGAAAGCGTGACGTCACCTCAAGGCGCGCACCCGCGCCCGCGCGCCCCACCGCCGCTGTCCTGCAGCTGTCATAACTAGAAGCAAGCGGCTGAAGGGAAGCGGAAACAGTCACCCTTTTATAGTCGTAACTGGCGGACGTGTACCACTGCGCTCCGCGTAGCGACCGCATGGCAACCGCCATTATCAGCTCCGAGTCACCGCGATTGACTTTGCTGCGAGTGACTGCCTAATCAGCCCGTGTTTACGCACAAACATTATCACTATCACTCAGCCAGACGCATTCAGCTCGCGCGCACGCAAAAATCCAGTAAAATCCGCTCTGCGACGCCGCCGTTTTCGCCACGAGTCGGATACGCCCCCAAATTTTACCGACGTAAAATACGCGTACGCGAGTGCGTGAACCAGTGCATCAATTAGACACTACAAACTATAACTATAAGTGAACAACAGTTTTTCAGCACGACGTCCACAGCAGGACGCCTCCAACGAGGACTCACGGTCACCAGCTCTCACCAGTTCCAGAGTCTCCCGACATACCCCACGGAACCCAGGTACCAATAATTCTTCCGTACCTATTGTATGGTTGCAGGAAACTGCTCAACCATATTTTACACCCCCTATCATCGAGCGTATGGTGGCATATTGCCTCACCATATTTCCTTCGAGCCGGATATCCGGATAACCGGATATCCGGATTAACCACATTTCCCACGAGCGCGGATATTCGGCAACATATTTTCTTTCGCTGCCGGATAAACCAGTTCCTATCAGCTCTTATCAGCTCTTAATTAAAATTCTAATTCCTTTAATACAGTCCACTATCAGCCCTATTTAATTTCCAAAATTTGAATATCAACTACTCAAACTTCATTTTATTAATTTAATTTAAATCCCCTTACGTCATACAAATCACCTACTTAACTTAAATTCATTTGTTTGCTTATCAAACAAAAAACCGACTAGCGATTAGAAGCTTCTAGCAAAAATTCCACTCGGCAGGAACAAACATATTGCCAAGCGAAATCGACCCGTCTAATTAGGTGACGACATCGTATGACACAAGCGCGCCACAGAATACATGTGAGTTGTTTCACATTCCTGACGGATTAACCTAGCGCTACGATACGATTGTTATTGATATTGCTTGCAAGAAAGATTTGTAATTAAGGAGATTCTTAGGCTAGGTACTAGTAACTACCTACGCCAGGTACTTTGTTGATTTTAATTATAAAATTAAACTAAGTACTGTTAAACGGGTTTGCTTGTGTTCTTGAGATTAAATAATCATAATTCGTCCATAGTCGAACGTTTTGAATTCAGCCCAATTTATTTCAAGAACTTTATTCTTACCTAATAGACTAGCACAAACGTCTTAGGGTTCCGTACAGAATTTACGTAAATAACATAACGAAATTTACGGAATATAATTAATTAATTGAGTAATTAAACCCTCAGCTCACATAAGGTTTCGTACACGCGTTATTAATTTAGGCGTTATTTTAACCGACTTCCGAAAAAGGAGGTGCGGAATTTCACCTACGATTAAATATTTAATATTTTTATTTCCTTTTAATTTTGCTTGTGTCCTTGTGCCTGACTTCGCCTTCGACGTTAACGATGCCTTCAAAATCACAGGTAGCCAGATTTAGGGATGAACAGATCGCTATTGTTAAGCTTAATTTGGAAGCGTTATCATTGAAGTCTAGCAAACCAAGGCGCTATAGCCCAGAATTCACTGCCAGAGCAAATGGCGTAAGACTGACTCGCGATAAATTCGACGCGGCGTATTACATAATATTAGACACCGTAGGTTTATCAGATTCCGAGGAGGAATTCTACAACGAGCAGTATGAAAGGACAATAGACGCCTACTACGAGATTATCGTTGTAGAATGGGAACAAAAAACATGGCCATCAACTACCAATGACGATGTAAAAACTGCGCCACATACGGTAAACTCGGTCATCCCCCTAACTGAGTTACCAAGGTTTACCTCACAACCCGCGCTCCCTCCGTCATCAGCTCAGCAGGTATCAAACCCGCAGCCGCAGTGCTATGCGCAGGTTTCGAACCTGCACCCTCTCAGCTCCGCGCCTATACCAGCGCGCTTTTCGCCATCAGCTCAGCAGGTATCGAACCTGCAGCCTCAGTGCTATGCGCAGGATTCGAACCTGCACCCTCTCAGCTCCGCGCCTATACCCGCGCGCTTCTCAACATCAGCTCAGCAGGTATCGAACCTGCAGCCTCCGTGCTATACGCAGGTTTCGAACCTGCAACCTATCAGCTCCGCGCCTATACCCGCGCGCTTCTCAACATCAGCTCTGCAGGTATCGAACCTGCAGCCTCCGTGCTATATGCAGGTTTCGAACCTGCACCCTCTCAGCTCCGCGCCTATACCTGCGTGCTTCTCACCGTCAGCTCAGCAGGTATCGAACCTGCAGCCTCCGCACTATGCGCAGGTTTCGAACCTGCAACCACTCAGCTCAGCGACTATACCCGTGCGCTTCTCGCCCCCACCTGCGAAGGTATCGAACCTGCAGCCACCGCACTATGCGCAGGTTTCGAACCTGCAACCTCTCAGCTCAGTGACTATACCCGTGCGCTTCTCGCCCCCACTTCAGCAGGTTTCGAACCTACAACCCGTGCGCTTCTCGCCCCCACTTCAGCAGGTTTCGAACCCGCAACCTCCGCGCTATGCGCAGGGATCGAACCCAAGACCTTTCAGCTCCGCGCCAAGACCCAAACAGGGATCGAACGCGCAACCTCACTATGGTGACAACCATTGCTACCCATGGTGTAATGTAAAGGGTCACAAGCCTCGGGTATGTACCCGATACTACGCATTACCAGTACGCTTATTGCCGGTACAACAGCGCGAGGTACCACGGCGCCGTCCCTCACCTGATACGGGCCAGATGGTGTACTCCCGTCGTACTCCACCGCGCACTACCTCGCGTCCTTCACCGCCGCCTAGTCAATGACTAGGACGGCACATTCAGCACATACCGACTCAGCCCACAAAGAATCAGCACATATCAGCTCAGCTCATAGCTAATCAGCACAAATCTCAGCACGCAGATAATCCGCACACATTTTACCTGCCCACAATTCTTCAGCACACACACACAACACGACGACAAACTGTCGTCGCAAACACCTTAAGTCAGTTAGGTGCTGACATTCTGCACTCAATCTTACGCCAGCAAATCTGGACGTTATCAGCTCGTCGCGTAATGCGACATCGAGTATACAAATGTATACAATGTTTACGTTTCCGCGCTAAAACTAAGGCCCCGTACATGGCCGACTTACCCGCCGACCGCGTAAACGTTCAGCCCGTATTTAGCAAAGTCACGACGGACTTTGCTGGACCATTTTTAATAAAATCCAGTACACTTAGAAACGCCAAGCTATTAAAAGGCTACTTCTGTGTTATAACATGTCTAGCCACGAAGGCGGTCCATCTCGAACCGGTATCTGAGTTATCCACGGAAGCGTTCCTTGCGGCATTACAGTGTTTTGTTTCTAGGCGCGGTGTACCGACGTTAATTAGATATAATTGCGGTACAATTTATGTAGGCGCTAGAAATGAACTTAGGGAAATACAAGACTTTCTTGCAACCAATAATAACAATATCGCACCTACACTTTCAGCTCTTTTAACGCGCATTGCAGCCATGCTCAATGCACGCCCTCTCAGCCTACTCTCTTTTGACCCCGCGGAATTTGAATTACTCACCGCGGGTCATGTTCTTTTAAACCGTCAGCTCAATGCCCTACCTGAGTATTCGGTAGGAGGACGAGCCATTTCTGCACACAAAAAGGTTCAAGCTCGTCCTACCCTTATCCCAACACCTTTGGCGATCCTGGTCCAAACCCTACCTGCACACCATCCAAACCCGCTCCAAACGGACTCCCCGATCCAGCCCACCTCAAGTCGGGGAACTGGTCCTGATAGTGGACGACCAGGTGCCGACTCTACACTGGCGCATGAGCCACAAGACGAACCCATGAAGGGATGACGTCACCCGAGTGGTGGAAATCAAGATCGACCACTTGACTGTCGATTGACCACCACACCACACCTTTGCCGCGTGGGGAATATGTTCACGCGAAAGCGTGACGTCACCTCAAGGCGCGCACCCGCGCCCGCGCGCCTCACCGCCGCTGTCCTGCAGCTGTCATAACTAGAAGCAAGCGGCTGAAGGGAAGCGGAAACAGTCACCCTTTTATAGTCGTAACTGGCGGACGTGTACCGCTGCGCTTCGCGTAGCGACCGCATGGCAACCGCCATTATCAGCTCCGAGTCACCGCGATTGACTTTGCCGCGAGTGACTGCCTAATCAGCCCGTGTTTACGCACAAACATTATCACTATCACTCAGCCAGACGCATTCAGCTCGCGCGCACGCAAAAATCCAGTAAAACCCGCTCTGCGACGCCGCCGTTTTCGCCACGAGTCGGATACGCCCCCAAATTTTACCGACGTAAAATACGCGTACGCGAGTGCGTGAACCAGTGCATCAATAAGACACTACAAACTATAACTATAAGTGAACAACAGTTTTTCAGCACAACGTCCACAGCAGGACGCCTCCAACGAGGACTCACGGTCACCAGCTCTCACCAGTTCCAGAGTCTCCCGACATACCCCACGGAACCCAGGTACCAATAATTCTTCCCTACCTATTGTATGGTTGCAGGAAACTGCTCAACCATATTTTACACCCCCTATCATCGAGCGTATGGTGGCATATTGCCTCACCACACTGTTTTGAAACACATGTACAGCAACTACTACTGGCTTGTGCTCCTAGTACTGGATTAAGGTTATTGTGATCTCCGAGGAACTTGCCATTGAGCCTATCTATACTTATAATACAACTGTAATGGTTTGAATTCTCTGCATTAAAAATATATATTTAAAAATCTTTTCAAAGGCCCTCTGTAATCAGCACTGAAATAAATCCGACTGGCGGCTAAAACAGTTTTGTTTTTCTTTATATCTGTCTGTCTGTATCTTGGTAGCGCATTAAAATTAACTATTGACTACTACCACTACTACGAGGGCGCGGTGGCCCCAAAGTGGGCCTTGGCATCCGTCAGCACAAGACGCCATTGCCCTGCATTGTGCAGTTTCTTGCCAGTTAGGCACGTGAAGCTCGCGTAGGTCATTCTCCACTTCATCTGACCAACGGTATCTGGGGCGTCCAACTCGCCGTCCTACTAATGGTCGGCCGAGGTATGCTCGCTTCACCGCTCGATCGTCTCCCATTCGCACGACGTGGCCTATCCACCGAAGCCTGTGTGCCTTAATTTCGCCAATGATCGGTATAAAATTCAGCACTGTTCCCTTGGAAGAGGGAAAGAAAATCACAATGCGTACTTAGTTGTAATTCAGTATAGCATAGTCCGATTTTGTTCACTCTTTGATAGAAAGAAGGTACTTTGAAGATTGGCCCATAAATATTTGTAGGTTATTCCTTTGTACTTCAAGTTTCAAGTTCATAGACATCACAAGCTTTATTATTTGGTCCAATTAACTTGAAACCCGGAATATAGACGTAACTTAGAACGTACGGCTCATCTGCAGGTGGTGTTTGCACTTTATCATATACAGCTTATTGGATATATTTAACCACACATGTTGCAGTTCTGGAAAAGTAGGTTGATTTCTGCGAAATCCATTGTATTATTGGCCAAATATGGCGAATCGTAAGTTAACGGGTTTATGTCAAAAGTCAGACCACTCAACAGGAGTCAGATGTAGACGATCAGCAGGCGCGAGAGAAACCGCGGGCTGATCAGCTAGTACACTATAAACATGATCTATAGGCATATCTATAGGCTAAGTAAGTATTCAAAGTGCGCTTCAGGCCTTCACAAATGTATAATGTAAGTCTAGTTAAGTAAAAAAAATGTCCTCCTGTATTCCTTTAGTAATTATAAAAAAAAGAAAAGTTTAAAATATACTACTCGTATATATAAACAATGCCACGAACCCATTGATGTATGTGAAGCAAATCATTAAAAAAAACATGATCTATACACGTAATTTGATAATTACCAAAAAAAAAAACAGCACTATATGCTGCTGGTACTTAATACATACATGGGAAGAATATTTAAAACTACTTTAAAAAAAACCCACATAATCATCAATATTTGGTCAAACGTCTAGATTGATTCACACCTACAAATTTTATTCTAGGCATTTCCACTATTCATTAATATATACTACATGCGCGCGGTTTATGCATTAAACTTAACACCCCTACATAGAAATGTATCATTCATAATCATAACATTCGGCAAATTCGCGTCCTAGCTCGTTAGTACATATTATTATTCATTCGCGAATCATGTGTTTTCATTAATAAGTTGTACATAGGCATGTAGTATTTTTGTTAAGATGGTGTCCATACTTTTAGATGGAATTTTCGAAAACTTTAACAATTAATAATTATTTCACTGTGAAGTAACTAAAAATTTTGACTACATATCTACAATGTATTAACTCTTTTGTACCGCCCATTTTTTTTTGGTAATTATACAAATTACGTGTATATAAACGTAGTTCTGGTTCTAAACTGTCTGCATTCTAAAATTCCGATATACATAATTATATTCGCAGAGTTATGTCAGCATAAACAACTAACAAACATATTACTATATACTCAAACATATACATAATAATATATACATAAACATATACTCACTCACTTTTTAATATGTTTGACACACCATTTTAACCAAATGGGCAAGCTGTTTGCTTAATGTCAAGCACCACTCTGGCCCAGCTCAGGCCCCACTCACCCCAGTTTCCACTCGGCCCGAAGAATAATATCAAATTATGTAACAATATCACCCTTACCATCTTAAAAACGTAAACTAAAGATAGCCCCGATTAAAATTAAAACCATGCTTGAAAGTAATTTCTTATCATAATTATGCTTGAAAATTCTTGAAAATAATGAGGCGGTTAAGGTTTAAAGTTCAGCGCTCATGACTCCATAACATTATCATTTAGTTTATTCGCCCAGTAACTGTCGGAACGATTTAATTCAAAAACATGAGTTATTCCAGTCCTCATTTACTGTTAGTAATAACATACGCTTTCAAATTGATAAGTAATTCACTCCTACAAATTCTACGACATTAAGCCAAAATGGAATTCGATTTCCTTACAGTAGTTCCACATGAACTTCTCTCAAAACATATTCCATTTCAAGGTATTTTATAATTTAAGTGACTTAACGGATATGGATAAGATAGCTGACAATATTTATCAGATTTATTGACATTTTAATTTAACATTGCATATCCTAATTGAATATATAAGTCTAAGTTTTATGAATATTGTCATTTTATACCGTTTTTAATTTTTGGACTATATCTATGTACCTAATTCGTTTCTTGATTTATTCTATGCTATTAAAGTGCAAGGGTGTCATTTATGAAATGTACAATTATTTTTATGAAAGTAATATTTTGTTATGCCTTTAATTAGGCCAATATTGTTGAACTCATTTTCAAAATTGCGATAACACCTAGCATTAAGATATATGGTATTGCTTTTTTAAAGCACTAACGCCTGCTTAGCGATCTTAAGCATTGAAATTTATAGAGAGAAAAATTCACATCCTCGGACGGGATTTGAACCCGCGTCTTCTAACTATCCGTGTCAGACGCCATGACCATCTAGGTAGATGAGATATGTGTGTCAGTTATTTCAATATAATTTTCTGATCCTGATACTGATTCAAAGTTTAGCTAATGAGATAAAGTATTTGCAGAAATGATCGAAGGAAATATACTCAAATAGCTCAAGTGCCAGATGTTGTTGGGTTCAGTACACTTCAGTTATAGTTAGTATTACGTATCTGTGGTTCAGTGCAGGACCTTGGCGTAATACTATTATTTATTCTGTGCCGTGTCGGAGATTGGTAAGCTCATTTACAGGCGCATCTGCAGAGCTCCATTGTTACTTTGACCTGTGAAGTATGGAACAAGGTAAAAGAGATTCTTATAACACGCTTTTATTTAACTTAATTCGTCCTATTTCTTTGGCGTTTTAAAACATTGGCCAACATCCTTTCCCATTTTAAAATACATGGATTTGCCAACTATTAAGTTTTCGATCTTCTGATCGAAAACTGTAATGGGATATGGGATGTATGGGATAATATGGGATGTATAAAGTTTTAACGACAATAGAATATGATGGCGTCGAGCGTCTGCCAATGAAAATGGAAGATAGATCCGTTTAACCTATAGTAGTCGACTACGGAACACATTTTAAATAGATTATATTGTTAAAATGGTTTCTTTTGAATCTTAATGTTATTTATTTTTAATAATATTTCAATCCCTTTTTCTCATATTAAGTTAAGGTTATAGTAGCAAATTAAAAAGTTAGGTTCATCTTCATCAAAATACGAACAAAAGTCAGTTATATAACTATATTTTAATATTGGTTAGCGCTATTTGAACTTCGTAACCTGCGGTCATTTACCCCCGCCGGCCGCGGTGGACGGCGGCCCGTAGCTCACAGTCGCGGCGTTTTTATGCTATGTTCAAGAATGTTTGAACATGGTCGTTGGTGGATGGGCGAGAACGACCGATCCCAAACATTCTCGAACATAGCATAAAACGACCTAAAAACTTTTCTTTACTATAAATTTTTTGGCGTTTGATTGCCGTTTTAATTTCTATTGTAATTTTATAGAATTGACGAAATTTTTCAGTGAAAAGCGGTTGTACTTAGACCACAAAGAAGTCAGTTCAAAAGATTATTTCTCTAAAGCTGCAAATCGTAGCAATTTTATCGCTTTCAGTACTTCAAACAAATTGCAATATTTGAACAGGGAATTGCATTGTATAAAATATTCAATTTATAAGAAATATTGAGAATATACTTACGTTAAAGTACGTAGTACTAAAGAATATACCAATTGAAAATTTTCATCATCTAAAATTGAGTTTTATTGTTAAGTGTTACTTTTTCAAACAGTTTGACGCGGGTCGATGCAAATGTATAAGTCAATTCTCTGAGATGATTTCTGATTCCGGTTCTGAGACCGGTCTGCTCTGAATGCTGATGCAAACTCAGAAACGATGACCCTTTCAAGAGTTGTTATATTATAACAATGAAATTTCTATTGTGTCTTGTCGCATGATGGCCAATGACCTTTGATGGATTAAGTAGTTTAACATAAAAATACTGTCCTCTAATTAAGTATGTATTTGTGGTCACTTATTTAATTATATTTAGACTTGATGAATTTGTAAAAAGAATAAAAAATGGCACGGACCCTGGAGTCTGTCGAGGCTAATTATAATAAAAAAAATCAAACAATTGAGTTACGTGATAACACATTAAGTGATAAATAGAAGCATTGTACGTAAGTTTTTGTACCATCGAGTTAGGTGATAACACATTAGGTGATAGTTTTTATACAATTGAGTTACGTGATAACACATCAAGTGATAAATAGAAGCATTGTACGTAAGTTTTTGTACCATCGAGTTAGGTGATAACACATTAGGTGATAGTTTTTATACAATTGAGTTACGTGATAACACATCAAGTGATAAATAGAAGCATTGTAAATTGCAATATTTGAACAGGGAATTGCATTGTATAAAATATTCAATGTATAAGAAATATTGAGAATATACTTACGTAGTACGTAGTACTAAAGAATATACCAATTGAAAATTTTCATCATCTAAAATTGAGTTTTATTGTTAGTGTTCTGTTTACAGTCCCACCATCTTATCTGTTCAGGTGACAGCGTCGCTAGTGGAGAATTTGGTATTTCAGCCTAAGAAATTCACCAAGAAAAAGGAGAATCAAAACATAGGGCAGTCTTTCAAGCCACTCTTTAATTTGCAAATTCTGCAATTATAATCCTACTAACATTATAAACGCGAAAGTTTGTTGTATACATATATGTATATTTTAGTTCCAATTTTGCCCACCTGAACAGATAAGTTGGTGGCACTATACTGTTACTTTTTCGAACAGTTTGACGCGGGTCGATGCAAATGTATAAGTCAATTCTCTGACCGGTTCTGAGACCGGTCTGCTCTGAATGCTGATGCAAACTCAGAAACGATATAGACCTTAAGTAGTTTAACATAAAAATACTATGTCCTCTAGTTAAGTATGTATTGGGTCTCTCTTTTTGATTATATTTAGACTTGATGAATTTGTAAAAAAAAATAAAAAATGGCACGGACCCTGGAGTCTGTCGAGGCTAATTATAATAAAAAAATCAAACCCAATGAGTCTCTACTATAGTAACTATACTATACACATCCAGACACAGGTCAAACAGATATTTTCATGCACACAAATGTTGATCCTGTCCGAGGATTGAACCCGGGACCAGCGGCACAGAAGGCAGGGTTGCTACCAACTGTGCCAACCGTTCACTCAAAAAAATTATAGTACAAAAATGATTAGATACTGTACAATATATAGATGGATTTTTCGGCAATCCACATACTAAATTAATATTAAAAAATAAAACGACCATGCATTACATACGAGTACATGCGCAAATTTAAAATTATACTTCCCACAAATTTACAATTTTTAATGAACAATTAACAATACGGAGACAAAATAATACCTTATAAGTCTGCAGCTAAATGTTAGTATATCATAAGATTAATCAAAGAATCTAAACTTTATACATACAGATAAATAAAATTGAAGTGTCTGTTTTTAACTCCTAATTGGATGAATATCCTGGGAACGCACATACTATAAATACTTTTCATAATCACCATCATCCATCACCACGCGGTTGAAATAGCGGGGCGTAGCTAGTTGTACATAAGTTTACGTACAATTGAGTTACGTGATAACACATTAAGTGATAAATAGAAGCATTGTACGTAAATTTTTGTACCATCGAGTTAAGTGATAACACATTAGGTGATAGTTTTTATACAATCGAGTTACATGATTTGATAAACTGATGAATTGTAGATAAGTTTTTATACAATTCTATATATATATATATATTTAGTTGGTACAGCTGGGGCTCAAAGAAAGTCAGACCCACAACCCAAATAATAAATAAATCAACGACAAAATTTGTTATGTTCAATAAATGAGATACGATAGTTACATATCGTTAAGAAAAACAGGAACAAATTTCCGAATTCTAAATCGATGACGGCAGGTATTCAATTACAACGTAAAACAGAGACAGAGACTCAGAGACTAGTTGCGGAGCTTTTGGAATGTAGACTACGAATTTTTTCTTTACTATTGCTAGAGGACAAGGAAATTAGAAAAGTCCCTCGTCACTCTCGAGCTACCGAGCTATCATTGCTTATTAATTTGTGCCCGTAATAGTTTTATCTGTCCTTTTTAACGTTACCATTTTTATATGATTATAAAACGGTACAAGCACGAGGCTCACCTGGTGTCAAGTGGTAACCTGTCGCAATTTGTCACCCATTTATATACGCAAATCACACACACGAACTGCATCTGTAATAGGCAGCTATAGCAGATGCATTTTGTCACTCGTAACTGGACACTTTAAGTTGTGAAGTCGGATGTGCCTGTAATTTTGCCGGCACCCATTTAGGGCTCTTACACACGAGCGGCATGTTGCCAACGGCAGAGGTAACGCTGCCGTGGACACGGATCGACGGCAGCCGTCCGCGCGTTTGACGTAAACGAACGTATCGTTTCATTCATAAATCTTTTGTTTTAATTATCACGGTATATGAAGGGTTAAACAGATATTTTAAACGTCATAAACAAACGAATAAATGATACAAAATGTTTTATAATGTATAATATGTATATTCACTAACTCCTCCTAAACCACACAAAGGATTTTGATGCAGGTTTCACTATCAGTTATATAGCTTTCCACGGAAGGTTCAAAAAATTACTGGCTCCGCCCCTCGGTTTCACCCGCGTGGTGATAGATATCCTATGTCGTTACCCGATAAACAATCTATCTCCCTGCCTAATTTCATCCAGATCCCTTCAGCTGTTTAGGCGTGAGCGTAACAAACAAATAAACTCACTTTTGCATTTATGATAAAAACATAAATTAGGATGTAATAAAACTTAATTATGTTTTTATGTAAGTAAAAACAAACATATTTTTTGTACCTCATAAACCAATGACTCGGGGCGTCGACACAGTGCTATGCAAAACTAAGCTCTAAGCTCTAGATGGCAAGGACAAGCTTAGTGCTTACCATCAAGCGCACGGCTGGCACGTCTCATCCCAACAAAGTATAAAAATAACATTGTAACCTCATTGAATGAGATCGTGAATAAAACAGACAACAACCTTTTTACTATACCACGAGCATAAGGGCAAAAATACACGATTTGAAACATCGAAACATCGCCCCGAGTATCTACTTAAAAAATAAAATGTGCTTATCCTGATGAAAACAGGTAAATCATGAAAAATAATAATGTTCTTTCCAAGTTCACGTTTCATTATAATGGATAGGTATACAGAGAGAAACTCGACAGTGGAGAGGTTGAGTGTTGTGCCTCTAATAATTTCCTTTCATCACAAAAAACAAGGTGATGTTTTGTTGTACCTACACAATAAACGGTAATTAATACCCTAGTTATATTTTTTGGCATTTTTTATAAAAATTACACGTGTTTGGACAGGAGCAGTCGTGAGTGCATAATAAAACCTATTAGGTAATAGATAGGCTGCATATTCGTATTATAACAAAAAATACTTTTGTTAAAGCCGTGCTCGAGAATTCACGCACCTTTCTCCGGATTTTTACTCGTATCTATGTGTAGTCTGTGCGTAACACAATTAGAGTAAAAACATCATCAAAGATGGCACGTGTAGAAGTTAAAACACGTATCGAATCATTTGGTTGATTGGGTTGTTTTGGGTGTTGCTTCTGTATACTTCATATGTACATTTTATGCGTAAGGAAGTGCGGGGTGTCTCTAAAACTTTATTTTAATATTGTTGTAAAATGGATTTCCCAAAGTAACGCCTAAGCCTGAATCAATAAATTATGCACAATTTGTTTACCAAAGTAAGCTTACATTGTGTTTGCTTGCTGTGATAACTATTTAGATGGATGTGACCACCAGTGTCGTTTTCAACGTTTCTGTGTTTGGAGAGCACGTTGACACTACACTGCGCTCAATACTCCACAATATTGGTTTTTGGTAGTCTCTAATGTCGGTAACTTTACTTGTTACGGTGCCCCTTACAGCCCAAACACAGAAATGCACACTATCGCTTTGCAGCAGAATATTTGGAACTGCCGACCACCGCAATATCAAATACTTTGCCGATGTCTTATGTACACCAAGACAACATTTTTTTTCTAATTCAAATTCAAAAGTTTTTATTTTCAGACAACATTGATCCATTTGGGTCAGTAAAGAAAATTGTGCTATTGCTAAATACATAAATTTTTATGAGGTCATGTTATGTACAGGGGCTTACAACGTAATGAATCGGTTTTCCCGATCGCTTACTATTAACATTCTGGAGGGTACATTCTTTAACTCCGTCCTCTCACAAAGCAAACTACTTTAATAATAATTGCTTTGGTAATATGATTTATAAATATATAATTGAGATACTACTTTATTTATTAATCATATCGAAGTGAAAGGAATAGGTCCAAACCTATGTATTTTAATTAAACTTGAACATCGAGATTACTCTTCTTAAATAAATATAATAAATAATTTAAATAAATAAAATAATTTAAATAAAATATGTTTCTTAGGTTTTCGCGTTTGTTTTAGACACAGGTGCTTATTCACTGGATACTAATTTCACAGAAATGTGTTCGAAACTTAGATATTAAAATTCTCTCAATTCATTTATTTTTTACGACTGTTTGTAGTACCTACTTTATTAATACTATGTTCTAAATCCAAAAACTATTGACAAGACATTTTTAAAAAATTACATTTCAATAAAGTGTTGAATAAAAAACAAATGCAACAACAAAAGGAGGTCAAATCAGCTATTAACGTGGTGTTGAGACCGTAGCCTCTCTTTTTATTTTCTGACATAGTTTACATCATAGGTATTACGATTAGTCTGCAACTTCAACTCAAGGGTAACTGGGAATTAGGCCGGCTCCCAGTCACAACCGGTTCACGTAGTAGCTACGGACCCCCGAAAGTATTGGAAACGAAGTCTCTAATATAGTTCAACGAGCAGAAAATTTCGATTGCGCGATTCAGGATTCGAAATTGAAAACACTTTTTGGACCACTTCGCGAGATGCCAAAAATAAAAAATTAAAATTCTCAATTCAAAATTACGTCAAGATTTTGATAACACTTTTGTTAAGTAGAAAAGTGTTATGTTTTGAAAAATAATTAAGTTTTCAATTTTGCTGAGTTTCATACGAGATTCACTGTAGAGGGAAAGAGACGCAAGTATGTATGAACTTTCCGCGTCTACTTTCTACTGCGCATGCTTAAGGCACTCAGAAGGTGAATCATTTAAAGTAACAATCACCTCATCTGTAGGCTTCTAAAACTGCATATCAGAAACTGTAAACCTTGTTTGCCTGTTATACTTAACAGTGTATAAGTGTTAAGTACTTTTACTTTAGCAGTGACTTAGTTAAAATCCGGATACAACAATAAATTATGTAAAAATCATAACAAGACTATTTAAACGTTTCGCTGTCTTACGACGAAATATTTATTCTTTACGGCAAAGATCTAAAGTTAAGTATTTTATAGTTCTACCACTCAGATGTTTACTCCATTGCGAAACAATTACGCATCATTAATATATTAAGCTAGGGAAACTTTATATTTTAATGGTGCGTAATTTTAGAACTTATACGGATTCCAGAAAAAAAATACGATCAATTATATAACTCGGTTTTAGTTGATGTTTGACAGCAATGTATTATCATTCTTTTTAAATATTGACACTAACGCTGCTCCGTTTTGACATATTAAAGAATACTACACTATAATACACCACAGATTGTGGTACTCAATATATGGGACTTTCTTTCGAATATATGGTTTGAATAATGTTCCATTGCTGTTGTGACCAATTAAAAAACTAACTGCGCTAAATATCCGACAGGATGAAAGTATATAGCTTTAGGCGTAGTACTAGTAGGTGCTGTGTCATTCATTGAAGGTCATACTGATATAAGTAATAACTTGTGACTCCTCGCATCTTTTCTCCAATGTCGAGGGTCGTTACCTCTTCAATGTAAATCAACTTATCTTTTTGAATCTCCGTCGATCAACTAATACTGCGGTTTTCGATTATATAGGTTAGTTACACGGTATCTGTAACCTTGTGAAATAAGTTTTTATTGATATAATTTTGACTAGCACTTATCGTATTTAGTAAGATGCAGTAAAACGGGTTAAAATGTTTTAGATGTTTAGATATATATAATTAATTGTCTTAACTAACAACTGAATTGCATTAGCCCTTTTGTGTTGTGAGCTCCACTAAGAAATGTTTTTTTGGAAATTTCACCACAAAGGGATTGAATGCGGGTTATTTTTGCGGCTTCGTATCCCGAAGACCAAGCAAGTGAAGTCGCTAGAGGATCAGTTTCTTACGTAGAAACCATATCTACAATCCAAGAACGCATACTTTATAATTATTTTCCTCAACCAAATAAAATGAATAGGACCGTCGCATAACAAGAGATTCTTATTAATTCACCGTCAAGAGGGGCTGGCATTGAATGTATTCATTAAATATTCAGAAGCTTGGAATAACAGGAGCTTGTAAAATTTAAATGTCATGGATAACGAGTTATTGGATCTGAGAAGATTTTGTGGGTCAGGTTTGATTATTCGTAGTTTGATTATTTGTTTTATTTCACATCAGAATATGTAACAGTTACTTGTATATGATGAAGCGCTCGTAGCGGAGCTTGACTTGGCGATCTTAACCGATCAAGAAGTAAAGCAACACTTGCTGCGGTCAGGACTTGGATGGGTGACCGCTAGTGGCATTATTCAACTGAGCGCTTCCGTGCTTCGGAGGGCACGTTAAGCGGTCGGTCCCGGTTGTTTGTCTTAGGACAACAGTCGTTAGGCCTTCGGGCGGCCTGAAAACTTCGACATGGGTTGGCCACTAACCTATCCACCAATCCGCACTGGGCCCGCGTGGTGGATTACGGTCCAACTCCTCTCTCTGAGAAGCAGTGGGAAGTAGTGGGAACAAAATGGGCTGGTTATGATGATGACTTGTACATAATAGTTGTCCACTACCTCGAGCGTGAAGCCATATAATTTCGTCTTCTTACGAAAGTGCTTTGCCGTGCCTTTCTGTGGACATTTTTGTACATACTGGTAAGTAAAACTGTCATCGGTCGCGTTTGTACATTAATAAAATTAGGGGAAACATTGCAATTAGTATAAAATCGTTATTAGCATACAACATTAAATTTTTAATGACGTCTATGCCCGAGGTTCCAGTATGACTAGATTTTAGAATGTTGATATTTTGGAAGAATAAATCTCGGAGGTCTCTTACTAAAGAGCAAAAGCTTGAAATGTTATTCGTGGCATAAGGATCAGGTCAATTTATTTATTTGCCAATTTAGCGGTGGCGTGAAACTCAAACACAACACATCAAGGTCACTGGGTTTATTCGTTTTTATTTGTCTTAATTTTAAGTATTAACCTAACAAGCACATGTTTATGGATTCGAATCGCGATGATTGCCTACTGACGCCACACTTCGTGTATTCACAATTGCTTCTTCCTCTCTAGTAAATTTTATAAGATGTTTAATTTTCGATAATACCGAACACCTTGACACACCTTGGTTTATGTCGTTAGAAAATACAATTTATGATATGCGACGCAAAATGACAAAAAATATTTTTACACCCTGCAAAACCTCTAAAAATCTACCACCTACAATGGTTATGAATGGCGCTACAGAATAATTCTACATTTGCCGGTACCAAAATAATCCTTACATGAAATCCAGTGAAAACGTCCCCAAATATTTGTGTACATAAAATATATTCAAGCGTATTAGGTATTCCATTACTCGATCAAACAAATTAAAACGGGCGCGTGTGCAAATAACTCAATTGAAGGACATAGCGTTCCTTTATAAACCCAATATGAATACAAAATTACGGACGATGAAGCTCTTTTGAAATATGCGAGGATTACTGATAAAACGGGATGTACTGTATTATGTGCTATATGTAAAATATCTATAGGGTTGTGGAATCGTAATTCATAGTTCAAGTATATATACATATTTCATGTTTATTAAGGCGCGCTCGTACCCTGATTAAAGAAAAAACATAATTTTACTCTTAATTTTAGAAACAGATCAATAGTATATTATGAAAAAAATACAAAGGTTAGAAAAGGTCCTATTCCTTTTAAGAGTAATAACCGAATAGAATTCATAAATATAACTCTCTTTCAGCAGAAAAAAATCCTGAATAGGTCCACAAAAATAAACTTTCACTTCCAAACTCTCAGAATTTTCAGCGATAACACTATATTTTTTTAAGGTAATACTTTGCCAACGTATAGTACTAAAGTAATAACCAGCAGTTTTTTTCAATTGTGTTACTATATATCAAAAAATATAAAGAAAACGTACAAAATTAACGCATTTTCGCATTACATCGTCCAATCTAACAAGCGATTTTCAACCTTACATAAAGCATCGTAAATTAATTTAATATTGGGGTTGGACCGCGTCTTAAATAGGTATTTTATTTTTTATGAACGGTAACTTACATGTACATTGCAGGGGTGGCCAACTTGATTAGAAACAATATCTACTGTTTACTGACTTAAACGTGTGCCATCAACATGTTTCATTGCCTATATCTCTTTTTAAACGTGTATATAATGTATTGATTAGCAATAAGGGTGGCATATTCTTAAAAAAAAATTTGTAGTAATTAGGAATAAAAAAACCTGTTGAATGAACATATGAACTTCTTGAAATGTTTAACGAAACAATATAGTTTAGTATTAAAATTATGTAGTATCTACTCTTTATTTTATTGGGAGGGGTTACGAGCGAATAAATATTTTTAGTGTTGTGAATGGTAAGAAAAGCGATAAATGGTTTTTAGTTGTACATTTACTTTTTAGTTGTTTTCATATACTAAACACTGCCACGATCAACTAGACTAATAGATCGCGATCGATTGGTTGGTCATCCCTGCTAAATGGCTTCTAAATATCTATAAGGAAGTCTTGTATAAACTTAGAATATTAGCGGTATCATCATCATCATTTCAGCCGTAGGACCATTCCACTGCTTCGCCATAATTTCCAATAAGTACCGGTTGGAAGCGGCCTGCATCCAACGTCGTCCTGCTACCTTTGTCATGTCGTGATTCCACCTTGTCGGTTGACGACCGACGCTGCGCTTGCTGGTCCGTGGTCTCCACTCCAGAACCTTCCGGCCTCATCGGCCATCTGTTCTGCGTGCTATTTGCTCTGCCCACTGCCTGACCTACCTAACTGGCTAACCTTCTGGGCTATGTCGGTGACTTTCGTTCTTGTACGGATCTCCTCATTTCTGATTCGATAACGTATAGAAACCCAGAGCATAGCCCTCCCCATAGCTCGTTGTGCGACTTTGAGCTTGCTTATGAGGCCCATAGTAAGAGACCACGTTCAGTGCCATATGTCATCACTGGTAACACATTGATCAAAGACTTGTCTTGAGACACTGAAGTATGTTTGACGAAAAGACGTCTTGAATTTTCCGGAGCGCTGCCCAGCCGAGTTGGATTCGACGATTGACCTCTTTCTCGAAGCTGGACCTGCCTGCACTGCCTAGTACAGACAGTCAAACGACTGTCTGTACTAGGTAGATGTATGCGTCAACAACCTCGAGAACTGAGTTCCCAACTGATATGGGGGTTAGCACAACATGGGCATTAGACATAATTTTCATCTTGCCCATGTTCACCTTAAGGCCTGCCCGTTGGTAAACTCGATTGTGGCCTTCGAGCATTGTGCTGAGGTCTTCCATGGGTTTTGCCATTACTATCGGCAAATCGAAGGTGAGTGATATATTCGCCGTTTATGTTGATGCCGAGTTCTTGCCATTCTAGAAGCTTAAACCTTTTTCTGCTATCGGGTAAAGGGTTACGCTTCGTAGTTTATTTTAAATTAATAATTTATTTTTAAATAATGATACTATTACAAATATACAGTCATAGACTTCCGTCATTGACTAGTGTATTCTATGGTATTTATAAATCTTTGTAGTGTTCTAGAGTTTTGAGATATATCATAAATCATTTTCTAAATCCCTCAAAACTATTTAGCAGACATTGAAACCCCCATCCTTTCCATTTTACCATCCGATTTTCCATATTCATCAAAGAAATATAATATGTCATACGTTATTTCAATGATTTGGTTATTTTATTGTTTTACTAGTTGACCTACGCACTTCTATGCTCTTGTTAATCAACAACAATATTGCAAATGCTGATATTCGAATTTGTTAATTCGAAAATCTTATAAGTCTTATATAAAGTTTCCGCCTGTTTAACTATCTTCATTCTTCCTTGCCAAAACCAATGCAAAATGTAGCTCGTAGATCCTGATTTTTGTATCTCTAGATTATAGTAAATATTCTTTCAGCCCTATAGCAATTTCTTAATTCCTCCGTATCAAACGTATGTTGGTGGAAGGTATGTGTATTAATTAACCCAAACCTTCTCTATACTCTCTAGAGTCTTACATACTAAAATACAGGCCCTTCATACAAATTGTCGCTTTCAATTTCACCCCTTTGTTACACTTAAAATAGTACAGGTCGTAATAACGATGGTCATTACGAATATTTCAAAGTTCAATTGGATAAAAGTTCTCAAAATTACGCCCACACTTATCAAATAACTCCAATTTATTATCCCAAAGGCGGAATGAAATTGCTTAATTAAATTACCTGATGAAAGCTAATTACTTTGAGTTTTCAATTTGAAAGTTCTGCTTGGAATTGGCAGGTGAAATATTTGAATGATTACCTAGGAACAATTGACTGGATATACTGCTAGGAACAGATTAGAAACTTGAATATTCTTAAGGTTAATTATACCCTCAATCAAGGTCAGGCAAACTTCTCGTTATGCATCTTGTGGATCCAGCCATTAATATAAATGTTTATCATTAAATCTATTAATAAATAATAAAAAGCATGGCGACAAGTTAAACCATCATAAAAGGTGACTATTATCAAGCCTGAACCAAAGTCAAAATATTACAGGTGTTGAGAATAAATATTTCTATTAATTTATGAGTTTTAACCTATCATTAACTTGATAGTGTATATTTTATTTGAGTTTTCCTTATTTCAGCTATGTTGCAAGCACCATGATCACGAGTGAACTGAGGAATTGCAGGTGGGTGAATGAATACGCGCAGACGTCGCAGTCTATCTCTGGACTGTGGACTATATCATTTGGTGCCGGATGCAATGGAGTGCAGGCAGAATAGTGTATATATATTTTTTTATTGGGAATGTAATACTGTGATTAAGAGCTGATATACACGGACTGTTCGAGCAGTTGACTGGTCGGTTGGCCCAGTTGGTAGCACCCCTGCCTTCTGAGCCCCTGGTCCCGGGTTCGATTCCCGGACAGGTCAAACATTTGTGTGCATGAACATGTCTGTTTGACCTGCGTCTGAGTGTGAATACGTATATAAGTATGTATATCAGTCATCAGGCTACCACAGGCTTGCCTAGTTTGGAGACTAAAGACCTTGTG
The DNA here is from genome assembly GCA_917880725.1 of Selenia dentaria. Lineage (NCBI taxonomy): Eukaryota > Metazoa > Arthropoda > Insecta > Lepidoptera > Geometridae > Selenia > Selenia dentaria. The sequence goes on from OU862893.1 coordinate 26,048,739, forward strand.
TTGATGTTGTCAAAAAAAAAAAGAAAAAAAGAAAGTTAGCCAATGATCAACATACACGGACCGCTCTTGCACACATAGTCAACTGCTTGAAGCTGCCATTGATAACTGTTTGAGCAATCGGTATTAACTGTTCAACAAGTCACAATTTCAATTCAGGGGCGGAAAGCGCGCACGACGTGGAATAAAGTGCGTGGGCGAAGGTAACTGCGCGAGAGCAGTCGACAGCTCAAGCAGTCAGTGTATTCCTGGCGACAGCTTGATCGCCAACCGAAGCCTTTGCAACTGCTCGAACGGTTTCGTGTATGTGTGTACGTAGAAGAATGTAGTGTAACCTACATATCTCCAGTGATAACAGTTTGCTAAAACTAATGTAGGTAGGTACTCAAACACTACTTGACTTCTAAAAATATATTATTATCTAATTATATTAAGAAATAAATAATTAATTACCCTAATAGTTTAATTACACTCGCGTATAATTAAAATAGTCAACATCGCTAAAGACTCGAAGACTGCGTAATCGCAAACGTTATTATGGTCGTGCGTTCTGACCAATCAGGAGTGATTGACGCAAGAGCACTCGGCTGATCGGTTGACTTTGGGGATAGCTGAGTCCGCTTCTGTTTCGGCCGAACAGAAGCGGACGTTATCTTTGCGATTAAATTGTTAACTAGTGTTGTGTGATTACCCCGAATTGGGGTTCACCCGCACGATTGGAACCGACGCCACACCTGTACCGGCATCGGGCCTACCCTGCTACCAGGAGTACTACAATTCCCGATTGCCGCCCCACCGCCTCCGCGCGTTGGTCTTCTCCCCGACGCCTGGATTTGCCACTACCCGACAAAGCGCACCCGATCTCCGTGCGCGGGAAACCCCAGGCCAGTGTATTCGTACGGTCGCGCTGCACATTTCGGTCCACAATCTCAACCTTACCCCGACCCAGCTATTTCCTAATGCTACTTATTTTAGCTGTTAATATAGTTAAATTTTGATTAACCTTTTTGCTGTTTCCTTGACTACCTACTTCACAAACAACTATTATAGGTAGACGGTAAAAAGCGTTACAGTAGTTCACTGTGCAGTCGCTGCTTGAAGCAGTCCATGCTGACTGCTTGAAGCTGCTCGTGTATCTGAGGCCTAAGATGAATCAAACGAAACATTTTTTTAAATTATTAATCCATTAATACGTTTAGGCTTTAGGACGATCCTAAGAAGCTTACATTGTAATTATATTAAATGAAAGTCTGGCAACTTCTGCTAAAATGTTGTACATAAAATTTCTTCATTCCTTTTTAGGATTCCTGGTGTTTCAGTTTCGTCTTTATAAACCCTCCTTATTCCAGCTCAGCTTAGTTTAATACGCTTAGCGTTTTTATGCAAAAGTGTTCGCTCCAGAGAAAGAGGAGCTTAGCACATTCGTTATTCGGAAGGCAGAACGCTTTACGTGTATAATATGGGCTACTTACTGCGACTTCGTCTACTTGGAATCAGTTTTCGGTAAAGGAGGTTAAGGTAAAGGTTGGTCCGTAAAGGAGCTATGTTTAATTCATATAGCTAATGTTCTCTCCATTTCAAATTTCATCCAAATTTGTACAGCTATTTCAGCACTAAGTATACTTACCAACATACATATTTGGTAGTGGTAGGACTTTGCAGAGTCCGTTTGGGGAAATACCACACCTTTGCCAGTTATTCAACTGTGAAGCTGTAGTCTGCAAACATTACTGTGTTTCATTAAGTGATTTAAAATCTTGTATATCAGGGTGAGGCGTGCAGTGCATTTCCGTGCAGGGTTTGTAAGTCTTTTATGTAGTTTAAAATTTTAAAATTTGAATGGCACCTAACTGTTATGGGCAAGCGTGACGCTTAATATCAAGTAAGTGACATGACGTCTCGTCAGTGATTGACATAAAGATACGCATTTATATAAATTAAAAACAGATAAGGATCTGTTTCACAATCACCGGATACGATTGTGGAATATTCGGATGTAAAACAATTTATTTCAATATAAACTATTATTTTATATATCTACTACAGGTGTGGCACAGATAGCTCATAGATTGTACGATGAACTGCATTTGCAATCATTTCCCTGTCATGAATATAAATTAACTGTTAAACTGTAGGTAATGATTGTAAAAATAATAATACATACAGTTACAATAGTGTTTCATATATAATGTTACCTTGAAGCGCTTGCAGCAGAGCCTGACTTGGCTATCTTATCCGATCAACATTGTTAATCAACGCTTGCTGCGGTAGGAGTTGGATTGATAACAGTCGTTAGGTTATGTCGAAGGCCTTCGGGCAGCCTAAAAACTTCGACATGGGTTGGCCACTAGCCTATCCAGCAGCCGCACTGGGCCCGCATGATGGATTATTACTCAACTCCTCTCTTTGAGATAAAGGCTCGAGTTCCAGCAGTGGGAACATAATAGGCTTAATATATTACATATTAAGCCTATTATGTTCCCACTACTGGGTCCATATTAAGCCTTTTATGTTACCACTACTGGGACTCGAGCAGCTACACATAAAATAAAGTTTAACATTTTACACATACCCTTATCACCTAGTAACAAATTTTACAATCGATTTAACTCCAAGACAAGATGAAAAAAAAGGCAATCCCTCTAATGCTCACTAGGATCTAATATATTACAGAGTTAATGACGTATACCACCATAAAATTATACCATTAGTTATATCGGAGTACGCTTGAACACCCCTTCAAGTAACGTCACATCTAGTTTCCGTGTCGGTGAAGACGTAGGTCCACTCATCCATTATACATTAGGTACGTCCAAATATATAATGTTATTAATTATAATCTGGAAATAAACTTCTATCACGAATATTTTGCGAATAACAATTCGTATCGTAAACGTAAACCATTGAGAAACTCACACTTCGTTGAACAAACTGTGAGTTGTATGTACCATAGTAGTGCTAGGTAATCGTTTAGTCCATTCATTACCTAAACATAAACGAGTTACAAAAGAATGTGAACCGGGAAAGCTGAATTTTAGATATTATGTGTTATGCCTAGAAAAGCTTAACTTGAAAAACTCGACCAAGATTTCTGGGTTGAATTTTCCGCCATTTGAAAAAAAGCTATTTATTCAATTTTATGTACAATAAATCGGTCGGATACGACAATTGTTCTGGAATACCTAATATAATACCTATAATTTACCTTATTGAAATTGTTAATATCCAGTGAACAAATATTAGTTCTGTTTATGATTATTGAAACAATAAGCACGGATTGTCGGAAGCCACGAGTTTGAATCCTGTCCCAGAGTATTTTTTCTCAATATAATTGCAAAAGCTAAGCTTTAAAGAGCTAGCAATGCTATAAGGAATTGCTAGCTCTTTAAACCATATTCGTAGTACAGTAGTGTTTGCATACTACTGGACTTTTTTACTGGGGGCCTATCACTTATTGTTAAATCAAAATTGATCAGCCTCTTATTATATTAATCGAGGCCCAATGAGGGAGGGATTCTCTAACTCTACCCCCTCATACAAAATAATCTATACAAACTGGTTAGATAGGAAAACATATGGTTTAATAGTGTTTCTTTCTGTTTTGAGCCAATTCCATGTCCCTAATCTAATGTTTATCATCATCATCGTCTCAACCGTAGGACCTCCACTGCTGAACGTAGGCCTCTCCCATGATTTTCTAAAGGGACCGCCGCCTTATTGTCTAACTTGAATGAGATTGAAATGTCACTTCATTCTCATTCCCATTAATGGTTCCAGCCAATAGTATTGCAGGATTTCGCCCAGAATGGGATTCAAATGTCAAAATGAAGCCCATTCCTAGTGTCCATAAAGATAGACAATAAGGCCGCCGGTTGGAAGCGGCCTGCATCCAACGTCGTCCTGCGACCTTTATCAGTAGTAACGTTTATAAAAGTGTTTCTTTTAATAATTTATGTTTTTACGGCTACATATCTCTTAAGGAAATTTAGGTACCTTGAACATTTACGTACCTCCTGTTAATTACTTACATTTTATGCCTGCTTTTCATCATTTTTAATGAGAAAAACAGAAATGTTTAAACTTTATTACACTTACGGACTTCTCGGTGTCTTACTTTAATCACTAATAAAAAAACTGTTTTTATTAAAAACTTTGAGTAGCAAATTGTAATATTATTGCAGTAGAACTTTTTGTGAATGAGCTCGTCCAGGGAAGTACTGCCACCATACCTATTTCTGTCGCAAAGCAGTAATGTTCGCATTACTGTGATCTGGTTGTTAGGGTATACACACGAGACCATTTTAATGTCTCAGGGTAACCGGCACCGGTGCAGATACTTGGCAGAGGTTACCACTTAACACCAGATGGGCTTCGTGCTTGTACTGACTCCTGATAACATAAGAAACCAATCTATTTCTTTATTTTTTGTTTGTGATTTGACAAGAACTGCGTGATGTATTAAACACGGCTAAGTCTCTAATGACGAAAACAATCTTTCACCTCCATCAAGACTCTTCACTACCTGTTCCCATTAATGGTTCCAGCCAATAGTATTGCAGGATTTCGCCCAGAATGGGATTCAAATGTCAAAATGAAGCCTATTCCTAGTGTCCATAAAGATAGACAATAAGGCCGCCGGTTGGAAGCGGCCTGCATCCAACGTCGTCCTGCGACCTTTATCAGTAGTAACGTTTATGAAAGTGTTTCTTTTAATAATTTATGTTTTTACGGCTACATATCTCTTAAGGAAATTTAGGTACCTTGAACAGGTAACTTTAGGTACCTTTTTTTTTTTTTTTCTCTTTGGAGGGTATGTGTGTAAACATCTCACCAAATAAGCTCTTCTAAATTTATAAAGTTTTAATTATAAAAACCCATTGTAGGGTCATAATTTATGCTTAGTTTAGCATAACAGAGAGCATACTTCACCTGCCATAATCAGTATTTCCTGTAACAGCACTATCACCATTGTTCACTATCTATAATTCAATTCACTAATATAGACACAAAATTTTCACAATGGAGGCATCCCAAACTTTTCTTGAAGTGATGGATGCCCTTAACAAGAGGATGGACCAGTTTGAAGGCGAACTGCAGAAAACACCCCCTGTCGCCAATACCACAGGCACCTTGGCAGCAGATTTTGCAGCATTCAAATCATTCACTGCAGAAGTTATGCGTGGATTTCAGCATCAGATGGGGTTACTGGCACGGAATCTGGATAACATCGAAATGCATAGTCGGCGAAAAATCCTCCTGCTCCATGGGATAACAGAAGAAAAACAGGAAGATACAGCTGCGGTTGTTATGCGGGCAGTCACTAATCACTTGCATGTGAAAGACTTTAGTTTGAATGATATTAAGCGCTGCCAAAGAATGGGCCGCGCCACTACTGATAAGCCCAGGCCTGTCTTGGTTAAACTGAAGGACTTGGATATGCGGAACAAGTTGTGGTTTTCAAAAACCTCATTGAAGGGTACTGGTATAACACTGTCCGAGTTTCTAACCAGGTCTAGACACCAAGCCTTTATGGAAGCAAGACAACGAGTCGGTATTGCAAAGTGTTGGACAAAGGACGGCTTTATTTATGTCATGGGGCCCGATGGTACTCGTCACCGCATCTGCAGCCTTATCGAACTACAAAATGTTGTACCGGCGCAAGTGTCGGGAACTTTGAAGCCAGTTCCTGCTCCAGGATCGAAAGAGACAACAGCGGCAACATCAAAGTCCAGGCGGGTCGCTGCAGCATCATCTCGAAAGTAGGAATAGGTACATATTTCATTAGACATAGGTAGTTCAGTCACTGTAAAATCGCTTGTCTGGTTCCTCATTGCATATAAATTGTCTACCCTACAGACCAAATATGTACTACGTAGTCTACCCACTTCCTTGTCTAATTAGTTGCCTTTGTTTTTGAGTACCCAATTTCAAACTTGTAAATTATTTTCCACTTTCATTTCAATTCAATTCAAGTCAACCTCTTCTTCATAAATATTTGTTGACGTTACCAAAAATTTGACAGAAGACAGAATTTAAGTAGGTTTTTAATTGTAATCTTGTCCAAGCGAATGTCATAAAACTTTGAATATCCATTACTAAATTTGTAGGAGAAATCATATATTTTACTTTTACTTTTATATTTGTGTTATAGTTATAGAGAAGGTAATAGCGCTCTCGTCCACATATTCGGCAGATGGAGTATGCGTAAGTATGTAGTAGTACATACATTTTACACATAGTTAAGAAATTATATATTCTTAGTTTATATATAAAATATTTATTATTATATAATTTTATATATCTATATTAATAATATTAATGTAATATGTCGAATACTCAAGATAGTAGCAGCACCAGTGACGAATATCTGTCTTTCTCTTCCAATGATACTTTTAACAGTGGAAACGATAGCTTTGTAAGCATTCCTACGCTAAGTGATACCTTAGCGGCTCAGTTCTCTGATGTGCCTAAGAATTTTAATGTACTCCATATAAATGCACAGAGTATTCCGGCTCATTACCCTGATATGCTGGAATCATTTGACAATACAAATGTTCATGCTATACTAGTCTCCGAATCCTGGTTGAAACCTTGTCTCCCGTCCACCTCATTCTCTCTCCCCGGTTTCATACTTATACGTAACGATAGAACCGGCAGCGTTGGCGGTGGTGTGGCTATTTATCTACGTTCTCATTTTCTGTACTCAATAATAAATATGTCACCACAGCCTCCACCTTGTGATGCCGGTGAATATCTCTTTATTGAAGTTTTACTTTCACACACCAAAATTCTTCTCGGAGTCTACTATAGCCATTCCATAAGAGTCAATTACTTCGCATCTTTTGAAAAGATTTTAGAAGATCTTATTCCATCTTATACCCATACTATAATTATGGGAGACTTTAACACGTGCCTTATAAAAAAAGACTTTCGTTGTGCGAATTTGGAATCCATAGTTAATTCTAGCAACATGCACATTTTGCCACTCAACCCCACCCATAACTTTCCAAATTGTAATCCCTCCCTTTTGGATCTTATTTTTGTATCATCCTTACACCATGTCGTTAAACACGGACAATGTTCTGCTGATGCTTTTTCTTATCATGACCTCATCTTTCTGTCGTATAAGGTACGTCCTCCTACACCTAAGCCTAAGATACTTCTGCAGCGCAGCTTTGGTACAATTGACATGGAAAAACTTTGAAACGATGCTGGTGAAATATTTTTTTTTTTTTTTTTTTTTTATTTTTATTTATTATCATTTTACAATTAATAAGCAGGTGTTTTACAATAAAACAGTATCGAAAAACCACTGGGTTTGTCTCGATACTGTTGTTCGCAACGCGCGCTATTTACAAACTTGAAACAGTTCGCAAGCACCTATTCATAAAATACTAATAACTACTTATATCTCATTCGCCTATTACTAGCGAAGCGACGCTGTTCGTCATACGGTCGGAACTCAGACTCGAACTCGTTCTCCGAGAACCGGTCCGCGCGTCCGCAGCGCCTATTCTAAACTATTTATACAGGATGTCTTGTCCTTCATTTAATTATATTAATTACCATTCAGTATATGTATTAAGATTTGGTTGAGGAGGGTGTATGGGAGCTACGAGTACCTATTTGTTAGGTTATTGTAGAAATATTTTTTGTACATATATTTGTAATTTATATCATTTGTGTCGTTTTTTATATTTTGGGGCAAACTGTTTAAAAGAGTAGGGATTAGGTATGCTACTGTTCTTCTCCCATAATAATTATTTTTTCTTGGTATTTTAAGCAAATTTTGAGTCATTTTTCTCGTAACTATTTTATGTGATATCGGTATTCGTATTTCAAAATTATTAAATTGTTCTATCAAAAGGCACATCTTCACTTTATCATGTATTGGTAATATATTACAAAACTCGAATATATCAATTATGTTTTCTTTATATTGTTTTTTGATATTAATGGGGACTACAGCTTTTAATAGCCTGACTTGCAAATGCATTATTTTATCTATATATGTGTTAAATGTTCGCCCATAGCTTGTAATTCCATACGATATAATAGATTCCGCCAACGCCACATACATATTCAATAGTTTTTGGAATGGTACTTTGGATTTTATTATAAAGAATTTAGCTAGTATAGCTCTAAGTTTGTCACATACTGAGTCAATGTGATTACTCCAGTTAAATCTATTGTCCACTATCAGTCCCAGGTATGTATGATTAGATACCTGTTCTATTTCTTCACATGTGCAGTTACTCAAATTGCACTGTAATGTGTTATGTAGACAATTATGATTGTGTGCAATTATTCTAAAGGGATCTTTATGTTTTATGTGACTCGATCGGACATGAATTATTTTTGTTTTGGACGTATTTAGAATAAGACCAGCATCATGTGACCATTTTACAACTCGTGTGAAATCGTCTTGCATGTTATTTACGGCTGTGCTAAGGTTTTTACTATAGGCTAGAAGACAAGTATCATCTGCATATTGGTAGATTGTGCAATGATTGATTACATGTTCCATATCATTCACATAGGCTAAATACTGCAGAGGTCCCAGAACTGAACCTTGAGCAGTTCCTTCACTTACTTCGATAGCTTCACTGTACGTATCTGCCACCTTCACACAATATTTACGACTTCTGAGATAATCTTCGCACCATTTTAAAACAGGACCTCGAACGCCAGAGTTATCAAGTTTTTGAAGTAAAGTTTTATGTCGGAGCATATCAAATGCCCTGCTAAAGTCGATAAACAAAAGTATCACATGATTTTTGTCATTGAGGTATTGATTAACTTCGTCTGTAAATTTTGAAAGTAATTGTGAAGTAGATTTATTTCGTTGAAAGCCAAACTGTGAATTGGAAAGTACATCATTTTTTGCATAAAAGTCTTGTATTTGTTTACATATAAATTTTTCTATTATTTTATCTATCACTGGTAGTATGGTGATTGGTCTATAATTACCGTACTCTTTATGGCTACCTTTTTTATATATAGGTCTTACGATTCCGGTTTTCAGATCCTGAGGATATTTGCCCGTAGCCATACTAGTGTTGATCAACTTAACTATGACCCATAACATTTTTTCACAAATAGACTTGACATCGATACACCTAATGTTGTCTATTCCCGGTGCTTTATTTGAATTTAAATTACGAATAATTGTATGTACATTTTCTAACGATGCTTTCTTGACAAACATAGATTTATTTTGTGGGTACGTATAATCCGATTCAATTAAAAGGCGTTTGTCACACTTGTGCATAATTTTCTTTACACATTCACTAAATTCACGTGCAAAGTTATCAGCTATATTTTTTATGTCACTCTTGTTTTTGCTAAAGGCTCTTAAAATTGCTTTGTCAACTGATGATTTATTACGCCCTGACAAAGTATTAAGTATTTGCCACATTTTACGCAAATTTAGTTTGTTCTTATTAATTAGATCTAAGTAATAATTGTTTCGGGAGGTTTCTATATACTTACGTGTTTTATTTCTGAACTTATTATACTCTAATCTCAATGTAGCATTCGTATGGTCATTTTTCCACTGTGTAAATAATATATCTTTCTTTTCGCACATACTTTTTATTCTTGTATTTATCCACGGGTTAATGCTCCTTTTACTATTTAAATTTATTTTCTTCGAATATGCCGATTTGCAATAACAATTATTAAATTTTTTTTTTATATGTTCGTATATTTTTAAAGGACACTCTATATCATCTATTTCACTCCAGTCAAGTTCGGTCAGTAATGATTTATTTTTATTGTTATCTATTAGTTGAATGTTTATTGTATCATCCTGTATTTGCGATAACCGGGTTCCTATGCATGACATTATAATCATGCGATGGTCTGCCAGAACCGTTCCGAGCGCGGCCGAGTAAACGTCTAACGAATGCGATCTTACAAATATTTGGTCTATGCATGTTTGCGTTATTTTATCACCGAGTTTTTCAATTCTAGTGTAGTCGGAAATTACACTCGTTAAACCACACTCAGACATACTACTAACGTAATGTTCCTGTATTCCATTGTTCATTTTTAAGTCGATATTTATATCTCCTAATAAATAAGTGTCGTATTTTTGAGATATAATGTTCATATATAAATATTTCACTTCTTTTATAAATAAGTGCTTGCTTTCACTTGGTGGTCTATACACAGCACAAATATAAGCAGAATAGTTATGTTGTGTAGTTAACTGGCCTATAATGGACTCACAGTGGCTAAAGGTGTGGTTTATTGTGTTAAATATGTGAGTATTTCTTACGTATACAATTATACCTCCACCTTTACGATTATAACGCAATTTACTGTGCATTGTATAGCCACCAATCTCAAACATAGAAACAACTTGCTTTGATACATTAACCTCAGTTAGTATTATCACATCAATGTTTAGTTTTGAGCAGGTAATTAGGTGAGTTAGGTAACTAAAGTTTTTCATTAACGATCTTATGTTTATATGGATAATATTTAAACTAAATTGATGCGATAAGATAACAGGTATTCTCTTACTAAAATCATTTATATCAGTACAGTCAAAAAGCTCCTGATGGTCAGGAGATAAATCTTGGCTGCCTGGTTCTAGAGGACATCTACTACCGATTCATGTTGGGTTTGTCCGTTTGCGTAGCTAAATTTTCAATATCTAATAGATTGGGTACAAGTTCATAGCGCCAATAATATCGATGACAAAGTATCCATATTTAATTCCACTCTTACACAGCTTTATGACACCCATGCTCCTTTGCGGGCCATAAAAATAAAACACCTTCCTGCACCCTGGTTGACTGAAGACATAAAAAAACTAATGCACAAAAAAGTAGCAGCAAAGTCTAAGTTAAAGCATTGTTCTAGTGACGTGAATAAGCAAAAATATATTAAATCTCGAAATCGCTGCAATAGAATGTGTAGGGATGCTCTACGTCGCCACATCCATGACTCAGTAGATAATGAAGATCCAGCTAAAGTCTGGAAGTTCTTGCGATCATTGGGAGTAGGGAAATCACGTCATGATTCAATTTCGCAAGATTTAGATATTAACTCACTCAACCAACATTTCTCTTCGTCATCCAATGTAAATTCAAATGACAAAATAGCTACTTTGACTTATCTCTCTTCTCTCCCTACTCTTGATCACTCACCTTTTGTTCTGAGTCAATTCACTGCATGTGATGTTAAAAAGAGCATACTATCAATATCCTCCAATGCAGCAGGCGGTGACGGCATCAGCCGAAATATGATTGTTCTTATATTGGATGAAATCCTCCCTATCCTATGCCATATATTGAACAATTCTATTTTGGAGGGCACCGTACCATCTTGCTGGAAACAAGCTCAAATCATCCCGCTTCCCAAGAAATCTAATCCCAAGTCCTTCTCCGAATATCGACCTATTTCTATTCTTCCTTTCCTATCAAAAGTCTTGGAGCGCCTAGTACATAACCAACTCAGTTCCTTCTTCAACCAAAATATGCTTCTTAATCCACTCCAGTCTGGGTTTCGAACCGGCCATAGCACTGTCTCTGCACTTGTCAAAGTAACTGATGACATCAGACTAGGTATGGATAACAGACAGCTTACCATACTTACCTTACTTGACTTTAGCAATGCTTTTAATTCCGTAGATTTTGACATCCTCCTAGCATTGCTTCGCTCTATAAACATATTTCCATCGGTAATTGACTGGTTTCGCAGCTATCTATTTGGGCGACGCCAACGTATTCGCATTCAGGATACTTTCTCTTCTTGGTGTGAAACGAATGCTGGCGTTCCTCAAGGCGGCGTACTGTCACCTCTTCTTTTTGCCGTATTTATAAACTCTATATCTTTCTTTCTTACTTCTTCCTACCATCTCTATGCAGACGATCTTCAGATATATTATCAGGCTCCACTAGATCACTTAGCAGATGCTGTTGATGAGGTCAACGGCGATTTACTTCGTATAGCTAACTGGAGTAGATCTCACGGACTTACAATAAACCCAATAAAAACTCAAGTTATCATTGTTGGAAGCTCCAGATTAGTATCGAAGATTGATTTCACAACTCTCCCCGAAATCGTATTTGGTGGTATATGTGTGCCTTATAGCACTCAAGTTAAGAACCTGGGAATAATCATGGATAACTGTATGTCTTGGCAACCACAAATCCAATCTGTAGCACGAAAAATGTTTGCATCAGCAGCCTCCCTTAACAGACTGCGTAACTTTTTACCCACTGCTACCAAAGCTGCACTTGCACAATCTCTCCTTTTTCCCATTCTTGACTATGCTGATGCCAGTTACATAGATCTCACAGAGAACCAGCTTAACAAGCTGGAGCGTCTACAGAATCTCTGTATTCGGTTTATTTTTGGTCTGCGAAAGTACGACCACGTTTCCGAATTTCGCTGTAAACTTAAGTGGCTCCCTATACGCCTTCGCCGGAATTCTCACATCCTCTCTATTCTGTATAACATATTGTTTAATTCTTCTACTCCCTTTTACCTAAAAGAACGATTTAGATTTCTCCAATGCTCTTCTTACTCTCTTAAGTCATCAGAAAACTTACTTCTAACGACTCCTGAACATTGTACTATATTCTACAACTCTTCATTCACAGTCCAGGCAGTTCACCTTTGGAATGCCCTCCCTACTAGTATCAAACGCGCGCAATCGCTGAATAGCTTCAAAGCTCAAGTAAAAGACTACTATCTCTCTACGTTAAATGTTAATCCCTGACATCGTTCATTGATTGATATTATTTTATATTATTGATATTTATGTATGTGTAAGTATATATGTTCATGTATGTTTATAGTATAATATATGTATTATATTATTATTACGTGTAGGTAAGTGTAAGTATTGTTATATTTAAGTGTATTTTTATTAATTTGAATTTTACCCTTTTATCTAGTATTATCTAGTGTTACATCTGCTTCATGTAATACTAGGTAATAATATATTTCTTCGTGATGTTGCACCACCGTCCATGTCAATCATGTAATCGCTATCCATCCAAAGGTTGTCTGGAAGAGATCGCTTTTAGCGATAAGACCGCCCATTTGTGCCTACTATTTAAGTTGTTTCCTTATGTTGTATTTACTTTGGTGCAAATAAAGAGTTTTTGTATTGTATTGTATTGTATTCAGTAAGTTTAGCAACGGCCTCTGCCGCAGATATACTTTTCCGGAAACCAAATTGATTTTGTAACAACAATTTGCGTTCTTCGAGGTAAATAGGTCGAAAATTACTAACAAGGTTTTTCGGTCGGCTTTTATGTATAGGGATAATAACTGAGGTTTTAAAAGGTTTGGGAAAACAACTTGAATTAAGAGACAAATTGCAAATGTGAACCAGTCCAGCCAAAATGTCTTTGTTCTTTTTAATTATTTTAGCTGATATAAGATCTAAGCCTGCAGTACTAATCATTTTAAGAGAGTTAATTATTGAGATAATTTCTGTTAGATCCGTCTCAAGTATTAAAAATGATTTGACCGAAGGTTGAGGAGACATTTCAGAATTTCTGGTAGGTATACCATTGTTAACGTTAGATAAAATATTTTGCGCCAAAGTCTCTCCTATGCTAGCGAAATATTTATTGACTTTATTCGTAGCCTCTATAGGAGTTGTAGCTATTTCCATTAATTCTTGAGAGCTAGCTTTATTTTGCTTTACATTTGTAACTTGGTTTATTACTTGCCAAAAAAATGCTAAAAATCCCAAACAGTTATCTGTTTGGGATTTTTAGCATTTTCCATGAGTGAGCGTTCATACTGCCGTTTAACATTTCGAAGTAGTCCAGTTCAAAAGTTCCGGTACCGAGTGTATGTCTTTTTATAGTTTCGTTATTTGGATTTTTATTAAACTTAATATGTAGCTTATCTCTGTTCCTCATGCACCGCACAAGCCCAGGAGTAATCCAAGGCTTGATTGGAGCTTTTCGTTTAGGGATATTGACCTTAACAGTGTTTGCATTTATGATTGTGGAAATCATACATATAAGAAGCTCTGCCGAGTCGTCACAATTCATTGAGTTAAGGACAGGAAGAAAATCTGTGTTTTTTAATTGTTCACGAATTCCTGCATAGTTGACTCTATTATACGTTGGCATTCGATTCGATAATTTTACTCGTAAGTTACTGTTTTTTGTGTTAATAGGAAAAGAACAGTGTCTTGATCGGTTAGGCTATTCTGAATGATTAACGTTATAAATGGTTGTTTGGACTTTATTAAGACGTGGTCTAAACAGCTTTTGTGACGCGTCGAATTCCACAACAATCGGCTTTTCTGCTTCTTTTCTTGTCCGTAATCTATATATATTCTTTATGTCCGACACATTTATAACAGTGCTTAAAGTTTGTCCTAAGGTAGCTACTGCGTCTCAAAGTTGATGTTTGGTTTCATGTAGTTTTGATGAATCTAGTTTTAGGATATTCCGGATTTCTAAGCAGGTATCGCGAGATCGCCGACTTAAATTATCAATGTGTTGTTCAAGTGACTGTATACATATTTTTTGTCTTCTTCCCGTTGGGACTGAAGGTTTCTCACTTCTTCAGTACATTCCTCCTGTCTTAATGACATGTACTCATATGATTTTGCGAAATCAGTTAACTCGCGTCTAAATGACTCGATTTTACTTTCAATCGACTTTTCGATCGTTTTTTGAAAGGAGTTCCACTTTTAGAGTTCCTGCTCAGAAGAGAAATTGCTGGATAAGATCCGCATTTCCGCTATTATTGAACGACATTCATTGTCATAGGTCCCTTCAAATTTAATTTTGTTAGGCCTGTTTACTTGGTCAGGCAACCACTGGCCGTCCTCTGTCAAATTGCTGCTATGAGACGTATTTGAACCACCGTCGACATCACGGAGTTGCATAAGAGTATTTTCCGAAGTTTGGTAAAGGCTCATCTCTGGAGTAGAGGGAGGTGTACGTCTAAGCGGCATGACAAAGTCTGTACACTACAACAGCTTATGAAATTATACCAGCGATGCACCGCTGCCGAATACTTTGCTGTATGATTTCTGTAGGCGCCGTGTTAGTAACCCGAACGGATTGTTCAGGGTTTTTTTTTTAATTATGTTTGGGGGTATATAACTAACAGAACGATACGTAAGGATCTAGAAATCCTCATTGGGAACACTATAATTATCGTAAAACGAATGTTATATTGTAGAATCACCACACTTGCACACAAAAAACACTATAGAACTTGTGACTTTTTATTAAAATTGAGTTTATGATTATTTTGAATGGAGCTAGTTACAACACGTCTACTCATGACGACTCGCGAGTTGGGGGGGAATTAGCGAGATTGTTCCATTTGTTCGCAAGTTATAGTGTGACCAGGAGAAACAGGGGTTTATTTTTATATAATATAGATAGAATAGTTAGTCAATCGTAAGTCATCATCTATCATGTATATCGTCTGTCTTAAAAAAAGTTCGTTGAAAAATCCAGACGTGAAACGAAGTTACAAATAGTCTATATAACATTGCCTATCATCTTGTTTACGTACCAATAAATACAGAACAGTTTGGCAATAGTACTGAAGATTTAAATGGTCTCCATGTTACTCAGATTGTAATCATGCCAATAACCTTGAGTGTCTAGACGATAAAAAACTAGTTGTTATATTTCATAGGCCCACGGATTGTGAACCAAACCATTTCAGACAAACGGTGTTGTTAAAGATATGAAATATATGATATTCACTATGATTTCCAAAATTATTTGGCAGGCCGATTGCCTTGTCTGTCGCCAACATCAACATATAATTGGCTAACTTTGACATCTGAAGTAACTAACTAGGTTCGGTTTTCCACCGAACTTAGTTGTAAAAAATTTGTCATAGCATTATAATATTTATTAACTTTCAAGACTTTTTGTATCAAGAGTTGAGTTAATTCGTTATGGTGATGGATGATGATGATGATGAATCTAAATGTGATACTGTCAGATTCTAACGGTAGAGTTATTTTCCAAATAGGTCTAGTAATTTCGGAGCCTATTTAATTCAAACAAACAAACAAGCAAATGCTTCCACTTTATAATATTATTAATATTATATTAGTAAATATCATTATTAAACCTTTTGTTTACACACGGAGGCTTTAATTCCCAATGTAGTCTTTTGTCGCACTAAAACAAAGGCTTAATGAAGAATTGTGGGGCTAACAACAATTATTCCACTTCTTTCTTCTGATACTATTTGAGAGGCCTTTGAATAAATGAAATTCGAATATACTGTCAAAATGGAAAAAATTCCATAGAATGATTTTGGCTCAGCGTGATCTTTTAACGAGAATGTCATAGGATGAAATCTGTCTCCAAATTAAATAAATTGATCTTAAAAAATACGGTGTCCGTGATGCGTTTACTAAACGTATTGCAGAATATTTGCGATCTGAATGCAGTGCCTAAAAAAAACGGAAACTTACGGATTTAATAGTGCACAATAAAGTTATTTCTGAACAGAGAAATAACATTAGGCCATAGGATCTGTAACTTTAAAAAAAGGTTGTATTACAAATTAGGGTCGACAAGGAATTTTAAGGAAAAAATGTTCAGTTCCATCCCTTTAATGTAATACGGCCGAGTCTCGGGCCTATTTGTATAAATTTCTTAAGGGAAGACTTTGCAATTTATCAGCTCTGGACCCAAAGAATCGAAAATATTTCGGCAAATAGCTTTTGGGAACTTAACTTACAGTTTGTTTACGTTACGTTGTTGTCGTTCATGTGAAACAGTACAAACTGGCATCTACCTTGAGCAACTGTGACATAGATAACTCATTGGGTGTACGCCGAAGCGTGACGCGTTGACGTTTGCGATACGATATTTTTTTTTAAATTGTTTGTGCTACTGCATCTGCCGTGCGATTCTCTAATGATTCGTCGATGCGCTCGTCGACGAGCTCACCGATGTCAAATACTTGATGAGATAACGCCCTTGTACACAAGGTTGATTTTCCAACGTTCCTTGTCAATTCGACATTTGTTTTACGGACGTTGTCAAAGATGCAACGATGTTTACTCTTAGAGAATCGCACGGCTGGACTATCATTTCGTAGGCTGTAGCATATGGCCTACGCAGAATCAGCGTAGCGCTACGCTACAGATGAGTGTACGTGTTAGCGTAGCTAAACTGTCGCATGATTCTGGTGCAATGGTATACATAATATTAACTATGTTTTGAAGCATGTTACTCCTGCAATATAATAATATAAAATTACCTAATGCTACCCAGATTGTGATATTTGAGTTTATTGATACTACTATCAAGTAACGATACGAGCAAATCATACACGCATTACAACAGCCCATGATAGCCGCAGTGCCACCCTGAGCATAGAACTAAAGTTTAGCTGAGTTTAGCTGAACACTCAACTCGTCCGCGAGACTTCGGAATTTTGAACCTCATTGTGCCCAACACTGGTGTACTTTAACTTGGTGGCTTTATCAGGAACAGCGGTGGTACCAACTAAGGCGGAATCTTGCACAACGCGTAATGTGTGAATCTGAAGTAATAGAAGACCTTATTAAATTGGGTTTCTTCACATCTTACGATTCACATACTGCCGCCGTCTGAAAATTCTTTAACTCAATCTTCCTTTCAAATGACTTGACCAAAAAATGAGGAGATTCTCATGTCGACGCGTACTTTTTTAATGTATGATCATCACTTTTACAGAAAATCCGACTTTTGAATTTTTTTATTTTATTTTTATTTGATTTTGATTGATGGTAATTGTTTTTAAGTTACAATCATATAACTGAAAAGTGTTTCGCCTATTTTTAGGATACCCTAATGGAAGGTGAGTGACAAGAAGACAAGAATGTAAGAAACAAGGGTCACAAAAAGGGTGAAAAGTCTTTTAACAAAAAAATTACTGACTTCAATACTAAAAACTGTGAAATAACTTGTCGATGTCGGTACCAAGCGCACAGTATTATGATAATAGGCACTTTTAAGTTATTTTGGTACAGACGTGGTCGATACTACAGGCGTATCTATCCGACAAGTATTACATGAGTAATCCTGTATTTCTCAGTCAAAATGAGTGAAAAGTTAGTTATTATACAAAAAAGGTACAGATTATAATGAAAATTCCGAACTAGCATAGCCCCACTGCTAGCTAATAAAAATACCAAATACAACTAGCGTTAGCAAACCGTCAAGTGCAACTGACACTGCAGTTCTGGCCAAGCCTGACGCATACTTCCCATCCATTGGCTTTCCAACTCAGTGACGTCACATCTAATATCACAAACAGATTTCCTGAATAAGGAACCGAATTTTTGCGATGTTTAAAGCGTAGGGTTAAAGTAACCAAACGTTATACAACTATATAAAGCGGCTCTTTCCATGTAGATAAGATAATCGTAATATCTCAGAACCTACACATATAATCGTGAAAGAAGAAAGTGCTAATCCCGGGTCTCAGATTCACTAACTAACCTCCCCCAGTTTTAGGGCTCCGTACCTTAAAAGGAACACTTTAAGGATAATTTTGTTTTCTGTCTGTCTGTCAATAACCTCAGGAACCCGTAGAAAACGTATCGAGTTGAAATGTGCATCAAACAATCGAGTCTGCGGTCCCTTTCAGCTGAAAAAATGAAACATTAGCGCAATCAAAAGACATGACCGTTATCTAGACTTCTTGAACATATACGCTCCATGAAGAATATAGATACTAACAGTTCCGCCGTAGTAGAACATTCTCTGCTCTCCGACACGAACCACTACATCCACATCGACAGAGCTCGGATCTTAGCGAGAGAAAAGTTCTACGTGCCGCGCAAGATCCGAGAGTCCATTGAGATTAGTAAGCGGTCAAACTTTAACCGCGACTGAGGATGGTTCTTACCACATACTTGGAAGCCTTGCCTTCATGGAGCTCATTCTGATGCAAATGATGTGTCTGGTGCAGATGCAGTGAGCTCTTTTTGCTGGGACGTCTCCTCACATACCAGCAGGCGCTTCACCAGAGACGACGATCAAGAGGGTTCACACCAAGACGCGCCAACGCAACATAGTGTATCCCGCCCCCCGCACCAACCTCACGAGCGCTACGAGCTGCCGCCCGTAGTGCTAGGCGAGACGATATCTACGCGGGAGTCCCGAACACTCCTTGAAAAAGACCACTGAATGTGGTCGTAACTAGTCGGAACTATGCGATAAATTAGGAGTAACCCCGTATTTCTAATTAAAAATGACCGTTATCGTTGCATATATTGGTATATTTTAAGATTTCACAAGGCATTGGCACTTGGCCTAGAAACATGAATTTTGCCAAGAAGACATGTCTTACAGCTAATATAAAACAAACACACTGACAACTATTATTACGTAGTTTGATAACAAAAAAGCGAATTTACTTGTGTTCATTTATTATTAGCGAATTGGTGCAATAATAGTGTGTAGGGATCGAATTTCAAAGTTAAGTTTGTCATTTAACCTTTTTTTTTTTTGACGCTGAGTAATCCTTTATACCACCGGCCCCGGGGGGAGCACGGTGGTTATATGGGAGTCTCTGCCGCTGTTGGCGGGAACGCGGGACAGATTTCGCACACGACTGCGAACCCGCCGCGGCTTTGCCGCTACGTTGCCGGACCCTTCTCTCTTGCAGCAGGCCAGAACACTTGGCGTGCTGCAACCGCCACGGGGGACCTAGCCCGCAAATGGACTCCAGACTCCCCCGAGTCTGGGCGCCCTAAGTCCCCCTACGATGGGTCAGGTGAGTAGCCCCACCGCCTGCTACTTCGGCCGCAGAGGATAGGGACAGCGGCGCCTCAATACCGACAGTCCTCTTCCCCTGCGACCCCACCGCGTCCGCCATCTAACGGTGGCGGCCCCGTCAAGGCCGCGGAAGGCAGGGAGAGCGGCTCACCGTAACACCGGCACTCCTCTCCCGCCGCGGCCCCTATCTTTCAGCTGCGGTGCCGCCCATACGAAACCGCAGCCCGCCTCAGTTGCAGTGGCGCCCATACACCACCGCTACCTACTGTGACCGCTCCCGTGTGGACTTGGAGGGCAAAGCCCATAGGAGCGGTCCCACCTCGGGCCCGCCAGCTATCGGCTATCACTGGCAGGCCCATTGGTTCCTCTTAGCTTCACCGTGGTGACCCAAGCCACGGCTACTGAGCCCCCCCCCCCCGCCACGGCAAGGCGGGAACACTCGGAGGGGGGGGGGGGGTTGTCATTAAACCTAATTTGTCTTTTAGTAAGAGCAATAATGTTAGATGCTGTACGGAACCCTCGGCCCAACTTGTACTTGGCCGATTTACTATAATTTAATTGAGATTCGAAACTCGCCAAATCGTTACAAAATTCTTCCAACTTTCTGTTTGTTTTTAACTGTATTTGGCACGAGCACGTATCAAGCCAGTCAAACAGTGACGTAGGTTATTTCCGGTCGAATGCTACAACCAATTTATTGCCACATTTTCTAAAATAAACATGCCGCATTTTTGGGTCAGATAAAAATAGATATAAGCCTGGTAGGATCAAATTGTGAGTAACATTGTAATTATACCATGTTTGGAAAGGTACGCGGGAGTAATGTTAACGGTATGAGGTTCTGGGCACGTTTTAAGATATACGAAGTTGTTTATGTCGACAAATTCGTTTTATGTTTGGCGCGTATATAATTTGACGGAATCATCCTGTTTGGGTGGTTCTTTTTTGTTGGATAGGCATACATATAGGTGATATAGGCTGCTAGCCTAATATTTTTTTTCCCAACGTCACCATCGGTTGAGAACCTTATAGGTGATATGTATAGTATAGTTCACGATGTAGTTCTATCATGTCAAAACGTTCTAGTATTTACTGATAAAGTATCTTTTGTTCACTATCACTATCAGTGAATTCGTACGTTTGTATATTTAACATTCCTATAGGGGTGTGGGCCTGGATGGCAGTAAAAGCACAGAAGTGTTGGTGAAGTTTTAATGTATTTATATTAGCGGTAATGGTAATTTTATTGTGAATATCAAACAAAGTAAACACCTCGCCATCTTTAGACTGCCGCCGTGGTCTAGGGCTGGGCCCACATACTAACATCTTTGTGGGTCGTCCTCCCCGGGCAATGTTATGGTCCCCAACGAGCCCGCCTATAACATCTACCTCGTGACCATAATAGCCAAGTATGCAGCGCGAAGGCGAATCATCGGCGCCCAAGTGATATATCCATCTCCTGCGCCGCCTGTGAAATGGGACGGGCTACTTTCGTAGCTAGACCCGGATCATGGGCGGAATGGGGGAGGGAACATACACAAAACCGATAATCTGGCCGGGGAAAGGAAACCCCTGTATAAAAATCCGACCACACTATGGCTGCAAACTTAAACAAGGAACTACCCCAGGAGGGTACCGGTTTACCCAGAAAATCCCTCCCTGAGCATAGCTTGGGCTGCCCCACGTATTCTGGGGGGGGGGGGGGGGGCAAAGTATTGCACGATGTGGAAGAAGAGAGAGGTGAGCAAACCCCCACGGGTTTAGGTGAAGCGGTGAAGAAGCTCGTGGCGGCCATGTCGGCCCCGGAGCCCTGCACCTCTGCCTGGACGGTTGTTGGACCGAAGGGCAAAAAAGCAAGAGACAAGCAACAGGGACTTAAGCCGAAGGCTGGATTCCCCTATGCTGACGCTAAGGGACTTAAGCCGAAGGCTGGATTCCCCCATGTTAACGCTAAGGGACTTAAGCCAGAAGGCTGGATTTCCCAGTGAAAAGAGACTCGAGGGGGCGCAAGTCCCAGAGACTCTAAGCAAAAGTCAAAGAAACCGACTGAGGCAGAAGCTAAAGAAGCAGCAAAAGGCCGAAGCGCGACTGGCTAGTCAAAGGTCAGAAGCCGAAAACACCGGTACGGGATCTAGCCTAACGGGACTTAAGCCTCAGGCTGGAGTCCCCAAGGCAGGAGACCATCCGGAAGGTCAGAAGCAGACGACTGGAGATGCCAGTAACGGCGCACCTGGCCCGAGCTACTTCTTTAAAAAACCACTGAAGACTGGAGCACCACTAACGGCAGAACCAGGACCTTCAGGGGTCCAGAGCAAGTGGTCGCACTCTAAACACAGCAACCGGTACAATCGCCAGAGGCGTGGGGCAGTGGCCATTTCGAAATCTGCACAGGCCCCTCCCCGCACTGAGCCCGGCAAGCGTACCCGGTTGGATGACACGGTGTCACCTAGAGGTGAACACAAAAGACCCAAACTGGACAGCTCACCCTGACCAGCTACGCAGACATTGCTCAGAATGAGCTATGCGTAGCGGTGACGGGGGAAAGCCAAGAGCTGAAAGAAGAGCAAGCCACCAAAGTGAAGAAGTACTTGGTCAACAGGATTTTAGCTGATGTTAAAGATCCTAACATCACATTCTCCCCCTGCTTCAGAGGGAAGCTCATCATTGCAGATGGAGCCCTGAAACTGTGGTGTGAGGATGATGCTTCACTGCGGTGGCTCAACAAGGCAGTTAGCAGTCTGTCAGCTGACTCAGGGGTTAAACTCACTGTCAAACGACAGGGAGATTAAACCCGAGTAGTAAGAGCAGCACTGTTCATCCCAGAATGTGATAGCTCTGTCGAAGACACGAGCTTGATTCTGGCGGATCATAACAAGTGGGCCCAGGTGAACACTTGGAGACTGTTCGCGCATAGCATGCACGGAGACGACACGTTGGGGATTCCCGAACCCCTTATACCTACACTCGTAGAGAAAAAACGGAGGCTAGCCTTCAACCTGGGGAATGTCTACGTTCGATTCTATGCAGCGAATGGGTCTCTTCAGGACGAACCACCTGCACCAGCAAGCAAGCCCACACCGGCAGACAAGCTGGATACCATGCGGGCTCCAGACGGCAAGACGGGGGAAACTCCGGACGAGCTGTCACACTCATCGCCCAAACCATCGTCCTCAAAGGTGACGGAGGATATGAGTGTGGATCCTGACCCCCCTACTAGAGGAGAGTGGAGGGATCCAAACGGGACCAACACGACAGAGTCAGAGGAGGAGGGAAGCTTGGATGATGGCGACCCAATCCTCCATGACGTGTAAGGTCATTCAGACAAACCTCCAGCACAGCCTCACTGCAACGGCTAACCTGCGCAGAAAGCTGGGGGATGACAGCGAGGAGACCATGGCCTTGATCCAGGAGCCGTGGATCAGGGCGGGGCGTGTGTGTGGTCTCAAAAATCTAAGGGGTAAGTTAATATATGACAACACCTCCAAAAACAACATTCGAGCATGTATATATGTACCAAGCAACATTGCATCATTGCCTCTAACCGAGTTCTGTTCCAGAGACTTGGCTACTGCCAGGCTCCGGGGTGTTATCGGGGAGGAAGCTGGGGACGTGATCGTCGCGTCAGCCTACATGCCCGGCGACGAGGAGATCCCATCAAAAGACGTTGCGGACCTGGTAAGATACTGCGAGCTCAATGACTTCAAACTAGTAATATCAGCAGACACAAACGCCCATTACCCTATATGGGGTATGCCCACGTCAAACAGCAGAGGGGAGGACCTGTTAAATTTTTATTTACTACAAATCTCCTTATAGCAAATACAGGCGCGGAACCAACTTTTGTTAGACAATGCAGCCGTACTATCATCGACCTCACCTTGGTCTCAGGTAATACAAACCTCATAGAGAACTGGGAAGTATCAGGCGAATACTCCGGCTCCGACCACAGGTGGATCAGGTATGAACTAAAAATAAGCAAACAGATACTAACACCAATCCGCAACCCCCGCAGGACTGACAAGACGATCTTTACAAGGTCTCTTGAACAAAACATGAACAAAGTAAGTGCGAACACGCAACTGGTAAACATAGAAGAAATAGAGCAAACTGTTGAACAACTCACATATAGTCTCACTATGAGTTTTGAAAGCGCATGCCCCCTCTCTTTGCTAAACGCTGGGGGAGGCAATCAGGGGTGGACCAAAGCACTGGAACGACAGAGGCGGAAGGTACGCAAGCTGTTCAATAGAGCCATGAATACATGCATGGACGAGGACTGGGACAACTATAGAATAGCCAAGGCTAAAAACAAGAAAAATATACGGTCCAGGTCACGCAGGTCATGGAAAAACTACAACACCAGCATCAAGTCGAATGGACAAGCGAACAGGGTTAGGAAAATACTCGCTAGTAACCCGAACCGCGACATCGGCTCCATAAAGAAATACGTTTACAAAAACTATAACAGAAACCTATACAATACTTCTGGAAACACACTTTCCTATGTGCCTAATATCAGACTCAAATTTTTAGACAGAACCCCTCATGTCACCACCTACAGCGACAAACTGGGCTGTTGCACAGACTGTTGTTACAGGAGAGAGACTAAACTGGGCAATCAACACATGCACACCGTACAAAACGCCAGGTTTGGACGGGATATTCCCAGGACTCCTACAATGGAGTGAATATCAAATAAACGAGACATTGAGTGCTATCTTCAAGGCATGTCTGGCGCACAGATACATGCCCAAAGGGTGGAGAGAGGTTTATACCAAAGCCGGGTAAGAGTGACTACACAGAAGCAAAGGCTTATAGACCGATAAGTCTTACGTCTTTTCTTCTGAAAACCTTGGAGAGGCTCTATGATAGGTACATCAGAGACACAATTCTCATTACCGCGCCACTTCACCCAGAACAGCACGCTTACAGCGCAGGTAAATCTACCGAATCCGCCCTACACAGTGTTATACACAAAGTAGAGCGAGATATTAAAAATAAAAATCTATGTCTAGGAGCTTTCATTGATATAGAAGGAGCCTTTGAAACTAACTTTAGCAGCATTAGAGCAGCATTGCTTAAACATAAAGTAGACCTGACCCTGATCGATTGGATCATTAACATGCTAGAATTAAGGGCGATACGAATTGATTTATACGGCACGACCAGGGGAGTGGTGGCCAAGGGTTGCCCTCAAGGAGGTGTCCTGTCCCCGCTCCTATGGAATCTAGTAGTCAATGTTCTAATCACCAGGCTGAATACAAGTCGCTTCTTCACGCTAGGGTATGCAGACGACCTCGCAATACTAATATCAGGCCATTTTGCCAGTGTGGCATGTGACCTGATGAGAAATGCGTTAAAGGTTGTCGAAAAATGGTGCGAATGGTATGGTAGAAATGGTGGAATACGAACTCTCCGTAAACCCAGCAAAAACCGAACTGGTGATGTTCACTAACAAACGAACCCTAGGTAGGTTTACACTACCTAGCCTATTTAACAAGCAATTGAAACTGTCAGAAGAAGTGAAATATCTGGGAGTCAAACTAGACAGAAAGTTGAATTGGGCCAAGCACTTAGAGAACAAGTTAATCAAGGCCAGTATTTCGTTCTGGCAATGCAGAAGGATGATAGGTATAACATGGGGACTAAGCCCTAAGATCACCCTGTGGCTATATAAAACGGTAATCAGATCTTCACTAACATATGGTGCAATTGTGTGGTGGCCCAGAACCACCCTGAGCACCACCAAAACCAAGCTACAAACCTTTCAGAGACTTGCCTGTGCAGCCACAACAGGCTGCATGCGCACTGCACCAACCACGGCGATTGAGGCCCTGATAGGCCTGACCCCGCTACACCTATACATACAACAAGAGGCCGCGGCGGCTGCGTACAGGCTAAAAGCACTAAACCTCTGGTATCAGGATCAATTAGCACCCCATACAACAATCATAGAAAACTTTGCAGTTGGAAACCCCTTAATAAAGTCTATCTATGATAGAGTACAAAAGCAACACTTCTTTACAAAGAGCTACCGCGTACAACTAAATGAGGAGCCAAGCGACTGCTCAGGTATACATGAAGTCAGAATTTACACAGATGGATCCAAGATGGCAACAGGCACCGGAGCGGGAGCGTTCTCGGAGGAACTAAACATACACATAGCAACAGGGCTAGGTAAACACAACTCTATATTCCAAGCAGAATGTGTGGGTGTCATCCAAGCCACAGCAGCAGTACTTTGCAGGAAGGTAACCAATAGTAATATTAGGATACTCTGCGACAGCACTGCGGTACTACGAGCCCTAAATAGATACGACCACTCTTCGGGGCTGATCATACAATGTCACCGACTATTGGAGGAAGTAAGTAAACATAACAATAATGTCACACTCCAATGGATAAAGGGGCACAGCGATTCCAGAGGTAACGATGCGGCTGATGAGCTAGCAAGGAGAGGTTCCGGAATGACGTGTGCAGTACCAGAACCAATGATCCCCCTACCTTTCAGTCAAATTCGTGCATGGATTCGCAAAAAAACTTAGGACCAGCATCAGAACTACTGGGCAAGTATCGAGGGTTGTAGGCAGTCGAAGGAGGCTTTTCCGATTCTAAATCTGAAATTCTCCAGAAAACTCCTCAATCTTAAAAGAAATAATGTACGACATATCGTCGGAATTATGACCGGTCATTGCTCCTTAAACAAACACCTGTTTAATCTAGGTGTTACAGACAGCCCCCTATGCAGAGGCTGCATGGAGGCGGAAGAAACAGCTGCGCATCTGCTCATCGAATGCAGGAGCGTGGCGGCACAAAGGGCAGCTAACCTCGGCTCGCCGAGGACAGTGTGGGAAGCCTGCGCCAAGCCGAAGGAGCTGCTGGCTTTCCTGGGCGACACCGGGTGGCTGGACTGATCAGCGTCACCCGGCTATCACGCAAAATGGGCCGCGCCACAGCGGCCTGGTTGCGGAAACGAGCCAGCCCACCAAGTACCAAGTAAACACCTCCAGCCGGTCCCGTGGGAAATCAACCAGGCCGCATGTTTATTGAATCCACACGCATTTAAATAAAATCCTTAACGGCGTCACAGGTTATCCTACATATTTAATGACGTCAGAAAGCACCTAACGTACACTTACCGGAATCTTTACTGCGGGAAAATGAACCGGGCCTAATTACAAATTACGCTATTATAACCCGTCTCAAGTAGGAAGGTTATGTCATAATGAAGGTATAGTTTGAGACAGTGATTCAGGTTAGGACAAATTTTAAGTCAGTGATGCTTCTTAGGCTTTCTTATACAGACGATTCTTATACATTGAAATTAAACAACTATAAGCGGATTAAATCGCGTATAATTTTATATTATTTTACTCCGACGTTTCGAACACTTTTCTGAGGTCGTAGCACGAATAGCTTACGAAAAAGTATTTGCATCGTAAGCTTCAACGTGTCACGCTTCGGCGTACTATGAATTATCTGTGTCACAGTTGCACTAGATAAATGACAGTTTGTTTGTTTCACGTGAACGGCACGTTACGTTACACTTACGGTGTTACAAGTATTCGTGCTAGGCCCATTGGTAACATGGTCACGGGTGACTGGATGACAGTCTGTTATTGAGATGAGAAAACTATTGGAATGTCCGTAAAGAATATTTAAAGAATTGAGCCTTAAAAATAATTACATATTTATTCAACGGATTCTTTTTAAAAGGATATCGCGCAGGGTATTAACTCAGTACCGCTTCAATTCGTTTTAAGGTTTTTGGTCACCAAACACGACGGGTATATACGGTTGTAGTTATTCCGATCTTCCGGATCCAACATCAAACCTCAGACACAGGTGCGGACGCATCCGGGTGCGCGACTGATATATGTGACCAGTTAAGTTAAATTAAGTAATAAATGTGTATTTGCCATACATATTCATAAGAACAGGGCAAAGGAACTTGTCTACTGTTAACATTATTTCTGTAGCTTCTTAATGAACGTGAGCAGCTCTCAAGCAAGTTCCTTGCAGGTACAAAGTAGTTTTAACTAAATTAACGTTTAAATGGCTGCCTAGAATGGCAATTATGAGCAACTCTGGATTTTTAATGTAAAGCTAAAGTGAGAATATTCACACACTTCTACCTCTGCACTAGGACTTCCTGTGTTGCGGGGGGCATGGACTCTCACTAAACACACAAGATCGACGCAACCAACCAGGTAGGTTGTTGGTCTATACCAAGATCCCAGACTATACATTTGTTAATATCGCACTATTATTTCCCCATTGTCCCTAGAACCTCAAAATAGTATTAAATAATGGCGAGAGAAATGGAAAGTGCTGGATAATGGTTAGTTTTAAGCGTAATATCTATGAACTTCACTCCGTAATGATAATTTAATACAGTTGCTCAAAAAGTGGCGTATAGCGTTCGGGATGTGGGCTATTACATAGTCGTGCTTTTTTTTAACTTTCCCAAACTCGTGCGTTCTCTTTCCCAACTGTCAAAATAATGTCTATTGATAAGAAAAACCAACCATGAAGTTTTTACAAAAAAAATCATAGAAGTTTTTATGATTCATGCAAATACGTATATTTCTGAAAAGTAGCTACTAATTTGTTTCAATATCAGATTTAATTGAATGAGTTAGGTTAGGTTTCATTTAATGAAATGTCATCTCATTAAATTTCATTTCTTATCAATAAAAAAATTCTACTGAAGACTTGGCTGTATGGGCATAGTTCCCTTGGCCTACCAGAATGGGTGAAGAAAAAAAATCTCTGCTTATATTCTACGGTTGGCGCCATTTTCCAGAAATATTCTTTGCGAGTTTATTTTATCAGCTTGTTCCGACTGTCAACCCTCGCCTTCGGCTGCGCCTCTGCTCGGGTCAGAACTCATTGCAATGACAGTCTTTCCCCACTTGTAATGAAATATACTATTCCCTACGACGTCGGGATGTGAATCGTAAGCGACGAAACCTGGCTTGTTAGTTAGTAGGGCTCTTGTGGTAAGGGCATCTTGGTTGGTACCACCGCTACTAATTTACTAACCGAAACGGACTAAAAAACACAAGTCACGAGCGCATACAGTGACAAACAAGGCCCTTTTCTGATTAGTCGACGCAGCAGAGGCGCGACATCAGCATGTTCGGTACGCGCGATACCGAAAACTTACAGAGCGCTTAGATTATAATGGAGCGTTACTGATTGATTAGGTATGCCCGGGAGCGGTGCGGCATAGATCGGGCTTACCGCGTCTCGGCATGCACGTCCAGTGGCCACTCTGCATTTTACCGAGCGCGACGCGCACGCCGTTTGCAAAATGGCGGTAGTAGTGTAAGTAACCCAATACAACTGAATTTGTAAACATTGCTTTAAGAAAACGCGCTCTGATTATTTTGTTATAAAAGCCTAAATAAGATTTCAAAGTAAGTTCAACCTAGCCTAAATAAATAAATCTTAACGTAATTTCTCCATCAAAGGAAAGGTTATGAAAAGCTGTGGGTGGTTGCTTATAACACGATATGAACGAGCTGACCTGATTCTCGATATCTAGTTACGAGTACACAGACTTCGTAATAGTTTTTCTTGTATTGATCGGGACAAATCGCTTGTGGCAATAAATTATTACATAATACAATATGCGTCGCTGCAACTGTTAGTTCTCTGTGGCGTGTAAGTCCTACGTCATAGAGCTTATAATATCAATAAGTCACAGACTTCTTGCTCCTGTCTAGCTGCTCCTAGATACCTTCCTAATATTTCTACATAGTATACAGGGTGTTTGGTAGAGGGACCGACATACCAAATGAGCGTGTTCGGGGGCCCACTTGGAGAATACAAGTTGGCCAAAAAAATCCCAGACCCCCCAATTTTTTTAACGTTTTTGGTGAATTTTCCCTTTTTCTCCGAAATCGTACCTATTTACCACCATAACATTTGTAAAATCTGTTTTAGACAGGATGTTTTTAGTTGAATTTGGTCTCTATACACCATCAGGCCAAGCAAATCAAAATTGGATACCTGGATTTTGAATTGGATTGGCTTTTATTTTATTATTTCCTGTCACCAACAATGCTTATTAATCACGTATCAATATAACTAACTTGATAGAATAGTCCAGTTAGTTACATTCATCAAAAAACATCAAGTAGTTCCATTACTAAGTCTAACTTCTAACTAACATCGAGTAATGGAACTCCTTGGACAAAAAACTAGTTCTATCAATAGAACAATCAATAGAACTAGACTATTTCGTTCACCTTAATGAACATTATGAGTGTTTTACTTGAAAATTTAAAAATGATACCAAATAACGACTGACATCGGTAACATTTTCCCCTCCAATCCGTCGAATTTGAGTAATCTGTGTTTTTTGTTTATTTTTCTGTTGTTTATCATATATTTATTAAAATATATTATTATTTTAGTTGAATTTGACCAAAGGAAATAATTATCAATAGTTTATACAATCTGTGGCTACACGAATTTTTCAAAACCCTTTTCCATTTGAAAAGGTCATACTGAATTAACATACATAAAGCACTTTTTACAAAGTTACTTCGGGAAAATGAGGTTGTTGCCGAAGGGTAAAAAGAACTCTTAATAAGCGGTTTGGATATTTTCTAACCCAAAGTTTTTTGAATAAAGTAAACTCATAATGTCTCTCTTATACCTCTGAGGTAGACCCTTTGTAAATTCTTTTTACTTTCACGAAATATAAGGCAAGCAACCAACCCGTATAAAACTAGCTCAGAAATGTTACAAAAACTCTCTTGGGCTACGAAAGGTTACAAAACAATAATCAAGAACGTTTTATTTAATTTACCCGCAAACATTGCAAACTTTCCCCATTTCCCCCAATACTTCATAACATTTATTATTTCCAAAAAACAAAATTACTCTTTTATTCGAGCTAACAAACACCGTCTGTACTAATTTACCGATTCCTAAATAAAATTAGCTAGCTCGTAACGTTCATGGAATTACCTAAGTTTTCCAATGAACATGTACATAAAATCTTCGTGGGCCACCTAATGTCGTAGTTGTGAATAGTTTGTATGGAGCGAAACAATGAGCCCCACCAATCTAGGGAGAATGAGGTGAGAGGTGGGGACATAGTAGAGCTTAGTTTGTCAAACGTGCCTCTTGGTTTATAGCTAAAAGTTTACTTGCCCCTTCAATTTTATGGTAGTTCGTGGTTATAAACTAGTAGATAGTGTAGTCATTTGTTTTGTTTTGGAACTTTGGTTACAGTACTCTTTAGCAATCGCATGTAGAGTTTTTGCAAAATGAGAAACATTGTAGAAATGGAGGTCACGCGTAGGTATGCTGATTTACTTTTTTAAGCTAATATATAGAATGAATAAAATTATACACTCTTGGGCGCCTTTGTTGTTGCTAATTTTTTTATTTATTTGTTTTGTAGTTTAAACGAGTTGAAGTTCACGCTTACCGGACACATTATAGTGGATTGGGTTGTCATATAACAATCATAATTTTAACCGTGACGCCACGACGGTTCTTTTTTGGTACCAACTCTAGCTGCACCCACGTCTTTAATACTACTAACTCGACAGAGGGACAATTTTAGGTGCACTAATGCGCAAAGGTCAAGAAAGGACAAAGGAAGAGAGATACATAATAGCCCTGCTGTTAGCAGAACTCTGCAGCTTGCTTTTTCATATAGTAAGATATGTATTTTAATGTATCATTTACGAATTGTCAATATATGTATATCCAATATAAACATACACTTTTTTTTATTATTATTTGTTTTATTTATACTGTCAACCCAATTTTTATACTAGAGAGTGAAGATGTAGCTCTTTATTTTATCATTGGTAGCTATAAAAATATTTTGTTATCGGGCGGCCCATATAGAGTTTCTCGCTACGTTCAGGATTTTACTTAGAATCCTTAATTAAATTCGCTTTGAAGTAAAACAACGCCTTTACCACAAAAACTATTTTTCGATGATGCTACAAATGCTGCTAAGTTGTATTCGTTCACCAACTTGTTCGCCATCTATCAGTGCCGTATACAAAACTCCATATAGAGGCACATTCATAAGGTGAGTAGGATCAGGAGATTGCGTTATTTGTCTCCAGTTACACAGGATAGCGACGCACACGGAAAAAGTTTATTATTCACGACAAGCACCCATGTTTTGTTTAGCCTTTTTGCAAAGGCTTAAGGTTCGAGAGCGCTTGACCGTTTGAAGTCAAGGCATTGAATTGGCTCTCAAAAAGGTAAGGTTGATACGAAAATAGACTTGAATCTTGAATGTCTCGGGTAAATGTATTTGTATGATCGAAACGATATTGAGCCTCTCTTAAACTGGTAATGGTAAAAGGATAGCTTTTGCGGAAAGTGCTTTTATATTATGTAAGACCTATGGCAACGATTTAAATCCTAATTAATATTATAAATATGAATAATTAGTGAAGATGTTTGTGACATATTCACGCCAAAACCGCTGGACGGGTTTGAATGAAATTGCAGTGGACATAGTTTGTACTCTGAATTTTCTGGGTTTTTATCCCTATTCATCGTGCAGTTCTCGAGCGATCACCTTATTCCACTCGGACGCAATTGCAAGCATACACTAGTATAAATATAAATGATTCGAAGCCGCGTCCGGTGGCAATCCGTGTCAGTCACCATGACCATCTAGGCCACCGAGGCGAGATAGATCGAGGTCTGAGCCTCAAATAATTCGATCCTCGGTGGCCTATATGGTCATGGCGTCTGAAACGGATGTCGGCAGACGCGGGATTGAATCCCGTACGAGGATGTGAATTTTTCTCTCTAAAGATCGCATAGCATGCGTTAGTGCTTTAAAAAAGTAATAGATACTAAAAAAAATGTTATCTGTTATGTGTCACGCCAGCCCATAGCAATCGCAGTGCGTCTCGCCAGCCCATAGCAATCGCAGTGCGTCTCAAGACTATATTTTATTTTATTTATACTCTAGTATGTTTGACCATTATGTCTATCTTATTAAGTTGAAGATAGTAGCACACCAGAACTAGTATTGCGGCTAGCCTTCAAGAACAGTTAGAACACATCGTGTTGAATCTAAAGGCGCAAGTGACAGGTTTATTCTAAAGTGGTTACTATACAATAGTCTGGCAAAGTAGTGCGCGACCATCCTAGGGGGTGACGGATGTGGACGGGGATGAGGTAGCACGCCATTCTAGCATACGAAGTTGCGCTTCTCTGCTACACCGGACATTCATCGCATTAATGCTGAAAACACAGACACAGGGGTGGAGCGGGGGCGGTGGCATGCCTGAGATGGTATTTCTGTATTGTTCGAATTAGTATGAAAGACTACACACACAATTTGGAGCGGTTACAATGCATTGTGTGTCATATATCTATATATATATATATAGATATATCTTTCATAATCATTTGAGCACTACAGAAATACCGTCTCCAGCATGCCTCCGCCTTCGGCTCGCCTCCGATGTCTTTTAATTTTATTTTAGAGTTAGAGAGTAAGTTTAAATTAGGTTTATCCTTAAAAGCTTTACGGCTAAGCTTAACTTTGTATTTGAAATATTTTTCTCTCGTACATCGTATAAAGTAAAATGTATCTTTATGTTATTATACTAGTTGCATCCTACGGGATCACTCACATTTCCGGGATACAAACAATAAGCTTTGTTTACCCTAATGCTAGATAGCTTCACGAATCTGGCTATCACACACAAAAATATATATTCAAATTGCACTGGTACTTTCAGATTGGAGTAGTAATTAGTTAGTGAATAGTGAAACGGTACAAGCATGTGGCCCATCTGATGTTAAGTGGATATCTCTGTCTATAACAGATGCATTTCCTCACAAGTGACGAACTGCACTGCGCCCGTAACCTTGATACATTAAATTGTTGTTGTCTCATGTATCCGTAATTTTGCTGGCAACCATACATTCAAACCAAAACGCAGTATTGCGAACATTACTGCTTCAGGGTAGCAAAAGATATCGTGGCAGTACTACCGCGGACAAACTCATTCACAAAGAGTTCTACTGCTCTTCAAAATGATGCTATGAATAGATGCGTAACGCATCATAAATTATAGTAGGTAAAGTTTATTAACAGTTTGACTTAAAACAAATTCACAGGTCACAAGTTTTTTAACTCTTACGTGCCAAAAATCACACTAACAGTATTAATCGTTTGCTTGATGGTAAGCGTCACACCAGCTCGTGGTAGAAAAAGCGCTGAGGTACTAAGGCCACAAGGTTGCGAGAAAACAAAAAACATACCTATTGAAAACTGTTTATTATATTCGTATCTATGTAACTAAGGACTAACTATGCCTAAGCCTAAATAAAATTTCTAAATAAGCTGCCTAGTTAACTACCCACTAAGCATGAAACTTACAATAAGTTGTAGTAAGTTTGTCTATGGAACATATGTATGTTTCAAAAAACGGTTTAAGATATTTATTTCTCTAAAGAATATTAATTCACTTCACAGAGAAATACAAGCATCCATAAATGTAGGTAGGTATACATTGTAATTGCGAACATAGGATTAAAACAAACTATAATGAGATAATTATTTGTAGGAACATAAACAAAGCAGTATTGGATTATAAAACGCGATTGCAAATTATCAGGTAGGTAAGTACCTACAAACAACATAAAAAAGGCGAACTCTTTGAGTAGGTCGGTACAAATTAAGTTACTTGTAAGTAAGCACATAGAAAAATTAACAAAATTTTAAATTCGACGTTCAACAACTGAGCTAAACAAACAAAATAACATACTTATATCTAAATTAAAGTGTAACATATAAATCAATGCCTTTAACAATTGCTATAAGTAGGTAGGTTAGGTAGCTACGAGTAACTAATTCATGTTTGGCCGGTACGGTAAACATATTGTTAAAGAGTTACGTCGAAATTTCAAAACTATTGCATACAATAAAACTTGCAATTATCTGATAAGTAGGGTAGATGTACCATCTAGTAAGATGATATTCAAATTGTGTTGTGTGTGTGTGTTACATTATCGGGTAGGAAAGATAGTGTATGTGTGAGTAAACAAGCCGGGTGGGTTGCTATTACGTGTAACAAATTGCTCTTTATATGTTAGCAATAGTGATGATATTATAATGTTTCTGATGTTTCCGTTATTTTGGTTAATCAAACATAGTTTGTAGATAGGTTTAGTATCAAATTAATAGGTGCTAAATTTAGATTTTTAAGTAAAACACATACTATGTGTGTTAACTGTGGTTACTCGTTATTGTATCCGATATTGAAATTGATTCGTATTTATAAATTATGAGTAGTAATTAAATTATATTAACTCGGAAAACCTAATGTAAATACCATGTATGTAATGTCATAGTGTAATGTGTTATTTAAGTAATATAAATGCAATAAATAGAAATTCATAAATGTGTCCATATTTTTAAGGAGAAAAAAAAACAAACATGATGTATATAGCACGATTGTTATAATAACATAGATCCTATTATTTGTTTTAAACTCATTGAAAGTTTTTTAAATGTTTCTGTT
The DNA here is from genome assembly GCA_917880725.1 of Selenia dentaria. Lineage (NCBI taxonomy): Eukaryota > Metazoa > Arthropoda > Insecta > Lepidoptera > Geometridae > Selenia > Selenia dentaria. The sequence continues at coordinate 26,084,014 of OU862893.1, forward strand.
ACATTACGAATAAAACTAAATAAATACTATAAATATAATTAAATAAGTGCGCGGGCGTTAGGTCTTTGTTTCGAGCTCGCTCTAACCTTAGCGTGAAGGTTGCAACTTTGAATTTATAAGTTACAAGCTTCTAGATGTTACTTACAGGAATGTTATTGCAATGTTAGCTTGCTTAGTGGGTAAGGTCGCTAGGTTCCAAATAAACAAAATAGTAATAGCTAATCGAGAGCGAGGACATTACATGGTAGATGTAAGAGCGAACAATTTTTATTTTATTATAAACTGAAGGATATAAATTTACTAGCTTCATAAAATAGACCTTTATGAATTGGAGACAAAAAAATCGTAAGTTTATTGATGCAATAACAGACAAAATACTACATGACGTTGTTGACAATAACATACTAATTCATCAAAAAAATTATTAAAATAAAATTGCTTAATGTTACGCACCCGTAGCACCACAGACTGGGATTTTAATGCTGTTTTTATCGTTTTTAGTATCCTAAACTGTAACTCAAGCTATGCAAAAACATACTTGCGAGGTACTACACTTCACAGAGCCACTAGTCTTAATGCAATCAATTATTATTCATCAATCTGTCAACCAATTGCTATCAATCAAATCATAGAAATATCATCATCTTTATTCCACACTGTTGGATATAAGTATGCCTCTCCTAATATATGACACTGTATGTTTTGTTATTTTTATTTTTTATGTTTTGTACTGTTATGTTTTATCGAAAATGACTTTAAAATTTTGTTTTATCGACAATCCACGCTAACAGTGCTTAGTAGAGATCTATACCTATTCACACTAATGCAAAAATTGTGGTAAAATGTGGTACTTATTAGGGATAATTTTTATATCAGTTATCTCATAATTATATATTATTATTATATGTTTAACTATTGTCACCTAATTTGATAATAAATATTTTTACACTAGAACAACGTAAAGATTTATTTTGATAGAACTAACATTAAATAATTCTCAGTCAATGCTTCAACCTTACGTGTGCAAAGAAAGTAAATTCGTCAAGTGTAATTGAACAACTTTGTTTGACAGTTGAAAATAAAGCTCTGAGAAGCCTCTAACTTAAATTGTATTTAAGCGTGCTTAAGTGACAATTAAAGTAGAGTCAATCAAAAGATATTTAAAGCATTCAGTCAGACAAGTGAGTTCTTTAGAAAGTAACTCATGAAAAGACCAATTCAAATTTTGAGCTGCCAAGTTATAGAGAGACTTAACATATACTTTAGTGTAATGATTTTTTCGAAGAAACTAGAAAATTTATATCACGAGTGTGAAAAGTTACATTAGTAAGTTAAGTATTAAGAATTTTTTAAGATCTCAACACTCTCAACGATTAATTCTAATGTAAACGAGAATTTGATGAAATTTAAATAGAACACACGGGAAGCACCAGCTTTTAAACAAAATGAGTTTTTTGAGAATCGATTCACCCTATCGAAAGTTATGAGGTAACAAGCATAAAAACAAAAAAACAGTCAGAATGAGTACCTCCTCCTTTTTTTGGAAGTCGGTAGAAAAATTGAAGCCCTTGCTGTAGATTTTTTTGCTTGTTGTTGCTTGATTACTGTGCGTTAACTCTTATGAAGTGAGTGAGAGGTATGATGATCCTTAAACCCTCAGAAACTATTATATATATAACTATATAACTATTGTTTCTGATCAGTTTGACAGTTGATGGATTTATAATTTATATTATGTAAATATGTGAAGCAGTAGAAGGTAGACACATCCAGCAATGAGAACACTGAAACCCGTTCAATCGCAGTACACTTGATCAGTCTCACAACATAAAAGGATTCTAGAAATCATTAACCGACGGAACTCAAACAAGACTACATTCACTTAGGTGTCATACTCATATATTAATGTAAATAAAACATAAAGGCAAACTAAACAACATTCTAAGCGCCCTGTAATAATGAAACAATTCTCACGAAGCCATTAGAACACGAGCTTTATGTTTTGTGGGCTAATTGCGCGTTAGGCTATTCTCCGCGAATAAGTCTAATGGGACCAGTTATTACGAAAAGGCCTGGATGTTGATACAAGCAGCATGTAGTTGTAGATATATGCTGAAGAAATAAGATCAGTGGCTAGAAAATATCATAACTAGAGACTGGCTGGTAATGACGTATATTGTCACTTTTTATCAGCTACAGTCAGCTATTTACTATCATTACAGTCTACAGTTTAGCTCCCAGAGTTTCCCTTAGACAAAAATTTAAAGACATAAACATTCTATTTGTTGTTTCTCAGTTTATTAATGAAAATCTAATGTATGTAAAGAAAAACATTGGCATTTTTGATAAAAGAAGTGATGCTCATTCCATCAACACGCGAAATAAGCACAAGCAATCCGTACATGTAACCAGGATCACTCCAGGATCTATCTACTCGTGTACTAAGATGTCAAAGTGTAGCGTGTCTTGCCCTATTGATACCATTATTATGTTCTCTTTTGTAAGGTAACACACTGGAGCTAATATTTGTAGTACCTAAGTAAAAACATTGTAAAAATATCTATATAAAAAGAATGGCCCGAGTTTCTTGCCGCTTCTTCTCGGTAGACTCTTTATATTTTGGAATGCGGCGGTAGTCTTTAAAGTACATTGTAATGAAAAATTGACGTTCACAAGGGCGTCTTTCATGCCTAAATTGAATAAATGATTTTGACTTTGACTTTGACTTTCACATTGCTGCTTACTATTCTGATACAGATATAAATAAGATATAATTGCTAAGATACTTGCAACGCTCGCTTCGTAGCCTAACTTGGCGATCTCAACCGATTAACAAGTTAAGCAACGCTTGCTGCAGGCGGTCAGGAGCTGGATGGGTGAGCGCTAATGGCATTATTCAACTATGCGTTTCCGTGCTTCGGAGGGCACGTTAAGCTGTCGGTCCCGGTAAGTCTAAGCACAACAGCCGTTGGACAACTAGGCTATCTACCAGACCGCACTGGACTCACGTGGCGGATTACGGCCCAAATACTCTCTATGTCAAAGTCAAAGTCAAAGTCAAAGTCAAAATCATTTATTAAATTTAGGCATCAAAGACGCACTTATGAACGTCAACTTTTCATTATAATGTACTTTACATATCTCTTGCTCTGTAAGTACACCCTTACACCCCTGAATGCCGGGGTGTATGACTATCATTACAGCATAGGTTTTGGAATTTGAAAAAAGAACTGTCATACTCATACTGCACGAAGAATATTTTTAAAAAGTTAATATTTTTTTCTCGGTATCGATTAATTACTCGAATCGGAATCTAGACAATTTATTTTATAAAGATTTTATTTTATATATGGTACTATTTGTTTCCACATCGTATGTTAGATGGAATCGATTTAAAAATCAAACTGGCCAGCAAGATTTGACGCGCTTGCGTGCGTGAAAAAAAAAAGGCAGTCTACTAGTAGGCGCGAAAGCATCGCGAAAATAATTAATTTTCTTGTTTGAGTTTTTCAAAAGTTTTAAACATGTCTAGTGACGAAGACATAGATCTAACGCCCGATTTTATTAAAGAAAGGGCAAAAACAGTTGTCGAAAATATACCGCCGAACTCGAAAGAAAGATATGTAAAGGCATACGACGAATTTATGAAATGGCGGTCAGAAAAAAAAGTGAAATCTCTTTCTGAAAGTGTTTTTATATCATATTTTGATGAATTATCTAAGAGGCTACAACCTTCCAGTTTATGGTGCTTTTATCCCATGCTAAAATCTACAATGATGACAAAACATGACGTGAATTTGAAAGATTTTTCTAAACTTACTGCTTTCTTGAAAAGGCAGTCTGACGGCTTTAAAAGCAAGAAATCGAAGGTATTTACTGCAGAAGAAGTACAGAAATTCTTAAATGAAGCTCCGGATGAAATTTATTTAGCAATAAAGGTACCTACGTATTTACTTGCCCTTTTTAATAAGTTACCAAAATATTTCACAAAAATACTATGCGAATTTGGTGCCTTTAATACAACTTATGTCTTTTTTACAGGTTGTTCTAATTTTTGGGATATCGGGAGCCTGCAGAACCGTGGAATTGACAAACTTGACAATAGAAAATGTAGAAAAACATAACAAATTACTACTCATAAAACTGCCTAACACGAAAACTAAAATTGACCGGTCATTTGTTGTGCATGAAGAATTTGCAAATTATGTTGAAAAGTATCAAGCTCTTCGGCCTGAAAACGTGGATACAAATCGTTTTTTTCTTAATTACAGTAAAGGAAAATGCCACAGACAAGTAATAGGAAAAAACAAATTTACAGGCATGCCAAAGCAAATAGCCACATATTTAAAACTGAGTAACGTAGAGTTATACACCGGGCATTGCTTTCGCAGAACATCAGCGACTCTATTGGTTGATTCGGGAGCCAACGTCACTCTGTTAAAAAGGCACGGCGGCTGGAAGTCCAGCAAAGTGGCCGAAGGTTATATCAAAGATTCGATGGCAAACAAAAGCAAAATTACTTCTAAAATAACAGAAAATATAAACTTGAAATCACCACGTCAAAGCACATCATCTGAGCCATTTTTTAATGAAGAAAATAGTACCAGTCAACTGCCGCCATTTACGATGCAAGAACCTCAAGTCACTCAAACTCAAGTCTTATCATCACAAACTCATATTCAAACTATAAATATTCCTAAAAAGAACGTGACCATATCTCTTACAAATTGTTATAATTTTACTATTAATTTTAATTAAATACACATTTTTTTCTTCTTAATAAATGTTCATTGAAACCTGCTGTCTTGTTGTTTACTAACCTCACAATCGATATGTAAAGCAGAGTATTTATCTCGGACGTAAGCATCAATTGCATACTCGGGTTAATTAGCGCCTTCGCTTCGCTCAGGCGCCAAAAACCTCGTATGCAATTGATGTCAAACAGCCCTTGGTTAATAATCTACTATTAAAGACTCTACCGCCGCGTTCCAAAATATATAGAACCCACCGAGAAGAAGCGGCAAGAAACTCGGGGCCATATGAGAGCTCGATTTCCAGCAGTGGCAACATTATGGGCTGATTATGTAAGACACTTTATTGCAAATAATTTATTGATTCAGGCGTTACTTTGCGGAAATCCATTATCAATTTTAATAATTATTTAATTTAAAATATTTTTCAGCGGAAGTGTCACAAAATATTTTTTAATATCGTTTTTTTTACACTTTATTGCCCTGCGGATTAGATGCAAAATGGCGAAATACGAATACAAATATGCAGCGCAAATGCACAACAATCGTCCAACTGTTAGCCTAATTGGTAGTGTTCCGGCCTCCGAAGCGAGTAAGCGAGAAGACCCAGGTTCGATCCCTGGACGAGGCCAATGTTTGTGTGATGGGCAGAGATGTTTGTACTTGTATCTTGGATGTAGGTGATGTGGTAATGTGTGTATCCATACCATCCGTGACACAGGAAGACTAAAGCGAGGAAAGGAGTAAGTAAATATAAATATATATCTAAATAAACCCAGTGTAATAGCTAAGCTCTTTTCAATATTACCTACTTTCATACATTTTTTTTTCATATCCTAACATTTGCACGCACGGCAGCACGAATTTCGCATATGGTTAATCTGCTATTCGTTTTATGCTGACGAATGTTTTCATTTGAGAATTGATTAGGTATTATAAACATCTCCTCGTAACAACTGCTCTACCTTGTGATTTGTTTATCCTCCTACGCATTCCCACTCTCTATTTGATAAGACATCGGCGTATTTAAAAATATTGTTTGTTGTGCATGTTGCAGTGGTGCAAAAGGTAGCAGTTTTTCTGTTATGTAACTTGTCGAAGCGATGACGTCCTCTTATCAATATTTACCTCGGACTTGAGCTTTCGGTGAAGATAACACGTAATGAAATCCGCAGCATCGTGATATATCACGATCATCGTGATTTCATTACGATGTGACGACGTGTTGGTGCCCATCTGCCTAGCTATCGCCTTCATGTTTTAAAACCTGTCTAATATATACCATACAGCACTATTGCCCTCGAGAGACAGTCGCCATTCTAGATCTAGTGTGATACCATCATCAACCGCATCATCATTAACCATCAAACGAAATAGTGGTGCATAGTAAAAATAAAAAGCAATAATCAAGGTATTGGTAAAAAATCAGTTACACGTCAAAATTTAAATATAATATGACAACCCTATAAAGAGTTGATTCAACAACAATACAGCGATTTATAAAAAAGAAAAAAAAAGAAATACAATAACATGTCAACCGAACAACAGAAAGCAAATCAATTTACGATAAAAATATAGAAAATTAAGTCAGAACACATTACTTAAAAGTAATACATATTAATTAGTCGTAGACTATCAACATAATATCTAGGATAATAAGAGCATCAACATTTTATAATAATAATTACTAAGTTATACATTATTTATCAATTTGATTTTAATTCTAATACTTAGACATTTTCCAAATTCAAAAGAAAATAATATCATTAAAATGATAAAAAATATATAATGTTTAATTTTAACCAAATGTCAAATTTTAAATTCTACAAGTTCTTCAAAGCTGTAGATCGTCTGCTCGATAAGATTTGAAACAGCTTAGACTTGACGCTGCAGTAACTTGCTCTGGAAGCTTGTTATATACTGTGGGACCTATAACATGAGAATAAACTAATCTAAAAGTTTAAAAAGCTTCAGTTAGTTGCCCTCAAAAGTTTCTGACAACGATAATTGTTTCTCTGCTTTATATAATGAAAACTTAATTAGAAGGAAAAAATAAATGCAATGCGTACATAGCATAGCTGCTGGTAACTAATGGAGGATCCCAATAATCTATCTATCCGCGGTTTTCTTTACTACCGATAGAAATTTGACATAACTTCCATATAAATAGTGTCAAATATCTAACTCTAGTAAGGTAAACCGGCGATAGATATATTATTGGGACCGGCCGTTAATGAAACGTTATAATTATAGTTAAAGTATTAATTAAAAAGTTGTATCACAAAGTGCTGAGAACCACTTCTAATTTTACATATTGTTGGCTCAAAACTTGCGAGGCTTCGAGCTAAAATACAAATGTTAGCAAAACTTGAAAGTAGACAAATCAATAGTTTCGGAGCTTCACGATGCGAATAATCACTTTTAGGGCCCAGTTTGGAGAACTTAAAACCCTTATCAAAGCAACACATTCACGAGGATTTGCATAATTAGAGGGTATTCTGTGCCCTTTACACAACAGTTGAGTAGGTAGGTGTCTGTTATTGAACTGTGACTGAGGTCAGTTATGTGAGTGAGTTTCAGTTATAATAACTGTTTTTTTTATTATCACTTGACTAGATGTGCACTAGTATTTTAATATCTACCCAGAACTTAAATTAGTTAGTAATTGTGTGCCCCTATTTTATATTAAACTGTTCTATTATACGCGCGCCGTCACCGTGTGCCAGACTATTATTTATTCGTAGGTGCCAACACGTAGAGGCAGTACATAGAGATAATATAGGGTGTTTGGTAGAGGGACCGACAAACCAAATGAGCGTGTTCGGGGGACCACTTGGAGAATACAAGTTGGCCAAAAAAAATCCCCGACCCCCCCCCCCCCAATATGTTTAACTTTTTTTGTGATTTTTCCCTTTTTCTCCGAAATTGTACTATAACATTTGTAAAATCTGTTTTAGACCGGATGTTTTTAGTTGAATTTGGTCTCTAATACATCTTCAGGCCACGCAAAGCAAAATTAGTACAATATTGGAGAAAACGAGAAAATTCACAAAAAGAAGTTAAAAAAAATTAGGGTGTCAAATGTGATTTTTTTTTGGCCAACTTGTATTCTCCAAGTGGGCCCCCGAACAAGCTTATTTGGTTTGTCGGTCCCTCTACCAAACACCCTGTATATACACTGGGCTGTTAATACAGCTTGTAACGTCTGCACCAAGCCGAAATTGTTGGTGGCTTAACTACTACACTGGGGCAATTGCAATAAATATCGTTATTATTGATTTCGTAGGGGTGCGAGATGTCAGAGAATACAAACATATTGTGCGTACTTACCTGGGCATGCCTCCGCATTCAGCTTCATCTAATCCACCTTCGATTAGTTCACGAGTCGTCAGCCTTGCGAATAGAAATATACTTGTAGAATAGACTCCTTGAAAATTAATTGAATCAAAACCTCCTTGAAAATATAGTGTAGCAGTAATATTTAGTCACCAGTCATCTTACCGCTGGCGAGATCTTACCGTTGGCTAGAAATTTACGGCTGGCTACAACTTACACTGGCCAGAACTTCCGCTGACTGCAACCTTCCGCTGGCTAGACTGCTGGCCAGTAACTGCGCACATCGCAGGAGCGGTCGCTACTGCCACAGGACTCTGAATCCTGCGAGGCGTCCGTAATAGATCCGACTGTTTCTGGAATCTGCGGCCGCCCGTTCTCCGGTCGACGTCTCTGCCTTCTGCCAGTTGCTGCATCACCCACACCATCGTGTCGAGGACTACAACTACTTAATCTAAGATAAGTCTCCGTAACAAGGGGTCTATCGCGTTCTCTGTCTGTAACTCACGACCTAGCGCTGGGCTTAATAAACGTCTAGTACTTCTTCTTACTATACCTACTTAGGTATACATTGGCATTGGATCTTCAGTTTATCGCTGGCTGATTAAAAATACGCTTACACGATAGGTCTACAAATATAGTTTCTCTGCTCATCAGCAGACCCCCAATAATGCATGTCTAGACTTGACCTAACACGTTATATCACTATACAGTGAAAGTATAGTCAAAAGTTGGAATTTCAGGCCTTTTCATCCAGATATCTCCTTATATTTGATCATGAAAACGTATTTTTTAAGTTTCATTCAATAATGTGTAATAAGTGTTGTAAAATTAGATATAACTTTTATATATAACATATAAAGAAAATGTTACATCTTTGTGTAGTATTATAATACTACTTACCAGCTGACCTGCCAGCGGCTTCACTCGCTTGATCTTGATGTATTTGAGAAGGCGCCGTTTTAGATCATCGGGGTCCTGGGTTCAATCCTTGGGTTGGACGGTTATTGGTATTTTCTGGCAAAGAAATTCTCAAAAAAGTCTCAATAGCAATCCGGACTCTGGAACAGTGCCCCGTAGATGTCCGCCAAAACGCAGGTGTTTAAAACACCGTTGCTTACCCCTTCCAGGATATGTAGGTGTGACGATTTGTTATTTTGTATTTAAAAATAACATGTTTTGCATTATATTATATATATATTTCCATACCTATGATAATATCTGAACTTTACTACACACTTTATGTGGGTATATTATAATCGTGTTACATTCTTAATTATTACGGTTTTTAGCCGTACCTTAGAAGATCATGCGCATCGACTAGTCAATCGAGACCTCAGTTTTATTTGAGACCGTGTAGCATAGAGAGTTCAAGCTGCCATCTTTGATTTATTTGACGGATCAAGATAAAATGAATATTTAGGAACATGCTCCGGGCTCTATTCTCTCTATATATCAAATTTCATCGAAATCTGGGCGGTAGTTGTTAAGTGAAGCGTGAGCATACTGACGTTTTTTCAAAAAACGCCATAATATATTTGTTCAGTAGGTAATTTTACGTCTTCGGACTCACATTTTTTTTATTTTTCTTCTAAGTACAGACTTTTTGGCCTGCACTCCTTTATATAAGTACTAGTTGTGTCCTGCGGATTCACCCGCGTTGTGAAAGATGATGATGATGATGTTGAAAAGTATCCTATATGTTAATACAGCGCCACATCTACCTCCATATCAAATTCCATCGAAATTGGCCTAGCCACTTGAGCGTGAAAGAGTAACAAACATCCATAAATTTTTTTACATTTATAATATTAGTGGGATAGATAGAAAATTATATGCATGGTGTCGAGTGATGACGAGTAAAATAATTATAAAGCTATTGGTATTTTATGTTTTCAAGAGCCAAACCATCACTTTGTTTTTAATGAGTAGTCAAGAATAAGACCCCTATCCTTCTTGATTCTAGATTCCTAATTCAAGTACACCCAAGTTCAAAATGAAGTGAGCGGTTTGTGCACAGTAATTACATTAACATATCGACGGAGAGGGCCGCGGTTTCAGACTGCGTGCCAGCCGGAGCGAAACTTCATTATACGTAGACCTGTATAATTTAAGTTCCGTGATGATTACGCGCTGTAAGAACAAGAACAGCGACACGAAAGCGAAAACAGCCGAAAAATTAGACACTAAATAATAACGCTTTATTTTTTACAACAGCCATGCTCAAATCGATGCGTATTTTATTTTTATGTATGACCATGCACTCTTTACTAGGTATTCAAGTAAGTCACTGTTCTCGTTATATCACTAATGGGTTGAAAGCTGTGTATTGCCATTAATAGAAATAAGAGATGGGAAAACTCCGAACAATGATTATCGTTGATATTGTATTTTTTCTAGATTTGGGTTTAACGACTTTTAAGGCGTAGTACTGTGGCTCTACCATGAGTTGGCAACGTAAATGTCATCTATAGTCGATACGCGATCTCGCATCTTCGTTGTGGCGAAACGTTACACTACTTCGTTTTTTACTACAGCTTCGTTTTTTAAACATTTTTATCATCTATTTTAAATAAGTAATATTTAATCTTTAAAGTAAATAACGCGAACAACTTAAACACTAAACAAAAATCCTAATTACAGAGAACTTACATAAACCGCATAAAATTGTACCTACGTACAACAACAAAAAAAACAAGAGTGAAGCTAAACTGTTTGCATTGTTATTATTAACCGTTATCAGAGATACCGCATCGGGAGTTCGGAGCCTAACGCTCGGAAACTGTCGGCAGTCCGAAACAGAGTACTTCTGAGCACGGACGAACGAATTAATTCTTTAAAATACGTTGGTTCAAATTTTGAAATCAATAGTGTAAATTATTGCTGTTATTCTCCAATACCTAATAACTGTATAGTGAATTGTGTAACCCCGAATTCGGGTTCACCCTTACGGCAACGGTTTTTGCCTGCTACTGATCCCTTCACCTACCTACAGTGGACCCGCCTACGCGGCCGCAAAGAAGCTTCCCCAAGTACCACCACTTCAGATGCCGTTCTTAACTACTACCAAGGCCAGTGGTTGTTTTTTAGGCTGAGTAATACCTTCGGTTGGTGATCGGACCCCGACCCATCCTAGTTGTAAACTACCTACAAACATATTTCGTGAAAATACTAGTTGTGCATTTTAACTGGCCCTAGCAAATTACCGGTTGATCAATACTTAGTTAACAACTAGGAACGTCGCAGCGTACTCGCTATCAATTTTAGTTCTACATTTGACCGCAAGGTGGCACTGTTCATTTTTTTCATACATTTTTTTGCGACAGTCGCTACCGAGCGTCGATTGATGTCAATGTTGTAATCTCATGGTAAGCCTACTCTCATGGTAGCAACTGAATGAAACGTCGTTTTAGTGTTTTACTCGTCAATCGACTTACAAAATTTTGGTAAGTTATCCACCGCTTTACTAAAACGTGACAAACCTATTTATGTGACTGTGACTTTATTCTGACTACTTAGAGTTAAATCTTGCTTGATGCAACTTTATCTCTATTTACTCTATTTCACTACACTCATACCGGATCATATTCCTTTTTGATATCCTTCCTAGACTTAGCTTTCTCCGCCGCTTGTATCCTCTTGATGAGATATTCGGATATCTTCGGCTCCACTCGGCGTCCATTCGTCGAAGGCAAGATCTCGTACACTGATTTGCGATTATTCTTTTAGTTGGCATTCTGTGAACGAAAAACGCGTCAAAATGACTCGCACTGCACGGCACAGTAAATTTTTAAACATTCTTATTTACAATGATAATAACTATCCCACAAAAGCATTATTAATAATAGGAATTGATAGGTGGTTTGACTCTCTTAGTTTGTTGATCTTAATTAATTTGAGGAATGGCAAATATACAAACATACGAGACCACTAACAAAAACTTAAAAAATACGATGTAGGTTCAAGCATAGGTGTAGCACTGTACTTACATACACGAAAATTAAATATAACAACATACCTAATCAAGATTCTTAAAAAATAAATGCTATTTGATTCAAACCTTATATTTGTTTCTAATTACTTAAGGACATCTTTTTAATAATTTACATTATCACTTTTACCTGACAGTTAATTTGAACAAAATAGACAATCAGGTTCCATTCTGCACCGTAAAACTGATACTTAACCTCATAGTTCCGACATTGCGGCCTAGAAAGTAGAAAATAAAAATTCAGTAGGTTGTAGAAGTTTCTGCAGCTATAAAATCCGGAGTTAACGGCCCGCGCCCGCAGTTTATAATGTGAGGACCATTACCGTGTTCTAACGTGAGAGAACCTGAGTTTGAGGAGCAAGTCTGGGCGCTCTAATGGCCTCGTGAGACGTGCAAACTCGAGGTCATTTCATAATATGTACTTCCTACACTCAAGAGGCAGTAACGATCACTTGTCTACGTTCCAATATATTGTATTATGTATACGATATACGAGCCGAATCGCCTAAAATTGGCATGACGTTGGTAATCCTTTTCTTCTTATGAAGTCTAATAATTTAACAAACTACTCCCAAAAAAAAAATTTTTATGTAGGTTTCCGCAGAACTTTTTGTTAATTAAACCGATTTGTAACCGGTTGCTCAATTCGACCGTACCTATATATGTTTTTATATGTTCGCTACTTCTACGATAAAAAGTGTGAAATAACTTGGCGAAGTCGGTACCATGCATATTGTGATAACAGGATACTTCGAACTATCATGGTACCGACTTCAACAATTTTTTAATGTAGAAGTCTATCTTTTGATAAAAAAATTTTGGTAAACCTTTTTTGACGTGATAACGTCTTATAAATCGATTAACGCCGGCTGCATGCACGAAAAAGTATGACTCATTGTCCAGTTATTTGCCACGTTCCGCGTAAGCCGAGCGTGCAAACGAGAGCGCGCAATATGTGATAGAAAGGCACGATTGGCCCAAGCGTTCGGCTTTTTTTATGACTTTACGTAAAATTATCATCCGTGAACTGACTTTACAATATTTTTTTTATGAAAGCTGGTGCTTCTCATGTGATCCCATTTAAATTTGATCAAGATCTAGTAGTTTTTTTATTTAGTTAATTCACTATCAACATCAGATTTAAAAGAACGAAAGTTGGTTACAACTTTTTAATGTAGTTATTCCTATACTGTATTGAAAGAAACACAATAATTTAAATTAACGACTTGAAAAAAATGTGCCTGATTTTCTTAGCCCTGTTCTGTATAGCTTTTAGAGTACAGTCTATTATCGAATAAAAGAAAGGCTTTGCTTTTATTTTTTCACATGCCATTGGCGTACAACGGCCTATACATTAGTATTACCAAGACCAGCGATGTTATGTATGGGTGACGTTAAATAACGTTTTCTCAAACATGCATAGAAATATTGTCGATTATGATTGTTTATTAAGCACTATACTAAACTACACTAGTAAAATGTAAAAAAGTAGTAAACATTATAATGTTAAGGATGTGACATTTTTAAGATGTACTCTAAATTCTACCTTATCTTACGATGGCCACAAACACAAAAGACTCACCAGTGCCAATTATGATTTGTTTAAGCTAAAATCTATAGTTGATAAGAAAACACTTATCAGTATTTTGCTTACTGTTATTCTATAATAAGCTATACCATAACGATTTGGGGAAATGCTTCGCAAATCGAAAGAGTCCTTATTTGCCAAAAAAGATCAATCCGAATCATACACGGCTTACATAGGTTCAATTCGGTCAGAAATTATTTTAAACGAACAAAGATATTAACAGTATGATCGCGCCAAAAGGCGCGACGTCACCTCAAAGAATGCCCCCCGCCCGCGCGTCCCACCGCCGCTGTCCTGCAGTTGTCAAACTACGAGCAGGCGGCTGAACTGGGCAGCGGAAACAGTCACGAGATTAGAGTCGCCGCTAGCGGACGTATACCGCTCCGCCTTCGCGCCGCGGCCGCAACAATTCCTCCGTGCTTACGCATCAGCACAAACCTTCGCGTTACGCGTCAGCCCAGAGTGACCTTTAGGGTGTGTTCGGCACGGCCACACACCATCACCACAAATCAGCCCGAGTCACCGCGCCTAACTTCGCCGCGAGTGACCGCTAATCAGCCCGTGTTTACGCGTAAACCAGTGCACAAACAATAAAACTAAATAGACTTTATACAAGTGAACAACAGCTCTTCAGCACGACGTCCACAGCAGGACGCCTACCCCGAGGACTCTTAAGGTCATCAGCCCGCACTACCCAGAGCCCCGACTTCCTGTAAGTACATACCATTATTTCCTTAACATATCTCTCCTAACACCTTTTAATACGACCGTATGGTTGCAGACAAACTGCTTAACCACAGTAGTTTGCCTATTTATTTATAATTCTATAATTGATCTAGGTACATCTGAAAAAACACGAGCTACACATGAAAATGGACTTACATAATTTTAATACCCGATACAAAAAAAATACCAAGAACCAGACTCGTTAAAACGTATAAACAAGGTCTTTGTCTGAAACTCGATATGTATAACACATTTCCCTTAGAAATAATACGCCTTGCTATAAATACATTCAAGAAAATACTTAAAATATTATTTGAATGTCATCCTTTTTACCATATCAGCGAGTACATGAGTTGTTCATTCTCTGACATGCATTCATAGCTATTACTTGTTATACAGTCAACTATGTGTTTTGATATTTATTTATATAATGCTAATATGATATGATAATGCTAAATATTTTGTTTCGTTTTACCGTTATGTATGTAATTGACTTGCCAATGTTATGCGATGTAAAGAAATGGTTAAATAGATATCTGAATCTGAATCTTCTAAATTGTATGATTACTTCGCGCGTTGTTTTTTCGTACAACACGCGAAGTAATTATACAACATACATAAATGGGTGCATTAGTGTGGGTACACTAAATAAAGTGGATTTATGTTACTGTTGTAGCGTATTCAAGTGTTTGTGACTGTGTGACGCTTTACGATCAACATTGCCTGAATCGGCTCTGCAGTGCAGTCCATAAAGTTCTGGTAACGATCACGTTAAGCTGTTAAGTTCGAACATAGTTTTATTGTGTGTAACTTGTAACTCACTAGACAATGTCGTAATACCTTCCAATAAGATTTCCATTACCAGATACCATTTTTTTCTCATGCAAGTACATTTCTAGTGGAGTTTGTACTTAAGGCAAAAGTAACCTTAACAGATCTTTACTCCTTTCTCTGCATAAGCAAGTCCTCCGTCTTTGGTGAGAGGATCGCGAAAGGCGAAGAAAGCCAATCTATTAGGTATACAGAGACTATCTTGTTTATTGGTATCTTACTTCCAGGTATCTTGCTACGTAATAATAATTCATTGTTACTACGGTGACGAACACTGTTGCTACCAAGTTCAAATTACAGGGTAAATGAAATCCCATTCACTCTGTAATTGCACCTTTTTAATCAAAAAGGCAATTTTCTCCTGGTACCTAGCGCAATGCCGTGCCAAACCTTTTCCACTACTGCAATAAACCGTCTTGCAGGCCTTTCATTTAGTAGGTAAGTGAAGTTTCCTCGCCTCTTACTATATACAAAACCAGACGTTATGCGTAATCGTACTGTAGTTTCTACGGTGTTACGTTAAAGAAAATACCTATATGAAATAGTCTAAAATAACTTATTATGAACTACTACTATACTTCGTAAGTATTACACATTTTTATGTTATTTTGACGGTTTAACTTACGCGGTAGGTATAGACGAGTATCTCGACCGGTTTCGTGACCATCCGGGCCACTTCTTCGTCGAAGACCTACCGCGTAAGTTAAACCGTCAAAGTCTAAAATAGTATTAATTTGTATGGCAGTAATAAGGCAGAGCGTAAACACGGTCGGACGTCTCATTTACAATAGATACTAGTTCCCCGAACACCCCCTAACGTCCCCACAGTATTTTACAGTCCCGGTAGGTATGTAATTTTGCGTTGCGGACTGCAAGGGCTGCAATTATGATCCAGCTTGAAATCTGAAAGCGAGCCAGTCATGGCTGACCAAGGCGTAGTAGTTTAGTGCTTTAGTCAAATAATGCGAGTCACTTAAATAAAACCGGCTAAGTATAGTAAACTTACTGTCAATTTCTCATTGCGCATTTTTCGTAGGTAAGTTGCGGGCAAGTTATTGCATTTTTCCATTTGGCGGCAGTACATTTTCAATCACTAAATTTGGTTAATTTTGAATGTCCGGCGGTGTTCAACACATTGGAGGATTCATCATTATTCATAATTATATACTATTCATTTTTATATGAAATATTACGAAAGTTGATAGCAAAAAACAACCGAGCCGCGCTTTTGTCTTTCACGCGCTTTTGTGTTTTTTTAGTAGGCAAATGATCTTGTACTGTCATATACAATAATGTATTTGTCATATGCAGGCTTCTAACATATTTTTGCATCTGACGGTTTTTTAAACAATACTCGACAGTAAATCGATCGAGATCGAAGGTTGGCTTTTCTCTAAAATACTGACCACATTAGGTAGTCATAGATTAATACTATATACTTATTCATATCATACATATTAAATAGGGGGAAATTCTGAAGAAGTAGGTAATAATAAAGGGGTTTTCAACAAGAACTTTGTTTTCTAAAACTAAATAAAACAAAGAATTTAGATGAAGATGATGAATTTTTTTATTGTATTACGAAGAGAAAAGTTCGGCAATTATGAATAAAAAATTATATCTGGCAAATGTCCACCATGTCCACGCTGACAGATGTCGATTCTTTTATCAAAGTGTTTAATCACTTTTTAGCAAAATGGCGGGTCTTTTTCGTTAATCACATCACGGATTTTGTGTTTAAAGGCTGCAATTGATTCGATTGGATCCGTATAGACTCTGTCCTTAACATAGCCCCACAAAAAATAATCCAGTGGTGTTAAATCACACGATCTGGGTGGCCACTTAACAGCTGAGTTTCGTGAAATACTCGTAATGCGATCGGGAAATTTGGTTTGCAATAAGTTGATCGTTTCATTGGCGGTGTGACATGTGGCACTGTCCTGTTGAAACCACATGTCAGTGATATCCACATCATCAATAATAGGCCAAAGTTGTCATCTCGCGATGTAATATCGCGAATTTTACGAAATGTATTTTAAACAGAACCACCATTTGCATAGTGGTTTTAATTATTTTAATGCGATTTTCGAGCAAACTTCAATTCATTGTAACAATTGCCAAAGCATCTACTACGAATACGCCAAAAAAATAAATGTCAACACTGTAATGTTGTTGGTGTTGCCTCAATTGAAAAACAAATTTCTTGTTGAAAAACCTTTTATTTTTGAGTAAATGTTATAATTCATAATTTTTTAATGTATTATTGTTCCGTAAACACATACGGAGTATTAATTATTATCACATAGGTAGGTATTGTTTTTGCTTTACTCAATTTACATAAATTTACATAACATTCATTTCAGAAATCATGCGAGTATAATCACTAAATCCAAATAAATCTTACCAAATGCCGTCATTTCCTACATGTATCTACCTTTTGGAAATGAATCAATTTCCAACAGCTAGACGACTTCAGCTATTAAATATTAATTATCAAACATACTGTCGCGTAGAATTGAAGCTATTTCATCGTGAGGAGATTGACTAGGGCCCAATATCCGGCGTATAATCTATGGTTCCCGCTTATCGACGACAGAATATATGTAGACGCCTCATCTCTCTGCTTTCTCAATTATGAAGAATTTCTATATGATATTGTTGATTTGTGAAGTATCGGATGAGTGCCATAGCGTTCCCGTAGTCCCAGCTTGAAGGCGCTTGGAGGAACGTCCCGGATTTTTAGTGGATATACACTCCCACATAACCACGGTGCTGCCTCCGGGTCGGTTCGTAAAGAATTTCCCGCGTAAAAAAATAGTAGATTATGCACCAAGGGAGTAAAGCAGTGTCTTACATCATGCGCGCTATATTGAACCCTGAGTGTAACGGGGACTCTTGTGTTAATCCCTGAGCGCAGGGAGGGAATTAAGATTTAATTCCCGTGCGAAGCGAGGGAGTTATGTAAAGTCCTGATTGAAGCGAGGGGTTAAAGCCGCCCAAGACGAAGACAGGCTTTATCCTCAAGGTGCGTACTCTACTTTTCATACCTACTGCGAGACAATAAAAACTGAGAGCTTTAAAATAGCAGTTATGTCGTTAAAAGTAAAATACATTGATAGTTAATATTCAAATTGGACATATTTGTCCCGTTATAGAGGGACAGAGACAATACTCGTATCTTTGGAAGGAATATTTTATGGAAAAAACTGTTTTAGGCTTTCGCGGTTGTTAACTAAGTTATAATTAGTAATCACGATTTAGTTGCTTTTGGAGCACTCGATATTTCGGTACAGTTACATGCACCACGTTCAAAATAATATCATTTTATGAAAGTTGAATAACACAAAACACCAGATCATAGATGAATATAATACCTAGCACATAGCAACACGTAACTTCAACTATGACCTTGCGCAGAGTGGACCGTGCGTAACCTATAGCAACGGGCGCACAACAATCACACTTCTTAGGTTCGTTTAGCAATGATGGCATTGGTTGCGTTGCTATTGTTGACTCTTATGTTAAAGCAGTCGTAAAGCTTGTTCGTAAAGTTGGTGGCAAAAATAACTCTTTTTTTTTAGCTTTTCGAACGCTGAACATAAAGAGCCATAAACGACATGTACACCCATAGATTCCCAATTCAAACGCCCTTGTGAGCGTTTTAGCGCCAACTATTTTCGCCAACTTAGGGCTATTCGAACGCACTACTAATAGTACAATCTCGCCTTTTTTCTTTTTGTTTTGTATGCTGTCTACGTACTAAGAGTTTTCATACAACTAATGTTCCAAATCCAAATCACTTTACTCCCCAGGGAGTTTCATACAACTTTACAGCCCCGCGTATGTAATGCCTTGCTTTTCGTAGAGATTGCGTGATATGTAATTGGACATTTTCGAGCAGGTGGTATGAAAAGCTATTTTCATACTCACACGTACAAGTTCCTACGTATTAAAATCGATCATGGGCGGCTGCGACATAGTTATATATGAATACATTTATTTAATGTGCCATTCCCTTGAAATAATTATGATTACCTATCAATTAAAGGTTGTAACAACTAAAGTAATGAAACACACTTATTTTCATTTTTATCGCGATCATAGCCCAGGAGTACCAAGGCTCGGGCGTCAGACGCCCAACCGCACCTGGGGCTAAAACTTGATGGTAAGGTAATTCTGGGGTCTGCCTGGCTACCTTACCACCTCAAGTTTGAAAATTATTAAGCACCTGACAATGTGTTCCGACAGCTTTCCTTAGGAGCCATTTGCCTTGTCTAGTAAGATACCACCTTCAGCCGCATCATTGCTGATCATCAAGTGAGGTTGCGGTCAAACACTATAACATAATATATAAGCATTCATAATCAATCTACAGGACGATACAGGACGAAGATTCCGATGAGGAAGAATAAACGTTATTTATTTAACATTCATTACAAACGGTTCTTTTAAGGGCCACAATACTACCTACTATGTTTCTATTTGATTTTATTCTTCTCGATATGCGCCTATAACCATCTTACGCACATCACTATGCAGCTCCATAAGACCCACAAGTGCGAGCGAGATAGACATAGTGAAATAATTTATGGGCGCACGACTCAGTTGGTAACGCGGTGACTATAGCCTACAGTTACCATATACTGTACAATCTGTACATAGATTATAGTAGAATCACTCCCTACGGAGATTTGTAGGAACGAGAAAGGATGCTTTGGTTTTTTGGATAAGTGAACGCT
Organism: Selenia dentaria; assembly: GCA_917880725.1. Lineage (NCBI taxonomy): Eukaryota > Metazoa > Arthropoda > Insecta > Lepidoptera > Geometridae > Selenia > Selenia dentaria. Next base: position 26,103,973 of record OU862893.1, read on the forward strand.
ACATGTGGTGTCCATCATCTAAGTTGTCTACTTAGCTCCTAAATCTTAGTTTAAGTTATTAACATACAGGTACCTCCCATACGTTCGACACAAAGGTAACTTACTGCTAGGCTTGGGATTATAGGGGTCTCCCTATCACTTTAAGACCTTTTAGGCTTACCCGGATTATCAAGTTTGTGGTACACGTATTTGATTGAATTATGTTTTATTATGTTCGCATTATTATGTTTTATTATATGTACTCGCGCATTTATACCACCTTATGTCTATAATAAACATAAACATCGAGTCGTATTATGATTATACTCCAGGACTAACTCGTTTGAAAACAAATTTGATCAATATAAGTCAATTAAAAAAGGAGTTGTTTTTACATGTAAAATTTTATCAGCGGGTAATTTTAAGCTCATTTTAAGGCCATTTCAAATTGATTTTTGAGGTCAGGCCTATTTAAACAAATTCAAACTGTATTAATATACTAGCGACTGCCCGCGACTTCGTTCGCGTAGTATACTTGGCCTTCGGCTTCGCCATAACCTCCCGTTTTATCTTAATTTTTTAATGTAAGAATCTTCTGAACGAAGTATAATAAATTATTACAAAAAAACATTATTTCGGTAAAGCCGTTCTCAAGTTATAATGTGACCAGGAGAAAAAAGGGTTCATTTTTATATTAATATATTTACATTTATTATAATATTTGCATAAATATCAAAACATTAATAAAAATGTTAAATAAGGGCTTCTTATTTACATAACACGCACATTGCATGAGCACAATTATGAGAAAAATGTCATTTTAGATATTTTTAAATAATATAAGTCGTAAGTTCATAAGAGAACAAATTATATTTAGCTAATTTGTATTTCATGTTTAGTAGTTCTTTATTCTAAGCCCCAACAAAACCGCAAAAATGATGAACCACAACGGGAATCTAATATTAAAAAACAATTCAACAACATTCTGTATAAACGCTGCTTAAATTTAAATAACGTCATTTTGTACGGCGCAGAATAATCTTGCTGTTACCACTTTTTAAAGTTAAGTTCATAAGTTAGGCCCTAGATATGAATATCGGCTTTACTCTGTTTACTTAGATAATTAAATTACTCAGAAACATCAATCTATCCAACTTGATCTAAATATGAATAACTGAATTAATTAAATTATGAATTAAGTATGAAACATTTGAGTGCCAGCCCTGTATTGAAAAAGAAAATCTTAAGTGAATATTAAGAACTATTATATTGGTATTACTAGCTGCACCACGCGGTTTCACCCCGCGTAGTGATAGATGATGATGATGATGATAATGATAAGTATCATAATGTGCTTCCCCGGGATATAATCTACTAGCTGCTCTCCGCGGTTTCACCCGCGCAGTGATGGATGATCATGATGATGATGAATCTTATATAGCCTATGTTACTCAGGGTGAATGTAGCTTTCCAATGATGATAGAATTTTTGAAATCGGTCCAGTACTTTTTGAGCCAATTCGTTACAAACATACATACAAATCTTTCCTGTTTATAATATTAGTATAGACAGTATACGAGAAATCCACTGTATTGATGTTTTGACTAACGCAAGATAGACAGAATATTTTGAATCTTATTTCAGTGGCAACATTTTCAAGCCGTAGTACAGCCATATGAAAGCGATGCGATTGCAATACAACTGCGATTGAGAACTAGATCTATCATACTACCGAAAAGGCAGTTCAATCGCAGAAGAATCGCTGTAGCGTGACGTTTCTCAATACCTAAGAGTTCCTGTGTTTCGCAAAACGGTAGCTCTGGGTGGCATTGTAACTATCATGGGAGGCGTACTTCATAAAGAATTAAAAAAATAAAAACTAAGCTAAGCACACTTTACTGAGGTTATTACGAGTACTTGAGTGCTTGATCGCATGTGGAATTTTCTATAGAAAGCTCCTGTAGAAGTTTATTTTATATATTATTATTTTAATCTAGAAGACGAAATCGTAGTTCTAAACTTTTGAGCTAGATGGCGTGAGTAATTTGTGAGAAAATCCTACATCGCGCAAGCGTTTTCGCGTCTAATTCGAGAGTCCTCGGCTAAGCTCGGATTTTGTATGAATACAATTTAACTGCACTCGTAACTGGTTTGTTTTATTTGTGCTAACTTGTACAGCTCCTATGCTTCAGATGCTACCTCAAACCTACTACCATAGACTATAATATTACTATGAAATCCTCCACGTCGGTCCAGATTGTTTTTAGTTCGAACAACAATTTTGGGTCATATTGGAGGCATTCTGGTGTTTTGACTTCTATACTACGGTTGGGTATTAATCTATCACCCGGCCAGCTTAGGTGGATGTTATGTCATCCTTTTGCTCACTCCTGAAGGCATAATGACCTGTTTTATGACGTTTTTATGCTCCTTACATGTCTTTTTCATAAAATCTCGGTCAAAATACTGAGTACAATAACAGAATCGTATCGGTAAAAAAATTTAAAGCGAAGTATTTAACAATGTGATTCGTTTGGCCGAATGATAATCAACGATAATTCCCACTATTTAGCCTTCCGAAATAAATGCCATTGAGCTCGGCTTAACATTTACAATCGGTTTGTCGATATTGGAGCGATGTACCGTTGCTGTGATTAAGTTTACTTTAAAAATAAAGAAAGGCTTTTAAAGTAACACCAAAAGTTGTTAAAGAACACCTTTTTGCATAGATGTTATGATGTTTTTTATTTATTACATATTCTGTGAAAATTTTACGAGCTGCTTAAAGCTCGTAAAATTTGCGAGCTTACTTACGGCATCGATTGTTGTCTGCTACTGCTCCCTTCACCTATCTACAGTGGATCCACCTACGCGGTCGCAGAGAGGCTCTTTCCCAAGTACCACCACTTCAGATGCACTTCTCAACCGAGGCCAGGGTTGTTTAGGGTGAGTAACGCTTTCAGTTTGTGATCGAACCCCGACCCATCCTAATTGTATATCTCCCTACAAATATATGTTGTTAAAATACTAGTTGTGCATTTTAACTGGCCTTAGCAAATTACTGGTAGCTTAATAACTAAGATCGTATTAAACAACTAGGATCGCATTGGCGATTTTACGGGTAGGTTTTAAGGTAGGACAGACAGACAAATAGCATCGATTTAGTAATGATAGAGTCGAGTAATCTTGTAAGGAACCCTAAGAAGCTCTATAATAACTACATACATGTACTTACCTCATCTGTATGCAAAAACACTATTACCTCTAAAAGTTGCTCAAAGACCTCATACACAACGCAGAGTAGATATAATTTGAAGCAGTCCAATTACGAGTCAGGTGGGTAACCACTCGCCGCGGCTACGCCCATGGAATACCATAAACAAGTGTAACGGCCTTTCGTTAAAAATTTACTGTCACGTTGTCTTCATAAATCATAGTTATCACATTGCATCATACTCGTACATAATACAATATTGTCAAATAAATTCGAAAGCATGTGTTGTGTCTATGCGTGTAAGTGTTAGTATGTTTCTTGGTAATCTGTGATAAATAGTATTTTTGAGAACATTGCAGCACTAATATTATAAAGTGAGTTGTGTTTGTGAATTTGTAAGTTTGTATGTTTGTTACTTCATCGCGATCAAACAGCTGGGCCAATTATGAAATTGGTAGATAGACAGATGAGGCGCTGGATAAACACATTGGATACTTTTTATCATCATCATCCATCACCACGCGGGTGTAACTACGGAGCGTAGCTAGTGGGTAATAATACCAGTATCGAAACTTTAATTGTAATAAATTTGTAATAGGGCGTGCCTCTTACGCCCGGAACGTTTTAAAAATGTCTTAACTAACATTCAAACAAAAAGAAGAAGCGGATACAACCCCATAACTACATAAAAGTTGTAATTTTTTAATCTCAACTTAAGAACGTTTAGATGGTAAAAGTTATGACACTTGATAATACGCCCTCATGGCCTTTCCAACGCCGTACTTTGGTGTTCAGCGACGGTGCCCTCTGGCCAATTTCTGCGCTATCTCCACCACAGAGTCCGGAGGCACAAAATTTCAGCAAAATTGCTAGAAAACTTTTTCAGGTATTATGAAACGTAACGAAATTTGCACAACTGTGCATAGGGAACACCTGCCCCGAATATCGAAGTTGAAATTGGGAAAGCGTTGATCAGAATTAGAAACACTGCGGCACGGCGCCCTTTGGGAACATAACAATTTGGTTACGTAGTGTGTCACTAATTTGTTTATAAATTCTGTTACATACAGAAGTATAATTTATCATTATATTTAAAATTTGCTCGCAACATCGTTTACGCAGCTTTGTCTTCTCCCAAAGATGTACGGAAAACTATCTGTTAAAAATTGTTTGTCTCAATAAGATCAGCAATGCAAATAATAAACCTTAAAAGAGGTTTTCTTAAATCTCAATCGTTCAAAAGTTTCAGTACGGCTATTATGTATCTCAGTTGCTAACAAATGTTGATTTAAATCTTGAAAAATGGCTGCTCTATGTCACTTTTGTCAGCTCCAGTCATCAACTTACTTACTAACATTTTCGCTTACTGGAGTTGTCTAAACTGACAAGAGCCGCCATTTTTCAAGATTTCAATCAACATTTGTTAGCAACTGAGACACATAATAGCCCTGCCGATCTTCAAAAAGAAAACCCTAGTGGTGTTACGGTGAACTACATTAAAATTTTTATACGGCAGTCCAATCCAACTTTTATCTGTGCGTCACGCTACAAGCAATTTTATTTAGCTATTAAATAAAAATATTTACTAGCATTAAAAACTAAAACTTACCACACGGGCGACCTCAATTTCTGGGATGATTCTCTTTTTGCACCGACTCGTTTGTCAATTATTCACAATATCTACATTAATGTGTCATTGGCAACGACTCAAAGTAAAATATCTAGCACTGCGATGGTGCCATCCATGACAGACCACCGCCTTGTTTACGTGCACAATAATATCATAAATTCACACACTGCGCACGTCTAATGTAAGTACTCGTATTTTCAGGTGCAAGAACTTCTATCTAGCTCTCTAATTCATCAGCGATCGTAATCATTGTATAACTTATCTAGAAAATGTATAGGTAACTTTATATTCCCGAGTATTAAGGTCGATGTGTGTAAGCCGAAAAATCCGAAGATTAGTGGTCCCCCGTCCTGGTAAATTGGTACCCAGGCCCAAGTGTTGTTCGATTTGAATTGACCTTTACCCCTTTAGTCTATCTTGTACCTTTTTCTTCATTACTTTATAAAACAATATTGTTGTTGTGTGAAACTGAGAGATGCTAGGTTTATAATGCAAACGAGAGAGTATTTATGCTCTAAAAATAATGCGTCTCTTCCAGTGTCTACTTTTTTCGGTGTCTTTCCGAACTACGCATAAAAGTTCAGATAACAAATAATACACTTGAATAGTTTGACCAACTAAAGACAAGTTTGTACCGATGTAGTGCATTTGATCTGATAAAATTTGTTACAAACCACTCTGTATAAAAATGTGTATACTTATTAGGTGTACACGCAACATATCAAATCAAATCAAATCAAATTATTCATTGCATGAAATACATGTATACAAAGATGTCAGAATAATAATAATAAACAGTTTCAATGTATTCTGCCTTAATAAGGCGTGCAATGTGATATATTACAATTACAATTTTATTTCTCTCAACAAATTTTATAAATATAATAATGTAATATACAACAATTTAAACAAATAATTAAAGTAAAGCGTGTCAATTATTATCATTTATAGCATAGCCCTTTTTAGTACGTACACATGGTGAACACGCGACACGCGACGGGTTAACTACTACTACGGCTATAACTAATAAATCGTGCAACTTTCGTATTTTGCAATCATAAATAATCTCATGAGCATACTTCTATTTTCTATGCTTGCAGCAACTTATAACAGTTTGAGAAAATGTTGATGATATCAATCACCTTTTGTTTTTTTTTTGATGCAAATCGGTGAAGAGATGAGCATGTCGCTCACCTGATATTAAGCTCTACGCTTGCCCACAGCACTTCAGTGCTATTTACAATTTTTAACTACAACACTTCCAAACCCTGCATGGCAATGCGCTAGGCTCATAACCCTGAGGTACAAAATGCTAAATTATTATTCTGAGATTTTAAATCTCTTGCTCCGTCATTTCAATGTACATCGCCCCTCAAATCGAAACACGATAATGTTTGCACACTACTGCTGCACGGTTGAATAATTAGCAAAGGCGTTACTTTTGTAGTACTTTCACAGGCTAGTTCTAAGTACTACCGCTACATACTAGATTGTCTTTGAACATAGCTGTGGCGCCTACTAAAAATAGGCAGAAATGGCTTTTTCGAATTTTCGGATCGAATACAGGTTCTGATATCACGCCTCTTTTTCTACGGATAACTGCAATACCTATACATTTATATACAATCTACCCGTGTTAAGGCCTATTCTGACCTGGAATGCGAGTGATAGAGAAATCCGAAAGGTTATATCACTGTACACACCAAAGCGGATATCGCTACCGCGGTAGTGATATCCGTTGGCAACTGTTAGCGGGGCGACGGCAGGAAGCATGTTGCTCTCGCTACTTGCTCCCGCGTCGCTCGACACGCCACTTTTTTCTACGGATAACTGCAATACCTATACATTTATATACAATCTACCCGTGTTAAGGCCTATTCTGACCTGGGATGCGAGTGATAGAGAAATCCGAAAGGTTATATCACTGTACACACCAAAGCGGATATCGCTACCGCGGTAGTGATATCCGTTGGCAACTGTTAGCGGGGTGACGGCAGGAAGCATGTTGCTCTCGCTACTTGCTCCCGCGTCGCCCGACGGAACTAGTTTCGCCAAACAAGAGAAAATACCGCCTCACTAGGCGCTAAAAGTTTCGCTGCAGTTATGGAACTTCATACTATGTACCCATCGAGTACCGAGTGTTATTTTCCGCTACCCATAGCGGTAGCGAATAGCGCTCAGGTCTGAATAGGCATTTATCAAGTAACATTTCATGCCTTGATTTTTAAATGTATTTATTCAAACACTATTTTTCATATTTACTTTTATTAAATACCGTTATACCAGAGATGGTTTGTATTGGTGCTCAGATTCACAGTTTACGCACAGCCTAATACTATATTTTTATATTAACACTACACAAAAATGTGAACTGAATTATTTATATTTCTTTCTCTTCTTCTTAGTCGGGCAATCTTGGCAGAGTTGGCGTGGTCATGGTGACGGTAAACGGCAGATCCTCGCCTGTTTCCATTTCAAGGGCTGTCAATCTCCTCGCGACATTTCTCTATTTCTGATGGTATTGCGAGCACATTGTACAATGGTGGAATTCATGGCCTTTTTAATAGAGTCAGTCCAGCGTGTTGGTGAATGACCTCGAGATCTCTTTCCTTCTACTTTCCTTTACTAGTGTAAATAATTGTTCTTCGGGCATCTCCAGGAACAAGAAATCAATGGAGAAATTAAAAGTGCTTAATATTAAGCGCATGGTTTGCAAATATATTCAGCTGAGTCCAATAAAAGTTACTTGCATTGAAAATAAAGCTTATTTATTCATACAACACGTAGACAGTAAGCGATTGCAGTCAGAAGTTACAAGACTAATTCCGTTTAGAAGAAAATGCTCTTCAGCTATATCTCCATATTTCTCATTAATCTTCATACCTCTAAAAGAGAACGCAAATTCTACTCACGGATAACCGAATAGAGATCAGTATGCTTTTAGTTATGCAGACAATCAAGTACTTCTTCAAAAGTAGTATTTTACAGGGGTCACTTTAGATTATATATGTATAGATAGTCGGGTGGGTAGATAGTGTATCTTCTAAAAGTCTTTCCGCCACTAACACAGCACTACAATATTACTCGTATCACAAAATATAAGTTTTTAAAATGACCTGGTCACTGATGCAAATACGCTAAGTACGTATACTGGCACGGTACACGAATACCTTGAGTTATAATATAAGTGTCGAGACCCAGATCGAGTTCCAAGTGACTTGTGTCATGCTACTAATATTATAAACAATGAGATTTATAAACGCGAAAATTTGTGAGTATGGATGTATGGATGTGTGGATCTTCGTTACTCTTTCCCGCTCAAACGGCGACGGCAATTTTATTGAAATGGTATAGAGGTAGAAGAGGCGCTGGATTAATAGGATACTTTTCATCATCATAATCATCATCACCTACCACGCGAGTGAAAAAGCGTAATATGCTTGGCCACAGCATAGACAAAATAATAAGTTAAGTAATGATGACAGTTTTGTCAAAGTTTGTGTGTTTCTAATAGCTTAGTCAAAAACCAAGTCAATTTGAGAGGTCGATACACTAGCCGTGCTCGGCGACCGGGTGATGAAATGTAATGACAGTTTTTTTTCCATGATTTCATATTTGTATGTACGTAAGTCCTGTATTTTATTATTAATGTTTACTGATTGATATACTAAGTATTTAAATTTACTCATATAATACTATTATATAAAGCAATTACGTTTGACCATGTACATATTTTATGACATTTTGGTATAAAGGTAGATATGGCCTTGGAGAAGATAATAAGCTATTCTAAATACTAATCCTGCGCAGATGTAGTCGCGGGCACCAGCTAGTTGGTAATATAGCGGAACGCAAGAAACGTAAAAGTAAGAGGGTAGACCGTTTCGAGTGCTCATAAAGACAACTACTCGCAGATACTACAATTTACTCATGGACGTGATGGCGCAAGCAACAGTGCCGAATTATCGAGTGCTCAAAATAAATACAATACAAGGTAAATATCTTGGTAATGTTTTCTAAGGTTAATTCTTCCACAACTCATCCATAACTCATAACCAACCGCAATCATGATAAACTTATCATACAAAATCACACTTCCTACGTGGAAACAACCGTAGTAATACCCCAAACAAACATCTGTTCCACTAAAAGGTAGTCATTAAATTAGAGTGGTAATAAACCGTACTCCAACAAATAACAAAGGTTCACGAAATAATTAGTTTTATTCAGCTTTGTCAACGAGGGGATTCTAATAACATCACACATAGGTTATATATTAGTAAATAATATATTGCTATATATTTTATTATAGGTCATTTTCATTCTACGAAAATCTAGTTAGCGTAAAGTGTTTTTCTAAGTAGCCGTTAGAACGCCAAATTCGCCCGAACACGTACCTACAGATATATGCCAGAAAGTTAGATAGAACCCATTAGATATATTGATCGTGCATTATACAATTTTTGATAAAGTAATTTCACTCGCCGCAAATCAAACTCTATCATTTGGAAATTCTCTGTTATTGAACTAGCCGATAGTGTCGCCAATAAGGGTGAAATTCTAAGAATTGCTTAAATCCATCAAACCAACGAATATTCGTCAATTCAAAAGCCATTTTGCTTTTATATTTTGCATTCAATATTGCGCCAAATATACTGTGTTATTAATTAGGATCACATAAATGACATAATATTGGAATACTATTAGCTTTGGTTTGTATGGTCGTCCGTCTATCTGACGCCATTCTTTTAAACAGACTCTTAACTAATTTCTAAAAATCGTACATACCGAGAGCAGACCGGCTCCCGCAAGCAGCGCCCGTTCACCAGCTTGACGCATGTGCCAGCCATCGCCCTCCTCAACCATATTTGAGGGAAGAGGACGACCCGTCCCGACCTGACACACGACGCCGCTGCGAAGCCTTTTAGTGAGCGTGAATGCTCAAGGTCAAGCCGTACTTGTCTAATTTTTTTTTATAACAAGTTTTTATTTATGTCCGCATTCTCCACCCTGATCAGGGCCTCCGTCATATCCTCTTTCCGCTTATTGAACAGCTTTCACAGCATTATCCAATCGAAAGAAGTATTTTTAGAAATATTTAAACTTTCGTATTGACATCGCAACCCTTTATAATTTTTATGGTATAACTTTTTTTTAAGCACTATAGCCTGCTTAGCGATCTCAAAAATTGAAATTTATATAGAAAAGTTCACATATTCGGACGGGATTCGAACCCGCGTCTTCTTACTCTCCGTGTCAGACGCCATGACCATCTAGGCCACCGAGGCTCGAGGTCTGAGCATCGAATTGTAACTCTCTATCTGATTTAACTGTCGTACGGGGACGGAGACCGTTCAGTCAAATTATTAAATTTACCGATCTAATAATAAAATATAATGAACGTTGTGTTGTCTTGATGTACTGGTATGGGTTGATATACTAAGTTTACAATATATCAGACCACATAGCACGTAAGATCAACTGATAGTCGACAAGAGAGGGGCTCACAAATAAAGAAAGATATAGTACTGTTAGAGTATTATTTAATTGCCTTATCACTATTTGTCATCTGCGATTTACACAGATTTCGCTTAACGTAAAATAAGGTAATTTAGTACAGCTCAGCCGTGCGATTCTCACAGAGCAAACATCGTTGCATCTTTGACAACATCCGTGAAACAAAAGACAACATGACAAGGAACGTTGGAAAATCAACCTTGTGTACAACAGCGATATCTCATAAAGTATTTGACATCGGTGAGCTCGTGAAGAATCATTAAAGAATCGTGCGGCAGAACATTTTTCCTTTGCGCAGTAGTAAATAATGTCATTTAAAGTTATGCAGCGTTTATGTAGGTAAGGCTGAATATGCTTTCCTAATTAATTGAAGTATCTACCTACACTATATAATATTATAAACATGTAAAATTTGTTTGTTTGTTTGAATTGAATTAGGCTCCGAAACTACTGGACTGATTTTAAAAATTATTTTGCATTAGAATTTACTACCTACATTATCCCTGATAAACATAGGCTATAGGATATTTAAAAAGTTTAGGGATCCGTATGAAAACTACGATAATGTAACCCAAGGTGTGAAAATAATACCAAAAAGTCCTTATATCGCGTACGCTGCGTAAACTATTGAACATATAATATTTGTCTATGCTATTGACATTGACAGAGGAAAGTGATGTACTACATGGGGCCGATGTCACTGACTAAATATGTTTCAACTGCAATCAAACCGTGGTTGATTTACACACATTCTTATTGAAATATTGAAAAACAGTGCAGCTGTAGTTACGTTTCTATAGACGCCAGCGATCGAATAGCATTTTATATCATGTTTAATATTGAACTATTATATATTAGCGTTTACGATACTTTTACGTGACGTTACTTTCCAATTTGTCTACAGAATTGAACGCTTGCTTATATCGCGTACGCTACGGAAACTTTTGACAATAGATCAAATGATGTTTTTATTTTTATTTTTATATATATTATTTAATATATATCATGTCAACAAAAATGTCTGCAATACAATAATGTCTGACTTTTAAAGTTATGTCAAAGGTATATATATATTATATATATATACATATATTATGTATATATATTATATATATACTTTTATAGTATTTATTTTGACATAAATACTTTTTCATGTTTAAATATAAGAATTAATCTTAGGACCGAGTACTTTATGTCCAACGTACAATTAATGTGTCTCTAACTATAATTATAAGTATATTATATTGATTGCTTTTTCTATAGCACTGCACTGTGGACGTCACCTTGAGATTATTGCTTTTTGTAACTCATTAATTTCATAGGTAAACAATGTTAAAAATGGTATTTTATTATGAACACTAACGTGGTTTGTACACATTTTAAATATGAAAAACGCGATTCACTCACGTAAAAAAGTCAGATCTTTCCGACTATAGAGAGGCAAACGGGTGCGTTCTGCACTAAATTATAGTTGGAAAGATCTGACTTTTTTACGTGAGTGAATCCCGTTTTACATAATAAAAATAATGTTATTGTTTCTTATTATTTCGGATTTAACGAAATTATACAATCTCTTAATTTTATTCTAATTACACATATAACATGGCACTTACACGGTTTTGAGGTTACTATACAAGTTTTACAAGCTTAAACGCTACTTACAAATAATCGTTTAAATCTATACCATAATCTCAGCATTACTCTAAAGTTGTCTGTGTTTAGTCAATTCAGAGGCATGTTTTCGTGAATCCAAATTCGCTTGCCTTCATTGAATTCAGCTGCGGTATGGTCTGTACCTTCAAGGATCCATTTCGTGGTAAGGAGACCTTCCACTCCAACTGGACCTGGAAAATTCCAAAAATATGAATAAAAATTCTTTTATCTCAAAAATGGTATGTAAAGTTGTCATAACATCTCTAAAAAGTATCCAGAAAGTGAACTCTACCGGAGACTTACTCACAACTGTCCAGTAAGAAGCGAGATTTTAAATTTGGAAACTCCTACTGTCCAGTAAATAAGTATGTAATTTACTTACTGGACAGTAGGTCATTCACTTTAGATCTGCTTAGAAAAAAAACATAGTACCAGACACAGATTAGAGTTTAGCCATTATAACATGTTCATAGGAAGGAGGCTCCAAATATATATCTATTTCATAAATTATGAGATAGGTATATTTTTGGAGGCTTAAACAGCTATAGTCTGTGACACTAAACGCGACGCAGAAAAAGTATGCACGATGCGTTATGTACTTAGTAATGTTGTAGAAGTATAGTGTGGGATTTTATGTTTGTATTTAATCATTTCAGTTTATAAATCATGTTGGATTAAAGCTTTCCATTCTAAAATTAACATGGAGATTCAAAAACAATTATTTCCATTTTTTACTAAAACATTCATGTAATATAAAATTAAAACAATGTTCAAAACTAAATGCGAACTTTTTAGTAAAAAAACCCAACGACTTGCGGGATTTAACATTCAATTGCGACAATTGTGTTTGGATTTACCGCGTGAACATAGATAATTCGAAACAATAAGTTCAAGCGAATCTGATTCAGAAAAATAGATGGCACTCCTTTTGATTTAAAAGCTGAGGCCGAATTAGCAACAACTTTCTTTCATTTTTGAGAAAAGCATTATACAAGCCTCAACCAGTAAGAAAGCCATCTTGGCGTCGTATATATATATAACCGGACCTCACCTGCAGTTAACTCATACTTGGCCAGGAAGGCTTACTTACTGGATTCTGCAGCAATGTACTAAATATATATTGTATTGATTTTGGTTAATATTTAATTATTACATGTGGAATTGTGTGGCAAAGGCTCAAGAGCCTAAGTCTATTGCTATTGAAACGCGTTATCGCAATTCAATTGTATGGAAGTTGTCGTTTTGACAGTTTTCGTAGTCTGTTTGCTATTGAGAATATATCGCGGGCCAGCGGCTTGTTATCGATAGTTTTTGATTTAATTGGTATTCTTTAAACTATTGCGTTCCTACAGTGGCATACACTGGCAGTCTGAACCACAACTTAAGTTTCACTAATATTGTGAAGGGTGAGCAAAATGATTAAAAAAGTACTAAATAAATTATTCTGTTTATGTTAGAAATCCACTGTATTGATATTTTGACCGACGCAAGATAGACATAATGTTTTATATCTTATTTCAGCGGCAACATTTTCAAGCCGTAGCACAGCCGTACGACAGCGATGCGATTGCTAAAAAACTGCGATTGAGAACTACATCTAACAGACTACCGAATTTGACATTAAACGCAGCTCAATCGCAGATAACGTTTGTCAATAACTAAGAAACTTGGGTCCTTGGTAACGTGCGCAAAACGATTTCATATTGTAACAGTTACTTTATCAAAGAGCAGAAGATAATGTCTTTTTTTGATTCTCGGCTACGCTGGCTAAGCTGGCTAAGACGGAATACAATAACAGAAGTACTTCTGGAATACGATGTGAATACTAAAACCAAACGGATACCACCGATCTTTCTACCGCCATTAGTTAGTTTAGATATGATTCTATCGGTATATATTTAATGTCTAGAAACTAAGCCAAACCCAAGAAATCATCGTTCTAATGCGCTGGCATATATTTTTCACTGTGGGGCGCGACTGAATTCGTTCAAGCAACCGATCGCGTGACTATTGAAAGGTCCTTCATCCTTAAAACTGACAGTTTTTTTTTGTTGGCATTTACATCGATTCCACATTACAATGGCGCCCTCATATAAACGTATTGTCTGGGAGACTTAGTACTACTGCATACGCAGGTCGTAAAATATGAGATTTTAAAGACGTTTCTATAGCTCGGTTATGTCATACGGATTATAGCTGTGAGATTCAGCTGCTGGTACAAATGCTATCTTCATGCTGCATGAAAGTGTTATTTAAATTTCGTCCCAATGCGTTGACCCGTTTAATCCTTTGAGTACCATTGTGGTAAATGTACGTTTTCATTCTTAAATCTTTTGTTTTAATTATCACGGTATATGAAGGGTTGTTCATAAAAAAGTAGCACTTACAAACTTTACACTAACCTCACATCTTCACTTTATCATATATAATATTATATTCTAAAATTTGCAATAAAATATTAATATGAAATGTCATCTATCTCCGACAGTTACTTGAACCATCGAGTACTTTTAAAAGCTTTGGACAGGTTTATAATAAAACAGTGAATTGTTACCTCTAGCATGAATCCTTGCAGTGGAAATACCAACTTCGGCTCCAAGACCGAATCTGAACCCGTCAGCAAATCTCGAAGACACGTTATGGAACACGCAAGCACTGTCCACGGAGTGTAGGAACTGTTTGGCTGTACTATCTGGAAAATGTTAAAAGGTCAATATCACTATGGATCTATTGTAGACGTTTTAGATTTGGCAAGACATTCCTGCCGTGCGATTCTCTAATGATTCGTTGTAGCGATCGTCAACGAGCTCACCGATGTCAAATACTTTATGAGATATCGACCTTGTACACAAGGTTGTTTTTCCAACGTTTTGTAATTTTTTTCTGAATTTTTGATCAAGCAAAACCCAGACTTACCCATAACCTACTTATATTATGTATTAGCATTGCCATCTGGCGTGGCAATGCTACCAGCATTTTGGCCACTATTACCCCCACTGTGGGGCTTATAGATAAGTATTTGATTTAATTTTATATTTCTGGAAATACTTGAATCTTTCTTTAGCATCAATGCTGTAAAAATTATAAAACTTTACATAATATAAAAATTTGAATATTCTTATAAAATTAAAGTTAACTCGCGTAGAACTAAAAGGTAATTCAAGTTCCAGTTCGAATAACTAAGAAGATAGGATTTTTGATATATTTCCAACCTATCATGATAAATTAGTTAAGAATCAGAATAAAAGCAGCTAAAAGACATTAAGGGGAATCTTATGACGACAAATTGAAATACATAATCAAATAAAACAATTTTGGTGTGTTTCTTAACCGACTCTTATCAAAACAAATAAATACAGTACTAGACAATTAATAAAACAGCTAATAAGTACACCACAATAAAAAGATAAGGAAGAAACAGTTCCTCTTGAGAGAGCGCATTAACTAACGCGGAGAATTTAGCGTATTGTAACGGATTCCGGTATCAGTGGATACAGCACGCCGGGATCCGTGGCGAATTCAATCTGATCCCGGGATCCGTGGATACAAACCCGTGTTTTGGATTGTTTCATAGTGTAACAATAACAATATACCTATTTGTCTATAGTTACTTTACATAATGCTATCAATTATTGTTTTATAAGATCGCAATATTGTTTTGTCATAAGTGCGCTCCGAAACTTTGCTTCTCATCTTTCTTTCTAAATTTAATATACCTAGCTAATTTTAAAAGCTTGTTAATGTTACAGTTAAAATTAATGATCTGACATCGCCGTATGATCTACACAATATGAACTCTCTTAATTAGCATCAACGTGAAAATCAAAAGATAGAGTACTTCAGAATTACAAATTGGCGATCACGTCGCCAAAAACGATTGATTTCTACTCAATCACCAGTTTAGTCGCTCAAGCTGAAACTCAAACTTACGCAAAACGCTTTCCCGACTGCACACTCTTAAATAATATAATTCGTAAACACACTGATAAGGGTTAATATTTGCCTTGAAGTTGTTATCAAAAACCATAACAATCAACATCCTCAAACAAATATACGGTAAACAAAACAATATAGATAACTCTGTAATAAATTTAAAGTAAATAACACTTCAGGCCATTGTTGAGAAACAATCAACAAGGTTCTCAAACAAAACAAATATTTCCACACTTATACGAGTACACTGGGATTACACACAGTTACATACCACAAACGTCCAAGCCAGGATAACAAATATTTATGTCCGTCGCCGAATCCCTAGCTACGAAGGAAGGGGCAGTAGCAACTACGCTAACGAAGCCGTCTGATGCTTTTCAAATCTTTTAAGATCTGAATCGCTGTGCTGCGTGCAGTTAGGCTCAAGTAACCTGATTATTAACATTTGCTAACTACAAAAAACAGCGAAAAATTCCCATTAAGCGGTTCCAAGTTCTTTTGTAGTATGTTTTTTTAACGGTGAAGGCCTATTTTATAATAAGAATACTTAAACATTATTAAGTTAAGTTATATCAAGGAATAGTATATAATATATGGTCCTTGGTTATATCTAGGCCGGTCCGTTATAAGAACAATGATGGTAACATGTTAGGTGAAGATATCAATAAAAAAATATAATTATAAAATCTTTTCCAGACGGTTAAAGTTTTCTTTTTTTTCTCAAGCCGTCCGATAGATATGGTAGGTCTTCTTATAACGAGTAAAAATAACTGGGGAGTCAAATTTGTTCCAACAGTACACTGCTTCGGTAGGTATGTGACCAAGGCTTATTATACGGTGAGTCAGAAGACAAGAGCTCCATTTTCAAGGCAAATTTTTCAACAAATTATAAGGTAAGTCGTCTTTCTAAAATTCCGTTGATATTTCTTAATGAAATTAATAACATCTTTTCAATTATTTCAGTTAAAGATTTAGCTATTTGCTTTCTGAAGTCGTAAAGTGCAATAGAAAGACCAAAAAAAGTTAAAGTATTTTATTATCTCACAAAGCTTAAAGGCTTTCAGTGGATTAGAATACCTAAGTACACGTTTACTCAGATTATTTCAGATATACGAGCGAAGGCACTATACAGATTTGGAAACATTGTCTTGTAAAATCGTTTAAGCTGAGATTAAAAAGGAAATCCGAACAGGTATTCGTGGAATTAAAATTACTTATTAACAAATTTATAAATATTTGGGATACGAAAGCGCCAAATAGTATTTATTTGAAATTGCTGTTTAGATAAAATTGCAGTCGGGCCTCAAGATGTAGGCCTAGTGCTTGCCGGTAAGACGTTTAGTTTGTATGTACTACAACTGCTGGTATATTTCTTGTTTCTGTTGTACATTATAGTTTTGACAATAAAACAGCTTGTATATAGTCGGTCCTGTATTGAAGGTCCGACGTTACGTTAACGTTATTTTAGTAAGCAGCCTGTGTAATATTTAAATAAAAAATTGACGACGTAGAATATAAAAAGAAAATAAGGGGTACTTACCATTCTCAGTGACTATGACGTCCGTATGGGAACTTCCGAACTTGTGAATGTGTTCGACTGCTTCATCCAAATCCTTTACAATCTCTATACAACATTCAAGAGCTCCATACTCATGACGCATGGTCCTCGCAGGTGGTGGTCCAAACGTCAACTGAGTAGATAACTTCGGACCAGCATGAATCACGACTCCTTCCTTCTTCAACATATTGCAAACGTCAGTGAATAGCGATCCAGATACGTGATCCTCGTGTATGAGCAAAGTTTCCATAGCATTGCAAGCTGCAGGATAATCACATTTTGCGTCACGGATTATTTTTACAGCTTTCACTGGATCTGCATCTTTGTCTACATAAACATGACAGATTCCTTCGGCGTGCCCTAAGACGGGTATGTGCTGAGACTGCTTTTGAATGTTTCTGACCAAATCAGAAGATCCACGAGGTATAATCAAGTCGATATGTTTTTCCATAGCTAGTAAATCGCTGATCTCATCGCGAGTCGATACTAAAGATATAGCATCTTCTGCACCGACACCTGATAGTGACTCTTTAACTAATTCCATTAAGGCTTTGTTTGAATAGGCTGCCTCCTTTCCACCTTTTAGTAAAAGGCCATTAGCAGAAGCCATCGCTAGTGCTGCAACTTGGGGTAGTGAGTCAGGTCTCGACTCGAAAATGACGAGAAGGACTCCAATCGGTACTGTTACTTGTCTTAAAACCAAATTTTCTGCCAATTTTGTTTTTCTCAAAACTCTTCCAACGTTTTCATAACTAGAATCTGCTATCTGTTTTAGACCAACTGATAATGTCTTCAGTTTTCCTTGGCTTAAAGACAGTCTGCTTAGTAAAGGAGTAGCAAGACCGTTTTTGCTGGCTTCTTCTAAGTCTTTTTGGTTGGCTTCTAAGATTTTCTCTTGTTTGGTTATAAGTAGTTCAGATAATGAGTGAATAGCTGATGCTCGGTCAGATGGAGACAGTTTCTGTAAGACTCTACTTCCACTGCGAGCTAGAAACAAAAAATAAAGTGAAAGTAAAGTACCAGAGCCTGTTAAATTATTATCACTAATTGAGAAAATAAAACAACTAAATATGCTAATGGTCAATATCTATGTCGATTTCTAACGCCAAGAATTGGTATGGAGGGCAAGCAAATATATATACTAACTACGAGTAGATACTTATCTACCCCTGACATTTCCTCTCGACCTTGTTCCTTTTTTCTTGATCAGTTGAGAAGTCAAGGATAGCTCCGCTGTGAGCGCTTCTAATAAATTAATATACAATAATGACTCCTAATTTTTAATAAGAGATAAGATAAGATAACAGAATAAAGAGATGGATTTAACTATTAGACATTATAAAACAGTCGCTATGTAAAGTTTTTCAACAAGAGTCTGAGAGGGTTTCAACACAAAGCTAGATATTTTGTGCGCAAGTGGGGTAATTAAAAGTCTAGTGACTATTGCAATTTCAAGTCAACTCATTGGTACTCATGTTTATTATTGCCTTAACTTTAACGGATCCTGCAAATGTCTTGATGATACTACATTGACATTTGCAATGCTCGTTAAATTTCAAAGTAGGTACAGTGAAATAAATGTACTTATCATGACAAAATTATTATATACATTTCTTACCATTTTCTGCCATTATATCAACTGAGTTTGCAGTATTAGTGGCGTAGTCAGTAAAGAAGGTACCAACTTTTCTTCCACTCACAATGGTTTTGATTGCTTTTTCTTGCATTCCGTTACAAATCACAACACTCACGCCTCTCGCCATAGCCCACGTCGCTGCGTTTACTTTAGAGTCCATGCCTCCCGTTCCAACCTAAAAATTTAAAAGGCAGTCAACCGCGGGTAAATAACTAGTCAGTAACCATGTAAAGAAAGTTTTTTTTTATAATGATGTATCTACTCCCTCTCGCCTGATGGAAAGCGAAGATGGAATCAAGAAACGATGACCATTTATGCAGCCGTAAGCTACGTTAATCTCCACCCCTATGATGACCTGAGAGATGCTTTTTTACGCCCATATGTTCAACTTGCCTTTCATTGTAATCTAAAATGTATATTTTTTATTAACTATCCGCTGATTTATGTGATTATGTTGCGATCCCTCGGAAACTTTGTATTATATTGCGAGTATCCTATTCTCTAGTTGCTATTTCTAAGCCAATTTCATAAAAATTTATTTGGATAAATTCTAAAAAAATTAACTCCAGGATATGTCATGATTTAAATCAATCCTTTAAAGAAACACACATAAAAAAAGAAAATAGGTACACACATAAAATAGTTTTGCATTTACTAATGTATTATTAGTGCGATATTCCAAAGCTAATTTCAGAGCAAATGCAGTTAGTGTAACATAACGGTTGTTTAATATTTCCTCTTCCCGCTTACGGCTGCCGACGTACCTTGTGACAGGCCAACGGACAAACAAAGGATAGACATAGGCCTAGTTAAAACACCTTTGGCACCCTTGGGGCATGAAACCCTAATTATGCAACATTTGAAACCAAAACACGTTCCCAATTGCCTCTGAAAGTAAGTGAACTTGATCGAAACATGTTTTATCTTACGAAGATTTAACTTTAAATGTAAAATCGTAACCGTGCATAGAATTCAATTTTAAGCTTTCTTATTACTTAATTTAGTGGTTAACCCAATATTATGGTCTGCATAAAATTCTGAACGTAAAATAGCTTACATATTTCACGTAATTTGGTTTTTATTTAATGTCAAAATGGAACATTAAAGTTATTATTTTCGCGTAGACGCGCGTGGCATGCGACCAAAATTGTTTAATTCTGATTTTTAATATACGAAATACAAGCTTCACAAGCCACCGTTACAATAATGTTATAATAATTTTCGTTTGTCTATCGTAAAACAAATATACCTTCTAGAAAACGTTGTACAAGTATGAATTACTATTTCTTTACTATATTTGCTTGACAATGTCTAATTATTTCAAGCTCGTTGTTGGGGCCTGTTACGGCATTCTATTAATTTTATTTAAATTATTATTATTGTTATTTTAATAAAACATATTCTTACTCCTCGTTCATGCTGACGAGGGGGGGAAAGGAAATAATCAAATAAGTTTTCATAAAGACTATTAAGTCGTTCCTAGGAAAGTATGTTCGTTTTACAATTATATCCCAAAACATAACTGAGCTCACAGGGAAAATAAAGTTGACTGTAAAAAAACATTTTAATGAAAAAAGCATAATTATAAAATCCGACATTATATAGAAGACAAAGATGCTTGGAATACTCCACTTCTGACAAGTTGTTATCTGCCACCCATAAAATGTAATAATAAATCTGCCACCCATAAAAAGGTTTTTATAGGTACTACACCTATAAAAACCTTGTAGAAATTTATATGAAAAGAATGCCATTACCTAGTTTTTTTGCCACTTCTTGGTAGGCTTTATATATTTTAGAACGCGGCGGTAGTCTTTAGAGTACCACGTAGAACGTCAATTATTCATTATAATGAATAATTGACGTTCACAAGGGCGTCTTTGATGTCTAAATTAAATAAATGATTTGACTTTGACTAAACATACCGAAGTTTACTAGCTGCGCCCCGCGGTTACAATTGCGTGGTGATGGATGATGATAATGATTATGAAAACATATCCTATATTTTATTCCAGCGCCTCATCTATCTACATACCACATTTCATTAAAAATTTTGCGTGAAAGAGCAAGAAACATCCATACATACAAATTTTGCGTTTATAATATTAGTAGGATAAAATTTCTTAAAATAATAACTGATCCGAAAGACTTTGTACTGAACTTTGAAAAAACACTATCAGTTTCCTCATATTTTCCAATCTTTAAAAACCTTACATTACGAAGATTTAGAAAAAAAACTTACTCTCGAGTTATATATTGCCTTACCAAGAAACAGCATTCAATTATTCTTTATATGGATAGATTTGACGTGGTCTGTATCACAAGATCTCTGCAGGTGTTCTGATAAATACGAATATCTTATAAGGCAAATATCTTCATACACAAACAATTATATTTCCAATGTATCTGGGGGATAGAGATATGAGGTCGAGAAACAAGGCGTTGATGAAAAGTTTAGAAAATGAATGGAATCGTTCAACTTTGGATGATATTATTAGACGCTCGAAAAATTACTGCTATTATTTCGCCATTTAACTTTTTAAATTGATAGAGATAAAGTGTTGCAGCAATATTATTATGCAGGACTCGTAACACAATGTTCTTCAAGCATTTTCATCTGCATCTCGTTTTAGCACAAATTGGTCTTTTTACTTATAGTAAAAACTGAAAGTACGATTTGAAGTTCAAACCATTCCCGCAACAAGGTTATTATAACCTTGGTGGAACGGACGATTTTAATTTTATCTTTTGTATATTTGGTTTTCTTTTTCCTTTGTACATTTGGTCTAGTGGGCCGAGCAGGAATATCTACTTATGTGTAACGTTATCGTATCGTCTACGTATCTAGTACACACTATGAGTTATCTGTGCCACTATTGTACTAGATAAACAGTTTGTACTAAATACGTTAACGATGCGATTACGTTTCACTTAAACGAATTTTCGTGCTCGGCCCATAGTACTTCTGTATATATAGGTACTATTCCTCAAGTTCTTTAGGTAGTTTTTTTTTTATAATTGCATCAATATAGTGTTTATATATGTGTGTGTGTGTTCTATATATATTTTTCAAGTAGTCAGAGTGAAATTACAGTTACATAATTAAGTCTTTCATTATGTCACTGTCCTGTCTAAGTCCGTGTTATATGGTGGATGCCTACTATCGGCCCGTCCCAATCTATCTATCGCCGGTTTACCTTACTAGAGTTAGAATTTGACACTATTTGTATGGACGATATGTCAAATTTCTATCGGTAAGGAAAACTGTGGATAGATAGATTATTGGGATCCCCCATAAACCTTTCTAGAGTGATCGACGAGGAAAACACCAAACAACGTTTCATTATTTTGTTCACTTTGCATACACACATGCCCCATTACGAACACTTAGTGGTTTATAATCCATCACTATTACGTCTAAAGCGCTATTTACACTTCAATTAGTGTAGTAGCGAGTTAACTTGTGACAACGGCGAGTTAAGGTTGTTGTCGTTTGAACGGCACAAGCGAGTTAAGTAGTAAGTTGTTGATTAAGTTGACTTGAAATGAATAGATAGAAATCCTATTTTTTGGCAAGTCCAGTGCGAAGTAGGCCCCTCTCTCGCGTCTCCCGCACCCTGTCAACTTAACTGTCCGGCATGTAGACGGCCTAGTTTTGTACAGTCCATAAGTTTGTACACTGCGGACGTGTTATTTTTGACGGTAACTTACGACTACTAAACTCGCGCACGTTTGGACGCTACTTACAACTTACTACTTAACTGACCGGTTACTTAACTCGCTACTGTACTTATTGATCTGTAAATCGGGCTAAAAGTCAAATAAACCCAAAAAAAGGAAAAATAAACAAAATCAAAGATAGCCATTGTTAGGCTATTTTTCTCGCCATCAAAATTTTACATGCCATTTTAATTGTTCTGGCAGAACACAAATATTTGTGACATTGATTGATTGTTCTAGCATTGGTCTCAATAATTGTACATTGCATGTAAATAAACTATGTAATATGTAATTACCTTAGACTTCTGCCCAAATTGGACCATGTCTTTATCCTGCGACGTGTACGTATGCATCATTCTAGCGCCGTCTTCCCAAGGGGGCTTATTGTAGATGCCGTCCACGTCAGACATCATGATGAGGAGGTCTGACTGGATCTCGGCGGCCAAAAGCGCGGAGAGGCTGTCGTTGTCTTTGATGCCTATACCCTGTAGAAAATTAACATTTTACATAAAGTTTATTTGGTTGCTGACAGGCGTGCAAAAGAAGTTTAAATGTCGGGAAAAATATTTGGTCTAGCAGTTGAATTTGGAACTACTACGGATTTTTATTAAGGTTCCGTACCCAAACGGGACCCTCCTATTACTAAGACTCCGCTATGTGTCCGCCTGTCTTTCTGTCTGTCCGTCTGTCATCAGGCTGTATCTCATGAACCGTAATAGTTAGACAGTTAAAATTTTCACAGATGATGTATTTCCGTTGCCGCTAAAACAACAAACATGTACTAAACGGCCAAGTGCGAGTCAGACTCGAGCACGAAGGGTTCCGTACCATTATCTATAAAACGTCAAAATATCATATCTGTTGTATGGGAGATTTATAGATAGATAACGGTACGAAACCCTTTGTGCTCTAGTCTAACTCACACTTGGCCGGTTTCTATAATAACCTTGTTAGGTGCTTGCAATTTGGTAATAAAACAACGTCAAAGATTGCATTGTGTATCTTTTATAAAATATACGCGATGTAATGTGTTTACTTTCAAGCTTTAAAAAAGCTAGGTTTACAAAACTAATTAATAATAACACTTAAATACTGATACTAACTACTGAAATTGTGAACAAATGGGACAGATTTTAGTCGTACGATTTACTAGCTATGCCACGCGGGTGTGGTCACTCGGAAAATCACTAGCCAACATTAACATTATTCTGATTTTAAAAGTAACCAATGTGTTGATCCTGAATACAAGCTATGTTCTTCACAATTTCATTAAATCTGTTTAACCATTGTGGTGACCAAAAAAACTGAAATTGTTAGCAATTTAGCCTGTTAAGAACATCAAACTAAACTAGCGAACCAAAACTTATTTTTAGTAAATTATGGTAGTTCTTATTCTGTTCACCCTAATGATCAAATTTGTATAACGGTTGCGAGTGACAAATCTTAAAGTTGCCATATCTGTTCAATTATGGGAATGTTTAGTGCAAACTTAGCCGTCAAATAACATCGTGTTCTATTTAACTAGTCTAAACTGATGTTAAATAACCCACAATTGAATAGATTAATCATATTTTTAGACTTGTCCTTCTAAGTGTTACACAAATGTGGATTTTAGTATATAAGAGAATAAGAACTACGAGTAGCATTTATTAGAGAATTTAAGTTTAGTGTTCTGCACAAGTGATTTGTTACCATTATTCACAATTATCGATATTAATCTGGTTTTTATAAAGACACTATATATGTACTGTGTACTATATATGTATTTGAAAATATAATGTATGTTCGTAAAAATTTACATAATATAAGTT
The DNA here is from genome assembly GCA_917880725.1 of Selenia dentaria. Taxonomy (NCBI): domain Eukaryota; kingdom Metazoa; phylum Arthropoda; class Insecta; order Lepidoptera; family Geometridae; genus Selenia; species Selenia dentaria. Next base: position 26,128,624 of record OU862893.1, read on the forward strand.
AAATAGTGATCACCACACTTTTAATACCAGAAATACAAATAGGATAGCTGTACCTAGTTTTAGACTTGCGAAGACTAATAAGTCATTCCTAGGAAATTGTGTGCGTTTTTACAATAAAATCCCAAAGCACATAACTGAGCTCACAGAGGGCAAATCCAAGTTGACTGTAAAAAACGTTTTAATCAAAAAAGCTTACTATAAAGTTCGACATTATATAGAAGATAAAGATGCTTGGAATACTCCACTTCTGGCAAGCTGTCTCTCTACCACCCATAAAATGTAATATTTATAGTACCTAAGTAGAAACATTGTAAACATCTATATAAAAAGAATGGCCCCGAGTTTCTTGCCGCTTCTTCTCGATGGGCTCTATATATTTTGGAACGCGGCGGTAGAGTCTTTAAAGTACATTATAATGAAAAGTTGACATTCATAAGTGCGTCTTTGATGCCTAAATTGAATAAATGATTTTGACTTTGACATTGACACTAAGTACTTAGTAGATAAATAATTCACTTATTATTCTTCATACTCATCATCATCTGTATATACATAATATTGCAGGCTATGAGATATGACTTAGCTTCAAAGATAAGCACTAAGATATAATTAAGCAAGCTATCCGCAATATTGACTCAGATCATTGAATATCTAATGCATGCAGGATTAATCAGTGAGCGATTTTTTTATAATTTTATGTAATTATGTAAATCAGTTGAAATGTTTTCTGGATTGCTTGGATTTATATTTTTTGTCTATACTATAAACTTACTATAATATTATAATATAAAATTATAAAGAGGAAATATTTGTAAGTATGTTTGTAACGAATTGGCTCAAAAAGTACTAGACCGATTTCAAAAATTCTTTCACCATCGGAAAGCTACATTCACCATGAGTAACTTAGGCTATATAAGATTCATCATCATCCGTCACCGCGCGGGTGAAACCGCGGAGAGCAGCTAGTCATTTATATTTATATAACACAATGATTTTATATTAAAAAGAGGTATATATGGTACTCGCGTATAAATACGGCAATATCTGGCTGTACAGCCACATTTGTTGTTGAACGATATATGCTCTCTGTCAGAGAACGACGTCTTAGAACTTCAGCAAATACGTTCTTGTATGCGCGAAAGCTGGGACAACATTGACCTCTTTTTAATTAAAGATCATTGCTTTACCACTTATTATAATGTCTTCAAACTTTTAATAAATTGTACTTATTATGCATGTCTTAAAAACTGGTCAAAAATTGTGATTTATTATCATTCGTAATTGTACATATCTACTTTAATTTGTGAACCACTTGTTTATATTACTGCGTGTAGTCGGTACCTATAATTGTGTTAGCATTTAGTAAGAGTCTGTTGTTAATTGTATTCATTACAGTCGTCTCAATGTCTCATGTTGGTGCCCAATAAATAAATGAATAACAATATACAAATATCACAAAACTGTAGTAAGCGGGTAGTAGTTAGGTAAGTATCTACACCAAAGTAAGTAAATATCTTGTAATATAATTTCATATGACATCATATCTCATTTCATAAATCCTTATTTGTATTTTATATTAAAAACTGTTTTCATACTGACCAGCAATAGGGAAATTAAAAAAAAATGATGGAATGACACAGAAGACGTTGGGAGAGACAATTTTTGATAGGGAGGAGAGAGGATTAATTCCTGAGAGAAACGATTCTGATTTTTAAGATTTTCTGGACCCCAAGAGAATACGTACTACGTTTGGGGAAATATAGAAGAGAAAAGGAAGTTCGGAGCTGATAAATGGGCCAAAGATATTTATAAAGAAAGTGGTTAGGCATCTTAGCCTTGTGATGAATTTGGTATCGCCCTGTAATGCGAATACGGCTTGTGTCCGGTGTTCAAAGGTCTTTTCGAACCAATTAAACAGTTATACAAAAATCTCATTTGGGACTCTTGAGAACCTACAAGTGAAGTGCATTCCAGGTCACGTTATCTAGCTAATATATTTTATATTTCTAATGTTACTTTTTATTTACTAATTAACTAGCTAGGCCTTCTTCTTAGTGTAGGTATTCTATTACAATAATATCTATAAATAGAACGTTTTCCCTACTAGCGTTAATTCACGGAGGTTTGGCGCTAGATGCGTGTAGGGATGGCACTCTCGTAATGATCGCCGACAAGCGTCTTTTCTCCACCCACCGCCTCTTCCCACTTTTATCGCCAATTTATAGCGATGACGTTCTACTTACTCGGGGCCGCGCGGTCTAAGTACTTTGCCTACAGATTGTATTTCTTCAATTTATATATCGAATACCAATACAAACGTCTTTCTCTTATTACTAACGACTAGTCTATCAAATAATTGGCATTGACAGGTAGCTCTTTCGATCGTAACTTAATTAACTTAAAGGGTAACCTTTGATCAGTCTCAGATGTGTACCTAATAATTTGTTGATATAAAGCCTTTTGAAGTACGTACAACATTGAAATAGTATTTTTCTTAAGCATTTGACGATATTCACAATTCGTAAGTAGACTGTTTTGACGTTTAAAGTCTATAACTAACCACGAGCGTGTCCCCGATTTTATGATGATACCCTAGGTACCTAGGGACCCTATTTTTTACTGCTGAAAATGATTCCATTATTACTGATTTACTCACACACGTTGCAGTTCCTGGAAAAAAAGGTTGATTTCTACGAAATCTATTGTATTTTTGGCCAAATATTGCGAATCGCTAGTCAACGGGTTAAAATTATGGTGACAGCACATAAAATTATATTGTTGATAACAATTTCAGTAGCTTAATCATACATTGTGCTGTAATCAGCACAATGTATGATTATAGATTATAGATGTAGGTATAATTACCAGAGTGCGTGTTCTACCTTCCACAGGATTTATCATTCCGTTCAATTTCATCAATTTATATTTTTGTGTTCATTTAAATTTATACATATTTTTTATATATTTGATAAGCAATGTGTTGCGAATCACTAAACGGTGTTGATGAAAAATTAACCTGCCTTAACTCCCTTAACTTAAAATTTAACTGCCAACATCTTTATGTATAGAACAGTTAGTATTTCCAGTACCAAGTACCACAGTATAATCATGAATCTAGATCGGGAGCTGATGTAATTTCGTTCATTTTCACGATACGCTATGTTCGGAAATATTAACTCTAAGATCCCAGATACACGAGCAGTGGAGTGGAGCAGTCAGCATGGACTGCTTCAAGCTGCGACTCCACAGGGAACTACAGTCTTCTACGTAGACACGAAACCGCTCGAGCAGTTGCAAATGCTTCAGGCGGATGGCTGCCAAGCAGTCGCTAGACATACACAGACTGCTCGAGCTGTCGACTGCTCTCGCGCAGTTACCTCCTCCCACGCTCTTCATTCCACGTCGCGCGCGCATTCCGCCCCCGAATTGAAATTGTCACTTGTTGAGCAGCTCGAGCACTTATCAATGGCAGCTTCAAGCTGTTGACTATTACTACAAGAGCGTTCCGTATATATTGATCGCTGTCTAACTCCTCGAGCAGTCTGTGTATGTCGGCTGTAACGGAGTACAGAACAGATAATAGGTATACTTTACAAGAATAGGCAAGTTTTTCAAGTACCATATTATTATCGTCATGGATGTACAGCCTAAGGCTGACAGCGTCGTTCATGTTGATTACCGGTATATTTTTGGTGATATTAGCTTTGACAGTGTGCAGAAGAGATTTATCCTATCTATTGTATAAAAAGTAAGTACCTTTTTCCCAGTACCAGGTACCATGGTATCGTCATGGATGTACATCGGAGGGCTGACCGCGTCGTTTGTGTTGACGATTGGCACTATGTTCAGAGAGATCAGCTCTGACAATGTGCAGAATAGGTTCTTGCGAGTTTCTTCGTTGTAGAAGTCCGGTTTCGTCACCAGAACCTGCGAATAAAAAATATAGTATTATATCTAACTTAATAAATTAAGCATTTTTTTCGGAAACACTATAAAATACTTGATTGACATAAATATATTATTATGGGATATTAAAACGTGGAATAAATACCGCAAAGGGTGATGAAATATAATGACAGTTTTCTTTTCCATGGTGATTAATTTTATTTTATTATTATTGTTTACTGATTGATATACTTAGTATATAAATGTAATCAAATAATACTATTATGTATAGCAATTTAGTTTGACCATGTACATATTTTTTGACATTTTGGTATAAAGATAGATATGCCCTTGGAGAAATAATAAGCTACAATAAGAAGCCGTCACCATGGACGTATCGTCGTATCGATCTCCTTGCTCGTACCTCCTTTAATCCTTTATATACCGTGATAATTAAAACAAAAGATTTATGAATGAAACTGACGTATATTTACGTCTCAGGGACGTAAAGGCTTAAGTGAGTCTGAGGTAGATGAATATGAATTTATAGTAAATAATTTGATGTTATTATTATTATTATAAATAAATAAATACATGAATTTAAATATACAAAGTAAAACATTAGAGCGTTTAATTTTATCGCACGGGCGATAGCTCACTTTTACAGTAATTACACTGAGCACACCCAATAAGAACACTTTTTGATAAATACGTCATTTAAAAATTTGCTTAAGTATAAAAGTTCTTTTCTACCGACTTCCAAAAAAGTGGAGGTTTTTCGACTGTATGTTTTTTTTATGTTTGTTACCTCATAACTTGCGACTGGGTGAACCGATTTCCAAAATTATTATTTTGTTTGAAAGCTAGTGCTTCTTATGTGGTCCCATGTAAATTTAATCAAATTAGGTTTAGTAGTTTTTGAGTTACACTCCAATAACTGATTTTAATCAAAGTACTAGAATGGAAGTCGTTATTAAATTTTTCAAATTGCACTTCTTTACAAATAAAATAGGTACCATCCTTTATCTATCACACAGAGAAATGGTAGGTATTGATCGGATCCAGAAACATCTCAATAATGGCCATGTTATATGTGTTTTCTGTTCATCTAGATTTTATCATCGATGTAGGATTATTTTCTAGCGACTCCCAAAAAGGAGGAGGTACTCAATTCAACTGTTTTTTTAATGTTTGTTACCTAATAACTGGTCTGATCTTTTAGTCTCTGTAATCTTGACATTCATTGTATGTAGCTTCTATTAATAAGTATATAACACAGTTCAATTGCATCGAGATTCTCAATACAATCAAATCAATTATGGAATGAATAGACTGTATAAATGTCATGGACCAGATCCACCATTACTGCACTTACATACTTATATAAGATATTGTTGCAGAAATGTAATTTTCTATGAAGTGCCTAGTATAATGAACACTGTTATTCAAACATTCAAAATTGTTTATTTCAAGTAACGCGACTCATTAAAATAAAATCAAGCACATAAAAATCACAATCAAATATAAATATAAACCAAAAAAAAATGTCAAAAATTATCTTATATTAGCATTGTTATTAAACTAATCAAGTCATAAGTAAATAAAAATAAAAGTGAATAATAATAATATATAACAAAAAAAATCTCAACTAACAAATTATAATTTTCTAATTGTTTTGTTATAAGGTCAATAAATCATTCTAATTCTAACTTTCGATAGGGTGAACTGATTATCAAAATTCTTTTTTTGTTTGAAAGCTGGTGCTTCCCGTGTGGTCCCATTTAAATTTCATCAAACACTACACGCCAATAACTGAACTGAATAGAATGGTATGGTCGGTATTAATTTTTTCTAATTGTACTTGTTATTATATTTCAATCTGGGAGTCTTCAAATACAGAGTGAATAGGTACCTTTTAGGCAAGCATGTACCACCGTCGACCGCGTCATCACTTTCCATCACGTGAGACTGTGGTCAAATGCTTGTTTAACAAAAGTAAAAAAAAATTGTATAAATACATGAAAATAAATTTAGATAAAACCCTAAACAATATGATAAAATTTTAAAATGTATGTTCATACAATGACCTCTTTATCAGATTATTATGTAAATAACAGAAAGGTCCGAGACTTTGTAACTTAGCATCCTTGTGCTACGAAACTTGTAAAAAAATGTTAATGTGACCTTTTGGGCGACGAAATTGTTTCCTGCGAAAAGTTTTTCAATCGACTTCCCTTGTAATTCGAGGAAAAGCTTTATGTATTTTTCAGTAGGTACGTATGTATTATATTGTCTATTTACGCTATGAGATACTAACTGTAGGACGTATATTTTTATTTATATTATGACACGCATGACGCCAAAACTTCTTGTTTAAATCCCTATTTTTAACCGACTTCAAAAAAGAGGAGGTTATATGTAGGATTGTATGTACTCTTTGTGTATGTTTTATGATTGATGTAACCCTTTGCGTCCCTGAGACGTATATATATACGTCAGTTTCATTTATAAATCTTTTGTATTGATTATCCCGGCATAGGAAGGATTAAACCTCATTAAATTCGGTAAAGCAATTTTCGACGACCGAAGATCGCGGCGACCACTGACCTGACCTGACTGACCACTTGCAGCGTAAACTCCCTGAGGATGGGCATCGGACCTGCCCGAAACCTAGGTCGATAACGTCTAATTACGTGAGTAAAGTCAGTTTTAATATTTAATAAATATGTGTCAAACTCACGAGAATTTTGAAACTAAAATAGATCATCATAGTTCACGTTTTAAATTGCATGTGTTATAGCTTTTGACGTATATTATCAAATTTATTACGTATTTACAAAGTATTTTACCGCTATCTTCAAAAACACAGAAAACGAAAACAAGAAACTCGGGGTGAATTTTGTAATAAAACTAGTTTTGTTTCAATCTGTTATTTAATTAGATATAAAGTACTCTTTAGAAAGTACTGTTTAATTAAATAGGAGCATTGTAACTAACTCGTAGTTTCACAAAAAGCAGAAAATAGTATTCCTCTGTTTCAGCTCGTATGTTTGTTTTTGTGCTCCTACTATGTATTTCATTTCAACTTGAAATGCAGTTGAAACTTGTTAATGGCTTTCAAACTCGTTTATACAATTGCACCACAGGCGGAGTTAACATTATGGAAATTTGGGATTATTTTCTACCGACTTCGGTCCTTTACATAGGCATAAGTGGGGCTGTAGCCAACACTTAGAGGCCCGTTTGGTATAAAAATACAATGTAGTATAAAAAACAGAAACTTTTGGATGGATGGCAACATGGTATATCTATTATAAAAATGGGTAAATTGGCAAGGCTATTGATATGAACTTATTACTGATAAGAAAAATAGTGGGCTATGGGAGAGACTACGGCACCTGCCAATTTCAGTCTCATTTTAAAATTTTTGGGCAGGTGGTGACTTGCCACCCACTAAACCGCCGACGGCTCGTCACAAAGCCGCCCCTGCGGAATTATTATTATTTATTAATTATTATTATTATTAATGTTTGTTACCTCATAACTTTTGACTGGGGGAACCGATTCACAAAACTCTTTTTTTCTTTGCATGCTGGTGCTGCTCCGTGTGGTCCCATATAAATTTCATCAAATTCAGTTCAGTATTTTTTGAGTTACACTCCAATGACTGAATAGAATGGATGTGGGTATACATTTTTTTCAAATTGTGCTTGTCGATAACATTTTTATGGTATTTGGGAAACGTTACAAGCACGGCGCTCACCTGATGTAACGTGGTTACGTTTGCCTAAAACAGATGCGTTTCCTCACAAACGACGAGCTGCACTGCCCCCGTAACTCTGAGACATGAAGTTGTTTAGTCGCATGTGCTGTAATTTCGCCGGTACCCATGCCTTCAAACCAAAATACAGTATTGGGAACATTACTGATTCACGGTAGAAAAATCTTTGGTGACATTACTGCCCCGGACGAACTCATTCACACAGAGTTTACTAGTCTTAAAATGTAATTAAATTTGATTTTACAACACTTAGTCGAATCGCCTTTTCGTTTGCCTATCACACTATCAGAATCGAAGATGTGGAATTTGTAAAACCTTTCTTATTTCATGCGCTTACAAAAACAAAGGCAAAGGCGATCAAAACAAAGGAAAATCGAACTAAAAAGTTTATAGCCGCAGCAGCGTTTTAGTCAGTCATCAGTTAGAATCAATTAATTGGTTAGTGAAATTGTGACAAAAAATAACAACATAGTTTCGTGGCACAAAATATAATGTCCTTGTTAATAACAAGCTTGTATCTTGTTTATCTCTGCTTACAAGGGTGTCGTAATATACATAGATTCTGTGTTGCCGAAATTGTATTGCCTTGCATAAAAATATGAGAATTCTTTCTCGTCTGGGACGTGTACAAGCGTAATATTAATCTTCAAAAAGATTATTATCACAATGAGTAATTCGTTAAGACTCCTCTGCCATGATAATTTCCTATCGTTATGCGGACATCGAGTTGATAAATAACTCGGTTGTAGAAATTAAACTGTCTATCTGTCTTATCTACTTTTATTACGCAAGGAGCAGTTACAAGGTTTACGGCCTTTTTATATCGTAAAGATGATCTTTATCTAGAATCCTTTCGAAATTGCTTATTGCCGTCTAGATAACTTTTACACTTAAGATAAGGTGTGTGTAATTGTATATGACACTAATAATATACTTAAATTGAATCTTTCGTAAGACATTAATTTAGATCGTAAGACAGAAATTAGATATGTTTACGGTTTAACGTATAGCTACCTACTAGCGTGAATGTAGCCGGGTCTGCAAGTGATCTATGTAGAAATGCCCTGAAGTTCACAAAACCGGTTGAGATACTCGACTTTATCCACCGCGTAAGTTAACCCGTCAAAATAATATTAAATATAATATAGTCAAATGCAAAACTGTATCTATTACATTGCATATCATAGCAGCGTCGTCCATATTCTCGATGGTAACTGCCTCGTAGCGGAGCTTGACTTGGCGATCTTAACCTATGAACAAGTAAAGCAACACTTGCTGAGGTCAGAGCTTGGATGGGTGACCGCTAGTAGTATTATACAAATGAGCGCTTACGTGCTTCGGAGCTTAGGGCACGTTAAACAGCCGGTCCCGGTCGTTTGTCTTAGGACAACAGTCGTTAGGTTATGTCGAACCCTTCGGGCGGCCTGAAAACTTCTATCCACCAAGCCGAACTGGGCCTGTGGATTTTGCCCAAATCCTCTCTCTGAGAGGAAGGTTCTAGTCCCAGCAGTGGGAACATAATGTGCTGATTATGATAATGATTTATAGTGAACTGCCTTAACCCGTTGACTCGCGATTCGCCATATTTGGCCAATATTACAATAGATTTCGCAGATATCAACCTACTTTTCCAGGAACTGCAACGTGTGCTTAAAGCATGTGGGACCGAACTACATCTGATCGAAACTCACGCAAGGATTTACTACGCAAGCAATTTTAGGTAATCATTACATGGCAACACAATGAGCTTTTATACAAGCGTCGATCTACCAGCCGACAGAATAGCAACGATGGAAACAAGGATTGCTGTCTGCTCTGTAGCCGCGAATACATAAACTCGCATTATTTGCTATTAAACGTGAAAGAACACGAGAATAACATCGGTAACGTCGGTCGGCTAGTTACTACAGTGATCTTTAAACCCTAAAACAAAGCTTATACAACAGTTTCAATTTAAACAATCTTGCACTGTTTTTTTTTGTTATAAAAACTAACGTGGTTTTCATTCGTTTTTAATTAGGAATACGGGATTACTCACGTAATATTTATCGGATAGGTCCGACTATAGTTTCGACCACATTCGGTGGTCTTTTTCAAGGAGTGTTCGGGACGCCCGCGTCGATGACGTCTCGCTTAGCACTGATACGTGATGATGCTAAGATAAAGATAAAGATAAATTTATTGCATAATGATGATGCTAAGCGAGACGTCATCGATCCGATAAATATTACGTGAGTAATCCCGTATTTCTAATTAAAAATGAATCTTGCACTGCCTCACCATATTCACACCACTAATTATAGGGCCACGTGTAGGGATTAGCTAAAGGGTCGTGAGAAATGAATACCTGGGACCCATCGAAAGCATTATAGCAAACAGAGACAATAAATTGGCTAAAAAATGTTTACCTAAACATGGGACTGACTTCAATACCAAAGAGTGAACTTGTTGAAGTCGGTACCATGATAGTTAAAAAGTAGGTACTTTTTATCACAATATTGTGCGCATGGTACCGACTTCGACAAGTTTTTTCACACTTTTTGGTATTGAAGTTGGTTCATTTTTTTGTAAAATTTGTTTTTTTCATCATTTTTAGTGACCCTTGCTACTGACGGAATCAATTGTCATTGATATCATCAAGATAGGCGTAATAATTTCCAGTTTTTTAAGTATAACTCTGAAACTGCTTGACAGAATTAGATGAAACTTAAACGGAACTCTTCCAAACAAAAAAAGAATTTTAAGAATCGGTCGACAAATGGCTGAGAAATCGATTAACATACAGATAAAAAAATACATACACACGAATATATAACCGCCTCTTTTTTGGAAGTCGGTTAAAAATGCGTCAGCACAATCAAAGCCAAAACAAAACCAAAACTATTTTCTTTAGCTTTTACCGTAAAGCTTTATTGCCGTTTCTTTAAAAAAAGGCGCGTTGCTGGAAAAAGACACAGAGAGCAGAATAAGAAAAGCCAAAGAATATGCGAAAAGTTTTTTCCGTTCGCTTTTTATAAAGACCTAATAAATAAAATGGCAGTATATAACAGAACTGTTTTCGTTTGGCCAACGTATGTGTGTCGGAATTGCCATTCCTCGGCAGAAAGCAATTCGTTCCGATGTCCTGTACCACTGACACGGATGTAAACAATTGGGCGAAGTTCACAGCGGTTTAGGGCGACCGTAAATCTACATCCGCGACTACAGTTCGCTCAGAAACAGTTACTTAACTCAACGTGTAGGCAAAGTTTAAAGAACTATATCACTTAAAGATACATATTAACAAGGTTGCCTGTAAGAGATTGCTACGAGTATATTAATAATTGCCCAATCTACTGTAGTGCTTTTTCTACTGACTTCCAAAAAAAGGAGGAGGTACTCAATTCGACTGCATTTTTTTATTTTTGTTACCTCTTATTCTTATTCGTTTTGGGGGCGATGAGGCCTGCACTGACGTCCCGCTTGGGGTGTTTTGTGCATTCCCCCCTGCCAGCATTTACTCAAGCCAGCCTAACTCCTTCACATAGCGGAGTATGGCCTTGGGTCGCTGGCACAACTGCTCCAGTGTAGTTTGAGGTGTTGTATGAACAAACGTCGATGATGCTGATGATGCATCTTGCGTTCTGTTGTTTTGTTACCTCATAACTCTCGACTGGGTAAACCGATTCTCAAAATTCGTTTTTTTGTTTGAAAGCTAGTGATTCCCGTGTGATTCCATTTAAATTTTATCAAATTCTGTTTAGTAGTTTTTGAGATACACTCCAATAACTGAATAGAATGGAAGTCGGTATTAAATTTTACAAATTGTACTTGTTACTGTATTATGTTTTGTTTTCTATAAGATTGGTACTCAATAAAGAATTTTAGTATTGTATTAACCGTTTTCGAGATTAATAAATGTTTCATTTATTAATCTCACGTTACATTGTCCCTCTCGACGCATCTAACTATAGATATGTTAATTATGATTTTAATTTTATTGACGCAGCGAATACCTATTTGCGTCGGTATTGTTGTTTATTTGGTTGTTTTTAAATGAATTGTGTCAACCTTTTCAAAATGTTATAAGGCCGCTTTAGGCCTATCTGAGAATCAGCGTTCAGATCTGCCTGAATATTTTGTGCTGAGATGAGATGAGAGCTTTTCAGCAACTACCTTAATAAGAAATAAGTATTCTTGTCTGATTTTTAGTTGAAATTTTATTTTTATTTTATTTTATATATAAGTCAAATAGAATAGCAACTGACTTGAAGTTGCTATGCTATTTGGCTTGTGAAGATTTTTGAATCGTAAGGTAAATTTGCGATTCCTTGAGTCAGGTACCTACTCAAAATCATTTCCAAGGAACGTTACCATTAACCAAAAAAGCTCGTGGCGTGAACCAGTCGTCAAAGTATGTTTGACGAGAAGAATGTATGCTTTCTTTTTAATAGACTTCAAAAAAGGAGGTGTTTTCGTGTGTATATTTTTTTGGTGTATGTTAGCCGATTTCTCTCCTAATTTTGTGGATCAATTCTCAAATTTATTTTTTTCTCAAAATTAGTTTTTTCGCGGTTCCATTTAAATTTCATCGAATTCGGTCAGTTTTGAGTTACACTCCAAAAACTGAAAAGTGTTACGCCTCTCTTGAGTATATTATCATTGATGGTGAATGACAATCGATGCCGTAAGTAGCAAGGGTCACTAAAAATTGTGCAAAAAAATTTTTTTACAAGAATGGAACAGACCTTAAACACATATTAACTAGTTTGTAGACTAAACAATACCGTTATACACAAACCTGCTTACACAAATGTGGTTTATAAATGCTATGTTACTTATCATATGTATGTAACTACTTTTATTAAGGTAAATAAATGAAAAAAAAACTATCATGGTACGAACTTCGACAAATAATTTCACACTCTTTGGTATTGAAGTCGGGTCGATATTTTGTTAAAAAACTATCTTTTTATGTATCTTTATAAAACTCTGCTAAAGTCTTTGGTGCTTCTGTATCGGAGCAGTCACTTTTTATACTAAAGAGCGTATAAAACTTTTTGACGTGTTAACGTCTTATAAAACGATGAACGCCGGCTGCAAGCACGAAAAAGTATTACTCATTGTCACGTTCCGCCTGAGTCGAGCGTACAAGCGAGAGCGAAGAACAAGAGACAGAAAGGCATAATCGGCCTAAGTGTTCGGCTTGACTTATAACTTTATCATGTAAAATTATCGTGCGTAAACCGACTTTACAGACAACCATTTTATTCCAAAATATATCCGTAATTCCGTATTCTGATGTCACTAGTTATTAACACACAAGTCTTATCTAAAATATTTGAGAAGTTATTTCCCAATTAATCAGAGAAACAATACCAACACTCAAGCATCAAACAAAATGATGCTGGAAAAGTCTTCATTAGAATACAATAATATTCATATTTTGTAATGTACAAGAAAGAACTGTCTATCTAATAATCTAGAGAGATCAGTCCACCTACACAACTGTATTTAAGTAAACTGTGCCTGAAGGGACACGGCCCGGAGATAAATCTTAACTTACGACTTTGAATTTGCCTCGAACTGACAAAATTATCGGCGGTGTTACAGATTAGCCAATAGTTTGCTCAACGTGTAATGGCCCCGGTTGATTTATTCTGAACTAATCCCAACTGATAAGGCATCTTAATAACACAGTGTTATAACAGTGGCGTAGAATGCGTAGGATCCTTACGTAGGTACTCTAATGTGAGGCCGTAGCACAAGTACGAGTAAATTGCGAAAAAGTATTCCTATCGTAAGCGCCACCACGTCACGCTTCGGCGTACAGACTATGGGTTATCTGTGTCACAGATCATCATCATCTAAGCCGTAGGACGTCCACTGCAGAACATATGCCTCAAACATAATTTTCCAAAAGGACATGTTCGCGTTATTGTACAAACACTTCAGCACTTCATTATACCGATAGTCAATACGGCCCGCTGGAGAGACTCAAGCACTGCTCACGTCTCGATCGAATCAAAGGCCTTCTCATAGTCCACAAACGCTAAACAAAGAGGCAAGTTATAGTCTTCGGTCTTCTGTATAACTTGGCATAGCGTGAGTAGCGCACCTTCCCAGTTAAACGTACAAAACCTGCGCTTGCCAACCCGCCTGCCAAGCGTGGCGAGTATTGGCAAAACCCTCCGTGCCACAGTTGCCGTAGATAAATTACAGTTTGTACTGTTGTTTTTTCTTTAGTATGTGGAAAGTCTTGTGCAAGACGTCCTCTTGGTTGCTATGATCGATGTTCCAGATATTCCGCTGCGAAGCAAAGTACGCAAGGGTGTTAAGGTTTGAAAGGCTCTGTAGCAATGAAAATTATTGGTCGAGAAAGAGACTGAATAACCAATGTCTTTGCTGAACGCAGTGAAGCGCTACTGTGGGACTTCCCCGGTTCTGCATTGCCTCGGAAATGTTCGCACAGTACCAAACCGATGGCTTTCACGCCATCATTCGTAAAAAAGTAGCAGCATTGAGGTGCAGGATCGGGGTAGGTGACATCCCTGTTTTACAAATGATGGCAGAAAGTTTACCTTCGCCTTTTATAAAGCATTTTGTCAAATTGATGGTCAAATAATATACATAAAGCATATATTGCGTACTTACTGATGTTTTTATTTTACTGATAAATATGTATATTTGTTTTTTAATGTAAATTTGAGTTTTTAAGTTTTTACTAACATATTTTAAGTACCTATACTAAGTTACTAAAACATGGATCTTTGTTATCTGAGAATAAATAATTTGAATTTGAATTTGCTACGCAAAACTTTAGCTTACAGTTCTGGGCCCTTATTCGCTATACCCACTGAAACAAGTAACGCGGCGCGCTAAGATTATTTAAAGAAATGATCGTGAAATCAATATAATTTTGCGGTCAATCCTTGAAGATATCGTAACGCGGTGCGTTACTTGTTGAATGGTCATAGCGAATAAGGCCCCTGGATTGCATTGCAACCGGACGTCTGGACAGGTTTGGAGCTTACGATCAGATGCACGACTTGCCCTTATCACTTGTTACTAGCATTCAAAAATCATACGTACTCGTAAATATGAGCTCCAATATTCTATTCTGTTTGGATCACATCCGCATATATATGTTTTTTATTTTAGGTTCGTCTAAGTATGGCTACTGTAGAAACTGTGCTCAACAGAAACGCACACCCAAATGGAAATTGAGGGATATGTAAGTAAATCTGATTACGGAAAACGTCGCAGTGGAAACCAGAATTTCACGGATACGTATTTCGTTTCGTAATACACGCCCAACGAATATATAAACATAGATACATCATGTATCACAGTGTTTTTAAATATGTGTGCGTCGAGTTTGAAGTGCCTCAACTCAAATATAATTAATGTCGTATATCTTTCTCTCGAGTATTTGATTTATTCGTAGTCATCAGGATATTAGAACATATAAGGATTTGGCGTAAAACATAAAATTAAGTAAAATCAGACGTCTCAAATTGTGTATATTTTATACTAGCTATACTGTCCGCTATAACTGCATCTGCGTGGACTAATTTATCCCGCGAAATGTCACAGCCGTTGAATTGAGATAAATAGTAGCATAAATAAGCCAACACTGAATATGAGCCAAGGTAAATGTAAATAATCAGCCGTGCGATTCTCTAATGATCGCTCACCGATGTCCAATACTTTGAGATATCGCCCTTATACATAAGGTAGTTTTTCCAACGTTTCTTCTCATCTTGTCATTTGTTTCACGGATGTTGTCGAAGATGCAACGATGTTTGCTCTTAGAGAATCGCACGGCTGGTAGCAGGAAATATTTCTAAAAATGATTTCGTCAGTTAAACATGTTTTATTTCTACGTTCGTCATGAACGCCTAGCCTATTATTATATACCTACCTAACTAGCTGATCTAGTAACATCCACCAACAAATAAATAGATTATCTAGGATCATGAGAAATCTATATTAAATATGAAGTCTATGGGTATGGTTCTAGTATAGGCACATGAAGATTTAACTGATGAACACGTTAAGTAAAGTTTTGGATTTACTTACTATTTAATGCGATGGTAGCAAGAGGAATTAAATCACTTACTGCCTTCAATGTAGCAAAGATCTAAATGAAGTTATATAAACTACTAGCTGATCTCCGCGGTTTCACCTGCGCGGTGATGTATGATGATGATGATGAATTTTATATAGCCTATGTTACTCAAAGTGAATGTAGCTTTCCAACGGTGAAAGAATTTTTGAAATCGGTCCAGTACTTTTTGAGCCAATTCGTTACAAACATACTTACATACAAATCTTTCCTCTTTATAATATTAAGTATAGATAGGTGAGTCTATTCATTTTTGGGGCAGTATAAAAGTACTAAAAGTTGTCGGTAAGGTCAGTTTACAGACGATTATTTTACGTGATTACCTCATAAGACAAGTCGAACGCTTAGACCGATGGTGTCTCTCTATCGCTTGTTCCACGCTCTCGCTTGCACGCTCGGCACAGACGTAACGTGACAATGAGTCATACGTTTTCGTGCGTGCAGATAAGACGTTATCACGTCAAAAATGTATAGTTTTACTCGTCAATTGCGTCTGATGCATCCGCTTTGCTATAACGTGACTTAGACAAGACAGTGACAGTAATGACGGACTGATTTATGTGACTGTGACTTGACTGACTACCTGAATGAAAATTGCACTTGAATTTATCGTCAATTGCATCTATTAATATATATATCATTAACTTGGGGAATGGCAAATTTACAAAAACAAGTTCACATAAAAAAGAAAAAAATCTTAGAGTATTGTGATGTAGGTCGTCAGTAGCGCCTAAAGCCATCAATGTCATCAACTGAGTTCTATCGTGATTCGGGAGGCACCTTAAGGCATAATACGGCTTACTGGTTTATCTTAGGACAATAGTCGCTAGACCAGACTAGTAGAGAATTTGGCCGGTCTCAAACATTCCGTCAAATCAGTTACGTTATTAGATATATAGATCAGTTTTATTACGTAATATATAGCTTGTTCTCTACGCACTCATTGAAGCAAAATATCAAAGATTTTCTAGGGCTAGGTCTTATTTTCTTACTAAATTCACATAATTAAATATTCTATTTGAAACAAAATTTCTATTGGAATCTCAGATTTAGGCAAATTAATATTGAGACAGATTGAATTTCAGTCGCTGTATAGCTTAGACTATTTGAATTTTAGGTCGCATCCTCCAACTTAAGAAACGCGAAAGTTTATGAGTAGGTATGGATGTATGGGTGTGTGGATCTTTGTAACTATTTCACGCTCAAACTGCGGGGGCAATTTTGATGAAATTTGGCATGGAGGCAGATGATGCGCTGGATTAACTCATAGGACACTTTTCATCATCATCATCATTCACCACGCGGGTGCAATAGCGTAATATGCTTGTGCACAGTATAGACAAAATAATAAGATCTCCGCCTACGTCAAGATCGTAATGATGACAGCTCTGTCAAAGTTTGTGTCGGTTTCTGATAGCTTATTCAAAAGCATGCAATCTTTTTGACAGCTCGATACACTAGAAGTGCTCGGCGACCGTCGAGGTTGATGAAATATAATGACAGTTTTTTTTACATGGTGATTAATTTTATATTTGTACGTAAGTCCTGTTTTTTATTATTAGTGTTTACTGATTTATATACTAAGTAATTTAAATTTACTCATATACTGTTATAGCAATTGCGTTTGACCATGTACATATTTTATGTCATTTTTGTACGAGTATAAGGTAATTTATAGCCAAGGGCTGTAAGGCAGCCTCAAACAAATAACCTAAATATCTCGGGCTGCAATTGATGCTAACACCCGAGCTAACTACTCTGCTTTACATCTCGATTGTGAGGTAAGTAGAAAAAACCGGCATTAAAAAAAAATTGATGACTATTATACTCATACGAAGACCTCTTTTGTCGCTGTTGGGCTGAATGCATGATGTCTATTGCCAGTATGATGGTAAGATTTACGCGAACTTTTGAAAGAGTGAAGTGTTTTTTTAATTACTTACCACCCTAGGGCTTTTCTAGCTACATTATTACCCTAGAGCGCTAATTGGTCACCTACAAGCCCTATTTGGGGGTAATAAGGACCTACTTAGCGAATATGAGAGATGTAAAATATAGTAATTCTAATAATATGAACGCTTGTATAGACATTTATACACGTATAGCCTATTAGCTTTAATAGATATTTATTTTAGATATAAAATACATGCTGCAAATACATGTCTGTCTTCAGACATCGCGCTCACAAGCAATTATTTAAAAGTCAAGTTCATTATTATTGACACAATAACGTTTATATACCACGTGCCGTCCAGACTGGCCTTAACAATCAATCGGTTAATAACACGATATTAACAGACGCTCTGACTGATCAAAAGGTTAAACGGTAGTCTGGAATATCAATTAAGGAATAAAATTGGCGTCACGCGGTTTTTTTCAATAAGACATTTTATCTTAGTGTTCATTTTTTAGAGTTCAAATCCTAATTTAGCGAAAATGAGACTGATAAGCAAAAATAACATGTTTGTTCGTCCATATTTTATAACACATGCTCGGGGTTTCTCTATACGTGATAGAATCAGAAATGAGGAGATCCGTAGAAGAACGAAAGTCACCTACATAGCCCAGAAGATTAGCCAGTTAAAGTGGCAGTGGGCAGGGCACATAGCACGAAGAATAGATGGACGATGGGGACTGGACTTCTTGAACATTCCGGATGTTTTTTTTTTCGGCAAGCGATGCGTAGGTCGTCCACCAACATGGTGGACAGACGACCTGATAACGGTCGCAGTACGATGTTGGATGCAGGCCGCTTCCGACCGGTCCTTTTGTAAAATTATGGGGGAGGCATATGTTTAGCAGTGGACTTCCTACGGCTGAGATGATGATGATGATTTTATCACACATTCGTTCTTGACTGGACTTCTTTGTAATACGAGTATCACATTGCTTTTCATCAAGTCAAGTCTTCACGTCGTCCATACCGCAATGCTTAAAGACGAAAGTTTTTAATCAGTGTGCCCTACCATGACCTATGGGAGCTGAAACTTGGACACTCACTGTGGGACGAGTCCACAAATTGAAGGTCACTCAGCGAGCTATGCTCGAGGTTTCTCTGAAGGATAAGATTGTTAATGAAGTTATCAGACAGAGAACCAAAGTAGTCGACATAGCTCAAAAAATTAGCAAGCTGAAGTGACAATGGGCAGGCTACATTTCCAGAAGAACCAATAACCCATGGAGTAGACGAGTGAGTGGAGACCACGTTTGGGCAAACGTAGTGTAGGACGCCCTGCGGCCAGGTGAAGAGAGGGTTTGCAGAGAGCTATGAAGACCGAGCTCTGTGGCGTACTATAGGAGAGGCATATATCCAGCAGTGAACGAATGTGGACTGATGATGATGTATTAATTATATATATACCATAAATAAACAAAATAATTATAAAAACTTCGTAAAGTTTCAAATATGGCCTAATGACTATAGGTGCGTACGTTTAGCTTATGAGGGCATTGGTGGCGTTGTCATTGATGGCTCTTTTGTTAAGGCGTTCGTAAAGCTTAAAACGTTATTTTTGCCACTTTTTCCCACACCCTATTCGAACGCTCAACTGACCATAAGACCTAAAATCGCATGATTATGATTTCATATACATAGCTGTCAAATAACGATCACAAACAACCATGCTCCGGACGTGGATCAAAATTTGCAAAAATGGTGCGAAAATTCCTCTTTTTTAGCTTTCCGAACGCTGAACAAAAAGAGGCATGAACGACATAATTTCACCCACAGATTCCCAATTCGAACGCCCCTTGTGAGCGTTTTTAGTGTTATTTTCGCTAAAAACGCTCAGAAGTGACTTATTCGAACGCACTATAAAATACGCTTTTGTGTCCTGCGAAGAGAAACGTGTTTAGTTGAAATCTCACTAGCAGTCACACATCTTTGAAGTGACTGCAACAACGTTGCTATAAATTCAGCGATACAATATAAATATATAGAGTGAGAGAGCTGAAGAGGAACTCAATCACTCGGCACTTACTCATACCTACTATCAAGGCAAAAACAACAAAAACAGTTTATAAAACAATATTTAACGAAGTTTCAAGTTCTGAGCTAAAACGGCTTAAGGACTACAGCCAAGGGAATAAACTGATCCGACGAGCGTCCTTCTGTTTAATTGCGCGATATTTATTACAAAAAACTTTTACCGAGTTGAGTTTGGAATAAAACAAGCCTAAAAATCTGTGTCTCTGTTAAACTACCCTCGTTTAGAGAAAATGGGTGAATTAAAAAAAAATAACGGTGTACTGGGATTTAGGGAGAATGACGTTTTTACCGGTAGCGGGACTCTGCTCTACTGTCCCTTTTTCCGCGCTTGTTTTTGTGCTGAACATATAAACTGCGTATTAAAGTAAATAAGTTCAAAAATTATTGCTGTTTTTATAAAAAGATGTTATAACAAGTGCAATTTGAAAAAATTAATACCGACTTCCATTCTATTACTTTGGTAAAAATCAGTTATTGGAGTGTAACTCAAAAACTACTGGACTGAATATGATGAAATTTAAATGGGACACACGGGAAGCACCAGCTTTCAAACAAAAGAATTTTAAGAATCAGTTCCACCCAGTCGAAAGTAATGAGGTAAAAAACATAAAAAAATAAAAGACGTGTGGCACTCGGAGACTGCCGCGGTAAAGCTATTGCAGAGCTGTTTTTATCAACTTATGCAATTATAATTATTTAACCAATGCCATCTAGAGGCGAGTTGCTGAACTAAAGAGACAAGCGTGATATTTCAAAAAGTCATTAAAAGTTCTGCTATTCATCGATAGATGGAGTCGGAGTGGGGGGGTGTTAGGTTATTTTCGTTACGGAATTTCTGGATTCGGTCTCCACGCTCAAGGCCCGCGATAGAAGCTATGCAATAGCTTAAAAAAACATACAGTCAAATTAAGTACCTCCACCTTTTTTTTTGGGAGTCGGTAGAAAATGTTCCTTTAGATGATAAATTAAGTAATGAACCCGCAAGTTGTTCTAATGAAAGCAACGCCTGCCCATAAAGCTTCACTACCACGTAGATCCTAAACATTTACACTGTTAAGTTTTTGTGGTAATGGATTATGCTCGTCTGAGTTAGTACACACGTCACCACTTTTTTTCGTAGGGTATATATTATTATAGATAGATAGTTATATTGTTTTTCTATCCTAAATTTATCTGGAAGTGATCACTTTAAGCGATAAGATCGACAATAATAATTATATATACGAGTATATTTAAGTTCATTAACTATTTAATCTGTTTTTAGTTAGTATCGATAAAGTGGGAAAAATTGTATCGTTTTTGTAATGTATAAGGTTCGCAATTAAAGTATATAAATACGCAGTATAAAATATATATGCAATAATAGCAGATAGGTTATTTTTTAAGTTAGCATTACAAAACAAAGTTATAGTTTACTGTTTACATAGCAATGAACAAAAAAGTCGTTTAATAATTAAACTAAAGTGTGGAAGTAAACATGTAAGAGTGTATGCATTTTATATTACAAGGATCCATGATTCTTCTTTGAAATAAAGTTTAAAATTGTATGTATTTATCTACCTTCTAACCAAACACTGCTAACCACAGAGACATATAAGTTTTAAAACTGACATGGTCACTAATGCAAGAATTAACTTTAGAAACGGGATGTCTACCATGTATATGTACCATTTGAGCTCTAGATATTTCGGCACAGTTGCATGCGCCATGTTCACGAGTAAACTGACGTATCTGCGGGTAGGTGTTGTTATAAGCAGACGAAACGGTCTACCCTCTTCCTTTCGGTCTTTCATATTTCTTGCGTTCCATTTCATTACCACGGACACAAAAGTCACTTCGAACTCAATCTGGGTCTCAACTAACATAACTAATTGCACAGTTGCATGTGCCTACTCATGTATTACCATGTCAAAGTGTAGCGTGTCTTGCCCTACTGATACCACTATTATGGTCTCTTTTGTAACGCAACACACTGGAGCTAAAATTAAACCGACATTTGTTATTACGAATTTGGCGATAAAAATGGTAAAAAGACAAGCCCGCTGAGTTTCTGGCCGGATTTTCTCAGTCGTGGTCGCGTTCGGTTGTCGATTTAAGAAATAATAAACGTAATATGACAATTTGTTAGTGCCCTGTAGGCCTATACAGAATAAACGATTTCATTTAATTTATATTGCCATGTTCACGAGTAAACTATTAATAATATCGAGAGCTCCAAATAAATACAATACAATCATGGTATAAGTATTCCGTTTCTAAAGATAATTCTCGCAAAAACATAATTTCATTCTACAGCAAATAGAAAGATTCAGCCACAATTTCCAATAAACTAGCACTGAAATTGAGATTCAGAAACACGAGCGTAATTTACAGCAGGTGCACTGTCTCCCATTGTTTTAATTTAAATTGCACGAAAAAATGCGAAAAACACTTTTCATTAAAAAATCTTGGCTTTGTAATCGCAGCGCACAGTCGGCTCATTTGCATTTCGGAATTAATTATATCTGTTGAGTCAGTAACGGTAATTTGTTTGTTTATTTTCATGGATCAATTATATCAATCAGATAGACATTTCAAACTACCATAAGTATTAGAGATAATCTAATATCTAATCTAATACCTTTATACGAGCAATTCTTGTATTTAACTTGTGTGTATATAATAACAAGTAATAAATTTAATACCGACTTCAATTCTATTCAGTCATGGGAGTGTAACTCATAAACTACTGGACCGAATTTGATGAAATTTAAAGGGGACCACACGGGAAGCACCAGCTTTGAATTTTGAGAATCGGTTCACCCTATCGAAAGTTATGAGGTAACAGACATAAAAAAATACAGTCGTAACGAGTACCTCCTCCTTTTTTTGGAAGTCGGTAGAAAAATATTATTGGGACTTTTATAAACGACAATAGAAAAAAAAAATGTTAGAACTTTTGTCTGTTTGTCTGCTTGTCTGTTTGTCTTTTTATCTGTGCATGTGTGCACGCTAATCTCAGAAACGGCTTATCCGATGTGTTTTTCAAAAATATATTGTGGTATGGTTCACTTAATATTTATTGTTTGTTTCATGACAATCGGTTTATAAATAAAAAAAGTTAACGAAATTTAATGAATAACTCTCTCGCCACTACAAGACCAAGCGAGCGAAGCTTTAAACCGGATTTCGGAAACGACTTCAGTGATTTTCATGAAATTTACTATCGATCTAACTAGGTTTAATTTTTAGAAAACCTCGTGTTATCCGTGTTTTCAGGCAATGAAAACCTGCTTCAATATAATTATGGCAACTGCCATCAGCTTAAACAACAACTAAACGGTTTTACCGACACGGCAACACTAAAGCTACTTGACAATAGATGGCGCTGTTAAACAATACTAAGCCAATGAGCGTTTTGAGGTTAGACCAAGAAAATCAATTGTTTCCTTACGGGCAAAGCTTGGTCATTCAGATACTGTTAGTTTAACCCGTCCGCATCAGCGCAAAAAATAACAATAGATTTATGAATGAAACTTAACTCGAATGAGTCTTGCTGATTCGGACAGATTAAGCGTGGCAGACGCTCGAGTGCTCTATGAATAAGATACCTACTCGTAGAGGTACCGCAAGTGTATAAATCCTCAAGGTCTCTTTTAAGTCTTATTTTACAAACTGTAGTGAAACATAATATTGCTGAATAATTGCTTTATATTTGCTAAGTACGTTTTGGCGATTTATTTATTTACGAGTAAAGATAAGCACTACTAAAAAATAGGTACTTAAGGTACTTTTGTTGTTTATTTTGTCGTCTTTTTACTGTTTCTTTCTACAAAGTGACTATAATCTACAAAAGAAAGTATCTACAGTAAATGATTTCTGAGTCACGACGGGTGAGTAATACAATATAATCACACTATTCTTGTAAATGCTAAAGTTTGTTAGTGAGTATGATGATGATGATGAATCTTATATAGCCTATGTTACTCAGGGTGAATGTAGCTTTCCAATGGTGAAAGAAGTTTTGAAATCGGTCCAGTACTTTTTGAGCAACGTTACAAACATGCATACGAATCTTTCCTCTTTATAATTTTAATAGTAAATAGTATAGATTAAAAATGACACAAGTAATTAATTCCAGTCAGTATACGAAACTATCAGGGATACGAAACTAATCATCCTTCTCTTACGTAATTCAACGGGTGTTCACTAGTTCATAATATTCAATGTGAATACTGCATTTCTACGAATAATACTTTTATTATTCGTAGCTGCATTTAATATTCAGGAGATGCAATGATATTCTAAATGAGATGTTTTAAATAAACATTATCTTTTTATAGTCTTCTCAGTTAGGTAGCTACTTTTCAACCGACTTCCAAAAAAAGGAGGAAGTTCTTAAGTCGATGCGTATATTTTTTTATGTATGATCACGCATAACTTTTTACAAAGTATTTTGATAATTCTTTTTTTTTTGGTTGGTACAGTATACTTCCGAGGTGGTCCTATAATTCGGTAAAGTGGTTTTTGAGTTAAGATTCAATAACTGAAAAGTGTTTCGCATATAAAGTTTCGCTGATTTTGTAATTGACGGCGAATGACAACAGTAATGTCAGTATGTAAGTGTAGTAAAAAAAACATTTTTTTACCTATTAATGGACCACTACTGGAACACTAAAAAGTGTGAAATAACTGGTCGAAGTCGGTACCATGCGCACAAAATTGTGATAATAGGTACTTTTGAACTATCGTGGTAACGACTTCAACAAGTTATTTTACACTTTTTAGTGTTGAAGACGGTTCCAAATCCGGTAAAAAAATTGCTTAGATTTTTATGGTTAAGTTTTTGCTGACAATAGGTATGAAATAGTTTGATCTCAAGCACAATATTTACGCAAACTAAATATGATTGACGATGAAAAGTGTAATTTATATAAATATGATTTTATATAAATTACACTTTATACACAGATAATTTATTGATTCAGGTGTTACTTTGCGGAAATCCATTATCAAAAACGATATTAGAAGAAATATTTAGTGACGCTTCCGCTGAAAAACAATGCTTATAGCCGACAGCTATAAGCATTTTTAGCTATAATCATTGTCTAGCGCTCGACAAGTCAACATCTCCTGTAGAAGCTCACCAAAAATTGTTTTTGGTTGATTGGGTTGCTGCGTTGCTTATTCTGTATACTTCCTATTTGCATTTTATGCGGGAGGGAGGGTGGTGAACACCGCAACTCAGCAATAAGCATGGTTTTCAGCGGAAGCGTCACTAAATATTTCTTCTAATATCGTTTTTGACTCTTATATACATTGAGCTACTATCCGCTTATAGGCCGCAAATCACTTAATCGCATGCTTATAGGTCTTGAGCTCGTGTCAAGTTTGTTTTTAAACAAAAACCCGTTTTAATGCATTAAATATGCCCTCGTGGGCATTGCTATATTGCACTAATAATTCAAGTAATACAGCGAAGTTCAAAGAAATAAATTTCCACCAAATATAACTAGATCTATTACAATTGAATTCGAACAAAATGTTTTGCGATCGCCATTGCATCATTTACATCCACTAATGGTACCTCAGTGTTAACATCGTCAAAGTACGCCTTTAAAGCGTTTAAGCGCGTGTGTTTATATAGTATATCGTTAAACGACTAATTATTCAGCGCTGCAGCGAACTTTAGTTTAAACTCTAACAAAATGGAGCATTACCTTTGAATAATTTAGCTTCCATAAAAGTAGCAATATTAGCTCAATGCTTATACAGACCATTATGTCAAGGAGTAAAATTATTAAATAATAAGATATTACAACAACGATAATACAAAGAACACTTGATAAGCTGGCTGGTTTGTGGGATAAAACTTTTATTCAATATAGTTTCGCATCATTATTGTCAATTGTAAAGTTATCAAGGTGTTTTGCCATTATAGGTCTGTAAATATGGCGAATTCTGTTATTTGCATATTATTAAGTACGAAGGAAACTTTTAGTTTGATTCTCCCGACTCTTCTTCTACCTGAGAACACCCCTTATAAAACTGAAGTAGAGTGGTGTGAACTTTACACTGGGAACTAGAATGTTCAAGTAGAACATTCTAAAGAGAAATTAAGAAGTGACCGTACCATTTTACAATTTCTTACACTCTACGCGGATCTACGCGGATCATAACTGTTTTATACATTAATAATAATAATAATAAAACCGCAGGGGCGGCTTTGTGGCGAGCCGTCGGTGAGTGGTGACACCGTGGACCCTGATTCTCCCTGGGGCTAAATGAGACCCCTGACCCCCGGCTTGCCTTAATTGGCCGTCTGGGGGTGGAGAAGCAAGAGCAAGTAACAAAAAGCTCCAAGGGTGGTGTTAAAGGGCATAACGCCGGTAGTAGCGCTCTAGTGAAACCGCAGCACACCTCTCGACACCTTTAGCCATCCACGCCAACGTTGCCCCTATTGTCACCAGTGATGGTGGCTCTTATGGGGGGCCCGTTTGGTGGTTGGCAAGTCACCACCTGCCTAAATATTTTAACATGAGACTAAAATTGGCAGGTGCCGTAGTCTCGTCCAATAGCCCACTATATCCCCTATCACTAATAAGTTCATATAAATAGCCTTACCATTTTACCCTTTTTTGTAATAGATTTAAGTACCATGTTACCCTTCATCCAAAATGTTTGTTTTTTATACTACATTGTATCTTTTATTTCATACCAAACAGGCCTCTAAGTGTTGGCCACAGCCCCACTTATGCCTTTAATTTTATATTCAGTCCTGTATTTTTTTTTTTTTTTTTACTGATTAATATACTAAGTATTTAAATGTACTCATCTAATACTAATATAGCAATTGCGTTTGACCATGTACATATTTTATGACATTTCGGTATAAAGATAGTTATGCCCTTGGAGAAGATAATAAGCAACTTGAAGTACTAATTCAGCGCAGACGTAGCCGCGGGCACCATCTAGTTACCTATATTATTTTTAATAAAATGCAGCAGTGTTTGCCGCTGGACTTACTATCGCGCACACTTCGACAACACATGATGCACGTCTTCTACCAACCCGCAAAAACATCAGAGGGCCTGATTTTTCTCATTAGGTACTTGAGCTTGTTACCCGAAAGTGTCCGGTACTTAGCCACACACACGTTCGTGGGAGCATCATAGCTGTGACATCTTACCTGTGCTATTTTGACGTTGTACTGCGAGAACATGGCGTCGTACATAGCCATCAGCTCTGATTGGCCAACAGCCGCCGCCGCTCGAGGATCTAAGATACTGCCAGCATCCTGCAAAACAGAATTGATGCTAGAATGGATGGAAACACGCTCTACCTACGACATTAGAGAAATTTAATTACAATGGATAAGATCTATACCAACTGTGATACACATTTAGTGAGAGATCATAGCTTTGGATATAATGGAAAATAGTGTGTCTCGTTTGCGCATGCCTGGTAAGACCTGCATGGCTGTTATAGGTATGTATCGACGTATGCTCTAGCTTAAAATTTTATATATTGAAAAGATATTGCTGAAAAAGGAGTAGGTATAAATATTCAATCAGAAAACAAGAGGCATTAACAAGTATAATTTGAAAAATTAAAAATACAAACTTCCATTCCATTCAGTTATTGGACTGTATCTCAAAAACTACTCGAGCGAATTTAGTAAAATTTTAATGAGGCCACACGGGAAGCACCAGCTTTCAAAAAGAATTTTGAGAATTGGTTCACTCAGTCGAAAGTTATGAGGTAACAAGCGAAAAAAAACAGTCGAATTGAGTACCTCCTCCTTTTTTGGAAGTCGGTAGAAAAAACACTACACAGATTGGTGAAGGTAAAAAAGCAAGGAACGTATACCAGACTATGGTTACTCAAACACGCATGGAAGTTTGAATATTAATTGGACAACCTTTTTCGAGATAAATCGAAATTGCTGGACTGGCCAGATACATAAAAGCAACGGCCAACAAAAGTTGTATGAAAATCCATATATATATGTCGTGGTTTAGCACAAACTAGTATAGATGCATTGGTTTAGCGGCCAAATAAATCACATAGTAAACTCATGTCGGTCGTGTAATTTAAAAATGGAACTATCTTTTATTCCGAAACATGGCCGCCAAAGAGGTAACTTATCAAAAGTTTTATTTCAGATTCGTACTGGCTTGCAAAAGGAGAGCTGTTTTTTGAAAAATGTTCAATTTAAATAAAAAGTTCTGCCTAGATACTACTTAGTTGGAATTGCCGCGCATTATTTGAGAAAAGTAGTATACAAGCCTTGGCCACAACTAGACATTGATGGACTTAGGTGTGTGTGCCTCGGCTTCGCCTCGGCCCGCATTTACACGTTCGTTCATCAATGTATCTTTTACTGGCCACCGCAGTTATGTACTATTCACATGTCATTTCACTTTATCACCCATCAACTAAAAATTATGTCTATTATAATAAAAAAATATTTAATTATATTTAATATATTTTTATAGTATTACTTTTTAAAACAGTAACGCCTGCATTAGCGCAGACGCCATTGACCAACTAGGCCACAGAGGTTCGAAAGAAACGAAAGTTTAAGTATTTCTAAATAATGCTTCCTTCGGTTGGATAGTACTGTCAAAGCTGTTCAATAGATGTCGCTCCGTCCTCGTAAGACGGTTAAAGTCAGATAGAGAGTCAGAATTCGATGCTATGACCCTCGGTAGAAAGCTCGGTGACCTAGTTGGTCAATGGCGTCTGCGCTAATGCAGGCGTTACTGTTTTAAAAAGTAATACTATAAAAATATATTAAATATAATTAAATATTTTTTTATTATAATAGACATAATTTTTAGTTGATGGGTGATAAAGTGAAATGACATGTGAATAGTACATAACTGCGGTGGCCAGTAAAAGATACATTGGCACGGAGAATCAGAAGACGCGGGTTCAAATCCCGTCCGAGGATGTGAATTTTTCTCTCTATAAATTTCAATATTTAATACACTTTTTTTGACAATCAGTGCCGAGACGAGTAAGTTGCTCGCATGATGTTAAGGGCCACGCTTGCCCATAACAGTACAGTGCCATTCAGAATTTTAAACTACAACAGTTTAAAAACCCTGTATGGCCACGAGAGATATGAGATGTTAAATATCTTGCTCAGTAATTTTGCTGGAACATCTCCCTTCATCGAAATACAGTAATGTTACCACACTACTGCTTCATGATTGTATAACTGGCAAAGGTCTGATACTTCTCCAGGTGTTCTCAGCAAAAGTATTACCACTACAAAACAAATACGTCCAACAAATCTTACATTCTTAGACCTTTCTCTTAGAATGTTTTACCACTAACCTAAAATTAAATAACATTTACCTCTCTAGTGTGGTCGCTAGGTGACAGAGTCTCCCTCATGGATAGAGACATAAGAAGTTCCTGAGTCAACTTCTGTCTTCCGAATGCGACGGCACCGCTCGTCACCATGATGCACTCTCGGCCTTCGTGGTGGCATTCTGCTACCTGTTAACACATTAATAAGCGATATTAACAGTATACGAGTATTTTGTGTATATGGTAATTATGATAAAAAGTGTCCTACGTCCTTCCCCGGGATGGAATTCAGAAGAATTTTGAAGACACAGAAAGTACCTGACACAAATTCAATTTGAAAAATTTAATACTAACTTCCATTCTATTACTTTGGTAAAAATCAGTTATTGGAGTGTAACTCAAAAACTACTGGGCTAAATTTGATGAAATTATAATGAGACCACAAGGGAAGCACCAGCTTTCAAACAAAAATACATCAAACAGAAATTTGAGATTCGGTCTACCCAATCGAAAGTTATGAGGTAACACATATTAAAAAAAATACAGTCGAATTGAGTACCTCCTCCTTTTTGGAAATCGGTAGAAAATTAATAAGTTACCACATTCACATGAAAATCTAAAATATGCTCCAGCTAGTCTCTGGGTCACTTTGTACTATACCGTACAGCTAAATGCTCATTAAATGAAGAAAAAATATCCTTATATTTTAAGATTGTATGACGAAGGTCAGGTACTTGCCAAGGCCACTAAGTAAATAATAGTTTCTGAATGACATTTAAGTAAATATATTTTTTGTGTGAAAATACGCCTCTTATCCTCAGAAAGCTCATGAACATCAGATCACGATTAGAAGATTTATTCAATTTCTTCTTCCGTTACTAATTGTTTATTGAACATCTTCAATAATTGAGAGTCAAGTGTACTCGATTAGAAACAGTTCTGAATTTATGTGTATTTTAGGTAAGGCTAGGACTATAATAGGATTATAGTATCTCTTTTGCGGTAAGGCAGCGTAACACAGAGTAGATAGTGCAATAAACATCTTTATCGGTCAATATCTGTAGCAACCCGTAATGAATTGCATTTAGGTATTAGTATTTATAAGAAGATATGTATTAGATACTAATTGTTATATGAACATCTTCACTAATTAAGAGTCAAGTGTACTCGATTATAAACAGTTCTGAATTGATGTGTATTAAGTAAGGCTAGGACTAGTATCTCTTCTGCGGTAAGGCAGCGAAACACAGAGTAGAAAGTGTAATAAACATCGTTATCGGTCAATATTTGTAGCAACCCGTATTGAATTGCATTTAGGTGGTTTACAGGCACACTGCTCTCTCTTCTATTGTTTTAGATGTTTAATATTCGATGTGTTATTTTTATACATTAAGGGCCTTACTTATAAACGCTGCTTAACTTTAAATGACGTTATTTAGTACTGCGCAAAGGAAAGATGTTCTGCGCCGTACAAAATGACTTTATTTAAATTTAAGTAGCGTTTATAAGTAAGGCCGTTATTTATTTATTTACTCGTACTACTGCGCTCTGCAGTTTCACCCTCGTGGTGATGGATGAAGTTGATGAAAAGTATTCTACGTCCTTCCCGGTTGTAACCTATCTCCTTACAAAATTGCATTATGATACGTTTAGCCGTTTACGCGTGAAAGCGTAACAAACTAACAAAATCACTTTCGCCTTTATTTTATTAAGAATATAATTTATTACACTATCAAACAACGAGACGTGTATTCATGACAGTAAAATTGCAGTCGCATCCTAAAATTATAACTGTAGTTTTGAGCGACACCGTACTGCACTTGTCACCCCGAGACGTAAGATTGTGAGTCTCTTTCGCACACTAACTGTACCCTTCACACCCAAATACAGCTGTATTAGTATATAATATAGGTAGTAATAGTAATACACGAGCATACTTATGCTCATGCACGATTACTTTGCGGCAGAATATCTGGCACTGGTGGTACCAACCAAGATATTCTCTCAACTACAAGTCGGGTTTCTACAACGCTTACTGAGTAAAAATGTATTAGTGTCTAGTCTGATAAAGTTTCCTTTTCAGTATTATTATTAAACCCATCCCAGAAACATCTGTTCGACAGCAATAAAACAACTCTTTGATTCACTCTGTGATATTATTGAAAGCAAAGGAAACTTCATCAGAAGAAACCAAACAAAGTTGACAAAGAAATTTGAAATTTAATATCAAAAAATAAAACTTGGGAACCGTCCGGGATAAACATGGCGAACGAAATCAAACAGGAGACAAACTTTATAATAGAAAGGATTCGACATTTTTTTTTGCGGGAAGACGAACTGAATCTATATTCATAAAATTAATTTTTTGTGTGTGTTTTTTAATATATATTGAAATTTATAGAGAGAAAAATTCCATCCTCGGATGGGATGCGAACCCGCGTCTTCTGACTCTCCGTGTCAGACGACCAACTAGGCCACCGAGGTTCGGGTCCGAGCATCGAATATTTTAACTCTCTATTTCACTAACCGTCTTGCGGGGACGGAGTGACATCTATTGGACAGTTTAACAGTACCATCCAACCGAAAGAAGCATTATTTAGAAATACTTAAACTTTCGTATTGACATCGCGCCCTTGTAATTTTTATAGTATTACTTTTTAAAGCACTAACGCCTGCTGAGATCGCTAAAGCAGGCGTTAGTGCTTTAAAAAGTAATACTATAAAATAAAAAAGACGTGTGTCACTCGGTGACTGCCGCGGTAAAGCTATTGCATAGCTGTTTTTATCAACTTATGCAATTATAAATATTTAACCAATGCCATCTAGAGGCGAGTTGCTGAACTAAAGAGACAAGCGTGATATTTCAAAAAGTCATTAAAAGTTCTGCTATTCATCGATAGATGGAGTCTGAGTGGGGGGGTGTTAGGTTATTTTCGTTACGGAATTTCTGGATTCGGTCTCCACGCTCAAGGCCCGCGATAGAAGCTATGCAATAGCTTAAAAATAATACTTTATAGGCTTTTGTTTAAGCTCACTTAATGGTCATACTGATGACGCAGTGTACTACCACTGCGTGTAATATAACATCTGTAATATATACTATATATATACTAATATTATAAACCGGAAAGTTTTGTATGTTTGTAACGAATTGGCTCAAAAAGTACTGGACCGATTTCAAAAATGTTTTCACCATTGGAACGCTAAATTCAACCTGAGTAACATAGCCTATATAAGATTCATCATCATCATCATCCATTACCGCGCCGGTGAAACCGTGGAGAGCAGCAAGTATATAATAAAGTATTAGGTGATTAGCGGAAGATTTTGAAACTTGAGGGTGGTAGCTACTATAGCTAGCCAGGTGGACAACAGAAGTGCCCTACCACCGTGCTAGTAGATTTCACCACAATGTTCTTCGCCGGTAGTTCGATCCTGTGGCCGTCTAATCATCGGCCGACTTTTGTTACCCCTGTTATATTAGGCCTATTATGGAAAATGACCATTTATTACTTTCTCTGAATCTTTAACTGTTCCTTTAACAATTTCCGTTAACACTTTATTAGTCTTGAGCACAGACATGCTTTTGAAAATTGCTTTATCACTGGGATAACAACATAACTTAATAATTTTGTCTAGTAGTTACTTTCTCTGTCTTCGAAATAAACTTGTATCTGGCGTACTTCCGGAATTCCATCCATTAAAATTAAAAGCTTGCAGGAGTTCTGCTGTGTTCGCTAAGTGCTTTTGCCTTTGATAATGGTCTTCAGAAATGCAGCTGAAAAGCGGATTGCAAATGAACTTGGGATTTGCTGGCTATTTAGATTTGTGCTTTGAGTATTGCGGTCGTAATTTATTCTATTAAGAAACTATTTTAAAAAACTATAAGATTAACAGCATATTTCTTTAATAGTACTTCTTCCCTACCGGTGAAGTAAATACCTGGTACGGCATGGTACGAAAGCTTGCTATTTCACGTTTCCAGCAGAGGTGGAAAGATAGACATATGAGTAAAAACAAATGAATGGACGTCTCATACTTTTGCAACAGTATTTAAAATGACTTTAACAATACGATGATTATTTGATAATCACTTAACACCTTATTTTAGCATGTCTTTTCTTGACTTTTATAAGTAAATAATAACTTTTACGTCAAACATTTACCTGTTCAATAATAGAAGCCAGCCGTCCCAAAGCAAGCCCATTTCCATCCTCCCTCGTGATGACCGCACTGCCGAGCTTGACCACCAGCCTCCGGGCGTACTTAAGCTGAGACCTATCAGTAAACGTACGTTTCTTGCGTTCCGCACTACCGAGGTTGCGCTTGTCCGCGTTAAGGCCCTGAGAAAGAGAATGAAAGCGTCATTTTATTTATAGAAATTATCGAGAATTCTCATCAGTGTCAACTGGGAGCACACAGACGCTGTTAAGTTGCCCTAAAAATTGTAACGTTACAGCCGTTTAGTAGGTCTAAAAAAAACTAACATTCCATTAGTATGTCAAGAATATTGCCCTATACTATATATCACTAAATAAGAAATATAAAAAGGAAATTGAAAACAAATATTTTATATGAAACACAAAGTATGACCTGTCTCAGTTCACTTCAGCGGATAAATGCCCATGTGGCCAAGAAATGAAACATCCAAGTTAACACAGGAATACGAATCCATCCATAATAAGGGTAGCTGCTTCATTCATGATGAATAACATATCCAAGATGAGTTTAAATACGAAACTACATAAACATAATCATAAACAGGTGGACAGGTAACATAGAAAGCGAATGAAAATGCGTGATCCATGAATATTTAAAAATGTTATGAGATGAGCATCTGATTTGCTCGAACCCGGCGAGACGTATTCTATCCCCAACGTGAGTGTCTTCCGGTTGATTACTGCTGATCATCAACTTAATTGATACTAAATGGCATACAAAGGGAAACTTGAAATTCTTTGAAATATATCAACGCAAAGATACCAGCGTTTTTAGAATTCGGTTGTGCCACATAGCAATCGTATTTCCGAAAGCGCGAGTGACCTACAAAACTTGTTAACAACGCCTTAAAATAAGACTTTTATAAATTTCCAAAAACTTGTACTGCCGAAATTCCAAATAACCGTTTCTTCTAAAACACGTCTGGGATCCATACATTACACGTACGCTTGTAAATATATCGTGGAAAGTGTAAAAATGCTTTTCAACCTATTTTATCGCCTTTTAAAGTAGGTATTACGGTGTTTAAAAACCCCTTTGAGATTGTAGAACGCTGTTTTATGAACCGGTTCAGTGTGGATTATAAGAGCTGGTTAAACCACAGCTGGGAAAAACAAGTGAACTGATAGTAAGTAAGTGATAAGCAAAATATGGAAGATATGTTAGTTGCAACTTTTATTTGTTGAATAACTATAGGTATTCAGCACACGGTTTCCCCCGTTTGGCCTACTTATTACAGTTACAAAAATAATATCATATATGTTATATATAAAATATATGTAACCTTGTATTGCGAAATGAATTTTACCAATATATTGCCTTCATCTAAGTTCTTACTTAAGATAATTTATTGATTCAGGCGTTACTTTGCGGAAATCCATTATTAAAAAAACGATATAAAAAAATATTTAGTGACACTTCCGCTGAAAAGAAAACAATGATTTGGGCCTATTTGGGGGCGTGCACCACCCTCCCTCCCGCATAAAATGCTAATAGGAAGAATACAAAATGTCGGTCTAGCGCTCGACGAGTCAACATCTCCTGAGGATGCCTTGTGTAGAGGCGAAACACGTGTCGAATCGGTTTTGGTTTATTTGGGGTTTCTTGTGTTTTTTTTATTTTGTATTCTTCCTATTAGCATTTTATGCGGGAGGGAGAGTGGTGCACGCTCCCAAATAGGCCCAAATCATTGTTTTCTTTTCAGCGGAAGTGTCACTAAATATTTTTTTAATATCGTGTTTTTCTTACCTAAGCCTTTGTTTTTTGATCTTCTAATATTAAGAAAAGGTCATGAAACATGCTTCAAATCTACATTTTCCAGGTATAACCATTTCACTGCATTAATATTCAACCAAACTGTATGAAACATGCGGAACCTAATTGGAGCGTGAACTATTATGAAATGATTGATATCTTTTTGGTGAAAGTCACGCTGTTACTGTAAGCGTTACAACTGAATGGGCCAGCACGACCTAGGAAGTACCAAACTCCCACATAACAACGACGTGAAGTTATATAGCTTACTATTGCGTTTCAGTCAGTCTGTGGAAGTTTCCGGAGGCCGACCACCCCCCACTCCCCCCACTCCCCCACTCCCCCCTTCTCCTTCACCTTCACCCTCCCGGTCACCCTGCCGCCCACACCCCTTCTATTTCTTCCACTCACTCGGTATCACTTACCATCAGGTGAGCCGCCCACTCGATTGCCAAAGTATCGCATAAAAAATAAACTATATTACAGTTGAATAGCTATTTATCAGTAATTTGCTGAAGTTGCAACCGCGTGGCGATGATGGTGAATCAAATATAACCTATGTTACTCAGGAGTTATGCTGCTTTCTACTTGTGAAATATTGTTTTAATCGATTAAGTAGTTTTTGAGTTGATTCATTACAAACAAACAAACAATCACATATTTCCTCTTTATAATTAGTATAGAAATAGCTGCGCTCTGCGGTTTCACCTGCGTGATGATGGATGATGATGAATCAAGTTACTCTTACTCAGGAATAATGTACCTTTCTACTTGTGAAAGATTTTTTAAATCGTTTAGTTAGTTTTAAGTTTATCCATTACAAACAAAGAAACAATTAAATATTTCCTTTTTATAATTAGTATAGAAATAGTTGCGCTCTGCGGTTTCATCTGCGTAATGATGGATGATGATGATGATTCAAGTTACTCTTACTCAGGAATAATGTATCTTTCTACATGTGAAATATTTTTTAAACCGTTTAGTTAGTTTTAAGTTTATCCATTACAAACAAAGAAACAATTAAATATTTCCTTTTTATAATTAGTATAGAAATAGCTGCGCTCTGCGGTTTCACCTGCGTGATGATGGATGATGATGAATCAAGTTACTCTTACTCAGGAATAATGTACCTATCTTTCTACTAGTGAAATATTTTTTAACCCGTTTAGTTAGTTTTAAGTTTATCCATTACAAACAAAGAAACAATTAAATATTTCCTTTTTATAATTAGTATAGAAATAGCTACGCTCTGCGGTTTCATCTGCGTAATAATGGATGATGATGATGATGATGATGATTCAAGTTACTCTTACTCAGGAATAATGTATCTTTCTACTTGTGAAATATTTTTTAAATCGTTTAGTTAGTTTTAGGTTTATCTATTAAACAAAGAAACAATCAAATCTTTCCTTATATAATAGTGTATATTCCGTATTGCACTTTTTGATCGGGTCACAATGCGTATACAGCCTCTGTGTGACGGGCGTGAATATACAAGTTTTTATGTTGATACTTTATTTAATAACGGTTTTATGCGAGATGATACTCGCATAAAGATTCACACACCGATATGGCCCTTCTTATAAACCCTTAAATATAAATAACATTTATAAAACATCAGATACCTAATTCTATAGTTGGCGTGTACTAAATATATTCAAGTTTTTCACGCAGAGATTCCTATTTTCGCATCTAATACCAAACACACGGCAACGGTTCTCTTATTAAGTGAAGGTACGCACAAAAACATTCATGAAATGCGGGTACATTTTGTGAAAGTCAAAATTGTATATTTTACGAGTATATCTTGCGTTTTTAGATTACCTTTAGAAAATATTTCAGAAACGTTTTCCCCCGCAAGTTAGTTTATATTTGTTGTGGCCGTTTCACAATATCCAATAATTTCCGCATATCTTACTTAGAAAATATGAAATTGGACGTATGTAACTTTGTTTTGGCAGTTTTTTTGTATAGGAACTACTTACGTAAAGTGTCATCATAATATGGTGATGAATGATCATAATCATCATCCATCACCATGCGGGTGTAACCGTAAAGCGCAGCTAGTTCACTATAAAGGTATGTCAGTGTGGCACTATCAATGCCTAATTACCCCGAAGGATAATATATTCGTAGTAATATATATTTCTACAAATACGAATGTATATAGAAACCTCAGTTGCGCGCGGGCGCTTGCTTCGGTAGAACGCGTGTATCGTTCGGCCTATCATTATACATAGTAACCGGTTCGAGCAGCGCGCTCCGCGCACTATCGCGTGCATTGTTTGCGACGCGCTAGATAAGCGTCAATTATGAGTGAAGAACATATTGGTGGTGTGCAAAACGAGGAGAATGACGCGATGAATAAATACGGTGAGATGACAGGAAGCTGTGATAGTTTGATTGACATGGAGTTGGATAGGACGGAAGAAAGTAGGCAGTTAGCAGACATAAGAAAAACGAGCAAAAGGGGTCGAGTTATAGATCAAGAAGAGTTATGGATTACTGTAGGCAGGAAAGGGAAACGTTTCGCTCGAGCGTCAGAGAAAGATGAAATGAAGAGATTATCGGAAGAGTACGTGGAGGTGTCCTTAACTTGTACGGAGAAGTTGCCTAAGCGATTTAAGTTGGCAAAAGCTCTTAGAGACGAAAATATACCAGACGTAATAGAAATTAAATTTATTAACTCGTATAAAGCTTCCATATTATTTAAAAAGGAAGAGAGTGCTGACAAACTGCTAAAAACAAAAATGTTTAATGAAAATGGATTTAAATGTCAAAAAACACTAGAAGTTAATCAGTCGTATGGGGTAATAAAGGATATAGATATAGATATGACCGATGAAGAAATATTAGAGAGCCTTAGTAGTGAGACCTTGATTATGGGCATAAAGAGATTGAAACGTAAAAATAGCTTTGACGGGAGGTGGGAGGCGTGTAAGTCAATTCGCGTTTGCTTTAAAGGGTCATCTTTACCAACTCAGGTCCGCATATTTGACACATTAGTCAGTGTCAGCCCGTACGTTTACCCAGTTACGCAATGCTCTCACTGCTGGAGATATGGACATTCTATAAAAATGTGCTCGGCAATCAAACCTGTCTGTCCAAAGTGTGGTAACAATCATTCAAACTGTGACACTACGTCATTTTTGTGTAACAACTGTGGAGGTAAGCATATGGCCCTTTCGAAAACATGTCCATTATTTACAAAAGAAAAAAAATTGCGTGAACTGATGGCGGAAA
Organism: Selenia dentaria; assembly: GCA_917880725.1. NCBI lineage: Eukaryota > Metazoa > Arthropoda > Insecta > Lepidoptera > Geometridae > Selenia > Selenia dentaria. Next base: position 26,166,901 of record OU862893.1, read on the forward strand.
AAAATTGTTCTTATAAACAGGCCCTTAACATTTACGTAACAACACCATGTGAGCCTGAAGTTATATTATCACCGATTTCAATTAGACCTACAGATACAATAATCCAATTAAACGAGTCGGAACCAATCACCAGACCTGTTACATATGCGAGTAAATTAAAGGAAAAAGGAGAAATAATACATAACCTACCGAAAAAGAGTAAACAGAAGATTAAGAAAAAAGAAAACAATAAGGCAGACTATAGTTTGAATAATAAATCATGGGAAAATAGCGAGTGTGAAAGTTTTGTACAGGAACAGTCTCGAAGCGAGGGGAATAAAATAAACAAAGATAAAATATCCTGGCAGATGTTGTTTAATAAATTGAAAGAGAAAATGCTAGAAAAAGACTTATCATGGGAAGAAAAAGTGAAAAGCTGTATGAATATAATTTTTGAAGAGATATTGTCATTTGTGGTAAATCACTTGTCAGCTTGGGCTTGTTTCAATTTTCTAAACAAATATGGATAGTCACAACTTACAAACAACAGATGGACATACCGCGCATTCCACTGCAGTTAATATACTGCAGTGGAATGCGCAAAGCATACGACCTAAATCCCCCGAGTTTGAATTGTTATTACACCAAGAGAAAATCCATATTGCAATTATTAGCGAGACTTGGTTCGACCCAGGCAGCAGTTTCCGCATTAGGGGCTATAACACGTTCAGATCAGATCGCGAGGACGGGTATGGTGGAGTAGCAATACTAACACACTGGTCAATAAAAGCACAACAAGTTAATATGAATATCTCGAATACAGGCATTGAAATAGTTCACGTGTCGATTCATAATTGTGAACATATTCAAAATGTAGTCTCAGTATATTGCACCTCATCTGTAAGAACCACTGTGAATCAATGGGACGAACTGTTCCAACAACTGTCCCAAAAGACAATTATAGCGGGCGATCTGAATGGCCACCATTCTAACTGGTCCACCAAGACGGACACCAGAGGCCTACAGATATTTAACTCAGCTTTGGACAATAATTTCATCACTCTTAATGATGGTACTCATACACGCATAAAACTTGTGAACGGTGTGATACAAAAAACATCCCCAGATGTAACGTTAGTTTCGACAGATATTGCGATTAAATTCAGTTGGAAAGTAATCAATGAGACTTTAGGAAGTGACCACTCAATTGTGAAGATGAGTACCGATATTACGCCTACTACTTTATTTAAAAAACGACGAATTTTCAGGAAAGCTAATTGGATGCAGTATAAACAAAAAATAGAAGAAGCATTATTTAACTACACTTTACCCATAGAAAATCAAAATGCTTACAACAGTTTCACAGAAATAATAAATAAAGTAGCAGATGAAGTTATACCATCGACCAGAATTTACGACAACCCTATAAGGTCTAGTGAATTTACGCCTAGACCTTATTGGTCACAGGATCTGTCTAAATCTGTTGCGGTCCGTCGTATAGCCCTTGCAGAGTTCAGAAGAAACCCTATACCAGACAATCTAACTAATTTACAGGAAAAAATCGCTGAGTGTCAGCGGCTAATTCGTCGCAGTAAAGTCAAGTCCTTTCAAGGGTTCTGTGATAGTATTGGCAGTGTTGCATCAACAAGTGAAATGTGGCTCCGAATGAAATGGCTCAAGGGCTATAAAACAAGTAGACCAGTGGTAGATAGTGAGAAAGCAAGATTATTATTAAGTAGCTTAACTCCAGACTATGTGTCACCAGCTATGCCTAATTTTACCTCAATTAATCAACAGTTGAATTCTCCGGTTTCGATACAGGAATTAAATAATTGTATTAAGAGTTCTGATACTGCTCCAGGTGCTGATAATATTTCATACTCTATGATCAGTAATCTCCCTCAAGTAGGTAAATTAGCACTAGTTTCACTATATAATAGATTTCTATCGGAAGGTTTTGTTCCCAACCAATGGAGGAAGATTAATATAATCCCTGTACCGAAACCTGGAGGTGAAAATAGATTGTCAGCGGGTATCAGACCTATTGCACTATTGTCTTGTCTCTGCAAAACATTCCATACAATAATAACTCGCAGGCTTGACTGGTTTATGGAGAAAAATGACTGTTTACCGAAAGAGACACTGGGATTCAGGAAAGCACGATCCTGTCTTGACAATCTAACTAGACTTGTGACTCGTATTCAGATTGGATTTACAAACAAATACTCGACTGTAGGATGTTTCATAGACATAGACAGTGCATATAATAATGTCAATTTAACAAAACTTACTACGATTATGGATGATATTGGAGTGGGATCGCCGCTTTGTACATACATTTGGAAATTTCTTAATGAGCGCTCTGTTACTATTCTTCTAAATGATGGTAAAACTCTCTGTAGAACAACGGGGATGGGCATATCACAGGGCGATCCATTATCTCCGATATTGTTTAACGTCGCCACAGCCAAAATTTGTCAAGATATTCAGCAAGTGTTTATATCACAGTATGCGGATGATTTTGTAATTTATAACTCTCATAAAAACCTATCCTTGGCAGTAATTGAGGTACAAAATGCCTTAGACATAATTAGTAATCTTATTGATGAACTTGGCCTTAATATTTCTTATAGGAAGTCAAAAGTATGTTTGTTCAGCAGAGGTAGATCAAGAAAAAATATCAATATTAGTGTAAACGGTAACATAGTACAACAAGTCGATTCGGTAAAATACTTAGGTATGTGGCTTGACAGAAGTTTGAGATGGGGTAGACATATTAACGAAATCAGAGATAAAACCCTTAAATTTTTAAATGTTTTTAAAGTTCTAGCCGGAGTAAAATGGGGAATACATCCTAAACACCTCCGCCGCCTTTACATTTCAATTATTCGTAGTAGGCTTGACTACTGTAGTTTTTTATATGATGTTAGTGTAAAGAGCCATCTAAATAAACTCAACATTGTACAAAATCAGGCAATGCGGATCATAGGAGGTTTTATTAGAAGCACACCGATCCACGTAATGGAAAGTGAGTTGTGCATCCAACCGTTACATATCCGTAGAATGTACTTAGCTGGTAAATTTTGGTTGAGATGTAAATCCTTTAGTAACGATTTAAGTATAAATGTTATAGAACAACTAAGCGATATTATCCATTGCACTTACTGGACTAGGAAAAAAACACCTCTACTCGTTAAAATTAATAACATCTACAAGGAACATCAAATTCATTCGGAGAGTAAATTAAAAATACATTGTTTGGATACCTGGATAAGTAGCTTCAATCTGACGGATAATATACAAACAGATGTAGATGGTATTAATGTTTCTAAACGACACACTAGCACATCGGAATTGAAAAGTATATGCAATGATTTTATTAACAATAAATATGGCACATATTATCAAATGTTTACGGATGGATCTAAGGAGGCAACAGGATCAGGTGCAGCATTCTTTGATCCTCAATTAGGAATATATGCAAAATTTAAAATAAATGTCGATATCTCAATTATGCATTGTGAACTAATAGCGATTTCTGAGTCCTTGTCATATGCTTTTACTATTAACAGAAATAAAATTGTTATCCTATCCGACTCAAAGAGTGCACTTTTACATTTGGCTTCGTTGACCTCGAGCATTCGAGGTCACCCGATAGCCTACAGCATCCTAGACTCTATCTGTAAACTTCAAGACTTAAACAAAACAATAGTGGTGCAATGGATACCTTCGCATGTTGGCATTTTGGGTAACGAAGAAGTTGACCGGGCAGCAAAACAAGCTATAAATGATGGAGTTTTGTATAGATGTTTACCATTATACACTGAAATATTAGGTAAAGTTAAAAAACTATGTAGAAGCAGTTGGCACGAATATTTCGATGAAAGGTCACTGTCTAAGGGAATCTGGTACAAAACTATTCAATGTGAACTACCTCGTTACCCATGGTTCGATAGAATGAGTCTTAGTCGCAAACACGTGGTCGCACTACTAAGACTTCGTTCTGGACATATTCCGTCTAACAAATTTAAATTTTTGATGAAGATAACACACTCGCCGAATTGTACGGACTGCGGTGTAGTAGAAGATGTGCAGCATGTGTTGGTGGAATGTGTCCGGAATGACGCCTTGCGCCAAAATCAGTTGGTGATTGACGCCAATGTAGGAGTTTGCAACAGTGCCCTGGCTTCTCCCGCTTCGGCAGAGGCCAGGTCACTTATTAGATTATATTTATATATTTTTGGATGATGCCATAGTATCTAGTTGGTCTTATCATGTAAATTTGCTTTACGGGGGTGACATTGTCAAACTGATGACAAAACTCCCTTAAAAAATTTTGAATTAAAAAAAAAAAAAAAAAATATAGAAACCTGGCACTTTAATCGTAAACGAAACACAAAAACGCTTGCAGCTTGCAAATACTTACTTCCTACCAGAATTTTTACTCTAAGGTAGTAATAAACATGATAACATACGTGAAATGAAGAGTGGGAGGTTTTTTTGCGTAGACAATGTTATTTATCTGTTTACCTAAATTTATCTATATCCATATCACTATTATAAACTGGAAAATTTTAAAATTTTTATCGGTTAGGTTGGCAAACGAGCAAGCGGCTCACCTGATGGTAAGTGATACCGTCGCCCACGGACATCCGCAATACCAGAGGTCTCGAGGATGCGTTGCCGACCTTTGAGGAAGGATGAGATAAAAGGGGTGAGGGTGGAGAGGGGGGGGAGGGAGAATAGGGAAGGGGGGCATCGGGACTCCGGAACCTCCCACAAACCGACGAAATGCAATAGCAATCTATGTTACTTCACGTCCGTGTTATGTGGGAGTGTGGTACATCCCCGGTCGTGCCGGCCCATTCGGCTGTGGGGTTACAGCGTGGCACTACCACCGTTCCAATGTTCGCTTTTTTGTTGGTTTGAAGAAATATTTCGCCATTAAAACCCTACATTATCCCTGATGAACATAGGCTATATATTTTGATTTATCATCATCATCATCCATCACCGCGTAAGTGAAACCGCGGAGAGCAGCTAGTATGAGATATCCAGAGACAATAAAAACGAAATGTAGAGTTTAACATACTGACATACAACGGTCGTGATATGTCGGTGGCATTTTAGCCTGAAACCCTCGTTGACCCCTGGCCAGCTGGCCACCAGCCAAACTCGTAATGCCTTCATCAAAATAAAACGGTCATACCTGCACTCCAAATGTTACGTTTCAGAAAATCTTATTACATTTTTTAAATGTTTATCAGGACTTATCACGTATTATTTAATATAGGTACAAATATGTACCTTTCGCTCGACGTTTCGGCCATGTTGCAATGGCCATGGTCATGAGCTGACTCTTTTAAATGTTTATCGGGACTTATCACGTATTATTCAATATAGGTACAAATATGTACCTTTTGCTCGACGTTTCCACCATGTTACATTGGCCGTGGTCACGAGCTGACTCTTTTAAATGTTTATCGGGACTTATCACGTATTATTTAATATAGGTACAAATATGTACCGTTCGCTCGACGTTTCGACCATGTTACAATGGCCGTGGTCACGAGCTGACTGGCTGACTCTTATTACATACCAAATAACATATGAGACGACGAGTATTATATTATTTTCTACCAACTCCCAAAAAAAGGACGAGGTACTCAATTAGAGAGATTTTTTATTTGTTACTTCAAAACTTTCTATTGGGTGGACCGATTCTCAAAATTCTTTTTTGTTTGAAAGCTGGGGCTTCCCGTCCCATTTAAATTTCATCAAATTCGGTTTAGAAGTTTTTGAGTTACACTCCAATACCTGATTTTGACCAAAGTAATGCAATGGAAGTCGGTATAATTTTTTTCAAATTGCACTTGTTATATTATAGAGGGATCGCGATAATCTTGGCATAATATTACCGTGATACCTTTGGAAGCAACCATTGAATTGTGATAAAAAGTAGTTTGTATGTTAATCCAGGGTGTAATTTGTTTCTTAGTTAATCTTATTAAGTTTGTTATTTGAAAGAATTAGTTAATTAAGTAATTTAATTAATAGTACAGGATCCATGGGTCCATGGGTCCATTTTTGCACTTGATTACTATCAAGCTGATTTTCCGTGAGTAGCTTCATTTTGATATGACGCCCAACAATACCCTGTACGAATCTCTCGATTGTGGTGAGCCAACAGAGGTAAGGATACAATATGTCGATTTGATGATTCTCAAATATTCATTACTAACTGGATTATCTTTAGTGAAGTCTCAAGAGAATTATCTAAATTATTTGAAAAATATTTGTCCTACAAAATCTATGGTTTGATCATAGATCCCCTCCTTACATGTATGGATAACGAGGTCTAAATGATTACCAACTAGCTGATTTTTCTGTTTTTACTTAGTTACTATTAATATAATTTAACAGTCATATTGTCCCACAAATTGCGTGGTAGGTTATCCCGGTCCTACGCTCAAAAGTAGTAGTACAGATCCTTGATGTAAAAATGATTACTATCAAGCTGAATCTTCGCGAATAGCTTCGTTTCGATGAGACGCCCATATATAATTATATACTTATATAATTATATATGGATATATATCAAGCTCAAACGGCTAAGAATGGCAAAACGTAGATGAGACGCTGGATTAACACATTTAGGATACTTTTCAACGTAACCAAGCGGGTGATATACCACCCAAGGAGCGCAACCGATTTTTACCATAATTTTAAAGAATAACTTAACTGGCAAACACTCACAGATGATATTGAATCTGTATTTGGAGATTAATTAATAGAGTTCAAGCTTACTACAGTCGCTTTGCAGACGACGGGCCGGGCCGGGGCGGTCAATTTTGCCGCGAACGATAGCGCAAAGGGTATCCTATACTACCAACGCACACGGAGGGCAAAAAGACCGCGCGGCATATGCGTAGCTACGTAGAGGCGAGAGCAGCCGCGGGCATCGGCGGGCAGATGCGGTCTTTATTTCTTCGCGGTCAAAAAGACCGCCCCGCCCCGCCCGATTATTTCAAGTCATTTATACAAGACATTAAAAAAAAATTATTAAGAAATTATAAGCTTACATATATAGAGAATGTATACATTTTGTAAAAAAATATATGATGAAGTGTTTATAAACTTGTTAATATTTTTCTTGCTTTGATTGAACATTTTAAACCTAAATTAATTACCATAAAATATTCACCGTGGGAGAGGCGGCACCTGGCGGTTAACCGCCTAATCTGGCGGTGCCACTTATCTGCGATTTAACTAATGGACCCTTTCAACTAATACACCACAACCCAGTACAGAATATTTTATTAGTATGATAGTATATTCAAACTTCTTGGTATATAAACTGAGCAGTGTTCTATGTTGTCTCCAGAGGCCGCAGAACAAACAATTTGCGAAAAAGTATTCGAATCGCAAGCGACAACGCGTCACCCTTATGCGTACCAACTATTAGTTATCTGTGTCACAGTTGCTGTAGATAAATGAAAAAACAAATTTCTGTCTTGCCACGGACCACCAACTAGTTGTAGGTAGTGTACAGAACATGTAAAAAGCGTTCTATCTTTAAATAAAATTTGTGTAAAACAATTGTGCAAAGCCAACATAATGTTAATACTTGAAGTAGATAGATAGATAAAACATTTATTTGCTTCTTCAATACACAGATTACATTTATTACATTTTAAAAGATTTTATATTACAGAGATGAGTAGGTGTGTATGTCATTTTATGCGATTTTTGTGACTTCTTCTCATTACTAACTTCTGAATCCTTGGTCCTGTTCTCAATTTTGATCATTTTGAAAGGAATTGCCATTTGGTTCCAAAAATCTTGTAATCAATTTCTGTCGGCTTCGCGGAATACTTCGAATGCTTCCAGGGACCACCAGTGGTCCACGGACCACCGTTCGAGAACCACTAATCTAGGGCAACTGTGACATAGATAACTCAAAGTTTGTACACCAAAGCGTGACAAGTTGACGCTTACGATACGAATACTTTTTCGCAAATTGTTTGTGCTACGGCCAATTTACTCTTCAGGAATCGTCGCGGTAACCGTTCTGTTATTTCTAGCGGTATACGTTTACTTCCAACCCACTTCCTTGACATCCCTCATCAAACCACATTTAAAATTAAATCTTAATCTCTGGCCACAATAGCTCAATAATGAACCTAGGGAGACTTCAAGCTTCAGCTTTTGTGTAACAAGAACTCATGATCACCGATTAATCATGAACCTGAATTCATCTATGTACAATTACTCAAGTTGTATTTTAGGTTAATAAATATATTTTAGGTATTGCTATTACATGTAACGTCCGACTAGTATATAAGAACAGAAATAGCCTGTTTCAAAGAATGTTTATATTATGCTATGCTCCATGAAGCAATATCATTTATCCTTTTTCACCTTATAGAGATTTCTAAACATAGACTCAATATCCTCTCTATTCCTACGGCATAGCGAACGAACGATGTTGTGTTGAACTATAATCCTTCTTAAGCATGTTACACATTATCACCTACTTCGACAAAGCCGCGAACTATGGCGCATCAAGAACTCTGATTGTTGCTTCGCTTTCATGACTCGGTAGTAGCAGTAGAACTAGAAGCAATAGAACACTCTATAAAATACACAATCAATTTATATATCAATATCAATCATCATCTCAGCCGTAAGACGTCCACTGCTGAACATATGCCTCCCCCACAAATTTCCGAAAGGACCGGTTAGAAGCGGCCTGCATCCAACGTCGTCCTGCTACCGTTATCAGGTCGTCAGTCCACCTTGTCGGTGGACGACCTACGATGCGCTTGCCGGTCCGTGGTGTCCACTCTACAACCTTTCGGCCTCATCGGCCATCTGGCCTGGCCACTTCCACTTCAACTGGCTTATCTTCTAGGCTATGTCGGTGACTTCAGTTCGTATATCATCGTATATTTAGATTATATCAATATCAATAGATATAATCAATAGAATAAGAGTCTTGATTGGTGACTGACCGACTGATTGACAGACAAAAGCAACCGCGTCGTTGAGACTTGAAACTTGGTTTGTGTTTGTGTTGGTAGGTAGAGGTGTACTAATAAAAAAAGAGTTTTTCTAAATTCAACCTCTAAGGAGGTAGAAATGAGTGAAAATGTTTGTATGAAAGTGTTTTCTTTTTGAACTTATACGTGTGCAAAATTGTATTTGAAATGGATTTGAAAAGGATGATACCTTGTTTGTTTATTTTTTGTTTTGTTAATTTATTGGTGTAAATATTTGTATTTAGATAGTGATTAAAAAATACTTTAAAATTATCCGTAGTTATTTCGTGTAATTTTATTTTGCAAATAACAATTTTCCCCGCTTTTATTTAAAAGTAAAAAAAATATAGAAATACAAGTTTACGTCATGTTTTATCAATCCAATGCAAAATGAAACTCGAAGCACTGGCACAATACGCTGGCCTCGTCATGGCCATAGGAGAAGAAAAAATACTTTACGCAGGCGATGTTGTGCGCAAAAGCTAGTGATGTATAATTACTGAAACATTTTGGAATAAAGTCTAAATCACGACCGAAACCATCACGAATCCGTGACATATTAATGAAATTAGAAACTCCGACAAATTTACTTCAACAGATAAATTATAAATTCATCAATAATGTATTATTTTGAGCCGGATACATAACACATTGTCCAGTTTGTCAAATAAATGAATGTTCTAGCAAAGTTTAAAGGTGGTCAAGTAATCTGACATGGCTAGTCAGAAGACGCAGGTTCAAATACCGTCTAGTATGTAATTGTTCTCTTTTAGAATTTAAGAGTTTGTATAAGTTGCGCAAGTGCTTTGAAATCATTTTCAAAAAATCGACAATCTTTTCTTTCGTTTCAAGATTTAAAATCATAAAATATATTAAAATCAAATTATAGATTTGATGTATTTGTGTCATTTCGATGGCTCGCAAACTGTGTGTAGCATGCCTAAGTCGATTTTTTCCTCAGCGTCTATCACCTCCCACAAATACATAAATCTACGATGCCTCCTCTGTCAATATTTTTATTTACTCTCGTATGCCTTTACTTTCGGCTGTAATAAAATTCACCCAAAGCTCAGCGATTTTGTTTTCTGAAGCTTAGAACTTGATTGCCAGGAAAGTCGAATTCCGTTTGACACTTCATTATTTATGCAAAAGACCTGGCTTATAATGAGTCAAAAATTTGATAGAAAATTGAGCTTTACTTCCTTGCAAAAGTCGGGATTTACAGAACGCTTTGAATGTAGGTCATTTCGTTTCGCAAGCCTCTTGGAAATTGGTGAAATGTTGTTTGATGTGATTAAAAGTGAAATTGACTTTGATTCGCCTTTGAAAATGGGAGTAAAATGCTTTTATGGTCAAAATGAAACTTAATTCTAGAAGCATGAAAGTGCTTGTTCTAATCTAAAAAACATAATACAAACTACTTGAAAATTTCTGCTATTATTAATCTATGGTTTATATAACCAACCTATTCTACGATATTAATAATAGATAATGTTTGTTTGTGAGTTCGAATATATGAGTTAATCAAGAGGAAGCTCCATTATTCCGGAGTCGATCAGTTACAGTTGGAGAAAATCGAAGTTTTTTATGTATATATTTTTTTATCCAATATGCAGCAATGAAATTAATATCACCTAATGTTACAAAGGTCGTCGCCGTGATCCTGCAGCGTAGATAAACTCCCATGGGCATCGGAAATGCCGAAACCTAGGTCGATAACGTGGTTCTTTGACATTAAATTAAGATTAAAATTCTAAAGTTGTAAGCTGGTGAGAAAATTAGTACTTCTTTGGTCTGTATCGGCTTAATGGATATGGATAAAAATTGAGATGGAGATAGCTTATGAGATAAACACAAAAGTTTTTATAGTGATACGTAATTTAGCTCTGTTGGCGTGAATAACAAAAAAAATCGGGAGTTCGCTTCGTTACAGATATCCTACTATCCTACTAATATTATAAATGTGAAAGTTTAGATGGATGGATGGATGCATCGATGTTTGTTGCTCTTTCACGCACGGCTAGGCCAATTTTGATGAATGTTAGTATCGAGGTATATGAGGCTTTGGATTGACACATAGGATACTTTTCATCATCATCATCTATCACCACGCGGGTGCAACCGCGGATTGCAGCTAGTTTTCATACAACAGCTAGATGTCATGGCAATACGAATAATCGGCTTAGCGAGAACAATATTTGTAATTTTAGATAGGTACTAAAATGGAGGAAGGATGTGTACTTTTCTCTCAAAGATTACAAAGATTGGTCTCGCTAAGCAGGCATTAGTGCTTTCAAAACAATATAACAAAAAAATAATCTATTTATCAGCAGCTGCTTATTCATAAACATTAGAAATACCTCTTTCAAAAGCTTATGTCCTAGTAATACTTGTGGTACGATTGTAATTTTACACCTCTTATAAACCATTTAACAACACCATTTAATAATAGAACATAGGATAATAGGATACATGAATGCAGATGTAAATGATGTTGATACATATTTACCTATATATATCTCGTGGAAATAATTTCCTGGTTGATCTTCCTATTAATATACAAGGTAAGTACTACATAGTTAATTGAATGTAATGGATACGAACAACGGGTCTAGTTTCCATACCGCAGCTTATTACTTATTCTGTGACACAGCGTTGGCAGAGTATGACCAGTTTAGTTGATATATGGCAGCTGTTAATATTGTATATAGGTATATATTTTATATAAGGTATAGGGTATAAGGTGAATTGCAATTTAAGACATTTTTAACAAGAAGTACATAAATTACAACAAACAATCTAGAATTTTCTCAGCACAAACAAAAGTTCGTGTAATTTAAAACTTTTTTACTTACCTACTTTTGCTGCCAGTCTTTAATAGCGGATCAGAGCAGATCTACCCATAACAAAAAATTGGCTAATATAAAAGTTTGACTTCTTTACCGAAATGTATGGGAAAAGGTTATCGCGATACGGCGCGGTTAGTGTATTTTGCATATTTCCACAGCGTAATGTCATATGGGATATTGCTATGGGGTTCAGCGGCTGATATAGAGACCATATTTATCCTTCAGAAACGTGCTATTAGAGCTATATACGAAATGGGTCCCCGTGAATCTTTGAGAGATTTATTTTAAGAAATCAATATATTAACATTGCCTTCCTTATATGTATTTGAAAATATAATGTATGTTCGTAAAAATTTACATAAATATAAGTTAAATAGTGATCACCACACTTTTAATACCAGAAATACAAATAGGATAGCTGTACGTAGTTTTAGACTTGCGAAGACTAATAAGTCATTCCTAGGAAATTGTGTGCGTTTTTACAATAAAATCCCAAAGCACATAACTGAGCTCACAGAGGGCAAATTCAAGTTGACTGTAAAAAACGTTTTTATTAAAAAAAACTTACTATAAAGTTCGACATTATATAGAAGATAAAGATGCTTGGAATACTCCACTTCTGGCAATCTGTCTCTCTGCCACCCATAGAATGTAATATTTGTAGTACCTAAGTAGAAACATTGTAAACATCTATATAAAAAGAATGGCCCCGAGTTTCTTGCCGCTTCTTCTCGGTGGGCTCTATATATTTTGGAATGCGGCGGTAGAGTCTTTAAAGTACATTATAATGAAAAGTTGACGTTCATAAGTGCGTCTTTGATGCCTAAATTGAATAAATGATTTTGACTTTGACTTTGATTTCGATTTCTGAAATTTCTAGTACTCAAACCTCAGTCGGTCCAGTACAGACATTTATCCTTATAAGAAACAGGATCGATTGGCATCAAAAAAGTTATTGTGTAAAATTACCATTTCTTGCTGATTGTAAATTTTTTCCAAAATCTGTAAATGCAGTTCAGAATACCTCAAAAAATGTATGGATAGTCTCCTAAAAACCGTTTTCCTGTAACTATAACGGTTAAGGTTCCTTACTGTCCCCGTCTCAAAATTTCACTTTGTATATATAGGTATAGGTTTATCGGTAAATATGAAATTTACAAGTCCATTTTTGAATTATACAAAAGAAAATGGTAAATTTTACTACATGTGTAACACTTACTAAATATTACGATTTAAAGAAATATATCATGGACGCATTCTGAAGTAATAAATACGCCTTACTTATTAATATTGTCTATAGTAGGTATAAGTTTAAATTAGCGAATCCGCCAGCAGCTTCACTTCTTTCATTTTATTGCCAATGAAGGTCAATTGGCAATAAATTGTAGTGGATGCTTAGAATAAAGTGATACAATTGGTGTGTAGACCCAGGCAGTGGTTTAGGCACTGGGTTGATGAATCAATCAGTTGATCAGGGTAAAAATATTTCTTATTTTCTCACAAAAGGTCGGAAAAATTAATTTCACAGGAAGACTTTTTTTTACCAAAACATGGAATCGACTCAACACTAAAAAGTGTGAAATAACTTGTCGAAGTCGATTACGATGATACGTAGGACGTCCACTGCAGAACATAGGCCTCCCCCACAAATTTCCAAAAGGACTGGTTGGAAGCGGCCTGCATCCAACTTCGTCCTGCTACCTTTATCAGGTCGTCAGTCCACCTGGGCAGTGGACGACCTACACTGCGCTTGCCGGTCCGTGGTCTCCACTCTAGAACCTTATGACCCCAGTGGCCATCTGTTCTGCCGGTCAGCTCGCCGACGATCGCAACGACCAAACTTTCCTTAGAGAATCGCACGGCTATTCGTTATTTGCTGTTGTACCGATGTATAGGTAATTAGGTACTTATCATAATAAATATTCTTCTTATTCGAAATATCGCGGATAACATCACCGAGACTGAGCCTGTTATATGTTTACTGTCGTTTTATCAGGGATATGACGAATCAATATAATAATCACATTAATTTATTAAATGCGAAAGTCGGCCTGCTTGGATGGATAGCCAAAACTACTGGCCAATTGGCTTAAATTTCTGACATAAGTAGATGATGATCCGAAATAACATACAGATTATAAGTATTTCATTGTAAAGTACGTAAGTCAATAAAATTAAAATACTGTATCTGTATTTCCATTTACCACATGTTAATATGATTTTAGCTTTTTATTGGGATAATCTATTAATATAAGCGAGAGTAGATACTCAACACAGCTAATTTGGGTTGTAGGTAATCTATGTCGTAAGATTAAGGAGTACAAATACTATGGCTACCACAAAATAAAAGACGTGTGGCACTCGGAGACTGCCGCGGTAAAGCTATTGCATAGCTGTTTTTATCAACTTATGCAATTATAATTATTAAACCAATGCCATCTAGAGGCGAGTTGCTGAACTAAAGAGACAAGCGTGATATTTCAAAAAGTCATTAAAAGTTCTGCTATTCATCGAGAGATGCCAAATCAACTTATGCAATTATAATTATTTAACCAATGCCATCTAGAGGCGATTTGCTGAACTAAAGAGACAAGCGTGATATTTCAAAAAGTCATTAAAAGTTCTGCTATTCATCGATAGATGGAGTCGGAGTGGGGGGTTATTTTCGTTACGGAATTTCTGGATTCGGCCTCCACGCTCAAGGCCCGTGATAGAAGCTATGCAATAGCTTAAAAAAATTGCAATATTCAAGTAAAAAATATTACCAAACAATGATACTTTGTTTACATTTACAACATCGCTCTTCATTGGGCCGCACTTTAAGCGGATCGGTTAAAAAATTCCGTAATACTTTTAAAATAAAAACTAAATTCATTAAAATAATTCTTCATTATCATCATCATTTCAGCCGTAAGCCTCCCCCAAAATTTTCCAAAAGGAACGGTTGGAAGCGGCCTGCATCCAACATCTTCCTGCGACCTTTATCAGGTCGTCTGTCCATCGTAACGAATAAACTCATAAAGTACTGAACCGATTTCAAGAACTCTTTCCCCATTAGAATGAAGCATTATCCCTGAGTAACATGAGACTATACATTTTGATTCATCGTGATAATGATGGATCACCACCATCATCCATCACCACGTGGGTGTAACCCTGGGTCGCAGTTAGTACCTTATAATTACGACAGTCTTGCATTTAATTAAGCTAAGTTTACAAATGTTATTAACATCAAACACACATATGACTTTGTATAACTATACGTAGGTAGTACTATTATTTATTCTTTGGTATAAGTAAACTGAGCGAAGCGAGCAGGAGCATTACTTGTGACAGCAACAACGCGCGAGCCGAGCGAGCAAAGCGAGCGTGCCACGTCAACGGTCGTCAAAGGGCCAGGAATTAAAACAGAAACAATTGCATATCATTTAGTAATAATTTTTTTTGCCAAAGAGCTCTTGGACTTAGTACTTTTTATTTAGAGTTATTATAAAAAATGTATTCAATAACCATTTTCGTAACAGTAATTTATACCTACGTGTAAATTATTATAATAACAAATGATATGCATCAAAATATTAAAGAGTTTACATTGTGTCTGATAAAATAAATTGAGTTAGACCTTAACAGGATAACCAGGTGTAAAATGTCTGAATAACATATAAAATTAAATTTGGAAATTCGCAAATAAATGTATTCGCCTTATATGAATTTAACACTCATCATCAACTATACAGTATTAATTACGTGTTATTCTGTGATACATAAAACAGTCACGTTAATGGTGAATTATGTGTAATGTCCTAGGCTGCTCATGTAGGGGTTGTAGTAGATTTGAGCCCCACACCGTCACTGGGGAAGAAGGGCAGTTCACACCATTTCCCCCTTATTCTCAAAAAAACACATATCTAGGCTTCTTTTTAACCCAACTCAATCGGTAGTTTCCATAATCATCGCAAAAACGTTATTCCACACGGACAAAGTGGAGGGCAAAAGCTAGTGTCGAGTTAACAACAATCGTGAGCTAAAAAGAGAGTTCGTTCACTCATGATAAGTTAGTTTATCAGAGACCAAACAAGTTCAAAAATATCGAAGACTGCATGAGAAACGATAATAGACCTTAGGCTGAATGATATAAGTATTACATCTCCTAGTATTTGTCAAGGACTTTAATACAAATGAGTTTATCGAGTGACGAAACAGACTCTTTCTTCGTCTGGTTATATTTGACACTCATCCTTACATAGGTCTCTATAGGTGATAAATATTTTTTTTTACCCACAAATGGATACGACTTCAACACTAAAAAGTGTGAAATAACTTGTTGAATTCAGTACCATGCGCACAATATTGTGATAATACGAGTAGATACTTTTAACTATATGGTAGGTACCGACTTCATGTTTTGGTAAAAAAATCACTCTTTTTAGTGGTTCTTGCTACTTACGGGATCGATTGTCACTCACCGTCAATTGCGATATCATCAAGATAGGCGAAACAATTTTTAGTTATTGGAGTGTAACTCAAAAGCCGCTTGACCGAAATATATGAAATTTGAATCAAATCAAATCAAGCTAACGTTTATATGTACATGAAAATTTATATGTATGGAATCACTTTGGAAGTATACTATAGTGTATAGAACTACATACAATAAGTAGATACCTAAAATATGGAGGTATCCTGTTGTTTCTGAGTGACGTAGACGCAGACGGCGCGGGCGCGGGTCGGCACTCGGGGTGCGACCGCGGCCGGCGAGAGACGTTGCGTGCACCAGCGAACCAATATTAAAATCACGTGCTTGTTCCTTCATTTAAAACATTATCAAAGGGTACACTACATATACTCTACCAAACAAAAAAAGAATTATCAAAATCGGACTACTCTGTAAAATGTTAGGCGTGATCATACATAAAAATATATATACGCGTCAACTTGAGAACATCCCCCTTTAGGAAGGCGGTTGAAAATATTACAGAAGTACTGTCCACAGAGATTTACCGAAGAACAGGTTCGACTGAGTATACATACGGCCTAGTTACGAGATGAGCTGCACTGCCACTCAGAGTCGACGTTCCATGAGACTGCTCTCATAACCCTTTTTTTTGTCCCGGGGAAATCCTTTATGGATACCACCTACCACGGGGAGGTAGGTGGTTATGTGGGAGTCTGTATACCCACCAAAACCCCATGGTGTTCCGTCACTGCCGCTTTTGGCGGGAACACGGAACAGATTTCGCACACGACCGCGAACGCGCTGCGGCTGTCCGTTGCCAGACCCTTCTCTTCGCGGCACGCCAGAACACATGGCACGCCGCAACTGCCTTGGAGACCAATCCCGCCAATAATGGGCGCCAGACTTCCCCGCATCTGGACGCCCGCGGTCTCCCTGCGGTGGGTCGGATACGTAGCCCCACCGCCTGCTACGTCAGCCACAGGGGATAACCGACTCACCCTGTGATGATCCAAGTCACGGCTACTGAGCCCCCCCGACACGTCAATGCGGGGGGTGCTCTCAAAACCCGGATCCGTTCAATGTTTTGCTGATTAACATAAGTTAGTTGCTAAAGGTAGTGTGAGTGACATGACACTGTGGAAGAACCCACAATGTCGGACTATTGCTTGACAGGCCAGCGACAGAATAAAAATATCGAAGTTCGGATGTGATGATTGATTCCCATCAATCAGCAGTGTGATTCTGTAAGAGCAAATATCGTTGCAGCTATGACAATATCCGTAAAACATCGACGAGATGACAAGAAACGTTGGAAAATCAACATACTAACTAATATAATCACAAATAAGAGATATTGCCCTCTTGTTCACAACAAGGGTAATATCTCTTATTTGTCATTGGTGAGCTCGTCGACGATCGCAAGGACGAAGCATTCCTTAGGGAACCGCACAGCTAATGAAACGCAACGCTGTTTTACCTAGGTGACGATAGATAGAGACTACTGGTAGGATTGGCTATGGTTGGTAAGTTTATTAGGACAAAAACTTGACAGATAGATAACGTTTCTTATCGTTAGTAGAGCAAATCGAAAAATAGATTGAATATTGGGAACGGGCTTAAGTCACTACAGTGCCAATCAAGAATTCAATATAAACTGTCAATTGAAGATGAGCTTGATAAACTGCGGACGTACGCTCGTCGAATCACGCATAAATATTTTAGGAAAAGGGGGAAATATTTTTAAAGTTCCGTAGTAAAAACCCCTTATACATATATCTTTCTGACCATTCGTCTACCTATTTGGTGTCGGTCCTAATTATTTCGAGCATCACAGGTTCTACAGTCATAAACTTAAGCATTAAGTTAAAAGCAAAAATAATTTACGTTTGTCTCAATTTTGCAAAACAAAGAATTGGTAATAGGTAATGTGAATTAAGGATGATTTCTATTATTTTATCCTTTGAAAGAGGGAAAAGAGTAATGATATTGTGGTAAAGTTTTATGCATCACTTTTTATCAAGTGCGTTGACGAAACATGACCCGATAAAAGGCTTTCAAGGTGCCCCTTTGATATTTATTTACTAGGTATACATGTAGTCTTATAATCTTTAATTCTGATAAGCCCTATTAAAAATATATCTTCGATGGGGGTATATATTTTTAGTAATAAAGTGAAAACCTCAAAATACTTAACACGTCCTCGATGAAAAGTATTTGGCTATATAAAACGTACCTTAGAATAAATTTCATGAAATATTAAACCAATGTACCTTCGTTTCTGATTTCAGTTATGGAACCTTCAGACCTCCAAACCTGGCGGTTTTTGGCAAGTTCCTCTTTTAAGTGTTAGTGATTTCATAATCTTGTGTTGTCAACTTTATAAGATATATATCTACAATTCACTCACCTCCTGAGGTAGGCCTGGTCCAGCCAACTGTTCCCATCCAATCACAGAATACGATCTCTTTCCATGAATATGCCGAACGACTCGAGCACCTACACGCAACATTTTGGCACTTAAAACGAAATATTTCCGTGGCAGTTTTAACAAAGGTTTAATCACCGTTTATATTCACAAATTTTCGTTCTTGTTTCAAATGGTGTCTTCAATTTTAATAACGGCACAACTTTTCATCACCTTTGATTTCACGCGTCGTTTGTCGTTTTGAAACTTTATTATTCCCGTTCCGAATATTATATTTTATTCATTTCATATTAATTTACGCGTATTTTTTTCCTTATTACGGACACTTGTTGTGCGTGTGAGTCGTTAGCTCAATATGATAATAAGTACATTCATACAATGAAACTGTTTATCGTATGTTTGTTTTTTATTAATATTTAGGTACGTTGTAGCTCGTTAATGTTCGACATCTTGTCTCAATGATTTGCTTAATCATTATTAGAGTATTACTGTTCATTACCATTGCTATGACACTGAATGATACAATTAAGTAATATTATAAATAGGTCATTATAAAGAGATAAGGGGTCTCTTGCTATGGACCTCATAAGTAAGCTCAAAGTCGTACAACATGCTATGGAGAGGGTTATGCTCGGTGTTTCTCTATGTAATTGAAATAAGGAGATCCGCAGACGAACGAAATTCACCGAATTAGCCCAGAAGATAAGCCAGTTGCAGAGGCAGTGGGCATAGGGCACATAGCATGCACTAGAGATGGCCGATATGGCCGGAAAGTTCTGGAGTGGAGACCACTATAGATGGCTTATAGGGTCAGAAGGTTCTGGATTTGAGTACACTGCCCGGCAAGCGCAATATAGGTTGTTGCACCTACTATGTGGACAGAAGCCTAATTAAAGTTGCAGGACACTATTGGATACAGGATACTTCCAACCGATCCTTTTGGAAATGTAAGCGGGAGGCGTATGTTCAGTTGTATATAGACGTCCTACGGCTGGGAAGATAATAATATATTATAATAAATATATATGATAAAGATAAATACGCTTATTTTACGATATCTACGTACTATTATTCTACTCTAAGTTGTTGAGAACTCCGACACTATCTGGCCGGCAGTCTGTCCACCAACAACCACTCGGCCTGCATTATAATGGTCAATACTCTACTTCCTGGTGATAAAGGCCTTTGCTCAGGTAGTGGGATGCAATGGTATATGCGATTCGTTCAAGCTATATTATGAACATTCCAAACAAACGCACTTCCTCACTCGCAAATTCGAAGTTTTGTAATACATATACTATACTATATTGTTTGCTATTCGTTATTCCGTGATTCTATAGGTACTACCCACGTGTTCATCTACGTGGAATAAGATAATCTTGAGATCCTCGGGAACCTTTGAATCGGGATAAAGTAGGTGGTAGCTAAATTAATCATCCCTTCACAGGCGCTGAGGCCCGGTTAAGATCAATCCGGGCGAAGATGGGGCGAGATTGTGACTGCCAGCGCGACCCTGTCTCGCCCCACCTTGGCGGAGGATTGCTCACGGGGGGGTTTTAGTGGGTCTGAACCCCACATACCCCCTTCCGTCACCCTCGCGGCGGAAGGAAAGTGGACAGCATTTCCCCCCCTAAAAAAAAAAGGTGGTTGCTGATGTTGCAATTTTTGGCAGAGAATTTCACATCCTTGGATGGGATTCGAACCCGCGTCTTCCGATAATCCGTGTCAGACGCCATGACTACTAGGCCACCGAGGCCTAACGCCCTAGAATCAAATTTAAAGTTATTATATGATTTCTACCGTCGTATGAGGACTCATGTCCGAGATGTGGATTTTTATTTTTTTCCCTATAAAATGACAATGTTTGGTATCGCTAAGCCGGCGTTAGTGCTTTAAAAATTATATTATAAAAATAGCTTATGTGTTAATTCTGAGCTTAAGCTAAGCTAAGCTTGTATATTTCATGTTTTATCCAAATCCGTTGAACCAATTTCATGGCTTGTAGAATGTAGCAAACATTCAGACTCCTACCTCACTACTTACTCACAGCCTTTCTAACTTTCGTTTATACAATACATATTAATGTGATACGGTGGTTATATCTTCCCTATAAAGTTGTTTTATTCAGTTGGTAATGCATATTAAACAATTTGCATCTTGTATTCATAATGTACCGAGACTCTTGCACGTTGTGATCATTCCATTAACACCTGCTTACCTTGGATTAAATCTATAACCAACTAAGTAATTACCGACTGCCTCATCTAAATACTCCTTATTTAAATGTATCTTTGTGTATGTAGGAACGGATAGTTACTTATTTATGTTGATAATTACATTAACTTAGGTAAGGTTAGTACAACGAAATAAGGCTTATTTATAGGGATGTCCAAGTCATACATCTAAGTTCAGATTTTAGAATGGAGCCATTCAAGTGCCTATAAGTACAGAATAAAGAACAATTTTATTAGTGTGACACGATGGCACAGAATAAATAATATTGAGGTCCATTAAAATAACCCAGTAAGTTTTTTGTCTGATTGTACGTGTACATTGTCCGCTCGTAACTACGCCATTCTAGGAGCATAACTGCGTAAGTGTAACGTAACGTATCGTTGACGTGCATCAGAACAAACTGTCATTTAGCTAGAGCAACTGTGGCACAGATAACTCATAGTTTGACGCCGAAGCGTGACACGTTGACACTTACGATACGAATACTAATTCGCAAATTGTTTGTGCTAAGGCCTCTGCGCTTGCCTTGTTTTTTTACATTAACTTCAGGTCTTCAGCCGTGCGATTCTCTAATGATTCGTCGATGCGCGCTTCGACGAGCTCACCGACGTCAAATACTTTAAGAGATATCGCCCTTGTACACAAGGTTGTTTTTCCAACGTTTCTAGTCATCTCGTTATTTGTTTCACGGGTGTTGTCAAAGATGCAACGATGTTTGCTCTTAGAGAATCACACGGCAGGTCCCAAACTAGGCAGAGCCTGAAGTATGGTAACTTGATGACTGACATACACTACTGACATACGGACATACATACATAGTATATACATGAACACACTCAGACACATGTTGGACCTGTCCGGGGATCATCTGTAAACGTATTATTGGAATATAAAGCAAGGTAGTTTTCATTTGTCTTTATTCTTTCTTATTCAATTATACACGAGTGCCAGCAGAAAAACAAACGCAAGTCACTATCAATCCAATTCCAGGGATAAACAATTATTCACATATATATGTATTTGGCATCTGCTATAATATCATTTGAATATAAATAAAATAAATATGTATATTTCACACGCTTTAAACCATATCGAAACCGGATAATATATACCTTAAACTAACAAAATTATACTTAATGAGTTCTGCAATCGTTTATCTTATCTACTCGTACTTAGGTACCAACCGATATTACTAGAGTGTTGCCTATTTAACATACATAGTTACAATATACCACGACAAACAAACAAATAGAAGTGCATAATAAACGAGCACTTTGGACCGACAGTATTACGTAAATATAGATAGCGCTGTAGTTCACAATATAAATTAATAAGTACTTCGATTGTACTTAAGTACCCATATCAGTTGTAGCTATCAAATCCTACTTACACAATATTTTTATTGAAGTCAGTGTCAATAAAACTTTAAATTAATGATAGTTAATCCAAACCTTGAGTTTATTTTATTGTTTATAATTAAATTGTTTGACTACTTATCTCACTTGATGGTAAGAGATGATGCGGTCATCGTCGTCTCATCGTCTATATTCGTTTTTTATAAGCATCAGAAATTTTGAAAACGAAAGAAATAAACTGTAGAAATATTAGGCGCTCTTCTATACATATATCATATTTTAAAGAGGAAAAATTTGTTTGTTTGTTTAATTGAATAGGCTCCGAAACTACTGGACCGATTTGAAAAATGTTTTCGCCATTTGAACCCTATATTATCACTGATAAACATAGGCTATATATTTTAATTCATCATCATCACCATCCATCAGCACGCGGGTGAAATCGTGGAGCGAAGCTATTATATAATACACAACATGAATAAATTTATTAAAAAAAACTTGAAAGTATCACATACCTAAATTACCTACTAATCAAATATTTAAATATTTTGTTATAGTATTTTCTAATATTTAAGTAGATTCCGAAATACGATTCAAGCATTTGGACTTTGTAGAAAAAACGCAGTTGAATTTTAAATGGCATTCAAATAAAATATCTCATACACGAATGAGGCATTAGTAAATATGATATCTATACTCATATATATATATATATATATATATATATTTATATATGTATGTCATATTACGAGGTTCTTTTCCTACAATTAGGAAAAATAGAAAGCGAGTTTTTTTGCGCTGTTTACTCATGTTAAGTAACAAAAAAAAACTAGACCTAAGTGGCGTGCAATTGGAGAGGCCTATGTTCAGCAGTTGACTGCTACAGGCTGATGATGATGATGATGATGAAGTAACAAATGTGTCCAACAACAAGTGTGTCCTTTATAAGTTGTTATAAAGAAACACATTTTCTTTATCAATGTTATCCGCTATTATTTACATGTGTCATTAAAAGTCACATCCGAGAAGATCCGGCAAAAGAAAGTCAGGCAATTTCTTTTCAAGAGAAGTTTTACTGCAATTAGTAATTACATTATAATATTTAATTAAATATGGGAACAGAGAACAGCTGTTACCATTCAGCGAACCGTAGACTGGCGATAAGCAGGTACTTTAGTCGGGTTTAATGACATCCATAAATAATGATATCGAAACCAATTCCTGTACTGCGGAGTCTTATAAAATACCATATTTCATACCTATTTGTAATATTCGGTAATCAGATGAAAGTCAAAATTAAAAAGACTCCTCATAAAACTACTACTGTGGTGAAATATTTAACCATTGCATCACGAGTCCACTGCTGGGACAAGTTCTTCCTATCTAAGAGGAGTGCGAGCCATTATACACCTATCAGGCCCAGTGCGGCTTAGCGGATAATTAGTCAGCCCTAGTGAGGGAATTTTCGGGCGACCCTAATGCCTTCAACATTGTCTAACCAATGTTGTCCTAGGACAACACCTGAGTCCAACGACTCAACGTATTCTTTGAGTAATCTATTGCAAATGGCACTAACGCTCGCCCAACCGAGAAATGACTGCGGCTTTGCTTAACCAAGATGAGCAGCTTAGAACAATTATGTAACATAACCATACAATAGTTTAATCAAATGAAATCAAAATTTTATTACAAAACTACATGGTAACTCACTTTTACTGAGAAATACGGGATTACTCACGTAATACTTATCGAATAGATCCGACTATAGTTTCTACTACATCATGTTCGGTTTTTTCAAGGAGTATTCGGCACGCGCGCGTCGATGACGTCTCGCTTAGCACTAGTGCTAAGAGAGCCATAAAAAAATGAAATCAAAATATTTTTTTTTTATTTTGTTTTATTTTCATATGCCTACCTAATTCGCCGTAGTTAAGTTAAGTGTTACATATCTAATATATAGTTACATATCTGTTAGTGTGAGTATGTACATATCTTATTAGATATGTACATACAAATTTATGAAATCTTAAAATGTCTACTTTATGTCACTTTTGTCAGCTCCAGTCATCAACTTAGTAACACTTTTGCTTACTGGAGTTGTCAAAACTGACATGGAGCCGCAATTTTTCAAGAATTCAATAAACATTTGATTTTAACTGAGATACGTAATTGACTAGCTGGCATAAAAATTATGTTATGATGTTTATTAAAAATAGAATATAAAGGCTACAAGGCAACTTCAAATATAAATTGAGAGATAAAGTTATGACGTACCTACTTCACTTTTACCCTATATTTCCATACGATGTGAACATCAGCAAATGTTGTAGATAAACTCTTGTAAAGTTAGATAAACTCGTGGTATCTCAAAGGCATTGGCAGTGGCCGTATAATTTGCTATTTGAACCGACTCCGGTTAATTAGTGGCAAAGATTAACTATTAACATAATTTGTAACGTATAGTTTGAACCGACTCCGGTTAATTAGTGGCAAAGATTAACTATTAACATAATTTGTAACGTATAGTTTGAACCGACACCGGTCAATTAGTGGCATAGCTTAACTATTAACATAATTTGGAACGTATAATTTGAACCAACTCCGGTTAATTGGTGGCATAACTTAACTATTAACATATTTTTTAACGTATATGTAATTTGAACCAATTACGGTTAATTAGTGGCATAGTTTAACTATTAACATAATTTGTAACGTATAATTTGAACCGACTACAGTTAATTAGTGGCATAGCTTAACTAATAATATAATTTGAACCGACTTCGGTTAATTAGTGACATAGCTTAACTATCAACATAATTTGAAACGTATAATTTGAACCGACTACAGTTAATTAGTGGCATAGCTTAACTAATAATATAATTTGAACCGACTTCGGTTAATTAGTGACATAGCTTAACTATCAACATAATTTGTAACGTATAATTTGAAACGACTACGGTTACTGAGTGACATAGCATAGCTATTAACATAATGTGTAACGTCTAATTTGAACTGTTTCTGGCTAGTTAGTGGCATAGCTTAACTATTAACATAAGTTGTGACGTATAGTTTCAACCGACTCCGGTTAATTAGTGGCACAGCTTAAATATTAACATAATTTGTAATATATAATTTCTAGATGGGAAAAATAAAATGTATCCAAATTGGCGGATGCTGTCAGAATACCTCAGTTTGTAGAGTTATATCATGTATTCTATAAACAAAGTTAGGTAAGTCCTAATCATAGCTGTAAAGTTTATTATCTATGGTCCTAATGGTTTAAATTTCTTAGGATAATCATCATCATCATCATCTCAGTCGTAAAACGTCCAGTGGCCTACCCCATAATTTTCCAAAAGGACCAGTTGGAAGCGGCCTGCATCCAACGTCGTCCTGCGACCTTTATCAGGGGCCTTACTATGAGCTCTTAAAGCAGGACTTCTAGACAACTGCCCGGTTTATTCGTACCATGACAACTTTAAAGCAGGCCTGCCCAGGCTTACTATTCAAGAACCGCAGAAAAACCGTTCACCTGTTTTTTTGTATGGACTCTCGTTTACATGTCGCTCTAAATCCACTCGGTTTATCAGCTTACAAAGGTCTTGGCGTCTGCGATGTTGGTTATAGTAAATTGTTAGACAACAGAAACAATATTATCCGTCACATTTGAGAAAACAATATTCAAACAGTTCTCCGAAATTAGCGTCATGGTATGATTTCAAACAAAACTGTTTGTCAGGTTTAAGAACTGCACGGAACTTACATGGTTTTTACGAAGCTGATAGTAAGGCCCCAAGGCGTCTGTCCACCGTGTCGGCGAACAACCTACGCTGCGCTTGCCGGTCCGTGGTCTCCACTCCAGAACCTTCCGGCCCCATCGGCCATTTGTTCTGCGTGCTATAAAGTAAGTAATGGAGTTGTTTAATATACATTAAACAACTCCATTACTTACTGTGTACTGTGTGTTTATAAGCTGTTTGAATGATTTAAGAAATGAAGATGCGTAGTTCATGATTTCTGACGTTATAATTTATTCTGACATTCGCCCCATATTAGTGATAACATAATTATGAGATGTCACGAAAAGTAATACAGAGACGGTGCATCGCCATGTCAGAATTAAAATTAAAAACATAACTAAAACTGGTTGAGTAAAAAACCAAAATCATTTTTTATTCATATGTCCGTATGTTTTTAGGTTGTAGGTACCTCCTGTACAGGTCGCATTTTTTCAACTAATATTGATGAAACTTTGTAGCGCTCTAGTGAAACCGCAGCACACCTCTCGACGCCCATTAGCCATCCACACCAACGTTGCCCTCATGGTGGCCTCTATGGGGGGCCCATTTAGTGGGTGGCAAGTCACCACCTGCCCAAAATTTTTAAAATGAGACTGAAATAGGCAGATGCCGTAGTCTCTTCCATAGCCCACTACTTCTTATAACTAATAAAATCATATCAATACCCTTGCATTTTACCCAAATTTTTAATAAGATATACCATGTCACCATCCATCCAAAAGTTCTGTTTTTTATACTACTTTGTATTTTTTATACCAAACAGGCCTCTAAGTGTTGGTTACAGCCCCACTTATGCCTTGATGCCACGTATATGGTTCCAAATAAATGATTAATATTATAAACAATTTAGTTACAAGCATATCGGATTCGATGACACCTGCAGAAGTATTAGGTCGCAGATGTCAACGCCCTCCTCCGAAAGTAACCTAATTACATAGTTCCTTAGTAACAAACAAAGTACAGCTATATAACATATTATGTAAATACGTACGAGAAGACTAAGTAAGGTGTGTTAATAATAATATGTCTACTAGGTAAACGTGCTACGTCATCAACCGCATTATCCATCATCATCATGTGAAATCAGTCATCCTGTATTCACTGAAAAGTGTTCTCATTGAGATGAATGAACGTGATAAAATCCGCTTGTTGAATGTGATTAATTTCAATTTAATTTTTAATTATTATTTTTATTTGTAATTAGACTCGTGCTTGTGTTTTTTTATGAGATAGGTTGGCAAACGAGCAATCGGCTCACCTGATGGTAAATGATACCGTCGCTCACGGACATCCGCAATACCAGAGGTCTCGCGGATGAGTTGCCGCCCTTGAGGAAGGATGATAGGACGGAAGAGATAGAAGGGGGAGGGGGTGGGGGGAGGGGTTAGGGGTAAGGAGATGGAGAACGGGGAAGGGGGGAATCGGGCCTTCAGAACTTTCCACAAACCGACGAAACGCAATAGCAAGCTATGTACTTATTAAGTTACCTACCTACTTATTAAGTTAATAAACCATTATTATTATTATTTTATTCAAAATAAATCACGGATTTCATCCGGTCCTTTACAAAGGCATAAGTGGGGCTGTAGCCAACACTTAGAGGCCTGTTTGGTATAAAAAATACAAAGTAGTATAAAAAAACCAGAAACTTTTGGATGGATGGTGACATGGTATATCTATTATAAAAATGGGTAAAATGACAAGGCTATTGAAATGATTTTATTAGTGATAAAAAGAAAGTGGGCTATGGAAGAGACTACGGCACCTGCCAAATTCAGTCTCATTTTAAAATTTTTGGGCAGGTGGTGACTTGCCACCCACTAAACGGGCCCCCCATAAAGGCCACCATGAATGGTGACAGAAAGGGCAACGTTGGTGTGGCTGGCTAAAGGGTGTCGAGAGGTGTGCTGCGGTTTCACTGAAGCGCTACTACCGGCGTTATGCCCTTTAACACTTCCACCCTTGGAGCTTTTTGTTACTTGCTCTTGCGTCTCCACCCCCAGACGGCCAATTAAGGCAAGCCGGGGGTCAGGGGTCTCATTTAGCCCCAGGGAGAATCAGAGTCCACGGTGTCGCCACTCACCGACGGCTCGCCACAAAGCCGCCCCTGCGGTATTATTTTTATTATTATTATTATTTCTTTAATTCAAAACAAAATCTCGGATTTCATCCGGTCCTTTACAAAGGCATAAGTGGGGCTGTAGCCAACACTTAGAGGCCTGTTTGGTATAAAAATACAAAGGAGTATAAAAAACAGAAAAAATGTTGGATGAAGGGTAACATGGTACTTATAACTATTACAAATATGGGTAAAATGGCCAGGCTATTGATATGAACTTATTAGTGATAAGGAAGATAGTGGGCTATGGAAGAGACTACGGCACCTGCCAATTTTAGTCTCATGTTAAAATATTTATTATTATTATTATTATGTCACTTCACGTCAGTGAATGGCCCCGAGTTTCTTGCCGCTTCTTCTCGGTAGGCTCTATATATTTTGGAACGGCGGTAGAGTCTTTAAAGTACATTATAATGAAAAATTGACGTTCATAAGTGCATCTTTGATACCTAAATTGAATAAATGATTTTGACTTTGAATTGACTCCGGTCATGCCGGTCCATTCGGCTGTGGGGTTACAGCCACATATAACACTTGACGAAGGGATCCAAAGCAAAGCTTTATGATTCTGTTCACTTTGTCTACACTAGTGCGCCATTACGAACAATTAACGGTTAATCTACCACTATTCCACGTCAAAACTCGAATAAAAACAAATCAAGGAAATTTAAGCAGAATCAACGACAAACCCAACAATTGCTAGCAATTGTTGTTTTTTCCCGCCACCTTATTTATTCTTTTTTTATCATTTCGGCCATGGATTCTAGTCCTTTAGCCCGTCTTAATTCCCGCCACCTCCTGTTAATGTGTTGCCGTGTCACAAATGGTGTATTGTGCATTTCGAAAAGATCCTCTCTTACTCAATTAATATTTAATCGCGACGAATATAGAAAACACAAATTATTCAGAACAATCAGTTGTTTTTCGTTACAATAATTTTATTAAACAATAAATAAATAAATAATAATAAAAAACATATTTACCAACCGTATGTAATGTTTTGGTTTGTTCGCGAAACTTGGTTTCACATCGACCTTGTGGATTCTCAAGACATACCCCCTTTCTGAGCATGGCTAGAAATGCTTTTGAAAGCGTTTCCTCCCCTCTTTTGAGGATCCCGTGTCTCCCTGGCTATGTACTGGCTCTTGGTAACTACGCTACCCGCTATATTTTATCTATGCTTATAATTTCAGTTTATCAGAAATCTTCTCGAGAAGTGAGACTTGTTCTTCTATAATTCTAGTTTATAAATGTTTGACGATCCGTTATCCTTATTGGTAGTGACCTTGCCTTCAGAACGACAGGACCGAAGTTCGATCCCGGAGCAAAGTAAGTAAAGGGCGCGCGGTCTAAGTACTTTGCCCGGGGAAAGTATTTGTGTGCAGAAATGTTTGTTCTCGGATCTTTGATGCTTGTGACGGGTTAATGTGTGTTTATGCCTTCAGCGACACAGGGAATCTTAGTGCGGGCTAATGAGTGTGTGAACGAGTTTCATCTGAGGATTGAGTATGTTTTGGTCTAAATTTGCCTTTACGTTGGTAGATATTATGTTTTGACAAAAACATATATATATGAAAGAAAATACCGCTAAATGCTTTAAAAACTAAACAAGATACAAAACAAATAGGGTAATGAGTATATAAACATAATGTAATGATTATATGAGTAGTTAAACACTCACGATTGTATAGAGTTAGAAATAAGTTTTTGACTCCGCACTATATTATCTGATAAGTGAGAAAATAGAGTATTATGCCAGATAACTTGAAGGAAATATCAAACCTTGATACACTTATGAATGCCAAACTATTTGTTTCTACTTACGCTAAAGTTAGTTACAATTGATGAAAATAAAATATAACTTACGCTGAAACCGGATCCATAGACAGAGAAACATCTTCCATAGTTAATTTTATTCATTGTGGCGCCAAACAGTTTATTTCTCACTCCGCAAGCTTTTAGGCACAATGAAAACTTATCGTAGCACATTTTTTACACTTTCAACACTTTCACAGAACAAAAATAAGTATTCGAATTTCGAGACTTGCTTTTTATTTTTTCATTTCAAATGTAACCTCTGTTGTCTTTTGTTTTTTGTTGGTACCGTTTTACTTTTATTTTATTTATGTTCGTACGATTTTTTAAATCGGTTTACGTATTTGAAATTAGTACAGGCATAGCAGTACCAACTGCTATATGCTCTATGTCGGTACTGAGCACTTTATTTCAATAAGTTACTGCCGCTTGTGATAATATTATATCGGGTGATTATTATTGTGCTCATTGTGACGGTCGGTGCAGCATTGATTGGTCGTAATTATTGTCAATGTCAGATAGTTTCAGGGAATTAAGCGGGGTGTACTCAGAACAATTACTTACACAACGTCTAACCTACCTATGTATGGATAAATAGGGAGGGGGGGAAGTAAGTAATTTTCTTTACACCCCCCTCCCCTCATATCACGGTAATCACATCGGTACCAGTACCGGTAGAGAGATGGAATGTAAGGGTTTTGTGTCGGTACACATTTTTCGGATGCCAAAGCTTTGATAAGCCAGTTTTATTTCAAACGGTATTCTTTTTATTACAACCGAAGTAGATCTTATCTCTACTTACCTACTTTGTAAAGTAAATATCTCCTTATCGTCCCTTACGTAGGTTAACTCGTCCGCATCAGGACAAAAAATAACAATAGATTTATGAAAGAAACTTGCCTGGAATGAGAGTTGCTGATTCGGACGGGTTAAGGCCCTTGGGTCACTTAATTTCACATCGTAACTATTTTTTATTCTATTTTAATAGTTATTTTAATAATGTACAGTTTAATATTACTTTTGCCACTGAAGTGCAGAGCGAGCGTAACTGACACTTCCTAACCCACGCATATGAACGGTACTTACTTTCTTTGATATTTGCATAAACCTTCTCGGTTGGCGAAACGCCTAAACTTGTTTCGGTAAAACCTGAATTAATGATTACTATTGCCATTTTCAACCCGGGGCTTCCGTGTTTAGAATGGCACTTTAACATAGGCAGCGCACATCGGTTCGGCTCTTCTTTGTCTGTGATTGTTGCCTTGCATGTAGCTGTCATGTTTAGACTTTCTGGCAGTCTGATACTCCCATGCTAGGACTAACTACGAGCCTATCAGCAAAGCCTTACTAGGCCTAGTGGATTAGATGGAGAGGAAGACCCTTGTCCCAGCTATGACGATTACCGAAGTTTAACGTACCTACCGAACTTATTTTCGACGATAGCAATAAGTGTGAATTTATTGCTATCGTCGAAAATAAGTTGTCTTCACATCTAACGTACGAATCTTACTATTGACGGCTTATCTTATACATTAGTTAATCATTAATAAATTTAGAGTAAATATTGTGCAAAACAGGACCTTGATTTTCTATTATTGCAGAAAAGTTAACACACCCTGTATAAAGTCCTATTGATAGTTTCCTGATCAAGTACATTGAATTATACGCGCATTTATTCAGTATATTTCCACACACTGCGCAAGTTTCTTGTTTCTCTTAGAGTTTGGTATTTTTCAGTGCTTGTATGTAACTTGGAGTGCCTGGACTACAGCCTGATAAATTACACTGCGATGTGATTCTTCCCAGATACGTGTCAATAAAAAGGCTACCTACCCTATCCAGTTATTGCCCTAAACTGGCTTCATTTTTGGTACCTATATCAATACCTGAGTACAATGATAGTAGATCTACTGTAGTATATTATATATACGTAATAATAAATATATATTTATGAGAATAGCTTATACTCATAGGCCTTTATTAATAAACGTTGCGTAAACCTATATTAGGCGTAACATGCTTTGTCTTGCTTTCACGCGTGACATTTACTGCAAGCGAAAAATTGACAGATAGATGTTTTAACTACTCCGGGTGTAAGCCAAGTTTATTAATAAGGCCGTTAGTGTATAATCATACATATGATGAAACGCTTACATATTGTATTTTTATCATCATCATCATCATCATTCATCCCGCGGGTGAAACCGCGGGGCTCAGTGTTCAATAGTTATGATCTTATCACTGGTGTGTGTGTCTACAACAGTAAAGGTTATTGTATATGTAAACAATATAATTATTTCCTAGGTCTGTCTTATGTTGTATTAATATAATATACTAGTTTGTATTATTACTTGGGTTGTAATGTACTTAACGAGCAATTCTTGTATATATAGTAAGTAATCTGAATAGCGGAAGGGGCTCCAACGATTTTCATTAAATTTTGTGTGCAGGGAGTTTCGGGGGCAATAAATCGATCTAAATACGTTTCATTTTTAGAAAACGTCGTTTTATCTGTGTTTTCAGGCAATAAAAAAACTGCTACAATATAATTATGGCAACTAGGGTTAGGATACATTATTTCTATGAACTAGGGTCATCAGTTAAAAACAACAACTAAACTGTTTTACCGACCACAGCAACACTAAGCTAATGAGAATAGGGTTTAAGGTTAGACTAAGAAATCAAATTATTTACTTACGAGCAAAACTCAGTCATCCAGGTACTTTAATTAAAACATTATCCAATGTACCTAAAGCTATAAGGAATTCATTTGAAGCATAATAGTAGATTAGTAGCCAAGGGCTGGCATCAATTGCAGCCCGAGATATTTAGGCGCACGAGAGCAACGAGGGCGCCTATAGTTCGAGGGTTCGAGCTAACTACTCTGCTTTACATCTCGATTATGAGGTAAGTAGAAAAAAACCGGCATTACAAAAATAAAATTGATGACTATTATACTCATACGTCGACAAGGCTGAATAGCGAAGCGACTTCTTTTGTCATTGGGCTGAATGCATGATGTCCATTGCCAGTATGATGGTTAGATGTACGCGAACTTTTTGAAAGAGAGAAGTGTTTTTTTAATTACTTACCACCCTAGTGCTTTTCTGGCTACATTATTACCCTAGAGCGCTAATTGGTCACATACAAGCCCCATTTGGGGGTAATAAGGACCTACTTACCGAATATGAGAGATGCAAATTACTATTATTTAATTTTGTAACTAGTCAAAATTTCACGTCACCGGTTTCACGTTACGGTCGTAACGACTGTGAGCCTAGCACGAATACCTGCGTAAATGTAACGTAACGTGTTGTTCACGTGAAAAAAGTAACTGTCATGTATCTAGGGCAACAGTGACATAGATAACTCATAGTTTGTACGCCAAAACGTGAATCGTTAAGGTTTACAATAAGAATTGTTTTTCATGTCATGTGTGGACACTGCACCACGGTAATATTGTAGATAATATTACCGTGACTGAACTGTGCTTGTCACATCGGGTTTTCGATTGCACAAGAGGCTTACCACTTAGAAAGTCGAGCTGCCTCGCCTTCCCAACAGTGGAGCGGAGGCAAGCCCAATCATAATTTAAGATTTATATAAAAAACAAAAAATGTATGCTAGTTATTGGTGTCGATTCTGTTACTTTTATTGAACAAGTAGATCGATACAGATAGCTATTGTAGAACTAAGTATGCAGTTGTAGTGTTAATTTGTTTTAATAATTTAAGCTGTTGTAGTATAAATCCACCGTGACGTCACAGACTGGCTCCAACGGAAGACCAGCGCTGGTTTACACCAGCATTATGCTGAGTTGGGGACCATTTTATGACATAGCAGTAAATAATTGTAATTCTACTTTCTTACTTTTATCAATCAATGTTATATGCTGCCGTCATAAATAAATTATATTTCATTCATTTCATTCATTCAATCCCAAAAAAATTTGGGAATTGATTTCAATTTTCACGGCCTTACCTACTTATAAACGCTGGTTTAATTTAAATAACGGCATTTAGCACTGCGCACAACAATTTTGGTTTGCACAGTACTAAATAACGTCATTTAAAGTTAGGCAAGGTATATAGGTATTATGTAAGGAGATTACATATTGAATAAAAGATAAAATTAAAATCTTTTTATATATCCGTCCAAAGATCAAATTCACAAAACATACGGTACAATGTTCTTATTATTGATACCTTAATAAATATATAGGTACCTACTCTTATACCTATGTTGATGCCGTCAGTTTAAATAGATCCTACACTTTTAAATATATTATGTTAGCTTATACTATATTATCTGCATTTAATCCTTCAATACATGTTTAACCTTTGTACATTATCAGTTTGATTTTGGTAAAGGCTTAAATAGTTGTAAAAATAAGCCAATAACATCGAACTAAAACGTCAATAACATATAACGTAAAAGGCCAATAACATATCTAGTTATCTTAGAAACTAGTAAAATAATAAACAGTTGGCGTTGCCATGGCTACCATTGTGATTCACATATTCCCAGACACAGTATAGAAAAACCTTTTTCTCTATTTATTTCAAATACAAATACGAAAAAGGAGAGCCCACTAAAGTAGAGGTATAATGGGCAATTAGGTTGTATACCTAGACGCGGATACCAGCTGGGCTATTATGTATTTCAGTTGCTAACAAATATGGATTGAAATCTGAAAAATTGGCCGATCTATGTCACTTTTGTCAGCTTCAGTGATCAAATTACTAACATTTTTGCTTACTGAGTTGCCAAAACTGATATGCCGCCATTTTTCAAGATTTCAATCAACATTTGTTAACAACTGAGATGCATAATAGCCTGGCAGGAGTGCATACCTCATGTCAGCGGTGTTGCAGACTTGCCTGTTGCCACTTTAAAACTATTTTCCCTTATTAGTTAACATTGTCCTGTAAGATCCTATTAATATTATAAACGTGAAAGTTTGTATGTATGGATGTATGGATGTTTGTTACTCTTTCACGCACAAACGGGGGGGCTAATGTTGATGAAATTTGGTATGGGGGTAGATGAGGCGCTGGATTAACACATAGGATACTTTTCATCATCATCATCATCATCATCCATCACCACGCGGGTGAAACCGCGGGGCGCAGCTAGTATACAATAGATGAATTACAAAGCCATATTGACACATTATTATAATTCTTTTCTAAAATTTAAATGCGAAAGTGAGTTTGTTTGTTTGTTTCGCTTTCGCTTTCAACGGCTGAACGGATCGTAATGAAATTTGGAGGAAATTGATTAGGTATATCCCGGGGGTATAGGTTACTTTTGGTTGTCATAATCATCATCCATCACCACGCAGGTGAAACCGCGGGGAACAGTTAGTACTTAATATCATTTTAAGCCGCAACTTCATCCTCGTGAACAGTTTTACAGGGACTATATCTAGATTTCTCCGACATAAAAGTATATTCTTTATAGTATAGAATCTAAAATGTGCGTAAGTACAATATTCCATCAAAGGTTCTTTTTTTGGAAAGAAAATTTCATTGTTATAATATAACGACTCTTGAAGGGTTAAACATACCAAATTGTATGATAATCGTAACTAAATCCCAAATCAGCAAACTTACGCACCTACAGTCAATGTATGCTGTCAGTATCTATGTATGTGTGTATTTACAGTGTGTTTACCAAGGTTTAGATAATATGTGCATATTGTCAAGCTGAGCTATACACGCAAATTGTGCCAATTGATAGTTCACGCTGTATGTATAATTCCAACTGCATATAAACGCACTATATTAGATTGTGGCAAAGATTAGTTAGGGTAGAACGTATACCCCGCTACACGTTCTAGAATATGTAGGGGGGGGGGGGGATAGTACACGTAAAAATCTACTAAGGGATAACAAACGGAAGGTGGGCAGCAGCACCTTCCCAGTATTAAAACCCCAAGACTGCGCTCGCCAACCCGCCTGCCAAGCGTGGCGAGTATTGGCAAAATCCCCTAATGACTGACACAATAGGCACCAGGCCCCCAGTCCCCGGCAGCCCCGCTATCCTGGCTACGGTAGCGGCCACGGTAACGGTGGGGCAGGGGGTGCTAAGAATTCCCGGCAGACGCCCGGCTACCACCCCCAACGACGACGACTGGCCCTGGTGACACACAACATACGCACGATGAGAACAGACGGGAAAATTTATGAGCTGGAAGAAGAAATGAGTAAGTTACACTGGGACATTGTGGGGTTAGAGCGAAAAAAAGGCTCCAAAGTGTTTGCAAGAGACATGTCTATTGGGCAAAGCCAGTTGACGAAGCTGAAGAAAGAAGACGGCAGTGTAGCGTCGACCAAAGCAGAAGTATTAGAAGATGTAGAGAGTTTCTACGGACAGCTATACACCTCGGTCGCTAAACCTGTTAGCAGCTCGGCCAAATACCCAAGAGCCAAGCTGACCCGACATTATACCGAAGATATCCCGGACATAAGCATGTACGAGATTAGAATGGCCTTGAAACAGCTTAAGAACAACAAGGCGCCTGGTGACGACGGTATCACATCTGAGCTTCTGAAAGCGGGTGGAACACCGGTACTTAAAGTCCTTCAGAAGCTCTTTAATACCGTCTTACTCGAAGGTTCAACGCCAGAAGCATGGAACAAAGGCGTGGTGGTGCTGTTCTTCAAGAAAGGTGACAACACTTTACTTAAAAATTACAGACCCATCTCGCTTTTGAGCCATGTTTATAAGCTGTTTTCGAAGGTCATAACGAACCGTCTCAGTCGCAGGTTTGATGAATTCCAGCCTCCGGAACAAGCCGGTTTCCGAAAAGGTGAGGAGATGGAGTAGGATATTGCCTCCACTGTCAGGATACGAATCGAAAGAGACGATAAACTTAATCTACAATAGGTGGTTGCCAAATAACTAATAGGTGATAGGCCTTTTGTGCAAGAGACTGTCTTGGTTGCTATCACCGCCGTGCCAAATATTCTGCCGCGTAGCAATATTGCGTAAGCATTACTGTGTGTATAAAGGACTGTAGAAAGTGAAATAACTGGGCGAAATATACTCAAAAACTAATGTATCGGGATGAAGAGCACAGGCAGTGCCACGCAAAACTACAGATATAAGCTATGGATGGCACTGCAACTGTCTTTGGCAAGCCAAGTGCAATCAGTCTAACGACTTATCCGTCTTGTCACAAATCCTTGATAAGTCTATCTTTGACGAGTTTCGCATCTATTAGAATAATTACATTATCTTTAACTTATCATCCTGCACGTGTTTGCGGTAAGTGTGAAGTGTTCAATGTCCTACATACGTACTCCGTAGCTATCTCCATCGTCTCTTTGTACCCACTATATATGTACTCGTACCTTTAGCCACAGGATACCAAGTCCATACTATAGCTGCATGAGTTAGTATTTCTTAATACGTCAATCCCAATAATCTATTTATCCACAGTTTTCCTTACTACTGATAGAAATTTGACATAACGTCCATATCCACCGGCCGTTAGTGACTAGTATAGAAATGTCCAGGCCAACCGAAAGCTTTTCCGACTGCTATCCTAAATCAAAAAAAAAACTTGCCTTTTTGTACCCAGTACTACTTTTTGTATGGTTGCCGGCAAAACTACAGGCACATGAGACGTAACAATGTCTCAAGGTTGCGGGCGCAGTGCGTTTCGTCACTTGTGAGAAACTGCATCTGGGGCCTTACTATCAGCTTCGTAAAAACCATGCAAGTTCCGTGCAGTTCTTAAACCTGACATAAACAGTTTTGAATGTAATCATACCATGACGCTCGTTTCGGTGAACTGTTTGAATATTGTTTTCTTAAAGACAAGAAGTCCTGCTTTAAGAGCTCATAGTAAGGCCCCTGTTCTAGGCAGATGTTTCCACTTAACATCAGGTGGGCATCGTGCTTGTAACGTTTTCTTATAACTATAAAACGTGCACTTCGA
This sequence comes from Selenia dentaria, assembly GCA_917880725.1. Classification (NCBI taxonomy): domain Eukaryota; kingdom Metazoa; phylum Arthropoda; class Insecta; order Lepidoptera; family Geometridae; genus Selenia; species Selenia dentaria. Next base: position 26,204,923 of record OU862893.1, read on the forward strand.
AGTACGGAAGTGCTTAGTTGAAAGTATAGGCATCCAATAAGTGGTCGCGACAAGGGTTTCTTAACCTTGATCATCTGTTTAGAACAACAATGCAAGCTCCACTGGGAGAGGTTCGTTATGGAATAATTCTGGCTAAATTGTTACAATCAGATATTCGTATACATTGCAAATATCTTGCATACCAAATGCTGCCCGAGCGGAGGTGTCCGTTCGGTTCAATACCAGAACATTCCTGTCTGCATTCAAATGCCGGGACAAATATATAGGTACACAAACTGTTTCATAGACAAGATATATGAAATTACTGGGACTTGGATGTGGCATAATTCTGAGGATACAATTGTCGTATAATATATATATACCAATAACAAAGTACTTGGAGCGGGCGGCCTCGAGTAAGAAGAACGTCTTCGCGATAAATAGGCGACAACAGTGGGATGATGAAAAGGTGGTGCGATGGGGACGGAGGACGCTTCGCAGTAATCATTTCAATTCAGCAATCATTAAACAAGTGCCGGAAGAGCGGTCAGGGGTAAGCAGTTTTTAAATTTCATTGTTTTCTGTTGTGTACGTAGGCTGCCGGCAAAAAAGATCAATCGAAGATTTGTTCGTATAGATGGTGTTGACATTCCTTCACGCGTCTCTCGCTAAAGCTGCGTGAATCCACTAGTATGGGAGACATTCTACTTATAGATATTTACTTACTTTGCCTATAGCCTACGAAGTCTGGGTCCCAGGTTCAATATCTGTCCGGGGCAATCACAGGGTAGCCATAATATTATCAATGAAAACCAATGTCAGGTGCAGTGTTAGTGACATGTGGATCGCCACAAAATTGCAGCAATTCCCTGCAATTTCTGAGCTACGTGACATACAAACTAACGATATCCCTACATCTTAGTAAAAAGTCTCACTTAAAATTATATCGAGCGTAATGTAACTCATGTCAAAACCAAATCTGTTTCTTTGCAAGGATGTTGTCTTAAAATATGGATGTACTGATTACAAGGCGTGTTTCAAATATTATAAGCTTATCTAACATTGGTGATGTTTATTTTAAATGTTAAAACATTTAAAATAAACATCACCACGCGGGTGTCTCTGACATCACAAGCGTGAGGCGCAGCTAGTAACTGAATAAAAAAGACTAATCAGAGTTATTAGCCAGTGGTAGAAGCAATGCATGAAAAATTACCGTATCCAAAATTCGAACATACTCATACTAGTCTGAATTGAATGGACTGGCAATCCGAGATTTACGGCGAGTATCGTCGTCGTTGCAAATTAAATCAACTGCAGTTACTTCAGTCTCTTGTTTCTCATATTAAGGGACAAGAGACATGCGGGTCCTGTGTAGCAGGTGGATTGTTTGTATTGTTGCTTATAAACAAGTCTATCTTTTAATTTATCAATGTGTCTTATTCAAAGTCAAAAAGGTTTCTGTAATATGTCAAGGGCGCTTACATTAAGAGCTCTCAAGACTATTACGTTTTCAAATTCTAGTTCAAATAACTAATTTATAGATATAATGCATAATAACATATGAATGAAGATTATCGTTAGTATTATTTTTTATTGTTTGATTAAATACGACCTTAATGTAATGCAGACATTTAGACATTTAGGAGGACTGGTAGTAGCTTTACTAGGATACATTGTGTACAGTGTGTGTCATAAGCGGCAGTGATGGACACCGCAGTGTTTTAGTGGGTATATGCCAGACTCCCACATAGCCACCGTGCTCCTCCCGGGGCCATCTATAAAGGATTTCACAGCGACAAAAAAGGATACATTGTGTTACTGCGATTCCAACCCCTGAGTAGGAAGCAACATAAAAACATAACGCATGTAATATATGAAACATAACGCGAGCGCCTCCGCAACCTGAAGTGAGTCCGCATAAGACAAAGTCTATTGTACCTATTCCGGGATAATATAGCTTTTTATTAATGTTAAGGATCAGTAGTTTCGAAGATTACCTCCTACATTCGAACTCACAAACAAATATAATCGCTATATATGCGCCCGCGGTTACACTCGCGGGGTGATGGATGATAATGATGATGATGATGATGAAAAGTATGATAATATGTATGTAAAAGTATCCAGCGCCTCATCCACTTCCATACCAAATTTATCAAAATTGGCCCCGCCGTTTGTGCGTGAAAGATTAAAATAAAGTCTCCTATTAAAGCCCCGGCCCGTCTATCGGGTCGTCGCGGGAATTTCCAATAATAATAAAATATAGCTCATGTTACTCCAGAGTAATGTAGCTTTCCCATATGTGATTTCTACCAACTTACAAAAAGGAGGAGTTACTCAAATCGTCTGTATTTTTTTATGTTTGTTACCTCATAAGTTTCGATTGGGTGAACCGATTCATAAAATTATTTTAGTTTGAAAGCTGGTGCTTCCCGTGTACCTACTAGTACTACGAGTACTAAGTACTTTTTGAGTTACACTCCAATAATTGAATAGAATGGAAGTCGGTATAATTTTTTACTAATTGTACTTGTTTTTTATCTGTTATGTATCATCATCATCATCATCATCTCAGCCGTAGGACGTCCACTGCTGAACATAGGTCTCCCCCATGATTTTCCAAAAGGACCGGTTGGAAGCGGCCTGCATCCAACGTCGTCCTGCGACCTTCATCAGGTCGTCTGTCCACCGTGTTGGTGGACGACCTACGCTGCGCTTGCCGGTCCGTGGTCTCCACTCCAGAACCTTTCGGCCCCATCGGCCATCTGTTCTGCGTGCTATGTGCCCTGCCCACTGCCACTTCAACTGGCTAATCTTCTGGGCTATGTCGGTGACTTTCGTTCTTCTACGGATCTCCTCATTTCTGATTCGATCACGTAGAGAAACCCCGAGCATAGCCCTCTCCATAGCTCGTTGTGCGACTTTGAGCTTGTCTATGAGGCCCATAGTAAGAGACCACGTTTCAGTGCTATAAGTCATCACTGGTAACACACATTGGTCGAAGACTTGTTATGTATAGGTAACGTTTTTGAGTTTACCCATTACAAACAATTTTACAAACGATCAAATCTTTCCTCTTTATATTATTTGGTAGTAGTGTAGATTAGTGTAGGCAAAACAAACGGTATCAATAACGGTTACGGTATACTGAAATTGTAAATAAGAACACACCAGGAACAGCAGATGTGTGCGAAAACAAAGTTTTCGGACGATAAGCAGTATGGTTGCACTGATCTAGTATTTTGGTTGACATCACAATTATCACAAATATCTCGCTGATTAAAATCAAAAACTCTCAAGAAACGCGACAGTTTAAAGTTAAGGAAGTTAGCTGGAGAAATAATTAGATGAAAAACAGTTTGGTTTCACAGGCGCTTGCTACACGAAATCTACAGGCACTAGGTTTCGGATACTATGTGTCTCCTCCAAAAGCTATAGAGCGAGATTGATAAGAGGTTCGACTAATTTAGGGTTCAGGAACCCTTTACGTATGTGTGTCAAAATCCGTTTGAAATCTAAATTGAAAATGCAGACCAAACACACCCAAATAGAGCTAATTGATTATTGAGTAAATTTAATACAGAAAAATTCTTATTACAGCCTAGTATAGTTTGGTTTTTTAGTTTTTTTTACTATACTACATATATAGTTTCCTACAGAATTAACTCCGAACGTCAGAATTTTACGAAAAACGCAATAAGCCTCTTTAAATGTAGGAGAGGTCATTATGTGTATCAAATTAAAAGAATCAACCAAGAACTAGAAAGAAACCTAGGAGCTCAAAGTAACTTAATTAGAAAGTATTATAATTCAGCCAGTAACAAATCAGAGAAATAATTAGCTGCCCAACTGGATTAAGCAATTTAACTTCGTACCGAGTCGTTACAGTGACTAAATAGCTACTACTATATAGCTACATTCTATCACTCGATGCATAGCTTCTACCGTAATGTCTATAAGGATATGGTCACAGTAATGGATACCAACTGTACTTTAACTGTACCATCATCATCATTACCAACGCTTGTCCACCTTGTCGGTAGACGACCTACGCTGCGGTTGCTAGTCCGTGGTCTCCACTCCAGAACCTTCCGGCTCCATCGGCCATCAGTTCTGCGTGCTATGTGGCCTGCCCACTGCCACTTCAACTGGCTAATCTTCTAGGCTATGTCAGTGACTTTAGTTCATCTACGGATCTCCTCATTTCTGAATTGATCACGTAGAGAAACTATATATGCATATAGCCCTCTCCACAGCTACTTGTGCTACTTTGAGATTGCTTATGAAACCCATATTAAGAGACTACGTTTCAGTGCCATATGTCAGCATTGGTAACACACATTTACTGTAAAAATTAGTTAATTACCTATTAGTTACTACCGAGAAGAACCGGCCATATACCAGAAGAAATTTTATTCAATTATTTTATTACAATCTACTTATACTATAATAAAACATAGAGGTGAAAGTATGCAAAGTAACTAAAACTAAAATACTACTCCATCTGGTGTAAAAGTTCGGCTATACGAAATTTTTTAAAAGTGGATCCCGCATTTCTATGCTATTTTCGAGATCTTTATGCATGTCCTTGTGAAAGTATTTAGATCTATGGCTAAAACAAATTAAATTGTCTCCAATAAGACCGCTCAGTAATTTGTTGCACAATAGTCCAGATATTCACAGTCTTGCCGGAAATCAAGTATTCATGAAGTTCTGGTCTTGAGATCTAGTAGACGTTGTCATTAGATTAAGCAGACGAAGTGAATAATATTTAAATGTATTATGTATTTGAAATAGTCAAGTAAGTAGATTTGATGCCACTACTTCACGTACGGCTCAAGTATAGGTTATATGATACGAGGGTCAAACTGAAAGTTCTTAGAAAATCAAAAACTGATTACATTAGCCAGTTATTAGTTTTATTATATCTTTTCAAAATATTGTCCATTCACGTCAATACACCGCTGCATGCGATGGAACCACTGGGAAAAGCACTTTGCCCACTCGTCCTTAGGGGTCTCTTCAATGGCATCGCGATACGCAGCCACCGCTTCTTCAGCATTCATAAACCGCTTTCCTTTAAGTTTTTCTTTAATTTTTGAAAATAAATAAAAATCACAAGGCGCGAGGTCGGGGCTATACGGCGGGTGACCCAGTAATTCAACGTTTGATGTCGCCAAATAGTCGATCGTTCGCTTGGCGGTGTGCGATGAGGCGTTGTCGTGGTGAAGGAGGATCCTACTGCGAGGTCGTTTCTCTCGAACTTTTTCCAAGACAAGTGGCAAACAATTGGTAGTGTACCATTCTGCAGAAACTGTTTTTTGATCCTCTAACACAATTGTTGCGAAATGACCTATCCTTCCAAAGAACGAGGCCACCATTTTTTTCCCCGCACTTCGATCTCTCTTCACTTTAGTTGGCAACTCCTCGAAAGGAAACACCCACTGAGCAGATTGTCTTTTGGTTTCAGGATCATAACAGTAAATCCAGCTTTCGTCACCTGTTAGTATGTCGAACACAGCATTTGAGTCACCTCCGTTAAATCTTTCAATCATTTTACGGCACCAATCCACACGATGGAGTTTTTGAGCCTCAGTCAAATTATGAGGTATCCACCGGGCGCAAAGCTTCCTGACCGCTAAATGTTCGTGTAGGATTTTGTGCACTTGACTCATACCGATGCCTAAGCTTGTCCGAATCTGCTGATAGGTCACTCTTTTGTCAGTCTCTATCATACGCCGCACAACACAGATGTTATCTTCAGTCGTCGCCGTAGAAGGCCGTCCCTCACGTAAATCATCAGTGAGATTAGTGCGACCACGTTTAAACTCATTAAACCAGTTGTTAACAGTCGCACGAGATGGGGCTTCATCGTGAAAGGCCAATCGTAGTCTATCATAACTTTCTTGTTGACTTAAATGACATCGAAAGTCATAAAAAATCATTGCACGAAAATTTTCTCGTGTTAAATTCATGTTGACGTGACACAGACAATTTTCAATTTGCCGCCAAATCGTAAAACAAATGACAAATGAATGAAGTATATACTCAGTAATATTGGCAAAGAGTTCTATTTTCAAATTATAGAATTATTTTTTTATTATATTGTTTATAAGTGGCCAGTTCTAAGAACTTTCAGTTTGACCCTCGTATCTATATGTCATTATCATTAATCATTATCAGCCCATTTTGTTCCCACTGCTGGGACTCGAGCCTTCCTCTCAGAGAGAGGAGTTGGGCCATAATCCACCACGCGGGCCCAGTGCGGATTGGTGGATAGTTTAGTGGCCAACCCATGTCGAAGTTTTCAGGCCGCCCGAAGGCTCTCGACATAGCCTAACGACTGTTGTCCTAAGACAAACAACCGGGACCGACGGCTTAACGTGCCCTCCGAAGCACGGAAGCGCTCAGTTGAATAATGCCACGAGCGGTCTTGTTGATCGGTTAAGATCGCCAGGTCGAGCTCTTGACCTTTAAAGCGAAACACAGTAATGTTTGTACACTACTGCTTCATGGTTGGATAACAAATGTATGGTACTTCCCAGGCGGACAAAACATGTTCTACTAACACAAAAATAAGTACCTTTGCGTCACCCTATCAGAATATAATCAAATACATTATAGATGAAGTGAATGAAAATTCAAATGTTTAAATTATTAAATATTCATTCTATAATGAAATTAATTCTTATCTATTATTTATTAATTCTATATATATATTATATTCTGATAGGGTGACGCAAAGGTACTTATTTTTGTAGTGGTAGAACATATTTTGCAGAGTCCGCCTGGGAAGTACCATACATTTGTTATACAACCATGAAGCAGTAGTGTACAAACATTACTGTGTTTCGCTTTAAAGGGCAATGTTTCTATCCAAAATAAAGGGTAAGAGATTTAGCATCCAGCTCAGTGTAGAGCCCAGTGTATTGTTTGCACGGTTTTGAACTTTTATGGGCAAGCGAGCAACTTGCTCGTCTCGTTCTCAAGTTTCATGAAAAAAAAGTTTCTTTATGGCGAAGAGAACCGTGTGTTGGCTAACTTAAGAGGATTGCATAGCTAGTACTTGTCCATACTAAAAGAAACAACTCTTTTCTACCTCTTAATATTGTCCGATTTCAGTGTTTTTTTTAAGCAATCAACACATTGATTGCTATGCCCGTACGTTTTGATTTTTTTCAGTGTTTTTAAGTTAAGAAAAAGTAAATTTAAAGTACTTTGTTAAACTAAAAAAACAAAACGTACGGACATTGTAAACAATGTGTTAATTACATGAAAAATCACTTAAATCGGACAATGCTAAGAGGTAGAAAAGAGTTACTTATTTTTAGTATGGACAAGTACTAACTATGCAATCCTCTTAACTAGGGCGGGAGTCTATTCTTACAACTTTACTTAAAAGAATAAGTATTTTTAAGTTAAGTAGTTATCTGTTGGAAAGTAGAATTTCATTTCTAACACAGCTGTTGGAACTATATTAGTTGTTTCTTGTTATTTTGTCTATGCTGTACCCAAGAATATTAGACATTTTCACCCGCATGGTGATGTGATATAGTGATGTTGATGATGATGATGATGGTGACGAAAAGTAGCTATTGCAGACTATAATATATCTCTGTGCCAAATTTAAACCAGATCCGTTCAGTCGTTCTGTCGTGATTGAGTAACAAACATTCATTTATCCATCCATCCATCCATCCATTCATCCATCCAAACTTTCACATTTACAAAATTAGTGTTTAATGGTAAATTTCAAATCATTAAAATTAGGATAAGACCACGGCACCTGATCTCATATTTATTTTGCTGATTATGTGTGGTTATGGCAGAATTTATCAGTCTTCCCTCGTCACTTAATAAACTATGTATTATTATTAACCGGCAAAACACTTGCGTTACGATCGGCGGGCACTTGCCACAGTACCAGGAGCTCGCAGACGCCGCTGCGCACTCGCCCTGAAGATGAGCATCTGACAAACTCGAAACCCGGGTCGATGTAATCGATACCGAACGTGAGTGTTTTGCGGATTAATATTATTAGTTGAATATCTGTCAAAATGACGAGAATTTCAATACAAAATTTCCCTTATCACGTTCTCGAATGTCTGAGTTCCGCAACGGGTGGCCTTAATATGAATATGGACAAGACAAAGATTGCCCAAATGCCTATGTTGTGCCTATACCTCCAATAGCAGTTCAGTTTTATTATTATTATTATTTATTTATTTATTACACATTTAACATAATCTTTATTGTTTTGTACCATTAAACCAGACATGATTTGTATTGGTACTCAGATTCGCAACGTACACTGCTTAATATTAAACATAATATTAAACTTAACTTTATGGTATCATATACAAAATAGGGTATGCCTTATAAATGTGTGTCTTAACTACTTACTAATTATGCGGTAGGCAACACTCATTCAATACTCAGTGCCGTCATATTGTGTTCGTAGAATAACTTCTTATCGTGAACTGGTTCTGCCGGACGGCGTAAACACTCATATACAGGTTGAATCGATTTGTTATGCAGTGAAGGGGTAAAATACGAACGTTATAAGATGTTAATATACCTTTAAAAATAAATAATAATAATAACAATAATTTAAATTAATTAATTAAAAATAACTGAATAAGTGATATGTGTTTTGTTTATGTAATATTTTCATAAAAGTATTTTTTTGTATTTAAGTTTGTAATTTGTTATGTTAATTTCTTTTTGTATGTTTTGTGGGATGTTATTAATTATGGTTGGTTCTAGAAGTCGTTGACGAATATCAGTCCAACATATCCAACTAGGTAAGTCCAACTCGAGAAAGTAGTAATTTGTCGAATGCAACTCGGCTTCGCCGCATTCCGGAAACTCCACGAAATCTTCTCATAAATATTATAAAATTTATATATATTATAAAATAAATTAAACATTCTAATATTGCACATACCTACTCAAAGTTTTAATTAAGGCCTGATGTTCATGATATTTATAAACTACTAGCGACTGCCCGCGACTTCGTTCGCGTAGTAGGCTCGGCCTCGGCCTCGCTATAAACCTTCTCCTGACAATAAAATTATCACACAAAAAGAATTAGCGAAATTGTTCCATCCGGTCTCAAGTTATCGCGTGACCAGGAGAAATAGGGGTTCTTTTATTTTTATTATCAATATATATAGATATAGGTATATATAGAAAGTACTGGTCAGTTCTTGTTCAAATTTAAATGGGACCACCTGTTATGAAATAAAAAATTGACAAAATCGGTTCGCTTTCGAAAAAAGTTCTGAGGTACTTACTGCTTACTTAGCACACATAGAAATACGGTTGAATTGAGAACCTCCTCCTTTTTGGAAGAAGGTTGAAAATACCTCAGTGCCTCAAGAGACAAGTCCTTTAGAAAATCTTTGGAGAAGGGATATGCTCAGCAGCAGATGTCCTATGGTCGAGCTGATTATAATTCGTAACAATGTAGGCACAAAATGCCGAATAATATTTCACAACAATTATATCATGATATATTATGTAGTAGGTATCTATATATAGATATACCCACGCCCCCACTATCTAATTACTTTAGTTAAAAGATGAAAATATCGAAAAGGCAGATATTAATATCCCGTAATTTATGAGCGGATTAATTAAACTGGTGACAGCTTGCCTTTAGAACAAGCCACGCCATCTGGTGAGGGTTTAGCAACCTTAGTTAATTTATTCATTTTAGTCCTCTGCCTACAAAATCTGCCCGCATTTTTTATGTTTTCGTGTTGAATTTCTCACAGAAATATTGCTTGTTGACTTAGCCTGGCGACTAGAGCATGTTACCGGCATGTGGGGTAATTTTTCTATTTGTTAAGAGGATTGCATAGCTAGTACTTTCCATGCTAAAAGAGAAAACTCTTTTCTACCTCTTAACATTGTGTGATTCAGTGATTTTTTTTTCATGGAATCATGACATTGTTTACTATGCCCGTACGTTTTGATTTTTTCAGTATTTCAAAGTACTATAAATTTCCTTTTTTTAAAACTTAAAAAAACTGAAAATAACAAAACGTACGGGCATAGTTAACAATGTCATGATTCCATGAAAAAGAAATCACTGAAATCGCACAATGTTAAGAGGTAGAAAAGAGTTTTCTCTTTTAGCATGGAAAGTACTAGCTATGCAATCCATCCAAATATAAATAATAACCATTATTTATATTTGGATGGACAACCAATACCAACACCAATCCCAATCCAAATAAAAATAATATATCAAATATAGAATAAAAATTTCGTCCACAATACCCCAAAGCCTGAAAAAAACCTGGTGTTCAACCAGTGTGTGTTGACGTGGTCCCTTACTGTTGGCCTCATTAACAAGTTTAAAGTTGCTCAACGAGGTAAGGAGAGGGCTATGCATGAGGTTTCCCTGCGTATATCCGAAATGAGGAGATCCGTAGGAAAACTATGGTCACCGACGTAGCTCTCAAAATTAGCAAGGTGAAGTGGCTATAGGCAAGCCACACCGCTCGCAGAACCGATAACCGATGAGGAAGAAAGGTTCTCGAGTGGCGACCACGCACCGAAATCATTAGTGTAGGCCGGCCTCCTGTTAGGTGGATCGACTACCCAGGCGCGGATCCAGCCTACAAAAAAGGTTGTAGTCACAGCCACCCGAAAATCAGCAAAGTGCGAGTCGGAGCATGAACTCTCTCATGATCGATATAGTATCAAGTCGCTCGCCTGATGTGAAGCATCACGCTTGCCTATTACAGTCTAGTGCCATTCAGAATTTGGAACCAGGTACAACACTTCAAACCGTGCATAGTTAATTATATATCCGAGTAAAACACTGCGCTTTTTACTCGGATATATAAGATGTTCTTGCTCTGTAACTTCGCTGGTAACAACTACAAAGGATACCAAATGATGTAAAATTTAATGTAAAAGAAGCTTAGGTTTCTTTTTCGCGAAAACGTTAATACCTACCTAATATCATGGATATCCAGGTTTTAAAGTATATTTTATAAAACGTCATATCATCGGCCTGTCTGATATGAAAGTGTGACGTCTGATGTCACAAGTCTTTATTTCATATTTTTGGGCATGCCCATCGTGCCCACAACAGTGGATCCGCGCTTGCGACTACCTCATCAAAACCGCAGAGAATCGCTAGATGCAGGAAGCGAGTAGCGGTTCCAAGTTATGTTTATGGGGGAGGCATATGTTCAGCAATAAACACCTGATTGATTGATTGATCAGTAGTGGACATCTTCCAGCTGATAATGATGAAAATGATGATCAATAAGATTAAATAGGTATTTGTACCTACTAACATATTTTGTTTTATTTTGAACCTATCGTTTAGGCGGAAATTTTCGGTAAAAGAATTCCCGTAGGTATGAGATACTGGACACCTGCGTGCCGTAGCGTCTCTATTATACTTTATTACTTTTTAGGCCTAAATTTAGCAAATAATCCTCCTATTTGTTGTACCACCTGAGTTCTACCTTTACGAAATTCGTATTTTCTTTCGAGCAGAGAATATACCTATACATACATAGTATACATAAGATACAATAGTTGTTTTATGGTTCCATATCAAACTAGCTGCGTTCCGCGGTTTCACCCGTGCGGTGATGTATGATGACGATGATGAATTAAATATAGTGTATGTTACTCAGGCTTAATATAGCTTTCTACAGGGGCAAGATTTTTTTCAGCGGTTGTGTAGTTTTTGCGTTTATCTGTGACAAACTATAAAATCTTTCCTCTTAATTATCAGAATAGATAAGGATTAACACCAAGGTACTTACAAATAATCTGGTCTATGGTTTGTATCGGGGCTACTATTGCATATTTTAATTAACACGGAAAATTAGCTATTGTGACATAACTGTAATAGTTAGACACATGATATTGCATACTTTTTTGTAGACATTGATGTTCTCTATGGTACATGACTTTGCTCTATGTCAATAGTGTCCGCAGTGTACGCGATACCTATAAGGATTTTGCGGCGTTACTATTTTTTAGGTATATTTTAATCAGTCCGCATCAGGTTTACGATAACAAAATATATAGATAGGTATATATACGGTTTTCTGATTCGGACTGATTAATATGAAAAAGTAGTTATTGTGACATAACTGTAATAGTAAGACATAATAATATGGGATTGCGGACTTTATTGTAGATATTCTCATGTTTTCTATAAAACTTCCATACCTAATATTGCATACTTTTTTGTAGACATTGATGTTCTCTATGGTACATAACTTTGCTCTGTTGTCAATAGTTTCCGCAGCTGACGCGAAATAAGATATTTAAATTTTTATTATAACGATTATATATTTATAACGATATTTTTCGTATTTTTTCACACCTTGGGTTACATTATTGAAGTTTTCATACGTATCTCTAAGTTTTTTGTAAATATAATATACCTAGCCTATGTTACTTAGTGATAATGTAGCTTTCTAACGGCAAAATAATTTTAGAATTCGGTCTAGTGATTTTTAAATTTATTCGTTACAGACAAAAGTACAAAAATAAAATTATTCCCATTTATAATATTATTATAGTAGGTAATAGATACTTGGGTCTTTTTCGGCAGTTATAAAATCAAACTTGGAAGTCAACGCGATGAGTCTGGCAGATGCATTAGTCATGCTAAGCCAATTCCTCCAGGGCGAAGGAAAAGAAAAAAAAAGTCAACGCCATCAAATGATATAACCGTTTATGTCGCATATTTTGCGTTTTTAGAAAGGAATTAAAACCTTTAAGGTACTGCCCGTTGACCCAGTAATACTTAGTAGTAGTGACTAGTAGAATCATGAAATATGGCAAAAGCTATGTCTTACAACCTATAGTACTTAAAAAGAATAAATCTGAAAGTCGTAAATATGTGATTTATTATGAAAAAGGGGAATTTACAAATAAATAATAATCAACATCCTCGGACGGGATTCGAACCCGCGTCTTCTGACTCTCCGTGTCAGACGCCATTGACCAACTAGGTCACCGAGGTTCGGGCCCGAGCATCAAATTGTAACTCTCTACAATCGTATCTTTTGTATCTGACATTAACCGTCTTACGGGGACGGAGCGACATCTATTGGACAGCTTTGACAGTACCATCCAGCCGAAAGAAGTATTATTCAGAAATACTTAAACTTTCGTATTGACATCGCAACCCTTGTAATTTTTATTGTCAATGTTTGAGATCGCTAAAGCAGGCGTTCGTGCTTTAAAAAGTAATACTATAAAAATAATAATCAACTTATTTGCGGTTGGTGTAATAATCGTGTTTCAGGATCGAACGGCTATGTTAGCTCAATTGCACGGCGTCACACTAACTACGTTTAGCGCTAAACAATATTCAAATCATCATTATATTTCTATATTTTATCTGGTCTTATTTATATTGTCTGATAAGTACAGACAATGAAAGATAGATATAAGACGACCTTAGTTAGCAATAATGATATAAACTTTCTTAATGTACCGAACCCTTGATGCGCGAATTCAACTCGCACTTGGCCGGGTTTTTTCTGTATCATCATCATCATCTCAGCCGCCAGACGTCCACTGAACATATGCCTCCCCCATAATTTTCCAAAAGGGCCGGTTAGAAGCGACCTGCATCCAACGTCGTCCTGCGACCTTTATTAGGTATGATAATAATGATGATATGCACATTATTATCATCATTATTGTGGCCTATCATTAGTTCTATTGGTACTATGAGGTGTTTCGGAGGCTAAAGGTTGTACTATTATTTATTCTGTGGCTGGGGCCCATTGGAATCATCTATATTCTATATCAGACAATACCGAAAGGCTAGATTGATCACACCCAAGGAATATTACTCTCCTCTACCGAGAGAAGTGTAACATAGAGACAAAATCTAGCGCAACAGACTCTGCACGGAATACTAAGGAACTAACTTTAGCGCGAACTTAAATTTTCAATTGATCACGCCGTGCGTCCGTAATCTTTGATTCGTTCACAGAGATTAAATTTCTTTATAAGTGGAGTAGTACGTTTGTACATTTGCCATTCCTCAAGTGAATCATGTTTATACTTAAGGCCTATCGGCACACAACAGTGCCGGCACAGTGCCGACACGTACCGTTCAGTGACGTATCCATCAGTGTCAGTGACAGTGACGTTCAGTGAAGTCAGTGCTGCGCCGACACTCGCCGTGATCCGACGTGAGTTTCTAGAGGAAAATATTTTGCCTGACACGGTCGCAGTATTCCAAGGTGGACGACGAAAAGTAGATTGAATTGGTCCGTGTACATAGATAGACACATACCTACCATAAACAGACTGCTAGACGTTCCCTTGGTGGTGTAGCTTTTCTCCAATGAGTATGTTTTCTTAACTTTTCAGTAAGTTTCAATAAAAGAATGTCGAAACAATGTTTTGACATACTAAAATACTCAAAAAACTTTGATTCATCATCTGTTACATTTTTATATAGGGTGGTGAACTTTCCTTCTTCTTATCTTTTCCTTCACGCATTATGAACCCATTACCTTCTTCTCACATACACTTCTTCGTCTTCATCTAATATTAAAGCTATCGTTGCTAATTATGATCTTTCTGCAATAAAATGAAATCACTGCACGCGTCAATGTCGGTACTGTAATTTTTTTCAAATTTGTTATTGTATGATTAGTACGTCACGGAACTGTCGGTCACGTGTCGGCACTGATGTGTCCGGATCGGCCTTTACAGTTGCATCAGGTGAGATTTTTATTTAAGTAGCACATTCGTTACCCATGTTACTACCAGTTTTACTACCAGTAGTAAGACGGGTATTTTTATTTACCCGTGTTACAACTAACTGTTCTAGTAGTAACATATGGGAATTCACATTACCCATATTAATACTGGCCAATATCTGTTCAATCAATTCTAGTTGAAACTTCTTCCAGGGTCAAGTCACAGTCACTCAAATAAGGCCGCTGTCTTGTATTCTGTTCTAGTAAAGCGGTGGATACATTACTAAAACTTTCTAAAGCAATTGACGAGTAAAACACAAAACAACAACTTTGTACACTTTGCCTACACTCGTGGACCGTTCCGAACACTCAACGGTTAATAATCCACCACTATTACACATGAACCTCTAAAACACAAATCTACGAAAACTAAATTAAATCAACAATGGTCATTATTGAACTTTTTCGTGCCCCCTTAAATAGGTTGTGGTATGAACTCTATGTCTAGAAAAAGCCTTGACAAGACGCGTTTGAAATAATCTCTCCTGTCACTGTAAATTTTGACAGTGTAGAGTCAAGCTTAATGTAATGTAGGTACTTATTTTCTTATTTATTTTCACAATGGGCGGACAAACGATGGATGAGCAGACAATACGTTTATTCTATTATCCCAAAATATAGGCTAAGTCCATCGATATAACCATGAATCCAAATGATAGGTAAACTAATAAAATTGAATCGGGGTAACGCATGCTCGTGTCCGGAAGGAAAACCGTCTGAGGCCTGCATAAGCAAGCGGATACTAAAGTAATTATCGTTTTGTTCTTGTGAATCGTGTTTTGTGCATTGTTGAACGTTTGTGGGGATTGATAATGGTGTATTTGTATATTCCGCCGAGGTATAAAAGGTTAGGATCTGGTGAATATAATTATTAGAATAACTAGTGGTTCTGTGAGTAGACCTCGCGAGCCATTATATTTATGCAATAACCTACACTTTCCCCTTTCCCCTGGCTTAGTTGAAATCCAACTATAAATACTTAACGTTACAGCAAACTTCTCCTCCTTCAATAACCCCACCCTTTTTTTATATTTTTCGCAACATCTTGTGTAGTATGAAGTCTTTATTTGTCGATAAATAATGCTACAGCAAACTTCCCCCCTTTCCCCCAACCAAACATTGCGATCGACTAAATAATTTAAATAAATTACGGAACTAGTATGCCAATTTTTGTCAAATTTGGTTGAAAATGCGATCTGTAGGCGAAAATAGACTGACATATGGTAAGCATTTATGGCCAATCTCAAAACCGAGACGCTTCGCTCACTTCGCTTCGGTCTATTACAATCTTACTTATCAACTTTTGGCAGTGGAGGTAGAGTGGTCACCGGTACGATACACGTCGATTGAGCATTTAGTTTTACATCGAAATCCACAGCATCGTAGTAGGACACCTTCTGGTGTTTTCCTATCCAAATATATAAGTACAAACTTCAAGTAAGTATGTAAAAGTTAAATATGTTACAAAACACAAGTTACGAGGTGTTCTGGCAGCTATCCATGATGCCAGTATTTACCTTTCGCGACACCTGTACAAAAGGCAATCATATCCACTAGCTACGAGTATAATACCTTCGCTGCCTCCCAGCCCTAATTCTTGATGTTGAACATGCCGTTCAGTTCCTCACTTACAAGTTTGAATGTTTAATATCCTCTCAAATAAATGTCTCAAAAACCTACCAAGAGATATAGGCAATAGGCTATTAGATAAGATAGTTTCATCTTGTGATGAAGACAAAGTTTCGCCAGTAAAGTCAGAGGACTTTATTGTATTGGGGAAATGTGCGTGCTTACACACGTCAGTCAGCCTCTTCAGGGACGCAATGGCGTAATAGTATGTAGGTGCATAAGTATCTAAAACTAAAACTCTAAGTACTATTTGCTTTTTCTAATACCTAGAAACTTAAGCGTTTAACCTAAGGCCAATGTAGCAAACCTTATTATTGCAACATATGGGCTACTTACTTCTAACATATTTTGTTGTTTCCAGTTATCTCTCAACGGCAGTAGTTAAGAGTTAGGTATCTTATTGTTTACCTATATTCATATCAATCCTATCCCTGAAATATAATAAATTTTTACAGACCTCAAATCTATCTTGAAGAACCACGCCGCTTAACCATCCCAATAGTAGTAAGCCAATACAGACACAGACCAACTACTGTCATCCAAACCCTAGAAAAACCCCGACGATGGAGCGTACGCCACAAACCAAAACCTATAACTCAACCTACCGTCAAAAAACGAGGCACTCCAATATGTCAGTGGTACAAACGTAAACAAGCCTTACAAGAGTTGAATGAATACGACAAAAAGGAAAAGAAGCGCAAATTAAAAGAACAACAAGATATAGAAAGTAAACGTAAACAAGCCTTACAAGAGCTGAATGAATACGACAAAAACGAAAAGAAACGCAAATTAAAAGAACAACAAGATATAGAAAGAAGAGAAAGGGAAAATCAATTAAGAGAACATTATAAGTTGCAAGAACAGGTACGATACAATGAGACTTCAGATCCATCAACCTCTGAGGAGGGTAAACGTATAAAACAAAAGAAGGTCAAGCAGGCAAATGTTGACAGAAAAGCGCAGAAGCGAGCAGACAAGGAAAGGAAGAGAGAACGTGGCAAAGAACAACATTTTAAGTTGCAAGAAAGAGAGACTGACTATCCTTTTGAAAGAGGAGAGGTGCCGGCAAAGAAGACATGGAGGGTGAAGCAAGTCAGGAAGTACAGAGCTACTAAGACATCTTGGGCAAAACCGAAAGCTGCGTCGAGATCTGTTAGTGTGAAGCGACAGTGAGTATGAATGTTATCGCTATATTGAAAATCAATTTTTTATCTAGCTTTCTGCCGAGGTTTACTATCGTGTATGATACGCAGGATCTCCCCCATGGGGCAGTATATCGACCATGGATAATAAACCTACGCCAAATAAGGCGCCGTGGGTAGGCTTAGAATAACTTCCCGACTCTTATCGCGGGTGCCGTAGAAGGCGGCTAAGGGATACCTAACCAGAAGGTGGGCAGCAGCACTTTTTTAGTACAACACCCCTCCGCTGCACTCGCCAACCCGCCTGCCAAGCGTGGCGAGTATTGGCAAAAACCCCCCATGAACATGACAAATAGAACCAGGCCCCCAGTCCCCGGCAGCCTCGCTATTCCTGGCTACGGTAGCGGCCACGGTAACGGCGGGGCAGGGGCTGCTAAGAATCCCCGGCAGACGCCCGGCTACCACCCTCAACAACGACGACTGGTCCTGGTAACACATAACATACGCACGATGAAGACAGACGAGAAGATTAACGCGCTGGAAGAAGAAATGAGTAGGTTACACTGGGGTATCGTGGGGTTATCGGAAGTCCGTACAGCGGGTGAGGACACCATAACCTTAAAATCGGGTAACATGCTCTACTACCCGGAAGGCGACTAACAGTCCCAAGGTGGTGTCGGGTTTCTGGTCCACAAGCCCCTTACTAACAACATTGTAACAATCATCAACGTTTCCAACAGGGTCGTATACCTAATACTCAGAGTATCCAAAAGATACTCGCTGAAGGTCATTCAGGTATACGCACGGACAAAGTCGCACCCGGATGATGCGGTAGAGTATATGTATTATATTACATTAGTCGGGCCATACATACCTCTGAAACGCACTTCCTTGTGGTTATGGGGGACTTCAACGCGAAGTTGGGTAAGAGAAGTGGTGATGAGTTGAAAGTGGGGTAATTTGGCTATTTATTTATTTAGCACATGTAACTTACAGACTAATCCAAATCGTTACAAGGCAGAACTAAAGTAAGCAATAATTTCCGTCCGAAATTTGCCTACCCTATCACAATATATATCTAAATAAGGCTTTTGAGTGATCATGTCGTTGAGCAGCGTTATCACCCTAGCATTAGGTGCATTGTGTGCGCGGACGGAGTAGATGTGTGCCGGTGCAGCGAACAAGCGAAGTCGACGGCGAGGGCCATGCTCGGCGTCGGCGCCGCGCATGTACTGTGTCGGCACATGCAGCCGCAGCTCCTCTAGCGCGGATGGGTTGTCTATTACGTTATGGATGAGTTGATAGTAATGGAACATGAGTAACATTTTTCGTTCTAGTGTATGAAGGCCCACCATACCCGTAACAAATAAAGATGGGAACATGTATGGGTAGTACCCGTAAAGTCTTTTATAAATATATCTGGCAAACTTACGTTGGATTCTTTCGACCATAAGAGAATATTTATTCTCGTACGGGTCCCAAATGGCTGCGTTATACTCTAATTTGCTACGAACGTAGGCATAGTATAATGCTATTGCGGCATTGATATTTTTAAAATAATAATTTTAAAATTATATGATGTGCGCATTATAAAACCCAACATCCTATAGGCTTGTGTACATATATCTATTATATGATCTCTGAAGTTAAGTTGTGCATCCATAGATAAACCAAGATCTTTAATTGTAGTCACGCGTTCTATTTTTGTGTTTGTAATTTTATATTCGTAATGAATGGGGTTAAGGGTTCTAGTAACAGTGAAAACCTTACATTTCTTGGAGTTGAAATGGAGTCGATTTCTATAACTCCAATCCGCCACCCGACCAATATCTGCTTGCATGGAATCGCAATGAGCACTATTTGCGACTGCAGTAAATAGTTTAAGGTCGTCAGCAAAGAGAAGACATCGTGCAGCACTGATAATTTTCGGTAGATCATTTATCATTATCAGAAACTGCGTTGGTCCTAATGTAGAGCCTTGACTGACGCCCGGTCTAGTATAATAACTCGATGATTTAAAATTCGACCACTTAACATATTGCAGGCAAATTCGAAGCAAAAATACTAAGGAGCTTTGGGTTGAAACCTATAGTTGCACATTTTGCCAAAAGAATGTCATTATCTACGCGATCAAACGCTTTTTCGAAGTCAAAATATGCTGCATCAACCTGCAAACCAGTGTCCATCTTGGCGGTAACGTAATTAACAAAATTGATGTGATTTGTTACGGTCGACCGTCCTGGTCGGAAGCCGTGTTGGCTATCGTCGAGATATACGCTGATCTGCTGAACAACACGAGTGTTTACAATGGACTCTAATAATTTTCCGAACACTGACAGTACTGCTATAGGTCTGTAGTTACATATATCCGATTTGTCCCCTCTTTTGTGGATTGGGGTGACACGAGATATTTTCCAGACTTCAGGATACACTGCAGTTTTTACTGCGAGATTAAATATATGCAAGAGGAGCATGAGAAACACTGATTTACAGTCTTTAACAAGATAAGAAGGAATTCCATCAGCACCAGGAGCTGATCGAGTTCGTACTCGCTTAATGGCCTTGAGTAGTTCACCTTTGGATATACTATCAATGGTTATATGAGAGGCTGAATTAGATGCACCGCGGGTCTGTGCCTCCGCTACATTTAGTCTTGGTATGTCATTCAGAAAGACGGAACTAAAATATTTAGCAAAGGCGTCTGCTGCTTCCTGTCCGGTGACATATTGTCCCTCATATGTAAGCTCGTCACAATGATGCTGGTTTGCACGTCGCTGTTTCACATACGTCCAAAATTTTCTGGGATCCTTAGACAACTTATTTTCAACACGTTCCATATATCCATGGAATACATCGTCAATGAGCTGCTTTACTAGCCATCTATAGTACTTGAACATTTCTAGATTGAACACTTTATGTTCTTGCTTGTAACGAGTTAAATGGAAGTATTTATTTTTTATGTTGTGAATAATATATCCCGTAAACCACGTAGGATATGAATACTTTTGTGTCTGATGCGTTGGTATTTTTTGTGGTACACATGTGTCGAGACATTTATTTAATTCATAGTAAAATGTATCAACAGCCAAATTAACATCATTAATATTAAATAGACCGTTCCAGTTTATATTAGCTATAGACAAATAAAGGGCATTAAAATCGGCCTTGCGAAAGTTCCAATTAGCTAGTGTTTCGTTATCTGTTACCTGAGAGTGGGGCGCGTGCAATAAGGAGCGGTCGCTGCAGCTGCACCTCGCCGCGAGGTGCAGCTGCAGGTCCTCGCGTTCCGCGTCAGTTTAACCGTGACCTCTAGACGTGGATGATATCTGTCTATTTTTACGAGAGCATCCTCCTCCTCAGATATACATACGCGGTCCTCAGACAAGTCATTCAAAACCAAATCTAGAATACCACCATAAACATTATTTACTTTATTATGTTGCTTTAACTTACAAAAGTCAAGAAACATGTTGAAACGTTTGGAAACCGCAGCACTAAATGAGTTTAAATTAAAATCCCCTAAGATAATAATGTCTAAAGTAGAATATTTACAGACGGCATTTTCTAAAACATTGAGTAGGTACACTTAAATATTGATCATTATTGTATGCTGGGGGAATATAAACAATACAGAGTAATAATTTGTAATTTTTTTGTGAGAGCTGTGCTACTATTATCTCGTGATCATTTGCGAGACCATCAATTTCAGTGACGTGTTTTACATTGAAGTGACTACGCACGGCGAACATAACTCCTCCCCAGCCAGCTTTACCATTCATGTCTTTCCTCAAGACTTTATATCCAGGTGGGAATAATTCAGCATCATAAACCGAACTATTCAAAAACGTCTGAGTCACCGCAATGATGTCATAATTGTTAGCGATAATAGATCTCTTAAATGGTTCAACTTTAGAGCGCAGACCGCGAACGTTTTGGTAGACAATATGTAGTAACCTGTGGTTATTATGTAGTTTCTTTAGTGGTACCACGAAAATTATGGCGCCACGGTTTTAGGCATATATCTACGGCCCAGTTATGGACATCTAGCATCTAGTAGCTGCTCACATAACTTAGCAGGCACGCCAATTTTGAATGACGAGTAGTTACCCTTAGATTTTAAAACTTCTACTGTGCAGACATCTATCTTGCAGCTAGAAGCTAGATGATTGGTTATCATTGTATTAGTAGTGCCCTGCTTAACATAGTACAAGTGATAGTACTTTCATCGCTCAGAAGCTTCCAGTGTAGTTTTACCCGGGGCAGCGGTTCCTTTTACTACATTGGCAGGTGAGCGCGTTTTTTTGCGCTTTACTTCAATCCAATCACTGTTTACATTGCATTCCTTGACAGCTGGTTGAATATGGTCAATGACATCATTTGAGTCGGACGGCGACGCGGGAGTGACAGAGATGACTGGCGGTGACTTTAGCGTTGAAACAGCTGATTTGTCGCTCGCACTGGCTGTGGCGGGCGCTATAGATATAGGTAACACCGCTCGCTTAGTACGAGATTTCTCGGTGATGGCCGATGCCGCTCGAATGCTAGCCACTCGTCGTTGTTTTGTTTCAACTGGCGCGGATTTATCACAAACGTTTCGGGTAGGTGTCTGTAATTTATCCTCACCCGCAGTTTGACTCAGCTGTGAAATCAATTGTGCTAATAGTTCCGATTGGTAATTTATAGTCTTGTTTTGTTCTCGTACCACTTCATCCAGAGAATCCAACTTATTCACAATGTACAACAAGGTTGGTTGCATATCTAGCACAACTTTTTCAAGCTTAGCTTGCGACATTATAACGATAATTTAAAATTAATTACAGAGGTACAAAAACAGGTGTGCTCGGGTCGGTTACCCCCCGCAACAATCGCTATGGGCAACGGAACCTTAGGGGACAGAGGTTGGCCGACCTCCTGGATAAAGAGGGACTCTTTATGATGAACTCTTTTTTTCAGGAGCCACCGCACAGGAAATGGACCTGGTTAAGTCCCAATGGTTCCACGAGAAATGAGATTAACTTCATTATTAGCCACCAAAAGACAAATATTCACTGTTGTCTCCGTGATCAACAGGGTGAAAACCGGTAGTGATCACCGACTAGTAAGAGGCACTTTGAATATTAATGTTAAACTGGAGAGGTCTCGTTTAATGAAGTCTACGCTCCGCCCTACTCGTGCCCATATTCAAGACCCCGAGAGCTTTCAACTTTTTCAAATTGAGCCTTCCAATCGCTTTGATTGCCTTGAGAACATAGCTTCAGTGGACGAGATCAACAACAGGTTAGTAGAAACTGTCCATACAGTGGGTTCCATATACTTTAAACCCCACCGTACAAATAGACCACAGAAACTCTCAAACCATACCCTCAACCTCATGGCTGAACGACGCTCGTCAAAACTGCAATCTTCCGATGATGCTGAAGCATATAGGCTGCTCAATAGACAAATATGGAAGTCCTTGCAACACGACCTTTAATGCAAACCGTATTAAAGAGAACATAGAGCGGAAAAAGGGCTCCAAAGTATTTGCAAGAGACATGTCTATTGGGCAAAGCCAGTTGACGAAGCAGAAGCGAGAAGACGGCAGTGTAGCGTCGACCAAAAGCAGAAGTGTTGATGGAGGTCGAGAGGTTCTATAGACAGTTATACACCTCGGTCGCTAAATCTGTTAGCAGCTCGGCCAAAGATTCAAGAGCCAAGCTGACCCGACATTATACCGAAGATATCCCGGACATCAGCCTGTACGAAATTAGAATGGTCTTGAAACAGCTTAAGAACAACAAGGCGCCGAGTGATGACGGTTTCACATCAAAGCTTCTGAAAGCGGGTGGAACACCAGTACTTAAAAGTCCTTCAGAAGCTCTTTAACACCGTCTTACTCGAAGGATCAACGCCAAAAGCATGGAACAAGTGTGTGGTGGTGTTATTCTTCAAAAAAGGTGACAACACCTTATTGAAGAATTACAGACCCATCTCGCTTTTGAGCCATGTTTATAAGGTTCTGGAGTGGAGACCACGTACCGGCAAACGAAGCGTAGGTCGTCCACCGATACGGTGGACAGACGCCCTGATAAAGGTCGCAGGACGACGTTGGATGCAGGCCGCTTCAAAACGGAAAATTATGGGGTAGAGGCGCCTATGTTCAGCAGTGGACGTCCTATGGCTGAGAAGAAGAAGAAATAAGGCGTAGACCAGCCTGTGAGGGGACATAATAGGTCTATCTATACCCGCCAGAGTGCAAAAGGGGTAGATAGTTTACTGCAGCATAAAAATGTGTTGTGTACATTTATAAATTTAAACCAGTTTTTGAAAATTAAATTTAGCAACAGGCCGTGGCAATAGGCAATGTTGACCTATGTCTGTAACCCTGAGCTATTTATATTATTGATATGACCACGGTAAACGAAATTGCAAGTCTCCTACTGGTTTACCTACAATCACCTATATTCGGTAGTCGTGGAAATGAATTTACGCAAATGGGATCACGGGCCCAAGTCTATGGCACGCCACGCTGGGAACATGGTAACTCACTACTTAAATACCAATATAAATGAACACCATGAAAACAAATCTGTCATTACATTTCATCACCCTTGACAGTATTTGTGCTTTTACACTTTCACAGCAGACAACGCGAAATACGTCAAATGAAACTTCCTAGTACCCGCATTTTTGGGAGTAGGCCTTCAGAAACTCAAACCTAATGTACGAGTACGTTATTTATACTCATGTTTGTTAGACTTTTCGAAGAGAGCTCACGCTAAATATATAATAAGTTTACTCTTGTTGTTGCTCGCGATCAGGAGTCCAATTCCACTGGCTAAATTTCGTCGGCTATAAGTGTTAATCTGCTAACTCCACTGGCACTATTTTTCAGTAGACGTTTAAAACGTTATTACTTTCATCCTATTACGTTATATACAAAATTGAAAATCCCGTTGGTAAATAAAGTTATATTTTACTTTTTTATACTACAAATAGAGTAATTAATTTTGTTATCTTTAAAATATCGTAAAAAATGGAGTTAGCATAATTGACATCATTTTTTTTTTCTTTAAAAGTAAAATAAATACGGAGTTAGCACTTTTTATTATTTAAATAAACTAAAATTAAAATGAAACACTAGTATTTTATCTAATTAGTTTTAATTATTAGACATAAAAAGAATTGCTTAATGTGGGAGGCTGTTATAAAAAGCATGATAGTCTACTGGGAGCACTGGTTTAATTTGTTGCAGGTCTTGGTACTTTCGTTCCTTTATTGGTAAACGATTTTCGTGCAGATCTGGCAATTCATGAAGATATTTATTTGTAACGACTATTTTTCTTTGAGGCAGTTCAGACCAAGGATCATTGAAGCGTTGCTTGTAAAATATAGCCCCTGCTGGACTATATTGCAGTGCACGAATATCGTTTACTTTTGCATCTCCGACTGATCTTCCTGGTCTGATACTCTTGTAAGCTTGAATACCATCGAAATTTTTAAAAAATGTGTGTTCCAAATACTTGACAGTATAGGGATCTTTACGAGCGTTTTTTATAATGTTAATATAGTCTGCAGGAACATTCACTACTTTATTTTTGAGGTTCCTTTCGATAGCTGAATGCATCGAGTCCACCTCCATTTGGGTATGACCCACCTCCAGATACTTTTGCTCTACCCACACATTATGTTTAACAGCGAAATTGAGCAATGCATTAGACATTACTGCGTTTCTGTTTTGGTAGCCACAACCGTCAGTGTATATTTATAATGCGATTGCATTCATCTGACAATGATGGGCTGATGTGAGTTTCTAAGAAATTGGCCCAAATGGAAGCAAACTCGTTTGCATTTACGCCTCCTTCAGTTTCATTCCAAACATACGAATATCCATCTTTGTTTTTCAGATTTTTGAAGCACAGATTGTGCACTTGCAGTTTTGTTTTATAATAAAGTGTACTTATTTTAGAAACAGGACAAAGTAGTACCGCTTGAACATCTGCAGCTATTACAATGCATGTTGTGTCATTTTTATCTTTATCCTTTTCGTTTCTGGCTTCATCTTTCTTTAAGATATGTAATTGATATTCATTTTCATCCAAATTCCCTGTTTTGTAAGATGCACATTTTTCACATTCATCCTTTTTTGGTCTAAAAAGCGAAATTTTTCTCTCTTCCATAGTTTTAAAGAATGTTGTGGTTGACAGTGGTTCTGCATTATGTTTACTGCACCAATCTGTTGCATAAAAATCATATAGAGCTCTTTTGGATTGCCACTCAGGTAAGAGATAAACTCTTTGAAGTAGATGCACGGCAGTAGTGAGATTCCATAACTGGTAGTTCATCGAAGAATGCAATGAGATTAGAGTGCTTTTGGTTTTCACAAGGAACATTTTGTGTTGCGATTCGCTGTTCACTAGGTGCACAGTTATTTTTAAGTTTGTTTTTCCACTCTAGAACTGTCATTCTACCTATGTTTAAGGTATTTAGGAACATTGTTTTACAAACTCTGAATTTAGTATCCTGGTCTTTTCCTGGCATATAATAGACCAAAGATTGTGTCCTTCTAGATACATCATTATTTTTCCTATCTCTTTGACGTTTTATTTGTATGCTTTTAACGTGTTCGTCAATATATATTTTCTTTTCGCCCCAGTTCAGCTTCTTCCAAAATTTATGAAATATTTCTTGTCTAGTTCCATCATCTATTTTGTCACATTGCCTCATTTTTGATCCCTTACATTTGCATCGCTCCTTCAGACGTCTTGGTTCTTTTTCTTTTTCATATACCCATTTAGAATCTTTTTTTATCCTTCCGTAGTATTTTGATCCAGTTTCTCTTTGAATCCTGTTCTTTACCGCAAACCAATTATTACGATCAATTTTTGTTTTTTTGTTTCTTGTTTTGCTTTTAATAGGTAACTCACTGTCACTCTCAGTCTCCGAAGAGCTAGAATAAGGCACCAAGGGCAAATTTTCATTATGCGTTATATCTTGTAAAACACCAGTCATTTCTGTGTCAGATATTTCGCGTTCATCCAGGCTTACTACTTGCTGGTTTAGTGCATGATTCGAAGATAAATTACCAATAATTGAAAAACTATCGTTCATATCTTCTTCGGAACCTGATTTTTCAATAATTGAAAAACTATCGTTCTTATCTTTTTCGGGGCCTAATTCTCCTTGCTCAATGTGGTTAACAGGCGATAGAACCCTGATCGTAGATGTAGAAGGTAAATTATCATCCATTTCAAAATCGAATGTAGTAGTTTCCTTTTCAGACAGGACAGGAGAGGATATAAAAAATACAGGTA
Organism: Selenia dentaria; assembly: GCA_917880725.1. Lineage (NCBI taxonomy): Eukaryota > Metazoa > Arthropoda > Insecta > Lepidoptera > Geometridae > Selenia > Selenia dentaria. The sequence goes on from OU862893.1 coordinate 26,231,743, forward strand.
AGCTATTGATGTCTATTTGGGTGTTGTCATTGTTTTCAATCATTTGAACGTCACTGTTATGAATACTTGTTAAAACAATGATGTTAGAATTTGGGTCTATAAAATCTGAAGCTGGAGGTAAGCTGTGAGGTTCAAACGATTCAATGCAGTCGTGAGCAGCTTGGGTTTCACGAACAGAATCCAAATTTGAAACCATTGATGAAGAAGGGTTATCAAAATAAGGTGGACTTTTATTAATACACATTTGAACTGTAGTTTTTGCTCATCTGAAACAAAGTAGGAAAACTAATTGTCAAAAAACTTACTTCAAAAAAATCAAAACTGATATCTCCACACAAAAGTTTGCATTCATATTGAAATAGTAAAATTCAAAACTGCTAACTCCATCACAAATAGGCAATCACAATAATATTGATATTTCTCAGCAGTAAGCGTAATTCATTGAAAAGCAATAGTAAAATTACATTATTTAGTACTTACCTTAGAAACAAATCAATCCATAGATACTGTAACACGTCAAAAACTATTTATTTTCCGATGTAATGTTGCGAACGCTCTGTTTTGGCTCGAGTTCTCAAACAAAATGGCGGAGTTGTCACATTTTACGCGGGAAATTTTAAATAATGCAGATAGCAGCTTTGATTGCGTAGGATTTTATGATTTTCGAGGATTCAGCCGTATTTAAACAGTTTTTAGTTTTATAAAGTTTTTTTTTTCTCTTTCTAATGGTATCAAAATCTCAATATGGTTAAAAATGGAGTTAGCATATCAACACTTTTAGCCGACGATTTGTTCAAACTGCTATCGAACCATATCTGAATTACACAAATTCTTATTCTGCTATTGAAAAATAATGCAACTTTAGTTAGGTTTTCATTGACGCCAGCGATCAATTAAACTTGCTAACTCTATAGATCATGAACGAGTTTATTATATCTTTTTCATCCTAGCAATTTCTCGGTTGCATTCTTAACTACCGCCAAAAAGCCCAGGGTCTCCTTCCTGCTTTTTTCCCTCCACTTCGCACGGTCTTCTGCATCCCTAGTGGTGAGACCATTAGAGTTTATTATATATTTATTATAAAGTAGCGTTTACATTTCGTTTACTTGACGTTACGTTCCAATTTACCGATAGAAAAAGAATAGCCTTTTGCGGGTAGTTATCAAACGACTACCGGAGTCTAACTGCAGTTTCAGCGGGGTAAATTGTTGAACATTGTGAAATAGTCGCATTAACCAGGTAACATTTTAGCTGGTAAACTCGCCATAAATTGCCCGCGTGTGTGGCCCATACAACGAGGGTCCGCCCGCGTATGCGCTGCCTAGGATTACACGATAGTTAATTAGGCTTTTCCTCTCCGCACCAGATTTGTCGCACCTTAGCTGCGGTACAGCAGTTTTGGTGAAGCTATAATAAAAACTAATACTGTACTAGCTGCGCCCGCGGTTTTACCCACGTGGTGTTGGATGATAATGACGATGATGAAAAAGAAAAAATACTATGTGTTAATCCAGCTCTTCATCTATCTACATACCTAATTTCGTCCAATTCACTAGCCTATTCACCAAGCCATACTGGGTCCGCGTGTATTATGGCCCAACTCCTATAGAGAGGAGCCTCGAGTCTTCCTGTCAGAGAGGAAAGCTCGAGTCCCAGCAGCTTGTGCAACAGAATGGATTGCTTATATTATTATTCTTGATGGTAGCTCCGTGTAGATACTATAGTTATAGTGACCGTGCCTTCGGAGCAAGGGTTAGTTTCGATTCCTGACCGGCAAATGTCTGTGTGATGAGCAGATATGTCTGTTAGGGTACAGTCACAAGCACTATCAAGTAAACGTTTACAAACTATCAAACAAGTGCGTAATTAAGACTTTCATTTAAAAATTAATAATAAAGATGTTAGAGCGGATTTGGAAGTAGCGGCCGAGTTTAAGAATTACTTCACTTGTTCCTGCATAATCATATAGTTACATCTAACTATATGATTATGCAGGAACAAGTGCACTAAAAACAGTTTAGAAATAAGAAAACATGGAATTTTGACAAAAAAATTACACATTTTTGTCTGAATAATGTAAACAGGCAAGAATCAAGAAATTGTTAACAGTGATATTGCTATATATATATATATATATTTTAAGAATGGCCACAGATCGGTACATTATGATTCCTGTAGTCATGGGTGAAATATCGAACATTGCAGTTATTTTAACTATCAAAGCCACGTTAGGGTGCTATCAGACAGAGAGCGGTCACGCGTTCACGCGGTCAGTTTTGCGTTCGTTGTGTTGTATTACGTTACATAGATATACTAAAACAGGAGAAGTTCTGACCGCGTCGGCCAACTGTGGGTAGACTGTGGGTATACGAACGTAATACGAAAAAATCACACACATACAACGAACGCAAAACTGACCGCGCGCACGCTTGAACGCTTGACCGCTCTGTGTCTGATAGCAACCTTACGGTTTAATAGTACTTGCTTGCATACTTTTTTTAGAAATTAACGTTGTACACATAGTTAAAATATCGCTGTTGTTTTTTTTTTTTATTGACATTATTCAGACAAAAAAATCAATTTGAGATAGACAAAAACTATCGCGAGTTATGTTCATAATTACGCTTTAAAACCGGCTAGGACTCGCGTAATATTTACCGGAAATATTCTCCGACCAGTTTCGAACTTATTTGAAGTTCTTCTTCTGGGCGTCACTCTTGTGCGCAGCGGCGAGCGCGGGCCACAGCACGTAACTGGCGCTGCGACGGTCGCGCTGTGTCTGTCAGATTTTTTCCGTCCGAACTGTCACTTACGTCAATGTCACTTTCAGTGTCACTGTCAATGCTGTTTTTTGGTATGTAGGGCTGTTGACACACCACACTTGTTGAGTCGACCTCACGGTTCCAGAGCTCCGCGGTCATCTTGTCAATTTAGTGTTAAATATTGACAAGATGACCGCAGATACGATAAGATTTATAAGATTCCACCCACAATCCCGATTGAAATTAGGGTGACGTCTTATTTCGATGGCTTCTCGTACTTTACGCGGGACGAAGAATTTCTCCCGCGCAACAATGTTTTCTTATTTATGATCTCTATTTAGTGCACTTGTTTGTGCAAAATCATATAGTTACATCAGTTTGCAACTTTCTAATCTCTTGTTAGTGCTTGTGACTGTACAGGGGTATGAGTATGTAAACGTTTGTTTTTGTTCCAGAGACCGATACGGCAGTTTATCCAATCGCTTTGTGAACTGTTTCTACCGCGTCTGCTGCCAATTCTACTGTTACCTCACCTGCCTTATAACTATCGGATTTATTGTTATTTTTTTACTCTGAAGAAATAAACATACTAAGTACAATAATGCCTTGTTAAATATCGGACCCTAAAGTACCATAGGATAAGCCATTATAGTACATACGCTATATAAAAAACACAGTACGTATTGAAACACTTTTCATTTGGAACAAGGCCATTAGGGAGTTCTTACAAGGGCAATTATTAGTTCAAAAGTAGTGCAATATAGAGCAACACTCTTGACGTTAATTTTACATATCCATTGCGCTGGTTATAAAATTGCAGCAATTATTGCCGAAATAATTTGTCGCAGTTTGGTAGACTTTGCTTTTAGCGCCACTGGTCCCGGGTTGAATCCCCGGACAGGTGAAACATTTTGTGTGCATGAACATGTCTGTTCGACCTGTGTCTATGTATACGTATATAAGTATGTATATCAGTCAACTGGTTACATTGGTACATGCTCTGTCTAGTTTATAATCTGAAGACCTTGTGTGGATGATTTCCCATATAATTCTTTGTTATAATAGAATACGTATACAATACTTATCAACATGGGTTGAAATTTAATTTTACAGCGTCTAGTTTTACAGATAATACAAAAGTAGTTTTTTATAAAATATAAGTACTTACCTATGCAGATAGGTAAGTACTTATATTTTATAAAAAACTAATCGTAAAATAATCGTAAATAATTAAAACAAATAAATAATACAGTTTCTTAGAGCATAACGATATATATCGGACGGGATTCGAACCCGCGGGTTCTGACCTTATCAGACGCCATGTTACAAACCACTAAACCACCGAGACACCCTGCCACGCGATGCGTGAATAATGTTGCCATCTTTAATTTATTTTATGAAAATAAAAAGTACTTATCTTTTTATAAGTCAATATATTTAATATACAATACTAATACTATAATAGTAATAAATAATCACAACAATTGTGTCGACATCTTATTATAGAAATACTATTTAACATCATAAGTAATGCCATAACATAAGGCATAGTTCACCGGAAGATATTTATGCGTACTTACGATGCGATATATATTAATGTCTGAAACTTTTCTATACAGATGTCATGTATGCACAAGTACAATTAGAAAATTTTAATACCGGCTATTTTTAAGTGTATCTCAAAAACTACAGGACTGAATTTAATGTAATTTAAATGGGACCACACGGGAAGCACCAGCTTTCAAACAATAAAAGAATTTTGAGAATCGGTTCACCCAGTCGAAAGTTATGAGCTAGCAAACAAAAAAAACATACATTCGAATTTAAATGTCATCAAATTCGGTCTAGTAGTTTTTGACGTACACTCAAATAACTGAATAGAATGGAAGTCGGTATTAAATTTTTCAAATTGTACTTGTGTTAATTATCATCAGGAGAAGGTTCTTATGAAACAAAAGCCTTAAAAAAGATGAGAGGTTATGGCGAGGCTGAAGGTCAAGCCTACTACGCGAAAGAAGTCGCGGGCAGTCGCTAGTATAATAATAAAATAACGTATATAATTGTAGAGTCTTACATTTAGTTCGTTTACTGAAAAATACGGGATTACTCACTGAGTGAATGAATGAATGAATGAATGAATGAATGAATGATTTACTTGCTATAAGTATTGGTACAATTTAGATATTATGTATAATATAAACAATGGTCCATAATACTTAATCAGAATAGTGACATGCAAATAATATTTTTTCCTTCATTTAAATAATTACGCTTATCTGTATGGAATCATATTAAGTATATAGTGAAAACCACGTTAGTTTTCAATCTACACGTGTTCTTGGAAAAGTTACATTATAAGAGGCAGACTATTTTCTTGTTGCATCATCATTATCATCGCAACCGCAATCGCAACGTTTTCCAAATGACCTTAGGGCTATGTACCTCAGTTGCTAACAAATGATGATTGAAATCGAAAAAAATGGCGGCTCTATGTCACTTGTCTGCTACAGTCATCGACATAAGTTGTATTACGTTACATAGATATGCTCACAGTTACCCACAGTTTTCCGCGGTCAGAATGCCTCTTGTTTGGTTATAACTATGTAACGTAATACAACACAACGAACGCAAAGCTGACCGCGTGAACGCGTGACCGCTGTCTGACAGCACCTTAAAGAAGTGATTCTAGATCTAATGATAATCACCAAACTTCTCCATATATGTGCGAGAATATTGTGCTATATGTATACAATATATATTTCTTGTAGTATCTACCACTTTTACAGTAATATCTTATCATTATTAACGGGATATTTACCGTGGTAAGGTTGTGGAATGAGCTCCCGATATTTCGGCGTAGTTACTTGCACCATGTTCACGGGAAGACTGAAGAATGCGGGTGGTTGGTCAAAAATTTCAAAATACTATACGCAGTGATACAGGGAGTGTGTTTTGTCGGGACTTAGGATCGAGTTCGAGTTCCAGTGATAACCGTAGCAAAAGACTAAGAAAGAGGGTAGATCGTTATGTCTGCACCTAACTTTTAAACTTTTTGACCAACCACCCGCATTCTTCAGTCTTCCCGTGAACATGGTGCATGTAACTGCGCCGAAATATCGGGAGCTCATTCCACAACCTTACCACGGTAAATATCCCGTTAATAATCATATAACTTTAGAGAACAACCGTGATAGTTTAAAACAGTGTTTTAATATCTTAACATTTTAGTTCGTACTTATAACATTGATTACGTAATAAATTGTACACATGAAACTTAAAACGAAGTGAATATAACCAAGCATCAGACCTAAGGCCCCAGACACACAAGCAGCTTGGAGCAGTCAGCATGGACTGCTTCAAACTGCGACTGCACAGTGAACTACAGTCTTCTACGTAGACACATATACGAAACCGCTCGAGCAGTTGCAAATGCTTTGGGCGGTTGGCTGTCAAGCAGTCGCCAGTCATACACGTACTGCTCGAGCAGTCGACTGCTGTCGCGCAGTTACCTACGCCCGCGCTCTTCATTCAACGTAGCGCTCGCTTGGGGAGGGCCCTTGAATTGAAATGTTGACTTGATGAGCAGTTAACACTAACGAACAGTTATCAATGGCAGCTTCAAATTGTTGACTATGACTGCAAGCGCGGTCCTGTATTTTGATCACTGGCTAACTGCTCGAGCAGTCAGTGTATATCGGCTCTAAAATCGAATGATTCTGCTGTCAAATAGATTAATTAAAAAGCGATACAAACAACCATGCTCCGTGGGTCAAAAATCGCACTTTTTGGTGGCATAAATACCTCTTATTTTAGATTTGCGAACGGTGAACAAAAAGAGCCATAAACGACATATTCACTCACCTATTCCCAATTTGAACGCCCTTGTGAACGTTTAGGTTTATTTTCGCCAACTTGGGGCTATTCAAACGCACCTTAACTAACATTTTTGCTTACTGGAGTTGTCAAAACTGACATAAACGGGTCATTTTTCAAGAATTCAATCAACATGTGTTAGCAACCTGCCGACAAACTGTACTGCAGTTTGGCAGAATTTAGATTACAGTAATAAAAATGTATGCTTATTGAAAATAAAGTAAAAGTAAACTGAGATATATACCTAATAGACCGCGCGGTTGGATTTTGTTTTTAGTAGATTGCAAAAACTGTTTTCACCTTAATTAAAAAAATTGAAATATATAAAATAGTCACTTTTCTTTTGTTCATTCAAAACGCGCAAGAGAGAGATAGAGAATTCGAGAAACTGTAGAGTAAAAAGGAATATATACAATAGAATAATAAAATTGAGTACAGTACAATTTGTTGAAAGGAAAACAGTTACCTCTTTTAAAACATTTACTAGCTGCGCCCCGTAATTACACCCGCGTGGTGATGGATGATGATGATGATGATGAAAAGTATCCTATGTGTTAATCACGCGCCTCATCTAGTAATTTATTTTTGTTACATTAATAGGTTATAAATTATGAAGAGCAAATGCTTCTAACCAAATTACAAGTTTCATCCAAATCCAATCAACCATTGCTTAATAATTTTATAATACACTAGCGACTGCCTGTCTAGGTTAGTTATAACTAGTTATATAGAATTTCATTTGTGCCCTCCGTTCCCGACGGCTCTGAAACGCACCTCCTTTTTGTTATGAGGGACTTCACAATGAGAAGTTGGCTAAGAGAAGTGGTGATGAGTTGAAGGTGGGGCAATTTGACTAATGGGTAACGGACCGTAAGAGAGATTATTAGAAAATCGACTTTCACTATCAGATGAAACAACTAGAAAAAGACGTTTTTGCTTTCTTACAAAATGCTCCAGACAACAATAATTTACTCGTAGGTGTAGTATAAAGCACTATGTATCACTCGGGAAAAAGTTATATTTCTGTTCTCGAGTTTCCTTTAAGCCATACTCTCGAACAGTAATAGATCGTTTACTCCCCTCGGTGTACAATGTACTATATATCTATAATAATATAATAGTGTTTAAACTGAATAACAGATATTTTAGAGTGGGTTTTACAACACTCCGTCGAGAACTCACAGGGTAAAACTAATGATTTCACTTGTGAGGGAACATATTTAGGGCTCATATACTGAAATAACTCATGATCTAGAGGCATTTTTAGTAATAAATAACATTTCTTTTCTTTTAAAACTTAATATCGAGGCATCTGTATATCATTTTAGATATAATGAGAAACAAAAAAATATGTCAAAATAATAGAATAAAGTATGAAGTGAATAAAAAACAGAAGAGTTTAGAAAGGTATGTCAACATACAAATTCTAGTAATTATCTTTTATGGTTCCTTAACCCTTTGCGTCCCAGAGACGTAAATATACGTCAGTTTCATTCATAAATCATTTGTTTTAATTATCACGGTATAGGACGGATTAATCTCAAGATTAAGGAAACATAAAAGATAATTACTAGAATAGACACTACAAGGCCGCTCTAGAAGAAAAAGATTAACGTAAGTACGCACAGACATTAAAACAAATAACATACAAGATTTGAGGCACTTGGTAATCATAAACACTTAAATTATACGTAAGTCACTCACTATAAATCAGTCTCGCGAATGCCATATACTTCACGATTTTCCTTTTCAACCATTGCTTTCTTCATGTCGCTCGATGATTCTCCTATACAACTATTTGCACTTGCACATCTTTTTCTTTGGGGACTTTTGTCTATATTTATATTCAAATTAGTCAACGGACATCTTGTATCTTTATCTACTGCTAGATTACTTATAGACAGAGTAAGATCACTAGGCATATTCCCGTCAAGGCAATACATAAGAGAATCTGTCAGTTTATTTTCTTCGGTATCAGTGGATTTGTTCAGTATCGATAGGTCTATTGGAGTTGCTGTCAACACTGATCGGCTTAACAAATATTCTCGGAATGGCTCCGTTAGCGATTTTTGGTGTTCGTGGGTTATTTTGATCTTTGGTATGTCTTCGCATAAGGTTGTGTTTAGATCGTCTGCGGCTGGCCGTTCGTGGCTTGTGATGAAACAGGGCTTTTGTGAGCGAAGGGGGCTGACGTCAGCTACAGATATTGAACGAGTGTCGTATGGTTTCGACGTGTTTGATGGGTTGGACCTGTAATGTAATAGCTTACAATTAGTTTTGAGACTAGACACAATATATATAACCCGTATGGGGCGTAATCAACCCATTTTCCATGGATAAAAGCTATAGATTAAATTTCATTTCAATGGTGTCGATTCTGTAAACATTCTCTAAACTAAATATCTCTAATTCTTAGCAGTTTTTATTCTGTTCAAGCCAATTGTTGTTTATTCTGTATACTTTCTATTTGCATTTTATGCGGGGTGGAGGTTGTGCAAACTGCATCTCTACCATTTTTTCCAGCAGCAATGTCAATAAATATTTCTTTTAACATCGATTTTTGTAAAAATTAATAGTGCCTTAGTTTAAGGAAACCCATGAATTCAAATTCATCTGGTATAGAAGTCTACAAATTACTGTAAGATTTACAAAAAAATATTACCGTTCACAAGAATAAGTCGACCGTGTTATGTCGTCATCATCGGACGACACGAAATCGCTGTCGTTCTTGGGTGACATCGAGTGATACACATCCGGGCTTGGTTCACACTTGTCTTTGTTCTCGTTTGTTTCAGGCAGACTGTCTCGTTGCTCTGAGGTTATGATTAGAGGCTTTCGGGAACGTGGTGTCATTATTGACTCCTGGAAATATTAAAAGGATATGTTTAAAAGGAAAAGGAAAGGGAAAGGGCTATGCTCGGTGTTTCTCTGAGGGATCGCATCAGAAATGAAGTGATCCGTCAGAGAACCAAGGTCATCGACATAGCCCACCGGATCAGCAAGCTGAAGTGGCAGTGGGCTGGCCATATTAGCCGTAGAACCGACAACCGTTGGGGTAAACGAGTTCTAGAGTGGAGACCGCGTCTCGGCAAACGTAGTGTAGGACGTCCTGAGGCACGGTGGAGTGACGATCTGCGCAAGACGGCTGGCAAAAACTGGATGCGAGAAGCCCAAGATAGACCTAAGTGGCGTGCAATTGGAGAGGCCTATGTCCAGCAGTGGACTGCTACAGGCTGATGATGATGATGATGATGATGTTTAAAAGGATTTTTAAAAGGTTTTACGTGAATACGTGAACGTCTTTAAATTTGCTGCCATAAAAATCAAAATCCAATCCAATCCAATCCAAAAAACCTAATAATAACAATATCGGGGGATAAAGTTTGGCGTTGTAGTTTCGAATCTATCCTATGCATCCAAAATAAATTATACCACTGGATAGCTAAATGATCAAACAATTCATTACGCTAAACGAGAACAGTGACGTATCGCGCGGGGTGGAGAGGGAAGCGCCGCAATTTTGAGGTTATTTTATTCGGAGAACCGTGTTCACGCACAACACACGGCATGATCCATGAATCCATGACACAGCCCCACCACATTTTTTTATTTACTTGTAGGTCTGCGAACAGCAGACCTCGCGAGCACAGTTTTCGCTGTCTGAGTCCGCAGTTGGAGTATTACCAAAATCGTCCAGTTTTTAATTTTGCAATATATTATCTCGGCAACCACTTGACTAATTACGCTCATATTGGAAATTCATGGTGAGGTACCTAATGTCTCTACCATTTTTTCTTAAATCGGTGTGTAAATAGCGCCGCAGTAAACTTCCGCCATTTTTAGGAAAAGTACCCCCCTCTAAAAAACCACTGACATTATTTTTTATTATGTAGTAGAACATGCATACCAAGATTCATCAAAATTTGTTGACAAATGCGACCTGTACAGGAGGACCAACATATAACCTTACAAACATACGAACAGGTGTAAATGAATTTGTTCAGTGAAAGCAGACACTTCGTTCGCTCGATCAATTCATTTGTTAACGTTTAAGTACTACCTCAAAGCATTTTCTGCCACTGACGCGGATAACCACTAGTGTAATTTTCAAGTGCTTCCGTGCTTCGGAGGAGACCTTAAGCAGTGAGTCTCCATAATTGTCTAAGGGCACTATTTAAGCTTTGTCAAAAGGCTACGTGCTGGATTTTGAACCTTAAGTATAGTTATTTAAGGACTGTGTCGGTGAAAAATTGGAACATAATCGAATGATATTAGTATATCATCTACAGCCAGTTTGTCTGTCATTGTAAAACAGTTGATGGTATTCTAATGAGGAAGCCTATGTTCAGCTGTGGCTTCAGTATTTCGGCTAATAGCATGAAGCTATTTTTGAGTTATGCTCGTATATATTAAAGAGTAAAAAACATTTTTGAATATTTATCAATATGCAATATTGCAATATCCCTGAGTAACAAAGGAAATATATTTTGTTTCATCATCATTGTAGGGACACGACACGTACGAGTACGTTCAATTTGCCCGCCAAAACCGCCATCTTGTGCGCTCGCAAGCGCCCTCTGCCATCTGTCAGAGACCCACTCCAAATAAAAGTTGAGAACGCCGGCGGCTGTTAATTTACAAAAATCTACATAAAACCATATACAAAAACTATATAAAATACTGTGTGACCAAGTGGATGGAACTAACATTCCCATTGGAATCCCGGGATCATCAGGAACTTCAATATTATTACAAGCGGTGAGTGCGGGCAACAGTTGTCTTTTTGGGGGAAATTTCTTATGTTTTTCAACCACTGAGCTATCGAGGCAACATCATCATATACACTCATTGTATTATTCTAGAGCATATTATGACTAGCTACTAAGATTACAAGATTGAAAGTTGTCATTAAGCACCCAACAGTGTAGTCCGGCAGCTGTTGTTTATAACAAGTTGCCAAGTCCACTGTTACACCATCATCAGTACAACATCAATGAACATACAATAAAATAGTGGCCAAATGATAGTCTATGATATAAAAAGTACACTATATTTATATACATCATAGGTCTTTTTTGTTGACCGCTTCTTTTTAATATTTATCAGCCACTTTCAGGAACATGAGCAAGATAGAAAATCGATACTGGCAACATAGATTAGAGACATAAAAGCAAATGATACCATGCGAGAAACATGCAACCAACCTGCATAGCCTTTGACAATTTCTGTGTAGACTTGGTTATCGGTGACATTGAAGCTCGTCTAAAATTAACTGTATACGGAGTGATGCAATCTTCTTCAAACACTATAACTTCTGAAACCCCCGGGGTACTCGTCAAATATTGGAGCTTTGTATCTATTTTCTTAGGTGTATCACTGATAGGACTGGTCTCTTCGCTTTCCTGAGATTCTGATGTGTCATTATCCGAAGCTGTATTTTGGTCTTCAAAACATGATACACACGTGGGGGTGTTTCGTATAGGGACATTTCGTTTCCTATACTTCTTGTTTACACTTGAAGCGGATAGCGCATTTGAGCGAAACAGTCTTGTGTGTTTCTTCGTGTTTTTAGGAGTTTCCTCTGCATCCAAAATGCTTAGATTAGGCTCGGATACAAACTTGGGACTGTGTTTTCGAGATCTATTCAAAGCACCTTCAGACAATGTGCTTTCGTTGCTGGCATCAGATTCGTAATCGTCGTCAAGACTTTCGTTGCTAGCTATTTTGTTCGCCAAATTTTTCAGCACTATGTTTTTGTGTGATACATCTATTTTGTTCTCTTCGTTGAACCTTAGTTTAGCTTTGCTTGATTTCTGTAAAACATGCGTTAATTAGGAAGAAAGTTAGAGATAGACGGCTTATTTACACAGTACTGGTTGGACCGTAGCTGACTTGACTATAATCTATTTATTATCTACGTAAACAAGTGCTTTATATTGTTTTGAAAACATATCCTATAGTTTATTCCACACTACAGTATAGTAGAAGTTGTTGATTTTTAACATTTTACATTATCATGTGACGTAACGGGCCAGTCGTTGGCCTGATGGTAAGTACTACGCTTGCCCATCACAGTTGCAGTGTCACCCAGAGAGTACAGAAACAACAAAAAATGATAATCTCAGAAACGGCTTATCCGATTTAGATGTGGTAATGTGAGGTTTAGGTGTGGTTTCAGTAATATATTGTGGTAAGCTTCACGTAGCATTTATTGTTTGTTTCATGTCAAACGGTACACAAATAAAACAAAAATTAATAATAAAGGTCATTTTTAAGCCGCCGTATCCCGCGAGGGCACGCGAGCGTAGCCGTGGGCGGGTCAACTAGTCTATAATAAACTTTCAGAGGCCATTACAGAATTCCCACATCACTTTTTTAAGCAATAAAGTATGGTGTATGAATTAAGAACAGACTTTAGAACAAACTAATATTTTTCGATCTCAATGCTATATAACCTCCTTCATTCACCAACCATCAACTTTGCGCTTAAAATACTCGACATACAAACTCCTTTTGCAAATAACTCCTCAAAATTAGATTGGTCGACATTTTCGTCAAGGACTTTAGCATCAAAATAAAGAAAATTAGTCAACTTTAATAATTTTTGAAAATTTATTGTGCATTTTAATTAACTTAACCTTTCTTTTTTCTGCATTTAATGTCTATTTTCGTTTAAATCTGCCTTTTACTCGAAGTCATGTTATAATTATTGCATGCAACTCTTGAATGAAACGGATTTATATCGAGGGCCATGTATCACTCGCATCGCCCAGGATTCTAACACTTGAATCACTCCTTACAGCCGTGATTCATTCGTTAGAATCCTTCACTTGCTTGCACTTGATTCATCTATGGCCCTCACTTTAAATCCGTCTTTTTTTACTAACTAGCGCCTGCCCGCGACAACATTCTCGTAGTAGTCTCTCTAATTCATTTTTTTATGTAAAAAATATGTATGTAATCGCTAAACCGTTCTCAAGTCAAGCGTGATCAGGAGAAATAGGGATTCATTTTTTACCGACTTCCAAAAAGGAGGAGGTACTCAATTCGACTGTTTTTTTTTAAATCAGTCGAATTGAGTACCTCCTACTCAATTCGACTGATTTTTTTTTATGTATGTTACCTCATAACTTTTCGACTGGTTGAACAGATTTACAAAACTTTTTTGTTTGAAAACTGGCGCTTCCCGTGTTGTCCTATGTAAATTTTATCAAATTCGGTCCAGTAGTTTTTGAATTACAATCCAATAACTGATTTTTACCAAAGTAATAGACTGGGCGTCGGTATTAAATTTTCAAATTGCACTTGCAATATTATATAGATTGCATAATATATTATTTTTATCTATATTGTGTGAGTTTGTATTTTGATTTTTATTTTGCATAAGTCATATTGATTGTACTCGTATAACACTGCTACTACCATCCCCTGAAGGAAATACGTCGAATTACTGAAAATCTGTATATAGCCAACTACGATCACCGGTGGGCCTAGCACGAAAGTTTTCGTAAACATAACGTAATCGTTTCGTATCGTAAAAATTGAAATTATAGTCACCGCGTTACCAACTGAGTTGCAGGGCCATAAACGTCAATAGGGATAGGAATGTGCAACGCGTCCTAACATGTTATCGATAATCCGCTACTTGCATTCTACCCTCATTAGCGCTCGCTAGCTTCTGATTGGTCGTAACATCATGCCGCCGCGCTGCCGTCATCGCAAAGTTGTTGTTTTGTTATAAGTATATTTGACTTGTGATTACATTCATGTGACAACTCTCGTCAAGTCTCGTCGCTCACAATGAATAAAATTATTCATTGTGGCGTCGAGACTATTTTCTACTATCTACTATGTTTCTATCTGATTTTATTCTTATCGATATGCGCCTATAACCATCTTACGCACATCACTATGTGGCTCCATAAAACCCACAAGTGCGAGCGAGATAGACATAGTGAAATGATTTATGGCCGCACGACTCAGTCACACGGTGACTATAGTACAAACTATGAGTTATCGCATAGCTGTGGCACAGGTAACGCTTGTTTTTAGGTTATTAGGAGACAGTACAAGCGCGAGGCCCACCTAGTGTTAAGCGGTAACCTCTGCCTGTGACGAACTGCACTGCGCCCTTAACCCTGATACTCAAAGTTAAGTTTTTTAAAAAAACCTGCTGGTATGGGTGCTGGCACCCATTCAAACCAGAACACAGTATTGCGAACATTACTGCATCGCGGTAGGACGGAGGGTAGTACTTCCTCGGACCAACTCATTCACAAAGAGTTCTACTGCACTAAAAATACATCAACGATACGATTACGTTATACTTACGCAAACCACGTGCTACGGCCTAAGAAATAGTGTAAATGAAGCCAAAGAGAAAGATATACACACAGTTATTAAAATGTTATATGGACGTTAGACACTTCATGCGTTGACATGACACATTAGCTGAAGCGACAATGGACATTATAAAGAAATGGGTAAAGCTTATTGTCGTTTGACATACCTCTTCGATGGTGTTGATGTTTGAGCCGGATCCTTTCTTCGGTGTCTTATTCAGTAATCCCTTATTGAAAATGTGCCTCTTGATGGAATCACCGAAACTCCTAGAGCCTGCCACTTTACCAGTCCGCTGTATTTGTATTGGTGTTCCTGTTAATGCAATACAGTTAGAGTTATCTATACATATAAAGAAAATGTAACGGGTCGCTGTCTGTACAAGGAAGATATACGAAAAAAATATTATTGGGAATTTTATAAACGACAATAGAATGAAAAAATATGATTGCTAGAATTTTTGACTGTGCGTTTGTGCACGCTAATCTCAGAAACGGCTAATCATATTTAGATGTGGTTTTCTCTAATATATTGTGGTAAGCTTCGCTTAAAATTTAATGTTTGTTTCATGTCAATCGGTTCATAAATAAAAAAATCTTATTGTAATTTAAAGAATAACTCTCTAACACCAAGACCAAAGGAGTGAAGGCGTTGACGGGTCAAGTAGTATATAATCATAAACTTTTTATCTTGATCTGTCACATAAATCCAAGTAGGCAGCTTGATCTCTCTATGCTACACGGTCTTATATTAAACTGGGTTCTCGATTGACTGGTCGGCGCGCATGAACTTCTATAGTACGGCTAAAACCTACGCTATAGCAATAATGTTCAATATATTTGTATTGCGGCCCATAAATAGGTACGTAAATAATTTGTCACTTATGAAGAACTTCTTTTTTTCCTGCAGTTTCTATAATGATTCACGTAAATTTAAATATATATCCGTTTCCCGTAGACAAAGCGAGCGAAGCCGCGAGCGGGCCAGCTAGTATGCAGTAATATAACCTTTGCCTCTTTTTTTAATATTAAAAATACTACCTGTTCCCTTCACTCTACATCTATGCATACGTATATTCGTAAAAAATAATCTTAGTTTATTTATGTTTAGAAAAACTGCAGCAAAGATTTTTATACCACCTATCCTACACTAACAATCTTTGTAGCCAGCTGGACTCGTATGACTCTAGACCTCATCACTTTGAGATGTCTTCACTTCAACAAAGGAGCAACATCGCTGACCTTGTATTTCTTCACAAGCTTGTCCATGGCTACATATACAGTCCCTCGTTGCTTGAGAAAATTTAATTTGACATCCCTCGCCCCGCTAGCCGTCTCATTAATCGAAAAACATTCAGCCTTCCACACTCACGTACGAACTACGGTCACCATGCATCATTGTATCGTATTTGTCGTTATTATAATGACATTTGTCATGATGTAGACATATTACACCCCTCAGTCTCTTCTTTTAAGAGACTGCTATTATCTGTTCTTAAAAAATAGTAACAAAAAATTAAATATATTTTAGTACACAATACTTGTAAGCATGCTGTGTTCACAGCAAGAAGGACGTGCGCACCTGTACATGTTTTGCAAGATCTAAATATTATTTGTGTTGTTTTTTTGTGTACATCCAGTTCTGTGAAGCAACAATAAAAAAAATCTAAAACACTGTGACGTAATTAAAAGATATTCCGATTCGCAAAGACGAAATTGCACGTGCCTCCACAACTTTCACGCTTAAACAGTTAAAATGTGAATTGTATGGCAATTCACATGGCTTTTGATGATGAGCTTAGAAAGGACGACTCATTAAAATTGATTAAAAAGACAGAAACTGAAGATATTTACAAAGTTGACGAGTTTTTGAAAAGAATCGGACATGAAGTGTTGCGTTTGCCTCCATACCACCCAGAGCTGAACCCTATTGAGTTGGTTTGGGATAATATTAAGGGAAAATTAGCACAAAAAAGTATGGACTCTAATTTGGACGAAAAAATATATTACAGGGATTGTTTGCTGAATATTCCGTAGTGAAGTGAGAGCATTGCGTTAACCGTGTAATTAAAATCGAGGATGAGTGCTGCAAAGATGATGGAATTCGGGATGATACTGTTGATTTTATTATGAACACTCAGGACGACTCTGATGACTCCGATGATTCGTAGTCATCAGAGTCGTCGTCTTTCATTCATTCTTCAGGCTGCTTCGAAAGTGAAGAATCAAGTTCCACCGATATTGATATGGACATTAGTGACTGATTTATAATTTTGATAATTATTCTATGTAATAAATAGTACAATAGATTATTACCAAATATTTTATTTACTTATCTATTAGCTTATGCATAGTCATAATAGTTCATTCAAATATTGAATCATCATCAATTAATTTTAATTTAATAAATCACTATTTCTTTACAGCTACCCACTATGACGTCACATATCTTAGGAACTATCTTGGCGCATTTCTTTTCGCTATCACACTAAGCGCCCCCTCGCCCGCACCTCTCTCAGTCCCCTTTGTCGTCATACCCCCGCGCCCCTGTACCGCGCAGGCGAGGACTAAGATAAACGGCCAATGTATACCTATTAATATTGTTTACAAGCGACTGCCCGCGACTTCGTTCGCGTAGTAGTCTCGGCCTTCGGCCTCGCCATTACCTCCCATCTTTTCTCGGTTTTTGTTTCATAAGAACATTCTCCTGACAATAACTAACACAACAAAAAGAATATTAGCGAGATTGTTCCATCCCTTCTCAAGTTATAGCGTGACTAGGAAAAATAGGGATTAATTTTATTTATGTAGACGAGCGACTGCCCGCGATTTCGTTCGCGTAGTAGGTTTGGCTTTGGTCCAGGTCTTTTCTTAGTTTTTCTTACATAAGAACTGTCTTCTTACAATAATTAACTCAACAAAAAAGAATTAGCGAGTTCGTTCCATCCGTTCTCAAGTTATAGCGTGACCAGGAGAAAAAGAGGTTCATTTTTATTAATATAGATAAATGGTTTGCTAATTAATATCTTCTAAAATTCTATTCTAATTGAATTATATTATGTACCTATAAAGTGTGCTCTAATATCTTCGCAATTCTGTATCCAAAATTCATGATAATAAATGTATGATTAACGTTTTATCTGTTATTTGGACATTATGATAGATAGTTATTTAAATTTTATTTATTAGTATGGATTAATAACATTACCATATCCGTTCTGCCTGTTGAAGTGTTTGATCAGACGCCTCTTCTGTTGAGAGTCGGGTAACGCTTGTATGTGTGCGTAGAGTTGAGCCAGCGCAGTGTCCGTGGGGTTCGACTCGTTCTCGGCCTTAGTTCTGTGACGGTCGACAAACGTGTACACTGTGTTTGCTGCTGTTCTGAAATATGAAAGCAAAAGGTCATGAATATTAAGGTTAAAAGGTGCAAGTGGTAGCCGTCGTAGCCGCAGACGACGTGTCGTCGCGTCACGTCGCTGCAGTCATGATTATGAACCCAACTGCAGACGGCAACTGCAGATGGCATCAACCATTTGAAAAGCGATACGAAAGATTTTGTTTAAAAGCTTTTCAGTTGTTTTACTAGGTAGATTGGTACTCGCGAGCGGCACTACTGATCTGCGGTCGGGTGAAAGTCTGATCTGCCGCTCGACGATGTGACGCTAGCTTCGTGTCGCTAACTACGAATACATGCCATCAGACGGTTTGTGAGGCAAGCGACGGTTGCGAGCGAACAAACCATCTATAGCTACAACCTGAAGATGGCAATCAGGGATCGAAACAGCGTGGTGATGGAGGCCCTGTCTGGATGATGCTTCAGCGCAAACTGGGCAATGTGGGCTCACAATAACCTGTAAAATGTGTATAATAAAATGTATGCTAGCGTTAAGTTCTCATATAAGTGGTGTAAAAATTGTAACTGACAAAGAGATGGTGTGGGCATTCAGAGCAGACATGCTCACGGAAATGTGTTGGCAAGCGGTGGCGTGTGTGGCGGCTCGCCGTCTTCCCTCAGAAATGGTTGAGGAAGGCGATGGCTGGCACATGCGTCAACTCGTGAACGGGTGCTGTTTGCGGACACTGGTCTGCTGTGAATGCTTACACTAACTCAGAATAATCTTAATTGTGTTATATGTAGTAGTTAATAAGTTTAGTAAATAACATAGTAAATATAAGGTCCTTACATATGAAATTAGCGTTTTTCGTACTGGCCACTTTGGTAAGGAATTCCAAATTCAAATTTGTACAGCAAAATACATAGACTCATGTATTTGTGCTTCGATGATCGTCATTCATTTGTTTTTTTCTGTTTGCGTCACTCATTTTACAAAATGGAAAACTTAAAATATCGCAATATTTACGAGTACGAGTTCCGCCGTGGCACTAGTGCTGCGGAAACAACTCGAAGGGTGAATGATGTGTATGGCGGTCGTGTTGCAAAAGAAAACACAGTTCGTTTTTGGTTCCAACGTTTTCGTTCTGGAAATTTCGACCTGCAGAACAAGCCCCGTGGACGGCCTGAGACTCAAGTTGATAATGAAGAGTTGAGGGCTATTGTGGAAGCGGATCCATCGCAAACCACGTCCGAGTTAGCTGCAGGCTTCGATGTTAGTGATAAAACTGTTTTAATTCACTTGAAGCAAATTGGGAAGATTAAAAAGCTTGAAAGGTGGGTACCTCACGAATTGACTGAAGCAAATCGGCAAACGCGCGTCGACTGCTGCGTTACATTACTAAACCGGCACAATAATGAAGGTATTTTAAACCGAATCATTACCTGTGATGAAAAATGGGTTCTTTACGATAATCGGAAGCGCTCAGCGCAATGGTTGGATCCTGGCCAGCCAGCCAAATCCTGCCCCATGCGAAAATTAACCCCAAAAAAGTTACTTGTAAGCGTTTGGTGGACTAGTGCCGGTATTGTTCATTACAGTTTTCTCAAATCTGGCCAGACTATTACGGCTGATGTCTATTGTCAGCAATTGCAAACCATGATGGAAAAGCTAGCGGCTAAGCAACCTAGGTTGGTCAATCGCTCCACGCCACTGCTGCTTCACGACAACGCTAGACCACACACTGCGCAACAGACGGCTACTAAATTAGAAGAGCTTCAATTGGAAAATCTAAGACATCCTCCGTACTCCCCGGACCTTGCTCCAACAGATTACCATTTTTTTCGAAATTTGGATAACTTCTTGCAAGGGAAAAAATTCAACTCCGATGGGGCAGTTCAAATCGCCTTCAAAGATTTTATTGATTCCCGTCCGACTGGTTTTTTTAGTAAAGGGATCAATGAACTACCTATGAGATGGCAAAAGTGCATAGAAAATAATGGTTCATACTTTGATTAATTAAATATATTATATTAAAAAATATTCGACTTTTTGTTCCTCCCATACAAAACGCCAATTTCATATGTAAGGACCTAATAGTTAGTTAGTTTAATATGTTCCCCATGTATGTATATTTGTTGAATGTAATAAATTAATCGTAAGTAGTGAATATCCCAAAAGTAGAAAAAAGGCACGGACCCTGGAGTCTGTGGAGGGTAGTTTAAAAAAAACCAGTAGTGTCGCTGCGACTCGTCATTTGCTGCGGTTTCGGACGGCTTCCAACTTGCGCCTTAAATATGGTTAAAAAAATTGGCCAGTCTTTGGATACTACCGATAGAAATGAAAAATAAGTAACTAGAAGCGTTCGGTGACGGTGACGCGAGTTCTATGATTTATGTTCACCCAAAAAGTGTTCAAGCGCCTAAAGAAGTTTTTACTTGAACAACAATTTGACGGAGAATTTCTACACTTGGATCAAGGTTTCGGTAGCTTCGACTCTACGATGCAAGCGTGGACTGTCGATATTATAAAATTGTCGGTAAAAGACAGCCCGTGATATAGCTATCGCAGCTAGATAAATTCCGTTTATCGACTCGACAAGTGTATCGTACCATCCATGCACAGGGCGAATCTGGCAACCCAGATTGTGCAAGTTCAAATCTTGTCCGGAGTTGAGTTGAGTATTGTCTTATTAGAAGAAATTTCAGGCTTTATAAAGCAACCATATCTAATATCGTGTAAAAGTATAGGATTCAGCAGGTGCGGGGGGCGGAAGCTTTTTAAGAAGAACTCATGAACAAAGTTAAAATTAGTAAAAATCAACTGTCAACTGTGAAATTGACAGTCTGTAGAAACAATATTGCCTGCTTGAAAACCAAAAATCTAAACAAACACCCTTTATAACTATTAAAACGGGTCACTATTGCTTAGATGATAACCCTAAGCCAAAGTAAGTAAATATCTATAAGTAAAATGTCTTCCCTACTAGCGTTGATTGACGCAGGTTTAGCGAAAGGGATGTTAATATCGCATCTACGAAAAAAAAATTCGATCGATCTTATTTGTTGGTAGCCTACATACACAACAAATATCAATGACGATCACACACTCACGGGCAGTTTGGCGCGACGCGCCGCCAAGTCGTAAAAGTCTTTAATACGTGATCAATTTTAGTTCACGGGCCAGTTTGATAACACAATCAAGACATCCAAAATGGAATGGAGGGTAAACTTACTTGTCAGTGATACTTTCATCCAAATCAACATTTGGTGACATAACCCTCTTGCGTTCTCGTATAGTGAAATACGCGGCCGCGTCAGTAGCCAGTTGAGTGGGCGCCTCGAATAGACGGGACGAGTGACGTATCATGAAGCTTATCACCGGCGACAGCGCTATAGAATCTGCGTGGAACGTTTCTGGTGATAGCTGTGGAAGTAAAAAGGTAACAAATGAAATCAAATCAAATCTTATGTTTATCTGATAGAATACAGATACAAATTCCAGTTGTTAAGGTAAAGTCCCAGATACACTAAGGGACATTTTGTCCCGCAACATGACACGCAACACTGAATATACGTGACGCTGCAACGTTGCTTAGTGTCCCGCCACATGTACCTCAACATTTTGCGGGACATTCATGTGACGCGGGACCTGTAGCTTGCTCCCGCTCCCCGAAAGCGAGCGCAAGTGTCGCGGGTCTGTGTTGTGCCGCTTGTTATCGACTGTAGATGTGTATGCGAGGTGTCCCTCAACATGTAACCGTACTTTTACTTCTTGAGAATTTACCAGTCATATGTTGTTGGATATAGGTACTTGAAACCGTGATTACCAAAAAATTCGCAACTAATCCGTCGAACATTGGGAAATCACTTAAAATATAACTTCTTTCTCGTTGTAGTAAAAAACTCCGCATCCACCACCTTCTCTTTTGCTTTCAATTCTGTCCCAAAATAAGTATGTACGCAGCACAAATCGCCACAAAGTCCTCGGGCGACATTTCTATAACCGCTGACTAGTGTGGCCTGCAATATTATGTTTCGCAACATATATCTCGGGACATTCAACGTAGTTGTCAGGGAAGCCGCTATTCAAGAAAAGGGACAGGTTACCCCAAGAAATGCTAGATGACTAGGTTCTCAGCATGCCCGGGAGGATCACCGTGTGTGCTCAGGCCAGGGGAAGAATTATATTATATCGAATATAAACCTTTTATTAATAAATTGTTGATTAAGTTCAATTTAAAAAATATATTAGCTTATGCTAGTGATCACAAACTTTTTTTGATGTGTGTATATTTTCTAAAGCTGTTCAAGTACTTGCATCTGATAATCATTATCTAACGTAGATGAGCTAATGATTAAAATATAGGTCTTTAACTATCAGGAGTTAGTGGATAATCAATAATAGAATGAAATAGAAGTATCATTTGTTTTTAATTGTAATTATTCAGTTAGAGTGAAAACCACGATAGTTTTTGAAACTATATTTTCGTAGATAGCTCGGGAAATTAACTGAACTATTTTTGACGTGATAACGTCTTATATATCGATGAACGCCGGCTGCACGCACGAAAAAACACGACTCGTTGTCACGTTCCGTTTGAGCCGAGCATGCAAGCGAGTGCGCGGAACTTGGGATAGAGAGGCACGATCGGCCTAAAAGTTCAGCTTGTGACGCATCAATGTTTTTTTATGACGTTATCACGTAAAATTGTCGTCCTTAAACCGATTTTATAAACAACCATTTTCTACAGACTTCCAAAAAAAGGAGGAGGTAGGTACTCAATTTGACTGTACGTTTTTTTTTAATCTCATAACAATCGACTCGGTGAACCGATTCTCAAAATTCTTCTTTTGTTTGAAAGCTGGTGCTTCCCGTGTGGGTCTTATTTAAATTTCATCAAATGCGGTCTAGTACTTTTTGAGATACACTCCAATAACTGAATATGATATGGAAGTCGGTATTAAATTTTTCAAATTGTACTTGTTTTATGTAGCTTAGGTAAAAACGCAGCTTTAAGCTCTAGCCCGCATTGATGCTGTTATGGGCAGCCATGGCGTTAACCTTTAGGCGAGCGACTTTCCAGTTCGTCATTTCAACTATATGTTAATTCGATTGTATTAAGTAAAGCAGTTGCTCACCTTTCTCGGACATAGCAAATGTGGTGTGAACATCGTAGCCAGAGTATCAGGTGACATCCTGTTTGATGCTTCATTGTCTGCAACTAGACGAAGAAGCAGCAGTAATCGTTGGAGAAAACTCCTATGCAACGGAGTCAAGAGCAGAAGTAAGAGTTGCAATGCTGTTAGAAGCTTAGCCTCCGATGTGTCTACATTTGGTGGGTATTGGTCTGAAATTAGAATAAACAACTCTTTATGAAATATGATAAAAAAAACTAAAATCAGTACCACTATAGTTTAAAAGTAGGTACCTTTTATCACAATATTGTGCGCATGGTACCCACTTAGACAAGTTATTTCACACTTTTTGGTATTGAAGTCAGTTCCATTTTTTGAAATGTTGTTTTTGTCACCATTTTTATCGACCCTTGCTACTTAAGGGATCGATTGTCATTCACCGTCAATGATGATAATTATCATCAAGATAGGCGTAACAGTTTTTTTGAGTGTAACTCAAAAACTGCTATACTACGGCCGTTGAGAGAATGCGTTCCTGACACGTCGCGATTGAACTGACGACGTAACTTTGTAATGGCGTTGCAGTTACGATAAAAATATTATTGCTGGTTGTTTACCGTTTTAACAATTTATGAGCATTAAAATAACATTATTATATCAATAATCAATTAATGTTATAATTTTGTGCCAAACTGAGTGTCAAATAACTTGGTAAACAATATTTTTCTAAATCTAAACTGCGCTATTACAAGGTTATGTCAGCGCTTTATTTGTAGTGCTGTGCTAACAATAACAGGCAATAATAGTATCGTAATCTTTCTTATACAGGTTCTTATACAGGTATACTTTATAAAATAATACGTTTTGTTTTTCTTTTTAAGAATTTGAAAATAATGGACTATAAGATAACTTTTATTAAATATAAAAATAAAACTACGAGCAAACCGAACGCGCGAAAGAAAGTAGCATTTTTATATTTAGGTTGAAAATGGTAACCCCAAATGGCGTTACTAGCATTTTTATACTTAGATTAAAAACGGTAACCCCAAATGGCGTTATGGGCCGCCATTTTGTGACGCTAAAACAGTCGTCTGTTGTCGTTTCGTGCGCATAGACCACGTTCTTTAAGTGTTTTCGATCTGTTTTTATTTGATTACCCGGCTTTCGCTTAATGGACTGTTTCTGCTTTTCAAACTGACATTCAATTTCAAATATCTTTATTGCATATCACATAACTAAACGGTTGATACATAAAATGGTAGTTCCTGTGATACCCCGTAAGGGCACTGCAACTTAAGAGAGGGGCACATTAATTATTTGAACCTCTAATCATAATCATGTTAAACAATAGCTATGAACTACTATATTACTACTATTATACTATAATACTATTATTTTTATGAAACCTTACCAAAATATTACGGAAAACATTTAGCAAGGGATTAAGTTACTAAATTTAAGTAATTATCAATAAAGAATGTGCGTTTGTGAAGGTGCATATATGGTGTGTATCAGTATGTTCCTGTTCTAGAGACGACCATTTATATTATAGTATTATTATTATTACATTAATGTATTATAGAATATTTATATAATCTCTATTTTACCCAAGTAGATACATATTTATGTTGTATAATGTAGGTTAGTGTGTATGTTATGTAATAAGGTATTTTAAGTAATTTTAATTGTTTATTACAGTTTATCGTTCAAATATTCATCAACTGAATAGTAGCATTTTAAAAGTAGTAAATGTTTTAATTGTTTAATAAATTCTTTATCTTTGACTGCATTTTTTATTATTTCAGGTAAGTGATTGTATAGTTTTATGGACATGTGCAATGGCCCAGATGATAAGAGTTTAAGCCGGGAAGATGGTGCCACTAGTTGTTTTTTACGGCTATGTCTTATAGAATATTTTGTGGGTATATTTTCGCGTATCGTATAAAATTCAGGATATTTTCTTACAAATTTACAGACTTCAAATATATATAAACATGGGAGAGTAAATATTTTTTGGTTTATGAAATGGGGTTTACAGGTATCAGGTTCTTTCTACATCGGCGCTAAATCGGACTTCGATTGTGTTTTTGTGACTTTTGGTGCATAATAATGCCTAAACGTGGACAAACATTGAAAAGTGGAGCCCGTGAGTTAATCATCAAGCTGCAAGATTACTTTGAGCGGGAGCGGCAAAATGGCGGACCCCTGGTACCTGTCGAACAAGTACAAGAACGCGTCTCTCAGGCGCTTGTAGTTAGCAAACGAACGATAACAAATATTAATAAAGAAAAGTTCGGCTCTACTGGCATGGAAGATAATATTTTACGTACTCCGAAGAAGAAACGTAGAACTAAACCCGTGACAGATATTGACACCTTTGACGCCGATGCAATCAGAAATCATATATATGGTTACTATTCCAGAAATGAATATCTCAACAGGAAGATGCTTTTGGCGTCGTTAAGAGAAGCTGGACTGTTTAGCGGGGGTAAAACTGCTTTAACCAAAATCTTAAAAGATATTGGTTTTTCGTATAAAAAACAGACAAAAGAAAATTTTATTAGAACGATACGACATAATTTTAAAACGGATAAGTTTTTTGAGAGAAGCAAAAACAGCAAAAAAAATAATAACTGGGATAATATCGTGTTCATTGACGAGACATGGCTAAACGCCAATCACACGGTTTCCCGTTCTTGGACGGATGATACACAAGCGTCGACGTTGAAAGTACCAATGGGTAAGGGGGCCCGTCTGATAATATGCCACGCAGGTTCTGCAAAATACGGCTTTGTGGAGAACGCGTTACTGGCATTTCAATCAAAAACCAAAAATGACTACCACGAGGAAATGAATGCCACTACATTTAAAGAGTGGTTCCAGAACGTGCTTTTTCCCAGCCTACCAGAGCCTTCTGTAATATTCATGGATAATGCCTCCTATCACTCGGTTCAAATACAGAAACCACCTACCCAAGCTAATAAAAAAGAAGAAATGGTGGCTTGGTTACAAGCAAAAGGCATTGACGCAAATATGCAGATGCTAAAAGCAGAGCTAGATAAATTAGTTAAAGAAAATAAAGCGGCAAATGTGCGATACGAAATCGATGAACTGGCTCTGGAGTACGGTCATCGCGTTCTAAGAATTCCACCGTATCATTGCCAATATAACGCGATTGAACTAATCTGGGCTCAAATAAAAGGTTACGCCGCCCGCCACAATACTTCCCCCCCATTCAACACGAAAAAGATGATGACCCTATTAAAAGAAGCCTGCGGGAAAGTCACAAGAGATGACTGGGCAAAGGTTGTTGAGAAGACTAAAAATCTGATTATGGAACATTTTAACCGAGATATCAGGATTGATTCTGTTATTGATAATAATATAATTATACATGTAGGCGAAGATGATGATGAAGACACCACCACCTCAAGCGAATCGGAGTCTGATTAATATTCTGTACGCACATTCAATTCAATGTACTTTATTGCATAGAAATACAGATTGTAACTTTGTAACAAAGAATAAATAAAACAATTTTATTATATTAATATTACCTTTTTTTGGTTTCCACTTAAATAATTAAAATATAAATTTTAAATGATTCCGCCAATTTAAAACGAAAATAATCTTAAAAATAACGCGGCGGTTCATTTTGGAGGAACGGTAACGAACTCAGTGTTATGTTATGCCCATCACTAGTCGTGACTAACTGATAGGTGTCAGGAACGCATTCTCTGAACGGCCGAACTTTAGACCGAATTTGATGAAATTTAAATGGGACCATCTCAGAAGTATACTCTACCAAACACAAAAATAATTTTTGAATCGGTCCACAAATGGGGAAGAAATCGGTACGGTAAGTACACATAAAAAAATACATTCACACGAACATAATGACCTCTTCCTTTTTTGAAGTCGGATAAAAACTTCAATTATGGTTTATATACTTCTTGTCGTTTTTCTGGCAGTGTCAAACTGACGGCAGTGTCAAACTGACATCTGTGTCCTCTCGCACTTCATGTAGTTGCACTCGTTAAATAACGACTGCCAACCGATATTTTTTTTCCAATATTCAATACTCAATACTCAATCATTTCTTGCAAACATATTTTAGGTAGGCATTACATAATGACCCTGATTGGGTACAGCAACACTGCGGAGCGGAACTATTTATTTTGTAACTATTGTTTCATCCAGAAAGAATTCGTCCAGTGTATCCCTTTCGTCACACCATGGTTCAGAGGCCGTAGCACAAACAAATGGCGAAAAAGTATTCTTATCGCAAACGTCAACGCGTCACGCTTCGACGTACTGAGTTATCTGTGTCACAGTTGCCGTAGATAAATGACAGTTTGAATTGTTTCACGTAAACGACACGTTACGTTACGCTTACGCATTTATTCGTGCCAGGCCCACGGTAGGCTGCCGAAAACCGAGCAGCGCATACGTGTTCTACTTTGGACAGATTGGATTGAAGACCAAATTTCGTAATTTAGACAGGGGAAGAAATAAATTCGCGATTATATAAAATAATAAATACATTTTAATTTTTGAGTCAATAAACGCAATAATAGTGAAGTGAGTTTCCAGATTACAGGCTATCCCTGTACTGAGTCTCATCAAAAACAGTTTAGTAGTTTTGGCTAGAAAAAAAGGTCGACGCATTTATATTCATTATTATTATCATCTCAGCCGTAGGACGTCCACTGCTGAACATAGCCCTCCCCCATCATTTTCCAAAAGGACCGGTCGTCCTGCGACCTTTATCAGGTCGTCTGTCCACCGTGTCGGTGGACGACCTACGCTGCGCTTGCCGGTCCGTGGTCTCCACTCCAGAACCTTGCGGCCCCATCGGCTATCTGTTCTGCGTGCTATGTGTCCTGCTCACTGCCACTTTAACTGGGTAACCTTCTGAGCCATGTCGGTGAATTTAGTTCGTCTACGGATCTCCTCATTTCTGATTCGATCACGTAGAGAAACCCCGAGCATAGCTTGTTGTGCGACTTTGAGCTTACTTATGAGGCCCATAGTAAGAGACCATGTTTGAGTGTCATAAGTTCTAAGTACTGGTAACACACATTGATCGAAGACTCTATACATAGGGGACGATATATATGTGAGACGAGAGGGGGATTTGACAAAAGACTTCGCGAAGTTTCCAGAACGCTGCCCAACCGAGTTGGATTCGACGATTGACTTCTTTCTCGAAGTTGGACCTGCCTAGTTTAACTGTCTGTCCCAGGTAGACGTATTCGTCAACAACTTCGAGAACTGAGTTCCCAACTGATATTGGGGTAGGCAAAACATGGGCATTAGACTTGCCTCGCAGGCGTCCGAATACCGCTCATGATCCAGATCACGCGGACGTAGAAACTCATATCAAGATCGCCAACGGAGCCGTTCAGCGAATGGATATTGATGGTATCACGCCACCTTTTACCACCTTTACCGGTTCGGATGTATGTGTATACCCAGTGAAGTGTTTACGTGGCATAATTATATCAAAAGCAAAATTATGTACTGCATGCTGCTAACGCTACGTAAATAGCCACTTACGGTCTCATTTCAATTACTTTAAATTTCTGTTTAAGACGCGCATACGCTTGGCGTTTTATAATTGCAGATGTAACTAAGCCTATCATTGGAATATACTTTCTTTATCACTACTCATTACTCGTAGATATAAGCAACAAGTGCTTAGTTGACAAAACTACATCACTAAATGTACCTGCATTACATGTTAACGAAACATTTTCTGTGTGTCCTATAGAGTTAAAAACGCGTTGGTGATGTTTGGCAACCGTTAGGTTTCTTTTCAAAAAAGCTATCCCCTAGTCAGCGTTAATATAGTCCTTTTGACAGAGAACTTTTAGCTATTTACGAGGCTGTGAAATATTTTCGATTCATGCTCGAATTAAGGTCATTCGTCATATTTACTGACCTATTACGTTCGCTTTTCAAAAGACATCTTTACTTGTTCTCCTCGTCAGTATAAATATATGGACTTTATAAGTCAATTCTCAACTGTTATTAGATATATCTCTGGTAATACTAACGTTGTAGCAGATTCATTATCTCGGTCTACAAACGAACTTTATTTTATAGAGTTTTTCGTCTAGCAATATCGCAAAGTGCAGACAACGAACTAAATAACTTAATTAAAAAAGGTTCGTCTCTGCATTTAAAGAAAGTAATTAAAAATATATAATAATAAATAATTCCCGGTTAGTCTAAAGAAGTGTACTGCAATGTGTCAGGTACACAGGCTCGCCCTTATTACTCCCGAATTTCGGCGTTCTATATTCGACTCCATTCATGGCCTAAGTCACCCTAGTGGTAAAGCCACTACCAAGCTTGCCACTATGCGATTAGTTTGGCCTAACGTCCGTAAGAATTGTCGCGAATGGTCCCGCGCTTGTCTCGAGTGCCAACGTTCAAAGGTTTCTCGACATGTTCATTCTCCAGTTAACACGTTTACGACTTAATAGGTCCCCTCCCCATCTCACACGGTTTTCAATATTGCCTGACAGCAATAGATAGGTTTTCTCAATGGCCAGAAGCTATTTCGTTGAACGATATGAAAGCGGAGACCGTCTGTCAAGCTTTCTTGACTGGTTGGTTATCTAGGTTTGGATGCCCAATACACGTTACATCAGACAGAGGCTGCCAGTTTGTTTCCGATATTTATGATCGTCTGGCAAAGATGACGGGAACGCATCACATTCAGACAATCGCTTATCATCCAGCTGCTAATGGTCTCGTAGAACGTCTTCACCGACAGTTGAAAGCGGCGATAATAGCGCATTCAACGAGTGATTGGGTTGAAGTGCTTCCCTTAGTCCTTCTGGGAATTGCCTTTAGAACTTCCTGGAAGGAAGATTTAGCTGCGTCTTCTGCGGAAATCGTTTATGGCGAAACACTTCGCTTACCAGATTTCTTCGAACCCTCAAAGCACGATACTTTAGACTTTACCGACTTTGTCAATAGACTTCGCACTCATGTTAATAGTTTAAAACCGTTATCAGTCAAATGTCACAGAGAATCAACAGGTTTCGTCCATAAAGATCTCCAAACTTCATCACACATATTTCTGAGGCACGATGCGGTCCGCCGATCACTTCAGCCACCATATTCTGGACCTTTTAAGGTCACTGAATGGTCTGATAATTACTTTAAAATTGCTATAAACAACAAACATGTCAATGTGTCAAAAGATAGGTTAAAGCCTGCTCACATTTTGAATGCAAGCGACATTATCACGGATACTGCACTTGCAATAATTTCTCCTATGCCTACATCAGAAAAGAAGACACGGTCCGTTCAGGTTGTGCGTTTTACTAACTTTTATCAAGCTAGTTAGGGTCTGAAGGAAGGACTGATGTAGCGTACATTCTTATTAAGATGTTTATGTTTTGTATGATGTGTTGCAATGAGTGTTGCGCGCAGCCAACCAGGCGCAGATTAGTAAATAGTAGTCACGCCGTTTGCGCACACCTAACTGTATTCCCGATCGAGCGCAGCCTGGCTTCGGCCCGGCTCGTGCACCTTCCATTTTTCCTATTTTTACAGTACGAAACGACTCTGACACCGAAAGGCTGCGCGCACTGCCAAGCATAAAATTGTGAATAAACCAAGCGATCATGTCGAACTGAAGTATTCAATTAAAACAACTTCGATAAAGTTAGTATATTAGTGTACTACTATACTAGTACACCAGCCCACATATCTATCTTTTCTTAATCTTACAGCAAATATTTTGTACTAAATGTTATATTATTTAGTGTTAAACTGAATTTCTACTGTTCATTACTTTGTTAAGTTGCTTACTTTGAAAAGTCATTTAACAAAATTAAGTGTCAAAAAATTAACTATACCACTCACTAGCCAAAGTATAATAGGTCTGGTAGTACTGGTCCATCAGTAAAGGTTGGGGTAGTTCTGCCAAGAATCCTTTCAGCACTGATGCACAATCATGAACCGAGAATCTACCCTCATCCAATCCGAGGCTGGAACCTGTGATGAGAAGCTGGCGAAGTTCCTGTTGCCGATTAAGAGATCCAGTACGCCGAAATATGCCCTCTTGTGTTACATCTGGAATTGTGCCATCATAAATAAATCATTGTTATAATTAATTATACAATTAATAATCATGCAACAGGATGCTGCGAATACCCTGGATGGAGCATTGGACTAACATCTCCATTCTTAAGCAACTGCATATCATAGTCAGTCTTTCATCGAAATGCCTAAAGAGGATTCTTCAGTACTTATGTCACACAGCCAGATATGATGGTGACAATCTGGAAAAGCTGATGGTCACTAGCAAAATAGAAGGAAAAAGTTCTCGGGTCGCAGTCCGATGTGCTGGTCAGACTACATACACTCCACATTCAAGATTCCAGTACACATTGCTCTGTAAACTGCCAGTAACAGATTGAGATGGCCATCAATAATAAATCAAATACTTGGTGGAAGAGGTCATTCAGTAATGAGGATAACAAATAATGGAGGAGGGAAACAAATCATTAAATAGTATTTACAAGCTATGCCTAAAATAGGCTGCAGCTTTGTGGGAGGGACACACTACCAACATCTCACCAGGATGGTGTTGTGGGAGAAATACACACCAAAGAAAACATCAACCTACTTTTTTTTCTAATGGACTTGCATTTGATCACTATCTCACCTGATGTTGTGAGAATGCTATTGATGATGAATGATGTGACTGGTTGCATAAAAGATACTTATTTACTCTAGATTTGAAGACTCCCAAATAGTATTTATCTCTCGAGAACCACACAACTCAAACAATAGATTACCTAGTTATCATTATAAATATACAGTTTACATTAATAATACTTACTATCAGATTTCGACAGGAAATCTATTAATTCGTTTAGCCTCAGAATTCCTTCTTCAGTAATTGAATTAATTTCAAAATTATTCTTTAAATTATTACAACTATTTTGACTAGGATTTACATTAGAAGTTTTGGATTTCTTATGAAAATTCCATCTAAACTGCTTTGGCTTGTCCGTTGAGCAGTCCACACTGAGGGAAACAACATTAGTTAGGGCAGAGTAAACAATCGGAATTCTTATTCCGATATCGATATATTTAAATATCTAAGAAAATAACAGAACTACTCACTCGTCAGTATTTATATCAACAACAAAAGATAAATGCATACGCACTAATGTGAAAAACTGATCTAAATTTTCTATCCTCAGCTTTTCTATGCAAGAAACGTCGTTAGAAGTCATATTGGTGAGCTACAACTACTCTGCTCTACGATTTGAAAATTCACCACCGTATAACCATGTTTCGTTATTTCTATAATATAATTAGTAAATAGGGTACAAGTTTTAATTAATTTGGAGGTAATTTATTAGTAAATGTTTTTGTGAACAAAACAATAATACCAAAACATTGTTTTGGTTTGAATTGAAATCTATGAAATGAAATGAAGTTAACGGTCAATGAATCATAGATTAATCAGACTATATCTACAGAGAGTTGGCAATCACTAAAGCAAACAACGGAACGTTAGCGGGACGTTTAACTTTTCAGTGCCATCCACTTTGACGGATCATAGTCGCGTGCTCGTCTTCCATGTCTGGCATTAGTGACGTGAAAGACGAGCGCGTGGGTATCGATATCGATAAATAGGGATGTGCTGTTTGATATCGAGGTAGCAATAAGCATTCCTATCTAATCTATTAAAATATTGTTAAGTAAACCAGGATTTATAAAACTAAAAATCAAGATTAAGATATCTTAATCCATTTATTAAAGAACATATTCTAAAATAACAAAGATTATAATTTATTAAGAGTAAAACATATTGTTTACCTTACATATTGAAAGTACTTATGTTTTGTGAGATGACGATTCAAAACATGCATGATCACAATTTCTAATTAAACATTTTCGTTTTGTAATTCTGGTAAGTACCTAACTATACATTAATATATATAAAATAACTCTAAATATGTAATACTCTAATATGATATTAGTCATGATTATGTGAAACAGATATAAGTAATATTTTTTAACGCATGTAAGAAGAAAGTTTTGAAGAAAATCTGGGCTAATAGGTATCAAGTAATACCTTAATATAGATTCTATTAATACCCATTAATAGAAGTTTTATTTACGTAAATGTTACAATAAATTATCATTTCTTAACATTTATTTTATCATATCATGGGTAGATTAAATTAAAATATTCAATAACGTGTGCCTTTTTCTGTATAGATTTCTTGGTAAGTGTGGTTTATCCGTTAAAAGTGCAGTATCTTTGGTGTTTGTACTTGGATCTGCACTGCAGTGTATGAATTCTGAATTTGTAATAGGTTGGTCTTCACATAGTCTATAGTCAACTCTATATTTGAGTTTTCCATTCCAAGTCTCATTGGATGAACATATTTCGCTAAGCTTTGTAGCTATGACAAGAGTCTGCAGCGGTTGTTAAAACATTTTTCTTCAAAAGCTGACCTTAAAACTTACCATGACTCCTTTGCCATTTTTGCATATCTCACGTCAACCAGGCAATGTGATTATATCATCAAACATATCCTCACTCTTGCTTTTTGGTCTCTCTTTATGCCTTATCAGAATTCACCAGTGTCGTATGAGTGTACTCCACAGGTCGCCATTGCACTCGATCATGAATTTCCATGTATTGTAAAATAAGTTTCCATCTAATTTCTCTATGTATTTTAAACTCATATCCGCATCGTGTGCTGGCTGCGATCTATCCAGTCGTTTGCCGCTCGAAGTTGTGCTTGCAACTTTACCTTCTGTAGCCATAATACTGTTTACACCCGTTCTTCATGAAATACGCTCATTGAATTGATTGAAGTGAAAATTCCGAATTATCGTGAAAATTAGAGGACTTAAGTACCTACAACATACAAGCACAAATCTTATTTCCAATAAATATGAGTTTATTATACAAACCGGTTTGATCTTGTAGACACACCCGACCTAGATCATCGAATATTAACTGATCATTTTTGGTCACAACTCTCATCACTTCCATATTTTCCATCTTAGCGACACCGCAGCGGCTGAACTTGCCCTATATAAGTACTACTATATGGGCTGAACACTACTTAAAATGTCTCACTCGCTCGGAAGAAATTTATCAACAATCATGTACTTTTTCCACGACACACAATTAAAACAAACATAAATATAAGTCTACGGAATACAAAAGTAAACAAATAAAACTTACTAACCTAAATGTCAAATGAAACGTTAGGGCGATATTTATCCACCGATTTCGTGGAGCAACCGGTGCGTCGTCGAGCGATATATAAGAACGCTCGGGGCGTCGTCGGACGACAAATAAGAACGCACCCCAGGGCAGTAAGGCAGTGAAACTCCCGTGCAATGAATGTAATGGTGATGTCATGAGGTACGTTCGCTTAGCTTTGAGGGCATTTGTGGCGTCGTCATTTAGTGCGTTCGAATAGACCCCTCGTGAAAGTTTTTAGCGAAAATAACGCTAAAAATGCTCACAAGGCGTTCGAATTGGGTATCTGTGGGTGAAAATGTCGTTCATGTCTCTGTTTGTTCAGCGTTCGGAAAGCTAAATAAGAGGTATTTTTGCCACCGAAAAGTGCAATTATTGACCCACGTCTGGAGCATGGTTGTTTGTGATAATATCGCCAAAAGCAGAGTTGACGCCACACGGAAAGCAAGGTAGGTCTTATGCTCGGTTGAGTGTTCGAGTAGGGTGTGGGCAAAGGTGGCAAAAATAACGTTTTTAAGCTTTACAAACGCTTTAACAAAAGAGCCATCAATGACAACTCCACCAATGCCCTAAAAGCTAAACGAGCGCACCTATTGATGGCTTTTTGCTTTTGTCAAAACCGTTATTTTGCCACTTTTGCCCACACCCTACTCGAACGCTCAACCGAGCATAAGATCTAATATCGCATGATTATGCTGTCAAATACATAGTTGTCAAAAAACGATCACAAACAACCATCCTCCGGACGTGGGTCAAAAATTGCACTTTATGGTGGCAAATTAACTCTTTTTTTAGTTTTCCGAACGCCGAACATAAACAGACTATAACGACATTTTTGTTGTGGTGACAGCATCAAAGAGGTGTAATACTAAGCAAGTCTATGACTATTGACAGTTGCTAGGATACATTCATTGTTTAGAGTTTGACTGATTAACTGTAAATAAAAATGTGCATGACGATTCTCTCCAAAACGAAAAAGTGTGTTATTATTTTCAATGTTAATTTACTATAACACATAAATTGTGTAAACTCAACTTAGCTCTGCTTCCACTAATGCGCTGCTCTTGAAGAAATACCTAAACTTTTAAGAGGTTTTGGGCTCAGAAGAGAAAAAGAAGTAAGTGTCCACAAATCGAAAAAGTATTTTAGTACAAAGATTGACATAGGAAAATTGGTCAATGTAGAAGTATAAGGTTACCGTCGTGTTGGAAGGCACGAAAGGTGCCACAGAAGCAGTAAAAGGTAAATTAGAGAAGCCAATCCTTGTTGAAGGAGCAGATGACGCTGAAATCAGCAAGTCAAACAAGAAATACTAGTGACTACACCTGTCAAGCCAAAGAAGGACGAGCAACTGATTTGTAACTACTGTTCAGTAAAATGACACAAAGTATGCAACTGTAAGAAGTGGATGAAGGATGGTAGGCCACCTAAGCCAACTTCAAGCACATCAGCAACAAGCTCAAAGTCCAAACAAGTACAACAGATTTCACTGACGGTAAACGCTAATTCAAACGGACAAACTCAAAACAGAGACAGCTGGTTCGTTGACAACGGAGCAACGATGCACATTGCTGTGAGGAGTGACTTCTATAATGAGTTGCATGAATTTGATTTAGATCATACGGTGACAACTACAGACGGAACCACTATCCCAGCACTAAGAAAGGGTATTGTCGTAGTAGAATCATATGTCAATGGTAAGAAGGAGCAAATAACACTCCGAGATGTGTGGTTTGTACCATCACTGACGAAAAATCTATTTTCAACTTTGGCTGCGCAGGATAAAATGCAGAAAAGTATTTTTACATCAACAACTAGAGAGTGTAAATTAGATATTGATGGCACGACTAGAGTTGTTGGCAAGAGAGTTCCGTATGGTGGACTTTATAAATTGGACATGAAGACAATCATGCCAAAAAGGATTCTGAATTCAAATGAGGTCAAATCAAATTTACTTCGGCTCTACCATGAATGATTCGCACATCAAGACAAGAGACATGGGCGGGATTTATTCAAAAGAGAGCTTGGAATTACTTTGAAGCCAGACAATATGAAATGCGAGAGTTGCATCTACGGAAAGTCTCATCGATAGAAGTTTGGAACAAGGGAAAGAGCTACTATGCCAGGCCAACTTATACATACTGATGTGTGCGGGCGATTTGCAGACAGCATATCGAAATACAAGTACTTTGTTTTATTTAAGGATGATTATACAAGCTACCGTTTCGTCTATTTCATCAGACACAAGTCCGAAGTTAAGGATAAGCTTCTTTAGATGCTCCAGGAAGCAAAAACAACTGGGCATACTGTGAAGACATTACTTAACGACAATGGCGGCGGAGAGTTCGATAACGAATCTGCTGTGATCCAGCAAATTGTATCGTATGTAGGCGTATCGTATTGTTACAGCAAATTGTAAGCCGCGTTGTAACGTGAGTAGTGCGGTTGTATGCAATCTGGGCCGCTGTTCTCTTAGCTACTGAGCAATTGCCACACTACTACAACGCTTCTGCGATTGTACTGCTTCTAATGTCAAATTCGGTAATCTGCTATATGCTACGAAGAAATAATAGTCAGGAACTGTAACTGCGTTAAAAAAATGACCCAACAAAAGTCGTGTTCAAGTAGGCGGGGCTTAAAAGTCGTGTTCAGTACGTCATCAGTCGGACATTTTACTTGCAAGCGAGCACACTTCAAATCTTCGCGTACATTTTCATTTTTATTATTGGGAACTTCAGTTCTGGATCATCATGCCAGCATTCGTTGTGAAGTGGTGCAGAAACAATACACGATTTAAATGTCCAGGGATCACTTTTACTAGTAAATCATAGCAAAATTATAATTATTCAAAGATGTTCAAATACGTTAACAAATCGAGATGGTCAATACTATGCAAAATAAAGTCAGTCAATTTTTATTTAATTTAGGATGTATTTTTTTCTTCAGGACTAAATATTGAAATGTATGTAATGTGCAATGGTTTTGCTTGATATGTTTTATTCTCGCTTGCTTGCCGATTCAATGCGGCAAAATAAGTGCCTAGCTGCACTTAAGTGCAGTCAAGCTTAAGCTAGAAAAACAAGAGTATGACTGCCTGTGAAAAGCAGCATAGCTATACTACGTTAATTTTGACTGAAAACAATAAAATCATAGATAAAAAAAAAATTATAGACCATGTTACACAAAACTGCAGTACGTCAGAAGACGCGGGTTCAAATCCCGTCCGAGGATGAAATTTTTCTCTCTATAAATTTCAATATAAATAATTAAAAAATTAGTGCTTTTTTATTTTAAAATCTCCGGTTTTTTTTGCAGCTTTTTCCATACATTTATCGTTTTTTTTATGTAGGAGTTTTTTACAACTTTGGTCTGGCAACACTGGGTGGAACCATTTATTTATATTCCATTATCAAGTGGATCTTTCTTTAGATAGGTATAATATACTTAATCTGATACTGGCAAAGTTGCGACACTCAAACAAGTCGCAGGGGCCATACACAAAGAATCTAATCTACTTAATCTGATTAATCTATGGGTGGAACCATAGAGAAAATTGTATATACGGAAACTGTGTGAAACGCCGTCTTTTGGTGCGAGGTGGAACGTCAAATCGTAAACACGCGAATTTTCTGGTAGTTTGGTAAAATTTTTATTTTAGTTAATTAATCTCACCAGAATAGGTTTTTGTGTTCCATTTCATTAGTTTATAGACATCACTTGTTAGTAGGTTCATTTCATTAGCGTTTTTATTATATTATTGCGTGATGAATGATCCCCCTGATCCTGGTGGAGGCATGGACTTTGTCCAGCCGCCTTCCCCTGCTGCGTATACATCAATTTCATCATCTGTTGACGAAAAGGCTTTTGAAATAGTCAACAGAAAACGACGATCGGAAAAGCGTAACTTGATTAAAGATCCCCGTAGTGACCGTTCACGATCACGTACAAAATCAATGGTTCACGATGAAACAACGTGTAAATTTACAGATGCGTCTGACGTTGTTCTCCAGGTGGACAATGTACCCCTCCCAACTCCTTCTCCCCTAGTTCCTCTAGCCCCCTTCCTAGCGGACCCCCTGCAGCTTCACAGAAAACTTCATTTACACCTATCGGTCGGCAATTATACGACTCAACAGATCGTGGCCATTTTACGGTCCATGTTCAGAGGGAAGAGACTTCACCTACCGCTGGGACATCCCTTCACCCGGTGACATTTGGGAGATTCCTCTTTAGCCGCGCCCGGGAATTTCAAGGAATCATCGATGGCTCAATAAAGAATGTTGGTCGCAATCGTATAGCTCTAAACTTTCATTCCGCCATTTCAGCCAATAATTTCATCCGGTCCCCTTCATTGCCAAACAACAAACTTAGAGCTTTCATTCCGTCGTTTAATATTACTCGGATGGGTATAATTCGCGGAATCCCAGTGGATATGACTCCAGAGGATGTTATGACCGAGATGAAAGTTCCTGAAGAGTGTGGTCCAATTTTAAAAGTTCGCCGGCTCAATTTTAAAGTTTCCATTGACGGAGTTGTGACCTGGAAACCGTCGCAAACAGTAGTTTTGACTTTTGATGGTCAAATTTTGCCCTCAAGAGTTTATCTATGTTACAACTCTTTCCCTGTTGCGGCTTATGCCTTCCCGACGATTCAGTGCTTCCATTGCTGTAGATACGGACACACCATGACGCAGTGTCGGTCAAAACCTGCTAGTTTTAAATGCGGTTCTAACCAATTAGGAAAGTCATGCAACGTGGATGAAGTTGATGCGAAATGTTTGTGGTGTGGTGGCAATCAGTTTGCTAATAGCAAGTGCTGCCCTGAAATGCAAAGGCAAAATAACATTAAATCCCGTATGTCAGAATTATCTATTTCATATGCTGAAGCATCTCAGTTTTTCCCTGCATATAAAAAGTCCTTTGCTGAAGTTACTTCCACCTCTGTTGCAGCTTCTTTACCTAGTCCATCCAGGAATTTAACTACTGAACCGTCCAAAGTTCATTACAGGGGAGGAAGAAAATCTATGAAATCCCATATATTGCCTTCTAGTGTTGGTTATGATCGTGAAGCGCACATGAGCATCATTCGAGAAGAATCCTCTGGAGCATCGCAAAACAGTTGTGCTTTATTAAATCCTCTGGCCCAAAAAAATGAGACTCCTTCTGTTCAAGCTATAATAGCTGAACTCCTGCAGCTCTTGAATCTATTATTCTCTCTCATGTCTAAATCCTCCTCTTCAAGTAATTCACCGTCCAACGCTGCCTTCAACTTAAATTCGCTTATTTCCCTACTTCAAAATGGGTCCCTTTGACAGGATCCTTCAATGGAATAGTCATAGTATTTGCAACAAAAAGTCTGATTTGATATTTTTAATAAATAAACATGAACCAAGCGTCTTGCCCGTCTCAGAGACTTGGCTTAGACCTGATTCCTTTTTTAGGTTGTCAGGCTATGTTGACGTTCGAAGTGACCGTCAGGATGGCTTTGGTGGTGTTGCACTATTTATTAAAAATAATATTAACTTTTCAAGTATTTCTATCCCTTTTCATAATGATGGCTTTGATGCTGTTGCTGCACGCATCAACGATTTTACAATTATCTCCATATACATTCCTCATCCTTCTGAATCTATTATTTAAATTTATCTTCCTAAGCCCCTTCTTATTCTAGGTGATCTGAATTGTCATCATACGGTATGGGGGTGCGGTTTGTCGGATGCTAATGTTTTTTTTTTATTAGATTCATTAGATAGTCTTAATCTCTGCATCCTTAACGATGGCTCCGCTACGAGAAGAACTCGTCCTAATGAGTTTACTAGTGCAGTGGATCTTTCTTTATGCTCTCCTGAGCTCGCGTCACTTATGTCTTAGTGTGTTCTCCCGTCTACTCATGGTAGTGACCATTTCCCAATTCTTTTACGAATCTTGCAAAAACATTCCCGTCCTGCTTCAATTAATTCTCCGCTTCTTAAATATATTATTGACAATAACAGTTCGATCTGGTATGTGTTCAATGATCGTACTGATTCCAAAGCCTTAACTTTACCTCTTATAAATTCCTCTAACATTATTACCTGTTCTGAGATGTTAGTACGATCTCTAGTAGAATGTGCTAATTTGACTTTCCCGGTTAAGAAATCTCATGCAGACAAAGTTCCTTCTCCTCCATGGTGGGATAAGGATTGCTCTGAAGCCGTTAGATCTCGCAATGATGCAGAAGCTATCTTTTGTCTGTCTATGACCCGTGATAATTTTATTGAATTGAATAAAATGATTGCAAAATCCAAGCGTCTCTTGATAAAAATCTCAAATCTCATGATAAAAAACGTGATGGTTGGAAGTCAGTTTGCTCCAGCATAGGCCCCAATACTCCTTCATCTCTTATCTGGAAGAAAATACATAGGTATCGTCGGTCTCAATGTGTTCCTTATCGTAGTTGTTGCCCTTCCCAAGTTTGGGAGTACTTGGGAGTACTCGCTAAGTCTCAATACGGTTTTAGAAAAGGCAAGAGCACTTTGGACAGCCGTGCCATTTTTACGACTGACATACGATATTCATTTACGCGCAATGAATCTATTATAGCTGCTTTCCTAGACATTTCCGCAGCCTATGATAGTGTCCAACTTCCCCTTCTTAAAAATAAACTAAATCGATTGAGAATTCCAGCTAAATTAGGCAATTTTGTTATGAATCTTCTTTCAGAGAGATATGTATATCTCTTTGATACTATTACTTTATTTATAATAAAATTATACTTTGATATAGGGCTTACCGCAGGGCTCTGTCCTAAGTCCACTTCTATATAATGTATTCACGTATGATCTGGAATCCTCTGTTGGTCTAAGTCGTATCCTTCAATACGCTGATGACATACTTTTCTACAGTTCTCATCACAAAATTGATGTGGCTAGTAAGTGTATTTCCCATTCCCTTGAATGTTTAAATGACTGGCTTCAAAAAAATGGTCTAGATTTATCTCCTACAAAGAGTAATATCGTTCTGTTTTCTCGTAAAAGAAATCCTCCTGATTTAAATATCTCTATTAGTGAGTGCGGAATTCCAGTAAAGGAGTCGGTTACATTTTTAGGTCTCTGGTTGGACAGTAAACTATGTGGTCGTCAGCATTGTGAATACATTTCAAATAAGTGTGAGAGGAATATTAACATATTACGGTTTTTGTCTGGGGTGTACCCACCCTTTTAATCTTAAATTACTATGTAATGCCATTATCCGTAGTGTCTTGGATTATGGTTCCTTCTTGCTGGAACCTGCACGTAAGCGAGATCTTACCAAACTTGATCTAATTCAATCCAAATCACTCCGGATTATTACTGGTGCTATGAAATCATCTCCAATTAACGCTCTTCATGTGGAGTGTGTGGACCCTCCTCTTCTTCGTCGTCAATTCCTAGCTAATAGATTCTTCTTCCGTTCTATTCATTTCTCTTATCACCCTCTCATTCCTAAACTCCAACTTCTCAAACAACAACACTTCCCGTTTTTGGACTTTTAAAAAACTTCCGCTTCTTTTGAAAAGTTATTCAAACTTTAAATTGCTTAAGGATCCCACGTATCGGTCTACTAAACTATCGATTTATAATATTAATTACTTTATTATAATATCGCAGCCGGAAATAATTTTGGACTTTGGTATCTGTAAAGGGGACCTCTACGCTGATAAGTATTTTCAAGAGCTCTTGCTCAGGAATTGGCGTGGATGGCATACCATTTTTACGGATGCCTCAAAATTGTCTCAGGTTGGATGTGTTGGTTGTGGTGTATTTCACTCCCAGTTTGATATTGTTCAAAAGATAAAATGCCCTCCTGAGTCCTCTGTTTTTACAGGTGAATGTCTAGCAATTCTTGAGGCGGTAAAATATATCCTTCTCTTCAAACTTCGTCAGACCATAATTTTTTCAGATTCTCGTAGTTCGCTTCAATCCCTTCTGTCTAACCCTTTTCACTCTAAATGTCACCCCATTGTTCTCGAAATTAAAAAATCTTATCGGATTGTATTGATTGACTAGAAGTGGTTCTTGCTTGGATACCAGGACACCTTGGTCTTTCTGGTAATGAACGTGCTGATAAAGCGGCCAATGAAGCGGTTTCTTGTGGTGATAAGGTCCCGTTTATTAATTATAGCGTTGACCTTATCTGCCTCCCTAAAAGTTTTCTTTATAAGTCATGGTCTACATACTGGAGAACGACTAGCTCATCCAAAGGCTCTGGTTTTGCTAAGATCCAACCAGAAATACCAAGTAAACCTTGGTTTTCGCGGTGGTACTTCGGTAAGATTTATACGTCGACCTTAATTCGCACGAGGCTTGGTCATTGTTGCTCACCTTCACATTTAAAAAAGATTCATGTGAAAGATTCCTCTATATGTGAATGTGGCCTGGATGAGGGGGATCTCAACCATATATTCTTTTCCTGTCCATTGTATGATAATGTTTTTTTCTACAATTCTCTCATATCATTAAAAGTCTCATTTCCGACTCATATTCCTGAACTTTTATCATCTACTAATATTGATATATATAAAGTTTTCGTTCACTTCCTCACCATCAATAACATTCGTTTATAATTTTGTACATATTTATTTGTTTTTAATGTTGTTTGTTCATGTGCGAATAAGTTTTCTTTAAGTTATTATTCTTTCTTATTGTTGTGTGTATATTTTTATTTTTTCATACAAAATAAACCTATTCTGGTTCATAGTTTGCTCAAATTCGTTTTAGGATGTTTTTTTGTTTTATTTGACGTGAAACTGGCACAAATGTCATGTTGCTATTGCCACAAAAAAAAAAGTGTGGAACGCCAAATCGTAGAACGCGAATCTTGTTATTTTGGTAAAAAAAATATTTTTTAATCTCACCCAGAATAGGTTCTTGTGTTTTAATTCATTAGTAGATATCATTTGTAAGTAGGGTGCGAGGTGGAACGTCAAATCGTAAACACGCGAATTTTATGGTATTTTGGTAAAATTTTTATTTTAGTTAATTAATCTCACCAGAATAGGTTTTTGTGTTCCATTTCATTAGTTTATAGACATCACTTGTTAGTAGGTTCATTTCATTAGCGTTTTTAGTATATTGTTTTATTTTCATTTATGTTTTAATTTCATCATCTATTGACGAAAAGGCTTATGAAATAGTTCATAGAAAACGACGGTCTGAAAAGCATAAGGCTACTAAAGATCCCCGTAGTGACCGTTCGCGTTCACGTTCAAAATCAATGGTACACGATGAAACTACGTGTAAATTTATAGATGCGTCTGACGTTCTCCAGGCTGGACAATGTACCCCTCCCAACTCCTTCTCTAGTACCCTAGCCCCCTTCCTAGCGGACCCCCTGCAGATTCGCAGAAGTCAACATTTACACCTATCGGTCGACAATTATACGACTCAACAGATCGTGGCCCTTTTACGGTCCATGTTCATGAGGGAAGAGACTTCCCCTACACGTACCGAAGTCACTGGGTGAAGGGA
Organism: Selenia dentaria; assembly: GCA_917880725.1. Taxonomy (NCBI): domain Eukaryota; kingdom Metazoa; phylum Arthropoda; class Insecta; order Lepidoptera; family Geometridae; genus Selenia; species Selenia dentaria. The sequence goes on from OU862893.1 coordinate 26,275,937, forward strand.
AGTCCCTTTACCCGGTGACATTTGGAAGATTCCTCTTAGCTCCCGGGAATGTCATAGAGTTATCGATGGCTCAATAAAAAATGTTGGTCACAATCATATAGCTCTAAATTTTCTTTCCACCATTTCAGCCAATAATTTCATCCAATCCCCTTCATTGCCAAACAACAAAGCTTAGAGCTGAAGCTCTAGAGCTTTCATTTCATCTTTTAATTTTACTCGGATGGGCATAATTTGCGGAATCCCAGAGGATATGACTCCAGATGATGTTATATCCACTGGGATTCCGCGAATTATGCCCTTCTTTTTTTTGTGGCATTTGTCTATATGACATTTGTGCCAGTTTCACATCAAAAATACAAAAACATCCTAAAACAAATTTGAGCAAACTAAAACTTTGAGCTAAACAAACAGGAATTTTCATCTCTCTCATAACATCATCTGGAGTCATGAGTGAGATGAAAGTTGCTGTTTGTTTTGCTCAAAGTTTTAGTTTGCTCAAATTTGTATTAGGAAAAGACAAACGCCACAAAAAAAATGAAAGAATATAAATTTTAAAACTATAAATATACAGTCTCAAACATTTTGCCCTAAAAAATAAATATAATAACAGTTACGTTACGACGAAACAATCTTGCTTGATGATAAACCATACGAATGCAATATGAATGATTATAAATCTGTTCAATCACATCATTTAGATGTACACACTAGAAGAAAGCACAATAAGGACAAACCATTTTCTTGCAATATGTGTGATTATAAATCTGTTACTAAATCTCAGATAGATGTACACATAAGAAGAATACATATTGGTGAGAAACCTTATGATTGTAAAATGTGTGATAGCAAATTTGTAACCAATACAGAGTTAAAACTACATGTAAGAAGAATACACATGGGTGATAAATCATTTAAATGTAGTATGTGTGATTATACATGTGTAACATTTGGGGAATTGAAAAATCACACAGGAACACACACAGGTGTGAAACCATATCTATGCAATAATTGTGACTATAAGTCTAATTGTACAAGTAATTTAAGACAACATATGAAAGTACACACTGGAGAGAAGCCACATGCTTGCGAACTGTGCGATTACAAGTCTACTACTGCAGGGAATTTACGAGACCATAATAGAAGAATGCACACTGTGGATAAACCATACAAATGCAATTTGTGTCAGTATGCCTCTAAAGCAGTGAATTGTTTAAACAGACATATGAAAACACACACTGGTGAGAAGCCATTTGAATGCTACATGTGTGAATACAAAGCATCAAGATCATGTCACCTAAAATTACATATATGTACTCACACTGGAGATAAACCATACAAATGCAATGTGTGTGATTTAAGATTAATTACGCCCTATGAATTGAAAAGGCATATGAAGAGACATATCCCAATAGTTAATTAGCAAAACAATGGCACATACAGCTAGGTACAGATTTACCTTACACTATTCTGTATTATAAACTTCTTTGAAACATGTTAAACCTGTCATTTAGGTTTTTACTATTCCTAAGTTCCAAACAAATGTAATCTGGGTTGAAGACCTGAAAATAGCAAGAATTACTAACCCTTAAATGAAAGTGCTGAAATATTTTGTGCTGATATATTTTCAGTAGGTATCTATTGCTGGGCCCCAATCTCATTATATAAAGATGGATTACCACTCACTGACTGACTGACTGACTGACATAAATGGAACGGTTTAAAGGAGCAATGGGGGGTATAGAAGATGTAGGGGAAAAGTGTAAGGGGGGTTCTGAAACTAAAGGGAAAAGTCCGGGATGAGCTGAATGTGGAAGTGTGATGGAACAGGTAAACGGCTCTCGGAAACTATAAAAGATGGGGGGTAGGTGTCAAAACTAAAAATGAATAAAAACCTGGGCAACTGCCAAAAATTAAAAAAAAAACATGCCTCCCGAACAAAAGACGATCGCTCCCATACAAAATGTAAATGCTTATAATTCCTAAACCGTTTGAGATAAGTATAAAGTATTTGACCAAATGTCATAGGGAATCGGAAGGGTAATTTGGTAAAAGTGTCAAAAATCCAAGATGGCGGATTCAAAATGGCGGCCGAATTGAAAGTTGGTCCGATCCGGCTCAAAATTGGTATCGGGGGGTTTTTGGGGCCACACATTCGAAATATGAAAACCATTTTTTGATGACGTCATTTTTCAATATGGCTGCCATACAAATGTTTTTTCGGAACTTCAATGGATTATTTCTCCCAGTGGACGTGATGGGGATTATGGTTTTGTAGGGTTATATGTGGGGTTAGGGTAGGTGACTTTTGAAGAAACTGAATTGAGCTGAACGTGGAATACCAGGTAGAACAGGTCAACGGCTCTCGAAAACTAAAGGAGATAGGAGGTAAGTGCCAAAACTAATATTGACAAGCACCCTGGGCATTTTCTAAAAATTTAAAAAAAAACACACCTCCTGAACAAAAGACGATCGTTCCCATACAAAATGGAAATGCTTATAACGCCGCAACCGTTAAAGATAGGTATGAGGTGTTTTAACTAATATGATAGGGGACCGGATGGGCAATTTGGGTGATATGTCAAAAATCCAAGATGGCGGATTCAAGATGGCGGCTACCTTAAATATTAGTTCGATCCGACTGAAAATCGATATCTAAGGGTTTTTAGAGTTCTTGATTCGAAATATGAAATCCATTTTTTGATGACGTAATTTTTCAACATGGCCGCCATACAATTTTTTTCTCTGGAAATTTTATCGTAGTTTTTCGACATGTTGGCATGATGGAACGCTGAGGCTTTGTAGGTCAAAAGTATAGGCAGTGGTCTTACGTCCTTAAGTGACATCTGAAAGGAGCTGAATCTGAACTTTCTGATGGAACAGCTTGACGGCTCTCGGAAACTAAAAGAGATAGGTAGTTAGTGCCAAAACTAATATTGACAAGCCCCCTGGGCATTTTCTAAAAATTAAAAAAAAAACACACCTCCTGAACAAAAGACGATCGTTCCCATACAAAATGGAAATGCTTATAACGCCGCAACCGTTAAAGATAGGTATGAGGTGTTTTAACTAATATGATAGGGGACCGGATGGGCAATTTGGGTGATATGTCAAAAATCCAAGATGGCGGATTCAAGATGGCGGCTACCTTAAATATTAGTCCGATCCGACTGAAAATCGATATCTAAAGGTTTTTAGAGTCCCCGATTCGAAATATGAAATCCATATTTTGATGACGGCATTGGTCAAAATGGCGAGGCCGCAGGCCGAGCTATATTGACGAGGCCGAAGGCCGAGTGTGCTCCTAAGTGAAGTGAGGCCGAAGGCCGAGCGTTCTTCTAAGCAAAGCGAAGCCGAAGGCTGAGCGTCCTTCTATGCAAAGCGAGGCCGAAGGCCGAGCGTACTTCTAAGCGAAGCGAAGCCGAAGGCCGAGCATGCTTCTAAGCAAAGTGAGGCCGAAGGCCGAGCGTGCTTCTAAGCGAAGCGCGGCCGAGTTTTGAGCCCACGAGGAAATATAGAAATAGCCTTTCATGGCGAGGTCGAAGGCCAAGCTTTCGCTAACATTAATGTCAATGATCTTCAACGCCCAAGTTAACATAGGTAATGTGAATCATCATGAACACTACTATTAGTACGAGTACTACTGACATGAGATGCTACAAATAAACGTTTGATTTTCTTCGTTGACTTGGGTTTGTTATTATGAACTTGTCCAACAACACGCACATAAAAAGGCAGCGTCTTCCAAGAAGCTTAACCAAATAAAGATAAAGATAAATTTATTTACCCAGAGTAAAAGATACACAATATGAACAGCTTACTGTAAAAAACTTAACTAACATAGAACACATTGAACTAAATCAAAAAAGTATATCAGTGAGCCCCAAACTAAGCACAAGGCTTGTATCTTGGGACTCTGGTGCGAAGTTACCAGGAGACAGTACAGTTAATGATACAATAGAAGATCAAGAAAACAAAATTGAATCGATTCATTAACACACAACATTTAGTCTTAGTTATTAATTTAATTAATATGGTTCGATGTGTAAGAAAATCAAATAGTAATTGTTAATGTTTTATATGGTATTTAATTTTAGGTGTTTCTTAACGACTTTATGCTATACACTATACAGACTGCAAATAAGCTCCTCGGTCTCGTTGTAGGATAAGTTTAAGAGTCAATCCCTTAATTTTTTCTTGAAGGCGTATCTGGTGAAGTCATTGCATTTTCCTAACAGCATATATATTTTGTTGTACGTACACGGAATTGAGTATGCAGGGCTAAGTTTGGCCATTAAAGATTGAATACGAGGGAGTGGTATCATATAGGCTCTTTTTGGTCGTTTGGATATTAAACAGGCGTAGTCATGTCGATTTTTTAAACTGAAATGGTATTTTAGGACTGCGTTATAAACGAAAAGCTGCCGAACTCTCAGAACTTTAAACTCATTATAAAGTAAATCGGTAGGAAAAATAATTTGCTTCCGTAGCAAAACCTTGATCAAAGCTCGCTGAGCTCTTTCTATGGTTTTAAAAATTGTTTTGCCTGCACTACCCCAGATTGTAATACAATACTGAAGTATTGGCTGGCACAGCGCAATATAGATTTGCTTCAGGAGTGCTTTAGGTGCACGATCACGGAGTTCTTTCATTAAGTGAATCTGTTTACGGGTGCGGGAGGAAACTTCAATTATGTGCTGCTTGAAAGAGAGATTTTCATCAATGCTTACACCAAGATATCTAATGCTTTTGGTGCTGTCAATAGAGCTGCAGGAGCAGAGAGAGGATCGAAGTCGGGGATCGGAAGAGCAATAGTGTATTTTGAGCTGTAATTGGGCAGGTGGCCGGGAAACACTGGTTTTAGTAAAAGCTATGAACTTAGTCTTTTTGGTATTTAAAGTAAGCAAATTTTTATCTAAAGCTTTAGCCAGCACAGAGAGTCCGTTTTCAGCAAGATTAAAATCATGAAACACAACCCCATACACCAAATAAAATCAACATTTGATGCTTGGATGGGTACCTAGGTGACCTAACAGTCATGGAGTTTGACAGGGATTGTCAGAAGATGCGGGTTCAAAACCCGTAGAGAGATAGGTAGTTTCCATTATCAAATAGAAATACATAAGTTCGTTCGTATAATAATCTTGATAGATATATATTAATTGAGGCATTGTTGCAATTGTAAAGTATTTATAAAAAACCGTAAATACACTATCTGCAGAGATTATGAATGACCCACTTATGTTATAAACGTGAATAAGAATGTAAATTGACGTGTACATTTGTTAATTCCTTACGTTTTAACGTTTCAACGGATCTAGATGAAATTCGGAATAACGTTTAAAACGTTTACACACACATACCCCCGTACTAAGATCCCCGGGTCGCGGAGACATGGACAAACAGATTAGGTAATACATAACAAAAACCATGGCCCGAGAATAAACAATTCTGCTCATCCCACATACTCTACTTCAAATCCAAAGTTTATCAACATTACTTTTCCATGCAAGATAATAAACTTTATTGAGCTATTTTAAGGTTTAAATATATGTATGCTATTTATATGTGTGTATATATATATATATGTATATGTAAAGTTTTAGTATATTATTTATTAATATTTTACCTTAAACATCTGTTCTATTGAAACTCTCAAGTTTTAAATAAAGCACTACCAAACACACATATAACACAAAGGTTAGCTGGAAGAAAATGCCAATTCGCATTAGCTCGGCTATGTACTTTTAGTTTTGTGCAATAAAGAATTTTCTAATTATCTATGTATCGTTAGGTACGATTAGGGTAGATAGAATTAAAATGCAAAAACCTATGGTAAAGATACCTTTGAATTAAAGAATACCTAAATTTATAAGAAACGCGTCATGTAATTTGAGTTAACTTTGTTGCAAAGACCCCTAGATATATCAGTTTCTTCATCAAGTTACTCTCGATGCCACCTCCATGTAATGGTAAAACTAATTACATACATGTAAAGTCGTTTCCACTACATATGTATAGCACGTACCTATATTCCTAAATGGCTGAAGTGGTATGGATTTTACAGTCCACATGTGTGTAAAGTGGCTACCACACTATTCTACCGCACTATTGCCAGTTATTAAACCGCCAAGCAGAAGTGTGCAAACATTACGTTTTTTCGGTTTGAAATGTAATGATGATTCCAGTGAAATTACAGGGTAAGGGATTTAACATCTTATAAATCATGGTGACAAACTTAGTGCATCGCCATCCATTGATTTGTACAGCTTTTGTTCTAAAAGTTTTGAACGGCAATAAACTTTTATGGCAAAAGTGACGCTTAACATCAGGCGAGCTACTTCTTCTTGATATGTTCAAAGGAAAAACTAAGAGAGCTGTATTAGTGTTATAACATCCACGTATTACATAAATGTAATTAAAACTAACGATAACCACGTACATTTTTGAATCTTTAACGCCTGCTTAGCGAAATGAAATTCTTAAAGCTGCTTCCAAATATGACGGTTAAAATTAATTACTTACAGAAATAAATGCTTGGATCAGTCATGGAATTATACAGAGGTCAGAAGACGCGTGTTTGGATAAATACAAGTATATCAATACCTATAGTATATACGTTTTAATATGTATTACTAGCGAAGACATCTGCGGCTTCGCTTGCGTTGTCTACAAGATTCAAAGCTACACAAATCGTATAAATATGAGTAAGAATGAGAAATAACGTTTGAAGATTTACTGCATCGTAGGTGTAGTTGTGTAAGCGCTATTTTGTTACTATTTCTGACAGAGAAATTCACATTAGAAGTCTGGCGTCTAAATAGTGCCGTGCAGATGACAAAAGACTCTTCATATTATATTATATGGGACCAAAACGTATTTGGTATGGGTGTTTGATAAATACTTCTACCTACATTATAATAAGTACTCACGGGATGTACACTACGATTAGACAGGTTTTGGAGTTCCAGATATTTTACTAATTAAGTACAATGTAGTTAATGACCTCTACCTACCTTTCAAATATATTATGTAAGTGTGAACATAATGGTATGTTTTGTTAAACATATGTATTTAATTATTTACGTTACATATAAGGAAAGCGCGCGGAGAATGTTTGGAAATAAAACTTGGGTTTATCAACCAAAATTTGAGTTCAAGTAAGAGCAGATACGCGTTAGCACACGTAAAGAAAATTGTTTGATGAAATCGTATAATAACACAAATTTCGATTGACACGTTTATCAATTACACGGTTGAGAGGGAGAGGTGCATGTAGAAAACCATACTTGAAACAGTTTATTTTTAAATATTAATAAATGGTTTAAATATTTTTAAGTGCATTTGGTTAGCGGTTCCGACTGCGTGTAAATTTATTATCCAATAGTAATTTTTTTTCAGCGTAACAGTCTATTGCTGTGCAAAGATTCATTAAGATTTAGAAGTTTGAAAATGAAAGAACAAAGGATAATGCAAATCCTGGTCCTTCCAACAGCTATGTATGTTACAAAGTTGGATAGGTATTTTTAAAAATTACTATGGCGCCAAATTCAAAATATAATTCTTTCCAGATTAATTATCTATTAAACATGGTAGTTTCGGTAATAGCCAAGTATTGCTATTCATACGTGATGTATTGTATTTATGTGTTTTACATAGTAACCTTTAGTTAGTGTAAGGGGGTGGTTCAAACGGGATTTTAAGCAGTTTCGCCAAAGATATATCAACAATGCGTTACTGCAATTATGTTTTCTAAGCTGAGGATAGTTACCGTTACTTAACAATTTCATAAGTATCGAAGACAATCAGTATGCAGAAGCTGACACAGGTGTCATTCAGCACACTTTCGTACTAGGTTTCTGCGTGCATGTCTATACTTTTTGTTAACTATACCTATATCTTAGAACAATTCTACAAATATTAATGTAAGTACTACATTTAAACAAACTTGGATACCTATTTACTTGTACTTAACTAAGACCAGCTTGAGTAGTTCAAAAATGTTCTGCATTCAGTTGCGTAAAAAATCTAAAACTCTTATAGACTTACACTTAGAGCAGATCTTATACATAGTTCCCATTCGGACGGAACACTAAGCATAATCATGTGATATAATTGTAATATTTAGACATATGGAAAAGGCAGACTTTTTTGTAAATATTGATTATGTCTATACAACTGTGGTATATTGTCAACAGTGTCCGCAGCGTACACAATATACAGATTTTTCAGCGTTACTATTGCATATTTTAACAAGGAAAAATACTATTAGTTATTGTGACAAAACTGTTAGTCATAGTCATCATTCCGGAGATTTTTGTAGATACTCGTATTGATGTCTACTACAAAACTGAAGTACATCACTATGCTCTATTTTCAATAAATCCCTCCGAAGGCCGAGCGTGCTTCTAAGCGAAGCGCGGTCGTGTTTTGTGCCCACGAGGAAATAGAAGCCTTTCATGGCGAGTTCGAAGGCCAAGCTTTCACCAACTTTATTTCAAGATGTCAATGATCTTCAATGCCCATGTTAACATAGGTAATGTTAATCATCATGGACACTACTATTAGTACGAGTACTACTGATATGACATGCTACAAATAACCGTTTAATTTCCTTCGTATACTTGGGTTAAAAACTTAAGTCCAGACAACCTCCACGCAGTGACATAAAAAGGGTGCAACGTCTTCCAAGAAGCTTAAGTGTCACAGTTAGCTGGAAAACTAATGAAGATATCTTAACACGTTGTACGCCATATCACCCACCGGTGAGCCTAGCTTACTTTTCCGTTCGGGCCAAGCCAAAATCAGGTAATCGGTCATTTTCATCAACTTGAAATTTTAATTCCAAAGTTAATAAAATGAAGTATTTTGGATGGAAAATAAAAATTACCGATTTTTGCCGTGTAGATTTTAAGATATCGTCAAAGGCTCACCGGTGGGTCCCATGGCCTAGTGCGAAGGATTTTCTGTTTTCCGTTGGCGGGGGCCCACCCCCGCGCGTGCGCCACGCCATTAGTTAGTATTAGTATCGCGCGCTTCGTCGACATGTGAGAACCTGTTACGCATTTCCCGTCAAAAATGGATGATTTTGATTTTGAGCTTACGCAAGAGGATTTAAGAGGCATTTCACATTTTAATGCGCGTAATCGTAGATTTTAAGCGCTTAATTTACTATCATAGGAAAGATTCACAAATAGTTGAATAATTGAAATAAATAGAATAATCTGTCCTCTTTTCAGTTAATGTACCACATTTACAAGCATAACTTTAATTATTTTGTAGTGACCAATCTCCCGCACCTCGTTTTACGAATTAAATGGAATATAGCAAACTTCAGAGTTCTATCTCTTGTATAAAAACTCATCAAATTAACTAAACAAAAAAATCTATTCATCAGGAATATAATCTTGTTGACACACAGTGTACTAGAATATCGATAATTGATCATCATTATAGAAAAAAAATAAAGATCTTTCGCCAATTTCCACGATTATATCAGCAGTTTAACACGATTTATTGCGTTAAATAAAGTGTAATTCCAAACTGATATTATATCAAAAGAAAGTACATTCCTCAATTAATCTGATCTCAGTTAAAATATGATATTAACTCTGCTTTGTTAGACACGAAAAAATATTTAACATAAGTCTAAATGATTATAAATTGAAATGTAAAGAAATTGATTGTTTACTCATTCCAAAGCCACAGTTTTTAAAATGAGTGCAAGTATCAAAATATGTTACTCACAGTCACGCTATTCCGTCGTCACTTCTTTCGCCTGTGTAAGCGATGCGCTGGCATTTACCTAAACTTCAGTAGAGTGATTTTGTGAAATGGCTCTTAACGCAGTTGGACAATATCGAGATAAATCTTCTGAACCAAAGTTTCCAAATAGACACAGATGAAGACGTACTTCAACCAACGAAAAGAAGATGCCGCCGTATTGTATTGTCAGAGAGTGAAGATAGCGACAGTGAAATCATACGGATTATTGCCGATAATATTGGTAAGTCGCCTTTTAACTTAAACTACCTATTGCCTACGGCTTTACTTGCTTTATATTCGTTTCACATTAATCACGTTTCTTCAGCTCTCATGGGAATCGAGACACATATCTACATACTTTCACATACAATTAGTAAAAAGCTGTTTTAACATGACTAACAGTTTAATTTTATTTATGCGTCTTTGCACGAGCTTTTGAGGTAGCCTCCCAAGTAACACAGAAGGCATTTTAACAAACGAATAAGTACTAAACTTATGTAGAACTTTAAGGTCCGTATAAACTCTTATATAAATTCACCGAGCATCTTGATGGTTTATACTATATCCCTAAATCTATCTTTATCTAGTACGCGTTATCAAAAATATTAGTATAGTACAATGTAGGTACCTAAACAGTTGTATTTTTTGGTTCAGGTAATACATCGCCATCGGACACCTGGTCCAAGACTAAAGGTAACCACCAACGTAAGGTAATACCCTTCACTGAACATCCTGGCCTTCCCGTTAACCTATGCTCAAGCATGCGTAACAAATCTCCAGCTGATTTCTTCAAACTAATGGTTCCTGATAGTCTTTTTCAAGAGATAGCTGACCTAACAAACCAATATGCAATTAACAAAATTGTTAGTTTAGAAGAGTGTTCACGTTTTGCAAGACTTCGCAAATGGGTTCCAACAGATCTTGAGGAAATAAAGAAGTTTTTTGGCCTTATCCTGTTTATGGGCATCACAAAGCTTCCTAGATTGGCGGAATACTGGTCAACGAATGTCATCGTAGGTCATCCGTTTCCACGCACAATAATGTCCCGGAACCGTTTTGAAGTGATATTTCAAATGCTTCATTTTTCACAAAACGATGAGAACAATAAAGATGACCGCCTCCATCGTATTCGATACCTTTTACAGATATTGAATGAACGATTTCAGATGCATTATACATCCGGCCAAGACCTGTGTATAGACGAAAGTGTTGTCCCGTTTCGTGGCAGGATTGTATTTCGACAGTACAATAAACAAAAACGCCATAAATATGGCATTAAAGAGTTTAAGTTGTGCTGTGTGCCGGGATATACTTATAAAATAAGTATTTACACAGGAAAAAATAACGAAATCACAAACACCACTCCGTATAATGTGGTCATGGATCTGCTTAGCGGTCTTCTAAATAAAGGCTATACTCTTTTTACCGATAACTGGTATACCAGTATTGCATTGGCCAGGGCTTTGTTAGCAAACGAAACCCATTTGGTGGGAACAATCCGAAAAAATAGGAGGGACCTACCCAAGAAAGTCGTGAGTACTAAACTCAAGAAAGGAGAATATATTGCCAGAGAGAGTCGAGACGGTATTACTGCCATGAAATGGAGAGACAAGAGGGATGTGTTGGTGTTGTCAACCAAACTCTCTCAACTCAGATCAATTTGGAATGATAAAAAAGCGTAGTACTGTAGTCATGAAACCGCAAATTATACTCGACTACAACAAAGCTAAGGGAGCAGTCGACTTATCGGATCAGATGGCAGCATACTCTTCGCCGTTGCGAAAATCTGTAAAGTGGTATAAGAAGCTGGCTGTGGATTTAATACTAAATACTGCGATGGTAAATGCTTTGACACTGTTCAAGTCAGTGACTAAAAAAAACACGCAAATGGTGGACTTCCGACGATTCATTATGATGAATCTTTGCGGAGTCCACGAAGATGCTGTACCTGACCAGAGGCCCAAGAGAATAAAACACTGCTTGGAAAAAAAAGATGGTTTGGCTAGAAAAGTCAGAAGGACATGCCGCCAATGTTATGCAGACAACGTAACAGTCATGGGTAGCAAACAGGCAAAAACAAAGACGATAAAAGTGGTAACTTATTGCCAAAGCTGCCCTACTAAACCTTTTCTTTGTTTGCCTTGTTTCAATAAGATTCACAAATATTTTTTTTTTGTTGACGTAAGTAAGTCTCTAAATTTGTATTATAATAAATATTTGATTATTGTTTTGTAGTTTTATTATGTCTAATAAAGGTGAATAATATTTTCTACCGTATTGGTTGCACAACCCTAGCATCATTACTATTACCTTGATAAAACTAAAAGTTTCTATTAGATTTGAAAACCACGCCGTCCGTATCGACTACAGGGCCACGCGGCTCACTTCCATACGCGTTTTGTTTCATAGCTGCAATCTGTGGCTTGTAGGAAGCGTTTACGTCAAACCTCTTACGCGGCTCACTGGTGACCCTCATGGCTCCAACGGTTCAGTACGATTAGGCTCACCGGTGAGCCCCGTGGCCTAAATGGAAATGCTCGATATTTCATAAAGCGTTCAACGTGTTAAGCTACTACTTACTTTTCAGCAATAAATATATATATATATATATATATAATAGGCTTATAGGCCTTTCAAGCGGACATTAATACACAGATTTCGAAGGACAAGATCTTAATCATGGTGCTTGCTGCAATGTATGTAATTAAAATAAATACAAAGTGTGGTGTGGTGTTTACACTTGGAACAGTATTTTTTTCAACTATATAGAATTACAACCCAGCTTATTGAGAAATGTATACTGTATTCTCTTTGGAATATATCAAGAGAAAGACTTGACTTTACACAATCACTAATTTGACTGTTTTTTAAAGTTAACAACTTACAGTAGCAACTAAAAACATGAGTAGGCATTTTATGGTCAAGATGTTTTGTGGTTTTGCATTGAATATCGCTATCAAATTGTTCCTTAAGTTAGGGCGGAAAATGAAGATTGGAAACAATAGATTAAATAAAATGTTGCATATTGAAGTTGTCTTACGTACACCGTGAATAAAATGAATGCCAACGTATTTGTAAAGTTCTTCAATCTTAATTTATATTAATGCCAATTAATGGAAGTAAAAAGCACTGCGACCGTCCCCTAGGTCAAACTTAATAGGCAGGTTTATATTGTGTGATACGTAATTTGGTTTTCTTTAAGTGAAGATGTAGATGGAATAAGTATATTTATATGGTAGTGGTAGTTAGCCGAACAAAATTAAAAGCAGGTAATTGTCTTAGTACATGCTAAATCCAATACGTACCGAACAATGAAGTGCAATCTAATTCCTTAGTAGGTTTTACGACATATATACATCCATGTGAAAAAATATACATGGAATAATAAAATTTTCAAACAAGGGTTACCTACATTTATTATCACATGAGACGTAAAACTTTTACTGCTGAAGACATTCATACGGAAGGACCATTTGGAAGCTGCATGCATCCAAGATAGTCCTGCGACCTTATTTAGTACGTCTTCCACATTGGCGGTGGACGATCTACCTGCTCTACCAGACTCTCAGTCAGACGGACAGATGGACAAACGGATAAACAGCATCAACCTACGGTTGGATATAGATAGGGATATAATGATATACTACCACACTATTGCCTACCACATTTAGTTCAAAGAATTTTACCCTAAGACTTAACTGAAACCACACATTGAGCGTTATGTTTTAGTATTTATACCTTAGTTTTATTATAATATTATGATTTTAAGTGCTTGCTTAGATATACCAAATGTTGCAATACATCCCCATACACCGGTTAAAATCAACTAAGAGAAAAAAATTGATGGTTGGATGGGTGCCTATAGAAAGTGTTTACGAGATTCAAAACCACTCAAATGAATTGAATAAATATGAGCAATGATGAGAAATATTATTTTAAGATTTATCATTGGTGTAGTGGTGGCTTTGGAATGTTTGTAGGTTTGATTCCCGGCTATTGTTGGAATTATCCGACAGAGAAATTCACACTGTCTGGAACACTGCCCTATAGGTGACAAAAGGCCTTATACGAGTATGGGACCAATACGTACCTGGTATGGGTGTTTGATAAATACATGTACCTACCTGTCTAACATATGTAAGCATGAACATGATGGTATGTTTTGTTTAAAATATGTATATCATTATTTACGTTACATATAAATTACTTTTACTAAAGTTAAACTCCAGGGATCCTTTGAAAACAAACTTATACTACATGTTTAAATATTTATTTTAAAGTTTACTTGTAATGAGTTTCGTGTGAATCAAAACAAGAAATACAAAAAATGATATATATGTTATATAATGTTTACACAGACCGTATTAACAAAATGGATGCCCAAGTCTTTAAAGGCGTTACGATTTGTAAAAAGCTTAAGAGATCTTTATGGTAGAGACGCTGCTGTTTGTACATACTTGTACAATTGGATTGTAAAATATTCTCCATGTAATGAGAATGTACTTACTATATTTCGTTTAGCTCCATATATATACCTTTTAGTATTATACAATGACATACATAGATATAAAAATATCATACTTATAGAATAAGAACTTAGCTTATTGAAATAGGGCGAGCATTTCTTTATTTTTCCTTATAAATATCAAGAGAAGGACTTGACTTAAAAAAAAACGTTAAATTGACTACTTTTACAGTAAACAACTTTGAGAAAGTTCGATGGATTATTAATTATGTAGGTAGGTACGAACTGACCATTTCTTATTTTTGATATTTATACTGACCGATATAAATGTATTATTTGTGGCTCCGCAACACAGCTGATGATTGAACTATTTGCAACCAGTCCACAATATACACAGGCTTCGACGGGGTCAAGAGAGGCGTACAAACACACCCATGAGAGCTAATGCAATCTAATTCCTTAATCGATGTTACAACATCCAAGTATTTACGGATAAGGTTTAAATATTATAAACTACCTTTCACCCGCGGACCTTCTTGCGTTTATAGTGACTTCCCGTTACAGGATACCTATGTGGCAAGATTCGTGAACATCGGCTCACTAATTTAAGCGTAGAGCAGAACAAACAAACGAATTAATTACGAACCGACAAATATTTTCGCATTTAAAATAATAATATTACATACTGATGTAATAGCTGAAAATTATATCTAAAACGTTCAGTTTTCAGGAGTAGGTAAAAGTAGTTTCAGTGTTAATTCTGATCATCAGTATTCATGTCAGCGAATTGACGCAGCTTTTTCTTGTAAGAGTTATCAATTCTAATAGAGAGTTTATTCCATATGCTTAGGTACTGTCACATTTTTTGTGTTACACGATGATATTTTAAATGTACCGATTATTATGTATTAGTGTAATGCTATAGGATGTAAGGAGTCTACTTACAACATAGTTCAAAGTTTTTTTCCTCTATGTTAGTGTATGGATAGTTTTTTATTTCGCACATTATCAATAATTCAATACACGTAGGGAACAAAATATTGAATAGAATAGAATATATAATAGGTAGTAGTAATGATTAGGTGGCGATCTCCATCCATCTTCTATACATTGGAGTCAGTACAAGTCTATCCGCTAGACTTCTGATGCCAGTGTTGTTGCTTATGTCTATTCTGGACATGAAGGATGCTATGCGTTTCCTCTGGATGGAATGAAATGAGCCGACTCGGGGCTGTGAACATTTCAGAAGCGCTACAATGCAATAATATATTGTTATAGGCGCCTCGGGTTATCCTTCAGACTGGAAATTACAATATGACTAAGGTACTGTAAATTATTTACAATTTTAATATGTTGTCTTACATATGTATTAACGAAACAACTTTATTCAGACATATACTTAAGGTAGAGATGCTGTCTGTATACTCTATATATTATTACTTCAGTGTTTAGACTGGTACGATTAGGGTAGAAAGAATTGGAATGCCAAAAGCTATGGAAAAGGAACCTTTGAATAAAAGAGTTGTACCTACTTATTCGTACCTAATTATATAAGGAACGCCCCATGTAACCTGAGTTAACTTTGTTGTCAAGATTTCATACTCATGGATGTATCAGCTTCTTCATCAAGTTACTATCGATACCACTTCCATGTTATAGTGAAAACTTAATAACATGTAAAGTTGTTTCACAACAAACAAATTAACTAACGATGACTCGACAAACACGTATATTTTTGAATCTCTAACGGCTGCATAGCGAAATGATATTTTGTAATCTGCCCCCAAAAAAATATGATGGTTAAAATTAATTACAGAGATAAATGCTCGGATCAGTCATGGAGTTGTACCGAGCTCAGAAGACGCGTGTTCGATTCTCATCCTAGAATTTGTAATTTTCTCTCTTTTATTGCAATACATACAGGTCTATCTCTGTGCTAAGGACATATTAAGAAACAAAAATGAATCCCTTGGACAGCGTTTCGGACTAATTTCTCTATCATAAAAGCTGCAACAGGAACTTCCATAGTCCAAAGCACTCGAAACGCAGAAGACCGCAATGGATAGCGCTGAAATATTTAAAGAAAATCATCGTCTTCAACCACGACTCAACCGATGTCAAGAGTTAACGACGAAGAAGGGGGAATTATAATAAGAAAGCTGTGCGCTCCATCCCGCACCGGCCTGAAAATGCATTATCCTACATAATCAGTTTTAGTTTGAAAATGTATGTAAAGATCATTGATGCTATCACTTTTTGCGTTTGAAGTTTAAATTAAATCGCTTCAGTTGTAGAAGTAATCACTTAAAATGTTATTCAAAAGTTTTATAAAATATTTTCTACCCAGCTAACCAATCAAATTACTTTAAATTTGGCTGTACCAGGTATATGTATAGTGATGCCATACGATATACAGGCTACCTTTGTGCCAAAGTCCATCAATATTGTTTCAGTAGTTTGAATGTTAAAGCAGGCCAAACAAACAAGCAACGAACCGACAAACACTTTCGCATATGAAATATCGCTACCGATCTCTAAAGGTCTTTTCGCATATGGCCAGTTTTGCGGTATAAAAGTAGTTTCAGTGTTATATATTACATTGTATATGTGTCTGAATTTTCCAAGTTTTTATTATATGACTTTTGAAGCACTAACGCTTGGTTAAAGAAACCAAATTTTGCAATTTATCCCCTAAAACGAGGATTAAAATCCATTAGGAAGATATATTCCAAGCTTGCCATGTAGCGCGTTTTTGGTATCGTCTCGGTGGCCTAGGATACGGTTTGTCAGAAGACGCGGGTTTAAAACCCATTCCAGGATGGGTTATTTTTGTGATTAAATGGTAAATCGGACAACACTGATGTCTATTATGAGGTCTTAGGTTACTATTCCGACGGGTGTGCGGGCAGTACTGGTACCCACCCTCAAAGCTCATTTATTTTTGTCCTATAATTTGACAGTTTGGTCTCGCTAGGCAGGCGTTACAGCCTGAACAATAAGATAATACGGTTTGATAACTTACTGAATCATTTTTAGTTCTGTAAGTTATCAAACCGACCTGAACCTGGAGGTTGGCCGTAACTTACAGCGATAATTTTTCTAATAAACTGAATCAAAAACCCTAAAAAAAGCCCACCCTAAAATGCTTTATACTAAATAATAGGTACTATACCAAATCATTAAAAGTAACTACACGCATCTGTCCATTCAAACAGTCATAGGTATTACATTTTTATTGTTTAGTGGTAGTATTCAAGAGCAATATAAAATACCTGAATACCGCTGGTATTCAATTCAGTAGGCTGGTACTTACACAATAATACATATTTTTGAGGTCAAAAAATAAAAAAAAGTGCTATCTATCTAATTTGAAAACCAAAATTTTTCCTTTTGCATTTTGCCTTGCCTCTTATAAATTCATGGGATCCCCAGAAAGTTTTGAGAAACTGAAACAACACCTAAAATGGATACAATATTTTCAATAAATCTTTTCCGACGAGCACGTTACACTCCAATAACTAAAGAGTAGTACGCCTTTCTTGGTAATATCATCATTGGCGGTTAATGACAATCGATCAGTAAGTTGCAAGGGTCACTAAAATGGTAAAAAAAATATTTACCCCAAAATGGAACCGATTTCAGCACCGAAAAGTGTAAAAGAACTTGTGGAAATTGGTACTTTTGTACTTTCATGGTACCGACTACCATTCTTTGTAACGGCAATGACCCGTTGACTTTGATATTGTTGCCAAACCGCTGGGTCCGATTCTACTAACCAAATGTTGCTCCAACTTTAACTGAACTGTAGCTGAACGATGACAATTATACGTTTTTTATTGTGCTATTTAAGTTAGATTTCTATTGTTACAATAAACTTTAAATTAAAACCTAATATGCTGTTAACTAAATAGATCATGTTTTATATATTTATCAGGACTTATCACGTATTATTTAAAATAGGTAAAAATATGTACCTTTCGCTCGACGTTTCGACCATGTTACCAGGTCAGGTGGCAGGTGGCCATGTCTCTGTTGGACAGAGCGGACGCCCTCTGTGACCCTGAACATGTAGAGGTTGAGAAAAAGCATGTTCAGGAGGTACTTAAAAGGAATGGCTAAAGTGTGACTAAACGCGGGCAGGCGAGACGCAAATGTCACAAGAGAGGGACTGACGTCGAGCGGCAGCCGGCTTTCATGCCTTACGTTAAAGGAGTAACGGATAAGGTAGGGACTTTGCTGAAGGAGTACTCCATCAAGACGGTGTATACCCCCTTATCTAAGCTGGCGAGGCATGTGAGGACACCGAAATACGTTATTCCTTTCCAGACCCCTGGTGTGTACAAGGTCGATTGTAGCTGCGGTAGTTCCTACATAGGTCAAACGAAGCATACCATAGCTAAAAGAATCAAAGAACATATCGCAGCCGTCAAAAATCGCCAGACACAGAAGTCGGCTATTGCAGAACATTTGCTTGAGGCGGGATCCGGTCACTGGATCGAGTTCCACGATCCGAAGGTCCTTTCCACTGAACGACATTATTTTTCAAGAATGGTTCGTGAAGCGGTTGAAATTAGAAAACATCGCAATTTCAACCGGGAAGATGGATTTCGGTTAGCGGCGTCGTGGAATCCCGTAGTGAGCAAGTGTACAAACCGTGGTGTAAGTACTAGGACATTTACCACATTTACCGATACAGTCAGTGTTGTGTGTCGTAGTGACAACCCTGCGATTTTTCAAGATCAAGTGAGGGTAGGAGAACAAAACACACGCTCTTCTCGCCGGACTCACCCGCAGTTTTCAGTCAGCTCGTGACCACGGCCATTGTAACATGGTCGAAACGTCGAGCGAAAGGTACATATTTTTACCTATATTAAATAATACGTGATAAGTCCCGATAAACATTTAAAACATGTGTTCAAATCGCGAAAGTTTAAAAATTACTATATAGATCATGACCGCGTCGTTAACGCATATCCGTATATTATATTTATATATGGGTAGTAGCGTTTAAGATGACGTTACGTTTCAAGTTGTCATCATAGAAATAGTAGAACAGCTTTTTGGGTTAGTATCCAACGGAGTCGAACTGATGTTGCAACTGAATAGATAGTTGAACGTTTTAAAAAAATAGAATTGGTTTGCAGATGCCAAAGTTTCTGAATAAATTAATTAGAAAGTAACATTAAAGGATTAACTTTTTGCGTCTCAGAGACATACATATACGTCAGTTTCATTTATAAATCTTTTGAGTTTATAATCATGGTATAGGAAAGATTAATACATAAGGAAGTTGATTTAGGAAGTTATCGATTTGTCCTAAATAGGGAAGCTAATCCAATCTTAGATGTGACCACCATTTTATTAAAATACTCAAAATAACAATTTTATATCTTGGCAAACTTAAAAGCAAGTGTTGGTTTATTTGACACAACAGAAGGAAGAGTGTTCCACATGTTACAAGTCTCCACGAGTCCTACCTACTCTACCTACAACTACATGTCAAACTAAGAGCTTTTTTAGACACACAGTCAGCGTGGTGGTGCTGTTCTTCAAGAAAGATGACAACACTTTACTTAAAAATTACAGACCCATCTCGCTTTTGAGCCATGTTTATAAGCTGTTTTCGAAGGTCATAACGAACCGTCTCAGTCGCAGGTTTGATGAATTCCAGCCTCCGGAACAAGCCGGTTTCCGAAAAGGCTATAGTACCATAGACCACATCCACACGCTACGGCAAGTTATACAGAAGACCGAAGAGTATAACTTGCCTCTTTGTTTAGCGTTTGTGGACTATGAGAAAGCCTTTGATTCGATCGAGACGTGGGCAGTGCTTGAGTCTCTCCAGCGGTGCCGTATTGACTATCGGCATATTGAAGTGCTGAAGTGTTTGTAAAAAAACGCCTACATGTCAGTCCGAGTACAGAAGCAGAGTTCGAAGGCCTCCAGGTCCTACGATTCATCTCCTCATTTCTGATTCAATCACGTACAGTGACTCAGCACAGTTTTCTCCATTTTTGATGTAACGAATTTTACGATTTTGAGCTTACATACTCGTATTATGAGGCTCATAGTCAGAGAGCAGTGCCACACGTCATCACTGGTAACATTCACTGGTCTAAGATTTGGCCTGCATGCATATCATAGAGTACCTTTTGTTCGCGGCTCCGTCTGCGTGGATATTTGATATACCGTAGCTGCTACGGTTTGCTACGGCGTAGCAAATTGTTTCCGGTCTATTTCTGTGTGAACTTTCATCAACAGCCGAGCATCATACACTATCAAATCTTTGCTTTTTATTATAAGAGTAGATAAAGATTAACACCAAGTACACATTATTATTGTGTCATAACTGTAATAATTAGACATATCTTATTGCACTTTTTTGTAGACATTGATGTCTTCTATAATTATACTGCAGTACATCACTCTGCTGCATTGTCCATAGTTTCCGATTTTTGAATATATTGTGTGTTACTCAGTGATAATGTGACTTTTTTACGGCAAAACAATGTTTTAATCGATCCAAAGATGTTATATACGAACTGTAAGGGAAAGGTCTGATACCCCTAAGAATGTGATTGTGGTGGGAAGTGTGGTGTGAGACACTGCATGTCTGTACTTACTTAATTACTGTTCATGAAGTTGTCTCATATTCTCTATGGTTCTATATTCCTTGGCCAGTGGCCGAAGAAATAATATTGTGGTAAACCATGATATTAAAAACGTCACTATCGTAAAGTGTGTGTTTATACATCTCTCTCGCCTTCATAAAATGCCTTTACCTGCGTATGGAAGAGCGGACCAGTAAACTCGCCCCGCGCCCAGTTGATTGTAATTTTTTTTTTTTAATTTGGCATATCAAAATAAGTAAGCAGGTTATTTCCTACTACATACTTATTAAATGAAAGGCCAGAATAAAACAGTTTTCCCTTCGCCGTTAGAATGCGATTGAAATGCGAAACGTAAGAAACAAAGGACTCTACTTACTGTGTTTGTGTGTGCCGCGAATCATTAGTGCGCAAGTGTTAGGTACTGTAAGGGTACTATAGCATGTGAAATCATTATTATTTCTGTTACAAATATGACACAAAAGTTTGAGTAAATTTGTCGTGCAGGAGTTCATCTACTTATTAACAAAGTTGAAATCAAAAAAGTTGTGATTGCATGATATTTTATATGTTTATATATTTCATGATAAAAGAAGTTTAAAAAATACGCAATTATCAGCGTACCTGCTACTTCAGTTTACAAATTGTTCCTGTACATCTTATAGATGCCAAAGTTCCTACAGTATAAATATCTTAATAAATATTCTGTTTTAAATAAGGATAATTTAGATATCATTGAATAACAAAGTTTCTCGTATTATAAAATATAATGTTCACACACTCGTACCCAGTACCGTAGAGGTACCAAGTAGTTAAAGTATTTTTTTAAAGCCGGTACAAGCACGAAGTCTACCAGGTGTTAGGTGCTAACCTCTGCCTTTATCAGACGTATGCCCTCACAACTGCATTGCGCACGTAAACATAAGACATTGTTAAGTCTCAATGTGCCTGTAATTTTACCTGCACCCATACCCTTCAAAACCAGAACACAATATTGCGAAGGTTACTGCTTCAGGAAGAAAATGATATGGTGGCAGTCTTCCCCGGATGACCTCATCCACGATGAGTTCTACTGCTACTATGTAGGTTGGTAAATAGATAGATAAACCCTTTATTGCAACACCACATTATATAATATAACTAACAAATACGAGTAAACAGGATAATATAATTGAAAACTATTACTCAGCAATAAAAAAATAAAATTAAGTGTAACAATTGGCGGTCTTATCGGTCAAAGCGATCTCTTTCGATTCTGGTATGTACCTACAATCTAACGACTATACCACACTCTTTTGTCTTTTTAACTCCAGCTCTATCCTTGAGCCTCAATTGCACTAAGAGAAATGCTCGCTTTGTAACTTGTATGGGAGTTATGATTTTTTATGCAACTGAATGCAGATAATTTTTTGAGCTCTCAAGCTGGCCTCCAAGACTACTGCTCGCGTTATCCACTGCACTAAGGGGTTGGATCCCTTAACAAACATACACAAGGACTCTATGTCCCGACTTAAACTGTAATTAAAGGCAAAATTTCTGCAATTGAACTTGTATGAAAATTTTTACTTTTCTGTTCAAATGGTTACAAGTTTAAATAAAAAAAATACTGCACAAGGACAAACGCGGGCCACTCGTGGCCCGCGCACCGCCCAAAAAGCTAGTCTCATTATATAAAGATGGATTACCACTGACTGACTGACTGACTGACTGACATAAATGGTACGGTATGAAGGAGCAATGGGGGGTATAGAAGATGTAGGGGAAAAGTGTAGGGGGGGTTCTGAAACCAAAGGGAAAAGTCCGGGATGAGCTGAATGTGGAAGTGTGATGGAACAGGTCAACGGCTCTCGGAAACTATAAAAGATGGGGGGTAGGTGTCAAAACTAAAAATGAATAAAAACCTGGGCAACTGCCAAAAATTAAAAAAAAACATGCCTCCCGAACAAAAGACGATCGCTCCCATACAAAATGTAAATGCTTATAATTCCTAAACCGTTTGAGATAAGTATAAAGTGTTTGACCAAATGTCATAGGGAATCGGAAGAGTAATTTGGTGAAAGTGTCAAAAATCCAAGATGGCGGATTCAAAATGGCGGCTGAATTGAAAGTTGGTCCGATCCGGCTCAAAATTGGTATCGGGGGGTTTTTGGGGTCGCACATCCGAAATATGAAAACCATTTTTTGATGACGTCATTTTTCAATATGGCCGCCATACAAATGTTTTTTTGGAATTTCAATGGGTCATTTCTCCCAGTGGGCGTAATGGGGCTGATGGTTTTGTAGGGTTATATGTGGGTTTAGGGTAGGTGACTTTAGAAGAAACTGAATTGAGCTGAACGTGGAGTACCAGGTAGAACTGGTCAACGGCTCTCGGAAACTAAAGGAGATAGGGGGTAAGTGCCAAAACTAATGTTGATAAGCACCCTGGGTTACTGCCAAAAATTAAAAAAAAAACACACCTCCCAAACAAAAGACGATCGCGCCCATACAAAATGTAAATGCTTATAACGCCGAAACCGTTAAAGATAGGTACAGGGTGTTTGAACTAATGTTTAATGGGACCGAAAATGCAATTTGGTGGAAATGTCAAATATCCAAGATGGCGGATTCAAGATGGCGGCTACCTTAAATATTAGTCCGATCCGACTGAAAATCGATACCTTAAGATTTTTAGAGTCCCCGATTCGAAATATGAAATCCATTTTTTGATGACGTCATTTTTCAACATGGCCGCCATACAATTTTTTTCTCTGGAAATTTTATCGTAGTTTTTCGACATGTTGGCATGATGAAACGTTGAGGCTTTGTAAGTAAAAAGTATAGGCAGTGGTCTAACGTCCTTAAGTGACACCTGAAATGAGCTGAATGTGTACCTTCTGATGGAACAGCTTGACGGGTCTCGGAAACTAAAAGAGATAGGGGGTAAGTGCCAAAACTAATATTGACAAGCACCCTGGGCATTTCCTAAAAATTAAAAAAAAACACACCTCCTGAACAAAAGACGATCGCGTCCATACAAAATGTAAATGCTTATAACGCCGAAACCGTTAAAGATAGGTACGGGATGTTTGAACTAATATTTTACGGGACCAAAAATGCAATTTGGCGGAAATGTCAAAAATCCAAGATGGTGGATTCAAGATGGCGGCTACCTTAAATATTAGTCCGATCCGACTGAAAATCGATATCTAAGGGTTTTTAGAGTCCCCAATTTGAAATATGAAATCCATTTTTTGATGACGTCATTTTTCAACATGGCCGCCATACAAATGTTTTGCCTGAAACTTTATTTGGTTTTTTTCTAGATGTTGGCATAATGGAACGCTGAGGTTTTGTAAGTAGAAAGTATAGGCAGTGGTCTTACGTCCTTAAGTGACATCTGAAATGAGCTAAATCTGAACCTTCTGATGGAACAGCTTGACGGGTTTTGGAAACTAAAAGAGATAGGGGGTAAGTGCTAAAACTAATATTGACAAGCACCCTGGGCATCTCCTAAAAAATAAAAATAAAACACACCTCCCAAACAAAAGACGATCGTACCCATACAAAATGTAAATGCTTTATAACGCCGCAACCGTTAAAGATAGGTACGGGGTTTTTAAACTAATGTTTTAGGGGACCGGAATTGCAATTTGGCTGAAATGTCAAAAATCCAAGATGGCGGATTCAAGATCACCGACTGAAAATCGATATCTAGGGGTTTTAAGAGTCCCTAATTAGAAAGATGAAACCCATTTTTTGATGACGGCATTGGTCAAAATGGCGAGGCCGCAGGCCGAGCTATATTGACGAGGCCGAAGGCCGAATGTGCTTCTAAGTGAAGCGAGGCCAAAGGCCGAGCGTCCTTCTAAGCGAAACGAGGCCGAAGGCCGAGTGTGCTCATAAGTGAAGTGAGGTCGAAGGCTGAGCGTTCTTCTAAGCGAAACGAGGCCGAAGGCCGAGCGTGCTTCTAAGCGAAGCGAAGCCGAAGGTCGAGCATGCTTCTAAGCAAAGCGAGGCCGAAGGTCGAGCGTGCTTCTTAGCGAAACGAGGCCGAAGGCCGAGTAAGCTCCTAAGTGAAATGAAGCCGAAGGCCGAGCGCCCTTCCAAGCAAAGCGAGGCCGAAGGCCGAGCGTACTTCTAAGCGAAGCGAAGCCGAAGGCCGAGCATGCTTCTAAGCAAAGCGAGGCCGAAGGCCGAGCGTGCTTCTAAGCGAAGCGCGGTCGTGTTTTGTGCCCACGAGGAAATAGAAGCCTTTCATGGCGAGTTCGAAGGCCAAGCTTTCGCCAACTTTATTTCAAAATGTCAATGATCTTCAATACCCATGTTAACATAGGTAATGTTAATAACCATGAACACAACTATTAGTACGAGTACTACTGATATGACATGCTACAAATAACCGTTTAATTTCCTTCGTATACTTGGGTTTGTTCTTAAAAATTTGAGTCCAGACAACCTCCACGCAGTGACATAAAAAGGGTGCAACGTCTTCCAAGAAGCTTAAGTGTCACAGTTAGCTGGAAAACTAATGAAGATATCTTAAGCTACTACTTACTTTTAAGCAATAAATATATATATAAAATGCTTATAGGCCTTTCAAGCGGACATTAATACACAGATTTCGAAGGACAAGATCTTATTCATGGTAGAGATGCTTGCTGCAATGTATGTTATTAAAATAAATACAAAGTGTGGTGTGGTGTTCAGACTTGGAACAGTATTTTTTTCAACTATATATAATTACAACCCAGCTTATTGAGAAATGTATACTCTATTCTCTTTGGAATATATCAAGAGAAAGACTTGACTTTACACAATCACTAATTTGACTGTTTTTTAAGGTTAACAACTTACAGTAGCAACTAAAAACATGAGTAGGCATTTCATGATCAAGATGTTTTGTGGTTCTGCATTGAATATCGCTATCAAATTGTTCCTTAAGTTAGGGGGGAAAATGAAGATTGGAAACAATAGATTAAATAAAATGTTGCATATTAAAGTTGTGAAGCTGTCGTAAAGGTAGCAACTATAGTTGAGATACAAACTCTAATACATGGTTGAACTTACGTACACCGTGAATAAAATGAATGCCAACGTATTTGTAAAGTTCTTCAATCTTAATTTATATTAATGCCAAAGAATGGAACTAAAAAGCACTGCGACCGTCCCCTAGGTCAAACTTAATAGGCATGTTTATATTGTTTATATTGTGTGATACGTAATTTGGTTTTCTTTAAGTGAAGATATAGATGGAATAAGAACTGCCAAACTGTGGAACTTACTGCCGATGTCTCTGTTTCCTGATAAATATAATCTACGAGTCTTTAAGTCGAGAGTGAATCGGTATCTTCTAGGTAAGCGCGCTCCATCGTAGATCACAACTACGCTTAACATCAGGCGAGTTGTGGTCAAGCGCTAACCTATTGTACATAAAAAAAAAAAAAAAAAAAATGGTAGTGGGAGTTAGCCGAACAAAATTAAAAGCAGTTAATTGTCTTAGTACATACTAAATCCAATACGTACCGAACAATGAAGTGCAATCTAATTCCTTAGTAGGTTTTACGACATATATACATCCATGTGAAAAAATATACATGGAATAATAAAATTTTCAAACAAGGGTTACCTACATTTATTATCACATGAGATGTAAAACTTTTACTGCTGAAGACATGCATACGGAAGGACCATTTAGAAGCTGCATGCATCCAAGATAGTCCTGCGACCTTATTTAGTACGTCTTCCACATTGGCAGTGGACGATCTACCTGCTCTACCAGACTCTCAGTCAGACGGACAGATGGACAAACGGATAAACAGCATCAACCTACGGTTGGATATAGATAGGGATATAATGATATACTACCACACTATTGTTCAAAGAATTTTACCCTAAGACTTAACTGAAACCACACATTGAGCGTTATGTTTTAGTATTTATACCTTAGTTTTATTATAATATTATGATTTTAAGTGCTAATGCTTGCTTAGATATACCAAATGTTGCAATACATCACCATACACCGGTTAAAATCAACTAAGAGAAAAAAAATATGGTTGAATGGGTGCCTATAGAAAGTGTTTACGAGATTCAAAGCCACACAAATGAACTGAATAAATGTGAGCAATGATGAGAAATATTGTTTTAAGATTTATCGTTGGTATAGTGGTGGCTTACACTTACGTGGTTGGTATGTTTTGAGTGTAAGACAAACCTAACAATATCGTTGTTGATAAAAATCTATTATACCGTTTTATCTGCAGAATGATCGTAATTATAGTTCATACGAGTACACACATCTTAATATATTATAACCGTCTTTCATGCCGTCGGATACTAAGTACCTAATGAACGTACATCACCTAAAAGTACATACACACCCTTAAAACATAGGTAACCCTCCTTCAGGAAGTAAGTTTTAAAAGGCAAAGTAGGAAAGTTAATTACTACTTACTCAATGAAAGGACAGCATTCAAGAATTAAATCCTCGCGGTCGTATTTGATAACACCTCTGCCTAACCCTACGCGGATATGTAATCGTGAAGATAACGTAGGTAACATACGTTATCTTTTAAATTTACTTTTAATTTATTTTTACTTAATTTTGAGTAAACCGGATTCATTTTATCCATAGATACAGAAATGTGTTGCACTCAGTCCAGGGTTGCTAATGAACGCCCCCCCGAGTGTTCCCGCCTTGCCGTGGAGGGGGGCCTCAGTAGCCGTGGCTTGGGTCACCACGGTGAAGCTAAGGGGAACCAATGGGCCTGCCAGTGATAGCCGATAGCTGGCAGGCCCGAAGTGGGACCGCTCCTATGGGCTTTGCCCTCCAGGTCCACACGGGAGCGGTCACTGTAGGTAGCGGTGGTGTATGGGCGCCACTGCAACTGAGGCGGGCTGCGGTGTCGTATGGGCGGCACCGCGGCTGAGAGTTAGGGGCTGCGGCGGGAGAGGAGTGCCGGTGTTACGGTGAGCCGCTCTCCCTGCCTTCCGCGGCCTTGATGGGGCCGCCATCGTTAGATGGCAGACGCGGTAGGGTCGCAGGGGAAGAGGACTGTCGGTATTGAGAGGCGCCGCTGTCCCTATCCTCTGCGGCCGAAGTAGCAGGCGGTGGGGCTACTCACCTGACCCATCGTAGGGGGACTTAGGGCGCCCAGACTTGGGGGAGTCTGGGGTCCATTTGCGGGCTAGGTCCTCCGTGGCGGTTGCGGCACGCCAAGTGTTCTGGCGTGCTGCAAGAGAGAAGGGTCCGGCAATGGTCAGCCGCGGCGGGTTCGCGGTCGTGTGCGAAATCTGTCCCGCGTTCCCGCCAAAAGTGGCAGTGACGGAACACCGCAGAGGTTTGGTGGGTATGCTGCCCTTCTGGCAGAGACTCCAATATAACCACCGTGCTCCCCCGGGGCCGGTGTTATCCATAAAGGATTACTCTTAAACCATTGTTTTAATCGGTCCAAAGATATTATATACGAACTGAAAGGGAATGTCTGATACCCCTAAGAGTGTGATTGTGTGAGTTGCTGCATGTCTGTACTTACATAATTACTGTTAATGAAGTTGTCTCATATTCTCTATGGTTCTATATTCCTTGGCCAGTGGCGGAAGAAATGAAATTGTGGTAAATCATGATATTAAAAACGTCACTATCGAAAAGTGTGTGTTTATACATCTCTCTCGCGGTCACCAAATGCCTTTACCTGCGCATGGAATTAAGTACATGTAAACTCGCCCCGCGCCGGATTGATTGAAAAATTAATTTGTGAAATGTAGCATACCGAAATAAGTGAGCAGGTTATTTCCTACTACTTATTTAACGAAAAGCCAGAATTAAACAGTTTTCCCTTCGTTGTTTGAATGTTATTAAAATGCGAAACGTAAGATGCAAGGGACTCTACTTACTGTGTTCTGCCGCGAATCATTAGTGCGCAAACGTTAGGTACTTTATTATAAGGGTACTATGGCATGTGAAATCATTATTATTTCTGTTACAAATTTGACACGAAAGTTTGAGTAAATTTGTAGTGCAGGAGTTATGAAAAAATAATCTACTTATTAACAAAGTTGAAATCCAAAAAGTAGTGGGATGGAATGATACTTTTAATATTTATTCATTTTATGGTAAAAAAGAAATTTTAAATATACGTAATTAACAGCTAACCTATCACTGCAGTTCACAGATTATTCCTCTACATCTTATAGATGCCAAAGTACTCGTACCTACAGTATAAATATCTAAATAGATATTCTGTTTTAAATAAGGAAAATTTAAATATCAATGAAATAACAATGTTATTATAAAATATAATGTTCACACACTCGTAGGTACCCAGTACCGTAGAGTTCCAGGTGTTAGATGCTAATTTCTGCCTTTAGCAGATATATGTCCTCACAGCTGCATTGCGCACGTAAAAATGAGACATTGTTAAGTCTCAATGTGCCTGTAATTTTACCCGCACCCATACCCTTCAAAACCAGAACACAATATTACTGCGAACGTTACTGCTTCAGGGTAGAAACAGGTATGGTGGCAGTATTCCCCGGATGAACTCATTCGAGAAGAATTCTACTGCAACTATGTAGTTAGGTAAATAGATAGATAGATTAACTCTTTATTGCAACACCACATTATAAAATATCACTAACAAATAAATAGGATAATGTAATTGAATACTATTACTCAACTATAAAAATCTTAAAATTAAGTGTTACGATTGGCGGTCTTATCGGTCAGAAAGATCTCTTCCAGACAACCATGTTATTGAAAAGGAAGCTTGAATAAAAAAGGTCTCGAAGGAAGTTTCCTTGGACACCTGTGGCGACTCTCGTGACACATTTACCACCGACCACACTTAGAAGTAGAACCCCTAAACAAAAATTGAACGGAATTCTGGTATGTACCTACAATATTACGACTATACCACACTTTTTTTTCTTTTTAACTCCAGCTGACCGCTCTATCCTTGAGCCTCAATTGCACTAAGAGAAATGCTCGCTTTATAACTTGTATGGGAGTTATCATTTTTTTCGCAACTGAATGCAGATAACTTTTCAAACTCTCAAGCTGGTCTCCAAGACTACTGCTCACGATAACCACTGCACTAAGGGGTTAGATCCCTTAACAAGCATACACAAGAACCAGTTTTTTTTTAAATTAAAATCCGTTTGACTTCTATGTCCCGACTTAAACTGTAATTAAAGGCAATATTTCTGCAATTGAACTTGTATGAAAATTTTGACTTTTCTGTTCAAATGGTTAAAGTTTAGCAACAAAAACTAATGCACAAGGACAAACGCGGGCCACTCGTGGCCCGCGCACCGCCCAAAAAGCTAGTCTCATTATATAAAGATGGATTACCATTGACTCACTCATTGACCGAAATGTTTAGGTATGATGGAGCAATGGGGGGTATAGAAGAGGTAGGGGAAAAGTGTAGGGGGGGTTCTAAAACCGAGAGGAAAAATACTGGGTGAGCTGAATGTGGAAGTGTGATGGAACAGGTCAACGGCTCTCAAAAACTATAAATCATAGGGGGTAGGTGTCAAAACTAAAAATGAACAAAACCCTGGGCAACTGCCAAAAATTAAAAAAAAAACATACCCCCCAAACAAAAGACGATCGCTCCCATACAAAATGTAAATGCTTATAATTCCTAAACCGTTTGACATAAGTATAAAGTGTTTGACCAAATGTCATAGGCAATCGGAAGGGTAATTTGGTAAAAGTGTCAAAAATCCAAGATGGCGGATTCAAAATGGCGGCCGAATTGAAAGTTGGTCCGATCCGGCTCAAAATTGGTATCGGGGGGTTTTTGGGGTCGCACATTCTAAATATGAAAATAATTTTTTGATGACGTCATTTTTCAATATGGCCGCCATACATATGTTTTTTTGGATCTTTAATGGATCGTTTCTCCCAGTGGGCGTGATAGGGATTATGGTTTTGTAGGGTTATATGTGGGGTTACGATAGGTGACTTTAGGAGAAACTGAATGGAGCTGAACGTGGAATACCAGGTAGAACAGGTCAACGGCTCTCGGAAACTAAAGAAGATAGGGGGTAAGTGCCAGAACTAATGTTGACAAGCACCCTGGGCAACTGTCAAAAATTAAAAAAAAAACACACCTCCCAAACAAAAGACGATCGCGCCCATACAAAATGTAAATGCTTATAACGCTGAAACCGTTAAAGATAGGTACAGGGTGTTTGAACTAATGTTTAATGGGACCGAAAAAGCAATTTTGCGGAAATGTCAAATATCCAAGATGGCGGATTCAAGATGGCGGCTACCTTAAATATTAGTCCTATCCGACTGAAAATCGATATCTAAGGGTTTTTATAGTCCCTGATTCGAAATATGAAATCCATTTTTTGATGACGTCATTTTTCAACATGGCCGCCATACAATTTTTTTCTCTGGAAATTTTATCGTAGTTTTTCGACATGTTGGCATGATGGAACGCTAAGGCTTTGTAAGTGAAAAATATAGACAGTGGTCTTACGTCCTTAAGTGACACCTGAAATGAGCTGAATGTGTACCTTCTGATGGAACAGCTTGACGGGTCTCGGAAACTAAAAGAGATAGGGGGTAAGTGCTTAAACTAATATTGACAAGCACCCTGGGCAACTATCAAAAATAAAAAAAAAAAACACACCTCCCAAACAAAAGACGATCGCGCCCATACAAAATGTAAATGCTTATAACGCCGAAACCGTTAAAGATAGGTACGTAGGGTTTGAACTAATGTTTTAGGGGAACGTAAATGCAATTTGGCGGAAATGTTAAAAATCCAAGATGGCGGATTCAAGATGGCGGCTACCTTGAATAATGGCCTGATCTGACTGAAAATCGATATTTAGGGGTTTTAAGAGTCCCCAATTAGAAAGATGAAACCCATTTTTTGATGACGGCGTTGGTCATAATGGCGAGGCCGCAGGCCGAGCTATATTGACGAGGCCGAAGGCCGAATGTGTTTCTAAGTGAAGCGAGGCCGAAGGCCGAGCGTCCTTCTAAGCGAAACGAGGCCGAAGGCTGAGCGTCCTTCTAAGCAAAGCGAGGCCGAAGGCCGAGCGTGCTTCTAAGTAAAACGAGGCCGAAGGCCGAGCATGTTTCTAAGCAAAGCGAGGCCGAAGGCCGAGTGTGCTTCTAAGCGAAACGAGGCCGAAGGCCGAGTGAGCTCCTAATCGAAATGAAGCCGAAGGCCGGGCGTCCTTCTAAGCAAAGCGAGGCCGAAGGCCGAGCGTACTTCTAAGCGAAGCAAAGCCGAAGGCCGGGCATGCTTCTAAGCAAAGCGAAGCCAAAGGCCGAGCGTGCTTTTAAGCGAAGCGCGGTCGAGTTTTGTGCCCACGAGGAAATAGAAGCCTTTCATGGCGAGTTCAAAGGCCAAGCTTTCGCCAACTTTATTTCAAAATGTCAATGCCCATGTTAACATAGGTAATGTTAATCATCATGAACACAACTATTAGTACGAGTACTACTGATATGACATGCTACAAATAAGCGTTTAATTTCCTTCGTAGACTTGGGTTTGTTATTACAAACTTGAGTCCAGACAACCTCCACGCAGTGACATAAAAAGGGTGCAACGTCTTTCAAGAAGCTTAAGGTGTCACAGTTAGCTGGAACATCTTAAGTTATAACTTACTTTTAAGCAATAAATATATATGTAATAGGCTTATAAGCATTTCAAGGGGGACATAAATACACAGATTTCGAAGATCAATGTTATGTCATGGTAGAGATGCTTACTGCAATGTCATTCGTTAGTGAATAAAATGAATGCCAAAGTTTCATAGACGTTACTATGTGTAAAGTTCTTCAATCTTATCTTATATTAATACCAAAGAATGGAAATACTGCACTGCGACCGTTTCCTAGGTCAAACTTAATAGGCAGGTTTATATTGTTTATATTGTGTGATACGTAATTTGGTTTTCTTTAAGTAAAGATGATGATGGAATAAGTATATTTATATGGTAGTGGGAGTTAGCCGAACAAAATTAAAAGCAGTTAATTGTCTTAGTACATACTAAATCCAATACGTACCGAACAATGAAGTGCAATCTAATTCCTTAGTAGGTTTTACGACATATATACATCCATGTGAAAAGATATACATGGAATAATAAAATTTTCAAACAACCTACATTTATTATCACATGAGACGTAAAACTTTTACTGCTGAAGACATGCATACGGAAGGACCAGATGGAAGCTGTCGGTGGACGACATACCTGCTCTACCAGACTCTCAGTCAGACGGACAGATGGACAAACGGATAAACAGCATCAACCTACGGTTGGATATAGATAGGGATATAATGATATACTACCACACTATTGCCTACCACATTTAGTTCAAAGAATTTTACCCTAAGACTTAACTGAAACCACACATTGAGCGTTATGTTTTAGTATTTATACCTTAGATTTATCATAGTATTATGGTTTTTAAGTGCTAATGCTTGCTTAGATAAACCAAATCTTGAAATACATCCCCATACACCGGTTAAAATCAACTAAGAGAAAAAAATTATGGTTGGATGGGTGCCTATAAAAAGTGTCTACGAGATTCAAAGCCACACAAATGAATTGAATGAATATGAGCAATGATGAGAAATATTGTTTTAAGATTTATCGTTGGTGTAGTGGTGGCTTTGGAATGTATGTAGGTTTGATTCCCGGTTAGGACAGTTGGAATTTTCCGACAGAGAAATTCACACTGTCTGGAACACTGCCCTGTAGGTGACAAAAAGCCTTATACGAGTATGGTACCTATACGTACCTGGTATGGGTGTTTGATAAATACATGAACCTACCTGTCTAAGATATGTAAGCATGAACATAATGGTATGTTTGGTTTAAAATATGTATATCATTATTTAGGTTACATATAAATTACTTTTACTAAAGTTAAACTCCAGGGATCCTTTGAAAACAAACTTATACTACATGTTTAAATATTTATATTAAAGTTTACTTGTAATGAGTTTCCTGTGAATCAAAACAAGAAATACAAAAAATGATATATAATGTTTACACAGACCCTATAAACAAAATGGATGCCCAAGTCTTAAAAGGCGTTACGATTTGTAAAAAGTTTAAGAGATCTTTATGGTAGAGACGCTGTTTGTACAATTGAATTGTAAAATATTCTCCATGTAATGAGAATTTACTTACTATATTTCATTTAGCTCCATATATATACCTTTTAGTATAATACAATGACATACATACATATAAAAATATCATACTTATAGAATAAGAACTTAGCTGATTGAAAAAGAGCAAGCATTTTTAATTTTTCCTTATAAATATCAAGAGAAGGACTTGATTTGAAAAAACTTTCAATTGACTACTTTTACAGTAAACAACTTTGAGATGGTTCGATGGATTATTAATTATGTATGTAGGTACGAACTGACCATTTTATATTTTTGATATTTATACTGACCAATATAAATGTATTATTTGTGGCTCCGCAACACAGCTGACGATTGAACTATTTGCAACCAGTCCACAATATACACAGGCTTCGACGGGGTCAAGAGACACGTACAAACACACACATGAGAGCTAATGCAATCTAATTCCTTAATCGATGTTACAACATCCAAGTATTTACGGATAAGGTTTAAATATTATAAACTACCTTTCAGCCGCGGACCTTCTTGCGTTTATAGTGACTTTCCGTTACGGGATACCTATGTGACAAGATTTGTGAACATCGGTTCACTAATTTAAGCGTAGAGCAGAACAAACAAACTAATTAATTACAAACCGACAAATATTTTCGCATTTAAAGTAATATTATTATATACTGATGTAATAGCTGAAAATATAAACTAAAACGTTCAGTTTTCAGGAGTAGGTAAAAGTAGTTTCAGTGTTAATTCTGATCATCAGTATTCATGTTAGTGATTTGACGCAGCTTTTTCTTGTAAGAGTTATCTAATAGAGAGTCTATTCCATATGCTTAGGTACTGTCACATTTTTTGTGTTACACGATGATATTTTAAATGTATTAGTGTAATGCTATAGGCTATAGGATATAAGGAGTCTACTAACAACATAGTTCAAAGTTTTTTTTCTCTATGTTAGTGTATGGATAGTTTTTTATTTCACACATTATCAATAATTCAAAACACGTAGGGAACAAAATATTGAATGGAATAGAATATATAATAGGTAGTAGTAATGATTAGGTGGCGATCTCCATCCATCTTGTATACATTGGTGTCAGTACAAGTCTATCCGCTAGAATTCTGATGCCAGTGTTGTTGCTTATGTCTACTCTGGACATGAAGGATGCTATGCGTTTCCTCTGGATGGAATGAAATGAGCCGACCCGGGGCTGTGAACATTTCAGAAGCGTACAATGCCATAATATATTGTTAAAGGCGCCTCGCGTTCTATATTGGCGTCATCCTTCAGACTGGAAGTTACAGTATGACTAAAGTACTGTTAATTATCTACAATTTTAATAAGTTGTCTTACATATGTATTAACGAAACAACTTTATTCAGACATATACTTAAGGTAGAGATGCTGTCTGTATACTCTATATATTATTACTTCAGTGTTTAGACTGGTACGATTAGGGTAGAAAGTATTGGAAGGCCAAAAGCTATGGAAAAGGAACCTTTGAATAAAATAGTTGTACCTACTTATTCGTACCTAATTATATAAGGAACGTCCCATGTAACCTGAGTTAACTTTGTTGCAAAGATTTCATACTCATGGATGTATCAGCTTCTTCATCGAGTTACTATCGATACCACCTCCATGTAATAGTGAAAACTTAATTTCATGTAAAGTTGTTTCACAACAAACAAATTTACTAACGATGACTCGACAAACACGTATATTTTGAATCTCTAACGGCTGCATAGCGAAATGATATTTTGCAATCTGCCCCCAAAAAAATATGATGGTTAAAATTAATTACAGAGATAAATGCTCGCATCAGTCATATGGAGTTGTACCGAACTCAGAAGACGCGTGTTCGAACCTCATCCTAGAATTTGTAATTTTCTATCTTTTGTTGCAATACATACAGGTCTATCTCTGTGCTAAGGACATATTAAGTGACAAAAAATGAATCCCTTGGACAGCGTTTCGGAGTAATGTCTCTATCATAAAAGCTGCAACAGAAACTTCCATAGTTCAAAGCCCTCGAAACGCAGAAGACCGCAATGGATAGCGCTGCAATATTTAAAGGAAATCATCGTCTTCAACCACGACTCCGATGTCAAGAGTGAACGACGAAGAAGGGGGAATTATAATAAGAAAGCTGTGCCCTCCATCCCGCACCGGCCTGAAAATGTATTATCCTACATAATGAGTTTTAGTTTGAAAATTTATGTAAAGATCATTGATGCTATCACTTTTTGCGTTTGAAGTTTAAATTAAATCGCTTCTGTTGTAGTAGTAATCACTTAAAATGTTATTAAAAAGTTTTATAAAATGCATTTCTATCCAGCGAACCAATCAAATTACTTTAAATTTGGCTGTATCAGGTATATGTATAGTGACTACATACGATATACAGGCTACCTTTGTGCCAAAGTCCATCAATATTGTTTCAGTAGTTTGAATGTAAAAGCAGGCCAAACAAACAAGCAACGAACCGACAAACACTTTCACATTTGAAATATCGCTACCGATCTCTAAAGGTCGTTTCGCATATGGCCAGTTTTACGGTATAAAAGTAGTTTCAGTGTTATATATTTCGTTATATCGCGTTGTATATGTGTCTGAATTTCCCAAGTTTTTATTATATGACTTTTGAAGCACTAACGCTTGGTTAAAGAAACCAAATTTTGCAATTTATCCCCTAATACGAGGATTAAAATCCATTAGGAAGATATATTCCAAGCTTGCCATGTAGCGCGTCTTAAAGACCAATGATAGACCAATACCGTTACCACATGGAAAGGCGACCATTTAAAGGCTAACTCTAAAAAGATATATATTTATAGCAATGTTATTGTAATTGTAAGTTGGAAATAAAAAAAAATGTTTATTTTTATTTTTATTTATTATTCCAAGCTAGAATGTGTGCTTCGCTAACCTAGCGGTTAGGGCGGATAACATTAACACAGATTGTAAGATGACGATGGTTCAGTACCCGTCCATGTATTGTATTTTTATATTTCCTCGAGATACTTTGAAAATGATTTTAACTGCCATGGTCTGGTCTTTATAGTTTATAGCGAAAAAAAATCACGGCTGCAGAGAGGCGTATATAATATGGCATGAATAGTGGTAAATTAATAGAAAACTTAGTAAATAATTTTGCTTTTGGATTTAAAACCGCACTAAGTTTATCGTTTTTTAAATGTTTACTGCAAGCTTACTTTTTGATTCTAACTTGATTGATTGACACGGAATTATTACATGTAAGTTATGTTACATTAAAAACGATAGATTTGG
Organism: Selenia dentaria; assembly: GCA_917880725.1. Lineage (NCBI taxonomy): Eukaryota > Metazoa > Arthropoda > Insecta > Lepidoptera > Geometridae > Selenia > Selenia dentaria. The sequence goes on from OU862893.1 coordinate 26,313,182, forward strand.
TATCGTCTTGGTGGCCTAGGATACGGTTTGTCAGAAGACGCGGGTTTAAAACCCATTCAAACTTCTATATCTAACCGTAGGTTGATGCTGTTTATCCGTTTGTCCATCTGTCCGTCTGACTGAGAGTCTGGTAGAGCAGGTAGGTCGTCCACCGACAATGTGGAAGACGTACTTAATAAGGTCGCAGGACTATCTTGGATGCATGCAGCTTCCATCTGGTCCTTCCGTATGCATATCTTCAATAGTAAAAGTTTTACGTCTCATATAATAATAAATGTAGGTAACCTATGATCTTCAATGCCCATGAAGATTTAGAAGTTTGAGCATGAAAGAACAAAGGATAATGCAAATCCTGGTCCTTCCAACAGCTATGTATGTTACATAGTTAGATAGGTATATTTAAAAATTACTATGGCGCCAAATTCAAAATATAATTCTTTCCAGATTAATTATCTATTAAACATGATAGTTTCGGTAATAGCCAAGTATTGCTATTCATACGTGATGTATTGCATTTATGTGCTTTACATAGTAACCTTTAGTTAGTGGAAGTGGTTAACCACAGGTTCAAACGGGATTTTAAGCAGTTTCGCCAAAGATATATCAACAATGCGTTACCGCAATTATGTTTTCTTAGCTGAAGATAGTTGCCGTTACTTAACAATTTCATAAGTATCGAAGATAGTCAGTATGCAGAAGCTGACACTGGTGTCTTTCAGCACACTTTCGTACTAGGTTTCTGCGTGCATGTCTATACTTTTTGTTAACTATACCTATATCTTAGAACAATTCTACAAATATTAATGTAAGTACTACATTCAAACAAACTTGGCTACTTATTTACTTATACTTAACTAAGACCAGCTTGAGTAGTTCAAAAATGTTCTGCATTCAGTTGCGTAAAAAATCTAAAACTCTTATAGAAGTAAAAGTGACCTTTGACCACATAAAACTATTTGGGTGGCGTTCCAATTCGGCTTCAAGTCATTGGAACTCAAATATAGACATAATAACAAGGTACGAAGTACTTAACTGTTTAACGGTAAACCTATATAATAGCCAACATAAATCATCGTTATCAACACCAATGACTAATATGACTAATCACTATGCTACAAAATTAACAAACTGTGAAATATAATAATTGCATACCAAATTAAACATTCCTTTTGTGGATTATTTGGTCTGAGCAAAGTATATGATACGTGCAACGACGAGCAAAGCAAGGAGGAGCGTTAGGTTCACGTATGTTGGTTGAAAATATCCAGACAGTGAATGATTATTTGTCAAAGATTTGTTATTGTCTGAGGCGGCTGCTGAATATTGGAGAGACTTTTTTCACAACACATACGATTAAGTTAATTGGCCCAATTTTTTGGCAGTATAAGGTACACTTAGAGCAGATCTTATTCATAGCTCCCATTTGGATGAAACACTAAGCATATATATGTGATATAATTGTAATAATTAGACATATGGTAACGCGGACTTTTTTGTAAATATTGATTATGTCTAAACAACTGTGGTATATTGTCAATAGTGTCCGCAGCGTACACAATATACAGATTTTTCAGCGTTACTATTGCATATTTTAACAAGGAAAAATACTATTAGTTATTGTGACAAAACTGTATTAGTTAGTCATAGTCATCATTCCGGAGATTTTTGTAGATACTCGTATTGATGTCTACTACAAAACGGAAGTACACCACTATGCTCTATTTTCAATAGTTCCCCCAGCGTACGCTTTATATGGATTTATTTGTTTTTTTCACACCTTTGGTTACATTATCGAAGTTTTCACAAGGATCCTACACTTTTATTTAATATTCTAGCGCCTTTGTTCATCAGAGATAACGTAGGGTTCTTAAGGTGAAAGATTTTTCATATCGGTGGAGAAGTTTCGGAGCGTATTCAATTCAAACAAACAAACATATATTTCTTCTTTACTCAAACGTGAAAAAGTAAACTAGATGGAGGACATTGCGTATCTCTGTGATTTTAACATCCTTACTAAGCAAAGAAAGTCAGTTAAAATAATTTTGAAAAAGATGTCATCACTTAACGAGAACTCTGCCCTTGGAAACCGACCGACCGGAGTTCACAGACTGTCGTCTGTGAATATTCTCATTATGCAATGAAGAATATCACTTGAAGACGACCAAGCTGGTCTGTTTAACTGACATAAGAATGTATTTAAAAAATTGGAAATTATTTTGGAAGATTTAAACTAAAGTAAAGTAAACTAATATCTTGATATGACTAAGGTACACAGTAAGTATCAAAAATTTTCACGCTGCCGTAAAAACAGCAGTGCATTGAAGGTATCTGTGCGTTTTTGGATTTCTACAAGGATGGTTTACTAAATCTAATTATTACTGTAAATAAACTTGGGTTTATTACTTGAAACCTGAATCCATGTAAGGGCTGGTTCGCGTTACCATAAGTTCTTATTCAATACATCCATGTAGAAAACCATACGTGAAACAGCATTTTTATTAAGCAGTACTTCTTTTAATTAATCTAAAATAATTAATATAATTTAAATTTTAATATAATGGTTCATCTAATTAAATGATAATTCTAAAATTTTCTTTAATTTACAATATCCAATAACTTCAGAAATATCACATTTAATAATGTATTGTTTGCTACGAATAAATAATAGTCTTTCTTCGTAGATTGTTTGACATACTATTCTTTGTAACCGACTTCAAAAATGGAGGAGGTTATATGTTCCATTGCACGTTTTTTTTGGTATGTTAACCGTTTCTCCCCCATTTATGCACCGATTCTCAAAGTAATTTTTTTTGGTTTGGTAGAGTATACTTCCGTGGGTATATATGTGAGTAATTTAAATGGGACTACCCATTTAAATTTCATGAAATTGTGTGAAACAGTTTTTGAGTTACATTCCAATTACTGGAAAGTGCTATATTATCAATCGCCTATCTTAACGATGTCATCATTGACGGTCAAAAACAATATATCACGTAAGTAGCAAGGCTCACTAACAAACATTAACCGACTTCAACACCAAAAAGTGAGAATAACATGTTAAAGTCGGTACCATGCGCAAACTATCCTGATAATAACTACTTTTGAACTATAATGGTACTGACTTTCAACAAGTTATGTCACACTTTTAGGTGTTGAAGTCAGTTCCATTTTTAGGTATTTCCTTTTATAATTACATTAGTTATCAAATGTTTGAAAACAACTTTTTACCCACTTTAAATAAATTAATTTTTAATCACAAACAAGTAGTTAATACTTATTATATTTATGAATGATTGTGGCTGCAACCTTAGGTTAGGTTAAATTTAAACTGCGAAAAAGTACGTGCAAGCCGAGCGAGCGAAGTGAGCGTGCCGAACAGACATCACTGATTATAATAAGCAAGCTGCGTGCCCTGAAAATTTTACTACAGTTTTTTCAGTTGTAAAAGTACAAGCGTTGTAAAAGACTACTTCTGTTCAAAATTTTACATAAATCAGTTCAGTTGCTTTTTCGTGTAGGAGTAGCAAACTTCCATTTTTTAAATCCATTTGAAGTCTCGAGTACTTTTACAATTTAATATTAGTTGATGATAGTGTATATATGTTTTATGTAGAGCATGGTAGGTAGGGTGGTAATCGCTTGCTATTTTATGAAAAGTTTTATAAAATACCTTACAACTAAGACTATGTTCACCTATGACAGTGACCATGTTCAGTGTCATAAATAAACACTGATCACACTGAACAAAGATAGGAGAGCCGAAGGCTTCTGGTACGAGTACTTGAGGCGGAAGGCAGCGCATGAAGGTTGGGGAAAATGAAGATAACTTTGTTTAAACATTTTGCGAGGCTGATTCTATAAGTCACGCAAAAATTTAGGAAATTTTCTTTTGGTGCACCATTGTTTTGTTATTTTTTTTTGTACAGTATGTAAATATTATAAAAGCAAACTATATATTTGATTTATTGAGAGATAATAAATGTAATGACATTTGCGTGGCTAAGGCGAATCTAATGGTAGGTATGTTATTTTTCATAATGCATCAAATCAAATGACTATAGGCGTAAGGGTAATTTAAAAAAATAGAAAATATATTTGGGTTTATTTTTGATGTGGTTGTTCTTATTCCTTTTGTATATCATGAGGTATTTAATAGTTAGAGCGTTCCGTAACATAGAGATAAGAAAACCGATTGAATATTGTAGATGCAAGGCATAGCATGAGAGTCGTGGAGTCGCTCATGGTCGAAAGTAAGCTTGCAGACAGTCGATAAAATGGATTCAAACATTTGGAGGCGTTCTTATTTATCAAATAGTTATTTTGTATAGACAAGGTATGACAGTAAATAGTTTGTTTAGAAAATACCCACATTTTTTGAAAGTATCCAACAAGATTTAATAAAAATTAGTAGTGCCTATAACAAAATTAAAAATGTAATGTCAATAAATACTTACTTTATCAAATACCTTATGACTTAAAAGCTATAAAGAGAGGCATTATATTTTTACAAAGCAATTAAACAACTTACTACTAAAAAAATGCTACCGTAACTTGGAAGAAGTCATGAACGAATTATGCATTTATTTTAAATGTTGATAAATAATTATTTTGATAAATGTTAAATTATTTAGAGTAACATGAATGAGTCGGCCCGTTCTTAGTATTATACCTCTAATATTGCTACACACGAATAGTGCCTTTATTACTACCATAACCTTAAGATCTATAAAAATATACATACGACTGCAATAAATAATTGAGTATGAGTCTGAAAAGAGAGCCACAGTCTTACCTTAGTTTGAAGAGGTAAAAACATTCGGAGATGTTGAAAAATTAACTGAAATAATTCATTATTTTGCTGCAGTGTTTGTATGAGTGCCTGCGCTATAACAAATGGTTTTCTAACATGCAGGACTCATAAGTTATTAGAATATGGCATACGAAAGGTATCCCTGCATTTCACCGACACTTAATTTATTATCCAACCCTAGGTTAGGTTCGGTTTGAACTGTTACAAAACTACGCGCAAGCCGAGCGAGTAAAGCGAGCATGCCGCGGCAGCGGCCGGCGAAGCGTTTGAAACTAAGTAATGAATAATTGTGGCTTGTGGTTTATGACTAAAGATAGAGTAGTGCACAAATAATATTACCTACAGACACACTACTTGACGTACTTTTTATTATTTGGTAATAAATTGTTGTGAGAGTGACATTTTTACAAATGTGAATAATAAAAGAAACAGTGTGTGAAATAAAAGATGAACAAAACATAAATTTTTATGCGAACATTTTTACAAGATTTACGTTTGGGAGCTGAATTTATTTATGTAATATATTTACATATGAGGCTTGAACCGACAAACATCCACGTGGAATGTCGATATATACATACAAGAAACAATCAAATTTTATACCAGGATCTCACTACTACCAATTCAGCCGTAAGATGTCCACTGCTAAAGATGAGCATCTCCCATAGATTTATGAAAGGACGAGATGGAAGCGGCTCGTATCCAACGTCTTCTTGAGACGTTTATGAGGTCGTTTGATCTCCAATTTATCGGTGGACGACCCACGCTGCGCTTGCTGGTCTGTAATCTCCACTGCAAAAGCGAAGCGTTCAGTGCCATGCAGGGTTCCAGAACCATCTGGCTCTATCAGCCATCAGTTTGGCGTGTTATGTGCCCTGCTCACATTCACATTGCAATATGGATGCCCAAGTTCCTAACGATTAAATATATTCAGATATATTATGTTTTAAATGAGGTATCATTGGAATGGCCTGAATTGCTTCCTCAAAGGCTGGCAACTCAACCTCGAGACTTCTCGTATTGCGGATAGTCCTGGGCAACAGTGATCACTTAGCCGCCCGTCCGTTTGCCAATAAAAACAAATTGCAAGTTATTATGAATAATGTTCACACAGTCATACCCCCGTACTAAGATTACTAACAAGTATATAGGTTAGGGTTTTTTCTTTGTGTTTTTAGGAGTCCGCATATGCACGAAGCCCACCTGGTATTAAGTGGCAACCTTTGCGGCTGGTACTGCGCCTGTAATTCTGAGACACAGAAAAGTTAAGTCACCCATACCTTTCATTCCAAACCACAGTATTGCGAATGTTACTGCTTACATTACTACTGGTACGGTAAGTAGGTAGAAATGAATAAAAAAAAGGTATGTTTAAGGTCGATTTAATAAAAGAGTTGTTACTGATTACATATTGTATATTATAAGTGAGCAGATGTCATGAACACACCACGTAACTTGAGTATACAGATGTATAAACTAGCTCGCCAGCCAGCGGCCTTGCTCGTTTGGTCTAGAATTGATGGAAGCGCTGTTTTGGAATCTCGGGGTCGTGGGATTTTCTGGCAAAGTAATTCTCAATAGCAGTCTGGAGTCTGGAACAGTGTCTCGTAGGTGGCAATAGGCTCGCCTCCTATTGCATGGGATCAAAAAAATATCCGACAAAACACAGGTGTTTTAAACACTGTTGCTCACCTCTTCGCGGATAGCAACGCAAGATAACAAATCGTCAAATATACAGGTAATTGACGATTTGTTATCTTTTGTTTAAAAATAACGAGTATAAATTTTTTTGGTATAGTTTATTTTTACCAAGTTTTGAGTGATACTTTTTTACTACCACTTTAATTATAAAGTAAATTTGCAAAATATATTATATATTATATAAATATAGGGTATATATAAAAAAGGAGCCGTGTTACATTCTTAATTAATACTGTTTTTACGGTACCACACACTTTCACGAGAAAAAATACAGAGTGCTTATGTGGATGTGAATACTGTGTATAAAGTGCGTCTTATTTTGTTTTTTTTTGCGTTTGGACGGACAGACGGGCAGACGGACACATGGAGAAAAAACGCGAAGTACCTATCCGGTCAGAGCAAAGTCATAATATAGTATAGTTTAGATGGATCCAAGACAAAACAGCATTAACTGACGGATGGATAGATACGGACATGAAAGATGGATACTTAACTAATTAAATTTATGAGCTATACATAAATTTATTTGGGTGAGAATAATTATTTATATTTAGCAGTAGGACTTTGCCAGAGTCAGCATGGAAAAGTTCCTTTGGCAGTTATTCAATGGTGAAGCAGTAGTGTGCAAATATTACTGTGTTTTGGTGAATGTTTCCAGCAAAATTACAGGGCAAGAGAGTTAACATTTGCATAAATCAGGATGCCGAGCGCAGTGCTTTGCCGTGCAGGGTTTTTAACTGTTGCAGTTTAAAATTATGTATTGCAATGGATATGGATTGTATGTGCAAGCGTGATGCATGACGTCAGGCGAGCGACTTGTTCTACGACAGGTCCTACGGCTCATCTCATTTCTGATTCAATCACGTACTGTGACTCAGAGCACAGACTTGTACGATTGTTGTAACGAATTGTACGATTTTAAGCTTACATATTATGAGGACCATAGTTAGATAACAGGGCCATAAGTCATTACTCGTAACATACACTGATGTAAGATATGGCCAGCATGGTTCAAATATCATAGAGTTTGCGGCTCCGTCTGCGTGGATATTTAATATACCGAAGCACATTGTTTTGCGGTCTATTTCTGTGTGAACTTTCATCAACACCAGTTTAGCAGCTTAAGCATAAAAGAAGAACGAACAAACAATAAACTACGAAGCGACAAATACGCTTTCGCTTTATAAATATTTTAATAAGCATAATGCGTGCACCGCCTTGCTTTGAAAATATTATCCGACATCAGATTAGTTTTCTATTAGAAGTACTACTTTACGGACATTACTACTTGTGTTAAAATTTTAAAATACATCGGTTCAAGAGAATTGTCACGTAGGAGTTCAATCCAAACACAGGTATTTTCACATTGTTATTGTTTATTGAAAATATATAGGTACTTAAATTTTATGTAATTGCTTACAATAATATGATTCAATATAATAACATGGTTTTACGAGTATGATTCACCTATAAAATATCTTCCAGACAAATTAATTAAAATTAGCTGTTGGTATGAATGGCTTAATATAATTGAATACTATTACTCAACAATAAAAAACTTAAAATTAAGTGTTACAATGGGCGGTCTTATTAGCGACCAGTGTCTTATTAGAGCGATCTCTTCCAAACAATCATGTTATTGTAAAGGAAGCTTGAATAAAAAAGATCTCGAAGGAAGTTTCCTTGGACACCTGTGGAGACTCTTGTGACACATTTACCACCGACCACACTTAGAAGTAAAGCCCCTAAAAAAAATTGAAAAGAATTCTGGTATGTACTACTACATACAACTAAACTACTATTTACAATCTAACGACTATACCACACTTTTTTGTCTTTTTAACTCAAGCTAACTGCTCTATCCTTGAGCCTCAATTGCTCTAAGAGAAATGCTCGCTTTGTAACTTGTATGGGAGTTATGATTTTTTACATAACTGAATGCAGATCATTTTTCCACCTCTCAAGCTGGTCTCAAAGGCAACTGCTCACGTTAACCACTGCACTAAGGGGTTGAATCCCTTAACAAGCATACACAAGGACCAGTTTTTTTTTAAACAAAAATTCCGAATGGCTTCTATGCCCCGACTTCAACTGTATTTAGAGGCAAAATTTCTGTAATTGAACTTGTATGAAAATTTTTACTTTTCTGTTCAAATGGTTAAAAGTTTGATGACCAAAAACTAATGCACAAGGACAAACGCGGGCCACTCGTGGCCCGCGCACCGCCCAAAAAGCTAGTCACATTATATAAAGTTCGATTACCACTCACTGACTGACTGACTGACTCATTGACCTCTTTGTTCTCATAGAAGGAGCAATGGGGGGTATAGAAGATGTAGGGGAAAAGTGTAGGGGGGCTCAATTCGAGTGGGGGAAAAATCCTGAAAGTGCTGAATGTGGAAGTGTGATGGAACAGGTCAACGGCTATCGGAAACTATAAAAGATGGGGGGTAGGTGCCAAAACTAAAAATGACCAAAACCCTGGGCAACTGCCAAAAATTAAAAAAAAAACATACCCCCCAAACAAAAGACGATCGCTCCCATACAAAATGTAAATGCTTAAAACTCCTAAACCGTTTGAGATAAGTATAAAGTGTTTGACCAAATGTCATAGGGAATCGGAAGGGTAATTCGGTAAAAGTGTCAAAAATCCAAGATGGCGGATTCAAAATGGCGGCCGAATTGAAAGTTGGTCCGATCCGGCTCAAATTCGGTATCGGGGGGTTTTTGAGGTCCCACATTCCAAATATGAAAACCATTTTTTAATGACGTCATTTTTCAATATGGCCGCCATACATATGTTTTTTTGGATCTTTAATGGATCGTTTCTCCCAGTGGGCGTGATGGGGATTATGGTTTTGTAGGGTTATATGTGGGGTTACGATAGGTGACTTTAGGAGAAACTGAATGGAGCTGAACGTGGAATACCAGGTAGAACAGGTCAACGGCTCTCGGAAACTAAAGGAGATAGGGGGTAAGTGCCAGAACTAATGTTGACAAGCACCCTGGGCATTTTCTAAAAATTAAAAAAAAAACACACCTCCCAAACAAAAGACGATCGCGCCCATACAAAATGTAAATGCTTATAACGCTGAAACCGTTAAAGATAGGTACAGGGTGTTTGAACTAATGTTTAATGGGACCGAAAATGCAATTTGGCGGAAATGTCAAATATCCAAGATGGCGGATTCAAGATGGCGGCTACCTTAAATATTAGTCCGATCCGACTGAAAATCGATATCTAAGGGTTTTTAGAGTCCCTGATTCAAAATATGAAATCCATTTTTTGATGACGTCATTTTTCAACATGGCCGCCATACAATTTTTTTCTCTGGAAATTTTATAGTAGTTTTTCGACATGTTGGCATGATGGAACGCTAAGGCTTTGTAAGTGAAAAGTATAGGCAGTGGTCTTACGTCCTTAAGTGGCACCTGAAATGAGCTGAATGTGTACCTTCTGATGGAACAGCTTGACGGGTCTCGGAAACTAAAAGAGATAGGTAGTTAGTGCCAGAACTAATATTGACAAGCACCCTGGGCATTTTCTAAAAATTAAAAAAAAACACACCTCCCGAACAAAAGACGATCGCGTCCATACAAAATGTAAATGCTTATAGCGCCGAAACCGTTAAAGATAGGTACAAGGGGTTTGAACTAATGTTTTAGGGCACCGGAAATGCAATTTGGCGGAAATATCAAAAATCAAAGATGGCGGATTCAAGATGGCGGCTTGCTGGAATAATGGTCCGATCCGACTGAAAATCGATATCTAAGGGTTTTTAGAGTCCCTAATTAGAAATATGCAACCCATTTTTTGATGACGGCATTGTTCATAATTTTCGCAATGGTCGTAGGTCGAAATTAGATCCTGCGAGGCCGTAGGCCGAGCTATACTGGCGAGGCCGCAGGCCGAGCTATATAGGTCAAAGGCCAAGAGTGCTTCTTAGCAAATCGAGGCCGAAGGCCGAGCGTATTTCTAAGCAAAGCGAGGCCGAAGGCCGAGCGTACTTCTAAGCAAAGCGAGGCCGAAGGCCGAGCATACTTCTAAGCGAAGCGAGGCCGAAGGCCGAGCTTCCTTCTAAACGAAGTGAGGCCGAAGGCCGAGCGTGCTTCTAAGCGAAGCGAGTCCGAGTTTTGAGCCTACGAGGAAATAGAAGTCTTTCGTAGCGAGTTTATTTCAAAATTTCAATGATCTTTAAGACATCTGCCCACGTTAACATTGGTATTGTCATGAAATGGTGTAAATCATGAATACTACTATAAGTACTTGATTGATAGTTATACAGATACGTAGATTAACTCTTTAGTGAAACACCACAATACAAATATATGTTACAAATAAATTAATTAGAATAAAATAAAATTACAATCAAAATATTTCACAATTAAATAAGTACTTAAAATTTAAAGTGTCTGAATGGGTGATCTTATCGCTCAGAGCGATCTCTTTTAGACAACCATTCACGGAAAGAAATAGGCATAAACTTATAAGGACGGTGTGAATAAAACAAGTGTACTAAACACTACATATAGTAAAACTCAAGATTATAGATATAAAAAATACTTATAATGTACTCGTATACAAACTATACTTATATAATTATACTATACGTAATATACTACAAAATATATACATACTATACATATACCATTTAATTATTATAAAAAAGATATTAAGTAGGTTTGCAGTTAGTTCTTTCGCGAAGCCAAATGCTTTGACACGTTGTTTGAAGATGCCCAAAGAAGGCGCGCATCTAATTTCGTAGAGTAAAGTGTTCCATAGACGAACAGCTTTAACACAAAGTAGGAACCAAAAAAAGTGGTGCGGTGTATCGGGGTACTTAACATTAAGTGATCTGATGATCGTAGAGAAAAAGAGCTCCTAACATGTAAAAATTCAACATATTACGTACTACTGATATGACATGCTACAAGTAAACGTTAAATTTCCTTCGTAAGCTTCGGTTTGTTATGAACTTGAGTCCAAACAACACTCCACACAGTGGTATAAAAAGGGTGCAGCGTCTTCCAAGAAGCTTAAGGTGTCACAGTTAGCTGGAAAACTAATGGCGACATCTTAAGCCATTACTTACTTTTGAGAAATAAATATATCTATATATAATAGGCTTATAGGCCTTTCATGGGGACATTAATATACAGATTTTGAAGATCACGATCTTAATGTCATGGTAGAGATACTTACTTATTGTCATTCGTTAGTCACTGGTACGACATACATCCATGTAAATAAAATAAATACAAAGTGTGGTGTGGTGTTCACGCTTGGGACAGTATTTTATTTTCAACTATATTGAATAAGAACTCAGCTTATTGAGAAATGTATAGCTCTATTTATTTTCCCTTGAATATATCAAGAGAATAGCTTGACAAAATCATTAATTTGACTGCTTTTAAAGTAAACAACTTACCGTAGCAACTAGAAGCGTGCAGAGTAGGCATTTTATGGTAAAGATGTTTTGTGCTTCTGCATTGAATATCGCGATTAAATCATTCGAAAATGAAGATTACTACTTACACTAGATTAAGTAAAATGTAACACATTAAAGTCGCGAAGTTGTCGGAAAAGTAGCCACTATAGCTGAGATAAAAACTCTAATACAGGTCAAACTTACGCACACCGTAAGTGAAATGAATACCAAAGTTTTAGAGGTGTTACGATTTGTAAAGTTCTTCAATCTAACATTTGTTTTCTGAAAGTCAAGGAATGGAAGTAAAAAACACTGCGACCGTCCCCTAGGTCAATCTTGATGTGCCAATATATGGTACGCAAGTTGGTTTATTTTTAAGTTAATCTTATAATGTAAATAGTATAATTATATCGTAGTGGGACTGTGGGAGTAAGCAGAACAAAAATAAAACCAGTTAATTGTCTTGGTACATAGAATAGAATAGAATTTATTTATTTCAGACTAATATCTGTCCATATTATTAGTAGAGGTACATACACATAGTCTTACATCTTTTCACGTATTTCTTTGTTCAATTTGGCCGTTCTAAGGTTTTTTAATTCTTTATTCCTATATATGTATTCACGAATCAAATTTATTTAGACATCTACTTAAGGTAGAGACGCTGTCTGTATACTCTAGGTATATGTTATTACTTCAGTGTTTAGACGGGTACGATTAGGATAGATAGAAATGAAATGCATAAAGCTATGGAAAAGATACCTTTGAATTAAACAGTACCTAAATTTATAAGAAACGCGTCATGTAATTTGAGTTAACTTTGTTGCAAAGACCCCTAGATATATCAGTTTCATCATCAAGTTACTCTCCATGCCACCTCTATGTAATGGTAAAACTAATTACATACATGTAAAGTCGTTTCCACTACATATGTATAGCACGTACCTACGTAAATTCCTAAATGGCTGAAGTGGTATGGATTTTACAGAGTCCGCATGTGTGTGAAGTGGCTACCACACTATTCTAACGCACTATTGCCAGTTATTAAACCGCCAAGCAGAAGTGTGCAAACATTAAGTTTTTTCGGTTTGAAATGTAATGATGATTTCAGTAAAATTACAGTGACTCCAAGCTACAGGCTACCCATCTGCCAAGATTCGTCGACGTCGGTTCAATAGTTTAAGTTTGAAAGCAGAAAAAAATATCAACTAACGATAACCACGTAAATTTTTGAATCTTTAACGCCTGCTTAGCGAAATGAAATTCTTAAAGCTGCTTCCAAATATGACGGTTAAAATTAATTACAGAAATAAATGCTTGGATCAGTCATGGAATTATACAGAGGTCAGAAGACGCGTGTTCGGATAAATACAAGTATATCAATACCTATAGTATATACGTTTTAATATGTATTACTAGCGAAGACATCTGCGGCTTCGCTTGCGTTGTCTACAAGATTCAAAGCTACACAAATCGTATAAATATGAGTAAGAATGAGAAATAACGTTTGAAGATTTACTGCATTGTACCTAGGTGTAGTTGTGTAAGCGCTATTTTGTTACTATTTCTGACAGAGAAATTCACATTAGAAGTCTGGCGTCTAAATAGTGCCCTGCAGATGACAAAAGACTCTTCATATATTATATGGGACCAAAACGTATTTGATATGGGTGTTTGATAAATACTTCTACCTACATTATAATAAGTACTCACGGGATGTACACTACGATTAGGCAGGTTTTGGAGTTCCAGATATTTTACTAATTAAGTACAATGTAGTTAATGACCTCTACCTACCTTTCAAATATATTATTTAAGTGTAGACATAATGGTATGTTTTGTTAAGCATATGTATTTAATTATTTACGTTACATATAAGGACAGCGCGCGGAGAATGTTTGGAAATAAAACTTGGGTTTATCAACCAGAATTTCAGTTCAAGTAAGAGCAGATACGCGTTAGCACACGTACAGAAAATTGTTTGATGAAATCGTATAATAAGTATAATAACACAAATTTCGATTGACACGTTTTTCAATTTCACGGTCGAGAGGGAGAGGTTAATGCATGTAGAAAACCATTCTTGAAACAGTTTATTTTTAAATACTAATAAGTGGTTTAAATATTATGAAGTGCATTTGGTTAGCGGTTCCGACTTCGTGTAAATTGATTATCCAATAGTAACATTTTTTCAGCGTAACAGTCAATTGCTGTGCAAAGATTCATTAAGATTTAGAAGTTTAAGCATGAAAGAACAAAGGAGAATGCAAATCCTGGTCCTTCCAACATTTAAAAATACCTATCCAACTATGTAACATACATAGGTATGTTACATAGTTGGATAGGTATTTTTAAAAATGACTATGGCGCCAAATTCAAAATATAATTCTTTCCAGATTAATTATCTATTTAACATGGTAGTTTCGGTAATAGCCAAGTATTGCTATTCATACGTAATGTATTGCATTTATGTGTTTTACATAGTAACCTTCAGTTAATGAAAGTGGTTAACCACAGGTTCAAACGGGATTTTAAGGAATTTCGCCAAAGATATATCAACAATGCGTTACCGCAATTATGTTTTCTTAGCTGAAGATAGTTGCCGTTACTTAACAATTTCATAAGTATCGAAGATAGTCAGTATGCAGAAGCTGACACAGGTGTCTTTCAGCACACTTTCGTATTAGGTTTCTGCGTGTATGTCTATACTTTTTGTTAACTATACCTATATCTTAGAACAATTCCACAAATATTAATGTAAGTACCTACTACATTCAAACAAACTTGGCTACTTATTTACTTATACTTAACTAAGACCAGCTTGAGTAGTTCAAAAATGTTCAACATTCAGTTGCGTAAAAAATCTAAAACTCTTATAGAAGTAAAAGTGTATACTTTGACCACATAAAATAAATTTGGGTGGCGTTCCAATTCGGCTTCAAGTCATTTAAACTCAAATATAGACATAATAACAAGGTACGAAGTACTTAACTATTTTACGGTAAACCTATATAATAGCCAACATAAATCATCGTTATCAACACCAATGACTAATATGACTAATCGCTATGCTACAAAATTAACAAACTGTAAAATATAATAATTGCATACCAAATTAAACATTCCTTTTGTGGGTCTGAGCAAAGTATACGATACGTGCAACGACGAGCAAAGCAAGGAGGAGCGTTAGGTTCACGTATGTTGGTTAAAAGTATCCAGACAGTGAATGATTATTTGTCAAAGATTTGTTATTGTCAGAGGCGGCTGCTGAATATTGGGGAGACATTTTTTCACAACACATACGATTAAGTTCATCGGCCCAATTTTTTGGCAGTATAAGGTACACTTAGAGCAGATCTTATTCATAGTTCCCATTTGGACGGAACACTAAGCATAATCATGTGATATAATTGTAATAATTAGACATATGGTAACGCAGACTTTTTTGTAAATATTGATTATGTCTAAACAACTGTGGTATATTGTCAATAGTGTCCGCAGCGTACACAATATACAGATTTTTCAGCGTTACTATTGCATATATTAACAAGGAAAAATACGATTAGTTATTGTGACAAAACTGTATTAGTTAGTCATAGTCATCATTCCGGAGATTTTTGTAGATACTCGTATTGATGACTACTACAAAACTGAAGTACATCACTATGCTCTATTTTCAATAAATCCCTCAGCGTATGCTTTATATGGATTTATTTGGTTTTTTTTTTCACACCTTGGGTTACATTATCGAAGTTTTCACAAGGATCCTACACTTTTATTTAATATTCTAGCGCCTTTGTTCATCAGAGATGACGTAGGGTTCTTATGGTGAAAGATTTTTCATATCGGTGGAGAAGTTTCGGAGCGTATTCAATTCAAACAAACAAACATATATTTCTTCTTTACTCAAACGTGAAAAAGTAAACTAGATGGAGAACATTGCGTATCTCTGTGATTTTAAGATCCTTACCAAGCAAAGATGGTCAATTAAATTAATTTTGAAAAAGATGTCATCAATTAAGGAGAACTCTGTCCTTGGAAACCGATCGACCGGAGTTCACAGACTGCCGTCTGTGAATATTCTCAGTATGCAAAGCAGAATATCATTTGAAGACGACCAGGCTGGTCTGTTTAACTGACATAAGAATGTATTTAAAAAATTGGAAATCATTTTGGAAGATGTCAACTAAAGTAAAGTAAACTAATATCTTGGCATGACTAAGGTCAGCGCACAGTAAGTAGCCGGTTAGTAGGGCCGGTTCGCGTTACCATAAGTTCTTATTCAATACATCCACGTAGAAAACCATACGTAAAACAGCATTTTTATTAAGCAGTACTTCTTTTAATTAATCTAAAATAATTGTTTAATATAATGGTTCATCTAATTAAATAATAATTAAATAAATTCAGCATGGTAGGTAGGGTGGTAATCGCTTGCTATTTTATGAAAAGTTTTATAAAATACCTTACTACTAAGACTATGTTCACCATATGACAGTGACCATGTTCAGTGTCATAAATAAACACTGATCACACTGAACAAAGATAGGAGAGCCGAAGGCTTCTGGTACTTGTGGCGGAAGGCAGCGCATGAAGGTTGGGGAAAATGAAGATAACTTTGTTTAAACATTTTGCGAGGCTGATTCTATAAGTCACGCAAAAATTTAGGAGATCTTTCTTTTGGTGCACCATTGTTTCGTTATTTTTTTGTTGTGCAGTATGTAAATATAATAAAAGCAAACTATATATTTGATTTATTGAGAGATAATAAATGTAATGACACTTGCGTGGCTAAGGCGAATCTAATGGTAGGTATGTTATTTTTCATAATGCATCAAGTCAAATGACTATAGGCTTAAGGGTATTTAAAAACATAGAAAATATATTAGGGTTTATTTTTGATGTGGTTGTTCTTATTCCTTTTGTATATCACGAGGTATTTAATATATAGAACGTTCCGTAAGATAGAGATAAGAACACCGATTGAAAATTGTAGATGCAAGGCATAGTATGAGAGCCGTGGAGTCGCTCTTGGTCGAAAGTAAGCTTGCTTGCATGGATTCAGGCGTTTCGGAGGCGTTCTTATTTAATAAATAGTTATTTTGTATAGACAAGGTATGACAATAAATAGTTTGTTTAGAAAACCCACAATTTTTTGAAAGTATCCAACAAGATTTAATAAGAATTAGTACTGCCTATATCAAAATTAAAATGCACAGCTCATGAGCAAATGATGTTATGTCAATAAATACTTACTTTATCAAATACCTTATGACTTAAAAGCTATAAAGCTATAATGAGAGGCATTATATTTTTACAAAGCGCTTAAACAACTTACTACTAAAAAATGCCACCGTAACTTGGAAGAAGTCATGAACGATTCATGCATTTATTTTAAATGTTGATAAATAATTATTTTGATAAATGTTAATTAATTTAGAGTAACATGAATGAGTCGGCCCGTTCTTAGTATTATACCTCTAATATTGCTACACACGAATAGGGTCTTTATTACTACCATAACCTTAAGATCTATAAACATATACATACGACTGCAATAAATAATGGAGTATGAGTCTGAAAAGAGAGCCACAGTGTTACCTTAGTTTGAAGAGGTAAAAACATTCGGAAATGTTGAAAAATTAACTGAAATAATTCATTATTTTTTTTTTGTTTGTATGAGTGCCTGCGCTATAACAGATGGTTTTCTAACATGCATGACTCATAAGTTATTAGAATATGGCATACGAAAGGTATCCCTGCATTTCACCGACACTTAATTTATCATCTAACCCTAGGTTAGGTTAGGTTTGAACTGTAACAAATCTACGCGCAAGCCGAGCGAGCAAAGCGAGCGTGCCGCGGTAGCGGCCGGCGAAGCGTTTGAAACTAAGTAATGAATAATTGTGGCTTGTGGTTTATGACTAAAGATAGAGTAGTGCACAAATAATATTACCTACAGACACACTACTTGACGTATTTTTTATTATTTGGTAATTAATTGTTGTAAGAGTGACATTTTTACAAATGTGAATAATAAAAGGAACAGTGTGTGAAATAAAAAAAAAACATAACTTAATGCGAAATTTTTTGCAAGATTTACGTTTGCGAGCTGAATTTGTTTATGTAATATATTTAGATATGAGGCTTGAACCGACATACATCCACGTGGAATGTCGAGATATACATACAAGAAATAATCGAATTTTATACCAGGATCTCACTACCATCAATTCAGCCCTAAGATGTCCACTGCTAAAGATTAGCCTCTCCCATAGATTTATGAAAGGACGAGATGGAAGCGGCTCGTATCCACCGTCTTCTTGAGACGTTTATGTGGTCGTTTGATCTCCAATTTATCGGTGGACGACCTAAGCTGCGCTTGCTGGCCTGTAATCTCCACTGCAAGAGCGAAGCGTTCAGTGCCATGCAGGGTTCCAAAACCGTCTGGCTCCATCAGCCATCAGTTTGGCGTGTTATGTACCCTGCTCACATTCACATTGCAATATGGATGCCCAATTTCGTAAAGAATTTCTATATATTATGTTTTAAATGAGATATCATTGGAATTGCCTGAATTGCTTCCTCATAGGCTGGCAACTCAACCTCGAGACTTCTCGTATTGCGGATTCTCCTGGGCAACAGTGATCACTTACCATCAGGAGAGCCGCCCGTCCATTTGCCAATAAAAACAAATTGCAAAGTTAATATGAATAATGTTCACACAGTCATACCCCCCGTACTAAGATTACTAACAAGTATATAGGATAGGGTTTTTCTTTGTGTTATTAGGTATATAGGCATATGCACGAAGCCCACCTGGTATTAAGTGGCAACCTTTGCGGCTGGTACTGCGCCTGTAATTCTGAGACACAAAAATGTTAAGTCTCTTGACACTATAATTTCATCGGCACCCATACCATTCATACTAAACCACAGTATTGTGAATATTACTGCTTACATAACTACTGATTCGGTAAGTAGGTAGAACTGAATAAAAGAAGGTATGTTTGAGGTCGATTTAATAAAAGAGTTGTCACTGATTACATATTGTATATTATTAGTGAGCAGATGTCATGAACACACCACGTAACTTGTGTATACAAATGTATAAACTAGCTCGCCAGCCAGCGGCTTCGCTCGCTTGGTCTGGAATTGGTGGAAGCGCCGTTTTGGAATCTCTGGATCGTGGGATTTTTTGGCAAAGTAATTCTCAATAGCAGTCCGGAGTCTGGATCAGTGTCTCGTATGTGGCAATAGGCTCGCCCCCTATTACATGGGATCCGACAAAACGCAGGTGTTTCAAACACAGCTGTTTACCTCTTCGCGGATATCCTATATATTTGACGATTTGTTAGCTTTTGTTCAAAAATAACGGGTATACATTTTTTTTCGTTAAAAATATTTTTACCAAGTTTTGAGTGACACTTTTTTACTACCACTTTAATTATAACGTAAATTAATACACGTAAATTTGCAAAATATATTATATAAATATAGGGTATATTTAAAAAAGAAGCCGTGTTACATTCTTAATTAATATGACTTTTCGGGACCATAGAAATTCACGAGAAAAAAATACAGCGTGCTTAGGTGGATGTGAATATACTGTGTATAAAGTGCGTCTTATTTTGTTTTGTTTTTGCGTTTGGATAGACAGATCGGCAGACGGACACATGGAGAAAAAACGTGGAGTACCTATCCAATCAGAGCAAAGTCATAATATAGTATAGTTTAGATGGACCCAAGACGAAACAGCATTAACTGACGGATGGACAGATACGGACATGAAAGCTTAATTAAATTATTTAGAGATTACACATTTGTGAGCTATACATAAATTTATTTGGGTGAGATTAAATATTTATATTTAGTGGTAGGACTTTACCAGAGTCAGCATGGAAAAGTTCCTTTGGCAGTTATTTAACCGTGAAACAGTAGTGTGCAAATATTACTGTAATTGGTGATTGTTTCAAGCAAAATTACAGGGCAAGAGACTTAACATTTGCATAACTTAGGATGCCGAGCGCAGTGCTTTGCAGTGCAGGGTTTTTAACTGTTGCAGTTTAAAATTATGTATTTCAATGGACTATTGTGGGCAAGCGTGATGCATGACGTCAGGCGAGCGACTTCTTCGTCTCTTCTCCGCAACACGGCGGGCGGCTGAACTGCTGCAGGTCCTACGACTCATCTTATTTCTGATTCAATCACGTACAGTGACTCAGAGCACAGACTTGTACGATTGTTGTAATGAATTGGACGATTTTGAGCTTACATACTCGTATTATGAGGCCCATGGTCAGAGAGCAGTGCCATAAGTCATCACTGGTAACGTACACTGCTATGGCACTGCTATATATATGCATATGGCCTGCATGCATATTATGGAGTACCTTTTGTTTGCGGCTCCGTCTGCGTGGATATTTGATATACCGTAGCTGCTACGGTTTGCTACGGCGTAGCAGATTTGACTATTTCTGTGTGAACTTTCATCATACTCTATCAAATGTTTCCTTTTTATTATAAGAGTAGATATGGATTAACACCAAATACACGTTAATATTGCATGTTATATTAAGACGAAAAAGTAGTTATTGTGTCATAACTGTTATAGTTAGACATATCGTATTGCACTTTTTTGTAGACATTGATGTCTTCTATAATTATACTGCAGTACATCACTCTGCTGCATTGTCAATAGTTTCCAATTTATCAATATATAGTGTTCTACTCAGTGATAATGTGACTTTCTAACGTGAAAACAAAGATATTATATGCGAACGGTAAGGGAAAGGTCTGATACCCCTAAGAGTGTGATTGTGGTGGGAAGTGTGGTGTGAGACGCTGCATGTCTGTACTTACTTAATTATGTTAATGAAGTTGTCTCATATTCTCTATGGTTCTATATTCCTTGGCCAGTGGCCGAAGAAATAATATTGTGGTAAACCATGACATTAAAAACCGTCACTATCGTAAAGTGTGTGTTTATACATCTTCATCAAATGCCTTTACCTGCGTATCGAAAAGAGGACCTGTAAACTCGCACCGCGCCCGATTGATTGTAAAATTAATTTTGTGAAACATACCAAAATAAGTGAGCAGGTTATTTCCTGCTACATACTTATTTAATGAAAGGCCAGAATTAAACAGTTTTCCCTTCGCCGTTGGAATGCGATTGAAATGCGAAACGTAAGAAGCAAAGGACTCTACTTACTGTGTTACTGTGTGTGCCGCGAATCATTAGTGCGCAAACGTTAGGTACTTTATTGTAAGGGTACTATAGCATGTGAAATCATTATTATTTCTGTTACAAATATGACACAAAAGTTTGAGTAAATTTCTCGTGCAGGAGTTCATCTACTTATTAACAAAGTCGAAATCAAAAAAGTTGCGATGGAATGATATTTTATATGTTTATTCATATAAAGAAGAAGTTAAAAAATACGTAATTAACAGCTTACCTGTTTAACAGTTACTTCAGTTCACAAATTGATCCTTTACATCTTATAGATGCCAAAGTTCCTACAGTATAAATATCTTAATAGATATTATGTTTTAAATAAGGACCATTTAAATATCATTGATATGACAAAATTATTATAATATATAAAGTTCACACACTTGTACCCAGTACTTTAGAGTCACTGCCAAGTAGTATAATGTATTTTTTAAAAGCCGGTACAAGCACGAGATCTACTAGGTGTTAGGTGCTATCCTCTACCTTTATCAGACGTATGTCCTCACGACAGCATTGCGCACGTAAACATGAGACGTTGTTAAATCTCAATGTACCTGTAATTTTACCTGCACCCATACCCTTCAAAACCAGAACAAAATATTGCGACCGTTATTGCTTCAGGGTAGAAAAGATATGGTGGCAGTCTGTCATCCCCGGATGACCTCATTCACGAAGAGTTATACTGCTACTATGTAGATAGGTAAATTGATAGATAAACCCTTTATTGCAACACCACATTATATAATATAACTGACAAATAAATAGGATAATATAATTGAAAACTATTAATCAACAATAAAAGAAATTAAGTGTCACAATGGACGGTCTTATCGCTCAGAGCTATCTCTTCCAGACAACCATGTTAATGAAAAGGAAGCTTGAAAAAAGGTCTCAAAGGAAGTTTCCTTGGATACCTGTGAAGACTCTCGTGACACATTTACCACCGACCACACTTAGAAGTAGAGCCCTTAAACTAAAATTGAAAAGAATTCTGGTATGTACCCACAATCTTACGACCATACCACACTTTTTTATCTTTCTAATTCAAGGTGACCGCTGTATTCTTGAGCCTAAATTGCACTAAGAGAAATGCTCGCTCTGTAACTTGTATGGAAGTTATGATTTTTTACGCAACTGAATGCAGATAACTTTTCAAACTCTCAAGCTGGTCTCCAAGACTACTGCTCACGATAACCACTGCAATAAGGGGTCCCTTAACAAGCATACACAAGAACCAGTTTTTTTTAAATTAAAATTCCGAATGGCTTCTATGCCCCGACTTCAACTGTAATTAGAGGCAAAATTTCTGCAATTGATTTTGTATGAATTTTTTTACTTTTCTGTTCAAATGGTTAAAGTTTAGCAACAAAAACTAATGCACAAGGACAAACGCGGGCCACTCGTGGCCCGCGCACCGCCCAACACCTAGTCACATTATATAAAGATGGATTACCACTCACTGACTCACTGACATAAATGGTACGGTATGAAGGAGCAATGGGGGGTATAGAAGATGTAGGGGAAAAGCGTAGGGGGGGTTCTGAAACCAAAGGGAAAAGTCTGAGATGAGCTGAATGTGGAAGTGTGGTGGAACAGGTCAACGGCTCTCGGAAACTATAAAAGATGGGGGGTAGGTGTCAAAACTAAAAATGACCAAAACCCTGGGCAACTGCCAAAAATTAAAAAAAAAACATACCCCCCAAACAAAAGACGATCGCTCCCATACAAAATGTAAATGCTTATAATTCCTAAACCGTATGAGATAAGTATAAAGTGTTTGACCAAATGTCATAGGGAATCGGAAGGGTAATTTGGTGAAAGTGTCAAAAATCCAAGATGGCGGATTCAAAATGGCGGCCGAATTGAAAGTTGGTCCGATCCGGCTCAAAAATGTTATCGGGGGGTTTTTGGGGTCCCACATTCCAAATATGGAAACCATTTTTTGATGACGTCATTTTTCAATATGGCCGCCATACATATGTTTTTTCGGAATTTCAATGGGTCATTTCTCCCAGTGGGCGTGATGGGGATTATAGTTTTGTAGGGTTATATGTGGGGTTAGGGTAGGTGACTTTAGGAGAAACTGAATGGAGCTGAACGTGGAATACCAGGTAGAACAGGTCAACGGCTCTCGGAAACTAAAGGAGATAGGAGGTAAGTGCCAAAACTAATATGGACAAGCACCCTGGGCATTTTCTAAAAATTAAAAAAAAAACACACCTCCCGAACAAAAGACGATCGTTCCCATACAAAATGAAAATGCTTATAACGCCGCAACCGTTAAAGATAGGTATAAGGTGTTTTAACTAATATGATAGGGGACCGGAAGGACAATTTGAGTGATATGTCAAAAATCCAAGATGGCGGATTCAAGATGGCGGCTACTTTAAATATTAGTCCGATCCGACTGAAAATCGATATCTAAGGGTTTTTAGAGTCCCTGATTCGAAATATGAAAACCATTTTTTGATGACGTCATTTTTCAATATGGCCGCCATACAATTTTTTTTTCTGAAAATTTGATCGTTGTTTTTCGCTATGTTTCCATGATGGAATGCTGAGGCTTTGTAGGTGAAAAGTGTAGACAGTGGTCGTATGACTTTAAGAGTCACCTGAAATGAGCTGAATCTTAACCTTCTGCTAGAACAGCTTGACAGCTCTCGGAAACTAAAAGAGATAGCGGGTAAGTCCTAAAACTAATATTGACAAGCACCCTGGGCAACTGCCAAAAATTAAAAAAAAAACACACCTCTCGAACAAAAGACGATCGTTCCTATATAAAATGTAAATGCTTATAGCGCCTCAACTGTTAAAGATAGGTACGGGGTGTTTCAACTAATGTTTTAGAGGACCAGAAGTACGATTTGGCGGATATGTCAAAAATCCAAGATGGCGGCTTCCTGGAATAATGGTCCGATCCGACTGACAATCGATATCTAAGGGTTTTTAGAGTCCCCAATTAGAAATATGCAACCCATTTTTTGATGACGGCATTGTCCATAATTTTCACAATGGCCGTAGGTCGAAATTAGAGCCTGCGAGGCCGTAGGCCGAGCTATACTGGCGAGGCCGCAGGCCGAGCTATAAAGGTCGAAGGCCAAGAGTGCTTCTAAGCGAAGCAAGGCTGAAGGCTGAGCGTACTTCTAAGCAAAGCGAGGCCGAAGGCCGAGCGTACTTCTAAGCGAGGCCGAAGGCCGAGCATGCTTCTAAGCGAAGCGAGGCCGAAGGCCGAGCGTACTTCTAAGCGAAGCGAGGCCGTAGGCCGAGCTATAAAGGTCGAAGGCCAAGAGTGCTTCTAAGCGAAGCGAGGCTGAAGGCCGAGCGTACTTCTAAGCAAAGCGAGGCCGAAGGCCGAGCGTATTTCTAAGCGAGGCCGAAGGCCGATCATGCTTCTAAGCGAAGCGAGGCCGTAGGCCGAGCGTCTTTCTAAGCGAAGTGAGGCCGAAGGCAGAGCGTGCTTCTAAGCGAAGCGAGTCCGCGTTTTGAGCCTACGAGGAAATAGAAGTCTTTCGTAGCGAGTTTATTTCAAAATTTAAATGATCTTCATGACATCTGCCCACGTTAACATAGGTAATGTCATGAAATGGTGTAAATCATGAATACTACTATAAATACTTGATTGATAGTTATACAGATATGTAGATTAACTCGTTAGTACAAATATATGTTACAAATAAATAAATTAGAATAAAATAAAATCACAATCAAAATATTTCACAATTAAATAGGTACTTAAAATTTAGAGTGTCAGAATGGGTGGTCTTATCGCTCAGAGCGATCTCTTTCAGACAACCATTCACGGAAAGAAATAAACATACACTTATAAGGACGGTGTGAATAAAACAAGTGTACTAAACACTACATATAGGAAAACTCAAGATTTAAATATAAAAAATACTTATAATATAATCGTATATAAACTATACTTATATAATTATACTATACGTAATATACTACAAAATATATACATACTATACATATACCATTTAATTATTATAAAAAAGATAATAAGTAGGTTTGCAGTTAGTTATTTCGCGAAGCTAAATGCTTTGACACGTTGTTTGAAGATGCCCAAAGAAGGCGCGCATCTAATTTCGTAGAGTAAAGTGTTCCATAGCCCATCTGCCAAGATTCGTCGACGTCGGTTCAATAGTTTAAGTGTGAAAGCAGAAAAAAATATCAACTAACGATAACCACGTAAATTTTTGAATCTTTAACGCCTGCTTAGCGAAATAAAATTCTTAAAGCTGCTTCCAAATATGACGGTTAAAATTAATTACAGAAATAAATGCTTGGATCAGTCATGGAATTATACAGAGGTCAGAAGACGCGTGTTCGGATAAATACAAGTATATCAATACCTATAGTATATACGTTTTAATTTGTATTACTAGCGAAGACATCTGCGGCTTCGCTTGCGTTGTCTACAAGATTCAAAGCTACACAAATCGTATAAATATGAGTAAGAATGAGAAATAACGTTTGAAGATTTACTGCATCGTAGGTGTAGTTGTGTAAGCGCTATTTTGTTACTATTTCTGACAGAGAAATTCACATTAGAAGTCTGGCGTCCAAATAGTGCCCTGCAGATGACAAAAGACTCTTCATATATTATATGGGACCAAAACGTATTTGGTATGGGTGTTTGATAAACACTTCTACCTACATTATAATAAGTACTCACGGGATGTACACAACGACTAGGCAGGTTTTGGAGTTCCAGATATTTTACTAATTAAGTAGGTACAATGTAGTTAATGACCTCTACCTACCTTTCAAATATATTATGTAAGTGTGAACATAATGGTATGTTTTGTTAAACATATGTATTTAATTATTTACGTTATACATGGAATAATAACTTTTTAATAATTAAAAAAATTTCAAACAAGGGTTACCTACATTTATTATCACATGAGACGTAAAACTTTTACTGCTGAAGACATGCATACGGAAGGACCAGATGGAAGCTGTCGGTGGATGACATACCTGCTCTACCAGACTCTCAGTCAGACAGACAGATGGACAAACGGATAAACAGCATCAACCTACGGTTGGATATAAATACGGATATAATTATATACTACCACACTATTGCCTACCACATTTAGTTCAAAGAATATTAAGACTTAACCGAAACCCTACATTGAGCATTATGTTTTAGTATTTATACCTTAGTTGTATTATAATATTATGACTTTTTAGTGCTAATGCTTGCTTAGATAAACCAAATGTTGCAATACATCCCCATACATCGGTTAAAATCAACTAAGAGAAAAAATTTATGATTGGATGGGTGCCTATAGAAAGTGTCTACGAGATTCAAAGCCACACAAATGAATTGAATAAATATGAGCAATGATGAGAAATATCGTTTTAAGATTTATCGTTGGTGTAGTGGTGGCTTTGGAATGTTTGTAGGTTTGATTCCCGGTTAGGACAGTTGTTGGAATTTTCCGACAGAGAAATTCACACTGTCCAGCGTCTGGAACACTGCCCTGTAGGTGAAAAAAGGCCTTATATGGGACCAATACGTATTTGGTATGGGTGTTTGATAAATACATCTACCTACCTGTCTAAGATATGTAAGCATGAACATAATGGTATGTTTTGTTTAAAATATGTATATCATTATTTACATTACATATAAATTACTTTTACTAAGGATAAACTCCAGGGATCGTTTGAAAACAAACTTATACTACATGTTTTAAAATTTACTTTAAAGTTTACTTGTAACGAGTTTCGAGTGAATCAAAACAAGAAATACAAAAAATGATATTTAATGTGTACACAGAACGTATAAACAAAATCGATACCCAAGTCTTGAAAGGCGTTACGATTTGTAAAAAGTTTAAGAGATCTTTATGGTAGAAACGCTGTTTGTACATACAATTGAATTGTAAAACATTCTCCATGTAATGAGAATGTACTTACTATATTTTGTTTAGCTCCATATATATACCACCTTTTAGTATAATACAATAACATACATACGTATAAAGGTATCATACTTATTGAATAAGAACTTAGCTTATTGAAAAAGGGCGAGCATAAAAATATCAATAGAAGGCCTTTACTTGAAAAAATCGTTAAAATGACTACTTTTACAGTATACAACTTTGAGAAGGTTCGATGGATTATTAATTATGTATGTAGGTACGAACTGACCATTTCATATTTTTGATATTTATACTGACCAATATAAATGTATTACTTGTGGCTCCGCAACACAGCTGATGATTGAACTATTTGCAACCAGTCCACAATATACACAGGCTTCGACGGGGTCAAGAGACGCGTACAAACACACACATGAGAGCTAATGCAATCTAATTCCTTAATCGATGTTACAACATCCAAGTATTTACGGATAAGGTTTAAATATTATAAACTACCTTTCAGCCGCGGACCTTCTTGCGTTTAAAGTGACTTCCCGTTACAGGATACCTATGTGGCAAGATTCATGAACATCGACTCATTAATTTAAGCGTAGAGCAGAACACACAAACTTATTAATTACGAACCGACAAATATTTTCGCATTTAAAATAATATTATTATATACTGATGTAATAGCTGGAAATAATATCTAAAAAGTTCAGTTTTCAGGAGTAGGTAAAAGAAGTTTCAGTGTAAATTCTGATCATCAGTATTCATGTTAGTGATTTGACGCAGCTTTTTCTTGTAAGAGTTATCTATTCTAAGAGAGACTCTATTCCATATACTTAGGTACTGTCACATTTTTTGTGTTACACGATGATATTTTAAATGTACCAATTATTATGTATTAGTGTAATGCTATAGGCTATAGGATGTAAGGAGTCTACTTACAACATAGTTCAAAGTTTTTTTCCTCTATGTTAGTGTATGGATAGTTTTTTATTTCACACATTATCAATAATTCAAAACACGTAGGAACAAAATATTGAATGGAATAGAATTATATAATAGGTAGTAGTAATGATTAGGTGGCGATCTCCATCCATCTTGTATACATTGGTGTCAGTACAAGTCTATCCGCTAGAATTCTGATGCCAGTGTTGTTGCTTATGTCTACTCTGGACATGAAGGATGCTATGCGTTTCCTCTGGATGGAATGAAATGAGCCGACTCGGGGCTGTGAACATTTCAGAAGCGCTACAATGCCATAATATATTGTTATAGGCGCCTCGCGTTCTATATTGGCGTCATCCTTCAGACTGGAAGTTACAATATGACTAAGGTACTGTAAATTATCTACAATTTTAATAAGTTGTCTTACATTGTATTAACGAAACAACTTTATTCAGACATATACTTAAGGTAGAGATGCTGTCTGTATACTCTATATATTATTACTTCAGTGTTTAGACCGGTACGATTAGGGTAGAAAGAATTGGAATGCCAAAAGCTATGGAAAAGGAACCTTTGAATGAAAGAGTTGTACCTACTTATTCGTACCTAATTATATAAGGAACGCCCCATGTAACCTGAGTTAACTTTGTTACAAAGATTTCGTACTCATGGATGTATCAGCTTCTTCATTAAGTTACTATCGATACCACCTCCATGTAATAGTGAAAACTTAATTACATGTAAAGTTGTTTCACAACAAACAAATTAACTAACGATGACTCGACAAACACGTATATTTTTGAATCTCTTACGGCTGCATAGCGAAATGATATGTTGCAATCTGTCCCCAAAAAAATATGATGGTTAAAATTAATTACAGAGATAAATGCTCGGATCAGTCATGGAGTTGTACCGAGCTCAAAAGACGCGTGTTCGAATCTCATCCTAGAATTTGTAATTTTCTCTCTTTTATTGCAATACATACAGGTCTATCTCTGTGCTAAGGACATATTAAGAAACAAAAATTAATCCCTTGGACAGCGTTTCGGACTAATGTCTCTATCATAAAAGCTGCAACAGAAACTTCCATAGTCCAAAGCACTCGAAACGCAGAAGACCGCAATGGATAGCGCTGAAATATTTAAAGAAAATCATCGTCTCAACCACGACTCCGATGTCAAGAGTGAACGACGAAGAAGGAGGAATTTTAATAAGAAAGCTGCGCTCTATCCCGCGCCGGCCTGAAAATGTACTATCTTACATAATCAGCTTTAGTTTGAAAATGTATGTAAAGATCATTGATGCTATCACTTTTTGCGTTTGAAGTTTCAATTAAATCGCTTCAGTTGTAGAAGTAATCACTTAAAATGTTATTCAAAAGTTTTATAAAATACTTTTCTACCTAGCTTACCAACCAAATTACTTTAAATATGGCTGTACCAGGTATATGTATAGTGACTACATACGATATACAGGCTACCTTTGTGCCAAAGTCCATCAATATTGTTTCAGTAGTTTGAATGTAAAAGCAGGCCAAACAAACAAGCAACGAACCGACAAACACTTTCGCATATGAAATATCGCTACCGATTTCTAAAGGTATTTTCGCATATGGCCAGTTTTGCGGAATAAAAGTAGTTTCAGTGTTATATATTTCGTTATATCACGTTGTATATGTGTCTGAATTTCCCAAGTTTTTATTCTATGACTTTTGAAGCACTAACGCTTGGTTAAAGAAACCAAATTTTGCAATTTATCCCCTAATACGAGGATTAAAATCCATTAGGAAGATATATTCCAAGCTTGCCATGTAGCGCGTCTTAAAGACCAATGATGGACCAATACCGTTACCACATGGAAAGGCGACCATTTAAATGCTAACTCTAAAAAGATATATATTTATAGCAATGTTATTGTAATTGTAAGTTGGAAATAAAATACTGTTTATTTTTATTTATTATTCCAACCTAAAATGTGTGCTTCGCTAACCTAGCGGTTAGGGCAGGTAACATTAACACAGATTGTAAGATGACGATGGTTCAGTACCCGTCCATGTATTGTATTTTTATATTCCCTCGAGATACATTGAAAATAATTTTAACTGCCGTGGTCTGGTCTTTATAGTTTATAAAGAAAAAAAATCCGCGGCTGCAGAGAGGCGTATATAATATGGCATGAATAGTGGTAAATTAATAGTAAATAATTTTAATTTTAAACTTAGTAAATAATTTTGCTTTTGGATTTAAAACCGCACTAAATTTTATCGTTTTTTAAATGTTTACTGCAAGCTTACTTTTTGATTCTAACTTGATTGATTGACACGGGATTTGGTATCGTCTCGGTGGCCTAGGATACGGTTTGTCAGAAGACGCGGGTTTAAATCCCATTCCAGGATGGGTTATTTTTGTGATTAAATGGTAAATCAGACAACACTGATGTCTATTATGAGGTCGTTAATATTCCGACGGGTGTGCGGGCAGTACTGATACCCACCCTCAAAGCTCATTTATTTTTGTCCTATAATTTGACAATTTGATCTCGCTAGGCAGGCGTTACGACTTGAACAATAAGATAATACGGTTTGATAACTTACTGAATCATTTTTAGTTCAGTAAGTTATCAAACCGGCCTGAACCTGGAGGTTGGCCGTACCTTACAGCGATAATTTTTCTAATAAACTGAATGAAAAACCTTAAAAAAAGCCCGCCCTAAAATGCTTTATACTAAATAATATTATCCCAAATCATTAAAAGTAACAACACGCATCTGTCCATTCAAACAGTCATAGGTACCTATTCATTTTTATTGTTTAGTGGTATTCAAGAGCAATATAAAATACCTGAATACCGCTGGTATTCAATTCAGTAGCCTGCTACTTACACAATAATGTCTACATATTTTTGAGGTCTAATACTCGTAATAAAAAAAGTGCTATCCATCTAATTAAAAAACCAAAATTTTTCCTTTTGCATTTTGCCTTGCTTCTTATAAATTTATGGGATTTCCAGAAAGTTTTGAGAAACTGCAACAATAACTAAAATGGATACAATATTTTCAATAAATCTTTTTAGTAGTAGTTCTTGGTAATATCATCATTGGAGGTTAATGACAATCGATCAGTAAGTTGCAAGGGTCACTAAAATGGTAAAAAAAATATATACCCCAAAATGGAACCGATTTCAGCACCGAAAAGTGTAAAAAAACTTGCGGAAATTGGTACTTTTGTACTTTCATGGTACCGACTATCATTCTTTGTAACGGCAATGACCCGTTGACTTTGATATTGTTGCCAAACCGCTGGGTCCGATTCTACTAACCAAATATTGCTCCAACTTTAACTGAACTGTAGCTGAACGATGACATTTATACGTTTTTTATTGTGCTATTTAACCCGTCCGCATCAGCGCAAAAAATAACAATAGATTTATGAATGAAACTTAACTCGAATGAGTCTTGCTGATTCGGACAGATTAAGTTAGGTTTCTATTGTTACAATAAACTTTAAATTAAAACCTAATATGCTGTTAACTATATAGATCATGACCGCGATGTTAACGCATATCCGTATATTATATTTTTATATAGGTAGTAGCGTTTGAAATGACGTTACGTTTCAAGTTGTCATCATAGAAATAGTAGAACAGCTTTTTGGGTTAGTATCCAACGTAGTCGAACTGATGTTGCAACTGAATAGATAGTTGAACGTTGTGAAAAAATAGAATTGGTTTGCAGATGAACTTTTGCATTTTCGCGCGGAGTCACGCAGTTTCAAGAAGGTTCATTTTTATATATATGTATAGAAGATAAATAGGTAGATTTCAAAGTTTAGTTGTACAGAGTTTACAGTAAATCAAAACCAAAGAATAAAATAAATACATGTTTTGTTATTTATGTCCATGTTTATCTTCACGAGTTTTGAGTCAAAAGAATTCATACAGAAAACATTTTCCATATAAACATTAGTCATAGTCATAGTAGTTTCATGGCACCCTGTTTAAACATCTCAGGCTTTGATTTTTAATACATAAGCTATTATGTGATTTCACAAACTAAACTATCTTTATTCCAAAATTCATTTAAACTCTTTTAGTAGATACTTGGTGACAAACATTCACGGACACAAACTTTCACATATTTAATTTTACTCACTGACCCTCTCGCGGCTTCGCTTGCCGTAGCGTGCGGGTTACAAAGCCACAGCATTCATTTGATAAATAATCAAAGCATTTCTTAAGGTACCTTAAAAAATGAAATGGTAAACGAAAGTTGGAAAAAGTAGATTAAATAAAATAACAAGTCCAATATGAAAATTTAATATCGACTTCCATTTTTTTGCGGATCCGTCTGCGTGGATATTTGATATACCGTACCTGCTACGGTTTGCTACGGCGTAGCAAATTGATTACGGTCTATTTCTGTGTGAATTTTCATCAACAGCTGAGCATACCCAGTACCGTAGAGGTACCAAGTAGTTTAAGTATTTTTTTAAAGCTGGTACAAGCACGAGGTCTACCAGGTGTTAGGTGCTAACCTCTGCCTTTATCAGACGTATGTCCTCGCAACTGCATTGCGCACGTAAACATGAGGCATTGTTAAGTCTTATTGTGCCTGTATTTTACCTGCACCCATACCCTTCAAAAACAGAACACAATATTGCGAAGGTTACTGCTTCAGGAAAGAAAATGATATGGTGGCAGCCTTCCCCGGATGACATCATTCACGAAGAGTTCTACTGCTACTATGTAAGTAGGTAAATAGATAGATAAAACCTTTCTTGCAACACCACATTATATAATATAACTAACAAACAAATAGGATAATATAATTGAAAACAATTACTCAACAATAAAAAAATTAAATTAAGTGTTAAATTAAGGGGCGGTCTTATCGTTCAGAAAGATCTCTTCCAGACAACCATGTTATTGAAAAGGAAGCTTGAATAAAAAAGATCTTGAAGGAAGTTTCCTTGGACACCTGTGGAGACTCTTGTGACACATTTACCACCGACCACACTTAGAAGTAGCGCGCCTAAACTAAAATTGAAAAGAATTCTGGTAAGTACCTACAATCTTACGACTATACCACACTTTTTTATCTTTCTAATTCAAGGTGACCGCTGTATTCTTGAGCCTAAATTGCACTTATAGAAATGCTTGCTTTATAACTTGTATGGGAGTTATGATTTTTTACGCAACTGAATGCAGATAAATTTTCAAACTCTCAAACTGGTCTCCAAGACTACTGCTCACGATAACCACTGCACTAAGGGGTTGGATCCCTTAACAAACATACACAAGGACTCTATGTTCCGACTTAAACTGTAATTAAAGGCAAAATTTCTGCAATTGAACTTGTATGAACATTTTTACTTTTCTGTTCAAATGGTTAAAGTTGAGCAACAAAAAAACTAATGCACAAGGACAAACGCGGGCCACTCGTGGCCCGCGCACCGCCCAACACCTAGTTAATATATAAAATTAATTAAAAAAAAATAATCAGCAATTAAACTATAAATACACGATAAATATGACTTTTATTATGCAAGGTACCCAATATCTTATATGAATAACTAAGACATTGCTATTTTACCTCTTTTGTATGATCACTACAACTTACACAATATTTTTATATAGGTAATTGGTATTTTGACAAAATAAGTGGCATGAAATTATGAAACTGCCATCTTTAAGATGCATCTTAGTTCCACATTTAACAAGCTGCTTGAGCTTGCTCGATATGACACTCCTTTTAATAAGCATAAGAAGTGAATCGCTACCATTCTATATTCTATTCATATCTAATAATATATAACAGTAATGATACAATATGTGAAAATATTGCCTGTATGTAATAAGTATTCTGTCTTCACAATACAATATTATATGTTACAGAGTTATTATAGTTATATTACTTAACCCTTCTGAAGTTGTTGTTAGACCTGATGTTTACATTACCCATAAAGGCTTGGCTTCTTTTAATTGGTAACAGAAATAATTCTTGGGCCAGTTTGGACCCAAATGGGCTCTCTTGCAACAACTGCTTGCACAGCTTGACAGAATAAGTTTTAATGCCCTCTGTGTCCAATCTAACCCCACATGAGTGATAGAGTTAATTACTGGTGATACATACTATTGGTATCACTAACTTTTATAGCATAAATTATATTTATGAACAATTAATGTACTTACCTGGGAGTCCTGTGAATTGAAATGTCATTGAAATTACATGTGTACAAGTTTTAAAGTTATTAAATTTATTATATTACAAATTAAAGCCTAAAATTAAATATATATTGGAGATTTTATGATTTAAAACATGTCATCATGTCCTAAGTCAGCTAACATATTTAGTCCACGATCCTTCAATGCTTTTGAGAGTAACTTTTGCTGTTCTATTTTTGTGTCTTGTTCTCTTCTTTGAGCATCTAAAATCTCATCCACTGACACTTCTGTGAGGGGCAATGCTTCTTCTTTATCTTGGTCCTGAAAATAACAATACATTTGATTATTGATGAATATGTAGAGTAATCAATGTAAGAAAAATCTTGTACGAAACACAAAATACTTTAATAATATTTAAAAATGTATGGGCACCCTTGCATACGAGGGCGGGTCAATAAGTCCGTTACTTTTTGAATTGATCTCGCATGGCTCAGTGGTTTCAATTTTGAATGATAACTTGGGCATGAGAAAGCTTTCCGCAAGATACCCATATTGGCCGCGTTTGCTCACAGTCGAACACAAACGCAATCGTGTAACAACTTCACATGAAGGTTTAGCGTTGTTTAATCGCAATATGGAGGAGTTTTTGCGCCGTTTTGTAACCGTAAACGAAACATAGATCCATCACAACACACCAGAGACCAAACAACAGTCAAAACAGTGGGTTTCTAAGGGTGAATCGGCGCCAAAGAAGGCCAAGGTGGGTTTGTCAGCCAATAAAGTTATGGCGACTGTTTTTTGGGATGCACGCGGGATAATCCACATTGACTACCTTCAAAAGGGAAGAACAATCAATGGGGAATATTATGCAAACTTATTGGACCAATTCAATGACGATGTGAAAAAAAACCGACCTCATTTGGCCAAGAAAAAAGTTCTTTTCCACCAAGACACAATGCAAGGTTGGACACACATGTGCAGTTGCCATGGCAACAATCCATGAATTGGGCTATGAATTGCTCCCTCATCCGCTCTATTCTCCAGATTTGGCTCCGAGTGACTACTTCTTGTTCCCAAACCTGAAGAAATGGCTTGGTAGAAAAGGATTTGACTCCAATGATGAAGTCATCTCGCAAACAAAGGCCTATTTTGAGGACCTCGACAAATCATATTTTTTTGGAGGGGATAAAAAAATTGGAGAAGCGTTTGACAAAGTGTATAGAGCTCAAGGGAGACTATGTTGAAAAATAAAATGATTTATTTATCAAAAAATCTGTGTTTTATTCAAAAGTCACGGACTTATTGACCCGCCCTCGTATTTAAAAAAATGCATTTACTAATTGTATCTAATATTAATAATGTCTAGCAGTATTGAGAATAAATAATAATTTGCAGGTTCTTTATATTAGTAACCATTTAATTAATTTTTTGGTCAAATTAAAAATGATGATAGTAGACCATAGTGAAAAAGAAATTAATAAGTAAAATCCCTATATTCAGGGCATCACACTAATATATTCCACCATAGTGTGCCTGAAGAGAGAAGTACAAGAGAGAAGTGAGAAAGTGTTCAGGAAAACTAAGTACCTACATGTGCCCAGTATTTTATAAGAGAGTTAAAAATCTATGTTAAGGTGCGGTCCAACCGCAATTTTAAAATAATTTACGATGCTTTATGTAAGTTTGAAAATCGCTTGTAAGAGTAAATGATGTAATGCGAAAATGCGTTAATTTTGTACGTTTTCTTTATATTTTTCGATATATACTAACAGAATCGAAAAAACTGCTGGTTATAACTTTAGTAATATATGTTGGCTATGTTATTACCTAAAAAAATATATAGTGTTATCGCTGAAAATTCTGAGAGTTTGGATGTCAAAATTTATTTTTGTGGACCTATTCAGGATTTTTTTTGCAGAAAGAGAGATATTTATGAATTCTATTCGGTTATTATTCTTTTCTTATTCCTTTTCTAACCTTAGTATTTTTTTATAATATATTATCGGTCTGTTATTTCCATTGTCATTACACTAGGTGTTTAAAAATTCTGCATTTTACTATTATCAGGATACGAGCGCGTCTTAAGGTTTAAAGGGCACTGTGGAAAGTAAATTTTCCAGGGTTTTAAGGATATTATATCAATGGATATATATCATGATATATATCAATACAAAAACTGGTGTAAAAATATGATATTATTAAGTAAAAAGTATAGCAATGTAAATTTTACTTGGATGAAAGGAACTTGGATTGGATATTGGATTCTACACATGATGATGATGTTACTCAACCTGCTGATGTAGTGGTGGATGATATTGTTCAAAATGTTGTAGATGTCCTATCTAGTCCTGGTTTAGAATCGGAAGACAACCTACCTATATCTTCCTTAACTCTATGATGATGAATATTGCATTTCTTAATTATTTTAATAATTAATAAAAATGTAATAGCTTATTATGAATGTAGAACAAGACTGATTCGATAACTAAAATCACTTACTTGATTTGATTACATTCTTGACTTATTATTAGTAAAGTTTCTTGTTTTGATACCTATAAGTTACTTAAGGAAATTAATGAAGCCATTGACTTTGACTGATAAGAATATATAGGAAGATTTTATCTATTTTTGTTGATTTTTCTTGTTTTATTAGAAGACTAGCTGACCCACCAGTGGCTTGGCTCATGTGACCACTCGAGTTATGGTTAAACACAGTTTTTAACTATCCCACCGGTACTCATTGATTTACCGGAATCAAAAGTACCCTAAATGTTGACCAGGGATATAAGCTACCTCCATACAAAATTTTATTTAAGTACGTACAGACTTTTTGGAGATTAGACAGTACAAACAGACAGACAAACAAAAAATATGAAAAATCTAAATAAGTTTGATTTCACTCCTTACACAACCCTGACCCGGGTTTTAGAATTTTTTTCATTGTACTTGAAACAGATTTTATGTTTACCCTGTTGACTCACGATTCGCCATATTTGGCCAATAATACAATAGATTCATCATCAAAATCAGATTGCAGAAATCAACCTACTTTTCCAGGAACTGCAACATGTGTGTATGTAACATGAGTAGTTTTTCTGATAACTAATAAATTAAAAAATTCAAACATAGTTTCTTTTTATTTATATAAAACACATATGTACGCAAATGATACTGATACCGCGATCCCTTAACGCGCTCAATGCACTTGTAGACAACAATCGAGAGTGTGACGTCTTTAATGATGCCTTGAACTACATTTTAGCTGAATGTTTGACGCTCTGCGAAGCGATGGTATAATTATTGTATTATTCTGACATTGATATTTTAATTGACATTTGTTTTGTATTTTGACATTTTTGTAATGAGTATTAAGTTAGTTTTGTTTTATCATTAGTGTAAGTGGTGTACATAACCATTCTAGTTGAAATAAATAAATAAATAAAATAATGGTATAGGTACATAAATAATACACTAAAATAAACACCCAATATTTTGATACTTATAATAAATAATATTGGATATTTTCAACCACTAAAAATTTCTTGATTCATGATTGAGATTCCAACCGAATGTTAATGTATAATGTAATAAAATAACCTTACTCATGAGATTTAAAACTCCATTCACTCTCGTGAAAAGTGAAAACAAAAAGGAAACATGTAAATAGTGCACTGCTATGCAAATTATAAATAATAAATCCATTTGTATTACCTACCACGCTATTTAATGAAGAAAGTACTTACGATTTCACCGAGCAAAACAACATTTTCTCCTCTCACAATGAAAATACCTCGGGGAATGTCTCCATACTCTTTTCCAACGTGAATCCTTTCTATCGTCTTGTGGAGGACTAAATTGGCGAACTGATCTACGCAGCGGAGGTACCCAATCAAAGTTCTCCCATCTCGCAGCAACACCATTAATTTCTCTTCATGAAACAAGAATTACTTGGGTAAAACATGTAAACAAGCGCAGCGTAAGTACGCCCTTCATCCAGTTTTGCGTTTGTAAAAGTTATCAATAGAAACATACTATCCAACTCGTCCAGGAGATGGGCAGTTCCAGCTAATGGATTTATGTTACTACTCGACATATTGGAATAAAGTACGGGTATTATTTCTAAAACTATACTGTACAGCGCAGCGTCTTGACATACATCACCATACATATACTTTCTAATCTGTGGACGTGACATGCACACACAAGACAGTACTTGTGTATAAGTTATATAAAACAGGTTAGAGTGTGTAAACTGGAGATAGATAGGTATCTTAGCTTCAAAATTTGGCTAAGACATTAGCGCCAGCTTCTGCGACGGAGAATTTTACAACTCTGCTCCATATATACCTATAAATGTTTTTTATTTTAAAATCTATTTAATTTTACTTTGATAAATATAGATAAATATTTATCAAAGTAAAATTAAATCGAATGCTCTAAGAGTAAGTTTAGATAGATAGATGTACTCTTTATTGCAACACTCCAGCACAACAAAAATAGATACAACATTGATATATAGTCTCCAGATGCCTAATATGTTAAGGTTGATGTAGAATAAATAAACGAAAAATAGAAATTGAGATATGTTTACTATAATATAAAATATAACAGACTTTTCTTGTCAAACAATATTATGCAACAATGGTTACACTATCTGTCAAACTGGTACAAAGCACTAAAGAGTTCCTTACTCTTAACATCTTCTCTCTTTGTCCAGGTTGCTCATACCAATTCCTGCACATAGCATAACCAATCTTGGTTTATATAGAGGTTTCGTCATCATATCGGCTAACTCAAATTCTGTAGAGACCTTCTTAACACATAATGTACCTTCAGCTACAGTCTCTCTTACAAAGAAATGCCGAATCCTTATATGTTTGGTTCTCTGATGCAGTTCAAATGAAGGATTGTGTGCAAGTTTAATCGCTGACTTGTTGTCTACATACAACACTGGGAGAACATCATGCCGTGGTCCGTTTTGCGACAATTTTGCTCACAGTGCTATTGTCTACCAAAGCTGGTCCGAGACAAATATCGCGATTTTGACAGCTCGTGGCACTGTAAGCGTGTTGTTAATTCGGACCAAAGATGTAGCAATAACGAACCATTTGCGCGCGAAAAACAAATTCATAAAAATATCGTGCATAGTGTGAAGTTTAACTATGTAGTGTGTGGATTAAAAAGAAATAATGGAATGGATGGACCGACTTTTACAACTTTTACATCAAAAAGAAGGGACACCAGTAAATACATTGTAGAAATAAACAAACACCTGTCACTTTTGACAGAACGCTCACGACGATTATGGTGTAGAGCATGGTTCATGTAATCGTCAATATGGCGGCAGTTAAGACGTCATCGATGACGTAGCGTGGGCCATCGTAATCACGCTCACGGTGAAAGGGACCGACTTTTATCGCGCTAATATCGATTATGGCCAATTGGGACCGCACTGTCAGTCGATAAATCAATGCTTCTTATAAGTCTCTTTAACCAAATCATTTCTCTAGCAGTCTCACTTGCGGCTACTATTTCTGCTTCAGTAGTAGAAATTGCGACAGACGTCTGTCTGTGGCTCCGCCATGATACAGCTCCCCCGGCAAACATACAAATCATTCCAGTTGTAGAACGTCCTGTCTCTAAATCTCCACCGTGATCCGCGTCACTGTAGCATTTTAGATGTTCATTACAATTTCTTTTGTATTGTATGCCCCAATTTAAAGTTCCTTTTAAGTAGCGTAGTATACGCTTCACTTTCACAACATCTTCTCGTGTTGGGTTTTCTAAATGCCTGGATGCAACACCTACAGAATAAGCTATGTCAAGTCTTGTACCAACCATTAAATATGCTAAGGCACACCCACGGCTTGCCTATATGGAAATTTCTTCTCGATTTCAGAAATATCTTCTCTTTTCCCTGCAGTATTATCATTTATGATAGGTGTCGCTACTGTTTTACAACCTTCCATACAGAATCTTTCTAGCAGTTTCTTCGTATAGGCAGTCTGTGTCAGATTTATAGAGCCATCTACTTCCCTCCCAATTTCTAGACCTAAGAAGTAGGTAGCTGGTTTCGATTTAATTTTGAATCGTCCCTTCAGCTCCTCTAAAAATTTGTCTAATTCTTCTTGGTGGGTAGAAGCTAGAAGCCCATCGTCAACGTAAAGTGCTAGTATGAGTCTTCTTTCTCCTCGCTGCCTCATAAATAGACATGGATCAGCTTCACTTGCGAGGAATCCAGCCTTTTCCAGAAACTCTGTAATGCATTTATTCCAACAACGAGGAGCCTGTTTTAATCCATATAGACTCCTTTTTAATTTGCATACATTATTAGAGCCATCGTTATAACCTTCGGGTGGTTTCATATATATATCCTCACTCAGGCTTCCATACAGAAATGCTGTAGACACATCAAATTGGGCTAAGAACATATTATCTCTCGCAGCAATACTCAAAACCACTCTGATAGTGCTCAATTTAGCAACGGGGCTGAATGTATCATAAAAATCTATGCCCTTTTTCTGCGAATAGCCTTTAATCACCAGTCTAGCCTTATAACGCTCAACTGTACCATCTGCATTCATCTTCATTTTGTATATCCATTTACATGGAATAGCTTTTTTATTCTTTGGTAGTGGTACCATAACCCACGTCTCATTTTCATTTAGTGATGAAATCTCATCATCCATAGCCATCTTCTACTTTTTGCTATTTTGACTGCGGATAGCTTCATGATAAGTTTGAGGTTCCTTGATTTCATTCATATCCTCTACCGCACTCATGATAAATTCCTTAAATCTGTCTGGAGGTCTAATAGTCGACCTGTTTCTGAGTGTCATTCTACCTTCTTCCTCTATTTCTAATTCAGGTAAAACTCCATCCTGTACAGGTTCGATCAATTCAGCTGTGTCCTCATTTGAATCAACAGATTCGTAATCACTTTGAGTTTCAGGCTCATCAACATCCTGTATGTTATCTGGTTCGTCTTTGATATCATGACTTGTGAATGATGATGATTCTCCAGATTCATTTAATGGGGATGAGTCCTGAGCTGGTGCAGATATTGATGATTCTTGAATTGACGTGACATTATCTGATATGTCACTTTTTAAAGAGATAGGTGTGTTGTTGTAATACATAGGTATTGGCACGTCAAAAGTCATTGGACTTGTATTTTCTATTGGTATTGGATCTTGATTAGTTGGCAATAGAGTCTTCTCTTCAAATAAAACATCTCTTGAACGTACTAGTTTGTTGTTTTCTTTTATCCATACTCTGTAACCTTCATCATTCTCATATCCAATCAATATACCCTTCACGGCTTTTTTGTCCAATTTTTTCCTAGTGACCTTTGGCACATGTGCATAGCAAGTACTACCGATTATTCTTAAATGTCGGATTCTTGGCTTCTTATTGTACCATATCTCGTATGGACTCTTGTCCAATGGTGTAGGGCCAGTCCGATTTAGAATGTAGACTGTAGCATTAACTATCTCAGCCCACAGCCCTTGGGGTAGCCCTTTTGCATGCATAATAGCCCTTGTGGCTTCGACAACTGTCCTGTTATCTCTTTCTATACAACCATTTTGTTGTGGAGTATGTGGCATAGAATGTCTCTGTTTAATACCATAATCTTCGAGTATTTTCCTAACTTCCTTATTATCGAACTCTCCTCCGTTATCACTCAGAAGCTCTCTTACTGTGTGTCCATTTGCTTTTATCTCAGCCAACACTTGCTTCAGCTTTTGACTTACTTCTAACTTTTGTTTCAGACAGTATACATAACGGAATTTCGATAAATCATCCTTGAAGAGAACAAAGTACTTGCATTTGCCTATAGAGTACCTGAAGGGTCCACATACGTCAGCGTGTATGAGTTCACCCGCTCTTGTTGCCCTTTCTCTTGAACCAAATTTAGTTCTTTGTGTTTTACCATAGATACAGCCTTCACATATTTCGCTGTCAAGTTTAACTTTAATCCCAAGTTCTCTCTCAATAACTTTCTGTATATGGGCTTTACTTTGGTGTCCCAATCTCTCGTGATATAGCTGGAGTAAGTTTTTTGTTGCTAGGGTGTTTATTTGTGCGGGTCTAACAGGTTTGATGTTGGTCAATTGTAGTTTGTATAGACCTCTCTGTCTCTGCCTGTTCCCAATAATCATAATGATCCCGTTCACTGACAACTTACATGATGTAGCTGATGACACAAAAGTACTATTTGAGAGTCTATCTTGAGCTGATAGTACTGAAAATAGGTTCTTTTTTACACTAGGTACATACCATACATCATTTAGCGTAATCATTTGCTTGCGACCTTCTACGTCAGCTTCAATTTTCAATGTTCCCTTGCCAACTGCCTGAATGGCTTCTCCATTTGCTGTTGTCACAGTGTGTGAATCTTCAAATTAATCGAACGTCTCAAACAGATCACACCTATTTGTCACGTGACTTGTAGCACCATTATCAACAAACCAGGAATCGTGATCTTCGTCTATATTCGTATTAACTGCCATAAGACTCATATGCACACATGTATTTGGTACACATTTTGACGTTGACGGTTTCGGTTTCGGTGGGTGTCCATCGGATATCCATTTCTGGCATTGCTTTATTCTGTGTCCGATCACACAACAATAATGACATTTCTCTTTATCTCTCTTATCGACATTTCTAATGATCTTCTTCGGTTTAGCTTTCGTTCCTTGAATGTTGAGAACCTCTGTTTCTACTTCATTCCTACTGGTTAAAGCTCTTTCATACGTACAAAGTTGACTTGTCAAGTTTTCAACCGTTCTCTCAGACTTCAATATCAACAACCAACTAGATTTGAATTGTTTGGTAAGTTTGTAAGGTGTCTAAAATTTTGCATATCAGGAAAATTTCTGGTAGCTCACCTTTAACTTCAGACTTGTTCATCTCCTGTGTCAGCTCAAACCAGATATTTTTCATTTGGGACATATGAGTTGACATATCATGGCCAGGTTGTTTCTTGTAGCTAAAGAATTTCATGCAGAGGTCGTAGGCTCGATCTTGTGACTCACCTGCATATAGTCGGTGTAATTCAAGCCATACCTCTCTTGCAACGGTATATCGCATGACCTTTTGAAGATTTTCATCAGATAAATTCGTCGTAATTAATAGTAGTGCTGCATTATTGGCCCTCTGGTAGTTCTGCAACTCTACATTAAATTTCTCAGTCTGTTTAGGATCCACTAGCACTGGTTTGCTAATCCTTCCTTCAATTATATCAAGCAGTCCTAATCCTCTCATTGCTGCCATTATCTTATATCTCCAAGTCGCCCAGTTCGTTTTCTCTAAGAGACCAACCTGAATTTTCGTAGCTTCGAAGATAGCTTGTTCCATCTTGCTGACGAAAAAATGTTTTCTCTTACTGAACACTCGACTTTCTTCTAAATTCGCTAATTTTATCCTTTAACCACGCTCTGCTACCATGTTAAGGTTGATGTAGAATAAATAAACGAAAAATAGAAATTGAGATATGTTTACTATAATATAAAATATAACAGACTTTTCTTGTCAAACAATATTATGCAACAATGGTTACACTATCTGTCAAACTGGTACAAAGCACGAAAGAGTTCCTTACTCTTAACATAATACGTCAAAATTAGTGAAGCAAATGAATGTAATCCTAGCAGGAATACTTGGTTTTCACTTGTCATATTCAAAATCCGTCGACAAGGTCACTCGCTCTAGATACACTAGTATATACAAAGTACTCTGTGGTAGATACTGAGTATGATGAAAAATTTAAAATACCATTATGTGCGATTATAATATATCGTAAAAATTAGAGTATATGTTAAATAAAGGAAACCACGGTCACCTTTCACGCAAAAGCAGTCTCCAAAACCTCTTTTTTAGGTGTTTTACAAGAGATTTTTCTAATATTATGTAAAACTCAATGAGTGTTACCACTCTACTCGTTTAGTTTCCCGATTTGGTGTCATTTAGGTTTCCAAGAGATCCAGTTAAAATACACTTAACTTACTACGGTACATATCAATATTTTTACTTTAACTTATAAAATACTTTTGCTATGCTATTAATTAAAAAAAAACAAACAAGCTTTTATAAGAACAAGTGATAATGTAGATTGGTAACTCTTAGGGACAATTTATTGTACATTAATAATATCCTAGATATGCTATTAATTAAAAAAAAAACAAACAAGCTTTTATAAGAACAAGTGATAATGTAGATTGGTATCTCTTAGGGACAATTTATTGTACATTAATAATTTCCTAGATTGCCGTCTTTATTTTTGAATTTTTGCTTATCTATTATTTGGTACGACTAGTTTTTTATTTTCATGTAGACACAATAAACAGATATTTTTTTTTCGATTAGATAGATAGATTAACTATTTATTGTAACACCACAATACAAATATATGCAAATAAATATATAACAAATATAATTATGAAATAAGAAAAAATAATCATACAATCATAAATATTTCACAATTCAATACTTAAAATTAAAAGTATCACAATGGGCCGTCTTATCGCTCAGAGAGATCTCTTCCAGACTATCATACACGGAAAGAAATAGGCATAAACTTATAAAGGAGGTGGTGTATAAAACAAGTGTACTAAACACTACATATAGCAAAGCTCAAGAATATAGCTAGAAAAAATTACTTATAATATATACAAACTTGTTACGCAAGGCTAAAGGTACTGAAACCACACCGCAAGCATTGACCTGAATAAACACCGCGCCACACGAGGCGCGC
Source organism: Selenia dentaria (assembly GCA_917880725.1). NCBI lineage: Eukaryota > Metazoa > Arthropoda > Insecta > Lepidoptera > Geometridae > Selenia > Selenia dentaria. The sequence goes on from OU862893.1 coordinate 26,358,116, forward strand.
CATTAGCAGAACGTGATGCCATTGACGTCAATCAGAGGCTACGTGCGCTTCCGCTGCATCGACCTGGCATTCTTGAACTTGCTTTGATCATTGATTCATAACTTTAGTTTTACTTAGAATAATTATTTGATATTGTAATTTTTATAATTATATTTTATTAAATAAAATATTATTTTTTTTGCAACCTACGATTGCTGCCCACCTAATTAGCGCAGTCGGTAAGATAGCTGTAAAATAGAGTCAAGTGAAAAGATCACGGGCCCCGCAGCTATCACGAATCAGGACATAGATTCGGCGAAAAAAATGTTGTACGTGCTTTGAATCTTTCTCAGTCCTTACGTTCTTACTGATAATTCTTTATCGTATTTTACTTCTATTTATTTTTCTTTGTAACTGTGTATTTTGTGTGACTTTCTTGTCTGTGCATTTTATATGTTATTTTTAGATTATGTGTTAGAATAAATATTCCAAAATTTTCCATCTGAGAGACGGTCACTCTGAGTCAATCTGAGAGACATCGCGGACTGTTAGGTTAAGTAATAGTAGTAGATCTAGTAATAGTCGCCTTAGTGTTATAGACGACCATAGGAATTTAGAAGAGCTTACGATGAGTTAAGACATAGATACGATTTATAATTCACTCAGATTATTACCAGAATTCGACGGCAACCCGCACGTGTTAACGCGTTTCATACATCTATGCGACCAAATAGTAATAGCACATAGTAAAACTGAAGCAGGGCACGTGTTACAAAATTTGGCCCTCATCAAAGGCATTTTAAATAAAGTAACCGGACCCGTGGCTAGGTTAATGAACGGGAACGGTATCTCTGAAAACTGGCAGGGTATTAGAAGTGCAACTTTGCCGATCATCGTGACGAGACCGCGTTGTACAGTGATTTGTCCCTTCAAACCCAAGAGTTTAGCACCCCTCAAGAGTTCTATGAACGGTGCCAGAATCTATTTAGCACGATAATGACTTTTGTGTCTTTAAATGAAAATATCGGTAGCTGTTCTAAAACGAACGCGAAGTGTTCAATTGTAATTCGGAACGCAACCTTTTTGACATGTCAGTCTATGAAAAAAATATATATACTCTCTGGTTGGATCGCATTCTAATGGCGTTTTATTTGTTAACAAAACATTGTTTTTAAACCTTACGACCCACGAAATTCCCTCTTCAAGACCCCAAATATTCTAAATCTGGCGACCGTCGACGAGTATAACATAATAAAAACAACCTGCAATTATGGACAAAGAAAAAAAGAAGAAGGAAAGGTCAGTGGTGAGGCGTCTGTTTTCAAAGAACGCTAATGAAATAGAAGAGTGCTTAGGCCAAGAACATGCCAACATCGAAATGATCCAATTATCATATCAGAAGTTAAAAGAAACTGCTGATGATTTACTGAAGTTGGACAAGGTCATCAAAGATTTAACGCTAGAAGACTTAAATGAAGAAGAACTCGAAAAAGAGCTTGAAAGTTGCCTTAACTACAAAACAAAATGGCTGCATCTCGACATGAAATATAAAGCAAAATGTTTCGAAAATTCAGATTAAGACCGATTCCCATGAAAATTGTAAAAATATGAAACTTCCGAAGCTACAACTCCAAAATTTCGACGGCGAAATTAAATCCTGGCTGCCGTTTTGGGGTCAATTTTCAAAAATTCATAACGATAAAACTATGGATGACTTCGATAAACATCAATATCTTTTACAATGTATGAAAGAAAATACGGAAGTGAGAAGATTGGTGGAGGGTTTTCCCCCAACGGCCTACACTGAGTGCATTGATCAACTTACGACGAGATACGCGAGGGAGGACCTACTCATACAAATTTACATTAGAGAAATTCTTTCTCTCATTCTCATGGAAAAGAAAGATAGTATTACTTTATTGTTTGATAAGTTAAGTGCGCATCTACGTGCTTTGCAAACATTAAAAGTCACAGCCGACAAATATGCTGCATTTCTGCTGCCCATGGTGGAGTCAGCATTACCGCAGGACTTAATTAAAGCATGGGAGCGAAGCAAAGATAGATACACAGATGTTGCTGGAGAATTGAATGGTCTACTAGAATTTTTGCGCAAAGAAGTAGAGAGTGAGCAGCGAATAAAGATTTCAAGAAAAACATTTAAACAAGAAGAAAATGTCTCAAAAGAAATAAAAACTAGTACAGCTGAATGTCTAGTTACTAATGTGAAGCCCAAGACAGGCACGAACAAGACACAAGACTGTATCTGGTGTGACAAGGAGACGCATGCAAGTATTGAATGTTACAAAATGCAAAAAATGAACCTAGAACAAAGAAGACAATGTCTTAAGGACAAAAAAGCATGTGTGATATGTCTTAGAAAAGGTCACCATGCAAAAGTTTGCAGAGCTTCGGTAAAATGTTTGATTTGCAAGAAACGTCATTCGACAGCGCTGTGTTCAGAACAGAAATTAGAAACAGGAACAAAGAATGATGACAAACCCGAGTCAGCCACTTCACTGTCAGCTTTATATCCTAAGGGAGAAACACTTCTTCAGACAGTGATAGTCGACGTGGAATATATGGGAAGAACAATGAAAGTTCGTGTACTTTTAGACTCAGGATCTCAGCGCACCTACATAAAAGAAGAAATAATAGACACACTGAAAATTCCTACAGTTGGAAAAGAACGACTGACACATTGTCTATTCGGTGGCGTTGAAACTAAATCTAAAGAGTATAAAATACACAATGTGACAATACAGTCGCTTAATGATTCATCAAAATATGATATCATGGCCATCAGCCAAACCAGCATTTGTGGAAATATTCCTAAGGTTAATTCTAATGATGTACAATTAAAAAATATTTTACATGAACATGGCATCACTCTGACAGACAAGGGAAATAATATCACAGATGTAGGGATTCTAATTGGGGCTGATCACTTGGGTCTCTTTTTAACAGGTTCTTTAATACAGCTGAAGAACGGGCTAGTTGCTGTCAAAACAAGGTTGGGTTGGACATTGCAGGGAAAACAAGTAAGTATTCATTCCGTAAATAGTAACTGCAATCTAACAAATGTGCTTCATTGTTGTACATGTGATTTGACAGATTACTGGTCGTTGGAGACACTCGGCATCAGAGATCCTGTTGAAGTGAAGTCAAGGGCAGAGACTACCAAGGAAGTGCTAGATACCTTCGAGGAAAATGTAATATTGAATCAAAACAACAGGTGAAGCGAACTGGGCAGACCTAGCATCAAGAGGCTGCAACGCTAAAACGCTCTACGAGTGTCGCTGGTGGGAGGGTCCTGAGTGGCTGCGCCGGCCGTACGCAGAGTGGCCACGGTCTGCGCTGATCGTAGACGAACGAGAAGTAAGCCTGGAAGTAAAGAAAACTGTATGTAATATAAATATATCTGAAGAACAGAATTTGTTAAATATGTTACAAAATTATTTCTCTAAATATTCGCAAATAGTTAGAATGACAGCCTGGCTCTTAAGATTTATACATAATGTAAAATATGCATGTAATAAAAAGACAGGAGAAATAACTTATAGAGAGGTAGGAAAAGCAGAGAAAGTAATAATAAAACTTATACAAGAAAATAATTCTGAACTTTTAGACACAAAAAAAACTAAATTGACTACATTTATTGATAAGGAAGGACTGATAAGATTAAAAACTAAACTTTTGCTGTCAGACTTACCTGAAGGAATACGTACACCATACTTACTTCCAGCGAAAGAGCCGATCGTGACGAAAATGGTGAGACAACGACATGTAGAGCTACAACATGCGGGAACCAATCAGCTAATTACAGATATTCGCATGCGGTATTGGGTAATAGGTATTCGTAGGCTTGTAAGATCAATCATTACGAGTTGTCCGATATGTAATAGATACAAGTCAAAACCTACGCAAGCGCCTACCGCACCGCTGCCACTAGAACGTATCACGTGCTCTGCTCCTTTTCAAACTACTGGAGTTGATCTTGCGGGTCCATTTTACTTGCGAGGCGAACAGAAATGCTGGGTGGTGCTTTACACCTGCGCCGTGTACAGAGCTGTACACCTAGAGTTAACCAGGTCTTTGTCTACAGAGGCATTTATAATGACATTGCGCAGGTTCATAGCACGACGAGGCCGGGTTGACATGCTGGTATCAGATCAAGGGACAAATTTTCACGGCACAAAAAATCTCCTTGACACGTTGAACTGGGGTGAAATCCAGCAACAATCAACGATCCGTCGAATACATTGGAAGATGAACGCTCCTTCTGCCGCCTGGTGGGGTGGATATTGAGAACGGTTGATAAGAATAATGAAAGAACTACTAAAAAGAATACTAGGTAAGGCGTGCGTCACTTATGAAGAATTACTGACTATTATTTGCGACTGTGAAGCTGTAATGAACGGGCGACCTCTGACTTATGTTACGGACGACAAAGGTGAGTGTTTAGAACCCCTGACTCCATCATATTTCATTCAACCGATGACTAACTCTGACGTAACCGATTTTGATGAGATCGACACTAATAATCTTAATAACAGACTGAAATATATACAAACGTTACGCGATCAATTTCGACAAAGATTCAAGTCAGAATATTTATGTTTTTTAGTACAAAAGGGACATGAAAAGAAAGACATTATAAATATTGGTGACATAGTTTTAATTGAGACTGACGGCAAAAGAATTAAGTGGCCTATGGGTATTGTTACCGAAATGATTACAGGAGCAGACGGAGTCCAGCGAACCGCAATTATTAAAACCTCAACAGGCGAGAAAACCCGTCCTGTACAAAGGCTCTACAAACTAGAAATTTCAGGTAACAATCCTCCAATTAAGCAAGAGTCTGATAATCTAGGAATTCCCACAATGGTGGGGAAGCAGTCTATGACATCTTCAGACACCGCAGGTGACACTGGAACCCAGGTGGAGGTACCTATTGTTCAGAAATCCACACGCTGTGGGAGGAAGGTAAAATTACCTAGTAAGTTTGATTTATATGTGTAGACTTGCATGGGGGAGTAATTTTCCTTTTGTTTTAACATTTATAAATCACTTCATTTGTTTTAACTGTTTGACAGAGTGATCTCATAAATATTAAGTGAGTTTACCATATAATCTGATGAAAGTTAGATAATAAAATTACGTAGATAAGTATGTACCAGAATGTCCATGTTATTGACGATGTGTTGTGTTTTCTATAAAATGTGTAATTGGATACAAATTACGTAAATATTAATATTTGTTTTCAGGCTATTGAATTGTAATTTACTCAAATATTGATTGAAATTATTAAACAGTAATGTGTAATTTGTAAAATTCTGATGATGAAAATTTGTTTGAAGCCATCTATTGTACCGTGGCGGAACTAAATTGGATAAAATGTTACCAGTAACATGTCTAATAAAACCCCTTAAAATTTTAATATTGTAAGATGAATGACACCTAACTTAATGTTTATTTTGTACCCATTTATTTTATTTGCGTGCTTGGAGGATGTTCTAAAACGAACGCGAAGTGTTCAATTGTAATTCGGAACGCAACCTTTTTGACATGTCAGTCTATGAAAAAAATATATATACTCTCTGGTTGGATCGCATTCTAATGGCGTTTTATTTGTTAACAAAACATTGTTTTTAAACCTTACGACCCACGAAATTCCCTCTTCAAGACCCCAAATATTCTAAAGTAGCACTATCGAATCTAAACGTGCTCTTTATGGCAAACTTACACTTCAAGCATATTTGCGAGGTTTAAAAGATCCATTAGGATATAGGATTCGTTGCATGCGCCCTAGTACAACGGAAAAAGCGCTTGAATTCGTTCAGGATGAGCTCAATACCTTGTACTTCCAACAACGAAATGAAGGTGGCTCTAATAGGAAAGACTTGCAACCCCCGCAGAGCCACAATCTGCCCCTGCATTATTTTATGCAAAATTCGGTATCGGTGCCCCTATAAGGCAACCACTTTTTAGCATGCCTGGTCCGTCACGGCACCAGCAAATGAACCCTCAACCAGCACAAGGCTGGAGACCACCCTTTCAACCACACATGCAACAACCACGTGGTCCAACGCGTACCCAGCAAATAATGCGCGCCCCTCCACAGAACTATAACCCACAAAATAACGCGTTTAGAATGCCTAGCCAACCACAGCAATCCTTCGGTTCGGGGATCAGCCCCGTCCAATGAGTGGCGTAAGTCACTTCGTACCGCGAACCACCAACCCTACATGACTGGCGAAAATCAGGTAATCCGCCCCCAAGTAATTACTTTAAGACTCGCGAAGTAAACTTTAACGAAATTGACAGTGATTACAATGACTATAATTACGAGTACGGCTATGTGTATTTAGACTACGACCAACCATACTGTACTTACGACTACTCTGAATATCCGTACTATCAGGAGCCATACTCTTATTCAGAAACCGCAATAGAAGAAGAGGTAGATCAGGCAACCGCTGGTGCTACTTCATCAAGTGACTTAAATTTTCGGTCGGAGTCGAATTCCGAAAAGCAAAAATAGAGGTCAACCTTCACATACAACGGCAGCTGGGGTATATTCAAATAAGTAACCCCCCATTAAAACTTCTTATAGATACAGGAGCTAATCAATCTTTTATTAGTCCTGAAGCTGTCGAAAATATTTTAGTAACGTCCCACTCAACTATGACCCTTTTGAAGTAACGAACGTGCACGCAACCAGTAAAAATAATGATTCCATCACATTGCCCTGTTTCCCTGAGTTCTTTGAACCAGGCCACATAACTATGTTTGTGTATAAGTTCCATAACTTCGACGAACTGATAGGACTGGACTTGTTAGATATTTGGGGTTCTAACATTAGTTCTACGAGAGCGTCCCGCCCGCAGTCGTTGCGGTTTCCCGGCACACTAGGACCTTTGTCTACTACGCCGACGACGAGGATGATGCCATCGGACGGTTTGTGAGGCAAGCGACGGTTGAGAGCGAGCAAACCATCTACGGCTTTAACCTGAAGATGGCAATCAGGGATCGAAACAGCGTGGTGATGGAGGCCCTTCTTCAGCGCAAAGTGGGCAACGTGGGCTCACAATAAATGTACTATAATCCATTTGCTGTAATATATGTAGGTAGTTTTTCAAATTGTATGTAAGCTAGCGTTAAGAAATTATAACTGACAAAGAGATGGTGCGGGCATCCAGAGCAGACATGCTCACGGAAATGTGTTGGCAAGTGGTGGCGTGTGTGGCGAGTCGCCATCTTCCCTCAGAAATGGTTGAGGAAGGCGATGGCTGGCACATGCGTCAACTCGTGAACGGGTGCTGTTTGCGGGCACTGGTCTGCTGTGAATGCTTGCACCAACTCAGAATAAAATGTATCAATAACTTTAAGTGTATTATGTTATATGTATGTTGTATGAGTAAAAAAAAAAAAAAAACAAATGATATGTTCCTCATGTATGTATTTTGTTGTATGTTATAAATTTATAAGTAAGTTGTCAAAAATCTGTAAGTTAAAAAAAGGCACGGACCCTGGAGTCTATGGAGCGTAGTTTTAATAATAATAAAAAAAAAAAAAAAACATAGATCTAAGAAATAGACTGTTAAAGACCCGAAATGCGCATATTCCCATTCAAATGTATGACTCACAAATGCAAACCTTTACGAAGAAATAATTACGACTAACTCGTCCAAGTTACTAAGGTTACCAGTAAATACGTGAGACGGAGATGTGGTAGTAGAAACGCAAACCATCTGTAGCTGTCTTATAACAGAATGTGTAACAAATGTTGTAAATAATCGCGGTTGGGTTGAAGTTACTAACTCTACAACTAATGACGTCATCTTTTCTATGGATAGGCCAGTAGAAGCTGAACTGTTTAACTTAGAAACGGAATGTACTGACATTTTATCGGACCGTGCTAATGAAGTCGTTTCTCGACTTTGAACCGAACACTTGAACGCGGAAGAACGTGCTAATCTAGAACGTGTCTGTGCTAGCTATGCTGACGTTTTTTATCTTGAAGGCGAACCCTTAACATTCACCAACAAGATAAAGCATAAAATCAGAACAACTGATGAAATTCCAGTACATACTAAGACCTATAGATACCCGCACGTTCATCGACAAGAGGTCAGATATCAAATCAGTAAAATTTTGTCTGGTGTATCTGGATGACATTATAATGTTTAGCACCTCGCTCGCTAAAACCTTTAAATCCTACAGGAAATATCCTGAACCTAGAGAAAGTCTTTAAAAATTACGCGTTTATTACTAACTTCAAAGTACAGGTGGACAAATCTGAATTCTTGAAGTTAGAAACGGAATTTTTAAGGCATGTCATATGTCGTGTTAAGTTGAATCCTAATAAAATCCAAGCTATCAAAAATAACCCCTTACCTAAGACTCCAACAGAAATCAAACGTTTTCTCGGTCTACTTGGCTATTATAGAAAATTCATTCCTGACTTTGCACGTGTGACTAAACCACTAACACAATGTCTTAAAAAGTGTTCAAAAACTGTATTTGATGAAAAATATACCGAATGTTTTGAACACTGCAAAACGCTGTTAACAAACGATCCTATCTTCCAATATCCAGATTTTACAAAAGAGTTTATACTCATTACAGACGCGTCTAATGTTGCTATCGGTGCTATATTATCACAAGGTACAGTAGGCTCGGATAAACCGATCGCCTATGCCTCAAAGACTCTAAATTCAAGTGAGTGTAACTATAGTACCATAGAAAAAGAATCTCTAGCAATCGTGTGGGCCACCAAATATTTCAGGCCATACTTGTTTGGGCGTAAGTTCAAAATTATTACGGATCACAAACCCCTACAATGGGTTATTAACCTCAAAGAACCGAACTCGCGACTTACTAGGTGGCGCTTAAAGCTTAGTAGTATGATTTTACTGTCATCTATAAGCAAGGAAAGTTTAACACTAACGTCGACGCATTCTCAAGGATCGAAGTTTACAATGAGGAGCTTATGTCAATAGTAGTTAATGCATCCAAGAAGGCACCCACACTAGATGACTCTAGGACCATCACTGCAGCAGATGCTGATGATGATTCTAGAACAGCCACTGTTCATACTGACCAGGAAAGTCCCATCCTAGAACTTAGTATTTAATGTAGTTTGCGATATCAAGAGTAGGCCGGTCATCACAAAGCCATTTAAAACTAACACGTAAATAACTATACAACTACCAGAAAATAACTTAGAAGAAGATGTTATCGCTGACATCAAAGAATACGTTCATCCTAAAACTAAATCGGGCTTACTAATCAATCATCATGGGCTTACTAAATAACCAATGCATCTTTAGCTATGTACAATATTATCTCTATCATACAGAGAAACTTATAAATTCATCTATGAACCTAACACTTACTAAAAATGAAGTAGAAAACGTTAGAGAGTACCTTAGGCAGCAAGAAATAATTAACAAGTATAATGATGGGAAAACTAATCATAGGGGCTTTAATGAGTGCTATCTTGCACTGTCTCATAAATACTATTGGCCGAAAATGCGAGAGAACACCACTTCTTATAAATGAATGCACTGCTTGTGGACAGGCAAAATACGATCACAATCCAATAAAACAACAGTTCAAGATTGTACCACCGACTACTAAACCATTCGAATTGATTCACTAAGATGTATTGACTATTCAGAGCGAAAAATTCTTAACAATAGTAGATGCATTTTCTGAGTACGCTCAAGTCTATCACTTGAGGGATGGTACGGCAGTCATAGTTCAAACACTACTCAACTTCAGCACACTTCATTCTATACCTATTACTATTGTCACTGATAACATCACCGAGTTCACAAATCAATTAATCGCGGAATTCGTTAAAATTCATCAAATCAATCATCACCGTGTGCACCCCACACACCTAACGTAAACGGGATAGTAGACATTTCATTCAACGATACTTGAACATCTCCGTATCTTGAAGCTTAGCCACAAATCTGAATCCGTTATTAATCTAATGCCTTACGCTATTCTAGCCTACAATAATAGCATCCATAGCCTTACGAAATGCAGACCAATCGAAGTAATTGCCGGACATTATGATCCCCGCGACCCATTTGACATTGACGTCTCATCGCATTTATTACAGCAGTACACAATAAATCATAAAGTAACAGAGTTAAAACTAACGCTAACGTCAGCGGAATAGGAGAAGCAACTGCTTCCATTATTGCTCAGTCGAAATAAACGATCGTGTTCTTTTTAAATTAGACATGCAAGTCATTTTAAAAATTTGTAGCGATCAACCTAGTGCACAGATGAATACAAAAGGTTGGTCACATATAAACGAGTTGAATTTGGCTGATCCTGGTTTCGATGTTCCGGGGCCAATCGATGTGTTGTTTGCTGCTGATACTTTCGCAGACACTATACTTCCTCAACACCTCAAGGGAGGTGTTAGTCAACCTATTGCACTCAACTCAGTTTTTGGTTGCCTCCTTTTAGGCAAAACCTGTATTTCATCAAATGCTCTCACAGCCACGCGGCCAGAGATCGACCAGGAATTCAATTCGTTGGTACAACGCTTCTGGGAGCTAGATTCGTTACCGGATTCCTTAAAATGGACTCTCAATGAGTTGCTCTGTGAGCAAAAATTTGTGACGGACTTCCTCTTACACGCATCTCACTACCTAGGCTGGAACTTTGTGCTGCTGTGTTGCTTGCGGACCTTTATAAATTCGTTCGTATTACTTACATTTCTCGAATCCAAATCGACGCTGTCTACCTGTAACCAGACTCTACAGTTGTGCTTTCGTGGTTACGCTCACATTCTTCGCGTCGGAACACGTTTGTCGTCAATCGTGTCAGTCATATACACGATATTACACCTACCTACTGCTGGCATCACGTTATTTCTGGTGATAATCCTTCCGATTATTGCACTCATGCTCAGTTTCCTAAAGAAATGCTCAACCACTCGTTATGGTGGGCGGGTCCAGGTTGGCTTTCAGAAGGTCACGAATCTTGGCCATTGGCAAATAATAGCCTATCACCTCAGGTGAGGATTATACAGACTGAAGTGTGAAAACCAGTTGCCTTTGCATCTGCGAAGATGGGATCCACTGCACCCACAATTATTGAAGGTCTGCTGAACCGTTACTCTTCTTTGCATAAGGTTGTTAACGTATTGCCCTACATACGTCGATTCATTACCAATACCCACCATCCGAATGAAGCTAATCGTAAAAGGTATTTGAGTAATGTTGAAAGGCTTGAGGAATTGATGCAAATCGTCAAACATGTGCAGAGTATTGCATTTTCTGCAGAAATCGACAAACTAACCTCAAACAACCCTTCAGCCACACCTTTCCGGACACTGAACCCATTTATTGATAATCACCGTGTCCTCAGGGTGGGCGGCAGGATTTCTCGATATTTTTTTTTTTTTTTGTTTTTTTTAATTTATTGGGGTAAACAAACAATACCACAGTAAAAGCTTAAGCCTAATAAAACTTATATTTAACATAGTACTAACTATGGTATCAGCACCGTTTACCACGGATTATTTAAAAAGTATTAACTTTAGGTACATAATGCGATAGGTGGTAGTACTATCTATTCTAGAAGTTGTATAATTTTATTCTTAAACATACTAGGTCGCGTTGCCGCAATATCAATATTATTGAAATTTGTGTTATACAGTTGTACCAGCCGATATAGCGGAGAACGCTTACCAGCGTTAGTGCGGCAACGGAAGGTTGCAAACAACTGTGAAGGTTTACGGCAGTGCGTTCTAGTAGGTATTTTATAACATATCTTACTAATGATAGGTATACAATCATATCTATTGTGACATAGGTCATAAAGCAACATTGCTTCCAGTTGTTTACGTCTAGCCTGGAGTTTCAATAGTTTATATTTATGTAAGAGCTGTTCATATATGATAAACTGCTACGGAAACATTTATAATGCATACAGCGCAAGATTTTTTTCTGTACACGTTCGAGAGCTACAACATATTTACTATAATAAGGATCCCAAATGGACACAGCATATTCAAGTTGAGAGCGAATTAAGGACTTATAAAGATGCAGGTAAGTAGAGGGCCGTCTGAACTTAGTACCAAACCATACAGTTTAAAAGCTTTATTGATGATGTTATCAATATGTACGTCAAGATGTAATTTGATATCTAATACGACTCCAAGATCTCTGATCGCTTCAACAGTCCCCAGTTGTTCACCACATAACCTGTACGAGAAATTACTTACATACTTTTTTTTTGTAAAAGTAATAGCTTTGCACTTTTTAATGCTAAAATTTAGCTTATTATTAATACAGTAAGTGGACAGACGGTCAAGATCCTGTTGGAAACGCTCATGATCAGCAGTGTTGTTTATAGTATGGTACATTTTTAAGTCGTCTGCGTATAGCAGGAAGTGACAGAATTTAAAACAGTCATGTACGTCATTGATGAACAGTACGAAAAGCAGTGGTCCCAATATTGACCTTTGTGGTACACCAGAACTAATAGATACAATCTCTGACTCATGCCCATTGAGAACCACCTTTTGATTGCGATTAGTTACATAGGATTTGAACCATCGCAATAAGTTGCCTCGAATTCCATTATAAGCTAGTTTCTCCAGAAGTATCTTATTATCCACTCTATCAAATGCCTTCTGAAAGTCAGTGTATACGCTGTCTATTTGCTTATTCATATCAAGTCCCTCAAACAAATAAGATGCATAAGACAAAAGGTTGGTAGCTGTAGACCGTCTTTTAACAAAACCATGTTGTTGTGGTATAATATAATTATGTAATGATGGATATATGTCATTGTGCACTACCCTTTCGAAAATCTTTGACAGAGTGGGTAGAATGGATATAGGGCGATAGTTTTCTACGTTTGATTTATCACCACCTTTAAAAACTGGCACGATTCGCGCAGATTTCCAAACAGAGGGGAATACCCCTTGCTGTAAATACAAGTTAAATATATGGTGTAATGGCTTAAATATGGTAAGAGCAGTTGACTTTTAGAAGGCTGGCGGGATATTATCTACTCCAGAACCCTTAGTTGCGTCAAGTGTGCGCAGCTCCTTTAAAACTGCATCTTCAGGTATTTTTATGTTACTGAGAATGAGGTCAGATGTATTGTTACTATCCGGTATAGTTTCAACATCGTAGTCCTTGATGACAGATGATGGCTCAAATACTGAATTAAAGTAAATTGAAAACAAATTACATATATCAGCTGGACTGTTTGCAGTTTGATCTTTAAATACTACACTATCCGGGATATCAGACCTTTTTCTCATATTATTTATGTGTTTCCAAAAGTACCTACTTAACATTTTTGCGAATACTATCCTCGACTGAAGACATATACTTATTATAGCAGATACGTGATTCTGTTTTAAACCTTTCCCTGTACATGGAGAAAACTGCATAATCAGATTTATTTTTGTATATTTTCCACTTAATCCAAGATTTGTTCTTGTTTTTATAAATATGTGTTATTGCAGGTGAGAACCATGCAGGAAATTGTGATGATTTAATTACTTTTATAGGAATATGTTTTTTAATAATAGAATATATTCTTTCATAAAAGGCTGAAACCACATTTTCAGCGCCGCCACACGCAAACAGCTCGTCCCAATCGGTTTCAACGATATCATTATTAATTACACCGTAGTCGGCTTTATTAAAATTAAAATCTATTCTAGGTTTTCTCGAGATTGGCGTAAAGCTACTTGAGACTGGCAACAGAACAAAGAAAGGAGGATGGTGCTCATCAGGTTTTACAAACGGTATCAGTGCAAGAGAAGTGGTACTGCATCTTATGTTTGTAATAAAAAGATCCAAAATCCTTCCCTTTGTATTAGCAAATTTATTCAATTGATAACCGTTACAAAGACTTATAAATTCAATCAGACTCTTGTTTGATAAGCAATAGTTACCTACTACAAATTATTGGCTCTAAGTGAGAACTACAGTCACGCCACTGTATGGTAGGTAGATTGTAATCACCCGCTATAATAAATTTATTTACGTCAGAAGCTTCTAAAATGGAGGAAAGCATGTCAAAGTGTGTTAAATAAATATCAGAACTTAAGTTAGGCGGAATATACGCAGCACTTATAATATAGCAATACTTACGCATTCGTATTTCAATAATCACGTGGTCCACTAGTGGCGAAGAAGTCGCAGGCGCCAGCGGCGAACCGAACGCGTGCGCTGTTCGCATCGCTGCTGCCAGCCGCCAGCTCGCGGCGTACCGCTACGAGTACGCCGCCGCCGTCCCGCCTCCCGCTCGCCGCACGATCTCGATCGCATCGAAACACTTGATACCGCGGATCTATAAACTCGTTATCTGATATACCTTGGTGTACCCAAGTCTCCGTCAAAATAATAACATCATAATGATGTGCCAAAATGTTCATATAAAGACAGTGTAGCTTAGTTTTTAATCCTCTACAGTTTTGATAGTATACTGATAAGACATTTCTATCCATTAAATTCGATTAAACCATAAAAAAGTAATACCATTAGATAATATTGTAATTCAGGATTATACCAACTATGCGTTTTATTAAACCTATTACCAGAATTTCATTATTAGCTCTTAATAAAGTAAACATTATGACAATAATATGCTGTGTCCAATTAGGTGAGAATCCTATTATTATATCGAAAGTTATATATGACCCTACACCGTACAAACATAATTTCGTATGACAAAAAGAGTAGGTCTGTAGCGAGTTACAAGAAAAATAACTATTTACACAACAGCCCCCACATTTACAACAGATATAATTATTAAATATTATTATTAATATTTGTAAACAACAAAATATGTAAAAATAATCATTATCATAAACCAAGGCTGTGTTAGGTGTACATTTTTCATGAATTATTATGATAATACCTACAATGTCAAAACAAAATATAGTTATCTTAAGGTTAATTATATAACAAAGTAAAGCTAGGTATATTACATTGTGAAATGCGATGTTCTCGATAAAGTTGAATATGCCTATGACGCATGGAAATATTAAAACTTACCTACACAGACGCGTAAGACTACCTGTAATAATATGGGGGAATGGGTGCTTGAGCACTGACTACTGATATCAATCACTGAGTTATATGTGCATCACTTTATTTTTGTGACGTCCTGAGCATTTCTGATCGCGATGGCCGGTGATGTGTCATCTTTCCGTGCAAGGATAGTACCATGCTTAACCCATACGTACTTGTAATTATTAGTTTTGGCAGCGTCCCGGCACTGCCGAAACAGCATCTTATTTTTCAGCGTCAAGTGTTCGTTGACATACACGGCGGCTGGCGGACCAGATACCGCCAGTCTGGTCGAATCTAACCCCTTTGTTTTACGGCTGGCAGCGATTACGTTATCCTTTAGCATTCGGTTGGCGAACTTAACTACATATGATGTTTTTAGGCCGACGGTCATTTTGTTCAGCGTGGGGCACCCTATGCACTGCCACAATGTCAGAGGGACGTATTGGTTGTTTGATTATATCGCCTAATCGTTCTAAAATGCCAATTAGGTTCTCACCACGCCGATCCGGAATATTGAATATTTCGGCGTTACACTGCAGAGCCTGCTGTTCCATAGCTGCTATTTTATTTTCAAGCGCTTGTGTTTGAGTAGCGGAACTTACAGCTTGAGCCATACCGACTTCTTTTGTGCTGAGCCGACCGTCAAACAGATCCTGTCGTTCTGCAGAGAACCGAAGCGACTTCTCCATTTCATTCGACCTCTGGTTAACATCGGCTAGTGATTTCTTGATAGCAACACTCTTCGTTAAGTTTAACCATGTTAGCACTGATTTCGGCCAATGCGGAAGTAATTTTAGTCAGTTCGCCCGAAAGGGATGAGTTCACAGTCAGTTATTTTGTCGTTCCAAATATGCATTTGTTTATTAAATTTCTCGTCAACATATTTCATACACAGCTGATGAGCTTCTCTGTAATCTGGTTGTTTGCGTTTACGAGTATTTATGCAGGTATCGTCAATCGAAGCTTCTGGAATTATAGCTTATTCGGAGGTGTGCGTTGCAATTCCATTGTGCGCGTGAGTATCTAACGTTGCAATTACACAGGGATGAAAATATAATGTTGTCCCGCAGTGCAGGGGTGAGGTGTCGAGGTAACCGCACTGTCACGACCGTGAGATGCGACGCGGAACAGAGACAGCAAACATCCGCGTAGCGCTGTTCCACTCACTTCACTGTTAGGTATTATGTCACATGCAAGGGATTGTAACACTTCTCATTTGACACATAATAACTATAATTGCCTGCACAATTTAATAACTTTTGCTGAGAAACGGACGGCACCACCACTTTCTACGCTAACCCAACGTCGAATGATTAGAATACGAACTCAAGCATCCCGCCTTTTTACCATCAGAACACCTACTCACTGATTTAATCATTGACTCCAGCCACCGTAGCTACTTGCATCCGGGTATTAATACTACTCACTTCCTGCTATTACAGCAGTTTTGAGTCCTTGAGTTTAGTGCGGAATTCAGAGACATGGTCATATTTGCGAAGGCAAAATATGAACCGTATGTAGTAACTTGTAAACATTTTTAAACTTATTGTATATACTGTTGCATATCGTTAAAGCCGCGTATTCACTAGGGGACATTTGTCGCGCGACTCTGTTCCTCGACTCGAAATATACGTCTCCCGCGCGATGTCGCCCGACGTCGCTTGCGACATCTACGGGTCACGGGACTTGTCGCAAGTCGACTTTCAGCGAGCGTCGACACGCGCGACCTCCGTGTCTCGACTGTCGCTCGACAAGTTTTGAATAGTGAGGACGTGTGTCGCTTAATGTTCCGAAATGACAATAATGTTGTCCGATGCACGTATTGACCCTCACCGACATTCTCAACTATTGTGGGATACTCATCATGATTATGAAAAATGTTTTTTATTTATATATTATCATTTTACAATTAATCAGCAGGTGTTTTATAATAAAACAGAATCGAAAAACCACTGGGTTTGTCTTGATACTGTTGTTCGCAACGCGCGCTATTTACAATAAACTAGAAACACCTATTCATAAAATACTAATAACTACTTATATCTCATTCGCCTATTACTAGCGAAGCGACGCTGTTCGTTATACGGTCGGGACTCAGACTCGTTCTCCGAGAACCGGTCCGCGCGTCCGCAGCGCCTATTAAAATAAACTATTTCATTTAATTATATGAATTATCATTCAGTATATGTATTAAGTTTTGGGTGAGGAGGCTGTATGGGAGGATACCTATTTTTTAGGTTGTTGTAGAAATATTTTTTGTACATATATTTGTAATTTATATCATTTGTGTCGTTTTTTTATATTTTAAGGCAAACTGTTTAAAATAATAGGGATTAGGTATGCTACTGTTCTTCTTCCATAATCATTATTTTCTCTTGGTATTTTAAGCATACTTTGAGTAACTTTTCGCGTAACTATTTTATGTGGTATAGGTATACGTATTTCAATATTATTAAATTGTTCTATCAAAAGGGACATCTTCACTTTATCATGTATTGGTAATATATTGCAAAACTCGAATATATCAACTATGTTTTTTTTATATTGTTTTTTGATGTTAATGGGTACTACAGCTTTTAATAGCCTGACTTGCAAATGCATTATTTTTAGCTTGTAATTCCATACGATATAATAGATTCCGCCAACGCCACATACATGTTCAATAGTATTTGGAACGGTACTTTGGATTTTATTATAATGATCCCATGTGATGCATGGGAATCTATCGCGACTACCTACTACTATTTATCTATCGATTTGAATACAACATAAGGCTCATTTTTAGGGTTCCGTTGTCAAAATTGCAAACACGAACCCCTTATATTTAGTTTCATCATGTGCGTCCGTCCGGCCATCCTGTATATTATGTAATACCTACTAGCTGCGCTTAACAGCAAAGTGAATAAATAAGGAACATAATATATACAGAAGGTATTTTTTTTAAATAAAAGATGTAACTCGCATTATTATTTTAATCTTACAAACATAATTTTATACTTCCGTATATTATTTAATATAATATTTAATACAATTTGTTATAATTAAGACTATTGAAGTACATAATATACATTTAATAAAGTATATACGAGTAAACAAACTGTACAATGTACATCTATATAATAGGAAGTAACATTTTACCTGAGATGTTCACTCTGAGCTTGCCTAGGGACGACTGACTGCTGCGCAAAGTTTCCTCCCTTTTATACAACACTAACAACTTCGGCAGTCAATGACAATACCACCAAACTATTACAATTTTAGTAAATAATTGAATTAAAGGCATGGAAGGTATGTATAAATCACTAATTGAATTTAAAGCATTATTACAATATTGTTACAACTGATTACATACAATTTGATATTTATTAGAACAAACAATATAGTCATATAAGGTATTCTTAGTTCAAACTTTAAACAAATCCACCTACATAAATATTTTAACATGAAATAAGTATTACTAATGTTATAATAGTATTATATTGGAATTTACAATGATAATTATGTACTTAAAACAAACCTAAAACTAAACTCTTATGACTCAATATTTCCTTAATCTGTCATATAGCGTATGTTACTCATGCACAATATAGCTTTGTACTGGTGTAAGAAATGTTTGAATTGGTTTAGTAGTTTTTGGCGTTTATCCATTACAAACAAACAATCAAATCTTTCCTCTTTATTATATAAGGATTAATACCATGGTACGAATAATGTGGTCTAGTTTGTACCGACGTTACTATTGGATATTTTACATGACGATGTAGGTAGTTATTCTAACATAACTTTTTATAGTAAGACATACGGTTTCGCAGACTTTTTGTAGATATTGATGTCCTATACTATTAAGACATATAATATCGCAAGTTTATTTTGTAGATATTAATGTTCTCTATAAATCTGTACTAATTTGCTCTAGTGTCAATAGTTTCTGCAGCGTACCTACGGGATATCACGATGTTATTTGGTATTCTTTTTCACACCTTCATCATTATCAGCCGGAAGACGTCCACTGCTGAACATGGGCCTCCCCCATAGAACGCCACTTGGACCGGCTACTCGCTTCCTGCATCCAGCGATTCCCCGCGGTTTTTATGAGGTCGACGGTCCACCTAGCGGGGGGCCGGCCTACACTACGTCTTCCGGTGCGTGGTCGCCACTCGAGAACCTTTCTTCCCCATCGGTTATCAGTTCTGCGAGCGATGTGGCCTGCCCATTGCCACTTCAACTTGCTAATTTTGAGAGCTATGTCGGTGACCTTAGTTCTCCTACGGATCTCCTCATTTCGGATCTTATCACGCAGGGAAACCCCAAGCATAGCCCTCTCCATTGCTCGTTGAGCGACTTCAAGCTTGTTAATAAGGCCCACAGTAAGGGACCACGTCTCAGTGCCATAAGTCATCACTGGCAACACACACTGGTTGAAAACCTTGGTTTTCAGGCTCTGAGGTATTGGGGACGAAAAGATGGATCGAAGCTTCCCGAACGCTGCCCATCCGAGCTGGATTCTTCGTGCGACCTCCTTGTCGAAGTTGGACCTACCTAATTGGACAGTCTGTCCCAGGTAGACGTACTCGTCTACAACTTCGAGTGTATCGTTTCCAACAATTACCGGTATAGGTGGAACATGGACATTGGACATGATTTTTGTCTTATCCATGTTCATCTTAAGACCAACCTGTTGGGAAACTCTACTGAGGTCGTTGAGCATGGTGCCGATATCCTCGAGTGACTCCGCCATTATAACTATATCATCGGCAAAACGAAGGTTAGTGATGTATTCGCCATTAATGTTGATGCCACATCCTTTCCAGTCCAAAAGTTTGAAAACATCCTCCAATGCGTTAGTGAACAGTTTCGGAGAGATGACGTCTCCCTGTCTCACACCTCTCTGCAATGGAATTTGTTCCGTACTCTGGTCCTGTAATCGGACTGACATAGTGGCCTTGCTGTATAAACACTTCAACGCTTCGATATACCTATAGTCAATTTGGCATCGCTGCAAGGACTGCAGTATGGCCCACTTCTCGATAGAATCAAAACCTTTCTCGTAATCCACAAACACTAGACACAGTGGCTGATTATACTCTTCGGTCTTCTGTATAATCTGCCGTAGTGTATGATTATGGTCTACGGTGCTAAAGCCTCTTCGGAAACTGGCTTGTTCAGGAGGCTGGAACTCATCAAACCTGCGTGCGAGACGGTTCGTGATGACTCTCGAAAACAGCTTGTACACGTGGCTCAAGAGCGATATGGGCCTATAATTCTTCAATAAGGTTTTATCACCTTTTTTGAAGAACAGCACCACCACGCTCTTGTGCCACGTTTCCGGTGTTTTGCCTTCGAAGATGACAGAATTGAATAACTTCTGGAGGACTAAAAGTATCGGTCTACCACCCGCTCTCAGAAGTTCAGTCGTAATTCCGTCCTCTCCTGGCGCCTTGTTGTTCTTAAGCTGTTTGAGAGCCATTCTAATCTCGTACAGGCTGATGTCCGGGATGTCTTCGGTATAGTGTCGGACTAACTTTGCTCTGGTGTCCTGAGTTGCTTCAGTAACGGGTTCGCGCGTCGAGGTATATAACTGTCGATAGAAGCTCTCAATCTCTCTTAGAATCTCAGGCTTGGATGAAACGATACTGCCATTTTCGGTCTTCAGTTTTGTCATTTGGCTTTGCCCAATAGACGAATCCTTTGCAAACACTTTAGAGCCCTGGTTCCGCCCAATTGCTGCCGTAATACGCGCAGTATTATAAGCACGCAAGTCGTGTCGCATGGACTTCCAAATTCGTCTATTGAGTTTACCGTAATCCGACATATCAACTGCGGACTGCAGACTCATTTCGCTCCGTTCTGCCATTAGTTTCAGAGTTTCTTTTGAGAGTTTTTGAGCTTTCCTGCGGCGTTTGGTCTCACAGAATTCGGACCCAACCGCATGGACAGTTTCCACCAACCCGTTGTTCAACTCATCCACTGTGTCGCATTCAGCTAAGCACTGAAAACGGTTTTGAAGTTCAAGTTGAAACTTTTCGGAGTTTTGGATTTTTCACACCTTGGGTAGTACTTATCTTCTGTTTTGTTTACGAGCAGCTCAGTTCAGTTAAGTCGGGTGAATTTTACAGGTTTTTGTTTTCTGTCAAATAAAAAATTGTGGAGCTGTGATAATATGTGCTTGCTTTTGAAGTTTTCTTTGACTCTTTTCTTTTTCCCATGGACAAGTTCTGACCAAAGTTTTGTAGCGAATATTTTCTATCCCACCACCCCTTTTTACGTTTTTCTATAGTCTTCTGAATACTAAGTAAGCCGCACTGAACATCACTACCTCCTCGGGCGACATATTGTTCACCATTGGCTAGTGTGTACAAGACAAATGTCGAGCAACATTGTCCCACGAAGTCGCAAAGAGTCGCCACATGAATGTCGGGCGACATGTATCCGCGACATGTCCCCTAGTGAATACGCGGCTTAAGACAATTTCGATCTTTTCTGATCAAATAAAGGCGTGATAATTTTTTATTTTAAAATTTTGACTTTGAAATGGATTTTATTAGACTTTTGACTGGGTTACGAGACCAATACTGGGATAAAAGTTTGTTTACAAATGATTGTAAAACCAATTTTTATCCACTAAGTTTAATCAATGAGTTGACAAGATCAAGTCAAATACAAAACAGGACTAAGATTGAACCTTATGGTACTCCGCATGAAATTTGATATGGAGGTAGATGAGGCGCTGGATATATATACGCACATAGGATACTTTTCATCATCATCATGCATCACTATGCGGGTGTAACCGCGTAGCGCAGCTAGTATTAATAAAGTGGTTTTAATAGAATACAATATACCCCGCGATTGTGTAATAAGTAGTAATTATAATGAAGAATAAAAAAGGACCGTACGTGTTTATTTATTAATTTTATTTATTTATTTCTTAACAAAATCCACAGCTCTTGTATGTAAACAATATTTCTTAAATTTTAAACTTAAAGCCAATAACGGATTTACATTATACGATCCTATATTATTAATCGACGACAGTCATAAAGCAGGATGTAGTACTATTTAATATTGACCTAGAATAATTTCAACATAATAATATATATAGATAAGTTCTTAAAAATAATTAAGTTACATGTGTATTATATAATGAGTGAGTATGAAGATGATGAGTGTGTTAGAGAGCTTCCTATAATAACACCAAAGTCATACAAAAGTAGAGCCTGGGTATTAAATAAACTCATGTGTGCATGTGACCTCTCCTAATGATCGTCTCATAAGAGCCAAACTCTTACGAGACGATCATTAGGAGAGACTGGATTACATACTTCTCTTTATAAGCGCCGCAATTACCCGTTTAGAACCCTAGGCTCAACTGCGACACTCAACTATAGAATTGTATAATATTCCTCAATTACTCATTGTTTCAACATTGGAGTTTATATTTATATAATTTTTTTTTCAGTAGGCAGTTTTTTTATTTTTTTATTATTGCTTTTGTTCACAGACTCAATGGGTCCGTGGCATTGCTTACATTTATATTTTAAACTTATATTTTTTATTTTTTTGTAATTACTAATGGAATACAGGAGTAATTTTTTTTCTTAACTAAACTTACATAATACATTTGTGAAGGCCTGAAGTGCACTTTGAAAACTTACTTAGCCTGAAGGGCACAATACGATAAGAGCATGAAGGGCTCAAAACTTTTTTTTAATTTCTTAGCTACATACAATTTAAGAAGAGGGCCTTTTTGCTTTCTTATTTTTTGTACACAAATAGACTTTTAACTAATTTCTAAATATCGTACATACCGAGAGCATACCGGTGCAAGCAGCGCCCGTTCACGAGCTTGACACGTGTTGGCACACGTGTCAAGCTCGCCATCACCCTCCTCAACCATATTTGAGGGAAGAGGACGACCACACGACGCCGCCGCGACAAGAAGCCTTTTAGTGAGCGTGAATGCTCAAGGTGTACACGCATACATAATACAAAAGCCTAATCTTGTCCAATTTTTTTTTATACAAATTTTTATTTATGTAGGCTTTCTCCACCCGGCCCAGGGTCTCCGTCACATCCACATTCCGATCTTTTATGGCCATCTGCAAGTAGGCAGAGTTTAGATCGTTTACTATTCCATGTATTATTTTCTATTTTATCTTTTTCACTAGTCAACCGGACTAACAACCGAATTACTGCTACTAGAGAGTAGTAATAGTTCGGTACTTTGTACCCACCGGACTATTGCCACTGAAAAGTTGCACTAGTTCGGTCAACCGGACTAACAACCGAACAACTGCTACTAGAGAGTATCAATAGTTCGGTGCTTTGTATAAACCGGACTATTGCCACTGAAAAGTTGCACTAGTTCAGTCAACCGGACTAACAACCGAACTACTGCTACTAGGCCAAATCTGTGGCACAGTATAAACTTGCAACAGTATGGAAATTAAGCCTAGTTGATCAAATAATTATCTATGCCCCATTGAAGCCATAGGGTTGTCACTTTTAATGTTTTAAGGTATTGTTTTCTTTTTTAAATAAAACATTCGTGGTTCTGCTGTAGACATTAAATCTAGTTAATTTAAACCAACTGTCTGCTTTATATGATTCTCATGGTTATAACTCATTTAATGAAACCCCTTGTGTGCTCCGTACTTATTTACAGTATACCCGTCTCCCCAGCCCACTCTTTCAGAGCTCCATTATGCCATTATTCTCTACGCCATATGAGTCTTTGATCTTCCAGCCCAATGTCATTCTGGACTTTGGCATTGATAAAAGCACAATAGAAGCAAACAAAGTTTTTACCAGTATTATTTCAACAAAATTGAAAGATTGGATCACAATATATACAGATGCTTCTAAATCCTCCGATAGCCCAGTTGGTGTTGCGGTGTGGATTCCCTTCACTAAAATCATTCTTAACTTTAAATGTCCTCCTGTCACTTCCATTTTTACTGGTGAATCCATTGCCATCCTAGAGGCCATTTTTTTCGTAAAATCCCATAATTTAAATAACTGTATTATATTTTCGGACTCTAAAAGTTGCCTTCAAGCTATCGTAAGTAACCCATTCAAATCAAAAACCAGGTTCCCTATAATTTTAAAAATAAAACATGCCCTATATCAATGCCATATACTAGGCATCAACATTATACTGGGTTGGATACCAGGGCACTCAGGTATCCAGGGAAATGAATCAGTTGATTCATTTGCCAAAAACGCTGTTCACACAGGTTCTAATCAGCACTCTCAAATTTACTCCCATGACATTTCTACCACCTTAAAACCATTACTGATAAATACATGGAACAAAGAATGGCAAATTTCTAAAACCATTAAAGGCAAATTTTATGGCGATATACAGCCCGACATCCCTAACAAACCCTGGTTTTCAAAATTTCAAAATGCAGACAAACTTACCACCTCAACTATTTGCCGGTTGCGTTTAAACCATTCCTGCACCCCTGTTTTCCTGGCTAAACTAAGGATTAGGGATCATTCGCGTTGTGAATGTGGTCTGGACGAAGGAAATATGGACCATATTTTTTTTCGCTGTCACAAATATGACTGTTCCCTATATGATATAATTCCTCCTGATATCCCTCGTCCCATCTCCTGCAAATGTCTCCTCTCCCTTGTATGTACCCCTTTCATTGTTAAACTTTGTAAATATATTCATAGAAATAAAATTAAGTTATAAATACATGTGTAATTCCCCATAACTTGAAATTGTTCCTTTACTAAATTTATCTATATATTTTGTGGTTGAGTTTGTGTTTGTGTATGTCTTGTAGTTAGAATAACTATCTTTGTTCCAGATGTTAACACTATCTCTTCTGCTTGGATAAATAAATAAGTTACCATTCAGATCTCTTTTACCAAACAATCCTCCTTTGTTTGGTGGTCTATCGTACTACGTGACATTGGCGAAATTGTAGTGGCTCCCCTACAAAAGCTATAAGGAAGAGTTGAAGTTGATCGTTTTCGGTGACGTCATCGATCATCATCGATGACGTATCAAGTTCGCTCACGATGACCGTGGGCTTTTAAGGGAATGGGAATTGAATTAATTTTAATCCAAGCATTAACTCAACTTCTCAACTCGTCTGTTAATAATGTACCGTCCAACGTTGCCTAAGCTAACTCATCTCCCGTTTTAAGTTCTTCTCATCATGGCCTCTCTCGGGCTCCAGTGGAACTGCAGAA
The DNA here is from genome assembly GCA_917880725.1 of Selenia dentaria. Taxonomy (NCBI): domain Eukaryota; kingdom Metazoa; phylum Arthropoda; class Insecta; order Lepidoptera; family Geometridae; genus Selenia; species Selenia dentaria. The sequence goes on from OU862893.1 coordinate 26,383,375, forward strand.
GCATAAATAATAAAAAACATGATCTTTTGTATTTAATTAATAAGTACCAACCCGTAGTGGTAGCCCTCTCTGAAACATGGCTTAGATGTGATTCCTTTTTTAAGGTTCCGCACTATCTTTGTTTCAGGGAGGACAAACCAATTGCGGGTGGTACTGCCATTCTTATAAAATCCTGTGTAAATAGTACTCCTGTAAATATTCCATTATCATCATTGTCCGACAGTTTCTCTATAGTTGCTGTCAGACTAAAAAACATAACATTCATTTCTGTATATACACCCAGGCCATCTTTAAATATTCTGAACCAAATTAATTGCACTCTTTCCAAGATTAAAGGCCCCTATATAATAATGGGCGATTTTAATATTCATCACCCAGTCTGGGGTTGTGAAGCTTCAGATCCTCTGGCAGATAGTTTATTCAATATAATGGATAGTATAGGGTTGTGCCTATTGAACTCAGGGTCCCCTACCCGGCGTACAAAACCCTATGAGCAGATTAGTGCTGTTGACCTGACAATGGTGTCAGCTAGTCTAGCTCCATCAATGTCGTGGAAAACTTTACCTTTCTCTTTTGGTAGTGATCACTTCCCTATTCTGCTTGACCTTCCTTTTTCAAAAATAATCCCAGTTACATTTAATCCTCTTATACAATACAAATTGAACAATAATACTCAGTCTGTTGAATGGACCAAATTTGCATCATTGTTAGAACTAATGAGTTCTGATCTTCCTCCCATTATTCCCCATTCATTGAACAATTGTCTTAACTCATTTATATCATGTATTCACTCTGCTGCCAAACAATCATTTCCTGCTAAGGTACAAGTTCTAAAACATAGATCACCTCCGTGGTGGGATCATGAGTGTTCAGTTGCTGTTGCAGATAGGAAGAGTGCGGAAGAAACTTATTCTGAGGACATGACAACTGACAATTATGTTAACTTAACTTTAATCTTGTCCAGTACAAAAGAAATTCTTCACTCAAAAAAAGCAGATGGTTGGAAAAAATTCTGCTCAACTATTTCTCCTAATGTGCATCCTTCTTTTGCATGGAAGTCTATACGAAATTCCGTGGTTCTTATAGAGAACCTTGTCCGCCATATCCTAGCGATAAAAACTGGATTGAATATTTTATGGATAGTTTAGCGCCTCCATTTGTCCCTTATTTTATCAATGCTGTTACTCTAAGTTCTACCCATGATGTAAGTTTTTCTTATTTCTCTTTAAAGGAATTACAATATGTTCTGTCTTCTTTGAAAGATTCATCCCCTGGTCCTGATGGAATCCCTTATTCTTTTTTGGTAAACTCTGGGTGTTCCACCTTAAGTTATTATCTTGGCATGATTAACTTGATGATAGATATGGGTATTGTTCCAGCTCCTTTGAAAACCCAAACTATCATACCAGTGTTAAAACCTGGTAAAGATCCAGAAAGTTATATAAATTATCGTTCTATAGCCATGTCTTCTGTATTGACTAAGATTGCAGAGCACCTCATTAAGAATCGTCTTGAATGGTTTATTGAAAACAGAAATCTTTTACCTAACTCACAATATGGATTTCGTAAAGGTAAAGGTTCTCTAGAATCTTTATTAATGCTAGTTACTGATATCAGGCTTTCTTTTTCAAGAAATGAGTCTGTTGTTGCTGCATTTCTGGATATCTGCTCAGCTTACGATAATGTAGTCCTTTCCATCCTTAAATACAAAATGGAAAACATGAATATTCCGGGAAAGATCATTAATTTCATTATTAATCTTTTTACGGACCGCTCAGTCCAACTCAGAGTTGGTGGTGAAATTAAATCAACTAGATTTTTAAACAAAGGTCTACCACAAGGCTCTGTATTAAGTCCTCTTCTATTTAATATTTACACTTATGACTTAAGCCAGTCTGTTCTGCCCTATTGTCGTATATTGCAGTATGCTGATGATTTGTGTCTATATGTGTCACATGGTGACATATCAAAATCAGCGCAGAAATTATCTCAAGCTCTCTAATCGTTAAGCATGTGGCTTAATAGGTTTAGATATAGCCCCAGCAAAAAGCTCTATTGTCATATTTTCCAGAAAACGTTTAAAACCTAGACTTAATTTTCTGCTTAATAACACAAGAATTCCTGTACAAAATGAGAAAAAGTTTTTAGGTCTAATTATAGACAGCAAATTGAACTTTTCGTCCCACTTAAATTATATTTCAATAAAATGTGAAAAAAACCTGAACATACTAAGATGCTTAGCTGGCGTTTGGTGGGGTTCTCACCCTTTTTACTTAAAGCTCCTATACAATGCTATAATTTGTAGCGTAATAGATTATGCTTCGTTCCTCTTAGATCCAGCTAATAAAAAGGCTCTAAATTCTTTAGATGTCATTCAAGCAAGAGCCTTACTTTCAGATATGTTTTTGTTCCGACTATTTCAGTTCTCTACGCATCCTATTTTTCCAAAATTACAATTGTTGTTGAGTTATATATCATTGCCTTATTGGAAACAAAAAAAGTTCCCTTGTCTTGTTATGAGCTACACAAAAATAATAAACTTTAGGTTCCCAACTCTTAGAAACCCTAAAATCCCCTTTTTTGAGTTTGATTTTGAAACTGTCTTGTTTGAACCCACTCTACATCTTAACCTAGATTTAGCTAAAGGATACATTTCTGCTAATAAACGTTTTTTGTGTATTCAAGATGATCTTTGGCGTGGTTGGCACTATATTTTTACAGATGCTTCTAAACAAAATCAAGAAGGTTGTGTTGGTGTTGGTCTATTCCACCAAAATTATAACATTATTCAGAAAATAAAGTGTCCGCCTGAAACATCTGTCTTTACTGGTGAATGTAGAGGGATCATGGAGGCTGTTAACTACATACTTCTTTTTAAATTAAGTAAATCTGTTATTTTCTCAGACTCCTTGAGTGCTCTTCATTCTTTCCAAGCTAATCCATTTATTCATGGTTCAAGAAACTGGATTATATTTCAAACTAAAATTATTGCTAAAATGTTCATCTCTCGGTTATACGGTTCATTTAGCATGGATCCCCAGCCACAGTAATATTTTAGGTAATGAAAAAGCAGATAAAATTGCGAAGGAATCAATTATTTGTGGTGATAAAGTCCCTTTTCAGAATTACCCGCAAGATCTATTACTTATTCCTAATCACTACCTACAATCTAGATGGTCAAAAAGGTGGTTGATTTCTAGTAAAAGAACTGGTACTAACTTTGCTAAATATCAACGCGATATAAGTAGTAAGCCTTGGTTTTTTAAATATAAATGTGATAGGAGAACTAGTTCAATAATATCTAGAATGAGATTTGGCCACTGCTGTTCTGATGTTCATCTTAAAAAACTGAGAATTAAAGATACATCAATATGTGAATGTGGAATGGATGAAGGCAACCTCAACCATGTATTTTTTTCTTGTTCCAAATTTGATCATTGTGCATTATATTCATCTCTTGTTGATCATAAATTTCCACTACCTGTTCATATAGATAATCTTTTGTGTGACATCAACCCCTCCTCAGTTAACATAATAGCATCTTTCATACATTTAAATAACATAAAACTTTAGTTTGTATATTGCTTAAAACATTAGTTTCATCCTACTTCAACAAAGCATCCTGTAAGTAATAATATAATAGGTACCCTGTAGATATATGTATAAGTAAGTAGAAGTAGTATGTAGTTTCATAAAGATATTTTCCTTTGTTTCAGATTGCCCTTATTTCAAAAATCGTTTATTTTATTTTTTTCAATAACTCTTTTGACGTGACACTGGCAATAATGTTCTAAACGAATTACGTTAGCTGCAGCCGAAGGACTTAAAAAAAACCAAAACTGTTGGCAACTAATTTATTTTAAAATATAATTATTACAATTTAATTAATTAACTATTGCTAAACTATGCTATGTACTCCGGTCGAGGTGTGTACCAAGAGTAACGCAAACGCCGCTCCACTCGTCCGGTGTCGGCTTCGACACGTGTGCTGAGTCGGCGCCTCGTGTTGCACTTTGTGCCGCTTGTGCGCAAGTAGGTCGCAGCTACGCTGCATTTCGTATGATATTGCAATATGTAATTCCTCCACCCGCAGATCAGCAACTATTTTCCAGCGTTTAGTGAAAATGTTGCTGGATAAGCCGCAGGTTTTTCAGGATCTTCATATACATGCTTCGGAGATGTTTGGTCATCTTGATGTTGAGGTTTGCTGCGTTTCCACAGGTTGAGACGTCGTAGAATCATGGTGAGTCCAAGTGCGAATGCACCGAATAGTACCACATAAAAAGGTAGGGTGGTATGGTAGAGTGCGTCATCTGCCGTCGTGTCTCGTTCTAAGTTCGGTTGCATCATGGCTTGGTTATAGGCTTTATGTAGTTTTCTTAAATCGATAGATTGCAGAGATATCTTATGTGAGCGTACAGATTTCTCCTTGAAATTATATGAGATATCCGTGATCAGAAGAGGATGGCCGGATATTTGGTCGTTTTCGTTAGCTATTGTAAATTCTGACGTCATCAGGCTGCAGTTGATAGGAACGGTGATTAAGTAGCTCCCTTGAAGTTGCTTGTACTCTTCTCTTCCGCATCGCAGGTGGGTTCTTGTAGTGCGAGGAAATGTAACGACGTAGTCCTTGTCGTCCAGTTGCTCCATTGCTTCCTTCTCCAGGATGATGCTGGTTCTTGATTTGGTTTATGGTGTCTTCTTCGCAGAGGTACTGCTTGTCTACCTTCGGGCATTCTGCCTCCATGTACGCATACGCTTCCTTATTGGTTGCAAGGAATGGAAAGGGAGGAATAAGGACTTGACTATACCTATTCGGGGCTATTGAAAGTTTGTATAAATCAAATATGTCTTTGCTAACAATGGGTACTTTGAAAACTATGACTATTTGTCTGTCAGCATAGTATGACCCAGGCTTTATAATACTATAATAATCGCGTAAATCTAAATTTAATATTCTACTATCTCCATAGATTATATGGACTCTATCTATCATATTTCTTAAAGTATTTACGTCTACCATAGAATGGTGCGTGCTCGATGCTCGCACTAAAGCTAAAATATTTTCTATCCTAAGTAATTCCTTAAATAAATCATCAACATTTTCCGTTATAATAGTCAATAGCTGAGCAAATCGAGCATATTTTAAGAGGCTAGTATCTTTATAAGCATCGCTGTTCAATAGAAGCTCAAGTGTAGCATTTATAAATTGTTGGTTCTTTACTAATTGGTCTATGACGTCGTTGTGTTGCGTCATCCATTCTTTACCAAGGCTTATATGGGAGTTGAACTCGGCAATAATTTTATTCTCATTAGTTTTCAAATTTTTAATCGCGTTATCAAACTTAATTGCATCCTGATAATCCAAATTACCAGTGAGACTTTTAATTACGGACCCTAGACCATCAATTAGACCTCTCTTTATCCGGCTAGGCTCTAAGATTTTCAAATGATTTAAGACCTTCTCAATTTTCTGCGATAAATAATTAATTTGTAGCTCGTATAAAGCGTGCGTATCATTATTTAATTTAAATTTAAAATCCATTAGCTGTTTCCTAACCGCGAGAGCCTTATTCTCTATGTCATTAATCTGAATGTACTGTAAGAAACTATGATAATGAGTTATAAGACGAGTTTGTCCGAGTTTATACGGTAGAAGTCCTGGACCGTTGTTAAGACTTTCAAGTCTTATCTCCTGCGTTCGAACAAGATGCGCCATGATCATCAGCAGAATTCTGAAACAATTTATTACTATTAGGTACTCGCTTAAGGCGAGATTTAGCTACCGGACCACGTTTTCGCGACGTATATATATGTATGGGCAAATTAGCGAGAACTTTGTCCTTAGTGTATCTCGGCGCTAACTTTTGTCTGCTAGCTAACGGGTTTTTTATGAAGACTTGCTGTTCAGGATCGTATTGAATTTCAGGTTCCCTATCCTTATTCCTATTTTCGATTAAAACAGTACGATTATGCAGGGCTGATTCGTTTATGATATCATAAACTAATTTCATCTGATCTCTATGACTTTGAGTATATTGTTGTAGTAAATGCTGCGTCAAATCTATTGCTACGGGATCCCTAGGGTCGAAATGTCCAGTAATTATGTCGAATGGTCTGCATTTAGTGAAACTGTGAACTGAGCTATTGTAAGCGATTATCGCGTATGGTACAAGATTTACCACTGGTTCGTCTTTACGTTGTAATTTTAAAAGTCTCAGATGTTCAAGTAAAGTCGAGTGAAAACGCTCTATGTTGCCGTTATCGTTAGGTGAGTGTGGGAGAACTTTATGATGGTTCACATTGTGTGTTCGTAAAAATTCCGAGAACAATTGGTTGCTAAATTCAGTTCCATTGTCTGTAACAATAGTTAGTGGTAAACCATGGTGTGAACAATATTTTAATAATGATTGAAGAACGCTGATGGCGGTTCCATCACGAAGATGATATGCTTGCCCGTACTTAGAAAACACATCTACAAACGTACGTTACGTTTGTAGATGTGTTTTCTAAGTACTTTTCGCTCTCTACAGTGAACAAGTCCATATGAACTATTTCTAAGGGCTTTTTAGGTGGTGGAACGATATTGAACCGCGGTTGTACGGGGTTACGATCGTATTTCCCTTGACCACATACAGTGCATTCGTTAATGAATTTCGTTATATGGTCCTTCATTTTTGGCCAGAAATATTTCCTTGAGAGGGACAAGTAGCACTCATTGATACCTCTGTGGTTAGTTTTTCCTTCGTGGTAGTGCTTAATTATTTCCTGCTGTCTGAGATAAGGTTTGACATTCTCGAGTTCAATCTTAGTTAACACAAGATTCATAGATGAGCTCTTAAAGTGATTCTGTATGATTGGGATTATGGAGTAAAAACCTAATGGAGGGTCAATTAGAAGTCCTGTTTTAACTTTTGGGCTAACAAATTCTTTTATGGCATTAACGACGTCATGTTCTAAGTTAGATTCGGTAACTTATACAGATACGCGAGTATGTGTATCAAACGGTTTCGATACCACTGGTCGCCTTTTGACATCACTAACAATCGTAAAGACTAACTGACGATGAAATCTATTCAGCGGGTCGTCGGTAATAGGAACTTCCAATATTGGATTTTCGTGACTGGTATGAGCTGTCACAGTCGCAGACTCGTCATCTGGGTCGGGTTGCTCCGAGCGATTTACCATGAGGGAGTTGGTTTCCTCATTATAAATCTCTACACGAGATAAAGCGTCGGCATTAGTATTGGATTTTCCTTTTTTATACGACACAGTGAAATCGTATTCGCTGAGTTTGAGACGCCATCGCGTGAGTCTCGAATTGGGCTCTTTCAAGCTCATAACCCACTGCAACGGTTTGTGGTCTGTAAGTATTTTAAATTTCCTGCCAAAAAGATAGGGTCTAAAATACTTAGTGGCCCAAACTATTGCTAAAAGCTCCTTCTCAATGGTGCTATAATTTAGTTCGCTGTCATTGAGTGTACGGGAGGCGTAGGCAATAGGCTTGTCGGAACCTATGGGACCTTGAGATAGAATGGCCCCTATAGCGACATTAGAAGCGTCTGTTGTAAGGACAAATTCCCTATTAAAATCAGGGTACTTAAGTATCGGGTCATTTGTTAACAAGGTTTTACATTTTTCAAAACTCTTGACGTATTCAGAGTCAAAGGTAACTTTCTTGCTCTTCTTTAGACATTGAGTCAATGGTTTTGTAACTCGTGCAAAATCCGGTATAAATTTCCGATAGTACCCTAATAAGCCCAGAAATTGTTTTATCTCTCTAGGTGTTTTGGGAATAGGATATTTTTCTATCGCCGCTATTTTGTCAGGATTGGGTTTCACTCCTTCACTGCTAATAACATGACCTAGGTAAGCTGTTTCCAGCTTCAAGAACTCGGACTTATCCATCTGTACCTTGAAGTTGGATTCTCTAAGTCTTTGGAACACCTTTTCAAGATTGATCATGTGCTCCTGCAGCGAGGTGCTGAATACGATAATATCATCAAGGTAGACCAGGCATACCTGGTTCTGCAGACCTCTGAGGACATTATCCATCACCCTCTGAAAGGTAGAAGGCGAGTTCTTTAAGCCCATGGGCATCCGAAGGAACTCAAAATGCCCATGTTCAACATTAAATGCGGTCTTCTGGATGTCAGAGGGTTCCATCTCTACCTGGTAAAACCCACTGGCCAGGTCTAGGGTTGTGAAGTACTGGCACTTCCCTAACTTACGAAAATCAACCACTAGACGCCACTTTTGTCTACCCGAGGCATCCGCCTTCTTTGGAACAATCCAAATTGGTGAGCTCCACGCGGACTCAGAAGGGCGTATGATACCTTGAGTCAACATTTTGTTAATTTGGTCGCTAACCTCTTGTCGATGAACAAAAGGGTAACGATAACTCTTTGTATGTACCGGGATATCATCGGTAGTTCGGATACGATGTTTTATCTGATTTGTGAAAGTTAAATTTTCGCCATCAATATAAAAAACATCTGCATACTTTGAGCAAAGAGCCATCAAGTTAGCCTTTTCTTCCTCGTTCAGATGATCCGTGCGAAGTCGCGATAAGACTTCATTAACACGCGCGGGCCATTTTTCAGTGCGCGCGCACTCAACATTAAACAACTCTGCGTGAGCAGGTTGATCAAATGAAAATACAACGTCGTTGTTGTTTGGATTTTCTATCTCTAATATACCTCTGTTCTGAACTACGCTAGTAATGCATTCATGAATAATACAGTTACATATGAATTGTTCCGGAACGTAAACTTCGCTATCTTGGGTGTCTATAGGTATTCTGACCAACTTCGTACTGTTTGCCGGAATGATATCTTCGTATAAATTTACATTTCGTGAGTTATACAATAAGATGGGATTTACTGCTGACTTAGTACTTAAACATAGTCTCTTTAAGTCAATTTTAGCTTCCCATTTAGTGAGCAGATCAAGACCAACTAATCCATCAAAATGATCGTGAAACTTGTACACGAAAAGTTTGATCGGTTCAGTGTCATTTATTTCTGAAAAACAGGGAACTGTAATAGAATAATCATTCTGACTGACAGCATGAACATTTGTGACTTCAAATGGATCATAATCTAACTTTACGTGCGAGTAAAATTTCTCTACAGCATCCGGGCTGAGAAATGACTGGTTCGCGCCGGTGTCTATGAGGAGTTTTAAGGGTGGATTACAAATCTGAATAAAGGGTAGCTGTCGTTGAGTTTGCAGATTGACCTCTATTTTGGCTTGTCTGATATTGAGGCCTTCTGAAAAAAAATTTCCTGACTAGTGGAAGGCTGCGGCTCTTCAACCGTGTCATGGACATTATAGTGTTCGTATACTTGAGCCGTTTCCGGCCCGTAGTTCTCGTGGTCAACGTACTCGTACGCATAAGTCGGGTATTCATTGTAATCAGGACAGTAGTTAAAGTCAGGCTCATAGTGATAATCATAACCATCATTTGTACATTCATTGAAGTTCATTTCACGGCTTCTAAAATAATTTGTAGGTGGTGGGTTGCCGTGCTTACTCCAGTCGTGTCCAGTTAGTCCAGTCGGGGGTAAAGCTCTAGGGGTGAAATGTTGTATACCGCTCATAGGCTTAGGGGTAAAATTTTGGGGTTGATTACGAGGTTGAATTCGAAACGCGTTACTCCTAGCATTATAGTTTGGTGGTGGTGCACTAAACATCTGCTGTGTTCGAGTCGGCATGCGGTATTGAGGCTGGTTTTGTGGTCCTGCATTAAATTTAAATTGGTTCTGTGGCGGACTAAATTTAAATGGTTGAGGCGCCATGAACGTAGGCCTCTGACTAATGGGTGCTAACATCATAGGTGGTTGATAACCGTGCCTTGGTGCAGGAGGCATTTGAGTAAGAGGTTGAGTTCTCTGCTGATGCTGAGCTCTAGGATGTATTTCATTATTTCGCTGTTGCAAGTAAAGTATGTTCACTTCTTCCTGCACGAATTGTAATGCCTGCTCTATCGTTGAAGGTCTCATACAACGAATTCGAGAACCTAAGGGTTCCTGTAGACCTCGTACAAAAGCTTGCATAGAGAGCTTCCTATATAATAAACGCTTTGATTCAATCGTTGTGGCGATAGTTTCGTGCAATGAAACGTATGTCATAATCGTGCTAAATAACGTTTGACAATGGTCATAAAATTCCTGTGTAGTCCTGTGACCTTGCGTGGCTAAGGAGAGGTCATTATACAATGCGGTCTCATCTCTTTGGTCAGCGAAGTTATTTATTAATGACTCGCGGATCCCTAACCAATTATCAGGAACGCCATTTGAGTTTATGATTGTGGCTGCGGGCCCAGTTATTTTATTTAATATTCCATTTAATAGACACAAGTTACATAATTCATTGCCGGCCTCAGCACTCATATAACATGAAACAAGTTGATCACATATTTTTATAAATCGTGTGAGCACGTTCGGATTTCCATCGAAATCTGGCACTGGGCGTAAGGCCTTAAAAATAACATCAGGGTCATAAGGCATTTTTAATGAATTTATATCTAAATCTAAATCTATTTCCCTAATACTATCTAATTCCCTATGACGGTGAGACTGGCGAGATACAGTCTCCCGATCACCCCGATTCTTAGGATGAAAAATCTTGAAAAATTACAAGGATAAGTAAGGACTAAAAGGAGCAACACAAAAAGAAAGTTTTTGCGTACTTACAGTTGCATTCTGGTTTCCTCTGCGTATCAATTGTCGGATACTGGTCCCCGGAGCTGCGGCCACGTAGATTCGGATATTAGATGAAGACTTAGGAGCCTGCCAGCGACTATCGGAGTCAAGCCGTGCAACGATTTTTGGAGCTTTTCAAGCTTTAGACCGCGCGCGCTGACTCTAATATCCTACCGACTGCGCCAATTACGTTAGCTGCAGCCGAAGGACTTAAAAAAAACCAAAACTGTTGGCAACTAATTTATTTTAAAATATAATTATTACAATTTAATTAATTAACTATTGCTAAACTATGCTATGTACTCCGGTCGAGGTGTGTACCAAGAGTAACGCAAACGCCGCTCCACTCGTCCGGTGTCGGCTTCGACACGTATGCTGAGTCGGCGCCTCGTGTTGCACTTTGTGCCGCTTGTGCGCAAGTAGGTCGCAGCTACGCTGCATTTCGTATGATATTGCAATATGTAATTAACGTTTGCCAAATCAAAAACAAACAAACAAACAAGGGAATGGGTGTGCGAGCGCCGCGAGTGATTTCGGTCCTTCCAGGAACGTAGCCATAGTCACAATTTGGATATAGTCTGATTTATCTATGGTTCATGCGCCATACAAAAATAATAATTCTAGCCCGAATTTTGTTTTGTAATTGAAATGAAGTAGAATGTGAATAATTTAATTCAGTTTTAGTTTTACAAACTACAATGAGTTTATTGTTTAATGCCTTAAATAAAGTTGCAGATAAAAAGTCGTAAATCATTAAAATAATAGAAAGATTTGATCCATGATGGATCAAGACGACGAAATTAAGTCCGGTTGTTTACTATTTCCGCCCGCCGGAGGGAATGTGTTTAGTAAATTCCCGAAAAAGGTTTGTAAGCACTGTTATTTCTATGTTGTTTTAATTTTGTACATTTATTTATTACATTTAATCACGCATTCGAAAAGCACGCGTACTCATTATGACATACATGCACTTTTATGACTCAGAGGTAATGAAAAGCAGGCTATCTATGCAGTTGCTGTATTGGAACAACCTGTTTCGAGTATTTGCATCGGTCGGTATTTCCGACTTATTATTGGAATTAATTAAGGCCATGTTTAATAGTTTTGTTTTCACTTTTCAGAAAAATTGGCAGCAAAAGTTCTGTGTATTACTCAATTCGAGCAAACAAGGTATTGAAAGACTCGAAATATACGACAACAAAGATGATGTGACATCTGGTGCCATTCCAAAAATCATTACTTTAGAAAACTGCATAAAAATAACACACTCTAGTCCAAATACTATTACTATACTTACCAAGTCTATAACTCAGCAGCTTAGTGCCCCATCTGAGCCCGAAACATTGGAGTGGGTCACTGCATTACAGTCTGTGGCCTTTAGAGGAAGGGATTCAAGTCCTATTAGTTGTGATGAAGATAATGATCTGTACTGTTCTTCAGGCGAAGGAGTATTCTCTGTGAAAATGTGCCCATCTGATGCCTCTAGTAGGTGTGGCTTTGAACCAACTAGATATCTCCTGCTTCTAACATCAACCGCTATAGAATTAAGGGATCTAAATGACAACAAACTCTATGCTACATGGCCTTACAGATATATCAGAAGATATGGTTATAGACAGGGCAAATTCACATTTGAAGCTGGTAGAAAATGTGATACAGGAGAAGGCATCTTTCATTTAGAACATCCAAACCAGTCTGAAATTTTTAAATGTCTATCACTGAAAATGAAGACAATGAAACAAATGATTGGAAATGATAACCTGCACAGCCCCGAGCATTCAGAATTTAACATCCAGTCTAGTGTCAATTTGTTTCCTGGATCAAGAAGTCCATTAGTGGCAGCAAAGCCTGATGACTTAAATTTGACACCTCTATCATTCAAATCTTCTTCAATTGTAAGCCAACAAAGTTCTGTCTCTGAAAGAGACACAGCCCCTCTACTAATGCCTAAACCTGCCTTGAAACCGAAGCCCCAAAAACCGCCACGTAAAATAATAAGTCTACCAAAAGGAATAGTTAAAGATATATCAGCAATGAGCAAAGAAATCTCCAGCTCTACTGATGAAAGCATAGATTTCAGCAGATATAAAAAGCTTGATAACTATGAACCAATAGAACAAGTAAAAAGAGAACCCAGTCCTTCAACCGTGCCATATGACAAAATAGAAGTCCGCAGTGAGGCATGGAAGACATTAGGAATTGATGATCCTGATCATACAGAATGCATTCCAAATTTGAGTGATAATCCAAACTGTATGAAACTTATATCCAGGTCACAAGATAACCTGAACTCAACTGGCCCTGAATCTTCTCGTATTATACTTCTTCCCAGCCCAGTTGTAGATCCTGAGGATGAAAATTATGATAGGTTACAGTATTTTGGATCTACAAGTAAACTCAACAAGTCTTCACGTTATAAGAAAATTGAAGCAAGACCAACAACACTTGCATTGGGAGAGGCAAAATCAAAAGACACATGGAATGATTATGATGAAGTTGAGAATGTAATGCAGACTGCTCGTTTGGCTGATGACTCTCATCTTGGATATGGGATGATACGAAAACCTAATACACCTGGTCCTCAAGTGCCTACTGCTGCTCAAGTCCAAATATTACAGAATCAAGTTGGCTTAGAAGAAGTAAATCGAAACATCTGTAATGGCACAGATTATGCCATTGTGAGCCGTCCGAAAAGAGTGTAACTTTTCTCATAGATTGTTATTTATCTTAGTATAAAGACTGAATTTTTACAGTGATTGGTCACTTTACCATTTAGTTTTAAGGATTATATAAGTAAGTGATAAAAGAAGTAGAAAGGTTTTTCACTCTGCTTTTTGGAATGAAAAAAAAATTTTGTTCCCTTATGTTTATTAAAATTATTGAAGTAAAAGACAATGTTATGGCAACTCTATTCCAAAATGAGACTGTTATGCATTCCTGTTTTGATTTTATGTTATTAAGTTTTAGCCTGTATATTAATTTTACGCACAAACCATAATTTTTAAGAGATTGAGGTTATTATAAAAGTGATTATATTGTGCCTTATTTTTATAGACATTTTCTGATTACCAGTTGGTGCCAATTTTAAAATAGCGCCATAGGCAGTTTATAATTAAAGTATTAAGAATATTATATTTTGATAAAGGGTTTTATCTCAGTAGTATAAGTGTGAAATATAAAATTATGATTTTAAAACTACATTTTATGCGTAACATTAAACAATGAATCCTTGTTGATTATGCTGCACAAACCCACACTACTGCTACTAATTATTTTATTATTCCTGAGTAATTACATTAATTTTGGAGTTTTCTATGTTATAGATTATAAACAGTGCTAATTAAAACAAAAAAATTATGAATGAAACGCTCATAAATTTACGTCTCTGGTATGCAAAGGGCTGCATTGCATATTTAAGAATTCAACAGATGGTTTGACTTTAAAATGTAGTTCTAAAATTGAATTTACATTGCAGTATCTTGAATATTAAAGTAGTATATTTAGTCTGGCCATATTTTTGTGATTTGTAATCTTTTTAAATTGAATTTGTATATTGCAGTATATTAAATATGAAAATATTTAGACTGGCCATATTTTTGTGATTTGTAATCTCTTTATATTAAAATGAAAATAAATCTTGTAATCCTGTAAAGCATGTTTTATTACAAAACTCATAGTCGGTGACTAATTACCATTATTTTATTATGCTAACCATTAACATCTTATTGTTACAAGTGAAGGATAAGAGTGAAATAAGATACAATGATAAACTACAGATAGAAGTACCTCAGAAGTCCAGAATAATACAAAGTGTGTGTTGTATGTATGTAATATGATAACTTACTGCACAGTAAGTTAAGATATTGTTTTTGCACATTACATACACATAATCAATATTTTTGACAATAGTTGTTGATACCACAGGTAATTTAATTAGTTGAGAAAATACCGATAAAGCGCTCGCAGGGGGCGTTCAAATTAGGAATCTGTGGGTGAAATGTTGTTCATGTCTCTTTCTGTTCAGCGTTCGGAAAGCTACAAGAGAGGTATTTTTGCCACCAAAAAGTGCAATTTTTAGACCCACATCTGGAGCATGGTTGTTTGTGATCGTTTTATGACAGCAAAATCATGCTATTTTAGGTCTTATGCTCAGTTGAGCATTCAAATAGGGTATGGGCAATGTTTTTGAATGAATGCTTTAACAAAAGAGGCATCAATTACAATGCCACCAATGCTAAACGAACGCACCTTAAGTAAAATCAAAACAGCAGTTAATACTCAGTTAGAAAAGGTTCAAACATCTGGTAATGCCTTGCACACTAGATATTCAAGGCTGAAGGACTAGCAGAGAAATTTTCTGGAATGGTAACATGTCTTTTAATTCATATACCTATTTAACATAGGTACTATTTAAAAAAAATTACACAATGTTATGCAGTTGTTGCTAGATTCCATACAGGACAACAATACAAACATACTATCTATTTACTATGAATCCTGGTCTTATATATGAACATCAGACATTAATCCGTCAGCATCAGGTTTACGCTATAACAAAAGATTTATGAATGGACTGGAGGCTTGCTGATTCCGATGGGTTAATGGCAATGGTAAACATATTTTTTATATAATATCAAGTCACTAGACAGAAAAGTCATTTGATTGTGTTAATGTACCACTCCTGCTTATATCAGTTGTCACGGCACTGCTCACCATCTGGCAGCATCAATAGTTGTTTAAACTAGTTATTAAGATTAAATTGTTATACACAACTTTCACTCTAACGGCCTTACTAATAAACTTCGCTATACCAGGAATAGTTATTCGTATCTATCTGTAAATTTTTCGCTTACAGTAATAGTCATGCGTGAGAGCAAAACAAAGAAAGTTATGTCTAGTATAAAGTTTATGCAACGTTTATTAGTAAAGGTATAAGTAAATTACTTTCCACATAACCGTATTGAAGATTATTTCTTAAATGAAGACTCGCCAGTCACCATATTTTAACAACACAATAGTTATGATTTCAGGAAATGCAATATGTGTAGTTAACTAAGATGAGCACATAAAACTGGAGGTGTTTATTCTTTCAATAGAATGGGGTGTTCAAACTTCTCTGTTTTTTTGATAATTTCATTAGCAATAAATTCTAAATCATTTGACATGATTTTATGAACAGTCTCCCCCTTTTCAGCCATGATGTCTTCAATGTTCTTTTTACCATTCATATCAGAAAACCAGTTGAGATTGTCAGCAATTAAATGTTTATTTTCACATCCATCACATATAACAATAACTACACCCTTATAATAAGCAAGTTTAGTAATGAACTTTGTATTTCTTGTGCTACATTTCTTGCAAGTAAACATCAGTTGGAATTTTCCTTCAGTTGTCTTTGATGTGGTAGATATTTCGTTGAATTTCGTCATGTTTGTACTAAAGTTTCTTGGAGATTGGACCTTAGGCGTGGAAGTAGCGAATGTTGAAGTGGGAATAGAGAGTCGTCTTCCGAAATAAGAATTTCCAATGCTCGGAAAAACAACCAAATTGTTCAGCAGTCGAGGAGAGTGATATTTCACTATGAAGTCTATGAGGGTTTTGTGCGACATGTTAGTCTTACAAGTTTATATATTTATTTCAACGGCTTATATATTCTTCGAACGAAATGTTCTTCACCTGTTTTAAGATAACCTCTTTTCTATGTTCTTCTCTTCACGTATTTTTTACAAAAAAATGGTCTGGTATTATAATTTAATTTTTTTGTCCTCAACTCCACAGACCAACACAACACGGACCACAGACAAACAGATGTTAACGCGCACAGACTATTTTTACATATACTTCCTAATCTGTGACAATGATTATTATAGGTACGTACGTGTTCGTCTAGCCATAGATTAACAGACTTAACGTTAAGCTATGAGGGCCAAAGAGAATATAAACACTACGTTTTAAGAGCCGGGACTTACGTAGAACCAATTTTTCATTCATTTAGGCTCGAAAGCTACAAAAAATAACAAATAAACACGACAAAAAATAATTATTGCCAACATAATCTAGTAACAACATCTGTCAGCTAAAGGATTGGTAGAAAGAGTAATATAAAGGGCTGGCAAAAAAATAATGATATTAGAATCAGATAATGAAATATAACGATACATAATAGATTCGGCACGAAACTTTCGCTTAAAAGCCCGGTATTTTATTTTAAAATATATGTTAATAAAACAAATATAGTTTTAAGATTAAATATATATATTTCTAAATTTAAAAAACCCTTTCTATAAATTACAATTAAAATAAGTTCATTCGTTTTCATTCCGATGACTATTTTACAAGTTATCTTCGAACATATTTAGCCTAGGTACCTTTCTGCACCGACTTGTCCGAGGCTCTCTGAATATCAACTTCAAGGCGCAACGTGTCCGTCTGATGAAGTCCAGGCTCCGACCAACACTGCTCCAAACCATGGCAGGATCTGAAACATTCCAGTTAAACCTGGAGAACCAATTCGCTGCCGTGGAAACCACCACAGACGTAAACCAGAACCTCGAAAATGTGACTCGGGTCCTCAGGGAAGAAGGTACGAGATTTTGTTACATGCAGCGTAAGGGCAAGAAGTCCAAGCTTTCAGAAGAGACTTTGGGGCTAATGAAGGAACGACGTGAAAACCCACCCATCACTTCGTCAGAAAAGCGGACTCTAAACCGAGAGATCAACAAGAACGTACGACACGACCTCCGGTGCTTCAATACTCTTTTGATCGAAAGAGCGATCGAGCAGAATCGGGGGTCAAAGGTGTTCGTACAATCTCTTGGAAGAAGCCACCTGAAAAAGTTGACCATAGCTAGTGGAGAAGTCGTTGCTTCGAAGCCGGCAGTCCTTTAGGAAGTGTAGGACTTTTATGGCCGATTATACGCATCGCATGCATCTCGACCTGATCCCGAAAATGATCCTAGAGCCACGTTAACACGCCATTTCACCGAAGACTTGCCAGAAGTCAGTATTGGCGAAATCGAGATCGCTCTTGGACAGCTTAAAAATGGAAAAGCCCCTGGAGAGGATGGCGTTACAACAGAGCTACTAAAAGCAGGAGGTAAACCCGTACTGAAGGAGCTCCAGAAGTTTTTTAACGCTGTCCTGTTCGAAGGGAGAACTCCAGAGGCGTGGAGTAGGAGTGTGGTCGTCCTGTTCTTCAAAAAGGGAGATAAGACCCTGCTGAAGAACTATCGACGCATATCCCTTCTAAGCCACGTCTATAAGCTGTTTTCAAGAGTGATCACGAACCGTCTTGCGCGTAGACTCGACGAATTCCAACCACCGGAACAGGCTGGGTTTCGGAGCGGATACGGCACCATAGACCACATTCACACAGTGCGGCAGATTATACAGAAGACCGAAGAGTATAATCAGCCCCTGTGTCTAGCATTCGTGGACTATGAGAAGGCCTTTGACTCGGTTGAAATCTGGTCTGTTCTGGAGTCCCTGCAGCGTTGCCAGATAGATTGGCGATACATCCAAGTGATGAGATGTCTTTACGAAACCACCACCATGTCCGTCCAAGTACAGAATCAGCAAACAAGTCCCATACCGTTGCATCGAGGAGTGAGACAAGGGGACGTTATTTCCCCGAAATTGTTTTCAAATGCAATGCAGGATATGTTCAAGACGCTGAACTGGAAAGGACGTGGCATTAATATCAACGGCGAATACATCTCTCACTTGCAATTTGCTGACGATATCGTCATCGTGGCAGAGACGCTGCAGGACCTGCAACAGATGCTGAATGACCTGGCTGACTCTTCTATACGCATCGGCCTACGGATGAACTTGGACAAAACCAAGGTCATGTTCAACGAACATGTTCTACCGGAACCGATTGCGATACACGGCGCCGTTCTCGAAGTTGTTCAAAAATATGTGTACCTCGGGCAGACATTGCAGTTGGGAAAAAACAACTTTGAGAACGAGGTGAATAGAAGAATTTGGCTGGGCTGGGCAGCGTTTGGGAAGCTACGTCGAGTCCTTACTTCGCCGATTACACAGTGCCTGAAGACGAAAGTCTTCAATCAGTGCGTCCTACCCGTCATGACATACGGAGCCGAAACGTGGACACTGACGGCTCGAATGGTCCACAAGCTCAAGGTCGCTCAGCGGGCTATGGAAAGGGCTATGCTCGGTGTTTCTCTGAGGGATCGCATCAGAAATAAAGTGATCCGTCAGAGAACCAAGGTCATCGACATAGCCCACCGGATCAGCAAGCTGAAGTGGTAGTGGGCTGGCCATATTAGCCGTAGAACCGACAACCGTTGGGGTAAACGAGTTCTAGAGTGGAGACTGCGTCTCGGCAAACGTAGTGTAGGACGTCCTGAGGCACGGTGGAGTGACGATCTGCGCAAGACGGCTGGCAAAAACTAGATGCGAGAAGCCCAAGATAGACCTAAGTGGCGTGCAATTGGAGAGGCTTATGTCCAGCAGTGGACTGCTACAGGCTGATGATGATGACCTTTCTGCATCCATATTATTTCATTATATTATACATTTACAGGTCTTTTTCTTCTTCGTTGCGCTCTTGACAGAGCTGTCGTGTTCATCATGCAGTAGTGTTGGTGGGGCCAGAAGTTATATGTCTCTTAAACAGGCACCTACACTTATTAATTCAATGCATATGTAACTTTGTAATCATATATATTTATATAGGAAGCCAAAAATTTTTTATGTAGTTGATATATCTAGAAAACTGGATTGACATTGCAAAATATTTTAGTTTTTTTTATTTATGCACTAAACACTTTGTGTTCTAAATTTAAAGTTTCTTTGTCTACTACAAGTGCGTTAGAGTTTTGATGATCGGTCAGTCAGTCAGTGAGTGACAACATTAAGAAACTTTGACTAGTTATAATTCTTAAACTACTGGTTTAAATAGAATGAAATTTGAAATATACCACGTTTATTCAATGCCTGCTAGGTTACTGAAATCCAGGCTTTTAGTTTTATCCACAATGAAGTTATAGGGGGTCGTAAATGGCCTAAACTGCTTCGAGAAAAGTATGGTACTGCAGTGCCACTTTTTTACTTGACTTGGCGGGGACAGTACCGTGCCCCCAGATATGCCATAAATAACTGTTTTTATGCCACAAATGTGGCAAGTCATTAAAGACATCTGAAATTTTCGTCCCTATAGTTTTTTCTGTAGTATTAATTTTTGCATCCATTTTTAGTACATCAGATTCACAGCGACGACAACGCCCGCCACGTACGACAGCACGGATAGTCTGATTTATCTATGGACACAATTGCGAAAGTCAAAGTCAAAAGTCAAAATCATTTATTCAATTTAGGCATCAAAGACGCTCTTATGAACATCAATTTTTCATTATGATATACTTATTTATTTATTTGTTTATAGACGAGCAGCAAATTGCTGATGTGTCTATATCACACAGCATCGAAAGTTATGAATTTCACTTTGGATATTCACTTATTAAAGTTAGTGTATTAGTTCGTAGCCAGTTATCGAGCCGGTTCTTAAAACAGTTAACATTGTTGGCGGTCACAATTTCATTTGGTAATCTGTTCCAATTGAGTACCACTCTGTTGCTAAGGAAGTTGTGTCCAATCTTTGTACTTGAAAGTGTTCGAGCTATTCCAGTCTGGTTTCCTCTGGTTGACCTTATTGTTTCCTTGACCACTATTTCATGAATACATGGCAGGTTGTATTTGTGCGTGATTATCTTGTATGTTTCAATGAGGTCACCACGAAGACTTCTTTCTTCTAGTGTAGTGAGGTGCAATGCGTGCAGTCTGCCCGAGTAAGATACTTTAAACGACTTTAAAGACTCTACCGCCGCGTTCCAAAATATATAGAGTCTACTGAGAAGAAGTGGCAAGAACTCTGGGCCATTCGAATGCCAAGACTTGCGACTGACCAAGATTGCTTACAACCGCACTACTCACGTCACGTTACAGCGTGGCTTACAATTTGCTGTCACAATCTGCTGATTGCTAGGACGGACGATACGACGTCCAACGTCCAACATGTTGGAAGGGCAAGGGAGACGTAATAATCACAGCACTTATACATACGATGCAATATGCTGGATCACATCACAGCATTGCTACAGCATATTTCATTCGAAATTGTATCGTGTGTAGTGTAGATAACTTTTATCATACCCTTCGAGATATATTATTTCGAACTACGACATATAAACCTTGCCATACGTAGTATCTTAACAAGTCTGTGACCTAACCTAACCTATAGCATAGAAATAAACTACATAGACCAAAATATATACTAGGAAAAAGACTGGTATCTTTAAACTTTTTTGCGTTATATATACATTTAAAGCCAAGATAACCAAGGATAGATGGCGCTGTAGATGTATATATATATATATATATATATATATATATTTATATATATATATATATATATAGGTATATAGCATAATATATATATCAATATCATATATATATCATAATCAATTAGTATCTATATTATGCCCACGTATGCAACGCATTGTTACATCTAGACTCTGGAATTAGTATGAAAACCGTTTAACCAGGAACATACTTAATAAACGCAACATTGCTTTACTGAAACACTGTTTTAAACTATCACGGTTGTTCTCTAAAATTATATGATTATTAACGGGATATTTACCGTGGTAATGAGCATCTGCTGGACGCGGGTCCTAACCACTGGATTGAATTCCATAACCCTAAAATCTTGTCCACCGAACGCCATTACATACCAAGGCTAGTAAAGGAAACTATTGAGATCTCGAAATGCCAGAATTTCAATCGAGGTGATGGTTTTCAACTCGCCAGTGCGTGGAATCCAGTATTAGGTTGTTTTAAAAATAAAAGTCCGCGTTCAAAATGTGTTCAAAATACTATACGCAGTGATACAGTGAGTGTGTTTTGTCGGGACTTAGGATCGAGTTCGAGTTCCAGTGATAACCGTAGCAAAAGACTAAGAAAGAGGGTAGATCGTTATGTCTGCACCTAACTTTTAAACTTTTTGACCAACCACCCGCATTCTTCAGTCTTCCCGTGAACATGGTGCATGTAACTGCGCCGAAATATCGGGAGCTCATTCCACAACCTTACCACGGTAAATATCCCGTTAATAATCATATAATTGCTTTACTGTTTTCATAGAAATTCAAGTCTAGATGTAATGCATTGCATAAATTGCATACGTGGGTTTAGTTTCTCTACATATATTTTTATATAGGTACATACTATCGCTACTATATAATTATACACTTTTACACACTAGGCTGTGTTTTGAGATAGGTAACAATAAAATGGTATATTTGCTGGAATACGTTGTTATTGTTAATCATCCAATTTAACCATTCGAAATCGGATTCAGGAATTGAACTGCTCATAGAACAACCGATTTCCTGGTCCTGGTCAAGGTATTATTGTACGTCACATTGACATGTACACGAAAAATGACTGTAATCGTGAAAAGAGAGTTCTGTCAAAACACAGTTAATAAAAGATATTTTCTATTTTAATGCATTATAATAACGACCATTAAAGAAAAGGACAATAAATTGGACAACAATTATTTATTACAAATTTATTGATTATACATTTAAAACGCTTAAGGCCACAAACAAACAATTTTGTAGTTACTTCTAGAATAAAAATTAAAGCTTTGAAACAACTATGAAATCAGAATATAACATTAACATCAAAATTTTCAGACACATTTGTTATATCATACAATTAGAACATATTCACCTGCGTTTACAGTAAATCTCTACATCTCTACACATGATCCCATGTACTCGTAATAACATGATTCCATCTCTCTCATGCTATGTGAGGAGCACCGTTGCGATACCAGGTATTCTGCCTCTAGTTAGTAGCATGCAAACACAGTGAGTATTTCGATTTGTAGGATATCGTAGCAGACAAAATCATTGGAAATCACTGCGGATACTAAACAAAAATTGGGTGACAAACGTAGTGAATATCGTGCAGAGCTTTAGAGACTTGAGTCATACAGCAATTGTTATGGGTCTGTCAATTAATATCTGGAAATGTAATATATATATATATATATATATATATATATATATATTATAAACGTATGTATCATACATAAGAACATTATTGGCCATCAATGCTATACATGCATAGCATGCAAACTTATTTACGTAATGTTACCAAAATTTGAATGTAACACAGGCTTTTAGCTTTTTTGATTGATGTAGGTACTTCAATTTCATTTCATGTTTAGTAATCTCATTTCTACCTGAAAAAAAAAAGTAACTGTTTATGAAGGGCAGTACAAAATATCCATTAAATTTATAATTAGCAGAGCATTACCTACAATAATTATATATAATATTATGTTATGGAACCCTTTGTGCACATGTCCGACTCTTGAAAAAAATACCGCATTGTCAAAAAAAATTGTCACACAATCGCTCATCTTTACTTTATGCTAAATTAATTGGCTTTATTATTATTCTCCTCATAATTTTTTTATATTGACGTTAAACACCGTGCTTTTGAAACAAATAAAAATATCATAAACACATTTCATTAAAAATTAGTCACGTGCTAGACTCGCGCACGAAGGCTATTTTCAACTTGCGAAAAATACAACCCTGTCAAAGACATCCTAACTAATGTTGCAATTTTGTTTATGTGTTACGTTCTCACGCCTAAATGGGGATTTCGGCAAAGGTCATAGGATCCTTGTCATCGTCATCATAATTATCTTCATCATCATTTATCACCATGTGGGTGAAACAACGGAACGCAGCTAGTACATTATAAGGACTGGTGCGAAGGTTAGTAATAGGGTCTCGTTGGAACAGAAAATCCGGAAAATAAAATAGTAAACACAGTGTCATTTTGTTTAGTTCGGCCTTGGCAAAATCTAAGTACCTAAGTCCCATGTTCCAGAATGCAACTCAAATATAGTGTGATATCTGATCATCTAATCAATACTTGAGATTATAATCTCTGCTTGAGCATTGTTTATAAACTATTCTCAGATGAACTAGTTTCAAACCGATACACAGTCAACAATTTGTTTTTTCTACGGAACAATCTGTTTTCGCTTAAATTTGATTACATTGACAATATTGGTGCCGTTCTACACAGAATTTGATAACGAACCAGTTGACTCAACAGCAGCTTTGCTCGCTTGGTCTTGTTGTAGCAGCTAGGTGGAAGCACCTTTTTGGAAGTTCAGGGTCCTGAATTGTCAATTTATACTAAAACTGGATAATAACGTATTTATCTTTCTCTAGATTTTGATTGTTTTAGTGCACATGACTAGTAGGTAACGAGAAAAGTTACCAATGTGTTACGTTATAATACTACACTTAAATAACGTGTTACATTTGACTCTCATTGCTGACGACTGATGCTAGTTTCATCTCTCATTCATGCCGCCTTAATGCGGCACATCGTGCGTGCTTTGAGAAAATTTGATTGAATACCTGGTTAGGTTAGGACTGGATGGACGACAGGCTTTGTTTTTTCATAACCCACATTCATAAGTTAGCAAGTACTTCAGATAATTTATTGATTCAGGCGTTACTTTGCGGAAATCCATTATCAAAAAACGATATTAAAAATATTTAGTGACACTTCCGCTGAAAAGAAAACAATGATTTTGGCCTATTTGGGGGCGTGCACCATCCTCCCTACCGCATAAAATGCTAATGGGAAGAATACAAAATAAAAAAACACAAGAAACCCCAAATAAACCAACACCGATTCGACACGTGTTTCGGCTCTACACGAGGCATCCTCAGGAAATGTTGACTCGTCGAGCGCTAGACCGATCACTGTCGGTATTGATCACTAAATATTTTTTAATTTCGTTTTTTTAGCAAATACTTACTTACCCTTTCCTCTCCCCATCACCGACGTATTTTCGAGAAATTATTTCACGTATTTCAACGCATCTCAGGCAGCGAATATTGCCTCAAGGCCCTTGGTACGAACCCTCTTGACTACCCCAAATTTTCAGTTTCCAAATTTGAGGGACTTAATATACGAGTAAGAGATCAAACCCAATTTTGATTAAATCTTTTTATTTAAATCTTATAACTTAATTAAGTAACTAAGTAATAGCGAGATTTACACAAATTCGGTGTGTGTACACACACGCATGCGGTTTTCGCCCACATAGAATTTATATATAGGTAGGTATAAATTATATGCTGGTACAAGTCAAGGAAAACATAATACGTAAACTATTTACCATCTTTATATCCTTGCATTCTGGTACACGATTTGCTATGTGGACAATCACTGAATCTGGTCTCCAGCAAAACAAATCACCACAAGTTCTTTGCAACAGTTACCACATGGAGCCAACCTCAGTTCTTAATAGGAATAATATACTCCGAGCAGCCGTACTGTTTTCTACAATAAAACTATAACAATTAACACATGGATTAATTGGACGTACATAAAATTTGTGATTTAATTTTTATTTATTTTAGATAATTCAAATATAAACGTGAAAAATTTTCTGAAATCTCTCTGGTAAAGTAAGGCTGGCATCAGGCAGCCGGAATGCCCCTCTGGATTCATAATCTTAATTCACATTAATAATTCAGAAAGCCCAGAATATCATACAAACAAAATCAGTATACTCCACACACATTCTGATTTCTTCAGATTATTATTTTTTCAGATCGATCTGTAAGATTGATACTGAGATTCCGGGTCGGAATATTTAAGATTATGATTTCATAACGCGCGTATTCCCATACATTTTAATAGAGCGGCACACACATACTGAAATCAGATTATGAATAGGGTAAAACCGGGCTATCTCGCAGTAGTAATGTAAAACGCTGCTGAATAATTATTTAACTGATTTTTAAATGAAAATCACATTGTATGAAGGTTATAGTTATTGATTCAAACAAAAATAAAACTGTACATATTGATTAAAATCTTTTTTTGGATTTTATTCCGCAGCAAACATAGCAATCTCACTAATATTCGAAATGAGAAAGTTTAGATGGATGGATGCATGCATGGATGTTTGTTACTCAATCACAGCAGAACAGCTGATAAATCTGGTTGAAATTCGGCACAGAGATAGATTATAGTCTGGAGTAGCACATAGGCTACTTTTCTTCATCATCATCATTATCATCATCTATCACCACGCGGGTGAAAAGGCCTAATATCATTGTGCTTAGCATAGACAAAATAACAAGATCGTAATTTATGACTTATTATCTGTCTATAGAGTTCTATCAAAGAGTTTCTGTAGTCAAAACCACGCTTTTTGAAATATAATCGATACACTGGACGGGCTCGGCGATAGAGTCGGCATGTCATCCATCCTTGTTGTTTAGCCGACTGTAGTCAAGTGATTCCGCCATCACCACGGAGGTTAAATACCAGTCTAGCGTAGCGAATCGCCCGCAATACTTACATGTTATTTTCAAACACATCATAACAAACTGTTTCACCTATAAATATATCTTCGAAGGGATATGCAGCGGCGCGGTAATATCAGCCTAGCGGTCTTGAGTGAATTGATACTTTTGCCTTTGGGTATATGCTCGAAGGGTTAATCAGCGGTTTTTTTATCGCCTACGTTTTGCCAGTTTATGTTTTGGTCCCGTGATCATGTAACAGGGGGCGAGCCTATTGCCATCTACGGGGCACTGTTCTAGTCACGGACTGTTATTGAGAATATCTTTCTTTCTCAGAAAAACACAATAACTGTTCCAACCTGGGGATTGAACCCTTAACCTCGAGGTTCCAAAATGGAACTTCTACCACTACACCAAGACCAAGCGAGCGAAGCCGCTGGCGGCTCAGCCAGTTCATCATATGATGCCACTGACATTCTGTTGTAATCGAAGAATCTGTCAGGGTACTGTTGTAATTTTATCGCCGTAACGTGTTACTGACTCTCCTTTAAAAAATACAATATCCTTCCACTACCTTGCATGTACATCATGGAAGTTTGTAAATTTGTCCAGGATCACCCAGAGCTTTTTGACAAGCATTCTGACATGTTGCAAAAACAAACCAGGCATCGAAATAGACTTTATCTTCCATCGTGTAGATTACAATTGTTTAAAAATAACGCTTGTATTATGGCAATAAAGATTTATAATAAATTACCTAAAGACATAAAAATATTAAATAAGACCAAGTTCAAGCAAACATTGAAATCCTGGCTGCTAAGTAATTGTTTCTACAGCGTTGAGGAATATTTTAAATTTAAATAAACATTATAATATACTGAGTACAGAAATTGACATTGTGAATAGGTGTAAAAATGGAAGTTGTATGTAATGGACGTTGTATGTAATTATTGACATTGTATTATTTGAATTGTGTATATTTATATTATGACATCTAACTATTAATCGCATAAATTTGACTATCTCACTGATTTTTCTTATTGTATAACCTTAATTTCGTTTAGTTAATTAATGTAATGATAATAATTAAATAATGTAATGTATAATAATTAATAAATGAAATCGTATATATAATTTAGAAGTATTAAGAAAAATCATAAGTATTATTTTGAACATGTTGCACACCTCTTTATGAGGTAGATTGTATATGGTAAACTTTAAATTTAAGATCTTTGTACAACTACAATCATATGCAATAAATGAATTTGAATTTGAATTTGAATTTGAATTTACTCTGTTCACATATAAGAATGAATCCAGTATTTGCCTTTGCATTTCTTTTTTTTTATTATGTACCTAGAGCCAAAAGTAATGCGATTAGTGTTCATTCCCCTTCCATAAAGACGTGTGCATGTGCCGGCAACCACGAGCACGAGACTACTGATCAATCTGATTTTTTAAGATAATATGTGTGAGGCAAGACGACGGAATTAAGATTATGAATTCCAGGTTATGAATCCAGAGAGCTATTCCGGCTGTCTGATACCAGCTTAAATAGTAAAACGAAGTGTTTTTATTATCTTTGGTAAATAGAACTTTTCTTTACAATTGCATTGTACTCGTAGGTTTGTCTATTTGCCATTCCTAAAGTTCATCGGTGTTACCCTGTGTGGAAACACATTTTTTAAAATTGTTTTTCATGTGGCTACATTGACGAGCAAATAGTTTAGCGCACCAAATGTAGATAGCAGTAGTTTCCATACATCCAAATATTATAAGAGAGCCCGGCATGATAAACTATAGTCTGATTAATCTATGACCTAACCTCAAAATTAAAAATTCTACTCGTCGCTGCATCAATAGTTGCGTTTATAAAAAAAACAATTACAATTAAAGCCAAAACAACCACAATTATTATGCTCTGTAAAATTAAACGTTGTCGTGTATGAAAGTCGATATGTCCCATTTCACACCCATGGTGTAACAACAAAATATACAATTTTGTATTACATTTTCACTAATATCGAACAAGATGGTATCTGTTTGGTTGACACCACAATTGGCTGACGAAATAATGAGATGCGACGATATATTTCAGCAGACACACAGTGTTATCACTGGTAAGGGTTCTCACTTCATATTATATTTTATTGTAATACAATTCATATCAAGCATACATAGACTTTCTAATTGGACTACGCGTCACTACATGGTTGTCTGGAAGAGATCGCTTTAGCGATATTACTGCCCATTGTGATCCTTAATTATAAGTTTTTATGTTTTCATGACAAAATTGTCTTAAAATATTTTTGTGTTATTTTACTGTACTGTGGTGTTGCAATAAAGTGTTTATCTATCTAGGTATCTATCTACACCAATATTCCATTTACTCGTTTTTTACAAAAATATCTAGAAAGTGATGTAAAAGTTTATGTAGGCTGCTACAGTACAGAAGCTACTGTAGATTGTTTGTTACAATGAAGATTTATAGAATTCAAGATGTTTCTTTTGTATTACTTTTTTATAAATATTTCCTACGAAAATAAGATGGTAATTAGTATAGTGTAACTTGATTAAATGTAATCACAACTTTTTTAAATTGAATATCCTTTGAATTATTATTACCTTTTTTTTAGTTCTTCGTTTATCTGAGATCAGTCTCTTAACTTTGAGCAGGTGATTTGCAGGCAAGTAGTCCTGTAGGAGTAATACTCCATCGGGTGTCTCTCCTTTTCATCATATTCAATCCTTTGCCTTTGATAGGTCTATGATGTGTCATTCATATCATGTGAATTCATTACCTGTGGTACCTACTGGAAAGCAAAGAGTTATATTTACTTGACAAAATATAGAGTCTATATTGAATCTCTGGTCTTCATATGGCCTGCGAGCGAATGTTCTCAGCAATTACTGTTGAATCCTCGCTGAATCATGCTCTTAAAAGTCCAGTATTAACATTTTACCTTTTGTTAGAAGGCTCAGTTAACTATATTGCACATGTGGCAATAATTAAATGGAAATGGGAAACAAATCTGATATTATTCTTAGATTGATCATGTATGTATCTTAGGCAGATCAAATTGACACCCTGAATTAATGCCTGCGTTTATGTTATGACTAAAAAAAGTGATAATGTATGCGTCATGTGGTTAAAAAATACGATGCACGGGGCCAAAAAGCATAAAGGCTACTTCCACTGTTTAATCCGCAGCATTATTATTTGGCCAAACATAATAGAATTTGAAAAAAACATACTAAGATTCCAAGAAATGCAACACAGAGCGTTATGTATGACATTATTTCAATACATGCTACCTAAAAACATTTAACACTATTAGTGCATTTAAATAGCCCCAGGTTGATGAAAATAATGGTAAAAACGCTTCCAAGGGTGTTCAAATTAGGAATCTGTGGGTGTAAACATTGCTTTGGACTCTTTTCATTCAGCATTTGCAAAGCTCAGAAATCTGACTTATTTATGTCAATGCAATTTTTGACCCACATCTGGAGAATGGTTGTTTGTCATCTAGTTGACAGCATAATCATGCGATTTAAGGTCTTAAGCTCGGTTTAGTGTTCAAGTTGCCAAAGTAGCAAAAATAACGTTTTTGAGCTTTACAAATGCTTTAAAAAAAGAACCTACAATGGCAATGCCATCAACGCTCCATTGCTAATCAAACACACATAACATCAAAGTTACAAATTTTTATTAATAAACTAAGCAATACTCAAAAACTTCTCAATTATGATTGATGAAATTTAAATGAGGCTAGTTTAGAGGTAACTTAACTAAATATTATGATTCATAAACATTGGTTGATCCAGTTAAAAGTTATGCATGGTCTGGTCACACATAAAAAATATGTGTAGACCTAGGAACCTTTTCCTCCTTTGCAAGTCAACTTCAAAAGCTACTTGTTTTAAGTGACTTGTGCAGGGTTACTACCGTTTTGCAAGATCATTACATAACAAAAGTCATCATTAACTACTTTGAGGCTGTAGCACCCACTTCTTTATGGGGGTGGTCAATTCACGAAAAATGTCCTTGGTAGCACCTATCAACTCAGTCACAGAGACAACCTTGTAAGCTCCTCAGCTCTTGCTATAGTAAAATTTTTTATGTTGTGGCAATCGCAATTTCAGATAAGGTAAAAAAGGAATTTTGACAGACAAGCCTACCCTTTCCATTGGTGAACTTTAGGAATTCAAATACCAATTCAAAATCAGTAGTCAACTATAAGTGCGTACGAATAGATCCTATCTGAGCGTTTTTAGCGAAAATAACGCTAAAAACGCTCACAAGGGTTGTTTGAATTGAGAATCTGTGGGTGAAAAGGTTGTTGGACATTGAAAAGACATTGTAAAGTTGGGCTATGAGGTTCACATGTTCCACACTTTTCGAAATGGTGACTTCTTTTGTTTTTTCGTAATCACCGCAGTTGGCATCTAAAACAAAACAATACATTTACTACAATCACAACAAATGATTTTTGCTCAAATTCACATTAGTCTCATTTACAACAATTATGAAAACTGACTTTTAAAACTTCACACATTTTAAGTCAATTTATTTTAATAAACAACATAATTTTTCTATTTTCAGATATAGTATCAGATAGAATTACCATTACCCACCTCATGGAAAACATGGGTGGAGTGTTAACAAACAAGGAAGCTGATAACCGGGAGAAAGGAATGCGTTTCTTCACAAAACTGCTTAAAGAATTCCCCAAAGACTATTTAAATGAAATGCAAGTGAAATTCATATCGAAATTCTACATTGACCGACTTAAGGACCACCATCGAGTTATTCCAGATGTATTAGAAGGATATTTAGCGATCATTGATATGACCAATTATAATATTACTAATTGTGCTGAGTTTTTCACTGTCTTGTTTAGAGAAGTGGCATGCCAGTCACAAGTGAGACAAGACAGGTACAAAATTTATCTGATTGTGCAGAAGTTAATGGATAAAGATTTGAATTGTAAGTTACATATGTATACCATAAATAAATTGTTATTTTTTGTGCTACAAATTAGCTATTTGATTTACATGTTTACACCAAATGTCTGCATATTTACTCATTACTAAAAATACAGTTAAATAATTTAAAAAAAAACAATTTTTTATTAGCATTTTTTATGCAAACATGCAAATGTGTAATTATATGACAAAGGTATGAGTGCTTATTGGGCAAATAAGAATGTCTGTAAGTGATTAGTGCTGTTGTGTTGAACTTCATGGACAGCTATGGTGCTTACTCTCCTAATATACAACTTATTTTTTATTTTATTATCTTGTCAATGGAAAGAAAGCTAACTTATTTCCATTCACTTTTTGTACGTACAGTTTTAATTCATGTGTTAAAATATGTATATTTGCATGTGATGATAATTATTGATGCTTATTTTGGAATTGTCCATCAATAACAGCTAAGTAAAGCAAAAATTGTACTTCCAAGATTTAGCAGCCTACTTCACAAAGCTTTTGTAAGCATATTGAGGCCAGCAAAACTCTTCGAATAGTTGATTTTAATAAGTTTTTTGCTTCAGCTTCGAAGCCATTAACCCTTTGCGTCCCAAAGACGTACATATACGCTCCGCCAAAAATCCGCCATTTAAAAAATTGCGCGCGGTCGCGGTAATTTAACTGTAGTAAATTATCTATTGAAGAAATTTTGTATCTGTAAACGGCATCATTACTGAGCATCTTTATGAAATGCTGGGTTGCAATCTAACACTTATTGTACAAAAATATCCCTTGTCCATTCCATTTCATTAATATTTTTCCTTTTTATGTTACAGACATAAAAACTCTTGGCCCGGACTTTGTATATGGTATTATATCAGCAATGGACGGCGAAAGAGACCCTCGCAATCTGGTGTTCCTTTTCGCATTTCTCCCATACTTCATCAAGCACATACCGCTTGGGCATTTAGTCGAAGAAATGTTCGAAGTCATATCCTGTTATTATCCGATAGACTTTCATCCGTCTCCAGAAGACCCCGCAGCAGTGACAAGGCAAGACTTGGCAAACGCACTAGCGCCATGTATGTGCGCTTGTCCAGAATTCGCGGAGCATTGCCTTGTTTTGTTGGTTGAAAAGCTGGATTCGAGCTTAAGGTTGGCCAAAATTGATTCGTTGAAGCTATTGGTTAGTTTAAATTTGTTTTCTTCAAATCATTTTCCATATGTCAAGTTTTGTGAACATCATTTTATGTTAATTTTGTAGACCATATTCAACATTTCTATATTCTATTTATATATAACAACTGTGTTGCATCTTATATGTAAACACAATGACATGCTAGGGATCGGACTTCTTCACTTTATATATACAAAATAATATCCATTACTTGTTTTGTAGGGCCGAGGTATAGTGAAGAGGCAAGCTTTCCGCCCTAGTAGTGAAAGCTATGTTAAATATCCTAGTTACATATAAACGGCTACAAACTCTAACTTAAATACCTCTTTGAAAGTAGAAATGTTTGAGAGTGTGTTCATCCTGGGAAGTATTGCCACCATACTTACCTATTTCTACCGCGATGTAGTAATTACAACATAACGCTTAAAAAGTATTTTAAGCGTTTATACATACAAGTATATTACGTTTTTTTTACATCCCCACATAGGTCTTCAGGTCTCAAACTAGACAGAGCCTGTACTATGGTAACGTGATGACATACACATACTTATATACATATACACAGCTCGATAAGACATGTTCATGCACACAAATGTTTGACCTGTTCGGGGATCGAACCCGGGAATAGCTGCTCAGAAGGCAGGGGTGCTACCAACTGCGCCAACCGGCCAGTTTGGAGTGTAATACGATATGAGACAAGAGTGTTTTTCAAACAAACAATTTTAAAACAGTCAATAAATGGCGGATGTTTGAAAATACTAACAATTTACTTTCTGAGAATGCTCCACATGAGAGTTGTAACATTGATAACATGATAATGTAAACACTAAAATTTATCACAATACTCCAAGAACGTCAGTATGTTATAACTATTATTCTATTTATATTATTATAATGTATTCATCTTAAAAAAATGTGTTTAACCAGTATGTGTAGTGCCCTGTCTATATGTGTTGTAGTAAGGTGTAGGTTGGCCGTTTATCTTAGTCCTCGCCTGCGCGGTACAGGGGCGCGGGGATATATAGTCGACAAAGGGGACTGAGAGAGGTGCGGGAGGTGGGCGCATTTTTGTTATAGCTCATTTCGATCGGTACGCGTTCCCAATATATAGTAATTATCTATGACTACGCGGGCAGCGATCGCACATGTTCATTGTCGCGGACGCTTTGTGAAAGATACACATGAGATTACATTCTCAAGATGTCAAAAGATATTCGGACATAAAGTTAATAGTCAGTGCAAGCACATGGCTTTTAATGTATACAAATATTTACAAGAAAAGTAAGGACTCAAATTCTATTGAATATTAACAAGACATAAATTGAAACAAAACCGTAGCAGAAGTAACTGGACTATCGGAAAAGACTGTATGTAGAATTATTGTACAAGGGAAATTATTGAAAGGCAACGAAATATTTAAATCACCGAAAAAAATCAAAACAGGTTCGCAGAAAAAAGAGTGGAAATAGACGATTTTACAAAAGGAGTGGTTAGAAGAAAAGTCAATTAAAAATATACAATTCTTTTACAAATTTAAATACAATTGATAAAAAACTACCTACACTGAAAACTTTGAATACTGAACTTAGAGAAGAGAATATATTACACTGCGGAAGAGAATATTTAAGGCTAGGCTTACAGTTACATGACCTTGGTTTTAAATTTGAGAAATGCAGTTCTAAAAGAAAACTCCTTATGAACAGCCAAATATAACATCGTGGAGGTGGAAATTCCTAAGGACTATTAAACAATTCCGTAGAGAAGGAAGACATATGACCTATATCATCATTATCAGCCGGAAGACGTCCACTGCTGAACATATCCCCCATAGAACGCCACTTGGACCGGCTACTCGCTTCCTGCATCCAGCGATTCCCCGCGGTTTTTATGAGGTCGTCGGTCCACCTAGTGGGGGGCCTGCCTACACTACGCCTTCCGGTGCGTGGTCGCCACTCGAGAACCTTTCTTCCCCATCGGTTATCAGTTCTGCGAGCGATGTGGCCTGCCCATTGCCACTTCAACTTGCTAATTTTGAGAGCTATGTCGGTGACCTTAGTTCTCCTACGGATCTCCTCATTTCGGATCTTATCACGCAGGGAAACCCCAAGCATAGCCCTCTCCATTGCTCGTTGAGCGATTTCAAGCTTGTTAATGAGGCCCACAGTAAGGGACCACGTCTCAGTGCCATAAGTCATCACTGGCAACACACACTGGTTGAAAACCTTGGTTTTCAGGCTCTGAGGTATTGGGGACGAAAAGATAGATCGAAGCTTCCCGAACGCTGCCCATCCGAGCTGGATTCTATATATCATGACCTATATATCATGACGAAACTTATGTAAATGCGTCTCTTAACGTTTCAAAATGCTGGCAATCCAAGGATGTACATGGCGTGCTATCTCATATTGGTAAAGGGGACCGTTTGATCATCGTACATTGTGGAGGTCAAACTGGCTTTGTAGATGGAGCACTTGTGATATTTAAATCCAAATGTAAATCAGTGGAATATCACAATTCTATGAATTTCAGTAAATCGATAACTGAAAAGCTGATGCCTAATATACCACCAAATTCTTTGTGATGTGATGGATTGTGATGGATAACGCAGCTTACCATTCGATTCGAGAAGAAAAAAAGTGGACTATGGCTTCTACCAAGGTAGTCATGCAAACGTGGTTACGATGACAAGACGTGGCTTTTGATGATGAGCTTAGAAAGAACGACTTATTAAAATTGTTTCAAAAGACAGAAACTGAAGATATTTTCTAAATTGACGAGAAATTGAAGAGAATCGGACATGAAGTGTTGCGTTTGCCTCCATACCACCCAGACCTGAACCCTATTGAGTTGGTTTGGAATAATGTTAAGTAGGTGGACCACAAAAAAAAAATGACCGGGATTATTTGCTGAATATTCCGTAGAGAAGTGGGGGAGCATTGCGTTAACCGTGTAATTAAAATCGAGGACGAGTGCTGCAAACATGATGGAATTCGGGATGATACTGTTGATTTAATTATTAACACTCGGGAAGACTCTGATGATTTCTATGATGGCTGCTTCGAAAGTGAAGAATCAAGTTCTACCGATACTGATATGAACATAAGTGATTGAGATTATTAATTTTGATAATTATTCTATGTAACAAATAGTACAATAGTTTATTACCAAATATTTTATTTACTTACCTATTAGCTTATACATAGTTAGTTCATTCAAATATTGTATCATCTAATTGATGATTTTCATTTAATAAATCACTATTTCTTCACAGCTAACCACTATGACGTCACATATCTTAGGAGCTATCTTGGCGCATTTCTTCTTGTGTGTCATCGCATTAAGTGCCCCCTCGCCCGCACCTCTCAAGTACCCTTTGTCGTCACACCCCCGCTCCCGTGTACCGCTCAGGCGAGGACTGAGATAAACGGCCAACCTGTAGTAGGACCATTGTCATTGTGTTAACTACAAAAGTGACATCCCCGGTTTTAAAAAATCTGAATCAACATTTCCTCAAATAATATAAGTAATTTTTTAAATCTTGTATATTGATATCGTCAATTTATTCCCATGTTATAAGGATCAACAAATCATAAAGATTTATATTTCGAAAATGTGCTATTATTTTGATTAAATACTTAGATGGCATATGAACCTCAATTTTCAATCTTTTCAGGCTAAATCCTGCGCAACCTTCAAAACTGAATCTTACGGCCCCTTCTTGAAAGCGCTATGGTCTTCAATCCACAGAGAAATATCTCACAAAGCTGACGAAGAGTTGAAAATGGCCTCTCACGAAGCGCTATCAGCCTTAGTCTCTAAGCTGTCCGACACTGCCAACACTGACCAAGCATTTGAGAACTTTGTCAAAGGAATCTTAATAGCAATGCAAACTGCGGTAGCTAATGCAACAACTGTAACCCAATTCGTACAAGCAACTAAAGTATTGCTAACAACTGCAAACGCATCACAAGAATCATGTATAATTATCACAAAATCTATGATACCCGCTACCATAGCCTATTATGAGTTTAAAACGTCGTCCAAATTACAAATAGCGAGCTTAGAATTCTTGGGTGATTTATATGATGTGGCCAAACACTGGAAAGTACTTGACGAAATTCAAAGTCAAGTAAAGGAGGTACCACAGCTATGTTTGACAGCAGTTAGTCAACCAGTTAAAGAGTATCAGATAACTGGATTCAGAACCCTTATACGAGTGAAAAATGTCTTAGGAACCGATTTAGTTGTACCATTTGTTGAAGTATTGATACACAATGTACAGTATAGTCAAGATCCTGATTTACTGAGGGTTAGCGTTGAAACCATACATACTATAGCTCGGAAATATCCAGAATTGATAATGGACTTTGTTGTCAAAGGCAGGTGTGATTTAGACAATTTGTCCGAAGAAAAAGATAAATCAGTCTTACAAAAAAGACTCAATTTGCTATCAAATTTGGCAAGCATCGATGACTTTACCAAAGTGATAATTTCAGAAATGTTGAATATAGTCACAAGAAATGACAAAGATGCTATGAAAGTTATAGAGGCATTGAGCGAGAGTATTTCAAACACGGATTTGTTCACCACTCAGAAAGTGACTCAAATTGAAAGCGATCATGGCTTGATTGACTCTACAATCTCATGGCTTTTAAAAGAAATAGAGTCCAATTCAGAACAGTCATTCGCACATGGTTATTCGTTAATTTCAAATACAATCGGCAGTCTTCCAATAGAAAAGCAAGAGCAAATACTAAACAGACATACACCAGAACTTTTACAGCGATGTGTTAAAAATGACGTGTATTTCTTGCTTTTAGAAAGCTTGTACAGTGCCTTACATCACAATTTGTATGATTCCAAATTAGAGACGATCATGAAGCTATCTTTAAAGTTATCCCTCAAATGTACGAATGAAGAAGTGCGGATTAAGGCATGTGCGTTAGTAGCACATTTTTTGAATAAGGCTGAATATGGACAGAAATTTCAGTTGCTGTATGAATTATTGAAAAGTTGGTTATCGTCGTGTGAGAAAAATGAAGAGGATATGTGTTCGAAACTTATAGTGTTGTACGGTTGGATAGTTAAAGCTTTGCTCTTGAGAGGCAGTGATTTGTTCCTGTTTTGGTTGGAAAAGGTTAGTTTGAATTTTTATTATATAATTTTCAGAGCATTAACACGTAGCGGTCATGGCGTCTGACACGGATTATCTAAGACGCGGGTTCGAATCCCGTCCGAGGATGTGTGATATTTATTTCTAAAATTGCAGTCTGAATGTGTTTCTTTGCTTTGGGTTGCATTCAGGGTTTCTTACAGTGGTCAAATCTCTGACTTGTTTAAAGAATACCAAAGTATAAGAGCCTACCAGTGCAGCTAGATGACCTAGGTTTGGTGATCCCCAAAACCTGCGTTTTGGGGGTCACCAAACTGGCCCAGCTTGAGAAGCTTTATTCGTCCTGAAGCAAACAAATAGCTTTCGAATGTATGTCAAAAAGCTTCCATCGTTTTCATTATGTATATGAGGGATAACACTTTAGAAAATAATATAAGTAAAAATACCTATATAAATAGTCCCTCATTACTCGTTCATAAACAGGTTAGAAAGTTCGTCATTTCTCCCTTATGCGACAAAATTATATGGAATTTTATGTCTGCCTTGGTAGCATTCTTTTGTTTTCAGCAGCGAACATAAAAAGAATACAAAGGCCATATCTCAAATAGGTTTTATTTAAGTAAAATTTTATTTATTACAAAATGGATATTTTAACAGTATGCTTTTAATTATACATTGTATATAATTTTCCAAAATGTTATCTGATAGTGTAAGTGACGATTTTATAACGATGAAGCCACCAGAAAATATATGTCTTTGATTTCGTACGAAATGCTCCAGACAACAATTATTTACTAATGAAGGTAACTTTATTTTCCTCGTAGGTGTAGTATAAAGCACTGTGTATCACTCGCGAGAAAGTTCTATTTCCGTTTCTCGAGTTTCCTTTAAGCCATACTCTCGAACAGAAATAGATCGTTTTCTCCTCTCGGTGTACAAAGTACTATTCTGCAGCGGGGGGTAGGTCTCGCGGTTAGTTTCAACCTATTCTCTTTCCCTGTCTACTTGCCCTCTAAATGTGTGCTCCAAATGGCTAAAGCACCTCTCCTTACTGTTTCGGTTTGAAGGGCTCAATATCAATTAAAACTATTGCCTATTTTATAAAAGAATTTAAACCATAGAGAAGCCAAATGTAACAGTTTCTTTCTTTAGAGCACTTTTTTGCCTCACCACCTCAGAGATTGAAACTCTGTCGCTGCGCATCTAACGCCGTTAGAGTAGCAATTGGCCCTCAAAAGGTAATTTGGTTTAGACAAATTACCTTTTGAGGGCCAATTGCTACTGTGATGTTTACCTACTAGTCATACCATCCTGCACCACCATCAAGCGAATAATGTTCTAACGCTAGCTAAATTATTAAGTACTAGTTGCTCTCCGCGGTTTCACCCGCGCGGTGATAGATGATGATGATGATGATGAATCTTATATAACCTATGTTACTCAGGGTGAATGTGGCTTTCCAATGGTGAAATATTTTTTGAAATCATTCCAGTACTTTTTGAGCCAATTCGTCACAAACATACTTACATACAAATCTTTTCTCTTTATAATATTATTAGTATTAGTATATTAGTATTAGTATATTAGTATTAGTATATTAGTATTAGTATAGATATGGAAGGTTTAAGTCGCCTGAATAAAAAAGCTGTACAAGTTCAAGTGATATAATTATCAAATGCTTTAAAAAACAATAATGTGAAATGTCTAAATCAGATAATTAAAAAAATTTTGTTAAACGCACTTCAGAGATAGTAGACTTTATTTCGAGAGCGAAAGAGAAGAAAATAACTTTCCAAATAGTTCAGATCTATGTCCTTTCATATTTTCTTTCTATTAGCTCTACAACAGTGATGCAGTCTCGACACAATAACTAATCGTAGACAGAAGTCATTCTCGCACAAGTCAAGTTAGCTGTAAAAATTAGCCTAGTTCTACGACCGTTCCTGCTTGCATGCTAAATTGAAACTTATCGTGAGGTACGAGTGTTCATATCCCGTTGCGTACCGCTGACTCGTAACCGTGCGAGCCGAGATCCGCACCGCAATCTACAACCAAAAACCCGCCCGGGCGGAGCGTCGGCCGAACATACCTAATAAACTGCTGAGTGAAACCCTTTTGTTGTTACCCTATATCTTTTTTTTTTCAGGTAATATACACAATAACAAATCCGAAATACTGCAATTATAGCACAGACGCCATTCGCCTCATAATGTCCGAGGATCCTAACTACCTATCAGCCAAACACCACTGTCGAATCAGCTTGCTGTATAAGCAACGAATGTTCCTCACCTTCACTAAGTTGAGTGAAAATCTAGAATGTTATACTGAAGAAGCGAAGGAAGCATTTTTATTAAGTTGGGCGTATGTGCTGCGAGAAGCGCCAAGAAGCGTGCTTAATAATGAAGTGTATAAGGTTGGTATTTCAATTTGATTTATTCTATTGTGGAGCGGTTTGAGCGAGGTAACCCCTCGGAATATTTTTTATAGTGTTTCTATTTATTTAACGATGGTAGAATATTTTCTACCATCCATTCCATAAGTCTTTATTTTACAAGCGACTGCCTGCGACTTCGTTCGCATAGTAGGCTTGGCCTTAGGCCTCGCCATAACCTCCCATCTTTTCTGGATTTTTCTTTCATGAGAACCTTCTCCTGACAAATATTAACACAACAAAAAATAATTAGCGAATTCGATGAAGCCGTTCTCAAGTGAATGAATGAATGAAATGAAATGAATGAAAATGAAAATGAAATTATATTTATTTAAGACTAAGTGACACTAAATTAACATGTACAAGACAAGGCAAGCACGGAATTATAAAAACCAGTGAAAAGACAAACAATAAACAAAAAGGTAAATAAAAAAACACGTACCTACGAGTATGTGTTGCTGTGTGTAAAATAATAAGGTACACGCTAACTAAATGGTACCTGTCTCAAAATGGACCCATCTCAGCATATGCTGGTTACTAACCAACGCTGGTCTTCCGATGGACCCAGTGGGTGACGTCATAACAGCACAACGACAACTCACCAACCGTAAAACAACAAACGCTACTACATAATTGATCATAAAATCCATGTAAAGTAAAAAAGAAAAAAAGAGATATATTACAATTATATGAATTAAATAGTAATTAATCAGGTGTTAAATTAATACATGTTCATAATAAAAGTCTCTAAATATTATTGCAGGCAAATTTCTATAATATTTTGTGTTATTAGATAATACATAATTTGGCATCATATTAGTAATAACATACATAAGAATGAACAGTTGAACTGGATAATGCAAGTTGTAGACTTAAAGAGCACTCGTATCATGCTTCATAGTTTCCTGCTGCTTTTGATGCTCAAGTTATAGCGTGACCAGGAAAAATAAAAGTTAATTTTTATATAAAAAATTAGCTCTAGCTAGCGAAAATTAGTCGACCCTTAGCTCCTCACCCCTGCAGGAATGTATGCACATCAGTGCTGTACAATTTTGTTGTGCGCACTATACCTCCCGGAGGTGGCACTTGCCATCACAACTCACGGGGGTACTGCGCGCCTTTTCGTCTAGTCGTCTGTGGCTTCGCATACTTTACTAAAGCTACTAGACAATAGATGGCGTTGTTAAGCAACATAACAAAGCTAATGAGGTTAGACCAAAAAATCAATTGTATACTTACAACCAAAGCTCGGTCACCAGGTACTGATTTTTTATGTGTGTAACATAATAACGTTAACCCACACTCCGCACTAAAATTCGATGTGTCCTGGAAGGCATAGACACACATACACAATACAATACATCCGAGATCCAAAAACAAACATTCCTGCTCATCACAAAAACATCTGCTCCGATCAGGAATTGAACCTAGGATCCTGCGCTTTGATGGCAGCGTCACGACGAACTGAGCTAACGAAGCGTATCTGTTTCAATTTTCAGATATTACCCATAGTGGTAGACTCTCTAGTATATGACAATAAAGACCTGCTACTGGTAATGGTCGATGTTCTAGACCACTTCGTGCAAGCCAAACAGGACTCTATTGCTGGCAGTTTGCAGACCATATTGCCGAGACTCGTGACCATGTCTAAATATGTAAAATCTATGGTAAGTGTTCTTATTCTTATTCTTATTCTGATTGGGGGCGCTAAGTCCTGCACTGACGTCCCGCTTGGGGTGTATTGTGCATTTCCCCTGCCAGCTACCCTAGCCATCCCAACTCTTTTACATAACGGAGTATGACCCTGGGTCGCTGGCACAACTGCTCCAGTGATATTTGAGGTGTTAAAACTGATGTTGATTTAGAACTATAGTGATCCTCTAGTAGACCGGTAGTGCTCCGTATATTTTCCGTAGCCGTGCACTCCAACAGCACGTGCTTCACGGTCTCGTTCTCCTGCAAACATCCTCTGCACAGTGGACTATCTGTTGCACCAGTTTTATATAGATGGTAGTTGAGATTGCAGTGACCTGTGATAATGCCTACCATTAGGCGGAGGTCCTGTCGTTGAAGTTTCAACAAATTATTAGTTGTGTATCTGTTCAAAGTTGGAAACATAGATTTTGCTTGTTTGCAGTCCTTTTTGTTATCCCAAATGTGTTGTTGTTCTCTTTCAGTAAAGCGACGGAGTAGATTACGTATTTCCATCGCTGAGGGTTTGCAGAGATCATTTACATGTCCACTTACCTGTTTCTTAGTCGCATTTTTGGTGAGGGTCTCTGCTTTCGCATTTCCTGGGGATGAGCCATGCCCTTTTGTCCATGCTACCACTATCTTATACTTGTTTGATAGTTTTTGTAGAGTCGCGTGATACTCGGCTATCACTCTTGACCTGGTTACCGGCCTTCTGAGTGCATAGATGACCGCCGCACTATCTAGAGTGAATGCGATTAGTTTTCTTTCCACAGATGATGATATGGAGCCCACCTCGTCTCTATATGGTATAGCTTTTGCTACTAACAGTAGGCCCATAGCCTCTGCTTGTGCTGGTGATGTGGTCTTATATATGGCCTTTGAATCTGATATACCAAGTTCCGGCGAGAAATATCCACAACCAGCTCCCGCTTTATTTTTCGCCCCATCAGTAAACATGTTGTATGACGGTGAACAACCATCCAAAGCAGTCTTCTCAGTGACCAGCACGTACTTTCTCTCATCAAGGTGCGTGCTGACTATCCTGTCAGTGCCTTGTGATGGTTCTGGGATAATTTTTGTCACCTTATGTAAAATTTTACTATGGTGTGTATCAGGTCCGGAGTCTTTCCACTGGCCCGTAGATTTTATCCGTAGCGCTGATGCCATTGCTTCCTGCTGTATGTGAAGATGCAATGGCGTTAGGCCTAAGATTAGATCTAGGGCTGCCGACGGTGTGGTCTTTGTGCATCCGATAATAAGAGAGCAAGCTAATCTTTGGGTTTGCTGCAGTTTAGCTATTGGTATTATATGGTAAGTGTTGCCCACACATTCTCAACATTATAAAATGGGGTTTTTAGTTGCTTTTGACGTGATAACGTCTCATAAATCGATGAACACCGGCTGCACGCATGAACTCACTCATTGTCGTGTTCTTTATGCCGTTTCACCTGCGCCGAGCGTGCAAGCGAGACCGCGTAACAAGCGATAGAGAGGCACGATCAACGACGTTATCACGTAAAAGTATCGTCCTTAAACCGAGTTTACAGATAAGCATTATTTATGCAATTAAGTATGAGCCGGGCAATCCCGATGGTAGGCATTACGTTTGCCCATGACAGTTACAGTGCCACACGGGGTTCGACTCGATCCGTAAGGAGACGTTTCCGTCCCTTCAAGGATTGTCACTGAGATAGCCTGCACTCTGGAAAAGGACCTGGAAGTAGTCAGCTACTTAAATAAAATCTCACTTGATCAACTAAAAATACCGTTTAATATTATGTCGGATAGGATGACGTCTCGCTTAGCTAAGCGAAACGAACCGAACGTGGTCGAAACTATAGTCGGACTACATAATCAGCGCATTTTGTTCCCACTGCTGGGACTCGAGCCTTCCTCTCAGAGAGAGGATTTGGGCCATAATCCACCACGCGGGCTCAGTGCGGCTTGGTTAGGTTAGTGGCCAACCCATGTCGAAGTTTTCAGGCGGCCCAAGGTCTTCTGCATATCCTAACGACTGTTGTCCTAAGACAAACAACCGGGGCCGATGGCTTAACGTGCCCTCCGAAGCACGGAAGTCATACGTATCCGATAATTATTACGTGAGTAATATAATAATAATAATAATAAGCCCCTCAAAATCAACCACACGTCCTGATCGACTACCTGATCACGTGAGGGGCGGACAACGCAATTGAAAAATTACTGGTGCGGCCAACGTGGCTCTGTTAGGGGGAGGGTAGTATAAGGGGGAGTATGATAGGATAGTATTATAGGGTAGGTACTAGGGTAGAAGAGCATTAAGTTGGGATGGTTGGGTGGTGTAGTAAGGGCCCTATCCTTACTACGCTACCCAACTATCCTATATTTATATGGGGTAGTCATAAGACAGTA
This sequence comes from Selenia dentaria, assembly GCA_917880725.1. Classification (NCBI taxonomy): domain Eukaryota; kingdom Metazoa; phylum Arthropoda; class Insecta; order Lepidoptera; family Geometridae; genus Selenia; species Selenia dentaria. The sequence goes on from OU862893.1 coordinate 26,427,245, forward strand.
AGTTAGAAGTGGTAGAATAGGAGCAGGAGAGTAGAAAGTAGGTAAGTATATTTATATGCTGATTTAAGGCTCTTAGAAGTGAACTTCTTATTGAGGCTTGGTCAGGACAGTAATATCAGTGCAGGATATTAGCTTAGGGTGGTGGCGGATGAGTTGCTTAGAATACCAACGGCAGCACCCACAGAGTTAGTCAGGAACTCTACTGCGCACTTACACGCTCTGGACAGGTGTAGTAAGTTTCAACATGTCTACAAAAAAGTATGATAATGAAGCCAATAACCCAGCCCCAAGTGCCCGGCTGCTCCATGAGGAACAGCAATGATGGTAAGCGAGTTCCCCAGGGGGCCAGGGGAGTTAAGAATCTCCGGGTGGGAATCTTAAACCATCAGACGACTCAAGCAATTCAAACGGACTCCGAGAATGAAATTGATGAATACCCGAGTTTAAAATATAGTAGGAATAGACGATATAATTTACGATCAGGAAGCGTCACCAACAGGCAGTTTTCTTTACAAATCGACGATGCCATAAGACAAAACACACTACAGACAATAAGTGAACGAGTAAATGAACTATCTTCCTCGTCTTTCACAGATAGCTTATTCGAATCTCCTGCATCGTCCCCGGATCTCTTAGAAATACGATCGAGTTCTCATTCCTTATATTCATCAAGTTTGGCAGGGTCAGAGGACGTTGTACAGGAGGCAAATGCCATGAATACTGTACCCGCCACTGACTGTATTCGTGCGAGAAAAAAGTGGTCAAACGATATGAACACATTTATATGGCGCACTTATTTATTGATAACAGAAAACGAAACCAAGACACGAGCCTATTTAGAACAACTTCACAGGCTTTTTACAGAAAAATTCCCACATATGATTGTATCAAGACAGAGAATAGGTGATCAGCGTAGAGCTATCCTTAGAAATAATCTCTTACCAGCAAAGACACTAAATGATATTAAACAAGACGTCGAAAAAGAACTTTTACAAACAACGAACATGAATCGTCGAAGTGAAACTCCAAATAGCCAAATTTACACTTCACAGCAACCACATAAACCAGCAACGCGAGTTAGGATGACTTGGACTGATGATATTAATGAAACCATCATAAAAGAGTACTACAAAATTACACACTTAGAGAAAAACAAAACAGCTTACCGAAAACAACTACACACCAGCATTATCAATAAATTTCCACATATCTCTCACGTGTCAGAACAACGCATAGCAGATCAAAGAAGAGTGATTGTGCATAATAAACTGATAACGGACCAAAAACTACAACAAATCAGAACAGATATTGAAAGGGAACAGTCCACAGGAACTAGCAGTAACATCTTTAATAGCCCTAATGAATCTGCGCAGCACCACAATAACCACTCAAATACTACATTAACACATATAAGTATTCAAGACACTGATAACTCACAGCACATGCAACATTCTCAAGAACAAAACATAGGCCCTACATACAACACTGAAACCGAACTAAACAACAAAATAAAAACAGTTTTCCAAAACACGTTATTAAAATATAAAAACACTTGTCCAACCACGAGGCCCTTCATCCCACGACAAAACACTTCAAAAAAGCTCTCATACATAGTAAACATCCTAAACACAGAAATTCTTCCCGATCACTTTGAACGTAGCACTAACTTTTTGACTACTCAAACTATCATCTATTCCGCAGCCTATACAGCAGCAATTTGTAACGGAACTAAAATAACTGAAACATTGAATACTACACAAACAAATAAAGAAAATATCCCTTGTTGGGAACGGCGACTTAGGTACAAAATTGAGGGTCTTCGAAGAAGTATAGGCAGGCTCACACAATATATATTAGGGGTAAGGACTAGGAATCTCATAAACCACATAAATTATATCAAATCCAAATACAAGACACACTCAAGGTACGACGAACCAAATTTAACTAATGAACAGTTTCTTGACAGCCTGAAGCAACGACTCAATGCCGCTAGTAGTAGGCTAAAACGATACACTAACTGCACTCTAAGAAAAAAACAAAACTGTCTATTTTATAAAAATGAAAAAAGGTTTTACAGGAACATTAACACACAAGCCACGCCAAACACTAGAAACAAATCTATAGCATCACCCGATGACATGCACACTTTTTGGTCAGGTATATGGAACAATGAGACACATCACAACATAGACGCTGAATGGCTTAAAACTCACTTACAAGAGGACGACGACAGTAACGACATGCAGTTCCAACACGTCCCTGTTGACGTGTTTAAGAATGTCATCAGCAATACACACAACTGGAAATCTCCCGGCACAGACTACATACATAACTACTGGTACAAGAAATTTACTTCCTCTCACCCTCTATTACACAAACACATTAACGAATTTATAGAATCACCTGCCACGATGCCTTCTTACATAACAGAAGGAATAACATACATGTTACCTAAAGACCAGAACACTCTCAATCCAGCCAATTACCGACCTATAACATGTCTGCAAACCATTTATAAAATAATCACCTCTTGCATATCACACCTTATTAATAAACACATAGAAAACAATAACATTCTTGCAGAGGAACAGAAAGGATGTAGAAAATATAGTCAAGGATGCAAAGAACAATTAATAATCGATGCAGTCGCGATGAAGCATGCTCTAAAAAACAAGAAAGACCTAGCGACTATGTACATTGACTATCGAAAAGCATTTGATTCTGTTCCTCATAGTTGGCTTATATACATCATGCATTACTATAAGATAAGCCCCATTCTAATATCTTTCTTAGAAAACGCAATGAAACAGTGGACAACTAAACTTACGATTAAAAACGGGTGCCACTCTATTGAAACCGATTTCATCAAAATTAGGCGAGGCATCTTCCAAGGAGACGCCCTCAGCCCTCTGTGGTTCTGCCTCGCATTAAACCCTTTATCAAAACTGTTAAACGACTCCCATGATGGGCTTTGCATTAATCATAACGATAACAGCCAAATATTATCACACCTTATGTACATGGATGACATTAAACTCTACAGCAATAGTATCGAATCCTTACACCGCCTTGCAGACATAACACAAACTTTTTCAAACGACATAAAGATGCAGTTCGGAATAGATAAATGTAAAACCTTCACCATCCAACAAGGTTCCATCATGGCACAGCCCTTCGCCCTTAACACGGGCCAAACTATTGATCCCATAGATCAAAACAACTTTTACAAATATTTAGGATTACAACAAAATTATCAAATCCCTCAAAATAAAACTAAAGCAGAAACTAAAAGAAAATTTCAACATAGAATAAACTCCATACTTAAATCTCAGTTGAATGGGCGTAACCTTGTGAAAGCTATCAACACTTATGCTATCCCTGTTCTCACATACACTTTCGGAATCATTAATTGGTCACAAACAGATCTTACAAAAACCCAACGCATCATCAACAAATCTATGACCACACACCGCAAACACCACCCGTCTCTCGGTAGTGTAAGTCTTTGTACACAAGAGTGTACAAAGACTTACACTACCGAGAGAACAAGGAGGCAGGGGAATTATAGATATCACCAATTTACACAATAAACAGATCCAAACATTGAGAAAATTCTTCTTTGAACGAGCTCAACACTCACCTTTACATAAAGCCATCAAACTTGCAGACAAACGTATCACCCCTCTTAATCTATCTTGTGCCAACAAACAGACCAACGAACGACTTATTGACCCTAAAGATAAAATAGCAGCATGGCAGCGTAAATCTTTACACGGAAGACACTACCACGATTTGCAACAACCACATGTCGACAAGACAGCGTCGAACGCGTGGCTGCGGAGTGGGGAACTCTTCCCGGAGACAGAAGCCTTCATGTTAGCGATTCAGGATCAAGTCATTGACACCCGGAACTATCAGAAACATATTATCAAGACATCTAACATAACTGACACCTGTAGGAGATGCTGTAGTTGTTCAGAAACCATACAACACATAACCGGAGCTTGTAAAGCTATTGTACAGACAGATTATAAACACCGTCATGATCAGGTAGCCGCAATAATTCATCAACTTCTTGCATTCAAATACAATCTCATAACCGATAAGACACCGTACTATAAATACAAACCAGAACCAATTCTTGAAAACAGTAATTACAGACTATATTGGGACCGGACTATTATAACTGACAAAACGATTCATTACAATAGACCCGACATAACCATTTTAGACAAATTAGATAAATCTGCATTCCTTATTGAAATAGCTGTATGCAATACACACAATCTTCAAACTACATACACAGAAAAAATTGCCAAATACACAGATTTATCAATAGAAATAAAAACACAGTGGCAAATAACCAACACAAGAACGGTCCCCATTATCTTATCAACTACAGGTGTTATACCAAAAACGTTAATTACCAGCCTTGAAACACTTAGTATTGAAACATCAGCACTTAAGTTACTTCAAAAAGCAGTAGTTCTTAATACCTGCAGAATAGTAAGAAAATTTTTGACTATGTCTTAACACTTGGCCCCGGCCCGTGTAATGTAATTCACCTTCAATATGGAGAGAAAACAAAAGTTTAAAAAATATAATAATAATAATAAACATGTTTATTGCCACAACAAAGTACATTTATAAAACAATACTAAATATTTTATTAGGCAATAGGGGTATGCTCAGCACTGTGCTACGTAGACAATAAAATTGATCTATGCAAGGCTGATTTTCTAATAATATAACTAAGTATTGATATCAATGACATGCTCTTGGCTTGTCGAACGATATCGATAATAATATAAATATTATAGTTTTTCCATGAATACATCTACATTGTAATTTGTTTGTAAATACTTCTATTTGCCTTATGAGATATTAATAAATGTACTTTACTTTTCTTATTTTTTCAGGATGTGAGAATAAAAAGCCTACAATGTCTATACAACATCGCAAACAACTACCGCACTTCCCTCCTACTTCCATTCAAACAAGATATTTTATTAGATATAGCGCCATCTCTCGACGATAAGAAGCGTCTAGTTCGCAACATGGCGGTCCGAGCTCGAACGAGGTGGTTCCTGATTGGTGCGCCGGGTGAAGCTAAAGAGAACTGAATATTTGAAAATTTAACGATAAAATTATGTAAATTGAACGATGGAATATATTAAACTGACGGTTTGCATTACGGTACGTATACACGGCAGCGACTTGGGTTGAAAACGGCGACTTTATTTTCTTTTCTGCTTGATATCCCAGTCATTATATACATTTGGAAAATAATGTGAACCGAGAAAGCTAAAGGAGAATGGTCATCTGGGTACCCACTGAGAATGAAAACCACGGAGTTAAACTATGCCAAATTTATTTATTATTAGTAGATGCAAATAATTAATATATTTATATTTAATTAGCAGTTGGGAAAAATGAGAAAACGTAAATGTCGAAATGTAAAACAATTAAATTAATACGCAGAAGGTGCTTGTGGGCAATAACGAAACGCTATTCAGTTCATAGGCTATAGGATACTATATGACTTTCTTGATACTACGTATATTTTGCCAAAAGAGTGGAAATGACATGACAAAGTGACACCAATAGTTATTTCCTTTGTTATTGGATTCGTACGTTTTGTACATTTGCCATTTCTCATGTTAGTTTTATCATGTTATCACATAAAATATAAGTAGTTTCATCCATATCTACGATAACGATGCCTAATGCCAAGCACCCGTTTCTCTATTACGATAGATTTCTTTTGAAAAACCCAGTCAGATATTTTATGCTAACGACTTCTGCCTATAATATATAACCTAACCTAGAAAAAATATCAATGGTGATAACTTTTAATCCCCAACTTAAAAAATATGGTACAATTTTATAATATCTTAGTCTTACTAAGGACTACTTGTTTTGCATGGTTTCTTTTCTCGTGGGTCCGTCTATGTAGGGTACCCAAAACACACAGGGGTTTGCCATTGTTCATATTACGTGGGAGAGATCTAGAAAACCCGAACTTGAAAAACTCTACTAAGATTCTTGATTTCATTTTTCGCTATCTTAAAAAAAGCGTTTGATTAAGTTTTCCGTCGAGTTACGACAATTCGGTATGTAAAGTTTTTTTTTTGGTATTTTTTTTATATTTTTATTTCGTAGATTAGGTCATTATAAGAAACCAATTTCAATATTTTTGTTTTATATTCAGTAGTTATTTTATAATATTTTTTTGAAAATTTGAATCCTATGACGTCACTTTTTTGCACAAATATGTAGTTGCGTTGAGGAGCCAAGAAAAGCACGCGAGTAAAAAAAAAGAAACTAGAATTTACTTTGACACTTGACAGTGACACCTACTAATTCGTAAGTCTCTATTCAATCAAAACAAAAGTCCGCTCGTGTTGTTAGATAAAGTTTTACTTCAATAGTCACACAGATAATAAAATGCAAAAAAGTGACGTCATTTAGAGGTCAATGAAAGTCGAATTATTTCATCGTTTTTTGTTAAAATAAATGGCATCTTATCGTTTTAAAAGGTCAGAGTAGAAAAATAAGGGTTTGTAACATAAAATCTCGAAATGGTTTCGGAATTGGCATAGGTTAATTTTTTTTAGCATACCGAATTGTGATGGAATACTTTTTGTTGCTTTTTCGGCGTCGTAATGAGGTCGTGATTTTGTCCGAAAAAAAAAAAGTATACATTGTAGGGCTGAACACATTCTATGAGTTTCATAAAAGCCATTTTATTGATATCTTTCGCCAAACATAAGAAAATTGCAAAAAACTAATTACTGCCAAGGTTTTTGACTTTTCGATCAATATCTCGATAATGATGACATGATGATGGTGAAAATGACCCAAAGTTATGAGCATAAAAAAAAGTATTCCATTACAATTGTATCTATGCGGAAAGCTGAGTTATTGTAAAAAACTGAACGTTTTTTTTCAGGATCGCGAAAAATGCAACCAAGAAATCTTGGTCGAGTTTTTCAAGATATCCTTTTTTAGGCCTCTTCGACGTAATATCCAAAACTCGGCTTTCCCGGTTCACATTCTTATCTAAGTCGTTTATTTCGACGTAATTACTGGACTATGAGTGCGTGTCTTTATTTGTGTTGTAGTTAGAGTACATTTTGGTTTTAGACGTGTTTTCTATGTTTTCTGCTTAGATAAATAAGTTACCATCCAGATCTCTTTTCGCAAATGCGTGTACTTCTCGTTTCCGAACCCCGACCAAGCGTCAAGGTTGGCCCCCGCTACTTACAGTTCGCGCAGTGTTGTTGCAGCCGGACACATGCAAAATTAAATATAATAAAATTCGCTCCGCGATTATTTACTGCACTGCAATTGCCCAAAACTTAAGAGCCACAAAGACCTTTTTTTTGGCCCCAAAAAATGTCCTATCGCAGGTATGTTATTTTAAAATTGTATTATGCGTGAAATTCTTTTCATTAAATAGTCAAAGTTGAATGCATAGCCAAGGCATCCCTTAATATCGCCATTTTTATTTTGGCCTATCTTTCGAGAAGATCGTTTCTTGGCTTAAATTATGAAACCGTATCTCGATATCTCCTATTTAAGAAACACAGGTCGCTATTAAATGGACGACAAATCTTTATGACGCGCGATTCGCCGTCGTCCAAAGTTGCTGCCGTGTATACTCAGCATTAAGTCTAATGTAAATTATAAGGATCTATCTTCCATTAATTAAAACGAATTGTATAATAATTTAATAATGTCTATAGAAAGTCACGTACAGCGAAAGGTCACAATTTCAAAGCACAATTGTTTTAAAAAAAAAAACATATACGGAATCATTCAGGAAATGGGAAAACAGACCAACATTAAGTGATGTTAAATGCATTCAAATAAAATGTTTAAACAGGTACCGCATTAATACTAAATCGCCCTAACGCTAATATCTAGAGGATTCCCACTCTATCAACCAGCTAGAACATATTCCAAGTCATATTACAATATAACAAATAAAGCAATAAATAATTTCATAATTTGTTTTTGAGGGTACTTAAATAATTTGTAAATCAGTGGGTTGCCTTGAAGAGAAAAATGTAGTTGATACAAGTAATTTGATTTTGTGTGAAGGTATTGTCAGCGAAGTGGTAGAGCATCTTCTAGAAATCGAAACAAATAGGCACCACCCTCAAGGTGGAAATTCTTTCGCCCTTGTCTGTTGACCTACCGGTGTGGCTCGGTAGCTGTCTTTGCTAGTCTAGGCCTAGTGCATTACCTTTCTTTATCTTTTTACTTATCTTTATATCTCTTTTATATTTTCTTTTATCTTTTACCATATCATCACTATCTTTATGTCAAAGTTGTCAAACGCTAGTCTCTAAATATTATTAACCAATGTATAAAGATCTGAGAGGCACTAAATCCTGGAAATGTATTTGTTGAACTGTTATTTATACATTTATAGTCTTTTTGTTGCAAAAATTGTAATAAACATTGTATATTTGGAACTATGTTTTATTTATTATACCTTTTGTGTTTGTTCACTGAGAAAAGAAAATATGGTGTCCTCTGTTTCACACGTGTATAAGGCATCGAAAGGGACAGAAAACGACCGTTTGACGAATGTGAAGGTGGTGAAATGGTCCATTTAAAGTTATACTTCACAATATAATCAACTAGCTGACCCGCCAGCGGCTTCGCACGTTAGTCTTGGTGTAGTGGTGGAAGTGCTGTTTTGGAACCTCGCGGTCTTGGGTTCGATTCCCGGGTTGGACAGTTTTTTCTGAGAAAGAAAGATATTCTCAATAACAGCCCGGTATCTGGAACAGTGCCCCGTAGATGGCTCACTCCCTATAACATGAGACCAAAAACATATCTGGTGAAACGTAGGCGTTTAAAATACCACTGCCGCCTTTCGATATAGGCGAAAGTATCGATTCAATCAAGATTACTACTGATGTTAGCGCCCTGCGGCTTCACCTGCGTGGTGATGGATGATGATGATGAAAATTATCCTATTAAAATTCCACTGCTTACCCATTCGAGGATATATAGGCGAAACTTTTTGTTAAAAACAACATGTATTGCAGGTGATTCACACAAGACGGCTAGACTGACGGGTAAGGCCGTTCTTGAGTTATAAATGGTGTAACTAACACGACTTTGTTATATATATATATATATATATATATATATATATATATATATATATATATATATATATATATATATATATATATATATATGTATATATAATATATATATTAATCGCAAGTTATGTTATGTCGTAAATTATTTACATGCTGAAACATAATTGTAGTATATGAGTAAATTTAAATACTTTGTGAATTATACTAGTCAACCAGTAACGCGATCAGTAAACACTAATAATAATATACAGTACGGAGGTATACAACAGCAGACAGAAATCTATTGATAGAAGATAAGTTTTAGTTATAATTTTGATGTAAGCAAAGAGCTTGTTATTTTGTCTATGCTGTGCCCACGAATATTACGCTTTTTATACACATTTCACCCGCGTGGTGATGGATGGTGATGAGGATGTTGATGAAAAGAAGCCTATGTCTTAATCAAGCGCCTCATCTCCCTTCATACCAAATTTCATCAAAATTGGTACAGCCGTTAGAACGTGAAAGAGTAACAAACATCCACATATCAATCCAACCATCCATCCAAGCTTTCACATTTATAATATTAGTGGGATGTGAAATGTGGGACTTATTAGTTAGTGAATGAGTGAACGAGTGAACGTATTTGTAATGAAGATAATTTATAACCTGGATATATACCGTGTTTACTAGCATAACAGAAGCACAATATAATTGTATTTTTGCTTTGCCAGCTGAATAATAATTCCATAAATAAAAAAAACCTGTCATAAAACAAGTACCTATAATATGTGTCACCACACATAAGTAGGTAGATACAGATTTGTTAGATTTAGCAAGTAGGTACGTGAAGTGTCGCCATTCTGTTCATCTGGTGTAGCACGGATTTTCTCCATATTGGTCCGAGCACTTAGACACATCTGATGCTGTATATTCCTGGTACAATCAGTATTAGTTCATTAAAGTAGGAATTAGGGCTTCACAGGCACGTCCCACTTCACAGCCACAATAATACGGACAGTACGCTTCTGGAGGATCCGTAGTCGCTCTGACTCCGCTGCTTCTTGCCACAGCTCGGTTCTGCAAATTAGTACGATGTGAATGGTGGCTAAGTAGCAGCTGAGTAGGCTGCATGTCGGAGGAGTCGATGCTGCCAGTCGCTTCATAGCGAAGCAGGCCTGCGTAAGCCGCGCACAAAGTGCGTCTCTGTTCAGGTTCCATTTTAACGCTCGATCCACATGACAGCCGTACTCGACTGTCATGTGGATCGAGTGTTCACTTAAATACTTAAAACTCACACAGTAAGACTTCACAGATAAAACTTGCTGTAAAGCAGCGTTCGGTACTGTTACGGTAGTCTATTCGAAAGGTCAAAATGTATGTAACAGGTTTTGTCCAGAATAAGGGCAAAGCCATTTGTTGCGAACCATAACTATTGTCATAACGTACTCGTACCTATGTCTGAGCCAGGATAGGTCTGGTGCTGTCACTAGTGCTGTGGTACTTTTACCAAAAGCTCAAGTCTGAGGTAGGCAGGCATCGATCTGGCGATCGCCTTCCCTTGAAACTGTGTGCCAACTATGGGAGTTACAAATATTCTCAATATGTAAGGAACATTCCTAAATTTCATTTTCCCTTCTCATAAGAAATTTCTTAAGTAATATTCATATTAAGAAAATTCTACCTTCTACACCAAAGATGATGACGGACCTACGCAACCCAAGAATACGTAGCTACAATCAGTACCAGAGTGTACCCAGGATTAGGTATACGACAAATCCGCGCCCACTAACAATTCGATCCAGATTTGCATAAGCTCTTATCGCTTCGGAGCGTCCGCACTTTAAATGGTAATGAAGGGCCTAACTCCGCTTTTTAACGGCAAGGATTGGACCGAGTTGAGCTGTGATTGTCTAACTGTTGATAGGAATGGTTTCTGTCTTTGTGCTGTTTATTTCTTTTTAATAATTAATAGGGAAGGAAAAAAGAAGATTTAGCATACACGACAAAGGACTTTCGATGATAACATACAGTTAATGCTCTTATATAAATAAATAAACTGAATCTATAGGAGTTAGTGATGCTCCGGGAGAAACTTCTTTCGATTGAGTAGTTTAAGATCGGTTTTAGAGATTGCATGGTAGAAAGTAGGAAAACGGCTTCTGATACAACCGATGACTTCGGCAATCAGCGCGCTGACTGAAGATTCAGAAGTTCGAAGCCAAGATCATACCCATTAGATTCTATTATACTTATTATTCTTATACTATATAGCTGCTCTCCGTGGTTTCACCCGCGCGGTAATGGATGATGATGATGATGATGAATCTTATATAGTCTATGTTACTCAGGATGAATGTAGCTTTCCAATGGTGAAATAATTTTTGAAATCGGTCCAGTACTTTTTGGGCCAATTCGTTACAAACATACATACAAATATTTCCTCTTTATAATATTATAGTATAGTATAATAGTATGTAAGATGGATAAATATTTGCTTATTATCATATCCTCCAGCTGACATACCTATATATAGATCAGGTTGGGTAGGTATATGTAATGTTGGTGAGCAGAGTAGATGGCCGCGCGAAAGCTTGCGATTCACAACTCGAGGTGGCGGTCCTAGCAACTCTTATTTTTTTGTTTATCCGTATCCTGCGAACAACTTGCACGTCTCGCTTATTGGATTCTTAAAATATTAACATAGTTTTCATAGCCTGCAGACATCTATTAACATCTTGGTAACATTAATAAATATTTTGTTGTCGACGTAAACACCCACTCCTATGGCTGAATTCGGTAAGAAAGTGTCCTTACCATTAAGTAAGACACTCAGAGCATATACACCCCCTATGAACAGCTTAATCAGAACACTTGCAAGCACACAACTAAAATTTAACAATCTCATTCACCACCCTAAGCAAACTATGTCCGGCCTATGAAAACATAGAGACACCACACGCATTTGTTACTCTAAGTACCTACTACTCAACGGCATGCAAATTTAAATTGAATCATCAACCGGCCGGATTTGTCCGGTTAATCCAAAGGGGACAGTCCGGTCCCTATTCACGGTGTTTGCTCGTATCTATGGACTCATCTCGGACTTACGCGTCTTTGAGTAGAATAGGAATGGTCAGTTTGCTGAACTTTAAGGGATGTTTGTTCGCAGAGGAAAGTAGCAAAACATGCGTTTTCAACACCGATATTGCATAAATCTGTTGCCACTGTCAAAATGTTCTGCTGATCAGTCGTAGGTAATAACTACAATACTTATGTAGGTATGACCAAGAAACCATAAGTACCTATGTCTATGTTGATGTCCATATTTATTCAACGAGTAGTTTTGCGAACAGTAGACCTCGCGAGCACATTCTTATCAGCGGCAATTTTTCTTATTCTGAGCTACCCGCAGGTCAACGCAATTCAGGAAAATTTGACAAATATTTATTTCGACAACCTTGAAATCGTCCAGCTTTTCAGCTTCACAACCTATTCGCAACAACCATTTAACCAATTAAGGTCATATTCGAAATTCCTCTTTGTAGTCTCTATTTTGATAAAATTTAGTACCTACACCTTATGTGTGTAAATAGCGCCAGAGCAAATTTTCCCTCTTTCTAGGAAAAGTACCTAGTAGACTAAACAAACATATTGAATAGTAGAACATACATACCAAGTATGTCTAGATTGGTCGAAAATGCGACTAGAGGAAGACCAACATACAACCTATAACAAACATATGGACAGATGATTTGTACAGTTTAAGCAGAGACGCTTCGCTCGCTCGGTCAATTACAACGTGTTTGAATCATATCTAGGTATGTATTTGTGGGAGATGGCGTAAATTAAATACAAGTTCATTCAAATCAAAAATATGATTAATATGTTAAATAAATATTTAAGTGTAGGTAAAATTGTGATTAATCACATAATTCATCAATATTTCAACAATTAAATAACTTGTTAAATTGCTATCAACTAATGTATTATTTTAATACTTAAATAGGCATAGTGACAACATAGAATTGATATCAAGTCATGGGAGCTCCGTCTGTGCCAGTTGTCGGGCACGGACTGTGTCATCTGTATTTTTTTTAATTCGAACGTACTAATGCTGTTAAAAAAAAAAGTTAGTTAGCAACAGCGTCACCGGACGGGTGGCGAGCGCAGATGGCACTCAGTCAGATGCGGGCGAAGAAGGCGCACCGCCTAAGGCGAGCGTTGAAGACGCTTCGCCGCAAGGAGAGGAGTAGGCGACTTGCTCAAGGGCACCACTAAGGTACGGACCTCGGCTTGGGCCTTCGCCAGGAGAGAGGGTAGTCGGAGAGAATCGCCCCGAGGAGAGAATCGTCCCCGTGTCATTTGTACTGCGCCACTGTAGTGTATTTAAGCGGTAGCGTGGTGGGAGTACTAGTACACTGAATCGTTTAACGTCTATTAAAACTAGTCTTTGATGCTTTAAAATGATATTGCTGTTTATATATTTAATATTCTCCCACATATTTATGGTTCAACTTCGACGACGAAGACTCTCGCACGCGATGACATTTTGTAGCAATATAGCCAAGATGCGGCAGAAAATGGTCGGAATCCAATATGTCACATTTCTTCGTAATCATTTTCCTCGCCACCCATAACAAGTTATTAAAGAGAAATAATCAAAATGGTCACGTACGAATCTGAAGCTGGCAAATTGTTGACGGTGCTAAAAGCCCAACGTACGATGACGTTAGCAGGGATGCCAAGTTAGCATCCTTCCTTTGGCCTCCTGCTAATTGAGCTGATAGTGGTAGATAGCAACAAAGCAATGGCAGCGGTATGAGAAGCACAGTATGATGAGACCGAAATATAGAAATGGGTGATGGTCAACGACAAACACAGGCACCTACAGGCGCGGATCCAGCCCACAAAAAAGGTTGTGGTCTCAGCCACCCGAAAATCAGCAAAGTACGAGTCGGAGCATGAACTCTCTCATGATAGATATAGTATCAAGTCGCTCGCCTGAGGTTAAGCGTCACGCCTGCCCATAACAGTCCAATGCCATTCAGAATTTTGAACTGGGTACAACACTTCAAAACCGGGCATGGCAAAGCACTGCGCTTTTTACTCGGAGATATAAGATGTTCTTGCTCTGTTACCTCGCTGGAAACAACTACAAAGGATATCAATTGAAGTCAAATTAAATTAAAAATGCTTCCATTTCTTTTTCGCGAAAACGTTAATGAATTCATCGGTATCCAGGTTTTGTACATTTTATAAAACGTCATATCATCAGCCTGCCGAATATGAAAGTGTGACGTCTGATGTCACAAGTCTTTTAGGGTTGTGGCCATGCCCATCGTGCCCAAAACGGCGGATCCGCGCTTGGACCTAATGATTAACTCTTCTTTAATCAGTGTACCTGTGTTTGTAGAAGGGAGAGCCCTAAGCCACCAACCGGATCCCTACGGCGATCGGCACAGTCTATGCATATAGATAAAAAAAAACTTTTGGAAATACTATACCTCCCAGATCAGACCGCCTTAAAGTCTCTGACGGTAGAGTAATAAGGGAAATTGTTAATAAGGAAGGGGAAAGTTTGCACGTTCCTCCGCCTTGTTCATAAAGGTATTCTTAAAATAAAAAAATAAATTTGTTACAGACTTCGCTAAGTTATAAAGCGGATTATAGGCATCTATTTGATTGCAATAGACGTCCTTAAGCGGTAAGTAGTAAGTCTTATTATCATTTGATGAATGGACTTTATTTTTAATAGGTGCCTTTATGGAAAAGCTTTCAAAAGGTATGCCTACGTGCGTAGGCGGTGATGAATCACCTGAGAGTTATTGTTATTTGTGCCTTTGTATTTTTAGAATTTCTGATACCTAATATACTATGAGTCAAAGTAAATTTGTGACAATTTTCTCGTTTCACGTCACCCAAAGAGAATATAATACGTCACCTTCAGCGTAATAGAGAAGTAAGTATTATTATGTAGGCGTTTACCTGCCTACATAATATTCAGTATTTTTGTCTTTTGCGTGGGTGTTCTTTGTGACAGTTCCCAAATAGTTCCTATATGAATGAGCGTAATAAACATGAACGAAACAAACTATAAATAGCGTTGAGCCTATATACTTATATCTCACTTGAAGCGATGATAGCCGAGGAGTAGGTAAAGGGCCAGAGGCCGTACCACAAACAAATTGCAAAAAAATATTCGTATCGAAAGCGTCAACATGTCACGCTTCGGCTTTCAAAATATGACTTATCTATGTCACAGGTCCTGAGTCCTGACAGTTTGCACTGTTTCACGTGAACGACACGTTACGTAACGCAGTTATTCGTGCTAGGCCTGCTGCCGCCAATCTTGCGGTCGTTGGATCGATCTCTATCTCGGGCTTGATAGATACAGCGTGTAACAAAAAGGCGTAATAATACTAAAACCACACGCATAAAAGCTTGCATACAATTGGAACCTAACTACTGCCTCCCAGGAAGTAGTAAACATTCCTAGTTATGAGTAACCAAAGTATTTCTAATACTGAAGCAGGTTCATCCCTGAAAAACAAAGACGGCAATGACCTTCAGAACGTAGACCAGGTAAACAAGGGGCCTAAGCGGAGCCTGGGCTGGGGTACGGCGAAACATGGGAGACGGAGGTAAAAGAATAAGTGGCGTGGGGATACTGGAGATTGCAGAGTGCATTGACCCCAACGAACTCCAAAAATAGTCTAACTGGGGGCAATTTTACTAGTTCACAACGTTCAACAATCCATCCCGCTGCAACTGCAGTTCGACTCCGGTTGCCGTTCGATAATCCATTCTACTGTTTCTGTAGACGAATTGGAACGTAACGTCACGTAAACGTATCGTAAACGCTACTATATAATAGTTAAATATTAAAAACTAATATGAGTTAGCGTCGTGTTCATGATCTAACAAGTTACTATAATATAAAATGTTATTCGATCGCTGGTGTCAATAGAAACGTAACTGCAGCTGCACTGTTTTCAATAGCAGAATAAGAATGAGCTACGGTTCGATTGCAGTTCGAACAAATTTAGTTCCAACTGCAATCGAACCGATATAACCACCGAAATAATCACCTCCCGCAAAATTGAAAACCTATTGCTAAGCACCTAACAGGTGTGTTCAGACATCTGTCCTTGAGAGACAACCGCCGGTTTAGATCCAGTGTGATACCACCTTTGACCACCTGACCATCAAGTCCATAATCACTGACCACGAAGTGATACAGTTGTAAAACACTAGTCTATCATAAATAAAAAAATATTAATAATCTATCTAGTCTATCATAAATAAAAAAAATGCAATTATGTCTCTAATAGATCTGCAAATGTGAAGATAGGTAATATATTAGATAGGTATAATTATACCTACTCCTGGCTCACTGCAGCTGAAAATGGTTTATCTCCATCGGGATTCGGGATCCTAATCTTTGGATGTTGTACCGTTTTGGTCAAAAGTCTCCCATATTGGGTATGAGGCAGATTATCTTTAGCCTCTAGCTCCGAGATCGATCCCCGAACATGTACATTAATTTGTGTACATGAACATGTCTATTTGACCTGTGTCTGGCTATCTATAGATATAGTACATATTTAAATCAGTCTATAGGTTATCATAGTACAGGCTCTGGCTAATTTAGAACCTGTGTGTGTATCCCATAGTGGATTTTGTCTTATATTATTTCTATTTTTTCAAACATCAAGCAACATTTAAAAGGAACCAAACTTACAGATGCAAAATACGAGCGCCTTACCTTTACTAGGGGATCTACCTACCTATCTAATCAATATGGGATGTAACCTATAGGTACAATAAGGAGTTTAAATTTTATGATAGAACCAGCTACTGTCCGCGTGGAATAAGGTTATCGAAAGTCTTTCGTGAATCACCGTAGAATCGAGATAAATGTAGCCTACGTGTTGCTACCTTCACTCACAACGTTTGATACTTTTCTACATTGAAACCCGTGTTATTATGTATCTCAGTTGCAATCAAAAGATAATTGAAATCTAAAAGAATGGCGGCTTTATGAAACTTATATCAGATCCAGTCTGACTCATGCATTTATATTTTTACGAACTTATAATACAATAACTCTTTATTGCATACCCAAATATATAGAAATTACAAGTAAGGACTAGAATCAAAAGTGGTTACACAATCGACGGTATTATCGCTAATGCAATTTTTTACAGACATCCTTTGGATGGACAGGACAAAACTAAATAGTGCTTCATCAAATATTATCATCCTTGATCAAATATACATGTAGCAGCGCCACACTACGCTTAAAAGTAAAACTTTCAAGTTCGATTGACGATCATGCATTTGTTTTTGCAAATTTTTGAATGCATTTTTACTTAAGGTACTGTCATATCACGATGTCGATAAAAATTAGGGTTTTTAAAGCAGTTTATCTCATAAGCAGCGATTAATTTAAAACTACAAAAAATAATGTGACATTAATAAGACTTCTAACAGTTCTTAGTACACCTTGACGGAATTAAAAACATATTTTAACATACTAGAGTACATTAAAAAAAATCTAAAATTCACTCTTCATTTCACTTTAAAAACAGTTTTTCTCTTTATTCACTATTATATTTGTTATGAAACACATATCATAAAATAGCAATTTTTAATACACATACATTGACAGATATTTTATTTATTTAAGAGTGCACTTTAGTTTTTTATGATTTTTTTACGTTTTTACGAGATGAGCTTGCTTGATTTCAAGTAAAGGAAAATGAAGCGCTGAGCTGACAGCGCCTTAACTCTAACTAACAAACTACAGGGTATGAAAACTTAAACCATCTAGAGGCGAGTTGCTGAACTAAAGAGACAAGGGTGATATTTCAAAAAGTCATTAAAAGTTCTGCTATTCATTGATAGATGCCAAATCAACTTATGCAATTATAATTATTTAACCAATGCCATCTAGAGGCGAGTTGCTGAACTAAAGGGACAAGCGTGATATTTCAAAAAGTCATTAAAAGTTCTGCTATTCATCGATAGATGGAGTCGGAGTGGGGGTGTTAGGTTATTTTCTTTACGGAATTTCTGGATTCGGTCTCCACGCTCAAGGCCCGCGATAGAAGCTATGCAATAGCTTAAACATTAATAGATCCTGAACATTTTACACTCACCCATTTGAATATATATTCAAGTTATTTCCTAGTTGCCATGTTGTGCCTAGTTGTAATTGTCTTCCCAGTTTTTACGTAGGTTCCTACTCCCTGTAGAAATCCAACGTCATTCAACGCGTCTAATGTAAATTTAATTCGACATGACAACGCTTGTTTCCTTTCTCATTAGCGTCTCTTAATTACGATGTAGAGATGCCTTTGAAGGCTCCAGAGAATGTGTTTGAAGCTACATTGTGTAGGATAATGATGGAAGTTGGGTTCTCGAGGGATGCGGACTTCATACATATCTATATACTTACTAAACACGACGTTACATACCAGTATAGACTACAGAACAACCCGCTTCAGACGATTCCGGATGGACTCAGCAAAAAATGCGTGGGTATTAAGGAGAATGGAAAAAATAGACGAAAAAATGGAACCGACTTCAAAAAGATTTTCTTTCACCCTTTTTAGTGACCCTTGCTACTACCGCCCAACTTACTGTCAATTATGATGTCGTCAAGATAGGCGAAACACTTTTCAGTTATTAGATTGAACTCAAAAACCGAATTAGATGAAACAATGGAACCACCTGCGCAGTATACTCTTCCAAACAAAAAATCTATATCAAACTACTCTGTAAAAAGAATGCGTTTTCATACATAAAAAAAATACGCGCCGACTTGAGAACCTCTTCCTTTTGGAAGTGAGTTGAAAATTACTTATACTTATGTAAGTTTATATTAGTAACATCTTACCAAGATGTTACTAATATAAATGCGAATGTTTGGATGAATGGAGGTTTGCTACTCAATCAAGCCAGAACGGATGAGTTTTTTTACGAGTACTGGAATAAGACATACGATGTTTTTTATAATCATCATCATCCATCACCACGGAGGTTAAACCGCGGGGCGTAGGTAGTTTATACTATATGCTGTCATCATCATCATCTTAGCCGTAGTACGTCCACTGCTGAACATAGGTCTACCCTATAATTTTCCAAAAGGACCGGTTGGAAGCGGCCTGCATCCAACGTCGTCCTGCGACCTTTATCAGGTCGTCTGTCCACCGTGTTGGTGGACAACCTACGCTGCGCTTGCTGGTCCGTGGTCTCCACTCCAGAACCTTCTGGCCCCATCGGCCATCTGCGTCTCTCATCTACCCACTGCCACTTTAATTGACTAATCTTCTAGGCTATGTCGGTGGCTTTCGTTCTTCTACGGATCTCCTCATTTCTGATTCGATCACGTAGAGAAACCCCGAGCGTAGCCCTCTCCATAGCTCGTTGTGCGACTTTGAGCTTACTTATGAGGCCCATAGTTAGAGACACGTTTCAGTGCCATAAGTCAACACTGGTAACACACATTGATCTCTTGTCTTGAGGTACTGAGGTATTTTTGACGAGAAGACTTCGCGAAGTTTCCGGAACGCTGCCCAGCAGAGTTGAATTCGACGATTGACCACTTTCTCGAAGTTGGACCTGCCTAGTTTGACTGTCTGTCCCAGGTAGATGTACTCGTCAACAACTTCGAGAACTATGTGCTTTATTTTATAATTATTTTCTCTACTATCTACTCTAATATGTACACTTTTCTATAAGTGACAATTCTTTTAATTTAATTTGTGTTATTTTTCATGAACGCAAGTATAGCTAAAATTAAAGTGTAGGTACCCCACGGTAGGCTCAAAACAGCAAAGCTGGTGATAGAGATTGAAATGTAAGAATGACTACGTATATAAATAAAATTAAGTTTTTGTAATATCAAACAATAGATTTTTGATCAGATTTTTTACTAAATGCTTATTATAAAGAAACTTGTCATTTAAAATTGTTGTCTACATGATCCGGCTAATCTTTAAAATTGCTGAACCAATTTTTGACTTTCACTGGAAGATAGCTGATGTACGAGTAACAGTACCGTAGGCATTTATGTTAGAGGCGCTGTATCCCGTAAGGCCACAAGAACGTTTGACTTTTTAGGTGTTTTCTTTTAATATATAGGTTAATAACCTACAATATATTAAAAGAAAATACTTAATAGGGATAGACTGAACATACTTCTTATTAAGAAGTATCTTCAGTCTATCCCGTTTCGACTGCTATGACATGGACGTTCCTTTCAAAGAGAAAGAGAAGTGTGTGTGTATAAAGTGACAGCAATTCAGTCGCGCAGAACACTAAACTACAATTCTAAGCCTATTAATAAAATTATATCTTAGGCGATTGACTTGAAAACACAACAACAACTGTTCATGATTTTTACACTATGTCTACACTCGTGCACTATTACTAACATTTTACAGTTAATGCACCATTATTGTACGACACAAGTACAATTTGAAAAATGTAATACCGACTTCTATTCTATTCATTTATTGGAGTGTATCTCAAAAACTACGGGACTTTTTTTAAAGTTCGTTACCTCATAACTTTCGACTGGTTAGACCGATTCTCAAAATTCTTTTTTTGTTTGAAAGCTGGTGCTTCCCGTTCCCGTTCCGTGGTCCCATTTTAAATCCCATCAAATTCGGTCCAGTGGTTTTTGAGATACACTCCAATAACTGAATAGAATAAAAGTCTGTATTACATTTTTCAAATTGTACTTGTTTTGGATGTCGGTAGAAAACTAGAAGTACAACAAGTAGCACAAATCTAGGAAAACGAAACAAAATCAATGATTAGAGTTTGAAAACTATCGTGAGTATCACACATTATACTAATATAAAGATACCGGCTTCACTCACTTGGTATTATGTCGGTTTAAGTCAGACCTTTCGAATTGGTTTCAAACGTGTAAGACATGCGCGACGCGATCTCCACGCGTGAACACTCCCTGAAGAAGAACGTCTTACACGTTCGAAACGTAGGACTTAAACCGACATAATACCAAATGAGTGAAGCCGGTATCTTTATATTAGTATAAAATCAATGATGCTTGAATTGAGCTTTTCTCCTTCTATCTCTACAGTTACTTCATTAACTACTTGGAGTTTTTATTCATTCGTACAAACAAGGGAAAGCATTTAATCAAGTTGCCTACCCTCTTTACCGAATAGTCCTAAATACCTATCGCCTAGTTATATTACATACCTTACCGTCATAATGTTGGGATGCCGCGAATTATTGTAACGCTACTGGAATTACTGTAATTCTACAAGTGATATTACTGTAATTTCTAGCAAAAGGACTCTAGTAGGGTTGTCACGCGCATGTTATACGTTTTTATGTTGTTTGCAATAAAGTCGGACTTATTCAGTATACTTTCTAAAACTGAATTTAATACTTTTTGGTAGTTTTTGAGTAAGGAGTTTTTCGACCTTAGTTCACGTGAACGAAATCGCGAACAGCTTATGGTTGAGGTATACTTATAAGTAAATGTGATAATGTAATGATACCATTTTACCCCCACCTCTTCTCGGGTATAAATAGAAAAATATCAATCTGAAAAAAAATATCACAACCAAAATTGGAGAAAATTGTATTTTAAACAATATTGCTTATAACAATTTTTAATTTAAAATTTTATGTAAACGTGTAGTTAATTAATCAATAATTCACCCCCTCTTTAGTGCATAAATAGGAAAATATCGATCGTAGGAAAAAAATATAACGACCGATTCTCAAAACTCTTTTATATTTCAATGAGTATAATACTTCCGAGGTCCATTTAAATTTCACCACTCTTAACACAAAAACCGATTGACCGAATTCAAGCGGTTTTTGTGTTACGATCCAATAAATGAAAAGTGTTTCGCCTATATTGATGATATCCTGGTGGTAAATGACAATCGATCCCGTATGTAGCAAGGGTCAAAAACGGTAAATAAAAAAATATTTCCTAAAAAATGGAACCAACTTCAACACTATAAAGCGTGAAATAACTTGTCGAAGTACTTTTGAACTATAACTTATATATTAAGTATAAGTTAAGTACTTTTGAACTATCGTTACATCGGTTCATGACATAAAAATATATTTTTTTCTAAAAATATGTTACGTAGTATCGTATGTAAGGGACATCCCTAGTTCGGGCTATCCCATGTCATTAGCGGAGTGTTGGATAATTATACTCAAATAAGTTAAAATTTACTTTTAATTAAAAAAATGTTTTATTTTGTTTCTGAGTATGTTATAACAGCGACAGCCCTAGATCGGGCTTTCCCGTTTCTTGGGCATGCATTAGCGGAATGGCGGATAGCTGACATTTGCACAAACGAGCGCCTCGCTTTTGTTGTCCAAATTGCTAGGATATTATCATTCTTGTATACTGTTTAGTTTGTATCTAAGAGATGTGTTTTGTAAGGGTACTATTTGTAAGCAGGAATAGAGAAATACTATTGTACAGTCATGGACAATGTTACATATTTTTATTGTTTCGCGACATCGTGACAGAGTTGAACAACCTGCAATGAAGACTTGATGAAATATTTTGTAGCTTTTCTCAGCTGATGAGGAATATTACCATACAAAACAATACCATACAAAATGAGGTGTTCATGGCATCTGACACGGATAGTCAGAAGACGCGGGTTCGAATCCCGTCCGAGGATGTGAATTTTTCTCTCTATAAAATTTCAATGTTTGAGATTAATAAGCAGGCGTTAGTGCTTTAAAACAAGTAATACTATAAATATTTATTTCATTGTTTGTTTGTTTTTTTGTAACGCAAACACAAAAACTACTAAGCCGATTCAAAAAATTCTTTCAACAGTAGAAAGCAACATAATGCCTGAGTAACATACGCAATATCTGATTCGTCATCATCATCAGCCATCACCGCGCGGGTGAAATCGCGGAGCGCAGCTAGTTATTTATAAATCGTAGCGATTCTTGCATAGCATATAGTCATTCGTAACTGTTCGATTATTTTAGGAACCTTGCCATGGTTACTATTTGGATGGGTGACTGCGAGTCACAGCATTTAAGGGCACAAGGGTAGACACGCCCCAACTGTTGTCTAAGCACAATAAGAGGTAGGCATTTCTGAAGAGCTCGATTGGTAAGAAAACTAGAACATTCAGGCTGGGTTATCTACGAAGCCATACCGCGTGCTGTAGTACAGATAAAATGGATGGTCATGCTGGCCTTCCTCTCTTTGTGGAAACTAACAGGCTATCATAATGAACCCATAAGTATTTGTGTACGCATCTGCCATTTAGAGATACACAAAGTAAAGTTCCCAAGACAAGTTCTAATCCTAACGATCCGTGCAAAAGCCCACCTTGGCTTTAGAGCTTTAAACTTCCATCATTTCGTACATATTACGTAGATACAGCCGTGCGATTCTCTAATGATTCGTCGATGTGCTCGTCGACGAGCTCACTGATGTCAAATACATTATGAGATATCGACCTTGCCTCACAAGGTTGTTTTTCCAACGTTTCTTGTCATCTCTTACAGAATCGCACGGCTGTTTACTGTATGTTTGGCTTGAGTTTCATTGAGCTATCTTGTATTGTTTTGACTGGCCGGTTAGCGCAGTTAGTAGCAGGGGGCCTTCTGAGCTGCTAGATAGATAGATAGATAGATAGATAGATAAACTCTTTATTGAACACCTTAAACTAAAACAAAATTTAAAAAATATTTAGCTTATATTAGTGAACAATAGGCGGCCTTATCGCTCAAAGCGATCTCTTCCAGACAACCTTTGGATGGAGAGGAGCAAGTTTTGACAAGGGATGGCGGTGTACAATATAGTTCATAGTAATTATATTTATAAATATCTACAATATTATATACAATATACATAATAAATATGTTCTTACACAATATATACATACAAAAATACATACATATATACTTATATATATAAACATATAAATACGATGTTTACACGTATGGAGCTTATACTAGCACGACAGGTAATGATCCTTAACTTTGTCTTTAAAAACATTTAAGGACGGAGCTCGCTTGGTATCAAGTGGCAATGCATTCCAGAGTCTGACGGCTTCGACCGAAAACGATCGGTCATAAAACGAGGTAGTGTGTGGAGGGAATTTAAGCATAAGATTCTCTGATGACCGTAAGCAAAGAGAATTAGAGGCATTAAGGTATTCGAAACGCTCTTTAAGGTACTGGGGTGAAGAAGGGTTGAATAAAATATTGTAGAGAAGAGATAGGATGTGAGCATTCCGGCGATGTCGTATAGGAAGCCACTTGAGCTTAGTGCGAAATTCAGAAACGTGGTCGTATTTGCGCAAGCCAAATATGAACCTTATTGAAAAGTTTTGAAGACGCTCAAGTTTGTTAAGCTGGTCCTCCGTAAGGTCTAAATAGCAGGCGTCTGCGTAATCAAGAATCGGTAACAGAAGAGACTGTGCAAGCGCAACTTTAGTGGCTGTTGGCAAAAAGTTTCTCAGTCTTCTGAGTGAACCTGCGGCAGCAAACGTTTTACGGCTAACGGTTTCCAATTGTGGGATCCAGGTTAGGCATTCATCAAAAATAATCCCAAGATTTTTTACTGTTTTGCTGTATGGAATTTTCACACCCTCAAAGAAAATATTTGGTAAACTGTCCCAATCTATATAACAAATAGTCCGTGAACTGCCCAAAATTATAACTTGGGTTTTGAGTGGATTTACTCGTAAGCCGTATGATTTGCTCCAGTCCGAAATGTAACATAAATCATTATTTACCATATTAATTGCTTCAACTAAACGGCTAAGTGGAGCTTGGGAGTAAATTTGAAGATCGTCTGCATAGAGGTGGTAGGAAGAAGAAAGACGTTGAGATATAGAGTTTATAAAAATTGCGAAAAGAAGAGGAGATAATACGCCGCCTTGAGGCACACCGACAGTGATGTCACACCAAGAGGACACAGACTCATCAAGGCGAATCCGCTGTCGGCGACCAGACAGATAACTGCGAAACCAGTCAATCGCCGTTGGAGATATGTTAATGGAGCGAAGTAGAGCGAGAAGGACATCAAAGTCAACGGTGTTAAATGCGTTGCTGAAGTCAAGCAAAGTCAGCAAAGTTAACTCTCTGTTTTCCATTCCAAAACGAATGTCTTCTGTAATTTTTACTAGAGCCGTTGTTGTACTATGCCCAGGTCGAAAACCGGATTGGAAAGGATTAAGGAGTTGATGACGAATAAGGAATGAGTGTAATTGTTGATGAACTAGACGCTCAAGGACTTTGGACAGAAAAGGAAGTATGGATATTGGACGGTATTCAGAAAATGATTGAGGATTGAGTTTCTTCGGTAAGGGAATAATTTGTGCTTCCTTCCATATTGACGGAACTGTAGCATTTGATATAGAATTGTTTAGGATATGACAAAGGATAGGGAGTATAATATCAAGGATAGGAACTATCATGTTTCGACTAATGCCGTCTGTTCCAACTGCATTAGAAGTGATAGACAATATGCTCCTCTTAACATCACAAGCGGAAAAGTGACTAAAGAAAATGGTTGATGGTCAGGAGTTAAAATGGTAGAAAGACGTTGTAACGTTATATTTTTATCTAAATCCATTATATTGGAAGATGAAGAGAAGTGTTTGTTCAAGGAATCAATATCTAAATTATTAGGAGTAGAATTTTGGCGTGATTTACCGACTCCAAGCGACCTGAGGAACTTCCAGACTTTAGCTGGATCTTCATTTTCTACGGACTCATGAATATGGCGACGTTGTGCATCTCTACACACCCTATTGCAGCGATTCCGTGAATGAGCATAATTTTCTTTATGGAAATCATCGGGATACAACTTGTACTTTAATTTAGCAACGATTTTTTTGTGCATGAGTGATTTGATATCAGTAGTTAGCCACGGCGCTGGTTGATGTTTTATTTTAATACGTCGGAGTGGAGCACGGATATCATAGAGTCCCGTTATTATAGTATTAAATATATATAATTGTTCATCAGTGGATTCAGCGTCCATAACAGGAGACCAATCAATCTTCTTTGCGTCAGCAAGGAAGTGTTCTTCATTAATGCCACTAAAGTTGCGTTGCAGAATAATAGTAGGCCTAGGTTTAGGAGGACGAATTTTGTATGACAAAAATATCAAATCATGGTAAGAAAACGCATCGGCAGACATTTGACCGTGCTTAGCAACATGCTGTATTGATGATACAATAAGAAGATCAAGTAGCGAAGGAGAACAGTTAGGGAAGAAGTGAGTAGCTGTGGAAGGGAGGATGTGCATGTTGCTTGAATCAATTATGGATCTAAGTCTGGTGGAACGATAGTCATTTTGAATAAGACATGTATTGAAATCACCCATGATAATTGTGTGACTGTATAAAGGAGTGAGATCATGTAACATCATTTCAAAAGAGTCAAAGTAGTTTACACGTGAGGAATGGCTATAATAGACTCCGAGAAGAATTTTGGTGTGGGAGAGGAGGACTTCAATAAAAACGTGTTCGCCGCTATTTGGAGGTGGAGGTTGAGCTGAGGTGCTTACTACTGAGAAGGGAATATGAGCACGCAGATTGATAGCTACTCTACCACCAGGGGCATTGGTACGATCATTTCTAATTAAACGGAAACCAGGTAGTGGATATAAGACTGAAGAGAGACAAGGCTTAAGCCAGGATTCGGAGACTAATATAGCATGAATATTTTTGTTATCAAAAGACGCCAGCATATCAGGAAAATGAGCCGGAATGCTTTGGGCATTTATATGAATTACGTTAAAATTTTTGGGAACATCAGAGAATTGGGCTTCTAGATTTTCAGACAGAGAAGGAATACTGACGAAACTGTCGTCATTGCTATCACCAAAAGATGTAAAACTTAAAAATGTGTCAGACATTTCATTATCATCGCTAGCCATATACTCGTACAAAATAAAATAAAATAAAATAAAATTATATAAAATATATAAAAATTAATAAAATTACTATATAAATAGTAAAGTAGCA
This sequence comes from Selenia dentaria, assembly GCA_917880725.1. Lineage (NCBI taxonomy): Eukaryota > Metazoa > Arthropoda > Insecta > Lepidoptera > Geometridae > Selenia > Selenia dentaria. Next base: position 26,454,375 of record OU862893.1, read on the forward strand.
ATAAAACCTAAGTTATTTGTTCGCGTTTGCTTCTCTACCCGCCGGTTGTCATCGTTACATAACGGAAAGCTTGATTTTCAGAGAAAAATATATAAATCACACAAAGTAATACGTAGTTACACTTAATTTAAATTTAAACAATAAAAAAAAGAAGATAGAAAACATATATCTATGTAAATAAACTTTTCCATTTCATACTCACAACACAAGTAAAACATAATAAAATTGTTCCTATATTACTAGTTGGTAAATGTACAAACCATAAGAATCAAAAAATAATAATTAAAAAGTATTACGGTTTGTCAATGTCAGAAATATTATATCGGGTACTTATATTGTGAGCTACACTACGATACACCATATTTCTGCCGTGCAGCCATGAAAGTGTCGTGACGAGACTTCGTAAGAAACTCCGACAGAGTAACACCAGACCCTTTGAGCTCTGTTTTGGCGAACCAAATTTTGCTTCGTATGGACATGTCACATAGCTTCAGAAGAACAGGCCTGGGCTTGTCTAGTGACGATGATTTACCCATTCTGTGGCAACGGCTGATGTCAGTCACTGTAAAATCCTTCAGCTTCAACCGTTCAACCACTGCCTTCACAACCACTGCCTCAGTCTCTTCCTGATTTATCTCAGGCAGTCCATGCAACAATAAAATCTTGCGGCGAGAGTGCATCTCCAAGTTATCCATTTTGCGGTCTAACAGCTCAACTTGACCTTGTAGTGCTTGAAGAGCAATCATGATGAAAGCCTTGAAGTTGTGAAACTCCTGAGCCAGACCGGCATTTGTGGGTGCAGCAGATGGTGTCTTTTGCAACTCACCATTGAACTCATCCATCTTGGTCAGAAACAGTGTGCGCATTTGTGACAGTGACTCCTTAATTTCTTCCATCTTGTAGTGCAAATAGTGTTAAAAAATGTAAGTGTTGAAATTGATAGGAAAACTGAGTGTGATTTCAGGAATAACGGTCCCCGGCAGGTATTGTACTGATAACTTTAATATAACATAAAATTATTCACTATTATATCAATAAAACTGATTAATTTAAATAATTTAAAACAGAGAACTTTTGAATATGTGTTTTACTTTCGCCTACCCTCAGAAAAACCCTCAGAAAGACTGCTAGTCCCGGGTTCGATCCGTGGACAGGTCAAACATTTGTGTGCATGAACATGTCTGTTTGAGCTGTCAAAAGCTGTCAGCGCTTGAACTTTTCTTTGCAGGCAGTCTCCGATTGGGGCGATGCCAATCTAGTTAAGTTCAATGCTGCTAAAACCCAGGCGTGTCTTTTCTCCGCCAAACGGAGCCCTTTCCAGCTGGCTCCTACTTTCAGGGATGTGTCCGTGCCGATAAGTAACCATTTCGAGCTTCTTGGCATCTCATTAACACCAACTCTTAATTTCGGCTCCTATATTGAGTCCAAAGCCCAGCTTGCCTCAAAAAAGCTTGGTGTTTTGGCTAAGGTGAGACAATACTTCACACCAGGACAGTTGCTTAATCTTTATCAAGCCCAAGTCCGGTCGTGTATGGAGTACTGTTCTCACCTTTGGGATGGTTCTGCCAAATACCAGCTGGAGACACTGGAAGCTATTGAGAGGAGAGCCAAGAGACTCATTAACGACGACCACCTAGTACGCAAGAGACTCCAGAGTCTCGAGCATCGCCGCAAAGTCGCTTGTTTATCGGTTTTTTATCGGATACATTTCAGTGAGTGTGCAATGGAACTTCACAATTTGATTCCGCCATCCCCATTCTATAATCGGACATCCAGAGATACTCAGAAGCGCCACCGCTTTATGGTGGATATTCCATTTACCCGGACGAAGCGATTTACTTCTTCGTTTATCATACGAACCGCTAGGGAATGGAACACCCTCCCTGAGTCGGTGTTTCCGGTTAAGTACGATATGGGGGTCTTCAAAACACGAGTGCATAGGTATCTTCTGGGTAAGCGCGCTCCATCATCGATCGCATCTGTGTCTGGGTGTGTATATGTATATATGTACCATTATACAGGCTTTGCTTAGTATGGGACCTGAAGACCTTTGTGTGGATGTTGTCTCATATATTATATTATTATTATTATTTTTGCAAGCTGTGCGGCCCATTTAATAAAATAATTTTTAGAATCGGTCAAAAGGAAAAAAAAATCTCAAAATTAGCCATAATACTAATACAATGCTAATAATCTGCGGCCTCTGATATTTCCTTTTAAAAATACTTAATGTTATTGTTAAAAACAAATTCGTGCAAGTATGTGATATTCATAGTTTATGTGCCTGACATACGTAGAGATGACGTCACCGAAGGAGGATGACTAGCCTTATATTAAAATATCCGTAGCAGCGTAGCAGCAGCTTGGTAGCAGCTACGCTAGTAGCAGCGTAGAGTTACATATCTCTACGCAGTGTTTTGGTTGATATAGATAGATACGGCAGCGTTCCGGAAACTTCGCGAAGTCTTCTCGTCAAAAATACCTCAGTGCCTCAAGACAAGAGTCTTCGACCAATGTGTGTTACCAGTGATGACTTATGGCACTGAAACGTGGTCTCTTACTATGGGCCTCATAGATAAGCTCAAAGTCGCACAACGAGCTATGGAGAGGGCTATGCTCGGGGTTTCTCTACGTGATCGAATCAGAAATAAGGAGATCCGTAGAAGAACGAAAGTCACCGACATAGCTCAGAAGTTTAGCCAGTTGAAGTGGCAGTGGGCAGGGCACATAGCACGCAGAACAGATGGCCGATGGGGCCGAAAGGATCTGGAGTGGAGACCACGGACCGGCACGCGCAGCGTAGGTCGTCCACCGACACGGTGGACAGACGACCTGAGGATGGTCGCAGGACGATGTTGGATGCAGGCCGCTTCCAACCGGTCCTTTTGGAAAATCATGGGGGAGGCCTATGTTCAGCAGTGGACGTCCTACGGCTGACGCCCGTCCGACTCTGGGAGAGCTGTCACAGCTCATCACAGCGTTTGTGGTAGGCTGGGCCAGCTCTACACGTGGCACACCTCTGGACGACAAGTCCACCCCACGTGGCCTCGCAGCTAGCAAGGCTTTTTCCAAGCCGGTATCGGAGAACCCCTTTCTTGGGATGTTTATCGAGCAGGTCCGGCAGGGAAAGAAAGCTCCCGCTAACTATTTATAGATCGGATCTCACCAAAAAACTATACCGATCATTCTAGAAAAATCTTCTTCAGTGTGGCCCTTATGCAATTTTCGTTACCTCAGATGGGAATCGGAGCAACATATTCGAATTCAAAACTCGCATTCAGCATTGAAAAGTCCGAAGTATGTCCCTGCATGGGTAGAATGACCTTGAAAAGGTGACTGAGCACTTGGGCACTGGAATATGAAGCGAAACAGACTTTAGTTCGTGCCAACACCGCTAAGTCACTCCGTAAGTACTTCTGTAAAGAAAGTAAGGTCGTCCCATGCATTTTCGGAAAACTAATTATCGATTCCAAATTAAGTTAATTTTCCCTAACTTTTTTTTATATCGCCAATTCTACCGTCATTGTGTCAAATTCCCCACAAGCTGGCCACACCGAACTTTTCCAAACACCCCAAAGACCTTATACTTACTAACTTTTTTAAAATATGTTGTTGGTACCAAATCTTCTTAATACATTACCAAAATCGCCCAGTTTTTAAACTTTACTACCTATCTCGGCAACCACTTAACCAATTACGGTCATATTCAAAATTCCTCATTATAGTCAGGTACCTAAATGCGTGTACCAATTTTTATCACAATCGGAGGGTAAATAGCGCTGCAGCAAACTTCCCGCCTTTTTAGGAAAAGTGCTCCATATACATATTTATAACCCACTCAAAATCGCCATCGACAAAAAATATTATTTAATATAATAGTTTAATAGTAATTAATAATTTTAAAATTATAATTTTTCACGAGATTTCTACAAATGTGCTCCGATATCATAAATATAAATAGACGACAAAAAATATTATTTAATATAATAGTTTAACAGTAATTAATAATTTTAAAATTATAATTTTTCACGACATTTCTACAAATGTGCTCCGATATCATAAATATAAATAGACGACAAAAATATTATTTAATGTAATAGTTTAACAGTAATTAATAATTTTAAAATTATAATTTTTCACGACATTTCTACAAATGTGCTCCGATATCATAAATATAAATAGACGACAAAAAATAATATTTAATGTAATAGTTTAACAGTAATTAATAATTTTAAAATTATAATTTTTCACGACATTTCTACAAATGTGCTCCGATATCATAAATATAAATAGACGACAAAAAATATTATTTAATATAATAGTTTAATAGTAATTAATAATTTTAAAATTATAATTTTTGACGAGATTTCTACAAATGTGTTTCGATATCATTAATATAAATAGACCTACATGAATTTTAAAAGACAAGTTAGTATTTTGATTGGCACCGAGCTGTTAATATACAGTTGTTATACGGATTGACACGTTTATGAGCTCGTGGTTTTCTTATTTAAATAACGAACCCGCGTTCTTTATGGCTCATGCCCGTTTACGCCAACATTTTAGGTAACTCCTAAGCTAGTTACGTAACACTTAATTGCAAAAAACTGTCACCTAACTTGGCTTAAGTGTTACCTAAAAAGACAGTGAAAACGGGCATCAGTATATTAAGCTGGGCCTATACTACGAAAAAAGAATTTCAAAGTTTCGTTTGACGGATTTCACAATTTCTACTGTGAAAGTGAAAAAGATACAGTCAAGGGTGATGAAATGTAATGGCAGGTTTTTTCATAATTATTAAATATATTTTGTATCTAGACAGATTTAGACAGAACACAGTAGTAGATATTAAATGCAGTTGTATTCACTCGTATTACTGTGTAGGAATTGTTATATTTCAAGCATGCAAATATTCACTTGTTTTATGTTGTACCTACATGTTCTAAAAGAAGTATGTGTTGACATGTTTTTTTAAAAATAATTTTTAATTCTATAAATTAAATTTCAAAACAACTACTAAACAAGAATATTAAAGACGGCTTACGCTGAAGTTTAATTCTGTGTAAGTACACAGAATTAAACTTCAACAAATTACCATATACACTGTTAAAATACAAATCCCTTTATTTGTCATTGCATTTCATCAACCTTGACTGTATTTTTGCTTGGTCACTTTCACAGTAGAAATCGTGAAATCCGTCAAACGAAACTTCGTAGTTCGTTTTGGGAGTAGGCCTCCTGATGCGTGTAAACTTTTCAAAACTTCGTCACATGATATATAAATTTAGCATCCTGCCTAAGCCCTATGAATAGTAGAGCTCTGCTACCCATATCTAAGTGGATGCAACAATACCCAAGGATTACAGGCAAAGATTATTTAGCGTTCCTGCGCTAAGGATTCAGGAGAGTGCAGTAAAGCCGATCGAACTACCAGTTCTACTTGGTGAAAGCTACTTAATGAATAGAAATATGAGTAAACATTTTGTTGTTTTAATATGTATCAATAGAAAAGTACCATGTAATATTACATTTCTGGTAACTTATTTTAGTTGCGAAATGTGCTAATGTTTAACCACTGTATTTCTATGCCACTATCTCGCGTGATGGGTAATGAGGTTGCGCATTACCAAATAACGTTATTTAAAATTTTAAATTATGGAAGCATTGTAACGCCTTTTATTATTACTACATTTAAAGCTTACGATAGAAGAAATAAGCCAATAATGAATCGGAAAATATATTTATATGCAAATCAAACCAGATGTGAGTTCTTGTAACAAGGATAGTCAGAAAAATAGTACCCTATAAAATCAGCCATTTTTTCCAAAATATCTGAAGTTTTCCAATCCTCTTCACAAAACTCAGCGTACAGAGTCATGTGCTCCAATAGGTACCCCATTACGAATACAATACACACAATGGAGTAATAGTACATATATATATAAGTACAATAGATACATATAAGTACAATAGATAGGTCGTTAGATGCATGGATCATCCGGGGTATGGAGTTATTACAGGAGATCAGGGGACGTAACTTACGATGCTCCCGTTTGCACGTGACGGTGCTAAAATGCTGCTCGAATGGAAGATATTCCATATCTCTTAAACTGAACTAAGAATAAGTGAAAAAGTGTATAAAATAATGAATGAAGACAATAAAAATATAATATATCAATCAACCACAACCAAGTCACTTTCCCTAAATAACTGCTTATTCTAATAACAAATCTTAACTTAAGTAATAGCGTCACAAAATCAACTTTTACGAACAAACATATCTACTTATACTATGTAAAACACAGCTTTATGTAAAAAAAATATTTCCTAAACATACACACACTCAATTTTATCTACAAAATACTTTTTGCACAAACATTTTTCACATTTATGGCAGTTTATGAAGACATTGCGATCAAAAAAACAAACGTAACTAACATCCTGGGCTTTGAAAAACTCACCTTAAGCTTTGTACACGCTACGCGTCCGCATGTATCAAGCGCGATCACTATACTGAGAAGAGAATACACGACAACGAAGCTGTAGTTACCTTCACTGGGAAAAAAGTATGCAATTGCGCCTGGGGTAGAAATTTACCCCACGATGTTACTTGAGGGTTGAAAAATGCAATTGTTGAGAGATAAATGGGTAATGATAAATATCCTCGGATGGTATTCGAACCCGCGTCTATGTAAAATCCGTGCCAGACGCCATGACCCCTAGGCCACAGAGGCCCGCCGACCAAGCATGAGCACGTCAAAACACAAAGAAATGTCTAGTAAAATTAAACTAAATCTACTGTATCTATTGTTGAGGGTTTTTCCCCGTCTATTGCTTCACGTTATTCCAAGTGGACATACTAGCGTGCAGTAGCTAGTTTTACCATATGGAGTTAATACAAGAGATCGGGGGATATAACTTACGATGCTCACGTCTAGTGCACGTGACGGAGATAAAATGTTGCTGGAAATTTCCCTATCGTCAAGAGTAAATGTGTTTTCTAATCATTCATTCATTCATCTATTCATTCATTCATTCATTCATTCATTCTTTCTTTCTGTTCCTAAATTAATAATCCATAGTAGTTTACTTTGCTTATATGCTTAAACATTAAGGAAATGTTTTAAATTTCACACCGATGACTGGCAACACACCGATTGAAAAGCATAAGCATACCTATTTTTCAACTAAATTCCAAAATAGGATGAGGTTCTCAACTCATGTGCAGTGCAAGTACCGAACTCGAAAAATTTGAATCTCATACTTCGAGAAAACTGGCTATATCGATCTTTTGTCAATCATTGCAAGTAACAAAATTAAGCGATAGGTAGACAAATCGATAAGTTTTTACGATTATAACGGTAACCCTAGCATGGAACTGTAAAATTACGTTTGAGATCGATTTTCATCTTTTTGTCAGCTTTGAAAACGACCTCGACAGGCGACGGGAATGGAGATATTGTTTAGTTGCGTTTGATCTTACTAATATTATAAACGCGTAAGTTTGTAGGATGAATTGATGTTTGTTATTCTCTTACGCTCAAACGGCTGGACCAATTTAGATGAAATTTGGCATAGAGGTTTTTTTTTCATCAACATCGTATTCAATAAAACATAGACTTCGGCCATTTTTTTTGATCGTAGAAAACGAAATGCTTGTAGAAATCTTCAAATGCTAGAAGGACGCATTGTGGAATGCAAACAATTCGTAATAATCGACATACTGTCGACAATTTGACGATCAATCGTCGATCATCATCATCATCATCATCATCATCAGCCTGTAGCAGTCCACTGCTGGACATAGGCCTCTCCAATTGCACGCCACTTAGGTCTATCTTGGGCTTCTCGCATCCAGTTTTTGCCAGCCGTCTTGCGCAGATCGACACTCCACCGTGCCTCAGGACGTCCTACACTACGTTTGCCGAGACGCGGTCTCCACTCTAGAACTCGTTTACCCCAACGGTTGTCGGTTCTACGGCTAATATGGCCAGCCCACTGCCACTTCAGCTTGCTGATCCGGTGGGCTATGTCGATGACCTTGGTTCTCTGACGGATCACTTCATTTCTGATGCGATCCCTCAGAGAAACACCGAGCATAGCCCTTTCCATAGCCCGCTGAGCGACCTTGAGCTTGTGGACCATTCGAGCCGTCAGTGTCCACGTTTCGGCTCCGTATGTCATGACGGGTAGGACGCACTGATTGAAGACTTTCGTCTTCAGGCACTGTGGAATCGGCGAAGTAAGGACTCGACGTAGCTTCCCAAACGCTGCCCAGCCCAGCCGAATTCTTCTATTCACCTCGTTCTCAAAGTTGTTTTTTCCCAACTGCAATGTCTGCCCGAGGTACACATATTTTTGAACAACTTCGAGAACGGTGCCGTGTATCGCAATCGGTTCCGGTAGAACATGTTCGTTGAACATGACCTTGGTTTTGTCCAAGTTCATCCGTAGGCCGGTGCGTATAGAAGAGTCAGCCAGGTCATTCAGCATCTGTTGCAGGTCCTGCAGCGTCTCTGCCACGATGACGATATCGTCAGCAAATCGCAAGTGAGAGATGTATTCGCCGTTGATATTAATGCCACGTCCTTTCCAGTTCAGCGTCTTGAACATATCCTCCATTGCATTTGAAAACAATTTCGGGGAAATAACGTCCCCTTGTCTCACTCCTCGATGCAACGGTATGGGACTTGTTTGCTGATTCTGTACTTGGACGGACATGGTGGCGGTTTCGTAAAGACATCTCATCACTTGGATGTATCGCCAATCTATCTGGCAACGCTGCAGGGACTCCAGAACAGACCAGATTTCAACCGAGTCAAAGGCCTTCTCATAGTCCACGAATGCTAGACACAGGGGCTGATTATATTCTTCGGTCTTCTGTATAATCTGCCGCACTGTGTGAATGTGGTCTATGGTGCCGTATCCGCTCCGAAACCCAGCCTGTTCCGGTGGTTGGAATTCGTCGAGTCTACGCGCAAGACGGTTCGTGATCACTCTTGAAAACAGCTTATAGACGTGGCTTAGAAGGGATATGGGTCGATAGTTCTTCAGCAGGGTCTTATCTCCTTTTTTGAAGAACAGGACGACCATACTCCTACTCAACGCCTCTGGAGTTCTCCCTTCGAACAGGACAGCGTTAAAAAGCTTCTGGAGCTCCCTCAGTACGGGTTTACATCCTGCTTTTAGTAGCTCTGTTGTAACGCCATCCTCTCCAGGGGCTTTTCCATTTTTAAGCTGTCCAAGAGCGATCTCGATTTCGCCAATACTGACTTCTGGCAATCGTCGATATGACTTCCAAACTTAGGACTAGGACCCTATACTTACTTTAAATTTATCGATCTTAGCGATTCGACAAATTTAACGACTATTACGGTACTTGCACTGCTGTATTTTTATGGGTATCCACATAACTTTTACTTAGTGAACCGATTTTGATAATCATTTTCATTTGAAAGTTGGCGCTTCTCATATAGACCACATATAGTTTTTTCATTTAACCCAAGATCCCAGTAGTTTTTTTGAGAATTTTATCAACAACATCGGGTATAGAATGGAAGTTAGTTTCAAATTTTTTACGAAAACGTAGTTATCATGTATAGAAGCGTCATTTTAACACCATTCACCGGGTGCTCGTGCACGTGTGGTGCAGCCTTTATTAGCGAGATTCCAACAAATGGCACGGTTTGTTTGTAGAAGAGGCTCTACTTTTGATGTCGATTTTATATATTTATAAGTATAATATATTAAGCTTTTAAGTGACGAGAAGAGGTGAATAAGAAAGAGCATCATGATCTTCATCAGACGACGACATAGTTGTACTCTAATATGTTTCTGGCATGTCACTCAGGTCCATCGAATGTCGTGCCAGAGTCATGCAACATGCCAGAGGTAAATCACATTGCTGTCACGTTGCTTATGTGGGCACAGCACCTTAGTCACAGCCAGTAAGGTTGTCACGCCAGCTGTGTAACTTACTAGAGTTGCCCTTCAAAACCACAGTATCGCTTGCGCATTATTGCTTCGTGGAAAACATCTGGTGATGCTGATTAATCATGTGGATTGATTGTGGATTCACACATAAAGCCTAACACATAATAATCTATAGTCATATTATAAAGAGGAAATATTGGTTTTGAAATTGTTACTAGGCCACATTATTCGTACCTTGATGTTAATCCCTAATAATAAAAGGAAAGATTTGATAGTTTGATTGTAAAGGATAAACGTAAAATAGACGAGTACATAACTGGTTAAAAATATTTCACCAGCAGAAAGCTATATTATGCCTGAGTAACATCCGCTATTTTTGATTCATCATTATCATCATCCATCACCGCGTGGGTGAAACCGCGTAGCGCAGCTAGTATTATATAAGCTTAACACGTGACATAAAAGCAATGAAAATATTTTTCTTGACAATGGTTTGCCATTCTTATATCTTAGGAGTCAATAACAAAAAAGGTTCCATTGTTAATATGAGCCCCTGATATATCAGCCCGGCTAGATCTAAAATCTAATATCAGTTTATCTTACTTTATAAGTTTATCATGAGATCCATGCTAGCACTGCTGGTGTTTTATTTACTTTAATGAATCTCTGAATCGAGAAACCGAAGTACAGCCCTACACTAAAATTATGACACGCTGCGACCACGGTGATTTAACGTACCATTGTTCAGCACTTTAATGAAGATTTCGTCGGCTTCCTGCCACAGATTACGGAATAGCTACTGCGTATAGAGTCGACGAAGTAGGATTGCCTAGTATGTTACGGTCTAAGAATATAGCGTTAGGTAAGATAAGCAGCCACATTGTAATAAACTTAGTGCTAGCTTGAGTTGCTGCTTTTGTATAAGTTATCATACTATAATATCATAAATGTGAAAGTTTGGATTTTTTACTCAATTACGCAAACATGGCTGAAAGAATTTGAATGAAATTTTGAGTGAAGATAGTTTGTAGCCCGGATTTACACATGAGCTACTTTTTAAACTACTTATATAACTACTATTTTTAGCTACTTATATAACGGGTATACCGTATCTATGGAATGCAATTATCTTATTCCACGCGAAAGAAATCGTGAGCTCCTATACTAGTATAATATAAACATAACAGCCACCTACATTTATTGATGTATGTGATTTATCTTCATTTTATATTTCTCCAATAATAAGCTTAATTTATCCGAAATTAAAGAATTTCGAGAAAACATATTGGTAAACGATAGTAATTACAGCTTACAGATAGTAATAACAGCTTATTTCTCGATAACGGCCTCCTCTGAAGATTTCTACATAATTCGGTCTTTTGCTGCAAGAGCCCATATTGGACTAGCTTTCTGTCTATCTTTCTATATAAATAGTCATTTTACTGTCTCGTGGGTATCATTCATCATTTTAGTCCATTTCTCTTTCTACTCGTTTATCATACATTGAAAAAATAAGCTGTTCTACAAACCTACTTTATGGACAAGGTTAGGTCATTAGCGTTGATATAGTCTGCTTTAGGCTAAAGATACTAATTGAAGTCTTTCCCGGCACTACTGGTACTGTTTAGTTATATTTTTACTCTTACACGTTCGAAACGTCGTCGGACTTAAACCGACATAATACCAAGTGAGTGAAGCCGGTATCTTTATATTAGTATAATATATTTTTACTGTTAGTAATATGTAAATTAGGGTTTTATTGTTTATAAGCACGATGTTAGTCACATGTATGACAGTCACTAGTAATTATATAATCAGCTAATTAGTTCTCACTTCTGGAACTCGAGCCTTCCTCATAATCCACCAAGCGAAGCAAGTGCGGCTAGGTGCATAGGCTAGTGGATAACCCATGTCGATTTTTTTAAGCCACTCGAAGGCCTTCTTTCTCTCGAAAATTATGTCTAATGCCCATGTTGTGCCTACCCCAGTATCAGTTGGGAACTCAGTTCTTGAAGAAGAAGGTATCAATCATTCTGAGGTATTTTTGACGAGGAAGCTTCAAGAAGTCTTCTCGTCAAAAATACCTCAGTGGCTCAAGACAAGAGTCTTTGATCAATGTGTGTTACCAGTGATGACGTATGGCACTGAAGTGTAGTCTCTTACTATGGTCCTCATAAGCAAGCTCAAAGTAGCACAACGAGCTATGGAGAATGAATCGGGGTTTCTCTACGTGATCGAAACAGAAATGAGGAGATCCGTAGACAAACTAAAATCACCGACATAGCCCTGAAGATAAGCCACTTGAAGTGACAGCAGGCCACATAGCACGCAGAACAGATGGCCGATGGGGGCGGAAGGTTCTGGAGGCAACACGGACAGGCAACCGCAGCGTAGGTCGTCCACCTTGCAGGACCACTTTGGATGCAGGCCGCTTCCAACCGGTCATTTTGGAAATTTCTGGGGGAGGCATATGTTCAGCAGTGGACGTCATACGGCTGAGATGATGAGATAATATACAGCGTGGAAGGTACAGTAATACTGAAAGCTGTGCATATGTACCCACCTAGTCAGGATTTACGTGGCAAAGTATTAACATTTAAATCACTTATATTTTAAGCTATTGCATAGCTTCTATCGCGGGCCTTGAGCGTGGAGACCGAACCATACTCCGACTCCACCTATCGATGAATAGCAGAACTTGTAATGACTTTTTGAAATATCACACTTGTCTCTTTAGTTCAGCAACTCGCCTCTAGATGGTATTGGTTAAATAATTATAATTGCATAAGTTGATTTGGCATCTATCGATGAATAGCAGAACTTTTAATGACTTTTTGAAATATCACGCTTGTCTCTTTAGTTCAGCAACTCGCCTCTAGATGGCATTGGTTAAATAATTATAATTGCATAAGTTGATAAAAACAGCTATGCAATAGCTTTACCGCGAGTGCCACACGTCTTTTTTATTTTCTTACAAAGTTAAACATACCTTTGAAACTTTTTTGGACAGCCCTATTAGATATGCCTACTCTTTGAGTTCGTTAAGGGTAATGCGCTCTGCAATCCCCACGTCACCTATTCATTCACTACCCTGCATGCGCCATCTCCCCTTGTCAAACCACAGCCCAGGACCCTTGTTTACCTAGTCTATGTTCTGGAGGTATTTGCCGCCTTCGGCCTAGTTTTTCAGGGATAAACCGGCTTGAGTATTAGAAAAATATTGGTTCCTCATAACCCGGAATGTTGACTATTTCCAGGGACGCAGTAGTTCGGTCCCAATTGTATGCAAGCTTCTGCGTGTGTGGTTTTAGTATTACTACACCTTTTTGTTACACGCTGTGAGTGTTAAGAGGATTGCATAGCTAGTACTTTAAAAGTACTATAAATTACCTTTTTTAGAACTTAAAAAAAACTGAAAAAATCTAAACGTACGGGCATAGTAAACTATGTAATGATTACATGAAAAAAAAATCACTGAAATCGGACAATGTTAAGAGGTACAAGAGAGTTTTCTCTTTGAGCATGGAAAGTACTAGCTATGCAATCCTCTTAAAACGCAATTATTTATGTTTCCATTTATATTTTTTCTATTCACATTTTACAATAAGTTCAGTGTGTAGGCACGTAACAAGAGAACATTAACGACCTTGCGTGCCGGCAGACACATAAAGAACAATGAGAGGGGATTTTCTTTAACGAAGCCGGACTGTCTGTGTCTAGCCTTATTACTATATATCTATCTTTAACTACTTACATACCAGACATGTGAAGAGTTCCAGATGTTGTAAAAAATACGCAGGTAAAATTTAGACAGCTGTGGGCCTAGCACGAAAATTTGCGTAAGTATAATAATAGTCCATATAATTAGACGTAATTTTGCAAAAGAGTGGAAATAATTCGCGACATTGGGTTTTATATTTTATTATGGTTTAATATGCTTTAAGAATCATGCCTTACTCAATCCCTACGAAACTTAACCTCCGGAAGAGGTTTAATTCGAGTAAAAACTTTGTTATTATATAACTTCACTCAGGGAAGAGTGGCGAACGCTATATTTTTATACTATACTTAAATAATCTACCTTCTAAGTATTTTTCGACCGACTTCCATAAACAGGAGTATTTTATCAAGTTGAGGTGTATATTTTTTATGTATAATCTCGAAAAACTTTTTGCTGAGTAGTCTGATTTTAATTTTTTTTTGTTTTTAGTGTTTATATACTCTATAAAAGTTATGCGTTATTATACATAAAAAAATTCACCTCGACTTGATATAATACAAATTTATCTGAATGTAATATTTATTATACACGTGTGTGCTATAGTTCAGTTTAAAGCTTTAAGAACGATGTAATAAGGCTTACTTTACGACTAATGTGTTGAAAACGATATTAAAACATATTTTATGCCTTCGAAAATAAGCTTCGAATACATACTGACTTCGCTGCTGGTTAGAACTAAATTGCACTCATTGTGTGTACAAAAGAAATCTCTAGTTCGTAGCGCGGCGCGAGACAAACGCCTTCTTTAATGAGGTACTTTTTATTCGCCGTTTTGCTCGGATGCTCCTTAAGAGCAAAACGCAGAGCGCTTCCTATTAGATTGTGCTTTTGGTGGACGATTTATTCTATAATAGCAGTGGCTTTCAATGCTCTATCGTTTATAAAGCTTTGTACGAACGGTCTTTTTTATTTATTCCAAAGCCTGTTGCTTTTTGATCGACTTCATAAATAAGGTAGGTACCTAAGTATATGTTTACCTAATAGAAATACATACTTGTCTTTCTTTTAGGTAAACACATGTACATTCTGGTAACAGTGCGGTGCTTAGCCCATCGGTAATTGAAATGAGGTTACCTCGCCTATGTACAACTAAATTAACAACGATTACCACCAACCCAGACCAGGACTAATAACAATAATGAGGATTATTTAACTTTTTTTGGACAGTAGGTATCAACGAAGAAATAACTTATTCTTTCTTCGTAGCTATTTATAAAACATTGGACTTAAATTAATCATAATCATAATTATTCATTTCTCCATATTCATGTGTACAATAGATTATAGAATACTAACTTTGCATAGGCCTAAAACGTGACCTAACCAACTTCTTACTTTCCGAGTTCTACCCAGCTGCAATATTGATACTGCGTTAGTTGCGTCTCCGGCGGTACTCGACGACCCTGCAATAAAAGTTTAGTAGAAAATGTACATACACCCGACGCGACGGTAAAAAACTTATTTTTCTTTAAACTTTCTGTCTTATATGCGATTTTACAAAATACCTTTACCTAAATAATACTTCGGCGATTTTAACGCTCTTTCCTCACGTCACGGGCAACGGTCATACGATCGATCCCCGTCGTTAGAATTTGTGAATTTCCTTCACAAAAAGTTAGCCTTGACGATCACAAAAATTACATAGTAACTTGTAACTTTCCCATTTCTGCTCTCAGCTTCAACATTGATACGTCGTTAGTTGCGTCTCCGGCGGTGCTCGACGACCCTGCAATAAAATAAAGTACTTTAGTACTAAATTTATACACCTGTCTGTAAAAACTGATTTTGCTTCAACATTTTCGAGACTTTGTGTTCTGGGTTCTACGAACGACATTTATTTCGCGTTCACTATCGACAGAGTATTTATATTGACATATTGCCATAAAGAATTATTGTATTGTCTTTAATATGAAGATATTCTAGGTAGGTTTAATATATTCATAGCTTCAGGAAGCACCAATCGTGAGATATCCTGATCAAGCCAGGCCCTGAAATTAAGGGGTTGTTATCAGGATTCCCGGTTTAGATTTATAGCCTGACCCGACCGGTGATGCGAAATATCTTAATTACTTTATGATTATACGATTGGCCACGGGATCGGGAAACTAAATTTTGCGGGTAGTTACGATGTGTCAGCTACGGGTGACTGGTTAGGGACCGATGTATGCATAATTTAGTAGTAGTAGTAGTAGTAATATGTATTAGCCTTTATTCGAGATCTTAGACAACTACGTCAGAAGATATAAATCTAGACTCTCGGGTAGTGCCCATACGTTTTTCTGGAACTCGTTGTTGAATATCTTTATCCTTCTATATAAGAAAATAAAGTCGCCTTTTGCGTCTATCTGTCTGTATATCAGTTAATGCCTCCTAAACCATGCAACAGATTTAGATGCTGTTTTCACTTTTACATATGTAATTTAACACGAAAGATTTATATACATAGCTGCGTCCCACGGTTTCACCTGCGGATGAATGACGTTAATGTTTTTTTTATTTAAACTAGCAGTGATTAAAATAAAATCAAAAATCATCATCAATATTATTAAAAGTATTGAGGCAAACAATTACTTATTTTTATATTTATGAAGTTAAACCGAATTACACTTTTATGTAAGTATAAAAACAAATTTGTCTAAATTACTTTATAAAATACGTCTTTCTACATAATTTTTTTCTAAATAACGTCCATGCAAAGCCGGGGTAGATCGTAAGTGTTTGATATTTATTAATAATACAATTTATTGAGCCGAGCGATATTTTGCGGAAATTCATTATAAAACGATATTAATAGAACTATTTTGCGACAACTCCGCTGGAAAAGGCTTATGGCAGAGATACAGTGTGCACCCTCCCTCTCTCATATATACAAAATGTTCTCTATGCCTCCCTCCCGCATGGAATGTAAATAGAAAGTATACAGAATAAGCAACACACAAAACAATCCAAGCAACCAAAAACGATCCGACACGTGTATCGCCTCTACACGAGGCATCGTCAAGACGATGTACATTTGTCTAGGGTAGACTGTCAGTTTGTAAATAATGTTTGGTGTATTTGCGATGCTAGTTAATCTGCCTCGAAGCTGCTGTGTGAAAGGTCTGTATATAAGGTAGAATGGCACGTTACAGACAACCCTTTACCACAGACCACAGACAAAGCCTTCAAAGGCAAAGACATATTTCCTATCACAGGTAAGCTATTTTAAAATCACGTACCTAATTCAATTCATTAAAAAGTCAGCACGCTTGGTTTCAATACAAATCCTAATACTTGCGTTATCTATTGTACATAATATAAAATATCTGTGGTTAAGACACTCAAACCCCCGCACTAGAATTCCTTAGTGCATGTTCAGGAAAAAACCCATGTCCACGGTGTCCTCAATATAGTGTAGAATAATGCGGAAGCATTACTGTGTAGTAGTGTAGTGTGTATATCGTATTAAAGAGACAATAGAGCGGAAAAAGGCTCCAAAGTATTTGCAAGAGAGATGTCTATTGAGAAAAGCCAGTTGACGAAACTGGAGAGAGTATGGGAGTGTAGCTTCGAACAAAGCAGAAGTGTTAGGAGAGGTCGAGAGTTTCTACGGAAAGTTATACTACCTACCTAAATATATAAACTGATAGCTAAACCTGTTAGCAGCTCGGACAAATAGCCAAAAACCAAGTTGACCCGATATTAATACCGAAGATATCGTGGACATCAGCCTTTACGAGATTAGAATGGTCTTGAGTGACCAAAGTAGAGTTTGAAGTAAAGTGTTTTACTTAAAAATTACATACCCATCTCGCTTTTGAGCCATGTTTATAAGGTGTTTTCAAAAGTCATTACGAAAAGTCGCAGTTTCCGAAAAGGCTATAGTTCCATAGACCACATCCACACGCTACGCCAAGATACAAAAGACTAGTATAACTCGCCTATATGTTAAGCGTTTGTGGACTAAGAGAAGGCCTTTGAATCGATCGAGAGGTGGGCAGGGTTTGAGCCTCTCCAGCGGTACCGTATTGACTATCGGTATATCGAAGTATTGAAATGTTTGTACAAAAATGCCAACACGTCAGACCGAGTACAGGAGCAGAGTTCGAAGGCAAAATGGTGTGAGACAGGGAGACGTAATATCTCCGAAACTGTTCTTCGCTGCATTGCAAGACGCTTTCAATCTCCTATAGAATAGCAAGAACTCGGTATCAACATCAACGGCGAGTAAATCAGTCACCTTCGATTTGCCGACGATATTCTAGTCATGGCAGAATCCATGAAAGACCTCAGCACAATGCTCGAAGGCCTCCATCGAGTTTCCCCACGGGTAGGCCTTAAGATGAACATGGACTGAAGGAACGAGGGTGAAGATTATGTCTAATGTCCATGTTATGCCTGCCCCAGTATCAGATCAGAATGCAGTTCTCGAAGTTGTTGACGAATACATCTACCTAGGACTGACCGTCCAAGAGTCTTTGACCAATGTGCGTTACCAGTGATGACATATCGTACCGAAACGTGGTCTCTTACTATGGACATCATTAACAAGCTCAAAGTCTTATAACAAGTTATGGAGAGGGCTATGCTTGGAGTTTTTCTACGTGATCCAATTAGGAGATCCGTAGACGAACTAAAGTCACCGACATAGCCCAGAAGATATGCCAGTTGAAGTGGCAATGGGCAGGCCATGTAGCACGCAGAACAGATAGCCGATGGGGCCGAAAGGTTCTAGAGTGGAGTCCACGGACCGGCAAGCGCAACGTAGGTCGTCCACCGACAAGGTGGACTGACGACCTGATAAAGGTAGCAGGATGACGTTGGATGCAGGCCGCTTCCAACCGGTCTTTTTGGAATATTATGGGGGTGGCCTATGTTCAGCAGTGGACGTCCTACGGCTGAGATGATGATGATAATGATCACTGTGTTAGGGTATAGTACAGCATTGAAGCAAGTGAACCTATACTGGGCAAAGGAAACTCAATAATCAATGTCTCGGGTGATCAGTGCATTACAGTGGCACAAAAAACTACAGTATTAAACTCAGAGGGCACTGCAACTGGCACGGGTAAGCGTTGTGCTTACCATTAGGCACATAGCTTGCACGTCTAGTCACTTGATATGATTATTAATTTGTCTCGACTTGGTTGTCATTTTATTTTTCTTAATTTTGTTGAGGTTGTCGATTGGGTGGATAGGTGTACATAGGTAGTGGTAGGTAGTAGTAGGTGTAGGTATCCACGTTGAAGACCCTCTATCCAATAGGGAAGTACTTCCCACTGAGCCAGGTGTTAGCTCAGGGACAGCTGTCCGCTAGTTCATCTTTGGAGGTTAATGTGCCGTGTAATTTTCGACACGCATTTCAGGAAATTGTCACTTTTTGCGTTGTTGCTTGTGTTTTGATATTAGCGCCATCTGTTAGCTTTCTGACGAAGCACGGATGATGATTTTTATCCAGTTATACTGCTGTTAATATGCGTCTGCGTTTGGTTCCGTGTGTAGTGACGAGTTGTGAGTAGGATGCAGCAGAGGTCTCTACAATTTTAATACTCTGTTATATATTATTATTAATTCAAGCTAATAATTTCCTCAATCAGGTCATCGCTACCTGAAAGATCTCAATTCTATTTTCAACTTTAATTACAAGACTAATTATAACAAGGCCTAATTAGGTATTCCCAGTTCGATAAGATCTAGTTACACTCAACCTAATTAGTTACTTTAATCGAGATAGAAAAGTATTCCTCCAATTACGTTAAGCATTCTAAAGGCTGTAAACAAATAGTGCTGCGTTTAAATGGGTTTGGTTTAGATACGACTGGATATACTTTATTAAACATACTGTATCAGTTTTCGCTTTGATGATTTTGCTTGTAAATAAACAGTTGATTTTCATGGTCTAACCTCAAATCAAACACTCATTGGCTTAGTGTTGCTTAACAACGCCATCTATTGTCAAGTAGCTATACTGTTGTTGTAGTAGTTTTTGAAAACATGGATAAAATGACGTTTTCTAAAAATTCAACCTAGCTAGATCGATTTATCGCCCCTGAGATCCCCTGCATACTAAATTTCATGAAAATCGTTGGAGCCGTTTCCGAAATTCAGATTATAATATATAATATAAATATATGTACAAGAATTGCATGTTTAAAGGGTTACATATCCTTTGTTTTTTCTTTTCATAAACACTTAGTTATATTATAACCTAATCTTACATAAATAATTGTTTTTTCATATAAGTAAAGGTAAGCGAAAACAAATTAGCAACACAAAGCTCTTAACGGTGTGTTCGGAAACTCTATATTATATATAAACTATTCTTGAAAAATAGACGTTCCACGCCTACTACATCATCTTTGATTTCACAACACATGACCATAATCTGAGACAATGGTACTGATTCGCTTGTGCGTACACTAAACTAAAATTCTCTAAACTATGGTAGTTCTTATTATGTTAACACTAAAATCTACATTCGAGTAACACTTAGAATGATAATTCTAAACATATGATTATCCTATTCAAATGTGGGTAGTTTTACATCAGTTTAGATTAGTTTAGAGAGCACAAACTTGCATGACGATTAAATTTGCACTAAACATACCCACAATTAAACAGAAAGGCCAAATTTAAGAATTGTCACTTGCATGCATTATACGAATTTGGACTTAAGCATGAACACAATAAGAACTACCACATATTTACTAAAAATAGATTTTAGTTTGCTATGTTAGTGTTCGGAACAAGCGAATTACTACCAATAGCAAACTAAACGCCAAGTACCTATTCTAAATATAAAAAAAATAAGATTCGTCCACACTAGTGAGAAGACAACGGACCGGACTAGGTGACAAGACATGTTACGCTTAGTGTGGACGGTCTAGGGTTGTGCTGACACGGTCACAAATCATGTACGATGAAATGTTACAAGTGTGGACGCATAGTGTCGAACTAGAGTGCGTCGCAGGCATCGCTACAAGAGCGAGGCGGCGCGGCGAGGAGCGGGCGAGGTGCGGGTGGGGGACGTACGGGGACATGTCACGACGTGATCCGCTCCTACTCCATGTCTGTATCCATGTCATCTGTCAACTTCGACGCCTGTCATAAACGCAAGTGTGGACGTCTCCTGGTCACGCGGACAATAGCGAACATTCTTTGTAAAAACTGACTTTCGATGGATCGGCTCGTAACACGTAACTTAGATGTGAGTCAGCCAGACAGTCAGTCACACAGACTAGCGTCCACACTGGACCGGACTAGTAGATCGTAACTCCGTACATTGTCCTGCAGTACATTTTGTGCTTTCAGAGTTGGGAATGGGTTAAATCGTAACTGCAGCCTGTAACAATTGTTCTCGTAACAAAACACTTCCACACTATCGGCACTGACACGTGTCTGTTACGATCACGGGATTCCGTAAAATGCTTCAAATGTGAACGCAGCTTTAGAATACTGAGAAAATAACTTTCCACCATCTCCACTATCCACTTCACTTGTTTATTTAAACGAAACGCCAATACAATAGGCTATTTAGTAAGCGCAGCACGATCCGGCGTATCCAGACTATCTACCTACTAGTTACTTCGTAAACATTTATTTCATTGCACCATTGCTATAGTGATACGAAATATAATATAATAGAACGGATGCTACTGCGAAGGACGCACTAGCTGATTTGCATATCCCAACGGATACGGAAGAACGAGCAGTAATAATCTTACTTCGTCTGTAGCGTATTCAACGCGGACAAGGGTGACCAGTGACTGCACGTGCGATTTCTGTATCTCGAATTGAATGCATCGATTAGCAGCATCAGCATTAGTATTATAATACCCATTCAATACGATGAGCGTAAAACTGGTAGGTAATATCATGATCTTGGAAATACTAATTAGTTGTGTAGTTCACGAACGAAGAATGATTAGGAATTAATTCCCACTACTGAACGAGAACGAACTATTCACAGACATCATCCTTAACAGTTCAAATGTACTATTAGGTCTTTACGAACTACAAAAATAAAAGAGCGAAACCGATCATCTGACTCCTTTTTGTCCGTGCGTCACTGGGATTACAAATACAAGTATTATGCGAAATTGAACCTTACATACATCGCAGGCGTAGCTTACTTTATTTTATTCTTAGTTATATTTTAAATAAATGTATACCTACTTTAAATAAAGTAAACTGCAGTTTAGCTTCATTTATTATTAAATTCACCAGGCATTTATAGATTTGGTATGCAGAATTACCGCTATAAATACTACTTATTGTTTTAATGTTTTAAAATTCATTCAAAACATAATTAATCATTTACAAATTTAAATATATATCCATTGAAACAAATTTAAAACAGATAGTTAATGTTGGTTGTGCTTTGTTTATTGTACTATACTATATTCGTCATTTAAAAACCTAAACAAAGTTAGGTAGGTACTATGTAAACCAATGAACTAATAGTACTATAAGAATGAACAAGTACATTACATCGATTGTACTAGTACGGAGTGCTCTGTTCAGTGAACGATTAAGCACAAGCCTATTACTAATGGTACTTACTATCTGAATAAGTATCTACATACTATCGTTTCCACTGTATTTTTATTTTATTGTTTGTATTACACTGGGGTCGAGATTATCTGATAGACTATTTTATAGCTACAGTCTAGCTATCGAGTTTAACAACAAGGATTAGTTTATAGCCTAATGGAGCCTTTGCTTGGTAATAGTTTGGTCCAGGTATTATGGACTTGTGCGCAGTTTGGCTGGCGTTTTGCCGGGGTACAGGTACTTTCTATAATACTTCTAAATAAAGTGTGCGAAATTGTTTTGTGTGTTGTGTTTTGATTTTCTAACTATTTATGTATGGAATAATAAAAATGTTGTATGAATGTTATCTAACATTAAATTCATTTTATATACTTAGTTCAAAGCTTTTCAGGTATGATAGTAAAACGTTACCATAGCAACAGACGACGTTTTTTCAATAGTTTAGGCATCTCTAGAAAAAATGCAGAGGATTTCTCAGGAATAACATAGAACTGGATTGTAAGAAAACTTTTCATAGTTCTTAAGAAATTGATAATTAATTCATCAGAAAACAGGAAATACACTCACTCTACATCAGGAATAACATAGAACTGGATTGGAGGAAACTTTTCATAGTTCTTAAGAAATTGATAATTAATTCATCAGAAAACAGGAAATACACTCACACTACATCAGGAATAACATAGAACTGGATTGTAAGAAAACTTTTCATAGTTCTTAAGAAATTGATAATTAATTCATCAGAAAACAGGAAATACACTCACTCTACATCAGGAATAACATAGAACTGGATTGTAAGAAAACTTTTCATAGTTCTTAAGAAATTGATAATTAATTCATCAGAAAACAGGAAATACACTCACTCTACATCAGGAATAACATAGAACTGGATTGTAAGAAAACTTTTCATAGTTCTTAAGAAATTGATAATTAATTCATCAGAAAACAGGAAATACACTCACACTACATCAGGAATAACATAGAACTGGATTGTAAGAAAACTTTTCATAGTTCTTAAGAAATTGATAATTAATTCATCAGAAAACAGGAAATACACTCACACTACATCAGGAATAACATAGAACTGGATTGTAAGAAAACTTTTCATAGTTCTTAAGAAATTGATAATTAATTCATCAGAAAACAGGAAATACACTCACTCTACATCAGGAATAACATAGAACTGGATTGTAAGAAAACTTTTCATAGTTCTTAAGAAATTGATAATTAATTCATCAGAAAACAGGAAATACACTCACACTACATCAGGAATAACATAGAACTGGATTGTAAGAAAACTTTTCATAGTTCTTAAGAAATTGATAATTAATTCATCAGAAAACAGGAAATACACTCACACTACATCAGGAATAACATAGAACTGGATTGTAAGAAAACTTTTCATAGTTCTTAAGAAATTGATAATTAATTCATCAGAAAACAGGAAATACACTCACTCTACATCAGGAATAACATAGAACTGGATTGTAAGAAAACTTTTCATAGTTCTTAAGAAATTGATAATTAATTCATCAGTAAACAGGAAATACACTCACACTACATCAGGAATAACATAGAACTGGATTGTAAGAAAACTTTTCATAGTTCTTAAGAAATTGATAATTAATTCATCAGAAAACAGGAAATACACTCACTCTTCATTAGGAATAACATAGAACTGGATTGTAAGAAAACTTTTCATAGTTCTTAAGAAATTGATAATTAATTCATCAGAAAACAGGAAATACACTCACACTACATCAGGAATAACATAGAACTGGATTGTAAGAAAACTTTTCATAGTTCTTAAGAAATTGATAATTAATTCATCAGAAAACAGGAAATACACTCACTCTACATCAGGAATAACATAGAACTGGATTGTAAGAAAACTTTTCATAGTTCTTAAGAAATTGATAATTAATTCATCAGAAAACAGGAAATACACTCACTCTACATCAGGAATAACATAGAACTGGATTGTAAGAAAACTTTTCATAGTTCTTAAGAAATTGATAATTAATTCATCAGAAAACAGGAAATACACTCACTCTACATCAGGAATAACATAGAACTGGATTGTAAGAAAACTTTTCATAGTTCTTAAGAAATTGATAATTAATTCATCAGAAAACAGGAAATACACTCACACTACATCAGGAATAACATAGAACTGGATTGTAAGAAAACTTTTCATAGTTCTTAAGAAATTGATAATTAATTCATCAGAAAACAGGAAATACACTCACTCTACATCAGGAATAACATAGAACTGGATTGTAAGAAAACTTTTCATAGTTCTTAAGAAATTGATAATTAATTCATCAGAAAACAGGAAATACACTCACTCTACATCAGGAATAACATAGAACTGGATTGTAAGAAAACTTTTCATAGTTCTTAAGAAATTGATAATTAATTCATCAGAAAACAGGAAATACACTCACACTACATCAGGAATAACATAGAACTGGATTGTAAGAAAACTTTTCATAGTTCTTAAGAAATTGATAATTAATTCATCAGAAAACAGGAAATACACTCACACTACATCAGGAATAACATAGAACTGGATTGTAAGAAAACTTTTCATAGTTCTTAAGAAATTGATAATTAATTCATCAGAAAATCACGTTCTTATTGAATTTGTTTGCACTTATTGACATTATTGTTAAGAGACATTTACACCTAAACCCTGTAATGCTTTCACGCTATTTCATCTCGGCAGAATATCTGTCAATGCGGTGGTTCAACCATGACGGTTGTTCTCTTATATTCACATTCCGACGGCGTTGAAAACATTGAAATGTTTGTGAAGTATGGAATGTGTTCACATACTGGTTTGTGTGTTATGATAAGAGAAGTTGAAATGTGTTCACATATCGTGGATGATGTTATAGTTTCAGGCGTATGTAGCACGTCACTAGTGGAATAAATGTCAGTTTAATATTTTAATTTATGAACACTAGCATGTCTGACAAGACTATTTTATTAAAAATGCTTCTCTACCAAATCAAGAGATATTGTATGTTTTTGGCATTATGGATGCATATGTGTAAGTTGCGCAAGACGGCTGGCAAAAACTGGATGCGAGAAGCCCAAGATAGTCCTAAGTGGCGTGCAATTGGAGAGGCCTATGTCCAGCAGTGGACTCTACAGGCTGATGATGATGATGATGATGATGATGATGATGATGTGTAAGTTTAATAGCTAATTTTTGTATTCTTTTATTTATCGATGGTTTACTTTAGCAGCGTTTTAACACTATTTTTATTGAACTTACATCTAATGTATTATAAACAAAATATTCTGTTCGAATTGCGAGAAAACTACCAAAATATTTATTTTTACTTCAAGGAAGTTTTGCTATTAAAAATATTTTGTACTAATATATATAATATAGTTATAACAAATTTTATCGATGTCAAATTTACCTCCTATTCGTTATACGTGCGTAAATCCATTAGCTGTGTATATGTTACATGCAAATTGATCATATATTTTTATACATATATAATTAATAAAAAACTACGAGGGTTTATAAGTATAAATGGTACTAATGGAATAATGTTTTAAAATGTTTGTAGTCAGTGGTTGTTGTCAATAAACTATGTAATACCCACGAAAGTCTAAACATTTTTACATTACATTACTTAACATTAGTTAACTTTTACATTACTTAACTTTACATTATTACCTAACTTTACATTATTATTTACTTTACATTATTTACTTTACATTATTTAACTTTACATTATTTAACTTTATATTACTTAACTTTACATTAGCCGTGTGATTCTCTAATGATTCGTCGTTGCGATCGTCAGATGCTTCATGCTCACCGATGTCAAATACTTTGAGATATCGCCCTTGTGCATAAGGTTGTTTTTTCAACGTTTCTTGTCATCTCCTCAGTTGTTTCACGGATGTTGTGAAAGGTGCAACGATGTTTGCTCTTAGAGAATCGCACGGCAGTACACAAGATTGTTTTTCCAAGTTTCTTGTCATCTCGTTCTTTGTTTCACAGATGTTGTCAAAGATGCAACGATGTTTGCTCTTAGAGAATCGCACGGCAGTACACAAGATTGTTTTTCAAAGTTTCTTGTCATCTCGTCCTTTGTTTTACAGATGTTGTCAAAGATGCAACGTTGTTTGCTCTTAGAGAATCGCACGGCAGCTTTAAAACTGCCACATCCTGCAGGTTTGAAGATATTTATAACTGCTCGTGTAGACATTACATTTATATTTGAGATGCGATAGGCTTTGCGGCGCGTGTGTACGTAAATGTGCATTCTGTGAAAGGTATGCCTTGCATTAGTTACTTAAGCTTTACCTTTCTCAGTAGGAAGTTAATCACGCACCCAACATTTATTTGATATAATGTTTTTGACCCCATGTTTTACCAACGATTGAGTTGCTAGTTGAGATTGAGAACGAATTGAGAGCAAAATTGAACGAAGATTTAAGGTTGAACACAACCTCAGCTGAAACAATTGTTGGTGGTTATCAAGGCAATTTCTTAAAAAACCATAGCATATGAAATTGATGAATAACATAGAATTTAGTAAAATTTACTGTACTTTTATATATTTATGTATCGTAAGACAGAACTCATAACGATATTGCAGTTATTTTGTACTTTAAAATATTTGAATATAACGCTTTATTCACTTCTAAGCAGTTGATTTCGACATTTTGTATTACAAATACCGTTTAAAACATACCATAAAATAATGCATTCTAAACTTCCAAACAAAGATATTTGGAAAATTTAGTCATCATCTCAGCATTAGATCGTCCACTGCTGAACATATGCCTCCCCCACAAATTTCCAAAACGACCGGTTGGAAGCGGCCTACATCCAACGGGCAATTAAGCCTTATTTTGTGGTTGTATGAGTTTAATCTACATCTATACCTACATACATACAGATAAATAAATAAAAAGTGTCTGTTTGTAGTTCCTAATTAAAAGCTGTTCATCAAATGCATTTGAAAGTATATACGGTTCCTGCATATTTTTTTATTAAATTTTTTGCTGTCTGTCTCTTATTTGTATTTTTGTTGCGGCTAATCCCTGAAACGCTGATGTTATAAAGACTGATTGTAACTTTTGGCAAGGTTATGGATTATATCCCGGGAAGCACATATTAAGTATAACATATGTGCTTCCCTGGATATAATCCATAACCTTGCCAGATTCATCATCATCTCGTCCATCACCAGGCGGGTGAAAGTGGGGCACAGCTAGTCCTCTATCTATATATCTTCTGGTCACGTCATAACTTGTGAACGGCTTTAACGACTTCATTCATCTTTTTTTAAATGTTTTAATACTTCGTAAAAGGTTCTTACATTAAAAAAAATAAGAAAAGGTAGGAGGTTACGGCGAGGCCGAAAGCCGAGCCTACTACGCGAACGAAGTTGCGGGCAGTCGATGGTCTATAGGTCTATACTATACATAAAAATGAAACCCTATTTCCACTGGTCACGAACTTGAGAACGGCTTTACCGATTTCGCTAATTCTTTTTTCGTTGTGTTAATTATTGTCAGAAGGTTCTTATGAAAGAATAATCAAGAAAAGATGGGAGGTGATGGGACGCGAACGAAGTCGTGGGCAATTGCTAGTCTATATTCTGTCCGAATCAGCAAGCCTCATTCGAGGCAAGTTTCATTCATAAATCTATTGTTAATTTTTGTCCTGATGCGGACAGATTAAATATAAAAATGAACCCCTATTTCTTCTGGTCACGATATAACTTGAGAACGGATAGAACAATCTTGCTAATTATTTTTTCTTGTGTTCATTATTGGCAGGAGAAGGTTCCTAAGAAAGAAAAACTAAGGGAGGTAATGGCGAGACCGCAGGCCGAGCCTACTACGCGAACGAAATCGAGGGGGGTCGCTAGTATAACGAAAAATTCTACATAATACATCTAGGTATAGACATTGTTGAAAATGTTGGTATGTTTAAATACATTTTCATTTATGGCTATTAGCCTTATTTGATGAACGAAGAAACTCCCGAGGAACGCCGGCGTCTTGCACACGCTAGTATGATAGAAAAGGAACTTATTTTCCGGATAGAACTCGCTTCCTCCGTGAAACTTAACGTCGGCTTCTTGCCGGATGGAATTTGCATGCGTTCACCTCGGAGCGTAAGTAATGAATGTTTCATATATCCGGGAATTTCATGTTAGGGCTAGGTCTACACCCCGTAGTTGTTCTACAATTTGCT
This sequence comes from Selenia dentaria, assembly GCA_917880725.1. Classification (NCBI taxonomy): domain Eukaryota; kingdom Metazoa; phylum Arthropoda; class Insecta; order Lepidoptera; family Geometridae; genus Selenia; species Selenia dentaria. The sequence continues at coordinate 26,482,859 of OU862893.1, forward strand.
GTTTTCTGCTCAGTCCGCCATTTTCTAAGATAAGATGTAAGCTAGTATTTTACTAGACTTCAGGCTCAGGTTCTGTAAATAGTTTTTACATTTTGACTAGTTGAGTATAGAGAGATAATATAAGCAGGCAAATCCTTCTCTTTTTTTCAATTCAATTATTTAGGAGGTACATGAAATAAAAATGTTTAAAAAAATAAAGACGCCACTAAACACAATAAAATTTACTTATAATGAATAAATTTATTTAGAGGACAAAACTTTTCGAGTTAGTGCAGTGAAGTGAAATTGTAAAATAGTGCAGTCTGTAAGTACTATTTTAAAAGAACACATAAACAAAGTGAAAAACAAGTAAAAAAAATCGATGCTCGGACCAGATTCTCGGTGGCCTAGTTGGTCAATGGCGTCTGACACGGAGAGTCAGAAGACGCGGGTTCGAATCCCGTCCGAGGATGTGATTTTTCTCTCTATAAATTTCAATGTTTGAGATCGCTTAAGCAGCTGTTTGTGCTTTGAAAAGTAATACTATAAATAAACAAAGTGCCTTCCCCTTAATAGAGACAAGGTGTTATTGGACACATTCTTAGCTATTCTATATTGATCAGTATAGGTTTAATTTAAACTACTTATTAGCCTTTTAGGCTAAATTGTATTTTGATGTGGTATCTATTAAAAATACGACCCCTTACAAAAAATAATAATGAATATCTTTCGTGCAATGCGCATTCATTTCCGTAACATTTGTTTTACGTATTTACTAGCTGCCCCGCGGTGACACCCGTGTGGTGATGGATGATGATGATGATGATGATGATGCAAAAGTATCCTGTTATTCCAGCGCCTCATCTATCTACTTACGAAATTTAATTTAAATCCATTCAGCAGTTTTTGTGTGAAAGAGTAACGAACATCCACAGTAAATCCATACGTAAAAACTTTCTCGTTTACAATATTAGTAGGATTCATATCACAAGTCTGACTCTGGAATGACCAATATTTGCTATTCATTCTTGTTCTTTAGAGTTTCTTCTCTATATAAAACAAGTTTACCGTTTTCTCGATAGCGTAAAAATATTACAAAAAACGTGCTTTTTCGTATTATTCTAACTATTGAGATTATTATAATTCGTACGAATGTTTGGCCTAATAACATATTGTTATTCTGTAAAATTTTGACTTGGTAGCCTTTCATAATTCAAAGCAGCTTGGTTTATTTTTATGTCTTATAATGTCGCAGTAATTGCGAGTTACTATTAGAAAACATTCAAAACTATATGCAATAATCGTAATTTTCAATTTTCGATACAAAGGGTTTGGCAGTTCCTACCTCTGCCGTTTAACGGCCGGTCCCAATAGTCTATCTATCGTCGGTTTACCTTACTAGAGATAGATATTTGACACTTTCTGTATGGACGTTATGTCAAATTTCTATCGGCAGTAAGGAAAACCGTGGATAGATAGATTATTGGGATCCCCCCTAAGTAAATTGTGGAATGCTCTGCCGGCGTACGTTTTTCCTTGCAGCTTTTACACTGGGGTTTTCAAACAGGGTGTGAAATATATATAATATAAATATATCGGAAAGTGTACTATCAGCGCTTTACCAAAATGTATCTGACCGTACCAAGCGTTGTTTAGCCGACGGTATGTGAATAGTGAATGGTTTATTTGGAACCTTACATCAACGATTTGCATAATCAGTACAGCAATACATTTTAAAACTAAATGCTGAAATAAGGAACCAAACTTATATCGTCTAAATGAAGAACAGCATTTTGAAGAAGAGTATAGGTCGACGCAGCGGAAACGCTCGGAAAAGTTCCCTGCATGCACACACTATACAGGTCCAACACATAAAACTCCTTATGGGTTTCGCAGCAGTAGGTTATAGATTTAATAATCCGACTGTGAACAGAACCTAAGAAAATTCTGGGCGAATAAGACTAAAGACTCGTATAATGGAATGCGCGTACTGTTACTCTGTGTTTAATTTACCATTCCATATATATAGGATCACACACACACATACCAGTGTGTGTGTGTGTGTGTGATCCTACTTACGGGATCGATTGTCATTCCCCCTGAATCACGATATCATCAAGATAGGCGAAACACTTTTCCGTTATTGGATTGTAACTCAAAAACCGCTTGATCGAATTGAATGAAATTTAAATGGGACCACCTCGTTAAAAAAATAATTTTCAAAATCGGAATACTCTGTAAAAGTTATGTGTGATCATACGAAAAAAATACGTATCGCTTGAGAACCTCCTTTATTTTGGATGTCGGTTGAACATTTTGATAGCGTTATTAAAGCTATGGACCAAGTTGTTTATGACGTGATCATTGTGACCCTACATCTTATATGATTCCCTATTCAATAACAATGGTTTGTAAATACTTTTCCTGCCCATTTTTACGCTTGAATAAAATATGGAATAACTCTTAAGCAACCGTAGGGGAAGTAATACATACAATAATAATCTCCCCTCGGGGGTGAGTTCACCTGACGTTTCTTTGATCGCAGAATACAAATAAAATATTGTGGGGCTTATGCCTGCCCCATATAGTACTTGGTAAAGATATGTGCAATACAACGTACAGATGGCAATAAATAGTTGGACCCAAAAAATATACAATTCATCACAGCAGTAGTGACCACAGAGTAAATATTTTTTACAATTTGATTTTATACCATAACTAGCTGTGTTCCGCGACTTCAATCAAGGATAATGGTTTTTTGCAGGTTTATTGAAGTCTATAGTCTAATGCCATATTCGCTTGCGTTATTGTTTGGGAACTACTTTTCGTTATTTTTCATCTGAACCAGGGCAAGAAGGTATTTCCTGATCTTCAGGATTTTGCTAGGCCAAGTTTACAAAAAATATCGGCGCAGTTTGAAAAATATTTATTGAAAATAAACAGGTTTTGGCGAAACAAAACAACAAACAAGCAGATGAAATAGCTGCAGAGTTTCACATTTAATTTTGTACGAGTAAAACTACGAAGAAATAATAGGAGTAAAATCATATGTAGACGAAAGCGAATACTTAATTTTCTTTATTAGATAGGTTGGCAAACAAGCAGGCGGCTCTCCTGATGGTAAGTGACCACCCTGCCCATTGCAATACCAGAGGTCTTGAGGAAGCGTTGCCATTCTTTGAAGAAAGAATAGGTTCTATTCTTGAAGGTTCCCAAGTCGTATCAGTTAGAAAATACCTCAAATGGCAGTGTGGCAGAAAGTGCCGTCAGAATCGCACGGTTGTGGCCCCCCAGACGTCAACATAATTTCTATAAAATTTCATATTCTGTAGTGACGTCCGATGGCGAAATTCAGCTGCAGGTACTAGACCGAAAAATTCCTCGTTGGTTCGTATAACCATATCCTTAGATAAGACATCACTAGTGTGCGAGGCTCACTGCGGCTCAGGCTTGCTTCTGACACGTGAAAACAATTATAATGGCAGTGGTTACAGTCTGGTTATTATAGGAAATGTACCTATGAATAGACCAGGGATTGTCTGTACGTTGTCGCGTTACATCACAGAACAAGGCCAGTACTCTCCAAAGGAGCCGCCATACATTTTTGAGCTAATTTTTAAAGCGCCAGAGAACTAAAATAAACTTAATATTCTAATAGAACATGTAAAATAAAAAAATAATAATACTAGAGTTAAGGTGTAAATTAAGTCTGAAAGATAATATTTAATCTTAAAATATTTATTCTGTATGTAGAAAAAAATCTCATTATTATTATATTTCTCGGAATAATGTGCAAGTTCGAATGTACAAAAGGTAGGTATCACCGCAGATAGTGGCCTGCGCTTGTGTCGCATGCTATCTCGCTCGCACTCACTGCGACACTTAGTACCTTTCACTACGCAACTTGCCTAATCCCTTTAGTTCTCCATGGAACTTCTGTTACACCGGACGGCTACCTTTTTGTTTGATTTTTTTTTATTGTTTTGCTTCCGCATAGGTCTCCTTCAGTTTTTTCCGATAGTTGCCGTTGTAATATAATCTGCGCAACAGTACTCCTGCAGTCTTCTTTTAATCGTCATTCCATCTTTGTTATGGTCTCCTTTTTTTTTTTTTTTTTTTTTTTGACGCAGAGTAATCCTTTATGGATACCACCGGCCCCGGGGGGAGCACGGTGGTTATGTGGGAGTCTCTGCCAGAAGGGCAGCATACCCACCAAACCTCTGCGGTGTTCCATCACTGCCGCTTTTGGCGGGAACGCGGGACAGATTTCGCACACGACCGCGAACCCGCCGCGGCTGTCCGTTGCCGGACCCTTCTCTCTTGCAGCACGCCAGAACACTTGGCGTGCCGCAACCGCCACGGGGGACCTAGCCCGCAAAATGGACCCCAGACTCCCCCGAGTCTGGGTGCCCTAAGTCCCCCTACGATGGGTCAGGTGAGTAGCCCCACCGCCTGCTACTTCGGCCGCAGAGGATAGGGACAGCGGCGCCTCTCAATACCGACAGTCCTCTTCCCCTGCGACCCCACCGCGTCCGCCATCTGACGGTGGCGGCCCCGTCAAGGCCGCGGAAGGCAGGGAGAGCGGCTCACCGTAACACCGTCAATCCTCTCCCGCCGCGGCCCCTAACTCTCAGCCGCGGTGCCGCCCATACGACACCGCAGCCCGCCTCAGTTGCAGTGGCGCCCATACACCACCGCAACCTACAGTGACCGCTCCCGTGTGGACTTGGAGGGCAAAGCCCATAGGAGCGGTCCCACCTCGGGCCCGCCAGCTATCGGCTATCACTGGCAGGCCCATTGGTTCCTCTTAGCTTCAACGTGGTGACCCAAGCCACGGCTACTGAGCCCCCCCGCCACGGCAAGGCGGGAACTCTCGGGGGGGTTGTTATGGTCTCCTACGCTGTCTTGTTCCTTCTCTAGGATACCATTCGCTTAGTTATCTGGACGATTTTCTTTGTGTTTCAAGGTTCTGAGATTAAATATTCAAAGCTAAATATAATCTTAAAAAATTACCTTAGGACTTTGGTGTAGTAATAAAACATATTTATAATACTTAGTTCCATTGAAATAATGCATTTATATTTGTTGGCCGGCAAAATAAAAATTAGCCCAATCTGGGTGATCTCCTTTAATACGTTTATTGCTAGAAATGAATATAGGTGATAACAATAATTTAGCGAATTTAAACAAAGAAGTTTCAGATTTTTTTATAACAAAGTGTGAAACATATATTTAACCATAAATCTATTGTTCTAAGGAAAACAGGATGCCGAGCCATAACAGTCTTAGTATTACTAATATTCGTATAAAATAATTAATAAATATAAAAATATTTCATGTACGCTAATATAGCATATATTAATTGGTATTATGAAGCAATAACTAATTGTTACATCTTCTCTGCACTTTATTTTTTTTTTTGCGTGGGGAAAATGCTTTTACGCATACCCGCTCGCTGGGGAAAGCGCGCGGGTTATGTCGGACTCTCACTACCGACTAAAAACCTCACGATGTCCTTCGGCAACGACTGTAAACAAGGCCACGGGTCCGTTTGCGCACTCTCCGCAGCCCTGTCTTGCCGACGTCCGCCCATCGATGTTTCAGGGCAGACACACCTCGGAGGAGGGACGGAACGCCCTCCTCATACGTCTCGAGCGACGCACTGGGACATCCAGCGCGTCGCCGCCTCGGAAGGACCTCATGGTTGAGGGGTGCCAGACGTCCCCACGTCCGACGCCCCAGGCCCTCCTAGCGGAGACGGTGTGCAAGCTCTAATAGCTCGCCTCCGTGTCCGCGCCCTCCGGAGCGGGAGAGAAAGAGGATTAATCTCTCTCTCGCGCTCTTCGGTCTCCCTCTGCGACATCACGTCCTCGCAGAAAGAGACCATCGCCTCCCATGACATCTCGTCATCGACCATCCTGGCTAAGATGGTCGGTAAGGAGAGGTCTCCCCCCACCACTGCGATCAAGGATCGCCTTGATTCCGCCGCCCCCGGGCACGCCTCCAGTACGTGTTGCGCGGTTTCTTCCACGCAGCCGCACTGGTGGCACACTGGGGTTACCTCCCTCCGGGCCACGTTGCACAAGTACCTCCCGAAGCATCCATGCCCCGAGAAGACCTGTGTTAGCCGGAAGGTAAGCGACCCGTGGCGTCGTTGGACCCACGTTTCGAGTACGGGCCGGACTGCCTCAAGAAACCTTGTAGCTCCAGCTCCCCTCCGTGAGTCCACGGCTAGCCTACTACTCCAGGATGCCATGGCGGCCTCCCTCGCATCGGTGCGCCACTGTGCCACCTCCCGTGGGGCCGGGCAAAGATCATCCTGTCGCGCCCGCGTTCTTAACCAGAAGACCGAGGACAAAACCTCAGCCTCTAGGTCCCACGGGAGGGATCCAGCCAGGACACTTGCTACCTCGTGTGAAAGGGTGCGGTAGCCCCTGCATACTCTCACCGCCATGACCCTCTGAGCCCTACGGAGCAGGGCAGTCTCTTGAGAGTTCAGGGACCCTGCCCATATGGGAGCGCCATAGAGGGCCATGGAGCGCACCACTCCCATATAAAGGTGCCGGCAGCTTCTGTTTCCCCCTCCAAGGTTCGGCAGTAAGCGGCAGTAGCCGTTGCAACAAGCCTGGGGGACAGCTGCTGAAGGTGGGCTCTGAATCTCCACCTGCTGTCAAGTACGATGCCGAGATACTTCAGCGTCGACTTGACAGCGCATTGACGTGGCGGGGGGGCTCAGTAAGCGTGGCTAGGTACACCACGGTGAAGCCAAGAGGAACCCAGGGGCCGCGCCGGCGTTGGGGTGTGCTGGCCGGCTCAGGCGGGCCGCTCCTATGGGCTTTGGTCGCCAAGTCCACATAAGAGTGGCGGGGTTCGGGCGCTTTGGCGCAGACTCGAGGAGGTGGGGCCCGGGCGCTTTGGCGCAGGCTCGAGGAGGTGGGGCCCGGGCGCTTTGGCGCAGGCTCGAGGAGGGGGGCCCGGGCACTTTGGTGCAGGCTCGAGGAGGTGGGGTCCGGGCGCTCGGCACAGACTCGAGGAGGTGGGGTCGCGGGGGGGGCTATCCCTTGTGGCTGACGTAGCAGGCGGTGGGGCTACGTATCCGACCCACCGTAGGGAGACCACGGGCGACCAGACACGGGGAAGTCTGGCGCCCATTGTTGGCGAGTTTGGTCTCCGAGGCAATTGCGGCGCGCCATGTGTTCTGGCGTGCCGCGAAGAGAAGGGTCCGGCAACGGACAGCCACGGCGGGTTCGCGGTCGTGTGGAAAATCTGTCCCGCGTTCCCGCCGAGGGCGGCAGTGACGGAACACCCCGGGGTTTTGGTGGGTATACGGACTCCCACATAACCACCTCCCTCCCCGTGGTGGGTGGTATCCATAAAGGATTTCCCAGGGAAAAAAAAAAAAAAAAAGGTCCCTCCCACCATAATATTGCTGCCTGGAGGCGGCGCCCTCCGAGGTCCGTGAAAGCATATAGCCTCAGATTTATGTAGCGCCACCTCAAGAGGTGAATCTCCAACCGATCTCCAACCCAACCGCCGGATCCTGGCCACTACCACCTCTCGGATCGTTCCCCCCTGGGCGGTAACCAAGGTATCGTCGGCGTAACACACGATACTGACGCCCCCAAGGCTGGTACTCCGCAAGACCCAATCGTATCCAATGTTCCACAGAAGTGGTCCAAGAACCGACCCCTGTGGAACGCCACATGTAACGGAGTTCCGTCCCCCGCCCTCTCTCGTAGGATAGACCACCTCTCTCTCCGAGAGGTAGTTGCCAACGATACGTTGTAGGTACTGGGGTACGCCATGATATTCCAGCGACGCTAATCTTCTCTGCACTACCACAAATTACCGCAAGTGCAGCTATTTACACAGAGCGTGCAAAACCTACAATGATTACAGCAAGCACATAGATATCGATATTTTCACAATGAGTCGGTCAACGCTTTTTAGGGTTCCGTACACTAAGGACAAAACGAGACACTATTTAGTAATTTAGACTCCGCTGTCCGTCTGTCACCTGCCACCAGGGGCCTTAAGAGGATTGCATAGCTAGTACTTTCCATGCTACAAGAGAAAACTCTTTTCTACCTCTTAACATTGTCCGATTTCAGTGAGGTTTTTTTTTCATGGAATCATGACATTGTTTACTATGCCCGTACGTTTTGATTTTTTCAGTTTTTTTTAAGTTCTAAAAAAGGAAATTTATAGTACTTTGAAATACTGAAAAAATATGAAAAAGAGAATAAATCAAATTTTTAAAATTTTATAGATACAATGGAATCAATTTTAAAGAAAATCTCTAAATGTAACAAATAAATCTATATCTGTGGTGAATTCAACATCGATCTATTAACAGATTCATCAGATAAAACAAACCTAATTGAACTGTTTAAATCATTCCCTTTGAATTATTTATTCTTTGAGCCCACTAGAATAACGGACCATTCAGCTACCTGTATAAAACAAATTGTAAGGATAAGGAAACAACAATTATGATTGGTGTTAGGTCTGATCACAAGAGCCTTGCGATAAAATTTAATGGCACTAAAAACATGAAAAATATGATAATCGAACATAGGCCGTTAACAACTAGTAAGTTCGGAAGGGTTCAGCAAAATATTGAAGCAAAACTTTGCATCGCGTGTCTTTCGGAAGAGGACCCTAACGATTATTATTATAGATTATATTATATATATATATAATCTATAATATTTAATTTTTAAGATTATATTATATATAACGATTATTATTATAGATTATATTATCTTTAGTTAGTACCGAGATCAAGGAAGTTTGTCCAAAGGTTAAAATGTGTACAAGTGGGAAGTTAGTTTTTGGTGACTGGGCTACTCGAGGTATTCGAAAAAGTAGAGATACCATGTATGAGTTATATCATAAAAAACTATGACATCTGACAAAGTTTTCTATAACTATGTCAAAACTTATTCAAAATTATTTAAGACTGTATGCGTGCTAAAGCTTTGTTTATTAGAGATAAAATCGGAAATCGAATAACAAAATAAAAACAGTTTGGAAGACTATAAATACTGAGACCGGCAAAAATAAACCAAAAGACACTGCATGTGTCCTTGTAATTAACAATCAGACTGTCTCAGAACCAATAAATGTAGCAAATACTTTTGATAATTTCTTCTCTAATTTACCTCTAGAAGTCACTTGACACTTGAAGTCACTGAGTTCTTGCCCCAATGCAGCAGAAGCTATTCTTAAAGCTTATTTCACGAACAAAGTACCCAGTTTTTCTTTTGAATATATTTCAACTGTCGAAATTATAAAAACATTTAAAAGCTTAAATATAAAGAATACTGAAGACTTATGGGGAATGTCAGTAAAAATTGTAGAGCCAATTATTAGTTTTATGGGTCCTATTTTGGCCCGTTTATTTAATCTTTGTATAGTAGAGGTACCTTTCCTAAACTAATGAAATATAGTGGAATCACTCCAATGTTTAAGGCTGGAGAGAAAACATACCCCTCAAATTATAGACCAATATATCTATACTACCAATTTTGAGTAAGATCTTTGAAAAAATCATGCTCAAACAACTTTTGGCGCACTTCAACGAGCATTCAATACTGCACGAAAATCAGTTCGGCTTCACGAAAACAAGATCAACTAAGAATGCCGGTGTGAAGTTAATGACGTATGTCTTAAAGGCTTGGGAGAGCTCACATGGTGCTATTGGTGTTTTTTGTGATCTCTCCTAAAGCATTTGATTGTGTGGAACACCGTATACTGATTCGAAAGCTTTTCCATTATGGTATTCGTGGAGCTGCGCTTGATGTCATCGCGTCATATTTATCTGACAGGATGCAAAAGGTTGGCATAAATGGTGTAACATCTTCGGGATTTTTAATTAAAATGGGTGTTCCACAGGGGTCCATTTTAGAGCTTTTTTTGTTCTTAGTATACATTAACGACTTGCCACTTATGGCCAAGGATCTTAGTGATATTGTTCTATTTGCGGATGACACATCTCTAATTTTCAAAGTAGATAGGAAAGATAGCACACTAATTAAGGTAAACAACGCTCTATCTAGTATCTCTAAATGGTTCTCAACGAATAATTTACTTCTGAATTAAAAAAAGACAAAATGTTTGAAGTTTTCTTTGCCTACTGTTCCATATTTGGAGTCCAGCGTTACGCTTGATGGAGTTAAACTCGTAATGGGCAAGGCAACAGTCTTCCTAGGCATTAAAATTGACGCAAAATTACAATGGGGTTCTCAAATAAATGTAAAAATTTACATAAATATAAGTTAAATAGTGATTACAACACTTTTAATACTAGAAATTCAAATAGGATAGCTGTACCTAGTTGTAGACTTGCGAAGACTAATAAGTCATTCCTAGGAAATTGTGTGCGTTTTTACAATAAAATCCCAAAACACATTACTGAGCTCACAGAGGGCAAATTCAAGTTGACTGTAAAAAAACGGTTTAATAAAAAAAGCTTACTATAAAGTTCGACATTATATAGAAGATAAAGATGCTTGGAATACTCCACTTCTGGCAAGCTCTCACTCTGCCACCCATAAAATGTAATATATGTAGTATCTAAGTAGAAACATTGTAAACATCTATATAAAAAGAATGGCCCCGAGCTTCTTGCCGCTTCTTCTCGGTGGGCTCTATATATTTTGGAAAGCGGCGGTAGAGTCTTTAAAGTACATTATAATGAAAAGTTGACGTTCATAAGTGCGTCTTTGATGCCTTAATTTAATAAATGATTTTGACTTTGAATTTGACTTTGGGCGTCTAGAAAACTGGCCGGCTTATTCGTACCACGACAACGTTAAAGCAGGCCTGCCCAGGCCTACTATTCAAGAACTGCAGAAAAACCGTTCACCTGTTTTTTTGTATGGACTCTTGTTAACATGTCGCTCTAAGTCTACTCAGTTTATTAGCTTGCAATCGTCTAGGCGTCTGCAATGTTGGTTTAAGTTTTTATTTAATATTATTAGAATACACTGCACAATATTATCCTTTCTCCTTTGAGAAAACAATATTTAAACAGTTCACCTAATATGAGCGTCATGGTATGATTTCATTCAAAACTGCTTATGCCAAGTTTAAGAACTGCACGGAACTTGCATGGTTTTTATGAAGCTGATAGTAAGGCCCCAGGCTGTATCTTGTGAACCGTGATAGTTAGACAGTTGAAGTTTTCATAGATGATGTGTTTCTGTTGCCGCTATAACAACAAATAATTAAAAAATGAATAAAACAAATATTTAAGCCATACCCTTAAAGTCATGAGATATACAATAAATTAGTTTTTAAAATTTTATTTATTAAAAAGGTAGACGCTTGAAATACTCACAGAATATTTAGTTATATATTCCCTTTAATGGTACGGAACCCTTTGTGCGCGAGTCCGACTCACATTTGGCCGGTTTTTCTACAATGTTTACTTATCTAATTTAAGCTATAGTCTTCCTAGAATGTAATAAATAAATAAATAGCATTGTTATTGGTTTTTGATCGCCATAATACCATGTTAGTGCTACAACGTTGATTTGTAAAATAATAACCATAATCATATCAATCGTTTATCTTTATTGTGGGTTATTATTTACAATACATTTACTTTGTAATTTGTTTGGTACAAAAACGAAACCGCATTTTATAATAACGATTAGTTGATAACCTTAGGATAGGAATCTATGTCTCTAGAACTAGGTAACAAAAATGTATTTATTTTTACTAATGATTTATTTTTAGGCAATATGTAACCGAGCCATTGATTACTTTACAAATTATCAGATTACCTAACCATTTTAAGGTTTCCTCATAACATTTTTAAGTGTAACCTCTACCTAGAACAAGTTACAAGATTTCCTCACTAGTGACGAACTGCACTGCGTCTGTAACCCGGATACAATAAGTTGTAAAATCTCATGTGCCTGTAATTTCAAACCAAAACACAGTATTGCAAATATTACTGCTTCACGGTAGAAAAAGGTGTGGGGGCAGTACTGCCCCGGACGAACTCATTCAGAAAGAGGTACCTATTTATTTTTAAATCCAAAGAAACTGAGAGAAAGTGTTTTCTTTTCTCTTGTTTCAGTTTCATTGGATTTTTAACAATAGGTACAAAGAATAATACGAGTACATTTTGGTTGAAGTAAAATTAGCTTTCTATTTCACGAGGCTCGTCGGAGATTGGGCGTGTGCATGTCCGATTAGGGCGGCTTAGTGGGATCTCCGTGAGGAAACGACGGTACGCTTTCATGTTGGATAAACTGAAGTGTTTTACTTAGATAAGTATATTTCGGTATACTAAGATAAAACGTAATTAGAGATTTATAAATATTGTGAATAAACTGCTTTTTTATTTGTATAATGAGCGACTATTCCGATCAAGGAGATGTTCTAAAGAAAGGCGAAGTCAAGAGTACGCGGAACCGACGATTGTGTAGTCGTAGAAAGAAAGTGATGCGAGTGGATGAAGTAAAAGAGGTATGCAGGATCTTAGCAAGCGGAAATCAGTGATCTTGGCCTACCCCTCCGAGAAATGGGCGTGATGTTGTGTGGTTTTTGGGTTCCCAGTGCAAAACATAAGTCTCGATCTACTGTTTTCTATTTGCTCTCCATAGGGAATGAAGTTGATAATACCTAAGTTATAGTTTTGTAGTAAGCTGTTATAAGTAGTATATCATCATCATCATCATGATCTCAGCCGTAGGGCTTCCATTGCTAAACATAAGCCTCCCATACAGTAGTCATTATCATTATCATTATCAGCCGGAAGACGTCCACTGCTGAACATACGCCTCCCCCATAGAATGCCACTTGGACCGGTCACTCGCTTCCAGCATCCAGCGATTCCCCGCGGTTCTGACGAGGTCGTTGGTCCACCTAGCAAGGGGCCGGCCTACACACCGTCTTCCGGTGCCTGGTTGCCACTCGAGAAACTTTCTTCCCCATCGGTTATCAGTGCTGCGAGCGATGTGGCATGTCCATTATTCAGTAGTACTCGTACATGTTTCAACGAAAATTAACCTTGTTTAAAAAATCTTGCTAAAGTACGTATTTATAGAAAATACTTTCTTTCTTTCTGATGTTTTCACTGTTTTTTCTTTTGCATATTCTCACTCTTTCTTTATTTAGCGGTAGGGTGCGCAACTTAAGAGGAATGCATATGCAATAAAATATGCAATAAAAACGCCGGTACAAACTAAGCCCAATTATTCGTACCTTGGTATTTAATCCTAATAATAAAGGTTTAGGTTTAACGATTTATTACTCATAAAGAACGTAGTTCACTTACAATGAGCTTAAAATACTAAAACTAGTAACTAATTAAGAACTAGTTAATATTAAAACATATAAAAATATCCAGTTTTCTAGTGGTATGGACTTAAAAAACATGTTCATATATATACTTTTTTTGTTTAGTTTTAAACATATGTATATTTTTACAGTTTTTAACATCGTTAGGTAACTTATTAAATAATTGTGCACCCTCAAACAAAATGTTTCTTTTACCGTAGTTAGTTCTTGGAGTATTTACTTTTATTTTATTTGTATTTCTTAAGCTGTATTTATATGATCTTTTTGTAAATGTTATTTTTGTGTGTATTTTTTCAGATATTATTTTTTGGACCAATACACATGTTGTGTATGTATATAGCTGGTTTAAATTAAATATAAATATAATTTAATAAAGAAGAAAGATTTCATTGTTATGACTTATTACTATTTTCCATTCCGATTCAATATCGCGCTTTTGACAGGTAAGATCTATCAGCCATTCGGAATGGGTTGAAATCACGATCACGTTGCTTACGGCATGGAATACACGTACAAACAAACAGATGATAGCTTGCGCATCACGTGCACATCAACGAACTGCGATTTTTGACGGACTGCTCATGGTGGTTTCAGTTTGCAGCGTGGTCGTTGAAATCGCCAAATGGCGTCCTTGGTGACGTAATCCATGACGTCACATGGATCGACGTTGTCGCGCTTTCGTTGATTCAGAATGGCGATCACAGCGCAAATATCGATTTTGACTTCAATCGGAAGTCACCCATGGTATTGCAGACATCTTTGTAGACATTGACGTCTTCTATAACAAAGTTTGTACATCACTTTGCACTATTGTGTAGTTGCGATATAAGGATTTTTTGGGTATTCTTTTCACCCCTTGGGTTACATTAGCAAAGATTGCATACAGATTCCTTTTCATGTAGAAACAGCAACGTTAACTTTACTGAAAATAAACTAAACTAACACTGTACCTAATATGTAGCGTGTTTTAACGAAGACGGAAGGGCACTGATATCCTAAACACAGGGAAACCTAGTTAGGAATTAGGGCTTAGCCATGTACTTACAATAAAAAACCTACATTAACGTAGGTACTTAATCCAACAGTTAAAATAATACAAAAAACATAAAATTACCGTGATCAAACCATTAATGATTCTGAATGAGCCAAGTATATCTATACATATACGTACCTATAGCTAATTAAATAAATTTTGTGTCATTCACTTTCTGTTAGTTCATTTATATTAAAATAGCAGGTTTCATTTTAAATACCTACTTCTCTTTTCTTTTGTGGTAGGTACATATTGTGTAATAAGCATGGTGCTTAAGTATTTTTTTTCTCTCTCTTAAGTGTGTTTAAAGTAATACTTACTTTCGTATAAAATATAGTAAGTATTACCTTTTAATTATTTCAGTATTATATAAGTAAAATAAATGTTTATGGTGTACTCTAGCATATAGTTGTAACCTAAGTACATAGGCTATTAGTAAGTTGGAAATAAATATTATTATTATATTATTATTATTCACATTATTTATTTCTTTTTCTTAAAATTACATTTTTTACAATATTTCTATATAAAATAAAAACATTATAAAAAACCTAATCCTAGATTGCCATCGGCAGTGGAGCATGACCCAAACTACCGGTGGTTAGGGCTGCAGACTGAGGAACCTCCTGACAATACGTGCCGTGTCAAGGAGTACTGCCTTCTGTATCTGGCCCTTGATCCAATTAATATTATTATTATTATTATAGATCCCTAAATTTTTGAAAATATCCTATAGCCTGTGTTCATCCAGGGATAATGTAGAATTGTAATCGTGAAAGATTTTTTCAAATCAGTCCAGTAGTTTCGGAGCCTGTTCAATTCAAACAAACAAACAATTTTTTCCTCTTTATAATATTAGTGTAGATGTAGATAGACCGACTTTACAGCCATTGTTTTGTGTTGTAAACCGTTTTTATATATATTTTTTTATTAGCCTATCGAAAATCATTTCAATTCATCCAGCATACTTTTAGTACGATTAAAGTTATATATGTATCTCAATACGCTCCCACCTCTCATGCTCTCAATTTACTGAACTCCCTGATTGCTCAGGAACCAGATGTTGATATATTTTTTACAAGACTTAGCATGTTTGTAAGCTTATGCATACATTTTTTAAGCCATTATGTGTCTTCCTAGCTTAATTAAATTTAAGGTAAATATGTAAAACGGGCTTGCTGCATGCTTTGGTTTCATACTGTAAATGCAGCAAGCAACGAATTAAGAATAAAATAAAATAAAAATAAAATGTACATGTATTTCTGGAATACCCAAAATGCTTCATTCAATTCTGAAGGTCCACGCAATGCGACAGAATTAGCTTCGTTCCATTTCACGAGGTGGATCTGTGCAGATTGGGCGCTTGTATGTCCGATTAGGGGGCTTAGGTTCCCAGCCTAGGCGGGGAGGAAACCGTTACGCCGCTGTTGATACGGTGTTTTATTTCGGAGGATTTACTTAGCTTTCATTTGTTTTGGAGGATCAGCTTAGCTTTCATTTGTTTTGCTTTTATTTTATAACGAACATTCTCTTTTAAATCGTGTATTAGATATACAGTCTGGTCTGGATAGTGAGATTGTTAGATTCGCCTTATATCATATGACAATGTATTTAGATTTTATACATTATTGATCACATTATTTGCGACGTGTGACTTGTGACCACTGTCACTAATTGATTATAGTCTGACTATTACTAACATCTGCACAAAAGTAATACCTTAAGCAATTTGTAAAAAATGCCAAAACAAGGAACCGACTTCAAAAAGTTATTTCACACTTTTCAGTGTTGAAGTCGGTTCCATTTTTTGGTAAGATTATTTTTTCACCTTTTTAGTGACCCTTGCTACTTACGGGATGATTGTCATTCACCGTCAATAAGGATCAAGATAGGCGAAACACAGCAGGTATTAGAGTGAAACTCAAAAACCGCTTGACCAAATCGGATGAAATATAAAACACGGTCTACACGAACGAAAAAAAACCCGTCATAAATATAAAAATCCGTGGAGTTAGAACCTCCTCTATTTTTGAATTCGGTTAAAAAGAAAAATATTGCAGTTAGTACAC
Organism: Selenia dentaria; assembly: GCA_917880725.1. NCBI lineage: Eukaryota > Metazoa > Arthropoda > Insecta > Lepidoptera > Geometridae > Selenia > Selenia dentaria. The sequence goes on from OU862893.1 coordinate 26,499,257, forward strand.
ATTACACGATGGAGAAGTAAAACACAATCTCCATGGGGATCCTTCACTGATTCGCTAAACTAGGAGGTTGTGATAGAATCATGAATATATTGGGGTTTTCATATCACAACTTGAGTCACAAAATTTCTGCTAAATTGAAAATTATTGCGAGTTAGCGATATTGTCTATACTGGCTCACGTGATATTTATCAAAAATTGTCTACAACCAGCTTCGAACTTATTTGAAGTTATTCGTCTAGGAGTTTATATTGAATAATAGATTGATAATTGACATTGGGATCAAATTCTAATGTATGATATGACAATTTCTCTTATGCTAAAACATAACATTGTTAAGTTTAGCATTGTGTGGAGTTATCATTGCGTCATTTTATTTACGACAGTCTCAAGAATAAGAATAAAAGAATAAGAACAATAATAATTTATTTCATCACTTAGGTAGACAATGATTTCTCATAAGCAATGAAAACATCTTAGCTCTTAAAAATAACTAATATTACAAAAATCTTTGTTCTGAGCTCCTGTCTCTGTACTAGTTTTTTTGTTTTGTAGAATGTCTTACCAGTATAACCATTCTTAAGTTATAGCGTGACCAGGAGAAATAGGGGTTAATTATATTATATATATATATATATATTTATATTATTTTTATATAAGATAACATCATGAGGTACTGGCATTGAACTTAGTACATATGGTTAGTATATTATTTAAAGGTACCTGTGCCAGCTATACATAATTAATTCTGAAGTGGTAAACAGACAAATCGTGAATAAAAAACGAAAAGCCTTATTGCATTTCCAAACTACATTTAAATTGTCGTCTCAGATTGTGTCCATTTAAGGTGGTGCACATAAGTTAGTGATAGCCATACGATAAGCAATTTACGACAACATAATGTTTAATAGACTCCACAACAACAAACACGTGTGTTTTGTTCATTAAAACAACGTTTATTTTGCATGTGCTATAAAGAGGCTGTTACGCCTTTGTTGACATCATCATCACCATAGCCGCAGGACATCCACTGGTGAATATAAGTCTCCCCCCATATTTTGAAAAGGGCCGATAGGACCTGTATACAGCGTCATCCTGCGAACTTTATCAGGTTACCTGTTCGCCTGGTCCGGTGGACGACCTACGCTGTTTACCAGTCCGTGGTCTCCACTCCAGAACCTTTCAGACCAATTGGCCATCTGTTTTGCGTGTTATGTGCCCTGCCTACTGTCACAGCAACTAGCTTACCTTCTGGACTATATCGGTGACTTTAGTTTGTCTACGGATCTCCTTATTTCTGATTCGATCACGTAGCTAACTTACGAGGCCCATAGAAAGAAACCTTTATTGTTATTTACAACAAAATAATTAAGAAAATGTAGGCTATCTAGCAATGCCATACAAGCTTATCAGGCGTCACGACGAAACGGCATTTTAAAGTAATTGGGTTCAATCCAACTGAAACCCATTTTTTTCATCCTACATCACGAAGGTTTGCGTAAGTGTAACGTAATCGTATCTTTAACGTATTCAGTACAAACCACGAGTTATCTGTGTCACAGTTGTACTAGATAAATGATAGTTGGCACTGTATACATCAACGATACGATTACGTTAGACTAGCCCGCTGTAATATACATTTATAACACATCATAAATGTTTACATAGATTGTGCTAATATTATAAAAATAAAGCGCTCACAGCGGAGCTCGACTTGGCGATCTTAACCTATCAACAAGTAAAGCAACACTTGCTGCGGTCAGGGCTTGCATGGGTGACCGCTAGTGCCATTATTCAACTAAGCGCTTCCGTGCTTTGGAGGGCAGGTTAAACAGTCGGTCCCTGTTGTTCTTCTATAGGCTATATCGAGGGCCTTCGGGTGGCCTGAAATCTTCGACATAGGTTGGCCACTAGCCTATCCACCAAGCCGCACTGAGACCGCGTGGTGTATTACGGCCCAACTCCTCTCTCTGAGAGGAAGGTTCGAGTCCCAGCAGCGGGAGCATAATGGGCTGATTATGTATGTAACGAGTAACGTTAAAAACTTCGGTTCAAAAATAGGATCGATTTAAAAATTATTTTGCTTTTTGAAAACCTAAACCTAATAACCGAAGTTTGATAAAAACGTAATCGTAAATACGTTCTTATGAAGTATGAGAGCCAATACACGATTGAGCAAACTTGGCTTAATTGGCTAAATTTTGGAATTAATCTTACGTGCGTCGTGGGAAAAAGCATTTTATTAAATTATGGGCAAACATATTTCAATGAATGTATCATATTCGAATTTCCAATGAAATTTTCTAGTGAACTATGGACTGCTTTATCATTAAAATTTAATCATTTTCTTTTACAATATAAATTTAAAAAGTATTAGCACGTATTCAATTGAATCTTCGCATTCCATCATTCAACCTGTAAAGCAACCTTATGTAAAGCATCGTAACATTTTTATACAAACAATGTTCATGAAAATATGCAAAAACACAATACACTTGCAAAATAAATGGTGCCACTGATGAAAATGCACTCTCAAATAAAAAGTTTTTTTACAATGACGCCAAACGAAGCGAGCGATATATGACTATCTTACTTACGCTCGTGGTAATGCATTAGCGTTGTCTCGTTGACCTACACATAAAGGTAAACCGAGTGAAATATGTTTAAAAACAACGTCGCCAAATTACCTATTTTACCAAAATACCCCTCCTTACCCTACGTACATGCTTCCAATTATTGGATGCCTAAATTAGGCATCCATTTAGTTGCTCGCCAACTGCGTTCGCGTGAATCGTGCATGCAGCACACATTGTCCGCCATGCTACTTCTAGACATAAATATGTAAATGAAGTAATACCGTTTTTTTTGTTTAAAAAGACAATTATGACATTCTACTACTGGTTGTTATTACTAATCACTAATTAATAGTACTTACGTACTTACAAGTAAGTAGTCGGTGATTATAAAATATATCGAAAACGTAATATTGTTAAAATATACTTATGTTATATGCTTAGTTCTGTTACGATGAATTGAAATCATGTACCATCTTCTTTTTCACCATGGATTTTTCTTTTGATGGTATAAGTATTTACTTACTTATAAATGCGGCCGAAGTCGCGCGTAACTGCTAGTTTTTCATATAGGATCTGTCATTTTTACGTTATTGCTGAATTTACGCTTAAATCTAATCATTCTGCCATTATCTCTTGCCATACGAGCGCTCCATACGGCGTCCGGAGTTCAAATGACACAACCAGCGTGTACACGGTATCATTCATCATCATCATTATCAGTCGGAAGACGTCCACTGCTGAACATATGCCTCCCCCATAGAAAGCCACTTGGACCGGTTACCAGCTTCCTGCATTCAGCTATTCCCCGCGGTTTTGACGAAAGCTACACTAACACTAAGTAACATAGTCTATAGTCTATACAATATCTTCAAAAAGGTTTAAAGAAATCATCAATATATACAATAAAGTCCGCGATACCATATGTCTTACTATTACAGTTATGTCACAATAACTACTTTTCCATGTTAAAATATGCAATATTAATGCCGGTACAAACTAGGTCACATTATTCGTCCCGTGGTGTTAATTCTTATCTCATCTCAGCCGTAGGACGTCCACTGCTGAACATAGGCCTCCCCCATGATTTTCCAAAAGGACCGGTTGGAAGCGGCCTGCATCCAACGTCGTCCTGCGACCTTCCTCAGGTCGTCTGTCCACCGTGTCGGTGGACGACCTACGCTGCGCTTGCCGGTACGTGGTCTTCACTCCAGAACCTTTTGGCCCCATCGGCCATCTGTTCTGCGTGCTATGTGCCCTGCCCACTGCCACTTCAACTGGCTAATCTTCTGGGCTATGTCGGTGACTTTCGTTCTTCTACGGATCTCCTCATTTCTGATTCGATCACGTAGAGAAACCCCGAGCATAGCCCTCTCCATAGCTCGTTGTGCAATTTTGAGCTTTTCTATGAGGCCTATAGTAAGAGACCACGTTTCAGTGCCATAAGTTATCACTGGTAACACACATTGGTCGAAGACTCTTGTCTTGAGGCACTGAGGTATTTTTGACGAGAAGACTTCGCGAAGTTTCCGGAACGCTGCCCAGCCGAGTTGGATTCGACGATTGACCTCTTTGTCGAAGTTGGACCTGCCTAGTTTGACTGTCTGTCCCAGGTAGATGTACTCGTCAACAACTTCGAGAACTGAGTTCCCAACTGATATTGGGGTAGGTACAACATGGGCATTAGACATAATTTTCGTCTTGTCCATGTTCATCTTAAGACCTACCCGTTGGGAAACTCGATGGAGGCCTTCGAGCATTGTACTGAGGTCTTCCATGGATTCTGCCATGACTACAATATCGTTCTTAATTAAATTCTTATCTACTCCAATAATAAAGACGAAAATTTTGATAGTTTGTTTGTAACTGATAAACTACATAACTGGTTCAAAAAATTCTTCACCAGTATAAAGCTCTATTATGCCTGAGTAACATACGCTATATTTGATTCATCATCATCATAAATCACGCGGGTGAAACCGCAGAGTGCAGCTAGTTATATTATTTTTTTGTGTCTCTAGTTATATTACGCGTAAAGAAATTAAAAACTCACATTTACTTCAAAACTTCAAAAGCTAAAGTTCAAACATCTAGTCTATGTCAAAAGTATGAAGTTAAACGTATCGTTAGTGTAACTGGCACTTTAATTTAAACTGTCCAAAGTAGAGATAAAGTTTTTAGCGTCAAGTTTGCGTGAAAATATTTTTCGAAGTTATATTATCTTATTCCTTTATAACCTTGTATTTTAGAATGTAAACCCCTCATGTGTCGATTTCATAATAACAATGAAATTTCTATTATGTCTGGAGGTTTGACTATTGATGGATTAATACATATAATCTGGTTTTACCATCGTACAATGGCCTCAATCATCAGTCCCGAATATTTAAATCTAGTTTTCTTTTAAAACTAATGTTTTTTTTTTATCAGAGTTGTGTATTTTGGTAAATGGCACAGGCATTACCCGGACTTACAGGGTCGGTATATTTATACCGACCCTGTAAGTCCGGGTTTTTTAAAGAATAGGGTTACGGTAATCTCTGCCTGTGGTGAGAACCGAGATCAACGAGCTCGAGGAAGACGGCGTCATGATATGGCAATTGACACCGTGCCATCTTTAGAAGAAGGAGATGCGAAATGCTCTCAGAGTCGAGCCAAAGGGCATGTCTTGATGGTCCCAGTGCGTTCCTATGGAAATCCTGGGATTCCTGGGGTCATCTATAAGACATCGAAGAAGGCCACCGAGGGGGTTTTAGTGGAAAGTCCTACATAAACCGGACGCTCCACATAGTGTCCGGGTATCTTATACGATTTCACGCTCGCAAAAAAAGGAAGTGCGCTTTTGATTCTTAAATTGAATAATTGATTTTGACTTTTACTTTGACTTTGATCCTTCACCCCGTTGAGATGTAGATCTTGGTACTTGATTGTTTCCCCACACAATCAAGTTACTGACTTTGTACATGTAGTCAGGTTAATGAATTTGCTAACCATACATATTGTTCAGTTAGTGGGTAGACTTAGAATGAAAGTTAATGGGTACAATATATATCTGTTTATTCCTGCAGCGTTTCCACCTTACACAATGTTCCATTGAAAAAGAATGCGTTTCCATTGCTGCCACTTGGTTTTATATCAGTCTTATAACGAACTACCGCATAAGAATCAAATATGTACTTATTATTATACTCTTGACAAAGATGTTCTACAATTATACATTGTAAGTAATAAGAAAATACGTGAGCAATGTAAATAATAAACATAAAATAATTAGTTACATTGTTTAGGTAAAGATTCACTTTATAGTAATTCAGTATAGTTAGAAGTGTTAGTGGCGCCATTTACTGTGGCGCCAAAACGGAAAATTACACAATTAAAGGGCCAAATATGAGCCAAGAGCTAATAACGAATTTTAATATCATATAAGAAATAATAGAAGGTTTAATTGAATTATCGTAAGAATTAAGATAAGTTGTATGATTGAAGCAGTTGGACGTGACGTAAGGTTAGTTAGGAACGGAAGTCAGTCGCTAACACTATTATGAAATTAGTCTGGCGCACCTGATGATGGATACCATTACTAAATAGCAATACATGTTGCATTCAAAAGGTAGCGTATGTTCAACAGTGGATATCTTCCAACTGATGATGATTACTAGCAAAGGTTCATTCATAAATGTTATTGCATTTTACTTAACGTACGTATTTTAGTAACATGTTTATAAGGATTTAAATCTATATTTTTGTACAATTTTTGTTAGGATTTATATGTCACATTAATATAAACGTAAAAGTTTGTGAGTGTGCTTGCATGTTTGTGACTTTTTCACGCTCAAACGGCTGGACCAATTTGATGTAATTCGGTAGGAGATAGATGAGACGCTGGATTAACACATATGTGATACTTTCCGTCATCATCATCATGCACCAGGCAGCCCCGCAGCTACCTGCGGGGCTCAGGTAGTACCTATACAAAATAAAGCCCATCAATTTGATCTCTATGACCTATTTGAAAGTTTTAATACACTAAGTACAGAACACCGACTATCAAAAGTTCTAGTAATCCAACGCCAGTAAATAAATAATATTAAAAAGGTATAACCTCATCCTCCACCATAAGGTTACATTCTAGCAAATCAGAAACGATACGTTAAAACAATCCCTTTACTTTTATATCGCTTAAGGCGCATAGTTCGATCGAACACCAATATTCACATTCTTAAACTTACTATCAGTTGCCGTGCATACACAACCAAAATGAAATGTAGCATTTTATCATAAAAATGCTGGGTAAGTGGAAGCTGGAATTGCGCACGAGGGTTCTGTATCTGCATACACTCGCAAAGTATTTTTGTCATAAATATGAAAATATCTATAAATTCAACAAATTGACATAATATTTATGTGTTTGTATTGTAAAACACATAAAGTGAGCTGAATTACATTATTACTTTACTGTGTCAAAATATGCACCATAACCGGCCGTATTTTCGATTGAGACGTTTCAATGTAAAGGTACCGAGAACATATCATATCAACCGGAAAGTCCACCGTTGAATACAGCCTCCCCCAACCGCGGGGATTTCCCATAATCTCCACGCTTGGCAGGCGTCTTGGGAATGGCAGTTTAGGTGGCAGCTTCTTAGTAAGCGCTGCTGCACCTTCTGGTGTTTTCCCTTTATTCGTCTCTTACGACACCCATGGGAAGAAATGGGGGGTGTAACACTGTAACCCGGCACCCTACGAAACATTTAAGGAATACTCAAGTATTTAATTTGTTATCAATTTTAGTTAACCTCAAGTTGTTATTTGTTGTTATTTCGACTAGCACGGTACCAACTTCCTGCGGGGTTGGCTTGCCGACCAATCAGAGACTAGTGGCAGATGTTGAAAGTAGAGGGGTTATTTTGCTCTTTCGGTGGAGCCAACCTCTCGCTGGCAGTTCGGTTCCGACGTTCTAGTGGAGTGGTTCACTATGCTGACTGTTATTGGGGATGGTAATAAACCGATAAACTGTGAGTATTGACATTATCTTTTATTTTAAAACGTAATACATGTCCTGAACAAACCCCAATAATTGAGTGTTTGGTGCAATAACTATTATCTAGACACTTGTTGAAATTTAAATAAATACTTCAATTTATTCGAAGATAACAAATAATTGACTTAAACTTGTTGCCTCCACGCATTTCTGAAAAAATATTTTTACTTACTAACAGTCAGGAGGACAACAAAGTCATTCCGGTTCATAATGTTTCCGTTTTTCTTTTTGATGCACGGAATCCTAAGAATCAAAGTTGCATCTATGACTACGAGGGCTGCTCTAAAAGTATCGTGAATGGAATATTTCCTCTGTTCCTGTCATTTTAAAATCTTTTTAATTGAAAACTCCTTGGTTTTAAAAATCTAATACCATTTATTTATTTAAAAAAAGATTCTCGGTCTTGTCACAAGGTTTTCCCAAACTTGTTTATTCGTTGAGAAAATGGAATTGACTCGAGAAAATTCAAGAGCGATGATTTATTATGACTTTCGAAGTGGTTTAACACAAAAACAGTGTGTTGACCGGATGATTTCTGCATTTGGTGATGAAGCCCCATCCAAAACCACAATTTATCACTGGTTTGCTGAATTTCAACATGGACGTGTCAAGCTCAGTGATGATCCCCGTCAAGGTCGTCCAAAAACTGCAGTCACCCAAGAAAACGTTGATGCTGTGCGTAAGCTGATTGCTGAAGATCGACATTTGACATACCGCAAAATTCAGGCAACTTTAGACATTGGCATGAGTACAATATACAAATAATCTTGCATGAACAATTAGGTGTAAAAAAGTGGTTTTCCCGATGGATACCGCATTCGCTCTGTGAAGAGCAAAAAGCGGCTCGCGTTACTTGGTGCGTAAGAACTCTCGAAAGATTCCACGCAGGATCCTCAAATGCTGTATGTATACAGCATTTGAGGATCCTGCGTGGAATCGTGAAATCTGCGGTGATGAATTCTGGATATACGCGCACGAACCCGAAACAAAAAACCAGTCACGAGTTTGGGTGTTCGAAAATGAGTTAAAGCCAACAAAAATTGTTCGTTCACGGAGTGTTGCAAAAAAAATGGTGGCCACGTTTGTCTCCAAAACCGGCCATGTTACGACTATTCCTCTTGAGGGACAAAGAACGGTTAATGCAGAATGGTATGCTAGCATTTGTTTGCCACAGGTCGTTTCTGAACTCCGTAAAGAGAACTGCAACCGCCGCATCATCCTCCATCACGACAATGCGAGTTCTCACACCGCGCTCAGAACAAAAGAGTTTTTAGAGCAAGAAAGCATAGAATTATTAGACCATCCGCCGTACAGCCCCGACCTGTGAACGCCTACAAAACGGCCATTTTGGAGACCCCAACTTCCGAATGGAATGGTTGCTTCAATGATTGGTTCCATCGTATGGAAAAATGTGTCAAATTTTGCGGAGAATACTTCGAAAAGCAATAAATACATTTTTAAATAGTAATGTTGTGTCACTTCCTTGATCCCCGAAATTTTCAGTACCGCCCAAATCTTTAAATAACTGCAGACTAGTGCGCTAAATATGATGCAACTACTATAGTAAATTTTTAATGATTTCACGATCACTCCATGAATATAACGTAACGCGGCGCGTAATGTGTTTCGATAGTAATAGTAATAGATAGTAATTTTTAGCCTCTATATTTTTCACCAGTAACCGACTTAAATTATCAATATCTTCAAAACTATATAAAATTATAAATAAATATTTTTTTACAAACCAATTCCATAAACAATATTTTTATTTGTGTACATTTATTATAGTGTGGTAGTAATCAATGTATAGTATATATATATATATCTATATATGTATATGTGTCATCGTTTACTAGACTGGGGGATTCTCATAAATATAACACTCGCAAGGCGCAGGCGCTGAGCACTATTCCACGGCGACTGGGCAAATCATCGAAGCTGGCGATATGAACTATAAACTGCCGAACGATATAAAAATGCCGTCTCTATGCAATCCTATAAAAATAAACTTAAGAAGTGGTTAGTTGAGCAAACACCCTATGATTTTGAGTTATTTACTTAGGTAAATGTATTTATTTTAGTTAATATTTGTAAGCACATACTTATAATTAAGTATACTTGACATTTTTAAACACTTAAATTAAATGTATTTTTGACATGCAATCTGTATTATGAATAAATGAATGTGAATATGAAAATGAATACATACATACTCGTACATATACATAAACTTTCGCCAATATTTGTATCAGCATGAAGCTGCTCAGTTAGCAACGTCATTTGCCTTAATGTCGCTACGGAGTCAAAGCCTACTTAGGAGGCATGAGATCCTGAGCCTATGCTTCTATGGAAATTGGAAATTGTTATCATACGTGCCTTAAAGAGAGGGGAGGGAGGACTTCCCTTCTTTATCCATTGATCCCTTTTTGTCCATTGATCCGTGTTTGAATTACTTTGTTTGGTTTGGAAGATGTGTAACTGAATCGATATGTATTTAGGTTTTCGTTGAAAGGATCTGACATCTGAATAAATAACCTATTAAGCTGTGGTTTTAGGTAAAACACAAAGTAATCCTACCATAATACTTTCATACAGATCATGTTCTACAATCTATATAAAATGTACCCCTATTTCTCCTGGTCACGCTATAACTTGAGAACGGAGGGAACAAATCCCTTACGTATCTCAAAGATATTTTCCAATATCTCATGGATTCTCACGAGCGAGAACTTCGATCATCCTCCAACTTACAACTCTCTATTCCTCATCACCGTACGTCGTTTTTAGATAATTCTTTTTCTGTTGTTGCCGTCAAGTTGTGGAATTCATTACCCATGGATCTTAAGAGGTCGATCACAATCGAAAAGTGCGCCTATTTTATATTAAAAAAGTTCATCCGCAGATCCCATGTTCCTGATCTTATATCCCACTAATGTAAACACTACTTGATTAATAATTTCACCACCTTTTGTCTTTTATGTATATTAAATATTTCTCGTTTTGAAAATATTTATCTTATAGATAAATGTAATGTTTTACTGCTGTTACTCTCTATATGTTTTATATATTGTTATTTCATTATTGGTTCTATACAAATGTTTATAGTATTTTTTATATTTTTAATATCTCTCTACAAATATATTATTTTACTGCACCGCTACAATTTTTCTTGCACCTCCAGGATGACTGGTAGAAAATGCTACTTAGCATTAAGTCCTCCTTGTACATTTGGTTTGTGCTAAAGAATAAATAAATAAAAAATCTCGCTTATCCTTTATTTATTGTGTTACTTATAGTCAGAAGAAAGTTCTAATGAAAGGAAAATCAAGAAAAGTTGGGAGTATATGGCGAGGCCGAAGGGCGAGCCTACTACACGAACTAAGTCGCGGGCAGTCGGTAGTAGGTCGTTAGCAGTCGCTATTATAAACGCGAAACTTTTTGAGGGAGTATGTTTGTTACCTAATCATGATGAAACGGATGAACGCATAAGGATAACATTCGTAACGAAGATAGCTTATGCGCAAAAATAACTAAGTATTATTTATGCGCATTATATCCTGAATTCAATAAGTAGTTCCTAGGAATCACTGTAAATTTATTCCACGCGATCAGTCATGGATAGTGGTGTTATACTCGTATATTTACAGATCTACGCCAGCTACGCCTTTATTGATATACAAGCAGTAAAATAAATGGCTGAAACAACAATCATCAGCCCACATTCGTCTAGTGCTGGACATATGCCTCTCCTAAAATACGTCACAGAGCTCGGTCTTCAGCACTCTGCATCCAGTTACTGCCAGCCGCCTTCCACAGGGCGTTCCTGCACTACGTTTGTCCAAACGTGGTCTCCGCAGTGAAACAGAAACACTTAATGGAATTGCATTATATTTATAAAAAATACATTTAAATGTGTATTTTGTAACAAAGTCAAAATATTAAACACCAAATATCGTGACATCGTAAAATAGTACTTAAAGTAGTATATATGTAAGTATATACCTGAAAAATTATGTTGAAGATAGACAAAAAGACTAAAAATATATTATTAAAGATTTTATTTTATGTAATATTGAAAATAAACGAGTTGGTAATCAAACAAAAATTCAGCCTCTCTTTTGGGTATAAATCAGATAATATCGATCCTAAGAAAAAAATGATCAAAACCAAAACTGTAGAAAATTTAAATCTAAACAACTTTTATAGTTGTAGCTATTTTTCGTGTGAAATTGAAAATAAACGAGTAATTCAATAAACAATAATTGACCCTTGGGCGGATGACGCAATGGATCGATTACCACGCAAAACAAAATTTAGACTGGCAGAGACCTTCCCCAAAGAATTTAAAGTATATTTTAAAAATGTGTTCTTAAGAGAGATAGAGAAGTCAGCAATTACAACTTGTTAATATTTCGTTTAATCGCACATTTACAAATAACATCTCAGTTTGGCGCCATAAAGTTATCGGCAAAATCATCATAGAATTTTCAAAATTTTAAACACCATATTATTATGCCCTCTTTGCTATTCACGCGTTTCATATACAAGTATTTATTATGTATGACGCATTCAGCTTCCACAGAATAGCGTCACCAGCTTCACAGTCACTTGTTTATTTTTCATGCATGCAAATAAATTCTGAAAGCCTCACGTAAAATGGCCGAGGTCGATGCCCCCTGTGATACATCAAAGGCGGCCATGCCATCGTCGCCACATTTACCGTCTGCTGGGCGCATGTAGACATTTTTAGCCGCACAATTAGGCCTCTTCTGGTTTTGACATTTGCCCGTACCATTGGTGCTTACAATAAAGCAATACGTATGATTATTTCTTTATGCATGTATCTTACACGCACATATAACCAAAAGTATATATTTTTAAAGTTATGGTAAAACTAAAAGGTTAATTTGTATTTATTTGTTTTATTATTCAAACCGCGGGTTTCGGTTTCTTGTGCGTTTTAGGTGCCAAAATGCAAAACTGTTGGTGAATGGATGGATAACTACATATCAACGTCTAATAAAAAAATATTGCATAGCGAGTGGCATGAACAATGCGCCCCAAAGATTTTTAATCTTATCATCGATAACTCAAATGTTTAATAATAAACTTGCTTATCTTTTATTTGACAGATCTTTTCTCTAGATTAAAATCTTGGGGGTACATTGTTCACGCCACTCGCATAACGCTGTAGGTAACTTTGCAAGGACGTTTCGAAAATTGATTTCTTGGACTTTAACTATCTACATATTTACTTGCTGTGCTAATAAATTATATACTTGTGTAAAAGTAATTAGGAGATTTATGCTGAACTCTTTCATCACCATTACCATTCTTTTTCATCATGTTTCTATTTATTTATGAAAACATGATAACTACCTGCTTGCTAGGTATGAATTTTTTGTGATTTTTCTGATCGAAGGTTCCGGAGCGCTCCGCTCCGGAATCACGGATCCGCAAGCGCAGTATATGTAGCATAGTAGTCAGCCGATAAAGTGAACACCTGATGAGCTAATGAAGTCTACAGGACGACGTTCCGCCAAACTTAATATCCATCCTTTAAATTAGTTTTTGTAATGGGACGCATAGGTAAGCTGGCTTGCGTTTATGCTGAGTTCTTATTTCACTGAGTCAAACTCGAAACCTGGGATGACGTATACGATACCTAACGAAAGTATTTGTCGGTTAATAATAATAGATTGATAAGTGTCATAATCACGAAAATCTTAATACTTAAACTCTGCCTTCTGTTTTTTAGTTTATGTTGTGGAGCGAACACAATTTTAGTAAAATACATCTCGGGCATGAAAAACACCGTGCTGCTAAATTCATTTACTAAAGTTTCTTGATATACATGTTTACATATATACATCACCATATCATTTAAAGCAAGCACTTGTGTTTTTTATGACATCCGATTAGCATGCTTTCGATATGCTTCGGAATCTCCATCTATCAAAAATAGCATACGAAATATAATAATATAATATAATGCTTTCGCGACAATAGTAAGGGCATCACTCACGCTTCCGTAGGGCGGCAGGGCATCTTGGAGGGATTACAACGATCCCCTGGTACAACTTTAGGGATTATACCTACAGGACGCTTTTATTGTGCCCTTATTTTGTGTTCTCTCTTGCTGATGAAGGAGTAAACTTTCGCGTAAGTCAATTTGATAGACGATGTTTTTCTTTCGCTGTATAGTAAAATATTTTCTCTAAAGATAGCTGTAAGGGCGGCAGAAAGGCCGGATGAGATGTTATATAGCAATAAGATTATCATTATGAAGTTTTTCTATGCAGATGATATGCTTCTTAATATGTGTTACCTTTCGTAAATGTTTACACTTGCAAAAGTAAAATTAATACAGTTACAGTTTAACGAGAGAGTTGAACATAATTCTTGAGTGCACTGCACTACTGCGTCGGAAACACCTGTACTTTTAGCTCGTTCACACAGTAAGTTCACTCGCTGGAGTGTCCTTGAACTTTAACATAACATTGTTCGCACGTTCCTGGTTGGATACAGAATATCTGGCATTGTCATGGTACCCACCAAGACATGCTCTTGTAGTAAAACACTGTCACTTTCGAAGGATTCAATAATTCCTTAACTAAGAATTTTTCGTCCATTTCCTTAAACTACCTTCTATTACTAATCTATACTAATATATAATATTATAAAGAGGAAAGATTTGTATGTATGTTTGTAACGAATTGGCTCAAAAAGTACTGGACCAATTTCAAAAATTCTTTCACTTTTAGAAAGCTACATTCACCCTGAGTAACATAGGCTATATAAGATTTATCATCGTCATCATCATAATCCATCACCGCGCTGGTGAAACCGCGAAGAGCGGCTAGTATCTTATATTTTACTTCAATTTTAAATCAACCTGTACATAATACTAAACAGGTGCACATATAGTACAACAGCCTTTTTTACAGCTCAGGGGAGATCACAATAGCACTTGTATTCAAAAGTATTATGTACATGATACTTATAAGTATGTAATAAGGTCTAGTTTTATACTTAAGTATCAAATTAATGGTTATCATGAATGACTGCCGAATAAATGATCTGTCGTAATTAGCCTTACTCTAAAATACGGGAATTAAGTACGCGAACTTATAGTATCATATAAATTAGACCGAAGCTTTTCACTGTATTCCAGATCTGGACGAATCCTTCTAAAGGTAAAGCTAATATCGCATAGTACGAAAACATGAGACAAAAAAAATTACTAAAACAATTTATTTCACAATTTTTGGTGTTGCAGTCGGTTCCATTTATTAGTACAAAATTTTTTTTTACCATTATTAGGGACCCTTGCTACTTACGGGATCGATTTTCATTTACCGTCAATGATGACATCATAAAGATAGACGTAGACTAGATAAACGAAGATTTTAGTTTTTTTAGCACTTTTTAGTTTTTGGAGTGTAACTCATAAACAGCCTGGCCGAATTCATTCCATATATAAATCGGTAATTTTGCGGAAGGTGTCATATGAAGAAAAATTATATGTACAATTGTATACTGTCAAAAAATGTATCCCATCGTTAAAAAAGTTGAATGCAGAATTGAAACAAGACAATATACTTCATTGCTCACGTGAATACTTGAGACGAACAATAAGTAGGCTTGGTTTCAAATATTTAACATTCCAGTCAAAAAGGAAACTATTAATCGAACGTCACGACATAATGCGCCTGCGATGGCATTACATCAGAGACATAAAAAAATACCGCCGAGAGGTCTAATAATTTTCCTAGATGAAACCTACGTGAATAAAAATCATGTGACACAAAATCCCGGCAGTCTGATAAAGAACGCGGGGCAATGCAAAACATCGGTTAAGCACCTCGTGCTGTAATTGTACAAGCTGGCAGTCGCAATGGCTTTGTACCTAATGCTTTATTGATGTTCAAATCGCATTCCAAGACCGGTGATGGAGACTGAATGCCAGAAATTTTCGAAAGTGGATCGATGAAAAACTGTTACCAAACATTCCTCCGAATTCTGTTATTGTAATGGACAACGCGACACTCAAAAATCTACAATGAGTACCCTGACAACCGAAATGCAGCAGTGGTTAGAACGGCGAGGTGTTCAGTATGATAGCGCTATGCGTAAATGTGATCTAATGAAAATAAATAATGAGCAAAACACGGAGAAACAGTACAAAATTGATGATATAATAAAGGAAAATGGACATATCGGGCTTCGCTTACCCCCATACCATCAGGATTTAAATCCAATCGAACTCGTGTTACGTAAAAAGCGAGCTCACAAGGACTTCCATTGATTCGAACTAAGATAATAAGTTAAAAGCTTTAGAATTGCCTTTTCTAATTATTCGGTTGAACAGTGGCGCAATTGTGATAATTACCTCATAAAAACGAGAACGAATATTATAATTCAAATAGAGCATGTGACGATGAAATGCACAGGTACGTTATTGTTTATTAACATAATCGATTATTATTGCTTTAACTGGGCAGAGTGCTCAAGCTATAATTCTCGGAATCAGGTCATTGTATGTGAAGTTGTTTGTTATTTCTGTACATTTTTATCTTTTTAGATTCATAATTCAACTGAATGAAAACGACGATGATGATGACGACGAAAGTGATGAAGAAGATCAAACAGAGAGTGACATAAAAGTGATATGGAAATTGATTTATAATAAAACAATCTATCATAATTTTAGTTTTCCTAATAATTTGTCCTCAAGGATAATAAAAAAATATAAACAATAAGTAGTTCTATCCTACGAATAATATTATTATTATTCGTAGGTTCTATCTTTTTATTTACTCCTATACTACGTCACGAGTAAATACAATTGATCGCAAGATTGACGCGCTACCTCGTCCTCGCCACCGTCTGTCACCCCGCGGGACGGTCGCGCACGAGATTGCCGGGCTATAAGAACTTTAGTTTTGCATACTGTACTGTGCTGGTCACCCCGGGTTGGGTTTTAGTCTTTTTCTCCCAGTAACTTCACTTGCGACTGTGCCCTTCACATCCTATAATACTTTTGCACTATTGCTTTGAGTAAAGACGAATACACCCATTACTTGGGTGTAATCATCTTTGCTTCAAGGTAGAATACCTGGCACTATCATGTAACCAACCAAGACGGTATCTCACATAACTTACTATATAGTAAGTCAGGTTTCCTCGCTTATCTTTTTTTTTTTAGAACGGACTAATGCTGTTTGCATCTACCGGTATTTACAGCGTCACCGGACGGTTGGCGAGCGCAGATGGCACTCAGCCAGATGCGGGCGAAGAGGGCGCACCGCCTAAGGCGAGCGTTGAAGACGCTTCGCCGCAAGGAGAGGAGTAGGCGACTTGCTCAAGGGCACAACTAAGGACATGGACCTCGACTTGGGCCGTCGCCAGGAGAGAGGGGAGTCGGAGAGAATCGCCCCGTAAGTGTACCCTTGAAAGTGGGCCCTATGAATTTTTACTCCATGACTATTTGGAGAGAATCCAACCAAGACATAATTTTTGCCTCGAGCTCGCCGGCGAGCTGGGTGTCTGAATGTGTTTACCTGGGAATCATAACCTTGTGATCGGAATCACTACCTTGACTGGGGCTACAAACTGAATTACCTCGCCTCCCCCCATTTCCGCGACATGAGTCCACACCGCGACCAGGATCGTCGCGTTGTACACTCATGCCTGTACTTTGGGTGGGGCTACAAAGTGGAGTACCTCGCCCACAGCCGTTACCTGGGCCGGAGTCTACATCGAGGCCGCGGCCGCGGTTTAGACTCCTGCCCGCACCGTGGCTGGGGCTACATAATGAACCAGAATTACCTTGTCCACAGCCATAACTTGCTTGGGACGACGCTAAAGCTGCCGAAGTAACGGCTGCGATGAGGTCGTCCGGGTCACCCAAAATATGCCTTGGACGGCGACGGGGGGGGGGGGGGGGGGGGGGGGGAAGGAAGTGGGCATTGGTTATGTCAGTGGAGTAGTTCGCCGCTTCGACCACGAGGGGATTCGAGTGGTGGGGAGCTTTGTCGAAGTGGCGGCGGGAGCAGTCTTTGATATACTGCGTAATAGAGGGGAGGGTGAAATCGCAGTGCAGTTCGGCGTTCCGTAAGTACCACGGAGCGCCCACTGCCCTGCGCATAAAGTGATTCTGAATCACTTGAAGTTTATGGAGGACGTGTCTCTGGGCATGGGCGAACGCTACAGATGCGTAAGTCATGACTGGGCGGATGCAAAGTTTGTAAAAAGTCGTCTTATTTCTAAGAGACATTTTACTGTCTTTGCCTATGAGGGGACTAAGACGACCCATAATGAAGGCCGCCCTATTGCGAACAATCTGGATGTGTTTCGCGAAAGTGAGTTGGCGATCAAGGGTGACGCCCAGGTATTTGGCAGATTTAGCTCAAGGGATGGGTTCGCCGAATAGGACTAAGGGCGCTTTATCTTGACGGCGTAGGGAGTATAACAACAAAAAGATATAATATATAGATAATCACGTGGAAGTCAAACCTCAATCAAAATCTATGAGAAATAAAACAAAATCATATTTTTATCAGCTGCAAACTATTATCGCAAATTTGGTTTAGTATTATCCACTAAATCTAAATAAAAGTAAAGTTACTGGTACAAAGTAGAGTTAGCATGAAATATTCCGGAGGTCGTTAACCTTGCGTTCAGCGATGCCAATGAAAAATTAATTTTACGAGGTCCCTTTGAAGTTGCTAACAGCATGAAATGTACATTAAACCCTGTGTAAAATCTTCTTAGGGCACACAAGAAAATGAAAAATGTAATAAAGGCTAAATTAAACACAATAATCTTCCTAATATATTGCCTTAGGTACATTGATTTGTATTGTGACTGAGTGCAAGTGATCCTTATTAACCTCCAACACATAAACAAAACAGAGTAGGTAGCGGTTTTTTTATTTTGAATTTTGTTTTTGTTTTTTATTTTGTATTTGCTGGTTTTTCCTGGCTATGTTTGGTTAAAATCGGTTAAGTACGCTTCTTCTTTAAGTTTAATTTGAATAATATGGTTATTGTAATAAAAACGGCATTGCGCCAATAACACATTATTACACATTTGTTATCTATGTAAATCTATACAATAATAATGCAATGAATTACATTATATTAGACAATAGTGTCGATTCTGTAAGCATTCTCTTAACTAAAAATCTCTAAATTATGGCAGTACTTATTTTGTTTAGGCTAAAATCCAAACTAGTATAACACTTTCCAATGACAACACTAAAATAAGATATTTCTCTCCAATTATGGGCATATTTTAGACAGTTTAGTCGTCACGTAACTTGGTGCCCGCTAAACAAACCAAAAATAACCCAAAATTTAATAGAATAATCCTATTTTTAGAAGTGTCATTCGAAGTGTTAAATGATTCTGGATTTTGTTAACAGTTTAAGGACCGCCATCATATTTTTTTAGTTTGGTAGTTCAGTTTAGTTTATTTTAACAAGTGAATCGCTACCGTCACACTGAATGAATTAAATTATTACTCGTAGATTATGCACTAGCCGCCGTCCGATTCACCCGCGTGGTTATGACGATGATGATGATGCTGAATTAAAATATATAGTCTATGTTACTCAGGAGTATTTTAGCATTCTAAGGGTATTTTTTTTTATATTGGTCCTGAAATTTCTGTTTGTTGTCTTGTGATTATTCGTTAGAAATTCGGCGCCGATGGCACTCTAAATCACAATGCCATAGGAGCATTTATCGAGGATGCAAAAAAACTTGCATCCTGGATAAATGCTGGATGTAACTATGAACCAATGTATTCGTAACTAATGTAATTCTTGGAGAGCAATTTCATCATATCTCAGCCATAGGACGTCCACTGTTGAACATAAGCCTCCCCCATAATTTTCCAAAAGGACCGGTTGGAAGCGGCCCGCATCCAACGGCGACCTTTATCAGGTCGTCTGTCCTGACTGTCTGTCGGTGGACGACCTACGCTGCGCTTTGCCGGTCCGTGCTCTCCATTTCAGAACCTTCCGGCCCCATCAGCCATCTGTTCTGCATGCTATGTGCCCTGCCACTTTAATTGGCTAATCTTCTGGGCTTTGTCGGTGACTTTAGTTCGTCTCCGGATCTCCTCATTTCTGATTCAATCACGTAGAGAAACTCCGAGCATAGCCCATTCCATAGCTCGTTGTGCGACTTTGAGCTTACTTATGAGTCCCATAGAGAGACCACGTCTGGATGGAGAGCAATTTATATTTAACTAATTAATTTCAAATCTTTCAGTAGATATCGCTTGAAAGAATAGCAAATGTATATTCATATTTCGTTTGTTACAAGGAAGGCTCAACTTAAAAACTACTTTATTGATTTCAAAAGTTCTGATCGAAGAAATTTGACGAGTGGAATTTCACCCTTACTGAAAACTCAAGGATTTTTTGGATTGAATTGTGACTAACCGTAACATCCAATAATAATATAAAACAGCTAATAATACACAATGTTGACAATGCCATTGCAACAAAGTCATCGTTTACATGTGAATGCCGCATTGTTTACCGTTTGGTTTATGGTATTGATCGACTTGGTAATGTAAGTTACTAATAGAGACAGTAAAATATAACAACCATGTTATTATTTATTTGTTACATTTTTGTTTTAAAACCACCTGTTCAACAATAAAAGACGTCATTCCTTTTGCAGCCATCAACGTCGCATATTTAAGTTGACATTTCAATCAATGATATATAAAAAAAGAAAGCTTGAGTGATTCGTTATCATTTTGAGTCACGATTAAAACCAGTGGAGGCACGATGAAACTTATAATTCCATTTATTTTTCTAATTGTGGTAAAAAAACATTATAGAAGTTATAATAGACATGAGATAAGTTTTAAAAATAACTATATTCATTTATATTTATACTTTTCCAGACGTGTTATGCAGCTCCCAAGCCTGGGTCAGGTAAGCGCATATTGCAATCTTTATCTGCATTTACACACAACATTATATATTTATCTGTATGTATATGTGTACGGTTGCTGCTACTATTTCGCTCAAACTTAGTCAAGTACTGGGTTTTGGATGACAGTACCTTCTCATGATACCTTCGACCTGCAGGACTATTATCTATCTCAGTTGCTAACAAATGTTGATTGAAATCTTGAAAAATGGCGGCTCTATGTCACTATTGACAACTCCAGTAAGCAAAAATGTTAGTAAGTTGATGACTGGCGCTGATAAAACTGACATAGAGCCGCCATTTTTTTCGATTTCAATCAACATTTGTTATCAACTGAGATACGTACTTGCCCTACCGGTCATCATCAGGACTTCGAACATATTAGGGTTATTGTTGTATACAAATTATTTAAGTGGTGCTATATTTTGTGTTTTTTTTTTGTTTGGTGTTATTTATGCAACCTCTTTGCTCGTAGCAGTTGTCGTACCTAATCTCAAAAAGGGGTGCCGCGTAAGGCCATGCTCTAAGTACACGCAAATTCAGCTAGTCACTATTTTTTTTAAATATATGTAATATTTGTAAATAATCATTAATAGTTTGTAAATAGTTATTAATAATTTGTTAATAATAATTTGTAATAGTTATTTATAGTTATGATAATGATTAATGCTATTCATAGTAACGTGTTCCCCACTGTCATGCCAGATTCGTTTATCCAGCGTACCAGCTGGTTTGAGACTTGAGTAGACGCAGTAGAAGTTAGTATTTAAATTGACGTATTTGATAGTATTTATTGTTTTCTAATGGTATATAAGTGTGACCTCATTGTTTCTCTTCAATAATAATCGTAAATCTAGTAATTTTTCGGTCAATCTCCCTCGCTCGGCTCGACCATCTCCATTCACCTTTATAACTTTTCGCTTATCAAATATTTATAATATTTTATTTTCTTTTAAAATTGAACACTAAGACTGGCCAGTGTGAATATATTAAATTAATAGAATTATTCTAAAGATATAAAGATAAGGTTTAAAACTAAAATACTTAATTATATTTAAAAAAAACAGGTTTTAAATGGAAAGCGAGTGTAAATGCGTGATGCGTCCAATGTATACCTACATTGGACGCATCACGCACTATGTAATTATTAAGTTGAATATAATAAGTAGTCACATATGATTTGACTCTTGACTGATTGAATAAAAGTCTCGCTTGATGCAACTTTATGTATTTACTATAACTTGAGGAATGGCAAATGTACTAACGTACGACTTCATTTAAAAAGTAAAAAAAAACCGGGTGTGTAATCTTCTTTCTTCTTAAATAATACAAATACCCGTTTGTTAGTATCGCTTACATTCAAAACTTGGCTTGACCGATTTTAATTATTCTTTTCTGTTTTGTTAGCTTGGATATAGGGGGTAGTTTAGAAATAAAAAAAACATCAATTTTTTTTTCGAACGGGCTGTATGCTGTTTGCCTCTACCGACATTTACAGCGTCACCGGATGGCGAACATCGTCAACATCATAAATTGCCACGCAGGTGAAACCGCCGGGCGCTGCTAGTCAGAAGCGCATTAAAATTCGATGCTCAGATAGGGATTGTCGGAAGACACAGGGTTCTAATCCCGATCGAGGATGTGTATATTTGTCTCCAAAATTGCATATTTGGTCTCGCTAAGCTGGCGTTAGTGCTTTACAAAACCATATAATTATTATGAAGGGTTCCGACGTCAAAACGAAAGTTATGCGTTTAAACAAAACTTTTCGCTCGGTTGGATATTGCTTGACAAGCTATTCGATAGATGCATTCCCATACAACGGTTAAAAGTTAAATGGAGTGTTCAGATTTGATGCTCAGACGTTATGTTTCACTTTATTCACTTTAAGGATACCACCGGCCCTGCGGGGAGCACGGTCGTTATGTGGGACTCTCTGCCAGAAAGGCAGCATACCAACCAAACGCGGGACAGATTTCGCACACGACCGCGAACCCTTCGGGGCTCAGTAGGCCTAGTGGCATCTGACTCGGATTGTCAGAAGACGCGGGTTCGAATACCGTCTC
Source organism: Selenia dentaria (assembly GCA_917880725.1). Lineage (NCBI taxonomy): Eukaryota > Metazoa > Arthropoda > Insecta > Lepidoptera > Geometridae > Selenia > Selenia dentaria. The sequence goes on from OU862893.1 coordinate 26,521,890, forward strand.
CCTGATTGTTTTTTTATTATTTTTTATTACATTATTTATTCTTTTCTTAAAATTTCATTTCTTTTTTGCTATGACGGCTCTTGCTGAAACGACTATCGGAACAATGATCGTCGAGTCAACATCCCCCATGGCAGTAACCTCCTCAGCTAAGTCAAGGTACTTGCTGAGTTTGTCCTTTTCGGCCTAGACGAGGTTCTGAGGAATGATGACGTCAACAAGCATTGCACAGCGCTGAAATCGGTAACAACGATATCAGGCTTATAAGCAAAAATAGTTCTGTCCGCGATTATAGATCGATCCTAATAGAGCGTAGCACAAAAGTTTAGAAGAACAGGCGTTGGTCTACCTACTTATAGCCTGGCACCACAGATGCAATAACGCTGTATTGAAGAGAACATCGAAGAATAATCCTGGCTAGTCGGTTATATCTCTCCATTAGCAAGATGAGAATAAAGAAGAAAATAATATGTCTGAGTGACTTTCCGGGACGGCGATATACTTCACAAACAAATGTCGACTGTACCGTCTATTATATTCAGAATACTGTTGATGAGTTTAAAGTAACTCAAGGCATGCCATGTTCCTGCTTCACGAGGACCAACATTCTGCCAACCGGTGAGCAGCGCATAATGGCTCCGCCCGCGCCTATATGATTATGATATGACTATAGTACGTTCCAAACCTCCGGCGAAATTCGGACGTTGACCTTAATTGCTATTATAATATCATTATTATGGAGTACTAATCGTAAGTATGTTACTTTAGGAATAAAACCACTTCTATATAATGCATAAGTACTACATTTGTTATATTGGTCTTGTTCAGTTCACCTCATTATGATTCTTCTTCTGTGTCCGTTTCATCATCATCCGACGATGCAGATGACTCTGCCACAGAGACAATGAAACTGTCAACAGTTTTGTCGATACTGTGATCAATATCCATATATCAATAGAGAAACGTAACCACAAAACAACTCAATAACAAATTAAATCAAGCGTTTTTACTGTAAAAATTCACATTCGCATTCTACAGCAGAATGAAGCCGGCAGCGGAACTTGTTGAAACAAGTTTGCCGCCCTTACCACCGTACCACGAAATCTTAACGACAGGGAATACGATAATTTATGAATGGCAATGAATATGATGAACGACACTAGAAACTTATATCGTTTTGTTTTTTTTGCTAACATAATACTGAGGCGCTTAGGCGTCAATGTCCGAATTTCGCTGGAGGTTTGAAACGTACTATATCAACAAGAACTTTTTGGAAGGATTCGCAAACCACAAATTTATAACTGGCCGCTGCGCCGTTAATCGAAGTAATAAAACAAAACCATTCTTTTAAATCTTCAAATAACGATTTGCATTTGCAAGTCCCTAAATTGAACTTTTCTCCTCTCTCCCGAACATCCCCGAGTCCTGATTCAAACGATACCGCGATTCAGGAATTGGTGCCTGCGACGCTAACTCCACCTCTTGGCATTTGTTTACATTTAATACAGATAAACTTGGCTAACATCATGACTAATATGATGTTATAGCAACATTTTTTCAGGTAAATACTTTATTGTGAGAACAACAATATATTTAAAATTTGTAGTATAACAGTTAATAAAACATCCCACTAATCTCGGCCTAAATAATTACGAGTAGGTACCCACAAAAAGTTGCCGCATTAAAACGTACCCTGAAATATTCCTCGGATTAAGTAAATGAGTTTCATTAAAATAAGTGCGGGCTTAACATATGTTGTTTTAAATCGACTTGAGTTTTAATTAGTGGGGTAAGATTTTAAAGAAAAAATATTATTTTTGGGTAGTTATGTATATTGAGCTGGCTGATGGAGTTGGTAGCAACCCTCCCTTTTGAGCCACTGGTCCCGGATTCAATTCTTTGACAGGTCAAATATATTTATTTGCATGAACATCTGTTTGACCTGTGTCTGAATGTGTCTGTGTTTGCGTTGCCTGTATATCAATCATCAAGTTACCATAGTACTGGCTCTGCCTTGTTTACGATCTGAAGACATTGTGTGGATATTGTCCCATATTATTATCATAATACTAGCTGAACCCCGCGGTTACACCCGCGTGGTGATGGACGATGATGGTGACGATTATGATGAACTCATCTACCTCCATATCAAATTTCACCATAAAGTTTTGCGTATGTAATGATTATATTAGTGTAATTATTATTGTGGTCAAGCCTATTGGCAGTGCCTATTTCATGATATACACATTGCCGACCTACTACATAACTGCAACTGCTTATCAGAGTTGTGTTCGATAACACGACTCTCATCATCATGCATCATCATAATGCAAATTCGTGATTTTACTTCTCCTACGCTAGTCAGGGTTATGCTATTCTCCGAATTAGTCAAAAAGAAAGGACGGTTATGTGCACCATTGACGCGCTTTGTAAAAAAATCTTCATATTTCAACTTATATACACGGGTATATCTTATCCAAGTTCAACCGTACCAGCTGTGCCTTGCAGTTTCAAAAGATTAGTCAGTTTATATATAACTGTCCTGCCTTTCTAAAATGTGATTGACATGAACCTTAGAATTTAAATTTCAAAATAAATCACCTGAAACAGGTGGTTGATCTGGATGGCACAATCGTACATAACTCTTGGATACTCGATCAAGATTCTATGCTTGTCGGATGCAGATACGTTTTAAATAGGTAGGGGAGCCTATCTTGTACATAGAGAATGGATCGAGACGCCACCCGTGGATTTCTAACAGGGTTAACTTGCTCTGTAAGTGTTGTTGAAGAATATGACAGTAAAACTTTGTTTGATTACAAGGAACAGGAAACATTGGAGCGCTTACTAATTAAATTGCTTGTCGTAAAATGGCTATGACTAAATCTTTTTTCTGGCAATAGATATGACCATGATCTCGCATCTCGCATCAGTAAGAGATAAGAAAATAAATTGCCGTTAATTGTCATAATGGTGAACGCAATCGTTTTTCCATATTTTCTTTAAGAAAATATAGAAGCGTTTGATGATTGAATTGATCGCCAGTGTCATCCATATAATGTAGACCCGGTCATAGAAAATAAAAAAGAGCATTTATAATGCCAGTTATAGATATTTTATGACAATGTATATCATGTAAGTCTATGACAGAATGACTATACATGACTAAGGAAAGAAAGCACGAGAGTGAAAGAGCCTTAAATAAAATGTCCTCCTCCTCGATTCGTATTCCTCATGTCTGAGGGTCGCGACCACCTCCATCCATTATCCTCTCCCATACGATATTTCGCCATCTACTCCTGTTGTTGGCTACATGAATAGCATCGTAGACGGATGTGTCCAGTGCGGTTCGGACTTGGTCAGACCAACGCATCAGGCTCCGACCACGCGATCGCTTGCCTTCCACTTTGCCAGTGACAACTAATTTTGCCAGATTGTTTCCGTCTTTTCTGTCAATGTGTCCGAAGTATTCAAGGATGCGTTTTAGGCAGGTACTGAGAGCCTTGTGATTATTTTCAGTTGTCTTAATATTGACGCGTTGGTTCGAAATGCCGTCCAAGGAATTCGCAACATCTTTCTCCAACACCACATTTCGAAGGCATCGATGCGTTTACGGTCTGCGGATCTTAGAGTCCAAGCCTCTTAGAGTCAAGTCCTCAGCGTACCGTGTTATTTGTACACGTTACAAATAAAATGTAACGTTAAGTTATATACAGTCTCTTATAGCACGCTATATTGATCGGTTTACATTGTAACCAAAATCTTGCCATATAGACCGCTTTTGTTACTCGTACTTACGTTTTTGGGTTATGAATTTTTCACATATTTTCACATAGTACTACGCCACCACCTAAGAGAATAGCTTTAAATTGAATACTAACGATCTCGTCATACCTAAAATTACGTGTCATTATTTTATCTAATCCTGTGCCTTCATTGTGGATCTTGTTCAGTGTATATTAAGGTGGCGCACTGTGTACCCGACATAGGGCGCCACTTTATTATGCACACTTTATTACATACTCCTCTGAGCAATATTTTTGCAGAATTGCGTTTTGTGCCACATACAAGTCGCAATTGTCGCGCTACTACGTACAACTGAATTTAAAAACGCCCATGTTAAGACGTTTTACGTAATTTTACAGGCATTATTAGCTGCGCTCAATATTTTGTATCTATTGTTGCTAAAGTTTGTATGACCTTTGGTGTAAAATTTGAATAGATTTAGCTGATGTTGTCAACAATTTCTTATTTGCAACGCTCTAACCAGCCACCAGTGCTCTAAATTCAAGTATAACGACGTCAAATAAGTTTAACGACATTAAACGCTGTAACTCGCATTTACTTTTGACTATTGATTGAATCGCGGTAAACGATCTAGCAATTAGTATCGACATAGTGGACAGATGCATTAATTGGCGGATGACTGGAAATGTTTATGTAGAGGAAAATATCAGACCTAAATAATAACTTCAATGCGTGTAATATTTCCTGCATGTTATACAAAGGAAACAAAATACTATAGCGTTTGCTTTTAGGAATAAGCTTTATTTGCGTGCACCACAGAAGGAAAATATTAACAACAACTACTACGAGCAGTATCAGTAATCGATAATAAATTTGTATAAACGTGTAGCCTCTACGCCTTTATTATAAGTATAAATGACATCGACTCTATGCTAATTTAGTTCTAACTAGTAGAATAACTAGTAAAACAACTTTCTTGTTACAGCGTATGCTTTTGCCTTCTCATCAAGCTACAGTAATAATAAAAAACACCCACAACCGCCTACAAGATGCCCTTCCAAAATGACAACGTCTCCTAGATCAACTACTCCAAGCTCAGTTAGTACCACTTCTTCCGCCAAATTATCTACAACTTCGAGTAGGACTACGACATCTTGTCCAACAACATCTTTACGCACAGCTACTACAACTCCTGCCTCAATAACATCTTCAGGAACGACTACTACAACTCCTTACACAACAGTATCCTCTCACACTGCTACTACAACTACTACCTCAACACCATCTTCAGGCCCGACTACTACAACATCTTTAGGCATGACTACTACGTCTGCAGTTACAACTACTACATCTCCCGCCTCCACAAAATCTTCAGGCACGACTACTACAACTCCTTGTCCAACGACATCTTCGGGCACAACTACCACAACACCTGCCTCAACAACGTCTTCAGGTACAACTACTATAACTCCTGCCTCCGTAACACCTTCAGGCACGACTACTACAACTTCTTCAGGTACCACTACTACAACGTCTTCAGGTACCACTACTACAACTCCTGCATCAACAACAACTTCAGGAACGACTACTACAACTTCTGCATCTAAATCATCTTCAGGCACGACAGCAAAATCTGCATGTTCAACTCCTTACCCAACGACATCCTCCAGACCGACGACTACAACTGCTCGCACTACAACATCTTCGGGTACAACGACTACAACACCTCGTCCAAAACAATCAACAACTTCGTGTGTGGCTGTTACTACGTCATGCCCATTAACAAAACGTCCATGAACGCGATAAGTAGGATTCCTTGCAAAACAACACTAAATGGCACAACATCAATAAATCCATGCACGACAACGGCAAAACGCTTTGAACGATGGCTGCGGCTTCCTATCATACATAGAAATAATCCTAGATTAACTGGGCAACAGTTGTTTGAATGAAAATTTCTGTTTTTAACAAATTTTAAGCTGTACGTATATTTTTTATATTAATTATAATAAATACTACGAGTAATATTTAATATGATCTGCCTGCTTTGTAATCTGCGAATTCATTTGTAATCTGCGGCATACGTCTTTTTCTCCCAAACTAATTATTCAGTCGTTGCGAAATAATTCACACCCTTTTATTGATTATCGTCGTTTGACCGCTGATTTTATAGATGATGCGATTTATAACATTCGACTATTCTGTTGTTCGTCTGACGCTAGATGCCCAAAGTATTTTTAGTTAGTTTTAGTAATCTCTCGAACACGAAACTCGATTATAATAAATATTAATTTTCAAAGCTGTTAAAATGGAGATTTTCGTGTCAACCTTTATTAATAGCTTTCAAAATACCCACCTGTGTTGTTTCCGGGTGGCAAAAATGGCATCTGTTATACTCCGCCTGGACAAGAAACTAGCTTTGCTTTGTAATATCTCACACCCTTCTCTCAAAAAAAAACTCTCAATCATTTTCTCCAATGCTTTCGTACATTGTGAACATCTCATATAGCACAAAATAGTTGATGAATTCCTGAACATTCACTTTATTTAAAAAAAAAGGTGCACAAGCAATCAAGCGTTACAGATACCCACCAAACTGCTACACATCCCATCTAGATATCTATACGAATATTATAAAGAGGAAAGATTTGTATGTAAGTATGTTTGTAACGAACTGGTTCAAAAAGTACTGGACCGATTTCATAAATTCTTTCACCATTGGAAGCTTTCCATTCATCACCCTGAGTAACATAGGCTATATAAGATTCATCATCATCATCATCCATCACCGCGCGATGAAACCGCGGAGAGCAGTAGTATCTATATTAAAAAAAAAACTGTAACCAAGGTCTTTAAGGTATTTGTACATAGGAGATAATTGGAAACAGTTTTTGTTGGGTTAAAGAAAGGTAAACAGAACACTGAGGACAAGTTATTACCTGCTTACATGTAGGTTTGTTTATTTTACTCAACATACAACATTTCCTTTATTAAATATCACCCTCACTCATTACGAAAACAAAAGTAAACGAAAGTACATTCCGTAAGCTTCTTATTTGTTGTAATGAAATGTATGACGAGGCTAAAACTGTGTTAACAGTATGGACTGAACCACTTTCAACGCAGTTGATCCAAACACAAAAATGCATTGAATTTGTGATTAAACCTGACAATAATAGTTGTTACCCCACTGTTATTGTTATTTAAATGGTAAGTGTCCTTTAAAGTAAGTGAAGTGCATTGAATTAGTGCTTAAACCTGACAATAATAGTTGTTACCCCACTGTTATTGTTACTTAAATGGTAAGTGTCTTATAAAGTAAGTCAAATGCATTGAATTTGTGCTTAAACCAGACAATAATAGTTGTCACCCAACTGGCACTTAAATGGTAAGTGTTTTATAAAGTAAGTGAAGTGCATTGAGTTAGTGCTTAAACGTGACACTAATAGTTGTTATCCAACTGGTATTGTTACTTAAATGGTAAGTGTCTTATAAAGTAAGTCAAATGCATTGAGTTTGTGCTTAAACCAGACAATAATAGTTGTCACCCAACTGGCACTTAAATGGTAAGTGTTTTATAAAGTAAGTGAAGTGCATTGAGTTAGTGCTTAAACGTGACACTAATAGTTGTTATCGAACTGGTATTGTTACTTAAATGGTAAGTGTCTTATAAAGTAAGTCAAATGCATTGAATTTGTGCTTAAACCAGACAATAATAGTTGTCACCCAACTGGCACTTAAATGGTAAGTGTTTTATAAAGTAAGTGAAGTGCATTGAGTCAGTGCTTAAACGTGACACTAATAGTTGTTATCCAACTGGTATTGTTACTTAAATGGTAAGTGTCTTATAAAGTAAGTCAAATGCATTGAATTTGTGCTTAAACCAGACAATAATAGTTGTCACCCAACTGGCACTTAAATGGTAAGTGTTTTATAAAGTAAGTGAAGTGCATTGAGTTAGTGCTTAAACGTGACACTAATAGTTGTTATCGAACTGGTATTGTTACTTAAATGGTAAGTGTCTTATAAAGTAAGTCAAATGCATTGAATTTGTGCTTAAACCAGACAATAATAGTTGTCACCCAACTGGCACTTAAATGGTAAGTGTTTTATAAAGTAAGTGAAGTGCATTGAGTTAGTGCTTAAACGTGACACTAATAGTTGTTATCGAACTGGTATTGTTACTTAAATGGTAAGTGTCTTATAAAGTAAGTCAAATGCATTGAATTTGTGCTTAAACCAGACAATAATAGTTGTCACCCAACTGGCACTTAAATGGTAAGTGTTTTATAAAGTAAGTGAAGTGCATTGAGTCAGTGCTTAAACGTGACACTAATAGTTGTTATCCAACTGGTATTGTTACTTAAATGGTAAGTGTCTTATAAAGTAAGTCAAATGCATTGAATTTGTGCTTAAACCAGACAATAATAGTTGTTACCCAACTGGTATTGTTACTTAAATGGTAAGTGTCTTATAAAGTAAGTCAAATGCATTGAATTTGTGCTTAAACCAGACAATAATAGTTGTCACCCAACTGGCACTTAAATGGTAAGTGTTTTATAAAGTAAGTGAAGTGCATTGAGTTAGTGCTTAAACGTGACACTAATAGTTGTTATCGAACTGGTATTGTTACTTAAATGGTAAGTGTCTTATAAAGTAAGTCAAATGCATTGAATTTGTGCTTAAACCAGACAATAATAGTTGTCACCCAACTGGCACTTAAATGGTAAGTGTTTTATAAAGTAAGTGAAGTGCATTGAGTTAGTGCTTAAACGTGACACTAATAGTTGTTATCCAACTGGTATTGTTACTTAAATGGTAAGTGTCTTATAAAGTAAGTCAAATGCATTGAGTTTGTGCTTAAACCAGACAATAATAGTTGTCACCCAACTGGCACTTAAATGGTAAGTGTTTTATAAAGTAAGTGAAGTGCATTGAGTTAGTGCTTAAACGTGACACTAATAGTTGTTATCGAACTGGTATTGTTACTTAAATGGTAAGTGTCTTATAAAGTAAGTCAAATGCATTGAATTTGTGCTTAAACCAGACAATAATAGTTGTCACCCAACTGGCACTTAAATGGTAAGTGTTTTATAAAGTAAGTGAAGTGCATTGAGTCAGTGCTTAAACGTGACACTAATAGTTGTTATCCAACTGGTATTGTTACTTAAATGGTAAGTGTCTTATAAAGTAAGTCAAATGCATTGAATTTGTGCTTAAACCAGACAATAATAGTTGTTACCCAACTGGTATTGTTACTTAAATGGTAAGTGACTTATAAAGTAAGTCAAATGCATTGAATTTGTGCTTAAACCAGACATAATAGTTGTTACCCAACTGTTATTGTTATTTAAATGGTAAGTGTCTTATACTAAAATTAAACGAATAAAAAGCAGTTATAATGTAATTGTATAATATAAATATTAAAGAATTTGTAAAATCTATATAATATATAAATGAACCCCTACTTCTCGTGGTTACGCACTTGAAAACGGATAGAAAAATCTCGCTTCAATAACTCGATGATTTTCTGTTTTAGTTTTGGAATTGTTTGTCCCGTCAGAAACCATCAAGAAAAAGACCAGACGTGCTTAAGGTCTCATTATCTTGGTGGTCAGTTAACTGCACTCCACCACAAGATAATTTGTTGAAAATTTAAATATTACCAACATCAAATGCATCTAACGCGAGCCACACACAGCTGACACAGAAATACAATTTCGAACTATCTCTGCAAGGAAAGTTCTTACCATTTTGGTAACCAGACAATTCTCATGATTTTACCTCTCATCTGTCGACTGTCAATATAACAATGAAATTTTTATTGTGTCTGGGTCGTTCGACTGATGAAGTAATATGAGGTGCTCTAATGTATAACGCTCCACGACTCTGCCTTACATGTTGCTGATGACAAATGCAAAACAAGAAAACAAATTAATATCTGACTTACTAAATTACGAAACTACCACTAAAATAATTAGCCAGATTAAAGTCCTGAATTAATATTTATGTTTAAGCAGTTTATATACTCAGTGAAACTTGCGCCATCAAGACTAATCTAACGACATATTATTTTTAATAAAATCGTTTATACCGTTGAGTTGTTACGAGCGGATATAGGGACGGATATACATGTCAAGAACATAACCCACCTCTTGGGGTTTCCTATTTGTGCTTTTGTTCACATTGTGGACACAACGAAAATTATCTAGATTAAAATTCAAGTAGGTTTTGTGTAGCAATAATCTCATCTGGTGAGAACAAAATATATGTTGCGATGTGTCCTTACTGTATCAAGTCTGTTTTAATGAAAACACTCGAATGCGCCCATAATCTTCTCTGTGATGTTGATGAAATATTAAAAACATTTTTTGGTCTTTGTTGTTCGAAAGGGGACCTCAATTGGCAGGTAAAAATGCAGAGGCGAAGCTAAACATTCACTTTTATTAGATGTTTTTGTCCATTACTTTTTCTACACAACCCTTAAATAAAATTTATATAAATGCCACCGGCCGGTAATACAACGGCGTGGAATAAGATGAAAGTGTTGAATGTACCCTCAGCAACAACACTTGGAATTGAGATTTAAAGTAGAAGACTTTCCTACCTATATACAAATCGCAGATTACAGCCTCTTAAGCAAATGAATACGTTGGGTGGGTAGGTAACTTACTAGATTGACGTGTTATAATTTTGTATATGTTTCAAATTGTTCTCAAGTAAGTGATATGTAATGTCTTTTTAGAGAATAAATGTCTTTAAACCTTTACAAATCCGCCTATTCGTTGCAGTAGGACTGAATTACATACTATTTCACGTCACACACAGATACTTCTGCGTTTTTTTTCTTTGATCTTGTACGTTGGTCATTTCTCAAGATAAATATGTTAATACCTATAGTTGCATAATTGAACGAGCGAGCGAAGCGTCTCTGCTTGAACTGGCCAAATTGACTTTCATCTGTCCGTATGTTTGTTAGGTCGTTCGTTTGTCTTCCTGTGCAGGTCGCATTTTTCAACCAATCGTGACGAAACTTGGCATGTATGCTCTACTATTAAATAGTTTTTTTTGTCGTCGGTGATTTTTGATTGACGGTGTACTTTTTCTAAAAAGGGGGGAAGTTTGCTGCGGCCAACCGATTTTGATGACATATGGTACAAACATTAGGTACCTGACTTTAAAGAGTATTTTTTTATATGAGCATAATTGGTCAAGTGGTTTCCGAGATAATAGGCTGTGAAGTCTTTAAGTGTAAGTCTTGAAGGTTACTTCACGCCGGTGTTATGTGGGAGTGCGGTACTTCTCCGGTCGTGCCAGCCCATTAGGCTGTGGGGTTGCAGCGTGGCATTAACACAAAATTCTTTCATATTATCTAGAATTACTCATTTAAAGTTTTATAATGTATTACGTCTTTCGTATAACTAGGGTTACGGTACTGTCTGAAATATCCCTTACTATAAACAGTCGTAGCTATTCAAGAGGTAAACGCCCTCGCAATGTTTAATATAACAATGGGAGTATGCAATGCACTGCTCGGTTTTTAATGTCCACGATATCAAGGTCCTCTCGTCCTTCGGAATTTTTAATAAATAGTAAATACCGCCGGGAAACATCACAATGGGATGCCATGTAAGGAATTCCTATTGTTGACTTTTACAGACAATAAACAAAAGGATACTTTTGTCAAGCTATATTAATTCCTGTTTTCATCGTAGTAAAGCTCAAAATTGCTTGGTGGATTAATGATAAAAAATCGGTTTTCAGAACTTTAACGGTAGGTTTCCCGATGTCCAAAGTGCCCTCTTACGAGCGTTTAGTGGATGTTATGTACATTTTTAATGTTTTTCATTACTTGTGGTCATATTCTAAAATTATAAAAATGTCAAAACTCAAAATCATTTATTCAATTTAGGCATCATAGACACACTTATGAACTACAATTATTCATTATAATCTACTTTAAAGACGTTACCGCCGCGCCGCGTTCAAAAACACATAGAGCCTACCGAGAAGAAGCGGCAAGAAACTCGGGCCATTCTTTCATATAGAGTTTAACAATGTTTCTACTTCGGTATTATTACGTGTATTATTACATTTTATGGGTGACAGATGACAACTTGCCGGAAGTGGAGTATTCAAAGCATCTTTGTTGTATTATAATATGTCGGACTTTATAATATGCTCTATTTATAAACGTTTTACAGTCAACTTGAACTTTCCCTCTGTGAGCTCGTTTATATGTTTTGGGATTTTATTGTCTTTTGACAATAAAATCCCAAAACATATAAACGAGCACACAATTTCCTTGGAACGACTTGTTAGTCATTGCAAGTCTAAAACTAGGTACAGCTATCCCATTTGTATGCCTAGTATTAGTAAAGGGTGGTGATCACTATTTAACTTATATATTTATGTGTTTTTTTACAAACATGCATTATATTTGCAAATACATGTAAGGAAGGCAAAGTTATTATATTGTTTTATTTAAATAAATCTCTCAATGATTCGCGGCGACCCATTTTGTATAAACAATATAAATAAACATCAAATACATAATTTCTTACTTACTGTTTAGTTTTATTAGTAAATGTTTTACTTTATATCAATAACTGCATTCTACGTCACGTATAGTGAATATAGCAGTTTAGGATAGAATTACTTATTAGCCTTTTTAGGCTAGATTGTAATATCAATAGGGTGCATAATATTTGTATGTATCCTAGGTAAAATAAAAAAAATCTACGTCACAGAAGCAAAGCAGAGTAAGATGTCCGCATTTTGATGTTACTATAAAAGAAATACACATCACTGCAGTGTGTACATTATTACGAATTTCCCGGAGTACCTTTAAAAGTGTCTTAGAGATTATGAAATTAGAAAGGATAACGTCAGGGATGTTTGCAAAAGGGAAATAAAATTGAAATGTACGGAAGCCCTAGTGTTTAATATAGTTTTAAGACAAATGACTTATGGTATGGCCGAGCTTTAATTGCGCTTTTTGAATGTTATTAAGAGATGGTACAAACACGAAGTCCACCTGGAGTTAAGTGGTAACCTCTGCCTATAAGTGTTTTAATTTAACTGCACTGCGCCCATCTTTTTGTGGTAGTGCCACGCTGCAACCCCACAGCCGAATGGGCTGGCACGACCGGATAAGTACCTACCACACTTCCACTTAACACTGACGTGAAGTAACATAGCTTGCTATTGCGTTTCGTCGGTTTGTGGGAGGTTCCGGAGGCCCGATTCCTTCCTTCCCGGTTCTCCCTCTCCTTCCCCTCCCCGTCCACCCTCACCCCTTCTATATCTTCCTTAAGGTTCTCTAAGGACGGCAACGCATCCTCGAGACCTCTAATATTGCGGGTGTCCGTGGGCGACGGTATCACTTACCATCAGATGAGCCCCTGGCTCGTTTGCCAACCGATCCCATAAAAAAACCCTGAGCCATAAAGTTTTTAAGTCTTTTATGTCAGTTCCAATGTCACCGGCTCCTATACTCTTTAAACCAGCCGTGCGATTATCTAATGATTCGTCAATGCGTTCGTCGACGAGCTCAACGATGTCAAATACTTTATGAGATATCGCCCTTGTACATAAGGTTGTTTTTTCAACTTATCTTGTCATTTTGTCATTAAACAAATCGTTTAAATGTTGTACCGAAAAACGGTTAATGAACTCGAAATATTTTTGTTGCCAATCAATCCTATTTCTTATTATGAATCAAAAGAGCACGGGGGCAACTGAGGTTTGAGTACTAGAAATGTAAGAAAATCACCAAATACTATTCCCATATATGTTGTACCGAAAAACGGTTAATGAACTCGAAATATTTTTTGTTGCCAATCAATCCTATTTATTATTATGGATCAAAAGAGTACGGGGGCAACTGAGGTTTGAGTACTAGAAATGTAAGAAAATCACCAAATACTATTCCTATATATGTCGTACCGAAAAACGGTTAATGAACTCGAAATATTTTTGTTGCCAATCAATCCTATTTCTTATTATGGATCAAAAGAGTACGGGGGCAACTGAGGTTTGAGTACTAGAAATGTAAGAAAATCACCAAATACTATTCCCATAAATGTTGTACCGAAAACAGTTATTGAACTCGAAATATTTTTTCCTCAAATCAAATCAAATCAATCTCAAATCAATCCTATTTCTTATTACTTACCTACGACCATGTCTCAAAAACCCACACTATATAGTCATGCTCCTGATGGTTAGCACTACGCGCTCCCTGACGGAGCAAGTGATAGTAAGCAATAGTTGCAGTTCCACCCAGAGTTTTAAGAGAAATAGTGTAACATTGCACAATATGCTCGCAATGCACGCTGTGTTGTGTTTTAGGTCACATTCGTGAAACAAATTTTGTTTCACGAATTCTGCCAAAGAGACAACGATGTTTGCTCTAATAGAATCGCACGGCAGAACACAGTAATGCGAACACTACTGTTTTAGAATAGAAATAGGTATGGTGACAGTTTTTCTCCGGATGAACTCGTTCACACATCATAGTAATATTAACCAGACACAGATAAAAAAAACATGTTCATGCACACAGATGTTTGGCCCGGGAACCCAGGACCAGCGGCTCAGAAAGCAGCATTGCGCCAACCGGCCAGTCACTAATTCTCTGAATTACTACATGCTTAATTAAACATTAATTGTTTTACTTTTCAGCATTAACTACATTCTAGGCCAGAGAAGTGTGCAACCAGCAAGACACTTATTGTCGCTTTCGAACAAATATACGAGGTACTACCCTGTATGTTGTTTGTTCATGGCTACAGAATTCCGAACTATTTTCAAAATAGTTCCAGAAATTAAAGAGATAGCGTTAGAGTAGTTTGTAAAAAGAACTCAAATGTGCCATCCCTAGTGTTTAATTTAGTTAAGCGAGCTTCGAGAACTTTAAATTCAATACTGAAGTTTATTCGATGCGCAGACATAAGCTTCTGACCCACAGAGTTTCAGTTTGACACACTTTCAAGTTCCAAGACATAATATTTTATCGAGGGCTACTGATTTAATAGTAAATGTACTTTTTTTATGTTACAGTCTATCAATTTTATTTGGAATAAGTAATTATTGGTGTATATCGTTCTTAATATATGGTATTTTGAGATAAATATACCACACAATGATGTATCAATAATGCGTAATTTAAACTAATAAACAGTGATTAAAACTGTAAAAATCAGTAGCTAAATTCACTATTAGGATGGTTCATTCTTAGGAAATTGTGTACGTTTCTATAATAAAATCCCGAAAGACATTACTGAGCTCACTGAAGGGAAATTCAAGTTACGTGTCAAAAATATACTAATGAAAAAAGCCTATTATAAATTGAGTCACTACTTAGAAGACAAAGATGCCTGGAAGCTTTCCACTTCTGCCTAATAGCCAACTATTGAATAAATTTGTTATTTTAATACTACTCATATGTAACCTCAATGTACAAAGACTTGAAAAAATAATGGCCCACGAGTTTCTTGCTGCTTCTTCTCGGCGGTGGTTCTTTTCCGAAGACAGCGGTAGAATCATTTAAAAATTTTGACGTTCATAAGAGTGTCTACGATGCCTAAACTGAATAAATAATTTTTGAATTTGAATTTGAATTCATTGCCAGTGGTGTTTTAACCGACTTCAAAAAAGGAGGTTATATGTTCGTTTGTTTGTATTTTTGTGTATCTTCACCGGTTTCTACCCCATTTGTGGACCGATAAAGATATCCTGAAAATATATATTTTAGGTCCCATTAAAATTTTATCAAATTCAGTCAAGCAGTATTAGAGTTACACTCCAATAACTGAAAATTGATACGCCTACTTGATGATATCATCACTGACGGTGAATGGAAATCGATTCTGTAAGTAGCAAGGGCCGCTATAAATGGTGAAAATTTTTTTTATCAAGCAATGGAACTGACTTTAACACCAAAAGTGTGAAATAACTTGTCGAAGTCTAATATAAGTAGGTACTTTTGAACGTTTATGGTACCGACTTCAACACGTTATTACATACTTTTTTTGTTGAAGTCGGTTTCATTTAATGGTAAATTTTTATTTCAACTGAGCGCTTTCTTGAACCGGAATCCGTTAATCTGTCAATCCCAGTTGTTGTCCTATGTCATATCGGAGGTGTCGAGCGCTTCGAAAACTTCGCCACTGGGGCTGGCTACTAGCCGATTTATCAACACACGCTGGACCTATATGATAGTTGACCTATACTTCAATCCATAAATTCAAAATAATAACAAATTTAATCCTTTCTCTAAAGTGGAAAGTCCATGTCTCATCAGCGGGACCATAACAAGCAAATTTGTATGATTCTTGATTTCCAAACATTTTAACCGTATGTGACCCAATGTTTTCTGGGTCCTTACTCAATATTAATTCATGTTTGGTTATCATTGCATGATCCAAGTTAATGTAAAGTTAAACTAAAATACATCTTTCCTTTATCTAATATACGATATATTAGAAAAAGAAAAGATGTATTTTAGTTTAAATTTACATTCACTTTGATCATGCATACCCAACGTCTAATCTTTTCAACTGCTTTCCCGTTTCTAACAAACACAACAATTACCAATGACTGAGTAGAAAGCCAATATAAATCCTTGAAAGTAGTAAACTTTTGCAGAGTTCGCTTAAAGAAGTACCTTTGCAAGTTATTCAACCGTGAAGCAGTAGTGTGCAAACATTACTGTGTTTCATTTCAAGTGAAGGGCAATATGTCCAGCGAAATTACAGGGCAAGAAATTTGACATCTATATCTCAGGATGTCGAGCGTGTGTTTCGAGCAGTGCATTAATGCAGGGTTTTGATATGTTGAATGACACTCAACTGTTATGAACAAACGTGATGCTTAACATGAAGCGAGTGACTATCTCGTCTTATCACTAATTGACAAAAATAAATACTGTCAAGAATTGAATTTACTAGCCTGTAGATTCACCAGACGCTATATTTGGCCAATAATACAATAGTTTTCTCAGAAATCATACTACTTTTCCAAGAATTGCGACATATGTGGCTAGACTGTTTTTTTATTATTATTATTATTAGGAGAGAAGACAAGCAGACAAGGTACAAACACGAGGTCCACGGGTTAAGCGTTAACCTTTGCCTAGAACAGATTCACCGTCACAAGTGACGAGCTACACTGCGCACTTGATGGCTCCAACTGTCTACAATAAACTGCCGAACGATATCAAAAATATCGTCTCTATGCAATCCTTTAAAAATAAACTTTGAGTGTAAAAGAAGTGGTTAGTTGAGCAAACACTATATGATTTCGAGTTATATATTAACTTACTAGTGACTGTCCGCGACTTTGTTCGCGTAGTAAGCTAGGCCTTCCGCCTTGCCATTACTTCCGCCTTTTCTTGGTTTTTCTTTCATAATAACCTTCTACTGACACAACAAAAACATATATAAGATAATTAAGTAATTGGACATTTAAACACCTAAATAATTAAAAATTATATAAAAAAAAGAATAATAATAACTATCTAATCTATAAGCCCCATGGTGGGGGGAAAAGTGGCCAAAATGCTGGCGGCATTGCCACGCTGGATGGCAATGCTTTTGCCCAAAGTTTTTGCCCAAAATAGGCGCCAGCATTTTGGACACCCGACGCCTCAAACAAACGTTTCGCCAGCTCCCTAAACAAGTTGAGAGCGGACGGCCCCCATGGGCCTAAAGTTTCGACCCCAAACGGCACAAACATGTACATTCTGTCTAAATACACATATTTATGACGTTTGAGGTCTTCCGCTTAAGACGCGGCAGCGCCAGCCCGATCAATCGTCCCAGGGAGATGAGACGGCGCCAGTGTGTCCACACATGTAGCATCCCAAACCAGGGGCTGTCCCATCTTCCACGGGACGATAGTCATCCCATCTGGTCTCCAAAATAACACCAAAATTAAATTATTTTTTAACATCTAATCTGTATTATGAATTAATGAGTATAAATAAGTAGTTAAGTCTCATTTGCCTGTAGTTTTGCCAGCGCCCATACCATTCAAACCAGAACACAGTATTGCGAACAATACTGCTTCGCAGTAGAAATAAGTAGGTATAGTGGCAGTATGGTATTATTAATTAATGAGTATAAATAAGTAGTTAAGTCTCATTTGCCTGTAGTTTTGCCAGCGCCCATACCATTCAAACCAGAACACAGTATTGCGAACAATACTGCTTCGCAGTAGAAATAAGTAGGTATAGTGGCAGTATGGTATTATTAATTAATGAGTATGAATAAGTAGTTAAGTCTCATTTGCCTGTAGTTTTGCCAGCGCCCATACCATTCAAACCAGAACACAGTATTGCGAACAATACTGCTTCGCAGTAGAAATAAGTAGGTATAGTGGCAGTATGGTATTATTAATTAATGAGTATGAATAAGTAGTTAAGTCTCATTTGCCTGTAGTTTTGCCAGCGTCCATACCATTCAAACCAGAACACAGTATTGCGAACAATACTGCTTCGCAGTAGAAATAAGTAGGTATAGTGGCAGTATGGTATTATTAATTAATGAGTATGAATAAGTAGTTAAGTCTCATTTGCCTGTAGTTTTGCCAGCGCCTATACCATTCAAATTAGAACACAGTATTGCGAACAATACTCGTACTGCTTCGCAGTAGAAATAAGTAGGTATGGTGGCAGTATGGTATTATCAATTAATGAGTATGAATAAGTAGTTAAGTCTCATTTGCCTGTAGTTTTGCCAGCGCCCATACCATTCAAACTAGAACACAGTATTGCGAACAATACTGCTTCGCAGTAGAAATAAGTAGGTATAGTGGCAGTATGGTATTATTAATTAATGAGTATGAATAAGTAGTTAAGTCTCATTTGCCTGTAGTTTTGCCAGCGCCTATACCATTCAAACCAGAACACAGTATTGCGAACAATACTCGTACTGCTTCGCAGTAGAAATAAGTAGGTATGGTGGCAGTATGGTATTATCAATTAATGAGTATGAATAAGTAGTTAAGTCTCATTTGCCTGTAGTTTTGCCAGCGCCCATACCACTAAAACCAGAACACAGTATTGCGAACAATACTGCTTCGCAGTAGAAACAAGTAGCTATGGTGGCAGTACTGCTTACTGGATTTACTTTAATTTTTGTAATGAATACTAATTACTAGATGTTTGCTTAAATTGACTAGGCATATATTAAAAGCCGAAAACCAAAATTTTAAACCCAAATTTTCCAACTCGCTACATTCTCGATCCAAATAAGCACAATCGTTAATAAAGTCTCGGGAGAAATCAGCCAATTATTCATTAGAGAAATTAGCCAAAGTTCGGTACGTTAGTTTCGATTACTATTTGTAATCGAAACTAACGTACCGAACTTTATGTTCCATCTGTGAGTGTTTTTAACTCTGTTAGACTTTATTTAAAAGTCATCATCATTATCATTATAGACGGCCACTGCTAAACATAATATGCGTCCCCCCATAGAACGCCACTTAGACCGGTTACTAGCTTCCTGCATCCAGCGATTCCCCGCGGTTCGGACGAGGTCGTCGGTCCACCTAGCGGGGGGGCGGCCTACATATCGTCTTCCGGTGCGTCACTCACCACTGCCACTCGAGAACCTTATTTAAAAGTAAATTTTAATTATTCACTTACATAATACTGGGATTTAGTTTGTTTTCATTGCATAGGTTTTAATATGTTAATTGACTTCCGAAAGTTAACTCTTAAGTTACCTCAATTTTAAAATAAGAATTATATATGACTTAACAGACTGTGCGAACAACACTGACGTTAGGCTCAAGTTGAAAACGGCGACAGAAGGGATGATTGCTAGGGAAGGGAATGGTTAGGTTAGGGGCACATTCGAACTGCGACGACGAACAGTGTTGGTCGCATGAAGTCTACCAGTGACGGAGAAAAGTGATTATATACCTTGCACTAGCTGGTGCCCGCGACTTTGTCTGCGCAGGATTAGTAGTAGCTTATTATCTTCTCCAAGGCCATATCTATCTTTATAGCAATATGTCATAAAATATTTACATGGCCAAACGCAACTGATATAACAGTATTAGGTATATGAGTAAATTTAAATACTTGATCAATCAGTAAACACTAAAAATAAAATGCAGTACCTACGTAATTCATCACCCTTGACGGTCGCCGAGCACGTCGAATGTATCGAGCTGTCAAAATGATAGCGAGCTTGACTTAGCTATCAGAAACTGACACAAACTTTGACAGAACTGTCATCATTACGATCTTGTAGGCGGAGATCTTATTATTTTGTCTATGCTGTGCCCAAGCTTATTACGC
Organism: Selenia dentaria; assembly: GCA_917880725.1. Lineage (NCBI taxonomy): Eukaryota > Metazoa > Arthropoda > Insecta > Lepidoptera > Geometridae > Selenia > Selenia dentaria. The sequence continues at coordinate 26,541,949 of OU862893.1, forward strand.
TTTTTCACACGCGTGGTGATGGATGATCCACACCAAATTTCATCAAAATTGCACCCGCCGTTTGAGCCTGAAAGAGTAACAAAGATCCACACATCCATACATCCATAATGACAAACTTTCGCGTTTATAATATTAGTAGGACGTTGAATGTGAAAGCATTGTGACGTGGATTAAATATATTGTGGAATTGTGATTCTTAAAAAGTTTTATTACACATCCTTACTTTTTTACAATTCTTACACACCAGGAGGGCTAGATATAACATTAAGCTAAGAGATATACATACGAGTATATATAATACACATAAAGAGATATACATTTTCATAGTCAAGTAAATCTGTAATCTGTAAATAAAATTACTCAATGTTTATTCTAATCCTCTACTCCCCGATCTGAACAAACACAACCATTAATAATGTCTCAGTAGAAATCAGTCAATCTGAATCCATTGGTAATTCTTACCCGAGATTACCATCGAGACTAATTAATGCCAAAGAACTTGATGGATCAAGAGGCCGAAAACTCATTTCGTCGACTGTTTTACATTTCTAATGCTGATGCTGAATCGCGCATTCTGATGTAATTAATGAGTCTTGAATAATTAAAGTTTATTTATTTGTGAGAGTAAATGGTTAGACTTAAGTTCAGATATAAATCGATGCAATGCATTTTTCAAAATGATTACAGTACAATTATTCTTTTTGGGGAATACATAAAAACCATTGCCATCTCATGTATAGTAAGTACATCAATTACTGACTCAAGCCAGTGCAGTGTGCATCTAATCTATACTTACATTATAATAAAAATGTAACGGACCGCTGTCTGTACATGGAAGATATATGAGAAAAGTGTAATAACTGTAAATATATTGCGTATAAATATATTCACTTAACATTTAGTGTTTCATCATCATCTCAGCCGTAGGGCGTCCACTGCTGAACATATGCCTCCCCCAGAAATTTCCTAAAGGACCGGTTGGAAGCGGCCTGCATCCAACGTCGTCCTGCTACCTTTGTCAGGTCGTCACTCCACCTTGTCAGTGGACGACCTAAGCTGCGCTTGCCGGTCCGTGGTCTCCACTCCAGAACCTTTCGGCCCCATCGGCCATCTGCTCTGCGTGCTATGTGGCCTGCCCACTGCCACTTCAACTGGCTTATCTTCTGGGGTATGTCAGTGACTTTAGCTCGTCTACGGATCTCCTCATTTCTGATTCGGTCACGTAGAGAAACCCCGAGCATAGCCCTCTCCATAGCTCGTTGTGCGACTTTGAGCTAGCTTATGAGGCTCATAGTAAGAGACCACGTTTCAGTGCCATAAGTCATCACTGGTAACACACACTGGTCAAAGACGCTTGTCTTGATTTAGTGTTTGTTTCATAAATATAAACGTTATTACGCCAGTACACCATTACCAAGCGAGCGAAGCCGCTGGCGAGTCAACTAGTATAAGTAAGTACGCGAAAGTTCATATTTTTTTGTCCAATGTACTTAAAGTAAAAACACTATTGGATACACACTGCAATTTTAGAAACGAAAATACACACCCTCGCACGGGATTCGAACCCGCATCTACCGTTTATCCGTGTCAGACGCCATGACCGCTAGGCCACCGAAGCATACCGTCCGAGCATCGAGTTTTAACTCTCTATTTCATTTTAACCGTTGTATGGGGACGGCCGCAGATTACAGAAACGAGGGATATGAAAAGGGGGCGGGGGAGGTGTCGCAGCGATATGCCCAAAAACAGAACACATTACTCGCGGTGGTTCGCAGCTTTCGTATTATGTGACTCAACTGAACTCCGGTCGCGATATTGCATGTAAACTGTTTACAATGCTTGCTCTGTACTTTCGAATACTCAATCGTTAAGTTTTAATACCGTAGTGGATAATGAACTTATTGAAACTAATAGAATACATTGAAATTGCGGATTACGACACCAGATTTTGTACTCAGTGCACGGATTGGCAGCTCTCTAGATCTCTAAGTCAAAGTCAAAGTCAAAATCATTTATTCAATTTAGGCATCAAAGGCGCACTTATGAACGTAAATTTTTCATTATAATGTACATTAAAGACTGCCGCCGCGTTCCAAAATATATAGAGCCTACCGAGAAGAAGCGGCAAGAAACTCGGGGCCATTCTTTTTATATAGATGTTTTTACTTAGGTACTACAAATATTAGCTCCAGTGTGTTATCTTACAAAAGAGAACATAATAATGGTATCAGTAGGGCAAAACACGCTACACTTTGACATCTTAGTACACGAGTACATATATCCTGGAGTGATCAGTCCCAAGCTGTTTTATCCTCCAAGTAATCCGAAATTTTGTTATAACCTTTTTGACAGAGTTTAGTTTTAATAGTAATTTTAAACTTACTAATAGGCAAATATCGGATAACATTGGGAACTTTATTATAAAATCGTATACATTGTCCCATAAAAGAATGACTTATTCTGTGACGTGATTCTTCAACCCTCTAGGGGCTGGTGGAGGTCTCGAGTTTCCACTCCTTACCCCTGCGGTACCTCGGGAGGCAACTACCCCCCGGTAACTCATTTGTCCTACGTAGCATACCGCAATGGTCGCGGCAATACTACGCAGGAAAATGTACCGCGCATAAAGGCTGCGCTATACAATCTTTGTATGGCGCGCTGTTCCGCCCGGAGGTGGCTCTTGCTAGCCATCGCAACTCGCGGGTCGGTTCTAGCGCGCCTTAACGTCAAACGTTCACTGCCTTCTTTCTCGCTCTCGCGTATGGTGCTGTCTCTTTCGTTGTGTGTATCGTGCTTTCTCTCTCATGTGTAGCTGTTTTCAATGTTAATATCATCGATGATTTTCTTATTAGCGGCCGTACTGGACCCGAGCGAGTGCCGCTAGGCCCCTCCCGGCTGCCTCCTTTAAGTCTGCGCCTGCGGCTAGGGTCATCAGGAAGTCGGTCAGGATGCCTATGATGGTAAACATGGCTTTCTCTAGACCGACCACTGGTTCTTGGTGTAGTAGTGGCGATTGGTTTCTGCGAGGTGCAGGTACTGGTGCGTTCGCCTGCGGGTACGCAGGGTGCTTGTCTGCAACGTTTTGTTGCTGTTGAGGTTGTTGTTGCTGTTGTTGCTGGGCCGCCCGTCTTCTTTCAACTTGGCGGGGCACGAACGCGGGCGTATGATGCCCACGCGCGTCCTCAGCTGGTCCTTTGGTTGCTTGTGGTCCGTCCGCCTTGGTGGGCGGTATTGGAGTTGAGGCCGCCCTGGGGCCGCCTTCCGTCTGCTTCTTATTCTGTGGAGTTAACTTATTCGCTACATGTACGGATAGCATGTGCTTATTTCGCGTGTTGATGGAATGAGCATCACTCCTTTTATCAAAACTGCTAATGTTTTTCTTTACATACATTAGATTTTCATAGATAAACTGAGATACAACAGTTAGAATGTTTATGTCTTTAAACTTCTGTCTAAGGGAAACTCTGGGAGCTAAACTGTAGATCGCTCGTATAGCACTTTTTTGCAGTATAAAAATGGAATTAATATCTGCAGAACATCCTCAGAGCAGTATGCCATAAGTCATAACGCTATGGAAATAACTAAAATAAACTATTCTAGCTGTGTCTACATCAGTTAATAGTCTAATTTTTTTAACAGCATAAGCCGCTTAACTGAGCCTACTACACAGTTTTTTAATGTGGGGACCCCATTGCAATTTAGCGACTATAGTAATTCCTGAAAAGACCGTTGACTCCACAAGGTCCAACCCTGTTCCATTCAATTGTATATTGGATTCTACTTGTCTCACATTTGGTGTCGAGAACTTTATACAATTAGTTTTCTTCTCATTGAGGAGAAGATTATTTGTATTGATCCACAACTTTAGCTACTGAGTTGTTAACATCGTCATAGTTTAATAACTGCCTTTTAATTTTAAATAACAGTGAAGTGCCATCTGCAAACAATACAATCTGTTCGTTCTTCTCTACATAATAAGGTAAGTCATTAATATAGATTAAAAACAAGAACGGCCCTAGTATTGAACCTTGTGGATCGCCCATTGAGATTATAGAGCCTAGAGATGTTGAGATCTATGGGGCCGGCTGCTATGATACAGAGAAAAATCTTTAAAATTGCAAAGTTTGCTCTCGCTAAGCAGGGGATAGTACTTAAGCATCGTATTAAAACAATTGTATACGATTTACTCGATAGAATTATTTCCCTATTATTAAAGTAAACACTGTTTATTAAAATTGCAGCTCAGAATTCCCCGACAGCTTTTTGGGTTATATTTTTTGCACGAGCATTTCGACTGTGCAAATCGGTTAAAACGGAATTTTATTTTTGTTGATCAGTGTTTAATTGACAGTAAATTTTAGATTTAGCGTTTCAACTGGTATAAAATAAGCCATACATTCACCATATGTGTCATTTTCCCAGTAATTCAATCTCGTTATAATTAATATCGAGCAATTACCTGTCAGCTTCCAATCTATGTTCAGTGGGAAACCACAGACGTGCTAGATTTATACGAACTAGTTTCTGTTTATGTATTGCACTCGCTTCGCCCCGCGGTGTCACCCGCGTGGTGAAGGATATGATGATGATGACGAAAAGTATCAACAAATATGTGAAATTTGATTGTTTTTTTCCTATGTACATGTATGTACTGTGTATAAGGCATGGCAAGGTAACATAATGATAGTGATAGTGATAGAATTACAAACTTTATAATATTAATAATGTATGGATATTTATTTATTTATTTATAACTTCCAACTATTTTACAGGGATAGCCCTAATACAATAGTGTAGTACCTACCAACTAAATTACGATTACAAGTAATGATTAATTAAATTATATTATTATTTTCCTATTACATATGGATTAGAGTATTTTTTTTTTTATACCGAACTGGGTAGCACTTGACCACTATCTCACCTGATGCTAAGTGATGATGCGATCGATGATGGAGCGCGCTTACCCAGAAGATACCTATGCACTCGTGTTTTGAAGACCCCCTTATTGTACTTAACCGGAAACACCGACTCAGGTAGGGTGTTCCATTCCCTAGCGGTTCGTATGATAAACGAAGAAGTAAATCGCTTCGTCCGGGTAAATGGAATATCCACCATAAAGCGGTGGCGCTTCTGAGTATCTCTGGATGTCCGATTATAGAATGGGGATGGCGGAATCAAATTGTGAAGTTCCATTGCACACTCACCGAAATGTATCCGATAAAAAACCGATAAACAAGCGACTTTGCGGCGATGCTCGAGACTCTGGAGTCTCTTGCGTACTAGGTGGTCGTCGTTAATGAGTCTCTTGGCTCTCCTCTCAATAGCTTCCAGTGTCTCCAGCTGGTATTTGGCAGAACCATCCCAAAGGTGAGAACAGTACTCCATACTCCATTTTAAACTAGCTGACCCGCCAGCGGCATCGCTCGCTTGATTATACCAATAAAAATATGATTATGATTATATGATCTTGGTATAGTAATGTAATCGCCGTTTTGGAATCTCGGGTTCGATACCCGGGTTGACAGTTATTAAGATTTTCTAACAAAGAAATTCTCAATAGCTGTCTGGAGTTTGGAACAGTGCCCTGTAGATGGCAATAGACTCGCCCCCTAATCATGGGACCAAAAATATGTACCCTCCGAAGTATGAAAGCGCTCAGTTGAATAATGCCACTAGCAGTCACCCATCCAAGTTCTGACCGCAGCAAGCGTTGCTTAACTGGTTGATCGGTTAAGATCGCCAATTCAAGCTCCGCTACGAGCGCTTCGTAGCGCTCTCTTCTAGCTATTTGCACATACCAAAAGAAAAACAACTCAACTCTAGTGGTTTTCTAGATATATATAGGATAACGGAAACAGTTCCTGTACTAATAGCGGTGCTACTTTTTATTGTAGTAGGAAGGTAAGTGTCAACACGGACAGCGCGTCACGACTCCCAAAAGTTCTGAGCGGTACTGACTGGACTGATCGCCGTATAGGACATTTTTCCAGTAATTAACATACAAATTGACAGGAACTCAGCAAATGCGGAGAAATTGGTGTTCTTCAAATTTCAGACAGTTGCAAACGAATTTAAAAAAAAAAACATATATTACCTCTGGTTTGTATGTATATTAGAGAACTATGTGTTTTTGTAAAGCAACATCCACAATATTTTGTCTTGAACCATACTGTCTCAAGTATAAATGTGAGAGATAAATTTAAACTCTACCAGCCGAGATGCAAGCTGGTTATGTGTAAAAGGAATGTTTTTATTAATGCGATTAAAGTTTATAATAAATTGCCTAATTAATTTAAAGATATGATTACTATATGGCTGCTTGATAACTGTTTTTACACCTAAAATGATTTTATGACACTCAAAGTTTCTACACTGTATTAATATTCCTTGACTTAGTATGGAAAAACATTTTTTTGAGCATTATAAAGTATTTAATAATTTTGACATTTTGTATTTTGATCTATAATAACTTTTAAAACTATACCTATTTGTATTTTGAAAATTACGTGTCACTTTATAGTATAAGTCTTAAAACCTTGCACACCATTGTTATGGTATAATGATATGGACATATTATATTTTAAGCGATAAATCTGCTGTATCTGTACAACATTCTTGTGAATAAATGATTGATTGATTTGATTTGATTCATTAGCAACCCATCACGCATCACCCATCATTCCTACTGCTGGAAGCACTCTTTTCAAAAAGAGCAATTAGCGTCATTTACCAGTCAGACACCAGGCGGCCCCAGTCAGCTTTGCGGATCACCAGTGCGAACAAAACTTCCTAAAAGCCGAATTTTCTTACTAAAAACAGAAACACAGGCGTAAATAGACTTAAATACAATCATAATACCAAGTCCAATCTGAATATTAAATTTACTTAATAGTTAATTTATTATTTTATTTCATATGTATTTTACTTTTAACTAAATAACTGCTTTTTTAAAGCTCTGAGTTTTTCTTGTCTCGCAGTAGGTACGAGTATGAAAAGTAGAGTACCTATGCACCTCGAGGATAAATCCTGTCTTTGTCTTGGGCGGTTTTAACCCCTCGCTTCACTCAGGTCTCTCGTTTCGCTCGGGAATTAAATTTTAATCCCTGAGCTCACCATCACTTAAGATACTACTTTACTCTCTCGGTGCATAATCTATTCATTTGACAACTCCGTCAGTAGGTTCAGATCAACTTTGTAGCGCTGGGTTCGGGTTCGATTAAATGCATATGCTCAAGTAGTTTGATGCGATAATGCGAGATTACCGTTTTGTATATAGGGTGTTTGGTAGTGGGTCCGACAAACCACATGAGCGTGTTCGGGGGCGAAATTGGGGGGTCGGATATTTTTTTGGCCAACTTGTATTCTCCAAGTGGGCCCCCTAACACGCTCATTTGGTTTGTCGGTCCCTCTACCAAACACCCTATATACATATAACAAAGTTTAACTATAATATAGCTAGTAATACTAAGTGCAAATATACCTTAGCTGTACATGTATGTAAAAAAATATTCGTGTAGCACTTACAATTACAATTTAAAAAATATGATTATTCTATTTAACTGTAGGGGTAATTTTACGTCTATTTAGAGACCATAAAGTTACACGTCGACTAACCTACACACAGTTGAACAGAAATATCAAATTTAAGAGCTGTCGTTCTTAAACGTTATACGATTTTGAATTTTAGTATGAAAAGAATAATAATAATAATATGTAAAATAATATGTAAAGAATTCTTTTAAAATCAAGCCCCATTATATTTTTCTTATTGACACAACAAATCGCACGAAGTCAATAATTTTGACTACCTTAACCATTAATTTGCTATATTTTCCGAAAGTAGAAACTCCGAGCTGCATCATACGACAAAAGCGAAAAGTTGCAGCTATCGGCTCAACATGTTCGTCTTTTTCTACAGAACTGAAACCTTTTCCCAGTTTACACAATTTCCTGGTTTTTTCCCGCTCCTCTGCAATCCACTTTGACCAATTCAAAAAGGGACAAAGCGAGAACGATGGTGTCTGTGAGATTTTAATCGGATCTATTTAAGAGTATTTTATGCTAGATTAGAAGGAATTGCAAGTATCTCTTTAGAAAAAAATTACTTCTCGTTCAGGTTAGTGGACTGATTAAATCTATTAGACTTTCATACCTTACGTCAAAGTCAAAATCATTTATTCAATTTAGGCATCAAAGACGCACTTATGAACGTCAACTTTTCATTATAATGTACTTTAAAGACTACCGCCGCGTTTCAAAATATATAGAAACCACCGAGAAGAAGCGGCAAGAAACTCGGGGCCATTCTTTTTATATGGATGTTTACAATGTTTCTACGTAGGTACTACAAATATTACATTTTATGGGTGGCAGAGAGACAGCTTGCCAGAAGTGGAGTATTCCAAGCATCTTTATCTTCTATATAATGTCGAACTTTATAGTAAGCTTTTTTTATTAAAACGTTTTTTACAGTCAACTTGAATTTGCCCTCTGTGAGCTCAGTTATGTGCTTTGGGATTTTATTGTATAAACGCACACAATTTCCTAGGAATGACTTATTAGTCTTCGCAAGTCTAAAACTAGGTACAGCTATCCTATTTGTATTTCTGGTATTAAAAGTGTGGTGATGTAAATTTTTACGAACATACATTCTGTGTACTAAATATCGGGAATTTGTCAATAAAACAAAAAATACAAATTATTCATCAAATTTTTTTTTATCGCCTTCAAAGTAGGCCCCATCGCTTGCAATACAACATCTCCAACGCTTCACCCAGTCTTCCATACATTTTTCATAGGCTATCTGCGGTATGGCCTTTAGCTCATTCAGCGAATTTTCTTTTATGGCTTCTATCGACTCAAAACATTTTCCTCGAAGTGGTAATTTTAACTTGGGAAATAAAAAAAAGTCAGACGGAGCCATATCAGGTGAATACGGTGCTTGGTCGAGAACTTTTGTTGAATTTTTCGCTAAAAACTCTTTCACTATAATGGCTGTGTGTGATGGTGCATTATCATGGTGCAGCATCCATGAGTTGTGTTGCCACAAATCTGGACGTTTTCGGCGGATACTCTCACGCAAACGCTTCATGACGCCTAAATAATATTCTTTATTCACTGTTTCTCCCTCTGGAAGGAATTCGGAGTGAACCACACCACGGTAGTCAAAAAAAACTGTCAGCATCACCTTGATTTTGGAGCGACTTTGCCGCGGTTTTTTGGGTTTCGGCTCGTGTTCGAGACGCCATTCTGAAGACTGTTGGCTTGTTTGCATGTCGTACTCATAAATTCATGTCTCTTCGCCAGTTATTATACGTTTCATAAAGGTCGGATCCGTAGAAGCTCGGGAAAGCATGTCTTCAGCGACATGATTTCGCTGCGCTTTTTGAACAAAATTGAGCTCTTTTGGAACTAGTCGAGCGGCGACGCGTTTCATGCCTAAAATGTCAATGAGAATGTTGTGGACGGACTTAAAAGATATGTTCACCTCACTAGCCAACTCTCTCAGACTCATACGTCGATTTTCGAGCACTAGCTTCTTGATTCTGTCGATGTTTCCTTTGGTCGTAGCGGTTGAAGGTCTACCAGATCGAGGCAAGTCTACTACTACTTCTCGGCCTTCTTTAAAAGCCTTATACCATTCATAAGCCCTTGTTTTCGATATACACGATTCGCCGTAGGTATTTCGCAACATTTTTAGTGATTCACCACATGAAATATCATTCAAAACACAAAATTTAAGGCACACTCTTTGTTCAACAATATTTTCCATTGTAAAAATCGCCGAGAACTCAAAACTATGACCAACAAAAAGTGTAGTTTAAAACAAATTAAATGACAGATCCCGCTCAAACTTTGCGCACTAAATCAGTACAGTGCTACCAACATGCAGTAAAAAAATTAGAACGACCTCTTTTACACGGGTCTTTTTATTGACATATTCCCGATACTTTTTACACAGATTAGTACATTATATTTTCAAATACATATACGAGGTCACGAAAAAGATAAAGATAAAGATTTATTGATTTGTTTAAACATGTGTGTATTCATACAGGGATGTGCATGCAGGTGTTAAATTTAAATAAGTTTCAGCATGTTTTGCCCGCGTAGGCGTACAAATATAATATAAAAATAATAATTGAAATATTTATATAAAGTCAGAATTAAAATTAAAATTAAATAGGTATGCATGCTTGTCAAATAACTTATAACTATACTTATTGTACTTTAAAATTGCTTGTCATCTAAAAAATAATTTATACTATAAAACATTTAGTCAATAATATGTATTTAATTTTAACTTTAAATAAACTAAAGCTAAGGTCTCTTATGCTTTGCGGGATCTTGTTATAAATAACAGGTCCCTTGCAGAAAATGCTCTTCCGAAATATTGTTTTTCTCGCAAAGTTCAGCCTTAATCTTTTTGCGTCTCGTCTATTACTTTGGACAGTGTCGGAGAAACCTGGGAACAGTTGCGGGTTACCTTTTACAAATAATGCTACTTCTAATATATATAGTGATGGAAGTGGTAAAATTGTATGTCCTATCGATAGTGGGTAAATAAGACAACTGGGAATAGGGTTCACATATTATTAGTAAACAAGTGAATTGCTACCAATATGTGTTTTAAAACATAACATGTTCTACAACGTGTAGAACATGTTATGTTTTAAGTAACTTTCAAAGTTATATGACCTGAATGATCAAGCTTTGCTCGTGAGTAAACAATTGATTTTCCACTTCAGTAGCTTAAACATGTAAGTTTTGCTGCCTGAAATCAGAGAGCAAAATGCGATATTTTTCACTGAATCAGAAAAAGTAACTTTTAAATTTTATTTTTCAGATAGCCGCGAATATCTTATTCAGCCTTTTTTTTTAATTTTTTTTTTTCGCATAGAAAGATTTTAGACCCTGATCACCAGCTCCGGGGAGAGCTGGCGCGCGTGTGGGAGTCTACACCAGAAGGGCGGCATACCCACCAAAACTCTGCGGTGTTCCATCCTCATCGACTATTGGCGGGGGGCGTAGGACCACTTGCGTTATTCAGCCACAGCCCCCACCGACGTCGCTGCTCACCTAGGCAGGCCCAGCCTCTGGGGAGGGTGTAGAGAGCCCTCCCCGTTACCGTCTCGTGGGATGCCCTGGAACACGCGGGCCATCCACACCTCGAAAGGACCTAGCCCTAATTGGGGGCACCAGCCATCCCCACAGCCAACGCCCCAGGTCCTCTGAGCGGAGACGGAGTGCGAGCCCGATCGGCTCGCCTCCGTGTCCGCGCTCTCCGGAGCGGGAGAGAGAGGGGATCTCTCTCTCTTTCTCGCTCCTCGGCCTCTCTCTGCAACATCACGACCTCGCAGAAAGAGACCATCGCCTCCCATGACCTCTCATCGCCGACCATCTTGGTTAAGATGGTAGACAAAGAGAGGTCCGCCCCCACTACTGCAACTAGAGATTGCCGTGCCTCGGCAGCCCCTTGGCAATCTTCCAACACGTGCTGCGCGGTTTCTTCCGCGCAGCCACACTGGTGGTACACTGGAGTCGCTTCCCTCCGAGCAACGTTGCACAGGTACCTCCCGAAGCATCCGTGCCCCGTGAGGACCTGTGTCATCCTGAAGGTAAGCGATCCATGCCCGCGATGGACCCACTCTTTCAATATTGGCCGTACTGCTTCGAGGAACCGGGTTGCTCCAGCTCCCCTCCGCGGAATCTTATTCAGCCTTGGGTTAACCCGTCCCGTGTTTAGTGTTTTTTGTTTTATTTCCGAACTACACAATAAAGTTTAAATAAAAAATACTGCTCTTGAATAGTTTGAGAGTATTTGTTCGCGCTAAAGCGCGACGTCACTTTGAGAACCCCCCCCGCGCGTCCCGCCGCCGCTGTCTTGCAGCTGTCAAACTACGAGCAGGCGGCTGAAGGGCAGCGGAAACAGTCACCATTTTAACGTCGCCGCGAGCGACCGCTTATCAGCCCCGCGTTTACGCGTCAGCCCAAAAGTCACCATTTTAGAGTCGAAGCTAGCGGACGTATACCGCTCCGCCTTCGCGCCGTGGCCGCAATAATTCCTCCGCGCTTACGCATCAGCACAAACCTTCGCGTTACAAATCAGCCCGAGTCACCGCGCCTAACTTCGCCGCGAGTGACCGCTAATCAGCCCGTGTTTACGCGTAAACCAGTGCACAAACAATAAAACAATATAAGGACTTTATACCTACAAGTGAACAACAGTTCTTCAGCACGACGTCCACAGCAGGACGCCTCTCCCGAGGACCCAGGTCATCAGCTCCCATCAGATCCAGAGTCACCCCGACATCCGTAAGTACCTACATATCTTACCTAAACATAAACCCACCTATTGCCTCCTAATAATAATTTCCCTAACGACCGTATGGTTGCAGACAGACAAACTGCTTAACCATATTTCCTTCGAGCTGGATATCCGGCTTTTAATAGCCGGATAATTAATCCGGCAACTTAATACAACCTTCCGACCATATTAAGGTGGTTTCGCTCCGCCATTTTATGGTCCATCGAACCGAGATAAATAAAAGAACCAACGCTCCTAATACAGTCCACCCCAAATATCACCTCTAGTTAATTTCCAAATACCGAATATTACCCCAAACTCCTTCTTATTGATTTCATTTAAATCCCTTCCGTCATACAAATCACCTACTTAACTCAGGTATTTGCTTATCATGCTAAAATCGCCGAGTTATTAGAAGCTTCTAGAAAAGTGAACCGGCCGGGCGATTTGCTAGACGAAATTGACCCGTCCAGGCACATTTCACAAATGACTTGATATGTACGCTATAGGTAACTACCTATTCACTTATCGTTGGTCGTTTGACATTGGTGATCGATATAGAATAAGCATGAATACTGCAGAGTTGTTTGTTTTGACATTCCTAACTCATTAACGTTATAGGCGTTTATTCATTTACGATTGTTCACTATTGTTTGCAAGAAAGTCGGTAATTAAGAAGATTCTTAGGCTAGGTACTAGTACCTACCTACGCCAGGTACTTTGTTGATTTTAATTATAAAATTATACTAAGTACTGTTAGAAGATTTACTTGTGTTCGTGATTATCATGAAATAATTAATGTAAGTTAATTATTTACATTCATTATATTTCAGAGATCAGCAAAAACATCTTAGAGTTCCGTACAAAATCTACGTAAATAACATAACGAAATTTACAGATTATAATTAATTAATTAAGTAATTAAACCCTCAGCTCACATAAGGTTTGGTACACGCGTTATTAATTTAGGCGTTATTTTAACCGACTTCCAAAAAAGGAGGTGCGGAATTCCACAAACGATTAAATATTTTAATATTTTTCATTTTTTTTATCCTTGTGGCTGACTTCGCCTTCGACGTTAACGATGCCTTCAAAATCACAGGTAGCCAGATTTAGGGAGGAACAGATCGCTATTGTTAAACTTAATTTGGAAGGGTTATCATTGAAGTCCAGCAAATCAAGGCATTATAGCCCAGAATTCGATGCCAGAGCAACTGGCGTAAGAGTGACTCGTGATAAATTCGACGCGGCGTATTACATTATATTAGACACCGACGATTTATCAGACGCACAGGAAAAATTCTACATCGAGCAGTATGAAAGGACAATAGACGCCTATTACGACATTCTCGTTGTAGAATTAGAACAAAAAACATGGTCATCAGCTCCCACTGACGATGTAAAATCAGCGCAAAATAAGGCGAACGTCACAGCGCCACATACGGTAAACTCGGTCATCCCCCTAACTGAGTTACCAAGGTTTACCTCAGAACCCGCGTGCCCTTCGCGATCAGCTGAGCAGGTATCGAACCCGCAGCCACAGTGCTATGCGCAGGTTTCGAACCTGCACCCTCTCAGCTCCGCGCCTATACCCGCGCGCTTCTCACCATCAGCTCAGCAGGTATCGAACCTGCAGCCTCCGCACTATGCGCAGGTTTCGAACCTGCAACCTCTCAGCTCAGCGCCTATACCCGCGCGCTTCTCACCATCAGCTCAGCAGGTATCGAACCCGCAGCCACAGTGCTATGCGCAGGTTTCGAACCTGCAACCTATCATCTCCGCGCCTATATCCGCGCGCTTCTCACCATCAGCTCAGCAGGTATCGATTCTGCGGCCTCCGCACTATGCGCAGGATTCGAACCTGAAACCTCTCAGCTCAGCGACTATACCCGCGCCCTTCTCGCCCTCACCGGCGAAGGTATCGAACCCACAGCCTCCGTGCTATACGCAGGTTTCGAACCTGCAACCTATCAGCTCCGCGCCTATACCCGTGCGCTTCTCGCCCCCACTTCAGCAGGTTTCGAACCCGCAACCTCCGCGCTATGCGCAGGGTTCGAACCCAAGACCTTTCAGCTCCGCGCCAAGACCCAAACAGGGATCGAACGCGCAACCTTGCTATGGTGACAACCATTGCTACCCATGGTTTAATGTAAAGGGTCACAAGCTTCGGGTATGTACCCGATACTACACACCACCAGTGCATTTATTGCCGGTACATCAGCGCGAGGTACCACGGCGCCGTCCCTCACCTGATACGGGCCAGATGGTGTACTCCCGTCGCACTCCACCGCGCACTACCTCGCGTTCTCCACCCTCCACCGCCGCCTAGGTAATGACTAGGACGGCACATTCAGCATACACCGACTCAGCTCACAAATACTCAGCCCATATCCACTCAGCCCACAAAGAATCAGCACATATCCACTCAGCCCACAAAGAATCAGCACATATCAGCTCAGCTCATAGCTAATCAGCACAAATCTCAGCACGCAGATAATCAGCACACATTTTATCTGCCCACAATTATTCAGCACACACACACACACAACACTACGTCAAACTGTCGTCGCAAACACCTTAAGTCAGCCAGGCGCGGACGTTCTGCACTCACCCTTACGCCAGCAATTCTGGACGTTATCAGCTCGTCGCGTAATGCGACATCGAGTATACAAATGTATACATTGTTTACGTCTCCGCGCTAAACCCAAGGCCCCGTACATGGCCGACTTACCCGCCGACCGCGTGATTGTTCAGCTTGTATTCAGCAAAGTCACAATGTTATTTAGACATGATTGCGGTACAATTTATGTAGGCGCTAGAAATGAACTTAGGGAAATACAAGACTTTCTTGCAACCAATAATGACAATATCGCACCTACACTTTCAGCTCTTTTAGCGCGCATTGCAGCCATGCTCAATGCACGCCCTCTCAGCCCACTCTCTTTTGACCCCGCGGAATTTGAATTACTCACCGCGGGTCATGTCCTTATAAAACGTCAGCTCAACGCCCTACCTGAGTATTCGGTAGGAAGACGAGCCATTTCTGCGCACAAAAAGGTTCAAGCTCGTCCTATCCTTATCCCAACACCTTTGGCGATCCTGGTCCAAACCCTACCTGCACACCATCCAAACCCGCTCCAAACAGACTCCCCGATCCAGCCCACCTCAAGTCGGGGAACTGGTACTGATAGTGGATGACCAGGTGCCGCCTCTACACTGGCGCATGAGCCACAAGACGACCCCATGAAGGGATGGCGTCACCCGAGTGGTGGAACTCAAGATCGCCCACCTGATTGTCGATTGGGCACCACACCACACCTTCGCCGCGTGGGGAATATGTTCGCGCTAAAGCGTGACGTCACTTCGAGAACCCCCCCGCGCGTCCCGCCGCCGCTGTCCTGCAGCTGTCAAACTACGAGCAGGCGGCTGAAGGGCAGCGGAAACAGTCACCATTTTAACGTCGCCGCGAGCGACCGCTTTTCAGCCCCGCGTTTACGCGTCAGCCCAAAAGTCACCATTTTAGAGTCGAAGCTAGCGGACGTATACCGCTCCGCCTTCGCGCCGCGGCCGCAACAATTCCTCCGCGCTTACGCATCACCACAAACCTTCGCGTTACAAATCAGCCCGAGTCACCGCGCCTAACTTCGCCGCGAGTGACCGCTAATCAGCCCGTGTTTACGCGTAAACCAGTGCACAAACAATAAAACAATACAAGGACTTTATACCTACAAGTGAACAACAGTTCTTCAGCACGACGTCCACAGCAGGACGCCTATCCCGAGGACTCAGGTCATCAGCTCCCATCAGATCCAGAGTCACCCCGACATCCGTAAGTACCTACATATCTTACCTAAACATAAACCCACCTATTGCCTCCTAATAATAATTTCCCTAACGACCGTATGGTTGCAGACAGACAAACTGCTTAACCAGTATTGGATCTGATAAAATTTGTTACAAAACCCAGGTCTAAAAATGTGTATACAATTTGTGTATGAGCGACATGGATTAGCACCTTTTTAAACGTACACATGGTGTACGCGCGACGCGTCATACATTCCAAAACATTCCCACTCTATCTCTTTCCCGCCATTAGAGAGAGAGAGAGACAAAGACCAGCCCTTTCGAAGTTCTTATTTTGAATTCGACCTCAAAGACAAACACGTTCGGAATTTCGAGTTAACTAATAAAAATTTGCAATATAGATAATTATGTCTTTGAATGTATTTTATTTAATTTTTAACTTATTGTTGTATTTGAACTAAAATAAGTATTTACTGCAAATAAAACTGATATTTAACCTGTAAATATTTTATTCTAGTTTAAAAAAATTTACGTATTTAAAAAAAAATATATACGTGTAGTTATATTTTAACTTTCCATTTCATTGAATTGGTACCTCTATTAGTACCAACTATTGTATTGGTACCTACAATGTTAATTATATTGATTCACAATACATAGTTATTTCAATCTATTCCTGTTTATTATTTTATCTCTTAAAGTGTTCTCACTGCTGAAGTGAAAAGTTATGTGTTTCAAACGAGAGCAAAGTTTTTTACATCGCTTGTCTTTGAATCCCTCGCCACACTCAGGATTAAACTTTAGGATCACTCGCTACGCTCGTAATTCAATCGTTGAATCCTTCGCTTGCTCAGAATTCAAAATCAGCACTCGCAGCAAAAAACGACTTTGCTCTCTTGTTGCACAAATAACTATATTGGTCTAACCTCAAAACAAACACTCAGTGGCTTAGTGTTTCTTAACAACGCCATCTATTGTCAAGTAGCCTAGTGTCGATGTGTCGGTAAACAATTTTAGTGTAGCAGTTTTTCAAAGCCTGAAAACACGGATAAAAGAGTGTTAGATTCATACTTATCGTACCTGCATTTATTGGTTAAGTAATAATGATATCATTAAGAGCAGTAGAACTCTGTGAGTTCGGCCGAGGAAGAACTGCCACCTATTTTTACCATGAAGCAGTAATGTTCGCATTACTTCTCTTAATGCTGTGTTCCAGTTTGATGGGTATAGTTGCCGGTAAAGTTACAGGCATTTATTTAACTACTTAATATCTCAGGGTGATGGACGCAGTGCCATTTGTCACTTGGGACAAAATGCATCATTATCGATCACACTACTTAAGAGGATTGCATAGCTAGTACTTTCCATACTAAAAGAAAAAACTCTTTTCTACCTCCTAACGTTGTCCGATTTAAGTGATATTTTTTTCATGTTATCATCACATTAGTACGACAACGTAGTACATTTTGATATTTTCAGCGTTTTGAATTTCAGAAAAAGAAAATGCATAGTACTTTTAAAATTGAAAAAATCAAAACGTACGGGCATAGTAAAAAATGTGATGATTACATGAAAAAATATCACTGCAATCGGACAATATTCAGAGGTAGAAAAGAGTTTTTTCTTTTTGTATGGAAAGTACTAGCTATGCAATCCTCTTAAGCATATGCATTTAATCGAATCCAGAACCAGCGCTACAAAGGCAGGGTGATCTGAAACTACTGACGGAGCTGTCAAATGAAATAACATTGTAATCCTTCTGAAAGACAAGAAAAACCATAAATAAACTTGTTTTTTGTTTCACAATTTCAGGTGAGCTAAAGACGTAAGCTTAATGAGTACTTTGTACAAATTTAATTCTAGAGATACACTGAACAAGTGCTAAGTGCAAAACAAAAACTTTCTTATCCCCAGAGAGTATAAAGTAATTTGCTTTGGTAGAAAGCATTGTCCTGTCGGGGAAACGGGTCAGTATTTCTTCGCCTTTTGTATTCACTTTCTTACATAAATGTGCTTCTTATCTGCTGAAAATATTAATTATTATGATTGTATTTAAGTCTATTTACGCCTGTGTTTCAGTTTTTAGTAAGAGAATTTAGCTGTTAGAGTTAAAGTTTTGTCATAGATAGATGTTATCGCCATAAAAGATCGGAATGTTGATGTGACGGAGGCCCTGGGCCGGGTGGAGAAAGCCGACTTATATATATAAAAATTAGTTAAAAAAAATCAGACAAGCTTAGGCTTTTGTATTATGTATGCGTGTATACCTTGAGCATTCACGCTCACTAAAAGGCTTCTTCTCGCGGCAGCGTCGTATGGCGGGTCGTCCTCTTCCCTCAAATATGGTTGAGGAGGGCGATGGCTGGCACACGTGTCAAGCTCGTGAACGGGCGCTGCTTGCGGGAGCCAGTATGCTCTCGGTATGTACGATATTTAGAAATTAGTTATGTCTGTTTGTGCACAAAAAAAATATTATGTAAGTTTAATTAAGAAAAAAAAAATGTCCTCCTATATTCCGTTAGAAATTATAAAAAAAAAAATAAGTTTAAAATATAAATGTAAGCAATGCCACAGACCCATTGAGTCTGTGAACAAAAGCAATAATAAAAAAAAATAGATGTTATCGCTTAACACTAGGTCTCGTGCTTGTTCCGTAACCTAAGAACACGAAAAATAACGGCTAAACAAGAACAATTAAGAACCCCTTTTTCATTACCAATAAAAAAACAAATTATACACGTTTATATTTGTAAACAATGACCAAGCTTCTTAGTCTTTTTAAACCCTAGATACAGATCGCGCGGCGAGAGTTTGGCTTTGACCTTCGGGTGGAGGGGATTACTGCGCATGGGTACTGTCGCGCCATGTGACAGAGAGAGACAAGAGTCCCTCGTCTTCGATGTGACAGAGAGAGACAAGAGTCCTTCGTCCCTCTAGCTCTCTGATACCCAATTTTTGACTTCTGCGCAATAACGGTCAAAGCCAAACTCTCGCCGCGCGATCTGTACCCGTAAAATCTTACTCGGTTTGCAAAAACAAAACATATAAACGTCAGGGCTGTTTAAATTTAGTTAAGTACATATCTACGAAAGCGCGAAAGCCAGTCGTATCTTATTTAAAAACAAGCACGTACTTAATCTGTTATATTAAAACGAAACCGTGACTACAAATGAATAAGAACAAGAAGACTACAAATACGAATATAAACATTTTCGTTTCGTACGTTCTTACCATTTTCCAAACCTACAATTGTAACTTTTAATAATATATCATAAATCAAACATCAATAAATCATACATATCACTGCCATTCAGTATATATGCCAATAGTCCCAAATGACTTCCATCAATGGCATGGAGCTAGAATAAATAAAGTAAGAGCAGACAGACGGCGATTAGATCTACCAGGAGCACGTACTATATTGGATAAACGTCAAACTTGACATATCGCTGCGTACAATGCCGCGTCTTCCTATACGTACATCGGTGTGGCGTAAGTCACGGGAATTCAGGGAGCTAGCTTTAATTTAATTATTTGTCATTTATGTCCATAAATTTTAGGATTTTCAAGCACTTGTCAAGCATGTCTTCGTCGGTGGTAGTGCCTCGCTGTAACCCCACAACCGAATGGGCTGGCACGACCGGGGAAGTACCCCATTCCCACATAACACCGGCGTCAAGTAACCTATCTTGCTATTGCCTTTCAGTCGGTTTGTGAGAGATTCCACCGGGTGACGCTGATCATCCACCCAGTGTCGCCCAGGAAGTCAGCAGCTCCTTCAGCTAGCTTCAGTAGTTAATGGTCATTTGGTGTGATATCAAAATCCCGTCTGCATCTAAACGCACCAAACGCTTAGCGTGCACGCATGAGCTAGCGTGGTCTATTTTTTAGGTTTAGCAGCCACTTCCTAAGCATCAGTCATCCATTCTTTCAATGTTCATTACCTTTTGGGATCGATCGATTGGGTTATACATATAGACGGACATATAATACATGTTATTATACAAAAATATAAAATTTGCAATTTTACTCGAAATTTTTCGTGAGTTTGTTGATCATTTTTTACAAAGTATTTCCTTCGGTTTGCCGACGATATTTTGGTCATGACAGAATCCACAGAATAAATTGCAAATATATCAAATAAATGACTTTGGCCCTAATTGTGACCGGTTTGGAACTAATTCTGACCGAAATCAGCCCTATTTATGACCGACAAAATAAAAGGCGAAATTCTTCATAACAAGAGACTTTATTTGAAAGAAGTGGGGTTCCGTATACCTACATAATTTTGTCTGCATTATAATACTAAGGTACTTATCATAATTTTAATTGCTTAATAAACAAATAACAATCAGTCTACACATATAATAATCAGTCTAAACATGACAACAGTTTGTAAGGCCAACGAAATTGGTTTACTTTTGATTACGAAGAACCCTAGTAAAATTCCACAACAGTTTTATTGCAACAGTCAAAATCAGTCGGTCACAATTAGGTTTTGAGGTCCAAATTATGAACGAACAAATTTCTTCGGTCACAAATAGAGCGTTTGGAACAATAAATGACCAGCTAAAAAATAACAGCCCAAAACAACGATTTTTCTGTAATTAACCTCCGGTGATGTTTTGGTTTATAGAATTATGTATCCAAAACCATTAAGATAAACGTAAAAAATCAATAAAAAATCAAAGATACAATCTACAATACCAAAACAAAATTTGCAGGTCGGAGCTAATTCTGACCGCTCGGTCACAAATAGGATTTATGTATCTTTTTTAGACCAGTAATTGAACAGCAAATTTCTCGAAAACCTTATTAAAAAATACTTATTTTCTTTGATTTTCTACTTGAGATAATAGTCATAAATGCAGGGGAACTCATAAATGGGGCCTAATTATATCAAGAAATCGGCAATCCACTCATAAGCTTAAGAAACTGGTTTGCTCACCTTAGCTCGTTGTCCATACAAAATGGCGATGGCCGAAACACGTCCGCACTAAATGAGGTCCTGGAGCATGACTGAGGGTCCAATGACGATGTATTAATTTTTAAAAGAGGGAACAGTGTTGCCGCTTCTAAAGAAAAAATACGCCACTACAGGGAGTACCACTCAATTCTTATAATTCGAGAAAATGTGCGTTTCGGTCATCTACTGGGGGGTGGTCATCTTTTGGTCCGACTACCCTACTTGCAAAATGCGGCAACTAATACTACGCCGAATTCGGCGTACTCGAGCCCACTCGAGTCAGTCACGTCCCAAGCAGCGTGGTGTTAACGTACCGAGTGTTTTTTTGTAATTTTGGGCGTAATCCAAAGTAAAATGCCTGTTTGCAAAGTGAAAATGTGTAAAAATAATATTACAAGAAATACGAAATACACTGGGATCACATTATACGATCAGTAAATACCATATAATTTCAAAATTTCAACATAAAATAACATTAACCTCAAACGCCATCCAGTGTTGCCGTATAATATAAGAATCAAGTACCTATGATTTAGATTTTTATAATGTGAATTTATTGTTATTATATTTTACTACTAAATATACCAAACCAAAGTATACTAACGAACTCAAGAAATTCTGTTTAACTTTAAACTTTTACTCTGTGGAAACGTGAGGAGTAAACAACGGCGCTATATATAAAATTAAATGATTCGGCTATCCAAGTATTCACTTCTCAATAACTAGCTAAATAAAATTCAATTTTCGATATTCTTCACATACCTATATACTATTATAATAGAGATAGAAATATAGAGATATAGAGAGAATATAGAAAATTTGCAGAAATGTTTAAATTTCAAAAGGCAAATGTATCGTAAAGTAGTACAAGTTAGTTGAATGTGATATTTAATTAATAATAATGATATTCCAAATCGGCTGGGCAGCGTTCCGGAAAATTTGCGAAGTCTTCTCGTCTAAAATACCTCAGTGCCTCAAAACAAGAGTCTTCGACCAATGTGTGTTACCAGTGATGACTTATGGCACTGAATCGTGGTCTCTTACTATGGTCCTCATAAGTAAGCTCAAAGTCTAAACATTATTCATCATCATCATCTCAGCCATAGAACGTCCACTGCTGAACATATGCCTCCCCATAATTTTCCAAAGGGACCGGTTGAAAGCGGCCTGTATCCAACGTCGTCCTGCGACCTTTATCAGGTCGTCTGTCCACCGTGTCGGTGGACGACCTACGATGCGCTTGCCGGTCCGTGGTCTCCATTCCAGAACCTTCCGGCCCCATCGGCCATCTGTTCTGCGTGCTATGTGCCCTGCCCACTGCCACTTTAACCGACTAATCTTCTGGGCTATGACGGTGACTTTCGTTCTTCTACGGATCTCCTCATTTCTGATTCGATCTCGTAGAGAAACCCCGAGCATAGCCATCTCTATCGCTCGTTGTGCGACTTTGAGCTTATCTATGAGGCCCATAGTAAGAGACCACGTTTCAGTGCCATAAGTCATCACTGGTCGAAGACTCTTGTCTTGAGTCACTGAGGTATTTTCGACGAGAAGGCTTCGCGAAATTTCCGGAACGCTACCCAGCCGAGTTGGATTCGACGATGACCTCTTTCTCGAATATGGATCTGTCTAGTTTGACTGTCTGCCCTAGGTAGATGTACCTATTCATCAACAACTTCGAGAACCGAGTTTCCAACTGATATTGGGGTAGGCACAACATGGGCATTAGACATAATTTTCGTCTTGTCCATGTTCATCTTAAGGCTTTTCTACTATCTACTCACAGTTTTAACACAGGTACTAATGTCAAAACTTTACTAGAGGTTTGCTGTTATAATTTTCAAGGCGCTTAGTACTGAACACGCACATTTATAATGATCACTGATTATTCTCATATCCCTAGATGCGTTTATCCGCTTCACAGTCGCTTGTCACTTGGTTCTAGCACAGGTTTATCTAAGGCCGCATCTACATGTACGCGCGACAATTGCCTAGAGTACAATATAGCCACGTAGCGGTGATCGCGGGCTTCGGCTGCCAGTAATCTCCACTGGGACCACTAACTGCGTACTGCTAATCACATCGCGTGAGTTATGCTGTTATCCAAATGGATAGGTATTAAACTAGTAGTTCTGCGAACAGTATACCACGCGAGAACAAAGTCTTATCAGCAGAAATTTTTCCCAGTACTTCACAACCTATTATCTAGGTAACCATTCTACCAATTATGCTCATATTCGAAATTGCTCTATAAAGTCAGGTACCAAATTTGTATACCAAATTTTATCAAAATTGGTCTGTAAATAGGCCGCAGCAAACATCCCGTCATTTTAGGAAAAGTACCCCTCTTCACTCAAAACACTGACGACAAAAATCTATTGAGTAGTAGAACATGTTTACCTAGTTTCGTTAAGATTAGTTGAAAAATGCGACCTGTATTAGGCTGACCTAATTGACTTTCATCTGTCTGTATGTTTGTTAGGTTGTGTTTGACTGATCAAAGCAGAGACGCTTCGCTCGCTCTGCTCGCTTTGCTCACTCGATCAATAAACGTCGAATTAAAACCTAGGGTCAATTTGACTTGAAGTTAAGGAGTAGAGGTGAGGCTTCGTTTTCAAATATTTTGTTGCTTGCGCTCTGGAAGAGTAAGATAGCCAAATGCAACATTACAATACCAAAACTGATTACTTATATCCCCTCATGTGTCGATGTCATTATAACAATGAAATTTCTATTGTTTCTGGCCGTGTGACCTTTGATGGAATATTAAAAGGTAAAAAACTCTTACATGATAATCAAACGACACTGATATTTGTAGTCAAGCCGTCGGCTCTAACTACAAACTTCGTCTTGACTATGGGACGTGGGGCACACACGACACACACACCACACACACACACAGACATACAATAATACAAAAAATATGCCACAACGTGCATTTTAATTGTGCGTACCTAAAAGTAGGTTAGTATTAGGTCTACAATCATAGTACGCCATCCTCCGATCTTTGATTAAAAAATTACCATGATTAATTTGAATAGGTGAAGTATAATATAATATTTATCCATACAATATAGAGTGCGCCCGCGTTCAGTATCTCTCAGCTTTGAATGACAATCGGATTCACTACAATACGTCACATAACTTTAATAAATCTCATACAGACGTCGTCCAAAATATTTGTAAAGCATTACGAGCCGATTTCGTCGCAAGTTGGGTTTGACAGGGGACTATTTTATGGCGTTCTCAAAAGAGAGTACGTCTGTAAATCAAAGACAGATTTTTTCGGGTACCATCCCGCTGTAAGAAGGCCATTCGGATGCTGTGTTGTGAAGTGTCGTATCTCTTTCGTTATCTTGCCTTTGACACTTATATTTTGTTGAAGCGTCTATTTATGGAGATAGGGTTTGGAGTATAAGTATGTTATTATTTTTCAATGTTTGCGCATTTTTGGGATTAGACATTTACATAGCATTAGAGTTTAGTAGCAGTAGAGCTCTTTGTGAACGAGTTCGTCTGGGGAAGTACTGCCACCACACCCACTTCTACTACAAAGCAGTACCTAATGTTCGTGGACGCAGTGCTGTTCGTGGCGCTTAATGTGACGATATGCATCTATTGGTAGAGGTTACCCCTTAACACTTCAGGTGGGTCTCGTCATGTATACCTTCTTAAACACATAATAATAAAACAAAGCATGTCATCAGAAAAGTGGCACTCACTTGACTGAGGAGTACTATGAGCAGCGCGTAAGGTTGTAGGATATGCTGATGACCTAACTTTATTGGGGAACTCTAGAGATGAGGTGGAGCAATCCGTGTAACCTCTATCCTCTGAAGCTGAGAGTGTTAGGCTCATAATTAACCAAGACAAAACAGAATTAACTCCATATGAAACGTTATAATACCAGGCACATATGTAATAAAAGTTGGATATACAATGTTCAAAGGCAAACTTTATTACATGGGATGCACTTTAATGGAAATACACAAAGGAAGGAAAAATTGACATCTGCATCCACAACGCTATATTATAGCGCGCTCCACGTGGTTTCGGTGTCTAAAATACTAAGCGTTAAACCCGTGGTCTGAATATACCAACCTGTCATCAGAACAATATTGATGTATGGATGCGAAGCCTGTACAGTGATCCATAAAGAAGAGAACAAACTCTAAGTGCGAGGGGAAGACTATGCGCACAAAATCTGGGCCCAGTCCGCTTGAGTATGGCAGTTACAAGGTATGGAAGAACAATGAGATCGTTATTGTTAAAGATACCAAAGCCCAGATACTCTGCTGGGTAAACTACGCACAGAGAATGGGGGAAGATTACGACGTCAAGAAACCAGTTCCGAGTTATCACTGAAATGCCCCCATGGATCTAGAGCTGTGCAAACTCCGAGCTATCAACGGACAGAAGGCAGCTGAAACCGAGACCAACTCGCATTAACTTCTATATGAGATCACTTTGGGTAGCTGTGCCAGCGAACTAAGTAATTATGTTTTGTTATAAAAACTAACGTGGTTTTCAATCATTATTAATAAAAAATACGGGATTACTCACGTAATATTTATCGGATAGGTCCGACTATAGTTTCGACCACATTCGGTGGCCTTTTTCAAGGAGTGTTCGGGACGCCCGCGTCGATGACGTCTCGCTTAGCACTTAATTATGTATTAAGTCTAAGTAGTTAAGTATGTATTAACCCACAGTTAGCTCAAACCATTCGTTTATTGTTATATTATATATATTCTATTATTATATTAATTGTTATATTATATATTATACACTAATGATTAGAAAGGTCAAAAATAGATGTAAACAGAAAAGTTCCCGAACGACCGGCAAGTCATTTGTTTCATGGTAAGCATCTCTCTGGTTCATGATAATAGCAGTAGAATCTTTAGGGTTCATAGTTCTGCCTTATTATTATGTGGTTCTGCACAGCACTACGCTACCCAAAATATATTTGCTATTCAACTGCATTTTGTCTAGTAATCTCGCGTGTTACAGTGAATTCCAAACTCTTCAATCTTACACAGAAAAGATTCAGAAAAATTTAAATTTGTATTGGTTTTGCGGGGGTACAGTCGCCTGCAATAGGTATGTACCTAAGACAACCAACCGCGACCGACGGCTTAACGTGCCCTCCGAAGCACAGAAGCGCTCAATTGAAAAATGCCACTAGCGGTCAGCCATCCAACTCCTGACCGCAGCAAGTGTTGCTTAACTTGTTGATCGGTTAAGATCGCTAAATCAAGCTTTGCTCCAAGCGCTTAGGTTAGTAGTTAGTTTAGGTATGTTTTCCATCATTTTCAAAACTATTATACCGGACTACATTTTATAACAATGTACATAAGGATTAAAGTAGTACCATAATATAATATATTTAATTTTAGAATTTGTGTATGCAAGTGCATAAGGCTACCCTCAACCTATTCTAAGACCCTGGCTTCGAAGCGTGTGGTCCGAGGTTTGATCCCTAGCTTGGGCAAATATTCGAGTATTCTCGGGACTTGCACTTTGTGATATTTTAATGAGTATTCAATTTCATTCGAAGGCATTCGAACATTCGTCATTATTCATCTTTAATTGTTCCTTTATTGTACAGTTACACGTATGTGTCAATGCATTCCGCGACAATAAGACGCCTAGTGCGGGCAAAGTAGTTTAAAATCTATAAAGGCCGGTCCCAATAATTTATCTATCGCCGGTTTACCTTACTAGAGATAGATATTTGACACTATTTGTATGGACGTTATGTCAAATATCTATCGGTAGTAAGGCAAACTGTGGTTAGATCAATTATTGGGATCGGTCCTTAGTAGAACATAATCCCTACTAGCGTTTATTGACGCAGGTTTGGCGCGAGATGCGTGTAGGGATGTCAACAGCTCAATCTACGAACAAATCTTCGATCGATTTTATTTGTTAGTAGCTTAGATACACAACAGAAAACAATGAGATTTAAAAATAAATTTCACATTTGATTTGAACTGCGTGAATTGCAAGACATGCCAACCCCGATTGCTCTGCAGGCGGCGGCGGCGCCACTAACGTAATGATCGCCGGAAAGCGTCCTCCGCCCCCGCCGCACCGCCTCTTTCCACTCCGGGCCGCGCGATCCAACTACTTTGGCGAAGGTATCAGTGTGTAAACGTTCTTTATTTAACACTATTTATGTATTGTACTGCTAGGTATTCCCACTCATCTATCTCACCATGAACCATAAAGCGGACGTATGTTCGATATGACATTATTGCAGCAAACGTTTTGATGGACACAATAATAAATGGACTGTTAAACATCAACGAGTGTACGATAAAGTGTGCAGAGTAGTGAAGTGCACAGAGTTAGGCAAATATTACATTTATATTTGTAAACGCTGAAATAGAAAATACTGTACTCTTATTGATTTTAATAAATTCAATTGATTTATTAAAAAAAAAAACAATACCACATTTTTTATTACATTCTAATAAAAATTTTCAGATGTTTTATTGGATATAATAGTTCATTGTAGACCTAGTTGGACACAGCTAAAATATAAGACAGAGATGGAGCGTTTAATATTTTGTATTATAATTTGTAATTATAGATTAAACTTATATAGGTTGTTTGGTAGAGGGACCGGCATACCAAATGAGCGTGTTCGGGGGCCCACTTGGAGAATACAAGTTGGCCAAAAAAAATCCCAGACCCCCCAATTTTTTTTTACTATTTTTTGTGAATTTTCCCTTTTTCTCCGAAATCGTACCTATTTACCACCATAACATTTGTAAAATCTGTTTTAGACAGGATGTTTTTAGTTGAATTTGATCTCTATACACCTTCAGGCCAAGCAAAGCAAAACCGGATACCTGGATTTTGAATTGGAAAAAAAATTGGGGGATCTGGGATTTTTTTTGGCCAACTTGTATTCTCCAAGTGGGCCCCCGAACACGCTCATTTGGTTTGTCGGTCTCTCTACCAATCACCCTATATATAGAAGATAGATAGAAAACACTTAATTGAAACACCACATTAATCACTTAATATTAAAAAGTACAATTCTTAAACATAGGTGTAACAATGGGCGGTCTTATCGCTCAGAGCGATCTCTTCCAGACAATCCATACTTCATGTCTGTAACTTAATGTCAAATCAAGGTAATAATTTACAATATAAAAAAGGCTTAGTAGCCGTGGCTTGGGTCACCACGGTGAAGCTTAGAGAAACCAATGGGCCTGCCAGTGATAGCCGATAGCTGGCGGGCCCGAGGTGGTACTGCTCCTATGGGCTTTGCCCTCCAAGTCCACATGGGAGCGGTCACTGTAGGTAGCGGTAGTGTATGGGCGCCGCTGCAGAGGTTAGCGACATTAGATGGCGGACGCGGTGGGGGGGAAGTGGACTGTCGGTATTCAGAGGCCGTCCCTATCCTCTGCGGCCGAAGTAGCAGGCGATGGGGCTACGGTCGTGTGCGAAATCTGTCCCGCCAAAAGTGGCAGTGACGGACACCGCAGAGGTTTGGTGGGTATGCTGCCCTTCTAGTAGAGACTCCCACCACCACCGTAACATAAGCCCCCCCCCCCCGGGGCCGGTGGTATCCATAAAGGATTACTCTGCTTAAAAAAAAGTCTCTGAGTATGTAACTACTCTGTAACCTATAAAGTTCGGACAATGTAATTTAACGTCAGCCAACGTTGCAGTTGTTCTCTTGATCATTTAAAGTATTGCATTTTTTATATTTTTTCACTATTTACATTTTTTACATTACATTAATTATAGTTTATTTCACCTGAGGAGACGGGTCAAATCTTGAACTTGATGGTAAGCACGCCTGATGGCCATGACGGTCGCGGTATCATCCATAAATTAGAACTGAAGTTTTGCGTGAAGTTCTGCGCTCATCACCGGAAATATTTGAACAAGAGTCCCATTCAACCAAGAATTTCACTTGGTACAGTGCTTTTTACACCCTTACACAGTTATGCTTCTACACTATTGCTTTGCGGTAGAATAGCCGACACTGCAGTAGTATCAAGCGCGACCACCTCTTGCACAAGAGGCTCACTTATTTAGTTACAACCAAGTAAGCGGCTATCTTCGCTTCTTACGATTCGCAATGGTAGAGGGAATATTCTTTAGCTTCGTCCGTTCCCGGAGTACTATACTAGCATCTACACTAAACTGGTCATTTTTGGCTTTGACCAACATGGCCTTCCACATGAACGGATTATGGGAACAGAGAATTAAAATATGAAAATAATGCATGATTCGAAATGTGGGTGTTATTTTAGGCGCAAACCTCACATATCGGGCGGCTTCCTATTCCATTCAAATTTCATACAAAATGTATGTGAATAAAGCGCAACTTAAAACACACAGTATGTCGTTGCTCGGACGTGCGATTTCGGCGCCCGCGCCTGATAGGTAGCTTCTAAAATACGCTTTATTTCCATGCATTTTGTATGAAATTTGAATGGAATAGGAAGCCGGCCCGTGCCATGTCGGCACCCGACGCCCCATATGTGGGGTTTGCGCCTTACACCTCACCTGACCCGTTGGGGGACGTAGAGACGTGATGGTATGTTAGTTACCCTCAAGCTTGTGATTCTGCGATAAAACACATTTAGATTTAAATAACTGTTAAAATATTATTTGGTACTTTTGTGGGATAAAATGTATCTACAATAACATAACTTCGGTGGCACAGAACTGCTGCCTGAGCGGTAAATGACACAGGACGATTCTTCCGAAATTAAATGTAGCCACTATTGTTCTCAAGACAAGAGTCTTCAATCAATGTGTGTTACCAGTGATGACTTATGGCACTGAAACGTGGTCTCTTACTATGGGCCTCATAACTAAGCTCAAGGTCGCACAACGAGCTATGGAGAGGGCTATGCTCGGGGTTTCTCTACGTGATCGAATCAGAAATGAGGAGATCCGTAGAAGAACGAAAGTCACCGACAAAGCCCAGAAGAATAGGCAGTTGAAGTGGGAGTGGTCAGGGCACATAGCACGCACAACAGATGGCCAATGGGGCCGCAAGGTTCTAGAGTGGAGACCACAGACTGGCAAGCACAGCGTAGGTCGTCCACCGACACGGTGGACAGACGACCTGATAAAGGTCGCAGGAAAACGTTGGATGCAGGCCGCTTCCAACCGTTCCTTTTGGAAAATCATGGGGGAGGCTATGTTCAGCAGTGGACGTCCTACGGCTGAGATGATGATGATGACTATTGTTCTCAATCATCTTCTACCTTTGTAATCAGGCAAAGCTGTTCAGGGTGAATGAGGAACAAATATTCATCCCTATATCCAAACCAATATATAAATTAAAAGAGAGAACATGATTCTCAGATCTTAGTAAACATAACTTCTCGGAAATGGAATATTCTAAAGTACTTAGGGAAATATAAACATAAATAATAAAGTCACAAAACCCCATTCTAGACATCTGCTGGGCAGCAAGTTTACCCCAAGCTACTGCAAGGTCTATTGAAGTCAGATGAACAAAGTTACTTTAGTTTAATCTGGTACCGCTAAGAAGATATTGGCACTGTCTCCGGTGTAACCAAGTTCTGGAATCGATTAGAAATTTATGTTCAAACTTATGAAATGCATTTGTAGTAAAAGCCAGCTGCAGCTTGGAGAGTAGATATAACTAGAGAATAAGTAGCAAGCTCATTCATAAATTCATACATTATTATCCATTACCATATGCACAATACAGTTACAATTAGTGGCGATTTTGGAAACCGTTGTATTGTAGGCTATTGTGCAAAATTATCATAAGACCTACTCCAAATCAGTCTATTAATATGAAGTTTAGAAGAATTTAAAGCGAATTTTTTATACTACTAATATTATAAACGCAAAAATTTGTATGTGTGTTTTGCATGGGTTTTGTGTGCATGGATGTTTTTACTCTTTCACGCAAAAAATACTAAATGGGTTTTAATGAAATTTGGTATGTAGATAGACGTGGCACTGGAATAACATATATGCTACTTTCGATCATCATCACCACACATAATAAATCTACAAGACAGATAAATTCGATGTTTAGATGGGTGATTAGTGTCCTAGCGGTTATAGCGTCTGACACATATAGTCATAAGATCACGGGTACAAACCCTCGGGATACAGTTATTTTCTCTCTAAAATTTCTTAAGCCTAAAGCCTGCTTAGTCTCAAAAATCATAAGGCAAAACAAGAGTAATACAACAATAGTAATAATTATGTAAGTACTGTGCAGTGCTTAAGTTTGCATTTTAGCCTGAACTGTTGCGGGCCTAATTAGCCATTTACTAGTAAACTTGAAAGTTATAACAATGAATATTTCTTCGTTTGTGATATTATCTGCCTGCACAAAGCTGCTCAGCTAGAGATGCCTTTTCATCTAGCTGACTGCAGCTCCATTATTACGAGATTCGGGAGGGTGCTTATGATTTGGCAAATTCGGTTGCTTATAAATTAACGTATAGGGACAGCCAGGATGCAATTAGGAGTAAAGTGGGCAGGCGTCGGGTCGTGGTCTGGCGCTCGTCCAACCGTCCGGGAGAGTGAACCAAAGATTCTTGAATATAACAGAAGTGCTGCGGTTCTGTTTACAAAATAGACAGGAGAACAAACTAACAGGCTTAATAGCTAGGGAGAGGAAATAAACGCGAAAAGTCTTGATCCTCGTCAAATTGTCTACCGTAGTAAAGAAACATAGGAGACATGATGATTGGTGCTCAAACAAACGTGCTTAATGAGGTAAGAGTAGAAACGTATCAAGCAGGACTTGCAATTTAAGGCGCATCCCAGAGCAAATTACCTTTAGAATCTTGTTTTGAGCGGTAAGTGACAGCCGACCGGCGCTTGAATAATTGAATAAAAACACATATAAAAATTGATATTTGAATGATTTTAAACGTGTAAGAAAGTATTTTTTAACGATTAATCCATTAGCGTACACCAAATTTCAAAACAAGTTGTACTTTATGTGTGATGCAAGAAGATGCAAGGAATACATTTTTGTCCCAAATTCAGTTGTTCTTTTGAAACTGATTTCTTAGATAATAATTACTATAAATAATATCTACTTTAAACCTGTAATATGTAGAAAACATGTCGGAGACTTGCATGATATTTTTATTTTAATTAATTCCTTGAAATATCTATGATAGCTTCTAAACACCAGGTTCTGCGCAGTAGTTGCTCCAGCACGCGCCTTATGGCGACGCTGCGCTTTTTATATTCCGGCGTAATTGTAGCACAGCATATATATCAATTTCACACTGTGTTTGTAGTTTAATTTGTAAAACTTTATGTATAAAGTGAGTACTTCTTTGTATTACTTTAGAACATTCACAAAACAAAGATCTAAAATCAATGTAACCAGTGAAGGTAATGAGTCCTGCACTGACGTCGGGGCTTCAGTGCAGGACTTATAATTATTGAATGTAAGCCGTTTTTTCTATAATCTTTTTTAAAAACCAACGCGCAAAATTTGACTTCCATTCTAGTCAGTTATTGGAGTGTAACTCATAAACAACTGAACCGAATTTGATGAAATTAATATATAAATAAATCAATACAATATAAATAGGACCACCCGGGAAGCACCAGCTTTCAAACAAAAAAAATATTGAGAATCGGTTCAATTAATCGAAAGTTATGAGGTAACAAACAAAAAAAATACAGTCGCAATGAGTACCTCCTCCTTTATGGAAGTCGGTAGAAAAATGTATTTAATGTAGTTAAAATGTAATATCATAATAATATAATAATACTCGTAGTAAAATACTGTAGTTAATGTATATTTGAAAAAATATAATATACTAACTCTGCCCCATGGGTTTAGCAAAACCAAAAAATATTATTGAAATCGGTTAAGCCATTTTAATTTTTTGCCTGATTAACTAACAATAATTGTCTTATATATAATTAATATTAAAGAAAAAGGTTGTTCTTTTCTCTATTATTAATATGATAAATAAATAACGCGTGTGGTTTTTAAATAGATTGTATACGACACTTTGCCCGCATATACAAATATGACCGTTATTTCGATACATTTTCATCGATATCATTTATAGACCAACACAATATAAAGTACTTACATATATCTATACTAGGAAAGGTATATATATATATAAAGAGGAAAGATTTGTATGTATGTTTGTAACGAATCGGCTCAAAAAGTACTAGACCGATTTCAAAAATTCTTTCACCATTGGAAAGCTACATTCACCCTGAGTATGATTCACCATCATCATCTATCACCGTGCGGGTGAAACCGCGGAGAGCAGCTAGTATATTTATATAGGAATTTTATATTATGCATTGGTCTATTACTCTGTTACTGCTACTGTAGTGTACTACTGTCGTTAATTCAGGTTGTCCTATCTGCGTTCCTAATTCATCATCTGTTTCCCGTGGCTGCCAATCGCGTGGCCAAATAAGTTCGAAGATACTTTATATCCTAGTCATAATATCTACGAATGGGCTTAGTCTGCCAGAGCTGGCACTGAAACATTATGTACATGTTTGTTGAATGTTTAGTCTGCGTTTTTCAGGCTCGTAAAGCGTTCTTAGTGAAGCCTATAGTTATATGTAATTGTAAAATAAAATTGTATGTACTTGTTTTTGGGTGGGTGACTGTAGTACGAGGTTTTTTTTAATCTGTGCTGTTTATCTGTGATAATTTAAAGTGAGCATGTAAAAAAGGGCACGCTATAGGCCTCTCTGCGAGGAAGCCTATCCATATGTATCAGCAGCGGGAACGTAACGGGCTGATAATGGCTTACGGCAGAGGACCGAGTACCCTTATGAAAACACTTCTGGTGTAGTTTACAACAGAAACAAAGGAAAAAATGTGAAAATCCTTTTATGTCGTAATATGCCAATTTGTTTGCGGTTTTTAATTTAAATTCAACCGTTCAACTACAAGGTTGATTAACTTTTCAACCTGTTTTTTTTATTATTTGTACTGATCGCTCCGGTCCGGTTTTAAGTTATAAATTAGTATTATTTTAATGAAAGGTTAGTTTCTGTTCTGTTTTTAACATCAGCTACCTTTTGCCCCGTAAAGACTGTACTTGTAGGATATAACGCATCTAAAATGGAGGATGATAACACAAAACAGCACAATAATAGATGATGATACTAATGATTTCGAAACTATCTTCAGATTCAATTGATTTTTAACCGACTTCAAAAAAGAAGGAGGTTATATTGTGTATGTTGGATTTCTCTCCCATTGGTGGACTGATTCTCAAAAATATTTTTTTGGTTGGTACAGTATACGTCCGAGGTGATTCCATTCAAATTTCACCAAATTCGGTCAAGCAGTTTTTGTGTTGAACTCCAAAAACTGAAAAGTGTTACGCCTACTTTATACTGCAGTGTCACCCAGAACGTAGAACTGTAATTTCACCTGATACTACATTGTTCAGCGCGGTTGAGTTTCATTTGCCCAGTAATTTCAATTACTCAAGTGCCCTTCACACCCTAACACAGAAATGTACGCGAACTCTTGCTTCGCAGCAGAATATCGGGCTCTACATTACTGGATACTGAGGTAAGATAAAAATTAATAAAAGCGACCAAGCCTTAAGTTGTACGTCACAGATGTCTAACAGATGTCAGATCACTGTACTGTACTGTACACAGTACAGTTGTAACAGTAGGTACGAGTACCTGTACAGAACGAGTAGTTGATGGTAAATACATTCCCTGTAACTCCCACGTTCGGGAGTAAAATCAAAATACAGCGAGAACGGACCCTTGCTTCAATATTGGTGTGCC
The DNA here is from genome assembly GCA_917880725.1 of Selenia dentaria. Classification (NCBI taxonomy): domain Eukaryota; kingdom Metazoa; phylum Arthropoda; class Insecta; order Lepidoptera; family Geometridae; genus Selenia; species Selenia dentaria. Next base: position 26,576,811 of record OU862893.1, read on the forward strand.
GGAGGCGAACTAAATTGGCAGGCTAACTGGGATCGAACGCGATTGGCGGAGCCTGCGGCTGTCTGCATCCGGCAAAAATACCAGAGAGCGGTTATACTGGAACGGTCTACGGCACACAAACTTTATCTAGCAGCCTCCTATTTACTGCTGATTATTAACTGTGGTCAGTATGTGGTTATGCGTGAATATGGCACGTGTTGTTAAATACATAATTGTGTATACGCTGATGGTATGGTTACAAGTAATGTAGATACCTACTTAAAATATTGATCACAAAAGTGAGTGAGTATTGTTAGTGTCCGACTACCCAAGGTTCCATGGTAATCTATAACATCGGGGCTATCATTCTATCGTAGACCTGAATAAGACATGTGAAACCCCTTTATTTAAGATCTTGAAGAAGAAGAGGAATTACAATAGAAAAGAACAAAGACGTCGAGTTTTGACGTTATGGTAATGTGTTTGTGGCGAATTTACACATGAACTCTAGGCTACTAAATCTAGACGTATATCAGCCATAGCCAGCCGTTGAGATTATGTTATTGAAGTAAAAGATTGGGGTCACGCTTGAACCTTTGAGGGTCCGCTGATGAGTGGGGGTATGTCAAGTCAAGTTGGTCTATAATTAATAAAAAATCTAACATAAGTTTGACTTTAATGTAATGTTTTGTCATATTACTTCTAGATTTTACGATTAAGGTTTCAGTTGCGGTTATGGTCCAGTTCTTCTTCTTTAAGTTCCTCTCCATTACTGAAGGTTGGCAGTCAGCTTCTGAAATTGTTCCTTATCAAGCAAGGTTCCAGTTACGATAAGTATTTCACTGTAGGCTACGCGCATATTATCACATGGAAATTTACGTAAATGGCACGAGTGCTTTACCTACACGGCTGCCACAGACAGCGAATCAATTCTTTCCTAGTATATATGTAGTCTATGTAAACATCGACTGACACACCTAAAATGCCATAGTGCTATAGCGTTTGTATGGCACGCGCGTTTAGAAATATACAAGTAGTTCTGCGAACAGCGGCAATTTTTTTCAGTACTTCAGAAAAATCTCAGAAGTCACTTGACCAGTTATGCTCATATTCGAAACTCCTCTTTAAAGTCAGGTACCCAATGTGTGCACCAAACTTTATAAAAAATAGTGAGTAAATGGCGCCGCAGCAAACTTCCCCCTTTTTTAGAAAAATAACCGCCGTCATTCAAAATCGCCGCGACAAAAAAAATAACAAAAGACACGCATTCATACTCATTCGTTAATATTGGTTAAAAATACGACCTGTAAAGAAAGACCTAACAAACATATGGACAGATGAAAGTTAATTTGGCCAGTATAATCAGAGACGCTTCGCTCGCTCGGTAAAAAATTGGGCCGAAACTATATGGAGTTACTTTACTTACCTTTTTATCCTATGTAAAAAGGTTGGGAGCCGCTGGTTAAGAAATCATGTACCTACGTACGAGCATATCAGTCTAGGATTCGGGTCAGCTATGTATAGGAAAGGAGTAGAATAATCACCCTTCACGTTCAGTCCAGACTAATCTAGTAGACAACCGATTGAGAAGGTAAAGCTGGTCGCGTTGAGATTTGGTGTACTTTTTAATAACTAATAATTTATACCTAGGTAGTAGGTTGAAGAGGCCGTCTTGATTATATAGTACTTACAACCGCAGTGCTAGATATTATACCGCGTAGTAATAATGCGCAATGATTATGATTATGATCAAAACCCATCAAGCGCGACGTTCAGACTGTAGAACTCGCTTAAGGAGCGTGCATACCCAAAAACCCTCGATATGAAAACGTTTCATATAGAGGCTATCAAATTATCAATTCTATTAGTGTCTTCAGGTCTATCGGTCTGAAATTCATTCATAAATCACTTGAAGTCTACTTAAACACACCCTCTAGGGGTTTAATAAAGATACTTTAAAAACCCATCAGTATAACTCAATTGGAAACTCATCGAGGTACTCACACATGCGCAATGTTATTTCGCCAAAGATTAGATTTATACCGTGCTGCCAGACGCATAAAATACAATAATATTCGAGTGTATTTGGCTAGGTGACCGCCAGACTGGGGTCTGGTTTCATAACTGTTACAAGTCATACGGGAAAATTGTACAGAAACAGAAATAGGTACAGAATGTATGAAAGGGTAATATGCCACGCGTCAAATTTGTTCATCCCAAATTTCTTTGACGGATGCCCATTCTACTCGTCAAATATCTTTGTCCAAGATTTCTTTGTAAATTGCGTAGTTGATTGCTTTCATAAGCATAATATATCGAAATTATAATCAATGAAATTGTCCACGAAATTGTATTTGCATTCATTTGGATTGAAATGTCAAAATATTTGAATAGATTCCGGTGTTTTAGTAAAACTGGATGAAGTCATCCAATGTATTTGATCAAATGTACATTGGTTAAAAATATTTCACGACGAAAAATCGCAGTCGATTAAGCGCCCTATCTCACTCGCACCCGCTTGAACAGTTGATACTTCCCGCTCGCACCTACAGCGGATTTTCAATGTGTCTGGAAATATGTAAAAACCATTAAAACTGTCCGTCTTTTGAGATATAATTTTTATATAGGTAACATATATAAAATTATGCTCCTATAATATAACGATAGTGTTACTATAATTTATTAAAGTTTAGGGGTGTCTGGTAGGGGGAAGCAACTGTCATAAGTGTCCGGCAATGGATGACGAGATTTCTAAAGCTATACCGAAGATAATAAAAAACAGGGTTTTATACTATATTGAATTTGAGGTACCATTTTATACACCTTTACTACCCGTTATCTGCCCAAGTAACCACAACACAAACTCTATAGTCACTGGTCGTTTCATACCTGTATAGAAGACGTGCACAGATAAACTTTCAGCTTTTATAGAATAACGAAGGTCTGGCCGTCGTGGTGCGTATTAGAGCAATAGCTCTCGCTTCTTGCACTGTAGACATCTGCTGGACGTCATGGCTGAGTGTATGTACTTATCTTTTACGAGACCCTTTATATATATATACAATTGTATATAGTATGTAATTTGTGATGTTTTATGTTGTTTAATTTACTAATTGTACTATCATACATAGTAGTGTTCTGTAAGTAGTACTAATAGTAGTTGGACTGTGGTCTGAAATAAAGTTTTATGTTGATAATTATTTTTTAGTAATGAGTGAGTTCACCAACTTAGCATCACCTCTGTCCGAAACTAATTTAGAGTCAAGTTCAATTAACAACTTTGCTTCGCTGTTATACAAATTGTTCATGTTTGTTATTATACGTATAGCTTTCCACTCTCAGCTTAACACACACACAGCATGGCGTATCTACATACCCAATCCAACCAACAGTGGGGCAGTTTTTTACTATGCAGCAAGAACAATATAGGTGTAAGAATGGATCCCTGTGTAACACCGGCATAGTACCAATTGATTATACGAGTATGAATTACTGTCCCAATTACTCGTACATATTGCTCAGAAAGTCCGATATCAAAGCGACAGTGAGCGAACCGTATGTAAGATGTCTTCTCGCTTCATTGCATAAAAAAAGTAACAATATATTATACATTTTTAATATGTAATCATAAATGAATAATTTAATAATTTGAAACCGTCTTTCATTCTATTATACCCGATACTGATAAAATATCAAAAATGAACTACTGATCAGATCGTCAGATCTTCACCAAATTTAAATGGAACTAGCAGCCGCTTCAAATAAGAAGAATCATCAACATCGGTTCACTAGATATAAAGTTGTGAGGGAAAACACAAAAAGCCGACTAGTTGAGAACTTCTACACTTTTGGAAGGCGGTTGAAAAAGGAAGTTAGCTGACAAGGCTGCCATGTCAACGGTATTTGAAATACCCTGAGTAAGGAACAGTAATTCTCTTTTTTCAATAGACTCGGTCGAGATGTGAGTTACACAGGCATGAAGATCACCGTGGATCGGCTGCGGCAAATTCTATATTTCTGGTCAGTAAGGAAGTCATTAATCTCAAAGTATTCCAGAAGCTTCTTTCTCAGAATATCATACTCTTGTAGAGAATGGTTGTATTGTAACTGATATGGTGATGTAATTAGTACTCCCTTATCTAGGCGTTGGTTACTCATTAACCAACGTCCAGGGTTTCGGTACTACACCTGTATCTGGTGAGAGGCGAAGTATTTATATCAGAGTCGAAGAAGCTCGAGTACACAGATTGTAGTACTGTTGAACCCTGTAAATAAGAACCAAAAGATTTATTCCGGGATTAAAACCTTTATTTAAATTGCATTGACATACGTGTAATAGCTTCAAATATATCTCCAACGCAAAATAATACCCTAAACATTTCTTTTAACTTTAAGCTCGATAAATTGATTTTTAAACCACTGTTCTAAATACATATCTGAGACCAGAAAATAAGGTTTCTTTTGGGATAGCATAATCTTAACGTTAGATTAAAAAATCAATCCTGGTTATAAAACTTGTGATTTTAGCAAACAGGGCTTAACGTTGGCCGGAGGGTACACCCGATTATTGGCAAGCTTGTATGTTTACAGTATTTGTGCGTAAAAGCTAAAATGTTTATATTTTCCTTCGAAAGTTGATTTTAGAAACCTTTGTCGACGTTTTTTGCTCGATATTTACACATGAGAGAGAAAGCTGAATAAAAGTAAATGTAATTTAAAACGGTCTTTTGAACGATACGTATATATATATTTACTTAGATTTTTAATGAATATTTAGCCGTTTTTATAAATTTTGCGGTCAATAACCCTTAGGGCACAAGGAGATCTGCAGGGCTATTATGTTTCTCAGTTGCTAACAAATGTTGATTGAAATCATGAAAATGGCGGCCCTATGTCAGTTTTGGCAACTCCAGTAAGCAAAAATGTTAGTAAGTTGATCACTGAAGCTGACAAAAGTGACATAGAGCGGCCATTTTTTCAGATTTCAATCCACATTTGTTAGCAACTGAGATACATAATAGCCCAGCCGGTTCGGCAGTGCGTGGGGCACCGCGTTTACGAAGACGCGGAGCGTAGAGCGGAGAGCGCGTTTTGAATCTTATAAAATTCACTTGTTTCCCTGCGCTGGCATGGGTGCCACCACGATTAGCATTGGGCATGTCGCAGTAATGCCCGCTCTTTTACGTGGCTCTATGTTTGAATATACCGCATGATATGACACGATAAAGCTACTTGCAATGTAACGAACTTCCGTAATAACTCATCGTCCAGTATCCGTGGTCAGACTATTTGGACATTTTCGAAACAAAAAATGTCGTCCCACGTACTGTGACTAAATTAAAGAAGAGAATTTTGAAGAAGGCCATATTGATAGATACGAGTATATTGTAGTAGAACTCTTTGCGAATTAGTTCATCCGGATAAGACCTTTTTTGTTTTTTTAATTTATTTACCAAATGAATAGTAGATTAGTAGCCAAGGGCTGTAACGCTCGAACTATAGGCGCCCTCGCTGCGCTCGTGCGCCTAAATATCTCGGGCTGCAATTGATGCTTACACCCGAGCTAACTACTCTGCTTTACATCTCGATTGTGAGGTAAGTAGAAAAAAACCGGCATTACAAAAATACAATTTTTGACTATTATACTCATACGAAGACAAGGCTGAATAGCGAAGCGACCTCTTTTGTCATTGGGCTGAATGCATGATGTATATTGCCAGTATGATGGTTAGATGTACGTGAACTTTTTGAAAGAGTGAAGTGTTTTTTTAAATTACTTACCGCCCTAGGGCTTTTTAGCTACATTATTAGCCTAGAGCGCTAATTTGTAACGTACAAGCCCCATTTGGGGGTAATAAGGACCTACTCACCGAATATGAGAGATGTAAACCGCCCTAGGGCTTTTCTAGCTACATTATTACCCTAGAGCGCTAATTGGTCACCTACAAGCCCCATTTGGAGGTAATAAGGACCTACTTACCGAATATGAGAGATGTAAAAGTATATACATATTCGAAGTTATATAACATAGCATTCATAAACCACAACAACAACACAAGGTTTGTACATAATGCTATTGTTTAGTCTGCAAACTAGTCAATATATGTTTAATATACAACAATCTGAACTCATACACTTAACTATTATGTATTTATACGTGAGATATCATAAGGCTCATTAAAGGTTCTAATATAATTCGCCATGGAAGCTTCATACTCGTACATGTCTATAGAAATCGTAAGAATCTAACTTAATCATATATATAAGAGGGTGGTATACAATATACAAGCATGTTTTGACCGTTGACGAAGAATATTTATTTAACTCTTTTTACTGCCAGCATAACATGCCAATTTCTACCCTGAAGCAGTAATGTTCGCAAACTGTGTTATGGTTTGAAAGGTATGGTTGCCGGCGAAATTACAGGCACATGAAACTTAACAACTGAATGTCTCAAGGTTGCGGGGGCAGCGCATTTCGTCACAAGTGACGACATGCATCTGTTATAAGTTGAGATTACCACCTAACACCAGTTGGGCCTCGTGCTTGTACCTTCTCCTAAAAATATAAATAAATGGTAGCTTGAGCTTTGGTTCCAGTTCGGAGGCAAACAAAAGGTTATACGAAATCTACAGACGGTATTATGCCAAACCTATCAAATAACTGGACTTGATCTACATACAATATTCATAATTTATTTTTAATCGACCCGAAAAAAACTACAAATTACTTTTATTATCTCAATTTAACCTAACTAATAAGTTATTTGTTCAAAAAGGTTTGCATTGCATGCAATGCTTAAGCTTATATATACGTCTCTATAAAGACTTTACCGCATTAGATATCATGATAGGATTTATCCTCAATAAAATATCAAGCAATGAGCTTTGTACTCCTTTAACCTTGTAACGAGTTTAGCATAGTTCTTTACGTAACCCCACAGGACATAGGTGGTGTAAGGTCAGGTGATATTGCCACCCATTTGACCGGAACATGAGTCCCTATCCATCTATCCTGGTAATAGGAACAGACTACTAAGGAAAAGCCCGCTGACCACACACGGTGAGCATGCAGACGCGGGCCAGGCACAGACGAAATTGCTGGGTCGCTATGACTATTCAAACACGTAACTTGCTGCGTTACGTATGGTATGAAGGTAATACAATTTTACAACCATTCCTTGAGGATATCGTAGTGCGCCGCTATACGTGCATGCATGGTGATAGCGAATAGGGATGTTATGGCGGCCAGTTTGAACCTCCTACGTATATTGTATACTACATAGGGCTACGTGCTTTCCTGCATGTTTTCCCGCCTTTCTCGCACTCTACGGCGTAAACTTTCTAGCTTCATACGTTAAAAAGATTTGTGCAAATATTACGATGATACCAACCATAAAAACCGAATAAATAAACCGCAAGCTAATGCCAGAGTCGGGATCAAGTTTTATAGCGGCCGATCCTCTGTCGGCGCATTTTAGAGCGGACGGAACGGTCAAATGTGTGACCTTTTTAGGAAATACGTCGTTGGCAAAAGTATAACATTGTTTTGGGATCTGAATACTTAGGGCTGTGATCCATCGAGGCTTATGTAACGCTTTATACTTTGTGCTTTTTGGTTATATATCAAAATGTAGTAAATAAAATTTAAAAGTTTCTTTATATACGTTAACAGTGGCGGTGAAATTATTTAAGATTGTAATAAATTACTAATAACCCCGTATGACGGTAAAAATCAACTAAAGACAAATGCGCGATTGGGTGCTTCGGAACCCTAGCAGTCATGGCGTCAGGCAGGGTTCGTATCCTGTCCGGGGATATTATGCAATGCCCCTGGTCTGTCCCTCTCGGTAGAGGCTCTATTTGTTTTGTAACTTGGCTGTATCTTTCTTAATAATTGTCGTTAATAAGTGCTTCTTTGATGCCTAAATTTAATAAACGAGTTATCTCATCTGATATCATCGGAATTGCAAACCTTTAAAGAATAATAATGCAAATATAATAGAAATCTTGATAGTTTGTGGTGAGCTCTCCTAATTAATTTAATTAATACTAGTAAATAGATTAAAATAGCTTAAAAAGAAGAATCCAAACCGCTAATCTTTTCATCGTTCCTCTTTTGTCTCCAACATTTTAATTAGATACAACTTAGTCTTAGAATGAGCTTCGCCTACAAATTTCTTTAGCCATTTGCCAATAATGAATATTATATAATATTGAATCAAATAGAATTGTTATAAAATAATATTATGTATTTCTATCATGAAGTATATGATTGATTAGATTTTTAGTGCACTAAACTGCTTAGCGAAACACAATTTAACTATTTAAAGATAATAGTTACATTATCATCGGACACGAATAGTCAAAAGACGAAGGTTCGTGTCACGTCCAATGATGTAATTTTTATTTGTCAAAAATCATAATTGCTAAATTATTCTGATTTACGTTTTGTAACGTTACTCGAAGAGCTGAAGGTAATATTCAAGTTACATTTTTGACCGAGTGAGCGAAGCTTCTCTGCTTTAACTGACCAAATTGACTTTTATATATCCGTAAGTTTGTTCGGTTGTTCGTTGGTCTTCCTGTACAAGTCGCATTTTTCAACCAATCTTGACAAAACTTGGTATGCATGTTCTACTATTAAATATATATTTTTTGTTGCTGTGGTTTTGATTTTTCCAAGAAGGAAGAATGGAAGGCGAAATGGAAAAAGGGGGAAGTTTGCTGCGTTACTATTTACCGACCGATTTTGATTAGATTTGGTAACACGAAACAAAGTAGTAAGTAAAACAGATTATACGCTAACTATTAAGATACTAAGTGCTCGCGAGGTCTACTGTTCGCAGAACTACTAGTTTAGTTAAAGTACCGTTGACGTTACCATTGTTTGAAATAACGAAGGCAATAAGATATAGATATAGAAGATGACAATTGTATCAAAATGTAACACAAATCTATTGAAAACATAACGAAGTTTACGGTTTTATAGTTGGATTTTTTTATGCATACTTATTGAAGGTAGTAGACAATCACTCGCACCTGAGGTAAAACACTCTGCTTTCTACTTTTCATCGCTTACGAGGAAACCAATGAAGAAATAGTAACTGTCAATACATTTCTTACAATGATTTCACTTTGTTTTAGTCCTCCACTGGATAAAATCGGCATAATACATTTATTCAAATAAAATTCTTCTTTGAAATTAGATTTGTTTCCCGTGGTATAAAATTGTGGTGATGATGGTAAGGGTCTCATTTGCCTACAGATTTAAAGATGTAGACGTCAAATTCACATCGCATCAAATATTGTTTATTTTTTAATATTAGGTAATTGATAATTACACCAATGGGTTAAGCAAGAAAAAATAACGACATGATTTTTTATCATTGTCTTAATTGCTGGATAATGCGATAGGTTAAAAAATTTGCTGAGATTGTTTAGATTTTTAAACTTATGTCCTTGAGCATAATGTATCATAAAGCTTCCTTTGTCTGCTTTTGACGTATATGAAAAGTTAAATGAAGAAATTTGGTTGCTAGATCTTGTACTAACTGCGTCTTGGGCAATTAAAACTTACAGTCGACGTTTGTTTTGGAACTTATTGCGGCAGTGATTCAGTTGCACATTCAGCTTTTATAATTAAATAAGTTTAAACTCTTGAAATGCGCATATTCAATGATCTGTGGTCTTTCTGTAAGTAGAAAGTCCCTTGCTTGATTGTGAAGTATTTTAAAGTTTTGAATACTTCTAGAAACTTTAATTAAGGCAATTTTTAATCAATCAAATTGCAACTTACCGCTCTTATTATGTGGTACTTTTATGCTTCTTCTTGTCAGTACGTTTAAGGTTTTGTAAGTAACCCAGCCCTACATTCAGATGCTAGGCGCTGTTCCTTGATTCATACATTGCTTCCAAATATTGGTGTTGTTGGACAATTTAACTTTGGATAATTACGTGAGTTTTCTTATGTATACATAATAAGATTTTTCAGATTGAATTGATTAGTGTTGCAGTATGACCAGTTTTTGGTACTTAATGCAATAATACACAAAAAATAGACAAAGTTGATATATATTTTCTTATTATCGTAACTTTACAGCCTTTTGTTTCCGATTTCACCTATACATCATCAATGGCATTTATATTAACTAAAGTGTGGTTCAGACTGGTGTCTACAGAGTACATTGTTTCGTCCAAGCCTGGGGGTGATACCATATGCTATTTTATTAAAATATTTATATGAACTACATTCGTGATAACATTTAGGCGGCATCTAAATATTATCAAATTGTATATATACCAATTTTAATTAGAGTATGTATGCTCATACTGCGAGCAGCTTATTTAATTATAATGGCTTTTGTCTTGATTGGCTTTTACAAAAAAAAAAAACCTTATGTTTTCTTCTGACAATTAGTGTTACACTTTTTAAATTAATATGCACCGTTTTAGTTTGTTTCGGTTAGCGAAAAGGAATTTTGCAATGGAATTCAAATAGTTGTGTGATCATACGGGAGGGGCTGCCGATTATATTTAGTTCACTGTGTCTGATCTAATCGTCGTTTGCCGATTTTGACTTACTGTAAAAGCATTTAGATGTTAGTGTTATTTGTTCGTTGTTTACTGAGTTTTGTTTAGTACATGGCAGTTGCCACCCAGAGTTATACTCTCTTCAAACTCTGTGGGACATTATAAAAGAACATTGTATCTAGTAGGTGTTATGGAGGAGGGCGTTGCTATCTGCGACACAGTCTTTGTACTATAGCGGTTAGCATCGTTCATTGTATTTTGTTTCTTATGTGTTTCTGTTCCACAAATAAAGATTATTATTATTATTATTATATTGAATGCGTCAACATAAAGCACAGCTGTAAGGATAGTGGTAGACGAGTGTCGCGGCGGGTTAAAAGGTCATGTGTACGTTTAAAAAGTGCTAAGCCATGTTGCGCGTACACAAAGTGTATACACATTTTAAGACCTCGAGTTTGTAACTAATTTTATCAGATCCCATACACTCCACCGGTATAAATTTACTTTTTGTTAGTCAAACTATTCAAGGGTTGTATTTGAATTTGAACTTTTATGCGTAGTTCGGGAATAAACCGAAAAAACGTAGACACTGGTCGGGTTAATACTAGATACTGTGCGACGGTAGTAGAGCTGGCAGACTACTTGAAAAATATTTAGCATCACGACGGTCTCTACTAAAACGGAATCTCATAAGCAAATGAACAAAACGTAATTCTGTTAAAAACAAGTCTAAGCTAAGGCCTTATTATTTCTTATTTATTTGGGATAATAAAGAAGAAGACTAAGCCAAAGATAAAGCATAAAAAGAGGAAGATTAATAATTGTAAAATAATTGATAGGTGAATGCAGATAATTCAAATTAATATTGGAAGACGACAATAGTGTTTGTTACGAGCCCTCGTACGACATAGGATGTCTATGAAGATAGTTCAGTGTACACTCTAGGATGCTCTGTAAACCAGTGCTTTGTAAACTACTTAAAACAAGTTTAGTGTGATGTTTAAGCCATTAGTAGCAGCCCGTGACCATTGAATTACTGCGTGAGAAGGGAAGGTGCTCGCTATAAATTCGCACGTGGCGATAGTAATTCACGTCAACACGTGATTTATAAAGCGGAGAGCACGTTTTTGTGTACTGCGTTTTAGTTTCCGAACCTGTTTCCTTGCAGTTTGCGGCCTTGAGTTACATTGTTCCACTGCTATGAAGTAAATCGTTTTCAATGTTTCTTTCTATAATGTATCCTAGCAATCTTTATAAAGTTGCATTTATGTCAATACTTGTGTCAGTTAACTGGATTACGAGAGACAGAAAGCTTTTGTCTTAAATAGACAACGTAACGGTGATATGCGATTTGGATTGCATTAACCACATATGTCGCAATTCATGGAAAAATGGTAAGATTTCTGAGAAAGCAATTGTATTATTGGCCAAATATGGCTATTGGCGAGTTAAATTCGAATAAAATAAAATAAAAATCTAGGGGTTAAATAGTAGGATAAGATAGGATAAAAATGTAAATCAGAATCAATAGCTACCTGCATGAGACTATTATGATGATTTATGAAAAACACTTTTTTTCTTCATTAGTGGACTCATACTTTGTTTATTTGCTACTACATTAACGTAGAGTTATTGGAGGAGTGTTAAGTTGATGTGTAAAGTTTGAGTATTTTTCTGTCACTTGGTTTTAATTTAATGATGTGATAATATAACGTATTCTACGGTTTAAATAGTTTTAGTAAGAATGTAAATCAGAATCTATAATTTGCTAATTATTAGTTATTAACTTAGAGTTATTCGAGGAAAATAATGTGTAAAGGTTAAGTCTTTTTCAGTCATTCGGTTTTAGTTTAACGAAATAGTACTTATTCACCAATCCAATACACTCGCACACGTGCACCTGAGAAAGGTTGGGAGAAATGGAATCGTTGCTTATTGTTTTTTTACTATCCTACTGATAACATATAAAATTTTAAATTTCTATGTAAAAATGATTTCTAGGTTCTTATTAGTATTAAAATAACATGTAATAAGCCAACATATGTATTATATATTTAAACAGTTAACATTTATATCCAGTATTGATCTGGGTTTGGCTGCAGCCCTCGGTGTACCAGCGCGGCTTTATGCAAGTTGTATTTGGCCCCCAGTGTACCACCACGTTTTACTAGGTTAATGATATAAAAATAATAACAGAAATCATTTATTTGCAAGAAATTAACTATAAAGTTGAAATAGAACGGACTCATAACTTACTCACCAAGGCATGCAAAACAATTTATCAAGTTAACATTCTTATAGAATATGAACCTATAAAAATATGAATTATACAACACAATACATACAATATCAATTCTTAAAGTAATTAGGCAAATATAAACTTGAATACTTTAGGTATGTGTAACCGTGAAAACGTATCATAGTATTTACACATTTTCAATTAACAAGCCCTGGACCTCCTATACTCTTCACTGTATATACACTAAACTCTAATCAAAGCAGGTCAACGGAAGTTTAAAAGGCACTGAAAGCTTTAAAGAGCTTACGACTTTGAAAGCTCGCGATACCCATTCAGAGCTCGGTAAAGGTGACACAGTAAAGAGCTTTATTTCGCTAGAAAGTTTTAATTGTGTATTACATTCTGAAAGTAAGTTTCCTGTTGTTGGGAGAGATGTTTAAAAAGGCCTAGTGTTCATTGTCATGTTTGTTTTAAAAACAGCATCGAAATGACGAGATAAGTCGTCATTGAGTTTGGTACGATCAGCGGCTTTGCGTTTTTAAATCTTTACGCAACATCTTCAATAATTCTGAATTTTTACCTAAAATGAAGAATGAAAATGAAGTGAAAAATTCAAAATAGATTTTTTTAATTTTTCAGCTCTAAAAGGGTGAATTAAATTTATTTATGTTTTTTTCAAATCCCATAGGCTAAGCGACCAAAGCTAAGGCAGGTCAGTTAGTCATGTATATATTTCTTGATATACGTCTCTAGTAATACAGTTTTGTTCCAACAGACAATAAAATAAGATAATTAAGATTTCACTTCTTGGTTTTTAAAAGTATTACATGTTAACTCAATCCAGAGAAGTTTATATTTAAACTAGGAATGTTTATTTTATTTAAATAAATTCTACTTTCTACTAATATTATAAACGCGAAAGTTTCTGAGTATTGATGTATGGATGTGTGGATCTTTGTTACTCTTTCACGCTCATACGGCGGGAACAATTTTGATGAAATGGAGGTTGATAAGGCGCTAGATTAACACATAGAATACTTTTTACCAACATCATCATCCATCACCACGCGGGTGAAAAAGCGTAATATGCTTGGGCACAGCATGGACGAGATAATAAGATCTCCGCCCACGTCAAGATCGTTCGTAATGATGACAGTTCTATCAAAGTTTGTGTCAGTTTCTGATAGCTAGTCGAAAGACAAGTCAATTTGACAGCTCGATACACTAGACGTGATTGGCGACCGTCAAGGGTGATGAAAGTAATGACTGTTTTTTTCCATGGTGATTAATTTTAAATGTGTAACTGTACTTAATTATTACTTTTTACTGATTGATATACTGAGCATTTAAATTTACTCATATAATACTACTATAGCAATTGCGTTTAACCATGTACATATTTTATGACGTTTTGATATAAAGGTAGATATGACCTTGGAGAAGATAATAAGCTAGTCGAAATACTATTCCTGCGCAGACGTACTCGCGGGCACCAGCTAGTGAACTAATATACTTAATGAAATGAGTATAAGGTAATTAGAATCTTAAACATAACATATCTGTATATCTAGAAACCCCTAACTGATCTAAAGTTATAAACACACATACACAATACAGTGTTGCTATTATAGGTAGAGTTTGTATTTTTTTTTTATTGTTATTATTTTACTATTGCAGGTATTTGTTACATACTCTCAATAAAAATCTTATCAATATGAAGAAACAAGGATGAATTCATCTTCGGATTGTACGTCTTTTAATGCTGAATAATTATTATTTATCTACACGTGTGTCTTCGCCTCATTTTAATGTTTGGTAAGTTTAAAGTTTCTGAAGAGGCGTCCAACTCGAACATTCTGCGACAGCTCATGTATATTAAGGATTATAAATGTTTGAGAGATTTCGTATTAACTTAATCTAAGAAACTAAAGACTCTGTATCCTCAGACTTTTCATTTGAAAGAAGTTGTGTACACGGGCTACGAATTCTACTTGAATGAATATTTATAATATTAATTTACTTGTATACTATGTAAATGTTGGGACAAATTTGAATTATATTTAAAATTCGATGCTCGGACCAGAACCTCGGTGGCCTAGTTGGTCAATGGCGTCCGACACGGATAGTCAGAAGACGCGGGTTCGAATCCCGCCCGAGGATGGAATTTTTCTCTCTATAAATTTCAATGTTTGAGATCGCTAAAGCAGGCGTTAGTGCTTTAAAAAGTAATACTATAAAAAATTACAAGGGCTGCGATGTAAATACGAAAGTTTAAGTATTTCTAAATAATGCTACTTTCGGTTGGATGGTACTGTTAAACTGTCCAATAGATGTCGCTCCGTCCCCGCAAGACGGTTAGTCAAATAGAGAGTTAAAATTCGATGCTCGGACCAGAATCTCGGTGGCCTAGTTGATCAATGGCGTCTGACACGGATAGTCAGAAGACGCGGGTTCGAATCCCGTCCGAGGATGGAATTTTTCTCTCTATAAATTTCAATGTTTGAGATCGCTAAAGCAGGCGTTAGTGCTTTAAAAAGTAATACTATAAACATTTGAATTAATAAACATTCCACATAAATTGCATTCCTGAACTATTTTTTTTATGAGATAGGCTGGCTTTTAAAGAGCATGTGGCTAACCTGATTGTTAGTTATTACCGTCGCCCACGGACATCTGCAATACCAGAGGTCCTCGAGGTTGCGGTGCCGGCCTTTGTGGAAGATAAGCTCTCTTCTTGAAGGTTCCCAAGTCCTGTCGGAAATACATTAAATAGCAGCTGCCACATACTGATAGTGTGAAGCAAAAAGTGCCGCCAGAATCGCACAGTTGTGGACTCCCAGACGTCAACATTATGTCTGTGACATTTCATGTTCTGTCGTACAAATAAATACCTACTTTAAACCTATGTAGATTTCACTTTATAAGAAAGGCTACTATCCTACTAAATATATTACCTGTGAACATAAATATTTATGCAGTTAAATGTAAGTGAATGGGACAAATGAGAATAAACTTAACGATATGTCCCACATAAATTGCATTAATTTAGTGTAAATAACAAGTAAACATTTATTTTGTTTATTTTTTTAGATTACAATGTGAGTGTCAAAAAGCGTGCATCGTTTTGCTACTACCAGCAGAGCGCCCGCGAAGATATTTCGTTGGCAAACCTCCGATCATCGTCAGACAGTATCGAGTCTTCACCGGATGGAACTGCGCGCCATAGATAGGTAAGATTGCGCCTTCATTATAATTAGATTTTAATAAGTACTTATTTACCAATAACCCATATCTGTCTTCATCGATATCATATGAACTGTGGGTTTATCATATTATACAATACTTTGTAGCGTGCGTGTATCGCGACCGCAACCTCTGCAAGGGCAGAATATGCTATGCTATGTATATACATACATATGTGTAGTCTAAAATATGATTCTCCTCTCGGTAACTTGGAAAAATCTTTTGCTTATGCTCATGTTTATAACAATTTTATCATTCCACGAACCAGCACTTTCACCCGCGCCGCGGTGGGAACTCATCTTACTGTCGAGGAAAGCTCTTTTCAATAAGAAAATCTCCCAAAACCAATGTCATAACATAAAGTAGGTTTTACTCTATAAGAAAGTACGTAATACAAAGTACTTAGTTAAGTACAAAATAGTTATTACAAGTAAGTTGTTGCTTCACTTTAGTAGATTAATATATTTTATGAAAGAAGCTTGTAAATATTTTAGGACTTTAGTTAATTTAAGTTCTTTACAAACACTTCAAAGTTTGACCTGGATGAACTGTTTCTCTTTACATTAAATGTCATCTGTGTCTCAAAAACTTTTGTTTCAATATGTAACATCAATATTAAAGATGGTAGGTAGAAGAAGAAGAAGGACGTGTGCCCGTTTTGGTATTAATACCGCGAAGCCAAATATTCTGCCCCAAACAGTAGTATATGTATATAAGTTCTATATTGAGAAATAAAAGGGCATTTTTACAAGTACATTTACGGGCAAATAAAATGAAAAAAGAAGTATAACGTCTCAAGCTCAATAGCAGTGTCTCGTAAACTTTTAAAATTAAATTGATTAAATACGAGACAAAATGATTGCCCCACGTGTAGATTTATATGGCTTAAGGATACGTATGTTTCGTCTATGGGTCCATAAGAAAATATATTGTAAAATAAACATCAATACCGTAAACATCTATATGGTATCTACACTAATATTGTAAAGAGAAAATAAATGTTTGTTTGTTTGTATTGAATAGGCTTCGCAACTAATAATGTATAATTCCAAATAAAGGTAACCCAAGATGTTCATCCATATACCTACTGCATTTATATAAGAATCAATTTTGTTGAGCTCTGTTGAGTTAAAATCGATTACTTTATCTTAGCTGTATTTGTAATATGTGTTAACTATTATATTATGTAATCTTGTTTCAGTTTCCAATATTTCGGTACCGTTGCATGATCAATACTATTATTATAAAGAGGAAAGATTTGTATGTTTGTAACGAATTGGCTCAAAAAGTACTAGACCGATTTCAAAAATTCTTTCACCATTGGAAAGCTACATTTACCCTGACTAACAATGGCTATATAAGATTCATCATTATCATCATCCATATCGCAATACGCGGAGAGCAGCTAGTCACAAATAAATTGAAAGAAATTCACATATACCCTTCGGAAATACACAGTAAACATTTTTAATCCCGTTATTTTTTGTATAAGTTACCATAATAGAGTAAGAAAATGAGAAACTTTTGTACGAGTAGAGGCTACCGTCTTTAAGCATATTTTTGGGTAACTGCTACTATTATTACAGGCAGCTTGATATGTTCGCCACTTGATACGATAAAAAAATATTACTAGCCGCGCCCCGCGGTTTCATCCGATTGGTGATGGATGATGATGACAAGTATCTTATGTCCTTCCCGGGGTATAATCTATCTCTTTTCCAAATTTCTTTTAAATTTATTTAGCAGTTTAGGCGTGAAAGCAAAACAAACAAACAACCTTACTTTTGCATATATAATACTAGCGACTGGCCGCAAGTTCGTTCGCTTAGTAACCTCCCATCTTTTTTAAAAAATTTTAATGTAGAACCTTTTACAAAGTAGGTATAAGAAACAGTCAAAAAAGTTATAAGTATATATATAATTACCATCTTAAAATATTACCATCTTAAAATATGCTATTGGAATATGTTTGTGACATGAAATTAAACTTATTAAGTAGGTACTATTGATTTAATTAATTTTGTGAGATAAATGTAATTGTATTTTGTGACGTTTTTATCTCAATAAACCATTTATTATTATTATTCAAATAAAATAACGGATTTCTACCGGTCTTTTACAAAGGCATAAGTAGGGCTGTAGCCAACACTTAGAGGCCTGTTTGGTATAAAAATACAAAGTAGTATAAAAAACAGAAACATTGGGATGGATGGTGACATGGTATATCTATTATAAAAATGGTTAAAATGGCAAGGCTATTGATATGATTTTATTAGTGATAAGAAGATAGTCGGCTATGGATGAGACTACGGCACCTACGGCACGGCCAATTTCAGTCTCATTTAAAAAATTATATTATTCATATTATAACTAGCTGACCCGCCAGCGGCTTCGCTCGCTTGGTCTTGGTGTAGTGGAAGTGCCGTTTTGGAACCTCGAGGTCTTGGGTTCAATCCCCGGGTTGGACAGTTATTGGGTTTTTCTGAGAAACAAAACTGTTCTCAATAACAGTCCGGAGACTGGAACAGTGCCCCGTAGGCTCGCCCCCTGTTACATGATCACATGACCAAAAACATATATGGCGAAACATAGGCGTTGAAAACATCGCTGCTTCCCCTTCGAGGATTATATAGGCAAAAAGTATCGATTTACTCAAGATGACTGATGTTACCGCTCCGCGGTTTCACCTCCGTGGTGATGGATGGTGATGATGAGGATAAGTATCCTATTAAAATACCGCTGCTTACCCCTTCGAGGATATATAGGAATTATTAATTATGGGTTTAAATTATTGGTTATGTTGTGTTTAAAAATAACATGTAAATATTGCTATATATTTATATATATATAAATATATATATATATATAAATATATATATATATATATATATATATATATATATATATATATATATATATATATATATATATATATATATATATATATATATATATATATATATATATAATATAGCGTGACAAGGAAGAATACGGGTTAATTTTTATGTAAATAAGATAGATATATTATATACATAAAATACTATACTATACAATATTCGTATCTTTAATTAGGATGTATCATTTTAAGCGTGAATTATAAAAATATGGACGTCGTCATAAACCCTGAAACGCCACTTCAAACCACATTTAAGCACGAATTTTAGGTTTTTAATTTCGGACATTTCACTTTGAAGACATAATTTTTTTCAAACGCGCTACTGCTTTTTTTCTACGCTTTTTTGTCGAATAGATTTGAGAACTTCAGTTTTGCTTTGTGAAAATACATTTGATTCGTTTTCACCGCTTAGAGAATTATTTTCTTTGCTTGTATTTTACTTTTATGATTGAGTTAGCAGGGTTTCTAGCGCCCCGTTTTCATTTCTATCTTTTCAGCATTTTCATTGTTACGAAAAGTTAACGATAACCTATTTTCAGGATAATATGTAGGTATGAGGTTCGATTCTTTATGAGGTTATAAATCTGTATCTGTAGGGCAAATGATTTTATGTTTTTTGGGACTTTTAAGTATTTTCTACCGACTTCCAAAAAAGAAGGCAGTACTCAATTCGACTGTATTTTTTATAATTGTTACCTCTCAACTTTCAACTGGGTAAACCTATTCTCAAATTTCTTGTTGTTCTTGTTTGAAAGCTGGTGCATCCCGTGTGGTCCCATTTAAATTTCATTAAATTTGGTTCAGTGTTTTTTGAGTCACACTCCAATAGCTAAATAGAGATTCTCTAAGAGCAAACATCGTTGCATTTTTGACAACATCCGTGAAACAAATGACGAGATGACAAGAAACGTTGGATAAACAACTTTATGTACAAAGGCGATATGTCACAAACTATTTGACATCGGTGAGCTAGTCGACGAGCTCGTCGACGAATCATTAGAGAATCGCACGGCTGTAATAATTCGTCGACGAGCACACCGTTATCAAATACTTTGAGATATCGCCCTTGTACACAAGGTTGCTTTTCCAACGTTTCTGGTATGTCGTCATTTGTTTCACGGATGTTGTCAAAAATGCAACGATGTTTGCTCTTAGATAATCGCACGGCTACACGCTCCTTGAGAAAGACCACCGGATGTTGTTGAAACTATAGTTGGAAAGATCTGACTTATTTATGTGAGTGATTCTCATTTTTCTTGTTGAGTTTATGATAAAGGCATTTGACAAACTCAGTTTAATTCACCTGAAAATGTGAAAGTGCATAATTATTTTATATATATTATTAAAATTGGAAAATTTAACTGTAGTTTACCAAATTACAAAATTATACTACTATAAATATAATTATAAGATAATTAACGTATTAATTACGTTAATTGTAATATTACGAGATGGCTGAAGATAATGTTATTACTGACTAAATTCCCCCGAACACT
Organism: Selenia dentaria; assembly: GCA_917880725.1. Taxonomy (NCBI): domain Eukaryota; kingdom Metazoa; phylum Arthropoda; class Insecta; order Lepidoptera; family Geometridae; genus Selenia; species Selenia dentaria. The sequence continues at coordinate 26,597,196 of OU862893.1, forward strand.
TTCACTCTATACTAAACACCAGAAGCAGACCAGTCATTAACTCTGATGTTAAGTAAGTATCATCAAACGCAGAGCCTTAGCTGCTGGGGCTGCAAATTTTCAATTTTAGATTGTGATGCCTTTTTTGTTGTAACCATCTACTAAGGAAGATTTTTTGGAAGTTTCACTCCTAAGGAGGTAAAGCGAGTGAAGCCGCTGGAGGGTCAACTATTAACATAACAGATTACCTACATCATATACAAACTCAAGCTCACTGCCTTTTGTCGAAAAGTGCTCGTCGCGGAACTATGGCCAGTAGGCCGAGCACGAAAATTTGTTTAAGTATAACGTAATCGCAACGTTAACGTATTTAGTACAAACTGTCATTTATCTAGTACAATAGTGGCACAGATAACTCGTAGTTTGTACTGAATACGATAAACGATACGATAACGTTACACTTGAGCAGATTTTCGTGCTCGGCCCACCGGTCGATCTTAAATTAAAAATTCTTGGTTCTGTCACAGCTTTGATTGATGATCCCCAGTTTATTAATTTATTTGCTTTTATTTATTTATCAGTTTGTCATAAAATACATCTGTTTATTTATATTATTAACTAGCACCTGTAAACTTTGTGAAGGTAAAGTAGTAGCATGTTCAAAGCGTTTCTGATATTAAAGCCCTCAGTCTCTGTAGTTTTCAGAGTAACAGATGTTTAGGCTGACCATGTCGGAGGCTTTCGGCTATCTGAAAATTCTGACACTTTGACTGGAATCTAGCGTATTAGTCAACCAAACTTTAAAGCTAAAACAAGCCCCTACTTAAAAGTCACACAACTCCTATAGACCTTCTAAAATATTTATCCAAAACTTAATTACTGAGAACTCTCTCGAAGACAGTCTGATGGTTGACAACTCAATGTAATTAATTAAGATGGCGCTTTGAGAATGCATGCCGCAACGCAAATAAGGTTTTATCTCGCCGAGAGTTTTGGCTCAGTAAGGTACGATGCGGAATGGTATCTAAGTTCTACGCTGCCTCAAGGTAAAGATTGAATCGGTGGAAAATTGTACGAACAGAAAAACGGAAGATGGTCAGACTACGGTATGAAATCCGTGATATTTATTTATTACCTGCTGCTCTCCGTAGTTTCACCAGCACAGTGACGATTAAGGATGATGATGAATCAAATATAGCCTATGTTACTCAGGGTGAATGTAGGTTTCCAATGGTGAAAGATTTTTTAAATTGGCACAGTAGTTTTGAGTTTATTTATTACTAACATACAATTTTTTCCACTTTATAATATTAGTGTCGAAGTGTAGATTAGCTCCCGACATTTACCAACGGTGCTGCAAGCGCTATGATGGAGGCATGAAAGGTCATTGCTTTTGTATAGTTACATTGCGACTCATATTAACCACAGAAATAATAAGAATAGATTATAAATAAGAAAATTATAAATACTCTTAAAGTGTATGTATTAAGTGAGTAAAAATTAAGACTAACTGTAGTATATGGAGATAAGTGAAACTACCGCTTCAGACGAGCATTGGTTTATTACTGGCTGTCGCGACTCACACGCCAGGTACAGATCGCGCGGCGAGAGTTTGGCTTTGATCTTCGGGTGGAGGGGATTACTGCGCATGGGTACTGTCGCGCCATGTGACAGAGAGAGACAAGAGTCCCTCGTCTTCGATGTGACAGAGAGAGACAAGAGTCCTTCGTCCCTCTAGCCACCCTGTGATACCCAATTTTTGACTTCTGCGCAATAACGGTCAAAGCCAAACTCTCGCCGCGCGATCTGTAAGTATGGTATTGACAAGTAGGTAGGTACGTATGACAACGCGTGTAGGTACACTTCACTAACAAAATAAAAAAGTTATATATATGTTGAAGCTGTAATTGTACACATCAAATTGCTAGGTAAAATTAGTACCTAAATTTTCACATAGATGGCGCTGTATGTCGCTAACACGCGCAAGTGTTTGTTGCATAGCATTCTAGTAGGTCCGAGTGCATCGTCGATTATGTGCAAGGAAAACCTTTCGCTCTAGTAAATTGAGTTTATTTTTGGGCAATTTTGGAAGCTAGTGGTATCAGGTGTGGACCAAACCTCCGCCGTCAACAATACACATCATACATACTATACATACATAGATATTTTAATGTTATGGGGAAAGTAGGTACTTAGAGCAACACATTAATTTTAACATAACACTTTGCAGTTATGCGTTTTTTTAGTATTTATTAGGTTTCTTTTTTATTTAATTTTTTTTACTTCTGGCCGTTCTGTTACTATGTAGGTACACTTAAGTAAACAATAACTTTATTTCCATTTCTTGTATTTAGGCAAACATCTATCCGAAACGTTGCACAAATCTGAGTATAGCCCTTTTGCCTTATAAGCATCCCACTTTCTCCGTTGTTAGATAATGTAAACCATTGTATGCAAATTTTATTCGGCAATAATTGTTTTTAACCGACTACAAAAATAAAAGGAGGAGGTTCTCAAGTCGACGCGTATATTTTTTTTATGTATGATTACGCAAGACATTTAACATAGTAGTTCGATTTTGATTATTATTTTTTGTTTGGTAGAGTATACTTCCAAGTTAGTCCCATTTAAATTTCGTGAGTCCCATTCGGTTTAGCGGTTTTTAAGTTACAACCCAACAACTGAAAAGTGTTTCGCCTATATTGTAGTTGACTATGAAGGACAATTGATCTCGTATGTAGAAAGGTCACTATAAATATTGAAAAATGTTATTATGTATTTATCAAATAAATAAATTTTGAGAGGCAAGTCATGAGGGTTTCTTAGGAAGACACTTTTACACTTGATCAGGCAATAAACTCTTCTGAAAGTCAGTTTTAGTGGATGCCACCGCACTGTTTACTATCCTGCCTCTAAGCATGCAATGACTTCATCAAAGCTGTGTTAAGGATTGAAGGGCTCTGTAGATTGGTGAATGGGATTAAATAATAATATCTCAAAATGCACAATGCAGTCCTGTTTAGAACTGTAAAACTTAAATTCCTGAGGGATCATGTTTGCTGGTCAGGAGTGATGTTTACCATCAGGTAATCAGTTTGGTCGTCTCGTTACTTTTAATATATATTTTAACAAGTACAATTTGAAAAATTTAATACCGACTTCCATTATATTCAGTTATAGGAGTGTATTTCAAAAACTACTGGACCAAAATTGATAAAATTTAGGTGGGACCACACGTGGAGCACCAGCTTAATAACAGAATTTTGAGAATCGGTTCACCCAGTCGAAAGTTATGAGGTAACAAACATAAAAAAATACAGTCGAATTGAGTACCTCTTCCTTTTTTTGGAAGTCGGTAGAAAAGGGTACAAATTAGCAACAGTCAGTCTGAAATTTAAAGCTTATGGCCCTCGAAGATAGTTTGAAGTTTATGATCGACAACTGCCTATTCTCCGACTGGCCCAAAAATTCAGATACGAGATAACAGCGTAACCTCAAAGAAATTTTGCCTTGTGGCAGCTTTTTTAATAAAGCTTCACTCAGTTTTATGTCAGGATTATTTCTTTGTATACCGTAAGAACATCGTGTTGGTCAAATAAAATATAACTTTTTCATTATATAATTTTTTTGTCACCGCCATTAACAATAAAATATAGAATAATATTAATAGCGAATTCGCACACATGCGAACATAAAAATGTGCCTAGCATTGGCTAAGCACATTTTTCTATGTCATCATGTCATCATATAAAACCATGTCAGATTCCTTTTACTTATAAAATCCTTTCTCTTTTTCTATAGTTGTAATACGGAATTCGCCCTATTTACTATGGAATGAAACAGCATTGTATTACATATCCAAAACCACCTAGACTTAATTAGACAAAGTAATTAAATTAAAAAAATTGATAGTCTGACAGGTTTAAATCAAGTGAAATACTTGGTGGTGATGTATCTACAAGCTCATTCCATCATCACGCGAAATAAGCACAAGCTATCCGAACATGTAACGCGTCTCCACAGAATAAGTCATTCTTTTATGGGACAATGTATACGATTCTATAATAAAGTTCCCAATATTATCCGAGATTTGCCTATTAATAAGTTAAAAGTTACTATTAAAACTAAACTCTGTCAAAAAGGTTATTACAAAATTTCGGATTACTTGGAGGATAAACAGCTTGGCACTGATCACTCCAGGATCTATCTACTCGTGTACTAAGATGTCAAGGTGTAGCGTGTCTTGCCCTACTGATACCATTATTATGTTCTCTTTTGTAAGGCAACACACTGGAGCTACTATTTGTAGTACCTAAGTAAACACATTGTAAAAACATGTATATAAAAAGAATGGCCCCGGGTTTCTTGCCGCTTCTTCTCGGTAGGCTCTATATATTTTGGAACGCGGCGGTAGTCTTTAAAGTACATTATAATGAAAAATTGACGTTCATAAGTGCGTCTTTGATGCCTAAATTGAATAAATGATTTTGACTTTGACTTTGACTTTGACAAGTATCCGTCATGGCAGGCACTGCCACAGTGCCAGCTATTCTTTCTCTCATGCACTGCGCAAAACTTGGCAATGTTAAAATATAATGGTATCCCTCTAATATTATAGGTACTCGTAAATGTGAAAGTTGAGATGGATGGATGAATGGATGGATATCTGGATGTTTGTTACTCAATCACGGTAGAACGGTTGAACGGATCTGGTTGACATTTGGCACAGTTACGCAAATTATAGTCTAGAATAGCACATAGGCTACTTTTCATCATCATCATCACCACCCATCACCACGGAAGTAAAACCGCGGGGCGGTAACATCAGTCTAGCGGTCTTGAGTGAGTCGAGAGTTTGCCTGTATAATCTTCGAAGCAGCGGTGTTTTCTACACCTACGTTTCGCCATATATGTTTTTGGTCATGATTATGTAGTGTCAGTGTAGCCTATTGCCATCTACGGGGCACTGTTCCAGTGTCCGAACTGTTATTGAGAAAATCTTTCCTCCTCAGAAAACCCAATAACTGTCCAACCCGGGGATCGAACTTATGACCTCGAGGTTCCAATATGGCACTTCCACCACTACACCAAGACCAAGCGAGCAAAGCCGCTGGCGGGTCAGCTAGTAATATACATAATGCTGGTTCTCTAATAACATAAATGAAGATCCAAAGCATTTAGAGCCAACCTATTCTAATCTGATTTGTAACCTGTTTTTATGAAGGTTCAGTCAATAAACTTACTATCCTTCCTGATGTCATGCCAGTAGTTGACAAATAAACTAGCCTAAATCTCCTGTCACTAGTCTAAGTGAAAATAATTTATTTTCTGATCCAAATTCTGTGGAATGAGATCGCCATCAATCTTCTGAAGACGACCGCCATTTTCGCACCTGCCTCCTCGTTCGCGGAGTGTCCTGACTGAACAGTAATAAATAATCCTGAACCTTTTTTGAAAGCTGTCACTGTTGGATAGCGTTTTAATTAAAACCATTCTAGTTAACAGAAGTATTTGAAAGGATTTTATGACAGGCCTAGAGTAACTACAAGCTTATTCATTGAAAAATGTATTTGTATTCTATTCCTTTATCATATCTACAAAGACTAGGGTTTTGTGCCGGAAGGTAAAAAGAAATCCAGATGCATAGATGTAAAGTACGTATATAGTAATTAATATATAACTCTATGCACTGATGGTATTATTTCGACATCTGTTCGTTAGTTATTCCGTTAGTATTTCAGCACCGATTATTTTAGGCATTACAAAGGCTATCAGGTTGAAATTTAGTATCATCATCATCAGCATCTCAATGTTCCCTGCTGTACATAGACCTCCCTCATAATTTTATAAAAGGACCGGTTGGAAAGGGCCTGCATTCAATATCATCCTGCGACCTGAGTCGTCTGTCCACCTAGACCTAGACGCTGCTCCTGCCGGTCCGTGGTCTCCACACAAAACCTACCGGCCCCATCAGCCATTTGTTCTGCGTGCTATGTATATGCCCCGTTCCTAGTATATATATTTTGGTCTATGGTCTATACTCCCACTTTAACTAGCTAATCTTATGGGCCATGACGGTGACTTTAGTTCTTCTACGGATCTTCTCATTTCTTATTTGATCACGTAAGGAAACTCGAGCATAGATAAAGAATTTTATTTTTTGTGAATTATTAGCGAGTTTCATCTTTTTTAATAAATAGTTTCGAGCTATTTGAGCCATAATGCGGTAGAGTTCCCCGTGAATCTTTAAGAGATATATTTTAAGACTAACAATGCTTTCATGGTACATATTTAAAATTTTAATGTATGTTCTAAAACGTACATAAATTTAACTTTAACAGTGATCGATAACTTCGACGAAAATATTAGTTGATTGCAAGATGTTATGTTTTAATAAAAAATACATATGACGTGCCAATCACATTATTTAGAAGACACAGGTGTATGTAATAGAGTAAATTGTATACTTGGGAGTACCACCTCTGCCACGGCGACTCCCACCCTTGTATAGTTACAAGGGTGGGAGTCGCCGTGGCAGAGGTGGTACTTTTCAGTTTATCATAAAAACAACATGTACATTGTAATGAATAATCGAAAATGACTGCATCGAGCATCTTGCTCGTTCTTCTCGGCAGGGGCTGTATTTATTTATTTTGATGTTTCACTGTCACCCGTATTCCAACCGGTTTCGTAACCTTCTGGGTCACTTCTTCACAGAACCTTCGCGCACACAGTTGGTACAAGTGCGGATGCAGTCGTAGGCTAGATTATGTCGCTTTTTTCAGCCAGCAACTTACTTACATTTTTGCATACTGGAGTTGTCAAACTGACATAGAACGGCCGTTTTTTAAGATTTTTATTGATTAAGTTTCACCGATGTCAAATACTTTATGAGATATCGCCCTTGTGCATAAGGTTGTTTTTCCTACGTTTCTTGTCATCTCGTCATTTGTTTCGCGGATGTTGTCAAAGATGCAACGATCTTTGCTTTTAGAGAATTCTCAAAAAAATGCTCAAATGCTCAACCGTGTGATTCTCTAAGAGAGCTTTTTCGGTAAGCTCGTCGACGAGCGCATCGACGAATCATTACAGAATTGCACGGCTGAGCTTACATACTTTTTGTTTTCATCTGGTTCTAAAACACGAAACAAAAATTACACTGAAATCAAAATTTAAAACCACTTCAAGTTAATTCACTCACGATTCACGAAGCTGCCATTAAATACGTCAAAGTAAATGTGTTAACGGAAAAACTCATTTAAATCACCGCTCCAATGGCTTTCGGTGGAGAATTTGCGGAATCCATCAATTTGTAAGATTTCTTCGGCATTCAAGTAAATTCCCCCTCGTGCCGATAAATTAGACAGACCCTGATTTATTTGCCAAGTTTTTTATAGTATTCGCGGGTTAGGATTTTTTAGTACAATTTAAATGGAGAGGTTTGGCTAGTGGGATAAATTGTGTTAAAGTAACTGAGACAGAATTGTATGGGTGTTTGTGCTGCACCTATATTATTTGCTAGCTGAAGGTGTGTATTCAAAGATGAGTCTTTAGAAAATAAAGATAATAAAGACCCAAATAAGAGTCATCACCAGATGCCCTTATTAAAACCTTCTTGGGATGTGGATGCCTCACCACCACCCAAAATCATTCGTTATTACAAATTACGACAGCGTACATAATTCTTTCTAATTAGCGTAAATTGGTATTTACCTAATACAATGGTAGCGCAAATCTTGGTGCAAAGTTTGTCATGGTATAAATAAGCACCTACAAAGTATAATGTCCTTATAAGATAATTGTATTGGCGCAGACCACACGAAGGTAACGTGTTTTCGTTTCGTAAATTATTGTTACTCAGGTATTGTCAGGTACAAATACACAATACAATTTTACTGACCGTAAATTTATATTTAATATTATTTTATTATATTATAATTTTGACATTGATTTATACTCAATACATTTGACATCATTGTCCTAGTATTGTTGTGCTCTATTATTAGTGTAATTTTGATATTCCATTGTTATATTAAATTTGACATTTATTATTATATTATTTCACAACTATTTTAAGTAATGTAAATAGTAACTTATTGTTGACATGTAAATTAGGATTTCATGAATAAATATGAATATGATTATAATTTACTTTTGTGTAGTGGTACTATGACCGGGAAGGTACGAGGCGAACAGTACGCTGATGTATTTTTTCTTACATCCGCTTAAAATTATTTAAGTTTTATATATTCAATTACATACATACTCATGCTATTAAAATATTCCACTTTCTCTCATTCCGTCTTGTTAAATTATTTATAATTTTTTAACCGACTTCAAAAACCGATTTCTCCCTAATTTGTGGACTGATTCTCAAAATTATTTTTTCATTTGATAGAGTATATTTCCGAGGTAGTCCCATTTAAATTTCATCAAATTCGGTCAAGCAGTATTTGAGTTACACTCCAAAAACTGAAAAGTGTTACGCCTATCTTGAGTATATTATCATTGACGGTGAATGAAAATCGATCCCGTAAGTAGCACAAGGGTCACTAAAAATGCCGAAACATTTTTTTTACCAATAAACTGAACCAACTGCAACAACAAAAAGTATGAAATAACTTGTCGAACTCGGTACCATGCACACAATATTGTGATAATTGACCTACTTCTGAACTCTCATGGTGCTGACATCAACAAGTTCTTTCATACTTTTTGGTGTTGAAGTCGGTTCCATTTTTAATAATTTTTATTTTTATGTTGTCTTGATTTATAGTCGGATGTCGAGGTCCCAGTACATCCTTACAATTGTAACGCCAGCTGCTTTAACTTTAAAATCTACGTTGTAGCTGGTACTACCTAAAAGCCGTTGTTATTATTCTACCTAAATACATCGACTATAAGCTAAAGATCATAAAAGAACAACTGATTTTGAAGTAAAGAATTAAATATCAGCTTAAATAGTGCTATTCGTCAATTCAAATATAATTGTACCTGCAAGTACGTATATAAAACGTATCAATCCCGGTGTCAATCGAAAAAACATGACCCGAGAGGTCAAAACCATCGCAAAACTGGGTCATCAAAATCCCATTCTCGCGAAATACGCCATCGGATCGCGGATCCCGTAACGAACGCGGAAATATTCGTGCTAACCCGACTTTATATTAACTCGTAAATTCGAACAAACGACACATGTGCCTATTTCCTACACGGTTATTTGTCGCGCCGTGAATGGCTGCGAGGGTGGGTATTATCGAACAGATTGGCTGTAATATGAACAAATTTTTTTTTTCAGTTCGTTTTACCTATAAATTGCTTTCAAATATATATTTATCTACACGGATGAGAGGAAAACTCTATGCCACTCATGACAACAATGAAGTAACGTAAACGTATGTGTGCATAAAGATTTGTGTGTCGTGTTATATCGCCACTTTAAATCGGACATAGTGAGGAAATCCAGAGAATAGTGGTAGGACAGATTCTATTAACATCCTCAGTATTAAAAGTCTTTTTTTAAACAGGAAGTCTCCATTCACACCTGTCTATAACAGCCGTGTGATTCTGTAATGATTTATCGATGAGCTCGTCGACGAGCTCACCGATGTCAAATACTTTATGAGGCCTTTGTACATAAGGTTGTTCTTCCAACGTTTCTTGTCACCTTTTCATTTGTTTCACGGATCTTGTCAAGGATGCAACGATGTTTGCTCTTAGAGAATTGCACGGCAGTTCAGTGTCGCTTAGAGCCAACCATAGAAGGGAGTAACAAATAGAGTTAGATACTGTGTAACCATGACTGAGATAATGATAGTATTTCAATGTGTGCGTGATGTGTTGCCATAGCGGTGTGCGCTCGCACTATGAATGGGAATAATGTAAGCTATACGACTATCTTTAGTATCTATATTATACGAGTATCTTTAGTGTGGAAGCGGTGAAGAAGATGTTCTTATATCTATTGGTTACTCCCTCCAAACCAATTTGTGAGGAACTGGTCTCCACGACACAGGGAATCCTAGTGTGGAGACCAGGGTTTATAAAAAAATAACTGAAACTGTTACATATTATGGAAATTTACTAGTTATAAGAATGTTATCATTATTGGTGGTTGAAATAAATAATTATTCTTAATTCTTAATTCTCCTACGGAGCCCCCTAAAGTTTTGGGTGGCATTTAGCAAAACTAAGCGGTAATACACTATTGTTACACGATGAAATCCGATGTAACAAAATGCGTGAATAATAAACAAAGTAACTATGTACTTTTTTTATAATAAATATAATGACAACCACTGCAGGACTTTTCAATTAAGAGAAATCACGAAGTTTCAATTCTTGAAGGTTGCACCACCTATTCGAACTAACTAAGAAATGACGAAAAACGAATGCAGGCTAGTATTAAGATCCATAGAGCAAATCCGTGAATACGTAGATATAGAAATACGTAATAACTAGATTGTTGATACATACTAGATTTATATTGAGAAACGTTCTACTCGAGTGATTTATGCAATGGCTTCCCGAGAATCTTTGCGAGATAAATATTTAAGGAAATCAATATATTGTCTTTAGCTTTCTTGTATAAATTTGATTAATGTATAATCGTAAAAGTCTACGAATAATAGACTTATTATTATTCGTAGGTAAAAGTACATAAATTTATGTTAAGCAGTAATCATCACACTATTAACTCAAAGGATGGTTGTCCCTAGTTTAGGCTTGTGCAAACGAACAACTCATTTCTGAAACTGTGTGAGTTTTTGCAATAAGCTCCTTAAAGAAGTAACAAAGCTGATTTAACAGAGAATATTTAAGTAAAAACACATCTAATGAATAGAGAAGATTAGGGTAAAACCCGGATAGTTGCGTCGGTGGGATATATGCTGCGGTTTTGAATACGCTATGTTGGGGCCGTTGGTTAATTTGAAGTGCCCATCCCACACTTCCCACATGCTTCATTACCATGTCAACTGGTGGTATAGGTGCAAGCGTTTTGTCTGTGTGAGCGAAAATCTTCTGCGGCGAAACTTTAAAAGGCGTCCAAATTATATTGGTTTCTGTTGAATATTTTTTATACTGATTGTCTTTTTAGTCAACATTTTGTTTATGTGCATGTATTAGAGATTAAACTACACTGTTTATTACGTTTTATTGTTGAATAGTTTATATTTATTTTGTAATTAAAAAGGGCAAGTATCCGTACCAAAAAGGATAGATGATCTACTTTTGCGGATAGTTGCTCTATGGGCAACTATCCGCAAATGTGAATTCTTTAACGAGCAAAATAATTTTATATTCAGTTGATGTTTTTAACTGACCTAATTGACTAATGAATGCTAATGCCAAAGTTTATTTAACGTTAGCGTTTTTACATTACTATTATGGTTGTTTTTTGATGGATTAGTTAGAACATTATAACATAATTTTATTTTGTAATTTTGATTAGTATACTTAAATATGGATCATAATAAAGACTAAAACTAATAAATAATAAAAACTAAATCTGGAAATGATATTAATTTACTTTTGTCTTATAAAGTCATAGAGAGGCGTCTATCCCCGCACGAGGCAACTATCCCACGAAACATTTTTATCGTTAGGCAAGTATCCGGTACAGTAGGCAACTATCCTCTATTTCAGAGGTCAAATAAAACAGGATTCACTCGAAACCTATACTAATAATGTTTACAAAAATAGGCTAGTATACAATACAATACAATCATTTATTGATAACGCAAAGTTACAAGTCAATATAATAATAAAAATCGATACAAATCGTACCTACATCATTATTTAAATTTATCATAATTCATTAGGTATTAAGTAATTGAAACATGTCATATTATATAAATTAATACAAAATAAATTATGAAAATACATTAGATTCAAATAAAATACAATTATATAACAATATTACATAGATCAACGATACATAGGTCAAAATAATGTAACTATAATTATATACTTGGTAAATTGTAAAATTCGTCTACAGTGTAGAACGCGTGTTCTAAAAGACATTTTCTCAGTCTTAATTTAAAGACCATGGTGGAAGTTGCATCCGTTTTTATAGCATTCGGAAGACGGTTGTAAACAGAAGGGCCCATTACGTATACGAACCTCTCCGATTTGCGCAGCCTATGCACGGGAGTGACGAGGACGTGAGCGAACTTGTTACTGCGCAGAGCACGGTAAGTATTTACGCCTCTCTCCTGGTACTTATCGATATTATTATACGTGAAAATAGCGACTTGATATATAAGTTCACAAGGAAGAGGCATGATTTTCAGCTCCTTGAATAGGTCTCTGCACGACACGTCATCGGACACACCCACAATTGCGCGCACGGCTCTCTTCTGCATGACGAAGGCTCGCCCAACATCCGCGGCTCGCGCCCACAGCTCCACGCCATAGGTGAGGATGCTGTATAAAACATACAATACCTATCTATTGATATACATGTTACATTACTCTTTGTAAGTACATATTTTTAGTAATAGAGCTTTTTTGAAAAGCAGGGCAACTATCCGGCTTTTACCCTATTACTTAGAAGATAAAAATGAAGTGTTCTGTTCTTCTAACAAGACGTAATCCGGCGCCCATGTATTTTGTAAAATTACTTACAATTACAATTTATGCATATAATTTTGCGTAAAACTATTTTAAAGAATGGAAAGAAGCCTGTGAGGTTCTTGCCGATTCTTATAACCAGTAGTGACTCTATATATAAGGCCATTGTTAATTAGTGCACAATATGGAATGGGGAGTTTCGGAATCGATAACTGGTCATTATAGTGAAGAAAAAAGTACATGTTTTTTATTATTATGAATCCATATTCTTTGCTCCGCAGCTAATAACCTGTGCGCGACTGAACGCACGCCGCTACATCACATAATAGACAACAGTGACTACGCGAGCATACGACCTATCCACTTAGAATAAGTACAACGACGTACAAACCCACCTAGACGCGAATATTTACACAGCTGATGTCTATGCCTCAACGACGGCGGGCCCGGGCGGGTCATCGTCCGCACGGTGTACCTATTCTAAGCGGCTAGCTAGGTATGTCTCGCGTATTTACTGCTACCTATTCTGCGATGTAGCGGTGCGTCGGGTCGTACGTTCAGTCCAAGGCTATTAGCCGTGGAGCGGCGAATATTGGTTCATAATAATAAAAAAATATATGTCACAAAAGATACTTTAATGACTAGTTATCGATTCCAAACCACCCTGTTCAATATTGTGCACTAATCAATAAATACCTTATATACAGTAGATACTTTTGAAGTACGTACAATTTATAATAGATTAACGTTCATAAGAAGCTACGTCGCTGATGACTTAATTGAAGAAATTATTTTGAATATTAGATTGAATATACTTAGGTTTTTATTTGATAATAATAATAATATTTCTTTATTTCAGACAACAGGGTTTATACCACACTTGGTATACAAAAATTGTTATCACAAAAAAATAAAAAAAATCCTATTCAAATTTAACTTAAATTTGAATATACATAAGTATAGATTTATAGAAAATTAAAATACAAAAAATAAAAATTAAAAAGCATCATAAATTAAAAACATCAATAAAAAACAAATTAAATAAAAATATATATTGATAATTAGGTGGCAATTTCCACCCACCGTCAATATGTTGTTGTCAACATGAGTCTGTCTGCCTAGCTTCTGATGATTACATTGTTACACTTGTCAACTCTGGACATGAAGGACGCTATTCTTTTACGTTGGATGGCATTAAACGAGTCGACCCTAGTCTCTGCGTACATTTCAGAAGCACTGCAATAACGCTTCAGTCCCATCAGTTTCCTGAATATATTGTTGTAGGTGACTCGTATGCCATCGTGTGCCTTTTTCGTGTAATCTGTCCAGAGCTGACATGTGTAGAAAGTCTGGCAGAAGGACCTGAAAAGTGTAATTTTCACGTCTACGCAGTAACGTTTAAGCAGTAAGAGTCAACTCAAGTCACATAAATAAGCCATTCAGTTACTATACTGTCTAAGTCTCATTCTAGTCAATCGGTGGATACTTTATTACAACTTTCAAAGCTAATTGACGAGGATAACGCAAACACAATGTCATACACTTTGCCTACACACATGCACAGTAACGAACACTTAAAAGGTCCACTAATATTATACTAACAAAACGCTAACGAACACAATTATTAGAGAATTAAACAAAAACAAGTACAATTTGAAAAATGTAATAACGACTTCCATTTTATTCAGTTATTGGAGTGTATCTCAAAAACTACTGGACCGGATTTGATGAAATTTAAATCTAACGTTAAATCACACGGGAAGCACCAGCTTTCAAACAAAAATTTTGAAAACCGGTTTATCCAGTCGAAAGTTATGAGGTAACAAACATAAAACTCCTCCTTTTTTGGAAGTCGGTAGAAAATGATTGACATTGTTGGGTTTTTCCTACTATCCCTAATATGTACTTGTCTCTGGACCCTATTATACGTCTATAGACGTACCAACCTTCAGAATGAAAACGTGACATTGCCTTTATGACGGGCACAATTTATTGGAAAACGTGGCTGCACGTTACCTCTTTCCGACTCACTTACTCTATAGCTTTCTAAGAGAGATATATTGATGACGTGTTTGTATTAGTTATAGCTAAAAATACATTTTCTACCGACTTTCAAAAAGGAGGAGGCACTTAATCTGAGTGTATTTTTTGTTTGTTACCTCATAACTTTCGACTAGGTGAACTTCTCAAAATACTTTTTTTGAAATACGAATTTTCAAATTCGATCCGGTAGTTTTGAGTTGCACTCCAATAACTGAATAAAATTGAAGTCGGTATAAAGTTTTTCAAATTGTACTTGTGTGCAATGATCTTATATGAAAAAAGGTGGATATGGTACTCGCGTATAATACGGCAACAACAAATAATGTACTACTAATATAGCCACATTTGATATTATGCTCTCCGTCATAGAATGACGTCTAAGAACCTCTCTAACTTGACACCTTGACGTTCTTGTATGCGCGAAAGCTGGGACAACATAGACTTCGCGGCAGATCTAACATAACGAATCTTCCTCTTTGCAATTACAGATCAGTGATTTCATGCACGTTTTATGTTGTGCGTAAATAAAAAAGACATTTACGCATTCTTCGTCTTTCCGTAAGGTCCATAATTCCTACTTAAGCAGGCATTAAATTGAAATCCGAAATGCCGTATGTTTCCTAAGTGCAATGAAGGTTCAATAAAAGGAGTGATATAATAAGCGTAGATTTAAATTAAATATATTATTACTATTAGTAGTATGATTTCAGGAATTCGGTATGCTAAAAAAAATTAACCTATGCCAATTCCGAAACCATTTCGAGATTTTATGTTACAAACCCTTATTTTTCTACTCTGACCTTTTAAAACGATAAGATGCCATTTATTTTAACAAAAAACGATGAAATAATTCGACTTTCATTGACCTCTAAATGACGTCACTTTTTTGCACTTTTGTTTTGATTGAATAGAGACTTACGAATTAGTAGGTGTCACTGTCAAGTGTTCTAGTTTCTTTTTTTTTACTCGCGTGCTTTTCTTGGCTCCTCAACGCAACTACATATTTGTGCAAAAAAGTGACGTCATAGGATTCAAATTTTCAAAAAAATATTATAAAATAACTACTGAATATAAAACAAAAATATTGAAATTAGTTTCTTATAATGACCTAATCTACGAAATAAAAATATAAAAAAAATACCAAAAAAAAACTTTACATACCGAATTGCGACGTGTGTGGTTAATTTTAGCTGTCAAATTGACAGTTGAAATCGGAATCTTAAAACAGTATACATCTCAGTTAGAGCCACTATTGCGCGACTACTATCACTACTATTAACTATTCCGTGCCCCCACTGCCTTAGACAGTAATAAAATGTGTGATTGATACTCATCATTATTTTCAAACTCATAACTTCACTATAAAACATAATCAGTAATAACATTTTCCTGAATCCAGCGCCATTACGTGCTTAGACGTTGTGCAACATAATAAAAACTTCCCCGCAGTATGCAGTAGCCATAACGTCTCATTTTGTAAGTTTAAACATGGAGTTATGATGCTGTAGCGGGGGTCCTGCATTACATTAATGGACCATAATCCCTCTAATGGATTATATGTCAAATGTTCACAAACCGACTCCTGTTTTATCGGGCATATGTTTGTAATAAACAGTTCTAAACTTTATACTTACGAGTACATTATGTTTCTAACGTAGTTCTTATATCTTATTAATAATATAAATGCGTATGTTTGGATATATGGAGGTTTGTTACACAATCACGCCAGAACGGCTTAACCGATTTGGATAACATTTGGTATGTAAATAAATAGTTGAGGCGCTCTAATAGCCGTAGGATAGGTTCTTTTCATCATCATCATCATCATCCATCACCATGCGGGTGAAATTGCGGGGCGCAGCTAGTATAATATAAGATAAACAACTTTATTATACTTGAATGCAGTGGACAGGCCACATAGCACGCACAACTGATGGCCGATGGGGCCGGACTGTTCTGGAGTGGAGACTGCAAGCGCAGCGTAGGTCATCCACTGACAAGTTGGACAGACCTTATAAAGGTAGCAGGGCGACTTTGAATGCAGACCGCTTCCAATCGGTACTTTTGGAAATTTGGGGGAGGCATATGTTCAGCAGTGGACATCAATAAGGATTAACTGGGTAGTCTTTAAGACGAAAATAGGATAGAGATAACTGACACCGAGTAACAAGAAAATAACATGCCGGATCATGCCAATCAATTAGCATTTATCTTTTATAATGTTATGAATTAGAAAGATATTAAAGTAGTATTGCTTATTACATTAGTTATGGCCGTTTTTTTCTGTTTTTAGTAGACATGGCTGTCTCAGGTATTTTATTATGCTGTTTTGTCTCTATATATTTATCTACCGCCTTCCAAAAAAGAAGCTGGAACTCAATTCAACTGTTTTTTTTTATGTTTGTTACCTCATAACTTTTGACAGGGTGAACCGATACTCAAAATTATTTTTTTTTGTTTGAAAGCTTGTGCTTTCCGTGTCGCACCATTTATGTATATATATATTATTCCAATTTCATCAAATTTGGTCCAGTAGTTTTTGAGATACACTCCAATAACTAAATAGAACAATGGAAGTCGGTATTAAACTATTCAAATTGTACTTGTGCTCGAATTATTTATTAATAGTGAGAGAGTTTTCAGATGAGATTATTATACATCATTAATAGAATGCCCAGTAAAAATGTGTTTTTTTTACGAAACATTATCCTTCAAGTATAGACGTAATTATAACGTTTGGATGTCAGTCCTAGTTTTTAATAAAATTGTTTTGAATAGCGGCAGTGTCCCCGCGTGAAGCACACAGTATTTACCAAGAATGAGTCGGAGTTTATAAAATAAACTCATACCTACACGATGATATAAACGCGTTTAAAAGCTAACCGGGACATTAGGCATGTTAACAAAAGAAGCATTTATGGGACGTAGAGTGCAAAACCGTGTTCCTAAAGCGCGTAGGTAGAGGGTGCGATTCTCGTGGCCTCAGGGGTTTTATGGCCTTACGTGAAATACTTTTTTGGGAAATTATGAGTGACGCGTGGGCGCTGTTTTAGACAATCCCAGAGTTTCTATTTATGAGACAAGTGAGCTCACGCAACACATTTGGAATTTTTATCAATTTGTGACCAAATTTGCGATATTGGTATTGCTTACACTTAGAACTGTGTGAATTTTATTAAAAGAAATTCAAAATAAAATTAAATGAAATAATATTTAATTTTATTTTGAATTTTTGTGAGTTGCGGAACTTCAAAACCTAATCAATTCAACTAATTCTTCCGCAGAGCACACTCGCCTTTTAAGCTGTTACTCGATGGGAGTCGGGACTTTGGCTACATGCTTTGCCGTCTAAAAATGTTCGAAATGTTTTGGACAACAATACTTTCAGAATAGCCGTATCCCTACGAGTAGGTGCACCTTGCCAGGTCCCTCACCGTTGTGTCTGCGGTGAAATGGTGGATCGTTTCGGCCACCACGCACTCTCATGCGTAAAGAGCGCGGGGCGCATACCGCGGCACGCCAGCTTAAATGATATCAACTGTCGGGCCTTTGTGAGTGCTGTAAAGTCCCTAATAAAATGGCAAAAAATATACTTGTATTAATATTAATTAGGTTATTTCTCATTTAGGTAGTCCTGTACAGAATAGTAGCTTTATCCAAAAGGAAGTCAAATACTTTCTTTTAAATTTATTATCATAAAATTATTTATATACGTCAGCTTATTATATACTCGTATTGCCATACAGTTGGCATTTTGATTTTACTATGGATGTATGGATGTGAGAGGGACAACAACATGGAGAAATTGTTGCTGACCGGCAAGGTGGATGGAAAAAGATCAAGGGGTCGATTCCCCATGCGATGGTCAGACCAGATTCGCACCGTACTCAACACCACCGTATGTGAAGCCATTCACGCTGCCGAGGAAAGATCAACGTGGCGTGATGTTGTCTACCAAAAAATAATCCGTAGAGGTCACGACCCTCAGCATTGAGGATATACGACGCAAGGAGGAGGAAGGAGTATGGATGTATGGATGTTTGTTACTATTATATATTTATATTATATATTTCCGGTATATATTACGCGAGTCCTAGCCGGTTTTAAAGCGTAATTATGTTTGTTACTCTTTCAAGCTCAAATGACTATAGGCCAATTTTGATTTAATTTTGGTATAAGGTTGATGAGGCATTGGATTAACACATAGGATACTTTTAATCATCATCATCCATTACTACGCGGGTTAAACTGCGGGTGATATTTGGTATGGAGGTAGATGAGGCGCTGGATTAACATGTAGAATAGTTTTCATCATAATCCATCACAACGCGGGTGAAACCACAGAGGACAACTAAGTATAAAAACACACATTCACACACACACATACACACACACACACACACACACACACACACACACACTATCTCCGTACTACCAATATTTTTATTCTGTGTATGTTTTTTTTTTTTTTTTTTTTATGTACAATAGGTTAGCGCTTGACCACAACTCGCCTGATGTTAAGCGTAGTTGTGATCTACGATGGAGCGCGCTTACCTAGAAGATATCGATTCACTCTCGACTTAAAGACTCGTAGATTATATTTATCAGGAAACAGAGGCATCGGCAGTAAGTTCCACAGTTTGGCAGTTCGCACAATGTACCTAGAGTTTTTTAATATTAGTTACTTTGTATTAGTTAATTTTATTAAATGTTTTGTTGTAGTCACTTTCAATGTATTGTAACCCTAGACATAGTAATAATTTTATATCTCACTGTATAGCAAGCCGTTTATATCATATTTTATTCTTTTGTGATCCGCTTTAATTTCTTTAATTTGTGTCTCGGCAAACATCTGCCCGAACAGGGATATGCTGAAAACCAACGCAGCGCACGTCTGATGGACGCAAGCGCTGCTTATGCTGAGCACATTGATTTAATCAAAAGATTAAATCAATGGCTGAGCATAACCCTTTTGCCTGCTGGAAAGATGTTTTAATTGTGTCTTTTTATATAATTGTGTACTCATAAGGCAATAAGTGTTTTTTTATATATAAGGAATACTGAAATGTTAGGCGCCACTAAAAAATAATGGCATACCTACTCTTACTTTATTGGTCATCTAATTTTTTATTTGTTTCACTCAGCTGCACTGTAGAAAATTCATACTTGTTATACTCAGTTTCACTTCAATGCCCTCTCTATACGTTTTCTATATTGATACAAAAATGGAAGCGCCTTGTACCTTCGACATAAAAGTCAGGTGCTTTATTCCTTTATAGACATCTTTGGCGTTCACTGAACCGGCCATACATCACCTGAGTGAGACTTCAAAGTGCTTATCGGGTTTTATACATCATCTAGCGTGGAAGGATATAAAACATTAAAATATAACACTTCTATAGACTTTCTTATGATCCTTTTATACGTTTATGTTTGGTAGAGAGACCGACAAACCAAATGAGGGTGTTCGAGGGCCCACTTGGAGAATACAAGTTGGCCAAAAAAAATCCCTGACCCCCCAATTTTTTAAACTTTTTTTTGTGAATTTTCCCGTTTTCTCCGAAATTGTACTTATTTACCACCATAACATTTGTAAAATCTGTTTTAGACCGGATGATTTTAGTTGAATTTGGTCTCTAATACACCTTCAGGCAACGCAAAACAAAATTGGATACAAAACAGAGCTAACTAACTGATTTAGAGCTTATATAGTCTAAGCATCCGGTCTAAAACAGATTTACTATTGTTATGGTGGTAAATAAGTACAATTTCGGAGAAAACGGGAAAATGCTAAAAAAAATTTAAAAAAATTGGGGGGTTGGGGATTTTTTTTGGCCAACGTGTATTCTTCAAGTGGGCCCCCGAACACGCTCATTTGGTTTGTCGGTCCCTCTACCAAACACCCTAAGAAGTTATTTTTTTTACATAAAATAGTGGTATAAGAAAAAAGCCTATTTTCCGAAATAGCACCATGGATATCTACATATTGAAGTACCTACACAAAGTACTTACTTATAGGTATCATAAATAAGCAAAAAGTGAAACGAAAAGAAGATGCAACGATTTAAATTACATTGATAATCCCTATTTTTGCCTAATACGTACTTTGGATAGAAATTTAGTACCTAGATAACCAAACTTTGCTCAGTGTATGTAAACAATTGATTTTCTTGGTCTACCCTCAAACCAAACGCTTATTGGCTTAGTGTTGCTTAACAACGCCATCTATTGTCAAGTAGCTTTAGTGTAATAGCAAATTTTCATTGGTTGAAAACACCGTTAAAGCGACGTTTTCTAAAAGTTTAACCTAGCTACATCTATTTATGGCCCCGGAACCCCCGCATAGGTATAATCGTTGAAGTCGTTTTCGAAATTCAGATTATCTATATACTTATACGAGAATAGTTTGTTTAAAGGTATTATATTAAGTTAGATAAAGACAGCCAATGTATAAAACACATTGTTTATTGGAGCAAATCCTCTATACCATTAGAAAATCACTCAATGCAATCGCAATAAGGTTCCGCTGAAAAAAAAGCGCAAGTGTCACTAAATATTTCTTCTCATATCGTTTTTGATAATGGATTTCCGCAAAGTAACGCCTGAATCAATAAATTATCGCAGTAAGATTGTTTATCAACTTCCAATCAATCATCAAAAGAACAAGATGTGAAATAAAACCAACCGATCGGAAAGCAAACAAGGCCGTAAACCAAGCAGAATAACATAGAAATTCGAAAAGAACACTTATAGTATTTCAAAGGCCAGGATTGCAAAAGGCAAGTTGCTAAAGGCAGTTGGTGCGTTATTTATTGAGTCCGTAACGAGTTCCTTCGAGTTGTACTAGGATCATTAATAATTTCCTGGCTCTACTAGCATAGCTGAAGTCCAATCACTGTGTACTAGCTTACTACATTTTTGTTGCAGCTCTGATAATCCTAAAAGCCTTAATCGATGGGTTTTGTACTTAACTTACGACGTTTTTCTGTTTGTACAGCTGGTTGCAACGCTCTGATTTAATCAGGTCAAAGACAGATTGAAACATTAATAAAGAGAAGTAAATTGATTAGATGAACGGATTGGCTCTTCAGTGCGTCAGCACGGATTTAATCCAATCGGGCGTCTCTTATTATTTCATTTTGCATTGAGGTTTTAGTGATGTGTTAGATTGATGATGTCATTTCAGACGGAATCAAGCTATGATTGTGTGCACAAAAGTTATGTATCTGATCTCGTAGGATATATCATGAATAGTCATATTGATCCTATTGGTCCCTGGATTGTTTTTTACACATTACATTACAGTAATTTCGTGTGTGTCCATAAAATATGCTTGACTTTATATGTATTGGGAAATCTTATTTCCATAGAGGTTTTAAAGATTATATATCATACTAGCTGACCCGCTAGCGGCTTAGCTCGCTTAGCTAGCTTAGCTAGTGGTAGAAGTGCAGTTTTGGAACCTCGAGGTCCTGGGTTCGATCCCCGGGTTGGACAGTTATTGGGTTTTTCTGAGAAAGAAAGATATTTTCAATAACAGTCCGGAGACTGGAACAGTGCCCCATTAATGGCATTCTATATTTTTATGCTGTGGTACCTACGAGCAACTGTGGTAATCCACAGAATGTTTTATGTTGAGTATTACTAGTTAATGAACTGTTTTGTAAGAACCCCAATAAAGATTATCTACGATTAAAAAAAATGGCATTAGGCTCGCTCCCTATTTCATGATCACATGACCCAAACAGATATGGCGAAACGTAGGTGTTGAAAACACCGTTGCTTACCCCTTCGAGGATATATAAGCAAAAGTATCGATTCACTCAAGACCGCTAGACTGATGTTACCGCCCCGCGGTTTCACCTCCGTGGTGATGGATGGTGACAATGAGGAAAAGTATCCTATTAAAATACCGCTGCTTACCCCTTCGAGGATATATAGGCAAAACTATTTGTTATGTTGTGTTTAAAAACATGTATTACGGGCAATTCACTCAAGACCACTAGCTAGACTGAACTGTTTCATCTCCGTGATGGCGGAATCCCTCGACTATAGCCTGCTAAACAAAAAAGATGGATGACATGCCGACTCTATCGCCGAGCACGTCTAGTGTATCGAACTGTCTAAATCATGCTTTTGACTAAGCTATGAGAAACTGACACATCTTTGACAGAACTCTATTGACAGAAAATAAGTCATCATTACGATCTTGCCGTAGGAGGAGATCTTATTATTTTATCTATGCTGTGCCCAAGAATATTCGTTTTTTTTTTGATGATGATGATGATGATGATGAAAAGTAGCCTATGTGCTATTCCAGACTATAATTTATGTCTATGCCAAATTTCAACCAGATCCGTTCATCCGTTCTAGCGTGATTTGTAACAAACATCCATTTATCCATCCATCCATCTATCCATCCATCCATCCATCCATCCATTCATTCATCCAAACTTACACATTTATGATATTACTAACTGCAATCCGCGGTTTCACCCGCGTGGTGATGGATGATGATGATGATGATGAAAAGTATCCTATGTGCCAATCCAAAGTCTCATCTATATCCATACTAACTTTTATCAAAATTGGCCTAGCCGTTTGAGCGTGAAAGAGCAACAAACATTAATGCATGCATCCATCCATCCATCCATCCATCCATCTAAACTTTCACATTTATAATATTAATAACTGCAATCCGCGGTTTCACCAGCGTGGTGATGGATGATGATGATGATGATAAAAAGTATCCTATTTGCCAATCCAAAGCCTCATCTATATCCATACGAAATTTTATCAAAATTGGCCCAGCCGTTTGAGCATGAAAAAGCAACAAACAATCATGCATCCATCCATCCATCTAAACTTTCACATTTATAATATTACTAACTGCAATCCGCGGTTTCACCAGCGTAGTGATGGATGATGATGATGATGATGAATAGTATCCTATTTGCCAATCCAAAGCCTCATCTATATCCATACCAACTTTTATCAAAATTGGCCCTGCCGTTTGAGTGTGAAAGAGCAACAAACAATCATGCATCCATCCATCCATCTAAACTTTCACATTTATAATATTAGTGGGAAGTGGGATAGTGGGATTATAGTATGATATATACATTGTATTATATATTGTTATATTATATTTGTTTCTTCTTTCATCTTAATACACTTTAACAAATATTTTATTTTAAAACACAAAACTATGTATTTGTGTTGCAAATTATATTGGCTTCCGTAACATTCCGAAATGGCAGAGTAAAAATGTTAAGAGGTTTTCTTCCGCATTTCAGATACAAAGGCTTTTTGGCTTCAGGCGCACTGCACAGTTCTATTAATCTATAGGAAAACACGACCAGCATCTCGTGTTTTTTCCCATTCCTCTTTAAATGTTTTATAAGAAATATTTTAACCTATATATACTACTACCGTGTCGTTCCCTCCTCCTTAAGTAGACACAAAGCTAAATCCCGGACTAGATTAGCCTTCGGGGTTGCTATCGATGATATCCATATAAAGACAGGGACACTGCAAAAGCCGGGTTTAACTGCTTTAACTTAAACCCCTAACAACCCCTAAAGGGCTAACTAGGCTCTACTATTAAAGTTTATTTGTAGGGGCTTTATTATATAATTATATTTAATATTATAGGTATAAAGTAGGTATAAATATAATGTTTGGTGGTAATTATTAACAAATTTTAATTGCACTAAATTATATATGTATAATATGTTCTGTTTACAATATTAAACAGAGAGATATTGGCCATTTTTAACCGACTTCATAAAAAGACGACGTTATATGTTCGATTGTATGTATTTTTTGCGTATATTCACCAATTTCTCCCCCATTTGTAGACCGATTCTTAAAATTCTTTTTTTTTGGTAGAGTATTCTTCCGAGGTGTTGCCATTTAAATTTCATTAAATTCGGTCAAGAAGTTTTTGAGTTACACTCCAAAAACTGAAAATTTTTACGCCTATCTTGGTGATGATCTTTATTGACGGTGAATGACAATCGATTCCGTAAGTAGCAAGTGTCACTGAAAATAGTGAATTTTTTTTTACCTAAAGGTGGAACCGACTTCGACACCAAAAAGTGTGAAATAACTTGTCGAAGTCGGTACCATCCGCAAAATATTGTGATAAAAGGTACCTACTTTTGAACTATCATGGTTTCGACTTCAACAAGTAATTTCACACTTTTTGGTATTGAAGTCGGTTCCATTTTTTGGTATTTTTTTATTTTATTTATAATTGTGTCATTTTCTTAGTCGTTTCGGCGTGGAAACACATCTAAATAAATGTTTTAACCAAAGTTCATCTTCTTGCGTATCTCAATAAATAGATTTGTATGAATAGAAGCTTGGTATACAAACTCATGATTTATTAAACGACCAATTACCGTTCATGTTAAAAATATTATTTTCTGCTTATACGGACTCAAAGATTGACATAACGGCCATGACATACAATAAAGATCATATTATAAGTAGCGCAAACTGATATGATCTTTATTTTAATGCAGTTTTGATCGAGAATCGTATCTAAAATCAAATAGCTAACCCGCTAGCGACTTCGCTCCCTTGGTTCTCGGGATAAGCTACATAAATTACTGCTCTGTTTGTGTAGTGGTGGCAGCTTTCGTATCTCGAGGTCTTGGGTTCGTTCCCGGGTAAAACAGGTACTGGGTTTTTCTGACAACGAAATTCTCAATAGCACTCCGGAGTTTGGAACAGTGCCTCGCCCTCTATAACATGAGAATAAGACAAACAACCGGGACCGTCGGCTTAACGTGCCCTCCGGAGCACGGAAGCGCTCAGTTGAATAATGCCACTAGCGGTAACTCATCCAAGTCCTGACCGCAGCAAGTGTTGCTTAACTTGTTGATCGGTTAAGATCGCCAAGTCGAGCTCCGCTACGAGCGCTGCACTGATGAATAGTTTTTTAATATTATTTATATCAAAGATTATTAGATACAGTTCGTACCGAAAAAACCAGAAGTTTTTACGTTTTCAAGGCAATTCTTCAAATTGTTCTCTTTATATGAACCTTTCTCGAATATCTTGTATACTCTAAGTAAATTGCTTATTGGTCTAGGAAGTGTGATTTTAGATAGAATATTCTTTTTTTACATAGATTAAGCAAAAATGTGACGTGTAATTTAATTTTTTTGTAAAGTAAACGTTAATCAAATATATTTTATAATTTTACATAGTATTTTATTTTGCAATAAAGCTTTCCAGCAGTATAGTTATAACACTTCAAAAATAAACCACATAGATTTCCATGTAAAGAAAAATCTGATATTGAGTACCTACGTAACGTACGTGCTTATCAGTGCGTATAGTATAATTACGTACGTACCTAATTATACATTAAACTTAAAAAAAGTGAAATTGTTTCACCACTGAAGTTAGAAAACTGAATTATACGTGCTACTTATTGACACTTCATTCATCATCATCATCTCAGCCGTCCACTGCTGAACGTACGCCTCCCCCATGATTTTCCAAAAGGACCGGTCGGAAGCGGCCTGCATCCAACGTCGTCCTGCGACCTTCATCAGACGACCTACGCTGCGCTTGCCGGTCCGTGGTCTCCACTCCAGAACCTTTTGGCCCCATCGGCCATCTGTTCTGCGTGCTATGTGCCCACACTTCATTATCAAACACTTAATCCAAAACCTTTGACCTGATGCTGATGAAATTGAAATGAGACCAACGAACGCAACCAATGTCTTGTCGGTACACAATCAGAAAAGAAATCTCATAACATACACAAACAAAATTCGTGGATTGTTTCAATTCGATGACACCAATCCCTAACTTTGGAGCCACCAATGTTTAAAATTCCAAACCCCCCTTACGGACCCATCCTTACGAAGTTATATATACTCATACTAACTGAATGCTTAGCAAAGCCTAGTGCCTCGGGCTATCCATTCAGTTATCGACGTACCTGGTATTCTAATCTAGATAACGGAATAGGTATCTTGTAGGGCAATTAAAGTGAATAATTGGGCTCTACAGTATTATTTATGTGTTCATTCGGATAGGAATAGAATATCTGGGGAGCGCTATTGTTAGAAAGGAACTGAAATGTTTTAGAAAGCACTTCGTTCAGAGATTAAGCATGATACTCATAGTTTATGCATTTTTCCAGTCTTCGGTATTGAACAATTTCAAGCAATTAACATCATTTCAGCCATAACACGTGCACTGCTCAACATATGCCTCCCCCACAAATGTGCAAAGGGACGTCCACTGCTGAACATATGCCTCTCCACAAACTTCAAAAGGGACCGGTTGGAAGCAGCTTGCTTCCAACGCAGTCCTGCCTCATCAGCTGTTCTGCGTGCTATGTTGCCTGCCTACTGCCACTTCAACTGGCTTATCTTCTGAACTATGTTGCTGACTTTAGTTTGTCTACGAAACTTCTCATTTCCGATTCAATCACGTAGATAAGCCCTGAGCATAGCCCTCTCCATAACTAGTTGTGCGCCTTCTAGCATGCCTATGGGACCCATAGTTAATGTGAAGCAATAATTATTATCTATTTCATATTTGGGTGGTAATAATAGGCCCGACTGATACAGTCGGCGATCATGTGATCGAGATTGACTGGTATAATAGTTTAAATAGTATTTTCTGGAATGGGTAGCAGGTTACACTGGGGATTGGGAGAGCTAATCAACTTATGTCCCTATGGTCTATACCGAAAGGTTCAAATACTATCAGATAATATAATTTTTCAGTCTAAAATAGCAGTCAGAGTTTAGAAAATTATGGAATTAAAACATGTTACTGTTGGTGACTGTACATTAAATTATAGGCCCTCTGCAGCTGTAGGGGGACCGATGATATCGTGAGAGTCGTGGGCAGCGGATGGATATAATAAGCAAATAAATAGCCATTTATTGTGGCGTTCAAAGAGGGAGGACTTGGTTCTGGTAGATGTTTTCCGGCTGATGATGATTATGATAATGATCAAGATGATGATACACCTCTGTTTATCCTTTCTGGACTATACAGAGGCAATGTTATTTACACAATGTTTAAACTGGCACGCAAAGAGCCGTCGTTATCGATCTAGGTTTAGGACGTGTCCGGTACTCATTACGTGAAAAAAGTATTATTTGATATTTTATAATTAGTTATCATGGTTAAACTATAGTCGCCCGGTACCCGCGGGGAGGGGGGAGGGGGGGGCGGAGGGGGGGGGGGGGGGTGAAGCCCCCCCTGCATCCCCCCCCCGCCGGAGGCCTTTAGTTTTTGAGTAATAATTTTTTTAGTACTCAACCTCACTTTCGGCTATATCAGTATTTTTTACCTATTTTTTGTTTCACACCTAATCTATTAAGGCGGTTCGCTTCTGGCACTTCGCCGGCCGCTGCCGCGGCACGCTCGCTTCGCTCGCTCGGCTCGTGCGTTGTTTGTCATGTTCTAACCTAACCTAACCTATTTTTTGTTTCACACCTAACTTATTAAGGCGGTTCGCTTCTGGCACTTCGCCGGCCGCTGCCGCGGCACGCTCGCTTCGCTCGCTCGGCTCGTGCGTTGTTTGTCATGTTCTAACCTAACCTAACCTATTTTTTGTTTCACACCTAACTTATTAAGGCGGTTCGCTTCTGGCACTTCGCCGGCCGCTACCGCGGCACGCTCGCTTCGCTCGCTCGGCTCGTGCGTTGTTTGTCATGTTCTAACCTAACCTAACCTATTTTTTGTTTCACACCTAATCTATCAAGGCGGTTCACTTAACATTGTATTATATAACAACAATAACATATCCAGTCCGTCTCAGAGTTATGTTGATAGATGAGAAAAACTTAATGTTAAAGGGCTAGGAGAGACACAATTAAACAAACATTTTAATACATTACTTGTTTATTTCATAAACATGTTTAATTGCTTTCATTAAATGTACAAAAGAGTCTCTTTTATATTTATACACGTCTCTTCGCCACAAATATTCAACAATTATATCACTAAAGTTTTCGCGCAATCGAAGGAAGTCCAGGGAAAAAGCCAAAGTCGTAATAAAAATCGAAAAACAAGAGAGCACACATTCACGAAACTACGAGAGAAACGGAATGAATGGATGACAGTCCATCTGTCAGTAAGACAAAATGGCGCCTTTTTTTTTCTTACGTTTAACGATAACGATACGTTTCGTTTAACTCAGCTTGACAACTTAATTTGACAACTTAATATTGTACCATTTTCTCAACATTGCGTTCCATTTCACTTTTTTTTATCAAATTTTAATTTAATCATAATTAATTTAAACTACGTTTCCGGCAAAAAAAAATTGCTGGAAGGGCTTCAGGTGGACCCCAATGATACCCCTAAACTCGCACCTTCATCAAAATCAGGTACCGGACGGCTATAGCCAACCCGTTATCATACTTACTAGAATGTTTGAATTAAAATAACGCGATGTTATGGATGGTGCCATTATGCGACCCAGCTCTTTATAAGCTAATGAACTTCTTTTAAAATTTGAGAGTCTCTTGTGAAGGATTGGGCTTTAAAGATCTGGGCTATTCATGACAGTTTTCGGAAGAACCGGTTCTGTAACAGGCGAGTTTTAGCCTGTTACAGAACTGGTCTGACTAAGGCAGTCGCTGAACCTTCAGCAGTGTAAAGAATCTTATACATCATCAGCGATATAATCTAGCTGTTTATAAATAAACTGGAGTCTTTATCAACTTAGTAGAATATTAAAACGTTGGTTAAAAATGTAGCCTGAGTATTTCACATAATTAATTTCTTAATTCGCATATAACAAATCTTGATAAGCTTCTTCGCCTTTAATGGTGGTGTAAGTGATAAGCGAAAAATAAATGAAAAATTGTAAATGAATAACATACTTTTATTTTAAAGAGCAAATTACCTTATGACACCTAACAGCGTCTCTCTTTGCATTCAACATATAGGTGACATAAAGGTTCTTCTTCTTCTTAGTCGTATCCTCATGACTGAGGGACGTGATTTTGGTGTGTAGTCTGTGCCACCATTTTTCTCCAGCTCTCTCTATCTTGTGCCATTTGAATCGATGATTGTAAGGTGGCCCCTGTTGCCTCTTGAGTGGTGTGTGTCCATCGCGTTGGAGAGCGCCCCCTGCTTCGTTTTCCTTCGACACAGCCAGTGATAATCAGCCTTTCAAGACTGTCTGGGTCTCGCCTGACTGTGTGCCCGAAGAACTTGAGGACTCTTTGTCTGCAGATTGTAGAGAGTCGTGTTTTATATTTAGCTGCTTTAGGATTGACTCGTTTGTCCGGCGTTCCGTCCAGGATACTCTCAGCATTTTGCGCCAGCACCACATTTCAAACGCGTCAATTCTAGAGCGCACACGAGCTTTTAGTGTCCAGGTTTCAGAGCCATATAGAAAAATTGAAAAAATAAGGGACTGCATGAGCTTTTTCTTAGTATTACGGCTAATCCCCCTATTTCGCCATTATTAACATAAAGGTTACAGGTTCACAATTGCAAAATGCTTAAATGCTTACTTTTTATTGATGATATTAGAATGGATTCAGTGCAAGTGTTTACGGGCACTGCACAGTATGGTGATTTCCGTCAGGTACCCGACTTTACCACTCTCGTCACTAATTGATAGAATAACTATTTGTAGTTGGTTGAAGAGTTGTTATGTTATGCGCACGTTGTTTGTAGTACGTGTCATGCCAACTGCATTACACATGCATCCAGTGCATTGCGCTACAAGAACAGCTTAGAATACGCTCTTTCCATACATATGGTTCAGGTTTTTCACAGGTGCTTGAATTAGGAACAATAATTAAATATACTCCGTGTTCTGGTTTCTCTTTATACATCTACCTAAATATTATGAAAAAAATACGCAAAATTAACAGATTCATGACTTGACATAGTTATCCTGCCGACTGCTCCAAAAATATTTTACTAGTAGCTATCTTTTGAAAATTATAAGTGCATAAAATGAATAAAGAAAATATAAGTTGTAAACTTTGCTACTTTAACGACTGCATCACAGCTTGTATAAGCACCATGTCGAAAATTCTAAGGGATACAAGAAATATCTTTGTTATAACATAATTTGCCTTTCCCACTTTGATGAAAGTTTGTTTACAGCCTTTCGTCAGTCTATCAATAAAAAAAACATAGATTTTACATCAGCCCGTAACATAAGCTCCAATATAAAAGGATGTGCATAATTAACCATGCGTAACGCGATTAGGTCGGCTTGGAACAAGCCATGCGGCACTGTCCTCAATGCTTCGTACCTACACGGCGTATTGGCTCACTGAATAAACAGTAGTTACTTTATTGTATTAAGTCCTCTTCTTAGTAGCTGTTACTTAATCTATGGACAAATAGGCTATGTGATGCGGCTTAACGTTATGTCCTCGGTGATCCACTTGCGCGTGAACAAAAAACCGCTTCCCTTTAAAGCCTATTTTAATGACCGGGGGTTTATTTTGTACGGTCCCCTGCGCTAATTTACCGGATATTTTGGGATATTGTTTTTATGTAAAGTTAGTGAATACAGTTGAGTTTTGGGGCAAGGCAACAACGTTGTGCGTAAATACGATTCAGGTTGTGAAGTGGACTTTATTAAACAGGAACCGTTTTAGTACAATTTCATTCTCTTCGTTTGACGGTATGTATGGTATCTGTATAAGAAACTCTTATATGCCAATATTGGAGATCGCGTTAAGGAGTGGCATAATATTTTTAGCCAAATTATTTATCAAATTTGTTTGGACATTGGATATATAATTTGAAAACCCCGTACTTTAAGTTAAATCGACATTGTACTTTATTACTCAAATGTATATAATTGGATTTGCGTGCATTGGCTAAGTTAGTATAAAAATCCACAACACACATAGCATTCATACTATACAATCTATTAAAATAATAGTATATTTTATAATAATGTTTGTGCGAGAGTATTTGCTGCTGAACTAGGCTCTTTACCCGTGTTTCAGCATACAGTGCTCTTTACCGTGCGTTGGACTTAGACTAGCTTGATAACATCACAGTCACATATACGAGTATTTCTAAAGCTATCCTAAGTTTAAAGATATAATTTGGTTTTCTTGTCTCTTTGTGTGTAGGTAATGAAGAAGTCCACTCCCGGACAGGTCAAGTATTGTGTGTATGAGCATATCTGTTTGACCTTTATCTACGAGCGTAAAAGTAATGTTTATGGTATAAGGAGATGGTATACACACGAGGCCCACGGGTTTTAAGTGGTAACTTCTACCTAGAACAGATGCATTTCGTCACAAGTGACGAACTGCACTGCACCAAACACCCTGAGACATTTTGTTTGCTAAGTATCTTAAGCATAATCTCGCTGGCCGTCCTTCGTAATAGGTCAGTATGGTGGCAGTACTTCCTCCAACAAACTATTCACAAAGAGTTCTGCTGCACTTAAAACTTATATTAGTTTGTATCAGTCTTCAGATTACCATCGCACAGGCTGTCTAGTTTGGGACCTGATGACTTTGTGTGACCCTAATAAAATATAAAATAAACAGTACGTAATATTCGCATTTACATTTGCACTTACTTTCCTTTTTAACCGACTTAAAAAAAAGGGAGCGGTTATATGTTCGTGTGTATGAATTTGTTTTATGTGTATGTTAGCCGATTTCTCCCCCATTTGTGGACCGATTCTCAAAATTATGTTAGTGTTTGGTACAGTATACTTCCGAGGTATATTATATATGGTTATAGATAGAAATTTCATCAATTTCGGTTGAGCAGTTTTTGAGTTACGCTCCAAAAACTGAAAATTGTTACGCCTATCTTGATGATATCATCATTGACGGTGAATGAAAATCGATCCCGTAAGTAGCAAGGGTCACTAAAAACTGTAAAAAAAAATTACCAAAATATGGAACCGACTTCAACACTAAGAAGTGTGAAATAACTTGTCGAAGTCGGTACCATATAGAGGTATTAATTCTAAGGAAAAACAATGATAATTTGACATCGTTTTATGTTTCACTGCTGACCCACCCGCGGCCTCGCCCGCGTGGTTTGCGGTATACGGAGCCACAGAGCTAAACGCAATTTGCATTATTATTACCTACACTTGAAATTATTGATTTAATCCTGAACATTTTTCAGTGACCATGCAGGTCACAGGTAGACTACCTACCCGTTGACTACCGTATACCACAGAAACGTTTAATGTTTGACTGATATTGATATTTAATTTAGGGCAATATTAAAATCACGTGTAATAATCCCGCAGGCCTAAAAATCATTATTCGACATACTTTCAATTCGTTCCACATACGCACTTTTACCAAATAAAGAGCGGTCTCCGTGCGCCTTCCTGTCGATCCATATCCATCCATCAACAGTAATTCAAGGGTTGACAAACAATGCCTGAAACTGTGAACCATTTCCAGCCTCCATTTTACGACAAACATTAAAGAAATTACTGCTTTAATCCTGGCTCATTCGTTTTCTACACAAATAAATACTTTGAAAGGCACTCAGGCTCTTAGATTAAAATCGTAAAACGCTTTGGCAGTAAACTTAGTATCGTTTTAATTTTGTACGTTGTGTGAAGTGAATTTAATTTGGCCTTTTATTGACTTTGCGTTGATACGACGAGGCGTTGGTTCACTGTCATTTATATGTGGAGTCAAAACTCTTATCTTTAATTTTGACCGGATGAGAATTCGGTCAAAAGTAGTTTTGTCTGAAATACATGTTACGGTTATATGCCGTACTGCGGTTACACATAGTTTTTAGCCGTATAGATCTACGTAACTTTAGTTAGAACTAGGTTTAGCCTTCATTATACCGGCTAAGAACTAGCTGTTCACAGTCCACGCGGTGTAACCTGTCAGAGCAAAGTCACGATAGGCGCGATGACGAGCGAAGCGACGAGCATTAGGTTTAATGGTGACTAGAATTTTGCTAAACCTAGTTTCTAACGAAAATTTTCAGTCAAGATTATTATTTGTGAAGACTTTCGGTAAACATTTTTGACTGATTATGCTAGTCAAAAGTAATTTTAACACGTTCATCGCCATGGCCGGCACGCCATGGCGCCATCAAAATGACCGGCACTTGATCTACCCATTGGGGCCATGGGGGGTCAAAATGACCGGCACACCAGACCCTACTTTGCGAAGCCCGTTCGCGCCGCAGAATGCAAAAGCTGTGTATTCAATCATACAATATGACCGGCGCGGCCCCAATGAACACCTGTAACCACTTGGTTTTTTGATTTTTTGATGGCATACCTATTTTTAGGACTTAGAGAAAAAACATTGACGACATAAATGGGGATTTCCCGGACAAATATTGCAAAACCAAGAAACCTTCTTTGTTTTGTTCTTGGCCCCATTTCTTCCATGCAACTCAACATTTGCTTTGTAACAATCACGACAAAATTTTCTTGTTGACACTGCTGCACCTTCTTTTTTCTTAAGTTCATGTTTTTGTCTTCTGGGTCGTGGTGTGGCCAATCCCGTATTTTCTTGACTACCTTCAATCAACTGCTTTACTAACAGTCGCCTAAAATCGACGACAGAGATCTTATTCTTGGTTGTACTCTCATATAGCACTCTTGCATTTACTACTGCAGTATTGAGTAATAATTCGATACCGAGCTTCTTATACCACTTTAGTGTCTTTCGCAGAGGACTTGAATAAGCACTCATTTGGTCAGACAAGTCAACAGCTGCCTTGGCTTTATTATAATCGATCACGATTTTTGGTTTAATTGTTTCAACCCCTCTTTTGTTCTTTTTTTTTGTAAATCCAATAGAATGTTTGGTTGACAACAAACATACATCCCTCTTATCCTTCCACTTCATTACCGTGACACCGTTTTTGTTTTCTTTTGCCATAAATTCACCCGGTTCCAGATTTCCAGTCATGACATCCTTTGGTAAGTTCTTCCTGTTTTTTCGTATGGTTCCTACTAAATGAGTATCATGTTGAACTAACTTTTCAGCTAGATGTAAGCTTGTATACCAATTATCTACGAACATGGTATGACCTTTTCCAAAGTAGTTACGTGCCAAGTTCAAGACAATGTTGGTTGGAGTATTATCCTGTGAATCTAATGTCTTTCCTCCATATACCTCCACCTTTGTCGTATAGCCAGGAGTAGTACACAATTTAAATAGTTTGATACCATATTTATGCCTTTTCGATTTATTATATTGTCGGAAAATGATACGCCCACGAAATGGTATCATGCTTTCATCGACACATAAACATTCATCAGGAGTATAATGAATTGAAAATGTTTGGTTCAATATTTCAACTAATCTTCGTATTTTACCTAGGCGGTCATTTTTTGGAACATCTTCGTTGTTGGAGAAATGGAGCATTCTGAGCAAAATTTCGAAGCGGTTGCGACTCATAGTCTTTTTTGCAAAAGATTGACCCAACATCTCATCATTTGACCAGTAATCTACGATTTTTGGTAACTTCACTATACCCATCCAAATAATCACACCCAAAAATCGTTTGATTTCTTCTTTGTCGGTTGGCATCCACAGCCGTAGTCTCGACTTATCTTTGATGGCACCTTTATCGATATTTTGTTGGGCAAATATATTCGTCTGATGTGCTATATCTTCAAATAGCTGGTCAGTGACTAAGAGGGAATAGAAATCAGCAGGTGTAGCATTTGCTAGTTGATTCCGGAGTGAGTAAGGTTTCAGTCCCAGTATTTCAGTAAAAGGAATTAAACGAGGCTGCTTACCACGTGGCTGGTACCACTCAGTTTCAGGTGTATGGCCCGATAAAGCTGGAGATAAATCACGGTCATCTTCACAGTCCGACAGAATAACTCGACGTTTTCTGGTACGTGGAATATTTAACACTTCATCACCCTCACTTATGTCACAGTCAATACTGCAATGCGACCTCTCTAAATTGTCTATTACATGTGATTGTTCTTGTGTAAACTCAAAGTCAAAAAAAGAGTCCATTTTGACAATAAAACTATATTTTTCTGATGAACGAAATCATAGTGTGCATTTGATGATCAAAACAAGTGCGAACTAGCGTAAACAGTCCGTGATTGGCTTGATGGGGAGAGGTGAAAGGGGTGAAGGGAGGCGGGAACAAAAACTGCACGCGCGGACTCCCGCGCTAGCAGCCATAATGCGCGCGGTACCCGGGCGTAATAGACGTGTCTACGAGCATAACGCACGTTGTCTCATCGATCGAACATTACGCGTACGTAAGTACGCTGACCGGCATTGTGACCGGCACGGCCTGAATGTAATAATTATTCCGTTTAGGCCACGCCGGGTCGTTATGACCGGCACTTAAAAAAACCTAAAATAAAACCAAAAAAACCAAATGTCACTGTAAAACTTGTATAAATGAACAAATAGAACTGAAAATAATCATAAAACCAATGACATTTTTTTTATGATTTTGTAAAATATTAGTCGGCGATGAACGTGTCTAACCGTAGACTCGCTAGTCGCCATATTTGGCCAATAATAGAATAGATTTCTCGGAAATCATACCACTTTTCTAGGAATTGCGACATGTATGGTTAAGAG
Organism: Selenia dentaria; assembly: GCA_917880725.1. Taxonomy (NCBI): domain Eukaryota; kingdom Metazoa; phylum Arthropoda; class Insecta; order Lepidoptera; family Geometridae; genus Selenia; species Selenia dentaria. The sequence continues at coordinate 26,633,339 of OU862893.1, forward strand.
TTTTGACTACAACGTATGAAAACAAGGGTTTGACGATTAATGACAAACTGCAATCACGTTAATGTCATTAACATAATATAATAAAAAAAGAGCCTTTATAAATCCACTCACGCACTGTGTACATACCTTGATAAACAACATTTCAAGTTGTTGTACGTAAATTATATTGAATGGTACATACTCGTAAATAACACTGTACTACCGTGTAAATCAGGTACTCACAGGCACACAAATTACCTATCTACGTTTAAGATCTCAGCACAGCACACTAACACACATTTTTACACTTTAACCTATTATAGATTTAGTTATACTGTTAAAAATATTAAGTTACGACATTCGAATGATGCTCAATGCATAATGCGTATCTCAATACTGGCGACCGGTTTTGACTCGATGCACCGCACGGTCAAGGTGAACAATAGACAGAGAGATAAGGCTTGTACTACCTGTGGCGTGTCTTTCACTTGTTCGTGTGCAAATCCATTACGTAAAATGATATGTTTCATTATATCATGTAAATTGCAATATAAGAGAATGCTCATTGATATACATGCTACTTTAAATTTTAATGTACTGTTATCTTCTAGCTATACCTTTTGCCGATTATATTATATAAAAGGTATGCAGATTTATTTAACACAAAAACCACTGTTGCTACTAACATTTATGTGCGGTGCATTATTGAATGTTGGATGCGGCATGTGCATGTTTTTGTTTTCTCTACGGCTAATTGAACGATTTCTTTTGATATCTAAAGAAATGCTACACAGAGAGTGTTTTGTGCAGTTTGAGATTAAACTATATTTTTATATATTACATTTATGCAATTCTACCGACATTTTAACCCGGTATGACGCTCAATCTCCAAATAAATTGGTATATTTTTGTTCTTTAACTAATATACGCATCCATAATTTTTTTATTAAAAATAATAATGGATAGACACTTAATAAATGATATTGATAAAACACAGTTAATTAAATGTGATATATTGCAGGATCCGAGTTTATGTGTAACATACTTTGAAAACATAAATGATAACTTCACAATTGTAACTCAAAATATCAGAAGCGTGAGTAAAAATTTTGATAATTTCATAGTAATGCTGCATAAATTAAAATTTAAACCGGATTTGATAATAATGACCGAATGTTGGCTTAACACAAATTATAATGGAACCTCTTTAGAAGGATATGTATGTAATTACTCGAAGCAGTATTTTAATCAAAATGATTGTATAATAGTACTTTCTAAATCTGAATTGCAAGTTAATGTTCAAGAACCAATTTTTGCAGACTCAAACTGCTTATTAATTGAGACGAAGAATAATCTATCTGTAATAGCGTTATATAGGTCGCCCTCTTTCAAGAAAAAAATCAACTATACTAACTTTTTTAGCTCTTTAGATAATATTATAAAAACGTGTAAAAACTACAACTGTGTCATTACTGGAGATGTAAATATTAATATAGCTGACAATGAAGAGTCAAATCAAAACAAGCATAATATAGACTCTTACCTAAATCTGATTGCGCATCATGGATTCTCTCCAGGGTTCTTGACACCTACAAGGGGTAAGAGCTGCTTAGATCACTGCTTAGTAAGAACCAACAAGACAGCACAAATACTGCTTTGCCCATCAGATATTACGGATCACGATACTGTTATATTAGGGGTCAAACACAAGACACCTGAACCAAAACTACAAAAAAGGTGCGAGCGAAAAGTAGATTTCAGAGGTTTGTGTAAGGCCTTGGAAGAAGTCGATTGGTCTCAAATTTTTGAACTGAATGATGTTAATATTGCAACTAATATATTTATAGCCACGTACAACTCAATACTTAGCAGACATAAACACATACGGAAAACAAAAGCATCAACAGTGATTTCTAAGCCTTGGATAACGCCAGGACTCCTTAAGTGTATAAATAAACGCGATGAATTACACATAATTTTAAGAAATAATCCAAGTTGTAGTGAGCTAAAGAATAAATATAAGATATATAGAAACACGTGTAATAATCTACTACAGAATATGAAGGACGAATATGAACGCGATTTAATAAGGAATGCTAAAGGTAGTAGTAAAAAAACGTGGGAAGCTGTTAAAAAAGTTTGCCATATCAATAAAGAAAAAAACGCAAATTCAGATTTACTGAAAATAGATAAATGCCCTAAGACAGCACTAAACATTGTTAACGAGTATTTCACCACAGTAGGTCTTAACTATGCTAATAAAATACTTGCAAATCTTTGTAAAACCGAACAACAGCTGGCAGTGTCTAATAACGCAATGAAAAACAAATCACCCCACTCGTTTTTTATGAAACCTACTAATGAAATCGAAATCATTAAAATTATAAGCAAATTGAAGGCTAAGTCTGCTCCTGGCCCAGATAACGTATCCAACGATGTATTAAAACAATTGCAATATAATCTAGCAGCACCAATTGCATATATCTGTAACCTCAGTTTAAGCACAGGAACGGTACCAGATGCGCTTAAACTCGCGAATGTATGCCCAATACATAAAGAAGGAGATACAAAAACTATATCTAATTATAGACCTATCTCTTTACTGAGCTCTGTATCAAAAATTCTAGAAAAGATCGTCAATAATCGTCTCTTGAAGTACCTGGAATCAGAGCACCTACTTTCTGATAATCAATACGGGTTCCGCTTTGGCAGATCAACAGAGGATGCTGTCACGAATATGACTGATCACATAGCTAATCTGATAGATAGGGGCTATAGATGTACAGGTGTTTTTCTGGACCTGGCTAAGGCGTTTGACACCGTGTCTAAACCTATACTTCTAGATAAACTGGAATGACTTGGCATCAGAGGTTTGGCTTTGACATGGTTCAAATCATACTTAACAGGACGAAAACAAAGGATAACACTAGATGGAAACTATAGTGACTATGCAGAAATACGTTTTGGAGTACCGCAAGGTAGCGTGCTTGGCCCTACACTCTTCTTAGCTTATATTAATGACCTGTGTTCTCTTGACTTGGATAATGGTAGAGTTTTTGCGTACGCAGATGACACAGCAATAATCTTTCATGAGAAGACTTGGACTACCGTAAAAGAAGTGACTAATAGAGGAATCAAAACCGTAACAAACTGGCTTCAAAACAACCTGCTTACACTGAATATTAATAAAACTAAAGTCATTAATTTTAAAATTACAAATCCAACCGGCCCTTCCGCTTCATTTGAAATAAAACTGCACACTTGCAACCACACAAACTCTAATAATAAATTTAATAGCTGTGCATGTCCCAATTTAGAAATAGTAAATGTAATAAAATACTTAGGGATATTAATAGATGACAAATTAAATTGGGAAATACAAATAAAATATTTAGGTGGGAGAATACGGAAACTAATGCATATATTTAAACGACTCGGGCATATTGCAAATGAAGAAGTTCTAAAACTTGTTTATCATGCTCTGTGCCAAATCATCATAAATTACGGCATTGGTGTATGGGGAGCAGCGCATAAAACGTATCTCATCAGAGTTGAAAGGGCACAAAAGGCTTTATTAAAAGTGGCCTATAAAAAACCATTTCGCTATAATACAGATCAACTATATAAAGATACAAAGGTTTTGCGTGTCCGACAACTGTTCATACTTGCAATTACACTTAGATTCCATAAAACTGCACCACTCTCAGTAATGGGTTTGGGTACACGCCGACTGAAGTGGATATCTTGTCTAACTAGAACAAGTTTTGCCCATAGGTTTTACTCATATCTGGGACCTTATTTATATAATAAAATAAATAAATTCATTAATATATATCATTTAACCAAAGCTCACTGTAAGAATACCATAGTTCAGTGGATTTCTGCAAAGAACTATATGGAAACAGAAGATATTCTTGTATCAAGTATGTAAAATTAACTCAACCAGACCAGAAATTAAAAATAAAACTAGTACAAATTAGTCACAAAATTACATGCGAAATTTATATGAGAACACACTTACGAAATACTCGGCACACTTGTAAGCAATAACTATAATTAATTTAGTACCATAGTATAGTAGTTAAACCATCAAGGGAAGAGAAATAGCCGTTCCAAGACAGGGAATCCTAGTGGGACGGCTATTGCACAATATGTTAATACAATATTCTCCAATATTGTAATATTGAAATTCAATGTTATAAACTATTGTAATATTGTTATGTGTAACCATTTTTATGCATGAATAAATGATTATTATTATTATTATTATTATTATTATTAAATCAACAAATTATTTAAATTTATTCAAGCATGCAGTATACACAGCAAACAGTTAAAGATGACATTATAATAAAATTATAATTATTTGTTGAGACACGTTATTCAAATATATTTTTTACTTGACGATACAGAATACTGCAATATTCTTCTAATAAAATAATAGATATTGATACAGTTCTGTTTGATTTAGTTTATTAAGCTATTGCATAGCTTCTATCGCGGGCCTTGAGCGTGGAGACCGAATCCAGAAATTCCGTAACGAAAATAACCTAACACCCCCCACTCCGACTCCATCTATCGATGAATAGCAGAACTTTTAATAACTTTTTGAAATATCACGCTTGTCTCTTTAGTTCAGCAACTCGCCTCTAGATGGAATTGGTTAAATAATTAGAATTGCATAAGTTGATTTGGCATCTATCGATGAATAGCAGATATTTTAATGACTTTTTGAAATATCACGCTTGTCTCTTTGGTTCAGCTACTCGCCTCTAGATGGCATTGGTTAAATAATTATAATTGCATAAGTTGATAAAAACAGCTATGCAATAGCTTTACCGCGGCAGTCTCCGAGTGCCACACGTCTTTTTTATTTTTTTTATTTCAAACATGGCTTATGGTTAGGATAAATATTAAACTCTGAAATAAGCGTGCAAACTCAAACAAATCGACACAATCGGATAACCGGAAAATTAAGGATACACATTAAAGTTATAAATAGGCGCGTTACGATATCTTCAAGGAATAATCGCAAATTTGTTTTGATTTCACGATCATTCCTTGAAGATATCATAGCGCGCCGCGTTACATGTTTCAGTGGTCATAGTGAATAACGGCACGGTATTAAATTATATAAACCACAGCGTATTATCACAAATGCTCTAAAAAACGTTCAAAGTTACTAAGTAGTTTATTTTTGTTGTTGCTGTTGTGTTATATTTTTAATAATTAACTAGTTGGTGCCCGCGTCTGCGCAGGATTAGTACTTCGAGTAGCTTATTATCTTCTCCAAGGGCATCTACTCATACTACTAATCTATTTTTATACCAAAACGTCATAAAATATGTACATGGTCAAACGAAATTGCTATAATAGTATTACTTGAGAAATTAAAATACTTAATATATTAATCAGTAAACATTAATAATAAAATACGGGAATTACGTACATACAAATATAAAATTAATCACCATGGTAAAAACTGTCATTACATTTCTTGACCCTTGACCTACGAATAATAAAAAGTCAGGAACAGTAACTGCGTTAAAAAAATGACCCAACAAAAGTCGTGTTCAAGTAGGCGGGGCTTAAAAGTCGTGTTCAGTACGTCATCAGTCGGACATTTTTCTTGCAAGCGAGTACACGTAAAATCTTCGCAAACATTTTAATTTTTATCATTGTGAACTACAGCTGTGAATCATCATGCCAGCATGTTTTGTGAAGTGGTGCAGGATCCATACAAGATTAAAATGTCCAAGAATCACTATTATTAATCAGTAGTAGCAAAATTATAATTATATTCAAAGATGTACAAATACGTTTACAAACCGAGATGGTCAATACTATACAAAATAAAGTCAGTCTATTTTTGTTTAATGTATATTTTTTTACAGAACTGAATATTGAAATGTAACAGCAATGTATTTTGCTTATTTAGTTTTAGCTTAGTTTTATTTTCATTTCCTTGCCGATCCAGTGCAGTAAAATAAATGCCTCTCTGAACTTAAGCTAGAAAGACAAGAGTATGACTAGACGCCTGTGAAAACCAGCATTATATACTTACTCCGTTCATTTTGAAGAAATTAATAAAAAACAAATTTAAAGAAATTGTATGTGTACCGTGTTACACAAATCTGCAATACCTCCCAGTCTGTACAGTTAGTACCTACTGTTTTTTTGGTTATTTTATTATGTATATCAAATCTTATATTAAGTAAACTTATCATTTTTACGCTGATGATTCGTCCCAAAAAAACATCAACAACTCTAAAAAATACTACAGAAAATTAACAATTAACAGTAATAACCGATTACGTAAGTACGTTTAATTTTTCAAGCTAATGAAAATTCACCCTTTGCAAATTTTGAAGTGGTTTACTTGAGTTGCTCATAAATCTGTCAGTAATATCAACACGATGCTTTTCTAAAATAATTTATAATGAAGATATTCTGCGACCACTGAAAAACGTCCACCAGGCAAATAACGAATATCCTATCCTACTTCCTACTTATATCCCACTAATATCATAAATGATTTGAAAGTTTGGATGGATGGATGGATGGATGATTTTAATGAATGTTTGTTACTCAATAACGGCAGAACGGCTGAACAGATCTGATTGAAATTTGTCACAGAGATAGATTATAGTCTGGAATAGCACATAGGCAAATTATCATCATCATTATCATCTATCACCACGTGGGTGAAACGGCCTAATATTTTTGGGTACAGCATAGACAAAATAACAAGATCTCCACCGATGTCAAGATCATAAAGATGACTTTCTTTCTGACAATAGAGTTCTGTCAAAGTTGTGTCAGTTTCTGATAGATTATACAGTGGGTTCGAATAGCCCCAAGTTGGCGAAAAATAACGCTAAAACGCTCACAATAGCTTTCGAATTGGGAATTTGTGGGTGAAAATGTCGTTTACGGCTCTTTTTGTTCACCGTTCGCAAAGCTAAAAACGAGTTATTTATGCTACCAAAAAGTACAATTATTAACCTACGTCCGGAGCTGCGGTTGTTTTTGATCGTTTTTTGACAACTATCTATTTGACAGCACAATCGTGCGATTTTAGGTCTTATGCACGGCTTAGCGTTCGAGTAGAGTGTGGGAATAGCGGCAATAATAACGATTTTGAGCTTTACGAACGCTTTAACAAAAGAGCCAACAATTGCAACGTTACCAATGCCCTCATTGCTAAACGAACGTACCTCAAGTCAAAAGCACGCAATGATTTTACCAGCTCGATACACTAGACGTGCTCGGCGATAGAGTTGGCATGTCATCCGTCTTTGTTGTTCAGCTGACTGTAGTCGAGCGATTCCGCCATCACGACGGCGGTGAAACATCAATCTAGCGGTCTTGAGTGAATCACCCGCAATACTTACATGTTATTTTTTAACACAACATAACAAACGGTTTCGCCTATATATCCTCGAAGGGATAAGCAGCGGTGTTTTCAACTCCTACTTTTAAGTTTTTTTTTGTTTGTGCCTTAAGTTTGTGTCGCTCGCTATTATTTTGACAGCTCGATACACTAGGCTCAAGGGGGATCAAATGTAACACAAATACCGTCAAGGGTGATGAAATGAAATGACAGTTTTTTTAATGGTGATATATTTGTATGAACTCGTAATTCCTGTCTTTTATTATTAGTGCTACTTAGTGTAAATACTTAGTGTATCAATCAGTAATGATTGATACACTAAGTATTTACATTTTCTCTTGGACTTCTATTATAACAATTGCGTTTGACCATGTACATATTTAATGTCATTTTGGTATAATGATAGATGGAGGTCTGGTCAAGGTGAGGCCTTGGAGAAGATAATAAGCTACTCGAACTACTAACCCTGCGCAGACGTAGTCGCGGGCACCAGCTAGTAAAATATAATTTTGGTAAAATGAATATGCGATTTTTTTTTAATCTCACTTCACTACATTGCGAAGAAAGAGTCTCTTCTAATTACTTCTAGACGAAAACTTAATTAATTAATCATATTTACCGGGACATAAAGTTCACTAAATTTTAAAAAGTAACCGATATAAAAAACAAAAAAAACATTGTTTATATTATTGACTTGGTCCAATTCACTTGTTGCATTACATCGTCCACACCGCTACGACTCTGTTTTCATAGTAGACGTTGCAGCACGCGCGTGAACCAATCCCTGCTTTCCTTCTGAATTTAAACCAATCACCGAACATGTCTATTTGTAACCTCGGAAGTAATTCGTATTTGGAATCATACGTCGCTTTTGTTTGAATGACCACTTTTTGTGTGGAATTTGTTCTGAATTATGCTTCCTGACTTATTATTATTCGTAGCCCTTGACGGCCGCCGAACACGTCTAGTGTATCGAGCTGTCAAATTGACTTGGCTTTTTAACTGAAAACTGACACAAACTTTGACAGCACTGTCATCATTACCTTGACGTAGGAGGAGATCTTATTATTTTGTCTATGCTGTGCCCAAGCATATTACGCTTTTCACCCGCGTGGTGATGGAGGATGATGAAAAGTATCCTATGTGTTAATCAAGACCCTCATCTACCTCGATACCAAATTTCATCAAATTTCCCCCGGCCTTTGAGCGTGAATGAGTAACAAATATCCACACATCCATACATCCATACTTACAAACTTTCACGTTTATAATATTATATTAGTAGGAAGGATTGTCTAATGCGAGACTATGCCTATCTAGCGTAAGGTCTCACTTGATGGTAAGTCTGTAGCCGATGGTAGTAGCAGACTAGATAAAGGAGCGGTCAGAATACATCATTAAGTGAGGAGTTTCCAGCTCGATACGGAAGTTACACACGGGCACAAGAAAAGACTTCGCCACCATTTTCTTATAAATTGAATTTGTCAGAACCCAGGCGCTGTGTGATGTACAATAATGACATCAATCTGCATTTTAATATAAGTACGTGCTACAAAACCAATCGTTGTCGAAATTTGAATGTCTGAGTGTTGAGACCAGAGATGAAATATTGGTTTTCTCAATAATATCGATAACTTTTCTTAATTAACTCGCCATTTTCTGTCTCCTCATAGATATCTGAAATGTTTAAATTTATTTCACTACTTTATTGTTAGTAGTGTAGGGTAAGTTGTCCAACATTGAACCAACAAAGTTTGGAACCCTATAGCTGTTTTTGTATTAGTGCTTCTTAAATAAGTTTTTTATATAGTTCGCAAATTTATCTAGTTTTAAACTGGCATTAAATGTTTAATTAACATGTTCTGCTAAAAATACTTTACACAAAATTGGCAATGGTTCATAGTGGCCAATGTTATGTATGTGTAAATAGAGTACACAGTACGCACGTTACAGTAAGTGTAGTTAAAGAGAAAAAAGACAGTTATGTTATATCACGCATTTTTTATTCTGTGGCCATGCTATGTTCAACTGTTTGTAATAGTAATTTGACTCATTTTAAAAATAAAATCATTTAATATGTTTCTAAATTCTAATCTATAACAATATTATAAAGATGAAAGATTTGTTTTAATGTATTTTTGTATGTAACGAATAAACATAAAAACTACTGTACCGATTTCATAAATTATTTTGCCACAAGAAAGCTACATTATCACTGATTAATATAGGCTATAGGCTATATATAATATTTAAAAAAAAGTAAGGGATCCATATGAAATACGTACCAAAAACATCCTAATATCGCGGACGCGGCGGAAACTATTGGCAATAGAGCAAAGTGATGTACTACACTTTTCTACCGACTTCCAAAAAGGAGGAGGTACTCATTTTTTTATGTTTGTTACCTCATAACTTTGGACTGAGTACCCGATTCTGCAAATTTTTTTTTTAAAAGCTGGTGCTTCCCGTGTAGTCCCGTTTAAATTTCATCAAATTCGGTTCAGTAGTTTTTGAGTCACACCACAATAACTGAACAGAATGGAAGTCGGTATTATTTTTTTCAAATTTTTACTCTAATAATAAAGAGGAAAGATATATGATTGTGTGTTTGTTTGTTTGTAATAGGTACAGGTTAAAACAACTTAACCGATTCAAACAATTCTTTCAAGAGTATAAAGCTACATAATGCCAGAGTTACATACGCTATATTTGATTTATCATCATCATCATCCATCACCACGCGGTTGAAACCGCGGCGCATAGCTAGTAAATATATTATTACAAACGAAACCTTCTATAATACTTTTTATGATACTCTTTTGATTTCATCAACAGAGTTATAATAATTGCAAAACGGTAAAAAGTGTTTTTTCTTCGAACGGCTTCTAAATAGAGATGTGGAACTATCGATATAAAGATAATATTGGAAGAAATTTCCATACATATTGCGATAACGTCTACGAAAATATCCATTCGGAAATCCAAAATTATTTTCCATTTAATTACGACTTGTTTCCGTCAAATTAAATCGTAGTCCATCAGGCTGACGACCTGATTTGTAATTCAAAACGCGAGTTCTAAATTAAAAGTTTTTTTTGTTTGTGACAAACTTGGGGGAAGTTGCTTTTGTTAGTTACCCCCAAGTGGTTTCAGCACGGCTACTTTGAGACTCATTAAGAGAAATGTTTCTTTTCTACGTTGAAATTACAAAAGCCTTATGAGAAGAACCCTGAAAGAGGATTAATTAGTGTATTTTTTCGTCATTTTATGTCTATAGAATATAAATGTTTTATGCTACAATAAAAAAAACAACTAAGGAAAAGTCAAGTAAGTAAGCCAATAATATGACTTTTGGTAGTTTTTATTGTATTTAACGCACACATTATACGAGGGTGAATCAAAGAATTCTTGGAATCAATATTAAAAAATGCAAAGATTTAAATAATAATATTTTATTTTTCTACATAATCTCCCTCCAATGCAATGCATTTAGAATAACGCGTTTCTAACTTCCTTATTCCTTGTGAAAAAAAATTATTTTCTTGACTCTCGAAAAAGTCCTCTACGGCAGCTATAACCGCGTCATTATCGTGAAATTTTGTTCCACGAATTTCCTCTTTTAATTTTGGAAATAAGTGAAAATCACTTGGGGCTAAGTCCGGAGAATATGGTGGGTGGTCAAGGAGATTGAAGCCAGCACAGCGGATTGCGTTGAGCGCAACTTCCGATCGATGAGCAGGAGCGTTATCTTGAAGGAACAACACGCCCAACGACAGTTTTCCACGACGTTTTTCTTTAATCGCTTCACGCACTTTCGGGATTAAATTTGCATAATAGGGTCCAGTAATCGTCTGGCCTTTTGGCATGTAATCAATAAAAAGGATTCCTTCACTATCCCAGAACACAGAGGCCATAACTTTGCCAGCGGTAGGAGCAACTCGAAATTTCTTAATGGATGGAGAGGATGGTCGTTTCCAAGACATGCTTTGTCTTTTAGTTTCAGGATCAAAATGGTGGACCCACGTTTCATCCATGGTGACAAGACGACGGCAAAAATTATCCGAATCACGCTGGAACATTTCGAGATTACGCTTGGAAATTTCCAAACGTCGCTTTTTGTTTTCGTCGGTTAACATTCGTGGCACCCATCTTGCAGGCACTTTTTTTAACCCCAGTGAATCAATTAAAATGGATTGAACGCTACCAAAAGATATCTTTAGGATCTCAGCTATATGTTTTATAGTCATTCTTCTGTCTTCCAAAACCAGATTCTCAACCTTTTTGACATTTTCTTCTGTAACGGAGGTTGAAGGCCGCCCAGAACGCGGGTCATCTTTACAGCTTGATCTACCTCTTTTAAATTCAGCCACCCAGTACGCAACCGTAGAATAGGGTACAGCATCACCCCCTAATGTCTGCTGAATGTCCAAAAAAATTTCCTTCGTAGACATTTTTTTCAAACTGAGATATTTTATCACCGCACGTAACTCACTTTTATCCATAATTTTGACTTTTTAGCAACTCTTTGCACAAAAAAATTTATTACATGCGAACGAACTGACAAAAACAAGTGACAGTCTGCATAAATATAGTGTGATAGACACTCTTTAATTTGAATATCGAACTTGATCCAAAAAGGTTTCATATATATGCACTTCTAAGAACTTTTTGATTCACCCTCGTATGCGCCATTACCTTTAGTAAACGAACGGGGCAAATCCATAGAGGTAACAGCTATAGGTATCCTATATCGGCTAGGTATAAAATGCCAATTCTCAAAGTAGTATGTGCCTAAGCGGAACGCATTGGTATGCCATAACACACCCAAAATTGTAGGATAACACTATGGGACTAAACGAAGCGCATTGGTATTCCACAACACAGCCAAAGTTGTTAGAACGAACACTATGGGACTAGGCGAAGCGCATTAGTATGCCATAACATAGCCAAAGTTGTTAGAACGAACATCATGGGACTAGGCGAAGCGCATTGGTATGCCATAAAACAGGTATCCTCGTTTGGGTTTCAATGTTATCCAAACAGGAATGTGTTACTTACCACTTTATAAATCTACGGCCTTAATTATAAATGCTGCTTAGAGTTAAATAACGTCACACGTACGGCGCAGAACCATTTTGTAGTGAAATTTACTAAATAACGTCATTGTAAGTTAAGCAGCGTTTATAAGCAAGACCGTTAGAGTAATTAATTTGTATTGATTTTATGAACACAAACCTATTCTGTTTGCTACACCCTAAAAGGGTATACATGTATTTATGCGTGTTTGTGTGCAGTTACATTGTACAAGTACATGCGAACGCAATGAATAATTAAATAATTCAATATATTCATTTTTATCAATAGGTATCGTTCTGCATTGAAAATGTGTAAATGTTTTAAAATATTGATGAAATTAGGGATTGGGGTAGTGAAAGAAGCAATTCATGTAACACATATTACAAAAAAGTGAGTAATCAATAAAATTAAAGCATCATCAAAATTAATATTATGCCATCGTTAATCATTTAACAAATTCTCATCAGAGCACTAAACTTTGATCCGAGTCATCCTAAAGGTACCTACTGTGGAGTATTTCAACCAAGAAATACTTTCATGAAGAGAAACTTTTGCAATTAATAAAAGAGGCATGCAGGAGCGGTTGGTGAACTATTTGATCTCGATTATAACAACTTCCTTTAGTCTAGTTTTTTGTATAGTGATGGATGGACTTGCCGGATTCCCGTCCGGATACAGCTGAGGCCGTAGCACGAATAATCTTCGAAAAAGTAATTAGTACAAGTAGTAAAGAATTGAAAAACGCTTCGACGTACAGGCTATGTACTATCTGTTCCAAAGTTTCACTAAATCATACTTTGTACTAAATTGAATGTTTTTGGTTTTCTGGCAACGATATGATTATGTTACATTTACGCGATTTTTTTTTGTGCTAGGCCCATTTACGCCATTGTAAGTAGCAGTACTATCAAAATAAATTTTCGCCGTAGGTATGTCATATGAAGCATCTAAATTGGCAAAGAGTTTTGATAATTATGTTTAAAGAGCTATGTACATATCACGAAGAGAGACAAAATAAAAATTAAAAGACTTTTTAGTTTTATAATATTTGGGTGGACCAAACCAGTGGTAGAGTGGTTTGGTGGTAGAGAAAGTACCCGCAATATAGTTAGGTTATATAACATTATATTATTTATATTTCGTTATCTAATTTTACTGAAAAGAAACATATCTTTATATTTAGAAAAAACTTCTGCATTTAGTTTTTTAATGACACTTGCCAGAACCAGGAATAGAACCCACCAAATGTAGAAAATCATAAGGAGCAAATCTCTTTTATAAACTTTGCATCGAAAATTTATTGAAGATCATATATATATATATATATATATATATATATATATATATATATATACCTAATGCAAATAAAAACTAGTCGAATTTATTTACATCTATTAGAATAAAATTTATTAATTTAGGGCATTACATATAAAGGTTTCATAATTTAAAATAACGCCATTTAGTACTGCGCACTACAAAACTGTTAGGCACGGTACAAAATGACGTGATTTATATTTTACGTGTTTAAAACGCCATTACTGGATTAAATTCTTTAACAATATACATATAACAAACGTAAAATCATGGTACAAAATGTAATCCAACTTACTAAACTCGACTAGGGATTTTTTTTTAATTATTCTTCCACACTACAGACTCTTTGGTCCGTACCTTTTTTAGATTTGTTTTTTTTTTTCAATATTACATTTTCGTGGAGATTCGTTCTCCAAACATCACAATAAACATTCTTAAGCTATGGTGGAAATTGCTTAAAAACTAAAGTGAATCTTTTTTTTGTATATACATAAATCTTTGCTATGCTATGCTAAAATTGCTAGTGAACAATATTTCCTAATTCGACTATGGATTTCGTAGCACTTAGATTTCATGGTCTTCCTCAAATTTTAGATACAATGATTATTAGAGGTTTGTACGTTACGATTGACCTTTTTGTTCTGACATTATTAAAATATAAATCGTGTTTCTACAATAATAGGTAATAGTTTTGTTATGTCACCATCATCATCATCTCAGCCGTAGGACGTCCACTGCTGAACATATGCCTCCCCCATTTGTTATATGAAATCTGCATATTTCATATCTTACATAATATATCTTAAATACAAAACATTATATTTTGATTATCAAATTGGTATTCTAATATTCTTACATTAACTTAATAGCAAAAAAAATATGTTTACCAATTCGGATAAATAGTTTTAAATAAAAAAATAAACATCCTTAATAGAAGTACAATAAAGCACAATATTATAAACACTAACTAATCCTATAGATATAGCAATCAAATGAAAACCACATAATGTTTTTGATTATGATTAAAAATTTGCCATCCAGCTTGTGAACTATGAAAGTTCTGCAAAAAATATGAGCCGATCAGATGCTCTGTTGCTACGTGAAAGAATGACAAGACAAGGCAATAAACCAAAAACAGTACACACTATTACATTTCTTAAACAACATACACCATTTATTGTACGTGGTGTTCTTAGATTATTTATATAAATAGACCACACTTTTAATACCAGAAATACAAATAGGATAGCTGTACCTAGTTTTAGACTTGCGAAGACTAATAAGTCATTCCTAGGAAATTGTGTGCGTTTTTACAATAAAATCCCAAAGCACATAACTGAGCTCACAGAGGGCAAATTCAAGCTGACTGTAAAAAACGCTTTAATAAAAAAAGCTTACTATAAAGTTCGACATTATATAAAAGATAAAGATGCTTGGAATACTCCACTTCTGGCAAGCTGTCTCTCTGCCACCCATAAAATGTAATATTTGTAGTACCTAAGTAGAAACATTGTAAACATCCATATAAAAAGAATGGCCCCGAGTTTCTTGCCGCTTCTTCTCGGTGGGTTCTATATATTTTGGAACGCGGCGGTAGAGTCTTTAAAGTACATTATAATGAAAAGTTGACGTTCATAAGTGCGCCTTTGATGCCTAAATTGAATAAATGATTTTTGACTTTGACTTTGACTTAGATACAGAATCTTGGTACATCTACACAAGAAAGCGGCCCGACCTACGATTCATTGCAAAATTAACGTCTTCACAAATTGCTACATATAAAACCCTTAGTGTTCTACGTAAATTTTACCTCAAAACACCACGAAAATACCTGTTATATGGATCTTTATGGGAGGGTATTCGGCAGTAATGAAAAATCATGTTACAACCCACGAAGAGTAGTTGTAAAATGCAATAAATCGTTTTTCTAGTTCAATCCTGTGTTACAGGAGGTAGCGGATTGCAATAGGTAACACAATTTAATCTTCATAACACATCTTGATCAACAGTTAATAGATCTCTACAGTGCAATGTATTATGCTTCTTACTTTCTAAATGCCTTTTACATCCAAGAGGTGTAAAAGCACCTATATTTAATATAGGTTAAAATGGCCTAATGGGGGGGGGGTTAGCTTATTGTACCAGCATAGTTTTACCATTTAGCATGGCTGAGTATTTATTTGTAACTTTATAACTTTTTATTTATATATACTGATTAAATTTCGGCCATTTTAATCGGATTAAATTGCGTATATTTCATATAATGCTAGCTGCGCTCCGCGATTTCACACACGTAGCGATTGATGATGATGATTCAAAATATATAGGCTTTTTTACTAAGAGATAATATAAAAACCTATGGGTTAAAGAATTTTTAAAATCGGTCCCGTACTTTTTGAGTTTATTCGTTACAAACAACAATAATACAATAAACAAAAATAAAAATCTTTCCTCATTATAATATTAGTATCGATTAATCCTGGCGCTTAAAACACTTCAGTTGATCACAAGTTTACTAGATGACAGTCGATGAAAAGTTTTTCTATACGGTGAGGTTATCTATCTATCTATCTATCTATCTATACTTATAGTAGAGGCCAAAAAGTCTGTACTAGGAAAAAAATACTGTGGGTAAGAAGACGTTAAATTACCTACTGAACAAGAATATGACGTTTATGATAAAATGTTTGTTTCAACATCGCTCCGGAGTCTCATACAGTGCCCTGCAGATGGCAATAGGCTCGCCCCCTATTACATGAAACCAAAAACATATCTGTCAAAACGTGGGTTTGAACCCGTCAAGCTGCCTTGGCATACCTGTATGCCAAAAAACATTCCGTAAAGCCGCCTTGGCATACAGGTACGCCAAGGTCAAATCAAATTAGGATCCAATTAAAAATGTTATCTATACAAATATACAATAGGTTTCAGCTAATGTTTTGTTTTTTTGATGCTTAAAAGGACCTGGAAATTTTTTTCACAAAATAAATTATTATTTGAAAGATACCAGATCGGTAATATCAACGAGAAAGCGACAGTCACTTGTTTTTTTGCGGGGTTTTTGCAACTCTGGTTTGCAAATTTGTTAGGTTAACAACACTTTTGCCTACTCTTTCGAGGATATAATACAATACAAAGGCGTGACGATTTGTTTTGTATACTCGTATGTAGCGTAGAAAAATAATATTATGTTTTTCATTATTCATGTTAAAGTTTTTAGAATGAAACTATATACGGGTAAATAAACTGCAATTGTAATCGAATACGCGGCGTTTAAGCATAGTGCAATCAAATACGCTTAAACTGACTATGTAAATGCGCCATCAGATAGTTCTTGGCTTACAGCACACGCCACGAATGTGGACAATCTAGTGCAATATACGCGGTCATAAACCGCCTTCACCAAGCTTTATCGTGTTATTGCACGCAAAAACTAACGGCAAACGGTGTTTCCGTGAATTTGTTTCATATGTGTAGTTGTTGATCAATGGTCATGGACTTGCTGTCTAACTCCAACAAAGGAGAGTTATAAATCTATACATATAATAAAACGGCAAACGGAGCCAAAACTGTACATTTAGTATTTTTTAAAGGTGCACTTTTTATCGACATAGAAGCCAAAAATATTTTTACAATTTCTGTGTGTCTGCCTGTCTCTTGTACTGATCACTCTGAAACTACCGGACAGCTTGTAACGAAACTTGATACAGTGATGATTAATATTATAGTGTAACATATAGGATATAATTTATTCCATAAAACTTCTACCCATATAAATACATAAAAATTTGGAATTATCGAAGAAATTTATAAAATTTAAGTTATTCGTAATCACTTGACGGAATTTTATGCAGTTTTCTCTTTTCAGTAGCCGAAGGTTACCTTAAATTCTAAGCCACGTTTCATCTCTCTATGATATCGGAATGTTAAAAAAGATCGTGAAGGCTAGGTTTTATGCGTAGAATAACAACTTCGAACACTATGTAATGGTTTATAACAACGATAAGCTTATTCGCACCAACCATTACTCTATATATAGGTGGCTCATGTTGCGAGTGTGCGCCGTAGAAGCTATCGCTCTACGGTTCGAAACGCAGCCAGTTCAATGTCATTTTGGGGTTTTATTGTTTTTCTTTTCTAATATGAGCTAGTAAAACATTTTCACATCATATAATTACTTATTTTGTTTAATAAATAGCCTGAATTGTTATATTTATTATTATTATTGGAATTTATGTGCAATAGGTATATATATATAGGTGCGCGAATCGAGTTACCTTTGTGGGTATACCTACATAACCAAAAAATAATGTAATAATTAAAAATATTACAAGTTTTTTTTTTCAAATCTATCCATAAAGAATGTGCAGTAAACTTCAAAAATAATTACACAGACTAAAATATTTAGAATTTCTATTGTCAATCACTCAAAACTTAAAATATAAAATAATACGTTTTAACAGCATGCCTGTAGGCCTACCTCACGGGGACTCTATATATAAATTTCCATATTTATGTTTCTTAACATAAGTAAACACCAAATCGAATTAGCGGACAGACTAGTCAGTCCATGTGTGGACGTTTTCAGACACCGAAATATTTCCGAAATGGCCTGTTGTCTTAAGTCTCCAATAGGGGATCGCAGGAAGAAACCAACAAGGGTGTTACTAAAGTGTTTCTTAGTGTGGTGTTTTGACATATAATGGTGAGTTATTAACCGTCAAGTATTCGTAACGGTGCGCAAGTATAGGCAAAGTGTACAACATCATGGAGTATTGTTTGTACCTTTTCGTCCTCATCCCCATAAGTAGGAAGTTTTAGTAATGCATCCATCGCTTTACTAGAAGGTGACTTAGACAGGACAGTGACTTGATGGCAGACTCATTTTTGTGACTGTGACTTGTCTTTGATTACTTAAATATAAATATCACATGATGCAACTATTAATGTCTAGTTTATATAACTTGAGGAATGGCAAAGGTTGGTACATCTTGATAATGGAGGAGGATAAAGTAAATGCACAACAGTAAATTCTTATATAGATTTATTTATTTATTTATTTATTTCAACTAGAACGGTTATGTACACCACTTACACTAATGACAAAACAAAACTATAAGTTAGTTTTGTTTTATTATACTCATTACAAAAATGTCAAAATACAAAACAAATGTCAATTAAAATATCAATGTCAGAATAATACAATAATTATAGCATCGCTTCGCAGAGCGTCAAACATTCAGCTAAAATGTCGTTCAAGGCATCATTAAAGACGTCACGCTCTCGATTGTTGTCTACAAGAGCATTGAGCGCGTTAAGGGATCGCGGTATCGGGGACACGGCGTGAGCGACTGTCCTACAGCTTGGAACCGCAAACAGTTTATGTTTCCTCGCCGAAAGATAGTTGCCGGGAACATAAAGTCGACACAACTGATCACTAAGATCTGGAGCGTCTATCTTGCCATGCAGAACTTTGCACATTATGGCTCGCTGATCATAAGATCTCCGGACTTTTAGTGAATTGTACCCCAGGCTGCCAAGCAGAAATTTAGTGGGGTACATGTAAGGGTAATAACCATACGTGCGCTTAAATAAGTACCTGAGAAATGCCTAGATATATGTACAAAATCTTAAAATGGTTGTTACGTTTTATAATTACGTTTTATTTTGTATATCTATGTATATTTTATATCACCGTATTATTTATATTCACTTAGTTTATTTATTCATGAATGCAATGCTTATATACCTACACAGAATTTTCTACTACCCTACTACTGCATTACACTACACTAACACTAGTAAAACTAATTATGAGTACTTGTTACACTTTGTCGTTTTATTTTGTTAGTCCGTTCAAAAAAATTGATTTTTGAATGAAACTTTATTGGCCGTAAGATAGTTAATAAAAAAATGCTGTATTATGTATATAATAAGGGCTGTGGATGTTGTTTAATAAATAAAATAAAAATAAAACATACATACGAGTCCACTAATATAGGAAAAAATATATTTAAGGCAGACGTACTTTCAGAAGTAGTGAAACGCTAAACCTGTTAGCAGCTCGGTCAAAGACCCAAGAGCCAAGCTGACCCGACATTATACCGAAGATATCCCGGACATCAGCCTGTACGAGATTAGAATGGCCTTGAAACAGCTTAAGAACAACAAGGCGCCTGGTGACGACGGTATCACATCTGAGCTTCTGAGAGCGGGTGGAACACCGGTACTTAAAGTCCTTCAGAAGCTCTTTAATACCGTCTTACTCGAAGGTTCAACGTCAGAAGCATGGAACAAAAGCGTGGTGGTGCTGTTCTTTAAGAAAGGTGACAACACTTTACTTAAAAATTACAGACCCATCTCGCTTTTGAGCCATGTTTATAAGCTGTTTTCGAAGGTCATAACGAACCGTCTCAGTCGCAGGTTTGATGAATTCCAGCCTCCGGAACAAGCCGGTTTCCGAAAAGGCTATAGTACCATAGACCACATCCACACGCTACGGCAAGTTATACAGAAGACCGAAGAGTATAACTTGCCTCTTTGTCTAGCGTTTGTGGACTATGAGAAAGCCTTTGATTCGATCGAGACGTGGGCAGTGCTTGAGTCTCTCCAGCGGTGCCGTATTGACTATCGGTATATTGAAGTGCTGAAGTGTTTGTACAAAAACGCCTACATGTCAGTCCGAGTACAGGAGCAGAGTTCGAAGGCAATTCCATTGCAAAGAGGCGTGAGACAGGGAGACGTTATATCTCCGAAACTGTTCACCGCTACATTGGAAGACGCCTTCAAGCTTCTGGAATGGCAAGGACTTGGCATCAATATTAACGGCGAATACATCACTCACCTTCGATTTGCCGACGATATTGTAGTCATGGCAGAATCCATGGAAGACCTCAGTACAATGCTCGAAGGCCTCCATCGAGTTTCCCAACGGGTAGGTCTTAAGATGAACATGGACAAGACGAAAATTATGTCTAATGCCCATGTTGTACCTACCCCAATATCAGTTGGGAACTCAGTTCTTGAAGTTGTTGACGAGTACATCTACCTGGGACAGACAGTCAAACTAGGCAGGTCCAACTTCGCGAAAGAGGTCAATCGTCGAATCCAACTCGGCTGGGCAGCGTTCCGGAAACTTCGCGAAGTCTTCTCGTCAAAAATACCTCAGTGCCTCAAGACAAGAGTCTTCGACCAATGTGTGTTACCAGTGATGACTTATGGCACTGAAACGTGGTCTCTTACTATGGGCCTCATAGAAAAGCTCAAAGTCGCACAACGAGCTATGGAGAGGGCTATGCTCGGGGTTTCTCTACGTGATCGAATCAGAAATGAGGAGATCCGTAGAAGAACGAAAGTCACCGACATAGCCCAGAAGATTAGCCAGTTGAAGTGGCAGTGGGCAGGGCACATAGCACGCAGAACAGATGGCCGATGGGGCCGAAAGGTTCTGGAGTGGAGACCACGGACCGGCAAGCGCAGCGTAGGTCGTCCACCGACACGGTGGACAGACGACCTGAGGAAGGTCGCAGGACGACGTTGGATGCAGGCCGCTTCCAACCGGTCCTTTTGGAAAATCATGGGGGAGGCTTATGTTCAGCAGTGGACGTCCTACGGCTGAGATGATGATGATGATGATGATGAAACGCTTGGTAAAAATTTACTATCGTTCATCTATGGACGGGGTTTCCCTAAAAAATAATAATAATTCTTTTTTTTCGTAGAAATTTCCCTAGGAAAGGCATTTAATGTAATTGAAGGACGAGGTTAGCTCAGATTATGAGTAATTTTCTCGTGTAACAAGGCACGCGCTCCTATTGCTTCCTACTCCTTAGACGAGTTTTATAACATCCGTGTGGGATTCTATGGAATTACAACATGGAAATGGAATTATGGAATTAAATCTTATGTCAGAAACTCACATGTCAATGAATTGTTAATATAGACTGAAAACTATATAGTTGCGGCAATAACACAGTTGTCAAGGTACTCGTATATATATACCGTAAAACAATATGCAGTGATAAGAATTTAAGGTGTTTGAAAAAAACATGCTTATTTTGAAGTATTTATTATTATAACAAGTTTGCTACATTCGCGGTCCTGGCTGATTCGACAAAATTTAACAACCCTGTCTTCCCGGACGTACAAACTTGTCACAAAGTGGAAAACTAATCAATCAGTGGTGGAACTACAAATAAACATTGATATAAACCGGTTTACCGTCATAAGAGCAACATCTCGTTCGCTTGCTCCGTGAATATTTCTGTATAAAAGTAGTTTAAAGTGTGTGTTTATACGTGGAACTTGCATAGAAGTGTAGCTTATGATACCTAGTGCCAAGTGAAGTTTATATGGTGACAAATTATTAACTAACTTCGGAGATATTATCAGAAAACGTTGTATGTGCTTTAAAACTATCGCGCATCGCTGCTACCGGCCGCTGTGAGTTCATTGACCTTTGGCAGGTGACTCACGCGCTGCGCCTGTGCATACATTTAAATTATGCTCAACTGATACATTTTGTTGACTTTGTAGTCCTGCCGTTGAACATACACTTTATTTCAATACATTACCTATTAACGTGTACAGTTTTTACTGTTATTTACCTACAATGACTACTACTTGTTCTGGATGTAACCAAGGAATGGAACTGAGCGCTGATATGACGTGCACTAAATGTAATGATCTGCATGATCTTTCGTGTGATGGTCTAACTGGGAGTAAACTAGAAGCTGCAACACCTGACTCCGTACAAAACGGAACCTGCGTCTCATGTCGCAGTAAGTTGCCAATTGCTAAAAATTTAAATATCTCAGCGCGGTTGACGACTCATGCCACAATTGATGGCACCAACGGGAAAACAAATTTTGATGCTGAGGATAAATCAGAGGTGGAAACTGATAACGTCACTATTCGTCGTGGTGGAATGTATAAAGCAGGGAAACAACAGATACAGATGGACGCGTCGGGGTCATGCAAATGTTCATGTTCGTGTGGCAATTTAAATAGCATTCGGGCCGTCATAAGGGAAGAGCTGCAAGCAATACTGACAGGATCTCTAATTAGTTCAGTATCCGATCGTGTAGTGCAGGAAATGGGTAGTATTTGCACCATAGCGCAGAATGCTACAAAGAAGTTGAGTGATATTGTAGCAGTCTTAGAAAAAACAAAAGCTCAAGTCGCACAAGTCGAAGGCGAAGAATTAGTACCATCAGGCACTACTGCTGCATTGTACGGAGAGGGTATTATTCAAGGAAATAAAAAACGCGGCAGAAAAACAACGAATGCACCACGACCACATAAAGAAGTTAAACAGACAGGAAGTCAGCAGAGCAGACAAAACTTGCAAACTGCAATCTCGCAAACTGCGTTTATTGTACCCTCTGTGCCCACAATGCCTGCTGAGGCATCTCCCCTCGCTTCATCCCTACCTGCTCCTGTAGTCATTAATACTGCAAGCGGATCTGGAGACTCTGACGCGTCTGAACGCTGGACTGAGGTGAAGAGCGCGCGGCGTGGCCCCCGCACTTCCCAGATTGAAGCGCGCGGAGTGCTGCGCGGCACGGCAGCCCCAGGCTCTACGCTGCTGCGTGCAGCTGAACGCCGGCAATACCTGCATCTATATTACGTTCAGGAGGGCACTACGGAAGCCGAGGTGCTCGCGCAGTTGACCACTATCTGCGGCGTACATGACTATACCGTCGAGGCACTGAAGGCGAGAGGACGTTATGCATCGTTCAAGATAGGGATACCCTCTAAATTGGCTGGACTTATTATGGCGCCGGCGAATTGGTCTAATGGCATTTGTGTGAAGCCCTGGCGGCAGAACTTTCGTGCAAAGCGTGAATTTGAATCGCTGTAGGAACGTACACGTTTTGTATCAAAATGTGCGTGGACTACGAACAAAATGTGAATGTTTTCTAAATAGTATTATGTCATGTAGCTACGACATAATAGCATTAACAGAAACGTTCCTGACAAGCTCGGTGTGTGACGGGGAGCTGTTTCCGCGCGGGTGGCATGTCGTTCGCCGCGACCGCGCTGGCGACGTGGGCTGGGGCGGCGTGCTGCTCGCTGTCCGCGAGTGCTACACATTGCATACGCTTACTGACGTAGACTCACTTACCCCTGATAAAGAGGTTTTATTTGCTATTATTTCTCGGAAAAATGTTAAATTTCTGTGTTGTGTTGTTTACTTGCCACCTAACTACAATGAGGAACAATATTTAAATGTCTTAGCATGTATTGAAAATGCTATTTGCAAATGTTCTGGCATGGAAATAATAATACTAGGAGATTTTAATCTAAACTCATGCAATGCTACTTCAAAAATACAATTTTCAATGTTTACTGACTTTTGTAAATTGGTTCAATATAATAATGTAACAAACAAGCATGGCGGTCTCTTAGATCTCGTTTTAGCGAGCGAGCATGTGAAGGTGTGTGTTGGTGAGGATGAGGATGCGCTCGTTCCGGCGGATGCATATCATCCGCCGCTATCAGTTCGCGTGTGCTTGCCGTGGGGTACGCAATGCCCTTCACCTCCACTGCCACCTCCTACTGAGCGCCCTTCGGCGCCCCCCGATTGGAATTTTAGTAAAGCAAACTTTAGTGAGCTATATGCAGCAATAGCCGCACTCGATTGGTCAGACTTGTTCGTCACTAAAAAGGTCGATACCGCAACTGATTTGTTTTATCGGAAACTATACGAATGCATAACCACGTACGTCCCACTCCAAAAACGTTCTCAAAATTCAAGTCGTTATATATATCCGCGGTGGTACACGCAGGAAATTATTAAAAATATAAAGTATAAATATTTTCATTTTGTTAGATATAAATCAGAGGGTAAAGAATTTAACGCGGAAATGTATAAATATTATAGGATGCACACAAAGAATCTGATTACCAATGCTTATCGGCAGTACATTCAAACGACACAGGTACAGATCATTGATGAGCCTTCTAAGTTTTGGAAATATATAAAAGATAAGCGCAAAGACAGAAAGCTCTTTAAGCGGTTCACATGCAACGGTGCTGAGGTGGAGGGTGCTGATGCCGCTGCCGCATTTGCGTACTACTTCAGCTCTGTATTCCACCGCGAGGTGCCGAAGCTGGATGCGCAGGCGGCGGCGCGCTATTGTACTTACCGTGATTCCGCGCGGGTTGCAATCGACACAATAGACGCGGCTGACCTTCGTGCTGCAGTGAAGCGCCTGAAACCACGGTCCGCATCTGGCCCAGATGGCATTCCTGGCTATCTTTTAAAGGACTGCATAGCTTTATTTGCGTCGCCACTATTGTTTATATATAATTTGTGTCTTGACGAATCTACCTACCCTCAGCAATGGAAGACTTCTAGAGTTACACCCGTCCCTAAGGCTGGCTCCAGTTCAGACGTGTCCACTTACAGGCCTATTGCTGTGTTATCGGTCTTCGGTAAGTTCTTTGAATCCATTCTCGGTCGTCGTATTAACCAGCAGATCGGTCCTGCTCTGGACGACAGCCAGCATGGGTTCCGTGTGGCTCGATCAACCACAACTAACCACATAAACCTTATTGATTATGTCGCTGCTGAAATGGATGCAGGTCGGCAGGTCGACGCGACGTACTTAGACTTCAAAAATGCATTTGATTTGGTTGATAACGATATCTTACTTCAGAAATTGGCAATATTTGGATTTACTCCTAAGCTCCTACATTTCTTCTCAAGTTATCTAAGTAACCGCAGTCAGTTTGTCCGAGTGGCTGGTTATGAGTCCGACGACTATTTTACCCGGTCAGGAGTCAGTCAAGGAAGTACTTTGGGCCCAACACTTTTTTTATTAATGATTAACGACTTGCCCAGGGCTGTTAGCACTGCAAAATGCCTAATGTTTGCGGATGACTTAAAGTTGTGTCTAACTGTGAGCAGCGTAGCCGATACTGCAGCTCTGCAGAGGGATATCGACTCCGTGGTCAACTGGAGCAAAACGAATAGACTACCTTTCAATACATCTAAATGTAAGGCGATTACCTTTTCCCGATTGCGTTCTCCTCTATGTTCTGTATACTATTTACCCGACGCTCCCCTGGATAGAGTTAATGAAATTTGTGACTTAGGACTGACTTTAGATAGCAAACTTGACTTTCGAACACACATAAGGAATATTTGCAAAAAGGCTAACAAAACACTTGGTTTCGTTATGAGGCTGGCTTCTCAGTTTAGCGATGCGAGAGTAGCTACAGTTTTATATAACTCGTACGTCCGTAGCACTCTTGAGTTCGGTGCTGTCGTCTGGGATCCTTATGAGACCAAATACTCTCTTATGATCGAAAAGATTCACCGTAAGTTTGCACGGTGGCTGTACAAACGAGCCTATGGATATTATCCCTTTTTATATCCATCTATTTTCGTATCGGGTATGGTCGGCTTCGACACACTAGTACTGAGGCGAAAATTGCTGCTTCTAGTGCATTATATTTCTATACTTCACAATAGGGTGGACAATCTGACTGTTTTAAATCAGATGAAATTGCAAGTGCCGCGTCGCGGTGCGACAGTTGCGCCGCGCTGTGCGCCTCGGCTGTTAACGCGGCCGTCCACGCGAACCTGCCGCGGCCGTAACGCGCCCACCGCTCGAGCCCGAAAGGTGCTCGGTGACATGCTCGTTCGGCTCGAACATGTTGATTTGTTTGCCGACGGACTAGGTACGTTAGTTAAACATGCCTATATATATTTGAACATTTATTTTAAACTTTAACTTAATTGATATAATTTTATTAATATATTGTATTTGTTCTTTGACTTTGATTTATATTATTTTATTGTTGTTATTCTAATTTTGTATTGTTTATTATGTTGACATCACTAATTCTGACTTCTGCTATATAATTTTATTTTACCTTCTAAGTAACTTACCTACTTGATGTTTTATAAAAATGTACCTACTTACATAAGTTATGATGATGTATGATATGTGGTGTTTTGGAATAATTCTGTTAGCCACATCGATTGACTTGAATAAATAAATAAATAAATAAATAATAACGAGCTATGGAGAGGGCTATGCTCGGGGTTTCTCTACGTGATCGAATCAGAAATGAGGAGATCCGTAGACAAACTAAAGTCACTGACATAGCCCAGGAGATTAGCCAGTTAAATTGGCAGTGGGCAGGGCACATAGCAAGCAGAACAGATGGCTGATAGGGCCGGAAGGTTCTGGAATGGAGACCACGGATCGGCAAGGGCAGCGTAGGTCGTCCACCGACAAGGTGGACAGACGAGCTGATACGGGTAGCGGGACGACTTTGGATGCAAGATGCTTCCAACCGGTCCTTTTGGAAATTTGTGGGGAGGCATATGTTCAACAGTGGACGTCCTACGGCTGAAATGAGATTATCGATAATAAAACAATAAATGCTGCTAAAATAATATGGCAATACAATATGATAATACAAATGGCTTTTTGGCTGTCGCCAAATGTTTCATGCTGGCAAATTACTGCCTTAAGCTGCTTAACTTGGATATAAACGATGTTTAAATTTTAGTACGACGCAGAATAGTTTTGTAATACGTAGTACTAAATGACATGATATAAATTTAGGCAGCGTTTATAAGTAAGGCCGCGTAAGTTTTGTATAATCTTCAATAAGCACTGGTTAGGCACATTTTCATTTTAATATCGCAAATACGGTTTTGGATCAACATGATATGATATTCCAACACAAAAAGTTTATCAACATTGTATGCTTTTATTTAATTAGTAATTCTTGCATTTGTTTCACATGAAATTTAACCACATACGTTGCAGTTCCTGTAAAAGTAGGTTGATTTCTGCGAAATTTATTGTATTATTGGTCAAATATGGCGAATCGCGAGTCAACGGGTTAATATGTATTTATATGTTGTGATTAATTTTACTCTACGTTCATCAGCGAACTTATAGTTTAATCGGTACCTCACGCCAAATTTTTGACTCAGTTTTGTTGGATACACTGATGTCGATTTTATACATATTTGTTTTATTGTGTGATTGTTTGGAAGTGATCGCTTTGAGCGATAAAACCACATCTTATGACACACAATTTTTAAGCGTTTTTTTCTTGTGTAATGTTGTTGAAAACATACACTTCATACTAATTCGATAGCGATATCGCGGGCTGTCTTTTACCGATAATTTTATCCTATCGAACATCCATGCTCGCACCGCAGATCAGCCGTGCGATCCTCTAAGAGCAAACATCGTTGCATCTTTGACAACATCCGTGAAACAAATGAAGAGATGACAAGAAACGTTTGAAAAACAACCTTATGTACAAGGGCGATATCTCATAAAGTATTTGACATCGAACATTGAAATTTATAGAGAGATAAATTCCATCCTCAGACGGGATTCGAACCCGCGTCTTCTGACTCTCCGTATCAGACGCCATTGACCAACTAGGCCACCGAGGTTCTGGTCCGGGCATCGAATTTTAACTCTCTATTTGACTAACCGTCTTGCGGGGACGGAGCGACATCTATTGGACAGTTTAACAGTACCATCCAACCGAAAGTAGCATTATTTAGAAATACTTAAACTTTCGTACTGACATCGCAGCCCTTGTAATTTTTATAGTATTACTTTTTCTCTCTATAAATTTCAATGTTTGAGATCGCTAAAGCAGGCGTTAGTGCTTTAAAAAGTAATATTTGCCATCGGTGAGCTCGTCGAGGAGCGCAGCGACGAATCATTAGAGAATCGCACGCCAGAGTACAGTCGCATTGAGAATACGCGTGACTTTAGGTTCTACGTATATGTTTAGTAAATGGGGCGCTGTGAGTTATTTCCTCCGTTATCGGCATCGAAAACTTTTGTTTAACGAACAATTAAGTGTAACGTTAACCACCCCTAGAGTTGGTACAAAGTTTGAGTTGGGGGCACACTGGGAGCCATGGTAAGTATAATTTGGAACGTATGCTGGAAACATGTTTCACAACAAAATCGCATTATTGTTCCGATTTAGTAGGTATATGGGTGCCGGTGAAATAACAGACGCATGAGTCTCAGTAACTTAATATATCAAGGTGATGGGCACAGTGCAGTTCGTCACTTGTGACAGAATGCGTCTGTTATAGACAGAGGCTACCGCTTTTCGCCAGGTGTGACTCGTGCTTGTTCCGTGACCTAATCACAGAGAAAAAACAACGGAGGTGAAGACAGAATGTGACCTTATGCCTACTATAAGAGAATTATAACATAACTGTTTGTCATCGAGAAATCAATCTATCTATCTATCTAGCATTATTAGTATAATTCTCTGATAGTAGACATTTAACCTAGTGAGCTCCCTATGATCAAATTTGCAAACCAGAGTTGCTAAAACCCCGCAAAAAACAAGTGACTGTCGCTTTTTCGTTGCTATTACCGATCTGGTATCTTTCAAATGATAAATTGTTAGGTAAAAAAAAAATCCAGGTCCTTTACAGCATCAAAAAAACAAAACATTAGCTGACATCTATTGTATATTTGAATAGATAACATTTTTAATTGGATCCTTATTTGATTTGGCCTTGGCATACCTGTATGCCAAGGCGGCTTTACGAAAGTTTGGTTTGGCATACAGATATGCCAAGGTAGCTTTACGGGTTGTTAAAACATATATACAGTGTTAAATGTAATTTACTAGAAAGCTTTGGGACAATAACACTTAAAATAAAATGCAATAATTGTCTGTTTTGATTGATGGATGTTTATTACTGTTTCACACCAAAACTACTGAACTGATTTGGGTGAGAATTTTAACATCGATCCCTGAGATAGTTACATTCTACGCCGATCGAGCCTCGGGGCGCACTGAGTGCTTTACAGAAGTAAGTTTTGTTTTTGTTTACGCTGTATGACACCTACATAGTTACCAAAAAGGTAACTATGTAAAGGTTTTTAAACGATAATTTAGTTTAAAAATATAACATCTAGTACACCTCCATCATTAGAAGCACCAGAAATTTAGGGTGTATTCATGTAACACGATACTTTGCATTGATAACATTGTTCAACACTTCCCAGATTTTACGATCCCTTTATTGTACGTATAAACGCGCGCTTAGGGGGGATATTGCCCGTGTGTAAAGCCCCTTATTTACTAAAGGTGTAAAGTATGCAGCTTAATGAGGCATAAACTTTGAGCAAAAAGCGATATGTATTTTTATGGATTCATTACGACGACCATAAGCAGCACCATGAGCATGGTCTAAGAATTCGCTATCACATTATAAAAAGAAGCGTTGGCCCAGTTTGGTTCATATTTTCTAAACTAGACCTGCCGTGCGATTCTGTAAAAGCAAACATCGTTGCATCTTTGACTACATCCGTGTAACAAATGACGAGATGACAAGAAACGTTGAAAAACAACGTTATGTGCACATAAGGTTGTTGGTGTTGTACATACAGGGCGATATCTCTGAAAGTATTTAAAATCGGCGAGCTCGTCGACGAGCTCTTCGACGAGCTCTTCGACGAATCATAAGACAATCGCACGGCTGATGACTCATAAGCATATGTACATATATAGGGTCTTTGTTAATTAGTGCACAATATTGAACGGGGTGGTTTGAAATTGATAAAAACAACTTATTTTTTAATTATGAACACATATTCACCGCTCCGCAATAGAGCCATAGCGCGACTGAACGCAAGAGGGCGCAGCCACATCATACCCGCTTAGAAAGAAAGAAAGAAAGAAGAAGAAAGAAAGAAAATATTTATTGCCAAAAAAACATAGTAACAAACAAAAAACACAATTAAAACATCAGGATTTAACCTTAATAATGGTAAATAACCTGTTTTATGGCAATAGGAGTACGCTCAGCACTGAACTGTGTTAGCATTTCGCTAACGCAAGGCTGGTCTTCAGGGCAATCCTTTGCTCGAATAAAGATCTTAATCGAGAGTACAGACAAGCGGGTAAAATAACACATAATATTAAATGACGTAAGAACAGCGTATGTAACTGATTGTATAGCAAGGTTTCAATATCTATCATAGATTTATAGATAGCCATAAGCTGTTAAGAAGTTCTTACACAAAGTACTAAAATAATCGTACAACAATTGAATCGCTGGAGGAACACTCGCTCTCGCTTAGATACTCCGTGGATAGATTGCAAAGTCGTACGTTGACCCGCCCAGGCTCGCCGTCGTATAGGCACTAGGTTTAGGAATGTGATCAGCTGTGTAAACATTCTAAGTGTGTAGGCAATGTGTCGCGAAGTTACTGTTATCTATTCTGTGATATAGCGGCGGCGTCGGGCGATCAGTCACACTATGGCTCTTTCGCGGAGCTTTTAACATGAATATGGATTCATAATAATGAAAAGCATTTATTTTTTTTTCTTTCACTTTAATGACCAGTTATCGATTCCAAACCACCCCGTTCAATATTGTGCACTAATTAACAAAGACCTTATATACGTAGCCAAGCAAAGGTCAACCAGACGTGTTCATACACACAAATGTTTCACCTATCGTGGGATTGAACCCGCGACCAGCGGCTCCGAAGGCTGGGTTGTTACTAACTGCGATAACCGGCCAGTAACAATAAAAGAGGTACGGATGCGGAGTCAATGTGTCTTGGAGGTCTACAATAATAAAACTAAGAGTATTATTATTGAGTAATAATATGACCGAGTTAAGAATTGAACTGAATGCGATGCATCAGTGAGTACCGACATATTTTGAATAACTAAGCTCACAGAGGGAAAATTCAAGTTGACTGTAATTAACATTTATATAAAAAAAGCATATTATAAAGTCCAACATTATATAGAAGACAAAGATGCTTGGAATATTCCACTTCTGACAAGTTGTCATCTGCCACCCATAAAATGTATTAATAGTAATAACTAAGTAGAAACATTGTAAAATCTGTAATGAATAGCCTCAAGTTAATTGCCACTTCTTCTCGATAGGCTCTATTATTTTGGGACATGACGGTAGAGCCTTTAGAGTAAACAATAATGATAATTGACGTTCATAAGTGTGTTTTGGTGCATAAATTGAAATGATTTTGACTATGACTTTGAACAATTTGCTCAATAGTTTTTTACTATTAAGTGACGATACGGGCAGGAAATGCGGCTAATAGTAAGCACTATGCTTATTCATCACAGTTGCAATGCCACCAAGAGCTTAGATATATTTCACGGCCCTTTACTGCGATCCTTTCCCGGAGACATTGGACTTTAAGGTGCATAAATTGAATAAATGATTTTGACTTTGACTTTGAACCAATTGCTCAATAGTTTTTTTTACTATTAAGTGACGATACGGGCAGGAAATGCGGCTAATAGTAAGCACTATGCTTATTCATCACAGTTGCAATGCCACCAAGAGCTTAGATATATTTCACGGCCCTTTACTGCGATCCTTTCCCGGAGACATTGGACTTTAAGGTGCATAAATTGAATAAATGATTTTGACTTTGACTTTGAACCAATTGCTCAATAGTTTTTTTTACTATTAAGTGACGATACGGGCAGGAAATGCGGCTAATAGTAAGCACTATGCTTATTCATCACAGTTGCAATGCCACCAAGAGCTTAGATATATTTCACGGCCCATTTACTGCGATCCTTTCCCGGAGACATTGGACTTTAAGGTGCATAAATTGAATAAATGATTTTGACTTTGACTTTGAACCATTTGCTCAATAGTTTTATACTATTAAGTGCACGATACGGGCAGGAAATGCGGCTAATAGTAAGCACTATGCTTATTCATCACAGATGCAACGCCACCAAGAGATTAGATATATTTCAGGGCCCTTTACTGCGATCCTCTCCCGGAGACATTGGACTTTAAGTTCCTTCACCCTGTAATTTCATCTACTACATTGCTCTACAGACCCTTATACCTCTGCAGAAATTCTTATAAAGAGGCACCTAAGTCCACCTAAATAAATTAGGTTTCCTCACCTCTACGATTCGCATACCTAGACGGAGTGAATATTTTTAGCTTGAAAACTTGCTGCAGGGCCATACACACATTAACACAACAGTAGTTAAACACTACTGCGCCGAGTCAGAACGTAGTTCTACGCAGTAAAGCCGGCTTTCGCACATTGTGGATGGAACCACCTCTGAGATGGATCCGCTACGTACCTTATGTATGCCCTAGCCAGACTGCATCGTCGCGTTTTTCGTATTATTGGAGAAACATAGAAGTTATTCAAACACCTTGAACTGCTACAAATGCGCAGAACTATAGTACATCTAAGCCTTTTTTACTGTTTGTATCATGGTGAATGTTTTGAAGAGCTTCCTTCTACACCATTCTGATCCTGAACTACCCGTCCCAGCCTAGCATTCATCCATATACTGTTAAAAAATTCTTACCACGAATCATACAGCTTGGCAGTCACCGTTGAATCTATATATAAACCCTATTTAATTTTTATTGGCCCTAAGGGATTTAAATTCAATTTATTTATGTGTGGGATACGAAGCCCCCGAAGACCAAGAGAGAAAATTCGCTGATGGGTAACCTATCATAGTCACGTCTTGCTAAAATATGTATATTTTTAATAGTAAATTGTCGCCCAAAGTAAGTTGGTAGTAACTTGAGTCAATCGATGACAAAATGTTCAGAAACTTATTTTTTATTCGAGCCGCGTACTTTGTAACTCCGTGGATCTGAATTCAATTTAAAAAATAAATTAAGCTCTTTAACGACAGGCTGGATGTATAACCAATCAGATTATCTGTTTAGTACGCGAAGTAAATTTTATATGAAATTTTGTTTGAGTTTTTATTTCAAATAAAAAATCATGTTATCTTTTCTTTTAGATATTATTATTTTGCATTATAATGTATGTATGAATAAATGTAGTTTTTTTTCTTTATCACTGGACTCGAACGTTTATACATTAGCCATTGTTCGAGTTATTAAAGTTGCTTGAGATTTTTATTCAAGTATTCAATGTCAAGTTACACTCACATAAATTAGTCGGCCATTAAGTAACAATCATGTCTAAATTGCGTTCTATTAAAATAGTGGAAACATCACTTAACCCATGTGACTCGCGATTAACCACATTTAGCGAATGATACAATAGATTTCGCAGAAATTAACCCTACTTTTCTAGGAACTGCATCGTGTGTGGTTAAACTATCTAAGGAAAGGACGAGAACACACATAAAGAACGTTTGAAGATTTTGTTGACTTTGCTGTTACTCTTGCACCATTCCTCAACCACCAACTCAACACTATTACACGTCAAAACTCGGATCTAGAAAAAGAAAATCAACAATATCCATTAAAGTATGGGTTTTCCAGTACACATTTACTGTAGTTACTGGTGTCCATATATGAATGACTCAACAATCTTCCTACTAATAATATAAATGCGAATGTTTGTGAGTATGGATGTATTGATGTGTGGATCTTTGTTACTCTTTCACGCTCAAACGGCGGGGGATATTTTGATGAAAATTGATTGGTATGTAGGTAGATGAGGCGCTGGATTAACACATAGAATACTTTTCATCATTATCAGAATCCATCACCACGCGGATGAAAGATCGTAATATTCTTGGGCACAGCGTAGAGAAAATAACAAGATCTCGGCCTACGTTAAGATCGTAATGATGACAGTTCTGTCTAAGTTTGTGTCAGTTTCTGATAGCTTAGTCAAAGCACAATTTTGACAGCTCGATACACTAG
Source organism: Selenia dentaria (assembly GCA_917880725.1). Classification (NCBI taxonomy): domain Eukaryota; kingdom Metazoa; phylum Arthropoda; class Insecta; order Lepidoptera; family Geometridae; genus Selenia; species Selenia dentaria. Next base: position 26,667,784 of record OU862893.1, read on the forward strand.
ACGTGGGCGGCGACTGTCAAGGGTGATAAAATGTAATGAAAGGTTTTTCCATGGTGATTAATTTTATATTTGTATGTACGTAGGTGCTGTATTTTATTTTTAGTGTGTATGATTGATTTGCTAAGTACTAAAATTTACTCATTTTAACCATGTATATTTTATGGCATTTTGGTATACTTAAAGATAGATAGGTATGGCTTTTTAGAAGATAATAAGCTACTCGAAGTACAAATCCTGCGCAGACCATGTCACAGGCACCAGCACCAGGCACCAGCTAGTAAATAATATCAAAATATAAGAGATTTCTCTTATATTTTGATAGGGGTGCTATTTCTCCTTGTTACGTTATAATTTAAGAACGGCTTTACCGATTTCTTTCTTATTTTTTTATACGTTTACTTTGTAGAATTTTCTTACATTTAATAAAACCAAAAAAAGACGAGAGGCTATGGCGAGGCCAAAGACCGAGCCTACTACGCGAATGATGTCACGGGTAGGCACGAGTATATCAATAAAAAACGCCAATGCCCATTGCATAAATAAACGTCGTTGAACGAATGTACATTGAAAGATTCTACTGCATTCAAGCTCAGTTGTTTCTATCTATCTTCAAATGCCGTTCTCTTTGTTAAACATTAACGAGGCTCTCGATAGAGCCATCGTGTAGGCATCCTTAATTAATTGAAGCTATCTAGAACCTTCGATGGGAAATCAGCGTTTTTATCTCGCAATCAAAATGCATACTCGCAACGAATTAAGAACTTATTGTGATAGCCTTAAGGTTGACAGTTGGTGTGGTTTTTCCATTTTAATTTGCAATTTTCTGGCTTACTATTACAGAGGGATTAAGCTAGGTACGGATAGAATCTTTAATTTCCTCAGGGCGTTACTGTCGGGATGATATTTGATTCAAGTCCGCTTGGGGCAGGGTTGGAATATTTTTTTAAGTTAGATTTAAATTTTCTTTGCGTATTGTTTGCTTTTCCACTTTGTAAGTTTTGCTCTTAGCTGCGCTGGTATAAGTTTTTATGGTTCTTATCTTAACGTTTCCTCTGGTGTAGAAAGATTCACTTCACATTATAATTGTGGTAGTCTGTGATGCGTTACATGTAGGTAATATAGTAGGTATTTATAAATATACACAGATAGATAGATAGATAAAAGGTTTGAAAATATTTTGCTTCTATCATACGATGAACAAGATATTTTGCATATCCGCGAGTCTTGAATCTTGAAATTATTATTGTAAAATTCAAATTCAAATTCAAATTCAAATGTATTTATTAATTTTTAGTACAGCGTTACAATTTGCGGCTCTACTGGGTATAACTACACCTGTATCATGATTGGTAGTTCCTTCCCTAGGTTATTATAATCTGTACGTGTTATATATTAGGTTGGAACTGAGTTAAATTATATTTATTTATCTATTATATTTACAATATACATCATTAGAATCATTACAATTACTAGAATTTTACATACTTTACATTTCTAAAAAGTCAAACTAGCTTAAAACTGAATTAAATATTACAATTACATTATATTTTCAATATACATCATTAGAATCATACAATTACTAGAATTTTACATACTTTACATTTCTAAAAGTCAAATTAGCTTGTAACTGAATTAAATATTACAATTACATTATATTTTTAATAAACATCATTAGAATCATTACAATTACTAGAATTTTATATACTTAACATTTCTAAAAAGTCATATTAGCTTGGAACTGAATTAAATATTACTAAGATAATAAGAATAAATACACAACTGAAGAGATACATCCTGTTTTTTATAATTTCGACGGTAAATTACTATTTTATATTAGGAGTTTTATACTTATTCTATTTAATTTAATTTAATTTTTAATTCAATTTTTTTTTATAATATGTAAGTAAAAAATATGTAAACTATTTTGACAGATAGACGAACTTACTTTTCACTATGTAATATTATTGTTCTCAAGTTATAGCGTGACCAGGAGAGATAGGGGTTCATTTTTATTTATATCTAACTTCCAAGGGACTAACAAAATACAGTTTTGACGCAAGTTCGTTTTTTAATGCAATGGTGGCCATCATTCATCCAAATTCAGCCTGATAGAATAGAAGAAAGGGACAAGAAGAAGAAGATATTTTAGATATGAAAGTGAAAAAAATATGGTGAGACCGACGAAGAATTAATGACCTACTGTTATTTGCTTGGTTGAATTGTCTTAGCTTTAAACCACTAATATTACGTTGTACCTACCTATCACATAAGTGCAAGATTTTCACTAGCCTTTTTCAAATACTAAGTGCAAAAGTAATTAGTACTAAGTGCATTACTAGTGTATCTAATATGTACATAATTAATTACAATCGATATAATCCTCATGTTTCACAAACAGCTTGCAATTCCTCAACGGATAAAGACTTTGCTGGTATTTTATCATGAAAATTTTGCTTTCTGCTTATGTTTACGAAACAGGATTGCCACCCTACCACAACATCCCCTCGACTGGTTGCATTCGAAAATATCAAGATAAATAAGGGGAAAATCCTTGTTCATAATTTAGACAAGGAATATTTGATAAGAAAATAGAGTGCATACCGTATGTTTTTATTTTTTTTAACTTTATACTTAAGACGCGCTCGTATCCTGATAATAGTAAAAAGCAGAATTTTCAAACACCTAATGTACGAAGCAGATCGATAATATATTTTGAAAAAAAATACTAGGGTTAGAAAACGAATCGAAAAAGAGTAATAACCGAATAGAATTCATAAATATAACTCACTTTCTGCAGAAAAAAATACTGAATAGGTCCACAAAAATAAACTTTCACGTCGAAAGTCTCAGAATTTTCAGCGATAACACAATATTTTTTTTAGGTAATACATAGCCAACGTATAGTACTAAAGTTATAACCAACAGTTTTTTCGATTCTGTTAGTATATATCGAAAAATATAAAGAAAACGTACAAAATTAACGGATTTTCGCATTACATCGTCCAATCTAACAAGCGATTTTCAACCTTACGTAAAGCATCGTAAATTATTTTAAAATTGGGGTTGTACCGCGTCTTAACCTAAGACCTTTGTGCTGGTCCAAGGGATCCAAAGATAAATATATAATGCCTTTATACATGGACATGGACATGGACAGGAAATGTACTCTTACCTTTCGCACGACCAGTAGTGCCACAGGAAAGTAAAATTACCCTTCACTCTACTGGTAGTGCCACGCGGTCGTGTCACGGGCAACGAACGCCTTTATCAGGTCGTCAGTCCACCTTGTCAGTGGACGACCTACGCTGCGCTTGCCGGTCCGTGGTCTCCACTCTAGAACCTTCCGGCCCCATCGGCCATCTGTTCTACGTGCTATGTGGTCTGCCCACTGTCACTTCAACTGGCTAATCTAGGCTATGTTGGTGACTTTAGTTCGTCTACGGATCTCCTCATCATAGGGCTTTATTCAAAAAATAAAATCTTCTATAAAATATCTAGAGTAAGCTTTACTAAGCTGTATCTAGTTTGTTTATGATACTCGTTTATAAACATTTATATTCACTTTTTTGTTATAAAAACTAACGTGGTTTTCACTCATTTTTAATTAGAAATACATGATTGTGCTTTTGTGTGTACGGGACAGTGCTAAGCGAGACGTCATCGACGCGGGGGTCCAGAACACTCCTTGAAAAAGACCACTCAATGTGGTCGAAACTATAGTCGGACCTATCTGATAAATATTACGTGAGTAATCCCGTATTTCTAATTCAAAATTTATATTCATTATTTACTACTGCTGTTGTGTATAGTGCTTGTTTGAATAAAAGTCTTCTTTCTTACTGCGAACAGCAGAATTTCTGTCGCTAACTAAAAGTACTAAATTACATTGTATTGCAGTTTACGTAACTTTATATGTGTAAATTTTGTGTGAACGATTAATTACATTTTCCGTCAAATTGCGTCTAAAATGTACCTATATAATGCAAAATACTTATAATCATTATACACATTATATATTAATAAATTTAGTAAAACAATGATGTAACTTTGCTTACGATTGTAACATTTCCGTTTAACTCCTCATTCATCCTACATCTCGCGTCGAACACACGCCGTACGGAGTAAGAAAGATGGTGACGTATATCTTTCCAATAATCAGGGAGGCAGCCCCGGGCGGAAATTGGATCAGCTCGCAAATTAAGTTTTGCCCTGGAGAGAGGGGATTTTTTTAAATATCGACCGACTGACGAGTTCATACAGCTTCGTTGGGAGATGGATTTTTTGAAGGAGCTGTGTTGAGATTTTAAGGTTTGCTTCAGTGGTGACGGTATTTTAGAATATAGGTAGTAATGTATATTTCCGGGTCCGTTAGCTCAGTTGATAGTAACACTGCCTTCGATGCTTGAGGTAACAGAAGTGCAAGTACTGAATTTACCGATCGTTAAATTTGAATCTTGAATTCGTCATACTTCAAAAAACTGGCTATATCGAACTTTTGTCAATCATTGCAAGTGAGTAACAAAATTTAGCGATCGGTAGACAAATTCGATAAGTTTTAACGATTATAACGGTAACCCTAGCATGGAACTGTTAAATTACGTTTGAGATCGTCTATTTAATCGATTTTAACGATTGTTTTGTCAACTTTGAAAACGACGTCGAGATAGCTTATCGACAGGCGACGGGAATGAGGATATTCGTTAGTTGCGTTTGATCTTACTAATAGTATAAACGCGAAAGTTTGTATTTACGGATGAATGGATGTTTGTTACTCTTACGCTCAAACGGCTGGCCCAATTATGGCTGAAAATTTTGAAATGCTCGTAGAAATCTTCAAATGATAGAAAGACGCATTGTGGAATGCAAACAATTCGTAATAATCATCATACTGTCGACAATTTGAGTATCGTATAAGTCGTCGATATGACTTCCAAACTTGCTAGGGCCCGATACGATTCTTTAAATTTATCTATCTTAGCGATTCGACAAATTTAACGTCTGTTACGGTACTTGCACTGCTGGTACGATCAAATTATAGTAGTACTTAAGTAGAAACATTGTAAAAATCTATCTATATGAAAAGAATGGCCCCGAGTTTTTTGCCGTTTCTTCTCGGTAGGCTTATATACTTTGGAACGCGGCGGTAGAGTCTTTAAAGTACATTATAATGAAAATTGACGTCCATAAATGCGTTCTTTATGCTTGATTGAATAAATTATTTTGACTTTGACTTTGATCCCTGGCCAGGGTAAATATTTCTGTGATCATCACAGAAATATTTACCCTGGCCTGGGATTGCAGGAATTGTTATTATGATTGGCCATGCCTCCCGTGACATAGATATGTACTCAGACATAGTTTAAGTGTAACGTAATCGTTAACGTATTTAGTACAAACTGATATTTATCTAAAGTAAGAGGAGTATAACTCATGCTCCATCGCGCAGATCCAATACGATTCCGAATGCTGCCGATATGGCCTAATGACTATTTTTTAACTAAGTTAATGCAAGGCCTAATGCGCTCAGCTTCAAATGACACTAGTGCTCATCTAAACTTGGGACTCTAGAAAAAGAGTTCTTTAACCACAGAATAAATAGTAGTACATTGCAATTTTAGAGAGAAAAATGTACATCCTCGCACGGGATTCGGACCCGCGTCTTCCGACAATCCGTGTCAGTCGCCATGACCAACTAGGCCACCGAAGCTGGAGGTCCAAACATCGAATTGTAACTCTCTATCTGAACTTGAATCCCGACCGAGAATTTGAATATTTCACTTAAAATTGCAATGTACCAAACATTCATTCATACCAAACGTCGCTAAGCAGGCGTTAGTGCTTTTAATAAGTAATACCTATAAGGTACTATAATATAAAGTTAAGGTATGCTTTGCTATGTGTGGTGTTTATTAATTACTAGTTGCGCCCTGCGTTTTCACTGGAGTACTGATGGATGATGAAAAGTGACATATCTGTTATTCTAAGGCCTCATATACATATACATACTAAATTTCATCAAAACTTGCCTAGTCGTTTGAGCGCGAAGAAGTAAGATACATACAAACACGCTTACAAACTTTCGTCTTCATAATATTAGTGTGATGACATTGTATGCAATATTGAAATCACCTAAAAATAATCGTTTAAGTTATCACTTCTGTCGGGCGTTCCAAGATTTTTTTATTTTATTTATTACGTCAAAACTATTGAAACAATTTTTTAATCATTTGTTCAGGAAATTTAATTGAATTTTCATTACATATATATTTCTGTTGGGTGTATTAATGCTATACTAATGTACTTTATATTGCAGTGTCGTCGAGTAGTGACGTATAGATCTTGAAGTTGAGGGCAGAACTCAGAATAGAAGTTTTAGTAATTTACTTTTGGGTGTATTCAGTTTTTGAAAATGTATACCACAATGGAAACCCGGAACGTCAAGAGCACCTTAGCTCAACAACATTGCATTTTATTTAACCTACGGTGTACCTACAGTGTCGTGTATTATAAACATATTAGTTGGTTTTTCCTAGTTAACTTAGGATTTTAATGTATATTACCTTGAATTTAATATAATTTTAGATTAAGATTTTAATTTTGGCATGCTAAATCAGCAAAAGTTGTGTTGTACAAAACATTATAGCTATAAGATCTTTCATTGTAACCACAATTTAAAGCGAAATAAATGACTTGAACTTGAACTTAAATTCCTGGAAATGTTGCAAAATGTTCGGTTTTTAGTGTCGGGTGTTCATTTATCGAGTACGGGGATGCAACTAACAACGTATTTCGAAGCTGAGGGCAGAACTCAGAATAGACTCGGAATATAATACCTAATACCATAGGTGGAAAAAAGTCCATATAGGTATAGTCATGGGCAATAAATAGGGAAGCGGCTCCCAGGCAGCTTACTTAAGCCTCTTCTTAACGCTGGTGTCTTCCGCAGCGACTGATGGGGAGTTGACGATGCGAGTCAGGTAGCTGGGGGCAACAGTGCTGACGCAAGTGGCATTCCAAATTAGGCACTTGCCGTTCTTCCATGGCACCAAGGTCAGCCTGTCAAAATCAAATCAAATTAAATTTGACTATTTAGCACGTGCATGTCTAGCACTGTCTGGGCTCTCACTAGGACTCAATATTTCTGTACAAAATATTGTAGAAGTTGCAATTATAGAACTAAATATTGTTCTCAAGAAGTTACTGTTAAATATATTTAAACCTAAAGCTAACCTAGAATAAATAACATCTAAAAAATAAAAACTACTTATGAAATAATTTTCACTTTAAGATTTATGTTAATAAATCTCCTTGGTCCATCATCATCTACATGAAGGCGTTGTTGTACTCCATTCTTGGATGTAGGCCCCTTCCCTATTTTTCCATTCCTGGCGATCTTGTGCCCGGTGCATCCAGTCCCGGCTTGCGTGTCGCCTGATGTCGTCAACCCAACTCTGCGGTGGGCGGCCTCGCCTTCTTGTGTCGGCCCTGTGTCTCCATTCAAGAACTTGCCTCACCCATCGAATCGCATCCATTCTCGCAATGTGTCCTGCCCATGTCCACTTTTTCTTCGCTATTGTGACCATTATGTCACCCTCTCTAGTCTTGCTTTTTATTCATTCATTTCGTTTCCGCAAGATGATACCGAGCATCCCTCATTCTTCTCTGCGCGACCCTGAATTTCTTAGCAGATTTTTTTTGAGATTGACTTGTTAGATTCTTAAAGCCAAGAGTTAGTTTATGTCCCAAGTATACATCAGTCATCATCTCAACAGGAAGCTGATAACTAGTGGCGTCAGGGATGTTGGTCATGGTTTTGTCTTCTCAGTATTAATTTTCAGACCTGCCCGAAAAGACTCTGTCCTTAGGTCTTCCAACATAACAACAATATCGTCCATGGTCTATAGTGTGTAGGTATTTAGTGTAAAAAACTGTAATATAAATCAATAACTTACGAAACACATTTTGATGAAATCTGGTTCTTTGTCTTCAAATAACCTTTATCTTCAAAGAAGAGAGACAATTGTCTTTTTTTATTACACTACGCTTACACTGTAATTTTTCGTACATTGTGTTATTGTTTAGTTACGAGCTATAAGAAACACAAGAAATATTTTACGGGACTCGTAAACTGGGCTCATCAAACTCGGGAAATAAAGTTACCAGAGGTGCTTTGCCATCCTTTTGTCTATTTTCTTGTAAAATGTACTAGAATTAATCGAAAAACATCTTTATGGGGATAGTTTTCATTTTCTTTCAATTCATTACACGTTTACTAGACTTTACTGCTTACTGTCGTGGTGATGGGCGCTATGCAGTTCCACTTATGACGATATGCATCTGTTATTTATAAATAACGAGGGAGGGATTAACCCTTAACACCAGCTTGAGCCGTTTCCATCACCTAAGGATATAATAAATGTATTCGAGCGCAGAACTCTGGCGTGCGTCTATATCATAACTTTTTCATCTCATCACTTGAAGATCATTCTGTCAAAAATAACAGTCATCATGAATTCATGGGATCTTAAACATGACTGGTACTTATTTAATTAGGCGAGCTTATAGCAATCTACACAAGCAGAGTTCCATATTAATGACAATGCGACTATCTTTTCTCACTCTGTTGGTAATTCGAAAAACCATCAAGAATTATTGAGTGTAGTAACTGGGCGATTGCCAGTACGCACATATTCTCGAAAAGAAGGGCATACATGTAACTGTTTTATAAACACAATTCTAACATTTTATAACAATTATATATTTTCAATTGTAATAAGTGGATATCAAATAAATATATGTGAGCTGCCAACGACTCATCAGATTCTAAGGCGAAAACGTTCAAATGTATTAAAGTGTGGTTAGCGAAGACTTGTTATACTGACCCCACCTCAGTAGTAGGTTAAGGGAACATGGCTAGATTAAATTTATATATTTTTAAGTTATATAATGGTTGCACTTAGGTGAATTCTTGACGATACACTATACCTACTCGGATTTAAAAATTTTATTATTTAAAAAAATTAAAAAAAATTGCATACCGCAGTTTAGCAAAAGGTGGCAGACTCTTTGCAAAATAATTCCATCCTTTGAGAAAACTGTTTTTTGACTACTCTTGTCCTTTTCCTGCTGCATGCAGTAGGTATAAGTAATCGGTATAGCTTCAGCGTACCGCTTCATTTATTCAAAGGGGAAAATTTCAACGAAGGGTGGAAATAACAAGGAAACACTTATCTTGATCATTTTTTTATCGATCAGCTCCTACATTAGAATTATTAAGTTTGATTGATTGGACATAAATTGATTTTATGTCAAACATTAATGAGCTTCTGGCTGAGTTTTACGACTTTTGTTAATGCTTTGAGTATACTATCGTTTCCCTGGATATGCTCGAAGTAGAACTTGCCTAGTAGTCATTAAATCTATATATATATATATATATATAACAAAAATAGAATTTAAAAAAATATGTTATAATTGTTGTCTGTTTGTTTATATATGTATGTTTGTCTGTGTGTTTGTGCACGCTAATCTCAGAAACGGCTTATCCGATTTAGATGGGGTTTTCACTAATATAATGTGGTAACCTTCACTTAACATTCAGTATTTGTTTCATGTCAATCGTTTCATAAATAAAAAAATTAAAGAATAACTCACCCGCTGTCGCTACTACTCCAAGACCATACAAGCAAAGCCGCTCGCTGGTCAACTGGACTGGTATTATAATAAGCTCACTTCGGTACTTAGATGGGTGACCGCTAAATATTTTCAACTGAATTCTTCCGTGAATGGCTACGAGTACGTCAGAGGTACTCGGACGAACCGGAATACAAAGGCACGTCTTGTGCTGGCCATCCATCAACACGCGCTGGGCCACGTGTTGGATCATAGACCATACTCTTCTGTCCTACTTATATAATATTATAAACGCGAAAGTGTGTGAGTATGGATGTGTGGATCTTTGTTACTCTTTCACGCTCAAACGGCGGGGCAATTTTGATGAAATTTGGTATGGAGGTAGATGAGGCACTGGATTAACACATAGGATACTTTTCATCATCATCATCATCCATCACCACGTGGTTAAAAAGCGTGATATGCTTGGTCACAGTATAGACAAAATAATAAGATCTCCGCCTACGTCAAGATCGTAATGATGACAGTACTGTCAAAATTTGTGTCAGTTTCTGATAGCTTAGTCAAAAGCCAAGTCAATTTGACAGCTCGATACACTAGACATGCTCGGTGACCGTCAAGGGTGATGAAATGTAATAAAAGATTTTTCCATGGTGATTAATTTAATATTTGTATGTACATAAGTCCCGTATTTTATTATTAATGTTTACTGATTTATATACTACTACCAGAGATACAACGACTAAGAGAAAAAAAAAGTGAATTATCACTAAATATTGGCTGCACCTGCGAAAACTTCTCTATATCGTATAGCATAGTAGTTACTATAACTAAAGACTATCGGCAGAGCATAAGGTTCATACCGTAGTCACCTCTAGAAGCAAAAGTAGTAATTTGATGCCAATACAAACTTAACTTTGCCGTTCTCAAACTCTACTTATAGAAAACTTCACGTTTATTTTCCATGAAATAAGATTCAGATTAAACTCATAAAGTATAATAAGATAGAAATGATATAGTTGCATGGGGATGGTCCAAGTATTATAGAGTGGCAGCGACGCGTATGAAACATAACTGAAAGTGGATTTTCCTTAGTACACACACATATTTGCTTGGTAACATGCCAAACGATTCTGGGCTTTAGAACTTAGATACGAATAAGAGTACAAATGATGTAGACATGGGAACTACTTGGAATATATTCCAATGTTAGGATAGTAATTTAGCAACAGTTATATATTGTTAAAGAAAAAATACTTGAATGACAGGTAATCCCCATCTTACAAACAAAAACAAACTAAAGTTTTAATGGAAACGCAAGAATTGTAAGTGCAGGTATTAACAGAAGTTTTATTATTAACTAGCTGCACTCCACAGTTTTCACCGGCGTGGTGATGGATGATGATGATGATAAATCAAATATAGCGTATGTTACTCAAGCATAATGTAGCTTTCTACTGGTAAAAGATTTTTTTTATCGGTTGAGTAGTTTTACCTATTCACTGCAAAATCAAGTAATCAATGTATTCATATCTTTATATTCCACCATTGTTCCTCTGATTAGTTTATTATTATTATTATATATTATTATTATATTTATTACGTTATTAGTTAGCTTATAAACAGGATAAGGATTATTGCTACGGCACGGATAATGTGGCCTAGTTTGTACCGGCGTTACTATTACATATTTTAACATGAAAAAGTAGTTATTGTGAGATAACTGTAACAGTAAATATATATGGTATTGGATATAATTTTTATATAATGATTATATACATATGATATTGCGCATTTTTTATAGATATTGATGTCTTCTATAAAACTGTAGTAAATCACTTTGATCTATTGTCTATAGTTTCCGCAGCATACGCTATGTACCTAAGGGTTTCTGTTGCAATTTTTTTTTCACACCTTTGGTTACATTTTCGAAGTTGTCATACGGATACCTAACTTTTTGAAAATATTTTATAGTCTATGTTACTCAGTGATAATATAGTTTTCTAATGGCCAAAGAGTTTTTGAAATCAGTATATTAGTTTTTAAGTGTATCCGTTACATACAAACAAAAGTACAAATATTTCCTCATTATAATACTATTATAGTGTAGCTCGCGTGATCTCCCAGGATAAAATAAAAGTAGCATAATGTAACTCTTATAAAATCAGCAATCTGCCAGTGAATGTCCCGTCAAAATAAATTCAGTCGTTTTGGAAATTATGCCAGCACATTGTTGGAAGCGCCGCTTAGAAATCTCAAGGTCATGGGTTCCATCACCAGGTTGGACAGTCGTTGGGGTTTTCTGGCATAAAAGTTTGGAACAGTCCTCCGTAAATCGTGACCTCTTCGAGGATAAATATGCGTGACGAAATGTTTAGTTATGTTTAAAAACATTTATTAAAGATATATAATTTAAACTGTTTATTTATTTAAAAAGTATTAAAAGTAAAAATAAAAACGAATCTATAAACTCCATGATGGGGGAAAAAGTGGCCAATGCTAAGTTTTTGCCCAAAGTAGGCGCCAGCATTTCGGTCACCCGTCGCCTTAACCAAACGTTTCACCAGATTCGTAGAAAAGTTGAGAGCGGACGGCCCCCATGGGCCTAAAGTTTCGACCCCAAACAGCACAAATATGTACATTCTGTCTAATACACATATTTTTGACGTTTGAAGCCTTCCGCTTTAGACGCAGCAGCGCCAGCCCGATCAATCGTCCCAGGAGAAGAGACGGCGCCAGTGTCCACACATGTAGCATCCCAAACCAGGGGCTGTCCCATCTTCCACGGGACGATAGTCATTCCATCTGGTTTATTGCCGTCATCCCGCATTACATTTATATAATTGTTCACGTTAAAAGTTGACTGTCATTGAATCGACGATCGAATATTGTTTTTCCATACACATTTCCCAACCTTACTGCACACCAACTACGAGAATTTATGAAAAAATAAAAAATGCAGATTTAATTATTTATTTCATGTTTATTGAAACTGAGTTTTGAGTGAATCTAACAACAATAAAGGAAATCAGACAAACTTTAGCTTCTTGCATCCCCTCTAGGGCTATCTGGTTTTTAAATATCATTTTGCTCTTTTTTATGACATAGTGGGCAAACAAGCTTACCTTATAGTGGTAAGTGATCACCGTCGCCTACGGACATCCGCAACACCAGAGGTCTCGAGGATGCGTTGCCGGCCTTTAAGAAGGGAATATGCTCTTCTTCGAAGGTCCCTAAGTCGTATCGGTTCGGGAATACTTGCGAAGACAGCTGGTTCTATAAAGTGGCAGTGCGAGGCAAAAAACGCCGTAAGAAATGCACAGTTGAGGTCAGTATTCTCTGTTAGGTTGCGGATTCAATGTGGATAGAGTGACACTTGTCGCAGCTTCAATAATGTTTAAGAGCTTAAATACTATAATTATGCGTAGTATTTAAATGCTGACAAATAGGAAGTGCTCAGCTGAACCTGGTTAACCAACGCTTGATCTAGTAAATAAACGAGCAGGTAACCAAACCAAACTAGTTTGAGCTAGATTACCACTATGGATACTGCAACGACGACAAATTGACTTACATAGTAACTAGAAGTACTGTGCTACAGAGTAATGCAATGCAGAAGTTGCCCAATCGTCTTTAAAGAAGGTTCTTAATTGTATTAAGCATTAGATTGCCTTAAGCATTAGATTGCCCCCAACAGTGCTAATGTGTTTTGTAGCTTATTTAAATAACTTAAATTAATTTAACTAGATAAAGCAAAAAAGATTGTTTATAGCTTCAAACCCGGCTAAAAATGATTATCTCAAAGAAACATTTTTCCAGCATTAAAAAAGCTTGTATGTGTTATCACAGGTCCGTAATATGTTAAAATATTTCTGAAAAATCACTTCAATAGTTTTAGTTCGAAAGAGTGACAAATGTACATCCGCCAGTGTTCAACCTACAATTATCTCCATAATAATGTATCACACTATCATACCTGTAACTTTAAATGAGAATACGTTTGAGTGTAGGTATACTTACACAGGTGATCAATAACAAATGTGCTTTAATGTGCAAAACAAATTTGATGAAATCTTTATACTTATACAAGCCTTTCTGGAGCCTTCTATCCACTTATATGACACAATCACCACAGGATTAGAAAAAAATATTATTTCTTACGCAAACATTAGCCTTCAAATAAAAATTTCGCCGCGTGTGGAGACGCACTACAGGTAGTCATTCTGTGGGATATTGGAATCTTTCTTATTGCCGTGGGGGTGTGATCTTGACCTCGAGAGATATACCCAGACAACGACCTGAAACACATTAATGAAACCTCAGAGATTATATGACCTTGAAGGTCATTGATGTCGAAAATCAGCCACGAGGTTATTGAGTTATTTTGGTTCATGAAAGTGCTGTTAACTTGGTTTTCACTTTATCCATTGTCAGCATAAAAACTGTTATTAATATAGTATACCACATGCAGATCACGTAACGATTCAAATAGATAATATCTATCCCACTCGTACATATGTAATGGATAGTCAAGTTTCTGGGTAAAATGAAATTTGTTGAATAAACTTTTATTTTATCATTTCACAACTTTGATACAATGTCTATGACGATACTATGGCTACTATGTGCCCATGTGTCTGCGGCTAGAGTTTTGATAGACGAGACTACGCAAAAGAGAGTTAGGCCAAATCGATTCTTGTGCAGGTAAATTAACAGTTTGCTTAAAAATCTTCATATTGAAAATTCCTGCCTGGATTCTGAATGAATAAAGTTCTATTTCACTCCCTACACTCAGATATCATTATGATATCACGTTCTACTTTCATGACATGTGTTTTCCTAACAATAATACTTATATAATAATTGTCTATAAAGTACGTCGTGTAGACCAAGTGCAGCTTCCTGGTAAGGATTGTGGACATGCACATACATTTAGCATATATTACCACTCAAAAATAAGTTATAAACTGGCCAGTTGACGCTGTTGGTAGCAACCCTAACTTCTGAGCCACTGATCCCGGTTTCGAATTCCTGACACGACAAATATTTATAAGCATGAACATGACTATATTTGCCCAGTGTCTGTTTATGTCTGTATGTCAGTCATCAGGTTACCATAGTACAGGCTCTGTCTAGTTTCTGAAGACCTTGTGCGGATGTTGTCCCATATTATTATTATTAATTAAACGTGACTAAGCACGTATACGTAAATATTGAACTGATTGAGAATTGATTGATATTGTTAGCACTTTATATTTTATCTCAGCTAAATTTTAAGCTGGGTTAGCAATTTCAACGCGGTAGGAGCCACAGTGGGCTAGCAATATCTATATAATGTTCATACGTAGTGGAGGTATATAATTACTCTATTTGTTAACTCTCACTGGATCAATATATGTGGATTGTGTGAATACAAATAAATATAAATAAATAATTTCTATATATAAATTATTTGTGAATTTGTGCGCAATATTGAACAGTTTTTGGAATCGATAACTGGTCATGAAAGTAAAAGAATAAAATGACATATATTTTATATTATTATGAACCCATATTCGCCGCTCCACGGCTAAGAGCCATAGTGCAACTGAACGCACGACCCGATGCACCGCTACATCACATCACAGAATAGATAGCAGTAAATACGTAAGACATACCTGCCCGCTTAGAATAGGTCCAACGTGCGGACGATGACCCGCCCGGACACGCCGTCGTTTAGGCATAGATATCAGCTGGGTAAACATTCGCGAGTAGGTAGGTTCATACGTCGTTGTACCTATTCTAAGTGGGTAGGTATGTCTCGCTTAGTCACTGTTATCTATTCAGTGATGTAGCGGCGTGCGTTTACTCGCGCAATGGATATTAGCTGCGGAGCAATGAAAATAGGTTCATAATAATAAAAAAAACATGCATTTTTTTCCTTCACTATAATGACCAGTTATCGATTCCAAACCACCCCTTTCCATATTGCGCACTAATTAACAGTGACCTTACATTAATATCCTTAAGGTCTCTGAAATTGTACAGTACTCTATACTTGATTTCAATAGTACAAGGCGTGTTTGCGTTTATGTACCTGTGTCCAAGCAATTTGTAGTGCCTAGTTCTACATCCATTAACATAATGTATATGTGCCGGGCTGGCTCGTGCCTGATTTGAGAAACACATACTAAACTCTGAATTTTGGACTCTAGCTTGGTAGACTTGCAGAATATATTAGGTAGTTTGCTATTACTCAGTGAATGTTAGTTTTCAATCGACATCCATAAAATAATGATGTTCACATTTTGTTTTTTTATATGTGTTCCTTAATATTTCTTTCTGAGTTTTTGTTAATTTGTTTTTTATATGAAGCTGGTGCTTCTCACGGGGTCCCATGTAAATTGATTCAAGATCTGATCA
Organism: Selenia dentaria; assembly: GCA_917880725.1. Lineage (NCBI taxonomy): Eukaryota > Metazoa > Arthropoda > Insecta > Lepidoptera > Geometridae > Selenia > Selenia dentaria. The sequence continues at coordinate 26,683,819 of OU862893.1, forward strand.
GTTGTTCATAAGATAATAATTTATTCTCAGGGTTTATTAATAGATTGGAAACCTATCAAGGTATATTTTTTTTTAACATCCACACAAAGGTCTTCAGATCCCAAACTAGGCAGAGCCTGTGCTATGGTAACCTGATGACTGATATACATACTTATATACATATACACACCCATACACAGGTCAAACAGACATGTTCATGCACACATATGTTTGACCTGTCCGAGGATCGATCCCGGGACCAGCGGCTCAGAAGGCAGGGGTGCTACCAACTGCGCCAATCAGCCTGTCAAATAATAGTAATAATAATATGTTGCTCCTTTTGTCACCACTCATGGTGGCCTTTATGGGGGGCCCGTTTAGTGGGTGGCAAGTCACCACTTGCCTAAATATTTTAACATGAGACAAAAAATGACAGGTGCCGTAGTCTCTTCCATAGCCCACAATCTTCCTTATCACTAATAAGTTCATATCAATAGCCTGGCCATTTTACCCATATGTGTAATAGTTATATGCACCATGTTACCCTTTATCCAACATTTTTTTCTGTTTTTTATATTCCTTTGTATTTTTATACCAAACAGACCTCTAAGTGTTGGTTACAGCCCCACTTATGCCTTTGTAAAGGACCGGATGAAATCCGAGATTTTGTTTTGAATAAGGAATAATAATAATATAATGATAGTAGCATACAAACTTTTTAAATTGTTAAATAAAATATGTATATAACATTTGTATCGGAAGTGCTGAATAAATTTCGTTTAAATTTATATAATGATTATATCAGTGAAGGAAGACTATAATTAGAAATTAGAATTTATAAAAATCTTCGAAGTTGTGGACTGTATTTGAATTTAGAGAATAATTGACGTAATAATGGGGACTAAGGAATAGAAATATGTATAGGTATTTACAGGATTGGTCGCAATTAGTGTCACTTTCAGCACTTCCAACGTCCAAAATGAATGTCATCAGTGTTCGTTTGCTATTTCACAGTCTGTACACAATTGATAACACTTAAACTGTGGTATTATCACCAAAACCATAGGTATGCGCGGGCGCAGCGTATTTGCGCTCGGTGCGTGCGGAAGCGTTTCAATTAGCGCAGTGGCGATTAGCGAGCGTCGCATCTGACCGCTGTCCAAGCCGGAACTCACTGGCGTGTGTGCTCCACTTCACGGCGACACAATTGGAACAAAAGGCAGGAGGGGGTAGGGGTTGAATTAAGGAATGCGGACACACTATTACGTCAATATACTACTACATCGATTTAACAGCGAAAATTGTAATATGGCGCAACCAATAACTATTATAATAAATCCATAATTGGTGGAGTAATCGTGTAACAAACATACAAAAAAACATATATAATCCTCGTCTTTTTTCGAACTTGCCTAAAATCGAACGGGGTATTTAGGGCTGAACATAGAAGATGCCCTTATATGGTGGCTAAACAACTTAACTATATAGCTTCGATCAAGTATGTACATAGTTCCAATTGTATTTTGTGTTTGGTTTTATAATGAGAGAAATTTTTACTCCAAATTGTGAGCAATGTGAATTGAGGACATATTTCATCTGATGATGGAATGTGCCAGGAACAAATGTGTCTGCGTTGGCAAATTTATGCCGGTGACTATGTTTTCTGGTGGTCACGGTGGGTGTAATACCATTCTAAATCAACGAGAAGCAGATGATGCCGGAAATCTGTACGAAGCGAGGAAACCTTATTTATTAGGAAGTAGGGCTCTTGTGTTAGAGGCTGTGTTGGTCGGTTCCAACTGGGCGAATGACATACAATAACCAATGTATCGAGGAAACGAGTGCATTAAAACTTTGGTTTAAGCTCTAACAACTACAACTTTCAAGCAAGCGCATTACTTACCATTAGGCACATGACTTGCACCTGTAAAAATCACTAATGAAACTTTTCTTAAAGTTTTTAGTAAATTTCTCTATACTTAAATATGAACTAAAAGAAAACAAATTAAAATTTTAATTGTATAATACACTAGCTGGTGCCCGCGACGTCGTCTGCGCAGGATTAGTACTCCGAGTAGCTTATTATCTTCTCCAAAGTCATATCTATCTTTATACCAAAATGTCATAAATATTTACATAGTTAGGTATATGAGTGAATTTAAGTACTCTGTAAATCAATCAGTAAACACTAATCATAAAATACAGTACCTACGTACATACAAATAAAAAATTATCACCACGAAAAAATTGTCATTACATTTCATCACCCTTGACGGTCGCCGAGCACGTCTAGTGTATCGAGCTATCAAATCGACTTGGCTTTTGACTAAGCTATCAGAAACTGACACAAATTTTGACAGAACTGTCATCATAACGATTTTAACGTAGGCTGAGATCACGTTATTTTGTCTATGCTGTGCCCATGCTTATGCCTATGCTTTTTCACCCGCGTGGTAAGGGGTGATGATGATGATGAATAGTATCCTATGAGTTAATCTAGCGCTTCATCTACGTCCATACCAAATGTCATCAAAATTGCCCCCGCCGTTTGAGCGTGAAAGAGTAACGAAGATCCACACATCCACATCCATACTTACAAACTTTCGCGTTTATATTAATTAGTAGGATGAGCCTCCTTTTGAGTTTCGCCGAAGGTGAATACAGTATTTAAGTTTTTTATTTGTATGTATCGCATAGTGAGTACAATTGGATACTGACCAGCAATAATGTGAACAGTTAGCAAATGGTATGCAAGTAGGTGGAAAACTGATAAAGTAAGATTTGTAAATATACAAAATCAATCAAGAAATGTGAATGAATCATAATGATGAATGAATCAAAATGATGAATGAATCATCTAGTCAGATTTTTATAGAAGTACGTACTTTCATAATAATTATCTTAAAGAATGGCGAATGTACGAGTCAGGTTATAAAAAAATGGCAAGGACAATAGTGAATAGGACAATACAGTCTGTAAAATATTCGTACACAATTAGGATATTATATTCAATGAATAACATAAAAGATAAAAATATAATTACCTAAACAGTATTTGCCGTTTTAGATGGATACTTTTATCCATCTATTTCTCTACTGGTAAAATAACCTTTAGGCTTAGTCTTTAGTAATTAGTCTTTGGGACTTCAGAAACTAGAGTTTTAAATAATTCAAAGGACTAAGTTTCTAATTGAAAATGCTAAGGTTATTAGCGAGTAAGGGATTAGTTGGACACTTGGTTAATTATTTAAACAACGAAGGTTGATTAAATTTAACCTTTGACGTTTCATTTTTATATTGAACTAGCTGCGCTCCGCGGTATCACCCGCGTGGTGATGGATGTTGATGATGATGAATCAGATATAGCGTATGTTACTCAGGCATGATGTAGATTTCTACCACTGAAAGATTTTTTTAATCGGTTTAGTAGTTTTTGTGTTTCCATTACAAACAAACAAACAATAAATCCTTTCTTTTTCATTATTAGGATTTATTACTAAGGTACGAATAATGTGGTTTAGTTTGTACCGGCGTTACTATTGCATATTTTAAAAGTGAAAAAGTAGTTATTGTGACAATTGTAATGTAGTATTTTTTTTGTTCGATAGATGTCCACATACGACGGTTAAAATCAGAGAGTTAAAGTTCGATGATCGAACCTCGAGCCTCGGTGGTTAGTCGTCATGGCGTCTGACACAGATTGTCGGAAGGCACGGGTTCGAATCCCGTCCGAGGATGTGAAATTTTCTGCCTAAAAAATTGCAATATGTACTCGTAGTATGGCTAAGCAAGCGTTAGTGCTTTAAAAAAGTAATACTATAACTGTAATAGTTGCATTATAGTTGCAGTTTACATAAAAAAAATAATAAAAATCCTTTAATACAACACACAAATCTAACATAGTTGGTTTATGTAATTAACTATTGAATTTTATTTTACACTATAATGTATCGCCTCTGCGACGTAGGCCTTCCCAGAATCTGTTCACTCTGTTTGCGTTCCTCATCCAGTCGGATTCGATTATCTTCGAAAATATGTCCCTCCATCTTTTCCTCTGCCATCCTTCGTTTCTTTTTCCATCCAGAGGTATCCACTCTGTAACCCTTTTTATCCATCATTCATTATTTAGTCAGCAGACATGGCCTGCCCATGTCTATTTCCATAGTCTTATCCTATTTGTTACATCTGGTGCTTTAGTTCTCTTTTGTATTGTTTTATTACATACAATGGTTGAAGTTTTGTCTCCTAAAATGCTTCTATGCATATTTCACTGGCAAATTGCAATTTTCTCTTAGTGTGTTCTCCTAAGCGAACATGCCTGGCATCCATATATTATATTAAGCACTGTAATAGTTGACATATGGCACTGTAGGTTTTTTGTAGTTATTAATGTCCTGTTTATACAGGACATACCTACATCACTTTGCTCTATTATTAATAATTTCCGCAGCGTATGCGATTATAAGGATTTTTCGGTTGTTACAATTGCATATGTAGGTAAACATGAAAAAGCATTTATTTTGACTTAACATTAAAATTTATGAGACATATGGTATTGCTGAAATTTTTGGATTTTCATTGAAGTCTTCTAAAAAAAGGTCTTCATAACTTTGCTCTTTGTCAATAGTTTTCGTAGCGTACGCGATATAAGGATTTTTTTCACACCTTGGGTTACCGTATCAAAGTTTTCATACGTTTTCCTGAATTTGTGCAAATCTCCTATGTCCTATGACAATCGGGCATAATGTAGGATTCTAATAGAGAAAGAATTTTCCAAATCGGTTAAGAGTTTCTGAGCCAAACATTCAATACAAACAGAAACAAACAAATAAAAAAACAAACAAACAAACGAACAATTTTTTCCTTTTTATAATATTAGTGTAGATAATAAATTTGGTTTGACATAACCGTAAGTTTGACATGTAGAACTACTACAGAGAACTAGACTAACTAGAGTAAACATCGTTGCATCTTTGACAACATCCGTGAAGCATCGACGAGATGACGAGGACGTTGGAAGATGAACCTTGTGTACAAGAGCGATATCTCTTATTTGACATCGCTGAGCTCATCGACGATCGCATCGACGAAGCATTTCTTAGAGAATCTCACGGTGGCCATCGGAAGCTCACAGATGTCGCCTGAAGACTAGCACCTGATATGCTCAAAACCCGGATCGAGGTATTCGATCCCTAACGAGAGTATTTTGCCGGTAAAGAATAGTTTTATGTAGATTGTAATATTTATAAAAAGTTTTAGTATATATTCCTTGATGTGGTCTCTTGGCACATTATGCAGTGTCAATGACTCGGCATACTGTTTACGCTTAGAACAAAAGATTTATGAATTAATCTAAAGTCGACGATAGGTAAGGGTTAAAGCAATCTACCTGATGATAAAGAAATCTCCTGTACCACTTTGCGCACAGATTTGATTTCTCCCATAATAATAATATACGATAAACGCAAGGCAGAATATCAATCGTACGAATTATAAATTTCTAAAGGAATCTGGTGTACCAGATTTATGAGGATAGGTACCTACTAATTCAAATTCAAAGGCGGAAAAGTTAAAACTATACCGTGCTTCATGAATAAACAGCCTTCACGCTTTAAGTTCCCGTCACTTTTAGTGGTAGTGCCACGCTGTAACTCCACAGCCGAATGGGCCGGCACGACCGGGGAAGTACACACTCCCACATAACACCGAGGTGAAGTAACATAGCTTGCTATTGCGTTTCGGTCGGTTTGTGGGAGTTTCCGGAGGCCCGATTCCCCCCTCCTCCTATCCCCCCTATCATTCTTCCTCCCCTTCCACCCTCCCCCTTCAAACTCTGGGTTCCAATCCTCCTTCCTTCAAAGGTCAGCAACGCATCCTCGAGACCTCTGGTATTGCGGATGTCCGTGGGCGACAGTATCATTTACAACCAGGTGAGCCGCCTGCTCATTTGCCAATCTATACCATAAAAGTATATATAAGTCTTCTGTAGGCACGGAGGTTATGGCCCTTGTCACAGAAAAAGATCTAAAAGGTCTTTGACTATATTACCTACACTTATATTGAACACTTTACATAAACAAGGACATGATAATTCATGGTCACATGAAACGTTTAAAAAAATAAAATTAAAAAAATACCGTTAAACTACAGAAGAAACCTTCATTCTATGAATGTGCTATAACTCGAAAATTATGGACACCGTCCGAACGGGGTTAATGACCCAAAGCGCCGCGCCGCGTTCAAAGGAATCAAGCTGCGTCCGAACGGGGTTAATGACCCAAAGGGCCGCGCCGCCCGCGCCGCGTTCACAGGAATCAAAGGATGCCGCGCTAAGGCAAATTTTATTACTACACGCGCGCCGCGAGTGACCATGTTTATTGTTTTGAGTAGACAATTAAAGTTAAATTAGGTAAATATTAGGCACCTATTTTTTTTTCTTAATTAGAACGAAAATCGAGTACTGAGCACTATATATCAATATGTAAAGTGTTCAACTAGTCAGCCTGTATACATATGACTCTGCACTAAGAGTGCGACAACCCTACAATTATGTGACGGACTTGTGTAAAGATAGCTATCTCTCTTACTCACATCGGATTGCAGCGTTATCGATTTCTAACGTTGTTTTGATAACAATATGATATTATATTACCGCTAACCCGTTAGCCGATGAATCGATCCCTACTTCGAATATGAGCTTTCGGTGAAGGTGAATAAACTCACAGCGGGAACATTTAGTGAACTGTCCGGTGCCTGGACATTGTTACCTCTACATTGAAAACCTGTAGCTAACTTAACGCAGTCTTCCGATATCTGTCTTTGGGAGCCAGTTGCCATTCTTGACCCATATCGTATACTACATACTTCCACTTCCACAGCATCGTCATTATCAAGGGAGATGATAGTCAAACACTGGCCTGTCAATTATAATATGACGCTTCCAACGAAATTCATTTGTCAAATTATGATAAGTAGGTTAGAAGTTATGAAGGAACCGCTGAAACATATACACACACATACCGAGAACATAACACTCATTTTACTTCACCTTAGTGGCGAGGCATTTTCGACTTAAGGCGCAGGGTATGGCTGCTATTGTCAGATACTATATCGGAACTAGCTGACCCGTCCGGGGCAAAACAAATATAGTCGATAAGGTTACCGTCAATTCTATCGATTGAGCTATGGCTATGCGAGTATGCTCGCACTGGATTGTCACTACTAACTTATGTACTCGTATCGGGGCCATCAATCTTGCAAGAGAAAATATTGCTGTTGTAAATAAAACATTGTTAATTTAAATAACATTATAATAACACTTTAAGCCGCATTCACAAGAGATTACAAATTCCAAAAATATGTTATACGTTTTCAGACTAGTTACTATTTGTTCAATTTTCATTTTCCCAAAGTATCCCCTTATTTTGATACATCTGTATGCTCTTCTGTCAAAGGCTCTGTAACATCCATATAAGGCAATAGAAGCTTTACCTGTCCCTTCTGCTACTGAATACCAATATTACTTCAGGCGAATAAACAAACGAATTCATGTAGGGTTGTCTCTGTGAAGCGAACAGCGTGCAATGACCTGTATTTATTGTTGAGCCGAATGACCTGAGGGACAGTGACGGTTTTAGGGTACCTTACGAGGCTAGAAGAGTGGCTGTTTAGCTATTTCTTTACCTGTCAAACTAATGCCGTTTAATAGCATATCAAACTAATAATTATCTGGCACTGTATGTTTTATTAACTAAGGCGGCCTCAGGCACAATACGGCCATAACTTGTTGCGTTTCCTCGCTTCTTAGGATTCACGTCCGCCCCTTACATAATATCTGCTGTCAACACAGGTCCTGAACTCTTTATGGGCGGCAGTAAGGCACGTTTTGTCAGAATACTAGAAAAAGATTTCAAATTTTTCAAACTTGATAACCCTACGTTTCACTCGAATCTATCCAATATGCAACTCTATTGCTCTTACACCACTCAAATACCTTTAGACACACAGGCATCGCTTTCAGAACATAGGATACAGTTTCTCTATTCATCCCTGAATGGAGATGAAAAGGCCCTTTGTGTGTGACCTTGGTCACACGCTGCAGGCAATCTGGCTTGATGGAATTTTTAATGAATGACGTCGTTGTGCGTTATGACAGTTTTTAGTTATTGCTACGGCACACCGCAGTTAATTCAGGTAATTGTTCATGAATTTTTAGCATGATGCATGAGTAGTAGTTTGCGCATCTTTGCTGTGGGTGGGCGGAGCGAATTCGAAAAAAAGTTTTTTGGATTGTCTCTTTTAATGGTTTGTCCCTGGAGGTTTAAAAATCTTTAAATTTCATGTGCCTTTTTAACCGACTTTAAAAAAGGAGGTTTCTTAATTCGTACGTATAATTTATTTTTTATGTGTGGTCGCGGACAACTTTGTTGTTTATGTACCGATTTTGTATGATTCTTTGTATGATTTTTATATCCACAACATTTTAAGAAACATGCAGATGTTGTGACAAGAAATGCAACTGTCAGAAACAAACTCAAATTGTACATACCACAATGTAATCTACAAGTTTTTAAAAGAAATTCTTTTGTAAATGCTATTAAGGTGTATAATAAGCTGCCAAATACATTAAAAGACTTACCTTTACCTATATTCAAAACAAAACTTTACAAATGGCTAAGCGATAATTGCTTTTATAGTGTAAAAGATTATATGGAATTTAAAGCGTGTAGGTAACTGAAGATTAAGACAGATTAAGTTATTGACAAAGTATTGTGACATTAATGGTAAAATGAGCTGAAATAATTATGTTAGGACCGAATATGTTAAAAATTAGAATTTATTATTTTTTTATTTTATCGTATACAACCTTAACGGAATTTTATTGTCTTTCAAATTATGTATTTCTTTTTTGACATTATTTTTAATTAATTATATATCCAATTTTTAATGATTTAATGTAATGTTATTGTAATTGCTTCCAATATATCAAATAATGGTGACATAGAGTGAGGAGAGATGATATTTGCACACCATTTTATGTGGTAGAATGTACTTCATCATCATCATCATCATCTCAGCCGTAGGACGTCCACTGCTGAACATAGGCCTCCCCCATGATTTTCCAAAAGGACCGGTTGGAAGCGGCCTGCATCCAACGTCGTCCTGCGACCTTTCTCAGGTCGTCTGTCCACCGTGTCGGTGGACGACCTACGCTGCGCTTGCCGGTACGTGGTCTCCACTCTAGAACCTTTCGGCCCCATCGGCCATCTGTTCTGCGTGCTATGTGCCCTGCCCACTGCCACTTCAACTGGCTAATCTTCTGAGCTATGTCGGTGACTTTCGTTCTTCTACGGATCTCCTCATTTCTGATTCGATCACGTAGAGAAACCCCGAGCATAGCCCTCTCCATAGCTCGTTGTGCGACTTTGAGCTTATCTATGAGGCCCATAGTAAGAGACCACGTTTCAGTGCCATAAGTCATCACTGGTAACACACATTGGTCGAAGACTCTTGTCTTGAGGCACTGAGGTATTTTTGACGAGAAGACTTCGCGAAGTTTCCGGAACGCTGCCCAGCCGAGTTGGATTCGACGATTGACCTCTTTCTCGAAGTTGGACCTGCCTAGTTTGACTGTCTGTCCCAGGTAGATATACTCGTCAACAACTTCGAGAACTGAGTTCCCAACTGATATTGGGGTAGGTACAACATGGGCATTAGACATAATTTTCGTCTTGTCCATGTTCATCTTAAGACCTACCCGTTGGGAAACTCGATGGAGGCCTTCGAGCATTGTACTGAGGTCTTCCATGGATTCTGCCATGACTACAATATCGTCGGCAAATCGAAGGTGAGTGATGTATTCGCCGTTAATACTGATGCCAAGTCCTTGCCATTCCAGAAGCTTGAAGGCGTCTTCCAATGTAGCGGTGAAAAGTTTCGGAGATATAACGTCTCCCTGTCTCACGCCTCTTTGCAATGGAATTGCCTTCGAACTCTGATCCTGTACTCGGACTGACATGTAGGCGTTTTTGTACATCGGTATATTGAAGTGCTGAAGTGTCACTTCAATATACCGATAGTCAATACGGCACCGCTGGAGAGACTCAAGCACTGCCCACGTCTCGATCGAATCAAAGGCTTTCTCATAGTCCACAAACGCTAGACAAAGAGGCAAGTTATACTCTTCGGTCTTCTGTATAACTTGCCGTAGCGTGTGGATGTGGTCTATGGTACTATAGCCTTTTCGGAAACCGGCTTGTTCCGGAGGCTGGAATTCATCAAACCTGCGACTGAGACGGTTCGTTATGATCTTCGAAAACAGCCTATAAACATGGCTCAAAAGCGAGATGGGTCTGTAATTTTTAAGTAAAGTGTTGTCACCTTTCTTGAAGAACAGCACCACCACGCTTTTGTTCCATGCTTCTGGCGTTGAACCTTCGAGTAAGACGGTATTAAAGAGCTTCTGAAGGACTTTAAGTACCGGTGTTCCACCCGCTTTCAGAAGCTCAGATGTGATACCGTCGTCACCAGGCGCCTTGTTGTTCTTAAGCTGTTTCAAGGCCATTCTAATCTCGTACAGGCTGATGTCCGGGATATCTTCGGTATAATGTCGGGTCAGCTTGGCTCTTGGGTCTTTGGCCGAGCTGCTAACAGGTTTAGCGACCGAGGTGTATAACTGTCCGTAGAAACTCTCGACCTTTCCTAACACTTCCGCTTTGGTCGACGCTACACTGCCGTCTCCTCTCTTCAGCTTCGTCAACTGGCTTTGCCCAATAGAAATGTCTCTTGCAAACACTTTGGAGCCTTTTTTCCGCTCTATCGTCTCTTTAATACGGTTTGTATTAAAGATCCGAATGTCGTGTCGCAAGGACTTCCATATTCGTCTATTGAGCAGCCTATATGCTTCAGCATCATCCGAAGACTGCAGTTTCAATGAGCGTCGTTCAGCCATGAGGTTGAGGGTATCGTTGGAGAGTTTCTGTGGCCTATCTGTACGGTGGGGTTTAAAGTACTTGGAACCCACTGTATGGACAGTTTCTACTAACCTGTTATTGATCTCGTCCACTGAAGCGATGTTCTCAAGGCAATCGAAGCGATTGGATAGCTCAAGTTGAAAGCTCTCGGGGTCTTGAATATGGGCACGAGTAGGTCGGAGCGTAGACTTCATCAGACGAGACCTCTCCAGTTTGACATTAATATTCACCGTGCCTCTTACCATTCGGTGATCACTACCGGTTTTAACCCTGTTGATCACGGAGACATCAGTGAATATTTGCCTTTTGGTGGTCATAATGAAGTCAATCTCATTTCTCGTGGAACCATCGGGACTCAGCCAGGTCCATTTCCTGTGAGGTGGCTTCTGAAAGAAAGAGTTCATCATAAAGAGTCCCTCTTTCTCCAGGAAGTCGGCCAACCTCTGTCCCCTACGGTTCCGTTGTCCATAGCCAAATTGCCCCACTTTCGACTCAGCCTCGCTTCTCTTACCCAACTTCGCGTTGAAGTCCCCCATAACAACTAGAAAGTGCGTTTCAGAGGTATGTATGGCCCGACTAATGTCCTCATACATATCCTCCACCTCATCATCCGGGTGCGACTTCGTCGGTGCGTATACCTGAATGACCTTCAGCGAATATCGTTTGGATACTCTGAGTATTAGGTATACGACCCTATTGGAAACGCTATCGATCTTAACTATGTTGTTAGTAAGGGACTTGTGGACGAGAAACCCGACACCACCTTGGGACTGTTGGTCGCCCTCCCGGTGGTAGAGTAGGTTACCTGATTTTAGGGTTATCGTGTCCTCACCCGCTCTACGGACTTCAGATAACCCCACAATGTCCCAGCGTAGCTTACTCATTTCTTCTTCCAGCTCATATATCTTCTCGTCTGTCCTCATCGTGCGTATGTTGTGTGTTACCAGGGCCAGTCGTCGTCGTTGGGGGTGGTAGCCGGGCGTCTGCCGGGGATTCTTAGCACCCCCTGCCCCACCGTTACCGTGGCCGCTACCGTAGCCAGGAATAGCGGGGCTGCCGGGGACTGGGGGCCTGGTTCTTTTTGTCCAATCCATTGAGGGGTTTTTGCCAATACTCGCCACGCTTGGCAGGCGGGTTGGCGAGCGCAGTTTCTGTGTGTTTGACTGGGAAGGTGCTGCTGCCCACCTTCTGATTAGTTATCCCTTAGCCGGCTTCTACGGCACCCACGGGTAGAGTTGGGGGGGTGCTATTCTAAGCCGGCACCGCCACGGCATGAATACGGCACGGTACGGCCAGAATGTACTTGAACCATGTATATTATTCTAACATCATACATTTGTGACCACATTTGTAAACTACATTCTGGCAAATAAATTGATTTGAATTTGAATATGATAGAGTATACTTCCGAGGTGGTCTCATACAAATTTCATCAATTCGGTCAAGCAGTTTTTGAGTTACACTTCAAAATCTGAAAAGTGTTGATTTTTCTTGATGATATTATCATTGACGGTGTATCCCGTAGAAGCAATGTCATTAAAAAGGATTAAAAAAATTTTTTTCAAGAATTAGAACCGAAGAAGTCGGTATTTTTTTTGTATAACATAATAAATTGCGTATATCACAGTGAGTGAGTAATATAGATAACTATATATAACAAACCGATAGTTTTATTATTGTGTATAGTCAGTACCTGTAATTATGTTCGAGTTAAGATAAGAGTATGTTAAATATGTTCATTATAATATGTTTTTGAATTGCATGTTGGTATTCAAAAATAAATAAATGTTTTTTTGGACAAACAGCAAAATGAAAATAAAGATTTTTATTTAACAACTTAATGTCTCAGGGCTGCAGGCGCAGTGTAGTTCCGTCAATTGTGATGAAATGCATTTATTCTAGACAGATGTTGTCCAGTTGGGCCTCATGCTTGCACTGTCACCTGATAACAAAAAATAATATTAGGACCTTTAATCAAGTAACTTATGTTTTTTTCGTATTATAGTAATGTGACTTACTAAAACTTGTACATGATAAAGTAAACTTGTATAAGATAAAGATTTTAGTTACAACTTTTTCATATTATTTTTGACGAAAACCTGAATTAAAAAATAATTTTATGACTACAACTATAACGCAACTTTAAAATTATTTGTAATAGTAATTTTTTCTATAGTAATTTAAGTACATCCCGTATAACAATTTTATTCTCAAAAACTATTATAATGTACAGAATCAGTTCGGTTGTATTAATTAACATCATAAATTGTAAAGGATAGCGAGGAAAAGATTTTGAATTGATGTATAATTGTGGATTCCTTCGAGATTTAACTTCAAAATAGTAATTTTAGGTATAGAATCTCAAAACAAGAATGTTCTTAAACCATCAAAAACCTTTTATATCACATATTTGATATTTATAACCCCATACTACCCGGCAGCTTATCCACAAATGATATATATTTTTTATTGAATGATCTAGTTCTTCTTGCCGGCCCGCTCCAACTAGAGATCTCACGTTCAAAGTACATATGTATATTTTTTTCGTTTAGACATATTTTGTTTTCTTGTCTTTGTAGGATGGAGGGTGATGACCATCACCCTATACAAACTATACTTATATAATTATACTATACATATATACAAGAAAATATATACATAACTATACATACTATACATATACCATTTAATTATTATAACAAAGATAGTAAGTAGGTATGCAGTTAGTTATTTCGCGAAGTAAAATGCTTTGACACGTTGTTTGAAGATATCCAGAGAAGGCGCATATCTAATTTCGTAGATACAGTGTTCCATAGATGAACAGCTTCAATACAAAAGGAGGAACCAAAAAAGTGGTGTGGTGTATCGGGGTTATTAGCATTTAGTCATCTGATGATCGTAGTGATAAAGAACTTCCAACATGTAAAAATTCAACATTTTCCTTAAGATAGCGTGGGAATAAGGAATTGAACAATATACTATAAAGTAGGGACAATATATATGAGCATTCCGGCGACAACGTATGGGAAGCCACTTGAGTTTAGTGTGGAATTCAGAGACATGGTCAAATTTGCGAAGGCTAAATATAAACCGTATGCAGAAAATTTGAAGACGCTCAAGTTTATTCAGCTGGTCTTCTCTAAGATCAAGACAGCAGACGTCAGCATAATCAAGAATAGGGAGTAAGAGAGACTGTGCTAATAGAATCTGAGTGGCGGTAGAAAATTGCGTAATCTGCGTAGTGATCAGGCAGATGCAAACATTTTCCGGCTAGTTACAGCTAGTTGTGTGTGCAACATACAGAAATAAGAGATGCTCTTTTTCATAAAGTGATTCTTCATTGTATCATTATACTGTGGTTAAAACCTGCAGTAAATTAGCCCAAGCAACAGAAGTCGTGCGTGCTTTAGTCAAGTATTTTTCTGTACATGGCAAACGCAAGAAAATTAGTAGTGACTCAGGAACAGAGTTCAATAATGAACTGATTAGAAAATTCGCATCAAAATTTCAAATTGACCTGCTATACACACAACCCAAACTATAAACGGTATTGTCCAACGTTTTATCCGACGTAAAAAGTTATTGTTTTTAGATATGTTAATAATCATAAATGTACTTATGTTATCTCAGTACGTTAAGTATCATATAGCTTGGTCATATCGTGTTCCAACTGCCTACGTACGTAGAGACGTCTGCCATAAACATATCCAGAAAACATCTAGAGGTAGCCTGTAAAATGATCAGAGATTGAGACAGTTGTTACAGAATTTAATGTAGAAAATGAAATGTACATAAAATAATAAATCATGGGATCTGAATACACAGCTTCACATTAAAGTTTTGACGTTGTATGTCTTGTTATAGTACGTATCAAACCTCCAGCGAAATTTGGACATTGACACCTAAGTATTATGTTAGCAAAAACACAAAACGATGGAAGTTTCTAGTGTCGCTGCCCATTCATTGCCATTCATAAATTATCGTATTCCCTGTCGTTAAGATTTCGTGGTACGGGAATGCGCACGACCTGCTGCCAGCCAGGGGCGGCAAACTTGTTCCAACAAGTTCCGCTGTAGAATGCGAATGTGAATTTTTACAGTACAAAATTTTGATTAAATTTGTTATTGAGTTGTTTTGTGGTTATGTTTCTCTATTGATATATGAATATTAATCACAGTATCGACAAAACTGTTGACAGTTTTATTGTCTCTGTGGCAGAGTCAACTGCATCATCGGATGATGATGAAACGGACACAGAAGAAGAATCATAATGAGGTGAACTGAACAAGACCAATATAACAAATGTAGTACTTATGCATTATATAGAAGTGGTTTTATTCCTAAAGTAACATACTTACTATGACTTATAATAGGTAAACAATATTAACAATATTATAGGATACAAGAAATTTGTAAGTTGATTAGTACTCCATAATATTGAAATTATAATAGCAATTATTATATTTTCAATTTTATTATAATTTTTGTTTATAAAATTTCGATTACAATTTAAGTAGGTATTTACCTAACATTTTTGAAGCTTTTCCAAAAAATGTTGGTTATACCTACAACATGCTATAAGGTCAATGTCCGAATTTCGCCGGAGGTTTGGAACGTACTATACACAAATGCTACGAAAGTATACGTATGAGGAAACTGTCATTTTTTTAATAGTAATAAAATGAATGTCCAGCCCTTTCTCGTCATGTATCAGTGACTAACACCACACACACCCTCACACTTACTCTATCTTACACACACCTCGCATACAATTAAGAAGATTTTGGCAATAACCAAAACTGAATTTGACCATACCTGACCAGCAGAAAGTACTTATATACCTATGTATGTAAAGCGTGTTTATAGCTAGGGGCACAGATCCCTATTACACAAGCTTCCGGCTTCGCTTTAGGTTTTGAGGTTAAGTACTAATTTTAATTACTATTAAAATTTTATTGAACATTAATTGTCATGATTTATGTTGTCTGGAAGAAATCGCTATATGTGATAAGACCGCCATTATACTACCTTACCTACTTTTAGTATGTTTGGTTATGTGCAATAAATAATTATTGTATTGCATTGTATTGTATTAATATCTACACTAAGTGTGATTTATACGTATTCTAATTTGTCTATGGGTGTGCAATCTTGTTTGTGTGTGTGTTGAATAATTGTGTTCTCATTTCATTTAATTACGTTCATGACGATAGTTACCATTGTGACATTAATGTTATTTATATTGTTTTATTCTTTATTTGTTCAGGTGTATATATTTAAGTGGATGTACTAATGAATAGCATTAACAATATTCTAGCGTAACGAAATGCATGTGTGCATTTCAATTTAAATACCTTTTTCATTACTCATACTCGGAAAGTAGGTTTAAAGTTGCCAGAGGAGCGGGTTGAAAATAATACTTAATACCATTCCTACTCTAAAAAGCTTATTTTATCTACACTAATGTTGTAACATTCTACTTATGTTTCCAATACTTGACTTATAATTACTACTGTTATAGAACAGACAACAAAACACTCAATTTAAGCAATTTCACATGATGGTATAATATCCACATCGATATCGTAAAATCTCATTATAACATCAATAAAACGCGACCAATTAACGTGGCGAGCCTTATGTCAAAATCCTCATACAAGTTGTATAAAATTTTGATATTAGGCTGGCTTTTGAAAACAGTTGGGTTATACGTGAAAACTTCGTCGAAACTACTAAACTTACATACACAAAACTCTTTGGTAAGATCTTGTGCCACTTAAATAAAAAAAGAACAGCGCGCGCTCGCTCCTGATTGGCCCTGCGCGCGCAGCTGCATTTTAATGGCGGCAAGTTCACTGTGACAATAAATACGCGTGAATTTAATGTTTGTTTTGTTTTTAAAATACAAATTAAAAGTTAAAAATGGATAGCGACGATGATATTTGTACGCCTCCGGATATTCTAGAATTGGCAACAAAAGTAACTCACAATCTTTTGCCAGAAAAATCTAGAAAATTATATGAAAAAGAATATAATAACTTTTTGGCATGGAAGACCGAAAAGAAAACTACATCATTTTCTGAAAATGTCATTCTTGCGTATCTCAAAGACCTCTCCGACAAATTCAAACCATCTTCTATGTGGGCTAAATATTCTATGCTCAAGTCCACACTGAGTATCTACAACAATATTGATATCACGAAGTATTCAAAGGTCATAGCGTTCCTGAAACGCAGTTCAGAAGGACACAAGGAAAAAAAGTCCTTGACGTTTACATCAGGTCAAATAAAGATGTTCCTGGAAGATTCACCAGATATTTTGTATCTTTTTGAAAAGGTAAGTGTATTTTAGTTCTGTTATTTAATCTACCTAGTACTTACGTACTACACACGCAAGTTATCTAGACACTCTGTTTAAGCGCTTTGTGTATAAATTTGGTAGTAGGTACCTACACTTTACTACTTCATAAATCATAGTTTTTGCCTTGGCTATGTACCTCAACCTTATTATATCGTTTATTGTTACAGGTTGCACTAATCTTCGGCATAATGGGGGCATGCCGAAGGCAAGAGCTATACAACATCCAGTTCGATGAAGTCTCTAACATAGACGACAGTACAATCATGGTGAAAGTTTCGAAAACAAAAACGAAAATAGATCGTTCTTTCGTTGTGACGGGCAACTGCTATGCCGTATGTAAAAAATACATGGAACTTCGACCCACCCCCTGTCGAAACCCTGCCTTTTTCTTGAGCTATAGATCGGGGAAGTGCGTCGCTCAAAGAATTGGTATTAATAAATTTGGTGCTCTGGGAAAAACTATCGCAAGTTTTTTGAATCTGCCTAACCCAGCGTTGTACACGGGGCATTGCTTCCGGCGCACCTCGGCGACCCTTCTCATAGATAGCGGTGGTGATTTGACCGCACTGAAACGACACGGGGGGTGGAAGTCTTCTACTGTGGCTGAAAGCTACATTGATGAGTCTTTAATGAATAAAATTCAAGTCTCAAATACGATCTTGAACAGTATAGAAAACAAGACGAATGAAGTAATTATAAATATTCCGACTCCGTCTACGAGCTCTACTGCTTGCCCCGCGACCGCTACAGCTGCTGGATCAATAATTAACATTAACTTTCAAAATTGTACCATCCAAAATTTAAACAATTATTATAAATAAACTATTGTCAGCTTTTACTCTTGTTGTTTGATTAATTGCATTAGTGAAGATAAAGTAGTGTATGCAACTGCATATAACACGGGTATTAAAACACTCGTTACTATTATGAAACTCGCTGCGCTCGTTTCATAAACTCACACTCGTGTTTTAATACCCTTCATTATATGACAGTTGCATAAACTACTATTATTCACTGAAAAGAGTGAATAAAAAAACCTTTTAATCACTGTTTCGGTGTTTGTATTTAGAACACACCAATAAATTCGATCTCCATTTCAATGCTTCTACAAACTCCTTGCGCAAAGAATAGTCGACATACAATCTCTTTGTTCATATAACTCCTCGAGATTTGAATCGATCGATATTTGCGACAAGGAGTTTAGCATCAGAATAAAAACTGAATTGTGTTCTTTGGTGCGATTATAGAAAAATATATAAGTATAATAATAAAAAATAAATTACTCTTATGTTTAGTAATTGTTCCAATTTTTATGTGCATTTTTATTACTTTAACCTTCCTTTTTTCTTCATTTAATGTCTATTTTCGCTTAAATTATTTCTTATTCTCGTAGTCATGGTATAAAGTATAGTATGCAACTCTTGAATAAAACGGATTTATATCGAGGGCCATGAATCACTTGAATCGCTCAGGATTCTAACACTTGAATAACTCGCTACGCTCGTGATTCAATAATCACGAATCACTCCCTGCGGTCGTGATTCAGTCGTTAGAATTCTTCGCTTACTCGTGATTCATCTATGGCCCTCGCTTTAAATCCGTCCTTTATTCACTATTTGCATAATATACTATTTCAGCCCTAGAAAGAATCGTCTTCCATTGACAGCTGTCAAATTAAGACAAGTTCTATTGAACCATGTTCCAACGTTTTACACAACCACTCAATTACTGTGCGATGTACAATTGAAATATAAAAGTTAGTATTCATTAACGAATACATTTTTTTTAAATGTGTTTATTATAGTTTACTTTCAACCTACTTTCAACTATATCTTTAAAATATTATAGATGTGGGCAAAATGGTTTTCCATTTTTCAATGATGAAAATGAAAAATAATGGCTGAATGGCAGATCGGTCACAGAAAAATAAAAACAGGCGGGAAAGCGGCAATCCGATCTTCATTTGTTTTTTCGACTTGTAGAGTTTTGTCATAGCAGAGATTTGTGTTAACACAATGAGTGCATCTGATTGAGATATGGGTTTAACAACGGATTTCATAAAAAAAGAGGCTAAAGCACAAGTGAACAACCTTTTACGAACTGAATCAAACAAAATTACCTAAAGTACGAAGATTTTATGAAATGGCAAGCTGAGAATAAAGTGAAATCGTTATCAGAAAACGTTTTGTTGTCATATATATTTCAAGAAATTATAAAAGTCTTACAAGTCTTACAACATTATGGAGCGTGATAGCGTGTTTATAGGTTAAAGACAAAAAAAAAAGAAACATGCTCTGATGAATTTAAAAAATCCAATTCTTTCACTTCTCATAAGGTAGAAATCTTCTGACGAAAGTTACCTGGTATCGAATGTAAGACAATCTTTATTATTCGCTTAAAATACATTTGTATCAGATTGTAACTTTCTATATTTTAAACAAAAATTAATCTATTTTTGAGGTAGTGTTGATATTGGCAATAAGTGGCGCTTGCAGAAGTATCAAACTAGTAAATATGAATGTTGATGACATTGTGAAACAAAAAACCAAGTAGTCATCATCATCATCATCATCTCAACCGTAGGACGTTCACTGCTAAACATATGCCTCCCCCATAATTTTCAAAAAGGACCGGTTGGAAGCGGTCTGCATCCAACGTCGTCCTGCGACCTTTATCAGGTCGTCTGTCCACCGTGTCGGTGGACGACCTACGCTGCGCTTGCCGGTCTGTAGTGTCCATTCCAGTACCTTCCGGCCCCATTGGCCATCTGTTCTGCGTGCTATGCGCCCTGCCCACTGCAACTTTAACTGGCTAATCTTCTAGGCTATGTCGATGACTTTCGTTCTTCTACGGACCTTCTTATTTCTGATTCGATCACGTAGAGAAACCCAGAGCATAACTCTCTCCATAGCTCGTTGTGCGACTTTGAGCTTATCTATGAGTACCAAGTATTAGTACCAACTAAAATTTGGCCAAACCTTCGTTAATAAAAAAAGAACTATTAAGTCAATATAATAGAAATACCAAAAAAATACAAGTGATGAACTGCACTATGCCAGTAACCCTGAGATATTAATTTGTTATGTCTCATGTTCCTGTTGTTTCCGCGACACTCTTCAAACCGGAGCACATTGCGTACATTAGTATTTGTTGGTTTTGGGGCAGTACTTCCCGATACGGACGAACTCATTCACAAAGAGTTCTATTGATACTAAACTTATTTGCTCTATACTTACTCTCGTTCACAAAGAGCTCTATTGATACTAAACTTATTTGCTCTATATTTACTCTCGTTCAAAAAGAGTTCTATTGATACTAAACTTATTTGCTCTATACTTACTCTCGTTCACAAAGAGTTCTATTGATACTAAACTTATTTGCTCTATACTTACTCTCGTTCACATGGAGTTCTATTGATACTAAACTTATTTGCTCTATACTTACTCTCGTTCACAAAGAGTTCTATTGATACTAAACTTATTTGCTCTATACTTACTCTCGTTCACAAAGAGTTCTATTGATACTAAACTTATTTGCTCTATACTTACTCTCGTTCACATGGAGTTCTATTGATACTAAACTTATTTGCTCTATACTTACTCTCTTTCACAAAGAGTTCTATTGATACTAAACTTATTTGCTCTATACTTACTCTCGTTCACAAAGAGCTCTATTGATACTAAACTTATTTGCTCTATATTTACTCTCGTTCAAAAAGAGTTCTATTGATACTAAACTTATTTGCTCTATACTTACTCTCGTTCACAAAGAGTTCTATTGATACTAAACTTATTTGCTCTATACTTACTCTCGTTCACATGGAGTTCTATTGATACTAAACTTATTTGCTCTATACCTACTCTCGTTCACAAAGAGTTCTATTGATACTAAACTTATTTGCTCTATACTTACTCTCGTTCACAAAGAGTTCTATTGATACTAAACTTATTTGCTCCATACTTACTCTCGTTCACAAAGAGTTCTATTGATACTAAACTTATTTGCTCTATACTTACTCTCGTTCACATGGAGTTCTATTGATACTAAACTTATTTGCTCTATATTTACTCTCGTTCACAAATAGTTCTATTGATACTAAACTTATTTGCTATATACTTACTTTCGTTCACAAAGAGTTCTATTGATACTTAATTTATTTGCTCTATACTAACTCTCGTTCACAAAGAGTTCTATTGATACTAAACTTATTTGCTCTATACTTACTCTTATTCACAAAGAGTTCTATTGATTCTAAACTTCTTTGCTCTATACATACTTTCGTTCACAAAGAGTTCTATTGATACTTAATTTATTTGCTCTATACTTACTCTCGTTCACAAAGAGTTCTATTGATACTAAACTTATTTGTCATATAATTACTCTCGTTCGCAAAGAGTTCTATTGATACTTAACTTATTTGCTCTATACTTACTCTCGTTCACATGGAGTTCTATTGATACTAAACTTATTTGCTCTATATTTACTCTCGTTCACAAATAGTTCTTTTGATTCTAAACTTATTTGCTATATACTTACTTTCGTTCACAAAGAGTTCTATTGATACTAAACTTATTTGTCATATAATTACTCCCGTTCCCAAAAAGTTCTATTGATACTAAATTTATTTGCGCTATACTTACCCTCGTTCACAAAGATTTCAATTGATACTAAACTTATTTTCTCTATATTTACTCTCGTTCACAAAAAGTTCTATTAATACTAATCTTATTGGCTATATACTTACTCTTGTTCACAAAGAGTTCTATTGATTCTAAACTTATTTGCTCTATACTTACTCTCGTTCACAAATAGTTCTATTGATACTAAACTTATTTGCTCTATACTTACCCTCGTTCACAAATAGTTCAATTGATACTAAACTTATTTGCTCTATATTTACTCTCGTTCACAAATAGTTCTATTGATACTAAACTTATTTGCTCTATACTTACTCTCGTTCACAAAGAGCTCTATTGATACTAAACTTATTTGCTCTATATTTACTCTCGTTCAAAAAGAGTTCTATTGATACTAAACTTATTTGCTCTATACTTACCCTCGTTCAGAAATAGTTCAATTGATACTAAACTTATTTGCTCTATATTTACTCTCGTTCACAAATAGTTCTATTAATACTAAACTTATTTGGTATATACTTACTTTCGTTCACAAAGAGTGCTATTGATACTAAACTTATTTGTCATATAATTACTCTCGTTCCCAAAAAGTTCTATTGATACTAAATTTATTTGCGCTATACTTACTCTCGGTCAAAAAGAGTTCTATTGATACTAAACTTATTTGCTCTATACTTACTCTTGTTCACAAAGAGTTCTATTGATACTAAACTTATTTGCTCTATACTTACTCTTGTTCACAAAGAGTTCTATTGATTCTTAACTTATTTGCTCTATCCTTACTCTCGTTCACAAATAGTTCTATTGATACTAAACTTATTTGCTCTATACTTACTCTCGTTCAAAAAGAGTTCTCTTAATACTAAACTTATTTGCTCTATACTTACTCTTATTCACAAAGAGTTCTATTGATTCTAAACTTATTTGCTATATACTTACTTTCGTTCACAAAGAGTTCTATTGATACTTAATTTATTTGCTCTATACTTACTCTCGTTCACAAAGAGTTCTATTGATACTAAACTTATTTGCTCTATACTTACTCTTATTCACAAAGAGTTCTATTGATTCTAAACTTCTTTGCTCTATACATACTTTCGTTCACAAAGAGTTTTATTGATACTTAATTTATTTGCTCTATACTTACTCTCGTTCACAAAGAGTTCTATTGATACTAAACTTATTTGCTCTATACTTACTCTCTTTCACAAAGAGTTCTATTGATACTAAACTTAATTGCTCTATACTTACTCTCGTTCACAAAGAGTTCTATTGATACTAAACTTATTTGCTCTATACTTACTCTCGTTCACAAAGAGCTCTATTGATACTAAACTTATTTGCTCTATATTTACTCTCGTTCAAAAAGAGTTCTATTGATACTAAACTTATTTGCTCTATACTTACTCTTATTCACAAAGAGTTCTATTGATTCTAAACTTATTTGCTATATACTTACTTTCGTTCACAAAGAGTTCTATTGATACTTAATTTATTTGCTCTATACTTACTCTCGTTCACAAAGAGTTCTATTGATACTAAACTTATTTGCTCTATACTTACTCTTATTCACAAAGAGTTCTATTGATTCTAAACTTCTTTGCTCTATACATACTTTCGTTCACAAAGAGTTCTATTGATACTTAATTTATTTGCTCTATACTTACTCTCGTTCACAAAGAGTTCTATTGATACTAAACTTATTTGCTCTATACTTACTCTTGTTCACAAAGAGTTCTATTGATACTAAACTTAATTGCTCTATACTTACTCTCGTTCACAAAGAGTTCTATTGATACTTAACTTATTTGCTCTATACTTACTCTCGTTCACATGGAGTTCTATTGATACTAAACTTATTTGCTCTCTATTAACTCTCGTTCACAATTAGTTCTATTGATACTAAACTTATTTGCTCTATACTTACTCTCGTTCACAAAGAGTTCTATTGATACTAAACTTATTTGCTCTATACTTACTCTCGTTCACAAAGAGTTCTATTGATACTTAACTTATTTGCTCTATACTTACTCTCGTTCACATGGAGTTCTATTGATACTAAACTTATTTGCTCTATATTTACTCTCGTTCACAAATAGTTCTTTTGATTCTAAACTTATTTGCTATATACTTACTTTCGTTCACAAAGAGTTCTATTGATACTAAACTTATTTGTCATATAATTACTCCCGTTCCCAAAAAGTTCTATTGATACTAAATTTATTTGCGCTATACTTACTCTCGTTCACAAAGAGTTCAATTGATACTAAACTTATTTTCTCTATATTTACTCTCGTTCACAAAAAGTTCTATTAATACTAAACTTATTGGCTATATACTTACTCTTGTTCACAAAGAGTTATATTGATTCTAAACTTCTTTGCTCTATACATACTTTCGTTCACAAAGAGTTCTATTGATACTTAATTTTTTTGCTCTATACTTACTCTCGTTCACATGGAGTTCTATTGATACTAAACTTATTTGCTCTATACTTACTCTCGTTCACAAAGAGTTCTATTGATACTAAACTTATTTGCTCTATACTTACTCTCGTTCACAAAGAGTTCCTTTGATACTAAACTTATTTGCTCTATACTTACTCTCGTTCACATGGAGTTCTATTGATACTAAACTTATTTGCTCTATATTTACTCTCGTTCACAAATACTTCTATTGATACTAAACTTATTTGCTATATACTTACTTTCGTTCACAAAGAGTTCTATTGATACTTAATTTATTTGCTCTATACTTACTCTCGTTCACAAAGAGTTCTATTTATACTAAACTTATTTGCTCTATACCTACTCTCGTTCACAAAGAGTTCTATTGATACTAAACTTATTTGCTCTATACTTACTCTCGTTCACAAAGAGTTCTATTGATTCTAAAATTCTTTGCTCTATACATACTTTCGTTCACAAAGAGTTCTATTGATACTAAACTTATTTGCTCTATACGTACTCTCGTTCACATGGAGTTCTATTGATACTAAACTTTTTTGCTCTAAATTTACTCTCGTTCACAAATAGTTCTATTGATACTAAACTTATTTGCTATATACTTACTTTCGTTCACAAAGAGTTCTTTTGATACTTAATTTATTTGCTCTATACTTACTCTCGTTCACAAAGAGTTCTATTGATACTAAACTTCTTTGCTCTATACATACTTTCGTTCACAAAGAGTTCTATTGATACTAAACTTATTTGCTCTATATTTACTCTCGTTCACAAATAGTTCTATTGATACTAAACTTATTTGCTATATACTTACTTTCGTTCACAAAGAGTTCTATTGATACTTAATTTATTTGCTCTATACTTACTCTCGTTCACAAAGAGTTCTATTGATACTAAACTTCTTTGCTCTATACATACTTTCGTTCACAAAGAGTTCTATTGATACTTAATTTATTTGCTCTATACTTACTCTCGTTCACAAAGAGTTCTATTGATTCTAAACTTCTTTGCTCTATACATACTTTCGTTCACAAAGAGTTCTATTGACACTAAACTTATTTGCTCTATACTTACTCTTATTCACAAAGAGTTCTATTGATTCTAAACTTCTTTGCTCTATACATACTTTCGTTCACAAAGAGTTCTATTGATACTTAATTTATTTGCTCTATACTTACTCTCGTTCACAAAGAGTTCTATTGATACTAAACTTATTTGTCATATAATTACTCTCGTTCCCAAAAAGTTCTATTGATACTAAATTTATTTGCGCTATACTTACCCTCGTTCACAAAGAGTTCAATTGATACTAAACTTATTTGCTCTATATTTACTCTCGTTCACAAATAGTTCTATTAATACTAAACTTATTTGCTATATACTTACTCTTGTTCACAAAGAGTTCTATTGATTCTAAACTTATTTGCTCTATCCTTACTCTCGTTCACAAATAGTTCTATTGATTCTAAACTTCTTTGCTCTATACATACTTTCGTTCACAAAGAGTTCTATTGATACTTAATTTATTTGCTCTATACTTACTCTCGTTCACAAAGAGTTCTATTGATACTAAACTTATTTGCTCTATACTTACTCTCGTTCACAAAGAGTTCTATTGATACTTAATTTATTTGCTCCATACTTACTCTCGTTCACAAAGAGTTCTATTGATACTAAACTTATTTGCTCTATACTTACTCTCGTTCAAAAAGAGTTCTATTGATACTTAATTTATTTGCTCTATACTTACTCTCGTTCACAAAGAGTTCTATTGATACTAAACTTATTTGCTCTATACTTACTATTATTCACAAAGAGTTCTATTGATTCTAAACTTATTTGCTCTATACTTACTTTCGTTCACAAAGAGTTTTATTGATACTTAATTTATTTGCTCTATACTTACTCTCGTTCACAAAGAGTTCTATTGATACTAAACTTATTTGCTCTATACTTACTATTATTCACAAAGAGTTCTATTGATTCTAAACTTATTTGCTCTATACTTACTCTCGTTCACAAAGAGTTCTATTGATACTAAACTTATTTGCTCAATACTTAAAGAAACCAATGTAAAGACAGTAACTGTACTCGTAACATGTTACCTAGTTACCAGCTAATGTAACGAACAAACTGTTACACAATCTCACCTAAGAATATTGCCTTTGATTCCTTTGAAGCTCGGGTGGAAACCGCCCTTTGTAACGCGAACCACATGGGGTGAGTAATCTTGGTTTAATATAACCCTTCTATTGTTCTACTGGATCTTAGATAATATAGGCTTAACAGGGGGATGTAAATATGAGATAAGGGAGTTGTAGAAAAGCTGTTGTTTTTGTTTTTAAAGGAGATTTATATTTTAAAGTATTCTATAAACTATAACCTCAAGCTGAACCACGTAGTGGGAGGTAATAGAGATCCTTAGGAAACTACCCAATGAGTCGAGAAATAGCCTAAGTAATTATAAATCTGGAAAAGAAACCAGAATTGAATGGAAATGGCTTTTAAATCCGTTACGCAATTTTCGCTAAAGAAGTTATAAACATGGAATAGAGTATTATTTATTTCCTTCAATTGTTAGTACGAGATTAGCTAGTTATACTGCGATACGCAACTGTTTGATCTTAATACTTTGTTTATTTATCGCGTTTTTCTACTTGCATTTATATTTTTTTGCGTAATATCAGCATTACTGCAAGAAGTATCATTAATAGTGTCTAAATTTAAAAGGATGGACCATGAACTGATGAACATTCTGTATGAGTTCTTATTCAATATTATTTAGTAAATTATAATATAATAATTTCCATTTTTATATATTGTATGTAATATAAAAGATACACAACTAAGTGTCCCAGGAGTTAAGAAGCCTTGGCGATACTTCCTTGGCTGTTGATTCCAGAAATCCAATCTGTGGCGAAACCCGACACTGTGGGGGAGTTTTCGCTTAGTCGACTACTTGAAGGGTTTTAAGCATTATGACTTTTCCTTGGGGATTTGTGTTTAGGCAAAAATACGGCAGAATCAGCATTAGATAATGTTCATAAGATTCAACAGGACATTACTTGTAGGCGCGTAGGTATATAATAAAATGGTTGATTTCTCGCTCCTCCAGCTTGTGTGGGAGAAAGTAGTATAACCTGCCGCCTTGAACAAAATAATGTAACTTTTCTACTATACAATTATAAGTGTATTTTTTTATACAGTAGGAAGTCTAGTAATTAGCCCGATGGTCAGTGTCACGCCAGCTCATGACAATTGAAGTGCCCGTCACATTCAAAGAACACATTTTTAAAATTTATCCGTGCGCTGTAGTAGAGTGGGTGACAACTTAAAATTACGCTTGCCACCGCTAGGTGTAGCTGCTTAGTCTTATTGAACAAGTAATTTTACGTGCTATACAGTGCCCATCAAATCTTAAAAAATAACCAATTAACCAACTTATTAATTTAATATATTGCATTTATTTCTATCGTTTCTGTGATTACTAAGTACCTAGTACTTTACTATGTTAAATTTAGAGGGGCACTTTCAAACCTAATATTAACATACATTTTGATATAAAATAATAACGTTATTATAATTTGAACATCGAACATCGATAGCAATTCGCTTATTCATAAGACCAAACTAAACTAGCGAATTAAAATCTAGTTTTAGTAAATTGTGGTAGTTTTTATTCTGTTCACGCTTACGTTTAACATTTAGAATTGTCATTCTAAGTGTTACACGATTGTGGATTTTAAAGTTAACAAAAGAAAGACTACCCTAGTTTATAGAATTTGAGTCTAGTGTTCTGTACAAGCGAATTGCTACTATTATATATTTCACTAGCGACTGCTCACGACTTCGTTAGCGTAGTAGGCTCGGCCTACGGCCTTGCCATAGGCTCCCATCTTTTCTTGGTTTTTCTTTCATAATAACATTCTCTTGACAATAATTAACACAACAAAAAAAGAATTGTTCCAATTGTTCTCAAGTTATAGCATGACCAGAAGCAATAGGGGCTCATTTAAAAAAATAAATATAATATAGATAGTTAGACAATAAAGAATGAACGTGAATTTACACGCCGTCTATATCACGACAATCATAAAACAATGCCGGCCGAAGAAAATAATGTCATTCTCAATCGTGATAGTAACAACGCTTATGCCCAATATTGCTAAAGGCACATTAATCTTGCCTTATTATTACAAACTTGTAAGGTAAACACAAGTCCACTAAATCAATTTATAACAAGCCGATTAGCCACACGCCATTATTGGCTTCAACAAAAAGTGCCGCCTTTCGCATTTCTTAATCACTCATTTTCTTATCGCATTTCTCGCCTAATCGCCGCAATTGACAATTTAGTTGAAGTGTAGCAATCGCGGATGTTCTTTAACTGACGAGCATTCCAGAGTAATCTGGTAGGTGGAGGTATTCTGAAGTTGCTCGATATTTTAAAAGTTCAAATTTATTTTACGTAACTTCTATTAATTGTATAATAATAAAACGGAATTCATGTGCAGGTAGTACTGCACTCCTGAACTTCCGGACGAAGGCAAAACAATTATCGATTGTGATATCGAAGATTCCAACTTTCATTACGAGAAAGTTATTGGATACTGGCAAAGATGATGTCTAAGTAGCCAGTAATAACATTGAAAATAAACGACAACATACTTTACACAATATCTTCAGGTCCCAAAGGCAACCTGCACGGTGGTAGTCCGACGACTTATATACATACTTATGTACATATACATACCTAAACACATGTCAAACAGATGTGTTCATGCAATACAATGTTTGACCTGTCCGGTCTTCTTGTATCGAATCAGGGACCAGAAGCTCAGAAGGTAGAGTTGCAACTGCGCCAACCGGCCTGACAAAGCCAGTATGAGTTTTGTAGTGGACTTGTAGTTCGTTGGATTACTTCTTGACATTAACTTTCCAGCGCAGCTTTGCATCGAGTGGCATGCTGAGGTATTTGATGTCCAGGAGTATAAACGTGTTCCTATTTCTAGAGCTGAAGACTGAAGAAGCTGAGATCTGAATTTTTATTTACATTCGACTTGTTTATCGAACGTTTTCAGAATAACATCTCAGTTCGTTGGCCTTGTCGGCATCCGTCGGAAATACCGCCATTATCAAAGCAGATGCACCGCACATTCTCAAATCATCATCTCATGGTGTTTAACAGCTGATTGAGGTTACGTGAGGTCAATGTGAAACTAGTTAATGAACTTCGAAGCTCTGTGCGAGTTACTCCGAGTTAATTATGATATTGACACAAAATTGACTGTCCTTCCACATGACCCACAACATGAACATTTCTATGTTCTTAGCGTCTCTTCTGGCCACGTGTCCGAAGTATTGTAAGAGGCAGACATATACTGGAGATCCAAGTTTCAATTTAATTTTTTTTACGATAGACGCATTAGTGTGGCGCGCCGTCAATAAAATTCCCAACATATTACGTCAGCATCACATTTTGAATGCACAAATCGTATACGGACTTGAAGCGTTCAGGTCTCTGTGGCGTAAAGAAAAATAGATAAGATTAAGGTTGACCTTGGTATTTCGGTTGATCCCTCTATTTTGTCAAACTTTTGTAACCGCTTTACTGCTGACTTAGCCATGAGGGCTCTACGAACATCCTCTTTTTCACATTCGCCATCACCTGAGATTAATGCTACGAGATGTACAAGCTCGTAAATTGCATCTAGATCCTTAACTGCGTGCGTTCGTTGCATCGTGCCCGCCGATAAACATCGGCTTTGTTTTTGACCTATTGATGTGCAGTTCATAGTCACTGCTTACTCTTTCCACCTCTTGGAGTAGTTTTCTGAGTTCTGCTTCAGACGCGCCAATTATTGTGGTGTCAACAGGAAACCTCAATTTGTTAATGATATAACCAACTACGAATATTTAAATCTGCTCAATCGGTTCAGTATCTAGTTGTGGCGTGAAAGATTTATAGAAGTAATCTGTTTAACATCCTTTCGTTTTATTTTCGTAAAATATATAACACTAGCTAACTCATCCACGGCTTCGCTCGCATGGCGTCGCAGGATATGACGCCTCTTCAATAAAGTTTAGTTACTTCTTATAACACCAGCTAGCCTGTGAAAGTCTTATCAAAATCGGTCTAGATGCTTTAACAAACGGACAGACAGACAGACAGTCCCATCTCGTCGCTTTATGTATTAACCAAAAATTCATAACATGTACGAGTAAGTTAGATCCAGACCTCACTTAAATACCACGTCGTCTATCTTAAAACCAAGTATGACAAGAAAATGAGACATTCCGCACTGAAATGACAGTAAATCAATTCAAGGAATGCGGCCAACCCTTGCTAACATTATGGTTCTCAAATACTTCTTGAGGGTAGAACGATTATGTGCCTCTAATATAAATTCTTTGCCGATGTTATTGGAATACTTGTAAGATAGAATTTTATGTATTATTTAAGCGAAATTTTGCGAGCGTATTTAATTTGATAGAAACGATATAAAGAAAGGCTGCGTATTAAATGAAAAAGCAATTTAATTATTCAAATGATATTTTACAATATGATTCTCTCCTCAAACAATAAAGTAAAATAAACATAGTTTGTATGTATAAATATTATCTACACCAAATAATTATTAGTATGTTGACTAATCAAATCTTAGCGTGGGTGAAATGGACACAAAAACGAAGACCCGATCTATAAAATATTCTGATATTATAGCAGTACTTGTTTGAGAAACGATTCCAAGATCAGTAATTATAAAAAAATAACCCGTCTGCGAACAAAATCCAAAAATCAAAATCTACATGCGAACGAGTGCAATGACGGAATTAAAAAACACAATTAGTGTGACAAAGCCACTGCTACGGGGTCTCGTGGTTACGACTATAGACTAACGATAATATATACAGTTTATGGTGTTCAAACATTCAATATGGAAACTGAGCCTAGTTAAGCGGGAATAAACTTATACGTGACCGCTCGTCTTGACGCGGTCTCGGTAATGACAGCACCGCGACAACCGCTTAGGGCTCTCGTTGATGCGCATGTTTGTATGAGTGCGCCGTTTCAAAAGTTTTTATGTAGTTTCCGTACTGTTTCTGTTATTTATACTGCGACTCTGTTTATAATTACAATATACTGAAGATTGTTTTCTTAATTTGAGAACGCGTACTTTTGTACAGTAGCCATGCTTCAAATTTTTTTAATATGTATAGTTGTATCAAGTGATATTTTTATACAAAAGTCACAGTCAAGTCACTGTCTTATATATAAGTATGTCATTAAGTCACTGTCCAGTGTCGTTTTAGTAAAGCTGTGAATGCATTGAGAAACTTTCTAAAGCGGTTGACGAGGAAGATACAAAACAAGGTTTCAAATTTTGTACACTGCCCTACACTCTTGCGCCATTGCAAACACTTAACAGTTAATAATCCATTTTACACGACAAAAGTCGAAGAAACACAAATCTAGGAAAATTAAACAATATCAACGACATTCATTGATGCCGTTTTTTCCCGTCGTGGGCGAGTCAAATTACCGGCCATATACTTTTTAAAAAATCACAAAATCAAAACTATTTAAGAAATTTTTTACCCTTTTTAGCGATCATTTCTGCTTACAATATCAATTATCATTCACCATGGATAAGGATATCATCAAGATAGGCGAAACACTTATCAGTTATTTGAGTGTCACTACCGCTATACCGAATTTGATTAAATTTAAATATATACAACCTCAGGAGTATACTCTCTATAAGATTTTTTTTAAAATCAGTCCACAAAAGAGGGAGAAATCAGTGAACAAACAAAAAACCTCCTCCTTTTTTAAATCGGTAAAAAATAGGTAACCTAATCGCATAGAGCGATCTCTTTCAAGCAGCTCATTTGCAGAGCAGTTTCAATTATCATAAAAATCATTCATACCTTGTAGTGGGACATAATAAACAAGGAAAACTAAAAGTTTAAAAAAACCTGACCATGGAAATAAGTTGTTTCTTCATTAAAGGTCATAAAATCCGCCATTTTGTTATGATCTTAATATTATGTACCTACCTAGTGACACTCGCGCCATCAAGACAAATCTAATGACATTATATAATATTTTTCTATTATTCTTTTTCTATTTCTGTATTTACGAGCGGACATTGGAACGCACATACAAACAGATAAAAAATAACCATCCTTTTGGGATGCGTCGCAGTTGGGTAAAAATTATAAATACTTTGTCTTTACATCTGTACTAATATTACAAAAAAAAGATTTGTTTTGTCGATTGTTTTTTTTTTATTGAGTAGGCTCCGAAACTAATGGACAGGTTTCAAAAATTCTTTCACTTTTACAATGCCACATTATCCCTGAGTAACATAGGCTATTTAGATTTATCATCATCACGCGAGTGCAACAGCGGAGCGCAGCTAATTTGGTTTATAAATGTATTGGTTCTATGCTACATAAGAAATAGACACATTTATCCATGGAAGCCTTCATTTTTATGTTGAAGCTATGGTAATAATCTCGCATTGCGTGTAATGACGCGAAATATCAGGCGTTCACGCATCACCTACAATCCGAGACATGAAGGGAAGCCAATTCACAGGTATACCTATTTACTTGTATATTAAGGAGGTTTATATTGTCATTGTGACGGTTAACTTGTTCGCTTGACGGTAAGGAACATGTCCAATCGAGTAACAGTGAAATATATTCATATCACACATTTACATTTGCATAAACCTTTTTATATACCTCTCTGTATTTTGTAATAACTCATCATTTTAATTGGCTAGATAGATGTGTATTATTGATTGACAAGGGAAAGTTAATGGTGAAAAATCGAAGAAGTGGGATTCCGTTTTTAGATCTGAAGGAGTCCAGATTATAATGGGGAGTGTCAAGGTACGACGTTTATATTCTCTTGGTGTCAAGGATAGAGAGGAGCAAAGATTACGATTTTGGATCTGGTGGAGCGATAAAAAGTGAAGTATGTTGGTGAGGTTGGTTGTCAATAAGAGTATTTGAAACTCAATTCAATGGATCTGTTTAACTGTATTGCAGCTTTAGTACAGTGCCGGCAACATGAGTTTGGCTATTTAAGGGACTTTGGCAATAAGGGCGAATTGCATTTTAGACACTGTCCAACTAAGGTTAACTGAGTTTAAAGTTTATTGACATTCAGGCATTTTGCGTCTTAGGTATTTCAAATCTTAGGCAATACGAGATTAATTAAACTTATCAGAGATATTTTATAGACATTCGTGTTAGGCATTTTGCTACAAAGGGTCAAAACATTTTAGATGACCCACTCAAGAGGGGAGTATTTATAAATGTATATATATAATAATATTAATATAATTCCTAATCTGTGAGCAATGATTCCGATTTAAGATTTACCGGAGCGAATATTCCTTTTAAAACGATGTTTTTATATTCTCTTTGATTCCTATTTGGGTGCCAAGCAAAGGATGGTGCTGAGCAAGTGGTGAACATTAATGGAATAGTGATGTAGACCCGAGGAATCGCCGTCCGAACATCGTCAATTACATGCCTGAAGTCATGACCCATAATATGAAGTTTTAATTTTTGTAAATGCTAGCAAACTAATGGCATTGCTTTTTCCAATACTCTCGACGCAATCAAAGTAAGACATTTAATTTCCTACTGAAGCCTTCTTCTATGCCAGAAGCTGACTGGAACCTCTCATGCAGGACTTACAGGTGTGAACTTTCCATGCCATGTTTTTTTGCGAATTATAAATATATTTATTTCTAAAGTTAATTCTTATTTTTTTTATATAGTGTAGAACTTCTTCTAGCGAAATTCTTGATAGATTAGCAATCCAGTGTAGGTCGTAGGTAGAACGGTGTTACACTAGAACAGTAACACGAGTTTGAATTTTAAAGTTTGTACGGCACTACACTCGTTACCCTCAGATATTATTTCTTGTCCCGCAGATTTCCCTAGTCAAGAAATATCAGTATTCGAGGCTTTCTAGTAGGCCTTATCACAGGCCACTGCAACCATAACTACCACCTGTACTAAAATAGTGCAACGGATATTCCACTGTGCAGAGGATGCTTGCAAGAGGAGGATACCGTACATCACGTGCCGTTGCAGTGCACATAAACTACAGTAGAACAGTTGAAGCTCTGGGTGACACTGTGACCGTCATGGGCAAGCGCTAGTGCTAACATTAGCCACACGACTAGATTGTCTTGTTGCTTAATTAAACAGTTCAAAATTGACAAACGTTCCTTAAAATCAAATGTCGTTATTTAGGATGTTCACGTACAATACTATTAACAGAAATATAGATAAATCAAAACAAACACAAATGATAAATAGTTACTATCCAGTAAATAATAAGTATCACTCTATACTGTTTCAATGATTTATAATGTCACTTCCAAAAACATATCATTACGAAGAACTTATCAGAATAACTTTGACTATATGTTCCTTCAGTAATTACGAAAGAACCCAACTTCCCAAACTAGAAGCCTATTTCAGCCGAATTTCTTACGCTATCAGGCCCAAATTCAGCCCAAATAAACGCCGTTTCGTATTGCCGCCTCAACTCACTTTACGACGCCAGTTTTAATGCCACTTGTAAATATTAATTTGTTGCAAAACTTCGCGAATTTTGTAAGCGGATGTTGTCGATTGAGTAAATAATTTAAAATCACAGCCGGAATAAATTATACAATTATTAGTAAAATGTTTGTCATGGATTGAACGAGACGAATAATTAGATGATTACTAATTCATCCTGTTATCTCCATAGATAGATAAATTTAAAAAAATAAACCTCTAAAGAGTGACATAACATGCATCATGGAGAATTATAGAAAGAGTAAAAGTAGATCTCGTTTTTTTGTTTTCAAAATATTTCATAAACTTATGAGAAGATAATAAGATACATACTGTAATTAATTTGTAATCATCATCATCATCATCAGCCTGTAGCAGTCCACTGTTGGACATAGGCCTCTCCAATTGCACGCCACTTAGGTCTATCTTGGGCTTCTCTCATCCAGTTTTTGCCAGCCGTCTTGCGCAGATCGTCACTCCACCGTGCCTCAGGACGTCCTACACTACGTTTGCCGAGACGAGGTCTCCACTCTAGAACTCGACTAGATTTGTAATCATCAGAACAGTAAAAGGAAAGGTTGATTATTGGAAAAGTAATTGGAGGATCATACTATGGGCCTCATAAATAAGTTCCAATTTGCACAACGAGCTATGGAGTCGCTATACTCTGGGTCTCCTTGAGTGGCCGAATTAGAAATGAGAGATCCGTAGACGAACTAAAGTTACTGACGAGCTCAGAAGATAAGCCGGTTGAAGTGGCAGTGGCAGAACTGACGGCTGATGGGGCTGAATGATTCTGGAGTGGAGGCTATGGAACGGCAAGCGCAGCGTTGGTCGCTGACCGACAAGGTAAAAGAAGACTTGATAAAGATCACAAAAGTTTCAAATTTTAAGTATCTCTAATCTCAGAATTTGGTGGATATGTGTTGTGAATCTATTGGTTCAATTTCAATGTGTACTTATTTACCTGAAATTGATATTATCTAGTTTAAACACAAACTAGTAACACAATAATTGGTACTCGAAAACATCACGTGTGAAAGAAAGAGAGAGAGAGAGCGCCATATTCAAGGCATTTACATCCTTAAGAGGAACTAATGTACTGATGTTATAAGCAATTTCAGGTTTGAGTTTAAATGTTTAATTTCCTAAAGCAGTTTTTGAGATCTCGTGAGGTCCAGTAGTATCCAGTAGGAGTAGTGTATTATGTATTATCGTATTATGTATCTTAGTTGTTAACAAATGTTACCACCAACCACAGTCTTTACGATTTATATGCTGTGCCATAACGGTAAAAAGCGATGCCGCCATTTGCATGACGGCCGTCTCTTCGGTGTCGGATAGTTTGTGAACGTTTTCCCTCTATAGCGGTCAAGCAATTTTTGTAATGTCCATTTCTGTCTTGTATCAGATACGACTGGTTGGTGGCCATGACGGTGAAAGAACTTTCAACATGTCGTCACCGTAAAGACGTTTGTTTTTGCGTTCGTATTGTTCCGCTACGTGAGGGCACCGCTATCCTAGGAAAATAGAACTTTACTAGATTAGTCAAAACTGACATAGAACCGAATATTGTTTTAAGATTTTCAATCGACATTTGTTAGCAACCGACATAGATAATACCCTTTTCAGGTCAGCATTGATGCCATTAAATGTTTGTATCACTTGTTTCCAATCAACTTTTTTCCAATGTGTTATTTTTGTTTTGAAAAAAAAAACATTAAAATAGTTACTTAATGTTAGAATTTACTTAATTTTTTTTTGCAAAGCACTATACTCGTTGTACCAATACAGAACCTATTTGTCTTGAAAGGGTTTAATAACTGGATGTAAGCCAAAATCAAGATTATCGTTCCTATTCATTTTTGCCTCAAATGCACGTTACAGCGCGTAGGTGCACACATGCATATTTTCCTTTACATGTATATGATGGATATATGGATGGACATTAAATAATGTTGTCATTTAAACAAATATCGATTTAATAAGTACCTTCTAGTTAAAAAGTAAATAATGAGTAATGACATGGAACATTGCAGGTGTTTGATTGTATAACAATAAAATATTAAACATGCTTATTATTTAATATATATACATCACAAGTGGATTATACTTTGTAAAAGTGAATTTTTGTATGAATTTCTTTAAAATGTAATCTTTTAACCGTATGAGAAAAAGAGAAGCATTGCGTGTCATGTCATTCACATCACGACAAAAGTTAAGCACCGTTTAGAGCCATGATTGGATGAGAAATTATTTCAATATTTATCTGACACTGCAATGGTATACTTTACGGAACCTTTCCTCGTTAGGTACAACAACGTTTAGGTAAACCTAGTGTAGGATGCCCTACGGTTAGGCGAAGAGACAACCGCGGCTAACCTATGCTCATTAACTAGTTCAAAAGAACTGCAGACCGTACTTTGTTACGGACATTAGAATTCAAGTCTAATCGTGACCACGGTCAATGCATTTTGGCCAAAACGTCGAGGATAGTCAATTTATTTCTATTATTAGCTGCGCTCCGCGGTTTCACCCGGGTAATAATCGATGATGATGATGATGAATCAAATATAGCGTATGTCACTCAGGCAGTATGTTCAGCTTTTTACTGCTTAAGGTTTTTTTGAACCTTTTTGGTAGTTTTTGTGTTTTTATTACAAACAAACAATGAAATCTTTCTTTTTTATTATTAGGATTAAACACCAAGGTACGAATAATGTGGCTTAGTTTGTACTGGCGTTACTATTGTATATTTAAACGTAAAAAAATATGGTTAAATAAATTTCGCTCCGTAAAAGTTGACATAAAATAAATAAAAAGCCTAAGTTAGGCTTAAGTTATTAACTATTGAATGTTATTTTACACTATAATGTGTCGCCTCTCCGGCGTTGGCTTCCCCTATATCTCTCCACTCGTCTACTTCTCTTGCCTTTGGCATCGAGTCGGGTCCGATTATCGTAGAGAAATATGTCCCTCCATCTTTTCCTCTTCCATCTTTGGTTTCTTACGTTAGTAAGAAAGTAACGTAAGCGCCGTCAACGCTCACAACTGTCGCGCCCCGGTTTGCCGTTCCCTTTTGTTGACAGTGTCAGCTCGCAAAGTCGATCGCAAAATCGAGTTCGCTCAGTCGCTCACTATGATAGTGGGTTCGTAAGGGAATGGGTGTGCCGCGAGTGATTTCGGCGCTTTCGGGAACGTAGCCTCTATAACTGCTTTTGTCCATCTTTTGTTATTTAGTCTGCGTACATGGCCTGCCCATGTCCATTTCCATAGTCTTATCCTATGTGTTACATCTGGTGCTTTATTTTTCTTTTTTATTGTTTTATTACTTACTTTGTCAGAAATGTTGATGCCTAAAATGCTTCTATTTAACTTTCGCTGGGGAATTGCAATTTTCTCTTCGTCTTTTCTATTAAGCGACCATGCCTGGCAACCATATGATAAGCATTGTAATAGTTGACATATGGCACTGCAAGCTTTTTTGTAGTTATTAATCCGTTCGAATCAGCAAGCCTCCAGTTCATTCATAAATCTTTTGTTATAGCGTAAACCTAATGCGGACAGATTAATGTCCACTATAATACCTCTACTCACTTTCAATCACTTTGCTCTACTTTCAATAACTAGCTGCTCTCCGCGGTTTCACCCGCGCGGTGATGGATGATTATGATGATGATGAGGATGATGAATTTTATATAGCCTATTGTTGTGATTTGTGCCAATACTTATAAATAAGTATTGTTTTTTGTAATAATTTGTAGTATAAATACTAATTGTCACAGAATAATATATCAATCTATTATATCATGTTAATAAGTTTGCAAAAATTAATAACTCACTGATTTGACTTTCGAAGGATGCTGTCATAACAACTGTTTTATATTGATGAAGTGTAAATAATATAGTAATGTGATTTTAGATATAGTAGATATTTGGACAATATATTTAATAAACATTTATTAGTAATTAGTGAACAAACAAGTTATTAAACAAATAAGCATAGTCAATAAAAGTCGATCAATTGGTTTGTGAAAGTATCTCGGTGCGCACCCATTGGTTGTTTCTGATTGTTATAGAGGGGCGCTCCGAAAGTAGGAGTGGGGATTAAAAGTGAGGAGCAAGTGGTGTCGGTAGAGAGATCATTACTGTTGTAACTGTGTAGCTTTAAGGTGATTGTGAATAATATCTATACAAAAAGTACCTCCATGGTGGTTTTATTATACTATGTTACTCACGGTGAAAGTAGCTTTCCAATGGTGAAAGAATTTTTGAAATCGGTCCAGTTCTTTTTGAGCCACTTCGTTAGAAACATACATACAAATCTTTCCTCTTTATAATATTATAGTATAGATTTCCGCAGCGTATTCGATTTAAGAATTTTTCGTCGTTACAATTGCATAATGTAAACACGAAAAAGCATTTATTATGACATAACTTTAAAAGTCAGACGTATGATATTGCTGACATTTTTGTAGACATTGACGTCTTCTACAAAAGGTAACCACTTTGCTCTTTGTCAATAGTTTTTGTAGCGTACGCGATATAAAGTTTTTTTCACACCTTGGGTTACATTATCGAAGTTTTCATACGTTTCACTGAATTTGTGCAAATCTCCTATGTTAAATCTTCATCAGGGATAATGTGGGACTCTAATGGCGAAAGAATTATCCAAATTAGTCCAGTAGTTTCGGAGCCTATT
This sequence comes from Selenia dentaria, assembly GCA_917880725.1. Lineage (NCBI taxonomy): Eukaryota > Metazoa > Arthropoda > Insecta > Lepidoptera > Geometridae > Selenia > Selenia dentaria. Next base: position 26,723,530 of record OU862893.1, read on the forward strand.
CAAAACTCTTGATAATATTAGTATGGATGATATTTTTTAAATTAATACTTCGTTTGACACAGGCGCAAATGAAAAATGTATTTTGTCTGCGTTTCAAAAGTACTATATTAGAAGAAAAATGGCAGAAGTACCTATATTAGTATACTATACCTATATACTAGTATAGTGTGCGCCTATGAAGTGTACCTAGATTTTCCATGATCCACCTGTATTTCCAATAAAGTTGTAACATTATTACGTACTGTCACTAAACAATGACAGAATAGTCAACTTTAGGTAGTAATATATAAATACGAAGGTGAATCTAATTTTAAATAAATAAAATTATATGTGTACTTGTTATATTTTTATACATGCGTGTCAAGACTGAGAAAGTCAATAAAGGAGATGACGCAAATAAAGTCAACTGTATTTACCGCCAATACTAAATGCTATTTACAGGTAGATATGTCATAGAAAAATTAAGTTTAGATAATGAATGCTAGCCATTATACATACCTTTCGCTGATAATATTTTATTTGTTATTTTTAAATAAACCTAATAAAAATATGAAAACTGTGATCGCTGTGACTTTTTTGTGCATGGTGAGTAAAATAAAATTGAACATATAGTTACAATAAATTTAGTCTGAGACAAAAGTCTAAGAGAGATAAGTCTGAGATAAAAGTATCTGTTATCAGGCTGCAGAAAACTTAAGCCCTGTCCGAATCAACTAAAAGTCAAATCGCTAACAACGGGAATGGCTTCATCATCATCATCATCATCATCATCTCAGCCGTATGACGTCCACTGCTGAACATTATGCCTCCCCCATACTTTTCCAAAAGGACCGGTTGGAAACGGCCTGCATCCAATGTCGTCCTGCGACCTTTATCAGGTCGTCTGTCCACCGTGTCGGTGGACGACCTACGCTGCGCTTGCCGGTCCATGGTCTCCATTCCAGAACCTTCCGGCCCCATCGGTCATCTGTTCTGCGTGCTATGTGCCCTGCCCACTGACACTTTAACTGGCTAATCTTCTGGGCTATGTCGGTGACTTTCGTTCTTCTACGGATCTCCTCATTTCTGATTCAATCACGTAGAGAAACCCCGAGCATAGCCCTCTCCATAGCTCGTTGTGCGACTTTGAGCTTATCTATGAGGTCCATAGTAAGAGACCACGTTTCAGTACCATAAGTCATCACTGGTAACACACATTGGTCGAAGACTCTTGTTTTGGGAATGGCTTACCAAAACAATAATATGCGCCACAAAAGGATACTATGAAGTATGATAAACGAACAGAGTTATCAAGATAGTTTTTGTGCTCTTGGAAAGAAATATTCTGTACAACCGCTGTTCTCAATTGCGACACAAATACTTATTTAATTGTATTTTTAGGATTGTATTGGATATTTGGTAACATTTTTAATAGCAACACTATATTAAACTAGCCGAGTACATTTTTTAGGTGGTCATATATTTGATAAAAGAAAATGTATTTCCAAAGTGTATATTTTTTATGCAAGCCACATAGTAACTTACATTCAGATAAGCACTTCCAAATCTTATAACTTAGATCGTATGGTAAAATGGTATAAAACGAGACGAGTTTTAACACTCATTATTATACTGCCACGTCGCTAAATAAAACGCATGACTATAAAATTATGCGAGTTCATGTATAAATGTATATGAAAAGTATCTGTAAATTTCAAACAAATATTAATCTTGTGAAACGTAATGTGTCTGTTAGACGATTTCCCAAAAAACAATTTATTTACGTTTTGTGTCATAGGATTTTATTTAAATAATTTCCAATGTATTGTCCAATACGGTACGGTAAAATAACCGCTTCAAAATTATTTCATATTACTAAGATATGAACCCATGCAGTCCTGACACATCACATGGATAGCTTTCTTAAAATGAGAATGAAAAATGAGAGAAATGCAAACTTAAGAAATCAGTCAAAACGTCTCACCTACTGTTACGGTTAAATTAAGGCATGTCTAAATGTCATTATTTTATTGAATGTTGTCACAAAGAGTATGTTCCTTTAAGAGCCACATGTAATCGCAACACTCGCAGCGCTGTTTACTATTTCACCTGGGGTTGGCACTAAATGTGATAGTCCCATCTGGAACGGTAACGCAGTCGTGGAATGCGCGCGCAACGGTATCCAAGAATATAACTTAGAAATGTGTAAATATTTTATTTTATGTCATTGAGAGCTCGTAATGATCGCAAATACACAGCTTCTGTTCAGTATCATTGACGTCATCGATGACGTGCGTGGTCGCTCACAATGATTACGGGCTTCAAAGGGAACGCGTATGCGAGCGTTGCGAACGAAAATGGGTTTTCTGGAACGCGCCCTAAGATGTTGGTAAGTTTTTGCCTGATTTTTTTACTTTAGTGCTGACAGGGTCAATCATCTTGTAGTTTTTTTGGCGTACTACTTAAATATTTATAACTAATGTTGATTACTAATGTAAGAATCACTTTGAGATATTACTTATGAAAAAGATAAGACTGGAAGTGGTATAGCAAATCTAAGTAACTAAACTAAATTGAATTTAGTTTAAACTAATATGCTAAATTTAAAGCAATGTATTGACGAAAACAAATTTATTTAAAATATTCGAGATAAAGGATGAAATCTAAAAAAAATAAATAATGAAATGTAAAATTTAAGGAATAATTATTATACGTGGAAAATTATTTGAACATTTGAGAGTAATGTTAATGAAATATTTTTCTCGGACATCTAATTTTTACTTTATATAACGTAAACCTTTTCTTGGTCGTGCTTGCATTACAAATTCTAAACATGGATTTCTTAAAATACATATATTAGTAAAATCTGACGAGAATAAGCCTTTACTTCTTGCAATGTTTAATACTTACATTATACTTTGTTACAGATATGCAATACTTCTGGATCATTATTGCGTAAGCTATATTATTTAAATATTAACTTGCATATATCGTAAATATACATTTATTATATATTTTAAGCAAAATGTTAGGCGTAAATATCCTTTACAAAATCAAATCTTTTGATACTGCCAGTAAAATCCATTTTTATTATCACAGCAACTCTTTAGAAGAGGCAAAATAAAACGATAAGAAAGTTGCGAACTTCAATCTTAGAGGATTATAAAAACAATTTTATTTAATAATTACGGAAAAATCACGTTTGTTTTGAAGAAAAATACCATCCTAATAATATAATATAGCTACCTGAAAAACGATACCTATAAACCGTATCTACTAATATCTTCCTTTCTAATTTATAATCAAGATAAAGCGTAAGTACTACACACGTAGCAATAAATAATGAATGGGGATCGAACCTGGGTGCCCGCGCTTCGAAGGCAGGACCACTACTAACTAAGCTAATGGGGCCGTCCTTCGTACTCGTACTTAAGAGCCGACTTACATATTAAATCCGGGTTATTTGCCATTTCTTTATATACATACTCCGTCTCCATGCTGGGATGTACCTACTATGATAATGTTAAAATGCCCCTACCAAAACAGTCCATCCCCAGATTTACATCATCCAGTTTATTATTAAGTAAATTTGGTGCAACTCACCCCAAGAGTAAATATTATAATATGCAAGGATAAGTAGGGAAAAGGTTTTTAGAGTCATTGTAATATTATGGCCGAGCACAAATTGCATGAGTTTTTATAAAAAAATTACCAATTTTAGATCTACCCTCATTATTATAAAATAATATGCGTTATAAATCTTGTATCTATGTATCTTGCGTGTTTTAGGTGTAGGTAATATTTTGAATTAAGTGTATTTTTATTAATATAACGTTTGTTTACTGTTGCTGAAATTAGTTGCCGGCTCGTAGCAGTATCGTAGACATTTCGTAGCGACTGTGGTTTCTAAACGCGGGGTCTAGATTTCATCCCTGGCCGGGGCGAATATTTATGTAGTGATGAGCAGATATATTTGTCCTTGGGTTTTGGATGCTTCTCTGCCTCATGTGACACAGCGAATCCTAGTGCGTGTGTATGAGTGTGTACACGTTATAACGTTACAAACGGTATAAGAACGACTTAATTGGAATTCGTTCTTTGATCCATTTTAAGCACAATTTTTTTTCTTTTTAGGGGTTCGTACCTCAAAAAAAAAAAACTTTTGAAGGTTCACTTTGATGTACGTATATTTATCTGTCCGTCTGTCTGTCAAGACTGTTGGTGAATAGGTTAGTTGCCAACCCATGTCAAAGTTTCAGGCCGCCCGAAGACCCTCGACATAGCCTAAACACTGTTGTCCTAAGACAAACAACCGGGACCGACGGCTTAACATGCCCTCCGAAGCATGGAAGCGCTCAGGTGAATAATGCCACTAACGGTCACCCATCCAAATCCTGAACGCAGCAAGTGTTGCTTAACTTGTTGATCGGCTAAGATTGCCAAGTCGAGCTCTACTTCGAGCGCTTAATATGTAGTTAGATAACAAAAAAAGCTAATTTACTAATTACAGACTTATTATTTGCGGTTAGTGAAGTAATTTGTTTAGGGATCGAATTAAATTTAGTCTTAAACCACACATGTCGCACAAAAGTAGTATGATTTCTTTGAAATCTATAATATTATTGGCCAAATATGGCGAGTGGCGAGGCTACGGGTTAACCTAGTTTGTACGGATCCATCCCTTAGAGCGCGAGGCCAACTCGTACTTCGCCGGTTTTCTTATTTTAAGTTATTCGGAACGCAAATATAACTCACGTAAAAATATAATACAAAACAATTAACCAATTACATTAATCTTTGCTTATAAGTTAGAATTATCCACTCACTAAAAATTAGATCTTGCTTGTACTTCCTTGTATTAATGGCTTCGTCTATTCATTTGGAATCTCATTAATGGTTGCAAATCCTGTAGTGACAGGTGATGAGATGCAGAATATTGATGCATTGTTATATAAACCCTGTTTGACGTTGGGTCGGTAAACAGATTGGACTATTGACGAGATTGTGTTTGAAGTGAGATTGATTTGCGGAATGATTTCATGACGGCCAACTGCAGTGCGCTTTCGGATAAAGTGAAATTAAATACAGCTCATGTTGTATACAAAACGGTCGAAGTGGGGTTGGTAATATCATTCTCAGCTGCCGTGCGATTCTCTAAGAGCAAACATCGTTGCATCTTTGAAAACATCCGTGAAACAAATGACGTGACGGGAACGTTGTAAAACAACCTTATGTACAAGGGCGATATCTCATAATATTTCACATCGGTGACGAACTCGTCGACTAATCATTAGAAAATCGCACGGCTGTTCAATACGGTAAAGTAAATCTCTTTGTTGTTATGACTTGGATAAGTAATCTCTATGGTGGCATTTTCAGCTAAGCGCTTATGAGTTTCGGATGTTAAGTCGGCGGTTTTTTTTGTCATAGACCTTTTCGTTATTAGGCTTTATGGAACGCAAATGATTTGGGTCGTATGAAAACGTCAACTTTAGGACTGACCACAAACCCACCTATCAAGCCGCACTGGACCAGCCTCATGGATGTACATATGGCGTTAACTTCCTCACTGCATAGAACGGTCAAGTACCAGCAATGGGAACGTATTACAACCATGAACGACTGCTTATTTGTTAAACTCTAAGTGATATAAATTCGTTGGATATATACATAGTAAAGGCAAAGGACTTCAAGAGTGCGGCCTTTTTACTGACTTTGGTAGAGGTCAATGAGCTTGTGTATAGAAGTTAGAGGTGAGAAAATAATTATAATTAAGAATGTAACCCGTATTTTATTTTTAGATTACTACTCCTAGAGTATTTTATACTATAAATGATGAACTACATATTTATTAAACACACACCGCGGCTCTCGCGCCGGGCCGAGCGCGCTGCAGCCCGCAGTGGTCGCCGCGATCTTGCAGCATAAACTCCCTGATGATGGGCATGTCCGATGTCCGATGAGTGATACGAAACCATAGAGTAACAAGTACTGTGTATTAGTACAAGTACTGTAGATTACTAACCTCCAACACAGACGGCCAATTAAGGCAAGCGTGGGGTCAGGAGTCTCATTAAGCCCCATTGCAGGAAGAATCAGGGTCCGCGGTGTCGCCACTCACCGACGGCTCGCCTTATTATTATTATTGTTATTGTATGTAGATTTTTGCCTTGATATCTTTCTATCAATATAGTCTTGACAAAATGAAAATTTATTTTTAATTTTTATTATCTGGATATGTGGATATACCGAGGTAGTAGTCTACTAATTGTCTATCAAGTATAAACAAACTGATGTATCCGTTGTCCAGTTTTCCTTAGTTTTGGTGTTCAGGCAAGAAACGGTTTCTAACCAGCTGCAAGAGGCACTGCGGACCGCGGAGCGAGATACTGCTGGGAAGTTTATTTTGTGCATGCATCGTTATCTGCTATTATTTGTATAAATAGGAAATATCCATAATTATAAATCAGTATATACAGTCCATTCGCCGTTCACATTTATTCCCAAATCGGACCCATATTAGTAAGATTAATTTAGACAACGTGTTAAGAGAATAATGCCCGTTTTCACCAACATTTTAGCACCTAAGCCTATTTAGGTGACATTTTTGTACTACTAAGTGTTACCTAACTAGCTTAGGTGTTACCTAAAGTGTTGGTGAAAACGGGCATTAGCCAAATGTAAAGGTAGCTTTATATTGTACTAGCTGCGCTCTGCGGTTTCACCCACGTGTTGATGGATGACGATGAGGATGAATCAAATATAGCGTATGTTATTCAGGCATAATGTAGCTCTAAACTCGCGAAAGAATTGTTTGAATAGGTTAAATAGTTTTACGCTACGAATAAATAGACAATTATTTCTTCGTAGGTTTTACGTGTATCCTTTATAAAGAAACATACAATCATATATCTTACCTCTTTATTATTAGAGTCGATAAATCTCGAAATAACTAGGTACGAATATTAAGCCTGGTTTCGTCACTATTGCATATTTAAAAATGAAAAAAGTATTTATTGACATAACTGTAATAGTTAGAGATATGGTTAATGTGGACTTCTTTGTAGATATTGATGTCTTCTATAAAACTGGATTCCACTGTTTCACAACTTTCAACACCACCGTAATATTATACTAAACACAAATATGAGTTAGCTTCGTGTTCATGATCATCGAGTTACCATGATATAAAATGTTATTCGATCGCTGGCGTCAATAGAAACGTAACTACTGCACTGTTTTTCATTAGCGGAATTAGAATCTGTGTAAATTAGCTACGGTTCGATTGCATTTGTAACAAATTTAGTTAGTGGAATCGGTACCCTGTCGGTCGGTCCATCTACATCACTTTGCTCTAATGTCAAAAGCATAGACAAATATTATATGGTCAATAGTTTGAGCAGCGTACGCGATATTATAACTTTTTGGTATTTTTCAAACTTTTTTACGGGTTACATTATCAAAGTTTTTATACGGATCCCTAACTTTTTGAAAATGTATAGACCTATGTTCATAAGGGAAAATGTAGGATTCTAATGGTGAAAGAAGAATTTTTCTAATCAGTCCACTAGTTTTGGAGCTTATTAATTACAAACAAACGAACTAATCTTTCCTCATTAGAATATTAGTGTAGATATCTTGTTACGGAATATGAAACTTTGTACAATAACTTTAATGAGTCCAGAAATAGTTTTACCAACACATAAAATTCCACTATGCTTAATTTAACAAGCCTTGTATGAAAACGCTTGTAATATGAGACATATTTTCTTAAGTAAGTGATTTATTATACTCAAATCAAATAAATCAAACAATTTATTTGCTACATTTCATAGACATTACAAAGTCGAGATCTTATAAAATATAGGTCACAATGTATTCTGTCTGCTAGCAGACGTGCAAATTTTCTATATCTAATACTGCCTAAAAAGTCGAACAAAATAATCCCGAAATTCCTGTACATTATAAAAACAATTCGAAAGAAACCAATCTGATAGTTTACTTTTAAACAGATTTCCATTCAAGGCCTTAATTTCATCTGGTAAATAATTATATAGAGTTATGTACATATTGTATACATTCCTTTTATATAAATCCTTACGGGCAGAATTACTTACTCTTGAATACTTCCTTCATATTTGCTTTAAAATTAATAGTTGAATATGTGGCAATGTTGTGCCACTTCCCCAAGCGGACTCTGTCCTACCACTACAAAAGTCTCTCGCACAAGAGGTTTGCATTACGTCAGAGAAGCACAGTGGTAGTACTCGTAGCAACTGTCACTGTACTTATGACAACGACTGTACATGCATACTAATTTATGCTAATAACTAATTTAAAAAAATAATCATATTTACTTACATTATGTTTACGACTTTCAGTTTTTTTCTTGTTTTGTTCCTACTAACACCTGTTTTCACACAATAATATCGTCTTTTATTCTCAAAGGATATAAAAACTCAACCTAAAAATCACTAGACACTCCGGGCGCTGAAACTCGTTTAAGTAAAATTATACTCAAGAAAATAGCAACATGAAAGCTTCATTAACGTTTATGTGTCTGGCCGTGGTAAAATAAAATATTATTTAAAATTCATGTAATAAACTAGAAAAAATAACACTAGAGAAAAAATTAAGTGTTTTCTTTTTTAGGTTTTGCTTTACGAAAGCTATACAGTTTATCGTTGTAGCGAAACGAGATCTTTTCGAGTGCAGTTATTTTGCGACTTGGCATTTGTATGATCGCATACCCGATGTATATCAGACGATAACTTTCCGAAGGTTGATCGGCTCTTTATAAATTTTAGCAGACATCTAGTTCGTATCAGTAGATTTTTAGGTTTTATTGTTGAGCCAATTCGGGGGTGAAAAGACTTTACTTTTACATTTTGTAACTGTGATTAATGTATTTTGTACCTTTATAATCAGAATATGAACATGAAAAATGGCTTATCTTTCGGGCAAGATCGGTGCTAAAATATCTAAAATCGGCGTAGTTCTTCTAGGGCCACCCAGATAAGTTGAAACTGATTTTTTCAGCCGTGCAATCTTCTCAAGGCTTCGGTTTTTAGTATTAATCTTCCAGTAACTTCACTTGTTAGAGTGCCCTTCAATCCTTAACATACCAGTGCCAACCAGTATGTTATAAAAAATACATAATCTACTAAAGTCACCTAAAGATCCTCCATTACTTATACAAATATATAAGAAATGTTTAATGATATTAAATTCGTTACTGTTATTACAGATGTGCTTTTGCTACGCAGGACCAGGAGCTAGTGAGTATAATTTAATGTTAATTACCTACTTATTGCTTTCCTCACATGGTTTTACACGTGTGGAGTATTACGAGCTTCAGTTTGTTAAATTGTAATATAGGTTCATAGGTGTCGGGTTGCCAGATTACGGGAATTTTCCTGACATGTCCGGTATTTCAGCTGTCTATTAGGTACACAGGGACAATTGGAAATCGTCAGGAATCAAAAAAAATAGAAAATAATAAGGAATTAAATTATAGTTAAAGAATAAAATTTATTGATTATTTATTAATTATTCATCTGAACCTCGCACTTTTCATTGCTGGATACAGCTTTCAGCAACTGCTGGTCTTTCATAACAATTTAATGAAACTCATCACATGATGTATTCTTTAGATTGAACTGTATCAAAGGTAGAGCCTTAACAGAAGCTATGGACAGTCTCTCTCCTTTGTCCACCGCGCATCCATTAATGAAAACACTCGTTTCCGCCCGCATCTCACACGCGTATTATACACAATACCTTACGCGCGAATTTTTAGAATAAGATAATTTTGCTGCCGAAATGTCAGGAAATTTATTGCTAAGGCAGGGATTTTTCCAGGAAAACTTATCTAGTAACCCTACACAGGTGAGACATTGAGATTGACATACACGTAGTGATCACGCGCATGTAGTTCCGTATTTTTTTAACATCAAAGTGCGCTCAAGATTATGTTACACTTTACTGGTGGTGACAATTGGGTAGAGGTGTTTTGGTGAACTTATTCACACACTGCCATTGCAGTTGAATCGATTATAAATGAAACATGAAAATATGTTATATAACTATATAATTATATCAATGGATCAAAAATGTAATCCAGACCTATAGGCAAAGTCATAGTTAAGATGCAATCTTGAGAATATATACAAAGTGTCCCGAAACTCAACCTGGTACCGGGCGAGAGGCCAACGTATACCTGATTAGAAAAAAATAAGAAAAATAATATTTTTTAACATGGAGTGTCAAAGTTAACAGACAATAATTTTGTAAACCATAACTTTCAAACTTTAACCCTTTGACCATTGACGTAAATTTACGTGCGTTTCATTCATAAATCTTTTTTTTTTTTAAATTATAGTTATTTTATGGTTATTTTTTAGGTACTGACAATGTTTATTACTTTGATTTGTGGTTGCGATTAATAGCACTTTTATTTGAGATTACATTATTAAAATGATCTATCAAAAAACTTTTAAGTATTTCGATAAAAGTCTGGTATCGCTTGGCACGGACTCAATTGGCCTGTTTTTTTTGTTTGTTACCTCATAACTTTCGATAGGGTAAACCGATTCTCAAAATTCTTTTTTTGTTTGAAAGCTGGTGCTTCCCGTGTAGTTCCGTTTAATTTCCCATTTTATCAAATTCGGTGCAGTAGTGAGTTACACTCTAATAACTGAATAGAATAGCAGTCGGTATTCAATTTTTCAAATTGTATCTACTTGTCTTGTTACCTGTTAGTTGTTTTCCCTTGTTACCTGCATTTTGTTTTTACTTTAATGTTTTTATTGAACTAAATAAATAAATTGACAGCGTACAGATGAATAGTGTTTTAAACATTTGAATATTAGACAAATACAACAGGTTTCGGCTAGTTGCAACAGATTATATTTTATTGTAGTCTCAAGTATTAGCGTAAAAATATCATTCTATTGTCTCTGTATGATTTTTTTATTATAAGTAGTTAGCTAAGGGTGTTATCATACTAGCGGATTGCAAGCGTCCTCAAAGCGGAGCGGGCACGCAATGAATACGTTGCGGACGCGCAAAGAAATCGCTGCAAATAACTGCGTGGACGCCATTTTGTACTGTCTCGTACAAACGCGACACGAATGTGAGAGGACATATACATCATTATGGCTTCATTGGAAGATTCGGATATTAATACAGAGTTTATAAGTGAAATTCATACAGTACATCATGTATAATGCTTTTTTTTATAAATACCGCTACTTCTTTGTACTTTTGTTTTAATATTTTGTATACTTTTATTGAAATCAATTGCCTACGTAGCTCATTTTTACCAATCAACCACCGCAGTTTTATGGAAAAACATTTTACCAAAGGATATCACAAGTATGTTTGCGGCTGCGTGCGTGACAATTTTGTTTTCTTTGTGTTTTGTGCCTGATTGTCTTCTAGCATTAAAGTCAATGAGACCACAGAGGGGTGGTTTTTAACTCTATTAAATAATTTAAACGGACCGCATGTGGTAATTATGGATAATGCTCTGTAGGTACCACTCGGTGACAAACAACAAACCGCCGTAAATATATCAGCAAACAGCAAAAAATCCAAGGTACCATCCAAATGTTTAGGTACGATTATTGGGATACCTCTAAAATACCTAAGCTAAAAAAAATACAGAGAAACAAAATTAAAAACAGTCTTTTAGCATAAATAATAAGGTCCGCGTTTGTGCCATCAGATTAAACGTGTTAACTTCTTATTTCAATGTTTTCATTTTTTACGTAACTTCTACTTTTTATTTATTATGAAGCCAGAGTCATGTAGAAACCAAAATCTTTTTACTGAAATAGGTGCTGTAATAATTACAGAATGTTTGCAATCTACTTCCAAAGTATGAAGTTTTATCTAAAAATCCTAGCCGATGCAACATTAAGGCGAAATAAGTTCCAAATCTCATGATTCGACTTCGCGAAAACTTAGTTTTTCGACGCTTAAACCTACTAACCGACGTTCGAAAAAATAACTTAGTATAAATTGAATATACGTTCTTATAAAGTATGGGACCCAATACACGATTGAGCGAAGTTGGCTCGATAGAAAAAAATCGGCAACATTCCCTAAATTTTGCAATTTTTCTTACGTGCTTCGTGGGAAAAAGCAATTTTATTCAATTATGGGCAAATATTTCAATGAATGTATAATATTCGAACTCCCAATGAAATTCACTAGTGAACTATGGACTCTTTTATCATTAAAATTTTATCATTTGATTGTATGAAGTAAATATAAAAAAGTATTAGCGCGTATTCAATTGAATTTTCGCATTTAATCGTCCTATCTAGTAAGCAATTATTAACCTTATGTAAAGCATCGTAAATTGTTTTAAAATAGGATTGGACCGAGCCTTAATCATCTTTGATGAATGACGTAATTGCCCGGACGCATAGCTTGTGCATAGCAATCCATTAAGATAAGTGTAACCAACGTCGCTGTAGCAGTACTTTTTAGCTAGTAGGGCATATTATTGCTGTTACGAATACTGAACTGCTTGTTCGTGTAAGTGCCGACTTCAAAAAAGGAGCAGGTTATATATGTTTGATTTTATGTATTTTTTGTGTATGTGCATCGATTTTGCCCCATTTGTGGACCGATTCTCATTTTTTTTATTTGGTAGATTAATATAGTCCCATTTAAATTTCATCAAATTCGGTCAAGCAGTTTTTGAGTTACACATGACACTCCAATAACAGAACAGTGTTATATCCTATCTTGATGATATCACCATTGACGGTGAATGACAATTGTTCCCGTAAGTAGTAAATGTCATTAAAATAGTGAAATTTTTTTAATTGAAAAATAAACCAACTATGTCAGCAAAAGGTGTGAAATAACTTGTCGAAGTCGGTAATACGATAGTTCAAAAGTACCGTTTTATCACAATATTGTGCGCATGGTACCGAATTCGAAAAGTTATGTCACACTTTTTGGTGTTGAAGTCGGTTCCATATTTTGGTAACATTATAAGCTGGATAAGGTGGTATAATTTTTATTTAATGTTTTATCACATGATACTTTTATTTTTTATCAGTTATTTAAAGTGAATATAATTGTTACAGGTACTGATGCGGCTGCTGCACCTTCAATGTCACTGGGAATACACATGACACGTTCTCCATGCAAACAAACAACAACTCCTTGCCATAACACTATAACGACAACACCTAGTTACATTACCAAAACAACGACAACTACTAAACAAACGACGCCTAAAACAACTCGTAAATACACTACTGAAACAACAACAACTAAAACAACATCAAAATACACTACAAATACAACACCTAAAATAACTCCTAAATACACTACTAAAACAACTCACAAACCCACTACTAAAACAACTACAGTACAAACAACTCCTACAACCACTACTACAACAACTCCCAAATACACTACCAAAACAACTCCTACAACAACTCCCAAATACACTACCGAAACAACTACAGTAACAACAACTTCCCGCTACACTACTCCTTGCTACGCTACTAGAAGAACACGTCGTCCTCGCCATACTCCTCGTTGTAATGCTGCCAAAAAACCCCTTAGTCTTGGATTGTCCTTAAGCCTATAAAATTAGAATTTGTTTAAATATTTAAACTTTTTTAATTATTACAATGCCTACGTAATATATTATCGGGTCTATATATTATATACAAGTAGTAGGTATATATTATATAGTAATTTCCAGGTCTTTCTGAGAAGTAATGTAGTCAGTTTTCCGTATTTTGCCTTGTTTCTTTTGTTTACTTCAAACTCTGAACTTTGTGTATATACATAATAATTTATAGTATATTATATAATAGTAATATATACACCCTATTTGTATAATTACCAAAAAAAAATGGGCGGTACAAAAGTGTTAATACATTGTAGACAAAAATTTTTATTACTTCACAGTGAAATAATTATTAATTGTTAAAGTTTTCGAAAATTCCATCTAAAAGTATGGACACCATCTTAACAAAAATACTACATGCCTATGTACAACTTATTAATGAAAACACATGATTCGCGTCAGTGAAAAAATATCTCTCTTACTCTTTCTTACACCCCCCACCCGAGCGTTCGGTGTGAAAGAGATTGTCGACATTCGGCTTTCGTTCGTTCGTTTTCGGAAGAAACAAAGGCCGCGCGGTGGCAGGGCGGAGGGTGCGGGGTTGGTCCGGTGGCCAGGTCTAACGAGCTAGGACGCGAGTTTGCCGAATGTTATAAATGAATGATACATTTCTATGTAGGGGTGTTAAGTTTCATGCATAAACCGCGCGCAGTATATCTTAATGAATAGTGGAAATGCCTAGAATAAAATTTGTAGGTGTGAATCAATCTAGACGTTTGACCAAATATTGATGATTATGTGGGTTTTTTTTTAAAGTAGTTTTAAATTTTCTTCCCATGTATGTATTAAGTACCAGCAGCATATAGTGCTGTTTTTTTTTTGGTAATTATACAAATTAGGTGTATAAGTATATACTTTAGTATTGGTTTTTATTCGCTGCTCTTCTCTGACTCTTCACAGATTAAAAACTTCAATTGTTTTTCTACATTGCTGTACCTTCTTGTACATGTCATGTATTATCAAACCGTATAGACCAAAGTATGATAGGGTTTTATAATATTTGAAGCCGTACTTATTTTTTACATAACCCTTATTTTTGTAATCGCATTCTCCTTCGCGTTATTTACTATTGAGCTCTATTAGGGACTGTCCGTACCAGATGTCGATGGTCGGGGAAAATTGTGAATGTTTTGCCGTAAAGATACTGACGAAAACGGAAACCTTACCTGACCAAGTGATGGTAAATAGTCCACATTCAATAGCACTTGATAGATAGGTTACATTGTCACGGGACGCCTGGATAATCAATATAACCAAGGAAGATAGTATATATAATGATCCTTGATATAACCTATCTACCTAGCCACCCGGCTACCTAGCCGGTAGTAAATCGACATAAAATAAAGAAAACAGTAGTTAAGTCAGACGCATAATGCAGGGTCGTGAGCCACAGACAGGCGTGAACTTGCAAATAGGCTTCCTGGTCGAAGCCTTATTATCTTATAATTATTATTATTATCTACCTTATTATCTCAAGCGTAAGCCGCTAGTCGAAGAAATTCTCAGTAGCAGACGTGGAGACGCATCGCAACGTAGTGGTTCAGGCCGCAGTGGCGGCAGGTTCACTAGCCCGTAGAGAAGGCTAGTATGTGAATGCAGCGTGGGTCCTGGTAGCAGAACAGCAGGCCGGAGTTATTCTCCCTGAGAGAGTGGTATGCAAGAAGTAGATTCCGTGAATGTAACAACTGGCACCGAAATCACAATTTTTCTGAAGGACACGGTTGAAAAATAAGATTCAACAACGTAGATATATTAGAATGACCACAGGATCAATGATATCCTGCAGTAAGCATGAACAGTTGGAGGCTATGTTGGAATACCTATAGATTCACAAAATTTCGACAGTCACTCATTGAACTATTTCAGGAATTCAGGCACTCAAAAAGCGAGATTAAATCGCATTTATTCAGACTAATTGAATAGGATTAAACACTTTTTGTCACTACGCAGTTAAAAGACTGAGAGAATGCATGGTAGCACAATCCTTTACACTCTTTCCTCTGAAAGCTCTGGTTATTGAGGTCCACATGAAGCGCCACTGCAATATATGGTTATGCCGCAAAACTTCGGCGACGATTCGTTTCATGACCTTAGTACGGACACTTTGTTGGATTTTCTGTCCATTGAGTCAATATTGTCTAAATTTGTCTGGCCTAACCTTTTGAATTTGTCGTATCTGTCAGTGTCATAGTGACAGTGATAGCTC
Source organism: Selenia dentaria (assembly GCA_917880725.1). Lineage (NCBI taxonomy): Eukaryota > Metazoa > Arthropoda > Insecta > Lepidoptera > Geometridae > Selenia > Selenia dentaria. The sequence goes on from OU862893.1 coordinate 26,739,378, forward strand.
GAACTATATACTTCATAGTGCAGGTAATTTTTGTTTGGTGTCACAAACATATATGAAATTGCGCTGGACCATTCAGTTTGAGAAATATTGTCAATCCTAGCTAGCTGCTAGTACCGAAGCGCTAGTAATGAATTTGTTATTATTTGTATTTTTCATTTTAACCATATTTGTACCAGATTTTAAGTTTACGGTACCCTTAGAGGAGTAAACTAGTCCTGTACACAATGAATTGCACAATATACATAGTGATGTTACACAATGATGACAGTTGAAATACGCACAGTTTTAAACAGTTTTTGAATGACAAACATACTTATACATATATAAACATATACATAATAAGGACAAGTCAGAATTCAAGAAGAAGAAAGTTTTCTACTTAGGAAACTCTATTACTGTAACTAGATGTTAAATTAACAATGACAAAATAAAAACCATGATCTTTTTCATGATCCGTGAATACCTCAACCAATGTTGAATTAAGTTCTCTTGGACTTTGGTATATTAAAAAAATCCATTTAACACGTTTATACTCCCGCACTAGGGTTTTCTGTGTTGCGGGAGGCATACGTTAACGCAACACAAGATCCAATACCCGAGAGCAAACATTTATGCTCATCACACACATATTTGCTAGGCTAAGGATCAAACCTGGGAGTCTTCGTTTCGAAGACATGAGCGCTACCTGCTAACGAAACCATCCATAACCCGTCACACCTTGTTTAAAGAAATTAAACAAGGTAGTAACCAATCAAAAACTATAATATTAAAGCCTTCCAAAGATTGTGGCTCTTGCAATTTCTAGATAGGTACCTAAATAGTAAACCCTTCATAGTTAAAACAGATGCATCGTTAGTTGACTTAGGCGCTGTACTGTCACAAATAACTATAGGCTGCGATAAACCTGTTGCTTATGCGAGTAATACGCTTAGCGAAACTGAATTGTATACAGCACTATTAAACGTGAATTGTTCACCGTCACTTGGACAGTTTTCTCGCAATTATTACACATTCACGAATTCCACCGAGCAAATATGGTAAGGTTATGTTACCCAAAAGAGTATAACAGTATATTGTTGAGTATAATATGTCTTCACAATAGTTCTAACTAAAAATTAAAATCTAAATTAAAACTCTATATTGGTCTCTAGAGTTTGACGTTTGAAGATAAATGACAAGTAAAAGTAATTTCAAACAAGAAATTAGAAAAACATATTAAAGAAAAATACATGAAGTTTTCTTACTTGTGAAGGTTCTAAAAGAACAAAAATCAACCCAACATACTTCATATATTTCTAAAATCAACAACACTGAAAAGATAAGAATAAGAATAAGAATCATTTATTTGCTCAAAATACGAGTATACATACAACACAATAATATGCGCAGGTTGTATTAGATCAGGTGAATATAATAGATATAGATGAACTTACATCGTATTTTGCCCACAGGCGTGCAAATTAGTCGAGCGATGGCATGCATAAAAGGAACATTATTTTTATAATCAAATTAATATAAACTTAATACAATGTGTCAGTATAATAATAATTTGAATATCAATTATGTTAATGTATAATTAAACAATAAATTTGAAGCAATGTCATAAAATAATAACAACAATAATATGTCAACTTAAACTATAGTCAAAAGCAAAAAGTCATTGATTTTATAAAACACTTCTCAATTAGAAAATTTTTTAGAGCCTTTTTGAACAAATTAATTCTTAAGTCTCTTATTTCTTTGGGCAATTTGTTATATACAAGGGGACCCATACACACTAAACTATTATTCATAAGGGTTGTCTTAGCTCTATGTTTACTGCATTTATTTTGGTCTCGCCTATTTCTTTTTACATAATCTGAGAGTGATAGAAATCGTTCAGGATTACATTTAACAAATAGAGCGACTTCAAATATGTACAATGACGGAAGTGTAAGAATTTTATATTTTTTGAAATAAGGTACGCAGCTATCAGTCTGTTTTAACCTAAACATCGCTCTGATGCAACGTTTTTGCCTCTTAAAGATTATCTCATTATTGGTAGAGTTACCCCAAAATATGATCCCGTATCTTAAAATGGATTCAGCCAGTCTATAGTAAGCGGAAAGTAATGTATCAGTGTTCAGAGTAGCCGAAAGTTTACTCAAAGCATTTGCAGCGCTATTGATTCTTTTTGACAGACACTCTATCTGAGGCTTCCAGTTTAGTTTCTTAAGATGTCAACTGCGTTATTGAAAAATTATTCAAGAAGTTGTTGATGTAGTTACTGAAAATGACAGAAATGGTCTTGAAATATCACGAAGATAAAGCAGTATTATTATAAAGGTATAAAAGAAATCATAGTTTGAATAAAAAGGATTCTGTATAATTAGACCAACATGCAGAAATTAATATATGCGCTCATCAACGGATGCGAGACATGTAGGAAGTTATAGAATGTTAGAACACCACTTAAACATACTTAGATAGATAGATTAACTCTTTATTGAAACACCACAATACAAATATATGTTACAAATAAAGAAATAAGAATAAAATAAAAATACAATTAAAACTATTACACAATTAATTACTTAAAATCAAAATTGTCACAATGGGCAATCTTATTACTCAGAGCGATCTCTTCCAGTCAACTATGCACGGAAAGAAATAGGCATAAACTTGTAAAGGTGGTGGTGTATAAAACAAGTGGACTAAACACTACATATAGCAAAACTCAAGAATATAGCTAGAAAAAATTACTTATAATATATACTAACTATAACAATAATAATAAAGAAAAAAAAAAAGAAAAAAAAAACCGCAGGGGCGGCTTTGTGGCGAGCCGTCGGTGAGTGGCGACACCGTGGACTCTGATTCTCCCTGGGGCTAAATAAGACCCCTGACCCCCGGCTTGCCTTAATTGGCCGTCTGGGGGTGGAGACGCAAGAGCAAGTAACAAAAAGCTCCAAGGGTGGAAGTGTTAAAGGGCATAACGCCGGTAGTAGCGCTTCAGTGAAACCGCAGCACACCTCTCGACACCCTTTAGCCAGCCACACCAACGTTGCCCTTTCTGTCACCATTCATGGTGGCCTTTATGGGGGGCCCGTTTAGTGGGTGGCAAGTCACCATCTGCCCAAAAATTTTAAAATGAGACTGAATTTGGCAGGTGCCGTAGTCTCTTCCATAGCCCACTATCTTTTTATCACTAATAAAATCATTTCAATAGCCTTGTCATTTTACCCATTTATATAATAGATTTATCATGTCACCATCCATCCAAAAGTTTCTGGTTTTTTTTATACTACTTTGTATTTTTTATACCAAACAGGCCTCTAAGTGTTGGCTACAGCCCCACTTATGCCTTTGTAAAGGACCGGATGAAATCCGTGATTTATTTTGAATAAAAATAATAATAATAATAGCCATTTATTTCCCATATCAATTGAAAACATTAGTAAAATTAGATTAAGATAAATATAAATATTTTGTTAAAGATAATTTATTTTTGCATGCATTAGTACATAAGTAATTCGTAGATATATTTTATTTAATAAATTGTAATATTTAATATTCATTTTGGGATGTCCATTTTTGAACGTAGGCCTCCTCCATCTATAAATAGATGTAGTTAGCATGCTCTATTATATGAGTCAATTCTCTTCCATTTTCTGAGAGGCCAATTACATATATGGTATTTTATATTTTTTATTGAATGATCTAGTTCTTCTTGCCGGCCCGCTCCAACTAGAGATCTCACGTTCAAAGTACATATGTATATTTTTTTCGTTTAGACATATTTTGTTTTCTTGTCTTTGTAGGATGGAGGGTGATGACCATCACCCTATACAAACTATACTTATATAATTATACTATACATATATACAAGAAAATATATACATAACTATACATACTATACATATACCATTTAATTATTATAACAAAGATAGTAAGTAGGTATGCAGTTAGTTATTTCGCGAAGTAAAATGCTTTGACACGTTGTTTGAAGATATCCAGAGAAGGCGCATATCTAATTTCGTAGATACAGTGTTCCATAGATGAACAGCTTCAATACAAAAGGAGGAACCAAAAAAGTGGTGTGGTGTATCGGGGTTATTAGCATTTAGTCATCTGATGATCGTAGTGATAAAGAACTTCCAACATGTAAAAATTCAACATTTTCCTTAAGATAGCGTGGGAATAAGGAATTGAACAATATACTATAAAGTAGGGACAATATATATGAGCATTCCGGCGACAACGTATGGGAAGCCACTTGAGTTTAGTGTGGAATTCAGAGACATGGTCAAATTTGCGAAGGCTAAATATAAACCGTATGCAGAAAATTTGAAGACGCTCAAGTTTATTCAGCTGGTCTTCTCTAAGATCAAGACAGCAGACGTCAGCATAATCAAGAATAGGGAGTAAGAGAGACTGTGCTAATAGAATCTGAGTGGCGGTAGAAAATTGCGTAATCTGCGTAGTGATCAGGCAGATGCAAACATTTTCCGGCTAGTTACAGCTAGTTGTGTGTGCAACATACAGAAATAAGAGATGCTCTTTTTCATAAAGTGATTCTTCATTGTATCATTATACTGTGGTTAAAACCTGCAGTAAATTAGCCCAAGCAACAGAAGTCGTGCGTGCTTTAGTCAAGTATTTTTCTGTACATGGCAAACGCAAGAAAATTAGTAGTGACTCAGGAACAGAGTTCAATAATGAACTGATTAGAAAATTCGCATCAAAATTTCAAATTGACCTGCTATACACACAACCCAAACTATAAACGGTATTGTCCAACGTTTTATCCGACGTAAAAAGTTATTGTTTTTAGATATGTTAATAATCATAAATGTACTTATGTTATCTCAGTACGTTAAGTATCATATAGCTTGGTCATATCGTGTTCCAACTGCCTACGTACGTAGAGACGTCTGCCATAAACATATCCAGAAAACATCTAGAGGTAGCCTGTAAAATGATCAGAGATTGAGACAGTTGTTACAGAATTTAATGTAGAAAATGAAATGTACATAAAATAATAAATCATGGGATCTGAATACACAGCTTCACATTAAAGTTTTGACGTTGTATGTCTTGTTATAGTACGTATCAAACCTCCAGCGAAATTTGGACATTGACACCTAAGTATTATGTTAGCAAAAACACAAAACGATGGAAGTTTCTAGTGTCGCTGCCCATTCATTGCCATTCATAAATTATCGTATTCCCTGTCGTTAAGATTTCGTGGTACGGGAATGCGCACGACCTGCTGCCAGCCAGGGGCGGCAAACTTGTTCCAACAAGTTCCGCTGTAGAATGCGAATGTGAATTTTTACAGTACAAAATTTTGATTAAATTTGTTATTGAGTTGTTTTGTGGTTATGTTTCTCTATTGATATATGAATATTAATCACAGTATCGACAAAACTGTTGACAGTTTTATTGTCTCTGTGGCAGAGTCAACTGCATCATCGGATGATGATGAAACGGACACAGAAGAAGAATCATAATGAGGTGAACTGAACAAGACCAATATAACAAATGTAGTACTTATGCATTATATAGAAGTGGTTTTATTCCTAAAGTAACATACTTACTATGACTTATAATAGGTAAACAATATTAACAATATTATAGGATACAAGAAATTTGTAAGTTGATTAGTACTCCATAATATTGAAATTATAATAGCAATTATTATATTTTCAATTTTATTATAATTTTTGTTTATAAAATTTCGATTACAATTTAAGTAGGTATTTACCTAACATTTTTGAAGCTTTTCCAAAAAATGTTGGTTATACCTACAACATGCTATAAGGTCAATGTCCGAATTTCGCCGGAGGTTTGGAATTTACTATACACAAATGCTACGAAAGTATACGTATGAGGAAACTGTCATTTTTTTAATAGTAATAAAATGAATGTCCAGCCCTTTCTAGTCATGTATCAGTGACTCACACCACAGACACCCTCACACTTACTCTATCTTACACACACCTCGCATACAATTAAGAAGATTTTGGCAATAACCAAAATTAAATTTGACCATATCTGACCAGCAGAAAGTACTTATATACCTATGTATGTAAACCGTGTTTATAGCTAGGGGCACAGATCCCTATTACACAAGCTTCGCTTTAGGTTTTGAGGTTAAGTACTAATTTTAATCTACTAAAATAAGTCGGGTTTTCCTTCCTGACGCTATAACTCCAGAACGCACGAACCGATTTCCACGGTTTTGCATTCGTTGGAAAGGTCTCGGGCTCCGTGAGGTTTATAGTAAAGAAAATTCAGGAAAAATTTAAAAAGAAAAACGGGAATATCTTTTTTCACATACAGCGCCATCTCTGATACATAGCATGTACTACAAACCAATATTTTAAGTAGATGGCGCCAAACGAAATGTTACATAAAACGAAGCCATCTGGTGGCGAAACGGAGTTCGCAGGGTTTGCTAGTTACTATTAAAATTTAATTGAACATTAAATGTCATGATTTATGTTGTCTGGAAGAAATCGCTATATGCGATAAGACCGCCATTGTACTACCTTACCTACTTTTAGTATGTTTGGTTATGTGCAATAAAGAAGTATTGTATTGCATTGTATTGTATTAATATCTATGATTTATACGTATTCTAATTTTTCTATGGGTGTGCAATCTTGTGTGTGTGTGCGTGTGAGTGTGTTGAATAATTGTGTTTTCATTTCATTTAATTACGTTCATGACGATAGTTACCATTGTGACATTAATGTTATTTATATTGTTTTATTCTTTATTTGTTCAGGTGTATATATTTAAGTGGATGTACTAATGAATAGCATTAACAATATTCTAGCGTAACGAAATGCATGTGTGCATTTCAAATTAAATACCTTTTTCATTACTCATACTCGGAAAGTAGGTTTAAAGTTGCCAGAGGAGCGGGTTGAAAATAATACTTAATACCATTCCTACTCTAAAAAGCTTATTTTATTCACTGAAAAGAGTGAATAAAAAAAACCTTTTAATCACTGTTTTGGTGTATTTAGAACACACCAATATATTCGATCTCCATTTCAATGCTTCTACAAACTCCTTGCGCAAAGAATAGTCGACATACAATCTCTTTGTTCATATAATTCCTCGAGATTTGATTGATTGATATTTGCGACAAGGAGTTTAGCATTAGAATAAAAACTGTATTGTGTTCTTTGGTGTGATTATAGAAAAATATATAAGTTTAATAATAATAAATAAATTACTCTTATGTTTAGTAATTGTTCCAATTTTAATGTGCATTTTTATTAATTTAACCTTCTTTTTTTCTTCATTTAATGTCTATTTTCGCTTAAATTATTTCTTTTTCTCGTAGTCATGGTATAAAGTATAGTATGCAACTCTTGAATAAAACGGATTTATATCGAGGGCCATGAATCACTTGAATCGCTCAGTATTCTAACACTTAAATAACTCGCTACGCTCGTGATTCAATAATCACGAATCACTCCCTGCGGTCGTGATTCAGTCGTTAGAATCCTTCGCTTACTCGTGATTCATCTATGGCCCTCGCTTTATCCTATATTATTATTTAAATCCGTCCTTTATTCACTATTTGCATATTATACTATTTCAGCCCTAGAAAGAATCGTCTTCCATTGACAGCTGTCAAATTAAGACAAGTTCTATTGAACCATGTTCCAACGTTCTACACAACCACTCAATTACTGTGCGATGTAAAATTGAAATATAAAAGTTAAGTATTAATTAACGAATACATTTTTTTAAATGTGTATATTATAGTTTACTTTCAACCTACTTTCAACTATATCTTTAAAATATTATAGATTTGGGCAAAATGGTTTTCCATTTTTCAATGATGAAAATGAAAAATAATGGCTGAATGGCAGATCGGCCACAGAAAAATAAAAACAGGCGGGAAAGCGGCAATCCGATCTTCATTTGTTTTTCGAGTTGTAGAGTTTTGTCATAGCAGAGATTAGTGTTAACACAATGAGTGCATCTGATTGAGATATGGGTATAACAACGGATTTCATAAAAAAAGAGGCTAGAGCAGAAGTGAACAACCTTTTACGAACTGAATCAAACAAAAATACCTAAAGTACGAATATTTTATGAAATGGCAAGCTGAGAATAAAGTGAAATCGTTATCAGAAAACGTTTTGTTGTCATATATATTTCAAGAAATTATAAAAGTCTTACAAACCTACAACATTATGGAGCGTGATAGCGTGTTTATAGGTTAAAGACAAAAAACAAAGAAACAGGCTCTCTGATGAATTAAACAAATCTAATTCTTTCACTTCTCAAGAGGTAGAAATCTTCTGTTACCTGGTATCGAATGTAAGAAAATCTTTATTATTCGCTTAAAAGACATTTGTATCAGATTGTAACTTTCTATATTTTATACACAAATTAATCTATATTTGAGGTAGTGTTGATATTGGCTATAAGTGGCGCTTGCAGAAGTATCAAATATGAATATAAAAATATGAATGTTGATGACACTGTGAAACAAAAAAACCAAGTAGTCATCATCATCATCATCATCTCAGCCGTAGGACGTTCACTGCTAAACATAGGCCTCCCCCATAATTTTCCAAAAGGACCAGTTGAAAGCGGCCTGCATCCAACGTCGGCCTGCGACCTTTATCAGGTCGTCTGTCCACCGTGTCGGTGGACGACCTACGCTGCGCTTGCCGGTCTGTAGTCTCCATTCCAGTACCTTTCGGCCCCACTGGCCATCTGTTCTGCGTGCTATGCGCCCTGCCCACTGCAACTTTAACTGGCTAATCTTCTAGGCTATGTCGATGACTTTCGTTCTTCTACGGACCTTCTCATTTCTGATTCGATCACGTAGAGAAACCCAGAGCATAACCCTCTCCATAGCTCGTTGTGCGACTTTGAGCTTATCTATGAGTACCAAGTATTAGTACCAACTAAAAATTGGCCAAACCTTCGTTATTAAAAAAGAACTATTAAGTCAATATAATAGAAATACCAAAAAGTTACAAGTGATGAACTGCACTATGCCAGTTACCCTGAGATATTAATTTGTTATGTCTCATGTTCCTGTTGTTTCCACGACACTCTTCAAACCAGAGCACATTGCGAACTTGTTGCGTATTTGTTTGTTTTTGGGGCAGTACTTCTCGATACGGACGAACTCATTCACAAAGAGTACTACTGATACTAAACTTATTTGCTATATACTTACTCTCGTTCACAAAGAGTTCTATTGATACTAAACTTATTTGCTCTATACTAACTCTCGTTCACAAAGAGTTCTATTGATACTAAACTTATTTGCTCTATACTTACTCTCGTTCACAAAGAGTTCTATTGATACTAAACTTATTTGCTCTATACTTACTCTCGTTCACAAAGAGTTCTATTGATACTAAACTTATTTGCTCTATACTTACTCTCGTTCACAAAGAGTTCTATTGATACTAAACTTATTTGCTCTATACTTACTCTCGTTCACAAAGAGTTCTATTGATACTAAACTTATTTGTCATATACTTACTCTCGTTCCCAAAGAGTTCTATTGATACTAAACTTATTTGTCATATACTTACTCTCGTTCACAAAGAGTTCTATTGATACTAAATTTATTTGCGCTATACTTACTCTCGTTCACAAAGAGTTCTATTGATACTAAACTTATTTGTCATATACTTACTCTCGTTCCCAAAGAGTTCTATTGATACTAAACTTATTTGTCATATACTTACTCTCGTTCACAAAGAGTTCTATTGATACTAAATTTATTTGCGCTATACTTACTCTCGTTCACAAATAGTTCTATTGATACTAAACTTATTTGCTCTATACTTACTCTCGTTCAAAAAGAGTTCTATTGATACTAAACTTATTTGCTCTATACTAACTCTCGTCAAAAAGAGTTCTATTGATACTAAACTTATTTGCTCTATACTTACTCTTATTCACAAAGAGTTCTATTGATTCTAAACTTATTTGCTCTATACTTACTTTCGTTCACAAAGAGTTCTATTGATACTTAATTTATTTGCTCTATACTTACTCTCGTTCACAAAGAGTTCTATTGATACTAAACTTATTTGCTCAATAATTAAAGAAACCAATGTAAAAACAGTAACTGTACTCGTAACATGTTACCTAGTTACCAGCTAATGTAACGAACAAACTGTTACACAATCTCACCTAAGAATATTGCCTTCGATTCCTTTGAAGCTCGGGTGGAAACCGCCCTTTGTAACGCGAACCACATGGGGTGGGTAATCTTGGTTTAATATAACCCTTCTATTGTTCTACTGGATCTTAGATAATATAGGCTTAACAGGGGGATGTAAATATGAGATAAGGGAGTTGTAGAAAAGCTGTTGTTTTTGTTTTTAAAGGAGATTTATATTTTAAAGTATTCTATAAACTATAACCTCAAGCTGAACCACGTAGTAAGCGGTAATTGAGACCCTTGGGTAACTACCCAATGAGTCGAGAAATAGCCTAAGTAATTATAAATCTGGAAAAGAAACCAGAATTGAATGGAAATGGCTTTTAAATCCGTTACGCAATTTTCGCTAAAGAAGTAATAAACATAGAATAGAGTATTATTTATTTCCTTCAATTGTTAGTACGGGATTAGCTAGTTATACTGCGATACGCAACTGTTTGATCTTAATACTTTGTTTATTTATCGCGTTTTTCTACTTGCATTTATATTTTTTTGCGTAATATCAGCATTACTGCAAGAAGTATCATTAATAGTGTCTAAATTTAAAAGGATGGACCATGAACTGATGAACATTCTGTATGAGTTCTTATTCAATATTATTTAGTAAATTATAATATAATAATTTCAATTTTTATATATTGTATGTAATATAAAAGATACAACTAAGTGTCCCAGGAGTTAAGAAGCCTTGGCGATACTTCCTTGGCTGTTGATTCCAGAAATCCAATCTGTGGTGAAACCCGACACTATGGGGGAGTTTTCGCTTAGTCGACTACTTGAAGGGTTTTAAGCGTTATGACTTTTTCCTTGGGGATTTGTGTTCAGGCAAAAATACGGCAGAATCAGCATCAGATAATGTTCATAAGATTCAACAGGACATTACTTGTAGGCGCGTAGGTATATGATAAAATGGTTGATTTCTCGCTCCTCCAGCTTTTGTGGGAGAAAGTAGTATAACCTGCCGCCTAGAACGAAATAATGTAACTTTTCTACTATACAATTATAAGTGTATTTTTTTATACATGGGGAAGTCAAGTAATTAGCCCGATGGTCAGTGTCACGCCAGCTCATGGCAATTGAAGTGCCCGTCACATTCAAAACCACATTTTTATAATTTATCCGTGCGCTGTGGTAGAGTGGGTGACAACTTAAAATTACGCTTGCCACTGCTAGGTGTAGCTGCTTAGTCTTATTGAACAAGTAATTTTAAGTGCTATACAGTGCCCATCAAATCTTAAAAAAAACCAATTAACCAACTTATTAATTTAATATATTGCATTTATTTCTATCGTTTCTGTGATTACTAAGTACCTAGTACTTTACTATGTTAAATTTAGAGGTGCACTTTCAAACCTAATATTAACATACATTTTGATATAAAATAATAACGTTATTATAATTTGAACATCGAACATCGATAGCAATTCGCTTATTCATAAGACCAAACTAAACTAGCGAATTAAAATCTAGTTTTAGTAAATTGTGGTAGTTTTTATTCTGTTCACGCTTACGTTTAACATTTAGAATTGTCATTCTAAGTGTTACACGATTGTGGATTTTAAAGTTAACAAAAGAAAGACTACCCTAGTTTATAGAATTTGAGTCTAGTGTTCTGTACAAGCGAATTGCTACTATTATATATTTCACTAGCGACTGCTCACGACTTCGTTAGCGTAGTAGGCTCGGCCTACGGCCTTGCCATAGGCTCCCATCTTTTCTTGGTTTTTCTTTCATAATAACATTCTCTTGACAATAATTAACACAACAAAAAAAGAATTGTTCCAATTGTTCTCAAGTTATAGCATGGCCAGGAGAAATAGGGGTTCATTTATGTATAATACTAGCGACTTCGTTCTCGCAGATTGCTCGGCCTTCGGCCTCACCGTAATTTTTTTTTTTTAACTTACTACAAAGTAACATTTAAAAAATACGATTTAAATCGGTCAAGCCGTTCTCAAGTTATAGCGTGACCAGAAGCAATAGGGGCTCATTTAAAAAAAAATATAATATAGATAGTTAGACAATAAAGAATGAACGTGAATTTACACGCCGTCTATATCACGACAATCATAAAACAATGCCGGCCGAAGAAAATAATGTCATTCTCAATCCTGATAGTAACAACGCTTATGCCCAATATTGCTAAAGGCACATTAATCTTGCCTTATTATTACAAACTTGTAAGGTAAACACAAGTCCACTAAATCAATTTATAACAAGCCGATTAGCCACACGCCATTATTGGCTTCAACAAAAAGTGCCGCCTTTCGCATTTCTTAATCACTCATTTTCTTATCGCATTTCTCGCCTAATCGCCGCAATTGACAATTTAGTTGAAGTGTAGCAATCGCGGATGTTCTTTAACTGACGAGCATTCCAGAGTAATCTGGTAGGTGGAGGTATTCTGAAATTGCTCGATATTTTAAAAGCTCAAATTTATTTTACGAAACTTCCGCTATTAATTATATAATAATAAAACGGAATTCATGTGCAGGTAGTACTGCACTCTTGAACTTCCGGACGAAGGCAAAACAATTATCGATTGTGATATCGAAGATTCCAACTTTCATTACGAGAAAGTTATTGGATACTGGCAAAGATGATGTCTAAGTAGCCAGTAATATTAAAAATAAAGGACAACATACTTTACACAATATCTTCAGGTCCCAAAGGCAACCTGCACGGTGGTAGTCCGACGACTTATATACATACTTATGTACATATACATACCTAAACACATGACAAACAGATGTGTTCATGCAATACAATGTTTGACCTGTCCGGTCTTCTTGTATCGAATCAGGGACCAGAAGCTCAGAAGGTAGAGTTGCAACTGCGCCAACCGGCCAGTCAACAAAGCCAGTATGAGTTTTGTAGCGGACTTGTAGTTCGTTGGATTACTTCTTCACATTAACTTTCCAGCGCAGCTTTGCATCGAGTGGCATGCTGAGGTATTTGACGTCCAGGAGTATAAACGTGTTTTTATTTCTAGAGCTGAAGACTGAAGAAGCTGAGATCTGAATTTGTATTTACATTCGACTTGTTTATCGAACGTTTTCAGAATAACATCTCAGTTCGTTGGCCTTGTCGGCATCCGTCGGAAATACCGCCATTATCAAAGCAGATGCACCGCACATTCTCAAATCATCATCTCATGGTGTTTAACAGCTGATTGAGGTTACGTGAGGTCAATGTGAAGCTAGTTAATGAACTTCAAAGCTCTGTGCGAGTTACTCCGAGTTAATTATGATATTGACACAAAATTGATTGTCCTTCCACATGACCCACAACATGAACATGTCTAAGTTCTTAGCGTCTCTTCTGGCCACGTGTCCGAGTATTGTAAGTATTGTAAGAGGTAGACATATATTGGAGATCCGAGTTTCAATTTTTTTTTTAGTATAGACGCATTAGTGTGGCGCGCCGTCAATAAAATTCCCAACATATTACGTCAGCACCACATTTTGAATGCAAAAATCGTACATGGACTTGAAGCTTTCAGGTCTTTGTGGCGTAAAGAAAAATAGATAAGATTAAGGTTGACCTTGGTATTTCGGTTGATCCCTCTATTTTGTCAAACTTTTGTTACCGCTTTACTGCTGACATAGCCATCAGGGCTCTACGAACATCCTCTTTTTCACATTTGCCATCGTCTGAGGTTAATGCTACGAGATGTACAAGCTCGTAAATTGCATCTTGATCCTTAATACTTCATCAGTCGAACGACCCAGACACAATAGAAATTTCATTGTTATATTGACAATCGACTGGTGAGGGGTTAAGTGCATGCGTTCGTTGCATCGTGCCCGCCGATAAACATCAGCTTTGTTTTTGACCTATTGATGTGCAGTTACATAGTCGCTGCTTACTCTTTCCACCTCTTGGAGTAGTTTTCTGAGTTCTGCTTCAGACGCGCCAATTATTGTGGTGTCAACAGAAAACCTCAATTTGTTAATGATATAATCAACTACGAATATTTGAATCTGCTCAATCGGTTCAGTATCTAGTTGTGGCGTGAAAGATTTATAGAAGTAATCTGTTTAACATCCATTCGTTTTATTTTCGTAAAATATATAACACTAGCTAACCCATCCACGGCTTCGCTCGCATGGCGTCGCAGGATATGACGCCTCTTCAATAAAGTTTAGTTACTCCTTATAACACCAGCTAGCCTGTGAAAGTCTTATCAAAATCGGTCTAGATGCTTTAACAAACGGACAGACAGACAGACAGTCCCATCTCGTCGCTTTATGTATTAACCAAAAATTCATAACATGTACGAGTAAGTTAGATCCAGACCTCACTTAAATACCACGTCGTCTATCTTAAAACCAAGTATGACAAGAAAATGAGACATTCCGCACTGAAATGACAGTAAATCAATTCACGGAATGCGGCCAACCCTTGCTAACATTATGGTTCTCAAATACTTCTTGAGGGTAGAACGATTATGTGCCTCTAATATAAATTCTTTGCCGATGTTATTGGAATACTTGTAAGATAGAATTTTATGTATTATTTAAGCGAAATTTTGCGAGCGTATTTAATTTGATAGAAACGATATAAAGAAAGGCTGCGTATTAAATGAAAAAGCAATTTAATTATTAAAATGATGTTTTACAATATGATGCTCTCCTCAAACAATAAAGTAAAATAAACATAGTTTGTATGTATAAATGTTATCTACACCAAATAATTATTAGTATGTTGACTAATCAAATCTTAGCGTGGGTGAAATGGACACAAAAACGAAGACCCGATCTATAAAATATTCTGATATTATAGCAGTACTTTTTTGAGAAACGATTCCAAGATCAGTAATAATAAAAAAATAACCCGTCTGCGAACAAAATCCCAAAATCAAAATCTACATGCGAACGAGTGCAATGACGGAATTAAAAAACACAATTAGCCACTGCTACGGGGTCTCGTGGTTACGACTATAGACTAACGATAATATTCAGTATGGAAACTGTGCCTAGTTAAGCGGGAATAAACTTATACGTGACCGCTCGTCTTGACGCGGTCTCGCTAATGACAGCACCGCGACAACCGCTTAGGGCTCTCGTTGATGCGCATGTTTGTATGAGTGAGCCGTTTCAAACGTTTTTATGTAGTTTCCGTACTGTTTCTCTATATTTATACTGCGACTGTATTTATAATTACAATATACTGAAGATTGTTTTCTTAATTTGAGGACGCGTACTTTTGTACATTAGCCATGCTTCAAGTTTTTTTAATATGTATAGTTGTATCAAGTGATATTTTTATTCAAAAGTCACAGTCAAGTCACTGTCATATATAAGTATGTCATTAAGTCACTGTCCAGTGTCGTTCTAGTAAAGCTGTGAATGCATTGAGAAACTTTCTAAAGCGGTTGACGAGGAAGATACAAAACAAGGTTTCAAATTTTGTACACTGCCCTACACTCTTGCGCCATTGCAAACACTTAACAGTTAATAATCCATTTTACACGACAAAAGTCGAAGAAACACAAATCTAGGAAAATTAAACAATATCAACGACATTCATTGATGCCGTTTTTTCCCGTCGTGGGCGAGTCAAATTACCGGCCATATACTTTTTAAAAAATCACAAAATCAAAACTATTTAAGAAATTTTTTACCCTTTTTAGCGATCATTTCTGCTTACAAGATCCATTATCATTCATCATGGATAAGGATATCATCAAGATAGGCGAACACTTATCAGTTATTTGAGTGTCACTCTAAAAACCGCTATACCGAATTTGATGAAATTTAAATATATACAACCTCAGGATACTCTTATACTCTCTATAAGAATTTTTTAAAATCAGTCCACAAAAGAGGGAGAAATCAGTGAACAAACAAAAAACCTCCTCCTTTTTTGAATCGGTAAAAAATAGGTGACCTAATCGCACAGAGCGATCTCTTTCAAGCAGCTCATTTGCAGAGCAGTTTCAATTATCATAAAAATCATTCATACCTTGTAGTGGGACATAATAAACAAGGAAAACTAAAAGTTTAAAAACCTGACTATGGAAATAAGTTGCTTCTTCATTAAAGGTCATAAATCATCCGCCATTTTGTTATGATCTTAATATTATGTACCTACCTAGTAACACTCGCGCCATTAAGACAAATCTAATGATATTAGGTATATAATATTTTTCTATTTTTCTTTTTCTATTTCTGTATTTACGAGCGGACATTGGAACGCACATACAAACAGATAAAAAATAACCACCCTTTTGGGATGCGTCGCAGTTGGGTAAAAAGTATAAATACTTTGTCTTTACTTCTGTACTAATATTACAAAAAAAAGATTAGTTTGATCGATTGTTTTTTTTTTAATTGAGTAGGCTCCGAAACTAATGGACAGATTGCAAAAATTCTTTCACTTTTACAATGCTACATTATCCCTGAGTAACATAGGCTATTTAGATTTATCATCAGCACGCGGGTGCAACAGCGGAGCGCAGCTATTTGGTTTATAAATGTATTGGTTCTATGCTACATAAGAAATAGACACATTTATCCATGGAAGCTTTCATTTTTATGTTGAAGCTATGGAAAGAATCTCGCATTGCGTGTAATGACGCGAAATATCAGGCGTTCACGCATCACCTACAATCCGAGACATGAAGGGGAAGCCAATTCACAGGTATACCTATTTACTTGTATATTAAGGAGGTTTATATTGTCATGTGACGGTTAACTTGTTCGCTTGACGGTAAGGAACATGTCCAATCGAGTAACAGTGAAATATATTCATATCACACATTTACATTTGCTGTATTTTGTAATAACTCATCATTTTAATTGGCTAGATAGATGTGTATTATTGATTGACAAGGGAAAGTTAATGGTGAAAAATCGAAGAAGTGGGATTCCGTTTTTAGATCTGAAGGAGTCCAGATTCTAATGGGGAGTGTCAAGGTACGACGTTTATATTCTCTTTGTGTCAAGGATAGAGAGGAGCAAAGATTACGATTTTGGATCTGGTGGAGCGATAAAAAGTGAAGTATGTTGGTGAGGTTGGTTGTCAATAAGAGTATTTGAAACTCATTTCAATGGATCTGTTTAACTGTATTGCAGCTTTAGTACAGTGCCGGCAACATGAGTTTGGGTATTTAAGGGACTTTGGCAATAAGGGCGAATTGCATTTTAGACACTGTCCAACTAAGGTTAACTGAGTTTAAAGTTTATTGACATTCAGGCATTTTGTGTCTTAGGTATTTCAAATCTTAGGCAATACGAGATTAATTAAACTTATTTTATAGACATTCGTGTTAGGCATTTTGCTACAAAGGGTCAAAGCGTTTTAGATGACCCACTCAAGGGTATACTCATATATATATATATATATATATATATGACGGAGAAAGCACCTCCGGAGTGTTTTTAAAAAGTGTGACGTCAGCATTGCTGACGTCACAATTGTTGTTTTCATGATGATCACTCATTTTTGGGTCCTCGAAGTAAAACTTCACAAGTACTTTTATAAGCTTCGTATATTCAACGAGCAGCGTAACAACGTCACAAAGAGGTCCGTACTGTACGGCGACTCGAGAGCGACTGAGACGAGCACCTACAGTGCGGCCGTATTTATAGGACTCGGCGCACGTGCACGAGTTTACAAGTTTGTTGGTAAAGTATTGAAATTACAATCATAACATTAATTTTACATCGTAATCAACTCAAAAATAATCAACTGATGATTTATAAACTATTTTTAGGGCAATCAAATGATTAAACTTAATTATTCTCGACGAACTGTTGTATTTGCGCCGATACGGCCATACTGACAGGCGGTGCGCGCTCTGCACCAGCCTCGTTGGTTCTCGTAGATTGTTATGGATTCTCGTAGATTATTTGGATTCTCGTAGACCTGAAAGAAATGAGTTTCTTTGAGTAGTGCGTCTGTAAGCGACCTGCGTTGCTATGTCTTTTTGGGGATATCAATGCTTATAGGGTTAGTAGGTTCTCGTAGAGTTCTCGGAGGGTCTCGGAGGGTCTCGTAGAATTCTCGAAGGGTCTCGTAGAGTTCTCGGAGGGTCTCGTAGAATTCTCGAAGGGTCTCGTAGAATTCTCGAAGGGTCTCGTAGAGTTCTCGGAGAGTTATTGGAAATATTTGGATTTAGTTACTTATCTTTTATTCTGATGGGTCGTCTTGGTTCGAGTCGTGGTTTGGCTGTACTTGCAGCCCTTCTCGTGAGGTCGACGGAATGGGCTCATTTGATTCTGCAGTGGGATCTCGTTGAATAGGTGATTCGTTTCCCGCCGATACGGTCAACTGATCCCCAGGTTGCGGAGCGCGGCGCAGCTGATCATGGGCAATCTTGCGAGGTCGTCCTCTACCGACAACTTTCTTTACCAGATATCGGTCATTATCCAGTATTCTACAAACTTCATATGGTTCGCTGTATTTAAGGTCAAGCGAGGTTTGGTTTCGAGGATTATTTTTCACCAATACGTAGTCTCCTCTTTGAAAATGATGGATTTTGGCCTTGTGTAGGTTGAAGCGTTGTCTGTCTTGTTCGCTACAACGAATCATTTTCTGTTGCACCTGTTGAGTGAGCGCTTTAATATCAACGGTTTCGTTGTCAATATCCACCAGGTTGAGAAGCTCAGGAGGTACACAGTGCTTTCGTTGTGTAATAAGTGTCAGTGGAGCAACACCGGTGACTCAGTGGGTTGTACAGTTCATTGCCAGCTGAAGTTCCTCGAGTACAGTGTGCCACTGCTCTGCTTCGTAATTTTTAATCATTACCAAAGCATTTTTGAGGGTTGCAACGACTCTTTCAACTTAGCCATTCGCTCGGCTGACTCCTGGAGCGATAGCATGGATATTTATTCCGATGGCGTCACAGTAGTCCTTGAACTCGCCAAGGAACTCTCTTCCTCCATCCACTATTATTTGAACCGGCGCACCAAATAGATGCACAGTGCGTTCTAGAGCGGCCAATGTGCTGTGTGGGTTTTTGTTGGTACTGAAGTACAGTAAAACGTACTTTGAGAAAGCGTCAATGGTGACTATGACGTATTGTTGATCATCTGGAGTGCCCAGCTTCCCTGTTATGTCCATATGAATAACTTGGAAGGCGGCCGTTGGTTTTTGTATGGGGTGTAACTGGGCTTGAATGGCCCCGGATCTTCCTTTAGATGTTCGGCATACAACACAGTTATCCACAAATCTTTCGGATAATGGAACTCATTTTGTTGAACCAATAGGTTTCTCTGATCTTCTGCAGTGTCTTTTCCCAGCCAGGGTGTTTTAGTGCAGTGTGAAACGAGTTTATAATGCTCCATTGAAATGATTTGGGAACGACGATACTGAGCTGCTGACCGAAGACAAGATCATTGACGTTCCTTTTTTAAAACGTTGTCCTCTAACACATAGTCTTCCACTGGGTTATTGTCACTGAGACTGTCCATTATCGGACGCAGTTCTTCATCCCGTCGCTGTTCAATTTTGAGCCAGTTCAAGTCTCTTGTCATAACATTGACTGCAAGCTCAACTGGATTGCGACAGCGATGAATCCTTGGCAGAAGGTCCTTTTTGTGTTTTGACGCTTTTAATGCGTTGCAATCCGTTATCACGGTGAATTTTCGCCCATATAGATACTGGCGAAAGTGTTTTATGGCTCGTACCACTGCCAGTGTCTCCAACTCGTAGGAGTGGTACCGACTCTCGGCTTCCGTGGTTGTCATGCTCATAAAGGCAACAGCATGTTGTCGTTTTACACGTTGACTAATTATTGTTGGCTAATTTTTGTATCCGCGTCGATACGGCCATACTGACAGGCGGTGCGCGCTCTGCACCAGCCTTGTTGACTCGTTAACTCTCGCAGACTGCTGTTAATTATGGCTGGCCTGCAAAGAATGAGATATTCTCTGAGTAGTGAGTCTGTAAACAACTTACGTTGCTTTATCTTGTTTGTTACATTAACACAACTGTTATGTAACCTTAGGAGTATTTTGATTAGTAAACAGTACACAAAGACATCGTGCACTGCCTTATTGATTTAGAATCTGTGGTGTATACGTGTTTACCCATAGTTCCACAAGGCGTCCCCACGGTATCTCAGGGTTCACTTGTGGATGCATCAAGGATCCGTGGCTAGCTCAAGGGTAACACATGGTTAGCTCAGAGGTATCACTCTCCAGACATTTTATTTTTGTAGATTACAACAGTACACTAAGACATCTCAAGTGCACTGCCTTATTAATTTAGAATCTGTGGTGTATACGTGTCTACCCATAGTTCCACAAGGCGTCCCCACAGTATCTCAGGGTTCACTTGTGGATGCATCAAGGACCCGTGGTTAGCTCAAGGGTAACACATGGTTAGCTCAGAGGTATCACTCTCCAGACATTTTTGTAGATTACAACAGTACACTAAGACATCTTAAGTGCACTGCCTTATTAATTTAGAATCTGTGGTGTATACGTGTCTACCCATAGTTCCACAAGGCGTCCCCACAGTATCTCAGGGTTCACTTGTGGATGCATCAAGGACCCGTGGTTAGCTCAAGGGTAACACATGGTTTAGCTCAGAGGTATCACTCTCCAGACATTTTATTCTTTTAGATTCTAGTTGCAAATATCGTGAAACATAATGAATGTTATACTCGCCGGTTTTAATCCGATGATGCGTGTTCGTCGTCGTGAGTTATCTGGACTGACTGGCCAGCTTGAGATGTGGATCACACTTAATCAGGGGCGGTTGCAACGTTGTTTTGCAGTGTATCGAGATCATATCCATCATTTGCATCATAAACTGGGGAGGGCATCCGACTATATGAGTAGTTGGATGCATATTCGTTGTGTGGGACGATCCAGCAGCGATGGGTACCCCTGGAAGGTATACTTCTTGATTGTAAGATGTGGGTCCCATTGACATGAATGGTATCCCGACGGAAGCTGGTATTCCCGCAGCGATTGGTGTAGACGTCATGCCTGTGGTAATTCCCGTTGTGATGGGCTGCATGGTATTAAAGTTGTTTGCTGGTACTCCTGAAGTGTTCAATGAGGCAGGGCCTATCAGCCTGGTACTGCCCTGCGCTGTTCCAGTCGTGACAGGTTGAACCGAAGTCGATGAGGATGTGGTTGGGACCAGAGCTTGTTCTGATCCCACTTCTGATGACGGAGAAAGCACCTCCGGAGTGTTTTTAAAAAGTGTGACGTCAGCATTGCTGACGTCACAATTGTTGTTTTCATGATGATCACTCATTTTTGGGTCCTCGAAGTAAAACTTCACAAGTACTTTTATAAGCTTCGTATATTCAACGAGCAGCGTAACAACGTCACAAAGAGGTCCGTACTGTACGGCGACTCGAGAGCGACTGAGACGAGCACCTTTTTTTTTTTTTTTTTTTTTTTAGAACGGACTAATGCTGTTTGCCTCTACCGGCATTTACAGCGTCACCGGACGGTTTGGAGACGAGCACCTACAGTGCGGCCGTATTTATAGGACTCGGCGCACGTGCACGAGTTTACAAGTTTGTTGGTAAAGTATTGAAATTACAATCATAACATTAATTTTACATCGTAATCAACTCAAAAATAATCAACTGATGATTTATAAACTATTTTTAGGGCAATCAAATGATTAAACTTAATTATTCTCGACGAACTGTTGTATTTGCGCCGATATATATATATATATATATATATATACATTTATAAATACTTCCCTCTTGAGTGGGTCATCTAACGATGTTTTTATATTCTCTTTGATTCCTATTTGGGTGCCAAGCAAAGGATGGTGCTGAGCAAGTGGTGAACATTGATGGAATAGTGATGTAGACCCGAGGAATCGCCGTCCGAACATCGTCAAGTACATTCCTGAAGTCATGACCCATAATATAAGGTTTTAATTTTTGTAAATGCTAGCAAACTAATGGCATTGCTTTTTCCAATACTCTCGACGCAATCAAAACTCGTAAGACATTTAATTTCTTACTGAAGCCTTCTTCAAAGCCAGAAGCTGACTGGAACCTCTCTTGTAGGACTTACAGGTGTGAACTCTCCATGCCATGTTTTTTTGTGAATTACGACTATATTTATTTCTAAAGTTAATTCTTATTTTTGTTTATATAGTGTAGAACTATTCTTGGTAGATTAGCAATCCAGTGTAAGTCGTAGGTAGTACGGTGTTACACTAGAACAGTTACACGAGTTTGAATTTTAAAGTTTGTACGGCACTACACTCGTTACCCTCAGATATTATTTCTTGTCCCGCAGATTTCTAAAGTCAAGAAATATCAGTATTCGAGGCTTTCTAGTAGGCCTTATCACAGGCCACTGCAACCATAACTACCACCTGTACTAAAATAGTGCAACGGATATTCCACTGTGCAGAGGATGCTTGCAAGAGGAGGATACCGTACATCACGTGCTGTTGCAGTGCACATAAACTACAGTAGAACAGTTGAAGCTCTGGGTGACACTGTGACCGTCATGGGCAAGCGCTAGTGCTAACATTAGGCACACGACTAGATTGTCTTGTTGCTTAATTAAAAAGTTCAAAATTGACAAACGTTCCTTAAAATTAAATGTCGTTATTTAGGATGTTCACGTACAATACTATTACCAGAAATATAGATAAATCAAAACAAACACAAATGATAAATAGTTACTATCCAGTAAATAATAAGTATCACTCTATACTGTTTCAATGATTTATAATGTCACTTCCAAAAACATATCATTACGAAGAACTTATCAGAATAACTTTGACTATATGTTCCTTCAGTAATTACGAAAGAACCCAACTTCCCAAACTAGAAGCCTATTTCAGCCGAATTTTTTACGCTATCAGGCCCAAATTCAGCCCAAATAAACGCCGTTTCGTATTGCCGACTCAACTCACTTTACGACGCCAGTTTTAATGCCACTTGTAAATATTAATTTGTTGCAAAACTTCGCGAATTTTGTTAGCGGATGTTGTCGATTGAGTAAATAATTTAAAATCAAAGCCGGAATAAATTATACAATTATTAGTAAAATGTTTGTCATGGATTGAACGAGACGAATAATTAGATGATTACTAATTCATCCTGTTATCTCCATAGATAGATAAATTTAAAAAAAAACCTCTAAAGAGTGACATAACATGCATCATGGAGAATTATAGAAAGAGTAAAAGTAGATCTCGTTTTTTTGTTTTCAAAATATTTCAAAAAATTATGAGAAGATAATAAGATACATACTGTAATTAATTTGTAATCAGCAGAACAGTAAAAGGAAAGGTTGATTATTGGAAAAGTAATTGGTATTCAAGATCATACTATGGGCCTCATAAATAAGCTCCAATTTGCACAACGAGCTATGGAGTCGCTATACTCTGGGTCTCCTTGAGTGACCGAATTAGAAATGAGAGATCCGTAGACGAACTAAAGTTACTGACGAGCTCAGAAGATAAGCCGGTTGAAGTGGCAGAACTGACGGCTGATGGGGCTGAAAGATTCTGGAGTGGAGACTATGGAACGGCAAGCGCAGCGTTGGGCGCTGACCGACAAGGTAACAGAAGACCTGATAAAGATCACAAAAGTTTCAAATTTTAAGTATCTCTTATCTCAGAATTTGGTGGATATGTGTTGTGAATCTAGTGGTTCAATTTCAATGTGTACTTATTTACCTGAAATTGATATTATCTAGTTTAAACACAAACTAGTAACACAATAATTGGTACTCGAAAACATCACGTGTGAAAGAAAAAGAGAGAGAGAGCGCCATATTCAAGGCATTTACATCCTTAAGAGGAACTAATGTACTGATGTTATAAGCAATTTCAGGTTTGAGTTTAAATGTTTAATTTCCTAAACCAGTTTTTGAGATCTCGTGAGGTCCAGTAGTATCCAGTAGGGGTAGTGTATAATGTATTATGTATCTTAGTTGCTAACAAATGTTAACCACAGTCTTTACGATTTTTATGCTGTCCCATAACGGTAAAAAGCGATGCCGCCATTTGCATGACGGCCGTCTCTTCGGTGTCGGATAGTTTGTGAACGTTTTTCCTCTATAGCGGTCAAGCAATTTTTGTAATGTCCATTTCTGTCTTGTATCAGATACGACTGATTGGTGGCCATGACGTTGATAGAACTTTCAACATGTTGTCACCGTAAGGACGTTTGTTTTTGCGTTCTTATTGTTCCGCTACGTGACGGCACTGCTATCCTAGGAAACTAGAAATTTACTAGATTAGTCAAAACTGACATAGAACCGAATCATTTTTCAAGATTTTCAATTTACATTTGTTCACAACTGACATAGATAATAGCCTTGCAGGTCAGCATTGATGCCATTAAATGTTTGTATCACTTGTTTCCAATCAACTTTTTTCCAATGTGTTATTTTTGTTTTGAAAAAAAAAACATTAAAATAGTTAAGTACTTAATGTTAGAATTTAATTAATTTATTTTTTGCAAAATACTCGTTTTATCAATACAGAACCTATTTGTCTTGAAAGGGTTTAATAACTGGATGTAAGCCAAAATCAAGATTATCGTTCCTATTAATTTTTGCCTCAAATGCACATTACAGCGCGTAGGTGCACACATGCATATTTTCCTTTACATGTATATGATGGATATATGGATGGACATAAAATAATGTTGCCACTTAAACAAATATCGATTTAATAAGTACCTTCTAGTTAAAAAGTAAATAATGAGTAATGACATGGAACATTGCAGGTGTTTGATTGTATAACAATAAAATATTAATCATGCTTATTATTTAATATATATATATACAGTGGATTATACTTTGTAAAAGTGAATTTTTGTATGAATTTCTTTAAAATGTAATCTTTTAACCGTATGAGAAAAAGAGAAGCATTGCGTGTCATGTCATTCACATCACGACAAAAGTTTAGCACCGTTTAGAGCCATGAGTGAGAAATGATTTCAAGGCAGAATAGGTATCTGACACTGCAATGGTATACTTTACGGAACCTTTTCTCGATAGGTACAACAACGTTTAGGTAAACTTAGTGTAGGATGCCCTACGGTTAGGCGAAGAGACAACCGCGGCTAACCTATGCTCATTAACTAGTTCAAAAGAACTGAAGACCGTACTTTGTTACGGACATTAGAATTCAAGTCTAATCATGACCACGGTTAATGCATTTTGGCCAAAACGTCGAGGATAGTCAATTTATTTCTATTACTAGCTGCGCTCCGCGGTTTCACCCGGCTAATAATCGATGATGATGATGATGAATCAAATATAGCGTATGTTACTCAGGCAGTATGTTCAGCTTTTTACTGCTTAAGGTTTTTTTGAACCTTTTTGGTAGTTTTTGTGTTTTTATTACAAACAAACAATGAAATCTTTCTTTTTTATTATTAGGATTAAACACCAAGGTACGAATAATGTGGCTTAGTTTGTACTGGCGTTACTATTGTATATTTAAACGTAAAAAAATATGGTTAAATAAATTTCGCTCCGTAAAAGTTGACATAAAATAAATAAAAAGCCTAAGTTAGGCTTAAGTTATTAACTATTGAATGTTATTTTACACTATAATGTGTCACCTCTCCGGCGTTGGCTTCCCCTATATCTCTCCACTCGTCTACTTCTCTTGCCTTTGGCATCGAGTCGGGTCCGATTATCGTAGAGAAATATGTCCCTCCATCTTTTCCTCTTCCATCTTTGGTTTCTTACGTTAGTAAGAAAGTAACGTAAGCGCCGTCAACGCTCACAACTGTCGCGCCCCGGTTTGCCGTTCCCTTTTGTTGACAGTGTCAGCTCGCAAAGTCGATCGCAAAATCGAGTTCGCTCAGTCGCTCACGATGATAGTGGGTTCGTAAGGGAATGGGTGTGCCGCGAGTGATTTCGGCGCTTTCGGGAACGTAGCCTCTATAACTGCTTTTGTCCATCTTTTGTTATTTAGTCTGCGTACATGGCCTGCCCATGTCCATTTCCATAGTCTTATCCTATGTGTTACACCTGGTGCTTTATTTTTCTTTTTTATTGTTTTATTACTTACTTTGTCAGAAATGTTGATGCCTAAAATGCTTCTATTTAACTTTCGCTGGGGAATTGCAATTTTCTCTTCGTCTTTTCTATTAAGCGACCATGCCTGGCAACCATATGATAAGCATTGTAATAGTTGACATATGGCACTGCAAGCTTTTTTGTAGTTATTAATCCGTTCGAATCAGCAAGCCTCCAGTTCATTCATAAATCTTTTGTTATAGCGTAAACTTAATGCGGACAGATTAATGTCCACTATAATACCTCTACTCACTTTCAATCACTTTGCTCTACTTACAATAACTAGCTGCTCTCCGCGGTTTCACCCGCGCGGTGATGGATGATTATGATGATGATGAGGATGATGAATTTTATATAGCCTATTGTTGTGATTTATGCCAATACTTATAAATAAGTATTGTTTTTTGTAATAATTTGTAGTATAAATACTAATTGTCACAGAATAATATATCAATCTATTATATCATGTTAATAAGTTTGCAAAAATTAATAACTCACTGATTTGACTTTCGAAGGATGCTGTCATAACAACTGTTTTATATTGATGAAGTGTAAATAATATAGTAATGTGATTTTAGATTTAGTAGATATTTCGACAATATATTTAATAAACATTTATTAGTAATTAGTGAACAAACAAGTTATTAAACAAATAAGCATAGTCAATAAAAGTCGATCAATTGGTTTGTGAAAGTATCTCGGTGCGCACCCATTGGTTGTTTCTGATTGTTATAGAGGGGCGCTCCGAAAGTAGGAGTGGGGATTAAAAGTGAGGAGCAAGTGGTGTCGGTAGAGAGATCATTACTGTTGTAACTGTGTAGCTTTAAGGTGATTGTGAATAATATCTATACAAAAAGTACCTCCATGGTGGTTTTATTATACTATGTTACTCAGGGTGAATGTAGCTTTCCAATGGTGAAAGAATTTTTGAAATCGGTCCAGTTCTTTTTGAGCCAATTCGTTAGAAACATACATACAAATCTTTCCTCCTTATAATATTATAGTATAGATTTCCGCAGCGTATACGATTTAAGAATTTTTCGTCGTTACAATTGCATAATGTAAACACGAAAAAGCATTTATTATGACATAACTTTAAAAGTCAGACGTATGATATTGCTGACATGTTTGTAGACATTGACGTCTTCTAAAAAAGGTAACCACATCACTTTGCTCTTTGTCAATAGTTTTCGTAGCGTATGCGATATAAGGATTTTTTCACACCTTGGGTTACACTATCGAAGTTATAGTAATTTTTAAACTTTCGCGATTTGAACACATAGGTATATTATATTAACGGGGCTTAATCGCGTTAGTAATAGTATTTATTTACCTCGACGTTAAATACTATTACTAACGCGATTAAGCCCCGTTAATATAATATAACTATCGAAGTTTTCATACGTTTCACTGAATTTGTGCAAATCTCCTATGTCATATCTTCACCAGGGATAATGTGGGGCTCTAATGGCGAAAGAATTTTTCCAAATCGGTCAAGTAGTTTCGGAGCATATTCAAAACAAACAAACAAACAATTTTTTCCTCCTTATAATATTAGTGTAGATAGTGTAGATGATATTTTTTTAAATTAATACTTCGTTTGACACAGGCGCAAATGAAAAATGTATTTTGTCTGCGTTTCAAAAGTACTATATTAGAAGAAAAATGACAGTAGTACCTATAGTAGTATAAATAAAATAAATAATAAAATAAAATAAAAAATAAAAAAGCCTTTATTTATTTCCTACTAATTACCTACTTTACAATTTATTTTATTTTATTTTTTTTTTATTTTTTTTTTAGTTACTTAGCTTTAATTTCTTATCTTCACATAACTAGCTTTTCATTAAATTGTGTTACTTATTACTAATTTATAGTACGCTTAACTAGTTTTGTTTACATTAAATTACTGCTTTACTTTATAACTATTATATAACTTATTTAAAAATAACATTAATCTAGCCTAACATAATTTAGTTTGATACAACAGTATCAGCAGGAACCCCATATTGGGTAAAGGCCTCCTCCAAAGATGCCCATTTGTCTCTCTCCTGTGCGGTCTGTTTCCAGTTTGGGCCGGCTATCCTTGCAATCTCTTCATCCCAACGTGTCAACGGTCTTCCTGTGCTCCTTTTACCTGTAGGACCTTTCCAAAATGTTACTTTTAAGGTCCATCTCTGATCTTTAAGCCTCGCTACATGCCCCGCCCACTTCCACTTGAGTTTTTGTGCATAATTCAATGCATTTGTTGCTTTGGTTATTGACCTTATTTTTGTGTGTCGTATTTTATAGAGTTTCTTTATTTTAAGCATGCTGCGCTCTAGTCCTCGTTGGCAGGTTGTAATTTTATTTTTCAGTTTTGAGGTGAACTTCCACGTCTGGCATCCGTACGTCAAGCATGGTAAGAGACTGGAGTTCATAACTTTCGTTTTTATAGTTATAGGGAGGTTACTTTTAAAGATTTCTTTTAAACTCCAGTATTTTTTCCATGTTTGTTGTACTCTTCTTTCGACTTCAAGTTCGTTATTTTTCCTGCTAAAACTGATATGCTTTCCTAGATAGATGTACTTATCTGTATATTGAAGTGGCTCTCCATTGATTGTTATTAAAGTTCTCCCCTTTTTCGTCATTGCCATAGTTTTAGTGGGATTCATGTGTAATCCTACCTCGACACTAGCTAGGTGTAAAGTTTCGATCATGATTTGTAGCTGGGAGCTGGACTCCGATAACAACACTAGGTCGTCTGCAAATCTTAGGTGACTTAAGTAATCGCCCTTTATACACAGTCCTATCTTGCTCCAATCGAACTTGCTGATTATAGCCTCCAGAATGGCTATAAATATTTTTGGGGATAACGGGTCACCCTGCCTTACGCCTCTTTCTATAGGAAAGCTAGGTCCGAGAGCTTCTAGCTTTATTTTACCCTTGTTGTTGTTATATATGCTCTTGATTGCCTTTATATATACCTCTTCTACTCCCTGCTGTTTTAAGCTTTCCCATATACTTATGTGTGTTACTGTATCAAAAGCTTTTTGATAGTCGATAAACGCTATGTATAGCGGTCTCTGTTGTTCTTGATACTTTTCTATAATTAATTCAAGTGTGTGGATATGGTCAACAGTAGAGAATCCTTTTCTGAAGCCTGCTTGCTCTACCGGTTGTTTTGCTTCCAATGTACTACTGATTCTTTTATTTATAATGGTAGAGAAGAGTTTGTAAAGGCTCGGTAGCAAGCTTATCGGTCTGTAGTTGCCAATATCCTTCGGGTCGCCCTTTTTGTAGAGAAGTATGATATTTGATTCAGACCATTGCATGGGTGTTTCAGACTTTTGCAGTATTAAGTTGAATAGTTTCGCTAATGGTTCGGCTAATGTTAGGTGTGCTGTTTTCAATAATTCATTTGTGATGTTGTCGGAGCCTGGGCTCTTTTCTAATTTCAAACTCTTAATTGCTTGTATGATTTCAATGTCGTTCACTGGTTTAATTGTTGGTGCATTAACGCTTTCGTTGATTTTAATTGAGGTGTTAGTCTTTTGGGTGTTATCGCTGTACAATTTCCTATAGAAGTCTGATGCCGCCTTAATAATGTCAGTTCGTTTGGACAAAGATCTGCCTTGCTTGTCTAGCCCTTCTATCCAAGTCTTACTTGTTCGGAGTTCCTTAAATGCCCTCTTTGTACTTCCTGTGCATTGTAAATGCCTTTTTATGGTATGTTGTCTGTATTTAGCATAATCCCTTTTTATGTATTTATTTGTTATTTTGTAGAGAGCGGAGAGTTCTTTCTTCATAAGTCGAGTTTTATTTTTGGTTCCTTGTAGTTCTTTTCTCCTTTTTAATAACATAGCTGAGCGATTTGATAGTATTTTGTGATGTTTTTGTGTATGTCTCGCATCTTCTCTAGCTTTTTTCAAGCTCTGGCTGATAGCGTCCGTTATTTTATCATAATAGGTTTGTACTAAAGTATTTTGCAAGTTGATGGTTGGGTAGAGTAGCAATGACCTTAGGTTTTTATTAAATATTGTTATTTCTTCTTCGTTATTTAGTTGTATTGCTTTTTTGTTTGTAAATTTAACTCTGTTGTGTTTTTGTTTGGTCACTTTTACTGATGCTCTAATTAATCTATGGTCTGACGGATAGTTTAAATTCATGACTTCAAAATTCAGAAATATTTTTCGTTGGTTGGTAAGAATATAGTCGATTTCGTTTTTGTGTTTTCCATTTGGGGATCGCCATGTCCATCTTCGGTTATGGTTTTTCTTGAAACATGTGTTGATGATGGTAAGATTATGTTCAAGTGCGTAGTCTACAAGTCTCTGCCCTCTGTCGTTTCTTTCGCCATGTCCATGCTGTTGCACTGTTAAGTACTCGCCTTTCCTGGGAGCACCAACCTTCGCGTTAAAGTCGCCCATTAATATAATATTTTTATATGCTGTCTCCATCGATTTGTCTATGGTCTTATAAAATTCTTCCTTTTCTTCCTCACTCGCTGCGTCGGTCGGTGCATATACTTGTATAATGGATATCATACACCCTTGAATGCTTAAGTTTAGCGTTGCCACACGATCTGTTAATCCATTAAAGCTCTCTATGTTGTTTTTAAGAGACTTATTTATAATGAAGCCTACACCATATTTACCCGGTATACATCCTATGTGGCAAAGTATTAAGTTCTGGTATTCCTCAATTTTGTTACCAAGTCGCCTCATTTCTGAAATACCTATTATATCATAATTGATTTCCTGTATTGCTTCTTCTAGTTTCAGTAAGCGTTCGTATGACGATAAAGACCTGACGTTATAAGTTGCGATTTTTAATTGAGTTGATCGTTTATTTATCCTGTTGTCAGTCTCTGTAGTTTCTTTTGGAGGGTTTTGGTCATAATCTTCCACGGTGACCAGCCGGGTTGGAAGATGTTTCATGTTTGTGGTTTTAATAATTTCATTTTTATTTTGATCTATGTAGGAGGTGGAGGGGCTTAATTGCTATATATTTGTATTGCTTGTATTCTGGGTTGTATTTGTCTTAGTTGTATTTTTATAGTAGTATACTAGACCTATATACTAGTATAGTGTGCGCCTATGAAGTGTACCTAGATGTTCCATGATCCACCTGTATTTTCAATAAAGTTGTAACATTATTACGTACTGTCACTAAACAATGACACAATAGTCAACTTTAGGTAGTAATATATAAATACGAAGGTGAAAAAAATTTTAAATAAATAAAATTATATGTGTACTTGTTTTATTTTTAAACATATGCGTGTCAAGACTGAGAAAGCCAATAAAGGAGATGACGTAAATAAAGTCAACTGTATTTACCGCAAATACTAAATGCTATTTAAAGGTAGATATTTCATAGAAAAATTAAGTCTAGATAATGAATGCTAGCCATTATACATACCTTTCGCTGATAATATTTTATTAGTTATTTTTAAATAAACTAAAAATATGAAAACTGTGATCGCTGTGACTTTTTTGTGCATGGTGAGTAAAATAAAATTGAACATAAAGTTACAATAAATTTAGTCTGAGACAAAGGTCTACTTTGAGAGTGATCTGTTATCAGGCTGCAGAAAACTTAAGCCCTGTCTGAATCAACTAAAAGTCAAATCGCTAACAACGGGAATGGCTTCATCATCATCATCATCTCAGCCGTAGGACGTCCACTGCTGAACATATGCCTCCCCCATAATTTTCCAAAAGGACCGGTTGGAAGCGGCCTGCATCCAATGTCGTCCTGCGACCTTTATCAGGTCGTCTGTCCACCGTGTCGGTGGATGACCTACGCTGCGCTTGCCGGTCCGTGGTCTCCATTCCAGAACCTTCCGGCCCCATCGGCCATCTGTTCTGCGTGCTATGTGCCCTGCCCACTGCCACTTTAACTGGCTAATCTTCTAGGCTATGTGGTGACTTTCGTTCTTCTACGGATCTCCTCATTTCTGATTCAATCACGTAGAAAAACCCCGAGCATACCCCTCTCCATAGCTCGTTGTGCGACTTTGAGCTTATCTATGAGGCCCATAGTAAGAGACCACGTTTCAGTGCCATAAGTCATCACTGTTAACACACATTGGTCGAAGACTCTTGTCTTGGGAATGGCTTACCAAAACAATAATATGCGCCACAAAAGGCTACTATGAAGTACGATAAACGAACAGAGTTATCAAGATAGTTTTTGTGCTCTTGGAAAGAAATATTCTGTACAACCGCTGTTCTCAATAAAAAAACACAAATACTTATTTAATTGTATTTTTAGGATTGTATTGTATATTTGGTAACATTTTTAATAGCAACACTATATTTAAAAGCCGAGTACATTTTTTTAGGTGGTCATATATTTGACAAAAGAAAATGTATTTCCAAAGTGTATATTTTTTATGCAAGCCACATAGTAACTTACATTCATCTGAATGTTAGTTCCTTTGTCGTTATGCATAAGCACTTCTAAGCGTTATAACTTAGATCGTATAGTACAATGGTATAAAACAAGACGAGTTTTGACACTCATTATTATACTGCCACGTCGCTAAATAACCCTAAAACGTATGACTATAAAATTATGCGAGTTCATGTATAAATGTATATGAAAAGTATCTGTAAATTTCAATCAAATATTAATCTTGTGAAAACGTAATCTGTCTGTTAGACGAATTCACATAAAGCAATTTATTTACGTTTTGTGTCATAGGATTTTATTTAAATAATTTACAATGTATTGTCCAATACAATACGGTAAAATAACCGCTTCAAATTATTTCATATTACTAAGATATGAACCCATACAGTCCTGACACATCACATGGATATCTTTCTAAAAATGAGCGTGCAAATTTAAGAAATCAGTCAAAACGTCTCACCTACTGTTACGGTCGAATTAAGGTATTTCTTGATGTCATTATTTTATTGAATGTTGTCACAAAGAGTGCGTTCCTTTAAGAGCCACATGTAATCGCAACACTCGCAGCGCTGTTTACTATTTCACTTGGGGTTGGCACTAAATGTGATAGTCCCATCTGGAACGGTAACGCAGTCGTGGAATGCGCGCGCAACGGTATCCAAGAATATAACTTAGAAATGTGTAAATATTTTATTTTATGTCATTGAGAGCTCGTAATGATCGCAAATACTCAGCTTCTGTTCGGTATCATTGACGTCATCGATGACGTGCGTGGTCGCTCGCAATGATTACGGGCTTCAAAGGGAACGCGTATGCGAGCGTTGCGAACGAAAATGGCTTTTCTGGAACGCGCCCTAAGATGTTGGTAAGTTTTTGCCTGATTTTTTTACTTTAGTGCTGACAGGGTCAATCATCTTGTAGTTTTTTTTTCGGCGTACTACAATATTTATAACTAATGTTGACTAAATGTAAGAATCACTTTGAGATATTACTTATGAATAAGATAAGACTGGAAGTGGTATAGCAAAACTAAGTAACTAAACTAAATTGAATTTAGTTTAAACTAATATGCTAAATTTAAAGCAATGTATTGACGAAACCAAATTTATTTAAAATATTTGAGATGAAGGATGAAATCTAATAAAAAAAATAATTTCATGAAATGTAAAATTTAACGAATAATTATTATACGTGCAAAATTATTTTAACATTTGAGAGTAATGTTAATAAAATATTTTTCTCGGACATCTAATTGTTACTTTATATAACGTAAACCTTTTCTTGGTCGTGCTTGCATTACAAATTCTAAACATGGATTTCTTAAAATATATTAGTAAAATCTGACTAGAATAAGCCTTTACTTCTTGCAATGTTTAATACTTACATTATACTTTGTTACAGATATGCAATACTTCTGGATCATTATTGCGTAAGCTATATTATTTAAATATTAACTTGCATATATCGTAAATATACATTTATTTATTATAAAAAATACTTCATAAATAATTATATTTCAAATGAAATAAAACTATCTTTGAAGATAAGAATTATTCTCAGGACTGCGAACAACAATATCATGCAGATCAAAGTCTACAACAGTCAGTACACCAGACACTTCAACAGCACCTACAAAAACGACAACTGATACATCTGCAACAAGCACTCGACCATCAATAACAACTACATGTGTACCAGGAGTTTTAACTACAACACGCAAAGGAATGTCAACAACTAATATTCCGACAGCATCAACATCTACCACAACTTCAACCACTACACGTAAAGGACCATCAACAACCACAACTCAAATAATCTATGCAACGAGTACATCTGCATCAACAACAAAAATATCTAAAGGGTTTACATCAAGCACAATGCCGACAAAATCTACCACTGGTGCACCAACTGTATCTACAACATATAAAGAAACGACCACTGAACCTAAAATAACAACTACCCAAATATCTTTAACAACATGTAAAGTAACAATAACAACCATTAAACCAACAATATCAACCTCGATTACACCCGTAACTTCAACCACTACAAGGAAAGGAAAATCTACAACCACATATCCTACAACTTCTACAACTGTTACATCTACTACACATAAAAGCACTTTAACAACAACTACAAGTAAAGGAACATCAACAATTACTAATCCTACAACTTCTATGACTGTTACATCTACTACACATAAAGACACTTCAACAACCATTAATCCCACAATTTCTACGACTGTTATATCTACTACACATAAAGGCACTTTAACAACTAATAAACCAACAATAAAGACAGGTACATACACACCAACATCAACTGGCGCACCTTTAACAACCACATGCAAAGTACAAATAACGTCCTCTAAAATGAAAACAAAAACAACCAAATCATTACCAAATACAACAACAAAATGTAAATTGGAATCAACGACTACTAAACCAACAATAGCCACAACCGGTACACCGGTGTCTTCTACAAGTAAAGGAATAACAACCACTAAAAAACGGATTATACTCGTATATACTAGTTTACCAATTTCTTTAACAAGAACTTACAAAAGAAATGCGTAAAGTAAACGGATAATATCAGTTTCTTTTTTTTTTGTTATTTGCGATGTATTTAATTAATATAATTTATTTACTCATATCATGAACGAACAGGCGATAATATTGTTTTAAAATAATATAATAGGATTAATATGATGTCCTGTTTAATGTTTATATGGTGTTCATTATTAAGTATCAAGTGAGGAAGTGGATAGTTCGTGCATCTTATGGTGGTCGCTTTGTCTGCCCATGGCAGTTGCAGAGTCCCTGAGGATTTTTTGTATGTTAGGAGATGGTACAAAATCGAGGCCTTAAGTGGCTTAAGTGGTAACCTCTGCCTAGAACAGGTGCATTTCTTCAACGAACTACACACTGCGCCTGTAACACTGATACAGTTGTTAAGTCTCATGTGCCTGTAACTTCGCCGGCACCAATACCATTCAAATCAGAACACAGAACACATTACTGCTTAACGGTACAAATTAACAGACATATGCAGTTCTTCTCCGGAGGAACTCATTCACAAAGAGTTCTACTGCACAAAAAAAAAACGGAAGTGGTGTGTCCTTGCTCTACTCTAATAATTTCAGGACATAGCACATATAGAGCACTATAGTGCCATTTAAACCGTCGTAAAAGTAGAGCTTGCATCCTTCTGCAAACTTTGAAGTTGTGTGCACAAGTGTAGTGTTACCTAGGCGTAGGCTAGTAGAAAGTTAGTAAGGTTAGTACCCAAGCTAATGAAAAGTTAAATTTATCACCTAAGTTAGGGAAAAGATGAGAATGAAACTAAATAGGTATTAAGTTCCAGTAAGCCATTATTCATCGCGGAAGTGTAGGATTCTAATGGTGAAAGATTTTTTTTAATCGTTCCAGCAATTTCGGAGCCTATTCAGTTTATACAAACAAACAAACAAATCTTTCCTCTTTATAATATTAGTGTACATAAGAGCCAAAAACACAAGCATAGGAGCTTATGAAAGATAAGCTTTTTCTTTGTTTTTCTTATCTCATAATAAAATAATTGCCAAAGCGATCTTCTTTGTATTGGTTGCTTTGAAAAGTATTCAAAGCGAGGTATGGCTTCTTCGCTTTGAATACCGGAGAAGAACTAACAAGTTCAGTCAACCACCGTCCGTGTAGAACGAATACAAAAAATGGATGATCCGACCAAGGTCACGATGGTCGGTTGTTGGTTCCGACCGTGTAGAAGGCCTTTTACAGTTGCTGAAATCAGTTGACGGCTCGTAGCAGTATCGTAGACATTTCGTAGCGACCGTGGTTTTTGAACGCGGGGTCTTGATTTCATCCCTGGCCGGGGCGAATATTTATGTGGAATACTTATCAAAAGGAAACAAATAACTTTTAAACGTTCACTTTGATGTACGTATATTCATCTGTCCGTCTGTCAAGACTGTTTTTCTTCCGAACGCGCAGAGGCACCAAGTTGAAATTTATTTCAAATACTCCAGTCTATGGTCTCTTTCAGCCGTGAAAAATCAAAGTTGTAAGATAACGCAATTGAAATATATGACCGTTTATGTCGCATATTTTCCGATTTCACAAGGGAACTTAAACTTATAGGGTACCTACTTACCAGTGTACAAGGCATATAGGGTATCCAGAGTCATGAAATTTGGCGAGGAGCAACGTCTTACAGCACAAGTAAAAGAAGAAAATAAATATGCAGTTCATCATAATTATAATCTGCCTATTTTATTCCCATTGCTGAGACTTGAGCCTTCCAGGCCCAGTGTGGATTGGTGGATAGGTTAGTGGCCAACCCATGTCAAAAATTCAGGCCGCCCGAAGACCCTCGACATAGCCTAACGAGCAAGTGTTGCTTAACTTGTTGATTGGTTAAGATCGCCAAGTCGAGCTCCGCTACGATCCTATATGTAGTTAAATAACAAAAAAAGCAAATCTACTATCACAGACTTATTATTTGCGGTTGGTAATTTGTTTAGGGATCAAAGTTAATTTAGTCTTTAGCCTCACATGTTGCATTTCCTTGAAAAGTAGTATGATTTTGTGGGTTCTTATTTCTTATTTCTATCACAACATATAAATGCACATACACAACATAAATAATTATATTTATTATATTACACACTTATTTATGTACGTATAATTTAAATAACAGTCGTATTTATTTATTTATCTACTTTGTATATTGTTAATATGTATCTATTGTCTTCACAGTTATACATCTTCATTTACCAGTCTAGTGTATACCCGTGGTTCCTACCTACCACTCACACCACCACATAGGCCAAAACTTCTTCGAAATCGTATTATTGACCAAATATGGCAAATGGCGAGTATAGTCACCAACTCAGTTGTAGGGCCATAAACGTGAATAGGGATAGGAATGTGCCACACGTCCTAACATGTTATCGATAATCCGCTACCTGCATTCGACCCTAATTAGCGCTCGCTTATCGCTAGCTTCTGATCGGTCGTAACATCATAAGAACATTATAAGAGATTAAGCACTCTTCATAATCAATCTACAGGACGATACAGAGGACGAAGACTCCGATAATTAAGAATAAACGTTACCTATTTATTATATATATTAACGTATAAAGTTAGAATTATCCTCTCACTTAAAATTAGATCGTGCTTGTACTTCCTTATATTAATGGCATCGTCTATTCATTTGAAATCACATTAATGGTTGCAAATCCTGTAGTGACAGGTGATGAGATGCAAAATATTGATGCATTGTTATATAAACCCTGTTTGACGTTGGGTCGGTAAACAGATTGGACTATTGACGAGATTGTGTTTGAAGTGAGATTGATTTGCGGAATGATTTCATGACGGCCAACTGCAGTGCGCTTTCGGATAAAGTGAAATTAAATACAGCCCATGTTGTATACAAAACGGTCGAAGTGGGGTTGGTAATATCATTCTCAGCTGCCGTGCGATTCTCTAAGAACAAACATCGTTGCATCTTTGAAAACATCCGTGAAACAAATGACGTGACGGGAACGTTGTAAAACAACCTTATGTACAAGGGCGATATCTCATAATATTTGACATCGGTGACGAACTCGTCGACGAATCATTAGAAAATCGCACGGATGTTCAATACGGTAAAGTAAATCTCTTTGTTGTTATGACTTGGATAAGTAATCTCTATGGTGGCAATTTCAGCTAAGCGCTTATAAGTTTCGGATGTTAAGCCGGCGGTTTTTTTGTCATAGACATGGCAACCTTTTCGTTATTAGGCTTTATGGAACGCAAATGATTTGGGTCGTATGAAAACGTCAACATTAGGACTGACCACAAACCCACCTATCAAGCCGCACTGGACCAGCGTCATGGATGTACATATGGCGTTAACTTCCTCTCTGCGTAGAACGGTCAAGTACCAGCAGTGGGAACGTATTACGACCATGAACGACTGCTTATTTGTTAAACTGTAAGTGATATAAATTCGTTGGATATACAGGGTTTCCCAGAAATAGTGGATAATCCTGCACGTGCATGTGCGGGGGGGAAGGTGGGGCCCCACATCCTAAAACAAAAAATTCTATTTCCAACAGTTCGAGGTTTATGACATTTTTTGTAAAATTTAGAAATTTTCCAGTTTTTCTCATATTTGTGGTCATTACGCCCGCTACATGAGGTCTAATTTGGATTTTTTTATTTTGACGTGTTCCCTAATAGTGGTATTCCTAAATTACCTTTAAAAAACTTACCTACTTAAAATAGTAGTTAACTAGTAGTCTCTAAACATAATTTTTATTTCTGGAATTTAATTTATAGCTAAGTTTGAACACCTGTGGTGTAAAAAAAATGTATTAGAGTTTTGTAGCCAATCAAATTAAAAACTTGCCTACATCATGACGATCACAAAACAGTAGAATACTTTCCACTTTAATAGTAAAATTTCTGAACTACAGCTACTAATGTGTAATAAGTAGGCGTTTCATTACAAAATTACAAAAATATGTACAGGTATTTTTTTTTAGTTTCTATCAGTTAAGTAGAGCTGTCGACCCTTTAGTAAGACTTTACTACCTGCTCGACACATTCCTCGAATTCTAAGCTGTGTGAGCGAGACAAACTATGCTTTAGATTATTGCGAGTGAAAGGGTCAACAATTCTCTCAAAACTCTACATTTGACTCTACATTTACCGTCGACAGCTCTACTTAACTGATAGAAACTAAAAAAAATACCTGTACATATTTTTGTAATTTTGTAATGAAACGCCTACTTATTACACATTAGTAGCTGTAGTTCAGAAATTTTACTATTAAAGTGGATAGTATTCTACTGTTTTGTGATCGTCATGATGTAGGCAAGTTTTTTATTTGATTGGCTACAAAACTCTAATACATTTTTTTTACACCACAGGTGTTCAAACTTAGCTATAAAATAAATTCCAGAAATAAAAATTATGCTTAGAGACTACCAGTTAACTACTATTTTAAGTAGGTAAGTTTTTTAAAGGTAATTTAGGAATACCACTATTAGGGAACACGTCAAAATAAAAAAATCCAAATTAGGCCTCATGTAGCGGGCGTAATGACCACAAATATGAGAAAAACTGGAAAATTTCTAAATTTTACAAAAAATGTCATAAACCTCGAACTGTTGGAAATAGAATTTTTTGTTTTAGGATGTGGGGCCCCACCTTCCCCCCCGCACATGCACGTGCAGGATTATCCACTATTTCTGGGAAACCCTGTATACATAGTAAAGGCAAAGGACTTCAAGAGTGCGGCCTTTTACTGACTTTGGGAGAGGTCAATGAGCTTGTGTATAGAAGGTAGAGGTGAGAAAATAATTATAATTAAGAATGTATCGTATCCATATTTTATTTTTAGATAACTACTCTTAGAGTATTTGATACTATAAACAATGAACTATTAAACACGCACCGCGGCTCTCGCGCCGGGCCGAGCGCGCTACAGCCCGCAGTGGTCGCCGCGATCTTGCAGCTTAAACTCCCTGAGGATGGGCATCGGACATGCCCATTCTCACGGAGTGATACGAAACCATAGAGTAACAAGTAATGTGTAAGTAGATTACCAACCTCCAACACAGACGGCCAATTAAGGCAAGCGGGGGGTTAGGAGTCTCATTTAGCTCCATGGCAGGAAGAATCAAGGTCCGCGGTGTCGCCACTCACCGACGGCTCGCCTTATTGTTATTATTGTTATTGTATGTAGATTTTTGCCTTGATATCTTTCTATCAATATAGTCTTGACAAAATGAAAATTTATTTTTAATTTTTATTATCTGGATATGTGGATATACCGAGGTAGTAGTCTACTAATTGTCTATCAAGTATAAACATACTGATGTATCCGTTGTCCAGTTTTCCTTAGTTTTGGTGTTCAGGCAAGAAACGGTTTCTAACCAGCTGCAAGAGGCACTGCGGACCGCGGAGCGAGATACTGCTGGCAAGTTTATTTTGTGCATGCATCGTTATCTGTTATAATTTGTATAAATAGGAAATATCCATAATTATAAATCAGTATATACAGTCCATTCGCCGTTCACATTTATTCCCACATCGGACCCATATAAGTAAGATTAATTTAGACAACGTGTTAAGAGAATAATGCCCGTTTTCACCAACATTTTAGGTAACACCTAAGCCTATTTAGGTGACATTTTTGTACTACTAAGTGTTACCTAACTAGCTTAGGTGTTACCTAAAGTGTTGCTGAAAACGGGCATTAGCCAAATGTAAAGGTAGCTTTATATTGTACTAGCTGCGCTCTGCGGTTTCACCTACTTGGTGATGGATGATGATGAGGATGAATCAAATATACGAGTAGCGTATGTTACTCAGGCATAATATACTCGTAGCTCTAAACTCGCGAAATAATTGTTTGAATCGGTTAAATAGTTTTACGTGTATCCTTTATAAAGAAACATACAATCATATATCTTACCTCTTTATTATTAGAGTCGATAAAGATTAATAACTAGGTACGAATATTAAGCCTGGTTTTTTATTTTATTTTATTTTATTGATATAGGAACAATAAACAACTACATTATACATATTGTTTACATCTAAGTACAAAATAAAATTATTAATAATGTAGTCCACAACATCGTCCACATATTGAAATAAATAAGTGTAAGGCGGTTCAAGTGAACAGCAAATAAAAATAAAAATGAAAACAATTGTATTCGTTTTTTGAAACAACATACATAACAGTATAACTGACAAGCTACAATTATTATGTAGACGAGCACAGTGCAAGGTCGTCTTTTAGAAGTGATGCAAAGAGCAGCTTTTTGAATTTATATAAGGAACAAGCAAAAATGTCTATACTTTGAAATGATTTATTGTAAGACTCAAACATACGCCGTATAGGTACACGAAGTCCTGAGTTAGTGCGACAGGCATTCAGTGCGAAAAGTGTTTCGTCACTATTGCATATTTAAAAATGAAAAAAGTATTTATTGACATAACTGTAATAGTTAGACATATGGTTAATGTGGACTTCTTTGTAGATATTGACGTCTTCTATAAAACTGGATTCCACTGTTTCACAACTTTCAACACCACCGTGTAATATTATACTAAACACAAATATGAGTTAGCGTCGTGTTCATGATCATCGAGTTACCATGATATAAAATGTTATTCGATCGCTGGCGTCAATAGAAACGTAACTACTGCACTGTTTTTCAATAGCGGAATTAGAATTGCATTTGTAACAAATCTGGTTAGTGGAATCGGTCCCCTGTCGGTCGGTTCATCTACATCACTTTGCTCTGATGTCAAAAGCATAGACAAATATTATATCGTCAATAGTTTGAGCAGCGTACGCGATATTATAACTTTTTGGTATTTTTTCACACTTTTTTTACGGGTTACATTATCAAAGTTTTTATACGGATCCCTAACTTTTTGAAAATGTATAAACCTATGTTCATAAGGGAAAATGTGGGATTCTAATGGTGAAAGAAGAATTTTTCTAATCAGTCCAGTAGTTTTGGAGCTTATTAATTACAAACAAACGAACTAATCTTTCCTCATTAGAATATTAGTGTAGATATCTTGTTACGGAATATGAAACTTTGTACAATAACTTTAATGAGTCCAGAAATAGTTTTACCAACACATAAAATTCCACTATGCTTAATTTAACAAGCCTTGTATGAAAACGCTTGTAATATGAGACACATTTTCTTAAGCAAGTGATTTATTATACTCAAATCAAATAAATCAAACAATTTATTTGCTACATTTCATAGACATTACAAAGTCGAGATCTTATAAAATATAGGTAACAATGTATTCTGTCTGCTAGCAGACGTGCAAATTTTATATATCTAATACTGCCTAAAAAGTCGAACAAAATAATCCCGAAATTCCTGTACATTATAAAAACAATTCGAAAGAAACCAATCTGATAGTTTACTTTTAAACAGATTTCCATTCAAGGCCTTAATTTCATCTGGTAAATAATTATATAGAGTTATGTACATATTGTACACATTCCTTTTATATAAATCCTTACGGGCAGAATTACTTACTCTTGAATACTTCCTTCATATTTGCTTTAAAATTAATAGTTGAATATGTGGCAATGTTGTGCCACTTCCCCAAGCGGACTCTTTCCTACCACTACAAAAGTCTCTCGCACAAGAGGTTTGCATTACGTCAGAGAAGCACAGTGGTAGTACTCGTAGCAACTGTCACTGTACTTATGACAACGACTGTACATGCATACTAATTTATGCTCATAACTAATTTAAAAAAATATTCATATTTACTTACATTATGTTTACGGCTTTCAGTTTTTTTCTTGTTTTGTTCCTACTAACACCTGTTTTCACACAATAATATCGTCTTTTATTCTCAAAGGATATAAAAACTCAACCTAAAAATCACTAGACACTCCGGGCGCTGAAACTCGTTTAAGTAAAATTATACTCAAGAAAATAGCAACATGAAAGCTTCATTAACGTTTATGTGTCTGGCCGTGGTAAAATAAAATATTATTTAAAATTCATGTAATAAACTAGAAAAAATAACACTAGAGAAAAAATTAAGTGTTTTCTTTTTTAGGTTTTGCTTTACGAAAGCTATACAGTTTATCGTTGTAGCGAAACGAGATCTTTTCGAGTGCAGTTATTTTGCGACTTGGCATTTGTATGATCGCATACCCGATGTATATCAGACGATAACTTTCCGAAGGTTGATCGGCTCTTTATAAATTTTAGCAGACATCTAGTTCGTATCAGTAGATTTTTAGGTTTTATTGTTGAGCCAATTCGGGGGTGAAAAGACTTTACTTTTACATTTTGTAACTGTGATTAATGTATTTTGTACCTTTATAATCAGAATATGAACATGAAAAATGGCTTATCTTTCGGGCAAGATCGGTGCTAAAATATCTAAAATCGGCGTAGTTCTTCTAGGGCCACCCAGATAAGTTGAAACTGATTTTTTCAGCCGTGCAATCTTCTCAAGGCTTCGGTTTTTAGTATTAATCTTCCAGTAACTTCACTTGTTAGAGTGCCCTTCAATCCTTAACATACCAGTGCCAACCAGTATGTTATAAAAAATACATAATCTACTAAAGTCACCTAAAGATCCTCCATTACTTATACAAATATATAAGAAATGTTTAATGATATTAAATTCGTTACTGTTATTACAGATGTGCTTTTGCTACGCAGGACCAGGAGCTAGTGAGTATAATTTAATGTTAATTACCTACTTATTGCTTTCCTCACATGGTTTTACACGTGTGGAGTATTACGAGCTTCAGTTTGTTAAATTGTAATATAGGTTCATAGGTGTCGGGTTGCCAGATTACGGGAATTTTCCTGACATGTCCGGTATTTCAGCTGTCTATTAGGTACACAGGGACAATTGGAAATCGTCAGGAATCAAAAAAAAATAGAAAATAATAAGGAATTAAATTATAGTTAAAGAATAAAATTTATTGATTATTTATTAATTATTCATCTGAACCTCGCACTTTTCATTGCTGGATACAGCTTTCAGCAACTGCTGGTCTTTCATAACAATTTAATGAAACTCATCACATGATGTATTCTTTAGATTGAACTGTATCAAAGGTAGAGCCTTAACAGAAGCTATGGACAGTCTCTCTCCTTTGTCCACCGCGCATCCATTAATGAAAACACTCGTTTCCGCCCGCATCTCACACGCGTATTATACACAACCTTACGCGCGAATTTTTAGAATAAGATAATTTTG
Source organism: Selenia dentaria (assembly GCA_917880725.1). NCBI lineage: Eukaryota > Metazoa > Arthropoda > Insecta > Lepidoptera > Geometridae > Selenia > Selenia dentaria. The sequence goes on from OU862893.1 coordinate 26,783,738, forward strand.
CTGCCGAAATGTCAGGAAATTTATTGCTAAGGCAGGGATTTTTCCAGGAAAACTTATCTAGTAACCCTACACAGGTGAGACATTGAGATTGACATACACGTAGTGATCACGCGCATGTAGTTCCGTATTTTTTTAACATCAAAGTGCGCTCAAGATTATGTTACACTTTACTGGTGGTGACAATTGGGTAGAGGTGTTTTGGTGAACTTATTCACACACTGCCATTGCAGTTGAATCGATTATAAATGAAACATGAAAATATGTTATATAACTATATAATTATATCAATGGATCAAAAATGTAATCCAGACCTATAGGCAAAGTCATAGTTAAGATGCAATCTTGAGAATATATACAAAGTGTCCCGAAACTCAACCTGGTACCGGGCGAGAGGCCAACGTATACCTGATTAGAAAAAAATAAGAAAAATAATATTTTTTAACATGGAGTGTCAAAGTTAACAGACAATAATTTTGTAAACCATAACTTTCAAACTTTAACCCTTTGACCATTGACGTAAATTTACGTGCGTTTCATTCATAAATCTTTTTTTTTTTTAAATTATAGTTATTTTATGGTTATTTTTTAGGTACTGACAATGTTTATTACTTTGATTTGTGGTTGCGATTAATAGCACTTTTATTTGAGATTACATTATTAAAATGATCTATCAAAAAACTTTTAAGTATTTCGATAAAAGTCTGGTATCGCTTGGCACGGACTCAATTGGCCTGTTTTTTTTGTTTGTTACCTCATAACTTTCGATAGGGTAAACCGATTCTCAAAATTCTTTTTTTGTTTGAAAGCTGGTGCTTCCCGTGTAGTTCCGTTTAATTTCCCATTTTATCAAATTCGGTGCAGTAGTGAGTTACACTCTAATAACTGAATAGAATAGCAGTCGGTATTCAATTTTTCAAATTGTATCTACTTGTCTTGTTACCTGTTAGTTGTTTTCCCTTGTTACCTGCATTTTGTTTTTACTTTAATGTTTTTATTGAACTAAATAAATAAATTGACAGCGTACAGATGAATAGTGTTTTAAACATTTGAATATTAGACAAATACAACAGGTTTCGGCTAGTTGCAACAGATTATATTTTATTGTAGTCTCAAGTATTAGCGTAAAAATATCATTCTATTGTCTCTGTATGATTTTTTTATTATAAGTAGTTAGCTAAGGGTGTTATCATACTAGCGGATTGCAAGCGTCCTCAAAGCGGAGCGGGCACGCAATGAATACGTTGCGGACGCGCAAAGAAATCGCTGCAAATAACTGCGTGGACGCCATTTTGTACTGTCTCGTACAAACGCGACACGAATGTGAGAGGACATATACATCATTATGGCTTCATTGGAAGATTCGGATATTAATACAGAGTTTATAAGTGAAATTCATACAGTACATCATGTATAATGCTTTTTTTTATAAATACCGCTACTTCTTTGTACTTTTGTTTTAATATTTTGTATACTTTTATTGAAATCAATTGCCTACGTAGCTCATTTTTACCAATCAACCACCGCAGTTTTATGGAAAAACATTTTACCAAAGGATATCACAAGTATGTTTGCGGCTGCGTGCGTGACAATTTTGTTTTCTTTGTGTTTTGTGCCTGATTGTCTTCTAGCATTAAAGTCAATGAGACCACAGAGGGGTGGTTTTTAACTCTATTAAATAATTTAAACGGACCGCATGTGGTAATTATGGATAATGCTCTGTAGGTACCACTCGGTGACAAACAACAAACCGCCGTAAATATATCAGCAAACAGCAAAAAATCCAAGGTACCATCCAAATGTTTAGGTACGATTATTGGGATACCTCTAAAATACCTAAGCTAAAAAAAATACAGAGAAACAAAATTAAAAACAGTCTTTTAGCATAAATAATAAGGTCCGCGTTTGTGCCATCAGATTAAACGTGTTAACTTCTTATTTCAATGTTTTCATTTTTTACGTAACTTCTACTTTTTATTTATTATGAAGCCAGAGTCATGTAGAAACCAAAATCTTTTTACTGAAATAGGTGCTGTAATAATTACAGAATGTTTGCAATCTACTTCCAAAGTATGAAGTTTTATCTAAAAATCCTAGCCGATGCAACATTAAGGCGAAATAAGTTCCAAATCTCATGATTCGACTTCGCGAAAACTTAGTTTTTCGACGCTTAAACCTACTAACCGACGTTCGAAAAAATAACTTAGTATAAATTGAATATACGTTCTTATAAAGTATGGGAGCCAATACACGATTGAGCGAAGTTGGCTCGATAGAAAAAAATCGGCAACATTCCCTAAATTTTGCAATTTTTCTTACGTGCTTCGTGGGAAAAAGCAATTTTATTCAATTATGGGCAAATATTTCAATGAATGTATAATATTCGAACTCCCAATGAAATTCACTAGTGAACTATGGACTCTTTTATCATTAAAATTTTATCATTTGATTGTATGAAGTAAATATAAAAAAGTATTAGCGCGTATTCAATTGAATTTTCGCATTTAATCGTCCTATCTAGTAAGCAATTATTAACCTTATGTAAAGCATCGTAAATTGTTTTAAAATAGGATTGGACCGAGCCTTAATCATCTTTGATGAATGACGTAATTGCCCCGGACGCATAGCTTGTGCATAGCAATCCATTAAGATAAGTGTAACCAACGTCGCTGTAGCAGTACTTTTTAGCTAGTAGGGCATATTATTGCTGTTACGAATACTGAACTGCTTGTTCGTGTAAGTGCCGACTTCAAAAAAGGAGCAGGTTATATATGTTTGATTTTATGTATTTTTTGTGTATGTGCATCGATTTTGCCCCATTTGTGGACCGATTCTCATTTTTTTTATTTGGTAGATTAATATAGTCCCATTTAAATTTCATCAAATTCGGTCAAGCAGTTTTTGAGTTACACATGACACTCCAATAACAGAACAGTGTTATATCCTATCTTGATGATATCACCATTGACGGTGAATGACAATTGTTCCCGTAAGTAGTAAATGTCATTAAAATAGTGAAATTTTTTTAATTGAAAAATAAACCAGCTATGTCAGCAAAAGGTGTGAAATAACTTGTCGAAGTCGGTAATACGATAGTTCAAAAGTACCGTTTTATCACAATATTGTGCGCATGGTACCGAATTCGAAAAGTTATGTCACACTTTTTGGTGTTGAAGTCGGTTCCATATTTTGGTAACATTATAAGCTGGATAAGGTGGTATAATTTTTATTTAATGTTTTATCACATGATACTTTTATTTTTTATCAGTTATTTAAAGTGAATATAATTGTTACAGGTACTGATGCGGCTGCTGCACCTTCAATGTCACTGGGAATACACATGACACGTTCTCCATGCAAACAAACAACAACTCCTTGCCATAACACTATAACGACAACACCTAGTTACATTACCAAAACAACGACAACTACTAAACAAACGACGCCTAAAACAACTCGTAAATACACTACTGAAACAACAACAACTAAAACAACATCAAAATACACTACAAATACAACACCTAAAATAACTCCTAAATACACTACTAAAACAACTCACAAACCCACTACTGAAACAACTACAGTACAAACAACTCCTACAACCACTACTACAACAACTCCCAAATACACTACCAAAACAACTCCTACAACAACTCCCAAATACACTACCGAAACAACTACAGTAACAACAACTTCCCGCTACACTACTCCTTGCTACGCTACTAGAAGAACACGTCGTCCTCGCCATACTCCTCGTTGTAATGCTGCCAAAAAACCCCTTAGTCTTGGATTGTCCTTAAGCCTATAAAATTAGAATTTGTTTAAATATTTAAACTTTTTTAATTATTACAATGCCTACGTAATATATTATCGGGTCTATATATTATATACAAGTAGTAGGTATATATTATATAGTAATTTCCAGGTCTTTCTGAGAAGTAATGTAGTCAGTTTTCCGTATTTTGCCTTGTTTCTTTTGTTTACTTCAAACTCTGAACTTTGTGTATATACATAATAATTTATAGTATATTATATAATAGTAATATATACACCCTATTTGTATAATTACCAAAAAAAAAATGGGCGGTACAAAAGTGTTAATACATTGTAGACAAAAATTTTTATTACTTCACAGTGAAATAATTATTAATTGTTAAAGTTTTCGAAAATTCCATCTAAAAGTATGGACACCATCTTAACAAAAATACTACATGCCTATGTACAACTTATTAATGAAAACACATGATTCGCGTCAGTGAAAAAATATCTCTCTTACTCTTTCTTACACCCCCCACCCGAGCGTTCGGTGTGAAAGAGATTGTCGACATTCGGCTTTCGTTCGTTCGTTTTCGGAAGAAACAAAGGCCGCGCGGTGGCAGGGCGGAGGGTGCGGGGTTGGTCCGGTGGCCAGGTCTAACGAGCTAGGACGCGAGTTTGCCGAATGTTATAAATGAATGATACATTTCTATGTAGGGGTGTTAAGTTTCATGCATAAACCGCGCGCAGTATATCTTAATGAATAGTGGAAATGCCTAGAATAAAATTTGTAGGTGTGAATCAATCTAGACGTTTGACCAAATATTGATGATTATGTGGGTTTTTTTTTAAAGTAGTTTTAAATTTTCTTCCCATGTATGTATTAAGTACCAGCAGCATATAGTGCTGTTTTTTTTTGGTAATTATACAAATTAGGTGTATAAGTATATACTTTAGTATTGGTTTTTATTCGCTGCTCTTCTCTGACTCTTCACAGATTAAAAACTTCAATTGTTTTTCTACATTGCTGTACCTTCTTGTACATGTCATGTATTATCAAACCGTATAGACCAAAGTATGATAGGGTTTTATAATATTTGAAGCCGTACTTATTTTTTACATAACCCTTATTTTTGTAATCGCATTCTCCTTCGCGTTATTTACTATTGAGCTCTATTAGGGACTGTCCGTACCAGATGTCGATGGTCGGGGAAAATTGTGAATGTTTTGCCGTAAAGATACTGACGAAAACGGAAACCTTACCTGACCAAGTGATGGTAAATAGTCCACATTCAATAGCACTTGATAGATAGGTTACATTGTCACGGGACGCCTGGATAATCAATATAACCAAGGAAGATAGTATATATAATGATCCTTGATATAACCTATCTACCTAGCCACCCGGCTACCTAGCCGGTAGTAAATCGACATAAAATAAAGAAAACAGTAGTTAAGTCAGACGCATAATGCAGGGTCGTGAGCCACAGACAGGCGTGAACTTGCAAATAGGCTTCCTGGTCGAAGCCTTATTATCTTATAATTATTATTATTATCTACCTTATTATCTCAAGCGTAAGCCGCTAGTCGAAGAAATTCTCAGTAGCAGACGTGGAGACGCATCGCAACGTAGTGGTTCAGGCCGCAGTGGCGGCAGGTTCACTAGCCCGTAGAGAAGGCTAGTATGTGAATGCAGCGTGGGTCCTGGTAGCAGAACAGCAGGCCGGAGTTATTCTCCCTGAGAGAGTGGTATGCAAGAAGTAGATTCCGTGAATGTAACAACTGGCACCGAAATCACAATTTTTCTGAAGGACACGGTTGAAAAATAAGATTCAACAACGTAGATATATTAGAATGACCACAGGATCAATGATATCCTGCAGTAAGCATGAACAGTTGGAGGCTATGTTGGAATACCTATAGATTCACAAAATTTCGACAGTCACTCATTGAACTATTTCAGGAATTCAGGCACTCAAAAAGCGAGATTAAATCGCATTTATTCAGACTAATTGAATAGGATTAAACACTTTTTGTCACTACGCAGTTAAAAGACTGAGAGAATGCATGGTAGCACAATCCTTTACACTCTTTCCTCTGAAAGCTCTGGTTATTGAGGTCCACATGAAGCGCCACTGCAATATATGGTTATGCCGCAAAACTTCGGCGACGATTCGTTTCATGACCTTAGTACGGACACTTTGTTGGATTTTCTGTCCATTGAGTCAATATTGTCTAAATTTGTCTGGCCTAACCTTTTGAATTTGTCGTATCTGTCAGTGTCATAGTGACAGTGATAGCTCGAACTATATACTTCATAGTGCAGGTAATTTTTGTTTGGTGTCACAAACATATATGAAATTGCGCTGGACCATTCAGTTTGAGAAATATTGTCAATCCTAGCTAGCTGCTAGTACCGAAGCGCTAGTAATGAATTTGTTATTATTTGTATTTTTCATTTTAACCATATTTGTACCAGATTTTAAGTTTACGGTACCCTTAGAGGAGTAAACTAGTCCTGTACACAATGAATTGCACAATATACATAGTGATGTTACACAATGATGACAGTTGAAATACGCACAGTTTTAAACAGTTTTTGAATGACAAACATACTTATACATATATAAACATATACATAATAAGGACAAGTCAGAATTCAAGAAGAAGAAAGTTTTCTACTTAGGAAACTCTATTACTGTAACTAGATGTTAAATTAACAATGACAAAATAAAAACCATGATCTTTTTCATGATCCGTGAATACCTCAACCAATGTTGAATTAAGTTCTCTTGGACTTTGGTATATTAAAAAAATCCATTTAACACGTTTATACTCCCGCACTAGGGTTTTCTGTGTTGCGGGAGGCATACGTTAACGCAACACAAGATCCAATACCCGAGAGCAAACATTTATGCTCATCACACACATATTTGCTAGGCTAAGGATCAAACCTGGGAGTCTTCGTTTCGAAGACATGAGCGCTACCTGCTAACGAAACCATCCATAACCCGTCACACCTTGTTTAAAGAAATTAAACAAGGTAGTAACCAATCAAAAACTATAATATTAAAGCCTTCCAAAGATTGTGGCTCTTGCAATTTCTAGATAGGTACCTAAATAGTAAACCCTTCATAGTTAAAACAGATGCATCGTTAGTTGACTTAGGCGCTGTACTGTCACAAATAACTATAGGCTGCGATAAACCTGTTGCTTATGCGAGTAATACGCTTAGCGAAACTGAATTGTATACAGCACTATTAAACGTGAATTGTTCACCGTCACTTGGACAGTTTTCTCGCAATTATTACACATTCACGAATTCCACCGAGCAAATATGGTAAGGTTATGTTACCCAAAAGAGTATAACAGTATATTGTTGAGTATAATATGTCTTCACAATAGTTCTAACTAAAAATTAAAATCTAAATTAAAACTCTATATTGGTCTCTAGAGTTTGACGTTTGAAGATAAATGACAAGTAAAAGTAATTTCAAACAAGAAATTAGAAAAACATATTAAAGAAAAATACATGAAGTTTTCTTACTTGTGAAGGTTCTAAAAGAACAAAAATCAACCCAACATACTTCATATATTTCTAAAATCAACAACACTGAAAAGATAAGAATAAGAATAAGAATCATTTATTTGCTCAAAATACGAGTATACATACAACACAATAATATGCGCAGGTTGTATTAGATCAGGTGAATATAATAGATATAGATGAACTTACATCGTATTTTGCCCACAGGCGTGCAAATTAGTCGAGCGATGGCATGCATAAAAGGAACATTATTTTTATAATCAAATTAATATAAACTTAATACAATGTGTCAGTATAATAATAATTTGAATATCAATTATGTTAATGTATAATTAAACAATAAATTTGAAGCAATGTCATAAAATAATAACAACAATAATATGTCAACTTAAACTATAGTCAAAAGCAAAAAGTCATTGATTTTATAAAACACTTCTCAATTAGAAAATTTTTTAGAGCCTTTTTGAACAAATTAATTCTTAAGTCTCTTATTTCTTTGGGCAATTTGTTATATACAAGGGGACCCATACACACTAAACTATTATTCATAAGGGTTGTCTTAGCTCTATGTTTACTGCATTTATTTTGGTCTCGCCTATTTCTTTTTACATAATCTGAGAGTGATAGAAATCGTTCAGGATTACATTTAACAAATAGAGCGACTTCAAATATGTACAATGACGGAAGTGTAAGAATTTTATATTTTTTGAAATAAGGTACGCAGCTATCAGTCTGTTTTAACCTAAACATCGCTCTGATGCAACGTTTTTGCCTCTTAAAGATTATCTCATTATTGGTAGAGTTACCCCAAAATATGATCCCGTATCTTAAAATGGATTCAGCCAGTCTATAGTAAGCGGAAAGTAATGTATCAGTGTTCAGAGTAGCCGAAAGTTTACTCAAAGCATTTGCAGCGCTATTGATTCTTTTTGACAGACACTCTATCTGAGGCTTCCAGTTTAGTTTCTTAAGATGTCAACTGCGTTATTGAAAAATTATTCAAGAAGTTGTTGATGTAGTTACTGAAAATGACAGAAATGGTCTTGAAATATCACGAAGATAAAGCAGTATTATTATAAAGGTATAAAAGAAATCATAGTTTGAATAAAAAGGATTCTGTATAATTAGACCAACATGCAGAAATTAATATATGCGCTCATCAACGGATGCGAGACATGTAGGAAGTTATAGAATGTTAGAACACCACTTAAACATACTTAGATAGATAGATTAACTCTTTATTGAAACACCACAATACAAATATATGTTACAAATAAAGAAATAAGAATAAAATAAAAATACAATTAAAACTATTACACAATTAATTACTTAAAATCAAAATTGTCACAATGGGCAATCTTATTACTCAGAGCGATCTCTTCCAGTCAACTATGCACGGAAAGAAATAGGCATAAACTTGTAAAGGTGGTGGTGTATAAAACAAGTGGACTAAACACTACATATAGCAAAACTCAAGAATATAGCTAGAAAAAATTACTTATAATATATACTAACTATAACAATAATAATAAAGAAAAAAAAAAAGAAAAAAAAAACCGCAGGGGCGGCTTTGTGGCGAGCCGTCGGTGAGTGGCGACACCGTGGACTCTGATTCTCCCTGGGGCTAAATAAGACCCCTGACCCCCGGCTTGCCTTAATTGGCCGTCTGGGGGTGGAGACGCAAGAGCAAGTAACAAAAAGCTCCAAGGGTGGAAGTGTTAAAGGGCATAACGCCGGTAGTAGCGCTTCAGTGAAACCGCAGCACACCTCTCGACACCCTTTAGCCAGCCACACCAACGTTGCCCTTTCTGTCACCATTCATGGTGGCCTTTATGGGGGGCCCGTTTAGTGGGTGGCAAGTCACCATCTGCCCAAAAATTTTAAAATGAGACTGAATTTGGCAGGTGCCGTAGTCTCTTCCATAGCCCACTATCTTTTTATCACTAATAAAATCATTTCAATAGCCTTGTCATTTTACCCATTTATATAATAGATTTATCATGTCACCATCCATCCAAAAGTTTCTGGTTTTTTTTATACTACTTTGTATTTTTTATACCAAACAGGCCTCTAAGTGTTGGCTACAGCCCCACTTATGCCTTTGTAAAGGACCGGATGAAATCCGTGATTTATTTTGAATAAAAATAATAATAATAATAGCCATTTATTTCCCATATCAATTGAAAACATTAGTAAAATTAGATTAAGATAAATATAAATAATTAGTTAAAGATAATTTATTTTTGCATGCATTAGTACATAATTCGTAGATATATTTTATTTAATAAATTGTAATATTTAATATTCATTTTGGGATGTCCATTTTTGAACGTAGGCCTCCTCCATCTATAAATAGATGTAGTTAGCATGCTCTATTATATGAGTCCCTTCTCTTCCATTTTCTGAGAGGCCAATTATATCGTATTTTATATTTTTTATTGAATGATCTAGTTCTTCTTGCCGGCCCGCTCCAACTAGAGATCTCACGTTCAAAGTACATATGTATATTTTTTTCGTTTAGACATATTTTGTTTTCTTGTCTTTGTAGGATGGAGGGTGATGACCATCACCCTATACAAACTATACTTATATAATTATACTATACATATATACAACAAAATATATACATAACTATACATACTATACATATACCATTTAATTATTATAACAAAGATAGTAAGTAGGTATGCAGTTAGTTATTTCGCGAAGTAAAATGCTTTGACACGTTGTTTGAAGATGTCCAGAGAAGGCGCATATCTAATTTCGTAGATAAAGTGTTCCATAGATGAACAGCTTCAATACAAAAGGAGGAACCAAAAAAGTGGTGTGGTGTATCGGGGTTATTAGCATTTAGTCATCTGATGATCGTAGTGAAAAAGAACTTCCAACATGTAAAAATTCAACATTTTCCTTAAGATAGCGTGGGAATAAGGAATTGAACAATATACTATAAAGTAGGGACAATATATATGAGCATTCCGGCGACAACGTATGGGAAGCCACTTGAGTTTAGTGTGGAATTCAGAGACATGGTCAAATTTGCGAAGGCTAAATATAAACCGTATGCAGAAAATTTGAAGACGCTCAAGTTTATTCAGCTGGTCTTCTCTAAGATCAAGACAGCAGACGTCAGCATAATCAAGAATAGGGAGTAAGAGAGACTGTGCTAATAGAATCTTAGTGGCGGTAGAAAATTGCGTAATCTGCGTAGTGATCAGGCAGATGCAAACATTTTCCGGCTAGTTACAGCTAGTTGTGTGTGCAAACACACAACTAGCTGACACAGCATACAGAAATAAGAGATGCTCTTTTTCATAAAGTGATTCTTCATTGTATCATTATACTGTGGTTAAAACCTGCAGTAAATTAGCCCAAGCAACAGAAGTCGTGCGTGTCGTTAGTCAAGTATTTTTCTGTACATGGCAAACGCAAGAAAATTAGTTGTGACTCAGGAACAGAGTTCAATAATGAACTGATTAGAAAATTCGCATCAAAATTTCAAATTGACCTGCTATACACACAACCCAAACTATAAACGGTATTGTCCAACGTTTTATCCGACGTAAATGTTATTGTTTTAGATATGTTAATAATCATAAATGTACTTATGTTGTCTCAGTAATTACCTATAACAACAGCTTTACATACTCAGCGACCAAAATTGACCCCTTTAAGATTGTTGGGATAATTTGAAGAGGACAACAATTATTATAAATCACGCTAACCGTAAATCAAATACTGTAATACATCGTTGTCAGATCTTGTCCAATATAATTCTAGAAAAACTGGAAAAGTTAGGCAAACGGATGCAGGTGACAATATAGAAGTACAGATGAAGTAGTTTAAGTATTTGTAAAATATATTGATACATGTAAATTGAAAGATAAAATTAGATACCAAAATAGGCAAAAGTTAAATAAGAATTAGAAAATATGCAGCCCTGGTTGAAATAAGTAAAAGAAAAACAAAAAGTAAACCGTCGAGTATTTTCGATTTCTTAAACGTCCTCTACAGGTGGATGGCTCTACCTCACAGGCCTGCGCCTTAATTTTTTAAGCTTGAAGGGAACCCAGGTATACTGCCCGTTAGTTATTTGGAAATACTTGACTACAAAGACGCAGTTCGCTATATTTCTAAGGTAAGCTCGTAACAGATCATACTATTAGATAAACATATTATTGTGTTGACTAAAATATAGAGCAGTTTTTAATATAAAATAAAATGTCACGAAAAGATAGAAGAAAAAAGACTATTACACAATAAAAGACCAATAGTTCTGCGAACAGTATACCTTGCAAGTACAGTTTTACTCGTATCAGGGACAACTCTTCGCAGTCTGAGCTAGGAGTATCTGCAGGACATCAAAATTCAAAAATAAATTATTAAAATCCTATAAATGTTTTTTTCAAACCTCGCTTTCGCTCCCGCCAACTTACCTACGTACAATCCTTTTTACTCGTATGTACCTAACTACCCTCTAACTTACGTTTTAAGGAGCACTTTTAAAAATAAACAATTTGTCCTAAAAAAAATGTTATCCTAGCATGGAAAACAAACTTATTTAAAGATAAGTAGTTGTTACTATTTTCTGAAGATTTATGTTGTATTTATGTTGTACAAAATGTGTATTTATTATGACAAAGAACTTGAACTAGCAAATCGAATCAATCGGCCTTGACCATTTGTAACTTTAGCAATTAGTAAACCAGTCATCACGAAAAACCCAGCCATAGACTGCTGTCGCACATAAATTAAACTAGAAAATGAATTATCGCGGTGTAATTACTGCAAGCCCCACAAGATAATACCGTGAGGTACGAGTAGATACCTATAAACAAAAATAATAATTTCAAAAACAACGTTTTATAGAAATAAGCTGTGGTATATATTCTAAAGTTACTCAACATTTAATCTTTTATTCATAATTTTTAACTAAAGTTATATGATTATTAACGGGATATTTACCGTGGTAAGGTTGTGGAGTGAGCTCCCGATATATATAATTTTTAACTGTAGTGTAAATGTAGTAGGTACTTGACATCACTGAATCATAATGACAAAATAAAATATAGCATATAGATTTACAAGGAGCATAGAAATGATGATACTTTTAACCCAATAAAATGTTTTACTATTCGAGGGCAAAGCAATAAAGCGCAGCTAGTTTATTATTATTAATAATTGTAATATAATTATCACAATGTCATTATGTGAAAAACATAATAGCATGTTGACGATAGTTATTAAACATGAAGGTATTTAATTTTATGCATAGAGTCTTATAAAACAAAACAAATATATTTGTTTACGAATATGAATATGCGTCTATAAGCCATATGTTCAACAATTAACTACGTCAGCAGCTGGATTGTGTTTATGCAAATTAATATATAAAAGAAAGGCTGGATATCATTACTCATGAAGTTTTCTGGATAGTAGATGTCATTAAAAAAAGAAATGAAGACTTTAATTCCTTTTCTTTTATTGATTGCGGTAAGATAATTTTATTATTATACGAAATATTGGTCACAATAACACATTACCAGCAGCTTGATATTTGTAATTAACAATCTTATCACTTTTCGGATCTATCTCGATGCCAAAGATTAATTACGAGTAATATTCTGATACGTAACACAGTTAAAATTAAGGTCGAAACGAGATGAGCTTTTCACTGGCAGAATTAACATCAATTTTATTATTGGATATGTGGTCAAGATATTTTATATAGTTGACAGTAAAATAATACTTTTACATGTAGTAGCAGATTACCAACTTTTGATCTGCCTACAAATAAGCCAGTAAGTAATTAGTTAGCTTCTGATATATCTCTGACATAATCGTGACTTCCCCATTGCTCAACTAGTTTGCTTAACTTAATAAAGTTGAACTGTAGGTAATACCCTAGGCTCAACTGGTAACTGCTCAACTATGAATAGTTGAGCAGTAGGTCACGAGTTGCCCCTCAGTTATAAACATTGAACGATCTTATCACTTTTCAGAATGCGGTAATAATTTGGATTGAAGTCTGTTAAACATAATAACCGAAATCTTATCTTTACAGTCGTGTTATGCGGCAGCCGAACCGGATTCAGGTGAGTGTTTAAATTAAAATTTAATATTAATCCAATGAAAGTGTTTCGTATTTATCATAAATTAGGTGAATATTTGAGTCGTCATTTAATCGTTTAAATAAACTTAGGTAGTTAACTGGGCTAAGTTTCAACGAAACCTAAAATTTACAGTTCAATCCAAATTCTTGTTTATCAACGTTTTTAGAAAATCCCATTATATATTAATGTTATTGTTTATTACAGTTTTCGCAATAGCATTCAGTTGGCCGTGTGGAAACAACAAACCAAAACATCATCACCTTAAGACAACTTCTTCTTCCACGAAGAAAACAACCTCTTCTCCTACAACAACAACCCCTTGCACATCGTCTACAACACCTTCTATTACTTCCACTTCTTCCACATCAACTACTTCTTCTAGAACAACGCCAACAACAACTTCTACTACTGCAAGCACAATATCTAGCACCACTACAACGACTGCTTTCACAACAACACCTTCAGCTACAACGACTTGTAAAAAGAAAACAGAACCATTGAAGGATGCAGATGATAATCCTTGGGAAAATCTGTTCCTTGGTTGGCCTTGGTTTTAATATAATCAATAAAAGCGTTTATGTTTAGCTAAATTATCAATCTGTTTTATTTTTATCTTGGTAGATCTATCTAACCCCTCACCAGTCGATTGTCAATATAACAATTTAATTTCTATCGTGTCTGGGTCGTTCGACTAATGAAGTATTAAGATAAATAAAAAATTGAAATGCCTATATTGTAGTTCAAAATTACCTGCTTTTTATTTAAATGTATATGAAATTATATATATAGTACTCGAGTTTTTTTTTTTTTTTTTATAATATCTGTCGGTCTGCTTGTTTGTTTTGGCTAAACTCTGAAACAGCCGGACCAATTTTAACGGGACTTTTACTTGCAGTGAAAGGCATGGACATAGTTGATGTGATAAGGAGTCAATTAGGATACTTTTATTTTGGAAAAAAAATTCCATCTCTCTGTCTGTTTGTTACCTTTCACGCCTAAACGTCTGAACAGATCGTAATTAAGTTTGGCATGGTATAGGATTACATCCCGAGGAAGTACGTATGATACTTTTCATCATCATTATCATCTATCATCACGCGGGTGAAACCGCGGAGGGCAGCTAGCTTCAAATAAATGTGTTCAAACCGGTGCGATAAGAATGGTTAGAAAATATACCTAATTTTAAAAGACAGTTTATATTTAATAAACTTATTATTAATATAATACGCCGGGATTAGGATAATGTTACACAAATAACATCATATTACGTTTTCAGAACAGAAACCTTATGTTTAGGAGTTTTGGCTCTCTAAAATATAATATTTTCTAGGTATACTCTGAAATAAAGGTCAATATGGTAACAGCTTACAGATGTGCCATAGCAAATGTAAACGTCTAGTTATCCACGAGTTCATAAACAATGCTATGTATTTATAAAATAGTATTATTCTTTAAAATTTATTCTGATAATAATGTCAAAATAAGAAAATGTACACTTGTTAAAATGAAAATGAAAGCCTATGATTACGATCATCCATGATCTTTATCATAGAACTTCCCCATTGATTTCAGAAATTATCGCTTGGAAGCGACCTTCAAACAACGTTTTCCTGCGACCTTTATAGTTTATCTGCATGTCTACCTTGTCGGTGAACGACCTAAACTGCGCTTGCTGATCACGGACATCCATTCCAGCACCTTCCGGCAATCAGGTCTACGTGCTATGTGCGCCCTATCCACTGACACTTTAACTAGCTTTCCTTCTGGGCCGGCTTTTACGTCAAAGACTTTGATTCATCTGCGGATCTCCTCATTTCTAATTCAATGACAAAGAGTTATGAGATTAGCCATTAATCATCAATTTAATCACACCACCACATTACTGTCGTAGCTATTGGCCTGGGCCAAGGACTATGGAAGACTCTGGAGTCTTCCATAGTCCCATAGTCGTCTTCCGATGCAGCTGCAAACAGTTTTCTTAAACAATCGTGTACATGATAATATTGTGTGTAAATGTTGATGTACAATCGCTGCGATAAACTTTTACTTCTCACCTATAAAAATTACGTTTAAATCTCTACTACTTATTCTGCTTCAGTTCAATAGATAAAAGATAAAAACTTTCATTGACGTACAATTTTTTCTCATTGGTTAGACCATAATAATATATAAATCAAACTATACGTAAAGACACGAGATGATCTCGATATACAAATACTTTTAACTATCTATTAATATAGGTTGATACAATTTTACTGCGACCAATTAGTATCTTTACATATTTATTCAATCTTTAATAATTCAGTTGTAGGTTAGACAAACAAAAGGCGTAGCAGGGCAAAGGCATTACTGACTTTGCCTTAGCCACATAGTGATATTATTTTAAACGCCAACACAACCATTGATGACCGCATGCATATGAGGGCATAGAGAAAAGCTGGGTTTCTCTATCAGTGCGGTCCCAATTGAGCCATAAATGCCATAATCGATATTAGCGCGATCAGCGTTTTTAATGTAAAAGCTGGTCCATCCATTCCATTATTTCTTTTTAATCCACACACCACATAGTTAACGTTAACACTAGGCACGTTATTTATATGAATTTGTTTTCGCGCGCAAATGGTTCGTTATTGCTATATTTCTGGTCCGATTTATCAACACGCTTACAGTGCCACGAGCTATCAAAATCGCGATATTCGTCTCGGACCGGCTTTGGTAGACGATAGCACTGTGAGCAAAAATATCGCGATACGGACCGCAGTGTATGTGCGAGGGCTACCTGTAAAATCGTATGCTCATGGTTATAGCTTCCACACAGCTCAATCTATAGTCATCGGTAGTCGTTTGGGAGAACTGTGGGCCGATCACGAATAATTGCGTAAGTGTAACGTGTCGTGGCGTTCACGTAAAATACTCGTACACGTTTACTCAAATAATAGTCTGCAAATATTATGGTAACGTACCCAGTTGGAACAGAGGCGTAAACAGTATGACGTTGTGCTTCTACACGTCATGTTTTCTCGTAAAATTGACTGCAGTGGACTATTTAGTAAATAAATAAATAAACTATTTAGTAATATCGCAGTAAGGGGTTCTAATCCACTCAAAACTATACATCTACTAACCAAGATTGCCCTAAAAATTAATATAAAGAAGTTTCACGTGCATTACTACAGATAATGTCTAAATACTGTATTAAAATGGATTATGGATAATTCTAACCTGCTACACAAATATCACTCAGTTAACACCTTTCTTCGAAAAATAGAAGTAGGCTGATAATCAGCCTTGCATCGAATACGAGTAAGTGTCTACGTAACTCACTGCTGAGCATACCCCTATTTGTCTAAAAATAAATATTTTGTGTTGTTTTATGAGTGTACTTTTTTGTAGCAATAAACATTTTATGTTTATTTTTTTAAAACTAGCGACTGCCCGCGACTTCGTTCGCGTAGTAGGCATGGCCTCCGGCCTCGCCATAACCTCCCATTTTTACTTAATTTTTCTTTCATATACTTCTCCCTACAATAATTAACACAACAAAAAAAGAATTAGTGAAATTATACCATCCGTTCATGCGTGATGCGATGACCGAGGGAAATAGATTTATTTATATATTTATATACTAGCGACTGCCCGCGACTTATTTCGGGTAGTAGGCTCAGACTTCGGCCTCGCCATAACCTCTCATATTTTCTTGGTTCTTCTTTTATAATAATCTTCTCCTCGCGATAATTAAAACAACAAAAAAAGAGTTTGCGAGATTATTCTATATGTTCTCAAGTTATAGCGTGACGAGGAGAATTAGAATTTCATTTTTATAAACATAGATAATAATGACATAGACATAACAATTATTATAATAACATCGAGCTAAGGTATTCAAGATTGCGAACCGTAAGAATTGCTTTTTAAAAAGACGAAATTAATATTGAAATTATTTATTGGTCTGCTACAGATTGAAATTAAACTGGCATTAAACTAGCTTACAAGATACATGGTTCGTCTCGTTATCAGTTATGCTTTCCGGCCGAGTCCTGAGAAGCCAGACGTAACTCAGCACTTTTACTGTCTACGTCTGTATGGATACAAGGTTGCCAGAATGCATAAATAGGTATAGGATGGCAATCTTATATAGGCTTGCAATTTTATACATTGCATAGATCTTGTCATCTTCTATGACAACACTGGTAAGGTATAAGGTGTGGGTTTTGTACACTTTTCTCTTATTTCTCACCCTTTCGGGGACTTAAAAAGGGACAACATTGTCTTTATTTGTGTGTCAGATGTTGCATAACATACCTTGAATGGTTTGGCAATGTACAACATTTCATGACAACATGATTTACTCCAATATTAATCTACTTTCTAAACTGCAAACCCTCTCTTCTTTACTTCTACTCTTGAAAAACCTTCTAAAAGACTTTGTACGAATGGCTACAAACGTATACCCCACAGAAAGTTTTCAGGGTACCTTTTAAAAGTTGCTGGTGAAAAATCACCGAGCGCTCTGGCACGCAGGGTGTCGCAGCTAATTTGTGGACATCGATCACGGCAGGATGGTGAGGATTTAAAGAAACTAGAAGATTTTATATTCATATTTGAAGCCAAGTTTTGGGTTCTACAATTATCATCCATGCCTCTCAATGGTTCGAGTACTTGAGAACTGGATCTGCGTTTCCCCACAGATTACAGTGTAGACCTACACTGTAATCTGCCCTTGCTCAGTCCATGAATAAGATGGGCTGGGCAATCCTTGGATGGGATCCGCTGCAGTGGGCGGCTTATGGTTGAAATTATATTGTTGGTGATTAAAAATATATGAATAGTACGAGTATTAATTAGCCTTAAGGCGAATTAATTCAAAGATTGATCTTTCAATTATAAAGTATTGGTGTGCCCGAAAAAATGGCAGTAACCTTATACGTATATGACAGTTTTTTTTTTTTTCTGTTTGGTGTTTTTATCCGCGTGGTGATGGATGATAATGATGCCCATCTACCGACATACTTACTAATTTTCATCCAAATGCCGTTCTGGCATGAGTAACAAATCTACAAACAATCCTCCAAACATTCGCAATAAATTAGTAATATTTAATAAATCAGAAATAAGGAGATCAAATTCAAATTCAAATTCAAATTCAAATTCAAAAATTATTTATTCAGTTTAGGCATCATAGACACTCTTATGAACGTCAAAAAATTTTTAAATGATTCTACCGCTGTCTTCGGAAAAGAACCACCGCCGAGAAGAAGCAGCAAGAAACTCGTGGGCCATTATTTTTTCAAGTCTTTGTACATTGAGGTTACATATGAGTAGTATTAAAATAACAAATTTATTCAATAGTTGGCTATTAGGCAGAAGTGGAAAGCTTCCAGGCATCTTTGTCTTCTAAGTAGTGACTCAATTTATAATAGGCTTTTTTCATTAGTATATTTTTGACACGTAACTTGAATTTCCCTTCAGTGAGCTCAGTAATGTCTTTCGGGATTTTATTATAGAAACGTACACAATTGCCTAAGAAGGACTTATTTTTAGTTTTCGTGAGTCTAAATTTAGATACAGCTATCCTATCCTTATTTCTAGTATTAATATTATGCATATCACTATTTATTCTAAACTTCTTTATATTTTTACGAACGTACATTATATTTTCTAGGATATACAAAGATGGAAGAGTTAATATATTAATTTCTTTGAACATTTGTCTTAAGGATTCTCGGGGACCCATTTCGTAGATGGCTCGAACTGCCCGCTTTTGCAATATAAAAACTGTCTCTATGTCCGCCGCTGACCCCCACAGCAGGATACCATATGACATTATGCTGTGGAAGTAAGCAAAGTAGACCAGTCGAGCAGTAGCTATATCTGTCAATTGCCTAATTTTATGAACCGCATATGCAGCTGAGCTCAGTCTTCCAGATAGTGCATCAATATGAGGACCCCATTGTAATTTAGAGTCTATGCTAATACCTAGAAAGACTATTGCCTTGTCAATTTTCAATTTATTTCCGTCGAGTAATACGTTTGGCTCTATATGTCTTACATTAGGCATGGAAAATTTTAAACATTTCGTTTTCTTTGCGTTGAGAAGCAGGTTGTTTGCGACGAACCAATTTGAAACAATAGTTAACGCGTTGTTGACTTGAACTAGTTCTCTATCTTTCCTATCTTCTTTAAAAATCAGAGAAGTATCATCCGCAAAAAGAACTATGTCAGCAAGGCCCTCAACCATATGTGGTAAGTCATTGATATATGCTAAGAATAAGAACGGACCCAAGATCGACCCTTGTGGAACCCCCATTCTAACCAAAGATCCAGAAGATGTCACGCCATTAATGCCAACTTTTTGCTGCCTATCAGATAAGTATGATTCTACAAGATTCAGAGCAGCTCCACGAATTCCATAGTGGTGTAGCTTATAAATTAGAGTGCGGTGCTCTACACAGTCGAAAGCTTTGGAAAGATCACAAAATACGCCAATGGCATCCTGTGAGCTCTCCCAAGCCTCCAGCATATGCTTGACTAACTGGACTCCTGCATCTGTTGTTGATCTGCTTTTCGTGAAACCGAACTGATTTTCATGTAAAATCCTATGTTCATTAAAATGAGACAAGAGTTGTTGAAGCATTATCTTTTCGAATATTTTGCTCAAAGCCGGAAGCACAGAGACCGGTCTATAATTTGAGGGGTCGGCCTTACTACCTGATTTGAAAATAGGGGTGATTTTACTCATTTTCATTAGGTCAGGAAATGTACCTCTATCAATACATAAATTAAATATGATCATCAAATGTGGCGCTATAACTTCTATTATTAACTCTAGCATTTTTACGGATAATCCCCATAAATCCTCTGTTGCTTTAACGTTTAAACTTTTAAATGTTTTTATTATTTCAAAAGTAGATATATGTCGGAACCTAAACTCAGGAATTTGGAGCGGGAAGTTGTCTTTCAGAAAGCCCACTGCAACACAAGGGCAAGAATCAAGAGATTTGGTGACTTCTAGTGGTATATTGGAAAAGAAATTTTCAAATGAATTCGCAACATGACTTGGGTCTGAAACTTTTTGGTTATCTATTTCTAGCACATATTCTGAATTAAAAGATTTACTTTTGCCGGTCTCTGTATTAATAGTTTTCCAAACTGTTTTAATTTTGTCATTAGATTTTCGAATTTTATCCCTTATAAACAAAGCTTTTGCGCGTTTGCATACTGACTTAAAAACTTTTGAGTAATTTCTTACATAATCATGAAAATCTTTACTAGAAGTTAAAGATTTTTTGTGATATAACTCAAACATTATGTCTCTACTTTTTCGAATACCTCTAGTTGACCAGTCACCAAATTGTAACCTACCGTTGAGCTGCAGTTTTTTCTTCGGACAGATTTCATTAAATTCTGTACTTAGTAATGAAAATAATGTACTATAAATGTCATGTGGATCTTCAGAAGTGAATTCCACCAGACTAAGTTTCAACTCTATATTTTATTTAAGCTTTTCTAGTTTACCTTTTGTTAGCGGCCTATGTTCGATAATGGTATTTTTCTTAGTTCTCCCGATTTCGAATTTGATAGCGAGGCCATTGTGGTCTGATCTAACTCCCACCATTACTGATTTTTCTGTAGTCTTACAGTTTGAAAAAATATTATCAATGCAGGTGGATGAAGAGTCGGTTACTCTAGTTGGCTCACTGAACAAAAAATTCAAATTAAAAGATTTAAACAAAGAGATAAGATTAGTTTTATCAGTTGAATCTACCAAAATATCAATATTGAAGTCACCGCATACAATGATTGATTTATTGCTTTTAGTTAGTCTCTTGAGTACACATTCCATTATGGACATAAAATTACAGAAATTAGATGCTGGTGGCCGATATACACACAATAATATATGACTTTCCAGTTCTGCACAAGCAATTTCGCAGACACGTTCAACAGAAAAACCTACTATGTCAGACCGTTCCTTAAATTTTATGTTTCTTTTACAAAGAATAATACACCCTCCCCCTTCAGCAGATATTCTGTTGAACGCACTGGCTACCTCAAAATGTGTAACATTAAATAACATTTTATCTGGTTTTAGCCACGTTTCTGTAAAGCCTAATACATCAAATCTATGTTTATCTAATAAAAGTTCAATGTCTAATATTTTGCCAGAGAAGCGGTTAATATTTTGATAAAATAGCGATAAGATGTCAGCACACTTCTCTGTTGTCTTGTTTAAAAGTTTAAACAATTAATAACTACATTATTACTATTATTAGTACATGTACTAAAAACTACAACATTGTCACTACTCTTTGTTATATTTCCTATAACTGCCTCAATATTGAAAGCTACCAAAGTAGCAATTAGCTGTCTGGATTTTTTAGGACAGTACATGCTGTCCCATGTCAACTTAAAATTACAAATAAACTTATTGCAGTCAAAAAATAAAAGTTTGTCACTATGACGACATGTCAAGTTATACAATAATGTGTTGAGTGAGTGTATGTGCAAGTTCTCTTTTTCAGACAATAAATCTGAATAAGGGAAGGCACATAACATTATTTTACATGCCTTAAGTTCTAACAAAGTGGTTATTCTAGTAATAACCTCTTTTCTATCAATACCTAAACTATGACCTAAGAAGACAACAACTATTGATTTATTATCTATTTTTGAGTTTAATATTGTTTTTTCAATCAGAGCATAGGTTGCTCCCGGCATACAATAGTTCTCCACAGCACACTGCACTGAGTTACTTAATAATGAACCAGATCCGTAGAAGAACGAAAGTCACCGACATAATAATAATAATAATAATGGTTATTATTAATATTATTATTATCACTGGCCATTTTACCCATATTTGTAATAGTTATAAGTACCATGTTACCCTTCATCCAACATTTTTTCTGTTTTTTATACTCCTTTGTATTTGCTATACCAAACAGGCCTCTAAGTGTTGGCTACAGCCCCACTTATGCTTTTGTAAAGGACCGGATGAAATCCGAGATTTTGTTTTGAATAAAAGAAATAATAATAATATGAGACAACATCCACACAAAGGTCTTCAGGTCCCAAATTAGGCAGAGCTTGTACTATGGTAACCTGATGACTGATATTACATACTTATATATGATAT
Source organism: Selenia dentaria (assembly GCA_917880725.1). NCBI lineage: Eukaryota > Metazoa > Arthropoda > Insecta > Lepidoptera > Geometridae > Selenia > Selenia dentaria. The sequence goes on from OU862893.1 coordinate 26,806,287, forward strand.
TAAATACTTATATACATATAAACACCCAGACACAGCTCAAACAGACATGTTCATGCACACAAATGTTTGACCTGTCCGGGGATCGAACCCGGGGCCAGCGGCTTAGAAGGCAGGGGTGCTACCAACTGCGCCAACCGGCCTGTCATGACATAGCCCAGAAGGTTAGCCAGTTTAAGTGGCAGTGGGCAGGGCACATAGCACGCAGAACAGACGGCCGATGGAGCCGAAAGGTTCTGGAGTGGAGACCATAGACCGGCAAGCGCAGCGTAGGTCGTCCACCGACACGGTGGACAGACGACCTGATGAAGGTCGCGGGACGACGTTGGATGCAGACCGCTTCCAACCGATCCTTTTGGAAAATCATGGGGGAGGCCTATGATCAACAGTGGACGTCCTACAGCTGAGATGATGATGATGATGAATAAATATAATATTGTTTTTAACAGGCGTGAAGTTAACTGTTATGCGTTCGATTTGCCCATCTCATATCTGCTTGAACATAATTATATCGCATAAATACTACATAACTATACAGTCAGACAATGAACAATAAAAAATAGTTTATCGAATATAGACGAAAAAAGTCAATTAAATTAAATTATAAATAATAAATCAATAATTTATGCAAAAGGAAAAAAAATATACCACTAATATCTCTTCCAGAATTACAATATCTTGATTGTGGTATTCACTGGGAGGTACTCTCTGGCGTTTGCCAATTTCAATTCAAATTGCGGAGTGGCTCCCAGTGTTTCTCTTTCAGATTTTCAAAGTAATTAACGCTTTTTTGTAATGGGCTTACATAAGCAAAATTTTTGTCCCTCAGAATTATTTCCATATTAATGATTCCACTGTCTGACAGTTCACTTGCTTAGAAATTAATTGGTCTCATTGATTCACAATTTTTGCAACTCTAGCAATCTACCCGTAGCCAAGTAAGTAAAGGGCCGCGCGGTTTATGTACGTTGACCCGTAGTTTTTATTAATGAATTTCCAAATTGATTATGTACCTATGTTACATCTGATAGGCCACTATTTGACCACTATGATGGTTGTCCACACTGAATGAAATGGTGAAATGGTGTTTTAAGTACCTACGTTTCGCGAGGGTGATATGTTTTGGTTCCATTTAAGAAAGGGCAAGCTTATTGCCATCTACGGAGGAACCGTTCCAGACTCCAAACTGCAATTGAGATTTTTTTTGTCAGAAAAACCTAATACCTTTCCGATCCGACCACCTTAATGTTTAACTTGAATATGAATGAAATGTCACTTCATTCTCATTCCCATTGATGGTTTCACCTAATAAGCTTGCAAAATTTCGTCCAGAACAGGATTAAAATGTCAAAATGAAGCCCATTCTCATTCTCCGTAAAGATAAACAACAAGGCCACGGGTACCGAACCCGATACATCAAGAATACAAAGCGGCGCTCCCACCACTACACCAAGACCAAGCGAGCGAAGCCGTATGCGGGGCAGCTATTCTCTTGTTAAATTCGAAATCTATTTACGTATTACTTATATACCCGTTTCTAATTCCAAACCATAGAAGCTTTGAAAAACATTAACCGTTTTGGGAAACTATCCTAAAGCTACCTACCAAAATCCCCAGTGCACAAGTGACTCTGATTGGAGATCATTACCCGCGGCCTCTGTATTAGGGCTCATTTACCCTAATAGGTTGTGGTTTGTGGTGGTTGCCGAATGCTGAATGCCGAATGTGTGCTCTGTGGATATGAGTGTAGAGTGAAGTTTGTTGGTTACAAGCTTTGCCAAAATTTTAAATACTCATTTGTAAATTCGTTCGACATGATCCAACTATTAATCATTATGTAAATAACTTGAAGAATGACAATATGCAGAAGCAAGAGAGCAATTACAAAGAAAAGTACTTATTTATTTTTGACACCGCATTGCCACCCAAAGTTTTAAACTGAACTAATATTTTGCGTGGCCCCGTACAACGTTTTTAACCTTCAGACATTGATTTCATCATCATCATCATCATCTCAGCCGTAGGACGTCCACTACTGAACATATGCCTCCCCCATAATTTTCAAAAAGGACCGGTTGGAAGCGGCCTGCATCCAACGTCGTCCTGAGACCTTTCATGTCAGGTCGTCTGTACACCGTGTCGGTGGACGACCTACGCTGCGCTTGCCGGTCGTGGTCTCCATTCCAGAACCTTCCGGCCCCATCGGCCATCTGTTCTGCGTGTTATGTGCCATGCCCACTGCTACTTTAACTGGCTAATCTTCTGGGCTATGTCAGTGACTTTCGTTCTTCTACGGATCGGCTCATTTCTGATTCGATCACGTAGAGAAACCCTGAGCATAGCCCTCTCAATAGCTCGTTGTGCGACTTTGAGCTTACTTATGAGGCCCATAGTAAGAGACCACGTTTTCATTCCGACCACATAATTGATTTATGTACTGAATATTATTCACTCAGTAATCTAACTTGTTACCGTGCCCTTCAAACTCTTACACAGTTATTCCTGCCCAATGTTGTTTTTCAGAATATATCGTTGGTACAAAGCAACGATATCTTGCAGAAGAAACTTCCTACTACACATTAATTAGATATTACATATTACACCATAATTTTTGAAGCGATGATAACTAGATAGGAGTAATGAGGCTCGACCATCAATCCGACAGCCACTGGATCAATCCCCACCTCAGGCTTGAGCTTTCAGTGAAGGTAACATCGTGAGGTACACAGCATGGTGCTATCACCCTCAAGATTGAAAGTGTCATGAAGTACCTGACAGTGTATTCCGGCAGCTTTCTCTGAGATACAGTTCCTATTCTAGATCTAGAATGGTTAAAGGTGATATCACATTAGTGTGATATCACTTGTAATCGCGCCATAACTGACCATGGCGTGCGATAGTAGTCCATCTCCAGTTTATCAAGTAAACAATATAATAAAACCGGCCAAGTGCGAGTCGGACTCGCGCACGAAGGGTTCCGTACGATTATCTATAATCTGACTCACACTTGGCCGGTTTTTCAGTATTTGTTGTATATATATATATAGCAGCAGCATAAATACATCATCTGTAAAAATTTCAACTATCTAACTATCACGGTTCATGAGATACACATGATGACAGACTTGATGCTTACACATGATGCTTGGTGACAGACGGACAGACAGACAGACGGACAGCGGAGTCTTACTAATAGGGTCCCGTTTTACCGTTTAACCCTTAAAAAGTACCATACATGCGTAGGAACTACTGGAAAGTGCACACAAGTTAGTTCAGTAGTGCATTGAACTAAACTTACAAATTTATTACAAAAGTAGTAAGGTAAATATTAGGTGTTCTTGTCATAAGGATTGCAACTCTTTGACCCGTTAAAATTGTGGATCCCATTGTGCAAACAAAAACTAAATAAAAGCCTTCCGAGTCAAGTAAACAGTTTTACAAAAAAGACAATCCAAGTTCAACGCGAAACTTTTTTAATATTCTCAACGCTCGATGTGATCTCGACCCTAAAAATTTTCCACTCGCAAAAGTCGCGGCCGAAGGACTTCCCAAATGTAATTTTGCATGAAAGAAATGACAAAGTTTTCGCCAACTTTGAGGTTTTCAATCTTTGTTGTTGGTCTGTTGAACAACTTTGACGCTTTCTTCTGTTGTTAATTTTGGTTAGAGTTTCAGTTCGTTGACACTTGTTTTAATTAATATCTTACTAATGAAGAAAAATATAAGGCATTGACAGGAGTAAAAATAATAAGATTATTTTATAACAAAATAGCGTAAATATTAATTTTTTCACGCTCTTTCCAAGGTTCTATTATAATTTCTGTTTCAGTATGCAAATACTTTGTTCAGATTTTCAACTGCAACATCTTTAACTATATACTCGCATGTATCCATTAATATCTGTTCCTCCTTAGAATCGATGACTGGTCATTATAGTAAAGGAAAAAATGCATGTTTTTTATTATTATGAACCCATATTCATTGCTCCGCAGCACATAACTATTGCGCGACTGAACGCACGCCGCTACATCAACAGTGACTACGCGAGACATTAGATATGTCTCGCGCCCACTTAGAATAGGTACAACTACGTACGAACCTACCTACTCGCGAATGTTTATGCAGCTGATGTCTATGCCTAAACGAAGGCAGGCCCGGGCGGGTCATCGTACGCACGTTGTACCTATTCCAAGCGGCTAGCTGGGTATGTCTCACGTACGTACTGCTATTTATTCTGCGATGTAGTGGTGTGTCGGGTCGTGCGTTCAGTCTTATTATGGCTCTTAGCCATGGAGCAGCGAATATGGGTTCCTAATAATAAAAAATATATGTCATTATTTTCTTTTACGATCATGCTTAGTTATGGATTCCAAACCACCCTGTTTAATATTGTGCACTAATTAACAAATAGCTTACCCATTAATTGCTTAAAAATCGAAACGAAAATGCGCATTTTATGCGTTTTAATGAGCAGACTAGTTATTTCCTTAATAGGGTTCTTAAACTTTTGGTTTGTTTTATTGTTATGCAATTGACCGAGCAAGCGAAGTGACTCTGCTTCTAACTGTCCAAATTTATTTTATCTGTCCGTATTTGTCCTTGTTTGTTTGGTTGTATGTTGGTTTTACTGGTACAAGTATTTTTCAAACAATCTTGACGAAACTTGGTATGCATGTTCTACTAATAGGTTTCGGTAATACGGCAAGAACAGTAGTTACCGTCTGCAGATATCTCAGACCGCGAACAATTGCCGCTGATAAGACTGTGCCCACGAGGTCTACTGTTAACAGAACTACTAGTTTAAATGTTTCGTTTGGACATTATATTGCAATCAAATACGTTTTTTACTTAGTGCATGATAAAAATAATTCTATTGATGTCTTCTATTTGTAAGTTGAAGTGACAATTCGCACTTTATCAGGGTAAATTGTATTAAAAAAAGTCATTCTACAGAGCATTAGCCATGTTTAAGTGTTAAATATATTATCATAAAAAATGTTTGGATATTCGTTTCGTCTCTATTAGCTTTCCAAATCGTCTACTCCGACAGCATAATACAAGGAAAAAAGTGATTAAACGTGCCTGCCGTACAGTTTACCAGTAACTTGTACACAAAAAGTCATAATTCCACTCATTACGAGAGCCCTCTGAGGACATTTGATGGGTGGTGGGGGGGCACTTGTTCCCCACAAGCATTATGTAAATGTAAGTCAGTGATCAAGATTACCTGTGTTGTTGCCGAAATTGATAAAAAATAAATTGTCACCTTGATCGGAACTAGCATACAAAATTTAAAGTACCGAGCCCAAGTTCGCAGTAACACAACCAACAATTTGCTGAAACTTCAACAACAGGACCTGCACCTGTTAGTAGATCTTAACACAGGTCACTGTTACCTAAACTACCATCTGCACAAAACGGCTGCAACTGATAGTCCACTATACAGAGGGTGTTTGCAGGAGGACGAGACTGTGAGGCACGTGCTGTTAGAGTGCATGACTACGGAGAGTATACGGCCGTGCGATTCTCTAATGATTTGTTGATGCACTCGGCGACGAGCCCACTGATGTCAAATACTTTGTGAGATGTCGACCTTGTACATAAGGTTGTTTTTTCAACGTTTCTTGTCATCTCGTCATTTGTTTTACGAATGTTGTCTTTTTTACGACTCGTTACTTTTTGACAGTTCTCTCATACAACGGTCTACAACGTATTGTACGTATATTTATTGTTTCGTAACCAACACGATCTTGTGTCACAAGTATCTAGTTCACGAATTATTAATTAGTAAGCGAACTTGATATTTTTTTATTTTACTTGTCTATTATTATTTAATAAAATGACTTACTAAGTCAAATTATAGTTGTTAATAAATAGCTTTGGTTAAATTTTCCTGTTTGAAATAAAATGTAAGCCAACGCTATTACTCGTTTAAAAAAATTATCAGCACATAATTAGAAAGGCACGTAATTATATGTGTTCGTAAATTATTTTATAATAAGCATTTTGAAGTTAATGCTATACCCTGTACATTATGTATTACGATATAATATTAATAAAAGAAAGCTCATTAAAATAATTAAATGAACGATTCTTCAATAAATTGTTGTAAATGTGTTCAGTTTGTTACCAAGTAACTTTCTGAATAATACGGATTGCAAACACGGTCTATATAACATCAAATCAAAGCATGCACTTAACGATAGTGTATTAATTCGTTTCCGTGTGCGTAAAGAAACAAAGATTTGTGTGAACCTCAGTCACTGTTTTATATGCACATTTCAGCATAGAGGGGGAAATAATCCGGCAGACACAATGCCCCTAAATGAAGGTAGTTCTTCCGTACAAAATTAGGGACGTATGCTCCCGGCTTTACCTTCACGTGTCGGGAGATTGGGGAAAAATCTTGTGTGCGTCAATAGGGATGGTTATTTACAGAAAACATTTTTAAACTACGCTTTTTTGTGGGTTCAGTGATTAAATATGTAGACGAGGATTATGTTTGAAGTAGGATTAGAAGCCTTTAAAAGGTTAAACGAAAAGTTTTGCGTGATACTTTGTATAATGTACGTCATTTCCACCAGAACATATTTGGAAAAAATCAGCTTACATATAAGCTGATTTTTTCCAAATATGTTCTGGTGGAAATGACGTACATTATACAAAGTATCACAGTTCAGTGATAACGAATTTATACAAGGGTTACGTTTAATTTTATTAATATTAGGATAAGAAAAGTTTTTATATTTTATTTTTTATATACTCGAAGTCAACGTCAAAGTCAAAATTTATTTATTCAATTTAGGCATCAAAGACGCACTTATGAACGTAAATTTTTCGTTATAATGTAATTTAAAGACTACCGCCGCGTTCCAAAATATATAGAGCCTACCGAGAAGAAGCGGCAAGAAACTCGGGGCCATTCTTTTTATATAGATGTTTTTACAATGTTTTTACTTAGATACTACAAATATTAGCTCCAGTGTGTTGCCTTACAAAAGAGAACATAATAATGGTATCAGTAGTAATCCGAAATTTTGTAATAACCTTTTTGACAGAGTTTAGTTTTAATAGTAATTTTAAACTTATTAATAGGCAAATCTCGGATAACATTGGGAACTTTATTATAGAATCGTATACATTGTCCCATAAAAGAATGACTTATTCTGAGGAGACGCGTTACATGTACGGATAGCTTGTGCTTATTTCGCGTGTTGATGGAATGAGCATCACTCCTTTTATCAAAACTGCTAATGTTTTTCTTTACATACATTACATTTTCATAGATAAACTGAGAGACAACAGTTAGAATGTTTATGTCTTTTTTACTCGAACCGTAGTGTCACGTAATTAAAAATGACTACTCGCACATCGACTGTTATACATGCTTGCGTAGAAGATATCTATTCACCCTGCCGTCGTTGCACTTTGACAACGTCCGTGAAACAAATGACGAGATGAGAAGAAAAGTTGGAAAAACAACCTTGTGTACAAGGGCGATATCTCATAAAGTATTTGACATCGGTGAGCTCGGAGCGCTTCGACGAATCATTAGAGAATCGCAAGGCTGTACTTGAAGACTCCCATCGAGCAGGTAAAACCGTAAAGTTTTGCGTGTTTGCTATAAAGCACGACATACCTGCGAGAAAGAATCATGAACGATTCAACTCTGTATTATCTTATGTCTTTAAATTATCTTCTAAACATGATTAAATGCTACTCTGGCACGGCATTTGCTAAATACAATTAGCCATGAACGTATTTAAAAAGTCATTTTGCACATCAACTTACAAACAAAAACAATAGAACAATTAAGCAATCTTGTTTAACACTAATATAAGTTTAGTAAATCATTGATGTTTTTTGTTTGGAAGTTGATGTGACAAAGTGCATTTTTCTAGGTTAAATATTTTAAACGCAATGCTAGAGAGAGATCATTAGCCATGTTTAATTAATACAATGAGAAATATGTATATTATAGTATAAATAGAATTACTCTAAAATATTTGGATATTCGTTTTGTCTCTATTAGCTCCCAAATCATCTACTTCAACAGCTTAATACAAGAAAAAAATCGATTAAACGTGCCTACTGTACGGTTTACCAGTAACTTAATACATAAAGCAAGTGAGTTAAGTATTTATATCACACTTACAGGCTAGTGTTTGGGCATTACCTCATATAAAGGTAAATGATGACGCAGTGGGCGAAGGTAGTAGCACACTGGACCTAGAATAGCAACAGCTCTCAAAACAGACAGTTTTCAAATAAATTCGTCTTAGTATGTTACCAATTTTGTCAGCGATCAGTCATATTGTAAGATAGCTGGTTGTCACTCAACCACAGGCTTCGAGCGGTTTTATGACGCAATCTTGGGTTCGCAAACTGTGATTGTTACCTTAATATATTTGGGTGTATGGGTAGGTTGTATACAGCGTGTAACCAAAAGGTGTAGTACCTACTACTAAAACCCCACACGCAGAAGCTTGCGTACAAATTGCGTCCCAGGAAGTAGTGAACATTCCGCAATATGAGTTACCAAAGTTTTTCTAACATTCAAGTTCATCCCTGAAAAACTAGACCAAAGGCAACAACGACCTCCAGAACGTAGACTAGGTAAACAAGGGGACTCTAAGGGGGGCCTGAGCTGCAGTGCGGTGCGAGGAAAGGGCGCATGCAGGGTACGGGACGGAGGTACATGAATAGGTAGCGTGGGGATTGCAGAGCGCCTTGACCCCAACGAACTTTAGAATAGGTATGTCTAATAGTGCTGTGTGTCTAGTAAATCGGATCACATTTGTTTTTACTTTCTATAAAAAAATTATAAGTGATTTAAATTTTGATACTTTTACTTTGCCATGTGAATCGTGTCTAGGTAAATGTGTACACCTTAGTTACTATATATTTTAGGTTACACGCTGTATTCAATAGTAATGTTTTTCCTACAACATACGCGAACCAAATAATATGCAAAACTTTATGAATGTTCTATACCTCATCACGCTCGAGGACACTGAATAATGAGAAGCATAAACAATGTAAGAGTATAATTTGCCTCACTCGCTTTACTTTATTCTAGTAATATTTAGTTACACTACGTTTCATTACATATCAAAACTTATAACATGCGCATGCAAACGTCGGGAATGCAAACTGTCCGCCACATGGGAACAAAACCCGATGGATGCATGCATGCAAATGTGCACACCCGTATTTAGGTGCCAACCTCAATAAGTAACCCTACGCCTCACTGAGGCAAAATAAACTTTTAAAGTCACATAATAAAGATAGGAAACAATAAAATTTATGATACTTTTGGTACCGAACAACTTGCAGAACAGTTGGATATGTTTTGTTTCAAAACGTTTCTGATAGCCTTACTACGATTTAAAAAGAGGGCAAATTATGAAAAATCCAGTAAAGGAAAACCGAGTAAAAAGTTTTTTTCAATGGGACTGGATGACGTCTGATTGGACAGACACCAATAAAAAAACCAAGTCTATCAAGTACTTGCAGAATATATCGTAATTTTATAAAATACATCTCTGTACTCATACTCGTATGCATCAACTTATCACTTTCAGCTTTTATTATACATAGTTTCAAGTAATTCAACGATAGATGGAATTTGTTACTTATTATAAAACCAGCGACTGCCCGCTTTCGTTCGCGTAGCAGGCTCGGCCTTCGGCCTCGCCATAGTCTCCCATCTTTTCTTCATTTTATTAATGTAAGAACCTTCTACAAACTATTAGAATGATATTGGTAAAGCCGTTCTCAAGTTATAGCGTGAACAGGTTATAGGCTTAAAATTAATATAGATTCTTTATTTACATGTATTCTAGTATATACAAGATTTAATTTGTGCTGAAAACTTCACATCACCGCTACAACCACTAGCCTCTCCGCCTGACTACGTGGTGGATTAAGCATAGTGCTCTCTCTGACACTAAGGCTAATGCTCACAATAATACATATTTCTGTGACAATTATTCATTCTGCAGTAGTTAGCCTTCCTGCTGAGGATTTGAGCTGAGTATAAGGAGTTTCCACAAAGCTGATATTTTTAAAATTTGAATACGATTGTCTTATAGCACATTAATTTTAATTACCGACCAAGTTACTGTTTGTCTGCTATGATTCACATTTGCGAATCTCTTTGAAAATACGTGAGCAAATAAAGTTAAATGATCACCATACGGTCCCCATGGACTAGGAGATCTTCCTAGGAGATCATACATTATATATACAACATAATTATGATGTGATGATTTCATTTATTCTTTTTTCTGTGCGAATAAGTATGAAATTATGAACCTATATGTATTACTAGTGAGTGTTTGAAAAAATAAAACCGATTCGAATTGAAAGCTAAAATTTACCTATGTTTTGAACCTTTGCCCTGGCCTTTGTTTATATTAGACATGTAATAAGAATGACGAGTCAAATATTTAAAACGTTCATCTAGAATCAAGTCGTGTGGCAAGAAGTAGTGCAAGAGGCTGTCTTGGTTGCTACCACCACAGCGGCAGATATTTCACCGCGAAGCAAAAGAGCACAAGAATGACTGTGTTAAGGTGTGAAGGGCACCATAGCAAGTAAAATTATTAGACGAAGGAGGCCGACCAATAACCGACGGAAAACTAACGTCTCGGGATGATGAGCACAGTGCAGTATTTATTTTCTATTTTTTATTTGTTTTCATTGTGTCACGATTTACGTTCGTGATGTCAGTGAGGAGCGCCGGCAGAAAATCAGTGCTTGGATTAACGTAGTGTAGGGACACGTATTGCACATGCAGCGAATTTCGCTGACATATAAAATCCATTGCGAGCGTTGCATCAGTCGTCACCCGGAGGGCACGGTAGGCAGACAATTAACTAGGCTCGCTTAGCGTATGTAATTAATTACGAAATATTGTAATTTAAATGTTTATTAAATACCAGTGCTATATATGGGACTCGCTAATTTATCGCCGACCCACGTAGTGATAAGGACTAGATACCTATATAGGCTGAGTACTGGTAAAGTGGTGACCCCGCAAATTATTGGGTGGCGGCTCAATATCATTGCTTACGCGAGTGCATAACCTACCGTGCCCCACCTGTTAAATTGGAACAGTTATATACTTTTCTTTTGTGACTTTTGTGCTACTGAACTTAAGTGTTACTATGACTAGTCTATGAACAGTGACTATTTATTGTGAGATATGCAGCAGCCTTTGCCTATACCTGGACAGACGATGTCTGTTCCGGCGGCGCCTGTCACCCAGGCGAAAGAGGAAAGGATGGCGGAAATGGCGGCGATCTCGGTTACAGCCAGAGTGCCAGAGTTTTGGGTAGATCACCCGCGCCTCTGGTTTTTGCAAACTGAAGCAGTTCTTGCGCCGCAGAAAATGTCGGACGAGGCCCGTTACAACCTCGTCATCACCAAACTATCGAAGGAGGCTATCCAGCAAGTTACGGATATCCTCATATCACCACCGGACACTCAAAAGTATGACGCATTAAAAGGGCGCCTCCTTACAATATATGAGGAGTCGGAGACGCGTCAAATACAAAAGCTAATCAGCGAAATGGAGCTCGGTGATCAGCGGCCGTCACAGTTGTTGCGACGTATGAGGGATTTAGCGAGGAGCAAGGTACCGGATGATACCCTTAAAATATTATGGCAGGGGCATCTACCTCCCGCCGTACGTGGCATAATTGCAGTTACGGAGACGAGCGAATTAGATGTGCTCGCTAGAATTGCAGATAAGGTGGTGGAAACTAGCTCGCCACTTGGGGTCGCAGAAGTGAAGCTCGCTGAATCATCCAGTTCTACAGGCTCTATGGATGTTGTGATTGCGGAGATACGGAAGATGAATAAACGGATCGATAACCTGACCAACGCACAGATGTCCGGCTCCCACCGGTCACGTTCCAGAGGACGCTACCAGGGCAGGAGCGGTACTCCTGCTGACACCAGCTCGGCGAGGAAGTCGAAGAAACCGGATTGGCAGTGTTTCTACCACTTCCGTAACAATGAAAGGGCCCACAAATGCATTCCTCCTTGTAGTTGGAAGTCGCAGGGAAACTAGGCGAGGTACAGTCAATGACGGGACCCTGTGCCGTAAGTAACAACCGTCTGTGTGTCACGGATCGTACAACGGGATTTCGATTCCTTGTGGATACTGGGGCTAATGTGTCAGTGCTCCCCGCGCGAAGTGCTCGTTGTGATACTAGTGCTAGTTACAAACTCTATGCTGCGAACGGTACAGAAATAAATACTTTCGGAGTGAAAACATTAGTGCTAGATTTAAAAATGCGTAGACCGTACCGTTGGACCTTTGTACTAGCGGCAGTGAACCAGCCCATTTTGGGCGCAGACTTTTTAATATACCACAAACTGTTAGTTGACTTAAGTAATCGTAGGCTAATCGATGAAGTGACACACTTAAATATTGTAGGTTCTATTGTATCTAGTACCCAACCAACGTTGAGTACTTTGGATGAGTCACATCCCTATTTTAAGCTCTTGTCCAAATACCCTGATATAACGAAACCTGTTTCTTTTAAGGATACGCCTAAACATACAGTTTTTCATCATATAGAGACTACGGGTCCGCCGGTTCATGCGCGCGCCCGCCCCTTGCCTCCCGATAGGTATAAGAAGGTTAGTGACGAACTTCGAATTATGCAGGAGTTGGGAATTTGTCGTCCTTCGAAGAGTCCATGGTCGAGTCCGTTGCATGTTGTGCCGAAAAAGAATGGAGAAATCCGTCCTTGCGGTGATTACAGACAACTGAATGCCGTTACGAAGCCCGACAGATACCCAATTCCGCGCTTGCATGATTTTACCTATATGTTGGCGGGAAAATGTGTTTACAGTAAAATCGATGTGGTTAGAGCGTACCACTGTATTCCAATTGCTCCTGAAGACGTCGAAAAGTCCGCAATTATTTCGCCGTTCGGGTTACACGAGTTTCCCCGTATGTGCTTTGGTTTACGCAATGCGGCACAGACTTTTCAGCGTTTCATGAACAATACTGTCCTTCAAGGTCTAGGAATTGAACGAGAAGACGGGACTTTTAAACCTAGCTCAGAGTTCATATTCTGTTATATTGATGACGTAATCGTTGCCAGCGATTCGAATAGTAGACACGAACAACACTTAGAGGTCTTGTTTAAACGTCTGAACGATTATGGTATAACGATTAACTTGGCAAAATGTTCATTCGGGCAGTCGCATATAGAATTTCTAGGACATGAGGTGACTGTCGAAGGCCTAAGGCCAGCTCTGGACAAAGTCAAGGCTATTATAGATTTTCCAAGACCTAAAACAGTGGCGGAGCTAAGGAGATTCATTGGTATGGTGACTTTTTACAGGCCACATCTACCTAATGCAATGTCATATCAGGCCGAGCTCGTGAAACACATCGGTGGTGCGAAAAAGAATGACAAATCACTAATTGTGTGGGACGACGCGGCCAATGAAGCATTCTTGAAAAGCAAGCAGAGCCTTCAAGAAGCCGCGACGTTGTCTTACCCCGCACCCGTCACTACCCTAGCGTTGATGACGGATGCATCAAACACTTGTGTAGGTGCGGTACTACAACAATTAGTCGACGGTCATTGGAAACCATTGGGTTATTATTCACGCAAGCTTACTGACACGCAAGTCAAATATAGCACGTACGATCGCAAACTGTTGGCTATCTATTTAGCTATCATTCATTTTAGGAAGATATTTGAAGGAAGAGCGCTTACCATCTACATTGATCATAAGCCTCTTACCTACGCTTTTTCTAAGCTACCTAGTGACAAAGAAACGCCGCGAAGAACTAGACAACTTATGTACATTAGCGAATTTACAACAGACATTCGATATGTTGTAGGCAACGATAACATAGTTGCTGACTCGTTAAGCCGTGTAGAGACAATATCATGTCCAAGTAGTCTAGATTTCGAAGAAATTGCTACCGCCCAGTGTGTTGATACCTACATAACACACTGGAAACGCGACGCTAGTAGCAACGTAAGCATTAAGAAGGTATCTGTACCTAGTACTGCGACACACATTTTTTGCGAAGTGTCAACCGACAGTATTAGACTTTATTTACCTATGCAGTTTCGTAAAGTAGCATTTGACTTAGTGCATAATCTAAGCCACCCCGGAATTAACACCACACGTAAGCTCGTGTGCCAGCGATATTTCTGGCCGGGTATGAATAAAGATGTCAATAAATGGGCTAAAACGTGCATCCAATGTCAGAAAGCGAAGGTTCAACGTCATACAGTATCATTTTTAGGTCAATTTGCAACTGCTGGACGTTTTGAACACATCCATATTGACATTGTTGGTCCCTTGACGACAACATCGGATGGTTATAAGTATTTGCTGACTATCATTGATCGTGCCACGCACTGGCCTGAAGCTTTCCCACTCAAAGATATAACTGCAGAGACAGTAGCCAAGCTCGTCTATAACGGTTGGATTACAAGGTTCGGAATTTGTCAGTATTTGACGTCCGATCAAGGTCGCCAATTCGAGAGTAGGCTTTTCTCTGAGTTACTGAAGTGTATGGGCGTGCACAGGATCAGGAGTAGTCCATATCATCCCCAAAGTAACGGCGCCATAGAGAGATGGCATAGATCAGCCAAGGTCGCTCTCAGGGCCCGCCTAAATACTGCTTCATGGGTTGACGAGTTACCTACGGTCCTATTAGGACTCAGAACCACGTTACGAAGCGATTCCAATCTAAGCGCCGCTGAGTTAACCTATGGTCGCACTTTACGGTTCCCTGGCGAATTTTTCGTATCATCAAAATCAGAAGCCACTGACCCTATAACCTTAGTACATGAATTACGGGATACAATACGTAAGTTGAGAGCCGTTCCAGAAAGACAACGAGATTCTCAGACTTTATTCATCCACCCAGATCTAAAGTCATGTGAATATGTTTTCTTAAGGAATGATGCGGTTCGTAAACCTTTGCAGGCTCCTTATGACGGCCCATATCGTGTATTAGGTCGGAATAGTAAAGTCTTTGCAAAGAGGCGTGAGACAGGGAGACGTTATATCTCCGAAACTGTTCACCGCTACATTGGAAGACGCCTTCAAGCTTCTGGAATGGCAAGGACTTGGCATCAATATTAACGGCGAATACATCACTCACCTTCGATTTGCCGACGATATTGTAGTCATGGCAGAATCCATGGAAGACCTCAGTACAATGCTCGAAGGCCTCCATCGAGTTTCCCAACGGGTAGGTCTTAAAATGAACATGTACAAGACGAAAATTATGTCTAATGCCCATGTTGTACCTACCCCAATATCAGTTGGGAACTCAGTTCTCGAAGTTGTTGACGAGTACATCTACCTGGGACAGACAGTCAAACTAGGCAGGTCCAACTTCGAGAAAGAGGTCAATCGTCGAATCCAACTCGGCTGGGCAGCGTTCCGGAATCTTCGCGAAGTCTTCTCGTCAAAAATACCTCAGTGCCTCAAGACAAGAGTCTTCGACCAATGTGTGTTACCAGTGATGACTTATGGCACTGAAACGTGGTCTCTTACTATGGGCCTCATAGATAAGCTCAAAGTCGCACAACGAGCTATGGAGAGGGCTATGCTCGGGGTTTCTCTACGTGATCGAATCAGAAATGAAGAGATCCGTAGAAGAACGAAAGTCACCGACATACCTCAGAAGATTAGCCAGTTGAAGTGGCAGTGGGCAGGGCACATAGCACGCAGAACAGATGGCCGATGGGGCCGAAAGGTTCTGGAGTGGAGACCACGTACCGGCAAGCGCAGCGTAGGTCGTCCACCGACACGGTGGACAGATGACCTGAGGAAGGTCGCAGGACGACGTTGGATGCAGGCCGCTTCCAACCGGTCCTTTTGGAAAACCATGGGGGAGGCGTATGTTCAGCAGTGGACGTCCTACGGCTGAGATGATGATGATGATGAGTAAAGTCTACACACTTCAACTACCTAATAGACGCTTAAGTGTATCTATAGTTTATTATTTTATAATTTGTTCCTAACAGTAATATCGAGATTTGAACTAAATGCATACTCGTATTTAAAATGCCGAGTTGATTTTGCAATTGTTCAAAGTCCAATTAGTTGAGACATAAATGTTTACTTACGTGTTGATTTATCTAGGTTAAGTTTTTGTACCTGTAAACGTAATTTTTGGAGTGACATTATTTGGTTGTATTTAGTAGCTGTAACACGTTCCATGATACTGGTGAACATGGGGAAATCTCAGTCTAAGGAGGAGCAGATTATTATTGCTCAAAATTCCACGGAAGTAGAGGCACACATGTCACGGCAGAACATCATGACCATAGTTATTGTCGGGTTACTCCTGTTCGTTGTGGGATGTTCAATGATCCGCAAGGTTCGACGTGGCGTTCGGCGGCAGTTCAGTAGCCGCATGAGGGCATGGCTCCGTGAAGAAACGGGTGGGCCAGCACCACCTCTTACCCGCGTGCAGGTTTCGCAGCCTTCGGTAGCAGTCGCAAGTCTCGCAACAAACCCCGCACCTGCTCCTACCCACTACGCGTAACATGGTGTGTGTGTGTTACTAAGATACAGATCGCGTATTTTTTTTTCTCTCGTTACTCCAAAAGTTATGTTTCAATATGGTAGAGTTATATTATTTTTATACTTACAAAATTTTTTGTTTGTTTATGTGTACCTATAACACGTGTAATGTTAATGTCTACGTTTTTATTATACTTCAGTTATTTTATGTATCGTGCCTGACCCAGATGAAAATGTAACGCTAATAAAATTATTGTATCAAGTTGTTATCAGTAGGTATACCTATATAAGTGCTTGGTTGTTGAGACACCTGGCGAGCGCCGCTGACGATCGTATTACATTACCGCGCTGTCAGCAGCGTTGGCCACGGTGCAATGACGTACGTGCTCTGTTATAGCGATTTATAATGAGCGATGTTTTAACCTTGATCTATGTTAATAGTTTTGGTATTTGTTTATCTTTTATTTTCCAAAAGGGGGTGGTTGATGTAGCGACACGTATTGCACATGCAGCGAATTTCGCTGACATATAAAATCCATTGCGAGCGTTGCATCAGTCGTCACCCGGAGGGCACGGTAGGCAGACAATTAACTAGGCTCGCTTAGCGTATGTAATTAATTACGAAATATTGTAATTTAAATGTTTATTAAATACCAGTGCTATATATGGGACTCGCTAATTTATCGCCGACCCACGTAGTGATAAGGACTAGATACCTATATAGGCTGAGTACTGGTAAAGTAGCTTATGCTGAGTCGGGGCTCTTTCATGGCATTACGCAACATTATTATGATGGTTGTCCTATTTTGTTAGTATTTCTGTATGTTATGTTGTGTGATGTCCTGAATAAAATTATTTTCTTTCTTTCTATCAGTATCATTCAAATCTACAATTCTATGCTCTGGGTGGCACTGCAACTATCATAGGCAAGGGTAGTGCTTAACATCAGGTCTTCTATAAAAAATAACGACGTAATAAAACGTATATGCTGTATGTAGCAAGAATAGCGTAAGTAGACTGAACACACAGTTAGATTCGGAAAAACATCTGCGTCGAATATAGTCTGGGTCTCATATCACTACGACAAAAAATTTGAAAAATGTCTTTGTTCATTTTGCTGTAAGTCACTAAAAACGGTGTTTTAACACTTTTACCTACAGCAAAAGTGCGTTTTATTATTAAACATCTGATATAAATTACAGCACTATTTCTTAATTTTTTTTGGCTCTGGTGAAAAGGTAGGTTTTGGCTACTTAAGCTAATTTAGTTTTCTTGTATCGTTAATTTGAAAAGTCGTTTAATTATAAGCAACTAGGTACTCATTTTTAACAGTAAGATAGTCATTTGAAATGACGAAAAATGTCTTGTCATGCATGACAGATGCAGTGAGACGCACATTGCTATACCTTACATGATACTTTTGTTTGAAGCAGTTCATAATAACCAGCTACTTGGTTTCCTCTATGCCAGTTACGTAATTGTCCAGTTGGACACGTTGCAAGGAAAACTACTTCGATAAATTATTTTCCTCCTTCGTGTCTGATCATAAAGTTGGAGTCGTGAAAGTCACTGACCGCACTCATGTGAATATACTGTATAAAAGTTCAGATGACAATGTCATATAAAACGTAATATTGTTCTTGTAACAATATTGTTACTTAATGTAAAAAACTCTTTTAGTGCGTTTAACAAAATGAGCCTTTTTGACTTCAAACAGGAGGTTCGCAATCAAATGTATGTTTTATAAAATAATTATATTGAAATATCTTGAAAACTTAAGTTAGATTTAGGATAGGGGGTTTCATAGTGAAATTAGTCTGAAACGGTGTAAACTATACGACCTTAAGGGGAATAAGTCGACTTAATCAATAACCTTGTATACAAAAACAGTTTTGTTAGTTGCACCATTCATAACTCAAAAAGGGCTGGACCAATTTTTATGACTTGTGTGTTTTTCGATTTGTCATATCTCTATGTGTATACTTTTCATCATCATCCATAGCTACGTAGCCAAAACTGCTGGCGTAGCAGGCCGTTGCATTTTAATTATTTATGTGGTTTTAAGATTTGTCAAATCTCGGGCAAGGACATAATGATACTTTTCATTATCATCATCATCCATCCCCACGCTGGTGAAACCGCGGGGCGCAGCTAGTATAGTGTAAACAAGCAATAAAACAACCAATATAGAGTCTTTATTGTACGTTTGCATCCGACTGTACTTCATCGGCCTTATTAATAAACTCGGCTTACACCCGGAGTAGTCAAAACATCTATCTGTCAATTTTTCGCTTGCAGTAAATTTCACACGTGAAAGCAAGACAAAGCATGTTACGCCTAATATAGGTTTACGCAACGTTTATTAATAAAGTCTCATATGTTTTACAATATCACCACAATTTATCACATCACACACATTTCTATCTCACCCTTGACGACCTAAACACCACAACCTAAAAACTATCCAACGAAACACGTTTATCTAAAGCAAACCGCACCAGAAGAACATAAATTCGGCAAAAGGGGATCGCTGGTCACAGTTTAAACAACAGTGACTATGTAACCCCGGTTGTAAAACCAAACTGCGGTCACCAACATCTATAAAGCTTTCAAGTAAATGTTTACGCGTGGCTGCACCCGTTTCCAAAGTTTGTTCGGTTCTTTAAATAAAATGAGCCTCGGAAAAGATGAGGGTACATCGGTGTAACTCGGGAGCGGGTGTGTCACATTTGAAAGTTCGTTCGGTGATTTGGTTGGGTAATTAAGCACTTTAGATCAGTTATTGTAGATAAAACTATGTGTTACAAGCATACTAGAAATATGCTCTAATGTCCAAAATATATATATATCATTAGGGGGAACTAGAAGGGACTACATATTAGTATCTATTTAGTATGTGCTGTCGTCTTCTCCATACAAACGTATATATTTTCGATCTCGATTACTTCTCTATATCTGTGGATATGTTCTTTTATATGACGTTATTTACAAATGCCATGTTTTAATGTAGCACAGTGGCACACTGACATATATATATATATATATATATATATTTTCGTAGGTAGTATCAGGTGAAAACTTGACTTTGACAGGCCGGTTGGTGCAGTTGGTAGTGCCCCTGTCTTCTGAGCCACTGGTCCCGGGTTCGATTCCCGGACAGGTCAAACATTTGTGTGCATGAACATGTCTGTTTGATTTGTGTCTGGGTGTGTATATACGTATGTATATCAGTCATCAGGTAACCATAGTACAGGCTCAGCCTAGTTTGGGACCTGAAGACCTTTGTGTGGATGTTGTCCCATATTATTATTATTATTTTTATTCAATCAATTTCACGGGTTTCACCCGGTCCTTTACAAAGGCATAAGTGGGGCTGTAGCCAACACTTAGAGGCCTGTTTGATATAAAAATACAATGTAGTATAAAAACAGAAACATTTTGGATGGAAGGTTACAGGTTATCTATTACAAAAATGGGTAAAATGGCATGGTTATTGAAATGTACTTATTAGTGATACGGGAGATAGTGGGCTATGGTCGAGACTACGGCACCTGCCAATTTCAGTCTCATCTTAAAATATTTATTATTATTATTATTATAAAACTAAGTAGCTTTAAGATGCGAAGGTATTCTATTAAAAAGTGTGAAATAACTGAAGTCGGTACCATGCTAATTAAAAAGTAGGTATACCTATTACCACAACATATATATACCGACTTCGACAATTTATTCCACACTTTTTGGTGTTGAAGTCATTAACAGTTTTTTGTAAAAAAATATACATATTTAAGCCCTTGCTACTTAGAGGATCGATTGTCATTCACCGTCAATGATGTTATCAGGATAGGCGTACCATTTTTCAGTTTTAGGAGCTCTAAAACTGCTTTACTGAATTTGATGAAATGGGAGTACTTCGGAAGTATACTATACAAAACAAAAAAGAATTGAGAATTGTTCCACAAATAGGGGAGAAATCAGCTAACATATACAAATAAAAATATTATTTTCTTTACAAGTGACAGAACAAAAGTGTATATACCAAAATTGATTTCATTTTTCTATTTATAGCAGACAAAAGATATAAAAATGTCGCAAACTCTCTCCCGTACCCCTTCCATTGAAAGAGCTCAAAAGCCTACAAAGACTTCCCCAACTTTGTCTGTCAACCGTTTTGTGCTGACGGTATAAATTTCCCCTTTAGTATTTCGCCGGTTTTATGATGAAAAATTACCCATTTTATTTATTTAGTTTGAACATTGATTGTGTTTTAAAAAAATTGATGTCTGTTAAATCGGTTTATGATCATTTCACGTGATAACGTCAAATGATAAGCCAAACGTGACAAGCCGAACGCTTAGGCCGATCGTGCTTCTCTATCGCTTGTTCCGCGCTCTCACTTGCACCCTCTGCTCAAGCGGAACGCAAGAATGAGTCTTATTTTTTTGTGCGTGCAGCCGGCGTTCATCGAATTATAAGACATTATCACGTCAAAACATTAGCTCGTTCTTATTTCCGTAAGTCTTTTTTCATATGAGTAATACTCGTACATAACAGCCGTGCGATTCTCTAAGAGCAAACATCGTTGCATCTTTGACAACATCCGTGAAACAAATGACCATGACAAGGAACGTTGGAAAAACAACCTTGTGTACAAGGGCGATATCTCATAAAGTGTATGGCATCGGTGATTTCGTCGACGAGCGCAACGACGAATCATTAGAGAATCGCACGGCAGGTTTTATGACTGGTCGGTTAGCGTAGTTGGAAGCAATCCTGCCTTCTTAGCAGCTGGTTCCAGATTCGATCCCCAGACAGGTCAAACACTTTCATGTATATGAATTTGTCTGTTCGACCTGTGGCTAGGTGAGTATGTATATCAGTTATCAGGTTACCAAACTTCACGCTCTGAATAGTTAAGAATCTGAAAACGTTGTGTGGATGTTGTCCCATATTATTATTAATAACTCTACTAATACGAGGGCAAGCTGCCAATTCATCGTTATAATTAAATGAACAGGAGTAGTGTTTATTATTAAGGGCTTCGTATAGACAATGATAAAAAGAGTATAACCTCATGGAAGACCTCAGTACAATGCTCGAAGGCCTCCATCGAGTTTCCCAACGGGTAGGTCTTAATATGAACATGGACAAGATGAAAATTATGTCTAATGTCAATGTTGTGCCTGCCCCACAATCAGTTGGGATTTCAGTTCTCGAAGTTGTTGACGAATACATCTACCTGGGACAGACAGTCAAACGAGGCAGGTCCAACTTCGAGAAAGAGGTCAATCGTCGAATCCAACTCGGCTGGGCAGCGTTCCGGAAACTTCGCGAAGTCTTCTCGTCATAAATACTTCAGTGCCTCAAGACAAGAGTCTTCGACCAATGTGTGTTACCAGTGACGACTTATGGCACTGAAACGTGGTCTCTTACTATGGGCCTCATAAGTAAGCTCAAATTCGCACAACGAGCTATGGAGAGGGCTATGCTCGGGGTTTCTCTACGTGATTTAATCAGAAATGAGGAGATCCGTAGAAGAACAAAAGTCACAGACATAGCCCAGAAGATTAGCCAGTTGAAGTGGCAGTGGGTGGGGCACATAGCACGCACAAAAGATGGCCGATGGGGCCGGAAGGTTCTGGAGTGGAGACCACGGACCGGCAAGCGCAGCGGAGGTCGTTCACTGACGCGGTGGACAGACGACCTGATAAAGGTCGCAGGATGAAGTTAGATGCAGGCCGCCTCCAACCGGTCCTTTTGGAAAATTATGGGGGAGTGTTATGTTCAGCAGTGGACGTCCTACGGCTGAGATGATGATGATGATGATGATAGAAAATTATAGTGATGTACACTCCCACGAGCAGTTAAAAAGAGATAGGGATAGGTCTTTATAGATATAGGTATTGCTAATAACATGGAAATAATGTAAATTACATTCCAGAAAAAAATATTGTTTTATGATGAAACTAATAAAGTAATAATCATTTTAATATTCAAAAGTATTTTATGGATAGTACGAAACAATTATGGTAAGCAAGACTTTTTTAATTATATGTATTACTTCGTAATGGATACAACTATGTACTCGTATGATAGCACATTGCGAAACCCAAATGATATCAGTTCGAATAAATCAAAATTACCGTTATATATATATATAGATAACTTACTGTTGTTTGAAATTATTTTTATAAACGCGTGCGAGAAGATGTTACCGTCGCCACCTTTTGAAAACGCAATGAGTAAACGTTCGCGCGTGTTTCTCCGATAACTAGAACGAGGCAACTGTAAGCGAAGTAATGAAATAGCAACTTTGTTTCACTCCATATCCGGTTTCCCCCCTCATTCCCCTACTCTTTATCCAAATATTTGCCCGAGCCAGGGTTTGAACCTGGGACTCCACGTTAGCCAAAAGCAACTGAGCTAACGGAGCCGTCACAAAACACACCGATAACAAAACATTATACTCGTAGGTACCTCAGAACTTCGATAAAATACGGACAACAAAAAGATCGTGCGATATCGGCACGGATAATAAATCTTATTGTAATTGCTATGCCAATACCGTCGTTCGATGATCAAATAACTCAACACAATGAAACAGGCTCATTAATATTCAGCCAATGAATTTATTTAGTGGGCTCCCAGTGGATTCCAAATCAAATTTTCGTGCTTATTTCAATTCTATTCCAATGAGATGGCATTCGTCTACGTGAAGTTGATACACTCGTGGTTGCTTAAGAACCGACTTCAATAAAAAGGAAGAGGTTACAATATGTTCGTGTGTATGTATTTTTGTGTATGTTGGCCAATTTCTTTTGTGAACTAATGCTCAATTTTTTTTTTGTTTGGTAGAGTATACTTCTGAGGTAAATTTCATCAAATTCGGTCTAGCAGTTTTTAAGTTACGAAAAGTGTTAAGCCTATCTTGATGATATCATAATTGACGGTTAATGACAATAGATTCCGTAAGTACAAAGGTCGCTAAGAATTAAATTAAAAACAACAAAGTAGATTTGGCATTAAGTTATAAATAATAATTGAAAATTTTACGGTGTTGATTAGGGAATTGGAATTGGAAATTGAGTCTTGCCTAAATACTTACATTATAATATAATGTAAGCTAAAAATACTTTGTAGTAAACATTTTTTTTACCATAAAATAGAACCGACTTCAACACTAAG
Organism: Selenia dentaria; assembly: GCA_917880725.1. Classification (NCBI taxonomy): domain Eukaryota; kingdom Metazoa; phylum Arthropoda; class Insecta; order Lepidoptera; family Geometridae; genus Selenia; species Selenia dentaria. The sequence continues at coordinate 26,829,999 of OU862893.1, forward strand.
AAGTGTGAAATAACTTGTTGAAGTTGGTACCATGCCCATCATATTATGTTAATAAAGTACTTTTGAACTATCATGGTACCGACTTCAACAAGTTATTTCACACTTATTGGTGTTGAAGTCGGTTCCATTTTTTGGTATTTTTTACTACAAAGGATTGTTAGCTTACATATGATTAAGTATTTAGGCAAAACAAAATCTACCTAATCAATAACGTTAAATTTTGAATTATTATTTATATATATAACTTAATGCCAAATCTACTAATACAGATTGTTTAATTTGTATTCTAAAATTATCCATTATGAGGTTATGTTTTGATTAATTATTTCTTGTCAATTACTGAACAAGAGGGAATGTCATTCCAATGTTGAGATCTCACCCTAATTGACATCAGTCATTTGTCACACCCCTATGCGCCCCATGTTTAAACGAATTTAACTAGATAACATAATTACTCGTCGCTAAGCAAACGTCGTTTCTGCCTATATTTCTTTCCCAATCTCAGCCGTGGGACGTCCACTGCTGAACATATGCCTCCCCCACTATTTCATTACTTTTATTAAAATATATACACATAAATAAGTACTTTGGTCAATCAACTTGCAAAAATTTATAGGTTGTTTTAAAAATAATGGTTTCATATCGTTTCGTTTTTTTTTATTTTTCACTCTATGAAATGATTCCTATCCTGATAAGATTAGATAAGTTGAAGATGAAACCAATACTGTAGTGGGGAGCCCCCATGAGGATAAATACATTCTCATGCTGGAGAATTTCCTAAAAAAGTATTTGCGTAACCTTTATAAAAGAACATACTATTTTTAACCCCATATGTATCCTACACTCTTTTTACTGGGCCAATTAGACTACGAAACATTGGAATTTAGGAGATCTCTTGCGTTGGCCAAATATACTCTTGGAGTTATAAGAAATAAAATAGACAGCGTAGCCCTAATCGAAGTATTTTTGAAACTATCTGTACCCGATGTGGCATTGGTTAGTCGGCTGCGACCGCGCAAGCATCGCGTCCTGCCGCACAATGCCGGCCACACCGTCCAGCACCGGCAGAGCCCGGCCGAGTGTGCGCGCGCGCTGTTTTGTTCTTTTTTTTTTTTACAACATCCACACAAAGGTCTTCAGGTCCCAAATTAGGCAGAGCCTGTACCTATGGTAACCTGATGACTGATATACATACTTAAATACATATACACACCCAGACACAGATCAAACAGACATGTTCATGCACACAAATGTTTGACCTGTCCGGGGATCGAACCCGGGACCAGAGGCTCAGAAGGCAGGGGTGCTACCAACTGCGCCAACCGGCATGTCATTCTGTTCTGTTCTTACCTCGGCGCCACATTGTGACCTGTTCGCGAGTAGGATTGCATCCCTGATGAATGAGTGCAAGAGAATGTGTGAGATGAATGCCAGAGAATCGAATGTGAATGAAATTAATTATTATTGAATACTATTTTTATGTTAATGATATATGAAGGATGATACTACAATATAATTTTCTTATACCTAATATTATGATATATACGTACCTTGTGTAGTTAGATTATTATATTATTATTTTCTGACAAATTGTGTAAACAATTGCTTATATATCTATTGTTACTTGACTGTATGTAACGCTTTGGTGCAAACTGTTATGTTACATACTGTAATTTACTAAATAAATGAATAAATAAATGAAAAATGAATAAATAAAAGTTAATATACTCACGGATCACTCATTTTCATTCGCTGTTTATTGAAACCTGTTATTATATAAGTTTATGTGCTTTGGTATTAAACCTTACCTTAAAATAGGCCAGCGGACGTGTTAAATTTGAAAAACAAAAAATTCAGGATGAAGAAAAAGAGGTTTGGAGAAAGAAATTGATAGGGACAGCTCTAGCTCTGGGAAGAAGGATTATAATTCCTTTAAGATTGGGGTTTCTAAGAGCCATTCTAATTCTTAAGCCCCAATGTTGAAACAATGAGCTATTGACGAATGTAATTATATGCTATTGTGAATACGAGGTGAGGCGTCAGCGCCTATAATGAAGAACCCGGTGTAGCCGGTTAAGACTATATTATATAGAAATCCCTTAATACTGAAACTGAAACTACTAACTAATAATTAATATAGGTATACATATTATATATATGAGACTATAAAACTTATAAAAAACTATAAGACTTATAAAAATAGTCCTTTCGAGACATTAAGCAGTATAATGAAAGAGGTAAACTCACAGAAGCAGTACGTTACATTGACATTAACCTACACTAGATTGCCCGCTGGAGTGAATTGAGACTTTGCCAGGTCATACTTTGTTTTTAATATAACTATATATTTCTAAAGTTTGGTTTTTATTATTGTTCTTTAGTGTAGTCACTATTCTTATATGTATGGTAGCGTATTACTCGGGGTCGTAACGGCAGTCACACTACAAGGTAGAACTAAATATCGTTAGTAAACTACAATGTTATTTTTGAAGTGATAAGTTCTTATGGGAGGGTAAACCGATTCGTTACGTAACGCGTTACGGTGCCAGTCTGTCTGGCTTCCCTTTCTCTCGCGCATCCTATCTCACTCTACCCACAGCGCTAGATTAGTTCAAGTTATCACTTCTGTTGGGCGTCCCGTGACGCACATTTATTTTTATTTTTCTTACGTCGTCCTAGGATAATCGGTACAAACACACTAATGATTGGTTCTGGTAATGGTTATTACCTTTATCTTATATTAAGTAGAATAAGTCCAATTTCAATACTCATGCTGCATGCTTTGTGTTTTGCAAACTTTGAATCCTGATATATTTTTATCTTGTTGATATACTCGTATCTAAAAAAATACGCTTCATTCAACGTTTACAAATATTATAATACCACAACTTTCATACTTTAATCCGACACCGAAAACGTTTACTTAGTAAAATACAAAAAGCAATGCGAACAAGCAAAAAATGTTGAATTACATAATTCCCTTGAAATGTCGACTGGAAACACAATGAAGCGAAAACAAAGGCGAAATAAACGGTTGAACAAAAAGCGGAAAAACAGTAAATACGATAAAAAGGCATCCGTTTGTACCAAAATTATTCTGTAGACAGACTGACGTGAGTTGGAGAGAAATTTAATATTAGCATAACGTAACTCAAAAGTGATTTACTTTCACAAATCTATAATACCTACTGCGTTTTGTAACCAGTGTGTCTATGTAATGAATAATTTCATAAGCGTACTGTATTCGAGTTCTTAACGCACATGTCATAAAATAGAATAAAAACATTAAGGCGCTGTCAGCTCAGCGCTTGGCTACGTTCAATCAAAAATTAAGGCGCGGTCATACCCTGATAATAGTAAAAAGCAGAATCTTTAAACATCGAGTGTAACGAAACAGTTCGATAATAATATATGAAAAAAAAACTTAGGTTAGAAAAGGAACAGGCAAAGAGTAATAACGGAACAGAATTCATAAATATTACTCGCTCTCTGCAGAAAAAAATCCTAAATGGGTGCATAAAAATAAACTTTCACATTCAAACTCTCCGAATTTTCAGCGATAACCTTATATAATTTTTTAGGTAATACATAGCCAACATAGAGTACTAAAGTAGTAACCAGCAGTTTTTTCAATTGTGTTAATATATATCGAAAGATATAAAGAAAACGTACAAAATTAACGCATTTTCGCATTACATCGTCCAATATAACAAGCGATTTTCAACCTTACGTAAAGCATCGTAAATTATTTTAAAATTGGGGTTGGACCGCGTCTTAAGAATACAAAATTCATACAACACGTACAAAATTCATAAAAAAATAATGTGCACTATTAAATAAAAAACATATCTGTCAATGTATTAAAAATTGCTATCTTATGATATTTGTTAAATGACAAATACAATAGTAAATAACCAGAAAAACTGTTTTATAGGTGAAATTAAGTGATATGTTTGGTTTTTATAAATGTATATACCTACTCTAGTATGTAAAATATGTTTTTAATTCCGTCAATGTGTACTTAGAAGTCCTAGAAATGTCATATTATTTTTTGTAGTTTAAATTCTGCTTATGAGATAAAATGCTTTTAAACCCCTCATTTTTATCATGATATGACAGGACCCTAAATTATGCCTTACAAAAGTAAGGCATCTATGGTAAGCTAATAGATACCTATCATCTAGTAAACCGGGGTTTCTCGCATATTATGATTCGGAATAAAGCCAAAACAACGAATCGTAGCGAAATCGTAATTAAATCGTAGCGTTGCCATTATTGTCGATGGTCTTTTGACGTTTGATGGAGGCATAATTGATCATCTGCTATAGAAATCATGGCGACCCGTGTAAGCTCTTATCACCAGATCGACGGCAAAATCTAATATCTAGAAGGAAGGCCGCCAGTCATATGACTGCTCTAATATAATATCACTATTTGCTTAAAAATATTTAAATTTTTATGTTTAAGTCTTAGAAAGAAGAAATATACCCCAAATTAGAAAATTTGTCCTCACGAATATTTAAAACTAGACCTTTGAAAATGCTTAATCGACATTATTTTTTGTGTAATAAATATTCATTAAATACTTTATTCTGATATGTTCACCAAAACACGATTTGAGAAATTTCACTTGATAGAAGAAAAACGCAAAATTTCCATAAAACACCCTTGAAAACGTTGTCGTCGATGTAATAAATTAACTTCTTTCAGTTTTTAAGAAAGATATATAAACAATAAAGAATGTATACAATCCCAATAAACATTGAAATACTTCAGTTTCTCTGTAAAAGCGTAAAAATAATACAAATATTGTAAAGCATTTGAAGCGCTACCTTACAGCTTCTCTACCATTTCGCCTTAAATGCATTCTTCATATTTTATTGTTTTATTAGCATTCCAAGATAAAAATGATTTATAACCATCACAGCGAGACGGCGAGATTCAAATGACTGCTGCCATCTTTGCAGGTATAACAACATTTTAAATACGAAACAAAGCAAATAAGAATAATTTACTCATCTGGTTTTGAGATACCAATAATAAAAGTAACATATTCTTAAGTAAGTTTAGTTGTCGATTTATTAAACTTTTAAATTCAAATTGCTGTTCCAGTCTTTCTTGTGTTAAAGATGTTTTCACCGCCTTATCAGATTCGAAATTTTGTCCCATTACAATAGAAATAATTTCGAGTCAATGTATGTAAATGTATGGTGTAGAACAAGTATGGTAGAAAACGGAAAGTGCCCAATGGCTACTTTTGTAGTTTTGAGGCTGTCCGTTGTGCAATCAGTGGACAAGTGTTATCGCGAAGGAGTTGACACATCTCAGTTGTTGACCAATTCAATGTTGTCTGTCATTATTTGCAACTTTTCACAATATAACTCTGCAGTTAAATGTTGTTTTGGGTCTCAAGACAAACTGTCTAAAGCAATTCTGACTATACGCTTGGAAGCAGAGAGTTTTTATTTGAGTATATTTGCGTTTGGGACATGGGCTGTCCTCCTTGTGTACCTCCCTTGTGTCCAACCAGTGCAACGGACATTTTCAATTGTCACACAAGATCCACTTTTCATCACAAGTGACAATCCGATTCAGAACCCCTAATTTGTACATATTCAACAAGTTAAGGCAAGCTTCGACCTGATTTTGTTGTTGTTGTTCATTGAGTTCATACGGTCTACACCCTCTGAGCTTTTTATATAATTTCACGTAAATTACTCAGTGTCGTGTTGTTAAAAGCTTCAGCTAGTTTTGACGTACTTTGAGATGAATCTTCCACTATGGTTTTCAATTCACCGTTATCGATTTTCATTTCCGGCCGGCCACAGGGTTCATTGAAGAATTGAAATTGAAGATTTCTCAGAACGGAAGCGATTAAATCATAAACGCACCGTGCACTCATTCGCGGTACCTGCCGTGCGATTCTCTAATGATTCGTCGATGCGCTCGTCGACGAGCTCACCGATGTCAGATACTTAATGAGATATCGCCCTTGTAAATAAGGTTGATTTTCCAACGTTTCTTGTCATCTCGTCATTTGTTTCATGGATGTTGTCAAAGGTGCAACGATGTTTGCTCATAGAGTTCGCACGGCTGGTTCATTTGTTGATAGTGCGCGTCGCTTGAGCTGCGTTGGTGCCAGGACGGATGTCGTATTCGTAATAACAATGTATATTTTTACAGTCACAGAATCAGCCATATTGCTCTGCGGGACAATCAATTCGAGTTAAGAATTCTACACAATAAAAGATAACGTTACCATATTACCACACCACTTTTCACATTTTTGGATATTGGCTTTTGGCATTAGTCTCATGTGAATCATTACTGAATAGACTTTTCACTAAAAGTGATTGTATTGTGATGTGTGTCTGTCGGCGCGTTGAGAACTTTTGGGGTGAACAGAAATCACGGAACTCGCGTCATTGCCACCGTCATGTAACGCTTTGTCATAGATAATGTAGTTTTCAAGTTAAAAGTTCTTGTGATGATGGTTGCCATATATATACTACCTTAGATATAGTCTCAATAGGGCGAATTCTGTGATACTACGAGTACCCCTCAACAAATGTCAACAAAACGGTATATAATAATAATAAGTATATTTATATATATAAGTATATTTATACTTCCATAGCCCACTATCTTCCTTATCACTAATAAGTTCATATCAATAGCCTGGCCATTTTACCCATATGTGTAATAGTTATAAGTACCATGTTACCCATCATCCAACATTTTTTCTGTTTTTATACTCCTTTGTATTTTTATACCAAACAGGCCTCTAAGTGTTGGCTACAGCCCCACTTATGCCTTTGTAAAAGACCGGATGAAATCCGAGATTTTGTTTTGAATTAAAGAAATAATAAGAATTGTTCGTAATTTTTTGCAGGACGAAATAACTCAGGACTTAAATACTGAAAATGAGATCCCTTGGCTTAGGCCCGTGGGTGTCATAATAACACCGACATTTTTTAAATGACGAGGAAAAAAAACACTATAATAATAATAATAATATAATAATAAACACCGCGGACCCTGATTCTCCCTGGGGCTAAATGAGACCCCTGACCCCCAGCTTGCCTTAATTGGCCGTCTAGGCGTAGAGACGCAAGAGCAAGTAACAGAAAGCTCCAAGGGTGGAAGTGTTAAAGGGCATAACGCCGGTAGTAGCGCTCTAGTGAAACCGCAGCACACCTCTCGACACCCTTCAGCCATCCACACCAATGTTGCCCCTTTTGTCACCATTGATGGTGGCTCTTATGGAGGGCCCGTTTAGTGGGTGGCAAGTCACCACCTGCCCAAAAATTTATAATGAGACTGAAATTGGCAGGTGCCGTAGTCTCGTCCATAGCCCACTATCTTCTTATCACTAATTAGATCATATCGATAGCCTTGCCATTTTACCCATTTTTATAATAGATATACCATGTCCCATCCATCCAAAAGTTTCTGTTTTTATACTACATTGTATTTATATACCAAACGGGCCTCTAAGTGTTGGCTACAGCCCCACTTATGCCTATGTAAATGACCGGGTGAAACCCGTGAAATATGTCAAATAAAAGGAATAATAATAATATTTATTCATATAAAACTTCTTTTACATGTTTACAAATGACAATATAGAATTGTTGTATTTTATGATAATTTACACACAGCTAATAGAAGTGCTTGATACATGTATAGAATATAGGTATCAAAAGGGTTGACAAACACCATAGATAGAGTATCCCCTCACCAGTCGATTGTCAATATAACAATGAAATTTCTATTGTGTCTGGGTCGTTCGACTGATGAAGTAGTTTGTATACACAAACACCAATAGTCGCTGCTCCTGAGGGATATGCAGTTTTTTCGAAATAATTACTTATTATTCACATGTTTACATAATTTTAAATATTTAACAATATTGTTGTGTAGCAGGTAGAATATTTTATTTTTTTACGTGTAAAATGTATCTATAAACCGCGTGGCTAATACTTGTAAAATTTGCAAGTATCCACTGACATTTCCCATCAGGCATGCTTGTTTACTTTGACATGAAAATTATTATATAATTCGTTTTTAAACGAATGAAATGAAGGGTAAATGAAAGGAAGAAAAAAAATATTCAGGACATCACACAACATAACATACAAAAATACTGACAAATAGGACCATCATGTTGCGTAATGCCATGTAAGAGCCTCGACTCAGCATACGTTAGGGTTACCCAAGCACTGATTTTCAGTCGGCGCTCCTCACTGAAAACAACCTCACTAAATGAAACTAGTAGCCAAATAACTTTCCCAGCAGACATCGCGCTACTGATGTGTCGCTGCAAAACTACTCGTAACATTGTGAACTTTTCCGAACTAACACGGCTAATGCACTTAGCTGATTGCACATCCAGTTTAGTTCATAGTTATCACGTCCCCGTGGAACAACTTACCTGGAGAATAATTTTGTAAAAGCCTCTATAGGGTGCATTTCTAACGTTGTGCGTTTGTGTAATAAAAGTCCAAACACAGAGTTACGAAGATTTTGGGCTGATTTGTATGCGGTATGCTCATTGTTATTGTTGTGATCAATGATTTTTATAATCATTGGTTCAGATACTTTTTATTTGACTTAAATTAAACGGGAAGTCATCGGTTTAAATCAGGTCACTCAAATATTATCAATACATTGGTACATAAAATACGCGTATACACATACAGTTTGTTAGAGTATTTTACTTGTAATGTAAGTGTAAATGTAATGAGACATATTATATTGTACCCTGGTTTTGACAAAGCTTTTATAAATCATAATAGTAATATGTAATATAGAAATAAAATTGTGCTCATATATTGTACAGAACATAATATATAAAATGTGTAATATTGATATAGAGAGATAATATAGTAATATACCAATTTAGTTAGTGGGAAAAAAGGAGTATTCAAGTAATTATTTCAAAAGCAACTTAGGATTCGATCCCACGTAAAATATCTGGCTAAATCTACTGTATCCTTTGAAGGATACTTTATCGAAGCATTTGCAGCTGTGCGCAAATATAACCAATATTATTAACGATTTCACATCTTGGATGTGACATCACATTTTCCACAGTAAACAATTATACAAAATGAACTATTTATCTAAATTGCACAGAAATACAATAACATTCTTGATACTATAATACTTGCAAATTTGACAAGTACCAACTACATAAGTTTTGCGAACCGATGAACATTTATGAGCTGTAAAGCAGACATACTTGGATCTCCGATCAGGTTGCCATTAGATACCCAAGGTGTCCCTGTTCTGATAATATTATTTGTCTTTTAATCTAAACTCAACCTGACTGGCAAATACGCTGACTGCAGGGAGCAGTGAAGTCATGTGTTGTTAGAGACCAAGACCCACTTTGCAGACACCGCACCATATTGTTAAATAATATACCATCTTATAAATAATTGTACCTATAACAAAATTAGGACAACATACCACATCCATCGTTGTTCCTCTTTCTAGCGTGAATGTCAAAGAAATTAAACGCATTTTTACAGCCCCAATAAAAAACGCGTAAGAGTTCATATAAAAATAAATAATTGAATCCCGAGGGATCCGGATTCCGGATCGTCTAAATAGTACCGGTTGAGATTGAGATTGTAAGGTATTTTTTTTCAAAAGGAACAATAACGACCTAGGGGGTTTTAATGCAAATAAAGTCAAATTCATATAATATCAAAACCGAATTAACTAACGTAGTTAACCGAAGATGTCTAGATAGGTTTTGGGCATGTCACATGCCCATCCTCAGGGAGTTTTTAAGCGGCAAGATCGGTGATCGCCGCGAACTCACGAGAATTTTCAAACTAAAAAAGTCAGATTCATGAATATTTCAAAGAATAATCTTTTTATACAACAATGACGAGACGGGTCGCATGTTAGAGCTCTTACACACGGGTGGCATGTTCCCAACGGCAGAGGTAACTGCAGCTGTCGACACGCGTCGACGGCAGTTGCTGACGCTTCGGCGGCAGCCTTCGACTTTCTAACTTTGAAGACCAGCGGCGGTCAGGTTAGGTGTCAGAGCAGAATTCAGAATAGATTCCTTCCTAGACTTTTGTGCTTTAAAGTTCATCGCGGTGATTGAATAAGAAAAAGAGCTCGACTGCAAATAAGATTACAAAATACTTACTAATTACTAAGGACGCAATACATATATCGTTGCGATGAGTGAAGTTAAGGCTTTGTTCTTTCAGCGAACAGGCTAATTCTGCCACGAGCAATTGATTATGGTAGCATTACTACAAGCTATACCTACGACTTCAACTCATGCATGCATCGCACACATAATAAAATGTTATCTATTATTATATAAATCATTTTATCTTTGGTATAGTATTATAAAGAGGAAAGATTTGTTTATTTGTTTGAATTAAATAGACCCCGAAACTACAGGACCGATTTAAAAAGTTTGTTTCACCATTAGAACCCTACATTGTCCATGATTAACATTATGATTCATCATCATCATCCATCACTACGCGGGTGTAACCTCGGAGCACAGCTTGTTATAAACAAACTTTTACACTTACTATGGCCGATTAAGAAGATAAAGAGCACACACAAGGAGCGCAAAATTTGCGTAAGCGTAATTATCATATACTAATCAATATGAATAAATAACCACAAGATCATTACAGACCACAATCACTCGGATTCGGCAAACACAAGAAGTTGCCCTGATTAAATTTTTCAGCAACGTTTTTATTTACATTTACGAGGTAATTCAACGAAACGTACCAGATTTGGCCGCCCTATATACGAGTACAATGTTCTATATTTCCCACAATACAAGAATTCTGGGCAGTAAAAGCGCACTCAGACGCTGTAGGAAGTAAAATAAAAGAGATTCTATGTGGTTTACGTTTACGGTCCGCATTGTGAAATAATCTGCAGTTGAAGACAGTACCGGAGCTCAATACTAATTCTATAGTTAAAAAAGAAACATTATTTTTATTATTCAATCACCGCACCGCGCTGAACATTGAAACATAAAAGTCTGTAACACTGTTTTAAACTATCACGGTTGTTCTCTAAAATTATATGATTATTAACGGGATATTTACCGTGGTAAGGTTGTGGAATGGGCTCCCGATATTTCGGCGCAGTTACATGCACCATGTTCACGGGAAGACTGAAGAATGCGGGTGGTTGGTCAAAAAGTTTAAAAGTTAGGTGCAGACATAACGATCTACCCTCTTTCTTAGTCTTTTGCTACGGTTATCACTGGAACTCGAACTCGATCCTAAGTCCCGACAAAACACACTCACTGTATCACTGCGTATAGTATTTTGAACACATTTTGAACGCGGACTTTTATTTTTAAAACAACCTAATACTGGATTCCACGCACTGGCGAGTTGAAAACCATCACCTCGATTGAAATTCTGGCATTTCGAGATCTCAATAGTTTCCTTTACTAGCCTTGGTATGTAATGGCGTTCGGTGGACAAGATTTTAGGGTTATGGAATTCAATCCAGTGGTTAGGACCCGCGTCCAGCAGATGCTCAGCTGATGAGCATCTGCTGGACGCGGGTCCATGTAACTGCGCCGAAATATCGGGAGCTCATTCCACAACCTTACCACGGTAAATATCCCGTTAATAATCATATAATTTTATAAAAGTCTGTGTCACAATACAAATATATGTTACAAATAAAGAAATAAGAATAAAATAAACATACAATTAAAAATATTTCACAAAAAATTAAAAGTGTCACAATGGGTGGTCTAATCGCTCAGAGCGATCTCTTCCAGGCGACTATGCACGGAAAGAAATAGGCATAAACTTATAAAGACGGTATTATGCCTAATTAACATACGTTATATTTGATTCATCTTCATCATCATCTATCACCATGCGGGTGAAACCGCAGAGCGCAGCTAGTAATTGTATATACAGTTGATTTGGAATACTTATACTTACACTTACTTATACTTACGGCGCGGTGGTGATAAGTAGAACTACGCCGGTTGAAACCTGTAGGTAAGTTAAAAATATTTGCCTATGTTGATGATAGATACGCCTATATTTCGGTGTAAGCACATAATAGAAACAAAATGACTCGATGATGAGTCATGACTTATGGCACTGAAGCGTGGTATCTTACTATGGGCCTCATATATAAGTTCAAAGTCGCAAAACGAGCTATGGACCAACCAACCAACGCATTAGCCAGATAACAGCAAAATAAAATCACGTTAAGTAGTTTTGATCTTTACTATGTAAAGCTATTATCAAAGACTTGTTTATATTTATAATTCTTGTTTTATCTTATGGTGCTCACAAATTTTACAATAAACTTATACATTTACAATAAAATGCCATGCGTTTTAATAATTTGCATTTAAAGTCATTGAATATGTACCTAAGACAAAATTCATTTACCACATTTTTATAGCAGCGGACATTTGCAGGAAAGTAAATTCCAAAATGGGTGTACAAATACACTAATGTAGCAACAAAATGACTTAGTTTATATTTTTTTTGCAGTATTTATTTATATTATGTGGTTATTAATCAGCTGTTACTCAAATTATAGCGAGTTATTTTGTGCCCAAATTGCTTGAGTATTATTTGTATAAGCGCTTACGCAGACGTTCACCCATCATCTGTGGCAGGTTTAAGTCCCCAGAATTGCTTTCGTTCAAAAGTTATTCAGCCAGTCTGTGTTGGATGATGCTCGGGGTGTGTCTACGTGATCGAATCAGAAATGAGGAGATCCGTAGAAGAACGATAGTCACCGACGTAGCCCAGAAGATTAGTCAGTTAAAGTGGCAGTGGGCAGGGCACATAGCACACAGAACAGATGGCCGATGGAGCCGGAAGGTTCTGGAATGGAGACCATGGACCGGCAAGCGCAGCGTAGGTCGTCCACCGACACGGTGGACAGACGACCTGAGGAAGGTCGCAGGACGACGTTGGATGCGGGCCGCTTCCAACCGGTCCTTTTGGAAAATTATGGGGGAGGCATATATTCAGCAATGGGCGTCCTACGGCTGAGATGATGATGATAATTATCTATATTAATTCATTATTAGCTTATAATATCTCTCCTGGCACTAACATCTGATGATGATGATGATAATGGTTCTAAGAGCCATTCTTATTCTTAACCCTAATGTTGAAGCAATGAAGCTATTGAGGAATAATAAGCAATTGTGAATACACGAGGTAAGGTGCGTCAGCGCCCCTATTCGAGCAATAATCCGGTGTCGCCCGATTAGACCTACATGTGTAAAAGTCCTTTCGAGGCAAATAAGAAGTTCATTGATAATGAAACATTTATTTAAAATATATTTAAAAATGTACCAACTATAAAAAAAAACATACAACTATTGGCAAAAGGTATGTGCTTAAAGTATAAACACTGTTTTACACTGTATGGTTCCAGCCAACGGAACGTTGTTGTTAATGCGAGAAACAACGATAGTGTTAAGAAAGTTATATTCAAATGCTTACTATTCCTGCTGTCTAGATTTTGTTGCTTATTTACACAGAAAAAAACTAAAACATTTTTTTTACGACAGTAAGCACCAAATCGCGTTAGTAAGTAAACAAGGTTAAATATTTTATACTTTGAAACAAGAAAAAGTATAATAAAATATGGAAATAATTAGCATTATAATTTTATTATAAATACCAAAGTATGAATGTTTGTATCGCTTTAGTTTGAAATTCACCCTAAAACTATAAAAATGCTACATATAAAAATATTATCATTTCAGTCGAGATTATAAATTTTTCATACTGTCTGTATTGTACTTCAAACACGCTATGTTAACTTTGGATTTGACTAAAGTTCAGTTCAGAGGAGCTCTTAATGTCTTTCAGAACGGGATATCTTATTAGCATTGTTTAGCTTTTGAATATTTTGGGCAACATCGGAATATAGGCATCTACACTGACGCATATATGTACTTTGACATAATTTTATGTTAAGGGCATAGTCATCATGTTAGACATTAATCTCGATTAAAAAAAATATTACTCTTTGTTTAAACTATAAACGTACTTTCAGAAAACTGGGCCGATCAATCAATAAGTCGTATGATGATGGTAAGAATATCTACAACTGCTCATAAAAGTTTAAGTTTCTAAAAATATACAAATTAATATATAAGATATATCACTCAATGCTGCACGGAATAAAACATATTTACAAAACCACTTACAAAACAGATTGAAAATAGTCTTCACAGAAAGTGAAAATTTGTTCCGTAATTTGCTACAGTACTTTTTGAACCTCAATACTCTTCTAGAGTAGATACTACTTGTTAGATCTGGATTTGGAGTGGTCGCTGATAAGCTCAGAAAAACTTCAACTTGGATGCACAACAATAAGTTTTTTTCAATTAAATTGAAGAGTCTTTGTTCAAAATTAGACTCGGAAGCATGAAAGCACTCAGTTGAAAAGGCCAAACTGTTAACTAGTTAGTTAGATACATTAGATATTATATTTTTACAGCCAAAATTAATAGAAGTTCAAAATTGTACTTGGAAATATCTACATGAAAGCGTCATTCCATTTCTACTATCACTATATCCAACAAAAAACGGCTAACTGGCACTCCTCAAAATCTAATTAGTCCGTATCCACTTGAAAGTAAATGTACGAGTAATTTACCTCCTCCAAAACCCGTACTAACCTGAACCGATGTCAAGAACACTCAGACACCAAACATGTGCCTATAATTTGCACGTTAGAGAGCCAAGAGCTCTCGAGACACTTGACTCTTGAAACCTACGTGATTAAGAGCCGAGGGAGTCTCTTTTTATAATAAAACGGCCGATTATTAAAATTCCATAAACTTTTGGGAATCATTTTATCTTCAAGTTGGTCACATTCTAAGAAAAGAAAATGGGATTACAACATACATTTGTACTATTAAGAGTTTGGCAACTATTTTGGTATAGTTATCATGTTGTTATATAGTTAGCATGTTGTCGTTTGTTAACCACCAAAGCATCCCGTGCACGTTATGGTGTTTAATTATATCCAGGAGTAATTGATCAGCTGTCTGACGTTTTAGAAGCTTTGTTGATATTCGTAAGAATTTTTTTAAACCTTTCGAAGAACTTCATATTTTTAACTTATTGAGCACATCTAGTTCAGGGAAGGTCTAACTCGTTTATCATACGTAAGGAGTTCAAAATAAGAAAACGGAGATCTATATTGGAACGAAAACTTAAGGCTCAAACTATTCTAGCCTTAGG
The DNA here is from genome assembly GCA_917880725.1 of Selenia dentaria. Lineage (NCBI taxonomy): Eukaryota > Metazoa > Arthropoda > Insecta > Lepidoptera > Geometridae > Selenia > Selenia dentaria. The sequence goes on from OU862893.1 coordinate 26,845,256, forward strand.
CAAGATAGCTAAACGAAATACAATCTAACATAGTTAAAAACCACCCCTCAAAATAATACCTAATAAATAAAAACAGCATTGAAATCGAGCCACTGTTTTGCTGAAAGATTGTAGATGACGAAAACATATTATACAAACAGACACATCCTTGAGACTTGTAACGCCCCTTATCTTGTGAGAGTTAATAATCCTGCATACTCATGTTCACTTAAACTAAATTTTGCGCAAATTTCCAGAAATACCATCCGCAAGATTACGTACATCAACTTTCCCGAACAACGCCCAAGAAAATTTGCGATAATTTTGTAACTTTTTCAATTTGACGCGAGAGATTTCAGATTATTTTGTATAGCAATTTGTTTTTTCAGCTTTGAAGTCTAGAGTCTTGATATAATTTGTTTTTTCTCGGTGTCTGAGAACAGCAATGTTTGTGCTAAGAAATTTGTATAGGCGTTTTATTTATTTCTGAGTTTAGATTGTCGCTGAAAGCTGTCCTGCCCCGAATCAAGTTGGAGTGAATAACCGTTAAATATTTTATTTTGTCACTTGTGGTTTCGAGCTGAATTATATTTTGGAATACCAAATTTTATTTTTCTATTGTGTGGATGAATATTAACCGTTGTTGCATTGGGCTTCACTCTGAAGTGATATAGGTACATAGTTGCAAATTTAAATAATCACCATCATCATCATTTAAGCTGTAGGACGTTCACTGCAGAAAATTTCCCTCCCCCATAGATTCAATCCATGAATTGAACTCATTCTCTCACCGATGAACAAAAAAAGTCGTCGTGTTGATTGTTGCAAATCTGTGTTAGAAAAGTTCGAAGGAGGAACTTCGCAAAACGCTTCACTGCGCTAAAGCTACGTTCCACTCACGAAGCAGCAATCCTGCATGGAGATGGATGGGAGTTTGCTGGGATGGGATGGAAGAGAACGATTTGCCCACAAAAGTTAGCAGTAATTCCGCTAGAAGACCGTGGAACAGTTACTAGTGAATGGTATAGCGGAGTTTGTCTGCCTCAAGCTTTAGGTTGAGGGGATAGCGATCGCCCAAGGAGCGTGGCGTCTGTGGCATTCTTTTTCACCAAGATGAATCGCCCGCTTACACAGCTGCTAGAATCATGGACTATTTGACAACTTCGGGGGTGTCCAATGTCACCCAATCCTCGGTACAGATTTAGCTCCATGCGATTATTTTTATTTTCACGGCAAAAAATAATGATTCGTGGGTGAAAGTAAGCACTGCAGTCGAAGCCGTCGAAGAATTTCGGCGGTTATTTTGCAACCTCCCGCAAGACACGTTTGTTAAATGTTTTAAAAGCTCACTCTGATGCATAAGCTGCATATGGATTGGAGGGGCATATTTTGAAAAGCTGTAAATAAACTATTTTTTATCTTCTAACTATTTTTCATTTCACGAACTATTTTTAGGACAGCCCATGTATGCAAAAAAATGTGAGATGTGAAAACTTTTTCAATTTGAATTTAATTTAGATGCAGGCTGCCTCCAGCTCTTACTTCTGAATAATAAGTGGCCCATGTAGATGTTTTAGGTTACATGCTTGCATTTGCTATTGTTTCCATCCCCCTGTTTCAAACCCGCAGCCCACTTATGGCACTCAAGAAGTAACGGTGCAATATGGTACGATGAGAAGAAGCACAGAATAAATAATATAATTAGTAAGTATAGCTCATTATTGTAGGTAGTATCGGTGGACAGATCTTCTTCACATATTCCTGTTTGGTATATAGGCTTGAAAAATCTCGAAAACTACTAGGCTGATTTGAATAATTTTAAACAAGTATTAAATTAAACAAATATAGTCAATATAACCTATCGTTTACCCCGTTGAAACCACGGCTAGTTCGTTGATACAAAATATCTGCCATGCGGCCACGAACCCTAGCTATCGCGCAAAGCTTTTAAATAATAACACTAACTTACATAGGTACTTTCTTTTTTTTGAGAGAAAAATATACATCCTCAGACTTTCAAATCGAGCGCTAAATAACGTGTTATTTTCTGTTAAATTTAATCATCTATCAATGGCATCTTAAATCTATAATCTAGTATCAAAGCAATGCTGCTATATATTTTTGATTTTTCTATCTGTGAACACAATCAGTAAAATACTTTCTGGCATAAACAATATTATCATTAACTATCATGGTCATTAATCAAACATTATAAATATTCAGAAACTTTCGATTCGTTTGGTCTGCAAGACTTTAAGGGTTGCCAACACCATTTAGTTTCATTTTAGTATACTAACAACTTACGAGATTAATTTTAGTTCAAAAATATACAAAAACTCTATCAAAGATAAAAATCTATATAATCAACGAATCTGCTCACAAAATTTCACAGCCAGACAACTGGACAGACATACAGGTCGCGTCAAGTAAAAAGAACGATGGCGGTTAGGGTGCGCAATAGGCGATTTATCGGTCTATTTGGTGGTATGATGCGCGGCGCGGGGCGGGCGGCTCACGCGCCGCATGCTTGAAGGAACGCTATTGGTTCGTCAGTCGACCGTTGAGTGTACCCATGTGCAAAGTTGCAATCACACCCTCCTCCACTTTCTTCTAGCGTTATTTTTACATGACGGGACCTGTATATACAAAAGCATATTTGTCTAAGCTATTGCAGAGACGCTTCCCTCATGCTTCGCACTCGATAGGTCAGTTACACGTGAGCAGAGGACGTTGGTTCTAGCTTACTTACTTCTACTTTATTCTACTATGTATTATACTTTACTATGTATACCATACACTCGTATTACTATGTATTGTGTTTCTCCGCGCCATCTACCGTCGACAGCTCCATTCTCAGTGCATAATAGATCAATTGCTTCTCATTAGCTACCCTACTGTGTGGAACCGACGGGATTCTGCAGAGCTATCGTGTAATTGGTCCCATTGAGACAGGGTATGACGTGACTTGAAAAATGACTCCTGAATTAATTGAACGGAATTTTGTTAGAGAATAAATGTGTTGTCTGTATTACTACAACATGCAAGATTAATGCAGTTTATATAACGAAAACTAAAGTTTAAATGATAGTTTAGGTCACACGTGAATGTGGTAATAAATAGTTATTTGTGTTACAAATTTAGCATTAGTTTTCATTCTTAAGTACTCTCAGGATTAAAAATGCCATGATATTTTCAATATACGTGAACGAGATAGGATACCGAGACTGGAAACCACGACCGTCACTTGACGTTAGGCAATGTTTGAGCGACAGCTCGTGCGAGAGATAGAGACGGAAGACAGAGACGCGCGACAGGAGACCCACGTGGGTGGGTCGGCCCATATGTATATTATATGTCTTCATATATATCCATATTATATGAAGAAGAAGAAGTCTCCATATATATACTTTACTCTATGGGTCGGTCCACGAAAATCTGTTTAAGTATAACGTAATCGCATCGCTGAAAACGCTGACATCGCTGTTTAGTACAAACTATCATTTATCTAGTACAATAGTGGCACAGATAACTCATAGTTTGTACTGTATATGTCAACGATACGATAATATTATCTTAAGCAGATTTTCGTGCTCGGCCCACAGGGCCGTCAAATACTATCAAATGTCTTACGTCTCAAAGACTATTTGCGTCTTGGGCTTGCATTAAGCCGTGACGTAACCACAATTTCGATAACAAACCAGCAGGGCTAATTATGTACATCAGTTGCAAACAATGTTGAATGAAATCTTAAAAAATGGCGGCACTATGTCACTTTTGACAACTCCCGTAAGCAAAAATGTTAGTAAGTTGATGACTGGAGCTGACAAAAGTGACCATTTTTTTCGAAGTCTATCAGTATTTGGTAGCAACTGAGATACATAATAGCTGATCTATATTAATCTTTGTAAGCACGCAATACAGTAAATTAGGGTCTTACACAAAATTAAATACCGAATTTAAACATCTAAGTACTAACAAGGTCTATCGCAAGTTCCTTAAGATTACGTAAATGTATAAATAATATTTGAGACGGTCGTTTTTGTTTAACTTACTTTTCATATAAAGTAAACTTTAGCATATCATATAGTTAAGCCATTTTGGAGCATGAAATAATAAATGTTAGTCCTAACCCGTTATTGTTGTTTTTCGCATTGATGGCCGGAAAATTATACTGTTTAATTTTACTTCTTCAATCTTCTTCTTCTTCTTTAAGTACCTCTCCATTTCTGAAGGTTGGCAGTCAGCTTCTTAAATAGTTCCTTGTCAAGCGCCAATCTGAACAATTGCTCCACGGTCTGAATCCCTGTCCACTTCCTGATATTACGGAGCCAAAACATCTTCATTTTCTTCAGAAAATAATAAAAACACTGCTATTTTCTAAAGATATCAAATATATCTTAAACGGAAAATATTACTAATTAATGCAGTAACAGTATTCATATTGGATAGTTTCGCAAATACGGCAGAAGTGATGTTCCATGGGACAAATCCAGTCCAAAGCCATCCAGTATTATGACTATTTATATTTATTTTACATTAGGAAACGCGATATGCATAAGTACTTAATTCATAGGCAGTTTTCCATTGTTGCGGTATCTTAACTAAGTATTGTACCTGTATTGTGGGCACTATATGTGTTAAATGACAAGTTCAGTGTGGATCAGTATACATTTAAATATTATTATTAAGCATTAACGAAATGTCGTTCAATAAATTTGAGACCATACAATCAACAAGGTGGACAGACGACCTGGTTAAGATTGTAAAGAAGTTCACTGCAGGCCAATTTAAACTGATTTTTAAAATCCATGGGGATGGCATATGTCCAACAACTTACGTCTTAAGATGATAATGGCAATCATAAAGCGACATGGCTGTGTCAACAACTACCCGGCTTCATAAAAACAAAAGCACTGTTTCAATTAGTAATTCAGAAAATACTCGTAGAAGCTTAAAAACTTTTGTAGTCAAGTAAACACAATTTTCATTTAACACTTGTAATCGAGCAATTCCTACAGAAACATCAACTTACACTTATATCTTAAACTACAGCAACACGAATATCTGACATCTGACAAGCACTATCCATCAAGATGACATGGGTGGGCACTTCATTCCGGCCTTGCACGAAATAGTAGACGCTTCTGCCAACATTGTATTTGAAATTATAGCCAAAATCCAGTGGTATCTATGGATACAAGGAAACATTTACAAACTTTACACTATCGGGCACGTGCTACTATGTTTTCACGAGTCAAAATATTCAGAGATATTAAAGTTGATTTTCTGATTGTATATTTTAGTACTAGACTTACCTATTGCTAATTAGATGATTTGCTCACTGAAAGTTTTGCTAGTTGAACGGTTTGCGATATCGAAGTCTTGACAATTGATAATTAAATCTGACTAGTATTGAGTAGTACTGATAATTAAATTTATCTGTCTACGTGAAAATAAAGATTAATGATTATACCTAGAGTAGTTACAGTTCATTTTTTAACATTGTATAAAACGCAGTTGTTTATGATTACCGTACGATTGTCTATTATATCGCTTCGCCAGGAGCATCAATGCGTACGCATCATTTACAAAACTAAAAACAGTTAAAAAAATATCTTTGAATGGAGCCAACTTCAACACCAAAAAGTGTCAAATAACTTGTTGAAGTAGGTACCATGATAGTTCAGAAGTACCTAATATCACAATATTGTGCGCATGATACCGACTTTGACAAATTATTTGACACTTTTTGGTGTGGAAGTCGGTTCCATTTATTGGTAAACTTTTTCACCCTTTTTAGTGACCCTTACTACTTACTAACTAATACTTACTAACTAATTGTCATCCACCGTCAATGATGATATCATCAAGATAGGCGTAACACATTTCAATGATTGGAGTATAACTCAAAACTTTACTGAATTTGATGAAATTTAAATGGAACCACTTCGGAAGTATACTATACAAAAAAAAATTGAGAAAAATTTATCCACAAATGAGGGAGAAATAGGTGAACATACACAAAAAATACATAACTCGAACATATAAACCCCTCCTTTTTGGAAGTCGGTTAATTACTGTAATGTAATAAAAAAATTACCTACTACGTGCAACAAGCAAGTAATGGATTTAATAAGAATTATTTAACTAGATTAATGCGTGATGAACTATTAACAGCTGGCTTAGGCTGATATACAGAATGGTTTTTTGAGAAGGGCGGCCATGGCCAAGTCCGGAACTACGAAGGTTAGAGAAAAATCGTGAAACGAGACATGCCCTCGATTTATAAGATAACAATAACTGCATATTTAGTTCTTTTTTATCTTTTATTTTTGAAGGAAATGTGCCCGAATGATTTTTAAGTGGACATGACCGCCCTTCTCAAAAAACACCCTATATATATCCTATAGGCTGCCATATAAAAACCTGAATGTTATTTCACCGTAACCAGGACCGTTCTCTTTTTGCATCCAGGCAACGCTTAGAAAGCGCAATTGGCATCTAGAACATTATTTCTAATGAGTAATTCATATTACTTGTCTTATTAATTTAATTCGGTATAAATAAGATATGGCGGTCTCAAATACTCTCCACTATATAAACGTATTACAAATTTTATAGGTATTTTCCACCACTCATATACCTAGTTAAATTACCTATATTCATATTTATTTTTCTAAAATAATTAGGACTTCAAACATAAGTAAGTAAAAGAACTTAATTCAGATTACATCTTCAATTCAAATGTTATATTAGGTTACGCACTGTCATCATCATCAACATCAGTACACTGCTGGACATACGTTTTTGCTGATGTTATCGCAGAGCTCGGTATTTAAGTAATTGTATTTAACTGGGTACATAGAGCTAAAGACCACGAGAGCTTACCACTAGTAATTTATTCAACCACACTCTACTCAGAGTCTCCTACACTATTATTAACCTTAACGTGGTCAAAACTCAAGCATTATTCTACTGCATATCTTTCCTTCCCATTTCGGTTTTAGTATTAGATATTAAATTGGAAATTATCTCATGTTTTTACTTAGGGTAGTAAGTACGCGGTTGATCTTTTAAAACGTAGGGTCATCAAGGTATATTTGAAAGTGAAAAACACCATCAATCACTACCACGTCTGTCTGGCGAGGCATTTTCTCATAAGCACCCTTTTTAGTTAAGCCTGCATATTGGATCATTTTTTTAACACAGCATAGCTCAATTAATGAACAACCACCCTAACGGAACCTGTTGTGAACCCTTGTTGATTTGATTACGAGCGATTAATTAAAGGGAAGTCCAACAGATCCCAAATATTATAAGCACGAGAACAAAGCCTGGGCCTAAATTAATTTCTACTTATTTTGGAAAATTCCAGTTCAAACAGGAAGGGCGGGACGTCGCTTATTTGTTTTTGATGATCACAAACGTAGTGAAAATAATTTAAATAACGGTTGGGGGTCTGAAGATCTCCTTCCTTTATCTTTGGTTTCCTTGTTTTGAATATATAAAATATGCTAATTCTATAGATGCGGAGCGAAGATCATATATATGCTTAGGCTGTACTTATCAGATAATTACCTAACAAAAAATATATAATGTACCAGGTAACATTACGATGATTGTAATGTTGTCAATAAAGTTTCCTAAAAGGCTTCACAAACAATAGGAAAGTTTTTAATTTTCATAAGTCTCTCTACTCTACTTGCACATTTCTTCTTTTCTGTGAAAACTAGAGAACGGATGGAACAATCTCGCTAATTATTTTTTTTTTGCATTAAGTATTGCCTGGAAAAGGTTCTTATGAAAGAAAAACCAAGAAATGACGGGAGGTTATTCGGCCTTTCTGGTGGATGTAGAGCACTGTTTATGGCTGCTCGTATCTGTTCGGTTCATCGCATCGGTGATCTCCCTCGCTATAGTGTAGTGCCTTCAACTATGTCCTGGACAAATAGGTGTTGGAACGACTCGTCACGGCGCCGTGCTACGTGCCCAAGGAAATAAAAATACAAGCCTGTAACGATAGAAGAAAGACGCTGCTTTATGCCCAGGACTTGTAATATGGATACATTAGTGCGGAACTAGGTTCATGATAGTCCACACAGCACCACATCTTGAGTGCATCAATCCTCTTTTTCTCACTCTCTCGTAAGGGCCACGTAGACACCACCAGATGGTAGAGCACCATATAGAGTGGACCTTGAGTGGATATTTGACAGTAAATGACATACAAAACTTACTCAGATTTGTACTCAAGCTTAGATTCTCCGCAGAGCGTAATTCTGGAATAAGAGACTACGTTCTATCTCTGGGTTTATAACGGTTCTATTGAACTTTACACTGTTACGTCATCCACTATCTAATCCAGATAATTCTTAGTTCAGTACAGACTCCTTCGTCGCACGGGGACCCAGGTTCAATCCCTGGCTGGATCAAATATTTTTTAAGTTTTCGATGTTATGATGTGTTAATATGTGTGCACAACTGCACATGCCTCCCGGATACTTCAAGAATATGCATTATTAATAGGGCTGCCCAAAAAATGTGGATAAAGAAATTTACTTTGTGTGACAAATATTATAAGTTATTTAAATGTTGATACTTTGCCATTTGAATGTTCACTAGCTACATATGCACACCTTTCAGTATTACTACACTTTTTTATTACACGCTGTATATATAATTTACATCTAAGGTATTGAGTGTGTATACAAAACCAAGTACATAATAATATATTTTTAATGTATATATAAGTGAGTATCGATAAATCTTTAAAATAACTGAACTTGTAAGAACAGGTTAATCCACAATACCGTAAAATAAACTTGAGAAGCTAAAGTTAATACAAAGAACTTAAACAAAACCAAAACAACCAGAAACTGATCAACTTACTGAAAAACCTTAATCAAACCCCTAACTTTACCAGACTCAGGTAAAGATTTGCTTATAATAAATGCATTACCTCCCTTCAGGGGTGCGATACACCCCAACCCCGTTGCTACGAAATTCATACAGGCCTATTTATCACTTTCGGATAAATGAGCATTTGGGTGCTTCCTAGCGAGCTGGTTCACCGTGAACGGTGTAGACAAAGAGCCAAAGTGCTTGGTGCGTTAAAGCACATAATTAATAATAATCGAGACCAAGCAATGACCGAAAAAGCGAAGCGTCTCTGCTTTAATTAGCCAATTTGACTTTCATTTGGCCGTATGTTTGCTAGGTTGTATGTACGTCTTCCTGTACAGGTCGCATTTTTAACCTTTTTTTATGGAATATGCATACCAGTGTTAGGTTAAACGTTTGGTAGGTTTACAGATATTCAATGAAATAGATCGTACGGTGGAAATTATTTATACAGCTCGGAATATTATATTATTGATATATATAACAGACCGGTTGGCGCAGTTGGTAGCAACCCTTACTTCTGGCCCTGGGTTCGATCCCGTGACAGGTTATAAGTAGTGTTCGTGAACATGTCTGACTGTCTGTTAGACCTGTGCCTGGGTTTGCAGGTTTGAGATCTGAAAACCTTGTGTGGATGTTACTTTATATTTCTTTCACTAAGATTTTTTTTAATTTTGGTGTTGATTACCCGGGCAAACATCATGCCATAATGTTAAGTTATGTAATTTGAATTAAAAATATTATACAAACCAACAAATCATTTCGTGTCTTTTTCGTGGCACTCCACTACAATTCTTTGCATAAAATCATAATCTAGTTTAATAATAATGTTTCCAATTTTTACGCCCAGTCTAGTCCTATTATAGCTAATTCTCTTTAGAAGACTTTTCTGTCATTCCTGAGCAGATCTGGCATGAAAAAATACACATTGGTAGCAATTCGCTTGTTTAGTTAAATTTATTAGTGCTTCCTAAACAGAATAAATTATGTTATTACACCAAACTAAACGAGCGAACTACAATCTAAACTCTACTCAATTATGATAAGCATTTCTTATTTTGTTCATACTTTAGTCCAAATTCGTATAGCGCTTGCGAATGACAGGTTTCCAGACGACACATAAAGTATTGAGTTCTAAAAACGTATGTAACGACCTTCTTATACATATCTGTTCAAATGTAGGTAGATCCGTTTAACACAAATTTAGATGTCATGTAATAATAATCTATACTAATAATACTGATGAAATGTACCCCAAATTAAATATAATTCATTATATGTTTGAAATTTTCATTTTAGGTATAAAAGCCTATTCAGACCGAGCGTTATTCGCTACCGCTGTGGGTAGCGAAAAATACCACGCGGAACTCGACATGTACCGCCTAGTGAGGCGGTATTTTCTCTTGTTTGGCGAAACTAGTTCCGCCGCCCAGCTAACCGTTGCCAACGAATAGCTCTACCGCGCGCGGTAGAGATATCCGCTTTGTTGTGAACAGTGAAATTAAGGCATAGCCTTTCGGATTTATCTATCGCTCGCGGTAGCGAATAACACCCAGGTTTGAATAGGCTTTTACACGAATTAAGATTTTTGGACGAAGAATAAGAACTACCATTGTTTAGATAATCCTAGATTTTAGTTCACTTGTTTATTCGGTGAAAAAGCCAATTGCTACCATTGTGTTTTAACCCAGTTTTTATTTCACATATCTATCAATTTCCAACTATGTGCTTGTACTAAATCAGCATTCGTCGTTAGCTCCTCACCTATTTCAGTTGCTCTACATTTATCAGTCCGCCGCATGCATCGTTCCATCAGTCACTAAAGCTGATTTCAAATCAGATAACTGTGCGCGAGATATGGCTAGGAAATGCTGGGAAATGGGGCATTTCTTGCCTATGCTTTGTGTCGCGTCGTGTTAAATTTTGGGGCTGTTGTCATTTCCGGATCCGGTATTATGATTGATCTGTGTAGTTGTGCAAATGTGAAGCTTTGTCTAGAAGTATTTGTCGCGGATAGTTTACATTACTAGCTTGTTTTCATTGAAGTCCCTCTAATCAGCAACATTAGTAATGTAAGTGTAACTTGTAGTATACGTATAATAATTACGTGCAAAGAACAAAAAGTATTCTACGTTATTTTCCTGGTTTTTTTTTATATGTGTAGGAATGTTCTTTAAATCCGTTTCACTAGGCAGAACATGAAAGCTGGACAAACAAAACAAAAATCGACAAACGCGCTTCAGTTTAATGATAAGTGTATGGATTACCGAGCTTTGCTAGATTTAGATACAAATAAATCTAAGATAAGAAGAAAAAAAATTGCAATTACATACGTACTCGTGAAGGGTAAATAGAGTTGCTAAATAAAACCTTATCTGGATCCAAACTCAAGATAGATTTATTATCCTTACAAAATAGCAACACATGTTCTGTGAGAATCTTGTCAGCGCGATTCAGGGTTTTGTAATGTGACTGTTACTCCATCTGGTTTGAACGCAGCGAACAAAATTAAGTTGCTTTTCATTGCCTGAAAACACGGATAAAACGATGTTTTCTAAAAGTTTAATTCATTGAAATAATAATAAATAATATAAATAATAATAAATTTATAAGGTAACATTTGTAATATTTTATATTATTTAGTTTAGTATGTGGACTGTGGTCTGATATAAATATATTATTATCTGTATTTTAATTAAATCACGGGTTTGACCCGGTCCTTTACAAAGGCATAAGTGGGGCTGTAGCCAACACTTAGAGGCCCGTTTGGTATAAAAATACAATGTAGTATAAAAACAGAAACATTTTGGATGGATGGTTACATGGTATATCTATTACAAAATGGGTAAAATGGGCATGGCTATTGATATGTACTTATTAGTGGTACGGGAGATAGTAGGCTATGGACGAGACTACGGCACCTGCCAATTTCAGTCTCATCTTAAAATATTTAGGCAGGTAGGTGGTGACTTGCCACTTATTATTATTATTATTAAAAAAACCTAGCCTGATCGAATCATTGCTCCCGAAACCTCTTGCATACTAAATATAATTAAAGCCGTTGGTGCCGTTTTCGAAATTCAGGTATTTTGTATACATACACATAAACAAGTAGCTTGTTTAAAGGATATAGGAAAACACCACTGTGGGTAGACTACTATGCATGCAGACGGAACCGCGAATTCAGTTAATATATTACTCATAAGATGCGATATGTGTGTTAGTATTTAGCCTTTTCTTTACGCTGTAACTGCTCAACGGATTCGAATGCAGTATAGAGTGCATAGACCTAGGACTTATAGATCAGTTACTTTTATCTCCGACAGATGTTCTTGATATAAATAATTTTCGATGCGGTCAGAGCTGCGAAACGCAGCCATTACAACATAAATAATTATAATGTTATAAAGTGAAATTTCATCTATACATAGTATCTTTTTTTATATTAACTTGTTTAAATTTACTCTATTCCGTAAAACAATCAGACGAGAGAGTTACTTGTCCTCTTTGGAATAACATCTAAATTTGCAGGTCGTGAAATATTTAACGCCAAGGGTACGACGAATCGTGAAACTTTCAAAAGAGTTCAATAACCTCTTATTGCCTTCAAGAATTTCATGTTATTTTCTCGTGAGATAATTTGCATAGCTTCACTTGGAAATCGCAACAATTATTCATTTAGGTTAGTATATATAGTGTTTCAGCATAGTTATTAAAATACCCATAATATATACTCATAAATATGATTAAGACGATTTCTTTTTGTTCGTAGATTTTTGAAGCATAATAAAATAAAAATCCAAATGGATTTATTAAGTTGTTAATGCGATTCCTTCTTACATGAACATTTTTGAATAACAATGCTAAAACAAAACATACTTTCATATATCTCTGCCTGTTTATTTTATACTAACTGCACTCCGCGGTTTCACCTGCGTGGTGATGAATTATGATGAATCAGATATAGCGTATGTTACTCAAGCATAATGTAGCTTTCTACTGCTGAAAGAATTGTTTAAATCGGTTAAGTATTTTTTTGCGTTTTCATTACAAACAAACAAACAATGAAGCTTTTCTTCTTTATTTTTAGGATTAAATACTAATTGCATATTTTAACGTGATTGTGATATAATTGTAATAGTTAGACATATGGCACTCTATGTCCTATATAAAACTGTAGTACCTACATGACTTGCTCTATAGTCGATAGATTCCGCAGCGTACGCGATACTCGTATAAGGCCTTTACGGCGATACAATTGTATTTAACATAAAAAATGTATTTATTTTGACATTACTTTAAAAGTCAGACATAATATGTGGTGATTTCCGAGTGGAGTAAAAAGTGATTTTGGTGATATTATCACTATTTTCCATTCCAATTCAATATCGCGCTTTTGACAGGTGAGATCTGTCAGCCATTCGGAATGGGTTGAAATCACGCTCGCGTTGCTCACGACATAGAATACGTACACACACACACACACACAGATGCTAGCTATCGCGTCACGCACCCATCAACAAACTGTATTTTTTGACGAACTGCTCATGGTGATTTCAGTTTGTAGCGTGGTCGTTGAAATCGCAAAATGGCGTCCTTGGTGTCATAATTCATGAAGCCACATGGGTCTCCGTTGTCGCACTTTTGTTGAATCGGAATCGCGATCACAGCGCTAAAATCGATTTTGACTTCAATCGGAAGAAACCCATGGTATTGCAGACATTTTTGTAGACATTGACGTCTTCTATAAAAAGGTTTGTACATCACTTTGCTCTATTATCTAGTTGCGATATAAGAATTTGTTTGGGTATTATTTTCACACCTTGGGTTACATCATCAAAAATTTTCATACAGATCCCTAAATTTTTGAAAATATTCTGAAAATAGCTTATATTCAGCAGTGATAATGTAGGATTCTAATTGTGAAAGAATTTATCAAATCGATCCAGTAGTTTCGGAGCCAATTCAATACAAACAAACAAGGAAACAAATTTTTCATCTTTATAATATATAATATGATATCTTTATAATATATATAGATATAGAAGACATGTCGCATAAAATAACGTTTTTTTTGTAACTGTATCTGAAAACGGATCGACATGCGGCAATCACTCTAATATAATATAAAATATATATAAAAGGCGAAAGTTTTGTGTTTGAATGTTTATTACTTCTTCACGATCAAACGGCTCGACTAAGTTTGATGAAATTTGGGATACCAAATAATACGCTGATAATACTCCTTGTAAAGAGACATCCACATAATAATAATTCAACGTAAAGAACTCAGACGTAGCAACTGCAAGTAATGCACTTGCTATGTCCATATCGAGTGCAAAGTTCTGCAGCTACAGCTATAACGCAGCTGACTTAAAAGAGTCTTCAAATTATTAAATATTTTTCACCTGACAGTTAATGACCTTGGTAATTTAGCAGCACTCTGGCAACCCTTTGAATTCTGTTTCATAACATCATTCATCATAATTTAAAATTATTATTCCGCCTCTCTGAGCGGCGTATTATTAATTATTATTTAATTATGATTTAGAGGCCCTCTGTACCGGTATTGTTTACGCGTGATTGCGTTAACTAGTCACTGATTAAACTTGTCATAAATTCCAAAATGATAATTTATGTCTCAGGGTCTATTTAGTTTTCAATAGCTCCGTTTGTTTGTCTGTCTTAAGTCTAACGATCTGTATCTTGAATTATTTAATTGGTTATACGAGTATCTTTTACAAACATTTCCTAAATAAACAAAATAAAAAAAAAGTGTACTCGGAACTTAGGCCGCTTTCAGTGCTCGACCGACCGTCAGTGCGTATGTCGGTCGCGCTCGTCATCTGTATAAAAACTCACCAGTGGTTACAGTGCTCGACCGACCGTACGCATGCATATACCTACCGTACGATCGGTTGTGCGTATCGTCAAGACCGACGGTACGCGCGGACGGTCGGGCGAGCACTAAATCCGGCCTTAGAGTATACATAAGCAAGCTATAGAGCGCGCGTATCGCTGCGGTCCGTTTGTGCCGATGATCGTAAGCAAATGTTTATTCATCCTTATCTATGGTATATTGCTATAGCACATGATGATGGTACGTATGAATTAAGTTACTGTTCTATTTATTTTGCTTCCCTGAATCGTTCTTACAGACCACACAGACCGCACAGTTTCCATTATAATCACGAAAACAAATAAAATATTGCTCGCCGACTCGATATTACTCGTATTTTTTTGCGACTGTGCTGCTCATACTTGTTAAAACGCGCTCTATAACTTGCTTATGTATAATTTAAGGTTACTAATATAATTAAATATATATAAATATAAGGATACATCATCCTAGGTTCGTACTGTTTCGAGTGACAAGTATTTATGGCAGTGATTATACAAGTGAATATTTTAAATATTATGAATCTGCATTTCCCTTGAACACGCACAAGTACTAAATCCATCAATACCTTCGTGACTTTATGTAGGCACTTTACTTATTCAGGGTTTTAATCACACTTATGTATATTATACTAGCAGCACCATGCGATTCATCACAACGAGCTATGGAGAGGGCTATGCTCGGGGTTTCTCTACGTGATCGAATCAGAAATGAGGAGATCCGTAGAAGAACGAAAGTCACCGACATAGCTCAGAAGATTAGCCAGTTGAAGTGGCAGTGGGCAGGGCACATAGCACGCAGACCAGATGGCCGATGGGGCCGAAAGGTTCTAGAGTGGAGACCTCGGACTGGCAAGCGCAGCGTAGGTCGTCCACCGACACGGTGGACAGACGACCTGATGAAGGTCGCAGGACGACGTTGGATGCAGGCCGCTTCCAACCGGTTCTTTTGGAAAATCATGGGGGAGGCATATGTTCAGCAGTGCACGTCCTACGGCTGAGATGATGATGATGATGATGACCATGCGATTTCAACCGCGTGGTGATGGACGATGATGGTGATAATGAAAAGTACTTTACGACCTATCCTCAGACCTACTGAATATACACACAAAATTTCATAAGCATCGGTCGGGCCGTTTTGAAAAAGTCCGTACCCTAGTGGTGCCCTTGAGCAAGTCGCCTACTCTTCTCCTTGCGGCGAAGCGTCTTCAACGCTCGCCTTAGGCGGTGCGCCCTCTGCGCCCGCATCTGGCTGAGTGGCATCTGCGCTCGCCAACCGTCGGGTGACGCTGTAAATGCCGGTAGAGGCAAACAGCATTAGTCCGTTCCAAAAAAAAAAAAAAGCCATTATTCAGTCAGTGTAATACATACAGTCCACGTGTAAACTTGAAATAAAGAACGAAGAACAAATCGAACAAGAAGCCTTTTCTTCAGCCCGAACCAGCCTCAGCCCCCACAATATGTGTAAATATATAAAAACGCAATGTGGGTATCACTGTACTAAATTCCATCAAAGTTCACACAAAGTTTCCTATTTATAATCAAAATTACCTGCCTCTCTCAATTACCTGGTTAGTTATTGTAACTCATACTCTATTCGTAATGTACTCGTAAGTGCATAATCATATCACAATGCAGAATAAAAATTAAACCAGACACAACAAAATTTTCATAGAACCGTGGAATTTATTTTCCAGGGTATACAAAAGGAATCCTCTCATGTTCAGGCTGAAATTTAAACAGAACAGAACGAGACAGAAATAGAGAAAAACAGAATCACACGTCTCGTTTACATTGATTCTACAATACACCACATTTTTTTATTCCTAGTGTCCCCTGGTCCCTAATTCACCATTAACTTTTTCAAAACTAATGTGTACTTTATGGTACATATCATAGAGTGGGTTATTGCGTATTCGATAAAGGTAGAATCTCAGGTGAACTCTTGAAAAGGAATGATAATGAACCCGTCTCTTTCACGTTTTCCGTATAAAGGTTTGAAAGAACGAACTGGACCTTTTTTGCTTAAATATATGTGACACGTGCGTGAGTTTCTAGAACTGGTAAAAAGTTCTTTATAATAGAGCTTTTTATATCGCAATTGTAAATCTAGTCACAAAGTACTGCATCATAGTGCAACGTACGCTGTGTTGTTAAAATAAAGTTTTATTAGAATCAAATACAATAATCATATTCAAGGTAACACTAAAAATACTAAGTGGATATAGATTTTGTTTAGCAATGATATAATTAAAGTTAGAAGTATAAATCTTAGTCCTGTCAACACGTTTAAAAGAACCACTACTTTTTGTTATAATAAAATGTGTGCTAGTCGCAAATGACCTGACTAATCATAAAATTTAGGAACAAAAGAGTTTTACAACGGAAATGCTTATTATGGCTGTCATTGGGTAATACAATAAAAGGCGGACTTAGCTTGCAATACACATGTGCAAAGCAAAACCTTTTTGAACTGGTTAGGCATAAAATTGGGTGATAGTACATAACCTTTTGCACTGGCTGTTCAATCACGGCGTTTAGACGGGACAGGCCTACAGAAACGAACTACGAAGTTTCGTTTGACGGATTTTGTGATTTCTATTTTATTGAGAGTACCTCTCCGGGTTCCAAGGATGTGTATTTTTCAACCAACTACCAATAGGAGGAGGTTATCAATCGACGCGTATATTTTTTATGTATGACCATAACTTTTTACAGAGTAGTTCAATTTTTATAATTCTTCTATGTATAGTAGAGAATACTTCCAAGGTGTTCTCATTAAAGTTTTATTCCATTCGATCAGACTTATAAGTTATTTCACACTTTTTAGTGCTTCAACCCGTCGCGTGTCGCGCGTACACCAAAGTATACACATTGTTATACCACTGGTTTGTAACTAATTTTATCAGATCGAACTTACTCCATTGGTATAAACTTGCTTTTAGTTGGTCAAACTATTCAAGTATAGTATTTTTTATCTGAACTTTTATGTTTGGAAATACACCGAAAGTTGTAGACACCAGTGTCTACAACTTTCGGTGTATTTCTAAACTACCCGTCCAGACGGGTTAAAAATCTACCTCAGACTTATGTTAGTAGTGAAATTCCTAATTTACTTCCTAAACTATTCGACAATGTGGTAAGGCACTACTCACTGCTTTGCTACCTAGCTTAGCTACTACCCTCGAGATTAAACATATGCCTGTAAGCTCTTAGTGGCTTGTTCTGGCAGATGTATTTGATGGCTTATGTCCATTTTAGATTTAGAGTGTTATTTTCTTCAACCGTACTTAGCTATAAGTTATAGCAGAGCTGTCTCAACTATGAACCTTAACTGCCTCAATTGATGTAAACGAAACAGTCAGCTTCAATACTTTACAATTATCAGTTGCCAATAAACTGCAACCGCGTTTTAGGTTGCGGCAGTCAAGCAACACATGTATTTAATCAGCCTTTATTTCGCCGGATAAGTAGGTGGAGGAGTATAAACTCATTGCATGTCAGTAATGTTCTCAGTGTCATCACAAAAGACATATCTCATAAAGGACTGAGTCTAATGCTGACCCATTTTTAGTCAGCTTTTACGTTATCAATATGTTTACGTTATCAATATCAATCAATATAAGTATATATATGCTGCAATACATGATTGAGTATTTAGAGAGAGAGTCATAGCTGCTAAGAGAAACGTACGCCGGCAGAGCATTCCATAATTAAGTTACACGACAGAGGTTTCTACCACTGTCGTGTAACTAAATTACTGCCAATCTTTTTCGTTTGGCATTTTTCAAAGAATTTTAGATTTTACGTACTATATTTACTAGTTTACAAGCACTAGCTCTGCACAAGCAAAATGCCAACGATATAAATGTTAAATAAACTGTAAAAACCCTTCTTATACCGTGATAATTAAAACAAAAGGTTTATGAATGATGAAACTGACGTAAATTGACGTCCCCAGTAGGCAAAAGGTTAAATAAATTTTTGGTGTAAGTACATGAATTAATTATTCAGTATATATTTTGATCAACTTTAGTTGTAATTGATCACTCGCTACATCATGATCGGTTTCAATTAACTTCAATTAAGAATCGATTGGACAACAAACAAATGAATTCGGTACCAACTGTTTTTAATTCGCTGTTGTTTGATGTTCGAGATGTCATTTAGGTCATATCATTAGGATTTCCATTTTATATAGAGTAAATCCCATTGAACATAATTATTATCGTATGATTATTTTGTTTTATAGTTCTGGCAACTGTCAATATAATTAAAGTGCACTAATACTGAAAGGTGTGCATATCTATCTAGTCAGAATTCACATTAAGCCAGTCATTATCGACACAAATGAGGCAAACATCGCAAACGCGCATGTATCTACGATTTTTATATGTAGCTAGGTCCCCTAAGAGTAGTTTATTTTAAAATTGCAACCCTGAAAACCTTGTGCTACTCCCATAGTGCTCGAAAAACTGCGAAGTTCTGGCTCTTGTTTCAGTTTTTTGATAAAGGTACCTTAAGGAAGAGTTTTTCAGGTATATTTGTTGTGTACTTTTATAAGCAAACTAAATTTCTTACAATTTAAGGTCAAATTTGATTACTCTGAGTCCTTTGATTGCAGCGATACAGCTAGTCAAAGATGGACATTTATTTAAAAAGTGGAAAATTGAATTAGTTTTTTTTTTTTCAATTTTCATCTGCCATGACATTTACTGGCTAAACCAAAAGTCCGAGTGAAAAGCTATAGAAGAAGCATTTATAGAGAATTTAATCTTCAAAGCTTTAAATTTTAAAATTCAAAAGTAGTTCCTCTAGGCCTCGACATTTCATAAACTATTTAAATAATAAACTGGATTATGGATAAATGATGAAAACGTTCTAGGGAACAGAGTTGGTAAGTGTTTTTATAAAAACATGCAATATCTGAATCAAACTCATTTCAAAATCTGATCCAATAACTGAAAAGTGTTTCACCTACCTCAATGATATCATAATTGATGTCATCGAGATAGGCGAAACACTTTTCATTTATTAGATTGTTACTCAAAAAACGATGAACTGACCTCAGACGTATACCAAACAAAAAAGAATTATTAAAATCAAACTACTCTGCAATTATTATTTCGTGATAATACATAAAAAATATATACACCTCGACTTGATAAAATACTCCTGTTTTTTGAAATTTGGTTGATAAATACTTAGTAAGACGGTAGATATGGTATAGAAATTATAGCGACTGCCACTCTTTCCTGAAGGAAGTTTTGAAATTTCAAAATTTTTACTAGATTTAACCCTCTTCCAGAGGTTAAGTTTCGTAGTGATTGAGGTAGGCATGATTCTTAAAGCATATAAACTATAATAAAATAAAAAATTCAGTGTCGCCAATTATTACCACGCATTAGCAAAATTGTGCCTAATTTGACTCGACTATTTATCAATTACATATTGTTCATGAACTGAAATTGTTACAGTGGTGGTGAAGTCAAAGCCGACCATCGGAAGCTTGATATTTCCATTTATTTCACATAGCCAACAAAACTAAACATGCACGTGGTGAAATCGGAAACAAGGGAAGGGGCGAGAGAGAAAACCGCGGCAACATCATTAGGTTACTGACATCTGTCAATGTCACATTAAATATGGAATGTCATAGACTAGAGATGTAACAGAAATTATAAAGCATTTGAAAAAGTTTAGACTATGGAATCAAAATAAAACGTTTCTGATGCACTCGGTAGGCGTTAAGCTACCTAGATATCTTCTTAGGAATAAGTAGCCAATAAAATCCTTTATTATGTATCTATATAAGATTATCCTTTGATCTGACATAAAAGCACAAAGATACATGATTAGGCGGAGCTTCAATCCTCAGTGTGTCAACTCGACGGACATTACCATACAAAGGTGCGTTTCACTCAGTTGTACACTGAGGGACATAAATCTTGGCGCACGACAGCCCTCCAGATGCTTCTTTTTCCACTCTGAATACAAAAAGATAATGAACACGCTGAATTTCGTACAGGCTTGTTCGCACAGTGTTTGGAAAACGCTGCGTTTTATACTTGTATATCTAAATATAAGGAACAAGCTGCTCTCAGAAATTTTACGCAATGATGATGATGAATCAAATATAGCATATGTTTCTCAGGGTGAATGTAGCTTTCCAATGGTGAAAGAATTTTTAAATCGGCACAGTGGTTTTTGAGTTTATTCATTACAGTACAATAACAGGATTTTTTATTTTTGTATGATACAAATACAAAAATAAAAATAAAACCTCTTGATAATATTAGTGTAGATTAGTTCCTTTTTACTTAAAAATACTGTTTCTAGGTCATATAAGTGTTAATATAATGAAAGAAATTGAATTTGGTTTCATTTTTTGGTAAATATTTTTTATACCATTCCTACTCTAAAAGGCTTATCCTTTATATATATATTTATATAAAGGTCTTTTTATCACTGTTTTGGTGTTTGAACTTCGAACACACCAATATATTCGATCTCCCTACGCAAATAATACATCTTCTCTACGCAAATAATAGTCGACATTAAAACTCTTTGTGCAAGTAACTCCTCGAGATTTGGATTGGTCGATATTTGAGACAAGGAGTTTAGCATTAGAATAAAAACTGTATTATGTTCTTTGCTGCGATTATAGAAAAAAAATATAAAATCAAAATAAATTAATTACTCTTATGTTTAGTAATTGTTCTAATTTTAATGTGCATTTAATGTCTATTTTGGCTTAAATTATTTCTTTTTCTCGTAGTCAAGGTATAAAGTATAGTATGCAACTCATGAATAAAATGGATTTATATCGAGGGCCATGGCCCTCGCATTACTAGTTGCATAATATAGGTACTATTTTCACAATTTTAGTGACCCTTGCTACTTACGGGATCGATTGTCATTCACCGTCGACGATGATAGATAGATAGATAAACTCTTTATTGAGCACCTTAAACTAAAACAAAATTTAAAAATATTTAGCTTATATTAGTGAACAATAGGCGGCCTTATCGCTCAAAGCGATCTCTTCCAGACAACCTTTGGATGGAGAGGAGCAAGTTTTGACAAGGGATGGTGGTGTACAATATAGTTCATAGTAATTATATTTATAAATATCTACAATATTATATACAATAAAGATAATAAATATGTTCTTACACAATATATACATACAAAAATACATACCTATATACTTATATATATAAATATATATAAACATATAAATACGTTGTTTACACGTATGGAGCTTATACTAGCACGACAGGTAATGATCCTTAACTTTGTCTTTAAAAACATTTAAGGACGGAGCTCGCTTGGTATCAAATGGCAATGCATTCCAGAGTCTGACGGCTTCGACCGAAAACGATTGGTCATAAAACGAGGTAGTGTGTGGAGGGAATTTAAGCATAAGATTCTCTGATGACCGTAAGCAAAGAGAATTAGAGGCATTAAGGTATTCGAAACGCTCTTTAAGGTACTGGGGTGAAGAAGGGTTGAATAAAATATTGTAGAGAAGAGATAGGATGTGAGCATTCCGGCGATGTCGTATAGGAAGCCACTTGAGCTTAGTGCGAAATTCAGAAACGTGGTCGTATTTGCGCAAGCCAAATATGAACCTTATTGAAAAGTTTTGAAGACGCTCAAGTTTGTTAAGCTGGTCCTCCGTAAGGTCTAAATAGCAGGCGTCTGCGTAATCAAGAATCGGTAACAGAAGAGACTATGCAAGCGCAACTTTAGTGGCTGTTGGCAAAAAGTTTCTCAGTCTTCTGAGTGAACCTGCGGCAGCAAACGTTTTACGGCTAACGGTTTCCAATTGTGGGATCCAGGTTAGGCATTCATCAAAAATAATCCCAAGATTTTTTACTGTTTTGCTGTATGGAATTTTCACACCCTCAAATAAAATATTTGGTAAACTGTCCCAATCTATATTATCATCAAGAAAGGCGTAAAACTTTTAAGTTATTGGAGTGTAACTCAAAAACTGCTTTGAATTTGATAAAATTTTAATGGGACCACCTCGAAAGTATACTCTATAAACAAAAGAATATATATTATCATAAATAGGTTTCAATGGACAACCAATGAAAATGCGTGATCTATGCATATATTACTATCTTATGTTCATCTGTTGACGTCATATGGCTCAGATGATGATGACAACCACCTACCAGTGAAATAACTCAAACCTAGCACCGACTGTCTATAGCCAGAATATAATCACAGTAAGAACTGCAGTCAGCTAATCATACTTCTATTCTAGTAAAGTTTAGTAAACCGGCGAATGCCTTACTAAAATGCTCTGATTGACAGGCAGAACTAATATGTACGTTTTAAGATTTTTAGCGCGTTTTTACATTAAAACGCCAAAACACTAAAATAGAATAGAACATACAATATGAAGTTACAGAACTTGACATTTTTAAAGAAAAGTATTTCAAATTAGGCATGACAAACGTAAACTCTGAACTTGAATATCTAGCTCTATAGCTTCATTCATCCATTCGCTCTTACTCTCTCTCTCTCTCTCTCTCACACACACAACACACAACACACACACACAAACACACACATACACACACACACACACACACACACACATACACACGCACGCACGCACGCACACACACACACACACTTTCCCTATCCTTATCAACGCCTTTACCACAACTACAATTTAATATGCGACTGTAGTTAATAGTTACATTTATATAATGTAAATCGGTTATTGGCTAAGTTAAGTTGCCTGATACTGTTTTGTTTATTTAAGGGCTGTGGTTTTTGTAATAAAATAAAAAAAATACTTTACAGGACTCACGACTGTAATTTGTTTATAGTAAAATTGTTTTTCATTAGTTATAATCTATGTAGTAAGACAATTTATTAAAGACACGACTCTGTCTGACTCAACAGACAAAATAATTGATCATTCCGCGTTACCTCAGTTAGGAATCACTCTGCCTACGTAGCATAAGGTTCCGGGTTCATTTTCCGGCCTACATAATACTTTGTGTCATATAGGAAACTAAGTTTGTTATTTATAAAGAGAATAAAACATCTTTAAATAACATATAACGTGAAAAATACTACGCAATAGAACCAACTTCAATACCAAAAACTGTGAAATAACTTGTTGAAATCGGTACCATGATAGTTCAACACCTTAGTACCTCTTATCACAATAATATGATACCGACGTCGACAAATTATTTCACACTTTTTGGTATTGAAGTCAGTTCCATTTTTCGGTATTTTTTTTCACCATATTAAGTGAACATTGCTTATTACGCGATAGATTGTCATTCACCGTCAATGATGATATCATCAAGATAGGCGTAACACTTTTCAGGTTTTAGAGTGTAACTCAAAAACGGCTATACTGAATTTTATATAAATTTAATGGAATCACCTCTGAGTATACTCTACCAAACAAAATAGAATATTGAGAATCAGTCCACAAATAAGTAAGTAATCGGCCAACATACCAATAAAAAATACATATACATGAACATAATATTAAAAACTCGGCCTTTTTAAGTCGGTTAAAAATATATCTGCATGGCAAGTGTGAGAAGTGTAACTTGATTGAAACTTTCGTTAATGTTATATATTTTAATATTATTCTGACGATTTAACTTACGCGGAGTTATATCTCCTGAAGTCGACTATAGTCGAGCATCTCGACCGGTTTCGAGACTTTACGGGACACTTCTACATAGAGTACTTAAGCACGCGGCTGCGTCCGCGCCGGTACTGAAGGATTGTGTGTGTCCACGCCTCCTGCGACAAAGGAAATCCTAGCGTGGGGTTAAGAGCGTGTGAACGTTATTGTTGCTATTATGACCACATGTTAATAAATTTTACAGTCTTTAGAAACTAATAGATCTGTTTCCAATACATACGCTTTTCATAATATTGACACAAAGCTGTTGTTGTCCCAGAAACATTAACACTGACTGTATTTTTGTAATCGTACCTTTATAATTTAAAACAATGAATATGTTTTGTTAACCTTATCCTACTAATTGTTATATGGAGCTGCGACATAAACACAAAGTAATACAAGTTTACGAATTGAAGGAAAAAGGCTTTAACTGCGATTTCTTCTTTATTACGAATCTTTTATTCTCACGGCATCAAATGAAGTATACAATCGTTTGAATCACGCAAATAGATCACCTAATGTTGAGCGCAATTTCAGTTCACATAAAAATAGTTGCAGTGTTGAAAATCTCAGTGCCTCCTAACTCTGTGGTTCACTTAGAAGCGCACTTGTCTAGTACTTTAATGACATTCGGTACGTTATATACTTTTCCTACAGCGCCCTCTAGACCTAAACAAGTAAAGTTTATCTAGTACTATTGGAATGCGATGCCTGGCACTGCCACAGTTTAAAATAGCTCTACAGTGGTGGGATCTACCTAGCCAAACACTATCGAAGAGAACCAGAGCTAACTACATGATCACTATCACTGGACCATCGTTATTCATACCCTATCAACGAATCGGCGTTTACCGCATTCACGTTGAAGGATATTATAACACATTGCAATTTTAGAGAGAATAATTCAGATCCGGGACGGGATTCGAACCCAAGTCTTCCGACGATCCGTGTCAGACGTCCAGACAACTAGGCCACAAAGACACGAGGTCCGTGCCGTGCCGAGGTCGTATGGATAAGAATACATAATAGTTCAATTGTTATGTCAGGAACGATGCTGAGGAATATGCAATGTCGATTACACTACATTAGGAAACGACATTACGAAATTATAGTACGAAAATATATTTTTCTGTTATCTGTGCTAAACGAGCACAATTATATATTTGTCATATCATATAATAAACACAAATTATGAGGAATACGACAGTCTCTATCGTTATGTAGTTCGCTAATTCTTTTATATTCTTTATACAATATAAAAGAAAGTTTTTCAAAGAGTGGATCTGGTAAGTATGCCACCTGATTGGTCTCTCTATAGATGACTTCAGTCAAGACTATACGTTCAATGATCACAAACTTTAGGCGCAGTTAAAATTAGAAATAGACCGACAGGTTAATTTTAGAATTAGTTATTCTACTTTATTGGAGAATATTCATTTTTTTTACTATTGTCTCAGAATATCTTTTTTTTTAAAACGTAAAAACTGCCGTATTCTCAGTGTTACAATATAATTAATTTAAAATACTTACTTAATTCAATTAGGTAAGTTATGTAATTTAAAATTATGTGTAAATACGTCAACGTCAATTTCACACGAAGGTTTCATCACGTTGTTGACTGCTTTACGATCATAATTATTAAGTGAAATAGCATAAAAAGTTACTGATGGCGTACATAGTCATACCAATGACCATGCTCTTCATGTAATTTAGGTAAGTAAGGTAGGTACATTATTTCTGTACAAAATTAAAATATATTTTCGTAAATTGGAAATTTGCAGATACAGACTTTTTTAAATTACTGATTCAGATTTATTTTATTGTAAACTTGTCATAAAACTAATTAATTGCCTAGCAAAACTTAATTTAGTTTTGCTGGGCAATTCATATAAAAGGACACAGTAAATTGAAGCAATTCAGTCTGAATTAGAATCTCAAAATCAACGTTGTCAGAACCAACAACCAGAAAAACATGAGGGCTTTCTTTCTTTTTATGTTGATGGCTGTGGTAAGACAATTTGTGTTTTAACTTATATGTTACAATTACAAATATATCTACTTATGTACTTTTCATTACTGTCAATTTTGAACGATGTAAGAATATTTGTAAACGTTAAGTATTTTATTGTTACAGATGCTATGTCATTGCTTTGCGTTGCCTAAACCTGGTAAGTGATTTTTTATTTGTATAAATAGTTATATATCCCTTGCATAATTTGAGCTCCAAATGTTTGTAGACCGAGTCAATTCAGCCCGTGAGAGAGTATTCCTAGATATTTTAATTAAAACTTACTGAGCAAGTAGACATGGCCTCAGGTACTAATCAATTGACAAGATTTTGCACAGTCTTATTGAGGAAGTACCACACCTTTGCCAATTATTACAACATTACTGTGTTTCTGTGCCATATTGGAGAGAAAAATACACATACAAAAACGGAATTGGAACCCGCGTCTTCCATCAATATGTGTCAGACGCCATGACCGCATCTAAGCTCTCTAAAATAGCAAAGTTTGGTCTCGCTAAGCAGGCGTTAGTGCTATTAGAATCATAGAATAAAAAAATATGAAGGGGATTTCAAAAAGAAATATAAATGTTCGGAAAATCTCTTCTTTCGGGATGATAATGCTTATCAAGCTGTTCACTATTGAACAGCTTGATGTCGCTCCGTCCCCATGTGACGGCTAAAATCAGATAGAGAGTTTAAATTCTATGCGAAATATGCCTAGGTTGCCTAGTGGTCATGGCGCCCTACACGGATTGTATGAAGATGTGTGTTTGAATGATGTCCTAGAATGTAAATTATTCTATTATTTTTAATATTTATTTTTTATTTTTTTACAATAGTTATTCTTTAAAATATTATTTAAATCTCGCGAACCATATAGTTACCCCGAATTATTAACCGGCCTAGTCAAGCCAATCCATTTTACTGCTAAAATGAATGAATGAGTGAGTAGAGTAAAATAGATATTGATAAAATGTTTTGTTTTGTTACAGTTCCAAGCATTATTAACGTTCCTAAAATATTGCCAAAGTTGTTAGGGTTGGACCTGAAACCATCACGACCATGCCCTTCGGAACCATCATACACTACGGAACCATCATACACTACGGAACCACCATGCAGAAAATAAACTATAACTTCCAAAATTAAAAACGTTTCTCGCTATACCATACCATGACCATCCCATCTCACACC
This sequence comes from Selenia dentaria, assembly GCA_917880725.1. Classification (NCBI taxonomy): domain Eukaryota; kingdom Metazoa; phylum Arthropoda; class Insecta; order Lepidoptera; family Geometridae; genus Selenia; species Selenia dentaria. The sequence goes on from OU862893.1 coordinate 26,872,918, forward strand.
ATCTAAAGGCCTGGACCAGACGACTGCTTTTAATCGATCCGAAAACATACTGCAATAATATGATATGTGTCAATTACTGTCGTACAGCCAAGTCCGTTTGACATAAATCGGAGCTAGTATAACCGACTCTCGGCAACATAATTTACTTTTTGTAGGAACACGTGTTATAGAAGGAAAGGACCTACACGGTGATCATGCGCTATCCCCACACGACATAAATTAGTCGGTGGCACATATCTTAATAGTGTCAATTTCTTTCTCAAAAAGATCAATGCATTCACACTGCAAGCTTAACAGCTAAAACTTCTACCCTAAAGTACCATCTTTTATTGTCGTTACATAACACATTTTGTCGGTGTACAATAAGACACCGACTACTGTAGGACATTCTTGGAGAACGATTAACAGTGGAACAGCACGAGGCCAAAAATCAGTATCTGTGTATAAACTCCATATTTTCTTCTTTGTTTTAAATTCAGGAAACGTGGAAAGTATATAGCTAAGTCTATACTCGTGCGTTTTTCTCGTCATCATCCGTCCTTTAATTTTATCTTTCAATAGATCCTCTATCATTGCTGGATTTGGTAATAGGACTCACCATTTTGATGTTTGCACTAGGACTATGGCGGAAAACTTCAAGATCATCAGGATGAAGGCCGTGTGAATATAGCTTTATTACTGTCCAATTCCTTTGTGATTTCCTAAAAAAAGTTTATGTAAATATAGCTGGTAGCGTTCTCCAACAACAAACAACCTCTTATTTGATATATTTTAGTTTTCTCTTTAACTAATACTTACTTGGAAATGGTATTGTTATGACGAGGAAACTGTGATTTGGTAAAAAAGGTAACATTAAAGATGTGTTCAAATTCAACTACAGTTTTTGTTTCTCACCATCATAATTAACCCGTTACGTTAGCGCTAGTGGGACCCAGGCTTTCGTGAAGGATAATATTGACCAAGAGCTAGGTCGTGGATAGGCTAGATATCAACCCTAGACTCACCGAAATATTCAGATCGTCTGAATATCAAGATGGCCTATAACTGTTACTCGCTACCTATTCGTCATCCCTCGTGACAGTCATAACGTCTGACACGGATTGATCAGAAGATGCGCTTGAATCCTAGTCGAAGATCATCATCATCATCTCAGCCATAGGACATCCACTGCTGAACATAAGCCTCCCCCATAATTTTTCAAAAGGACCGGTTGGAAGCACCGTGTCGGTGGATGGTGGACGACCTACCCTGCGCTTCTCTACTCCAGAACCCTCCGGCCCCATCGGCCATCTGTACTTCGTACTTTGTGCCCTGCCCACTGCCACTATAACTTGCTAATCTTCTGAGCTATATCGGTGAGTTTCGTTCTTCTACGGATCTCCTTATTTCTGATTCGATCACGTAGAGAAACCCCGAGCATAGCCCTCTCCATAGCTCGTTGTGCGACTTTGAGCTTGTCTATGAGGCCCATAGTAAGAGACCACGTTTCAGTGCCATAAGTCATCACTGGTAACACACATTGCTCGAATACTCTTGTCTTGAGGCACCGAGATATTTTTGACGAGAAAACTTCGCGAAGTTTCCGGAACGCTGCTCAGCCCAGTTGGATTTGACGATTGGTGTTCGAATGATCGAGTCGAGTCGAGGATGACTGTATTATTTCTTTCTTACATTGTAAAATGTAACATGCCTCCTGCGGGTTAAACCACACAAAGCTCGTAACGCACACATGCAGTGAGTTTAAGGCATTTTGAAGTTTTCTGGGAACTGATTTTCTTATTTCAAATTTTTGAGCTATAATCTCATTTCTTTGGTTTTTTTTTCGAAATTGTTTTTAATTAAACATCGTGTGACAAACGTGCGGGAAGGGTATTGTTAATTCGGGACTATGGTATGTTTTTACAAACATGTCTCTGTTAATTAAATGAATACTAATAAGTATATATTTTAATTAAATAATTAGTTTATTACAATCTGACAAAAATGTTATGTAAATATAAAAAAAAAACGAATCTATAAGCTCCTTTGTCGGGGGAAAAATAGCCATATTGCTTGCAGCATTGCCACGAAAGTGAGAAATTGGTAAATTGGTAAACTAGTGTATACCAGTTTACCAATCGTATAAGGCTGTGTTTAATCATGACTGATTCATATAAATAGCTGACCCGCCAGCGGCTTCGCTCGGTTAGTATTGGAATCTCGAAGTCCTGGGTTCGATCCCAGGGTTAGACAGTGGTTGGAATTTTCTAACAGAGAAATTCTTAATAGCAGTCCGGAATCTGGAACAGTGTCCCGTAGATGTAATAGGCTCGCCCCCTATTACATGGGACCAAAAATATATCCGGCGAAACGCAGGTGTTTAAAACACCGCTGCATACGCTTTCGAGGATATATAGGTGCGATGATTTGTTATGTTGTGTTTAGAAATAACACGTATTGCAACATTATTTTCATTAAAGTTTATTTTCACCTACATTTGAGTGAATTGAACAAAAATATCCACCAGAAATATTTTTCCTTATAATAATTTATGAATTTTACTGCACACCTTATATGGGTATATTTGCATAAATTAAAAAAAAGACGTGTTACATTGTTCATTATTACGGTTTAAGCCGTACCATAGAAGTTCATGTATGCAACCATTCAATCAAGACCGCAGTTTTATATGAGAACGTGTAGCATAGAGAGTTCAAGCTGCCATCTTGGATTTATGTGACGGATCAAGATAAAAAATTAATAGTTGAAAGCTTCGGGCTCAATTCTATTCATATACCAAATTTCATCGAAATCTGTCCAATAGTTGTTAAGTTGTGCGTGAGCATTCAGACAGACAGACAGACCGATAGACAGACAGACAGACTTTTTTCAAACCGTCACATTCCTATTCAATAATCATTTTACGTCTCCTGACCCACATTTTTTTATTTTTTTTCCAAGTACAGATTGTTTGCCCTCTTTTATTTTAAGTATGGAAGATAGATATAAACTATAAAGCTCATAATTTTATTATGAAAATGGGCTGATTATGATAATGTTTATATTTAAATTTATTATCATAACTAGGCTCCACAGACTTTTTTTTTTAGGAAATTTATCAAATCGCTTATATAATCAAAAAAGAGACTCTATCTAAGTATGTATTGGTACATACTTAATAAGGCATAGGGTTTTTATGTTAAACTACTTAATTAAGGGCTATATCGTTTCTGAGCAGACCGGACTCCGCACTCCGGAGCTCCGCAGACAGCACCCGTTCACGAGTTGACGCATGTGGCAGCCACCGCCTTCATCAACCATATTTGAAGGAAGATGGCGACCCTCCACACGACGCCACCGCCTGCCGACACCTTTTTGTGAGCGTGTGTGCTCATATGCTCTTTGTCAAATACAGCTTAACTTAAATAATTATTAATATTAACTAATTCGCTTAGGTGCCCGTATTGCACTGAAGCAGGGCCTTAATTGCTACTCCGTTTCGATCCCTGATTGCCGTTTTGAGATTGTATTCAAATATGGTTATGGTGTTTGCAACCATCGCTTTCCTCTCGAATCGCCCAATGGCATCATCATCTTCATCGGCCTAAGAAGTGAAGCTCCCGGTATGATGGGAAACTGCAACGACTGCGTGGGAGACTGCGTGAGTAGGGGAGAATTGGGGCTTCTGCCTCACACTCTCGCTTCGCTTGAGTGTGATGCAGAAGCCCCAATTCTCCAGCACGACATCGGCCGCCCTGCTTCATCGTAGAAGCAAGTGAAGCAGATAGTCCTAATTATCCAGCGTCACATCGGTTAACCATATCTGATCGGGTCACAACCATTTAAAACTGAGTCTGTTATTTCATGAACAGCTTGTACTTTATCTATCTGATCTGAACTGGTTCTGTTCAATCAATGATCTGATTCAATCAGTTGAAAGATACTTCTCTTAAAAAATAATTTATTCTCTACAACCAACCTGCTGCATCTTAGAAGCGAGAGCGAGTTATTCTAGTAGGGTAGGGTATATGAGGAATTAATAATTAAAAATAAAATTGGTTTCTTCAAAAACATTTATTTTCTAAGCACCATTTTTGCATACAAGTAACATTTTGTAAAGCACAATGCGAGGAGTGATTTATACATCGATATACATCTAAGCATGACTTGTAGTCTTTATATAAACTAAGCAGGTTAGGGCAACCTTTATCTTCTAGATTAAAAATACATGAATTTTGATCCATATTATATCCTAAAATTTTCTTCAACCATGTCACTTTCTCTAAGCCCTTAACGTAAATAGTTTTATTTTTTATGAGTCCTCTAATATAAATTGTATGATATGAATATGGTATAAATCCTTCATCCCAAAATATCTGTCTGTTTCGTTCTATCCAACAAACATTCTTTTTTTCTGTATTTGTTAATTCGTTGTAGGAAAATGGTGGCTTAAACTGGAGTGTAATAAACTGTTGACCAGATTTTATCGCTATTTCTTTTATTATGAATTCATTGTAGTCCGTTTTGAATCCTTGCACGTCCACAAACACACTCATGATATTTTACGCACAATATTACTCAAAGGCTTGTACTCAACAACTCGGTCGTTGATGATAAGACAATAAGCAGCTGTGTTATCGGGAATATCTTGGGAACTTTCTATTTCCAAACGAACATCTACAGGGCCAGATTTCAGATTTTCATTTTGCCTTGAGCAGTCTATAATAAACAGAGGTGCTTTTTCTTTAAATTCTCTTATGTCTAACAACGGATCGGTTGGGAGATTATAGTACGACTGACGGAATTTGGTATACAGTTCATATAATATACTGTATCTATTTTCACCAAAGTTTATATTTAACGAATCATAAGGGTAATATTGTGAATTTAAAAACAATGTCACGTTTGTTAGGTGACAATGGTCGAATAAAGAACTATCTTTGGCTATATTATTTTTTCTATCAGTTTGTAAGCCAAAAATAATATATCTTGGTTTTTCTAATTGAGTAGCTGTTTTTACAGACCATGAGTGCTTTGTAGTTTTGGGTAATAGAGGATACTCATACAAGTCCCAATTCCTAAAAGCTATATGTATGGGTTTGTCTTTTTCTAAATATTTTAATAAAGAAAGCCTCTCACGATCAGATACTATAATATGTGGCACTTTCCACTGAACCCTTAGTATATCAATTTGAATAGTATCATTTTGATCAGAGATAACACTGTTTCTGTTAGTATTATTTCTACTCATAATGAGTTCATGTTTGCAATTTAAAATGATTTTATTATAATCTTCCGCAAACCCTATCAGTTTACTAAGTGGTATCAGAACACTAAAGGAGTCATCTTTAACTTTAAACCCATTCATATCCCATCCCCATACGGCTGCTACTTTACTGTCTCCATTGTTCAAAGAGACGTATGATTTCATTGTAGAAGTAATTCCTACATTTCTAATACGATCGATCTCTATACCATTAATCTCATAACGAATATCTTGAAACAGGAATGCTATTGGATTATTTGTGAATTTCAAACTCTTTTTTGCAACTTTGCCTGAGGCATCCTTCATAGAAACGTTGACGCGTCCTTCAATATATATAAAACTTGAAGATGGTAATACGTATATATCCTGCTGATGAATCGATATACGGATTTCATCATTTTCTTTGAAGCTATTACTATATGGGTTGTAGGTATGAATTTCGTAACCCTCGATAGAGTTATCGAAATGGGGTGAATCGTCAATATTTAAGATACTCATATTTTGAAACCAAGAGCTCGTAAGAAATCTTTGTTTTCTTTTGTAATCTTCGATATCTTGGTACGTCTTTGTTTCTTGAGTGTTTCTGTTAGAATAGCTCTTTTTAACTTTGTTTTTGATGTTATATTAGAGTTTTGATCATTAAATACAATCATATTGATTTTCGTAAATGAAGACACATTTGAATATTCTCTCCACCAAAATTAATGTTATTTCCGTTTTGATCAATAATTTTTACCGTAACGGATGCAATGTTCTTATTTTTAATTGGAAAATATATGGCATTTATTGCTTTTTCAATAAATCGATAGCCTGGTGAAACGTTTGGTATAAATTCATAAATTATATGAGATGATATGCCATCATTGTAAGATCCTTGCACCAAATCACATTCGATTCTTATCACGGTCACTGGAAGAATGTTGACTGGGTTTACAGAGACATGCCATTTATTTGCTTCTAGTATTTCTTTTCGAAATCCTAAGATTCTCCCAATACTCTTCGGTGCTCGGAAATCGATACTCTTTGCGCAGAATATAGATATTGTTGAAGTATTGCAATTCGATTCAATCTTGAGTTCACAGTCAATATTATTATTTATATATTCATAAATATCTTGTAAATCGTACGAACCATTTGGTATTTGAATTTGACTATTATTTTCACCATAAATAAACACATTGTTATTGCTAGTTACGTTAGGTATACCATTAAATACAGAAAAATATAATAAACCACACTCATAACTTTCTTCTAAAACTAAGGGGGGATGAAACGTTGTTTCTAACACAGATTGACTTCCGGAAAATGATAAAGTGAATGACATTGTCCTGAGCTGAACAGAGATATTACAAAGACTGAAAAAAGATAGTTTATAACATGCTATTTATTCGTTATTTCAAAATGCTGAGTTTGCGCCAGAATTTGTTTAAAAACCCTAGACATAGATGACCGCAGTTATACGAATTATTTTTTTGAAAATTATCGTAATTATAGATAACTTTACACTTTTTCATATACCTAATAAATTCCTTTGGCGGCCTCAAGTTTCCATAACTATCAAAATATTCAACGCAATCATTAATTTTAGTGTACGCCACCCAATGTGTACCAGAATTTTGTGAGCTGTCCAAATTAATTATACCGCATTCAATAGGAAATGGAATTTGAGGTAATCCATCTCTCATAAAAACACCTCTAAAGTATGGAATATTTTTAGAATATTTCATTAGGTCTATATTAGTAAGAGCTCGCTTAGGTAATATATGGACTATTTTTTTTTTTTTTTGCTATGTATATTCCTAACCCTTCTTTGTAAGGTTTTATACACAAACCTTTACCTATGGTTAACCCCTCCATTTTATCATGATGTCTCTTTAATTCTAAAAGACGTTTCTTCGCAGCTTTGTATTCATTGTAAGTTTTTACAATTCCCGAAACACCACCAGCGAGGCTTCCAGCAGCAGATAATCCTGCAAAAATTGGTATTAAAGGAAGAAAGCCTCCTGTTTTGGGCACAGGTATAACACGCGGTAGTTGAATAGGCAAATCTTTGGACAATTCTTTGGCAGCAGCAAAAGCCAATTCGATTGCCATTTTTTGACACTTAGGTTTCATTTTACGAATATGTTTTTTTGTGTGCGATACAATAGCTTTAAATTTCTTTTTTAGTCCTGCTCCAGCACTAACTTTTGCTAGCATAGCTGTATTAACTAAATTAGCAGCAATTTTTTCTCCAGAGCTAGTATTCGAAGATGTTGCTCTCTTTTTAGCCATTTTAAGTAAAATTATATCCGCTTTATGTCGGTCAACCAAATTAGATGATTTGTTATAAGCTATATCGTGCTGTTTGCAATATTCGTCCAACTGATTTATTCCTTTATCTCCTCGAGCAAGTCTTTCTGCCAATCGAGTTCCTGGTCCGCAATAATTATACCCAGGCAGGTGAAGTTCGAAGGGCAGTTTGTTAATCAAACTATTAAGATGACTATTCTCTTTCATAACCAAATAGAAACTGACTAATTTTTCATGATGCGCTTACTTTATAATTTGTTTGTTTTATCAATCCAACTATTTTCACTAGATGGAAAGCCTAGCCATTTAACATATAATTTATTTCCTTTTCTTTTCAATATTTTTTCCACAAGATATACATCAGGGTGTTCAGTTTTTTGAAGTTCTTGCTTATAAAATGCGCCTAATATGGGGCGATGTCTCATATCTTCAATTAAATAAGAATAGGGATTAGATTTTTGAACTTTGATAATCTTGAAAATTTCAGTGGACCAATTTGGGGTGTAACCTTTTTCAAATGTTCCTTTGTACTTACTAATACGCACAAAATCACCATTTTTCAATATGTTGCTTTCTTTTCTGTTGTAACATTTACACACTTCATTATACCTTTTCAATATAAGATCTTTATTGTTATCTCCAACTTGCGCTGGCGACATACCGATCGTTCTATGAACGCTGTTATTGTAAATTTTGATTACTTTGTCCAATAGTTCATCCTTCCATTTGTAAGATCCTTGTAAACTGAATTCTTTGTAAATCTTATTTTTTATAGTTCTAATAAACCTTTCAACAATAGACGCCTTTTTTGTAGAGTATGTTGAGTAATGATTTATATTATGCAAATTAAGTATTATTTTAAATTTATTATTGTAAAATTCTGTGCCCTGATCAGTTTGCAAATTTTTAGGGATACGACCTTTTTGTAATAAAGACTGAAATGCTTCGGAAACTGAATCTTTATTTTTATATTTCAGTGGAATCGTCCAGGCGTATTTTGAAAATGTATCAATAACTGCTAAAATATAATTGTAGCCACCATTTATTTTTGAAACAGATTGCATATCTATCAAATCAGCTTGCCAAAGATCATCAATATCTCTCATCACAACATGCCTTCTGGGAAAATTTATCCTTGCATATTTATGAATTTCATTTACTACGCTTCTTTTGCTCATTTTTATTACTGTTTTGAAAATGGTCTTCTAATTTAGTTAATGTGTTACTTATTTCTGAAATTAATTTAATGTACGTCGAAACTTTGTTCCAGAGGTCAGTTATGCATTTGTCAACATAATCTTTGGTTACAGCATCACATGAATCCTGAGGGTGTCCAAGATTTTTAAGTCTTTTACTTTGAGCATCTAAGTTTTTTGCATCAATTTGCTTTATCACACATTCTGGAGCTATATTAAAACCGTAGTTATTTTTACGTTTTTTGTATATGTGGAGACCGAATTTATCGACATTCATGTTTGAGCAGAATGTTGAAACTAAGCAAGTTCCATTGAATGTTGTCATTTTATTCTTTAATTATACCTGCTTCTTTCAATTCTTCTATTAATGATATAATTTCATTGTCATGATTAGTATTACCAGCATCACTGGATGCTACTAATAGTTTAAGTCTTTCGATCAGTTCATTAGGATCATCCCAATAAATAAAATCAGTATTCTTTTTATACGATTTTTTCAAACAAGGTAAACTACCACCACGTTTAATAACTTTATTTTCTAAGAGTTGATCATATTCGTAAAATAATGGTTTAATTATTTGATTGTATTTCATTCCTTTATCACCTTTTATTTGACTAGTACTTTTAAAATCTCGTTTATGAGCATGAGTGTTTTCTAATATGTCTTTGTAAGTAATCCGGTCTTGTTCTGAAACTAAATTTAAGTCTGGTTTCTTTTTAAACAATAGCTCTTTAATGCCGTTTGTTATTTCATAACTTTTATCGCCTATCGAAATCAAAGATATTTGCATTCCACTAGAGTGAGTGCCAATCAATTTAAAAGAAATTGGTACGCTACCCATCCACAATTTATTATTTTCACTTCGTATACCAAACGGCACATTTAAACTATTATTTTCCTCAAGTAAGTTATCTTTGTTTAACATAGACATTAAAGGGGTATTTAGCATGGTCACAATTTTTTCATCTTTAACCGGCGTCAAATATTCTCTCTTGTTGCCATCATACGATAAGTTTGTATTGACACTTTTATACGAACTAGCATCATCGTTAAAGTTATCTTCACTTATATCGCTAGAATCATTAGAGAGCATTGAGGAATTTTTTGCCACATCTGTGTAAAGAGTAGATTTATCACTGATTGGTGACTTAATTTCCTTACAATCAGCAATTTTATTCAAAGGGTCAATAAGAGGTTTAAATACTTTATCTAAATTATAGTTGATAGTATCTTCATTATTTTTCATAGCTTTTATTTTTTGTTTAATTGTTTTGACTGACGTAAGTATTCGCTTTTTCATATTTTTTTCCATGTTAGAAGTTTAGTATATTCACAACCAGTAATTTGGGCTGAAGCTGTTGTACTGAATATATAAAACGCATGTATTTTCTATATAAAGTCACTGAAATTTAATAAACGTATCGAACCCATGTCTATATCTACCGTTATTTAACTCGCTATCTTTATTTATTATTAAGAACGAGTGTCGTCCTTTCCATGTTTCAGAGCACATTTTTTTAAATTGTAACCAGTCTATATCAGTATTGACATGCTCATTGTAAATATGTTTCAAGTTAATATCATCCTGCTTGAAAACAATTAACAAATTTACGTTATCTCGTATTAACTGCTTCGGAACTTTAGAATAAGTCTGGGATAAATAGAAACAATCATTTTTTTTATGTCGCCCCATAGAAAAATAATTGCGAATATTTACTTGATTCTCACATGCGACATCATCAAAAATAAAAACAGAATTTGGTAGAGCACTTTCAGGATCAGCGACATCTTTGCTGTCTTTAAACATAAAATAATTTAAATTAGGAATCAAGTTGAACACTTCACTCAAAAAACAGTACTTTGGTTGATACGTTGTTTTTGAGTACAGATAAGCATTCTGAAATTTAAGTCCATTTTTATGCAATAACATGTTAATCATAACGTTGGTTTTTCCACAATTCGATGGCCCACAAATTATACAGCGAATGGTGTTAGGGAGTAAAACGCTGTGTCTGACAGTATTGGGTTGTGATCTCACTTCTATATCATTAATTTCTAAGGTAGTGGGCTGTTTGACCAACTTCATAATGATGTCTGATACTGGTGTACAGCGTATTCTTATTAAATAGCATCGTATTTGTTACTCGAATGCAATGTAATGCTATGATGTACATATGTTCCAATTACACCATCATTTTGTTTCTACATTTCCAGGTAATGATTCATTTGATCCATTTTATCGGGGTTATTTGATCACATCACAGTAATAAATAATATTTAATATGCGCATGCCATTTATGTAGTTCCGCGAAAGTTCAAGTATTATCCTGTTAAAAACATTTCATTATTTCACTGCTCACATTTGCAGCTGACACTCGTCTTCACATTTGTTCAGCAAACACATTAAAATTAAGTAAGTTTTAAAAAATATATTTGAATTGATTAAAAAATAATAATTAAGCTTGTAATAATAACTACTTTAACATGAATTAATATTAATTACTTTAATCAATTTTCTCTCTTTTTAGGTGAATATGTCTCAAGAGTGCGAAGATCTTATCATCAACCCATTTTACTATGCACAAGATACGGATGATACTTCAAGATACTTCACAAAAATTGCAACTCATGAAACTAAAAATTCTCAAAATACTGATAATGAAGAATCGCTCGTAAAACCAAGAAAGCCTTTTCGAAAGAGAAAATCTTTTGCATCTCCTCCATTTTCAATAACAACAAATATTGTGCGTCGCACTCATTTGAAGACGGGTCAAAAGTTAATCAAGATCTGTATATATGATGTCAAGAATCCAGAAGATGATAGCAGTTACTATAGTGATAGTGAGAATTCGAGTGTAAGCGCTCAGTATGTTGTTGAAGAAAACCATAACTATGATGTAATAATGGATGCTGCAAATTCACTTATAAGACAAATAGGAAAAAAACTTTACGACTGTGACTTATGAAAAATATTTCTCCTTATCCATTAAAATTAATTTAATTGTGCATAAATTATTGTAATTGAAAAATAAACTGGCATCATGTATTTTGGTTGTTTTATCTCAATAATTTCTTATAATATTAAGTATTTAGGTTGGTCAGCGGAAATAGATAATAAATGCAAACACAATGTTAGATAATTAAGTACAATTTTATTTATTAAAGATTACAAAATAAGATAAACACTTCAATTTAAATTCTATTACAGTAACTGATAACATTTGAAATAATAAGTAAAATACTTTTTAACCTAAAAGTAATAATCACACGTTAGTTTATTACAAATGAAAAAGTATTTTATAAATTTACAATATATTGGCGTAATGGCCCCAAGGTAAGGTATTCACAGTATTCTTGAAAATCTGTCTCTTGTCATCAGATTTATTTAACACCAGTTTGTTTAACCTCTGGGTAAAGACTCTATGATTCTTAGATTTTATTACATACATATCATCTCTAATATCTACGTTTTTAAATAGGCATCGTTTAAATTTTTCCATAGTAAGGTTTTTGGTTACAGACTTTTTTGCCCCTTTAGCTTTCTTGATCGATGAGGTTTCAGTATCAATACAATAAAGCTTAGCACGTAATCCTGTAAATTCCGAAATAACTTTACCGCCTAATTCATCTTTGAAATAGCCTGGCAATTTAGCATTAGCGCGAGGTATGGTGTACAAGTTATTATCACTGAAATTACTGGTATCAAAATATTGTAGGCTGCCCTTCATATCTTTGTAAAAATCTTCAGTTTTTATCAAATATAAAAGACTATCAGTGTCTGTGTAACAAAGTTGAATGTTTTCTTCATACATTTTTTTCATGACTGAGTAATGAAACTTGTATAAATGGGTTTTGGCAAGCTCAAGAACTGTAAAACCAATATAAATTGGGCGGTCTAAGATTATTTTACTTTGCTGCAATTGAATAGCTACCAAGTTTTCGGAAAAAATTGACAAATTTTTGAAGTTCGGAGCACTTATGTATTTTTCAGCGCCACATATTTTATTGGTTCTATTTGAAACATCTTTCCAAACATTAACAAGTTTAACATCAATTTGATTTCTTTTATTTTCTATCGTTTTACCGAAAATACAGTTGTTTTGCTTCTTAAAAAAATCTCTTTCAAAGTCTGATGACGAATTTTGCCTGAGTGCTGTGTTTAGTTCTATGTAAGGTTTCAAAAACTCTTTCTGATCAAAAACTAAAACTCTGTGTATTTTTAAGAGCTTTAGACCATGTTTTAAACACTCTTTTAAATGTGTGTAATGTATAACATACTGACATTTATTATGCAAATTTGCAATTAGTTTTTCGCATTTTCCATTAGGCGGAATATATTTTTCAGGTGCAAATGGTAATTCTGAATGTAAATCATGAATTTCTGTCGGGTATTCGAGATCTACTTCAAGTATGTACCCTTGATTATTATTATCTGATATAAATTTAATATTCTCTTTTAATCTTATACATTCGTCATCTGTCAAAAATTTGAAATTCTTGATTGGTAGACATTTCATCATTGCATAGCCATATAAATTTACACAATCAAGGTATACAAGGTAGGAATCTAGCTCATTTTTGTTATAATCAGACAAGTATTTATTATTTGCCTTCGAATGCCGTAGACTACATTGTGCAAGACATCCCCTTATACCTTTTTCAATCATTTGGTAGATTTCAACATCGGAAATCATATCAAGCTCAATTTTGGTGTACAGTAACATTGCGTCCCAACTTAAGGATGGGGAGGATACATAATGACAAGGATCTAAATTATAATGAGTCAGGCTCATTGATCTAAATTTTTCAAATACATCGCATAACAGTAAAACATCGCATTTTAAGTATAAGTCAGTGTACTGTCCTAAATCTTGTATTTGAAACTCTTTCCAAATAGTTTTAGCATGTTCGTAATCTTTTTCCGAAATCTCTTCAGATGTCATTTTATTAAAGAAACAATTTCTTTCCGGTAAACACATATCATTGTATCGCTCGAAAGAATTAACATAATCATAGCAATATATACCTTTTCTACGCAATAAATCAAATGATTTTTTATCAGGATAAAAGTGCTTCAAGTTAATAAAATCATCAGGATGTAATGTTTTTGCTAAATTATCCAATCCACAACTTAAAAAGTTAAAAGAATCAATAAATTTTAGCTGTGCAGCATTTTTGGCATTAACAGGTATGAACTTAGTGAATGATATGTATTTTTCCTTTGTTTTTGGGATTAAATTGATTCGACCAACAATAGCTGACAATTCATTAATAAATAAATGACAGTCGTATCCGGTAAGATTGTGAAATATAATTGGAATAAATTTACATATTGTCGCGTTTAAGTTGCACGTATTGTGGCTAGCGCCTAGATAATATCCGGTAAAATGGTCATGGTCTGCACAAATTATATCACCTTTTATAAAAGCTTTCTTGCAAAGATGACAAGCAGTCGCGCTTTCGTGAGTTTTTTTCTGATTTTCGGTTAATGACACCATATCTACATTTGTTGATAATATTTGGTGTAATTCCATTACATCATTACAAAGAGTTTCAACAAATGCTTTTGCACAGTCAGGACCTCGATAACTAACAAACTTGTTCAGAGACGGTCTAGATTTACAGCATATGTAATAAGCAAAACAGGTGGCTTCATGTATTTGTATTCCTTCAACATGCTGTGATTTGTTTTTATCAGAATATTCTTTAAGTAAACTTTCGAAATCACCGTATATTAAAATTGGGATATTTCGAGTTCTTTCAAAGTGTGAAAACGATAACTTACTTCCTGAAGGAGGCAATACTGTTTTAACTCGCGCACAAATGTGGCCATAAAGTTTTTCTTGCGATTCGAAATAAACAAAACACTCATCACATAAAAATATTTTGCTTCTGTGTTTTGTAAGCTGCTTATGTATAAGTTTTTCAAAATTTTTTATCAAGCAGTAGTGGTTTTGACTATGATTTTGCACTAAAAGTAAGTTCACATGTGTTAATTTTCGATGAGCTGTTTTATAAAGAGGTCCGGACACATCACAGTTTTTCTCTAAGCCATACACATTTACAGAAATATTTGGATTGTTCTCCTCAAATAGTTTAATATCACTTAAACTCACAGGAAACTTCATACCTGAAATATTCAGAATGTTTTCATAGTGCGGATATGATGTTACTCTGTTTGGATTTCTCTTTGCAGGATACATGTGCGCAATAATGCTCCATAAAAAGCATTTTTTATCATTCACATTATTAATGTTTATACATGACTTAGTATTTTGTATTTTATTCGGTAATTTAATATAAGTACCCGCTCTTAATGGGTTGTATTTGTTAATATTCAATTCTAAATAATTGACAGATTCTATCGCCCATCCGGATTCTGACTGTTCAAATTCTGAGCATTTAGATATCAACTTTTCACAAAATTCTTTGTAAAATGAAGGTAAATCCGTATTGTGAAATACTGTAGTAAATTGAACGTTAAAAGACTTTATAGACTTTTCATTGTTTTTTGGTAAATAATATGACACAAATAGTTCCATATTGACTTTTAAAGCATTGTGTTTAGACAAGGACTTTCTTATTAGTTCATTGACCGTTGCGCAAATATTATTCAAGAAAATTTCAGGCGCTGTGATGATATCTTCCGTATCAGGATTTATTCTGTAACTCACTATTCTGTTTTTGAAGGCGCTAGCGATTATATGCACATTTTGAAACTCTGAGTTAAGGAGACACTTTGATTTATGATAAAGTGACTTTTTATGTGAAGATATGTGAGAAACATAAACCCCGCACTCATTACAAAATACCATTTTGATCCTACTCAGAATGCGACCCGCGTATCAATATTCAAAATAGTAAATCTCAGTCTCTATATAGTTATAACGCTTAGATTTTATTCAAATAGTGAATTAATTTCATAGTCATATTAATTATAGAAGAGCAAGATAAAGTAGGCTATGTTCATAGATTTCTGTTTTTCTGATATGTAAATAAGTGCTAAATTAACTTCAACTATGTTAAACTAATTATAATATTTTTACAACCAAACCACAAAAATCAACTAGCTACTGAAATGTCAATGTTGTTACATTCAATTATGAATTAAAAAATGAATTCAGTTTTAAATCAGTTTTGTCATTTCTAGTTTTGAGTTTATAATTTCAGTATTCGAATTTCAATATTTGTATTTCAGTATTTGCATTTGACATTTCAGTATTTGATATTTGTGAGCTGTAAATAAACCAAGGTAAGTACGTAACAACTATGATTAACTAATTTTTTTTTACAGCCAAGCCATGAAATCAACTAGGAACTGAAACATTCAATTACAAAATCTGCTTAATAATGTTTAATTGATAAAAAATAATAATATATGAATTAAGTTTTAAATCAGTTTTGTCATTTCAAATTTTGAGTTTATAATTTCAGTATTTGAATTTCAATATTTGTATTTCAGTATTTGCATTTGACATTTCAGTATTTCATATATGTATGCTGTAAAGGAAACAAAAGTAAGTAAATTAGGCTTATAAAATCGAAAGATATATGGTATTTATTTATAAAAATGTAAAAATATCATCAGCGCGGTTTCGGATACATAATAGGCTGAATAGATTTAAATTCTTGTTTACCAGCCTGCACAAGGCTGGACACAGCGCGCCAGACAGTTGTGTCTGCATCAGTGCACAGCTTGAGGGTGACGAGCGCTCTCTTCCAACGCTCGTCGGCTGGCTCGGTCTCCGCTTCACGACAGTTGTAAACCCTCAATTCGATGTAGTATTCACCAGCTCTTACGAGATCTCGCTGAGTTGTGTAGCCGCTCGCCCCGCGCTGAGACAAGAAGCTTTGCAGTGATGCCGCTCGAACCGGCTTCAACTGCTTCAAGCTGCTTTCAACCGCCTCCTAAAATATACGAAATAAAGTTATTGTAAGGATTTCAATTAAATATCGCACACACTCGTAGTACAGAAGTATCAAAATATTTTAATTTTAGACCACTCTATGCACAAGCGTTTAATGACACCATATTCAATTCAGTTTATATGTGATAAGTGCAATTGAGTACAAAAATAATATATTATAATATTACTCACTATGAAATAATGTAAATAGATAACAAAATGTATCTTACCTCAAGAAATAAATTTTGTCCTAGGGACAAATCTTCAGTTTCAGAGTTTTTTTCAACCGTCTTGTTCTTTTTCTTCGGCGCTGACGAAGTGCTGTTGGCTCGTTTCTTGTTCGCAGTGCTCGCACCGCCTTCTTTTTTCTTTTCCGATGGAGGTGGAGCTGCTTGTGTTAGCGGTAGACTACCACCCGCTTCTACATCGGACTCAGCGTCCGTTTCATCAGCCCAGAAAGGGTTTTGCGACCAACCCGGCCTGCGAAATCGAAATTATCAATCGTTAAGAAAGCTCAATGTATAAAAAAACAACAAATAAAAATACCATCAAAAATGATGTCAAAATAAGTACCTAAATTAATTACTAAGTTAAGAATTTAGGCTGATTTTTAAGTGATAAAAAAAAAAAATCAAAAATTAATAATTTATAGCCAAATATTTTAAAACAATATTGTCTAAGGAATAGTTCATGATGATTACTATTAATTTGAAGTTAAACTAAAATTATTCAGGATAGAAATGTTAACATATTTGAGGGGCAATTAAAAAAAAACACTTACATACTTTCCGATCCAAATGTCACTTCACAGATCGCAGAACAATAAAATATATGAGCAAATTATTCGATGCACATCTATTTATAACATCACTTTATTAAACCGCGTACACACACACCATTTCATAATTTTTATATTGAAGTGCTGACATGTTATTTATATGATACTGATCGTAATGAACTGTATGCCGCATGCGAATACAGATTAAATTTATTTAAGCATTGAATGCTCACCGTGGTCGAGGCTTTATTCACAATTCCATTTATGTTAGCGACGCCTCGCCGTCGCGGATACCTGAGACGAAATTTTTATAAGGAAGTCGCATGTACTTATCTGGTCTAAAACCACCCATATCTTGAAATAAATCCTAATAATTACTAATTATTTGGTATTTTGATGCATAGCCCTTCCTTATTTTCAGTCACAAACATAATGAAATCACAATTTTGTGCTAAATATTCTTAAACTAATTTTTAATTATCCTTAAACCTCGGTCTATGCTTTACTTATTGTTCACAGATAAGATACATAAAGTGATAATTTAAAATGTTCCAAAAACAAGCCCCTATATACTGTTTGGCTCTGTAGGGAATTTAAAACTATATTTTGATTAATTACATCTATGCGACACATAATAAATTATACCCCTTAAAAAGCAACTTCTACACTTCAAGAACTAGTAATATTCTATTCACTTTTTGTTTTGTTTTTTTTTTACAGTTCACAGTCTAGGTATTTGGCTACCAGGTCACTTGATGTTATGTGACGCTGTAGCCGAAGATGGTGGCAAATGCTACCAGCTGTAATGGCACACTGGCTCTCGAGTGAGGCTGCCGGAACACACCATCAGGTGTTTGTCAACAGATTTTCTACAAGAGGGTGGTAGCTAGCCAGGCGATCACGAGCTAGAAAATGCCCTACCACCATGCTATGGTTTCCTCACGATGTTGTCTCCAAAGCTCATGCTCATTGTTGGGGTTCGAACCCGCGCCTTTCGGGACGTTAGCCGACCACGCCAACCATTGAGTTATCATCGCTTCAAGGTTATTATTGTAGTTATTACGTTGTTTAATTGAAAATAACCTTATCAATCTTGGCTGCTAACATCGCACAAACGTCTAAGTATTACAGTTATAACTGTTAGTTCACATACTATAAAGATCTAAAGTTTAGTTTTACCTACCTACTATAAAAGTTCTTAGCATTTACTAGGTGATTTTTTCGTATGCTAAAACTCGTCTGAGTAGACACCACCGCTTTGCGAGTTATTCCGCCACCAAGCAGCTATGTGCCAGCATCGCTGTGTTTGGTTTGAAGTGCATGGTAGACAGTGAAATTATTGGGCATTGTGAGGCATAACATCTTTTGCCTACGAGGGTGTGGAGCGCAGCGCAGGGCGGTACAAAATCTTGTCGATCAAAGTTTTATGTGGATCTGTTACTGTTATGAGCAGATGTGTTTAATGGCCATCAGGTGAACGTCAATAATATAAAATCTTACTATCTCATAATCTAACGATGTCACTCTGACCTAAAAAATAAAAACATTGGAAGTCAAGTGAAATGATGAAGGCTGGATTTATATTTTACGTGGATACGATGGATAAATATTTAATGTTATTTTCCGAGACTAGAGTTCCGTAAAGCAACCCCTGGAGAGATTTTTTATATGAATCAATCTTTCTAGTATTTAATACATGGACGATTACAAAACAAGCTAACTGTGACCTAGATAGACATGTAAGGCTACTACATAAGTCAAATGTTTTACAACTAAATGTTATGCAGTCTCTATACAAACCGCAGCAGTATCAAAACGCATTGCAAACCGAATAGAGGCGAGCATATTATTGATTAGTCTCCTTTACACAGGAAAGATCTCTTAGTTACATCAACCAGTCGTGTAACAAAATAGCTTTCACGCAAATGAAAACATTGTATCGCGTATCGCCTCGGCACGCGCGGTGTCTTACTCGAGACACTCGATGCGCTATCGCGCGCCGATAATAATTAAGCACGTTAGCATCGCGCATCGGCTTGCCATGACATGATACGATGCGGTAGGTCGGCCGATGTCGTGCTGGAGAATTGAGGCTTCTGCATCGCACTCGAGCGAAGCGAGAGTGTGAGGCAGAAGCCCCAATTCTCCCCTACTTGCGTGCAGCTTTATGATTATAATTATTATAATTATAGAAACAAATATTTGGATAAGAAAGGTATCAGAGCCTAAACTACTAACATACAAAAAAACTAAATATAATAATAACTGAGCTCACAGAGGGTAAATTCAAGTTGACTGTAAAAAACGTTTACTAAAAAAGCTTACTATAAAGTTCAACATTATATAGAAGATAAAGATGCTTGGAATACTCCACTTCTGGCAAGCTGTCTCTCTGCCACCCGTAAAATGTAATATTTGTAGTTCCCAAGTCGAAACATTGTAAACATCTACACTCGAGAGCAATGAATCCGGGTCACTTAAAGAATCCTAAAAATCTCGGAAACTAAAAATGCTAGGTTAATGCAATAAATTGTATTTAATAGACAATGTAATACTCCTTAAATAAAGGTATTAAAATTTCTTAGTTATTGTAAAGTTATATCATAAAAAAATCAAATTTGAAAAAGGGCCACTTTCGAAGATGGAACTACGAAATTACAGCATTTGGTTTTGCTTTTGTTTGTAATCTGTCATTTATGTGGGTACATAAACCATGTTGATAGTGCTCTATATTCATTATTCAAGCTGAAATTATGTCGCTTACGCCTGAAGAATGCACCAGAATACTTACAATGCTGGAAACCGGCCGGAGTCAGCGCGATACAGCCAGGACTGTCGGTGTGTCGCTGTCAACAGTACAAAGAGTTCTCCGACGTTACGAAGAAACTGGTTCTAACCTACGCAGACCAGGAACGGGCAGAACCAGGTGTACCACAGCACGAGAAGACCGATACTTGGTGAACACCATGCTTCGAAATCGCTTTCTCACAGGAACTGAACTCACAAATCAGTTTCGACGCCTCGGAGGAAGTAACCCAAGTGCATGGACAGTAAGACGTCGGCTTGCTGAATCTAACTTAAAACCCCTTAGACCTGCAAACGGCCTAAGCTGGAGCGTGGGCATCGTATTTCAAGACTAAGATATGCCCAGAGCCACGTAAATTGGAGTATTGAAGATTGGTCAAAAGTTATGTTCTCCGACGAATCAAAATTTATGCTCTACAAGCACGATGGAAGACACAGAGTGTATCGAAGACCAGGGGAAAGATTCAAGCAAGCATGCATCGAAGAAAAAGTAGCCTACGGTGGTGGTTCTGTACTTGTGTGGGCCGGAATTTCTTCTGAAAGTCGCACAGAGCTGGTGATCATAGAAAACGGCTCTTTAACTAGCGAAAGATATGTGGAAGAAATCCTCAATGATCACGTTGGTCCATTTATGGTCAATTTAGGTGAGGATACTATATTTATGCATGACAATGCCCGACCTCATACAGGTAGGATTGTGAATGACTACCTTCAAGAGATGAACATTACTCGTATGGAGTGGCCAGCGCGCAGCCCGGATATCAACCCGATCGAGCATGCTTGGGACGAGCTAGGCAGATGCGTAAAACAACGAAATCCTCCCCCAATCACGCTTCGTGAGCTCAAAATTGCTCTCACAGAGGAATGGGAGAATATTCCCCAAAATCGTATAAGGAACTTGGTGTACAGCATGCCAAACCGCGTAAACGCAGTAATGGAAGCACGAGGAGGCAATACGAAGTATTAAACTTCAAGAAAATCGTAATAAAGTTCAAAAATTTCATGTTTCCTATTTTTGTTTTAAGGAGAGATCAGCAGTTTTTTTCTTTATGTAATTTTGTGTTAATAAAATGTATGGTGACTCATATTTTTTTTACTTTCATATAAGGAGTATTACATTGTCTATTAAATACAATTTATTGCATTAACCTATCATTTTTAGTTTCCGAGATTTTTAACATTCTTTAAGTGACCCGGATTCATTGATCTCGAGTGTATATAAAAAAAATGGCCCCGAGTTTCTTGCCGCTTCTTCTCGGTGGGCTCTATATATTTTGGAACGCGGCGGTAGAGTCTTTAAAGTACATTATAATGAAAAGTTGACGTTCATAAGTGCGTCTTTGATGCCAAAATTTAATAAATGATTTTGACTCTGACTTTGACTTTTTTTTTTTTTCTAAATTCTTGTTTGTATGTCAATCTGTTTGCTTGCGCTTCACGTAAAAGCCGTCTTTCATTAAGCGTTTCGGTATGTTAAATTTAAATAAAACGAATGGTGTGCTTCAAAGTTTTTATTCGTAAGAAAGGCCTACTCATGCCATTATGTGTGGAATATAACATCTTTAAAATGTTCGCCGCGGCTTCTCTAGATGGCGCGCATCCGAAATGTTATATTAGGCCTGACTCTAGCGCATAAATGAGGATGAGTTTGACAGATGGCATAATATATATTATGTTCTTGGGTAAAATATATAAGAAGAGTAAAATATAGTAGAATAAAGAAGCATCTATTATAATGCTGTTAATGTTACTTCTGTGTTTCCTTCATACCTCAGTAGAGTACGTAGCTAGACAGGTAGCAAAATTCAAATTATAGTCTATAACCTCTTTCATAGGATACAATGTGGCATATCTGCTTGTTGCCAAATTTTATGTGATGAAACATTTTAATGTGGTCAACGCTCTCTATTTTAACAAATCTCAGAAGCTCATCCAGACCATGCTCAATTACTGCAGACTTGGTCGAGCATCTGTTCTTTGTCAGCGATATGTTCTTGGCAACGAACACCAGTGCTTTTATCTGATTGCTTGTTGCAAATACTTACGATTACACGTGTAAACATACTGCATGTTGGCGCGAAGATATCACCAAGCTCCGACTCAAAGTTAACTTAAACTGTCAAACGAATACTGTCTCTATTCTGATTTATGAGTAGTGTTCAAAACGATAAATATTTAACCTGGTATCGTAAAATGAATCATTTGCTGATAAGTTAACCTTTAATCCATCAGATAATAATATGTTAAACCTTGTAATAACTTAAAGCTCAGTCACTCAACACTTATTAAACTGGTTTTTAAAAGCATTACTGGCGCGAGCCACATTTTGTTATAAATACGGCCGCCCGGTGTAAAGCGAGTGTCCATCCGATGACGCTGGAAATTCCGGGAGAGGCACACAGCAAGTAATACAATAAAAAAATGTGCCACTGTAGAGTGCGGACCTCACTCACTCTTGCCTTAAAGATACCTGGATTGTAGTCATCAGGAAAAACAGAAGACGGCCAGAAGTTCCATTCCAGGGCTGTACGTATTAAAAACGTGGAACGAAATCGTTGCGTACGTCTTTTTAAAACTTCCACGACATGTGGGTGGTAGTGCGATGATACTCTGCTAGACCTGTAGTAAAAGGGGGAGCGGGTGACATAAGGTCATGAAACTCTTACGCACTTTCGTCCAAATGTATCCGCTTAAATATAGCCAGACATGCTACTTTGTGACGGTGTTCGAGGCTTTGAAGTTTTTTGGCGATTAAGTAATCGTATTCAATTTTAGGCTTCTAGCTGGTACATGACTGTTTCGTCAAAAGGGTGGTAGCAGTACTCCATACACAATCAGACTCATGCCTGATAAAGTTGAAGCCACTACCCCGGTGAGAAGTACCGGTTAACCAACACTATAATATATCTGTGGATCGTAAGTTAATTAGTTTAGTGAATTTATTTTGGCATTACAGAATGCGAGTGTAATTTTTCTCTCTTAAATTGGAATGTCTGAGGTAGATTTTAAACTGGCAACAACGTAGCATGTAATAATACAAAAAAAGTTTGTTTTGTTTAAAAAAATGGAACCACTAACAAGTGCAATTTTAAAAATGTAATACCGACTTCTATTCTATTACTTTGGTACATCAGTTATTGAAATGATTTAATGAAATCAATCCAATATTCTATATACTCGTAATCTAAGTGATTTAATAAATGAAAAAAGTGATTTATGGAAGTACTTCAATAAAATTTAAATTGGACCACACTGGAAGCACCAGCTTACAAACAAAAAAAGGATTTTGAGAATCGGTTCACCCTATCGTAAGTTATGAGGTAACAAACATTAAAAAAAACATACAGTCGAATTGAATGTCATTTATAAAGAGAATAAAACATCTATAAATAAAATATAACATAAAATAAAAAAAAAATAGAATCGACTTCAATACCAAAAACTGTGAACTAACTTATTCAAATCGGTACCATGATAGTTCGAAACCTTAGTAACTCTTATCACAATAATATGATACCGACGTCGACGGGTTCGGGTAGTGCAAACCCCACCCGCCGGAGACCATTAGTTTTCGAGTTATGTTTGTTTAAGTATTTTGAGGTTAAGTACTGCATTTCGATCTACTTCCACCCCCGCGTCGGTTCTGCAATCCGACAAGACTGCTTGAAATCGGGGTGCTATGAGTCGGTTCTGTCACTGACTTCGACCTTTTTTTTTTTTTTTTTTTGGGAGGGGAAATGCTGAGCACTTCCCTTCCGCCACGGGGGTGACGGAAGGGGGCATGTGGGGCTCAGACCCACTAAAACCCCCCCGTGAGCAGTCCTCCGCCAAGATGGAACGAGACAGGGTCGCGCTGGCAGTCACCATCTCGCCCCAGCGGTAGGCCCGGATTGATCTTAACCGGGCCTCAGCGCCTGTGAAGGGATGACCTTGCTCACCAAGGTCACCACCTAGACGTGTAGGGCCGTGCAAACCGGCGAAGAGTCCCCCGACTATTCGCCAGTAACCCCACTACGGAGGAGGGAGGAGACGAGCAAACCGTCTCCTCCGTTCCCCCGGTCGTCTGCGCCGGAGCGGGTCAGCTCGAACATCGTTCTCCCTGATCCGCTCCGCGGCCTCCTTCTGCGTCATCACCGCTTCGCAGAAGGTGGCCACCGCCTGCCACGCTCTCTCGCTGCTGAGCATGGAGATCACCACGCTCGGCAGGGAGAGATCTCCGCCTATTTCCGCCGAAAGCGTGTGCCGCTGCGGGCCCCATGCAGCACACACTTCCAGGGTGTGTTGCGCCGTATCCTCCGGCGCCCCACACTTGTGGCAGGCTGGGGTTGCCTCCCGTCTCGCGATTTGGTGCACGTACTTTCCGAAACATCCATGTCCGGAAAGCACCTGCACCAATCGGAAGGTCAGCGAACTGAATCGCCGCCTCACCCATCTCTGGAGGACTGGGCGGATGGCCTCCACCGTCCTTTGCCCAGGGACTGGTGGAGCCAGGTCCTCCGTCCACCGCCACAACAAAGCAGCCCGCGCCTGCAACCGCATACGTGTAACCTCCTCCCACACTGGAGCGTCTCCACGGGATCTTCTCGCCGCCACGAAGTGATATACTTCAGCGAGGATCTCCGCTTGGAGCTCCCAGGGGGGATCACTGGCCAGCACGCACGCCGCCGTCCAGGACACCGTCCGGTACCCGCGTATCGCCCTCGTCGCGATGACCCGTTGCGGACATCGCAGTAGAGTCTTGTTGTCGCGACTGAGGGCGTCCACCCAGACTGGTGCTCCGTAAAGAGCCATACTCCGGATCACTCCGGAGTATAGCTGACGGCAGTTGGCATTCGGGCCACCCACATTGGGCAGCAGCCTACCCAAAGCAGCTGCAGCTCCTACAACTCTTGGGGCCAGTTGTGAAAAATGGCTCCTAAAAGCCCACCGTCCAACCAGGTTGAGTCCCAGATATTTCATCTGGGCTCCAACCGGGACCAGGACCCCATCCAAAATAACCCGCGTTCCCGGAGGGGGTCCTCCTCGAGGCCCGTGGAACAACAGGGCCTCGGTTTTGGAGAGGGCAACCTCCAGCCCCAGGGTGCGAATGCGATTAATTACGAGGGTTGTACCCACCGTGGCCCACCGCACCGCCTCTCTTAGGTCCCTCCCCCTGACTACGATTAGAGTATCGTCGGCGTAGCACGCGACCCGCATGCTTGCAGGTAGCGTACCACGCAGCACCCAGTCGTAGCCTACGTTCCACAGGAGTGGTCCCAGCACTGACCCTTGTGGAACCCCGCAGGCGACACGACGGCGCCGCAAACCATCGCGCCCTTCCACCAGGACCTCGCGGTTCGGGAGGTAGTCGGCCAACAGCCTCCGCAGATACAAGGGCACTCCATGATAGCGGAGCGCCTCATGTATTGCTCCATGCGGTAGGCTGTTGAACGCGTTGGCTATATCTAGCGAGACAGCCAACGCCTTTTCCCCCGCACTGACCGCATCTTGCGTCCATCCTTTCAGCCAGAGCAGGGCGTCAATTGTGGACCGCCCCGCTCTGAACCCGAACTGGGCCTCTGACAGCCCAGGCCCTGTACCCTCCAGGTGCCGGATGACACGTGACGCTCCCACTCTCTCTAGGAGCTTGCCCGCGTCATCCAGCAGTACGATAGGCCTGTACCCGGAGGGTGAGTCAACGGCTCGGCCCTCCTTCCGCAAGAGGCACAGTCGACCGTCCTTCCCAATTTTCGGAAACTGTCCTGACGTGAGGCACTTGCACTGACTTCGACCTATTCTAACTAACTATAACTTACCTATAGGTATTGTACCTATCGTCAGTTTGAACACATAAAAGAGTTAAAGGGAGATAGCTATAGGGTAAACACGGATCGAATGCATTACACATAATCAATTGCGGTTAAAAAATAAACGTTCAGACTGAATTAAATTCTATTATTAAGAATATAAGGTCACATTTTTGCTTATCAAAGCATAGAGTAAAATGGTCGGGAGGTCGGCAAAAACAGGTGCAGTCGACCAATCAGGACAGACCAGCGAACGGACGCTTGCTCCAGAGATCGGCGGTGCTCAGGAGTGCGAACCCGAATTCTTTGAAAGTCGGACGCGCGCGCATTTTGTTTGGAAAATATTCTGAAGTCAGGGTGTGTACCGGGATTCTAAAAACGACGGTCGCGCGTTCGTTTAAAGAGATAATATATTTAAATTAGAGTCAAGTGAAGTGTAGTGTCTTCCAGGGCTGGTTATTTATGTAAGTGTTTCTTTAATTTTAACCTCTCAGCAGAACTCCGTGGGTTTTGTTTTTAAATTAGACTTATTATTTAAATTTTAATATTTCAAAGCTTGCTGTTTTTTAGTGATTATTATTAACGGGATAATTCCTATAATTTTATGGTCTTTTATAAAATTTTGTCATTTAAAACATAGCAAAAATTGTCTAATAATTCACTATCATGCCAAAATAATTAAATAATTATTGTATGATAAAATGATTTACATATATTATAATATTGATTCAATACACAATTAATTAAATGTTTTCTAATATTTATGTAGTTAGTTTAAATCGAATTCTAGTATAACTTAGCTTAGAAGAACATATTCATTATTCTATTATTAATATTATAACCCTTCTGAGCTTTGTCTGTGAGTGATGGTATCTTTTATGCATTTGAAAGGGTTGAACATTCATTAAATGTATCAAAAATTGTTGTTGTAAAGTAATATTTTAATGAGTGTTTTATTACTTCTGTCATAATCATATTTTTATTGTATTGTTCATTTTATTTCTTGTGTTTGGTTGTATCACTCATATAATTACACATTACATTATAATATATAATTTAAATTCAATTGGACGTGAATTAATATAATCCACGGATCTAAATGAATTTTAGGGAATGCTTACTCAATAAAAGTAATGATTTATTACTCTTAGGAGAATATAATAAATCATGAATGTGTGACAACATAAAATTAACACAGCTTAAATTTAAGTAACATTTAGAAGTAAGTAGTTACCTTCACATTTTTACATCATAAATTACACACCATAATTCAATTACCAAGATAAAAGGGAGCCTCGACATCATATATAATTGAATAACTGTAATTTCGTCTGTATTAAATTATTTGTATTGTGGTACAAGGGCAAAGGTTGATGATGTTAACTGGTCGGTATTAAACCGAGCTTATCCGGACGATATCAAAATAATCTTGCATTGTCGATGGGTTTCAATTTATTGATTATCCTATCGACATCCCTTGTGTCAAAATTCAAATTTGTTCATAAATAACAACACGCGAGTACACAACACTACTTAACAACAATTTTAAAGCTATTGGTTTAAGTCAGTAGTACAAGACTGTTTGTAGAGGTCTTTCGATTTTAGTTTTAAGAATTTTAGGGCGGACTTAAACCAAGGCTTGAGATTAAATCTCTGTAATAATTAATTTAGTAAAATACACCTTCTGTGTATTTAAATAAATACATATGAGTGGTTCACCAGTTTTCAGCTAGTTTAAGTGGGAAGTTAGGGCATTTAATAGGGACTGTGTTACATAACAAGAAACTTAGTTTGTGTGCTCGTTATTTAGAGCAAAGTGCTAACAAGGGCGACTGCTTTTCGAATGAAGTTATTTCCCTTGCAAGTAAGAAGCCATAATCTTTAATTAGGTTTTTTATGTGTGAATGCACTTTATAACTTTAATCATTTGGTAATTAAATATGAACACAGACGCGAGTATAATCTTAAAATTATTAAATAATAAAATCCTGTCGAAGTTAAATAATATAACATTACTTTTGGAAATATCAAAATTGTCCGAAATTGGATTTGATACTCTTAAGGTAATGAAGAGGAGAAAGTGACAAAAAATAATCAAACTTGTGGATATCCGATGACGTGTGCCGGAGGTTTCATGTAGATTTAAGTTAATAACTTTTTCTTTCAGCGTCCACGTGTAGATTTAATTAGTTCTAAGTGTAGTTAGAAACATGAAACCATTAGTGATGGACGATTGGATATCTGCTTCTCTCTCCTCCGCGGTAAATTCCTATTTATATAGTTGTAATAATTGCGTTAATTCTTCGATTTGGGGGGGTGATAATTCTGTTTCTTCCAGTACACAGGAAGTTCGAGAGCTGTTTGCCGAACTGTGGGTTGTCATGTAGATTTATCGTAAAGAATTGAATTATTCTAATATCGTCAATACTGAAAATACGTATTAAACTTGTAGTGTACTAGTGTAGATACAGATGTGTAAATTTTATCCATTGATTAAACGAGACTTACTAGGACGTATCGACGTAATTGAATCTTAAAGCAAGTAACTATTTACTGGATGTTTAACTTGAATTATTTTATTCCAAAATACAAATCATTCTTCTGAAGTCGACGAAATAATATTCAACGTAAATTCAAGCGTAGTGAGGATTAAATAATAGATTGGTACTATTAGGTAAATTTCCAGGTTGAATTACATGACGACTCACAGTCTAAAAGAAGTCTTCGGAGGTTTGTGGCATGTTATTATAAACTCACCATATCGGTTTTGTTTACATCCAACTGTTGTACTATAAAATTAAAATTATATTTTAATTAAAATAATTGTCTTACTAAAAAAAAATATATATTTTGAATATATTATTTCTAATATAACTATCATTTCTCAAGATGAAACGTTGTGTATGCTTAACCGATATGGGAAATCCTAATTAATACAATGGGTGACTTATTACTTTGCCAATATTTAATTTATTAACAGTAAATAATTACAAAGTCACTTATTGTATAACAAGGAAATACGATGAATTTGTCTATCCATTTTGTTTTCAGAGATGTTTACATATACGTTTTATATTATCTTGCTGTATATTATAGTTAAGTATATGTTGACGTGATCACTACTTCTAGGTATATCATAATACTACTGTATATAAAGGGAACTTATGTGCTTTTGTTAACCAAATTCTTTCAGAGATGGTCATTGTTTAATTGGTATTAATTTATATTATGTTTTATGGTTACACAACTTTTTATAGGTATGTCAATGGAACATTATATTGAACTTTAATTAACCAATTTTCAGAGATTGTCACATCGATTAATTAAAACTACCTAATCTAGCGGAATATTATTAATATGAGTATGTTTGACGTATTCACCATTTGTTATAGATTTTTCGAAGGAGACTTAATCATTTTACGGAATAGTTAATATTATCCTACCTTACCTAAGCTTTATAGCGGGTGGTAGAATATTCACAAAATATTTTTAAAGTTATAGCAAATAAGGCGACTCTTAGGGGTCAGTGTGTTCTTGGCTTGGAATTTATTACTCTTACAGAAATGTATGGGGAATATATGGAATAGCCTTGACTTAATATATTGATCTTTAATCGATAAGCAATTAAGCGTAATTAGATTCACTTACGAGTTAGAAATGAACAGGGACCGGAAGTAATCTGCTTTCAAAGTAACGTATTGCAGCCCAGCTTTGTTATCATTCTGTCTCTTAAGATGAATAATTAAGTTAATGCAGTTAAGGCGTATCTGTTCAATTACCATTTATTGAGTGCCAAGACTCGGAAATCATATTTCATAATCGATTCGGTTGTGATAATACTGGTTGCCTTTGACTTGATTAAATTAGATTCTTGTTAATTGAACTTAACTATGAAACCCTAAGTCCTTCTTTCGTTAATTCGTTCAAGTATTTAAATTGTGATATATTTAACCTGACAATAGTTTGATAAATTCATCAGACTGGAGTGCTTTTATAATTATGTAATAAATGTTGAGCTAGTTGCGATTTTGGGGCCTCACAACCCCCGGGATTAATAAACTCCCTCGCATGATTGCTTAATTTGGAAAGCTTCGACTGCAAGCATAAGTACTATACACGTCGGTGAGAAATTTTCCCCACACTGGACATAGGTTCGATAAAGGATGCTCTACGGCCAAAGAGTTATTTATTTATTGAACCATTTACAAACATTATACACGACATCATCGAATTATGGTTGGATTAATATTAATTGATCGCGGGAGGTTGAAGTCCTACCCTAATCCATTTAATCACTTCCTACCCTTCTGTTCCTATATATTAGAAAGGAGAACTGATATTATTACAAGTAATTGAATAAAACTATTCAGCCCTAGCATGATGTTACTTATGAGTATAGAATTAATTATTCTTAAACTATACACATACTAAGTTCTATGTGAGAAAATAATTATATGAAACATATAGAACTAATTATTATTTCAAGATGAAATTAACTTTCTTTAACTGTTAAACAGTTTGGTTGTAATAAACCTCAGTATGATATGGTTCTTGATTACTATCATGAATAACCAGATTGGTTTGAACCCCAAAATAATAATCTTTTATCTCATCTTGTGAGGCAAGGAGATATATTTGACTGTATTTATAATACAGGTATAAAACTATGACCGATTTATAGTCGTATTGAGTATTGATTACTAGGCCACTGTTGTGTGCCAATTTGCAAACCTAGGACAATTAGTCCTTTTACTACATTACTAGTCAAGGCTAGTGCAACAGAACACCGATTTATAATCGTATTGATTACTAGGCCACTGTTGTGTGCCAATTTACAAACCTAGGACAATTAGTCCTTTTGCTACATTACTAGTCAAGGCTAGTGCAACAGAACACCGATTTATAATCGTATTGATTGCTAGGCCACTGTTGTGTGCCAATTTACAAACTTAGGACAATTAGTCCTTTTACTACAATACTAGTCGAGGCTAGTGCAACAGAATTGAAGTTCCATCAAGCAGAGTTGAATGGTTATTGTTATACACTAAGTTAACCATTCCTATACTATCCTTTCCCCTCCAAGGGGGTGCAGACATTGGATGGCACTCATAGTTGTGGGCGATGGATGGGGCCCTCAATCTTATATAACAAACAAATTTTTTATTACTTATATACGCACACATTAATTACCTTGAAAGTCTCTACAACTCTAAAAGAACCAAGGTTACTTATATTTACATAACGTATGGGTTGACGATCATTTGGCCAAAACATGATGAGAGTAGTTCGTTCTTTTGAGAGAGGTGGTATAGTTACAATATGGTGCCTTAGGACCAGGATTATTAACTTCAGTAGAGTTATCTACTTGAAATGTAGGCTTTATAGCCTACAATTTGGTGTTCGTGAAGACGGAAAGAGTTAGAGTATTTTGAGGAATTAAAAAAAAAGTATATGTAATGACACTGAAATTATTGAATTTTGAGTAAAGATGGATTGATAGTTATTGTAGATATGGTAATTAGGATGATGAGAGTTAAGGGGGTGAGGAAACTGTAGGAAATAAAAAAATATAAAGTCTTGCCCTTTGCAGATTGTTACAAAAATAGGAAACTTAAAAATTTAAATTCAGACGATCTAGAAAGTATTATACCGTTGGTTACAAATGTGTTTGTGCACTAATATGATAAAATCACTGATACTTTAACTGACCAGAAATGCTTAAAAAAAAAAAAAAAAACTTTTCACAAGTAGTTGAATCGCAAGTAGAGTCTAGGAACGCTATGGTAAAATATTAAAGAAGCTAACTATATATAATTTATACATGAGAAATAAACGGGAAAATATATTCCTATCATATAAAGTTATAATCCCTTAACAGAAGCTAATTAAAAGGTAATTAAATAAAAGAAAAGGGACATAGTAATTCTAGCGTCCACCTTGTATCGCGTTTGAATTCGAGAAGGCAGGCTACATTTTTTTTTTGCTTGAAGCAAGAGACATCAATAAATATATATACTCACAGATTCGGAAAATAAAATCTTTCTTACATAATAATTTATAGAGTAGAAAATGTAATACTTTAGTAGTTAGATTAGTAAAAGAATGACCGCACTAATATGTTATGTATTGCGTCAATTATTACGACTTAGCTATCAAGAGCAAACGTAACTTAGAGACATGTCAGCATTGTACTAGACGAAGTAGAGAAGTAAACATGCTATTTAGTGTAGTCTTACACAAATAAAATAAAAGCAAGCCCTGAAAACACACGAAGAAAACAAGCTTTTCCAATTAATACAAACACCAAATAACTAAATAAATAAAATCAATGCACTGAAAAATTTAGGAAAACGTGTTAAATAAAATAACTGTTAGATTTTAAATAAAAATTAGATTAATTATTTCAAAAGTTCAAGCATTTGATACAGTTTTTACATCAAGCACTTTAATAATAAGACCAATTTAAAGTTATAAAACAGATAAAATAAATTTACTAGGTCATCTAAGACAGTTGAGGTTTAATCTACCTTTAAGAGCGCCTGCCGTCAATAGTAATTATAATCACAATTCATATGTGTAAAGAGCTAATAATAACTTTAACAACTTAACTAGACTAGTAGGTATTGATTTGTTTTGTACAAAGGTAGCGTCCGCTAGGTGACTAGTTAGCAGAGAGTTTTTCTTATATTTTTGTGTTTCAAACCGGACTACGTTGTGGTATTTCATGTTCACAATCATTTAGTAACAATTCATATAACATCTATCAGTGAGCATCTTTAATTCGCTTTATGTTCCTACCGTTTCTGAAAGTACATATTTGGTAGCTGTTGGTCTTCCAGTCAATAAATAAATCAAATAAATATATAAAAAGAAAGAGCGTAAATAATCAAATTCATTTTTAGATGGAACACTAATCGGTTTACAAACTATTGAAGAACTTGAAGTATACATTTTATTTATAACCTCATAATAAATATTACTATTGGATCATAAGTTAAAGATGTTAAACACGCGGTACAAAAAAAAACTTATGTGCTAGCTTCTAAAAGTAAAATTATTCGAGCAGTTAAACCTTGTCAATCTATAAATCTGGAAATATTAGGAATCATGTATTGATAGGCTTATAGGGTCATAGAGAATCAAAGGGCAAATATGTAGTTTTATAAATGATAGTCATTCAAGGTTAGTTCAGTAAGTTAATAATGTATTGTTAATTGCGAAAACCTAGATAAAATCAGTAGGTTACAAACTGGAACTTAAAACAATGCTCCGTTCGATCATAAAAGATAATAATAGTCAAATTATAAAAAGGACTTAAAGAAAAACATTTAAGAGAAATTGAATTGAAACTGATTACCAACAACAATTCTCGACCAAACACTATTGAACGGTCAACAAAGACTTGGGCGGTCTATTTCGGACTTACTGTCATAAAAGGCATTCAAGAAGGTTCTTTGTGGCTTCCGAAACTTGAACATCTGTTTTATAATAATTATTTTATGATAGTATACCATAAATGCCTAATGTCACATAGCTAAAATACTAATAGCAAAACAACATAGCTCATAAACTGATAAAAATTAACTTAGATTACGTCATGTTCCTGAAGCAGAACTAATCAAATGCTATACAAATCACGAACAGGACTGAATAAATATATGAGGGACGACATTGTAAAAAGTAACCCTTTTCCAAACGTAAATAATGTTTTGGACCTAAAACTTAACAGGTTACTGTAATCCTATTTACTTATCCAGATAATTTGGTTGAGTTTAATTTAGAGTAAATTGATTAATAATATTGACGTTAATGGATACCAACGACCATTTAGTGATAAATGTAATGATTTAAAAATAAGTAGTTGGTGCTACTCACTCTATAGTAGAAACTAAGAGAACAATATCTAAATCGCGAATATTGAATGTTATTAAATAAATGTGTTTCGTTAAATCGTGTTGTATGTGTGAATAACTAAGATTGATATAAAATATAAAACGCTCAAAATTAAACATAAATCTTTTATAAAAAAGTTGTGCTGGAATAAGTAGGAGTAAAACGTTAATAAGAAACTTAAGAAGATAGACATAACAAGTTTTACAGCCAAACAAATAGAAAAAACATTGATAGGGATAAGTGTTATTAATTAGGGAATAATAAAAAAAAATATTATATATATTTGTTAATTACAAAATTTAATTCGTTTAAGACTCATAAAATTTTGGGGGGTGAATGTACCTATCGTCAGTTTGAACACATAAAAGAGTTAAAGGGAGATAGCTATAGGGTAAACACGGATCGAATGCATTACAAATAATCAATTGCGGTTAAAAAATAAACGTTCAGACTGAATTAAATTCTATTATTAAGAATATAAGGTCACATTTTTGCTTATCAAAGCATAGAGTAAAATGGTCGGGAGGTCGGCAAAAACAGGTGCAGTCGACCAATCAGGACAGACCAGCGAACGGACGCTTGCTCCAGAGATCGGCGGTGCTCAGGAGTGCGAACCCGAATTCTTTGAAAGTCGGACGCGCGCGCATTTTGTTTGGAAAATATTCTGAAGTCAGGGTGTGTACCGGGATTCTAAAAACGACGGTCGCGCGTTCGTTTAAAGAGATAATATATTTAAATTAGAGTCAAGTGAAGTGTAGTGTCTTCCAGGGCTGGTTATTTATGTAAGTGTTTCTTTAATTTTAACCTCTCAGCAGAACTCCGTGGGTTTTGTTTTTAAATTAGACTTATTATTTAAATTTTAATATTTCAAAGCTTGCTGTTTTTTAGTGATTATTATTAACGGGATAATTCCTATAATTTTATGGTCTTTTATAAAATTTTGTCATTTAAAACATAGCAAAAATTGTCTAATAATTCACTATCATGCCAAAATAATTAAATAATTATTGTATGATAAAATGATTTACATATATTATAATATTGATTCAATACACAATTAATTAAATGTTTTCTAATATTTATGTAGTTAGTTTAAATCGAATTCTAG
This sequence comes from Selenia dentaria, assembly GCA_917880725.1. Taxonomy (NCBI): domain Eukaryota; kingdom Metazoa; phylum Arthropoda; class Insecta; order Lepidoptera; family Geometridae; genus Selenia; species Selenia dentaria. The sequence continues at coordinate 26,907,929 of OU862893.1, forward strand.
TATAACTTAGCTTAGAAGAACATATTCATTATTCTATTATTAATATTATAACCCTTCTGAGCTTTGTCTGTGAGTGATGGTATCTTTTATGCATTTGAAAGGGTTGAACATTCATTAAATGTATCAAAAATTGTTGTTGTAAAGTAATATTTTAATGAGTGTTTTATTACTTCTGTCATAATCATATTTTTATTGTATTGTTCATTTTATTTCTTGTGTTTGGTTGTATCACTCATATAATTACACATTACATTATAATATATAATTTAAATTCAATTGGACGTGAATTAATATAATCCACGGATCTAAATGAATTTTAGGGAATGCTTACTCAATAAAAGTAATGATTTATTACTCTTAGGAGAATATAATAAATCATGAATGTGTGACAACATAAAATTAACACAGCTTAAATTTAAGTAACATTTAGAAGTAAGTAGTTACCTTCACATTTTAACATCATAAATTACACACCATAATTCAATTACCAAGATAAAAGGGAGCCTCGACATCATATATAATTGAATAACTGTAATTTCGTCTGTATTAAATTATTTGTATTGTGGTACAAGGGCAAAGGTTGATGATGTTAACTGGTCGGTATTAAACCGAGCTTATCCGGACGATATCAAAATAATCTTGCATTGTCGATGGGTTTCAATTTATTGATTATCCTATCGACATCCCTTGTGTCAAAATTCAAATTTGTTCATAAATAACAACACGCGAGTACACAACACTACTTAACAACAATTTTAAAGCTATTGGTTTAAGTCAGTAGTACAAGACTGTTTGTAGAGGTCTTTCGATTTTAGTTTTAAGAATTTTAGGGCGGACTTAAACCAAGGCTTGAGATTAAATCTCTGTAATAATTAATTTAGTAAAATACACCTTCTGTGTATTTAAATAAATACATATGAGTGGTTCACCAGTTTTCAGCTAGTTTAAGTGGGAAGTTAGGGCATTTAATAGGGACTGTGTTACATAACAAGAAACTTAGTTTGTGTGCTCGTTATTTAGAGCAAAGTGCTAACAAGGGCGACTGCTTTTCGAATGAAGTTATTTCCCTTGCAAGTAAGAAGCCATAATCTTTAATTAGGTTTTTTATGTGTGAATGCACTTTATAACTTTAATCATTTGGTAATTAAATATGAACACAGACGCGAGTATAATCTTAAAATTATTAAATAATAAAATCCTGTCGAAGTTAAATAATATAACATTACTTTTGGAAATATCAAAATTGTCCGAAATTGGATTTGATACTCTTAAGGTAATGAAGAGGAGAAAGTGACAAAAAATAATCAAACTTGTGGATATCCGATGACGTGTGCCGGAGGTTTCATGTAGATTTAAGTTAATAACTTTTTCTTTCAGCGTCCACGTGTAGATTTAATTAGTTCTAAGTGTAGTTAGAAACATGAAACCATTAGTGATGGACGATTGGATATCTGCTTCTCTCTCCTCCGCGGTAAATTCCTATTTATATAGTTGTAATAATTGCGTTAATTCTTCGATTTGGGGGGGTGATAATTCTGTTTCTTCCAGTACACAGGAAGTTCGAGAGCTGTTTGCCGAACTGTGGGTTGTCATGTAGATTTATCGTAAAGAATTGAATTATTCTAATATCGTCAATACTGAAAATACGTATTAAACTTGTAGTGTACTAGTGTAGATACAGATGTGTAAATTTTATCCATTGATTAAACGAGACTTACTAGGACGTATCGACGTAATTGAATCTTAAAGCAAGTAACTATTTACTGGATGTTTAACTTGAATTATTTTATTCCAAAATACAAATCATTCTTCTGAAGTCGACGAAATAATATTCAACGTAAATTCAAGCGTAGTGAGGATTAAATAATAGATTGGTACTATTAGGTAAATTTCCAGGTTGAATTACATGACGACTCACAGTCTAAAAGAAGTCTTCGGAGGTTTGTGGCATGTTATTATAAACTCACCATATCGGTTTTGTTTACATCCAACTGTTGTACTATAAAATTAAAATTATATTTTAATTAAAATAATTGTCTTACTAAAAAAAAATATATATTTTGAATATATTATTTCTAATATAACTATCATTTCTCAAGATGAAACGTTGTGTATGCTTAACCGATATGGGAAATCCTAATTAATACAATGGGTGACTTATTACTTTGCCAATATTTAATTTATTAACAGTAAATAATTACAAAGTCACTTATTGTATAACAAGGAAATACGATGAATTTGTCTATCCATTTTGTTTTCAGAGATGTTTACATATACGTTTTATATTATCTTGCTGTATATTATAGTTAAGTATATGTTGACGTGATCACTACTTCTAGGTATATCATAATACTACTGTATATAAAGGGAACTTATGTGCTTTTGTTAACCAAATTCTTTCAGAGATGGTCATTGTTTAATTGGTATTAATTTATATTATGTTTTATGGTTACACAACTTTTTATAGGTATGTCAATGGAACATTATATTGAACTTTAATTAACCAATTTTCAGAGATTGTCACATCGATTAATTAAAACTACCTAATCTAGCGGAATATTATTAATATGAGTATGTTTGACGTATTCACCATTTGTTATAGATTTTTCGAAGGAGACTTAATCATTTTACGGAATAGTTAATATTATCCTACCTTACCTAAGCTTTATAGCGGGTGGTAGAATATTCACAAAATATTTTTAAAGTTATAGCAAATAAGGCGACTCTTAGGGGTCAGTGTGTTCTTGGCTTGGAATTTATTACTCTTACAGAAATGTATGGGGAATATATGGAATAGCCTTGACTTAATATATTGATCTTTAATCGATAAGCAATTAAGCGTAATTAGATTCACTTACGAGTTAGAAATGAACAGGGACCGGAAGTAATCTGCTTTCAAAGTAACGTATTGCAGCCCAGCTTTGTTATCATTCTGTCTCTTAAGATGAATAATTAAGTTAATGCAGTTAAGGCGTATCTGTTCAATTACCATTTATTGAGTGCCAAGACTCGGAAATCATATTTCATAATCGATTCGGTTGTGATAATACTGGTTGCCTTTGACTTGATTAAATTAGATTCTTGTTAATTGAACTTAACTATGAAACCCTAAGTCCTTCTTTCGTTAATTCGTTCAAGTATTTAAATTGTGATATATTTAACCTGACAATAGTTTGATAAATTCATCAGACTGGAGTGCTTTTATAATTATGTAATAAATGTTGAGCTAGTTGCGATTTTGGGGCCTCACAACCCCCGGGATTAATAAACTCCCTCGCATGATTGCTTAATTTGGAAAGCTTCGACTGCAAGCATAAGTACTATACACGTCGGTGAGAAATTTTCCCCACACTGGACATAGGTTCGATAAAGGATGCTCTACGGCCAAAGAGTTATTTATTTATTGAACCATTTACAAACATTATACACGACATCATCGAATTATGGTTGGGTTAATATTAATTGATCGCGGGAGGTTGAAGTCCTACCCTAATCCATTTAATCACTTCCTACCCTTCTGTTCCTATATATTAGAAAGGAGAACTGATATTATTACAAGTAATTGAATAAAACTATTCAGCCCTAGCATGATGTTACTTATGAGTATAGAATTAATTATTCTTAAACTATACACATACTAAGTTCTATGTGAGAAAATAATTATATGAAACATATAGAACTAATTATTATTTCAAGATGAAATTAACTTTCTTTAACTGTTAAACAGTTTGGTTGTAATAAACCTCAGTATGATATGGTTCTTGATTACTATCATGAATAACCAGATTGGTTTGAACCCCAAAATAATAATCTTTTATCTCATCTTGTGAGGCAAGGAGATATATTTGACTGTATTTATAATACAGGTATAAAACTATGACCGATTTATAGTCGTATTGAGTATTGATTACTAGGCCACTGTTGTGTGCCAATTTGCAAACCTAGGACAATTAGTCCTTTTACTACATTACTAGTCAAGGCTAGTGCAACAGAACACCGATTTATAATCGTATTGATTACTAGGCCACTGTTGTGTGCCAATTTACAAACCTAGGACAATTAGTCCTTTTGCTACATTACTAGTCAAGGCTAGTGCAACAGAACACCGATTTATAATCGTATTGATTGCTAGGCCACTGTTGTGTGCCAATTTACAAACTTAGGACAATTAGTCCTTTTACTACAATACTAGTCGAGGCTAGTGCAACAGAATTGAAGTTCCATCAAGCAGAGTTGAATGGTTATTGTTATACACTAAGTTAACCATTCCTATACTATCCTTTCCCCTCCAAGGGGGTGCAGACATTGGATGGCACTCATAGTTGTGGGCGATGGATGGGGCCCTCAATCTTATATAACAAACAAATTTTTTATTACTTATATACGCACACATTAATTACCTTGAAAGTCTCTACAACTCTAAAAGAACCAAGGTTACTTATATTTACATAACGTATGGGTTGACGATCATTTGGCCAAAACATGATGAGAGTAGTTCGTTCTTTTGAGAGAGGTGGTATAGTTACAGTATGTCACAGACAAGTGACTTTGCCAATTCATTAGATAGCTACTGATATACTATTGTGCACAAATTTGGAACAAAAGTAGTTTGATGAACTGGTGGGTCACAGTTCAAACCTAACCTAATCTATAGGTTTGTCACAGACAAGTGACATTGCCAATTCATTAGGTACTAATATACTATTGTGCACACATTCCTACTAGTATGGGTCTGATAATTAAAACACTGTTTTAAACTATCACGGTTGTTCTCTAAAATTATATGATTATTAACGGGATATTTACCACAACCTTACCACGATAAATATCCCGTTAATAATCATATAATTCTGATAATTAAAATTGAAAAACAATTTGTTATTTTTAGAACTTATATTTTATAGACATAATTTATAGCAGAAAACATTCACGTACACTCGGAAGTAACGGAATGACGCGAGTATTCCGATAGTGACATTACGCTATCTTCGATGTTTGCGTTCCGTTTCAAGAACTTACATACAACGTACATGTCAAAAAAGGCTAAAAGTTACCTAGAAACGTTTCGTTTTACGCATTAATGTCATTTATGTCACTTGTCACTATCAAAATTACGGTGTTTTATTGAAACTTTTAACTAAAAAACTATTTAGACTATTTTGGCGTGTCTCCGGCAGCTAAAATGTTGTAAATACGCTTTATACAAACCCCTTCAACCCACCCACAGTTTTTGTTTCACCAAATTCAGGGGTCACGATTCTAAAGCCAACCCGGCCGGCCTACACTACGCCTTCCGGTGCGTGGTCGCCACTCGAGAACCTTTCTTTCCTATCGGTTATCAGTTCTGCGAGCGATGTGGCCTGCCCATTGCTACTTCAACTTGCTAATTTTGAGAGCTATGTCGGTGACCTTAGTTCTCCTACGGATCTCCTCATTTCGGATCTTATCACGCCGGGAAACCCCAAGCATAGCCCTCTCCATTGCTCGTTGAGCGACTTCAAGCTTGTTAATGAGGCCCACAGACCACGTCTCAGAGCCATAAGTCATCACTGGCAACACACACTGGTTGAAAACCTTGGTTATCAGGCTCTGAGGTATTGGGGACGAAAAGATGGATCGAAGCTTCCCGAACGCTACCCATCCGAGCTGGATTCTTCGTGCGACCTCCTTGTTGAAGTTGGGCCTACCTAATTGGACAGTCTGTCCCAGGTAGACGTACTCGTCTACAACTTCGAGTGTATCGTTTTCAACAATTACCGGTATAGGTGGAACATGGACATTGGACATGATTTTCGTCTTATCCATGTTCATCTTAAGACCAACCTGTTGGGAAACTCTACTGAGGTCGTTGAGCAAGGTGCCGATATCCTCGAGCGACTCGTAAGTGTTGTACATATTAATATTTTTTTTACGGTTTAAATCACGCGGAGTTACAGCTCCTGAAGTCGACTATAGTCAAGTATCTCGACCGGTTTAGTGACCTTACAGGACACTTCTTTACAGAGTACTTGCGCACCCGGCTGCGTCCGCCCCAGTATTGAAGGATTGTGTGTGTCCACGCCTCCTGCGACAAAGAAAATCCTAGCGTGGGGTAAAGAGCGTGTGAACGTTATTGTTTCTATTATGTACACATGTTAATACATTATACACTCTTTAGAAACTAATAGATCTGTTTCCAACACAAACGCTTTTCATAATATTGACACAAAGCTGTTGTTGTCCCAGAAACATTAACAGTATACAGTATTGTTGAAATCATACCTTTATAATTTAAAACAATAAATATGTTTTGTTTACCTTATCCTACTAATTGTTATATGGAAGTGCGACATAAACACAAACTAATACAAGTTTACGAATTGAAGGAAAAAGGCTTTAACTGCGATTTCTTCTTTATTGCGAATCTTTTATTCTCACGGCATAAAATGATGTATACAATCTTTTGAATCACGCAAATAGATCACCTAATGTTGAGCGCAATTTCATTTCACATAAAAATAGTTGCAGTGTTGAAAATCTGAGTGCCTCCTAACACTGTGTTTCATTTAGAAGCGCACTTGTCTAGTACTTTAGTGACATTCGGTACGTTATATACTTTTCCTACAGCGCCCTCTAGACCTAAACAAGTAAAGTTTATCTAGTACTATTGAAATGCGGTGCCTGGCACTGCCACAGAATAAAAATAGCACTACAGTGGTGGGATCTACCTAGCCAAACACTATCCAGGAGAACCAGAGCTATCTACGTGATCACTATCAGTGGATCATCGTTATTCATACCCTATCAACGGATCGGCGTTTACCGCATTCACGTTGAAGGATATTATGACACATTGCAGTTTTAGAGAGAATAATTCAGATCCAAGACGGGATTCGAACCCAAGTCTTCCGACGATCCGTGTCAGACGTCATGACAACTAGGCCACAAAGACACGAGGTCCGTGCCGTGCCGAGGTCGTATGGATAAGAATACATAATAGTGCAATTGTTATGTCAGGAACGATGCTGAGGAATATGCAATGTCGATTACATTACATTAGGAAACGACATTACGAAATTATAGTACGAAAATATATTTTTCTGTTATCTGTGCTAAACGAGCACAACTATATAATTGTCATATCATATAAAAAACACAAATTCTGAGAAATACGACAGTCTCTATCGTTATGTAGTTTGCTAATTCTTTTATATTCTTAATACAATATAAAAGAAAGTTTTACAAAGAGTGGATCTGGTAAGTATGCCACCTGATTGGTCACTCTATAGATGACTTCGGTAAAGACTATACGTTCAATGATCACAAAATTTTGGCGCAGTGAAAATAAGAAATAGACCGACAGGTTAATTTTAGAATTAGTTATTTGATTTTATTGGAGAATATTCATTTTTTTTACTATTGTCTCAGAAAATCTTTCTTTTAAGTCTTAAAAACTGCCGTATACTCAGTGTTACAATATAATTAACTTAAAATACTGACTTAATTTAATTAAGTTAGTATTGTAGTTAAGTTACTTATTTAATTCAAAATTATGTGTAAATACGTCAAAGTAAATTTCACACGAAGGTTTCATCATGTTGTTGACTGCTTTACGATCATAACAGTTAAGTGAAATAGCAAGCATAAAAGGTTACTGATGGTGTACATGGTTTTACCAATGACCATGCTCTTCATGTTATTTAGGTAAGTAAGGTAGGTACATTATTTAAGTACAAAATTAAAATGTATTTTCGTAAATTGGTAATTTGCAGATACAGACTTTTTATATTTTTATTTTTTATTACTGATTCAGATTTATTTTATTGTAGACTTGTCATAAAACTAATTAATTGCCTTGCAAAACTTAACTTAGTTTTGCTGGACAATTCATATAAAAGGACACAGTAAATTGAAGCAATTCAGTCTGAATTAGAATCTCAACATCAACGTTGTCAGAACTAACAACCAGAAAAACATGAGGGCTTTCTTTCTTTTTATGTTGATGGCTGTGGTAAGACTATTTGTGTTTTAACTTATATGTTACAATTACAAATATATATACTTATCTACTTTTCATTACTGTCAATTTTGAACGATGTAAGAATATTTGTAAACGTTAAGTATTTTATTGTTACAGATGCTATGTCATTGCTTTGCGTTGCCTAAACCTGGTAAGTGATTTTTTATTTGTATAAATAGTTATATAACACTTGCATAATTTGAGCTCCAAATGTTTGTAGACCGAGTCAATTCAGTCCGTGAGAGAGTATTCCTAGATGTTTTAATTAAAACTTACTGAGCAAGTAGACATGGCTTCGGGTACTAATCAATTGACAAGATTTTGCACAGTCTTATTGAGGAAGTACCACACTTTTGCCAGTTATTCTGCCGTGTAGCAGTAGTACGCAAATATTACTGTGTTTTTTTGCCATTTTAGAGAGATAAATACACATACCAAAACGGAATTGGAACCCGCGTTTTCCAACAATATGTGTCAGACGCTATGACCGCTTTTAAGCTCTCATAAATAGCAAAGTTTGGTCTCGCTAAGCAGGCGTTAGTGCTATTAGAATCATATAAATGTTACAATCGATATAAATGTTCGAAAAATCTCTTCTTTCGGGATGATAATGCTTATCAAGCTGTTCACTATTGAACAGCTTGATGTCGCTCCGTCCCCATGTGACGGCTAAAATCAGATAGAGAGTTTAAATTCTATGCGAAATATGCCTAGGTTGCCTAGTGGTCATGGCGCCCTACACGGATTGTATGAAGATGTGTGTTTGAATGCTGTCCTAGAATGTAAATTATTCTATTATTTTCAATATTATTTTTTTATTTTTTTACAATAGTTATTCTTTAAAATATTATTTAAATCTCGTGAACTACTAAATATAGTTACCCCGAATTATTAACCGGCCTAGTCAAGCCAATCCATTTTTCTGCTAAAATGAATGAATGAGTGAGTAGAGTAAAATAGATATTGATAAAATGTTTTGTTTTGTTACAGTTCCAAGCATTATTAACGTTCCTAAAATATTGCCAAAGTTGTTAGGGTTGGACCTGAAACCATCACGACCATGCCCTAGGGAACCATCATACCCCACGGAACCACCATACACTACGGAACCACCATACACTACGGAACCACCATACACTACGGAACCACCATACACTACGGAGCCACCATGCAGAAAATAAATTAAAACTTTCAACATCAAAAACGTTTCTCGCCATATCATACCATGACCATCCCATCTCACAACATCTAAAGGCCTGGACCAGACGACTGCTCTTAATCGGTCCGAAAACATACTGCAATAATATGACATGTTTCAATTACTGTCGTACAGTCAATCAGTTTGACATAAATCGGAGCTAGTATAACCGACTATCGGCAACATAATTTACTTTTTGTACGACTACGTGTTATAAAAGGAAAGGACCTACACGGTGATCATGCGCTATCCCCACACGACATAAATAAGTCGGTGGCACATATCTTAATAGTGGCAATTTCTTTCTCAAAAAGATCAATGCATTCACACTGCAAGCTTAACAGCTAAAACTTCTACCCTAAAGTACCATCTTTTATTGTCGTTACATAACACATTTTGTCGTTGTACAATAAGACACCGACTACTGTAGGACATTCTTGGAGACCGATTAACAGTGGAACAGCACGAGGCCAAAAAGTCAGCATCAGTGTATAATCTCCCTATTTTCTTCTTTTGTTTTAAATTCAGGGAACGTAGAAAGTATATAGCTAAGTCTATACTCGTGCGTTTTTCTCGTCATCATCCGTCCTTTAATTTTAACTTTCAATTCACTTTGCATCTTTCCATGTAATAGTTGAATGCGCATATTAAGAAAGCACAATGTAAACACCACACCACACTCATGTGCAAAAAGGATCCGCAACCATTGCTGGATTTGGTAATAGGACTCACCATTTTGATGTTTGCGCTAGGACTATGGCGGAAAACCTCAAGATAAGGACGAAGGCAACCGTGTGAACATAGCTTTATTACTGTCCAAAACCTTTATGTAAATATAGCTGGTAGCGTTCTCCAACAACAAATAACCTCTTGTTTTCTTTATTTTAGTTTTCTCTTCAACTTCGACTGACTTGGAAATGGTATTGTTATCACTATTTTTGAAACTGTAATTTGTGAAACAAGGTAACATTAAAGATGTGATAAAATTCAACTACAGTTTTTGTTTCTCACTATCATAATTAACCCATCGCTGACGTCAGCGCTGGTGGGACCCAGGCTTCCGTGTAGGATAATTATTGACTAAGTGCTAGGTGGTGGATAGGCTAGAAGCCAACCCTAGATTCATCGGAATTTTCAGATCTTCTGAATATCACGTTGGCCTAACAACTTCTACACATTGTCACGCTACGTGACCGCTCTACGTTTCGTTTAACCTTGATGGCCTAGTGGTGTAGAGTCATAGCATGTCATATTGTCAGAAGACCACTTGATTCCATACAAAAATACTAGATTCTTTTTAGCCACTTAGGTGGCTAAGAAGGAAAGGTTTAAATAATGTAATGTGTGTATTCCAATAAAGATTGGTATTCCGCCAACATCCTTATTATGATCTCATTATATAGATATATTTGACAGACAATTAACATTCGTGCCTCATATCGAGCACACTGTTAGGAAAGCATTGATAATGTTTGGGTTCATTGCAAGAAACGGTAAATTGTCCCACAATGTAAAAACAAAAAAAAAACTCTACAATTCCTTTGTGCGTAGTATTCTGGAGTACTGCAGTACCGTTTGGAAGCCGCATTATGCTACTCATAGTCTTAGAATGGAGAGAATACAGAAAATGTGCCACCTGACAAAATCTACAAAATTAGCAAGAAGGTCGGTTTCTTACAGTGATAGGATCAATAAATTCAATTTAGTGACAATCACTGCGGTCCGTATCGTGATATTTTTGCTCACAGTGCTATCGTCTACCAAAGCCAGTCCGAAGAGAAATATCGCGATCTTGACAGCTCGTGGCACTGTAAGCGTGTTGATAAATCGGACTAGAATTGTAGCAATAACGAATCATTTGCACGCGAAAAATCCTATTCCTATTAATATTATAAACGTGAAAGTTTGTATGTATGGATGTATGGATGTTTGTTACTCTTTCACGCACAAACGGGGGGGCTAATGTTGATGAAATTTGGTATGGGGGTAGATGAGGCGCTGGATTAACACATAGGATACTTTTCATCATCATCATCATCATCATCCATCACCACGCGGGTGAAACCGCGGGGCGCAGCTAGTAAATTCATAAAAATAACGTGCATAGTGTTCAGGTTAACTATGTGGTGTGTGGATTAAAAAGAAATAATGGAATGGATGGACCAACTTTTACAGCTTTTACATCAAAAACAAGGGATACCAATAAAGACGTTGTAGAAATAAACAAACACCTGTCTCTTTTGACAGAACGCTCACGACGATTATGGTGTAGAGCATGGTTCATGTAATCGTCAATATGGCGGCAGTCAAGACGTCATCGATGACGTAGCGTGGGCCATCGTAATCACGCTCACGGTGAAAAGGACCGACTGTTATCGCGCTAATATCGATTATGGCATTTATGGTTAGATAGGCGCAGAGATTATTTAAATTTAGCATTCTTGTTTAAACTATTACCAAACCAATTAGATTGCACGTCACTTATGGAACAATTAATGGCAAACGCAAATAGAGACAAGATACATACACATTTGAACATAATACTTTTTTTCTCCTATGGCCATGACGCGACCAGCGTATTGTGCCAGTTCTTCGAGTTTCAGTTTCAGTGGGTTGATAAAGCATGGCGTAAACTTGTATTTATATATTTTTAAACTTTTAAATAACAGCGGGGAAACTTGGTATTTACAAAATAAAATAGCACGTAATGCTTACGGATAATTAGAAATGGAAGAAAACAAGATCAGGAAAGTGCGAAAACCATTGGGTGACAAAATAATTATTGATGATATTACGATTTGATGATGTAAGATCGTTCCTCCTTCTTTGAAACCCTCGCGTCTCTAGATAATCCATTTTTTGTAAATATTCCATTCTTGTTAGCTTCTAAGAGCGCTCCAGTGTTTAAGGCCATGTCTGCTTTCATGGCTTTCTACAATATAACATTGTAACATATTATTATGTACATATTTTAATTATTCTGGTACGATATGATTTTAGTAGTTATATTATTTTTATATCAACATACATTCACTCTTGTAATTATATTTTCTCTTCGCTCAGTTGACAGATTAACCCATAGATAATTACTTTTTAATACTAAATATGCTTAGTCTATGGAACATGACGTCTCCCAAGTCATATAGTCAAGTATAAATGTACATATTATGTAGATGCATTCATTTAAAATACTGCATTTATAGTCTTAGCATTATGCCGATGTAATTTATGATTTTTTATATTTACTTTTGATGCCTGGCATTTATTTGTATGTAAAGGTGTGTTATAAACATGTATAAATAAAATACGTGGGCTAATCCATAACTAATTAGTGAAATGAAAAATACTTAGAATATTAAAAATTTGGTTTACAGCTTTTCAAAATATCCTCCTCCAATCCCAATGCACTTATGCTTTCGGGTGAACCAGTTATCAAAACATTTAAAAAACGTGTCTTCCGACAGTTCGAAAAGTAACCGCCGAAATTATTCGACAATCTCGTCAAAAGTGTAAAATTCGCACGGAACTAAATCTGGGCTGTTCGGAGGATAGGGTAACATTTGTATTCGCGAAGTTGTCTAATAGTCCATGGTTCTAGCAGCTGTCTGAGCGGGCGCGTTATCTTGGTGAAAAAGAATGCCACGGACGTCGCTCCTTGGGCGGTCGCTATCCAACTCCCCGAAAGCTTGAGGCAGACAAACTTCGCTATACCATTCAATAGTAACTGATCTACGGTCTTCTAGCGGAATTACTGCTACTGGTCTACTGCATTAAAAAAAAAATCGCTGTCATTTTTTTATTAACGCTTCTACCGCAAACAACTTTTGTAGGCAAATCGTCCTCTTCAAGCACCCATTGCATGGATTGCTGCTTTGAGAGTGGATCGTACCTATATATCCATGATTCGTCAGTTGTGAGAATGTCAGATACATTTTACGAAGTTCTTCCTTCGAACATTTCTAACATAAATTTGTACCAATCAACACGACGGCATTTTTGCTCATCGGTGAGAGAATGAGGTATCCATCGCGAAGCAAGTTTCCTAACTTTAAGGTGCTCATGCAGGATGGTGGAAACTGTCTGTAATCCAATTGTTAGTTCAGCCTCTATCTCTAGATGTGTAATATGTCTCTTCTCTCGCAATAGCCACTCCACCCTGATGACGTTTGACGATGATCGGCTGGGTCTGGAGTCATCGTTTAAGTTCTCCCGACCACGATCAAATTCTCGAAACCAATAAGGCCCACTTGCACGTTTGCTCGGGTTGAATAAATAAGTCTACGAGTTTGTAACTTGCGTTAGTCATATCAATTTTTAACTCTCATTGTGCCTTGCACACAATTTTCTCTATGCCTGTCTATGCCTTGCACGACTATAAAATATCACCGGTTTTGCTAAACTGACATTGACATTCTAATGTTTAGATGGGAACATTGAATTGTCTATGCGCTTATATTGTAACCTGACCAATAATGAATGAATCGAAAAAAAAGTGAAACTTATGTCTATATCTTCTTCGGCACTACAGTACAATGTATATAGACTTTCTTGTTTATTCTTTGATGTATGAAATTTATTCTAAACGTATTGTCTCGTGTCATTTCGTCCAAAGAGCTACAGCAGATACAGCAGAATGTAACCTCAATATCTTTTGACACAAAACTGCACTAACCCTAGCTAAATACTTAACCCTCCCACATTTCTGGGTAAAATTTCAATAAATAACCTTAGATTTACTCCTAACCTTTAATGGTGCATGATAAATTAGTTATAAAACCCCGTTTTAGCAGTTGACTCTGAGTTATTGAAGCCTACTCTGCAACGTGCAAGTGGGCCTAAGTAATTGTTGCTAACGCAGGAGCAGACTCCCCATTAGCAGCTTCCAAATTTTCTTGACATTCCTTGACATAGGTCATAGGTGGCCTGGAAGGACGGTCGACTGTGCCTCTTGCGGAAGGAGGGCCGAGCCGTTGACTCACCCTCCGAGTACAGGCCTATCGTTCTGCTGGATGAGACGGGCAAAATCTTAGAGAGAGTGGTAGCGTCACGTGTCATCCGGCACCTGGAAGGTACAGGTTCTGGACTGTCAGAGGCCCAGTTTGGGTTCAGAGTGGGCCGGTCTACAATTGACGCCCTGCTCTGGCTGAAAGGGTGGACGCAGGATGCGGTCTGTGCAGAGGAAAAGGCGTTGGCTGTCTCGCTAGATATAGCCAACGCGTTCAACAGCCTACCGCATGGAGCAATACAAGAGGCGCTCCGCTATCATGGAGTGCCCTTGTATCTGCGGAGGCTGTTGGCCGACTACCTCTAGGACCGCGAGGTCCTGGTGGAAGATCGCGACGGTTTGCGGCGCCGTCGTGTCTCCTGCGGGGTTCCACAGGGGTCAGTGCTGGGACCACTTCTGTGGAACGTAGGCTACGACTGGGTGCTGCGTAGTACGCTACCTGCAAGCATGCGGGTCGCTTGCTACGCCGACGATACTCTAGTCGTAGTCAGGGGGAGGGACCTAAAAGAGGCGGTGCGGTTGGCCACGGTGGGTACAACCATTTTTTTGTTTTTTTTTTCGCAGAGGAAGATTTTATACCCTGGTCACCAGCTCTGGGGAGAGCTGGTGCGCGTGTGGGAGTCTCCGCCAGAAGGGCGACCTACCCACTAAACCTCTGCGGTGTTCCTCTGTCGTCGGCAGGTGGCAGGGGGCGCGGGCCCGCTCTTGCATTCAGCCACAGCCCCCACCGACGTCGCTGCCCGCCTACGCAAGTCCAGCCTTTGGGGTGGGTGTAAAGAGCCCACCCCATTTCCGCCTCGTGAGATGCCCCGGAACACAGGGTACATCCACACCTCGTGAGGACCTAACCCTGATGGGGGGCACCGGCAGTCCCCGCAGCCGATGCCCCAGGTCCTTGGAACGGAGACGGAGTGCGAGCTCGATTGACTCGCCTCCGTGTCCGCGCCCTCCGGAGCGGATGAGAGAGAGGGTTTCTCTCCCTCTCCCGCTCCTCCGCCTCCCTCTGCGAAACAATAATTTCGCAGAATGAGGCCACTGCTTCCCACGACCTCTCGTGACCGACCATCTTCGTAATAATGGCCAACAAGGAGAGATCGGATCCTACAACCATGATCAGGGATCGCCGCGGTCCCGCTCCTCCTAGGCATGACTCCAGCGCGTGCTGGGCGGTGTCCTCGACGCAGCCGCACTGGTGGCATGCCGGGATGGGCTCTCTCCTTGCAACGTTGCAAAGGTATCTTCCAAACAACCATGTCCTGAGAGAACCTGTGTCAGCCGGAAAGAGAGGCCACCATGCCTTCTTCGCACCCACTCTTCAAGTACAGGCCGGATCGCTTCAAGGAGTCGTTGAGCGCCGGCCCCCTTCTGTGTAGGTCCTGCAAGAAGCCTATCCCTCCATGTGGCAAGAGCTGACGCCCTGGCCCGATCACGCCAATGCGCCACCTCCCGCGGTGCCGGTCGCTCGTCCCGCTCCCGCGCCTGCGCTCTGCGCTGATAGACTGAGGCCAGGTCATCCGCCTCAAGGTCCCATGGGAGCAGTCCGGCGAGGACACACGCCTTCTCATGTGAGAGTGTTCGGTATCCCCGAGATACCCTCACCGCCATAACTCTCTGGGCCGCCAGCAAGACGGCTATCCCATTGCGCCGCAGGGATCCCGCCCATACGGGGGCACCATAGAGGGCCATGGAGCTAACCACCGCTGTATAGAGGCGGCGGCAGCTACTTCCTCCTCCTCTGGACGGTGGGTACAACCCTAGTAATTGATCGCATTTGCAGCCTGGGGCTGGAGGTTGCCCTCTCCAAAACCGAGGCCCTGTTGTTCCACGGGCCTCGAGGAGGACCCCCTCCGGGAACGCGGGTTATTTTGGATGGGGTCCTGGTCCCGGTTGGAGCCCAGATGAAATATCTGGGCTCCAACCTGATCCACCCTGGGAGCTCCAAGCGGAGATCCTCACCAAAGTATATCACTTCGTGGCGGCAAGGAGATTCCGTGGAGATGCTCCAGTGTGGGAGGAGGTTACACGGACGGAGAACCTGGCTCCACCAGTCCCTGGGCAATGGACGGTGGAGGCCATCCGCCCAGTCCTCCAGAGGTGGGTGAGGTGGCGATTCGGTTCGCTGAACTTCCGATTGGTGCAGGTGCTTTCCGGACATGGATGTTTCGGAAAGTACGTGGACCAAATCGCGAGACGGGAGGCGACCCCAGCCTGCTACGAGTGTGGGGCGCCGGAGGATACGGCGCAACACACGCTGGACGTGTGTGCTGCATTGGGCCCGCAGCGGCACACGCTTTCGGCAGAAATAGGCGGAGATCTCTCCCTGTCGAGCGTGGTGATCACCATGCTCAGCAGCGAGAGAGCGTGGCAGGCGGTGACCACCTTCTGCGAAGCGGTGATGACGCAGAAGGAGGCCGCGGAGCGGATCAAGGAGAACGATGTCCGAGCTGACCCGCTCCGGCGCAGACGACCGGGGGAACGGAGGAGACGGTTTGCACGTCTCCTCCCTCCTCCATAGTGGGGTCACTGGCGAATAGTCGGGGGACTCTTCGCCGGTTTGCACGGCCCTACACGTATAGGGGGTGACCTTGGTGAGCAAGGTCATCCCTTCACAGGCGCTGAGGCTCGGTTAAGATCAATCCGGGCCTACCGCTGGGCGAGATGGTGACTGCCAGCGCGACGCTGTCTCGCCCCACCTTGGCGGAGGACTGCTCACGGGAGGGATTTTAGTGGGTCTGAGCCCCACATGCCCCCTTCCGTCATGGCGGAAGGGAAGCGCACAGCATTTCCCACCTCAAAAAAAAAAGATCATAGGTGGCACGTGATTTTCACAAAGGAGGTTTGTATTGAAATGCGCCGCCAATTCAAGATGAAAGAAGAATTGAAAGAAGAGGTTCTATATATTCTGGGGCTATCAATTTTCGGAACAATGTACTCGTAGGTACACAGTTTTATAGAAAAAGGTGTAGAAGAAGCATTTTTTTTCTGGCAACACATAATGAAAAGGTCTTCATTAATAACAACGTTTACATTGTCACGCCCCCTCACTAGGACGCCATGTGTTGCGGGAGGCACGGATACACACAATAACACATCACAACAATTAAGACCCGAGAACCAACATTTCTGCTAATCACACAAATGTTTGCCACGGCCAGGGATTGAAGCTGCGATCTCGCACTTCAAAGGTAGGGTCGCAACTATAGGTGTAGGATGGGAGGGGATATGGGGCAAGGCATTTGTTCAATTGATTCGCAAGTCGCATTTTTCAATTAGGTACGTGTTTGGGGATACGTAATGCACTGCACTTCACACCGTCCAATGAAACAATAAACTCATAAAGTAGGTAATACACTGAACGCAATGCTCTCATTAGCTACTTATACCAATTACTACTTACTTATACCACTGACAAGTCAACCAATGAACGCTAATAACTCCTGGCGCCGCTAGTAAGTTCTCTGGAACTTGTTGCTGCGACACTTTCTCAACACATCCCCTCACTTCCAAAATCCGTGGTCACTACCAACTCAGCTAACGGAGCCTTCATGTTTATTATTCGCCTGCTATGAAGCGTATGTAAACGCATTAAAATTGCAGTGCGTGGCTTAAAATTTAAATTTACTTTTCTGCTGCAATACACTGAGTTTGACATTGCAAAACATAATATAATATTCAAAATTTTACAATTTAAGATAATTTAAAAAAATACAACATCAAACATATCCTCGAACGGGAATCAAACCCGCGTCTACCGACAATCCGTGTCAGGTACCATGACCACCAAAACATCGAATTTATAGATTATATTTTTTTTACTGTAAACTTTTTATTATAATTAAAATACATATGTATATACATATATTAACATTTTATTTGTACATACATTGTCATAAAATATAAACTAAGTCAAAAACTTAACCTTAATACTAAATAACCAGTCCACCGCTACCGACCCCGCTGCCAAAAGTACCCATCAAACTGGCGGCATTACCTCGCTGGATCGCTAGCGAGAGGCGTTGTGCCAAGTAATGTCCCGAACGCGGATCCCGACCTCTCTCCCTCCAGCGACGCCCCAACTCAATTTTTAGCGTCGGATCCCCACGAACCCGCAGTCTCGACGGCAAACGGGACGAACTCGTACGCAGACTCCAAACACGCGTATTTGTGACGCTTGACCTTGGCGGCTGCCTCAGCTCCCGGACCGACCACTTGCTGAGACGCGACGCATAATATGTGGCATCCCAAACTAAGCAACGTCCTATCCGCCAGGAAATCAACATAAGGCCGTCTGGACGCTTGCCGTGACAGACAAACCGGGAGGCTCCAAAGAGCACGGGACCTCCGCTTCGACCAGGGCTACCCTGAGGATTTCGTTCAGAGCGTGATGGCGGGGTCTCCGCCTCACGCACTTGATGATACCTGACTAGATTATATTATATATTATTAATTATCGAGCATAGAATTTATGTCTTTAGTTGATTTTCTATTTTTAATTAGATGTTTTTTTTCTTATATTGCTTATACTTACCACATCTACTGGTACTTCAATTTTTTAAACGTATGATATGAAAACAACTATAGTCGTATATAGTCGAGTTATTTAACAATAAGAAGTCTTGTACAGGTTGTTAACATGGTCACCCGCTCATCAACAGGGAATAATGCATATTTTTTTTGATTCGTTTATTTCACTTTTTACCCCATTATTTAATAAAACATAGACATAAATATAAATACAGTTAAAAGTGTTCTTATTATTTAATTTTATAAACTATATATTAATTGTAAAATTATAAATTGTATTATAATTATATAATAATAATTAAATAATATATAAAATTATATGTCAGATATATATTTGTTATTACAGTTGATACATTTATTGTTATTATGGTACCGATTCAATTTGATCTGTTTGAACGCCCTGATAGCTCGCTTTAGATGACGTCATAGGCCACGATCAGTGTTGTTTACGATATGAATAAACAGTTGTTAGTTAAGAATGTTCCGTTTTAATCGCAATTTAGATTATGGAAAACACTACAGATATATAAATGAAAACTTTTTTTTCAATCATGTCTAGCACAGCATGAATATCGAATATCTTTTATCATGCCATGTGACGTCATCTTTAAATTAAACCAATGGCGAGACGTTTCGCTAATTTGAATTTCACTCTCTTATTTTGCACGTTTGAATTACAGTTGTATGGAATTAAATAAAAACTAAATCATAAAATAATGGTGTAGATGTAATGTAAGACCATAATCCAGTTAATCACTTGAATATTACCTACCGTTACCGTACCGGTCCGTTTTGGTCTTTTAATTCAAAAAATATGAAATAAAATTTATACATTCAATAATTACTTAGGCAAATTCTCATTGCAAATGTGATATTTGACCTTTTGATGCGATGCAAATTTCCGTACATGTAAGTATTTTATTTTACCCCCGACGTATCTTTGTGTGTGTGTGTCTGTCTGTGGCATCGAAGCTCCCGAACGGATGAACCGATTTTGATATTATTTTTGTAGTCGGGAGGGTTTTTAGTTATATTTAATAAAATCTACCTATATTGGTATCAAATAAAAAGGCTAGTAGAATAATATGTCAAATTTAAAATCTAAAATGGCCGCCACCACAAAATGGCATGATCCACTTTTTTTTCAAAACTCTTTCTTTTTTTCTCAACTTTATGGACATATAAGGACCTAAATAAGTTTTAATGTTTTGTTGGCAAATCGTATATCTTTTTTGTGTTAATTTTTGTACTGTGGTGTTGCAATAAAGACTTGACCTATAATACCCATAAATCATCATCATTCATCATCATTATCAGCCGGAAGACGTCCACTGCTGAACATATGCCTCCCCCATAGAACGCCACTTGGACCGGCAACTCGCTTCCTGCATCCAGCGTTTCCCCGCGGTTTTTATGAGGTCGTCGGTCCACCTAGCGGGGGGCCGGCATACACTACGCCTTCCGGTGCGTGGTCACTCGAGAACCTTTCTTCCCCATCGGTTATCAGTTCTGCGAGCGATGTGGCCTGCCCATTGCCACTTCAACTTGCTATTGCTCAAAATTGAGAGCTATGTCGGTGACCTTAGTTCTCCTACGGATCTCCTCATTTCGGATCTTATCACGCAGGGAAACCCCAAGCATAGCCCTCTCCATTGCTCGTTGAGCGACTTCAAGCTTGTTAATGAGGCCCACAGTAAGGGACCACGTCTCAGTGCCATAAGTCATCACTGGCAACACACACTGGTTGAAAACCTTGGTTTTCAGGCTCTGAGGTAGGGGGGACGAAAAGATGGATCGAAGCTTCCCGAACGCTGCCCATCCGAGCTGGATTCTTCGTGCGACCTCCTTGTTGAAGTTGGACCTACCTAATTGGACAGTCTGTCCCAGGTAGACGTACTCGTCTACAACTTCGAGTGTATCGTTTCCAACAATTACCGGTGGAACATGGACATTGGACATGATTTTCGTCTTATACATGTTCATCTTTGGGAGACCCAGACCCAGACCAACCTGTTGGGAAACTCTACAGAGGTCGTTGAGCATGGTGCCGATATCCTCGAGCGACTCCGCCATTATAACTATATCATCGGCAAAACGAAGGTTAGTGATGTATTCGCCATTAATGTTGATGCCACATCCTTTCCAGTCCAAAAGTTTGAAAACATCCTCCAATGCGTTAGTGAACAGTTTCGGAGAGATGACGTCTCCCTGTCTCACACCTCTCTGCAATGGAATTTGTTCCGTATTCTGGTCCTGTAATCGGACTGACACAGTGGCCTTGCTGTATAAACACTTCAACGCTTCGATATACCTGTAGTCAATTTGACATCGCTGCAAGGACTGCAGTATGGCCCACTTCTCGATAGAATCGAAGGCTTTCTCGTAATCCACAAACGCTAGACACAGTGGCTGATTGTACTCTTCGGTCTTCTGTATAATCTGCCGTAGTGTATGAATGTGGTCTACGGTGCTAAAGCCTCTTCGGAAACCGGCTTGTTCGGGAGGCTGGAACTCATCAAACCTGCGTGCGAGACGGTTCGTGATGACTCTCGAAAACAGCTTGTACACGTGGCTCAAGAGCGATATGGGCCTATAATTCTTCAATAAGGTTTTATCACCTTTTTTGAAGAACAGCACCACCACGCTCTTGTGGCACGTTTCCGGTGTTTTGCCTTCGAAGATGACAGAATTGAATAACTTCTGGAGGACTAAAAGTATCGGTCTACCACCCGCTCTCAGAAGTTCAGTCGTAATTCCGTCCTCTCCTGGCGCCTTGTTGTTCTTAAGCTGTTTGAGAGCCATTTTAATCTCGTACAGGCTGATGTCCGGGATGTATTCGGTATAGTAGTGTCGGACTAACTTTGCTCTGGTGTCCTGAGCTGCTTCAGTAACGGGTTCACGCGTCACCCATAAATATATACATAGATATATCTATATATTTGTGAGTATTTCATACTATTTTTATAATTATTTTGTGTCGGAAATTATTTAAAGTTTACTTGTTTACTCATAACGATTACGACGAAGTATACTTATATGCCATTACATGATTTATACACCCTTCACATGATTTACCCGTGTGATTTATAAACTGTACTGGTGTATTTTATAAACTGGCAATTCGTAACTTACCTACGGCACAGTAGAAATATAGAGAACAGTACGGAAACTACCTTAACACGTTCGAAATATCCCACTGACGACTTAAACATACACATCGACGAGACCCCTAAGCGGTTCTCGCGGTGCCGTCAGTAGTGAGTGTTACAAACTATTTCTACATCTTAACCTTTTTTACATAATCTAAAATATGAAATGTCACACTTGACTGACTGCTATCATCTTATGTTATGTTGTTCTTACAATTATAAATATTGCTTCTAAAAAAATGTTTACATTATAAAAGTGGTCACTCACTTAAAAGCATTTCCGCGATCTTTTAAAAAATGCCACGTGCATATTACGTAGTATACGGCTGTTTGAACTATGCCAAAACCGGGGCTGTAGTTTTTTGAACATCCTGCTGAATTTGAAAGGTGAGAATAATTAGTTGTTTTAAAATTTAATAGTCTTCTTGTATGATCTATCATAATACATTCGTAAAACATAACACAAAATACAAATCTTAGATGGCGGCTGCAATAGATTATGATATATATTATGAAATATATCATCATGGGTCGTTTTTATTATTTTTGAGAGATTTGAAGCGGATAGTGCCGACTAAATTGAAATCCAAGATTGCGGATGCGCGAAAATTTCAACTTTTTCGTCATGGGTCTCGTTTTCATGTTTTTCGAGGTTGTTGAAGCGGATAGTGCTGAAAAAATAGAAATCCAAGATGGCAACTGGTCGAAATTATCAACTTTTTCGTCATGGGTCTCGTTTTCATAGTTTTCGAGGGTGTTAAAGCCGATGGTGCTGACAAAATAGAAAACCAAGATGGCGGCTGGGCGAAACTATCAACTTTTTCGTCATGGAGTCTCGTTTTCATGGCTTTCGAGGGTTTTGAAGCCGATAGTGCTGACAAAATAGAAATCCAAGATGGCGGCTGGGCGAAATTATCAACTTTTTTGTCATGGACTCGTTTTCATGGCTTTCGAGGTTGTTGAAGCCGATAGTGCTGATAAAATAGAAATCCAAGATGGCGGCTGGGCGAAATTATCAACTTTTTCCTTTTTATAGTAAATAATTTGACGAATGAATTTAACGCCTGCTACTTAGATCTTACAGAAGATCAATTAAATAAACTTGAGCGCTTCCAAAATTTCTGTATTAGGTTCATATTTGGACTTTGCATTAATATGACCACGTTTCTAAATTTCGTCATAAACTCAAGTGGTTGCCTATACGTCTTCGTCGGTAAACTCACATGCTGACCCTGCTGTACAATATATCGTACAATCAATCCACCCCCGGCTATCTTAAAGAACGTTTTCAGTTTCTTTACTTAGAAAATGCTCTGCCTTTGAGATCATCAGGAACACTGGCGCTAAAAACACCTTCTCACTCTTCATCGTTCTACAATGCGTCATTTACCGTGCAGGCAGTTCACCTTTGGAATAGTTTGCCAGTTTCAGTACGTCATTCTCCCTCATTAAATATCTTTAAAGATCGAAAATTTATATCTGTCACAGATTGGTGTTTGCTAAAAATTCAAATCTATTTTTGATACTTATTTTAATTATTATATATGTTCTTATATTGTATTATATTACGCTTGTAGTTTTTATGTATTAGTATATATAAATGCGTATTATGTGTATTTTATTTTAATTAGGCAGTATGTATACTATATTATATTATGTAGGTATTTATGTACAATATGTACCTATTATATTTTTTTTTATCAGTTTAGGTACATGTACCTATTCAATACTGTCTATACTTACGCTGATACTATTCACCACTGTCCCTGAAAATACTATTCTATCGACCCAAAAGTTGTCTGGAAGAAATCGCTTTAAGCGATAAGACCGCCTTTTGTACAAATATGCTATATTTTTTCAATCTTTTCTCTTTTATATATTATTATAGTGTACAAATAAAGAGTTTTCTATCTATCTATCTATCTATAATTTGTAATTTATCAACGCGCTTAACTAACAGCATGATCAATATATTATATAAGGTCATTGTTAATAAGTGCACAGTATCCAATGTGAAGAAAAATATGCATGTTTTTTATTATTATGAACCCATATTCATTGCTCCGCAGCTAATAACCACTGTGCGACTAAACGAACGCCCCTACATCACAGAATAGACAATTATTATTATTATTATTATTATATTATACTCACAAATGTTTACGCAGCCGACGACAGCGGGCCCGGGCGGGTCATCGCCGTACGTTGTACCTATTCTAAGCGGGTAGGTAAGTCTCGCGTATTTACTGCTATCTATGCTGCGATGTAGCGGTGCATCGGGTTGTGCGTGGAGGCTACTATGGCTCTTAGCCGTGGAGCGGCGAATATAGGTTTAGAATAATAAAATTATATGTCATTTTCGTGACCAGTTGTCGATTCCAAACCACCCCGTTCAATATTGTGCTCTATTTACCTTATATAAATCTTATTTGTAAACTAGAATTAACTAGATTTGATCACTGCAGAACATATAATGTTTTATTTGAAAAAAACAATACCTTACAAAATTAAAAGTGACAACCCTATGGCTTAAATGGAGCATAGATAATTGTTTTATCAACTAAGCTTAGTTTCCATACTGTTACATTTTAATACTGTGCCTACGGCTTTCTCTTTGTATTACATGAAAATTGTTTTTGTTTATTTTTACAGCCAGCTGTTATAACACAATACATATGTAAAGAAAATGCATTTTCTTTTTATAGTAGAATGATATATAAGTGATTGCTGTAACCATCGTTCCGTCAGAACCAAGAATAGAAGATAATCATGAGGTTTTTCATATTTTTTATGTTAATGGCTGTGGTGAGATTTTTTTGTTATTATGAGTTTGGTTTTATTATTAAATGTAATTATTATATTTTTAGTTATTTTTGTATATACTTTTGTTATGTCTGGTACATTGTTATTAGCATAAGTTGCACTTTTATGTATATGAATAGTAGTAGTTTTTTTTTTGGTAACTTCCATCCATCAACACATAGTCTTCAATTGTTTAACCTGTTCCAGGATGTGACCCGAGACCCCCTGCGCCAACCGGCTAGTATTCATTAATTATTTTATTGTAATTATTGTTACAGATGCTATGTCAGTGCTTCGCGGCCCCTGAGCCTGGTAAGTATTTTTTTCCTACACTTTATTTATTTCTTGTAATATTGCCGTTGTAAGCTTCCTAACATATGCTGAGGGTTAACTAATTTGCGCCATTAGAGAGCTCGTAAATATTTTATTAAACCTTACGTGTCATTTCAGAAATACATGTTTAAACATGTTTAAAGGTTTACATGTTGAAATACATCGCTTTGGTAGTATACTGTTAAGATGTTGCAAATGGCTAAATAAATAAATAAATATATTTTTTTCTTTTAAACATGCGCTTCTCAATTTCGTCTGTATTTATCGTATGTGTGTTAAGTCCACATAACTTTTTATCTAGTGAACTAATTTTGATGATTTTTTTTTGTTTGATAGCTGGTGCTTCTCATCCCATTTAAGTTTGGTCAGGAACTGACTACTAGTTTTTTTTGATAATAATGTATCTTATTTTCTACCGACTTCCGAAAAGGAGGCGGTACTCAATTCGACTGTATTTTTTAATGTTTGTTACCTTATAACTTTCGATTGGGTGAACCGGTTCTCGAAATTCTTTTTTTGTTTGAAAGCTAGTGCTTCCCGTCTGCTCCCATTTTTTTTTTATTGTTGGTTCACAGAACTGGATGTACACAAAAAAAAAACACCACAAATAATATTTAGATCTTACAAAACATGTACAGGTGCGCACGTCCTTCTTGCTGTGAACACAGCATGCTTACAAGTATTGTGTACTAAAATATATTTAATTTAATTATATATAATTTAATTAAATTACTATTTTTTAAGAACAGATAATAGCAGTCTCTTAAAAGAAGAGACCGAGGGGTTAAATATGTCTACATCATGACAAATGTCATTATAAGAACGACAAATACGATACAATGATGCATGGTGACCGTAGTTCGTACGTGAGTGTCGAAGGCTGAATGTTTTTCGATTAATGACACGGCTAGCGGGGCGAGGGATGTCAAATTAAATTTTCTGAAGCAACGAGGGACTGTATATGTAGCCATGGACAAGCTTGTGAAGAAATACAAGGCCAGCGATGTTCCTCCTTTGTTGAAGTGAAGACATCTCAAAGTGTTGAAGTCTAGAGTCATACGAGTCCAGCTGGCTACAAAGATTGTTAGTGTATGATAGGTGGTATAAAAAATTTCCCCATGGTCTCAAATTTCATCAAATTTGGTCCAGTATGTTTGTTACCTTATAACTTTCGATTGGGTAAACCGATTCTCGAAGTTCATTTTTTGTTTCAATCTTCTAATTCGGTCAAGTAGTTTTTGAGTTACACTCCAATAACAGACTAGAATGAAAGTCGGTTTAAAATTTTCCAAATTGTACTTGTTGCATAGACAGCATAGACTATAAGGTATTTATAATGGTTTTTCCTTGTTACAGTCGCATCGCCTTGCTTGCCAATACATAAGTGTCCTCACAAGTGCACTACAGAACCACCATGCCACAAACCTACTAAAAAACCACATTGCTAAACAAACAAAATCCAATATCAAAAACAACACCTCGCCTCTCCATCACTTCTTCATATCACCGTATCACTGACAGTAATATTACAGAATTTGAACAATATTATCGTAAGGCAGCATAGTGTATGAAGTGCACATTTCGCCAGCTATGCTTTTGTGCTTATGTCGATTGGAGCAACAGGGGTGTGGGTAGTGGGGGTTGTGGGGGGAGGTGTTGTAAGCCATTCGAGACGTTGTAGCATAGTTGATGAATTCTCTTTATGATGATGGCAAAAGTTTACGTACTGATTGTTTTTTTATAACTTATCCGTCAAAATTGTGTTTGTACTGATGTACTTAAAGACAAATATTTCAATAAAAATGTAATTTTGAATAAACTATTACTACAATAATCAGTTATTTTATTGCTTACTCTCCCGCCCCTATTTGTATCTATTTATTTTGTCGATGCGTTTTGGGGTTCTGTACTTTAGACTAAAATAACCCTTTTAATATGACTAGCTCTGCGAACAGTAAGTACGTAGATCTCACGAGCATACACAGTCGCATTTTTCGCAGTCACATGCAGATCACCGAAATTCAAATATTTATTTCGACAAGACTATGAACCAATTCTACTAGATAAATGATAGATTGCCAAATAACATTCTAAGTATTTTTGTTTAAAAAAAACTAGTGACTGCCCGCGACTTCGTTCGCGGAGTAGGCTCGGCCTTCGGCCTCCTCATAACCTCCCATCTTTTCTTGGTTTTTCTTTCATGAGAACCTTCTCCTGACATCACAACAAAAAAGTTCTCAAGTTATCGCGTGACCAGGAAAAATAGAGTGCAATTTTATATAAATAGACTAGCAACTGCCTGCGACTTCGTTCGCGTAGTAGGCTCGGACTTCGGCCTCGCCATGACCTCGCGTGTCTCAATTTATAGCGTGACCAGGAGAAACAGGGTTATATATATAGATGTATTAAAATACTCAGCGACATGAGTGAAGTAGTTTGCACCGATGTGTCTCCCAGCTCCCAGCGTATGTCTATTCAGTAGCTATTCGATATGTCGGGCGTGGCGTTTGATTCCTCGTTTTTGAGTATTGTATACACAATCAATACAATTTCACTTTCACACAGTTACAAGTATTAGAAATATTATCCTACACTTATGGTGTAGTGCTTTTTGTATTTACACGCAATGCAAAAGAGATTATACTTCATTCGTGCTTCTTTTTAGCATCTTCGTTTCATTACCTTTTATCAAGTTAGGTTAGAAATATCAATGTGTGCTCGAATGAACACAACCTCTAACTATACTTTGTAGATGTCGATGTCAAGTAGCGCCACTTGGTGGCGCTGCTCGTACCATCTGTCCCCTATAGAGTTTGTGTACCACTTTTACTTGTAATGGCGGCCTGTGCCCTGTTGTGTTAAAGTACAGAAAGAAATATATCTAAATAAATCACATAAATCTAAGAAGACACAAGAATTTTATTTGTAGCATAGCTAATAAACGTCATCGCCGTTACATCATATATTATTAAGTTTAAACAAAAGAGATTGCGATTTCAGAATCAAAAATGTTATAATTTATATCTTAAAATAACTTCTAAAACTGAGTTTAACCCTTTGCGCCCCAAAGACGTATATATACGTCAGTTTAATTCATAAATATTTTGTTTTAATTATCACGGTACAGGAAGGATTAAATGAAGGATATTGGGATTTCAAAATCTAAAATGTAATAATTTATTTAGGAAAACAACATATATCCCTTCATAGGTCGTTGGTCATCATAGGGCCAGACACAATAGAAATTTCATTGTTATAATATAACGACTCTTGAAGGGCTAAAACTGAGTTTAAACCAAAGAGATAGTGATTTCAGAATCTAAAATGTAATAATTCATTCATTAAAAATTGCGATTTCAGAATCTAAAAATTAATAATGTTTTAATCAAAATAACATCTAAAACGGGAAAACACCGTAATAGGTACCCATGCTTAAGCGAAAAGTACGTTCGATTATTTTAGTAAGTGGTTATACAAAATAATAACACCGCACAACCAAATTCCACGCAACTGCCGTTTAAATTGAGAATAAGGCGAATGAAAAACCGACAGTGACAGTGCCAGTTTAGTTTCGACACCTATTAAATCGAGAATTAGCAAGTATATTTTGTACGTTAATATTATAAGCTTAATTTTTTGCGTAATTATAATATCAGTATAAAAATTAAAGACTTCTACATGTACATATAATATTTCTTTAATTTAGTTAATATTGCATTTTATTAAAATAATAGTGATGCTAAATATGCCCATAACTACCCCTTGCTATAACCAATATTATATCTAAGATCGATTGACTTCAACCACAAAGCAATGTCTGCAACATTATTATTTATTATATCAAACAGAACAATAGTCTGCAAACACTACGTATATGAAACACAAACAAAAGAAAAGGCAAATCCGGTCAGACAGGTGAAAACAACAACTTTAACCCATTCTAGCCTTAAAACCGTTTAGCGCAAGGTTTAAAATTAAAATTACAAACGGTAAAGTATGACGTTTGATATGTATGAAAGCCGCTTTTGATTTGTGGGCATGAATAAGACAGTGTTGTTTATAGTTTCCTCAAGAAAGAAAAGAATAATGTTTCATGGCGTTAAAGTTGCACCGTGGTTAGTTTTCTTAAGAGGTTTTATTTAAATTCTGTACGAACTTATAGAGCATTCAGTTATTATTCAAACTTGTGAAGTACTTATATAAAAACTTAGGAAACATTCAGTGAATAAGATTGTAGCTAACTGAAAGTTTTTATTTAGGTAAGTATTCGATTTTCATAGGACAATAAGCTGATAGGTGCTCATGCATAATGCAATGGAAAGCGTATGGGTCATAATATAACCTACCATGCGGGCTCAGTGGGGATGGGATGGTAGGTTATGTCGGAGATCTAAAACTGCCTGGCTTGTCGCGTTTCCTGTCATAGCAAGATGACTGTGTGTGCCCGGTAAATAATCATACTAAAATAAACACACGACAAAGAATATAAAGAAGAACACGTGGATGAAACAATGAGTCGACCACCAACGCGCGCAATTTAGGCAACATTTGGTGCTAGGAGGCTTTGCCTCATACAAGGGTCCGTTCAGTTACCCTCTGATCGACTATGGCTCCAGTCAGAGCGCAGTACCGTGTTTACTGCGCCCGGGTCTTCCCTTTACTGAGATATTGCGTATATTTATACAAGTTATCTCTCTCATTGGGTTCCTGGTTAGTACAGTTTACCCCAGGAATGACACCAGCTGGACATGGGGTGTTCCCCACGAGGACCTCCACCATCCCCATAGTCCTGCCCAATATGCTCCAACAACATAGCCGATCATTTTGCTATCCCCTGTTGGTTACACCCGGATATGGATGCTCAGAGGGCGCATTCGCTAGCTCTTCAGTCCAATTTCCTTTACTACCAGTTAATGTACATTGTACGCAATCATTGGACTATGCCTAACCGTAAAACGTGACTCGTTAACGGTCGTCTCATTATCACATCACACGGTTCTTGTAGAACTAGGAATCATGAGCTAAAAGCACTTACCAGGACCTCTGCTGGTTGTTTTCCATCGAGACCTCAGCCAGTGCCTCACACGTGCTTACCCATCCGCCATTTTTCTCCGTACCCGCCTTCCTGCCGGCACGCCATTCGTAGTCTGCCCCAGAGATGCGTTAGCATCTGCTCGTCTGTGCCACAGAGTACCTGCGTCAAATCACTTACAAAAGGCAGAGTTGCCATAGTGCAAAAATAGATTGACAATAAGGATACAGTTACACTCACCAATTCGTTAACGGAAACTCGCGCTGCGCGCGACACTCACAACGGCAGAGAGGTCTACTTCAAGAGGGCTAGCAGTTGACAAGTCCACACAAGGATTTTCTCCTGTCCCGAATGACAGCTTACTTAGCACTTAGCAAAAGAGACGTCTTTTGCTCCTGGTCCTTACATCGCTGGGCTGCAGATTATTTTCACTTGCAGTTCCCATACATGGTGCCGATGCGCTAGCGGATATATCATGCTCAGTTACAGTTACTTCATCACCGCCTTTTTCCCACTCAAGTCTGTTATAGCCAGACTCTATCTCCATTGAGCATGTGTTTTCAGGCAAACAGGTGCTCGTGTCGATTTGTGGTTGTACCTCACTATCCGTGATATGTTCTGCGGATAAAGCTTCTATATCCAGAAGCGATGTGCCCACTCCTACTCCACTGGAGTATTGTTACTTCTCAATCCTCTGTTCATCACAGGCAGAGTGTCATCGACATCGTCTGCAAGAGGGTATAGATGTCCTATAGAACGCGTGAACAGGGAGTCGTCGACTTTGACTTTCGCAACTCTGCATTTGCTATCTGCGCTAAGAAAGTCTGCTGGTCTTAAGACATGTTCAAGTTCTATGCCAACTCTTGCTAAA
The DNA here is from genome assembly GCA_917880725.1 of Selenia dentaria. NCBI lineage: Eukaryota > Metazoa > Arthropoda > Insecta > Lepidoptera > Geometridae > Selenia > Selenia dentaria. The sequence continues at coordinate 26,938,842 of OU862893.1, forward strand.
AGTGCTGAATTAAGTATTGCTTCTACTTACTTTATACCGTCAGCAATTTATACTCGTGGATTACTAGGTGTTTCCTCTAGGTTCTACTGAGGCAATTCTTAGCTAACTTAGATTTTCTTTTTGATACAGTACGGGTTTTTAAGTAGTTCCGCTAGTAATGTGAAATTATTTACATTATTAGAATTAAAACCTTTGCGGGTGCCTCTTGTTGCTTCAAATCTCCATAAGCCACTCTAACCAGAAGACTTTCTTCAACCGATATGTCCTTTACTATGTCTAGATGTACTGCCCTTACAGTCAAACATGTAAATAAGTCTACCCATCTCTTCTCCTTTCCTGTAGCTGTGCATACATATAGTGGCCCAAAGAAGTACGCACCAGTGAATGTATACGGCTCGTTGTAATTTACTCTCCTGTGGCAATGCTGGTGTCTGGGGCAACTTGTATGGACCTCCCCCATGCTTTATATACTGTGGACATCTACAGAATACCTATTTTACTTGAACTCTTCAGGAAAATGCTGTCCTTGTAACCTATGACGTGATAACATCATATAAATCGATGAACGTTGGCTGCACGCATGAAACTCACGCATAATGACCTTATCGTAAAACTATCGTCCGTAAACCGACTTTACAGACAACTATTTTTTTTAAATTTCAATCGTAGATTCAGAACTGGCACTGGTTTGAGTAACAATGTCGCTATATGGCTCTCTCCTATCTGACCAATGTTGGCTCAGAAAGTCAGTAAACTCAGAGAGGTCCATTGGTTAATTTAGACCATTATATGGTACTTCCATTTCCTCTGGGGATTCACAAGTTTCTGTCGGCTCTCCTGGGCCTCGGGGCCCGGGGGCTCCCCAACTGAAAGGAAAGTCTTATGTGTCTCATAAATACGACTCACAGGCCAGTATGACTCTTCTTCTTTCAAGAATGCTGGGCCATTGTACCAAAGTTCTTTCCTGTGATTCCCGAGTTCAGGTTCAGGTCTTGTGGCGATTTCTGCTGGATTCGACATTGTATTGATGTAAAACATTTCAGTATTTGGATGGTCTCGTTTGATCACATTAACTCTGTTTGCTACAAATAGTGATAACAGTTTGTTTGATCTCATCCATCCGATAATAACTAGGCTGTCCGTTCAAATGTATTCCTTTTGTACAGGCAGGTCTAAGTTAACTTTCACATATTTCAGAAGTCTGCTTCCTATCAGAAACCCCAGTAGTTCTAGTTTCGGTATGATAAAGTCGTCTGTCTTGGATCAGCGATACACGAGATTTTGCCATCACTAATAATACGAATGTTTCCTTGTCTCCTCCTGTTCTCAAATGTACGACGGAGGCTAAGGCAGTATTTAAGTAATCTCTGTATGAAGCTTATAGGATTAATGCAAATCAACATTTGTCATGTTAGTTCCCATATATCTAGATAGTTATATCTTGGTCACAGCTGTCAATTTATTTAGAATTGAATTTAGTGAACCAAGAAATTCCTTGGCAACATTGCACTTTAACTTCTCTTTGCAAATAGTTAAAAAGGAGTTTAATTTGCAGGATCAGTGGGCATGGCATTTAACGCAGTGTAGTGTGCATCAACTACTGAATCCTTGCAACTAAATCTTTTCATTACGCTTCTACAGATAATGTGTAATTTGAATCCGTTGTTAAAAGGTCAGATACGGTATCCAAGGCCACATCGCTCATCTTGTCCACCTCTGCTGTAGAATGGTGGTGAATATTCGCCTTAAAACTATCTCAAAACTTCTTTCATTTAAGTTTGTCTTCACTATATGTTGGTATAGTGAGCTTTGGGAGTTTAGTTGTTGTTGTCTGTGTCAGCCTAGATAGGGTTATTGTAGCTTCCAACTCTGTTAAAAGATCTTCAACCTTCAACTGGTCTTGCGTCATGAGGTCTAGACCTTTACTTTGACTGCATAATATAGATGTAGATAAGAAACTGGTATAGTTCCTCCTCAAAAGACTTCATTTCTTTGTTTAGGTTTCACATGACATAAAGTAAAATATTCTTCGAATGCTCCGACTCGATATTTATAAGGAAGCTCGGTTACTTAAAGGCTTAGTTAGGCGTTAGGCGGTCTGAAAGGCTTAGTTTAGCCTTTGATGCCGTAATTAAAATCTTTTAAAGATTGACTCCATAATGAGATTTGTTCAAATTCGTATGTGGTTTAGCAGATATTGCTTGAAATGCATACCAATAAATGTTTTGAAACCAAACCCAATGTCCCCCTTTCAAACAATAATGAACAAAATAAGTATAAATAATTTACCTCAATTTAACAGTGGTTTTTGTTAACAGATATTTTCTCATCTATCAGACAGTTGCAGAAATGATCTTTAACTTTTATAGACGTAATTGAATCTTAATTTGACATTAAGTCGTTGCACATACGAAAATTTCATCATATTTTAAAGTTCCATTAAATGTATCTAATGGAACGTCAATATGTCATTAATCGTGTATTTTGCGTTGCACAAAGCGTCTTTAGAACATAATTAGTGTTTATTGAGACGTTAAATTGACAGATCAGGAATTAAAACTTAATTAGTTAACAATAATCCATTATGCCGACTTTAGTAGAATTTACGAATATAATTTTGCAATAATATAGTAAAACATGTCTATAAAGTTTTTTTTTTTTTAATATTTTTTTTTTCATTGTCTCATGCAGAAGATTACGTTCCCGCCGCCAAATCTCGGACAAAGTAAAGTACATTTTATTTAAATAACAATAGTGAAGAGTTTCGTGTATAGTAGCAGATTTCCAAAGGTAGTTCTGCAAATCAAATATATTATTGTTTTGGAACCAATGACCAAAAGAAATAAAGTCATTGATGATTAATAAACACACAGTTACTGATCTGTCTGAGCGTCACATACCTTATACTTCGCGACGCGATCTTTCCATCAACAGTTACTACAATTGTACAGAAAGTAAGTCACGAACTGGCAAAGTGAAGCCATGTCTATATAACCTATGTCAAAAAACAGGGAAGAATTACGAAGAATATCAAGTTTTTTATTTATACAAAACACCAACCGTTTTTAGGTTATAGTGCTGCATAATGTTTCTAATACTCTGTGCGATCAGACCTTGTCAATATAGCATTTTCATAAGTTCAGTAAAATGTTTAAATTTCATTGAAAGTTTAGTAGTGTCACAGAATTCGCCCTATTTACATTATATCTATAGTAATGTATCGTATATGTTTTACTTGCTTCTCGTTTTCGTTTTATTTAACAATATTTTAATTATTTTGTTTTTTATTTTTTTTTCCACATACAAAACTATTGTCATGTCAACGAGTCCAAGTACAAAGAAAAAAAAAAAACATTCCCTTTTTGACACCTATTTGATGATGACAAGCTAAACAATGTTTGCGTTTTTTTTTTATAATTAAAAAAATATTTGTTTAATAAATAGCAAAATCAAAAAACGCCAAATGTTCAGTCCCAAGAAGGTTGTATCTGTTTATCGTTCATTCTCTTTTAAAATATTTTACGCAACATTGTTTAAATGCCGGCTTTAGCTAAAGGATCATTATGATGTCAACTTATAAAATAATCGACTTTTGTGCAACGTTACTAAAATAATGATTTTATTATCACTCAAGCTGGATTAACTAATGAACTGATAATGAAGAACTTTCTGCAACTGGTTGTATGTGAGGCATTCACTTTAGTACACGTTAACCCTTCCTATAACGTGATAATTGACACAAAAGATTTATGAATGACACGCACGCAAATTTACGTCAATGGTACGCAAAGGGTTAAGTCTGTTTACATGATGTTTTTGGCTGAAAAATTCATGAAATATTTAGTAGAACTAGTCTATTATTTCATCGGATTGGTTTTTTCAGTTGGTTGTTGTAAACAGATAATACAATAGTACCTAATTAAACTAAATAAGGTCGTCTTCGATTATTTATATAGCAAAAAACAAGAGCCGCTTTTGCAATATATATGATTCGTTTTTGTTTATAAGATGCTATGTATGCATTGTTTAAATTAAATGATGTACACACGTGTTACAAAATAAACCCGGTAACTTTAGAAAACAGCGGGAGAATTGAAAAAGGTACATTGAGTACAGTACATTATGTTACTCGTACGTAATACACAACCGAAGTGTACCATATTATGCTCACGTATACTTAAATTAACGAGAACATCGTTTGCACGAAGCCAGTGGTTCACACTATATGTAAATAGACAATAAACTTGTACGATATATGTATATCTTAAAATTTTGACACGCAATGTTCCGATTAAAAGGTAAACCTTACAATATCTTATGGGTAAAATGTTTTCTAATGTAATAGACATTATTAATAAACCATAATGGTTACTGGAAATAATTATGTTTATTGCCTTCTTTACTGGAAAGGCCAGACTGAATCTGGTATTCAATACATTTTTTGTTAATTTATTTTATTTTACTCGGAAAAGCCTGAACGAATCTGGCGTTCCGTCACAACAAAATATATATTATTACTGATTTCAAAATCAGATCCCAGCATCTCCACCATTTTGTCGCGTTTCCTGTCATAGCAAGATGACTGTGTGTGCCCGGTAAATAATCATACTAAAATAAACACACGACAAAGAATATAAAGAAGAACACGTGGATGAAACAATGAGTCGACCACCAACGCGCGCAATTTAGGCAACATTTGGTGCTAGGAGGCTTTGCCTCATACAAGGGTCCGTTCAGTTACCCTCTGATCGACTATGGCTCCAGTCAGAGCGCAGTACCGTGTTTACTGCGCCCGGGTCTTCCCTTTACTGAGATATTGCGTATATTTATACAAGTTATCTCTCTCATTGGGTTCCTGGTCAGTACAGTTTACCCCAGGAATGACACCAGCTGGACATGGGGTGTTCCCCACGAGGACCTCCACCATCCCCATAGTCCTGCCCAATATGCTCCAACAACATAGCCGATCATTTTGCTATCCCCTGTTGGTTACACCCGGATATGGATGCTCAGAGGGCGCATTCGCTAGCTCTTCAGTCCAATTTCCTTTACTACCAGTTAATGTACATTGTACGCAATCATTGGACTATGCCTAACCGTAAAACGTGACTCGTTAACGGTCGTCTCATTATCACATCACACGGTTCTTGTAGAACTAGGAATCATGAGCTAAAAGCACTTACCAGGACCTCTGCTGGTTGTTTTCCATCGAGACCTCAGCCAGTGCCTCACACGTGCTTACCCATCCGCCATTTTTCTCCGTACCCGCCTTCCTGCCGGCACGCCATTCGTAGTCTGCCCCAGAGATGCGTTAGCATCTGCTCGTCTGTGCCACAGAGTACCTGCGTCAAATCACTTACAAAAGGCAGAGTTGCCATAGTGCAAAAATAGATTGACAATAAGGATACAGTTACACTCACCAATTCGTTAACGGAAACTCGCGCTGCGCGCGACATGGCTGTTGTCTTAAGGCAACTTTGAACTACGGTAAGCTAGAAATCAAGCTTCGTAGAAGGTCTTACATTAAAAAATAGGAACAGAGGTGAGGTTATAATAATAAGACCACATACGAGTTTTATTTCAATATAAATTCAAATTTACATGTAAAAAAATTTTACATATACATTTAAATTTATATTAATTTACCGCAAATTTTAACTTAAAATTTGCGGTAATATAGGAGCGGAGCGCCATTGACATAGTGACAAACGCCCGTTTGCTGTGATGGATACCTACGCCCCACGAGTAAACGTTGCATTTTCTCACTTAGATAATTCGCGACTAAGTCTGAATCGCCTCCACTAGTTTATTATCGCCTGGTACATCGATATTTAATAGTAAATTCATATATTCAAGCACATCGCTTGATATTAAATATCGATAAAATCTGGCGGATAAAATTTCTAACAAAGTAGTCTCCACAATTAGCCACTACACCACTAATATTGCATCATACTCGTATGTTGTGTGTGTTGTATGTGTCGTATGACATGTTTACACTCACAGTCATAGATTTTCAGGCCTTAACAAGTTGAAACTTTGCGATGCATCGTCGTACGTTTTGTTTTACATGATCCATCATTCTCGATGTTTCCTTAAGTTTGATAAGGTGTTATTTATTTCAAAGTGTTGGAATCTGCCGTGCGATTCTCTAAGAGTCTAAGAGCAAACATCGTTGCATCTTTGACAACATCCGTGAAACAAATTAAGAGATGAGACACGTTGGAAAAGCAACCTTATTTACAAGGGCGATATCTCATAAAGTATTTGACATCGGCGAGCTCAATCATTACAGAATCGCACGGCTGGTGATTTCTAGTTTTGCGCAAACCATCGTACCATCTCGGTACTTTTATTTTTTGTGTTTTTCGATAAGAGAGTCGTGCCACCGATATAACGATCTATGATTTTCGCTCCTCCTACACTACGTATACTAATACTACGGGGAATATATAAGCTAACTACTTATAACATATTCTCCTCCGAAAAGAAAAGACGATGATGCGCATCTGTGACGCGCACTGTGATAAAAACTGCATTGTGTCAAATTATATTAACGGGCGTATCTGGATCGTGCTCCAAGTTCCAGATTTGCCTTGCAGTTTCAAATATAGTCAGTGTCATCAATGTCCCACTTTATACAACTTTCCTGTCTTTATAAAACTGTCATTCGGGCCTTTGAATTTCAATTTCAAGTTCTACAGAAACAGAGGGCTAGTCTGTATGGCACAATTGTACATAACCCTTGGATACTCAATCAAGATTCTATGCTTGTCGGGTGCAGATACGCTTTAAATAGGTAGGGGCAGTCTGTCTTGTACATAGAGATGCTCGAGACGCCAACCGTGGATTTTGAAAAGGGTTAACTTGCTCTGTAAGTGTTGTTGAATATGATAGTAAATATTGTTAATTATCCGTTACGATTACGACGGACGAGCAACAGGAATCTAGAGAAAGTTTACTTATGAAATTGCTTAAGGCTATGATGAAATCTTTTTTTTAGCAACGGATATAGCAATGATCCTTATAATGCATCAGTAAGGGACAAGACAAGTACAATTTGAAAAATTTTATACCGACTTCCATTCGATTTAGTTATTGGAGTGTAACTCAAAAACTTGTGAACCAAATTTAATGAAATTTAAATGGGACCACTACCAGGGAAGCGCCAGCTTTAAAACAAAAAAAAGACGTGTGGCACTCGGAGACTGCCGCGGTAAAGCTATTGCATAGCTGTTTTAATCAACTTATGCAATTATAATTATTTAACCAATGCCATCTAGAGGCGAGTTGCTGAACTAAAGAGACAAGCGTGATATTTCAAAAAGTCATTAAAAGTTCTGTTATTCATCGATAGATGGAGTCGGAGTGGGAGGTGTTAGGTTATTTTCGTTACGGAATTTCTGGATTCGGTCTACACGCTCAAGGCCCGCGATAGAAGCTTTGCAATAGCTTAAAAGAAATTTTGAGAATCGGTTCACCCAGTCGAAAGTTATGAGGTATCAAACATAAAAAAAATAAAAAATATACAGTTGAATTGAGTACCTCCTCCTTTTTTTTGGAAGTCGGTAGAAAATAAAGTGCCGTTAATCGTCTTAATTGAGTACGTAGTGGCTTTCCATATTTTTTAGCCCAGGCGCTAGCAAAGCATGTCGCTGCCATACATGTCTCTATAACATATACAAATAGTAATACCGACGTTGTATCGTTAGCATCGTAATGTCAAGTAAATATACAACTTTGCTCGTTATCTCGACTGCAGAGAGTTGCATTTGCAAGCAAGTTATTCTTGTAAGTAGTTATCAACGATCGGTAGCTTGCGACGCATTACTATTTGTTTAGAGACTGCAGGCCTAGAGCCTTTACATGTTCGCACAAGAGGCGACCGTAACGAATATCGTTAAAAGGTTTCTAACTATCCACAGTTTTCCTTACTACGGATATAAATTTGACATAACGTCCATACAAATAGAGTCAACTAATGACGAGATGACAACGTTTCTTGTCATCTCGTCATTTGTTTCACGGATGTTATCAAAGATGCAACTATGTTTGCTCTTAGAGAATCGCACGGCTGGCGATATATAGAAAGATTATTGGCACCGGCCTTAAGTCATAGTCGTATTCATTATGTTGAAGTATAATTGGTCGTTAGTAATTGCAAACTTTTGCATGACGTTTAGCATAAAATGTGAGATTATATCTAGCCGATGACGTCAATAATTTCTAATGGACAACGACTACACCAGCCATCAGCAATCCAATTTCAAGAATTAGGTTAACTACATTACAAACTGCAACTCGCGTTGACTTTTGACTTTATATCGAATCGCGGTAAGCGATCTAGCAATTAGTATCGACGTAGTGGACAGATGCATTAATTAGTGGATGGCTGGATGCTGGAGGTGTTTATGTACAGGGGAATATAGAGCTAAATAAGAAGTTTAATGAGGGTTGGTACTTATATATGTATATAAATAAATACCAATATCTCGAGGCGATGAAGCAGTCCAGTGCCGCGCAAAACTGTGTTTCTAAGCTCTGGGTGGTATTGCAAGCGGATATACCATACATTTCTTGCTCGTTATGTTACGGTTTTTTTGTCAAGCTATACTGTAACCTCGGAAAATTTGCTTGGATACGTCGCTTCATTGCACACTGGACGCAGCACTGGACCAGGATGCACATTGAGCACTCTGGATCCAAACCTAAATTTAGGTTTAGATTAAGATGACAAATGTATTTTTGTGTTTATTTAATTTTGTGACATTTGTTTTTTTTTTAATGTGCTTATGTATTTTATGTGTAATTGATTAATTGTATGGACTTATATCTGAAATAAATGAATTTGAATTGAATTGTATTGCTATAATCCTTTGTCAACATTTAATACCTAATTAACTCCTACGAGTTTCCAAAATTCATGTTTTATAGGTGTAGTCTGCGGCTAGCCAATGTACTAATAGGTCCTCCCTTAATCAGAGAAAAACCCTCGAGTTCTTTCAATCTGTCAACGTATGTGGCCAGCGTGGGGATTCGACACAATGACTCTATGAATTGGCAATATAAAAAATGTTTGGAAAAATTAGCTTAACATTGAATTGATCAATAGTTCCCAGAAAATGTATGGGACGGCCTTACTTTCTTTACAGAAGTACTTACGGAGTGTCTTAGCGGTTAGGCTTTTCCTGGTCGTTCTACCCATGCAGGGACATACTTCGGACTTTTAATGCTGAATTCTCCGCGTGAATGCGAGTTTTAAATTCGACCATTTTGCTCCGACTAACATATGAGCTAAAGAAAATTGCATAAGGGCCACCCTGCACACGATGGTTCTAGAATTGGGAGATAGTTTTTTGTGAGATCCGAATCTATAAATACATGTAAATAAGCGGGAGGAGGTCTTTTCCCTGCCAGGCCTGATCTATAAACATCCCAAGAAAGTGGTTCTCCGGATACAGGTGTGTAGTAAGATTCTTTCTTGCCGTTGAAGTCATCTTCCTGCGAACACGGAATTGCATTTTGTTTTGGTTTGCAGGCTTGGAAAAAGCGTCAGCCCCAGTCTCGTCCTGCTCTTGAAACCACCACTTTCACATACCATTAAGTACTTGCGAGCATGAAGGCCGAGACGTTTCTATGCATTGTTTTTCTTTGTCCAAATTCGGTCCTAAATTTGCGTGTTATTTTCAGGCCTTTTCTTGCGAAGCATTTTGGAAACCCGCTTGATAAACGAGTGTACACGTCGTGCTCGTGAAGTGGGCTCATCGTCCAGAGGTGTGCCACGTGCCGAGACGGCCCAGCTTACCACAAATGCTGTGCTGAGCTGAAAGCTCTTCCAGATTCAGACGAGCGTCTCGCCAGGCCGAGTTCCAGTCAAGTAGTCCCGGCAGAAAGCCACGTGGGATCAGTCTGCCAAGCAGCCCCTGGGTCTGCAGGTTGTGGTAACCTCCCACCCACTGTTCCGGTATTTATAGTGTTTTATTCTACTACTTTTTCCGGCGTATAGATCGTCAGTGGCCCTCTTCCTTTTTTTTGATCATACAGTTAGACGGAACTTATCTTTTACCTTGAGCGACCCACGATTTCTCTTTCGTCGTGAAATTCCGAGCTAGTTCGCAGGTTGGTACCTATTTTGTATCGTTTCTCGGTACCTACATAAATTCTTGGGGAATCTTAGCATATTCTTACTTCAAAGTATTTGTCAATCTTTACTCATAACTACCATATATTGCTGGCGCACAGAAATCAACTAATTGTCATAATTTTGTATGAAATTAGTAGTGCGTTGTTCGCTCACCCCTGACCTTACCCACCGAATGTTCAGTCCAGGTGGAATCACTAACAGTTTAGTGTCAGGTGCAAGCGAGCAACCCTTTTTAGTACAATACTGCCATGTAGAGAGAAGAAGGTGTGTTCTTGAAGTAGTACCTACATACTGTGACTGTGATGAATGCCTGCAGATTTTTAAATAAAACCAACATTAAATTGAACACTCCATGTCTTTGTTTAATTTAAATTATAGTTTTCTATCAGGCAGGTAGGTACTTAGTTGTGTATGAAGCTTCACTCCCTCACTTCGGGTCAGCTATATGGGAAAATTAATTCCTAATACATTATCTTTATTTTGTAACAGTTAAAACTACAATATTGTACTTTGATATTGCGTCAAAGTATTTAGTAAAATACTATTTTTTCAACTAGCACTATACAGTAAATAAAAAAAGTTTTCCAATATTATACACAATAATACGGGCACCAATATACATAGGTATATAGGTAGGTGATAGGCGCGAAAGATTCAACAATGACTGTCATTCATTTTGTTAAACTTTTCTATTTCCTCGAACTTTGAGGTGTTGTAATGGTGGGTTGTAACTGCTAACTGTTCATGACGGTACACGAGTGTAAGTCATTTTATGTGTTTTCTTTTCTTTTATACTTCGTTGCTTTTTGTATCTCAAATATAATAATCTACTAATAGAATTTCCTGACCCGCTTGTCAAATCTTAGATATACCTGTACATAAACAAATGGCGCTGCACTTAATTGTCATGAAATCCTATAGATGGCGTTTGACTTTACGCCAAGGAGAATTATTATTAATCTAAAATGTCTTAGCCTACATCTATGACTTTTAGCCAGTTTGAATGAACCCTGAGCGCTTTTGTAACCTAACTGCCTTATATAGCCTTGTGGATTTATAAGCAATCTTGGATGCCGTAGAAGCCGACTAAGGGACAGGATGGTAATGCGATCGCCCCATCTAAAGGATGTTTAAAAAATCAAGCCAAAATCATTTATATCACCAAAAACTCACTTATGAACAAAATATTATTATTTTCAATTATGTACTGTAAAAACTCCATCGTTACGTTCTTCAATACAAAGAGCCTCTATAGAGAAGAATGTTGACTCGGGACCTTTATTTTAATTAATTGTATTCCAAGCATCTTTGTCTTTAACATGATAAAAATTGTTTTATTTCTAATCAGGTTGTTTATACACTACGATGGAACCCTTCCAATGTAAAGAAGTTATGACACATAAAAGGATAGATAAACTCTTTATCGTAACATTACAGTACAAAATAAAACAAACAAAAAATAGGATAATAAAGAAAAAACATCACACAACAATGCAAAGCTTAATATTAAGTGTCAAAATGGGCGCTCAAATTATCTCTTCCAGACAACCAAGTTATGACATATTTTATATGTTATCTATAGAGTTAAGGTGATTACTTTCCGTTTTTTTTACACAATAAGAATAAAATTGAAATGACAACATCATTTCCCGCCAAGCTCTCCGGCCCACTTAATTCAAAACTAACTTATTAAAACAGCGATCCCTTCATAGCTCAATTCATATCAGACGCCGTCGAAATTGCTCCCTTCCGCTGTATTATTGCATTAGGTACTAACGTTCCTAACGCCCCTCAAATTGAGCGTAGATAACACCCCTTCGTATTTGTAGGGATTTGCATTTCTTATCTGCCAAGCTGATGTGTTTTTGACGTAAGCTGGTTTCTGCGTTGCGTCTATCTTGCGGTGGACCTACCTATTTGTATTTATTTTTCCCTGATACATGGTCTCGTACAGTTGTACATTGGCATTATTTAAGTTTATTATGTTAGTAATTATGGTCGTATCGATATATTATTATTGAATAGTTCACAGTCATCACACAGTATCACAGTCACTTATGTAAGTCTGTTTTAAAGTCACGGTCTAAGGCCAGTAAGATCCTAAAAGATGTCTTGTTGTAAATCTCGACTTGAGAGGAAATTTGACTGTAAATGCCATGCTAAGTTTATTTACATCTCACGACATAGGTAACATTTGACACGGATTGTCGGATGAAGTAAAATTTTCTCTAAAATTGCAATGTTTGGTATCGCTATGCAGGAGTTAGTGCTTTATAAATCATATTATAAAAATATGAAGGGTTGCGACATCAATACGAAAGTTAAGCATTTGAATAGAACCTTCTTTCGGTTGCATAATGTTGCCAAGCTATTCAATAAATGTCGCTCAGTTCCCATACGACGGTTAAAATCATATAGAGAGTTTAAGCCTCATTGGCCTAGTGGTCATAGCTTCTGACATGGATTGTCAGAAGACGTACATTCGTCCTTGAATTTTTCTCTAAAATTGCGATGTTTACTTACATCTGTTCTCAAGCTCAGGTTTACTACTGAATGAACTTCTAGAATACGGACACTAAGTCACGTTCTTGTAAAGTGGTGGATTAACCATCAATTGGCTAGGAAAACATATACGTAACCTGTTTTCCTTGTACCTACGTAACCTTCCCTTTTTAGTAATTTTGAAAAAAAAACGGTTCGGTTTTCATTTTTGGGACCGCTGATTCATATATTTTTGCACTATTCTAAGAAAATCTCCTTCAACAACAAAACTTCTCGGTATCTTATTTTTTGTGTTCGGAATCTTGATTAGTAGCATTTTTCCATGGGCTTCAATATCTTTTAAAGTAATATTGGCTAACTCCTCTCTGCGGCAAGCTCCAACAACGCCAAAAATCAGAGCAACCTACAAAAAAGGGGATTTAATTAATATTTTTTTAAATAATGTATTGACTGTATTTTGCGATTTCGTAAACTGAATACTAAAGAAAAATATAAGTACATATTTAATAAATTACCTTTGTGGCTACATAACGATCATCGGGAGCTTCGTTCAAAAACCTTTCCACTTCATTCGATGCTAATATTTTCGACTTTTTACTTGTAAAACCGTCTGATTGTCGTTTTAAGAAAGCATTTAATTTTGGGTATTCACTTATATCCACGTTGTTCCTTATTTTCACCATACTTTTTATCATCGAAAACCTCGACCATAACGTAGAAGGTTTTAATTTTGCTGAGAGTTCGGAGAAGTATGCCAACATAATATTTTCTGAAAAACTATTTGCTTTTTTCTCTTCTCTCCACGCAATAAATTCGTCGTATCTAGATATGTAGCGACTTTTTAACTTTTCCGGTAAAATGTTCTCCGAAGCATTTTGTGCAATTATACTGAGTTCCGGTGGTGTAAATTCAATAAAACTAGGGTCGAAATTACTTATTTTGTGCAACAAACAACTAATCTCGCAAAGAAAATTTCTGGAAAATGGCGCCACCCGTATATAGAATACAAGCAGAGATTTTTCTTTCTTCACCCAGTCTGGTAGGAAAAGGGAACTATGCCCATACAGCCAAGTCTTCAGTAGATTTTTTTTATTGATATGAAATGAAAATAAAATTTAATGAGATGAAATGAAATGAAACCTAACCTAACTCATTCAATCAAATCATTAAATCTGATATTAAACAAATTAGTAGCTTCTTTTTAGAAATATACGTATTTGCATGAATCATAAAAACTTCTATGAACTTTTTTTAGTAAAAATTATATGGTTGGATTTTTTTTTAATAGACATTATTTTGACAGTTAGGAAAGAGAACGCACGAGTTCGGGAAAGATAAAAAAAAGCACGGGTATGTAATAAATAAAGTATGTAATAGTCCACATCCCGAACGCTATACGTCCCTGCAATACGCCACTTTTTGAGCAACTGTATTAAAAATAGTGGTAGTAGTAAATTTAAATGGTCGCATTTTCAGACCTAAAGAGTGTAGCTCTAAATCTGGCAATGCGATGTCTTATCACTGCATCAAGAGCCGGCACGCGAGCCTCAGCGAACATCGTGGAGGCATTACACCACCGCGGGAGGCGGAACATTATGCGGAACGAGTCATTGTACTGCACTTTAAGCGTACGATAGCTCCACCTTGTAGTAAACCATAACTGTGGTGTATAAAGTGCAGTACAATAGGTCTTAAAAAGCAATATTTTCGCACACCGTGAGCAAAATACTTGGCCTGCAATCTCTACACAAATAGTAATCGCGTCGCAAGCTACCGATCGTTGATTAATAACTTGCTTGCAAGTGCAACTCTCTGCAGTCGAGATAACGAGCAAAATCTTTTATTTTACGACATGACGATGTCGGTACGCTAACGATCCAACGACACTATTACTATTTGTGCAGAGAATACACCCCGTCGGATGGTAGCGGCATGGTTTGATGGTGATGGTTTTAAAAAAATATGAAAAACCACTACGTACTCAATTAAGACGATTAACGGCAATGAAATACAATGTCATAATAAATAATCATGGCTAAATCCGTTGCTAGAAAAAAGGTTTCGTCATAGCTATAAGCAATTTCATTATAGTAGTTTCCTGTTCCTTGTTATCTTGACGGATAATCAAACATAATCTAATATATGAAAGAGGAAAGATTTGTATGTAAGTATGTTTGTAGCAAATTGGCTAAAAAAGTACTGGACCGATATCAAAAATTCTTCACCTTTGGAATGCTACATTCACAATTACATAGGCTATATAAGATTCATCATCATCATTATCTTCCATCACCGCACGGGTGAAACCGCGGAGAGCAGCTAGTTAATATTTGACAACAACACATGCAGAGAAAGTTAACCCTTTTCTAAATCCCCGGGTGGCGTCTAGTTCTCTACTTACAAGACAGGCTGCCCCTACCTATTTAAAACGTGTCTTCATCCGACAAGCAGATAATCTTGATCGAATATCTAAGGATTAGGTAAAATTGTGCCATATAGATTAGCTCTATGTTTCTATATAATAATTATACACTTACACAATCCC
This sequence comes from Selenia dentaria, assembly GCA_917880725.1. Taxonomy (NCBI): domain Eukaryota; kingdom Metazoa; phylum Arthropoda; class Insecta; order Lepidoptera; family Geometridae; genus Selenia; species Selenia dentaria. The sequence continues at coordinate 26,954,033 of OU862893.1, forward strand.
ACACATTTACAATCACTCCATACATTTTTGTTTTTTGTTCCTCACAGAACTCCCTGACACGGGAAACTATTCATTAATCCACTAGAACGCCACTTTTGATTGAACGTAATCGTATATTATAATCATATAACGTTCAATTTCTGCTGTTTTATGAGTGTTTACTTTATTTTTGTTACTCTCTTTTTTTCACCTCTTCTTTTATGTACCACGGCATAGACCATAGTCCGAGAACAGGGATGGACTGAAAACCAGCGTTGCGCTTACATTACGAATGTAAACGCAACACAAGCTGAGTCTACCCCTTTTGCCCTAAACATGGTACTGTTGTCTAGGCTTATTAAGTAATATTATTGTTTTGTTTGTACCTAACCGAGTTATTTTAGTGGCAATTAATTGATTCATTACTTATTATTTTTATATAATAATTTTTATTTTTTAATTCTAAGGTCCGTGTGGTTGGTAGTTTTAGAAATACAGGAAAGTTGTATATAATGCGGGACATTGATGAAACTGACTAATCATTTGAAAATGCAAGGCTCAGCTGGTACGATTGAACTTGGAGCACGATCGAGATACACCCGTTTGTATCAATTGAAACAATGAAGTTTTTATCACAGTGTGCCTCAAGGAACCACATCATCGCTCTCCTCTAGCTTGATGTCGGCCGGCCTGTTAAACCGCTGCATTTAAACGGGAAGGTACTCAATAACCTTAAAGGTAGGCATAATTTCACCTTTATTTTAAGGGGAAGGGCAAGCACGATGACATCCATGGATACAGATCGGTTTCAATAATCCCTGTTGTAGCGAAGATTTTTGAGAACTGACTGAGTACACGTCTCACTGAGTACTTAGGGGGTACCAGAGCGCTGTCGGAGCGGCAGTACTCGTACCGCGCTGGCTGCTTGACCACCTCACTCCCACGTGAGGTTTACGGCGAGCGTCGGAAGCTTGTGAGGCGAGACGGCAAGTTGCAGTCCTGTGCTGCGACCTATCGAAAGCTTTCATGAAGCTTTACATATCACTGACACACGTCCAGATAGCACTCTGATTACGATAACGAAAAACCAAATAATTGATGGAGTAGACTGAAGATGCAAGTAAAATTCGATGTTTCAAATCGTCAAGAAATTACGTTGAACTTATTTCGCTTAAAATAGAAGTAAAAACGATATATCAGTAACTAACAAACATTTCGTCACATCGAGGATACTGATTTGATGTGTCAATGTTTTTGCTAGGAACACAATATATTTCACATTGGTACGAATAGATTTCTAAATCATATACCTATAGGTACTGATAAAACTATTGTCCAAATATCTTATAGAAATCAGATACCCTGGCCCTAAGATATGAAATCTCAAACATAAACAAGACGAAGTTTCACATGTCACGACCGCGGAAGTTTGCATTCGAGCGCCCAGACTATGAATAATGTTGGTTCGAACGCACGGAAGTGCCTTCCGGCCGGCGGGAACTGGCATCCCGGCTTGTGTGCGCACAACCTTATTTTTTGCTTACGCTCTTCACCGGGAGAGTTTGATCGCTGGCAATTTTAAAAGTTGTATCGTTTGTGACGCTTAAGTTTGCTTTCAAGACTTTTAGACGGTCTTTCGATATCGTTAAGAATTTTATATGACTCAGCAATTTTAAGAGAGAAAAATTTACACATATTTAGATGGGATATCTATGATTTATTTTCGTGTTACAATCCACTGTGGACATCATCATCATCATCATCATAATCAGCCCATTTTCTTCCCACTACTGGAACTTGAGGCTTCCTCTCAGAGAGAGGAGTTGGGCCATAATCCATCTCGCGGGCCCAGTGCGGATTGGTGGATAGGTTAGTGGCCAACCCATGTCGAAGTTTTCAGGCCGCCCGAAGGCCTTTTACATAGCCTAAAGACTGTTGTCCTAAGACAAACAACCGTGCCCTCCGAAGCACGGAAGCGCTCAGTTGGATAACGCCACTAGGTCACCCATCCAAGTCCTGACCGCAGCAAGTGTTGCTTAACTTGTTGATCGGTTAAGATCGCCGAGTCGAGCTCCGCTACGAGCGCTTCTACTGTGGACATATTTTAATAATATAATACTATTATATAATAATATATAATAATAATATATTATTAAAAACTGTATCACATAATAGATCTTATACATTCTTATAGTATCAACAGCTTGTGCCATCACATTGAGTAAAATCTTAAATCTGATTATTACAATTTTATTTATGTCAATTACCTTATTATAACACGATATAATTCATTGAAATTTATATAGAGAAAAAATTCACATCCTCGGACGAGATACGAACCCGCGTCTACTGACTCTCCGTGTCAGACGCCATTGACCAACTAGGCCACCGAGGTTCTGGTCCGAGCATCGAATTTTAACTCTCTATCTGACTAACCGTCTCACGGGGAAGGAGCGACATCTATTGAACAGCTTTAACAGTACTATCCAACCGAAAGAAGCATTATTTAGAAATACTTAAACTTTCGTATTGACATCGCAACCCTTGTAATTTTTTTATGGTATTATTTTTTTAAAGCACTAAAGCCTGCTTTAGCGATCTCAAACATTGAAATTTATAGAGATCCGTCAATGTGTATTAAAAATTGCTATTTTATTACATGTATTTCATGTCAAATACAATTGTGAATCAAGAAAAAACTGTTACTTTATTATTAGTGTAGACTAGTGTTTACCCTTTCGCCTGATGGAAAGCGAAGATGGAATCAAGAAGCAATGACCATTAGTGCAGCCGTAAGCTGCACTAATCGCCACTCCTACGATGACCTGACCTTTTTCACGCCCCGCTTGAAAGACCTAGGGTCATAGCTGCAAGGAAATACATACGCCGTCAAAGCATTTTACAATTTACTTAGACGACAGAGGTAGGAACTGCCAAACTTTTTGGTTCGTGGTAAGAAGTTTTGAACAGTATGTGGAATCAATGCTAGGCCGGACGAGTAATTCGGGATCGGAATTGTGAGGAAGGAATAAGATTAAAAAGCACTTCAGAACATTCGCCATGTAACAATCGGTAAAAACGCTTAGAGAAGCTATCTACCTACTACTTACTACTCAATACGCATTAAGTGAGATAGTTCTCACTGGATGGACATTAATGATGCGGGCGAAGGTCATGCTAAATCCAGAATGTCGATAAGCACCGTTACAATGTTACCTTCACCAAAATCTCAAGCCCGTGGTAGGGATTGATCCAGGGGGAGTGAGATTGGGGCCAACCCTCATTACTACAACCCGGTCAGAATAACTGTGCACCTCGCTGGAATGCGGCGCCTCTCCCGCTTCCCCTGTCACCTCTCCGCGCACTCCCCGGTGCGACAGTACGGTTAGCCGATAATTTTGATATTTTCGCTTTGTTGTTGTTTTGTTTTTAATATTTATTGTTAAGTTTAGACTGTTTACTGTTAAGTTTAGACTGGTTTGGTTGTTATTAAAATTGTTGTAGCTGTTAAACTGAAGTCATGGGAAAAACAATACACAGCGAATCAAGAAATTTAATCTTGAAAGTGCTCAAGTTTTTTGAATCGGAGAAAGCAAATAAACAGTACACCATACCTGTATACCAACCAAGTGGTGAAACGAACCTGTGCTGTAACTGGGATATCAAAGAGGACTCTAATGAAAATTATAAATGAAGCAAAAGTACAACCACCTACTTCGCCGAGCGCTAGTCCGACTCCAAGTACTAGTAATAATTTAGAAACCCACCCAGAACCAAAATTATCGACACCGGGTAAGAAGTGTAAACAGTACAAAAAACGCATCGAAGTAGATGATTTTGACATTTACGCAATACGAAATATCATCAACAGTTTTTATGCTGTAAAAAAAGAAATCCCAAATTTGAAGAAAATTCTAGCATATGACAATATCACACAACTTTTAATATCACTAGGGGAAGATAGTTCGGAGAGTTCAGAAAGTGAGAGTGAGGAAGATACAATGTCAGGCATAGAGTCAATAATTTATAGTGACTTACTACTTAATAATAAATGTTTTTGTAATCAAAATTATTGTTTTTTTAATAACAAACCCTTCATCAATAATAAATTGATTTGAAAAGGTGAGTAATTTTTTTTTACCTCCACATTTCTCGAAAAAACTTGTTTTCACACCGTACCCAGACCGCCGATATGACGTCACGAGGTCAGGTGCACAGATATTGTGACTGGGTTGTACATTGGGATAATAACATCACTTAAAAATATAATTTTACTAGAAGTTCTGTGAACTGTAGACCTCGCGAGCACATAGTCTTATCAGCGGCTATTTTTCGCAGTTCCTACTTCATTATTTATCTTGGAAACCACTTGACCACGCAATTATGCTCATGTTGGAAATTCCTTTTAAAGTCAGGAACTATTTGCGTGTACCACATTTTATCAAATTCAGCCGGTGAATAGCGCCAAAGGAAACTTCCTCCCTTTTTAGGAAAAAAACCCCTGCTCAAGAATCACCGACGACAATAACAAATATTGAAAAACAAAAAATTTAACGCCAATAAAAAAATATTGAAATTATAGTAACATACATAACAAGTTTTGTCAAGATTGGTTGAAAAATACGACCCGTATAGGAAGACAAACATACAATTTAACAAACATACGGACAGATAAAAGTCAATTTGGCTAGTTGAATAAGCGATAGTAATAATTAAAATATTAAAAAAATGTTATATATTATATCCTTAATATTATAATTATATTTAATTGTTTTAAAATGGCGTGCTATTAATATGCTTTGTATTTGTTACTCTGAGTTACGCTGCCTTGCTTAACTTCTTAAAACTAACATTAAAAGAAACGTATGTTTCCTTGGTGATAACAAAAACCTTTTGTATATAAAACTAGCTGACCCACCAGCGGCTTCACTCGCTTGGTCTTGGTGTAGAGGTAGAAGTGCCGTTTTAGAACCTCGAGGTTTTGGGTGGATCCCCGGGTTGGACAGTTACTGGCTTTTTCTGACTAAGAAATTTTGAAAAAGCATTTTTGAAAGAGCCCGTAGTTTGCAATAGACTCGCCTCTTATGAAATAAGACTAAAACATGTCTAGCGAAACGAAGGCGTTAAAGAAACCGCTGCTTCCCCCTTTGAAGATATATAGGGGAAACTAATTGTTATGTTGTGTTTAAAAATAATATGTAATTATTGTAGGCGATTCACTCAAGACCGCTAGACTGATGTTTCACCTCTGTGGTGATAGATGATGATGAGAATGAATGAAATATAGCGTATGTTACTCAGGCATAATGTAATTAGCTCTAAACTCGTGAAAGAATTGTTTGAATCGGTTAAGCCTTCAGCTGTAGTTGGGCGATACAATTGCATATGTAAACATGAAAATAAATTTATTTTGACATAACTTTAAAAGTCAGACATAATATGTCAGACATAATACGAAATATTCGATGTCTACAAAAACGAAAACAACATCATATTATGGTGTTGTTGTCGTTTTTGTAGACATCGAAAACTTCTATGAAAAGGTGCTTCATCAATTTTCTCTATGTTAATAGTTTTCGTAGCGTACGCGATATAAGGATTTTTTTCACACCTTTTGTTACTTTACCGAAGTTTTCATACGTTTCCCTGAGTTCCTACCTATCTCCTATGATGGTTAATGTAGGATTCTAATAGTGAAAGAATTTTTGTAGTTGGTCCAGTAGTTTCGGAGCCTATTCATATCAAACAAACACATCTTTCCTCTTTACAATATTAGTGTAGAAATGTAGATGTATCTTTACCTACCAAGAGAGCTATCATACGTGTATTACTTAAACGTTATGTGTGTATTTATGACTTCTTCATTTAAGTGAGATTTGGAATTAAAATAGTATAAAAAAGGAATGTAATTTAAGTAGGTGAGTACCTACAAAATTTATTGTATTCTCTTCATATGCAGATATGTATGTCATGAAAATTAGGCAATGCCAATAATACCTACATGACCATTGTATATTATTGCAGTATTTATACAGTGGTCAAGGAACAAAATGCACACAAGGTCTTCAAGTCCCAAACTAGAGATATAGTACTTTATGACTGATATAATATACTATATACGCATACACACCCAGACACAGCTCAAAGAGACATGTTCATGCAAACATATGTATGGACCTGTCCGGGGATCGAACCCGGGATCAGCGGCACAAAGAGCAACCGGCCAGCCAATACTAATAAATTTGTTTTCAAAATTTTACCGATGCCATTAAATATAATTACACTCGATTTATAACAACATACGTTAAGCCTGCATTTATTTTAATGAAACTCATTATCTTAATCCTATTAATATCTCAGGGTACGTTTTAATGCGGCAACTTTTTGTGGGTACCTACTCGTAATTATTTAGGCCGAGTTTACTGGAGTGTTTTATTACTGTTATACTACAAATGTTCAAGATAATGTAACTAATGTTATACCAATTTTAGTTCTCAGAATAACTTAAGGCGAAATGAGTTCCAAATTTCATGATTCGACTTCGCGAAAACTTCGTTTTTCGACGCTTAAACCTAATAACCGAAGTTCGAAAAAAACGTAGTGTAAATTGAATATACGTCCTTATGAAATATGGGAGCCAATACACGATTGAGCAAACTTGGCTCGATAGAAAAAAATCAGCAACATTCCCTAAATTGTGCAATTTTTCTTACGTGCTTCTTGGGAAAAAGCATTTTTATTCAATTATGGGCAAATATATTTCAATGAATGTATCATATTCGAATTTCCAATGAAATTTACTAGTAAACCATGGACTCCTTTATCATTAAAATTAATTCATTTGATTGTACGAAATAAATATAAAAAGTATTATTAAAATATGAAATTACCGAATTACCGCACTAAACACTTAGAGTTGAAATTAAGCCTTCATTGAGGCAGATTTCCAAGTCAAACTCTTTTCACACGAAAACTATAACATTCGAAAATTATAAAAAGGACGCATTTGAAATGTTTGTCTCTTAATTGTTTTTACATTCAGTTTTCGACGCGAAGATTGGAGTAATTTTCGAATACGCGTTCTCACGTGAGATTAACTCAACATAAATTGCTCGAAATGTCAATGCTGCGTTTGGAGAGGCTACGGTTAACGAACGCACCGAGCGTGTTAGGTTTGGTAAATTGAATATACGTCCTTATGAAGTATGGGAGCCAATACACGATTGAGCAAACTTGGCTCGATAGAAAAAAATCAGCAACATTCCCTAAATTGTGCAATTTTTCTTACGTGCTTCGTGGGAAAAGGCATTTTTATTCAATTATGGGCAAATATATTTCAATGAATGTATCATATTCGAACTTCCAATGAAATTTACTAGTGAACTATGGACTCCTTTATCAATAAAATTAATTCATTTGATTGTACGAAATAAATATAAAAAGTATTAGCACGTATTCGAATTGAATTCGTAATTGAATTTTCGCATTACATCGTCCATTCTGGTAAGCTATTCTCAACCTTATGTAGAGCACCGTAAATTGTTTTAAAATTAGGATTGGACCGCGCCTTAAGTACCTACTTGAAAAAAATGGTGCAATTTAAGAACATATGTTGAAGAAGGTTAAAGCACTTACGATCAGGTGAATAACCAAAACGGATAATTCATATTAGTTATAATTTATTTGGAATGTTAGCCAGGGTTGTCTGTATTTAATGTAAACCAACGCCAATAGATGGCGTTAGCATCACAGGCACTAATTCCTGAATCGCGGTATCGTTAGTCAGAGATGTGGAGCAATACTTCAGGTTTTGTTTCAGCTCTTAAACGGCGTAATTTTGTAAATTAATTGTATGCAAGTCTTTAGATTGATGGACCTTTAATTTACCCGTACAACCCGTACACACGTGTGCATTAGTGGTGGGCTGGATTAGGTAAAACCCGTACCTGTTCTAACTAATACTAATACATAAAAATACCTAATCCAAATACCTAATCTGAATATTTCTTGCTAATCCCTGCTCTTTGCAGCCAATTTTCAACCTTATGTTATACAGTGCAAGGTTCAGTATTGTTTGTAACACAAAAATATTAGATAACATAACACTCCTGACCTAAGCACCTAATACGTTATAATATGTAATCCGGCACACACTCATACAGGCTTAGGACTGTCATCTCGTACATACCTACATTACATCCAGTCCTACGGATGTAGGTGTATACAAGAGGCCTATTTAATAACTTTGATCATCTCGTATTTACAATAGTTTTAATGTTTTTTTTATTTAGTTTTTTATCTTATTTTTGTTTTTTTTTGTTAAACTTAGGTACTTATTTCCTTTAATAACAAAAAATAAAAGCTTGTTCTAAAAATATTTTTTTCTTTCGTTTTTATATTTTTTATTTATTAGTAATGCAAAGTCTAAGAAGGTTTAAGAATTTCGTTGTAAAAACATTAATTGTTGCAACTTTCTGACACCTAATCTTGTGCGTCTGTCATTAATTATTAAGCCTGCAGCAGAGAAAATACGCTCACAGGGTACACTCGTGGCCATAACATTTAATTTAGTAAGAGCCACACGGCACAAATGTGGGTACACCTTCTCGTGCTCTTGCCACCACTTAATAACGTTGATTTTGTCCTCAATGACGACGACGTCGTCTTCTAGATATCTCTGCACTTCAACAATTGCGCGCGAGTACGCTGTACTCTTGGGCTGCACACTTTGCATAGTCTCGCGATAGTGTTTCCACACCGAAGACAAAGAAAAAACTGAACTCGTGCTGCTGGACCACTCACTGCTTGTTTGTCCGCATGGTTCTCATTTTCATTAATTATTGCAGTAACCAAATTTATTGCGGTTCTCTTGGCCTCTTCTGCTGAACTCACATCTTCAAAATAGAGCTTGAATCTTGGATCAAGAAACATGCACAACGAAAAGGTACGGCTTTTATCAATATTTATGAACCTCTTGTTCAACTCGTTCAACAAATCCTGGCGCAATTTTTCTACGACCGGTAAACTCAAGAACTGCGTATTTTGTAAAGCCATCTTGAGTCCTCTGGTAATCGGAATAACTACGCTTCCGCTGACGTAATTTTGTGCAAACATTTCTCTGGTCACTTCTTCGCACGGCTTTAATACCTGACACATACTTTCACATACGTCCCAGTCGTATGATGTCAACGCCACGACATTGTTTTGCAGATTACAAAGAGCACTATTTATTTCTTCTTTTAACTCGAGTAATCTAGCCAACATAAAATATGTCGAGTTCCATCTTGTGCTGACATCTTGAAGTGGCCTCTTCACTGTTTTTTTGGCTTGCTCTTGATATTTTTTAAGCTTTTCCCATGCCTGCGTAGACCTTTTAAAATATGTGACGATGTTTCTTGCTTTTATAAGCACGTCTTGAATTTCTGCGGGCTCTAGGGCTGACGTTACAGCTAAATTTAAGGTATGGGCATAGCATCCAAAATGTTTCCATCCCAGGTCTAATAATGCTTTCTTGATGTTAGCGCCATTATCGGAAACCGCTAAAGTAACTTTTTCCGTTACCTTCCACTCTTCTGTAACGCGCCTGATCTCCGTAGCTAAGTTTTGCGCCGTGTGCGAACCCTCTAATGGGACGCATTCTAAAAGCAAGGATTTCAAGCTGTATGTAACGACATCAATATAGTGGCCTGTTATGGCCATGTAGGCGTCGTTTGTACGTGACGTCCAAACATCGCATGTAATGCATATAGAAAGCACCTTCTCAGCTACTTCCTGCATTTTTTCATTTCTTAGGCTTTCATACCTGCTTGGTAATAAACTGTTCGAGAAATATTTTCTGGATGGGATGGTATAAAAGGGGAAAGCAAATTTTATCAGGTCCCTAAATCCTCTGTCCTCGACAATTCTAAAAGGTTGGAAATCTAAAGTGAACATATTCATAATATGGTCATCAATGTCCGTTTTGCATTTGCTAGCATTTTTTTTAATAATGTATGCTGACATAGTGTTGCAGGCCATTCCTTCACCTGTACCACCCACTATAGAAGATGACGTGCCAACTGTTGAAGTAGTCGCGGTTGTAGTTGAAATTGTACTTACAGATTCAGTGGTCATTGTTGTAGTAGGTGCCGTACTATCTGTAGTCAACATTTCTGGCAAATTTATTCCTCCGCGTGCTGCGGAAAACACACACACCACAACGGATGCTTCCTTTTTAGGTGTTTGGTCAAATTTGATACAGTGCTTTTATATGACAATTGTGTCTTACAAATTTTGCACTGCGCTGTGCTGTTCCCAATGTCCAGAAAGTGGTCCCAGGCAGCGCTATTTTTAGGAGCCATTATCACTAATTAAATTATTCTACACACGTTATTTTAATTTACAAAGTCCAATATTCACACTTATACACAGTCATTACACTAAGATGTCTATTATCCAAACATTTTTTTTAAGATTATCAATAAAAAAATATTTACACTTATTAATACACTATTAATAAAAGTTTATAATTTACAAAGTTCAAAACAGTTTTGTTGCATTATGCAATATGCATGCAGTAAGTAAAACACACAAAATTTTGTTTACTTGTTACGTAATCGCACGCGACGAAAGCGCAACGCAAACTAATTAATAATTAGTAATTATGTCACCGAGTCAAGGTCGTAACAATGTATAACGAAACACAGGCACAGGTCATTTACCTTTGAAAGTCAAATCGCATCATTCGAAAACTCCACAAAATGGCGCCAACTTCGGTAAATCAAATAATGTCCTGTTCCCTCAGCCGATTACGGTCGTTATATCTAAATATCTAAGGATTATTTTAGCGTGTAATTTATTTTGACAGCAAGGATATTAGATTCACCGTTCATTCGATCCATAAACAAAAGATGTAAGTATTCCCGCAATAGCTAATCTAATCCAGCTAATACCCTTTGCTAATACTTTTTTCGCAATAGATTTTCGATCTTATTTTAAGAAGTGTAAAGGTCTTTGTTGTTTACAGATGTAAATATTAGAAGCGTACCTAATCCAGCCACTTAATACATTGACAATTTTTTTTTGCTACAAATATTCTATCTTATTTCTAATAACTTTAAGGGTTAGTGTTCTTTGATGGATGAAAGTATTAGGTGGGAGCATACCTAATACAAGAGCCGACGAGAATATTCAACTTATTACAATTATCGTCGCAGTGGATTTTTAACTTTCCATCGTATGACGTAAGGATGAATATTGCTTGCAATAAAAAATATTCGTGAAATACCTAATCCCGGGCGCCAAATATTAGGTACGAACTAGTATCGAAAAATACCTATTCCACGCACCTAATCCAATATTTATGCCTCACCTCTAGTGTGCATACTGTAGCACGAGTAAAAAGTAAGCGGTGCGGGTTTTAATTTAATTTACATCTCATATTCGGTAAGTAGGTCCTTATTACCCCCAAATGGGGCTTGTAGGTGGCCAATTAGCGCTCTAGGGTAATAATGTAGCTAGAAAAGCCCTAGGGCGGTAAGTAATTAAAAAAACACTTCACTCTTTCAAAAAGTTCGCGTACATCTAACCATCATACTGGCAATAGACATCATTCATTCAGCCCAATGACAAAAGAGGTCACTTCGCTATTCAGCCTTGTCTTCGTATGAGTATAAATAGTCATCAATTTGATTTTTGTAATGCCGGTTTTTTTCTACTTACCTCACAATCGAGATGTAATGCAGAGTAGTTAGCTCGGGTGTAAGCATCAATTGCACCCTCAAACTATAGGCGCACGAGCGCAGCGAATATCTCGGGCTGCAATTGATGCCTTACAGTCCTTGGCTACTAATCTACAATTAACCTTTTTGGAGAATAATCAGGCATGCATCACTACTTCTAATTGTTAGTTTGTCCAAGGAATATACTGCTCTCTAGCGAGTTAGTCTGCCTTCTCTGTACACAGTGTACAAACAGTATTATAGGGACGAGCCAGTGGTCGATATGTTTTACGTAAACAATATTGGCACTAGTACCAAGATCCAGAAAGGAAAATGGAGAATAGGTTTGTAAGGAGAAGTAAAAAGACGTACATAAAATAGGGTTTTAAATATGAATTTACCGAATAACCGCACTAGACACTCAGAGTTGAAATTAAACCTTCATTGAAGCAGATTTCCAACTGAAACTCTTTTCACACGAAAACTATAACATTCTAAATTTATAAAAAGGACGCATTTGAAATTTTTGTCTTTAAATTGTTTTTACATTCAGTTTTCGACGCGAAGATTGGAGGCATTTTCGAATACGCGTGAGATTAACTCAACATAAATTGCTCGAAATGTCAATCCTGTGTTTGGAGAGGCTACGGCTAACGAACGCACCGTGCGTGTTTGGTTTAACAAACTTGTATGTCTTAACTAAACTTTTTTACAAGAGTGACGCTATAAAACGTGTAGTACTATTATTTATTCTGTGGTACACTGAGAAAAATCTAATGAAAGCGTCATGATAACGGCCGATTTGGTTAGCACGACGGCAAAAATCGACCAAATGTAAAAAGATTTAAAAGGCTTTCTATGCATTAAGCGATAATCGCCTTACCGTGCTCCTAGCTAACGGTGATTTTAACAAGTACGAATACGATGAATATGATTTGATATGCTATTTGTTTAGAAGTACCGTCGAATTGATTATCCTTAATGAAAAATAAATACCTAAACATATTACGTCAGTTAAAACACGAAGAGCTGACTTTGATTTTCTATTTTTATAAGGCGATTTAAACCGGACGTAAGTTGCATAAGGACAAACCATGAAACTTTCTTAGAGCAATATCATCTACTGTATCTAGGTTATAATTGACTCTCGTAAGGCGTTATATACCCTTGTATATTACTATACGCCTTACGTTACTACTATTGCTTAAACTCTACACTCTACGATTAGTACCTTAGCGTAAAACGTTCTATAGTATATTTATGGAATTTTATCAATACGTATGATATATACGTATATATGATATATGATTATGATATATATATATATATATGTATGAATTGTTATGTACGCAGCCAGATATATCTGGAATTGATAATGAGATACATTTAGACACGAAGAAGCTACAATCCAATAGCTACGTTTTTTTATATATTTCTTTTATTCTTACAAAAAAGCAACCCTAAAACTCTAGTACCATCAAAAGTAACCGGTTTCATCTCCGAATATTAACCCTTACAGAGTTAATTTATTCACAATTTGAGCCGTTTCCAATGCAAGACCTTTTGTGAAACTCGCGACACCGACGCAGTAGGAAATTAAAGATTGTATCTTCGTAACGAACTCTGGGAAATAGTATTATACAGAACAAAACTTGAGGATCTGTGGAGCATAGAAATTCCATACTTATTGTTGAGGAATCAGAGAACAGTTTGGTCTGGAACGTGTGACAATTGTAAGCGCTTGAGTAAGAAGTTGCGAAAGTAGGTGAAACTGCGTACCCTGAATACATATATTCGTTTGTTTATTTGTAAAATGTCTAAGAAAAGGTTTTTTTCTAAGATGGGATTGTTTTAATGTGCACACGAAAACAGTTTCTATGGGTGTAACATTAAAGAAAGTTATATGGGGCACTTTTTCAGAAACATCGCCATATGAAACCAATTACCTAAATACGTACTAGCAAGTATAGTGGGCTTAGGTGTAGGGATGTGAGTTTTAAAACTACTACAGCAGATTTTATGTGGATTTTTTTTTTCAAAATTATAATTCCCTTTCGGTACAATTACGAGGCCCACCTTGTGTTAGGGGATAACCTCTGCCTATACCAGATGCATTCATTAACAGATCTTCCGAAGTAATGAACTGCAGTGCGCCCCTATCACCATGAGATGTTAAGTTGTTAAATCTCATGTGCCTGTTATTTCACCGGCAACCATACCCATCAAATAGAGCAGGCAAAGAGGAGTTGTTGAAAAAGTGTGAATACTCTACCATAAACTGGCCTATCAAAGCTAAATTATTTACGGCCCACAAGGTCAGTACGTCTCTATTAAGTCATTTAATATAATATAATAATAATATAATAAGTTTTTATTTCAGGCGTATAACCCATAGATTTAAATATGTTTAAAAAAACACAAGATAAAAATAGAACGAATATAAAATGTTACTATAAAACTTAAGTGACAATAGGTCTATCACAGTCATTTTTTGTTTGCACTCTGGTGCACCGTCAACCAAAATTTAAATATTGCGCTATTTAGGCATTCACCCAAACACTGCAGTATGCCGTTTTGCGAATTCCGCAACCCATCCCAGAAGGAAGCTATCCTTGATCTAATTACTGCAAAAAAGTCAGGAACCCGTGCACCCGCGAACATGCCCGACGCGCTACAACATCGCGCTTTCCTCATAAGGGTGCGAAAACCATCATTGTATTGCACCCTTATGGTGTGATAGGACTTTCGGGTGTATTTAATCCACAACTGGCACGAGTAAAGGCACAGACATTTGGTCAGATTGTCTGATTTCTGAGATCCTGAATAGAGACGAAGCCAGATCCGAAGATACGATTGTGGTAACTACTAACCCCGTGAACATCTTCATTTGCGATGACAGCTGTCAAATTTAAAACTGCTATAACTAGAGAGTTGAAATACAAAAAATCTTAGGCTATAACTCAAAAATTATTGTACCTATAATACTAGTTGGCCAAAAAATAATATTTAGTACTAATCTAGATAAACATCCACACAAGGATGCCCACAAAAACTAACTACGTAGTTTTGTTTGATGGATGTCGCGTTTAGTACATCGAAAGTGAAACCCTACGAAGAAATAATATGAGGAAGAGTAACTGCCTTAAAAAAATGACGCAATAAAAGTCGTGCTAAATCAAATACATCGTTCATGCCACTATGACTCAGCTGTAATAGTAGACGTTGCAGCACGCACGTGGACCAATCCCTGCTATCCGTCTGAAATTTAAACCAATCACCGGACATGTCTATTTGTAACCTCGGAAGTAATTTGTATTTGGAATCATGCGTCGTTTTGGTTTGAAGGACCACTTTATGTGTAGAATTTGTTCTGAGTTATGCTTCCTGACATTATTAAATGAAAAGTGAAAAGTTAGAATGATAACTGTTTAATGTTAAAGTGATGATGGTACATTACATTTATCATCACAATGTGAAATTAGTAAAAGTTTAAATTTGTGTAGATAATGATTTGCGCTCCGCAAATCATTATTATTATTCTTTTTAGTGATTGAATAGTACTCATGATATATATATATATATATATATATACGAGTATATGTTCATTCATGCAGAAATATTTCATGTAGATACATGTACCATCCGGGGATTGAACCCGAAACCAGCGGCTCAAAAGGCAGGGTTGATACCAACTGCGCTAGGACTATTTATTGTTGTTATACTACAAATGTTCAACATGTAGCTAATTTATTATAAACGATTAGAGTACCAAGGTGATATGCATTTAATGTAGACAAGCAATAGATGGAATTAGCGTCTTCTTCTTCTCTCGGTGCCTCTTCAATTAATGAAGCTTGGCAATCAGCTTTCCGTACTCATCTTTATCCTTGGCGAGGCGAAAAAGTTCAGCGGCACTCGCAATCCCTGTCCACTCCCTGTTTTGCGTGTTTTGTTTTGTTTTCCCTGTTTCCCTGCGTTAGCGTCGCAGGCACCAATTCCTGAATCACGGTATCGTTTGTATCAGGACCCAGGGATGTTCAGGTTTGAAAAATTAGCTTCCGCATTACGTAAGGCGTCAAACATAAGCAAAGCCCGTAGTAAACCGGTAGAATACTACGAGTTTTGGTTATGTTTGTGGCCTTACATAATGTGGAAGTGAATTATTGCAAGTCTCTCGATTAAGAGACTATTGATCTTAAATTTGTCTCTGTACATTTGCGCTTCACTTACTTAAATTAAAGTTTTTGGGCAAGGCAAGCTAAAACAAACATAATATTGTCATACTCGTATTATCATAAAAATAGGGGTTTAAATACAAAACAGCCCATTTTTCGATCACACTAGCCACTTAGAATTAAAACTAAACTTTGATAGTGTCAGATTTCAGAGTAAAGCTTTTTTTCATATGAAAACTAAAACATTAATTTAAAAAAATTATGCGTTCGAATGTTTGACTTTTCAACCTCAATTGTTTTTACATTTAGTTTTTAACGTGAAGGTGGCAGCAGCGAAAATCGTAGTAATTTTCGAATACGAGTTCCGACGTGAAACCAACGTAGTGAAACATCTATTGAACCGATTTTGTATCAGCTTAAATTTACACACTTATTAGCCAGTAGATCTTCTTTGATTGTAATAAATATGTTATCTGTTTAGTTTTAATCAAACCATTGACTACAAAGAGGCGACGTGAGACTAATCAAATACCTACTGGTGGGGCACACCATACCTCGGTAGGGAATATTTAAAGGGTAATATTTGGGTTTAGGTAAGAATGTGGGGTACTTACGGGATGTCGGGTGACTCTGGATCTGATGGGGGCTGATGACCTTGAAAGTCATCTGGGTAGGCGTCCTACTGCGGACTGCGTGTTGAATGGTTGTCACTCGTAGGTATAAAGTCTTTGTATTTATTGTGTTTGCACTGGTTTACGCGTAAACACGGGCTGATTAGCGGTCACTCGCGGCGAAGTTAGGTAGGTGACTCGGGCTGACGCGTAACGCGAAGGGTTTGTGCTGATCACGGGTGCCGGGTAATGGCGGTCTCCATGCGGTCGCGACGCGGAGGCGGAGCGGTATACGTCCGCTAGCGGCGACACTAAATTCGTGACTGTTGCCGCTGCCCAGTTCAGCCGCCTGCTCGTAGTTTGACAGCTGCAGGACAGCAGCGGCGGGACGCGCGGGCGGGGGGCATTCCTTGAGGTGACGTCGCGCCTTTTGGCGCGATCACCTACATTTTTATAAAAATTCTACATTATATCTCTCAAATATGTGTAACATAAATGCAAACGCAACGATATTTTAGACTTTTAAAAGCCTATATACTACCTACATAGTACATTTTATAAAACTACCACGAATTATAAATACGTATATGAAAATAACGAACTAGAAAAAGTAAAACGACGTAAAACGCTTAAATACTTTTCCGCCTGAAACAAGCAGACAATATTTTTGCTACACTAATCCCACCTAAAGTCGCTACAGAAGCTTATTAACCTTCGTCGTTCGTCTAATTTTCTCTTAAAAAAAACTTATCTGTATCATCGCGTACCGTAATGTCGTGACCCAATTTTTTTTTAAAATCTTTTACACTTTTTTGTTTACGGTTGCCTAACTATATTTTTTTTAAATTAATTGTCTTTATAGTAGAAGTTGAGGTTTTTGCAGGAAAATAGAACTTAAAAACTACTGAGTAATAATAATAATAATAATATGGGACGAAGGCCTTCAGGTTCCAAACTAGGCATAGCCTGTACTATGGTAACCTGCTGACTGATATACATACTTATATACATATACACACCCAGACACAGCTCAAACAGACATGTTCATGCACACAAATGTTTGACCTGTCCGGGGATCGAACCCGGGACCAGCAGCTCAGAAGGCAGGGGTGCTACCAACTGCGCCAACCGGCCTGTCATAAACTAGTATGTCATAAAGTAGAATGTAGTTGTTGTTTAACGAAGGAGTACCTATGGTAGAACATTATTGGCGTTTGCCAATCATACATTCTCCGTACCACTGCAAAAAAATGTAATTGAATTCATTTGGACCATATCAAAAGTGATCTACGTAATAATCATATTAAATCTTAATTCTTTATGGTTATGTTTGAGAATAATATTATAAAAAAAAATTCTATATAAATGATAACAAAATTAATATTAAACATCTTATGAATATAATTTTCATAATTTAATATTATAATGGTACTGATTCGCTTGTGCGTAAACTAAACTAAAATTTTATAAACTATGGTAGTTCTTATTATGTAATTACTAAAATCTAAATTCGAGCAACACTTAGATTGATAATTCTAAACATATGATGATTCCATTGAAATGTGGGTAGTTTTACATCAGTTTAGACTAGTTAAGGAAGCACGAACTTGCATGACGATTAAATTTGCTCTAAACATACCCACAATTAAACAGAAACGGCAAATATAAGAATTGTCATTTGCAAGCATTATACGAATTTAGACTTAAGCATGAACACAATAAGAACTACCATATATTTACTAAAAACAGATTTTAGTTCGCTAGTTTAGTTTGGTGTTCGGAACAAGCGAATTACTACCAATCTTTATTTATATCTATACTATATAGGTAATATAATGAGCAAAGGTTTGTACGTATGTTTGTAACGAATTGGCTCAAAAACTACTAGACCGATTTGAAAAACTCTTTCACCATTGAAAAGCTACATTCACCTTGAGTAATACTGGCTATATAATCATCATCATTATCCATCACCGCGCGGGTGAAACCGCGGAGAGCAGCTAGTACTCCATAAAACACATGACTTGTATTTGTTATTTGAAAACGCAAACGAGTTCCTATGTACCTCAATATTTATGATGCCATCCAATTAAATTGCCTGCCCAGTCTAGTATATAAATCCGTAAAACTGTAATCGATTAGACTAAATGATATATATCGATATCTGTATATGTGTGTGATATTCTAGTAACACATTTTTTTGACCCCATCCCTATTTTACAATCTGTCTTAACTGTCAAACGGTTCTCTTAGATTTGAAGGACTATAGTATAAGAGTGGCGCAGACAACTCATAGTTTGTATTGTATAAGCCCACGATACGATTATGTTACACTCTAGAAAATGTTCGTGCTAGGCCCACTAAAATTAATTACATAATTATATACACGTCAGGACATGGACTTACTCAAGACTTCATTAGTGTACCATGTGAAGTTGAAGTAGTATTGAAACTATGATATCTCAGTTTTCGTATTTTGTTTTTATTTTGTTGGTGGTAGAGCCACGCTGCAACCCCACAACCGAATGGGCCGGCACGACCAGCGAATTACCACACTCCCACATAACAACGACGTGATGTAACATAGCTTGCTGCTAGCATATGGTTTCAGTAGGTTTGTAGAAGGAACCCTTCTATCTCTTCGTTCCTATCTTCCTTCCTCAAAGGTCAGCAACGCATCATCGAGATCTATGGTATAGCGGATATCCGTGGGCGACAGTATCACTTACCATTAGGTGAGCCGGATCCTCGTTTGCCAACCTATCCTATTAAAAAAAAAAGTGGTAGTGAGTCGGCTACCGAATAAGCGATTGCTGGTTTGAGTTTAACATCAGCTTTGAGCTATTGGTTTAAGTTACGTCTTGAAAGAATAACCAGTATGGTAGTAGGGCACCTTCTGGTTCCCACCTCTTTAACCTTTAACTTTACCACCTTTAAGTTTGTCAATCTGTTGATAAGCACAAAGTGGTGTGTTACGTGCTTTGTCTAACCTAATTATTTACCATTAACTGAAATAGTGATCAAACTTAAGACTAGAAATTAAATAAAATCCGGGCTCTGAAAATATTATTATTGCGATAGAAGTTGAAGTTGGTACGAGATCTGTTTACATTAAATATGTACGTCCTTACTACCGCTGCTTAAACTTAAATAATGTCATCGAGTGCAACAATGGTAGCGATTCACTGTTCAAAAAACTAAACTAAACTACCGAACTAAAAAATTATTATGGTGGTCCTTTTTCTGTTAACAATAAAATCCAAAATCATTTAACACTTAGAATGACACTTCTAAAAATAAGATTATTCTATTCAATTTGGGTTATTTTAGTTTAGTTTAGCGAGCACCAAGTTACGTGACGACTAAACTGTCTAAAATATGCCCACAATTGAAGAGAGATGTCTAATTTTAGTGCTGTCATTTGAAAGTGTTATACTAACTTGGATTTTAGCCTAAACAAAAAAGTACTGCCATAATTTAGAGCCAGTGCCACATCTAATCTAGCTTCTAAATTTCATCCAAATTTGTTCAGTCGTTGACCATAATAATTATAATATGAGTAGGTCATGCAGTAACCATGTATCTGTATATACTAGGTAGGTACACGCTCTGTGGTTTCAGGTGTGTAATCTACATATTTGCTACTTATCTTTTTATATATAAACTTTGTTTGTTTGTGTGATTACTTCTCAAGTGAAGCTGTAAATTGTGATTTGTGATTGCAAACAGACAACCAAACAAACAAACGTTCAATTAATTTATATAATTACGGAGAAAATGTAAAAGTAAGTTTTGCTATTACTCAGGATTAAATTAAAGACGTAATTTTATAAGAAGGTTTTATTACTGAAATCAGAATAATTTACATTGTAAAAAATACACATACTCCATATTACGCTAAGGTTAACATTTTCAGCTCTATTTTACACGCAAGATACTCGTATTACTAACAATTATAGTTTTTCAGTTTTAGCAAAAAAAATGTTTTGAAATTTAAACTTTTAAATTAAATTTAACTTAAATAATGTGGGGTTGATTCATACAGTTTTGTTTGTGAGGCTTTAACTACTGGGCTTTTAAAACGTCATACCTACGGCTAATCTAACAACGTCTCTATATTTTCTAAAAGCTTGGCGACTTGTACCTGCCATGCGATTCTGTAATGGTTCGTCGTTGCGCTTGTCGACGAGCTCACTGATGTCAAATACTTGAGATATCGTTTTTCCAACGTTTTTTGTTAACTCTTCTTTGTTTAACGGATGTTGTCAAAGATGCAACGACGTTTGCTCTTAGAGAATCACACGGCTGCATTGAATAGCTATTATATTAGCTTAATACGTGACGTTCACAATTTGTATGCCCAGTAACATCCATTGCCCAAGGACAGGCGTGTAGTCAGTTCTTCTGTCTACCACTACAACAAGATAAGCGCTTGCACAGCATGCGAGTGACCTGAAGAACCACCCGCGCTAGAGGACCTCTTCGAGAGCTCCAGGAATTGAAATAATACTTCTATTAGGGAATTTTAGTACCTTGTTTTCAAAATTTCACTTCATCATTAAGATCGACAGCAGGTGAAATTAAAAGATAAAAATGAGTATACACTTATAATTATTCTATGAATCAACCCTTGAAATGATTCAGTCTATTAGAATAATTAGCCTAATTTTAGTTCTTTGGCATTGTTTAAGCATTTCTCTAAATTATTGAACTTATATTTCTCGTGAACATTGTTGATTTCATATTTGCAACATGTAAAGGGAATGCCCTCAGAGATCTACTTTGGACGTCTGATTTTTGCACGAATCAAAACTAAACCAAATAATACGGAGTTAAATGATCGATTAAAAAAGAAATTGTAATGAGCATGGTAATGCTACTAACAATACAAGCTTAACTGGGTACCAATTATAAATGAGCTTGCAAGTAGACATTAACGGCTCTACTTATAAAGTCAGCTTAAGTTTAAATACTCGTATCATCACTTATTCCAACCATTTTTGTAGTTTTAATCCATCTTTTAATATAAATTTAAGCAGCGTTTATAAGTAGGGCCGTAAGTTTATATTATACGTAGTATATGCATAAAATAACAAATGATATTTGTAACAAACTTTTGTTTATTTAAGTAAGTATTATTCTTTATGATGAGGGAGAAGAGAAGAGAAGATAATATATACCTAATTAATGTTTATATATGAACCAAATTAAATTATCAAACGAGTGAGACTTAAGATCTACTCTTATGATTCAGGACGATCAGAACTTTGGTGCTTTCGGTTACACAGTTAAGGGTAGGTTTAGCACTTACCATTACTTATAAAGCTTGCTTGTTTTAATACCTGATAACATAAAAATAGGAAAGGTACTTTCCGTTCATAATATATTTTATTAGCATTACTTATTAAAAATAATTTATAGCTATTACTTCGGCCTGTAGTTACCATTATTAAAATACTGACTTATAATTATTTTTACAATTATCATCTGTATGAAAAATAAAAACTGCTTCTTTGGATTCGCCCCACAGTACTCATAAAAACTACTATCTTATTGAATTACTGTCACAATGATTAAACACTTAAGTAAACGATATGTATTTTTAAACTATTTTTAAGTTCTCCCGTAATATTGTCTGGGAACTATTTTATACATAGAGAGAAATGGTAATACAAGAATTGCCTATTTCACAGCTTCTACAATAGTTTCCGATTATTCCATTTGTATTATTATAAAGTTGTAATAATTAAGAGAGGGAAATAAAAGATATGACGAAAAATTTTGATTAATTCGAGCCTTTTTTGATACTTAAAAGACGCTTCAATTAATAATGCCGAGCGCTCCAGTTAAACCAATTAGGCTGATAACACAGATTAGGCAAAATATGAGGTTGACAATAATAATAATAAAAATTTAAATTCGGAAGACTAAGCGAAGTTGTGAAATAGCATAAATAATAACATTTTAGCATAAATAAGCATAAGACACGACATATTATACTAGAGCATCTGTGTTATTTTTCAATACTTTTACTATGTAACAACTAAGTATATATCAACGGTATGTTGCATTGGTATAAAAGTGTTTTTGGGTTAAAGTAATAATATGATAGAGAAAATGATTTAGAGGAAAACTTGCCCTTACACTAATTTATTTCTAACAATTGACAAACAAACGAATTTGTAATTAAGCTTTGACATACAGCGGCAAATAACCAAACACTATCTAAGTATTTCAACATTGACAGTCTCTTACTAATTTATTTTATACATATTTTTTTACATATTATAAAGAATTTACACTCGGACAGATCTAGGGAAAAAACTTGGAATTCAAAACTGATATTTGGACGGACAGACACAGATGCTAAACAACTACTTCAATAAATAAATAATGTTAGAAATAGGTGTTTCATTGTTTTACATGCTTGGTAGACAAGTTAAGCTTTATAAGTCCACTACTAACATTTCATTCTAACAAATAAAAAATTGAATTGATATAACTACTCGAAGAATCGCAACACATTTACTTTCGTAGGTATCTAAGTGACAATACAATAATAAAAAAGTATAGATCTGCCGTGCAATTCTCTAATGATGCGTCGTTGCGATCGTCCACGAGCTCACCGATGTCAAATACTTAAGACCTATCGCCCTTGTACACAAGGTTGTGTTTCCAACGTTTCTTGTCATCTCGTCATTTGTTTCACGGATGTCAGAGATGCAACGATGTTTGCTCTTAGAGAATCGCACTGCTGAGTAGATCAAACTTGTAACAACTTATCTTGTCTATCCCGGCCATTAAGAAAAAGAAAATCGTGTTTAAAAATCGAATGTCGAATTACGTTAGGTTATTCCGCCAGTCCTCGTGCGTTGGTGTCGTGCAGTTGGTAGCACACCACCGGGACTGGGTGGTTGGAGGGCAGGGTGCGCCGCCGGGTCTCTGTCGGCGGATGATGCGGCGAGTGCGCAGGGCTGAACCAACGCAGCCACCATCGTTACGGCATGGACTCCACTCGCCCCAACTCGACACGCGGCAGTCGATCAACCCTAACGAAGAACATTTATTATTTTCCTTATCCTGTATAACACGATCACGTAGTAATTAAGTAAGGTTGTAAAATTCCTCTCTGAAGGAGGGCTAATCGTTCAACATCAACCAACTATCGGCAGAATAGCTTTATTGTTCGTGCTCGTGAGACTTTTAACAACGTTTGTATAAATTATAATGTAGACTTTTTTACATTTACCTAGACTTATTTATAGTCCCAGATTAATCAAAAAACGTTAAGTGACAAGCAGGCCTAGACAAAAGATGTTTCTGTTAACGTTAACGCCAAACGACAACTCCACAATGTATGGCGTTGACATTACCTGTGGAAAATTCATGTGACGTCGCGCTAAGTTTGTAGACGGGACCCGGGAACGTTCTGTCTGTAGCGTGTGCGGAAAAACGCCTGCTTTAATTTGCGTCTAGGCCTGAGGTTCTTTCGAAGATATTTGCATAGTTTATAATTAATACCGCTATCATTAATAAATAATAAAATAGTGTATATTTAGTGAGTATTCATTATCGTTTTTCTTTACTAACTTCTAATTTTACCGTTTCTAATATTATTACGTATCTTTTATAATCAGCGTCCGATTATCGTATACAATCACTATGAGTAGAAACTTATTATTAGCTTTTATGTTGTATAAATTAAAATATATAACTCTGTTAATTAAGGCTGTTAGTTTTTATAAAATAAAATTATTCAGCACATATTCAATGCCAACAATGCTACTATTACTACTACAACAATGCTAAACTGCTGGTTTTGAAGATAGCAGCTCGATAGAAAAGTGAAGTCATAGCATTAAGATACTGTCTGTGTTATATATTAGCTCTTTCCGTAACTCCCTCTCAACCAGATTGGTAATTGATAGCTTGCTTTCGTTGCTTTTGGTGCAGCGTACAGAATCGCTACTTCAAACGCGGTTACTCGCTATCAATCAGGAGCTTATCTTTCACAGAGTGAAGCTCTTTGGCCATACTATTGAGATCCTATTGAAATGACATACTTAATGGCCTATCACGTAACGCTGACTCACTAGCAGTCAGCTCATAAGTAGTTTTTTTAAATACTTCCTCCTGTTTCAGCTGATCTTAAATTAGGTAGCTTTATCACGGTTTATGTGCCTTTTTTTTTAATTTTATTTTATTACTTTGTGCCTAACAAGTTTTCCTTAATGAAAATAAAAACAAAAAAAATGTCTTAATACATTCAATACCCTGTCGACTTGGAAAGTATGTTTAGTTTTAAATAACTCAAATTTAAATGTGTTTTTAATGCTTCTTCGTTTAAGTGCAGGGTTATTTTTTATCAGAACAAGTTGCGCTGAAACCGCGTAGGGTACCGCCCGGATACCGATTGGTGAGATTATACAATATTGAAACAAAAAAAATACTTCATTGTTACTGATCCCGTAATAGCATTGGTCCTAAGTACTTACTTGCTCTTTTCCGCTTCCTTCTTTCAGCTGGATCAGTGTTGTCAGCACGTAGTTTACGCCTGCGCCGCGCACGGTATCGCCGCGCCAGACTGCGCAACGCTGACCGCTCGCTAGCGGTCGGTCCTGATGTCGGCAGTTCGTTCATTGAGCGAGGCTCTTCTGTTGTGCTCATGGTTGTGTTATTCGTCCTAGCACATAGAAAAAACTTTGTAATAGTAATGTTTAAACGCAGGGCGTACTTAAAGAAACATTTTTTTTTGTTCAAACAACTGTTTTTTCATAACAACAAGCAAGTTCAACATAAGCAGCCCATTACATTCCCACTGCTCGAGTTTGAGTATTTCTAATAGAGCAAAAAAGAGAAAGGGAGATGATAATGGGCCATTAATGTTACAGTTAATAATATAATTTATTAAAATTAGTAGTTCTGCGAACAGTAGACTTTCCGAGCAGTCTTATCAGCGGCAATTTTTGCAGTCTGTGCTATCTGCAGGCTTTCGAAATTCAGGAAAATTTAAAATATATATAATTCGTCAAGACCTTAAAATTTTTGCTTAAATTCTGTGCTGTTGATTCTAAATTTTCTTGCCGAAGATTACCAAAATCGTCCAAAATTTTGCTTAAATTCTGTGTTGTTGATTCTAAATTTTCTTGCCGAAGATTACCAAAATCGTCCAAGTTTCGACGAGATTGCTTGAACAATGGAATCTCAACATGACGTGTACGGAGTACAAACATACAACCAATGGGCAGATAAGAGTCAATTTAGCCAGTTAAAGCTAAAACGCTTTGCTTGCTTCGCTCGCTTGGTCAATTATATTTTAGGGGAGGCATGTGTTTAGCAGTTCCAATGGCTGAGATACTGAATATATTTTGACATTAATTTTACTCTTATGTTACTGTTATGTCATCTATTCAGCAGTGCGAGCACGGCAGGGCTATTATGTATCTCAGCTACAATCAAATGTTGACCGAAATCTTAAAAAATAGCGGCTCTAAGTCAGTTTTGACAACTCAAAAATGTTGGTAAGTTGATGACTGCAGCTAACAAAAGTGACAGCATTTTTTTTAGATTTCAACCAAAATTTTTACAGTTTAGCCATGATGTTATTAGATGTGGAGGAAAAAATATTTTCTAAAATCCTACTCTTAATAGCACTAAAATCTTACGTAACTACATTGTTACAAATGAAAAGGGTGTTTACAAGTACAGCAATTTCGCAAAATTGAATAAATTGATCATAGCTGTGTATCGTATTGATAGACATTATTTTACCAATACACTAAATATTAGTTTTTGCGTACTTACAAAGAGTAATACGAATAAGCGCTATCAGGTGTAGTCAATGAGCCATCGGAGTATATCCTGGGAGCTTGCTCAGCTCTCTCGACCTCTTCAGCGATAGATAAAGCCCTGTTGCCATCCAGCATGTCGATTTTGTTATGATTCATCTTGTCCAGTTGTAGGACGTCGTATCGTCTCTCGTCGCTGCTTCGGTGGAAAACTTCTGACAGTTCGTACTCGCGGAGCTGATGGAAAATGAATTCTTAAATATTATGCTTACTACAGAACAGTACAGTTTTTTTTATTTGATTCATAATAAAGATGTTATTTTTTACACAAGAGCAAGTAAAATACGATTCGGAATAATTTAAAAATCAATGAAGATTTGGAGAAAATGTAACGAAAGTGTACAAGCAGAAACAAAATTGAATGAATTTCATAATTCTGATGAATGTTTTGACTTTAATACTAAACGACATTCATGAGTTTTAATACAAGGATTATATATATTAGTTACGTAAAATAATACTAGATATAAAACTCCTTGTTTTCATGATGTTAAGGCATAAACACACAAATAAAACTCTCATGACAAGCTGGGTAGTCCTATTCAGAACATGATAATACTTCTTGCAGGACTCTTCTGCAGGTTGTTATGTGTTCTAACCTATGTGGGTGGCAGGTGTCGGGTTGGTATTGTAGTAGTGACAGATATTGGTGTGTTGGCGTATATGTTTAGATTTGATGGGAACTAATGTCACATCAATTGAAATAACTGGACAAAAGGTTGAAAAATTATGTATTGGGGTGAAAATGCAGTAGGTTCAGCACCGTACAGAGCTAACACCGAAATAGTAGGAAAGCGCTAGCCTCGGAGCATTGAGCGTCTTCTCATAAAAAGAAGTTTACTTCTTTAATAGGCGATTATATTCTAAACACCATTACCTTTATAAATTGGAACGTAGCTATGGGTGGTAGTCTTCTCAAGTGCGGGTAGAAGAACGACCCAGCAGGATGGGAGGGGTACCTCGAAGTGATACGGTATGCAACACCCTGAGGGGCTGTTACCCAGTTTGGAGCTGTGAAGGTGAACCCGTTGTCAGTGCCTGCATCTAGTGGATCCACCTGTGTACAGAAATAATACTTAATCTTCTCTCAATCCATACTTACTTACTCGGTTTTGTTGTGAAAACCGAGGTTTCGTAAAGACTCTAAATTTATATTTTAAGGGGTTCCTAATACCTGATTCCTAACATAAATCTGATTACAAAAATACACCAACTGAAACTGGAAGACCAGCAAATGTTTCTTACATTTCTTACCCATGTATTTATTGTTTTTATTTTCATGAGTAAAATTGGAAAAGGAATTTTTATTTGTAGGGACACCAAAATCTTCATTACGATGAAAAAATATCTTTAAACCGAAACGTTCGTACAAAACATATTATAGAATAGTAGTGGCGTCAGGATTTTAAATTTGACATTAGAAGAAAGTTACTGCAAAGGCAAGTTTACGGGACTCTAGTATCTACACATTCGTTACTTAGTAGCTACTGCTACTAAGTAACTGCCTAAGGTTCTTACCTCAATGGTGATACTATCGAGCCAGTTCCCATCTACACAGAGATCAAAACTGTCCACTCCAATGAACCAGTCTGGAGACGGGACCATTCTGGCCATCACAGATACCTGTAACAAAAAGTATTTGATTACAATTCCAATTTAGAGACTTCTGAAGCGAAAACCTTTTAAATTTAACTGTTCAGATTGTTTGTCGATGTAATCTGATCTATAAGTATAATAATATATAATGTATATTATAGTTAAGTCAAGAAAATAATAAACCATGGATGATTATTCGTTTTAGAAAACAACTACGATCCCTAGCTTCAACCGCTTGAATCCTACTGGATCAGTCTTTGGGATGAAAACATAGTATACTACGATAAAACTATGCTATGTGCTTCTTTAGGACTGCAACATACGTACACAATCGAAAACATACACCCCATCTATCATTTTCACGTTCATGATATTGCAGTAAGATTAAAAGTATCCATAAACAAAATCATAGAATATCACAAAAACAGTGTCATTCAACATGTTTTACATCACAATTATGTGTGGTTTTACAGTGACGCCTTCACCAGCGGGGTTGGTAAGTGTCGTGGGCCACGAGCTTTGCGTCTCTAGGATCGTTACATACCAACACGCGCGGATGGCGCACGCTGACTGGCACTGACTGGCAGTAATTCGGCCGCCCGCTTACCACCCGCGCGGACGGTAAATAAATTAAAATCATCCACACGAGTAACCACGATACTCATTAAAACATATTACATGAAATGTATTTGAATTCTAAAAGGTCTCAACTTTCAATCTCCAATAGTGATTTTAGCAATGAAAAATAAGCGTCGTTGTGATCATACTTATTGTTTTCCGAAACGAAAATTATTTGACACACAAAGCCGAGGAATTATATTTCCCATTCCAATAGCAAAATGTATCGAATAACGAACAGTACTCGTAATAAAACCAATCGAATTGCCGTCGTAGCTTTCCTCTCCGCAAACAGTAGCCGAAAATATCGTATTTCATCACTAATTAATGCCCGAGAGAGCAAACAACAATTACGATACGTCAGAGCGTCCGATAAAAAACGAGTCGATTTCTCGATTCAAATCGAGTAATAAAGGGGGAGTTTTATCGTATCGACCATCGTGTTTGTATTTTATTGGCAGTTAAGACTAATTTCAGTTGTTCGTTGTATTCTGGAGTTTTGTTATTTTATTTTATACGTTGACTAATGGATAATGATGCTATTTACAATTGAGGAAGCTCCGATAATCGATTTTTTATGGAATGATTGTTTGATGGTGGGGAAGTCCCCACCATCATGAGGGAGCCCACTCTTATATTTTTGTTTCCATGTTCAGATACATATCTTTACTAGTGTTAAACTCATACATCTGCATATATATCAAGGTTGTTCATTTTCTTATGTTATTTTATAGTTTATTTATTATTACCTTTAAAATATATTACTTTATTAACCATAAATTGTATAAATAAAATAATATACGATATATTTTATTACTAAATATAATATATTTTATAATAATTTAGAAAAGTTTAATTCATAAACATTGGATTGTTAAGTGGCACTATTTTTTTTTTTTGCCACATGAACATAAAACATTTGATGAAACAACTGACAAAGATGGCACATAAAAACAGTGGATTATAAAAGTCAGACGAAACTATTAAAAGAAAAAGAAAAAAAAAAAAGAAAAAAAAAAAGAAAAAAAAAGGAGAAAAAACGGAAGAAAAAGGGCAAGCTTCTGTCGGAGACAAGGAATAGTTTTTGTACGCTACGAATACAGCCCACATACTTATTTTGAAAGTGATTATGAGGCGGTTCAAGCACGAGGCCCATAACTGGTAATCTCTTTTTATAATAGATGCATTTCTTCACTAGTGACAAACTGCACTGCGCCCATAACCCGAGGCGTTAAGTTTCATATAAATGTAATTTTGCCAGCACTCATACCCTTCCAACCAGCACTTAGTTGTAAAATAGTTAATAATAATATATACTCGTATAATATAAAAAAAAATTGTTATTGTGGTACCTAGTTTTATCTTGGGCGAACTCATTCACAAATATATCTACTGTTCCTAAATTAATATTATTGTTTGTTGCCCGTGGTTCAATCTAGGAGTTCAACTGATTGATCCATGGGCAAATTTATTTGCCTGTGGTTCTATCAATTGAACCATCTTGTATTGGTACTGGATCAACTGGTAGAGAAGGATCAAAATAAATATATATTTTTTTGATCCTTCTTACATTATGATGATTGATTTACCCATGGCTACTTTTTGATTTGACAGCTGTGACAGCTGTCAAAATGATAGTTTAAATAGTGAAACCTATAAACCCGCGCCGGTACATAGGTGGCCAAATCTATACATTGCATAAAGCGGCGCTGGTACACCGGTGTACCGCAGTCAAAACCCATATCAGGACTGAACATAAACGTTAACTGTTTATTAGATGATTTTTTAATACTAATGAGCACCTAGAAATCATTTTTAGATAGAAATATATTTTTTTTAGTTATCAGTAGGCTAGTAAAAAAACAATGGGCGTCGATACCATATCTCTTAAACTTTCGCAGGTGTGCTTGTGCTAGTGTATTGTTTTCGTGAATAAGTACCATTTCGAGTTGAAAACCTAAGAAAAAGCTTATAATCCTCTTATATTATGGTTTTGTGAGCAATTCTCATAATTTGATAAAGGCAGCCGCCATATTGTTTTGATAACGAGATTTTGAGATCTATTTGGTTAGCATTAGAGTATATGTTTTGTATGACAATTTGTGGATTTATTATGGATAATTTATAAAATATGTAGTATAGGTTTTCAAAGTCTATTATACCTTTGTGATTGTATGTATACTCCTTTTACACCTGCTTGAGAGATAAAATTGGTCTTTGTAGAATTTATTTCATTTGTAATTTTTTTGTTGCGGTTCAAGTTTTTATGTATTTTTTCGGTTGACTTTACCTCTATAATTTGACTAAAAAGAAACAGATAACATAATAGAATAAAGGAAGATGTACTGGGTAACCAGTGTAAATTTACGCCGTTTACAGATATAAAATAGAACAAATAGCTGTTTTACTACCATTTTATTCCTGCAAATGCTCGCGGCACGCACAAATTTTTTAAATAGTGCATTTTAGCGCGCTTTTTCCGTTCGATTTGACGCCAAAATATTTTTATTTTTAAGCTACATCAAGGGTTAACTATAGTTTTGATAGCTATGTCGTATTTACTAATTTTGATATATGCTACTGCAGTTTTACATACCCTAGAATGATTTCCATCTACAAAGAACTCCGCCTCTGTCCTCCCAGCACCTTGTCCTACTGGTGGTGCTCCAAACACGTCCATCGTCCCTGGGGCCGAGCCAAGAGCATCGCCCCGACCTGACTCAGCAAACTGCCGAACTGGGGCTGAAACTCTTCCTCCTAACCGGAACAGTACGTATGATCGATCATGTGATACTCCTGTGGACAAAATAAAGGAGACACTTTAAGTGACAATTTAGAAGGTAATGCTGGTAGCATAAAGGTGGTTGAATGTTGAAGTGAGGAACCTAGGCACAGAATATATTTTAATCATAAGCATGCGTGTTTGTAAATGGTACTGTTCTATTTTCTCTCATATGGATGTACAAAATTTAATGAAACAATTGATAAAGAAAGGCACAGACAGTGTATTATAAAAGTCAGACGAAACGCATTTTAGGGCAATGAAAAAGAAAGCGCAAGTTTTCGTTAAATCTAAGCAAAATGACAAGACATTTAACTGAAAATCAGTTTTCATTAAGTTGTTGGGGAGTGCTACCCAACTCGTATATCAACACGTATCAGGAGTTTTTTTTTCAAATTTGACTATCGGCAGCTTGGGTTTACGTTGCTGGTTGCTTAATTTAGGTTTAGGTTTTAAAAAAAAATAAACATAACTTAAGTACTGCATAAAATATTTACGGTTCCGTTAGCCAATATGTTTTTAATTGCGGTTCGATCCCTGATGGCTTGGACAAAACATTTGAGTAATGAGCCATTTGTTCTCTGGTTTTGATTCATGGGATGGGAGTCCTAGTTGGAATTATGAGTGTGTAAACGTTTATTAGTACGTTAACGTATATAAGAAAAAAAATATGAAAACCCAAAATAAATAACAAATACCATTTAGTTAGCATTAGCACTTTTCGTACCTACAATGTCCACATTATTAATTAAATAAATATCCCGCCATCGGCTCCGTTCGTATTTAGTTCGTATAGTGTGATGTTATAACCTGTAATATTATAGTTTAAGCAGTTATATAATATTATAGCCTTCCTTGATAAATGGGCTGTCCAACACTAACATAATTTTTCAATTCGAAACAGTAGTTCTTGAGATTAGCGCGTTCAAACAAACAAACTTTCAGTTCTATAATATCATATACTAGCTGCGCAGTTTCACATGCATGATAGATGATGATGAAAAGTATCCTATGTCAATCCCCTTGATATATTCTACCTCTATGTAAAATTTCATAGAAATCGGTAATCATTCCATTTAGAGCTCATGTGTCTCCATACCTTAACGAAAACTGTATGCTAAAAATGAAACATCATCGCAAACTTCACATAGCTTCGCTTCTTTTTGGTATTATAAAATATAAATCTCCGAACTATCTATATGAAAAATTATCATGGTTGTCAAAACATGGACCATTTGGATCGTGGCAGTGCGCGATGCAACTCTCCACAGCTCAGCATGGCTCTGCTGCTTTTAGGGGGAGTTTCCGCTACGCTGCGTCCAAGTGTTGGAATAATATTACACCACCGATTAGGAACCTTCAAAACATTAGTATTAAAATAAAACTAAGACAATTTATCTTCACACATCAAAAATGCCAGGAAAATCAAAGACATGACACCAGCGCCATATAGTAATGTAACTTATATGACTTATGAGTAGGTATGTACTTACCCGATAATAACTTTCTCGTTTATATCTGAATGTATAGTCATAATTTAAGATTTATATAAAAAACAAATAATGTATACTAGTTATTGGTGTCGATTCTGTTACTTTTATTGAACAAGTAGATCGATACAGATAGCTATTGTAGAACTGAGTATGCAGTTGTAGTGTTAATTTGTTTTAATAATTGAAGCTGTTGTAGTATAAATCCACCATGACGTCACAGACTGGCTCCAACGGAAGACCAGCGCTGGTTTAAACCAGCATTATGCTGAGTTGGGGACCATTTTATGACATAGCAGTAAATAATTGTAATTCTACTTTCTTACTTTTATCAATCAATGTTATATGCTGCCGTCATAAATAAATTATATTTCATTCATTTCATTCATAATGTCGTTCTCATAACCTGAGACCATGATCATTGCATGACTACGGGAAATAGATATTCATTTTTACATATAATAAGGTATTTGTTAATTAGTGCACAATATTAAACGGGGTGGATTGGAATCTATAACTGGTCATGAAAAAAAAACAAAAAATTACATATTTTTTATTATTCTGAACCCATATTCGCCACTCTACGTCTAAAAGCCATAGAGCGACTAAACGCACGACCCGATGCACCGCTACATTGCAGAACAAATAGCAGTAAATGCGCTAGACATACCTACCCGCTTAGAATAGGTACAATGTGCGGACGATGACCTGCCCGGGCCAGCAGCTGATATCTATGCCTAAACGATTAGACACCGATATCAGCTGCGTAAACATTCGCGTTTAGTTCTTACGTCGTTGTATCTATTCTAGGCGGGTATGTATGTCTCGCTCAGTCACTGTTGTCTATTCTGTGATGTAGCGGCGTGGGTTCAGTCGCGTAATGGTTATTAGCTGCGGAGCGAATATGGGATCAACATTAAAAAAAACATGACTTTTTTCCTATATTATAATTACCAGTTATTGATTCCAAAGCACCCCATTCGATATTGTGAACTAATTAACAATGACCTTGTATACGTAGTTAGATTGATATATTTTAGTGTTAGCTCACTAATGTCCTTACTTATGTAAGCGTAAATTGTACATTATAATTTAATTACTTATTGCTGATACATAATCTTTTGAGCCATAACTATCAAAAATCAAAACTCGACAGGAAACGTCTGGTTAGGAAACTTTCAAGTCCACTCAGTCTAAACCCCAGTTCAACGGTAGCAATGACCCTGCCTCACTCCCGGCAAAACAGTAGAATGTAGATATATATTATTATATTATATTTCTATATATTCTCCCTCCCTATTTTCAAATCAGGTAGTAAGGCCGACCCCTCAAATTATAGACCGGTCTCTGTGCTTCCGGCTTTGAGCAAAATATTCGAAAAGATAATGCTTCAACAACTCTTGTTTCATTTTAATGAACATAGGATTTTACACGAAAATCAGTTCGGTTTCACGAAAAGCAGATCAACAACAGATGCAGGAGTCCAGTTAGTCAAGCATGTGCTGGAGGCTTGGGAGAGCTCACAGGATGCCATTGGCGTATTTTGTGATCTCTCCAAAGCTTTCGACTGTGTAGAGCACCGCACTCTAATTTATAAGCTACACCACTATGGAATTCGTGGAGCTGCTCTGAATCTTGTAGAATCATACTTATCTGATAGGCAGCAAAAAGTTGGCATTAATGGCGTGACATCTTCTGGATCTTTGGTTAGAATGGGGGTTCCACAGGGGTCGATCTTGGGTCCGTTCTTATTCTTAGCATATATCAATGACTTACCACATATGGTTGAGGGCCTTGCTGACATAGTTCTTTTTGCGGATGATACTTCTCTGATTTTTAAAGTAGATAGGAAAGATAGAGAACTAGTTCAAGTCAACAACGCGTTAACTATTGTTTCAAATTGGTTCGTCGCAAACAACCTGCTTCTCAACGCAAAGAAAACGAAATGTTTAAAATTTTCCATGCCTAATGTAAGACATATAGAGCCAAACGTATTACTCGACGGAAATAAATTGAAAATTGACAAGGCAATAGTCTTTCTAGGTATTAGCATAGACTCTAAATTACAATGGGGTCCTCATATTGATGCACTATCTGGAAGACTGAGCTCAGCTGCATATGCGGTTCATAAAATTAGGCAATTGACAGATATAGCTACTGCTCGACTGGTCTACTTTGCTTACTTCCACAGCATAATGTCATATGGTATCCTGCTGTGGGGGTCAGCGGCGGACATAGAGACAGTTTTTATATTGCAAAAGCGGGCAGTTCGAGCCATCTACGAAATGGGTCCCCGCGAATCCTTAAGACAAATGTTCAAAGAAATTAATATATTAACTCTTCCATCTTTGTATATCCTAGAAAATATAATGTACGTTCGTAAAAATATAAAGAAGTTTAGAATAAATAGTGATATGCATAATATTAATACTAGAAATAAGGATAGGATAGCTGTATCTAAATTTAGACTCACGAAAACTAAAAATAAGTCCTTCTTAGGCAATTGTGTACGTTTCTATAATAAAATCCCGAAAGACATTACTGAGCTCACTGAAGGGAAATTCAAGTTACGTGTCAAAAATATACTAATGAAAAAAGCCTATTATAAATTGAGTCACTACTTAGAAGACAAAGATGCCTGGAAGCTTTCCACTTCTGCCTAATAGCCAACTATTGAATAAATTTGTTATTTTAATACTACTCATATGTAACCTCAATGTACAAAGACTTGAAAAAATAATGGCCCACGAGTTTCTTGCTGCTTCTTCTCGGCGGTGGTTCTTTTCCGAAGACAGCGGTAGAATCATTTAAAAATTTTTGACGTTCATAAGAGTGTCTATGATGCCTAAACTGAATAAATAATTTTTGAATTTTGAATTTAGATATACCTACATATAAATCTAGATAATGAGAGTGATTCACAAATTATTTGCTACCTAATTTCACCTACAGAACTAAATCAGCTGCTATGAATCATTATGCGAACGCGTGTCTCTATGCAATAAAAGCATTATTGTACAGTGCAGTATTTATCAAATATTGTCCGAATGCCAACTGGCAATGGGAAAGTTCACTACACTCGCTATCGCGTGAATCATACAATCAGAGTAGTATTTACGTTAGATTCGCTTTTTATTTGGCTTTTTTATTATATTCCGGAATAGTGGCGGCTGTGTAATTTTTCGTCGGCGTGAGTTGTATGTAACTGTTATAACTTCTTATTACGAATTGAAATCACGCATTTCATTATCGTTAATCAACCGTCTTCCAAAAAAACGAGTAGATTCTCAATTCGACACGTAATTTTTTTCTATCGACGTCCAAAAAGGAGGAGGTACTCAATTCGACTGTATTTTTTTTATGTTGTACCTCATAACTTTCTATTGGGTGAACCGGTTCTCGAAATTCTTTTTTTGCTTGAAAGCTAGTGCTTCCCGTCTGGTCCCATTTCCCCATGGTCTCAAATTTCATCAAATTCGGTGTAGTATTTTTTGAGTTACACTCCAATAACTGAATAAAATGGAAATCGGTTTAATTTTTTTCAAATTGTACTAGTTTTGTTCTGCGTAAGATCACGTATAACTTTTTACAGAGCAGGCCGATTTTAATAATTGTTTTATAATAAATAAAAATACATAAAGCTATATCATAAACAGGTTAAATGAAAATGCGTGATCTATGAATATTTACAAATATAACACTAATCTACCGACTTCCAAAAAGGAGGAGGTACTCAATTCAACTGTATTTTTTTTAAATTGTTTGTTACTTCATAACTTTCGACTTGATGAACCGATTCTCAAAATTCTTTTTTGTTTGAAAGCTGGTGCTTTCCATGTGGTCCCATTTAAATTTCATCAAATTTGGTCCAGTAGTTTTTGTGATATTATATCTGCCCGCATGTATGAGCCCGCACCGCATGTAACTATTTCACTCTTACTTTTTTCAAGACAGCGCAATGGGATTGATTATCATTCTTAAGCCACATAAGTATTTTTCATAGTGTATTTATTTTCAATATCATCTATCTTAAACCTTTAAAAGAGCAATTCTGGTATAATAAAAAATCTTAATCTCGGAAACGGCTCCAACTATTTTCATGAATCCTGTATTGAGGGGGTTTCCAAAGGCGATAAATCGATCTAGCTAGGTTTCATTTATAGAAAACGTCGTGTTATCCGTGTCTTCAAGCAATTAAACACTGCTACAACAAACTTTTTTACCGACACAGCAACACTTAGGCTTAGCGCAGACTTGAGTCACGATAGTTTTAAGACAGACTATTGGTTTACAAAAATTATGAAGACGCACACACTTCAAACAAACACACTTCAAAAAAAGACTCCCCCAAAAAAAACACAAACACTCTCACACACACACTCACACACACACACACACACATACTAAAGCACACACACACTGCTACATAAGCACAGTCATTGCTTTCCGACATTTTAATTATACCTACTATGTTAAATTGTACAACAAAAAGTATGAACGATGTTTTACTATATCATGTAAGCGAAAGAGACTAGATCCCACGACACAGGTTCTCCTAGTGTAGTTCGATACCTTTAATATTTAATTTATTATTACTGGTGCCTGTTTTATAAGTACAATTAGTAGTTGTTTTGTTAAATAAATAAATTAAAAAAAATAAAAAAAGTCTCATAGACAAAATTGTCTCATAGTCAACACAGTTTTGTTTTAGATGTGCGACGTGTCATAGGCAAAACAATTAGTTTGGCTTTCGTTTCAAGACAGACAATTGATTTTAGTTTCAAGACAGACTTGTCTACTCGTATGTGAGGAAAGTCTGTCTTAAAACTGTCGTGACTCCAATGTGCGCTCAGCCTAAAGCTACTTGACAATGGCGTTGTTAATCTACACTATTAGTGCGAATAGATCACTTCTGATCGTTTTTGGCGAAAATAACGCTAAAAACGCTCACAAGGGGCGTTCGAATTGGGAATCTGTGGGTGAAAATGTCGTTCATGCCTCTTTTTGTTCAGCGTTCGGAGAGCTAAAAAAGAGCCACCAAAAAGTGCAATTTTTGACCCACGTCCGGAGCATGGTTGTTTGTGATCGTTATTTGACAGCTATGTATTTGACAGCATAATCATGCGATTTTAGGTCTTATGCTCAGTTTAGCGTTCGAATAGGGTATGGGCAAAAGTGGCAAAAATAACGGTTTTGAGCTTTACGAACGCTTTAACAAAAGAGCCATCAATGACAACGCCACCAATGCCCTCATAAGCTAAACGAACGCACCTTAAGGCAAAAACAGGTCAGGCTTCCCAAAAATAAAAACCACATCGTGGTCATCCACGTGCTCATATTAATATGGTGTTACATTGCGGACTTCCGTAAAGTAAGGCCTGAATCAATAAATTATTAATAATGAAAAGTAGGTCAGATGAAATTAGTATCTAATCTTTATCGTGTAAGCGAATATGATAAAAATAAAATATATTTATACAAAACGATTCGTAATATTCGCCCACACGTTGCTAACGAGGATAAATGTAGGTGGACAGACATTAAGGGTATTTTTCTTTTTGCCAAATTTATAAACACTTAATTGAATGGAAGTGTACTATAAACATTTACATGACACTTCGTGAAAGCTTTATTCAGACTGTAATCGGGTGTACTTATTGAGATGTGATATATGTGCGAAAAGTCTCCTTCGAAAGCGGGACAAGGTTACACCGACATATTATTCATCGTTATTTACGCATTGAGAAGAAACATATAGCTTCATAGTGAATTTATACTTGATATGATTTTAAGGTATACCTACTATGTAATTCTCTCAATAGATTAATTAAATTCAGAAATAAAGACGGCGGCGCGGCGCGGCGCGGTCTTTTTGCCCTGCGTGTGCGTGTGCGGTAGTATAGGATTCCCTTTGCGCTATCGTTCGCGGCAAAATTGACCGCCCCGGCCCGCCCCGTCTTCTGCTTAGCGGCTAATAGTGCTAAGTATTAATTTGGGATATCTGATATAAAATTGTTTTCAATTTTTATTTGGGTAAGAATTAGCAATCCATAATGGCAATTATTATTAAAAAATAATGTTGTATCTCGGTTGGAGTAAACAAAATCATCTTGTTTACTTATATCAAAACAAATATTCTTCATATAAAAATGTTTTCCCTTTTCATAGCAATAATGTAATAACGGACAGAAAATTAAATATTAAGCAGATCCGCCTTCATATCACTTATTAGGGCTCCGTCCAGTAACACAGTACGTTTGGTAGCAGTAGGGAATATCGCTACTTCGTTGTAAACTAGCTGACCCGCCAGCGGCTTCGCTTGCTTGAACTTGGTGTGATTGTGAAAGCGCCGATTTGGAATCTCGGGGTCCTGGGTTGGACAGTTATTGTAATTGTCTGACAAAGTAATCCTCAATAGCAGTCTGGAGTCTGGACCAGTTTCTTAAGATAGCAATAGGATACCCCCTATTACATGAGACCAAAAATATATCCGGCGAAAAGCAGGTGTTTAAAAAGTTCATGCGCGCCGACCAGTCAATCGAGACCCCAGTATTAAATGAGACCGTGTAGCACAGAGAGAACAAGTTGCCATGTAGTATTTAGGTAACGGATCATGATAAAAAGTGTATAGTTGGAAGCCCCACGCTCAATTCTATCTATATACCAAATTCCATCGAAATTTGTGCTGTACTGTTTAAGTTATGCGTGATCATACAGACAGACAGATATACAGATAGACAGACATTTATTTCTAAAATGGCTTATTCTTATTTAGTGGGTAACTTTACGTTGTCTGACTCACATTTTTTTTATTTCTTCTAAGTACAGACTTTTGGCCTCTACTCCTACTATTATAAGTATAGTGTTTAGTAGATAAAAAATCAGCAAAGTATGTGGTAAAGTAATAGGCCACATTTTCTATTTTTAAACTACACATGTTTGAAAGTAGTTAAAAAAATACATACTAAATATATGTAGGTACATATATTTTACTGATAATTAAAATATATAGAAAGTTTTATATTACATATATTTACATATTTTATTGTTCATGTTGTAATATTTTTTGCGAAAATCTGTGTGTGTATCCGGTAGCCAAGTTCAATGAGATACATAAACCCGAATTTAGTCCTCGTAGTGCCCATCATTTTCATTTGTATTATTACAGCTATGGAACTCTACTTTAAATGAGGCCTGATGTGGATAAATGACATGGCAAGTAAAAGAAAGTACATAAAAACCACATCATTGAGCTTTATCTATAATTATTGAGATATCCTACTGTTCATATGATATTATATTATGACCAAGACGCATTTGGCCAAACCAATTGGGATAAGTCGCACCACCATACATGAATAAAATATATACAGCACTGTCCCACCTAATTTAATATTATTTTAGGCCACTATTTCGCTTTTTCATTAGGCTGGCCCCGTAATTAATTTGGGTTGGACCTGAACATTGTTTGTTTGGATTAGGAAAAGTAAATAAGAAGCTTTAGGGTGGATAATTAATACAATGAAGGTATTAAGTTAATAAGTAAGTAGTTCGTGTAGCTTGTTTCCTTTAAGGTACACTGTGATAGATTTGGATTTGGAAGAAGGCTTTTTCGTTTTCCCTCCTTAGAGGGTTATGGTCCCGCACTTCTCGTGCATTTGCCAGTGTCAAGTTATTTGTATTACAAAGCTTTAGTAGAATATTCTGGTGATATAAGTCGTCAGTCATGGTCCAGTCAGTCTAAGTCATGCTTTAGTAAAGTGGTGGCAACTTTACCATCAGCTTCTATGGAGTTTTGGAAACAATACGGAAAAACACGTTTCACCACATTATATCACTTGCCCACACTCATGTACGTAAAACAGCACTTAATGAGAAAAACGCCACCAATTTTAAACATTAACACTGAAAAAAAGCATAAGTTTTGATTAATAATACAATGGAAAAACGTTGACTTTCCGCGTTCGCGCCAAAACTCCGGAAGAAGGCTTCCAAGTTCTGGATTACTCTTGACAAAAAAAATATGACGCGTTATTGATAAAACATTTACAGATCTACTGTTAACACTGATAATGTTACTACCATTTCTACCAGGAAGGCTATTTTGAAAGTGTCTGCCCTGGTAAACATGACGACATCACCAGGTATTGTGATTAAAAAAGTAATACGTGCCCGATGGGCATATATTAATGTATGCTGATGACGTTGCGGCAGTCGCTACTACTCCAACTGTTGACCTCCTGGAGCGTAGGTTGAACAAAGTAGCAAACGATTTGAGCAGCTGGTTCAAATTGAATGGAATTGAACATACAGATGACTAATTTTATGCACTT
Organism: Selenia dentaria; assembly: GCA_917880725.1. Classification (NCBI taxonomy): domain Eukaryota; kingdom Metazoa; phylum Arthropoda; class Insecta; order Lepidoptera; family Geometridae; genus Selenia; species Selenia dentaria. The sequence goes on from OU862893.1 coordinate 26,995,164, forward strand.
TTATTATTGGGAACGTGTATACAGACAACTTGAAGTCAAAGTGGGAAATATTAAAATGGATCAAGTGATGAAAACAACGTTTTTGTGTTTCCAACTTGATCATTCGCCGACTTGGGAAAACCATATTAATAGCTTATGCGAAAAAATTGGCCGACCATGCTTCGCTTTGTGGCGTAAATCCGCGATAGTGCCATGCAGCATGGTTTGGAACTGCTACTTTGCGTCTGCGCACTCCCTGTGTTTTACTAAACATTATTTATTTATTAATTTATTTATTAATATGAACGCACTTGCAATTATACATATTATTAGTTCTTAAATGAAACATAACAAAGTCTAGCTAATGAAGTAGGTAATTTAAAAATAAAATTATTTATATAATTTCAAATAATCCTTAATAAAATGTCAATAAATAAAATATAACTACAATATGGCGTCTAGCTCTGGGCACGCGCTGCAGACTCTGAGCGCATCCTCAGAATGCAAAAGAGAGCCATCCGAGCCATCGTGCGAGTGTCACAGGAGACGTCAGTGCAGCCTTTGTTCCGGACTATGAGGACTGACTGTTCCAGTCATGGTGTGGTTTCAGACAGCATTGTATGGTAGAAACCACCTGCTGAAATACTCCAGACTAGGAGACGGGCACAGTTATGGGACGCGGAAAGCACACCTGCTGCGCGACGGCTAGGAAAAACTTTAAAACTGGTACATGTGGTGGCACCAGCCGTCTACAACCAGCTGCCCGAGGAGGTCCGTGGGTCAACTTCGAGGGATGTATATAAGGACAAATTAAAAAAGTGGCTTGTTGAGCAATCCTTGTATGAATATAACATGACGAATTTAAGAAATGCCTCTAAGTAATTAATTTTAAATTAATTATTTTTATTTTGTGGTTCAAAATAACTACTAGAATTCTCTAGTCTTAATTTGAATATGTGTATTTGAATTTAAATTCTATTTTAATTTGTCATGTAACTTATTGTTATGAATAAAATACTATGACTAATAGATAGAATATAGCCCCGAGCGCTTAACTTTAAACTTTTAACTTGATCCGTCACATAATTACAAGATGGCAGCTTGATCTCTCTACGCTACACGGTCTCATATAAAACTGGGGCCACGATTAACTGGTCGGTGCGCATGAACTTCTATAGCCGCGTACCCACCTAGCGCACAGGCTCGCGCGGCAGCCTCGCGAGCCAAATGCCTCGGCTGGTGTGGACGTGCCTCGGCCTGCCTCGGGCGCGCGTTGGCTCGACCGAGCACGGCTCGGCCCCGAGCCATCTGTTGTCGGTAAACTTGACGCGCTCAAAGGTGCCTCAGTGAGCGCTGTGCGTTAGGTGGGGACGGTTATGTTTTGGCTCGCGCGCGAAGCTACTTCAAGTTTTGTCTCTTGCCGTGTTTGTCTTCTGTAATTTTGATATCATGAGCAGTCAGGAGGAGTCCATTCGCTTAATACAACTGTACAGCATGTACAATGCGCTTTGGGACCCCAAAGACCCAAAATATTTAAACAAAAATCAGCGGGAAGACAGCTGGCGGCAAATATCTGTTTTCGTTTCTTTAAACAATAAGCAGCTAGGAAAATAGCTGCAGCTGAAAATACACGACTGTCCATTACGAATACTCGCGGACTTATGATGGCTCAGCCTGCCTCGCGAGGCGGCCTCGTGTAAATTGAACAAAACTACTGAGGCTGCCGCGGGAGCCATTGCTCGCGATCCGGACACCGAGGCTGCCGCGCGAGCCTGTGCGCTAGGTGGGTACGCGGCTTATGGTACAGCTAAAAACCTACGCAATAACAATAAAATAAAACCAGCACACCGGTGTGTGTTTCTACGGGTATGGGGTAGAGGTGTATGAAAAACCTCTAAGGTAGGTTTAAAGATTTTCGGCTTTGTTTTAGATTACAGAAAATAGTTTTTAAATACAATAAAACAAATAGTAACGCCTATATATCTTCGAAGAGGTAGTAGCAGCAGAGTTTGGTAGCAGCGGTGTTTTAAACACTTACGTTTCGCCAGTGGGATACGTTTTGGTCCCATTTGATAGGGGGTGAGCATATTGCCATCTACGGGGCACTGTTCCAGACTCCGGACTATTATTGAGAATTTCTTTGTCTGAAAACTAAATAACTGTCCGATCCGGGTATCAAACTCGGACCTCGAGATTCCAAAGTGGCGCTTTCACCACTACACGAAGAGCAAGCGAGCGAAGCCGCTGGCGGTTCAGCTAGTTTTAGCTAAAATCAACATATTTATTATGTAATTTTATTAGACATAAAATATGTCTTATTTTTATGAGTGTTTCAATCTTACATAATTCTTCTATTGTACGTCCGCCATGGAAAAACTGTGGTTCCTCAAGCATTAAGTACCTTTAATAACATACATCTCAACACGGTATACAATATGTATGTAATTTCATTGCATTTCAGAATGTTAGGGATGCCTCAATTCTACAGTACCTCGGGCATGTTCGCTGAAGCGCACAGCGTTTGTTTCCACGCGACTGTACGCTACCTAGCACGCCAGAGTTCGGACTATATCTTGGAGGTGATCGCTGACAGACCAGATTACCTCTTTATTAGACACCAGCTGCGCTGTGCGTTCATCAGGGATAATGTAGGGACTCTAATGGTGAACGAATTTTTTGAATCGGTCCAGTAGTTTCGAAGCCTCTTCAATTTAAACAGGCAAATCAACAAAATCTTACTCGTTTTAAATATAAGTATATAGATACGGGTTAGCCGTCATGTTGCTGTAGGTACTTATGCCAGCGGAGCTAGAATTCTGCGAACGGTTCGTGTCGCAGAAGGAGGCTGCGGAGAGGGAGAGAGAGATTACCTCTACTCTTCCAATCCGCACCCGGAGAGCCGGGCGTAGGAGGCCCTCCTCCTACGCCCGGCTCTCCGGGTACCAAGCCCTCCCCCATCCCCCCAACAGAGGTCCCGGTGATGGATACGGGGGTGTCCGTCACCTTTTAAAGACCTAGAGATGGTGCGCGCGGTGTTTCCGCGTGCCTCTCAAGAATGTGGGGTGGAGTGACTCCTGCTTCATCTCACCGGGATGGGGTCCTCGTGGGAGGGCCAACGCCGCCGGGGCCGTGAACGATCGCAGAAGCGTTCTCGTTGCCCCGACATTAGGGCGTCCTGAGAAACACCGTGTGGTGGTTTAGTCGGTATGGTCTGCTGGCTGCTATGGGTACAGTTGGCGCGTAAAGGACGAGTCTGACATACTCCGTCAAATCCCCCCGGGTTCAACGGGGATGTGTAAACCATTCCCCACACGTAAATAAAAAAAACTACTTATGCCAGTGGAAGGTGATGAAGGAAGGTGCAACAGATATGTGACCGACTGAGCTTGAATTTTAAAGCTGCGCTGTATTTTATGGGTTCATTATGAATGTAGAATTTTTTGTGCTCTGGGTCTTATGTCAAAACTGTTAGTATACGAGTAATATTTTTATGGACGTTATACTTACCATTAATGCTGAATGCGTTAGCTATAACCAAACGTCATGCTTGTGCCAATAAAAAAAACCTTTTTCAATCAGTACTAAAATCCATCCCACGGATTCGTTAAACTTTATGGGTATTTCAACTTAAAGTTTAAATTTTACAGCTAAATTAAAACGAGGTTCATTTTCAAGATATAATAACTCCATAAAATCGAACTTTGTAACTTCTGGACCTATCTCAGTTAACAGTCTCAAAGTTTGTGATCAAGAATCCACTAATGAAGGTATTTAACTAAGTGCCTAGACGTTTAGCTTAATGACAGCGTTTCCTAATGGCTATGAACATTAATCCGCCTGGATTGCCTGACTGATGTTTTAAGAGTACGCAGTTTTCTTGTTTGAAAACAGAATCAAAAAACCTTACATAGGTATCAAACTATAAGTTCATATTGTGCGACAACAATAACCTTCATAACAACAATAGTAATGTGATGATGATAGTAAATAACAATAGAAAATATGGTTATTCAAAACACACATATACGTTACGTAATCAGCCCATTATGTTCCCACTGCTCCGACTCAAGCCGTCCTCTCAGAAAGGAAAGTTAAACAAAATTTTCACACATTGTACATTAAAATAATAACATAAAGTAGCCATTTGCTTGCACAATACTACAATACAATTGATAGAACGTCATCAGTCCCTCAGGGGAGTGTCCCATGAAAAATCCAGTCATTCACCGCTGCACTATCAAACTGCACTACTTGCAGTGCATAAGGGCATTTTTATTCCCTCCTGCATTACCAGCTGGTAGTGCCGTGGGGAATTTAGAATCATACATACATTGCCCTTACCCACTGCATTACGAAATATTATTTCATCTTTATGCTATGGTTTTTTGTTAATTGTTGTAGCTTTTTATTGTGACAGAGTGACATAACAGCTGTTCCTATTATTTAATAACAAGTACAATTTGAAAAATTTAATACCGACTTCCATTTTATTCAGTTATTGGAGCGTAACTAAAAACTACAGAACTGAATTTAATGAAAGTAAATGGGACCACACGGAAAGCACCTTACAAAACAAGAAAAATAATTTTGAGAATCGGTTCACCCAGTCGAAAGTTATGAGGTAACCAACACAAAAAAACAAGTCGAATTAAGTACCTCTTCCTTTTTGGAAGTCGCTAGAAAAAAGCATTTGGTTAAATTATCGTAACATTTAACAACAAAAATAAATTATTTTACAGATTCGATAGTTCAAGAAAATAAAGTTAAATCACCTATCTATGGAAATAATTGGCCGGCACATTAAAGCGCTTAAGTCCACTTAAAGGGCACATTAAAGCGCACATTAAAGCGCTGAAATCACTACCAAATAATTTTGGGCTTCGTTTTGTACCCAGTGCTACTCGCGCCATAAAGACGTATCTATTGATGCATCAATTATAAAAATCTGTTGAGCCGTTGAGTAGTTCATTATCATCATTATCAGCCGATGATAAGCTGCCGTGGGGTACCGGCTTAGAATAGTACCCCCCCAACTCTATCCGTGGGTGCGTAAAAATCTGCTAAGGGATAACAATCGGAAGGTGGGCAGCAGCACCTTCCCAGTATTAAAACCCCAAAACTGCGCTCGCCAACCCGCCTGCCAAGCGTGGCGAGTATTGGCAAAATCCCCTCCAATGACGGACACATTAGGAACCAGGCCCCCAGTCCCCGGCAGCCCCGCTATTCGTGGCTACGGTACCGGCCACGGTAACGGTGGGGCAGGGGGTGCTAAGAATCCCCGCCAGACGCCCGGCTACCACCCCCAACGACGACGACTGGCCCTGGTGACACACAACATACGCACAATGAGGACAGACGAGAAGATATATGAGCTGGAAGAAGAAATGAGTAAGTTACACTGGAACATTGTGGGGTTATCTGAAGTCCGTAGAGCGGGTGAGGACACGATAACCCTAAAATCAGGTAACCTACTCTACTACCGGGAGGGCGACCAACAGTCCCAAGGTGGTGTCGGTTTTCTCGTCCACAAGTCCGTTACTAACAAAATAGTTAAGATCGATAGCGTTTCCAATAGGGTCGTATACCTAATACTCAGAGTATCTAAACGATATTCGCTGAAGGTCATTCAGGTATACGCACCGACGAAGTCGCACCCGGATGATGAGGTGGAGGATATGTATGAGGACATTAGTCGGGCCATACATACCTCTGAAACGCACTTTCTAGTAGTTATGGGGGACTTCAATGCGAAGTTGGGTAAGAGAAGCGAGGATGAGTTGAAAGTGGGGCAATTTGGATATGGACCACGGAACCGTAGGGGACAGAGGTTGGCCAACTTCCTGGAGAAAGAGGGACTCTTTATGATGAACTCTTTCTTTCAGAAGCCACCTCACAGGAAATGGACCTGGCTGAGTCCCGATGGTTCCACGAGAAATGAGATTGACTTCATTATGACCACTAAAAGGCAAATATTCACTGATGTCTCCATGATCAACAGGGTTAAAACCGGTAGTGATCGACGAATGGTAAGAGGCACGGTAAATATTAATGTCAAACTGGAGAGGTCTCGTCTGATGAAGTCTACGCTCCGACCCACTCGTGCCCGTATTCAAGACCCCGAGAGCTTTCAACTTGAGCTATCCAATCGCTTCGATTGCCTTAAGAACATCGCTTCAGTGGACGAGATCAATAACAGGTTAGTAGAAACTGTCCATACAGTGGGTTCCAAGTACTTTAAACCCCACCGTACAGATAGGCCACAGAAACTCTCCAACGATACCCTCAACCTCATGGCTGAACGATGCTCATTGAAACTGCAGTCATCGGATGATGCTGAAGCATATAGGCTGCTCAATAGACGAATATGGAAGTCCTTGCGACACGACATCCGGATCTTTAATACAAACCGTATTAAAGAGACGATAGAGCGGAAAAAAGGCTCCAAAGTGTTTGCAAGAGACATGTCTATTGGGCAAAGCCAGTTGACGAAGCTGAAGAGAGAAGACGGCAGTGTAGCGTCGACCAAAGCAGAAGTATTAGGAGAGGTCGAGAGTTTCTACGGACAGCTATACACCTCGGTCGCTAAACCTGTTAGCAGCTCGGCCAAAGATCCAAGAGCCAAGCTGACCCGACATTATACCGAAGATATCCCGGACATCAGCCTGTACGAGATTAGAATGGCCTTGAAACAGCTTAAGAACAACAAGGCGCCTGGTGACGACGGTATCACATCTGAGCTTCTGAAAGCGGGTGGAACACCGGTACTTAAAGTCCTTCAGAAGCTCTTTAATACCGTCTTACTCGACGCCAGAAGCATGGAACAAAAGCGTGGTGGTGCTGTTCTTCAAGAAAGGTGACAACACTTTACTTAAAAATTGCAGACCCATCTCGCTTTTGAGCCATGTTTATAAGCTGTTTTCGAAGGTCATAACGAACCGTCTCAGTCGCAGGTTTGATGAATTCCAGCCTCCGGAACAAGCCGGTTTCTGAAAAGGCTATAGTACCATAGACTACATCCACACGCTACGGCAAGTTATACAGAAGACTGAAGAGTATAACTTGCCTCTTTGTTTAGCGTTTGTGGACTATGAGAAAGCCTTTGATTCGATCGAGACGTGGGCAGTGCTTGAGTCTCTCCAGCGGTGCCGTATTGACTATCGGTATATTGAAGTGCTGAAGTGTTTGTACAAAAACGCCTACATGTCAGTCCGAGTACAGGAGCAGAGTTCGAAGGCAATTCCATTGCAAAGAGGCGTGAGACAGGGAGACGTTATATCTCCGAAACTGTTCACCGCTACATTGGAAGACGCCTTCAAGCTTCTGGAATGGCAAGGACTTGGCATTAATATTAACGGCGAATACATCACTCACCTTCGATTTGCCGACGATATTGTAGTCATGGCAGAATCCATGGAAGACCTCAGTACAATGCTCGAAGGCCTCCATCGAGTTTCCCAACGGGTAGGTAGATGAACATGGATAAGACGAAAATTATGTCTAATGCCCATGTTGTACCTACCCCAATATCAGTTGGGAACTCAGTTCTCGAAGTTGTTGACATGTACATCTACCTGGGACAGACAGTCAAACTAGGCAGGTCCAACTTCGAGAAAGAGGTCAATCGTCGAATCCAACTCGGCTGGGCAGCGTTCCGGAAACATCGCGAAGTCTTCTCGTCAAAAATACCTTAGTGCCTCAAGACAAGAGTCTTCGACCAATGTGTGTTACCAGTGATGACTTATGGCACTGAAACGTGGTCTCTTACTATGGGCCTCATAGACAAGCTCAAAGTCGCACAACGAGTTATGGAGAGGGCTATGCTCGGGGTTTCTCTACGTGATCGAATCAGAAATGAGGAGATCCGTAGAAGAACGAAAGTCACCGACATAGCCCAGAAGATTAGCCAGTTGAAGTGGCAGTGGGCAGGGCACATAGCACGCAGAACAGATGGCCGATGGGGCCGAAAGGTTCTGGAGTGGAGACCACGGACCGGCAAGCGCAGCGTAGGTCGTCCACCGACATGGTGGACAGACGACCTGATGAAGGTCGCAGGACGACGTTGGATGCAGGCCGCTTCCAACCGGTCCTTTTGGAAAATCATGGGGGAGGCATATGTTCAGCAGTGGACGTCCTACGGCTGAGATGATGATGATGATTATCAGCCGGAAGACGTACATTGCTGAACATAGGCCTCCCCGATAGAACGCCACTTGGACCGGCTACTTGCTTCCTGCATCCAGCGATTCCCCGCGGTTTTGACGAGATCGTCGGTCCACCTAGCGGGGGCCGGTTAGTTATTTATTATTTAGTTGTTACCGGCCTACACTACACCTTCCGGTGCGTGGTCGCCACTTGAGAAACTTTGTTCCCCATCGGTTATCAGTTCTGCGAGCGATGTGGCCTGCCCATTGTCACTTCAACTTGCTAATTTTGAGAGCTATGTCGGTGACCTTAGTTCTTCTACGGATCTCCTCATTTCGGATCTTATCACGCACGGAAACCCCAAGCATAGCCCTCTCCATTGCTCATTGAGCGACTTCAAGTTTGTAATGAGGCCCACAGTAAGGGACCACGTCCCAGTGCCATAAATCATCACTGGCAACACACACTGCTTGAAAACCTTGGTTTTCAGGCTCTGAGGTATTGGGGACGAAAAGATGGATCGAAGCTTCCCGAACGCTGCCCATCCGAGCTGAATTCTTCGTGCGACTTCCTTGAAGTTGGACCGACCTAATTGGACAGTCTGTCCCAGGTAGACGTACTCGTCTACAACTTTGAGTGTATCGTTTCCAACAATTACCTTGATTTTCGTCTTATCCATGTTCATCTTAAGAACAACCTGTTAGGAAACTCTACTGAGGTCGTTAATGGTGCCGATATCCTCGAGCGACTCCGCCATTATGACTATATCATCGGCAAAACGAAGGTTAGTGATGTATTAGTCATTAATGTTGATGCCAGATCCTTTCCAGTCCAAAAGTTTGAAAACAACCTCCAATGCGTTAGTGAACAGTTTCGGAGAGATGACGTCTCCCTGACTCACACCTCTCTGCAATGGAATTTGTTCCGTACTCTGGTCCTGTAATTGGATTGACATAGTGGCCCTGCTATATAAACACTTTAACGCTCCGAATTACCTATAGTCAATTTGGCATCGCTGCAAGGACTGCAGTACGGCCCACTTCTCGATAGAATCGAAGGCTTTTTCGTAATCTACAAACGCTAGACACAGTGGCTGGCACTCTCCAGTCTTCTGTATAATCTGCCGTAGTGTATGAATATGGTCTACGGTGCTAAAACTTCTTCGGAAACGGGCTTTTTCGTGCTAGAACTCATCAAACCTGCGTGCTAGACGGTTCGTGATGACTCTCGAAAACAGCTTGTACACGTGGCTCAAGAGCGATAAGGGCCTATAATTCTTCAATAAGGTTTTATTACCTTTTTTGAAGAAGATCACCACTACGCTCTTGTGCCACGTTTTGCCTTCGAAGATGACAGAATTGAATAACTTCTGGAGGACTAAAAGTATCGCTCTCAGAAGTTCAGTCGTAATTCCGTCCTCTCCTGGCGCCTTGTTGTCCTTAAACCTATTTGAGAGCCATTCTTATCTCGCACAGGCTGATGTCCGGGATGTCTTGGGTATAGTGTCGGACTAACTTTGCTCTGGTATCCTGAGCTGCGTCAGTAACGGGTTCGCGCATTGAGGTATATAACTGTCGATAAGTTCTCAATATCTCTCAGAATCTCAGGCTTGGATGAAACGATACTGCCATTTTCAGTCTTCAATTTTGTCATTTGGCTTTGCCCAATAGACGAATCTCTTGCAAACACTTTAGAGCTCTGGTTGCTGCCGTAATACGCGCAGTATTAAAAGCACGCAAGTCGTGTCGCATTGACTTCCAAATTCGCCCATTGAGTTTACCGTAGTCCAACATATCAACTGCAGACTGCAGTCTCATTTCGATCCGTTCTGCCATTAGTTTCAAAGTTTCTTTTGAGAGTTTTTGAGCTTTCCTGGGGGGTTTGGTCTCACAGAATTCGGACCCAACCGCTTGGACAGTTTCCACCAACCCGTTGTTCAACTCATCCACTGTGTCGCACTCAGCTAGGCCCTAAAACGGTTTTTAAGTTCCTGTTGAAATTTTTCGGGGTTTTGGATTTGTACACGGAGCGTAGACTTCACCAGACGTGACCTCTCAAGCTTGACATAGATATTCAATGCGCCTCTTACGATGCTCTGATCGCTGCCAGTTTTTACCTTGCTGATCACAGAGACATCATTGAATATGCGCTTATTGGTCGTCATGATGAAGTCTATCTGGTTCGTAATGGAACCGTCGGGACTCATCCACGTCCACTTCCTGGATTGCCGCTTCATGTAGAAGGAGTTCATCATAAAGAGTCCCTCCTTATCCATGAAGTCAGCCAGCCTCTGTCCCCTCGGGTTCTGCTGCCCGTATCCAAATGGCCCTACTCTTAACTCATCACGTTTCCTTGTGTCTAGATTTGCGTTGAAGTCTCCCATTACAACAGTGAAGTAGGTTGCAGAAGTATGCATGGCCCTGGATATATCCTCGTACATACTTTTTACTTCATCGTCTGAGTGCGCCGAGGTCGGTGCGTATACCTGTATGACCTTCAGCGAATACCGTTTGGTTTTCTTTTGGTTCATTCTGAGTATAAGGAACGCTACCCTAGCCGACACACTATCGACTTTCAACGTAGTGAAAAAAAGTTAACGAGAGACTTGCGGACGAGGAACCCGACACCACCGTAGGATTGTTGGTCTCCCTCCCGGTGGAAGAACAAGTTGCCGAAATTTTAGAATTATGGTGTCCTGTCCCTGTCTTCGGACTTCAGATAATCCCATCCCAGCATAACTTGATCATCTCTTCCTCCAATTCGACCATCTTTTCGTCGGTCCTGAGCATGCGTGTATTGTATGTTGCCAGGGCCAAGGTTCGTTTTTGGAATTGGTAGCCGGATCTCTGCCGGTGATTCTTCGCACCCCCTGCTCCACCGTTACAATGGCCGCTACCGTAGCGACGGATAGCAGAGCTGCCGGGGACTGGGGGCCGTGGTTTAATGTTATTAGTCATGGGGGGGGAGGTACAATTCTAAGCCGGTACCCCACGGCAGGTTGAGTTGTTACGAGCGGACATTGGAATGGACAAACATATAATATACCATAGTACATACATATGTAGTACATACATACATACATATGTAGTACATACATACATGTCAAACTCATAACTATTGTTTTTGCCTTCGCCGCAGTAAGGTAAGAAGGGAACATAATTAGGACTAATTTTTTGTCTGTCTGTCAATACCCTGATTCTTAAGGACGCGTAGTTTTCATGTTGAAATAAAAATCGAAGCGAAGCCAGGCGGGACGCAACAACGAGTGCATCGCATTCAAGATCTTAAGGCTTTCGGACGAAGCCGAAACATGCTCGCATCGGAAAATCGACAACGCACTTTATTAACTCTCACGTTAATCGCGTTTCATTACAAAAATATGTTGTTATATATTCAGATCAGTTTAAAATTGTAAAATTATCGTACGACGTTTTTTAAGGTAAATTTATGGTGGTAATAATTTTATTCTCGAAAATACAAGCTTTTACATTTACTTACGGCATCAACAATTCTAGTCTATAAACTGCATGTCAAAAATGCATGAGTTAACTTTAGTAACGGGATATTTACTATGACATGTATTGTATTTATTTTAAGTTTCGTCTGCTCATACTACACCTACCCGCAGATACTTCAGTTTACTCATGAACGTGGCGCATGCAACTGTGCCGAAATATCGAGAGCTCAAAAAGAATATAATACATGGTAAATATCCCGTTTCTAAAGTTAATTCCTTACAATTCTAGTCCTTAAATGTATCCAGCTACAGTCGTATTCGCCAAAACTACTTTAATCACGATAATTAGTTGCAATGGCTTGATTATGTTCTGTGTAGGTAACCAAAATATCTTTTCTAAGCGAAAATAACTGTTCCTGACCGGTTTAATGCAAAAAAGCCACAATTTTCGATCTATATAATTATAATGAAAACGACAAATATATATCAAGCTTCTTCGTATTATGTACGCATAACCTTAATTCCACACTACACAGCTGCGCGAAACATTTCATAATCCCGATCTGATTTAGCGCACATAAAAACTTTTCATATACGAGTACCTACGCGTACACGTACAAAATAAATGCCGGCGTTACACTACACGCATTTCTCGGGGAAAAGAAATTAGGCAGAGAGGAGAGGAAAAACAAAACCATTAGTTAAAGGTGCGGGCTTAATTGCCATCGTTAGGTGCGATATATTGCCTGTGTGCTCATTGCTTTTGTTTTGGTGTGCTTTCTTGCATTTCTTGCATTAGAGAATTGGAATGTTCTAATCTTAATTCTAGAGAGATTGTTTGTTTTGGTGCCCGTGCACATTTTGATACTGGTTTTCGAAATAATATCACTCACTAAAGAATAAGAAGAGCAATAATAATAGCCCAGTGAATTAGGATTTGAACCGGAAAATATTAAGTAGCAATTTTCCTTCGGAATTCGTTGGGGAAGGACTTCTTAGTTCTTCTTCTTCTGGCATTCTAAGTTTTGTTTTGCGTGGTACTCGATCCGTTCAAATCCGTTGCGTTAAAAAAAGACATTTGATTTGATTTGATTTAAGGTGCTGTCTGCTCAGTGCTTGGCTACGTTCAATTTCCTTTACATGAAATCAAGCAAGCGCATCTCGTAAAAACGTACAAAAATCATAAAAAAATAATGTGTACTCTTAAATAAAAAAAATATCGTCAATGTATGTGTATTAACAATTATTTCATGATATGTGTTTCACGACAAATACAATAGTGAATAGAGATAAAAACTGTTTAAAAGGTGAAATTAAGTAATATGTTTGATTTTTTTTATGTACTCTAGTATGTTAAAATATGTTTTGAATTCCGTTAATGTGTACTTATTACTTAGAAATGTAATATAATTTTTTAGTAATTTTATTTAAATCGCTGTTTATGAGACAAACTGCTTTAAAACCCCTAATTTTATCGATATTATGAATTGACAGCACCTTAAGTATGGTATTTAGAAGAATGTCTGTTTTGTATAAATTATATATTTCTTCTTATTCTTGCATGTGCGAGAAAATATACTAATACTTTAACAAAACACAGAATACCAAACACTTTTTTTGTCAATTAGTTTGGGTGAACATTTTAACGTAGTTCAAAGTCAAAGTCAAATTCATTTATTCAATTTAGGCATCAAAGACGCACTTATGAATGTAAATTTTTCATTATAATGTACTTTAAAGCCTACCGCCGCGTTCCAAAATACATAGAGCCAACCGAGAAGAAGCGGCAAGAAACTCCGGGCCATTCTTTTTATATAGATGTTTTTACAATGTTTTTACTTAGGTACTACAAATATTAGCTCCAGTGTGTTGCCTTACAAAAGAGAACATAATAATGGTATCAGTAGGGCAAGACACGCTACACTTTGACATCTTAGTACACGAGTAGATAGATCCTGGAGTGATCAGTCCCAAGCTGTTTTATCCTCCAAGTAATTCGAAATTTTGTAATAACCTTTTTGACAGAGTTTAGTTTTAATTATTATTAAAAAGGTGGATTTGAATTACCATTTTATGAGATAGTAATTTTCTTCGTGGCTGAAGACGCAGTATATAGTTTGCTTCGGTACATATTCGTATAAGCCGTAATAAATAAATCTGGCTACGCACTGATGTGAGACAATCATCACTAGAATATAGATATCTGTCCGTTCTTCAGCGGGTATAATAGGGATTGAGGACTTCAGTAGAGTATGAAAAAATGGAATGTGAAAATATCAATTTTTGGAACCTGAATGTTTATTTATTATGGACTTCTTTCTTGTCTTTAGTTGGCTATAGCAAGCACTCTCTACATTGAAAATCTACCTCTAAGCAGCTAATGGTGCTATTGGTATTCCGCCACCTGGCGGCGCGTTATCAAGTACACCTGTACTTGATAACCAGTCACCATTATCTACTATTATACCACCTTCGACCGAATCATCACTGATCATTAACCTATAAACCCGCGCCGGTACACCGGTGGCCAAATATATACATTGCATAAAGCGGCGCTGGTACACCGGTGTACCGCGGTCAAAACCCATATCAGGACTGAACATAAACGTTAACTGTTCTAATATATAATACATTTCGGTTTATTAGATGTTTTTTGAATACTAATAAGCACCTAGAAATAATTTTTACATAGAAATATAAATTATTTTGGTTATCAGTAGGCTAACAAAAAAACAATGGGCGTTGATACCATATCTCTTGAACTTTCGCAGGTGTGCATGTGCCAGTGTATTGTTTTCGTGAATAAGTACCATTTCGAGCTAAAAACCTAAGAAAACGCTTATAATCCTCTTATATTATGGTTTTGTGAGCAATTCCCAGTAATTTGATAAAGGCAGCCGCCATATTGTTTTGATAACGAGTGGGACTACGATTTTGAAATCTATTTGGTTAGCGTTAGAGTATATGTTTGTATGTCAATTTGTGGATGTATTATGGATAATTTATAAAATAGGTAGTACAGGTTTTCAAAGTCTATTATACCGTTGTGATTGTATGTTTACTCCTTTTACACCTGCTTGAGAGATAAAATTGGCTTTTGTAGAATTTATTTCATTTGTTATTTTTTTGTTGGGGTTCATGTTTTTATGTATTTTTTTAGTAGACTTTAACTCTATAATTTGACAAAAAAGAAACAGATAACATAATAATAGAATAAAGGAAGACGTACTGGGTAACCAGTGTAAATTTAAGCCATTTACAGATATAAAATAGAACAAATAGCTGTTTTACTACGATTTTACTCTTGCAAACGTTTGCGGCGCGCGCTATTTTTTTTAAATGGTGAATTTTCGCGCGCTTATTCCGTTCGATTTGGCTCCAAAATAAAATCAGTTTTAAGCTACTTCAAGGGTTAAGTAAGATACATAGATACAATCTTAATTGCAACGCCACACTACAGAATCTAACATAAAAAAAACATACAAGATAATTTTGATAAAATAGCTATCAAACACTATTCAATTACTACAATAAACACATTCAAAAACTTTTACAGTGATGTATTAAACAAATAACTAAAGGTACTATGCAGTAATGTTTCAGAATAAGTAAGTAATTTAAAGTAAAAAATAATTAAGGTAATATTAATTATCTGAGCCTAAAGAGGATTACTTTTGCCACATTATAATAGTAGACTACTTTGTTTATAAAAGGTTAAAAAGCAAGCATCATTTGTTTGCTTTGTAAGCCTATAGAAACTGTGAAATAAGAGCTACTATACTAGCAAGTGTGTTGAATAAAACAATCTTAAACATACAAGTTCCTTATACGTACACATTGTAGGTTCATAATAACTTCAATGAATTCAGAATGTTTCAGAAAACTATAAAATCCAAGCGAATCTCACTTCACCAAAGATATTTAAAACTTTCACAATTACGAAGTCAATATGAAAACCAAAGTTTAACTAAGTACTATTTTATTCCATACCTACTGTTCTACTGAGGTTGCAGTACCCAGTCTCCATTCATTTAAAATTTACCGCGCGCTCGTGTTTCCGCGGACGTGACATGTCACGCTGATGACGTCACGCGCCACTAGCTCCCGCGTGACGTGAGGAATAATGCGAGTGGGTTATAAACAATTCAAAAACATGTAAAATTTATTGAAATATCTCAATAGTAGTTACGCTCTCGCGCGAGAACTGACAGAAAAGATTTCGGGATAAACGTTCAATAGTGATACAAAACGTAGGTTCAGGTTTGAGTACATTTTATGTGGCATTTACTGTTAGATTTTCCTTCGATTTGAGATTCACATATGAATATTTTTGTGGAATAAGGACCTAAATGAAAAATGAAACCGACTTCAATACCAAAAAGTGTAAAATAACTTGTCGAAATCGGTACCATGTGTACAATATTGTGATAAAAGGTACCTACTTTTGAACTAACATTAAAAAATATTTTTTTCACCCTTTTAGTGACTTACTTCTACTTCTCTTACGAAATCGATGTCATTCACCGTCAATGATACCACCATCAAGATAGTGTAACAATTTTCAGTTTTTGGAGTGTAACTCAAAAACTGCTAGGCCGAATCTGATGATATTTAAACAGGACCACCTCGGAAGTACAGGGTGTACTAAACAAAAAAACAATTTTAAGAACCAGTCGAAAAATGGAGAAATCGATTAACATACACATAACAAATACATGCACATGAACATATAACCGCCTCCTTTTTTGAAGTCGGTAAAAATACAACCGGTATCGTTTTATTGTGACATAGTACCAAACATGCTTGCAAACCGACATTTGACACGTTATTGGTGTAACTGCCTTGAATACACACTGGTTTACTATGATACTGATGGATCTAGCTGCACTCCCGCCTCTGTGTATAGACATTGACAATCCCTCAAGAACGTTTGTTATGTGACAACCGTTTAGAATTAACTTTTCA
The DNA here is from genome assembly GCA_917880725.1 of Selenia dentaria. Lineage (NCBI taxonomy): Eukaryota > Metazoa > Arthropoda > Insecta > Lepidoptera > Geometridae > Selenia > Selenia dentaria. The sequence goes on from OU862893.1 coordinate 27,011,707, forward strand.
CAACTATCAAGAATATTGTCTATGTTTTTTTTCTCTCTCTTGAAGCTGTGTCATTCATCAATTCCACCAACAGAATCCATCTTTTTCACTATTGATTTTTGTCTGGTAAACAAATATTTTGTTTTGATTTTCAAATTTAGCACATTCACTAGCTATTCCAAGTTGAGGTTTAATACAAAAATATACATTTATACAAATCATATAGCACAGTTATATAATACAGGTGTAAATGGAGACCGAATGAAAATGCATGATCCATGAATATATTTCAAGTCCTCATATAAATGCCCTGTCTGGGAGACTCAGTTGTGCTGCATATGCGGTACGTCAAATAAGAGATCTAACAGAGGCTTCTACAGCGTGGTTAGTGTATTTTGCATATTTTCACAGCGTAATGTCATATGGGATATTGCTATGGGGTTCAGCGGCTGATATAGAGACCATCTTTATCCTTCAGAAACGTGCTATTCGAGCTATATACGAAATGGGTCCCCGTGAATCTTTGAGAGATATATTTAAAGAAATCAATATATTAACATTGCCTTCCTTATATGTATTTGAAAATATAATGTATGTTCGTAAAAATTTACATAAATATAAGTTAAATAGTGATCACCACACTTTTAATACTAGAAACACAAATAGGATAGCTGTACCTAGTTTTAGACTTGCGAAGACTAATAAGTCATTCCTAGGAAATTGTGTGCGTTTTTACAATAAAATTAACTTAAAACACATAACTAAGCTCACAGAGGGAAAATTCAAGTAGACTATAAAAAACGTTTTAATAAAAAAGCTTACTATAAAGTTTGACATTATATAGAAGATAAAGATGCTTGGAATACTCCACTTCTGGCAAGCTGTCTCTCTGCCACCCATAAAATGAAATATTTGTAGTACCTAAGTAGAAACATTGTAAGCATCCATATAAAAAGAATGGCCCCAAGTTTCTTGCCGCTTCTTCTCGGTGGGCTCTATATATTTTGTAACGCGGCGGTAGAGTCTTTAAAGTACATTATAATGAAAAGTTGACGTTCATAAGTGCGTCTTTGATGCCTAAATTGAATAAATGATTTTGACTTTGACTTTGTTATTATTTATGTTTGAAGGGGCGATGTAGGAAGGAAAATCAGTGGATTATAAGTGGAACTAGAGTGCTGTCGCAGGGTGATCATGCTACTGAGTACATTACACATGCTACTGATTTATTGTAGTAGTAAAACTTTTGGCGAGGCAGTATACTGATCATAGTATATAGCACCATACATACCGCACATTTTAGTATCCTTACCAATAGTGCCGGTTTATGTGAGTAGACAAAGATATTGAAAGAAGTTACTTAGTAAATGCCTGAAATGAAGCATCAACATTCACGCGCGTTGAATTCGTCGTCCTCTAATTTTCTACCGACTGGAAGTCGGAAGGGAAGGGAAGAAAAGGAGGAGGTACTGAATACGACTGTTTTTTTTTACCTCATAACTTTCGATAGGATGAACCGATTCTCAGAATTCTTTTGCTTTCTGTGTGGTCCCATTTAAATTTCATCAAATTCGGCCCAGTTGTTTTTGAGTTACACTTCAATAACTGAATAGAATCGAAGTCGGTATAAATTTTTTCAAATTGTACTTGTATTTTACGAATTTCAATACTGTAATTTAAATGTTACCTACGCGTTCCGTCGGATTTTCGCAATTGCGTTTGCATACTATATAGACATTTGTATTATTATTAAGGAATTGGAATCGGTTCACATTCGGCTTGCATAACATAATAACAATAATCGAATGGCAGATCACCTTCTTTTTCTAAATACGTTAAAAAAATATTATTTTTAATAGTGTTCTGTGACACGCGAATGTTTTAATTTGTGTGTACCTATGTGAAATATTTTTATGCTTTTTATTGTGTTGTTACTTAATAGCTGAATAATACAAAAAAAAAGCTACCACATCTGTAGTTATAGGTAGCTACTTAGTTAAGTTAATAAACTATTAGGTAACTATGGATTTACAAAGTCAACTGAAAAAGTTAAAAATACAACTTTAACCAAATACGCAATCATTTCCAGTCCAGCATTTTTATCGTAATAACGCAAACTTCAGGGAACATTGGACTAACAGCATAAATACTTCTTATACAAACAAAAAGGTTTAGGGATGGCATCGGACAAACCATATATGCTTGGTCATATGATTCCATCAAAATAACACGCGAATTGAAGGCGAGGCTGCTAAAAATGCTCCGCACACACTACTTCTCCGTAATAAGATTAAATATTTAATTGGCTAGCTAGCGCAGTTCGTAGAAACCCTAGCCTAACTTTCCCCTAGCCCTAGCCCTAGCCTTCTAAACCACTGACCCCGGGAACGATACCCGCATAGGTCAAACATTTGTGTGCAAGAATATGTCTGTTTGACTTGTATCTGGGCTTGTATATAAGTATGTAGATCATACATCAGGTTGCCATAGCACGGCTCTGCTTAGTTTGGGACATGAAACGCTTGTGTGGATGGTACCTATCTATTATAATATATGACGGAGAAAGCACCTCCGGAGTGTTTTTAAAAAGTGTGACGTCAGCATTGCTGACGTCACAATTATTGTTTTCATGATGATCACTCATTTTTGGGTCCTCGAAGTAAAACTTCACAAGTACTTTTATAAGCTTCGTATATTCAGCGAGCAGCGTAACAACGTCACAAAGAGGTCCGTACTGTACGGCGACTCGAGAGCGACTGAGACGAGCACCTACAGTGCGACCGTATTTATAGGACTCGGCGCACGTGCACGAGTTTACAAGTTTGTTGGTAAAGTATTGAAATTACAATCATAACATTAATTTTACATCGCAATCAACTCAAAAATAATCAACTGATGATTTATAAACTATTTTTAGGGCAATCAAATGATTAAACTTAATTATTCTCGACGAACTGTTGTAGTTGCGCCGATACGGCCATACTGACAGGCGGTGCGCGCTCTGCACCAGCCTCGTTGGTTCTCGTAGATTGTTATGGATTCTCGTAGATTATTTGGATTCTCGTAGACCTGAAAGAAATGAAATAACTTTCTTTGAGTAGTGCGTCTGTAAGCGACCTGCGTTGCTATGTCTTTTTGGGGATATCAATGCTTATAGGGTTAGGAGGGTCTCGGAGGGTCTCGGAGGGTCTCGTAGAATTCTCGAAGGGTCTCGTAGAATTCTCGAAGGGTCTCGTAGAGTTCTCGGAGGGTCTCGTAGAATTCTCGAAGGGTCTCGTAGAATTCTCGAAGGGTCTCGTAGAGTTCTCGGAGAGTTATTTGAAATATTTGGATTTAGTTACTTATCTTTTATTCTGATGGGTCGTCTTGGTTCGAGTCGCGGTTTGGCTGTACTTGCAGCCCTTCTCGTGAGGTCGACGGAATGGGCTCATTTGATTCTGCAGTGGGATCTCGTTGAATAGGTGATTCGTTTTCCGCCGATACGGTCAACTGATCCCCAAATTGCGGAGCGCGGCGCAGGCAGCTGATCATGGGCAACCTTGCGAGGTCGTCCTCTAACGACAACTTTCTTTACCAGATATCGGTCATTATCCAGTATTCTACAAACTTCATATGGTTCGCTGTATTTAAGGTCAAGCGAGGTTTGGTTTCGAGGATTATTTTTCACCAATACGTAGTCTCCTCTTTGAAAATGATGGATTTTGGCCTTGTGTAGGTTGAAGCGTTGTCTGTCTTGTTCGCTACAACGAATCATTTTCTGTTGCACCTGTTGAGTGAGCGCTTCAATATCAACGGTTTCGTTGTCAATATCCACCAGGTTGAGAAGCTCAGGAGGTACACAGTGCTTTCGTTGTGTAATAAGTGTCAGTGGAGCAACACCGGTGACTCGGTGGATTGTACAGTTCATTGCCAGCTGAAGTTCCTCGAGTACAGTGTGCCACTGCTCTGCTTCGTAATTTTTTATCATTACCAAAGCATTTTTGAGGGTTGCAACGACTCTTTCAACTTGGCCATTCGCTCGGCTGACTCCTGGAGCGATAGCATGGATATTTATTCCGATGGCGTCACAGTAGTCCTTGAACTCGCCAAGGAACTCTCTTCCTCCATCTACTATTATTTGAACCGGCGCACCAAATAGATGCACCGTGCGTTTTAGAGCGGCTAATGTGCTGTGTGGGTTTTTGTTGGTACTGAAGTACAGTAAAACGTACTTTGAGAAAGCGTCAATGGTGACTATGACGTATTGTTGATCATCTGGAGTGCCCAGCTTCCCTGTTATGTCCATATGAATAACTTGGAAGGCAGCCGTTGGTTTTTGTATGGGGTGTAACTGGGCTTGAATGGCCCCGGATCTTCCTTTGGATGTTCGGCATACAACACAGTTATCCACAAATCTTCGGATAGTGGAACTCATTTTGTTGAACCAATAGGTTTCTCTGATCTTCTGCAGTGTCTTTTCCCAGCCAGGGTGTTTTAGTGCAGTGTGAAATGAGTTTATAATGCTCCATTGAAATGATTTGGGAACGACGGTACTGAGCTGCTGACCGAAGACAGGATCATTGACGTTCCTTTTTAAAACGTTGTCCTCTAATACATAGTCTTCCACTGGGTTATTGTCACTGAGACTGTCCATTATCGGACGCAGTTCTTCATCCCGTCGCTGTTCAATTTTGAGCCAGTTCAAGTCTCTTGTCATAACATTGACTGCAAGCTCAACTGGATTGCGACAGCGATGAATCCTTGGCAGAAGGTCCTTTTTGTGTTTTGACGCTTTTAATGCGTTGCAATCCGTTATCACGGTGAATTTTCGCCCATATAGATACTGGCGAAAGTGTTTTATGGCTCGTACCACTGCCAGTGTCTCCAACTCGTAGGAGTGGTACCGACTCTCGGCTTCCGTGGTTCTCATGCTCATAAAGGCAACAGCATGTTGTCGTTTTACACGTTGACTAATTATTGTTGGCTAATTTTTGTATCCGCGTCGATACGGCCATACTGACAGGCGGTGCGCGCTCTGCACCAGCCTTGTTGACTCGTTAACTCTCGCAGACTGCTGTTAATTATGGCTGGCCTGCAAAGAATGAGATATTCTCTGAGTAGTGAGTCTGTAAACAACTTACGTTGCTTTATCTTGTTTGTTACATTAACACAACTGTTATGTAACCTTAGGAGTCTTTTGATTAGTAAACAGTACACAAAGACATCGTGCACTGCCTTATTGATTTAGAATCTGTGGTGTATACGTGTCTACCCATAGTTCCACAAGGCGTCCCCACGGTATCTCAGGGTTCACTTGTGGATGCATCAAGGATCCGTGGCTAGCTCAAGGGTAACACATGGTTAGCTCAGAGGTATCACTCTCCAGACATTTTTGTAGATTACTACAGTACACTAAGACATCTTAAGTGCACTGCCTTATTAATTTAGAATCTGTGGTGTATACGTGTCTACCCATAGTTCCACAAGGCGTCCCCACGGTATCTCATGGTTCACTTGTGGATGCATCAAGGATCCGTGGTTAGCTCAAGGGTAACACATGGTTAGCTCAGAGGTATCACTCTCCAGACATTTTTGTAGATTACAACAGTACACTAAGACATCTTAAGTGCACTGCCTTATTAATTTAGAATCTGTGGTGTATACGTGTCTACCCATAGTTCCACAAGGCGTCCCCACGGTATCTCAGGGTTCACTTGTGGATGCATCAAGGATCCGTGGTTAGCTCAAGGGTAACACATGGTTTAGCTCAGAGGTATCACTCTCCAGACATTTTATTCTTGTAGATTCTAGTTGAAAATATCGTGAAACATAATGAATTTTATACTCGCCGGTTTTAATCCGTTGATGCGTGTTCGTCGTTGTGAGTTATCCGGACTGACTGGCCAGCTTGAGATGTGGATGACACTGAATCAGGGGCGATTGCAGCGTTGTTTTGCAGTGTATCGAGATCATCTCCCGCAGCGATTGGTGTGGACGTCATGTCTGTGGTAATTCCCGTTGTGATGGGCTGCATGGTATTAAAGTTGTTTGCTGGTACTCCTGAAGTGTTCAATGAGGCAGGGCCTATCAGCCTGGTACTGCCCTGCGCTGTTCCAGTCGTGACAGGTTGAACCGAAGTCGATGAGGATGTGGTTGGGACCAGAGCTTGTTCTGATCCCACTTCTGATGACGGAGAAAGCACCTCCGGAGTGTTTTTAAAAAGTGTGACGTCAGCATTGCTGACGTCACAATTGTTGTTTTCATGATGATCACTCATTTTTGGGTCCTCGAAGTAAAACTTCACAAGTACTTTTATAAGCTTCGTATATTCAACGAGCAGCGTAACAACGTCACAAAGAGGTCCGTACTGTACGGCGACTCGAGAGCGACTGAGACGAGCACCTTTTTTTTTTTTTTTTTGTTTTTTTTTTTTTTTTTTTTTTTTTTTTTTTTTTAGAACGGACTAATGCTGTTTGCCTCTACCGGCATTTACAGCGTCACCGGACGGTTGGCGAGCGCAGATGGCACTCAGCCAGATGCGGGCGCAGAGGGCGCACCGCCTAAGGCGAGCGTTGAAGACGCTTCGCCGCAAGGAGAGGAGTAGGCGACTTGCTCAAGGGCACCACTAGGGTACGGACCTCGGCTTGGGCCGTCGCCAGGAGAGAGGGGAGTAGGAGAGAATCGCCCCGGTACATAAGTGTACCGTTGAAAGTGGGCCCTATGAATTTTAACTCTACGACTATTTGGAGAGAATCTAACCAAGACATAACTTTTGCCTCGAGCTCGCCGGCGAGCTCGGTGTTTGACTGTGTTTACCACTAAATCATAACCTTGTGTACCTCGCCTCCTCCCATTTCCGCGACATGGGTCCACACCGCGACCAGGATCGTCGCGTTGTGCACTCATGACTGTACTTTGGGTGGGGCTACAATAAGAAAGTGTAATACCTCGCCCACAGCCATGGTGGCTGGGACTACTTAGAAAACCAGTGTTACCTCGTCCGCAGCCATTTGCTGGGCCGGAGGATACATCGCGACCGGGGCCGCGGTGTATACTCCCACCCGCACCGTGGCTGGGACTACAATCGTGTGAGTGTGAATTACCTCGACTGCGACTGGGGCTGCGAAGAAGATCTCGGCCGGAGCCTACAATGCGATCGGGATCACAGCCCTGGTCGGGTCTACAACCATTACCGGGGTTCCCTTGGGACGACGCTAAAGCTGCCGAAGTAACGGCTGCGATGGGGTCGTCCGGGTCACCCAAAATATGCCTTGGACGGCGACGGGGGGGAAGGAAGTGGGGATCGGTTATGTCAGTGGAGTAGTTCGCCGCTTCGACCACGAGGGGATTCGAGTGGTGGGGAGCTTTGTCGAAGTGGCGGCGGGAGCAGTCTTTCATATACTGCGTAATAGAGGGGAGGGTGAAATCGCAGTGCAGTTCGGCGTTCCGCAAGTACCACGGAGCGCCCACTGCCCTGCGCATAAAGCGATTCTGAATCACTTGAAGTTTGTGGAGGTCGTGTTTCTGAGCATGGGCGAACGCTACAGATGCGTAAGTCATGATTGGGCGGATGCAAAGTTTGTAAAGAGTCGTCTTATTTCTAAGAGACATTTTACTGTTTTTGCCTATGAGGGGATTAAGACGACCCATAATGAAGGCCGCCCTATTGCGAACAATCTGGATGTGTTTCGCGAAAGTGAGTTGGCAATCAAGGGTGACGCCCAGGTATTTGGCAGATTTAGCCCAAGGGATGGGTTCGCCGAATAGGACTATGGGTGACGGCATGAGATTTCGCCGGGTCTCAGTGAAGTACACTGCTGCACTTTTGCTAGGATTTACTGCAATCCGCCATTTACGAAACCATGCACCGATTACGGTGATGGCTCGTTGGATGGCGCATCTCTGCCTGACCTTGAACCAGCCAGTAGAGTAGATTGCAGTATCATCCGCAAACTGAGCGATCTGAACATTAGGTTCAGATCGTGGGATGTCGCTGGTGTACAGCGAGAAGAGAATGGGTGAGAGTACAGAGCCCTGAGGGACACCTGCGTGAATGGGATGCGGGGAGGAGAGCGTTCCCTCGGTGCGATAGCTAAACGTTCGATCCCTGAGAAAGTCTTGTAAGATGAGTACAAGACGGTCTGGCACACCCAGTTGGTACAGCTTGAATATCAAGCCGTTGTGCCAGACTTTGTCGAACGCTTTCGCTACGTCGAGGAAGACAGCTATGGTCCCTTGGGGCTTTGGTTTCTTATTGAAACCGCCTAGGATGTGCTCCGTTACGCGGTGCACTTGTTGGACGCAAGAGTGTTTGGCTCTAAAACCAAATTGCTCATCGGGAAGGAGGTTATTGGACCTAACGTGGGACCAGAGTCGGTTCACAATGAGCCGCTCGTAAATCTTCCCCAGAGAGCTGAGGAGACTTATGGGACGGTAGCTGGAGGGCTCGGCTGCCGGTTTGCCTGGTTTGTGAATACCAATGACAATGGCATGCTTCCAAGTGTCTGGGAAGGAGCAGTTGCTCATAGCCGCATTGAAGATGCTAACTAAGAGATGGACTAGTGGGACTGAGAAGTGTTTAATCACCTTGTTGCTGATACCATCAGCACCAGGGGATTTACGGGTCTTGAGGCTCTTGATCAGAGACACAACCTCGGATGATTTTACCGGTGGGAGGAGTGGGAGGTCAGAGATGGACATAGAGCTTTTACGTTCGACTTCAGATTCCACCGAATCGAGGTGTTTCTGGTCGACGTGATCTACATTTAGAGTACACTGAGCCTCAAGGCTATCAGCTAAACACTCGGCTTTGTCTTCGTCAAGGAACGCTATGGAGAGGGGAGGTGGCCTAATGAGTGGAGGCATTGTCTGTTGTCCGTCAGATTTCAGAGTTCGAGCCAACTGCCAGTATGCCTGGTGAGTTGGCTCAATCTCTGACAGTTTGTCGTCCCACCTTTGATCACGCAGCTCACTCATGCGTTTCCTTACAGCACGCTGTAAATAGCGCATGGTGGCTTTGTTCTCTGGGGTTGGCATCGAGTCATACGCCCTAGTGGCGGCGTTCTTAGCTGTCAGTAACCTCCTCGCACCCTCGGGCAGTTCAAAGCGGCGACCATCCGCCACTTGGACCTGCTTTGAGGTTTCACCTACTGCGGTGCGGAGGTGGTCACTGAGAGCCTCGATCGCAATTGACACGTCTTCTACTGTCTGTATGTCATCGGGGATTCTATCGAGAGCGGGTGAACTGATAGCTTGGAGGGATTCCCCCAGTTGCTTCCAGTTCACTACCGTTCTAGTGATAGGGGTTATGTCCGTCGGGTCGGGGCCTAATTTCAACAATACAGGGCGGTGGTCTGAAGTCAGTTCGTGTAACACTTCTATAGAGCGCAACCGGAGGGTGACGTTCTTGAGAAGTGCTATGTCAAGTATGTCTGGTCGTTGGTTGTCAACATAGGGGTATCTTGTGGGCTCCAGAGGGGAGAGAATATCAAAGTTTAAGTGGCTGACCAATCCTTCAAGGATTTTACCATTACTATTGTTACTAGTACAGTTCCATATGACATGTTTACTGTTGAAGTCACCGATCAGAAGGACGGAGCTTCCTAGAGAGAAGAGGGCTTCCAAGTCTGTCTGTAATAGTTCTTTACCAGAGGGGAGGTAACATGAGGCTATGATGACAGGTTGATGACCTGACATCGCTAGAAAGCAAACAGAGGCTTCTAGTATTCTAAGTGGTGGAGTAACAATTGGGATACAGTGCAGAGCTCTTTTGTAATAGATGAGAGTGCCACCTTTTGGGGTGGCCACTCTATCATTACGGACCAAACGGTAATTTGCAAACCTAGGGTTCGCTGTACCTGGTTTCAGAAAGGTCTCCTGCACGCATAGGATATCGACCTGATGGGTCTTACAAAATTCGTGAACTTCGTCCTTTTGACTAGAGAGGCCGTCAGCGTTGAAAGTCGCTACGGTGACTGAGTGGGGCTTAATTCGTTTCGGTGTACTATCCATATTGGATGATACCTAAGAAACGCTGGGGAGGGCGTAGCGCCTCACTGCGCTGATTAGACCCGCGTGTGTGAGCGTGGCTCGCAAGCGGTCTTGGTCGTTTGTGGCAGTACGAAGTTTGTGCGCGAATGCACGTACTTCGTCCACGTCTATGACCATCGCGTAGTCCATGACAAGGGCTATGTCGGCCGCCAGGTCAGATTGACCTGGGGCGTCCATGAGCCCAGCCATTGGAGGCCTAGAGAGTGGCGGTTTGGGCTTAGGAGCCGGCGCGCTGGCAGGGGCCGGCGGGCGGGCGGGGGTGAGGGGGGCGCTTGCTTGTACCATGCTCAAGGGCTTGGACCAAGCGTTGCGCGCGGGCGCGGGCGCGGGAACAACAGGTGTTGCATGCGGTGCGGGTGTAAGGTTAGGCTTAGGGCCGTTCCCTTGTGAGCGGGTAGTGACCGGGCGAGGAGGGGGAATAGGCCTCCTAGCCGGCCCACTGGGTGCGCGGGGTGCCTTAGGGCAACCGCGGTAGTTGGCGGTATGTCCCTGTGTGCCGCAGAGGACACAACTAGGCGGGTCTGATGAGTCCCTAGTGCGAGAACACTGGGCTGTCCCGTGATCCCCTAGGCACTTGACGCACCTCGGGCGGGCGAAACAGAATCGGGCGGCATGCCCGTACAATTGGCAGTTATGACACTGGCCAGGTGCTCGGTTTCGGAATGGGGGTTGAACGGTGATCCCCGAGAGGTTCACAACCGTTTTAATATTGAAAATCGCTTTGCCCTCTGGCGTGCGATTGAGGATGACCAATAGTAGGTCGTAGGGTTTGCGATCTTTGCCACTGTACATGCGGTGGCATTCGCGGACGGGGTAGCCTTGCGCCTTTAAGTCGGCGAGGACACTGTCGGTTTGCACCTCTTTTGGTACTCCGCGTATGACAACGCGTAGAACCTTCTCTTCCTCGAGAGCATAAGTATGAAAGCTTATGCTCTCGTTTTTGAGAAGTCGAGTAAGCGCCCTATGGTCGCTTGGGGTAGGCACCTGGACTTTAATACCCAGTTGGGTTGAGCGGGCGCTGGTATATTGGATCTTACGATCCGTCAAAAGTCGTGAGACCATGTCCCACTTCGCCTTGTCCTGAAGGAACAGCGGCGGCGGCGGTTTCTCGCGTCTAACTGACGCTCCTTGAGAGGAGACGTCGCGTTGAGACGCGGCGATGCTTGCGGGAGCATCGGAGTGAGCGAGAGGGTCGCGGGAGGTGGGAGCGAGAGAGCCTGATGGCTTCGCTCCCGGGGCGGTGCAGGCCGCTTTGGGTGGCGGGGAGGGAGCCTCTGAGGCGGCTTTGGGGACGCGCTTTCTCTTTCCGACGGTAGTGAACCCGTCGTTGGAGATGTTGCCAACAGAGTTAGCGCGGGAGCGGGAGAACTCTACATCCATCTCATTCTCCGAGTTGGATGCCGAATCGTAGGCGCGTTCGTACTCAGTCCGAAGGACTGGAGAGCGATCGCGGGGTGGTAAAGGTGCGCGGGGAGCGCGGGGCGCATAGGGCGCAGGGTCGGGGGAGAGAGGGCTATCTAACGGCTTGAACGCCGAAGAACCGAAGGGCGCCCTCGGAGGGAGGGAGCCGGAGGAGGGAATTTGGGAGTCCGTGAAGCGGGGTCTCTCTTTAAAGTCCCTATTGGACTGGAGATACTCGGACAGCATGTCCGGGTAGCAATTTGACACCCACGAGGCGAACGCCTGAGGCGAAACGCCTTGCGGGAGGCTCATAGCGGGGGAGGGAGATAGTAGAGACATCTCGAGGGGAATACTCGAGATGCGAGTGAGGGGTGAGTGACACTCCCGCCGGGTACAGGCGGGAGAGTGAGTGCCTAGGTGTCCCTACTGTGTGCCCTCTGCCAGTCTTATTGTGCAGAGGGATGTGTGCCTTAACGCGAGGCCCTAGCTGCTCCGGGGGCGAGGAGAGAAGACCGAGTAAAACCCGGCTTCCAACCAAACACTTGCCCAGAGAATAGGAGAGTAGGATAGGGTAGGGTGGGAAGGAGATACCTGCCGTCGGCGAGGGGAGACCCCAAGGCCGGTGAAGGCAGGCCCGTCCGGTTTTAGCCGTTCCCTCCCACGCTCAGGAGGGAAAGGCTTGACGCACCGGGTCCGCGCCCAACTGGGTGGCGTTAACACCGCAAGGATCGTCCAGAAGACCACGTGAAGCGTGGATTTGTTTGACTCGACTTGGAAATTTAAAATTGAAAAATTAAAAATCGAAACTAGAGTTCGCTCTGAGAAGAGCGGTTTTGATTAGACAATGAACAATAGGCGATTGATGTGTCGAAGCGCTCTTACAAGAGCGCGCTTCTTCTGCGACGCGAGCCGAGCCGAGCCGAACGCCTCCGTGCGCCGAACGGTACACGAAGCGGTGGCTTGACGTCGAATCTGCACACAGAAAATCCACTATTAGCGAAGTCCAACACTGAATCCTCTTCAATCGAAACGATACAGGTAACCGGCACTAAAAGCGCAAGCACTTTTAGGCCGATCGGAATATTCTCGGGGAGCACTTGAGCGCACGTCCGTCCCACTCGAGCGCGCTGACCGGAATGAGACGTGCACCTTTTTTTTTTTTTTTTTTTTTTTTTTTTTTTTTAGGAAGGACATAGAGCTTTTTGCCACTACGGGCATTAAAAGCGACACAGGACTGTTGGTGAGCGCACGCAGCACTCAACCGAGGGACAACAAGGGCGCATAAAGCGCTAGACAACGACAAGGGCGAACCCTTGCCTAGTAGGGAATAGAGGTGCCGGTAGCCGCCAGCACTGTCTGAAAGAAAACAAAACACAGGTTAATGAAATAAAACACAGGTTAATATTGATGATACTTATAAACTTTTAATCGAAAATCGATACGTTACCTTTACCTTAATACGCATTACAAAAAACGCAAAATATAATACAGGTTACCTTGTGTCTGATTTAGGATTATTTCGAAGTCGCTTACGACGACCTCGATGTCTAACTGTGAAGACTGGAAATCCAAAATCAGACATATTACCTCTCGTGGCTCGGCGAGTAGACCCTGAAATACCTGAAATACCAATATTACCAGGAGGCTGACTGATCGACACCAGAGCTGTCGTGATGGGGTCGTCCGGGTCATCCAGGAGGTGTCGTGGGCGGCGGCGTGGCGGGGTGAAGTATGGATCTGATGTGTGTGTTGAGTAGTTAGCGGTTTGCACCACTAGTGGGTTGGGATGGTGTGGGGCCGCATCGAAGTAGCGGCGAGAACAGTCTTTCATGAACTGTACGATAGAGGGGAGTTCTAGGTCGCAGTGGAGGTCAGCGTTCCGTAAGTACCACGGTGCGCCTACTGCCTTGCGGGTAAAGCGATTTTGAATCACTTGAAGTCTATGAATGTGCCTATCTGAAGCATGACCGAACGTCACAGACGCGTAGGTCATGATTGGACGAATGCAAGTTTTGTAAAGTGTCACCTTATTTCTAAGGGACATTTTACTACTCTTGCATATAAGGGGATTGAGGCGACCTAGGATAAAAGCTGCCCTATTGCGAACACTTTCAATGTGTTTAGCGAAGGTGAGGCGCCTGTCAAGGATTACGCCTAGATATTTGGCGGACGTAGCCCATGGTATCGGTTCGCCAAAATACATAATGGGTTCTGGCGGTTTCCGTGGACCAGCACTCTCGTGAAAGTACACTGCTGTACTTTTCTCTGGGTTGATAGCGATACGCCATTTGCGGAACCATGTTCCTACATGGTGCAGGGCGTTTGTGACCGACTTTCTCTGCCTGGTCTTGAACCAGCCAGTGCAGTAGAGTGCAGTGTCGTCTGCAAACTGAGCAATCTGAACATTGGGTTCGGATCGTGGGATGTCGCTGGTGTACAGCGAGAAGAGGATGGGTGAGAGTACAGAGCCCTGAGGGACTCCTGCGTGAATGGGGTGAGGGGAGGAGAGCTGTCCCTCTACGCGGTATTGAAAGCTACGATCCCTGAGAAAGTCTTGTATTATGAGTACAAGACGGTCTGGCACACCGAGTTGGTACAGCTTGTAGATCAAGCCGTTGTGCCAGACTTTATCGAAGGCTTTCGCTACATCGAGGAAGACCGCTACTGTCCCTTGAGGCTTTGGCTTCTTATTGAAGCCCTCGAGTATGTGCTCCGTGATGCGGTGCACCTGTTGGACGCATGAGTGTCTGGCCCTAAAGCCAAACTGCTCGTCAGGAAGCAGATTGTTGGATTTGACATGGGACCAGAGTCGATTCACAATGAGTCGCTCATATATTTTCCCCAAGGAGCTGAGGAGACTGATAGGGCGGTAGCTAGTTGGCAGTGAGGCCAACTTGCCTGGTTTACGAATGCCAATTACAATGGCATGTTTCCAGGTGTCTGGAAAAAAGCAGTTATTCATAGCCGCATTGAAGATGCTGACTAAGAGATGGATTAGTGGGACTGAGAGGTGTTTCAGCATTTTATTACTGATACCATCAGATCCAGGGGATTTGCGGGATTTTAGATCCTTGATCAGGTCGACCACTTCAGAAGATTTGATTAGTGGGAGGGGTGGGAGGTCTGAGATGGGCACAGAGCTTTTACGTTCGACTTCAGAGTCAACCGTATAGAGGTGACCCTGGTCTACGTGGTCTACATTGAGAGTACACTGATTTTCTAGACTATCAGCTAAACACTCGGCCTTTTCATCGTCAAAGAATGCTAGGGGTAGAGGTGGGGGCCTAAGGAGGGGAACCATAGTCGTCTGTCCATCCGATTTCATAGCTCGTGCCAACCGCCAGTACGCCTGGTGGGTTGGTTCGAGTTCTGATAAGGTGTCGTCCCACCTTTGATCACGCAGCTCACTCATGCGTTTCCTCACAGCACGCTGAAAGTAGCGCATGGTGGCCTTGTTTTCGCGGGTTGGTGTCGAGTCATATGCCCTTGTGGCTGCGTTCTTGGCTGTCAGCAGCCTCCTCGCATCCTCGGGCAGTTCAAAGCGACGGTCATCCGCCACCTTGATCTGCTTTGAGGATTCACCTAGTGTGGTGCGGAGGTGGTCGCCGAGAGCTTCGATCGCCAAGGAGACGTCATCAACAGTCTGTATATCGTCAGGTATCCTATCCAGAGCGGGTGAACTGATCGCTCGGAGGGACTCCCTCAAAAGCTTCCAGTTCACGACCGTTTTGGTGATAGGGATAGAGTCAGTCGGGTCAGGGCCGAGTCGAAAGATGACTGGGCGGTGGTCAGAGTCGAGTTCGTGTAACACCTCTACGGCGCGTATGCGGAGGCTTACATTCCTAAGAAGGGCAATGTCAAGTATATCAGAAAGTCGTTGTCGTTCCTGGTTGGGATATCTTGTGGGCTCCAGAGGGGAGAGGACATCAAATTCTAGTACGTCGACTAGTGAGTCTAGGATCTTACCGTTGGGGTTAGTTTGGGAGCAATTCCAAAGGATATGCTTACTGTTAAAGTCACCCATCAAAAGGATGGAGTCACCCATAGAAAATAGCGCTTCCAAGTCGCTGCGTAGCAAGACTTTATTCGGAGAGAGATAGCATGAGGCTATGATGACAGGTTGATGACCTGTCATCCCTAACAGGCAAAGTGACACCTCTAAGTTAACTAGAGGGGGAGGTACTAAAGGAATGCAGTGTAGAGACCTTTTGTAGTAGATAAGTGTTCCGCCTCCATGGGTCATTCTATCGTTACGGACTAACCGGTAATTAGCGAACCTAGGGTCTGCTTTTCCCGGTTTCAGGAAAGTTTCCTGAATGCATAGGACATCGACCTGATGGGTCTTACAGAATTCGTGAATTTCATCACGTTGACTAGAAAAGCCGTTAGCGTTGAAGGTGACTAACGTAACTGCGCGGGGTTTTACTCTTGTTGTTGTACAATCCATATTAGTTGTACTAGTGAGTGTTTGGGACTGAGTAGCGCTTAATGGCGCCGATAACTCCCGCGTGCTCGAGCGTAGCTCGTAGGCGGTCGTTTTCGGATTTTGCCGTACGAAGTTTGTGTGCGAACATTCGTACTTCATCTAAATCAATAGCCATGGCGTAGTCCATGACTAATGCTAGGTCTGCCGTCAAGTCAGATTGGCTTTGTTCGCCCAGCTCAGCTATTGCAGCCTTTGGTAAGGCCGGAGTGGGCTTGCGGGCAGGGGCAGGGGGAGGAGACGAGCACCTACAGTGCGACCGTATTTATAGGACTCGGCGCACGTGCACGAGTTTACAAGTTTGTTGGTAAAGTATTGAAATTACAATCATAACATTAATTTTACATCGCAATCAACTCAAAAATAATCAACTGATGATTTATAAACTATTTTTAGGGCAATCAAATGATTAAACTTAATTATTCTCGACGAACTGTTGTAGTTGCGCCGATATATATGATTATTAATATCTACCAACTAAATACTGTACTGCTAGGAAATTTGCGTCTTTGGCCATAACTTACTAAAACTCATCCACTTACCGCAAAGCACCGTCTAGGAATCTCATTAGAGCTCGAGTGTAGATGTCTTATCATCTCTAGACAAACTCATAAATTCTGTAATACACGCTTTGCACACCTATCACGAATTTCATGAATAATGTTCTCACATGAATCATAGCTTACAGTGATAAATCTACTTAATTTAACAGCACATCCATGAAATATTACCGAGTACTTAATTAACTTGTAACGAAGTAAGTGGTGAATTTATAAATGTTATTGTAGTTTTAATAGCTATTTATTCATAATTGAGAATATTAATGACAATTTTATTCCTAGTTCGTCACATTTAATATATTTTCGTAGAAACTACATAAGTATATCAAATTGAACTCAATTATAACGATCAACTTTAAGTAGATAATACAAACGATGTTATAATAAAAAGAGGTAGATATGGTAAGCACGTATAAAGACGGCAACAACAAATTTGGCTGTACAGCCACATTTTGTATTTGAACGATATATGCTATCAGTCATAGAATGAGGTCTAAGAACCTCAGCAAATCACGATTTGTATGCGCGAAACCTGGGACAACATTGACTTCGCGTCAGTTCTAACATAACTAATCTACCTCTTTTAATAAAAGATCATTGGGTAATATGTTCTATTGATAACACTCATTTCAATATCACACCTTAATGTTCCATATGCTAATGTTCCACAAACAGCAGATTCATATTTCAATGTTTCTATTCAATTTAACCACACACGTTGCAGTTCCTGGAAAAGTAGGTAGATTTCTGCGAAATATATTGTATTATTGGCCAAATATGGCGAATCGCCATTCTACGGGTTAATTATCAATGAAAGAATATTAAGTCTACGATTAAAACTATGAATTAATACTTCTAGCGTAGGATTGTATTTTATACGATATCATTATAACAATGAAATTTCTATTGTATCCGGCCGTGTGACCTTTGATGGATCAAACTTCATCATGATTATCATAGCTCTTCAGCCTTTTTTACCTATTAAGATATATGCTTTGTTTTAAGGCTTCCTGTCCATTACAAATGGCCGTAACCTGACCAATTGGTAGGTAACTAATTCCAGTGATTTTCTCTGCAACGCCACTCTTGCTACACATAGTACACATTATTGATCTGCTAAAGCCCAGTACTTTTGAATATACACATAAAAACACTAGAGTAGTAGAGAGCTACATATCCAATTCACATACGTCACGTCATGTCTTCAGCCTATTGGCTGGTTGAAGCGTCGAGCTTCAGCTCCTTGCTTCTGCTGAACCTCGAAAGGCGTCTACCTCTCGGTATCTCTTCCACTGCGCAGGTTGTATTCTACAACTCACTGCGCAGGGTATGTGATGCACTTGCGTGCTTTCTATTAATATTTTCTATATGTTTGTTTTATGTTTAAATTTCATAATTATTCTGCTGCTCCTGCTGGCGCGCTACTTACCTCCGGAGTCTCCGTGTCATCCGACATCAGGAGCTCACGGGGCAGTCCACGCCAGTTCATTGGGGCGTCCGGGGATCTGGCATGTAAAGGTGCTATCCCGTGGAGGTGCGAGTGTGGTCCGTTGTCTGCCTTATCAAACATCTTACGGGCCAACCGGATCCCAAACGCCTCCACGAATTCCAGATTGAGGTCATTTGCTATTATATCGTTCCTTACGTAGCGCCCTGCCCCCACGACGATACGCAAGGCGATATTCTGCTGTCTTTGCAGTATTTGTTTATTGTTTTTGGAACAGAGTTGATACCATGCTGGGGCGGCAAAGGTCAGTCTTGACCGTATGTACGACTTATATATACCCAGCTTGGTGCGAAGTTGTAAATTGGACGCAAGCACGGGTCGGAGCATAGCTCTGGCTTTCCTTGCCGTACTAACCACGTATTGCGTCTGCTCTTCCACTGTCAATCTTTTGTCTATGTTTACTCCAAGGTATCGACAAGAACTCCTCCATTCAATTGTCTTGACCTTGGAGTTTAAGCTGTGGTGGATGATTGTAGTTCCCGCTGACAAGTAGAGCGGCGCTCTTCCCCACGTTGACCGCCATCCTCCACCTGTCAAGCCATTCAGGGAGTATGTTGAGGAGCCTCTGCATCTTGTCGGCAGCTCCTTTAGAAAGAAGTGATGAGGCCATATACGCGCTGTCATCTGCGAAGAGTGCAATCATAACATCCCTTTCCCCCTCACGAATAAAGTCGGCCAGGGTAGGGATGTCATCTGTGTACAACGCGTACAGGGTTAATGAGAGGCAGCTGCCCTAAGGACTCCTGCTTCTATCATCTTGATGTCGGAGTTTTTGTCCTCCACTGTTACATAGAATGATCTATTGTACAGGAAGGACGCAATGATGCAAACAAACTGTTGGGGCAATTCTGTGCGTAACAGTTTGTAGAGGAGGCCTTCGTGCCACACTATATCGAAGGCCTTCTCCACATCCAGGAACACAGCCACCGTATGTCTTTTGCTGTTCATCTCGTACGCCAAATGGTTCAGCACCCTTGCCAGTTGGAGGGTGGTCGAATGGAAACTCCTGAAACCAAACTGTTCGTCTCTGGGTTTTATGTACGGTCTGATTCTTCGTAACAATAACCGTTCGAACAGCTTGGCCAGGTGGGGCAGGAGCGATATGGGCCGGTATGCGTCCGCCCTTCTGCGGCCCTTCCCTGGTTTTGGTAGCATTATCACCTTGGCTCTCTTTCAGGACTCCGGGAAATAACCAGTCCTCAGTATCCCGTTATAGAGCCTTGATAATGCTACAATACCTTTCCTGAGTAGCTGGTGAATCGCTGCTATGGGCAGATCATCATGGCCAGCCGCCTTCTTTCTGGGTAGCCTCTTTATTGCCTTCGCTACTTCAGCTGGCGAGATGAAGTCGTCGCCCTTCAAGGATGCTGTGGGCTGTTCCAGGAACACTCTCACTCTCTCAGATACTGTGGTGTGGTGAGCGAGGGTTGCACTGGAAACTTCTCTCCTTACAGGGTGAGGCTTGAATTGAACATCGAGCTGCCCAGCTAGTATATCAGCTCTATATCTTGGTCCGTATTTCCTCTCGCCATTTCCATCCCACAGTGGATAGATTGGCTGCGGTGTATTGGTAAGCCTTTTATTTAAGCTATGTAAGCTTGGTATGTTTTCGCCTGCTTGGTCAATGGTCATCTGCCAAGTGGCGCCTCGCCAGATCTCCACTGCTTCAGATACTTTGGCGGTAATCTGGTTGAGTCTGGTTTTAATTGTTGGACATCTCGTTTCTGCCCAACACTTATCTTATATCTTTTTTGTTGGAAATCTCTTTGAAGGGCGAGTGGCAAATCAACCCTTCTGTGCAAAGCTGGTTTCTCAGTAGCCGCTTCTTTGGCAGCCTTCATTACTGTTGTAATGGCTATTGTCTCTGCTTCAACTTGTTCCGCTGTTGTGAGTGGGCCTATTGCTATACCGCTCAACTTCATTGCATATATTTTCCAATCGGTCCTGGTAATTGGTTTTCATCCCCTGGGACTGATGGTTGAGCTGATAGTTACTAATATTGACAGGTGAGGTTGGTCCAATTCATATAGTGCCTCCACTTTGATGACGCCCCTCACACCCTGATGTGTTACAATATCTATGACGTCCGGTAGGCAGTTGGGGTTTGTTGGAATGTGAGTGGGTTCATCAGGTCCCATTATTTCAAAATTGTTGATTTCTGCTGTTCTATAGAGTTTTGCACCCGGACCACTGATCAGGCGTGACTCTTGCCGTCAGATCCCTAGACACTATTATTGCACCAAACGCAAATAATAAGTATGTAAAAGTAAATTCGCTTTTGTTGCTATTAAACTACATATTTACAGTTTTTCGATTTTTCCCTTCATATGTAATACATTGCTTCTTGCCGAATTTGATGATGCTAGGTTGACAGGAAGTATCCCATAGGTTGTCATTCCCTGATATTGCAAAATATGCAAAAAAATACGATAAACGGTATCTTTTGAATGCTTTGACTTTCAAGTTTGATTTTTACACAGCTAAAAGTAACCGTTTATTTGGTATAAATTTCAACTCGATACCTTTAGGCGTTCTTGATAAAAAGGGTCTTGACAGACAGACAGACAGACAAGAAACTGATCCTTTAAGGGTTCTTCTTTTCTTTTGAGGTACCGAACCATAAAAAACAAGATTATTGCATATTACCATCTTATATTAGGTACATTTCAAGGAGTGTGCTTTGTATAAACACATCCTCTCATAAACACTTTTTCTTGTAGACCCCAATAGTATGTCTACATGTATCAAAATTTTGTCTCAAACTACGATAAAACTACGTCAAAAGCAAACGTTTTGGTTTCTGTTCCGATATTTTTACACACGATTATGACAATAAATGTCTGCCATATTTCAAATACAATACGAATCTGCCATCGTACTCGAACTGATGCCAAAACCTGAGTAATTCGAGCGCCGGCGACAGAATGACACATCTACGCGTAGTTTCTGTGTGTAACAGCATGTATCTTTATAAATAGCATAATTTTACTATCACTCATAGTCCGTGATAATGCTGTCAAAGGCGAAGACCCATAATGCCGAATTGCTTTCATTTCCAAAATAAGTGTTTCTTTGAATAATGATTTCTTAGCCTTTCGCGATTATTATACTTTAAAATAATTAACATCAACCCTTAAAGTAGCTTAAAAATAAAAATATTTGGCGACAAATCGAGAGGAAAAAGCGCGCGAAAATTCACCATTTAAAAAATTTGCGTGCGCCGCAAACGTTTGCATGAGTAAAATCGTAGTAAAACAGCTATTTTTATGTTATCTGTTTCTTTTTAGTCAAATTATAGAGGTAAAGTCAACCGAAAAATACATAAAAACTTGAACCGCAACAAAAAAATAACAAATGAAATAAATTCCACAAAGCCCAATTGTATCTCTCATGCAGGTGTAAAAGGAGTAAACATACAAACATAACGGTATAAATAGACTTTCAAAACCTATACTACCTATTTTATAAATTATCCATAATAAATCCACAAATTGTCATACAAACATATACTCTAACGCTAACCAAATAGTAAAATAAATCTCAAAATCGTAGTCCCACTCGTTATCAAAACAATATGGCGGCTGCCTTTATCAAATTACGGGAATTGCTCACAAAACCATAATAATATATAAGAGGATTATAAGCTTTTTCTTAGGTTTTTACCTCGAAATGGTACTTATAAAAACAATACACTAGCACGCGCACACCTGCGAAAGTTTAAGAGATATGGTATCGACGCCCATTGTTTTTTTACTAGCCTACTGATAACCAAAATAATTTATATTTCTATGTAAAAATGATTTCTAGAACTTATTAGTATTCAAAAAACTTCTAATAAACCGAAATGTATTATATATATGAACAGTTAACGTTTATGTTCAGTCCAGATATGGGTTTTGACTGCGGTACACCGGTGTACCAGCGCCGCTTTATGCAATGTATAGATTTGGCCACCGGTGTACCGGCGCGGGTCTATAGGTTAAACGGATTAAATCGTGTATAATTTAATGTTATTTTAAACCGAAGTTTCGAACACTTTTCAGTGAACATGGTCGGGTAGACTGTAGACACGTATAGTTATTAAAAGATTTTTCTTTTGCCGCCTATCATATTTCTATCAAAGCGTTCCCGATGGAACGCAGTCACACTTAGTGTCCAGAAGACTTGCAGTATTGTGCTGGCTTTGGGATTTTATTAGTAATGGTATTTTTTTTATTTCTTTCGGCACATAGCGGTTCTCCCTAGCTAGATTTTGTGGGTTATCGATCCGGATGTAGGGGTTGAATTTATCCAGAACATGCTCATATACTGCAGACTTGGTCGAGCGTCTGTTCTTCATCTCAGCTATATTTCTTCTTGTCCGCGTTAAAGAGTATATACTGTCCCGTTGACTCGTGATTCGCCATATTTGTCCAATAATACAATAGATTTCGCAGAAACCAACCTACTTTTCCAGGAACTGCAACGTATGTGGTTAACGCGGACAAGGAGAAAAATTGGTGTTTGAAAGCGATTAAAAACAACCTTCTTTCAATAGAGCATAGTTTAGAATAGTTTCCAACAGGTACTTTTGGAAATGTACATAGAGGAAGGCCTATATGATCAGCGGACGTCCTGCTGAGACGGTGATGATGATTCGACATTATATAGAAGAAAAGATGCTTGGAATACTCCACTTCTGGCAAGCTGTCTGTCCACCCATAAATGTAATATTTGTAGTAACTAAGTAGAAACATTGTAAACATCTATATAAAAAGAATGGCCCCGAGCTTCTTGCCGCTTCTTCTCGGTGGGTTCTATATATTTTGGAACGCGGCGGTAGAGTCTTTAAAGTACATTATAATGAAAAGTTGACGTTCATAAGTGCGTCTTTGATGCCTAAATTGAATAAATGATTTTGACTTTGACTTTGATGATGATAATGAATATTTGCCCCAGTTAGATAACTAACTGTGCCATCTACAAAAAATAAATGAACAAAGAATAATATAATATATCTGTTATACTAGTATAACTGATAATCACAGTAAAAACTGTGATTACTATATTATTATAATGATGGTGACTTGTTCTCGTTGATTTAGTCGGATAATATATTTATTTATAGTTAATAATGTGTGTGAGTGCGTGTATGTTAAAACTGTAGATAATATTTATGCATGTGTTAGTGAAGTAATTATTGCGTATGTGTGAACGTGGTATAACATTGAGTGGTGTTATTGATGAACTTGTCAGATGATTCATTTTGGAGAGGATGAATAGAGGTGCTTTTCCTTGAGTTTAATCTTAACGAAAATACCAGTTTAAATATAGAAGTAGGGTAACGTAGTGCTGGAATTTTGGTATGATTAATTGGGTATTTATAATCTTCATGCCGTGATATCACGCTGATATTATTTCATGAATAACAATACGTATCATCTAGGGGCAGGCTTAGTCCATATCGACTTGTTACTGGCCGGTTGGTACAATTGTTAACACTGCCTTCTGAGCTGCTGGTCCCGGGTTTGATTCCAGGACAGGTAAAGGCTTTGTGTGTAAGTACATGTTGACCAGAATCTGGGTGTGTGTATGTACGAGTATATACGTTTGTATTTCGGTCATCAGGTTATCATAGCACAGGCTCTGAACAGACTGGAACATAAACACCTTATTGTACAGATGTTGTCCATAAAAATCGGCTGTCGGCTATATATGTGAGGGAGTGGGCATATTTGTTACTTTTTCGAGCTGATGACTTTTAAATAGTATTTTACACTACAAAAGTAGCACGCAGAACAGATGGCCGATGGAGCCGAAAGGTTCTGGAGTGGAGACCACGCACCGGCAAGCGCAGAGTAGGTCGACCACCGACACGGTGGACAGACGACCTGATAAAGGTCGCAGGACGACGTTGGATGCAGGCTGCTTTCAACTGGTCCTTTTGGAAAATCATGGGGGAGGCCTATGTTCAGCAGTGGACGTCCTACGGCTGAGATGATGATGATGATGACTACAAAAGTTTGATCTATCCATATCAAGCCGCTTACCATAAGGTTAAATTGTAGTCAAACGAATATTATACACATAAAACAACATATAACAGTGTCATCTAGAGCTTTATAGATCTGCGCGGAACTGTACTGCGCTTGTCACCCCGAGACGAGATTTTTAGTCTTTTGGGTCCGTAATTTCTCTTACTACAGTAAAATTACAGGGCGGCCATTCTATTGGCTTGCGCAGTGTTACTTCGCACTTCGAATATCTGGCATTGCAGTGGATCCAATACCGCATAATAGGCCAACTACCTTGCAATAAGTCTGGTTTCATTGCCTCTTTCGATTCGCGTACCCATGGCAGAGGGAGTACGCGGGCTTAGCGTGGCTTGGTGGATAGGCTAGTGCACACCCACGTCGAAGTTTTCAGGCCACCCAAAGGCCTTCGACATACCCTGTTAATAACGACTGTTGTCCTAATACAAACAACTGAGACCGACGGCTTAACGTGCCCTCCGAAGCATGGAAGCGTTCAGTTGAATAATGCCACTAGCGGACACCCATCCAACTCCTGAGCGCAGCAAGCGTTGCTTAACTTGTTGATCGGTTAATATAGCCAAGTCAAGCTCCGCTGCGAGCGCTTCTGCTAGTTAGGTTAGTTATTTTAAATTTCAATTATCATTTCATTACATGGTTACGAGGTGTGTTAGATAGAAAAACGTTGAACCGCAGCTCATAAACTGTATTTAACATCAATCTATATATTTCAAGCAACGGAAGAAGTATCTATATACCGTTTTATCCTGCGACCTATCGCCAAGTGGATTGACCTTAAATTACCCTTTCTTACTGATAACACTCCCGCCCACTTATCACAGTATAGTTTATCACAGTGCATGAGCTTTTAGTTTTTGAACTAACACGTGTTTTTAGTTCACAAGTGGATACACTGCAATGATTATTGGCAGGCAGGGATTTTCATCACGCGATCTTTTTCCCGGTTTCAATATAGAGAACTTTACAACTTACAATAGTCACTGGCATAGTTTGTATTTTATTTAACTCTTACTATACCGCAAACTAAAGATTTATGAAGGAATTTACGTAAATTTACGTCTCTGATACCCAAAGTGTTAATTTTCCAAAGGGGTTTAAATTTGGTCACAATTTCTAATCCTAAACAACACTCTTTATACCCCATGAAGATTTGTCACAGTGCTAGGTCCTCTAATACCAATTAACTTTGTCAATATGGGAATAATAAAACGAGATAAACGTGAGACTACCGCGTTGTCGATATCACAATCGACAATCATTTATTACGCAAGTTTTTTTTCCTTAATATTTTGACTCATAAGTTTGTTATTCCTCCAATTAATTATCCTCTAGCTAATTAATTATGTTAATAGGTAGGTACTTATAGTTACAGCAAGTGAGATAGCAACTCAAGTAGTCAGTCTGACATTATGTCACTGTCCTGTCAAAGTCACGTCCAAGTAGAGCACTGTATCTCCTAAAACTTTCTAAGGCTATTGAGGAAAACCATTTACAACAATTAGAAAAACAATTACCTCTTTCATTGAACTGAACTGAACAGCTTTTGCCTCGAAAGGACTTTTCTACGTGTAGGTTTAACCAGGTGACACCGGATTATTACTCTTATAGGGGCACTGAACCAAAAACTATTTCATGATTGAGTCAACTCTGCCTACACTTCGTTCTTCCACCGATATAACTGAAAATTATACAGATTCTATATTAATTACTAGCTGCTCTCCGCGATTTCACCCGCGCGGTAATAGATGATGATGATGATGATGAATTTTATATAGCATATGTTACTCAGGGTGAATGTAGCCTTCCAAAATTTAAATAATTTTTGAAATTGGTCCAGTACTTTTTGACCCATTCCTTACAAACACAATACTACTTTCCTCTTTATAATATTTGTATGTATTAGGTTTCTTTTTGTAGCAAGCTTTGCTACTGTCAATGCCACTAACTTGCTATCATTTGTCGAAACGCAACCAATTTCCCCGAAGCAGGCGTGGGTGCAACAATGAACGAAATGATCACTTCATACGAAAATATATACGACAATTACAGTGTATAAAAATACACGCTGTTTGTCTGTGAATCACCCAGCACTTTAAATATACACACAAGTGTATTAAATGTATTTATTGGTGACCTATTTTGCGGTTTGCGGGTACACCTGGTGTTTGAGAATTAATTGAGTTAAACCACGACATTGATTAAGTAGGTACATTATTCAATTCATTTATTTGACTATAATAAAATATTCAACTCAGGAGTGAGAGAATCGCACTGTATTTTACTCGTTTCTTTACTTTTCATATAACTGGTCAATATTTTAAGTTTATACTCTGTTCCTTTTCTTACTAAAGTATTCGTCTAAATATAGCAGAAACCGCAATGCAGCGGCTAGTTATGTTGCTTCTCTTTTTTTAAATTTGTTGGAGCTCTTTGGGAAAACATTACATTATATGTTCGGCATAACTATATGTCAATAAGGTTCAACGGTTTTAAGCATTAATTTGCAACAAATTTAAAAAAATAAGTCTAGTTTGCAGCAGTGAATAAATAATTTAGACAAATCTCGGAATGTGAAAGTTGTTGAAGTTATCTACCTTCTCCACTAGTAGACAAGTCATCGACTGTTCCTAACTTATACAAAACTATCTATTATTATTAAGGTTTACGTCTATTCTTAGAAATATTCACAGTTTATACTTCTTTGTGATTTGTAACTTCAGCTTGTCAAAAGAAACAGAGCAAAAGTTTGGATTATTTAAGTATAAAAGATTTGTCAATATGATCCATATTGTAACCAACTCCAATTTACATTATGGACTTTTTAACTGTTTTGCGTTTTCTCAATAATAATAAATAAATAAAAATATTTGCTTTACTCCGTGAGTGGTCGGATTTAAAAAAAATGGACTATCGTCTCAATGCGAACCGTACCGAGAAAATCTGACAGGACCCTAACTACTGTCATAGATATTCTACTGTGCACTTGCGGTAGAATATCTGGTGCAGTACCAGTACCAGTGGTACCAACCAAGACGGACTCTTGCACAAAAGGCCTACCACTTAATATATAATTGAACAATTACAGACAATTGGACTGGTTTTAATACCAGTCACATACTTATATGTTAACAGATGCAAAAAATACATAAATGTAATATGTTTTCGAAAATTCATAAAAAGAAAACAGATGCAAAAAACAACAATTAAAAATACATGTTTAAATTAATTTAAATTCTAACTACATATACATTTCGTATAGACATTTAAAAATGTAAGGCACGTCTGACCTGCCAAATAAAAAGCCTAAAAGCGTTGCTGAGTAATTATTTAATTTATCAGTGGACTAGCCACGGCTTCAAAGAGAAGATCTCGGTCCGCTGTTATTTAATAATAAAATATTTTAGTCCGTAAGTAATGAAGTTCTGGACACACCTAAACGACACGATAATCTATTGAATTTTAGTTCGTTATAGTTCAGCCGTTTCAGTGATGAGATAGACAAGCCGTCAGTCTGATGGTACGCAATGCACTTTATGCCCCTGCACATTACATTGCCATCCAGGCACAATCATTTTAATGACACTATATTGCAAATTACCTCTATGTATCATTTTTTTTTAGTTTAATTTGCCTCATTTCATTTCGCATCCTATAGTTCCGTTCAAAATGTAGCACACTTGGAGGAAAATATTTTTATACACTGCGGTGGTACCTATAAAACTGGGATTACTCATACGATTTGAATTCTAAAGGTAGCAGATAATACTTTAACCCCTTCTCCCAACGGCGGAAAATGCTGCAGTGAAGTGTACATGTACGTTTTTTACAAAATCGTTATATCGTTTCTTATTCACTTAGTAATTTGTACAAAGAATAGTTTAAATTTCATTACGTTATAGCCTCGGCTCGAGCCTCGTCTCCTGCGCTCACAAAGGATTTCATGTCACTGAAGTTTATTGCGTTCGTTCTTTGCCTACTTTATTCATTAGCATTTTTAATAAATTTCATGTATCGTTGAGTAAACGAGAGGGTATTAATTATATACTAAAGTAATTTGTAATTATATGCTACATACTAATGTTACTAAGACTTACTTACTTACTAGACTTATAGTTACGGAGCTAGAGCGATAACCATGTTGACGAACGTTGGTGTCGCATTGCAGTGCAGTCGCATACGTCGCGTTGGTGTTTTACACTATTTAGATTTTTCAATTAATAACATTTACGATCATCTATCTCGAATAATTTCTAACAAGCATTTTCTAACGATGTACTTTAGTTATATTTAATGTTAATTATATTT
Source organism: Selenia dentaria (assembly GCA_917880725.1). Classification (NCBI taxonomy): domain Eukaryota; kingdom Metazoa; phylum Arthropoda; class Insecta; order Lepidoptera; family Geometridae; genus Selenia; species Selenia dentaria. Next base: position 27,040,003 of record OU862893.1, read on the forward strand.
AGATAGGTGAGCTGAAAACATTTGAACGAGATCCAATTTGTTAAGTGACTACCGCTCCTTGACAGTGAGTTTAGCTTACCTTTGTAGATCTTTAGACTTGTTTTCTTAAGAAAATCTCTTAATAAAATATAATTGAGTACTAAGTGAGTAAACATGAGTTTTTAGGTGTGAATTCTGAAACGGCGTTGGCTCATTTGAACCTTTGATCTATTTAGTTTGCTAAGCAACAATAAAAAGGTTATGTAAAAAGGTTAAGGCTGTTTTTTGTAGTTGGTCATTCTTAATACGGCTTCACTATCAAATAGACACTTTTTGCAATCTATATGTGGTTTAGAATATTATATATAAGGGATACCCAACGTGAAAAGTAAGTGTAAATTATAGCAGTTCTGCCTGTTCTTGCCTTAACTTGAATTAACTTCAAGTCAGTATAAGACTGGAATTATCACTATTAAGGAACAACGATGACTGCAAATAAAACTAACAAATACATGGTTAATAACTCAATACTTACTAGTATGTCGCAGTTTCCAGTACAGTGCCGGATAAAACATTTCAAAACTTCAAGACCTCATATCTTAAGCAAAAGGTTGTTTATGCAGCATCATAGTCTTATGTTCGTCACATAGTTTCTGGTATTTTGTCAAAAATAAAGCTAACTGTTTTGTTGGTTTATGTCTGTAATTCTTAAGAATCCGTAAATATGTTTTGAATATTTGGAATAACCATTTGATACTTTTTATTGACCTGCAATTATGGTAGTTCACAGTCATTGTATTGGATATTTGATAAAAAAAAACAAGTAAAAAAACAAAAAAGTTAAAAAGTAAAAAAAGTCTAAAGTAAGTAAACAAGTGCAATTTGAAAAAAATAATACCGACTTCCATTCCATTACTTTGGTAAAAATCAGTTATTGGAGTGTAACTCAAAAACTACTGGCCCGAATTTAATGAAATTTAAACGGGACTACACGAGAAGCACCAATTTCAAACAAAAAAAAATGGAATCGTTCCACCCAATCGAAAGTTACGTGGTAACAAACATTAAAAACAAAAATACAGTCGAATTGAGTACCTCCTACTTTTTTTGGAAGTCGGTAGAAAAGTAAAAAAAGTAAAAGTAAAAAAAGGAAAAAAAAGTAAAAGTAAAACTAAAAAAAAAGTTAAAGTACGGCACCAATTTCAAAAAATATTTTCCCTTAAACCTTAAACCAGACTCAATAGAAAATCTATTGTTATCCTGGTTAACGACAGCTGAATACTTCATTATCCCTGATTAACATATGTTACTTTGATATGTTATTTAACTTTTGATTCATTATCATCATCATCCATCACCACGTGAGTGCTAGTAATATTATTAAGAGGAAAGATTTTTATATTTCATCATCATCTCAGCCGTAGGACGTCCACTGTTGAACATATGCCTCCCCCATAATTTTCCAAAAGGACCGGTTGTACCGGTTGTAAGTAGCCTGCATCCAACGTCGTCCTGCGACCTTTATCAGGTCGTCTGTACACCGTGTCGGTGGACGACCTACGCTGCGCTTGCCGGTCCGTGGTCTCCATTCCAGAGCCTTCCGGCCACATCGGCCATCTGTTCTGCGTGATATGTGCCCTGCCCACTGCCACTTTAACTGGCTAATCTTCTCGGCTATGTCGGTGACTTTCGTTCTTCTACGGATCTCCTCATTTCTGATTCGATCACGTAGTTATATTCGGTCACGTTTATATATTTGTATGTTTGTAATTAATGTACTCAAAAACCACAGGACCTATTTCAACAATTCTTTCAATGTTAGAACGCTACATTATAACTGTGTACTAAGGCTATATATTTGATTCGTCATCATCATCATCAGCATCGATGGATGATGATGATGGTGACGTGAAGACGTGGTGATGACCCTGCGGGTGTTATCGCGGAACGTAGCTTATATAAAGGTAACTTTCCTATTTCAGATGGGTACCCCATTTAGCTACAGATTGCTACTAAAAATATGTAGGTAAGTACATATCTTTAGTAGTAATAATCCAAGAGTGTCGTCAAACCTTGTTCTAGAAAATAATTTTACGAGGGTAACGTAGCCATATGACTAACAAGGAGACATCGCCTGGTGTAGGCTCCAATTTGTTTCGTTTTCACGTGTTGCAGAGCATGGGGAAATAGCAGACACTTATTTTCACAACCGACTTCAAAAAAGGAGGAGGTTATTATGTTCGTGTGTATGTATTTTTTGTTGGTCGATTTCTGTCCCATTTGTGGACCGATACTTAAATTTTTTTCTTTGTTTGGTAGAATATACTTGCGAGGTAGTTCCATTAAAATTTCATTAAATTCAGTCAAACAGTTTGTCAGTTACACTCCAAAAACTGAAAAGTGTTACGCCTATTTTGATGATATCATCATTGACGGTGAATGACAATCGATCCCGTTAGTAGCAAGGGTCACTATTTTTATCGAAAAAATGGAGTCGACTTCAATACCAAAAAGATATTTTTGTTGGTAATATAATTTAGTTTATATTTAGTTTAGCAAATCGCCCTTTATAGGGCTTTATAGGTTTCAACTGTACTCGTATGGAGAAACTGAAATCGCATTTGAACTGCATAATTACCCAATATTCTTAAAAAATGTACTTAAGCTTTTGACTTGATTCTACATGATACAATAATAATTACTTTTATGAGTCATAATTCATCAAAGTATATTAGGTACACTAGATTCATAATTAGGATAATAATAAAGGGGGTAAAACACCTCGAACATGCGCGTTGTACTCCATACATGATTCTGCAGTAGTCTTGCTCAGCCTGATTCTCTCAGGCACAGCAAAGGCGTATGCATCAGCATCATAAAGTTGCATCTAATAAACTTATTAATAGTTAAAGTCAGAACCATTTACATAGATCTGTCATCATATCATATACCTGTCTAAACCACGTCTTAGTAAAAGTTTCTAGGGCAACTGAAGCAAAGACTATATATTATTTAGAAGTCTTTGGATTGACGAGGAACACACAAAATACAAGTACCTATGCTTTCCTTGGCCTAAATAGTAGATGCACTTCCGTAACGCAATAGTGTTGTCACCCGTCCTACCGGTAAATGTCGATAAGTTTATATTTAAGCTGTCTGATTTGGCACCACGCCAGCAGACGGCGCACGTTCGAATTGATTGTAATAACTAATAATCCATAACATTTGTACATTTTTACGGTTTTCCTGTTGTTTATTAACAGACCGAATGTGTCTCACTGTTTTACGATAAGACTTCTCACATAAAAATGTCTGGATCGTTGCAGTTTTTTTTTAATTTTAATATCTTTATAATGTTTATGATAATTGCGATATACATTTATTAAAAAGTTGTGTTATGTGAATAACTTAAACTTCAGGTTACGTACTCGTATCTCTCTAGACTTGATATATATCCCACGGGATCATGTTTCAGAGATAAAAAGGTAGCATATTAGTTAGTGTAATAATTCTTGTTATAGTACTGTCAAAGCTATTTAATAGATGTCACTCCGTCCCCGTAAGACGGTTAGTCAGATCATCATCCCTTCCAAAAGGACCGGTTGGAATCGGCCTGCACCCAACGTCGTCCTGCTACCTTTGTCAGTTCGTCAGTCCACCTTGTCGGTGGACGACCTACGCTGCGCTTGCCGGTCCGCGGTGTCCAATCTAGAACCTTTCGGCCCCATCGGCCATCTGTTCTAAGTGCTATGTGGCCTGCTCACTGCCACTTCAACTGGCTTATCTTCTGGGATATATCGGTGACTTTAGTTCGTCTACGGATCTTCTCATTTCTGATTCGATCACGTAGAGAAACCCCGAGCATAGCCCTTTCCATAGCTCTTTGTGCGACTTTGAGCTTGCTTATGAGGCCCATAGTAATAGACCACGTTTCAGTGCCATATATCATCACTGGTAACACACTTTGGTTAAAGACTCTTGTCTTGAGGCACTGAGGTATTTTTGACTCAAACATACTACCAATACAATACTTGTAGTAATGTTATGAACTACCGAAATGAACACTTCAAGGACATGCTCATCATACCTTACTCAGAAGCAATGAGATTTCTCCAAACGTTTTGCGTGACCTTTATAAATGAAAAAGATGTTGCATGATATAATAATTATCCGTGTTTTTGTTCTACTTTAAATGCTAATCTACCGAGTTCCAAAAAACTTCATTCGACTGTATTTCTTTTTATATTTGTTACGAGTACCTCATAATTTTAGACTGGGTGAACCGATTCTCAAAATTCTTTTTTTTAAAGCTGGTGTTTCCCGTGTAGTTCCATTTAATTTTCATCAAATTCGGTTTAGTAGTTTTTGAGATACACTCCAATAGCTGAATAGAATGGAAGTCAGTATAATTTTTTTTCATTGTACTTGTTGATCAAACATATCAAAAAGTCCACGCCGTGTCAAAAATGTTTTCGAGAGCATTTTAATCTCAGTACTCATCCACGTGCCTTTCATCCAAAATGTGTGACATAATGAAATATAACTGAATTTTTTAAACATGCCTTTAACAAAGTGGTGCTCTATGCCTATAAGAACAAAAATGTTTTCGTCATTGATACTGATAATACATATAAAAACATGACTATTGTTTAAATATTATTAATATTCTATATTACATGATCATTGTAATAGACATACCAGACATAAACACAGTGAATTTATTGCACATAAGTCATTGAATGCGTGCAAAATGAATCAACCTTGCACTCGACGACGGGTCGTTTGTTTGATCAAAACAATGAACTGCGGTTTCTGTTTCTTGGAATGTTTTTGCCATTGTTGCGAGCAGCATAATAATATTTTTCCAATATTCTTCATTGATACATTTTAATGCGATAATAATTTTCATTGTCATTATGCCAAAACATTAATTGTTTTAATTTATGAACAACAATTATTCAAACTATTTTCCACCCGAAAGCTTAATGGATAATTTTCTACCGATTTCCAAAAAAGGAGGAGGTACTCAATTCGACTGTATGTTTTTTTTATGTATGTTTTTTTTATATTTGTTACCTCATGACTTTCGACGAGCTATGGAGAGGGCTATGCTCGGGGTTTCTCTACGTGATCGAAACAGAAATGAGAAGATCCGTAGAAGAACGAAAGTCACCGACATAGCCCAGAAGATTATCCAGTTGAAGTGGCGGTGGGCAGGGCACCGACACGGTGGACAGACGACCTGATGAAGGTCGCAGGACGACGTTGGATGCAGGCCGCAGGACGACGTTGGATGCAGGCCGCTTCCAACTGGTCCTTTTGGAAAATCATGGGGGAGGTATATGTTCAGCAGTGGACATCCTACGGCTGAGATGATGATGATGAACTTTCGACTGGGTGAACCGATTCTCAAAATTCTGTAAATATATGTGTCACACGCTTGATATAAATAAGTAAATTTTAGTGATCCTTGCTACTTACGAGATCGATTGTCACTCACCGTATACGATATCATCTAGATTTTTTTACACGAACTGAGAAGACACTTTTCAATTATTGGATTGAACCTCAAAAAGCGCTTGACCGAATTAGACGAATTTAAATGGGATCACCTCGGAAGATACTCCACCAAAAAAAGAAATCGGAATACTTTGTAAAAAGTTATGCGTGATCAAACATAAAAAAATATACGCGTCGACTTCAGAAACTTCTCTTTTTTAATTCGGTTGAAAACACTTGACATCAAAAACATATCTGAAAATTTATTACTCCTAGTAAATTTTTCGAATCTAAAAATGTGAAAACTTTCAAACGGAATATTGTTGACACCTGTAATATCACAGCCTTTGTTCTAAGTCAGACATTACAAGAACCTGAGACAATTTTATCTTAACAACTTAGGTCTGAAGAACATAAATTTATGTATGAATAATTTATTCATTGCTGGTTATTGCGTACAAATTCACACAATAGAGAAAATTTATTCGTCTACCCCAAACTTTCAAGTGCCGCCTACCAATGGAGACCAGTTTTGCTTTTGCAACCCTAATTTTCGTTCTTTTTGAGATATATTTCGCGAGTGTTATATAAATAGGTTTCTGTAATTTGCATATTTCATCAAAGTTCTGAGGCTTTTTATTAAAATGTTTATCAGGGGGAAAATAAATGGAAATTAATGTAGATTATTGTTATAAAACAGAAAACCAATTTTGATAACATTAGTTTAAATATTCATTTCCATTTTTTCAATCTTTAACTAATGTAATTAAAGTGATTTTTAAAAGAGTATAGTAAGGCAGTCAGATTGGTCCACCGGCAGTAGATATAACTACCAAAACAAACTCATGTCAAATATGCCTAACAAAAACAACTAAGAAATTTGTATAGATATTTGACTGGCCGGTTGGCGTAGTTGGTAGTACCCCTGCCCAACTGAAAACGTTTGTGTGAATGTTGTCTCATATATAATTGTCTTGACCGACTGGCTGATTGATCAACGCATAAAGAGCAGAGCTTAAACTTATCGCAGTACCATTAAGGAAGCAGTTTGGAAACCTTGATGAAATCAATTAATTTCTGTGGTTTTGTGACCTATAGACCAAGCAAGCACATCTGCTAGCGGGTTAGGTAGTCACTACTATCATGGGTAAAGCTATTTGTTTTTTTTAATAATTATAAATAAGTAATCACGAGACTTACCATAGACCTTCGACCACTGTGCTGGTGGCCTCCAATCCGGATAGTGCTTCGGAAACTTCTCTCTCGTCCAATACGTGTGCAGCACCATTTTGTAAACCGTCATTTTGTCCGGATTGCAGGAGTCCGAGTCGCCAGATGCAGCCGCGGCCAACGCGGACAGCACTAGAGCGAGCAGTAACCGAGTCATATCGATAAGACTTGTCAACACTGTCACAACACTACTGTCAACATAATGACTACTCCACAGATCTTGTCACGGCATGTCACTGCACCTGAAGCAAGGAAAACGCATATGAGACTATTTAAGAGAATGTTAGTATGATCTATACCAATAAATAAAATTTAAAATGTTACGCTTAAAAACCGGCTAGGACTCGCGTAATATTTACCGGAAATATTCTCCGACCAGTTTCGAACTTATTTGAAGTTCTTCTTCTGGGAGTCACTCTTGTGCACAGCGGCGAGCGCGGGCCACAGCACGTAACTGGCGCTGCGACGGTCGCGCTGTGTCTGTAAGATTTTTTTTTTTCCGTCGAACTGTCACTTACGTCAATGTCACTTTCAGTGTCACTGTCACTACCGTTTTTTAGTTTATAGGGCTGTTGACACACCACACTTGTTGAGTCGACCTCACGGTTCCAGAGCTCCGAGGTCATCTTGTCAATGTTCAACACTGGTATCCAGGCCGGCGGTATATTCCACCCACGATCCCGATTGAAATTAGGGTGACGTCTTATTTCGATGGCTTCTCGTACTTTACGCGGGACGAAGAATTTCTCCCGCGCTAATATAGTCGCCTTATCGAACCGAATATAATGTCTGGCACCTGCGATCTGAGAGTGCTCTGCCACCGCCGACCTTACGGTATCCAAGTTTTTGACGCTTCTTATATGTTCGGTTACTCTGGTAGAAACATTGCGTCGGGTCTCACCTATATACGACTTTCCGCAATCGCATGGGATCTTGTAAACACCAGGACTGTTAAGGGCATCTTTGTCCTTGGGTGATCTAAGAAGCTGTCGCAGCTTCCCGGGTGGACGAAAAATCGTTCTCATGCCCAACTTCCGTTTTAGATAATGCCCAACTTTGTCAGTCACTCCCTTCACAAAAGGCAGATAGACTGGAGACCGTTCCGCTGTAAGTGGTCGTTGTCGATTACTTTTAGCGGCGGTGGCAGAGCACTCTCAGATCGCAGGTGCCAGACATTATATTCGGTTCGATAAGGCGACTATATTAGCGCGGGAGAAATTCTTCGTCCCGCGTAAAGTACGAGAAGCCATCGAAATAAGACGTCACCCTAATTTCAATCGGGATCGTGGGTGGAATATACCGCCGGCCTGGATACCAGTGTTGAACATTGACAAGATGACCTCGGAGCTCTGGAACCGTGAGGTCGACTCAACAAGTGTGGTGTGTCAACAGCCCTATAAACTAAAAAACGGTAGTGACAGTGACACTGAAAGTGACATTGACGTAAGTGACAGTTCGACGGAAAAAAATCTTACAGACACAGCGCGACCGTCGCAGCGCCAGTTACGTGCTGTGGCCCGCGCTCGCCGCTGTGCACAAGAGTGACTCCCAGAAGAAGAACTTCAAATAAGTTCGAAACTGGTCGGAGAATATTTCCGGTAAATATTACGCGAGTCCTAGCCGGTTTTTAAGCGTAATTATGAACATAACTCGCGATAGTTTTCTATCTCAAATTTAAAATGTTTCTTACTTTTCTTACTTCGTAAGAAAGTAAGCAGGGCATAAAATATTTTAATTTTAATCGAGTCTGTCTATTTCATCCGGCCAATCTCCAATCCGACTGGACCAATTACAACATAACTGCTGATAAGGAATCCTACTTCCTACTAATATTATAAACGCGAAAGTTTGTGAGTATGGATGTATGGATGTGTGGATCTTTGTTACTCTTTCACGCACAAACGGCGCAGCTAATTTTGATGAAATTTGGTATGAAGGTAGATGAAGTGCTGGATTAACACATAGGATAATTTCATCATCATCATCATCATCATCCATCACCACGCTGGTAAAAAAGCGTAATATGCTTGGGCACAGCATAGACAAAATAATAAGATCTCCGTCTACGTCAAGATCGTAATGATGACAGTTTGTCAATGTTTGTGTCAGTTTCTGATAGCTTAGTTAAAAGCCAAGTCGTTTTGACAGCTAGACATGCTCGGCGATTGTCAAGGATGATGAAATGTAATGACAGTTTTTTCCATGGTGATTAATTATATGTTTGTACATACAAACATTAATGTTGTTATTAATGTTTACTGATTGATATACTAAGTATTTAAATTTACTCATACAATACTATTATAGCAATAGCGTTTGACCATGAACATATTTTATGACATTTTTGTATAAAGGTAGATATGGCCTTGAAGAAGATAATAAGCTACTTGAAATACTAATCCTGCGCAGACGTAGTTGCGGGCACCAGCTAGTACCTTATAATTTATAGGCAGTTTATACTTTTGTAAGTAGCTTATATGTTTATTTCTGAAAATAATTATTGTGCCGCGAAATAATGAAGAAAATAATGATAACATTAACAATAAATAGCGCCTGTTGCTTAAGCGCGTAGCTTGAACGCGCTTATTCCAAAAACTACTACGACGATTTTCGTTTCTTTTCCAACAATAGACCGATAATAGTTGCCTGCAAGGTTGTTGCCTTCATGAAACTTTTGTAAAACAGACCGAAGTATATTTAGCTTGAGAAACTCCAGTAAGGGATTTTTCTGGCGCGCGCTTCGGGATATTTTTAAAATAGGTAACTAACAATAACGGTACAATTGAGCCATAATCGCTATTAGCGCGATAACAGTCGGTCCCTTTCACCGTGAGCGTGATTACGATGGCCCACGCTACGTCATCGATGACGTCTTGACTGCCGCCATATTGACGATACATGAACCATGCTCTACACCATAATCGTCGTGAGCGTTCTGTCAAAAGTGACAGGTGTTTGTTTATTTCTACAATGTCTTTACTGGTGTCCCTTCTTTTTGATGTAAAAGTTGTAAAAGTCGGTCCATCCATTCCATTATTTCTTTTTAATCCACACACCACATAGTTAAACTTCACACTATGCACGATATTTTTATGAATTTGTTTTTCGCGCGCAAATGGTTCGTTATTGCTACAACTCTGGTCCGAATTAACAAGACGCTTACAGTGCCACGAGCTGTCAAAATCGCGATATTTGTCTCGGACCAGCTTTGGTAGACGATAGCACTGTGAGCAAAATTATCGCAAAACGAACCACGGCATAATTATCAAATCATGTAGGTATAGTAATGTAGTACTATTTTATATTCTGTGGTATATTGCTTTATTTATATGCCTTATCTATTTCGTATTTACCATACTTTATACTTTTTATACAATACTTATCTTCTTATATATTTATCTATCTAATAACTTATCTTTTGTACAATTGGTTCTAGTGTCGGGCTCCCAAGATACAGGCTTAGCCTAGTTTGGGGCCCTCAGGGAAAGTCAGTTAGGGCTCATATTAAGTATTTAAGCTATATCATGTTAAGTATTTAAGTTATACTGTATATACCTTAATAAGATGTATTGAGATTGGTAAATAAACATTATTATTATTATAAAGATAAAAAATATGCAAATTAAAAACGTAACATATTTTTTCCAATTTTTTACCGACGTCCAAAAATGAGGAGGTACTCAATTCGACTGTACGAGTATATAGATTTTTTTTAATGTTTGTTACCTCATGAATTTCGACAGGGTGAACCGATTCTCAACATTCTTTTTTGTTTGAGAGCTGGTGCTTTCCGTGTGGTCTCATATGTAATTTCATCAATTTCGGTTTAGTAATTTTTTGGAAGTGGGTATTAAATTTTTCAAATTGTACTTGTATGCAGCAAAATTATATATTCTCAGACGGGATTGGAATCCGCATCTCCTGACAATCCCATCCGTGTCGCTTTAGTTGATTTTACATAACATAACACCATCATTGGTGACAAAAGGGGCATCGTTGGTGTAGATAGCTAAAGGGTGTCGAGAGGTGTGCTGCGGTTTCACAAGAGTGCTACTACCGGCGTTATGCCTTTTCACACTTCCACTCTTGGAGCTTTTTGTTACTCTTGCGTCTCCACCCCCAGACGGCCAATTAAGGCAAGCCGGGGGTCAGGTCATTTAGTCAGGAGGAGGTTTCATTTTTTTAGGAGAATCAGGGTCCACGGTGTCGCCACTCATCGACGGCTCGCCACAAAGCCACCCCTCCGGTATTTTTATTATTTTACATAGGACTTTGGGATCGTAGTGATATGAGTAAAAAAGCATTAAAACAATCAACGCGTAAGGAAGGAAATACAACCTTTTTAACAGACGCTCCTCATATTTATATTATATTAACCGGGCTTAATCGCGTTAGTAATAGTATTTATTTACCTCGACGTTTCGATCAAGTTGCATTGATCGTGGTCACGAGCGGACTGAAGAGGCGGGTGTCATTGTTTTGAGACGCTCCTCAATTACAACCAGTTAACACGAATATATTATACAGACATAATATAATCGCCGTTTCTCGAATATACAGTTGAGGTTGTTATTGTGGTGAGTTGATATTGAGGGGTAGTGACAGGTGACCTATTTATACCTGTATAGCAGTAATCTATTTCACGCCCATGAATGAACCGTCACTAATGAGGATGCGAGGTCGTCGACCCGATCTATTTCAATCCCTTTGAGGTGTTCCAGCAGGTCGGATCACTGGAATCTTTGAAACACTTCCAACTATGAAAGGAACTTTAATAGGCAGTACATACGTGTATAGGTCTGGCGTTTCAATGCATAAGCTCTTTGAATTAAATATAGTTGAAAGACATATTTTTTTAGTAGATACTGATATCTCCTAAGCAAGACCAAAACAAGAAAGTACTCCATTACGGTACGTATACTTTATATTTGGTTCAATACCGGTGTACTTTGTATCTGGTTCAACATTAAGGCATGTAATTTGTCCAATTCGGTTGCATAGCCCTTCTTAATGAAATGTCATCATTGTCATTGAATGGAGCCAGTTTGAAATTGGCCAAACCTAAACATCCCTTGTTATTGATTCATGGTTAGGTATTTTTATTCTCTTTGCAGTTTCTTCCACTTAATGTACCAAGCGGAAACTACACGGTTAGACACAAATACAACAAATTAATTTACTTTAAGAGTGATAAGATGTATAAGACATTACAAATAATATCATTAATGTTGTTACTTCAATTTATTTTATTATTATTCTAGTTTCATTGTTTCTATTTGTGTTTAATTTAACTTGTCATGTAGCGGATTTTTGTTACATAAATAGCTAATACTATGAGCTATGAACTGAGAGTTAATGTGAAATACTATTTGAAGTTTTTCAGTAAATTACCAATGAGTTGCTTTTGACTCCAGCAAACGACGCAAATCAACCAAAGTTTAACTAAAAGGGCGTGGTTGAGGTAATGTCCTAAATCCTTATGTGCAGCCGTAAATAAGCAAATCTGGCTGATTTTTATTCGACATGTAATTTTTATTTTAGTGAATGCTTCAACAATTGTTTTTTTTCGTTCCAATCGTTTCCTTTCGTTAATCTGAAAGACTCATGTTCTTAATAAAGTTATTTTAATTAAATGATTTTTTTGATCTTATCTTATGTTACTTATAGCCATGCAAGTGAAACTGCTAACGAGTCAGTTTGTTATCAAATATAGTTAAAATTACAACAGGCAAAATGGCAGATGACTAAGAGGCAGTAAGAGAGCGGTGGTATGCCCCGTTAAGCACTATATATCACTATATGAAAACTACATTAGACAAGTACAATTTGAAAAATTTAATACCGACTGCCATTCTATTCAGTTTTTGGAGTGTAACTCAAAAAGTACTGTACCTAATTTGATGAAATTTAAATGGCACCACACGGGACAAATAAAAAAGAATTTAGAGAATCGGTTCACCCAATCGAAAGTTATGAGAAAACAACCATAAAAAAATAAAAGAAAAAAAACAGTCGAATTGAGTACCTCCTCTTTTTTGAAAGTCTGTAGAAAGTAATAACGCAGATGTAAGTATGTAGTGTAGATGTATTTAAGATCTCGTAACTGTATTTAATCTCCACTGGATAGTAAATCCTCTACTTTAATGAAACCGTTCTCGTTCACGATTCAATTTGCTCGATTGAAATCTTTCTAAGTATGATTTAATTTAAATAATGTTGCTGTTTAATTTATTTTTTGTATTAAATCGCATTGATATTATAAGTGCAAGATGTACTGTGTAATAAGAAAGAATTTACATACGTTGGGCGTTATTCGCTACCACGCGCGGTAGAGATATTCGTTGGTAACGGTTAGCGGGGCGGCGGAACTAGTTTCGCCAAACAAGAGATAATACCGCCTCACTAAGCGGTACAAGTTTCGCTGCAGTTATGTAGCTTCATACTATTTACCCATCGAGTTCCACGTGGTATTTTTTGCTACCCACAGCGGTAGCGAATAACGCTCAGGTCTGAATAGGCATTTATACCTACAATGGAATACTAAAATATGCTAAGGCAAAGTTATAGTTAACAGGTAATGCTAGAAGAACAAGTATACCTTTTTTCCCGGGAAAATCTTTTATAGATACCACCGCCACGGGGGGAGCACGGTGATTATGTGGGAGTCCGTATACCTACTAAAACCCGTGTTCCTCCAAGCGCCTTTATGTCGAGACTATAGGAACGTTTTGGCAATCGTCTGCGGTCCCGGCGACGTTGATCCCCCAGCAGAGGATCCCAACCCGATGTGGTTAGAGTAGACTACGCTCTAGCCCCGTCTTCAAGAGGGGCGCATGGAAACACCGTGCGCGGCGCCTCGGGGACACTGATGTTTGGACGACGGACGCCTCCACGTACGCCGCCCCAGTATCATGGAGGTCGGAGAAAGGCGTGAAAGATTATCCTCCGAAGCATTGGTCTCTTGGTGGATTCCAACTCGATCACAGTAGGCCTACCCTGGTTTTGTAGATAAATATGTCACATATATTATTATTGAGATAATACTATAAATTATTATACTTTCCGGCAAGGCTTTTAAACGAACCTCAACTTGAAGGACAATTACTTTAGTTTTACTAATAATAAATTAAACTATGTATTTAGCCAATCGTGAATAATGAAATGTACTAAACTAGGCACACTGGTGTCTGGATCCCTAAGTTCTTTCACACTTGAAAGCCTACCCAGCAGACGATGAACACTAAAGTATCCCGCGAGCTAAATGTAAATGACTAACTAAATTCTACTTAGCAAGTCCTCTAAACGATAGAGTTTCAACCTCACTTTACTCTCACGTTAAGTTCTCAACTTTAAACTTTCACAAACAAGTGAAGGAAAGCTAATTTTGACAAAGTAAGCCACTTTACATTTTATAAGCTTTGGCACTGATTGGGCAATAGTTATGGTAAAATGGATTAAACAATAGTGATGGTAATGAAGGACCAAGAAAAAAGTTGTAATGAGTGATTTTTCTATATCAATTCAGTAACAATAATACTGGAGATAAGTGAACTAACAACGATGGGATACATATACGACCTTTTACAAAACTATTATATAACAAAAGTGTTTTGTTACAAACTTAGAATAATCATACTTACAATCATACTCCCATCAACGCACAAAATAGACGTACCTACAACATTATTTTAATACTATTTAACATTGGAATAGTAATACTGTGTCAAAAGTCTCGTCACGGAGTGTATGAACTATTTGTTATGGTGTCATCAAAATGTTTAGCGTCATCCAATACTATTTTAAGCTTGCTATATTGACGTGACCACTAAGTTTGGAGCCTCACCAAACTTAGTGGTAAGGTTGAAACATAACTACTTTTAGAGGTGGTAGTAAGCCTCCTAAATTAATAAATAGTTTTGAGCAGTCATCACTACAGCATTATAACATAAATAACTCCTGATCAAACAAATATATACGTTACGGGATGTATTTTGGTAAAACAAAAGCAGGTCAGTCAATAACCGGTAACTAAATTAACTAAAAGCTTATTGATGTTCTCGTTATTATATTGGCAACAGCTGAAACATTATTATGGTTTATTTTCGAAACAGACGCCTACAAAGTATATCTATCGGTAATAAATGGGAGTAACAATAGGTTATCAGAAAAGATGTGTTCGAAATAGGATCGTAACTTTGACCGCGCCTGACTTACAGAACTTGGTAGAGTTGAGAAAGGAGAAACATGTGCATTTTGATCATCGATAATGTGAGACAACGACTCCTTGAGTTAAAGTATCGAACAACGAACGAGATAGTATCGAACAATGTGCCCATGTGTGTCTTCGCGCAAGCTGGCCGAAGACTTTATTACTTTGAATAACAGGCTGCCAGCCGGTCAACGGGGCTTTTAAATATGTGAACATGACCTGGGGGCATCCTCCCACCTTGTACGAAACTATCATAAATCAGGAGCGTTTCGTAATAAGCTTAGAATAATCATACTTACTATAATACTCCCACCGACACAAACTGTTCGGACAATATTACTTCAATACTATTTAGGCGTGTTCCTTATTTAGCCGAAATCGATCCTAATGGTGCGTTACATGATCAATACCTATAATACCAAACCCAAATAGAACACTAATGCAGTTGCAAAGTACGTGAATTGAGTGCACTATTTACACTACGTCATCAAAACGTCTATCGTAATCCATTATTATTTTAAGCTTGCTGTATTGAAGTGATGGTACCAAATCTAATGGTATGACTACATTAAGAGGTGAGAGTACTGGACTACTGCGGAGTCCGTGGATTCATTTAGAAGTTCCGAAGTAAGACGTCAGCAGATAAAGGAAATTTCCGCCTTCCAAGAAGCGGCTCGCATCGCCAAAACCCAAAAATATCACACATCCTCAAACAAAAAATCCTCCAAAGTGAGGTTAGGACTCTTTTAAGGACATTTTCAACTCTTTATCTCTTTTTTTTTGTTAGGAAATATCGAGATGTCTCCGTATAATCTATATACGGAGACACCTCGGTATTTCCCTTTGTTCTCTCTTGTCACCAGCTAGCTTCGTCCCAAAAGCAGTTCCTATATGCAGTTTTTAGAGGTAGTCTTATTGAGTGCAGTTTTCGTGAGGAGTTTGGAATTGGCCGAAAAGTGTAGACTATGTTTCTATTACCTGGCGGTTATATCAGATTCTGCTAACCGATTTCCCCTCAATTATCACCATCGTACTATGTGATGATATTCAAAAGACATAATTAATTAAAAGCATTTGTGGACGGGATACAGGCGTGTCCCCCATTCTACAAATTAAAAACCTTCATCTGCCTCGGCGCTAGAACTAAGTAGCAGTGAATATGTTTTCACAAGTTTATTACAATATTCACAGCTATCTATCTGAACAAAATGACTAAAGTTTAGATGTTTACAACGAACAACCTTCGAGTTACATAACCCATCGCTATGACAGAGACATTCGTCGTATCTCGTGACATTTATCTATCACCATTCCAGCATTGAGCAACCCCGCTGAATTCCAACTCGCGGCGCGTCTTCTAGGGTTGCCAGCGGTTACGAAAACATACGTAAGATAGTTGAGAAATTGAACATTTTAGAAATCGTAATTATATGCAGTGTAGTAGTTTAAAAGTGATTCATGGTATTTGATTGCAAAAGTATCTGCAGTCAGTCCTTCTCTGGAAACAAAATAATTGCAAGTTAATTTAAGGAACCCGTGAAATCTACCTGGGGAAAGCGAGGGTGGGGTCAGTCACTCGTGATAGGTAAAGTTTTGAGAGTATAGATTTTAGTTAAGGGTTGATTTTGTACCTAACTCTTGTAGGGGATGTCGTTTCTGATTTGTGAAAAAGGAGTGTGGAGTGTGGAGTGGAGGAGGAAATAAGTGCAGCGAGTACTGTAATGTCGTTCCGTTGCCTTGGCAACTAAGAGTGGTGTCGGCTTCAAGCCCGATTAATTTCTTCTAATATATAAATATATATTATTTCCACGTTATATTTTAAGACGTTTTAATGGTTTCCGGCACAGTATTGAGCATTTGTCGCTCGATAACACGATGGCGTTCGCATACAAGTTCTTAACAAATTAGAAGATACTGATAGAGATTAACAGGAGATTCTGATGCGTATAAGTTATTTTCTTATTGCAGGTATTATTATTTCTATATAAGAAAACTGGCTTAGGTATTTGTTAGTATTTGAAATTTGCAGTTGCATTTGCAGTGAAATAATGTGCAGTACCAAATTTGTTCATGTTCACAGTTCAATTTAGTGCGGTGCGAATTTTTTTATGCTGCAGGTACAACCCTAACTATACACCCACGCGCAATTCATTCACTCGGAAACTGTCTCATGAATAAATAATACGATTTGAACTTCGCTTCGAGCTGCGAAGTATTGATAGTAAAAAGGATTTCCTGCTCTTCAAGGGGGCTTGAGTGGATTTTAATGGGGTATAAGTAAACTATTGCAGATGGTGATGGAGTGATAATGTGGGTGGTGGTTCATGGCAAGTCTGTGCTGAAATGAACTGGATAAAATTTGAAGACGTCACGAGATTTTCAGTAGCAGGCGTTGTCCACTCTACAAACTGTTTCAGATACAGTGGGCCTAGTACGAAAATTTGCGTAGCTACAACGTATTCGTACCTACCGTTTACGTTTACAGTACAAACTATTATTTGTCTATTTCAACTGTGGCACAGATAACGATTTACATCAACGATACGATTACGTTACACTTGCGCAAATAATTGTCGTTTTATGCGTAATTTTTAAGCCTAGCACGAATAACTGCGTACGTGTAACTTAACGTGTCGTTCACGTGAAACAGTACAAACTGTCATGTATTTAGGACAACTGTGATACAGATAACTCATAGTTTGTACACCAAAGCTTGACGCGTTAACGCTTACGATACGAATACTCATACGAATATTGAATTCAATTCAAAAACCGTATATTACGCTCTTTCCTCCTGTTAATTTTATACCGTGGCATATTTTTTTTGTTATTTCTGGTTAATATAAGTCTTTTCTTTTTCATTTTACAGATACAGAGTTTGTAACAAAACTCCTCCGAAACGGCTTAACTGATACTTATGAAATTTTGTTTGTATATTTAGTAGTTCTGAGAATAGGATGTAAAGTACATTTCATCATCATTATCATCATCGTAGACATACATAACACTTTACAGATCAGAGTAAGTTTCTTGATATCATTTATTTCGCTTCGATGGCCAGTGATGATGATAATTGAAAGTGGTAGCACTCTTCCCCTGACCTGGAATCATGATTGGCTTTGTCAAACATCTGAACAGGACATGAAAGCGTTGAACTCTTAATTCAATTAATAATGCTACTCAGAATGTTATTATCAATGTAATCAGAAACCACTGACTCAACAATAGTATACGTATAATTTAATACCGTTCCGACGATATTAACGAAACCTTCCAAGAATACCGCAATACTGTTCTCCGGGGACTTGCCACCTTGTTGCCATATTGTGTCCACAAACTATATTTACCTGAACTATTTCGAGACCAAATTAAATCGATAAGTCTGGCTTAATCCACCGGCCTTCTATCATCGAGAGCTATAAAACCGAAATAAATCGACGAGTACTTCCCTTTCTATATTTAAAGTTTAAAATGAAATTAAAGAAAGTAGCTACTTAGATCAGCTGCAGAAGCCGGATATATAAATTTGTTTAAAATAGCAACGAAAGAAATTGAGCTAAACTTAGAACTAAATATTTTTTAATTTCAAGAAATGATGTTCTTTCATTCTGATTTTTCTTGAAAGTTTAGCTGATGGACTGATTCTATTAGCACGTGATCTGAGTTTAACGTGTAAATGTTCTTTTAAAATCAACTACAGGATGTAGGTACTCAGTTTGCATCGCGTTAGTATACCATGTCAAAAAAAGTCAAAAGTCAAAATCATATATTCAATTTAGGCATCAAAGACGCACTTATGAACGTCAACTTTTCATTATAATGTACTTTAAAGACTCTACCGCCGCGTTCCAAAATATATAGAGCCCACCGAGAAGAAGCGGCAAGAAACTCGGGGCCATTCTTTTTATATGGATGTTTACAATGTTTCTACTTAGGTACTACAAATATTACATTTTATGGGTGGCAGAGACAGCTTGCTAGAAGTGGAGTATTCCAAGCATCTTTATCTTCTATATAATGTCGAACTATATAGTAAGCTTTTTTTATTAAAACGTTTTTTACAGTCAACTTGAATTTGCCCTCTGTGAGCTCAGTTATGTGCTTTGGGATTTTATTGAAAAAACGCACACAATTTCCTAGGAATGACTTATTAGTCTTCGCAAGTCTAAAACTAGGTACAGCTATCCTAATAATAATTTAGCTAAAATAATAAAGCTATAATAATTTAAAACCGCTTACCTCTACAGCGCTATAAATCTAACTTTATATATTAATCCTAGGAATTATTATTATTGCAAAAAAAATCCTTAACTAATGGCAACAATTGACACTTAACTAAGAGGAAACTGAAAAACTTTTAAAAGTAGTTTCGTTACACTCAGTTAGGCAACACAAAATAACACACACTCAATAATACTTGAGCTAAACATAGATTTATAATCTAACTTGGCATATGTATTTAACTTAGGTTCTTTAACTTACACTACTTAACTTAACTTACTTAATTTGTTAACTTTTTCAAGCAACTATCGTGTACTTACTTATTCTATATAACATGTAGGTACTATAAAAGAGTGAGACTCTCTAACACAGGTAATTTCATACTTAAAAGAGGGTCCAATCCCTGAAATGCATCATAAGTTTGACCGAAAAAAAAGATTTGTATTGTATATATCATGTACCTGCTTAATAATACCACGTATTAGACACGCTTTACTGATAAACGCTGCTTATATATAAATAACGTAACTTAGTTCTAGACTGCACTTCATTTACATGTTTACGGGTTTATGGCTATCAAGAAATTGTTTAATGTTTTTTTCAGTCTGCATTTAATGATTAGGACTAAACATGTCAGTTTACACTGTACCAGTGGGGGTCGATCACGAAAATTTGCCTCAGTATAACGTAATCGTTTCGTTGACGTATACAGTACAAACTATGAGTTATCTGTACCACAGTTGTGCTAAATAAATAATAGTTCGTGCTGTATACGTCAACAATACGATGACGTAACACTACACACATTTTCATTTCTCACATAATTCTCGTGCAATTGAATCTCGTGCTTGAAATTTCCTTTATGTGTATTCCAAACCATACCAAGATAAAAACAAGATAATTTATATTAGTATCTGTTCACGACTACTTTCACGTCGAATAAAGTTGTTGTAATCCCCGTAAGCTACTTCTTGATAGGGATAAAAAGTTGTATATCCTATTATTTAAATCATTTAAATTTTATTATTATTAATCACATATACCCAGCTAGAAGATTTTGACTGAATAAGTGACACACATTCATATACTTATATTCACGTCCCCTCAAACTCACTCACAAACTTTGACATTTATATTATTGTGGAAACTCCTACTGCAAAGAACGCTAACCAGCCGTGCGATTGTCTAATGATTCGTCGACGAGCCCGTCGACGAGTTCACCGATGTCAAATACTTTATGATATATCGCCCTTGTACACAAGGCTGTTTTTCCAACGTTTCTTGTCATCTCGTCATTTGTTTCACGGATGTTGTCAAACTTTAAAAAACAAAACGTCACGTGTGAAGAAGATTATTAGATATTTTTAGACAAAGTAATTGTAAAATGATTATTAATATTCCTTTTAAGTTAAAATCAAAAAGCTACGAACCATGAATCTGCAGTTTGTTAAATGTATTTATAGACATGTTTTGTGAAAGATATTTTATGTCACTGGTATAAACAACAAGAAGTTTTTAATTGCAAAACTCTGCGGTAACATTCTGAGATCAATTTCATTTGCCCAGTAATTGTTTCCTACAAAGAGCTAGACGACGTACTAAATAATATAACAGTTAATCAACTCCAACAATTACCATATTTAAGCGGCTGCGAATAGCAAGTTACCACGGTACGCTGTAAATTATTAAAACTTCGTTATACTGAAACGTTGAATGCTATAACTTTGGAATAATGTCTGCGATTAAAGTGAGATGGACCTTACGCATTTATGAACTGAAAGCTAATGGTCTGGTCATTCATGTACTGTAATTTATAAAGTTGGAGAATTAAACAATACAGCAATATACACATTTTGTTTTAACAATGCTTTGCTTTGTAATTAGATGTGTGATTTAATGCGTTGTTACATTGGAATTGCTATTGAATAGAATAGAAAAGAAAGTTTATTTTTGATCACCAAATATTATAATAACATATTAAATGGTAAAGATTGAAACTGACGACAAGGCATTGTTTTAATGTATGATTAGGAAATGAGATTCAAAATTTAGTACTTATAGATAATTATAATATTGACAGGCCTGTTGGTCTAGTGGTTAGTGACCCTGACTGCTATGCCGGAGGTCGTGGGTTCGATTCCCACCCAGGACAAATGTTTGTGTAATAACGATCATTTGTTCTGTGTCTGGGTGTAATTTATGTATAATATTTATGTATTTAGAAATATATAAGTATGTTTATCAGTTGTCTAGTACCCATAACACAAGCTCTGCTTAGCTTGGGACTAGATGGCGTTGTGTGATAGTTGTGGAATATTTATTTATTTATTTAATATGCTAGGGTTGGAAATCTTAGCGCTTGTTTTCCGTCGAATATCAAATTAACAAGAACATATTTTAAATTTCTTATTTTTAAAGACTTTTATAATTTTACATGTCAGTCCGGTAATGTTTTCCTAATAATGCAATAAAAAAATAATAAACTAATTTAAAACAAGTTGAACAATAGTCCTTATATGTGTAATTCACAAAGAACTTTACTATTCATTGTTGTACTATTTACAATTTACATAATTAAACCATTCTCCTAACATAGGTACGCATCTAAACTTCGTGATATTAACAAAATGTTTACCTTACTGCCGCCCAGGGAGTAACAACGTGGAAGCCCAGTGAACTTTTTAAAAAGATTACTGTTTGCATGCCATAAAACAATAACTTAATCGAATTATTGCTCCTTGGAGGGCCCTGCTGAAAACAGGGAGCACTGCAAACTTGGTTGAGAGTTGTTTACAAGGGGAGCTGAGGACGTAACAAGGATTGCACTGCAGGGGGATTGATAAAAAACGAAATGCTTTTAATTGTTTAGTTGTATAAAAATGTTTAGTTCGAGAGAAATAGGGCCTTAATAGGTACGTTTAAATTTTACAAAGATGTAAATAATGAATAATATGCGTAGCTGCGACAGCAACGGGGTAGTACGAGTTGGTCGCCGCTGGCTTCAAATTTTTCTTTGGATTTTGTTTACGGTAAAATTTTGAGAAAACTCTCAGTATGGTGGTATCTTGTACCCGCTTGGCCAGTTATAGCTACTATATTTAATCTAGAAAATCTGCGGCTAAGCATCGAACAGCATGGCCCGGCACCTACTGCCCTCATGAGCCAGATGTGGCACCTTCCAGCCACATCGTAGCTGACCATCACGTAAGATTATGGCCAAATAGTACCTCCTCCTCCGTTATTCGTTATCCTCATTACTGAGGGTCGTGACCTCCTCCATCAAGTATTCGATCATTTATTATTGAGTGCCATCTCGATCTTTTGCCGGCGGTTTGCAGCCTCGTGTACTGGAATCTCGAGTGTAGAGCGTAACTGGTCGGACCAGCGCATCGGACTGCGACCCCGACATCTTTTCCCTTCTATTTGCCAGTGACCATCAGTTTTTCCAGATTTTCACTATACTTTCTGGCTATGTGACCGAAGTACTCGAAAATTCTCTTAAGGCATGTCGAATCTGTCAGGTCGATCAGAAAATCTGCCACTAAACATCGAACAATATGGCCCAGCACCTACTTCTCTCATGAGCCAGTCTTCACTCTAGGTCTAATGTTGCAGCTTCCAGCTACATCATCGCTGACCATCACGTAAGATTATGGTCAAATGGTAATTGCCTTTTTATTATTAAAAGTAAGGAGGCATACGCGATACCAGGAACGGTGTTCAATAAAATAATGTCAATCTTCGATAGGGTTTAAGTTTGATACAAAATATTTTTTTACAATATCAAATGACAAAACCGGCGAGTCGTTTGTCCGATGTTAAGAGCTATGCCTGTCCATAATATCTCTAGTAAATCGAATAGCGTTAAGTTTTATCATTCGACGTGCTACTGTGCTATGCACCAAGACATAGGTGTTAATCTTATTGCTCAAGAAATTTCCTCCAATTATCACGTATACCTGAACATTTCATTGTTCCCCAGCTTTTGTGAATTCTTGGCACCTCGTCTCTGTGGAGTTTTTATAAAGATTGCGAATGCTTTTAGAAAAAGGATAAGTGTGGATTCTCTACCTTAAAGGAGTAGGTACTCAATTCGACTGTTATTTTTAATGTTTGTTACCTCATAACTTTCGATATGATTAACCGATTCTAAAAACTCTTTTTGTGTTTGAAAGCTGGTGCTTCCCGTGTGGTCCCATTTATTATTATAATTTCATTAAATTTGGTTTAGTAGTTTTTGACTTAATTTCTAATAACTGAAAAAAATGGAAGTCGGTATTAAATTTTTCAAATTGTACTTGTTAAAGATCAATTTGCGAGCCTTCACGTGTATCAGGAACCCGACAAAATAGACAATATATTGTTATCTCGAGATAACTTTAAGGTTTCTTTTCCTGAGACAACGTTAGGCCCTGATTGGTGTGTCCCTTATTACGCGCATGATGTTGAGGCTTCCCAAGCTTTCCAATCAGGTTGGGGTGGCCATTGTGAAATGGTTAAACTGCGTCGGAATCGGAAATCAACCGTTGAACCGATTAAAGTTGATTGTTTTTTGTCCACGCAGAGTATAATAAATTATTTTAGTCCTGAGATCGTTTCCATTTGCTTACAAAGTAGGTACATCTGTTTGTTATTGAATAAGTGTAACTTAAGGGCTACCCCTGGGCTAGGTACAAAAGGTAACCCTAGGGTAGCTTTTGTAGACACAATTTTTTTTAACTATTCGACTGAACATTTTTGAGTAGGAATATAGAGTGTGGGCCTTACATAAAAACGCTGCTCAACTTTAAATGACGTTATTTAGTAATGCGCACTACAAAATAGTTCTGCGCCCTACTAAGTGATGTTATTTAAATTTAAGTAGCGTTTATAAGTAAGGCCATATTATGTGGATAGAGTATTTTAGAGATGTATATTAATATGTTGTAGTCTAAAAGGCATTAAAATACTGAGAATATTCCCTTTGTGCGATGCGTGAGTAACGAGAAAACCTGGTTTACTAAGCGGTAGGCCTAGTAATGGCAAGCTGTCTTGATAGGTACCACCATAATGCCAGATATTCTGCTGCAAAGCAATAATAGCACTTCAACTCATTATAAAATAAATCTGTGATAGCCGCTAAAGGTTGCATTAGAGAATCGCAAGGCTGATATAGAAACGGACATAAACACATAAATACAGAGCTAACAAATCACCCTCCTTTTGGGCTGCATGGCAGTCAGGTATAAGGCGGTATATCTATACTTCTATAGGTACTAATATTATAATGAGGAAAGATTTGTATGTAACTATGTTTGTAACGAATTGGCTCAAAAGGTACTGGACCGATTTCAAAAATTCTTTCACCATTTTCAAGCTACATTCACCATGAGTAATATAGACTTTATAAGATTCATCATCATCATCATCATAATCATCATCATCCATCACCGCGCGGGTGAAACCGCGGATAGCAGCTAGTATAACATATTTTAGTTCTGTGTCAGACTACAAGTATCAAACAGTGGTGGCCATCAGGCAAACAATAGAAAAAAGAAATTGACAAAGAAATACCTAATGTCATCTGTAGCGCTCTAACAATACTCTTTTATTGCGTTTTGAGTCATTAAAAACGACCTTGACGACCAAAACACACAATTATGACACACTGACACAGAAATATTTCCAACATTTAATTTTTAAGTATTACAGCACACGTTTCAAAACGACATCAAAGCAGCAAACGTAATTGTTACGAGAGGGCATTTCCAAATCCAGCCGTTTATTTTTAGCTCTGCTTAGTGAGGGTTTCGGAAGTTTAGGCCTTGTTTTATAAAATTTGGGGAAAACAAACAAAACGCTGCATTACAAGGGATCTCCTTTGAATATTATGTGAGTACGGTCTGTTGTTTGCTGACCTCTGACCTTTTCGGAAAGTTTTTACGCACACCTGTATTTCGGATTCAACGGATTAAGTGAGAAAAGATTGGGTAGCGGAATAACAAGCTGATGAGCTCCACAAACTATGTCTAGTTCGTAATATGGTTGTCTAGGATGATATACGAGTATGTATGGTTTCGTGATATTTACTCTATCACGTAACAAGTCAGGCAACTTGTACAATTCTAGGTAAGGGTTACGCCTGTATATAACATTTTCAGGGCCACCTACAGGTTTAATATATAATATGTACGATAGATAATGCAAATGCGTGTACTTCCCGTATCTGAACCCCGACCAAGCGTCAAGGTTGGCCGCCGCTACTTACATTCCACCCGCGTCTGGTACTGCATTCGGATGGCCGCGAAAACTGAATTGCGTGATAAATGACTGCAATATCCCAAAATTTTTTGAGCCCCCAAAGGCAAGGACATGTTTCCTATCACAAGTAAGTTAAGTTAAGTTGATTTATTAAAAATTCGGCACTCTTGACTTCAACACAAATCGTGACACTTGCGTTATCTATTGTGCATTATATCTGTGATGACGTTCGTTATTAAGTCTCATAAATCCTGTTCACACCGGTTCCTTTGCTACATTGCCTTGCAAAGCTTAATACAGACGTGCAGGCACAATAGTTTTATCGATATAAACTTAATTTTATTTAAGATTACCACTTATGTAAGACGCGTTTTGTCTCTTGTGGCCCATATTCTGATGACGGATTTAACTTCTCGAAATAGTTTTCAGTTTTGATTTAAATGTTGTCATAACCTCATTGAACGAAGTTTTTAATACTCATATAGAACACCTACAAGCATAGCCTATGACTGCAGGCGACATGCCGTGTTGTCAACGTTCGATGACCTATATCAGGTCTATTTTCGTCCACATATCGGACGATCACTTGGCGGCTTCAGGGCGCGGCTAAAAAAACAAATGTGACACACCGAAGCAGTGCGTAATTTTTTTAGAGATATAGATTAGGATTTCAGGAAACTAAACGGGTGTTCGGCTATTAGCGAGAAGTTAGATGAATTCTTTATAGATTGATTTAGATTTTTATATCATGTGAGGAAGTGGTACCACCTCCTCACACAAGCACAGTACCTACCACAGTACAGTGCTAGACAGAGATAAATGGACAGCGTTAACTTGTGAGACGATGATACACCTTGAGGACTTCTCGCGGAGACGTTTACTTGTACATAAGGCCTATGTTTGATTATAACCTTTCCCATGTGTTTAACGCCAAACATGTTATCCCAAGGTTCTTGTGAACGGACTTAACACCGGTCATTATTGTAGTTTCCTTAGCTATACAATTCGAATAAATATTGTCTATGCAGGTAGCTGAATGGTCAGTTATTTTAGTAGGCTCACAGAATAAATAATTCAAATGGAATGATTTAAACAGTGCAATTAGATTTGTTTTATCTGATGAATCAGTTAATAGATCGATGTTGAAGTCAACAAAGGTATAGATTTGTTTGTTGCATTTAGAGATTTTCTTTAAAATAATTCCTATGGTATCCATTAAAAATTTGGATTATTTTTATTTATTCTCTTATCCATAGTACGAGTATATGGACCTCTACACAAGCGACATTACAGACACGTTCTTTCGCACATCTCACGCCGTTCTTTGAACTTGATATTATTTGTTTGGGCATTATTAGGCGATGGTTTTTCGGGCAGCCACGATGCATATGATTTGAATCCAAACTAACGAAAAAGTTAATCTAGTTTTCCACGCCGTGCTATGAGGCTTTGCATCCCAACGAGAAAAGCCTATAGTAAGCATAAAACACGGGATATTATCTTTTATAACTGTGAGCATAGATCATCGATACAAGATAATTTGACAGTAATTATCGATAAAAGATATGGCTACCGAGGTTTAAATTCATGCAAGAGACAAAATAAGATAGATACAATTCAGCTTATCGACGTAACAAGTGTCTAAGCCATAAATAGGGACGGCCCTTGGCTTGCTGATTGTGTGTATTTATTGACGTTGAATAATTTTTCATTCGGTGGAAGTGCCCATTTTAATGCTAGGTCAACGCTCCAAGCTAAAACAAATATTTACGTGAAAATTGCGGTATGGAGTAATATTATAAATAATATAGCTTAAGGAAGTCAAACAAATTTAATATGTATTGGTTAGTTTACCCTACATTCACACAGCAACATACCTAGGTAATTGTATTTTTACCCGAGTACAGTGATCCCAAAAATATGGTTATTGTTTTGGCCTGTATGTACATAGGTGTGTCCGTTCCTATATCCTACTCCGCGGATGAATCGATTCGCCTTGATGTCGCGAGTGTCACTAATAGGGATGCATTGATATGCTCTTATCTGCCGACTTCCAAAAAAAGGAGGAGGTACTCAATTTTTTTTTTACCCAGTCGAAAGTGATGAGGTAACAATATGTTTGTTACCTCATCACTTTTGACTGGGTGAACCGATTCTCAAAATTATTTTTTGTTTGAAAGCTGGTGCTTCCCGTGTAGTCTCATTTAAATTTCATTAAATTTGGTCCAACAGTTTTTGAGATATACTCTAATAGCTGAATATAATGGAAGTCGGTATTAATTTTTTTAAATTGTACTTGTGTCGATACAATACCGATTGATACTCATATAAAAATGTCGGTGATATCCACGGATTTAGGAAGAGAAGGGATGTGTAGAGAAGGCGTGCACGTGTCGCAGCAACAAGTTTCGGAGAACTTGTTGGCTAAATTCGTAAATATCGGCGCGCCAGTGTGTAGCATATTCATTTCGACATTCATTACTGTGTGTTATGAAATTGTTTACAACTCAAGAAACAAATGCCGCGATGTAGTAAGTATAACGTATAACGATACTCTCAGTGCGTATCGTCGCGTAGTGCGGCCGCTGCCATCGGTGCTGGGTGTTATCAGCGTTCATTGGTTGATTTGTCAGTGTGCATTGTAATGAGTTGGTGTAAGTGGCCAATGAGAGCGTTGCGTTCATTGTATTACTTTATGAGTTAATTGTTTCATTTGCCGGTGTGAAGTGCAGCGGGGATGCGTAATTAAAAAACTGCGACATGTGAATCAGTAGAATAAATGCCCCGCGCCATATCCCCTCCCTTCCTAAATCCGTGGCGATATCGATACCGATACGATTAATGATTTCCAAATTTAATGTTAAATAAACAAAATACAAGTAAAATTCTTTATTTTTACGAATATAAAAAATATAGACAGGCTGGGAAAGTAGTTAATAGTTCTAGTAAGTAATTATAATTTGCATTTACAAGATATTTGTTTAAAACAAAGTATTCTTAAGTTTTATGGAGACAAGCGATTATGAAAGTCCCTGAGGATTCTTACTACGTTTCTTAGAAAATAGACGAGATATCACGCGCGTATACATTACTTTATCGATGGGGAAAATTTTAAAAGTATCGTTGTATCGACCATAAAAATATCGATGATGCCAATATATGGGCACACCCGAACTATGGGCGATATATCGGTATTTGCTACATCCCTAGTCACTAGGTACTAATTCAATGCTTAAAAATCAAAATGGGCGATTTCGTGCACTTTAAATTGCGAGCTATTTATTTCCGTAGTCAGTTTATTTAACTTTTAGTTTGTTTTCTTTCAAATTTTTATGTCAAAATTAAACCCATATTGGTTTCAAATCGTTGCTAAAAAATAACTTTATAATATTTGTTAATACATTGTGATTAATTCAGGTATTGTTGTTTAGTACTGTAGGCATAAAATTGTTTCCAAGTGCTAACTAAACTTGGATGCTATATTATTGACATAGTTTTCTCTCAAAATCCTGAAACACTTTTAATTGGTCTTTTTGCCTGTATTTTATTTTATAATGTATATGTAATAACCTAACCTAGCAGTTCGTTTTCAGAATATAATACAAAAAAAGCCATATAAAAATTAAATTAAATTAAATATTTAAAGGTACACGCCACGACTCATAGAGATCAGGCACAGATCCAGTTTCTATAAAATAAATTTATTTCTGGTTACAATTGATTTTAGACGTTAGGAAGATATCAGGTTACGAAGTTACATAATGTTTAGTATACATCTACTATAGCGTCAAATTTAAATCGTAATTCTTAAAGCTATTTCAATGATTGGTCATAATAGGTACCGAATTAGAGTAAACTAAATCCACGTAAATGAAAGCGTGACATGATTTTTTTTCAAAGGCACAATGTAGTTTAATTTTATGTGTTTGATTTTACTTTTTTTTATATAGTTCATCAAAGTGACTCCCTCTCGCCTGATGGAGAGCGAAGATGGAATCAAGAAGCAATGACCATTAGTGCAGCTGTAAGCTGCATTAATCGCCACCCCTATGATGGCCAGAGAGATTCTTTTTTACGTCCCGCTTGAAAGACCTAGTGTCATAGCTGCAAGGAAATACGTACGCCGGCAAAGCATTCCACAATTTACTTATACGACAGAGGTCGGAACTGCCTTTTTAGTTCGTGGTAAGAAGTTTTGAACAGTATATGGATGCAATCCTAGGCCAGAACGAGTAGTTCGGGATCGGAATACATGGATAACATGTCAACACATCGTGAAGTTGAACAGTAATGAAACAGTTCATCATACCCAAAAATTACTTATGCTCTATGAGTTTCAACACAATTTTATGGCAAGTATGGACTATATATTAATACACTATACCATACTGTAGACTGGTAGTTCCAAGATCATGTGTCAGATAGCTATAAACAGTGTCAAAAAAGGTACAAAGACAGATATATATTGTAATATATGTGAGGGTAACATTACAGTCGAAAAAACAAAACAATGAATTGAGTCGGAACATATTACGTTGGCATACTGCAACATGAAGCTTACCTACTCGCAATATTGAGTAAAAGCTGTGGTTGTGCAGTTGTTAACCTATTTTCCGCTGAGTGTACTCCACTATAATAACTCGGCAAAATTGTGAAATAAAACATACGAAGTTAAAACTCCGCCAAGCAACGGCATACTGGAATCGATTTGTAATTCGGTCTGAATTAACTTCGCAAAAGTTACTTTTGCTACTGAATCAATAGTGAACAGTATTGTACATTCACATTATGGACATTATGAATAGTTTAGATATCAATAACAAGCAAATTGAAGTCGCAGTGGGCAGCCACATAGCACGCAGAACAGATGGCCGATGGGCCGGATGGTTCTGGACCGGCAAGCGCAGCGTAGATCGTACACCGACAAGGTGGACTGATGACCTGATAAAGGTCGCAGGACAACGTTGGATACAGGCCGCTTCCAACCGGTGCTTTTGGAGAATTGTGGCGAAGTGCTGAGATGAGATGATGAGATGAAATAACAGTAAAATTACGATGTTGTTTTAGACCCCCACGTTATTATGAGGACTTGGGAAAAAGCTAGAAAATTTGGCGACGGGTTTGTTACCTCAGTTGGTAGTGACCCTGCCTTCGAAGCACGGTCTCTCAAGTTCAAAGAAATATTTGTTCTGGGGTCTTGGATGTTGTGATGTATTATTGTGCATGTCCATGCCTCTCCTGAGGAATGGAAAACCTAGTGCCTCCATTCTGAGTTTGTTAAAAAGCATGTACTTAGCTGATTGTTCAATTTGTTTGTCGTCTGAGCTGACGTGTAGTTTTGTTATGATAATACATACGAGTATAAACAACAAGAAAGGTTTCAATCACTTTGAAAAATTGGAATCCTTTTTGTTACGGTAGATTATATAATGACTTCTTCGTCGTTTTAGTTGCTATTGATGGAATTGTCAGAACATTCCGAGTAAACCATGGGCACCAATCGAACTGGTCGATGATAGTGCACACGCCCATCGAGCAACGAGTCAATGCTGCTCTCCGAGAATACGACATCACAAGGTTAGACTGGCCTGCCGGCTCACCTGACTTAAACCCATTAGAGCACGCGTGGGATGCTCTTAAGCGAGCGGTTTGGAACCAACATCCACGTCCCCAGACTGTGCCAGAGCTCAGGGAAGCCGCTATTTAAAAATGGGACAGGTTACCCCAAGAAATGCTGGATAACTTGATTCTCCATGTGCCCATGAGAATCACTAGAATGTTCGAGCTAAGGGAGGATTACTCGTATATTATATTGAATATAAAACTATTGTTAATAAATTGTTGATTAAGTTTAATTAAAAAAATATATCAGCTCATGCTAGTAATCACAAACTTTTTTGACGTGTGTATACTCATCCTACTGCTGGGACACTAGCTTTTCTCTCATGGAGTTTTTTTATTTAGCACGCGGGTCTATGCAGGACGGGTTGACGAATAGGCTCAAAAAAAGTTATAGAAACTACTGTATCAGGGTTGCGAGTGACTTTTAATATTTAAACTCTGCTTGTCTCGTTGAAAGCCCTAATAAATGATAATATAGTACGGTCTACATCATAATTCAACGCATTTATAAGATATGTATGAAATATTTACATGGATCCCATCGATATAAAATTAAGTAAAAAAGAAACTCAACCGTCATCACAATTTCAGCAGGGACCATGAACGTTGCACTACAGTAATAATGACCAATAAGGCCCTTAACAATTTGAGATGGTCAAAAAATAATTTATCAGCAAGAGGCAGTGACGAAAAAATTGATAAGGATAGCACTCGTGACGTGACAGCGGTGTGAACAACACTGCCAGTGTCGCCAGTGGAAACCAAGCATGGCAAGCGTGGGCGCAGTACACCAGTACTCTATAAAGAAAGAAGTCACCCAGATGGTCATGAAACCGGTCGAGATACTCGACTATGCCTACCGCGTAAACCGTCAAAATAATATTAAACTGAAGTACATTTAAAATGCAAACGTTTGTTGTACACAAAGAAAGTGGGCAGATTATGAAACAGCCCTTCGCGTGTGAGAGGCATTCGAGGATAAATCTTGCGGCGCGCATACAAAGTAACGACTTTGTTTTACGTAATAGACGAACAGCGAGAAGCTGATGTATTAAAGTTGGGTTAGGTGGAATACCAAACTTACCTGTCCGTGAAGCATCTTGCTAGACTAAGATGATAGACTAATGGCGGTACAAGGATACGGTAGGACTATTGGTTCATTCTGAAACACTACTAACTCTTAATAGCTTGGTACACTTGTTTTTTTGATGTACCAATTTATCAAGAGTCATCCGCGCCCTTTAGAAATAGACCTTTCAGCAAATCCTCAACTAAAGCGGTGCCAATCAAATGACTTTTTTAATGGGATAGGTTGTGCAAAATCCCGTCTTTGTGGGTACCACGGGGTACCATCGCAGAGCAATAGCTATTCTACCGTAAAGCATTATTTTGCAAATGTGTATACAGTTATGAAGGGCATAGTAAATACCTGAAAGTGAAATTGGATGGGACTCCCACTCACGTCCTTGCCAACAAACACTGTTTAAACTCTAATAACGTTATTCACTATTACACTGTAGTATGGTACTAATAATAATACTACAAAATTTTAGAGTCAAAAATTTCGTGATTATTTAAAAGCAGTGCTTAAGAGTTTTTTTTATATAAGATTCCTGAAATACCAATAAAAATTTAGGATATATTTAAATGAATAAATGTTTGTATTAGATCGTAGTATTCTTGTAACTTGTACTAAATCCGAGATACTCTTGTCTCGCCTTACTTTCAGCAAAGGAACTCTCGCTTTGACGTTTACCTGAATAATGGTAGTATGTCGTCACTTCACACGTTCCCAGGAGAATGTGGAATTTCAACCTGACACTAATCTACATTTATGGTACATAGTCATAATTAGGTCACTAAATTTTTTATTTTATGATTTTGCACTAATGCCTGCTTAGCGAGACATTGCATTTTTAGAGATAACTATTACACATCTTCGTACGACATTCGAACCCGCGTCTTCCGACAATATGTGTTAGACGCCATGACCACAAGGCCACCCTATAGGTAATGAAGATTGTACCCAGGATAAACGCGTTCAACGGTCAATTCTCAAGGGCTGACGATAACTTTGTTTCACGTGGACGAAATCGCGCATTAGGCAGAAAATATATATTAATACACTTTATTTAAACTAAGGTCACTTTAAGTTTTATTAAATTTACTTTAAATTACTTTTCCAATAGGTTCATAACTATACTATACCCATTTTAGCTATAATCATCTGAATCATAATCATCTCAGCCGTAGGACGTTCACTGCTGAACATATGCCTCTCTTATGATTTTCGTCCTGCAACATTTATCAGGTCGTCTGTCCACCGTGTGTGACGTGGTCTCCACTCCAGAACCTTCCGGCCCCCTGTTTTGCGTGTTATGTGCCCTACCCACTGCCACTTCAACTGGCTAATCTTCTCATTTCTGATTCGATCACGTAAAGAAACCCCGAGCATAAAACTCTCCATAGCTCTTTGTGCGACTTTGAGCTTACTTATGAGGCTCATAGTAAGAGACCACGTTTCAGTGCCATAAGTCATCACTGGTAACACACATTGATCGAAGACTCTTATCTTGAGGCACTGAGGTATTTTTGACGAGAAGACTTCGCGAAGTTTCCGGTTTAGCTTTTGATATAGGTAAATTAATTCTGTTTTAATTTAGTTTGTAATAAAATGCAGGTACATTTACTATGTTTAAAGTCATTTACAACGCTGATAAATAGGAATTTCTCTGATAATTTTGCAAGTAGCCTGAATAACTAAATCACCATCAGCACCATATCAGCCATAGGACGTCCACTGTTCAACATAGCGCGAAATAAATTTTGGCCATAAATTTCTAAAAGGACTGGTTGGAAGCAACCTGCATCCAATGTCGTCCTGCA
This sequence comes from Selenia dentaria, assembly GCA_917880725.1. Lineage (NCBI taxonomy): Eukaryota > Metazoa > Arthropoda > Insecta > Lepidoptera > Geometridae > Selenia > Selenia dentaria. Next base: position 27,073,889 of record OU862893.1, read on the forward strand.
ACCTTTATTTCAATACTCGCCACGGTCGGCGGGTTGGCCAGTACAGTTTTGTGGTGTTATCTAAGAGTATTTCCACATTATCCGATCTGAAATCGGTATCGGAAGCCGATACGATAACGAGGCAAATACAATGTATGAAGTATGTACTCGCCTTCCATATTGTTCGCTTCGATATCGGATATCAGGGCGTACACCGATGTCCAAGACACCATCGGATGCCCGTGGGCTGTCAGGTGATAATGTTCGTATTTATGCTATACGTATCATTGTACATCTGACACCGTCTCTATCCCAATACTTCTGGCGAAGTTAGAGGCTATAGGAATAAATGATAAGCCGCTTTATTGCTTTGAGAGTAATCTCAGTAACAGCACATGAGAAAATTATTTACTCATGTGGTAACAGGGAGCAAATAAATAGATTTTGTAATACATTAGCAACGAAGCAAGCACCAAGTTTGGGGTACCGCAAGGAAGTATACTTGATCCCACGTTGTTCTTAATATACGCATATGACTTCTTTTATTAGAATCTAGAAAAAGTAATAATTGTTACTTATGCTGATGATACTGTGCTGCTGCTTTAAGCTTAAACATGTAAGAAGCTCAACACTTTACTAATATTTTTAATATTAAAAATAGGAATCACTCACGTAAATAAGGCAGATCTTTCCAACTATAGTTTCAACCACAACCGGTGGTAATTTTCAAGGACACTCGCGATTGCGTCTCGCCTCGCACTACGGGCACTTTATTTATTTATTTATACACAAGACAGTATACAATCAAGTTAGAAATAGGACATAAACTAATGCAGTTTTGAGCTGGATTGTATACCACAAATTTGTGTAATTATAAAAACAGAGTGAAATAGACGGATAAGATATTGGGTTTTACCGAATACACACAACTGCGAAAACATATCGAAGGTATGTGCATACAGTACTAACTAATAGCGTTGATTGTCATTCGGAGAAGCCGGACTCAACACGGAGTTCGTATCTGGTCTGTTTATTTTGGGTCTGGTATAAAGGATATCATTCAATACAATATTGTAAGACCATAGCTTAGCGGTAAAAATGTCGATTTTATTGTTGTTCTTAGCCAGTTTATTATACTGACGAGCCATCCTTACCAGAGGATTATAGAAAAGATGTTATTTTTATAAATCTGAAAAGCAAAAAGATTAGATTTGTTAGACCTACGTGCACTGTACTTTATGTTAAAGTTTATATTAGAGAGCAAATTATCAATATTATTTATTAACAGAGGCTTAGATCGTGTCAAAGTGGTTAAGGAGAAATTTACTAACGTTAAATGTTATGAAATGTATGTCACTTTCACAATCAACAACTCTTATCAACCTACACAACTCCTTGACTTAAAAATACACTCAGCAACATGCAGTCAAACAAATATTTGTGTTTGTACAAGTTTAAATTCAACCTAGACCATAAAATACTTAGGTGTTAGTAACTGTGTATATTGCCCTAGTGCAATCAATCTTGGGCTACTGTGTTTCAGCATGGGGATCTGCTGCATTAACACACTTTATTAATCTGGAGAGATCTCAAAGAGCCCTTGTGAAGACAGATGTGTTTGTGTCTGAAATATAGAATATACAGAAATTAAAGTTTTTTATTATATTCTGCCATAACGACCTGCCAACACGAAACAAGTTTATCGGACATTATATAAGAAACTACCACATGATATTGGATATCGGTTATCGGCTATCGATGTCCGATACCGATATTGTGTCGGATAGTGGAAACGGTCTTAGGAGACGCTGTTGCTTTCCTTCTGGTATCCTTTAGCTACTTTCTACAGCACCCACGAGAAGAGTTAGGAGGTATTAATGTAAACCGCCACCCCACGGCTCAAATAACCAAATATATATTTTATTCTATAGACCCTTGTATTTACTACTTTACTCGATGCAAATAGCCAACTTGTTGATTATTAACAGGACTGTACCAGATATTCTGTATCTAATAAGTGTTGTGCAAACGTTTTTTGTGTTACTGGCGGATCTTCATCGAATTAAGTAAATCTTACTGGACGATTACAATATTACAAGTGTACTGAGTTAAGAGTTTAATTATAATGAACGTTCTTTGATTATGTCGTAGAAAATCTACAGCAAGTTGTAGCCCTATCTAATACACACCTGGATTGTTAAAATCCTACTCTCGTTGAGAGTTTTGTGTGGGATGTATTCACCTCCTCAAGGAAGTGATTTACGTTTTTTTAGATTTCGTCAATTCTTCAAACCATCTTCTCTCTTCGTCTTATTGATGCTAAATAGGTGAGGTTTACTTGGAAAATTAGGGCTGATATTATGTTAATTTTACGGGCGTGACATGTTCGATGTGTGATCAAGACATAATATAAAAAAGTCAGCTTTTACACATAATAAATGTCTTGATTATATTTTAATATTAACAGCTCTAATGACTGACAAGCATAACTGATATTTCACCGAAAGGTATCTTATTTTTCGATGCCCGCGCCTACATTTGTACATACTGCCCACTGTTTAACAATTTTGTCAAAAGAATATTCTATGGAGCAATAAACAAGATAGAACCGTCATAAATAAGCCATTACATAAAGATAAATAGGTCAAGCGCTCCGTCCTTCCACATTTAAAGAAACAGTGAGAAACAAAAAGTAGCATGGAAGGGATCACCATTAGAGATGAACCCAGCAAGATTAAACATAGGACTTGTTTTACAATGTTGAAATAAGTTCTCAATATCTTAACTTTTGAGAAGGCAGGCAAGATGGAGAAGAGACGCGCCTGGTGGTAAAGATTACGCCTGCAGTTGGATTGCCACCCGAACTCTAAGCTGAAGTCTTGACCACCATTGTACTGCACTTGTCACCTCAAGACATGAAGTGACGAACTGCAACTCACCCACCACACAAAGATATGAATTTGTTAAATCCCATGTGCCTATAATTTCACCAACAACTATATCCATCAAACCAGAACACAGTAATGCCAACATGCAAATAGATCTGATGGTACTTCCCGAGATGAACTCGTTCACAAAGAGTACTACTGCTCTTCTTATCTGGTAGATATTGCTTATTTGATCGTGAAACAGGCCCTTAGCTATACGAAATCAGAACCGTTTCACAAGGCCAGAGCCGCCTTGGTTTATAGCGGTGAAAAACGCAATCTCGCAATTTGGGTTCTATCGTGTATTTTATTTAGACGAATGTAGCGATTTAAGTTGGTTTTTAGATTTCAATTTATACATGTAACTTACAGACTAAAATCCACCACATTACATGGCGCAATTAAGCTAAGTCAGAAACAGTAACCTGAATCTGCATACCGTCTCATGGAATATATCCAGATCTGGATTTTGTGTTAAAATCTTATTAATATTTTTTTTTTTTTTTTTTTTTTTATGTACAATAGGTTAGCGCTTGACCACAACTCGCCTGATGTTAAGCGTAGTTGTGATCTACGATGGAGCGCGCTTACCTAGAAGATACCGATTCACTCTCGACTTAAAGACTCGTAGATTATATTTATCAGGAAACAGAGACATCGGCAGTAAGTTCCACAGTTTGGCAGTTCGCACAATGTAAGAGCCAGAAAACCGCTTAGTGCGAGTCCCTGGAACTTCAACCATGTAGCGGTGACGCCTTGAGGTGTCTCTGCTCGTCCGGTGATAAAATGGGGATGGGGGAATAAGATCGTGTAATTCCGATGCACACTCTCCGAAGTGCAACCGATAAAAAACCGAAAGGCAAGCAACTTTGCGACGATGTTCTAAACTTTGCAGCTTAGATTTGCAAAGGGATTCACTGCCTATGAGCTTCCTGGCTCTCTTCTCAATCGATTCCAGCGCCTGAAGCTGACATTTAGCCGATCCATCCCAAAGGTGCGAACAGTACTCCATGCACGACCGAACTTGTGCTTGATACAAGGTAAGCAACTGTTCCGGCTTAAAGTACTGTCGCACCTTTGCGAGAACACCCAGCTTTTTGGCAGCCAATTGAGCCTTCGACTCAATATAGGAACCGAAGTTGAGAGTTGGGTTCAGAGTAATGCCAAGAAGCTCCAGGTGGTCAGTGATCGGCAAAGTTGTACCACGGAAAGTCGGAGCCAGATCAAATGGCCTCCTCTTGGCAGAGAACAGACACGCCTGGGTCTTTGCTGCATTGAACTTCACCAGGTTGGCATCGCCCCAGTCGGAGACTGCCTTAAGGGAGAGGTTCAAGCGCTCAACCATGGTCTCTCTTAGTGACTGAATTTCGGCCGCACTGGCACGCGCGTTGGATATATAGCTCTCCACAACAGTGCTGTCGTCTGCATACCCAAAGATACCGGGTTTTAGCAGATCGTTGATATGGAGCAAGAAGAGTGTTGCAGAGAGCACCGACCCTTGAGGAACACCGGCATTAATCGCCCTTGGATCCGACGAGCGGCCATCGATGACCACTCGTATAGATCGATTCCTCAGAAAGTTCGATATCCACGCAATGAAACCAATGGGCAAGCCGAAAGAGGAAAGCTTGCTAATAAGGCAATCAACCATGCACACATAGGAAAGCGCGGGCAAAAGTAAAACATTGGCTGCAGTCCCTTACATATGCTGATGCAGAGACGTTGGTTAGAGTATACAACAACTCACTGTGACCATCGCGGGACCAGAATCGTAAAATATTATAATCATAAAGACACACGCAAAAAAAAAAAAAAAAAAACTACCCCTGACTCAGGAATTCTTCACACACACACGCGCGCACGCGCGCATTCGCACACACATACACACACACACACACACACACACACACACACACACGCACACACACACACATATATATATCTTTAATATAACAACATTGCCGTGTTTAACCATTAGCATTTTCAGCTGCACTAGTGAAAGCTCACTTACGAGTAGCTTACCTCCCTGTAGTAAGTAAATAAATATGTAATCTACTTATTAGAAATACTAAACGCTAATCAACCGCGCGAAAAATCTATGCTTTTACAATCCTTTTGGGCCATCAAGATACAGGCTCAGCCTAGTTTGGGGCCCACTGTTAATTCAAGTCAGCACATATAGTCAAATAATTTGTTATAATTATGTAGTTAGTAAGTATATATAAATACATAACTTAAAATATATGTATAATTATATTTCTAAATAAATAATATAAATATAGAATTAAAAATGTATACCTATTAAGTAGTAATAGTATTTCTAGATCTAATGTAATAGCGGTGTTGCTCTTGTATTCATGTCTAAGAAAGCAGCTTATCAGACATAATACTGAGTGGTTACATATACAATAGCACACCTGACAGCTATACTTAACTAGTTAATTACCTAGTAATAAAGAAACAAATTTGTCTATGTGATGATGAAATTTGTGTATGTATGATCTGAGTAAATAAATAATTATTATTATTATTCCTTTAATTCAAAATAAATCACGGATTTCATCCGGTCCTTTACAAAGGCATAAGTGGGGCTGTAGCCAACACTTAGAGGCCTGTTTGGTATACAAATACAAAGTAGAATAAAAAAAAACAGAAACTTATGGATGGATGGTGACATGGTATATCTATTATAAAAATTGGTAAATGACAAGGCTATTGAAATGATTTTATTAGTGATAAAAAGATAGTGGGCTATGGAAGAGACTACGGCACCTGCCAAATTCAGTCTCATTTTAAATATTTTGGGCAGGTGGTGACTTGCCACCCACTAAACGGGCCCCCCATAAAGGCCACCATGAATGGTGACAGAAAGGGCAACGTTGGTGTGGCTGGCTAAAGGGTGTCGAGAGGTGTGCTGCGGTTTCACTGAAGCGCTACTACCGGCGTTATGCCCTTTAACACTTCCACCCTTGGAGCTTTTTGTTACTTGCTCTTGCGTCTCCACCCCCAGACGGTCAATTAAGGCAAGCCGGGGGTCAGGGGTCTCATTTAGCCCCAGGGAGAATCAGAGTCCACGGTGTCGCCACTCACTTATTATTATTATTATTATTATTCACATTATTTATTTCTTTTTCTTAAAATTACATTTTTTACAATATTTCTATATAAAATAAAAACATTATAAAAAACCTAATCCTAGATTGCCATCGGCAGTGGAGCATGACCCAAACTACCGGTGGTTAGGGCTGCAGACTGAGGAACCTCCTGACAATACGTGCCGTGTCAAGGAGTACTGCCTTCTGTATCTGGCTCTTGATCCAACCGTCTAGCGAGAGCCTCTTAAGATGTTGGTCGAGGCTTTTTGCTATAAGGCCGTTTGCTGAAACCACTATCGGAACAATGATCGTCTCGTCAACATCCCACATGGCGGTCACCTCGTGAGCTAAGTCAAGGTACTTCCTGAGCTTGTCCTTCTCGGCCTTCACGAGATTCTCATCATGAGGAATGGTGACGTCAACAAGCATTACCCGGCGCTGAGATCGATCGATCACCACGATGTCAGGCTTATTAGCAACAACAGTCCTGTCCGTGATTATAGATCGATCCCAATAGAGCGTAGCACGACCGTTTTCAAGAACAGGCGTAGGTGCGTACTTATAGTACGGCACCTCAGACTCAATAAGGCCGTATTGAAGTGCAAGTTGCTGGTGAATAATCCTGGCTACTTGGTTATGTCTGTGCAAGTACTCTCCATTAGCAAGATGTGAACAACCGGAAATAATATGTCTGAGTGACTCTCCAGGACGGCGGCATGCCCGACAAATGTCGACCGTACCGTCTTTCAGAATATATTTCCGGTAGTTATTCGTCTTGATAACTTCGTCAGCAATTGCACAGACAAAACCCTCGGTTTCACCAAACAGATCACCGAAACGTAGCCAGTTCACTGACGCGAGCTGGTCTACATCAGGTCCTGTTAGGGCCTTGTAGAATCGTCCGTGCAGCTCTTTGCCCTTCCATACGTCTCTTCGGTCTTCGATGCTTAGCACAACTGGTTTACGCCAGTTCTCGTTTGCCAAGGAGAGAGGCGTGAGGCTCCTATCAACTGCTATGACATCGCGATGTATCCCACACTCGGTGTTACGGAAATACTCTCTGAGACTGGACACCTCACAGTTATGGAGGTTCTTGGCATTGAGGAAGCCACGACCTCCCCCTTTCCGTGGGATGTACAGCCTCATAACAGACGAGCGTGGATGTAGCATGCGATGTTTTGTAAGCATTTGACGGACCCTCCTATCCAGGGCGTCAAGTTCGGTCTGAGTCCATCTTAGTATGCCAAAGGAGTATATGAGTAGGGGCATCACCCAACCATTGAAGGCGCGCGTCTTGTTTCCGCCCGACAAAAGACTATTAAGAACTTTTGTTAAGCGGTAGAAGAAACGCTCCTTCACTGTCTGCTTAATGTCTCTATCCATGATACCCAATGACTGTGACATACCAAGATACTTATAGGATTCAACTTCAGATAGACATCTGAGAGTAATTGTCTCAGAAAGTTGTAAATTTGAAGAATTTACAACCTTCCCCCGTTGCACATGCATGACCGCACACTTATCTACTCCGAACTCCATCCTGATGGCACTACTGAAAGTTTCAGTAATTTTCAGAAGGTTCATCAGGTCTTGGTGCTTCGGTGCAAACAGCTTGAGATCATCCATATACAGCAGATGAGAAATTATCTCACCATCTTTACGAAGTCGGTAGCCCAGTCTTGAATCCACCAACAAAGTGCTGAGAGGATTCAACGCTAGGCAAAACCACAAAGGACTGAGACTGTCGCCCTGGAATATGCCTCGTTCAATCCTTATGTAGTCCTGTGAACTAGGGACGCTCCCTCGACCTACCGGTTGACAAAGGACTGTGGTCCAATGTCTCATGCATGTGCTTAAGAATGATCTCAGAGTTGCATTGATTTTATACAACTCTAATACCCTCTCTAGCCATGAATGAGGCACTGAATCATAGGCCTTCTTATAGTCAATCCAGGCAGTCGATAGAACCCCCCTTTTTCGCCGGACTTGTTGACATATGGTCATGTCTGTGAGGAGGAGCTCTTTAGTACCACGGGACCCAACCCGACATCCATTCTGAGCAGGAGCCAAAATGTTGTTCGCAACAATGTGCGAATTAATTTTTGTTCGCAGAATAGATGTAAGGAGCTTGTATAGCGTTGGCAAGCACGTGATGGGTCTGTAGTTCTTCGCTTCCGCGGTACTACCGGACTTATAGAGCAAAAAGGTGACACCAGTTGTCAAGAAACTGGGGAGGGAACCATGTTGAAGGGCTTCTTGGTACTGTATTGCCAAGCACTCATGTGAGCATCGAATCCATTTTATCCAAAAGTTGTGCAATCCGTCTGGTCCAGGGCTTTTCCAGTTCGGGGCCTTACGAATAGCACAACTTACGTCTATGGGGCTGATGTTCACAGCCTCCATGGGTTCGATGGATTCACATGAGCGTTCGACAACCGTCATCCAATTGTCCTCCGTGTGTTCAATGGTTAGTGACCAGATGCCACGCCAGAAGCTTGTCATGGTGTCAGCATCCGGCAGCCGCCCATCACTCACATTATTATTATTATTATTCCTTTTATTCAAAATAAATCACGGATTTCATCCGGTCCTTTACAAAGGCATAAGTGGGGCTGTAGCCAACACTTAGAGGCCTGTTTGGTATAAAAATACAAAGTAGTATAAAAACACAGAAACTTATGGATGGATGGTGACATGGTATATCTATTATAAAAATGGGTAAAATGACAAGGCTATTGAAATGATTTTATTAGTGATAAAAAGATAGTGGGCTATGGAAGAGACTACGGCACCTGCCAAATTCAGTCTCATTTTAAATATTTTGGGCAGGTGGTGACTTGCCACCCACTAAACGGGCCCCCCATAAAGGCCACCATGAATGGTGACAGAAAGGGCAACGTTGGTGTGGCTGGCTAAAGGGTGTCGAGAGGTGTGCTGCGGTTTCACTGAAGCGCTACTACCGGCGTTATGCCCTTTAACACTTCCACCCTTGGAGCTTTTTGTTACTTGCTCTTGCGTCTCCACCCCCAGACGGCCAATTAAGGCAAGCCGGGGGTCAGGGGTCTCATTTAGCCCCAGGGAGAATCAGAGTCCACGGTGTCGCCACTCACCGACGGCTCGCCACAAAGCCGCCCCTGCGGTTTTATTATTATTATTATTATTATTATTATTATTATTAATCGTGCCAGACCCTGTCGAAGGCCTTAGATATATCTAGGGAAACCGCAAGTGCTTCCCCGTATTTCTCTATGGCTTCATTCCAGATGTGTGTGGCGTATACTAGAAGATCCCCAGTGGAACGATTCCGGCGGAAGCCATATTGTCGATCACTGAGGAGGTCATTAGATTCTAGATACGCCAGGAGCCTGCTGTTCAAGACACGTTCCATGCTCTTACAGAGAATGGACGTGACTGAAATGGGTCTGTAGTTAGCAGGGTCAGCACGACTACCCTTTTTGGGCACGGGCTGCACGTTAGCAAGCTTCCAAGAACTCGGTACTTTGCCAGTCTTAAGAGAAAGCCGAAAGAGACGTGTCAGTACAGGAGCCAACTCAGGTGCACATGTCCTCAAAACTATGGCCGGAATACCATCAGGACCACTGGCTTTATTCACATCAAGATTGCGTAACGTTCTGCGAACCTCAGCTTGGCGAATGTTAATTTCCGACATAAATGTCGAGCAGCCAGAAGGAGTTGCAGGTATCGCGCTACCAGCATCAAGACGCGAATTTTCCGCAAATAGAGAAGCAAACAAGTTTGCTTTCTCTTCAGCGGTGTGTGCCAGCGTCCCATCAGGTTTCAGCAATGGAGGCAGAGAGGGGCGGCAGAAGTTCCCTTCGACCGACTTAGCCAGGGACCAAAAAGCTTTACTACCCGCAGGGTACGAAGCTAATTTATCACCTACTCGGCCGATGTGGTCAAAGCGAGCCCTCCGAAGCACCTTTTTGCAGGACTTAGCAGCCTTGTTAAACGCTATCTTATTCTGACGTATGTCCCTTGCCTTGCGGTGTCGAGCGTCAACCCAGGAGAGGTACGCTTCATGCTTCAGCGCTTCTGCGCGTTCACATTCAGGTCCAAACCATGGGCGAGCTTTACCGGACAGCGTTGAATCCGAGTATGGAATAAAATACTCCATACCCAGACGCAGTACCTCCGTCACGGCATCCGCACAGGTTGAAGGATCATCGGAAGAGAAGCACACAGGCTGCCAAGGATAAGATGCAAAGAAAGACCGCATCTCGTCCCAGTCTGCTGACTTGTATCGCCACAGCCGCCGGGTGCCACAAGGGCTGGGATCAGGCGGGGAGTAGACTGATACAGATTTCACCAGACAGTGGTCAGAACTACCCAAGGGTGATGATACTGACACTGAGTAGCGGTCTGGATCTGTTGTCAGCAGAAGGTCCAAGCAATAGGGTGTGTGGGAATCAACGTCAGGTACCCGGGTAGCATCTCGGACCAGCTGGGTGAGATCTAACGCTAAGGCTAGGTTTCGCGTCTCTCGCCCAGCATGGTCAGTGTCCTGGTATGGGTACAGCCACTCCTTGTGGTGGGCGTTAAAATCCCCCAGAAACACTAACTGAGCCGACGGATACCTTAGTTGAGCCACATCCGCTGCCTCACTAAGGTATTCAGTGAGCCTGGAAGTCTCCTGATCTCCGCTGTGCGAACGGTAGACACAAGCGTAGAGAATCTTCTCAATACCAGTGTCCACTAGGACCCACAAAACGGTAAATCTATGATCTTCAAGAATACGGAGACGCTGACAGCAGATGTCATCCCGGGCGTACAAGCATACACCAGCCCGAGCTTTGAAATTGTGCTCAAGGGTGTACCCTGGGTATGACAAGTACGCCAAGTCTGACGGACATCCGATCTGCGTCTCCGTTAGAAACAAGAGTGACGGTTTTTCGGTTTCTAGATGGTAGTGGACCGCCGCGAGATTGGAGTGCAAACCTCGGATATTAGTGAGGTGCACTTTTAGAGAAAGGGCGTGCAACCGCTGTTTAACCGTTTTCCTCTTATTTCGTGTCATGTCATCGAGTGAATTTTGTCGGTGAGAAGGTGGCAGTGGAATAAGGCTTCACGATACTGATCAGTAGACATACATACAAAGCAACACCAGTGGGGAACTAGTCTGGAGACTGCGGGGACGCCCGAGCCCCCCCGGGGATGTCCATCGGGCCCTTTCTTCCGGTCGCCGACCGGCACGATGGCGCATCCCGGGATTTTTCGCTAGTTGGCGGGGCAGCCTTTCGTGAGTGGCTAGTTCACTACTTGGGCCCCCTACTAACTGCGGTCGGCCAGCGGTGCACCGTGCCTCGGATCCCGCTACCCTCCGCGACTAGTTACCCGATGAAGCATTAGTATGTATGTCAAAAACGATCTTGTATCTATGAAGCAGCCATTCCGACCCACCTCCTCGAACGGCGACACCGGACATCGCTCCGGAACACGGCTAGGCCGCTTGGCGGCGCGGCTTTGTCCGGTGGGTGGTCACTAGCCACGGCCAAAGCCTACCACCAGTGTTTTGTTGCCTGTTTAGCACCACCCGGGAACCACGTGTGGGGTTTCAGATTTGGGGTATACTCCCACGGACGGGGGCAACTCAGTTCCCTAAAATATAAGGTAGGGTAAAGTAAGGGTAGGTGCATTGTGTGCTTGTACAGTGTGAAGGTCGGGGGGCAGTGCCAACAGGCGGTGCAGTCGGCGAGGGCCACGCTCTCCGTCGGCGCGCGTAGATGTTTTATATATGGATATTTATAATAAATGACAGAAATTAAATAATTATCCATATTTTTATCCTTACGTAGTATAAAATAAAGTCGCTTTTTGCGTCTGTGTGTCTCTATATCCACTAACTCCTCCAAAACCACGCAACGGATTTGATTTGATTTTCACAATCAGTTACTTAATTTTTCACAGAGGGAGTTGAAAAAAAAAATAGTTCAATTTCTGTGTAAGTAGAAAAAATTAACAACACTTATTTTATACATTTTATTCAACATTTGTTTTTTCCTCAACTCTGTCTTAAAATAATACAATAAGTTTTACAAGTTCATATTTGATGTAGAATAAAGAAAAAACACGTCTACAACTTCATCACTATCATTCGGGCGAAGCCGGGGCGGGTCGCTTATTCAATATTAAACCCGCATTCAATTATCAAACCCCGTGAAGGTTTGAAAACCAGTGACTTAATATCTAATATTCCTTGAGAGGTAATCGCGATATCTACCTAGTGATACCAACTTCGACCGCATCATCATTTTAAATATTGGTCAAACTTCCATTCTATTCAGTTATTGGAGTGAATCTCAAAAACTACTAGACCGAATTTTAATGGGACGACCACACGGGAAGCACCAGCTTTCAAACAAAAAAGAATTATGAGAATCGTTTCTTCCAGTCGAAATTTATGAGGTCACAAACATAATTTAAAAAAATACAGTTGAATTGAGTACCTCCTCCTTTTTTTGGAAGTCTGTAGAAAATACTTATAAAAATGACTTACTGTTTTAATGTTCTCCACAGTAATCTAAAACTGTACTAGTCTGCTATTAGTGAGGCACAAACCGTTACTGACGTAATAGGAAAGCATCAAAGCACCTATATATGAAAAAATATACAGGTTAGGCACATTCAGCTATAGCTTGACATGATTAAAACCCTGTTATATAACGTGTTTTTTAATATTATTTTAAAGTTGTTCGTTTTAATTCTTCATTTTCCAACCTTAATAAGGTTCAAGTAATCAGTTATTTCATTGGAAAAACAGATTGAGCCTAAGAGCTGTTTTTCAGTGTCACCAAATATTAAAGATACATCTTCCATGATGATCTTGATCTTGCTGTTTACCATGTAGAACTCACATAAGAATATCGCATTAATAATTATTATATCAATGTCAGAATTGTCTTTAAAAACGGGATATTTATACCATGAACGATGAACGAATGATTAGAACGGGGTTTTTAATTTGAGCTCTCCATATTTCAGCACAGTTGCATGCGTTGTGTTTACATCAAATACAATACATGGTAAATATCCCGTTTCTAAAGTTATTCATTGCATTAGTGACCATGTTAGTTTAAAAACTTATCAATGTCATCCAAACAGACACGTGTTCTTGAATCATTACATACATCATTTAATAAATATAAGTATAGTTATATTTAGCGCGGATAGCACTGTAGGGTCACTATGTTAACATAACTCTGTATAATATATCATACGAGTATATCTGAGCTTTCTCCCGTCATGTCCAAGTTACCAGAAGTTATAGTAACGCTGCGGTTCGAACTCTGTTACAAATTGGATCAAACTCAAATAGCCCCCTTTCGACTTTACCCATTCCTTACCCTTCCTATCTCACGTACTCAAGATTCAATATTGTGACGTCACAGATAAGGAATCCTTTGACGGCACTGCAATATCCGCTACGCAGTCGCTTGAAGAAGAGAAAATGTCAAATTCAGTCAACTTTAGCTAATAAATATTTTTGGGTTTTTAAAAGGTACCCAGTATTTTTTGTACAGTTTATCAAATGTTATACATAATTTTTGGCTGGGTACCTTTATATGTGTATTTATCAGTTAATTTGTCAGTTAATTAACTGACTCCGAATTATTAAGTTTTTAAAAAGTATTTAGGTATTGTACCCGCTTTCTTTGCGGGCGAGTGTGTTTCCTTAGACGTATACTTTCCAATCGTACCTTTTTTCAATCATTTCGAGACCAATTCAATAACTTACTTCTATCTATGTTATGTCAGATAAGAGAAACGCCGGTCAGACATCTAGTCCCATCTTAAATACGACCGTTATATGTCTTTTAGGATATAGATAGTGAGGAACTGGGTTCATCATCATCATCATCTCAGCCGTAGGACGTCCACTGCTGAACATAGGCCTCCCCCATGATTTTCCAAAAGGACCGGTTGGAAGCGGCCTGCATCCAACGTCGTCCTGCGACCTTTCTCAGGTCGTCTGTCCACCGTGTCGGTGGACGACCTACGCTGCGCTTGCCGGTACGTGGTCTCCACTCCAGAACCTTTCGGCCCCATCGGCCATCTGTTCTGCGTGCTATGTGCCCTGCCCATTGCCACTTCAACTGGCTAATCTTCTGGGCTATGTCGGTGACTTTCGTTCTTCTACGGATCTCCTCATTTCTGATTCGATCACGTAGAGAAACCCCGAGCATAGCCCTCTCCATAGCTCGTTGTGCAACTTTGAGCTTGTCTATGAGGCCCATAGTAAGAGACCACGTTTCAGTGCCATAAGTCATCACTGGTAACACACATTGGTCGAAGACTCTTGTCTTGAGGCACTGAGGAACTGGGTTATAAGTTACTTACTACTTCAATAGTATTGCAATTTACAGAATAGGGTTGTGACAAGTTGAAAGACTACATATTTCCCTTACATGAAAGTTACGTCTATAAAATGACGTAAGCATCGCACTATTTACTTTATTTATACTACTATCATAACTACGTTTGTGTTTATCACTCTCCTTCTCTCTATGTAATAAACTATATTTAGCTGATTTCATAATATGAAATTGATTGTTTTGTTTGTTACCGCAATTTCATAATGTTTTATCGTTTACTCCACACATAATCTTTATTTAAATGAGAGGTTCTGTGAAAAAAATGTCTCTCAAATAAGATTTCGTTATTATTAACGTCACATTATAATCGTCGTTATTATAATCGTCCAATCGCAAGTATGACTCATAAAAATGGGTCGTACTTGCTACAAATAAAAGATACAAGTTTTTAGAATTCTAGTTTTAGAATAATTTTGACGACGTTTATCGCCGTTTCACTTTTCTAAAACAATGCACACATACCTCTGTCTGATGATGTTAAAAGGACACATGAAAGTTAGTGTCCGATTCGTGACGATGTGTACCTTTCTGGGAAGTTCTAATTTGATTGTATTTTGTTTTGTTATGAAATCATCTCTCGAATAGTCTGAAATTATAACGAATAATCCTGAAGGCTACTAGAAAGTTATTAGTTTAGAAGGCACTTAGTATGGCACGTTTCTGAATCCCTTTGTATTATTATTACAAGTTCTTTAAATTTAATGTGCCTATTCAAAAATTTATTAAACTTGACTAACACAAAGGCCTTTAAGTTTATAAAAGAATATATAAGTGAAAACTGAGTAGTACTGTAATTACGTTTAATAAGGTTAAAAGAGATTACATAGTCTTGGTTCAAAGACTTTCTCTGACCTTAGTTAAAATAGATTTACATTATAAGAGACAATGGCGCAAGACTCAAAACTTCATCCAGACTTACGGTGAGAAACCCAGAGGACGGTCGCATATATATGTGTATAGTTAACCCATTTGGTGACAGATTTTTCCATTCTTCTAAGATATCTCCTGAACGGCGAGAAAGGGAACACTATAATATTCTTGTCTCGTTTGCTCGGTTTTAGTGCAATTTCAGACATATTATTTCAAATCTGCAGACGTAAAGGATTGTATGTTGAACCCGGTAAGATCAAAGTATATGTCAGTTATTCCGCTTTCTAATTTAAATATAAAAATATAAGTGAAAAACCGTTATTTGAAGAATGAAGTAGATACAGTAAAGACCTTAAACTCAAATATCACCCTTTGTTATTGATTCTTCTTGTTTTATAATTTACTAAGTTAACGTATGTATTATAATGCACAACATACCGAAACCACTGCAATTTCATTGCTGCCCATACCGGATAGAAGCAAAACAAAAGTCACAGCATACATTATACTCGTATGAGTGTATATATAGATTTGATCTTCTGCTTTTAAGAAGTCCCGTCTAGCCTTCTCGCTATGAGTCTAGAGAAGGCTTGTATAGATTATTACTTCACCTACTTATTAGGTTATAAGTTTTAAGTACTTGCTCTAAAATTCTATTGAAACAAATGCTTAAAGGCAACAACAAAAAGTCGCTCTGAATAACAATCTACATGAAAGCACTGTAAGCGCTGTATTTCTAAATTGATATTTGTGCCAGCATTTTATACATTCACCGTGTACGTTTTACAACTAAAGTCACTTTCAATTTTCAGCTGAAAGCGCTTTATGGGGCGCTGGGAGCGTGACGCGCATAAAACCTTGAGAGAGAAAGCCTCAACTTGTCTCCATCTATGTTGAAGCCACTAGAGACTTACAGATTTCCTAGTTTACAACAAAGGAATTTCAACCTTTTCTAAGTACAAATACATAACATTTCACACCTAGCTTATATATTCAAAAATCTTAATCTTCAAGTTGCTTAAATTTTTCTTGCAGACAGATGTTACCTTGATGTAGCAGCTATGAGTGTAAAAGTTTTCGTTTCGTTTTTTATTACTTTCGCAAATTAGGTTTGTTAATGTATTTTCCAAGGAGCCAGATACGGTTTTGTGGACAGTGAACAAGATTTTTTTAAATTAAAAATTTTATTCGTTTTTTAATTCAACTTACAGACACTCGTGCTGATTATAAAAGCCCTTTGTGTAGGTTCATTAAGTTTGAACCTACATAAAGGGCTCTTATAAGGTATTTTGTATTTATTCGGCATCCGTCAGATCGTTTTTTCATTGTAGTCTAATAAAAACCACAGTTTATTGTTTTTGGCTTTGTGCTCCTTTATGAAATACCATCAATAGTTTGACTAATGGACGTGGTCAGATTTCTGTGTTAAATTCAGCTGACTAATGGGTCCTTGGATAGATATATCAACTTAAAGAGTCGATAAAAGGCTGATGGATGTGGTCAACTCTTCTTGCTATATACCTATACATATATATTAAAATTTGTCTTAGGATACGGTTTACTACACCTGGATTTTGGCTTTGATGAGTGACTCTCTAATCATAGCGTGCGTACGAAATAGACGTAATCGGACTTTTTTGTTATCTTGAACTGACCAATTATAGTGTATTTATTACAAACGCTATGGTTTAACCGTACGTGGTCAAATTTCAATAAGGTAGATTTGTCCAATGCTGAATGTCAATGGATAGGTTTATAACTACGAACGCTTTATTAATTAATCAGTCGTTCAAGAGACACCAATTAGTTTTCGTGATCAAGTCACACTATCAAGAAGATCTGACTATATACGTCATTCTGAATTGACGCTTTGGTAAATTAAAAAGTTATGGTCAAATTAGAACTTATTAAATAAAAGCGTCAATATTTACACTAATAAACAAAGTCAGAGCTACTTGATAGTTTGATTTTAACATGGTCACTGTAGAGTCTCCTAAGGATTATTAAAATTAAAGAGTCAGTCAAACAGTTATACTGATGGAGAAGGTCTGGTCATATCAGACCTCTTTGTTAGAACGTTCATATTTAGACCAATACGCCACTATATAAAGTACTTACGTACTAGAATTAAAAACTTGATAAAAATACATTATAGTGTGATAGAATTTAAAGTTGATAGTGTTTTTATTAATAGCGTTTGCAAACTATAATAATAATCATGAGTATTATTTGCAGTAATAGTCGCTTATAGAAATATAATGAGTTTCTTATACTCGTATTTAAAAAGAAGGAAAACTCATACTTAAGAACAACAATAAATCCAATATCTCTAGGGTTGCCAGACTGCCCATACTTTTTGCTTTATATTATAAGCAGATTTATCTTGAAAACCATCCGCACAACAATAAACTTCCACTCGACTTCCGGAGCGTTAAAAGAAAATTACGATGATAATAATTCAGCGAGAGGCAACCCTAAATCACTGCGTATGGCAGTACCTAATGGAATGCGGGATGGTTTTAAATATTACTTCCAATTGAAAAAAAAGTGCTTCTCTACGCAATAAAAATGGAAATGCTGTTTAATGTTCTGAGTCTTTTTATGGATTAAGTTATGTATTGTAGTTTAATTTAAGATTCAATTAGTTTATTGAGTTTGAGGTCATTAGTATGTACAGAAGGTTTTCAATTTCAAACAAGTCTCAGAGTACTCAGGGGAGTAGCTTAAAGTAAGTTTCTTACTTGTGCGTGGGGTGATGCCACTCAAGTGACGCGTTAGATGATAGTGCACATCCTTTTGAATTTGTCTTGGTGGTTATCAGCACAGTGTTTGACTGCAAGCAATACATCATTATGTATGCAACATCACTGTGTATAGACAGATAAAGGATTTATTCGAGACGCTCACAGAGAATGTCACAACACATCAACAACTTTTGAGTACCAAGGCTGGAACATAATCAAGGCCACTTGCTTACCTAAAGTCGAGTGACAACAGCTCTCGCTGCACGTCACAATGTCTAAAGTAGACATCGGGCATGGTGGTGCTGCATTGGGGTATTGTAAAGGGTTGGAGTTTGTCGTAAAATGATGACCAAGCAAGTCGCCTTTCTCTTGCATCTGATGAGCTAGTGACCCATATGGATATCTCAGCGGAGGCAGAATAGGCTAGCAGAAGCTTGCTGGAACAGTTTTGGCTAGTTGCCAGTAACTACGGCTACTGGGTTGCGATAGAAGGTTCTGGCCAACATGAGCAACTCGTTTGTCATCCGCTCTTACGTAGGTTTGCTCTCTTGCAGTCTCTGGTGGTATTGTGATAGATTTGTTTAGGGAGTTTCAAAATAGGATCTTGGGACCATGACCATGGTCCAAACGCGCTATGCTGCACGTTTGTGAGCAACAGAATCAGCACATACGCGATCGAACCAGGGCTTGGTATTGCCACCACGGAGAGTATCTGTAAATGGTATGAAATATTCCATACCAATGCTGATCTCGTCAGCGATGGCAGAAACGCTCTCCGAAGCATCTCTCTTCCCATAACAGCACTGCCTCCAGGTGATAGATGCAAAGTATTCACGCATGCCGCCTAAATCTGCTGATGAGTATAGAAATAAGATACTTATTTACAACACAATTCCTTGAAATGTTTTATGATGTCAGAAATAACTCCTGACTCGGTCTTGAATCGCATCTATAATGTTTTGTTATAGTACCCTGGTCCTACGGACGTGGATGACTTGGTACCCCGAACACTAAACCTCGACCCGAACCGGGGACCGCCTGCTAAGTAGCGAGCTTTTACTACCACTTACCTAAGACTGATATACATACTTATCTACATATTCACACCCAGGCATAGGTCAAACAGACGCGTTCAGGCACACAAATGTTTGAACTTTCCGGGGCTCGAACCTGGGCGGTTTAGAACCTGGGGACCAACTTCGCCTACCGGCCAGTCAGATAATTAAATAAATTATTCACAATGGAACAACGACGAGTATAAAACATAGTGACAACTAGCAACAACATTCAATAAATTACTGGGTCGTTTAACAACAAATACTCGCGGTTGTTAGTGTCGGTCCTCGAAAATGTTTGTTGAAAGTTAACACCACGTCGTGAGGGCGCTATTACGCACAAATTGCGAGCTTCCTTGTAATTCCGGTAATTGCTATAATTTCCCTTTATTACATCCAATTCTTCGTAACTAAAAGCTTCTTATTACAAAATTGCGTAGAAATTTGTTGGGTTTAATTAGGATGTAAAAATATGTGTTAGTAACTTTATATGCGTCGAATGAGTAGTCTATTATGTCAGACGAGAAAAACGAAACTCGGGAAGTTCTTCGTGATTTCATTATTATACTGAGGTATTGTGCACTGCATTTAACCTGGATTTATGGAGGTTGGGTCAAAATGATCCGGCACGTTAAGTTTCCTTTTTTTTCACGTAGCTATAGAGATCTGTTTTAATAGTTACAGTTTATTAACTATTCTAAGCGTTGTGGACTAGGAACCAGTTGGAGGTCGACTGCGCTACAGGCTACGTGTAAATGTAAACGCAAACCTAAAAAGATAAGTTTGACTTAACGTCGTATTCGGTATTTTCCATAATTACATATAACTAGCAACTGCCCGCGACTTCGTTCGCGTAGAAGCCTCGGCCTGCGGCCTCGCCATAACCTCTCATCTTTTCTTGGTTTTTCTTATATGAGAACCTTCTTCTGACAATAATTAACTAAAAATAAAAAGAATCAGCGAGATTGTTTCATCTATTTTCAAGTTATAGCGTGACCAGGAGAGACAGGGGTTCTCGGCATATCCTCCAATCTTTTCTTAATTTTTTAATGTAAGAACCTTCTACTAAGTATTAGAAAACATTTAAAACAAAAAATTAAATCGGCAAAGCCGTTCTCAAGTTATGGCGTGACCAGGAAAATAGGGGTTAATTTTTATATTGAAGACTAGCGGCTGCCCGCGAAATCGTTCGCGTAGTAGGCTCGGCTTGCCTTCGGCCTCTCTATGACCTCTCATCTTTTCCTTTTTTATTAATGTAAGAACAATATATGAAATTTTAAAAAACATTTAAAAAAAGATAAATGAAATCGGTAAAGCCGTTCTCAAGTTATAGCGTGAACTGGTGTGCAAATATTATCCAAAAATACATGTCTACATTTGCAATTGTACCTACATTTCAACAGTGATGTTTTTAACCTTATAAAAAAGAACTATCTCATATAATAGTAGGGTGAGCCTATTGCCGTTCTGAACCTTAGTAAACTTTTACGACTTTAGATAGTTTCGCTTATGTGATGAGACCAAGCGCACATGATTTTCAAAAAGTGGTCGTTTAAACACCTCCGTCAACGTGTGAAGGCATTATGGTATGTTTTACATGTAAAAATACGTGAAATATTAAAATATAGCTACGGATTTGAGGTATTAAATGTTACAGTCACAGATTAAGAAACATATGTATAAATAGTTATAATAGTAGTAATAAGTCAAGTTACGGTACTGTGGTGGGTGGATTACTAAAAAATTCTAGGACAGTTGACGACAAGAACACAATAACAATGTTTCATGAATTGTATACTTTTCACTTCCTACTACTACGAGTACTTACATTTCTACACTGTCGCTTACACTTAACGGTTAATAAACCTCCTTTATTACACATCATTGCTAAGGGAAAAAGATTTGAGAAGAAAATAAACAAAATTACTGACAGCAGGAGAGGACAGGTAGACAGAAAAGTACCACAAGTGTACTTTTCCTGCCTAATCGAGTAAAGTAGATTAGATTCGATTCGTTATGGCCTCTGCGACTTGTTTTGAGTGTCGCAACTTTGCCATCCAACGTGAATAAGCTAACAAAGAAGAAAAAGAAGAAGAAGACGAGAAGAAAGAGATATGTCAAGTGCGATGTGCAACAAGAAGAAGCGCTTTAAAAAAAGATGTCAAGTGGCTTGACTTGACATTTTTGTTTAAAGCGCTTCTTCTTCTATTATTTTAAGCTATTTTTAGCAAAAACTACAACTTGAGTTGACTTGAAGTCAAGTTGTAGTTTTACTAAAAGTAGCTTACATAGCCTCTCATGTGTCAAAGTCAACATATCAATTTCTATTGTGTCTAGAGGTTTGATACTTGATGGATTAATTATTATAAAGTTTTAATATTCAATTTGAATATTCGCCAGTAAAGTAAAACGGTTCTTACAAACCAATCGCATTAATACATCGTCATGGACATTTATAATAATTGCAAACCCATTCAAGCGACCTATTTAATAACTTAATTCCTCAATTTCAATGGAAACTGATAAACGGAGCGATAAAATACGAGCTGATACGCGTTGTTATATGTTATTGACTTTGACACAGTGTATCCTATGCAAGGAATACTTATTTTCATTTTTGCTACGTTCATTAAATAATAATATAACTTTTAAAGTACCTATTAGCCATCTAATACCTTTAAACGTGCTTCAGTGCAATACGGGTACCTAAGCCAATATGTTAATAGAATTAATTTATTTATTATTATAAATTAAAACGGCATGACCAATTACATTAATTAATTAAAATGAAACATAATTACAAAAATAAAATAACAATAATTCGTCAATGATATCAATAAAATTAGTCAATAAAAATAAAAATAATAATAAAAACATAATAATAATATAATAATAATAATAATTAATAATAATAGTATTATTATTATTCCTTTTATTTGACATATTTCACGGGTTTAACCCGGTCCTTTACATAGGCATAAGTGGGGCTCTAGCCAACACTTAGAGGCCCGTTTGGTATAAAAATACAATGTAGTATAAAAACAGTAACATTTTGGATGGATGGTTACATGGTATATCTATTACAAAAATGGGTAAAATGGTCATGGCTATTGATATGTACTTATTAGTGGTACGGGAGATAGTGGGCTATGGACGAGACTACGGCACCTGCCAATTTCAGTCTCATCTTAAAATATTTAGGCAGGTAACTTGCCACCCACTAAACGGGCCCCCCATAAGAGCCACCATCAATGGTGACAAAAGGGGCAACGTTGGTGTGGATATCTGAAGGGTGTTGAGAGGTGTGCTGCGGTTTCACTAGAGCGCTACTACCGGCGTTATGCCCTTTAACACTTCCACCCTTGGAGCTTTTTGTTTCTTGCTCTTGCGTCTCCACCCCCAGACGACCAATAAAGGCAAGCCGGGGGTCAGGGGTCTCATATATCCCCAGGGAGAATCAGGGTCCGCGGTGTCGCCACTCACCGACGGCTCGCCACAAAGCCGCCCCTGCGGTATTATTATTATTATTATTATATATAATATGTCAAATAAAAGGAATAATAATAATAGAAGTATTTTTTTAAGTTAAGCTGTATTTGACAAAGAGTAAGTCTGAGCATACAGAGCAGACACGCTCACGAAATGGTGTCGGCAGGCGGTGGCGTCGTGTGGGGGGTCGCCATCTTCCCTCAAATATGGTTGAGGATGGCGATGGCTGCCACATGCGTCAACTCGTGAATGGGTGCTGTCTGCGGAGACCAGTCTGCTCTGAATGCTGATGCAAACTCAGAAACGATATAGCCTTTAGTAAGTTTTTTAGTTAGTTTAGTAATTGTCGTCAAATTTTTTTTTTTTTTTTTTTTATACCGAACTGGGTAGCACTTGACCACTATATTGAGTAATTAAGTTAAATTAAGTCTAATTGAGTATGTATTGTTGTCTTTTTTTAATTGTATTTAGATTTGATAAATTAAAAAAAAAAACTATAAAATGGCACGGAGTCTGTGGAGTAGCCTCCACAGACTCCATGCCATTTTGTAGTTTTTTTATTATTTGTTATGATAAATTTAGCTATGATAATATAATTAAAAAATACCTTTAAACGAGCAATTCTTATATATATATCATCTGAATCTCGGAAGCAGCTCCAACGAATTTAATTAAAAGTATGCGGGGGGTTCGGGGGCGATAAATCGATCTAGCTAGGTTTCATTTATAGAAAGCGTCGTTTTACCGTGTTATCTGGCAATGAAAAACCGACACAGCAACATAAAAGTCAAAGTCAAAGTCAAAGTCAAAATCATTTATTCAATTTAGGCATCAAAGACGCACTTATGAACGTCAATTTTTCATTATAATGTACTTTAAAGCCTACCGCCGCTATACTTAAAGACTTAAAGATACTTGACAATAGATGGCGTTGGCAACACTAAGTCCATAAGTGTTTGGTTTGATGTTAGAATAAGAAAATCAATGGCTTACTTACAAGTAAATCTCGGCTATCCAGTTAATATAATAACACTGTTTTAACTTATGAAACTATTTTTTTATTTGACACTATTTGGTCGGAGGACATAGGTATATTTGCCCGTGACCACTGTCAATGCAACTTGATCGGAACATCAAGTTTTTAATTTATTTTATAGTGAATAGGAGAAAGTACAAGAATGAGGCCCACCTAGTATTAACCGTTAACCTCTGCCTGTAACAAATGCATTTCGTCGAACGTTTCAGACGTACTGCACTGCGCCTGTAACCCGGAGACATAAAGTTGTTAAGTCTCGTGCCTGTAATTCCGCCGGCTCTGGGGACCCATACCCTTCATACCAAAACACAGCGATGCAAAAATTAGTGCTCACGTTTAAAATAGGTATAGTCGTGATAGGTACTACCGCCCATTGTACCTAGCTTTAAGATATATTTCTTATCTGTTTTTAGTTTATTTTGGTGTCAATAAAGTGATTTTTTTTTATCTTTATTTATTTATAGAGGGTTTTATCACATATGATATGTCACCCTCATAGGGGCTTTCTTAGCTTATTCTCTACGCGCAATGCCTAATTTCACAATTTTATAAAGGCGTTTGGCTTCCCTTGACAAGGGTGTAGCAAAAATGCTATTAAATAAACCAACATTACATAAATGATATCCACTTTCTAATAAAAACATGTTTCTTTCGGCCTCGTTTCGGACACACTCCACCAAAATGTGAGTTACGTCCTCAACAAAAGTACACTCTGTACAGTTTGGTGATTCTATCTTTTTCATTAAAAACGCGAAGCTGTTCAGGGGGATGTGTCCAGAACGAAGTCTGAAAGCCATGACAACATCCTTTCTTGACATATCTGCACCAACAAACCAGGGCATGCGGGAAAGGCTGGGCTGTATGATCTTGTACCTGTTATTGTATTGTATTGTACAGTCGCCTGCAATAAGATGTATACATTACACAATTTTCAAAAGTGCCTCAGCATTCAATTTCATAAAAATTGAGATCAGAATTATTATACACTGAAGTAATTCATATTACTTTACTGATTATAATAATCTTATCTATATTGTTATAAAATGTAGTGCTGTATCATAGTTTTGGAAATTATGGAATGTATACATCTTATTACAGGCGACTGTACTACAAAGAGTTCTACACTGCAAGAACACTGTTGCAGTGTGATACCAGTGGGTCATAATATAATGACTTTAGTCGATTAGAGAACTGCACCAGAATACTTAATTTGGGCTCTTACTGTATATTTTATCTTGCGTAATGGTTGATATCTATATACTTCTTCATGACCGGTGTATTCCTGAATTTTGACAAGTTCAATACTTTGACAAGTCGCTTACCTCAAAAAAATCATTCGACAAGTCAACAAAAAACAAACTGTATAGTTTAGTAGTCGTAGTTGTATAGTTATATATTTCTGAACTGCAGTGTTACAGACATACCAACAGAAACACACAGATATAAAGTCACAATTTTTAATATTGAAGTAACGAAAGAATAAGTGATTTTTTGATGACGAGCAAGTCGTGCGGCTTCGATGACGTATCGAGCTCATTTACGATGATCCTGGGCTTGTAAGAGAACGGGTGTGCAAACGACGCGAGTGATTTCGGCTCATAAAGGAACATAGTAACCTAGTTTTTTATAATTTTAAAATGACGCTGTTGAATGTAAATGTTTTAATATTTTACAATGACCGTGGGTACAGGTCAGTCTATCACCAAGACGGCCTGGTCATAAAGCCCGGTGCCCTCTCGGCTGAGATACCTATCCGGCATTAATCTTAAGTTCTAGTTAATAAGTTTTCGTGAAGGGATTATAACTTTTTATTACGGCCAACACCATCAAACACGGTCAAGCCAAATTTCATCTTTAATCCTATCACGACAATGGCTTTCTAAACCCATCACGACAATGACACCTTAACTTAAAGCTAGGCATGAACTATTATGTAAACAGCAATAGCAACCAAGTAACAAACACCACACCACACCTATAAAAAACTGTCCTACTATATCTACCAAACCACTTCGCGTAAATTTATCAAGTTAGAAAAACATAATTTAGGTTCCTACCTTTATTTACTTATTAGACTGGCAAAAGAATGATCGTATATCTAAATACTCTGAAGCTTTAGTTTATTGCTTGAAATGACACGTATGGCCGAAGCCACTAGAGTAAAGTACGAGTATGCAAGTAAAGATAAACAACTCGTGAAAAACGACAACAGTTGTTAGGCTATATCGAAGGCCTTCGGGCGGCCTGAACACTTTGACATGGGTTGGCCACTAGCCTCACTGGGCCCGCGTGGTGGATTATGGCCCAAGTCCTCTCTCTGAGAAGAAGGCTCGAGTGCAGAAGGTGGGAACATAATGGGTTGATTATATATGTATGTTATGCAATGAAATGACTGAACTTTGTTTTGTACACAGTTTATATAACGTTTAATTAACGTAGGTATACATGAAAATAGGAGTAAATAATTTTAACTAATCTACGCCAGTCATCCGCAGGTGTGTAAACATGTTAAATGCCATAAAAATATCATGAATAAATGTCATATTATGTTCTCCATGATATATCCTTTCTCTTTGCCAAATTTCAGCCGTTGAATGGTGGCACATGGTGACAAACAGACAGAGTGATAGAGACTGGCAGAGTTATAAATAATGATTTCTGAGGCTTTCACTATGCTTATACATTAAAAAAAACAATTTAAAAAATGACTAAATGACGTATATATTTGTATTATTTTATACCAATCAATGTCCCGACCACTTTTTTTTTTCTAATATTTTTTTTCTAGAGACGAGCTTCAATGAAATCATACTTCAAGCCGCATAGAAAGATAGCCAAAGTACTAAGACCTATTAAAACAAATATTACCTTACAAGATGCAAGTGTTTACAAACTTGGTTGTGAGTATGTACAATACATATTTTCTATAACTTTATATTATATAATTGTCATTCTACCCGTGAACATATTCACTGAAAAGTATGTACTTTATTTGACTGAGCCAGCGAAGCGAACGAATCGTCTCTGCTTTAACTGCCGTGCGATTCTCTTAGAGCAAACATCGTTGCATCTTAGACTACATCCGTGAAAAAAATAACGAGATGACAAGAAACGTTGGAAAAACAACTTTATTTACAAGTGCGATACCTTATAAAGTATTTGACATCGGTGAGCTCGTCTAATTGACTTTCATCTGTCCGTATGTTTGTTAGGTTGTATGTCACTAACGATGTCGAGATGTAATGTGGACTTTTTTCCTCCATGAGTTATGATTGTATATCATACCCTGCATTGCTTTTGTAAAATACCTACATTAAAACATAAACAAGAAACTAACAACAACAATTCTTATTTACGAAAGTAGGCCATGGATTATGATGATTAATCAAATTTTGAACCCTTTGTTACTCAGGGATAGCGCAGTACTCTAATGATGTAAGATTTTTTGAAATCGGTTCACCAGGTTTTGAGCTTATTTATTACAAACATGCATTATCGGTCCAGAAGATTTTGGGTTCAGTCATTACAAACATGCAGAAATAAAGATCTTTCTTCATTATACTCGTATTAGTAGTATAGATGCAATTTACAAATAATTATTATTACTTATATTTTGAAATACATTGGCATTTTATAACATAGAATGCTTATTTTAGAAAAATGGGCTTGTTAATGGTGAAGGTGATAACTATTATCTTTTATATGACTTGTATATGTAAAACTCTTTAGATTTATATAAGCATTAAACTAGGACCGCTACTTCTTAAGAGGATTGCTAGTACTTTCCATGCTAAAAGAGAAAACTCTTTTCTACCTCTTAACATTGTCCGATTTCAGTGATTGTTTTTTCATGGAATCATGACATTGTTTACTATGCGCGTACGTTTTGATTTTTTCAGTATTTCAAAGTACTATAAATTTCCTTTTTCATAACTTCAAAAAACTGAAAAAATCAAAACGTACGGGCATAGTAAACAAAGTCATGACTCCATGAAAAAAAAAATCACTGAAATCGGACAACGTTAAGAGGTAGAAAAGAGTTTTCTCTTTTAGCATGGAAAATACTAGCTTTGCAATCCTCTTAAGACATTATAGTAGATAACTGCAGCGAAACAGTTATTTCGTCACCTTTACGAGCTTTGAACTAAAACCTATGATTGTAAGCTCACTCGGCACTTCCGACTGATCTTCGTTACTGTTTTGGTTTTTATATTTATACACAGGCTACTTACTACCTTTAACATATTGAAAACTAGCTGCTCCGGGGTTTCACCCGCATGGTGACGGGTTATAATAATGATGAATCAAAATTTACAGTCTCTATGTTGTTCAGGTATAATGGAGCTTGCTAATGGTGAAAGAATTTATATTATCGGTCCAGTAGTTTTTGAGTTTTTCGTAACAAACATACAAAAATACAAATTCTTCTTGTTTTTATATTATTTATGATAATACTATAGATAGTACTGATAACAATCAATTAAACATAACGTAACGTTTAATAAATACTCCAGTGACTAATTTCTATTCCCTCACGCACAATCTTTCAAAATTATTTTTGAAAGATTGTGAGTGAGGGTATGACTGAGTGTGTCATCTTTCATGCTTAAGCTAATTAACGGATTTTCATGTCATTTGGAATGAAGATAGCTTATGATTAACACATAGATGATTAACACATAGATGATTAACACATAGATGATTAACACATAGATGATTAACACATAGATGATTAACACATAGATGATTAACACATTAACATCCTATCTTTTATTTAAATCTCTTATTTATCCCGATCCAACAAGTAATTCCCGACTGATCATAAAACTCAATTCCACACGGACATAGTCACAGACAAACATTAGTTTTATCATATATATCATTTTATTACATAAATTCACTTACACGAAAAACTGTAACCTTTTTCCTAACATTTCAAATAAAAAAATCATTCATAGAAACGAAATGTGTAAGAAAACGATAAGACTAAAAAAAGGGTTGACCGAGCCTCCTAAAATAATAATAGAACTTGGCGTAGCGACGCGTTACTATACCTACTACGGGTAACGAGTAACGGGCGTAGTACCGTATACGTGAATAAACAAACCGCTACGAAATTATGTAGACCCTAGTAGAGGGTTCTACGAAAAGTAACGTAATTATGAACTGTTTTTGTTATATCTGGGCTGTTGTTATAACTCTATCTTACTATAATTCATTTATTATGAAGACATTAAATACTGGAGGTAAGGAACACAACAATTTTAGTGTTTTATGTTTTGAAACTGTAACAAAATAGTACATAATTATCTAAACGTTCTAAACTAATAGTTGTTTATGTATTATGCAATTACCAAGGTATAGTTTTTTGATGAACAATGAACAGAAGATTATATTTGACATTTAAACAAAAAATACTTATGTTTCTTAAAAAAAACATACAGTAAAAACAATTTACAAATTTTAGTAAATGTACCTTCTCCATTTACTATTTTTAGTAAATATTCCTATTTTACCTGACATCTCACCTAACCGATATCAGAGACAGTCTACAATCTACCTGAAAATTGGCACTGAAAGAATGAAACTGAACACTCACCTCGCTCCAGCTACATGTCACATCCGCACGCACTTATAGTCCAAAACACAATTGAAATACGGCTTTCAAAATGTATAGTTGTTATTGTATGATTTTATATTTATTTAAGACCCGGTCCGAACACGCCTGTATCGCTATAAATGGGTTGACGCGACACACGTCTGCACCGGGAGAGCTCGCGGCAAAACTAGGAGCTCAGACCGTCGACAGATCCCGAAATCAGCACGACAGGGACAGCAAACATCGTGCGAACGAGATGGGTGAAGGTGCAGAGGTGCGCAGGAAAGAATTAGATGTTTATTCGGGATTCGTAACGGGATAAGAGTTAGTTGCGAATGTTTTGAAGTTTACTTGTTCCAATTACCCGAGTTTATGTTATCCTAGTAGGACAAAGTTGTATGTTTTATCATTGTTGATCACATTAGAAATATATAACGGTTTAAATTCTGTCAATCTTTTAAGAAGAGATACACAATTATAATATTTATATAAAGAGAATTTTACCAAACGACGAATGTTTACCGCCAAAATTAATAAAGCTGTTTTGTATCCGGTGATGAATTTGACAAATTGAATAATAGTAGATTAGTAGCCAAGGGCTGTAAGGCATCAATTGCAGCCTGAGATATTTATGTATAGTTCGAGGGTGCAATTGATGCTTACACCCGAGCTAACTACTGTGCTTTACATCTTGATTGTGAGGTAAGTAGAAAATAGCCGGCATTACAAAAATAAAATTGATGACTATTATACTCATACGAAGACAAGGCTGAATAGCGAAGCGACCTCTTTTGTCATTGGGCTGAATGCATGATGTCAATTGCCAGTATGATGGTTAGATGTACGCGAACTTTTTGAAAGAGTGAAGTGGTTTTTTAATTACTTACCGCCCTAGGGCTTTTCTAGCTACATTATTCACGACAAGTAGGTTCTGCACATTCATGTTATGAAATTTGTATGTTTTGTAAATAATGCGTTAGTGTAAGAACCAGTTTTGTGAACCGCTAACAAAAAAAAAAAAAAATTACCCTACAGCGCTAATTGTTCACCTACAAGCCCCATTTGGGGGTAATAAGGACCTACTTACCGAATATGAGAGATGTAAAAGAACTTTAATTTTAATGTAAAAGATATTGACCGAAGGAAATTCATACCAGCAAATATAATGGGCAGTAAATTAACTCTGGCTGAAAATCACCCGGGTGGATTGCATAAAATAATAGGCAAGGAACCTGATGTGCTAAAATATACGGTGTTAAAATTATTTACGAACACATTTTACGCGTACGCGTAATATTATATGTAATGTCTACCTACTTGAGTCAAAGTAATAAGTTTATTACGTATTATGAAGTGGTTACAGTTGTACCTTTTATTAAGAATCATTGTTCATGGTTATTCTGATTTAGATGCACTATGTAACTTCTTTCTATTGACATTGCTTCTGTTCCGAAAAAGGTTATTTCTAAATGTTACGTTAACGTCTGTCAGACTTTGCATATTTATGTCATCATAATGAAATGAATTTTATTGACAATTTATACGGTTCTTTCATTAGCAAATGTGCTTTAGAGAGGTCAGAGTCATGAGTGTAGTGCCACCGAAAAATTAAGCTTAGACTAACATTTCGTGTGGCATAGAAACTGTCATGTAAACAGCCGTGCGATTCTCTAAGAGCAAACATCGTTGCATCTTTGACAACATCCGTGAAACAAAGGACGAGATGACAAGAAACGTTGGAAAAACAACCTTGTGTACAAGGGCGATATCTCATAAAGTGTTTGACATCGGTGAGCTCGTCGACGAGCGCATCGACGAATCGTTAGAGAATCGCACGGCAGCCGTGCGATTCTCTGACAACATCCGTGAAACAAATGACGAGAAGACAAGAAAATTTGGAATAACAACCTTATGTGCAAGGGCGATATCTCATAAAGTATCTGACATCGGTGAGCTCGTCGACAAGAGCAACGACGAATCATTAGAGTCGCACGGCTGGCGTTACACTTACTCAAACTTAAATGATTCACTCACTATCTTCCATAGTCATACAATGTCGAGTCGACGACAAACTTAATAAGCAATAAGAATCTATAAATTTGCTTCCTTATTTTATAAACGTGAGTGAAGTTCATAAAATCAGAATTCGTATGATAGTCGAATGGGAATATAAAGTTGATTGTTATGATCGCGTGGGATGTTTACATTAAGTTTTGAAGTATTGGAGACTGTTGGTGTTCACGGAAGATCTGAATAATTCATGCGGTAAACTAATTTGATAATTTCTATCATCAATTTAGCGAGTTGCATTTATTCATATTCATGTTTATACTTCATATATATTTGTTTTAATTCTGTTTCGACATGTAAAGCTGCCTTGGCATACCTGTATGCCAAACAAAACTTTCGTAAAGCCGCCTTGGCATACAGGTATGCCAAGGCCAAATCAAATAAGGATCCAAAAAAATGATGAGAAATCCAATAAAAATGTTATTTATTAAAATATACAATACCTAGATTTCAGCTAATGTTTTGTTTTTTTGATGCTGTAAAGGACCTGGATTTTTTTTACATAACAAATTATCATTTGAAAGATACCAGATCGGTAATATCAACGAAAAAGCGACAGTCACTTGTTTTTTGCGGGGTTTTTGCAACTCTGGTTTTCAAATTTGATCATAGTCGGTAGCTCACTAGGTTAAATTCAGAGCTTTACTTATATTGTAACAGTACAGCATGGACTCTACAGGCGCTGCAGAAAAATATTATAATTTCACTTCATAACTGGTTCTTTATTTAAATTTCTTTATAAGATACCGAATGACAAACATATAAATGTTTGTCGTGGAAAACCCTTGTAGTAAATAGTAGGGTTTTAAAAAGATATAATTTTAGGTTGTTAAAGAATGCGGATTCCTTTTTAATATCTTTTAGATATTGTGGTCATTAGTTGAAATTTTTATACACCTGATGCCCATACTGTGCATTTAGCTAAGAGTCTGGAAGCGTCAACCTATTTGTATGTTTAGATAACGTTTCTTTGTGTCTTTAAAAAAAAGACAAAAGGCAAGCGGCAGAAGCCCAAAACGGTGGACTGACCAGGTTTTGCAGCAGCTAAATATGCCGGCAACGTAGCTCTCCATGAAGCCACAGACCGGAAAAGGTGGAGGGAAGCAGTTAGGAGACTTCAGCAAAGTCACGATACTCAACACTGAGGAAGAGAGGAGGAGGAGAGTGTCTTCAAATGTTGGATTGTTTTCTTACAAATTCATTACAATTATTAGAGTAAATTATAATAATTTTAAATTATTATAATTTACTAATTTAATTAAATTAATTTTATTAAAAATAAAAAAATAAAACTAATTTAATTAAATAATATATAATAAATTATATTAAATAAAATTATAATAACTTTGTATTTTGGTAAGAAATATTTACATACTTATATCAAAATAGGAATACTGCGAGTTAAGTGAAAACAGAGAAATTAGAAAATATTTATACGTGTTTTTTATAGAAGGCTGACTTTGCGCCAGATAACGCTTTTATTGTCACCAAAAATGATATGTTCTGAAAATAGATCGCAGTAGCTTGTCTGTTTATGCAATTGTCCACCTTCTTTACTAAGCGTGGTGAAGAAAGAGAAGAAATTCACTTAGCATCACTAAAGAATTACTCATAACTCTACAAAGGTTACACGAGACGTTTTACAGTAATATTAATTCCAATTTCTATAAGTGATAGACTGGTTTACCACTATATCTCATACATGATAATGCAGTTAGACTTAAGCACAATATACTAAAAATGGTAACTGGCTCGCTGAAACAGCACACACGGAGCAAAAACCATACCGGTATAGACATAGACGTAGACATAAATTTTATTGTGCCAAAAAAACAGGTTACAGAAAAAGGAAATAAAACATAATTAAGAAAATGAACTGGTTTTCGTTGACACAAGCCGGTCCCAACTCAGCATAGTGCCCGTTGTAAACAACCAACGCTGGTCTTCCGTTGGGTACGGCAGGTGACGTCACGCACGGACATGCGTGACGTCACCGGCGTGATTCAACAACAACAATACCATACACTCTAAATCCATTTATAAAATATATCATATAACATACACATAATTAAAATTAGTTATGAAAAAGTTTGACATAGTCTGTGGAGAAAAACGCTAAATACCCATTGTTATCTGTGTTTAAACTGGTTCAATGTCACTGTTAAAGAAATACTATTATAAAATTATATATGGGACAATATATATATATGGGACAACACCCACACA
Source organism: Selenia dentaria (assembly GCA_917880725.1). Lineage (NCBI taxonomy): Eukaryota > Metazoa > Arthropoda > Insecta > Lepidoptera > Geometridae > Selenia > Selenia dentaria. The sequence continues at coordinate 27,107,369 of OU862893.1, forward strand.
AAGGTCTTCAGATCCCAAACTAAGCAGAGCCTGTACTATGGTAACCTGATGACTGATATACATACTTATATACATATACACACCCAGACACAGATCAAACAGACATGTTCATGCACACAAATGTTTGACCTGTCCGGGGATCGAACACGGGACCAGCGGCTCAGAAGGCAGGGGTGCTACCAACTGCGCCAACCGGCCTGTCACCATTATAATGGTCTGTGACATAGTCTGTTATAATCACATCGTGTCGTTAAACCAATAAATTACTATCATAATAACATTGAGATATATACAATGTGATACAGGACAAAATATAATATAGGATAAAATTTAAATTTAAAATTACTAACTACAAAAATCATACGTTAATGTTTTACCGGTATAAGTAAGTAATTTTTATCAATACCGATTGTATCAATACCGATAAAAGTTACGATACAAAATCTCCTTTACATAACATTTTTAACTTGACTAAAGCATCGGTTAACCGTAGGAAACCTGGGTTATTCCGTTTCTGTCGTGCAATTCTATAATGATTCGTCGATGTGCTCGTCGACGAGCTCACCGATGTCAAACACTTTATGACATATCGCCCTTGTACACAAAGTTGTTTTTCCAACGTTTCGTGTGTATCGTCATTTGTTTCAAATATGTTGTCGAAGATGCAACGATGTTTGCTCTTAGAGAATCGCACGGCTGATCATGTTTACAAATAAAACGTCATGCTCTATGGAATGTTGAACATAACTAAAACAGTTTAAAGCTAAGAACACACTAAACCTGTGTTAGAAAATTTGAACGTTTCGTATTTAGAAGAACGCACCTGATATTGACACAACTCTTAGCCTATCATCAGGATGCGCTCGATAAATATTGATAGGTCTATTCCGTCATACCACCATTAAACACTGTATCCATATGTGGTAGATACCGGTGATGAAAAGCCGTTACTCTGTGATTTTGAGGTATTTTGCGGCGGAGACAATAGAATTTAGTCAAGTTTTTGTAGCATATTTAAAAGGAAACGATGAGGTTCGCATACGAAATGAGAATGTCACCGTTTGAATCCCGGATCCATTTGAAAACTATCATATTGGTTGACACAAGAACATACTTTTGAGTTAAGTCTTTATTTTGTACGATACAAGGAGCAAATTCATGTTAGTCAACGGTGACTCTCTATATTTTTAAGCAATGATAGCTCACAGGTACCCTCGAAACTTATATTATTAAATAACTGATGAAAATGATTATGTACTTTAAATAGCTATTTCTCATGTAAGTAAATTTTTATTTTATAGTTTTTATAGATACACATTATAAGTTACTAAACTCATTGACTCCTCATAACCCCTTCAGGCTTCCGCAGTCTTTAATTTTAAGTACAATTTGTGTTTTTTGTAAAAAGTTGGACAATTTTAAAAAAGCCCTTCGACCGCATCATCACTGGCCATCAAATGAGATATTATTCAAACTCAAGCGTACCATGTTACCAATTGTACCGCAATCTATTCCAAACAAACAGTCTGGAAGAGATGGCTCTGAGCAATAAGACCGCATTGATACACCAAATTTTTTTTTATATTGTAACTAGCCTCCACAGACTCCAGGGTCCGTGCCATTTTTATAGTTTTTTTGCAAATTTATTACATTTAAATATAACTAGCTGACCCGCCAGCGGCTACGCTCGCGTGGCCTCGCGGGATACGGTAATTACAGATTTTTAATTATCCCACGGGAACTCTTTAATTGACCGGGATCATAAATATCCTATATTTTGATCAGGGATATAAGCTACCACCATACGAAATTTCATTTAAATCGGTCCAGTCGTTTCGGATATTAGCCCGTACAAACAGACAAACAAACAATTTGAACTTATTTTTCACTCCTTTCATCCCCTGACTCGGTTTCTAGCATAGTTTTCATTGTACAGAAATTTGAACTCTACAGTTTATAATATGTAGTAGTTTTAACATCCCTCGCTGTACCTCCTTAAGTCATCCCTGACAAAAATATTGTAAGCATCACTATTTATTTAGAATTTCCTATTCAGTTATCAATTTTCATCACGTTAGCTCCAACAACAAAGAACTTTTGAAAAAAACAATATACCCCGTTTACCCCTTAACGACTCCCTGTCTTATTGACAGGGACGACTCCCTGTCAATAAATATTGAAATCATCATTTGAAACTGTCCAAATTCTAATTTTCACCACAGTATGTTCGTAAACACAAAACTTTCCATACAAACTTTCACCCCTCCATTTCACCCTCTTAAACCACCACTATCCAAAAAAAATTAGGCCAACATTTTTTATTTTGAATGACTTATCCTATATATATATATTTTCACAACTATAAGTTTAAAAACAAAGGAGTTTCATACAAACGTTTTCACCTGTTTTTAAGGGTTGAATTTTATAAAATCCCGTCTTAGTGAGCACCTACTTCCTAAAAAGAACCCGCATGCAAAACGCAATAAATATATATATGTCTCTTTTTATATATATATATATATATATATATATATATATATATATATATATCAAAAATAAAAAATAAATATACATATATATATATATATATATATATATATATATATATATATATATATATATATATATATATTAAAAAAGAGACAAAATTACATACTTAATAATGAGACATATGATTTTTATGTCTAATTACATAAGGGCTATATCGTTTCTGAGTTTGCATCAGCATTCAGAGCAGACACCTAGTATTTAACATCGTTCTTTATATTATTTAATAATTTATGTGGTGTCTCATTAAGTAATAAGTATGGGTATACATTAATAAATGCACATCACGTTTCTTAGGTAGTAAAACCAAGCAATTTCCCTGGTAATTGCGCGAAATTTATCACTACCTCCTGAGACGAAAAGATTTATTTGAAAGCTAAATTCCTTTGGTAGGCAGAAATATCGTTGTTAACTTTCAAATTAGAAGAAAGCAGAGTAAATGCGTAATTTGGCGTGTAACTTACCATACTGAAACTTTATTTAACAACACAAACGGCATATTAAAAATAAGCATGACTCAATGTCAATATTATTAGCTCTTATACGCTGCGATCCACCGTTGTAACACCCGCGTGGTGATGGATGATGATTATGATGACGGTAAGTACCATATGCCGTAATCCAGCGCGTCGTCTTTTCCATATCCAAATTCATCAAAATTGGTCCAGCCGTTTAAGCGTGAAGAAGTTACAAACATACAAACACACTCACAAACTTTCGCCTTTATAATATTAGTGTGATTTAGAAGCCCAAAACGGTGGGTCTGACTAGATTTTGCAGCAGCTACATATGCCAGTAAACGTTGCTCCAAAGCTCTCTATAAAGCCAAAGACCGAAACAGGTGGAAGCAGTAAAAAGTCTTCAGAAGAGTCACGATCCTCTTAACACTGAGGGAACTAATGAGGAGGAGTTGTATATACCATCAATGTTTAAAAGTATTCGATTAATTAGTCACTACAACTTACTACACTACTTAAATCTGCCTACCTAGCTTGGTATATCTCTCTTAGGTCGTTCCCTGATGACTGTAAATAGTGATCATCACGGCAGCACTTTGGATCTGAACTTTGGATCAAACTCGGTTTGTGGCCAACTCCAATCAGCTATCAGCTAGCTAGGTGTGTTTGAATCCGTAAAACTGTAATCGATTAGTAAATCTCTTAAGAATCGGATATTGTAGTAACCGATTTCTATGAACCCTATTTTACAATCTGTCTAAACTGTCAAACGATGTTCTTAGATTTGAAAGATTGTATCACGGATTACATTGATACAAAGCGCCATAACGGTGTGACCGGGAATGAAGCAGACAGTAGCAGTAACAACCACTTATATTTTTTACAACAACATAACGTGCACATACAAATCCCTGTGTCGGTGTACATGGGTACACACATAACAAAATCACAAAAAGCCAAGATTCGAAAGCAAAGATTTCTGCTCTGGATGGACCTGAAAACTTTAAGTCAGAGTCACTACCAATTACGCTGCGGTCGTCAAATTGTATCTAAATCTATCAATCTCAGCACATCGGATACGAGCGCGGGCGTGCCGATGCAACCGTATTTAATGTGCCGTGTTAATACATTTCGAACGCAGCGGCCCGTCCCGCGTTTGGTTAGTGTCTTTAGATTTATTAAAGATTATATATTAATTTTTTGTTTGATACATTTCGATGTATGAAGAGGAGTATCATCCTTAGAACAACCAATCTATAAGCCACAAATCTGCTTAATCAAGAGACCCACCACAGAAGGAGTGTGTGTGCAAGTCTAAGTGTGTAAGTCAGTGAGTGTGTATTTAGGATAGTTCTTCACGCTGATATGACTTTTTTTTATAATTGTTCATCAAAGTGACTCCCTCTCACCTGATAGAAAGCGAAGACGGAATCAAGAAGCAATGACCAGCCATTAGTGCAGCCGTAAGCTGCACTAATCGCCACCCAACGCTTAAAAGACCCATGGTCATAGCTGCAAGGAAATATGTACGCCGGCAGAGTATTCCACTATTTACTTGCACGACAGAGGTAGGAACTGCCAAACTTTTTGACTCGTGGTAAGAAGTTTTACACAGCATATAGATGCAATGCTAGGTCGGAACGAGAAGTTCGGGATCGAAATGGTGAGGAAGGAATAAGATCTTCAGAACATTCGCCATGAAACAACCGGTAAAAAACGCTTATAGAAGCTATAGTTCTACGCATTTGTAGGGGTTCTAGGTGTTGAGTGACTTCAGTGTCTACAATAATACGGACAGCGCGACGTTGCAGTCTATCGAGAGCATCCATTAGGTACTTAGCGGAGCCATCCCAGAGGCGGCAACAGTATTCAATACATGGGCGCACCTGAGTTTCATAAAGAAGGCAACGCTGATCAGGAAAAAAGAAACGCCTCGCTCTGTTCCGGACTCCGAGTTTAAGGGAAGCTAACTTGATAATACTCTCAATGTAGTCACGCTGGTTCAGGTCACTACGTATGTCCATGCCAAGGATGTCAAGATTACACTTTACAGATAAGGTGATATTCTGAAGAGAAGGAAGAAAAAGAAATGGAGATGTTTTTGCCGAGAACGCGCACACTTGAGTCTTCCTGGCGTTGATCTCAACCAAGTTGCCCGTACCCCAAAAGGAGATGCTGTCTAGCACCCTAGAAAGCTCAGCGACGACACACCGTCTATTCACCACAATTTAGGTCTTTGTCGCAACAGATCGTCCAAAGTACCGACCATAGACAGATTTGTTGACTTGTTGATCGAGTCAACGGATTTGTGTGATATTTGGAATGGTTCTGAGTCGTGATAACCTGTCTGTGTATACCTTTTTTCCTAAAAAAGTACACGCACACACAAAGTTGCCGGCCAAAACTATATACACAAAACATTTTAACAAATATAAATAAAACATTTTAAGAGCACGTTGGACTGTTATTAGCGTAGCGTAGAACCACCATTTATTACACACTAGCTGACCCGCCAGTGGTGTCGCTCGCCTGGTATTGGTGGTGGAAGTGCCGTTTTGAAACCTCGAGGTCAATTGTTGTGGTTTTCTGATAAAGAAAGTCGCAGTAGCAGTCCGGAGTCTTGTACAGTGCCCCGTAGATAGCAATAAGCTCGCACCCTGTTACATTTCATCAAAAACATATCTGGCGAAACGTATGCGTTGAAAACACCGCCGCTAACCCCTTTGAGGATATAAAGGCGAAACTATTTGTTATGTTGTGTTTAAAAATAACATATAAAATTGCATTATTTTCGTAAAAGTTTATTTTCCCCAAGCTTTGAAGCGATTCACTCAAGACCGCTAGACTGATGTTGCCGCCACGCGATTTTACCTCCGTGGTGATGGATGATGATGATAATGATGATCAAAAGTATACTATGTAAAAAGTATCCTTCCAAAAGTTATAATCTATCGCCTTGCCAAATTTCAACAAAATCGATATATATAGCGGTTTCACTTCCGTAGTGATCATGATAATGATGAAAAGTATTAAATGTCCTTCTCTGGGACATAACCTATCTCCTTGCCAAATTTCAACAAAATCGATAAATATAGCGGTTTCACTTCCGTAGTGATCATGATAATGATGAAAAGTATTAAATGTCCTTCTCTGGGACATAATCTATCTCCTTGCCAAATTTCAACAAAATCGATAAATATAGCGGTTTCACTTCCGTAGTGATCATGATAATGATGAAAAGTATTAAATGTCCTTCTCTGGGACATAATCTATCTCCTTGCCAAATTTCAACAAAATCGATAAATATAGCGGTTTCACTTCCGTAGTGATCATGATAATGATGAAAAGTATTAAATGTCCTTCTCTGGGACATAATCTATCTCCTTGCCAAATTTCATCGAAATCAGTAAAGCTATTCTTGAGTTATAAATAGTATAACTATCACAACTTTGTTTTATATAAATAAGATTAACAAGATTCATTTAAGACTTCCCGCCAAAAAGCCCATTTACATTTTTTAATTTGCCGCCCCAAATTTTACGAATGCAATGCTTTCGTTTACGCAATCTCTCGGTATTCGGCAATAACGCAAACGCGAACGAATACGTTAATAAAGGACCCGCAATTTCATACATATTAATACTGGACGCAAACGCGCACAGAATTTTTATTGAGGGAATAAAACAAACACGTTCGCGATGTAAACGAAACGAGCCGTGTGATACTCGACCTTTTGCAATTATTATATGTAATTTTCGGACATAATTATTGCTGCCGTAAAAACCTTTACAAGGCATAAAGCGTGCAGATGTGGTGGAATTCAGTGGAATATGTGGGTAGTTTAGTAAATTGTATGTACGCGTTAAATTCACAGTAACTACTAAAGGTAAGTCCCGTTCTCTAATTTGGATCTGTGCAATTACATTAATATGTTAATACCTGGATGACCAAGATAAGTAAACAATTGATTTTCTTAGTCTACGCTCAAACCAAACAATCATAGGTTTAGTGATGCTTAACAATGCCATCTATTGTCAAGTAGCTTTAGTGTTGCTGTGTAAAACAGTTTAGTTGTTGTTCAAGTTGATAGCCCTAGTTGCCGTAAAGACATTGTAGCAATTTTTCATTGCCTGAAAACTCGTATAAAAAAACGTTTCCTAAAAATGAAACCTAGCTAGATCGACGTATCGCCCCGAAACCCCCTGCATTCTAAAATCGCGAAAACCGATAGAGCTGTTTCCGAGATTCATATTGTATATACTTATATATATTATACTAGCAACTGTCCGCGACTTCGTTCGCCTAGTAGGCTCGGCCTTCAGCCTCGCCATAACCTCGCATCTTTTTTGATTTTTCTTTCATAGGAACCTTCTTCTGACAATAATTAACACAACAAAAAAAGAATTAGCGAGATTGTTCGATCCGTTTTTAAGTTATACCATGACGAGGAGCAATGGGGTTGATTTTTATATATTTAAAGATAGGTACCATAACATACTATGGTTAAGAAGCAGATCGTTCAAGAATGAAACTCGTCCCAAGGACAAATTTTATTGTTTAATATTTGCTAACAGTCAACTGGGCAACACCTGGGGTAACCCAACCTCCAACTGGCTCAGAGCCGTCTGCCGGTTGCGCATTATCCGGCTCAAACGGGCGCCTAGCAGGGTACCGGTTCTTTCGAACACTCACCTATATTTCTTACTATCAGTTAGCTTAGTTTAATACGATTATATCGACTATGCTTAATATCTAGAAACAAATACAAACCCGAGATATCATACTTAGTTTATATAAGCAGATCTATAAAAAAATGTGTGCACCGTAAGCGAGCGTTCGCAGATGACCTTGTTCTCGTATGTACAGTTAGCTTTTGTTATACAAACTAACGTGGTTTACATACATTTTTAATATAAGAAATGGGAACACTGGCACAAGTACGAAGCAAGAGGCAACGACTGCAATTCTGCATTCTCGTTGAAAAAAACCTGATGTGGATGAAATTATAGTTGCGACGATCCAAATTTCCAATCCAATCCAAAAAAAAAGGGTTAAACAGATGCATTTCGTCACAAGTAACAAACTGCACTGCGCCTGTAACTATGAGACATTAGGTTATTAAGTCTCATGTGTCTGCAATTTCACCGGTATCCATACCCTTCAAAACTGAGCACCGTAATGTACTTCACCGGATTAACCCGTTCTTAAAAAGTTCTGTGCTCTAAAAACAGAAAACAATTCTGTGATTATCAATCTTCAGAAGACTTGGACATCATCTGACTGATGATGTGATGTGAAACATATTAACAGAATCGTGAAACTAATAAATGCAAAATTTCATCCAGATTCGAAAATAGTAGTTTCAACGATAAAGTTATATGATTAAAGTACGTAATGTTATACAAGTTGTACATCCAACGTATGGGAGCGTCTATCATTGTGTTCGTAAATTGATTTATTGTATGAAGTCATTAACGCAGCCTTTGTCGCGGCTCTGCACGGGATTTAATAAAACCTGCCCTTTGTTAAAGCTTTCACACAGTTTGGCAACAGTAAGGGCATTATAAACGGTACATATAATATTATATAATACATTTTTATAATTTTATTACATATTTTATATATATTTAAATTTGGGTTCAAACGTGTTAACAGTAGGAGCGTGGTCGCGAATCACAATAAACTACTACATACTTTTGGCTTTTAATTGACACAACATTAAGTGCATGCCTTCGATCTTAATACTACTGGTGTTGTAGCGGGTTCAAGGGTATTATACCCTGTTTTTTGTATCACTGCATCTATAAATACTCTGTAACTATCAGTGCAACTGTGAATATTTTCAAATGACAAATACCTACAGATATAATTTAGAGGAAAAAGTTTGTATTCAGTTTTAATATTAATTTTATCAATACATACTTTTTAAGAGTCTTAATACAGATTATATGCGAAAAAAAAATTATACAGTTTTTATGAATTTATGTATTGATCTAACGAATATAATAAATATGAATTATAAGTATAGGTAGGTGCTAGAGTGGAGAACACGGTACAGCAAGCGCGTAGTCTCCCGACAAAGTGGACAGACGACCTGATAACGGTGGCAGGATGGAAGACTATTGGGGAGGCATATGTTCAGCAATGGACGACCCATGACTGATTATGATGATGATGATGATGATGATGAAGTAATGTATGTCTTCTGTTATAAAAAATATTGTAATAAGCGTGACTTGTCCATACTGTTAATATAGTTGCACCTTTATATCGAACCTTTATGCTGGAGCTGGGCGCGGGTGATTTGTTGACTGGTTATTGCTGCTGATGAATGGATTTCGTAATATTTCAATTACTGTTTACATAATGGAGTACAAATTTAGCTTTTTTACATTCATTATGACAACCAAGTTTCGAAATAAACATAAAACATTTACAGCTTTACCCAACCATGGCTAATTAAAAAGAAGATATGTCACCTACGTTAACAAAACAATACATTCTAACAGTAGTAAGCGATCATAAACATTCTGGCAAAAGGACATTATGACCATGATTATCCTCTGAATACCACTATGAATATGTACAGTAGTTCTTCAAACAGTAGACCCTGCGAGCATAGTCATATCAGCGGCAATTTTTCTCAGTAATTCACAACCTATTGTCTCGGTAACCACTTGACGAATTATGTTCTTATTCAAAAGTCCTCTTTAAAGTCAGGTACTTAATGAGTGTACGAAATTTTATCAAAATCAGTCGCTAAATAGTGCCGCAGCAAACTTCCCCTTTTTTAGGAAGAGTACAGCCTGTATCAAAAATCGCTGAAGACAAAAAACTCAATTAGCCCTATCGCTCCTCTTAGAACTAGAATTTAACAGAGACTTTGTATCATCCCCAAAGTCTCCTCTAAAAGGGGGAGATGTTATACCCCAACCTTGTTAGCCTTAGCATTGCCTGGCGGCCCATCTGGCCTATTCAGCAGTTCTATGAGCTAAGAGTATGTCTAATGATGGTTTTCAAGCCAGTCTGTTCCCATCTTTTGAATTAAGCGGTTAAGTAGTAGCACATACATATCAAGTTTCGTCAAGATTGGTTGACAAATGTGACCTGTACAGGAAGACCAACGAAGACCCTAACAAACATACGGACAGATGAGAGTCAATTTGGCCAGTTAAAGCAGAGACGCCTCGCTCGCTTCGCTCGCTCGGTCAATTGTTACACTAATGATGAAATGAACTCCTATTTCTCCTGGTCATGCTTCAATTTGAGAATGGTGGGAACAATCTTGCTAATTGTTTTTTTTTTGTTTATTAATTATTATTGTCAGGAGAATGTTCTTATGAAAGGAAACCCAATAATAATAAATAATAATAAAATGATAGTCAGGAGGTTATGACGAGGCCAGAGGCTGAGCCTACTACGCGAACGAAGTAACGGGCAGTCGCTAGTCACTAATTTAAATTACGTGTAATTTATATATAAGACATTAAAATTTATCAGTGTGTAGACAACAATTGCGGATGAGAATATTTGTTGTTTACGAGTACATTTTAGAGGGTGAGTTTTCAGTAGTCGGGTTTTACTTTTTGAACATAATTTTTAGTGCCCATTGTGCATGGTGGAATAGAGTAATGAGTCAGGAAAGTATTTGCCAAAGGCCTTACGCTGACCCATAGCGATCAACCAGATATAGAAGCTTTAAAGCACTGCGCTGCGCTCCCAGAAGCATAGCTAAATATATCCATTCACTTAATAATATTTCAAGAAGGACTATACTAGAACATACATATAATTATGTTTGCACTGCACTACAGACTGCTTTAAGGTACAAAAAAAGTCTTATAACACCATTTAGGAATATATACGTATAATAATTGACTACAGAATACCATTGTAAGAATATAAGTAAGACAATCCGCCCTCATTTATCCTTCATTCATTGCAAACCCATCCTAACAAGTACACCTACAAACACATCATGAAATCCAGACAAAATACACACACGAGTCGAGAGCTCCACAAAGAAAATAAAGCGGCGTCCAGGCGAGCGTCAACAACTGCAGTTTGAGCGCACGTGTGGACGCGTCCTTGGGGAAATCTGCCACGTAGCACGTTTGTACGTGGGAAGGTACGTTCTACATACCTTTTGCACGGTACGTGTACGGTCAGCAGACGCGATGGTGACTTTACAGAATGAATAATTCATGAATCTCAAACGGCAGTTATATGTTTTAAGAAAAGATGATAATTTAGAAATAATAAGTTTATAGTTGCATACTACCTGTTGATCTCTGCGAGGAAGATTTGAATTATACATAATACTTTTTCTGGTTTATAAGTATTATAACATATTATTATCATGCTATTCCAGACATCATTTAAGTACATTAGTCAAACCAGTTCATTGGTAAATAAACAGCTTTCCATCTACCAAAACAGACGTACTCGCATAATGTACTCGCATTTATAACACTAGTGTGATCTAAAAGTTTCTCTTGTGATACAGACAAATTATTTACTAAATCAGCAACGTTAAACTCGGACACATTAGATGTGCCTCTTATTCATTTTAAGGCTAAATCAAACAGAACAGATACACACATATTACATGTTTAAAAATATCAACGTTTTTATGCCAACCATACCCACTTACTTCATTCAATTATTTCATACAATACAGATGAATTTGGGAATATAGGTTTAAATAATGGAAACGTTTGGCGGGAAAAAGACCTAACAATGATTGCGGCTCTTATTGATCTAATTTTTTTTTTCTAAATGTATGTTTATGTTATGAGATTTAATAATGGCGAGTTATTAGCAGTTTAGCTTTCGTGATGGTGCGCGAGTAAGTGCATAGTGTACGAAATCATCAAACGTTTTGTGTATTCTACGTCACATACCCTACAAAGTTTTAGTAATGCATCCACTGCTTTATAACAGTGCTGTCCCAATCAAGCCATAATCGATATCAGCGCGGATAACAGTCGGTCCTTTTCACCGTTAGCGTGATAACAATGGCCCAGATACGTCATCGAGGACGTCTTAACTGCCGCCATATTGACGATTACTTGAACCATGCTTTACACCAAAATCGTCATGAGCGTTCTGCCAAAAGTGACAGGCGCTTGTTTGTTTTAACAAGGTCTTTACTGTTGTGTTCCTTTTTTGATTTAAAAGTCGGTCCATCTAGGGCCTTACTTATAAACGCTGCTTAACTTTAAATGACGTTATTTAATACAGCGCAAAGGAAAATGTTCTGCGCCGTACTAAGTGACGTTATTTAAATTTAATCAGCGTTGTAAGGCCGCTAATGTTTCTTATTAATCTACACACACCACACAGTTAACCTTCACACTATGCTTTATTATAGTAGTACTTTTTAGTTACATACTTTAATTTTATGCATTTTTTTTTGCGCGCGAATGGTTGTTCGTTATTGCTACAACTCCGGTCCGATTGATCAACTCGCTAACAGCGCCACGAGCTGTCAATATCGCGATTGTCTCGGACCGGCTAGGTAGACGTCAGCACAGTGAGCAAAAATATCGCGAAACGGACCGCAGTATAAGAATGTGACTTAGAGATGACAGTGACTTAATGACAGACTTATTTATGTGACTCGGACTTGACTCTGATAACTTCAATAGAGTCTTACTTGACTCAATCTATATAATACATAAGGTATTGGTTTATTAGTGCACAATATTAAACTGGGTGGTTTGGAATCGATAACTGGTTATGAAAGTAAAAGAAAAAAATGACGTCATAAATATTTTTTATTATTATGAACCTATATTCACCGCTCCACGTCTAAGAGCCATAGTGCGACTGAACGCACGACCCTTGTAATATTATCTTATTAGCCTTATTATTAACTTATTAGCTTAAACGATGTCACACATCGTTTAGGCATAGACATCAGCTGCGTAAACATTCACGGGTCCGTGCGTCGTTGTACATATTCTAAGTAGATAGGTATGTTTCGCGTAGTTACTGTTGTCTATTCTGCGATTCACCGGCCAGCAGCTTTCAGCCCCGCTATACATTAGCTGCGGAGAAATGAACATTGGTTCACAATAATAAAAAATATGTCTATAATGACCAGTTATCGATTCCAAACCACCCCGTTCGATATTGAGCACTGATTAACAATGACCTTATATATAAAAATGAACCACTATTTCTCCTGGTCATGCTTTAACTTGAGAACGGATGGGGCAATCTCGCTAATTCTTTATTTGTCGTGTTAACTATTGAAGGAGGTTCTTATGAAAGAAAAATTGGAGTTTATGGCGAGGCCGAAGGCAGAACCTACTACTTGAACAAAGTCGCGGGCAGTCGCTAGTAATAAATAAAATCTTAAGTAATTTGAGAACATTCCACATAAAGGAAAAATAATCAAAAAACTAAAGCCCAAAGCTTATTAAGATTAAATAATTCACTTCTCAGTTAAGTACATTACAGCATTATAAATATATTACAGCAGTATTTGAACAGTATTTTTAGAGGATTTGAAAGGGTTTTTCTAGTGAACAAAGCTTTTAGAAATATTGGTTTTTACTTTAGGGTTTATTTGTAGTAAAAGTTTCACAGTTTTTATATTCCATTTAACTACAGCATTTTTAGATTTATTTGGACGATTCATGAACCATTGTGGCCAGAAATTGAATATCATTTGCAAACGCTACTTTTATGTTTGAAATTGAGATTATTCACAATTATTATCAAGCTGCGAATGAGCTAGATAAAGCGCCCTTAGGATTGGTCACAGCACTGCCTGCATATTACTGGGATAAAATATATTAAGCTCACATTTTGTCAGCCTGCCGGATGACCCCATCCTTGTCATCACTTCTCGCTAAGAGCTAGACAGATAGAGCTGTTTCTAAGCAGCATTGAGTCAATGAGATAAGCTATTGATTATTTAACTTCATCATCTCAGCCGTAGGACGTCCACTGCTGAACATATGCCTCCCCCATGATTTTCCAAAAGGACCGGTTGGAAGCGGCCCACTGCCACTTCAACTGGCTTATCTTCTGAGCTATGTCGGTGACTTTTGTTCTTCTACGGATCTCCTCATTTCTGATTTGATCACGTAGAGACGAGCATAGCCCTCTCCATAGCTCGTTGTGCGACTTTGAGATTATCTATGAGGCCCATAGTAAGAGACCACGTTACAGTGCCATAAGTCATCACTGGTAACACACATTGGTCGAAGACTCTTGTCTTGAGGCACTGAGGTATTTTTGACGAGAAGATTTCGCGAAGTTTCCGGAACGCTGCTCTTATTTAACTTACCAAGTAGTTAATATTTTGCTGAATATTTTGAGCTTTGACAATCAAGGGAAACAGTGGTTAAAGCATATTGCCACTGTTTCCTTTAATCGTCAAAGTTATTTGAAGGTAGCACACTAGACTTATAATGGCAACTGACTCTTAAAGACGACTTTCGAAAGAAAACATTATATTAGATATATTTCTAATTAATCGTGTATCAATTAATCTTAAAGGTTGTACCTAGTGTAGCTGGTACTAAATACTCCACCGTCATGCAAACGTGTTAGAATAATTTTATGAATAGTATGACCAAATAAAATGTAAACCTTAATCTTAAATATGTACTTATAAAACTTATACTGACTAAACTAATCTTACTTTTTAACCATCTAAGTAATAAACTTAGCTTAATATGTTTAGGTATATAATAACGAGACAGGAAACTAAATCATTCGCATCAAACTCAAACTAAATCATTTGCTTCATTTCATTTCACCTTCTGTTGCTGCAGATACGAGTACTTTAAAACATAATATATCTGAAAAATGGCAGAGTTTTACTAAGTGGTATGCCTGTTGTGCAAGAGACCGCCTTGGTTGGTACAACCGCAGTGCCAGATTATTTGCCGCGAAGCAACTGTGAGCAAGCATTATTGTGTTAGGGTTTGAAAGACACTGAATAAAGAGGCATTAGTGGGCGATTGAGACTGAAAAACTAATGATTTGGTGAGCATAGAGCAGTGCTTCGCAAAACTTCAGTTCTAAACTCTATTTGGCACTGCAACTGCTAATGGGCAAGCGTGCTTACCATCATCGCTCATGGTTAAGACGTGCCGATCTCGTAACTTGGTATTATTAAAAACATTTTTGGGGTTCCATACCCAAAGAGTAAAACAGGACCCTATTATTAAGACTTCGCTGCCGTCTATCCGTCTGTCTGTCCGTCTGTCACCAGGCTGTATCTCATGTACCCTTAAATTTTCGCAGATTATGTATGTATGTTGCCGCTATAACAATATATTCTAAAAAACAGATTAAAACATACAACAAATGTAATGTTTTTGCCCCTTTTTTATAGATAATATGGTACGGAATCCTTCGTGCACGAGTCCGACTCGCACTTGGCCAGTTTTTACTTAAAGTAGCTAATGCTCTTCAAAGCATCCATTACGCAAAACAAACCTCGAAGCTCCATTTGTTTTGTCTGAATTTTTCCCCCAGCGAGTATCTACCATAATTTCGAGTCCTCGAGTCTTTGATCTCACCAATCTTATTCATTACGCCTAATAACCAAATTAATAAGCTTTAGTAATTGGTGTGCTAACGAAAATGTCTTGGCAATTATTGGATAGTCATTAAGGGCACTCGATACCTATCTTTGTAACTTGTCGGATCCGAAGTTATTATGATGTCTTTCGATAACGAGCTTTTGAGAAAGCCATCAAATCAGAATTGTTGTCTGTTCCAAATGAAGTTTGGATAGCTTTTAGTATTTGTACAAACTATTGTTACATTTTGTTGTTTGCTAAAAATTATCGCACAAATTGATGTTCACTCCAATATTTTGTGAATCGCACAAACTAATCTCTCTCTAACTTTTTGTGATACCTATGCTCAAAATAGATATATTGTTTTAGTATTTTTGATCTACACAAATTAATCATCATCATCATAACCAGCGTTACGTCGCCAGTCAGTCTGGCTTCTTTTTCTCTCACGCATTCTCTTATTTGAATAGAATTTTACCAGTCATTTAATAAACATTTTAAAATCTATGACTATTTGATTGTAGAGAGCATACCATTTGGAGAACATAATCAAAGATTTTGGACATATGAGAAGGCAAAAGATATACATGCATTATTATTGGTTAAAACAAGTGGAAAATATTCATAATAAGCTTAATTTAAACCTTACCACCGATACGAGAGAAATTTACATATACACAACCCACTTAGACCCGAGTTTTACAAAATGGTCTAACAGAGAATTTTTATAACAGAAGTTTCTAAAGTATTCATTGGTATGTTTGCAAGTTTTACATTTTTAATAACTTAAAGTTTAAAACAGCATGAACAAGTCAAGGGAATCGACCCATATTGTACGCTTCTTAAGTATTGTAATCATAATAAGTAATCATCATCATAACCAGGTGGGGATCGACCCTTCCTCTCAGAGAGAGGAGGTGGGCCATAATCCACAACGCAGACTTAGTACGGCTTGGTGGATAGGCTAGTTGCCAACCCGTGTCGAAGTTTTCAGGCCGCCCGAAGGCCTTCGACATAGCCTAACGACTGTTGTCCTAAGACAAACAACGACCGACGACCTAACGTGCCCTCCGAAGCATGGAAGCGCTCAGATGAAAATGCCACTAGCGTTCACCCATCCAACTCCTGACCGCAGCAAGCGTTGCTTAACTTGTTGAACGGTTAAGATCGCCAAGTCGAGCTCCGCTGCGAGCGCTTGACACATATGATATTACTGTAATAAATTATTGCACTAATTAATAGTTTATTTTGTTTGTACTTTCCAATCATATATAAAGATTATGAAGGCCTATTTAATAAATATTGTCCAGTCATCACACAGCAGTTAAAACAAACTAGAGAGATGAATTTTATATGATCGGATGGGTGCCTCGGTAGACTACCGGTCCAAACGTCTAAAATAGATTCCCGGTAAACGCGGTTTCAAATCCTGTCCAAGGATTTTAAGGTTTGTTGTGTGTAGGAGCAGATCGGGTGAAGGGTGGATAGTTCTAATAACTCCCAAACCAATTACTGTTTTTTAAAACTGGCTGCATAAGCAATGACGTAATTTTGTAGTGGCTCAAGTCGGCAGTGTTTGTCAGTGTTATGTTTGTTTGTTAGCAAGATTTGAAACAATTAAGACTGGTGCAAGAGTGTGAGTTGACTGGGGTTAGAGCGGAATAAAATGATTTATGAACCTTCTCAGTAGAGAGAATAGAATTGATTTTAGGACATACTCCGCTCTTCCTCTGATATATTCCGCACTTTCTTTGGTAAACAAAAACATTAACTTCTCAATAAGATCGCATTTTAATAAAAATACACCCATTATAATATGTTAAATTAGTTATATACACAAAGAGTGGTATTATTTTTTCCTTAAAGATATTTTTTAAGTCCGCTAACGATACAGAATATTGACATAAAAATATTCCTGTCTAGTCTTTGAACAACATCAAAACCTGCCCGTTTTTACCCCAACATACCTACCTTATGTTTTTTATCTCTCTAAGATTGCAAAATAAAAGATTATCACATAAACTTTACATTATAAACCTACATACATTATTATTTTTGTATTGAAATTCTCGTGAGTTTGACACATATTAAACTATTACTGTTAACCGGCAAACACACACATTAGGGATCGTGGATCGTGGATTAGGGATCAATACGTCTCGCCGGGTTTCCAGCATATCCGATGCTCATCTTCAGGGCGAGTGCGAAGCGCCGTCTGCGTGCTATCGGCGGGCAGGCTTACATTGCCCGCCGATAGCTCGCAGACGCAGTACACATTTAAGTAATTGAAATATACTCTAAATCTAATCTAAAATAAATATACCCTATTACTCTCATTTTCTGTTTTATGCATACTCCACAATACTTGCTCTAGTTCGCAAGCGATATGGGATTCAATTTGCTCTACATCCGTGCCGGATTCATGGCTGCGAAGCGCTACAATTACATTTGAATCTCTCGGGATAGATGAGGTTAATTAGGCACGACGTACACACTCGTATTTCTCTCAATAGCAAAAGAAACGGCGTAAAAAAAGTATTAAATGGTTTTTGAAGATTGATGGAGATTACAACATACACTGAATTAATACCCACTTTTATAAGCCTTAAAACCACAAAGTGTAAGTAATAAATATGATAATTTTATCAAATAAATGGAGACATAGACGCCGAATAGTACGCTTATTAATTTCTTATAGCTAGCACAAGGGCGTTTCTGACATATACGTGAGAAAGTGCGTAGGTAAGTCCATTCCCGTTGTTTAGTGTCAGAGGTGTCAGCCCCCTGAATGTACACATTTTACACATACATACACACAAACACATGACCTCCTTCCTTTTTGAAGTCGGTTAAAAAAGGAACCAATCAATGTAAGGTTACTATAGGTAGGTCCACGACGATGGTGAGATGGTGAATGCTAGCGCAACCCTGTCTCGCCCCATCTGGAGGAGGACTGCTCACGGGGAGTTTTAGTGGGTCTGAGCCCTGCCCTCCCGCCAACCCCTGTAACGGAAGGGAAGTGAACAGCATTTCTCCCTCTCAAAAAAAAGGGGTTGTGCAGTACGATGCTGGCTTAGCCTACCTACGGGTCTAGTGTTTCCAAATTATGAGGTATCTTCGGTATAAATGAAATTCCAAAACATTTCGATAATATAGCACAGGCGGCGGCAGAGCGGGGTTGCGGGCGAGCGTACGAGCGTTATCTGACATTACGAATCTAACCGAGCTGCCCCGCGACCCCGCTCGGCCCTCGTCTTTAGCAACGAGTTTTATTAAAATAGTTGCTACATAGGTATTTATCACTTGTATCGTGCACAGGGGTGGTTCGACGACAGAAGCAAGGAGGAGCGTTAGGATTAATGGTGATGATACAACGCGCGAGCCAAGCGAGCGTAGCGTGGCAGCTATATGATACAATACTGACTGTCCTAAATAACCCTTACAAGAAATTAGTATTTGATCATACTGAATAACTCACACCTAGAGGTATGAGTTTACCGTATTTTTAAAATATCCTCATTTGAGTGGTACCGAGGGGGCTCAATTGTGAATTTTCTCTCCGAATTATTAAGCCAGTAATTGTAAAACTATCGGAATACCGCGTTGAGTAGACCTTAGTTGATTAATTGCGTCAATTAAGTAAAACGTATCTTGTCGACTCACTAACGGTTTCTATGTATTTGTTATTCTTATGACGGGCAAGTCGTTTGACTCGTATACTCGTACACATTACAGTTGAATTGCGATCTAAATATTTCCACTAGACTACTTCTAGAGAGTTTACGCTTTAGATAATATATGTTGCTACATGGAACTATCCAGAGACAACCACTTGCAAAAAAGACCTGACTCTTAGTATGACATCAGATTTTAAGTAAATACCAAAAATTCTACCGATTTTAACACCAAAATGTGTGAAATAACTTGTCAAAGTCGGTACCATGATAGTTCTAAAGTAGGTACCTATTATCACAATATTGATACCATGGCATGGGCATGATACCGACTTCGACAAGTTATTTCACACTTTTTGGTGTTAAACTCGGTTCAACTTTTGTTAAAAACTTTTTTTCGACATTTTTAGTAACTACTTACGGGATCGATTGTCAATGATGATATCATCAAGACATATCAACACTTCAGTTTTTGGGGTGTAAATTAAAAACTGTTTGACCGAACTTGATGAAATAATAATGTATCATTACTCAAACGCGGTTCAACTTTTTTTTCGACATTTTTAGTAACTACTTACGGGATCGATTGTCAATGATGATATCATCAAGACATATCAACACTTCAGTTTTTGGGGTGTAAATTAAAAACTGTTTGACCGAACTTGATGAAATTTTAATGTATCATTACTCAAACGCGGTTCAACTTTTTTTTCGACATTTTTAGTAACTACTTACGGGATCGATTGTCAATGATGATATCATCAAGACATATCAACACTTCAGTTTTTGGGGTGTAAATTAAAAACTGTTTGACCGAACTTGATGAAATTTTAATGTATCATTACTCAAACGCGGTTCAACTTTTGTTAAAAACTTTTTTTTCGACATTTTTAGTAACTACTTACGGGTTCGATTGTCAATGATGATATCATCAAGACATATCAACACTTCAGTTTTTGGGGTGTAAATTAAAAACTGTTTGACCGAACTTGATGAAATTTTAATGTATCATTACTCAAACGCGGTTCAACTTTTTTTTCGACATTTTTAGTAACTATTTACGGGATCGATTGTCAATGATGATATCATCAAGACATATCAACACTTCAGTTTTTGGGGTGTAAATTAAAAACTGTTTGACCGAACTTGATGAAATTTTAATGATACCACCTCGGAAGTATACTCTACCAAAAAAAAAAGAATTTTGATAATCGAAAAAAAATACACACGAACATTATACCTCCTTTTTTGAAGTCAGTTAAAAATGGTTTAGCTGCATCACATGCAGTTGGAGCTAAAATTTACTATATAAACCTAAGTCTAATTTGTTAATCTCGTAATTATTCAAAACTACTTCCCTTTCTCAATATGTCATAAAATTGCAGTTTGGTTGATAGCATCCGTCAGTCTTTTCGAACCAAGTAGTACAAATATTGAAATGTGTTTCGATATTATATGCTAGAGTTTTTTTAACATTTCAGAATTATATAGGTGGTGCGGCACAAAGAACAAAAGAGAAAAGGCGAACCTCGTCCGAGGTTATAATTATATTCTCTATAATCGCAAACATGGGTATCGCCCAGCAACCATTATTGTATTTATATAGTTAGTAAATTAGCACTGTTTATGGCTTTAATAATTGTAATGGAGCCAAGTACTTATAAGGCTTTCCTTTATATCCAAACTAATAATGCATATAGCATAAACAAGTTACATGAAACTTCAAAAACAAGTTACAAATGGCGACAAATAAGTCAAAGTTTATGCAACAAACGTTAAAGTGATAATATAATCGATTTATTTTCGAATAACGCCATTAAATTTTCTTCAGTGCAGTAAAGCTCTTTGTGAATAAGTGTTCTTGAGGAAGTAGATAGTGTTCGCAATTCTGTGTTCTGGTTTGAAAGGTATGAGTGCCGGCGAAATTACAACTGAATGTCTCAACGTTACGGGCGCAGACATTTTTTCGTAGGAAAGCCCTTTGGTAAAAGGTTGCATGTGTGCTAATTTACTCTTTTAAGGCTAGTAAATAAAAAAACTGAGTAAAATGGCTGCTAATTTACTGGATTATAGATTTATCCAGTCGAAGCTCACACTCGACAGCTGCGTGATTAACAGATAATTGGATTGGGTTGCCATATAAAAATCTGCATATTGGTTCACCTTAACGCCACGACGGTTCTCTTTTTGTACATACTCTTTTACTGAAAAACTGTATGTACGTATTCAACTCGATAGGTTCAGTTGGTAATGATGGTGTTTTGTTTGGCATCCTAAACAAACGAGAGATTATCTTATGAATATTTGTGAAGGTGAGCTAATTGCTTCGTCGAAATTGAGTGGTGAATTGTATTACTGAAGAAGTATGTGAAAGGCAAATTAAATACCGTTTTTTTGTGAATCAAGTATTATAGCTTTTTTCAACTGTAAACTTCCGTAGGTACAATAAAACACGCAAAGCGGTCGCCGGTCCTGAATATGTTTTTTTTTTGCAATCCAAGGTGTTTTAACCTAAATAAATATATGAAACTTTAAAATGTGTATTAAATACAATATTTTACCGTATTTTTGCAAAATATATATCTTATTATTATGTATCTTAAGAAATATATTATTAAATTAGAGCAGTACAATATTCGGTCTTAATCCCTTAATCATAATCGTTTATTGTATATTTTATTACCTTATAACCATCACTTTCCTAGACAACTTTTGGATAGACAATATCATATGAAGTACCTAGTAGTTAAAATTACACAATATTGTGCACTATTCTGCAATTTTAACTCTAAAATACTAATTACATAGTGCCTATAATATAAGAATAAATATGCACTTTGTGTGAAAAAAATCTGCTGATAGTACTGTTCAAGATAGTGGTTTGTGACACAGTAGACCTGTGGGCCTAGCACGAAAACTTGCGTAAGTATAAAGTAATATTATCGTTGAGGTATACAGCACATACTATCTAGTACAACTGTTTCACAGACAATGCATAGTTTCTATTTTTATACTTCAACAATACGATTACGTTACACTTACGCAAGTTTTCGTGCTAGGCCCACAGGTCTACTGTGTCACAAACCACTATCTTGAACAGTACCACCAGATTTTGTTCACACAAAGTGCATATTGATCTCCACAGTGGGATGTGTCGCGGAGACCAGCTGTGCGATTCTCTAATGATTCGTCGATGCACTCGTCGACGTGCTCACCGATGTCAAATACTTTATGAGATATCGCCTTTGTACATGTTGGTTTTCCAACGTTTCTTGTCATCTCGTCATTTTTTTCACGGATGTTGTCAAAGATGTAGCGACGTTTGTTCTTAGAGAATCGCACGGCAGACGACCAGCACTCACGGTTGCACTTATAAACAATTATGCGATGACTAGATACTCCGTGTTGTCGCTTTGTTTTAATTTCGCCTGCTCACTATTTTCTTGGTATTTTAATTTTAAATGTCCGAACACATGAATTTTTTGTTTGCTAGCTGAAATTAATTGTTTCTAGCCGCTAGTAGCTCATGTTACGAATTTTTAATAATTCATCAGTATCGCTAGCTAAGTTAATTTTTCGCAAACATAGTTAACGCCTCTCAGTTTAGTATAAAACGTATCTCATTACAAGTGCAATTTGAAAAATTGTATACCGACTTCAATTCTATTACTTTGGTAATTAATAAACTAATTAGTTATTGGAGTGTAACTCAAAAACTACAAGACCAGTTTGATGAAATTTAAATGGGACCACACGGGAAGCACTAGCTTTTAAACAAAAAAATAACTTTGAGAATCGGATCACCCTATCAAAAGTTATGA
This sequence comes from Selenia dentaria, assembly GCA_917880725.1. NCBI lineage: Eukaryota > Metazoa > Arthropoda > Insecta > Lepidoptera > Geometridae > Selenia > Selenia dentaria. The sequence continues at coordinate 27,130,417 of OU862893.1, forward strand.
AGTAACAAAAAAAATACCCAGTCGAATTGAGTACCTTCTCCTTTTTTTGAAGTCGGTAGAAAACTCTTTATATGGTTTATTCGCCTGGTTAATAACACAAAAATAACTATGTTTCCCCTCGGGGTGGTGGTTGTATTTTTAGAAAGATAACAACCCCTACATAATTTAAACATTAGTCACCCTAAACTCCTGCGCCCCAATTGTAAAGTCGACCGGAATTGAAAATAACAGTAACAATGTATACTGTTGTACTAATATGGAACAACAGTAGTATTTACTGTTGTGTTTACTGCACTCTAATTTCGTTGCTGACCATATGGAGACTGAAAAACCATGTAAGTAACTCTCTAAGACGCAAATGCTCGTCCAATGTCGGTAGCGTACCTTTAATACCAAAAATAAATAATAAACCGGTACTAGAAACTATATAGTTTACGGTTTTTTTGCCAATTGACTTGACTGGCCGGTTGGCGCAGTTCGTATCAACCCTGCCTTTTGAGCCGCTGGCCTCGGGTTCGATCCCCGGACAGGTCAAACGTTTGTGTGTAAAACACGTCTGTTTGCCCTTTATCTGAGTGTGAGTGTGTATAAATATATATAAGTATGATTGCCAAAGTAGGTACAGGCTCTACCTAGTTTTGGATCTGAACACCATATTAGTATATACATATTATTATTATATAAATTAGAGTTTTCTTCCTAATTCTTCTTCAACAATATTTTAAGTGCAATTACTAACGAATAATCGCAAATCCAAAATTAATTTCATACCTTATTTTCTACCGACTTCCAAAAAGGAGGAGGTACTCAATTCGACTGTATTTTTTTTGTATGTTTGTTACCTCGTATCTCCGTAATGCGTGAACCGATTTCCAAAATTCTTTTTTAGTTTGAAAGCTGGTGTTTTCCTTGTGGTCCCATATATTTTAAAATCGGTCTGGTAGTTTTTGAGTTACACTCAAATAACTGATTTTTACCAAAGTATGAATAATAAGTAGAATGGAAGTCGGTATTAAATTTTTCAAATTGCACTTGTAGTGTTATAAAATTGTACCTAAGTACCCACACATAAACTAAAAACTTTGTGCAGATTTTATTACTGTTATTCAACACGCACGCTTCAGCGGAATGTAAGGCCATTGTTGAATAGTTTCACGTGCGGCTTTGTTCTGGATGTATTTTTTTATTATGTTTGTAGCAGACGACATTGAAACGACTATGTATCAACAGTATAATACTTCAGTTCTTTAACCTTTATTTACAGGTGTAGTTAACAACAAACCACAAGTTATTTGTGAATAACAAAATGGTTGTCTGTAAAGTCGGTTTACGGACGATAATTTTACGTGATAACGCCATACGACAAGTTGAACGCTTAGGCCGATCGTGCCTCTCTATCGCCTGTTCCGCGCTTTCGCTTGTTGCAGTAGTTATTTCTGATTTGCGAGTTTCTGAAATGTCGCGAGTAATTTCTGAATACTACGTCTGAAGGATCGCTTCAGTAGCTTTCTAACGAGATATGATTATTTCCAAAACAAGTCCCGGAACATGGTCAAATCCACCGGAATAACCCACCCGCCACACGCGACATCTTAATTTGGTCGGTTTATAATGGCTGCTGAGTTTGGCTGCCAACTTCACACAGGTTCGCTTGCACGGTTGGCTTAGGCGGAACGTGACAATAAGCCATACTTTTTGGTGCGTGCAGCCGGCGTTATTCGATTTATAAGACGTTATCACGTCAAAAAAGCACTCATGTCGTAATGCTGACGTATTCGTTAGCTTGGTTGGTAGTGACCCTGCCTTCGAAGCATGTGGTATCAGGTTCGATCTCTGTCCAGAGAGCAGAAATGTATGTTCTCGGATCGGGTCGGTAATCATGTATCAAGGCCTCCCGCAACGCAGTAAATCCTAATGTGGTAGTATGAGCGTGTAAACTTTAGACAATCAAAGTCAAAGTCAAAGTCAAAATCATTTATTCAATTTAGGCATCAAAGACGTACTTATGAACGTCAAATTTTCATTATAATATACTTTAAAGACTCTACCGCCGCGTTCCAAAATGTATAGAACCCACCGAGAAGAAGCGGCAAGAAACTCGGGGCCATTCTTTTTATATGGATGTTTACAATGTTTCTACTTAGGTACTACAAATATTACATTTTATGGGTGGCAGAGAGACAGCTTGCCAGAAGTGGAGTATTCCAAGCATCTTTATTCGTCAGGGACATACCTATCTACAGTTGCCTGTCCGGTGATTGTGATGGTATGCGGGTATGCGACCCCGGCGTCCTAGCTGCTACTACCTCTACCAATACCCTTCCAAGGTAGTAGTATCCTACATACCTATTTCCTACCCAAACTCATAGACATCCTTTCCTCGTCACTAATCCTTTCCATTTCCCCTTTTCCTTCCCTCTCCGCCAATCCGGGGTCTGCCGTGCCTATGGATGCGTGGCTAGGGGCGTACCTAGTTTCAAGCGTGCCAAATTGCCCTGGGACCTGGCGAACCCAGAAATCGGCTAGCCTAATCCTGGCATGCGGGGCTCTGTCAGGATGGACCTATTTTTTCCCTTGCTGCTCGTGGGAACCGCATGGATTTCTATTTTCACAACAAAATCCCAAATGGCGGCGATGAGGTTCGCCACCCATCACGTCTCGTTCCTCGCGGGGGCGGAAAGCGGCCCACGGAGAGCCGCTTTGCTACGATGAATGTAAGAGATGGAATGAATAGTAAAGTGGATGAAGTATGCCAGATGATGCATAAGAGACATATAGATGTTTTGTGTGTGAATGAGACGAAACGGAAAGGATGTAACACCACCAAACATAGTTCCTATACAGCACTGTGGTCGGGAGTACCTGTGACCAACAGAGCCTGTCAGGGCGTTGGTGTGATCCTTTCTGCACGAATGAATGAATGTATGATCGAGTATGAATGCGTGAGCCCAAGACTTCTCTGGGTGAGGCTAAAAGTTGGACTTGTCTCGACTTTTTGTGGTCGGTGTCTATGCACCGACGGACATGGGTTCGAGGGGGTCCCCAAAAGCCCAAAAAGAAAGAGAGGAGTTTTGGGACAGTATGCACGATATTTTAAAAATATGTAAAGATAATGAAAGGATTGTATTGTTAGGAGATTTTAATGGATGGGTAGGAATAAAGCGAGATGGATATGAAAGGGTTCTTGGTGCTTTTGGGGATGAACGAGTGAATAAGAATGGAATAAGTTTGCTAGATTTGTGTCTGGAATGGAATCTCTGCGTGACAAACACAATGTTTGACCACAAAAAGATCCATTTGTATACAAGGGAAGAAGGTGATTCAAGAAGTATGATTGACTTTGTGATTGTGGATGAAAGGCTGAGGACGAAAATATTAGACACTCGGGCGTACCGCGGAGTCGGCATCGATTCAGACCACTACTTGGTGGTAACACGTGTAAATGGCCTTTTTAATCGATGGCGACACCGAGTGCATGCACCAACAAGTGTGAATTGTTTGGAACGAGTGAAAGTTGAAAATTTGCAAGAGAAGGATGTTGCAAATCAGTATGTTATTAAGCTGCAAGAAAGGCTTGATGGTTTGGAAGAGATAAGTGAAATTGAAGAATTGTGGATGAAATTTAAGGAAGGAGTGGTAGACGTTGCCATCAATGTGTGTGGAATTTCTAAAAGGCGAATAGGAAAAATGCAAAGGAACGTGTGGATGGATCAAGAAGTGCAAAAGACTGTGGATGAAAAGAAAAAAGCATGGCTGGATTGGTTAGCAACAAAAGCTAACCAAAAGGTACAAATGGCAACGCATGATGATGTACGTGAAGCAAGAAAAGATTATAAGAGATTGAAAAAGATAGTTAAAGAAGTTGTGTGCAGAAAGAAAGATGAACGAAAGGATATGTTTGACAAAAGGCTTTCTGATGATTTCCAGTCAAATGTTAAATTTGTCTGGAAATCCATAAGAACAGCTCGAGGCAAAAACACAAACTCAGAGCTTAATCAAATCAGGGGTCATGATGGAAGCATGATAAAAGGAGAAGAATGTGTGTTGAAAAGATGGAAAGAATATTTTGAAAATTTATTTGAAAGAGAGGGAACACTGGACCAGGTTCCGGAAACCAATATGAATGATGATGAAAATGAAATAGATATGGATGAAATTTTGAAAGCGTTAAAGGGTATGAAATTAGGAAAGGCTGCAGGATATGATAGAGTGTCAGTCGAGATGCTGAGAGCTGGGCGAGGCATAGTAGCTAGTCTGTTGCACCGCCTTTTTAATATGTGTTGGAGGAGCGGCCGTGTACCAGGTGACTGGTGCAAGGCTGTGATTGTGCCGCTTTATAAAGGAAAAGGGTCGCAACAAGACTGCAAGAATTATCGCGGAATCAGCCTCCTCAGCGTTGCCGGTAAACTATATGCGAAAGTATTGATTGAACGAGTGATAAAAGAGACAGATGAGAAAGTGTGGGATTCACAAGCAGGGTTTAGAAAGGGAATGGGATGTACGGATCAGGTCTTTTCTTTACGATGTATAGCCGAAAAATGCTTGGCGAAAAGCCGAAAGGTCTATTGCGCTTTCGTAGATTTAGAAAAGGCTTATGATAGGGTGAGTAGGCATGAACTGTGGTCAGCGTTGTCTATGCATGGGCTGAATAGTAACCTGATCCAAGCGCTGAAATCCCTCTATAAGGATTCCAGTGCTTGCGTTAGGATAAATGGGACATACAATGATTGGTTTAACATCGAAAAAGGTGTTAGACAAGGATGTGTAGCGTCACCGTGGCTGTTCAACTTATTCATGGATAATTGTTTGACAAACCTGAAAGACAGTGAATGTGGATTAAGAATGAACGAGTTACTCATCAAATGTCTTCTCTACGCTGATGACCAAGTGATACTTGCGTCGTCGGTAAAAGAGTTGCAGGAGATGGTAAATGTTATGCAAGAGGCTTTAGAAAGAAAGGGAATGAAAATAAATGTAAGTAAGACGAAAGTGATGGTGTTTGAACGAGATGATAGAGTGACCGATTGCAATATTGTGATTGGGGGTGAAAAAGTGGAACAAGTGAAAGAGTTTGTATACTTGGGATCCATGTTTACAAAAGATGGTGAGTGTGAAAGTGATATAGAAAGGAGAGTGAACGCTGGAAACATGGTAAACGGAGCATTGCACGCTTTTATGAACAGTCAGAAGGTGTCTAAAAAGGCTCGTCTGGCTGTTCATGGGGGAGTGTTGGTTCTGACACTGATGTATGGTAGTGAAAGTTGGGTGTGGCAGAAAAAGCATGAAAGTAGAATAAATGCTGTGGAGATGAGAGCATTGAGGAGCATGATTGGAGTGAAACGGAGTGACAGGGTAAGGAATAGTGTGATAAGGGAACGTAGTGACAAAAATCGAGAAAGGTATGTTTGGACATGTGGAGAGAATGAATGAAGTGAGAATGACTAAACAGGTATACATGGGACAAGTAAACGGAAGTGTTGGAAGGGGAAGACCTAGGCGAACGTTCCGAAATCAGATTGAAGACGTTCTGAAAAAAGGCCAGGTCAAAAGTACCCTAAACCCTAAACTTACAACAAACCCTAAAGAACTGCACTGCGCTTTAACCCTGAGACAGTAAGTTGTTAAGTCTCATGTGCCTGTGAATTCGCCAGCACCCATACCATGCTAACCTGCTATTGTATTACGATATTACGCGATAGAAATAGGTCCGTGAAGTAAAATAGTATTTAATCACTAGGCTAATAAATTAATTATAATATATTATATATATATATTATAATTAATTTATTACCATATATATATATATATATATATATAATATATATATATATATTCTATATATTATATTATATATATATATATTCTGTGTCTGGGTGTAATTTATCTATGATATTTATGTATTTAGAAATATATAAGTATGTTTATCAGTTGTCTAGTACCCATAACACAAGCTCTGCTTAGCTTGGGACTAGATGGCGTTGTGTGATAGTTGTGGAATATTTAATATTTAATATTTATATATATATATATATAATATATTATAATAAGATTTAAAAAAATACTGTATCCTTGCAAAATAAACAAGTATGTTGTGTGTTAACGACAGAAGTGCTCTGTGAAAAAGGCAAGTTTATAGTTACTTATATCCAAGATAGACCTAAGTGGCGTGCAATTGGAGAGGCATATGTCCAGCAGTGGACTGCTACAGGCTGATGATGATGATGATGATGAAATCTAAATTATTTTTATGTCTTTTTATCGCTTCTTTTATAAACTACCCTATTATATTATATTTACCATAGGTCTACAATTATTTAATGTTAATAGTTACAGTAAGCACGCTCCTCTTAATTCCAATCTTCAACTCTTGTAACAATCAAAACAGAAGTCGTAGAAACCTAGTCTTGTTAAATTTCCCAGTCGCCATACAAGTAGTATGTATGCAAATGCAGGCAATCTTATAACCTCGTTGGGAGACAATTCCACAGATTGCACGGGAATTGTCTGGATGTATTTCACAACCTGGAATTGTGCCACAGATTAAGGCTGAAGTTACATCATACAGCATTTATATCGCTTCGGGTTCTTGATCGTTTGGACTTTCGCTTGTTTTCGCAGCTGTTAATATATAATGGGATAAAATCTAGAGACTAAGTAGAATTATATAAAAGATAATAAATTTAAAATCCAAGATGGCCGCCTTCACATAATGGCGAATTACAATAAAATTAGTACCTAATTGACATCTCGCACTATTGATAAAATACTTAAAAAAATAGCTTGTCTAGAAGGGCTATATCTCTTCTTTGACATCCGGAGAACTCATCGACGATAGTAATAATATTTTTTTATTGAGTGTCCATATACATCATTATAAACATTTACAATCAAGTAAGGCTTATCAAAATAATACCTTCCTGGTTGGAAAAACATTGGTACCTAAGAGACCTGTGTTATGGCATACCAATGCCCTCCGCCTGGGTTATAATTTTAGATCTAATTAGATTTGTTGACGGAATCTTTAATCTCATGAATAAGGAACAAGGAGTGTAGGTATACTTTGAGATTATAATAATAATACGTGTTAAGGTGTGAGTGTGTATAATTGTGTGAGAGATTAGATGAATATGAAAGTGAGCGTGTACGTATCTGTGAGTTTATCCTACTTCCTACAAATATTATAAATGAGAAAGTTTGTTTATGTTTGTTTTGTTTGTTGTATGGATGTATGGATGTGTGGATCTTTGTTACTCTTTAACGCAGAAACGGCTGAAGTTATTTTGATAAAATTTGGTATGGAGGTAGATGAGGCACTGGATTACTTTTCATCATCATCCATCACCAAGCGGGTGAAAAAGCGTACTATACTTGGGCACATCATAGACAAAATAATAGTATAGGTATATAGTGCATAGGTATCTTCTGGGTAAGCGCGCTCCATCATCGATCGCATCATCACTTAGCATCAGGTGAGATAGTGGTCAAGTGCTACCCAGTTCGGTATAAAAAAAAAATTGATCTCCGCCTACGTCAAGATCGTAATGATGACAGTTCTGTCAAAGTTTGTGTCAGTCTCTGATAGCTTAGTCAAAAGCCAAGTCAATTTGACAGCTCGATACACTAGACGTGTTCGGCCACCGTCAAGGATGATGAAAAGTAATGACAGTTTTTTTACATGTTGATTAATTTTATATTTGTATGTTACGTACATACAAACACAAGTCCTGTATTTTATTGTTAATGTTTACTGATTAATTTACTAAGTATTTAAATGTACTCATATGATACTATTATAGCAATTGCGTTTGGCCATGTACATACTTTGTCATTTTGGTATAAAGATAGATATGCCCTTGGAGAAATAATAAGCTACTGAAAGTACTAATCCTGCGCAGACGTAGTCGCGGGCACCAGCTAGTACTAAGATATGTATGTACTGATATCTTATTTAATATATTATATTCTATTAAATAAATCCCTCGGTTACAGACTCACTAAATTGTACATCTAATCTACCCTATATTTTTTACAGGTATACATTTCATTTCCATTATAATTGTGTAATAATAATGCGGGATTATCGTGAGACTATCGCGTTGTCAATAATAATATTGATAACAGTTTCGGTTTCTTCCGGAGAAGCCTTCTTCAAGATCTCTAGTGCGGTGTGCTCGACGTTAATCCTGTTTCATCAATTCTGACTTCAATCCTATTTTCTTCCGACTTCCAAAAAGGAGGAGGTACTTACGACTGTTTTTTTAATGTTTGTTACCTCATAACTTTGGACTGGTTGAATCGATTCTCAAAACTCTTTTTTTGTTCTAAATCTGGTGCTTCCCGTGTGGTCCCATTCAAATTTCATCAAATTTGGTACAGTAGTTTTTCGGTTACATTCCAATAACTGAATAGATTGGAAGTCGGTATTAAATTTTCAAATTGTACTTGTAGCCTAACTTCTCCATGCATACGCTCTCCACGTACCTATAAGATTAAAGCCATATCTTGCAAAAAAACGTGCGTATACCTGTACATATGTAGCTTCGCACTCTAGCTGGTAACGCGAGTCATCCACTGTGTAACCAACCTTAAATTTCACTATTGGTATGACTGTGGGAAAGGCTTTACCATTTTCACTACTTCTCGAGGAAGTTTTGTTATCAAGATTACGGTCGTATATATATTGTGGTAACACTACAGTTTTTTAGAGCTCCAAGGTATATCTAAGTCATCATCATAGACGTCATCTTCATTGCTGAAGGTCGTGTCTAGTCTGAATGGTTGATTGCTTGATATACTATACTTTTTCACGTGGTTCTGTCTTTGGCGGTCTTAATAGCTTTCGTGATAGGCAGGCCGGTAAGCTACTTTACTGCGTCTGACCATCGGGTAGGTGAGCGACCGCGTGGTCTTTTCCCGTCGACCTGGCCAACCACTATGACCTTCTCTAGGTTGTCAGGTCTAAGTATTAGTTTCATTTATATAGAGTATGTTAAGGTTGAATGCGCTGCTATTCTTACTTGTGAAATTCGTGTTTCTAAGATGAAATTAAACTAAAGTGAACCTGTCAAGCATCTGTGTATTATATTTGTTTGTATTTTTTAAATGTGTACTTTATTGTCGTGTGACTGGAGGTAGAATATTGTATTGTTTCTAACCTATTCACCTACAAGGCTTTGCCTGAAAATCAGCGTCAGATGTCACAGATCACGGACATCTGACATACTCGTATGTGCTGAGGGCCTCTTTGATACATTGCTATTACTGTTGCTTACATTACTGTTTTTAACCTGTGTGTCAAATAAATGTTTTTTTTTTCTAGGTTGTCAGGTCTAAGTATTAGATATTAATTTGATCTTAAAATAGACTTACTTGACTTGATACATTCCTGTTCAAAATGATCTTGACTGACAGACCGATAGACAGTAATGAAAAGAACTTTTTTTCCTCTTGAGGCACGAAACTCCTCCTCGAAATGTTCAGTCATTCCGTCATTACTCACCTATATAGATAGGTGAGTATCCGTCCGTCTTTCCATCAACTTAATCTTGATAGACTATCGCTTGACCACTATACCTTACACTTCGTGATCATCATTGATGACGCGGTCAATGATCAAGCTTAACTTACAATAGTGATTGCTTTTCAAGGTCAGCTGCCGAATTAAATTGTTTTCCACGTCGCGTCGTGATATATTTCCAGACATTTTGGGAGTGTATAGCCAGGCGGGCACCAAAAAAAGCCCAAGGACCATGCTGTATAAATATAGAAATACTATGTGGCCATTAATAAGACGTAAGCTAATTGTATTGCATTCTTTTATACCGTTGTCGTATGTGTGCAGATTGCATCAAACTAATGGTTTTGCAGCATTAAGCTCTTTAGTACCTATGATGTAGCATATAAAATAATATGTAAACTGGCGTAAGAATTTTACTCAGCGTGTACCTACTTTAACTCTAAAAACTAAAAAATATCTTTTTAAAATAGATAACATTCTGAACAAATAAGAAATCCTGTTCATCAAACACAATGAACTTAAAATGTAAATCGTGAAACACGAGTAGCTAAAGCAATCTCACCGATCTAGACACCTCTGGAATTCGTATCAAACTCAATTTGGTGCTACCGCAAAGAGCGCAGGCAACCCCTTTTCTCCCCCTCTTCCACCCCTTCAATCAACCGCCACTTCACCTACCGTCAAACTGCACCATCTATCGCTTTTAATATCATTATATACTTCATCAATTTTTACGTAATCCCCACTGGTATTTCGATGCTGGTTCGGGTAAAGTATCAGCAGATAATGGTATAGAGCAGATAGTACTGAATGTCAGATGAGCTTATTTGTTTTAGAGATTTAAGAAAATTCATTGGGTGAAAATTAGTTGACTAATAAGATATGATTATGTTAGTTCAAGAGTTAATAGATGTAAACTATATGAATCTCTATATATGGCCTATTCCGCACGTGAAGTATGACCAGCAGGGCTATTATGTATCTCAGTTGCTAACAAATGTTGATTGAAATCTTGAAAAATGGCGGCTCTATGTCAGTTTTGGCAACTCCAGTAAGCAAGAATGTTAGTAAGTTGATAACGAAGCCGATCTTTGTTTAGGCAAATAGTATTGATACTTGCACTTTTAAGAACTTTTGTGCCGATTGAAATATAGTTAACTATAATGAGAATAATTAAAACCTATGAAATTCATTTAATTTTGTATAACTTTCAAAAACTGAATCGAACAAATCTATATACTCGTAATTAACAAACCTGCTCACAAATTTCACGAAAATATGTTGGGAAATGCCACCTGTCGTGCGATTTTCTAAAAGCAAATATCGTTGCATCTTTGACAACAACCGTGAAACAAATGACGGGATGACAAGAAACGTCAGAAAATCAACCTTATGATCAAGGGCGATATATCATAAAGTATTTGACATCGGTGAGCTCATCGAAGAGCTCGTCGACGAATCATTAGAGAATCGCACGGCTGTAGAGGAGAACAGCCGGACATCCGGACATACGAACGTATTTTTGCCCATGCTATTGCAGAGACGTCGGTTGACTATACGTCAATGAATGCTAGTTAAGATAGTTTTTCCTGCGGAGCCAATCTCGATGTTCAAAAAGGTTATAAATTCGATACTTTGGGATATTACGATCATATACAACACACGTATTAAAACAGTAAACACTGATCACCTACTTACTAGTATAAATGGGACTGAAATCTTTTATTTTTGTTTTAAGTTTCTTTATTCTTGAAATTAAACAATTGATGGCGCCGCTCGTAACGTCTTTTGGATTTGTTGTATTGAATTGTATTAAATTGAACGTTAAATCGTGTCTAGTTTTTAACTGACTTCAAAAAAAGGAGGCGGTTCTCCCTCATTTGAGGACCGATTCTTATTTTTTTTTTGTTTTGTAGAGTATACTTCTGAGGTGGTCCCGTTTAAATTTAATCAAAGTCGATTATGCAGTTTTTGAGTTTCAAACCTTATTATTAGAGTTGTTACGACGACGAACGTTAAATCTATACTAATACCTATATTATAAAGAGGAAAGATTTGTATGTATGTTTGTAACGAATTGGCTCATAAATTGCTGGACTTGGCTGGACCGATTTCAACAATTATTTCACCATTGTAAAGCTACATTCACCCTGAGTAACATAGGCTATATAAGATTCATCATCATCATCATCATCCATCACCGCGCGGTTAAAACCGCGAAGAGCAGCTAGTGTTAAATAAACATATCTTCATCGAAGTGACGCATATCCACACTAATATTCTAAAGGCGACAGTTAGTGTGTGTGTTTGTATGTGTATTACTTCTTCACGTTTATACGGCTTCACCAATTATGATGAAATTTGGTATGGAGGTACATGAGGCTGCATTAACACATAATTTTCATCCTCATCATCATCATCTATTACCACGCGGATGTCACCGCGGCGCGAGGCTAGTATGAGAATAAGCGTATAAATATACAATGCATTGTTCTCTCATAATTCTGAGAATCGCCTTCCGGATCTAAGTCATAGCATGCTTATTTCTCGTACAAACATTCATGAAAAAAGCAGTTCCGTTTCGCCAAAAAAGACCACACTTTATATGATGCAAATATCGCCAGTCACGACATCCTGGCGATAATAATCTATTCGTCTTTACACGAACCGACAGACGTACAGATAATGATATTGTTGGAGTTGATTTTTGTCGTGATAAAGCCAAATGACGTGTATTGTAGCGGAAATTGTTTCGAAGTAAAAGAACTATTAAGGATGTAAATACTGTTAATATTAACCATACCAACCAGTGTCTTGCCCTACTGATACCATTATTATGTTCTCTTTTGTAAGGTAACACACTGGTGCTAATATTTGTAGTATCTAAGTAAAAACATTGTAAAAACATCTATATAAAAAGAATGGCCCCGAGTTTTTTGCCGCTTCTTCTCGGTAGGCTCTGTATATTTTGGAACGCAGCGGTAGTCTTTAAAGTACATTATAATGAAAAATTCACGTTCATTAGTGCGTCTTTGATGCCTAAATTGAATAAATTATTTTGATTTTGACATAACTATTTTAACTAGTATGTACCGATACGACACATTAGCTATAAGTACCTAGATGAGCTTATACAATTTATTTTCTTGGTCTAACCTTAAACCATTGGCTTAGTGTTGCTTAACAACGCCATCTATTGTCAAGTAGATTTTGTGTTGCTGTGTCGGTTTTTCATTGCATGAAAACACGGATAAAACAACGTTTTTTTTTTAATTTAGCCTATCTAGATCGATTTATCGCCCCCCAAACTCTTTACGTACCAAATATCATTAAACTTGTTGGAGCCGTTTCCGATTCAGATTATGTATATATGTACATATACACAAGAATTGCTTGTTAAAAAGTATTATTCCATCAAGAGTCACACGGCCAGACACAATAGAAATTTCATTATTATAATGACATCGACACATAAGTACGGTATAACGTTTTGTAAAATTTTAATTTAATGATAGTTTTTATACAATCTTACATGTACAAATTAAAAGTAGAAGTTTACATTTAAAAAACTAACATAATTATAAGCCCCGTGGTGGGGCAAAAGTGGACAAAATGCTGGCAGCATCGCCGCGCTCTGGATGGCAATACTAACTTTTTAACCAAAGTAGGCGCCAGCGTACCGGTCAAAACATTTAAATTATTAATATTTAATTCTTACTAATATCTTTAGATTATGCTAACGTTGTATACAACATTGACATGTACAACATTTATCTGTATAAAAATTTAACAGTGTTGGTAGGAAAGTAATTGACCGAGCGAAACGTTTCTGCAATAGCTTGGGTAAAAATGATTTCGTATTTCCGGCTGTTCTCCTCTACAGCCGTGCGATTCTCTAAGAACAAACATAGTTGCATCTTTGACAACATCTCTGAAACAAATGAATAGATAACAAGAAACGTTGGAAAAACAACCTTGTGTACAAGGGCGATATCTCATAAAGTATTTGACTTCGGTGAGCTCGTCGACGAGCGCATCGACGAATTATTACAGAATCGCACGGCAGGTCACATTTTTCAACCTATTCTCGTGACATTTTGTGAGCAAAGTGGATAATTACATAGATTTTTTTTCAAAATTAAATTAATAATCATGGGTGTTAAGGATATTTGAGGATAAATGAAACTAGAGAGCTTTGGCAATCCTGAATAAAGTACTAAAATACTTGCCCAAACAAATCGAGATGGTTCAAGGATTTTAAGTTTTAAGGCTTTTTTTAAGGTGTGCGGTGAATATTAATTCAGTTTAAGCTATGCAAAGGCTTGCGAGGTCTACAGCTCACAGCGCTACTAGTATTTAAGGTTTATCTCATTATAAGTAAAATGTATTTCATTCTTCAACCGTAAAATAAGTTCTTAGAAGTACAAGTATCAAGAAAGATCTGCTACGTTAAAAACGCAATTGCCATCTATAGAGATTCATATAGTTTACATAGTTCATCTCTGGAACTAACATAATCATCATCATCATCAGCCTGTAACAGTTCATTGCTGGGCATATGCATCTCCCAAAGCGCGCCACTGAGCCCGATCTTCGGATCTACTCATCCACTGACTGCCAGCTATCTTGCGCAGATTGTCGCTCCATCTGGCTGCAGGTCATCCCACGCTACGCTTGCCAACATAACCATACGTAATCTCAAAACCGACTTTCCCACGCGAATTTAATTTCAATTTTGCCAATGCAAGCGCTATTTAAAAATCAACAACGGTGACCGACTAGTGGGGCTACATGCGATTAATCTTCCGGGACATGTCCGACTACGGTCCGGTGTCGGGGACTGTCCAGCGCCCGTCGTAAATCTTGAACACCCTGTACTACCGTGTATCTCCTGCATACAAAACACTCGCATCCTTGGAATAACTGAAAATGCGCTGAAAAATTAACTCAATTAAGTGTGCTGTTTCGCAGCTTGCATAAAATATTGTTTTGGAAATAAGGATCATCTTTTTACAGCTGTTTCGTTTTGTTTTGCGTGGATATCAAGTAAGCATCTATTGTAGTAAGTTTATTTGATAGCTCTGGTTAGAAATCTGCTGTTCTCCATATTTCTGTATGGCGAAGAGATCTGGACACTCAAAGCAACCGACCGTAAGCGTGTGGGTGCCTTTGAGATGTGGTGCTGCAGGAGAATGTTGCGTATCCCATGGACAGCCAGAAGGACGAATGTGTCGATACTCAAAGAACTCAAAATAACGACGAGGTTATCATCCATCTGCCTTCAGCGAGTCTCTTGAGTATGCCACGTTGCTAGGAAGATTGGTGACAATCTCGAGAAACTTGTCATCACTGGTAAAGTCGAGGGAAATAGACCAAGAGGGCGAAGTTCATTGCGGTAGTCTGATCAAATTCGTACTACACTCAACAGAAAAGTAAACGAAGCCATTAACGGTTCCGAGAATAAGACTAGATGGCGTAAGGTCATCAAAGATAAGATATTCCATGGAGGGGGACCCTCAGCATTGAGGAAACGACGCAAGGAGGAGGAATTTGATAGCTCAATATGGACAAGTGCAATTTGAAAAATTTAATACCGACTTCCATTTACTTACTTTGGTAAAAATCAGTTATTGAAGTGTAACTCAAAAACTACTTGACCGAATTTAATGACATTTAAATGGGTCTACACGGGAAGCACCAGCTTTCAAACAAAAAAGAATTTTGAGATTTGGTTCACCCAGTCGAAAGTTATGAGGTCACAAACATAAAATAATAATAATAATACAGTCGAATTGAGTACCTCCTCTTTTTTGGAAGTCGGTAGAAAATACAGTCGAATCGAGTGTCTCCTCCTTTTTTTGGAAGTCGGTAGAAAAGTATTACAATTGGGGATGTTTTGACGGCTCAGTTTGCTCCCTCGGTAGCGACGCTGCCTTCGGAGCGCAGGGTCCCAGATTCCCTATTCCTGGCTGATCCAAATATTTACGTGATGTGATGAACAGAAACTTCTAATGTACTGCAGACGTCGTATAAAACGCCCATAAATCAACCTGAAACTGCTCGAAAGTGGGTATTTTTATAAAATTTAACCGTAAAATTCACGAGTATATTCGATTATGACGATTATTTCGATACCGACTCTTAATACCTGTGCACCGACTTCTTTGCGATGCTTACTTTGAACTCTGCAAAGTTACAGATAATTTATCTCTTTGCAGCTACAAAACCATTAAAATGGAGGCAAGACACGTAAAATATATCTCCTTGTTCTTTCCTAAATTTCTCATTAGAAATTCTATCATAAGTTTTACGCAAACGGCGCTTCCAAAGGCTAGGATTAGCATGTATCCAGAGCTAAGACGCTTGTTAACCGCTGGTTATACAGAGCTTTACATGCTAATTACCCTCTGAATACCGAGAACAAAGGCGGACGATAGCCACAATCTCTTTGTAGTACGACTACTTACTGGCATAGTTTAATATTATGTAATACTAGCTGACCCGCCAGCGGCTTTGCTCGCGTGACCTCGCGGGATACGGTAATTACTGATTTCAATGGGTCAGATTTCAATTAGGGGTCGAATTTCACAAAATCCCGTCTTAGTGAGTACATAAAATAACCCACATGCAAAATTTAAAATTTTTAGAACTCGCGAGTAGTATAGTTACTGCGCGCAGTAACGAAGTTTCATACAAACTATCAACCCCAAAAAAACCCCTTAGGGGTTGAATTTCATTAAATCCCGTCTTAGTGAGCACCTACGTCCTAAAAAGAACCCCCATGCAAAATTGTATACTTTTAGCACTCGCAGTAACAAATTTTCATACAAACTATCAACCCCAAAAAAATCCCTTAGGGGTTGAATTTCATTAATTCCCGTCTTAGTGAGCACCTACATCCTAAAAAGAACCTGCATGCAAAATTTGAAACTCATAGCACTTGTAGTTTCTGCGATTTCGTGATTAGTGAGCGACCTTTCGCTTTTATATATATAGATTATTTATATTACAATTTCCCGCTCGCGTCTGCATTGCATATGCACAATCACAGCGGAAACGTCACTAAATATTTCTTCTAATATCGTTTTCGATAGTGGATTTCGGCAAAATAACGCCTGTATCAATCAATTATTTAAAATATTTTAAAATATTTTCCGCCAGCGTTTTGGCCACTTTTCCCCCCACCATGGGGCTTATAGATTAGATAGTTATTATTATTATTTTATTCAATTTTTAATTACTAATTTTAAAATTAGGTATTTATAAGCATCATAAAGGTTCAGATAAATATGCACCAATGTGCAAGTTAAAGATCATATCTTTTCACACCAACTTCAAAAAACGGGAGTAATTTATCAAGACTGGCGGTCGCTATATTTGTATACTATACTTAAAGTATTATAATCTACCTTCTTACTAAGTATTTTTCAACCAACGTTCTAAAACAGGAGTATTTTATCAAGTCGAAGTCTTTATTTTTTTTTTGTATAATCACGCATTACTTTTTACAGAGTAGGTCCGATTATAATAATGTTTTTTTTTTTTGTAGAGTAGTGATTATACATAAAAAATATACACCTGGACTTGATAAAATACTCCTGTTTTAGAACGTTGGTTGAAAAATACTTAGTAAGAAGGTAGATTATAATACTTTAAGTATAGTATAAAAATATATATCTTTTCTGAATGAAGTTATGCAATTTCAAAGTTTTTACTCGATTTAACCCTCTTCCGGAGGTTAAGTTTCGTAATTGAGTTAGGCATGATTCTTAAAGCGTATGAAACTATAATAAAATAAAATCCCAGTGTCGCGAATCATTTCCACTCTTTTGCAAAATATCGCCTTGATTGAACTTGATTGGACTATTACTGTATTTTCTAAAATACTGTTACGGACCCTTAAAATTTTAAAATCAATAGAACTAATAAATACGCGTAGCAAAGCTACTGAGCCGCTGTTCAATAATTACCTCGAACGAGGTGCTAAGCATATTAATTAAAATCAAATCAAAATGAACCTAACAATATACAGGTCCTATATTTTATAAGCTTCGAAATTATTCATTCGGATGAATTGTACAAAACTATCGTGCGTTACAATCAAGCGTACTTACTATGAACGTTATTTTAATTTAAAATTATACTCTTAAACTAATTTAAATAGATGTAGCAGTGTCATTTTTAGTTGACTTGTCGGCTACCGAGTGTAACATTTCATTTAACATTATCGCTGTAATAAGCATACTTGATGACTTGAAAGAATGTACTCCATAATATGATATTTTAAATGAGACAGAGCAATCACTTGGTACTTTACATTTTATTCAATAATTCACTAATCACTATACTTCGCATTTAATACTATTTATCTCTGTTTAACAATGTTAAACCACAAGTATACATTATTCAATTTATTTATTAATGTATAAATACATAAACATATCCTTTTAAATAAAGATTTTAGTCAACATGTGCTTATATTTTATAGTTGTGCCGACATAAATTCGACGGTCAACGTTTCCTAGTGTTCAGCTCGGCTAGCGAGAACAGACTGGCCGCTACCCTTTTTTTTTGTGTTAATTTTAACCTACTGTAAATAGTTTGTTATAATGTATGTTTCTATTATAGTGAAATAATTATATATTGTTAACACGAGGGACGTATCATCCGCTGTGTAGAAGATTCAGCGTCAATTCATTTGATATGATCATTGAATTTGAATGAAAATTGATCATTTGATCTAAATTAGCCTGCTGTTTGATAACCTTCGGGATGCTGGTTGTTTTTTTTTTCATTTATTGGAGTAAAATAACAGTTACACAAGTTAAATAATAAATAAATATTAATCAAAAGTGTTATAATATAATGCGACATCAACCACCGTTTACGACAGCTTATGTATATTGGTACACTATGGGCCTTACTTATAAACGCTGCTTAACTTTAAATGACGTCATTTAGTACTAGAAAATTGTTCTGCGCCGTACTGACGTTATTTGACTTTAATCCTTCCTATACCGTGATAATTAAACCAAAAGATTTATGAATGAAACTGACGTATATATACGTTTCTGCGACTCATAGGGTTAAGCAGCGTTCATAAGTAAGGCCGTATATACGAAGATACTGGCAGTTGAAAAGTTGTAGAGTACTAACCATCTATACAAGCCAACTGTACATCGCCATAGATCGCCGAGGCGTGAGACAGGGAGACGTTATATCTCCGAAACTGTTCACCGCTACATTGGAAGACGCCTTCAAGCTTCTGGAATGGCAAGGACTTGGCATTCATATTAACGGCGAATACATCACTCACCTTCGATTTGCCGACGATATTGTAGTCATGGCAGAATCCATGGAAGACCTCAGTACAATGCTCGAAGGCCTCCATCGAGTTTCCCAACGGGTAGGTCTTAAGATGAATATGGATAAGACGAAAATTATGTCTAATGCCCATGTTGTACCTACCCCAATATCAGTTGGGAACTCAGTTCTCGAAGTTGTTGACGAGTACATCTACCTGGGACAGACAGTCAAACTAGGCAGGTCCAACTTCGAGAAAGAGGTCAATCGTCGAATCCAACTCGGCTGGGCAGCGTTCCGGAAACTTTGCGAAGTCTTCTCGTCAAAAATACCTCAGTGCCTCAAGACAAGAGTCTTCGACCAATGTGTGTTGCCAGTGATGACTTATGGCACTGAAACGTGGTCACTTACTATGGGCCTCATAGATAAGCTCAAAGTCGCACAACGAGCTATGGAGAGGGCTATGCTCGGGGTTTCTCTACGTGATCGAATCAGAAATGAGGAGATCCGTAGAAGAACGAAAGTCACCGACATAGGTCAGAAGATTAGCCAGTTAAAGTGGCAGTGGACAGGGCACATAGCACGCAGAACAGATGGCCGATGGTGCCGAAAGGTTCTGGAGTGGAGACCACGGACCGGCAAGCGCAGCGTAGGTCGTCCACCGACACGGTGGACAGACGACCTGATGAAGGTCGCAGGACGACGTTGGATGCAGGCTGCTTCCAACCGGTCCTTTTGGAAAAACATGGGGGAGGGCTATGTTCAGCAGTGGACGTCCTACGACTGAGATGATGATGATGATGATAGAAGCAGTTAGCGCAACTTACATTTTAAAGATACCAGGGGCTCTACTCCCACCTCTTAAAGTAGTCATATTTAAACCTTACCATACCCTACCATAAATTAGGTACCACCACGTCAATATAGCAGAGCTTAAAATAATAATGGATTACGATAGACATGTTGATGACTTATTATCAAATAGTGCACACAATTCGCGTACTTTGCAAATGCGTTAGTGTTCTATTCGGGTTGGTCATTATAGGTATTGATCCTGGAACGCACCATTAGGATCGATTTCGGCTAAAAAAAGGAAAACATCGTAATTAGTATTGAAGTTATATGTTCGACCGTTTTGTGTCGGTGGGAGTACGATAGTAAGTATGATTATTCTAAGCTTATATGATAGTTTCTTAATAGGTGGGTGTAGGCCCCAGGACAAGTTGACGCAACGCGTCTATACAATTAAAGTTTTAAAATTAAAGTGGTGAAATCCCTTTCGTACTTTAATTTAAGACATGCGATATACTTAATGATATTATATACATATATTATACACAATGTACAGTACATACCTAGAGTATTATTCTTTAAAAGCAGGCTAGGATATTTATCGGTAAATATAACACAAATCGTTTAAGAATAATTATTATAGATTTATGATACATGATAGTTTTCTAACTGAAAATACACATACATATACAACCAAAACTCCACTCCTCTGGCAGTCGCATGGAAAATAAAGATCCAAATATAATGCTTGTACTCGCAATAAATCCAAGATTAAACTTAATCGCCAGACAAAGGCGTCTTTAGCATAAATAAAACGTTGTTTTTATAAAGTGCGAGCTTGCAACTGCATAGATTAAATTACAGTTAGTGCGTGTAACGATGTCAAGTGTAGGTCACATCTGTAAAAAGGATCGTTAAAGGATAAGACAAAGAGCATATCGTCTGGACCGCTGCGAAAGCAATTACCACTAATGAGGTTTTTGAACTTTATACGCATCGGCTATAAGAAAATACTAATACCTCCCACAAATCTCTCTAATCGGCTGATACCTATATCAGAGTCTAGGTAGATTCTTATTCTTAATCAGATTGGGAGCGATATGTCCTGAACTGACGCCCCCTTTTGTGCATTGTGCAGCCATCTCAACTCCTTTTTATATTTTATTGCTATTATTGCTACAGGTCGCTGGCACAAATTGTCGAGTAGTAGGTAATGTGTGTTTGTCTGAGATGATGGATTCACTCCTATTTTATTGCGTTTTGTCCTCATGCAATAAGGTCTAGTCTAAGTAGATGTAAGTGGACTAGATACAGACATAAAAACTTGATAACATATGGTGCTAGCAACAGTTCTCAAGGGATGGATAACATGGATACTCGTTGACTCGCGATTCACCATATTTGGCACATAATATAATTATAATTCCAGTAACTGCAACATGTGTGGTTAAAGAAATGTGTTGTTAGATATTGTTTTAGGTAAACCATTTATCTAAAACAATAACGCACAGATAGAGATTTATTTGGCATATTTCTTCCCACAAAAAACATATTTTTAACTTCATGCTAGATCAAACTTTCTACAACGAGTCTTGCAAACCAAATTAATCCGTCAGTCCAGAGTCCGTTTTTCGGTACAAAAGTAATTCACGAAGCCACCCGTGCCTGCCGCATAACCCTTCAAAAAGAACCTCATTATTCTGAGAAAAGCTCTTACGAATCGTTGATTTCAGGCATAGTCTAGTGAATAGAACTTATTATACGTCCATAGACAGGTAAAAATGATACTTAATCATTTTTATAAAATATTTAGATCACTAATATGTATCTGCCCGCGACTTCGTCCGCGTGAACTTGTGAAGAAAGATTATCGTAATCCCTGGGGAACATGAAACATATAAAAACGTATTTTATGTTGCTTCTTGTGCGACAGTTAAAGATAAACCTAACAAAACACACGCCGATCAAAATACATTAAAAACCTTCAAAGCTCTCTTTATAGTCAAAAGTTCGTAATTAAATCTTGTCTGAGCTATCAATACGTCATCGTCTCTCGTCGACATTTTATTATACATACGCCATTTTAAAAAGGGCCTGCCATAGATTTAACGCGGGAAAATGCACCGCTTAAGAGGATTGCATACCAATCACTGTTTTCGCGTTGTAGGTATTCAGCAAATCTATTGCTATCTCAACATTGCAAGCATTCCCCGCATCCGCCTGCGAGCGCCGAGCATGCGTGTGTGCGTGTCTACGCGAACACATCTAAACTCGCTAAACACAGAAAGCCACCGCTGCGCTGTCGCGCGCCGGCAGGCGACGAGTTTGGTTTGTCTTGCGAAAAGATTGTGATTTGGGACTTTTGTACGACAAAATCCAATTATAGATTTTTGTTTCATTACATGTATGATTATAGCCGGTAGGTTAATGTGGTTCTATTTGTACCTATGGAAAAACATTGTGGACAACAAGGTGTGGAAAAAATACCAATAAGGGTTCGTACCGCGTACGCTGCGGAATCTGTTGACCATATAATATTAGTATTATGCTATTGACATTAGAGCAAAGTGATGACAGGGTGCCAATTCCACTAACTTAATTTGTTCTGCTACTGCTATCGAACCGTAGCTGATTTACACACATTCTTATTCTGCTATTGAAAAACAGTGCAGCAGCAGTTACGTTTCTATTGAAGCCAGCGATATAACATTTTAGATTATAGTAATTCGATAGATCATGAACACGACGCTAACGTAGTAGTGTTTAATATTTAACTATTATATAGTAGCGTTTACGATACGTTTACGTGACGTTACGTTCAAATTTGTCTACAAAAATAGTAGATTGGATTTTTGGGTATTTATTCAACGGCAACCGGAGTCGAACTGCAGTTGCAGTGGGGTGGATTGTTGAAAGTTGTGAAATAGTAGAATTGTCTCCAGTTTTAAAGACATTTCTTTATAGAAGACGTCAATATCTACAAAGGACTCCACATTAACCTATGTCTAACTATTACAGTTATGTCACAATAAATACTTTTTCATTTTGAAATATGAAATAGTGACGAAACCAGGCCACATTATTCGTACCTTGTTATTAATCCTTATCTACTAAAATAATAAAGAGGAAAGTTATATGATTGTTTGTTTCTATATCATAGATACCTACACGTAAAACTATATAACTGATTCAAACAATTCTTTCACGAGTATTAAGCTACATTATGTCTGAGTAATATACAATATACCTATTTATTGATTCATCCTCATCATCACTACGCGGCGCCGGTGTAACTGCGGAGCGCAGCTAGTTCTAGATAAACCGAAACTATCATTCCTGCTTTGTAAGAAAACTCAGATAAAAAACTAAGCTTTAAAACTACCAAAACGCGTTCAGATCAGTTCGTAAATTAGTTTTATTGCGAACATTTATTTTTTCCAAAATAAAATAAGTAGATCAACTTAATACTTACCACAAATAATATATAGGTAGGTATCAATATAAATCCTTTATATTGCTCCTCACTCTCTAAACGTCCTTCATAACGAGGTTCTAGGTATAATATAGGTACATGGTGTACTAGCTACTTACGGAGTTATGTAGAATGAATTTCATTGAAGATTAATTTGAAATCCTTATTTTATTTCAAAAACATACTTAGAGAATAATAAAGTTATCGATATTTTCCCATCTCTATTGTCGATATAACAGTAAACATCCCTATTGCTTGTCTGTGTAATGTGGGATCCCCCCGACCCCCTATGCGCCCGAAAGAGAGAGTTACTGCTCATGAGATGTGTAGGTACATATTTTGATAGAATTTACGTTTCGGGGCAAGTCGTTTTTCACCCCCTAAATGGTATCGAAATATTTTGTTTTTGATGTCAATTGCTCCAATAGAATGTATTCTATGCTCGTACGTTTTATTATTTTGAGAAAAGTTCTTGGTATTTGTAAAATATTGGTTTTTAATAGTCATAGATTTGGCGCAAAAACATTGCTGGTTTAGATGGGTGTAACTTTATAGTACTTTAAAATACTGAAAAAATTCAAACGCATATAAAGGCATAGTAAACAATGTATTGATTACATGAAAAAAAATCACAGAAATCGGAAAATGTTAAGAGGTAGAAAAGAGTTTTCTCTTTTAGTATGGACATGTACTGGCTATTGAATCCTCTTAAACCTCTGTGTAGTATTTATTAATCACTGTTTAGTTTATAATATATTCTCTATTTTTGGTTTAAAATATATACAAATGATATTGGCTAGAATTATAAGCATTCGCAGAGATAACATTTCAACTGTCTGCTATAGGCAAGCTTAGAATGAAATAAATGAAGTAGTGACTTTATAGATCAGAACTGGTAGAGTCAACTGTGTGTTGCTAAAAAAGTTCTAGATGGTTCCTACGAGTATGCATTTCGTAAGTTAGTACAAAAAATAAACCTATCACATATGTTGACTGTATCGACTTAGAAGAAACTTATTTAACTTTAAATCTGTTCTTTAAATCTTTAAATTTAACTGTGAATCTAGTTGATGCGTTCCATTTAAATAAATAAAATGAATGTACTAAGAACAACTTGAACAAAACTTTGAAAGGCTTATTGGTACTTACTAACTACACAAACGAAACTTGCTATTTTTCTTAGCATTTGAACGCGCCGCTTTCACTGTGCAAACCACAAAGTTATTTTGACTTGAGCGCCCCCTACAAACGCAATAAATTGAAATAAACCTCCATACTGCATTCCTAGTCGCTTCGCGCTTTGTAAAGAATAAATAACAATGCAGGTACTCTGTACATCAGTAATGTAGCTTCTTATTCCTTTCAATAGGCACTTTGAGACATACCTTTGTCTTTTAGGTATCTATATAAATTATTCTTCTAGAAGTTGCGTCAAAACTTTGTGTGGACATTGTATACACATTTTTTTTGTCTTTAACGAATTTGTAGTTTAATGTGTGATATAACGTTAACGTCTAGAATCTCTGTCAGTTAGGTGCAGTGCAGTCTAGTAGTATTTGTGACGAAATGCATCTGAGGTATTTTGTCACAAGTACCTAACGAACTGCACTACACCAAAGCCCTGCGACATTAAGTTGTTAAATCCCATGTTCCTGTAATTCCGCCGGCACTCATATCCTGTCAACCGGAACGCAGCATTGCGAACATTATGGATTCACGGTAGAAATAGGGTATGGTGGCAATACTTCTACGAACTCAAGTTCGTCCGGGGAAGTAGTGTTTTGTAAATATAATGAGTTCTGCTGCTACAAAAGTTTTATAGCCACTTCTTAGTAAATTTTGGAGAAGTATCTTCACCTTGAACATACTTAGTTCTATGGTCTCTACTTTTTTCCTTTAATCTTAAACTCTATTGCTTACATTGCAACTAGGAGGTTCAATTATGACAGACCTGTGTGGGCCAGTTGTGCTACACACAGTCTACACCCTGACACACATATTTTCAGTAGCTGCGTTTCTGCAAGTTGAAGTTATTTGTCAAGTAAGCAATTCTAATTTTCCAAATATCAAATATTTCGGTTCCCCGTTATGGTGGGCTCTCGTCCTTTTATACCTTGCAGTAATTCTAGTATACTGTAAACTGAGTACAGATATAAAACGCTTCGTGACGTGGCGGAAATAAAATTAAATTTTAAAAGCTCTCCTCAGCCATAGTTGTTTGCGTAATAAAACTGAGTACCGTGGCGGAGGATGTGGGTGCTTTCATGTTTATTATTTATTTATGTTTCTTTGGTGTATCTATAAAGTGGATCCTATGGATGCGGAGTATTGTTGAGTGAGCGTACTGTTCAAATATTGTGAATCTGTTCACATAAATAAAACTGAAAAGCTTGTTTGTAATTTTTATTTCTTATTACTAAGTGAATATGAAAGTATAGAGTGGTCTAACCGCAAAGCACGATATGAATTATTAATGAAACAAAAAGTTTTCAGATAAGTAATTATATTTTTCTAATTATGATAGATATATGAACTGTGACAATTATAATGTGTGTGAAACAAAATATCGGCTAAATTCTCGCCGCAGTTTCGGTGGCATAGCTCTATCGGAAGGTCCATATTTTCAATGACGCTGATATGACGCATAATTGAGGTCCAATATCGTTAATGTGCCGAATTATCTTGAATTGTTCTGGGCTTATTGGACCACCCTTTATTCACAGTATATAACAAAATTTATCTTTAAT
Organism: Selenia dentaria; assembly: GCA_917880725.1. Lineage (NCBI taxonomy): Eukaryota > Metazoa > Arthropoda > Insecta > Lepidoptera > Geometridae > Selenia > Selenia dentaria. Next base: position 27,156,248 of record OU862893.1, read on the forward strand.
CGGTTTTGTTTTCTGTTTCTTCCAGCTCTTTAAAACAGCTAAGTCTGTTTTGTCAGGACTTTCACTGGCAGATAGCTGATTTTATACGTAGTAAATTTTGGTGTTTTTATTGCAGAAAAATGGTAGCTTTCAAGGAAGAAAATTAATACCATAATATAATACCTACGAGCGCTTCTATTCACGCTATACGCTAGTTTTACTGTAGAGATGATAATGATAGCAATTCGCTTGTGCAGAACACGAAACTATACTTGTGAACTAAAATCTAGTTTTAGTAAATTATGGTAGTGCTTATTCTTTTTTTTGTTTTCTTATACTTTGTAGATGGTTCCTATATAAAAAAAAGAAGGGAAGTTATGGCGAGGCCCAAGGCCGACCTTATTACGCGAACGAAGTCGCGGGCAGTCGCTAGTATATATATATATATATATATATATATATATATATATATATAAATGAACCTTTATTTCTCCTGGTCACGCTATAACTTTAGAACAGATGGAAAAATCCCGCTAAGTTTTTTAAAAATCAAGAAATGACGGGAGGTCATAGCGAGGTCGAAGGCCGAGCCTACTACACGAACGAAGTCGCGGGCAGTCACTAGTTTAAAATAAAACCTACTACACCGGTGTATAAAAGATAATTATTTATTCTACATTCATTCTCATTAAGTTAATTAATCAGTTAAACGTCGACCGCAACCATTGCAAACAGTATTTTGTGGTTGCTGTTCAATCATTACTTTTCATGCTATACATACAGCGTACCTAGTTTACGTACTGATCATGCGTAGAGTTAGGGTTTTCAATTATATTGTTATAGCGGTTTACAAATTGCAATTTATTCATTTAAATGAGTAACTAATGAAAATTTACCTTTACCAAAATTAGGAAATATTGGTACTAAGTACTATAATAAAAGATAATGTTTGATATAATTAATATGGTACATACACGGTTTATCCATAGACGCAGTTTCAAATCCCGTCCCACCCGAATTTTAGGTCGTGCCTAATTCTAAATGACTTTATATACACTCGAGAGCAATGAATCCGGGTCACTTAAAGAATCCTAAAAATCTCGGAAACTAAAAATGCTAGGTTAATGCAATAAATTGTATTTAATAGACAATGTAATACTCCTTAAATGAAGGTATTAAAACTTCTTAGTTATTGTAAAGTTATACCATAAAAAAATCAAATTTGAAAAAGGGCCACATTCGAAGATGGAACTACGAAATTACAGCATTTGGTATTGCTTTTGTTTGTAATCTGTCATTTATGTGGGTACATGCACCATGTTGATAGTGCTCTATATTCATTATTCAAGCTGAAATTATGTCGCTTACGCCTGAAGAATGCACCAGAATACTTACAATGCTGGAAACCGGCCGGAGTCAGCGCGATACAGCCAGGACTGTCGGTGTGTCGCTGTCAACAGTACAAAGAGTTCTCCGACGTTACGAAGAAACTGGTTCTAACCTACGCAGACCAGGAACGGGCAGAACCAGGTGTACCACAGCACGAGAAGACCGATACTTGGTGAACACCATGCTTCGAAATCGCTTTCTCACAGGAACTGAACTCACAAATCAGTTTCGACGCCTCGGAGGAAGTAACCCAAGTGCATGGACAGTAAGACGTCGGCTTGCTGAATCTAACTTAAAACCCCTTAGACCTGCAAACGGCCCTAAACTGGAGCGTGGGCATCGTATTTCAAGACTAAGATATGCCCAGAGCCACATAAATTGGAGTATTGAAGATTGGTCAAAAGTTATGTTCTCCGACGAATCAAAATTTATGCTCTACAAGCACGATGGAAGACACAGAGTGTATCGAAGACCAGGGGAAAGATTCAAGCAAGCATGCATCGAAGAAAAAGTAGCCTACGGTGGTGGGTCTGTACTTGTGTGGGCCGAAATTTCTTCTGAAAGTCGCACAGAGCTGGTGATCATAGAAAACGGCTCTTTAACTAGCGAAAGATATGTGGAAGAAATCCTCAATGATCACGTTGGTCCATTAATGGTCAATTTAGGTGAGGATGCTATATTTATGCATGACAATGCCCGACCTCATACAGGTAGGATTGTGAATGACTACCTTCAAGAGATGAACATTACTCGTATGGAGTGGCCAGCGCGCAGCCCGGATATCAACCCGATCGAGCATGCTTGGGACGAGCTAGGCAGATGCGTAAAACAACGAAACCCTCCCCCAATCACGCTTCGTGAGCTCAAAATTGCTCTCACAGAGGAATGGGAGAATATTCCCCAAAATCGTATAAGGAACTTGGTGTACAGCATGCCAAACCGCGTAAACGCAGTAATGGAAGCACGAGGAGGCAAAAAGAAGTATTAAAATTCAAGAAAATCGTAATAAAGTTCAAAAATTTCATGTTTCCTATTTTTGTTTTAAGGAGAGATCAGCAGTTTTTTTCTTTTGTGTTAATAAAATGTATGGTGACTCATATTTTTTTTACTTTCATTTAAGGAGTATTACATTGTCTATTAAATACAATTTATTGCATTAACCTATCATTTTTAGTTTCCGAGATTTTTAACATTCTTTAAGTGACCCGGATTCATTGCTCTCGAGTGTAGTAGTGCGCACATCAAAACTGTTCTGCGGCGTACTATGTCACGTTATTCAAATGTAAGCACCTTTTATAATTAAGGCCGTTAGTGTTTTAATATTCTAGATTTGTGATTCATTCAGTTATGTTAGTAGGTAGACCTACCTACTAACATAACTGTTTTTGTTAAGGGTTCGAAACGGTGTTTTTTTTCGGTAATATTATGCTATTTCTTCTTTTGTTATATTTTGTACTATGGTGTTGGAATAAAGAGTTTATCTCACTATCTATTTATCGATCATAAGTGTGTGTAAAGTGTATAAAATCATGAAAGGTTTTTAGGTTAACTGCGTCAATTGCCTTAGAAAGGATTAGGAATGTATCCACCTATTTACTAAGACGTGACGTGACTTAGACACGACAGTCGCATTTTGACTGATTTATTTCTGTGACTATAACTGTTTCAATAAAAATCTTGCTTGATGCAAATATAAATATTTAAAAACTTGAAGAATGGCAAATATACAAACGTACAAGTCCAATTAAACCAAACAGAAAAAACACTGACATGGTGTCAAATGTGTAGACCAAAGAGAATATAAACACTTCGTTGTAGTGTTGACTTGTCGACATTAGCTCTGCTTTACCAATGGGAACTCGAGTACAATGGCGTGTGATGCGTCTGTGATTAGACTGATTAGGTACGACTCATAGGAAATAGGATACAGGTGTATGAAATAACAGTCTAATAATAAATAGGTAGATTATTTATAATATTGTGATTAGCTCTAATTAAATATTGTGAAATAGTAAAAAAAAAAACATTTTATATAAGTATGTCGCGCAAAGCTTTAACCGATGTTATTATTTAATCAAGCGCCACGTAGTTTAGTTGTGGTGGACTAAAGATGCAAAGTGGCACCATCTCTGGTATAACTCTGGTAGCGTGCGCTATTCGCTGATTGGTCGGTCGGTCGGTCGTTGAGAGCCAATTACCGTTGAGTACTTAGTCATCGTCCGACTGAGGCGAGAGCGCGCGGACGCGCTCGGAGGCTCGGAGGAGCTCACTTTGCGTTTTGATTGTGGCAGCGTTCGCTAATAAGTGGAATACCTTGTCCCCAAGTTAACTCAAGTAGAACTAACTCTAAACACTTTGTGCTGTAATAATAGATCTCGGTGTGACGTAATAAAAGCAGACTCATTATACTTGTGATATCTTATTCTCCTCGCCCGCTTAATCCACGAAATAGGAGCATGCCATCCTATAAAAATCCTGATACGGGCCAAATGTGCCTTTAAGTACATACGTGTATATACTGACTAATATAATATGATTGGTAGCGTCTATAATTTATGTATGCATTTAAATTATAGACGCTAGCAATAAACTCAACTTTTATTTTCGCCGATTCTTTACCGCACTAACAAATTAGGACATTAGTACCTTAATGCTACTATTTTAGTAGAAATATGAAAACTTACCATCACTTTTAAAAAATGTGATAAGGACAGAAGCTTTATTTCAGACTAGCTGCGCCCCGCGATTTCACCCGCGTGGAGATGGTTGTTGATGATGATGAATCAAAATTATAGCCTATGTACAAGTAATAAGCAAGGCTGTCTTGATTCGTACGACCGCAGTGCTAGATATTCGGCCGCGACACAATAGCACTGAAACTTTTTTTTTTTCATTTACAAAACACAATAACTGTGTGGTGTAAAGAGCGCCTGTAGCAAATTAAATCACGGGGCCAATGAGACTCTAAAACTAACTGTCTCGGGGTGATGAGTGCACTGCAGTGCTACTATTTTTTTATCAAATGACTGCAGCTGTCACGGACAAGCGTGGTGCTTACCGTCAGGCGCACAACGCACCGGTCTCGTCACTTGATAGTATAATACAGTAACACAAAAAATTTACGAAAGATTTACTGGGTACTTACCTAATTACTACTTTACTACTTACTAAATGTATTACCAAGTTAATTTAATCGTATTTATTTAATATCAAAACCGAATTTACTCATGTTATTAGCCGACGTTATCGGCCAGAGTTTCGGGCATGTTCCATGTTAATTTATTCGGCCAACTGTCGTACATTCTTAAATAGCACTCTAATGGGATCATGAGATATTCTACTAATTATAAGAAAACTTTGAATAAGGCTTCCGGAAGGAACTGAAAACAATGCTATCGACAAGTTTCACAATCCTCCCTTTTATTTTATTAATATAACATTTTTATTTCAATGCCATATTTAAATTTAACTAGTTTACAAATAGAAGTGAGACCGGTTTTACGCAATTTCAAATTGAGATAACATAAGTTTTAAAACAAAGAAACCGCAGGCGTCAAGATAACTTCTATAAATCAGCCACAACAATTCTAATCAAAAAGCTCATTAGTGGAACTTTGCTCCCCTCTTAAAATTAAAAAGAATAAGTGGCACTTACAAGGAATTGGTCACAATACCCGTGACTTCCCCCTGCAAAGGAAAACCCATATTAATTTGGCATTTCCATCAAGATGTCATCGTTGTGGAAAATGCAGTGGGTGCGTTAGTGTAAGCAGTGACTTAGATCGCACAAATGGGTTTGATACTTGATGTCAGTCCTCTTTTTATATACATAATATCATTGATGTCAGTTAATTTTTTTAGATATGTACCATGACATCTTATTGATTTATAAACTTTTATCTATGGGGATAGCAAAGGCGAAGAAGCATTTCTGTTTTGTTAATTCTTCTGGGCCGGTTAAGAAAAGTATTGTCTCATTTTTCAAGTGAATTCTAAAAGAATGATCTCAAGGCGACGCGTATTCTATTAATGAATGATCATCCCGCATAACTTTTAACACCGATTTCGATAATTCTTTTCTTATTTGGTAGAGTATATTTCCAAGGTGGTCCCATTTAAATTTCATCATATTCGGTCAAGCGGTTATTGAGTTACAATCCAGTATCTGAAAAGTATTTCTTGATGATATAGTTAATAACGGTGAATGAAAATCGATCCCGTAAGTAGAAGGATCATAAATGGGATGAAAAAAAATATAACAATTGTAACCGACTACACCGCGTGAAAAATTTTGGCGAAGTCGGTACCATGCGCGCAATATTGTGATAATAGGTACTATAAATAATCGTGGCACCGACTTCACCAAATTATTTACTAAATTATTACTTTTTATTGTTGAAGTCGGTTTGATTTTTTTTATAAATTCTTTTTTTTTAATATATAGACTAGCGTTTCATATTAACATAATCTGAATGCCAGTTTTGATGGCTAGACCTAGAAGTAAAGTATAATATAAAATAAATGAAAATAATAATATAAATAAAGGACAGCTGCCAGAACTGTGCTGGGCTGAATATTTATCTTGAAGCTGGTAACTATCCGACAGTAACTAGAAAATGCCCAACAAGCATGATTTATATTTCCTCACAATTGCTATCTTTAACAAAAGTTCAAGTCTGCAATGTTGACCACATCATCAACTGCCCGCCCGATTCATTTGACGCCATGATGACCAGACCCATCGTTGTTTAAAAATGCAGTACCTACAAGGAAAGTGAGATAGACGTCAAAGGCTAGTTTAAGATATATTTAAAAAAAGCATATCAGAATTCTGCATAATCTTCATCGCTGTTTCACTTTCTCACTCTCAGGGGAGAGTGGAGAGATAATTAACAATTACTTAATGGAACAGGCGGCGCGGGCGGCAGCGGGATGTTTGCAGACCACTCGCGAATAGGGGAAAGTGTATCGCGAGGTATGTCTCAGAAATGGATTACATTTCTAAGTAATATGTGTACAGGTCCCGTCTTAAAAACGTAGCTGTTTCAGATCTCTCTATAAGCATTATGTAAATGTTGACATGGGAATAAGGAAGTATACAACTACTATTACTAACGTGGAGCAATAGTGCGCAACAATTACTGTATTAGAGTGTAAAGGACATTGTAGCAACTGAATTTAGAGGGCGAAAGGTACTCAAAAACAATGTCTGAGGGTGATTTGCAGTGCAGTGCTTCGCCAAAGTACAGTGCTAAGCACTGGATGGCACTGCAACTGTCACGGGTAAGCGTAGTGCTTGACATCAGGCGTCTCGTTATCGTTAAAAACTCGTTATAACCTACATAACCTAAAAAAATCTTCGTAACAGTGGGTTCCATCTGGTGGTGCACAACGTATCTAGGTGTCCATACACGCCCGGTGTGCTTAGCACGAATAAATGCGCAAGTGTAAAGTAACGTGTCCTTCACGCGAAACAATACAAACTGTCATGTATGTAGGGCAGTAAAGTAACAAAGATAACTCATAGTTTGTATGCAGAAGCGTGACGCGTTGACGCTTACGATACGAATACTTTATCACAAATCGTTTGTGTTACGGCCTCAGAGGCCATAGCTCAAACGGTTTACGAAAAAGTAGAAGTTCATAATAATAATATTATGTGTTTTGTTTCTTTCACAGTTCACTTTCATGAAAAGTATTGATTCCTAACCACCCCGTTCAATAGTGCGCGCTAATAGACAGCAGAATTGTGACGTCACAAATGGCAGCATTTGACATTTTTACAAAAACAAACTTCTGTGAGAAGAGATTTATATAGTTTTTTTCGTGACTTCCCCACTGCTCAACTAGTTTGCTCAACTTTGAATAATTTATTGATTCAGGCGTTACTTTGCGGAAATCCATTATCAAAGAAACGATATTAATATATATTTAGTGACACTTCCGCTGAAAAGAAAACAATGATTTTGGCCTATTTGGGGGCGAGCACCACCCTCCTTCCCGCATAAAATGCTAATAGGAAGAATACAAAATAAAAAACACAAGAAACCCCAAATAAACCAACACCGATTCGACACGTGTTTCGCCTCTACACGAGGCATCCTCAGGAGATGTTGACTCGTCGCTGTCTGTGCTATCTTTTTAATATCGGTTTTTTCAACTTTGAATGGTTGAGCAGTGGGTATTACCCGCTGATCAACCCCCTTCTTCTCTACTGCTCAACTAGATTGCTCAACTGCCACTTCTTACACCCTGCTCAACTATATTGCTCAACTAGTTGAGCAGTCGGACATAGTTCGTATAACTGAACATTGTATGCTCTATAACTCAACATTTATGGAGCTAGATAATTTTTGCTCAACGTAGTTGATCAGGTCATCCTGTTGTTAAGTTTAGTGTTTGTTTATTAGAGTAATTAAAATATGTTTCTAAGTTCGTAAAACTTATCTTGTAAGAGGAAAAAATAAATAGATATTTTAATTTTTTTACTTATCTTAGTAGCGGGTGAATAATATTAATTATGTGGTTTTGGTTTTTAGTTCTAGTCTATAAATATAGTTGTGCACTTTTAGTTGATCAAAGGGTTACTCATTAACCACTGCTAAACTATTCATACTTAGTAGAACCATTAATAGTTGAGCCATTGGTATTACCCACTGCGCAACTTAAAGCAGTTGAACAGGATGACGTATTAATCAAAAAGTTGAGCAGAAATTAGTTGAGCTATAGAGCACAAAATGTTCGGTAATACAAACTATGTCCCACTGCTCAACTGCTCAACCAGTTGAGCAATCTAGTTGAGCAATGGGGAAGTCACGTTTTTTATATATAGCACGTTTCTAAAATGTCTTCGAATGTAACAAAGTTTAAAATATATACTAGAAAATGGATTTTTAGCTTAATTATAATTGTAGAGCAATTTAAAGAGGAAACTTCTGTGTTAAACTTACTGGTTTCTCTTCTTGAGACATGGTTGCACCCGGAGGTAAAACAATACGGCATTTTATTTCATAACAAAATAAGCGCGTAATAATTTAAAATGCTAAAATCACGTACGTTTATGTCTTTGTTTTTACCCAAACTGTAATTTTGTGACATCACAGCTTTCACGGTCTATTATCAAAGACCTTATATTTATAGTACTATAGATATATAGATAGATATACTATCATATTTCCCAGTAAAGTTTGGCAAAATATTTTTATTATATCCCGTATAGCTCCATTTCAGCTAAAATGGAGCATGTATACGGGAAATATTACCTCCTTCTACAGCTTTGAAAGCTACGGCAGGCAAGAATTTAAAGGCAAGCACTTCCCTGTCCGTTGAATACTCGTATATCTAATGTTATTTACATCGCCGGCCATCCAGACTCTTTATAAATGCATTAATAATTTATTGATCAAGGTACTTAGGAATCGGTAGGTCACCGAAGCGATGGACCGACCAAATCAAGTGTGCGGTCTGTGGCTCCTTGCATGAGTGCACCAGCATGACCGCTAACAGGCAATAATGGCGTGACATCGTGAGGAGTATAACTTCTGGCCCCACCAACACTACATGACGATCACGACCGCTCTGACAAGAGCGCAACGAGGAAGAAGATGACTTAGGAATTGTGTCCCTGTCGCCTTGTATACACACGATAATTTTTTTCTTATCAGAAATAACTATCATATTCATTACTATTTATACTCGTAGTTTGCTACTTTGTCCACCCAGGAAAAATCCAAGGTATGCGTTATGATTAGTACCATCAAAAATTTCACTGAAATTTGTTGAGTCGTTACTGCGTAAAGCAATAAACAATAAACGTTCTCACTTACAATCGTATACATCCTACTAATATAATAAATGTGAAAGTTTAGATGGATGAATGGATGGATGTGTGTTGCTCTTTCATGCTCAAACGGCTAGGCCAATTTTGATGAAAGTTCGTATGGAGGTAGATGAGGCTTTGGATTGACACATAGGATACTTTTCATCATCATCATCATCCAACACCACGCGGGTGAGACCGCGGATTGCAGCTAGTTTATATTATATGTGTGTTTTATTATATCTCCTATAGAAGTTAATAAGTCGATAAGCTTTTATAGTAACGTTGGCAGCAAAATAAGTCAAAGTTTTAACTTCAAATATAATGTGCTCTACGTGATTGCAGTACCAGTACGTGCAAAACTGGTACAAAACTGAAACACTCGTCATACTAGTTCAGCTGAGTTTCCTACAACTTATGTATTGAGAACTTAATCCTAAGAGAACAGAAGTATCTATCAGAAGTAGTATATTAACTTAGCACAACTGGCAACAATAATTTGAGCTCATATATTTGTCTTTTTATACTTTTCAATAGAAACTTTTCAAAAACGAGATACTTACCACGTATAGTTATGTCAAATCGAATAAAATCAATTATTTGGAGAATACAGATAATAGAGGTATGTGGTGTTAAAGTCTTATCGTTCGCAATACCATAGATTAAAAAATATATAATCTATGGCAATACTCAACCCTTATTGGGTGGGCAAATTACAATGAAGCATTTTTTTTTTATTAATCACCAAATTTTATGTGTAACCCTTCCGCGCCTCATGACAATGAAGTTTATATTGTGTCTCGCATGATGCACTGTAGATGGCAGCCTTCCGTCGGAAAACATGCAAGTGATATAAAAATAAAACTGACGCCATGTATCAATAATTATATAACCACAAGATATATGATATAATATAACGTAATAATACATGATATTTGTAAGAATCTACTAATATAACAAACGTAAAAGTTTGTGAGTATGGATGTGTGAATGTATGGATGTTTGTTACTCTTTCACGCTCTAACGGCGAGGCCAACTTTGATTTAATTTGGTATGGATAGATAGGAAACTTTTCATCATCATCATCATCATTCACTACCACGCGAATGAAAAAGCGTAATATTTTTGGGCACAGCAAAGACAAAACATTACAGTTCTGTCAATGTTTTTGTATGTTTCTGATAGCTTAGTCAAAAGCACGCTAAGCTAACATTTTGACAGCTCGATACACCAGACCTGCTCAGCGACCGTCAAGGGTGATGAAATGTAACACAAATACCGTCAAATCAATATATTAAATAATTAATATAATATATAAAATGTAACACAATACAGTGACGAAATATAATGGTAGTTGTTTTTCCATGGTGATTAATTTTATATTTGTATGTACCTACTTAATGTTTGTTATTATTAGTATTTACTGATTGATATACTAAGTATTTAAATGTAATCATATAAAACTATTATCGCAATTGCGTTAACCATGTAAATATTTAATGACATTTTGGTATAAAGATAGATAATAAGGCCTTGGAGAAGATATTAGCTACTGAAAGTACTAATCCTGCCCAGACGAAGTCGCAGGCACCAGCTAGTACACAATACAATACAATAACTCGTTATTACTTACGTTAAAAAATACGGTAAATAAAGTAATTTAACTCATTAATCTAATTACGAGTAAAAAACCTTAGAGATATGATGATAATACAGTTGGCGGTCTTATCGCTAATGCAATCTCTTACAGATAACTTTTATTTAATACAGGACAATAAGGAAAGGTGTGCAACAAGATAAATAGTTACAAACAAAGATATACCTAAATAAAACTAACTTAAAGCTGTAAATTTCTTGAAAGACAAGGCAAGGGACTTTAAAGCAGATGGTAGATTCAGATGTTCGTGCGATGCTGATCTCCAATTTAACTTGGGCGATTTTCCACGTTTGTTCCCAGCGCAGGGGCAGTATTCTACAATTTTTCCTATTAAAACTTTCCAATGGCATGTAAGGTGAAGTAGGGTATATAGGTAGTTATGTATTTCTCAAACATGCTTGGAAATTTGAGTATTATTATACGTTCTTCCAGATAAATCGAAATCGCTGTACTAGCCAAATACATTCGAGCAGCGACCTTCTTCGAGATAAATTGAAATTGCTGTACTGGCCTCATAACTGTCGTGTAATTTAAAAATGGAATAGGTAGAATAATTTAATAATCAAAGAAATGGAACGATTTTTAACTCCAAAACATGACAACCAAGGAGGTAACTTATCAAAGGTTTTATTTAAATTTCGAACTGACTCGCTATTCATTGAATAAAAAAAACAAATGAACATTTTCTGTCTACGCTCTATCCGGAAAATTACTATCCCACAAGAACCTTTTTCGGAATAGTTAGAAGTCTATATAAGTAGTATAACAACTATTTGTTATACTACTTATATAGACTTATATAGGTCTTGTTTGTCATTTAACTGAATTTATTATACAGTGGGTTCAGAACCAAATTACACAAAAATACATAAAAAAAGCGATGCGTGCCGCGAGCGAGTACCGACCATCTTGTAGCGCTCGTCGAACTGGGCGGAAGCTTGCACGAACGGGTAGGGGAAACGACCAATTAGAGAGGAGACACTTTCGGTATTAGTGATGCGCGTTACAGCAGTATAAATAAGGATAATTAAACATCCAACTTTAAATAAATTTTAAGGGAGCTATATATATACTTTTAATGATATATATATAATTGTCAGTAGACTCAATAGTCTGTTTGGTATTTGGTTTGTAAACGAGTTTATTGACATGAGTTTCAAACAATTACAACATTATTGTATGTATCATTACGACGCAATTATGATATCAGTCATATTTTCGTACTTTAGCATAATTGCCCCCGGTTCAGTTGCAGTACACTACTGGTTAACTTTTCCAATATATTCCAAGCTCCAACAAGCTCCAACAATTCTAGAATAAGCACGGAATAAAGAGAAAAAGCTTAGAAAACATACTGGAAAATCTTAGAGCGATGTTTAATAATTTTCAGTTTGAATCAGGATTTGTTTACTGTGGTTTAAGATTTTAATATATGTACAATAAAATTAAGAATATTTTGAAGAGGTTAAAGGGACTAGCATCTAGTCATTCATGATTTTTTTAAATAGAAAATACTAGCTGCGCGTAGTGAAAGATGATCATGATGATAAAAAAGTATCATATATAGGGTGTTTGGTAGAGGGACCGACATACCAAATGATCGTGTTCGGGGGCCCACTTGGAGAATACAAGTTGGCTAAAAAAATCCCAGACCCCCTAATTTTTTTAAACTTTTTTTTGTGAATTTTCCCTTTTTCTCCGAAACCGTACATATTTACCACCATAACATTTGTAAAATCTGTTTTAGACAGGATGTTTTTAGTTGAATTTGGTCTCTATACACCTTCAGGCCAATCCTATTCAAAATCCAGGTATCCAATTTTGCTTTGCTTAGCCTGAAGGTGTATAGAGACCAAATTCAACTAAAAACATCCCGTCTAAAACAGATTTTACAAATGTTATGGTGGTAAATATGTACAGTTTCGGAGAAAAAGGGAAAATTCGCAAAAAAAAGTTTAAAAAAATTAGGAAGTCTGGGATTTTTTTAGCCAACTTGTATTCTCCAAGTGGGCCCCCGAACACGCTCATTTGGTATGTCGGTCCCTCTACCAAACACCCTGTATAAGTACGTTGTTTATTAGTGCACAATATTGAACGGGGTGGTTTGTGCTACGGCCTCAGGTATTGTCTTTCCCATTCTTAAAACCACACACGTTCCTGGAAAAGTAGGTTGAGTTCTGCGAAATCTTTTGTATTAATGGCCAAATATGGCGAATCGCGAGTCAACGGATAAACCTATTTTTTTAAGTTCTACTTATTATAACGGTGATGCTACGACCCTACAAATGCGATTGGCTGGTTGGCGCAGCTGGTAGGACTGTGCCTTCCAAGCCGTTGGTCCCGGGTTCGATCCCCAAACAGGTCAGAGTCATTTGGTGTATGAACCCTGTCTGTGTGTGTATATATATAAGTATGTATATTGATCATCAGGTTATAAAATACAGTGGTTCGAATAACGCTATAAGCAGTATTAGCGCTTACAAAAGTGTCCCGAAATTGTCTGAGCGGGCAAATGTGAAGTCGTAAGTGATGTCTTTTCGAACTTAAGAACATTGCTATTGTTCTTGCATGAAAATGAGTGCGTCGTGGGCTTGGTGACATTTGTTTATATGTCACACAGGTCCGATTTGCTTGTTTTGTTTACCGGTCCGATTTCATTAGCACACTAACAACGCTGTGAGCGATGAACTCCCGGTTTTCAATACCTATTATACCAGCCAAGGATGATACTATACCAGTATAAGTCAGCACCGTAGGTGATAAAAGCGAATAACGGACCGCGGAAATATTATAGTATAGTATTTGCCTAGATTGGGTCCTCCTTGTGTGGATGTTGTCTATATGTTGTATATATTATTATTCATGTAACATACAATTCGTATTTAGTATATAAATACAATATAGCAAGGATTACAAATATGTACCTACCAACCTACGCGTTCGAGGACTGCCATCATTTTGAAGTGTTCAACAAACACACGAGCATTCCTAAGGGACAGGGGAAAATGCGCAGCTGCCTCTCAATCACATCCTAAACGTACGTAACCATACATCAGTATTTTTAACCACCTTAAAAAAGGAGGAGGTTATATTTTATATTCGATTGTATGTATTTTCCTTTTTTTGTGTATGTTCACCGACTTCTCCGTTTGTAGACCGAATCTCAAAATTCGTTTTGATTCAAAAAAAAATGTTTGGTAGGGAGTAGGTAGAGTATACTTCTGAGACGATCCCATCTGAATTCGGTCCAGCAGTTTTTGAGTGACACTCCTATAACTGAAAAGTGTTTCGCCTATTTTGATGATTTGATGATGTCATCATTGACGGTGAATGACGATTGATCCAATAATTACGAGTAGCCAGGGTCACTAAAAAGAGAGAAAAGAAATTTTACTTAAAAATGGAACCGACTTAAACACCAAAATGTGTGAAATACCTTGTGGAAGTCAGTACCATGCGCACAATATTGCTATAATCGGTACTTTTGAACTATCGTGGTACCGACCTCAACAAGTTATTTTAAATTTTTTGGTGTTGAAGACGGTTCCGTGTTTTTGGTAATTATTTTTTTAATAGTCTTTTGTATAATATGATAATCTTAAATTTCAAAATATAAACTATTATAGTAGATCCAACCGTTTATCCTCTTTTTGACAGCACCAATAGAACGTAACATGACGATGTTACGCAAAAGTTAACTTATAAATGCGAGGTTTTAAAAATATGACAACTGCTTAAATTTGCTCCTTGATCCCGTATAATAATCATCTTTCACAAAATGAGTCCATAAGTGCAGTAGTTTTTTTATAAATTCCATAAAATAACAAACGTTTTTAAAAAATTACGTTCTATGGCTATCAACATAGTGATGTTACGAAGTTACGATTGAGATATCGATATTGTTTATGAACTATTTTTACACGGGTGTTTTCCGTTCTCGGCACATAATATCGGATTTATTTTTATGTAAAACCGTTATATTGATGCGCCTCAGGAAAACATACAGCATTATTTGAAGACGTGTTTATCTCCTGGTGTATATCCAAAAAAGAACAAGGTTATGATGACTATGATGATTACAAGTACAAGTCATACTTGACGAAGCTGTTACCGGTTAAATCTGGGATGGCCAGCGAGCAACACGGAAGGGAGTAGGCATACACAGCGTTTCCCCTCTGTCAAAGTACAAGTCCGCATGGACCATGGAGTTTGATAATATACTGTGGGGTGAGGGCGGGGCTAGATTTGTGAATGGTGCTTTATTTTTTATGTGTTAGTGATTTGGTTGTGTGAGTATGATCGGCAATGGATCGGTACAGGTATGTTTTGTATGTAATAGTGCGGCTTTGCGCTAGTGTGCAACTTCCCCTCCCGCAAGAAATGACAGAAAGATTTGAACAATATTTTTTAGCTAAGGCTACTCCCTTCCGTGTTGCTCGCTGGGGATGGCAGACATTAAAGTCTGCCGTTTGGTACCAGAAAATAGTAAAGTTTGAGCAACCCCAATTCCAATTTAAGCAAACGAAATCTAATCTTTTATTTTTATTTATTTATTAATCAAAATCAGATTCATCGTTGCTGTCACTCGAGCTATTGCCGACATTTATAATTAATTGTTGACTCATATAATCTATCGCCACGTGTTTATCCCAATCTGCCATTATAGTTTCTTGTGTTTTTTGAATTACATTTTGCCAGCTTTCCGCAGTTACTTTCACACATGCATTTTTTAATAAATTTACCATTTTGTTTGCCGTGAATGGGGGTTTTGTGTTATTTCTAGCAGCGTGTCCTTTAACTTGAGCCCATATTAATTCAATGGCATTGTATTGACAATGATAGGGTGGAAGTCTAAGAACCCAATGACCATGTTCTGCAGCTATTTCGTCGATCACATATCGTTTTGGGAAGTGTTTTTTTGTTCGTAATATATTTAGTAATTGTACTTTTAGTAAGGAGTTATCAACATTTTCACCATGTCGTTGAAGCCAGTCAATGATTACTTGTTTTTTGTCGGCCTGGGTCGGCATTTTATCAATTTGGCGTGAGTGATAGGATGCGTTATCCATAATAATAACTGACGGTTCTTCCAATGATTGTACCATTTCCTTAAACCAACTTTCGTAAACCTCAGAATTCATTTCTTCGTGGTACTCAACTGTTTTTTTGGATTTAAAGGCCAACAAAGCATCTGGCATGAATCCTTTCACAGACCCTGCATGGCAAATGATTAGACGTTCTCCTTTTCCCATCGGTACTGAGGTAGTGGAAGCAGCGGTGTCATCAGTCCAGCTCTTAGACACTGTGTGGTTCGCATTCAGCCAAGTTTCGTCAGTGAAAACAACATTTGACCAATCTGTAATTTTTTTGGCTTCGCTCAAAAATTCGCAACGAGCAAAAGCTACGTCGCGACGCTCCATCAATATTTTGCGTTTGTCCGATTTTTTATAAGTAAATCCAATTTCATTCAAGACCTTTACCAATGACGATTTTTGACCTCGGAACAAATCACATTCACGCAAAGAAGCAACAAGTTTTTTAAGTGTTGGAACTTCTTTACGTAAGTAATAGTTATATATATGACGGCGTATAGCGTCTGCGTCAAAGTTGTCAACCGAAGTCACACGACGTGGTTGGCGTTTTTTCTTCGGCGTACGAAGCTTATTCTCCTGCATGCCGCTTGTTCCGTAGGCTTCGGTAGTAATTTTTGTAATCGTAGATGCACTAATACCTAACGCGGCCGCAACGCGCTCTCTCACTTGCGACAATGGTAAAAGCGGGCCGCCATTTTGATACTCTGCTTCAAAGTAATTACGAAGCTTGATCACCATTTCTCTCGTCTGTCCTTTCAGCACTGATCCTTTCGGCATTTTATAGTTCCAATATAAAACTCAGCAAATAATTACTAGCACGGGCGTCTTGTTGCGAGTGACAGTGACAAATACAAAACGGCGGTGGACCATTGAGTTTTACTACCTTGATAAAATACTACTGCTTACCCATAGACAAAAAAATTGGCAGTCATAGGAATTGCCGATAGAAGTGAAAACTTATAACTCAGAATTTGATAGCTTACCTTGGAAACTACACGGGTGTAACCGGACGGCGTGGCCTCGCCATCTGGGCATGGCCATCTAGAAATGCGTCAGCATTTCCCATTGGCTGATGCGTTTCTAGATGGCCATGCCATGACGGCCTGTCCACGCCCTTTCAACATTCCCCATTGGCTGACGTATTTCTAGATGGCCAATAGCCATGGTCATGGCGCCATTCCTAGGACTATTCTCTTTCCGCACAGACTCGATAGAAAAATGAATCGAAATCGTGTCCACTATAATCACTTGGTCACAACACTTTAACTGACAAATTAGATCTGTCAAAAAGAGGATAAACGGTTGGATCTACTATAAACGAAACCATATTGCAATAGGTAGTGAGTTTATATTTAAAATACCGAAATTGAAAATAGAAATCATATTATAACACTTTTTTACCAATACGATACTGGACAAATTC
Source organism: Selenia dentaria (assembly GCA_917880725.1). Lineage (NCBI taxonomy): Eukaryota > Metazoa > Arthropoda > Insecta > Lepidoptera > Geometridae > Selenia > Selenia dentaria. The sequence continues at coordinate 27,173,608 of OU862893.1, forward strand.
AAAAAGTTAATATCACTTCGAAAATTCCATCAATTACTCGTATTTTCAGCTGAAAATATATTATAGTTCTACGATTTCGACACTGATTTTATTTTAACAAACATGGACAAAATATAGAACTATATAATTGTCCTTAATCTTAAATACTTTACATATAAGATTAAGTGCAAATATATTTGCTATATATACCTATATACAAATAAATATGTAATTCATTCATGATACATTATATCAATTCATACAATAAGCCTTAGCTACATTCTCGTCCCGGTTGCTCGACTCGAGTGCATAACAAACACAGGATAGATAAGGAGCCGCAATACGAAGTGCCTTCCGTCCCGTGGGACAGGAGACCCACTCCAAATCTGAAGTAAAAGTGATTCGGATTTGCGGGCGCAGTAATATGCGGGCCGACATTTTAAACCGTTCGTCGTCGTTAAACCTTTACTTATCGAGTACCAACTCACCACAGATCCTATGGCGAGGAAAAAGTAACTTTAAAAAATGTTGCGCACATTCATGAAAAAGTGTGGGTAAATACATAGTCTTTTGTATAATTTGCATCTGCATTTATGTCTTTGAGTTTTTTGTCTGTGAAACTAAAATCAGTTTCGTCATCAGTAAATTGCCTCCAACTAGAGGTCCGACTGAATTCACCAAATACCATTACATATTACATACCAAATTTTTTATATTTAATTTACTATTACCATGAATATAATTTTCTGACAGTTTTATACAATTCATAGAGTGGGCTAGTGAGCCCACTCTATCATAGTTTAGTTTTAAGCGTTAATATTTTGTGACGAGATAAGTAAATGCTGAATTAAATAATGTACATGCATTATAATTATAAAATCCTCTTGTAGTCCGATCCTTAGCCTGTTAGGGTTTTGCGTTTTCAACTGACTTTCAAAAAGAAGGAGGTACTCAATTCGACTGTATATTTTTTTAAGTTTGTTAACTTTCGACTGGGGACCCGATTCTTAAAATCCTTTTTTTTTTTATTTGAAAGTTGATGCTTTCCGTGTGGTCCCATTTTATCAAAATCTTGACTAACACTTCAATAACTGAATAGGCACATATTTAGAGATGTCTCCGTGATCAACAGGTTCAATACCGGTAGCGATCACCGACTTGTCCGAGGCTCTCTGAATATCAACTTCAAGGCGCAACGTGTCCGTCTGATGAAGTCCAGGCTCCGACCAACACTGCTCCAAACCATTGCAGGATCTGAAACATTCCAGCTAAACCTGGAGAACCAATTCGCTGCCGTGGAAACCACCACAGACGTAAACCAGAACCTCGAAAATGTGACTCGGGTCCTCAGGGAAGAAGGTACGAGATTTTGTTACATGCAGCGTAAAGGCAAGAAGTCCAAGCTTTCAGAAAAGACTTTGGGGCTAATGAAGGAACGACGTGAAAACCCACCCATCACTTCGTCAGAAAAGCGGACTCTAAACCGAGACATCAACAAGAACGTACGACACGACCTCCGGTGCTTCAATACTCTTTCGATCGAAAGAGCGATCGAGCAGAATCGGGGGTCAAAGGTGTTCGTACAATCTCTTGGAAGAAGCCACCTGACGAAGTTGACCACAGCTAGTGGAGAAGTCGTTGCTTCGAAGCCGGCAGTCCTTTCGGAAGTGGAGGACTTTTATGGCCGATTATACGCATCGCATGCATCTCGACCTGATCCCGAAAATGATCCTAGAGCCACGTTAACACGCCATTTCACCGAAGACTTGCCAGAAGTCAGTATTGGCGAAATCGAGATCGCTCTTGGACAGCTTAAAAATGGAAAAGCCCCTGGAGAGGATGGCGTTACAACAGAGCTACTAAAAGCAGGAGGTAAACCCGTACTGAGGGAGCTCCAGAAGCTTTTTAACGCTGTCCTGTTCGAAGGGAGAACTCCAGAGGCGTGGAGTAGGAGTGTGGTCGTCCTGTTCTTCAAAAAGGGAGATAAGACCCTGCTGAAGAACTATCGACCCATATCCCTTCTAAGCCACGTCTATAAGCTGTTTTCAAGAGTGATCACGAACCGTCTTGCGCGTAGACTCGACGAATTCCAACCACCGGAACAGGCTGGGTTTCGGAGCGGATACGGCACCATAGACCACATTCACACAGTGCGGCAGATTATACAGAAGACCGAAGAGTATAATCAGCCCCTGTGTCTAGCATTCGTGGACTATGAGAAGGCCTTTGACTCGGTTGAAATCTGGTCTGTTCTGGAGTCCCTGCAGCGTTGCCAGATAGATTGGCGATACATCCAAGTGATGAGATGTCTTTACGAAACCGCCACCATGTCCGTCCAAGTACATAATCAGCAAACAAGTCCCATACCGTTGCATCGAGGAGTGAGACAAGGGGACGTTATTTCCCCGAAATTGTTTTCAAATGCAATGGAGGATATGTTCAAGACGCTGAACTGGAAAGGACGTGGCATTAATATCAACGGCGAATACATCTCTCACTTGCGATTTGCTGACGATATCGTCATCGTGGCAGAGACGCTGCAGGACCTGCAACAGATGCTGAATGACCTGGCTGACTCTTCTATACGCATCGGCCTACGGATGAACTTGGACAAAACCAAGGTCATGTACAACGAACATGTTCTACCGGAACCGATTGCGATACACGGCGCCGTTCTCGAAGTTGTTCAAAAATATGTGTACCTCGGGCAGACATTGCAGTTGGGAAAAAACAACTTTGAGAACGAGGTGAATAGAAGAATTCGGCTGGGCTGGGCAGCGTTTGGGAAGCTACGTCGAGTCCTTACTTCGCCGATTCCACAGTGCCTGAAGACGAAAGTCTTCAATCAGTGCGTCTTACCCGTCATGACATACGGAGCCGAAACGTGGACACTGACGGCTCGAATGGTCCACAAGCTCAAGGTCGCTCAGCGGGCTATGGAAAGGGCTATGCTCGGTGTTTCTCTGAGGGATCGCATCAGAAATGAAGTGATCCGTCAGAGGACCAAGGTCATCGACATAGCCCACCGGATCAGCAAGCTGAAGTGGCAGTGGGCTGTCCATATTAGCCGTAGAACCGACAACCGTTGGGGTAAACGAGTTCTAGAGTGGAGACCGCGTCTCGGCAAACGTAGTGTAGGACGTCCTGAGGCACGGTGGAGTGACGATCTGCGCAAGACGGCTGGCAAAAACTGGATGCGAGAAGCCCAAGATAGACCTAAGTGGCGTGCAATTGGAGAGGCCTATGTCCAGCAGTGGACTGCTACAGGCTGATGATGATGATGATGATGAACTGAATAGAACGGAAGTCGGTATAAATTTTTTCAAATCGTACTTGTTGTCAATACTTTTGTTCATTATTGCAGACGATCGGCTAGGCTCCACCTAGGCGCACCAGAACATAGTTTACTATGCAGTCTAGCTTTTTTTAAAGTAACACTATATCTGTTCACTATATAAACTGTGGCCTACTTGTACTCGATCAGGTAGGGTTACCAACATTGCAATGTCAATTACCGAAGATATCCCGGACATCAGCCTGTATGAGATTAGGGTGGCCTTGAAACAGCTTAAGAACAATAAGGTGCCGGGTGATGACGGTATCACATCTGAGCTTCTGAAAGCGGGTGGAACACCATTACTTAAAGTCCTTCAGAAGCTCTTTAACACCGTCTTACTCGAAGGATCAACGCCAAAAGCATGGAACGAGGGTGTGGTAGTGTTGTTATTCAAAAAAGGTAACAACACCTTATTGAAGAAATACAGATCCATCTCGCTTTTGAGTCCTGTTTATAAGCTGTTTTCGAGGGTCATCACAAGTCGTCTCAGTCACAGGTTTGATGAGTTCCAGCCTCCAGAACAAGCCGGTTTCCGAAAAAGCTATAGTACCATAGACCACATCCACACGCTGCGCCAGGTTATACTAAAGACCGAGGATTATAACTTGCCTATTTGTTTAGCGATCGAGACGTGGGCAGTGCTTGGGTCTCTCCAGCGGTGCCGTATTGACTATCGGTATATTGAAGTGGTGAAGTGTTTGTACAATAACACCAACATGTCAGTCCGAGTACAGGAGCAGAGTTCGAAGGCAATTCCAAACCGACGATATTGTAGTCATGGCAGAATCCATGGAACACCTCAGTACAATGCTTGAAGACCTCCATAGAGTTTCCCAACGGGTAGGATAAGATGACTATGGACAAGACGTAAATTATGTCTAATGCCTTTGTTGTGCCTACCCCAATATCACTTTGGAACTCAGTTCTCGAAGTTTTTGATGAATACATCTACCTAGGATAGACAGTTAAACTAGCCAGGTCCAGCTTCGTGAAAGAGGTCACTCTTCGAATCTGACTCGACTGGGCAGCATTCCGGAAAATTCAAGAAGTCTTCTCGTCAAAAATACCTCAGTGCCTCAAGACAAGAGTCTTCGACCAATGTGTGTTACCAGTGATGACTTATGGCACTGAAACGTGGTCTCTTACTATGGGCCTCATAAGCAAGCCCAAAGTCGCACAACGAGCTATGGAGAGGGCTATGCTAGGTTTCTCTACGTGATCGAATCAGAAATGAGGAGATCTGCAGACGAACTAAAGTCACCGACATAGCTCAGAAGATAAGCCAGTTGAAGTGGCAGAGGGCAGGCCATATAGCACGCAGAACAGATGGCCGATAGGGCCGGAAAGTTCTGTAGTGGAGACCACGGAAAGGCAAGCGCAGCGTAGATTGTCCACTAACAAGGTGGACTGACGACCTGACAAAGGTAGCAAGACGACGTTGGATGCAGGCCGCTTCCAACAAGTATTTTTGGAAATTTCTTGGGGAGGCATATGTTCAGCAGGGGACGTCCTACGGCTGAGATGATAATGATGATGAATGTCAATTTACTTGTGTTGTTATCTAGACACGCGGTAGCGTGTCAAGCCAAGTTCAAGGTAACAGAACTGGTGAGCAGCACCGTGTGTAATATTACACGAACCATTTGGAGCCACTTTTGACCGTCTCATAAGTCAAAAACTATTCCACATATTATGTCAAATTTGGCACATGTATTGAGACTTGCTAGATACATATGTGTTTCAAACACACCTTTAACGGTAATTTAGCTATTAACGTCCAAAAATCGTTGTTTTTATCACTGACTGACTAAAGTCCAGATGACCTAAAAAGTTAAAATTTAGCATCCAGTTAGGTAGTGTGCAAAGGAATAAATGAGAAACTAGTAATTTTTTATGATATTATTATAATTTTTCAATTTTTTTTTGTATTTTAATGGGCATGTAAAGTTAGAATCAGCAATCAAAATTGATGACAGCCGGTCATCATGTGAATATATAATGAGTGGAATATCACCCTTCTTTTTTTAATCCAAGCGCTCTAACGCTAGTATTTATTACGTTATTAACTAGAATTCAATAACTAAATATAAATTGATTTATTAATTATTTTATAATGAATAATAATTTTTGTACAAAAAGTATTGATAATCCATCAAAACATTAATGTGAAATGAGAACCAAGTTGAATGTTATGATATGCGGTTGTTGACTTTAATGACAAAAGAAGTGAGGAAGGGGTTGTAAGTTAATGATCAGTCCTGAAATTTATTTCTAACAACATAAAACATTTTATAACAACTTTAATTATTATTTTTTTAGTTTACACTCAAAAATATTCACTTGATTCCTGGGCCTGATCTTCCAGGAATTAATCACTGTTTTGTCTCTCTTTTGTCTCAATTGTTTAATTCATAAAACAAATTCAAAAGAAGTGGGTGATTTATGGTTAGTTTTAAAATGGTTTTAAAACTTATTTGTTATTAAATTTATACCGGTTGTAATTATAAATTTTGCTTCATTTATTTTCTATCAAAGTTTATCAAATCAGAACCTTTCATGTATTACTAAGACGATGTTTTACATGAGTTCCGTGGGATATTAAAGACCTTGATAGTATTTTTATTAATATCCGGTCCTGTCCGCGATTTCGTCCATGTCAAATTAGCACTGCGAGTATGGATTATCGATAAAATATGACAGCAAATATTGGTAAATTAATATAGCCCACGATATAGCTAGATCTAATCTAAGCTCGTTTTGCAGATCATCATAATCCCTTAGGAACTATCCGTTAAATCAAGGTGTGTTAATCCTGATATAGGCTATTAGGATTTTAAATTTTATCCGAATCAATCTTTTCAAATATTATTCAAATATAATAATTCGTACGCCAAGTTTTTTTATGGGATAGGTTGGCAAACGAGCAAGCGGCTCATCTGATGGTAAGTGATACCTTCGCCCACAGACATCTGCAATACCAGTCTTATCAGTCAACCAACAGGTCTCGAGGATGCTTTGACGACCTTTGAGGAAGGAAGAGATAGAAGGGGTGAGGGTGGAGGTGAGGGGAAAAGAGCGGGAGAACGGGGAATGGGGGAATCAGGCCTCCGAAACCTCCCACAAAATTACAAAAAACCCAATAGCAAGCTATGTTACTTGACGGTGTTATGTGGGAGTGTAGTATTTCTCCGGTCGTGCCGGTCCATTCGGCTGTAGGGTTACAGCGTGGCACTACCAAAATAGTTGATTAATGTCCAAGAAAATGCATCTTGTTCGGATTTTGGTTGCATTCGTAGCATTTTTTTTATTAATGCGTTCCTAAAACAAACTTAAATAACAACACATCTTAGGGGTTTGACTACAAATTAAATTATGTTACAAAAATCCTAAATATATGGGATTTCCAAACGCGAATCCAACAAATGCACATAAATATTAATCCCAGAACTGGTGACCAGAAACAGAGACGGTGCACAGTTTGCATACAAACTTATCCGTACCAGCTGCATCTGAAAGCAAGCAGCTCATTCAATATTTACGATTGTTTTACACTCACGTATGGTGCAAGGGAGAAACTAAAGCGATTCAAGAAACTTACGTCTATGTAAGTATTCGACGATATATCTATAGCAGTAAATATACGAAGCTCTGGCTCATTTCGTTTTGGGAGGTAAGTTGGTGACGAAGTCGTCTTCCTTTATCCCTTTTCTTTATACTAGCATTGCTTCTGACTTTATTACTGGCCATTTACAATTCTTCATTATTTCATATAATATCGCATACAAATTATTTCTGGATTTTGGTTACTTTTGATTCATTCCACTAATACTTCTCTAGTATTCCCTTGAGACGATCGTCAATTTTTAATTTTACAAAAACAAAACAAAAAGTTCCACATATTGTTAGTGTTCAAAATTATATTGATGTTATGTTCGATTATTTATCAAATATATTATTAAAACCGTTCTATCCGTATTACTTATTCTGCACCCCGATTTTATTCCCCTGCTCCGTATAATTTTTTTATACCACCTGCTCGAAAATGTCCGATTACATATTACGCAATCTCTAAAGTAAGGCATTATATGCCCAGGGAGGTAATGTTCTTCAAAAATCCCAAGGGATTAAAGTGATTTGGATTTGGAACGATATTTGTAGGAATTCTATTAGTACGGAGTACGCGGATATGGGCATTATGAAGAGATTTTATACGAAAATTGAACTGGTTACCTCAGACACAGAAACAAGTACAATTTGAAAAACTAAATACCGACTTCCATTCTATTCAGTTATTGGAGTGTTACTCAAAAACTACTGGACCGAACTTGATGAAATGGGACCACACGGTAAGCACCAGCTTTCAAACAAAAAAATAATTTTGAGAATCGGTTCACACTATCGAAAGTTATGAGGTAACAAACATAAAAAAAAGACAATAAAACAGTCGAATTGAGTACCTCCTCCTTTGAGGAAGTCGGTACAAAAAGGCGCGATAGTAATTATAGTCCTGAAAACGTTTTCCCGCCTTTAGAATGTCTCCATGCATTGAACAAATTGTATGCTTTTAAGTACTTGTCACGTGATTTTTTCCGGTAGAAAACTTAATTCGGCATTATGTACCGCGTGCACTAACTCTGCAGGTGTTAAATTAATATCTTCGTCGCTGCTGGACTGGCTCATATAAGACGCGCTCGTATCCTGATAATAGTAAATAGCAGAATTTTTAAACACCTAGTGTAACGAAACCGATCGTAAATATATTATAAAAAAAATATTAAGGTTAGAAAAGGAATAGGAAAAGAGTTATAACCGAATAGAATTCATAAATATAACTCTCTTTCTGCAGAAAAAAATCCTGAATAGATCCACAAAAATAAACTTTCAAGTCCAAACTCTCAGAATTTTCAGCGATAACACTATATTTTTTTAGGTAATACATAGCCAACGTATAGTACTTAAGTTATAACCAGCAGTTTTTTCGATTCTGTTAGTATATATCGAAAAATATAAAGAAAACGTACAAAATTAACGCATTTTCGCATTACATCGTCCAATCTAACAAGCGATTTTCAACCTTACGTAAAGCATCGTAAACCATTTTAAAATTGGGGTTGGACCGCGCCTTAATTAAATCACTATTTTTAAAACAAATTCTGGAAGGTCGATTGAATAAAGAGAAGAACATTTTGAAATTGTTTTATTTTTTCATTCAGTCTAGTGCTGCCACCTGTGGCTGGCCAGTGAGATTATTCAAAGAAATGAGGTTGGCGCACTGACATGAAATAAGTATTTAATACATTTTCAGTAGACTTGTGGTATATAAAAGTGTAGAATAGAAAGGATTGACTTTTAAAAACTCTTTCCACGATAGCGGACAAAATGTATGCTCAGATTTCTAATGACTAAAAGAATATTTCCGAGGTTGTGAGGTGAAAAGATATTGTTGGTATTGAAATCACAAAATTATAAGCATGGATTATCATTAGGAAGCGCTACTAACGCCGTAGCTTTGCTATGTAATCACTTATTCTATAGGTAAACGTTTTTATTAAATGATACGGCCGTTAAGAGGATTGCATAGCTAGTACTTGTCCACACTAAAGAAAAAACTATTTTCTACCTCTTAACATTGTCCGATTTCAGTGATTTTTTTTAAGTATGTACGGGCATAGCCAACAATGTGTCGATTGCATGAAAAAAAAACACTGAAATCGGACAATGTTAACAGGTAGAAGAGAGTTTTTTCTTTTAGTATGAACAAGTACCTACTATAGCAATCATCGGTTTGATCCTAATCTTAATTTCCACCACTCCCAAACCACTTTAAACTTGCACCACTCCCCATTTGTCGCACACTTGGAATTGCTTGCTAACATAGCACGCTGGTTACCTACTGCTAACTCATTCGTGTGCCAATTATACCTTACCTTGTGCAAGGTAAATCGGTTACTAAAATTATTGTTACTATCACAATTCTGTCTATGTCCGTTATGCTAGTTTCATAAACTATCAGGAGATTTAGTTATCGTTTAATAATATGACCGGTGGTACATAGGGGGACTTGCACTGAGACATTACATCCAGATGATTTCCAAAGAAATTGTTGTCCAAAGAAGGACAACACAAATCTGACTTCACAGAGAGATATTTCTTTGGTTAGTTAGACTCATTTGAAATAGATAATACTATTTCGGGCAGTGGTAGCTAAAGTGGTGTGATTCAGCCAATAACCAGGCTGTTGCTTACTACCACGTTACATTATCAACACGCTACTACTATACCATCTCGGATTTGAACCACTTAATAAATAATAGTACTCCTGACTTGAGCTCTTAGTGAAAGTAGTATCATCTTGAAGAAATCCGCAATACGATGCTTGAAAGTGATCTCATCACTTTCAAGCACTTGTTTGGCTAAGTAACACCCTCTTGATTAGAAATCGGTCGATATAGGTGTTTTTAAAGGTCAAAGATAGAGGAGTAAATTCTATATCACTTATCAGTATTCAATCTTTTTCCATCTAAGCATATAATATACTTATTTGAAATAATATCTACCTCCACACACATCCTAACATAGATAGATAGATAGAAAACTCTTTATTTGTACCCCTTACGGTGGTATAGTCTGTGATTTGTACACTACTTATAGTAAAACATAAAAAAGAAAAACATACGAGGAATAAAAAAATAACATAGTTGTAAAAAAGGCGGTCTTATTGATTAAAGCGATTTCTTCCAGAAAACCTTACACAAATACATACACAAAACCTTTTGTGAAAAGTTAAACTATCTAACCATCACGGTTCATAAGATACAGCCTGGTGACAGACGGGCAGACAGACAGACAGACAGCGGAGTCTTAGTAATAGGGTCCCGTTTAACCCTTTTGGTACGGTACCCTAAACTTTCCATATAAAAAACTACCTTTGAAAACGTTCGCTCTAATACATTTCAATCCGCCAACCCAGCGTGAAAGACACAGGAATGTTTGAAACGTCGTCACAAAGTCATGAACGGCTTTGCTTTCAAGCCCTCAGGCCTCCAGGGCATCGCTTTCAAGCCCCTAGTGGCATCGGGGCGTCGCTGCGTCGGCTTTTACCAAGACTATGAAAGGAGTCACTGTGGTACAATACATCGTGGAAAGGCTGGTTGGTAAGACGGCATACAGCGAGAGCGATAGCGTGAGCTTGGGTTGTTCGTCTCAATGATTTTATCTTCCTGGTAGTTTTTAACTGCCTCCCAAAGATTATCTATACAATTTTTATTGGGAATATAATTTAAGTGTTTGGTATTGCTGAGCAGGCGTTAGTGCTTTAAAAATCATATACAGTTGAAGTATTTTGAGAAATGAAAGTAAGTCAGAAATGAAAATATAAACGGTACTTAGATCATTAGATAAAAAATCAATTTTTGAAATTTTTGCCTGTCTGTCTGTTTGTTTCGGCTAATCTCTGATACGGCTGGATAGGTTTTAAAGGGACTTTCACTGTCAGATAGCTGACGATTAAGGCCACTTTGAATTAAAATAACGTGTATAATATATAAGATAAGATAATATTTATTGCCAATAAAAGTTAACAAATTTTAACACAGTGGTATGAAACTAGATATACATATTATATATATGCAAAAAAGGAGAATTATCGGCGAGCTCCAAACTAAGCACTGGGCTTGTGTCTTGGGGCCCGAGTACGGTTAACAAAATGCATAGTAGTCATCAGAAAGTGCATATAGGTGTTCATATATAAATATTTATACTCTGAATATCTTATCTTTAATAAAAAATATTAATATTACTTAAATGTATATAATGAAAAAGATAACTCTCTAATCTATAAGCCCCATGGTGGGGGGAAAAGTGGCCAAAACGCTGGCGGCATATTAATTTACATTTTTTCTTTAAGTTACTTGTAGGTATCAGAATACAAACAAATAAAATCGACAAACGGCCATGCGTGTTGAACTTGATTAAAGACCTAAAAGTGAGGTGAAGTACAAAATTGCTTACTATAACCATGTACATATAATAATGTGTTTCTAAGTGATGATTTATCATGGTATTCTCTATGCTTACTTTATGTAGGTATATACAGTTCATGGAAATTAAGTATCTTGATATAAAAATATATAACAACTCTGTCTCTCTGTCTGTTTGTTACCTTATTACGCCTAAAGGGCTGAACGGATTGTTATCAAATTAGGCAATGTTATAGATTATATCCGGGGAAGCACATATGATACGTTTCATCGTCACCATCATTACGCATCACCACGCGGGTGAAACCGTGGGATATATGAGGAAAATCTCAAGTTATCGCATATATCTGTGGTCCACTTGAACCTAAGTTTTTACACTGACGGCTCCGTTCTAAGTTGGTGCCCTGCCTTCGAAGCTCGAGGGCGTTTGATCCTGACCGAGGTAAATATTTGTGTGATGGGCACGAACGTTTGTTCTTGGGTCTGGATGTTGTAATGTGTTATTGTGCGTGTCCGTGCCTGCCGCGACATAATTATGGATTAATGTTTTTATTCATTGTAAGATGAGTTATGTGGCTTTCATAGAGGATACTTGCTTTATTAACCTAAGTTGTAAAGCTTTTCAGTTATGCTTCATAGTCCCACTGTTTACCAATAAAGCATAACATAGTATTTTGTGCTAGTGCCACGCTGCAACCCCACAGCCGAATGGGCCGGCACGACCGGGGAATGGGGAAGAATTCCTCGGAAGTATACTCTTTCTAAAAAAATATTTTTAGAAACGGTCCTCAAATAGAAGAGAAATTGGTGAACATACAAAAAAAATCATACAAAAATGAATCTGGGACCTCCTCCTTTTTTTAAAGTTGGTTAAAAAAGTCGTATACTGCTGTACCGATCGGGCAAGCGAAGGGAACTGTAGATGGCTTCAATCAAACGGTAGCTATACATTTAGCACATGCACCTTGGTTTATATAGGTAGTTATTCTAAGATGTAGGTAAAAGATTTTTCTCCCACGTATCGCTGTATCTTTTCACTAAGCCATAGCCTTTACAAGCCTATGCATAGCATAGCAGCTCCGTTTCAAACTGCAACAGCACATTGAGAAGGCGTATACAGGCGGGGGATGGAGGCCCGTTTTGTGCCAGATACTGTAGATAAGTGGCCTTTTTGAATGGAAATCTTACATCTTTCGTTCGAGTTTAGTCATTGAGGATCAGCTTACTCTATATAGTAGCTACACTTTATAGTCTAAAGTGCACTGCGATGTGATACAACTGTGAAACAGGTTTTATCTAAATAGTTTTATTATTATATATTAGATATTAATATATCTTGAAATATATTATCTCACTAATCCCACTATCCCATCCCACTAAAATTATAAATGTGAATGTTTAGATGGATGGATATCTGGATGTTTGTTACTCAATCAGGGCAGAACGGCTAAACGGATCTGGTTGAAATTTGGCACAGAGATAGATTATGATTTGGAAAAGCACAAAGGCTACTTATCATCATCATCATCATCAACATCTATCACCACGCGGGTGAAAAAGCGTAATACTCTTGGGCACAGCATAGACAAAATAACAAGCTCTCCGTAATCTTCTATGTCTTCGTAATGATAACTTATTTTCTGTCAATACAGTTTTGTCAAAAGTGTGTCAGTTTCTGAAAACGTAGTCAATAGCACGCAATGATTTTGATAGCTCGATATTAGACATTGATGTCCTCTATAAAACTGAAGTACATCACTTTGCTCTATTCTCAATAGTTTCCGCAGCGTAAGCGATATAAGGATGTTTTTTGAAAAAAAAATCACACCTTGTCAAAATCATTTATTCAATTTAGGCATCAAAGACGCACTTATGAACGTCAACTTTTCATTATAATGTACTTTAAAGACTCTACCGCCGCGTTCCAAAATATATAGAACCCACCGAGAAGAAGCGGCAAGAAACTCGGGGCCATTCTTTTTATAAGGATGTTTACAATGTTTCTACTTAGGTACTACAAATATTACATTTTATGGCTGGCAGAGAGACAGCTTGCCAGAAGTGGAGTATTCCAAGCATCTTTATCTTCTATATAATGTCGAACTTTATAGTAAGCTTTTTTCATTAAAACGTTTTTTACAGTCAACTTGAATTTGCCCTCTGTGAGCTCAGTTATGTGCTTTGGGATTTTATTATAAAAACGCACACTATTTCCTAGGAATGACTTATTAGTCTTCGCAAGTCTAAAACTAGGTACAGCTATCCTATTTGTATTTCTGGTATTAAAAGTGTGGTGATCACTATTTAACTTATATTTATGTAATTTTTTACGAACATACATTATATTTTCAAATACATATAAGGAAGGCAACGTTAATATATTGATTTCTTTAAATAAATCTCTCAAAGATTCACGGGGACATTATCTCATATCTTGGGTTACATTATCGAAGTTATTCCGGTTATACGGATCCCTAACTTTTTGAAAATGTTATATATGTTACTTAGTGATATTGTAGCTTTCTAAAAGAAATTCTCTTTGTCAAAAGAATTTATGAAATTAGTCCAGTAGATTTTATGTTTGTTCGTTACATACAAAAACAATCTTTCCTCTTTATAATATTAGTATAGATAACGTTTACACTTGGATTCCCTGTGTTGCGTGAGGCATGGACACAATCGCTAACATTCAGGACCCAAGAACAAAATATGTTTCTATCAGAAATGTTAGGCAAAGGTTTACCTCCCGGCTAGTGAACCAGGTTCAGGTAGGTTTCGCTTCGAAAGCAGTATATATATAGCTATACTATACGAAACAGGTAATCGAACACAACATCCTTATCTACTAATGAAGACTTTTAACTTGCCTAATTTAAACTGACAACTTTATATTCATAGTTCCTCATAGTACGCAAGGTGTAAAATGAAAGTGATATTTAAGGTAAGGTGGTTAAACTTGTCTGCTCAATGGCTGAAGGTAAATTCACCCTGAGGTAGCGGATTTATAACTCAACGAGACCACCGGAGGCCGCAGCCCTACATCTTCGTTGCAAGTTATAAAATAATAGCGATTTGGAAAGCAAAAATGAAACTTTTAGACTAATTAGGCAGTTAATCTATTTTTACTACTGATTATTACGGTACTTACCGTAATTTGGTTTTATTTCTATCAAATGTAAAATTCTCTCGACTTTTGAATTATGTTCAATTGAACATAATTCAAAAGTTAATCAGCGTTTATAAGTAAGGCCCGAATAAATTTATTCGGGCCTTACTTATAAACGCTGTTGTATAACATCGTCCACGCCGCTATGACTCAGCTGTCATAGTAGACGTTGCAGCACGCGCGTGAACCAATCCCTGCTTTCCTTCTGAATTTAAACCAATCACCGAACATGTCTATTTGTAACCTCGGAAGTAATTCGTATTTGGAATCATACGTTGTTTTGGTTTGAAGGGCCACATTTTGTGTGGAATTTGTTCTGAATTATGCTTCTTGACTTCATCGTATACTATTCGCTATTTCGTGGGGAGATTTTCAACTGATAGCATTTATATCGCTTGAAGCGCAAAGAGTATCCGCTTGATGCGTTATTTCCGGGGTCGACGTGGACACGAACATACGCAAAATATTTACAAAATAATATACAGATAAGGTAACTAATAAAACAAGCTATATCCTTTAATTTTTTATACATGTATGTATTAAATTTGAGTAATAGGTGCTCTAATGGCTTGCTTTTTTTTGGCATATTTAAACATGAATTTTAAATATGCCAAAGTGGTAACAAATATAGGCAAATATATAGTGGTAGGCATATCAATAAGCAGTACTATTTTATGTGTTGGTTGAGTCTATGTTTAAGCACATACATCCACCAAACTATTCCTACTCTCAATAGCGACTTTAATGTTTTAGCTTAGTTTATCGCTTGGTACCAAACCAAAAATTGGGGACTTTACGGGTTTATACAGTAACAGCCAACCGCTTAATTAAACTCACGAATGTAAAGTATAACATTGTGAGCCGGGTCGCGCTTCACAGCTGTTTCTACACTCAGTTTGATTTATTGCAATAAGTACCTACCTACATAACTAACATATTTTAAATGGAAAATTTGCATTGCAAATTAACAATATTGCATAATATATTTCAAATAGAGCCTTATTTTATAAAATAGCAGACCCACCCGCGCCTATACTTGCATGGTCTCTGGCATATGAAGATATTGAAAAAAAACGGAATTTACCTCCTCTGGGGTAAGATTACCAAAAGGTTTTCCTTAGTGGATTTTTATAACATAAAATGCATCCAAAATTTCAAGTAGAGCCAGTATAGCTTAATACTCAAAGTACTATAAATTTCCTTTTTTGAAATTATAAACACTGAATAAATCAAAACTTACGGGCTTAGTGAACAATATGATAATTACATTACATGAAAAAAAAAGACTTAAACCGGACAATGTCAAGAGGTAGAAAAGAGTTAATTCTTTTGGTAAGGACAAGGTATGCAATCCTCTTAAAGTTTTATTTGATGAATCAGTCAGTCAAGCCGCGTTGACATGATCTGAATCTGCTCCGAGTGGACTCGGATGCCTACTCGGGCTCAACTCGGATTGTGGCAACCCATAATCCGAGCGTACTCGTATGACGGCGTCCGATCCGTGTAGACTCGGATCGTGTTCTACTTTTCCGAGTTAGCTCTTATAGAATAGAATTTATTTATTTCAGACTAATATCTGTCCATATTATTAGTAAAGGTACATACACATAGTCTTACATCTAAGTTAGTTAAAATAATCAGTATTTTTAATTTAGTTCAGATAGAAATTATTAAATTATTCACATAAATACCATTACAAACAATAATTATAAATTCAAATAATAAAAGATTAACTAATAACAATAACATATAAATGTAAAAGTTTGGTCGGGTGTTTGTTATTTTTTTAATCAGCATAACAGCTTAACGGATTTGAATGAAATTTGGTAGATAGATAGATGGGAGTAACTCTTAATATAATACTTTTAATGATCATTCATCACCACGAGGGTAAAACCGCGAGCCGCAGCTAGTTAGAATAACTAGCTGCGGCTTATACGAGTAGGAAAACAAAATGGCGTATAATAACAACAACCAAACGTCTCGTGCGGAAAAAAATGGTATGAGCGTGACACAAGTAGATTTTTAGAACTGTACGAAGCAGAACAGGTAGGTACGTTTCAGAAGCGCTTCAGGGAGTTTTTAAAAACTATATATCGTTTATTAAGAATTTATTTTATGAAGTTGACTGAAAAAATAATTGGCATAATGAAGAAAATGATCCGAGTGAAATATGTTAGTACCAACAGCTATCCTAGTACATTTGTATGAAGCCTACTCGTACGAGTCCACTCGGTCCGAGCAGACTCTGATCGTGTCAACGCGGCTTTAGCAGAATATACTTGTAGTTTATGACTTATTTAGATAATTAGAATTGGAGCATTGGTGCTGGTTCTTTCAGTATACAGCACAATCTTAACACTTTGAATGTTGGTGACTTTAGGTAAAAGCAAATTTTTTCCAAGCATTTCTAATTGATTGCTATTCTCTCAAAATGATGACTACAATTTTTACTATAATTACTATTCACAATATTATATTATAATTACTAATTACGATATTATCAAGATATGCGAAACACTTTTCAGTTATTGGATTGTATCTCAGAAACCGCTTTACTGAGTTTGATGAAATTAATGCTAATGATAGCGTGACCAGGAGAAATATGGGTAATTTTTATATATATATATATATATATATATATATATATATATATATATATATATATATATATATATATATATATATATATATATATATATATATAAAAGATGTATGGAGAAATATGGGTAATTTATATATATATATATATATATATAAAAGATGTATGAAGATATAAGGTAAACGGGAATAATAAAGTGATTCTAAAATAATTATTAAAATAAAACACGAAATATATTACTTTCTAGCTGCGCCCCGTGGTTCGTGGTGTTGGATGATAATGATGATGATGAAAAGTATCATATGTGCTTCCCCGGCATATAATCTATAACCTTGCCAAATTTGATTACGATGCGTTCAGCCGTTTAGACGTCATAAGATAATAAACAGACAGAGAGACCGAATTTCATATTTTTTTCTAAAGTAAAAGCCTAAATTACTTCCTTTAACATCAACTATCTGCTGGTGAATGTCCCGTTAAAATCGATTCAGCAGTTTCACAGATAAGCCAGAACAATCGACAAAAAAAATGTGATTTTTATGTTAGTAGGTACCGTACATACTTGTGTGAAAAGCTGCTACTTTGGATTTGCAAATAGACACAATTTTATTTATCTGTATACATATACCTAGATGTATAGATAACAATAGGAAACTGCCGTGTGATTCTCTAAGAACAAACATCGTTGCATCTTTGACAACAACCTTGTGTACAAGGGCGATATCTCATAAAGTATTTGACATCGGTGAGCTCGTCGACGAATCATTAGAGAATCGCACGGCTGTTTTTCATTACTGGACCATAATATCCCTAGAATGCCTACGCCTGCCGGATATTGTAGAAGAAGCTCCGAGTACCTGTAGCTTTAAAACAGGTTGAAGCGCTGGCTCATCGAGCAGGCGTTTTACAGTTTCGAAGAATGTTTAAACATTGATGGTACTAAACGTATAATAATTTACATCATTATTACTTATTAATACATATTAATATTAATATGTAATGTAATAATGATGTAAATTATGATGACAAAGTTAGTACCTTTATTATATAATACTATATGTACTTATGCGTTTACCAATAAAAGGACTTGAACTTGACTTGGACTAATACACAAGGTACTTATTGATGCTTAATAATACTACAATGATGTCATATATTTATGCAAATATTTTTTCTTTTTCTACCGACTTCGAAAAAGGAGAAGGTACTCAATTCGTTTTTTTTTTTTTTTTAAGTTTGTTACCTCATAACTTTCGATAGGGTGAACCGATTCTCAAAATTCTTTTTTAGTTTGAAAGCTGGTGCTTCCCGTGTGGTCCCATTTTAATTTCACCAAATTCAGTTCAGTAGTTTTTGGGTTAAACTTCAATAACTGAATAGAATGGAAGTCGGTATTAAATTTTTCAAATTGTATCAATCAATCAATTATTTATTTGTCAGAATACACATAATACATTTTCAGATCTTATGAATAATTGACGTCCATGTATTCAACCTGTAAGCAGGCGTACAAATATTCATGTTTATTTCTATATTATATAACTCAACTTACTTATAATTATGTCACAATAAATATTCATGCAGATATTCTTTCACGCTATAAAAACAATTGTTCAATAACCTCGTATGCAGTCTGGTTTTAAAGCTATTACCGTCTAATATTTTAATATAGTCAGGCAATTTGTTGTAAACAGTAATGGCCATTATTTAAACAACATGTACTTGTTCTTCTATTCATTAAGCATAGCTCGAAATGTTACTTTCTGTATGCAATACTGCTTATTAGCAGCAATAAAATGGTAATCTATTAATTACCATTTGATTGTAACACACATTTATACGTGCGCATACATAACATTCGGGTAACCCACACACGTGCGTTTGCGGTCCGTAATCCGAGGGCAGTCGGACCACTAATGGCGGATTATGGCGGACGTTCAACAGATCAAAACGATGACGGAGCGAGAAATAGGAAATCGGTAGTATATTTTAACCGACTGCAAAAAAATAACGTTTTTGTTATGCAATTACTTCGCCAATTATGAATGGATTGCGGTGGTTCTTGTTTGTATGGTACGGCCATAGATAAATTAACCCGTCAAGCTGCATTGGCATACCTGTATGCCAAAAAACATTCCGTAAAACCGCCTTGGCATACAGGTATTCTAAGGCCAAATCAAATAAGGATTCAATTAAAAATCAAAAAAACGATATTAAAAAATATTTAGTGACACTTCCGCTGAAAAGAAAACAATGATTTTGGCCTATTTGGGGGCGTGTGTCAAAATCATTGTTTTCTTTTCAGCGGAAATGTCACTAAATATTTTTTAATATCGTTTTTTGATAATGGATTTCCGCAAAGTAACGCCTGAATCAATCAATTAAAAATGTTATCTATTCAAATATACAATAGATTTCAGCTAATGTTTTGTTTTTTTGATGCTGTAAAGGACCTGGAATTTTTTTTACATTTTTTTACATAAATTATCATTTGAAAGATACCAGATCGGTAATATCAACGAAACAGCGACAGTCACTTGTTTTTTTGCGGGGTTTTTGCAATTCTGGTTTGCAAATTTGATGAAAGTCAGGAGCTCACTAGATTAGGAAGATTAATTTATCTATGGTACGGCAGACTTTTAAACTGATCCCAAATAAATTTCATATCAAAACTTATTCAGTAGTTTAAAACAAATGATATGCAAGATACTCAATTTCGCCGCTTGTGAACCAATATATAAACAAGTACAATTTGAAAAATTTAATACCGACTTCCATTCTATTCAGTTTGGAATTGGAGTGTATCTTAAAAACTAATAGACCGAATTTGATAAAATTTAAATGGGACTACACGGTAAGCACCAGCTTCAGTTCCAGCAATTGGTTCACCCAGTCAAAAGTTATGAGGTTACAAACATAAAAAAAAACAGTCGAATTGAGTAAGTACCTCTTCTTTTTTTTTGGAAGTCGGTAGAAAAACGCAGAATTCGCCATATTTATATATTTATGAAAAAAAACCTAAATAGTTTTTTTTTCAAGAATTAGAACTTTTTGTTAGGTATAGTTTTTATATTGTTAGGAAACGAAACAAGCACGAGGTGTTCAGCGGCAACCCCTGCCTATATCAGATGCATTTCATTACAAATGATAACTACCCTGCGCCCATCACTCATAAGTATTAAGTAAGTTTTTTTTACATAAGTTTTTTTACAAAGTTTTTAGGTCTCCTGTGCCTTTAATATCATTGACACCCATACTCTTCAAACACATTAATGCGAATATTATTACTTCATGGTCGAAATAGGTATGGTGGCAATACTTTCCTGGTCGAACTCATTCACAAAGAATTCTACTGCTCAGCTCTACTACTGAAGCTCAGTAGCCGTGATATTTGTAGCGCTAATGCGTCATCGCCATAATAATTTTTTTACCAAAAATAGAACCGAATATAACACTAAAACGTGTGAAATAACTCGTTGAAGTCGGTACCGTGATAATTTAAAAGCAGGTACAGTCACCTGCAATAAGATGTATACTCTTTATAAGTTTCAAAAGTGTCTCAGTATTTAATTTCATATAAATGAACGACAATAGTACTCTAAAATAATTTTATTAATATTATCTTACTGCTCAACATACTTCTTATGTACATATTAAGAATTAAAGTAATGTATCGTAGCTGGGAACTTTGTGGAATGTACACATATTATTGCAGGCGACTGTGCCCGCGACTTCGGATGCACAGGATCAGTACTTCGTGTAGCTTATTATCCTTTCCTGACCAAAACTATCTTTATACCAAAATGTCATACAATATTTACATGGTCGAAACGCAATTGCTAAAATATTATTTGTAAATTTAAATACTTAGTAAATAAATCAGTAAACACTAATAATAAAATACAGTACCTACGTACATACAAACATAAAATGAATAACAATGGGAAAACTGTCGTTACATTTCATCGCCCTTGACGATATTTGTGTTACATTTCATCACCCTTGACGGTCATCGAGCACGTCTAGTGTATCGTGCTGTCAAAATGATAGCGTGCTTTTGACTAAACTATCAGAAACTGACACAAACTTTGACAGAACTGTCATCATTACGATCTTGTCGTAGACGGAGATCTTGTTATTTTGTCTATGCTGTGCCCAAGAATATTACGCTTTTTCACCCGCGTGGTGATGGATGATGATAATGATGAAAAGTAGCCTATGTGCTAATCCAGACTATAATCTATCTGTGTGCCAATTTTTGAGTAACAAAACATCCATGTACCCATTCATCCAAACTTTCACATTTATAATATTAGTGGGATTAGGTCGAATTGAGAAACCTCTTTTTTTGAAGTTGACTAAAAATATTGTTGTTACGTAAGTTTACTAGGTTAAACCCGAAGTAACAATTCAAATGTGAAGAATACCTCTTTCAACATGAAAGCATAATCCCCTAAATCTACCTCCGCATCTGCATCAGATTTTCAATACTTTACGGGCGCATGCAATCTTTAAAGCGCATTTATTTACCCGCTAGATGCTGTAACGGAACAGGCTCTGGATGAGGATTCCGTCACGATTCACAAATATAGAGACATTTAAAAAGTATCTTGGTATGAACAAATATTGATGAAATTTAGGCAATCAAAAGTAGAAGATTTATATGTTAGGTCGGGTATTTCTTATAGCAAGATTATACATACTGAAAATGATAAGCAGCATATAATATTAGGCTACCAAGATATTCGATGTAGCAAACATTTAAATCGATTGCTCAAACAGTATTGATAAGTGATTTCAAGGAAAATGAAATGTTATAATTCTTTAAATACATAAAAGATTTAAGCAAAATTAATACAATTACCATGAAATAAGTACCATTGATATTTTAGCCATACAAAGGTGTGGTGACGACTCGCTACGATCTCCTTGTAGGTAATACATACTCCAAGCTGTACATAAAGAGTTTCTTTAACTTTTACTTTTTTGTTTGACACTTTCAAATTTAAAATTAGATGATGTTTTTATGACAGCGATTCGGACAGGGTTTTTTATGTAGATTGATTATATTTAGGTGGACAACACACGTGTATCATTTAAATTACGAGAGAGAATCACTTTCTCCAGTGCTAGTAACAGCGGCAAGGATCACAGCTGGAGTTCGCTGCCAGTATCTAGGTACGCATCGGTGTTCCCTCCGGTGTCCTCATTGGTGACCCCGACGTGATGATGAAAATGAGTTAGTGCTGTAGATGCCAAAAAGAAGGTATGAATTTTGCTATTCAAATAAAATGGTGCTTCCTGCATCGGCTTGATCGTGATCGAATATGGAATACTACGCGCGAGTTCTATATATTGAGTCAGGAACGTATCTGTGAAATGATCGAAATATATCGAAGATTATTGCTCGGAATGTTTCCTGAAATGACATCGACCAATTTTCGCTGCGACTAAGGCTAGTGATACATCGACGTTTTAATGCCTACCATTCGGCAGTTATTCTAGTCAATATTTTATTAATGTGAGGAACACATTTTTGTTACGCGTCCGTGTATTTGAGTTTGGGTTAGACTGTCTACTCTGATTCTAGCATGAGAATGCGGTAATAAATTATAGCAATTGAATTATTTGCTGAAAGTATCAAATGTAATATTTAGAATCAAATGATAATTCGTAATGATAAATAATACTATTAAGAAGAGATAAATAAGATTTTAATCGCTTATAGACGCAAACTCTACATTTGGAAAACTACCAAACGGACTTAGTAAGGCCTTACTAATTTTGGGGTAAATAGAAGAGGTTCTTGGCATGATGGAGAACATTTGTGTCACAGTAAAGAGCAGCTCTTAATCCAGCATTCGAGTTGTAAGCCTTGAACATGCCAAGAATCCTACTTCCTAAATCATAATAAATCTAGAATTCTACGGCAAATCTAAAAAAAATCAAACTAATTACTTACAATATGAAAATTAATAAAATATATTATATCTTTAAATTGTAGAGATATCTATCAATAATTTACTAGGCAAAGTAAAGCTAACTATTATAATAATCATCATAATAAATATATGGCTGCTAGTATTGAGCTAACCAATACAACAAAGATTCTGCTAATACTTAAGTATTTAAAATAATTGCTTTTCCTACAATGGTTCAATAGATGGCATGTCATGTAAAACACTAGTAATCTAAGTATAGCAATCTCGTATAAAAAGGAGATTTATGTATGTGGTAAATCTTATCAAACTTGGTCAAGCAATGCAGCACCTTGAGAATTCTTGTAAACCACAAACAAGGGTCTAGAGATTTCTCTAAGTCACTGATATTATTTCCCATATATTGCTTTCAGTAAACAAGTAAATGATTAAACTTGAACAATTGAACTATTCAGGGAATAGTGGCTGATAATATTTATCTAAAGGAATTGGATAATCAGCGTAGTAGTTACTGATCACAAGAGATTTCTAAAGTGCATATAAAGTGTATTTTTACTTTAATTTTACATTTATTTCTTAGCAGTTTTCATAAACGAAACAAATAGTACATAATTATAGAGACACTTAGTCTGCAAGAGATTATATCAATCTTATCAACAGCTAAATGTTCATAGCAACAAACATAAATCTATAAAGAAAGTTAGTTATATAATTAACAGGTTTATAACTGTTATTAATAATAACGAATATCATGCAAATATCTGATATTATTTAATGGAGTTGTTTATATATTATTTCACTAATCAAAACTGATTTATCAGATATAACAGGTAGTTTTGCAAGCTAATAATTATATAGAAAACTTGCAAATAACCTACTATTTCTATGTTCTATGGTCAAATAACATATACCTTAAATTTTATTCAGAAACTTATATTGATGATTAATATCTTCCACGACTAGAAGTCAAATCAAGTACATAAGCTAGAAATCTAGGATCAGCTCAGTCAGTCAGTCTGTAAGAACTAAGTATTTGCAATCTAGTATGTTCATCGCAATTTTTCGTTATCAGCTAGCAGTTCAGTAATGTAGTAGTAGGTTATCCATCGTAATATCAGAATACCTAGGCGTTGCTTTTGGTTTCTCTAGGCATCTATAGTTCTGAATAGTTTTCTCTGTTTCAATTCTTTCCGAAAAGAGCAAGGTTACAGCAGCGGTACACAGTGTTAGGGTCCTCCTAGACTAGACGATCATTGGCCAAAACAATAAAACGTATTAGAATAAAAAAGTAAAAAAGGGGGGTGGGGTTGTTACAATTTGGTGCCGTGACCAGGATTGGAATAACGTTACTACGGAAGTTTTACTAGGGATTAGTTGCGGTCAACCGCACAATTTGTTGGCGTAAAATGGATAGGATTTTATTGAAACAGAGATGCTATTGCAATAGGTGACTTTTAAGGGCTAAATAGGTTACTTTATATAGGTAGATACTAGGTAGGCAACAGATACTATAATGAGGTGATGAGTTGTTGTTCTAGACTACAGTAGTAGATTTCTACAATAAACTAAGAAATAAATAAGCCGGATATGCAATTTTAGGAATATTACTAAAATACTAATTACTACGAAGCACTTAAATGATATTCAAGGAAAGATGAGTTGTATGCAAGTTTCATGTATGTAAAGTCTGCAACTATCTTTCTCATTTACGTGTACCCCATAGTCGATCTCTAGAATCCAGAAGTACACTTATCATTCGAAAGGCAGATTGCGTGTTGTGTTTACGACTAGGATACTCTCCTGGAAGCACACGGTAAATAGTCAGTATCGAACTCTACTCAAAGTGACCCAAAGGTTTTAAGAACACTTTTAGTATCGAACGACTTATGAAACTCACTTGGGAGCCAAGAATCGGGTTATAGAGTACTGAAAGAGTTCTTGTATAGTGTTAGGAAAGGAAGAGAGTTTCTAACATGTTGAAAGTGCCGTCGCTGCATTTGCATCACAAGGATTACATTTGTAACCAGCAAAATACAGCGCAGATCGTGGACATGTCTGTATATAATCGGTGTTTGTTATGTTCGGAAGTATTAAGAATATAAAAATGTGTGAATATTAACAAATGGCTTACCTTTTTGTTCGATGAAATTTATGGTAATTAAATGATAGTAAAAATCTACATACGTAATTACTTCTATTGCAGTTGCGAAGGAAATAAATAGGATTACAATAAAATGCAAAGTTGCGCAACTTTAATTGAGCGATGATAAGTCTTGTTAGAAGTTTTGTTGAAATATGTTTAGTCGTAACATTGGGGGGTTGAATTTCCCATTCAGATGCTTAGCGTTGTGAAAATTCTTATAGACAAGTCAGATGGTTGTATAGTTATTCGTAAAGGTTAAATAAATCAACGTTATGCAGATTTAATACACAAACATAGTAAGCGCCGAATTTAAGTATAAAAAACCAATATTATAGCTAGGTAGTGATGAGTCTTTGGAATGAAGCTGGTAAAGTTTGACAATGTAGGCAGGCTGAAGAGGAGCGCCGGATTTCAGAAGCTTTGGGGCGAAGCGGCTGGTCGAGTAGTTCGTCTTGACGAGATCTGCAAATATAATAGGGAAAATTAGGGAATGGTGAGCAAAGCCGGGTTATCTATCTATATTAAAAATAATGGAAAAAAAAACAAACATTATGTAAATCAAAGTGAATAAGGAAACTTTTTATTTAGGGCACAATAATAATTGTTTGGATGTTAATAGTTATGTATGTATTTATGTTCTTATGTAACATAATTGACATGTAAGTAGTACACGCAAAGTATATACACAACCTTAAATTTTAAATCTGAACTCGGTATACATCGTCAGTTTCGGTCGTTGAATACTAGTAGACTATATTCTATAAACTAGTAGAACTATATTAGAGTTTAGGGCAATATAAAAAAAAAACCGGTTCCATGCCATGAAAATCGTAGGAATTGTGGAACTCATTTAATCAAGTGAGAGGTTATTACAGAACAACAGACAAATATACAAACGTTCATTTTATATATTACTAGTTGCGGTCGCGGATGTACCCGCATGGAGATAGCTGATGATGGATTATCTATGCGTAAATCTAGTATCATCTATTTTTATACCAAATCTCATCAAGATTAGTCCAGCCAGGACTGATGTAATAAACATTCATTCAGACATACCAGCATTTGCGTTTACAATACTAGTACCTAGGTACCTTGTTAGGATAATGATGATAATGATGAGGAAGAGTATTTTAAAATATGTAAATTCAAAGCTACATCTACTTTCGTAACAATTTTCATCAAAATTGGCGCAGCTGTTTAAGAGGGATGGTGAAGCAAACATTCATTCTTACGTACCAACGTCGTGTTTGTAATATTAGTACCTAGAAAATATTTTTTAGGATACTAACTAAATAAATATCGAAACTTGCGTACCTACCAATCAATGATGAGTGGGTTATGTGAACTGTAGAGCTTGTCAGGTTTCACTGTGGTTTATAGCAATACCACAGTCGGCAGGCAGGGATCTAGAATTCATGGAAAACTATAAAATATACATAAATATAAAATGAGTTAAATATAGAATCAGTTATTTCCTCAATAATCTAAAACTAACCGAAGGTTGTATATCAGGGCGCGTCGAAATATGAGAAAATCAACGGTAGCTTTGTTCACAGCAAATAGGTACCTATCTTAAAATTGCTATGGAATAAATAAACAAAGGTAGAAAAAGAAATGTGTTAGCAATAATAAAATCAATCAAAATGACATGACAATCAACATTTAGGTTACCTAGGCTACAGAATTTTACAGAAAGGTAAACACAAAAGAGTTCTCTGTAAAAGCAAAGAAACTTTTTGATTGTGGTACTGAGAGCTTGCTGTCAAAGTGTAAAGAGAATATAAACACTACGTTTTACTATAGTATCACGTAAAGAAGAGTTCCGGAGATTAATGCCTAGGTATTTTATAGATGTTTATTGGAATCTATATAAAAGGGAGGTGTTTATGGTATATGATGGGTATGCAACTAGGAAATCAATATTGAGTCATGTTGCTTGGATTAATTGTTTGCCTGCAAAGAGTTTGACGACATAGCTAGATAATGTAATATGAAAGGTTCAGTTGTAACAAAATACGATAAGTATGTACATAATACACTGGTAATTTCTATGTAGGTATAATCTGTAGGAAGTATGTAGATATGAACAGGGAAAAAGGATGTTTGGTTGGAGCAAAGCAGAGATGAACAAGTCTAAATAACACTATACATACATACCTTGCCAGATAGCTGGAGTGTAGTTTCGTAGGAATATGTACACCTATGTATATAACAATATGTAGGTATAAATAGTTGTTGAATATCAATCGGAGTTGTTGGGCGAATGTATCGTGCATGCGCTGCCTACATTTGTTCGCAAGTTTTAGCCGTGAACCCATCATGGACACTGCAAAGATAAAGGTAAATTAATGCTACTATAAATAGAGTTACGGGGAAAGATATAATAAGAGCGAACGTGCATATAATTTACGAAAATCATATTTTTGACGTGAACTGTGTTTCCTTTATTTTGACAGCGACATATTTAACTATCTGTCATAAGCACATACGTGTATATCCAAAGAGTTCGTAACAAATAGAAATCATGTTCAAGGTTTAATATACCTAGCTATAATTTAAATGCTAAAGTTATATATTATATTATTATTATTATATAATAAACGGTATGATTAGGTATAAGATGGAATAAGAACTTACCTGTGGTCAACAAATGTCCATAGCTCTTTGAGATTCTGTGATCAAGATATCTATAAAAGCGCAAACGTAATAACAATACTTTGTAGATATTCGAGGTTTATATTTTATTTAGGGAACAAAAAAAAGGAAGTAATTAAAGACAATCACAGAAATTTAGGATCCCTATATAGTATTAAAATTCGGGTAGCGGTCGTAAAAATTCTTACTTAAGAGATTACATGTTTGTGCGACCGCGAAGTGTCAATAATTTTTAATTCTAAATAGCACGGAGCGTCTTTGTTAAGACTTAAAATTTCGTATAACAATCGTAATGGGATACTTTGAGAGATATCTTTCAGTAATGCGTTACAAAGACATTGGCAGATATAGTGTAGTTATGATAATGACGTGATGAATATAAATTTTATTTTTAAAATCAAACACATTATCACACATGACAAAGTTTAAGGATTTCTGTACATTAATAGCCATGTCGCATACATTAGTGCAGGGTTATTCGAGGACCGGAAAAACAGTCGTGTTGATTTTTGCTTTGAAATTCATGGAAGATGTAGCTAGGGAAATGACATGGAGATTTGGAGAAATTTGAGTAACCACGCAGTGACAGCACAGCGTACACATGATCTCGTAATAGCAAATATGTGGATAGAGAAATAGAAATAGAAGAGATCTTCGGAATATTACAAAAGAATTGAAAAATAAAATTTAATCTGCGATTCACTAATTGATTACTTGCAAGTAACCAAGGTTTGATGCAAATGGATTACGAAGGTTGTAGAAGATGGGGGTTGGAAATTACAAAGATAAATGGAAATAAACACAACTATGTTCTTTTGCTTGTACTCGTACATTTGAAATTAAATTAAATATAAATTCCGTTTAGAGTCCTCAATTTATTAGGTACTTAACTATCACTATAACTTTTAGTTATAGACTGTTATCAATCTAGTCATATTTCAGCAAACGTCGAGCATAGAAATATTCGAAATATCTTGTTTTTTTCATTTGTTGGGATTTGGGGTTATAGAAATATAAACAAATTACCCTTTTATATCCTTGTAATAATCTAATTAATAAATAAATTAATCCTATTAAAGGCTTGCGAAAATTTAATAGATAGGTATTACATCTATATCTTTCTAATCGATAATTTTCAGGGAAAAAAATATTGGGTAGAAAATTACATTATTACTCAGTATACCTACATCGCAAGTTCAAGTTACGGGATACCACTAGTTTACTAGTTCTTCTGAGACCTAAACCTATTAAAACCTTTTATTACCTAAACCTATTATTAGTCCTCATCTATTGTTTGAATATTCTAATTCACGGCGTGTCGTTAGTTTGGTTGATAGATAACTATAGTCCGAAGAAAGGGGAAAATGGGGAAAGCTGAGCACAGGGGTGTGTTGGACTGTTTATTATATTGTAGTGACTATGGAGCTGTTAGTATTAGAGTGTTATTATTGATTAGCGTAATAAATTGTAATTTATGGATTACATTAAAGAAAAGACCAAATAGTTATCGGTAGTAGAGATCAGGAAATGGAATAAAAAAGAGAGAGACATTCGTGTGTTTGACGTTTGCGTATAATATTGACAACAAGCGATGGGTGGCGTTAATAAAAGCAAAAGGAAAGGTAAATAGAATATTGTTTATGTTTATTGGGCGTTTCCCTGCTAACTAAATAAACAGTCGTAACGAGTTTCATTTTATAGTTATGAGTAGCATGTAGAGGAAGAAGTTATAGGGTTATTGTAGGTATATCTTGTTGGAACGAAGTATCTATAATTGATAGATTACCTTCATAATTAGTCGGGTTTAATTTGTTTCGAACAGGAAAGGGGTGATGCAATTGTTCATGGAAAGGAATAATGTCAGAAATTTAGGAAGGTACCTATCATAGGGATACATTATTAATAACCTAGTTTCAAAACCGAAAATCAAAAGTTATAGCAGAAGGAAAATACTGTGCAGCTATTTCTAGAGTCACGTTTTTGAGCAGTTACCTTTGAGTAAATATTTTGGTACATATATAACTAAAAAAAAATATGTGAGAAGGTACATAGTTATGTAGACCACAATGGAAATGACATAAAAACATGTTTGGAGGATTGCGGTAGACAGTACATGTAAAAGCGAATGATTTGGTTAGAGTTAGGTATGTCGAGTTGTTATTTTATTCAGACTGATCTACTGAGCTGATTTTGAAGATGTTCTGTGCGCCAATGAAGATTATTGATAGAAAGACACAATGTTGTTTTAGGTGAATGCGTTGGTTAAATAAGTTATAGAAAGGATTTGTAAAAGCGGGATTGTTATTGTTGATATATAATAATATAAGATATAATAGTAATCAGATAGTTTAGAGTTTAATAAAAATCGGTTTCAGGTATTGATTTATAATTAAACAATATTTAACATTATTATTGCAAAATGATTATGTAATAAAAAGTCGTGCATTTTGCAACTGTGAAATTGAATGAATTAAGTTTAGACAGAATAACAAATACAAGGTAAAAAAAATAATGATAATATTAGGAATCACAATTTTAAGGATTCTCTTCAAATGAAGTAGATACATGGAAAGCGTTATAAAAATCAAAAAAATAAAATAAAAATACCAAGGTACAGCAATATTTAATAAAACTTTATTACAATATTTAATAAAACTTTATTATAATTAAACAAAGATGTTACAATCATTTAATAAAGAGCGGGCGTAGACCTCATCGGGGCGGGTTTTGTTACAGCATTTTCTATTTTATTTTTGACATAGGGTTTTAGGGAAAAATATGGTAATGTAAGGGGTAAAGTAAATATAAAAATAAAAGTCAGAAATTTCAATTGGTAATTACTATTTATCGTTAGTATTCGTAGACTCCAGACAAAAGGGTTGAAGGTTTATTTAGGCAGTATGCAGGGCAATGTAAGAGAAGAGAGATTTAAGTTATGATAAAGGGATGAGAAGAGATGAAAGAACTAACGGGGCGCCAGGGTGAGATGTGTGTGACAGAGGTAGCATTGAATCATGTTGAGGGCCTCTATGAATCGACAATACCGACTGGAGTCGATTTGTTAAGTTTTGTTTTCAGACAGACACACACTATTCAACGAATGATTTATGGAGTACAAATTGGAGATAGGTTTAGGTCAGAAGACACCACATCAGTATTTACAACTGAATTATTCCATAAAGAGTTCGTACTTTACAGGTAGCCAATGTTTAGCCATTACACTTACATTCACCGAGTTATTAGGCGGTTGCTTGTTTGGTTTGATTTGAAGAGGGATGTATCAGCCATGGAGAATTATTGCTTGTTAGCTATTAACGAGATCTGGAGTAATAAAGGGTGGCGTAGGTTCTACTCCACATACTCGATCCCAAACGAAAAATTGGTTTGGGTGGTAGCACGTATGCTGAATTATTCGAATTGACTAGGTGCACAATTTGGCACAATACTAGTTCCCTTTCGTTATTTCAGATTGTCCTTGTGAGAAGTCATTTTTACTCATGGAGGAGACATTAAGATCGGATATATCAACCCTTACAGTAAATTTATTTTTAACTCGGTCTTTTAAAAACACTCCACTAGTGAGTTCACGCACTCACAACCTTGTTTGAAAACGAATTTTAACAAATTAGAATAAGCACACGTTCAGTTTTGGTGGGACTATATTTGTGAAGTTGAATATATGGAGGATGGGAAAATTTCCTTCGGTAAATTATGAGAACCTGCGTAAATTTTGGGGGTTGGCTGTAACGGAACAGGCTCTGGATGAGGATTCCGTCACGATTCACAAATATAGAGACATTTAAAAAGTATCTTGGTATGAACAAATATTGATGAAATTTAGGCAATCAAAAGTAGAAGATTTATATGTTAGGTCGGGTATTTCTTATAGCAAGATTATACATACTGAAAATGATAAGCAGCATATAATATTAGGCTACCAAGATATTCGATGTAGCAAACATTTAAATCGATTGCTCAAACAGTATTGATAAGTGATTTCAAGGAAAATGAAATGTTATAATTCTTTAAATACATAAAAGATTTAAGCAAAATTAATACAATTACCATGAAATAAGTACCATTGATATTTTAGCCATACAAAGGTGTGGTGACGACTCGCTACGATCTCCTTGTAGGTAATACATACTCCAAGCTGTACATAAAGAGTTTCTTTAACTTTTACTTTTTTGTTTGACACTTTCAAATTTAAAATTAGATGATGTTTTTATGACAGCGATTCGGACAGGGTTTTTTTATGTAGATTGATTATATTTAGGTGGACAACACACGTGTATCATTTAAATTACGAGAGAGAATCACTTTCTCCAGTGCTAGTAACAGCGGCAAGGATCACAGCTGGAGTTCGCTGCCAGTATCTAGGTACGCATCGGTGTTCCCTCCGGTGTCCTCATTGGTGACCCCGACGTGATGATGAAAATGAGTTAGTGCTGTAGATGCCAAAAAGAAGGTATGAATTTTGCTATTCAAATAAAATGGTGCTTCCTGCATCGGCTTGATCGTGATCGAATATGGAATACTACGCGCGAGTTCTATATATTGAGTCAGGAACGTATCTGTGAAATGATCGAAATATATCGAAGATTATTGCTCGGAATGTTTCCTGAAATGACATCGACCAATTTTCGCTGCGACTAAGGCTAGTGATACATCGACGTTTTAATGCCTACCATTCGGCAGTTATTCTAGTCAATATTTTATTAATGTGAGGAACACATTTTTGTTACGCGTCCGTGTATTTGAGTTTGGGTTAGACTGTCTACTCTGATTCTAGCATGAGAATGCGGTAATAAATTATAGCAATTGAATTATTTGCTGAAAGTATCAAATGTAATATTTAGAATCAAATGATAATTCGTAATGATAAATAATACTATTAAGAAGAGATAAATAAGATTTTAATCGCTTATAGACGCAAACTCTACATTTGGAAAACTACCAAACGGACTTAGTAAGGCCTTACTAATTTTGGGGTAAATAGAAGAGGTTCTTGGCATGATGGAGAACATTTGTGTCACAGTAAAGAGCAGCTCTTAATCCAGCATTCGAGTTGTAAGCCTTGAACATGCCAAGAATCCTACTTCCTAAATCATAATAAATCTAGAATTCTACGGCAAATCTAAAAAAAATCAAACTAATTACTTACAATATGAAAATTAATAAAATATATTATATCTTTAAATTGTAGAGATATCTATCAATAATTTACTAGGCAAAGTAAAGCTAACTATTATAATAATCATCATAATAAATATATGGCTGCTAGTATTGAGCTAACCAATACAACAAAGATTATGCTAATACTTAAGTATTTAAAATAATTGCTTTTCCTGCAATGGTTCAATAGATGGCATGTCATGTAAAACACTAGTAATCTAAGTATAGCAATCTCGTATAAAAAGGAGATTTATGTATGTGGTAAATCTTATCAAACTTGGTCAAGCAATGCAGCACCTTGAGAATTCTTGTAAACCACAAACAAGGGTCTAGAGATTTCTCTAAGTCACTGATATTATTTCCCATATATTGCTTTCAGTAAACAAGTAAATGATTAAACTTGAACAATTGAACTATTCAGGGAATAGTGGCTGATAATATTTATCTAAAGGAATTGGATAATCAGCGTAGTAGTTACTGATCACAAGAGATTTCTAAAGTGCATATAAAGTGTATTTTTACTTTAATTTTACATTTATTTCTTAGCAGTTTTCATAAACGAAACAAATAGTACATAATTATAGAGACACTTAGTCTGCAAGAGATTATATCAATCTTATCAACAGCTAAATGTTCATAGCAACAAACATAAATCTATAAAGAAAGTTAGTTATATAATTAACAGGTTTATAACTGTTATTAATAATAACGAATATCATGCAAATATCTGATATTATTTAATGGAGTTGTTTATATATTATTTCACTAATCAAAACTGATTTATCAGATATAACAGGTAGTTTTGCAAGCTAATAATTATATAGAAAACTTGCAAATAACCTACTATTTCTATGTTCTATGGTCAAATAACATATACCTTAAATTTTATTCAGAAACTTATATTGATGATTAATATCTTCCACGACTAGAAGTCAAATCAAGTACATAAGCTAGAAATCTAGGATCAGCTCAGTCAGTCAGTCTGTAAGAACTAAGTATTTGCAATCTAGTATGTTCATCGCAATTTTTCGTTATCAGCTAGCAGTTCAGTAATGTAGTAGTAGGTTATCCATCGTAATATCAGAATACCTAGGCGTTGCTTTTGGTTTCTCTAGGCATCTATAGTTCTGAATAGTTTTCTCTGTTTCAATTCTTTCCGAAAAGAGCAAGGTTACAGCAGCGGTACACAGTGTTAGGGTCCTCCTAGACTAGACGATCATTGGCCAAAACAATAAAACGTATTAGAATAAAAAAGTAAAAAAGGGGGGGGGGGGGGTTGTTACAATGCTTTGAACTAGTTTCGTTCGGAAACTTTAAAGTCGTTAATAAATCACTGCAAATCGCTGGATAGGACG
Source organism: Selenia dentaria (assembly GCA_917880725.1). NCBI lineage: Eukaryota > Metazoa > Arthropoda > Insecta > Lepidoptera > Geometridae > Selenia > Selenia dentaria. The sequence goes on from OU862893.1 coordinate 27,207,941, forward strand.
TGTTTTCGTTTAAAAATCGCAGTTTATTCCCAAGATGTATTGGTATTGGAGTCCGGATAAGTGTTTAGATGTATCTTTTTGTACTTTGTCATAATAAATTCAATAGAGTTCTAGCTAAAGGATTTTTACTCGTTTGATTTTAGGTCAATGCATAAAGTTTTGAAGTGCGGTAGTTGAGAGTTATGAATAATGTTTGTGTGATGCATAATGGAACTATGAGAACCTATAAAAGAACCTATAATAACCTATATCGTGCTCCAACGTAGACCGCATCATCGCTTAACATCAGGCGTGATGGTAGTCAAACGCAAGCCTATTTACTTATAAAAAAAACCTATCCTTGTATTGGCAGACTAGCTGCCTCGCCAGTGGCTTCGCTGGGCTATGAGATACGAAGCCTCAGAAATAAATTTAATTCACCCCCTTAGAGACGAAATTCTTCCTCTGTTGATTCTTACAACATAGTCCGTAATACAAACAATCTCCGAATTTGTATTCGTATCGTAATTGTCAACGCGTCACGCTTCGACATACAAACTATGTGTTATCTGTATCACAGTTGCCCTAGATAAATTACAGTTTGTACTGTTTCACGTGATGGACTCATTACGTTACACTTACGCAGTTATTCTATGCCTCTTTGTTATATAATTAAATCTAGTAGGTACTACATATTGCTAAATGAATTGTTTGCTGGTCTGATGGTTTGTTTCTAGGCGCAGGGTTATTTGCACTTTCCTATTTTTGTAATTTTATGCAAGTAGTTTAAATAATTTGAAATGACATACAAGCTTAAGGGGCTGTGCTACCTCAGCTCGAATTTAGATTTCGCCCTTACTTCGTCGCAACGATATTAACGATTATGGCCCATATTGACAACTAAAATTCACCGCAAGCGACACAGGTTCCCCACCCGAAAGCGAAGAGAGATTGAATCGGGGGCCGGGCGGCAGGGCGGCCTGTCTGAGAATGCTTCTAGTGCTTGGTATTTTAGGTATTTGCTCTTTAAAATTAATTTGAAGGACATTTAAAAAAATCAGCTAACATAACACCTGCCTTTTATAAAGTTCAATTATCATGGAAAGTTTCAAGATCTTATTAAAAGTATTCATTGAGTTATAGACGCTTATTGTACAATTTGGACGCCAATTTGAGACTTTTTTCTACCAAGAAAATTCTATTGAATCGTGTTTTCGCCTAACATGGTATTTAGACTATATCCTGAACTTTGCCGTATGTTAATTTCAAAGTGAAAGGAGCAGTATATTTGAAGATATGGAGGTTGAAAATAAGCATTGTGAGGTAGTACCGGCTCTTAACGAAAGTGCCTAAGAAATAGTATAAACACCGTTCGTGAAAAGGAAATTCTGACAAGCTTACGTTAAAGTGTTGTTTTTCTTTAATACAACCCAAAAGGAAAGTCATTTTCGCTTTCAAACAGCCAAGCTACCATTAATTTCTTATTCCATTTCCTTGCTTATTTCCTTAGCAGAATCATTAGGCATTATTCCTTCCATTTTCCGCGGGTCATCCGCGGTCATCTGTCCGTCAGTTGTAACTATTAGCTATACTGTGATGACTGGCGTTTTCTTGAAAACTAGGGCTTTACTACTTGTTTTAAAGTGTGTGAGACGGATGAATTGTTTGACTTTTAAAGATGTGCGCCGTGTCTAACCTGAACATTCTTTTAATATATGTTGTGAGTTTATAACTTGATTGAGAAGACACGATTAGTGCGGTGTGTACTGGACCTTTAAAGGTTATTTACAAGCAGCTGTGACAAAGAAACTAACGCAGATAGCTTGTCCACACCGGTGACGTCACAGCGTGAACGCAGCCGGGTGCGCAAGTACTCCATGAAGAAGTGGCCCGGACGGTCACGAAACCGGTCGAGATACTCAAATTTACCTACCGCGTGAGTTAAACCATCAAAATAATAATAAAAAGTGTTAGTTTATCAATACAAAAGGTACTTTATGACGTATTGGAAGGTTTTTAATGGTTTTAGGAAACGGTATAAGAAAGAAGCCATCAAGTGGGAAACTCTGCCTAGAACAGATGCATTTCCTCACAAGTGACTAACTGCACTGCGCCCGTAACCCTGACACACATTAACTTGTTAAGTCTCATGTGCTGGTGAATTCGCTAGCAACCATACCTTCAAACCAAAACTCAGTGTTTACTGCTTCACGATAGAAAAAGTTATGGTAGCAGTATTCCCGGACGAAGTCAACAAAGAGTTTTACATTTTTTTAACATGTGGAACAGGAAGACGTTTTAAATAAGTTTGACGTTAATTGCATTTAGTGAGTCGTAGAGCTGATGGCCCTTAGTAGAAACTAAATTACGCTCTGCAGGTATTTTCGAAGTAAGCTCAGTAATAAATCTAGCCTTAGTTGACAGAAAAGACAAAACTTTAATGACATATTATTACCAAATCCCCTCTCATGTCGAGACTCATAACGTGGCGTCTTTTACAACACAGTACAGTTAATCTCTGTGTTATTATACCACACAAAACTTCATTTGTTACAGGTGAACAGAACCACCGTAGTACTTGACTTTACTTGCAAGACACAATATCTTACATTGCGGTAATTTAATTAATTCATCAAGATGCACCTAATCTTGAAGAAAAAGCTTGTCATCACTTGTTGCAGTTGCAATTTTACTACGTTCAGACCTTTACATGTAATTCTTTGCGATTAACAAAACCGGATTCAAAGTGATAAATCGCCAATAAAAAATATAATTAAACTCGATTGCGGATAAACTGAAAAAGGCGAAAAAGCTTGCGAACCTCTTAATTTAAAGTAATGTGAAATGCAGTCCAATGGATTGACAAACATTTTTGTGTTGAAGAATTTTAAATTACAAGGCAAATAGAAAAGGCTGTGTTCAATATATATATATATATATATATATATATATATATATATATATATATATATATATACATATAAATATACAAAGATATATACAGAGGGTTGTTTTTCCAACGTTTGTTGTAATCTCGTTATTTGTTTCACGGATGTTGTCAAAGATGCAACGATGTTTGGTCTTACTAGAGAATAACGTGACAGATGACATTACATTCATGTTTTTTTTTATTACATATTTATGACAGATGGCACTTCATGTCCAGTGAACCACTGCCCCTCTCGTCAGCTTTTATCAAATAAGAAATCTGTCTTGCTGATAAATCTCTTGGTAGAGCCCCTGATGGAATCCCGCCAATCGTGAGCTTGCAGTTTTGGAATCATTAGTTAAGATGAAAGAATTGAATATATTTTATAGCACAGAGATAAAGAGATAAATTGGTTGAATACAAACTCTAGGCCAATGTTGGTTGACACTATGTGGATTTATATGTTATTTTTCATCATTGCATTGATGATCCAATGTAACTTCAGCAATATTTCTTAATTCATTTTCAAACTAAACATGTAGGTATGTAGATAAGCTATATTTGTTGCAAAAAATTGATTTCATCCTTAACATGTCCTAAAATATCGCAAAATGATACCTTAACTTACAATTGACTATTAATAACACATAAAATTACAAAACAAACAACAATTAACAAAAAATAATGGACAAAGATTAAAACAATTAGTAAACTATTTGTTGAAGGAAAAGTGCCCAGAATGCTGGCTGAATTTCCACGTTGAAGGTATATATGCATTTTTTTGTGCAAATAGCGAGGTATCATTCTGCACCTGCCACTTCATTCAACCAAACTTTTGAGCAAGTCCCTGTATATTTCGTATGCGTCTACTTAATTTTGTATTTGTAGTATTATTTAAATTAGTGTCAATTAGTCCTTTGGAACTCTATGGGAGAGGCTGTGTTCAGCATTGGACGTCTTACGACTGAAGTCATGAGTTTCATTCACTTATCACATTAACTGCAGATAATACAAACGACATTTATATTTAAATTTTAATGTTATTATGAAACAAACATTATCTTAATCAAAACTTGAGTCACCAAAATACTTTGAGTGTGACACTTATTACCTACAGTTTAGAAAGACTAAAATTGAATTTTATTTTACCCGTTCTTTTTATATTTGTAGTAGATTTAAAAAAATACGTGTTAAGATGATTGCATAGTTAGTACTTTCATACTAAAAGAGAAAACTCTTTTCTACGTCTTAACATTGTCCGATTTCAGTGATTTTTTTTTATGGAATCATCACACTGTATAGTCAAAGTACTTTAAAATTCCTTTTTTAGAACAAAAAAAAATTGAAACAATCAAAATGTACAGGCATAGTAAACAATGTGATGATTCCATGAAAAAAAAAAACCCTGAAATCGGACAATCTTAAGAGTTAGAAAAGAGTTTTCTCTTTTAGTATGGAAAGTACTAGCTATGCAATCCTCTTAAGTGAAAATCTTAAGTGAAAATCAGCGCTGTAGGTCCGCAGCATCATGCTGAGCCATAACCCTTTTGGGAGAGGACTGCACACGACAGCGATCCATCTCTTTTTTTATGTTATTTTTAAGGTTGTGTACTTTGAATGTAACTTGATTTGTTCTTGATAGTAATTTTTTATGTTGTTGTGTTCAGTATCTGTTCAAATAAATGCCTTTTCTTTCTTTCTTCTTTCTTTCTTCTTTCTTTCTTAAGTTGTATTTACAGTCTATTGCATTTTGTTTTAAAATTTTAATATTACCTAATTTCTAGTTCGAAAACTATCATTACTATCGCATATTATAAGAATATAGACATATTATACTGGCTGCACTCGCTTGATCCTATTTTATCATAGCTAAAAATTAAAAATAAAGTCCCTATAAAATCTAAATAATTCAGTTGCAACTCTTATTAATTCTTCAATTTTAAACTACTAAATATTAATGCATTCATAAGACCAATTAATTTCAATACGAACAACACATTTCAACAACTACTTTTCAGTAGTTCTTTAGTTATATACCTACTTCGGAAATTGACAACACTTTCCTAAGTGAGGTATTGTTTCCTTCCTCAAATGTACCCAGCAGGACATATCAGCGGGGTGCTTTTAAAAAGTTGGAAGTTACAAGGATAACATGGAACCTTTGTGGTAGTCAATGTCAATAAGAGAAATTTAGTTAATCGCTGAACATTTGAACATTCTTTGTGGCCCAGTTGAGTGACAAAATGTTTAATGGAAACAAAAATTTGTCAAAACTATACAAAAAAATCTGCTACTCTTTGCACTTTGCAGCAGTGACGAAAAAACTGACGGGGATGGCTTGCCCGCTCCGGTGACTTCACAGCGGGCGCAGGGGGCAGTCGCTAGTACTAGCGCGGACGTCACCGAGTGCGCAAGTATTCTTTGAAGAAGTGGCCTGGAAGGTCACGAAACTGCAGTGCAACTTACTGATCGATAAATTTGAGTCTTGAATTCGTCATACTTCGAAAAAACAGCTATATCGATCTTGTATCGATAATTGTAAGTAATCAACATAAATGCTTATCGAATTTGTCTACCGATCGCCTAATTTTAACAAATTTCTTTAACTAATTCGATACGCTTTTACGATTATAACGATAACCCCTAGCATGGAACTGTTAAATTACGTTTGAGATCGTCTATTTAATCGATTTTAAAGATTGTTTTGTCAGCTTTGAAAATGACCTCGATATAGCTTATCGACAGGCGACGGGAATGGGGATATTGTTTATTTGTGCTTGACCTTACTAATATTATATATGCGAAAGTTTGTATTTATGGATGAATGGATGTTTGTTATTTCTTACGCTCAAACAGCGGGCCCCATTTTGATGAAATTTGGCATGGAAGTAGATGGGGCGCTGAATTAACACATAGGATAATTTTCGTCAACATCGCCATCATCCATCACCATGCGGGTGTAACCGCGAGGCGCAACTAGTATTCCATAAAAAAATAGACTTTGGCCTTTTTATGATCGTAAAAGAGCGAAATGCTCGTGGAAATCTTGAAATGATAGAATAACGCATTGTGGAATGCAAACAATTCGTAATAACCGACATACTGTCGACAATTTGACGATCGTATAAGTCGTCAATATGATTTCCAAACTTGCTAGGGCCCGATACGATTCTTTAATATCGATCTTAGCGATTCGACAAATTTAACGACTATTACGGTACTTGCACTGCTGGTCGATATCCTTACTATGCGCGCATCGCGTAAGTTAAACTGTCAAAATAATATTTATATGTGTGATACTTACAAAAGTTTCAAAAGTTACAGAACGAGTATAAGTTACATAACAAGTATACAATAATATAGATAGGTAGATGGATATATAACTATAATACTTTGTTTTTACAAGAAATTCATTGCAACTATACAAATATAGTATCACAATGTGCGGCCCTATCACTTAAAATTATTTCTGCCAGTTAACATTTAAATGAAAGTATATAAAAACTAGCTACCCATCCCGGCTTCGCACGGGTATAATTTAAAAATAAACTACGTGAAAAATGTGAAGTTACTTTTACTACTTACATTATAACTTAATAAGGTTACGTTGTTTCCTTTCACCTTGTATACTTAGTTTAGTTTTAGTTTTATTTAATTTGTTAATATTTTAGCTTAAGGTATTTTATGCAGCAAATAAATACATTTTCATTTTCATTTCATTTTTACCTTTCGTGAAAAAGTATAAATAGAAAAAGTTTAACTGATAGTGAAAACAGCATCAAAATGCGGGTATAATTTAAAAATAAACTACGTGAAAAATGTGAAGTTACTTTTACTACTTACATTATAACTTAATAAGGTTACGTTGTTTCCTTTCACCTTGTATACTTAGTTTAGTTTTAGTTTTATTTAATTTGTTAATATTTTAGCTTAAGGTATTTTATGCAGCAAATAAATACATTTTCATTTTCATTTCATTTTTACCTTTCGTGAAAAAGTATAAATAGAAAAAGTTTAACTGATAGTGAAAACAGCATCAAAATGCGTTGCGTGATTTTGAAAAGATTTCTAGAGATGTGCGCGTCATTACAATATAACCAACTTGACAATAAACACCAGAGATTAATTAACAAAATTTAAATGCAGGAAAAGAAATGACAATGCCCACTACTGTAATATTTTATTAATATGATACATAACAAACAATACAAATACATATAAACTAATTTAAAAAAATACATATAATACCCACCAAATTTTTTTTAATAGTCTGCCGGTCATTACCTAAACTTAAAAGCATATAAAGTACAATGAAAGTGCAGTGCTTTTATTGTATCATTTATATTTAATAATTACTTGAATATATTATTGAATAATGTAATTAGTGGAGGGACCATTATCTGTTTATGAAGCACTCCAATGGAATTTAGTAATCAACAATGGGTTCTTAAGAGCCTTTTACACTATGTACAACAATTGTATCAATTATTTACATTTGAATTTTTCGCTATGAATTATTTAACTTATTTTAACTAATACATTTTGCTTGTTAAAAAAATCCTTACATATTTATTTTAGTAAATGGAATAATTTAAGCTAATTAAATCAGGCAGTGAATGAACTCTAAATCTTATGGAACATAGCTTTGACACCACACCCGTGAACTATGCATATTTACGAGGAAAGAGATCCAAGGATGATGATTTTAGTGATCAGTTTAGTGGGTTTAAGAAAGAAGTCAAAATTATGATATTATCTCTACTGACAGATCAAGAAAGACTTTTGATAAACTTATTTACTCCTACCACCTTGGAAATAAAAACATCAAATTAGAATATAGAAAGCTCAATTACATTAGTCGCAAGTCAAAATGACTGGAAAAACTGGTACTACAGTCCAAGAAGGATAAAGACGCTTATACACTATAGACACTAGCTAACCCGCCAGCGGCTTCGCTCGCTTGGTCTTGGTCTAGTGGTGGAAGCGCCGGTGGTTTAGTCGGTATGGTATGCTACCTCGGAAGATTGCAACAGCGTGCCCGTTGTCCAGGTATTAAGGCGCCCGGAGAAACACCGTGTTGTGGTTTAGTCGGTATGGTCTGCTTGCTGCTATGGGTGCAGTTGGTACGTAAAGGACGAGTCCGACATAACCCGTCGAATCCCCCCGGGTTGGCGGGGATGTGTAAGTACATTCCCCACACGTTAATAAAAAAAAAGTGGTGGAAGCGCCGCGCCGCTTTGGAATTTCGGATCTCCGGGTTGGCAGTTGTTGGGATTTTCTGAAAAAGACATTTTCAATATCTTAGTTTGAAGATCCTCGTAAGTTTGAAACAAATATATTATTATATATATCCTATATATCGGCGCAACTACAACAGTTCGTCGAGAATAATTAAGTTTAATCATTTGATTGCCCTAAAAATAGTTTATAAATCATCAGTTGATTATTTTTGAGTTGATTACGATGTAAAATTAATGTTATGATTGTAATTTCAATACTTTACCAACAAACTTGTAAACTCGTGCACGTGCGCCGAGTCCTATAAGTACGGCCGCACTGTAGGCGCTCCTCTCGTCATTCCGGTCAGCGCGCTCGAGTGGGACGGACGTGCGCTCAAGTGCTCCCCGAGAATATTCCGATCGGCCTAAAAGTGCTTGCGCTTTTAGTGCCGGTTACCTGTATCGTTTCGATTGAAGAGGATTCAGTGTTGGACTTCGCTAATAGTGGATTTTCTGGGTGCAGATTCGACGTCAAGCCACCGCTTCGTGTACCGTTCGGCGCACGGAGGCGTTCGGCTCGGCTCGGCTCGCGTCGCGGAAGAAGCGCGCTCTTGTAAGAGCGCTTCGACACATCAATCACCTACATTGTTCATTGTCTAATCAAAACCGCTCTTCTCAGAGCGAACTCTAGTTTCGATTTTTTTAATTTTTCAATTTTCAATTTTCAAAGTCGAGTCAAACAAATCCACGCTTCACGTGGTCTTCTGGACGATCCTTGCGGTGTTAACGCCACCCAGTTGGGCGCGGACCCGGTGCGTCAAGCCTTTCCCTCCTGAGCGTGGGAGGGAACGGCTAAAACCGGACGGGCCTGCCTTCACCGGCCTTGGGGTCTCCCCTCGCCGACGGCAGGTATCTCCTTCCCACCCTACCCTATCCTACTCTCCTATTCTCTGGGCAAGTGTTTGGTTGGAAGCCGGGTTTTACTCGGTCTTCTCTCCTCGCCCCCGGAGCAGCTAGGGCCTCGCGTTTAGGCACACATCCCTCTGCACAATAAGACTGGCAGAGGGCACACAGTAGGGACACCTAGGCACTCACTCTCCCGCCTGTACCCGGCGGGAGTGGCATTCACCCCTCACTCGCATCTCGAGTATTCCCCTCGAGATGTCTTTACTCTCTCCCTCCCCCGCTATGAGCCTCCCGCAAGGCGTTTCGCCTCAGGCGTTCGCCTCGTGGGTCTCAAACTGCTACCCGGACATGCTGTCCGAGTATCTCCAGTCCAATAGGGACTTTAAAGAGAGACCCCGCTTCACGGACTCTCAAATTCCCTCCTCCGGCTCCCTCCCTCCGAGGGCGCCCTTCGGCTCTTCGGCGTTCAAGCCGTTAGATAGCCCTCTCTCCCCCGACCCTGCGCCCTATGCGCCACGCGCTCCCCGCGCACCTCTACCACCCCGCGATCGTTCTCCAGTCCTTCGGACTGAGTACGAACGCGCCTACGACTCGGCATCCAACTCGGAGAATGAGATGGATGTAGAGTTCTCCCGCTCCCGCGCTAACTCTGTTGGCAACATCTCCAACGACGGGTTCACTACCGTCGGAAAGAGAAAGCGCGTCCCCAAAGCCGCCTCAGAGGCTCCCTCCCCGCCACCCAAAGCGGCCTGCACCGCCCCGGGAGCGAAGCCATCAGGCTCTCTCGCTCCCACCTCCCGCGACCCTCTCGCTCACTCCGATGCTCCCGCAAGCATCGCCGCGTCTCAACGCGACGTCTCCTCTCAAGGAGCGTCAGTTAGACGCGAGAAACCGCCGCCGCCTCTGTTCCTTCAGGACAAGGCGAAGTGGGACATGGTCTCACGACTTTTGACGGATCGTAAGATCCAATACACTAGCGCCCGCTCAACCCAACTGGGTATTAAAGTCCAGGTGCCTACCCCAAGCGACCATAGGGCATTAACCAGGATTCTCAAAAACGAGAGTATAAGTTTTCATACCTATGCTCTCGAAGAAGAGAAAGTCCTACGCGTCGTCATACGCGGTGTACCTAAGGAGGTACAAACTGATAGTGTCCTCGCCGACTTGAAGGCGCAAGGCTACCCCATCCGCGAATGCCACCGGATGTACAGTGGCAAAGATCGCAGGCCCTACGACCTACTATTGGTCATCCTCAATCGCACGCCAGAGGGCAAAGCGATTTTTAATGTCAAAACGGTAGTGAACCTCTCGGGGATCACCGTTCAACCCCCATTCCGAAACCGAGCGCCTGGCCAGTGTCATAACTGCCAATTGTACGGGCATGCCGCCCGATTCTGTTTCGCCTGCCCGAGGTGCGTCAAGTGCCTAGGGGATCACGGGACAGCCCAGTGTTCTCGCACAAGGGACTCGACAGACACACCTAGTTGTGTCCTCTGCGGCACACAGGGACATACCGCCAACTACCGCGGTTGCCCTAAGGCACCCCGCGTATCAAGTGGGCCGGCCAGGAGGCCTATTCCCCCTCCTCGCCCGGTCACTTCCCGCTCACAAGGGAACGGCCCTAAGCCTAACCTTACACCCGCACCGCAGGCAACACCTGTTGTACCCGCGCCCGCGCCCGCGCGCAACGCTTGGTCCAAGCCCTTGAGCATGGTACAAGCAAGCGCCCCCCTCACCCCCGCCCGCCCGCAGGCCTCTGCCAGCGCGCCGGCTCCTAAGCCCAAACCGCCGCTCTCTAGGCCTCCAATGGCTGGGCTCATGGACGCCCCAGGTCAATCTGACCTGGCGGCCGACATAGCCCTTGTCATGGACTACGCGATGGTCATAAACGTGGACGAAGTACGTGCATTCGCGCACAAACTTCGTACTGCCACAAACGACCAAGACCGCTTGCGAGCCACGCTCACACACGCGGGTTTAATCAGCGCAGTGAGGCGCTACGCCCTCCCCAGCGTTTCTTAGGTATCATCCAATATGGATAGTACACCGAAACGAATTAAGCCCCACTCAGTCACCGTAGCGACTTTCAACGCTGACGGCCTCTCTAGTCAAAAGGACGAAGTTCACGAATTTTGTAAGACCCATCAGGTCGATATCCTATGCGTGCAGGAGACCTTTCTGAAACCAGGTACAGCGAACCCTAGGTTTGCAAATTACCGTTTGGTTCGTAATGATAGAGTGGCCACCCCAAAAGGTGGCACTCTCATCTATTACAAAAGAGCACTGTATCCCAATTGTTACTCCACCACTTAGAATACTAGAAGTCTCTGTTTGCTTTCTAGCGATGTCAGGTCATCAACCTGTCATCATAGCCTCATGTTACCTCCCCTCTGGTAAAGAACTATTACAGACAGACTTGGAAGCCCTCTTCTCTCTAGGAAGCTCCGTCCTTCTGATCGGTGACTTCAACAGTAAACATGTCATATGGAACTGTACTAGTAACAATAGTAATGGTAAAATCCTTGAAGGCTTGGGCAGCCACTTAAACTTTGATATTCTCTCCCCTCTGGAGCCCACAAGATATCCCTATGTTGACAACCAACGACCAGACATACTTGACATAGCACTTCTCAAGAACGTCACCCTCCGGTTGCGCTCTATAGAAGTGTTACACGAACTGACTTCAGACCACCGCCCTGTATTGTTGAAATTAGGCCCCGACCCGACGGACATAACCCCTATCACTAGAACGGTAGTGAACTGGAAGCAACTGGGGGAATCCCTCCAAGCTATCAGTTCACCCGCTCTCGATAGAATCCCCGATGACATACAGACAGTAGAAGACGTGTCAATTGCGATCGAGGCTCTCAGTGACCACCTCCGCACCGCAGTAGGTGAATCCTCAAAGCAGGTCCAAGTGGCGGATGGTCGCCGCTTCGAACTGCCCGAGGGTGCGAGGAGATTACTGACAGCTAAGAACGCCGCCACTAGGGCGTATGACTCGATGCCAACCCCAGAGAACAAAGCCACCATGCGCTATTTACAGCGTGCTGTAAGGAAACGCATGAGTGAGCTGCGTGATCAAAGGTGGGACGACAAACTGTCAGAGATTGAGCCAACTCACCAGGCATACTGGCAGTTGGCTCGAACTCTGAAATCTGACGGACAACAGACAATGCCTCCACTCATTAGGCCACCTCCCCTCTCCATAGCGTTCCTTGACGAAGACAAAGCCGAGTGTTTAGCTGATAGCCTTGAGGCTCAGTGTACTCTAAATGTAGATCACGTCGACCAGAAACACCTCGATTCGGTGGAATCTGAAGTCGAACGTAAAAGCTCTATGTCCATCTCTGACCTCCCACTCCTCCCACCGGTAAAATCATCCGAGGTTGTGTCTCTGATCAAGAGCCTCAAGACCCGTAAATCCCCTGGGGCTGATGGTATCAGCAACAAGGTGATTAAACACTTCTCAGTCCCACTAGTCCATCTCTTAGTTAGCATCTTCAATGCGGCTATGAGCAACTGCTCCTTCCCAGACACTTGGAAGCATGCCATTGTCATTGGTATTCACAAACCAGGCAAACCGGCAGCCGAGCCCTCCAGCTACCGTCCCATAAGTCTCCTCAGCTCTCTGGGGAAGATTTACGAGCGGCTCATTGTGAACCGACTCTGGTCCCACGTTAGGTCCAATAACCTCCTTCCCGATGAGCAATTTGGTTTTAGAGCCAAACACTCTTGCGTCCAACAAGTGCACCGCGTAACGGAGCACATCCTAGGCGGTTTCAATAAGAAACCAAAGCCCCAAGGGACCATAGCTGTCTTCCTCGACGTAGCGAAAGCGTTCGACAAAGTCTGGCACAACGGCTTGATATTCAAGCTGTACCAACTGGGTGTGCCAGACCGTCTTGTACTCATCTTACAAGACTTTCTCAGGGATCGAACGTTTAGCTATCGCACCGAGGGAACGCTCTCCTCCCCGCATCCCATTCACGCAGGTGTCCCTCAGGGCTCTGTACTCTCACCCATTCTCTTCTCGCTGTACACCAGCGACATCCCACGATCTGAACCTAATGTTCAGATCGCTCAGTTTGCGGATGATACTGCAATCTACTCTACTGGCTGGTTCAAGGTCAGGCAGAGATGCGCCATCCAACGAGCCATCACCGTAATCGGTGCATGGTTTCGTAAATGGCGGATTGCAGTAAATCCTAGCAAAAGTGCAGCAGTGTACTTCACTGAGACCCGGCGGAATCTCATGCCGTCACCCATAGTCCTATTCGGCGAACCCATCCCATGGGCTAAATCTGCCAAATACCTGGGCGTCACTCTTGATCGCCAACTCACTTTCGCGAAACACATTCAGATTGTTCGCAATAGGGCGGCCTTCATTATGGGTCGTCTTAATCCCCTCATAGGCAAAAACAGTAAAATGTCTCTTAGAAATAAGACGACTCTTTACAAACTTTGCATCCGCCCAATCATGACTTACGCATCTGTAGCGTTCGCCCATGCTCAGAAACACGACCTCCACAAACTTCAAGTGATTCAAAATCGCTTTATGCGCAGGGCAGTGGGCGCTCCGTGGTACTTGCGGAACGCCGAACTGCACTGCGATTTCACCCTCCCCTCTATTACACAGTATATGAAAGACTGCTCCCGCCGCCACTTCGAGAAAGCTCCCCACCACTCGAATCCCCTCGTGGTCGAAGCGGCGAACTACTCCACTGACATAACCGATCCCCACTTCCTTCCCCCCCGTCGCCGTCCAAGGCATATTTTGGGTGACCCGGACGACCCCATCGCAGCCGTTACTTCGGCAGCTTTAGCGTCGTCCCAAGGGAACCCCGGTAATGGTTGTAGACCCGACCAGGGCTGTGATCCCGATCGCATTGTAGGCTCCGGCCGAGATCTTCTTCGCAGCCCCAGTCGCAGTCGAGGTAATTCACACACACACGATTGTAGTCCCAGCCACGGTGCGGGTGGGAGTATACACCGCGGCCCCGGTCGCGATGTATCCTCCGGCCCAGCAAATGGCTGCGGACGAGGTAACACTGGTTTTCTATGTAGTCCCAGCCACCATGGCTGTTGGCGAGGTATTACACATTCTTATTGTAGCCCCACCCAAAGTACAGTCATGAGTGCACAACGCGACGATCCTGGTCGCGGTGTGGACCCATGTCGCGGAAATGGGGGGAGGCGAGGTACACAAGGTTATGATTTAGTGGTAAACACAGTCAAACACCGAGCTCGCCGGCGAGCTCGAGGCAAAAGTTATGTCTTGGTTAGATTCTCTCCAAATAGTCGTAGAGTAAAAATTCATAGGGCCCACTTTCAACGGTACACTTATGTACCGGGGCGATTCTCTCCTACTCCCCTCTCTCCTGGCGACGGCCCAAGCCGAGGTCCGTACCCTAGTGGTGCCCTTGAGCAAGTCGCCTACTCCTCTCCTTGCGGCGAAGCGTCTTCAACGCTCGCCTTAGGCGGTGCGCCCTCTGCGCCCGCATCTGGCTGAGTGCCATCTGCGCTCGCCAACCGTCCGGTGACGCTCCGTTCTAAAAAAAAAAAAAAAAAAAAAGGCGCTCGTCTCAGTCGCTCTCGAGTCGCCGTACAGTACGGACCTCTTTGTGACGTTGTTACGCTGCTCGTTGAATATACGAAGCTTATAAAAGTACTTGTGAAGTTTTACTTCGAGGACCCAAAAATCAGCAATGCTGACGTCACACTTTTTAAAAACACTCCGGAGGTGCTTTCTCCGTCATATATATATATATATATATTTCATATCAAAACCAACTTTACTCACGTAATTAGCCAACGTTATCGACCTAGGTTTCGGGCATGTCTGATTCTCAATAGCAGTTCGGAGTCTGGATCAGTGTTCCGTAGATGGACTTAATAAACTTTTGAGTGAAATGCTACAGAAAATTTTTTTCTTTATAATCATTTCTGAACTTGTACACTTTATATGGTTATATTTGCACAAGTTTATAAAAAACGTGTTCATAATTACTACGGTTTTGGCCGTACCAATGAAGTTCATGCGCCACGACCGTCGACCAGCCATCGAGACCCGAGTTTTGTATGAGACCGTGTAGCATAGCGAGATCAAGCTGCCATCTTGGATTTATGTGACGGATCAAGATAAAACGTGATGCGGCCTCTAAATCTATCCATACACCAAATTTGATCGAAGTATGTGCGATAGTTTTTAAGTTACTCGTATATGCGTAAGTAAGACAGGCAGACTGTCTTTTTTTCTACCGACTTCCAAAAAGGAGGAGGTACACAGTTTGACTTTTTTTTAAATGTTTGTTACGGCATAACCTTCGACTGGGTGAACCTCGGAAGAATAACAAGGCGAGGGGTGAACCGATTCCCAAAATACTTTTTTTGTTTGAAAGCTGGTGCTTCCCGTGTGGTCTCATGTTTCCAAATTTCATTAAATTCGGTCCAGTAGTTTTTGGGTTACACTCCAATAACTGATTTTTACCAAAGTAATAGAATGAAGTCGTTATTTTTATTTATTGTACCTGTTTTCAAAAACGTCATATTCGAGTTCAGTTTGTAATTTTACGTATTCTGACCCATATTCTCTTAATTTTTCTTCCAAGTACAGACTTTTTTGGCCCCTACTTCTATAATTATAAGTTGTATAGATAGCTAAGAACATAAAATTGAAGCAAGTCCAATTTTTATCATCAATATCTATTTACATAACGAATTTAATGTTATAATGATGATCTACATATAGAAAACAAGAATTTTCCTATTCAAATTCTTCTAATGGTTATACGCGTATATTATATAGTAATAATAAAATGTGCGCTAATAAATTTAATACTTGTTAAACTACTAGCTGCGCCTCGCGGTTACGCTCGCATGGTGATGATGAAAGTATCTTATGTGTTAATGCAGTGGCTCATCTGCCTCCATATACCAACAAATAATGTCATCTTAAAATTGGTCCAGCCGTTTGAGCGTGAAGAAGTAACAAACTTACAAATAGACTCACAAACTTTCGCCTTTATAATATTTGTGTGACAGCAAAGTACTTGGAGCGCGCTGCCCCGAGTAAGTGAACGACTTTGCGACAAATAGGCGACAAAAGTGGGAAGAGGCGGTGCGGTGGGAGCGGAGAACGCTTGCCGGAGATCATTACGCGAGTGCCGGCAGAGTGGTCGGGGTTGGCAGTTTTTAAATGTCATTGTTTTCTGTTGCGTAGGTATGCTGCCAACAAAAAATATATAATATATGTTCGTAGTTGCGATGTTGACATCCCTACACGCGTCTCGCGCTAAACCTGTGTGAATCAACGCTAGTAGGGAAGACGTTCTACTTAAAGATATTTACTTACTTTGGTGTGTGATTATTTACCGGCAAAACACTCAAGTTAATTATTGAATACCTACGCCATCTAACATGCTCGTAATCTGGCTGGAGGTTTAAAACTTTAACAGAAAAATAGCTTAGGTTTAGAAATCTAGGACCAGATTTTCTTAAAGAAATCCTTATCGATTACGACTACTCGTATAGTGGGACCATACCCTAGTAAGTAGTTGTAGTTGAGATATTTGTGCATGCTCCTGCGGGTAGATAAATTGTCTCTAAACTAATGATTTTTTTATACAATAAACAGATTATTAGTTTTGTTAAACTGTAGTATACTTGTGGAACAATATTTACGTTTCAAAGGCACTCTAGCCAGGGAAATTGCCACTACAATACACAGCACTTGTTGGAAATACGCCAAAGTTAAAAGTAAATAAAATAAATTTTACCATACAAACATACTCCGTTTAGGTATATATTTTCGTGTCATTGTATTCATATTACATATATTTTTTTGCCTGATTTATAAACGAACTTATGAAGTACATAAATTAAGATAATTATGAAATATATTATATTTATTAATAATTGTGAACTTGTAATATAAATGTGTCCGTGTGCATGGTTGTGTCGCAATTATTGTAATTGTAAATTGAACATACGCTCAAATTAAACTTAAGAAAGAACTCATAGGTTGGTTTTTATTTCCTAAATATATGTCAGTGGTATATCAATTTTCCTCCAAGGACGGAGTTAGTCAGTATATAAAATAAAATTGTAACAAAGGGTTGGTTTTATTTCCTAAATGTGTTTCAGTGGTACAGTAATTTTCCAACCTAGGCGGAGATAGGAAGTATATAAAATAAAAACGTAATGTGTAAGGAGCTTAAAAGCAAATCGAATACGTGAGAGCATTTCAATTATGCGTAATACGCGATATCTGTGCAATTCCGATGTTAATTAACGAACTAATCGTAAATCAGAACGCGTTTAACGGCCGATGTGCAGGTATGCACGTTATTGCTCATTTAGTGTGTAATAACCGCCAGGTAATGTGTCCACGAAATAGCTGTCAATACTTTAATGTCATTATAGTCCACTGTTGGCCATGTCCTAGTTTTAGAATATTATGTACTTTTGTTAACTGTTTTTTAATTTGTCACTGCGTAGTTGCGCCTGAGGCTTCACTTGCGATTAAATTGACTACATCATCATCATCAGCCAGTATCAGTCCACTGCTGGACATAGGCCTCTCCTAATGCACGCAACTGAGCCCGATCTTCGGCTTTTCTCATCCAGCTGCTACCAGCCACTTTGCGTATGTCGTCGCTCCATCTAGCCGGAGGACGAATTGACTACATGAAGAAGTATAATTGGGCAACTCCCTTATTATTTTTAAACTAAAGAAGTCTAAGTTAAATCTTATAACCTCATCTATCTACTAGTGAAAGTCCAAACCGGTCAGACAGGACATACAGATATATACACAATGTATCTAAATAAATAAAGATAATTCGCCTAAATGTATGTACGCGCGTAACTCTCTCATGACATTACCGATTTGAATAATTATCTTTTGTTTTCAAAGATGATCAGCAGGGCTATTATGTATCTCAGTTGCTAACAAATGTTGATTGAAATCTTGAAAAATGGCGGATGTATGTCAGTTTTGGGAACTTCAGTAAGCAAAAATGTTAGTAAGTTGATGACTGACGCTGACAAAAGTGGCATTTAGCGGCCATTTTTTCAAATTTCAATCCACATTTGATAGCAACTGAGATACATAATAGCCCAGCTATTCATTCTGTCATTCTGATGGTTTAAAATACATATATTTTAGTACCGTGTTTACTTTCATATGCATTTAGTTAAAAACTGTTTTTGGCATTATAAACAGACACTGAAATTTGTTTTATTTGTATAGATAGCTTAGATAGATAGATAGATAGAAAATTATTTATTGCACAAAACTAAAAGTACATAGACGAACTAAATGCTAATTAGCATTTTCTTACAGCTAACCTTTGTGTAATATGGAAGTGTGCTTTATTTAAAACTTGAGAGTTTCTATAGAACAGATATTTAAGATAAAATATTAATAAACAATAAACTATTTACTTACTATGACTTTATATGTACACAAATATAAATAGCATACATATATTTAAACTTTAAAATAGCTCAATTAGGTTTATTATTTTGCAAGGAAAGGTAATGTTGATAAACTTTGGATTTAAAGGTTTCCAAGGAAGATGCTTTGCGAATTTCCACAGGAAGAGAATTCCACAACCGAATTGCAGTGAATGTAAAAGAGTAAGTGTAAAAAGTGAAATAATGTTGTCGAAACACAAGTAGGTGATTTGAAGGGCGTATACATGCGTACATGATAGACAGTGAGAAATCGGTCAAAACGGTTACACTCGTGGTTAGACATAAAACACAGAACTGGGACCTACTCCCACCTTTTACGAAACTACCATAAATTAGGAGCGTTTTGTGATAAGCTTAGAATAATCATACTCATACTTACTATCGTACTCCCACCGACACAAAACGGTCAACCAAATTGAATGGTAAGATTGCAATATGACTACTTTATGAGATGGGTGCACGGATCTTCAAAATTTTTACATTGGAACAATAAACTTAGTGTCAAAAGTAACGAAAAAGAATGCGAATTGCGTGAAATATTTGATACTACGTCATCAAGACGTCTACCGTAATCCATTATTATTTTAAGCTTGCATATTGACGTGGTGGTACCAAATTTAATGGTAAGGTAGAAACATGACTGCTTTAAGAGGTGGGAGTAAGGCCCCAGGGCCCCTTATTCTCTTAGCTATTGAGCAATCGCTACACTACTGCAACGCTTCTGCGATTGAACTGCTTTTAATGTCAAATTCAGTAGACTTCTGGTATCTTGCTCACAATTGCAGTTGTATAGAAATTGCATCGCTACATATGGCTGTGCTACGGCTTGCGAATTTTGCCGCGCAAATAAAATTGAAAACTTGTACCAATCAAGCATCATTCTAAACATCAATAAAGTGGTTTTATAGCAAAAAATACATTAAATAATCATTTTGCAATCCAAAAACCTTCAAAATCTCACTGCAACTGAGTTTTTGATACTTCTTTGGTTAATTTTTAATTGGACTCGCGTGTTTGTATATTTGCCATTCGTCAAGTTAAATAGTTATGTAATACATAATGTTGCATCAAGTGACATCTTTATTCAAGTAGTCAGAGTTAAGTCACAGTTACACAAATAAGTCTTTCGTCAAGTCACTGTCCTGTCTAAGTTACGTTCTAGTAATGAGGTGGATCCATTATCAGCGCTTTCTAGGGGGATGACGAGAAAAACACACAAACAACGTTTCATGATTCTAGTCACTTTGCCTAAATATTAATATCCATGGGTATCCATATACCGATGGATATTACGTCCACGGGTATGTCACTGTAGCAACACAGAGGTAGCAACGCAATCGCAAGTCTATAGTTTACATAATACCATGTATGTCACAAATCATCAATCGCAAGCCGCTGGATCACGAACCTGAATAGCGAGCAGACTACGAAAACTGTTAAAAACGACAATTTTCATATGAAATTCCCTTAAACCATGGTTGATTCGCCATATTTGGCCATTTACTATAACTTTCGCAGAAATGAAGCTACTTTTCCAGGAACTGCAACGTGTGTGGTTAAGCAAACTTCATATATGAAAATCCCTTAAACGATGGTTTATACTCTGCACTATCTGTAGTCCACGTATTATAATAAGGCGGTATACAGAATGTCCCGAAACTCACCGGCACCAGGTTATCATCGAGTTCACCCGATATATCTGTGTCTAATCTGTTACTACATGAATTCTGAATGAATCGTCAGATATTAAAGATATAGAATCTTAATTTTAAAGACATACACAAAAGTGGGGGCTTAACTATACCCAGTCTCTTACACTTGTAACAATGCAAATGCCGTTTTGGTCACTATCTTCTTCCAGAGGCCTATTTATCTCCTTCAAATTAAACCACTTAATTTGAATAATCCGCACAATACCGGCCGACGTTTTTGCCAGCTTCATTCTGTTGGACGAAAGTACAAATCTATTATTGTCCTTATCTTGAGCTGACTAAACTTGGCACTCGCTTTATCTAGCTATCCCATAAATCATTTTATCCTGTCGTTTTTTATTACGGTGTTCTGGAATGGGAACAAGTTATGAGCGGTTTTAAGGAAGTCCACATGAGATTCTACTTCCGTGGTGTGTGGAGAAAATATCTCCAGTGTCGGAAAAGGGGAGCAAGTTAACTTGCTATGGTATGCTTCTTTAGCAAGTATACACTTTGTTTGGTTGATAAAAGCACCATAGAAGTTTTCACCGAGACGTAATTGCGACAAAAATACGTACCTATGTGTTTTTCTTTGTCAATCGGTTACGACATAAGCATCACGCTCACTTGAAATCTTGAAAAATGGCGGCTCTATGTCAGTTTTGACAACACCAGTAACCAAAAATGTTAGTAAGTTAATGAACTGGAGCTGATAAAGTGACATAGAGCCGCCATTTTTTACGATTTCAATCAACTTTTGTTAGCAACTGAGATACATAATAGCCCTACTAAGTTGTAGCACTATAGTTTATTCGATATCTTATATTGATGTTAAGATTGTGGGGTTCGACATGTTTGTCAGGAATTTTTAGTTAAATATTTAGTAGCTTTTGCCTTGTTTGCATGAAATAAGATCATCCAAATTCTTCAGGAACTACCATTCTATTGAATTGTAATAAACGGTATTTATATAAGTCCTGGGTTATAAACTATTTTCAAATCAAATTTCATCCAAATCCGTTCCGGCGTTTTGCATGCAGGTAAAAAAAATAATACACTCGTGACTCACCTACAAACTTTTGCATGTATAGTATGAAAAAGATACGATTGGCCCTAGTAATAATGCGTACACATAAATTATATTATTTCTCTAGAAATAACAAAACGCTTATCGCGTGTAACTTGTTTTATTTTAAGAACAGTCTTTTGTTTCCCTTATCTTAACGCGGTTTGATTAAGCCATTGTGTATCGCGAAGCCATTTTGTAAGTTCATTTCCAGAGAGAGCTGTCAAGTTAGCTAACTTTTTTGGGAATGTGATAACTTTCCTTGATGTTTTATTACTTTGTATTATTATTACTTCATAGCTAAATGAATTTTTATTCTTCGAATTTATAAATCACACGCTTTCATATTCTAGAAATTATTATTTCCTGAAAATCTTAGTTAAGTATTTCTTATGTTGTTATTTATTCTTCATGTCTATCACACTTTTCGCCAAATAAAGGAAACTTACGGGTTACAAAGTTTATTTGTTACAAAAATTTGAGTCTTCCCGAACGAGAACCTCACACAATCCGTTTTGCGTTTTTTAATACGAAACCCGAAGTTTACCTCAGAACAGATAAATTTGGAGCATTTTATTGAAATGTATCCGTCTCCCGGAGGGGTGATATTAAGCCAGCAATTGTATAATTTATGCATCGGCACGGCCCCGGGGCCGTGTCGGACTCGGAAAGATCGGGTCACCATGCGTTCGCAAAACTGAAAGCTGCCAGCACAATTTTTTCAATATTTTCTGATGGATAGTCATGAATGGTAGGATTTTTAAAGATAAAATCGAAATTCCAAAATTTTGACAGGTCGTTTGGCACAGTTGGTGATCCCCGGACAGGTTACATATTTGTGTCCATAAACATGTCTGTTTAACCTGGGTCTGGGTGTATATTATTTATATAATGAATCAGCCATCAGGTTACCGTAGTAAAAGCTCTGCGTAGTTTGGAATCTGAAGAACTTGCATGAATCTTCTCCTATATTAAAAAAAAATATGGCGTTGACACTATTTTCCAATTAACATATAGAAGGATGCTCTATGCCAATTAAACAGCATCACTGTTTGGTGTCGTCGATGTGAATTTCATGCCAAGGATTCGTTAAAACATTCCTTAAATAAATTTTCCATTGCTATTTTAAAGATGAACAGTAACTTTAACTACTTATAATTTTAATTGCGTTACTTCCGTATCATAGGTGTTATTTTCTTCTTCTTCCAGTGAATCTCCAACTAATGAAGGCTGGCAGTCAGCTCCGTATATTTCATCCGGTTGTTGGCGACGTTGAAAAGCTCCAAGCCACTTGCGACTCCGGTCCATTCACGGATATTGCGCAGCCACGACTTCTTCTTTCGACTTCTTCCAGCAGCTTTTCTTCCTTGGATTTTATCTAAACAACAAATTTAGGTTAAATGTAACTTAACGCTATCTTCATAATTTTAATTAACGCGTGAATATGTTCAGAGATCTCTAAATATTGGATAATATGTACATTACCGAATAATATAGAAGGCATATAGCTTCTTAAATGCATTTCCACAAAGGTTTGTAGGTTTTTTTTAATTGATTGTACTTTGTGATATAGACGTATAGTTTATAAGTTAATCTATTTAGTTGCGTTTCCAAGAATTTTTATGTTTTTTCTCAACAAAAGCATTTCCTGGAATTTGACATCATTTGATCTGTTCAAGCTTCATTAAAACAATAAATGGATCCAATAATAGTCAATATCACCAATTCTGTACACAGATAGGACGCGAGAGCTCGGCCGACATTTTACTAGCGTACTGTCCGGAAAAATAAAAGCAGGGCGGTATTCCTACCACTGACCTCATATCGGAGTTGTTTTCCCTACTTTCCTCATGATAATTGAAAGCTGTGTCGGGAAATACAAATGACCAGAGCAGTACCTACTGCATTCAATTCATAACGTACTTTTGTGATTGTAAAACATGTTCGTTTATATTTGTTACATTATTGTTCAAAACAAAATGGCAAAATATATAGTTCATCATCATCTCAGCCGTAGAACATCCACTGCTGAACTTATCCATGATTTTCCAAAAGGACCGGTTGGAAGCGGCCTGCATCCAACGTCATCCTGCGACCTTCATCAGGTCGTCTGTCCACCGTGTCGGTAGACGACCTATGCTGCGCTTGCCGGTCCGTGGTCTCCACTCCAGAATCTTTCGGCCCCATCGGCCATCTGTTCTGCGTGCTATGTGTCCTGCCCACTGTCACTTCAACTGGCTAATCTTCTGGGCTATGTAGGTGACTTTCGTTCTTCTACGGTTCTCCTCCTTTCTGATTCGATCACGTAGAGAAACCCCGAGCCCTCTCCATAGCTCTTTGTGCGACTTTGAGTATAGTAGTATAGTTGTATAATTAAAAAAAAACAAGAGTGATTGTGAGTGTGCTTCACCTAGTTTAGACCTCATTGTAACTGTTTGTAGTTAATAATGAAATAATGTCTAGTCAAAACTAAAATATATCTTAATTTATTGTACTTGTCTAACCTAGTGCCTATTGTGACCGTTAGAAAATAAATTATTTTATTATCTTATTCCATTTATTTTACTGGATCTGTGTCAACACTTAGAAGCCGGTTTGGTATAAAATATACAATGTAGTATAAAAAGCAGAAACAATTTTGATGGATGGTAACATGGTACATCTATTACGAAAATGGGGAAAATAATAAAGTAATAAGGAGATAAAGGGCTATGAACGACACTATGGCACCTGCCAATTTCAGTCTCATCATAAATACTTTCCACTAAACGGGGCCCCATAAGTGCCACCATTTTTGGCGATGAAAGAGGCAAATTGGCTAAAGGGTGTTGAGAGGTGTGCTGCGGTTTCACTAAAGCGCTACTTCCGGCGTTAGGCCCTTTAATACTTCCACCATTGGAGCTATTTGCTACTTGCTCTTGCGTCTCCATCCCCAGTCAATAATTAAGGGAAGCCTGGGGTCGGAGATCTCATTTAGCCCCAAGATAAAACATTGTTATCAAAATGTATATCATTATTATTTACATTTAAAATCGCGCGTCTACGCCCGGTCCTTAGATATTCATGTATTGCAAGCTAAAACCGACATTAAGAGTAAATATTAACTATGGAAAGGGGAGGGTAGAAAACGTTACTTTTGCTATAGGTATGTTATCACGATATTCAAATATATCTTTACATATTTGAATATCCTGGTAGTTCCCTACGGTATACCATAGAGACTACGGCACCTGTCAATTTTATAAGGCTTTTATGTCCTTCAAACTCAAATGTCTTTCTCAATTACAGCTCCTGCCAGTGGATAAAAAACTTCAAGCTGTGATGAGCTTGTTTGCTTGCTTACTAAATTTACACGATGGTACCTATTTGGTTGAAACAAGCGTAGCAAGCTGAGAATTAAGATTTTTGGGGTGGGTTGAACTTTGATGTTGATGATTGTTGAATAAAGAAGCACTCATATTAAATATACTTCTGGGAGCGTTAGCCAACCGCACAATGTTTTGGTTGTTTTCAATTGAAGACCTTTAACGTCTCAGACTAGATTTTCAATTGTAAACTATCCTACCCTATCAGAAACTCATCAACAAACGTTAATAGCCATCATCGTACAAAAGTACACAGTGTAATATAACACGCTGTAATATAACACATGTTGTAATATTAATCTGTATGTAAAACACGCAGACAGCGTGTTGGCAACTCGTTACCATGATGCGGAGTAATGGCCTGAAAATGAGACTGTGCTGAAATAGTTTGCGAAATATGTTCGAAGTATTGGAGTACGTATTACCTCATAAATCGTGTAAGGGTAAACATGCGACAGTAATGATACTTCAGTAAATACCTTAAATATTACTCGTAAGATGCTTCCGGTATTTTTGGAATGAGAATTATTATTGACACTATTTACATACATTCTTTCGATTCTTAAAATGAACACAAATGAGCTTGATCTGCAAATCAAGGAACGAAGGATGTTTTGTAATTGTTAAGGTTGTAATATAGAATCAATAAATGTTTATTTGTGAAAAAAATTGAGGTGAATTTGGAGGTGGTTCTTTTTTTTTATGATATAGGTTGACAAACGAGCAATCGGCTCACCTGATGGTAAGTGATACCGTCGCCCACGGACATCCGCAATACCAGAGGTCTCGAGGATGCGATGCCGACCTTTGAGGAAGGAAGATAGGAAGGAAGAGATAGAAGGAGTGAGGGGAAGGTTAGGGGTAACGGGGAAAGGCGGGAATCAAGCCTCCGGAAACTCCCACAGACCGACTGAAACGCAAGCTACTTCAACTCGGTGGTATGTGGGAGTGTGGTACTTCCCCGGTCGTGCCAGCACATTCGGCTGTAGGATTACAGCGCAGTACTACCACCAAAAAATTACATCTACAGAGGTTATACTTAATTTTCTGAACTAACAATATATAATTCTGTCAGAATTAATATCTCAAACATTAAAATAGTTCTCACCACATAACTCAGTTAATATAGGCTCAGTCTGACACTAATAAAATGAAAAAACCCGCAACAATTGTTTAAGCTATTGTCAAAGTTTGCGAACATATTTAAAGATTCGCTTAAAATTTGTGACATAACAAATACTAAATAATATTTTTTTCCAAAGCAAATCAACTGCACAATATAATCCTTAAGCATACAAACTCTTTTATCCACTGCCGTGTTAACACAATCCTGATTTAATAAAATTCTGCAGAAATACTGAAATGAAACTTGACAGAACTAAAAGTGTTTTATCGTTTTATCTCTAGATGGTGGTCCAACTATAAAGCGTCTAGTTACACATATTAAAATAATGTTTTAACTTACTCTACACAATAATGTACTGTACTAATTATATTAGTATTTTACGAAATTTTAAATTCTGTCAGTGTGCTAACAGAATTAGGAAAAAAAAATAAAAAAAAATATTATAATAATACTTATAATATAGGAGTAGAGGCCAAAATGTCTGTAGAAAAAAAAACTCAAAAACTATTGCACTGATTTCGATGAAATTTGGTATTTGGATAGAATAAAGCCCGGAGCTCTCAACTTTGTATCTAGATCCGTCACATAAATCCAAGATGGCAACTTGATCTCTCTATGGTAGACGGTCTCATATAAAACTAAGGCCTCGATTGACTGGCCGGCGCGCATGAACATCTATGGTAGGGTTAAATGCCTACGCTTTTGATAATTAAAATTAAAAATTAAATATATAAAATAAAATTTTTAAAATTCTATGCGTTATCATACAAAAAAAATACACGCGTCTACTTGAGAACCTCTTCCTTCTGTTTTGGAAGTCGGTTGAAAATAGTATCATGATACATCATACGAACAAGTACAATTTGAAAAATTTAATACCGACTTCCATTCTATTCAGTTATTGGAGTGTATCTCAAAAACTACTGGACCGAATTTGATGAAATTTAAATGGGACCACACGGGAAGCACCAGCTTTAAAAAATAAAGGAATTGTGATATTTGTTCACCCAGTCAAAAGTTATGAGGTAAAAAACAAAAAAAAAAGTTGAGAGGTGTCAAGGGACACCCGGATGGAACGAAGTTCCTCATCAGAAAAAATAATGCTAAAAATACAAAACCATGGTAAATATTCCAATAATAGGTTCCAATAATCGCGCGTATAGGGTCATTCAATAAAACTCCTTTCTGCGTATGGGAAGTGTTCAAAAATATATATTTCTCAAAATTACATATTACATCCATTGAATGAAATGCCTCCGCGAGCTAACTTTACCTGAGTCGCCATCTAGTATAAATTTACGGAACTAAATGGCGCCACTTGCTACGATTACAACATCTGGCTTGCTTTCTATAAGAGAGAGAGAGAGACAGACAGAGAAACATGCGACACCGCACTTGCTTTCTATAAGAGAGAGAGAGACAGACAGAGAAACATAGCATACTATAGCAAAAAGTGTCGTGACAACTTTTCGTAAGAATTTTTTCCGTCTAGCCCCCTTTCACAACGCGCGATAAGGAACTTCGTTCCAAAAGGAATACAGTCGAATTGAGTACCTCCTCCTTTTTGGAAGTCGGTAGAAAATAGTACTAATATGAATTGATACTTTTCGCATTTTCTCCCAACTTGCACCACGTAGTGAGTAGATTTGGTGTCCGACGCGACCCGCCGTATTGAATTACGTTGACGAAAAGCGCTGACGCGACTCGGCGACACACCGGACCGGACCGTTACGACGACCCGTGCTTCCTGTCCACGTATTACGTCGAAATTTCGAAAGCGCAGTATTTTTACGTCGAGTTATTCTACTATTCTCTAAGTAGAACATGTTACGGAATACGAGGGTTTAATGTTGCAATTAAATGATTGCGTTATGTCTGTCATGGATATTACGTACTATGAATACTAAAAGGCCTTTATTAATAAACGTTGCGTAAACCTATATTAGGCGTAACATGCTTTGTCTTGCTTTCACGCGTCACATTTACCGCAAGCGAAAATTGACAGACAGATGTTTTAACTACTCCGGGTCTAAGCCAAGTTTATTAATAAGGCCGCTAATGTTTATTCGCAGATGCGGATAAATATTATTACATACATAAGTGTGTAAATTCAGTAGACCATTCAGTATAGACTCTAAATTAGACCTGAGGCAATAATGCTTAAAACCAAAAAAAAAGTGTAATTCCTCTTATGTCTCGAATTCTAATTTACCCTCCCGACGCACGCACCCATGAGTACATGTCAATCTATCACCAAGACAGCCTGGGGGTCGATTCCACTAATTAAATTACAATCGAACCGTAGCTGAACGGCGACTTTTATACGTTTTCTTATTCTGCTATTGAAAACAATCCAGCTGTAGTTACGTTTCTGTTGAAGCCAGCGATCGATCAAAACTGTATGTTCTGGTAACTCGATAGATCATGAACGCGTTCTTAACTCATATTCGTTTATAGTAGTAACAAACATATTGTCTTCGCGAGACACTGCGAGTTTCTATGATTGTAATGAAACCCGAGAATGTTGTTAAAATATTGTATTTCTTCACATTTCATATTATCAACGCAAGGGTTAGACATGACATCTTGAATGAAGTTCGAGTTCACTTTCTAATCTCTATACAATATAACTATGATTAATTGCGGGTAGCATTCCGTCGGTAGTTGTAGAAAAGGTGAATATGGTTTACATCTGCTGGCATGATCGTCTTTGACGTGTATTGAAGCGGGAAATTTGAGCCGTGACACATATAATTATAAAAAAATAGTGTTTATGTTATGTTTATGTGACGCTACAATCAAATTTGTCTATTAGTCTAGAAATAATAGAATGGCTTTTTGCCAAAGTATCGAACGACAACCGGAGTTGATCTACAGCTGCAGTGGTATAGATTGTTGAACGTTGTGAAATAACAGAATTGGCCTCGTGGTCATATAGCCCGGTGCCCTCTTGGCTGAGATACTTATCCGGCATTAATCATAAGTTCTAGTAAATAGTTAGTTTAGTTAGTTTCTAGTTTTCGTGAAGGGATTATAACTTTTTATTGCGGCCGTCAAATTGCGTATCGTCAAAGTCGGTCAAGCCAAATTTCATCAACAATACCATCACACCAATGGCTTTTTTTAATCCCACTACGACAAGGCTCGGTACCATTTTCTATAATTATCGTCCGACTTGACCGGATTACATAATTGATCTTATAGCAACAACAGATAAAATGATTATGTGAAAATTTCAACTGTCTATCTATCACGGTTCATAAGATACAGCCTGGTGACAGACAGACAGGCAGGCGGACAGCGAACTCATAGTTATAGGGTCCCGTTTCACCATTTGGATACGTAACCCTAAAAATAACTGAACTCTAACTGACTGACAAATGATGACAGCCATTATAAACTTTTGATCAGAAATATATTAAGTAAATTAGTATTTTTAAATGAATAATAAGATTGTAATTTAATCTTGGTAATAATGGTTCATAGGTGAAATTTAAAATATATTGTCATGTGTTCAATTTTAGAATATCTTATGAATGCCAAAAATATTTCAAGAACGTACCTGTCCACCACCGATATTCCGATTCCTATTTTATCATATAAATATGATAGTATATTATATAAATAGTTCATATAAGTCTTTAGTTTATTCAGAGGTAATACGAAGAGTCTTTGACCAATGTGTGTTAACAGTGATGACTTATGGCACTGAAACGTGGTCTCTTACTATGGGTCTCATAAACAAGCTCAAAGTCGCACAACGAGCTATGGATCGGATGCTCGGGGCTTTCTACGTGATCGAATCAGAAATGTGGAGATCCGTAGATGAACTGAAGTCACCGACATAGCGCAGAAGATAAGCCAGTTGAAGTGGCAGGGGACAGGCCACATAGCACGCAGAACAGATGGCCGATGGGGTCGGAAGGTTCTGGAGTGGACACCATGGACCGGCAAGCGCTGCGTAGGTCGTCCACCGACACGGTGGACTAACGACCTGACAAAGGTGCGACGTTGGATGCAGGCCGCTTCCAACCGGTCCTTTGGAAATTTCTGGGGGAGAACTACGTTCAGCAGTGGACGTCCTACGGCTGAGATGATGATGATGATGAACTCGAAGAAACGTCACAACGTTTATTATTTTTCTGTAGCCAGGCCCATCCGCTGTGTGTTTACTATATATAATACTTTTTTTTTTCTTTTGGTAGGTAAGTACATCCTATCTTATATTCTTTGTAAAACGGATTTTCCTTGTTTAATATTCAGACATGATGGAACCAATTTCCTTTTTTAATTTAACTTAATTAGAAAACAGACTTAGAAGTTATAATCTTTAGGTAATTTTAGGTTTGCGAAAAAGAACTTTCCAGTGTAGCCCACAAATAGCTGTTAATCAGAATCTTTAATTAAAATTCCGGCTTTATTTATCCCGGGAGTTAATTAAGAAGAAATTGCTCGTATTGGAAATATTATTACCACTGGCAAAGGTTGTAAAGCTTTCAGCAGCAGATGTCGAGCGGATATTCAAAACTGTCCTGTTTAATAAAGCCCAGGTGAGAGTGACGCCCCGTTGGAAACACGGCCCTTTATGAAAAAATAAATCGGATTCTTGTTTCCAGTTTCGTATTCCCTTATCTTCTACTCTATAAGGCTTAGTTGTGAAGTTCGAGAAACTTAGCGAAAAATTAAAGTACTCGAAGATTTGTGATAAAATTGGACATAACAAACCTAGTTTTTGTACGTTTTTTTCATATTTTTTTTCGAATTAGGTTAACCTACTGGAGACGTTAATTTACGTCAGTTTCATTAATAAATCTTTTGTTTTTAATCATCACGGTATAAGAAGGGTTAAACTAGCTGCGCCCGCGGTTACACCCGCATGATGATGGATGATGATGATTAAAAAGTATCCTATATGTTATTCCAGAGCCTCATCTATATTAATATGCCAAATTTCACTAAAACCCATTTAGCAGTTGTTGCGTGAAAGAGTAACAAATATCAATACATCCATACATACAAACTTTCGCTTTTATAATTATTATAGTAGGACCACAATTCTTTTTAATTCTAGTCAAACAAACAAAGTACGAATTATTTTTATAAGCTACTTAGTTATGACTTCAACAGTACTACATCATGGATCTAGAATATAATTGGATAATGGATAAGAAGATCGCCTAAAAAGTATTAGCACTGGCGTCAAGATTCAGGGAGGACATCAGGAAATACAATTGTACGGAGAAGACCCCAAAGAAGCACTAACTAATATGTACAGTCGCCTGCAATAAGATGTATACATTTCACGATATTCAAAAGTGCCTCAGCATTTAAATTCAATACACCAACCAATCTTTCGATTGAAGTTATTTATATTACCTATTTAACTGCTTAAAATAATCTCTATCGACACTGTTATAAAATGTAGTACTGTTTCATAGTTTTGAAAATTACGGTTTGTATAGATCTTAATGCAGGCGAGTGTACCTACTGAATACTTGATAGTATTTTCTGTTAAATTCTCGTTTAATCTCGTCAATTCGCCCGTAATTAAACTCAGGTGACCGGTACGCCACGATCCCGATTTCCCGCTTATTTCGGATAATTCAATATGGCGGCCGACGGAGCGACGCAAAGCGCCCGCGGCTAGACATAACCTCAAAATCACATCAGCTCACACCAGATTACCGGAAAATTATACTACCGATGCAATTATGAATGCTTCGTGTTTTGGTCAGGCCATTCATGTTTTTGTATCTCCACGTGTAAGATATAAATAGTTACTACTATTGTGTAATGTGAATGTTTTGTGTTTAAATTGAAGTTGAAGAAAAAGGTCAGAAACGTGTATCCTACTAATATTGTAAACTTAAAAGTTTGTGAGTATGGATGTATGGATGTGTGGATCTTTGTTACTCTTTCACGCACAAACGGCGGGGGAAATTTTGATAAAAATTGGTATGGAGGTAGATGAGGCGCTGGATTAACACATAGGATACTTTTCATCATCAACGTGTAAGTGAACAAAGGAATTTTTTGAGAATTTTTCCACACCTTAGGTAACGTTATCGAAGTTTTCATACGGATCCCTAACTTTTTGAAAATATTATATAGCCTATGATCAGGGAAAATATAGGATTCTAATGGTGAAAGATTTTTTTCTAATCGGTCCAGTAGTTTCGGAGCCTATTCAATACAAGAGCAATTTGAAAATTTTTATATCGACTTCCATTCGATTACTTTGGTAAAAACCAGTTATTGGAGTGTAACTCAAAAACTAGTGGACCGAATTTGATGATATTATAATGGGACCACACGGGGAGCACACCAGCTTTCAAACAGAAAAAGAATTTTGAAAATCGGTCCACCCTATCGAAAGTTATGAGGTAAAAACATTGAGTTAGAATCAATGGGTAAAAAATATATATACAGTATAAATGAGTTTTTTAAACCTTCTTCTTTTTGGAAGTCGGTTGACAAACAAATGTTTCCTCGTTATAATATTAGTGTAGGTAGATAGATGTTTACTGATTGATATAGGTACTAAGTATTTAATTTTACTCATATAATACTATTATAGCAATTGCGTTTGACCAGCATGTACATATTTTATGACATTTAGGTATAGAGATAGATATGTCCTTAGAGAAGATAATAAGCTACTCGAAGTGCTAAGTGAAGTGTAAGGTCATAATTTGTGAGTTTGTAAGTGTGTTTCTGTGTTTGTTATTTCTTCACGCTCAAACGGCTAGACTGATATTGATGATATTTGGTATGGAGGTAGGTGAGGTGCTGGATTAACACATAGTATACCTTCTTTTCATCATCGTCATCACCACGCGGATGTTACCGCGGGGCGTAGCAAGTTCTATAAATTTTCATTATTTTGTTTTCCAAGCTTACCACGAAAATGTAAATCAATCACAAAATAGATTGTGACTTACTTAGTAATTAAGTAGATCAATTTACCTATATCACTGACCCGTTAATATAATTTACCAATTATGTATATTCTGGCGAAATCGAGAACAAACTTAACATCTTGGTAGGTATTGGTTAATCACTTAAGATAACTATTTACCTTAATTACCTGACAAGAAACTCGAATACCCTACGGCAGCAAGGCAAACTAATCAGCCCTAACGAATACCATGTACCAATAACCCCTGTAGCCTCGGGTCGATTGTGCCCTCAAATTGGTATTCGTTAACATTTGGACGCGATTCCCGAATTTGTTGGACTAACAAGCCGAAGTTTGCGGCCCGAAATGACCGGACATGCCTCAATTAGCGGCAGGAGAGCTGCGAAGATCTATTGGATGCGATGGATCGGAAAAATGATGGGCAAAGAGATTTCACGAGGATTTTGAGAGGATATGTAAGTCGAAAAGTTTGCCTTATCGTTCTTAATTGACCCATAAGGTTAGGAAATGTTTTAAAGTCACGACTTTAAAGAATTATGTTTGTGTTATTTTTAACTGAAGAAGTCCCTTTGTGAAATGCATTCAAGCAGCTTGGAAACTTTGACAGTAGGGAAAAGCATATCCAAGCAACCAACACTGAGCCAGTGGTGGATTATGGCTTATACTCCATGTTTTGAGTGGATGGTTTGAGTTCCAGTCATTGCTGAACCTCAAACCGTGTTTAATGTTTAATTGTTTATTGGTAGTTATGTATTTCAGTAAGACGATATGAAAGAGGAAGAAGAAGAAAGAAAATACATTTGTTCAGCGTAATAACTACACAATAAAAATATATATTGAATTAAAAAATACTTAAAATAGGAACTAAAAATAAAAATAAAACATTAAATCTGAGAGTACTTATTTCTAATCTAATAGTTAGTAGTTGCTGAAAAGGCCTATCTCAGCACAAAATGTTCAGCAGATCTGAACGCTGATTTTCAGATAGGCCTAAAGCGGGTATTGGACTAAAACGAATAATTACACAAGGTATATTTATAAAATTATGAAAATGGTTGACAATTAATTTAAAAAGCACGTAAACAAACAACGATCCCATACACAAATAGTCTGAGTCAATAAAATAAAATAATAATTAAATTTAAATGATTGATACATCAATATTTATGTTACCATAGTTCCTTTGAGCCACCACTAGGTATTGCTTTAACTTAAACTTAAAAGATCCCAATGTTTTCAGGCTCCTAATTGGAGGTGGAATATTGTTCCAATATCATTACTATAAGCATTGAAATAGCATAATCTACTCACAGGGCTATTATGACCTCAGTTGCTAACAAATGATGATTAAATTCGAAAACAATGGCGACTCTATGTCAGTTTTGTAAGCTTCATTCATCAACTTACTAACATTTTGGTTACTGGAGTTGTCAAAACTGTCATAGAGCCGCAATTTTTCAAGATTTCAATCAACATTTGTTAGCAACTGAGCTACATAATAGCCCTGCAGTAAGTATTTACTATAAGTCAGATCAGAAAAGCGAGTTTTATGAGTATTGGAGTACCAGCAGTGGGTGCACCTGTTGTTCGTGTTGTTGTTGTTCTAATTACCATATAATTTATTGTTGTGTTGTGTAATGATCTGGAAAATCAATATTCTATTCTATTATATTCTAATTTTGTTTATATTAAACACTTTTCATGCTAATATTATTACTACAAATATTCAAATATTGTAACCGCCACCAGACTTTCATACTATGAGTCAGGTCAGTGAACCGCGTCCATTTTGACCCCGTTTATGTTCCATGGCGTGGCATTAAGCAGGCAACACCAGACAAGTGGTACCTAAACTTTTGTAGTCGATGGTAACATAGATATACTTTGCTACGTCATACTGATTGTTGATTTTGTTTTGATTCTCGACGAAGAAGATGAGTACCATGCGAACAATGATCTTACACTTACTAACAATTACACAGACAATTGTAAGGTCTTTGCATGCGAATAACATTGACAAATGTATTTTTCTGTGTCATCCATGTCTGTCAATCCAACGAATAAATAAATAATGTCTATTTCTTCGTAGGTGTCATCTGCCTGCCTGCCGTGCGATTCTGCCGTGCGATTCTCTAAAAGCAAACATCGTAGCATCTTTGACAACATCCGTGAAACAAATGACGAGATGACAAGAAACGTTGGAAAGACAATCTTATGTACAAAGGCGATATCTCATAAAGTATTTAACATCGGTGAGCTCGTCGACGAGCGCTTCGACGAATTATTACAGAATCGCACGGCTGTAATGAACGAACTCGTCGACGAGCTCACCGATGTCAAATACTTTTTGATATATCGCCCTTGTACATAAGGTTCCTTTTCCAAAAATCAAAAGTCAAATATGCTACGATGTTTGTTTTAGAGAATCGCACGGCTGCTCACAACAAATACAGATCAAAGTTCAAAAGTATCCCGAAATTGTATGAGCCGGCTAAGTAATGCCACATCGTGGTGCATTCCAAATATAATCAACCTGTAGACTCGCCATTCACCATATTCGGCTAACAACATACGAGTAATAGAAATCCAAGAAAACATACTACGATTGCAAGAAATGCAACGGAGAGGGTAAACCATAAATTCAAATCTTTTAATTAAAAGCACCACAGACTCATTAAAGTATACTAATTACCTTAGTCACATTTCTTATTTACAATTTAAATAATTACTTACATAGATACATTAATTCAATTAAAAGTCAACAATTTCATTACATATAATTATCACAAAATCATGAGCTATCAATCGTCATGAATGCAACAACATGCAACCTACAGCAATGGTTCATGTAGCTACAGTCGAGCCTTTCTGCGAGCACTACTAGCATGCTGTTAGCACTCCCCCGCACTTGACGCACTAGTGACATACCTCTCTTGCGCATTGTGGTGTAAAAACAATTTACACGTGCTTCTGCGAACATTATTGATGCGCTGCAAAAGCGAGGGAGCCCCACCAACATCCTAAACGCGTTGTTGAACAGGATACGGAGGGTCCCGTAAGATTTTCGAGTATAGTAGTTTCACGGGCTGCACGTGTAAAATGAAGTACAGTAAGCTCTAAAGAGAGTTATTTTGACGTCGGTTGAGCACCGTGCAAACCTGCGGATCACCATGTTAGCCCTGACCGAGAGCGCCCTCCTCTCCCGCTCAATGTCAGTGTCGTCTTTTAGGGTAGCTGTAACTATGGCTACGTTCCGGAAAGCGCCGAAATTACTCGCGGCGTTCGCACACCCATTCCCTTAAAAACCCACAGTCATCGTGAGCGAACTTGATACGTCATCGATGACGTCACTGAAAACGCTCACAACGCTTCCAAATCGTAGGTGGGTTTTCGCGGTCGTTTACAAGCTGTCACTGTCAAGCATCAAATGTATAGGATCGTATCAATTTTTGACAGAAATTATGGCGCGCTTTTCGCGACTGCGTAACCGTTCCGCTTGGGTTGAACATTGCAAGCATTTATTTTAACCGGAACGCTAAACCGGGGCGCAACAGTGAGCGTTGACGGCGCTTCCCGGAACGTAGCCTAAATGGCCTAGGTATTTAACAATTTCTACCTTTTGTAAAGGAAAAAAATAAAGAGCTTCGTCTACTTTTTAAACTTTTTGTGAACGAGTTCGCTCGAGGAAGTTCTGCCAACATACGTATTATTGTTGCCAACTATTAATTACAGGCACGTGAGTTTTAACAACTTAATATCTCGGGGTGAAGGGATCAGTGCAGTTCGTCAGTACTTGTGACCAAATGCATCTGGTTATAGGCAGAGATTACCGCGTAACTGATTGTTTATGGATGGGCTCGTTTCGTCTCATTATCTCGAGGGTTAAAGCTGAAAATCAGTGTTTGCTCCTTGAGCAATTTTATTCGCGTACCTTTTAAAAAAGTTGTTTCATAATAGCTTGTTTATATTTAAGATGTTATGTATAACAATTTTAATAAATCATGTGTGTATTGAAGAAGCAAATAAAATTTTCATCTATCTATCTAACATCAGCAGTGCAAGTACCGTAATAGCCTTTAAATTTGTCGAATCGCTAAGCTCGATAAATTTAAAGAATCGTATCGAACCATAGCAAGTATGGTAGTTATATCGACAACTTATACGATCGTCAAATTGTCGACAGTATATCGATTATTACGAATTGTTTGCATTCTACAATGCGTCCTTCTAACATTTGAAAATTTCTACGAGCATTTCGCTCTTCTACGATTAAAAGAAGGCCGAAGTCTATTTTTTATTGAATACTAGCTGCGCCCCGCGGTTACACCCGCATGATGATGATTAATTCAGCGCCCAATCTACCTCCATGTAAAAATATAAACGTATAAACATCCATTCATCCCTAAATACAAACTTTTGCGTTTATAATATAAGTAAGATCAAACGCCACTAAATATCCCCATCCCTGTCAATAAGCTATATCGAGGTCATTTTCAAAGCTGACAAAACAATCGTTAAAATCGATTAAATACACGATCTCAAACGTAATTTAACAGTTGCATGCTAGGGTTACCGTTATAATCGTAAAAACTTATCGAATTTGCCTACCGATTGCTTAATTAACTTATTAACTTAACGACAGGCCGGTTGGTGCAGTTGGTAGCACCCCTGCCTTCTGAGCCGCTGGTCCTGGGTTCAATCCCCGGACAGGTCAAACATTTGTGTGTATGAACATGTCTGTTTGATCTGTGTCTGGGTGTGTATATGTATTTAATTACTATATCAGTCATCAGGTTACCATAGCACAGGCTCTGCCTAGTTTGGGACCTGAAGACCTTTGTGTGGATGTAGACAAAAAAAAATTGTTACTTGTTACTTGCAATGATCAACACAATATCGATATAGCCAGTTTTTTCAAAGTATGACGAATTCAAGACTCAAATTTATCGATCGGTAAGTTTGGTTCTTGCACTGCAGGTAGGCCTCGTGGTTATACGGGAAACACATGACATAGAAAAAACTTTACTCCTACGTCTTATTTCAATTCGTAATTTTAAACTTATCCGGTTATAAGCCCATCTTCAAGTTTCTCGGTCGGTGCTCGACTAAACGAGCAAACCGAGATATTCGCCTACAGATTAAAAACCCCAGCCTCTTCAACTTGCGAAATTATCAGACTTCCAACTTTAAAATACTCAAGCTTCCTCAAATATCAAAGCTGGAGTTCATTTTATAACGATACTAGCTACGCCACGCTGTTACACCCGCGTGGTGATGGATAAGGGAATGATGAAAAGTATTCTATGTGTGAATCCAGTTCCTAACCTACCTCTTTATCAAATTTGAACAAAATTGGTCCAGCGGTTTGAGCGTGAAGAAGTAACACACATACAAACACACAGACAAAATTTCGCCTTTAAAAAAATTGGTGTGAATGCTGTTCCGCGACTTCACCTACGCATAAAATTACTATCCCGTGAGCTCTTATTTGTTTGTGTTTACGTAAATGTGAGGATATTAAATGCAAATCCACCACATTTTGGGAGTTCTCAAAAAACTGATCATATCCTACCATGGTATCCAACCATTCTCCACGTTGATCATTAATAAAGCAGTTTCATATGTCATTTTTAGCTACTTCCTAACTTTGCAATTCATAATGAGCCCATTTTGTTCCCACTGCTGGGACTCGAACCTTCCTCTCAGAGAGAGTAGTTAGGCCATAATCAACCATACGGGCAGTGCTTATGGTGGATAAGCTAGTGGCAATGTCGAATTTTTTCAGACCACCCGAAGTCCTTCGACATAGCCTAACGACTGGTTTCCTAAGACTAACAACCGGGACCGACGGCTTAACGTGCCCTCCGAAGCACGGAAGCGCTCAGATGAATAATGTCACTAGCGGTCACCCATCCAACTCCTGACCGCAACAAGCGTTGCTTATTTTGTTGATCGGTTATGATCGCCAAGTCAAGCTCCGCGAGCGCTTGAACTTTACGATTGCTTAATTAAAAATAGGTACCCAATTACAATAATTTCACCTACATATTCCAAATTCGTACGCCATTGCAAGCATCGTTAATATTATTTTTGCTATCTTATACCTATCCGAACGCACTTCTATCGATAGGGTTCTATAATATCTTAAAGAATCCTATAAATCAGTTCAGGTACTTACAGAAACAACATAGCAAGGTATATGTTAAAATTTTAATAATAATAGTAGGAAAGTACCTACTCGTACATTAGTTGTTGTACCAAAGTACCCAAAAAGAGCTATACCAATGTGGAAGTACTGCGGCGAGTTAGACAAGAACGCAAACTTTGAAAAAAGTCAAAGAAAGAAAAGTAGCATATTTGAAAGAAAAGTTCTTAGACATGACAGATATTGCCTTGATACCAATAATGATGGGAAAAGTTGCGAGAAAGAGACGAGCTGGTGGAAGAAATCATGGCTACGAAACATCAGGGAGTGGATAGGGGTTGCAGGTGCCGCTCAACTTTTTCGCCTCGCCAAGGATATAGATGACTACGGAAAGCTGATTGCCAACCTTCATTGATTGAAGAGGCACCGAAAGAAGAAGACCCAAAAGATATATCATAAGTATTACGTTTACTTACAGGGAAGGAAAAATATCTTAAACTCTAGACTTTATTTGATTTGAAAAGACTCTTCGAACCCGACATACTGAGCCATCGAACGCCTGTGCAGTGTGCATGCTTCAGAAATATCTTGCATCCTATCTCGTAGCGTGTTACTTCCTTATGACTTGTTGTGATGTCGAAACTCTGGAGGTGGTAGTTTTAAACTAACTTTCGACCTCCAAATGTTTTTTTTACAGTATCACTAGGTGATAACAGTCCTCGCAGTGATCACCTTTGGATAGGAACCACAACAAGTTTAACAAGATGAAACATCTATATACAGGGCGTCCCATTACTATGCAAAATGAAGGAAAAGTACCTTAAACCATTGTAGATTATTTGGTGGTAGAGCCACGCTGCAACCCCACAGCCAAGTGGGCCGGCACGACTGGAGTAGTACCACATAACACCGACGTGAAGTAACATAGCGTGCTATTGCGTTTTACTCGTTTTGTGGGTGGTTTCAGAGGCCTGATTCCCCCTTCCACGTCCTCCCTATCCTTCCCCGTCCCCCCCAGCCTCACCTCGTCTATCTCTTCCTTCCTATCTTCCTTCCTCAAAGGTCGACAACGCATCCTCGAGCCCTCTGGTATTGCGGATGTCCGTTATTGATAGTGTTGATGTCTGTGGGCGACGGTATCACTTACTATCAGGTGAGCCGCTTGCTCGTTTGCCAACCAATCCCATAAAAAAATATAGCATATTGAGTTAAAAGGAGGCCTTATTTAATTTTTTAAAGATAGTAATTCAAAGATTTTTTATAAAAATAGTTGCTTTGTTTGGGAATCGAGACGACTTAAATGTAAAAAAACAGCCACTTATTTTTATGATGCCAATCGAAAGAATGGACAAAAACTATTAATTCCTCTTTTGTAACATAGTATATCAAAAGAATTTCTTACATTTTATAAGCTATAGAATAGTTAAAGAACCAAAATGCGAGAAATTGTCGACATCATGGTCAGTCCAAGTTGGTTGATATTTTTTTTCGTATCATAATTAGCCCATTTTGTTCCCACTGCTGGGAATCGAGCCTTCCTCTCAGAGAGAGGAGTTGGGCCATAATCCACCACTCGGGCCCAGTGCGGCTTGGTGGATACGTTAATGGCCAACCGAGGTCGAATTTTTCAGGCCGCCCGAAGACCTTCAGCATAGCCTAACGACTGTTGTCATAAGACAAACAACCGGAACCGACGGCTTAACGTGCCCTCCGAAGCACGGAAGCGCTCAGTTGAATAATGCCACTGGCGGTCACCCATCCAAGTCCTGACCGCAGCAAGCGTTGCTTAACTTGTTGATCGGTTAAGATCGCCAAGTCAAGCTCCGCTGCAAGTGCTTCGCTCCGCTGCAAGTGCTTCGCTCCGCTACGAGCGCTTCGATTTTTTGTATAAATTCGCTTAATAGAATTTCAAATTAAGGTGTCTGATACGGAACACGATAGCGAGGGGGGGGTGGTTGATTTGAATAATTTCTCGGGTTTGAGACAGGATAAGGAAATCCCAGTATACATGCTAGTGGGGTACTTTATAGTACCCACGTGGCTAGCTACCAGCCTCAAAACTTAAAATCTACCGGGGCCGTACCCCTGACGGCGTTGTGAGCTCGCTATTCAAGGTATAATTTATAAAATGCTGGCCAAGTAAAGAAAACTTTTTCTTATGTTATTAGTTTTTTAGTGACGAAATGCACTGCGCCCGTGACCCTGATTATTAAGTTTCTCACAAGTCTGTAATTATGCCGGCACCCATCACATTACTGCGCACATTACTGCTTTGCTGTAGAAATAGGTACAAAGTACTTCCCTGGACGACCAAATTCACAAAGAGTTCTTCTGTTATATAACATAAGTATTAATACGCAATATCTATGCCTCAATATTCTATATACATAAACAAATCATACTGAAATGATTAAAAAAGGGTTGTCTGTAAAGTCGGATTACGGACGATAATTTTACTTGATAACGCCATAAGAAAAGCCGAACGCTTAGGCCGATCGTGCCTCTCTATCGCTTGTTCCGCGCTCTCGCTCGCACACTCGGCTCAGGCGGAACGTGACGAGGAGTCATACTTTTTCGTGGGTGCCGCCGGTGTTCATCGATTTACAAGACGACAAAATGACGTGGTTGCAACTTTAAAATACTATTTTTCTTTTTAATAAAGTGAAAAGAGTAGCCGATGAACCGGTTATGAGATAATGTAAATTTTTGCAGTAAAGTATGGGCCATCCATAGCATAACGCATCCATTTGCTCCCATCCCCCGTTCGAAGCCAAGTGGTGCATTTTCCGACGAGCGTCGTAAAGTGCTAAACTGTCACCGAGGGACATGCGGTTTTTCCACAAAATATATTCAGTTTCGCGCCATATTTGCATAAACCGAGCTTTAAGCTTAAAACTGATGTAAGCAAACTACGATGATTATGTGTCTCTTGGGGACGGAACAATGGTGTCGTAAAGCAGACGTCGTAAAATTCACGTACACTTATACTAGACACATATTTTTTAGATTTTTTTACAAAATGTTGTACGTATTATTTTATTGTATATTTTTTTATACGTATTAATTTTGTACAATTATTATCGTTTACCTTTTACGTTAGTAACGTTTTTGTCAAAATTATATTATTCATTTAAAATAGATATATTTTGTTAGTGTTCTGCATATGGAGCTCTGTCGATAAGAGACAAATGTTAGTTTTTTTTTTTTTGAAAATATTCTATAAGAAACCATAACCATAAGCGAAAATGTAGGATTCGAATGGTGAAAGAATTTTTCTAATCGGTCCAGTAGTTTTGGAGCCTATTCATGACAAACAAAACTTTCCTCTTTATAATATTATTATGTTATAATTATAATATAATATAGTTACAGTGTAACGGCCTTATTAATAAACTTGGCTTACACCCGGAGTAGTTAAAACATCTATCTGTCAATTTTTCGCTTGCAGTAAATGTCACGCGTGAAAGCAAGACAAAGCATGTTACGCCTAATACAGGTTCACGCAACGTTTATTAATAAAGGCCTAAGTGTAGAAGTGTAGACAAGAAAACAGGATTGACGTGAGCCTTACGCGATGTAAATGTCACGACGCATGGACCGTCCGGAGCCTTCTTCAGGATCTTGAGTGCGGTCCCGCCTCGGACATATATTATAATGAAATTATTATAATAAATAAGATATATATTATAAAATCTATATATAGGTAGATAATAAGATAAGTGTCATGTGAAATTTTGAATAAGTAGGCAAATGCATTATGAATGAAATTACAAGCATGGCGTCTATTTACCATCATTCGATTTACATAAACCAATTAAAAGCTCGTTGAAACAACACAATGGTCGAACCTTTGAAAGCACGACGCGTGACGCGTGACCATGCATAAAACCTATTATTTAGAAACCATACATAATACTTTACCGATTTATTTAGGTAATGGCATCGCCAAATACGATTTTGATTAACAAAAAAACATGCAAAAAGCAAACAGAGTTTGGGGACTGTCATAGAAGTGAAAACTAATGGCCGGTTTCAATAATCTATCTATCGACAGTTTTCCTTACTACGGATAAAAGTTTGACATAACGTCCATACAAATAGTGTCAAATATCTAACTCTAGTAGAGTAAACCATGGATAGATAGGTTATTGAAACCAGCCGTAAGTAACTTGACGCGTTCGGTGACGATGACGCGAGTTCCATGATTTATGTAGTGAAGTGTATAAGTGTATAAGTTACAATACTTTGCGTAATAGTTGCTCAAAATAAATTATTATTATTATTCTCTTTATAATTTTTTTATCACAAATTTCATCCGGTCCTTTACAAAGGCATAAGTGGGGCTGTAGCCAACACTTAGAGGCCTGTTTAGTATAAAATATCATATATCATCATCATCATCCCACATTCGTCCACTGCTAGACATAAGCTCAGGTCTTAGCGAGAGAAAAGTT
Organism: Selenia dentaria; assembly: GCA_917880725.1. NCBI lineage: Eukaryota > Metazoa > Arthropoda > Insecta > Lepidoptera > Geometridae > Selenia > Selenia dentaria. The sequence continues at coordinate 27,251,220 of OU862893.1, forward strand.
CTACGTGCCGCGCAAAATCCGTGAGTCCATTGAGATTAGTAAGAGATCAAACTTCAATCGAGACGGAGGATGGTTCTACCACATGCTTGGAAGCCTTGCCTTTCTCAGCCAAGCTCATTCTAATGCAAATGATGTGTCTGGTGCAGATGTAGTGAGCTCTTTTTGCTTGGACGTCTCCTCACATACCAGCAGGCGCTTCACCAGTGACGACGATCAAGAGGGTTCACACCAAGACGCGCCGACCCAACATAATGTATCCCGCCCCCCGCACCAACCTCTAACATAACGAGCGCTACGAGCAGCCGCCCGCAGTGCTAAGCGAGACGTCATCGACGCGGGCGTCCCGAACACTCCTTGAAAAAGGCCACCGAATGTGGTCGAAACTATAGTCGGACCTATCCGATAAATATTACGTGAGTAATCCCGTATTTTTAATTAATAATGCTGGACATAAGCCTCTCCTAAAGTACGCCACAGAGCTCGGTCTTCAGCTCTCTGCATCCAGTTACTGCCAGCCGCCTTCCGCAGGTAGTCTCTCCACCAGGCCGCAGGCCGTCCTACACTCCGTTTGCCTAAACGTGGTCTCCACTCAAGAACTCGTCTACTCCAGCGGTCATCGGTTCTTCGTGAAATGTGACCAGCCCATTGCCACAAATTCAAATTCAAATTTAAATCAATTTATTTGCCAGAATGTAGTTTACAAATGTGGTCACAAATGTATGATGTTAGAATAATATACATGGTTCAAGTACATTCTACCACATAAAATGGTGTGCAAATATGTATTTTTAACAAACTATTGTGTTATATAATATGTATACACCTTGCCTCACTCTACGTCACCATAATTTGATATTTTTTGGAAGCAATTACAATAACATTACATTAAATCATTAATAATAGGATATATAATTAATTAAAAATAATGTCAAAAAAGAAATACATAATTTGAAAGACAATAAAATTCCGTTAAGGTCGTATACGATAAAATAAAAAAATAATAAATTCTAATTTTTCATCATATTCGGTCCTAACATAATTATTTCAGCTCATTTTACCATTAATGTCACAATACTTTGTCAATAACTTAATCTATCTTAATCTTCAGTTACCTACACGCGTTAAATTCCATATATTCTTTTACACTATAAAAGCAATTATCGCTTAGCCATTTGTAAAGTTTTGTTTTGAATATAGGTAAAGGTAAGTCTTTTAATGTATTTGGCAGCTTATTATACACCTTAATAGCATTTACAAAAGAATTTCTTTTAAAAACTTGTAGATTACATTGTGGTATGTACAATTTGAGTTTGTTTCTGACAGTTGCATTTCTTGTCACAACATCTGCATGTTTCTTAAAATGTTGTGGATGTTGTCGAACAAAGAGACATAACTCCTTACATACATGCATACTTACGTACATGCATGCTAAAGGCAAAATTTTAAACTTTTTAAATAAAGGTTTACAACTGTCCATGAACCAGGCTCCACAGTTGGAACGTACACATTTTTTTTGAATTCTAAAAGCTTTTCGACAGTTACCGCAATACCCCACAACAAAAGACCATACGAGAGCACTGAAGAGACGTACCCATGATATGCACTGAGAGCTGCCTCTGTGGATACTGTTAGTCTCAATCTCAGCCACTTCAGCTTGCTTATACTTTGAGCTATGTCGACTACTTGGTTCTCTGTCAGCTAACTTCATTAAGAATATTATCCTTCAGAGAAACCCCGAGCATAGCTCCCTCCATAGCTCGCTGAGCGACCTTAAATTTGTGGACTAGTCCCACAGTGAGTGTCCAAGTTTCAGCTCCATAGGTCATGACGGGTAGGACACACTAATTAAATACTTTCGTGTTTAGGCACTGTGATATGGACGACGTGAAGACTTGACGAAGCTTGCCGAATGCTGCCCAGCCCAACTGGATTCTTCTGTTGGCTTCCCTCTCAAAGTTGTTTCTACCTCATTGCTAATTTGCCCAATGTAGACATACTCGTGGACAACCTCGAGAGTTATACCATTGACGATAATCGGTTCCGGGTTAACGAGATCCTTAAACATACAAACATAAAATATACAATGTAGTATAAAAAACAGCATTTGGGATGACGGTGACATGGATTATATATTACAAAAATGGGTATAAATACTCGTAACAAGGCTATTGATATGATTTTATTAGTGATAAGAAGATAGTGGGCTATGGAAGAGACTACGGCATCTGCCTATTTCAGTCTCATTATAAAATTTTTGGGCAGGTGGTGATTTGCCACCCACTAAACGGTCACGCCATAAGGGTCACGCCATCAATGGTGACAAAAGGGGTAACGTTGGTGTGGATGGGTAAAGAGTGTTGAGAGGTGTGCTGCGGTTTCACTAGAGCGCTACTACCGGCGTTATGCCCTTTAACACTTTCACCTTGGAGTTTTTTGTTACTTGCTCTTGCGTCTCTACCCCCAGACGGCCAATTAAGGCAAGCCGGGGGGGTTATGGGTCTCATTTAGCCCCAATGAGAATCAGGGTCCGCGGTGTCGCCACTCACTGCCCGCTCGCCACAAAGCCGCCCCTGCGGTTTTATTATTATTAATTATTAAATTATATTGTATTAAACTAAATAATATTATATTTGTTATAAAATTACTATTATTAATTATTATTCAAATTTAAAACATTTTTGAAATTGGATAAATACCTTTTCTATATTGCGATATTGTTTCAAGGTTCTAAACACATGTTAGCAATACTTTATAACGTGTGAGACCGAAGGGTGCCCTGTGGAACCGGCGAGATTTATGGCGGTCAAAGTATCCTAACTGTGGGTTAAATGTCGATGTAAATAACAATTGATTAAGTTTATACGCCTTTAATGGTGTCTTGAAACGTATGGTATTAGTGTGTACTTATTTACGTTCTAATTGAAGTAGATAGATAAGACAGGGAGGGAAAAGGTCCAAAAACGGGTGCCATTCATTTTATTTACTTCTTTCTCCTAGATTTGTGTTTTCTTAGGTTCTGACGGGATCATCAACCCTTATCGTTCGTGACGAGTGTAAGGAAACTATATAAAATCTTGAAATGTTATTTTTGTATTTTCCTCGTAACTCATCCTCTAAAGTTTTAGTATTGCATCCATCGATTTACTAGAGCTTGACTTAAAACAGTTACTTATTAATTTTACCAGTTTAGACTTTTATACGTATGTTAAAACCTTTGCCTAAATCTTTTTCTTCTTCTCTTCTTACGGTGCCATCTCCTATCGGAGGTTGGCTATTATTAAGGTTACTCGGACCTTAGAAGTTGCTGCCCGAAATAGCGACCTGTTGCTCATGTTAAACCACGTCCGGAGATTATTGAGCCATGAGGTACGTCTACGTCCTTGAATTTTACCCTGCATGATCAGTTGTCTTTCTTCAAAGAAAAAATCTTTTTATATGACTCTAATACTGAATTTTAAGTAACTAGCTATCGAATGTTATGAGAAATGCCATCACAGGTAGTTCATCCATGGGTTGGTCAATCGCGATAATAAAATAATCCAAGCGGACGAAGTCACGGACAGTGGCTTGTTGTCAATAGATGTCCAAGCTGGAGATATTGGTACCGATTCACTTGTTCAAAAAACTAAACTAATTAGTGACCTAAAATGTAATTACAGTAGTCCTTATTCTATTAACACTAAAATCCAAATTCATGTAACACTTAGAATAACATTTCTAAAAATACGATTATATTCCATTCTATTTTTGGTATTTTTACGTTAGTTTAGCGCGTATTACGTGACGACTAATCTGTCTTTAATATAATGAAGTTGAACGGAATTATCTAATTTTAGTGCTGTCGTTCGGTTGTGTTATACTAATTTGGATTTTAGCCTAAACTGAATCAGAACTGCCATAATATTTAGTTTAGAGAATGCTTACAGAATCGACACCAATAAATACAAATAATAAGAATGGCACATTAAAATACGTATTATGGAACAAAAAAAAGACCTAAAAAAACACCTTCAAAGCTTGACCAACTACCGCAGAATAAACTCATTAAAAACCTACCTAAAAATCGGGCGTCTCTACAATTTAATTGAAATAGAGTTAATTATCTCACTCTCTGTCAAAACGTGCAGAATCCAAATCAATATTTCAATATCCCTTCGCAATTCGCATACTCATTGTAAAGGTAGCAACTGTGAGTAAGATGATCTGAAACTTTACGCATGTAACCACTCCCTAAGGAACACTAGATTTATGACGATGAGAAATCAGAAATGAGAAAAGTGCCAAGAAGATCGTTGTCGATGACGACCTATTCGACACAAGGCTTCGGAGTCTAGAGGTCGTAAGTCTGGAAGTTTTTTTCGGATTCATAATTTATTCATTCATTCATTTCATTGTTGAGTGCGCCTCGGAATTTCATATTTTAATCCCAACAACACAGAATTATTATGCGTCATCGTTACATTGTAGATTATATAGTATCTACCATTATATGACATACTAAGAGCTTCTTTTTAATTTTATCGCGAACAAACAAAGTTTTTAATCACAATCTATGCTGAATATTAATAATAGGCTTCTTAAGGCGTGGTCCAACCCCAATTTTAAAATAATCTACGATGCTTTACGTAAGGTTGAAATCGCTTGTTAGATTGGACGATGTAATGCGAAAATGCCTTAATTTTGTACGTTTTCTTTATATTTTTCGATATATACTAACAGAATCGAAATAACTGCTGGTTATAACTTTAGTACTATACGTTGGCTATGTATTACCTAAAAAATATATAGTGTTATTGCTGAAAATTCTGAGAGTTTCGACGTGAAAGTTTATTTTTGTGGACCTATTCAGGATTTTTTTCCGCAGAAAGAGAGTTATATTTATGAATTCTATTCGGTTATTACATTTTTCCTATCCCTTTTCTAACCTGAGTATTTTTTTCATAATATATTATCGATCTGTTTTGTTACACTAGGTGTTTAAAAATTCTGCTTTTTACTATTATCAGGATACGAGCGCGTCTTAAGTAAGTTAGTGTTGTAAGCTGCGGACGATACAAGTAATCTATACCAGCCTAAGTCGCGGGCCATTTGTCATTAGCTCGGTAAGATTCGCCCAACCCCGCTCTGCCGCCGCCTGTGCTATATTATCGATATATTTTGGATTTCATTTGCCGAAAATTACCTCATAATTTGGAAAAACTAGACCCGTAGGTAGGCTAAGCCAGCAACGTACTGCACATAAGCAAATAGCGTAATTTTTGTATGATGTCACGAAAAGCCTTTGCTAAAACCAGTGCTACTCACTCATAGAGAGCTGTGAAACAAACTCATGCATCATGTAACCACAATGTTTATAGATTGGCAACAACTAGCTTATCAGTTCTTACTCCTGTTAATTTCCTCTTTTTCTCTTATGATCTGAATTTAGTATGGAATGGAGCTGGAAAGTGGTCCAAGGAACTTCTCAACTACGCAAAATAAGCTTGTCGTGTTTTGACTTGCAGTACCAATTACGATTTTACAAAACTTGCCTTAAAACTATAGATGCAAACAAGTACAATTTGAAAAATTGAATACCGACTTCCATTCTATTCAGTTATTGGAGTGTAACTCAAAAACTACTAGACCGACTTTGATGAAATTTAAATGGGTGGTCCCATTTAAATTTCATCAAAATCAACTTATGCAATTATAATTATTTAACCAATGCCATCTAGAGGCGAGTTGCTGAACTAAAGAGACAAGCGTGATATTTCAAAAAGTTTAAAAGTTCTGCTATTTATCGATAGATGGAGTCGAAGTGGGGGGTGTTTTCGTTACGGAATTTCTGGATTCGGTCTCCACGCTCAAGGCCCGCGATAGAAGCTATGCAATAGCTTAAAAATACAGTCGAATTGAGTACCTCTTCCTTTTTGGAAGTCGCTAGAAAGGAGGGCTATTCCACTAGTCCCTACCAGCGTAGCCATCCTGATAGGGAAGAGTGGATTTTTCACCTATATCTACTGGTAGGGATTCATGGAAATTTACTTCCACCTATCCCAACTAATTAGTTTTGTTAATATTAGGAAAATCTTTAATAAAAGTTTTTGTTACATTTGATTAATTACACACAATATATTAACGTAATTTTTCTACTCTTTATCCCACGTCTACTTAATCTGTTATTAACTGCATCTGAATATAATGTATAATGTCGTCTCTTAATATATATCTACTGTTAATATCTTTATTTTCAAAATATAAAAATGCGGGACGGTTACAAAAATAGCGATAAATTTTAAATACAAACTAACCTAAAATTTATTTTATTGAGAGCCAGTCGAACCTTTTATTTATTTCTAAAATGGCCAATGTACATGCAGTTTTTACTTACTACAATTTTAGTACCTATTTTGTATTGCGACAACGAGCTGTTAAACATGCCAAACCGTATAACAGCTGCATAAACAGCTCGGTGGCAAACAATGTGGCTTATATTTTAAAAAGACTGCTCCGTTAAATAATCAACCTACTTTTCCAGGGACTGCAACGTGTGGTAAAATTTTTCAAAAGTTATAGCATTTTTAATAAGGTCGTCTTTTTCCCTTGCGGACCGGAATATATTTCTTGAAAACCTTATTGATCTCTAGTTAGGTACTGCAGAAATTGTAACAAATCTAATACGTCGAAGATACCCTCCCATCTTTACCGCAAAGGTGAGGTTTGAGGTGCGCCGACACATGTTAACGATCCGTAACACGTGTAAGATCCACACCCCAAGGAACGCTAGATTTATGACGGTCTAACTTTCAAAACAAATGGTGGCTAACAGTTGGGAGTGTTCCGATGTTTTATACGTCTTGTGGAACATTTAGTAGTACTTTGTAAATATCGGTAGCATATAGTTTCGGATTGGAAATACTAGAGTTCTAACTGTAAAATCTTTTGTAAATATTGATTAATGGTATATCTGTGATTTCTCATTGTTTCTTTACCAAGAAAAGTAAAGGCTTCGCAAAAACTTTAGGTCTGTTTATTAGTAGTGGTTGGCAGTCATAGTTTAATTCTTTTTTGCTCATTGTTTATCTGAATCTGTTCTCTGTTATTCAGCTTATCTTTGCATTTTTAGAGAAAAACAAAAACATCCTCGGACTGGAATTGAATCCGCAACTTCGAACTATCCGTGTGAGACGTGTGTGTTTTCAGCTCTTTTTATTCCGGTCCATTCTTAAATGTTACAGCTACAGATTGTTTTCAGTAGTATAACTACTCGGTGAAAGTTTTTAATTTGATTTGAGTTATATTTATGATAACAGATTGAAATCTTTATTTTAGTTCGGTAATTTGTTATCCCACTATCCCATTAATCCCACTAATATTATAAATGTGAAAGTTTGGATGGATGGATGCATAAATTAATATTTGTTGCATTTGATGCATAAACTAAAAAACGGCAGATCGGCAGAACGGATCTGGATGAAATTTGGCACAGATATAGATTACAGTCTGGAATAACACATAGGCTACTTATCATTATCATCATCCATCACCACGCGGTTGAAAAAACGTAATATTCTTGGACACAGCATAGACAAAATAACAATATGTCCGCCTACGACAAGATCGTAATGATGACAGTTCTGTCAAAGTTTGTGTAAGTTTCTGATAGCTTAATCAATAGGACGCTACCATTTTCACTTTCACGGGTGATGAAATGTATTGACAGTTTTTTCCATGGTGATTAATTTTATATCTGTATGTACGTAGGTACTGTATTTTATTATTAGTGTTTACTGATTGATTTACTGAGTACTTAAATTTACTCATATGATCAGGTAAATGTTTTATGCCATTTTAGTACAAAGATAGATATGGTTTTAGAAAAGATAATACTCGTAAGCTACTCGAAGTACTTGTTCTGCGCAGACGACGTCAGAGCATCAGCTAGTAAAAAAATAAAAGGCAGTCTCTGTATTAAATTTTTGTAAACAGAATACAACCCGAACAAAATCGAAGTACTTTTTGATAAACTGTTCTTAATTTCAAATAATAATGCATACAAATTAAATCCGTTTCCAAAACAACTGAACTAAATTTGAACTATACAATAATTGAACTAGTTTTAAGCTTGAGAAAGTTAGCTCAGCGGGCCAAGTTTACAAATATCGTTAGGGTGAAAACCTACTACCCAAACAATACGCAGCAACATCTTATTAGGTGCAACTTGTGGTCGATTCTATCTACCTATATGTTGTGAATTTTAGACACATCCTTTTGATGTTTCGCTGTGCTACGCCTACTAAGGGATAGGTACGACCACAAGTTGCACCCAGTAAGATGTTGCTGCGTATTGTTTGATTAGTAGATTTTTATTGCACATAAACTTTTAAATAAATATTGTTGAAGTAAATGAAAGAGCATACGTTTTTTCATGCCATGGCAAATTATAATAATAATACTTAAGTTATACACTTCATGGATCTAAACATTTTTATTACAACTTTTATTTCATAAATGTCAATATACATAAATGAGTCACTAATTACATAAATAAACAAACACATCAGTCAAAAATAAATCAATTTAATAACCGACCCCGTACTGTACCCAGTGCAAAGGTGACCATGACGATGGCTGCATTTCCGCGCTGGATGGCTATGGCTAACCTTTGCACCAGGAACGAGCCGGAGCGGGAGTCGCCGGTTTTAAACTATATCGGATCTAAACTATACTATTATATTTAGACCAATACTCTGCTATATTATTATGTACTATAATATGCAAATAGAGAGCTAAAATTGGACGCTCGACGGAGTGCCTCGGTGGCTTATTGGGCAACAATCGTTAGGCTTTTCATTGACATGGGTTGGCCAATAACCTATCTAAGCCACAATAAGCCCGCGTGGTAGATTATGGCCCAACTCCTCTCTCTGAGTTTTGTTTTTTACCTCTGCGAGGATGGCTTGAGACTCAGCAGTGGGTATATAATGGACTGTTTATGTAATATACGGGACAATTATTGTGTTTTATTTTGGTGGGTTTTAACCCTCTCAGCCGATATATCATTTTCACGGTTTTATACAAGTTAATTTTCATAAATTCAAACTTAACTTAACGTTGCATAGGGTTGCCGTAATTCAAGATAACTTAAGATTTAGCTACGTTTTAGTGCGGCTAAGTCAGAGTTAAGTGCTTAGTTAAGGTCCAGCAGTAAATCGAATATTCCTTCTGAGAGCGGTTTTAATTTCATTAGACCTTACTTAGGATGGATCAATGTAACTCAGAATGAAAATGTAAGTACTAATAGAGCTGCTAAGTTGTAGGGGTTGCTACTTAAGTGCTTTGCTAACAACGTCTTTGATCTGGTTAAATACCACATGAGCTCTTACAGAATATGATCCCCATTTAGCCATGAGCTTAGCTGTAAGGGATTAATAACTGACCGAGCGAGCGAAACGGCTCTGAATTAACTGGCCAATTTGACTTTCTTCTGTCGGTATGTTTGTTAAGTTGTAGGTATGTTGGTCTTCCTGTACAGGTCGCATTTTATAACCGATCTTGATGAAACTCGGTTTACATGTTTCATGGTATTTTTTTTATGTGATAGGTTTGCAAACGAGCAAGCGGCTCACCTGATGGTAAGTGATACCGTCGCCCGCCGCGTTGCTGACCTTTGAGGAATGAATGATGATAGAAAGGAAGAGATAGAAGGGTTGAGGGGGGAAGGAGAGGGAGAATAGGGAAGGGGCGAATCGGGCCTCCAGAAACTCCCACAGACCAAGTGAGACGCAAGCTATGTTACTTCACGTCGGTGTTATGTGGGAGCGTGGTACTTCCCCGGTCGTGCCGGTCCATGCAGCTGTGGGGTTACAGCGTGGCACTACCACCGAATGATTACATCAAATATTTATTTGTTTTCGGCGATTTTTGAGTGGGAGAGGCTACTTTCCCAAAAGGGAGGAAATTTTCTGCGGCGCCATTTACTGATAGATTTCGGTAAGATTTGGTGGACGTATTATATACCTGATTTTAAAGAGGTATTTTGCATATGAGCATAATTGATCTAGTAATTGCCGAGATCAAAGGTTATGAAGTTTAAAAACTGAACGATTTCGGTAATATTCGGCAATAACATTTAGTCGAACAACAAATTGTATCAAATTTGGTCAAGGTTATGTCGACAAATATTCGTAAAATTTTAGCTGCATTTCGATGTCGTCGTTTTCTTACTAGTACTATCAAGTTAACATAGGTGGCGACTGCGTCGAGTGGCGAATTTTCAGAATCGCAGTGATGAAATTTTTATAATTAGTTCTATGGCAACAGCTTCGAACTTTTTTTTTATCGTGGTGATAGGATTTTTACGAATTTACTATTCAATTTTTTTATTGAATTAATTTAGTAAATCACGTTCGTTCTCGTTGCAAATTGGTTCTGTTCCAATAAACTGAAATAAGTCTACTAGTTTATAACAAAAAGCTGATAAGGCGCAGTCTAATCGCTAGGTCTACTATTCGCAGAACTTCAGGTATATATGTATTTTTAACGCAATTTAAGTGTTATGACGGTTAAGTGTTTCGCCTGATGTTAAGGCGCGGTCCAATCCTAATTTTAAAATAATTTTCGATGGTTTACATAAGGTTGAGAATTGCTTACCAGTATGGACGACGTAATGCGAAAATTCAATTGAATACGTGCTAATACTTTTTATATATATTTCGTACAATCAAATGATTATTTTTTTATGATAAAGGAGTCCATAGTTCTCTTGTAAATTTCATTGGAAATTGGAATATGATACATTTTTTGATATATATTTGCCCATAATTGAATAAAAATGCTTTTTCCCACGAAGCACGTAAAAAAATGCAAAATGTAGGGAATGTTGCCGATTTTTTTCTATCCAGCCAAGTTTGCTCAATCGTGTATTCAATTTGCACTACGTTTTTTTTGAACTTCGATTATTAGGTTTAAGCGTCAAAAAACTAAGTTTTCGCGAAGTCGAATCATGAAACTTGGAACTCATTTCGCCTTAATCATGACGCTTGCCCATGACTGTTGCGGTACCACCCAATACTTAGAATTATTGTATTATTGCGTAGCGCTGCAGCTTTTTCCACGGCATTCACAGCACAGTATTTCTTTACGTCAATCGGTAAGGGCACTAGCAAGTCGCTGGCTTGATGTTAAGCCATTAAACCGTGACTCTACCCGATAACAGTTCAGTGGCATGTTCTACTATATGTACGACTTTGACTTTGACATTGCATTACGCTCGTCACCCCGAGGCATAAAATGTTAAATCTCTTGCCCTGTAATTTCGCTGGAAACATTGCCTTTCAATAAAACACAACAATGTTTGCACACTACTGCTTCACGGTTGAGTTACTGGCAAACGTACTTCCCAATGCGGACTTCGCATAAGTCCTAACACTACAATTGAGCACCATTAATTCGCATCCAAACATCTGGCTCTGCGGTGGTAGCAACTAAGACTGCCTCTTGGACCGAGGCTTACCGGTTAGCAAGTTGGGTTTCCTCTCCTTATAAAATTCGCATCCCGATGGTAATGGAGTAAGTATTTTATAGGAAGGTGTATGGATTAACGTGAGACTTACATATCACCCATTATGTTTCCACTGCTGGGACTCGAGCCTCGCAAAGAGACGAGTTGGACCATAATTCACCACGCGCGCTCCTTTTGGTGGATAGGCTAGTGGCCAAACCATGTCGAAGTTTTCTGGCCGCCCAAAGGCCTTTAAACCGACAGCTTTACGTGCCATCCGAAGCCCGGAAGCGCTCAGTTGAATAATGCTACTAGCGGTCTTCCATCCAACTCTAAACAACTCCAAACCGCAGCAAGCGTTGCTTAACTTGTTGATCGGTTAAGATCGCCAAGTCAGGCTCCGCTGCGACTTCACGTGAGACATATATACGCTTTATCGATATTACGATCGACCGTTGTTTAATTGCAATTGTATGATGTAAACTAGAGTATCCAGCTTTAAGGCGCTGTCAGCTGCTAGCGCGTGCGGACGTCGGAGAAACCAAGCATTTGCGCCTTGTAAAAACGTATATAATTCATAAAATAAGAATGTTCATTATTAAATAAAAAACTAATCCTCCAATGCAAAAATTTCTATTTTATTACATGTATTTAGTGTCAAATACAATTGTGAATAACGAGAAAAACTGTTGTAAAGTGAAATAAGTGGTATGTTTGATATTATTGTAAATGTACTCAAGTATTTTAAAATATGTTTTAAATTCCGTCAATGTGTTACTTACTTAAAAGTCTTAGAAATGTCATATATTTTTTGTAATTTTAAGTAAATCACTTTTTATGATATAAACTGCTTTAAAAACCCTCCTTTTTAGCTTCGTCAGGAATTGTCAGCACCTTAAAGTTATACGTAGCACTGAACTGCTTTCGTTACCGTTTGATTCTTGTAGATCTGGACATGCAATTCCATTGGCTATAATGCCCTTGAGGCTAATCGGTAACCCTCTAAGGTAAGTTATGGTATCGGTGGGCCTAGCACGAATAACTGCGTAAGTGTAACTGTGTAAGTGTGTATTGTTTACGTGAAACAGTACAAACTGTCATTTATCTAGGGCAACTGTGACACAGATAACTCATAGTTTGTAGCAGAAGTGTGACAAGTTGACGCTTTCGATACGAATACTTTTTCGCAAATTGTTTGTGCTACGGCCACTGAAGCGATGAAAGCTCGGAATGTAAGTAAGTAGTAAGGGTCAGAATAAATTTGATATTATATTTGAAATATATAATCAACATTTTCTATTTTATTAATATTGTATTGTAAATATTTTAAAAATAGGTTGGGTAAAAAAAGCGATCCTTGTAAAACCTAACACACCTGTACGTCTAAGTAAATATTTAGGGTTGAACTTATGTAACATTACATTTTCATACAAAAGTTCAGGCACAATTTTGTTGGGGAAATTCCACATTTCGGTAGATAACAGCAAGTTGTTTATTCAGTGTACATCCCGAGGCAAACGTCAGACGACCTCATCAGCATACGCTTATACAAACAGAATCTAAGCTACCGCAATTTCTACAACCTTAGGTATGCACTATCACAGATGTAATTAGGGTATACATACATCACAATATTGTAAATGTGGAAGTTATGAAGTATTTTTGTTACGCAATCACGCAAAAATGGCAAATTGATTTGAGTGAAATTTTATAGTGGTGTAACCTGTTAGACTGGTTCAGTAATTAAAAATTAAAATATTAGAAATAATTCTAGCCAAATCACAACAAGTGTCGCCATCTAGGTGGAAGTATTACTAGCTCGAAGACACCCACGTCACAGAGGGCGCTATTGCTAATAAAGCAAGTATATAGTCACCTGTGTCTAAGAAACAAATAGAGAGGTACTGTACTGTACTTTCTGTCCAAAACTGGTTTTAATATAATTCCTCCCGCAATTTCAGCCCTCCGTATCTAGAACAGCTTTTAAAATTACCAATCAATAATTATGTCTGCTCAGATATTTTGAAAGTTATATCATTATAATCCATGAGCTTTCTAGCAGTCCAGTGTAGTTATTAGAACACTGAAGTGATTATAGTTGATCACTATCTATATCATTATAAGTAGGTATATTGTATAGTTACTATAAAGATTTTACTCATAAATTCATATAAATAGGCCTAGCATCACCAGTATTCACATGCTAATCTAATAAATGAAAAATATTATAACGTTTCACTAAAATAATTACAAAGACAAAGTTACTATTAAATAACAAATTCTAAAAATATTACATATTACTATAAAACTAATTTTCTAAAATAACTTTTAATATACTAAAAATATTAACATTTTATATTGGATTGCTAGTTTTATATCCAACTGACATCTACCGTCCTTCGGAAGGTATATCCTTTGCGTCCTAGATACGTAAATATACGTTAGTTTCATTCATAAATCCTTTGTTTTAATTATCACGTATAGGAAGGATTAAGGATTAAGCCGTCTGTCCCAGTTGTTTGATAACAGTTGTTATTTTATGTCGGAGACTTTCGGGCGGCCTAAACATTTCTATAACGCTGTGACGCGTGTTGAACATTATACCCCCCACTCGTTCCTTCTCGAGAAATGTTCTAGTCCCAGCAGTGGAAAGGTAATGTTAAGTTTATGCTTCCTAGTACGGAAGCCTATCGTGGATTCAGCCAGCTTAATTTCAACTTGCTCTTTTGATATGGTTTGAAACGATATAGGTTTGCGATGCATGATTATTGGGAGCTTCTTCTTCTTCTTCTGCTCGGGGTGCCATCTTCTAATGAAGGTCAGCGATCATCATTAAATTTGAACCCTCGACACAGCAGCTCTGTTGCAATTTGAACCCTCGACACAATTGGGAGCTTCGGACCGTAGTAGTATATTCAATCGAATCCAACCCTATCACCAACAATTCTTAAAGCTTAGTCACTGTTTTGTAGTGTAACTTCATCCCGTATGTAATAAATTAAAAACATGTTGTGGATTACAGCCGTCCACTCTTATTTTGACTGTCAACTAAGTTTTATCCGTCGGCTTCGCTCTCAAGAATAATAAATTACAGAAGGGCAATTTCGTTGATCCTTAATTATTAGTATTTTAAATCCAGTCTTTTTAAAAGGCGCAAGTGGGGATATAGTCAACACTTAGAGGCCATTTAGGTAAATACACTATAGTGTATACATTCAGATACATTTGGGATGAAGCGTAACATGTTTGATCTGATACATAAACAGATAAAATGGTAGGGTTTGGTTGAATAGTACACCTTTAACTTGATTAAAAATTAATAACTCAATTTTAATATATTTTAGTTCCTGCTGGTTACAATTTTGTGTTGATAGTTAATTTGTGGCTTTTGTCTGGTTTGGTAAATAGGTAGGTATAACGATTTATGAAGGCTTTGAAAAACTTTTGAAAGGTTTCTCGGCAGTCAAATTCAAAAAAAGTCAAAGTCAAAGTCAAAAGTCAAAATCATTTATTCAATTTAGGCCTCAGAGACGCACTTATGAACGTAAATGTTTCATTATTATGTACTTTAAAGACTACCGCCGCGTTCCAAAATATATAGAGCCTACAGAGAAGAAGCGGCAAGAAACTCGGGGCCATTCTTTTTATATAGATGTAAAAGATAGGTAGGAAGGTAGATAAAGTATAAGGAAGCTTTTGTTGACTTTAATACTATATCATTATTGACTTGACAGGCCGGTTGGCGCAGTTGGTAGCACCCCTGCCTTCTGAGCCGCTGGTCCCGGGTTCGATCCCCGGACAGGTCAAACATTTGTGTGCATGAACATGTCTGTTTGAGCTGTGTCTGGGTGTGTATATGTATATAAGTATATATGTCAGGCCTCAGGTTACCATAGTACAGGCTCTGCCTAGTTTGGGACCTGAAGACCTTTGTGTGGATGTTGTCCCATATTATTAAAAAAAATAAATTATTACGTAGTTTCGTTTTGTATCGGAGTTTTAGATTCCTGATGATATTCGAGTTATTTATAAATTACACTAATTATAAAGTATTTACATCATCATCATCTCAGCCGTAGGACGTCTGCTGAACGTATGCCTCCCCCAGAAATTTCCAAAAAGACCGGTTGGCAGCCTGCATCCAACGTCGTCCTGCTACCTTTGTCAGGTCGTCAGTCCACCTTGTTAGTGGACGACCTACGCTGCGCTTGCCTGTCCGTGGTTTCCACTCCAGAACCCTCCAGCCCCATCGGCCATCTGTTCTGCGTGCTATGTGGCCTGCCCACTGCCACTTCAACTAGCTTATCTTCTGGATTATGTCGGTGACTTTAGTTCGTCTACGGATCTCCTCGTTTCTGGTTCGATCACGTAGACAAACCCCGAGCATATCCCTCTCCATAGCTCGTGCGACTTTGAGCTTGCTTATAAGGCCCATAGTACGAGACCACGTTTCAGTGCCATATGTCATCACGGTAACACACATTGATCAAAGACTCTTGTCTTGAGGCACTGAGGTATTTTTGACGAGAAGAGTTCTTGAAGTTTCCGGAATGCTGCCCAGCCGAGTCGGATTCGACGATTGACCTCTTTCTCAAAGCTGGACCTGGCTAGTTTGACGGTCTGTCCTGGGTAGATATGGTATAGATAGGTATGGTATTGCATTATGTACGTGTTTTTACGTAATGGTGCTAGTTTAACGTAGTGAGGATATTGACTGTTAATTGCTCCCTTTTCTTAAGATGAACCAATGTCAGTTTTTGGCTAACCCCCCTTTAGCTAACTCGGCAGACCGCAACTTCTGAGCGATCCCAAGGGCTTTAACACAAAGCTAGTCTAATCCGCCTTAAGCATTCCACGAACGGATTAAACGTTCCATCAGTTTACAAACATCAATTAGAGGCCACTCCACTCATGTTACAAGTAGAGATAATAGTCAAAATGTACGAAATAAATGGTGACACTTTGTTTGATTGCGAGCCAATAAACTATCAATAAATCCATCCTGGCTAGCGAGGAACCCTTTTGACCCTCCTTGTCGAAGTAAATGATGGTTCACCATTGACGTCAGTCAGCGTATTCCACCACGGAGGAGCTCAAACAAAATCGGTTAGTGTCGTGCGTCATAAAAATACCATATTACGTATACATATCGAATGTGTTACCCTCCACTCCTACAGCAGAGAATAAGCCTAACCCCAGCTATAGGATAGGATAGGATATTTGTATTTTTAATATTAGTTTGATTAATCGGATTAATCAAACTAATGGATAACACATATTCATATTCATATTCATATTCATATTCATATTCATATTCATATTCATATTCATATTCATATTCATATTCATATTCATATTCATATTCATATTCATATTCATATTCATATTCATATTCATATTCATATTCATATTCATATTCATATTCATATTCATATTCATATTCATATTCATATTCATATTCATATTCATATTCATATTCATATTCATATTCATATTCATATTCATATTCATATTCATATTCATATTCATATTCATATTCATATTCATATTCATATTCATATTCATATTCATATTCATATTCATATTCATATTCATATTCATATTCATATTCATATTCATATTCATATTCATATTCATATTCATATTCATATTCATATTCATATTCATATTCACATTCACATTCATATTCATATTCATATTCACATTCACATTCATATTCATATTCATATTCATATTCATATTCATATTCATATTCATATTCTTTTTATTTCTAACTAACTGTAACATGCCCATTTTAATTGTTACGTACAAACATTACAGAAAAAACTACAAAACTATTTACAGAAAAAAAACATTTGAACTTATAAAAATTACACAAAAATCTAGACATTTTACAAAATATCGCACATTATTCGATTATATTTTCTGTATAATATTTATAAAAACTTATGTAATTTCAAATGTAATATAGGATACTTATCATCTTTATCTATCATCACCACGCGCTTATTATACGAGTAGTTACTAATGTTATGTTTTACGTGTATTGTAAACAGTTCAGAAACAAAGATTTGTGAAACATTAGCCAAGTACAAATACCGGCCAAGTGCGAGTCGGACTCGCGCACGAAGGGTTCCGTACCGTTATCTATAAAAAACGAGCAAAAAAAGCAAGTTTGTTGTATATACGAGCCCACTTTAATATTTATTTTATTCTGTTTTTTTTAGTATTTGTTGTTATAGCGGCAACAGAAATACATCATCTATGAAAATTCCAACTGTCACGGTTCAAGAGATACAGCTTGTTGGCAGACGGACTGACATACGGACGGACATCGGAGTCTTAGTAATAGGGTCCCATTGTACCCTTTGGACACGGAACACAAAACCCGTTAAATAATTAATTCCTCTCTTAATAATTAAACGTTTAAGTAAATATTCATTAGGAGTTATAAAATATATAGTACTGAAATTTCCAGATAAATCCTTTATAAGCATAATTATTTTCTTTTAATTGAAATTTATTCTTTTACATTCTTGCCAATCATTCCATATTGGCTATCGGTTTTGGTCTACGTTCAAAGTTTAGAATAAAACAAAAATAAAATACTGACAATAATGATGTCAAAATTGTCTTACCTATACTACCTCTACTCTATATCTACGTCTATCGCTACTCTCTATTCTCAGAATGTCCTTGGACACATAACAGCAACTTGAAACTTGGGGCCCTTTAACTTGTTTGAAGCCTCTGAAGAACCCCGGCTGAGCTATGGCACGAATGTTGACGGCTTTCAAAAGGCTGATTAACATAGTTGCGATGTTTTGGAACATTTTCATAGTTCGGCGGTGTGTTAAGGACAAGATAAAGTAGCTGGGGTCTTGTTTATGTAATAGTTAAGAACTTCACGCTCTCAAAATATCTTTGTAATACAAGGAGCTCGTATTACTTGAAGTAAAGGGTAACCGCTAAGCTAGTAATAGAACCTGACATAACGGTAGGTAGTAAACACGTACAACCCGGTCACAATATCTGTGCACCTGACCTCGTGACGTCATATCGGCGGTCTGGGTACGGTGTGAAAAAAGTTTTTTCGAGAAATGTGGAGGTAAAAAAAAATTACTAACCTTTTCAAATCAATTTATTATTGATGAAGGTTTTGTTATTAAAAAACAATAATTTTGATTACAAAAACATTTATTATTAAACTCAGTCACTATAAATTATTGACTCTATGCCTGACATTGTATCTTCCTCACTCTCACTTTCTGAACTCTCCGAACTATCTTCCCCTAGTGATATTAAAAGTTGTGTGAAGTTGTCATCTGCTAGATGATCCTTTTCCCAGTATTCTCGCTGTAGTCTCTCCACGTGATTCACTTCTTTTTTCCAGTCAGCTGGCGTAATTGACTTAATCGCATCTTTTGTCAGCACAGGTTCGTTTCACCACTTGGTCTACAGGTATGGTGTACTGTTTATTTGCTTTCTCCGATTCAAAAAACTTGAGCACTTTCAAGATTAAATTTCTTGATTCGCTGTGTATTGTTTTTCCCATGACTTCAGTTTAACAGCTACAACAATTTTAATAACAACCAAACCAGTCCAAACTTAACAGTAAACAGTCTAAACTTAACAATAAATATTAAAAAACAAAACAACAACAAATCGAAAATATCAAAATTATCGGGACGTGTATTGGCAACGAAGATGCTAACCGTACTGTCGCACCGGGGAGTGCGCGGAGAGGTGACAGGGGAAGCGGGAGAGGCGCCGCATTCCAGCGAGGTGCACAGATATTCTGACCGGGTTGTATGTTATTATGATAACAATATAATTTTCATACCACCTGCTCGAAAATGTCCAATTACCTATCACGCAATCTCGGCGTAAAGCAAGGCATTACATACTCGGGGCTGTAATGTTTGAAACTCCCATGGGCGTAAAGTGATTTGGATTAGGAATGTTAGTTGTAGGAAAACTCATAGTACGGAGTAGATACGGGCATTGTGAAGAGTGCTTATTCGACAAGTTAACTGGTCACCACAGATAGCATATGGAAAAAAAAGAAAATTGGCGCGATTGTAAATAATTTGGAACAAAAACTACTTCCATAAAATGTTATAATTTTCAACATAGTGCATGTAACTGTGCCAAAATATCGGGAGCTCCAAAAGCAACTAAATCGTGGTCTACGTACCGTGAGTACTAATTATAACTTAGTTAACAACCGTGAAAGTCTACAACAGAGTTTTCCATAAAATCTTCCTTATAAAAATATTACTCTGTCCCACTATAACGGTACAAATGTGTTCCATATGAATATTAACTCCCTGCGCTCAGGGATTAACTCTAGAGTTACACTCAGGGTTCAATATACAGCCCGTGACGTAAGACACTGCTTTACTCCCTCGGTGCATAATCTACATTAGACATTAATCTGCCTATTACGTAACCACGGCTCACAGGCCTTCCTCTCAATAAAATAAGTATTACATAATCCACCATGCGGGCCCAATGCGGCTTGGTGGATAGGCTGGTGGCCAACCCATGTCGAAGTTTTCAGGCCGCCCGAAGCATAACGACTGTCCTAAGACAAACAACCGGGACCGAAGGTTTAACGTGCCCTCCGAAGCACGGAACCGCTCAGTTGAATAATGCCCTAACGGTCACCCATCCAAGTCCTGACCGCAGCAAGTGTTGCTTAACTTATTGATCGGTTAAGATCGCCAAGCTTCGCTTAGAGCGTAATAAAACAAGCATCTCATCAATAATCAATTTACTACTAAACTAGCTGCGCTCCGCCGTTTTACCCGCGTGGTGAAAAGATGATGATGATGAAATATATAATTATGGTAAATATAGTACGTAATCATATATAATCTTATGTGTTATTACACCGTCTCATCTATTACTCGTACATACATACCAAATTTGTTGAACCCTTCTGGCGTGATTGAGTAACAAACATCCATCCAAACATTCGTATCATACGAGTAATTAGTAATACGTAAGATTACACTTATACGTCAAAATTATAAAATTCATGAAAAACCTTAGAAGTGCTGAAGGAGACAACGTCAATGAAAATAAATAATTATGTCAAAATAAATATGTCATTAAATTAACGTAAAAATCAGCCACATGTTTTGCACACTCGTAAAATTTTGATATTAATATAATGTAATAAATTATATGAATATCATATAATATGTATTATATTAATATCAAGAATTAAAATTAAATTATTCGTCACACATAGTCGCCCCGGTCAGGAATCAAACCCAGGACCTCGCGCTTCCAACGCACGGTCGCTACCTACTAGTCAAAATATACGATGAAGTATTTTGCGTTTACTTTTTTCATGCGTATTACGTACCTATCAGAACAAAGATATCGAACTCCTTGCCTGAGGTGTGTTTCAGTCTTCAGTTTCTTCTTAGTTTGTTTAAGTCTTTAAGTTTAAGTCAATACTAAATAGGTATCTTCTAGGGGTCATCATAGATTGCATTGTCACTTAACATGAATTAAGACGCGCTCGTATCCTGATAATAGTAATTGTTAAACACCTAGTGTAACGAAACAAATCGATAATATATTATGAAAAAAATACTAAGGTTAGAAAAGGAATAGGAAAAGAGTATTAACCGAATAGAATTCATAAATATAACTCTCTTTCTGCAGAGTAAAATCCTGAATAGGTCCACAAAAATAAACTTTCACGTCCAAACTCTCAGAATTTTCAGCGATAACACTATATTTTTTTTAGGTAATACATAGCCAACGTATAGTACTAAAGTTATAACCAGCAGTTTTTTCGATTCTGTTAGTATATATCGAAAAATATAAAGAAAACGTACAAAATTAACGCAATTTTGCATTACATCGTCCAATTTAACAAGCGATTTTCAACCTTACGTAAAGCATCGTTAATAATTTTAAAATTGGGGTTGGACCGCGCCTTAAGTCTACGGCACCGACTTAAAACTTTCAATAATCTGAATATCGGAAACGGCTCCAACGACTTTCATGAATTGACATTTTTAGACAACGTCATTTTATGCATGTTTACATGCAATGAAAAACTGCTATAACTCTAAAGCTACTTGACAATAGATGGCGTTGTTAAGCAACACTAAGCCAATGAGTATTTGATTTGAGGTTAGACCAAGAAAATCAATTGTTTACTTACACTGAGCAAAGCTCGGTCATTCAGATACTTGATATAAATAATAATAAGGGACAAATCCACACAGTGTCTTCAGGTCACAAACTAGGCAGACCCTGTACTATGGTAACCTGATGACCTAAATACATGAATACACCCAGACACAGGTCAAACCGTCATGTTCATGCATACGAATGTTTAGTGACCGTCCCGTGGTACAACTGCGATGTCCAGTAGTACAACTAGTTGAACCAAGGAAAGAATAACTCACTCGAGTTGAATCATTGGTAAAGATGTTTCCCCATAGAACAACCAGTTGAACCATATAAAAAAAGAGTTGAACCATGGGTAACTTTACTTCTCCGTAGTACAACCAGTTGGACATCGCAGTTGTACCACGGGTCGGGCACGGAATGTTTGACCTGTCCTAGGATCGAAATGAATATACCCAGACACAGGTCAAACCAACATGTTTATGCATACGAATGTTTGACCTGTCCTAGGATCGAAATGAACATACACAGGTGAAACCGACATGTTTATGCACACAAATGTTTGACCTGTCCTAGTATAGAAATGAACATACCCAGACACAGGTCAAACCGACATGTTTATGCACACGAATGTTTGACCTGTCCTAGGATCGAACCCGGGACCAGCGGCTGAGAATGCAGAGTTGCCAATTACGCCAATCAGCGAGATAAGAACATTCTTCCCCAGATTAAATGTAAGATTTTTTTTTAGTTTTGTGCATATCATAAACCATTCAATTGAAAACTCTGTATAAGTTCTCCACTTTACCCCACATTAAATTATTCAGGTCCATTCGTCCGCGAAAAACAGTGCAAACAGCAAAACCGGGGCTAATCCGTCAGTCGTCACCAGGATTACTCGGTAATGGACGTCAAACATTTGCCCTGGAGGACGTGCTCACTCGTCCGTCGCAAGGATCAACTAAATTTTCTTTTACTCCACACTTTCACTGTCTTAAGGACGCTCAAATTATTAGGGATATATCTCAACATCAGAAATCTCTATGAAATTTTGTTAATGGATTGTCATAAAAGCTTTTATCTTGTTATATAATTAAAGTAAGCTAGTAGTTCTACGTACATTAGACCTCGCAAGCACATTCTTATCAGAGGCACGTTTTCGCGGCAGTGCTTCACAACTTATTATCTCGGAAACCACTTGACCAATTATGCTCAGATTCGAAATTCTTCTTTAAATTCAGGTACCTAATGTACGTAGTACATATATTTGTCCGTGACCTAATGTGTGTACCAAAGGGTTTTGGGTAAAAGTGGCTTGATTTTTTAAGTTTGCGGCCTGCTATGATTTTCATACAGTAGACAGTATACTAAATAAACACTTTGTTTCAACGTTTTTGTCTATCGTACATCGGAGCCAAAACAAATGAAAAAAATGGACCAATTAAAACGTATTTTTTATATCTTAACTAAAACCTGCCTTATTTTTCAAAAAGGTACTATTGTTGTTGAGTATATTATATACAAAGTACCAAAAGTAACGGAGCCTTATCCATTTGGTCATTTTTAATACTTACTTTTTATTTTATTTTATTTTTTCGGGGGCTTACAACTATTACAGCGCTCGTCACCCCAATACATTAGTTTTACAGTCTCTTTTACTAAGTAATTTCACTTCCTGTAGTCTCTTTCACACTCAAACACAGTAATGCTTGCGCACCATTGCTTCGTAGCGGAATATGTAGCAGGAGCTGCGGAGGTATCAATCAAGACAGTCTCTTGTAGAAAAGGCCTTCCACCTGAAAATCTATTTTCCTCGCTTCTAACAATTCGCAACCTTATGGTGGAGGGAATATTTTGTAACTCTGCCGAAGATAAGATACTGAAAGAAACATTTTCAATAATTAAGATATTTTTCTTCAATACTTTTAACATTTTTAAATTTATTTATTTATGTATGTACTTGTACAATGCACAATACACGCAAATACATACCCTGTTTGGGTGTAGCAAACAGAATAGGTTTGAGTTCAACAAATAATTACTAATTAAGTACTTATACTCTAGCGGCCTTATTAATAAACTTGGCTTACACCCGGAGTAGTTAAAACAACTATCTGTCAATTTTTCAATTGCAGTAAATGTCACGCGTGAAAGCAAGACAAAGCATGTTACGCCTAATATAGGTTTACGCAACGTTTATTAATAAAGGCCTAGATATATACTGTACAAAATAATTAAGTAATTCGTTCCACTACACATTTTAATTCGTTTTGTTCTTAAAATAAATAGAAATTAACTGTTCCAATTATAATTAATGTGGGTGAGACAATGGTCATGAAAAAAACTAGACTACCAGTACACTATACAGCATTAATATGGGTTTCCAGATATAGGTACTTAACATTTCTGTGAGCGTGGAATTACATTATTTGATCTCGTCAACCCTTTTCTATTATCACACGACCTATATACCGAAGGACTTTAAATCAATGGAAGGCAAAAAAAAAGGTTCCTACATTTGTTTGTAGCCATCGAGAACACTACTGATCATTAGAGAATCGCACGGCTGTTTGGCGGTATAAATAGCTATATAAATAGCTATATTGTACTTCCCCGAGCTAACTCTTTCACAAAGAGTATTTCTGCCGCTACGAATCTGTAATTAGTGACATAAATACTTTTTTCACATCTATTACTCGTCTAAAATATTGAACAAAAAAAAAATACCAAAAAATGAAACCATCTTCAACACTAAAAAAGAGTCAAATAACTAGTTGAAGTCGGTACCTTTTACCGGTTACCGGTAAAAAAAATCACCCTTTTACCTTTTTTAGTGACCCTCGCTACTTACGGGATCGATAGTCATTCACCGTCAAATTCGATAGCAACAAGATAGGCGAAACACTTTTCAGTTATTGGAGTGTAGCTGAAAAACCAAATGACCGAATTTGATGAAATTTAAATAGGACCACCTCGAAAGTATACTCTACCAAACAAAAAATAACTATCAAATTCGGAGTACTCGGTAAAAAGCTATTTGCACGTAACGCACAAAGTATTTTGTATCCACATTACTCATTTGCCCAAAGATTGGAACCAATCCACAAATAGTGGAACTTTAAGTGTGAGTTCGTATTTCCCGAAGGATATTCAGAGTTTTCAAATAACAATGAGGTTGGTACTTAATATTGTAGTTAAAAAAAGTCAGATCCAAAAAAATTATATTGCAAAATATATAGGTTTTTTTGTTGATACTCAGTGCAATGTACAGCAACAGCATCCATTAGTAGATATTAAAAAGCTTGTTCGTACAAAACGCTCAACTATTCTCAAGTAGGAGACCATTACAGACAATCTTACCCTTCAAGCAACTCCAAAACCTTTCAAAATAAATAAAGATCGATCCCAAACAATTCGATGAGCCTCCGCAAGCCTCAATGTTTTCAAGGAGCTTATAAAATATTGAATTTACGCAGAACGCTGAGAGATCCAATACTGGGGCCGAACACGCGGCGGTTTACCCCAATATTACTCGAATGTACGAGGCTTGGGGTAATCGCTCCAATTGTGGGATACTCTTGCTATCAATACTAAATTGGGTTCAATGAACCACCATATTACTCTGTCATTGGGTTTCTTTAATAAAGCGTAGTGTTCTTAATAAGAAACGTTTCATCAGTGTCTAACAATGAGTACCTAAAGTAATAAGGTAAGATTAAGAACTTACTGATTTATGTTTGTGACTAACCTGATTGTTTGATTGCGTTTTGTTGTGGTATTCAGAACAAATTACATCAACTTACATAATTAAAAAAAGTCTATTACTGTTATGAAAGTGAAAGTGGTGCATAAAAATTCTGAAATATCTGCACCATTATATGTAAATATAATGGACTGACAATAATTGTAATCAGTAACAATGCGCAGTTCTTTTTGAAAATCTACTCTTAATATTATAAATATGAAAGTAACTCTGTTTGATTGTTTGTTACCCTTTCACGATTAAGCGGCTAAACGGATCGCAATGAAATTGAACAAAGAGATAGACTTTGTCACGGGGAAAGACAGACGAAACTTTTTATCATCATCGTCATCACCATCCATCACAACGCGTTTGAAATCGCGAAGCGCAGGTATATATTCATAATATAACACTATAGTATTATATTTTGTATTAGATAAGTAAAACTAAATTTTACACAAGTGGTAAGATAAAGTCATATAACTTAGTGTAATGGGTTTATTAACATAACACCACCAAAAATACTGAAATATTAATAATATGCAACGTAGGTTTCAAAACAAGCAGGCTACAATTTTAGTTACAGTATGATATTTTCGCAGTAATTTTAGAAATTAAATTATTTAATTAAAAATTTGTTTTAAATAAACCCCTTCAAAATCATAACAAGTTATGCAATTATAGAGAGAAAAGTACACATCCTCGGACAAGATTTGAGCTCGCGTCTTCCGAAAATCCGTCTCAGACGCCATGACCACTGGGCCACCGAGGTTCGCCATTCGAGCATCACATTTCAACTCTCTATTTGATTTCAACCGTCGTACGGGAACGCTAATTTAGTCTCGCTAAGGAGGCGTTAGTGCTTTAAAAATCATATATTAAAAGAACAAGTAATATCTCAAACAAAACAAGTAAAAATATATTTAAAGTGGATATATGGCGACTCAGGTAAATACAATAAAATTAATACGCGAGCACAACAGGTTCAGACACAAACAAGTACACAAAAGAGAGGCCTAATTGCCAATTTACTCATGTTTACACTAGTATTATTTAACAAACCCAGACAATTAATTGTGTGCAGTTTACCGCGCAGTCACTCATACATGAAATAAAGGTGCTTTCAGGCATGGGCACAGAATAAGTAATAGTAACTTACTGTACTACCGATGTTTTTCTCAGGAAAATATTTTATTAATATCTTAACATGTACAGACTGGGTGAGTGACTATTTTCAAACACCCAACAATATGGTGAAATAATAGTGAAATTAATTTAGCTGTTCATTAAGGCACGTTTATTGTAATTTTTTTGGGAATATCGCGTTTGCTTTGTTCGATCTTAAATGAGTCAACATACTCTCAGTTTATCTATGAAAATCTAATGTATGTAAAGAAAAACATTAGCAGTTTTGATAAAAGGAGTGATGCTCATTCCATCAACACGCGAAATAAGCACAAGCTATCCGTACATGTAACGCGTCTCCACAGAATAAGTCATTCTTTTATGGGACAATGTATACGATTTTATAATAAAGTTCCCAATGTTATCCGAGATTTGCCTATTAATAAGTTTAAAATTGCTATTAAAACTAAACTCTGTCAAAAAGGTTATTACAAAATTTCGGATTACTTGGAGGATAAAACAGCTTGGGACTGATCACTCCAGGATCTATCTACTCGTGTACTAAGATGTCAAAGTGTAGCGTGTCTTGCCCTACTGATACCATTATTATGTTCTCTTTTGTAAGGCAACACACTGGAGCTAATATTTGTAGTACCTAAGTAAAAACATTGTAAAAACATCTATATAAAAAGAATGGCCCCGAGTTTCTTGCCGCTTCTTCTCGGTTGGCTCTATGTATTTTGGAACGCGGCGGTAGGCTTTAAAGTACATTTTAATGAAAAATTGACGTTCATAAGTGCGTCTTTGATGCCTAAATTGAATAAATGATTTTGACTTTGACTTTGACTTTGACTGTAGGTGCCGTGGACGAGGTGTTTCAGCGTATTTCTCAAGAACGTTTAGACTAATAAACTCCAATCTTTACATCACAAACTGAGCTGAATGAGGCCACAAGTAGGTTCAACACCGCAAGAGCCGAAGAAGAGTCCTAGCGTTTCCGTAGCTGTAGAAATAAGGCATTCCATAGAAACATATAAGTTTTGGGTTGACTTTAGAATCGTGACCCCTGAATTTGGTGAAACAAAAACTGTGGGTGGGTTGAAGGGGTTTGTATAAAGCGTATTTACAACATTTTAGCTGCCGGAGACACGCCAAAATAGTCTAAATAGTTTTTTAATGTTTCAATAAAACACCGTAATTTTGATAGTGACAGGTGACATAAATGACATTAATGCGTAAAACGAAACGTTTCTAGGTAACTTTTAGCCTTTTTTGACATGTACGTTGTATGTAAGTTCTTGAAACGGAACGCAAACATCGAAGATAGCGTAATGTCACTGTCGGAATACTCGCGTCATTCCGTTACTTCCGAGTGTACGTGAATGTTTTCTCCTGTTTTTCTGCGCTTTCTTTTGATATCTCAACGACTTTGCTACGATTTTTGACTCCGATTTTGCTGCTTTACTGTACGACACCTGCTTGCTCACTGGACACTGCAGTATATTAGTACCTAATGAATTGGCAATGTCACTTGTCTGTGACAAACCTATAGGTTAGGTTAGGTTTGAACTGTGACCCACCAGGCGCGAGCCGAGCGAGCGTAGCGAGCGTGCCGCGGCAGCGGCCGGCGAGTGCTTCATCAAACTACTTTTGTTCCAAATTTGTGTACAATAGTATATCAGTAGCTATCTAATGAATTGGCAAAGTCACTTGTCTGTGACATACCTATAGGTTAGTTATAGTTAGTTAGAATAGGTCGAAGTCAGTGACAGAACCGACTCATAGCACCCCGATTTCAAGCAGTCTTGTCGGATTGCAGAGCCGACGCGGGGGTGGTAGTATATCGAAATGCAGTACTTAACCTCAAAATACTTAAACAAACATAACTCGAAAACTAATGGTCTCCGGCGGGTGGGGTTTGCGGGGGGGCACTACCCGAATGGCCTTATTCATGATCATTATATATGTAAACGATTTAACTATCAAACGAAAGTGTTACATTTTCTGCATTATTACAAAAGTCTAAGAATTTATATATAGCTGCTACAAACTTCTTTAATATTGAAAGTCTGTTACATTAACATTTTGAAATGCAATTTTTAGTGAAACGGTAGGTGGCGAAAGATGCGTATGAAACAATAAAATAATATAATAATTCGAGTCGGACATCTCGAATGTATATTACCTCAATACCATCCCGCTGTCTTATCATAATTTCCTACTATCGTGTCGTACTTCTTAATCCTATTTATATTATAAGTGTGAAAGAAAACACAACAAGCGACACAATGAAACGCTCGCAGCAAGCTAGTTAAGTCTGTCGACTCTACGAATCTCACGTGTCAGCGTTCTATATTCTAGAAACTGATACGCTGACTCAACAGACTTGGCTGATAAGCCCATCCGCTCTCACGGTTGTCTGATGTCAGACTCTAGATTTTATTTAGAATTAAGTTAGTCTTATTAAAGCTTTTAAAGACATTAGACGTCTTAAACAAATAAATTGTATTTTTAAAAGCTCCTCCCGCTCGCACCCGACTTGACTGGCGCAGCCGGTAGGATTTCCGCGTCGCGATTACTCTACTTCAGTACCCCGCGACTTACGTTTTCACGCGTTTCACGGAAATCCACGAACCAAATAAATAAGTCAAGAACATTATAAGATTATAATATCGAGTGAGTGAGTGCTAAGACGATCCAGAGGAGGACAAATAAGGCTCAAACAACGAGGGACATGGGCATTCTGTGAGTAGACCTTAATCGCTATTTCCAGTCGTAGTCCAATCCTATTCCATTAATATTTATAAGTATCTAGATTATCCGAACGCTATTTCCAAAAATTGAAAGGTGTTTTGTGGTTTCTTTTAAATAGGTTTAAGTGTATAAATTAAAATCGATTTAAAAATATAATATAGTTTAGTAGTAAAAATAAATACATAGATTTATAAATTCATCGAGTACATACTTGAATTAAATATAGTTACCTTATATACTTCAACTTAAAGTATATAATAGGTTAGATAGATATAATTAAGTGCTTTATATATTTCAACTTTAAGTATATAACAGTTTATAAATAGTTTTAATAAAATGGAGATAGTTAACATTCCACGCGAATTTGCGAGCATCGTCCCGAAGTTCGACGGTGACGAAAAATTATTAAGTTTATTCGTAAGAAAATGCGAATACTTAATAAGTTGTTGTAGGATAGAAAATAATCCACATCAGGACCTGTACATTTTTAACGTCATAACATCACGACTGACAGGTAGAGCAGCCGCTCTAGTTAGCGAACGACAAGACTTAGATACCTGGGCTGATTTAAAAGTAGCTTTTGAGCAACATTTTGGTGATCCCCGTTCAGAGGAATGCATAGCAATAGAACTAGAAACATTAAAAATAAATAATGGCGAATCTTATCTCGATTTCTGTAACAGGATTCAACACGTCCAAAGCACGTTAATTGCCAAAGTCAATCTAATTAATGACGTCAATTTACGTCAAAGTAAAATCATCATATACAATAGTATGTCGAAAAACGTATTTTTGTACAACTTACCCGAAGAATTACTTCGCATAGTGCGCCTCAAAGGCTCAACCACGTTAGAAAATGCACTTAGTATTGTTCTCGAAGAAGTAAACTTTATGTATCAATATAATTCAAAAAATAAAATGTTGCGATCTCAGAATACGATGCAGCCAAAACCTCAAACTATGAATCATAATCCCTTCATAGAAAAATTTGGAATGAAGCCTTTCTTTACTTCAAACCCGCAACCTCAAAATAATTTTAAGTTTGGAATTCCCCAAAATGGTCCTAGTACATCAAACTTTCAGCAAACGCAACCGAAATTTAAATTTGGTATAACACCCAACCAACAGTTAGGCTACCGACCTCAACAAATCCAAGGTCAACAGCAATTCGGTTACAAACCTACATTTAATCAAACTCCTCAACAGTTTGGTTACCGGCCTCAACTGAATCAAGGTCAACAGCAATTCGGTTATAAACCTGCATTAAATCAAACTCAACAACAATTTGGTTATCGTCCTCATTTCAACCAAGGTCAGCAGCAATTTGGCTACCGACCCCAACTAAATCAAGGAAAGCAACAATTCGGTTACCGTCCCACTCAGAGGTTAGCACCTCAGCTATCCACTGACGTAAGCATGCGTACAGCACTTCCAATAAAACCACAAGGATTCAAAATGAACGCATTATATAATCTTAATGAATCTGAAACTGACGACATATATGAAAACCCTGAAAATGAATGTTATTATGAAAATAACGACATTGACTCTGCATACAACGTTGAAACTTATGAGACAACTGACGAACAAGACGATCAAGACCCAGCCTTACAATATGATGAAAATTTTCAGATCAATGCCTCCAACCAACCCCTGAAATAATACAACTTAATTGTAATACACTAAACTTGCCGTACATAGTGATACCGGAAATAAATGCTAAGCTAATGATAGATACCGGAAGTTCAAGATCTTTCATTAGTCCCAAAAAGGCAAATGAATTATTTGAAGGTTTTAAATACCACGAACCATTCGAAGTTAGAAGCACACATGCTTCAAGCCGACATAGTGAAGTAATAGTCATACCTTTATTTCCAACTCTTAATAGTCCTGAAACGCATAAGTTCTATATTTTTGATGTAGATAGCTGTTACGACGGACTTATAGGCAGCGACCTCCTGAAACAATTGCAGGCAAAAATCGATATGAAAAATGAAATTCTCTACACCCAAACTACAGCTATACCCATAATATACAACCCCAATAATGTATTCAAACTTGCACCACGTACCGAACAACGAGTCAAGTTACCGATTAATTTAAAAAACGGTGAAGCGATTCTTAACTACAAGTTATTCTGTGATGGCGTCAGAATGCCTACCGCTTTAGTAAAATGTGAAAATGGTTATGCGACAACAATTATACAAAATACTCGAGACGAAGAAATGACATTAAAAATTGACAGACCTTTAACAGTAACAAAATATGATGACAGTAATAAGTGTGAACTAAATAAACTTGATGACAGGAATGACTTTGAAATTGACCAAATCTTAACTGAAAATATTAGTAAATTACGCTTAGACCACATGAACCCTGAAGAAAAAGACTCTATCAAAAAACTTTGTCTACAATATAAAGACATTTTCTATACTGAAAAGTTACCATTGACTTTTACCAACAACGTGAAACACCACATCCGAACACGTAACGAAGACCCGATTTTTGTCCGACCTTACCGACAACCCCAAGTAATTAATGACGAAATTAATAGACAAGTAAATAAAATGATAGAAGATAAAATAGTACAACCATCACACTCTCCCTGGAGTGCACCCGTGCACCTTGTACCTAAGAAGTTAGACGCGACTAATGAAAAGAAATACTGACTTGTAATAGACTACCGAAAACTGAACGAAATCACTATCGACGACAAATACCCACTACCAAACATAACGGAACTATTTGACAAGTTGGGACGCAGTACTTACTTTACTACCCTAGACCTTGCTAGTGGCTACCATCAGATAGAAGTAGCTGAAGAGGATAGACAAAAGACAGCTTTTAGTTCAAATTCAGGACATTACGAATTTTCTCGTATGCCTTTTGGTCTGAAAACAGCACCAGCAACATTTCAGAGAACCATTGATAATGTGTTGCGTGGCTTACAAGGGATACACTGCTTAGTGTACCTAGATGATATAATTATCTATTCATCTAGTCTACAAGAATACATAGCTAAGTTACGTACCGTTTTTGACAAAGAGAAACTAATTTGAAAGTACAGTTAGACAAATCCGAATTTCTCAGAAAAGAGGTTTTATACCTTGAACATATTAATAAATTAGAAGAATTAGTTTTTACGCCTAGTTTAGGAAACTTAGTTAAGATAGAACAGACCATTACACTGAAAGCGTATTTAAAAGAAAACCAAATTACTTACCTTTTGGAAATACCTGTTGTTGAAAAGGATACTTATATTTATTACCAATTAACACCCTTACCTGTGTTATCCATCGATTCCACTGTTGTCATATTGCCCAAGTATCCTTACCTATTAGCGAAAGGGTTGAAGATCAGATTGCTCAGTCACCCATGTCAGGAAATCGACGAGGCCAGCTTCCTCTGCACTGATGATGAAATGTCCCAGTTCATTAACGACCCCTGCGTAACCGACTTGATGACGTATGCTGAGAACGTGACATCATGCACTCAAATCCCTATAACCATTGAAAAGGTTCGAGTTCAGTTCCTGAAAACAAATAGATGGATACTCTATAGTAGAGATGAAGAGCTACTCACAAGTACCTGCAATAACGAAATGTTTCGTCATAATGTACAAGGCACCTACATACTTACTCTGGACGACCTCTGCGAAGTGAAGATTCGAAACATCACCCTGAAAAGGCACCAAACGTATATTGAAAATGTAACATACCCAAACTTACCAATCGTAAACTTACCTTTGTTGTTCTCACCTGAGAAAACCACATCTTCCACACCTGTAAACCTGGAAGGCGTCGACCTGACCGATTTGAAGCTCCTGGCATTGGCGCTAAAGAAAAGTTACAGTGATAGAGAAAATAGTGAAAGTGAAAGGGCAATTATTGAAGTGCGTAGCATAAGCGTTTGGACTCTTGGAGTCTACATCCTTATTTTTGTAATTCTGTGTTTCTTATTATATAAATATCACTCAAAATTATTTTCATGTGTTCGAAGTTCCCCAAAAGAAGAGAACTTCGAACTTAAGGAGGGAAGAGTTAAGTCTGTCGACTCTACGAATCTCACGTGTCAGCGTTCTATATTCTAGAAACTGATACGCTGACTCAACAGACTTGGCTGATAAGCCCATCCGCTCTCACGGTTGTCTGATGTCAGACTCTAGATTTTATTTAGAATTAAGTTAGTCTTATTAAAGCTTTTAAAGACATTAGACGTCTTAAACAAATAAATTGTATTTTTAAAGCTCCTCCCGCTCGCACCCGACTTGACTAGCTTGACTTGGCGGTCTTAACCGATCAAGCAGCAACGCTTGCTGCGGTCAGGGCTTGGATGGGTGGCCGCTAGTGGCATTATTCAACTGAGCGCTTCTGTGCTTTGATGGGCACGTTAAGCCGTCGGTCCCGGTTGTTTTGGTTATAGGACAACAGACGTAAGGCTGTGTCGAAGGCCTTCGGGTGGCCTGAAAACGACATGGTTGGCCAATAGCCTATCCACCATTCAGCACTGGGCCTGCGTGA
Source organism: Selenia dentaria (assembly GCA_917880725.1). Classification (NCBI taxonomy): domain Eukaryota; kingdom Metazoa; phylum Arthropoda; class Insecta; order Lepidoptera; family Geometridae; genus Selenia; species Selenia dentaria. Next base: position 27,285,004 of record OU862893.1, read on the forward strand.
TGAATTAGAGCCCAACTTATTTCTCTAAGAGGAAGGCTTCAACAGTGGGAACATAGTGGGCTGATTTAATATTTCCGTGGAACCTATCCCAGAAAATTATAGTAAGCTATTACTATAATTTTCTGCGCGGATGCAGCTAATCTGACATAATCATTGATGTTTTCAATCTCAAGCATTATTTTCATACTTATCGTCCTAAAACCCAAACAACTTATTGTACTAATAAATTGAATTCAATACAGATATTCAAAATACGATACTCCATTGAAACTTCGAGAATATCGTATTAAGACTACAATACTAGAGCCTGCAATCTGTTTCAGTTGCGTCCAAGTTTCACTGTTCCTAGATAAACTTCGCAATGCATAATGTTCAACTATTTTATTTTCGCTCGAAATGATTGGTTCTTTGAAAACGATCGTATTCAATGACTGTGCAGAGTTTTTATTTATCTTTGAAAAGTTTATTTAGTGCTGAAGTGTTTTCTTATTCATATAGTTTTCTTTTGCAAGCAATATTATGTTAGAGATTTTCTTAGATATATTAGCTTTGATATGACAATAAGTTCCTTTGTTCATGCTTTTTGATTTTACTTTCGATATTTGGCAAAAAAAAACTGTCCAAATATGGTTCAATCACACATATCGCAATTCCTAGAAAGTAGTATGATTTCTGAGAATTCAATTGTATTATTGGACAAATGAATATATATGAAGCACTCGTAGCAGAGCTCGACTTGGCGATCTTAACCGATCAACAAGTTAAGCTACACTTGCTGCGGTCAGGACTTGGATGGATGAACGCTTGTGGCATTATTCAACTAATCACTTCCGGGCTTCGGAGGGCACGTTAAGCTGTCGGTCCCGGTAGTGTGTCTTACGTTACGTTAGGAACAACAGACGTTAGGCTTTGTCGAAGGCCTTCAGGTGGCCTGAAAACTTCGACATGGGTTGACCACTAACCTATCCACCAAGCTGTACTGGGCCCGCGTGCTGGATTATGGCCTATCTCATCTCTATAAGAGAAAGACTCGAGTCCCAGCAGTGGGAAGATAATGGGCTGAATATGAACACCAGATCAGAATATTGTACTGCACATTCATATATCCGCTGGTACAACTTAGCAAGCAACACGCAAATGAAAATTGCCATCAATCTACTAAAAGACTACCATAGGTACGTGTTTACGTCAACTACAAATTAAAAGACAAAGAAAATGATGAAAGTGAATGAAATATGTATAAAGGATATCTTTTCTTTGAAGGCAAAAACCTGTCGCACTTCACTCAATTGTGGTTCTTTGGCGTGCTGATGCCTTAGTGATTTAGCACAAATTTTTATTTTATACTAGATGACCCGCCAGCGGCTTCGCTGGCTTGGCCTCGCGGGATACGGTTAATTACAGTTTTTAAATATCCCATGAGAACTCTTTAATTTACCGTGAATAAAACTATCCTACATGTTGACCAGGGATATAAGCTACCGCCATACAAAATTTCATTGAAATCGGTCTAGTCGGTTCGGAAATAAGCCCGTACAAACAGACAGATAAACAGACAAACAGAGAAACAAAAAAAATAAAACAATAAAATTAGTTTCATTTCACTTCATACGTGACTCGGTTTTTAGCCTTTTTTTTTCGACTTCTACAGTTTTATTATATGTAGTGAAGTGATGATAGCTGTGTACTATTCAAGGGCAACACAGAGGTTAATAGTAAAGGTGCTTACCCTACGTGTGGCTACTCGGGTGAAGCCGTAAACGGTTCAATTGGTACTAAATAGTTAAATACTCCACTCATACCACTATGGGAAGAAAAATAGAGCTTCTTAAGAAGAAAAAAACACTACAGACCTGTCTTTCTTCGAAAATTTACATTAAAGAAGACTATTCTCCTGCTGTACTTTAAAAAAGGAAGGAGCTTCAAGAGGTTCTGAAACGAGAATGGGAATCTGGTAAAAAAGTTGTTTTACGCTACGACAAAATTATTACGCTAGGACCACGCGCTGTGACGCACCAAGCATCAGTAGAAAAATCGACTAGCAAAAGGCTCCTGTCGCAATCTCCTGAAACAACAGCAACTGTAAATGTCAGCGGAAATCAATCGAAAATTGCCCACACACAGAAGAAAAATAAATCGCAAAACATAGTAAGCTACTTACGCCCATCACAACTGAAACTCGCCACTGGAGCTTCGACGAGCGCAGAAGATCAAGTTCATTCAAAAAACTAGCGCTAGCCCCTCCTCCACCTCAAGCAATAATATATAAAATCGATGATAACCCACAAGAAAATGTAACATCTCCCAATACGGCTGGTCCCCGCGGGAAGATTCGACCGAAGCCCTCCACCAAAAACAATAAAAATATTTATATTTGTACTTGGAATATCAGATCACTAGTAAATAAAGCTAGATATATAGAATTACAGCACAGTCTAACAAAGTTTAAATGGAACGTCATCGGCTTATCAGAAGTAAAAAAAGAAGGAAACGAAATACTAGAAAATGATAACTACATCTTGATATATTATGGCGAAAAAAGTGGTAGAAATGGCGTTGGATTTATCGTTAATAAACGCTATAAATCAAACATAATTGATATTAAAACATATTCTGATAGAGTCATAAGATTAGATATGTCATTTGATAGTAAAAATATCAATTTGATACAATGTTATGCCCCTACGGAAAATGCAAGTTTAGAAGATTTAGATATATTTTATAAACAATTACAGACTGCTCTAGAAAATACAGGTAAAGAAACTCTTGTGATGGGAGATTTTAACTCTAAAATTGGAAAACATAACCCTGAAGATAAGGAAGTCATGGGTCCTTGGAGTTACGGAGACAGAAATGAAAGAGGGGAAATATTGATAAAATTCTGTTTCGAAAATCAGCTCTACATCGTGAACACACATTTTAAGAAAAATCCCAAACAGAAATGGACTTGGATGGCGCCAAATGGGAAGGTAAAAAATGAAATAGACTTTATTTTAGCAAAACATATCCAAAATATTTCAGATATAACAGTTTTAAATACTAAATTTCCCACAGACCACAGATTGGTTAGAACAAGTTTTTCCCTTGAAAGTAACGTTAAGAAGTCACGGAGAGACTACAAGTGTAAAATATCAAAATTAAACCAATTTGAGTTAGAGTCTTTAAAAAGCATATTTGCAGACAATATATCCAATATACAACTGCATGACATGGAATCAACCTATGGCGAGTTAATAAAAACCATAAATCAATCAGTAAAAGAATTACCAAAAAGAAACAGTAGAGATAAAATGCCTCTATCTGCCTACGTAGAGAAACTCATTAACGAAAGAAATCGACTAAAACATAAAGAAAATAAAACCCGATCCGAAAAAAACCAGCTCAGTGCACTCTATAAACTTGTAAGGAAGCAAATAGACCGAGAATATAAAACATATAGATACAAGATAATAGAGGAAGAATTGGATAAGAGATCTTCTGTTAAAAGAGCAACATTAAGACTAAACCATACTAAGCCCTGGATTATGTCTTTAAAAAGCAAAAACAACAAAATATTGACAAATAGAAGAGAACTTGTTGAGACTGCTACAGAATACTATACCAAACTATATGAAAACGAAAAGACTGAATATACAACATCCATAACGCAACAACAACGTGACCCGACATTGGAAATCGGCAATGATATACCACTATTCCTAGAAAGCGAAGTCATAAATGCAATCCAACATTTAAAATTGTCTAAGAGTCCCGGCGACGACGGAATAACAAATGATGTTCTAAAAGCAATTATTGAACCCGTAGTACCTGTACTAACACACCTTTTTAACGACATAATAACCCTAAAGAAAATCCCACAAGATTGGGCAACATCCATAATTACTCATAATTACTATAAAAAAGGTGATCCACTAGACTTGGGGAATTATAGACCAATTTGTCTACAACAAACTGTATACAAAGTTTTTGCTACGATACTTTTAAAAAGAATGTCAAAAATACTAGACAGCAACCAACCAAGGGAACAAGCCGGCTTCAGACGCTCTTACTCTACTATAAACCATATCTTCACATTGACACAACTTATTGAAAAACAAACTGAATATGACAAAGAACTTTTTGTTGTGTTTATAGATTACCGCAAAGCGTTTGATTCCATACAACACGAACCTCTATGGTTAGCTTTAAAAGAGCAAGGAGTGGATACCAGATACATAGAGATTTTAAAAGAAATTTATAGGAATAATAAAGCCGTGATAAAACTAGAAGGCAAAGGAGAACCATTTCAAATACAAAAAGGAATTAGACAAGGTGACCCAATTTCAGCCAATTTATTTACTGCTCTACTAGAACACGTCTTCAGGCAACTAAACTGGGAAAATAAAGGCGTAAATATAAATGGCGAATATCTTAACAACTTACGGTTTGCTGACGATATTGTTCTGATATCAGATAACCACAAAGACCTGGAATTTATGTTGAACTCTCTAGACAAGGAGAGCAGGAAATGTGGGCTACAAATGAATACAACCAAAACGTTTGCCATGACAAATAGCAGTAGAGTACCAATTAAAACTGAGCATCATGATATTGGCTACGTTGAAGAATATATCTACCTAGGACAAAGCATAACATTCGGTAAACAAACCTCACGTGAAGTAGAGCGACGAATTAAAAAAGCATGGAACAAGTACTGGTCCCTAAAAGAAATATTTAAAGGCAAAATACCTGTGCACTTAAAAAGGAAAGCAATGGATACAGTCGTTTTACCAACGCTACTGTACGGCTGCCAAACTTGGACGTTTACAAAAGACATAGTGCAAAGAATCAACGTATTTCAAAGAGCCACCGAAAGAAGTATGCTAGGAATAAAGCTGAAAGAAAAAAAAAGGCACACGTTCATTAGAAACATAACAAACGTGACAGATGCCGTGGAACTAGCATGCAGATTGAAGTGGCGTTGGGCTGGCCACGCTGCGAGGTCTCAGGACAATAGGTGGAGCGAAAGAATACTGCATTGGCATCCGTATGATGGTAAACGCCCTCGCGGACGTCCCCGACGGCGCTGGAGCCACGACATCTGCCAGATGGCCGGACCAGCCTGGACTCGTCAGGCTAAAGATAGAGAAAGCTGGAAAATGATGGAGGAGGCCTACATCCAAAAATGGGTGACCCAATACTAATATTATTTGAATACATACCTATTACCAACTATAGAATTTTTAACACTATTTTCAAATTATTGTTACTCGGCCTTATTAATAAACTTGTAGTAGACCCGGAGTAGTTAAAACATCTATCTGTCAATTTTTCGCTTGCAGTAAATGTCACGCGTGAAAGCAAGACAAAGCATGTTACGCCTAATCTATGTTTACGCAACGTTTATTAATAAAGGCCACTGTGTTTAGTATGTATTAGAAATGTTTTGAAACTTTGTAAATTAGTGTGAATATTGGGAAATAAAGGCAATATTATATTATATTATTATATTATTATAGTTAAATACTCAACAAAACTAAACCTACGCTCGACTATCAATCAATCCACCCGCGGGCTCCGGAATCGGGTTAAGTGTTCCCAGTGTAATAAAATTCCAGTTTTAAGGGTAAGGGTAAAATATCGGGGTAACCGCGGGGACACCTGAGCCGTGTCGGAGTGATTGAAGAACGCGAACGTTGTGTAACTAATACTGCCTTTCTTGTGTTTATATGTAACAAGCTACTGCCCGCGACCTCCTTCGCGTAGTATCATATATTTATGACCTCCCATTTTTTCTTACTTTTTTAATGTAAGAACCTTCTTCGAAGTATTAGAAAACATAAAAAAGATAAATGAAATCTTTTATAATATGAAATACGGGATTCAGTCATGTAAATAAGTCTGTGGGCCGAGCACGAAAATCTGTTTAAAAGTAACATAATCGCATCGTTAACGTATTTAGTACAAACTGTCATTTATTTAGTACGATAGTGGTACAGATAACTCATAGTTTGTACTGAATACGTAAACGATACGATAACGTTACACTTATGCAGATTTACGTTACATGCTCGGCCCACTGATCTTTCCAACTATAGTTTCAACCACATCCGGTGGTATTTTTCAAGGTGAGTGCAGAACGCTCGCGGTTGCGTCTCGCCGATGTAGTTGAAACTATAGGAAAGATCTTACTTATTTACGTGAGTGAATCCCGTTTTTTCATATTAATAATGTGTACAAACCACGTTAGTTTTCATAATGAATGAAATCGGTTAAACCGTTCTCAAGTTATAGAGTCACCAGAAAAATGGGGGTTGATTTTTATATTATAGATAGAGACTAGCGACTGCCCACGACTTTGTTCGCGTAGCAAGGCTCGGCCTTCGACCTCGCCATAACCTCCCATCTTGTCTTGGTTTTTCTTGCATAAGAGCTTTTACCTGGCAATAACTAACACAACAAAAACAAATTAGCGAGATTGCTCCTACTGTTCTCAAGTTATAGCGTGATATATAATCATATTAGTAACGTTTTACGTTCGTGAGGAGGCTGAAATCAATGATCTCTCCGCCGTGAAGATGCAAGTCGTAATAGGCAAGGAAACTCGACATACTAGGTGGTAAGCATCATGTCCAAGAGACCATCTTGTTTGGGACCGCAGTGCCAGATATCCTGCTGCGAAGCAATAACCTATACAAGAGGATCAACATACAACACATAAAAGTCAAATTAGCCAGTTAAAGCAGAGACGTTACCTTCAACCATGTAGGACCGTAGGACGTCCACTACTGAACATACGCCTCCCCATAATTTTCCAAAAGGGCCGGTTGGAAGCGGCCTGCATCCAACGTTGTCCTGCGACCTTTATCAGATAGTCTGTCCACCGTGTCGGTGGACGACCTACGCTGCGCTTGCAGGTCCGTGGTCTCCACTCCAGAACCTTCTGGCCCCATCGGCCATGGTTCGGCAGTTTGTCTGTCTGCAACCATACGGTCGTTAGGGAAATTATTATTAGGAGGGAATAGGTGGGTTTATGTTTAGGTAAGATATGTAGGTACTTACGGACGTCGGGGTGACTCTGGATCTGATGGGAGCTGATGATATTGAGTTGTCCTCTGTATATAGCGTCCGGGTCGGACTGCGTGCTGAATGGTTTGTTGGTCACTTGTAGGTATAGTGATTGTGGAGCGGAGTTAATCGCGCACTCGAGTAAACGCGGAGCTGATTTAGCGGTCACTCGCGGCGAAGTTAGTTTTGGAAGTCGTGCTGACGCGTAACGCGAAGGGTTTGTGCTGATCACGGGTGCCGGGTAATGGCGGTTCCCATGCGGTCGCGACGCGGAGGCGGAGCGGTATACGTCCGCTAGCTTCGACTCTAAAATGGTGACTTTTGGGCTGACGCGTAAATAAGGGCTGATAAGCGGTCGCTCTCGGCGACGTTAAAATGGTGACTGTTTCCGCTGCCCTTCAGCCGCCTGCTCGTAGTTTGACAGCTGCAGGACCGCGGCAGCGGGACGCGCGGGCGGGGGGCATTCATTGAGGTGACGTCGCGCCTTTGGCGCGATCAGGCCATCTGTTCTGCGTGATATGTGCCCTGCCCACTGCCACGTTAACTGGCTAATCTTCTGGGCTATGTCGGTGACTTTCGTTCTTCTCTCTGAGGATCTCCTCATTTCTTATTCGATCACGTAGAGAAACCCCGAGCATAGCCCTTTCCATAGCTCGTTGTGCGACTTTGAGCTTATCTATGAGGCCCATAGTAAGAGACCACGTTTCAGTGCCATGCCATAATTTTACTTTTTTACTAATATACGAGTAATAATACTATATAAAGAAATCGTTTTTAAGAGTCCTTTGTAATATACATTTTAAGGTTGTTATATTAATTACATTATTAAAATTAAACTTAATTACCATACTGAACTGTAGGGTAGAGATAATCAATAGTAGGCACCCTTACGTGGACGCGTATTATACTTTAACGGAGGTTTGTTACTCAAGAACAGCTGAAAGGATTTGGATGAAATTCGGTATGTAGATTTTTTTTATTTTCATCATCATCCATCATCGGGCGGATGATGATACTAACTAGGCTGGTATATCCTTAGTAATATTAGTATAATAATAAAATTATAACAAGTTTTGCAAAAAATATATATTGCTGCAACTGGAAACAAAATTGCTCGTTACCCTCGCTCTGTCAATAAACAATGTAAATAAATAAGATTTATCTTACCCCCGCGCTTTGATTCCTATGTCGTGGAACGTACTGGGTATACACAATAACATATCGCAACATCCAATACCGGGCAAAGGCAACATCACACAAATTTACCCTGGTCAGGGATCGAACCAGGCACCCTGGCTTTCGAAGGCAGGGCCACTACCAAATTGAGCTAAAGGAGCATTTTGAATATCTACGTTTTTTTGGAAGGCTTATTAGCTATTATTACAATGTACTCGTATTAGTGATGGTACATGAATGTAGATTGTGATCAAATTCTGAACCCGCAATTTTTACGCAAATCCAAACCAAGTCGGAAATAAAACTAGACTCACGTAGATAAATGCGGCGCGCTATCAACAAGTAAAACACGAAACTGTTAACAGCAGCTCGCTCCACTCCGACACATAGGTAAGCGAATAACTTGTAAAACAAACATTTGCTGACACCTTTCTGTCGACAACTATGCGGAGCAGTCGAGCTCAAAAAGCAAATGTATTGAAATGATTTGAGGAGTACATTCAAACACGGCATGGATTTTGTGCCTTCTGATGGGATTATATCTATTGCACTCATTTTACTAGCCTACTAGGTACTTTAAATCGCCATCAGCTTCGGTCGGGCTGAGGTCTTCTTTTTCCCTGTTTTGTAAATTCAGATTCAGATATTTATTTAACCATTTCGTTACATCGCATAACATTGGCAAGTCAATTACATACATAACGGTAAAACGAAACACAACATTCAGCATTATCATATCATATTAGCATTATATAAATAAATATCAAAACACATAGTTGACTGTATAACAAGTAATAGCTATGAATGCATGTCTGAGAATGAACAACTCATGTACTCGCTGATATGGTAAAAAGGATGACATTCAAATAATATTTTAAGTGTTTTCTTGAATGTACTCGTATTTATAGGAAGACGTGTTATTTCAAAGGGCAGTTTGTTATACATATCGAGTTTCATCCATTTATCCAGGGTTTTAATAAAATGTCACACTTATAACTAAAAAAGTAGGTACATAGATCTTATACTTCTGACGACTATATTTGAGAGCTGTATGGTATACATCGATCAACGCTCTGGCATCTATGATTCAGGGTCCGACAGCCCCCCCGGCTGTTGCAGCCTCCCCGGACTGAGGTTAAATTTTATTATTTAAAAAAAAGAATACATACACATACCCCCGAACTAGAAATCTCTGTATCGATATAGCATAGACACTCAATACAACATACAAGATCCAAGAACAATAATTTTTGCTTATAACATAATTTTTTTTCCTGGCCTGTGATTTAACCCAGTATGCTCATCTCAAAGTCAGGTTTGCTATAATGTGAGCTACCGGAGTCGACAATCATGAAGATGTCATTCTTGAAATGTTTCTTAATGCCGTTCGGCTAAAGGGTACATAACCTATACAATTAATATTAAATATAAATAGTCTTGTAAGATGTAGACAATACATGCTTAGTTTACGATTATACAACGATTGGGACCGGCGACTGGGCGGTGCGACGCCGCCGGTCGTTTTCCGTAGATTTATCTTTGAAACTATATATCCAAAGGATACATTTTTTGTAGATACTGACACTTTTTTACGGGATAGATTGGCAAACGCGCATGCGGGTTACCTGATGGTAAGTGATACCTACGCCTACGGATATCCGCAATACCAGAGGTATCTAGGATGCGTTGCCGACCTTTGAGGAAGGAATAGAAGGAAGGAGAGGAGGAGGGGTGGATCGGGCCTCCGGAACTTCCCAGAGACCGACTGGAACGCAATAGCAAGCTATGTTACTTCACGTATGTGGGAGTTACTTCACCGGTCGTACCGGCCCATTCGGCTGTGGGGTTACAGCGTGGCACTACCACCAACAATAATAAAATTCTTTCGATGAAGAGTTCATTTACAATAAATATTTTGCACAGCTAATACATTTATCTTGATAACTTTATAGATCTTATCTAGCTAACTAATGTTATAAATGCGAATGCTTGGATGTATGAAGGTTTGACACTCAATCATGCTAGTACGGCCGAATGGATTTGGATGATATTGAGTGGTAGAAAGATGAAGCGCTGAAATAACACATAATATAATTTCCATCATCATCATCCATCAACACGCGAGTGATACCGCGGGGCGCAGTAAGCATGTCAATAATGCTAAGATACAGATTTTTTTTGCCAATGCCGAAAAAGTTTTCAAAAAGATCTAATATTTAGGTAGAGTGTATTTAATTACTTCCGATATAGGTAATATTTCATAAAAAAAAACATTTATACGTACGTTTAGTATACATCTTATCGCGAACTAAATTAATTATGAATGATAATATAGGAATCGAGTTGCGAAAACGCTATCACTTTTTTTCGTAATTTTGGTTATAATAATCATCCTCATCATTTTCCAGAAAATTATGAAATTGTGTTTAATGTTTTACGTGTTGGAATGGATTGTGGGATTATATTGCTATTGTGTTGTTTCTGTTGTTCAAATATTAACCTCAAAATGATTCAGCTCCTCTTTCGTTTATTTTGAATTTCTAGTTTGAACCAAATAACTCTGACATTTTATTTAAACTGAATTTCAGTGCACAAACATTCTTCCAACAAAAACAGGAAAAGTTCTCATAAATATAAATAAACCAACTGCAGAAGTCGCGAGCGACGGCAACGGAGAGTCGCCAATGTAGTTATTTCTGTACGAGAGCAGCCGGCATCCAAAATAGAAAAGTCCACCGCATCTCTCCACAGCAGTTGCACGCACGTGGAAACACAGAGAAATTAAAACAAACGCTATTTCACTCAAAACGAAATTAAAATAGCTCATAAATTTGTTCCTTTTTACGGTCGGACGCGCACGTCTGACTGCAATGGCGGCGCGGAAGCAAATAGGCGCCATCTTGTTTTTAGTGTTGTTTGGAGTGGTTTCAAGTTGTGATATCGATGACGTGGCAGTGTATAAAGTGTCATTACAAATGTTGTGGAGCGAGGAGAGGTTTCCGAAAGACTACCCTCTTAATCGTCCTAAGGCCCAGTGGTCACATGTTTTTGGTACGTATTTTGATGTTATTTCGTTTGTTTATACCAAACTCGACGACATATTATTTTATTGTGAAAGGAAGAAAAACAAAACCATCAATCTCCACTTGTGAATAAATGGCACATTTGCTTGTTCACATGGGCTAAAGTTTTCGTTGGAGTTACAAAGACCGTTTTGACCAAACTGTGTATAACTTTTTAAACCTACAATTTTTCTTTTATCTTAGTTATTCTGTACATTCTACTCAGACTAGCTGTGTCCCACAGTTTAACCCGCGTATAGTTTAAAAGTGATGAACTAGGTATATGTCTACTCGTTTGTGTATCGCAGACATTTTTAAATTGAAGTAAAGATCAATATTTTTATACTAACATCATTGTTTTTAAGTATCACAAATTATCAGCGAACGCAAGCATAATATAAATAATAGTACCTACTAAAGCAAGTAAGGCAGTTCCGCAACGATTGTTTATTTTCCGCTTTATTATATTTGTATAGGTTTAAGAATAGTCTTGTTTGAAAATGATATAGAGACAGTATAATTCGAAGGTACGTATTTAGATGATAAAAAATCTTATATGATATAAATAGAATCGAGTATTGCCTTTTCAGGAATATACGAGTACACTTGTTAGTTGGAAATTATTAAATAGTTAACTAAAACTGTCTACCGGCCGCGTTATTTGCTAGTTACTCTTCTTTCCAAGCGAGAGATCCCAGATTCGGTCCCTAGTCGGTATGTATTTTATGAGCAGAAATGTTTGTTGTCTCAAGCTTTGGCGTGTGTCTATGCCTCTCACGACACACGGGTAATCCTAGAACAGGGGCAAAGTAAATATCTATAAGTAGAATGTCTTCCCTACTCGCGTTGATTCACGCAGGTTTGGTGCGAGACGCGTGTATGGCTATCAACATTGTACACATCAAGGCGTAAGTATGCTACCAACAAGTTTTGTTGGTAGCATACCTACGCAACAGAAAACAATGACATTTAATTTTGCCAATTCGATTTTTGAATTTTCGAATTGCCATTGCCAACTCCGACCGCTTTGCCGGCACTCACGTAATAATCGCCGGCAAGCGTCCACCCCCACCCATCGCCTCTTCCCACTTTTATCGCCTATTTATCTCCATGACTTTCTACTTAATCGGTGCCGCGCGGTCTAAGTACTTTGCCAGGGGTATGAATATGTGAAGGTTTAATTATTTCAATATAATGACGTTTCAGTTAGTCTTAGTATCTTAGTAAGTATCTAGATATATTTGTATAGATAAATAACAGTTTTATAGTCTTTGTACGAGAATACGGAATACTAGAATACGGAATACTAGCTTACGTAATCCGCATATCTGTCTGTCTGATAAAATTAATAGAAGTTGTGTAAGAAACATGTTTTGTTCTAAAGTCTGGGTATTATTTCTCTGACTGGTGTAGACAATTGACAATGTACGAAATGGAATGAAATGAAATGAGTACTTATAGTAGGGGAGCTCACGATGCTAAATGGGGATTTACTCGAGTGTCATAGAGACCTATTCGGTTGCAAAGCTTAGATAATATGAAGAAAAAATGTTATATAATGTATACGTTTTCATCGGTGGGGGTAGCGGCTATAGATTTTCAAAAATGTAAAAAAATACTGTTGCAAGGACATAATCGAGCGCGTCAGATATTGATGCCATCAATGTCCTACGTATTTCTAATAATGTATGTATTTTAATTTGATCATTTGCATGATGAAAATGAAAAAAAAAACATTAAACGAGCGCGTCAGATTTTCTAAGGGGGTGTTAAGTGAAGCTAAAAAAAAGCTCTCATTCAATAATCTGACGGTTTCGATGTGACGCAAACTCGTGGCCATTATTATAATGTGCAAAAAAAATTCGCCATTTTGAAATACTCAAGCGTGTCAGATTAAGATATATATGGTTCATCTTTATGTTCTAGGCGTGCTGTCTCTTATCTCTATCTGTATATTAATCTGCCGCGCTTTAGTAAATCCCGGAATCCCCGCTTGGGCTACCCTACTATTACATTCACGAAAAATAGAGTAATACACAGGTCTTAGGACCTAGTTTCGTTTCGTTTGTCTATAATATATAGGGTGTTTGGTAGAGGGACCGACATACCAAATGAGCGTGTTCGGGGGCCTACTTGGAGAATACAAGTTGGCCAAAAAAAATCCCAGACCCCCCAATTTCATTTAACTTTTTTTTGAGAATTTTCCTTTTTTCTCCGAAATCGTACCTATTTACCACCATAACATTTGTAAAATCTGTTTTAGACAGGATGTTTTTAGTTGAATTTGGTCTCTTCAGGCCAATCCAATTCAAAATCCATGTACTTATCCAATTTTGCTTTGCTTCATCAATCAACCGACATGTGAAATTGTTAATGTGGTGTACGTGTTATCATAGTGTCAACTATAAAGTTAAACTTTTAAGTTACTATAATTAGGCCAAATCGAGTCAGGTTCGGGTACGGGCTAAGTATCCCGAAATATGGGAGATAGCGCATTTTGCACGAATCTAACTTGTACTTAGCCGGTATTGATTTTAGCAAATAAATACTTTACGAATTCATTTTTCATTTTGCGTTGGTGTCTTTGAAACAATTGTTTTTGTTCTTATCGCTAAATACAGTCTTAGAGCCCATTTCACGTCCTTAAAACAAAATATTCCGTTGAAATAATGTAAGAAGATTAGAAAATATATTCAGAATTTTTAATTGTACATCGTTAAATATATACCACTAGCTGCTCTCCGCATTTTCACCCGCGCGGTGATGGATGATGATGATGATGATGAATATTAAATAGTCTATGTTACTCAAGGTGAATGTAGCTGTCCAATGGTGAAAAAAATTTTGAAATCGGTCCAGTACTTTTTGAGCCAATCCGTTACAAACATACATACAAATTTTTCCTCTTTATAATATGAAGTATAGATTACGTTAAACTGACTGCTATGCTACGAAATTAAATAGCTGAAGACTAGGACATGAATTTATGGTAGTTTTTTATTCAGGTAAATTTGGCGACAGATTATCTTAAGGTTGATGGCTATCCAGGTGGGCAGCAAGTGCCACCATGCTTCCACCTGATGAATGTATGGTGGTAGAATATGTTCCCTTTACTGAAGGATAAAGCCTGACTTAGGGATCGATGTAGCAGCCCTCTGCTTGATTAATATACTATGATATGAGTAATATGCTTCGGCACAGCATAGACAAAACAATAAGATCTCCGCCTACGTCAAGATCGTAATGATGACAGTTTTGTCAAAGTTTGTGTCAGTTTCTTAGAGCTTAGATAAAAGCCAAATCAATTTGACAGGTCGATACACTAGACGTGCTCGACGACCGTCAAGGGTGATGAAATGTAATGACAGTTTTATCCATGGTGATTAATTTTTATATTTGTGTTTTGTATGTATATGTAGGTACTGTATTTATTATTAGTGTGTACTGATTGATTAACTAAGTACTTAAATTTACTCATATGACCATGTACATATGTTATGATATTATGGTACAAAGATAGATATGGTTTTGGAGAAGATAATAAGCTACTCGAAGTACTAATCCTGCGCAGGCGTAGTCGCGGGCACCAGCTAGTTATACAATAAGAATTGGTCGTTTAAAAGAATTTACGTTAGAAACGGGATATTTACCATGTATTGTATTTATTGTGAGTTCTCGATATCTCGCATGATAACCAGAACAACACCTACCCGCAGATACTTCAGTTTACTCGTGAACATGGCGCATGCAACTGCGCCGAAATATCGAGAGCTCACAATAAATACAATACATGGTAAATATCCCGTTTCTAATGTTAATTTTTGCATTAGTGTCCATGTCAGTTTAAAAATGTATATGGTCGTTTGCAGGTGTTAGATTTAATGAAATAGTATATTTCATTACAAGTGGGGAAAGGCTGTCATTGCTAAGAGTTCCGACAAATGTCTACCCGAGCCGAGGCGCAGCCGAAGGCGAGGGTTGACAGTCGGAACAAGTTGCAATGACGGTTCCGCTCGTGTACTGAATGACTATTTTTAATACAGTTGCGAAAAAATGGAGCAATTTAATAAAAATAAACTCGCAAAGAAAATTTCTGGAAAATGGCGCCAAGCGTAGAATATAAGCAGAGATTTTTTTTCTTCACCCATTCTGGTATTCAAGGGGAACTATGCCCATACAGCCAAGTCTTCAGTAGAATTTTTTTATAGATATGAAATGAAAATGAAATTTAATGAGATGAAATAAAATGAAACCTAACCTAACTCATTCAATCAAATCATTAAATCTGATATTGAAACAAATTAGTAGCTTCTTTTTAGAAATATACGTATTTGCATGAATCATAAATTTTATTATAGTTTATTACAGTTAGAGCGAGTAGATGAGTTTAAGTACTTAGGCCATCTTGTCACCCCCACCCTGAAAGACGACGCTGACATTGAACGGGAGCGGAGGGCGCTGTCGGTAAGAGCTAACATGGTGGTCCGGAGGTTTGCACGGTGTTCGGAGGAGGTGAAAATAACTCTCTTTAGAGCTTATTGCACTTCCTTCTATGCTTGCAGCCTGTGGGCTGACTATACGCAAAAATCGTACAGTGTCCTGCGCGTCCAGTTTAATAACGCGTTCAGGATGTTGGTGGGGCTCCCCCGCTATTGTAGTGCGTCGACAATGTTCGCGTGCGCACGCGTGGATTGCTTCTACACCACAATGCGTAAGCGAGCGACGTCACTGGTGCGGCGCGTGCGGGGGAGCCACAACAGCATGCTGGCCGCGATAGCAGGTAGGCTAGATTGCCCTTACATAAATCATTGTTGCAGCCTACACGTTGCAGACTGCACACAGTAAGACCTAGTTAATTAATGTAAGGGTAGGTACTGATATGCATGACTATTACTTTGACATAATTAATTTATTGTATAATGTTGACATTTTTAGTTTGATTATTTTAATTCAATTCAATAATATTTATTTCAATTCGTAATAATTATTATTAATGTAATGTGACTAGCTACTATTATTATTATTTTCCATTGATATTGTTGTTGTATGAGTCTATGTTACTTGAAAATAAATGATTATTATATTATATTATAAAAACTTCTATGAATTTTTTTAAAGTAAAAACTTCATGGTTGGTTTTTCTTTTTAATAGAAATTATTTTGACAGTTGGGAAAGAGAACGCACGAGTTCGGGAAAGGTAAAAAAAAACACGAGTATGTTATGTACACATTCCGAACGCTATACGTCCCTGCAATACGCCACTTTTTGAACCGTATTAAAAGATAAGATAAGATAATCATTTATTTGCAGAAAACATGAGTTTTTTATACACACACATAGTTTGTATAAAGATGTAGTTTGTCATAAGATTAAAGCTCGTCATGTTTTGCCCATATAGGCGTACAAATTTGTTAAGAGATGGCAAATAAAACAATACAAGAAAATTAATCTATAAATACAAGTCAAATAATAGTTGAATAATTAAATATTAATACATTAGAATGTCAGGAAATAAAAACAGTCATAATTAATAGAATAGTGTCATTTCAGTTCATGGAATGTCATAATTTCACAAATACTAGGTGCTCAGTTAAAATTCTTATCAGCTAAAAAATCACTTACACTATAATAACATTTTGTCAGTAATATTTTTTTAAGTTTAGTTTTAAATAAATTTGTACTTAAGTCCTTTATTGAATTTGGTATTCTATTATAAATAGCGGGTCCCATACAAAAAATGCTATTACTCATAAGAGCCTTTTTTGCCGTGTGCATGCTGAGTTTATAGTTGTCACGTCTGTTACGCTTAACTTTCTCAGACAGTAAGGGAAAATAATGCGGATTTGATTTTACAAATGAAGCTACTTCTAAAACATAGAGTGACGGAAGTGCCAGGATTTTATGTTCAATAAATTTCGGTCTATAGCTGTCAGTTGTTTGTAGTCCAAACATTGCCCTAACACATCGTTTTTGCGCGAAAAATACATATCTACTCGTAACTTGTTATTATATCGCGTTATTCCTATGAGTAAGTAGAGTGGAAAGAGCAAGTTCCCAAGTAATAAAAAGAAAAGTTTTAATGAACAGGCCCGGGGATTTCCTGAGGGAACAGATTAACCGTAGTATTTCTCACGTACGGTAATATGTATGGAGATTATACTTTCTGCGTGTTGTACTTATTATTTTGTATTGTCATATGACATTAATATGATAATTGTGGAAGTTTATATGTGGGTGAGTTTATCCATACACAAACAATAGTTATAATTTCTTTAATTTGTCAGGTAAGTAGTTTCCTTACATCTACATATATGTGTGTATATACACTTTAACACTGTGTCATATAGTATTACTTTTTAAAGCAATAACGCCTGCTTTAGCGATCTCAAACATTGAAATGTATACAGAGATAAATTCACATCCTCAGACGTGATTCGAGCCCGCGTCTTCTGACCCTCCGTGTCAGGCACCATTGACCAACTAGGCCACCGAGGTTCGGGTCCGAGCATCGAAGTTTTACACTCTGACTAGCCATCTTACGGGGACGGAGCGACATCTATTGAACAGCTTTGATAGTACCATCCAACCGAAAGAAGCATTATTTAGAAATACTTAAACTTTCGTATTGACATCGCAACCCTTGTAATTTTAATAGTATTACTTTTTAAGCTGGTGGCCTAGTTGGTCAATGGCGTCTGACACGGAGGGTCAGAAGACGCGGGTTCGAATCCCCTCCAAGGATGTAAATTTTTCTCTCTGTAAATTTCAACTTTTGTCTTATGTCAAAGGAGTTAATCAATTAATCAAATATTTATTTGCGAAATACAATATTTTAACAATGTGTAAAATTGGATGTTATTTGTATGTCGTCAATTGTATTTTGCCTGCAAGTTGTGCAAGTAGCGGGTACAATAACATTCAAAGTTACACAATTTAAAAAAGTGTCAAGGAGGTTATAAATAAAGTGATAGGTTAGTCAAAATAAATCAAAGTCAAAGTCAAAATCATTTATTCAATTTAGGCATCCAAGACGCACTTATGTACTTCAATATTTTTATTATAATGTACTTTAAAGACTCTACCGCTGCGTTGCAAAATATATAGACTCTACCGAGAAGAAGCGACAAGAAACTCGGGGCCATTCTTTTTATATAGATGTTTACAATGTTTTTACTTAGGTATTACAAATATTAAATTTTATGGGTGGCAGAGTGACAGCTTGCCAAAAGTGGAGTATTCCAAGCATCTTTATCTTCTATATAATATCGGACTTTATAATAAGCTTTTTTTATTAAAACGTGTTTTACAGTCAACTTGAATTTGCCCTCTGTGAGCTCAGTTATGTGCTTTGGGATTTTATTGTAAAAGCGCACACAATTTCCTAGGAATGACTTATTAGTCTTCGCAAGTCTAAAACTAGGTACAGCTATCCTATTTGTATTTTATCCTATTTAAATTTTTCATATATTCCTTCACAGTGTAAAAACATGTGTCCAGCAGCTAATTATTCAATTTCGTTATAAATACTTTTCCCTGTTAAATGTTTAAAGTCTTTGACTTAAACTTGACTTTCGAAGGAGTATTGCGAATACCTATATTACTATATGGTTAATACTTGAAATGAAAATATCACAATCAGCCCATTTTGTTCCCACTGCTGGGACCCGAGCCTTCCTCTCAGAGAGAGGAGTTTGGCCATAATCCACCACGCGGGCCCAGTGCGGATTGGTAGATAGGTTAGTGGCCAACCCATGTCGAAGTTTAGTTTTCAGGCCGCCCGAAGGCCTTTGACTTAGCCTAACGACTGTTAGGACCTAAGACAAACAACCGACGGCTTAACGTGCCCTCCGAAGCACGGAATCGCTCAGTTGACTAATGCCACTAGCACACACCCATCCAAGTCCTGACCGCAGCTAGTGTTGCTTAACTTGTTGATCGGTTAAGATCGCCAAGTCGAGCTCCGCTACGAGCACTTCATGTCAATCAATACTTGAACTTGATCAATCATTATTTGACTATATCAGGTGAAATACTTAAAAAAATTAATAAACAGGTTTTTATTTTATCATGTCAAAGTACAAATACAACGTTTTAAGTTATTTAGTAATTTGTTACATATTAAGTTGCACATACACACATTATTTTCATAGATGCCTTTGTGACAAGTTGATTGATGCAGTAGGTTCTCAAATATAGCCCGTATCTGTCGTGTGATGACTAGCGTTTCTTTAGAAGAGAAGTATGTCACCTGAACTATAAAACCGTTGATATAAGTGCGAGAGCCAAATGTTTTTTAACAAATCTATTAAAACTTTCAAAACAAGAGAAAGTATTCTCTAGTTGCCGCACATGAATATACATTTCTATTTTAAACAGTATAATTTATTATGTGGTCGGGGTAAAGGCACATCACAGAAATATTACAAATTTTCGATGTTTATTTTTGGATAAGAAACATCTTTCAAACTCATACACGCATCCCATTACTCCTAAGTAATACACAGATGTGTTTTATGATGCTAAGCCAATTAATTGTTACATATTTTTATTTCACTAACATCATAGAAGTTCAATGGCGAATTCGACGCTGAACTCAGTAACGCGTGGAAACCCGATTTATTGGGTGATAGGTCTCTTCAGAATCAGAATCAGAATATATTTATTGCAAGAACTATTTTGTTCGTACCGACACAAACGTATTCATGCTCGCACTCGTAAATAACACTTACATATACACCCGGTACGCACCACACGCACGAGACACACACATACACACCTCGCACCCTCACAAACACATATACACACACCCCACACACTCTCTCTCTCTCTCTCTCTTACACTCACACACACACATACTCTCGCGTGATAAAACTTAATTGTGAAGTCACTTCCTCAATATTGTTGCACAATAAGACACTCTGTATGTAATCTTAATATTAGTAGATTATTGGGTGAACTAGTCCTCATGACACAGGGAATCCTAGTATGAGGGCTAGTAGCCACTCTATTGTCCACACTGTAAAGCGGTAATTGATGATTTGGTTACCTATTTATTTGTATCAACTTTTTTACTACTACGAGTATTATGTACCATGATAGCACAATAAACATTAATTTCTAACACTTAATTAATAGAATGTATTAGTGCCTACTGTACATAACATATCCATGATAACCTTAATTCTAAGTATATTTTTTGTAAACAGTGCTTTAATATTTGTTCAAATAAATTATTATTAAATTATTATTAAATTAAATTAAGAACTGTGTACAAAAGATGTTCATAATAACTAGAGTATCAAGAGTTTACCCATTTCGGGCGTGCAATTTTTTGTATGAAATTATATAAAACTAACGAAAACTGTATAAAACTAACTAATAATAATTACACATAAAGCATTTACATTACACCCAAAACGAAATAATAATTATACAAAAGAGTAAGTATTTACATTTGCTTAGCTTAACTTGTTATAATTCAATAAGACTAAATATTTAGGTATCATCTAAGTATTCTTTAAGACTATAATAAGTTTTTATTATAAGCCAGGCTTTTAATTTAATTTTAAACTGTACTCTTGTAATACCGCTGCCGTCTACTGTATTGTCTAATCCTAGTATTAATCCGCTACAGTGCCAGATATACTACCGCAAAGATTCTAGTTGGAAGGGCACTTTAGCAAGTAAAAATACTAAACGAAATGTAAAACTACAGTTCTTAGCTCTGGGTGGCACTGCAAATGTCACGGGCAAGCGTAGTACTTACCATCAGGAGCACTACTTGTCACTTAATGGAAAAAATTAAAAAAATTGTAAGCCCTGTAGGCCTATACAGAATAAATCATTGATTTGCGATTTTACCCGCGGGGTGATGGATGATGATGATGAAAAGTATCATATGTGCTCCCCTGGATATAATCTGTAACCTTGCCAAATTTGATTACGATCCGTTTATTTGGGATTAAAAAGACACTTATACAGACTGACTGGTTGAACACTTTACATAAACAAGGACATGATAATTCATGGTCACATGAAACGTTTAAAAAAATAAAATTAAAAAAATACCGTTAAACTACAGAGGAAACCTTCATTCTATGAATGTGCTATAACTCGAAAATTATGGACACCGTCCGAACGGGGTTAATGACCCAAAGCGCCGCGCCGCGTTCAAAGGAATCAAGCTGCGTCCGAACGGGGTTAATGACCCAAAGGGCCGCGCCGCCCGCGCCGCCAAAGGATGCCGCGAATGCCGCGATCGTCGGCCGCCCGCCCGGCCGCGCCGCGCCGATGTAAACAAACAAGTACTTACCTTGCCGCGAGTGACCATGTTTATTGTTTTGAGTAGACAATTAAAGTTAAATTAGGTAAATATTAGGCACCTATTTTTTTTTCTTAATTAGAACGAGAATCGAGTACTGAGCACTATATATCAATATGTAAAGTGTTCAACCAGTCACCCTGTATTTTGATTTATCTGTGTAGATATAGATGTATAGATTGTGTTCCGCCCACAAAAAACTTCTCAGTTGACCACAACACTGGATCCCACCTGCGGCATGAGCAACTGTCTATAATGAAATCACCACAGAAAAGAACAATAGAGGGAAAGAAAAACAAAAGATTCCGCACTAAATACGAGGCTGGTTTATCTTGTAAAGGTTGACAGTTTGCGGGAGAGATAAGACGCTATTTATTTGTTGTCCTGCATAGGGAACTGATGCGATCTTTATTTGTTTTCGAGATTTCTTTGCTGTTTCAACACCTCTTCATGGAAATCGATCATTCTTGACGGCGACTGATATGGGTTAGATTTATTGTATAGACTAAAAATAATACCAAATAATGGAACCAAATTTAACACTGTCATGCTGAAGTCGTACCACGATAGTTCAAAAGTACCTACCTAGTATCACAATATTGTGCGCAGTGCATTATCCCGCTTTTTAGTATTGAAGTCGGTTCCATAATTAGGCAAAAAAGATTTTTTTATTTCTCATACTCGGAAAATAGTGTTGTTTTGATCTGATTATTGGGTGGAAAATGCTGCTTCCCTCCATAGAGAGGAAAAAACTCAAACAAATTACTTCCCACCTAAGGGTCGGAATGAACTGTAAAAATAGAACTGCTGTCAGCTGTGAAGAGTTTTATGTAAAAAACTAATTTAAAAAAATGCTGCGGTCATTTGACTTTCTAAACAGCCAGTGTGAACTTAGCGCAAACTTCATTAAGCGGAATAAGCCCCAATTCGCCTCAGTCGACAACTTCCAGGGAGTATCCGCCATGGAATCCATCGTCTGATGAAATACCAGAGTCTCCTACTTTTACAGATATCCAGAACAGCCAAATTTGTCATATATATATCAAACAGCATAAACATTCAAAACAAAAATGTAACTTTTAATTTCACGAATCGTCCTAATTAGACAATTCATTTTAAATAGGTACTACTAATATTATTATTTAATATCAATAAATAGTTTAGATAAACAACTAGTTTTATTTTGCTCACATTCGAAATGAAAAGTAGAGTGTTTAACACGGGTAAAAGAATCAATTCCTACTCGGCCTAAATACCTCGGGAATTGATTCTTTAGACCCTCTGTTAACAATCTACTATTTTATACCACCTGCTCGAAAATTTCCAATTACATATCACGCAATCTCGACGTAAAGCAAGGCATTACATCCGTGGGGATGTAATCTATACTAATATTATAAAGAGGAAAGATTTGTATGTAATTAAAATGTAAAAATATAATAAATGTAAATTTGTATGTTTGTAACGAATTGGCTCAAAAAGTACTGAACCGATTTCAAAAACTCTTTCACCATTGGTAAGCTACATTCACCATGAGTAACATAAGCTATATAAGATTCATCATCATAATCATCATCATACATCATCGCGCGGGGGAAACCGCGGAGAGCAGCTAGTGTTTTATAAAACTCCCATGGGCGTAAAGTGATTTGGATTTGAAACGTTAGTTATAGGAAAACTCATAGTACGGAATAGATACGTGCATTGTCAAGAGAGTTTATTTGAAAATCTAACCGGTAATCACAGACAGCATGCAGAAAAAAAGAAAAAAGGCGCGATTGTAATGAATTAGGAACAAAACACGGTGTTTGGTGTTATTTTAACAACTTCCATAATATGTTATAATTTTAAACGTGGTGCATGTAACTGTACTGAAATATAGGGAGCTCCAAAAGCAACTAAATCGTGGTCTACATCTCGTGAGTACTAATTATAACTTAGTTAACAACTGCGAAAGTCTAAAACAGTGTTTTTATAACCATACAATGTTCCTTCCAAAAATATTACTCTGTCCCTCCATAAGTGGACAAATGTATCCAATTTGTATATTAACTATTAATTTATTTTACTTTTAACTAAATAACTGTTTTTATATAGCTCTACATTTTTATTTATGGGTATGAAAAGTAGAGTATGTACCTTGAGGATACAGCCTGTCTTCATCTTGGGCGGCTTGGACCCCTCGCTTCACTCAGGACTCTACATAACCATCCTCTCGCTGCGCTCAGAGATTGACTCTAGAGTCTCAAAGTCAAATAATTTATTCTGTATAGGCCTACGAAGGCACTTACATATTGTCATACAACAGTATGTACTACAACCGGATCGGAACGCGACCACGACTGAGAAGTTCCGGCAAGAAACTCAGCGGGCTTGTCTTTTTACATATTTTAACAAATGTTCATTCAGTGTTAGCTCCAGTGTGTTGCCTTACAAAAAAAGACCATAATAATGGTATCAGAGACGCAAGACACGCTACACTGACATCTTAGTACAAATAATACACTAGTAGGAAGATCCTGGAGTGATCAGTCCCAGCTGTTTTATCCCCCGAAATTTTCTAATAACCTTTTTGACAGAGTTTAGTTTTAATAGTAACTTTAAACTTATTAATAGGCAAATCTCGGATAACATTGGGAAGTTTATTATAGAATCGTATACATTGTCCCATAAAATAATGATACTGTGGAGACGCGTTACATGTACGGATAGCTTGTGCTTATTCCGCGTGTTAATGGAATGAGCATCACTCCTTTTTCAAAACTTTTTATGTTTTTCTTGGCATATATTAGATTTTCATAGGTAAATATTAATAGAATCCCCTGTTTCACCCTATTAGTGACTCTTGCTACTTACGGGATCGATTGTCATTCACCGTCAATTACGATATCATCAAGAACGGTGAAATACTTTTCAGTTAATGGATTGTAACTCAAAAACCGCTTTACCGAATTTGATAAAATTTCAATGTGGTCACCTCTTAAGTACTTATACTCTACCAAATAATAAAAAAATTAATTGGACTACACCGTATAAAAAATTTACGCTTCTAATTGCGAGCCTCCCCTTTTTTGGAAGTCGGTAGAAAATACATCTAATAGTCAACTATTAAGTATATTTTCTTAACGCTGGTTTCTATATATTTCTAGCGACTGCCCGCGACTTCGTTCGCGTAGCATAATATTTTCTTAGTTCTTAGGGTTCCGTACCCGTAAGGGTAAAAACAGGACCCTATTACTAATACTCTGCTGTCCGTCTGTCTGTCTGTTCGTCTTTTGTTGGGTACAACAAGAGACGAACAGACAGATAGCCAGAACAGAAACAATGCTTATAACGTATTATGATTTGTTTAAAGCAGTGAAAATAAGTATACGAGTAGCATGTATGGGGAAGAACACTTATATAACTTTACAGTTTATAATATTGTAGGTTACTAGTGTGGCCCCACAGTTCCGCCCGCGCGGTAAACATGCATCCCATACATAAACAATTTACTATTTAAAAAATAGCTCATATTTATTTCTGAGTTCGGTTTATTTTGCTTTAGGTACCAATTGCAATTTTCAATGGTTCATTTTAGCCGTTTTAGCGCAAGAAGTAACTAGGTAATATAATAAAAATAATATAATACTAATATTACCGTTTTCATCCCCCCGCACTATACCCTGATATGTCGTGGGACACACAGAATAACATATCAATACATCCAAAACCCTAAAACAAATACTTCTGCTCATCACCACATATTTCCCCAGCTAGGGATCAAACCTATGGGACCCCGCGCTTTGAAGGCCGGGTCACTATCAACTGAGTTAACGGAGCCGTCACACACTCACTCACTCACAAACTTTCACATTTACATTACTAGTACTAACTGATGCCAAGTGGATGGATGTGTGTTACTCTGTCTTATTATAACTACTGAATTATGAAGGCTGAATGTTTTGAACATAGACAGATATTGGTAGCGATTCTATTGTTCAAAAAACTAAACTAAACTAGCGAACTTAAATTTAACTGTGGTAGTCCTTATTCTGTATAATTATACATAACAATATATAACATTAAAATCCAATTCATGTAACACTAAGAATGACATTTCTAAAAATAGGATTATTTTATTATATTTTGGGCATTTTTACTTTAGTTTAGCGAGCACTAAGTTACATGACGCCTAATCTATATAAAATATACCGACTTTTGAAGAGAAATGTCTAATTTTAGTGCTGTCATTCGGAAGTATTATACGAATTTGGACTTTATCTTAAACAGAATAAAAACTTACATACTTTAGAGATTTTTAGTTTAGATAATGCTTACAGAATCGACACCGTGGTCTCGATTAACCCTTAGGCTATATTTCTGTAGGATAATCATTTTGCCCTGTTAGTATTATTATTAGCTATTTATCCTACTTCCTATCCTTATTACTAATATTATTAACGCGCAAGTTTGTGAGTATGGATGTGTCGATGTTTGGATCTTTGTGACTCATTAACGCACAAAAGGCGAGGGCAATTTTTATAAAATTTGGTATGGAGGTAGACGAGGCACTGGTTTAACACATAGAATACTTTTCATTATCATCATCCATCACATAGCGGATGAAAAAGCGTAATATGCTTGAACACAGCAAAGACAAAATAATAGATCTCCGCCTACGTCAAGATCGTAATGATGACAGTTCTGTCAAAGTTTGTGTCAGTTTCTAATAGCTTAGTCACAAGCCAAGTCAATTTGATAGCTTGATACACTAGACGTGCTCGGCGACCGTCAAAGGTGATGAAATGTAACACAAACACAGACCATATAGTGGTTATATGGTCTGTGAACACAAATGACAGTTCTTTCCATTGTGATTAATTTTAAATCTGTATGTACGGTACCTACTGTATTTTACTATTCGTCTTTACTGATTGATTTACTAAGTATTTAAATTTACTAATACTTTTATAGCAATTGCGTTTGACCATGTAACTAAATATTTTATGACATTTTGGTAAAAAGATAGTTGTTCACGCCAAAGCGTGACGTCACCTTAAGGCGCACCGCGCCCGCGTGCCCCACCGCCGCTTCGCCTGCAGCTGTCATAACTAGAAGAAGGCGGCTGCAAAAGGAAGCGGAAATAGTCACCTTTTTGTACTCGCGACCGGCGGACGTGTACCGCTGCGTTCCGCGCAGCAACCGCATGGCACCGCCATTTTATATCAGCACGAGTCACCGCGAATGACTTCGCCGCGAGTGACCTTCAGGGTGTGTTCGGCCCGACCAGACACTACTCCTAAATCAGCACGTGTGTACACACGCAATCAGCCCGCCGCGTAAACCAGTGCACAACCCAAAGGGACAATACAGACATTAGAACTAAGTGACAATAGTTCTTCAGCTCATTCAGCACGCCGTCGACAGCAGGACGCCTCCACGACCCACGGTCACCAGCTCTCACCAGTTCCAGAGTCTCCCGACATACCCCACGGAACCCAGGTACCAATAATTCTTCCCTACCTATCGTATGGTGGCATATTGCCTCACCATATTTCCTTCGAGCCGGATTTATCCGGTTATCCGGATATAACCGGGTACCCGGATAAACCACATTTCCCACGAGCGCGGATATCCGGCAACATAATCTCTTTCGCTGCCGGATAAACCAATGCTATCACCCCCTATCCCTTTAATATAGTCCATTAAATCTCCCTAATATAAACTACATTTTAGTGACTTAATATTACCCAAATTACGTCATACAAATCAGCCCACATTTAAGCTCAATAATTCCCAAATATCGGATATCAATCTTATTTAATTTACAAACTACTTCTTATAGATATTGATTTAATTTAAATCCCTTCCGTCATACAAATCACCTAATTAACTCAGGTATTTGCTTATCAAACAAAACCCGACTAGCGATTAGAAGCTTCTAGAATAATGACCTGACAACAAGGCAACTACCTATTTACTTATCGTGTTCGTTTGACACAAGCGCGCCCCAGAATAAATGAGAGTTGTCTCACATTCCTGACTCAGTCACGCTGTGTATTTATTTACGATTGTTATTAATGGTGCTTGCAAGAAAGTCTTGTAATTAAGAACTAAAGGCCAGGTACTTTGTTGATTTTAATTATAAAATAATACTAAGTACTGTTAAAAGATTTACTTGTGTTCGTGATTATCATGAAATAATTAATGTAGGTTAATTGTTTACATATAAGAGATCAGCACAAAACGTCTTAGGGTCCCGTACAGAATTTACGTAAATAACATAACGAAATTTACGGAATATAATTAATTAAGTAATTAAACCATCAGCCCATATAAGGTTTGGTACAAACGTTATTAATTTAGGCGTTATTTTAACCGACTTCCAAAAAATGGTGGTGCGGAATTTCACCTACGATTAAATACTTTAATATTTTTATTTCCTTTTAATTTTGCTTGCGTCCTTGTGCCTGACTTCGCCTACGACGATTAACGATGCCTTCTGAATCACAGGTAGCCAGATTTAGACAGGAACAAATCGCTATTATTAAACTTAATTTGGAAGCGTTATCATTGAGGTCTAGCAAACCAAGGCGCTATAGCCCCGAGTTCGATGCCAGAGCATCGGGCGTAAGATTGACCCGCGATAGATTTGACGCGGCGTATTATATAATATTAGACACCGTAGGCTTATCAGATTCCGAGGAGGAATTCTACAACGAGCAGTATGAAAGGACAATAGACGCCTACTACGAGATTCTCGTTGTAGAATTGGAACAAAAAACATGGTCATTAGCGCCCCCTCCGTCACCAGCTCAGCAGGTATCGAACCTGCACCCTCTCAGCTCCGCGCCTATACCCGCGCGCTCCTCATCATCAGCTCAGCAGGTATCGAACCTGCAGCCTCAGTGCTATGCGCAGGATTCGAACCTGCACCCTCTCAGCTCCGCGCCTATACCAGCGCGCTTATCGCCATCAGCTCAGCAGGTATCGAACCTGCAGCCACAGTGCTATACGCAGGATTCGAACCTGCACCCCCTCAGCTCCGCGCCTATACCAGCGCGCTTATCGCCATCAGCTCAGCAGGTATCGAACTTGCAGCCTCTGTGCTATACGCAGGTTTCGAACCTGCACCCAATCAGCTCCGCGCCTATACCCGCGCGCTTCTCGTCATCTGCTCAGCAGGTATCGAACCTGCAGCCTCAGTGCTATGCGCAGGATTCGAACCTGCAACCTCTCAGCTCCGCGCCTATACCCGCGCGCTTCTCGTCATCTGCTCAGCAGGATTCGAACCTGCAACCTATCGGCTCCGCGACTATACCCGCGCGCTTCTCGTCCCCACTTCAGCAGGTTTCGAACCCACAACCTCCGCGCTATGCGCAGGGTTCGAACCCACGACCGTTCAGCTCCGCGCCAAGACCCAAACAGGTATCGAACCCGCAACCTCACTATGGTAACAACCATTGCTACCCATGTAGTAATGTAAAGGGTCACAAGCCTCGGGTATGTACACGATACTACGCACTACCAGTGCGCTTATTGCCGGTACAACAGCGCGAGGTACCACGGCGCCGTCCCTCACCTGATACGGGCCAGATGGTGTACTCCCGTCGTACTCCACCGCGCACTACCTCGCGTCCTGCACCGCCGCCTAGGCAATGACTAGGACGGCACATCCAACAAATACCGACTCAGCCCACAAAGAATCAGCACACACACACAACACGACGACAAACTGTCATCGCAAACACCTTAAGTCAGTTAGGTGCTGACATTCTGCACTCACCCTTGCGCCAGCAATTCTGGACGTTATCAGTATACAAATGTATACAATGTTTACGTTTCCGCGTCCAAACTAAGGCTCCGTACATGGCCGACTCACCCGCCGACCGCGTAAACGTTCAGCCCGTATTTAGCAAAGTCACGACGGACTTTACTGGACCATTTTTGATAAAATCCAGTACACTGAGAAACACCAAGCTATTAAAAGGCTACCTCTGTGTTGTAACATGCCTAGCCACGAAGGCGGTCCATCTCGAACCGGTATCTGAGTTATCCACGGAAGCGTTCCTTGCGGCATTACAGCGTTTTGTTTCTAGGCGCGGTGTACCGACGTTAATTAGATATAATTGCGGTACAATTTATGTAGGCGCTAGAAATGAACTTAGGGAAATACAAGACTTTCTTGCAACCAACAATAACAATATTGCACCTACACTTTCAGCTCTTTTAACGCGCATTGCAGCCAAGCTCAATGCACGCCCTCTCAGCCCACTCTCTTTTGACCACGCGGAATTTGAATTACTCGCCGCGGGTCATGTCCTTTTAAACCGTCAGCTCAATGCCCTACCTGAGTATTCGGTAGGAGGACGAGCCATTTCTGCACACAAAAAGGTTCAAGCTCGTCCTACCCTTATCCCAACACCTTTGGCGATCCTGGTCCAAACCCTACCTGCACACCATCCAAACCCGCTCCAAACGGACTCCCCGATCCAGCCCACCTCAAGTCGGGGAACTGGTACTGATGGTGGACGACCAGGTGCCGCCTCTACACTGGCGCATGAGCCACAAGACGAACCCATGAAGGGATGGCGTCGCCCGAGTGGTGGAAATCAAGAACGACCACCTGACTGTCGATTGACCACCACACCACACCTTTGCCGAGTGGGGAATATGTTCACGCCAAAGCGTGACGTCACCTTAAGGCGCACCGCGCCCGCGTGCCCCACCGCCGCTTCGCCTGCAGCTGTCATAACTAGAAGAAGGCGGCTGCAAAAGGAAGCGGAAATAGTCACCTTTTTGTACTCGCGACCGGCGGACGTGTACCGCTGCGTTCCGCGCAGCAACCGCATGGCACCGCCATTTTATATCAGCACGAGTCACCGCGAATGACTTCGCCGCGAGTGACCTTCAGGGTGTGTTCGGCCCGACCAGACACTACTCCTAAATCAGCACGTGTGTACACACGCAATCAGCCCGCCGCGTAAACCAGTGCACAACCCAAAGGGACAATACAGACATTAGAACTAAGTGACAATAGTTCTTCAGCTCATTCAGCACGCCGTCGACAGCAGGACGCCTCCACGACCCACGGTCACCAGCTCTCACCAGTTCCAGAGTCTCCCGACATACCCCACGGAACCCAGGTACCAATAATTCTTCCCTACCTATCGTATGGTGGCATATTGCCTCACCAATAGTTATGGCATTGGAGAAGATAATAAGCTACACGAAGTACTAATTCTGCGCAGACGAAATCGCGGGCACCAGCTAGTAATATTATATTTAGTAAAATATAACAGTAAGTTGTTGGCCAAATCTACAAATATACATACCTAATGTTTCGTAAATATATGTCTCAGCTATGCCTATCTCTTTCATCTGCAAATAGGCAAAATTAAAGCTTTCCGCATTTGGGAAAGCAATAATATTTCCTACACACACGCATCAGTCTGGAGTCATCTCCTTCACATTATGAGAGCGGAAGATATTGAATTATCTACCACGCGGAACAAATCTTCCCGAGGTATGTCTGGATAAAGCCACAGAAAATGTTAACTA
This sequence comes from Selenia dentaria, assembly GCA_917880725.1. NCBI lineage: Eukaryota > Metazoa > Arthropoda > Insecta > Lepidoptera > Geometridae > Selenia > Selenia dentaria. The sequence goes on from OU862893.1 coordinate 27,316,154, forward strand.
GAAGACAACCTTTTCGAAGACAGGTCAGCCTATACAGAAGATATAATTATACCATGGCCATATGGCCTCGTACCGTCAATGAAGTAGCTCTCAAAATTAGCAAGTTGAAGTGGAAATGGACAAGCCACATCGCTAGTAGAACGGACAACCGATGGGATCGGAAAGTTCTCGAGTGACGACCACTCACCAGAAGACTCAGTGTAGGAAGGCGCCCGGGAAGACAACACCTCGGGGAACAGCTGGATGCAGGAGGCAAGTAGCCGTTCCAAGTGGCGCTCTATGAGTGGACGTCTTCCAGCTGATGATGACGAGTTCCTGTGAAAAAGGCTCATGAGAAACAAACAGACGGACAAATAAGTGATCTTTTACACTTACTGATTCTTTATCCCCTTGACATACGGAATCCTAAAAAAATAGATCATGACATATGATAGAGATGTATCATTTAAATTTTAACAACAATCCATTAGGTACAATAAGTAGGTAATGTGTGTACCACATTTGCCTGTAAAAAGGTTGAACACGTAAAAAGATTCCACTTCAAGATATCTTTATTCTTCTTAACTATGCGTATTTTTTTTAACTTATGTAATCGATGTTTGGCCGTGATCTCGTCTGATTGTAAGCGATGGTGTGGCCTTAGATGACCTCGTCTGATTGTGACCATGGTGTGGTCGTAGATGGAGCACGTCGATCTCTATTCTAGCCCTCAAGACCTAGAATGTAACTGTGTTCTCAGAAAAACAGAAAACTGCTTTCCGCGTGTCTTTCGCATGTTTACTGAATATATCACACGCGGAAGATGTACAACTGTTACGTACTGCGCTGTGTAGCAGCGGTATTTGGAAGGCATTCGGCCCTTTTCGGACGAAAAATCCTTTTGTCTGTTTTCAATCAAAGGGGGTTGCGATGGATAGCAAGGCTCGCTGCTTGGGGAATGAAGTTAGCCTTCGTACTGGGACAAAAGAACAGTATGTGGATTATTTTAGACAGTAAATGTATCTACCTAATTTTCCTTGCTTTATCGTAAATCGATTTAAAGGAATTGTGTAAAAACAAAATTATGTACCATGTAAAAATACTTGATATGAGTAGTATTATGGACCTGTCACCGTCATGCTAAAATTAGTCTTTGGGATTTTTAATGTGCGTTTAATTATATAATATTTCTTATACATAACTGCTGCGAGTACCTAATGCACTGGGCCCATAACCTAATAAAACAGCAGAATAGCTTGATACAGACTGAGCTATTTATTATCAAATGTAATATACACCACCACACGTTAATATCTACTGTAGGTTACTTTATTATTTTGTTATAACTATCTACTAAGTAATATCAGTTGTTCGGAACTCAGTTCTCGAAGTTGTTGACGAGTACATCTACCTGCGACAGACTGTCAAACTAGGCAGGTCCAACTTTGAGAAAGAGGTCAATCGTCCAAATCCAACTCGGCTGGGCAGCGCTCCGGAAACTTCGTCAAAAATACCTCAGTGTCTCAAGACAAGAGTCTTCGACCAATGTGTGTTACCAATGATCAAAAAGAAAATCTTACTATGGGCCTCATAGATAAGCTATAAGTCGCACAACGAGCTATGGAGAGGGCTATGTTCGGGGTTTCTCAACGTGATCGAATCAGAAATGAGAAGATCAGTAGAAGAACGAAAGTCACATAGCCCAGAAGGTAAGCCAGTTGAAGTGGCAGTGGCAGTGGTATAGCACGCAGAACAGATGGCCGATGGGGCAGAAAGGTTCTGGAGTGGAGACCACGGACCGGCAAGCGCAGCGTAGGTCGTCCACCGACACGGTGGACAGACGACCTGATAAAGGTCGCAGGACGACGTTGGATGCCGCTTCCAACCGGTTCTTTTAGAAAATCATGGGGGAGGCGTATGTTCAGCAGTGGACGTCTTACGCCTGAGATGATGATCATGATGATGATCTAGTAAGTTAGCCCAGCAATACTCTTTCCAGGAAAAAAGTAGCAATATATCAGCATATTGCACTGCAGTTTTTAACCGTGCAGTATTTTTGAAATCTGTAAATTCATACTCGTAAGGATTGCACCATTGAGGATGTCAGCTTAACTTACCATGCGTAACATTCCACGCTTCAACGTATAAACCAACTTACCTAACTTATACCACAGTACAAGAAGACATTTTATGTAATAAAATATTGACGGAGTATAAAAAGCAAGTTTGAAATTCATCTTACATGTTCAGTAGTAAAAAACTACATAAAAAATTATCTAAGCCTCTCCCATGTCAGGATTTTATAGAAAAAATATAATACATTAGGTAGGTTAAACTTCGACAATGAAGTCGCACGAAGAACCCAGCTCGGATAGGCATCGTTCGGAAAGCTTCGATCCATCTTTTCGTCCCCAATACCTCAAAACCTAAAAACTAAGGGTTTCAACCAGGGTGTGTTGCCAGTGAGGACTTATGGCACTGAGACGTGGTCCCTTAATTTTGGCCTCATTAACAAGCTCAAAGTCGCTCAACGAGCTTTAGAGAGGACTACGCTTGGGCTTCTCTTTGTGATAAGATGCGAAATGAGGAGATCCGTATGAGAACTCATTTGCAGTGCTCGCAGGCAAAGTGTTGTATAGTACCTAATATAATGCTTTTATACCAATGGCTATAAAACTGCCTTTTAGAAGCTTATAACGGTTTGATCCTTTCTCGGAAGGACGATAAGGAAATAAGTTTCTTCCGTAAGAAACTAATATAAGTCATGCGAAGAAAACACACTTCACCTGACAAATATGCTTACCTACGAAAACAAGTAGGGCGCTACACGTGGAATCATTTTGGGGTTCCGCAAGTAAACAACGATTTAAAACAACGTTTAGATTTTAGTAAAAAAATTATATTGGATAAAATACCTGAGCAAAATAGTCGACAATCTATTGTATAATATTTTATCTGTAAGTACGAGTAGATACCTACACTATGGTAGTAACTTTAAGTCTAAAACAGTAATAAGTTGTATGTATACTTTTATTATACTTAATATTATAAATGTATAATATAAAACAATTATTATATAATAACTTTCTAGTAAATACGTTGGAAAATAAAATTAAAGAGAGTTCGCATATGCCTACAAACTTCTACGTTGTTTGGCAGAATATTGTAACACTGGTGCTAAAATAAAAATAGTAACCTCAAAAAGTGTGACTTTGATATGGATTAAAAGTGTAATGATTTCACTCAGGGGCCTGACTCAAGAATGAATGACTCTTGGGACGGAGTTAAATTATATGTCGTCCACCGTCGGGATGTAAATATATCACTGTTTTCCGATTGAAGTTAAAATCGGTTTTGGCGCTGTAATCGTCATTCCTAATCAACGAAAGCGCGACAACGTAGACCCATGTGACGTCATGGATACGTCACCGAGGACGCCATTATGCGATTTCAACGACCACGCTACGAACTGGGGCGCGTTCAGAACCTCGTTTAGAGCGCACTCGATGTGCAACTTTTCGCACTAACGCCGTTCCGAGCCTCAGGGTAAAGCACTCGGTTGTTCTCAACTCGAGCGTTCCGAACCTCGTTACAACTTTTTAACCATCAAAATCGATCGGTAAACGTTTGCAACGTTCGCATCTGACATACCTAACTGTGACACAACAAACTTCGTCTTCTCTCTTCATAAAGAAAATTAGGTAAGGATCAAGTGATCTGTCAATATTGAATTTGACAAAGCTGTTTGAGGTTAGAAAACAACCGTGGTCGTTCCTTATCTCAGAACGAGTTAGAAAACAACTAAACAACCGCACTGAGGTCCTGAACGCGTCCCGGATATTTAAAAAATTGCCGCTGATGAATATGTGTTCGCGACGTCTACTGTTCGCAGAACTACTAGTATTTTGAAGTTGAGGAATGACAAATGTACTAATGTATGAATTCAACGTAAAAAGAAAAAACTAGAACGCCGTACATTTTCAGTTATAATTTGATCTGTAATCCACTTAACTCGCAACATCCTGCATCAGATATAATATTTCATCTTCAAATTGCGTTTCCCGATAAATCATAGCATAACGACTCGAAGCTCTTCTATAAGAGATTGTTCACACCATGTCGGAAAATCCTATATTGATTCTCCGGAATTATTAACTCATTGTTGTGGGCACTTGTGCTGGGCAAATTTGTGATAAACACAATGCACTTGTATTGCACGAAGCGCTCGCAGCGGAGCTTGACTTATCGACCTTAACAAATCAACAAGTTTTTTTTTTTTTTTTTTATTTATTCAACAAATTCCACTGAGTAGGTCCAAGTAAGTTATAATTATTTAATCTAAGTTAAAGCAACGCTAGCTGCGGTCAGGAGTAAGATGGATATGAGCTAGTGGCATTGTTCAACTGAGCTCTTCCGTGCTTCGTGGCGGTAAGGAGATCCCGAGGAGACTCCCCATTGTGGGAAGAGGTGACTCGCATGCGGTGGCAGGCACGAGCCGCACTGTTGCGGCGGTGGTTGGAGGACCTGGCTCCACCAGTCCCTGGGCAGTGGACGGTAGAGGCCATCCGCCCGGTCTTCCATAGGTGGGTAAGACGGCGTTTCGGGTCGCTCACCTTCCGGTTGGTGCAGGTGCTTTCCGGGCACGGATGCTTCGGAAAGTACGTGCACCAAATTGCAAGACGAGAGGCGACCCCAGCCTGTCATGAATGTGGGGCTCCGGAGGATACGGCACTCCACACGCTGGAGGTGTGTGCTGCATGGGGCCCGCAGCGGCACACGCTTACTGCTGTAATCGGCGGAGATCTCTCCTTGTCGCGCGTGCTAAGCTCCATGCTCGACAACGAGAGATCGTGGCAGGCGGTGGCCACCTTCTGCGAAGCGGTGATTGCGCAGAAGGAGGCCGCGGAGCGGGTTAGGGAGAATGACGTTCGAGCTGACCCGCTCCGGCGCAGACGAACGGGGGTACGGAGGAGGCAGTTCGCTCGCCTCCTCCCTCCTCCGTAGTGGGTGTCACTGGTGAAGAGTCGGGGGACTCTTCGCCGGCTTGCACGACCCCACACGTCTGAGGAGTGCCCTTGGTGAGCAAGGGCACCCCTTCACAGGTGCTGACGCCCGGTTACCAACCCGGGCCTACCGCTGGGGCGAGATGGTGAATGCCAGCTTAACCCTATCTCACCCATCTGGCGGAGGACTGCTCACGGGGGGGTTTTAGTGGGTCTGAGCCCCATATACCCCCTTCCGTCAACCCCCGTAACGGAACGGAAGTGGACAGCATTTCCCCCCTCAAAAAAAAAAATGTCGAAAGCTTTCGGGCGGCCTGAAAAATTCGACATGGGTTGGCCACTGGCCTGTCCACCAAGCTAAACAGGGCCACGTTGACGATTATGGCCCAACTCCTCTCTGTGAGAGGAAGACTCGAGCCCTAGCAGAGGGAACATAATGGGCTTAATATGTATACGTAGATTTATCTAATCTTTAACCGATTTTCCAACAAAGGATGTTTAAATGGGCGAGTTTTTATCAGACTGCGGCAAAACATAAAAGTAGGATTATGTGTTTGATTTGTATGTATGTAAGTCCGGTCCTATCTCTGCTCGTAACTACTAAACGGCTCAAGGATGGTCACTGGGTACGTAATAATAAAATCTATAATACTAATTTTATGCACTTTAATGTGCGGTTTCCGTATTTGAGTAATTACTCGTAACTTATAAAAAACTTTTTAATTTATTATTTTTTAATTTACTTAATTAAATAAAAAAAAGTTCTTGATAATAAATTTCCGCAATAAAACGCCTGAATCAATAAATTCATTAACATTTTATTTTCTTGTTTCATGTATTAACACGCGTACCTGTATTCAGGATTATTTGATTTAGATGATATTTTTATTGAGTAGGTTAGTACTTCATTTAGAATAATATCAAAACATCATTTTGACTAGCTTCGACCTTTTGATCGAATTCCACCGAGCGTGGTCACGATTAGACTGGAGAGTTTAACCTCTCGACTGCTACGAGTCCCGACATAGTATGAACGCGCTCTAAATATTTATTCCTGTGCGTTTTTCTATAAGCATTTATAAAAATATCGCTTTACGTTAATACGCGCTCTGTTTGCGATGAATTCTTTGATGTCGCGTAGTCAATCTCTATTTATACGCGCGGGTCGTTGAACTCTGTCAAGAAGTTAGTATTTATGTGTTGTCAGATTATAAGAAGTTTTGGAATATTGATTCGTTGTTTATTCCGCTGAACCGTAGGGATATTTGGAATAAACCCTGACAATAGTTGCTCTTAGAGTAAATGTGTTTGTCAACCAAGGAGATATATCGTAGACAGTCTCATTGAATTAATTCGCGCGCGCTTTTACTTTGGGTACATAGTACTCACAATGGCCTACGTAGGGTGCGCTACCTTGGATAGGTGACCGTAGCTGCATTTATAACTGAGCGTTTCTTTAGTTCGTAGTCCCAGTCGTTGTCTTAAGGCGCGGTCCAATCCTAATTTTAAAAGGATAATATTTTTGTGTTCACCAAAAATCTAAAGGTACATCTATGTATGCATTTCTAAAATATTGATCTTAAACCCGTTTAATTGTTTTACTATAATTAAACTACTCGGCCAACAAAATATGTTACATCAAACAAATTCCAAATTAACACCAAGATATAACACTTTTTTATTGTAGTGCGCTGCAAATATTCTATTGTAACAATAACTATTTTATTCTTCCCCGAAAAATACTGATCGTGCACCAAATATTCCTGAATGTTACACAAAATAGGTTAGGTTAGGTTAGCATTTTTTATTAATAAAGCTACATTGGACATTAATTGGTGTTTGATTAAAATACATTTTACAGTGCATTATCTGAAGTATAACTAAAAAAATAAATGCTTGTTTTTAAAATTAGGTGTATTACTATTTTTACAAATTTGCAACAGTTGTTAAATAGATGCTCGTTATGACATATTTTAATGAACATATTTTGGTGCACATTCAGTATATTTGGTGGAACACAGGCAAAATTAGGTAAATGAAATGGGAATAAATTGAAGTACTTTTAAATACCATCCATTTTAAAACAATTTACGATGATTTACATAAGGTTGAGAATAAAACACTGTTTTAAACTATCACGGTTGTTCTCTAAAGTTATATGATTATTAACGGGATATTTACCGTAAATATCCCGTTAATAATCATATAACTTTAGGTTGAGAATAGCTTACCAGATTGGACGATGTAATGCGAAAATTCAATTGAATACGTGCTAATACTTTTTGTATTTATTCCGTACAATCTATGATAAAAGACACACAACAAATTTTTATGATAAAAGAGTCCATAGTTCACTAGTAAATTTCATTGGAAATTAGAATATGATACATTCGTGGAAATATATTTGCCCATTATTGAATAAAAATGCTTTTTCCCAGTAAGCACTTAAGAAAAATTGCAAAATTTAGGGAATGTTGCCGATTTTTTTCTATCGAGCCAACTATGCTCCATCGTGCATTGGCTCTCATACTTCATAATAACGTATATTCAATTTACACTACTTTTTTTTCGAACCTCGGTTATTAGGTTTAAGCGTCAAAAAACTAAGTTTTCGCGAAGTCGAATCATGAAATTTGGTCGTAATCGACACTCATTTCGCCTTAAGATGGCGATTGCTTAACCACACACGTTGCAGTTCCTGGAAAAGTAGGTTGGTTTCTGCGAAATATATTGTATTATTGGCCAAATATGGCGAATCAGTTGATTGTTTACATTTGTAATAGGATTCCCTGAGTGGCGGAAGGCATGGAAACGGAGAAAAACAAATGACATACATCAAAGACCCGACTACAAGTATTTCTTCTCATCATACAAATATTTTCCCCGACCGGGAATCGAACCTGATACCCCTTTGAAGGCAGGGGGACTACCAACTAACATTTCAAGGCCGTCAAAATGTAAAACTATCCATCCAATGTACGTCGATAAATTATTCACTCATTAATCATTCAATATTAACATGCAAATGTATTTATTTAATAAATAAATTTGCATGTAAATATTATTATTTTTCTTGAAGACAAATCTTACAAATATTTATATATATGAATGTTTATATGAATAGGTTTGTTACTCAATCACGCCAGAAGAGCTGAACGGGTTTGGATTTTAAAAAATGTGTAAATATATGAAACGATGATGTTGATGAAGATTCTATAAGATACACAACTTATAGAATCTTCATCAACGCGGATGAAACTGCGAGGCGCAGCTAGTATGATTATGAAATCATCATCATCTGAGTCGTAGGACGTCCACCGCTAAACATAGACCTTCCCCATATAATTCCAAAGGCTTGTAAGCGGCCTACATCCAACGACGTCCTGCGACTTTGTCAGGTCGTCTGTCCCCCTTTGTGGACCAACGCTGCGTTTTCCGGTGTGTGGTCTCCACTCCAGAACTTTGGGACCCCATCGGCCATCAGCTATGCGTGTTATGTGCTATAACTATGAAAACACGAATACCATTTCGTTAGGTTGCCTATGTAGTAGAAGTCCAAACACTCAAATAATTAATTCACCGAATAAAAGAAATGATAACGTAACGTGACAGCATTTTCTTGGTTCAAGAAAAGGTGATTCTTTAAAATCTGTGAGTTATTTGTTACACCCGAATACACAGCCAATCATTTTCTTGAAATGGTCTGGTTCCATTATTGTCAACGACGCTTTAAGTAACAGTTGTGTATCTTCTCTATGTTCACTTTTCTTTGTCTTCACTTTGATAACTCTATTTTAGTAAGATCTAAGGAACTTCAGTTCGAGTTAGATGCATAGATATACGGGCTAAAACGAACGTTATAGACGCAGCAAAAATGGCTTGTCGCCTTAAATGGCGTTGGGCTGGTCATATTGCTAGAACTTCCTACAACAGGTGGAGCGAGAGAGTGCTGTACTGGTACCCCCGCGGAGACCGCCGCCCGCCCGGCCGACCGCGCCGACGCTGGGCAGACGACATCGTGTCTGTTGCCGGAGTTACCTGGACACGACTAGCACAGGATAGGAATGAATGGAGCAAGATGGAGGAGGCCTACGTTCAAAAATGGACATCCCAAAATGAATATTAAATATTACAATTTATTAAATAAATATATCTACGAATTATGTACTAATGCATGCAAAAATAAATTACCTTTAAATAATTATTTATATTTATCTTAATTTAATTTTACTAATGTTTTCAACTGATATGGGAAATAAATGGCTATTATTATTAAGGAACTTCAAAGGATGCTGTTCATCCTACATTCTTAATATTGCCGTGGAGGTTTATTCTTTACAATTACAATGTACAGAACAGTTATATACAGTAACTTCTCACCAAACAAAACTGTTTAATGTATAATACAAAACGGAAAATCAACAAAAAATAGGCAATCCCATGACATGTATCCTTGAAGATTAAACAAATCATACCATCACGCCTTTTTATCTGAAAAGGGGCCATCGGCAGAAGTGTTACTTATTCTCCAACTATGTTCTTTACATAAACAGTGTCTCTTAAAACAGAGGGTTAGTCTAATATTGCCATCATATCTCTTAGACGGTATTTGTAGAATCGTGTGATCCAGAGGAGTATTCTAATTCTTAAGCAGGGAACTATAGTTTGGTATAATTTATGTTTTAGCGCTCAACAATTTATTAAAATTAAATAAAAATAAATGTAGCGTTGAGTAACGAGAAACTCTCTAAACCGAATACGTTTCTAATAACTCAAATAAAAGGAACCAACTATTATCTTACTGTATATTTGTTATCTCATCGGGAGACGCTTACACACATAGAGATTTGGCAGGTTCCGGTGTTCCAACTAAACTTATACAACAAAGAGGAAAAGTTTACACGTTAGTTTGTATCTTGAAGAAATTGGGGACACTATTATAACAAAAACTCTTCAACTGATAACGACCTGAACTGTTTGAAACGACATAGGGTATTCGGGTTTTTGTTATCTAGATAATCTATCTTTACCATCTTCTCCATAAAACGACTCCATTCCCCGATTTCCTCACTGTATCGTAACACTAGTGATAATGTTTGCAATATTATACTGATTTAGACCACTGCCATACTCTGGCATGTTTGATTATGTGATAAGCTACTTCTTAGAGGCCCAGTTAGAAATCAGGAAGTTTTAAGAATTTTTGGAATTTCATAATTTCTGACTACGGAGGCTTTCGCGCAGGCTAAAGACTTATACAGCTAGCCAGTGAGCCGCACTGAGCCTGTGTGGTTATGACCCATACTCTCCTCTGAACTATCCTCTGACTCCGATAGCGGGTCCAGTGTGGATTAGTCATTAGTAGTAGGTAAAAAGTTTAAAAAACATAAATAGAGACTCAAAGGAACAATTCATTTATTATAACAAACCTTATGTCATTTCAGGCCAGTCCCACAACAAATCCTACGCTCTCTACCGAATCGGCGAAGTATCCCGCCAATCTGTACGAGATTTCTCCCAGTACGGGAAGTTAGATGACCTGGTAACAGAAGGTAAATAGTTTACATTTTTATCTGAAGTCTAGTCTAGTCTAGAAGAGTAGTGGTGTTAAGATACCACAAATAATGATTGCTGGCTGCTTGCTAGAATGATAAGACGGACAGAACGGGCAATCGAGGGTATTGCCATAAGAAAAAGAAGCTAGACCAGACTTTGCAGCCAAGATCACAGACTACTTATTTATCCAAGGAGCATTATATACCTTGCACTGTGGTTGTAAGCCACACATGGTAGCAAAGAGAATAAAAACACAACGTTTTACATGGCAGACAGAACACTTGCAGAATGCCACTGCACATTTCGCAATGAATTCTTTTATAAGTTATATACTAATAAGTATTTTATATTTTATTCCTTATTCAAAAAAAGGTAGAAAGTTATTAGTTATACATTTTGCATAAACTCAAGCTAAATGTACCTGGTTAAAGTTTTTGTGTGATTCGGACTAATTACTCCAGAATACCGTTTCTGTCGTTTTGCAAATAAAAATATGTTTTTCTGTTATCACATCATCTAAAACTTGTTTATGCCGTGGTTGCATAACACCGACTGTTTTATTTACATAAATACAACCACCTAAAACACTTATATTTAACCAACTTAAAAAATAATTAAGTCTCATGATGAGGGGAAAAGTGTGTAGAATCCTGGTAGCATTGCCACGTTGGATATTTTTTTGCCTAATTTAAGCGGCAGCACTCCGGTCACCCGTCCTCCATCACCTGCTTAATTCTTCAGGTGACGACGAGCCGAAGGTATACGATCAGTTCTCAGCGCCTGCTGTTGGAAGCGGTAGTGGACAGACTGAGAATTTGGTGCTGGTAGATGGAGGGCATAGCTTGGTGAGTCATGGGTCCATACTTTCGGTACCGAGGTAAATTTACACGATAACTTGTCCATGATGGGCACATGCTCTTTATATGATTTTAGTTTGGAGACTTCTACGACAAATAGAGGAAGAGAATAGGAGAATTTTGTAAACTAAACTACTAACATAAGAAATAGAATAGAAATAGAGGAATGTATTTTACAAGAAAATGTATTATTTATAATGCGAAATATTAGTTTTCAAGCAATGAAGCCCTGATATATGAATAAATTTTAAAATGAAATTACATAAATAACTTACCGTTGGAGTTACTGAAAAAAAATAATATTCCGCAAAAAATAGGAAGTTAAGCAATGACCTTAAACTACACAAAGTGTTGAGGGTGTAGTTACCAAAGTCCGTTGAGAGGTAATTCACCTTAACATACTCGTAAGGCTAATCCTTACACATGGTCTCTGGGTAGTACCAATCAGATGGCATACTAAATTCCAGGAAACTTCCGCAAGTGTCAATCTTGGTAGCCACCTTCGCAGTGCCATATTCTCCCCAAACATTATATTATATACCACAGAATTTGCCATTATTTACGTAGGTCTATCTATTCTATACATATAATAAAACTGTAGAGGTAAAATTTCTGTACAACGAAAACATATAAAATATGCTAAAAACCATGTCAGGGGGATGTAAGGAGTGAAATCGAACTAATTTGGATTTTTTTCAAATTTTTTGTTTGTCTGTTTGTCTGTTTGTCTGTCTGTCTATACGGGCTAATCTCCAAATCGACTGGCCCGATTTCAATGAAATTTTGTATGGTGGTAGCTTACATTCCTGGTCAACATATAGAATACGTTTGATCCCGGTAAATTAAAGAGTTCCCGTGGGATAGTTAAAAACCTGTAATTAAACGAGTCCCGCGAGGCCACGCGAGCGAAGCCTGTGGCAGGTCAGCTAGTAGATGTATAAAATATACTACGAAAAATCTATGAGCTATTAAAATTAGCTCATCATATTGGTGTCTTAAAGTATCTAAAGGAACATTGTAGTAATTAAGAACTGAAATAATAACATCTGGTACAACGTGGTTCGAGTTTCATAGAACGGAGCCAGTAGGTCACAAATTTGAAGAGGTTCTGAGAGAGGCGAGTGTGGAACGCCTGTGCTGTAGACGGTGGAGGTAACAAGCAAACCATGCCAGCATATTCTTTGGTAGAGCGGTGAACGAGTTGACCTGTAGTAGCCCTGCTTAGCTGTAGAGCTATTATGTATCTATTCTATGTTAGTTTGACTACTTCAGTAAGCAAACATTTTAGTAAGTTGATGACTGGAGCTGACTAAAGTGATTTAAAGCCGTTTTTTATTATAATTAATTTTTGCTTTGATTTAGTGCTTCGCGTACTTTTGGAATACGACCATTGTTTTCTATTTTGTAATTCAATTATTTTCCAGGTCTCTCTGATATGTCGCATGGTTCCGTCTCCCGATTGGTTCGTTGGAGTGGATAGCCTAGATCTTTGCGTAGACTCATCCTGGGTGGATCAAATAACTTTGGACGTAAGTAAAATTTGTGTCTGTTATCAACTAATGACACTGGGCAAGTTATTCATCTGATTCAAACCGCCCCTACCTGCGCTTCTGTACTATTTTTCTTGTGATATAGTTGTTTACTTTCATTGTACCACTAATTTAATTTGTAACAAATGTATTGGATATTTGTAGCAAATTAAATTAGTACTCGTATCATATTCGTACTTTAAAACAGTAATGCTTGAAGGCAGAATATCTGGATCTCGGATAATAAAATGATATGTTAAAACTATTCTGTATTTTTTGCAAACGCTTTTTGCCTCCTTATTGCCTGTTAATGTCTGATAATAAAATATAATAAATATAATATAATATCTAATAAAATACACATCTGTGTATTTTCTTGATGGTTATATATAAAGATATTTATGGTGAGGTGATTACAACGCGGTCACATTAACTAGACGCTTGACCATGTGACGTCATTTTGGCGCTCAAGTACGGTGTGCAAAAATAACCGACCAAGTGGCCTTTATTAAGATCGAGTAAAAATTGATTAAAAATTAAGTTTGTTAAATGAATAAAAAATATTTATTTATTTTGAAAGGATATACAACTACATCTTCTGTGAAAATTTAAGGTGTCTACCTGTTACCGTTATTAATATTGAGCATAAAAATGTGTATAAAAATGTTTATATAAAAGTATGGAAAAACGTTTATATTTCTTCTCATTCTCGAAGAACTTTAACACTTTTAACACGAGATTTCTCCCTTCACTGTGTATAACTTTCCCCATGTTATTCTGGTTTGAACACAGTTCAACAGGTAATATTCAACAATCAACAGTTACAAAAACTTAACAAAACAATAATCAAAACAAAAACTATATCACAAAAACAGAAAACAAGCCAAATTTAGCAAGAAAATTAGCCATATTATCGACATGTGTATCGGTAACAAAGATGCTGACCGTACTGACACTTGCCGGGCGAGAAAAGGGAATGCGGGGGGAAGCGGGCGGGGACCCGCATTCCAGCGATGCGTCGAGTTAATGTGACCACGTTGAACATCAAAAAAAATACGAAGCTCTGATAAGATCCAGCTGTTTGTCTCTCATTCAGTCGTCTAATTGCTATTTTTTAGCTGGAACCTCTCGACGCGGGAGCTGCGAGTGGTCTAACCTTCACGGCACCCCGCTGGGAGACCAAACCCCCTGAACCTGTCTCCAAACATAAGCCAAGGCACCCTGACCACCCCGCTGCGGGTTTCTACTATCCTTTGTTAAGAGAGCTGCCTGCTATTGCCAAAGTTGAATTTAGAAAGGTAAGAAAAAAGAAAATACCGTTGAGAATAATGCTGAAGCTGTAGCTCTTTAACTATTATGCTATTCATCTCACCATCATGGTATCATGAGCCTATTTCCAAGTACAAGCTCTCTAGCTCTGCTAGGCACAGTGATTAAGTTGCTAAATATTACTAATATCTATATATTTATTCTTAATCCAACTATGCGAAAATTCGACTAAAATACTTATAGTACATGTATGTTTTGATTTATATATTTTTATATTATTTAATTATAAGACCTATAACATAACAAAGAAAATAGTAAAAAATCAGCAAGATATTCCAAATGCATTGGCTTGTGCTAGAAAAAGGTTCCCACCATGATGGGAAATGTACCCGGGAAGCGCAAATCGGGTAGACGAAAGATGTCTTGGCTCCGTAATATCAGGGAGTAGACTGGGATTAAGACCGTGGTGCAATTGTTCAGATTGGCGCTTGACAAGGAACAATTTTAGAAGCTGACTGCCAACCTTCAGTAATGGAGAGGCACGAAAAAAGGTTAAAAGGTGTGGTCTGTAAGCATTGTGTAATATAGATAAAGTTAGATACGTAGCATCACTGTATGATTTAAAAAACTAATAGAGTACCCGAACGAGCTCGTTCACAAAGAACTCTACAGTACATCCGAGAAAGAAGTATGAATTTGTATGATTCGATAAATTACTTATATTACTCGCATTTGTTTGTTCCACAATCGTTGTCGTCGCTAGAAATGTGTTATTGCTAAACCACCTGTCATGTGCTATAAATATTTTAGTCGAATTTTCAACAGTTGGATTGAAAACATTATGAGGAGCAACGTGATGAATTTTACTAATCGTTTATTGTTAGTCAATAAATTCGGCCTGTCGTAAACATAACACACGCTTTCAATATCCTTTGTAACGCAATTTGTGTCAATGGTTACATTTTGCGCTCCATCGGCTCTCCGTGACACGCTTAAATGGGTTTAAGTGGTTAATTAAATTATCTATTCTGTTATATTGTATAATGGTAGTTTCAGAGATACTGAGTGTAATTGGCGTACGTTTAGTGCTTTGTGGCTTTGTTATATGGTTTACAGATGAATTCGACTCTCGTATCTAAATGTTTATGCTTACTAATATAATTATAATATTATAATTATAGTATTTTACATGTACATTCACGAAAATAAGCCTGGTCTATCCATTGATTCAGATTCTTTATCAACTATTGAGGATTAAGAAAGGGAAGAGATTTTATATAATTAGCTAACCTGCTAGCGACTTCATACTTCTACGCATGAAAGTGACCGCAATATATACAATACAATAACTCTTTATTGCTTACCACAAGAAAATAATAAATAAACAGTAGGTAAATTAACTAATTAACCTACTTACGAGTAAAAATCTTAGAACTATGATAATACAATTGGCGGTTTTATCGCTAATGCAATCTCTTACAGACAACCATAAAGTCAAAACATTTATTAAATTTAGGCATCAAAGACTTATGAGCGTCAATTATTCATTATAATGTACTTTAAAGATTCTACCGCCAATAACCTCCATATAAAATAATGAACATGGAGATTTTGTTAATTCTCCAGGTAAAAGAATACTCCACCATAGAACTGAACAATTTAGCTCGAAAGGAGCTGAGGGCAATGATGAAAGCAAAAGACCTTCGGAAAGGCTTAACGAAGAAACAACTAATCAATGACGAAGAACAACCTGAACCAAGTCTAGAAGAGATTACCACGAAGAGTTACGTGGATCAGCTAAAGGACCTGGAAGAAGATCCTGTTGGCACTCCTCGTCCAAACTTACCTGAGAATAGAGTTTTAGTTATCACCACTCCCACTACAACGTAAGTATAAGTTATTGGTATTGCCAAACTAGCGAACTAAAATCTAAACTATGACAAATAACACTTTAATTCTGTTCACACTAAAATATTTAAGCTGAAGCTACGATTAAAAATATTTTGAAATACGTCTAATTCCTTCTTATCTTTGAAAATAAAACAAATAATAATATTAAATTGATTTAACTTAGAATGACAATGCTAAAAATATCATATTTCATTTGTGGGTAGTTTTTGATTAGTTTAGAGAGCACCAAATGTGGCACAAAGTTACTGCGTAAAATTATATTTACTTATGAACAGAAATATCGTATTTAAGCTTACGCTTCCTTTCATATACATAATATCCGAATTAGCTACGCTGGTAAGGATTAATTTACACGACTTTGATATTATAAATAGTAGGCGACACGAAAATGTGCTATGTAATCCAAACAGTAAAAATAATATACATTGATGAATTTTTAAAGATAAATATAATGGTTATGACAGATATGTAAATCAGTTATTGTAATCATTGACTAATGGAATAATAAAATTAATTGTAATTCTTTTATTCAAACTTTTTCACGGCTTTGTTATCCGGTCCTTTACAAAGGCATAAGTGGGGCTTTAGCCAACACTTAGAGGCCTGTTTAGTATAAAATATACAAAAGTGTAGAAAAACAGAATTTGGGATGATGGACATGGATTACCTATCTATTACGAAAATGGGTTAAATGGCAAGGCTGTTGATATCAACAGCCAGTTTATATAAACTTATACATGTAAGGAAGATAGATGGCTATGGATGAGACTACGGCACTATTATTATTAATTCAATTGTTATTATTATTAATTACTATAATTTGCACGCCGTTATGGTATGAATATTATTCGAGCAAAATATGAACTTTGATTTTGAAGGGCTGTCATTCACAAGAGTAAATTTGGACTTTAGTATTAACAGAATATGAACTATAATTATTTATTAAATACTAGATTTTAGTTCGTTAGTTTAATTTTACTACAATACCTACTAATTATTAACTACTAATAGATTTATAATTGTTAATTATTGAAATAAGTATTGTATTATTTTCAAAAATTATATTACAAGTGCGAGTCGCAATCGCACGCCAAGGGTTCTGTACCAGCACACAATATGAATCTGTAACGCAAGTTAACTTACAGTTATGCTACTTTTTGCTAATTTGTCTGTTTTTAGTGTTACTGATATAATATTTTTAAAGTTATATGATTATTAACGGGATATTTACCGTGGTAAGGTTGTGGAATGAGCTCCCGATATTTCGGCGCAGTTACATGCACCATGTTCACGGGAAGACTGAGCGGGAAAATATCGGGAGCTCATTCCACAACCTTACCACGGTAATATCCCGTTAATAATCATATAACTTTAGTGAACAACCGTGATAGTTTAAAATAATATTTAAAATTTTTTACGTTTTTATGTAGTACCGTTTTTACGATGTATCAAAAATGACGTTCATAAAAAACGTAGGTATCTTGTAACGAGACTTCCTTTTTTTATTTTTGGTTGTTTTATTATAGGATATCCGCAATAATTATAAATATTCTTTGAAAATTGGAAATAGTTTTATTACGGTTCCAAAATACTTATTTTAAATAATGCAGATTATATAAGTAGGATTGGCGGACAGGCCGTTATACTGACAGTATATGCCCAGTAATAATATCAGTAGTTTCGTGCGAAACCCTGAAAAAAAGGTTCTTACTTGTGTCTTAGACCCGCGATCCGCTTCAAGATTAAGTTCAGCAGGGCAATTACGTTTCTTAGCTGTTGCAATTGAATGTTGATAGAAAGCTTGAAAAATGGCGCTTTTATTTCAGTTTTAACAGCAGTAAGCAGAAATGTCAGTAAGTCTGACTGGAGCTGGCAATAATGACATAAAGCTGCCATTTTTTTAATCAATATTTGATTGCAACTGAGTTACGCAATAGCCCTGCCGATCCTGCCCGTTTTACTATCAAATTTATTAAAGTCGCTTAGTTTGGTTCTTCATTAAAAATATTTTTTATAAAAATAATATAGGCCGCTGCTTTTATGAGTTTAAAGAATTTAAAAAGACATTTTCGCGGTCAACAAGGTATATAATAGACCAACAAAATACCTAGCGACTTCATACTTCTTTATGGTTATATTAAAATTCGATTAAGTATCTATGTAAAAAGATTTATTAACAATCAGAGCCACGAGATGCCATGACGCCTTCAATAAGTTATAATGATGATTGTCAGAGCATATTCAATATATCCAGGAATACATATAATAATGACGAAACTTTTCGTCGTCTAGAAATATTGCACAACAAATAACATCCGAAGAAACTAGAAGTAGCAAGTTTCTTCTGAAGCTTAAGTAGGTCAATGTAAGTACATATCTAATTATTGTAAGTGATTTCCTGACCTGATTAAGTGACCTGATATTTTCGCACCTACCTTAAGTAATAAAAAATAGAATAATAGTCACTTTGTACAAATAATATGGGAGACAATGTAAAATATGAACTTTGCAACTAGTTGGGCAAAATTACTTTATTAGTTAGTGATAAAATATTAATATCATAATAATAATATAATAATAAAAACATAACATTACAAATAACTAAAGTTTATACACACTAGGACTGCCTGTGAGGGAGGCATGGACACACACAATGACACGTCACAACGTCCAATACCCCGGAACAAGTATTTATGCTCATCCCTTTCATCCTCATCTGATACAAACAACTAGCAGCCCGGCCAGGGATCGTAGCTGGGACTCACTTCGAAGGAAAGGTTGCTACTAACTGAGCTAACGGAGCCGTCGGATAAATACGAAAGTGTCATTGTCGAGTCTGTTCATCCTTACACACTTAAACTCCTGAACTGCTTTTGATTAAACTTTACATACTACGCACACGCTACCGGTGCTGCAGTCAAAAATGTGAACACATATTAGGTTATTTGTGGTAGCACACTTTTTTACGTTATTAAGAAACTCTGTCTGGAAGAGATGCATTTCCTCACAAATGAACTGCACGGCGCCCATAACCCTGAGACATTAAGTTGTTGAGTCTCTTGTGCTTGCAATTACGCCGGCAACCATACCATCAAACCAAAGCACAGTATTGCGAAAATTACTGATTTACTTTGAATACTCACTCCGGTCGAACTCATTCACAGAGAGTTCTACTGCTCTTAGTACCTACATAAATATAATAAGCAATGTATGGTCTACAACAATATGGAATATGTTTTAAGAAAAGTAAAATCTTACTTTTACTATTTCATCTAAGGTAATTGTTAGAATAATCTCCGGTTAAGGCTCAAAATCCAATAATCTCGCGTCAGCACTTACAATACCAATCCATGTCTAGACTCAATAATGGAGAGTACGAGTGCTTTAATAATTTTATCATTTCCACAGGAATTTCTATAAATATTGATTAAATTAAACGAATAGAAAAATGAGCACTCCTTTTCGTGAATAGATATTGCTTTGGAGAGTGAAAAATAAAATCGTGCTCACATTTTACGCCGTATTTTTATTTGCTTTTGGAAGTTCAGCACAGATAGATTCACATTTCCCGAGATGAAAAAGATTTGACTGTTATGAGTTTGAAACCTATATCTATTCTCTCTCTTTTTCTCTAGGGTGTGTGTGTGAATGAATACTACTATTTCAATATGATTTCATTATATGAAAATGTAAACTTCGAGATACACATACGAGTACACATTCGGTTCGGCTCAAAGATCTTCGGGTTCATGCATAACCTTAAAAGGATTCTGTCTGTTGTATTAATTCCTATGGCATATATCAGATAATAAAAAGAAGATAGACGGTAGGCATCAACACCTTCCCAGTAAACACCCCAAAACTGCGCTCACCAACCGGCCTGCCAAGCGTGGCGAGTATAGGCAAAACCCCACTATGGATTTCACAAAAAGAACCATGCCACCAGTCCTCGGCAGCACCGCTATTTCTGGCTACGGTAGCGGCCACGGTAACGGTGGGGCAGGGGGTGCTAAGAATCCCTGGCAGACGCCCGGCTACCGCCCCCAACAACGACGACTGGCCCTGGTAACAGACCACATTCGCACGATGAGGAAGGACGAGAAGCCGAAAAGACTATAGTACCATAGACCACATCAATACGCTACGGCAAGTTATACAGAAGACCGAAGAGTACAACTTGCCTCTATGTTTAGCGTTTGTGGACTATGAGAAGGCCTTTGATTCGATCGAGACGTGGGCAGTGCTTGAGTCTCTCCAGCGGTGCCATATTGACTATCAGTATATTGAAGTGGTGAAATGTTTGTACAAAAACGCCAACATATCAGTCCGAGTACAGGAGCAGAGTTCGAAGGCAATTCTATTGCAAAGCGGCATGAGACAGGGAGACGTTATATCTCTAAAAGAAGAGCGGTGAACACGTCCCTGCATTGGAAGACGGCTTCAAGCTCCTGGAATGGCAAGGACTTGATATCAATATCAACGGCGAGTACATCACTCACCCTTGATTTGCCGACGATATTGTAGTCATGGCAGAATCAATGGAGACTTCAGTGACATGTTCGAGGGCCTCCATCGAGTTTCCCAACGGGTAGGCCTTAAGATGAACATGGACAAGACGCAAATTATGTCTAATCCCCTTGTTGTGCCTACCCCAGTATCAGTTGGGAGGGGTGCTTGTCAGATTACCTCCTCGTGTGCCCGAGTACTGCTGGTCCTCTTGGATACGGTTTATCCCGGGGGAATAGCAGTATTTCGGGACGGTGCATCCTGGGCAACGGTTAATAACTTCTCTTCACGGGATCTTGTTGACCGTTGGCAAAACATCTGACACGGTGGGCTCCTCCGCGTTTCCCTATGATGTTAGCATAGGGAACAGCGGATGGTGCAGGCGGGCTCCGCCACGAAGAGGGGCAAGATGGTAATTGCCCAGCGGACCTTTGGGTCGCAGTACGGCAGGCCTGCAAGGCCAGCGGTGCGGCAGGGTTTGTCAACTCGGCTTCCCTGTCGGACAACATAGACGTGGGACTTGGTCGGCGTCTTGGCCTTATGCTAAGTAGCGGCGATCCGAGTCGGAGTAAATGGCTCGTCCGGCGCCCTGGATAGTCTGGGAAGCGGCGGTGCGAGCTGATACGAAGAGAGCGGTGTGGTTTGGGCTGGAACCAGCATTATGACATTTTGACGTAAGGCGAGTTTCAGCATAAACTTCACGGCAAGCCCGTAGGGGCAAAGGTGGAAACATCGCAGTGGGGGCATCAACAAGGAATCTTTCCTTGTGGAGGTCTCCAATACGTCATAGAACCCTAATACTAAGGACACGCTCGCCGAGGGTATGAATGGCCGGGGGGTAACCGGTCGCGAGAGCGAACCCTGGGGGACCGCACCCCCTTCACAAAAAAGGATAAAATAATGAATAAGGCAGATTCCGAAAAAACTACCCCAGGAGGGTACCGGCATGGGTCCGGAGAATCCCTCGGTGCCGCTGCTGCAGTGCCTACGGGCACTGCAGAAGCGGCATTCTGCCCCTCGTATTCTGGGGGGGGCAAGAACTGCTTTGACGATGATAGGGAGGAAGGACGAGGAAGTGAGTCGCGGGATGGAAGTGGAAGTAGGAGAAACAGAGAAAGATCAAGAGCGTCCGACTCTGACATGGACGTGACAGTGGAAATATCGGCAAGATCACCCGTGATTAGTTGCCGACCTGTTAACCCGGCGAAAAAACGGAAAAAGGGGTCTCCGTCTGAACTCTCCTCTAGCGAGAGCGAATGTTCGCAATCTGGAGCGTTCAAGTCACCCACTCCTATGGATGGCATGAATGTTCCAAACAGGCGAAGAGAGTTCCTCAAGACGGGTAAGAAAGAGGCTGAGCTTATGCTCGAAGAGCGGGCTCAAGATGTAGCGACGAGCAGGGCGGCTCTTAAACTACAAGTTGCTGGGGACGACGATGCCGACACGACGGAAGCGCTCAACCGCATCATTATGAATGATGTCGCGTTGGTGTGTGAAGTGGCGACGAAGTCGAAGAACCTGAAAGGCACACTTCAGCGTGCCCTAAAAGAATCGGCTTCATCCATAATGGCGGTGACAGAAGTCCTCCTTAAGAGGAATTCTGCAGACCTAAACGCCAAACTGCTAGCAGACAACGTTCGACTGCAAGGAGAATTGACATACATGAAAAAGGAAATGGCGGAGCTTCGAAGGGAAGTGGCAAAAGTCACCGGTGACAGTGCCCCTATATCCCAGCGACAACCATCACCTAAGAGGACGCGGGTTTCTAAGCCTGCACTCTCGCAAGGAGACGAACAGTTGGAGGAGCTGAAGCGTTCGCTGATGATGCAAGTTGGCAACATGCTGAACGCTCGGTTTGAGTCACTGGAAGGACGCCTTCTCCCGGAGGAGCGACTACGCCCTCCACTTGCGGCTGATAGGAGGAAAGCTGCTGCGGCAGCGACTACTCCCAAGCCCAACGCGGAGGCAGAAGCGAGACAGCCACAGGCGGGAAAATCTGCGGCCGCCCCGAGGTCAAAACAGACAAAATCGGGACACAAGGGTAAAGCTGCAAAAGCGGCCCCCCCGAAGGGAACTCCTTGCCATCTTCCACCTGCACCTGAGTCTATGGACGTCCCATGGACAACGGTGGTAAAGCGGGGGAAAAAGACGAAGACAAAGACGTCGGCGTCAACGGTGGCGACATCCCAGTCGCAAACCAGAGCGGCGACCGCGAAGCCCAGGAGCCAGCCAGCTCCGGTTAAGCTGCGCCCTCCTCGATCGGCGGCTATAGTCCTAAAACTACAGACAGGTGCCGAAGAGAAGGGCGCAACATACGCCAAGGTGCTTGCGGAAGCCCGCCAAAAGGTGGACCTGGCTAGCTGCGGAATCGCTAGCGTACGGTTCCGCAAGGCGGCTACAGGTGCTTGCATTCTGGAGGTTCCAGGAGCAGCCAGTGGGGAAAAGGCGGATGCATTGGCCCAAAAGCTTAAGGACACGCTAGGCGAGGACATCGTGACCGTGTCCAGGCCAGAGAAATGCGCAGAGCTGAGGGTCTCAGGGCTCGACGACTCTGTATCTGCCGATGAGGTAGTAGCTGCCGTTGCACAGCGCGGAGGGTGCTCAAGGGAGTCGGTGACACATGGGGAGTTGCGGAGAGATTCCCAGGGTACCTGTTCCCTCTTCGTGCGGTGTCCGGTGGCCGCTGCTAAGCGACTGGGAAATGGTGGACGGCTTTTGGTTGGGTGGATATCTGCGCAGGTTAAGGTGCTGGAACCCAGGGCAAGGCGGTGCTTCCGGTGCCTGCAAACTGGGCACGTTCGTGCTCAGTGCACCGCTGAGGTAGACCGTAGCGATGAGTGCTATCGCTGCGGTCAATCCGGACACAAAGCGGCCAAGTGTTGCGCGTCTGCGGCTAATTGTTCTCTCTGCAAAGCCGCGAGCAGACCTGCGCAACACAGGTTGGGTAGCAAATCCTGCCACCCACCCAAACCAAAACGGGGGCCAAAAGCAGCGGCTCAAGCTGCCAAGGCCCCAGAAGCATCCAGCTACCCCCTCGATACTGAGGGAGGTGAGGAGGTGATGGTTATTAATTGATTGATTATGGCTCATCGCTTTCTACAGGCAAATCTCAACCACTGTGCTGGCGCGCAAGATCTTCTCTTGCAAACCATGGCACAGTGGCTGATTGATGTGGCAGTGGTCGCTGAGCCGTACTTCGTCCCTCCCCAGAATAACTGGGTAGGTGACGTTGATGGCTTAGTGACCATCATCACCTCGCCGGCTGCTGGACCCCTTCCAGTGATAGCTCGGGGTCGGGGGTACGCCGCGGTCAAGTGGAAGGGAACGGTCCTCATCGGGGTGTACTTTTCACCCAACAGGAGTCTCGCTGAGTTTGAGCAGTTCCTGGACGCGGTAGGGGCCCTTATGGGGCAGACTCTACCGTGTCCGGTACTTGTTGCGGGGGACCTCAACGCCAAATCTTTGGCTTGGGGATCACCTGCGACGGATTCGCGAGGCGAGGCTCTTGAGGAGTGGGTGACGATGGCTGGCCTTTCAGTTCTTAACCAAGGGTCCACAAACACATGCGTGCGACATAGCGGGGGCTCTATCGTAGACGTCACGTTTGCATCCCCCGCTGTCGCATGCCGTGTTCAGGGTTGGAGGGTTCTGGAGGACGTGGAGACGTTGTCCGATCATCTATATGTTCGTTTTGACGTTTCTGCGTCTTCACACAGCCCTGAAACTCGTCGTCGATCAACAAGGAACACCCCGAATCCCCCAAGATGGGTTCTTAGGAGCTTGGACAAAGAGACGCTGGTGGAGGCTTCTATTGTCCATGCCTGGCAGTCCCTCCCGGATGAACCGGTAGAGGTAGAGGTTGAGGCGGAGCGATTCCGGGAAGCCCTCACGCAAATTTGCGACGCTGGCATGTCCCGAGCGAAATCTCGACCTCCAAAGCGACAGGTATACTGGTGGTCTGACGCGATCGCCGATCTCCGGTCTGACTGTATTAAAGCTAGGCGCCAGTATACCAGGCATCGTCGACGGCGACGCCGGGACGAGGATACTGAGAAGCAGCTGTACGAGGCCTACCGCGGGAAGGTAATCGCCCTGCAGCTGGCTATCAGCAATGCCAAGTCACAGGCGAGGGCTGAGCTCCTCGAGACTCTCAGTCACGACCCGTGGGGGCGCCCGTATAAGACGGTCAGGGGGAAGATGCGTGCTTGGGCGCCCCCACTTACTGAGACTCTCGAACCCTCGTTGCTGGAAGAAGTGGTAGCAGCCTTGTTTCCGAACAGAGCGTTGTACCAGCCCCCAGCGATGGCCCTTTTGCCGGAGGGAGGTGGTGAGCAGAGGGAACAGGATGGCCAGATACCCCCCGTGTCGCAGGGAGAGCTAGGCGCGGCCATGCTGAGGGTGAGGGCCAACAAAGCCCCTGGCCCAGATGGCATTCCTGGGCGCGCCTTGGTCATCGCTCTCGGAACCCTTGAGGACCGGTTTCGACGCCTACTCGACGCCTGCTTGGAGACGGGACGATTTCCGTCTCAGTGGAAGACGGGCAGGCTCGTCCTCCTGAGGAAGGACGGCCGCCCCGCGGAGTCTGCCTCCGCTTACCGCCCAATCGTGATGCTCGACGAGGCTGGCAAGCTCTTTGAGCGGGTCATCGCCCGTCGGCTTACGAAGCACCTTGGAGAGGTTGGACCCAACTTGTCCGACCAACAGTTTGGTTTCCGGGGGGGTCGCTCGACTATCGACGCAGTCGAACGTGTCAGGACCCTCTCGAACGAGGCGACAGCCCAAGGCGGGGTGATGCTGGCGGTGTCACTCGATATCGCTAACGCATTTAACTCCATGCCGTGGTTGTGTGTCGGGGAGGCGCTGAAGTACCATAAAGTGCCTCCTTACCTCTGTCAGATCGTTGGAGCTTACCTCTCCGAGAGATACATCTCGTACACTGGGCGCGGAGCTAGAGAGCAGAGGCGGGTAATGTCGTGTGGTGTCCCACAGGGATCGGTCCTCGGGCCGCTCTTGTGGAACATCGGGTACGACTGGGTGTTGCGGGGCAATCTCAATCCGGGCGCCCACGTGATCTGCTACGCAGATGACACGTTGGTGACTGCCCGGGGCGAGACTTTTGAGGTGGCTGCCCGTCTAGCCACGGAAATGGTGGCACTGGTTGTCGGTAGGATAGAGTTATTGGGACTCCGGGTCGCGCTCGATAAGTCGGAGGCTGTGTGTTTTCACGGCCCTCGCAGGGCACCACCCAGGGGTTCCTTCATCTCCATCGGTGAGACCCGGATCAAGGTCGAGTCTTAGATAAAATATCTTGGGCTCTTCCTTGATAGCAGGTGGAATTTCCGCGAGCACTTCACTCGCATGTCACCCCGGTTGATTGGGGCAGCCGCTGCCTTAAAGCGACTGATGCCTAACATTGGGGGACCGAGAGGAAGCAGTCGCCGCCTGTATTTGGAGGTGGTGCGATCCGTGGCCCTGTATGGAGCCCCCATCTGGGTGGATGCCCTAACGGAGTCAAACATCGCTCTGCTGAGGAGATCTCAGAGAGTGATGGCCATCGGGGTCGTACGTGGGTACCGCACCACCTCCTACGAGGCGGCGTGCGTATTGGCGGGGTCTCCCCCCTGGGATTTGGAGGCCGAGTTCTACGCAAATATGTACGTGTGGCGCTCGCAGCACCGAATCCGAGGGGAGATTCTCCCGCCAAGAGAAGTGCAAGCATGGCAAAACCGCGCTCGACAGTCCCTTATTGGGTGGTGGAGGGAGCGGCTGGACCAACCTAGGGCTGGCCACTGGACTGTTGAGGCTGTCCGACCCGTCCTTCAGGACTGGTTGGACAGGGAACACGGGTCACTTACCTTCCGGTTGGTGCAAGTCCTTACGGGCCACGGGTGCTTTGGGAAGTACCTGTGTCGCATCGCCGGAAGAGAACCGACAACAGAGTGTCACCATTGTAGCTGTGACGAAGATACAGCGCAGCATACGCTCGAGGAGTGCCCAGCTTGGGAGAGCGAGCGCCGTGAACTCGTCGCAGTAGTGGGGGACGACATCTCGCTTCCGTCATTGGTCAAGGCCATGGTGGAGAGCGAAAAGTCGTGGGACGCGGGGCTAGAATTCTGCGAACGGGTCGTGTCGCAGAAGGAGGCTGCCGAAAGGGAGAGGGAGATCACCTCTACTCTTCCGATCCGCACCCGGAGACCCGGGCGTAGGAGGAGGGCATATCAAGCCCTCCTCCATCCCCCATAACAGAGGTCTCGGTGATGGACACGGGGGTGTCCATCGCCATTTAAAGACCTCGAGGTGGCGCGCGCGGTGTTTCCGCGTGCCCCTCATTGATGCTGGGGTGGAGTGACTCCTGCTCCATCCCACCGGGATGGGGTTCTCATGAGAGGACCAACGTTGCCGGGACCGTGGACGATTGCAAAAGCTTGCCCGTAGTCCCGACATTAAGGCGCCCGGAGAAACACCGTGTGGTGGTTTAGTCGGTATGGTCTGCTTGCTGCTATGGGTGCAGTTGGCGATACAAGACGAGTCCGACATACCCCGTTGAATCTCCCCGGATTTGGCGGGGATGTGTAAGTGCATTCCCCACACGATAATAAAAAAAAAAAAAAAAAAAAGTATCAGTTGGGAACTCAGTTTTCGAAGTTGTTGGCGAATAAATCTACCTGGGACAGACAGTCAAACTCAGGCAGACTTCGAGAAAGAGGTCAATCGTCGAATCCAACTCGGCTGGGCAGCGGTCCGGAAACTTCGCAAAGTGTTGTCGTCAAAAATACCCCAGTGCCCCAAGACAAGAGTCTTCGACCAATATGTGTTACCAATGATGACTTATGGCACTGAAACGTTGTTAATATCTATGGGCCTCATAAGTAAGCTCAAAGTCGCACAACGAGCTGTGGAGAGGGCGATGCTCGGGGTTCCTTTACGTGGTCGAATCATAAATGAGGAGATTCGTAGAAGAACGAACGTCACCAACATAGCCCAGAAGATTAGCCAGTTAAAATAGCAGTGGGTAGGGAACATGGCATGCAGAACAGATGGCTGGTGAGGCCGGAAGGTTCTGGAGTGGAGACCATAGACAGGCAATATAATAAAGGTAGCAGGACAAGATTGGATGCGGCCGCTTCCTTTTGGAAAGCTACAGGAGACGTAGGACGTCCAGGCCATGTTCAGCAGTGGCCATCTTACGGCAGAAATGATGATGATGATGATGATATCAGATAATTTAAGAGTGTAAAATTACACCGCTTTGGACGTGATATGAACCCGCGTTTTCAGACAATCTGTGTCAGACGCCTTGATCGCTAAGCAATCCGTTCAAGAATCAAACTACGGGGGCAGAAAATTAAAAAAAAATTACACAGCTTGATCTCGCTAAGCACACAGTTAGTCCTTTAAAAACTTAGAATAAAAAATATATTA
This sequence comes from Selenia dentaria, assembly GCA_917880725.1. Taxonomy (NCBI): domain Eukaryota; kingdom Metazoa; phylum Arthropoda; class Insecta; order Lepidoptera; family Geometridae; genus Selenia; species Selenia dentaria. The sequence continues at coordinate 27,344,186 of OU862893.1, forward strand.
ATATGATAGTCAATATTCACTCTAGTGGTTTATTTTTTTATTTCCAGCACAACCACAGAAAAAGAATTCGACAGCGAACTAACCAGTATGGATGACGTGGTTCTAGCTGTGGCTCATGGAAAGAAGTTAGGATTGGGGAAGCACCTTCCGAGGCACTTCAGGTCGAGGCTTCATCATGCCGTTAATAAGATACAACGTAAGTCAGTACTGCATTTAAGAATGCAGACTTATCACTATCGGCAAAAAGGCGTCCACTTTTGAACCTCTGCCTGCTACAATGATAAGGGTTATTTCTAAACATGCTTGGAACTTTGAGCATTATTGTGACAACGAGGTAAATCAAAATTGGCCAAATACATGCAAGCTGCAGCCAGCAAATTTTGTAAAAAAATCCATATCGGTCGTGGTGTAGCGGCTAAATAAAGTGCATAGTAAACTCGTAAGTGTCGTGTAATTTAATAATGGAACGATCTTTTACTCCGAAACATGGTAAACCAAGGAGGTAACTTATCAAAAGTTTTATTTAAATTTTGAACTGGCTAACAAACAGAATGCTGTTTATTGAAAAAAAAATATTATCACTTTAACACGGGAAAAATTTAGGCTGTTCGTCATTGATTTTAAAAGATTAATTTCCGCTCATTATTTGATAAAATTGTTATACAAGCCTTACAAATTTCCGCTCGTTATTCGAGAAAATGATTATACAAGCTTTGGCCACAACTAGACATTGATGGACTTACGTATGTGTCGTCGATCAATGCCTATTTTACTGTCTGTTGCAGTATTGTACTATTTTAATTGTATTAGTCGCTTTCCCACGACTGTCTTGAGAGAAAGAACATCTCAACTATGTTATATACAGGTCTATTTTGTTCTTCTTCTTCTACATCTTCTTTGACATTGTCTTCTTTTTCATCTTCGGCTTTTTAACGTCGGAAGACGTAACGTCAAGTTATAGGATATAAGAAACTTGTATCAAAGGATTTGGCGCACTCAAAAAGACGATATTTTGCCTTCGGACCCTTAAGGAGAGACACTATATTGCGTCAAACATCAATTTCAGGTTTCCGGGATCCATGACATATAACGCTGATTTTCAGGCAAATGCTTGCAGGTGAAGGATAATTATAAAATTATATGATAAGTTCTTAGGCTTTCGCGATTTGACGGGACTATGAAAATTATTTTCATAACTTTATATCAGACACCTGTCATCCAGTCTACCTGTCTGTTCAATGAATAGTGTTTGAAAAATCAGGATTAAGTAATACAAAATTATAGTTAATTTAACCCATATAAAGTTGTTTAAAGTCAATAATATGTTATTTAAAATATGTTGATGTCATCTATTTGCCTAGTGGGAGGGCTAACTACGGTACGTCTTCCGGTTCGTTTTCGCTACTCGTTTATTAGTTGAGCGATGTAGTTTTAACTTGAGAATTCTCATAGATGTACTTTTTTGTATTTATCGCTGTAAATAATATGGCGTTAAAACACTGCAAGCATCTCCATGAGTCGTTGTGTGACTTTCAGCATATATTAAGTTATTACATTAGTTTAGCGAGCACCAAGTTACGTGACGCCTAATAATATATCTTAAATATACCCACAATAATAATTGATGGTATATCGTACTACGATGGCGAAATCGTGGGGAACCCTCACAAAAGGCATATAAGGAAGAGTTCAAGTTGAAGTTGAAGAGAAATATCTAATTTAATCATTCAGAAGTGTTATACTAATTTTGATTCTAGCCTTAACTGAATAAGAACTGCCATTATTTCGAAATTTTTGTTCTTAAAGTATCGACACCAATAACCAAAGATTTGATACAATTCCAGCTGATGACTGCCTAGTTTCCGAATGGAGTAGCTGGAGCCCATGCTCTGTGACCTGTGGGTTTGGTGAAAAGTTCCGACGTCGCCAAGTCATCAGAGAGAAGTCTGGAAGTGGCAGGAAGTGTCCGACCCTTACCGACCGGAGAAACTGCGGTAATGTTAACTCTTGCGTGCATGTGGACTATTTTGAGTGGTAATAAAGTTTTATTTGATTGTTTACTATTGTAGTTTATATTATCTTAAATGCCTAATAAATACAATAAAATATATGGTCACAGCGTGGATCGCAAAACCAATGAGTTTTATTTACTCACAGTATTACAAAATGACAATTTGTACGTGCCCCCGTAGGCATATACAGAATAAATGATTTGATTTTATTTGGTTTGACAATGCTCGGAAGAGCTCCGCAGCGGAGTTTGACATGGCGATCTTAACCGATCAACAAACTAAGCAACGCTTGCTCCGTTCAGGAGTCTGATGAGTGACCGCTAGTGGCATTATATAACTGTGCGCTTCCGTGCTTCGGAGGGCACGTTAAGCAGTTGGTCCTGGTTATTTGTCGTAGGCTATTTTGAAGGCCTTCGGGCGGCCTGCAATGGGTTAGCCATTAGCCTATTCACCAAGCCGCACTGGGCCGCAAGGTGGATTATGGACCAACTCCTTTCTCTGAGAGGAAGGCTTGAGTCCTAGCAGTGGAAACATAATGGGCTGATTATGTTATGTACCTCTTACAATTGTATCTTATTCTAGAGCTTCAAACTAAATCCATGCGCTTCGATTAAAAATAGGTACAAAAATGGCATTTGTAAAATATTGTATTCTGGATAAATGTGGCTGCAATTCAAAGCGTACTGAATCAGCGCCTCGTGACCGAGCTAAGTGTAAGGTTGCACTCTTCATTGTCCTCCTCCTTGCGTCGTATTCCTCAGTTATGAGGGTCGTGACCTCCCTTCGGAATCACCTTCTGTCTTATGATTGTTCTCCATCTGTTTCTGTTTCTGGCGGCGGCGTGGAGGGCGTTGTGAAACGTAGAGTCTCTTCATTATACCTACCCTGCATAACACTTCATCAATGTTATTATTTGTTTATGTTTAGATTTCCGGGGTCGAGTCACCTGTGGTAGGGTACACTTTAGAAAATCCTTAAACGTCTTCTTCTTCTTTTGCTTTTTGAACTTGGAATGCGTTACTCTATCGTCTCTGAGTTACAATCATCAATGTGATTCTCGGCGAGCAAATATCGTTTCATCTTTGACAACATCCGTAAAGCAACGACAAAATGACAAGAAACGTTGTAAAATCAACCTTGTCCATAAAGGCGATATCTCTTATTTGGCATCGGTGAGGCGACGATCGCAACAACGAATCATTCCATCGAGAATCAGCTCAGGTGACCTATTATCACTCTTTTGAAAGTGTCCATCTTAGTAGGCATAGTTACACGCTATAGGGCGAACCAAAAACATTATTTCTATCTGTCTTTTGTGTTTTGATAAACTATTAAAGACGCTGTTAGACGGCTTTAGTGTGTAAACGTTCCTGGTGCATCAGTTGGGGTCTTACCTAGGGCAAGACCCGAAATAAGTAAAACGAAGGTAACGTCATGAGGAAAACAGCATGGTAGCAGCATTTGTAGTGTCCGACTGGCTATACCTACCACCCATCAATATTGGAAATCTGTATCAAGACTCCATAAGATGTGTTCCGGCATCGGTGTTATAGAGATTCACGCATATGGGTCTAATTTCTACCGCATAATCATTGGCCATGAAGTGAGGCACAATCAAATGCCGACCTACTTAAAAACAAAATACTTGTACTATTATTTTTATGTTCTTAGCAAACGTTACAAGCACGACGCCTACCTTATATTAAGTGGTAATCACATTTTAGTCTGAAACGTTACTCAACACAGATTCTATTAGTAGTATACTAAAAAAATACCCTAAGTATAGAAAACTGGGCTTCAGATGATCCCGCTAGATATTGCTGTATTTCTAACCGTGGTTAACAGAATACATAATAATAAAGACACTTAGGTAAGTAAGTTACTTTCATAAATAAGTAAGCAGCAATCTTAATCTGCGCTAGTAATTATAACTTTCAGAAGCACCTGGGAATATCTCAGCAGTATTTTAACAGCGAATTTCAGATTAATTTTAACGAAAATTTGAAAATCCTCTCTCCATAGTAGCGAAAGGAGAATCATTAATACCTAATTTCCAGCTATTGCTCCAATTAATTAATATTAGTTTCTGTCTGGCGAATTTTGTTATTAGGTAAATAGGTACATAATATTGGTATAATAACTAAAGTGGTTTTCACTCATTTTTAATTAGAAATACGGGATTACTCACGTAATATTTATCGGATAGGTCCGACTATATTTTCGACCACATTCGGTGGTCGTTTTCAAGGAGTGTTCGGGACGCCCGCGTCGATGACGTCTCGCTTAGCACTGCGGGCGGCCGCTCGTAGCGCTCGTGATGTTAAAGGTTGGTGCGGGGGGCAGGATACACTATGTTGCGTTGGCGCGTCTTGGTGTGAACCCTCTTGATCGTCGTCTCTGGTGAAGCGCCTGCACGTCGCAGCAAAAAGAGCTCACTACATCTGCACCAGACACATCATTTGCATCAGAGTGAGCTCCATGAAGGCAAGGCTTCCAAGTATGTGGTAAGAACCTCATACTTGGAAGAATATTACGTGAGTAATCCCGTATTACTAATTAAAAAAAGGTACATAATATCTTGTTGGCATAATCATTACAGGATAAACGTACTCTCTGCATATGACATAACAATATGGAATCTACTATATTTTTGGTTCAGCGGGGCTGTGATGTATCTCATTTGCAATATGAGATACATCACAGCACATAATGATAATAAATAAATAAAAAATATGGCTTTATGTCACACTCTGGAATGGAACACTCGCGCAGTTACGAAATGCGCGCCAAATTTGCTGTCAAAAATTTAAATTCTCTTTATATTTGATACTAGCTGCTCTCCGCGGTTTCACCCGCGAGGTGATGGATGATGATGATGATGAATTTTATGCCTATGTTACTCAAGATAAATGTAGCTTTCCAATGATGAAAGAATTTTTGAAATCAGTCTAGTACCTTTTGAGCAAATTCGTTACAAACATACATACAAATCTTTCCTCTTTATAATATTAATATTATAGTGCACATTTTGACACTGACAGCTTTCAACGACCTTTCTTCCGCAAGCGTTAAGGTCGCGACGTGAGCGTTATCGGTGACGTCAACCTGTGTTATCGACGCGATTGATTTCTGCTCGTAAAGGACCACGGCCTTACTGAAATTTTTGCTTACAGGAGTTGTCAAAACAGACATAAAGCTAACATATTTCAAGATCTTAATCAACATTTGATTGTAACTGAAAAACGTAATTGCCTTGCGGTTCTATCCACGATAAACTTGTCACGTCGAGAAAATAATGGATCTATCGTACCTTGTCTCTAGCATGGAATCATGGATCTAACAGCGGCAGTTATATCGCGGGCTGTCTTTAATCGATAGTTACTGTCAAATATTATCCCAGCAACAGTTCATGCTCGCAGTATTGGTGTAACTTTTAATTTTTTCTAAGGCACTTAATATTCCAGTGTAATTTAGTATTTTATATAAAATCATATTGAAATGTAATAATAAGCTTTTTTAAAAGATATAGGTTGGCAAACGGCAGGCAGCTCACATAAAGGTAAGTGATCACAGTCGGTCACGGACATCCGCAATACCAGAGGTGCGTTGCCGGCCTTTGAGGAAGGGATACCCTCTCTTCTTGAAGGTTCCCAAGTCGTACCGATCATGTTCATAATTTTATTAACAATAGGAGTAGATTTTGAATGGAGATCACGTTTCAGCAAGTGTTTAGGCCGTCCTGCGGGCAGTTGGATAGATGACCTGCAGAAGGCGACAGGAACATGACGCGGAGAGAGAGAGCTGAATATCAAGTTCTCTGGCGTACACTGAATAAAACTTATACATTACAACTTATCAACTACAGAGAAGGAAGCACTAAAAAGTGCATTACAGCCCTTGTGCAGAGATGTTCTCTTACGCGACATGCGAAAGGTATTAGCGACCGGAGAGTAGGGGCTCTCCTAGGTTCTGCTGAGGCAATAAGCTTGAGGGAGGCCTATGTATGGGGGAGGCCTATGTTCAGTAGTGGATGTCCTACGGCTGAGATGATGATGATGAATGAGTTTGAGCTCGAAGCCCTCGCTAAATAAAAATCTTATAATAAAATAACATTTATAACACGGTGTTGAAATTACTATTGATAATTGATTCTACTTCAATCTTATGTAAATTTTGAGTGCGGTAGGTACTCCATGACCTTTTCCTAGATGTTAAAAAAAAAATATCAACAATTTGCGCCATATCATAAAGTTCCAGACACAAAACTATCGTAAGGAAAACTGTTTGTTGTACTTTTTACGCAATCTGGGTACCAACGCAATCTAGGATTAAGCGTTATTAAGTGAATAATTAAAATTTAATCATAGAAAAGCTGGAAAAAGCCGACTGCTCGCTTCTGGCCGTAAAGGGAAACAACTTTATAGGGGTCGGGGAGTAGAGGCGTCCGTCGTGGCGGTCTATAAAATGCGAGCGTGCTTAGATTGCTGGATGAAATATTTAACAGAACACTGACCAACGTTTTTCAGGACGTGTTTTTGAGGTACGTGTTGTATATATTCGGTTGTTAGTTTAGTACAGATATTACTTATACTTATTCTTATAAATCTAATACCTTTAAACGAGCTATTCTTGTTTATATTTATATAAGTTTATAGTATTTAACCTGAATCTCAGAAACGACACCAACGAGTTTCATTAAATTTAGTATTCAAAGGGTTGTAGGGGCGATAAATCGATCTTGGTTTCATTTTTAGAAAACGTCGTATTATCCTTGCTTTCAAGCAATGGAAAACTACTACAAACCTAAAGATACTTGACAATAGATGGCGTTGTTAAGCAACACTAAGCCAAATAGTGTTTGGTATGAGTTTAGACCAAGAAAATCAGTTGCTTGCTAACGAACAAAGCTCGGCCATCCAGGTACTACTTAAAATATTAATATAATATTAATAAGTATTATAATGTAAAGAGGAAATATTTGTTTGTTTGAATTGAATCGGCTCCGAAACTTCTGAACTGATTTATAATTCTTTCGCCATTAGAATGTTAGAATAAATCTGACGAACATGGGAACATTTTGATTCGTCATTATCATCATCATCATCATCATCAATGTTCACGTTGGCCTGGATTCATGACATTTAGCAAGAAACAATCTATTTATAAATATTTTGCAAGAACATATAAATGAAAATTTAGGCGAATTTACTATTGCAAACTTATTATTTGTGGTGCAACAGTCGTCTGGGAATCGAACGACAAAGTTGAGTTTCTTAATGTACAGAACAGTGGGTGCGCGCGTCCAACTCGCACTTGGCCAGGTTTTTTATTGATGTGTAAATATCGAAGGCCGATTGTAACATCAAGTGCATTGTAATGCGCTTATCCACATCGTTATCAGTCCCCATTTATTGCCACTTAAATTAATAAGCAATTGTTTTTTTAGTTTTACCTAAAACCAAACACTTGTGCTTAGTGTTGCTTAACAGTTTTTCATTGCCTGAAAACACGACAAAACGATGTTTTCTAAAAATAAGCCTACCTAGATCGATTTATCGCCCCCCAAACCCCCTGCATACTAAATTTCATGAAAATCGTTGGAGCCTACATAGTACAAACTACGAGTAGATTACATATTTAATTTAAAGCGAATGAATCATGTAGATACTAGATAGGCTACAACTTTGTAAAATGTTTTAACGCTTAGCCGCAAGTTGCAAATGTATTTCCGACCCTTCAGTTACGGGCAATCACCGCTCAAAATATTCCCACATAACCATTCCTCGCGAAGCTGCGATATCCGACACCCTTACAGACCATTTCCCCGTAATCTTTATAATAAAACGATGGTACTATCTCTTAGTTATGACCAGTGGAGGGCGCTCCCACCTTACAGATCGAAGGATCAACCCGGGAGCTTGCGACATTTGTATTCAGTCTGTAATCTCTTCAAAATCAAGGAGTATGTGATTCGATTTCTATACAGTCAGATATCTTATTGGAGATGTTGTAACCAGATGTTATACCAGAAAATGTTGACTCGTCGAGTGCTAAAACGTCAAGACAATTATTATTTACTAGCTGAGCCCCACAATTACACCCACATTACACAATTGGTAATGGATTATGATGATGACGAAAAAGTCCAAACGAAAATTCCAGCGTCTCATCTATCTACATAGGTACCAAATTTCATTATAGTACATTATGCAACAAGTGCGCGAAGTTGTTTATTACAATCGAAACGGATTTAAGTAACTAAATAGAGTAGATATTGTAATAAACAACGCGCACGAGTTTCATACGACGTTTTTCAACACACTTGCTTGTAAAGCTTTCACTTGCAATTTGAGCTTCAGATAATATTTCTGGTGGCGTAGATTGTATCATATTGTTGAGTTCGTTTTCATCTTCATTGCTAGAAGCTGACATTTTTCACATTAAATAGCCACAAATAGCGTAATTTATGTACAAACTAATAATCATCTATTCAAGTTTAACTTTCTGTTCTGCATTAAATCCAAGAGCAAAAGCAGAAAATGCAATTTTCTATTTTCCCGCGTAAGTAAGTAAAGAGGCTTCGCATCTGAGTTTCGCACATAATCAAACCCTTTCTGTTAGCTCGCTTCGCACTTTTTACTTTTTAATCTGATGCATACACATAAATCATAAAAGTGAATTTATTATTTGCTAAAATGTAATTGTTTTGTATTGCATTTTGACGAATAATGTGACGAAGTTTTTTTAATTTTAAGGTTAGAACTTTTTGCTCATTTTTAAAAACCTAAATTTCAATTTTGCACTCGTGTGGGAATGAAAAGTAAAAAGCAAGCGTTCAAAATACGCTGCATTTTGATTCTAATTACCATTAAATAAGAGTAATTTTTCTAGTAGGTGTGTTGAAAAAAATCTTTTCAATAGTTTTGGCGTGAAAGAGTAACAAACATCCATACATCCAAACATTCGCGTTTATAATAGTAGGATGTGCATTATTAAAAATGTCTAATACTTATTGAATTTAATTTTAATTTCCATCAAGTTATGATAGTTGTTAATATGTGGTATTAACAGCTCTTAGCTCACACCCCTGCTCACTCAATCGGAAACATCAATTGAGTGTCTCATCGCGGGCTACATACTAAATACGGGCAACCCCCTAGTCTCCGAGATCATGCTGCCTTGTCACTACGTCTTGTGTGTACCAATCGTACCTACCCTTGAGCACCTACACACTACTCACCACAGATAGATAATACACATGGCTGATTATTTTAAAATTGATGCTAGATTAAACTTTCTCTAATTTTCACATATTAAGAGGATTGCATAGCTAGTACTTTCCATGCTAAAAGAGAAACCTCTTATTTACCTCTTAACATTGTCCGATTTCAGTGATTTATTTTTCATGGAATCATGACATTGTATACTATGCCCGTACGTTTTGATTTTTTCAGTTTTTTGAAGTTCTAAAAAAGGAAATTTATAATACTTTGAAATACTGAAAAAATCAAAACGTACGGGCATAGTAAACAATGTCATGAATCCAAGAAAAAAAATCACTGAAATCGGACAATGTGAAAGGTAGAAAAGAGTTTTTTCCTTTAGCTTGGAAAGTAAGTACTAGCTATGCAATCCTCTTAACAGCTACAAAAACTATGACCTAACCTAAAGCTTAACACAATAAGAAATCTAAACAAATATTAGTAATTACAATTGGAAATCTATTAAACTATTACTAAGGAAATATAATACGATAATAAATAAGAAGTTATGTGATTATTAACGGGATATTTACCGTGGTAAGGTTGTGGAGTGAGCTCCCGATATTTCGGCGCAGTTACATGCACCATGTTCACGGGAAGACTGAAGAATGCGGGTGGTTGGTCAAAAAGTTTAAAAGTTAGGTGCAGACATAACGATCTACCCTCTTTCTTAGTCTTTTGCTACGGTTATCACTGGAACTCGAACTCGATCCTAAGTCCCGACAAAACACACTCACTGTATCACTGCGTATAGTATTTTGAACACATTTGTGATAACCGTAGCAAAAGACTAAGAAAGAGGGTAGATCGTTATGTCTGCACCTAACTTTTAAACTTTTTGACCAACCACCCGCATTCTTCAGTCTTCCCGTGAACATGGTGCATGTAACTGCGCCGAAATATCGGGAGCTCATTCCACAACCTTACCACGGTAAATATCCCGTTAATAATCATATAACTTTAGAGAACAACCGTGATAGTTTAAAACAATAAATAAGAAGCTTCTAATGTTTGAAATTTGCAGCAACTGGTACCCAAGTAGAGAATGTAACCGTAAAAAGCGTTTTCATTACAGACATCTCCCAGGTAACACAACCGCTGTGTATTATTTGTCTTGTATACCTATCATAGAAACATAATATATAAGGGTTATATAATAGTACATTATGCAACAAGTGCGCGAAGTTGTTTATTACAATCGAGACGGGTTTTAGGCCTGAGATCAAAGATAGAAGCCAGATATGGAGTAGAGATTGTAATAAACAACGCGCACGAGTTTCACGTTTTTCAACACACTTACTTGCTTGAAAAAAACTTCAGTTCATAATATTTTTTATTTATTAAAACAATAATTGAATGTATAATTGGTAAAATTATAGGTTAACGCCTTGCTATTAAAAACACCATTATTTTGCTCTTGGGTGACTCGAGTAAATGTTGGAGATTGCGGATACTCTTAGGGAGTAAGAAAAAGTGTTCTATCATTATTATAAGTAGCAGATACTAAATCGGTCTTGACATCGAAGGACGTTGAAGGAAGCGGTTCTGGACATATTTTTTTTGTTTTGGTTCTAAAACGATGTCCTGAGTATCCTGGCGCTTATGTTGGCTTTATTTTGTGTAGAGTCTTCTACATACGATTCTGCCACTACATGGGAGCGCCACCCACCATGGCGCTTTAATATAAGCAAAACAGCTCCTGAATCAGCCAATATGTGGCTGACGTTCGCCTAAAGCCATGTCCTGTATATGATTCTGCATCTGGTAAACCTAGAAACTTTGCGATTTCTTTCGGCATGGCACCAAATTTATTTATTCCAATGCATTGATTTGTACATTTACCTTTATGATGGTTTTGAAAAAATCTGTCACTCTTTTCTGTCACAAAATATGTCTCATTCGTGCGGGAATGAAAAGTAAAAAGGACGCGTTCGAAAAACGCTGCATTTTGATTCTAATTACCGTTCAATAAGAGTCACTTCTCTAGTAGGTGTGTTGAAAACGTTATTTATGTAATAAGTACCTAGTTAGATACAGGCATAATAACAATGGAGTTTTTATTGTGTCTGGTAGGTTAGTCTGTAGAAGGGATAAGTTGATGAACTTTTCTCATTATTAGCTTTATAAATGCGTTATGTAAGGGTGCCTCCACACTTGTGTCAAGACAACGAACCGGACTACGTGGCCTCGTTCAGGACATGTTACGCTTAATGTGCACGTTCTAGGGTTGTGCTGACACGGTCACAACCATGTACGATGAAATTTTACAAGTGTAGACGCATGCTGTCAAACTAGACTGCGGGGCATGGCACATTCTGTGCTTTCAGTGTTCAGTAGACGTAGCATGAGTTTACAACATTGAAACCAATCGATGCTCGCTATCGACTGCCGTTAAGACGCGGTCCAACCCCAATTTTAAAACAATTTACGATGCTTTACGTAAGGTTGAAAATCGCTTGTTAGATTGGACGATGTGATGCGAAAATGCGTTAATTTTGTACGTTTTCTTTATATTTTTCGATATATACTAACACAATTGAAAAAACTGCTGGTTATTACTTTAGTACTATACGTTGGCTTTGTATTACCTAAAAAAATATAGTGTAATCGCTAAAAAATTCTGAGAGTTTGGACGTGAAAGTTTATTTTTGTGGCCCTATTCAGGATTTGTTTCTGCTGAAAGAGAGTTATTATATTTATGAATTCTATTCAGTTATTACTCTTTTCCTATTCCTTTTTTAACCTTCGTATTTTTTTCATAATATACTATCGATCTGTTTCGTTACACTAGGTGTTTAAAAATTCTGCTTTTTCTTTAATCAGGGTACGAGCGCGCCTTAAAATGTATGAAAAACAGAACAGTGCCACCCTGCGGTCAATTGTAGAACTAAAATTGACAGCGAGTACGCCAATCACAAGCTTAATAGGTAGGCGAGATCGAGTATCGACTATAGATGACATTTATGTTGCCAACTCATGGTAGAGGTACTGAATGGATTGAATCGTAACTGCAGCTTGTGACAATTGTTCGCGTAACAAAACACGTCTACACTATCGGTACTGGCACACGTTTCATATCGTCACGGGATAATGTATTTGCCGACATACGTTTAAAATTAGTCATGTAGACGTTCCTTAGTCATAGTAACACAGCAGTTGTTAAATAGCTACTTACAAAAATAGAAGCTAGGTACTAACTTGTCATTTGCTTCATAATCGTGGAGCAATTTGCTGTTATAGTGCCTTACACACAACAGTGATAATACAATCACAGCTATTTGGCTTAATAAAAGTATCGTATAAAAGCAATGTAATATACTTTTATTGACTTATATCTGTATAAATTAGCTTTAGCCAAAACTTCCATTAAAAGGTCTCCTGTCATTATGTGTATGTAACTGCTTACTCCTTACTTGCGCTACTGTTACATACTCTACGCGTCACAATGATATATTTTGCACTCGTACTCAGAGCTTTAAGCTGAAGTTTTGCGTGCCACTGGGCCTGTCCCCCGGAGTCAGTGGTTTTTGAGTATCATTTGATACTTAAGACGCGGTCCAACCATAATTTTAAAATAATTTACGATGCTTTACGTAAGGTTGAAAATCGCTTGATAGATTTGACGATTTAATGCGAAAATGCTTTAATTTTGTACATTTTCTTTATATTTCTCGATTTATACTAACACAATTGAAAAAACTGCTGGTTACTAATTTATTACTATATGTTGGCTATGTATTACTTAAAAAAAATTATAGTGTTATCACTGAAAATTCTGAGAGTTTGGACGTGAAAGTTTATTTTTATGGACCTATTTAGGTTTTTTTTTCTGAAAAGAGCGAGCAATATTGATGAGTTATGTTATTACTCTTTGCCTATTTCTTTTCTAACCTAAGTATTTTTTTCATGCAATATTATGGATTTTCTCTACGTGATCGAATCAGAAATGAGGAGATCCGTAGAAGAACGAAAGTCACCGACATAGCCCAGAAGATTAGCCAGTTGAAGTGGCAGTGGGCAGGGCACATAGCACGCAGAACAGATGGCCGATGGGGCCGAAAGGTTCTGGAGTGGAGACCACGGACCGGCAAGCGCAGCGTAGGTCGTCCACCGACACGGTGGACAGACGACCTGAGGAAGGTCGCAGGACGACGTTGGATGCAGGCCGCTTCCAACCGGTCCTTTTGGAAAATCATGGGGGAGGCCTATGTTCAACAGTGGACGTCCTACGGCTGAGATGATGATGATGATGATTATGGATCTGTTTCGTTACACTAGATGTTTAAAGATTCTACTTTTTACTAATATCAGGATACTCTTATCCTGATAGCGCCTTAATTTTAGTTAAGTACACGCCTATCGCCGTGCTTGGACATTAATGCGCGGAGACTGAATCTCTGGCACTACACAGCTTGTCATAGTTGCCCTAGATAAGTTATAGTTTTTACTGTTTCACGTGAACAATATGTTACGTTGTTTGTATGATCTGTGGACCGAGTCCTTTTGCTGAAGTGTAACGTAATCGTATCGTTGATGTATTCAGTACAAACTATCATTTATCTAGTACAACTGTGGCACAGACAACAGCTCATAGTTTGTACTGTATACATCAACGATACGAAAACGTTACACTTTAGTAAATGTTCGTGCTCGGGCCACTGAGGTTACGTTACACTTACGCAGTTATTTGTGGTTGGCCCATTCGTATACATTAGATATAGAAATATTTTAATGTAGACCCAATCAAATAAAAGAAGTAGGTACAAATGGTAAATCTTGTAAATATCAAAAATGTTTTTCGTTGTTCTAAGTACGAGTAAATATCACCAGCCAGTCTCTTGATAATAAACTATACGTACCTATACGTAAAAGTTTGTGAACAATACGAAGTAACCAGTTGAACTGCTTATTTTGCCTCGAAAGGACTTTTCCGCATGTAGGTCTAACCGGGCGACACCAAATTGAAGCAGGCAATTAAAATTTAAATATAATAAATAGGCAATTAATAGTTATTTTTTATTAATTGTTAGTACATTATTTTTTCGATTTAAAAATAAATTATTAAGTAGTATTATTTTTTCCAGTTTGTGGCGTGTTAACAAATAAATATAGTATAAGTATTATTATAGATGTTATCTACGAGTATACGTTCGGGTGTCAGCAAAGAGTTCTAACTGAAAATCAGTGCTTAGGGGCACCCTTATTATATTGTATTGGGCTTTTTCGTTGCATTAGTTACCTATCCTATCGAAAATCGCTTGATTTTAATTAAAATTGTATGGATAGGTATAAAATGCATCGCAAGCGACAAAAATAAGCAAGTACATTGATGAAAGTATGAAACGGGTTTCCGGCCCCATACCCAGTTTCTAATCAAATATATCAAGGGACTGAAAACAGAGGAGTCAGCTTGCAAGAGGAAAGGATTCAACGTCATATGGTAGTTATGGATGATCTCATATCCCGGCGGGCCTTGGGATGTGCTGACTTTGTAATTTGGAAGTTTGCGTTGAAAATAGGATATTGCCACCTCGGGCATAGTAATATTTGAGTTATGTGTGGAGTTTGTGACTTACGACCTGAGGTAGGCATGCCTAGAACTTTTGAAGGTTTACTCAGATATTTTTATTAATCTCAGTATATGTGTGCGGCTAGGTTCAAGCTAGCAAAAATAATAGGTAATAATGCTAAGCGTTTACAAGAGCGTTCCTATTGGGAATCTGTAGGTAAACTTGTAGTTGTACTGGGCTGTTTTGTTCAGCGTTTGTAAAGCGTTCATCAGGATTGATTGTTAACTTTTCAATTGCAAAATTTGCAAGATTATGCTTTTTGAATGCTTAACAACACACATTTTGGAAACGCTAACTATGTCCTCACAGCAAGAACAACCCTTTATTAATAGTTGTAATTACAACCTCATTTTGATCATAAAGCTAATATAGTAGTAGTAAGTAGCTTATTTCATTTCATATTAGCTAGCTACTTTTGATACATTGCTAACTTACATTCATACTGTATTGGAAACTGGATAGCACTTTTCTGGCGCAGTGCTGAAAAGTATTGTATTAATCATATGACATAATATTGATTAGAACATCAAGATTACCCGCCTCTTTTGCCAAGATCTATGTACCACATTCGTTACAATTTTAACTGAATGCTAAATTGTGTGTCTAAATACGTTAGTCTTGTCTTCGAACCGCGAAGGTTTTGGATTGGGATTCATTTCAGGTTTTACATAGCTTACCGCCTGTCAGGTTCAATAAATAATTTATTGGCATTGTAGCTAAAAGTGTGGATTAATGGATGCCTAGTTCTAAACAGCCGTGCGATTTTCTAAGAGCAAACATCGTTGCATCTTTGACAACATTCAAGAAACAAATGAAAAGATGGCAAGAAACGTTGGAAAAGCAACCTTATGTACAAGGGCGATATCTCATAAAGTATTTGACATCGGTGAGCTCGTCGACGAATCATTAGAGAATCGCACGGCAGTCCGGAATGACAAACGCAGTACAGTGCAACTCAGCAAATTTGAAACTTAAAGTCAAATTCAGAATGATTTATTCAATTTAGGCATCAAAGATGCACTTATGAACGTCAATTTTTCATTATAATGTACTTTAAAGACTCTACCGCCGCGTACCATAATATATAGAGCCCACCGAGAAGAATCGGCAAGAAACTCGGGGCCATTCTCTTCAAAGGTCTGGGGGATCTACAGTTTAAGGCAGGTGTGACGCTACTATCAGACGAACGACTTGCCTAGTCACTAATTAAAATGATACTTATTGATACAAATCTTACACAAATATTCCAGCAGTATAGTCATTATCCACGCGAGTGGAAGTACGGAGGCTACAGGAGTTACACATATGAATCCAATTAATTGAAAAAAACACAAGTTAGGTAGCTGTATATCAACTGCCTGTCACCAGCGTGACTTGCAATTATAACGAAACAAAGCCCGCACAAGTAAACAGGCCTTTGAAACACCCCACAGTCTTAGCCGCAACAGCAAAAAGACCGTGTCAAAACACGAGTATTCAATTTTCCAATACATTAGACCCGCTGACGGGTGCAGAGCTCGAATGCTGAGTTGATGCACGATACTAGAAGATTGATGCTCCGGGTAACGGACAATGTTCATTTAAAGTTTCTAAGGGCAGTGTTCCGTAAAAAAGTATTGTTTCTTCGTTTTATTTTGGCAGGCAACAACAAAAGAATAATTTACCTTAGGTTTGTGTATAGAAATCATAAATAAGAAAGTTTATGAGTGAGGGAAGGTGTGAGTGAATGTGTATATTATGTTCGTTCATTCATTCATCGTTCGCTGAAACAGTCAAATAATTTGAATCCAATTTAGAATGAATATAGGTTATACCAAAGAATAAATATAAACGAAAAATCTTGTGTATGTTTACAAGTCCATGTAATTAACAGTATAATAATTTTTAACTGACTTAAAAAAGGAGCAGGTTATATGTTCAACTGTATGTATCTTGTGTGTATGTTCACTGATTTCTGCCACACTTGTGGACCGATTCTCAATATTTTTTTTGTTTTGTAAAGAATAACTTCCGATCTGGTCTCATTTTAATTTTATCAAATGCGGTCCAGTCGTTTTTTAGTTACACTCTTAAAACTGAAAAATATTTTCCCTTTTTTTGATAATATCTTCATTGACGGTGAATGACAATCCCGTCATCAGCAAGGGTCCCTTCCCCATCAAGAAGGGTAAAAAAATTACCATAAAATGAAACAGACTTCAACACCAAAAAGTGTGAAATAACTTGTCGAAGTCGGTACCGTGCGCACAATATTGTGATATTAGGTATTTTTGAACTACATGATACTTCTACATGGTAGTACATACCGACATCGACAAGTAATTTAATGGTGCTGAAGTCAGTTCCATTTTTTTGGATTTTTTGAAGTTATCTGATTAATTCAATTCGAGGGGGGAACAATAGTATGTAATAAGATAACGATCTTCGTTCTAATCCCTACAAGCAAAGGATTTTATATTTATTTATAGACATTCAATATCCGAATCCTAAGCCCTATTATTTTTTGAAATGTGCTATTTTACACGTTATTTTACTTACATCCTATACAAGTATATAGAATGTAAATCTAATGTGTTTAAATTAAATAATACATACCTTCTAACATTTCAATAGCAATACTCATAAGTGTATTTCTTTGTGATAATAAATAATTCAGTTAATAAATACAAAAATGTTATTTCGTTAAGTAAAACCTACCTGTTTGTTTTTACACAATAAAAGTTACAGAAAACAATTTTTTTAGCCTTTTTAGTAGTTACTTAAGGTCTTGGCGTAGTTTTCTAGTTCAAATTAGTTTGCAACAAAAGGCTTTTAACTGTGTGAGATAAATTGACCTTTACTACCTAGGCAGTATTTTTAAACAGAGAAGTAAAAAATTATACCTAGGTACTTATTTATTTTAATTTAGCCCAGATTATATTCGATGTGTTAACGAATGTAATTTGAGACAGAGAAGTAAAAATAATACTTATTTATTTTAAATTAGCCCAGATTATGTTCGACGGTCATATTATTGTTTAATGCACATGTATTTTAGGGCTACCTTTTAAACTATAAGTATGATCCAATACTATCTTCTTTGGCCATCACAACCATGACACGGCAAATAGCTGCAATTACTGGGACATTCCGCAGACGAGTCGCATCGTCGTCGTGCACTACAATAAATAACCATTTTCCGCGCCATTTGCCGCCGGCATGCGGCATGGCAAACGCCCGCCATAATTATTCATTACTCGGTCTGGGGGATTAGGTTAGTCTTGTGTACCTTTACATAGTAAGTTGATACGGTTGGATCATGGAACTTACATGGGTATGTATATGTAATACATAGGTACCTAATTACTTAAGACGCGGTCCAACCCCAATTTTAAAATAATTTACGATGCTTTACGTTAGGTTGAATATAGCATGTTATATTGGACGATGTCATGCGAAAATGCATTAATTTTGTTCGTCTTCTTAATATATTTCGATATATACTACTATCACAATTGAAAAAACTGCTGGTTTAGTACTTTATGTTAGCTATGTATTACTTAATAAAAAATATAGTGTTATCGCTGAAAATTCTGAGAGTTTGGACGTCAAAGTTTATTTTTATGGACCTATTCAGGATTTTTTTCTGCAGAGAGCGAGTAATATTTAGGAATTCTGTTCCGTTATTACTCTTTGCCTGTTCCTTTTCTAACCTAAGTATTTTTTTCATACAATATTATTGATCTGTTTCGTTATACTAGATGTTTAAAGATTCTGCTTTTTACTAATATCAGGATACGAGCGCGCCTTAATGAGATAAGTACCTACATGAGTTGGCAACATAAATGTCCTTTATACTATAGTCGATACTCGATCTCGCGTACCGATTAAGCTTGTGATTGGCGTACTCGCTGTCAATTTTAGTTCTACAATTGACCGCCAGGTGGCACTGTTATTTTTTCATACATTTTTTTCGCTGCAGTCGATAGCGAGCATCGAGCAAATATTGTAAACTCATGGTAGAGCCAAAGAATACTTCTCTGGCATCTCATTAGAAAGAAGGTTAGTAGAGATACAAAATTATCAGTATAAAATATATCTACTACAAGTATGTTCCCAGCTCAATATTTTATTAAAAATAGAGATATTTAAATAACTCCATGGTTTTACGGCGAATGTTATTCAAATTGTGTGAGTTACGCCTGTGCAAAGTTTCGGCTTTAAAAACGTCAAACAGTATGTCTTAGCTTTGATGGACTATAATATCATAAATAGTTTCCTATTTTGGTTTCCTAGTTTTAGTTTTTGAGTGAGTGAAGTTGTGTATTTTGTGTTTGTTCATTCGGTCATCACGCTGAAACGGGTGAACGGTTTGAATAAAATTTGAAATGATTCTATGCCCAGGATTGAAATATAAACGGAAAATTATGTGAACAGGAGTAATTTTTATTAAAAGTATAACCTTATAATCATTTTATATTATCTTATCTTATCTAATACGGGGAGGGCAATTATTTTGTGCAACAAGAGTGAATAGAAACGTCGTTCGAATTTCATTCAACAAGCAAAAGATTCTATAATTATTGTCGTCTCGGTTTTGTGGGCAGCCGTTTGCTTATATAAAAATAATATGTTTACTACTTTTAAATTTGTTTTATTGCAGATGATGCTAGTCAATTTACTATCCCATTGTTTATCTATACTAATATAATATTATAAAGAGGAAAGATTTCTATGTATGTTTGTAACGAATTCGCTCAAAAAGTACTAGACCGATTTCAAAAATTTGTTCACCATTGGAAGGCTGCATTCAACTTGAGTATCATAGGCTATATATTAGGTATAAGATTCGTCATCATCATACATCACCGCGCGGGTGAAACCGCGGCGAGCAGTTAGATTAGTAGTTTCTGATATAACTCAATTCTACAAGTTGTAGTATGAGAACTGTTAGTTGATCGGGCTTATAACTATGATTTTTAAAGTTTCCATGGTCGTTTTAGATTTCTGCTGTTTTAGTGAAAGGTAGTAAATATATATGTAGTAGCTCCTTTCTATACTTACTATGCCTTTCGAATAGTTTCGAAGAATGACGCTGACAGCGGCTAAAATTGAGAAAGTGATGGCAGAGATTGTATCTAAGCACGAGCAAAGGTGACGAAAAAGAACGCAGAAATGGGAGGTCCCAAGGCGACACCTCACCACACCACATAGTGATCATTGATATAAAAGTGCTTAATTGTTGACTTATATGCACACATCTAAAAAAATAGCGATTTTTTTTATAATGTGACAATGTGTTCATCAAAGTGACTCCCTCTCGCCTGATGGAAAGCGAAGATGGAATCAAGAAGCAATGACCATTAGTGCAGCCGTAAGCTGCACTAATCGCCACTCCTATGATGACCTGACAGATGCTTTTTCACGCCCCGCTTGAAAAACCCAGGGTCATAGCTGCAAGGAAACACGCACGCCGGCAAAGCATTCCATAACTTACTCACACGACAGAGGTAGGAACTGCTAAACTTTTTGGTTCGTGATAAGAAGTTTCCAACAGTATATGGATGCAATGCTAAGCCGGAATGAGTAGTTCGGGATCGGAATGGCGCGGAAGGAATAAGATGAAACAACCAATAAAAAACGCTTAGAGAAGCTATAGTTCTACGCCTTTGTAGGGGTTCTAGGTGTTGAGTGACTTTAGTGTCTCCAATAATACGGACAGCGCGACGTTGCAGTCTATCGAGAGCATCCATAAGGTACTTATCGGATCCATCCCAGAGGTTGCAACAACATTCAATACATGTGCGCACCAGAGTTTTATAAAGAAGGCACCGCTGATAGATTATGTTATGTTTTGTTCGTCTTTTTATAATCTTTTTAAATCCAGATAACCGACGTGTATGTGTCTGGAGAACACCAGGAGACTGATATGGAGGAACGTCTGGATTTGAAAAAGATGAAGAAATCATAATATAATCTACCGTAACAAAAAAGATTTCGATTTTTCAAAGTGATCGCAAACTTTTTTGATGTGTGTACATACTTAGACATACCTACGCATTCTGCAACCAACTGGTACGCAAGAATCTCACACAATTGAATCTCGAGTGTGTAATAGACTTTTTATACTTTCGAAGATCGTTTTTGAAATTAATTAAAAGTTTCTATTTTATTTTTAATTAGCATGAAAAGTTTTTGAAGATAAAACACAGGAACTTACAAAAGATTTATTTTAACTTAACAGAAGGGTGTGTTCCAATATCTCAACGCCTATAAAATTGTCGAAACTCGTGACACTGACATTCAGTTCCCCTACAAGCAAATATAGCAAAATATCTTCAATCCCCAGTCCCCTTTCGCACAAAGTACACAATAACTGATTTGAATACACTTCTATTGAATACAAATCAATTCATAATAGACCCGCCCGGGTAAACTCAGACATTTTATGGTAATACAAAACTCATTCGATTATTGTCTTTTTCTATGTGCCTAGATTATTAACGTGGATATATTAAAACGTGAACGGAATATTACATTCATCTTCAAAGACTATTAATTTGGAGGACAAAGAGATTTTCCAGTTCTTGTCTGAGTTATTTTAATAAATCGCATGATGGATTAATATAGAAATATAAAAGATGGGAATGAATTATAGAATAAAACTAAATGCCTATAATAATTTAGAAGTACTGTACACAGTGTCACATATTAGTCTACTTTATGTTTTTTTTCTTTGTATATAGTCTCATACTTCAGTGCATTTGCCACTTCTCAAGTTATTTATGTGCATGTGTATGGTTGCGTCAAGTTAGATTTTTATTCAAGGAGTCAGATTCAGGTCACATAAATAAGTCTTTCATTATGCCGCTGTGCCGTACAAGTCCATCTTAGTATTGCGGTGAATCCATAACTAAAACCTTCTAAGACGATTGATATGGAAAACAAATAACAAAATTTTATGATTTTGTTCATTTTGACTACACTCATTCAACGAAACGAACGGCTTATAGTCCACCAGTATTACACGTCGAAACTAGAAGAACCACAAATCAAATCTAGGAAAGTAAAAACAAACAATTATAGTAATGATAAGGTTTTTCCGACACTACAAACTGTAATTTATCTAGGGCAACCGTGACACAGATAATTCTTAGTAGCTTTATATAGATATATAGAGATATATAGATAAAACTTTTTCGCAAATTGTTTGTGCTACGGCCTCTGTCTTTGACGGATCGTTACGGAAGAGATCACTAAGTAAAGAAAAACTTAGTCAATTGTACTTCAGTTGTGTTGTCAGTTGTATTTGTGTTTAGAGGGGGCTGGCATACACACCATGTTGGGAAAAGCCCCTAAATAAACATTGAATAGAAAAAAAATCACTAAGTGAGGTGAACAAATACTTCGCTGTAGGATTCCCTGTATTGCGGGAGGCATGGGGGGAGGCATGCCCACAACATCTCACAACATCCAAGAGCCGAGAACTAGCATTTCGGCATAACACAGTTATTTTCCTCGACAAGGAATCGAACTTCGCAGGTCACAAACAAACTATCATTTATTAGCGAAATGGAAACTGTGTAAGATTTTGTTTATAAAATATACTTAAGTAGGTAGGGGTATAAAAAATATGTTAGGTATTCTTCATACTTATTAATTCTTATCTAATTAATTTGTGGGTCTAGTAGCATACGAAATATTCAGGTAAGTGGCCAAACGTTTAGTTAAAGCGTCAGGTAACCAGAAGGGTTAGTGTCAAAATTCCTATTATATTTCCCCCTTAACGGGGAAATTGAGACTTTTAGTCTTATAATCCCCGTTGGAGCTGCAAATTCACGTTAATGGGTATTTTGAGCCTAAAAATCTCAAATTCCTGTTAAGGGTAAAAATAATTTTATTTTACATTACACTTATCCTGCGTAACAAGACGCCTGTTTGCTCACATAGATGAAACATACTACTACTGCCTTATGTTTAACTTGCAAAGCAATAAGTGAGGTGTTACAAGTTTAACGTGCGAGTCTTGTGTGTCTGTTTGTGGCTTCGCAGCTACCGAATTAACTGATATAAGTTCAGTTTATAAGTTGTATTTGAAAGGTGACTCAATCAGCAGATACTTACTGACTTATATAGAACCGAATGCACCGCTAATAATAGATAGATATGCTGGCTTATAATTGCACAAAATATTAGCATAGCTAATCAACGTGGAAATGCAGCCAGCATTCTGGGCACTCTTCCTTCAACAAATGGTTTACCAAAATTTTTGAGTGTTAAGAAACACAAAATAATACACAAAGATTAAGAAATCTTTGTGTATTATTTTGTGATTCTAACTTACCTATGTAACAACATGCAGTTGAAGGTTGGGCTAATTCTCGTAACGAATGGAAGCTAGATTGGCATCTCGGCAAGAACTAATATCATAACACCACAAGGCCTTTCTAATTTATCAGACCAATCTAAGTCTGTATTCGTCTTACAAAACTGATTATGGCAGCCTCAATATTGGATTCTGTCAGGCACTGATATCAAGAACTTGATTTATTCTCGTCATTCGTTACCTTACTTGTGGCTATTTCAGACAGTGGCGGATTTCATGTAAGTTGTTGAAGGAAAGTATAAAAGATATCAGCCGTGCGATTCTGTAATAATTCATCGATGCGCTCGTCGACGAGCTCACCGATGTCAAATACTTTATGAGATAATCGCCCTTGTACATAAGGTTGTTTTCCAACGTTTCTTGTCATCTCATTTGTTTCACGGATGTTGTTAAATATGCAACAATGTATGCTCTTAAAGAATCGCATGGCAGATCCGTTATCTGCCTCAGTGGGCATGTGGTAGCAGAGTTCATTCGACTTCGACAAGGTATGGGTTCTATTCAAGTCTTTACTACAAGAATACTAGAATCATGAACATTAAACAATTATATATATATATATATATATATTGCACATGTATTTTTATTAGGAAATGTTTAAACAAAACCTTACATACGAACATACATTTTACTAAAGCCAAGCATTATAGTAAGCGTAGTCACCGTCGCGCTAGTTATTTAGTGTAGCCTTGAGCTAGGACAAATTATGGTAAGAAAACTGTTACGTTTGAAGGAGCACAATTGTATAATAAGCTACCGTCACGCATAATAAACATGCACTCATTCAGCGCATTTAAAAAGCACCTCGCTGATTATTTGATATCGGACATCAAACTTTTAGAATAATGTTACAAGTGATGTAAAGTGAGATGAGTAAACAAATCAAATGTGTGAAGTTGGCTGTAAATATTTATTGGATATGTATTACAAAATATAATTTATTTTATTTTAATGTATTTTTAGAAATGATATGGCGAAGTATAATATTTATAAATAGTTAAGTTCTCAAGTAAGTGACTCTGTATGTGTCTTATTGAGAATAAATGTATTTAAACCTTAAACCTTACTTACAATTCTTCGAGGCTTCTTTTCTACTAACTACAATACACCTAGACCTAAGTCCACTAAGTAATAGAATATGTCAAGTTATCGTTATATCCAGAACGGTCCTGCACTCTTGGTCCGAACGCCGTTTCCAATGTGGTGGTGTCCGGGCTCGGTTTCTCCAAAGGCGCGAACAATTGCGGTCTCTTCACTTCGATTACAAATACTAACACTAGTCCGTAAGGTAGTGTAAGTCAAAAAGTAGTGTTCCAACAACAATTACTTTACTTTAACTTAAGAATTAATAATCCGACTAAAAAAAGTTACACGTCATTGATTTTCAAGATACGAAAAGACAAGCGAGTAAATAGTCAAAGTTCCTTTATAAAAGTCAAAGTTAAAATCATTTATTCAATTTAGGCATCAAAGACACACTTATGAACGTAAATTTTTCATTATAATGTACTTTAAAGACTCTACCGCCGTGTTCCAAAATATATAGAGCCTACCGAGAAGAAGCGGCAAGAAACTTGGGTACATTCTTTTAAATAGATGTTTACAATGTTTCTACTTAGGTACCTACTACTATTATTACATTTTATGGGTGGCAGAGTGACAGCTTGCCAGAAGTGGAGTATTCCAAGCATCTTTATCTTCTATATAATGTCGAACTTTATAATAAGCTTTCTTATTAAAACGTTTTTTACAGTCAACTTGAATTTGCCCTCTGTGAGCTCAGTTATGTGTTTTGAGATTTTATTGTAAAAACGCACACAATTTCCTAGGAATGACTTATTAGTCTTCGCAAGTCTAAAACTAGGTACAGCTATCCTATTTGTATTTCTAGTATTAAAAATACAAAAATTATAGGTTAAACAAGGTGTCATAGATTGACAATGCATCTGTTAACAAAGATACCTTTCTTTATGTAGCAAGACCTGTCTTTTCATTGGACTCGAACAATATGTGATTAGCTGCAAGTAAGATGTTCTGCCTCCGAGCAGAACTCTGCAAGCAGATAAGAGTGTCTCAGTTTGAGAGACAGTTTCGAAACTAAAATTACGAGCTACGGTCAAATGTAAATATTTTTGGTTGTATCAAGTGTTATTTTAACCGATAGGTGAAACACTTTTCAGTTATTGGATTGTAACACAAAAACCGCTTGACCGAATTTTATCAAATTTAAATTAAACCACCTCGGAAGTATGCTCTACCAAAAAAAAAAAGAGTAATCAAAATCGAACTACTCTGTAAAAATTTATACATACATAAAAAATATACGCGTCGACTTAAGAATCTTCCCCTTTTGGTAGTCGGTTGAAAAGAGATACAAGTTTTATTATTAAATAGCATTTAAATGAGGGTAAGAAAAATAATTACAAAGAAATCTAAGAATTTGGATTCTACTTACAGGGATCGAAACTAAGATTGTAAATGGCTAGTATTCCCCCTCAGTCCGATACTGGATGCCAGCCTTGCCCGAGAGATGTCTCATTCGGGCATCCTGTTTTTGTTTTGTCCGTTTTTGCTCAAGTTTACGCCCTACTAAACTACAAACATGTTTCCATCAAAGCCTTATTGGAGTTTATTCTTCCAAAAGAAAACTTTGTCTGTTTTTGATGTCATGTCATAAAGTTTTGGTGTTTCTATGTATCAGCGATATACTGTCGCAAGACTCGGCTGTTGACGATTCTCGAAGAAAATTTGACTTTAGTCCTGGTCCCGCTGAGCAAACAGTGGCTTGATTATCACTTCATAATCAGCCCATTTTGTTCCCACTTCTGGGACTCGAGCCTTCCTCTCAAAGAGAGGAGTTGGGCCATAATCCACCACGTAGGCCTAACGCGGCTTGTTGGATAGTCAATCATATATAACAATACAATCATATATATAAATATTGTCAAAGAATATCACGTAAACAATGGTGATTCTGTATGGCCCTTGGTATTAGGTATATAACCTGGAACCTCACTTGAATCTAGCCTCCATATTATCCAACGTGGACTAAAGATAATCCTGAGTTCAAATCATGGTTTAAGGCAATTTCCTATTAAGAAATTGTACGCTTTTCATGCTAGGCCCACAGTAGAAAACGTCTCAGTAGACGCTAACGCTATGCAAATGTGTTCACCCCCCAAACCCGATACTAACTATCAAATATCTGTCTAATGCTTTTCGTACGAAGAAAGTACCTAACCTTTATAGTTTTAGTGTCAAACACATCGCATCCAAATCGCCCTCCTCGTTTATGTCGTTCCGGGAGCGTGCCATTTTGTTTTATGTGGTTCCTACTCGTTCGAGTATGCGGTTCTGTGACACGGCGAGTTTCCGCGCAGGTCGAAGCTAAAACTTTTACAGCCCATTTTAAGTGTCCGGATGGATGGATTGACAAATTGACTTGGCTCTTTCCTGCTGAGAAATTTAACGAGATCGTATTGGGCGCTGTCTGTTCCATTTAATCTTGTGCTATGAATATGTAATTTATGTAAGTTTTAAATTACATTTATTATGATGCATCTTTGCAAAATCCGAATAAGTTCAGAAAAAATCTCGCTAGCAAATGCCGCGAGTTATGTGTGTCGAGACCCAGATCGAGTTCCAAGTGACTGTTGTGTCATTGATGATAAAACGGAACGCAAGAAACATGAAAGGAAGACGGTAGACCGATTTGTCTGCTCGTAACAACACCTACCCGCAGATACTTTAGTTTACTCGTGAATATGGCGCATGCTTTACTTAGCGAGCTCAAAATAAATACAATACATTGGTAAATATCCCGTCCTCCACAGACAAGGTGGACGGAAGACCTGATAAACGTCGCGGGACTACGCTGAATGCAGGCTGCTTCCATGGGGGAGGCATATGTTCAGCAGTGGAAGACCTTTGGCTGAAATGATGATATCTGAATAGGCATTTGGTTAATTTACTTGAGTATATTTTTTGAGTATTTTTATTGCTGAACTTCGTCGCCGTGAGTGGATGGAGTAGAGTATTTCCTCCGCCACCGGAATACGAATCGTAAAAGGCGAGGAAACCCGACATACAATAACGGCAAGCACGGATCTATGCAAATGGCCGTCTTGGTTTGTATCACCGCATTTCCAGATATTCCGCCGCGAAGCAATAGTACGCATGTCTTACTATGTTGTGAAGGGCACAGTAGCAAATTACTGTGCAACAGAGACTCAAAAACCAATGTATCGGGGTGATGAGCACAGTGCAGTGCTACGCCAGACTACAGTTTTGTTTCTGGTTGGCACTGCAACTGTCATGGGCAAGCGTTTCGCATAACAACAGGCTCACGACTTGCCCGTCTTGTCACTTGATGGCATAAAAAAAGGTATTTCTAATTTTCTTTTATAAGTGGCATGTGCGGGTTTGCTACACTTCTGCCAGTGTCCCGTAGATATAGCAGACAACAAACGAGAGAGAATGATCGGTGGCTTTAATAGCCGTCTTCGTTGTCTTAAATTATGCATCCAGGTAAATTAAATCTGAAAATAGAACTACATACTAGGATAACATACAATGGACGGCACAAATGATATTCAATTCAATTACCAGTTACATTTACAGCAAAGCCAAGGCATGCAACTAGCTAAAAGTAAAAATTAATTACATACAGCAATAAAATTTAAAGAATCAAAATAAAAAATAGGAAAAAATATTTGCAACAAACTAGTATCAATTTAAACAAAACAATAAATATAATAAAATAAAATTAATTTGTCGCAAACCGGTCCCAACTCAGCGTTGTGCTGGTCAATCAACCAGCGCTGGTCTTCCGTTGTAGCCGTTTGGATGACTTCACAGATGAACTATAGAAAAAGAACTTAAGACGCGCTCGTACCCTGATTATAGTAAAAAGCAGAATTTTTAAACACCTAGTGTAACGATACAGATCGATAATATATTATGAAAAAAATACTAAGGTTCGAAAAGGAATAGGAAAAGGGTAATAACCGAATAGAATTCATAAATATAACTCTCTTTCTGCAGAAAAAAATCCTGAATAGGTCCACAAAAATTTTTTTTTTCACTTTACTTTCACTTCCTAACTATCAGAATTTTCAGCGATAACACTATATATGTATTTTTTTAGGTAATACATAGCCAACGTACTAAAGCTACAACAGTTTTTTTCGATTCTGTTAGTATATATCGAAAAATATAAAGAAAACGTACAAAATTAAGGTATTTTCGCATTACATCGTCCAATCCAACAAGCGATTTTCAACCTTACGTAAAGCATCGTAAATTATTTTTAAATTGGGGTTGGACCGCGCCTTAATAATCTACTTCAACATAATTATCTTAATGTGCTTTTCTAAAATGTTATATACAAAATAAAATAATATGCAAATGCTCGTATATAAAATAATGCTTGCTAAAAGTAGTGTAAATGAAGGTAAAATAATATACATATATAGGCACACACATACCTAACACATTAATTATGCTACACAATTTAAAATGTTTTCCGCTCTCGTCAAAGATTGTACTCGTACTTATGCTTCGTTTTATATGGCACTTGTATCAAGTCTAAGAGTTTCCTGTGATTTTTGGTGTAAACTAAGAAAAGGTTTGATTTTTATTCGAAAACCGTGAAGAATTTGAAAGAAAAGAAGAAGAAAACATACTTAATAGTCATACTCGTGATATGGAAAAAGTCAAATTATAATTATGTTTAAGTCAATCATAAAAATAATCATAAATTAGATATTTATAGAAAAAAAATTATAATAATCTTATAAAAATATTTCGGTGCCTTATATCGATAAACATCCATAATTTAGTATTAAATACGTTATTTAGTAAAATATACTTAAGGACAAAAATGAATTCTAGTCACTTTCAGATTTTCAGCGCTTAAATAAACGTGACTTATTTTGAAATGTTTTCTATTCCTTACCAGATATTTTTGTATGAAACTCGCAGATTCCTAGCACACAGATTTTCTCCTTTTTATCCTCAATTCCAATTCCTTTCCCAGCGTAATGTTGTTACTCTCATCATCTTGGTTTTATTCTCTCGACATGTGGGATTCGTGGAGTCGTTTCTATCAATTCCGTCTGAACGCGTATTGTAAGAATAGATTGACGGCTAGCATAACAATCAATATCATAATATCAACATATAGTTTTTTATTTATCAATTAACTAGCTGCTCTCCGCGGTTTCACCCGCGCGGTGATGGATAATAATGATGAATCTTATGTATGACAAGTGGCTCCATCTTGCTGAAACCATGAGCGTTGATTAAAACCAACAAAAACCTGCAGCGCGGTAGCGAAAAAGTTTTGTAACATGGTGATATACCGCTCGGAATTCACTGTAACCGCACGTCCTCTTGAGTCTTCAAAAAAGTATGGACCAATAATGCCTCTTGCTGATAAAGCAGCCCATACTGTGACTTTGGGTGAATGCAGGGGTTTTTGATGCTTTAATTTCGGATTAGTGTCACTCCAATAACGACAATTTTGTCTATTAACATGCCCATTTAAGTGGAAGTGTGCCTCGTCTTCTCAAACTTGAGCACCCATTTTTTAATTAACCCACCTTATGGAGCTTGATTTTTGTGTCGTATCTATGAATGAATTCTTCTTCTTAATCGTTTCCTCATGACTGAGGGTCGTGACCACCATAAATGGCCTTCTGGACAAGGTTTCTCCAGGTGTTGCGGCACTCGGCTTGTCTTATGGCCGTGGCTATATTTGTCCTCGTTGTCTCTTTGACAACATCAGTCCACCTAGTTGGAGATCCTCGGCTCCGCTTTCCTTCCACGTGACCCACAACAATGAGCTTTTCTAGGTTGTTAGTGTCTCTTCTGGCCACGTGTCCGAAGTATTGCAGGAGACGCTGCAGGCATGTACTGGAGAGCCGAGTTTCAATTTTAAGTTCTTTTAGAATATATGCATATGCAATTTATGAATGAATTGCATATGTATATGTATATATATATATATATGTAACACATTTTAAATGGTACCTGGACATGATTGGGATTAAATACTCGTATTAAATAGGCGTCCCTAAATAACTACTTATTAGGTACTATATGAAAAGTGAACATAAATAATCTAAAGTATATACAAACTAAAAAATACGAGTATATACAAACATGATTTAGTAAATAAAAATATTATTAATATTATAAAATAAATACATATTAAAACTCGTTATATAATAAAATAAACCTTAGCGGTCCGCGCGCCTCATAACAATGGAGTTTTTATGTATGTAGTTTAGGCTGTAGAAAGTTTAAACATCGTGAAACTACGGATATATTATTAAAGATGAAAAACTTTAAAAGTAAGCATTATGAGCAGCGTTTTTATTTCACCAGTTAAGTAAGTATGTGTAGGTTAGGTACACATATATCAAAATCATGTTACTTTCTCTACATTCAAAAATCTCTACCAAAAATTGTATTCCGATACCGGGAATCGAACCCGAGCCTCCTGGGTGAGAGCCAGGTATCCTAGCCACTAGACCATATCGGACATGTAAATGCTGATAAAATTTCTGGTCATGTACCCAAAATATAAATACACCTATTTATACTTGTCTTTAATTTATATTCTTCAATCAAAGATCAAGTGAGTCACTATAATTTAGTTATAGTTTGTAAGGCAGATATATTTATCTGATAATACCCGGACTGATGATGACTGGCAGATAAATTTGTTTTACTTTCGTAATTTTAAATCGACAATAATAGACGTGACGATGTGTTATGTTGTGTTTAAAAATAACATTTACCTATTGCATTATTTTACCTTAGTACCTTTAGTAAAATGAGAGGAGTCAGATAATTTCATAGAGAGATGTTCAATTCATAGTTGTTTGGACAGCCGAACTTAAGAACAGAACATTTTGAAATGTTGTATTGTAAAGTATATGCCAAATAAATACATCCATATTGATTTAGGTATTTGACTTCTTGTGACTTGTTCATCCTACAATTTAACTTAATTTTCAAGTGTTCAATATTTATACATTTTACCATACTACGGCCGGGCTCAAAAGGAGGCTTATGTGTTAAACCTGAGGTTGTAGCACAATTTGCAAAAAAGTATTAGTATCGTAAGCGTCAACGCGTCACGCTTCCGCGCACAAACTATGAGTTATCTGTGTCACAGCTGCCCTAGATACATGACAGTATGTACTGTTTCACGGGAACGACACGTTACGTTACACTTACGCAGTAATTCGTTCTAGACCTACTGTATGGATGTATTTCAGTATGTCCGCTCATAACTACTCAATGGCTCGACCAATTTTGATGAATGATACATCAATAGATTAGTCTTGAAGGCGCGATTATCACTGTGCCGACTGCAGAGAAGTCCAAAGAATTTTATCATTTGATTAGTCAGATTATTAAACATTTCGTTTATTTTCTTGTTTACGTCTAGAGCTTAGCTCTTGCATCACCCACAGAGTAAAAAAATGTGTGCATCACCAAACTTCGTTGGCACCAATCCCGAAAAAACAAGACTCCTTTTATTTCCGTTCCAACAATGTTGGACTCGTTACACACATAAATGCATATTCACCCTGACTAGGATCCGAGTCTGGAACCGCTGGCAGAGTACCAACTTAGGTACCCTCCAGCGTAGCCAAATCCATTTCAAAATCTAGTATATAATTACTCTAAAGGTATATAGAACGGCATTATCTTCACCGAGTGGCGTTACAGTAAATTTAGGTACACATTACCTTTTCAAGATTATGAGATAGATTTGTTTAAAATCATCCTACACCACAATTGAACCAAAGAGTTTATGCTCTACTATATATTATGGAGGATATATATGGAATAAGAAAACTATACTGCAAAATATTAAAAAATATAATTTTAACAAACTAAAATGTCACTACTAAATAATTGAATGTTTTTACAACAATATGAATTTATAACTATATGACACGTGAGTGCGCAACGTCCGTCTATTCCTGGAGCCGCGATCAAAATGGCAGAGGCAAGGTGCCCGCTCCGCCTCGTGCCCCTCCATGCTTCTTCCCCACCACTCTGAAGTTGCTGCGACGTGAAGTCAGCTGACCACGCCCCCTTCTAGGGTTGTCCGTTTAGAATGAAGTATACAACTTTAGTAGGCCGAGCACGAAAATCTGCTTTTTTGTAAGTTTATCGTACCGTTAACGTATTCAGTACGTATAGTCAGAAGCTATGAGTTACCTGTGCCACTATTGTACTAGATAAATGACAGTTTGTACTTAATACATAACACTTAACAGATTTTCGTGCTCGGCTCACAGTACTGAATGGCGTGGAAAAACCCAACAATGACTAAAAGACCTAGTTGATTTTGTTTAATATTCCTAGATTTATGTTTTGTCTAGTTTTGACGTGCAATAGTGGTGGATTTTAATAGTACACGAGTGTATGCTAAGTGTAAAAAATCATGAAACGTTTTGTGTTAGCCTCGTCAATCGGCTTAGGAATTGTTAGTAATGCATCCACCGCTTTACGTGACTTAGATATGACAGTGACGAACATCGTACGAGTCCATTTACAAAGGAAAAAAATAATAAACTAAGTTAAGCATTTGGGGGGAATGTCTCTACCAATACTGGCGCAGACGGCAGGATAAAACACTCCCGCCAATACTGCGAGAATAGATTGTCGATAGAATACAATTTTACAGTATTATCGATATAAGACAGCCCGCGATATAGCTATTGTGCTAGAGACAAGGTACGATAAATAGAATCAGTTTATCGACGTGACAAGTTTCTCAATAATGTATATACAAGGTATATTATACAATTTCGAACGTGTAGACTAGCACAAATATCAAAAGTTAGGTTCAACATTGCGCAAGTATTCCAACGTTCTGATCCGCGAAAGTTGTCTGATAAAGAAACAATTCGTATTCAATAAGCCACGCGCGCCCACGGGGAGCGAATGCCGAGCCGAAATATCGCTTCGAATTCACGTACATTGGCTGACATGGCAATAGAGACGCTGGAAGACATAGAACACTTTAAGTAGGTAATGTTTTGAAACTAATAACGAATATTCATCACCGCAGCCGTAGGAGTTCACTGCTGAACATAGCCCCAATAATTATCCAAAAGGACCGGTTGGAAGCCTCCTGCATCCAACGTCGTCCTGCGACCTTTGTCAGGTCGTCTGTCTACCGTGTCAGTCACGAGTCACGACCTTCACTGCGCTTGCCGGTCCGTGGTCTCCACTTCAGAACCTTCCGGTCCTTGAGGCACCGAGTTATTTTGACGAGAAGACTTCGCAAAGCTTCCGGAACGTTGACCAGCCGAGTTGGATTCGACGATTGACCTCTTTCTCGAAACTTATTATAGTTGTCTTATTACCAGACTGTGGCGTATAGCCCAAAAGGATATGTACCGTCGGCAAAGAATAAGCAATCAAATCGATGAGAATTTGTTAGTTCCTTTTTCTGCCACCTTTACTTCACTCTTCTAAGTGTCATGTAAATGAATGTTGATCATATGTTCATATGTATGTAAGTATGTATATCCGCTCGTAGCTACTTAACGGCTTTACCTATTTCGGTAAATTATACGTCAGTAGATTCATCTTGACTGCACTAGTGAAAAAGGTACCTACCTATATGCGATTCAACCTGCGAATATCGGAACTTTTTCGCGCTCAGAATATTATCATACGTCAACATAATTTTGACCTAACTCGACGTTTCGATCGTTTTGCATCGACAGTAGTCACGAGTAGACTCAAGAGAGGGAATCAAGAGGGAATAAGTGAGTTTGTTTGCTTATTACGCTTCCATGCCTAAACGGCTGAACCTATGTAATTAATATCTCCTTGCCTTGACATGGAACTACCAGCGGTTGTGCAGTGGGGAATAAAAATTCCCTTTTGCACTACCAGTAGTGCAGCTTGGTAGTGCAGCGGGGAATGACTGTTTCTTTGTAGTTATATCTTTGTAAACGTAACCACTTTATTAACTACTAATAATATGAGGAGATCGAGGATATCTTTAAGGTTGCTAATCTCTCGTTTTTTATAAATTATAATTCTAATACAATCAATTTTACTTTAATTATTGTTCTATTTTCCGTACTCTATTTGAAATTATGTCTTTGTGAAAATTTTATACACTAACACAAAATATTATTTCTAATAGTTTAATTTACTGGACTGTATAGTTCAAATGCCTCCAGTGTAGTAAAATAACTAAAATAAGTAATATTGCACTGTTGATATTAATATTAAAGCATATATTTAATACAAATATACAGATATATAAGTACCTTATACAGAAACAGACATTTATTGTATCATTGATATATTTTAAATTTGCGCGTCGAAATCATCTACATCTTCGAATTGAACACTGTCGTGAGCTTGAAATCGAACTTTGTTGTGACCTTGAAATCGAATTCTGTCTTCACCTTGAACTCTTTCGTAAGCTTGGCAGAAAGTGTTAACTCCAGGATCGAGCACCTGAAATCGATATAATGATCAATGACAAATTCTTTGAATGAATAATTAAAGCGACACCATTTGTAAAGCGTACCATAGACAAACTTGACTTGCAATATTTGTTACACAAAATATTCACTCCTTAATAATTAATGTTGTCTTGCAGTCATGTAGTTTGGAGTGTAATATAAGAATATTAATTTCAGGTCTGTAGCGAAAACCATTTGAACCTTTGAATAATTCCTTTCAATCAAGGACTATATAGATAGATTTATAAAAATATTGATTTAAACCTAGCTTTAAACATTTAAGAGGAAAACGCCTAGTTCATGTCGCTCTCATGCACCGAGGAGTTTCGTATCGGTATATCGGTATATCAAGTATTTATCTCTAGCGCTAGTCCGATATGCACTTAGCCGTATTTTATTCATTGTTATTTTACTGTAGAGTTTGTAGGTACTATAGTCCATACCCACGTTCGACGCATTTAAAATTAAGCAAAAACCTTTTTGAACTCATGTACAAATTGTACCTAAAATATTTATTTTTTCCTATGTAGTGCGCGACATTGTTTCTTTCCAAATCTCATTATTGTAGTCGACGGGGATGCCATTTACTAATGGAACTAAAGGTAAGGTACTTGATTTTTTAATAGTTGCAGGGGACCGCAGATCTAAGTAAACGAGGATTTTGCTGACCGTCTCTTATCCAAATCCAAAGGTTTCCTTTTAGTTACGTAACCCCAATATATAGAATATGAAAAAAAGTTCATTGTGTTTAATTATATCAAGAAACGGAGGTCGTTTATTACGTTTAACCATTGCCACACGGCCTCCGTTTTTTTTGGAGCAGAACTCATTATCAGTTTTATCGTCGAAGATTAATGAATTATGGAATAGTGGATGTTCTTTTGTTTTTCATGTATTATAATGTAAGTAGCTATTTATTTATCAACGTTTACTTAGCATGCGTTTTATACGAGGGGGAGGGCAGTATACACTGCTTTTCTGCTATAAGCATTTTTCCAACGGAAGTGTCGCTAAATAGTTTCTAGTACTCGTAAGTATCTTCTATATACTTGTATATGATATTGCGTTCCCTCGAGAAAGTAGTAACAAATATAATTGTAAGTAAAAGAAACTCCTTCTAGTATTTCTGTACATCCATGGAAGTTCGGTACACTGCGCGTGTACTTACGCCAGCTTTGTAGACTGGCAAATGGAATAGGACGCAGGTTATGAAAACGCTCGCGTGCGTCAACTGTAATTTGAAATGTATTACACACTCGCCAAAGGCTATTTTCCTTACTGTAACATTCTGCGGTCGCTACGTGTTCGCCTTTTTCATATGCAAATGAACAAAGCAAAGGGAATGTGATGCATTCGATTATTGTAACGTTTACTCTGATTGACATTGAAATACTTGAACAATAGGAACGCTGCTGATGCTATCGATATTCGATTATAGGGTGCGTGATCCGTAACGAGATACATATCTACATATTATATAATGTGTTACTTTATAACTATCCTTCGATATTATGGTGAACAGTAAAACTATAACCAAGATTGAGTTGCTCTGAAAAGAGTAAATTTTATTTTATTACACCAGTTTTAACACTTTTACAAAACATTCTATAACATAAATAATCACAAGTTTTACCTGAAACGAGAAACAACATTTAAATTGTTATTGCTATTGTTTCACCAGTTCTTATTAGTCAATGTTATTTAAATATTCAAATTACAATATTATTCTCAGTTTAGTTTCCTAACATATTATAACTTGTATATTTATAATCCAGTATCAATTTATTTTTATTTATTTATTTTTATCAATGATTCAATATCCACAAACAGACCGCACCATAGAATCCAACAAGTACACAGATAAAATTTATACTTAAAGTAATTACACGGCAAAAGTACAAATGAAAAAATGAACCCCTAATTCTTCTGGTCACGCTATCACTTAAGAAAGGCTTTACCGATTACATTCATCTTTTTTTAAATGTTCTTATTTTTTTGTAGAAGGTTCTTACATTAAAAAAATAAGAAAAAAATGGGAGGATATGGCGAGACCGAAAGCCGAGCCTACTACGCGAATGAAATCGCAGACGCTAGTTTCAAATACAAATTACGTGCTGGTAATAGAAGAACTACTATTTATTACGTTTTCTTTTTCAATCTGGTGGTACCTAGGTAGATATTTTTTTTATTTGACAGCCGCGCTTAGAGACGTTTAATTGTTACTTATACAATTAGGAACTATGTAAAGAAACACCATGAAATTTTTACTTGGTGATAAGTAGTTTAAGTTATCATTAACGCAAGTACCTGCGCGCTATGAATTTCAAATGTTTCCGTTCATATTTCACTTACCCAAAACTACTCAATAAGTATAATTTGGTATATCCCTTGATTCGCGACGTAGGTATCTAGAAGCTGTTACGTTATATAACGTTGTCAATAACAATTTTGATTGTACAGATCTAGTTAGAAAACTATGTTATGCTATCCCAAGATCAATCTACCAAAGAGAAACCCACGACAAAACTCTTTACTCACTGAATGCCTGTCGCACTAAATCAGAAATTCGTGTACCTATACGGCGTATGTTTGAGTCTTACAATAAATCATTCCAAAGTATAGACATTTTTGCTTGTTCCCTATATAAATTCAAAAAACTGCTCTCCGCACCACTTTTAAAAGATGACTTTGCACTGTACTGGTCAACATAATAATAATTGTAGCTTGTCTGTTATACTGTTATGTAAGTTGTTTCCAAAAACGAATAGAATTCTTTTCATTTTTATTTTTATTTGCTATTCATTTGAACCGCCTTACACTTTTTCATTTTAATATGTGGACAATGTTGTGGACTCCATTATTAATAATTTTATTTTGTATTTAGATGTAAACAATATGTTTAATGAAGTTGTTTATTTTTCCTATATCAATAAAATAAAATAAATCATTATCATTCAAGATCATTAAAAATCTCTGATTGCGGCTGTAAGTACTTACATAATAGGTAACCATCATAAAAGTTAATGTATTTGGTAACAATTCTGTAGAACTTTAAGTGTAAGTTACTTATTATTGCGATGCAAGTAAACGTTTTTGCTGTAAGTAACCAACACCCAACTATTCACCAGAGCCAAAAAACTTTTAAAAGGTTAGAAAAAAGTCATATCTTTTTAATTAATTATCTTTGACAAAAAGATGATTTTTGTTAAAATAATACTCATGAACAGCAAATATTGTGTAACAGTATAATGTTTGTTATTACCAGTAGGCTTTTCACTACTTACAACAGTTTACTTTTCATTTTAAAGACCTGAAGAACGTCGTAAGTAGTTTAGTGACTTTTTTGGAGATAGCTAAGTTAAATATTTCCAGATATTTAAAATGCTGATACTTGAAATATTTAATAAATTACGTAAAATTAAAGTGATGTAAAGAGACGAAGAATATCTTTAAAAAAGTGCTTATACGACTTAATATGCAAATAATGCTGTAAGTTATATCAGATGCTTAATATTAAACCGCACTTTTGCTGTAAGTAAAAGAGTGTTAAAACGCCGTTTTTAGCGACTTACAGAAAATTGAACTAGGAAACATTTCAAATTTATACCCTATTTTCAATACTTTTGTCGTCATAGCCATATGAGGCCTAGACCATTCGACGCAGATTTTTTTTCTGAATCTACCTGTGTGTTCAGTCTACTTACGCCATTCTTGCTACTTACAGCAAATACGTTTTCTTATACGTCGGTTGCTAATGTAATCTATAGGTGCTGCACGCGAATAATAACTAGGTATTATTAACCTGTGGCAGGATATATAGATAGTCTTATGGTGAATGGGTTCACTAACCGAGCAGTTTTTTGGTGGTCGATGCAACATCTAAAGAGATTTAATTAAAATAAATTTCCTATAATCGCGTGCACTACATAGGTAGTGACCGATATGCCGAAAACCGAAAATGTATATGCCCATTTTTAATAAATAACTATTAGGCAAATCAAGAATGGAAAAACATTTCCTTACATATTGATTTATGTCTCAGTATATTATAAACATTCATGGTGCAGTAGCTTGCAATAAGATGTAAACATTTCACAATTCTGCTGAACTTACCTCAGCATTTAATTTTATAACAGTTTACAACAAAGCTATTCTAAAATGTAGTTATTTATATTATTTTAC
Source organism: Selenia dentaria (assembly GCA_917880725.1). Lineage (NCBI taxonomy): Eukaryota > Metazoa > Arthropoda > Insecta > Lepidoptera > Geometridae > Selenia > Selenia dentaria. The sequence goes on from OU862893.1 coordinate 27,383,096, forward strand.
TGCTAAAGTAATCCTTGTCTACGTTGTTATAAAGTACTTTAACATAGTTTTGAAAATTTTGGAATGGATAAATCGTCTTGTAGGCTGTAAAAAACATTGTCCATTGGAATACCTATTTCAATAAGTTAGAATTAGGTTTTAGCTATTTTATGTTTAACCATTATTCTATTTCAGTTATGTTAATATTTGTTTTAATCTAATATAACTACAAAATAAACTACACAAATATGTCAAATTCGGTAAACATAAAACAAATCTATCCTCTCAGAATAACACAGAACCAACTATCGGCTACAAATTCCCAACTCCGTTTCCGAGAGTCGAGAATGTTCAAAAGTCATATTTCTTCGAACTCGGCGGAAACTGTGCGAGCGAGGGACGGTTTTATAAAAATGAATAACGTCCTTTGAACTAATGCGTCGGCATTATGTATTCGATGCGCAATCGACTCACGTATGGCTGTATAGCTGCATACCGCCATCGCCGCTGCAGGCAAACTTAAACCATTTACGTTACGTTAGACAACCACCTAAAGAGAACCGAAAGTAGACACGAAAAATATTGCCGAGCGAAGTCATTAGGAACTCGGCGAATGTTAAAGAAAATAGAAACAGTCGGAATATGGAGGGAATCGAGATTTTCCAGCGGTGCGGTGAAAGTCAGCAAACTCGAAATAGCCAGACGAGAAGTTTTAAAACCGTGGACTAAGTTTAATTTAGAAGGAACTATCTAATCTTCGTTTACGATTAGAATTTCTTGAGGTTTCTTTTATTTTATTTTCTTCTATAATTGTAGCAGCGTTTTTCTGTGGCAACCTTTTTATACTTAAACTAGCTGACCCGCCAGCGGCTTCGCTCGCGGGGCCTCGCAGGATACGGTAATTACAGATTTACATTTAGGGTCGAATTTCACAAAATACCCGTCTTAGTGAGTACATATATCAAAAAAAGAACCCACATGCAAAATCTTAAACATTTAGAACTCGCAGTAACGAAGTTTCATACAAACTATCAACCCCAAAAAAAACTCCTTAGGGGTTGAATTTCATAAAATTCCGTCTTAGTGAGTACATTATCAAAAAAAGAACCCACATGCAAAATTATAAACATTTAGAACTCGCAGTAACGAAGTTTCATACAAACTATCAACCCCAAAAAAAACTCCTTAGGGGTTGAATTTCATAAAATTCCGTCTTAGTGAGCACCTACGTCCTAAAAAGAACCCGCATGCAAAATTTTAAACTCCTAGCACTTGTAGTTTCTGAGATTTCGTGATGAGTGAGTGACCTTTCGCTTTATATATATAGACTATACAGTGTGTTGTAAGTGACATATTTCATACTGAGGAGAATGGTTTTTGCTAATACGATGGTTGGTTCTCGTGAAATTTATTTTATAATAATCTTACAGTGTACCTACATGACGGTACATAAAATGACACTAATGTTATAAATGCGAAAGTGCACGAGTCACTAAACAGATTGCATACCATACATAATCAGCCCATTTTGTTCCCACAGCTGGGACTTGTGCCTTCCTCTCAAAGAGAGGAGTTGGGCCATTATCCACCACGCGGGCCCAGTGCGGCTTGGTAGGTTAGTGGCCAACCCATGTCGAAGTTTTCAGGCCGCCCGAAGACATTCGACAAGTCTAACGACTGTAGTCTTAGGACAAACAACCGGGACCGACGGCTTAACGTGCCCTTAATAAATTGGATATATTTCTCACTTTCATTATTATTAAAATATTTATTATTATTATTATACAATTGATGGTCGCGTTTTGCTAGTTGCCATACTTTAGGCTCTGAAATAGCACAAATGATACATACCTACATAAAACATTTTTCTGTTTTTGTCGTATTTATATAGTAGGTACATATAATGGTATGTGATTCCGCCTTCATAGCCGCATGACACAGCTAATACCTACGAAGAAATAATGTCAGGAAGCGTAACACAGAACAAATTCCACACAAAAAGTGGTCCTTCAAACCAAAACGACGTATGATTCTAAATACGAATTACTTTCCGAGGTTACAAATAGACATGTTCAGTGATTGGTTTAAATTTCAGAAGGAAAGCAGGGATTGGTCCAAACGCGTGCTGCAACGTCTGCTATGACAGCTGAGTGATAGCGGCGTGAACGATGTTATTGATTTAGCACGGCTTTTATTGGGTCATTTTTTAAGGCAGTTACTCTTCCTGATATTATTTCTTCGTAGGCTAATACTATGATCCTTAAGTTACAGCTATGGTTACTAGTAAGATTTACGATTGGCATCGAAATAAGAAATAACAATTAATAGCTCAGGATTTACGGCCGTTTTCAATAACCTATCTATCGCCGGTTTACCTTACTAGAGATAGATATTTGACACTATTTGTATGGACGTTATGTCAAATTTCTATCCGTGGTAAAGAAAATCGTGGATAGATAGAATATTGAAAACGGTCGTTAGAGAATTCTGTAGAGATGACTTTCTAGCTCTATCTCATTCAATCAAAGTGCATTTCAGCTTCATAAGACTTTACAAACCTCGATGTAATAAAGCAATAGGTATAAGTTACTTGAAATCGCTGCCACTAGATACCACCAGCCATATAATTTGCGACCAGAAAAATGTATTGACTATCATAAATTTCCCTCTGAACACCGTGATCTGATACCCTAATTGCTATTATAATGGAACTTTGCCCATTCATCGGGATGTTTTCAAAATACTACATCCATTACAAACCGTCCGTGACGTATAGCGACATTTATCATGCGGACCAGAGCCCCGTTTTTTAAAGCTACAAGTAACAATTATTGTTAAAGAAAATCGCAAAATTTATATATTTACTAAAATTATAATTAAATAATATAGAAAAATTGAATTGTATCAAATGATAGCAAAATTGGCCTAAAGTGGCAACATTATTCATGATTTATTATATTATATAGTAGAAAATATCCTACGTGAAACACTTGTACTGAATAGTAATTTTTAAACTTTCGCGATTTGAACACATAGTTATATTATATTAACGGGGCTTAATCGCGTTAGTAATAGTATTTATTTACCTCGACGTTTCGATCAAGTTGCATTGATTGAGTTTTGACGTGGAGTCACTTTTCACTAATGTTCCAGTAAAGGAGTGTATCGAAAATTTATGTCTATGTCTATGTCTATGTCTAAGTTATAAGGGACAAGTTGAAGCAAAATCACCTCTCAGAAAATTACATAGTTCTACTTGAAAACTGCTTAGAAGGTAATTACTTCTTATACCGCACCCAACATTACCTCCAGGTGGATGGTGTTGCTATGGGCAGTCCTGTGGCAACATGGCTAACATCTGGATGGAGCATATTGAAGAGCTCACTGATCTACATTCAGCGCCGGTTAAGGTGTGGAAACGATACGTGGACGATGTGTTTTGCATCATGAGAGGTAATGAACTAAGCGTAGAACAATTTTTGGACCATTTGAACTCCATCCATCCAAACATAAAGTTCACTTACGAACTCGAGGTGAAGAGAAGCTTGCCTTTCCTGGACGTGAAAATGATGGCAAAACCAGATGGCTTGTTAGGACATTCTGTTTTCAGGAAGCTCACACACACTGACAGATATTTGAACGCCACATCTCATCACCACCCTCGTCACTTACAGTCAGTAGCCAGGTCCCTATTAAACAGAGCTCAGGATCTCTGTGACCCTGAACATCTAGCTTCTGAAATAACGCATGTTCAGGAGGTTTTAAAACGAAACGGCTATAAAGTAAGTAGAGAAGTGCGTTCATCTCGCAGATTTAAAAGGAACAGAGTGGAAGTCGAGAGACAGCCGGCATTCTTACCGTATGTGAAAGGGATAACAGATAAGGTTGGAGCAATACTACGGCAATTCTCCATAAAGACTGTTTTTAAACCCTTATATAAGTTGGCAGGATGTGTCAGGTCACCCAAGGACAAGATACGATTCCAAACACCGGGTGTGTACAGAATTGATTGCAGCTGCGGTAGTTTCGTATATTGGACAAACTAAGCGAACCATTGCTGAACGAGTCAAAGAGCATATTGCAGCTGTAAAGAACCGCCAAATAAATAAATCTGCGATCGCTGAACATCTGCTCGAGTCAGGACCTAATCACTGGATTGAACTTCACGACCCCAAAATCCTCTCTATGGAGCGTCACTATTACTCGAGAATGGTACGTGAAACTGTTGAGATTAAAAAACACCGTAACTTCAACCGGGAGGATGGTTTCAAACTGGCGGCAACATGGAATCCAGTGATTAAAAAGTGTTCCCGTCGCGATTTATCCTCAGAAAAAATGACTAACTAATCTGCCTCTTTCGCTTACTATAAGTTTTCTTACTTTTGATTGGACGTCTTTTTTATAGCATTTATCGCATTAATATTATTGCGTTGAAACGGTCACACCAACGATTGTACGAACGATGTACAACGTGATCGCGAAGAAATCACACGTGGTTGTAAAAACGCAATTATGGAGTGGATGAATGAAAAAGATAAGTTCTAGGAAATCTTCTAGACCGAGTCAATGTGAATCTTTGTATATATCAGTTACTCAATTAAGCAAAACGGCTTAATAGATTTGGATGAAATTTGGTAGGTAGATAGATGATGCACTGGTTTACGTAAGAAATACTCTTCATTATCATCATCATCCATCACCACGCGGGCGTAACTTAGAGGCGCATCGAGTTCATATAATTTTAGCATTAGAGCATTCATATAATAAATGTGAATACTCACTTAATATGAAAACGTAATAAGTACTGTTATTTTGTGACACTATCTCCAGTTTTGTCGGCAATGAAATGGGTGTTGACGTTCACGGTTCCAGTGTGGCCACTCAATTTATCGCGATATTTGTCGGAGTAATTAGCGGCGATGATGGACTTCGACGTTGAACCTTGATGTGGCCGATCCATAAAATCAGTTTCGTCGTACTTCACGGTCAATATTTTTGTCGTCAATATTGATAAAGATTACTATATCAAAAAATATGATTGTTTGAGCACTTTCTTAACTAGTCAAGCATTACTTAATTAAGAGAGTACTAAGACAATGAAGATCGAGTTTTTATAAGTAAAGTGTAAAACACTCGTTTGGATGATAATATTATGGTTACTATGACACTGGTTGTTTTAATTTTGGGATAGGCTATCTGTTCCAGAAACTTTTATAGAGTACACTAGTATTACACTAGTAGTACACTAGTAATACATCTTACAGTATCTAGTTATTTGTACAATAATTAAAGACGTGAATTAAAATACACTTAAGTTTATTAATAAAATAACAACAACCATTTACAATTTTTATACGTGCCAAGGAAACGATAAGTATACATAGATATTAAGGATAAGTAGATATTACTGGTACTTTAAATCTTTAAGAAAATCAGGTAACTGTGGTGGAAGAAAATTCAAAGAATCCCAATGAGACTTATCTGTTACCATTTCTTCAGCTAGGTGATCTGTAGACTTGCACCGAATATTTTCTTGATACGGGCATACTATTTCAAAAATATACAAACATTGATTATTTCTGTAATGTTTTTTCGAAATCACAGTCTGACAATTACATGGCTTAATAACAATACGTGGTGGCGATCGTTCTTTAGAACTGTTTGAACAAATACAATGGGGACACTGTTCTATCCACTTATTAGGATCACGAATCTCACTACTTTTCAATTGTAAAACAGGTGGCATGAAGAACTTATCACTTTGAGAGGAACTAACCATCCAATCTATTTTTTCCAAATTAATTTCCGGACATACACATTTAGAAAGATCACAGTTTTCTGGTGTCGAATGGCATGTAGTCATGACAGCTTTATTCGTTGATTGATGATTTGGTTCAATCATATGTTTAGAATTAGAATCAGAGATAGAAGGCGTCGCGATATCCACATTCAAAGGTTCTGTTGATGTATTTGTTACTATTTTTTCAGTGACTGCAATAAATATTTTTTCAGAAGGTGTAATTTTTAAAACCCCATAGTGGCTTTCATCTGTTGGATCACTGCTTAGTAGCATTGCTATTTCTTTAGTATCCGTTTTTATAATGGACAAATGACCCTGAGATTCATTTTGTAAATAATTTCTTAAATTTTGCATAAACTTTTCCTTAGATTGCTTGTCTAAAACAACGTCATACTTTCCAGAACTTACTCGCCTTAAAATTGGGGTTAATTTAGCTGTATTTTTTTCGTGGTCAGGTAAGAATAACATAATTTTCTCGTGAAGATTTGAATGGCTATTACTTTTTTTTGACGTTGTAGCAAACCCTTGTGTCACTGAACTGACACTAATATTTTCTTTGTTTTTTGTAGGGAATTTTTTCAACAGTTCATCTATCACTTTTGATGCCATTTCTGCTGAAGTTTTTTTTTGTCCAATATCTGAAGGTGCCAAGTCATTTTGTAATTTTGTTACATGAATGTCTCCTGATTCGTCTTTTATAATAAGTGCATTCGGTTCATCACATGAATCTTCAAAACTAAGAACAAAATTTTCGGAATTAATACGCATTAGTTTCACCGAATACTCCGTGTTTATTTCTAGTAAATCATGAATTGTTTGCTTATAACCAATTTCAAATTCCTTGTCAGGGACGATAATATAAGAACGTGATGTAGTCGATTTTAATACTACCGGAGGTTCAAGAACATCATGGTTAGGAGTTTTAATATGCATTTTATATATCTTTTCAGAAGGTGTTGTGGCAACTTTCACAGATCTATCTGCTTGGCTTATACGATGATCCAACAAAAGTAAGCAAGTCTCAGAATCAATACTTCTTAATATGGCATTAGGTGATTCAATATCATGATCTAAATTTAAAATAATTGCTTCTGAATCAGACTTCGTAACAAAAACCGCACGTTCCTTTTGTGTCTGCTTAAGTTTGTAACACAACGGTGATTTACTAATATTAACTGCTATATTTTTTGATGATATTTTTATTAATGGTGCATTCATTTCACTAAAAACTCCGGTATTATTTTTTAATTTAACAGTGATCGATCTATTTTGGTCATATTTTTGTTCTAATAATATTTTACATACATTTTGTATTTGTATTGACTTCACATTACTTTTTTCGTGGTCGAAAAGAACTTGTGGCCTATCAGTTTGATTCTGCATGTTTCCAATTGTTTTTTTTAGTTTAATATTATCAGTAGTTCCTTTTTTGCCATCTTGAATTTTATCTTCATTTTTTGCATCATTTGAGGTAAGCAAGTTTATACAATCTTTTTGTATTTCTAAAAGTCGACTACCAGATGGAGTTCGTTGTTGTAAAATTCTACAAACATAACCTTTTGCATGATCTACTGAATCAAAGCTGATAACAAAGTGACCTGAACCTGTTTTCTTTAAAGTTGTTACTATGTTGGGGTTCTCGGCGGATTTTTTATCAATCAGATCAATAACTTCTTCTTCTAACTCAATGACTAAATTTCCTGATGACATATCAGTCAATAACTGAACTGAAGTGCTAAAATGAGTGTTTTTATTAACAGTATAAGAATCATCTAGTGTTTCTCTCCGTTGTCCATCGAATTCATTAGTTATGTCATTTTCTTCGATGGGGAGGGTTTTTAGAGGTTTATTTGAAACATCGACGTTATCTTCTTGCTTTGCCTGGTTCAAACTATTCACGATGTTGTGATCTGCATCTTTTTCTTGTAAACTATATCCTTGGTAAAAATCATTCGTTTTTTGATTCCAAAGAGTACCTCTATTATCACTTGTGTTCTCTGCATACAGTTGTGCTGGGTCTGTAAATACAGAACATTTTATGAACTTCAAAGTACATATAACTCTATACGTGGGAGTACAGTATAAATGTATTCATTACAAGATTATAAAAAAACTTATGGCTTTACTCACGTTTACTATATTCCCGATACAATACGAACAAACTTCGGCTGGTGGTGATAGTATTCGTTCTTATAAGTAAGTATTGCGCTTTAATATTCTATTACAATCATCTACTTTAGTGACATTTGAATCGGAGAACAAGTAATAATTAAGCTTTTCTTTTTTCTTAGTACAGCCCACCGATTGAAATCAATTTTAATAATTTTGGTATCTAATTTTGCTGTCACTTCATTCACAATTCTTTCCGATTCTTATTTAGATATGAAATCACTGTATTCCATAACTTACACTGTAGCATAAATGTAAATCGACGTGTTTTATTATTCTTAAGAGTTATACAAGACATTCCAATGCAATAGGACTATGTGAGTGCTAAGCGAGACAACATCGTCGCGGGCGTCCCGAACACTCCTTGAAAAAGATCACCGAATGTGGTCGAAACTATAGTCGGACCTATCCGATAAATATTACGTGAGTAATCCTGTATTTCTAATTTAAAAAAGACTATGTGAATAAATATGTTTTAAGTCCAAAATATTAATCTTGATTTTGATAGTACCTCAAGGATGAGTCACTTTTCTCTATGTGGTTTTCTTCCTTAATATTTATGTCCTCTTCTTATTCTATAATTGTCTATTAGTTACTTTTTTATTTCTTTTTGCCTCTACAGACACTTGAATGTTTTCTAAGGCTTCGTATCGCCAAATGGAGGAATTTCGTTATTCGCGCAGTTTTTGGTTCTGTTGCTACTTTTTTTCTAATATTTATTGAAGCATACGATGATTATTATTTCGGGTATTTGGCGACCAATGAAAATATTAATTACATCTTCTTCTTAAATACATACTGTAGGGACACGTCGTGCGTCAGATTGTAAGCAAGACTCTTGCCCATGACAGTTGCAATGCCACATTGAGCTTACAGCTGTAGTTTTTCGTGGCACTGCACTGACAGACTGACACAACATGCAGATATATTTTTGTAATTATGCATCTGTTTGTTTTTGTCTCTAGAACCACTTCAAAGTGCTCCAATAAGTTGATGGTGAAATGATATACGTAATCTGATACTAAGTGTAATGAACAATTATTAACTGTCACAAAGCTTATAATAATATAAGCTTGTACATTACTTACTCAAAGAAGCTACAACATCGACGACATTATGAAATTGAAGCTTATGAACGAAACAAATTTCTCTGTAGCATTGTATCTTCCAAATCTTCCAATGCACTTCAATTTTTTGCACAAACATAGTCCTGATTTAAATGACCAATTCAATTTTATTGCTATGTTCTTTCTTTGACTAACATATTATAGCAAAACACAGAAATTTGTGGTAATACCTACCCATGACGGTTTTATATTTTAGTGGGTCAATGAAAAAATAAACCACCATATTATTTAGATGTGTTTATTTAACAGCTTACATTATTTCGGTATTTGGCTCTAAATGGGAAATTTGCTCTGTAAATACCCTGCGTAATCCTCGTAGAAAGAATCACATATCATCGTGCAACTTACATTATCAATTGGTGTGACTTCCGTGTAACTTCCCAACACTTCCTCAATAATAATTTCTCTAGGATGGCTTGTAAGAGTCCAATCTAAAATAACGAAACGTCCCTATACAAAATGACACTTTTGTACTCCCACGTAAATATTGACAAAATGTTCTCAATGAAATATCGGTATTTATTATGTTATCTTACCTTTTCCACAAGAGCAAGGCTTAGTAGTAGGATGTCCGCATTTGCAAGTCATCTGAAAAGGTAATAATAATTAAATTCGTTATGCAGCCTGATGGACTCCATGACGTTCTTAGTTAATCAGTGTCTTGGCTTTAGCAAAATTGCAGCAATGAACGTAAAAATAGACCAATCCAACCAGTTAGTTAGAAAATGATCAGCGAATTGAGTTTGGAATAAATCAGAGAAGGTAGTTATAATAGTTCGAAATTTTTTGGGGCATTTTCCGGCAAATTTCACGAGAGTTCTAGCCTTAAAGAAGAAGAAAATAGGTACGTAATATAATTGTAAAAATTACCTATTGAGTCGCATACAATGTGAAGCCCTAATTTTGAAAATCATACTATGTTACTTCATAATATTAGCACTAATAATTCATGTCCATAGCATTACTACCTCTACCATCACTTGTCCTATCTTTATTAATAATAATATTCATGATCGCTAAAATTTTAAGTAGCATTCATTCAAAATTACACTTATTTAGTTTTAAGCCACATTGCAACTTAGTCATAACGTCCTCTAACCATAATAATTTTCGTCTTATCATGATATTTCTATTATCAGAAAAAGTAAGTTTTGGAAAGCAATACTTCGACAAGTTGCTTACTTCGCAAAAACATAGTTCGACAAGTCATTGCTTAAACAGGACAGCCATTCGACAAGAATTTTATCTCAAAAGTGCTGCGTTATATATCCTCTATCGAAGTGTAGGGCAGCTTAATTCTGGCCTTGTGTGGTCACCATTCAACCCAACGCTCCTCCTCGCTTCGCTCGCCGTCGCACCTATCGTGACTTTGCTCGACTAGCTAGATACTCCGCTAAGTGTTGTGGGAGTAATTCTTGTCGAATATATGTTCTGTGGAAGCAATGACTTGTCGAACTATGTTTTTTCGAAGTAAGCGACTGTCAAAGTATTGCTTTCCAAAACTTACTTTTTCCCTGATTATAGAAATATCATGATATGACGAAAACTATAGTTTAGTTTAATAAACTATTACTATAGTTAGTATTAAATTTATGACAATCAAAATTAGGAACACTCAACAATAATATGACAATAAACTCAATAAATAAGGTTCCTAATCATTATGCACAATAACATTATGTTTGACAAATATTAGGATATAAAACTTTTATGGTTCACAAATATTAAGCGAGTGTAATATTATGACTACTACTACTTATGGCTTAGATACGTATAACGTATGAATGTATGACTATTAATATTAAACGAATCAATCGCACAGCAAGCTTAATAAATACGTCCGCAAGCTTCCTTTACATTTAGCATTACATATTCAAAGTTAAATTAATACCTAGATAATAGCTTTCAAAGTTGAATAATGAAATCTAAATAAGATGCTTATTGACTTACTATATCAGTCATATCAGACACATTTGGTGCCGGAGATGTGAATGACTTCGGTGGTGAGTTCAATGATTCCGGCCCTAGAACACACTGGGCAGCTCTCATGTTCTTCGAGAACTGACAGGCGGACCCTGAGCAAGGATCAGGTCGCCAGGAAGCTACTTCAGTCCCCACTAAGCTTGGGACCGCATGCAGGGCACAGTCTGGGCCACAGCTCGTGGATTCTTTGTGAGGACATGCAATCATCTGCCCCTAAGAGAAAAAAAATAAACTCAATATACATATTTAAAGCGCTAAATTTAAACCGTTCGCAACGGAGCTTGACTTGGCGATCTAATTCAATCGACAAGTTAAGCAACGCTTGCTGCGGTCAGGAGTTGATTGGGTGTGTCTTTCGTGCTTCGAAGGGCACGTTAAGCCGTCGGTCCCGCTTTGTTTGTCTTAGGACAACAGTCGTTAGGCTATGTCGAACGCCTAGGACAGCCTGAATACTTCGACATGAGATGGCCACTAGCCTATTCACCAAGCCGCACTGGACCCGCGTGGGTGATTATGACCCAACTCTTCTCTCTGGGAGAAAGGCTCGAGTCGAGCAGTAGGAACATAATGGGCTGATTATGATATGATTCTTCTTCTTCTCTCGGTGCCTCTTCAATCAATGAAGCTTGGCAATGAGCTTTCCGTACTCATCTTTATCCTTGGCGAGGCGAAAAAGTTCTGCGGCACTCGCAATCCCTGTCCACTCCCTGATGTTTCGTAACCATGATTTCTTCCTCGTCTCTTTCCCGCAACCGCAATGATATATTAAGTGTTTAAAATGAAATTTAAAAACAAGGTTCTTTTTTCCACTTGATGGTCAATGATGATGTGGTCGAAGGGGACCCATTAGACCAGAAATAGCGACTGGCTCTCAAGGATAGCTGCCGGAACAGTGTTAGGTGCTTACTCGTACGACTCGAACTTTTGGGAGTCTGCTGATAAGCAGGGAAGTCACGAGTACCTTAGTGGAATGACCATAGTTTTGACATTATAACTTAGGTATTATTCTTAGATCTACATTCCTAAGAGTCTGCAGGTGCTTTTAAAATACGACCCTTTCGCGGTCCCTGCTCCTCATAACAATGGAGTTTCTATTGTGTCTCGCATGATGCACTGTAGAAGGCTTATAGTAAATTTGGTTTCACAGCGATGGCCCAGATTAAAAAGTGATCGCTTTTAAAGATCTGCATGCGATAATTTTACAATATTTATATTTCAGCCCATAGGATTTTTACTATGATTAACATACATTTACTAAATATATATTCAGCAATTTATGTGGCTTCGTCTCCCGTGGACCGAGCGGGCGAAGAAGGTGGGAATAATAATGATAATGAGCGACAGTTGTAAATACTTACCTCGTCTTCCACTTTTTCATAAACAGGTGGGTGTGGATTAGGGTCGGTGGCAGGAGGGGGCGCACGGTCCATACAGATACAAGGCTTGCCGCTTCCGGCGCTGGGGCAGTGGCACTCGCTGGTACCGCCCCAACGTTTACAGGGTTCCTAGATGAACAATAAAACTGTTAATTAAATGGTAAACCAAACACTCACGTCTATCATCTAGTCGTTATTACTCCGACCGGTGTTCGGGCAGTACTGATGCCCATCATCAAGGAGAGCGTGGTCCAGCAGTGAGGGCCGCTAGTCTCGGACTGTATAATAAAACTGTTGGTTAGCTGTCTAGTAGTGATAAATAAAATATTTTCTGTGCGACATGAATCGAAATTGCAACCCTATGGCAGATGGAATATTTTTAAATCTATAAAAGTCAAAATTCAAAATCCTTATCAATTTACGCATCAAAGACGCACCAATGAACGTCATCACCTCACTTAATATAATTTACAATACATAACTTTTAGCAAACCAATCGCAGTGCTTTGGTGAAATACGTTCTCCAGTCTCCAATAGAGTGCTGGTTACATAGTTTAAGAACTCACTAATCTGAACTCGTATTGCTTACGCTTTTAACTTGTATTCTTGGCAAAAGTTTATTAAATATCAATATAGCACCCTCAAACTTAAGTTACTTAATAAGCTTACTAAAATAAAGTAAAAGAGGCACGAAAAACCTTTTTAGCCTCTGTCCCTTTTTCTTCCTTAGGCGCCTTTACCGGCTTGACTTGCTTCAGACAAAGCATCAGCTGATTGTACGTATCAGCGTCCATCTAGAATTCAAAATATTTTATTATTATGTTCAGTGTAGATCATCAAAATTTTAACGACACAGTAACACAGCAGAATTATTGATATCGGATGAATATGATTTAATTCAAATTATACCAAGCATATGTCATCATAGACAAAGTATATATGGTAACTTACTTCACACCGAGTCTTAACTGCACCACCTACAATCGTCAAATTCAAATCCTTCTTCACACCGTTCAGCACAAAATCTTGAAGAAGTCTCCTGGTTTCATTATTCAATTTGCCATTCCTGCTGTTTTTCAGACATTTCATTACAGCGTCGGCTACAGCTTTGCCTGTGGGTGATTTGCTTTGTCTTTCAAGAACTGTGTACATATTTTCGAATACATTGTCCATAAATTTTTCTTTCACACCCATGCATACACAATCCCACGTTGAGTCTTTTTCACAATAATCTTCTGCAGTCAAACAATTTCTTGCTTCTACACATCTAGGACAGTCGTTACAGAGCCTTCTAGCATCAATAGTGTCAGTACATTGATGACATTGTATGCATTGGACTTGAAATTCACCTATCTCTTTGTAAATTTTTTTGATTTCTTCATCCAAATATTGTTCTTTGTTCTTACATTTTTCTTGGCATTGGTCGCAGGTTTGATTGAGTAGATTAATTTCATTTTCTAATGCTTCTTTCTAAAATATTAGAAAACATTTGTAAGTCTAGTAGCAGTAATTAAAAAATAGAAAAACATAATTTTGTTTAGTCTACTACCTTCTTATTAAATGGGAAAGATGAAAGGAAAGATAACGAGAGGTCGCAGCCCAATAAGATGGTTCCGATCAAGTGTCCAAACAGCTGGACACAAAGATCAAATCAAATGCTTTCAACCACGCTAAAGAGCACGAAGAGTGGAGACAACTCTGCCACGATAAGGAGCGGGAACATGACGACGCTCAGCATTAAGCTAGCGACTAGAGGAGGAAGATATTAAATGAACAAAGTGTATGCACAATGATTACTAGTAATTTCGTAACATTGGCCGAGCAAAGCATGGTCTCATAGTCTACTGGGACAAACGCCTTCATATGCTTATATGTTTTGTGTGTATTTGGCACAAGCGTAGTTCACTTTAATATATTTTTAAAGTTTGTAGGTATATGAACTAAATAACATTCAGACATGTCTATTGAAAGGGCTTTAATGACATATATTTTTGGGGTCACCGTTAGGTTAGAAGCTAAAATATAAAATCGTTACATCGCAAGGTTCTAGTATTGGGCGAAATACTAACCTTCATTATTTTTTGTTTCTTCTTACTAGCATAGAATGAAAACAGCATTGTGACATGACTCACAGAATAGACGTACGTATACATTGATACCGAGTATTATGAGCGTTAGAATGCTACTCCCCTTATTATAAGGTGACTCGATTCATACATTGCTCAAGACCATGGGTGTACAATTCAAAAATGTTTATATACCTGTAGAACTTAGTTATTGTAAAAACGGATTTGGACTTATTTCAGCTAAAAGTTATTATAACGAATAAAATACAATTTAAAAATTTTGAAACTGATTTCCATTTTAATACTCAAAAATGTAAGACCCAAATACAATAAATTAATATCCAAGAAAACTACTGGTCATATCTTGATCAAATTCAAATGGGATCACATGAGAAATACCAGCTTCTCCTGTGGTCCAAATTCTGAGGTAACACATCAAAGAAATAAATACAGTCGCATTGAAACCCTTCTCCTTATTGAAATCGGTTGCAAATACGTTATTTTGATACACTCAGCCAAGTATAGTAAACACAGTAACATTTAACTGAATGGAACTATTACGAGCCGTACATTAATAATTTCACTGTATTTTTTTTCCTTTATTTACAAATAATGGAAATAGTGCGTGTTTTACAATGGCAGTAGTGGTAGAACTACTCTCATAAAACAATATAGCAATGGAACTACTGCAAATGATACGTTACCTCAATTGTTACAGTGCTTTTTTACTTTGACACAGTAATGCTTTCACACAACAGGCTCTCAACTGTGGTTAACCAGGATAATAATAGATTTTCTGTTGTGTCTGGTTCCTGCAACAGCTGAAGGCTGGTAGAATACTAGGACTGCCGACTCACTAAAACGGGCAGCCGTGAAAGAATCCTTAGCATTTCACTTGATTATGACCATTCAGTAGGGCTATTATCTATATAAATGTATCTCAGTTGCTAACAAATGTTGATTGAAATATATCGAAAAAAATTGCGACTCTGTCAGTTTTGACAATTCTGGTAAGCTTGAAGCTAACAAATGTTGACCGAAATCAAAAAAATGGTGGCTCTATCAGTTTTGGCAACTCTGGTAATCAAAAGTGTTAGTACTTCAGTTGATGACCGGCAGGCATTGTCAATACTGAAATAGAGCCGCCATTTTTTCAAGATTTCAATCAACATTTGTGAACAACTGAGATACATTATAGCCCTGCGGGGACCACTTGTAGGCTAAATGTTACGCTCCTATATGGACGTGAATGATTCAGCCACCAAAGAGAGTTAGTAAGTTTAATCTAACTAAAAAGCACGTAAAACCTCTGCGAGAAGATCTTCATGTTCCAGTTTCTTCTCCAACAGCACTCTACATATTTTCTGCAGATCTTCTCTCGCCTCCTTCAAATATTGTTGTCCTTCCTGTTCTTTTTTGTACTTGTGATCAGTTTCATCTCCTAAACTCTGTTTCAAACGTGCTACCTTTTCTTTAATGCTGGCAATTTGTTTCTGTTTCAAAAGATATAATATTATTAAACAGGTATAAAAATTTTAAATAAAGATTATGTATCTACAAAAAATCGGCAGGCAGGTTCAACTTCGGAAAAAAGATCAATCGTCGAATCCAACCTCGGCAAGACAAAAGTCTTTGGCCAATGTGTGTTACAGATGATGACATATGGCATTAAAACGTGGTCTCTTACTATGGGCCTCATAAGCAAGCTCAAAGTCGCACAACGAGTTATGGAGAGGGCTATGCTTGGGGTTTCTCTACGTGATCGAATCAGAAATAAAGAGATCCGTAGACGAACTAAAGTCACCTACATAGCCCACAAGATTAGCCAGTTGAAGTGGCAGTGGACAGGCCACATAGCACGCAGAACAGATGGCCGATGAGGCCGGAAGGTCCTGGAGTGGAGATCACGGACCGACACGCGCATTGTAGGTGGACTGACGACCTGATAAAGCTAGCAGGACGCAACGCTGGATGCAGAACGCTTCCAATCGGTCCTTTTAGAAATGTGTGGGGTGGGAATATGCTTCATCATGCCTAGGTTCAGCAGTGGAAGTCCTACGGTTGAGATGATGATGACCTACAAAATGTATAATGTGCACTTATTTCTACACGTGTATTAAAAGTTATATTAAAGTAGTTCGCCTCGTGGTTTCACCCGCGTGGTGATGGATGATGATGATGCAAAGTATCATACGTGCTTCTCCGGGGTATAATCTACAACCTACAAATCAGATTACGGTCAATTCAGCCGTTTAGGCGTGAAAAGGTAACAAACAGACATAGAGATAGAGTTTTATATTATATTTATTTCTAAAAATAAAAGTAGCCTAAGCTACTTCTTAAATCATTAGCTATCTGTCCGTGAAAGTCCCGTTAAAATTGGTCTAGCCGTTTCAGAGACAAACCGGAACCAAAATGGCAGGCCAAACAGGCAGACAAACAGACAGACAACAAATTTTAAAACTGTTTTCTATATGTAAGTATATATATATATACTTACATATAGAACCATACCATACCATATATACTTCCACATGCATTTAATGAAAAACTTTTAATTTTACAAGACAAGACACTTCAATTTTATTTATCAGTAAGTACAGGTATGTCATAAACTTGGGTGGTGTATAGTATAATAGTTATGTTTATTCGCAAAACTTTAGTAAATATAATATATCCGTTAAGCCGTTTACGAGTGACTAGCTGCGATTAGTGGTTTCACCCACGTGGTGATGGATGATGATGATGAAAAAATATTAACCTATGTTACTAGAATGTAACCTGCCGATGTACATGAACGAGAAACTATGGCCTGCAGGGGTCATATTTCGTCGATTTGTGCATTATAGACGCAAAGACACGAACAGGGAGCACCCTGATGACGGCGTAAATAACCCTAGTAATGGATAGTCGGTCTTATCGCTTTGCAAGTTACAACTGTAAGAATGTGAAGCGAGCTGTTTACGATATTAGAGACCTGTGTAATACGTGCGACGTGATATGCCTGCAGGAGACCTGGCTGCTACCACACGATATACCGTTCATTGGCACGATCGACAGCGGGTTCGGTTATACAGCGACATCGGCAGTGGATACGTCGGCGGGCATCTTATGGGGGCGCCCTTATGGCGGCGTTGCTCTGATGTGGCGGTACAGTGCGTTTCAGCAGGTGTCAATAGTACATTGTAATCATGAACGTATCTGCGCGATTAAAATAACATCAGGTGAAAGGCCAGTGGTTATTATAAGTGTGTATTTACCTACAAATTCTATGAATAATTTGTCGGATTTTATAGATTGTTTAAGTGCGATTAGTGCTATTGTTGATGAATGTGATACTGAATCCGTGTTTATTTTGGGTGACTTTAATGCGGACCCGGGTGAGTTATTCTACAATGAACTCATTAATTTGTGTAATGAGCAGAAGTGGTCGTGTATGGATGTCGAAATGCTAGGCCTAAACTCCGGTACCTATACCTACATTAGTGAAGCGCACGGGACATTCAGCTGGCTCGATCATTGCATAGTAACTCACGCGGCAAAGCAGTCTGTCACGAGTGTTCATATGAAGTATGACACACAATGGTCTGACCACTATCCTCTCATTGTAGACTGTAATTTGCGTTTATTAACCCCAAAGATAATTGCAAATACCGGTCCTAATAACAATAAAGATATTGCGTGGGGTATAAGAAATAAGGATCAGATTACAATGTATAATGAAGAGTGTCACAAGAGACTAAAAATGATACATTTTCCTACGGAATTTACAGAATGTGCAGACGGTTTATGTAGTAACCCAGACCACGGGCGAGTTCTTGATAGGCTTTACTCTGACATTGTAACCGCCCTACAGAACGCGGCGGTGGCGAGTCGAGGAAGCACGGGGAAAGGTGGGGGCGGTGCACGCTTGGCGGGGTGGAACAAGCATGTAGGCGAGGCTCACAGGGTGGCTAGGTCGAGGTTTCGTGAATGGATATTGTTTGGGAGGCCTAAGTCTGGCTGCATCTATGAGAAAATGCAAGAAAGTAGAAAGGTGTTCAAATCTAGGTTAAAATGGTGCCAGAAACATCAGAACCAAATAGTGATGGACGCCCTAGCTGAACGACACTCTAAGGGTGACTTCCGTGGCTTTTGGCGAAATACTAAGAAAGCGAACATTCGATCTGGCCTTCCTGGGAGCGTCGATGGTTTAAGAGATCCTGAAAGTATTGCAAACATTTTTAAAGAGCATTTTCTGGTCCGATCGCCGTTAGGTCCGGCGCGCAGGGTGCTGAATGCTGATGTGAACAATAAAACTGCGGGGATAAGTTTTCGTGCGAAGGATATCGCGAAAGTCATAGGGCTGACTTCACGAGGGAAATCCCCAGGACACGACGGACTCAGCATTGAGCACCTGCAGCACGCCGGGCCGCACGTGGCGAGAGTTCTTGCAATGTTCTACTCGCTGTGCGTGAGCCACTCCTACTTGCCTGCAGATTTTATGAGGACAATTGTTGTCCCTGTAGTTAAAAATAAAACTGGGGACGTAGCCGACAAAAATAACTACAGGCCGATATCGCTTGCAACGGTAACGGCAAAGATATTTGACGGTGTGCTTAATACACAGCTAAAAAGACACGTAAAGCTACACGAAAACCAGTTTGGGTTCCGACCCAAATTGTCCACAGAGAGTGCTATACTGTGTTTAAAGAATACCGTCAAATATTATACGAATAGAAAGACACCAATATACGCGTGCTTCCTCGATTTATCCAAGGCTTTTGACCTCGTGTCCTATGATGTGCTCTGGAAGAAGCTGGAGAGCACGGACATACCGCGGGAGCTAATCAGTGTACTACAATACTGGCACGGGAACCAAGATAATAGCGTACGATGGGCGGGTGCGATGTCGGACTCTTACCGGCTTGAGTGTGGCGTGAGGCAAGGTGGCCTGACCTCGCCCACGCTATTTAACCTGTATATTAACGACCTGATCGTGGCGCTCAGTGGTCAGCATGTCGGATGCTATATAGACGGAGTCTGTGTCAACAATTTGAGTTATGCCGACGATATGGTGCTACTGAGCGCGTCGATCTGTGGACTGAGGAAACTGCTCGGTACCTGTACGGAATACGCTCGTGGTCATGGGCTGAAATATAATGGCGAGAAAAGCCAGTACATGGTCTTTCGGGCTGTCGGTGTAGAATGTCCTATAAACATGCCACCTGTTCTACTCAATGGTGTTCCCCTGCGCCGAGTGGGTCAAATTAAATACCTTGGGCATGTAATTACGGAGGACCTGAAGGACCAAGCCGATATGGAGCGGGAGCGGAGGGCACTGTCAGTGCGGGCCAATATGATAGCCCGCAGGTTTGCGCATTGTTCAGTTGATGTGAAGGTCACGCTCTTTAAAGCGTATTGCACGTCTCTGTACACGTGCAGCCTGTGGGTGGACTATACGGAAAGGGCCTACAGTGCCCTCCGCGTCCAGTACAACAACGCGTTCCGGGCGGTATTGGGGCTGCCTCGTTTCTGTAGCGCATCAGGAATGCTAGCGGAGGCGCGAACTGACTGCTTTCACGCTACAATGCGTAAGCGTGGTGCGTCCCTGGTGCGCAGGGTGCGGAGCAGCCCTAATGCCGTATTGGCCATGATTGCCAGAAGATTGGACTGCCCGTATATCCGGCATGGTTGCGGTAGGCATGTCGCACTTCCAATGCCGATTAGAAAATTATAATTTGTTAGTAGAGATTTGTTGTTATATATTTTTATTATTATTCAATTTTATTTTAATGTACTTATGACTTGATTAATTTAATGACATTACTGACTATGATATTTGCTGACATAAGATAATTTTAGAATTTATTATTTTTATTTTTTGGTTTATATTTATATTTATTGTGATTTTTATGTGCTTAATTTTATTTTAATGAGTCACGTTACTCGAAATAAACAATTTTGATTGATTGTTACTAAGAGTGAATGTAGCTTTCCATTAGTAAAAGAATTTTTGAAATCGGCTCAGTAGTTTCCAAGTTTATTCATTACAAACATACACACACATTTTTTTTTCCTGTTTGTAATATTAGTGTAGATTGAGTAACAAACATCCATCTAATCCTAACCACTGGATTGAATTCCATAACTCTAAAATCTTGTCCACCGAACGCCATTACATAGCAAGGCTAGTAAAGGAAACTATTGAGATCTCGAAATGCCAGAATTTAAATCGAGGTGATGGTTTTCAACTCGCCAGTGCGTGGAATTCAGTATTAGGTTGTTTTAAAAATAAAAGTCCGCGTTCAAAATGTGTTCAAAATACTATACGCAGTGATACAGTGAGTGTGTTTTGTCGGGACTTAGGATCAAGTTCGAGATCCAGTGATAACCGTAGCAAAAGACTAAGAAAGAGGGTAGATCGTTATGTCTGCACCTAACTTTTTAACTTTTCGACCCGCATTCTTCAGTCTTCCCGTGAACATGGTGCATGTAACTGCGCCGAAATATCGGGAGCTCATTCCACAACCTTACCACGGTAAATATCCCATTAATAATCATATAACTTTAGTAAACATCCATCTATCCAAACATTCGCATTTATAATATTAAAATAAATAGTGTGATATAAATAATTGTTTAGAAGTAGCATTAGTTTACTTATAATTTGCAACTCGAAGTTAGCTACAAACTGTTATCCTAGCTAGAGCATCCCCCTGTAAAAGAAGTAGGAAAAAGTCAAAAGCAAATCTCGCAATTCAATAGGACGACATACGCGAAATAAAATGTTTTGTTGTTAATTTTACTGTCTGTAACATTACCAAACATTATCAACAAAAACAAACAAGTTTGCAAATTTATATACATCTAATAAAATATGAATAACCACTTTGACCTCCTTCAGGGCTGAGAATTTAAATTTATAATTTTGTTACGGGTTTTCCCCTTTGTTTACAATTTAACTTTGTGTGATTCGGTTTTAGTCCATTATCACGAAATATTTATTATATTGTAATTCTAGTAAAACTACATTTTTAACAGCATTCTTGGACGTAGTGTTGTTTTTTACTCCTAGTTTAGCAAAGTAAGTTAATATCTATAAGTAGAACGTCTTCCCTACTAGTATTGATTCACGCAGGTTTGGCATAAGACGCGTGTAGGGATGTCGACATAGCCTCAAAACAAGTACACATCGCATTTACGTTTTGTTGGTAGCACACGTACGCAACAAAAAACAATGACATTTAACAACTGCCAACCCCGGCCGCTCTGCCGGCACCCACGTAATAATAGCCGGCAAGCGTCCTCTGCCCCCACCCATCGCCTCTTCCCACTTTTATCGCCTATTTATCTCCATGACTTTCTACTTACTCGGTGCCGCGCGGTCTAAGTACTTTGCTGTAAGCGTCATTTATAATTGTGCATGTAGGAAGAAAAAAGCTTAAATAAAAATAACACTCACATCAGAAGCCTGCTTTTTATTAGCTATAACCTTCGACTCTCCTGCCAAATCTTTTTCATTATTTTCAATCCTCTTTTGGAAATCAGCGATTTCAACATCCATGTATTTCAGATCGTTGTTCTTCTGTGCCAATTTCTCTTGTATTTCTTTGTGATATTTGTTGACAGTGTCCATTTGGCTTTCTAGAGTTTTCTTGTTTTTGCGCCATTTTGCTTTGCTTGCTTCTACTTCTTTCAACTGGTAAATTGAAATATATTATTTAATTACTTTGATGAATACAACTGTAAACTGTTATGTTTAACATTTATTTATTTCTAGCTATTATTCCTAGTATAATTTTAGTGTTAGATGCATTTACTCAGACATCACGACACTAAAAGAGCAAATATTCTAGAAAATTATCACATAATGTTTGGTCGGTCATGTTTCAAACCCAGGACATTGACTTGCAAGCATTCAGCCTATCAGCTTTGGGTGTTACGAGTGTGGTTAAACATTTTAGTCAGGTGATTTATACAATCACAATATAACATTATGTTGAAATGTGAATACACCGAACAATCCTACTTTGTTTGATGGTATATAGGGACATTGGCGAAATCGTGGGGGCCAGGTCAAGTTATATTAACACTTTAACTTGAAATTCCATACAATGATAAAACTTTCACCTTTATATAGTTATGGTGTTGATGTCTACCCACCAGAGTTTTAATAACAGTATAGCATATAGTTTTCATTGAACTATACAAAGAATACACAATATACAAACGTATATTGTGTATTTCCTTAATCCCTTAATTAATCCCAAAAAAAAAGTTTTATCCCTTAATAAAATTTTGATTGGTGTATGCTGAGGATGATTTTTGATTCTGATGATGATTTATTTTAAAAACAATTCTAACCTGTTTCAGCAGTGTCTTTTGCCTCTCTAAAGATGCTGCCACTTTCTTCTTGTATGCCTCCTCCATAGAAGCCCACATAGAGTCAGCCTCTTTCAACAGCTTTATACCTTCTGTCTCACGCTGCTCCAGCTGTAGTATATGAACTTGCAGATCTTTATAAGTATTTATCAAGTCATTTACGCGAATGTTGCATCTCTTGTCAAACGATGCTGCCTAGAAATGGTATACATTTTAAATAACCATATTGATAAAATTATAGTCATGTTTATTTTTAAACTTCTATTGAATTATCTAATATCGACCACAACTTCACTTGCCTCATTCGCTTAACCACATGTCAAGCGAATGAGATTAGGTTTTGGAGATCTCTGATGCCCAGGCTTATAGATGTTGTGCTTAATAGTTCACTGAAAATCTTGAGCATAGTTTTTAACGAGAAACGCCCCAGTGCGGGTAGGACTCACGCACCTCGGGTCCCGTCCGTGTACCAAAAAAGAAAGTAACATTAATGCTCTAACAAAAGACAAACTATGTTAAAAGCAGTTCGATCCCTTGACACGATTATTACATCAACCGGAAATAATAAGTTAGTAATAGTAAATTCGATTTTTTGTTAAAGTAAATACATATTTACGAGTTTCAGAATATTCCCTATGTATGTGCTCCAAGACATTGCGTTGTGGCAAAATTTCATGAATATAGGTCAACGAAAAGTATCAAGTACTCTATAGGTTTTGATTCACTTGTGAAATCGCAAAATATACAAAAATGCAACTTAAACGGTCATATCTTTCGATCGGGTTAATTTGAAAGCTTAATTTTTTCACAATTGAAAGAGACTGCAGACCTGAGTATTTGATATAAATTTCAACTTGATAACCCTACGCGTTCAGTGAGAAAAGGGTCTTTACAGAGAGACAGACATACAGACGGGCAGACGTACAACCCGCCATAATCGCCAGGCCACCGAGGCACCCATCCGAGCATCGGATTTCTCTAGTAATGGTCCATAAGACTTTAACCGTCTTATGGACCATCCGTGTTAAGTAAAAGTTTGGTATCGTTAAGCAGGGGTTAGTGTTTTAAAATAATATATTAAAAGCTATATACTATTAGTATCCATCTACTCAATGACTATACTGTTAACCATCTTCGTTCGATAATTGATATTTCGGCTTTAAAAATACATCAATTGACTGCTCGTCTCTGTATGTTTTAAAATAAGATTAGCTAACAGAACACAGAACCTGATTAAATGGCGTCAACATTTGGCTTTGAGACTTGATTTGACTTAAATAGTGTTCGAGTGGGGGGTGATGCTCCCCCCCCCCCCCCCCCGAAGGGTGGGCTTGTTGGATCACCACGGTGAAGCCAAGAGGAACCCAGGGGCCGCGCCGGCGTTGGGGTGCGCTGGCCGGCTCAGGCAGGGCCGCTCCTATGGGCTTTGGCCGCCAAGTCCACATAGGAGTGGCGGGGTCCGGGCGCTTTGGCGCAGGCTCGAGGAGGGGGCCCGGACACTTTGGTGCAGGCTCGAGGAGGTGGGGTCCGGGCGCTCGGCGCAGACTCGAGGAGGTGGGGTCGCGGGGGGGTTATCCCCGTGGCTGACGTAGCAAGCGGTGGGGCTACGTATCCGACCCACTGGACAAAAAAAAAAAAGGGTGGGGGTGATGCTCGGTCGGCCATTCGTTTGCTTGACACCGTTCGGAACGGTTGTGTGCTTGCAATTAAAGTGATAATTACGTACCAAAGTGATTTTATTTAAATAAATACCAATATAGAAATACAAATAATAATACTTACCTACCGCTACTGTTGAAGTATTAACGATAAGGTTCAGGAAAACTGTCCTGTTAATTGGCGAATTATCGGCGTACGGTATCTGATTGCTGTTGGAAGGGTGAGGTCTACAATAATACCAACCTCCTTCAAGTTACCCAGCACTTTGCTTAGTGGTAGGACGTCCTTGCTACTCGACATAGTGTTGATATTTGATCTGTAGCATTTCGTTATGTATTCTTTCGTGATGGGAGTCTTGAAACTGCATTGGCTGGAAAGACTGGGATAGAAAACAGAGCTGTAGATTGATGTAGAATCCAAAGCAGCAATATTTAACTACCTATAATGTTATTGAAACTCAAGTTGATTATATTTTTCTAATAATAAAAAAATGGAACCGGCTTCAATACCAAAAAGTGTGAAATAACTTGTCGAAGTCGGTACCATGATAGCTCAAAAGTGAAACTTCAACAAGTTAACACATTTTTTGGTATTGGAGTCGGTTCCATTTTTAGCTGAATTTTTTTTTTATCATTTTAGTGACCCTTGCTACTTACGGGATCGATTGTCATTCACCGTCAAAGATGATATCATCAAGATAGGCGTAAACTTTTCAGTTATTGGAGTGTAACTCCAAAACGGCTTGACCGAATTTGATGAAATTTAAATGGGACTACCTCGGAAGTTTACTCTACCTAACGAAAAAAAAAATTTTGAATCGGTCCACAAATTAGGGAGGAATCGGCCAACATACACAGTCATAAAAAAACACATACACACGAGCGTATAAACTACTCCTTTAAAGTTGGTTAAAAACGGTATTCACGTGAGCCTTACGCGTATCACGTTAATGCCGTTGTATCACGATATCGATCGTGATATCGTGATACAACGGTATTAACGTGATATATGGCAATTGTTTCGGGTAGGTCTGGACCTTCTTCAAGATTGTTGATATCGACAACGCGTCTAGTCTCACGTTAATTCAATTAAAGATTACAAAATTCTATTACCTGTTTGTTTGAGCATGATAATCTCATTAACCGACCTCATAAAAGGATGCTCTATGTACCATTATATATATGTACATATTTATTTAATTATGTTCTCAGATTTCTCCGCCAACCGTTTACGGATTCCAAAAAAATCCCTCATATTTTATAAGTACTTTTATCAAGTTTTCCATATATTTTTAAGCTGTTCAAGTATATGCGTCTGATAACCATTATCTCATTTGGATGAGCTGATGATAAGTCGATTTTTCTAACGTTACAAATTGTAAGTAGGTACTTACTTGTCTTCAAACCTCTAGATAAGAGTAAAGTTCCATACATTCACTTGTATCACCTATCCCGCGCCCGCGACTTCGTGCGCGTAGTAGGCTCGGCCTTCGTCCTCGCCATAACCTCCAATGTTTTCTTAATTTTTTTAATTTAAGAAACTTCTACGAAGTATTAGAAAACATTGTTAAAAAGATGAATTAAATCGGTAAAGCCGTTCTCAAGTTATATATATATATATATATATATATATATATATATAGTCGTGGTACCCAGGAGAAATAGGAGTTCATTTTAATATAAATAAAAAATTCCACAGGTGTAGTATCGTCAGATTTTGTACTCGTAAGCCCGAGTCAATAAGAAGTCAAGGATAGGTACGAGATAAAGAAAGCATAGGTTTTTGATCGTCCAGTTAACCGAGACATCGTTTGTCATACAATCTGTTGGGTGTAGGGTTGAAACTTAAACAATCTTGAGCTTAAAATTGCTTGATGGTCTTCATATAAATGCCAAAAATGGAACAAGTCTTTGAACTCTAGATTGTTTCTGAATGCCGACCTAAGATACTGAGATATAAGGAGATACTCGTACCTGGTATTTTTATTACATCAATATATTCACACCATAACATAACAGTAGGTCTACCATGAGTTTACAACATTGCTACCAATCGATGCTCGCTATCGACTGCCGCGAAAAAATGTATGAATAAAAGAACAGTGCCACCTCGCGGTTAATTGTAGAACTAAAATTGACAGCGAGTACGCCAATCACAAGCTTAATAGGTAGGCGAGATCGAGTATCGACTATAGTATAAAGGACATTTATGTTGCCAACTCATGGTAGAGGTACTGGAGTGCTCTTTAACACTTTCAATCGCCGCTGGCAATTTTGTTAGACTACCCTGGATGTAGATTTGTAAATCATCTGCATAAAGAAGTAGAAAGAAGAGATATGATTAGAAATGAAATTTATAAAAATGGAAAACAGAAGGGGTGATAAAACGCTGCCCTGAGGAATATCTGCAGCCGTAATATTACACCATGATGAGAATGACTCATCAACTCGTACACTCTGTCGGCGTCCATAAAGGTTAAGTCCCGTCACAGGGACGGATATCTTACGACGCTCTACTCTACATAATAATAAATAAATAAATATTCCACAACTATCACACAACGCCATCTAGTCCCAAGCTAAGCAGAGCTTGTGTTATGGGTACTAGACAACTGATAAACATACTTATATATTTCTAAATACATACATATTATAGATAAATTACACACAGACACAGAACAAATGATCGTTATTACACAAACATTTGTCCTGGGTGGGAATCGAACCCACGACCTCCGGCATAGCAGTCAGGGTCACTAACCACTAGACTAACAGGCCTGTCAAATGCCAGTGAATAACATTGCATAATTTCTCCATCGCACCTATCGCAGTCAACTGCTGGAAATAGACCTTTTCAATGTTCACCAACTCGTTCTAAGAATCTCTGCTTCAATTAGCCTGAGGCTATACGCGTATCAGTATACATAGTGTACGGGTTGCACTCCCACTACTTCAGCCTTCAGCACCTATATTTTGTGTTTGAACTTCACAGCAATACCATAATAAAAAAAAAATATGAATTATTTTCTGCTTTTTAAGATACTATTATATTCATATACAATACTATTTATATTCACATAATAAATCATTTCTGCCCCTTTTCTAAAGAATCCTAGATCCGGGGCTAGGATTCTGGTCCTAGGGCTGATGCAGGACACAGCTCTAAGTAAAAAATAGGGTGTGGCTGTCATGGACACGGCTGTGTGTTGTACGTGAATACGTTTCCACGAGTCAAAAGTTATAGTTACTAATTGCAAATCGATACGCAGCAAAATAACCTCAAAATGGCGGCGCTTCCCCATCCACCCGCGTGGTGCGTCACTGTTCTCGTTTATCGTAGTGAGTTTTTTGATCCTTTAGCTATCCAGTGGTATAATTCAATTTTGGATGTATAGTATACTTAGATTCGAAACTACAACACCAAACTGTATCCCTCGATTTTGTTATCAATTGGATTTTCGGATGTGGAAAGTCCTTTCGAAGCATAAAGTCAATGAAGAGGTAAAACGCATAGAAGCAGTACGTTAAATGGACATTTACACATCCGCTATAGTGAAGTGAGGCCTTTTCCAGGTCATATTGTATGTTTAATAATATTAACATTTATTGCTAAAGTTTTTCTTTTTGTTTAGTGGAGACACTATTGTTGATGGTAGCAAATACTAGAGGTCATGACGGTCGTAACACTACAAACTGTTGACTATAATAAACTTTACCTTTTAATTTTATTGATAGTTTCCTTCCTCTTTTCGCAATTTCCGGTTACGTAGCAGTCGAGACGCTGCTTGAGGGCGCTACTGCTCTGGCTCATGTTCATGCGCGTTTTCACTGCGTCCTGGAAAGTACATCACCGCCACTAATTTCTATAAGTCGAGGTCACGAAAACATATTACGACAAGAGATTACAAATCAAAAAGTTATCAGGCCGACTGAAGGCCTTCGAAATAGCATAACGACTGTTGTCCTAAGACGAACAATCGGGACCGACGGCTTAACGTGCCCTCTGTAGCACACTCAGTAGAATAATGCCACTAGCCGTCACCCATCCAACGCCTGACCGCAGCATGCTACCAATGCTTAAAACCTTGTTGATCGGTTGAGATTGCCTAGTCAAGGTCCACAGTTTCCTATGTCCATTAGCATTTACAGCCAGCTCATTCGCACTTGGCATTGTTTAATGTGTGTTGTCCTACTTAGATTAACGTAAGTATTATTCGAAGTACAACAGCTCTCAGTTTAAAATTACAATGGGAGCTCTCCTTCCGACCGGTACTTTTAGAGCTAGAGGAGAAAGTAGTAGAAAGTATGAAAATACGTAACGTAGGTACTGTTTGCTTACACGTGATCAACGGGTGACTCTGGACCGGGCTTAGAATATAAAGGATGGAAAAGTAATTGAGTCTGAACCTTAGTACGTACCTACCAGCATTTCCCCAAAAGAAAGGTCAATGAACACCAACAAAACAAGTAACTTATTTGCGCCTCCAAGGCAACACTCTTACCAGGATTTGGTATAATTGTTAATATGTAATAATATGTTATATTTGGTAATATGGTATAGATGTAGGCGAAATTTGGATTAGAGCATCTACTCTACCAAACTATAGAAAGGTCAACTAATGCTCGTAAGGAACTAGCAATGGCAGGCGTACTTATGATATAAACTTACAGTTAGATCAAAATTTGGATTATCTTTCATAATATCCCAGAAGTCACACATTAGCTTAATTCCTGGGTCTTTAGAGCATTTATGTCCGCAACATTCCTCACGAGACTCCTGGTTGTTCGTCGCATTCAGCTCCTGAATCAATCCATCCAGAGCCTTGTAACGGCGGTTCAGACAGTCGGGAACTTCAGGCATGTCAACATTTGTATGATCTTACAAAATTATATTCAGTGATAACTCGTTTTTATAGGTAGGTAAACAGGTATTAAGGTTTTAAAGAACCCGATTAGTGTTATTTGTCATTAAGGTTCATATATACACAATAATTTAAATTTTTAGTTTATTCAGCTTTAATTTAGTGCAAAATACTTGAAAATACTTGAAATGTCAGAATTGTGAATACTTTTTTCAGTATTGCATGTCTATTCTTTTTGGTTTTCTTTAAGAAGATCGCAAATACTCAGTGGGTCTAGCACGAAAATTTGCGTAAGAGTAGGTAAGGGTAAGGATAGGTTAGGAGGACAACTTTTTCTTAGGGTCTTATATAGCACACTCAAACGCCTCCACTCCCACCCGGGCGAAAATAATATTATTCAAATATGAGCTTTAAGTATTGTACTTTAGATATACATTACATTGGCAACATAAAATTACCAACAGCTGAGCGCTGTCAGCGAGCTGGCTGCCGTCAGACTGCTCAAGTACTTAGTTGACGCCTCGCTTACGACGCTTTGCAAGCAAGCGGTCTGCGAGGGGTCCGCGTGCTGACTGCAAGTAGGAGAGGTAGAGAGTTTCTACAAACAGTTATACCTACTTCCTACCTTCGGTCGCTAAACCTGTTAGCAGCTCGGCCAAAGACCCAAGAGACAAGCTGACCCGACATTATACCGAAGATATCCCAGACACCAGCCTGTGAGATTAGAATGGTCTTGAAACAGTTTAAAAACAACAAGGCGCCGGGTGACGGCGGTATCACATCTGAGCTTCTGAAAGCGGGTGGAACACCGGTGCTTACAGTCCTTCAGAAGCTCTTTAATACCGTCTTACTCGAAGGTTCAACGCCAGAAGCATGGAACAAAAGAGTGTTGGTACTGTTCTTCAAGAAAGGTGACAACACTTTACATAGGAATTACAGACTCATCTTGCTTTTGAGCCATGTTTATGCTGCTTTCGAAGGTCATAACGAACCGCCTCAGTCGCAGGTTTGATGAATTCCAGCCTCTGGAACAAACCGGTTTCTGAAAAGGCTATAGTACGATAGACCACATCCACACGCTACGGCAAGTTATACAGAAGACTGAAGAGTATAACTTGCCTCTTTGTTTAGCGTTTGTGGACTATGAGAAGGCCTTTGATTCGATAGAGACGTGGGCAGTGCTTGAGTCTCTCCAGCGGTGCCGTATTGACTATCGGTATATTGAAGTGCTGACGTGTTTGTACAAAAACGCCAACATGTCAGTCCGAGTACAGGAGCAGAGTTCGAAGACAATTCCATTGCAAAGAGGCGTGAGACAGGGAGACGTCACATCTTCGAAACTGTTCACCGCTGCATTGGAAGACGCCTTCAAGCTCTTAGAATGGCAAGGACTTGGCATCAATATCAACGGCGTGCACATCACTCACCTTCGATTTGCCGACGATATTGTAGTCATGGCAGAATCCATGGAAGACCTCAGTACAATGATCGCAGGCCTCCATCGAGGTTCCCAAAGGGTAGGCAATAAGATGAACATGGACAAGACGAAAATTATGTCTTCATCTTCTTATGTGGCTTTTTAACGTGGAAAGCCGTTACTCTGCCAGTGTCATGTTTTGGCGGATATTTTGCCCTTGTACTCCCCCAACCCTGAAGGAGTGACCATTGTACGGTACGGAATCAAATGAAAGTAATATGAATATCAAAAGTATTAAAAACTGGTTTCGCTTTTACAAACGTATATTATTGGTTTTAATAAAATTACATAACATAAAAATAAATGGTGTGAAAACAAGCGATAAAAGAGTTAATATCGGTAGGTCTAGCGATATCAGAATTAAGTTTATCATACAAAGAAGAACTTAACTTAGGACATGAAAAGAAAATGTGATTTAAAGTACCGTCATCTAGGCCACACTCACAAAGCGAATCATCCCTGACCCTGATTTTAGCAAGAAACACGGGAGAACAAACGTGACCTAGGCGCAAACGAATTACGGTGGAAGTGACCCATTTCTCAGCATTTTTAAACTTAAAAAACCAAGGTTTTGAAGGTATGGTAGGCTGAATTAAGCCAAAATGCCTACCTTTGATCATTCTTGTTCGATTCCAAATATTCGACCATTTATCATTTAACTGCACTTTTGCAGAGTTACGTCAACCGCGAGAAAAACAATTGCAGTATGATTCCAGCCCCAAATCAGTAGCCTGCTTAGCAAAATTATCTGCAATTTCATTACCTTTAATGCCGCTATGGCCTGGTATCCAAGCTAAAACTACTTCGATACCAGCTAAATAACATCTATAAAGAATTTCTCTAATTTTCAAATTAGTGTGTAACATATCCTTTGCACGAAATGGAAATTTATAAATGTCCTGTAAACAACTAAGAGAATCCGAAAATATGCATTTATTTATTATTTATTAATTTATATGATTCGACATATTTAACAGCTTCTAAAATTGCCACTGATTCACCTGAATAAACAGATAAACTAGACGAACATTTAAAGTTAAGTATAATACGATACCTAGGTATCCAAACAGCAGCTCCGACATAACCATTACTCGTTAACCTAGACGCGTCCGTAAAAACCGAAAGCCAACCTGCCCAAGAACGATCTAAAATATCAAGAAACTTTTTATCCGCACCAGGAGAGTTCTTATCAACGCCAAAATTTAAAATAATATTAGGTCTGAAAACTAAACACTCACAACACAACAAAAACAGTAAAAATGGGTTGTAGGTATAGTAAATTGATAAATAGTGTGAGACAAATAAAATAATTTGTTGTGTGAATTCAAAATACATACATGGAGGATCCTTGTGACGCCAGTAACGAGAGGATGAAAAAATTATGTCTAATACCTACCCATGTTGGGCCTACCCCAATATCAGTTGGGAATTCAGTCCTCGAAGTTTCTCTCGGTAGAGAGTTAAATATTCCTTGGTTCTATGACAGCGCTCGGCCGCTCGACACTAGCTTACTACAAAGCGGGTAAGGTCGAGTTGCAATGGAACAATCCGTAAATTTTTGTTTAATTTAGTTATAATTTTATTATTGGAATATCTATATTGGTTCTTTTTTTCACCCTATGTAACGTACTATGTAAATACCTAGTTTATTTAAGTTACTAAGTCCGTCGAATGTCAAAGCATTATATGTACCCTAGATTAATTTCTCACATACCTAAGTGAAATGTTAATTTCTTGTTGAGAAATAAACTCTCAATTCTAGTCGTGGCGTGAGCGTGAGCTGTGACGTAATCGATGATGTACCAAGCTCAGTTATGATAATTGCGAGTTTGAAAGATAACGGTTGGGCGGCTATGCGAACGACGCGATCGATTTTGGCTCTCAAAGGAACACGACCAGATGTAAGTGAAGTGAAAGAACGAAACAACCACAGAATATTCTAATAAGGGTTTGAGATTTTAAAACTCTATGGTGGAGGCACAGAGAATAAATATAGCTTTCATACTTATTTGTAACAGATATTGCACATTCATTTTTCCTTTATAAGTGTAGTCGTACGTGTTGAACATTTGCCATTTCACAAGTTAATTTAATATGTATATGTAAATATTTATAGTTTCAATGATGCATGATTTTTATTGAAATAATCGCGAGTAAAGACTTAGTCACGTACACAAATGTTTCATTAAGTCACTGTCCTGCCTAAAATACGTTTTAGTAAAGCAATAGTAGTAGATATGTGTTTAAAATAAAACAATAAAAAATCAAATCTATGAATATTTTATAAGTAATACAACTGTTTCTACAGACTAATCTGTTGGTTTCATGTAGAAATATATAAAATACCTTTTATTCAAATAAAAGCCCTATATTAGCTTATTCAAATTGATTTGCAGCAGTTACTTAAACTTCTATTAATTTTGTTTTAAACTATCACGGTTGTTCTCTAAAGTTATATGATTATTAACGGGATATTTACCGTGGTAAGGTTGTGGAATGAGCTCCCGATATTTCGGCGCAGTTACATGCACCATGTTCACGGGAAGACTTCTTCGGGACTTCTTCACGGGAAGTCTTCCCGTGAACATGGTGCATGTAACTGCGCCGAAATATCGGGAGCTCATTCCACAACCTTACCACGGTAAATATCCCGTTAATAATCATATAACTTCTATTATTTTTGTTTAATTTCAGATGAACTTCCTTCAGAAGCCTTCGCCACAGCTACACTTTTTAGCAAATTCTTCCAGCTGTTTGATGCATTAAATGCTGACAGTCCAGACTTCCAGACAGACCAGAAAGTACAAAATCAGTCCAGAAACTTACGCTCAGGCTGGTGTGGCAGTGAAAATGCCGAAACCTTTAAACGATGAAAATATGCCAATCTCGGTGAAGGTTACACATTTGTGCCGTTTGGGGTAGAAACTTTCTCTAAGTGGCGCGTACGAAATTTTTAGGGCTTGGCCAAACGTTTGGTTGAAGCGTAGGTGAACAGAATGCTGGCTCATATTTTGCAAAGAAATTTTGCATAGCTATTCAACGTAGAAATGCAACCAGCATTCTGGACACTTTGCCTCCAACAAATAATTTATTACATTTGTTATTTTTGAACTTTTGTCCATTATTTAGTAAAACTTTTATAAATTTATGAAATAAATACAAAAATATTCTTAATTTTTTTTTATTTCTATAACATAAGTACCTACTTATTCACCTAATAAGGTTCTGCCTACATCATCAGGCGAAATTATGTTTTAACATTGTTCCATCCGCAGACTGAATTGATAGGTAATAAAATAAATGAAAATAGAAAAGCATGGGGTGGATATTTAAAATCGCGCTAAAGTTAGTTCCTCAGCATTCCGTGTGGATTCTGTTACGCTAGTAGTATCAGTGTAATTCGCATTATGTCTGTATGGCAGTTACACTTCTTCTCTCGGTAGAGAGTTTCAACAAACTCACGATACCACCTTTGCATGACACCACACAAGGTAATCTTTGGTGTCGATTACTCCGGACTTGACTTCCAGCAGACAACTGCTCGGGACAGCGGCTTGGGCGGCCGCTCAGCGCAGAAGCACGGGCAGTTGCTCAGGGCAGTTGCTCAGCGCAGCAGCCCAGCGCAGCAGTTTGGGCAGCCGCTCAGGATACCTGCTCGGGACAGCTGAAAAACAAATGAATGTGTTAATATCTGTCGACGTACTACGATAAAATTCTGGACTTTTATCACCCGCACCACACTATGCAATGAAAACAAAGAAAAACATTCCATTCCTTACATACTTTACCAAGATCTCACTCGCACAGTTTAGTGATATTTTTCTTTATTAATGCATACCAAAGACAACTCGCGTGAGATCAATTTGTGAAGATTAACTGTCGAATGTCTCGACAAACTCACGATACCACACAAGGTAATCTTTGGTGTCGATTACTCCAGACTTGACTTCCAGCAGACAACTGCTCGGGACAGCGGCTTGGGCGGCCGCTCAGTGCAGAAGCACGGGCAGTTACTCAGCGCAGCAGCCCAGCGCAGCAGTTTGGGCAGCCGCTCAGGCTACCTGCTCGGGACAGCTGAAAAACAAATGAATGTGTTATTATCTGTCGACGTACTACGACAAAATTCTGAACTTCCATCACCCGCACCACACTATGCAATGAAAACAAAGTAAAACATTCCATGCCTTACATACTTTACCAAGATCTCACTCGCACAGTTTAGTGATATTTTTCTTTATTAATGCATACCAAAGACAACTAGCGCATGATATCAACTTGTGAAGATTAACTGTCGAATGTCTCGACAAACTCACGATACCACCTTTGCATGACACCACACAAGGTAATCTTTGGTGTCGATTACTCCGGACTTGACTTCCAGCAGACAACTGCTCGGGACAGCGGCTTGGGCGGCCGCTCAGCGCAGAAGCACGGGCAGTTGCTCAGCGCAGCAGCCCAGCGCAGCAGTTTGGGCAGCCGCTCAGGATACCTGCTCGGGACAGCTGAAAAACAAACAAATGTGTTAATATCTGTCGACGTACTACGATAAAATTCTGGACTTCCATCACCCGCACCACACTATGCAATGAAAACAAAGAAAAACATTCCATTCCTTACATACATTACCAAGATCTCACTCGCACAGTTAAGTGATATTTTTCTTTATTAATGCATACCAAAGACAACTAGCGCGTGATATCAATTTGTGAAGATTAACTGTCGAATGTCTCAACAAACTCACGATACCACCTTTGCATGACACCACACAAGGTAATCTTTGGTGTCGATTACTCCGGACTAGACTTCCAGCAGACAACTGCTCGGGACAGCGGCCTGGGCGGCCGCTCAGCGCAGAACCCGTCAGTTGCTCAGCGCAGCAGCCCAGCGCAGCAGTTTGGACAGCCGCTCAGGATACCTGCTCGGGACAGCTGAAAAACAAACAAATGTGTTAATATCTGTCGACGTACTACGATAAAATTCTGGACTTCCATCACCCGCACCACACTATGCAATGAAAACAAAGAAAAACATTCCAAGCCTTAAATACTTTACCAAGATCTCACTCGCACAGTTTAGTGATATTTTTCTTTATTAATGCATACCAAAGACAACTAGCGCGTGATATCAATTTGTGAAGATTAACTGTCGAATGTCTCAACAAACTCACGATACAACCTTTGCATGACACCACACAAGGTAATCTTTGGTGTCGATTACTCCGGACTTGACTTCCAGCAGACAACTGCTCGGGACAGCGGCTTGGGCGGCCGTTCAGCGCAGAAGCACGGGCAGTTGCTCAGCGCAGCAGCCCAACGCAGCTGTTTGGGCAGCCGCTCAAGATACCTGTTTGGGATAGCTGAAAAATAAATGAATGTGTTAATATCTTTCGACGTACTACGATAAAATTCTGGACTTCCATCACCAGCACCACACTATGCAATGAAAACAAAGAAAAACATTCCATGCCTTACATACTTTACCAAGATCTCACTCGCACAGTTTAGTGATATTTTTCTTTATTAATGCATACCAAAGACAACTAGCGCGTGATATCAATTTGTGAAGATTAACTGTCGAATAACTCAACAAACTCACGATACCACCTTTGCATGACACCACACAAGGTAATCTTTGGCGTCGATTACTCCGGACTTGACTTCCAGCAGACAACTGCTCGGGACAGCGGCTTGGGCGGCCGCTAAGCGCAGAAGCACGGGCAATTGCTCAGCGCAGCAGCTCAGCGCAGCAGTTTGGGCAGCCGCTCAAGATACCTGCTCGGGACAGATGAAAAATAAATGAATTAGTTAATATCTGTCGACGTACTACGATAAAATTCTGGACTTCCATCACCCGCACCACACTATGCAATGAAAACAAAGAAAAACATTCCATGCCTTACATACTTTAGCAAGATCTCACTCGCACAGTTTAGTGATATTTTTCTTTTTAATGCATACCAAAGACAACTAGCGCATGATATCAAATTGTGAAGAATAACTGTCGAATGTTTCGACATACTCACGATACCACCTTTGCCTGACACCACATAAGGTAATCTTTGGTGTCGATCGATTACTCCGGACTTGACTTCCAGCAGACAACTGCTCGGGACAGCGGCTTGGGCAGCCGCTCAGCGCAGAAGTACGGACAGTTGCTCAGCGCAGCAGCCCAGCGCAGCAGTTTGGGCAGCCGCTCAGGATATCTGCTCGGGACAGCTGAAAAACAAATGAATGTGTTAATATCTGTCGACGTACTACGATAAAATTCTGGACTTCCATCACCCGCACCACACTATGCAATGAAAACAAAGAAAAACATTCCATGCTTTACATACTTTACCAAGATCTCACTCGCACAATTTGGTGATTTTTTTCTTTATTAATGCATACCAAAGACAACTAGCGCGTGATATCAATTTGTGAAGATTAACTGTCGAATGTCTCGACAAACTCACGATACCACCTTTGCATGACACCACACAAGGTAATATTTGGTGTCGATTACTCCAGACTTGACTTCCAGCAGACAACTGCTCAGGACAGCAGCTTGGGCGGCCGCTCAGCGCAGAAGCACGGACAGTTGCTCAGCGCAGCAGCCCAGCGCAGCAGTTTGGGCAGCCGCTCAGGATACCTGCTCGGGACAGCTGAAAAACAAAGGAATGTGTTAATATCTGTCGACGTACTACGATAAAATTCTGGACTTTCATCACCCGCACCACACTATGCAATGAAAACAAAGAAAAACATTCCATGCCTTAGGTACATACTTTACCAAGATCTCACTCACACAGTTTAGTGATATTTTTCTTTATTAATGCATACCAAAGACAACTAGCGCGTGATATCAATTTGTGAAGATTAACTGTCGAATGTCTCATCACACTCACGATACCACCTTTGCATAACACCACACAAGGTAATCTTTGGTGTCGATTACTCCGGACTTGACTTCCAGCAGACAACTGCTCGGGACAGCGGCTTGGGCGGCCGCTCAGCGCAGAAACACGGGCAGTTGCTCAGCGCAGCAGCTCAGCGCAGCAGTTTGGGCAGCCGCTCAGGATACCTGCTCGGGACAGCTGAAAAACAAATGAATGTGTTAATATCTGTCGACGTACTACGATAAAATTCTGGACTTCCATCACCCGCACCACACTATGCAATGAAAACAAAGAAAAACATTCCATGCCTTACATACTTTACCAAGATCTCACTCGCACAGTTTAGTGATAATTTGCTTTATTAATGCATACCAAAGACAACTAGAGCATGATATCAATCTGTGAAGATTAACTGTCGAATGTCTCGACATACTCACGATACCACCTTTGCATGACACCACACAAGGTAATCTTTGGTGTCGATCGATTACTCCGGACTTGACTTCCACCAGACAACTGCTCGGGACAGCGGCTTGGGCGGCCGCTCAGCGCAGAAGCACGGACAGTTGCTCAGCGCAGCAGCCCACCGTAGCAGTTTGGACAGCCGCTCAGGATACCTGCTCGGGACAGCTGAAAAACAAATGAATGTGTTAATATCTGTCGACGTACTACGATAAAATTTTGGACTTCCATCACCCGCACCACACTATGCAATGAAAACAAAGAAACACATTCCATGCCTTACATACATTACCAAGTTTCCATAGGTACCCATTCATATATAAAACATTCCATGCCTTACATACATTACCAAGTTTCCATAGGTACCCATTCATATAGGGTCCATATTGACGATTGTTTCATTTAAATCCTGAAGTACTTCCATACCACAGTGACGTGTCAATCATAGTGATCAATACCTCTCGTGTTGCATACAAGTTATACAAGACAAAACATTGCCGTATAAAAGTATTAACACAGCGGTAACATTAACCTTACAGTTATTTATCTCTACAAGTGGCAGAACATTGATATAATAAAATGAAAAAAAAAAATATTTTTTTTTTAATTAAAAAAAAACTGACAATCATTACGACAGTGTTTTCACTATACAAAATCACGACAAGGATTGACGTCACCGCAATAACGAACTCGGAGATGTTGACTCGTCGACGGTTGAAGGCAGAGTGAGCCACGACCGCTCTGCGCGCCGCCTTTTATACTTTTCGGTCTACTAGGCTATTTTCGTCTCCAACAATATATATATATATATATCGGCGCGGATACAATAATTAGTCTATAACAATTAGATTTGTTAAATTGATTTATTTGAATTGATTTATAAAACATAGATTCATACTTTTGAAATTTTTTACAGTAAATTATTCCAATTAAAATTAATAATATAATTATTCTCAAAATGATTTAAGTTTAATACGATGTACAATTAATTATAAAACATGCCATCACTTTGTATTGCAATCTGTTTAAAACGACCACGTGCAAGTACGCCGTAACCTATAAAAGCGGTCGCACTGGCGACGGGATGGCACATTTGTATGGGGCTAATGAAATTATGTGATGATAATGAAATTACCTATGGGGGCTAATTTTTATAGTTGCCATTTAAAATATTATTCAAAGGTGGTAACACATTAAATATTTTGATGTCACATCCGGCATGCTAAAATATTCTCTTTGGTGGGTGGTTTCCTAGTATATATTTTAGTCTATGGTGGGTGGGTGTGTTATTGTTTTCATTCGGATTTAGTGCCGGTTTCAGTTATTTCAGTTTCGTTCGTTGTTAAAGTTCCTTGAATATAGCATTAATGTCCTGAACCCTTCGTATTTTTAGACTTGTTTGCAATACTGTGAAATACGTTCATTATGTAAATTGAACATGCGATAATTTTGCAGTAAATAATTAAATAGCATATTTCTTACGGATCTGGCAACATCTGGTCGGTGTTTTTGCTTTGCTCCAAGTCCAATTGTTTGAATTAATTTTATTGAATAATTTGATTTATTCCCTTTTTTTTACAATGTCGTAATATCTTGTGTATTAATATAACAATAGTTACGTAGGTATTCAATTCAAGTCCATTCTCTGCACGAATCCGTGGAAAATAAGATACTTTCAGCCAATGATTTATCTCAACTTTGGCTAGGGTATCAAAGAGAATATTTGTATGTTTACAAATGTTATCTCGCTTGCTGTTTGTGATAAGATAAAACCACAGGAATAAAATAAGAAAAGAGTTCAGATTTAGTGTTGTTAAAGGTTATAATATGATTTAATGTGCCTTACACAAATAGTACTTTTTAGTTTTCATATTAGCAAAGATAAAGTTTATCTACACTGCAGAACGTAGCTATGGCGGAACTTGGACCTGTAAGTAATATTCTTACTACCTTAGCCAAAGTGCCTGCATACTTACATTTAAATCAGATTATACGCTTTCACTTGTCGATCTTGTTTAACCCTTCATATACCGTGATAATTAAAACAAAAGATTTATGAATGAAACGCACGTATATTGACGTTTCTGGTACTCAAAGGATTAATATGGTGAAGCTGGCAGATTGCAATATTATTCGGTCGCAGAAACTGTACCCATGAAGTCAAGTACCTATCCAAATCTCAAATCAAGATTTAGAGGGGTTCAGCTAATTTAATACCTACAGCTATTTCACCTACCTATACATTGACCACTATTTTACATGTGAATACTTTTTACATTTTTATCTTATAAAGTAGTTAGGCTTATGTACCTATCAAAATATGTGGGAAATTTAATAAAATAATACCTAAAAAAAATTTCGGTGTCTTCATTTATTCAGTGTCAATGCCTGACGCTGCTAGAAGTTATATATACCTATTATTCAAATTCATTTATTTCGAGCTTCTGAGGCTCATATAAAACAACAGTGAGACACAATATAAGTACAAAATAACAGTCAACGGACAATAATAGACTAAATAACAAAATTTTAATTGTATAAATTATATAAATTGGGGTTGGCATTAGAATAGCCCAACACGAATTTGGTGATTTTAAGAGTTGGATCTTATAGATAATAATTTTCTCTACGCTTTGGTATCAATTTTAGAGCGAGGAAATGTCTAGTTTTCTAGAAAAACTAATTTCAATTTCAGATTTTTGATTCGACGATTCTCTATAAATGCGTGTAACGAAACGACTTGGTGCAATGAAAATGGTATTAAAATAAATATTTTAATTATTTGAACTATTATTTTATTGCTAATTTAATTTACAAGAATAATTACAACCACCCGGGCAATTTTGCAGACTCAATTGTTGAGTATTTATGGAGGAGATCTGTGGAGGCCAGTAAGAAGGATAAGTTTTTCGAACTGATAAAAGCTGTGCAATATGTATACAAAATATAAGTTAAATACTTTCTAAATTTTGTTTTATTTTTGTCCTAGTTTTGCACCTATATGATTTATTTCTAATGTAATTCAAAATAGCTGTGACCATCAGGGCTAGCACTCTTATTCGAGTCAAGGGCACTCTAACTTGAGTTGGTTAGGTTCAAAATAAGAGACAGAGCCGACACA
Organism: Selenia dentaria; assembly: GCA_917880725.1. NCBI lineage: Eukaryota > Metazoa > Arthropoda > Insecta > Lepidoptera > Geometridae > Selenia > Selenia dentaria. The sequence goes on from OU862893.1 coordinate 27,424,417, forward strand.
GAGCACCCCGACTCCACCTAGTCTTGTGGCTGACACCCCTAGATTGTATATAAAAAGTGCGGGAGCCAGAAGCTCAAGGGAGGTCCTGAGAGGAGCGAGCCAGACGAGGTTGAGCGGAGCGACGGGGGGAGGTGGCGAGCGAAGCGAGCCGGCGACCTCCGTAGCGAAGCGAAGACCGAGTTTGGCGAAGTGACACTCAGGGGCGACCGCTAGAGCTTCTGGCGGGAGCCCACCCAGAGTCAAACATAGAACACACCAAAATAGTCAGTACTCCATGTCCAATCCATTCATATTTGTAAGTAAATATAGTTAAATTCAATATATAAACGTTATAAATTTGAGGTTAAGTTCAAAGAAAATTCAAAGTAGTTTTTCGCAAAAACTAGGCATTTCCTCGCCACGAGAGTAGTGTCGGAGGACATCCCCCTCCCCCCTCCCTCCCCCCTCCCCCTCCCCCCCTTAAATTCGTGTTGGCCTATTCTAATGCAATGCCACCTAATTTAGAGCTAAGTGTTTAAATGAATTTAAATCTCTTTACTTGCAGTTCATTGAAACGGAGGCTCTATGGTTAATTAAATGTATTTTACAGTTATCTACGTTATGTGTGTTATGTTACATACAAACTGCAGATTTTTTTCCAGGAACACCCTCGCAACCTAATTCCAGAGCTTTGTAAACAGTTCTACCATCTAGGATGGGTCACTGGGACTGGAGGTGGAATCTCAATAAAAGAAGGGTTAGTATGTCATTCATTCATCAGTATATCACTTCTAATATACCTATAATTTGAATAAGTGAAACAGTTTTTTAAATGTTTTATTAAAATCTTATATGTTCTGCATCCTTCATTTCAAATTGTACCTGTTGTGATAGATTTTGTCTTTTTCCATAGATAAAAGCACTTTAAATAATTTGCCAAACAAATTTCTTACTCCTAGAGTCGTATTGAGACTAAGACAAATAATATCCACATCAATCCATTGTATAACTTACCTGCCAAGTGCATGGTATAAAAAAGTCTCCAAGGTATATACAATCCGAATTAGTAGGTATAAGCACATTGAGCTGATTCAGAACAAGTATGTAACAGATATACTCACTTAGAAACTTTTGCATTTATAAATAGTAGATTAGTAGCCAAGGGCTGTAAGGCATCAATTGCAGCGCGAGATATTTAGGCGCACAAGCGGAGGCGCACAAGCCTATAGTTCGAGGGTGCAATTGATGCTTACACCCGAGCTAACTACTCTGCTTTATATCTTGATTGTGAGGTAAGTAGAAAAAAACCGGCATTACAAAAATAAAATTGATGACTATTATACTCATACGAAGACAAGGCTGAATAGCGAAGCAACCTCTTTTGTCATTGGGCTGAATACATGATGTCTATTGCCAGTCCGATGGTTAGATGTACGCGAACTTTTTGAAAGAGTGATGTGTTTTTTTAAATTACTTACCGCCCTAGGGCTTTTCTAGCTACATTATTACCCTAGAGCGCTAATTGGTTACTTACAAGCCCCATTTGGGGGTAATAAGGACCTACTTACCGAATATGAGAGATGTAAATAAGTATAATACACAGTCTATTTGGCAGAGGTTAACCAAACATGGTCGGCATTTAGGTTTTTAATTCAGTAGAAAGCTCTCTACTACTTAATATGTTAATATTCTTTTTTTACTTTACATTTTTTTAACACTCATTATTTCTAGTCACAGTGCCAAACATATTACTATTCTTGAAATTGGAGTTTGATTTCTAAGAAAACTATTAGATTATTGACCAAATATGGTGACTGGTGAGTATATAGGTTAACACCCATGGCAGATCTCAAAGACTGGCTTCTATCACTTTCAATGTCACACAGATGTGAAATAAGATAGGATGCCATATATGTATCATTAGGCATAGTTATGCTGTGATGTGTATGAGTGATTGTTAATGATGCAGCATTCCCTTAGAACAATAGATTTCAATGTCAGTGTGCACTGACATCGTAGTACTCTGGAAGAGATCGCTCTGAGCGATAAGACAGCCCATTGTGACACTTAATTTTAAGGTTTTCATTTGTTTGTCGTATTTTATAATGTGGTGTTGCAATAAAGAGTTTATCTATCTGTCTACATCTACGGATGAGGATGGGTTAATAGGTAGTAGTTTGTCAAAGCTGTAAATTAAATTTTCATGTATCAATGCATGTTATTGTTTAATCTATATTTTAATTTCCAGAAACAAAATCTATATTGCACCATCTGGTGTTCAGAAGGAGCGAATGCAGCATGATGATATGTTTGTACAAACTATTCTTGATGAAGACTTAGAACTGCCTCCGCCTGCAAAGCAGTAAGTTCAAATTACCACAATAAGTTAAAAGACTAGCCTTAATATTTTTAATATTTACTCGGAGTTAGAATCTTTGTCCATCTTTGCCTAAAATTGACATTATCCAGTAAATGAATGGAGATATCTTGATTTGACTTCTACTATACCCATCCACTGCTAGAGATATATATCTTCTTCTTCTTCTTCCTATGGCACTATAACCCGATGTTGGTCTTGGCCTCCTCTACCAACTTCCACCACTTTGCTCTATCTTTGGCTGACCTCCGCCAGGCTGTGAGTTTGTCCATTCTGCTCAGGTCTACCTCCACACAGTTAATCCAGCTCTTTCTGGGTCTGCCCTGTGGTCGTGACTGTTGTGGAGTCCAACCTGAAAGAGTTTTTACAGCTCTGCTGTCTTCCATTCTCACCAAATGTCCTGCCCATCTCAATCTTTGAGCTTTAATCCATCGAACTATGGTCTCGTTCTCGATTGAATTATCCAGCTCGTGGTTCATTCTACTGCGGTAGTCACCATCCTCGACTCGCAGTGGCCCAAAGATTTTGCGTGGAATTTTTCTTTCAAATACGCTCAGTTTCTGCTCATCCTTTTGGGTTAGTGTCCAGGTCTCACACGCGTAGGTTACCACTGGGCGTATTATTGTTCTATAGATGGCAAGAAGAGATATATATACTGTAATAATATAAATATATGTACAATACCAGGCAAGCGGGGAATGTCTATATTGACTATGTCTCCCTGATCGCTGGCGTCAATTGTAATAGAATATAAAGATAAATGTAATTGTAATAATATAAAGTTTGTTAGGGAAAAGTTTTTGTATGCAAGTTAGAATAAAGTAAAATAAAATATTTGTATGAGTATTCTGAATAGTTTCTATGTGAGCGCTCCTATAGTATTAATAAGCTTACTGTGTTAGCTAGAAAATTATTTAAAAAAAAAACAAATTCGGGCGCCTGGAGTGACCTCACACAAAGAAAATATATATATAAAATTAACAAACATTACCTGGAGTAGCAGCCTGTAGAGATTCGGAACTTCTAATCTTCAGGCGGCAGGGAAGGAACACAAGCGTTACATTTAATTTAGAATTTTATATCGATTTTGATAACGTTTAGCAATTACGCAAGGTCTGAAGGACTCTCGCAGTTATACTGGTAAAATTAAATAGCCTGAGAGGCACTATCCGTCTTATTATGGTTGAAGGTTTAAACCTCAGTTTACTAAGTCTCGATCTATGGAAACTTTTGGTTTAGACTCGGTATGAGAAACATCCGTATTATGGTCGCCGAACTATCGAAGGAGCACATAGTCTCAAGTTTTCCCACAGATAAGATATTTTGTTCATTTATTTTTATTACTATTCATTCAAAACGATCCTATTTACTCATCCATACTTTTTACATGTACTTAAAGTTAAAAAACAAATAAAGAAAAAGTATGAAACAATACATAATTCCTAAACGACAATCCGGATAAATAATCGCAAATGAATTCTAGCTTGGTAGCAGGCTATAAATACCTTAATATATCAAGGAAATTTAAGTGATATACCTAAACTAGTATCTTTTTTTTTTTTTTTTAATCTTTATTAAAGAGCTTAATCACATTAATTTATAGCGATTATGTCGCTCTAATTATGCTAGATCCAGAAACCATTACACATCATTACACTAATTAACAAAATATTATTTACTTAATTATTATCTAGTCGGACTGATCTGAAGAGAAAATTATGTTGTACAGCTTAATTAATAATTGCACTTCATTTGAATGAGGATTTGATAAAATAATATTGCAGTCAGCAAAGTCTTTTAAAATATCAGAACACTTGGCAATGCGAAAGGCGGCGTTGCGGACACACTCCATCAAGACGTGCATTAAGTCCTCGGGAACACCGCATTGGTGACAGTTCGGTGAAGGGACTTTACCCATGAGAAAAGCAAACTTTCTAGATGGGATGTGTCCAGAACGGAGCCTCATGATCACTACTGCATCTTTTCTAGATAATTTGTGATTGTCAATCCATGGAATTCTAAGGGGTTGAGGCTGGACAGTTTTATACCAAATACCTTTTTCTCTAGAACGTAAATCAAAATATTCCTTCCACAATTTGTAACATTGCTTTTTAATCAAACAAATACAATCTGAATAATAGGGAAGTATGTTATATTCAATGCCATCAGAAATAGCTTGTCTAGCCATGAGATCTACTCGTTCATTACATTCAACACCACTGTGTGACGGAATCCACTGCAACTTAATAGATTTAGAACTAGATGTTAGCCCGGATATACAGTCCAGAACTGTATAGGCTATCGGTGTGCCTCGGAGACCCAAGGTACACCTAGTCAAATGCTGGAGCGCGCTTTTCGAATCTTTGAAAATAACAATGCTATTTTGTGGTAATGTCACCGCGTAAGAAAGTGCTTCGCATATCGCAATAAGTTCCGCTTCCATAATACATATGTCAGTATCTATTTTGAATTGCAAACCAAGGTTACACTGTGGATCAAAAAATGCTGAGCCAGTTCCCTCTCTATCTTTGGACCCATCGGTAAATAATTTATAGTACGTTCCATACTGCCGGTTAATGAAATCTAAACATGTTAACTTTAAAGTAGAAGTCTCATAATGTCGTTTAGCTCTGGACAAATTGGGAATATTTAAATTAACTATATTACTTAAATCTATGCTGCTAATCCAAGTATTCATAGCAAACATGCCTAATTGCCGACTACAATGAATACGAATGTCAGACAGGTGTTCATACATAGTTAACAATAACGGCATCTTCTTGTTACGCCAGTATCTATTATCTTTAAACTGTAGTAATTCATGGATTAAAGTAATCGTAATATTATTTTCTTGCGACTTAGCCTTTAACAAAAATTTACCTCCTAAATAAGTTCTTCGTACGTGCAATGGAGGGAGACAGAGTTCACTTTCCATTGCGTGTATGGGAGTTGTTTTAATAAATCCTCCAATCACCCTTAGCGCCTGATTTTGTAGTTTATCTAGTTTATTAATATACTTTTGACAGCTGGTGTTGTATAAAAAACTTCCATAATCAAGTCTGCTTCTTATAATAGCAATATACAATCTTCTCAAATGTTTGGGATGGATTCCCCAGCTTGAGCCCGCTAGAATTTTAAAAATAGTCATAAATCTAGAAATCTTACTTAATAATTCAGCAATGTGCTTATTCCATTTTAATGAACTGTCCAGCCACATTCCCAAGTACTTCACTGAACTTACAACATCTATTATACCACCATTAATATTAAGCGATATTGGTTGTCTATTGATACCTTTCTTAAAGATACATACTTTAGTTTTAGAAAGCGAAATCTCCAAACCTAAATCAATAAGCATACTATGTATTTTGTCTAAAGCTAATTGCAATTCATTGGAGGCATCATTGACGTTTTTACTAGTTATATATAAAGCATAATCATCAGCGTACTGAGTGATTACTACATTAGGTATTTGTTTACAAATATTAAGAGTTGCAATATTGAACAATAAAGGAGACAGAGGGTCTCCTTGGGCTATCCCCTGACCTGTAGATCTGGATAAAATGATTTTATCAACTTGTACACTTAAATATCTTTCCTTCAAAAATGTCCATAAATACTTACATACTTTTGCACCAACACCTAATCGATCTAAATTTAATAATAATGCTGTAATATCTAAATTATTGTAAGCATTTTCAATGTCTATAAAGCATCCAAGAGTAATTTGATTCTTCGAAAAACCTAGCTGTATTCTAGTGGTCAAGTTACTAAGGTTATCAAGACAAGATTTGGTTTTCCTAAACCCAGTAGTCTCATCATAGAAAAAGTTGCCTTTTTCAACCAACCACTCTAACCTGTTTGTCAACATATTGTGGAAGATTTTACAGAAGCAGGACATCAGAGAAATAGGACGCAAAGCTGATATTGACGAGGGGTCACGACCTGGCTTTGGGATTGGTACGATTCTAATCTCACGCCATTGAGAAGGCACAAAACTGAGAGTATAAAATAGATTAAAAAGATTGAGTAAAATAGTGAAGGCACTATCTGGCAAATGTTTAATCATTGAGTAAGAAACATTGTCAACACCTGGAGAAGTGTCTTTATTTTTAACGCATATTTTTAGTTCACATAGCGAAAAAGGAGATTCAATTTTAATATTGTGGGATGAAAAAATAGGAAATTTCGGGCAAACAAAGTCTGGAGTTATACTGTGTAAAAGCTTGCTAGCCATAGATTCGTCAACATAGCTGCTGGATGACCTGTAGCCTTTCAGCCACTTCATTCTACGCCACATCTCATGTACAGATGTAGTCTCATCAATTGAAGAACAGAAATTAGAAAATGATTTTTTTCTAGCCTTTCTAGTGAGTAATTGTGAATTTCTGATTTTGTCTTTTAACTTATCTAAATTATTAGGAGTTGGGTTCTTTCTAAATATAGTGAGAGCTAGGCGTCTTTCCGCAACTATTTTAGACAACTCAGTACTCCAATAAGGTTTGGGTGAAAAATGTTGAGAGGGGTCTTGACTAATTCTATAAAAAGGAATATGAGCGTCAGCAGCTTCATTAATTGTGCTAAGAAATAAATCGTAACTTATCTGCGGCTCATCATTAATTAAATGGAAATTAGAGAATTTAAGCTCAATATATTTAAGGTATTCTTCCCAATCGGCCTTTTTGTAGTTTCTTTTCTTAATAAAATGAGGATTGTTAGTATAATAAGAAATGTGAATCTTTATAATCAAGTGGTCACTGCCCAACGACTCATTGGTGACTTTCCAATCCAAATGTAACGCTAAATCAGATGAAGCAGCAGATATATCAGGGGAAGACTCTTGTAACAGTCCATTGACATATTTAACGCGAGTAGCTCGGCCGTCATTTAACGATACAAAATTATTTTCTATCAAAGAGTCAAAAATGTTGTTACCTCTCAGATCAGTCTTACAAGACCAGCTCGGGTGATGCCCGTTAAAATCACCGAGAACTAGTGTTTTATTAGTTTGAAAGGAAAAAATCTCATCCCAATCACTCTGAGAAGTTCGTACGGTTGGTGGACAATAGATAGACATAACATAATGAATATATTTACAGTTAAAAACTTTGATACAAATTACTTCAATGCCAGAATTAGAAAATTGAACTGATACTAATTGAGACTTTATAGATTTGTGAGCAAAAATAGCGACCCCACCGTACGAATCTTCTCGATCATGACGATAAATATTGTAACCACTCAATCTACAATTTATCTCGCTATTTAACCACGTCTCACATATCGCAGCTATGTGAACCTTTTCACTACTTAACAACTGTTCAAATTCCACAAGTTTTGGCCTGACACTTTGTGAATTCCACTGGAAAATGTTTAATTTGTAATTAAAACCCATTATAGTCCGAACATACTTTTAAAAGGCAGATCCCAGATGTACTGCCCCATGGTCGATACTAACCATTCAATAGATAGTGACACTCCTTGAATTATTTTGCTCTTTAAATCTTCCTGAGAGTTAGAAAATAATGCATACAATTTAGAAATCAACTGCCTAAAATTCAACTTAGATTTATATTTCTCTCTTCTCTCTTTTCTCTCATTTAATAAGTGTATCTCACTTTCAGGCTCATTAACAACGTCATTCATCATCGCTTCTGATTCTGAAGATATATCCCAGTTGAACACTTCATCTTCGTTTAGTTTCTTTTTCTTAATTTTCTTCTTCTTTTTCGATTTTTCCTGTAAAGGATGGGAAACATCCATTGGGCACGGCTGTGAAGATGATGGCGCTTGAGGATCGTGGGCTTGGGCTTTATCAAAGCGCGGCGCGGGAGCTGTCCTGGCAACGCTTGCATAGGATATCACGTTTTGTGAATGTCTAGGCTCAGGTACGGACTCAGGCAGCTTGCACGGGGGTTCATTTAAAGTTAGAGGAGGCTGTTCTACACACGTTGTAGGGGGATCAGGGGGAACATACATTTGTACAGCCTTTCTGTAAGAGCAATTAAACTCAGCCATCAAATCCCGAAGGCGCTTCTCTTTTTTAAAAGCAGGGCATGATCTATCCAGCGATATATGATTCCCAGTACAATTAATACACTTAAAAACTGTGGCCTCACAGTTAATATGACCTTTGCCACACTTGGGACACACAACCTTTTTTGTGGGGCAAACACGCAGGGAGTGCCCGAATCTCCAGCACCTCGAACATTGGGTGACCGGAAATACATACGGATCAACATTAATCTTCATACCGTAAATATATACCCACGCTGGTAAAGAGGGGCCCCTGAAGCCTAGACGCACCGATTCACTTTCTTCCCATCCAGTACTATCCTTATTTCGGCGTTTTAGGCGCTTTACAGCAATTAGGTCAAAAGTGCTTGAGATTACGTCTAACATATCTTTCTCACTCAAATCCAATTCTACGTCCTTAATAACACCATAAGAAATAACAACCTCCATTGGTTTCTGACACCTCCACCCTAAATCTTGCAAAGGTTTACAATTAATTAGTTGTTCAGCGCTGTCTGCACATTCAAACTGTATAAACACTTTATAAGAATTTATATATTTTACACGGCAAACATTCATAATATTATTCGACTTCAATAATTTTGCAAGTTCAAACTGTTTAGGCAACTTCTCGGAACTACTAATGTATAGATCAACTTTCTGCGCCACTCTCTTTCCATTTCTTCCAACCATTATCCACCTTTCTTCTTCATTCATCTCGCGGGGTCTCTTACTACGAACAGCAATAGGCCTAGTTTCTTCGAGAATCATTTCCTCAGGTTGAGTGGTATTCTCTTGTAAACAAGTTTCCGCCTCCTCAATATTACTGCATTCAATTAAAACATTATTCAACGCATCTTCTTCCTGAATCAAATCTTGCTCCATATTAAATAAAAGCCGCGGCACAGCGCGTGCCAGTAGGTACGCGACGATAAGAACGCGCGGCGATTAGATCAGCACGTCTGTTTCGAACAGAGGCTCACACTGAACTAAACTAGTATCTTACGCTTAGCTACGAAGTAAATGTAACGGAACGTATACGTTTTCCTTAACAATTTTTTTGAATTATATATGAAGTTTTGTATACAACTTTTCTATCGGCATACAAATATCTCTTGGTTTGTTGAGTTTTCAAATTCTGCAAAGAAATGTAAAAAAGAAAAGGTGCTAGAATTGAGAGGAAGAAAAAGTGAGTCAATAAACACATCGTTTAACATTGACGAAAGTAAAATGTCTGCTGTAATTCCCTCGATTCATATTTTACGTCAGGATCATATGCGACAACTTGTAATGCTAGCAGCGCAGTCTAATTCATATCACTAATTAGAGGACGAAGGACAGACTTATCTTTTCTGTTGAGAGTTGAGTTCTATTGAGAACAAGATGAAAGCTCAACTCGGGCAGAAATAAAAAAAACCAGAACTAGTGAAATGAGATGGCAGACTTTCTCTTATAACTTGGAAAATTACAACAGGCATGAAGCGTTTCCGAAGTTGAAATCAAAGAGCATATAATACTAGTTGAAATAGTAAAAGATGAATATGTCATCATATTGGAATAATATGTCAACAGGGCACATGCATGGATGTTCCAGCTTCTCACTTACCTACAGTTGGTTGCTGCAGATCAAACCTGTGTATATATGGGTGTCTAAGATCCTAATCTCATTGATTGTGTTTTCAGTGCTCCTACCTAGTCCAGAACACTACAGTCTGGGTACTATATAGGAAAGGTTGACCTCAATGAGGCCACCTAAAGTGTGATTGAAGCGGCCAAAGGACCTACTTTGACTTATGTAGAAGAAGAGTATCTGTTTATGAAGACATTGATACCTAATAGAATTACAATATTTACTTTATTTGTGTACAAATTTTCACTTAAATATTTATTATGGTTACTAATTTTGAGACCAGTGTTTATAACAATAAACAATTATTAAAAGTGTATTTTGTTTCTGTTATTTACCATATAATTTGTTTTGGCTGAGCTCACAACTATAAATATTAAAATATGTCTCGTACAATTGATGCTACATGTTTATTATTAAACATAAAGTTTTCATTCATTTCTTATGCTCTTCTATTATGATGCAAACATGATTTATTACATGTGGGAGTGCAGATGCCCTTTCACCTGTCAAATAGTCAGATTTAATCAATGCATATTAAGCTATTATAGGCACCTAGCTTAGGCATTTGAGGCCTAACTTACGGGTATCACTACAGTTCCCTGTTCATATTTCATATTCAAACTGGCTTGTAATTAGGTTTAAAGTATGTAGATAGATGAATCAAATAATCATTGTGTGTAGACTTCAGTTGCTCCTAAAAAGATTTATAAGATCTTAAAAGTTAAGTTAACTATACTTATTAATATTATTAATTATTTATGAACTAATAAAGATGAGAACTGGGTTTTGTAACCTTCACAAATAAGTAAACAAAAGAAAACAATCATGTCTTAATTTATTTATTTCAAACTGAACCAAAAGAACTTGAGTAAGTAATTAATTATTTCTCAACTTAGTCTTCTCGTAGGCATAAACACATATCCCAAAGTCACTGGAACTTTTAACACATTTACAGAATTGGAATTGGGCTCTCCTATAATCTGTCTCAATGATTATTGAGCCAGGTTCGATAAAGATTAATACAGTGCAGCAGCAGTACATAACATGTTAATTCATTCTGTATGACAGCAACAATTACTGTATGAATGTGTTCAATTGTTTTCTACCACTTTTTTCTTCACAAAATGGTATTTTTCTCCAAATTTCTTGTCATAGCGAAGTAGCCCAAGTCTTAATGAAACCTTCTATTATTGTCCCATAGTCTTTTTGCAGTAATTATTTATAGATAGCTGCATAATACCATACAGATTCTAGTATCACATTGTATCTGAAATCAAAATAATGTTTTATAGGTACATGGTATGGAATTATTGTTAGTAAATCACTAATCTTGTAAGAAAAATGTTGTTATCATTGAGCCAGGTTCGATGAATATATATGAATATGATATATTATATATACATATATTATATATATATATATATATATATATATATATATATATATGTATACACAGTGAGTGCAGCAGTAATTCATTACACAAAAATTAATCAGTTAAGACAGCAGCAATTCTAGTAATGTGTTGCATTGCTGTCTAGCATGTTCTTCTTCAATAAATGGAAATGGTGTTTTGTCCAATTTCTTGTCAAAGCGAAGTAGCTCAAGTAGTTATTATTGTCCTAGTCTTTTAACAGTATTGGTTTATAGATAGCTGTGAAATACCATACAGATTACTAGTATCACATTGTATCTTTATACATGGTACCTATGGAGCTTTTGTAAGTAGGTAAGGATGTAAGAAACATTTTGTCGGTATACCTACATACATAATGCACTTTGTAGGTTGCATAATCCATTTCTCTGATTTTTACTCGGATGAAAACAATTACCTAATAGATCTTGAGTGGATAAATAAAATACACCTACAACTAACAACTTTAGACATTGTTGAATGAAATGAAAACCACAGAATTCGCCCTATTTACATACCTTATTTACCTCGGGGCTGCTCAGGTCGCATTTTAAGAAATTTACAATCTTTCTGGCGTGTGGTTCTGTCTGTAAATTTTGTAAGGAAACTCCTCTTCGACAAGTTCCTTTCCCAACAACAAATGCATCAATGTTATGCTAATCCGGGCGGTAGATATATCACGTCACGTCGCTGTAAAATAGTTGTAATGTCTTCGTTTCTTTTCATATTTATAAATTATATATATATATCCATTTTCAAGCCAGTAAAGAATTTCGAGCAATACAATGCAACACGAAATAAAATACACAAACATAACCTGAAAACTCACCGTCGTCAACTCTCGCTGTTAATTTTATGTCAAAGTCGAAATGGCGGAAAAAACCACAGTTTAAACTAGGCCGGGGCCTGGTTTGGCGATGTTGCTATAGAAAAGTCTGGTTTATGAAATAAACCTGTGACGCTAATAACGTTTTCGGGTTTATTGTCGAGTTTATCGCTAGAGTTGGTTTAAACCTGCAACCATAATAAGGCGGTATAAGTTTTCCTATCGTTATTTAGAGTTTTTTATCGTTAACTATCGTTAAGCTATCGTTATTGCACCCTTATTTAAAGGAAATTAATTATTTTAAGTTTTTATAACTTCACGTGCCGAGGAGCGCGGATTGTAAGACAAAGAATTGACAATACCTTACTCCGACACGAAACCTGTGATTATATCATGACGCGGAGAGGAGATTCTTCTTCCAGGGCACGATGAGGCACTCAGCGGGAGTCGAGGAAATGTTCTCTTCAAGCTAATATGTACAAATGTAATGCCAAGATGGCGGTCCGCTCGAAGTGAAAAATTCCCACGGGAAACTCATGGTGAATATAAATTCGGCACGTATATGAAAGTGAAAAAGAAAGTGCCAAAGAAAAACACCAAAGAAACTCCAAAAAAAAAACAAAATAGAAACTGGCGTTAGGATCATGTCCGTAACTAACCGCATTAAAGTATAACATACTCTGGCTTTAAATCAAAGAATCCTTACCGTTTTTCTTCGTTTAGGTGGCTGCACACATTCCATTATTTCGGTAAATTCAAAACAAAAATGCAAAGCCCTTGACTAGCGGCTCCTGAATTTCACCTCCACATGTTGGGAAAAGCTCAGGAAATCAGGATCCCAAATGGATATAGGAATTAAAAATATCGACTTCACACGGCGGCCATTGACAGGAAAATCGCGCGTGGTCGAAAAACTGTCCATAGACAAGGTTTAGCTATTTTTTTTTTATCAAATATTTTTTTGGGGGTCTTTGAGTCACACATTGACTATGTGGCTTTATTTTCCTGCATAGTTATTTAGCTACTTAAGTAGCTTTTATAATGGTAACACACTCACCACTGGACTAGGGGAACTAAAACAAGAGAGAAGAAGAGGCTCTAATTGGATTCCACCTTTGGCAGTTATTCAACAGTGAAGCAGTAGTGTGTAGTAGTGAACATTACTGTGTTAGTTTAAGGAATATGTTATCAGCAAAATAACAGGGCAAGAGATTTAACTTGTTATATCTCAGGGTGACGAGAGCAGGTATTGCCATACAGGGTTTTGGTCTAGTTTAAAGTTCTGAATGGTACTGAACTAATATGGGTCAGCAAGTAATCATGGATGGATATATAAAAAAAAAACATTTTCTCCCAGCCTTCACTGTGATGGTAAAGTTAAACTCCAAACACTGTCATGTTCATATTTACCTGTGCAAGGTCACACCAAAGCATATCTAAGGAACCCCTGTTTCTCCTGGTCACGCTATAACTTGAAAACGGATAGAACAATCTCGTTATATTTTTTTGTTAATTATTGTCAAGAGAAGGTTCTTCTGAAAGAAAATCCAAGAAAAGGTCGAGAGGTTATGGCGAGGCCGAATGGGCCGCGGGCAGTCGCTAGTTATATAATGAAAATGGGCATGAAAAATGCAGCCAAATTGAGATAAATATACTGCGGGGCACGCTAATTCGTTAATTGAAATGGTTATTTTTTAATATGAAATGCTGAGCGTACGAAAATCAAATCTCTTCCTCCATATATAATAAGAAGGCGTACATTTGTTGCTTGTAATTCCAGACTAAAGAAGAGCCAATGCACTCCACTATTTATGCTTGCGTACAGAGAGCGAGGCGCCGGCGCTGTCATACACACACACTCCCCGCACGCCGTCCGCTGCACTCTGCTTTTTGATAAGGAGTTTGTGATCACACACCAAGAAATGATCAAGGTAAACAAAATCAGGAAAATATACAAGATACTAGCTACGCACCGCGGTATCACCCGCGTGATGATGAATGATGATAATAAAAAGTATCCTATTCCCCGGGATATTATCTAACTACAAAAAAAAAATTTTTGTTATAATTTAGTGGGTAATGCGTGGGTGCCCAAGATACAGGCCTAGTGCCTAGTTTGGGGCCCGTAGTTTAACAGTGCATAACTCTCAAAAGGCAATAACATACAAATTATACTGATACTATTTATATTAATTAGATTTTAGGCTTGCATGCTTAAAGCTACTTGAAATGTGATATAGCTATAATGTGTGAAATAAACTATTATTATTATTATGCTTGCCAAATTTCACAAAGTGGAGATACAAACGTTTTTATAATATAAAGTATTTTTTTTCTTATATATATAAATGATTTTATATAAGATATGATAAAAAGCTATCACATAAACTTAGTGATTTAGTACTCACGGGATATAGGCCACGATTTAATTGATTTTGGAGTTTCTGATATTTTGGCAGAGTTACATGCACCACATTCACAGGTAGACTGCAGATCATGGGCGTATATAAGGGGGGGGGGGGGGGTTTAGGGTAGATAGATATGTTATGTGATTGCAGGGCATCAAAGACGCTACTCTAGGCCGTTATCTTCGATACGACGAGAAGCTGATAGTGCCCATAATAGAGAACACCCCGTTTGAGAGAGATCTGGCCGGGAGCTTAGCAGAGGCCCTACGCCAGTACCCTGGGACTAGCGCAGTTTTGGTACGCAGGCACGGGGTTTACGTGTGGGGCGACACTTGGCAGCAAGCTAAAACTATGTAAGTTTGCTGCGAAATTGTAGCGGAGCTTTTATTTGGCCAATAATACAATAGATTTCTCGGAAATCATACTATTTTTCCGGGAATTGCGACATGAGTGGTTAACATAATTAATTATAAAATTAAGAAATATTTCGCCCGTACCGCTTACACTATTTGCGCTCAGCGCTCTCCTGGCATCCAATGCCGACTGAGATTTGTTTTCTGATTGATGGCAAAGTATTTTGTCTGCATGGATCTAATTGGATTTTTGTGAGAGGGATGAATGATTGTTTTTTATTATTGTATGTTTTTATAAGAATTAAGCTCAACAAGTCAACACCCACAGACGGTAGGTCCCACTTGTTCTATGGAACATGACGTAATAGAACAATTTGAGAAAATATTGTCCCTATTTGTACTATAGAACAGTTTGTACTTTTTGTCTCAAATTGTTCCATAGAACAAACTAACGGCCTTACTCATAAACGCTGCTTAACTTTAAATTTTAAACTTTATTTAGTACTGCGCAAAGGAAAAATGTTCTGCGCCGAACAAAGTGACCTTATTTAAATTTAAGCGACGTTTAAAAGTAACGGTATTTTTGATAGTGAACTGTACCTGGTGTTAACGTCAGTGATTAATGTCATTCACGTCTTATGTATCTCATCATGGAAGAATTTGGGAAAAGCGATTCACATTTTTTTCTGTGCATTAACAGACAAATTAAAACAGGAGCAAAAACTAGTATGTAGTTCTGTAGTACAAATAGGGACAATATTTTCTCAAATTGTTCTATTACGTCATGTTCCATAGAAAAAATAGGACCTACTGCCCACAGAGGCGGGAAGCGCGGGAATACTTGTTACAGTGCCCTTCACACCCTAACACAGTAATGCTTGCGCACTATTGCTTCAGGTGTGCCTTAGTGGTGCCGGCTTAGAATAGCACTCCCCCAACTCCCTTAACCGCCTTCTACGGCACCCTCTACCCGTGGGTGCCGTAGAAGGCGGTTAAGGGATAATAAATCAGAAGGTGGGCAGCAGCACCTTCCCAGTTAAACACACACAAACTGCGCTCGCCAACCCGCCTGCCAAGCGTGGCGAGTACTGGCAGAAACCCCTCAATGAATTTGACAAAAAGAACCAGGCCCCAGTCCCCGGCAGCCCCGCTATTCCTGGCTACGGTAGCGGCCACGGTAACGGTGGGGCAGGGGGTGCTAAGAATCCCCGTCAGACGCCCGGCTACCGCCCCCAAAAACGATGACTGGCCCTGGTAACACACAACATACGCACGATGGGGACAGACGAAAAGATTTATGTGCTGGAAGAAAAAATGAGTAGGTTACACTGGAACATTGTGGGGTTATCTGAAATCCGTAGAGCTGGTGAGGACACGATTACCCTGAAATCAGGTAACCTACTCTACTACCGGGAGGGCGACCAACAGTCCCAAGGTGGTGTCGGGTAATTCTCGTCCACAAGTCCCTCAGTAACAAATTAGTGGCACTCGAGAGCGTCTCTAACAGGGCCGTATACCTAATACTCAGAATATCTAGAAGATATTGAAGCTGAAGTTCATTCAGGTATACGCACCAACAAAGTCGCACCCGGACGATGAGGTGGAGGATATGTAAGAGGACATTAGTCGGGCCATACATACCTCTGAAACGCACTTCCTTGTTGTTATGGGGGACTTCAACGCGAAGTTCGGTAAAAGAAGTAATGATGAGTTGATGGTGGGGCAATTTGGTTATGGGCAACGGAACCTTAGGGGACAGAGGTTGGCCGACTTCCTGGAGAAACAGGTAATGGACCTGGATGAGTCCTGATGGTTCCAAGAGAAATGAGATTGACTTCATTATGACCACCAAGAGACAAATATTCACTGATGTCTCCGTGATCAACAGGGTTAAAATCGGTAGTGATCACCGAATGGTAAGAGGCACATTGAATATTAATGTCAGACTTGAGAGGTCTCGTCTGTTGAAGTCTACGCTCCGACCTACTCGTGCCCATATTCAAAACCCCGAGAGCTTTCAACTTGAGCTGTCCAATCGCTTCGATTGCCTCGAAAACATTGCTACAGTGGACGAGATTAACAACAGGTTAGTAGAAACTGTCCATACAGTGGGTACCAAGTTCTTTAAACACACCCGCACAGATAGGCCACAGAAACTCTCCAACGATACCTCCTTAACCTCATCACATCTGACCTTCTGAAAGCGAATGGAACACCGGTACTTAAACTCCTTCAGAAGCTCTTTAATACCTTCTTACTCGAAGGTTCAACGCCAGAAGCATGAAACAAAAGCGTGGTGGTGCTGTTCTTCAAGAAAGGTGACAACACTTTACTTAAGAATCACAGATCCATCTCGCTTTTGAGCCATGTTTATAATCTGTTTTCGAAGGTCATTACGAACCGTCTCAGTCGCAGGTTTGATGTATTCCAGCCTCTGGAACAAGCCGGTTTCCGAAAAGGCTATAGTACCATAGACCACATCCACACGCTACGGCAAGTTATACAGAAGACCGAAGAGTATAACTTGCCTCTTTGTTTAGCGTTTGTGGACTATAAAAAGGCCTTTGATTCGATCGAGACGTGGGCAGTGCTTGAGTCTCTCCAGCGGTGCCGTATTGACTATCGGTATATTGAAGTGCTGAAGTGTTTGTACAAAAACGCCAACATCAGTCCGAGTACAGAAACAGAGTTCGAAGGCAATTCCATTGCAAAGAGGCGTGAGACAGGGAGACGTCAGATCTCCGAAACTGTTCATCGCTGCATTGGAAGACGCCTTCAAGCTCTTGGAATGGCAAGGACTTGGCATCAATATCAACGGCGAATACATCACCCACCTTCGATTTGCCGACGATATTGTAGTCATGAATCAGAATCCATGGAAGACCTCAGTACAATGCTCGAAGGCCTCCATCGAGTTTCCCAACGGGTAGGCCTTAGAATGAACATGGACAAGACGAAAATTATGTCTAATACCCATGTTGTGCCTACCCCAATATCAGTTGGGAACTCAGTTCTCGAAGTTGTTGACGAATACATCTACCTGGGACAGACAGTCAAACTAGGCAGGTCCAACTTCGAGAAAGAGATCAGTCGGCGAATCCAACTCGGCTGGGCAGCGTTCCGGAAACTTCGCGAAGTCTTCTCGCCAAAAATACCTCAGTGCCTCAAGACAAGAGTCTTCGACCAATGTGTGTTACCAGTGATGACTTATGGCACTGAAACGTGGTCTCTTACTATGGGCCTTATAGATAAGCTCGAAGTCGCACAACGAGCTATGGCTATGCTCGGGGTTTCTCTACGTGATCGAATCAGAAATGAGGAGATCCGTAGAAGAACGAAAGTCACCGACATAGCCCAGAAGATTAGCCAGTTAAAGTGGCAGTGGGCAGGGCACATAGCACGCAGAACAGATGGCCGATGGGGCCGGAAGGTTCTGGAATGGAGACCACAGACCGGCAAGCGCAGCATAGGTCGTCCAGCGACACGGTGGACAGACGACCTGATAAAGGTAGCAGGACGACGTTGGTGCAGGCCGCTTCCAACCGGTCCTTTTGGAAAATTATGGGGGAGGCATATGTTCAGCAGTGGACATCCTACGGCTGAGATGATGATGATGATGACTATTGCTTCAGGGTAGAATATCTGGCATTGTGGTGGTACCTACCAAGACTATATCTAGCACAAGAGGCCTACTTCTTCTCAAGACAATGTTAAGGCCTCTTTGTGGATTATGGCCCATACTCCTCTAGTAGGGAGGCCCGCCCATCGGCAAAAATTGAGAATGAAATAGGCTGATTAAGGTAGAATGAATAAAATATGGGTAGACTTACCGACTTGTAGTTAAAAGGTTATGTATAGTAAAAGCACAATTTTGAAAAATTTAATACCGACTTCCAGTAGTCGTTTTTCAAATACACTCCAATAACTGAATAGAAATTCAGTTATTGGAGTGTATTTGAAAAACTACTAAACCGAATTTGATGAAATTTGGGACCACACGGGCACCAGCACCAGCTTTCAAACAAAAAAAGAATTTTGAGAATCGGTTCACCCAGTCGAAATTTATCAGGAAAAAAACATAAAAAAATATACAGTCGAACTGAGTACCTCCTCCTTTTTTTGGAAGTCGGTAGAAAATAAGTTTTATCAAGAAATGGAACCGACTTTAATACCGAAAAGTGTTAAATAACAGTTCAAGTCGGTACCACGTTAGTTCAAAAGTACATTTTATCACAATATTGTGCGCGTGGTACCGACTTCCACAAGTTATTTCACACTTTTCGACATTGAAGTCGGTTCAATTATTGGTAAAAAGTTTTTTCCACCATTTTTACTGACCGTTGCTACTCACGAGATCGATTGTCATTCACCGTCAATGATGATATCATCAAGATAGGCGTATCACTTTTCAGTTATTGGAGTGTAACTCAAAAACAGCTTAACCGTATTTGATGAAATTTAAATGGTACCACCTCGGAAGCATACTCTACCAAACAAAAAAACATTATTCAAATCGGACTGCTCTAAAATGTATGTGTGATCATATATAAAAAAAAGCTATACGCGTCGACTTGAGTACCTCCTCCTTTTTTTGGAAGTCAGTTGATAAAATGTGGGTAGACTTACCGACTATTGTAGTTAAAAAGTTATGTATAGTTTAAGAAAATATACTTACTGCTATTAATAATATACGCGTCGACTTGAGTACCTCCTCCTTTTTTTGGAAGTCAGTTGATAAAATGTGGGTAGACTTACCGACTACTGTAGTTAAAAAGTTATGTATAGTTTAAGAAAATATACTTACTGCTATTAATAATATACGCGTCGACTTGAGTACCTCCTCCTTTTTTTGGAAGTCAGTTGATAAAATGTGGGTAGACTTACCGACTACTGTAGTTAAAAAGTTATGTATAGTTTAAGAAAATATACTTACTGCTATTAATAATATACGCGTCGACTTGAGTACCTCCTCCTTTTTTTGGAAGTCAGTTGATAAAATGTGGGTAGACTTACCGACTACTGTAGTTAAAAAGTTATGTATAGTTTAAAAAAATATACTTACTGCTATTAATAAGGTTATTTTTTCTTATTCTAGGACGGAATGCTACGACTACCTGTTCGAAATGGCTGTGGAGATGAAGAAACTGGGCCTCGACCCTACCCACAACCCCGAGACTAGTAAAAAAGTTGAAAACGGACAGTGACATTCTAGTTTGTCTATATTCTTATCCAAAGGGCCGTCAAAGTATTCAGGTATTCGGGTTCCAAACTAGGCAGAGCCTGCACTATGGTAATCTGATGACTGATACATATATAAGTATAATATATACATTTCACTTGAATAGATAAATCTATGCAACTGGGCGATTTTTTTTATTCAAGCTTAGATGCAACACAGACCGTATTTAGTTTAGAATACCGCCCGAGGTGTGTGATACGTTCTCCTATAGCACAGTAAGCTCCAGTTTCTGGAACGTTTGCCAAAGTTTGATCAGCTAACAGACGGAATACTGACCGCTGATTGGCCGCACATATCGCGTCATAGTATACCATTGACCAATGAGCGTTAGTATTTAGTTGGTCAGCTAATCAAGGTTGTGCCAAATGTTCTAGAAACTAGGGATTAGTAGTCTAGTGTTACCGTCAATTACAGATATTTTTTGTCGGATTATTTCATGACGTTGCAGTTTTTTGCACTTTGCTGCCACAGCCTTGTATTTTACTGTCTGTAAACTTAAACTTTAAAAAGGAAGTGCAATATGTCACATTTATGTAAGTGTTGATGTTTTAATATGTACACAAATTGTTACTATTTGAATGTAAATAAAAAGACTTTTGTAAGGTTTATGTTTTTTTATTAGTCCATAAAAAATAAAACTACAGACAGTGCTAGAGCTCAGGGAAGCCGCTATTCAAGACTGGGACAGGTTACCCCAAAAAATGCTGCATAGCTTGATTCTCAGCATGCCCAGGAGGATCGCCGCATGTTTTTGTCAAACATTTTATTAATAAATTGTTGATTAAGATCAATAAAAAAATATAAATCAGCTTGTGCTAGTGATCAGAATCTTTTTATTTTTTTGATGTGTGTAGGTAAGTACATAAAATGTTCCTTTTTTAAAAAGCATTTATTCAATTTCAATATTTGAAATATGACCTACAAAACGTAAAACGAAAATATAATCAATTCATAATTGTCGTGCATAAACACGTAAATAACTTACAAAAAAACACGGTCAATTGAGAACCTCCTTTAATATAAATCTTTTGTTTTAATTATCACGGTATAGGAAGGTTAAAGTCGGTTAAAAATAATTCGCAGATCAGGAAGATATGTTGACTCGATTACAGTAAATTCTGTACCTATCCAGCGTGGTCATTTCATGAACATTACCGATAGTTTGGTGTCTGGTTTTGTATGATAGTGTGCTGTGATGACATCTCATTAAAAACAATGTGTATGACCTCATTTAGCAATGCAAAGAGGTCAAACTTCCCTTTCTCTTAGCAATTCTGTCATTAAACTTCTGGATATTGTGTCTCCATTCAAAAATACGTCTTTACTATGACCAGAAGCTGTTCTAGAGATGTTCACAGTTCGTCTTCTGATTCCATGAATGCTGGATTTACAATTTTCCAAAATCAAGTTCTGTACATCGAGCAACTCCTCTTTAGACAGAAAATTTGCATCAAAAACAGTTTCATGTTCTAAAAAATCTCTTTTTGCCATCTCGTACAAAGTGTCCAAATTGAGAGTATTTTTATCCTTTTTTGGAGCAGTTTGTCTTCGGAGCAATAAACTCCGTAAGTCGTCTAAATAAGGTCGATTTTCGCTTATTTTTCCGTCTATGATCTCCACTTCTTTTTGACTCTGCTTTTGAAGGTGAGTTGTCGATATGTCCAACTTGTTTTTGATGGTAGAAGGAAGTTCCGCCAATACGTTTGCTGGAAAATGTAAATAAAAATAGTCTATATAGTTCATTTTATTACATTGTATTATTGGACAGCTCGTCCGATATCCGTCTCTTTTCACCTATAAAGGTAAGGAAACGGACCGGGTACACTTGTTAGTTATAGGTAAGGTGTTTACTTACCTATAACTAACAAGTGTACCCGGTCCGTGGTTTCACTCGCGTGATGAAAAAATACGATTAGGAAAAGTACCTGGTCACTAGGATAAAGGGTCCTTTTCATGACAAAAACAGGTCGTAATGAAGTCTCCTTAATTAATCCGTTACTCAATCACGGCTCAGCAGATTCGGATGGAACCTGGATTTCTGATCTGAGGATTTCATCATCATCCATCGTCCTGCGGGTCACGGAATGATGAATAAGATATGACTTATATAATAGCAAAGTTTCTACGTATAAAGTGTAAAGTTACAGCTTGTCTGCAGCTAGCTCTGTCTAAGTAATAGCAGATTTGCTTTCTCACCTTTATCTTTATTAACCGTTTTAACAGAGAAGAATGCACGCATCCTTTGCACTGGCGTCAGTACTGCCTCGTCGAAAACATCGTATTCCATACAGACCACCTTCTCATCTAGCTTGCGCACTTCTATGTTCCCCTTCTTGTACTTTGTAAATTTCTCGGCGATGGTCTTCACTCGGGGCACTTCGGATATTCGGAAGTTTTTCGGCAAGTTATGGTACTGGGTCAGAGTCTCTAAAAATAACTGTAGGTTTATTTATATCATCTTTGCAAACTGTTATTTCAATACGTGTATGTATAAGTATTTAATCCTCAAATTCGTTTCTATACCTATAATAAAGGAGTAGAGGGCCAAAAGTCTGTATAGGGTAGGGTGGGTGGTCGACAGTGAACCAGTGGTACACAATGAACCGCGCTACTAACTCAGAAATGCGACGCCTCCGCCGTAAATCGCTGCAAACAAGCTTCATCAGAAGCTTGTTTAAATTGGGAGATAAAATCGCGTCTTGATAGACCCGATTCTATCTCCCCAGTTGCCAGTGAGCTAGCGCTGCATACGCCAGTGCATGTTGGAGTTTTGTATTATTCAGAAAATGAAACTCGGAAATACCTTTTCGTTATTCAAGATGGCAGCTTGATCTCTCCATGCTACACGATCTCATATAAAACGGGGGTCTCTCCAGACCATTCCATTTAAACAAGACTCTTTTAAAGACAACTCATTTGTCAAATATGATAAGCAGGTAGTTAAGCGGTTTTGAAGGAACAGATGAAAGAACATGCATAGGTACTTACCAGTGAAAAGCATAACCCTTCCTTTGCTTTGACGTAGTCAGGTAGGGTAGGCCTTTTATGCTTTTAGTTTAGAAGGTTACAGCACCAAAACAGATTTTGACTTTAATCCGTAAGTATGGATTATATGTATTAGCCTTTTATGTTAGGGTACTCGTGGTCCAGGTTGATGACGATGGAGATCAAAAGAGGGTAGCGATTTCTTCCGAAGTGTGCGTATACTGACAGAGGAACAAAGCGGGTGTCTCACCTTCATCCCTTCCCCGCGGAATAAACTTATCGATATCGTCCACGTTATCGACATTTAGCCAATGCGCGCCATCAATGCTCTGGCTGTACTGCGACCCGTTATCGACCTTGGTTTGACAAGGGCTGCAGAGTTTCCGGAGTTCGGTAATATTGCTCACAGCTTCAGGGAGAACTGGACCGTATTGCTCCACTACTAGGGTTTCGAACTAGGGGAAATAGGTATAATTTGTACTTCTTAGCTTAGAGGATGTAGAAATATGTAAACTATAAATAATAGAAGAAATTTGGTCACATTTTAACTGACTTAAAAAAGGAGGTGGTTTCTCAATTCGACCGTATATTTTTATGTATGTTCGTGGATAAGTTTTTCGTTTCTGAACCGATGTTGATGATTCTTTTTTGCTTGGTAGAGTATACTTCCGAGTCCCATTAAAATTTCATCGAATTTGGTCCAGCAGTTTTTGAGTTACACTCCAATAACTGCAAAGTGTTTCGCCTATCTTGATTATATCACCACTCTCAGAAGTATACTCTATCAAACAAAAACGACACATCAAAAACGGTTCGGAAACGACGAAGTTATCCGCGAATACACTTAAAAAACATATATACTTATGTACATACGGTCGAGTTAAAGAAAGCTCCTCCTTTTTTGAAGGCGGTTAAAAGTGTGAAATAACTTGTCGAAGTCGGTACCATGCGCAGAATATTTTGATAATAGGTACTTTTGAGCTATCATGGTACAGACTTCAACAAGTTATTTCACACTTTTTAGTGTTGAAGTCGTTTCAGCCTTTTGGTAAAAAAAAATATGTTACTGTGACGAGACGAGTAACGGCCGTTTTCAATAACCTATCTATCGCCGGTTTACTTTACTAGAGATAGATATTTGAAACTGTTTGTATGGACGTTATGTCAAATTTCTATCCGTAGTAAGGAAAACTATGGATAGATAGAATATTGAAAACGGCCGTAAGTCGCTCGCCTTAGATGTAACGTCACACGTGTCTTTAACCACTTACGGCCGGTCCCAATAACCTATCTATCGTCGGTTTACCTTACTAGAGTTAGATATTTGACACTATTTGTATGGAAGTTATGTCAAATTGCTATCGGTAGTAGGGAAAACCGTGGATAGATAGATTATTGGGATCCTCCATTAGTGCTATTAAAAAATGACTACGCTTACGCTACGACTACGCTTGTAGTTGTCACCCTGAGATTTAAGATAAATCTATTGCCCTTCAACGAAACACAGTAAAGCCCATCACACACGATGAAGATACTATAAAATATATATTATCTTAGAGCAGATTCGGACATATCGCTCACCATATAATTCAATGAGCAACCACATACTATAATAGTTAACCTTAGAGTATGCTGTATGTATAGCTTAAGATGCCACCGATAATCTAAAGGCATGTTAACATACGCTAAGACTACTGCAGATAATGACGACATCTTAAGATAGTGTCCGATACTGATCTTAAGATCAAATACAGGTGTTGACAAAACCGTTGCAGTAAATGGACGTCTGGTCTTCAGTTACCGAACAAATGTATAATTTTCACAATAAAAACTAATAAAGCTTCACATTATCTTAGGCACCTATTTTGTTTCGAACCTGTAGACATATTTTTATAAATAAAAATGAAACTAACGTACGACTTACGCGAATCAACTTGGTCAAACAAAGGAAATCATCGAAAAAGTGAGACTTTGTGTGATCTACTAACCGAACTAGCGGAATGACAATTTTATCATATTAGATTTTTTTTTAATTTCTATGGGCCTAACCTCCATAGGTTTTTCTAGATTGTAGGTACTACGTATAGATCAATCAAACTAGGTAACTACTAAATCGATGTTAGTATTCTTGATGAAATAAGGCTATGTTATATTATTAGACTAGCTGCAGCCGCGACTTCGTTCGCGTGGCCCTTTAATTAATGCTTTCAGTATAAACCCAATCAAAATTGGTCCAGCCTTTTCAGAAATTACCCAGATTATAGAGGCAGACAGACAAATAATTAAAAAACTAGTAAGTATCGTGCAAATAAGCATATGAATGTAAGTAAAAGCTGTTTTTTTCTGAAAGATCTTTGTAAAGTTTAAATTCACCACGGTGTTTCCTGTGTTTTATGTGATCTATCCAGATTCTTCGTTTTTTACTTTTAGCTAGTATGACGGTTATATCATATTCACAGTCCCAATCATCATCTGAGGAACTGTCCAACAGGTCTAGCAACAAAATACGTTTCAACGCAAAATAAAAAATATGACCACTCTGTATATTACAGTGTGAACGATCGAGACGTGCGGCCCCCGAGACGGACTCCGATAGAATGTACGCTTGCTATATATTATAATATCTGCGCCGTGTGTGGTGGGTTAAGTTAACATAACTTTTACATTCGACGCTATAATATATATTATCTTAGTCGTGTGTGATGGGCTTAATGCTTGCACACTACACTACTGCTTCTCGGCTGAATAACTGTCAAAATCGCGATACTTCCCCAGGTGGACTCTGCAAAAGTACTACCACTACCACAGTAATACTATCTATATATCTATCAATATTGTGCCACCAAAAACTATAGTTTGTAGTGGCTAGTGTGTATGGTGTAGTATACTACATCAGAACATTGCGTTAGAAAGAGAGAAACATATATTTCCCTATGAGAGGAGATGAAGTAGACGACATTCGAAAAAAGGCGCGCATTAGCGCCTATTTGGTATTCTTGTATTCTGAAAATGAGTTTTCCATTAGTGCGCGTTTTAGATTCGTCTTCTAGTAGCAAAGCTGGTGTTTCACTTTCTTCCCATTTGTCACCTATTTTCGTTTATCTTGAGGTTCAATGATTATATGGTTACTAGACGGAAAATATTAGTCGATTCCGTTTAAATAATTCGTCTTTCATCTGGTTAGTGTTTTTTTCTTCAATACATACATGGTTCCTGTCATTATTGAATAAAATTGTTTGTTTACTTTGACAGCTTGAAGTTGTAAATCTTGTATTTTTGCTTTTTCTAAAGAGCTTCTTTTGTATAATATGCCGATTTCACTGGCTATATTGAAATATTTTTGAATTCAACTTTCGAGTTCCGTATTTGTATATAAACGAACGCTTTTGACTTTTCCAGGGATAACTACTTCAGATTTGAAAGGAAAATATTGATTATAAAATATACTACGAGGGTCATTTGAAAAGTTCTTAGCCTAACATGTTTAAAGTCATTGTTTTTTTATATAACTACCCTCATTTTGTAGTTACATTATTTAGCAACAAGTATGCACAGTTTAGTTTATTCACAGTAACTCATTGTTCGTTTACACGTGATACCGTAAGTCAAGTCAGAGCTATTTTTGAAAATGGATAAAAATGAACATCGTGCAGTGATAAAATACCTGAATTTGAAAGGTTTAACTCAAAAAGCTATACATGAAGACATGTCTGCTACTTTGGGTGAGTCCGCTCCTTCGTATGCGACTGTTAAAAACTGGGTGGCAGAGTTTAAACGTGGTCGTGAGACCATTCAAGATGAGCCACGTAGTGGCCGGCCTTCGACTGCTTCCACTAATCGAAACAAAGAAAAAATCTGTGATTTAATTTTATCTGATCGAAGATTGACTGTCGAGGAGATAGCTAAGACTGTAGGCATCTCATCTGAGCGAACACATCATATAATTACTACTGAACTTGGATTCTCGGTGTCTGCGCGGTGGGTACCGCGACTGCTTTCAGTGGAACAAGAACGCAACCGATTCACAACTTCTCGCGACTGTTTAGAGTTATATGAAGCTGACCCAATAGAATTTGTTGAAAGATTTATAACCATGGATGAAACCTGGGTTCAC
This sequence comes from Selenia dentaria, assembly GCA_917880725.1. Classification (NCBI taxonomy): domain Eukaryota; kingdom Metazoa; phylum Arthropoda; class Insecta; order Lepidoptera; family Geometridae; genus Selenia; species Selenia dentaria. The sequence continues at coordinate 27,451,754 of OU862893.1, forward strand.
CACAATACACCCGATACAAAAGAACAGTCGAAACAATGGAAAAGAGCAGGATCGCCCACCCCAAAGAAGGCAAAGGTGGTTTTATCGGCGGGCAAAGTCATGGCATCCGTTTTTTGGGATGCAAAGGGTATAATTCTCGTGGATTATTTAAAAAACGGTGAAACAATAAACTCCGATTACTATTGCAACCTGTTGCGTCGTTTGAGAGAAGAAATCAAAGAAAAACGTCCAGGTTTATTGAGAAGAAAAGTCTTGTTTCATCAGGACAATGCGCGCGTTCACACCTCTGTGCAATCCATGGCAGAAATCCATCAATGTGTTTTCGAATTGTTACCTCATACCCCATATTCACCGGATTTAGCACCGTCCGACTTATCTGTTCCCAAAGCTGAAAAAATTTTGGGTTGGCTTTAGAATCGTGACCCCTGAATTTGGTGAAACAAAAACTGTGGGTGGGTTGAAGAGGTTTGTATAAAGCGTATTTACAACATTTTAGCTGCCGGAGACACGCCAAAATAGTCTAAATAGTTTTTTAAAGTTTCAATAAAACACCGTAATTTTGATAGTGACAGGTGACATAAATGACATTAATGCGTAAAACGAAACGTTTCTAGGTAACTTTTAGCCTTTTTTGACATGTACGTTGTATGTAAGTTCTTGAAACGGAACGCAAACATCGAAGATAGCGTAATGTCACTGTCGGAATACTCGCGTCATTCCGTTACTTCCGAGTGTACGTGAATGTTATCTCCTGTTTTTCTGCGCTTTCTTTTGATATCTCAACGACTTTGCTACGATTTTGGACTCCGATTTTGCTGCTTTACTGTACGACACCTGCTTGCTCACTGGACACTGCGATTGTCTTATGAATTGGCAATGTCACTTGTCTGTGACAAACCTATAGGTTAGGTTAGGTTTGAACTGTGACCCACCAGGCGCTTCATCAAACTACTTTTGTTCCAAATTTGTGCACAATAGTATATCAGTAGCTATCTAATGAATTGGCAAAGTCACTTGTCTGTGACATACCTATAGGTTAGTTATAGTTAGTTAGAATAGGTCGAAGTCAGTGACAGAACCGACTCATAGCACCCCGATTTCAAGCAGTCTTGTCGGATTGCAGAGCCGACGCGGGGGTGGTAGTAGATCGAAATGCAGTACTTAACCTCAAAATACTTAAACAAACATAACTCGAAAACTAATGGTCGCCGGCGGGTGGGGTTTGCGGGGGGGCACTACTCTAGACTTTTAGACCAGACCTTGTAAAAAGTGCTTTCTGTCTAAAAGTGCTCTCCGTCTGAAAGTGTTCTCCGTCTAAAGGTGCTCTCCGTCTAAAAGTGCTCTCCATCTAAAAGTGCTCTCCGTTTTAAGTCAATTTGTGTCAACTGTATTTTATTCTCAAGTGTCCTTCTCGGTAGTCCAAAGTGAAGTTTTTGTGATCCTCGTCCGAGGCCTTTATAAACAACAATACCAATCTTCTGTAATGAGTAAGACGTGACGTCCCTCTTCAGGTTTCGAGGAGGCTATTTGACTGATCGATTCATATATTCATTGATATATAGTGGTGAAGAAGGTTTGTACTCCATCATCTGGATCTAAAGTTACGTATTGGTTTCTCTTGTCCTCCGCAGCTCTTATGTGTACAATAAACTGCCCTTTATGTCTTGTGTGCGTGACCCATCAACCGCCCCCTTTAATAACTTTTACCTAACCATAAAACAGTTCGTCAGTTCTCCACTACCTACAAACTGTAAAATTCCGTGTTTGTGATTTTATATTTCTAACTTGTATGTATATACTTTGTGCTATTATTTAATTTATTTTATTTCTATTTGTAATTAAAAGGTAATTAGGGTATAACTCTATCCGTGCTACTAATAAACTCGATATAAATATTTATACTAACTATAACGTTCGAATTGTCAATTTTAATACTAATAAATGCGGAATAAGTTGAAGTCGGGATAGCTTCGACATAAATTAACTGTCAAACGCTACATCGACCCCGACCCTAGTATAAGCTCGCTATAAACATAGCATAAGTAATATGATGAAATTTGGTAGGTGGATAGATGAGACAAGGCAGATTTACACATGGAACACTTTTCATTATCATCATCTTCCATCACCACGCAGGTAAAAACGAGGGGTGAAACTAGTACCTACATTCATATTTTTTTTTTTAAATGAAATTTCACTCCAGAGACCCCAGGGATCGTGCCTATTTTTAACTTTAAGATTTTTGACAACTTAAAAATACTTAAATTTATAACATACAACAAAATACATACATGAGGAACGTATCAATTTTTTTTTATAGTAATATTCTTGCTTTTGTTATTGGACTTTTTTTTTCACATTCATATATTAACAATTAACACTCGTTAAATTTTAATATGGAAACGTAGTACTGTTTTTTATGCTGTGACATTATCGCCAATTTTACCGGCAATGAAATGCGCTTTGCCGTTTACGGTTCATATAAAAAAAAATATACAAAACGCGATATTTATCATAATAATTAGCGCGTTGTTTAAGACGATGATGTGCATTGACGTTGAACCTTGACGCGGTTGATCCATTAAATCAGACAGATTAGCCAAGGAATTGCGACGTTGCCATTCCGTCATTTCGAAATATAGATGATATAGTTATGTCATTATTATAACGCATTTATTGGTAAGAAACTATCTTGGGACTATAGCAACCTTATGCTTAGAATATGTATATCAAGAACAACGATGAAATAAGATACTTAGCTATAAGGATTTCTTATTTAGTAACACTGTATATCTAGTTTATTTTGTTCTTTTTACCCTATTTTAAGTGATACATTTTTAATTTTCTATTAGCTTAGGTACTATTCTTAACAATTTACTTTATTGTCTGTGAATTGTGAATCCCTAAGCCAGGTAACACGACAATTGGTACCTACTTAATATGTAAACAATAAAATTTGAATCCTAGAATAATTAAAATAGGAGATAAGTAAGTAGATAATCAAGTAAAACGAATCATCCAAACATAGTAACACACAATACCTAGTATGAAATGAAATGTATCGTATCAGTATTGATTGCGCACAGTTTCCCGCCAAAACGCAAACTTTACTCATCGTAACGAGCAAACCTACAAAGAGGGCGGCGTCTGAGCACGGATGAAGTCACCGATTTTGTGACTCAGCCCGTCTCATTCTCCATTGAGTATACTCGTGCTCCGCTAGACCGAACTCATCTATTAATTTGGAAGTCATTACAGTCAGAGTCTAGACTCATATTTTGACATTATGAAGTACCAGCTGAACCGCCAGCGGCTTCGCTCGCTTGTCCGAGACCGCTAGACTGATGTTTCACCTTCGTGGTGAAGGCGGAATCTCTTCTCGGAAGCTCTACCACAGTCGGCTGAACAACAAAGATGGATGACACGCCGATTCTATCGCCAAGCACGTCTAGTATATCGAGCTGTCAAATCAAAATATTTGCGCGCAGACACGCACACAACGTCAGCTCGCGCTCGCGCGCGGCTCCGGGGAGTTCTTGCAATGTTAAGATTTTATTATTTTGTACCTTTTAAAATCTACCATCTTACGAGTATTTTTATGCTATAGGCTTATGTCATAATCAGATACGTTCCAGGATGGTTTTTGTTAGTGATATTCCAGTAACTGGAACCATAATATGGAAAGAGACTCAATCTCGAGTGTCCAAAGTCAGTATGTGCCATTGTTTTAAGAGTTTTACATTTTCTTTATTATCCAATAGGTTTTTGGCGAGGTCGTGTTTAGATATATAGATTTGTGTCTTGTTCAGTCGTTCTTTGTATTTGAAGCTATTGTTGCTGATTTCCTGCTTTACTGTTGAGATCTCCAGCCAGGTGTTCATGTATTTCAGTGTTTCTTACAAACCAGTGAGCACTTGAAAACTGTTCGCAGAGAGCCAGGTTTTGGAATCTCTGGAGAATCTCAATGTTGGAGATACTAGCAGAGCCCTAAAGCTCTATTCCATACTAGATGGGCTTTATGATAGCTTTATACAACAGTAATTTATTGCTAAGTGATAGCCTTGGCTGATTTTATGCTATCACTGGTTGGTAGAACCTTGTCATCAATACAAACGCTTGGACAAGCGCCTTTTCGAATTGTGAAGGTGACATGTACCGATTTGGTCACGCTGGGTTTGATTCGCCACTTCTGTAACCAGGTGTCTATTTTATTTAGTTGTTCTTGGAGTTTCAGTGAAGCTAAGCGTGGGCCCTTGTCACTTGCTAGGCAGGCAGTGTCATCAGCATATGTTGCTGTAACAACATTTTTTTGTTTCTGGAAGGTCTGCCGTGTATATGGAGTACAGCACTGATCCAAGTACCAATCCCTGTGGTACTGAGGCTCAAAGCCTCAGTTGTAGTAGTTGTAGTCTTCGCCATACTTTACTTGAAATTGTCTTTGATCCAAGTATGACTAGGATCGTGAATTTGGCAAGAGGGTCTTTAGTTTATAGAGGAGTCCTTTGTGCCAGAGTCTGTCAAATGCTTGTTGGATATCCAGAAATACAGCTAAGCAGTATTCTTCTTTCTCTAAAGACTGTCTGATTTTGTGGACAATTTGATGGACTTGTTCTACTGTTGCTTGTTTTTCCCTAAATCCAAACTGGTATTCGGATCGGGAATGATTTTGTTTTCATCAAGTACAGGTTTAAGTCTTTTGAGTAGGGTCTTTTCAAAAACTTTAGATAGTACAGATAGGAGACTTATTGGCCTGTACGAGCTAGGATCTGTTGTTGGCTTGAGATTTTCCACAGTGTTTTGTTTTCCAAGAACAGAATGGTACGTTTGAGTTCTCTTGGAGTTACCAGAGCAAGCGGTGCAGCTATCACCACCGCATTGTTGAGATAGCAATACATTTGCTGAATACCTACAACACGAAAACAGTAATCGGTTGGCAATTTTTGGCGGGCACTGGGCATGTTACGATTATACCCCGCGGAATAACATATTATACTTAGGTACTACACTATACTTATACTAACATATTCCATCATCAGCCATCACTACGGGGATGAAACTATTTGCATGTCAGATTGATGAAATATGCTAGGACGACTTTAATAACACTAAGAAGTCAATTGTATCTTATTTCTTGCAAATAACTTATTATCATTTACGGTTTTCTCACAGGAAATCGAACTCCTACGTTTACTAGACTTAACAGTCAAAAAAAATTGCTCTACAGACCTGAGTGGGGGCTTCGGGACCTTCAGCTAGCTGCACAAAAGACTCCACCTCGGGAGTGATGTAACAACATCGGTTCACCATTGACTTCTCTTTGACCCCATGTCTCGAATGCGGTGATAATACTTCTTCGATGTCCGTGCCATTTTTACTTCTGTCTCTCAGTGTTCGTATTCTGGCTGGAAGTAGTAAAAATTATATGTAGGTAAGTATACAATTTTCTTTCCCAAATAAGACAATATAATTCAATACAATTGCACCTATTTATTACAGATCGCGGCACGTAAGTTGAACTATGCGCAGAACACATTTTTGGGTCTCAATCTAAGTGCGGTGCGAGAGGCCATGCGTAACCATAGCAACGCGGCGACGTTTGCAGCCAAACAATCACACTCCGCATCCCGCTGCCCGCATGCGCTCTGGTATACAATCGCGCAAAAAGGTTTCAGTTCTTCGAAATTTATGTATCTGTCAAATGTGTGATCATTAAATTGAATTCAAGAAAATGACAAAAACACAACCAACTTTAAGGAGGCAGGCGAGTGGAATTGTTTTTTACGTATCTACCTGTATAATTATTTTTAAGAGAAAAACACATTAATGATTAAACTAATTAAACTATAGCGTCAATGCAATCGAAGAAGCTTACCTCATGCACCTCATCAATAATATGGCGGAAAAATGTATAACCCAGTCGGAGATTCTGATAGCAGCGATTCTGAATTGGATTCTTCAACTGACACAGAAGATGAAATCGCAAATTTTTGCCCAAGTTCAAGAAAATCACTTAAAAATTATGTAAAAGGTGTTATGCCCATAAATACCTAATAGTGATTAAGATTAGTATTCCTATTTGTTCTTATTAATAATACCTACTGATTACTTCCCACAACACTTTGTTCGAGTTATACAATGATTTGAAAGGAAATCCGAGGTTATTTTTATGAAATTTGATGTTTGGTTTAACATGCGTTTCGTTTTTAACCACCGCAGAGTAAGTCTATCACATTTGTCCATAACTGTACCAATTTTGGTTCAACTTACGTGCCTCGACCTATAATAGTGGTTTTTCAGAGCCCGTACACCACTTAAATTAGGAGCAACAAATTGGCATTCAGAAAGCTTATAATCGTGGCCATCTTAGAAAGCAATATGTAGGTGGGTACACTATCAGCGCAAGAGATAGAAATGCGCGGAAGAAGCCAGGTTCCGAATGATGAGGCGTGCCTTATAAATAAGTGACCTACAGTGCAATTACGTATCTCAGTTACAATCAAGTTGATTGAAATCTTGAAAAATGGCGGCTCTATGTCAGTTTTGACAACTCCGGTAAGCAAAAGTCTTAGTACCTAAGTTGATCACGGCTGACAAAATTGTCAGAGAGCCGCCAATTTTATCTTTTTACTTCAATCAACATTTGATTGCAACTGAGATAGGTACCTGCTTATCCCTGCTGAATAACACCCCGGGCATTACATACAACGAAAACGTGACACACCGTGATAGTAACTTACAATCCAAGAAGCTCAGATAATGCTATATCATTACTAATATTAATATAAGTACCTAATAATATAACATAATAATACAGACTAGATACTATAAAAAAAACTAGATAATGCTAATATATAGTAGCAATAAGACATTCTTTTGATAAAAAAATTATAGATTTAATTTTTTTGTACTTATAATTTCTATTTGGTGTCAAATTGTCAATAAAGTGTATTTGTAATAATGTTCATCAGACTGTAAACGATCGTCAAACTAATTATCGTGATAAAACACAATCATTACAGTCGTAACAAATATATTTTTTTTCATGAATAAACTGGAAGTAACCTTAAAAAAAGAAACGAAAATTCACGAACACTCGATAAAACAAACCTGTGTTAAGTACGTTATATGACCTAACTAGCTTGTGCCCGCGACTACTTACTTATCTGCGCACGATTAGTAGGTACTTCGAGTAGGTAGCTTATTATCTTCTCCAAGGGTATATCTATCTTTATACAAAAATTTCATAAAATAATGTACATGGTCAAGCGCAATTGCTATAATAGTATTATATGAGTAAATTTAAATACTTAGTATATCAATCAGTAAATATTTATAAAATACAGGACTTATGTACATACAAATATAAAATTAATCACCATGGAAAAAAACTGACATTACATTTTATCACCCTTGACGGTATTTGTGTTACATTTCGTCATCCTTGATTTCGCCGAGCACGTCTAGTGCATAGTATAAAGATGGAACAGTATGGAAACTAAGCCTAGTTAAGCGTCTACTAAGCTAGTTAGGACAACAGTCGTTAGGCTATGTCGAGGGCCTTCGGGCGGACTGAAAACTTCGACATGGGTTGGCCACTAACCTATCCACCAATCCACACCGGGCCCGCGTGGTGGATTATGGCCCAACTCCTCTCTCTGAGAGGAAGGCTCGAGCCCCAGCAGAGGGAATTAAGTGGGCTGATTATTATATGATTTATGATAAAACATAGATCTAACGTTCTCGCAACATAAACTAAGCCGTTTACATCAGTGACATCACTTAACGATGTAATGATTTTATATTTTGAAGACATCTGCGTAAGTTTAAACGTGCAGAAAGTGCTCAATTCGACTGTATGTTTTTTTGTTTGTTGCCTCATAACTTTCGATAGAATAAACCGATTCTCAAAATTCATTTTTTGTTTGAAATCTGGTACAATTTTAAAAATTTTATACGTTAGTTATTGGAGTGTAACTCAAAAACTACTGGACCGAATTTGATAAAATTTAAATGGAACCACACGGGAAGCACCAGCTTTTAAACAAAAAAATAATTTTCATTTAATAAAATCGGTCCACCCAATCGAAAGTTATGAGGTAAAGAACTAAAAAATAATTTTAAAAAACCGCAGTCCAATTGAGTACCTCCGACTTTTTTGGAAGTTTGTAGAAAACAGCCGTTGTCGTCGACTATACGCTTCCATATAAAAAAGTAGAAACACTGACCTAGCTAAAATCTTGCGTTCACTCATTTGTTTCCTTTTTGTCACATCACTATTCACTTATACTAAAATTTATGTCTATGTCTACTAGTCCCCGCGTATCATTAAATTACATATTGTGTTTTCTTTCTTTTACAAAATGTATTTGAGTGAAAATAAAAGCTTATTCGTGTCATCAATTACTGTGTGATAAGAAACTCTGTATTTACTGTCTGTCTCTGTCAACTAATAAACAAATAAATACACAAATAAATAAATAAATAAATAACTACAAATAACGCTAAAAACGCTCACAAGGGGCGTTCGAATCGGGAATCTGTGGGTGAAAATTTCATTTATGTCTCTTTTTGTTCAGCGTTCGGAAAGCTAAAAAAAGACAAAAAGTGCAATTTTTGACCCACGTCCGGAGCATGGTTATTTGTGATCGTTTTTGGACAGCATAATCATGCGATTTTAGGTCTTATGCTCAGTTGAGCGTTCGATTAGGGTGTGGGCAAAAGTGGAAAAAATAACGTTTTTGAGCTTTACGAACGCTTTAACAAAAGAGGCATCAATAACAACGCCACCAATGCCCTCATAAGCTAAACGAACGCACCTTTAGTGAGCTCCGTATTGCGACAGCTATGCAGGTAAGATGGCAGCAAACTAGTTTTTATAAACAGACATGAACCGATCGTTCATGTACCTCGGCAGAGGGGACCGCCTACGGTTGGCAGTTCCAGTTCTTGATGTTCTAAGGTACAGCCAATAATCCGTACACATCACAGACTAAATAGAAATTGCACAAAGCCTCGTTTGCATGTTCCAGTGTCCAGTATAGATATATTTTGCGTTAAACATGTACATCAATAATAAGCTGTATAATACTGGCTGTGCACTATCAATACGGACCGATTTTGTACATGCATTACAACGCCGGAAAGAACAGCCGACCATGTATATCAAATCCATGTTCACTGTTATTGGCCGTGCACTATTGGCTATACTTTATTATGGTTGGCTGTGCTTTATTATGGTTGTACATTATTGCCTCCCGTTTGCTCGAACCACGAGGTACCGTCGCGTATTTAACTCACATACCTATCAAAGAAATACGTATCTAATTTAAATGAAATTGGTAGGAAGAAATGGAAGCCCCTATACAGCGGAACGTCAGACTACTAATAGAATAATATGCAGAGCTACCTTGTTCAAATCTAAGCTCTTTACCATTTAAAATGTAGCTTACCATCGCTATAGTTTTGCTTCGACTCCCTGCCTAATTTACGCTGGTTTCTGTTCATTTTATTATTTCAAAAAACATATTTAAATATTTTACAGTAAATTTAGATTACGGACATTTGACCCAATTTGACCATAGAATCATAGATTAATCAGACCATATATACAATTTTCTCTATGAATCAGACTATATCTAAAGATAGATGGAAATCACAAAGCAAAGAACGGAACGTTAGCGGGAAGTTTAATTTTTTCAGTGCTATCCACTTTGACGGATCTTAGTCGCACGCTCGTCTTCACGTGTGACATTAGTGACGTGGAAGACGAATGCGCCGGTATAGATATCGATAAATAGGGATGCGCTGTTTGATATCGAGGTACTAAGAAGCGTTCCTATCTAATCTGCTAAAATATTGTTAAGTAAACCAGGGTTTATGAAATTAAAAATCAAGTTTAAGATAATTAATTCCATATATTGAAGAAAACATTCTAAAATAACAAAGATTATAATTTATTAAGAGCGATCCGTTTATAGTGCAGTATCTTTGGTGTTTGTACTTGGGTCTGCACTGCACTGTATGAATCCTGAATTTGTAGCAGCATGGTCTTCACATAGTCTATAGTCAACTCCAAATTTGAGTTTTCCATTGCAACTCTCATTGTTTGAACATATTTCGTTAAGCCTTGTAGCTTCAACATAAGTCTGCAGCAGTTGTTTAGACTTTTATCTTCAAAAGCTGACCTTAAAACTTACCATGACTCCTTTGCCATTTTTGCATATCTCACGTCAATCAGGCAATGTGATTATATCATCAAACATATCCTCGCTCTTGCTTTTTAGTCTCTCTTTATGCCTTATCAGAATTCACCAGTGTCGTATGAGTATATTCCCCCAGGTCACCATGGATAAGATACAACTCGATCATGAATTTCCGTGTATTGTTTCCATCTAATTTCTCAATGTATGTTAAACTCATACCGGTATCGTGTGCTGGCTGCGATCTCTTTAGTCGTTTGCCGCTCGAAGTTGTGCTTGCAACTTTACCTTCTGTAGTCATAGTACTGTTTACACCCGAACTTCATGAAACATCGAAGACACATTACCTGAGCGGGATTGAGTATCTTTGCTGACCAACAACGTACAATGTAGTTACACAACATTTGTGTATAAACATATATTATAGGAATAGAAACACGATAATTAAATATATAATTTAGCGATTGCTTTGCCCGCGCCACAAAACTGCGAGAATTTTTGAGGTCCAAATTGTCGGCGCAACAATTGTTGCGAGTAAATGTCATTCGCGTTTTTCTTTTGTTTATTTTTTAAAGTCATCCCAATGTTTAAACCATAGAGTTTAATTCTTTAGCGTAATATATTTTCTTTCTATGGCAACACTACACACGGACATGTTCTATCTGTGAACTTAAAAAAAATATATATAATCAATGTTTATATTTTCATCTGTGTTTGGCGGTGAAGTTATGTTTTGTGCTATAGTTTTTAGTGAATTAATAGGGTTAAACTCATGATTTTACATTTTCATGAAATATCACTGTAAAGACTAAATACAGTGTTACAAAGTGAAACTATGTCGTGTTGTGATGTGTTTTGTCCATTAAGAACAACTAAAGGAAGAATAAAAGATCCAGAATTATCATTTCACACGTAAGTCTTTGTGGGCGTTTTTATTCTTAAATAACCAATTTTAAAGCAAAATATTAATGTGGCTTCAGGAATATATATTTTTTTCGTCATATCACTTCCACTTGGTAGTAAACAGTTATGGTTTTAAAGCTTTAATTTAAGTACATCAAAAGCATTGTTTTACGCCTCGCTGCTAGTGATGTACCACAACAATACAAAAGTTTGTGTATAAATATGGTCGACTAGCTGACCCGCCAGCAGCTTCGCTCCCTTGGTCTTGGTGTAGTAGAAGCGCTGTTTTGGAACCTCGAGCTCATGGGTTCGATCCCGGGTTGGACAGTTATTGGGGTTTTCGGAGAAAGAAATATTTTCTCAATAACAGTTCGGAGACTGGAACAGTGCCCCGTAGGTAGCAATAGACTCTCCCCCTGTTACATGATCATACGACCAAAAACATATTGTTAGAGGATTATATAGGCAAAAGTATCGATTCACTCAAGACCGCTAGACTGATGTTACCGCATTGCGGTTTCACCTCCGTGGCGATGATAAGGAAAGTTTCCTATTAAAATACTACTGCTGACCCCTTCAAGGGTACATAGGCGAAACTATTTTAAAAATGACATGTAAGCATAGAATTATTACCTATAGAAGGAAGGTTTCCTTCAAACCTCTTGTCAAAACGCGCACTACAAATTCGCTATGTGTTATTTACATGCCTCGTCACGCACACAGACGCAAACACTATATGCCCAGATAAAACTGTTTTACCCTAAAACTTGGTTAATTGGTAAAATATTTCTGAAAAACATATTTAAACAATATTTTTTATAATAAATATAGTTTAAAAGTTCATTTACACATACTTTATACCTAAAGCTCATATTTTAATTTATCTATGTATGTACCTACCTACAAAAAACTGTAACTAGAATGGCGTAAAAATACCCCAATCTGGCAACACTGGGTGTGGGCAAAAGTGGCAAGTGGCAAAAATAACGATTTGAGCTTTACGAAAGCTTTAACAAAAGAGCCATCAAGGACAACGCCACCAATGCCCTCATAAGCAAAGAGAATATAACGCTACGCTAGCTCATAAGCTGAACAACGGGGGTTTCTCTTTCTTACTGTCCTGTGGTCCTGTGGGCTGAAAAAGATGTTGTCTATTGGTTGTGTTGGTTGTGCGACCACGCATTATTTACCACAGTGATCTATGTTCTATTAAACGGTGGCTTCGTTCTCTTCATTTGAGAGCAAAGAGTTTGCATAATCTCATATCGTTGTCTAATCATCATTTGTTTTAGATTTGTCATTGATTGACGGGCGTATGTCAAAGGTGAAAATTATTATGAGCTAAATTACTATATTTAATTATTGTGTTTCTATTTCTCACTCAAATTTGGAGTTGACTATAGACTATGTGAAGACCATGCTGCTACAAATTCAGGATTCATACAGTTCAGTGCAGACCCAAGTACAAACACCAAAGATACTGCACTATTAACGGATAAATAATACAAAGCAAGAAATCTCTACAGAAAAAGACTCTCGTTATTGAATATTTTAATTTAATATAGTTATGATATGATAAAATTAAAGTTAAAAAATGATTATTTATTTAAACATTTACGTAAATAAACCTTGTATTAAAACCCCTTGTATTAAGGTATTACTTGATACCTATTAGCCCAGATGTTCTTCAATACTCTTTCATTATTAATTCTTTTATTATATTATCTTTTCAACGCATGGAACAAGTGTTTAACTTGTTCCATGCGTTGAAAAACATTACTGATATCTGTTTCACATAATCATGACTAATATGTACGTATTTACAATTATTTAACTCATATTAATTTATAGTTAGGTACTTACCTAAATAACAAAACGAAAATGTATGATTAGAAATTGTAATCATGCATCTCAAAAAACATAAGTGCGTTCAATATGTAAGGTAAACAATATGTATTACACATATTTTAATTATTAATAATTTATAATCTTTGTTATTTTAGAATGTGTTCTTCAATAAATGGATTAAATTTTCTTAAACTTGATTTGTAATTTCATAAACCCTGATTTACTGAACAATATTTTAATAGATTACATAGGAACGCTTATTGCTACCTCGATATCAAACAGCACATCCCTATTTATCGATATCGATATCGATACCCGCAAGCTCGTCTTCCACGTCATTAATGTCACACATGGAAGACGAGCGCACGACTATAATCCGTCAAACTTCCCGCTAACGTTCCGTTGTTTGCTTTAGTGATTGCCATCTATCTTTAGATATATTCTGATTTTATCTATGATTTCCAGTATTATAAAGTAATTATCTATGTATGTGATGATACCATAGGTGCGTTCTGTTATATATACTATATGCACACCTTTCTGCTAACTCCCTGCTTTTTCCGCCTAATCATCATTTCATATGTCGTATTGCCTCAGACACCCATCCATCCAGTCAGTCTTCATCCAACTTCCAAATCCGACGGTTGTTTTGTATTTTATTTCTTTTTAAAAAAAAGGCTCAACCCCGAAGTCTCATAACATTTGGTAGCAGCGTAAAGGGATTTTAAAAAGTCCCCGGTACCGTCTTCGTCCGTTTCAAGTATTACGCGAGTGAAATTTGTGTGTCGTGTGTGCGTGGAAGTGATAAACTTTACGGCGCATACCCGGATAATACAAATATAGTGTGCCGAGTGTTGGCCCGGGTCATCTACCTACATCGCAGTTCCGTGTAAGGCCCACTGCTGCGCACTGTCCGTGCTGTAGCCGGTCTTCTTCCGGAACAACTAATCATACCCACTGTCACGCACAACTTAGTGCTGTGACCGGTATTGACCATCCGACGAGCAACATGCCCCATCCGAATCGACGGCCCGACGTACGACACTTATCTACATCCAGCGTGGCTACATCTCACCTACCGAGCGAGAACTTTAAAGAAATGATCACGTTCCTTATCGCTCTGTCCGTATTCATGTGAGTGATTCTTGGTTATTGCGAATATCAAACTTTTACTGCTCTTAATATACACTTAATATACTTTAACCTTTTATTGTTTTAGCCATTGTTAATTATTATGTGTTTATTATGTGTATTGTAATTGCCGTGTAACTATTACTGTCGTCTACTGTTATTGTCGTGTATTATTATTATTCTGTACTATTTTATTTTTAGAATTTGATTAAATTAACGTAAAATGTCTGAGAGTAGAGCTCCAAGTCCGAAATTCTAAAAACCGGAAAAAGCCGTTACCGATATGGAGGACGATGGTTTTTGCCCTCCTTCTGGCCCTACTCTAAGATCTTAAAAGAAAAATCATTCAGTAAATAAATTAGAACTACCAGAAAATTAAACCTTTCTACATTACTTAAATTTATAAAACTTTTTGACGGGTCCAGGGAAACATTGAACTCCTTTTTGGTAAAACTGCAACAATGCCTACGAACTAGGATCAGAAAATGATATACTATTCAAATATATTTTATGCCAACTGCAGGGCAAGGCGCAAACCGCCTGTTCTGTTAAAGAGTTTGGCAATTGGTTGCAACTCAAAGAATTTCTCAAAACCCAGTTCAGTGAAAGGAAACACTATACTTTTTTTTGCTCACAGACCTTCAAGAGTGTAAACAACAAATTAATGAATCCGTGAGCCAGTACGCTTTAAGAATAGAAATCCCCGAGATATACCCACCAGCGGGCCACTCTAGGCAAGAGGTCTTTCTTAAGTTGGGTGAGCTTCAACGCGTTACAGTCGGTGGTTTGGCAATATGCCACCATACGCTCGATGATAGGGGGGGGGGGGGGGGGGTTAAGTGTGGTTGAGCAGTTTCCTGCAACCAGAGAATAGGTAGGGAATAATTGATGGTAAATACCTGAGTTACGTGGGAGGTGTCGAGGAGCTCTGGGCCTGATGAGTGCTGGTGACCGTAAGTCCTAGGTGGAGTTGTCTTGCAGTCGACGGCGTGCTGAAGGAGCTGAACTTGGTTATAATGTTTGTATTGTTCCTTTGGGTTGTGCACTGGTTTACGCGGCGGGCTGAATGCGTGTGTACACACGTGCTGATTTAGGAGTGGTGTGTGGTCGGGCCGAACACACCCGACACACACACAAGGTCACTCGCGGCGAAGTCATTCGCGGTGACTCGTGCTGATAATAATGGCGGTGCCATGCGGTCGCTACGCGGAACGCAGCGGTACACGTCCGCCGGTCGCGAGTATAAAAGGGTGACTGTTTCCGCTTCCTTTTGCTGCTTGCTTGTCGCCTGACAGCTGCAGGACAGCGGCGGGGGAACGCGGGGGCGCGGGTGCGCGCCTTGAGGCGAAGCGGCAGTGGGGCACGCGGGCGCGGTGCGCGCCTTTAGGTGACGTCACGCTCTGGCGTGAACATATTCCCCACTCGGCAAAGGTGTGGTGTGGTGGTCAATCGACAGTCAGGTGGTCGTTCTTGATTTCCACCACTCGGGTGACGCCATCCCTTCATGGGTTCGTCTTGTGGCTCATGCGCCAGTGTAGAGGCGGCACCTGGTCGTCCACCATCAGTACCAGTTCCCCGACTTGAGGTGGGCTGGATCGGGGAGTCCGTTTGGAGCGTGTTTGGATGGTGTGAAGGTAGGGTCTGGACCAGGATCGCCAAAGGTGTTGGGATAAGGGTAGGACGAGCTTGAACCCTTTTGTGTGCAGAAATGGCTCGTCCTCTTACCGAATACTCAGGTAGGGCATTGAGCTGACGTTTTAAAAGGACATGACCCGCGGTGAGTAATTCAAATTCCGCGGGGTCAAAAAAAAGGTGGGCTGAGAGGGCGTGCATTGAGCATGGCTGCAATGCGCGCTAAAAGGGCTGAAAGTGTAGGTGCGTTATTGTTATTATTGGTTGCAAGAAAGTCTTGTATTTCCTTTAGTTCATTTCTAGCGCCTACATAAATTGTACCGCAATTATATCTAATTAACGCCGGTACACCGCGCCTAGAAACAAAACGCTGTAATGCCGCAAGGAACGCTTCCGTGGATAACTCAGATACCGGTTCGAGATGGACCGCCTTCGTGGCTAGGCATGTTACAACACAGAAGTAGCCTTTTAATAGCTTGGCGTTTCTCAGTGTACTGGATTTTATCAAAAATGGTCCAGTAAAGTCCGTCGTGACTTTGCTAAATACGGGCTGAACGTTTACGCGGTCGGCGGGTGAGTCGGCCATGTACGGAGCCTTAGTTTGGACGCGGAAACGTAAACATTGTATACATTTGTATACTGATAACGTCCAGAATTGCTGGCGCAAGGGTGAGTGCAGAATGTCAGCACCTAACTGACTTAAGGTGTTTGCGATGACAGTTTGTCGTCGTGTTGTGTGTGTGTGCTGATTCTTTGTGGGCTGAGTCGGTATGTGTTGTGAGCTGATGGCGAAAAGCGCGCGGGCATAGGCGCGGAGCTGATTGGGTGCAGGTTCGATACCTGCGCATAGCACTGCGGCTGCAGGTTCGATACCTGCTGAGCTGACTGCGAGCTGATGTTGAGAAGCGCGCGGGTATAGGCGCGGAGCTGAGAGGTTGCAGGTTCGAATCCTGCGCATAGCACATAGGCTGCAGGCTTGATACCGGCTGAGTTGACGACGAAAGGCGCGCGGGTATAGGCGTGGAGCTGAGAGGGTGCAGGTTCGAATCCTGCGCACAGCACTGAGGCTGCAGGTTCGATACCTGCTGAGCTGATGATGAGGAGCGCGCGGGTATAGGCGCGAAGCTGAGAGGGTGCAGGTTCGAATCCTAAGCACAGCACTGAGGCTGCAGGTTCGATGCCTGCTGAGTTGACTTCGAGGGGCGCGCGGGTATTGGCGCGGTTATTACATCGTCATTGGTAGCTAATGACCATGTTTTTTGTTCTAATACTACAACGAGAATCACGTAATAGGCGTCTATTGTCCTTTCATACTGCTCGTTGTAGAATTCCGCCTCGGAATCTGATAAGCCTACGGTAGTCTAATATTATATAATACGCCGCGTCAAATCTATCGCGGGTTAATTTTACGCCGGCTGCTCTGGCAGCGAACTCGGGGCTATAGCGCCTTGGTTTGCTAGACCTCAATGATAACGCTTCCAAATTAAGCTTAATAATAGCGATCTGTTCCTCTCTAAATCTGGCTACCTGTGATTCAGAAGGCATCGTTAATCGTCGAAGGCGAAGTCAGGCACAAGGACGCAAGCAAAATTAAAGGGAAACAAAAATATTAAAGTATTTAATCGTAGGTGGAATTCCGCACCTCCTTTTTCGGAAGTCGGTTAAAATAACGCCTAAATTAATAACGTGTGTACCAAACCTTATGTGAGCTGAGGGTTTAATCACTTTATTAATTAATTATATTCCGTAAATTTCGTTATGTTATACGTAAATTCTGTACGGGACCCTAAGACGTTTTGTGCTGATCTCTTAAATGTAAACAATTAACTTACATTAATTATTTCATGATAATCACGAACACAAGTAAATCTTTTAACAGTACTTAGTATTATTTTCTAATTAAAATCAACAAAGTACCTGGCCTTTAATTCTTAATTACAAGACCTTCTTGCAAGTACCATTAATAACAATCGTGTATCGCGTTAGGCTAATCCGTCAGGAATTTTAGCAACTCTCATGTATTCTTGGCGCGTGAACGCGGCCGCCCTCAGTACTATTGTCTATTCTGTGGCGCGCGAGTGTCAAACTAGCAACGATAAGCGAATAGGTTAATTAGTGAACGTCACCTTTCTGGAAGCTTCTAATCGCTAGTCGGGTTTTGTTTGATAAGCAAATACCTGAGTTAATTAGGTGATTTGTATGACGTAAGGGGATTTAAATTAAATCAATAGAATGAAGGAATTAAATTGAGCTTAATATGGGCTGATTTGTATGACGTAATTTGGGTAATATTAAGTCAATAAAATGTAGTTTATATTAGGGAGATTTAATGGACTGTATTAAAGGGAATTTTAATTAAGAGCTGATAAGAGCTGATTGATTGTGGTCTGTATTAAAGGGGTAGGGGGTGATAGCACTGGTTTATCCGGCAGCGAAAGAGATTATGTTGCCGGATATCCGCGCTCGTGGGAAATGTGGTTTATCCGGGTACCCGGTTATCCGGATAAAAACCGGATAAAATCCGGCTCGAAGGAAATATGGTTTGGCAATATGCCACCATACGCTCGATGATAGGGGGGGGGGGGGGGGTTAAGTGTGGTTGAGCAGTTTCCTGCAACCAGAGAATAGGTAGGGAATAATTGATGGTAAATACCTGAGTTACGTGGGAGGTGTCGAGGAGCTCTGGGCCTGATGAGTGCTGGTGACCGTAAGTCCTAGGTGGAGTTGTCTTGCAGTCGACGGCGTGCTGAAGGAGCTGAACTTGGTTATAATGTTTGTATTGTTCCTTTGGGTTGTGCACTGGTTTACGCGGCGGGCTGAATGCGTGTGTACACACGTGCTGATTTAGGAGTGGTGTGTGGTCGGGCCGAACACACCCGACACACACACAAGGTCACTCGCGGCGAAGTCATTCGCGGTGACTCGTGCTGATAATAATGGCGGTGCCATGCGGTCGCTACGCGGAACGCAGCGGTACACGTCCGCCGGTCGCGAGTATAAAAGGGTGACTGTTTCCGCTTCCTTTTGCTGCTTGCTTGTCGCCTGACAGCTGCAGGACAGCGGCGGGGGAACGCGGGGGCGCGGGTGCGCGCTTTGAGGCGAAGCGGCGGTGGGGCACGCGGGCGCGGTGCGCGCCTTTAGGTGACGTCACGCTCTGGCGTGAACAGTCGGTAACTACCTTAAAGCGCGCACCAACGAGGTAATGCCGGAAATTCTGCAAGGCTTTGACTACCGCGAGAGTCTCAAGCTCGTACGAGTGGTATCTACTCCCGGCCCCCTGAGTCAATCTACTGAAGTAAGATACTACTCGTTTGCGACCCCCCTCGTGAACTTGCATAAAAACAGCTAAACTGTCGTACTTGCTTAACGTTTTTAGGTTCGGGCGAGTCAATCAGACCCCGAACTTTCTCTTGACTCGGCCTAACCTGACCTTCACTAATTGTTCGGCCCAAGTACTCAATACTGGTGGCCAGGAACGAGCACTTCTTTAAATTGATGGAGAAACCAGCCGTTGTTAACGCACCAAGCACTTTACGCAGTAGGTCAAGACAAGTCAAGATGTCTCCAGAATCTATGAACTCGCGAAGGGTCTTTGTGATGATACGTTGATAAACTACTGGAGCATTTGCCAAACCGTAAGGCATCTTTAAATAATGATAATGACCTTCCGGTGTGACGAAACCTGTGAGCGGAACTGACTCAGGGTCCAATGATATCTGATGGAAGCCCGTTGCCATGTCAAGGCTAGTGAAATATTTATTGTGACCTAAACGATCCAAACAATCGTCTATGCGTGGCAACGGCAACCTATCTTTAATAGTGACCTCATTGAGCTTACGGTAGTCCACACACATTCTGTCTGACCCGTCTTTTTTTTTAACTAACAAGATCAGACTTGCCTAGTCAGACTCGGATTCTTCTATGATTTGTTTATCAAGCAAGTCTTTGATTATGTCACGGACGCGAATAGTTTCGGCTTGTGAGAGTTGACGGTCGATGATACTCGGGTGTGTTGGTGTTTAGTTTGATTGACATACACCCCGTGTTGACAGTTTAAGTAGCGGTTCCGGAAATGAAATTCTGTGAAAACTCGTTAATGATACCTAGCAAGTTGTCTAAATCATCCCCCGCCAGAGGTGTGTTGATTTGAATTGGGACCTCTGAACAGACGTTCATTACCGTTTTTGAATCGTCAATGACTCTTGTAAGTACTTGACGGTCTTTGGTTCGAAGATATTCGACACCTTCCCTATTTAGAACATCCGTGCCTATGATCACCGGTGTGTTCATATACTCGTCAGAAACCACAAACAAATCTACTTCGAGGATCAAGCCGTCAAACTCAATAGATAATGTGACATAAAAGGTACTCTCCTGACTACCTAACCCTTTAAGTATCCATAACGTAGGCGTGCGCGAGCATTTGAAATGCTTGATCAATGATGAGGATATTAACGAGATAGTCGAACCGCTGTCGATCAGGACATCAACGGGTACGTCCTGTATAACCGCCACTACGATGTCCCTGTTGGAACAAACGCGTTGCAAAAATTTACATTGTCCTTGCTAGCAGCTTCCGCACGCTGTTTAGCGAAACAAGTCTCAACCTTGTGTCCCAGTTTCTTACAATAAGAGCACGGCTCGGGCCTGGTTGGTACAAACGCAGGTGGCGGTAAACTGGTTCCGACATTATTAGGCGCACTTCCTGACGATTGTTCAAATCTAGGTTTCTTACCACACGAAACCTGTCTATGCCCTAACTGACCACAAGAGTAGCACCTAATATCACTAAGGCTACGTTTACGTGACCCTTCTATACTACGTGTACCCGTCATGTTTCGTAAATCAGAACGTGAGGGTGCAGCCTTTGACACGCTACTTGAACTCGGCTTAACATAGATCGAGAAAAATTCTACTAGATCATTTGGCAACAGTTTGGCGTTAGTTGCTGAAGCTTTAATATTTGGATCAGTGAAGCCACGAATTATTATTGCCGAGATGAGCTCATCGCTCAATCCCCACGCCCTGCGTAAGCGAAGCAAAGAGCGACGCACTTATTCCGCGTAAGTTGGATAATTATCGGAGTTCTTCATCATGGCATCAAATAGTATACCCGCGAAGTCTGGTACCTTCGGACATAAAGGTCTGAACTCTCGCTTGAAGTTGGTCCAGCTACGATCACTGGACACCCATTCGTCAAGCCCCGACTTCGCGTCCCCTTTCAAACAGTTTCCTACACGCGACAAACATTCGAAGTCACTCCAACCATTTAACTCTTTCGCGCGATCCACTTCCACACACCAGTCGTCAATATTATGCAAATTCGGATCAAAATTCGAGATATAATAATGCTGGGACGATTTGCCTACCGCACTAATGGAACGAATTGCATTTGCAATACTATCCGCCATAGTAACTTGTTTTAGATCCGATGGTCTGACCGAGTCTCCAGCCATGCGCCTTGGTGACCGTGACGGCGGTGTTCTCGAGCGAGAACGCGAGCTGCGACGACGGTCGCGTTTGCGAGTTGCGGGTGCAGGCGAAAGCGAAATCGAACGTCGCCTCAATGGCGACAACTGACGCATACTGCGAGAATCGCGGCGATTAGGTAGTCGCGGGGACCTATCGAGGTGTTGCGGTGGTGTTTGTAGTCTTCTCGATGCAAGCCTATGACTTTCACCGGCAGACAATTGATCTTTATCGCGATCACCCGAACGTACCGACATGTGGCCCAAGGATGGACCTGGCAAAGGCGATTTCTTAGTTTTTGCCTCTAGTGCCTTGAGACGGGATTGCATTTCATCTCTAGCCTCAACATACTATTCTCGTCGAGAGATTGCTCGCGAGTCATTACGAGGATCACGACGCGAGTTGCTATTATGATTGCTACGACTCCGAATACGTTCGCGATAAGACATCTTATCAAGAAAAATCAACTGACGAAACGGAAACGAAACTCCGCAATGAGTAGAAAGACAGTTATAATCGACTGGACGGGCGTGTCGTGATACAACAAAGCGATTTAAATAATAATACAAAGAAAAAAAAAATTTGCGGGTAGACCGAAAAATTTAAATATTTAGGCCAAAACAAGTGGGCATAAAATAAGTAAGAATCCCACTTCTGATCTTAGAAACTAGATCAGAAATGTTTTTTTTTTTAAAAGAAATACAGCTACAATTTAATCAAGTTACACAAAAACAAATATAGCCAAAAACATTTATGCCTTTAAAATTAATTATTTTAAACAATTCAAATAGCTAAGACAAGACCGACAAAAACACTATAGCAGTACGATACCTATACGATTTAACAACGATGTTACCGAACCGACGGACGGAGCAACAAGAGACGCTCCGACATCTGACACCAGCTTATATAGGTTTCCCCCTCCACTGACAGTGTTGCCTCTAATAATACATTAACAAACGCATGATTTCCTAAGTTAAGTTCTTCTTTGTATGATAAACTTAATTCTGATATCGCTAGACCTACTGATATTAACTCTCTTTTATCGCTTGTTTTCACACCATTTATTTATATGTTATGTAATTTTATTAAAACCAATAATATACGTTTGTAAAAGCGAAACCAGTTTTTAATACTTTTGATATTCATATTACTTTCATTTTATTCCGTACCGTACAATGGTCACTCCTTCAGGGTTGGGGGAGTACAAGGGCAAAATATCCGCCAAAACATGACACTGGCAGAGTAACGTCTTCCCACGTTAAAAAGCCACATAAGAAGAAGAAGAAGAAACGCATGATTATCGTTGTCTGTTGTGATGTAAATATTTATTTTCTATTAATTGTTAGATCCTGGCCCTGCTTTCCTGCTACTGGGCAAGTGACTGATAACTATAAAATGGACATTGTGATTTCCTCAACTACTACGGCAACAGGTTGCTAACTTGACTGGCTTGTAGTATATCTCTGAATACCACTCCACGGTCTCCACGGTACAGCTCCCTACGCCACTCAACGGGATTGTTTAAAGGTGTTTTTAGTGTACTACCTACTTGGCTAAATAATTTCTGTGTAATTTTGTATTTGCCTAATTACCTGTTCAGTGCATAGTGTACCTATTTTGCTAGCTATGTCGAAAAGGAAAAGGGTCCCGACATTTACTGCTAGCGAAAAAAGGATCATAATCGACTTGGTAGAAAAGCATTACCATACTGTTGAAGAAAAAAAAACTGACGCTGCTACCATGAAGAAGAAAATTGAAGAGTGGCGTTTATTAGCAGATGAATTTAACGCCATGTCCAGTGTCTACACTAGAGACTGGTCAGTTTTGAAAAACTGCTGGGAGAATTTAAAAAAAAGAGCAAAGCAAGAGCAAAATTTGATTATAAAAGGAGGAATACCAAAAAATGTAAATGACCCAGCCATTGAGCGAGTGCTGGCGCTCATACAAGCAAGAGTATCTGTTTTTGTCAATTGCTCTGACTCAGATGGCACTCTTAGTTTAGGTAAGGATTATTAAAAATATTCAAGGAGGAACACTGAAAACATTGTGGTAAAGAAAATTGTATTTTTCAGATTCTGGTGGTAATACACTGTCTCAGGAACATATTAAGCGGGAGCCTACACCGATAGAAAGTTTGCAGGGTTGCGGTATGTATTCCATACAGTAAACTAATTATAAGCATTGATTTTCTCACTGAAGAAACATAAATAAAATAATTGCTCTGAGGTGAACCTCGATTATAAACTTTAATTCAGGAAATATGGATACATACTGATAACTTATGATATATAACATTATGACTAGTAAGCTTACCAGTCATTTTTTTATTCATAATTTATTTAGGAGAGCTTTAAGCTACATTTGTCGCAGCCATGCCAGCCCCATTGGTACATTCATATATAACACTTAACAACTTAAAATTTTGTAACACAATCTGCAAAGTGTCCTGGCAGTGTCAGACAATGGCTCTGCCAGAACACTTTGGACTAAACCTACATCAAATTGGTTGAGGCCCAAACCTCTTAACTTAGTTCTTATGCATATGCTCCGGGGACATTCCATTAAAAAGTGATATATGTCTTCTGCCACACCACACATATCACAGTTAGGTGAGTCAGCTATTCTCATGAGGTGTTTGAATTTATTTGATGGGATGTGTCTGGAGCGAAGTCTACACGCCATAACAATAATTTTTCTACTAAGCTTTACCACATGAAACCATGGCGCTTGAGGAGGTTCACCTTGTAATGTCCTATACCAGATTCTTTTATCTTGACATGTCTTAATAAAGTAATTATTCCAATCTGTATGGACTTGTTTTTTATACTTGGTCAATATTATAATTCTGTGTACTCTGGAATAAGAAATATGTCAGACCTTACATTGTGTGATTCCCTGGCTAACTTATCTACCTCCTCATTGCCATGGATACCCACATGAGAGGGAACCCATTGCAACCTCAGAGACCTGCAAGTAGCACTTAAGTTGAGAATTTTCTCTAGAATGGCATAAGCTATCAATGCACCTCTGATGCCAGAGGTGCAGCGTGCAAAGTGCTTTGCAGCTATATGCTGCAAAGCACTTTTACTGTCTGTGAGGATGACAACTTTGGAATATCCTGTGTTTTTAATATAAGATATGGCCTCTGAGATAGCGAATAGTTCAACCACCATAATAGAATGTGCATCAGAGCTAAGATTAAAACTTTCTTTCACATTATGAGTTGGATCATAGTATGCAGCTCCAGCTCCATCACTACTTTTGGAACCATCTGTGTACACTTTGTGGAAATTTGTATATTTATTGTGTAGCATATGTAATGTATTGTATCTTAGTACTTGATTATCATAATGATATTTAGGGTGTACAATTTCATCTATATCCGTTTCAATGAAATCCATATTTATATTAGATACCCAGGTTGATAAGGTAAACATTTTTAACAGACTACTTTTTAGTACATATTCTGACTGAAAATGCCGGTATACAGACACCAGCAGAGGTTTCTTTTTTAAAAGCCAGTAGTTAAGATGACAGAGCTGTGTAAGTTCTTCAAGGAACTTGATAGTCAAATTATTCGATTGAGATGAAGCTTTGAGACATTATTTAAAAGCCAAATATTGGCGCCTCAAGTGCAATGGAGGAATAGCCATTTCACTCTGCATAACATGAATAGGGGTGGCTTTTATGAAACCTCTCATAATTCTCAAAGCTGTATTCTGTATTATGTCTAATTTTTTAATATGTATTTTCGCTGCACTTTCATATAAAAAGCTCCCATAATCTATTTTACTGCGGATCAAAGAGATATACAAATTCCGAAGATGTTTTGGATGTAATCCCCAATTGGAACCAGCTAACACTTTCAAAATATCCATAGTTTTCATGGCTTTTTCAAAAATTTCTTTGATATGACTATTCCATAATAAAGATTTATCTAGCCACATTCCTAGATATTTAATTACATTAACACCAGTCATTTTATGAAGGGTATGTTTTTTCTTTTTCAGATATTAAAGCCGATGATTCTCAGGTACCCATACCTGTACAAGAGTGCACTGATTCAGCAATTTAAAAACAAGTACCTACATAGTACTCAGTCATGATACTTCTTGCAGGACTGGTCCCGGTATAACCCGAGTATGCTCAGAACAAATAGAAGTCAAGGTCTGAGCAGATCACCTAGTCCTAGCCCATCACAAGATGAGCAAGATACTGTAGATATGCAATCTGTACAAAAGGGCCATCAAGCACTAAGCACTCCACCAAGGTTAATAATAAATCATTCAATTATAATAGTAATGTTAAGTATTAGCACATACACTACATCAAGGAAAATAGCAACTAGATGCTCATTTACATTAAACTATTGCTAGTAGTTCTGCAAACAGTAGACCTCGCGAGCACATTGTCTTATCAGCGGCAATTTTTCACAGTATTTCACAACATATCGCACGCTTAAACCAATACTGTCACTATCCAAAAAACTTATCTTTTCAGTAGACCCAAAAAACGTTTTTTGTGGTGTGAATATGAATGATACGTTAGAATTCATGCACAATTTAGTTATTCTTTGATACAGAAAATATGGGTAAATATTGTATCTCAAATATAAAAACTAAAAATAATTGATTTAGTTATAAATAATAAAAAAAATTTCGTTATTTATTTTAAAGTGTCACTTTGACTTTCATCATTTTACTTTCTTTCGTCTTAGTGACATTGTGGACTTACTTTTTAATAAAAATAAGTAAATAAAAAAGCTTTAAAACAATTTTTTTATTACCAAAAATTGTTTTATTTACTTTTGTAGTGACAAAATATATATACTTATTATCACAAGGTAATAAAAAGAAACATTTTGTTCAGATACAAATTTATTTAAATAAATTTAGAATATCCGTTTATCAAACATAACATTCTGTTAGTTAAAAATAAAATATTAAAAAAAAAAGACAACCATCTTCTCCGTTATCATTGTACATACTATAAAATAATCAGACTTATCTCCAGAATTTTTAAGAAATGTAAGAATTAAAAAAAAAAACAAAATTCAACAAATAACATTGTTGGGATAGAAATTTTTTGTGAAAAAAATTTTAAAATACTATTGTAAAACAATTCTGCATAATACCGTGGGATTAAATTGCTGTCTATTAATGATTTTAGGTCATTCTTTTTTCTGCTAGTTAACTCTAATTTTGTATTATTAAGTTGTTTTAACGGAAAACCCAGACGGTTTGCATTGCGTCTAGAGGGAGATTGTCGATTTAGGGCTATTTCATTAAACTGGTTTAGGTACCAGTAAAGGAGTTTTTGTAATGTATTCTTATTTCTCCATGGTTTTCCTTAACAAATTTTATGACTTTAATGTCGGAAAGTCTAACTGTATCCCCATGTGTATTTTTATTAAAATGGGTGCCACATTCATAAGCTAAATTTTTTAAGTCAAAAAAATCGGAATACAGCATTCCCTTAACATTGTAAGTATTGCCTCGTTTTTTGGCTGATTTTATTAATGTGATATATTGCTCAGGGACATAAATTGGTGATGACTTCAAAAACTTTCTAACTTCTTTTTCTATAACAGAGTGTACGTTATCGTTCTCATTTTGTGTATGGCCTGATATCAAAAATTTATGTGTGATACTCTTAATCCTAAAATTAGCCAGAGCATACATGTACATCGAAAACATAAATTGGTTTTTCTGTTGACCACAACAATTGTCTGAATAGAAAACTATTTCTAAATTAGGGTCATTGACAGCTTGCGCTTTTTCTTTTATAAATTCTAAGACACAGGAACCAATTTCATTAGCTCCTCTTAAGCTATCCACTTCACTCCAAACGTAACAATTACATTTGTCTTTGTTTAACTCACAGATGGTGAAATTACAAACGTTAAGTTTTGATTTATAATAAAAAGCAGAAGTCTTACACATCGGAAGAGGTAGCACTGCTTGTAAATCATAGCATGCAACTATGTAATTGTCTTTAACCTTTAGCTTATCTTCATTTTTTTCAACTCGACTGAATTCTTTTTCCGTGTGATGTTCTAGATAGTTTAGCTCATTTTCTTCCTTTTTAAGTACATCCATATTTTCAAAAGCAGCACAAAACTCGCACATGTCCTTTTTGGGTATGAAAAAGCTTATATTATAATCTTGTTTAAATATTTTCCGATAAGTATGTTGCTCACCAGCTGGCTTTCCTTCGTCTTCACACATTTTTTTGTAATCCCTGTATAAATCCATTAAATTTTTGCCACCGTCAATAAACTCCCGACTCGTCTGTTGCCTTAAGTAGTGACTCTCGAACTCTCGATGCGCGGTATGGAATCAATGTGATTTTTTATACCCAGTACCACTTCATCGAGAACCTTGCGTTGGTTTCCATGTTTCCCCCTCTTCTCTGGCTCTACAATACCACTATCACACATCTTCTCTAATACAGTTCTAATCGGTCTATCATTTATCCCTAGAGTATTTTTAAAAAATATTTTACAAACCCGTACACTGTTTTCTCCCAGTGTCAAATGGAAAGCATGCTTTGGTTTACGATTGTTATTCTCCCTTTTGTAACTGTACTTTGGTGTTACAATAGTCAAATGTTTACATATAAAATCCCTCTGTCGAGTTATACAGCCCATTTCCCAATATTGCTTGAAGATAGCATTTCTATGACCTTTTAATTTTTTTCTGTACTACTTAAACGACATCGTTCTGAACAAGGAGAGCCATGCGTCTTTCCGAAATAACTCTCTTAGTTTTAGATAGTGAAACGTATTGTTTTCCTGAATTACGCAACTTCTTAGCGTTTTTTTTCTTATCATTTACCACACCCTTACGCTTTTTTTTTGTGGGGGAAACCATATGGACTTGAACGTTAATATCAGCTAGCTCACTGCTAGAGCTTTCCACATCTGAGGCTTGGTTAAGTGGTGGGACATAATCAGCGTCATCATCATCTGGGGAAAAATCACCTGCTCTTGACGATGCTATAGAGGATTTTGATTTAGATGAACAAGAACTTAATGATCTTGCTCTAGGTAATTGAATAGGAATAGGTTCTGGAATTATACTATTTTGCAAATATTTAGATGTGCTCGGTAGATTCTCGGCCGCTTGTGTCAAATAGTCAGTACTAATATTGAACTCCTTAGACTGAATTGAATCTGAAATATGTGTCCCAATGCTAGATGAAGATGAATTACTGCCCGCAGAGGAAGAACTGCATGAAGAAGATGAACTACTGCTGCTTAAACTACGTAATTTTTCATTGTTTTGAACCAAGATCTGTAGCGGCTCTACTTGAGTAACAGTATGAAACACTGGTTGATGTGAGTTTGTTTTTTCATCACTAAGGTCATTTTCTTCATTTTCTAGCGCGAGCTTCAGTATTTTATCGCGTCGCTGCATTGTTTTGCACACCTTAAAACATGAAAGCCATAAATCAGTTTGTGTAGTGTACACTTTAAAATATAGAAAATAATACCTAAAGTTTAAACAATGGAATCGTTCGAAAGAATATTTTGAAAGCTAACTCTAGTATGTACAATCACGAGCGCTAGAATCTGTTCATTTTTATAACAAAATCGCCACATAGTGTTGACAAACATCATGACTCTGTGAACTGCTCCTTTTTGTGAGGACCAATATCAGTTATACGAGAAAGATGAAACCAATAGTACTTAAAATAAAAAATCGGAAGAAACGTAAACCTTTTTACAAAAAATACTCGGACGTATGTAATTACTAACAATGATCAACAGATGTTTGACTATCCTTTTAATGAAAAGAACAAAAGAAGGACAATAAAAGAGAAATTTCTGTAGCCGCCGAGAGCTGCATATAATATTATTATTATAATAGTAATCATTACATAGTATAAAATAAAGTCGATTTTTCTGTCCTCATGTCCACTTTTACGCTTAAATCTTTAAAACTACGGATTTTAATGCGGTTTTTTTAATAGATAGGATAGTTCAAGAGGAAGGTTTTTATGTATAAAACATGTATACTATACATGCATAATGTAATAGAGAAGCACTGATACGGGCGGGCATGTAGATAGCGTGTGCCGCACGGTAACTTAAAGATAAAAGTACATCCGTGCGAAGCCGGGGCGGGCTGCTAGTAATATATAATAGTCTTTAGGGTGAGTAGATTAGCGCTTGTGATAGTACGAACAGTAATCCCTAACGAAATTGATCAATGTTAAATGTTAACCGTCGGTAAAAGTCATCGTTATGACGTTGTAAGAAAGGATAAAAAGACACTTTGTGTTAATTATTGCCATAATCCTAACTGCAAAATGACACTTTATGAAATAAAGTATTTTATTAATGAGTTTAATACAGTTTTTTAAGAAAATTATGACAGCAAAAATGACATAATAAGCAATGTGACTATTATGCTGTAGCGAACAAATGATAAATAACTAATGATTTTAAAGACAAACTGGCACTAAACTGAAAGTGTCAATATGGCGTCGTATTATCGAATTAATAAAGTGGTATCTTTAATGCAAAAGCGACACTAAACAAAAAATGACACTATGGCGTCCAACCAATGATCTAAATGAGAGAAAAACTTAGTGCAAATGTGAACTTAAACACAAAATGTCACTATTTCAATTACAATAATGTACTACTTACCAAAAATATTACTGGTAAACTGGTTTAATCACTAAAATGACGCTTTTGCAGTCAAAAATCGTAAATTTTGTTCTTGACACCACGTACTTTTTCGTTAAAAGTCAGTGTTCCACTGAGGAGAGGGGAATATTTTGTTTAGTGACAAACTGGACCACTGCCATCTAGCGGTTATTTCTGTTACTTTTAGACTACTGTAAGTGCAATTACGCGTAGTTCCACGTTTGCCAACAGATGGCATTAAAAAGTCGATTTGGCAAAATTTTGGATAGTGACAGTATTGGATTAAGCGTGCGATATTATCTCGGAAAGCACTTAACCAATTATGCTCATATGAGAAATTCCTCCTTAGTCAGGTACATTATGTGTGTATGTGTACCAAATGTAACAAAATCAGTTGGTAAATAGCGCCACAGAAAACTTCCCCTCTTTATAGAAAAAGTACACAGAGGTCTTGAAGATGCAATGCTGACCTTTGGGGAAGGATGATAGGAAGGAAGAGATAGAAGGGGTGAGAGTGGAGTGGGAGGGGGAAGAAGAGGGAGAACGGGAAAGGGGGGAATCAGGCCTCAGGGACCTCCCATAAACCAACAAAATGCAATAGCAAGCTATGTTACTTCACATGGGTATTATGTGGGAGTGTGGTACTTCCCTGGTTGTGCCGGCCTATTCGGCTGTAGGGTTTCAACATCACACTACTACTGAGAACATGTCTGTTGGGCCTGCGTCTGAGATTGCCTATGTATGCCATGCCATTTTGTATGTATATCAGTAATCAGGTCATAATACAAGATCTGCATAGTTTAAGACCTGAAGACCTCGTGTTCCACATTATTATTATTCTGGATCTACATGGACTCTTACTTTGGGCCACATAAGTAAGCTCAAAAGTCGCACAACAAGCTATGGAGAGAGTTATGCTTGGGGTTTCTCCACGTGATTGAATCAGAAATGAGAAGATCTGAAGAAAAACAAAAGTCTCCAACGTAGCCCAAAAGATTAGCCAGTTAAAGTGGCAATGGGCAGAGCACATAGCACGCAGAACAGATGGCCGATGAGGCCAGAAGGTTCTAGAGTGGAGACCACAGACCGGCAAGCGTAGGGATTGTCATCTACAGACACAGTAGACAGACAACCTGATACAGGTCACAGGACGACATTGGATGTAGGCCACTTCCAACCAGTCCTTTTGGAAAATTATGCGGAAGGCCTGTGTTCAGCAGTGGACATTCTACAGCTGAGATGATGATTATTCTGGAGTAACATGAGCAATATTATTTCTATTGTATTCTATTAAAATTATATATTTTATTATGAATATTAATTTCAGATCCCTTGCGGCAGAAGAAATAACAGCCACTACCTCAAAATTTCGCAGAAGGCCTTTTGGCCGAGAAAGGAAGAGAAATTTAGAGACGATGAATACGCTTTTAAAAGCAAACGCGCATGCTGAGGAGGAGCATGCTATTCAAATGAATATCCTGCGGCTTCGAGAGCAAAAAGAAGAAATCATCTTGCAGCAAGAAAAGTTGAAAACACAGCAGGAAAAAGTTAAGTTAGAAATATTGGAGCTAGAATGGAAAAGATTAAAAAAATTGTAATGTTTAATTTCACCTTATTTATGGGTTCAGCCCAGCGCTTCACCTAGGTTCTCCATCTGCGTGAAACACAGATCTCTCACTGATTTTTTTATATTTTTTTTATTTAGGGACTTTCACGCGTGCAACAAGTATGTCAGTCCAATAGTTTACTCGAAAAAATTATGTATATATATCTACACTCTATCCTTGAGCATCCTTGAGTCCTATATGTGGACTGATAGAGCATCCCAGCTTCATCTGACTCAGAATTTTGTCTTTTCTCTTTTTTGTATATATGGATTTTGCGGGGTTGCGCACTTACGCTAATGTCGCGTGGATAAAGAATGAAACAAACAATGGAGATTGTTCGGTGTTGTAAGTATGGTCGGTAGGCAATTGAGACCATCAATTTTGTATCAGAGTTCTGCAACAGTAACACTATGTCTATTATTACAAAAATGCTCTAGGTATACAATCATTTCAGCAGTTATGTAATGATGTAAGGTACCTGATGATACATTATTTGAAAGAAAGTCTGAATAACTAAGTTTGCGGATAATTGTAGTATGATTAGTATTATGAAATGTTTAAGGTTCGAAATAAAAGTCTGATTTAATTAACCTAATTGCTATAACACCCTCTCTGAGAATCATATTTTGAAAATAATCATGTAGGTAAGTGATTTTTATATTTTCTCGAGAAATTCCCTAAACAAGTGTGTTTTTCATTACCTCTAATTGGTTATTGCCTATTATCCCTTCACTACAAATAATAAAACTGTAGAGGTCGAATTTCTACACACTGAAAAAAATGCAAAAAACCGAGTTAGGGGGATGTAAGGAGTGAAATCGAACTAATTTAAACTTTTTTCAGTTTTATTGTTTTTCTGTTTGTCTGTGTGTTTGTACGGGCTAATCTCCGAAGCGACTGGACCGATTTAAAGAAATTTTGTCTGGTGGTAACTTATATCCCTGGTCAACATATAGGATATTTTTTATCCCGGTAATTTAAAGAGTTACGTGGGATAGTTAAAAACTGTAATTAACCGTATCCCACGAGGCCACGCGAGCGAAGCCGCTGGCGGGGAAGCTAGTAATAAATAGATATATTTTTACTTAAAAGAATATATCAATTCATTATTAAATTAAACAAAACAATGTATACACTACTCTTTCGGCATAGATAATAATAAATAAGGTGATTAAGTGTGCATTAATTCAAAATATTTCTCTAATATGGAATCAATTTTAGTCGGTAAAACTATTGAACAATATTTTATAGTCCAGTCAAATTAGGATAAAGTACCTATGGAAATAATTCTGACAGTAGGAAAAGAAAAAAAAAAGTAGTAAATTCTTCTGGAATCGTTAGGAAACACAGCTAGGAGTATCCACCCTGGTTTGCACTGTTTCTAGCACCTATGGAATCATGTTAAATATTAGGTATAAACTTTAACAGGCCGTTATTAAAAGAATTCAAAGAAGTTGGAATAGTTTATTGTATTTATGAATACAGGCTTACTTTCTGTATAGTTACTTAGATGAAACAAGTCGTGCGACATACAGAATATTTGTCATTGGTTTTTTTAAATTTGCGGCTCTAGGAAAATTCCGACATACGTGCAAACTTAAAATATATAAACCATGCTTATAAATAGGTATTTATAAGCATGGTTTAGATAAATTTGCACCAATGTGCAAGTTATGGATCATATCTTTACAACCAACTTTTAAAAACAGGAGTATTTATCAAGTCGAAGTTTTTTTTAACTTATATATGTTTTTTTTATATATTTTTTTTTACTTATAAGCACGCATATCTTTAAATAGTCCGGACAATCGGTTTTTGAGTTACAATCCAATAACTGAAAAGTGTTTTACTTAATTTTACTTTAATTCCACTAGATGGCGCTGTTTTCTTGATAATTGCATATTAATTTATTTTAATGAAATATGGGAGGATTGAATAAGAATGCTTGATTTTGCGCCCTTTATCTTTATTTATTAACACACTACAAACATAACTGAAACTATTTATTACTCGGATTTCGAGAAAATGGATAATAATTCTCAACTCTTGTTATACCACAGATTACGTAATAGTACATAATCCTTAGGCACGCACACATACAAATTAAGAATTTGTAGTAGCTATTTAACAAATTCGTCCGTCTCACAGAGTTCCCATTAGCCTATCCGTAGAAACGTTTTCGCATGGGAACAAAGGTGCATGGTTCGAACCTAGGCTTATCGTGTTATTTTTGGCATTTATGTTTTAGTTTTTTGAGAAACCTTTATTCGTCATTTTAGATAACGATATGAATATATACTAATATTATCAGTGACATTCTAATATACCTAAGCCTCAACCTGAATTAGATACCTATACTTTATTACCCTATGTCTTTTCTGCTGCTGTAACAGAGCGAAGGATCGTCTTGATTTTGAGTAGTATAGGGTTCCGAGGGTGACTAAGGTTACTTTTTATACAGACGTAACACGGGCGAAGCCGCGGGCAGACACTTGTGTAATAAATAAAAGTCTACATCATTTCAATAGTGTATATTCATAGATCTAAGCAC
The DNA here is from genome assembly GCA_917880725.1 of Selenia dentaria. Taxonomy (NCBI): domain Eukaryota; kingdom Metazoa; phylum Arthropoda; class Insecta; order Lepidoptera; family Geometridae; genus Selenia; species Selenia dentaria. Next base: position 27,485,753 of record OU862893.1, read on the forward strand.
TTAGCATTTTTTTTAACCCTTAGAATAATTTCTGGTAAAACACATAAGGGTTCGTTTTCAATGGGTTCCTTGGGCTTTGTTTTTTTTCTCCATAAATCTTCATGTCTGTAATCAAAAAGAAGCATTGGTTTAGTAGGTAAGTACCTAGGTATATTGAAAAGTTTGAACCTCGCAAAAAATGTCGTGAATTATAATAAACTCAATACATTATGTAAGTACATAATATATAATGGAATAGTTTCAATTACTTACGTGGTATTAGTATCACCATGAAACCTCTTGAGTTGAGGACGGGATGCTTTACGGCCTCTCTTAGGCCCAGAATATCTGTGAGCTCTATAGCTCGCTTTGGATCTCTGAGATTGCATTTTGCACAATATTTGACAATATGATATCGCACAAAAGTTTTTGCAAAAACAACGTAATAACAACAAATACTACAAACAAATAACACATGGAATATTACTCGAGAAGTCAGTCACACGGAATAAAATAAAATATCAGCAATTCAGCATCACCACTGCAACTTCAGTAATAATGACATATGAAAAATATGAAATTGAAAACTGTCAAAACGTCCGAACCAGTGTTGCTAGTGGCAGATAGTCAAAAGTAACTCGAGTCATCTAATAAGTACCTATATCAGGCAAAAAACTCACTATTTTAGCACTCTCTTATTTGGGTTTTTGTGTTTCAAGGTCATTAATTAATGTAAGTAATTTTGGAATAAGCATAACAAGAGTCGATAATGTCGCTGGAAACAAAAAAAATCTAAGCATTAGGTAGCTTCCATTTTTTTACATCAACAGTAAAATAATATACCTAATGAAGGTTATGGTAGTTACTAATTTTGTGCAAAAACACTCAACTAATACATTTCGATCGGAAGTAGTGCACAAACGTAAAAAATAACTAAAATAGCTAACAGCTCGAGTCTGGTAACACAAAGACAGCAGAACTGAGTGGAAGAAAATGAATTAATTTTATGTCGCACAGAGTGGCAACGTCGCGTTCAAGCCGTGATATAGCGCGGTCCTACTCTCGCAGAAAATGTACTCTACTAGCACGCACCATCTGACAACGTAGCTTACTTGCACTGTCAAGATATTATAACGTACAATAATAATGTAGCTATATGTATAAAATTGAACCACACAAACGTAAAATCAGACGATTTGGCGATTGTAAAACAATAAGATAACACGCTGATGTTTAACTATATCATTGATTTGCGCAAATATGAGTACAAATTAGGACAATGTTAACTCACAATAACTTTAAATTCGCTCCAGAGAACTCAAAAATGCGTAGTTTAATTTGTATGGAAAACGTTTAACCTTAATAGATTGTAACTCAAAAATCAATGGACTGAATTTGATTAAATTTATATGGCACTACCTCATACGTAAAATGTACCAACAAAAAAATAATTATTATAATCAGACTACTCTGTAAAAAGTTTTTCGTGATTATACATAAAAAAAATATACACCTGGACTTGATAAAATACTCCTGTTTTTGGAAGTCGGTTGAAAAATACTTAGTAAGAAGGTAGATTATAACACTTTAAGTATAGTATAAAAATATAGCAACCGCCACTCTTTCCTGGATGAAGTTATGCAATTTCAAAGTTTTTACTCGATTCAACCCTCTTCCGGAGGTTAAGTTTTGTAGGGATTGAGTTAGGCATGATTCTTAAAGCAAATTAACCCATTGCGCTCCAGTGACGTAAATATACGTCAGTATCATTCATAAATCTTTTGTAATTATCACGCTATAGGAAGGATTAAACCATAATAAAACAAAACAATACCCAGGTCGCGAATTATTTCAACTATTTTGCAAAATATCTCCTAATTTGACTGGACTATTAGCCAAGATGATTAACATAACACGAACAATACGAATTAACAAGTGATGTGTTTATTAAGTGAAGGCGGTATCAGACGGTTCACTTTTCGTTCATTTTTGTCTTTCATTCGGCATCTTTCACTCGAAATGATTCGTCTGAGCCCCTAATGAAACAAGAGTGCCTAATGGTGCCGCATTAACTCTTTTTTTTCTGCTCGACTAACATCAATTCGAGCAGGGATATGCTGAAAAACAGCGCAGTGAGTACATGTCTAAATGTAAACACTGCAAACGCTGAGCATAGCCCTATTGCCCAGACATTGTATATAGCATCAAGATACTACCAACTAAGTAGTTACTTTTTCTGATTTGGTAACAAATTGTTTTTTTTAGTCCTTTGCTTTGTGTTCGCAAAAACATGTACCAGACTGAAACTGTCTCTGTATTATAATTATAGTATCTAATCTATGTGTAAATTGTATGTGTATTAATATGGAGCAATAAACTTTTTTTATTCTTATTCTTATTCTTAATGAATTCATTAATGAACCGATCCAACGATGTTGGATATTTTCATTCGCATCTTTCACTCCCATTCCGAATGAACGACAAATGAACTGTCTGAACACAGAGAGAACGTTCACTCGGATTTGGTCATTTTGTCTCGAGTCCTGAAGAAGACGAATGTCGCTACGCTACATCGCTACATTAAATATTTTCTCTGATTTCGCCGTAAAATTGTGTTCAAGTGGAATGATACTTAAACGCTGCTGTTTTTGGACAACTTTAAAAACTACCAACGGCTTTGAAACCACAAACTTCTTGATGACCATGATCCAAGACGCACGACTTCATTCGACGACATATTGAATGAAAAAAGAAGTGAATGTTCATTTCTATTTCATTCCACCTAAGCCGTGTGAACATGGAATGAAAGAAAGATGAATCATTCACTCGAGTGAAAATTCATTCGAGTGAAACGTCTGATATCACCTTGAGTGACTAAGCAGATAAATATTTTAGTAATAATTTATACAACATGTGTAACACTATTTGAATTGATCAAATAGAAATCGAATCGAACGCTTATTGTTGTTCCTGAAATAACAGGTATGTTGAGTTGTGCTCCTTTTTATTTATATATGATATGTGATATTTTTCTTCGTTAGTTTGGAGTATCACGGGTGTGCTATGGAAGAAATACTCTCGTAAATACCTCGTGTAAATTCATTTATTTCCGGCTAACAGTTGAAATTTTCTCAGATGATTTATGTTGTCGCTATAACAACAAATACTAATAAACAATAAAATAAATATTGAAGGGGGATCCAGTACAACAAACGTGAACTATTTGCTCGTCATCACTACATAGTATAAAACAAAGACACTGTCGCTGTCTGTCCGTCCATATGTATGCTTAAATCTTCAAAACTACGCAACGGATTTTGAAGCGCCTTTTTTATTAGAGTGATTCAAGAGGAAGGTTTATATGTATGATACATGCATAATATTGTTGAGAAACACTGATGAATTTACAGGTTTTTAATGTGATGTCGTATTTAAACAATTTTTTTTGCGCTTACGTTGCAAACCCCACGAGATAAATTAAAATAATGTACTATGGTATTGTACACCTTAAAAAGGTCAACAAAAAAGTCTGCGATGGTATATGTGTATCTCTTAAGGATAACCCACAATAACCATTTTTTATCCTTTACATTTTACGGGAAAATATGGCGTATTTAAGAAGTTATTTTAAGCAATACAGTTTAATCCTTATCCAATAAGGTACCTTAAATACATTGTCCATCAATATGGCCCTTTCAGCATGTAATTTAAATGAATATTTCCGAAGATATTACCGTTGTTTATAAGGACATTACGTAGTAGGTAGGTATATAATTTAGTATCAGCATTGCACCCGTGCGAAGCCGGGGCGGGTCGCTAGTAATTGGTAACTGCAACAGGTAGATGCTTGAAATATTCATTATAGATAATGGGTACGGACTACGGAACCCTTCGTGTGTCCAACTAGCTCTTGGCCGATTTTTATTTGTTTGAGCTATTTCAAAGCGTTTACACCTAATGTTAGTATGGAATAAAGTTATTGGGCTCTTGTGTCCTTTTTGTTCTGTCACGTTTGGGCCACGGTACTTTGTTGTGTACGTATTTAATGTGATGCCTGACGTCACACGGGCTGATGAAGCATTTGTCGCAGATGTCACAGCGATGCGGACGAATGTTGAGATGTACCTGCAATAGATAATCACCGACCATATTCTAAAAGTTTACTTTAATTTCTCCTACAGTTTATGAAACTATTATGTAACAGATACTGGCAAAGTTGCGACACTCAAACAAGTTGCAGGGGCCATACACAAAAAATCTAATCTAGATAGCAAGATACTTGTAAATATATCTACATAAGCCGCGAGTTCATTGTTTTCTACCGACTTCCAAAAAAAGGACTCAGTTGGACTGTTTTTTTTATGTTTGTTGCCTTAATATATTTTTCGACTGGGTAAACCGATTTACAAAATTCTTATTGTTTGAAAGCTAGTGCTTCCCGTGTGTCCCATTTAAATTTCATCAAATTCGGTCCAGTAGTTTTAAAGATACACTCCAATAACTCAATAGAATGGAAGTCGGTATAAAATTTTTCAAATTGTACTTGTTTTTAAGTTTATTTAGGCCCTTTTCCGATTAGTCGGCGCAGCAGCGGCGCGACATTAACATGCTCGGTGTACGCGGTACAGAAAGCTTGCCGTTCCTGACTTACGGCCGATGCCAATAACCTATCGATCGTCGGTTTACCTTACTAGAGATAGTTATATTCTACTAGAGATAGTTATATTCTACTAGAAATAGTTATATTCTACTAGAGATAGTTATATTCTACTAGAGATAGTTATATTCTACTAGAAATAGTTATATTCTACTAGAGATAGTTATATTCTACTAGAGATAGTTATATTCTACTACAGATGATCTCTTTAATGTAGATGGCTGATATTGTGACCCTGGAAATCTTAGTGTAGGTTTTGCTGTAATTGTATTTAAATGTTTTTACAAGCCAATTAATAACTTACTTTTAAGATAATTTAAGTTAATTGTAAACTTGCATCTTTTATGGAAATAAATGTTGTTATTATTTGACACTATTTGTATGGACGTTATGTCAAATTTCTATCGGTAGTAAAGAAAACTGTGGATAGATAGATTATTGGAATCCCCATTACTCTGTACCGCGCCTCTCCCGCGCATACAGAGTCAATCAGGTACACTCCATTGAAATATAGGCGCTCGGTAAGTTTTCAGTGCCGCGTATACTGAGCATGGACATGACGCGCCGCTGCTGTGCCGAAATATCCGAAAAGGGCCTATTGTCAACTTGTGTCATGATTGGCGCGGAAGATAACGGAAAGATTCTCTTGAGTTTAACACATATTTATTAAACGACTTCAAAATATGAGGTTATATGTTCGACTGTATTTGCATTGTGTATGTTCACCGATTTCTCCCCCATTTGTGGACCGAGTCTCAAAGTTATTTTTTTGTTTGTTAGAGTGGGTGTACTGACGAGGTGGTCACATTTAAAGATTTAAATTTCATTAAATTTGGTCCAGCAGTTTTTGTGTTACATTCCAATAATTGAAGTGTTTCGTCTATTTGATGATATTGACGGTGAAAGACAATCGGCCCCGCGATTAGCTAGGGGCACTAAAAAGGGTGAAATTTTTTTTGTACCAAAAACCAGAACCGTCTTCGAAATCAGTGAACATACATACATATCATATCAAAAATACATACCGTCGAATATAGAACCTCTTACTTTTTCGAAGTCGGTCAATAAGTAATTTCTGTTTACAATGATGTCTATACTGTTTACGAGTCCGCACCTCGAAATAAATCCCATAGACGCGGTGCTAGTAGTCGTACATTAATTATACATTACATACAAGTTAAGTTAGTTCCTCTAATTTTCCGCGTGACATGATACGTGGCGCGGATTCTACTGATATCTGTCTACAATGATTTTATTTTGGCATACCTTCATATGTTTGTTGAGGGTACTCTTGAACGTAAACACACGGTCGCAAACCTTGCACTTGTGGTTGCGTCCCTGCAGATGCACCGCGCGATGCGTCGCGAGCGCGCCTGACAGTTGGAACGTCTTGTTGCATTCCGCGCACTTGTACGGACGCTCGCCCGTGTGTTTACGCTGGTGATAGTTCAGGAAGCATTGTTTCTGAACGTAACAAATAATATATTTGTAAAGCATTTCAAAATTATTTATTCAATTTTAGCGTCAATGAGTAGGAAAGAAAGTCGACTAACGGCCGACCCCAATAATCTATCTATCGGCGGTTTACCTTACTAGAGATAGATATTTAACACTATTTGTATGGATTTTATGTCAAATTTCTATCGGTAGTAAGGTAAACTGTGGGTAGATAGATTATTGGGATCCCTCTTAAAAAGCTTTTACTAAGACCACTTTAGTACTCCCAAAAATAATGTTATCTGAAAGTAACTCGATAATAGGGTAGTTGACACAGTCAAAATAAATTACAATGAAATGTTAACTTAAAAGTACTTGGAGCAAATGACTCAATGAATTTAAAAAAAAAAATTTAATATGCATTGGGAAAACTTTATTTTGAATAAACAAAAAATAAATTACAATGAAATGTTAATTTAATAGTACTTGGAGCTATTAAGAATTGGATGAAATGATTAAGCAAATGACTCAATGAATTAAAAAAATAATTAATATGCATTGGAATAACTTTATTTTGAATAAACAAAATGTGTACAAAAGTTTCCAAAAATCATGTGACCAAAAACGGAAGTAGTTGCGGAAATGACGTCATAAGGACAAAAACAAACGTGTAGTAGGTATGATAGTGTCGTGCCTTATCAACAAATTGAGAATCAAGCAAGTGAAGAAAGCATCTAATATTATTGCTTTAAAACTAATAGATCAGGTCAAATAATACGTTTGTACTATATTTTTTATATTAATTAAATACCTAAGTTTATAATAATATTCAATAGTAAATTCGATTTTCTTGTTATCACTGTTGTTATACTTATGGATTTCAGTTTTTTTCTTTTTATGAATTAAAAAGGATCGTGACGAACAGACGGACAACAAAGTGATAAGGTAATATATACCGATAAGGGTTGATTTGTCCTTTTGAGGTGGACAATCCTACATAGAACAAATTATGCGGCTAAGGCTAGGTTTATTTTTGCAGAGTTATAAACTTTTTTTCAAGTAGGTAGATAAAGTGTGCTCTAAGAAATAAGTCAGTTATTTATTTCGGTAATTCAACAGCGTTTACAATTATATTGTAATATTATAATATTATTTACACTTAATATAAAAACTTAAAATATGGCCAAAACGGAATTACTCAAATTAAAAACAATTTACAGAAAAGTAATAATAATACGACAAAATATGTATAAAGGACAAAGATAAGATACAGGCACAGGTCCTATTACAATTACAGTGAGAATAGCAAGAATAGCAGGTATGTTTGTGAGTTATGTGTGTGTGTGTGTGTGTGTAAAAATATTAATCGCAATGAAGCAGTCTTATTTGTTTTTTTAATGATGATTTTGAGGAAAAAAATAAATCCAGGCTAGAAAAATGTTTATTGTAGGTTCTAGCGGCGCGACATAACACCGAATTCTGAGCATAATTAAATGTTAATGTTATTTAACTACTGTTTTGTATAAGGTACGTGGATGCATTACTAAAACATGCTAACATGATTGAATGTTTTTTAAAATAATGCATGATTTTATACACTTCACTGATACTCGTGCACCATTGTGAACTTCAACGGTTAATAATCCACCACTATTACTCGTCAAAACTTGAGAATAAACACAAGAAAATAAATTATAATAGTCATTGTTGGTTTTCTCCCGCCATCTGCATGTTCAAGCAAGCAACCTCCAAACAAGCAAAACGTATTATAATCACAACACTGTTTGTTTTTGCCTTAGTGACGTCATACGACGAATAGACCGCCATTGAATAATGTTTTAGCGCCAATTTTAAAAGTTGAAATGAAAACATTGTTTATTTAGTTAAGAATAGAAAATTTTCTAATTTTCACTAATACTTTTACTTGATCCTTATCAGCCAGAGTAACAGAGTCCAATAACAAAGTGTCTTTTTTTTAATCACTCGGGTATATTTCCGTCAAAAGTACTCGTAAGACAATAAAAACTAAAGCATTGTTTTCATATGAATCGATCACGACTCCTTTGACGACTTTTCTCTAACTCTTGTGGTTACCTTATGGCTATGTCCATCGCCGCCTTACTAAAAAAAGTGGTCGTTTGTAAAGTCGGTTTACAGATGATAATTTTACGTGATAACGTCATAAGACAAGCCGTACGCTTAATCGTGCCTCTTTATCGCTTGTTCCGCGCTCTCGCTTGCACGCTCGGCTCAGGTGGAACGTGACAATGAGCCATACTTTTTCGTGCGTGCAGCCGGCGTTCATCGATTTATAAGACGTCTTCACGCTATCACGTAATAATTGAAATATTATTATATTTCATATTATTGAATTTTGTATTATTGAAAGTTTGGTTATAAAATAATAATTAGTATCAAACCTTGAAAGCCAACCCGCAGAGTTCGCACACGAACGGCGTCAGTTCTGCATCAAGCGTCTTGCCGGAGTGCGGGTGCGCGGAACTCATGTGACTTTTGTACTCTACTGGATCCGACAAGTATTTGTCGCACTGGAAATAATATTATTTTACTTATATAGAGGTAAAAGTGAAATGAAATGCAATACAACCCGGTCACAATATCTGTGCACCTGACCTCGTGACGTCATATCGGCGGTCTGGGTACGGTGTGAAAAAAAGATTTTCGAGAAATGTGGAGGTAAAAAAATATTACTAACCTTTTCAAATCAATTTATTATTGATGAAGGGTTTGTTATTAAAAAACAATAATTTTGATTACAAAAACATTATTAAACTCCGTCACTATTGTGCGTATTTACGTATTGCGCAAATGTCAAAATCATCTACTTCGATGCGTTTTTTGTACTGTTTACGCTTCTTACCCGGTGTCGATAATTTTGGTTCTTGGTAGGTTTCTAAATTATTACTAGAACTTGGAGTCGGACTAGCGCCCGGCGAAGTAGGTGGTTGTACTTTGGCTTCATTTTTAATTTTCATTAGAGTCCTCTTTGATATCCCAGTTGCAGCACAGGTTCGTTTCACCACTTGGTCTACAGGTATGGTGTACTGTTTATTTGCTTTCTCTGATTCAAAAAACTTGAGCACTTTCAAGATTAAATTTCTTGATTCGCTGTGTATTGTTTTTCCCATGACTTCAGTTTAACAGCTACAACAATTTTAATAACAACCAAACCAGTCCAAACTTAAGAGTAAACAGTCTTAACTTAACAATAAATATTAAAAAAAACAAAACAACAACAAAGCGAAAATATCAAAATTATCGGGACGTGTATCGGCAACGAAGATGCTAACCGTACTGTCGCACCGGGGAGTGCGCGGAGAGGTGACAGGGGAAGCGGGAGAGGCGCCGCATTCCAGCGAGGTGCACAGATATTCTGACCGGGATGTACATTTAGTTGATACCCACACATATATTAGGTATTTGTTAATTAGTGCACAATATTGAATGGGGTGGTTTGGAATCGATAACTAGTCATGAAAGTAAAAGCAAAAACCTTAGATTAATCATTGGTCTCGCTCTCGCTTCGACTAGATACCGCGCTATTTAAAAACAACGGCTCCGTGAATGCGGCAACTCAATATTGTAGTGTGTGTAATGCAAATTGGGAGTATGCTAGTGTGCGTGAAGAATTGTGTTGCTAGCTACTAAACTGTCACCCAATTAATGGGAAAAAATATTGTATGTTGTGGTTAAGTATGTATGGTATAGGTTATAAATGTAGTTCAGAAAAATACATTAGCCTCGTGTATAATGAGAAACATAGCTCACTTATATCATAGTATACTATTAATTAACTATGCATTTATATATTTATATGAGAAGACAAATAACAAGTATTTAGAAATACTCGTACCTACAGTGCTTTCTATTTCCATTCTACCAGTCAGTAATTTGGGTCTACCTTTTGTACGTAACGTCTTAGGTTAATTTACAATTAATAACTGCATAGAAACAAAAAAATGAAATAAAACAATTATCTTATAAGCATAGTTAAACCTACTATTATGCACAGGTACTATTATGTACAATAGAGAGTCTAAAAATCATTATTATTAATGAAATATCACATTCAACTAACTTGTACTGGTTTACGATACATTTGCCTTTTGGAATTTACACATTTCTGCAAATTTTCTCTATTCTCTCTATCTATCTATATTTCTATCTCTATTATAATAGTATATACGAGAAGAATATCGAAAAGAGAATTTGATTCAGCTAGTGGTTGAGAAGTGAATACTTGGTTAGCCGAATCATTTAATTTTATATATAGCACCGTTATTTACTCCTCACGTAATTATATGCAGATGGAGAGTAAAAGTTTAGAACATAATTTCTTGAGTTCGTCAGTATAATATTTGGGTTATATTTAGTAGTAAAATATAATAACAATAAATTCACATTATAAAAATCTCAACCATAGGTACTTGATTCTTATATTATACGGCAACACTGAATGGCGTTTAAGGTTGATGTTATTTTATGTTGAAATTTGGAAATTATATGGTATTTACTAATGGTATATGATCTTAGTGTATTTCTTATTGCTTTTAGTATTATTTTTATACATTTTCACTTTGCAAACAGGCATTTTACTTTGGATTACGGCCAAAATTACGAAAAAACACTCGGTACGTTGACACCACGCTGCTTGGGACGTGACTGGCTCGAGCGGGCTCGAGTACGCCGAATTCGGCGTAGTATTAGTTGCCGCATTTTGCAAGTACGCCGGCGGTATCTAGTCGAAGCGCGCGCGCGGAGACTAATCATTAATCTAAGGCAAAAACATATATTTTTTCATTATTTTGAACCGTGTGTGCGACTTAACGTACGACCCGATGCACCGCTACATCGCAGAATAGATAGCAGTAAATGCGCGAGACGATGACCCGACTCTACTTTAGATATTTTGCACTAATTAACAATGACTATAGTAAGTTTCAAACCTACAGCGAAATTCGGACATTGACGCCTAAGTATTATGTTAGCATAAAAACAAAACGATAGAAGTTTCTAGTGTCGCTGCCCATTCATCGCCATTCATAAATTAACGTATTCCCTGTCGTTAAGATTTCGTGGTAGGGGAATGCGTACGACCCGCTGCCAGCCAGGGCCGGCAAACTTGTTTTAACAAGTTCCGCTGTAGAATGCGAATGTGAATTTTTGCAGTAAAAACGTTTGATGTAATTTGTTATTGAATTGTTTTGTGGTTACGTTTTTCTATTGATATATGGATATTGATCACAGTATTGACAAAACTGTTGACTATTGACATTTACATATTAACTATTGACAGTTTTATTGTCTCTGTGGCAGATTCAACTGCATCATCGGATGTTGATGAAATGAAACGGACACAGAAGAAGAATCATAGTGTGGTGAACAACACCAATATAATAAATGTAGTACTTATGCATTATATAGAAGTGGTTTCATTCCTAAAGTAACATACTTACATGACTTACAATAGGTAAAACAATATTATACGATACAAGAAATATGTACCTAAGTTGATTAGTACTCCATAATATTGAAATTATTAAATTTCAATATTATTATAATTTTTGTTTATAAAATTTCGATTACAATTTACCTAAAATTTTTCAAACCTTTCTAAAAAATGTTTGTTATTCCTAACATGCTCTAAGGTCAATGTCCTAATTTCGCCGGAGGTTTGGAACGTACTATAGAGACATAACAGTAATTAATAATACAAACATAGAGACTAGGACATTTCGTGCGGACAATGTCTCCTCACTAGATGAGCTATTAATCTGTCCGAATCAGCAAGACCCATTAGAGGCAAGTTTCATTCATAAATCTATTGTTATTTTTTGTCCTGATGCGGACGGGTTAATTTAGTTGTTATATTAATTCTAATTCTTTATTTCCAACTGAATTTAAAAAAAAGAGGAGGTCCTCAATTCGACATAATATTTTTCTGGAGATGACAAAAGTGATGTAGAGCCGCCATTTTTTTCGATTTCTATCAAAATTGGATAGCGACTGATACATAATAGACCTGCGGCTATAATGGAGTGGAATTCGGTTTAAAATAATGCTAAAAACAAATATGTTGGAATTTTTATATGATTTTTAAAGCATGTCAGAAAACATGGGTTCGAATCCCGTCCGAGGATGTGATTTTTTCTCTCTAAAATTGAATTTTTTGGCAACGCTAAGCGGGCGTGAGTGCTTTAAAAATCATAATAATTATAAAAAATCTGAAGGGTTGCGGACATCATTACGAAAGTTAAGTAAATATTTGAATAAAATCTTCTTTCGGTTGGATAATGCTGTCGAGCTGTTCAATAGATGTCCCTTCGTCCCCATACGACGGTTAAAATCTTATGTGTTACCAACTGAGTCGTAGGGCCATAAACATCAATAGGGATAGGAATGTGCAACGCGTCCTAACATGCTATCGATAATCTGCATTTGAATCTCTCTCTGAAATTTGAAAACCTGCATTCGACCCTAATTAGCGCTCGCTTATCGCTAGCTCACGTCAAAGTAGAAGTCGCTGCGAATAATAATACATTCAATATAGCAGATGTTGAAAGCCTCCTTCACAAAGCTATTGATAATGTTACACAGGAAGACTGGGTCCAGTGTGTGAGGCATGCCGAGGAACTTCAAAACACTGACTTACAGATAGCCATTATGAGAGATCAAGCACCATTCATAATCAATCTACAGGACGATACAGAAGACGAAAATTCCGATAAGGAAGAACAAACGTTATTTATTGAACATTCATTACAAACGGCCCTTTTAATGGCCACAATACTATGTTTCTATCTGATTTTATTCTTATCGATATGCGCCTATAACCATCTTACGCACATCACTATGTGGCTCCATAAGACCCACAAGTGCGAGCGAGATAGACATAGTGAAATGTTTTAAGGCCGCACAACTCAGTTGGTAACGCGATGACTATAGTTTATGTTCACTTCTGTCGGGCATCCCGAGACGCACACCTTTTTTTCCATTTTAACCATAGTTTGTAGAAATAATGTCGCTGATTACCCCCATCTATACCTTATATGTATCAACTTGTACAAACAAACAAAAATTGATAGAATGTTTTATGAAATAAACACATTTGAATTTGAAAACGCGAGTTAAGTGTAAATACCGAAAATTGATATAAAAATACTTACGATAGTGCAAGTTGCGGGTAGTTTGACAACATTACGGTTAGCGTGTTTCCGGGCGTGCACTCGCGTGTGAGCCTTAAGTTCTTCCGAGTTCGAAAACGTCTCGCCGCAGTTCTTGCAACCGTTACTGTAATTGATAAATATATAAAAAAAACCGGCTAGTCAGAATCGCGCACGAAGGGTTAAGTACCTATAAATTTCTCATACAACATACGTAATTTTTTTGCAGTTTTGACGGAAAACCTTCGTGCGCGAGCTCAACTCGCACTTGGCCGGTTTTTAAGTATTTATTGTTATAGCGGCAACAGAAATACACCATCTGTGAAAATGTGAGCTGTTTAACATCACGGTTCATGAGATACAACAGCCTGGTGACAGACGGACGGACAGCGGAGTCTTAGAAATAAGGTCCCGTTTTTACTATTTCGGTACGGAACTCTAAAAATACAATGTTTAGAGTTTCGCGGTTGTTTATAGAATTGTAATAATTACTCACGGGATGTAGATGACGATTTCAGTGTACCTGTGAACGTGGTGCATGTAACTGTGCCGAAATATCGAGTACTTCAAAATCTAGTAAATCATGTTCTATATCCCGTGAGTACTAATTATAATTTATGAAAAATGTTCGTTACACACTCTTTTCTCCAGACGCACACATTGCACTGGTTTAATTTCAACGTTACATCCGCGTGGTGATGGATGATGATGATGATGAAAAGTATCCTGTGTAAGGGGCCATCCAATAATCACGTGAGGCTCGAAAAGGGGGGGAGGGGGTTCGGCAAAAATCACGTAATATCACAAGAGGGGAGGATTTATTTTTTCGTCAAACGCGATGCAATAAATATATTTTTCGCGTGATTACACCTTTCTGTCTAGACTTTATCATGGTCCTTAATTTTTTAGAATAAAATTATTAACTTTATACCTGTATTTAAAGATAATATTCTAAAAAAAAACATGCTTTTTAGGTACTGAAAATACACGTGATTTTGGGTGGGGGTGGGGGCGTTAGTCTTAAACCTCACCACGAATCACCAAGGGGGAGAGAGGGGTCAAAAAATGCTAAAAAATATCACGTGATTAATGGACAGCCCCTTACTCCAGCGCCTCATCTATCTACATACATATCTAATTTCAAAATTGGTCCAGCCATTTAAGTGTGATGTAACAAACATACAAAAAAACACACTCAGAAACCTTCGCCTTTATGATATTGGTGTGAAGTATAATGTATGCTGTAAACAAGTGTAAAAGTACTTTTTTAATGCAATTAAGGGACAAGACGGGCAAGTCGTGCGTCTGATGGTACGCGCGCGCTAGGTTTGCCCATGACAAGTAAATGGACCAAAGGCTAAGTACAGTCGAGTATCACAACCGGTTTCGCTTCTTCATGGAGTACATAAGCCGGGTGCATAAGTACCTACTTATGCACCCGGCAGGTCACGTAAGTTTAACCGCCAAAATAATAACACACAATTACTAATACTTAAGATTGTTTATTGTATGACTTTTAAAGCACTAACGCCTACTTAGCAAGACCAAACTTTACAATTAAGAGAGAACAATACACCACCTTGAACGGGGTTCGAACCCGCATCTCTCAGGCGCTATGATCGCTAGGCCGCCGAGCCATACTGTCTGATTATAATATATTCTTTCGGTTGGATAATGCTTCCCAAGCTATTCAATAGATGTCGCTCTGTCCCCATGCGACGGTTAAAATCCCACACGAGACTTAAAATTCGATGCTCGAACAGTATGCCTCGGTGGCCTAGTTGGTCATGGCGTCTGACACGGATTGTCGGAAGACGCGGGATCGAATTCCGCCCGAGGATGTGTACTCTCTTTTTCTCTCTCTGATGTCTCTTCTCTTTACTCTTTAATTGCTAAACTTAAGAAAGTTTCAATTGAGTTGAATATTATGTTATTTATACCTGACATTATGTTTAGAAGACATAACTAAGTGCCGTTTCCAAGCCTCTTCAGTAGCGAAATGTATGCTGCACTCTTCACATTTAGGTCCTTGTTTATCATTCCTCTCCTGAAATAATAGATCCTTTGCTTTGGGCAGGCAAGAATTTCACCTCTTTTATGTTAAGTGATAATGTGGTACATCACAACGATATTATACACTAGCTGCGCCTCGCGGTTCCATGTGGTGATGGACGATGTGACTTTGATGAAAAGTATCATATGGTGCTTTCTCGGGATATAATCTGTAACCTTGTCAAATTTGATAACGATTCGTTCAGCCGTTTAGACGTTATAAATACACACTTTTTTTAAAAACTTGATTTGTTATGTAAGCATTTATATTAAGTGAAAAGCTGTTAATTTGGAAATACAAACATACACTACAATTTTATTTATCTGTATAAAGGCACATTGGGCTGTATCAGGATTTTTATAGGATGGCATGCTCCAATTTCGTGGCTAGGCGTGGATTAAGCGGGCGAGGAGAATAAGATATCACATGTACAATGAGTCTGCTTTTATTACGTCACACTGAGATCTATTTGCACATAGTGTTTAGAGATCAACTAGAATTAACTTGGGGACAAGGTATTCCACTTAGTAGCGAACGCTGCCACGACCAAACGCAAAATGAGTAGACATGTGTAGGTGATGCAAGTGAATGAATGAATGAAATAAGTTTATTGTGACAAAAAAACATGAACAAATACTTAACTAAACATTAATAACTAAATAGTTATTGCCACAAAACGGCCTCTACTCAGCATAATGCCGGCTGAAGCAACCAGCGCTGATCTTCCGTAGAAGCCGCCCGGTGACATCACGGATCGTAACACAAAAGAGTACAATATAACATTAAATTTATACTGACAAGAACAATTTGCACAAAAAATATATTACTTTTAAAACACATAATATACACAATACACCATAAAAAACAAAGAACATCAAGGACAAAAACAAAAATGCTTAGTTGTTTAATTATATCACACTTGTGTCATGTCGCAAAGTATCCTGCTTAATTTGATGGTGACAAATATACATTTTCAATTTAGATCTAAAACTGTCAATATACTGCAGGTTCCGTATCGGCGTAAGTAATATTACGCGGGTGACATTACGCGAGAGTGTGATATGGCATCACGCATCACTCGGGCGCCGAATGCATTACAGTATTACACTATGACATGGCACACCGCGGGACCGCGCAAAACGGAACAGACGAAGTTAGACGGCTAGCTGGCGTTCGGCTACCTTCGGGTTTGTACTGCTTTACAGCTCTATAGCTAGAAATTACAATGAAGTAGAAAGAGATGTCAATAGTATTAATGTTCTTACAATTAGATTAGTATTTTTTTCGTAGATTCGTATTTTGTTTCTTTTCCAGATTGCTATGTATGATGGAAAATCAACTTGCAACAAAATATGTATTCCTACTTACTTACCTACCTATATTTTAATTTTAATACAAGGAAATGAAAATCACGTCTTGTATTATAACATCGAAACGTGTGATATAAACATCTCCTGTGCTAAGTTTATGTCGATGCAATGTGCGGTATCGGACATCTCATGTGATGATGATGATACGAGTAATACGGATGCCAAGTGTTCTGAGTGATGTTTCCAGTAATATCACACGAGCTAAACTTTAATGACATGTCACATTACCGAGCCTCCGAGCGTGTCCGCGCGCTCCCCCCCAGCGCCTCTGTCCGACGATAACTAAGTACTCAACGGTAATTGGCTCTCAACGACCGACCGACCGACCAATCAGCGAATAGCGCACCCTACCAGAGTTATACCAGAGATGGCGCCACTTTGCATCTCTAGTCCACGAAAACAAAGCTAGGTGGCGCTCGACTAAATAACAACATCGGTTAAAGCGATGCGCCGACATGTATGTACAGAATAGTTACCTGTCTATGAATCTTCATGTTATGTGAATACAATCCCCGAGGTGTCGCGAATGTGTCTCCACACAGCTCGCACACACACTCCGTGCCGTGCTTAAGTCGCTTGTGCATTAGGAGACTGTTAGGCATGCTGGAACATCGGAATACATAATAACTATTAAGAGAAAAACAATTTTTGGTTTTGTATTATAACCAACTTCAAAAAAGGAGGCGGTTATATGTTCGTGTGTATGCATTTTATATGTGTATGTTAATCGATTTCTCCCCCATTTGTGGACCGATTTTTAAATTAATTTTTTAGTATACTTCCGAACTTCCCATTTAAATTTCATCAAATTCGGTTAAGCAGTTTTGGAGTTACACTCCAAAAACTGAAAATTGTTACGCCTATCTTGATGATATCATCATTGACAGTGAATAACAATCGTTCCCGTAAGAAGCAACGGTCACTAAATAGGGTGAAATTTTTTTTTACCGTAAAATGGAACCGACTTCAATACCAAAAAGTGTGAAATAACTTGTCGAAGTCGGTACAAAAAAAACATTTGTGTAATTTAAACTTTTGTATTGTACACTTTCATATTATGCATTAAAGTAGAAACCTGACATTACCAACAGACATGCAATTTATATAATCATATAAAATATGTCTGTAAATTTTTGCCCAGTCTAAGTCATATTCATATCATAGCGATACAGTGGATGCATTTCCTAAACCTTCTAAGGCGATTGAGGAGGACCATAAACACAACGTCACGTATGACGTGTACCTACACTACACGTACACACGTGCACCATCACGAAACACTTAACGTTTTTAAATCCACGATTATTACACATCAAAAGTAAAAAAATACACATCTAGAAAATTTAGACAATATCAACGATAGCCATTGTCGGGTTTTTTCCCCGACCATCTGAAACCCAGCTTAGAATAGGGACTCTCAGTGTGATTATAAATATAAGTATCGCCTTAATAAACAGAGCAATTCAATTTCAGGAAAAATAGCACTACTTCCTTAGCATGCTTTAACGTTATAAAAGAGATCAAGAAGCCATAAACAATAAAGTTCCTGTTAGCACTTATGTTAGATATAAGGCTTTTGATTTTGTTAATGATGATGATGATGATGATGCAAAGTGTTCTATGTGTTATCCAGCGCCTCATCTACCTCCATACCAAATTTCATCAAAATTGCCCCCGCCGTTTGAGCGTGAAAGAGTACCAAAGATCCACACATCTATACTCACAAACTTTCGCGTTTATAATATTAGTAGCAAGTAGGATTACCTGAATATTTCTCCACATTCTTTACACGGGTATTTCTTGCCCTTGTGAAGACTGACATGCGTCTTAGCTTGATGTCTGAAATTATAATACATATAAGTATTAGTACCTACCTGGATGACCGAGTTATGCATGTTTTTTATTAGGGGTTGATGACGCTATTTTTTCTCAGGGTTAGAATGCTTAACAACGGCATCTATTGGCAAGTAGCTTTAGTGTGGCTGTGTCGGTAAAACAGTTTACCGTAGCAGTTTTTCATTGGCTCCAAACACAGATTAGGTATACAAGTATAATTGTAATTTTTTTTATTATTAGTTATTTTATTAAATCTCTGTTTATACATAGTGTATTGTATTGTATAGTATAGTGTCCCGCGAAATATATGTGAATTCCAAAGCCCCACAATTAGAACATCCTGTATGCTGAAGCGTGACATGTTGACGTTTTCAATACGAATACTTTTTCGCGAAATGTTTCTGCTACGGCCTCTGCTAAGGCTTCAGTGTCCATACTATCAGCTTTGTAAAAACTATGCAAGTTCCGTTCAGGTCTTGAACCTGGCTTAAAAAGTTTTGAGTTGACCATAACGCTCATTTAAATGAACTGTTTGAACATGTTTTCTACAAAAGTGAACGAATATTGTGGTCTCTGGCATTCTAACAATTTACTAACTAACATTGCAGAAGTCAACACGTTTGTAAGCTGATAAACTGAGCGGATTTAGAGAGTCACGGTAACGCCATAAAAAAGGTGAACGGTTTTTCTGCTGTTCTTGAATAGTAGGTATAATGATCGTCAAGGCACAGATTACTGAATAAGGTCAAGGTACGATTAAGCCGGGCAGTTTTCTAGAAGTTCTGCTTTAACCCATAGCGCGTCACGCGTACACCATGTGTACGTTTATAAAGTGCTAAGCCATGTCGCGCATATAGAAAAATAAAAAAAATAAATAAAATTAATTTATTATCAGGTAACAAAGACCTATATACAAGTGTATACACATTTTTAGTTGTGTTTGTAACTTATTGTATCAGATTCAATACACTCCACTGGTATAAACTTGCTTTAATTGGTCAAACTATTCAAGAGTAGTAATTATTATTTGAACTTTTATGCGTAGTTCGGAAATAAACCGAAAAATACTAGACACTGGACGGGTTTAGAGCTTATAGTAAGGCCTCTGGTTTCGCTCGCTTCGCTCAGACGGTCACCAGTAACTCGCTCATTCTCGCTACGCTCGTCATCGCACTTGAAGATAATTTAAGAAGACTATATCTATCTAGCTATCATCAGATAATGCTGAAAAATGTTATTTTTTTTTACAACAAAAACATATATAATTTTACATTCTCTACTTGATATTCTCACATATTAGAGTCTTAAGATATCACGAGACCCTGTTTTAGTATCATACCTTGCTCCAATTATTGAACTTGCTAACTAGCTTTTAAACCTGAAAAATTCGGTATGTAAAGTTTTTTTTTGGTATTTTTTTTATATTTTTATTTCGTAGATTAGGTCATTATAAGAAACTAATTTCAATATTTTTGTTTTCTATTCAGTAGTTATTTTATAATATTTTTTTGAAAATTTGAATCCTATGACGTCACTTTTTTGCACAAATATGTAGTTGCGTTGAGGAGCCAAGAAAAGCACGCGAATAAAAAAAAAGAAACTAGAACACTTGACAGTGACACCTACTAATTCGTAAGTCTCTATTCAATCAAAACAAAAGTGCAAAAAAGTGACGTCATTTAGAGGTCAATGAAAGTCGAATTATTTCATCGTTTTTTGTTAAAATAAATGGCATCTTATCGTTTTAAAAGGTCAGAGTAGAAAAATAAGGGTTTGTAACATAAAATCTCGAAATGGTTTCGGAATTGGCATAGGTTAATTTTTTTTAGCATACCGAATTCAACGGAGGCACTCATAATCTAAGAGAAAATGTTTGTATCGTAAATAACTGGAATATGCGCCGCGCTTCGTCTTACGAACTATGAGTTTATCTGTGCCACAGTTTTTTTATGTTATGAGGAAGAACAGTGTTAAGTGACTAACCTCTGCCTAGAACAGATGCATTCCATCAGAAGTGACGAACTGTACTGTGCACAACCCTGAGACAATAAGTTGTTAAGTCTCATGTGCTGTTGATTTCGGCAGCACCCCATACCTTCAAACCAGAACAGTATTGCGACTATTACTCATTCAAGGTAGAAAAAGGTATAGGGGGGCAGTCTTTTCATTAACGAACTTAAGGGGATTGCATATCTAGTCCTAGTTCATACTAAAAGAGGTATAAAAGAGTTTTTTCTTTTATACCTCTAGACATTGTTCGATTTTAGTGATATTTTTTTCATGCAATCAACACATTGTTTGCTTCGCTATTACAATTTTTTTTAAGTTTAAAAAAAAAATATTACTTTGAAATACTGAAAAAATCAAAACGTAAGGGCATAGCAAACAATGTGTCGATTGCATGAAAAAAAAAACAGAAATCGGACAATGTTAAGGGTAGAAAAGAGTTTTTTCTTTTAGTATGAACAGCGAGAGAATGCGTTCCTGACACCTATCAGTTAGTCACGACTAGTGATGGGCACAACATAACACTGAGTTCGTTACCGTTCCTCCAAAATGAACCGCCGCGTTATTTATAAGATTATTTTCGTTTTAAATTGGCGGAATAATTTAAAATTTATATTTTAGTTATTTAAGTGGAAACCAAAAAAGGGTAATATTAATATAATAAAATTGTTTTATTTATTCTTTGTTACAAAGTTACAATCTGTATTTCTATGCAATAAAGTACATTGAATTGAATGTGCGTACAGAATATTAATCAGACTCCGATTCGCTTGAGGAGGTGGTGTCTTCATGATCATCTTCGCCTACATGTATAATTATATTATTATCAATAACAGAATCAATCCTGATATCTCGGTCAAAATGTTCCACTATCAGATTTTTAGTCTTCTCAACAACCTTTGCCCAGTCATCTCTTGTGACTTTCCCGCAGGCTTCTTTTAATAGGGTCATCATCTTTTTCGTGCTGAATGGCGGGGAAGTATTGTGGCGGGCGGCGTAACCTTTTATTTGAGCCCAGATTAGCTCAATCGCGTTATATTGGCAATGATACGGTGGAATTCTTAGAACGCGATGACCGTACTCCAGAGCCAGTTCATCGATTTCGTATCGCACATTTACCGCTTTATTTTCTTTAACTAATTTAATTAGCTCTGCTTTTAGCATCTGCATATTTGCGTCAATGCCTTTTGCTTGTAACCAAGCCACCATTTCTTCTTTTTTATTAGCTTGGGTAGGTGGTTTCTGTATTTGAACCGAGTGATAGGAGGCATTATCCATTAATATTACAGAAGGCTCTGGTAGGCTGGGCAAAAGCACGTTCTGGAACCACTATTTAAATGTAGTGGCATTCATTTCCTCGTGGTAGTCATTTGTGGTTTTTGATTGAAATGCCAGTAACGCGTTCTCCACAAAGCCGTATTTTGCAGAACCTGCGTGGCATATTATCAGACGGGTACCCATTGGTACTTTCAACGTCGACGCTTGTATAACATCCGTCCAAGAACGGGAAACCGTGTGATTAGCGTTTAGCCATGTCTCGTCAATGAACACGACATTATCCCAGTTATCAATTTTTTTTGCTTCTCTCAAAAAACTTATCCGTTTTAAAATTATGTCGTATCGTTCTAATAAAATTTTTCTTTTGTCTGTTTTTTTATACAAAAAACCAATATCTTTTAAGATTTTGGTTAAAGCAGTTTTACCCCCGCTAAACAGTCCAGCTTCTCTTAACGATGCCAAAAGCTTTTTCCTGTTGAGATATCCATTTCTGGAATAGTAACCATATATATGATTTCTGATTGCATCGGCGTCAAAGGTGTCAATATCTGTCACGGGTTTAGTTCTACGTTTCTTCTTCGGAGTACGTAAAATATTATCTTCCATGCCAGTAGAGCCGAACTTTTCTTTATTAATATTTGTTATCGTTCGTTTGCTAACTCCAAGCGCCTGAGAGACGCGTTCTTGTACTTGTTCGACAGGCATCAGGGGTCCGCCATTTTGCCGCTCCCGCTCAAAGTAATCTTGCAGCTTGATGATTAACTCACGGGCTCCACTTTTCAATGTTTGTCCACGTTTAGGCATTATTATGCACCAAAAATCAGAAAAAACACAATCGAAGTCCGATTTAGCGCCGATGTCAGTTTGAAAAGCAGAAACAGCCCATTAAACGAAAGCCGGGTAATCAAATAAAAACAGATCGAAAACACTTGAAGAACGTGGTCTATGCGCACGAAACGACAACAGATGACTGTTTTAGCGTCACAAAATGGCGGCCCATAACGCCATTTGGGGTTACCGTTTTTAATCTAAGTATAAAAATGCTAGTAACGCCATTTGGGGTTACCATTTTCAACCTAGATATAAAAATGCTACTTTCTTTCGCGCGTTCGGGTTGGTCGTAGTTTTATTTTTATATTTAATATAAAAGTTATCTTATAGTCCATTATTTTCAAATTCTTAAAAAGAAAAACAAAACGTATTATTTTATAAAGTATAACTGTATAAGAACAGATTACAATACTATTATTGCCTATTATTGTTAGCACAGCACTACAAATATAAAGTGCTGACATAACCTTGTAATAGCGCAGTTTAGATTTAGAAAAATATTGTTTACCAAGTTATTTGACACTCAGTTTGGCACAAAATTATAACATTAATTGATTATTGATATAATAATGTTGTTTTAATGCTCATCAATTGTTAAAACGGTAAACAACCAGCAATAATATTTTTATCGTAACTGCAACGCCATTACAAAGTTACGTCGTCAGTTCAATCGCGACGTGTCAGGAACGCATTCTCTGAACGGCCGTAGTATAGCTTTGCAATCCTCTTAATCACAAAGAGTCTAACCGCTAATAAATAAATTATATGTTGTACTAAATTCGATTAGTTTAATCAATGATATTATTTACACTTACACGAAGTTTCCAGCAATGCCCATTGTTTTAGGCACAGGTTTTTTTTAATTTGTGGTGGCACCAAAATATCTATAACAGGCTCTAGAAAAGGCTTTCCACCTAGATAGGTACTTACGTGCAAAAGCAGATATATGGGCAAAGTTTACAGCAAAACTTGCGCTTGTGGCTTGCTAGCCGATGTTTACATAAGCACCTCTGTTCTGGAAATCGAAGATGACAGATGTCACATTTGAACTCTCCATACTCCTGAAAAAAAATATCCAACAATAGTTATATATAAGCTATTGCATAGCTTTTATCGCGGGCCTTGAGCGTGGAGACCGAAACCAGAAATTCCGTAACGAAAATAACCTAACACCCCTCACTCCGACTCCATCTATGAATGAATAGCAGAACTTTTAATGACTTTTTGAAATATCCCGCTTGTCTCTTTAGTTCAGCAACTCGCCTCTAGATGGCATTGGTTAAATAATTACAATTGCATAAGTTGATAAAAACAGCTATGCAATAGCTTTGCCGCGGCAGTCTCCGAGTGCCACATGTCTTTTTTCGTGCTTAAGTATTTTTTTTGTATATTTCAGACCAACTCGTTGAAGAAATTGCTTTAAAAGTTGTAAACACATATAAAAATATTTTTTGTCCAGCTTTAGAATGTTATCAGAACAAAATACTTAATTCTCTATGATTTCAACATCAGCAATTGAATCATATTAAATGATCAAGATAAAAGTATCTTGCTATGTTACTACTGTAATATATTATATTGTACATTCTAGAAATTTTATAACTGTCAGGGTAATGGTCAGCAAGTGGACAAGAAGATGGCTTATTCCAGAAATTTCCTGCGTATAGTTTTTGAATGTTGGAAAGGGATTATTGGACATAAATTCCAAAAATCACCTTAATCATTTAAACAAAAAAACCCCCGCAATAAATCACCTTAAAATAACCACTGTTTCTAAGCCTTTTTTTGTCTTTTTTTAAGCTAATCAAGTCATTCACCATCATATTTGCACTTAAATAAAATCTCTAAAATATTTACAATAAAGACACAAATTCCAGAATAATGGTCAACATTTAAATGGATGATTGTATTGGCTTCAAACAGATAGACTACTCTAATAAGTATTTTTCTATTTAATCTACGTAATCTGGGGAGAAATATAGTGTGTTTACAATATTAATTACTGATTGAGTAACAAAGGAGGCTGATCACCCAAATAATGGAATATTTCATTATTTTCTTTATTTTAAACCAACCATCATGCAAAAACAGCAAAAGTTACTGAAATCATTGAGCTACTTATGTTGCTGACTGTATATATAAGTTATTATTTAGTTGTGTAACTTTATGGTAATAGTAACTTACACAGCTATGTTTCTTCATATGATTTTCATATGTATTCTTAGATTCATACCCTCGATAACATAGTTCACATTTATACATTGAATTTTTAAAATTGCTAGACTCTTTCCTGAACAATAACTCTTTCTTAGCTTCTTCTGGTGTTAAGAAAATCACTGTTGCATAATCTTCAAAGTAACTTGTATCGAAATTGTTTTTCTTTACATTTTCAAACTGTTCAGTTTCATCAATTGTGACTTTAGAAACTTTGGTTGACAAAGGTTCATCATCACTAACTGATTCAAAGACATCTTTTGTTAAAGTTTTTCTTTTCTTGCTCTTGTGTTCTTTCTTATTAGATTTTCTCTTGTATTTTTTAGTTAAGTCATTGTTTTCTTTACTATCATTATGATAATTATCTTCTCTATTTAGATCACATTCCTGTTCATCAAATACAAGATCTGTATCTTGTTTTCCATTTTCTATACTTTCTGTTTCATCTTTAATTAAATCAATGTCCACAGTGCTGCTTATATTAGAGTGTAAATTTTGTTTTATATCACAAGTATTAGGATTTTCTTTTCTTAAATTCAGTATAGTATTATTATCAGTCAAAGTGTCACATATCGTAATGCATTCCGTTGCAATAGTTGATAATGTTGATGTCAATTTGTGTTGTTCTCTGTTCACATTTTGAAGATTTTTTATGGAGGTCTGCAAAATAGTTTTTAACATCATTGAAACTTTTTTATAATAACCATGTCTGTAGAATTGATTCGCTTGTGCAGAACACTAAATTAAAGTTCTCTGAACTATGGTAGTTCTTATTATGTTAACACTAAAATACACATTTGAGTAACACTTAGAATGATAATAAAATTGTAAACTTATATAAGATTATTCTATCCAAATGTGGGTAGTTTTACATTAGTTTAGACTAGTTTTGAGAGCATGAACTTACTATTAAATTTGCACTAAACATACCCACAATTAAAGAGAAAATTAAGAATTATCACTTGCAAGCATTATACAAATTTGTACTTAAGCATAAACAGAATAAAATCGACCATAATTGACTAACAATAGATTTAAGTTCGCTACTTTAGTTTGGTAAACTGAACAAGTGAATTACTACCTGTACCAAGCGAATATGAAAGTATTTGAATGGCTGTTTTGGTGGTATTATTTTATATTAACAAGTGTTATTGGAAACAAATAATTTTCCTTGCAGATGTTAAATGCTCGGCATCCTATTTACACTTCGAACAAAAAAAATGTTTAAGAAACTAACGATGATGTATGCATATGGATCATGATAATGACTGGCCATTAGTACTTATAGAACACTCTGAACTATTGGAAATTTAATTCATTAGAAATTTCACTTACTACAGTTCCCTATAAATCTAAAGGCCATAGCTTTTGTACAGACTGTTTAAATGCAGTTTATGTGATGCTGAGTCTTAACACTTTTTCCCATACAAAAGTGTGAATATAAAAAAAAATTATAAAAAGTAAAATTAATATAGGTCAATGCAGATTTAACCTATTTTGATATCAACATACAATGACATAAGCACTTATATTACCTTGCAAATATCTCGTAAAACATCCTGAGCTTTATGACATTTTAATGTGAAGTTTACAAATTTGCATAACAGTGCAGCACACTCAAAACAAAAGTTTATGCCATCTTCTGTACTCTGAAAATGTTGAATAATATTTAGTTAATTTAATCAAATCAACAAATTAACATTTCCCTAGCAGGTCCAAAGCGTGAGGGGCAGAATGATACATCATTGCTGATCTCACTCAACCATGCATGCAGTTATTCATCTTCACAGTTGAGTTCTTATATTTTATGAATAAAAAATAAACCTAATGACACCCATATTAAATTATATTTATAAGAAGTTATAAGGCTGTACTTAAGGTTTATGGAGACAGAATAGTAGTTTATGCAACTGTCATATAATAGAGGGTATTAAAACATGAGTTTAGTTTTTGAAACAAGCCGCAGGAGAGTTTCAAAATAAGATTACACAAGTGTTTTAATACCCAATTATTATGCAGTTGTATACACTACTTTATTTAATCTCATGACTTTTTGCTACTAAAGTTTTATCCAACAAAATATTACTCAAATTCGTATGTACTGAATAGTGCCAAAATGGAAAAGTCTTCTTCTTCTTCTTGTTTGTATGGCTTGTGCGGCGTAACCACAATTTTGCCAATATCAGTGGAAAAAGTCTGTTATTGGTCTATTGGCTCGGAACCAGCGCATTGCACGTGCAGCGCGCTCACCACAGATAATGTGTATTTAAATTGAATTGAAACCTTCTTGGTCGGGACACATTGTACTTTAATAATTAAAAAATTGTTTTAAAGCATTGTTTTGTTAGGAGAATAATGCTTTAATTTAATTTTTAAATTTTCATAAACAAGTATTTAAACCAATAAAAGTCTGTATTTCATTTCATAATTAGAATATTACCGAATGAGATTATATAAAATATTTTTTAGTATGGATTTTTTATTTACACAATTGCACAAGAATTATAAATAGTAAATTTAATGCCTATCAAACATGTTCTTTATAACAGCTAACAAATAAAGACTATCTTGCTAAACTATGATTATAGAAGCTTGCACAAAACATCAAAAACATTGATAGATCAAGTATGAGTGCTAGTACGAAAAGTATGACGGATTTGCCGCTCAAATGGGGATAGGGTACTAAGGCTGAACTCTAAAACTAAGAATACCAGATTTTGATACTTATAGCCTTAGAGCTATATACACGAGCAGCTTGGAGCAGTCAGCACGGACTATAGTCTTCTATAGGTGCGTCTGTTTATCTTTGAGGGCATTGATGGCTCTTTTGATAAAGCATTCATAAAGCTCAAAAACATTATTTTTGCCCACACCCTACTCAAACGCTCAACTGTAACTGAAAAAGAGGTATTTTTGCCACCAAAAAGTGTAATTTTTGACCACGTCCGGAGCATGGTTGTTTGTGATCCTTATTTGACAGCATAACCATGCGATTTTAGGTCTTATGGTCAGTTGAGCGCTCGAATAGGGTGTGGGCAAAAGTGGCAAAAATAACGTTTTGAGCTTTACGAACGCTTTAACAAAAGAGCCATCAATGCCCTCATAAGCTACACGAACGCACCTTTCATTCCACGTCGCGCGCGCTTTCCGCTACCGAATGGAAATAGTCACTTGTTGAGCAGTTAACACTAACTGCTCGAGCAGTTATGGCAGCTTCAAGCTGTTGACTATGACTACAAAAGCTCCGTGCTCGAGCAGTCCGTGTATGTCCGCTCTTAGATAATACAAAGCTAAATGATTTGACTTACAGCATTCGATTGGATTCGAAGGAACTTTTTAAACTTTTGACTAATGCTTTTAGTAGATAAAATTGAATTAAAATTGCGCATTCTAACACCAGATACTAGACATGCTGCACAATATTCCAAAACTTCCATTGGAGCGTGACTTATGATATCACATTTATTCCCAGGTATATTTTTTTCATGATTTAGTTTGTTTGTTTACAAATAGATACTTGATCTGATCCATAGATTAATCAGACTATATCTAAAGAATCTGATCATAGAATAACAAACACTGCTATATATGCGGGCAGAATCATAGAGTAAACTATATATATATATATATATATATTATGGAGATAGAGACATCAGCTAAAGAAACGCTCAAAGCGTCATCTAACGCAAAGTGAATCAACTAATTTACATGACGTCACATCACGTGACCTGATATCAATATCATAAAATTATTTATATAATGAAATATTTCTTTATTTTGAACAGCATTAGGTATACTGTTCAAAATAAAGAAACATTTCAATACCAAGTTTTTACCAGCCTATGGTTAATTAGGGATTGACAGGCTTATTAAAACTACAGGATTAGTTTAACGTAATATTTATTTTTCATAAAAACTAACATATTTATTTTTGTTTTTTTTATTTATTTATTTACTTCACAGCATATACTAAGCATACTATACATATATTAATACTGTAACTATTTAAAACACGTTACAATCATAGAAAAGAAACAATAGCTTCTTATTACATATTACATTACAACATAATTATAAAGAGTTGCTTAATTTTAACAGTTTTAACAGCGTACTAGGTCAGCCTGTGTTACGCTGTTAAAGACCTTCCTATAAGGCAATTATTTATACTAAATCATTATTACTATTACTTAATTATATAAAATATTAAATACTTACGAAACATATTAGAATTTTATAAACTTACTTTCCTAACTTACTACTACATAAAACAATAATAAATCTAAACAATAATAAAAAACCCCACAGCCCTTGCTGCAAGGAACAAAATTATTACAAGTGAAATACCTATACAGTTTCAATAACATAGTTTAAAAATACTACTAATAGCTTACCGTACACAAAGTGGAGGTAGCATACAAAATGGTTGCAAATAAAGAGTTCGGATTACATTCATAAACAAACGTGAAGCTAGCAGCATTTGTGTCATAATGTTCTGTGTAGTGTGACGATACGCTAGTGATGCGAATACTACTGTCAAAGCATATTGCTATCGATGCAGATGAAACTATCGATTAGGAGTGGGTATACTATAATAATTGGTATATGTAATAAAGTAGGTACCAATTAAATATACATATATAGTCTCATACCAGAACACTGTACCTATGAAGTCTACAAATATATATCTTATCATATTAGAAAATTGGTTGCGCCTTAGGTAGATAATCACTTCAGATGAAAAACATATAACTGCATAGCAAAATCATAAAAAAAGAAAAGAAAAGAAAAAATAAACTAATTATTAGTCTATAATATACAGTTTTGGATAAATAACAACCACTTATCAACACAAAATTTAATACAACTAAATATTTATGGCATGCTTTTATATGGTAGTGCTGTTGTTATTTTAGTCATGACATGTATTATTTATTCGCAGCCATTAAAGAGTTTCGATTGATAAGAATATATTTATCTTGGCACATGTAAAGGTCGGCTATCGATAACTACCACAAAGCATGCTTTTTTTCCGCAATATGAGCCGTGGCTTGCATTGTAATAATTCACAGAACACAGACTCGAGGAGTAGCATTAGTCCTAAAAGAATGTTATGAGTATTAAAAATAAAAAATAAACTCAATTATATTTTCACGTTCAATTCGGTATGCTAAAAAAAATTAACCTATGCCAATTCCGAAACCATTTCGAGATTTTATGTTACAAATCCTTATTTTTCTACTCTGACCTTTTAAAACGATAAGATGCCATTTATTTTAACAAAAAACGATGAAATAATTCGACTTTCATTGACCTCTAAATGACGTCACTTTTTTGCACTTTTGTTTTGATTGAATAGAGACTTACGAATTAGTAGGTGTCACTGTCAAGTGTTCTAGTTTCTTTTTTTTTACTCGCGTGCTTTTCTTGGCTCCTCAACGCAACTACATATTTGTGCAAAAAAGTGACGTCATAGGATTCAAATTTTCAAAAAAATATTATAAAATAACTACTGAATATAAAACAAAAATATTGAAATTAGTTTCTTATAATGACCTAATCTACGAAATAAAAATATAAAAAAAATACCAAAAAAAAACTTTACATACCGAATTTAGTTGATGGTCAACAATATAGGAGTAGTTTCTTATGTAGTGATTAACAACGAAAGTGAATATGTAAAATATAATAAAAAATTAAAATGCGGCAAAAACAGTAGGATGAACACAAATTATTAATAGTATTTGTATTAGAAATGCGTAATAGTGTATGTGGGTATGTATATATGTGTGTGTGTGTGTGTGTGTGTTTGTGTGTGTGTGTGTAGACAAGACATACGTTCGTGTATATATTTAGTTATATAGTTAGGCAAAGTATTTTTTCAGTATCATCATAGTCAAGACCAGAAAGGTAACTATTGACCGCAAGTTTACATTTTGCTAAGGTGAGTGGATATAAATTTAGCCGAGCATTAATTTTTTTATATATTAATGTGCCTAAAAAGCCGAATTGTCTACGAGCAAATGCCGAAAAGAACATTGCAGATGGCACTTAACCATCATTTCGTCTTTTATTGAGATGATCACATATATTGTAGGATGTACAAGAATGGATTTTGAGCGTGGATTTTAAAAGAAAGAGCCTTCTTACTGATAATATTTTGATTTCTGCATAGAGGTCTTTGGTTGAAAATCTAAATGGTTTAGAGAATAATACTTTTAATACCACTCTTTGGGATCTTTCCAGTCTCATCATGCACGTTTTGTAAGTGCCACCCCAGACAGTTATGCAATAACTAAGTATTGAATGACAGAGTGCATAATATACTGTTTTTAAAACTTTATTATCGGTTAAGTGTCTAACACGCTTAAATACTTTTATCAGTATTCTTACTCTTCCAGTTAGTTTTCTGACATGCTCTTGCCAGTCCAAAAATTGGTCAACAATGACTCCCAAGTACTTTATATTACTGACTTTTTGTAATGAGATACAACTACATGTTTTATCAAAGCTAGCGTATGGGCATGTGTGAACCTTGACTTGAGGAGCATCTGGTTGAGGTTGACCAGTCACTGTTTTACTGAAAGTTATGTACTTGGTCTTTGTGACATTTAACGTCAGTAAATTATATCGTAGCCATGACATTACTTCTTTTAAACCAATCTCAGCACGTTTAGCAGCTTCATTCCAAGAAGGTGCAGAAAAAATTAAAACAGTGTCATCAGCAAAGGCAATTATTTTACCATCGCCAGAAATAGGATAATTGCAAAGATCATTCACATATAACAAGAAAAGAGTAGGACCGAGAACACTTCCTTGAGGAACACCGTACGTTATAGTTGTCTCATCGCTCTCGAAATCCCCGATCCTAATTTTTTGTATTCTATTGGTAAGGTAGTTACTGAAAAGACGAAGTGGAACATCACGCACACCCAATCTCTCCATTTTTCTAAGGAGTAAAGAGACAGAAACAGTATCGAAGGCTTTAGCCAGGTCTAAAAAAATACCTATACATTTTTTTTTGCTATCAACTTTTCGAGCAATGTAGTGTGAAAGTTCAGACAGCGCATGCTCAGTAGATTTTCCTGCAATAAAACCAAACTGATGACTCGAAATCAATTCATATTTTTTTAAATACAAAACTAAACGTTTATTGAGCAATCGTTCGAGAATTTTGGATAGAGATGAGAGAATTGATATAGGTCGATAATTATTAATACTACCTCTGTCTCCACTCTTATGGATTGGTTTGATTAAAGCCATTTTAAATAAGTTTGGAAATACGCCAGTTGTAAAGCTTAAATTAGAAATGTAAGCTATATGTGGAGCAATCAACTCTTTGGTAAGCTTTAAAACCGTTGTTGGAATTCCGTCACACCCAGTAGCACAACTAGATTTCATGTTTGCTATAGTAGACTGAACCTCTGAGGTATCAGTTGGCAAAAGAACAAATGAGTTAGGGACATCGTTCATATGATATACCTGAGAAGCAGGTTTACTTGAATCATAGTTAAGTTGAATATTGTTGGCTAGGTTTCTACCAATATTAGCAAAATAACTATTTATATAATTAATGGATTCTGTAGCATTATCTTTTATTTTCAGTAGCTCATGATTATCATCTTTTTCTTTATTATTTAAGTTAAATTTTCCTACTTTTTTAATTATGTTCCAAGTTTTTTTGATATCATTACCAGCTTTAGCGACCTCTGCCTTTTCAAATTCAGATTTGAGCTTCTTCAAAATTTCACAACAAAAGTTTCTGTACCTTTTATATGTTATCGCCAAGTTCTTGTTATTTGGGTCTTTTCTACACTCAATGTGAAGCTTGTCTCGGTGTCTGACACATCGTAAGAGTCCCGGAGTCATCCACGGCTCATTTAATCTTTTACGGCACGAAACAAGTTTGGTTATGGTGTTTTTGTCGATAACCCTCTTTAGTTCGTCAACCAAAATACCAGTGGCTTTATTTACTTCGTTAGTGTCGAATATAGTGGACAAAATATCGGAGTTCAGATCGGCCGCAATATTATCATATTTTATAACTTTATATGAGTTACGTCTGTTTTTAGACAGGTGAATATCATCGAGAGCTAAAATTAATGCGTTGTGATCTGTCACTGTAGATGTTAAAACTAAAGCTGTTGCATTTAACCGCGTTTTAATAAAAATATGGTCCAGACAACTGTTTTCCCTAGTGGGAAATTGATGGCCCGGTAATAATTCATGAAATGCCATAGCATCAAGGTATTGGTCGACATCTTTTAAGATTCGCGGTTCATTAGATATAATATTAATATTTATGTCACCCGTCAATACAATACTATTAAATGTCTCAATTGAATTTAATAAATTCCCCATACCGTATAAAAAATTATCAAGTACCTTATATGCCGGAGGCCGATAGACCGCAACAATAGCTATTTCGTTTCCAAGTTTTATGACTAAACAATTGGCATCAAAAATCAGAGGCTCGCTTACTTGAGCAGATAAGTCACTTCGTATAAACACAACAACGCCTTCGTTTTGTGATCTATTATTTTTTGTGAAATGAGTCGTGAAATTCTGAATCCTAGGAACATAGTCAATAGAGTTGAGCCAACATTCGGTTAGGATAATTATGTCTACGTTAAGTCCGATTCTGGTAAGCAAAACCTGCATTTTCGTGAGGTTACAATCAATACTGCGAATATTTTGGCATACGATGGTCAGCCGCTTTTTTTAATTTGAGGAAATCGTAATAAAACTTCTTCTGGGCTGCATTGAAATGATTTCGCTACTTGGAAATTATCCAGTTCTTTTCCTAAGTCGTCAATAATCATAATTTTTGAAAAAAGATAGAGACGTGAACAAATAGACTTAATCTATGTCTTTCATGGGAAATTACCATAATATAACATTTTGGTACCGCATCAGATATTAAAAAAAGGACCAAAGAAAACCGAGTTGGAACTAAATCAATATACACTAGAATGCATGTGTGGGTTGTGTCAAATGGTAAGTTTTGTGTATGTTGAGTGTTGTGTTTGACTTTGTATTTTAAGCTAAGACGCATACAGAGCGATGCTGGGCCATAAATAATAATAAGGAAACTAAATATGTGTACCGTTAGTACTGTAGAACATTGCGCATATGATTGATCAATGACGAGTCTTAAGCTCAGCCAGTTGAGTCTCATCCTTAATAAGTAGCTGAGGGGCACCTTCTTTTTTCCGGAGAAAGATCCTACCACGTGTACACCAACAGTAATCATAGCTGTTTGACTTAGCGAAGTCTCTAGCCAGAAAAAAAAGACGCCTTGTCTTCAAAGTCATATGCTCGGAAACATAAATCGGAGCCGAGGGAAGTCCAAGTCCAAGTTGGATAGTGGTTAGCTGGTGAGAATGTTCCTTGCTAAATTTTTTAGCTGTCCGGATAAATTCTTCTTTACGCAGAGTCGTTGTGAATTTAATAAGAATAGGAGGATCGTTCTTTGACTGGGTGTTGACTCTATATATATCCTGAACTTCAGACTTATGAATGTCCATGTTCAGAGCTTTCCCCAGGTTTGTGGTTAGCTCACACAAGGTAGCTTTGGTCTCACCCGTCTTTCTCGGAACATTTCTCAACTCCACTGTAGTAGACCAACTATTCTTCTGCAGAGATTCAAGCTTATCCTCCAGTTCCAGTATATATTTCTTATCCTCATATCTCTCCTGCTTTAGCTGATCATAACTTACTTTAAGTTCATCAAACTTACTCGACATAAAATCAAGAGTTTTAGTTTGTTCCAAACTGTTTTGTTTAATGTCATCACTCAGACTTTTAAATCTGGTATCAAATAGATCTATTAATTCCTTTCTTAACGCACTCAAAGAGTCACTTATATTGTCGTCAGCTACTCTACGCCTTTTTTGTCTGGTAAGAATTGGCTTACCAGTGTCACTTGCTGTCGTCAGTTCGGAATCTGACGGCTGGTTATGGACGGATTGTACATGCGGTGAACAGTGTTGCATTGCTGCTATCAAGTAATGATCGTATTCCCAAATTATCACTATATATTCACAAACTACTCGTAACAAGACGTGAGAAAATGAAGCGATTAACTAAGACGTACAAACAAAAAACAATAACACGTCCACACTAGGCGGAGGTACGGGCGGAAGTGACATATAGACAAGGCAATTTATTAAACCTAAACATATCCCCATCCATGATGAAAGGATTATTATTTCTACTCAAAACTTAGATATTCCCTCTGAATATCAAAGTTTTTCTTCCATCAGTTTTGTAAAATCCATGCAAGTTTCTGTCCAATTCAGTTCAGTCCAGTTCTTAAACCTGGCTTAAATAGTTTTGAATGAAAACCATGACGCTCATTTAGAATTTTTCCTTCATTCTATAACATGGTTTACATCTATGGTACCTGCTTGTAAAGACTGAGTGCCATAATTTTTTCTTTTTGTTTGAATCTCCTACCTACCCATTTTGTTTTTTGTTACTTCTCTAAATAACTTAATTATGAAAAGGGCTGCAAGGCTTGTAAATTTTCTTAGTGTATTTCGAAGTTACATTTTTTGAAAGCTTTAGAGCTTTTTTTCAGTCTTGTTGCATAAGTATCCCTTTTCTTCTTAATCTTGTTTAACATCTGCACAAACATTGTTTTGTGGTCGACATGTGTGACATGCGACAATTAATCAAAAGAGGTAGTAATTTTATTGCACTTCAGAATTGATAGATAAACTTTTCCTGTTTATTACCAGTAGTTGGTCCATAGATAAATTCAATTCCCAGTAGTACAACTAGTTGAACCAAGGAAAGAATAACTCACTCGAGTTGAATCATTGGTAAAGATATTTCCCCATATAACAACCAGTTGAACCATATAAAAAAAGAGTTGAACCATGGGTAACTTTACTTCTCCGTAGTACAACCAGTTGGACATCGCAGTTGTACCACGGGTCGGTCACCCGACCCAGGCCACTGGTTCAGTAGTATTAGTAAGTAGTAGTAGGTATATTGCGTAGGAAGTACTATTACTTATTCTGTGGTAGTAATGGTTAGCTAGTAATTTATTATTGGCTTCTTAGCTTAGAAGAATTACCTATAGAAGGTAGATTTCCTCAAAACTTCTTCTCAAAACGCGCGCTACAAATTCGCTATGTGTGCTGTATTTACTAAACTTTACTTGCCTCGCGTGACGAGGACACAGACGAAAACATAATATGCCCAGGTAAAACTGTTTATCCCTAAAACTTCGGTAATTGGCTGGTAAAATATTGCAGTAAAATATGATAAAAAAATATTTTTTTATAATAAATATAGTTTAAATGTTAATATATGCACATACATTATACCTAAAGCGCATAGTTTAATTTATCTATGTATGTATTTACATAGAACTAACTGTAGGTATTATAAAACCATACTAAAAACCGGCCCAGTGCGAGTCCATTATCTATAAATCTCCTATACAACAGTCATGATATTTTTGCCATTTTTATAAATAATGGTTCGGAAGTTACGGAACCCTTCGTGCCCGAGATCTTGCCGGTTATAGTATTTGTTGTTATAGCGGCAACAGAAATGCATCATCTGTGCAAAGGGCTTCGAATCTTATCTGGAATATCGACTCGCCGCCGCCGGCGGCTTTTTTTCTAAATCGCGGCGCATGATTAAAAAGATATGCATGTGTAGAGGACACATAGACGAACAAATAATGTCATGTAACATGGTACCTTAAAGTGTCACGTTACCGAGATTTTTGGAGGTAAAGATCGATATATGAGTACAACGACAATCATTAAAAATAGAGTTGTTACGTGTTTCGAAGCGCCTGATTGTATCCAAATAATCGTTTTCAGGTTGATTATTATTATTACTATTTATTGGATGAGAGTAGATAGGTACATTACATACTACTAGAAAACTACTACTATAAATAATTATTTAACTGAAGTGTATAAAGGTTTAGAAACTGATTATAATTTTACCCAATTCGCCATTATAGCTCTCGATCATTGGCTTGCAAGAGCTAAAATACAATCCCGACATCAAATCACCCACATTATTTATTATATCCCGCAGTATTTCGTTTACATCTTGTTGGACATCCTGACATGGCACTCGAAGCACATATGTAGGTATGATACGTGTTAGATATACATTAAGATATGTAATAGAGTTCTGTTTAGGTGTCACATCTAAGTAGGTACTACCTACCTACTATTACTATATGCCTGCGCTGCGTAAGTTGGATACTGTACTATGTACTAATAAATGTTAACATCTATCACATGCATTTTGTTTTATTTTTAACTAGTATATAGACAGTACAATTATTCAGTAGATAAATAATTAATTATCGTAGATAGTAGTTTTCTCGTGCTCCTAGTAGTATGAAATGTACCTACCTACTATTTCAATAAATAGTAATATTATTAAACTATTACTTTTAACCGGCAAAACACTCACGTTAGAGATCGAATACGTAAACCGTAGAATGGTATCCGCCGAAAGCTCGCAGACGGCGCTGCGCACTCGATGAGCATCAGACATGCCGAAATCCGGCGATACGTATTCGATCCCTAACTAGAGTTTTGCTAGTAATAGTTTAATTTAATACGTGTCAAACTCACGAGAATTTAAATACAACAGTAATAAAATTAATTAGCCTGGGAACGATTATTTGGATACAATCTGATGCTTATGGTAACGTAATATGTCTATTATTCTATTTCTCTCCGTTATCTGAATGAGAGCTCTGACAGCACAGGTGTCGTGTGAAGCCATTTATGGCTTACATTTTGCGCGCAAACTTGGTTTCTATAGGTAATTCTTCTAAGCCTTTGAACGTGAAAAAGTAGTTATTGTGACATAACTGTAATAGTTAGACATATGGCCTCTATAAAACTGTACTACCTACATGATTTGCTCTATTGTCGATAATTTCCGCAGCGTACGCGGTATAAGGCCTTTTCGGCGAAAAAATTGCGTAAAGTATTTATTTTGACATACATATAAAATTTAGACATTTATGTGGTACTTTCAGAGTGGCGTCAAAACTGATTTTGACGATATTATCACTGCGTTTTCCATTCCGATTCAGTAACGCGCTTTTGACAGGTAAGATCTATCAGCCATATCGGAATGGGTTAAAACCATGCTCACGTTGCTCACGCCATGGAATACACATACACACCAGACAGATGATAGCCAGCGCATCACGCGCACATCAACGAACTGTCATTTTTGACGGACTGCTCACGGCGATTTCAATTTACAGCGTGGTTGTATGTAATTGAATTAAATTGAATGTAATCTAAGTGTGAAATCAAAATCACTAAATACGTCATCAACTGTCACTATGACAGCTGTCATAGCTAAGATCTATATCGGTGCTATTTTTATGCCGAATGTAGGCTAAGTGTGAAATCAAAATCATTAAATACGACTTCAAATGTCACTTTGACAGCTGTCATAGCTAAGACCTACATCGGTGTTATTTTTAAGCCAAATGTAAACTAAATGTGAAATCAAAATCATAAAACACGACATCAACTGTCACTATGACAGCTGTCATATCTAAGACCTATATCAGTGCTATTTTTAAGACGAATGATATCTAAGTGTGAAATCAAAATCATAAAATACGACTACAACTATCACTATGACAGCTGTCATAGGTAAGACTTATATCGGTGCCATTTTTTAAATCGGATGTAATCTAAGTGTGAAATCAAAATCACTAAATACGTCATCAACTGTCACTATGACAGCTGTCATTGATAAGTGTATAGCTGTATAGGTGCTATTTTTAAACCAAATGTAATCTAAGTGTGAAATCAAAATCATAAAATATGACATCAACTGTCATTTTAACAGCTGTCACAGGTAAGATATAATATACTATATAATGTACACAACCAGTTGCGCCTACGGGAAAAAAGTTCAAAAGGCTCAACTAGTTAAGCCTCGTGTTTTAATCTAGGTCCCGGTTGGGCCTTCGACACATTTTTTTCTAATCGATATAACCAGTTGAGCCTACGGGAAAAAAAAGTCCGAATGGCTCAACCGGTTGAGCTTCGCAGTTGAGCCTAGGGCCCTAAACGAATATATCTACACAACCAGTTGCGCCTACGGGAAAAAAGTTCAAAAGGCTCAACTAGTTAAGCCTCGTGTTTTAATCTAGGTCCCTGTTGAGCCTTCGACACATTTTTTTCTAATCGACACAACCAGTTGAGCCTACGGGAAAAAAAGTCCGAATGGCTCAACTGGTTGAGCTTCGCAGTTGAGCCTAGGGCCCTAAACGTTTTAATCTAGGTCCCGGTTGAGCCTTCGACACATTTTTTTCTAATCGACACAACCAGTTGAGCCTACGGGAAAAAGTCCGAATGGCTCAACTGGTTGAGCTTCGCAGTTGAGCCTAGGGCCCTACACGTTTTAATCTAGGTCCCGGTTGAGCCTTCGACACAATTTTTTCTAATCGACACAACCAGTTGAGCCTACGGGAAAAA
This sequence comes from Selenia dentaria, assembly GCA_917880725.1. NCBI lineage: Eukaryota > Metazoa > Arthropoda > Insecta > Lepidoptera > Geometridae > Selenia > Selenia dentaria. Next base: position 27,525,091 of record OU862893.1, read on the forward strand.
AAGTCCGAATGGCTCAACTGGTTGAGCTTCGCAGTTGAGCCTAGGGCCCGTCGACAACGTAATCCATGACGTCACATGGATTTACGTTGTCGTGCTTTTGTCGATTCGGAATGGCGATCACAGCGCTAAAATCGATTTTGACTTCACTCGAAAGGCACCCATGGTATTGCATACATTTTTATAGACATTGACGTCTTCTATAAAAAGGTGTAGGCACCCATGGTATTGCAGACATTTTTATAGACATTGACGTATTTTATAAAAAGGTCAAAATCACTTTGCTCTGTTGTCTAGTTGCGATGTAAGGATTTTTTGGGTATTATTTTCACACCTTGGGTTACATTATAAAAAATTTCATACAGATCCCTAAACTTTTGAAAATATCCTATAGCTTATGTTCATCAGGGATAATGTAGGATTCTAATGGTCCTGCGGGGAAATCTCCTCCGTGGCACGAGTGTCATCGCGGATGACACTCTACTTACTGCCCGGGGGAGACACTTCAGGGAGGCGGCGAGTCTGGCCTCGGCCGGCGGATCCCTGGTAGCGGGATGGATTCGCCGCCTAGGCTTGAAGGTGGCACTGCATAAGACCGATGCCGTGTTTTCCACGGGCCTCGGCAGCGCATTCCCCCTGACGCCCACATTATCGTGGTGGGGGTCAAGATCGAGGTGAAGTCCCAGTTGAAATATCTGGGCCTAGTGCTCGACAGCAAGTGGCGCTTCGGCCCGCACTTCAGCGGGCTGTCGACGCGCCTGCTAAAGGTCGTGGGCGCCCTCTCTTGGCTCCTTACGAACTTGTGGGGACCCAAAGCGCGGTGCCGGCTCTTGTACGCCGGCATCTTGAAGAGTATACTACTTTACGGGGCCCTTATCTGGGCTGACTCCCTCCAAAAGAGGGAGAACGCCACTACACTCCGCAGGCCCCAAAGGGCCATTGCACTGCGGGTCGCAAGGGCCGGGCTACCGTTCGGTGGGCTTCGCGGCGGCGTGCGCATTGGTTGGCACCCCTCCTTGGGAGCTCCAGGCAGAGGTGCTCGCCAAAGTGTACAAGTGGACGGCTAGGCGTAAGGCGCTCGGGGAGCGCCCCACCTTGGAGGAGCGGGTGGGCGTCAAGCATGAGGCGAGGGACGCAGTGGTCCATCATTGGACGGAGGACCTCGCCACCGCCACTTTTGGCCGCCGTACGTTGGACGCTTTTCGCCCAGTCCTACAAGACTGGCTCGAGCGGTCCCACGGTTTCCTCTCATTCCGTCTGGTGCAGGTGTTATCCGGGCATGGATACTTCGTATCATACCTGAACCGGATCGGAAGGGAGGAAACACCGGGTTGCCATGATTGTGGCGCGGCGGAAGACACGGCGCAGCACACCCTCGAAGTGTGTCCGTCGTGGTCCGAGCTGCGCCACAGCTTGGTTGCCGTAGTCAGACCGGACCTCTCGCTCCCCAGTGTTGTCAGCGCCATGCTGGAATCCGAGGAGAACTGGGCAGCGGTCGCCTCCTTTTGCGTAATACATTTTTCCCAGCGTCAAAAAAAAAAAAAGGATTCTAATGGTGTAAGAATATTTCAAATCGGTCCAGTAGTATCAGAGACTATTCAATACAAACAAACAAACAATTTTTTCCTCTTTATAATATTAGTGTAGATGTAGAAAATCATAGAGGGTATGATTTATGATTACCTATATATCTACCTAGCTGTATGAAAAGCAGTAGGTATTCAGAGCTAGTTTAATTCGATTTCCGCAATGACTCTTATACGCTAGTATAGGTATCTAGATCACAAAATCAACTAACCCCGGTTTTCAATATCTAAAAACGGATTGTTTTGCTTACAACTCGTTACTTTTTGACAATTTTTGTATGAGACAACTGTTAAAAAATAACGAGTCGTAAGCAAAACGGTCCGTTTTTAGATATTGAAAACCGGGGTAAATAAGAATGTGTTCGTATCACGTTGGTTGTACAAAATCGCGTATGTTTGAATATTTCGGTCTGTATACCACTGTGGTAGATGGATTGTGATCTGGGTCAGGAGAACCTGAGCCCGTGACTGTGCGAACTGTTAGTAAGATCTTGTCGGCGTTCGGGACACAGGTCACCACCGCCATGCAACGGGAAACATTCAGAATCTTCTGCACTGCACGCCCATCTACTAGTATCTGTAAAGAAGAATATAAATAATTTGTATGTCACTTAATTCGTAATTCGGGTTGGCATAAATCCATGAGTTTACAACATTGACACCAATCGATGCTCGCTATCGACTGCCGCTAAAATGTATGAAAAAAAGAACAGTGCCACCTTGCGCTCAATTGTAGAACTAAAATTGACAGCGAGTATGCCAATCACGAGCTTAATAGATAGGCGATATCGAGTATCGACTATACTCATGGTAGAGCTACTGGCCGCACGAGTTTAGGGGTGAAATGAGTTTTGATAGAAAGGGAAGGAAAGTGTTTGACCTATCTCTATGAAGGAGAATGTGAGGAAACCCGCGCTATGATTTATTTTATTTTCTTACTTCTACTAAGTACTAATTCTGACTGACCATTGAACTTGGCACCCATTTAGATCTCACTTCTTTTGTCGTTGAAATCAACAACCGAGCGAGACATTATTCATCATCTCATCATCTCAGCCGTAGGACGTCCACTGCTGAACATAGGTCTCCCCCATGATTTTCCAAAAGGACCGCTTGGAAGCGGCCTGCATCCAACGTCGTCCTGCGACCTTCATCAGGTCGTCTGTCCACCGTGTCGGTGGACGACCTACGCTGCGCTTGCCAGTCCGTGGTCTCCACTCCAGAACCTTTCGGCCCCATCGGCCATCTGTTCTGCGTGCTATGTGCCCTGCCCACTGCCACTTCAACTGGCTAATCTTCTGGGCTATGTCGGTGACTTTCGTTCTTCTACGGATCTCCTCATTTCTGATTCAATCACGTAGAGAAACCCCGAGCATAGCCCTCTCCATAGCTCGTTGTGCGACTTTGAGCTTGTCTATGAGGCTCATAGTAAGAGACATTATTACCTATATCATAATATTGAACTTGGCTCTTATTTTTGATGGGATATCGTTAGGTACTTTTTTACAGACATGAGTAGGTTAGGTACTTATTCATAATAACATTAATTATTAATACTAAATCCCAGTTAATAACGTAATATATACGAAATTCAAATATACTCTTATATAGTTATAAGTACTAAATCTGATATCATCTCAGCCGTAGGACGTCCACTGCTGAACATATAGGCCTGCCTACTCCAAATCTGATATGTATGGATTAAAAAATATTAAGGGTTAGTATTCCAATCTAATAACCAAAGCTGATTCTTACATTGCAGGCACTATAAGTACCTAAGTGATCCTAATAATAATAAATGAATTGATAAATTATAATAAAACGATAAAAAACGACGTGTGGCACTCGGAGACTGCCGCGGTAAAGCTATTGCATAGCTGTTTTTATCAACTTATGCAATTATAATTATTTAACCAATGCCATCTAGAGGCGAGTTGCTGAACTAAAGAGACAAGCGTGATATTTCAAAAAGTCATTAAAAGTTCTGCTATTCATCGATAGATGCCAAATCAACTTATGCAATTATAATTATTTAACCAATGCCATCTAGAGGCGAGTTGCTGAACTAAATAGACAAGCGTGATATTTCAAAAAGTCATTAAAAGTTCTGCTATTCATCGATAGATGGATTCGGAGTGGGGGGTGTTAGGTTATTTTCGTTACGGAATTTCTGGATTCGGTCTCCACGCTCAAGGCCTGCGATAGAAGCTATGCAATAGCTTAAAATGACTAGTTTACGATTTATTCCTTTGTATACACCCAACTACCTATATCTGGATACCAAATTTGAACTTTCTAGATCATCTGGAACTGGGTTAGAGTTTTATAGGCAAGGTAGTGGTAAAAGTTATGCTTTTCGGACGTTAATATCTAAATAACCGTTTGAGGTGTGTTTATGAAATTTGGAGGACATAATGTGTATGTCGCAAGTCTCAATATATGAGCCAAATTTGTTATGTTTATAGCTTTTGAGTTAGGATATATATATAAATGGATAAGTATATATAAAACACGGTGCTGTTCGCTAATTCTGTTAGCTTGAACTTACTGTAGCACACACACTACAGCGTGTCTAGCAACGATAGTAAAGTGTTTTGTATGATAGAACTAACCTCATATCCTTGTACATTTTTGAGAGTTGTAGGTGCATTCCATTTGACCATTACAGTGTGATCTGATACTTTTTTCACAGTAAGAAAACTCACTTTCATTCCATCGCAACTTCGAGAAATCTGGAAGAAATGCAACGTTACTCTTTTCACAGATCTGTAGCTTTTGACCCCGTTGCGGCGCAGACCACAAGGATGGTTCTGTATTTGAAATGTATGTATGAATGTGTGTATGTCTGTATGTCCGTCCTATGTTTGCCCGTAACTACTTATCGGCGGTTTTGATAAAAATGGTACCTACGTCGCTAGTTTCGTCTTGACGACGCGGGTGTTTAAAATTATCCGACTGCGATGAAGCCTAAAAAGATAGCGGTTATTTATGCCCTTTAATATGTGCCCACAAGTTACTTTCGTAGTCGGTTTATTCAGATTTTGTTTTGTGAGAAAACAAAATCTCAGTCAGTGAGTCTTGGGAGTCAGTCATATTTGACTGACTCAAAACACAAAAATGAAAACTCTACATATAATAAATTTAAAATTTTCATTTCATATACCAACGTTTTGTATATTGAGGCAGTATTTTTTTTGGCATTATAAGGATATTTCGAAGTAAAGGTTCTAGAAAAAAACGCGGGTCAATTTAAAAAAAATTGATCATATTTTTTATTTAGGTATTTATCTCTTTGGAGTTTCCTAAAAATCATAATTTTTCTAGGTGAGGTTCTACCTCACTTAACAAACTAAATCATGTGTAACAATAAATGTATAGGCCTAAGTTATCCACATTTACCGATATTAGCTTTTTAGTTATATGATATATTAAGATATGTTTTAAATGACGTCTACAAAACCATATATTTACCTATATTTGTCTAAGAAATTATACCCCGGTTTTTTTAACTTTCATGATTTTTACCTACGAAACGTAGAAAATACCCCGATATCAGCATATAAAATCCTTCACTGACGAGCACATACCAACGTATTTTCATGACCGCCAGGATTTCTATCAGCATTGTTTAATTGCCGATTTTGGCATGATGCAGACTTCACACCTTCTTTTATTTGTAATTCTAATGGCTGCTCACAAAGTGTTTTTGCTTGTCGGTCAGCATTTAAACAAAAGTTTTTCTTCAATATCGGAGATGATTGAATATCTTTAACTTGCTTTGGGAGCTGCAATGATAACAACATAACAGTATTAAAATGTAGTAATAAATAACAATTAAATTCGTTGACCTTTGTCAGTACTACCTCAAGCCTCGTTGGTGATCTCAGCATTCCAACTGCTTTATCTTCAGATAACACGGGTTTCCAGAGATTTGTGTCAGGTATTGTGTTTAATTTTTTTGTGCTTTTCTCTGCAATATTACTTTTCTTTGTTTCATGTTTCAGTTCTCCATCAGATATTCTAGTCATCTCTTTATTTGTGTCACATTTACTATATTTTTTAAAATCTGTAAAACCTAATTGATCTGAAGAAAGGGCTGGAACACAAGGCTTTTCTACACTCGACAGGTCATTTTCTTTGCATTGCTTTAAATCTATTTTGCGGTTATCTAGTAAACTAAAATTAGATCTTTTTGAGTCGTCATGGATGCATTGATCAGAATCTTGTTTTAATTTATTATTATCAAATGCCTTAATAGTATTGCAACCATTTTGCCTTGAATGTGTCGATCCAGTTGAACTTAATAACTGATTATTTTCTAGATTAATGTCGACTTCATTACTTGTCTTTTCTATTAAATGTGCACCATATGCTGCGTTGATGTTAATGTATTTTACAGGTATATCATCAGCACAGTTTATTTTTTCAATTGAATTACATTTAGGTTTCGAGACACATTTTTCAGAGTAATTTGAAGTAGTATTTTTTACTGCAGTCATCACATTGAAGTTGTTTTTATTTTTACTAACGTAACTCTCAAATTCTCTATTAGCTTTTTCGTAATTTTCTAACAACTTTAAAAGCTGCTGTGAAAACATACGAGAATCTTCCAAAGTTTTCTGAGCTCTTTTATAATCTGCATCAATAAATTCTTGTTTGTTCCAAGTGGTATTTCCAAATATAAAACAGCATTGATTAGATACATTAGCTTGCCCTGACTCAAAACTATTTTTATTAGTATGAGAACGCTCGTCATAATTAATTATATCTTTTCGTCTTCTACAGTAAGTATTGTCCGAGGGACGCTTATTCTGCAATGAATTTTTTGCATTTTCATTGTCATAGGAGCTCAGTGAAAACCTCAAAGGTTTATTGACTGAATTATATTTAGGTGTTATATTTAATGCTTTGTATTTTAAATCAGGGTCTATTGTATCCAAATTCATTATGTCATTTAAGCAAGTTTCTACTGGTGTTTTTAAAACATGATCTACATAAGTGGCATAATTAGGCTGTGGGCTGTTACACAAACTTTCACTCGATCTGTTCCTATGCTCTGATTGCACAGACAGGCTTCCACTATCCTTAAAATTAGAAACTGAAGATTCTGCGGATTCACAAGTACTGAATGTTTGGAAATTAATTACTTCCAGTTTACTTAGCCTGTTGCTTGTATTCGCTTTAAGTTTAGAGTATTCTGTTTGCCGCACATGTTTGAATATTCCAGGTTTAGTACATAACTTGCGATGAGACTCTTGCTCGTCATAAATAAAGTGCGGCTTAGAATCACAATGATGATATTTTTCTATTGAATTATTTGCTGAAAACTTTACTTTATTTCCATCTGGCATGGACAAAAATATAGTATCTGGCTCTTTATAAGATTCATCACTCAATGTATTCAATGGCTGACCCATTTTATGTCTGAAAATGGCAGGTGTTAACTTTTCCCCCTTTTTTATTGGGTATATAATCTCGCGCAAGTTACTCGTGGTAATACAACGTTTGCAGGTATCCCCAGTGCAGACAGCAATTCTACTGTCGCAATTACTACATTTACAAATACGGCACCTACATTCACTTTTAGAGCAAAATTTACTGATTGCTTTTGTGTTAGCATAGGTTTTGAATGTTTTTTTGGCTACTCTATCGCAGTATAAGCAATCACATTTTTCACAATCGCATGGAATATGTGTATTATCATTACTTTTTAAAGTTGTTAATTTGCAATTCATTGTGTTATTTTTGGTACAGAACTCACATTCACAATGTGAGCAATCACAGTTAACACCATCAAGGGTTTTGGGAATAGTCGTCAAATCTTTTGATGCTTTTATGGAATACGCAGATTCTTCTTTGTAGATACAATCCAAGCATTCACACTGGTCGCAACTGCATTTTATTCTATTGCAGCGGTAACTAGAATATCGGTTAGGAAACGCAGTGTACAAAGCTATCATATTTTGTCTGGCTATGTCACTATGTTTTATATTATGAGTAATCTCTGCTCTACGAACATCAAATTCATTGTCTCTTTGCACCGGTTTCCTTACGACTCTATCACGTCTCTCACACCTGCAAGTATCGTTATTGTCCGGTAAACAGGTTTCATTGGGGCAAGCCTCGCAACGACATCGTGGATGTCTATTCAACTCTGTTGACATTTCATGACGCGTCGCATTTGAAGGTATACCGAAACGGTGACTACATTCAATGCAATCACATGGCAAGCACTGACACGCTTGGTGTGTTTGGTTATCACCCTCAACAGCCGCTACCACCAATGTTCTAGGATTATAATGTTTATGCGGTTTACATTCAATGCATTGGCAAGGTTCACATGTACATGATGTAGGGATGCTATCAGTGCACCTGATACATTCGCACGGTACGCAGTTGCACTCTTCTGTAACTCCAGACTTGCCGATCTCACTCCATTTAATAAATTCAGGGCCACATATTGAAAACATAGTCTTTTTCTTAAAGCCGTTACATTCATCGCAGTCACATGGCTTACATTTGCATATTTCATTTTTCTGAGATTTTCCAACAATACAGTCGCATACTTTACAACTGCATGCTTTATAAACCTCTTTAATTTTTTTGACAACATCATAAAGAGATATTGTAGGGACATTGTGTAGTGGTTGTGGTCTATACTGAGATATAGAATGTTCAAAATCTTTATACGGCACATTCATAATCTGAGCGCTTAGTTTCGCTCTTGATAAATTAACTTTTTTATCAGTTTTTGTTAAACTCATATATTTAGTTTCATCCTTGGGGTATGTGTTTTCTTTTATTACTTCATCCATCTTCTCTTCTGAATATACCGAAACTTTTTTCATTAAAACTTGTGTATCATTAATACCTGTTTCGTAAGAGTCCATCATTTCATCGTTAAATTCTTTTGTGAATTTCTCTTCTAGCTCTTTACTGTCCAGAGAATCAAAGTTGCTAGTGCTTTTTTTTATAGTACTAAAAAATGAAGCAGTTTCGGATCCGGATTTGCAGTTGCATGGGTCATCCTGTCTTTTGGCAAAGCAATTTGAGTAGTTGCAAGTCGAGCACGAACACTGAAGCATGCATTTGGGTAGTGGATTGATTCCAACAGTTACTTTAGAGTGATTCCCTTGAGACTTCATAGCTGGTTATGGCTGTGCTTGGATTATATGGATTGATGGGAGCAATTTTAATCTTCTTTGATTGAGTGGAACGGATGGATGGAGTTTCGCTTCGACCACCTAGACTTGCCGAGTGCAATACCTGAAAAAATTTAAGTTAATTTAAAACGGTCTAAAATCCCCTTCATCCACATTCTTAACTAGAAATTCATAGACTGCTACGAAAAAATAATAGTGTTCGCTGTTTTATAACCAATTACTAAATTGTTTTTTTCCTCTTTAGTAACCCTTTAACCACGTTCATAACTAAAGATACTTAACAAGCTATGAAAAAATATATTGTTATTTGTTTCATAACCAGTTACTCACAGAATTTTTTGACTACGGATCATTATAATCGTATCTTCGTAACTCTCAGAAGCTTCGAGAAAATACATTTGTTCACTGTTCTATAACCATAGCCTAGCCCATAATGTTCCCACTGCTGGGACTCGAGCCTTCCTCTCAGAGAGTGGAGTTGGGCCATAATCCACCACGCGGGCCCAGTGCGGCTTGGTGGATAACATGATCCTAACCATACTAAAGCATAACTACATTTATTCTATTTAAATAATTTTCGAAATAGTTCTTGGTATTTGACCCTGAGCTTTCATTCACATCCATAACCAACTATCCATCAGCTTAGTACTATCGACCTAATCACAATAATGGAGGCAGGAGGTAGATAGTGAAAAACCTTCGAATTTGTGCACTCTTTAACGATAAAACATAGGTAGGTAGGTACTTATATTATATATATATTTGGTGGAAGTGCCACGCAGTGCAGTGCCAATGGGCCGGCACGACCGGGGAAGTACCACACACCCACATTACACCGAGGTGAAGTAACATTTATTTAACAGATTGCGTTTCAGTCGCTTTTTGGGAGTTTCCGGAGGCCCGATTCCCCTGTCCACCCTCACCCCTTCTATCTCTTCCTTCCTATCTTTCTTCCTCAAAGGTTGGCAACGCATCCTCGTGACCTCTGCTATTGCGGATGTCCGTGGGCGACGGTATCACTTACCATCAGGCGAGCCGCTTGCTCGTTTGCCAACCTATCCCATAAAAAATATAATAATAATATAAATTCAACACTAATTACTAAGGGCAACACTAATTTCATTATTCTTCAGTTTTCAACTGTTGCATTAATTTTACCGTCATCATACATGGTCACATTTGATCTTACTTATCATTTGTCCGAGTCTTATGTAAATAGTTCATTATAAGTACATATATAGAGAGTCGTTGGATTTTCTATTCCAACAAACCTATTTTATTTATCCTTGAAACTCCAACGTTCCAAATTATTACAATTTCGTATATCTTTGACTTGACATTAGGTCAAGGAGTAATTGAAGTAATTGAATTAAATTAATTATAATTATAATTTTTTTTTGCTGGTTATGACATAAGTAGATAAATACTACGAGTATACATTGGGAAGGTAAAAGCCGTATTTTATTTGATACCTACCTACTATCTGGATGATACATGGCCGATGTATCAACATCATCATCTCAGCCGTAGGACGTCCACTCCTGAACATAGGCTTCCTCCACAAACTTCCAAAAGGACCGGCTGGAAGCGGCCTACATCCAAGGATGCAGGTAGCAGGACGACCTGCTACCTTTATCAGGTCGTCAGTCCACCTTGTCGGTGGACTACCTACGCTGCGCTTGCCGGTCCGTGGTCTCCTCTCTAGAACGTTCCGGCCCCATCGGCGATCTGTTCTACGTGCTATGTGGTCTGTCCACTGCCACTTCAACTGGCTTATCTTCTGGGCTATGTCGGTGACTTTAGTACGTCTACGGATCTCCTCATCTCTGATTCGATCACGTATTCTCTACGAGTATAGTACCCCGAGCATAGCCCTTTCTATAGCTAGTTGTGCGGCTTTGAGCTTCCTTATGAGGCCTATAGTAAGAGACAACGTTTCAGTGCCATATATCATCACTGGTAACACACATTGGTCAAAGACTCTTATCTTGAGGCACTGAGGTATTTTTGACGAGAAGACTTCGCGAAGTTTCCGGAACGCTGCCGCCGAGTTGGATTCGACGATTGACCTCTTTCTCAAAGTTGGACCTGCCTAGTTTGACTGTCTGTCCCAGGTATGATGTATTCGTCAACAACTTCGAGAACTGAGTTCCCATCTGATATTGGGGTAGGTACAACATGGACATTAGACATAATGTTCGTCTTGTCCATGTTCATCTTAAGACCTACCCGTTGGGAAACTCAATGGGAGCCTTCGAGAATTGTACTGAGCTCTTCCATGGATTCTGCCATGACTACAATATCGTCGGCAAATCGAAGGTGAGTGATGTATTCGCCGTTAATATTGATGCCAAGTCCTTGCCATTCCAGAAGCTTGAAGGCGTCTTCCAATGCAGGGTAAACAGTTTCGAAGATATTACATCTCCCTGTCTTACGCCTCTTTGCAATGGAATTGCCTTCAAACTCTGCTCCTGTTGCAGGACTGACATGTTCGCGTTATTGTACAGGCACTTCAACACTTCGATATACCGATAGTCAAAGCCGATGTATGGTATGTGGTAATTCGTACCTTTCTTACTTGCATCTAAGGAATTTTAAAGATATTTATATAATTTATTATCTGAATATAGTGCCATATATGTTACCGCCAGTTAATAAATACAATAGTAAATATATTGCAGATATCAATAAGTTTCAAAAGCATGGCACTGAGAATAGTTAAAAGTAGGTATTCATTTTTCTATTAGCGTAGCGACTTACCAAATCATAATTGGAATCCCTATTCCATTCTATTATTTACTTGTACTAATTTTATTTTAATTACATCTAAACTGTTCTTATTGTTCTTTTAATTTTTACATGTTTTTAATGTTTTACGTTTGGTTGAAGTTGAATGGAAGTTGAAGTTTGATTTTAAAGAAAAAAGTCCTCTGTGATAGGTACAGACTAAAAGAACTATCTATACAAACTTCTTGATCAGAAAAAAGTTAATCAATAAAATGTTAATAGTATTAAGTATTTTATAAGTAAGCATATAATACTTTTTAACCACTTCTAAACAAGGGTGCTTAGACAGAGGGTGCTGTCAGACAGAGAGCGGTCACGCGTTCACGCGGCAAAGAGTAGAATAATATATCTGGTGCACGCGGTCAGCCTATGGCGTTCGTTGTGTTGTATTACGTTACATAGATAAGTATAGGTAACCAAACCGGAGGTGTTTGTTATATCTATGTAACGTAATACAACTACAACACAACGAACGCAAAAATGGCCTCGTGAACGAGTTGATCGCTCTCTGTCTAATCAGACCCAGAGAGCGGTCATGCGTTTACGCGTTAAAGCGGTCAGTTTTGCGTTCGTTGTGTTGTATTACGTTACATAGATATACCCAAACAGGAGGCGTTCTGACCGCGGCGGTCAACTATGGGTAGACTGTGGGTATATCAATGATATCATATATATAAAAAGAGGGAAATATGTTATATCGCGCACTCAAATGGCCCCGTCCACAGATTTCAGAACAAGATCTGAAATCTGTGGCCCCGTCTAAACGACCCCCGGGACCTACGAAGAAATAATAGTCAGGAACAGTAACTGCGTTAAAAAAATGACCCAACAAAAGTCGTGTTCAAGTAGGCGGGGCTTAAAAGTCGTGTTCAGTACGTCATCAGTCGGACATTTTTCTTGCAAGCGAGCACACTTCAAATCTTCGCGTACATTTTCATTTTTATCATTGTGAACTTCAGTTGTGGATCATCATGCCAGCATTCGTTGTGAAGTGGTGCAGAAACAATACACGATTAAAATGTCCAGGGATCACTTTTACTAGTAAATAATAGCAAAATTATAATTATTCAAAGATGTTCAAATACGTTTACAAATCGAGATGGTCAATACTATGCAAAATAAAGCCAGTCAATTTTTATCTAATTTAGGATGTATTTTTTTCTTCAGGACTAAATATTGAAATGAATGTAATGTGCAATGGTTTTGCTTGTTATGTTTTATTCTCGCTTGCTTGCCGATTCAATGCGGCAAAATAAGTGCCTAGCTGCACTTAAGCTAGAAAAACAAGCGTATGACTGCCTGTGAAAACCAGCATAGTTATAGGTACTACGTTAATTTTGACTGAAAACAATAAAATTATAGATAATAAAAAAATTATGGACCATGTTACACAAAACTGCAGTACCTACCTACCAGTTGGTACAGTAAGTATCTACTGTTTTTTAAAATTATGTTATATATAATATCATATTTATCTTTTTATGCTGATGATTTGTCCCGAAGAAACATCAACATCTTTAAGAGCCTTTATTCAGCGCAGCGCTGCGCGAGTTTAGGTATTTTACATTAGCGAGTTACTTACTAGCGTGCTCTGCGGCAGTGGCCTTACCGCTTGAGCAAAATAGCGCGCATTAATATTTGGATCTATTTTTAACTACTTTGGTTTTTATGTCATAAATAGACGTAGGTCAAAAAGGTGAAATAAAATATCACGCAGGACACATTTTATTTTTAATATCGACATTAATTAACAAATTATGATAATTATTAATCAAGTACATGTTATCTACAAGAGTATAGACTAGAAAAAAGTAAGATTTAACTCATGTACCTACCAAAAAAAGTTTTATGACTGATTTTAAAAACGTGTGTGTTTAGAAACCGCTTGGCAATAACAAACTAATAAACCATTTCTAAATGTAGTCTATGGAACTTGAACTAGTTAATCAAATAATGTTCTATTACATCAGGTAATAATAATTGACATAATATACCATATCAATCATTATTATGTGACCCTTCAAACTCTCAGCAAAAACGCGAATTAGCGCTTCCAAAGCGTTTACGCTCTAAAGAGATACTACAGACAATGAACAATAAACGATTGTCTACAGTTGGTATGTAATATAGGTAACTATATAGCATTAAAAAACAGTTCATTGTCTGGTCAAATTAAAGCACGTTTAATTTTTCAAGCTAATGAAAATTCACGTTCTGCACATTTTAAAGTGATTTAGCTAATTAATTTGTTGTTAATGAAGGTATTTGGGACCACTGAAAAACATCCAGCTGGTAAATAACGACTTATTTTTTTTGGTAAAATGTATAAGCCTAAAATGTTTTATAATCCTACTTTACTACATTGCGAAGAATCTCTTCTAATGTCTTCTAGACAAAAACTTAATAAATTAATCATATTTCGCGAGACATACGAGATTTACGATTGATTTATTATTGAGTTGTTTCAGTCCACTTGTTGCATAACATCGTCCTCGCTGCTATGACTCTGCTGTCATTGTAGACGTTGCAGCACGCGCGTAAACCAATGCCTGCGTTCCTTCTGAATTTAAACCAATCACAGAACATGTCTATTTGTAACCTCGGAAGTAATTTGTATTTGGAATCATACTTTGTTTTGATTTGAAGGGCCACTTTTTATGTGGAATTTGTTCTGAATTATGCTTCCTGACTATTATTTCTTCGTAGCCCGGGACAGTCTCGTATCTGACCGCACTCATTCGGCGAGAGACTGTCCGACGTGCGCGCGTTACAATGAGACGCAATTAATGTTTTAAAAATGCTATGTTGCGCGTACAAGAGCTGTAGTAATAATTATAGGACAGTAAACAAAAACAAAAGGAATTACGTATGACCTGTAAGTCTTCATAAATTGTCATTTTCTTTTGTAATTTATATATTTTTTGAATTGCTTGAAAAGAAGTGCTTGAAATCATAGAAAAGGATAGTGAAACGTATGCAGTAATGCGCAGGACAAGGATGGAGAGTGCGGTTATCAGACGTGATGTGTTCCGTGTCATAGATGAATAGAGTAGATGTGACATTGCATCTGTGATTTAGTACCTACTTTACTAAATTAATATTCTGTAATATAGAGGATATTCTTTTGAAACAAATTAATTTATACTTTCTTTTGAATTTAAATGTACTATGTATCAAATATAAATTCAGTGAACCGTATGTTCTAAACTATCCCTGGCTGGAATAAGGTGTGTAAAGTACTTTTTAGGTAGTAATTTTGTTCTTTTATTGCAAACTTAACTACAAAACTCTGCACTCACTTTGATTTCAATAATATTTTACTACGGCTGAGTTGATATGACTGGGTCTAATGTTATCACACAATATGTTTTGTCCTAATTGTAAATTAAAAGTAAAATTATCTATATTCATGTAAATAACTGACTGTAGATCTAAATATGAGTTTTACTCTCATGTTTCTATTTTAATTTTTATTCCATTTATCAATAAGTTTACACATGATGTATACATATAAATAATGATTATAACTGAAAGCTTTGTTTTGTTTTTACTTAAGTAGATAATGTTAAATACATTTATAAAATATTATAAGTATGCATTAATCCTCCGAATCACTTTGTCCTGTCGCATCTATAGAAATACTAATCTTTGTTCCGACATCGTTGAGCGCTATCCTTATTGCTCTCATAGAATGACCGATTTTATGTCGCACTCCGGCGCATCGTCGAAACATAATCTATCTTTACAAGTATATACATCAATTGACGGCACGGGCGTCGTTTAGAAACGTGGTTTTAATACGTATCTTTCGTAATCTTTGGGGTATATCTATGTAACGTAATACAACACAATGAACGCAAAACTGACCGCGCGAACGTGTTGACCGCTTTCTGTCTCATCAGACAGAGAGCAGTCACAAATTTTATTATTACTCATGAAGATATATACCCACAGTCTACCCATCTGATCAGACCCAGAGAGCGGTCACGCGTTTACGCGGTATTACGTTACATAGATATACCCAAATAGGAGGCGTTCTGACCGCGTTCGTCAACTGTGGGTAGACTGTGGGTATATCTATATAACGTGGGTATATCTATGTACAACCAGATGTACAACACAATAAACGTAAAACTGACCGCGTGAACACGTTGACCGCTCTCTGTCTGATACCACCCTGAGGTCTTCAATGTTTACCATAGTTTATACCAAAACTGGAGGAAAACCAGCAAAATAATACCTAAATTACTACTTCTAAAAATAAAATAACTAATACTAAAATACAATAATACCTAAAATTCCAAATTACTATACCTACTACTACTATTAAATTAGTGCCTTTTATCTATCATAGGGCAAGTGACAGAGGTGTAAGTATTGCGTCGTGTACGTCGTACAATTTACACGTATAGGTAATAATTTCATTCACACAGAGACATTTCTCTACTATTAGTTATTCGGTGACATTGCATCACTCACCCAGTTTCCCTCAAACCTAAACTCACGCTGTATCGTATACCAATTCCTCTCATACGAAATGCAATTATCACCACTGTTAAAATTCAACTATGTCATCTTCTTGTCTTCATGTCTTAATATTCCCTCCTTGGATTGGAAGGACTGGATTGGAGTAAGTAGTAAATTGGTTTCTACACCATCAAAAGTTACATTAAGTGGAAGTTAATTTTGGTTCGATCCTGCATCCGATGGACAAACGTTTGAGCGGTGAAAAAAAATGCGTATTTGGTATTTGAATTTTAATATAGGTACAGGATCCTCAGTGCCTGGCATCAGATTTGGCCTGTTCCATATGTCAATTACGTGGGTATCGTCAAAGTTAATGATACGTAATTCATTTTTCTGCGAAGAGACCAATAATATGACCGCTTGGAAATGTCTTGCATCCAACCTCTGACGTTTTATCAGGTCGTCAGTCCACCTTGATGTTGGACGACCTACGCTGCGCATGCCGGGCATTAGTCTCCACTCCAGAACCTTCCCGCCTCATAGGTCGATTCTGCCAATGTGCCCTACCGTCTAGTATATCACTTGGCTACATAGCTAAGTGAATTATAGCCCAGTCGAATAAGGATTTGACACGGAAAAAAGTATAAGTACATAACAATTTTCTTTCGGAATAATTTAGGGAAGGTCACTGGCAGTGAAAATTTTGTTTTGCGTCGTAATTATTCCGTTGCGTCATCCGCCATCTTGATTTTAAGGGTCAATTTTCATTCCTTTGCTGCCTTTCTCCAGTGCCGTATGCCAAACAGGCACTGATTGATGTCTTTCATCATGAGGCACTGAGGTATTTGGACGAAAAGACGTAGCGTAGTTTCGGCTGTGGGTAACTACACCATCATTGAATACAATTCATAATATACCATCATACATCACCAGAACAAGAGCTGACGAATGGTTTAGCTATGAAAAACAACAGGTAATTTAAATAATCGTTTTAATTCATTGAAATTTATCTTTTCGAAATAAAACCAAGGATACATATACAACAGATAAAAGTCTAATTCATAAACGTGACTCGATTGTTAATTTTTATTATCGTCAAACATAAAAAGGCCAATATTAATATTTACACGAATATAAACTTGCCATATACAAATTGTAACACGTTCTTCGTAAAAATAAAGACGTTACGTAGGTAATTTTTTTTTTAAACCAATAGATTGATATGTATAAAGCTGCAGTTAATTATATAAGTTAAGGAATTATACAATGATTGGCCTATTTTATTAAATCTGCAATCAAATTATCGCAAATAATAGTATTAAACACAATTGGCACAGAAAAGACAAAAATAAAACAAAATATACGACATCGAAAACGGTTCGATAATAATTGTTGGTACAAATGATTCGATATTTTCGCTTACATTATTAATTGATAATAATAATTAAGAGTATTATTACTTGTATTATGATACATTTATTTACACTTATTTCGTTACAATTAGATCTTAACTAGAAGGCACCAGAATGAGGTCGGTGGAGGTTTTAACATCTGAAACAAAAGTATAACAGTTATAAATTGTGCAGTATTATTTAAACCTATTTTGTTATTAAACCTCACGTTCATTATATTTTTTATAATAATAAAACGGGATTAACTGATAAGCGCTCGTAGCGGGGCTCGACTTGGCGATCTTAACCGAGCAACAGGTTAAGCAACGCTAACCTGTAATACTGCGGTCATGAGTTGGATGGGTGTGTGCTAGTGGCATTATTCAACTGTTCTGTGCTTCGGAGGACAAGTTAAGCCGTCGGTCCCGGTTGTTTGTCTTAGGACAACATTCGTTAGGATATGTTGAGGGCCTTCGGGCGGCCTGTAAACTTCGACATGGGTTGGCCACTAACCTATCCCCCAATCCGCACTGGGCCCGCGAGATGGATTATGGCCAAACTTCTCTCTCTGAGAGGAAGGCTCGGGTCCCAGCAGTGGGAACCAAATGGGTTGATTATAATTATGATGAACCTGATACTTACGCGTTGTCGATATTACGATCGACAATTGCGACAGTGCGAGGCGGGACGCAACGTCGGCGCACCGCACTCAAGGTCCTGAAGAAGGCTTCCGGAAGAAGTCGAAACATGCTCGCATCGTGATATCGACAACGCGTAACTCTTAAGTTAATCCAGTTTATTATTATAAATAAAAAAATATATTGATTCCGTCTGTACCTATATTCTACTGCAGCTAAAGTCTTTGCGCGCATACGCTTGGATAACCTACCTAATATTTTTTGATTAAGTACTTATGTAGATATTTTAGGGATTTCCATAAGGAAGTTGGTTCCTAGTTTCCTTTCGTGCGTATTTCTTATGTCTTCTATGCGACAGAAGCAGCGGCGGAACAGAAAAACAAAAGGAGGGTAAAGATATCTGGATTTGAGGTACTTTTACTTTTATCGTAATAAGAAAAAACAAGTCACATGTAAAGTTTAAGAAAGTTTTATTTAAACTGATTATAATTTGTACAAGACAGTGTCATCTTATGATATAAAATACAATTGTGAATCTCTTCCTTAAATGATGAATTCTATGCGCCTATCCTTCCTGACAAATTGGTGAATTACACGACAAAAGGTAGTTTTGATCACTACCTCACCTGATGTTATGTGATAATGTGATTTAAGATGTAGTACACTAGCCTAGAAAACTTCACCGTTTGTAAATTAAAATATTTTTTATCCCATCTATTCGAAAAGGACGACTTGGTTCGCCTTTATGTGCACCCAAAGGTGGTGTTTTCTATAAGAAAGTTTTAGCGGGCAGTAATGAGTTTTTAATCCTCTTTATAAGTGCGCCGCAATTATCTTTGCCGCGCACTTTTTGAATTTGGAACATCTTAGTGTTCAGCACCAAAGAAATCGAACGCAAATATTGTTTGAATAAAGACTGGCTGGTACGACGGCCCATAGTCACGCCGCCGGATGAATGAAAAAAAAAAAACAAATTAAAAAAGCGCGAACTACAGCCCGCGTTTTCGTAAATTTTCACGGATTGTTAGAAATTCATTGTTTTGTTTTGTTTTGAAAAATGAGTTCTTCAAGTGACAGTGAAAGTATAGAATTAACTCCTGAAAGCATTAGAACTGACGCAAGAAATGTGATGGATAATCTATTACCTGCAAAATCCCGGGAGAAATATATGAAAGCCTATGGTAATTTTATTGAATGGAGAAATGCAAGAAGCGCCAAGAATTTTTCAGAATCTGTGTTTTTGGCCTACTTCCAGTACTTAGCCAAAACTAAACAACCTTCCACTCTTTGGAGTACATACTCAATGCTAAAATCAACAGTCAGTTCTAATAACGATGTAAAACTGGACACATATTCGAAATTAATAGCGTACCTGAAGAGGATGTCTGATGGATTTAAACCTAAAAAATCCAAAGTGTTCTCAGTCAAAAACGTGGAGACTTTCCTTAATGAGGCACCCGACAAAGTCTTTCTTGCCGTAAAAGTAAGTAGGTAACTATGTTTACGGTGGATTAGTAAAATATAATCATAGTGTATAAAAATGCACATTTTATTGTAACCTGTACTTTGATAGATACTTGTCTTATTCACATTCGGTTTTGTTACAGGTGGCTTTAATTTTCGGATTACATGGAGCTTGTCGTGGCAATGAACTTTTAAAAATAACTGTTGATGATGTCGAAAATCACTCGGATGATTTACTGTTAGTAAAGCTGACCGATACAAAAACCAAAATTGACCGATCCTTCGTAATACGAGGAGAATACAAAACTATTGTACAGAAATACCTGGACCTGCGTCCTGCTGCTATGAAGACCAATCGGTTTTTCATCCGTTATCAAAATAGCAAGTGCTTCAAACAAGTGATGGGAAAAAAAAATTTCTAACATGCCACAAGAAATTGCTACTTATTTGAAGTTACCAGATATCAAACTGTATACAGGACATTGTTTTCGTCGTACTTCTGCTACCCTTTTGGCAGATACTGGAGCGGACTTAACTGTTCTCAAGCGACATGGAGGATGGAAATCGAGTGCTGTAGCAGAAGGGTATATAGAAGATTCCATTGAGAACAAGGCGAAAACATCTGAACGCATCGTGGAAAACATTAAATTGCAACCAGCATACCACTATCGCCGCGCCTATCTACATCCAAACAACGAGATTCACCGTCACATTTTCCTCAAAATGATCCTGATTCGGACATTTCAAACACGCAGAACATAAAATCTACAACAATCTCTATTCCTAATAAAACTGTAACAATAAATTTTCATAATTGCGAAAATGTCTCAAATGTAAATATAAGTTTTTAGTTGTTTTAATAAAGGATACTATTTAATTTCAATTTAGTTGTTACTCTATGTTTTATTAAATAATAATATTACAATAAAATATGAGGCGCTTTTATTTTCTCATAGTGGGTGATGAAAAGTAGAGTGTATCACTCGGGCGCAAAATATATTTTTGGCTCGGGCGACGTACTTTGAATCCCTCGCTACGTTCAGGATTCTACTAAAGAATCCCTCGCTACGCTCGGGATTCAACTCTAGAATCCCTTACTTCGCTCTGGATTCAAAAAAGCGCCCTCGCCGTAAAAATATTATTTTGCTCCCTTATGATACAATCTACTAATCTTCATCGAGTATACAGCTTCAGGCATTTTTACTATCTATGACATTCTTACCGCTAACTCCTTGTGTTACACATATTCCTCATCCAGCTACAACTGCCCACATGTAGGTATTTAATTATTGACCGAGAGAGCGAAGCATCCTGCTTTAACTGGCCGAATTGACTTTCATCTGTCTGTATGTTTTCATTTTTCAACCAATCTTGACGAAACTGCTTTTGGTTTGCGTGTTCTACTACCTACTCGTATTACTTTAATTTTTTTGTCGCAGAACTACTTACTACTTAGTTATATTGTCAAGCAGCACGCCTAGCACGGAAAATTGCGTAAGTGTAAAGCAATACGACGAAACGCAGTACCTAAACGTTTTTCAATTGTTTTTTCGATACGAATACCCTTTCGCAAAGTATTCGTGTATCGGGTGCTTTTTCAAGAAATAAGAAGTAGCAATACACACTTACATAAAATTCGCACGATTGGCGGAATTAGACGTCCGTGCTCCAAACTATCGCATTTGTACCCAACGCGCAAGATGGACAATTCTGGAAAAGAAATTTACCTATGAACATCAAAAAATAAACCACTACACCATGATTAACAATTCAGAACAATGTATTGAAATCCCATATTAAAAAAAACTGCCATCAAATTGCTTAAAAAATACTATAAATATCACGGAACATAATAAGAAATACTTCCATTAAAATAAAAAGCCATACAATCAAAATTTAATTTTGATTATTTCGGTGCGGCCGGCAGGTGTCCACCGGCAGTCTCGCGTGTATTGCTGCGGCCAGCAAATGGCCGCTTGGCACTTCAGGGGCGCCGAGCGGTCGTTTATTACAAAGAATAATATATTGATATAATGGAAACTATACCCGCCTTTATACATATAGTCAACCGTGATCATGGCGCTACCGAAATATTGGTAAGTCAAACAATTTATAATAATATATATCTACGTCAACATATATATTATATACATATACACATCAGTTACATTTACATCTGTCAGACTGGGATATAAACTACCCTGCATGAACAAATTTAGTGCCTCGTAGCAGCTTTTTATTTTAGATTATAAATTATATGATAAAAAATTAAGTACAAACGAAGAAAATTATATTATTGAACGAATTACGAATCATCAGAACGAATTACGTATCATCAGAGATGACACAGCCACTTTCTCATCCAAGAATATTGTAGGTACATGTTTACCTATCGCTGACAAAACATGTAAAGTCTATGCAAATTGTATTATAAATCGAAATAGGAACCAAGAGTAGTCAGAGAATTTGACTTCCACTTTCCAATTGAATGGTTTTGTATAAATTGATGATAAAAACGAACGAACTGTAAATTACAGTTGGTAACCATGAAAGTGCTATCAAAGTTACATGACGTGTAATACACATATGAACACCAACGTCTAGCTACCAATAACAATATACGTATGTAGGTAAAACTGTAGTTAATGGTCTAACATTTTTTGTCATCAATTTCTAAAAACCATTCAATTGGACAGTGGAAGTATTTTTTTTATAGCTCGTACAATTCCTATTTCGGTATTTTTACAATATACTTTAATGGGAATGTTATGGAAAATAATGTTAAGTTAATTCAATTACATTCAAAATAGTACGCCATGTCAGCTGTTAGCAGCTATATGATAACGCACGCACATAAATGATACATCAAAACACAGCTTAAGTTGTGACCAAAGGGTGGTTCAAATCTGTTGCTCTTTATCTAAACAGTAGCTCTACCATGAGTTGGCACATAAATGTCATCTATAGTCGATACTCGATCTCGCCTACTTATCAAGCTTGTGATTGGCGTACTCGCTGTCAATTCTAGTTCTACAATTGACCGCAAGGTGGCACTGTTCGTTTTCATACATTTTTTTGCGGCAGTCGATAACGAGCATCGTTTAGTGTTGTTGTAAACTCATGGTAGACCTACAGGTCTAAGTTCTCTTGTCACGCATATAAATTGCGGTCGTTTTATTGTATTTATGTTTAGGTACTTGTCTATGGCTGCGTAAATTAAGTAACAGTTGCAAATTCTATGGCCAATGAGAAAACTACCGCAAGGTAAGATGTAGCTGGGATACTCACAACAATACTTTCGATGGCATTCGCTAGCTGCTCTTCCATTATCTTAACATCACCGTGATCCAACACTTCCTGTAACAAAATGTAATGTATAAATCAACCGCTACTATAGAAAGGCCTCTTGTAGTAAGTATATTATCTTTAACAACTCCTATTTATGTGCGTGTTAGTCTGTGGTTTTGTGGACTGCAGAAAGAATTTCTATCTCTGCTCTATGGTAATAATCTGTATACTCTATGGTAACATCGCTGAAAGAAAAGAATTGTAGGTACCTACTTGACTAGATCAAGACGCATTCAACGCTATGTATAAAAGAGCTAGATACATTTAAATAGATGTGGAGTGGACTGTGTTTTATTGGTTCTAATAAAAGTATGAGGAAAGCGACCGAAGGTTTAATTACTAATAGTAAAGTACAAAGGAATAGGCGGAGGAAAGATCCTCCACACCTCTTGTACCACCTAGAGCTTAAACAGCAGGCCAATTCTAACATTTCATAACGTTAAATAATCTATCTCGCTGCAAATTCAGTTCGACTCCGATTTTCGTTCGGTAATTACTCAAAAATCCATTCTACTATTTCTATACATAGTATACTTTTGTGTTTTGTGCATTGTGCTTGTGAGCTCGAGTCATTAGTCTCTTTCAGCCTGTAACTTCACTTGCTACAGTGCCCTTCACACCCTAACACAGTAACGCTTATGCATTATTGATGCGCTGCTTAAGAGGATTGCATAGATTTCTAAAAAATGAAATTTATAGTACTTTGAAATACTAAAAAAAATTAAAACGTACGGGCATAGTAAACAATGACATGATTCTATGAAAAAAAAATCGGACAATGTTAAGAGGTTGAAAAGAGTTTTCTCTTTTAGCATGGAAAGTACTAGCTATGCAATCCTCTTAAAATCCACCAAGGCGGACCACCACCTAGTAAACATATTTAAAGGAAAGGAATTTTGGGTAAATCTTTACAACAGCAGACATAATATTTTTTGCACTCCTAGATTGCATCAACTGCCAATAATTTCTGTTGTACCTTCAACATGCATGACATGACATATGCAATTAAATAAATATGCTGCAATGTTGTTCTAAAGGTGCTCCCTCACCTGGAGCATTCTCTTGTAATGACTTAACATAACATTTTTAGTTAGATTATGAGCATTGCATTGCAATACTGCCTCCCTGACTTGACGAGCATTGTAATGTAAGTTGTGTTACAGGTTGTATCATAATATTACACATTGTATCATCAAGTTGCGCACTGTATAGCTCGGTGATTTTCCCTCACCAACGTGCTCGAATGCTCGAATCTGTAAATTACAGTTTGCGCACTGTAATGCTCCGTTCTCCTCCGTCACTGATGTAATGCTTTACTCTGTAATCTGTGACACCTGGTTTGCATCAATAACAATATAAGTACGCAATATGTAATGTTTAGAAACTTGTTTGATATAATTAATCTCACAAGTTGTTTTGTTGACGTTTGCTTTCCCACTGCAGAGAGCTGTTGAGGATTTGGGTCGTTTTTTAATCTCGCAACATGTCTAGATCATCAACATGTTGTGTGACAGTGCGTACGCTACTCTATACATTGACATGAAACAGTGTTTACAACATGTTTTCATGTGAATGCTTAGGCAGTGCAAACTCACGGTTACGTTACATTAGAGGCGAATGCTCGAAGTGAGGGAGCACCTTTACTCATTACACGCAAAGAAAATATCAAAATAGAGAGCTCACCTCTTGGCAGCTTTTGACAGCGTCCGCAAGGTCGGGCCTCGCTGCGCAGAGCCTCGCGGCCGCGCATGCGCAGCTGACGCTCGCGAGCCGCGCCGCGCCCCGCACCACACCCGCGTTCCCCGCCAGCCGCAGCGACAGCGAGTCGCCGCCGCCGGCTTCGTGGCCGAACGCGGGCATCGAATACGTCATTGACGACACTGCTCGCTGCCACTCCTAAACGTTACACGTGGCTTACAATCACAACTTTCAAAATATACTAACATAAAATTAGAAAAACAATAAGTTAACTTGATTTGAAAAATGATATGTGACCCACTGATCTATGTAAAATATCCATCTACATATCACGACGTGATATTACTTGATCTTAATTTGACAGTGAAAAATGGTGGCACAGACTACACACCAAACTCACGTCCCTCAGTCATGAGGATACGACCAAGAAGAATTTGACAGCATAAGTACCGTTTGTGACATTACTTTTGTAGCAAAAAACTTATATGATAGTTGTACGATTGACGATAGAAAATTGTGTAATACTATAGTTACTTTCAATGATATAAAAAAATTGATTAATTTGTTTCTAATGTAAAATCTGTTACGAAATTTTACTTTTTCGCGATATGACTGGTGACCTGATAGTAAACATCTCTAATAACTAAAATCCTACAGATATCTTAAATCAAAAATTTCAGACTCAATAAAAAAGATGTTTTCCCTTTAACTGTTTGAGACTAATAATTTCTTATTTTATACCGTTACGGTTAAGGATGAGACCACAACCAACAGTAGAATTGTATTAGATGGGCAATAGATCATTAGTAGGTAGATAATATGGAAAGGTAAAATAATCTAAATGCTTTAGTCACAAATTGAATTAATTAGATAAGAACAGCGTTAAACATACTGACCTCAGTATCAGTCTTAGCATCTGCGTCTCCGATAGATCGTACGAGCTCTTTCGATATCGCCATTAAGAGGTAATTTGTAATTTTCGCTTTGGTTTCAAACGTGACATCTCTGCTGTTAACCGACGCAATCTCGTTGCATAGCCTCGTTAGATCATCGTCGATTGTGTTGTGTATTCTGTCGAACAAGTCTTCGATCAGTTGGCCGACTAATTGGCTTCTCATCGATGGACAGGAACAACGAGTGTCCGATGTTATGTAACTCATGCTGTGGTGCATTCTTCCATAATCTGTCTTCTTTGGTACCGCCGTGTATATCGAATAACCTTCGTCGACGTATTCTGTTCGCTCCGGCTGCAGCTCTACTCTTGACGCGTGGTACGACTGTCTCATTGTTTCGCTTCTCATCTCCTCCAGTTCTTCAGTTTTTATCGACAGCTCGTGGCTTAACGTCTTAATCTTCTCGTCGCACTTCCTCTTGCATTGTGATAAGGCTTTCTGAGTCAGAGCTAGCTGCTTTTCCAGAGATTCGACCTGAGAACACATGTCTTCTTAGTCTTCAGAACCTTGTCCATGCAATGTACACGCCACAACGCGATCATGCCGTGCCTCCGTTCCGCGAAGACAAGTGTCAAGCAAACATGCAAACCGGCGTTAGTTATAAAGCGGATAAAACATAGAAAGCGTTAATCAACGCGGTGGTAAAGCATCTACACATGCAACTAAGCCATTCATTCACTACAACACACACTACTGTACAGCATATATTAAGAGGCAATGGATTTAAAGCATACATAAAGAGATACTTAAGTACATACAAAAACCAGCTAAACAAATTTTCGTTATACATGCGAATCCCTATTTAGAGACTTACGTACCGAAATCAGTAAACACAATCTATAGAATCAATGCATGCATCGTTTTTTAAATCAAAATTAAGGTATAAACAATTTTATAACGAGCTTCCAAATAATAACGTTTAATATTAAGAAAAAAATTGTCAAACGTCCAGAAACCGGTAAACTTCCGAGTTGTTTTACTATCTTTAGTATATTGCTACTGGTACCCAAGCTAATAAAATCTAAAAATCTACCAGCCCCCTGCATTGCGATGCCCACAACCTACCTCCTCCTTCAATTCACTATTAGTGACCTCCAAGTCTTGGTTGTTCTTGCAGCTTCTTGATAACTCCTTTCTGATGCTGTCCAGGTCCCCCACGAAGCTAATCTCCATCTTCTTGGTAATGTCCCGTTGGGACATCAGATCTTCGTCCAGCTTTTTATTCGTTTTGCGCAGAAGATCAATTTCCTTCTGCAACGGAAAACATACATATTTGTTAGTACTACCTAAACCTTTGCTGTTTTATATAGGTGTACTAGAAATATCTGTAAAAATAACTTTGCACGCATTGCAAGTTTTATAAAATTACTTATTTCGTCTCTACATACGCATGGCTTTATTTATATCCTTGAAATTATATTCCGGAAGAAGACATCAGAATTGTAAAAACACTAACAATTTCACCAGTAATGTTCTTGGTCCTGGTCTTGGTGAATGCCATCACGTTGGAGAGACACGTTAAAACTAAAGGCCACAATTTAATCCGTCGTCCGATTTCACGGCCCATTGAAATTTTTTACACACACTTTGGTTTATTTCGGATCTAGTTCTCAAGAATTAACCGCTGTAGAGCTATGTCCAACAACCTACAGCGTATAATAGCCATAAGGATCGCGCGAGGTTACAGGACCATATATTTTGAAGCGGCCATGCTTGTAGCCAGATTTCCTCCACTGGGCATACTGGCGGATATGGATGCACAGTATGCACAGGTATATGTCCATCTTCACCGGAGTGATGAGCACCTTATCGGATCTGAGGTGAGAAAGTAAGAACAACGATATGCACTTGAGAGATGGCGTGAGCGATTCAGAGAGCCGCAAACATGCGGCAACGTGCTATCAGCGCAATCATGCCCAACTTTGTGTATTGGTTGAAGAGAAAGGAGCCCCTCACTTATAGACTGACGCAGGTTTTCACAGACCATGGGTGTTTTGGCGAGTTTCAGAATAGAATAGACCAAGAGTCGACACCACAATGTCATCACTGTGAGATTGGACCAGATTCCGCACAGCACACGCTCGAGGAGTGCTCATCGTGGAGCTCAGCGCGGCGGACTTTGGCTATACAAGTAGAATTTCAAAAAAATTATACTGACTTCCATTCTATTCAGTTATTGGAGTGTACCTAACTCAAAATGTACTACACGGGAAGCACCAGATTTCAAATAAAAAAATAATTTTGAGAATCACCCAATCGAAAGTTATGAGGTAACAAACCTGAGGTATCTGATAAGAATTGCCCCCCCCCCCCCAATAAACAAAAAACAGGATCTTGTTGAGGAGTTCCCGTTGAATTAAAACGTCAAAATATATGGGCTTTGATATAATAATGCTTTTAATATATAGTGGTAGCATTTACATTCGCTTGTTCAGAACAACAAAGTAAACCAGCGTACTAAGAACTATGTGTAATAATTTATGGTAGGCTGTTCTTATTATATTCATGCTAAAGTCTAAATTCATATGTTTGCGATTACAGTTCCTAAATTTGCCATTTCTGTTCAATCGTGGGTAGATGTTTAGTGCAAATGTTGTCGTCAGGTAACTGCGTGCTTGTGACAAAGAACTAAACTTATACCGCCTTCTTTTAAAACGTGGACTAAAGATAGTCTCGAGTTTAAACCATTTTTTAAGGAAGTTAATTATTTTAAGAAATTCCATTATAGTCCACGTATCAAAGTTGATTGACGATGTAGCGCCCTTGATCTACACCCACTGCTGGCTTGACTGGACACGGGATTTCTCTCAGGGAGCGAAGTATGGGCCTTAATCTATTATGTGAGCACAGTATGGGTTGGCAGATAGGCTAGATACCAGCCAGTGTTGGAATTGTCTGGCTGTCCGAAGGCTACATTCAAGGCATCATAACATTCAAGACTTAGTAACGAAGTAACGAAGCAACGAGTTAATTTTAACTGTATTTCATTGTAGCGAATCAAAACGAATGTGTACCTTCAATATGTACGGCAGTTATGCCTAAGTTATATAATTTAAAGAAACCTTTCCAAGTAAAGCAATATTAATTCACCTACACTTTAAACATTTACCAACTAATACCTAGGTGTAATATGTCCTCCCCCTATCCCCTCTATCCCTATCCTTCCCCCTCACCTCTGCTATCTCTCCCTATCCTTCCTTCCTTCCTCAAAGGTCGGCAAGGCATCCTCGAGACCTCTGGTAAATGGTCTAAAATCAGCAGGGCTATTATGTATCTCAGTTGCTAACAAATGTTGATTGAAATCTTGAAAAATGGCGGCCCTATGTGTGTATGTGTATGTGTAGTTTTGGCAACTCCAGTAAGCAAAAATGTTAGTAATTTGATCACTGAAGCTGACAAAAGTGACATAGAGCGGCCATTTTTTCAGATTTCAATCCTCATTTGTTAGTAACTGAGATACTTATAGCCCAGCTGGTATAACTTACCATCTGGTGAACCGCTGGCTCATTTGCCAATAAAAAATAAAAAGTACGAAAAAAAAACTATGTCACCAATTACTACCCAAGTAGCTAATATTTATTTTCTATTTACATCGCTATTTTACTAGGAAATGTCAAGTGTAGCTGGCCTTATAGCTAGTTCGTTAGTGTTCCATTAGGTTATGCAATCCTTCCTGCGTTTACTTTTTGGGTGACCACTACTGGCATTTTCAATGTAGATCTCCCGTACTTCGCAAGGCAAATATGACATAGTCTGTCGCGGTCGATATCTAGAGCTCGATATGGTATGCCGAATCACCTCCACCGAACTGTAAAGTTTTGGTGAACAGCTAAGGCTCTTTCGAAGGCGTTATGACCATCTGATATCTCCGGCACTAGGACTTGCTTATGACCGGATGGCCTATAAGACAGTGAAAATGTAATGGGCTGAATTAGCTTTTATGCTATAAGAAGACGCAATAGTTTCGAAATGTGCGTGTAAAGGAGTTATGTAGAGAAATGTTGAAAATATCGTGCAAATACAAGTCACAAATGTAGCGTTTCTTTAACGAATTGGTAGGAAACGGGAAGTGCTCAACACCATCAAATGTAGAAAGCTGCAATATCTAGGTTATATCATGAGAAATCCAAAGTACGACCTACAACAGTTGATAATCCAAGACAAAATACAGGGAAAAATAAATCTAGCTAGAAAGAGAACATCTTGTTCTACGCCAATGGTACAATACAAGCACCCGACCTTTGTATCGAGCTGCAGTGTCGAAGGTCCCCTAATGATCGCCAATCTTAGTTAAAGACGCCACAAGCCGGAGAAGGTAAGAAGTTACCTTAAATTTGGCGTCTAGCATTCTGAAAGCAGCCTCAGATTTCTTGGCTTCAGCGTCAGCCCTGCCAAACATCGTCGACAGATTTGTGTTCTCGGCTCTTAACATTTTGAGGTCTCTCTCAGCTTTCTCCAGTGCTATCCTCGTCACTGACTCCGATTCTTCCACTTCTCTTAGCTTCTTCTTTATGGGCTCGAAACATCTTTTGAATTGATCTTTTTCGCCTTCCAGTTTCTGTATCTGTAACGAGATAATATTTCATGTAACTGAGGTGTACATTTTATATAAAATATATTAGCTGATTAAAACTGATTAGATAACTATTTTTGATAATAAGATTACTTTTTGCTCTGATAGATAAAATATGTGCTAATTTTTCAAGGTCGTTATGAAATAACTACTAGCAATATTGGTTAATATTTATATATTCGTGTAAGCTTTACGCGAAACGTTTACACACAGTTTTTTCATAATAACATCTCTCAAAAGTAGCACGATAAAATTTAAGATGTTATTAAAGATGATTTTTCATCAAACAAATTTCATCCAAGATGTTATAATTTGCTTGTTACTCGTACTACTACGTTTCATTTGGTACGGCCGAATACGTATTTCTAACAACCTATACAAGAAATGAACAAATGTACAGTTCTTTTAGAAAATGTTTATTTTACTTTATTAAGCAAAATATCGCTTGCTAATAAGGCTAGGCCTTTACTACCCGTGTTTCGTGTTGATAAACACAATTAATAGTAAAAGTTATTCTAGATCTAGCTTTACCGTAAGAACTATTATCATCAATATTATCATATACATATAATGTATCCACGTTACATAATACATTTACATTTAATTACATAATAATTGTATATTAAATGTCTAAAAATCCACGTTTTTTATGCGTATACAATAAAGCGTTATCTATCTATCTATCTATCTATCTATTATCATCAATAACGAAAGATTGCTTTTAACCTTATTATTTAGGTGGTAAATTATTGAGATGACTAATGATTAATTATTCCAATTTTTATCTCACCTTTCCCTTTAATTGAGTCTCCATCTTCTGCGATTCCTCGATCTTCTTCTTGTACCCCCCCTCCATCTCAGCCCACATATCGTCAGCTTGCGTCAACATCTCCAAGTAGGCAGTTTCTCTTCTCTCTAGTTCTGCTACTCTGGCCTTCAGTTCTTGCTCGCTGATCAGGAGGGCGCGGATCTTGCTACCCATAGTTGGATCTGCTGGTTGCTGTTTAAATACGATAACGTTGATAATATCATTTTAAACCATTCAAGTATACATAATTGTTTTGCTCGTAATTTTGTAAGGGTTTCATAAAATCGAGCCTAAAATGTATGTAAGAGTAAGTAACGGTATTACTCATTTTAACTTACTTTTCCAACTTGTAGTAATCGGAACTAAATACAAACGAATATAGTACCTATATACGAGTATATTATCAAACCTTTAATGACTAGAAGCCTAGCTGCCCAGATTTCATTCATAAATCTTTAGTTGTCTATTTAAATACGACCTAGGAGTAAATAAAGCTTTTTTGTTACACGCTATATATCAATCAGATCAAAAGTCAAAATCGTTAATTCAATCCGAAATGTATAGAGCCTATCGAGAAGAAGCGGCAAGAAACTCGAGGCCATTCTTTTTATATAGATGTTTACAATGTTTCTACTTAGGTACTACAAATATTACATTTTATGGGTGGCAGAGTGACAGCTTGCCAGAAGTGGAGTATTCCAAGCATCTTTATCTTCTATATAATGTCGGACTTTATAAGCTTTTTTTATTAAAACGTTTTTTACAGTCAACTTGAATTTGCCCTCTGTGAGCTCAGTTATTATATATTGGAGAACGTATAAAATGATGGTCAGATCAGTCAAATGTGAGATGATATAGCTAGCTTAGACAAAAACCCGCGACGCTGTTTTCTTTGTAGCTTGGGTGCTCTTAATAGGTACTTCACATGTTATGAAACAGTTATTGCATGCAGCGACCAGACATAGCGAGTGGAACATGCATAAAGTTGATTGATTTCATCACAATCGTCATGGTACTGAGTTTTTGAGTAGTTATGCGGCTACACGCGCCTTTGAATTACGGTCTAGCGAATGAATTTCTTTAGACACACAATTATTGCACTTTTTACACATACATTTATAGTAACAATTAATAAATTAACGTTACATACATCACAATGACAAATATACAAAAATAAAACATACTTCAATTAAAAATCAAATATAATTAATATACCGCTGCCAGTGGGCAACGTCTCTAAATTGCTAGCAGCATTGCAACGTTAAATGGCAATGCTTAATCTTTGAGCACATAAACACCAGTATTTTGGTGGTACACGACGACGTGTCACGTGCTAAATATCTACGCTTGTCGAACCGAATCAAGTCTTTTACTTTTGCTTTGATATTTAAAATTAAAAAAGACATCTTTAGGAAATATCTGGGAAATAAAATAAATATTGATAATTATTCTCATATCATAAAGATTTTAGAACAATTGTATTGGTACGATATGTAAGTGAAATCATATTGTCGTTTATGTATAATTATAGTTATAACTACTCCGTTAGCTCAGTTGGTAGTGACCCTGCCTTCGAAACGCGAGTCCCAGGCTCGATTCCTAGCCGAGGCAAATTGCGTGATGAGCGGAAATGTTTGTTCTCGGGTCTTGTCTGTTGTGATTTGTTATTGTACGGGGATATGAGTGTGTAAAAGTTACCTTTATAATTAGGTGTTAATAAATAATACGTGCATTCGTGTATTGTATTATTAGCAATGCCTAGTTAAATGTTTTGTGTATATCTTAGTTAAGTTTCGATATAAATGGTAAAGTTTGCTTTTAACAACGTTTTATCTACAATAAACATTATTATCAGAGAATATCTTTCTGGGTTTTGATAAACGAGTAGACACAATACATATTTCCATATCTATACATAAATACATTCGTAACTATTGTTTCCCATCGTAACCGTTCCTTTTCTATCTACTTCAATGTAGTGTTTACTTCCTTTTCTACAATGCCATCGAGCACTACCTACTATCCTTCAGGCCCAGAAAGTTGAATTTGCCAAAACTTTGCATTTTCATTATGTTGGCTGGCTGGCAAAAAAACTAATTTTATTTATAGGAATTGTTTTGTATCGTAACCATTTCTTTTCTACCTACTTCCATGTTAGTATGTATAAGTAGGTACTAAACCTTTTCTATAATTCCGTAGAGCACTACCTACAATATAGTGGTTCAACTTTTGGATATGAAGAATTGGCGTGGACGCCACAGACCACTGACCACGCTATTGTTCTAATAATAAAAATATAATTAACACGCATATGCTCTGAATTAATTAAATAAAACTGTGAATTGACTAACCTTTTCATCGTCGCTGTCCTTTTTCAGCTTGGATTCTAACTCGATGATTTTCGATTCGACTTTTTCTTTTTTGACATCACCACCCAAAACTGTGGCATGAATTTGTCTCTTAGCTGTTTCCAATTCTTCTTCTAGTTGCTTTATTCTTTTTTCTAGCGATTTCTTAAGCTGAGAAGTTTGTTCTTCTATGTCTTTTTTATCTCCAAGTAACCTGGCAAAAAATATATATAGCATAAATACTTTTTGATCAATCAACACATTGTCATGTTACGTGATATTCTGTTGCATTACTTATTAAATTTAGAACTTGAGATTCGTTTGTTTGAGCTTAAAAGAAGACCATTTTACAACAAGCGGAAAGAACGTCGTACAGTATATTATGTATAGTAGAGGGAGATATATTCTGAAAGTCAATTTAAGATTTGAATCTGTCGAATGCTTTTGTTATACTCAGTGCATTTATAAAATATGCACTCACTTAGTAACTTGCTCCTCCAAATGCCTTGTGGACGTCGATGTGCCAATACCATTCCATGGCACTAGAGCTCCATACTGGGGTTTCTTGCGAGATTCCTGCCTTATTTGATCTATCGCTGCCCTCGTGCCGCCGCCATAAGGTCCCATTCGGTTCATAAGAGCACGCTAAATTGATAAAAAGAAAAACGCATCTAAATTAGCAAAATAACTTTCAGATGATGATGAACATACCTAATCGAATAACAATTCACCAATAATAGAACCTTGTGGCACTCCTGTGTTTTCAATTGTATTTTTTTTTAATATGATATACCTAGGTATGAATCTTGATTAATGTATCTATTGACTAAACATTTGTTAAACAACAATATTAAAAGACTATCTATATATAATATGCCTTATAAACAATGGAATCACAATGAGTGAATTATCACACTAATAATACCTAATGATATTGCATGTATGAAAAGAATTATGCCGGAATCGATGAATTTCTGATTGAGGCGTGATGTATGATGTTTAATTGTATAACTACCTAAATTGTAACTGATATGTGTAGCGAAACTGAAATTATCACGATAACTACCTGTTCGCCGAAGGATATTTTAGCACCCACGACTTGCACAACGTTCCACGCTATAAGCGCCGGCACGGCCTTCTCCAGTTTATCCAACCGCGTCAGTAGTTCAGTCTGAAATAATTACAAAACTATTGATAAACGACAATGTGTTGGTTTAATCGACCATTACGAGTCTACATTTTTTTATTTCCTAATAAAAGTACGAACATTTTTTTTTAAATTTGAAACAAACATTTCAACATATTTTTTTCAGAGGCAGAATAACTTCATACAGACTTGTTCCGACTTGATTTCTAGAGGATTGAAAACCTTTTGTATAATTTTGTAAATATGTACCAATTGACACAATGTATGTCAATCTAGTATACATTGAAAGATATTGCAGCTAATCTTTCGTCTGCCATGGATGTACAATAGAGTGAAGATAATTCTCATCATCTACATCATTGATCATATATTATCTTACCAGAGGTCCAACGACACCCTACAAAGTATAATAAAAGATATTTTTTGCTGTTCAGAAGAGTGTATATATTGTATTTTGATTAAAACTTTTAAATGCTAGTAGAATAGTGTTTCCTGCAAATGCATTGTTTCGAGAGCAGCTTGAGAACACTTGATTCCCTGGAATTGTATCCTAAGGTTGCCAATTTTAGCTTACATATTAACCATTACATATTATTTACCTCTCTCGACTTTAAAGCGCACTCTCTGTTGGCAAGCTCAGCCATCAATCGCTCGGCCTGAGCCCTCGAACACTCTCGTTGCTCCGTCATGTCTCTTAGTTGTGCTGAACAGAGCTCATAGTCCATCTCAAGTCTGCAAAAGGAATTGAAGAAAAATATTATAAAACATTATCATAATTTTAAGATTAACCGATACATTATAAAGTGTTCTTATTTGTGTACGAATATACTTTGTTACTCACTGTTGCCAATGTAAGCGGGTATCATTTTCGATTTCTTCTAATTCACAACATTCCTCTTCGAGTCTCTCATATTTATCTTGAAGTTCTGAAAGTTGTGATTCGAGTTCCTGGAACAGACAATAGATTTTTGTACGTGTACAAAAGTCAGTCAGTGGAAAATGTATAATTAACGAGTTGCTTGTTTCAAATGTACCTGTATCGTATTTTCCAGAAGAAATTCCTTCTGAAGTCTCTGAGCAAGCTTAGCCTCTTTGACGTCTTGTGCCGCCTCGTATATACTGATCTTTCCCTCCAAAAACTTTAGCCTCCTTTCGTAATACTGCTTATGTTTCTTCCCCAACTTTACACACCTACATTCCAAGCCATCGCCATCCTCTTTTGAGTTTAGCGTCCTATTCCTAACACCTTGCCTCTCTAGTTTCTCTCTTATACTATTCAGTCGTTGTATTTCGGTGTTCAATTCACCGGAGCATTCGAAGCTTTCGTTCACTTCGGTCTGAGTTTCCTTGGTCTCAGTCTCAGCACCTTCGAAAATGCCGCTTTCTTGCAACAAATTGTTTGGCTTCCTTTCTTCGCTGCAAAGACTCTCAAGAGATTCACACTTGTAGCCTTTCTGTTGATAAGGTGTGACAGTTGCGATTGCCTTGTGAGTTTTGTGCGATGGAATGTCGGTTTCTAGTTTCGTTCTAAGTTCACATATTTTTCTCGGTTTTGTCTGAAAATACAATTATATATATTTTTACAAATAAATTTACATTTTGTATACGAAATTAACTGTCACTTATACTATCAAATGTGTGGCCTGTCAGAAGAAGTCAAAATTCAATTGTCAAAGAGCAGAATCGAAAAAGATTGGCATACCTGAAAGCATTCATCCTCGCTGACAGAACTGCTTAATGTTTGCAGATTGTAAAGGAGCATCAGAACTTGTTCCAAGCAACCCCTATCCTCGGCAGAAGCCGCATTTAGGATCATCTGTTCCAGATGCTCTTTGACTGGGTTACTTTTGAGTGAGTCACTGGTTGCTTCGGAGTTTCGATCCAGGATGTCAGCCAGGACTTGGGCTTTCGCGAAGTCTTCCTTGAAGTCATCGTGTGGTGTACCAAGATGCCGTCGCGGGTTGCAAGGGCTGCTCGGGGTGTGGGGAGATTTATATCCGGAATCCATTCGCTTGAGTTCAGGCGAGGCGGAGTCCTTGATACGAGATCCAGGGGACACGCAGCCCGAGTCTGAGTCCGTTAAGATCTCCCTAGTACCCTGCAAAATAAAACTTTAGTTACATTAACCACAATACAACTCATACAAATGCCATCCGCCCACACTTTAATCTTTAAACTGGTATCTAATAATTTTGCCAAATAGGCATCATGTGCTATTATTTAATTTAGATTTGACATAAAATATTTGCGCGCTTAAAGACCGCCTATTGCCGTGACAAATACAGCTCCCCGCTACAAATTAGTTATGGCAATGAAGAACTATAATACGTTTTAGAGTAGTGTTGCCTAAGCCTCAGCGAGTCGTTATGTCCATACGGCTCGCCTACTGTCAGGCTGCTTGTTAGACACGATCTGAATAATCTGATATGGCGGTTATGGCCACTTGCTGGAACAAAGCGTTATACGAAACGTTCGGTACACTGTATATCAAGTTTATCATGCTTACCTACTAAAGATTTCTTAC
Organism: Selenia dentaria; assembly: GCA_917880725.1. Taxonomy (NCBI): domain Eukaryota; kingdom Metazoa; phylum Arthropoda; class Insecta; order Lepidoptera; family Geometridae; genus Selenia; species Selenia dentaria. The sequence continues at coordinate 27,561,983 of OU862893.1, forward strand.
TACCTACTAATAATACCTCTACTACTTACATAATATGCTGTAATAATATCCTACTAATATTATAAACGCGACAGTTTGTATGTATGGATGTTTGTTAGTCTTTCACGCTAAAACTACAGAAAAGATTTTAATGAATTTTGGTACGAGTATGTAGGTAACTGAGGCGCTGGAATAAAATATATGATAGTTTTCATCATGACCACGCGGGTGTAACCGCGGGTCACACTTAATAAAAAACATAATACTTTTGTTTTCAATATCACCTGAATCTCCTCTCACCTATTTTGCAATCCAATCTGTTATACAGTGAACTCTTAGTACTAACATGTTTTTAAAACTATTTTGTATTGTCATTTTGCAACCTTTCTCACATACTTACTATTTATCATACAATTCAAACTGAAGTCAAGTTATGTAGATACAAGAATTTTACACCAATCTCATGCTTTGAAAATCCTCATTCACAGGTAAGAATCAGCAGGGCTATTATGTATCTCAGTTACAGTCAAATGTTGATTGAAATCTTGAAAAATGGCCGCTCTATGTCAGTTTTGACAACTCCAGTAAGCAAAAATGTTAGTAAGTTGACGACTGGAGTGACATAGAGGCGCCATTTTTTTTCGATTTCAATCAACATTTGTTAGCAACTGAGATAGGTACATAATAGCCTTGCTGATAACTAAATCGTCTACTTGCGTAGATATTTAGCTGCATATCACCAAAGATTACACGCTTTAGTGCTAAATAACGGTACAAGCCCACGACACGAGCATTCCATAATTGGCTGAGCATTCGTTTCCTATTGCACCGTTTATTATTTCTGCTTGGTGTTGCGGAATTTAGAGTTATGATAGCATTGTCAGATACGGTCTACTTGTATCTTGTAACATGTTGTATGGTTGTTTGTTTTCTCTCTGATGACTCAGATTTCAAACGTATTCTCGAGAGGTATTAAAATAATCTATTATTTTAGAGATAAATACAGACAGCTAGTCCAAAGTTTTAATATTACCACGAGTCAAGCGTCTAGTTTGGGAACCGTGCTCCATTATATAATCTTATTCCTGTGAATGCCATTTAAAAAAAAAGTATTATATTATTATTTATGTTATTGAAAAAAATGACAATCAAACATTCTTTTATCAAATACTCTGATCGTTTCAACGTCAAAATATGTTTTTTCATCCATTAATTTGTAAGGGTGTTTAGCCCTTTGCGTCCCAGCGACGTATATAATATACGTCAGTTTCATTCATAAATCTTTAGTTTTAATTATCACGGTATAGGAAGGATTAAGGAAGTTTGTCGATAGGTGATTGCTACCGATATCGATATAAACGATTTATGTTTCTTCACCTCTAATCATTTCGCTTGGAATAAATACACAGTAGTATTGAATTTCAAAGTATTTCCTATAGAACAGCAAAACATTTTTGCCATGTATTTCCTGATGGTAATATCTGTGGTAATGGCACCGTATTATTATTTATTTACACCCAAGCATTTCCTTACTAAGTGCCCAGCACGTTTAAAGCACTGATCCACAGTAGGATTTCCGGTTTAACAAACTGTATCACAGAATGCACATATATTAACACGAATATACACGGCACAGGCATTCAAGATCAACATAAACTATACGGTGGGCCAAGTATAAAAATCGGTTTAAGTGGTACGTAATCGCATCGTTAACGTATTTAATACAAACTGTCATTTATCTAGTATCCAATAGTAACAAAGAAAACTTATAGTTTGTACTGAATACGTAAACGATACGATAACGTTACACTTAAGCAGATTTTCGTGCTCGGCCTACTGACCAGGGACGAAAATTTGCGTAAGTTAATACTTCATCTGTACGACCCACACTCAATAGAAATTTAATTGTTATATTGACAATCGACAGGTGAGCGGTCAAGACAAAGACTTGAATTGAAACATACATTTTGGCCTTATTGTTTTTTTTTGTATTTTTTTAGTGATACTGTAATCATTGACGTATACGGCACACTCTATCGGCCTTAATAATAAACTTGGCTTACACCCGTAGTAGTTAGAACATCTATCTGTCAATTTTTCGCTTGCAGTAAATGTCACGCGTGAAAGCAAGACAAAGCATGTTACGCCTAATATAGGTTTACGCAACGTTTATTAATAAAGGCCTTAGAATTATCTGTGCCAGAGTTGTGCTAGATAAATAATAGTTTGTATAGTAGACGTCAACGATGCGATTACGTTGCACTCACGCAAATTTTCTTGCTAGGCCCACAGTATGAGATGAGCCTGAGACCATAGCATTAGTCGTTATATTTATATTTACTGTTGGAGCTTTGTTACAGCGACTAAATAAATAACTCTAATACCCATACTTAGATTTAAACTAGGTATGTGTGTATACGTTATTAAATGAATTTAAGCGTACGTTTCCAATGTCAAAATATAGTTTTCTACACTTACATAATAATATATGTATTACGGTACTTATAACAATTTTAAAATCTTTGTCTGTCCGTCGGTCTGTATGTTTGTTTCGGTTATTCTCCGAAACGGTTAATCCGATTTTTACTGGCAGATAGCCGATTTCATAAGGCATAACAGCCCATTTAATTAGTTACCTAACCAATTAATTAGTGGCGACATAAAGTTAAATAGACATTTTAGAAGACAGATAACAATTTTAACTGCTTTCACTCCACCGTGAAATTTAAAATAATATTATTTCACATTATGCAGTTTTAAAACCATCATGTATCTGTAGCACAATAGATTGTGACAGAGGTGACAAGGTGAACCGCTCATTTCCCTCTGAGAACAAAGTAACATTTATCTACAAGTTTACAAGTTTAATGACAACAGTAACAAAGTCAGGATTCCGGAGCGCGGCCTTATAAGACTGGTTCAAGGCTTTGAAAGGATTCCGAGTAATACAGTCATAAGTCAAATATGTTTTAATTCTTACGAGGATCAGCCGGACTACAACTGACGCACGGGAGTTTTAGGATCATAATCGAGATAATAGTAGGTCCGTTACAAATAAATGTGTCAATATATTTTTACTTTTAAACTGGACCCGACGTTCGATTTCTGGCGCCACCACAGTCGTTGGTTTGATTTGGAAACGAATTATTAAATATAACCAAACACGTTGCTCAAAGTTGCACAACGAGCTATGGAGAGGGCTATGCTCGGGGTTTCTCTACGTGACCGAATCAGAAATGAGGAGATCCGTAGAAGAACGAAAGTCACCGACATAGCCCAGAAGATTAGCCAGTTGAAGTGGCAGGACAGACGACCTGATGAAGGTCGCAGGACGACGTTGGATGCAGGCCGCTTCCAACCGGTCCTTTTGGAATATCATGGGGGCTTATGTTCACCAGTGGACGTCCTACGGCTGAGATGATGATGATGAAACACGTTGCAGTTCCTGGAAAAGTACGCTGATTTCTGCGAAATCTATTGTATTATTGGCCAAATTTGGCGAATCGAGAGTCAACGGTCAGTGAACAAATTGTAGACAAGTGACGTTCTAATTTTCGTAGAATTCTAAAAAGTCACACAGTTCGAGTTATTTATTTTGTATCTGAGAATTTAATATATATTCATACAATCTGTGAAGGAACGTATGTAAAGCAAACAAATTAAAATAATATAGAAACTCTCAAGAGATTATTCACTTATGATTTGAAAACTCCCGAGATTGTATTATACAGGGTTATTGGTAAGTCGACCTATTCCCGTTAATGGCGTGTAGTTTACATCGTTTCTGACTGATATGACTATGCAACACCCTATCTTAAATCTTACCGTTATCGAGATATTTGAATTTAATTGTTTTATTATTTATTAGTTATTATAAGTTTTAATCGTCTACAACGACTTATTTATTCATTTTACGTACAATATTGAGTATTGAGGTCCTAAAGAATCTTATTTTATATGTAAAAATCAAATAATGGTAATAATAAGACTTACAGATTTCAATTAAATTCAAATATCTCGAAAACGGTTAGAGTTAGGATAGGGTGTTTCATAGACAAATCAGTCAGAAATTATGTAAACTACACGCCCGTAAGGGGGATAGGTCGACTTACCAATAACCCTGTATATATTAAGCGCCGTAGGTAGAGGTCTATACCTATCTATATCTCTGGATTAAACTAAGCTCCATAGAGCTTAGTAACCAGCCGTGCGATTCTCTAATGATTCGTCGATGCGATCGTCGACGAGCTCAGCGATGTCAAATACTTTATGAGATATCGCCCTTGTAAATAAGGTTGTTTTCCCAACGTTTCTTGTCATCTAGTCATTTGTTTCACGGATGTTGTCAGAGATGAAACGATATTTGCTCTTAGAGAATCGCACGGCAGTAAGTCGCTGTCAATGATGAAGTATTGTACCTATCATTGACGTAGGAAGCTCGTACGTTCTCCACGGAGAATAACAACTACAATACCCACAGCGCAAACTATAATGTTTAGCTTCACAAAGCCTTTGCTCGTCACCATGTATGACTAACAGTCTCGAGCACCGTCACGTGTACATACTGCTACTAAATCTGTGGCGTCGTGCCATAAAGGTCGCCATATAGAGACGTCCGGTAACACCAAGAACAATTAACTATTCGTGAGGCAACCGCAGTTCCGTTACGTTGGCCTTATCACAAAATTAAGAATAGAATGGAAAGAAATATTAGGATTTGCGCACGAACAATCGTGGTATTCGACATTTATTAACATTTTTATCAATGAGTTTTTTGTCAATGAGTATTTTCTTTTTAATGAAATAAACAAATAAGTTACTTATTCTTATCATCATTCATTAAATTAAAACGTTTAAATTAAATCATTGATACTTTTGTTAAGATATTTTTTAAATTATTTATACAACTACTAGGTAATTTGACAACTTATATGTTTTAACACGACATAAATATTTAATTTTTCATTATAATATATTAGTTTAAGAATGTTGCACACAGCTAAATCAAGTAGATTGGCTACTTTAACTATTTTTAAGAACTTGTTGAAACCTACATTTTAATGCAATACTAGATTTAGATTTTTTGATTTTTGGTTTACGTGTATTTTAAAGGCTTATGTTTAAACTATCAACAAAATATCATCATCATCATCATCTCAGACGTAGGACGTCCACTGCTGAACATAGGCCTCCCCCATGATTTTCCAAAAGGACCGGTAGGAAGCGGCCTGCATCCAACGTCGTCCTGCGACCTTCATCAGGTCGTCTGTCCACCGTGTCGGTGGACGACCTACGCTGCGCTTGCCGGTCCGTGGTCTCCACTCCAGAACCTTTCGGCCCCATCGGCCATCTGTTCTGCGTGCTATGTGCCCTGCCCACTGCCACTTCAACTGGCTAATCTTCTGGGCTATGTCGGTGACTTTCGTTCTTCTACGGATCTCCTCATTTCTGATTCGATCACGTAGAGAAACCCCGAGCATAGCCCTCTCCATAGCTCGTTGTGCGACTTTGAGCTTTTCTATGAGGCCCATAGTAAGAGACCACGTTTCAGTGCCATAAGTCATCACTGGTAACAACAAAATATAACAAGATATAACGTCTAATAAATAGAAATGTTTGCTTTACTGCTTGACGGTAGAAATAGGTGTGCGTGGCAGTATGTACTTCCCCGGACGAACTCGTTCAGGAAGAGCTCTACTGCTGCTAAAACTTGATTGGCTTTCCCATGAACGTAGTATTAATACACCCATGTGTTTTCTGAACAGTTAGCTCTAGGAGTTTTTGCTCTAGTAGATTAGTAGTCAAGGGCTGGAAGGCACCCTCGAACTATAGGCGCCCTCGCTGCGCTCGTGCGCCTAAATATCTCGGGCTGCAATTGATGCTTACACCCGAGCTAACTACTCATTGTGAGGTAAGTAGAAAAAAAACCGGCATTACAAAAATAAAATTGATGACTATTATACTCATACGAAGACAAGGCTGAATAGCGAAGCGACCTCTTTTGTCATTGGGCTGAATGCATGAGATGTACGCAAATTTTTTGAAAGAGTGAAGTGTTTTGTATTGCGTAGTGTTTTTTATTACTTACCGCCCTAGGGCTTTTCTAGCTACATTATTACCCTCGAGCGCTAATTGGTCACTTACAAGCCCCATTTGGGGGTAATAAGGACCTACTTACCGAATATGAGAGATATAAACCGCCCTAGGGCTTTTATAGCTACATTATTACCCTAGAGCGCTAATTGGTCACCTATAAGCCCCATTTGGAGGTAATAAGGACCTACTTACCGAATATGAGAGATGTAAAGTATATTTATTGAACGAGCGAGTACGAAGCACGAGATAAACGCCTCTGCAGTAGCTAGGACAAAAATGCTTTCGTATGTATTTCCGGATGTGTTTTTCTCCTCTAACAGGTCGCATTACTCGTGAAATTTACGAGCAAGTTCGATGACTATGTAGATTTTTATGTCTAGTTTTGGAAAATTTTGTGATTTTATGTTTTAAAGATTTTGTTATAATTATTTTGGATATATCTAAATAAAAACTTTACAGTTACATATTTATTTTATATGCGATATAACCATACACAACTCCTGATCACGCCTAGTTTGCGTATCAACGTATTCCATCCTGGATTAGAAGATTGTTAATATTGAAATATTTAATTTCAGTATAGTTTATGTGTAAGCAATATTTTTTGTTAAACTAAATAAATCATTTCATTTCATAGTAATTGTATTAGAAAAACTTAAACTATATTATATAAGTATATGATTTTGGTAGAGTCGCTTATTGCAGTGCTCATGATCACTTCACGGATGACATCAATGTACTTGTTTTGTTAAACAGAATTGTCAGATTTTTGTAAATATCAAGGAGTAAAATATAAACAGTCCATCGTTTTTTCTATACTGATAAGCATAGAGTACACAAAATAAACTTACTTTATATTCAATAACAGTACTATTTTTTTCAACTGACTTAAAACGCGCGCATAACTTTATCCAAATTCTCACCATCACGAATCGTACTTTTAAATAGTTTATTATTAGTTTTTTTGTTAAAAATAAAACTTTATTTACTGCAGTTAACACTCAGCACTAAATACATTCAGAAAATCTATATCATATAGATATTTAATAATAATAATAATAATATTTAATAAAACTGAAATTGAAATACACGTGAAGTAGAATAGGTAGAGTCGCGTATTGCAATGTTCGTGAGCACCTCACAGATGACATCAATGTGTACTTTGGGATTTAAACACATTTTTGTATGAGGCATTCATTATGCATAGTGAATAATGTTAAGTAGGTATTGTAAGTATGTATGTGTCGCGTTGTAAGAAAATGTAGAGTCACATGGCATGGAGTAAAATGTGTGAAATATTTTATAAGTTTTTAATAATACTATTTTTTTATTGAGAGAAATTGCACACACAATATTTCTTCAGGTTAGATATAATGTAGACATATAACACAATTATATCAGTGGGCTAGAAAAATGTGTGCATTTTAAGCTAGAGTATCTGCTTCTGAACCAGGCTCATCATCTGTATTTCAACATACAGCGCTCCTCCCCTTATATCAGACTGCTACTAGCCTCTACTTTAGTATTTTAAATTAATATTTCTATAAAATAAAACTCATACCTACAAGTGATTTCTTAAACTATTTTGTGTGACCGTGCCTCTCTTTGTACAACTTGCTTCGTTCGTATTTGTATTTCTACTTTAAAAAATGTTATTCATTTTAGAAGCAGTTAACTTTATTTAATTGAGGCATACGTAATCAACTTCTGTGATAATTAATTTAATAATAAAAATGACATGAATTGTGTGACGTATTTAATAATAATATAAGCATATAACCCGCGGCACGTAACTTTAGCGCTGAGCGAAATGTGGAGGGGATAGCTGCGCATGGGTACAGTCGCGCACATGTGACAGAGAGAGACAAGAGTCCCTCGTCTTCGATGTGACAGAGAGAGACAAGAGTCCTTCGTCCCTCTAGCCACCCTGTGATACCCAATTTTTGACTTCTGCGCAATAACGGTCAGCGCTAGAGTTACGTGCCGCGGGTTTATATTATGTGACATTATTGTACGGTGTGGAGCTGAATTATCTAAAAGGTTACCCATATTGTATTATCCTTAAAAAAATAGGTATTCTTGATTCCTGAAGACTGTTTTGATGGAACTAAATGATATTATGCATTTATTATTAATAGTAGTATTGAGGGAAGGTTGACTTTTAAGATGCTTCTGACTTTTCCCCCTCAATATATTAGAAGGAATAAATGATTTTAAAAAGCGTGTGACTAGTCACATACTCAGCTCTAAATTATTATTTTCTCTACTTATAGTTGTCTGGAAGAAATTGCTTTGAGCGATAAGACCGCCAATTTTGACAATTATTTTTAGTTTTTCATTTGTTTGTTGTATTTTATAATGTGGGTGTTGCAACAAAGATTTTATCTATCTATCTATCTACTTAACGCAAAAAATAGTAAAAAAGACAGTTACGAAGCTATGTAAACTTTTGACTTCCATCCATCAAGGGACCTTAAAATATTGAAAAGGCCCTTCTATTAGTCAGTTAGCTTGCTATAACCCGCGGCATATAACTCTAGCGCTGACCGTTATTGCGCAGAAGTCAAAAATTGGGACGAAGGACTCTTGTCTCTCTCTGTCACATCGAAGACGAGGGACTGTTGTCTCTCTCTATCTGCGCAGCTATCCCTTCCACATTTCGCTCAGAGCTAGAGTTATATGCCGCGGGTTATAGTTAGATAAGTATATATATATATATATACTACGTATATACTTATACTACGTATATATACTTATGCTTTACTCCGTAAATATCTGCTGCTTTCTGTCTCGTTGCAAGAAGCAAGTTTTGTCCATAAGTAACCCATAAGCAAAAACGAAATAAAGATCATTATGCAAGAAGATTCTTAAGAGTTGAGGTACCTACCTACATAGTCCAAATGTAGAGTAAAAGATATTTTTTACCAACATCCAAAACAAGGGGGTACTCAATACGACGGTTTTTTTAATGTCTGTTATCTCATAACTTTTGACTTCATAGTTTTTGAGTTACGCTCCAATAACTAAAAAGTCGGTAAAAAAATTTTTAAATTGTTTATTTATTGTAGGAAGATTCCTATGGCCTTTATTAATAAACGTTGCGTAAACGTAGATTAGGCGTAACATGCTTTGTCTTGCTTTCACGCGTGACATTTACTGCAAGCAAAAAATTGACAGATAGATGTTTTAACTACTCCGGGTTTACTACAAGTTTATTAATAAGGCCGTAAGAGTTTAGGTACATACTCCAAAATGCAGAGTACCTATTGTGTAAACATGATCTTCTCTAATCTCTTGCGAAACTCTTATCGTTCCATATTTTTGCAATTCAATAAAATACGAGATGCATTGTCTCGCATGTGTGAATGCGTGTGAATTATACATCGTCAATGTAGCTTGCATAAATACAAATTTGTCATCATCATTGTTTTTTTACTGCACAAACCACTTTTGTATTTTATTATTGTCGTGGTAAAAACCTTGACTTTATCTTACGAACCCATTGACAATCAAAGTGACTATAAACATGTAGATCTAGGTTACCTAACATCATTAAGCAATGCGGGCGTAGAGTACGCATGTATAATTAGGTGTAGGTCATATAGGTACTAAACATAAATCAGATACACACATTTTTCAATAATATTTATAAGTTTATTTATATTCGTTAATTTCGTTTTTCACGACAGTTAAACCTATTTAACCGAATTAAAAAATATTTGTGTTACTATAATAGTTTTAGTTTATCTAATCTTAGGTACTTTACCGCGTCTCCCAATACTTTCCACACATCAGAATTGATCACAGAAACTTAAAAACACGAAGTTTGAAACTCTTTACTGGTTTTTCCGAAATTTCACTGTTATTTTCACCTTACACTTCACATACACTTTTTGCTCCCTTACCCACATAAACACTTCTCCAATCTTTTATCTCACCTTCTCTAAACTGACGTCTTCTACCTCGAGCAGTTGGAACTCCATGGTCCGATCTGATCTCGAGCATCGAAGAGCCGTATTTCGTGAGCTCGCGTGCGATCGGTCGCACGCCACAACGCGTTGTTCGCAAACTAAACCGTGGGGCGACCATGAGTGGCCGTTTCCTCACCTTATCGAGATCGACTTCTATCGCTACCTTGGAGCATGCGGAACGAAACTACGTAAAACGGTAATATGTAGGTAACTAATAAATATTGTAGCTCTAATCTTAGATTTGTATTTGTAGAGTGACTCTACAGCTCGCTTTAGAACCTACAATCTTTCATCTACTTACCTAATGTACTTACTGATTTGAAACAATGTGATTTTTTACTTGTGGTTGTGACAGTCATTCGCCTTAATGAACGCTTTACGCATCACTTATTATTTATCAAAAATATAATGAATAGTTTATCAGTTATTCATCCTGATGAACTACCAAGGGAGCATAAAACATAAACTGTTTGCTATGCCAGCTTGTCGCACGACAGTTCACACTATGTCTCCAATACCTAGAACCTTGAAAGCGCCCAATGTCCTACTCGACGCAAGACATTAATGATTTCGTATGCGTTTCAACTTTAAATGGAAGGCTACTTATCAAACTACTTGATGTACTGTAAGATGAAAGCATGACTGTTCAAATCTGTGTTATATTGAATTTTAATGGCAATTTGAATCATGCTAAATTTGACATTGTTTTATTCAATTTAAATGCATTGTTGTTATTTTAATTATATACGTTGCAGTTAAAAATCTTAATCTGTTAATAGTACTTTTGACGCAACAAAATCAGTTAAAAAGTCCGAAAAACCGAAGGCCTTTCACATTAATACTTTTGGATGAATATTTTCGAAGAACAAGGTATGGCCTAATAGTGGCGCTTCGCCGGCTGCTTCGACTTGTGGACTGGGCAGACGATAAACGAATGAGTATGTAAGCTCACCTTGTCAGGATTGGCGTCCTCCAGCTCGAGTAGCCTGAACTCCATGAGCTCGATCTGGTCGCGAGCATCGCGCAGAGCATCGGCGAGCCGCGAACATTCGCGTGCAGACGCGCTCGCTCGGTCGGACGCCACACGACAATTCCCGCATGACTGCAAAAATAGTACGAACATCAAAATCATTCGTTCAACCAATTGTGTAAGCATATGTTCGGTTCACAACACGAGAGGCATTGCAAATATCAATGTGGAAATGTTATCAAATCAAAAACTAAATTAAGTTTTTACTGTTTCACTAAACTAAATTTATATTATACTAGCGACTGGCCGCGACTTAGTTCGCGTAGTAGGTTTGGCCTTCTGGCTCGCCATAACCTCCCTTCTTCACTTGATTTTTCTCTCATAAGAACCTTCTCCTGACAATAATCAACACAACAAAAAAAGAAATAGCAAAATGGTTCTGTTCGTTCGTGTGTGCGATGACCAATGCAAATATAGATCAATTTTTAAATAGAAATAGAAATAGAAATCGATTTATTGTACGAAAAATGGTTACAATTAGGTGTTTTTTTATACATTTGTTCTGCATGTTCCACCATAGACTGGCATACAAAATATTGTCAATTAGGTAAATTTACACATTTGAAATTAAAGAATACATAATGAATTACAATTATTAATACGATATACAATTTAATAATGACATAATTAATAATTATATTAAATTTATAGCACTCAAATTCAATTATAATAATGTCAATATTATATACTTCATGTCAATGTCAATTAAAAATAAAAATATGTCACAACTTATTTATAAAAATGCCCAAACCTTAATTATAAAACAAGTACCTACATGATTTTTATAATTATATACTATTACATTTAAAATTGAAGAACTCTTTCAAATTATAAAAGCAATTTTCAGCGAGCGATTTTATTTATAAAAATGACATTACCAGCTTCATTTGCGTATTCTGTTCATAACGCATTGATTTTATTTTTAGACTGTGACGTTTTAGAGTTAAGACTAGAAGATAAACGTGTAGAAAATTATAAGTAAAGTCTATTATAAGTTAAGGCAGATTTGGAAATGTTAAATTGATGTACATTATAATTTTAAAATTATAAATCGGGATTCATTTGAGACTCTCGTTAAGCCCATCACACACGACTAAGATAATATATATTATAGCGTCGCATATAAAAGTTATGTTAACTTAACCCACCACACGCGGCGCAGATACTATAATATATAGCAAGCGTACATTCTATCGGAGTACGTCTCGGGAGCCGCACGTCTCGATCGTTCACACTGTAATATACAGAGTGTTCATATTTTTTATTTTACGATGATTCGTATTTTGTTGCCAGACCTGTTGGACAGTTCCTCAGATGATGATTGGGATATGGCGGTTACATCATATTCACAGTGAATATGATGTAACCGCCATACTAGCTAAAAGTAAAAAACGAAAAATCTGGATAGAAGATCACATAGTTTTATGTGATCTTCTCAGGAAACACCGTAGTGAATGCTTTTTCTTGCGCTATCATATGGTTATTTGCACGATACCAGTTTTTTAATTATTTGTCTGTCTGCCTCTATAATCCGGGTATTTTCTGAAAAGGCTTTTGAACTTTGATGGGATTTATACTGAAAGCATTGATTAAAGGGCCACGCGAACGAAGTCGCGGCTGCAGCTAGTCTAATAATATAACATAGTAGATAGAAAGTCTCACTTCCTTTGTTTGACATATTCGCGTTAGTCAGACGTTAGTTTCATTATTATTTACAAAAAATATTTCTACAGGTTCGAAACAAAATAGGTACATAAGATAATGTGAAGCTTTAATAGTTTTTATTGTGATAATATAAATATGTTCGGTAACTGAAGACCAGACGTCCATTTATTGCAACGGTTTTGTCAACAACCTGTATTTGATCTTAAGATCAGTATCGGACACTATCTTAAGATGTCTTCGTGATCTGCAGTAGTCTTAGCGTATGTTAACATGCCTTTCGAATATCGGTGGCATCTTAAGCTACTCTAAGGTAAAATATTATAGTATATTCACCGTGTGTGCTCATTGAATTATATGGTGAGCGATATGTCCGAATCTGCTCTAATATAATATATATTTTATAGTATCTTCATCGTGTGTGTTGGGCTTCAATTCCTTTATATTCTTATAACATTATAGAAAAATAAAATATGTCTACATTTCAATGTATGAACGAAGGAAGTAGGTATTATACCCAACAAAAAGAATTGATCACTAAGAAATATCCTCAAAAGCTACCACTTAGGGTCACCCTACGCTAGACGTCTACCAAGCACAATGCAAGTGACGCAAGAAGTAAGCGCCAATAGTTTAGTAGGTGACAAATGTTTAGGTATTGCAATACTGTTTGACATTTAAGCTCTTTACTATGCGATGCTACTCGAGATTCAAGGTCGATGAGATTCTTGAGATCCAATCGTAAATAAGCAAGTATAATAATAAAGATGTATCCACCTGGGTGGCCCTCTTCACAGTATAAAGTACCTAACTACGTCTGTTTTGATAGATGGGTGTCTGTTATTCTTTAAGACCAAACTTATACAGCCTTATTAAGAAACGAGGACTAAAGATAGTCGCAAGTTTAAACCATGGTTTAAATGGTTTAAACTCGGGACTATCTTTTAGTCCACGTTTTATAGGTAGGCTTTATAAAGAGAAGATAAAGTTTGATCAACCCAAGTTTTTCTTTTAGACTAGGTTTTTTATGCTTACGCCATGTGACCCGTTCGTTTAGCGCGTCCCTGCACTGCGCTCATTATCCCGATATATTGGTTTTTATATAAGGTGCGTTCGCTTAGCATATGAAGGCGTTGTCATTGATGCCTCTTTTGTTAAAGCGAGCATAAGACCTAAAATCGCATGATTATGCTGTCAAATACATAGCTGTCAAATAACGATAGCAAACAATCATGCTCCGGACGTGGGTCAAAAATTGCACTTTTTGGTGACAAAAATACCTCTATATACCATTCCTACTCTAAAAAGCGTTTAATCACTGTTTTGGTATTTGTATTTAGAACACACCAATATATTCGATCTCCATTTCAATGCTTCTACAAACTCCTTGCGCAAAGAATAGTCGACATACAAACTCTTTGTTCAAATAACTCCTCGAGATTTGATTGGCCGATATTTGCGACAAGGAGTGTAGCATTAGAATCAAAGACTACAATGAATACTGGGTTATTAGAATGAAATGAAAACTGTATTATGTTTTTGCTGCCATTACAAAAAAAAATATAATAATAAGAAAATTAATCTTACGTTTAGTAATTGTTCGAATTTTAATGTGCATTTAAATTAATTGAACCTTCCTTTTTTATTTATTAAATGTCTATTTTCGCTCAAATTATTTCTTTTACTCGTAGTCATGGTATAAAGTATAGTATATATATAGACCATGAATCACTCGAATTGCTCAGGATTCTAACACTTGAATAACTCGCTACGCTCGTGATTCAATAATTACGAATTACTCCCTGCGGTCGTGATTCAGTCGTTAGAATCCTTCACTTACTCGTGATTCATCTATGGCCCTCGCTTTAAATCCGTCCTTTATTCACTAGTTGCATAATATACTAGGTATTTGAGCTTTCCGAACGATGAACAAAAAGAGACATGAACGACATTTTCACCCACAGATTCCCAATTAGAACGCCCCTTGTGAGCGTTTTAAGCGTTATTTTCGCTAAAAACGATCAGAAGTGATCTATTCGAACGCACTAAAAGTATAGAAGGTCTAGGACTTAAAGTAAAAATAGTATATTAAATTTGAGAATCACTGCCGACTTTTACGAACTGTTATGTGCCATCTGAGCAAGTTTATATATCCCAATATATAGTTTTATCTATGTTTTTACTAGAGGAAACCTGAGGTTCCACTGAGTTGTGGGAGGATTTGATCATTATTTAAAAAAAAACAAAGAGTTTGATATGTCCACTTTTAGAGTAACACAAAAAGCAGCGGTAATGATGAACTACCTACATAAATTATAATGCTATCGATGCGGTAAATTTAGCAAAGTGGTTTTAGTAAGTAAAGGTTAATTTTGTGGTTAATTTATTTTATAATAAAACTACCTCATAATAGACGTTTAGTTAGCATTACTGTAGTATATAATTTCTTTGTTATGTTCCGCAAGCGGATACACATACACATATTTAGAATATTTTGATATCGGATTGCGAAATTAATTCATTAAAGGCGGGTAGGTAACGATCGTTTGGGTTTATAAAATTGGAACACAATATGTAACACCTCGGAAATCTTATACTCGGTACTCGGACCACGGCCTATACTGTATGCATCTCTAGGGCTTTTGTTTCCAAATCAAAATAAAATAATTTATTCAGTTAGGCATCAAAAACACACATAGATATGTAGGTACTTCAGATATTTATGCAAGTACTTTAGATATAGATATGTCAGATATTAATGTGAATAACCGAATAACTAGGCGAACTCTACAGCGATCGTGTCGTCTAACTACGAGGGTCAACATATTATTATTCTACAGATAAAATTCTATACACTTGCCTGATTATTTAACACTAGCTGACCCGCCAGCGGTATCGCTCGCGTGGCCTCGCGGGATACGGTTAATTACAGTTTTTTACCAATCCCACGGAAACTCTTTAATTTACGATACGGGATCAAAAGTATTCTATATGTTGACTAGGAATATAAACTATTACCTTACAAAATTTTATTTAATTCGGTCCAGTCGTTTCGGAGATTAGCCCGTACAAACAGACAGACGAACAGACAAACAGAGAAATAAAAACCATTTGAAAACTAAATTAGTTCGATTTCAATCATTACTCGGTCCTTAATCCCCCTGACTCGGTTTTTAGCATTTTTTTTATTTGAACTCTTCAGTTTTATTATATGTAGTGATAACATAATCAGCCCATTATTTCCCACTGCTGGCCCCCAAGCCTTTCTCTCAGAGCAGTTGGGCCATAATCCACCACGCAGACCCAGTGCGGCTTGGTAGATAGGCTAGTGGCCAACCCTTGTCGAAGTTTTCAGGCCGCCCGAAGTCCTTCGACATAGCCTAACGACTGTTGTCTTAAAACGAGCAACCGGGACCGACGCCTTAAAGTGCCCTTCGAAGCAGGGAAACGCTCAGTTGAATAATGCCACTAGCGCATACCCATCCAACTCCTGACCGCAGCAAGCGCTGCTTAACATGCTGATCGGTTTAAGTCAAGCTCCGCTGCCAGCACTTTACATTAGATTATTAATATTTAATTAATTGTAATATATACGTATAAGAGTACCTGATTTCAATATTTATTATTTACTTACATTTTGGAGTTGAGGAACGCTTCAAGGTATATAAAATAAACTTACACTGTTTTATAATTTTGGGTTCGGTAGGGCTTTATGTTATTTGAAAGATCCTCTCTACAATTACAAGTAAAGTTCCACTAAGAGCACTTCCTTTTAGATATTTATTAAATTTTATCTCGTTACTAAATATGAATATTTATGAAAGGTACTTCAGGTATGCAAATAAATAATGTATCTATAAAGTTGCTTAGATTCTTGCCTTGATTTATTGTTCGTGAGGTAAATAATCATCATGCACTGATTGCATATTTTATTAGACCTTGAGATAACTACTATATAAGATGGATCTGAATATGTATCTATCTAACATACGCTGAGTACGGTAGCCTATATCATTTATCTATAAAGTAATTTATGCATTACTAGCTGGTGCCCGCGACTTCGTCTGCGCAGGATTAGTATTTCGAGTAGTTTATAATCTTCTCCAAGGCTATATCTACCTTTATACCAAAATTTCATAAAGTATGTGCATGGTCAAACGCAATTGCTATAAAAGTATTATATGAGTAAATTTAAATACTTAGTATACCAATCAGTAAATATTAATAATAAAATACAGGACTTACGTGCATAGAAATATAAAATTAATCAACATGGAAAAAACTGTCATTTCATTTCATCACCTTTCAAGGTAGCCGAGCACGTCTAGTGTATGGAGCTGTCAAATTGACTTGGTTTTTGACAAAGCTATTAGAATCTGACACAAACTTTGACAGAACTGTCATCATTACGATCTTGACGTAGGCGGAGATCTTATTATTTGACGCTTTTTCACCCGCGTGGTGATGGATGTTGATGATGAAAAGTATCCTATGTGTTAATCCAGCGCCTCATCTACCTCCATACCAAATTACATCAAAATTGCCCCCGCCGTTTGAGCGTGAAAGAGTAACAAAGATCCACACATCCATACTCACAAACTTTTGCGTTTATAATGTTAGTAGGAAATAGGATAGACGCGTAGCATGGCTGTTGTGCCCATTTCACACCGGTACCAATAATCTAATATTTTTTCCTTTCCACAGCTTTTTTCCTTACTAAAGATAGAAGTTTGACATAAAGTGCATACAAACAGTGTCAGTGGAGTAAACCGATATTAATGTTCAACGACAGTGCAATGATATTTAGTATTTTTATATTATTATTAGACTTATTTCACTTACCTACTTTGACTTTGTTTTTGAATGGACTCAAGTAGTGGTAACAATTTCAGCTGGTAGTATTTACCAATATTATTTTTAATTTTATAACAAAATTTTCAGTATTATCAGCTTTTGGTATTTAAGTGTAAATTGGCGTACGTTTAAATAGGTAGACTGATAGGTACTCTATACTTAGTGGATATGTCAGGAAACTATAGTATAAAAGCTCCAGCTTATCTGTAGATTCGCAATTCTTAAATTCTAAGCTTTTTCTCAAGTAAAATACTAATTGTAATGTACCTTTTAAACTGTATTTTTTACCTTTTTGACCAAACAGTGTCTGACACGGATTATCTAGAAACGCGGATTCGAATCCCGTCCGAGGATGTGAATTTTTCTCTCTAAAATTGCAATGTGAGATATATTGCAATGTTAGAGAGAAAAAATCAAATACCAAAGTTCACATTTTCAAGTTCAAGTTAACATTTTCAAGTTCAAGTTCAATTTTCTTTTGCGATATTGTCCTTGATGAAAAGTTGAGGGACCGGTTTTATTAGCCTGGCACAAACATGCACTAACTTTGAACGTGTGGTTTGACCTTCCAAACCTTATGGCTTCCAAAGCTGACGGAGTATCAGACCTTAAACAATTCTCAGTAACATAAGTTCAAATTAGTTAGACGTTAGTTTTGGCAAAATAACTTAAAATGTTACGTTATATACAAATGTGTGGAAACCAAACAACTGTAATTAATTATCAAGGTAGTTAAGAAATCTTAACGACTATGCAGCAGCAGCTTGTTCATATTTTTTTTGTATTTTTTTTTTGTAAAAGTGAATTGGTACACATTCATATGTAGGTCACGTATTAACATCAAAGCGTGATGTAGTAAGGGAAAGTATACGTATAAAACAGAATTAAATAATGTTTAACATATTATTTATTGAAATTAATAGAGAGAAAAATTCACATCCTCGGACGGGGTTCGAACCCGCGTTTTCCGACAATCCGTGTCAAACGCCATGACCAACTAGGCCACCGAAGCTCGAGGTCCGATCATCGAATTTTAACTCTCTGATTTTCACCGCCTTACGGGGACGGAGCGACACCTATTAACAGCTTTTACAGCACTATCCAACCGAAAAAAGAATTTTTAGAAATACTTAAACTTTCCTATGACACGTCACAACCCTATATAATACTTTATTTTAAAGTAATACTATAAAAATATTATTTATTTCTCTTAATAATATAAATTCACTTGACAGATAAACATAAGCATCGTATGTAGGAATACATTGAAATTGCAAACATAGAAACGGACTAAAATGGGATATAATCAATAGTTTTTTGCTATTTGCATTTTATACGGTAATGAGGAGGGAGCACACTGCATCTTTGCTTCTTTTCCGGTGGAAGTGTCACTAAATATGTCTTATAGTATTTAAAATTATTTACGATGCTTTCCGTAACGTTGAAAATCGCTTGTTATATTAGACGATGTGATGCGAAAATGCATTAATTTTGTACGTTTTCTTAATATATTTCGATATACGAGTATACTAACACAATTGAGAAAACTGCTGGTTACTACTTTAGTACTATATCTTGGCTATGTATTACCTAAAAAATAATATAGTGTTATCGCTGAAAATTCTGAGAGTTTGGACGTGAAAGTTTATTTTTATGGACTTGTTCAGGGTTTTTTTCTGCAGAGAGCGAGTAATATTAAGGAATTCTGTTCGGTTATTACCCTTTGCCTGTTCCTTTTCTAACCTAAGTATTATTTTCATACAATATTATAGATCTGTTTCGTTACACTAGATGTTTAAACATTCTGCTTTTTACTATTATCAGGATACGAGCGCGTCTGAAATGACTACCTAACTTAAACTTAAGGAATTAAAGAACTTTAAACAGATTATAATTATATATATTATTAATCCCGACGTTTTGAACACTTCAGTGAATATGGTCACGGGTAGACTGACCATGTTCACTGAAAAGTGTTCAAAACTTTGATCAGTCATCATTAACCATAAAGTAAGATAGTCAAACAAGTATAGTCAAACAAGCCTATTAAGCACTTATATAAACACCGTCATATTCTAACTTTACGAAAAACTATTTTTCAAAGTCAAAGTTAAAGTCAAAATCATTTATTCAATTTAGGCATCAAAGACGCACTTATGAACGTCAACTTTTCATTATAATGTACTTTAAAGACTACCGCCGCGTTCCAAAATATATACAACCCACCGAGAAGAAGCGGCAAGAAACTCGGGGCCATTCTTTTTATATGAATGTTTACAATGTTTCTACTTCTTTCTAGGTACTACAAATATTACATTTTATGGGTGGCAGAGAGACAGCTTGCCAGAAGTGGAGTATTCCAAGCATCTTTATCTTCTATATAATGTCGAACTTTATAGTAAGCTTTTTTTATTAAAACGTTTTTTACAGTCAACTTGAATTTGCCCTCTGTGAGCTCAGTTATGTGCTTTGGGATTTTATTGTAAAAACGCACACAATTTCCTAGGAATGACTTATTAGTCTTCGCAAGTCTAAAACTAGGTACAGCTATCCTATTTGTATTTCTGGTATTAAAAGTGTGGTGATCACTATTTAACTTATATTTATGTAAATTTTTACGAACATACATTATATTTTCAAATACATATAAGGAAGGCAACGTTAATATATTGATTTCTTTAAATAAATCTCTCAAAGATTCACGGGGACCCATTTCGTATATAGCTCTAATAGCACGTTTCTGAAGGATAAATATGGTCTCTATATCAGCCGCTGAACCCCATAGCAATATCCCATATGACATTACGCTGTGGAAATATGCAAAATACACTAACCGCGCCGTAGAAGCATCTGTTAGCTCTCTTATTTTACGTACTGCATATGCAGCAGAACTGAGTCTCCCAGACAGGGCATTTATATGAGGACCCCATTGTAATTTTGCGTCAATTTTAATGCCTAGGAAGACTGTTTCCTTGTCCATTATGAGTTTAACTCCATCAAGCGTAACGTTGGACTCCAAATATGGAACAGTAGGCAAAGAAAACTTCAAACATTTTGTCTTTTTTGAATTCAGAAGTAAATTATTAGTTGAGAACCATTTAGAGATACTAGATAGAGCGTTGTTTACTTGAATTAGTGTGCTATCTTTCCTATCTACTTTAAAAATCAGAGATGTGTCATCCGCAAATAAAACAATATCACAAAGATCCTTGGCCATAAGTGGCAAGTCGTTAATGTAAACTAAGAACAAAAAAGGCCCTAAAATGGACTTGACTATGAGGTACAAGGTACGTGGTAATAGTTAGTATTATTTGAGACTAGCTACCCTCCGTGGTTTCACCCGCGTATTGACATGATGATGATGATGATGATAAATCAAAATATGTAGCACATATTCATCAGGGATGATGAAGTAAATACTTTTTTAATCGGTCCAGTAGTTTCCGATTCAATTCAAATAAACAAAGAAATCCTTTCCTCTTTATAATATAAGTATAGACAAGGAATACAACCAGAATGCATATGAGATAACATGCTACTCACCCACATGTCGTTGAGCGGTTGCGGGGAGAGAGAGGCGGGCGCGGATGACACCGCAGAGTCCTCATCCGACGGAGCCTCCTGCAACAAACACCGTCGTCATCAACACACTGTAAAATATTATGGCGAGGACAAACCCAACAATCATTAATTTTGTTTCATTTCCCTGGGTTTGCGATTCTTTGAGTTTTGGCAAGTAATAATGGTATTATCATTAATGGTATTATTATTAAACTCGTCCACCGTTACGAGTGAATGAGTGTAAGTAAAGAGTACAAAGTAGTGAAACGTGGCTTTTGTGTTGGCCTAATCGATAACTTTTAGTAATGTATCCTCCACTTTACCAGAACGTAAAAACGAACGAACATAGACAGCCGTGCGATTCTCAAAGAGAAAACATCGTTGCATCTTTGACAACATCCGTGAAACAAATGACGAGATGACAAGAAACGTTCGAATAACAACCTTATATTATGTACAAGGGAGATATCTCATTGACATCAGTGAGCTCCATAGACCAGAATATATACTAGGAAATGAGCTCGTCAACGAGCGCATCGACGAATCATTAGAGAATCGCACGGCAGGACAGTGACTTTATGGCGTACTTATTTATGTGACTGCGACTTAATTCTGACCTCTGACTTTATATAAATAAAAATCTGACTTGATATAATATTTAACTAAACAGTTAAGGCCCGAGAGGATGTGATTGTACGTGACGTCATAACTTTGTAATCATCCCTGGTAATTATGATATAGAACGGAGAACATCATGAAAAACTCATCTTTCTCCTTCTCCACCCCAGTGAATTTCTACACGTAGTCACAGAGTGTTCAGCTGACAGACCAGGACAACAGGTGATGCAACTGTAGCCTGTCCCGCTTGGAAGGCCTCTTGGGAGGAAGAAAAATGGAATATTGCGGTGGTAACCGCAGTGTAAGATATTGTATCATTAAACTGTCAGTGTATTTTCTACCGACTTCCAAAAAGGAGGTACTCAATTAGACTTTAATATATATTTTTTGTCTTTTAGCTCATAACTTTCGATAGGGTAAACCGATTCTCAATATTCTTTTTTTGTTTGAAAGCTGGTGCTTCCCGTGTGGTCTCATTAAAATTTCATCAAATTCGGTCAGTAGTTTTTGAGATACATTCCAATAGAATAGAATGGAAGTCGGTATTACATTTTTCAAATTGTACTTGCATATAACTTGAAGGGTATTTGCAAGAAAGATTATTGGACTAATAGGATAGAACTGGTATTTCTACGAATTTAAAATTCACAGTTAGAAAATTGGGTTTTAATTTCATGGTCATCCTGCGTTTTTATAAATAGCAATGCTGTTTAGGCTGTTGCTCGGAGTTTTTTATAAGTGATATATCAATAAGTTTTATTTTTGATAAGATATTATAAAGGTCAAGTCACAGGAATGAATAAAATATGTATAAAGAAGTTGTGGGGCTTGACACGCCAAATTCTACGCAGGTTACTGCAGAGTTCCTAAAAAAATAAGGTGTTTTACAAATGTACAAAAATACAATAGTACCAGGCACTAGTTCGTAGTTCCAAGAAAAATTACCAGTGTATATTCTTAACTTTTGCTATTCCACTACAAATACAAGACGCTCTTGTAATCCATCACCCCATCGGCACTCAATACTAATGATTTTTGAAGACTGCACTCACAGTAGACTTATTTCGATTCCTTACTTGCTTATTGAATAATATTTCGACAAATCACAGACCATTAACCAGGGCCCTTACTATGAGCTCTTAAAGCAGGACTTCTAGACAACTGCCCGGCTTATTCGTACCTTGAAAACTTTAAAGCAGGCCTGCCCAGGCCTACTATTCAAGAACCGCAGAAAAACCGTTCACCTGTTTTTTTTGTATGGACTCTCGTTAACATGTCACTCTAAATCCACTCAGTTTATTAGCTTACAAACGTCTAGGCATCTGCAATGTTGGTTATGGTAAATTGTTAGAATGCCAGAGACAATATAACCCGTTCACCTTTGAGAAAACAATATTCAAACATTTCCGTTAAATGAGCGTCATGGTATGATTTCATTCAAAACTGTTTATGTCAGATTTAAGAACTGCACGGAACTTGCATGGTTTTTACGAAGCTGATAGTAAGGCCCCAGGTTGTTTGCCAAAGCTTGGCGCCTTACTCAATTGGGATACCATAGAAACATATATGTACCATTAAATTAAAACTATTTTCAAGACTTCCATAAAAAGAAAAGGTTCTCAAGCCGACGCGTATTTATTTTATGTACGACCACGCATACTTCTTTACTAGACCATTCGATTTTGATTCTTCTTTTTTTAATCGGTAGTGTTCGGAACATTCGAACATTGCATCACTGGCAATTCTAGCTGACATAGCGTTAACCCAATTGCACGCGGCTCGCGACCATCGCGACCCGCGGCAGTGCTCTATCAGCAGCGAGTGCACTCACACTCCACTAGCAAAATATCTTTTTTCATAGCATCATTTTAGCCATATTAGATAAAGTTATTATATATATATGTGTGTATATTTAGTGCCAATAAATATCATTAGCAGCAAACTATCTTTATCCTTCACGTCCACGAACACATACAAGTACGCCTCCCGTACAGGTAGGTTATGAATAGTTATGATTATCTAAGCTGTTTCATTAACGGCGGTTAATCGTATCGTATCGTAAACTTAAACAATTGAAAAGCCAGCTTCGTCGTACAATGTCACAGCTAACTGTGCGATTCTCTAATGATTCGACGAATGAATGATGCGCTCGTCGACAAGCTCACCGATATCAAATATACTTTTTGAGATGTCGCCCTTGTACATAAGGTTGGTTTTCCAACGTTTCTTGTCATCTCGTCATTTGTTTCACGGAAGTTGTCAAAGATGCAACGATGTTTGCTGTTAGAGAATCATACGAAAATTTGCGTAAGTGAAACGTAATCGTATCGTAGTACAAACTATGAGTTATCTGTGCCACAGTTGTACTGGATAAATGGTAGTTTGTACTATACTTATACGTCAATGGGATCACAAATACATTTGCGCAAATTTTAATGCTAGGCCCACGGCATTCAATTGATTTACGTTAACGATTGGATTACGCAGCATTGAAAATAATCCAGGTTACAGAGTGCGTACATACCCTGTAGAATGTTTCTTTCCTATGTTGTATATCCGTGGTCAGATCTTCACGGTTGCTTTTGTCCTTTCCCTGTAACAAAAATAAGAAAAACGTAAATATACCTACAACAATTTCCAAATTTCCAACATCTAATTACTAGGAAGAAGTCGTAAATAGACGCGTTTGGCTGTTTCTATAACAGATATCCTCTTTAGCTTTTTACAAAAAAGTTTTTGTATTCGATAGATAGAAAATTCTTTATTGCACAAAACTAAAAGTACTAATGGCATACTTAATGTTAATTAGCATTTTCTTCCAGCTAACCTTGGCTATGGAAGTGTGTTTGGTAGTGATTTATTTAAAACTTGGTGATGGATGATGATGATAATCAATGATCTTTTATTACAAATAGGTCGATTAGTTATGTTAGAAGTGACGCGAAGTCAATGTTCTCCCAGCTTTCACGCATACAAGAAATTATTTTACTGACGTTATTCTGTGACGAACAGCCACATTTTTTGCTGTCGGATTTGTACACGAGTACCATATCTACCTCTTTTCAATGATCATTGATGATAATAATGAAAAGTATACTTACTACCTTCCCCGATATATGACAAATCAAAAACAGAAAAATCATTAAAACACGGCTCGGGGTGCAGTTTTACGAAGCACAAAAATCATGAAAATCATTATATAGTATGATTAAAACTGAAAAATATGCTCCAAAAAGCGCCTAGCATACGGAAGCCTGGTTGACTCATCGTCGACTTGTAAGAAAAAAGGATAAGTAATAGATACAATTTGTGAGTTGTTAAAGTAATTTATCTCAAACGCTGGAGAGAGGGGCGCCACCATCAAGTTTCTATCCCGATTCGAAAAACCATAGATCCTGAGCTGGAAATGCCACTACTGATTATTTTCTAAGTAGTGACTCTAGCAAGCTTGAAAATAAAGTATTACACAGTAATTATTGAATTTTTTTTTTTTTTTAATTATTAATTGAAACAGTATTAAAAATGTTTTACGACCACAAGCCTGCTACCAATCGCTTTGTTCTGCTACTAAAATTCATGTAACCATATACTCGTATAAGTAAGAACCACAGTGAGCCTAGCACGAATAACTGCGTAAGTGTTTTAGGAATTACTATAGACGCCAAATTGCAATGTTACATTAAAAAACTGTCTAGTAGGCTCAGTTCAGCAGCTTATGCTGTTAAAAAAATTTGACTATTAACTGATGTAGACACAGCTAGAATAGTTTATTTTAGTTATTTCCATAGCGTTATGACTTATGGCATACTGCTCTGGGGATGTTCTGCAGATATTACTTCTATTTTTATACTGCAAAAAAGGGCTATACGAGCGATCTACAGTTTGGCTCCCAGAGTTTCCCTTAGACAGAAATTTAAAGACATAAACATTCTAACTATTGTCTCTCAGTTTATCTATGATAATCTAATGTATGTAAAGAAAAACATTAGCAGTTTTGATAAAAGGAGTGATGCTCATTCCATCAATACGCGAAATAAGCACAAGCTATCCGTACATGTAACGCGTCTCCACAGAATAAGTCATTCTTTTATGGGACAATGTATACGATTCTATAATAAAGTTCCCAATGTTATCCGAGATTTGCCTATTAATAAGTTTAAAATTACTATTAAAACTAAACTCTGTCAAAAAGGTTATTACAAAATTTCGGATTACTTGGAGGATAAAACAGCTTGGGGCTGATCACTCCAGGATCTATCTACTCGTGTACTAAGATGTCAAAGTGTAGCGTGTCTTGCCATACTGATACCATTATTATGTTCTCTTTTGTAAGACAACACACTGGAGCTAATATTTGTAGTACCTAAGTAAAAACATTGTAAAATCATCTGTATAAAAAGAATGGCCCCGAGTTTCTTGCCGCTTCTTCTCGGTTGGCTCTATGTATTTTGGAACGCGGCGGTAGGCTTTAAAGTGCATTATAATGAAAAATTGACGTTCATAAGTGCGTCTTTGATGCCTAAATTGAATAAATGATTTTGACTTTGACTTTGACTTTGTAACGTAATGCGTCGTTCACGTACAAACTGTCATGTATCTAGGACAACTGTGCCACAGATAACCCATAGTTTGTGAACGGAAGCGTGGCAAGTTGACGCTTACGATACGAATACTTTTTTCGCAAATTGTTTGTGCTACGGCCACTGGTCATTGATATTAGATTCAGTCAGTATTATAACTGAAGTATTGTAGGTACACGTAAGTCTATGATAGTTCTGTTTCAGGAGCTAAGGAGGCAGTGAAGTAGCCACTAACTCCAATAACATAACGACTGCCCGCTGATATTGTAACAGTGGCGCCTGGTAACCTCTTGACCTGTTCTGGTGGCTGTGGAGTAGTGTCACAGATTACGCAATAGTTACTAGACGCTGAGCCCAATGAATATGAGTAATGGTTAGGCAACTTGACTAGCCAGTTCATTATTCGCTCGATTTAGCATAATACATTAGATAAAGGTTCGATTTGGTTGGTGGTTGATTATTGTTCGATATAGATACGAAAGTAGGCATAGTAGCAGCCACGGATTTAAAAAGGGGTAGCAGCCTTGATATTATAGGTATATATTTTATGTTTATCTATTCATACGCGTATAGAGCAGTAGCTCTACCATGAGTTGGCAACATAAATGTCATCTATAGTCGATACTCGATCTCGCCTACCTATTAAGCTTGTGATTGGCGTACTCGCTGTCAATTTTAGTTCTATAATCGACCGCGAAGTGGCACTGTTCTTTTTTCATTCATTTTTTCGTGACAGTCGATACCGAGCATTGATTGATGTCAATGTTGTAATCTCATGGTAGACCTGCTGTAATTGTCGATATATCTCATCGTTCATCGATAAATCGGTGCTCTAGACAACTTGTGGTCCATTATGTCTGGGCCGATTTGAGTAAATAATGACCGTTTATTTCATAAATCAATCGAGTGAAGCCGCCGTTGGTTAAGCTAAGCAATATCAAAAGAAATTTTTTCAATTTCGAAATAGCAATAGTTGTAGATAATTATTGCTATTCATTTAGCAACAGGCGTTGATAGATTAAATTCAAAGTAACCTAAATCGTTTGTTTCTTTTGCATAATGTTCGGATTGAGTTTGGACTAGATTAATGATTAAATATCACGCAACTGTTTTGTACAAATGTTTGTTACATATTGATTTACGTAATCGTGGTCTTTGGGCGGGCGAGTTGTTAAACCTCGAAAGTAATCAATCTTATGGTTTACATTACAGGTTCAGTTACACTTACATGTATGATTATATTGATTACACTAACCCCCAGTTTCTAGCACGTTTGTCAAAGCATTGATTAGTTGACCAACTTAATACTAAACGCTCATTGGTTAATGGTATTCTATGACGCGATATGTGACCAATCAGCAGTCAGTATTCCGTCTGTTAGCTGAACAAACTTTGACAAACGTTCCAGAAACTGGAGGTTAGTCTATTAATTTGATTTTATAATATCAGTAGGTACACTTTAAAATGTAATATAATGTGTTATATTGGTTCCCTTTATTATACATTGCATTTTATTGCGTTTTTTGCAATGTTAGGTGTCGCTAAGCAAGGTTTCTTGCCGCTTCTTCTTGCCCCTTGGCCCCGAGTTTCTTGCCGCTTCTTCTCGGTAGGCTCTATATATTTTGGAACGCGGTAGAGTCTTTAAAGTACATTATAATGAAAAATTGACGTTCATAAGTGCGTCTTTGATGCCTAAATTGAATAAATGATTTTGACTTTGACTTTGACGTTAGTGCTGTAAAAAAGCAATAGGTAGGTACTTACCTACTATAAAATTTATGAAGGGTTGTGACATCAATACGTAAGTAATGTACCTATTTATAAAAAATCTTCTTTCGGTTGGATAATGCTGTCAAATATGTTCAATAGATGTCGCTCTGTCCCCCTACCACGGTTAAACTCCGATAGGGAATTAAAACTTCATGCTCGGACCTCGAGCCTCGGTGGCCTAGTTGGTCATGGCGTCTGACACGGATTGTCGGAAGACGCGGGTTCGAATTCTGTCCGAGGATGTGAACTTTTGTCTCTCTAAAAATTTCAATGTTTGGTATCGCTAAGCAGGCGTTAGTGCTTTATAAAAGTAATACTATAAAAATTACCTATATTATGTTGAATCTATATATGTATATATAAAAATGAACCGCTATTTCTCCTGGTCACGCTATAACTTGAGAACGGCCTTACCGATTTAATTTATCTTTCTTTAATGTTCGTAAAATTTTCAAGTTCTTCGTAAAAGGTTCTTACATTAACAAAAAATTTAAAAACACGGGAGGTTATGGCGAGGCCGAAAGCCTAGCCTACTATGCGAACGAAGTCGCGGGCAGTCGATAGTGTTGAATAAGTTTACCACACTGCTTATTGACATACAATTATATCCAGGATGATCCTATATGCCGTCTTCACATAACATTAACATAAGAAAACGATATATTTAATACGATTATAATTTAATAATGAGAAGTAATACAAAACGGCCAAAGAATGATAACTACCCGTGCCTTCGAATAGATCACTTCTGAGCGTTTTTAGCGAAAATAACGCTCACAAATGCGTTCGAATTGGGAATCTGTAGGTGAAAATGTCGTTCATGCCTCTTTTTGTTCAGCGTTCGGAAAGCTAAAAAAGAGTTATTTTTGCCACTAAAAATTGCAATTTTTGACCCACGTCCGGAGCATGGTTGTTTGTGATCGTTATTTGACAGCATAATCATGCGATTTTAGGTTTTATGCTCAGTTGAGCGTTCAATAGGGTGTGGGCAAAAGTGTCAAAAGTGGCAAAAATAACGTTTTTGAGCTTTACGAACGCTTTAACAAAAGAGCCATCAATGACAACGCCACCATTGCCCTCATAAGCTAAACGAACGCATCTTACATAGGTATATAAAGCGTGGACTATCTCTATGTACATATGTAGACCTACCTAATAAATTTCTTAAACTCCGACCTCTTATTTCATAGAAAGCTATCAAACAGCATTAGCAAAAAGGCAAGACAGGCATTATTCACGCTACTTGCTAATTTACCTTACAAGACACGACACGAACACGGTGTGGCCATATACGGCTATCTTGACAATAAGTAGTACTTAGGTATTAAGTACACCTTTACGTTTATTTTAGCGGTAATTATCTTAGTAGAGACTTATTTTGAAATAATACGGACTTTTATGGCATAAAACAGTATTAACTTAAGTAGTTATTTGACTTTTGAAACTAGCTGAGAATATTTAGCTCTTAGCCGAAGCAAAAATGAAATGGGCCAATAGGAAAATAAGGTAGTAATAAGTCAGTTTCAGTCACTTTCAGCCTAGGATTTTGAGCCCCGGGCAGCAGTTTCAGGGGTACAAATGCTTTGAAGCAGTTTTTGAGTTACACTCCAAAAACTGAAAATGTTGATTTAAGTTTTTGGAACTGTTGAATTATCTTGATGATATCATCATTGACGGTGTACCCCGTAAGTAGCAAGGTCACTAAAATGGGTAAAAAATTTTTTTCACCAAATAATGGAACCGACTTCAAAAAAAAGTGTGTAAGTGTCGAAGTCGGTACCATGCCCGGAATATTGTGATAAGTACTTTCGAACTATCATGGTCCCGACTTCAACAAGTTATCTCACACTTTTTAGTTTAGAAGTCGGTGCTATTTTTTTATTTAAAAAATGGATGTCCGCGCATTCAACTCAATGTCTATTTCTCATTGTATTTTCATGCTCATTTGATTCAATGCTCGATTGCTATACCTACTATGTATACTTAGTAGGTCCGTATAGCTCGTGCGGATCCCTTGCTAGTAACAATGTATTTGTATAGCGAAAGTTAGTAGAAAGTTATCAATTTGAAGATCACCAGCGCAGCGCCACATCGAATTTGTGCGATAGCATCGCTCTAAATATGGACTGTGAACGATCAATAATTCGATAAGGTTTAAAGCATGATTGAGACTATTGAAAGTATATATGCAAGTAGTATTATCATTAAGTATAATTATGTTAGTAGGTAGGCGTAATTGTGCAGGTGGAATTTACATTCGGGCTAAGCTGATTAGAACCCAAAAAACAAGCAGTTTATTGTTCTACTCTTCTACTACACATAAACAAGTTTGTGGAACAAGCTTCCATCTAACATAACACCCGAGTGACTTCCATTTTATTCAGTTATTGGAGTGTAACTCAAAAACTACTGGACTGAATTTGGTAAAAAATTTTTGATCTCAGGTGATTTCATCCTTTTCAATTAGAATAATTAAATAATAATAATATTGACAAGGTTCACGTGCAGGTGCCGTAGTCTCGTTAGAAGCCCTCTCTTATCACTTATAAGTTCTAGTCAATAGCCTTACCATTTTCCCCACTTTTTTTAATAGAAATACCATCTCCAATTTATACAATAAAATTTATCAAAAATATTTCTGTTTTTTATATTACATAGCATATTTTATACCAAACAGGCCTCTAGTGTTGACTACAGCCCCACTTATGCCTTAGGACCGGATCCAATCCGTCAAATAAATGTAATGAGAATAATAGTAAGCAATTAAGTCTTAACTTCTCCGTTTACTATATATTAATCTACCGACTTCCAAAAAAGAGGAGGTACTCAATTCGACTGTATTTTTTTATGTTTGTTACCTCATAACTTTCGATAGGGTGAACCGATTACCAAAATTATTTTTTTTTAAAGAAGGTGCTTGGTCCCATTTCATCAATTTCGGTCCAGTAGTTTTTGAGTTTCCAATAACTGAATAGAATGGAAGTAGGTATTAAATTTTTCAAAATGTACTTGTACTATATATAAATGGCTTAACTCTCATTGAAAACTTTGTAAAAGTGGTGCACAATCTGAACAATGTGAACATCCTTGGTGAGACGGTACCTAGCATTCCAACGAATGCAATATTAGCATTGACTAACTTTGTCTGCGAGTAGCCAACGTTTTCTAACAAATGGAAGATATATCGACGAACTCGACTCGAATACAGAGTGTCTACGAGAGTGAGATTGGTCGACCCACATTCGTATCTCACGCACCTACTACGTAAGCACTTACTCGTACCACGGGGTTACCAGATAAAAAAATCTAAAGTCCGGATAAAAGGCCTGATTTCCATTGAAAATACCCGAGATTTAGTTACAGTTTGAGAATTTTCTTTGTAATGGCGCATTTTATTTATTAATAATTAAAGAAACAATCTTACTTTAAAAGGTATCTTTACACACTAAATATGATAAAACTGATTGGACTACTTGGATAAATAAGTGTATTTATTATTAGTATAGTGTTTATTAGTGTACTTACATTTTAATTTAGCAATTATTACCAAAGTTGATTATCACTTACTCTATTAAGAACTAAGATTATTTTCGATTATCTTTTTAATAAATGCATCTATAAAATGTATCGTCGTATAATGAAAATTCTAAAAATGTTGATATTTCCTGATATTTGTAAAGTGCATGGGCAAAGTTGCAGGCAAACGGAATGTTGGAAGAAGGAAATTGTCCTGGCTCCGCAACATCCGACAATGGACGGGTTGAAGATCTGTTCAGGCTTGCCCTGAACAAAGATGAATTTGGAAGGATGACGGCCAACCTCTAGTAGTGGAGAGGCACCCAAAGAAGAAGATATTTGTAAAATGCGGCCGCATTCCTGAGAAGAGTCCAAAAATTCTAAAATCTCAGGACAAATCCTGAGATATGGTAACCCTACTGGCACACTACTTGACTTGAATTACTGAACTTTACTAAAGACACTGTATTATTAAGCTTAAATGTTGGAATGCAACCAAAAGTTACTTTCACTGCTTTGTTCTAGTAATTATTATTCGGATAATGAAAGTGTGAAAGATCTTCTTAATGAGCTCCGTAGGTATTTAGATATTTATTTAGTTGCTATAAATAACTAGCGCGGTTTCTTCTGCGTGGTGATAGATGATGATGATGATCCATCATCATAATATAGGCTATGTTGCTCAAAAATAGTGTAGTCAAAGTCAAAGTCAAAATCATTTATTCAATTTAGGCATCAAAGACGCACTTATGAACGTCAATTTTTCATTATAATGTACGTTAAAGACTACCGCCGCGTTCCAAAATATATAGAGCCTACCGAGAAGAAGCGGCAAGAAACTGGGGGCCATTCTTTTTATATAGATGTTTTTACAATGTTTTTACTTAGGTACTACAAATATTAGCTCCAGTGTGCTGCCTTACAAAAGAGAACATAATAATTGTATTAGAAGCATCATAATGGTGAAATAGTTTTTGTAATCGGTCCAGGTGTTTATGAGTATATTTGTTACAAACATACGAAAATACATAAGTTTCATCTTTGTACTATAAAGTATAGATAAAATAGATTTTTTAACTGAACTTATAGCTTTTTAATGCAATTAAATGACTGACACTGTCAGGGAGCGTTATTGATAACAAAGCTAACGGGGCCTATATATGGCAGTGACACGGAACCTTAAAAAATTTCACACCAATTAAGCGAGTTACTAATCGCTACTTGTGATGGAAACACTTCGCCCTGCTTTCCGATTGACGTCAATATCTGATCACTTTTCTTCATTCCGATTCAATATCGTGCTTTTGACAGGTGAGATCTGTCAGCGAATTCGGAATGGGTTAAAATCACGCGCACGCTACTCACGGCATGGCTGACAGTAGGCAGTCCCAGTGACTCGTTATATTTTGTTACAAAATGTTTGACGAGACAGCATGGAAACAATATAATAAACCATGAAAAAAGTCATAAAACCTTTGTTTTGCCAGAACGAAGAAGAATAAACACACACACACACACCAACAAACTGTCATTATGTACAAAACTGTTTGCAGTGATTTCAGTTATATTTTCTGGTTAAGTGTGTGTTTGTGTATGTCTTGTAGTTAGAATAAGTATCTTTGTTTCAGATGTTGATGCTATTTCTTCTGCTCGGATAAATAAATAAGTTACCATGCAGATCTATTTTTACCGAACAATCCTCCTTTATTTGATGGTCTATCAGACTACGTGACATTAGCGAAATTGTAGTGGCAACCCTACACAAGCCATATAAGGAAGAGTTGAAGTTATTGAAAAAACGTAGTTGTTGAAATTGCCAAACGGCGTCTTTAGTTACGCAAACCATGACGTCACATAGGTCTACGTTGCGTACAGTACTACGGTTTACGTCTCGCTTTCGTTGATTTGGAATGACGATCACAGCCCCAAAATCGATTTTGACTTCAATTGGATACAACGGTCGATGCCGTCCTCCTTGATGCGATTTGATACCGCAACACGTAACCGTGTTATTTTTTATTAGACAGCGGTAGGTACCTACTACTGACATACAGTAGGTGTGTCAATGAATGGCGATTTCACTAATGACTCAACAATATGATATATTCGTTTTTTACTCATCAATAGCCGTACGAGACGTACCTACTTATACTAAGGTTGTTCATTCAACTACAGAGCGTCATCATTATCATCTCAGCCTCCCCCACGAATTTCCGAAAGGACCAGTTGGAAGCGGCCTTCATCCAATGTCGTCCTGTGACCTTAATCAGGTCAACTTTCCACCTCGTCCAACCAACGCTGCGTTTGCCGGTCCGTGGTGTCCACTCTTGAACCTTCCGGCCCGATCGGGCATCTGTTCTGCGTGCTATGTTCCCTGCCCACTGCCACTTCAACTGGCTTATCTTTTGGGCTATGTCGGTGACATTAGTTTGTCTCCTCATTTCTGATTTGATCACCCTAGAGAGAAACCCCGAGCGACTTTGTGCGTGTTTACGATGCCCATAGTAAGAGACCATGTTTCAGTGCCATATGTCATCACTACACACATTGGTCAAAGACTTTTCTGTCTTGAGGCACTGAGTTATTTTGAGGTAATGTCTTATCCTTATTTACTTATAGTGGTTTTGAAACAAATAACAAATCTGTACCATCAATGAGGCGTGTACTTTAGTAGACTTACTAGATATGTACGAATCGTTCCAAGTTGTTATGAATCTATATGTATATTATCCTCTCGTCCTAAGTTTGTAGGAGCAGCGGGAATGCACAAGTTTTTTATTTTACCAAATAGCACATTAATTAAAATACAAATACATAGTAAGTAGTTAGTACAGCATATTTAGTGCGTTCGAATAGATCACTTCTGAACGCTTTTGGCGAAAATAACGCTAAAAACGCTCACAAGTGGCGTTCGAATTGGGAATCTGTGGGTGAAAATGTCGTTCATTCCTCTTTTTGCTCAGCGTTCGGAAAGCTAAAATAACGTTTTTGAGCATTCCGAACGCTATAACAAAAGAGCCATCAATGACAACGTCACCAATGCCCTCATAAGCTAAACAAACGCACCTAGTGTTGTGTGTGTTGTTTATGTTTTTTATAGGTATCATATTTTAAGTGAATTCAAAAAAAAAAAAAAAATTTATAAAATTAATAATTAAAATAATTAATTAATAATTATTTATAATGAACTTTGAATAAAATTATAATTTTTTTATTAAATTACCTAATTAAAATTAATTAACTAAAATTAATCAACTTAGGTAAACGGAATTTAAAGTATATTGACTATCACGCATTTTGCTTCTTAGGTATTTCAAATGTTAGGCAACATGAGATTAATGTATTTAACATATCAGGCATATTACTTTATAGACATTCGTGTTAGGCATTTTGCTACAAAGACTAAAAGCGTTTTAGATGACTCGCTCATGAGGGTTATTTATCACTCATGCTAGGGATTATTATAATAATACTTACTTAAAATATTTCAAGTATACTATATAATTGTACTATCTTCACCAATAGAAGATAAATCGTGTCAATCAAGCCATACGTTCCCGTCGAATGTTCTTGCCCCTGCGTCAGTACTACCGTGAGCTACCTATTTGTCCGAGCAATGGCCCAGTTCCCAAGCTCACTGTACAACAGTTACCTACTAGTTAGCTATCCACTGGACAATTAACTTCTGTTCAGATTACGTTTGATGGATTGTTTGACGTTTCGTAATGTCACGTTGTTCAATAACACTACTGTTCAGTCTACGACTAAAAGGGTGATTGAACCTACAAATTATAACTTAGTTAACAACCGCGATAGTCATCAGTGTTTTCCATAAAATGTTTCTTCCAAAAATAATACTCTGTCCCTCCATAACTGGACAAATGTGTCCAATTTGAATATTAACTTTATTTTGCTTTTAACTAAATAACTGCTTTTCATATAGCTCTGAGTTTTTGTTGTCTCGCAGTAGGTATGAAAAGTAGAGTATGCACCTCGAGGATAAAGCCTGTCTACGTCTTGGGCGGCTTTAACCCCTCGCTTCACCCAAGACTCTACATAACTCCCTCGCTTCGCTTGGGAATTAAATTTTAATCTCCCCTAATTACCTCTAGAGTCCCCGTTACACTCAGGGTTCAATATGCCGCCCGTGACGCAAGACACTGCTTTACTCCCTTGGTGCATAATCTACTAATGCGTGTTCATATATAAATAAATAAACACATCGACTTAAGAACCTCTTCCTTTTGGAAGTCGGTTTAAAATGTTTTTCAGGTTCTTATCAGCATAAATAACACAACCCACAAAATGAAATCTATTCTTTATTTGAAAACTTTACATTAATTTATTTTGGACCTTATTTTTTGCCATAGTAATACCCGTGCCGTGCAGCTTTACGAAAGTTTTGTTTCGTATACCGGGCAATACCAAGGCAGGTTCATAGGAATCGCTACCCTCTAGAACTGGGCAATAGTAAGTTCATGTTATATTTCGCAGCTTCATTCGACGCGATTTTTTCTTTTACATATTGTAGCTGAGTCCCAGGCATTGGCTTCACACACAGATTTTTTAGATAAATTGAGATTAAATAGAAAAACAACCTGGCAATACTAGTAGTTTTCCTGGTAAAATCTCACTCGGCGGTACTTCATTCTGTGTTCTGTGTGCAAAGGCTTCGGGGTTATCTCTGTCATGTCGAAACAAGTTAACAATGAATGTGATAATGTGATGCGATTCAACCAGCGGGGTTGCGTCTGTCACGCTTGATTGCGCGCAGTCCAGCGGGGACTGCGTCTACCCTCAATATAAGATTATTATTTTCATTGGTTTATAAACCGATTAGCAAATATTGTAATGCGAACAACCAGCGGGGTTGTGTCCGTTACGCTTGATTGCGCGTAGTCCAGCGGGGACTATGTCTACCTTCATAAATTAATTGTACCTAAGTACTTACTTTTTTCCCTATTCAAAACTAATGTTACAAATGGTTTAGGCACCTTTTAAACATATACATATGTTTTTACAGGTCACCATGATGATGAAATTATGTCGGGTACACCTTTGCCCACCTCCAAATCAACCACAGAAGACACGGCTCCGTCATGTTCTTCCACAAAAGATAAAGATGTGGAATCGAATTTGGAGGATGATATTCTGGCCCTTCTCATACTCTTTCAAAATCTTTTCTTTGGGCTCCTTCGGTAAACCTTTAGTCAGAATTTCGTGCCATCTGGCCGCGATATCTTTGTGGATAGGTTTACCTAAAATGTTTTCGCTCTAAAACATTTTAGGTAAACCTATCCACAAAGATATCGCGGCCAGATGGCACGAAATTCTGACTAAAGGTTTACCGAAGGAGCCCAAAGAAAAGATTTTGAATATTTCGCTCTAAAACATTTTAGGTAAACCTATCCACAAAGATATCGCGGCCAGATGGCACGAAATTCTGACTAAAGGTTTACCGAAGGAGCCCAAAGAAAAGATTTTGAAAGAGTACCTCATACCCTCAAATTGTGAAATGTTTATAGCACCAAAACTAAATGCAGAAACTAAAGCGGCTATTGCCGAAAACCTTGTAAAACGCGATAGTATACTTGAGACGAAACAAAACCAAATAGGTTCTGCACAAGCGGCACTATCACAAGCTGTCGATAGTATTATAGAAAAAGATCTTTCACCACAAAAACTACTAAAGCCTATCAGTGTCGCATGTCGCATCCTGTGCGACAGCCATTTTAATGAGACGAAGACTCGTAGACACTTTATAATTTCTTCCATCAATAGTGATATGAAAGAAACTATGTCAGAAACGGTCAGAGACAAATATTTGTTTGGCGATAATATCTCTGATAAATTAAAATCGGCTAAAACGATAAAAAGGTCCGGAACTTATCTAAAACCAAATAAAACTAACATATGGAACCAAAAATTTAACAAAAATAATTTCATTAAGAATAAAAATCAAGGTAAGCCAAACTGGCGACCCCTGCAACGGAAACCAGCGGGCAAGACCGATGCAGGGTCCCGGACAGCCCAGAAACAGCCACGTGCCATCGTCACAAGGAGCGCTCAACAGCGGGAAGCAGTGGACCGGTCGCCGCCGCCGCGCCAGCGTACACGGAGGCGCCTGTAGACGAGGTACGCTATGCTGGTCGATTACAATTGTTTTTATCACAATGGCTGGAGATCACCAACGATCCAACCGTGTTATCTTGGATCCAGGGATACAAAATTCCATTTACCTCGGAACCACTTGATTATACTAAGCCTAGTTTTACTACTAGAACAAATCAAGAACTAATAGATTTTGACAAAGAAATTGACGCACTTTTAAAAATCAATGCCATATCAGAGTGTACACCTCATGATCAGCAGTTTTTGTCGTCTATTTTTCTAGTACCCAAACCAAACGGGTCTAACCGTTTCATCACGTTTCATCGTTTTATCGTTAACATTTTAAAATGGAAGACTACAGGACTGTATCAAAAATGATAACAGAAGGTTGTTTTATGGTAACAGTTGACATGAAAGATGCCTATTTATTAACGCCAATGCATCCATCTCATAAAAATATCTGAGATTCATATATAACGGTGTTTTATATGAATTTAATTGCCTCCCGTTTGGTTTGTGTACTGCCCCATACGTATTCACAAAAGTCTTAAAACCAGTAATAGAATATTTAAGATCCAGGGATATGATATCGGTCATATATATAGATGACATATGCTGCATAGGCCGTACATTCAATGAATGTGAAACCAATGTGCAGTTTACATTAAATCTCCTAGAACAACTAGGTTTAATAATAAATTATGAAAAAAGCTGTCTGATTCCTAAACAGAGATGCAAATACCTTGGTTTTGTATTCGACTCATTAAACATGTGTTTAGATGTACTACAAACTAAAAAGTCAAAAATTTAAAAACACATAGAAAAGTTTCAGAAAATTAATAGTTGTAAACTAAGAGAATTTGCAAGTCTCATTGGTCTATTAGTGTCAGCTGCCCCTGCCATTCAATACGCGTGGATGTACACGAAAGAAATGGAACGTCATAAGTACTTACGTTTGTTAGAAAATCCTAGCTACAATCAAATTATAGATATTCCTAGCACTGTAAAACATGATCTAGAATGGTGGGTACAAAATATTGTTTTTGGGACGCAGCCGTTAACATTCAGTGAATATAAACTAGAAATTTTCTCTGATGCGTCTAAAAGTGGCTGGGGCCTACTGCGATAGCGAGGAATCGTATGGGTTTTGGAAAAATGAAGAAACCCTTCAACATATTAATGTTTTGGAATTAAAAGCGAGTTTCTTAGCTTAGCTTTAAAAGTTTTTGCTAAACACTTACGTAATTGTAAAATTTTATTACGCATTGATAACGTCACAGCCATTTCTAGTATTAATAGAATGGGTTCCGTACAATATCCACTTTTAAATCAGGTTGTGCGAGAAATATGGCAATGGTGTGAAGGGCGTAAAATAGTAATTTTTGCATCATACATAAATAGTAAAGACAACTTTGAAGCAGACAGTTTATCGCGAAGAAAGTTTGTAGATACCGAATGGGAAATATGCAAAACTGCTTTTGATCAAATTGTTCAAAAGTTTGGCATACCAGATATAGATTTGTTTGCAAGTCGTTGCAATGCGAAAAGCCCTATATATATCTCTTGAAAAAATGATCCTGATGCCTACGCTGTAGATGCATTTACTATTACTTGGAAAAAATTACTATTTTACGCATTTCCTCCATTCGCTCTAATTTTGAAAATGTTGCGAAAGATAATACATGATGAATCCGAGGGTATCGTTGTCATGCCAAATTGGCCCACGCAGCCTTGGTCTCCAATTTTAAAAGACTTATGATGTCAGAGCCTGTATATTTCAAACCAGATATTAATCTCTTAAAATCTTCTTTCAGAATCTCGCACAACCTTCATCGGACGCTATCATTGATTGCCGTCAAATTGTTACAAACAATATGATAGTTCTATAAAGCTGTGGGTAAATTATTGTAAACAAAATAATTATGATTATTACAATGAATCAATTTCAATTGTTATTGATTTTCTAACAGAATGTTATAAAAATGGTGCAAAGTATGGCACAATAAATTCACATAAATCTGCTTTACAGTTGCTTTTTCCAAAAGCTTTGGATGACGATCACCTTAAACGATTTATGAAAGGCATATATAGGTTAAGACCACCTGCGCCTAGATATAGTGTAACTTGGGATCCAAGTGTTGTTTTAGGGTATTTATGTCAAAAATGGCCTATCGATCAACTTAATTTAGAGACTTTTGACTAAAGAGACACTAACATTGCTAGCACTTGTAACTGCTCATCGGGTTCAAACTTTCTCATTGATAAAGATTGATAACATAAAGATACAAAATGCTAATATACTAATAACCATTCCAGATCTTATTAAGACCTCACGAGTAAACTCATTACTACCTATATTAAATTCACCTTTTTATAATGTTAAACCCGAAATATGCCCGGCTAGATTTTTGATGGAATATATTAATAAAACAAAATTTCTGCGTAACAATAAAACCAACATTTTATTTATTTCATACAGAAAACCTTTTTCCAAAGTAACTTCTCAGACACTTAGCAATTGGATCAAAAGTACACTTCAAAGCAGTGGAGTGGACACGTCGATATTTGGGGCTCACAGCACTCGCCATTCGTCCACTTCTTCAGCAAGCAGACTTGGTGTTAGTCTCGATGTTTTTCGCAAAACAGCTGGTTGGTCAGAGTCATCCAAGGTTTTTGCGAAATTTTACAATAAAGAAATTATTGATGATCCAAATCACTTCGCAAATGCCATTTTGTCAAACGCGTTCCCTGAAACATAATTAAGATTAGATTACACTTAAATTAAACTTAGTACTAATGTATAATGAGTTGTTATAAATATTAAGTACCTAATATTATTAATACAGTTAAAATACCTACCTAAATTCTATATTTTTATTTTTACTTATATATACATACTCTAAACATCCTACAATATGTAAAAGAAAAAATCGCGTCGAATGAAGCTGCGAAATATAATTAATGATCAAACAAACTTACCTGTACGTGAAGTTCGATCATTATTATATGAGCAGCTTCATTCGACGCGATTAATAACAACCCTCCCGTAAGCCCAAACCCAATAAATAAATAAAAATTAATTAGGTAGATATTATATTAACGAATGTTGTATACTTACTTTGCTTTTAACAAGAATGAAGTACCGCCGAGTGAGATTTTACCAGGAAAACTACTAGTATTGCCAGGTTGTTTTTCTATTTAATCTCAATTTATCTAAAAAATCTGTGTGTGAAGCCAATGCCTGGGACTCAGCTACAATATGTAAAAGAAAAAATCGCGTCGAATGAAGCTGCTCATATAATAATGATCGAACTTCACGTACAGGTAAGTTTGTTTGATCATTAATTATAATTAATAGTAGGTTGACAGTTGTGCCGTCTACCATTGATGACTTTTACTTTTCACCATGAACGGCCCAGCAGGATGTCGTAAACAAGTGACGACGTGCTTATGTAAATTCTAACCAAGCAAGTACCTCGTATCTTCGACGTGAGCAAACTTAAGTCGATTGTAACAATTTAACTATTGTTATGGGACGGAAGAGGTGTGTCATACTTAAAACTTATATCTATACATATACGCTAGTGACAGACAGCTTGACATGTATTAACATATTATTAGACAATTACAACCTATTCATAAAAATAGCAATATTACCTCACTATGTGACTTCCTCTCAGATGAGATGATATGGTTATGAAATCCACCACGCGAGCCCAGTAGGTGTTGGTAGATAGGTATCGCGAAAGTTTGTATGTTTGTTACTCTTTCACGCTATAACGGCTGGGCAAATTTGAATGAAACTTGGTATGTAACAATAATATAATAAAAGAAAATTTTAATTAAGATTATATTATAGATTACATATT
Source organism: Selenia dentaria (assembly GCA_917880725.1). Taxonomy (NCBI): domain Eukaryota; kingdom Metazoa; phylum Arthropoda; class Insecta; order Lepidoptera; family Geometridae; genus Selenia; species Selenia dentaria. The sequence goes on from OU862893.1 coordinate 27,603,600, forward strand.
TTCTATTAAAACCAACTTTACCATCGTAATTAGCCGACGATATATAAATCGGTATTGACCACAGACCATATAATCTGTGGTATTGACCTAGGTTCTGCGCATACGCTGTAAGATCGCGGCGACAACAGCTGGCTGCAGAAGATTATTCCTGAATTCCGAAATCTTTAATTTTCAAAATATATATAGCTTTTCATTGAGATAATGTAACTATGAAATTTTGCTTACTTAACATAATACCTACTTTGGATGTTTCTGAGTTTATATACATACTATTTCTATAGTAGTACCTACGTAGAAAGCTGGCGTGTGTACTCGTAGTACCGAAATAAGTATACGCTCCGCTGAAAACGTAGCTAACGGTCACCCATCCAAATTGTGGACGCGCCAAGGTTTGCATAAGCTAGGTGTTCATTTAAGAAAACGGTGACGCTTCGAGCATTTGAAAATATACTATACCGGCAGAAAGTTAGAGCATTTGAGACAAGGGAGTCCTACTGAACTACGGTGAACTAAAGTGGCCACCAAAGTCGTAAAAGTAAACATTTCCAAATATTATCTAGGTTGTTGTCTCATAGACTTTTATTTATTTTGTTGTATATCGCATGAATCGCGTATATCTCAATCAGTGTCGTAATCAATACTTTTAGTTTTACAACATTTCGATGCATTAAATCAGAACGCATTGCAAAACGTATCGAGTTTCAAATATTGAGTATAACGCAGTGTAACTGTTTTATATTTCTCGTTATAACGTAAGTTGGCGATAAGTTATACTATTATAGCAGTCATAACAGCTATAAAGTGAACAATGGGCCCCGTTACTCGTAAATCGAAAGTTATCTATGGTGGCGCCGCTCTAGGCGAAAGGTTTAACACTCGCAGCAAATAGGTTAGATTTATGTGGTTAAATCAAATACAGCGTGTAACAAAAGGGTGTAGTAGTACTGGATATTTTATAAGAATTTAAGTGTATATATGTACCTAGTCAGGATTCACATGGCAAAGAATCAAAATTTAAATCGCTTTTAGTTTTTATACAAAGTTTAAAAAATATATGTATTGATTCGCTTGACACTAAACTAAAATTCTCTAAACTATGGTAGTTCTCAGTATGTTAATACTAAAATTCACATTCGTGTAACACTTAGAATGCTAATTCTATGCGTTTTCTCAATGAATTGCTTAATTGCCTCGAAAGGACTTTTCCACATGTAGGCCTAACCGGGCGACACCGAGTTATTCCTCAAATAGGGACGCTGACGCACCACACCTCGTGTATTCACAATTGCTTATTATACAAGTATATTGTTTAGAGAGCACAAACTTACATGACGATTAAATTTGCAAAAACATACCTACAACTAAACAGAAACGTCAAATTTAAGAATTGTCACTTGCAAGCACAGACCATATAACCACTTGACTGCTCATACGGCTTCCCCTCAGCTGCCAAGACTATGACAATAAAAAGCTAACGTATTATACCAACACGTCAGTACCAGTTTGACTGAGCGTGGAGAACAAGCAGATGAAAAAAAATTAAAACAAATTCAATTATGCCTTATTATTCAGTAAAGTGGTACCGAAAAAACAGGCAGACATCCAGGTATGCAAAGGATGGAATTACATTTCACAGATAATTTTAGTTTATTAATTATTGGAAGAAAACAAAATACACAAATGAAGTAATTAAACAGAGACTCAAAAATTAAAAATAATATGGGAACGTGTTGATGTCTTTTGCCATCCCGTACTGTTCTTTGCAGTTGTAGATAACGCCGTCTCTTTTATTCACTGGCACGTGTAAATTAGTGCGGTACTCCAATATTAACTGGCAATTTATCGATTGTATATATCGACTGTGAGGAAAATAATTATTCTATACAATATATTCAATATATGAAGAGTGCTTATAAATATACATAAATATTCGGTGTTTTATTTGTATTTAATTACACCTTCACGTTATCATCAATTATGTAGTAACATGTATATATCTTTATAGTATTAATTTTATAAGCACTAACGCCTGCTTTAGCGATCGCAAACATTGAAGTTTTAACAACATCAATTACAAGGGCTGCGATGTCAATACGAAAGTTTAAGTATTTCTAAATAATGCTTCTTTCGGTTGGATGGTACTGTTAAACTGTCCAATGGATGTCGCTCCGTTCCCGCAAGACGGTTAGTCAAATAGAGAGTTAAAATTCTATGGTCGGACCAGAACCTCAGTGGCCTAGTTGGTCAATGGCGTCTGACACGGAGAGTCAAAAGACGCGGGTTCGAATCCCGTCCGAGGATGGAATTTTTCGCTTTATAAATTTTAATATTTATATATATTATCTAATAATAATGTAAATAAACACGCGAAAAAAACTCGAGTATGATATGAAACATAATAATAATGGTCTACAAATGAAGTACTATGGACATATACTTAATATATTTTTAAATAAAATCACTATACCTAGCACCTTATCTGTTTGTGCCTCTTTAAGTGACTATTTAGTTTGACTAATTGGATAATTCTACTACTTATTCTCTGCCCAGCTGGCATATTTTTATATGATTTAGATATACACACATAGTTATTTTTAACAATAACATGGAACCGGCTTCTAAAAGTAAAAAGTGCGAGTAGGTCAAAAATATATATAATTTGTAGGTCTCGTCCTTGCATTGATAAATTTTACGGTAGTACAAATCAATACAAAAGAGATGTTGTATCCTTGTATCCTAATGACTGTATAATATAAAGTGCCGAAAAAGTATATAAATATAATCTAATTGTTTGTTTAAAATCATTACTTAATCACATTTTGTGTAAAGGCTTTGGATACTTTGTACAATTAAAACTATTTTAAAATTATAACGATGTTGTTTTACTGTAGGAAAAAATAAATAATTATTTGATGGTGGTATTAAGTAAGTACTTACATACTGAATAATCAGTAAGAATACGATAAACAGGCAGTGATAACTATTTTAAAAACGCAAAATATACATACTCAGATCAATGTGTTCTGTTTCACCGTGAAACATCGAATGAATTATTAAGATAATTTCATTAATAGAGGTTTTTTTTTTACAAAACCTTATTTGCTTAATACTTACATACATATTTCAGATCTTTGTACAGTTAAGGTAAACAATAATTTGTAGTGAACTTTATCGACAACTAAGGTGATTACATAATGCTGTACCACAACACTATTAAGGTACTATGAGTAGAGCTACATTTTGAGCCGGCCAATCAAAATCCTTTTTTGTACGTAGCCCCCCGACCCGCAGTGGTGACTTGTGTTCTTAGAAGAAATTGAACTACACGCAGTCAAGTGGTTACAGGGTCTGTGCTTGCAAGTAATATACGAATTAGGACTTAAGCAGGAACAGAATAAAGACTACCATAATTGACTAAAATTAGATTTTAGTTCGCTAGTTTAGTTTGGTGTTCCGAACGAGCGCTTGTTTTCCAATTTATTAAATTATCCAATTTTTTTGGACAGCCCTATTAGACATGCCTATTCTTAGAGTTACAGGGTCTGTGCTTGCAAGTAATATACGAATTAGGACTTAAGCACGAACAGAATAAAGACTACCATAATTGACTAAAATTAGATTTTAGTTCGCTAGTTTAGTTTGGTGTTCCGAACGAGCGCTTGTTTTCCAATTTATTAAATTATCCAATTTTTTTGGACAGCCCTATTAGACATGCCTATTCTTAGAGTTCATTAAGGTCAATGCACTCTGCCTGCAATCCCCACGCCGCCGCACCCCAGCCCAGGCCTTGCATAGGCTCCTTGTCCCTTGTGGTTTTAGTATTACTACACCAAATTGTTACACGCTGTATATTGTATTATACTAATTTATAATAATTATAATATTTGTCATTATATTGTCTGATTAACACAGGCTTCTTAGCTTAGCATAGGGTTCTGAGGCTTATCATTTTATATGGAATATTGATATTTTAATTATTGATGATGCATGTTTTGATATTTGATGTTACCTTAAGTTTCTAAAAATCTTTATTCTTAAGTCTTTTGAATTTATGCTAATAAAAATTTGAATTTGAATTTGAATTTGAATTTGAATTTGAATTTGAATTTGAATTTAAATTTGAATTTGTATGTACCAAAATCTTATCTGGGAATAGCGGGCTAAATTTTTGATTTTGTTTAATTCTCCTATAATGTGTCAGTTCGAGTTTTGACGTGTAATAGTGGTGGAGTATTAACTGTGTTCGGAACGGTGCACAAGTGTAGGCAAAATTCACAAAATCATGAAACGTTTTGTACAGATTTACTAGAACGTGACTTATGGAGGATCCCAATAATCTACATATCCACAGTTTACCTTACAACCGAACCGATAGAAATTTGACATAACGTCCATACAAATATTATATTTTTCGAAATTCTGGACATCGAACAAATATTCAATAAGAGACACTCGATACTCAATCATTTATTGCGACATATTATATTATGTTTACTTGTTTGCTTGTTAGGTATTAATTACATGATTTAGGATGAAAATGTAATACCCCTGTAAAGGTATGGCAATAGTTTGTATGGGCTGAACGACTAATTTCATTACAGCAAAATTGTCTTTATAAAAAGTTTTTTTTTATCTAGAATATTATTATGATTTCTGTTCTAATAAAGCTGATATCATTTTTAACAGACTTAAAAAAAGGAAGAGGTATCTCATTGGAGCGTTTTTTATGTGTGTTCGCGGATAACTTTCTTTCGTCGTTTATTAACCGATTTTATATGATTTTTTTTTGTTTGGTAGAGTATACTTCCGAGGTGGTCCCATATACGCCCGGTCCCAATAATCTATCTATCGCCAGTTTACCTTACTAGAGTTAGATATTTGACACTATTTGTATGGACGTTATGTCAAATTTCTATCGGTAGTAAGGAAAACCGTGAATAGATAGATTATTGGGATCCTCCATTAATTTCATCGAACTAGGTCCGGCAGTTTTGAGTTACATTCCAATAACTGAAAAGTGTTTCGCCTATTTTGATGATATCATCATTGACTGTGAATGACAATCGATCCTGTAATTAGCAAGGGTCACAAAAAAAGCGTGGAAAAATTGTGTTTACCAAAAAACAAAATCGACTTCACCAAAAAGTGTGAAATAACTTGTCGAAGTCGGTACCATGCGCGCAATATTGTGTTAATAGGTACCTACTATTAAACTATTATGGTACCGAAAAGCGTTAAATAAATAAAAAATAGCGTATTCCTATTGCCATAAAACATTTATTAAGGTTAAATCCTGACATATGAATGTGTATTTTTGTTGTCACCATGTTTTTTGGCAATGAATATTTTTCATTTTATTTCCATTTTTTGGTCAACATTTTTTTGTGTTGAAGTCAGTTCCGTTTTTATGCTAAAAATAAATTCTACGTCTTAAAATACATTAGATACTTTGTTATATACTTTAACAGACACTGAGCAAAGGCTAGTTCTACCCATCACGGTTTGATCGCGGTTTAATTAGTTTACACATATATTGGGCCTGTGACCAGTGGCCGTAGCACAAACAATTTGCGAAAAAGTATTCGTAGATATCGAAAGCATCAACATGCCACGCTTCGGCTACAAACTATGAGTTATCTGTGTCACAGTTGCCCTAGATACATGACAGTTTGTACTGTTTACCTGAACGACACGTTAAACGTACACAGTTATTCGTGCTAGGCCCTTAGAACCGTTCAAGAATGTAGGTCAGCTCGTAGGCGTGTCGCTATGGCTAAGCTTAATTACAAAATACCCTTCACAATGGTGCCAGTAACATAAGCATTGTGAGTCGTGGGAAAGTCTGACCCTGTCTGTACGCTGAAAGTTGACCCGGCTGATATTAAAAGCACGAGCCGCTCAATATCAAGGGATAACGTATATGCATATATATGTTACAGCCAAAGTAATAAATCTGGATATTATATATACTGTCTAGCCATTATATATAATATCTACTCAATTTAGATAAAGTGATAATTGACACAAAATTAATCACATGAACTAGCTATTTTATATAATATCTTCGAAGACTTGGATAATGTAATAAAACAAGTAGATATTCGTTTAAGAATAAATTTGTATTTCAATTTGCCTTAAGCATGCCTCAATTAACATTGTTATAAAGTAATTATTAATTATTTAAAAGTTTAAATATGTAACATAAGATAATCATTTCAATTAACATTGTTATAAAGTTATTTAACTTTAATTTATAACGTAAATTTAAAGCTCACTGGCTATAAAACAAAAAAATAAAAAAACAGAGATCCAAACACAATAAAGACAATTTGTATGAGGGAGGGGTAATAAGTCGGCTAGACCGTATTATTACTTTAGCTAACTTTGACACGCTATTATGAATAATGTCCAGATAAAGTGATTAATTAATTACATTCTCTAGTGAATTTGGCTTTTATATATAATGACCAGTCATTATGTATAATAACTATTTAATTACTATGACTGTAACATATATATACCTATATATACGAGTACTCTATTATAATATATAAGCCAAAAGATGTAATCTGTTTTGTAAGTAATTAGCGTAAGTTTTATTTGCTAATAAACGTTATTATTATATATTTGCAAATATAATGTATGTTCGTAAAAATTTACATAAATAAAAGTTAACCACACACGTTGCAGTTCCTAGACAAGTACAATTTGAAAAATTTAATACCGACTTCCATTCTATTCTGTTTTTGGAGTGTAACTCAAAAAGTGCTGGACTGAATTTGATGAAATTTAAGTGGGGCCCACGGGTAGCACCAACGTTTCTAACAAAAAAATTGAATTTTGAGAATCGGTTCACCCAGTCGAAAGTTATGAGGTAACAAACATAAATAAAAACATACAGTCGAATTGAGTACCTCATCCTTTTTTTGGAAGTCGGTAGAAAATAATACCAGTGATTACAGATAACTTCGCTGAAAACTTCCGTTTGAGGTTAAGCAATTATGTAATTGAGACCAATTTTTTAATTTATTGTTTACTAGCTACGCCCGCGCTTTCACCCTCGTGGTGATGAATGAATGATGATGAAATATCAGTGCTTTCCCGGGATATAAATAATCTAGAACCTTCTAGAAATTTGATTGCGATCCGTTTAACCGTTTACCCGTGATAAGGTAACAAACAAACAATGACACATAAATTTAAAAATGTTTTTTTCTAAAGTAAAAGTAGCTTTAAAATCGGTCCAACCGTTTCAGAGATTAGCCGGAACAGACAGACATCACACAAATTTTAAATTTTGATTTTTTATGTAAGTGCCGTATATACTTTCATATGCATTTAGTGAAATGCTGTTAATTTGGAAATACGAACAGACACTACATTTTTTTTGTACGTATAGATATATATTTTAATATGATATATACAGGCAGGCTTCGTGCAATTTATGTTTCAATAGAACCACGCAGAGGCTGGTAAGACCATGGACACATTAAGAAACCAGATTCAAATCATATTGTGGATCTTCAGTACAAGAAGTGCACGTTCGTTGGCTCCGAGACGGCTGCAGCGGCGAGTTCAATAGCAAACCAGTTCTCTTTACGGCGGAGTACAACCTGCAGGCTTTTTATAGTGGAAGTGTACACTTACCCGACAGGTTTATGTGTACTCTTTGTTTTCTTTGGACTCTGGAACTCGGAATCGCGACAGGCATCTTTAATTTAAGCCGTACGAGAATAAACACTCGAAGCATATTGAGGAATTTGAATGTTATTGAAACCATGCCTTGTGATCCATTACCTTTATGACAAGTTATTTCACACTTTTTAGTGTTAAAGTCAGTTCTATTTTTTGGTATAAAAAAATTTGTCACCTTTTTATTGACCCTTGCTTCTTAGGGATCGATTGTCATTCACCGCCAATGATGATAATATCATCAAAATAGGAGAAACACCTTTCAGTTAATGGAGTGTAACTCAAAAACCGTTTACTTAAATTTCGTACTCTTCAAAGAATTTTGAAAATCGGTCCACAAATGAAGGAGAAATAGGCGAAAAACGTGAACATCTCAATTTTTAAATAGGTTTAAAAATACCATATAAGTACTAAACGCTTTACTATGTTAGGCCGTGAAAAACTGTCGCGAATGAAATTCTGTCACTCGAAAGTAGTCTCATGGTGAGGAACGCAGTGCAGTGCCAATAGAACTTCAATTCTTAGCTTTGGGTGGCTATTATGGGCAGCTACACGACTCGACCAATCAAATATAATATCAAATTACAAAACAATTTTAACTTTACGGCTCCTTCTGTAATCGGTAGGTCTTTATCTTATAGTTTACGCTTATTGAATGAATAATGAAAAAAATATCTGATGTAAATGAATAAATAACATATCATAATTGAGAATGCGCAAGTGTATTTTAAGGTTAGTTGGTCCTTCTTTTACATTTACTACTGATATCGAAAGAAAGAAAGAAAAATGTTTAGACCGAATCGAAATTATCGAAGAAGTAAAGTAGACTACTAAGCCGGTTGTGATCAAATTTGACAGAAAGACAGCCTGTAAGCCATTACATACAATATATGTTCGGGAAAAAGCTGAGCCGCGGGGCGGATCACTAGTTAGCAATAAAAGTTTTATATAAGCCCAAAGGCATAAAAGAAATAAACCTTACGTATTTACCTACACAATAAATGTAATAATTTACGTAAAAAACAACGCACCAAAACGCAAAACTTCAATGTGGAGCTTCATATGCGCTTCATATGGTTTTTTTTTTTTTTTTTTTTTTTTTTTTTTTTTTTTTTTTTTAGAACGGACTAATGCTGTTTGCCTCTACCGGCATTTACAGCGTCACCGGACGGTTGGCGAGCGCAGATGGCACTCAGCCAGATGCGGGCGCAGAGGGCGCACCGCCTAAGGCGAGCGTTGAAGACGCTTCGCCGCAAGGAGAGGAGTAGGCGACTTGCTCAAGGGCACCACTAGGGTACGGACCTCGGCTTGGGCCGTCGCCAGGAGAGAGGGGAGTAGGAGAGAATCGCCCCGGTACATAAGTGTACCGTTGAAAGTGGGCCCTATGAATTTTAACTCTACGACTATTTGGAGAGAATCTAACCAAGACATAACTTTTGCCTCGAGCTCGCCGGCGAGCTCGGTGTTTGACTGTGTTTACCACTAAATCATAACCTTGTGAACCTCGCCTCCCCCCATTTCCGCGACATGGGTCCACACCGCGACCAGGATCGTCGCGTTGTGCACTCATGACTGTACTTTGGGTGGGGCTACAATAAGAAAGTGAAGTACCTCGCCCACAGCCATGGTGGCTGGGACTACAAAGAAAACCAGTGTTACCTCGTCCGCAGCCATTTGCTGGGCCGGAGGATACATCGCGACCGGGGCCGCGGTGTATACTCCCACCCGCACCGTGGCTGGGACTACAATCGTGTATGTGTGAATTACCTCGACTGCGACTGGGGCTGCGAAGAAGATCTCGGCCGGAGCCTACAGCCCTGGTCGGGTCTACAACCATTACCGGGGTTCCCTTGGGACGACGCTAAAGCTGCCGAAGTAACGGCTGCGATGGGGTCGTCCGGGTCACCCAAAATATGCCTTGGACGGCGACGGGGGGGAAGGAAGTGGGGATCGGTTATGTCAGTGGAGTAGTTCGCCGCTTCGACCACGAGGGGATTCGAGTGGTGGGGAGCTTTGTCGAAGTGGCGGCGGGAGCAGTCTTTCATATACTGCGTAATAGAGGGGAGGGTGAAATCGCAGTGCAGTTCGGCGTTCCGCAAGTACCACGGAGCGCCCACTGCCCTGCGCATAAAGCGATTCTGAATCACTTGAAGTTTGTGGAGGTCGTGTTTCTGAGCATGGGCGAACGCTACAGATGCGTAAGTCATGATTGGGCGGATGCAAAGTTTGTAAAGAGTCGTCTTATTTCTAAGAGACATTTTACTGTTTTTGCCTATGAGGGGATTGAGACGACCCATAATGAAGGCCGCCCTATTGCGAACAATCTGGATGTGTTTCGCGAAAGTGAGTTGGCAATCAAGGGTGACGCCCAGGTATTTGGCAGATTTAGCCCAAGGGATGGGTTCGCCGAATAGGACTATGGGTGACGGCATGAGATTTCGCCGGGTCTCAGTGAAGTACACTGCTGCACTTTTGCTAGGATTTACTGCAATCCGCCATTTACGAAACCATGCACCGATTACGGTGATGGCTCGTTGGATGGCGCATCTCTGCCTGACCTTGAACCAGCCAGTAGAGTAGATTGCAGTATCATCCGCAAACTGAGCGATCTGAACATTAGGTTCAGATCGTGGGATGTCGCTGGTGTACAGCGAGAAGAGAATGGGTGAGAGTACAGAGCCCTGAGGGACACCTGCGTGAATGGGATGCGGGGAGGAGAGCGTTCCCTCGGTGCGATAGCTAAACGTTCGATCCCTGAGAAAGTCTTGTAAGATGAGTACAAGACGGTCTGGCACACCCAGTTGGTACAGCTTGAATATCAAGCCGTTGTGCCAGACTTTGTCGAACGCTTTCGCTACGTCGAGGAAGACAGCTATGGTCCCTTGGGGCTTTGGTTTCTTATTGAAACCGCCGAGGATGTGCTCCGTTACGCGGTGCACTTGTTGGACGCAAGAGTGTTTGGCTCTAAAACCAAATTGCTCATCGGGAAGGAGGTTATTGGACCTAACGTGGGACCAGAGTCGGTTCACAATGAGCCGCTCGTAAATCTTCCCCAGAGAGCTGAGGAGACTTATGGGACGGTAGCTGGAGGGCTCGGCTGCCGGTTTGCCTGGTTTGTGAATACCAATGACAATGGCATGCTTCCAAGTGTCTGGGAAGGAGCAGTTGCTCATAGCCGCATTGAAGATGCTAACTAAGAGATGGACTAGTGGGACTGAGAAGTGTTTAATCACCTTGTTGCTGATACCATCAGCACCAGGGGATTTACGGGTCTTGAGGCTCTTGATCAGAGACACAACCTCGGATGATTTTACCGGTGGGAGGAGTGGGAGGTCAGAGATGGACATAGAGCTTTTACGTTCGACTTCAGATTCCACCGAATCGAGGTGTTTCTGGTCGACGTGATCTATATTTAGAGTACACTGAGCCTCAAGGCTATCAGCTAAACACTCGGCTTTGTCTTCGTCAAGGAACGCTATGGAGAGGGGAGGTGGCCTAATGAGTGGAGGCATTGTCTGTTGTCCGTCAGATTTCAGAGTTCGAGCCAACTGCCAGTATGCCTGGTGAGTTGGCTCAATCTCTGACAGTTTGTCGTCCCACCTTTGATCACGCAGCTCACTCATGCGTTTCCTTACAGCACGCTGTAAATAGCGCATGGTGGCTTTGTTCTCTGGGGTTGGCATCGAGTCATACGCCCTAGTGGCGGCGTTCTTAGCTGTCAGTAACCTCCTCGCACCCTCGGGCAGTTCAAAGCGGCGACCATCCGCCACTTGGACCTGCTTTGAGGATTCACCTACTGCGGTGCGGAGGTGGTCACTGAGAGCCTCGATCGCAATTGACACGTCTTCTACTGTCTGTATGTCATCGGGGATTCTATCGAGAGCGGGTGAACTGATAGCTTGGAGGGATTCCCCCAGTTGCTTCCAGTTCACTACCGTTCTAGTGATAGGGGTTATGTCCGTCGGGTCGGGGCCTAATTTCAACAATACAGGGCGGTGGTCTGAAGTCAGTTCGTGTAACACTTCTATTGAGCGCAACCGGAGGGTGACGTTCTTAAGAAGTGCTATGTCAAGTATGTCTGGTCGTTGGTTGTCAACATAGGGATATCTTGTGGGCTCCAGAGGGGAGAGAATATCAAAGTTTAAGTGGCTGACCAAGCCTTCAAGGATTTTACCATTACTATTGTTACTAGTACAGTTCCATATGACATGTTTACTGTTGAAGTCACCGATCAGAAGGACGGAGCTTCCCAGAGAGAAGAGGGCTTCCAAGTCTGTCTGTAATAGTTCTTTACCAGAGGGGAGGTAACATGAGGCTATGATGACAGGTTGATGACCTGACATCGCTAGAAAGCAAACAGAGGCTTCTAGTATTCTAAGTGGTGGAGTAACAATTGGGATACAGTGCAGAGCTCTTTTGTAATAGATGAGAGTGCCACCTTTTGGGGTGGCCACTCTATCATTACGAACCAAACGGTAATTTGCAAACCTAGGGTTCGCTGTACCTGGTTTCAGAAAGGTCTCCTGCACGCATAGGATATCGACCTGATGGGTCTTACAAAATTCGTGAACTTCGTCCTTTTGACTAGAGAGGCCGTCAGCGTTGAAAGTCGCTACGGTGACTGAGTGGGGCTTAATTCGTTTCGGTGTACTATCCATATTGGATGATACCTAAGAAACGCTGGGGAGGGCGTAGCGCTTCACTGCGCTGATTAGACCCGCGTGTGTGAGCGTGGCTCGCAAGCGGTCTTGGTCGTTTGTGGCAGTACGAAGTTTGTGCGCGAATGCACGTACTTCGTCCACGTCTATGACCATCGCGTAGTCCATGACAAGGGCTATGTCGGCCGCCAGGTCAGATTGACCTGGGGCGTCCATGAGCCCAGCCATTGGAGGCCTAGAGAGCGGCGGTTTGGGCTTAGGAGCCGGCGCGCTGGCAGGGGCCGGCGGGCGGGCGGGGGTGAGGGGGGCGCTTGCTTGTACCATGCTCAAGGGCTTGGACCAAGCGTTGCGCGCGGGCGCGGTCTTCATATGTGGAAACCTAGTTTATATTATAGTACCTACAGACCTTAAGGCGCGGTCCAACCCCAATTTTAAAATAATTTACGATGCTTTACGTAAGGTTGGAAATAGCTTGTTAGATTGGACGATGATTACATCGTTTACATTGTATTGATTACATTAACGCATTTTCGCATTAGCGAAAATGCGTTAATTTTGTACGTTTTCTTAATATCTTTCGATATATACTAACACAATTGAAAAAATTGCTGGTTATTACTTTAGCACTATATGTTGGCTATGTATTACCTAAAATATAATATAGGGTTATCGCTGCAAATTCTGAGAGTTTGGACGTAAAAGTTTATTTTTATGTACCTATTTAGGATTTTTTTCTGCAGAGAGAGAGTAATATTAATGAATTCTGTTCGGTTATTACTCTTTGCCTGTTCCTTTTCTAACCTAAGTTTTTTTTTCATAGATTATTATTTATCTGTTTCGTTACACTAGATGTTTAAAGATTCTGCTTTTTACTATTATCAGGAAATGACCGCGCCTTAACAGTGTCAATAATATGAACACTTCCGTACCATACCTATAGTATAACGTTCATACCTTACTTAACTTTTTAGGTATCTCTTTATGAAACCCCCGTTTATCACGTTTAACCTAAAACTTAACCACAAGCTCTGAACAAAACAAACAAGATAAAATCTTCATTGGATCGCAGCAGACGACAGGTCACCGAGATGGCACGATTGTCCGAAGCTGGGTTATCCGCAACCTCGATGCACCGGCCCGTCCACTTTCACCGGTCACCCAATCCGACCGACAATGGTGCATATTGAGAGCCAGCTCAACTGATTCTTGCATAATGCTAATTCTATAAATAGTTTACCAATATAATTTGGAATAGTTACATTAGCACATTCGCTTCGAAATAGAGTATCTAACAATATATTCTTCAATATGTATTAATGTCCTCAGGGTTTACTGCTGGTTTGGATCAAAGATGGTCCAATTAAAAAAGTCTCATGTAATATTTGTTTCGCGATGACTACTAATAAGTCACATGGACAAACTCTGTAATTTCCTGGAGTTGATTTGAACTTTTGTCAAATATCACATGTAGTGGCGGGCAATAGTCATGAACATACCTACCTATATATATTGATACAATAAAAATTAATATCTATAAACAAGTACAATTTGAAAAATTTAACACCGACTTCCATTCTATTCAGTTATTGGAGTGTAACTCAAAAACTACTGGACCGAATTTGATAAAATTTAAATGCGACCACACGGGAAGCAGCAGCTTTCAAACAAAAAAAGAATTTTTTTTTTGACTTTGACTTTGACTTTGACTTTGACATTAGGCAGGTATCGATTGTCCAACCGAATGTTGTGTAATAACACTGAGCAGGATTATCAACCCGGGCCGAGTGTGTTGCGGTAAACACAAGTGAAATCTTCTTCCGTACTACGAGCATGATGATCTCTACTTGTTTTTTTATCGATACGAAATGCCGTTTGCATCTACCGGAATTTACAGCGTCACCGGACGGGAGACGCTACCTGTGATCTTCACAAGTACTATGTTTTCTTTAGACCATTTAGATGGGTTTTGTTAAATACATACTATTACCTAATAATGTCTTAGTCTTTAGCGATTCTTATTAATGGTAATTAAACAACTTTAATCGCGTATAATTTTATATTATATTATCCCGACGACGTTTCGAACACTTCTCAGTGAACATTGGCACGGCACGGGTAGACTGAATGACAGGTTGTCTGTTATAAAATTATGGAAATTATGTTTATGCCTATCATATTTTCTACCGACTTCCAAAAAGGAGAAGGTTTTTTTATGTTAGTTACCTCATAACTTACGATATGGTGAACCGATTCTCAAAATGTTTGTTTGAAAGCTGGTGCTTCCCGTGTGGTCCCATTTAAGTTTCATCAAATTCGGTCCAGTAGTTGTTGAGTTACACTCCAATAACTTTTTTTTTTTTTTATTAGTAGCTGCTAGGTCCACAGACATAAGGTCCGTGCCCTTGGTAATACAAGATTATAATTTTTTTTTTAACTTAAATTTAAAAAAAACTCCAATAACTGAATATAATGGAAGTTGGTATTAAATTTTTCAAATTGTACTTGAACTCAAAACGTTTCCGATGCACTATGAGTGACTTCTGCGTAGTGCGTACGTTTAATTTTTTCTGTGTCAATGCAATAAGTCAGTTTTTTTATATGAACATCGTTTTACGTGAAGCAGTCAAGCTCGCAATACTGTCTTCTGATTTGATGGTTGGGTGGGTACGAATGCTGGTGACATTACGGGCACATGAGACTTAACAACTTAATGTCTCAGGGTTACGGGCTAAAAAGGCAATAAATAAAAGCTCGTTGCACATCTAACATGTGGAACATTAATTTGACAATGGTAGCGATTCACTTGTTTAAAAAAACTAAACTAAACTACCGAACCAAAAATTTATTATCGTGGTCCCTAAACTATAAACAATAAAATCCAAAATCATTTAACACATTTAGGGATATTTTAGGTTAGTTTAGCGAGCACCAAGTTACGTGACGACTAAACTGTATAAAATATGCCCACAATTGAAGAGAAATATCTAATTTTAGTGCTGTCATTCGCAAGTGTTATACTAATTTGGATTTGGCCTGAACAGAATATGTACTGCCATAATTTAGAGATTTTTAGTTAAGAGAATGCTTACAGAATCGACACCAGTGTCCCAGATAGACCACTTTCCATAGCCGGGAGAGTGTGTGGTCAGGTCAAGCATTTGAAAATCAAAATAACGAAAAGAGCGATAAGCATATTCGAAGGTCACGATTTCCATATCAAGAACATACTAATTCCAAAACTAAAGCATGTTCACACATAAACTCATGAGACACCCACGAACGGAATAGTTTGTTCACTTACCTACTTTTAGTTTTCTATGCTACCTAAGTAGGTACCACCGCCATCATAAGCCATGACAGCATGGCGGTGGCATTGGTGTAGAGTGTGGGCATGTCAAACGACTTACACAGGTAGTGATTTATATGAGAACCACACGATTTCCATATCAAAAATGTGATACTATTAGATTCAAAAAACGTTGTTCACAAACAGGTGGGACACCCACAGACGACGTATCATTGTCCCACTTAGAGAGTTTCATAGCCCACAGCGATGGCGGCAGCGGCGTGTGGGCAGGTCGAACGTATGGGCACTTACTGAATGATTTGTATGAGAACCGCACGATTTTAGTACTGGTAGGTCAATCAATAGGTATTATTTTTTGTGTACTGATTATAATGTTTACTTTATCAAAAAGGTCTGTAAAATATGTTTTTACCGACTGCAGTATAGATACTAGATACTCATAGACTTAGATTCAAATGAAACATTATGAAACATTGCAATTTTAGAGAGAATAATCATCAAAGATGTCACATCCTCGAACGGCAAGCCTCAGTGCCCTAGTGGTTATGTCGTTTGACATAGATTCCGGGAAGACGCGGGTTCGAATCTCGTCCGAGAATGTGTATTTATCTCTCTTGCAACAATTGGTCCCGCTAAGCAGGCGTTAGTGCTCTAAAAATAATATATATAAAAATATTGTTTATGTTAATTCTATAATGAAATACATTAACAGATTACAGGGCGGAGTATAGTGCTTCAAATGATGCTTAGCTCAATAATTAAAAGTGACTGGCACGGAAGATATTTGTAAGTCTTCGAATACCCGTGCCCAAAGTACTTGGAGCGTGCGGCCCCGAATTACTTACTTTGCCCGCAGCGTCTTCTACACATTTACACCGCGAAATACAAGTGACAAGCTTTGGGCATACAGCCAAACTGGGCTATATATATACTCAAATGTCACGGGATTCATTTCAAGATTCAAGAAATATGGTAATAGATATGATATGACCACGAGGAAATCTTAAAAGTATCGCAACCGACCATCTTACTGTGATTTGACACCTGAGAATTTGCAAGCTTCCGTTGTGGTGCCTGTGGTGGTACTACGCTATAATGTAGTGTGGTTTACTGGCATCCTCGTTCAATGAATCATGCAAGAAACCTTACGTAATCGTAAAAAGGGCATAGGTTTGCATCCATATACTGTTTAAAATTGCTTACCACGAACCAAAAAGTTTAGTAGTTCCTACCTCTGTCGTGTAAGTAAATTATGGAATGCTCTGTCAGCGTACGTTTTTCCTTGCAGCTATGACCCTGGGTCTTTCAAGCGGGGCGTGAAAAAGCATTTCTCAGGACATCATAGGGGTGGCGATTAAAGCTTACGGCTGCATTAATGGTCATCGCTTCTTGATTCCATCTCCGCTTTCCATCAGGCGAGAGGGAGTCATTATGATGAACCATTAAAAAAATAACTTTACGATCGCCTAAGTTGCAAAATGTTTAGTTAACAAAGCATCTTAAGAGTAAATCATGTATCTAGCCATAAGTCCTGAGAAGCTCTTAAAGCAGGACTTCTAGAAAACTGCCCTGCTTAATCGTTACAACGTTATAGCAGGCCTGCCCTGGTCTAATATTCAAGAACCGCAGAAAAACTGTACACTTGTTTTTTTTTTGTATGGACTCTCGTTAACATGACGCTCTAAATCCACTCAGTTTGTCAGCTTACAAAGTCTAGGCGTCTGCAATGTTGGTTATAGTAAATTTTTTGAATGTCAGAGACAACATTATCTGTTCACGTTTGAAGAAAACAATGTTCAAACAGCTCACCTAAATGAACGTCATGGTAAGATTTCATCCAAAACTGTTTCGTCTGAATCAGCAAGCCTCCAGTCCATTCATAAATCTTTTGTTTTAGCGTAAACCTGATGCGGACAGATAAGAACTGCATCGAACTTGCATGGTTTTTGCAAAGCTGATAGTAAGGCCCCAGGTAGCAAACCATAGGAAAGTGACACCCCTGCACTACAATGCACACGAAAAGGTTAAAGTATAGCACCTCATGAACGCACAACCAATCGAATAGCATCAGAACCCAATACCATTGACCTACGGACCCGCTACAACATAATTACTAGCATCACGTATCACTGCGATAACTCAGACATAATGTTCTCATCCCAAAACACAATCTCATCTTGTAACCAGTCGTAAAACATGTTACAACCTTAGAAGGCATTAGTTTACTGAATGGATCCGTTTAGGTACCGGTTTGGAACCGGTTCCCGGCTGGAACCTTTGCTCCCGGCGCGGCGGAGTTGTTCTTGACATGGATAAGGAGGAACCCTAGCTCTTAAATACCAAGTTAACTAATCAGCAGATTAATCCCTTATTATTTAAACTGTAGAGTCTACAATCTTCCAAAATGTTTAAGTTTGTATAAGTGAAATAGTCGGCGGAATTTTGTGCATGAGCTTGAAATGTGATAGGATATTTTTAACCGACTTAAAATGAGTCGGTTATATGTTCGTATGTATGTATTTTTTATGTGTAGGTATGTTAATCAATATCTCCCGCATTTGTGGACCAATTCTTGAAATTCTTTTTTCGTTTGGTAGAGTATACTTCCGAGGTAGTCCCATTTAAATTCCATCAAATTCGGTTTAGCAGTTTTTGTATTACACTCCAAAAACTGACTTCAACAAGTTATTTCACACTTTTTGTTATTGAAGTTGTTTCCATTTTTTTGTATTTTTTTTGGATTTAAAATCTTTTTGACGTTACTACAGATTCATTATTATTGGTCTCGCCCTCGCTTTTACCGCGCGCGCGTAGACCAACTAAGGACGTTACATAGTGTAAATGTTCTTTGTTGATTATCTGAGGTAATTCATTGATGTATTGCTTTGAATTGGGTAGGTCTAAATGAAATTATTGTTATAAGAGTTAAAAAAAGATTAGTAGGTAGGTAGGGTCTAATTCATTACATGGTAATCTTCGCTAATATAACAGGATGCTAAGGAAGATATAAAAGTACGTTTAAGTTATTCCAGCGCCTTATCTATATCTACTATTAAAATCAATTCAGTAGTTTTTGCGTGAAAGAGTAACAAACATCCATACCTACAAACTTTCGCGTTTATAATATTATAGTAGGATAAGTAAGGTAAAATTACTAAAGCTATGCTGGGTTAAGAGAATATATAAATTGTAATATTCGTAAATTTAAACAACACTTATGGATGCACTTTTAAAAATATATCTAGATAATATATAAATAAATAAACAAGATAATAAAGAATATTGTTTTAATCTAGCAAATCATAAATCATATCATCATAACCTGCCCATTTTGTTCCCACTGCTGGGACTCGAGCCTTCCTCTCAGAGAGAGGAGTTGGGGCATAATCCACCACGCGGGCCCTGTACGGATTGGTGGATAGGTTAGTGGCCACCCCATGTCGAAGTTCTCAGGCCGCTCGAAGGCCTTCGACATAGCCTAACGAAATCACAAATGAAGTCTAATAATCACTCCCAATCTGGCTACAAAATTGAATATTGTTTATACTTTCAAGTATAAGTTCAAACTTTTTGGTGGACTAATAAGTTTGACCGTACTAACTAGCTAACTGCTAACCTTAACTTATCGGTAGAAATTACTCGTAAATAAATAAAAAATACAGGTGCAGTCGCCTGAAATATTATGTATAGATTAAAAAATTTCCAAACCTACGATACAGTATTAAATGTGACAAAAATGGCAGTAAAAACTTTTTTATACTATTACTTTTTACTATTTAGATTAATTTTAGCGCACATTTCTATGGAGTTTTATACTGAAACAGCCGCCTTATTGTCTAACTTGAATGAAAATGAAATGTCACTTCATTCTCATTCTCATTGATGGTTCCAGCCAATAGGCTTGCAAGATTTCGCCTAGAATGGGATTCAAATGCCAAAATAAAGCCCATTCCTATTTTCCGTAAAGATAAAAGGCCGCTGGTTTAGAAAAGTATGGATTGTATAATATGTACATCGTTTTCACATATTTTTCTCGCCACTCAGTTCACCACTACCTTTAACCCAATACTCTACATCCACAAGCCCGTATAACCTGACGTCCACAGGTCCATCGATTAAGAGTAAGAGCTTCCCGAACGGAAACGTTTATGTCTCGCCATAAAAAACGTGCTCTGTATCCGATGACAAGTTAGACGGATGCCCAACGCCTAGTGCGACTAAAGCAAGCTCACATTTTACAGGGAAAATACCACTTGGTAATTATTATGTACTAGCGACTGCCCGCGACTTCGTTCGCGTAGTAGGCTCGACCTTCAGCCTCGCTATAACATCCCATTTTTTTAATGGTTTTCATTTCATAAGAACCTTCTCCTGACAATAATGAACACAACAAAAATAATTTGCGAGATTGTTCCATCCGTTCTCAAGTTATAGCGTGACCTGGAGAAATAGGGGTTCATTTTTATATGTATAGATTAGCTTCTGATATATCTTACTAGACCTACCCGGTGTAAAATGTATTATACCAAGGGCTACCGTGGATTATATTTTTATAAGCTGTCTGCATACTAGATTTCACTAATATGAGTGTAAACGTTTCAGCGTGTAGATGAAGCTTTTTTTGCAAAGAATTCTGTGGGATAGTCAATTACCACGTGGCTGGAGCCACGGGCTTGCCTGTTTAGTTCATATTGGTACAATAAAATATTTTTTTACCAAAAAATAGAACCGACTTCAATACCAAAAAGTGTGAAATAACTTTTCGAAGTCGGTACCATGATAGTTCAGGTGCAAGTAGGTACCTTTTTATCACAATATAATGCGCATGGTACCGACTTCGACAAGTTATTTCACACTTTTTGGAATTGAAGTCGGTTATATTTTTTGGTAAAAATGTTGTTTTCACCATTTTTAGTGACCCTTGCTACTTACGGGATCGATTGTCATTCATCGCCAATGATCACATCATCAAGATACGCGAAACACTTTTCAGGTTTTAGAGTGTAACTCAAAAACTGCTCAACCGAATTTGATGAAATTTAAATGGAACCACCTCCGAAGTATACTCTACCAAACAATAAATTTTTTTGAGAATTGGCCACGAATGGCAGAGAATTATTACTTCTTCACGCCCAAGCGTCTGGACCAATTTTGATGTAATTTGGTATGGAGGTAGATGATGTACTGGATCACACATAAGATTACATTTCATCATCATCATCCATAACCACGAACCACGCTGGTGTTATAATAAACTTGAGGATGTTTCACAGCACTCGCTCACTTCCAGAGCAGTGCTTGTCTATGGCATACACGAATGCCTTTTCTTTAGACGTCAGAATAATCAATATAATTGCTGTAATTCATTAAAACACTTTCACTCTTTACCAAGGCTTCAAAAGAAGATTTACCTGTTTGAAAGAAAACAATATTTTGAAAGTTTCGCCACATGATTTGCTATGGTTGTTAGCAATCAATGAACGCGGTCAAACGAAATCATCACAATTTGTCTCCCAAATTGATATCGATAAGTTTTTTACAGAAACATTTGGTGCAGTAGAACTCTTTGTGGATGAGCTCGCCCGGGGAAGTACTGCCACCATACCTACCTATTTCTATCGTGAAGCAGTAATGTTCGCAATACTACTATATGCACTAAATATTAGTATATTACATACTGCAATATACTAATATTTTTTTTATTCTTACATTTTTAAGGGAGTTTTGTCATCATTTTGACAATGTCACCCCCGTAAAGCAAATTTACATGATAAGACCAACTAAGTACTATGGCATCATCCAAAAATATATAAATATAATCTAATAAGTGACCTGGCCTCTGCCGAAGCGGGAGAAGCCAGGGCACTGTTGCAAACTCCTACATTGGCGTCAATCACCAACTGATTTTGGCGCAAGGCGTCGTTCCGGAGACATTCCACCAACACATGCTGCACATCTTCTACTACACCGCAATCCGTACAATTCGGTGAGTGTGTTATCTTTAACAAAAAAATAATTTGTTAGACGGAATATGTTCAGAACGAAGTCTTAGTAGTGCGACCACGTGTTTGCGACTAAGACTCATTCTATCGAACCAATACTGTGTTCTGGTTTGAATGGTATGAGTGCCGGCGAAATTACAGGCACATGAGACTTAACTACTTATGTCGCAGGGTTACTCTCCTTAGTCATTCACTCTTGACCACGACCACTCTGGTCGTGGTTGAAGAGGATGCCTTTTCTTTAAATAATGCAGCCCTCGCGATGCGATCATCCATTGTCTTCTGCGTGTCGGGTGCTTTGGACTACGAACGTTTGTGTTGCAGATTTTAAGAGGTCTGTCTAACGCGTAGGTGATCGACCGCGTGACCGCTTGGCTTCTACTTGCCCCTGGACCACGAGTCATTCCAAGGAGTTTTAATTTCGAACAATGTGTCCGAAGTATTTGAGGATACGCAGGGTTACTGGCGCAGTGCAGTGCACTTGTGAGGAAATGCATCTGTTCTAGGCAGAGGTGACCACTTAATAACAGGTGGGCCTCGTGCTTGTACCGTATCCTAAATACATACAAAAATAATTATTCAGACAATCTTTCGTAAAATGTTTAACTGGTCATCATAATGAGCCCAAAGACAACGGTGTTCTGTTGCTTATATTATTGTTGTACCTAGTAAGTAGCATTATCAATCAAGTTTACATATTAACACTAAAGTTAGCAAATCGGACGCCAACAAGTGCATGAAAATTCATTAAAATAATTTGAACCAGAAGAGTGACATCTGAAAGAAGCACCTTACATAAAATATTCTTATTAGCACTCGACAAAATAAAAAAGTCAAGAAAGAATGTTGTCAACAGAGAGTGAAACCGGGTAAAACTAGGCCTTGCCGTGTACATACATAATTACATACAACACGTACAACGAAACTACGTATTGACTGGTCAGTCGAACTATCGTGGCGCGTGGAAGCAACACGTAAAACTTTAATTATCATATTACAGTTATTAATTAATTTTAAATTAGTTTGAATTATCACGGCACCACCGATGCACGTACATGTTTAGTTTCCCGGCCTCACTTCTCGGTTCACAACATTCTGTCTTGACTTTTTCATTTTGATTGAGATTATAAAATAAATAGTTTATGTTTATAGTTTGTACTGTTTGCGGTATAGTTAAAAGTGAGAGCTTTGCTCAGATCTTTACGTAGCAATTCCAAGTAGGAAGGTACGTACAAGGGAAATGATGAGAAAGTTATTAAAGTACAGATAGACAGTTAAGTACAAGAAGTGCTTAGGTATAATTGACGGAGCGAGTGAAGCGAAGCGACTCTGCTTTAACCGCCCTAATTGACTTTCATCTGTCCGTATGTTTGTTTGGTTTCATGTTGGTCTTCCTGTACAGGTCGCATTTTTTAACTAATCTTAACGAAATTTTGTTTGGTATACATGTTCTAAGTAGGTACTAAGTATTTAATACTATTTTAAAATGTCATATGGATCAGATGCATTTGTTATTCTTAGCTATAAACTATGTATGAAGATACATAGTTTATAGTTCCAAATCTTATTCAAATTTATTAAGCCATTTCAGCGTGAACAAGTAACAAACTTACACGAACATTCACGTACTCACCCACACACGTTCGCATTTACAGGTATACAATCAGTGTGACTACGGTCCACCGTCGCAATGCTTTCAATTTTACGTAATTATCATATAGGTACATAATACATATTCATACATTCTGCTCGCAGGAACTAGGTATAGATATTCTACATTCTCGTACTCGTAAAATTATCGTTTCTGTCGATACAAAGATTATAACTTGGAAAAGCTCTACTATGTTCAAAAAGTCAACAAAGTCGATGACAAACTATTTAATCATACTGTGGGATTAGCACGAACAACTGCGTAAAGGTGCGAGTTGGTAGCCGGCTACATGAAGCCGCAGCAAACGACATGTCGCAGCGACACTACTGGTTTCTATGTATTTCTATGAAATACCATTCGTAGTCAGCGACACGAAGCTAGCGTCAGGTCGTCGAGCGGCAGACGACACTGTCGCCCGACCGCAGACCACAGTGCCGCTCGCTAGTACCTATCGACTTAATAAAACAACTGAAAAGCTTTTAAACTAAACCTTTCGTGTCGCTTTTCAAATGGTTGATGCCATCTGCAGTCGGGTTCGAAATCATGACTGCAGCGACATGAAGCGACGACACGTCGTCTGCTGCTGCTACGTGTAGCCGGCTACCAACTTGCACCTTCAGTGTGCGCCGAAGTGTGACGCATTGAAGCTTACCATACGAATCATTTTCGCAAATTGTTTGTGCTACGGTCTTTGATAGTTACTTATCTTTCCAATCTTGCCTTTGTCTCAACTTTATCAGCTTTCAGCACTTAAATTGCTCGATGGATTCGGATGTAAGTTGAAGGGAGATAGCTTAAACTTAACCTAGGTTTAACTCTTTTTATTCCCGAACCCGATTCAACAAGTACATAGGCAGTTCCAGAGGGATTCCGATAACTCAGCCTACGCGGACAAAATCGGGGGCAGTTGCCTAGTGATTATATAAAATTTTGGTATACTATACCAGTTTATAATTTTACTACAAGATGTGATACAAATCTCGAGACCAAACACTTTTCCTTAATCGTTCATCTCGTATACCGTTGAGCGCCAACCGGTCTGCCCGCGTCGCCGTCTTCCGACTATAGAGCCTTATCGCAAAACCAAATTGGTAATCGTTTCATTTGCGCTTACGTTTTCAAATTATTACAAATGCAATTTGAAAAATTTAATATAGACTTCCATTCTATTACTTTGGTGAAAATCAGTTATTGGAGTGTATCAAAAACTAAAAAACTACTTGACCAAATTTGATGAAATTTAAATGGGACCACATGGGAAGCACCAGCTTTTAAACCAAAAAGGAGTTTTGAGAATCAGTTCACCCAGTCGAAAGTTATGAGGTAAAAATCATTAAAAAAAATACAGTCGAATTGAGTACCTCATCCTTTTTTTGGAAGTCGGTAGAAAAAAAAACATAATATGTTACATGTTAGCTGAATATTTTTTATTACTAGTTGATACATACGCGGCTTCACTCGGGTGGACTCGCGGGATAATGGATTTTTTTTGTTTTTTATCGTTGCACGGAATCCTAATCGCAAAACCAGCCCAGCCGCTCCGGAGACTATTCGGAACGAATAGTGCATAAGCTTTTTTTTTTTCAAAAAATGGAACCGCCTTCAACATTAAAAAGTGTGAAATAACTTGTCGGTACCATAATAGCTCAAAAGTACCTATTATCACAATATTGCGTGCATGGTACCAACTTCGGCAAGTTATTTCGCACATTTCGGTGTTGAAGTCGGTCCATTTGTTGGTAAAAAAATGATTACCCGCTATTTAGTGATTCTTGGTAATTACGGGATACATTAGTATCATAAAAATAGGCAAAACACTTTTCAGTTATTGGAGTGTAACTCCAAAACTGCTGGATCAAGTTTGATGAAATGTAAATGATACCACGGTAGAGTATACTTCCGATACTCTACCAAACAAAAAAAAGATCACCAAATCCGGTTCATTAAGAAACGTCCTCCGTTTTTGAAGTCGGTTATAAAATGTAAGAATAAGTTTTTTTGTTATAAGTACAGTATATATACTTTAACACCAGATGGACCTCGTACTTGTACTATCTCCTTAACATTAAAAAAAACGTGTTCGTCCTTGTGGTTCCTGTGGTTACTTATATATGACCAATAGTGAGATCGGAGACAATGTCCTGGTTCAAAATTTCATTCGTTTACGTTTATAACGAGCAAAATACGATATTTTAGGCGTTTCTTGTAAGTACTACGGAACGCTAAAAAACATGAAGCTATATTATTATTAATTAATAGAAAAAAGTTAAGAAAGTTTTGGTCGCAAATTACAGCAACACGATACGGTGCAAAAAAGCTATAAAATAAGTCAGTCGGTCGTCCAGTAGCATAATTTTCGATTGACCGAAAAATGCACCCGGTTTCGAAAATCATGCGCTATGCCTCGAAACGGTAATTCTGACTTCAGAGAACCATCCATCAAGTGAAATCGAGTTACGTAGTCACTACTATTTAATCTGTGGCCATGGACATTCGCAAGACTGGCTCGCGACTTTATCGCGAAATCAAAATGTTTCTTTATGGTAGAGTAAGGTAAGTGTCGTAGCGGGTAGCTGCAGTGGCCACCAGAGTAGAACTACAAGCTTTTAAAGTTCTATACGTTGCGGTATCTAAACTGGTGCAACGAAGAACAAGCGCATCATTTTGCTCTTTGGGAGTGTACGCTTATATATGCGGAGAGAGAGACTATTTTACAATAATACAATACTACGTTAGGTACTTTTGAACCTTTACTCAACCTTTACCACAACTTTACTTTTATAAGCCGCCGTTATCGGCGTATGCTTCGGACCCCTCCGATGCTCACACTCAGGGAACTGCCCGCAGTGGTCACACGATCTAATAGCTAAATTTCCCTGAGGGTAGACATCGGACATGAACGATGCCTTATTTTATTACCGTATTGCACAACTATACAAATAAATATACTTGAAATGTACATAGGTATGTTTGTAATACACGATACTGAGCAAAATATAAAAAGCTTTTTGCTAAATGCATATTAAGCGGTATCCTCTACTAACTAGATGTGTGTTCTTACAAGTGACGAATTGCACTGCGCTCGTAACACTGAGACATTGTTAGGTCTCATGTGCCTGCAATTTTAGCGGTACACATACTATTCACACCAGAACACAGTATAACGCACTCTACTATTTCACCGTAGAAAAGGTATGGAGGCAGTACCTACTTCCCCGATTCCCCGGACGAACTCATTCACAAAGAGCTCTACTGCTCTAAAGACACTGACATAGTCCAGTGTACATTTAATCTATGGCCTAGTGGCTTAGCCAGTTAAAGTGGGTAAAACTGCAGACTGCTTCCAACCAGTCTGTTTTGGATATCAAAATGGGTAATTCATTGTACAATCAATAGTTTCACATTCTTCAGTTCAACGTCTAAAGAACCGTTGAGAGAAATCTCGTTCATATAACACTTGACTTAGTCCCACCAGTGCGTTCCCACGTTCGTCCTCTCTCAAAACAATACAACACCGTTTGTGTTGATTGAAGATAATACAATACCATTACTCATCTAAACGGTGCTATAGAAGAATCTCAGTCACGATTTATAAATATATTTGGTGCTATAAATGTATTTCTTTCAAATTATGGATACATAATATGATTGAATGCTCCATTTTGGGTACATAGGATGGATAAGACAATTGAAACAAAAACAAAACAATACTCGTATAACTGGGTAGAAGGGCTATAAAATATAAAAATAAGTGTTGATAGACCAAGATGCCAGTTCTAATTTTTAACAGCGTTCCATCTATCCCGCTGCAACTGTAGTTGGATTTCGGTTGTCGTTCGATAATTAACGTCTTCTTAAACGCTACCTTTTAAGTATTAAGCTACTACTGCTATAAACAGAAATGTAACTGCAGCTGGACTGTATTCCAATAGCAGAATAAGAATACGTATGAAAGGCACCGTTCAGTGGCAGTTCCATTACAATTTAATTAGCAGGATCGGTCTCCAGGAGCACTAAGGATATGAGAAGAGGATGGCTACGAATCTATAGGCCGCTGGACAGCCTACCTCAGGCTGGAGCTTTCGGTGAAAGTAACCTCGCGATGAAATTAACAACATGGTGACACTTTCTGGAGCCCGCCAGTATAATAACATCTTTGACCGCATCATCACTACCCATCAAGTGAAATAGCAGCCAAATACTAGTCTATAAAGTATAAACAAAATATTTAGTAGTAAACACTATTGAGGTGATGCATATGTCTTTCAATGACTTAACCTCTTATCTCCGTCACACATCCGAGAGTTATATCACAAAATTAAGAGCCTTAGTTAAAACAAATGCGTTAAATTGCGTTACATAAACTATGTTCTGACTAACCTATCGGTTAAAATTATAGTTTCACAAGTCAATAATCGATTTTGAATGTAGGATGCAGGCCGCTTTCAACCGGCCTATTTGAAAAATTTGGGGGAGACACATGTTCAGTAGTGGACGTCCTACGGCTGAGATGATGATGAATATATTTATTCAACAGCTGAGCTCTTAAAGGAGGTACTTTGGCGATTAGTCTATTTCTAAGTAGTCTATTAACCAATTTGGGTCCAAGTTTATTGAAAGTAAACGAATTAAAAAGTTTATTTTAATTGTTGTAATCTCATATATAATATTTGACAAAAGCTCCATATTATTTGTTTCAAAAACAATTAGTTAATGTATTGATGGACTTCGCAAACCGGCCGTAAAGCAATTTCAATATTGTCATCAACAACAAGCTACATTGTCACTCCAAATTTCCACATAAAATGTTTGATTGCGTACATTTGGCCGACACACAAACGCCCAAACGCCGATTTTATAGTTTTCCACTCGTTGTGTCACCTCAGCATAACTAATTACCTACTGGTTTGCTTGACTCGCGTTCTTTTATAGTCCATTAAAATTATTACGAGTAGTTCTGCGTACAGTAGACCTCGCGAGCACAGTCATAAAGCGCAGACTATTCCCGTTGATGAAAAATTGCCGCTGATAACCGGGGCAATTTTTTGCAGTCTAAGCTATAAAATCGTCCAGTTTTAAAGTTCACAAACTATTATCTCGGAAACCACTTGAAAATCCTATTAATATTATAAACGTGAAAGTTTGTATGTATGGATGTATGGATGTTTGTTACTCTTTCACGCACAAACGGGGGGGCTAATGTTGATGAAATTTGGTATGGGGGTAGATGAGGCGCTGGATTAACACATAGGATACTTTTCATCATCATCATCATCATCATCCATCACCACGCGGGTGAAACCGCGGGGCGCAGCTAGTAAATATATATTACGAGACAAGAAAAACTAAATATAGTAGGCTAATTAACTAATTAACCTACCTTACGAGTAGAAACTATGATAATACAATTGGCAATCTTATCGCTAATGAAATCTCTTACAGACAACCTTTGAATGGACAGGACAACAATGACAAGTGTAGACGGCGGTGTGCAACAAGATAAATAGTTAAAAAACTAAGATATATAATAATTAAAACTTTAAGAAGAATCTTAAGACGCGGTCCAACCCCAATTTTAAAATAATTTACGATGCTTTACGTAAGGTTGCAAATCGCTTGTTAGATTGGACGATGTAATGCGAAAGTGCGCTACATCGTTACAAATTTTGTACGTTTTCTTTATATCTTTCGATATATACTAACACAATTAAAAAAACTGCTGGTTATAACTTTAGTACTATATGTTGGCTATGTATTACCTAAAAAATAATATAGTGTTATCGCTGAAAATTCTGAGAGTTTGGAGGTGAAAGTTTATTTTTATGCACCTATTTAGGGTTTTTTTCTGCAGAGAGCGAGTAATATTTATGAATTCTGTTCGGTTATTACTCTTTGCCTGTTCCTTTTCTAACCAAAGTTTTTTTTTCATAGATTATTATCGAAATGTTTCGTTACACTCGATGTTTAAAGATTCTGCTTTCTACTATTATCAGGGTACGACCGCGCCTTAAATACGTAAATATCAATAAATAAATATATATACAATACTATAGACTACTACAAAATAATAATATAATGCTTACATATAGGAGAGCCATGTAAAATAAGATGTACTAAATAATATAATAAATACATACATATATATATATATATATATATATATATATATATATATATATATAAATAATAACAATATTACAGGAAATGTGAAGCAGATTCAGCAAACAGAGGACAAATAATGCTCTTGAACCATCTTTTTAAATATTCTAATCGATTTTGCTTGTCTGATAGGAAGAGGCAGAACATTCCATAGTCGTACAGCGTGTACTGCAAATGAATTGTAGAAGAATTTCGAAGAATGTACAGGAGTCCTTAACAGAAGAGAAGATGAGACACGCAAGGATTGAGAAGTAGTGATGGATAAAAATTCAAATCGCTCCTTGAGATAGGAAGGCGTAGAAGGAAAGAATAGTATACTGTAAAGGAGGGAAAGTATATGAGTATTCCGGCGAAGGCGGATAGGTAACCATTTCAGCTTCTGGCGATATTCTGAGACGTGGTAATATTTGCGTAAACCAAAAATGAAGTGAACTCAGAAATTCTGTAGACGTTCTAATTTATTAAGCTGTAATTCGGTAAGATCCAGATAACAGGCATCAGCATAATCAAGTATCGGGAGTAAAAGAGATTGGACTAGCGCACTAGCGCACTATTACATATATATATATGTAACAGCGACATCAATGAGTTAAATGACGTCATAGCTGAATTACTCTTTCCAAAATTTAAGCTCTATTTGAACAACATTTATAATCATAAAAGCGAAACAGTTAGCACTTAACGACAAGTTGGCATACGAGGTATGGTGAAGGCTATGCTCGGGGTTTCTCTACGTGATCGAATCAGAAATGAGGAGATCCGTAGACGAACTAAAGTCACTGACATAGCCCAGAAGATAAGCCAGTTGATGGCAGTGGGCAGGCCACATAGCACGCAGAACGTTGGTCGTCAACCGACAAGGTGGACTGACGACCTGATAAAGGTAGCAGGCGACGTTGGATGCAGGCAGCAGTGGACGTCCTAAGGCTGATATGATGATGATGATGAACTAATAAAACCCAGATTTACCATTATTTATTTCTTACTTTGCGAAGAGTATTTCCCCGTCAGGTTCTATATTTATGCATGTAGTATCTAAATATCCCCCAAATTCGTCTCGCTATATATGTGAACCAATTAGTAAGACTACAAACTTACGAAGCACCAATTAAACAATTAGCCGTAACGGTTTTCATAGACCCCATTTTAATTGATCCTGTAGCCCATTGAATGTCAAGATAACCGTATATAATCCACATTAAAACACTTAGGCCTTTATTAATAAACGTTGCGTAAACCTATATTAGGCGTAACATGCTTTGTCTTGCTTTCACGCGTGACATTTGCTGCAAGCGAAAAATTGACAGATAGATGTTTTAACTACTCCGGGTGTAAGCCAAGTTTATTAATAAGGCCGTTAGTTTTTTGCTTGAACAGCAAATGACTAAATGGACCTTGCAGCTTACAATGCGATCAGTTTTTGTATTGACATCTGCAGTAGAGCTAACCGGTTCGCTCAATTTGACAGCTGTCAGTTTTGATGAGGATTGTCAAGACCGCCGCGGGCAGTTAAGCGCGTGCACACGATCGATTGTTTTCAACTTGACCGTAAACTATTAGTTTTGCGAACAGTAGACCTTATATATTATATATAAGGCCTACTGTTTATATCTAATTAAGACGCGGCCCAACCTCAATTTTAAAATAATTTACGATGCTTTACGTAAGGTTGAAAATCGCTTGTTAGATTCGACGATGTAATGCGAAAATGCATTATTTTTGTACGTTTTCTTTATATTTTTCGATATATACTATTACAATTGAAAAAACTGCTGGTTATAACTTTAGTACTATATGTTGGCTATGTATTACCTAAAAAATAATATAGTGTTATCGCTGAAAATTCAGAGAGTTTGACCGTGAAAGTTTATTTTTATGGAACTATTTAGGATTTTTTTCTGCAGAGAGCGAGTAATATTTATGAATTCTGTTCGGTTATTACTCTTTTCCTGTTCCTTTTCTAACCTAAGTATTTTTTTCATAGATTATTATCTACCTGTTTCGTTACACTAGATGTTTAAAGTCTCTACTTTTTACTATTATCAGGATACGACCGCGCCTTAATATCTAATCTGTATATATACCTTATATTACAGTATACTTTACTCGTAGCAGCAG
This sequence comes from Selenia dentaria, assembly GCA_917880725.1. Lineage (NCBI taxonomy): Eukaryota > Metazoa > Arthropoda > Insecta > Lepidoptera > Geometridae > Selenia > Selenia dentaria. Next base: position 27,635,187 of record OU862893.1, read on the forward strand.
TCTTATCAACGGCAATCTTGTTGACCGATTTTGCTAAAATTAAATATGTTGTTGGTACATACCAAATCTGCTTGCCCAATATAACCAAAATAGTCCAGTTTTGTAAACTTCACAAGCTCGGCGACCACTTGACTAATTATAAATTCCTCTTTAAAGTGAGGTACCTTAATGTGGTAAAGGTAAATGGTAGGTAAATAATAATAATAATTTTTGCACGTACTTACCTACCCATTACCTAAGGGTAGAATATTTGTAGACATTATGCGTAAGAATCCTAAGATCTCTGTATGTAAATTACATGTATTCACCCATGGAAGACCTCAGTACAATGCTCGAAGGCCTCCATCGAGTTTCCCAACGGGTAGGTCTTAAGATGAACATGGATAAGACGAAAATTATGTCTAATGCCTATGTTGTACCTACCCCAATATCAGTTGGGAACTCAGTTCTCGAAGTTGTTGACGAGTACATCTACCTGGGACAGACAGTCAAACTAGGCAGGTCCAACTTCGAGAAAGAGGTCAATCGTCCAATCCAACTTGGCTGGGCAGCGTTCCGGAAACTTCGCGAAGTCTTCTCGTCAAAAATACCTCACTGCCTCAAGACAAGAGCCTTCGACCAATGTGTGTTACCAGTGATGACTTATGGCACTGAAACGTGGTCTCTTACTATGGGCCTCATAGAAAAGCTCAAAGTCGCACAACGAGCTATGGAGAGGGCTATGCTCGGGGTTTCTCTACGTGATCGAATCAGAGATCCGTAGAAGAACGAAAGTCACCGACATAGCCCAGAAGATTAGCCAGTTGAAGTGGCAGTGGGCAGGGCACATAGCACGCAGAACAGATGGCCGATGGGGCCGAAAGGTTCTGGAGTGGAGACCACGGACCGGCAAGCGCAGCGTAGGTCGTCCACCGACACGGTGGACAGACGACCTGATGAAGGTCGCAGGACGACGTTGGATGCAGGCCGCTTCCAACCGGTCCTTTTGGAAAATCATGGGGGAGGCATATGTTCAGCAGTGGACGTCCTACGGCTGAGATGATGATGATGACGCAAGTACCTAAATTAATTTGAATTTGAAATCCGTTCAGATTCCCGGGATTCTCGGTTCTTGGACAGATAACCGATTTTGCAATCCCTAGTCCAGGCGTTTTTTATAATTTAGTTAGAGTAACGTACAGCCATCCTACTAATATTATAAACGCGAAAGTTTGTATGTATGGATTTTTGTTACTTGATGAAATTTGGTATGGAGGTAGATTATGGATGTATGAATATTTGTTTCTCCTTCACGCTCAAACAGCTGGATAAATTTTGATGAAATTTGGTATGGAGGTAGGTGAGGCGCTGGATTTACACAAATTATACTTTTTATCATCATCATCATCGTTATCCATCACCACGCGCGTGTAACCACGGGGATCAGCTAGTAGATGTATAAATAATTTGCAGATAAAGTACCTGATCAAGCCGCAGCTTTCTGCTGAGCTCATTTGCTCTGCACTCCATTCTTTCCGCCTGGAACAATGAAAAAAATACCATTAATATAAATAAAATATTATCACATATCATAAACGTGAAAGTTTGTGAGTTTGGATGTTTGTTACTGGAAGATACCAAAACGGCTCAACGGATTTGGATGTAATTTGCAGAGCAGATTGTGCCCGGGATTTACACATAGGCTACTTTTCACCCCATTCAAAGGGTTGTTCCTTGGAGGTATCGCTTTAACCTTATTCCAGGCGAACGAAGTCGCGAGCATATACATAATCAAGCCATTATCTTCCCTTCCCACCGCTGGGACTCGAGCCTTCCTCTCAGAGAGAAGTTGGGCCGTAATACACGCGGGCACAATGCGGCATTCCCGAACGGAGAAAAAAATTGTGAGACGAGTACACATATTTGCCTCGGGGCTTTGATGTTGTTTGTCTCTCGCGACACAGGGAAATTTAGGGGGTATGTTTGTGTAATAGTTTTTTGAAGTGAAAACTACTTTAAGGGCGTTGAGCACTTTTATGGTGAACAAAAATCATGTAACTCGCGTCATCGTCATCGTCACCGAACGCTTTGTCATAGATAATGTAGTTTTGAAGTGAAAACTTCTTTAGGCGCGATAATGGTTTCCATGACTACGTATTGTGGTTGATTGTGTGTTATAAGAGTAATTCGAGTAGTTTTTACTTCTATCGGTAGTCCCCAAAGACTGTTCCGCATTTTTTTAAAGACAAAAGCCACGCTCTGAAGCGCTCAGAAGAAAATGCCACAAGCGGTCATCCATCCATAGTGGCCGTAACAAGGTTCCTGAACCTTGCATAACAGTTAAGTACAAAAACTTAAAGTTTGTATTGAAAATAGAAGTTTAAATGCGGAGATGGGAAAGCAATTTATATCATCCGCTTTGCGAGCATAGTGCTCATCCGGCAAATAGATGCTGTGCGAAATGGAACCTTGATTGAGAGAAATAAGATTGATTTCATAATAGCCACAGTTCATTTAAAGACTTAATTCAATGTGGATAAACTAAACGAATTGCAATCCAAAGATAAAGATACAGAGTTCAAAACAGATTGGCTGTTGAAGCAGTGGAAAGCTCTACAAATGAGTAATGATGTTGTGTCGGGATGTCGCTAATCATGGTCAAGTGTAGATCTGCATTTGCGATGATGTCTACTTTAATGGAGCGAAGCCAGATATAATGTTACTAAACTTATGGCAATACGTATGGTTTATAACTTATAGGTCAGAATGATTTACAAAATTTTACACGCTTATGATAATTTTGTTAGAAAACTAACGTGGTTTTCACTCATTTTTAATTAGAAATACGGGATTACTCTACTACTCTATTACTACAGGTTCGACTATTGTTTCGAACACATTCAGTGGTCTTTATCAAGGAGTGTTCGGGACGCCCGCGTCGATGACGCCTCGCTAAGCACTGGTTAAGCTTAAAATAACTTTTTCACTCCTCATGCTCAAAATTATCGCCATTGTAGCGTACAAGAGCAAAGATGAAAGACCATATTTTCTTCTAAAGCAATAGTATTTTTAAAAATTTGTCTGTTTAATTAGAACAATTATCAATAAAAGAATGGACTTACGAGTAGGTATTACTGCTTCATTAACAAATAAGATTTTTTTTATTGGAACTATCCTTTATTAGTTATGAATTTGTGATTGTATTCAATGTTTTAACATCTTGAAAAAAAGAAAATTCAAGATTGTCAGTATTTCATAGTTTAAAGTTATTTTCATAGTTACTGTGTACTAAATTACTGTTAAAACTTGAATATTACATTAGCAGCTTAGAAGCTTATCTAAGCTAGATATAACAAAGCAAGTACCTAAAACAGTGAACGTATAAAACGCAAAGGAATGCTCGGAAAGCCCAAGGTCTAATTCTGAGAAATGAAGTTAACTCAGAAAGGATCTCGGGTCCAGACGAGACAAGGTGTCGTGACCGGGTAATAAAGGCTGCAGATGTCGAAACTATTGCCTTTTTAGGCGTTTGTCGGACAACTGCCGTAATAAGCCCGCATTTGTAATGTCAACTGTCTACACGTTGACGGTTACGTTTTTCTACATTTGAATCACGTTTTTCTTATTTTTACTGACTTTAAAAATGAGGAGGTTTTCAAATGGCGCGGCGTCTTAGTTTTTATGTATGTTTTTTACGCGATTACTCCGTCAATTATAAATTGCTTTTCTACTGACTTCCAAAAAGGAGGAGGTACTCAATTCGACTGTATTTTTTATGTTTGTTACCTCGTAACTTTCGATAGGGTAAACCGATTCTCAAAATTACTTTATGAGATATCACCCTTGTACACAAGGTTTTTTTCCAACTTTTTTTGTTATCTCGTCATTTGTTTCACGGATGCTGTCAAAGATGCAACGATGTTTGCTCTTAGAGAATCGCACGGCTGGGCCCACCGGAAATAGTTTATATAAAATACGTCACAAGTCTTTAACGTTAAAGAACTCATTCGTATTCTCAGTTTCAAATAAAATCTGATTTATTTCGTTTCTAGTTGCAATCTCTTCTGTCATTATTTTAATTATATAACTTTTATATCCCATTCTTACTTATCCATGTCAAAGATTGATTTCGTAAATTGCGGAACCAAACCTCAACTGGACATTATAGTGCGGTGTTATTTTCATTAGAAAATTAAATTATACAACGAGAACATTGTATTGTATGTCTGTTACATACATAACTACTAGGGCGTGACTGTATAGCACTCAAGTGCGAGCCAATAGAATTTGTTACCTAGGTTTATACATAACACAACATACATAATCAGCCCATTCTCTCTCCTGGGACTCCTGACTCGAGCCTCTCTCAGAGAGAAGTTGGGCCATAATCCAGTGAGGCTTGGTGTATAAGCTGATCCCATGTCGAAGTTTTCAGGCCGCCCGAAGGCCTTCGACATAGCCTAACGACTGTTGTCCTAAGACAAACAACCGGGACCGACGGCTTAACGTGCCCTCCGAACGGATAAACGCTCAGTTGAATAATGCCACTAGCACACACCCATCCTACTCCTGGCCGCTGCAAACGTTGCTCTGCCGTGCGATTCTTTAAGAGCAAACATCGTTGCCTCTTTGACAACATCCGTGAAACAAATGACGAGATGACAAGAAACGTTGGAAAAGCAACCTTATGTACAAGGGCGATATCTCATAAACTAGTTGACGTCGGTGAGCTCGTCGTCGAGTGCATCGACGAATCATTAGATAATCGTACGGCTGTATCCACTTCGGCGGGAATCAAGACGTCGACGAAAATGGCTTTAAAATTTTTGAAAATTTTTGTTTAGTCTGTTGAAGTCGGTAAGAGTTCGTTTTATTAACAAGCATGTATACCTACCGTAAATTTAGGTCATAGTGTGGAAAGTAAATTGCAATAACGTTTTTTCCACACGCAACATATTGAAATACAAGGTGTCTAGTACATATTGACCTAAATATTAATAAAAGTAGTAAGATACATTATCTGTTTTTGCTGATTCGTTAACGTAAATTTTAATATATAAAGTCTTTGCATAAAGAATAAAATCCTAGGAATAGATTTAATTGTGCTAACTTACTGTTTTATTGCTAGTAAATAAAAAAGCTAAATAAGTAATGTTAAGGCGCGTCCCATAGCAAATGCTGCGCTTGATGTTTGTAGTTATTATCTACGAAATCAGTTTCTAACAAGTACAATTTGAAAAATTTAATACCGACTTCCATTCTATTCAGTTATTGGAGTGTAAATCAAAAAAAGTACTGGACCGAATTTGATTAAATTTAAATGGGACCACACGGGCTAGCACTAGCTTTCAAATGAAAAATTAGAGAAATTAAATTAGAGAGTTATGAGGTAACAAACATAAAAAATACAGTCGAATTGCGTACCTCCTCCTTTTTGGAAGTCGTAAGAAAAATTGGGTATATATTATTATATACCCAATTTTTTTATTAAAAACATCTCCACATGAACTACTTGTTTTGTAATCTGGTGTACACTCATGGGATAACTGTTAAAAGTTGATTATTAACACGTTTTAAATATTTCTAGAGACCTATAGTTTTGCATGTTTGTTTACTAATAATTTAAAAATCGACCAGAGTTTTCGGCAGAGGACTGTCGGCAGTCGCTTCTCGGACCCGATTCTAAAGTTAACTTGCTCTGGGTTGCGCCTTAACTCTTTGCCTACCATTGACTTAAATTTACGTGCGTTTCATTCATAGATCTTTTGTTGTTATAAGTATAAGTTATCACGGTATAGGAATGGTTAATTTACTATTTGATAGTTTTATCGAGTCGAAACTCGCACTTGACAGTTACATGACGGACAGTGCTCAGGGGGCTGCCATATAAAAATCTGTATGTCAGATAGATAGAAACTCTTTATTGCAACACCATTATTGTAGAATGATACAGTATAACAAACATATAAATATGATCATATTATAGAAAATCATTAGATAAAAATTTAAAACTTGAAATTAAGTGTCACAATGGGCGGTCTTATCGCTCAGAGCCGAGAGTAACGCCACGACGCGGCGACGGTGCCCTTTTTGTCTAGCCATAGTAAAACAATAATACTACGCTACGACCACAGATAACTTATCATTACTTCATGTGATAATGTCTAACATATGAATACTCATGAGCTTCACGTAGGTAGATTTGTAAATGCCACACACGATGTAGGTGCTAATCTCTTAACAATAGCGAGATTAGCATGTTTATCTATTCTGTGCTACTTATTCATCGTAACAATAGGTTATGGTTCTCTCGTAATAAGTCACATCTTAATTATAAACATTTTTTCGATCGTGTGACAAGACGAGGAAGTCGTGTGTCTTCTGGGGCCTTACTATCAGCTTCATAAAAACCATGCCAGTTTCGTGCAGTTCTTAAACCTGGCATAAACAGTTTTGAATGAAATCATACCATGACGCTCATTTAGGCTAACTGTTAAAATATTGTTTTCTCAAAGGTGAACCGATAACATTGTCTCTGGCATTCTAAAAATTTACTATAAGCTACATTACAGACGCTTAGACGTTTGTAAACTGATAAACTGAGTGAATTTAAGGTGACATGTTAACGAAAGTCTATACAAAAAAACAAGGTGAACGGTTTTTCTGCGGTTCTTGAATAGTAGGCCTGGGCAGGCATGCTTTAACGTTGTCATGATACAAATAAGCCGGGCAGTTTTCTAGAAGTCCTGCTTTAAGAGCTTATAGTAAGGTTTCTGGTAAGTACAATGCCTGCCACGACTGTTGCAGTACCACCCAGGGCAATTCTACCCACTACTATTTCACAACGTTCAACAACCTATACCGCTGCAACTGCAGGTCAACTTTTGTTGTCGTTCGATAATTACACAAGTAGCCATTCTACTATTTCTGTAGATAAATTGGAATGTAATGTCACGTAAACGTATCGTAAACGCTACTTTATAATAAATATGTATTAAACATTACTATACGAATATGCGTCAGCATCACGTTCATGATCTATCGAGTTAGCAGAACATAAAGTTTTGATCGATCGCTGGCGTCAATAGAAACGTAACTGCAATTGGACTGTTTTTCAATAATAGAAAAAATAATCTTATTTAAGCTACGGTTCGATTGCAGTTGGAACATATTTAGTTAGTGGAATCGACTCCCAGAAATTTGTTACGAGTAAATTTCCTTAAATTAGAACTGCAGTTTTGCGTGGCGCTGCGCTGCACTGGTCATTCCGAGAAATTAACCATTGAGTCCTTGTAATTTAGTTTGATACAGTGTTCTTCACACATTAAGACATTACTGCTTGCGTACTATTTTAACTATTATTAGGTAGTATATCGGTCACCGTCAGTCTGTCAGTCTAGTAGTCAATCGTTTTAGAACGCGGGTCAATAATTTTATTTAATTTATTTTATAATGTTTAGGGGGCTAACAGCTATTATTACAATATAATTTACAACATATGTAAAGAAAAGCCAATTATAAGCCTCCACAAATAACATTTTAAAGTAAACTAGGAGTAACTAGGTACTAGGTCAAATAGTACATTTACAGAATGTATAATAATACTTGATATCTAGGCTATGACAAGGGCTGTACTCACTGCTGTCAGACTGCTTGTGAACAGGTCAATGTGTGCATGCTCCGTTTTTAATACTTTATTAAAGGTAGCGGGTGCGCGTAAGAAATAAGAGCTCTTTCGGTAAGTAGTACGAGCGAAGGGTGCATGTAGTAAGTCTCTACACCTGGAGTGTCGAGATGGAACACTTAGCGATATTTTGTAAACAAGTTCTGGACAGTCTATTTTTGATTGTGCTATTCTCATTAAAAGACGTAGATCAGAAATGTCTCTACGTGTAGCAAGAGATAACAAATGGAAATGCTCACATCGTTAATTGTTATTTATACGAGGAATTTTGAATTTATAACCTAAATAGCGCGTAATTTTTTTCTAACTTATGTTTGTATATTGCGTATAATATAATATCACTTTATTAGTTGACCCTCATCAGTTACTGACACATTACATCAAGCTATTGATATGATGAAATATTTAACTATACATATCGAGACCTAATACCTAATACCACAAGGTAATTAAATTATACAAAACACCAATTCATCAATTTAAACATGCTACGTAAGGAATTTGTTCACACATGCGTGCCAAAGTAAAGGAAGCACTGCAATGGTCTGAACATCTTAAAATTAACACGTTCACTCTTCACTAGTGATGTAATATTGAAAAGTGTATTACGTAAACAAGAAAGTTAACCGCACCCATAGCCCTTAATATATTATGAAAACAAGATAAGATAAAGTTCAGGAAATTAAAGCACCAAAAAAGGGGCTGAGGTCGTTAAGGAATCAGGTTAAGTATATATCAGGTAAAGTATTTTCACAGTTCATCGTGAAGAATAGCTTTGGTTTCGAAAACATTAACCCAAATAAGAAATATTAACGTGAACTTTAAGTGGCTTCCGACTGTGTGACTAAGTCGTTTAAATAATATTATTACACTTTTCCCGACTTTCACTTCCCTATAACACCGATCAGTATACGGGTAAGTGTGTGAAGCTTACACTTAAACTTGAGAACAAAGTATAAAAGCAAGTTATGGGCTCTCACAAGGAGCTAGGCTGGGTCCATAATCATTTTAAAATTAGAAATGCTTAAGAGGATTGCATAGCTAGTACTATAGAAATACTAAATTAAATAACTCTTTTCTACCTCTTAACATTGTCCGATTTCAATGATTATTTTCATGTAATCATCACATTGTTTACTATGCCCGTACGTTTTGATTTTTTCAGTATTTCAAAGTACTATATTTACTTTTTCAAATTAAAAACTGAAAAAATCAATACGTCCCGTACGTATTACGTATAGTAAACAATGTGATGATTACATGAAAAAAAAACACTGAAATCGGACAATGTAGAGGTAGATAAGAGATAGAAAAGAGTTATTTCTTATAGTATGGAAAGTACTAGCTATGTGATCTACTTAATATAGAGAATAAACAGTAGGTAGATGGTGGTTACTGAGGATAATGAGCGAGAAACACTTAAATACTTTTACGTATCAATAAAAAAGAAATTGGACGTTATCTGGACAGTGTCAAAAGCACTATTGTGTATTTGTCATCTTTTGTAGCGGAGCTTATCTTGACAATCGTTCTGTTCAATTAGGATACGCAAACCTTGCCGCTGTCACTAGTGAGATAAGAATTTGATAGATTATTGTCATCATCATCTAGTTTAAATAGAGATATATAATTGAGCACTATCGTTGTCGATTGTTGTGTGTCGAGCGGTAACTTACGACCGCAGTCGCTATGTCAATGTGCTTCATTTGCTCGGAAAATCACAACATTGGAGCTAGCTGGTAGCTTATCTTATCTGTTAACCCACCGGCCCAATATGGGTTGAGTCAACCCATATTGGGCCGGTGTGGTGATTTGCTTACTGAGAAGGTGGGAACAACACAGGCTGATTCATTATCCTTCTCATAGGAAAAAATGTTACTGAAATTAAACACTTGATCAATCATCAACTTGTAATGGTTTCCATCGCGTATATTTTACATTAATTCTTACATTTTTAAACAGTCCGCAGTGATCTCTATAACAGAAAATGTTACCTAGTCTACCCGTGACCATGATCACTACAAAGTGTTTGTAATGTTCTGTTTTAACTATTACATATACGAGTATAATATATGCGGTCAATCCGTTTAAAGTCATTTAATAATCGCGAAAGCCTAACACATCAAAACATATTATGTAACCAATCGGGCCTTCAAACCTCAAATATCTTTCTCTGTGCTTAATAATTTTAAGAGTTATGTACTTACTTTATGAATTTTCATGAGGTAAGACTTCTATAATGTTGTTGTCTGTGTTGGGCAATTGTCCATTAATATTTAAAATTATTTAATATTATTACCTAACGTGTACTTACTGCGAATTTCTTAGGCATTTCGAACTTTCTTTTGCATAATTTCGTATTTTATGTCTACGTAAGCAATAACTTTTAATATAACATTTGTAAGTCACGACTACTGATTTGTAACGGTCATTAGAACAGGTGCTTTCATTTAAATCGCTTTAGATGTCTCTTCCTTGTGTTATGTAAGGTATTACTCGTAAAAACACGATCTGAATACTCTTAATTAGAATGTTAATAGGTTTTTAATTAAAGATTATGTATGCATTATAAATATACATTCGTCTGCCTCTTTAGGTCATTTATATCCTGCTAATATATCAAAAGGTCGTTAAGTAGATCTCATAGCTCATTCTGTGTCTATATTGACATATGTATTCGTTACATAATTAATTGCATTATGTTCTTTGCCAAATCAGTTCCGTAGTTTTGGTGTGACAACTGTTTCACCTGGCATTATTTCGGATTTATATTTATTATTAATGTGATATATTATATCTATAGTCGGAGAGCCTTTAGTTTGAGGGTCGATTTCTACACTTTACGCCATATAATAAAACGTGGAATAAAGATAGTGCCGAGTTTAAACCATGGCTTATGCAAATTTTACACATGGAATCCCCTTAGCCAACGGTTAGTAAGTGTCCTTTCGTCCCTCACTAGCCGTTTTGTGCACTTTGTAGCAAATAACTCAAACCATAGCTATTCTATTATCTATCTCATCACCATCACGTAGAGTGTCGTAGATAGTGGCTCATCTTGATTTGTTGACCTACGAGCTAAGAAGATCATTGCCAGCTCTCACTCGACTACACTCTATACACTGATCAAGGCTAGGTTTCAAAGCTTTCAACACCAGTGGGCCTAGCACGAATAACTGCGTTAGTGTAACGTAACATGTCGTTCATATGAAACAGTACAAACGGTAATTTTGATCTAGGGAAACAGCGACACAGATAATTCACAGTTTGTACTCCGGAGCGTGACGCGCTTACGATACAAATACTTTTTCGCAAATTGTTTGTGCTACGGCATCACGCAAAAGTTTCTAACATGTCAATAGCAACAATCGTGAAATTTTCAAATCGAGTTTGAAAGGTATCTTCTAGACTTGCGTGCTAAAACTTACACCGGATCATTAGGACAAAGGATAGTCAAATGCAAGATTATTTGGAATTTATAAAAAAAATATCACCATACCCTATCAATACCTTGAAGACGATTAATTATAACTGGGTAACCTATAACTCAGTATAAATATAGAGAAACAGTACGGAAGCATTCGAAACGGCACACTCACACAAACATGCGCATCGACGAGAGCCCTAAGCGGTTGTTGCGGTGCTGTCAGTAGTGAGACCGCGTCAAGACGAGTGGTCACGTATAAGTTTATTTCCGCTTAACTAGGCTTAGTTTCCATACTGTTGCATGTTTATACTATGCCTATAACTTGTTTGCGAGATGAAATGGGCACCTGTCAACACTTATCGGCACCTCGGCAGGTGAAAGCATCCGGCCAGCTGATGGAACCGGTTGCTGCTCATTGTTTGAGCAAACTGGCAGAAATGCGAACTGACATTATGCAAGGCACGCGCGATTATCACTTGTGCAATTACCGAAAGATGCTCGTGCAGTCTACGAATGAGGATAAACGTTTTTATTGATCTTTAACTATGGTAAGAAACTTCGGTCTCGTTCGTTTTGTACATCGGCGTGTGCTATGTCAGGCTGTGTTCCAGCAAGCTTTCGACCAAATAATGTTCGGCCAAGATTTGATCGAGCGTTGCTGGAACGTCTTTTAGCATTATCTGGCAAAACGATTTTGACATAAGTACATAACTTAGGTGTTAGCTTTGTTTGTTTCAAACTAATTTGAGGATATTAATTACTCTCCACCGGTCAAGAATATATAATTATGCAATTTGAGTTTAGTACAATAGTAGTTTATGCAACTGTCATAATATAATAGAGTGTATTAAAACATGAGTGTAGTTTTTTGAAACGAGCCGCAGGCGATTTTCAAAGTAAGATTACACGAGTGTTTTAATACCTAATTATATGCAGTTGAGTACACTACTTTATTTAATCTCATGACATTTTTGCTACTAAAGTTTTATCCAACAAAATGTTACTCAAATTCGTATGTACGAAATAGCGCCAAAATGGAAAAAGTCTTCTTCTTCTCCGTGTTTGTATGGCTTGTGCGGCGTAACCACAATTTTGCCAATATCAGTGGAAAAAGTCTGTTATTGGTCTATCGGCTCGGAACCAGCGCGTTGCGCGCGCAGCGCGCTCACCACAGATAATGTGTATTTAAATTGAATTGAAACCTCCTTGGTCGGGACACATTGTACTTTAATAAGAAAAAAATTGTTTAAAGAATTGTTTTGTTAGGAGAATAATGCTTTAATTTATTTTTTTTATTTTCTTAAAGAAGTATGTAAATAAAATATGCCAATAAAAGTCTGTATTTCATTCCATAATTAGAATATTACCATGAAATACAATATTACAATATTATAATGAGATTATATAAATAAATAAACATGTCCATTCGTCGTAAAAATTCAACAAAATACTTTGTCACTATCAACACTCGGTCACTTTTGACAGCCGACCAAGATTTGGCTCTCTCAAAAGGTATAAACATTTTGGCCAGTCGGGACAAAATTTGTTCTGACTGTTGGCCTATAGGCGTCGTGGACCGGCGCATTGCCAAATTTTGGCTTGTCCTGCGGCTTGCTGGAACGCAGCCCTGAGGCCATAGCACAAATAAGTTGCGAAAAAGTAAGCGTCCACGCGTCACGCTTCGGCGTACAAACTATGAGTTATCTGTGCCGCAGTTGCCCTAGATACATGACAGTTGGTACTGTATCACGTGAACGACACGTTACGTTACACAGTTACGCAGTTATTCGTGCTAGACACACAGTTCTCTTTACCCGACTGCGGTGAAACCAAAAAGAGGTTATGCCACAGTAATGTAAACATTACCCTGGTTTGTTTTTTTGAGTTGTATGTATCTATGTCTACTCGTAACTACTCAACGTCTCGACCGATCTTGATAAATGATACGTCACTAGATTCGTCGTGAAGGCGCGAGTGCCACTGGGTACAAATTCTTAAAAAAACAAAATGGTGGATTGAATGCGCTTTAATGTCCTGACTCATTTATTTCCGTAGGGGGTTATATAATATTTTTAATACAGTTGCTCAAAAAGTGGCGTAACGCAGGGACGTATAGCGTTCGGGATGTGGGCTATTACATACTCGTGCATTTTTGTTACCTTTACCGAACTCGTGCTATCTCTTTCCCAACTGTCAAAATAATGTCTATTAAAAAGAAAAACCAACCATGAAGTTTTACTACAAAAAATTCATAGTTTTTATGATTCATGCAAATACGTATATTTCTAAAAAGAAGCTACTAATTTGTTTCAATATCAGATTTAATGATGTGATTGACTGAGTTAGGTTAGGTTTCATTTCATTTCATCTCATTAAATTTCATTTTCGTTTCATATCAATAAAAAAATCTACTTAAGACTTGGCTGTATGGGCATAGTTCCCTTTGCCTACCAGAACGGGTGAAGAAAAAACAAATCTCTGCTTATATTCTACGGTTGGCGCCATTTTCCAGAAATTTTCTTTGCGAGTTTATTTTATTAAAATTGCTTCATTTTTTCGCAACTGTATTAAAAATAGTCGTTCAGTACACGTGCGGAACCGTCATTGGAACTCTTTGCAATGACAGCCTTTCCCCACTTATTACTATTTAGCTTCTTTTCTTGTTAATAAAGTGCAAGTTGCAGTGGGATGGACTGGTTACGAGGTATTGTGGTATATATGGGATTTAAAAAGCAAAATGCATAACAGTGTAATCATGATTTTTCCGCTTTTTATAAGCAGTTACCTCGTAGGGTTAACATATTTTTTATTAAATGATCTGTGAATAACTACCTAATGATCGCTTATCGATACCAAATATTGCGATTTTAGAGAGATATCCTACTAATATTATAAATGTTAAAGTTTAGATGGATGGATGGATGGATAGATGGATGGATGCATGGATGGATGGATGGATGGATGTATGTTGCTCTTTCACGCTCAAACGGCTAGGCCCATTTTGATGAAAGTTAATACGGGGGTAGATGAGGCTTTGGATTGACACATAGGATACTTTTCATCATCATCATCTATCACCACGCGCGTGAAAGCGCGGATTGCAGCTAGTATTAAATATCTCGAAGTTGTTGACGAATACATCTACCTAGTACAAACAACTAGGCCGATGCAACTTCGATTCGAGAAAGAGGTTAATCGTCGAATCCAACTCGGCTGGGCAGCGTTCCGAAAACTTCGCGAAATCAAAATCCTCGTCCAAAATACCTCGTTGCCTCAAGACTAAGTAAGTCTAAGTAACTAATTTGACCAGTGTTAATATACCAGTGATGACTTATGGCACAGAACACTGACATAGCACTGAAACGTGGTGTCCTACTTTGGGACTTTTAAGTAAGCAAAAAAACGCACCACGAGCTAATGGAGAGATAGCCCTCTCCATTAGCTCGTGGTGCGTTTTTTTGCTTACTTGCTCGGGGTTTCTCTCCGTGATCGAATAAATAAAGTCAGATATGAGGAGATTCGTGGAAGAACGAATGTCAGCGACATAGCCCAGAAGATGATCCAGTGAAAGTGGCAGTGGGCGTGGGCAGGGCACATAGTACGCAGAACAGAGGGCCGATGGGGCCGGAAGTTTCTGGAGGGGAGACCACGGACCGGAAAGCGCAGCGTGTGTCATCCACCGACAAGGTGGACAGACGTCCTGAAAAGGTTGCAGGACGATCCAAACCTGTACCTATGTACCTAATTTTTCTCTCTAAAGTTGCGAACATAAATTCGCCAGTCTGTAGTAGCTAATTATAATGCTGTCCACAGCGTGAAGTTGCAAAACAAAACCATTGAATTTCTTTTGAACAACAAAATGCTTTATTAATTTGTCAAGCACTCAGTGAGGCAACCAAGACAAAGTCTTCAGCAACCTCATACGTCTCAATTCGTCACTAGTAATCTCATTAGCTAAATCTTATGTAATGTTACAAAAACAGTTGGTATTTAGTTCAACATCGGAATCTATTTAGAATAACAAATTAGCCTATTTTCAAGTTTTGAACTTTTGAAGATTCAAAGCGCATAACTAACGCATTTTGTATGTACTGTTTTGTATGTACGACTAAAAACGTCCGTACGGTGTGATGAAATTGTTTATAACGTAATTATAATGGTTAACAATTGAAATATATACTTATATCTTTTTATATTTTACCAACCTATGGAGTTTTAGGTTGGTAAAATATAAAAAGATCCCCAATAAAACGTTTAAACAGCCATGTTCTTATTTCATTGAGGAGGATTCCCAATAATAAATCAGTTATGTATTCATAAAAAAAGACATGTGGCACTCGGAGACTGCCGCGGTAAAGCTATTGCATAGCTGTATTTATCAACTTATGCAATTATAATTATTTAACCAATGCCATCTAGAGGCGAGTTGCTGAACTAAAGAGACAAGCGTGATATTTCAAAAAGTCATTAAACGTTCTGCTATTCATCGATAGATGCCAAATCAACTTATGCAATTATAATTACTTAACCAATGCCATCTAGAGGCGAGTTGCTGAACTAAAGAGACAAGCGTGATATTTCAAAAAGTCATCAAAAGTTCTGCTATTCATCGATAGATGGAGTCGGAGTGGGATGTGTTAGGTTATTTTCGTTACGGAGTTTCTGGATTCGGTCTCCACGCTCAAGGCCCGCGATAGAAGCTATGCAATAGCTTAATAAAATAAAACGTGAGGTTCTGCGAACAGTTGATCTCGCGAGCACAGTCTTATCAGCGGCATTTTTTTTTTGCTAATAGGGTTCTAATCTCAGAAACCACTTGACCTGTTCTTTAAAAGTCAGGTACCTACCTAATGTGTGTACCAAATTTTTTCAAAATCGGTCGGTAAATAGGGCTGCAGTAAACTTTTTTAGAACTTTACTCAGTGACACTCGCTCCATGAAGACGTATCTAATGACATATCATTTTTTTGTTATAAAAACTAACTTTTCACTCATTATTAATTAGAAATACGACATTACTCACGTAATATTTGTCAGATAGGTCCAACTATTGTTTCGACCACATTCGGTGGTATGATTTTTGTGTATGAGATGCCCGCGTCGATGACGTCTCGCTTAGGCCGTTACTTTGCTTAGGCACCACTAACGGCCGTTTTCAATAACCTATCTATCGCCGGTTTACCTTACTAGAGATAGATATTTGACACTAATTGTATGGACGTTATGTCAAATTTATATCCGTAGTAAGGAAAACCGAGGATAGATTGATTTTGCGCGAGTAATCCAGTATTTCTAATTCAAAGAGATATATATTTTTCAAAAACAGTTGAAGCGTTGAGATTTTACGAGTGGATACGGAAAGGAACGGACATAAATACCTACATGATTATATATTATGAAATATGAGTGAGTATGAGTCATAAACATATCGCTCCTTTTGGGTGTGCCACCGTGGCGTAAAAACGTACATATACTTCCCTAAAAGAGGTTATAAAACATTATTTTTAAATGTTTCAGACTCGTATCAACAACTTGAACATTGAATAGCAGTGTCTCTATAAGAAACACTTTCTAAACATAAATGCGGCTTCCCTTGCAACTTGAGTATGCAAACATGCCATTAGAGGGTATGATTGCTCGGCCACACAATGATGGGCTTTCTGTTTATACAATGGATTATTGTGTTGATATCATAATATACTACTATTATTTCTTCTGCGATAATATTGAACTTATTACCATGTACCTAGTTATTATAAACTGATACATTTTTGTTTTTTATAGTATTCCTTTTTAAAACACTAACGCCTGCTTTAACGATCTCAAACATTGAAATTTATAGAGAGTTTTATTTAAGAATTTATATAGAGTCAGAAGACGCGGGTTCGAATCCCATCGGAGGATGTGAATTTTTCTCTCTATAAATTTCAATGTTTGATACAGTGATGTTATGCTATTCACGGGTTTGTTTTTTTACGGGGAAATTTCTATACCAGTTCACTCTTGACGATTAACAGATTGTCTCCGAGTGAACCGTTTCACTTGGTAAATTATTAATAACAAGCAAATTTAACCCGTAGATTCGTGAGTAAGATAAAAGTAGTCAATGCCGTACATACAGGTGAATTTTTGAGATGGGACAGTAAGGGCAGGTACCATAACCGTTATAATTACAGAAAAACGTTTTTAGAAGACTATCTATAAAATTTTAAGTTATTCTGAACTGCATTTACAGATTTCGGAAAAATGTACAGTCAGCAAAAAAATTGTCATTTTACACACAATGTCAGAAATCGCGATAACCTTTTTCCATACAATTCGGCAAAAGAGTCAAACTTCTAAATTACCAAAATTTTTATTTTTGTCATGTATATCCGCTATAATCCGTTATTTAGAAGTCTCGCTGAAAAAAGTAGGTAAGTACAAAAAAGTTTTAATTTCCAACTTCGAACTCGATTCGAATTTTCGGTATGAATGACACATAAGAATCAAATGTATGTTTGTGCTGAGAAAATTCTAGATTGTTAGTTTAAATTTACGTACTTCTTGTCAAAAAATGTCTTTCAATCGCAAATGATTGGACTTACTTTATTTTGTTAATAATAGGAACACGGAATCTGCATTACATTCCATAACTGCACGGCGTTTTTGATGCTGCAATCTTCTTTGCAGAAGGCAAAATAGACATTATAAACACAAGCGCCAATGCGACAAAAACTGCAGGAAACATTCGAAAGGTGGCGATTAACCTGGTTACAGATTAACTATAGTTAGTATAACCAGGATTGAATTACAGGAAGTGATCCATTGGTGCGTGTAGCATCGTCTGTCTCTTCCTTGGTTAGGTGTCTATGCCTGCCTCTTACTGATCAACTGTGTTCTGACTTCTGAAGATGCCGACCAAGGAAATGTTTTTGCAATAAACAATTTACTAATTGGCATTCAAGTTTCGAATTTACTGAGATTAAAATTAGATGGTGTTTTTTTTTTAATTTTTGTAACTAAAATGTCTTAAAAGGTAAAGGGTAAAAGGTTTTCAGTAGATAAAACAAATGTGGAAAAGTAAATGCGTGAAATTCGCACGCGGTGTTTAGCACTGTTTTGTACTGAAATACATTATTAAAGCAATTTAACTCGTGTGACAAAACCATTTTATTTTGTGTGCCTTTGAATCCTTCGTAGGATTCCAACAACAAGATTCAATTCAACTGTACCTGTAGTAAAACCGTACTGTGGTTGGTTATTGCAAAATTATAATATATTTCTATAACATAATTCCCTATTCTACTCTTTAAACAACTATTAACCTTCGAAACATCTCAATCGAATAATAAACAAGCAGGACTTAAATAACTGTCTGTAAAAACAAATCAAGTCTGAAAATTTTGTAACATAATTTTATGCAAAAACTTAGCATTGCCATCTATTATGGCAATGTTCCCAGCTTTTTGGCAACTTTGGCAACCACCATGGGGCTTATAGATTAGTTTTTATTTTACTTTTTATTATTATCTAAACAAGCAGGACTTAAATAACTGTCTGTAAAAACAAATCAAGTCTGAAAATTTTGTAACATAATTTTATGCAAAAAGTTAGCATTGCCATCTATTATGGCAATGTTCCCAGCTTTTTGGCAACTTTCCCCCCCACCACGGGACTTATAGATTAGTTTTTATTTTACTTTTTATTATTATCTTTTTTATTAATACGTTGGCAAATGAGCAGGCGGCTCACCTGATGGTACTCGTAAGTGATCCACGGACATTCGCAACCAGAGGTCTTGAGGATGCATTGCCGGCCTTTGAGGAAGGAATAGGCTTTCTTCTAGGTTATTTCTTTCAATATTCGTATCATCATCAGCCTGTAACCGTCCACTGCTGGACATATGCCTCTCCAAAAGCGCGGCACTGAGCCCGATCTTCGGCTCTGCTCATCCAGTGACTGCTACTTTGCACAGATTGTCGCTCCATCTGGCTAAAGGGCGTCTCACGCTACGCTTGCCGACACGTGGTCTCCATTCGAGAACCCGTCTATTCCATCGGTTATCGGTTCTACGACTGATGTGACCAGCTAATATACAAATATTGGATTCGTATATATCATTTTATTTGAGGCTCTATACATTATTCCCAATCGGAACATAAATCTCTCACGATGCATACCCAAAACAAAACATTGGTTAATAATTATGTATTTATTCGCCGCGCATCCATGAGAGAAGGATACGTGACGCCGGTTTCTGCTTGCGTTCCGCAGAGGTTAACAATGTTAGCATGTATTTTCGAGAAGTTGAACGATCGGAGTTAAAGCAAAAATGTTCCCAATGTTCCCAGGACCTGGTGAGTGGCTTAGAATTTAAATGAAAGTTTTGGAAATAATTAAATAATATGATTAATTCAGTTGTACTCAAATGTATAGGTATACATGTCAAAGTTGAAATAGTTTTTTCCGATATTCTTATGAAACGCTACTAAGTAAAAACAAAAACATGTAATTTAATTAATTTACACACGTGACTTATCAGACAATTATATCAATTGACATTCTTAATAATTAAATCTAATAAATTAGTTTGTATCCAGTTCGATATTAAATAAAGTTACGGATCCCATTTATTAGTAATTAAAAATAAAATAAAATAATAATAATAATAACTATCTAATCTATAAGCCCCATGGTGGAGGGAAAAGGGGCCAAAACGCTGGCGGCATTGCCACGCTGGATGGCAATGCTAAGTTTTTGCCAAAAATAGGCGCCAGCATTTCGGTCACCCGACGCCTCAAACAAACGTTTCGCCAGATCCCTAAACAAGTTGAGAGCGGACGGCCCCCATGGGCCTAAAGTTTTTACTTACCCCAAACGGCACAAACATGTACATTCTGTCTAAATACACATATTTATGACGTTTGAGGTCTTCCGCTTTAGACGCGGCAGCGCCAGCCCGATCAATCGTCCCAGGGAGATGAGACGACGCCAGTGTGTCCACACATGTAGCATCCCAAACCAGGGGCTGTCCCATCTTCCACGGGACGATAGTCATCCCATCTGGTCTCTTGCCGTCATCCCGCATCAATCCGTTCGGTTCCAAAACTGACGGGACTCCAGCACTGACAAATGCCCGACGGATGATATCATTCAAGCTGGCGTGCCGCGGTATGCGCCCCGCGCTCTTTACGCATGAGAGAGCGTGGTGGCCGAACCGATCCACCATTTCACCGCAGACACAACGGTGAGGGACCTGGCAAGGGGCACCTACTCGTAGGGATACGGCTATTCGGAAAGTATTGTTGTATTATTGTTTGTATTATTTTTAATTACTGCCTGTTTTATTATTTTTGCGTAGATTTTAGGAGCACATAAGTATTATTCTTGTACATTTGCACGCCGTTTAGGCAGACTTTTGTTGGAATCTTTTATATGCTGCTTTAACAACTCCGCAATATTGTACCCAAAACTGTAGCAAATAAATATTCATTCATTCATTAATTAATATTTTCATTAATTCAATAGAAACTCGATCGAATAGTATATTATAGAAGTGGGGAAAGGCTGTCATTGCAAAGAGTTCCGACAAATGTCTACAAGTTGCAATGATGGTTCCGCACGTGTACTGAATGACTATTTTTAATACAGTTGCGAAAAAATGAAGCATTATAATAAAATAAACTCGCAAAGAAAAGTTCTGGAAAATGGCGCCAAGCGTAGAATATAAGGAGAGATTTTTTTCTTTACCCATTCTGGTAGGCAAAGGGAACTATGCCCATACAGCCAAGTCTTCAGTAGAATTTTTTTATTGATATGAAATGAAAATGAAATTTTATGAGATGAAATGAAATGAAACCTAACCGAACTCATTCAATCAAATCATAAAATCTGATATTGAAACAAATTAGTAGCTTCTTTTTAGAAATATACGTATTTGCATGAATCATAAAAACTTCTATGATTTTTTTTAGTAAAAACTTCATGGTTGGTTTTTCTTTTTAATAGACATTATTTTGACAGTTGGGAAAGAGAACGCACGAGTTTCCCGAGAAAGGTAAAAAAAGCACCAGTATGTAATAGCCCACATCCCGAACGCTATACGTCCCTGCAATACGCCACTTTTTGAGCAACTGTATTAAAAATACTTTTAATTTAAGTGACGCCACTAAACAATAACTTTAATAAAAAATAAAGTTCTCAGGAACTTGGTGTTTAACTTGTCTTTGGTTATCTATTAATCAATGCTTTTTCTTTATTTCGTACTTTAGCCGTTCTGACTTTTGGAAATATTGACGCATCGACAATTTATCAGTTTACCAATATCAATCTTTGTAATTTTAATGTTTGGATGTGACGTGAACGAGGTAGGTATAATGGCATTCTGGCTCATCCCCAATCAGAGGAAGCTATATAGAATGCTATACAAAATAGTATAAATAGCCATTAAGCGTAGATAGTAAGCTGTCCGAGTGTGACTGTGAGATCGGCGTGATCATGTCTGATCGAACCTATCTTTTATTATGCAAAGATACACTAGGTACTATTGACACTAGGGCCTTTAAGTGCTCATAGTAAGGTCCCTGAGCTAAATAACTTTATGACCAAATTACTGTGTTGACTTTTTGACGATTGGAACTAAAGTTACACGGAATTGAAATGACTGTACGAGTATGTACAGCACCACGTTAACGACACGTTACGTGCTATTCGTGCTAGGCGCCATGATCTTTCTATTCTTACTATACAATCTTTCTATACTTTTATATATATATAATTTTATATATATTATAATACTTTTCTTAAGCGATAAAGAGCTTTTCTCGAAATAACAGTTTATGCTATTGTACCAGAACATATTATCATTTTTAATTTTATAGAGACTTACACATCCTTCGTACGGGATTCAAACCCTACTTATATATTACCTGAATATGTAATGTTCTATATATTATAATTCTATATACGTTTGTAATCTAAAATGGTATACATAATTATAATTTGAATGCTATTCTGTAATATGTTTGTAGGATTATTTAGACTCGCTTACTCTCGCGGCTCTACTCGATTGCAAAGTCACAATTCCACAGCAACATTTTCCCATATTTTCCGGGCTTAAATTATCCTATTTCGTTTTCCGGGACACAGGCTATCTGCCAAGTTGCATAAAAATCGGTCCAGTAAATAAGAGAAAGAAACGCTTATCATCATTACTCATTACCAGTTATTCCTGAAAATATTAATATGTAACGTCTATACTTATGTATACTATTAAATATTCTCAGTAACATAACCATGAAGTTTCTAAAAACTACAATAACTTACAGTTAAATTACGACCACAGAATATAAAATACTGATTATAGAAACGTTCACTGCAGCTGCATACTGAATGTATAAAGATATTCACATACATAAATTCAATGTTATCACTGTTGTCAGAGGAACGCATATAGAATAATAAATCTTATGAGTGCCCAAGTCACCTTTCTAAGACGATATAACAGAATATAATAATATACATTTTTTTAAACTATCAAGTAACCAGATTTGTAAGTCTGGCATCATGCTAGGACGACGCCTGCCCATATCAATTGCAGTACCATCCAGAGGGCCGATTCCACTAACTAAATTGCAATTGAACCGTAGCTGAGTTTCGGGACACCCGATATAGTGCTAACTTCATCGATCTTCAACAGGGCACTCATATCTTACGTCGATGTCTGTACGTTCACGCATAACTTAAAAACTAACGCACGTATTTCGATCAAATTTGGTATATAAATAGAAGAGAGCCCGGAGCTCCCAACGATACACTTTATATCTTGATCTATCATAAATCCAATATGGCAGCTTTTTTTTTTATATGGGACAACATCCACACAAAGGTCTTCAGGTCCCAAACTAGGCAAAGCCTGTACTATGGTAACCTGATTACTGATATACATACTTAAATACATATACACACACATATATACACAGCTTTGATCATATAAAACTGGGGTCTCGATTGAATGGTTGGCGCAATAACTTCTATGTTGCGGCTACAAACCTACGCTAGACCTTTTTTTTTTTTTTTTGTCCCGGGGAAATCGTTTATGGATACCACGGGGAGGTTATGTGGGAGTCCGTATACCCACCAAAACCCCGGGGTGTTCCGTCACTGCCGCTTTTGGCGGGAACGCGGGACAGATTTTGCACACGACCGCGAACCCGCCGCGGCTGTCCGTTGCCGGACCCTTCTCTTCGCAGCACGCCAGAACACATGGCGCGCCGCAACTGACGCTAGACCTACGTTAACCTACCTAGACGGACGGACGATACGGAACATACACTACTATTGAGAATTTATGTGACCATTAACCATTATGTAAACCATTGTGTAAACCATTATACTTTTAATAGAGTAAAAACATTTATCTAATAACAAATCAAATAGTTTAATCTTGAATAAGTTGAAGCCATCATCTTCGATTTTATCAGGTAATTTATTATAAAATAGAATTGCCATACACTTTGACTGTTTAGACGTACACGTTGTGGTGGCACGTACAATTTCGTCTTTGCGAATCGGCACGTCACAGTGTTTAAGAAATAAACTAGGGTTTTTACGAATATACTTATTCATAAATATAGAGTGAAGGAACAGGTAGTATTTTTTTGTTTTAAAAAGAGGCACACAACTGTCCAAAAAGTGAGCACCGCATAGCGAGCGTATACATTTTCGTAGTATTCCCATGTTTAGTACTATGAAGTAAAAACAATAGCATGTCTACAAACAAAACTCGTTGAATTCATAGAATGCGTAATATTAAACATTATACAAGGCTAGCAGTAGTTAATGGAAATTAACGGTGCACGTGTAGATTCCTGCTCTAATATTTATGTACGAGAGAATGCACGATGGGAATGATAATGATATAATGGAAGGTCAAAAAACTTTAAAGAAATGTGAAGTTTTTATGTACATTTTAATGTCACGCGTTATGGTATATATACAGGTGCAGGGACAGAATACTAAATTGAATGCTAGTTATTCGTCAGCCAGCTAAAACGGTATTTGATAATGTTAACGTCTCTATACATTCTTTATCTCATCTCTGTAGGTATCACATAAAGGGCTCGACTTTTAAATCGCTGAAAACTTTTCAAACAAAAAACAACGAGCGATCGTGTTTTTCCACAATTTTCGAGGACCGTATTATCTGATAAACATTTTAGATTTTGAGTAAGATTGGTAGAATAGTAATTTGACTACCATTAAAGCCCTGACGTCAATCCGATTTGATCATTTCTTAATTATAATGTTTTACTGTGGGAATCGCTGATTCTAATTATGTTGTATATGACGTATAAGATATAATATAGGAAAGATACCAAAACACCAAATAATGACTATCCCAAAGAACACAGCTATAAAATGTTTAGTAAATACCTACCACAACTAACTATTAAAATTTTAGTAAAGTTTGGTTGGGGATAAGCCGATTACTATACATTGCTCAAAAATGTAAAGATCACTATTGAAATAGCCAAATTACAGAATCGACAATATACTTCTTCTGCAATACAGTATCACAAATCAAATTCTTTATTTTTTATTCCAATAAATAAAATCTATGGAAGACACGCGTTAGCTTCATTGCAGCGAATTATTTACACTACCATCACTATTTTAAATCACGGTAAAATGAACCTACAGTGAATTTATATGTTTATTTGTAATTCATTTAATTTCCACATTTTAAAGGTAGTTGTTCGCAGTAGTTCAGTTCCATTCGTAAACATATTATTATGTAGAGTCGACTACTAACAGCTTATAGACAACGGGTCTCACTTTCCACACCTTATTTTCACCCACTGTCCCATAGAAAAGGTTTTTCTTGTCCTCTTTCAAACAAGTAACATGTCATTGTTCGTTGTAGGTAAAATATGTTTCAAGTCGTAAGTTATTTTCTCGCCATTACCGCTATCGCAAACGAGAAATAAACTATGGGGTCGGGTCTTGAATCGAGTCGCCTGAATTTGAGGATTCTGCTACTGTGGAATGGTCAAGGGGCTTTGTCTTGACCCTCCCAATTCCATTTTGGCTGCCGGAGTTACGCGAAAGTATTTTAAATTAATATTTAAAGTTTCTGTAATTTCACACGAAAAACATGCGGATGCGTGAAACGGAACGCAATATCAGGAAATATTGCATAAATTTGAACGTCTGCTATGTTTATGTTCGTGAAACGAAACGTTTTGATCGCTATTTTTGAGGTTTGTGATTTAACTATGTTTACAAAATAAAATAAATACTCCTACATAGTTTTGTGAAAACTATTTTCCTCCTTTACCCACCCAGAGACCAACTCAGACCGGTTAGGTTGAAAGTAGTCAGAAAACCGACACAGAGCACCCCGTCTCCACCTATTCTTGTGGCTACTACCCCTAGAGTGTTTATAAATAATGCGGGAGCCAGAAGCTCAAGGGAGGTCCTGAACGTCGTTTCGCTACGGAGGACGCCGGCTCGCTTCGCTCGCCAGCTCCCCCCTTCGCTCAACTCGACTTCATGCGGCGAAGCAACGTTCAGGGGCGACTGCTAGAGCTTCTGGCGGGAGCCCACCCGGAGTCCAAGTCAGACCGGTTAGGTCGAAATTAGTGACAAATCCAACTCTGACCCCCCCCCTCTCTCTCCCCCCCCCTAAATTTAGGTGTAAAAGTGTTAGTAGAGTAGACAAAATTCTCTTTGATATTAAATTTAAAAAAAAACTACGCGGTTCCGGCAGGGGGAAATGGTAGGGGGGGTTCCCTGCCCCCAACCCCCCTCTTACCCACTCCCCCTCCCCCAAAGTTAAGTGTAAAAGTGTTTAAATAGAGTAGAAAATTGATCTTTGATATTAAATTTTAAAAAAACTACGCGATTCCGGCAGGGAAAAATGGTGGGGGAGGGTTCCCATCCCTCCCCCACCATTGCGTCACCTGGGGCCCTACTCCCAACTCTTAAAGTAGTTATATTTCAACCTTACCATTAAATTTGATACCACTACGTCAATATAGCAAGCCTAAAATAATCATGGATTGCAATAGACGTTTTGATGACGTATTATCAAAATTGTTTACCCAATTCGCGTACTTTGACGTGACTTTTTAAGTTTCATTGTTCCAATGCTAAAGTTTTGATGGAGGAGGAGGCCTTTATCCTAAGAGGGGTAGCAATTAAAATTCAAAATAAATAAAAATAATATAATCACTTCAATATAAAAAAAAAACTGTGTTATTAATCGCATTTTTGAAATTAATACACATTTTGATGAATAAACAGGTTTTATCATTATTATTAATATTGTTAACTATTTCGTGTCGGTGGGAGTACGATAGTAAGTATGATTATTAAAAACATAAAAAAAACGCTACTGATTTATGATAGTTTCGTAAAAAGTGGGAGTACCTAGGCTCCCTGTTACATTCGGTTCAGTCAGTGTTCAGTCTCCATTATAGATCTACTTTCGACCGCATCATCACTGACCATCAAGTGAGATAGTCAAACAATAGACTATCAAGTATAAAAAAACAGGATGTAAATCGAATCCCTTCTTATTGTTATTGGGGGCCCTAAGTGCAGCACTGACGTCCCGCTTGGGGTGTATTGTGCATTTCCCTTGCCAGCCTTTACCCGAGCCATCCCAACTCCTTTATACATATAACGGAGTATGACCCTGGGTCGCTGGCACAACTTCTCCAGTGACATTTGAGGTGTTAACACTAATGATGATTTATTTCGTGTTGATTAAATCCCTTTTGCAATGTGGTTTAAAACGGGACCATGCGAAACGAAACAATAGACATTCGTATGAGAGACACCATGTACAGACGACTCATTTCGGGAGTCATTAAAACAGAATAATATGTATACAAAAGTGTTCTCATAGACATAATTGGCGTTGTGCCGTCTCGCAATCACGAATGTCCTAGAAAACCAGTGACCGTGCCCGATGCTCGGGTTTCATTCGCACAAATATTTTAATAACTATCATTTTTGCTCCTCTACTTTGTGTTTGACACAGGAATCAGCTGTCACAGTGTCTAGATTTTTACTGCTGTGTCACAGAACACTTAATATAATTACCGAGCAATACCTGTTTTCTCGATGTAGGCATTCAGTTCACCAAATGTATTACTATCTCAGCATTCCCCGCAACCAATACTAAGAGGTAGAAAAAAGTCATTCATTTTATTATGGACGCGTTATATGTCCCTCTCAATAGTATACTAAGTAGTATAATATTGATCAACTAGCCAACCTCTTCCTGGCTTCCTTCGCCTCACTGGATAAGGGATTTTATATTTTGCGTGCAACCTTAAATCTGTTTCAATAATAATGTTGTCTAAGCTATCTGCCAGTGAAAGGCCCATCGAATCGGACCAGACGTTTTGATGTTTAGTTGGAACAAACAGAGAAGGAGACAGATAGACAGACATAAGTAAAAATTTTGCTATATAAGCACCGTATAAACTTTAACTTTACTACAAAGAAAAATTTATATTATATTATATAAGTTAGTAAATTTATATTATATAAGTTATATTAGACATTAGAATCAGACACGACCGACAGCCATGTTAGGTGACATTTTTGTACTACTAAGTGTTACCTAACTGGCTTAGGTGTTACCTAAAATGTTGGTGAAAACGGGCATAAGTGTTACCTAACAGTCTTAGGTGTTACCTAAAATGTTGGTGAAAACGGGCATAAGTGTTACCTAACAGTCTTAGGTGTTACCTAAAATGTTGGTGAAAACGGGCATCAGGGCCTTACTTATAAATGCTGCTTAACTTTAAATGATCTCCGTACCAAGTGACGTTATTTAAATTTAAGCAGCGTTTATAGGTAAGGCCGTTAAAGTTTATTTATTATTATCTGATTGTTGAATTTATATTAGTGTAAGAAGATACGCATTATAAATTAGCAGTGATTATTTACGGAGATAGACGCATTAGGTACACTAATAATCTATACTAATATTAAAAGAGGAAAGATTTGTATGTATGTTTGTAACGAATTGGCTCAAAAATTACTGGACCGATTTAATAAATTCTTTCACTATTGAAAAGCTACATTCACCCTGAGTAACATAGGCTATATAAGATTCATCATTATCATCATCATCCATCACGGCGCGGGTGAAACTGCGGAGACCAGCTAGTCTTTATATATAAAACAAAGTTGTGTTAGTTACACCATTTATAACTCAAGAGCATCGGGACCAATATTAATTATTTTTGTGATTTTTCATTTGTCATATCTCTGAGAAGGCCATAGGATACTTTTCATCGTTATCATCCATCACATGGGAAAGTATGCGAGTTTATTAGGGAGTGAATGAATGAGTGTTACTTCTTCACGTTGACGGATTTGGATGAAATTTAGATTGGAGCTAGCTTATACCTATACCAGGATTAACACATAGTAGTTCAGCCGATTTGACGCGTGAGAAGTTCCTGATGGATTGCAATAACCATATTTCACGCAGACGAAGCTGCAGCCAAACAAGTTTATATATACTAATATTATAAAGAGGGAAGATTTGTATGTAAGTATGTTTGTAACGAATTGGCTCAAAAAGCACTGGATCAATGTCAAAAAATCTTTCTCCATATTGAATGCTACATTCACCCTGAATAGGCTATATAAGATTCATCATCATCATCCATCACCGCGCGGGCGAAACCGCGAAGTACAGCTACTTATAAACATAAGATGGAAAGCAATCTTGACCTTCTTCCTAAAGTAGGTAACAAATAAAGAACAATGTTCGCATCTTCACCACAAACATTCCACAGTACGTCACAAGAAAGGGACCGGACGTGGGAAGGGCAAATAGAGAGCTTCGTGGATAAACATCACTTGTTAACCTGCACGAAACAGGTGTCGGCAACGTTAGCCTTTACAAGACAGGTAACATGGAGATATAGTTGCTTTAGAGATGGATTTTTTCACTGTAGTATAATTACCTAACCTAAAACTAATTGTGATAACTATTTTTCGTGTGAAAGTGAAAATAAACGAGTTATTCAATAAACAAAAATTTACCCTTAAAATCAAGATGGCGGATGACGCAACGAATCGATTACCAAGCAAAACAAAATTTAGACTACCAGTGAGTTTCCCCAATGAATTCCAAAGGAAAAATGACTACTTCAGTACTTACATTTTTTTCCAGGTTTGCCCCTTTTTTGAGCTACTTTGACTGGGGTATGGCATTTCAAATTAGCGTTAAGTAGCTGCGCCCTACGGTTTACTCTTTGCATTATCTTCTGATAATGAAAAATAAGATATAGAACTAGTGGTTCTGTGAGAACAGTAGACTTCGCGATTCCTTAACCATGCAATAATCTACAAATTGCCATTTCCCCTGTCTTAGTTGAAATCCGTTCACCCGTTCCCCTTTCCCCCTCCACTCCCACCTTTGGATTCAATAAATAACGCTAGTCAACTTCTCCCCTTTTACCCGCCGTTTTCCCACCAACCAAAAATTACGATGGACAAAAAAATTTTAAGAAATCAAGGAACTTGTGTGCAGATTCGAAAAATTGGTTGTAAAATTCGACATACGCGAGAACCGGCAGACTACAGCATTTTATGGCCTATCTCCAAACTGAGACTGTGATTTTATTAAATAAATCGGTGACGAGGCTAGCTTTAATGCAAGCCTCACGCTTGCCTATAAAAGTAGTAGTAGTAGCCCTGTAGCGTAACTCCTGTATATAACTTGCCCTTTTTTTTTAGGAATGTTGCCGTTCAAACACAGTAATGTTTGCACACAACTGCTTCACGGTTTAAGGAGTTTTGCAGAGAGACTTTTGTACTTGGAGTTTGAAAACAAAAACAAGACAGCTGATTGTGTTTAGCCATTGTCAGGTGGAGTCGGTCAAGGAACTCGAACTTCGATTGAAGACATTCCACTAATCCATTATTTTACTTGTGCAATATTTGTAATTCGACTGAACCGAGAAAATTTTATTTTATTATACAATATCAATTAACTCAATTGAAAATGCTATTAGTTATTTAGATTTGGTCATTTAATTGGTTATGTCATTTAATGTTATTAGAAAACGGTACAATCATGAGGTCCACCTGGTGTTAGCGGTAACCTCTGCCTGTAACAGATGCATTCCGTCACAAGCTACGAACTGCACTGCGCCCGTAACCCTGATACATTAAGTTGTTCCATTGCCTGTAATTTCTGCACCCATACCCTTCCAACAAGAACATCCCCGGACGAACTCATTCAGAACGCGTCCTACTGCTCCTATGTGTTACACGCTATATATACTTAGTTTATGATCTGTTTTACTTTTTCTATCGACTTCCAAAAAAAGGAGGAGGTACTCACTTCGACTGTATTTTTTATGTTTGGTACCTCATAACTTTCGATTGGGTGAACCGATTCTCAAAATTATTGTTTGAAAGCTGGTGCTTCCCCTGTGGTCCCATTTAAACTTCACCAAATTCGGTCTACGAAGAAATAATTATTTCTTCGTAGAATTCGGTCTAGTAGTTTTTGAGTTACACTCCAATAACTGAATAGAATGGAAGTCGGTATTAAATTTTCCAAATTGTATTTGTCTTAATACTTCTGTCAGGAAGTAATAATTTCAGTAGTCAGCTCATATCAGTAACTAAATAAGGTTGTGCACACACTCGATCTCGCGTATTACAGCAGCCAGTAACCAGCATATCGGGTGTCCACCGCACCCGCAGAATATTGCGCAAGAGTGCACTCTCCGAGTCATATGACAAGGTGATTGACACTTGTGGGAAACATACCTTAATGTCTTAGAGCTTACAGTGAATGATGAGTCTACTGCACACCACCAAAAAGACTTATTGAATTATGTCATAATTTAGAAGTAAACCCACCCTTGCCGGCCGGTTCAGAGGCCGTAGCACAAACAATATGCGGAATAATATTCGTATGGGAAACGTCAACGTGTCAAACTTCGGCGCACAAACTATGTGTTATCTGCGTCACAATTGCCCTAGTTACATGACAGTGTGTACTGTTTACTTCTGGCCCAAGCAGGAACATTTGCTAAAGTGTAACGTTATCGTATCGTTGACGTATTCAGTACAAACTATGAGTTGTCTGTGCCACTATTGTACTAGATAAATGACAGTTTGTACTGTAAACGTCAGCGATACGTAAACGTTACACTTTAGCAAATGTTCGTGCTCGGGCCACTGTGGTTACGTTACACTTACACAGTTATTCGTGCTCACAGGAAAGTGAAGGCTATTAATGTAATATTTAGAAAAAAAACAATATCATTGGGTTGCCATAAATAAATCTGAATGTTAGTTCACCGCGATGCCACGGCGGTTCTCTGTTTGCACAGACTGTTTCATACGTATCCGTTGGTAACAACTGAATAGGTATTTTTAATGCAAAGCTTTTGTCAAAGTCGTTACTTGCATTAAAGACTAAACATATGTACTTACTTAACATTTAAAGTAGCTAGAGTAATCTTCAGGGATACATATGAGTATTATATGGAGGAGGGGGGATATAGAACACGTAGGGTGACAGGAGGTGAGCACGTATTCAGTAAAATGTACATCATCATCATCTTGACCGTAGGACGTCCACTGCTGGACATATGCCTCCCCCATAATTTGCCAAAAGGACCGGTTGGAAGCGGCCTACATCCAACGTCGTCCTGCGACCTTTATCACGTCGTCTGTCCACCGTGTCGGTGGACGACCTACGCTGCGCTTTCCGGTCCGTGGTCTCCATGCCAGAACCCTCCAGCCCCATCGGCCATCCGTTCTGCGTGCTATGTGCCCTGCCCACTGGCACTTCAACTGGCTAATCTTCTGGGCTATGTCGGTGACTTTCGTTCTAATTTAAATATAATTAAAAATAAAATTGCCGAACATGTGCCTTGGGTCCAGATTACGCATCGCTTTGTCGGCTCTCCATTGTACCACCTAGTAAAAACTAAAATAATTACTAATAACGTCTGCCCGATCTTCTAAGAACTCAATAGCTGCCTATTAATTTGCGTGCCCTATCATTAAGAGATACCCATCACATTGAAAACACATTTTCTCGGAAAATACAGACAATACACGCGGAAACGTTTAATTCAAGCAGCTTTTTACAACTTTAGAATAGTAGGTATTGTTATAATTATGCAAGTGTGGGACTAAGTGTCGCGCATTGTTTAAATCTATTGAACCCTAGGCAAAGGCTCCCTGAATTTCACACTTCAACGCCAAAAAATTGTGATATAACTTGTCGAAGTCGGTACCATGCGCACAATATTGTGATAATCAGTACCTACTTTTGAACAATCATGGTACCCGATTTCAACAAGTTTCCATTAAAGGGTAATTTTTTTCTATTTTTAGTGACACTCGCTACTTATAGGATCGATTGTCAATGATGATATTATGATAAATCAACACTGCATGTGCTATAATTTTCCAGCGCAAGTGTCGCTAAATTGCTGCCCAAAACCAAAGATCCGTAAAACGATGACTTTCGTCGCAGTGCAAGTACCGTAATTGTCGTTAAGACGCGGTCCAACCCCAATTTTAAAATAATTTAAGATGCTTTACGTAAGGTTGAAAATCGCTTGTTAGATTGGACGATGTAATGCGAAAATGCGGTAATTTTGTTCGTTTTCTTTATATCTTTCGATATATACTAACACAATTGAAAAAACTGCTGGTTATAACTTTAGTACTATATGTTGGCCTATGTATTACCTAAAAAATAATATAGTGTTATCGCTGAAAATTCTGAGAGTTTGGACGTGAAAGTTTATTTTTATGCACCTATTCAGGATTTTTTTCTGCAGAGAGCGAGTAATATTTATGAATTCTGTTCGGTTATTACTCTTTGCCTGTTCCTTTTCTAACCTAAGTTTTTTTTTCATAGATTATTATCGAACTAAAGATTCTGCTTTTTACTCTTATCAGGGTACGACCGCGCCTTAAATTTGTCGAATCGCTAAGATCGATAAATTTAAAGAATCGTATCGGCACGGTAATATTACGCACGGGTTATTACGGGTCCTAGCAAGTTTGGAAGTCATATCGACTACTTATACGATCGTCAAATTGTATACAGTATACCTACGTCGATTATTACGACTTGTTTGCATTCCACAATGCGTCCTTCTATCATTTGAAAATTTCTACGAGCATTTTGCTCTTCGACCATCAAAAGAAGGCCGAAGTCTATTTTTTTATTGAATAGGTTACTATGGGCCTACTAGTTGCGCCCCGCGGTTATACCCGCATGGTGATGGATGATGACGATTTTGATGAAAATTATATGTGTTAATTCAGCGCCCCATCTACCTCCATGCCAAATCTCATCAAAATTGGACCAGCCGTTTGAGCGTAAGAGAATTACAAACATTCATTCATCCATAAATACAAACTTTCGCGTTTATAATATTAGTAATAGATAACAACAAACGCAACTAAACAATATCCCCATTCCCACCGCCTGTCGATAAGCTATAAAGAGGTCTTTTTCAAAGCTGACAAAACAATAATTAAAATCGATTAAATAGACGATCTCAAACGTAATTTAACAGTTCCATGCTAGGGTTACCGCTATAATCGTAAAAATTTATCAAATTTGTCTACCGATCGCGTAATTTTGTTACTTACTTGCAATGATTGACAAAAGATCGATATAGCCAGTTTTTTCGAAGTAAGACGAATTCAAGATACAAATTTATCGATCGGTAAGTTCGGTTCTTGCACTGCAGCTTCGACATAATCATCGTTACTGACACAAATTTGAAAAAATAGAGTGCATAGTTAGGAGTTTAAAAAAACTTATATTACCATTGTGAAATAAAATAAAAAAATAGAACTTCGAAAAATTATTGTGTTTACAGACGCACGCTTGTTCCTATCACCGCAAGTGCTGCAACCTCTCAAATACCTAAACATAAAAAGTGTGACAAGTGATATCATAGTTGATACCACCTATAACACTTTCGGGTGTCAGAAATGTAAATTAGTTACTAATTAATATAACATCATATAAAATATATGACATAATACAGTAGTCGGTGTAGATACGTGATACTATGATAAAAAGACCACCGAATGTGGTCGAAAATATAGTCGGAGCTATCCGATAAATATTACGTGAGTAATCCCGTATTTTTTAATTCATAATGATAACATAACGTAACAATGAATGTTTATATGATTTTTAAAGCTCTAACGCCTGCTTAGCGAGACCAAACTTCGCAATTTTAGAAAGAAAAAAAAAAGGTCTCGGTGGCCTAGTGGTCATGGCGTCTGACACGGATTGTTGGAAGACGTGGGTTCGATTCCTGACAGAGGATGTGTATTTTTTTCTCTAAAATTGCAAAGTAACAATGAATACTTGACAACATAGATAATTAATCATTGGTATTTTGCGATTTTGTATATATTTAGAGTATATAATTATAGGTAATATAGATTATTTAATTCTATGAAATAAATGTTTTTAATTATTTTTTTAATTACTTTGTAAACTTCAGATAATTTTTTGATTCAGGCGTTACTTTGCGGAAATCCATTATCAAAAAACGATATTAAAAAATATTTAGTCACACTTCCGCTGAAAAGAAAACAATGATTTTGGCCTATTTGGGGGCGTGCACCACCCTCCCTCCCGCATAAAATGCTAATAGGAAGAATACAAAATAAAAAACAAGAAACCCCAAATCAACCAAAACCGATTCGACACGTGTTTCGCCTCTACACGAGGCATCCTCAGGAGATGTTGACTCGTCGAGCGCTAGACGTGTCACTAAATATTTTTTAATATCGTTCGTTGTAAACTTGTATATAACAATGTTATCTACAATGAAGATAAATACTAATTTATCACATTATACTAATCCATACTTATAAAATTGCACGAAAATTAAGTTATGTACGTTATTAAAACATTGAATAGTAAACCGATTTCATGCAGCTCTATTAATATTAATGTCTACATCTCCATAGCCTTGTACCGCTTTGCAGTGTCGGCTCTCCGTCGTATTCTATTTCAATAGATTTTCCTGAAAACCTTCGCCGCCTTTGTAAACTAATACACAATATGATCTTTGCACATTATGTTCATAGTTTATTTTGCCGTCGCATTCGTTTTACTTAACTGTGGGTGAAGCGCTCGTAGCGGAGCTCGATCTGATCTCGAACTTGTTGATCTAAACCGATCAACAAGTTAAGCAACACTTACTGCGGTCAGGACTTGGATGGGTGTGTGCTAGTGGCATTATTCAACTGAGCGCTTCCATGCTTCGGGGGGCACGTTAAGCCGTCGGTCCCGGTTGTTTGTCTTGGGACAACAGTCGTTGTCCCAAGACAAACAACCGTCACATTTTAATGGTCCTTCGAAAGCGCCGGATGTCTGCAGCCAGTATTTGAAGACGAGAAACAAACAAGGATATACCGAACACGCTCATGTAATCCAAGTTCATGCTGAGCTACACTTCGGGAAATAACGAGAAAATCTCTACAGCGGCGTGTGTGGAACGGAAAACGGCAGATCAGAACGAGGGACTACCGAACGCGTCCCCACGATCTGCCAATATGTCTTGGGACAACAGTCTTTAGGCTATGTCGAACGCCTTCGGGCGGCCTGACCTATCCACCAATCCGCACTGAGCCCGCGTGGTGGATTATGGCCCAACTCCTCTCTCAGAGAGGAAGGCTCGAGTCCCAGCAGTGGGAACAAAATTGGCTGATTATGATTATGAACTGAGGATCATCGTTATATTCCGCTGACAGTTGCATATAGAAATATAGTAAAATTTCCGCTTTTAGAAAAGTACCTGGATGAGCGAGCTTTGCTCGTAAGTAAACAATTGGTTTTCTTATCTAACCTCAAACCAAACACTCATTGGCTTAGTGTTGCTTAACAGCGCCATCTATTGTCAAGTAGCTTTATTTTTGTAGCAGTTTTCCATTACCTGAAAACACGGATAAAACCACGTTTTCTAAAAATGAAACCTAGCTAGATCGATTTATCACTCCCGAAACCCCTTGCGTACTAAATTTGAGGGTCGGCTGATGGAAACCGAAGATTTATTTATTTATTTAGCCATTTGCAACATCTTAACAGTATACTACCAAAGCGATGCTACAAGTAATTACATATATACAATCTTAATTTAAATAACAATAATAATAATATTAGATATAAAACTTTAAAGTTTACAATTAATGAATTTTTATACAAACACTTTCTTCTTAAGAGCATACATTTATATTTTCAATGCACTTTTGAGCCCTTTCTGTGAATTTCGCCAAGCTACATGCAAAAATATCAACATGGAATTGAAAAAAAAAAAAAAACAAAGAGGGAATCAAGAAGCGATTACCATTAGTGCAGCCGTAAGCTGCGCTATGCGCCACTCCTATGATGGCCAGAGAGATGCTTTTTCACGCCCCGCTTGAAAGACAAAGTCATAGCTGCAAGGAAATAAGTAGCTACGTCGGCAGAGCATTCCACAATTTACTTTTACGACAGAAGTAGGAACTGCCAAACTTTTTGGTTCATGGTACAAAGTTTTAAACAATGAGAATGAATTTTTTGATGCAATGCTAGGCCGGAATGGTGAGGAAGGAATAAGATTAAAGAGTTCTTCTTCAGAACGCTTAGAGAAGCTATAGTTCTACGTAGGGGTGCTAGGTGTTGGGTGACATCAGTGTCTCCAATAATACGTACAGCGCGACATTGGAGTTCCCAGAGGTGGCAACAATATTCAATACAAGGGCGCACCTCAGTTTTATAGAGTCCTTTCCGAGATTCATTAGTACTTCGAGTAGCTTATAATCTTCTCCAAGGCCATATCTATCTTTATACCAAAATGTCATAAAATATATAAGGTATCCAACGCTAAGATAGCCCAGTGCTTAAGATAGCCCACTCTCTATAAAACGAACTTCCACTAACACAAAAATTATCAGATTCCATGGTAATCTCCGAACACACCCGTACACAAAATGGCAACTTAGAACAATAACGCGCGAGACGCCATTTAGAACTCGCGCGTCAGTTAGGCTTGGACGTCCAAAAAATCGTGTCCGTTATAACAATACTTCGACAAACTTTTTTCCATTTTGACTTTTAAAAGTGCAAATTCTGTTGATTTTTTGAGTGGACTTTAAAGAACAATCTTTCTAGCATCGAGTTTCATGTAAGTAAGTTTAATTTATCTTATCATTGTATATTTTTGTTGTCTTTACCTACATCTGTGAAATATCCCTATGATAGCCCACTCCATAATGACTTATGATGGCCCGGGCCATCTCAGTCATTAATTATTTTTGATGTTGATTGAAGAGCCCACTGTTTTATTTTAATTGTTGTTGTTGTTTATAGATCTCATAGTTACATAGTTAAATGCTTGATAAAGACAGTTCAAAGTATTAAAAAAAACGCTGTTATACTTTTTTATAGGTAAGTTCACAATAAAAAATATCATATTCCTATGAAGGCCCACCTAAAATTATGTTTTAAAACAAATGATCCGAATTCAGCTTTGTTTTCGTTTAATTATAAAAACAGGTTATAAAACTTTACGCCACGGAAAACTGTTTAGTTTTAATTAAACAATTTTTGTTTTGTAACCTTTTTTATATTTGATAAATTTAAGATGGCCCAGCTCTTAATAAATAGTTAATAAATAATACAAGGTCTTCTAACTTAAATTGCTTTAAAATGTTCTTATTTGTTTAAAAATATGAAAAAGTCGTAAATTTAACGTAAATATTGAGATTATTATTGCGGGCCATGATGGGTCGATATGTTTCTAAGATGGCCCACAGTCCATGTTTAATAAAATGTTATTAGTAGCTACGTATTTTACATATAAGAAACAAAGGAACACACTATTGATTTGTCATATATACAAGCTACATCGTGGATTTTATTAAATTCATTAATAACTTATTTTCGACATTTTATACAATTATGTAAAAACACGGGCCATCTTAGCGCAGAAGTCCTTACATAGTCAAACGCAATTGCTTTAATAGTATTATATGAGTAAATTTAAATACTTAGTATATCATACAAATATAAAATTAATCATGAAAAAAACTGTCATTACATTTCATCACCCTTGACCCTTGACCGAACCTGGGACCTCGCACTTCGAAGGTAGGTATGAAGAAGGTACGCATTACGAACTGAGCCAACGGAGCTATCAACGCTATAACTGCGTAACTTAAAAACAAGTATGTATTTAAATTGCACCGAGAATAATAATCCTTCTAAGTTACCCATGTAACCTTTCAATCGAACAAGTAGGCTTGACCGGTATCCGCGATTAGCATGAAGTTGTCACGTTTAAAGGAACTTAATGAAGCTAATCACATGCTTCGTGAGTTCGTTTTAAAGTGGACATCACTTTGCTGATTAGGCAGACAGGTCGACACACTTTCAAATTATTTGAATAAGGTATATAAATAACGCAATTTAGGAATACAACTAGTACCTTGTTCTGTGAACAGCAGACCTCGCGAGCACAGTCTTATCAGTGGTAATTTTTCGCTGTCTTAACTTTCATCTTATGACGGTATCAAATGTTCTTGCGCAATGTTACCAGAATCGTCCAGTTTTTAAACTTCACAACCTTAAATCTCGGCAACTACTTGACCAATTATGCTCATATTCGAAATTCCTCTTTAACCTAATGTGTGTACCAAGTTTGATCAAAATCGGTCTGTAAATAACGCCGCAGTAAACTTCCCCGTTTTTTACGTGCACAAGGTAAAAAGGGGGAAGTTTACTGCAGCGAGTCCTGTACGAAAGACCAACATACAACCTACAGAAAAGTACAGAAGACTATGCAATCTTCGTTACTTACCTAATACTCCATTGTTCACTATACCTAGATATAACAATAATTATGGGAGAAGGGTTCAGACATGCTTTTTACCTATACTATTAAATACCTTACCAAGAACAATAACAGAAAAAATAAAATATAAAAAATCTAAAATAGTCAATAACACATTGAAAAGATTTTTCATACTCGAAAAATACAAGTAATTTAATCTATGTGTTTTGGAGGTCTGGATTATTTTCTTAAGTAAGCACTTAAGTTAGTTGTAATGTACCAAGTTAAATAATAGAGTTAATAATTACATTACAATCTTTAATTATAAGATTTTGGTTAGTCTCTACGATTTCATTTGTAAAATATTTAAGAAATAAACAGTATAATTATTTTTTTTACCGATCAAAACAGCTGAAAGATAAATTTGGCCAAATAAAGCGGAGACGCTTCGCTCGCTCGGTCACAAAACTAAACGCAACATCGCTCCAAAACGCCAAGAAAACGTTAAAGCTTCTCGTGAATATCCAAAAGGAATGACGAACTCTATTCATCAACTACAAAATCACGATAACATGTCGCCGTCTGCAGTGTGCCTAGAGTTCTAAACTCCGTTTACCATACGATTCTCACGGCAACCTACATGGTTACCATCGACACTCATGCTGACGCAAATCTCACATGCTAATGGTGCATCAACAGTCATGTATACTGTTCACTGGAGAATAATTAGCTTTCCTCGATTCAGAGAATGTCTAAACAGTCAGATCGGATGCCATTGATCGTTCTGCGATAGGCAAGGGTTTTTCACACTTGATAAGGTAGTGTTTGATCATCATATCTCTTGATGGACAGTGATGATGCCGTCGACGGTGACACACTGACGGTGACAATGGCGACTGTCAATGACAGCTGCCGGGACGGTTTGCAGTGTCGTGACAAGTTTTTTTATATATGTTTTTTTATGGTATAGGTTGGCAAACGAGCAAGCGGCTCGGACGGCACGGACATCCGCAATACTAGGTCTCGAGAATCCGTTGCTGACATTTGAGGAAGGAAGATAGGAAAGAAGAGATAGAAGGGTTGAGGGTGGAGGGGGAGGGGGAATCGGCCCTCCGGAAACTCCCACAAACCGACTGAAACGCAATAGCAAGCTATGTTACTTCACGTCGGTGTTATGTGGGAGTGTGGAACTTCTCCGGTCGTGCCGGCCCATTCGGCTGTGGGGTTACAGCGTAGCACTACCAGCAAAAAACGTATTGGATTGGATTGAACGGATTGGATTTATTGGTTCATCAAAGTGACTCCTTCTCTCCCCTGATGGAAAGCCGAGATGGAATCAAGGAGCGTTGACCATTAATGCAGCCGTAAGCTGCGTTAATCGCCACCCCTATGATGACCTGAGAGATGCGTTTTTAGGCCCCGCTTGAAAGACCCAGGGTCGTAGCTGCAAAGAAAAACGATCGCCGGCAGAGTACCTATTCCATAATTTAGTTACACGACAGAGGTAGGAACTGCCAAATTTTTAGTTCGTGGTAAGAAATTTTGAACAGTATATGAAATGGCATGCTAGACCGGAACGAAAAGTTCGGGATCGGAATGTTGAGGAAGGATTAATTATTGGATTTAAGAGATCTTTAAAGTTTTCAAAATAGTTATCAATATGCTACTACATATTACAAAAAGAAAAAAAATCTACCTTTTAAATGTATGAGAAATGGACATCCACTTACACACCTATAACTGATATACAGAGGCCGTAGCAAAAACAGCCGTGCGATTCTCTATAAGAGCAAACATCGATGCATCTTTGACAAAATCCGTGAAACAAATGAAGAGATGACAAGAAACGTTGGAAAAGCAACCTAATGTACAAGGGCGATATCTCACAAAGTATTTGACATCGGTGAGTTCGTCGACGAGCTCGTCGATGAATCATTACAGAATCGCACGGCAGTTTGTGAACAAGTATTCGTATCGTTAACGTCAACGTGTCACGCCTCGGCGTACAAACTATTAGTTACCTGTGTCACAGTTGCCCTAGATACATGACAGTTTGTACAGTTTCACGTGAACGACACGTTACGTTACACTTACGCAGTTGTTCGTGCTAGGCACACAGTGCAAGTACGTTCCCGCGCTCACCTTAAGAATGTCCAACCGTTGTGGTTAACGCGACCATATGTTTATTTGGAATAATGCATGATACCTGTTTCTTATCACTAATATTATAAAGGCTTAAAAGTTTGTGAGTGTGTTTGTATGTTTGTTAGTTCTTCACGCTTAAACGGCTGGACCAATTTTGATGTAATTTGGTATGGAGGTAGATGAGGCACTGGATTAAAATATAGGATACTTTTTATCATCGACATCACCCACCAGGGTAACAGTGGGCGCAGCTAGTATGAAATAAATCAAACAATTAAAAAAACACACAATACGTTTGATTGTGTGAGACCAAAGTTCAATAGAAAATTACTAGGAAAATCGACAAACTCAACATACGGTTTAGCGATGCAACAGTCAAAGAACTTGCGAATAAAATAATATTAACTTGTATACGACAATGTCGGGTGAACAACCCCATAAAGTACAAAGTAAAACCTGTCATCAACAGAGAGACAATAAAACAAACAAGAATCCATGGTTATGGTCAGTGCACCGATTGAGAATTCGCATTGTGGCGTTTGGGAAATTGCAAATAACTGCACGTGCCAGAACAACATCTTATTGTTGAGATGAAGTTTAAACAACACATTGTGTGTATAAAATTATAAAAAAAACATACCGGAATGGGATCTATGCATATAAATATCACAACCTTTGATTATATAGATGTATATAATCAATATATAATTATATAATATACAATTATATACATGTATATAATCTTTGATTATATACATGTATATAATCAATATATAATTATATAATATACAATTATATACATGTATATAATCAAAGATCAAAACAATAACACCCGAATATCGAAGAGGTTGAAAGAAAACATTGGTTATATTTATATATTTTTTTATCAATGTTTATTTAGAGACTTTTCTCAACATGGTATGCCAGCCCCA
Organism: Selenia dentaria; assembly: GCA_917880725.1. Lineage (NCBI taxonomy): Eukaryota > Metazoa > Arthropoda > Insecta > Lepidoptera > Geometridae > Selenia > Selenia dentaria. Next base: position 27,677,199 of record OU862893.1, read on the forward strand.
TCGTGCCCTAAACTTAATTAACTACAATTGAGTAAGTTTTTCTTTAAAATATATTCCATAAGGAACTTTCGTTCTAAACCCAAACCCTATTAGGTATATTTATAAATGGATCTACATCTAACTATACTAAAACAATTAAAAATATCTTTTCTGTCTCTTTCATTCCTCGGACATAGGATGAGAAGATGGTAAACATCTTCATGGTTGCCACACAGTTCACATTTTGGTGCAGTTTTGAGAAACGCATACTTGCTACAAGGATAATGACCAGCCTATGCGTACATCATTTCTAGATATTTCAGATATAACAAACCAGGGTACACGAGAAGGCTGACACTGAATCGTTTCATACCAAATTCCTTTTGCCATGCTTCTTTCGTCAAAATTACTAACTTGGGGAATAGCTACAATCATACGAGTCCATTAACAGAAGAAATAAAAATTATACATTGTTTCTTTTAGTTTAAAATGTAGCGTGATTATGTACAATGTGAGAATTATCATGTAACCAAAGACTTTACACGTAGGTAAGTATGACAAATTGATGAGAAAAATGAATACCTATATGTATGAGTGTACATCAACTCAAATCTGCACGTTAATTCGATCAATTCGCTCAATCATCAATCATCTTGACGATTTATTTGACCTTTTTATATGTACGAGTATGAAGTCGATTTGAGTTAATATAGTAAGAATTGCTTGTAGGTTTCCTTTATTGAGCACTTACCCATGGAATTATTACAGGATGTCATTAATATTACCTGAAACAAAATTTTAAAAGTAACATTAGTACACATCTCAAATGAAATAACTTCATTAACAAAGAGTTCTGAAAGACATTTAAAATTTTTCTACGATAAGGTGTTAATTCAACATCCTGCAAATTCAACTTTTTGCAAACTCAACATTTTAGGAATTCAACTTTTTGCAAACTCAACATTGTGCGAATTCAACTTTATGGTTCTAAGCGATGATATTTAGTGCTTAGGTATTCTGTTTACCTACGAAGCTTGGTCTTTACCGACTTCCATACATAGCCAATGTTGACAATTATTATCAAAAACACTTCTGATCAGATCTTGGTCAAATTTAAATGTGACCACATGAGAAGCACCAGCTTTCAAATAAATGAGTATAATAATCATCAAAGTCGGTTCATTTGTTAAAAATTTATGAGGTATAAAACTTCGGCCGAACGTGGACCTGAAAAGTGGGACGAAATAAGAATGTTTAGATTCAAATATAAATTGGGGTGAATATGGCATATAATCCGGGACGAAAGCAGATTTTATTGTGTGGGCCGAAATTCCTAGGGAAGGATAAATATATGGCATAAATCGTCACAATATTATATTAAAAAACAATAAAAACTAGTTCAATGCGTAAATTGTTAAGAGGTAGGTAACACACTTTTAAAAAATACTCATGGTAAAAAGGTTCACTGCGTAAAATCGTATGAGATAGGTTTTAAAAACACGTTTAAAAAACAAGCGATTGAGAACCTCTTTCTAATTTGGAAGTTGCTTAAAAAGCTTGTAGTTTGTGTTTTCTAAATAGTTATCATGGCTGAACATCGTAAGTGGAACAAGATACACATTATATTGAACGCCAATTCTACAACTGATAGTGTGTTGTTTACTACGGTGATGGTAAATTGTAAACAACTAAAGAACAATTAGAATCTCGTAAACAAAATAAAAACAACCTGTCGAATGACAAATCAAATGTTGATGCTATCGGCACCACACAATGAGGCTTGCAGCTAAACAATACATATTCAATATTTTCTGCGTTACAATCCATGAACGCAAGCGGTTTGTATTTATTATTATGAGTGTGTTTAGCAATATTACGCACGTAGAATTCAATAAGTCATGTAAAACCTCGTGTTTCTTTTGTTTTTCTTTCTCTTGTTTTCTTTTGTTTATGGCAACTGAATATATCATTGCTTTGGAATTTCATTACAAAACCTGCCCATCAATATTTTTAGCCAACTTCAAACGGCGGTTATATGTTCGTGTGTATGTATTTTTTAACCACTTTTGTTTGGTAGAGTATACTTCTGAGGTGGTCCCATTTAAATATCATCAAATTCGGTCAAGCAGTTTTTGAGTTACACTCCAAAAAATCAAAATTGTTACGCCTATCTTGATGATATCATCATTGACAGTGAATGACAATCGATTCTGTAAGTAGCAACGGTCAATAAAAGAGGTGAAAAAAAATTTACAAAAAATGGAACCGCCTGAAGTCGGTACCATGCGCACGATATAGTGATAAAAGGGACTTAATTTCGAACTATAATGGTATACTTTTCACACTTTTTGGTATTGATGTCGGTTCCATTTTTTAGTAATTTGTTTTTAGTAAAATACCTTTTTGGGAGTTCTATTGCAAACCAATGACAGGAAACAACGAGCAAAATTCGTCTTCTTTATTTTTTTAAACTACTCGGCAAAAGTTATACAAAATTATTCAAAATATACATCCTGCAGGATGATTCGAGGTATTTTTATTGGACAGATTGGATTGGTGATGACAATTAGTGGCTCCAAGTTGTATCAATGTTATCACGGTAAGGTTAATAATTATTGAGTTAAAGCTCAATAATAGAAAAAAAAGTGTATGGATTCAGGGAACTTATTTGCGACCATTCAAATACGCAAAGCGTCGAGTTACGATATCTTCAAGGAATGATCGTGAAATCAATACAATTTTACTATTATTATTTAACCCGTTGATTCGCGATTCGCCATATGTAGCCAATAATACAATAGATTTCGCAGAAATCAACCTACTTTTCCAGGAACTGCAACGTGTGTGGTTAAAGATATTAAAAATCAAATGCGTAATGCACCGCGAGTAGTCGAACTTCGATTTGAGTCGAACTCGGGACCAGCTGCTCAGAAGACAGGGTTGCTACCAACTGCGCCCAGTCAGTCAAACATGGTATATTTTCAAAAGTTCCAATGTCAACGTTCACAGCCATAATCTAATGCCTTGTTCTGATAAATGTATGACAGCTTCGCCATTGAGTTGCACAGTGCTGCGGAGCCCCATGATTCATTGAAAGGGTCATTCAATGGGCTTTTCATCGGTAAACAGTTGTGAACGCTAATAGAATACTTATCATATTAAATAAAAGTACCTCGTTACTTTTACAGACTGCAGTCATATTATTTCAATACTTACATCTAACCAGCAATATTGACAAAATAATAACGATTATTTCTAATACACAATATGATTTCTTAATCCCGGATTATATGATGATGAATCAATTAATCTTTATTGTTTCAAAATGATGCAGTTTATCTTTGATTTTTTTGTTTATTTTTGATTATCTTTTATGCTATTGCATAGCTTCTATCGCGGGCCTTGAGCGTGGAGACCGAATCCAGAAATTCCGTAACGAAAATAACCTAACACCCCCCACTTCGACTCCATTTATCGATGAATAGCAGAACTTTTAATGACTTTTTGAAATATCACGCTTGTCTTTTTAGTTCAGCAACTCGCTTCTAGATGGCATTGGTTAAATACTTATAATTGCATAAGTTGATTTGGCATCTATCGATGAATAGCAGAACTTTTAATGACTTTTTGAAATATCACGCTTGTCTCTTTAGTTCAGCAACTCGCCTCTAGATGGCATTGGTTAAATAATTATAATTGCATAAGTTGATAAAAATAGCTATGCAATAGCTTTACCGCGGCAGTCTCAAAGTGCCACACGTCTTTTTTTTATTATTACATGTACTTATTTTTAATGCCGCGTTTTAAAATAAATAGAGCCGTCACGAAAAGAAGAGAAGAGCAAATGGTCCTATGAGACCATTTGCTCCCATGAGAAGCAAGGAAATCGACTCATCCTTAGCCCGAGTTCCTTTTCTCTTCTTTTCGTAACGGCTCTATTTATTTTAAAACTAATGCTAATGGGCAGATCGCAGTTAGGCAAAATAGGAATATTCCAATAGATTTTTTCAATATAAAGTGGAAACTTCCAATCGTTTCTATTGTCTTTCGATTATTTTTATGTCACAAGTCTATACTAATATTATAAAAGAGGGAAGATTTGTATTTATGTTTTAAACGAATTGGCTCAAAAAGTACTAAACCGATTTCAAAAATGCTTATACCATTGGAATGCTACATTCACCCTGAGTAACATAGGCTATATAAGATTCATCATCCATCACCGCGCGGGTAAAACCGCGGGGCGTTTTTAATAGCTAGGTTTTAATAAAATGGTCCATATTGTTATTAACAAAACAGCTTATAAGCAGCATAGCTAACTTTCAACAGTAATTTCCTTAAATCTCGTAACACAATATTATTACAATCTTGCTCTTATTAAAGAAGGTATCCGAAGCTCATATGGACACATATAAAAAATCCAACCTAATGGAATAAAATGGATACTTACATTATTTGGCCTACTTTGAACTCCCGTACATTGCTCTTTACGGTCCGCGTTTTATCTTCGAACGTGTTGAAGTAAACCGCAAGTGATAAAACCGTATTACCTACCACATACATAATTTCGTCAGAGATAAAACCCGCACCCAAAAACAACCCAAATACATAGTTTACAATAAGGCTGTGTTTACATACACTGGGGTAATACTAGATAAGTACATTTGATAAATTATCTTTTAAATGCTCATATGCTACCTCATCGTTAGGTAAAGTGGAATTGAAGTCACGCGTGTGGTAAAATACTGTTTTTAGGGGACAGGTTGGCAAAGGAGGAAGCGGCTCACCTGATGGTAAGTGATACCATCGCCCACGGACATCCGCAATAGCAGAGGTCTCGAGGATGCGTAGCGACCATTTAGGAAGGAAGATTGGAAGGAAGAGATAGAAGGGGTGAGGGTGGAGGGGGAGGGGAGAAGGATAGGGGGACGGGGGGAGGGGGAATTGGGCCTCCAGAAACTCCCACAAACCGCCTGAAACGCAATTGCAAACTATGTTACCTCACCAAGTTGGTTGGTTACTTTTAAGCTAGTAAAAAAAAGTTGGATAATCTTGCTGCTAATGTACTCATATAGTTTTATCAGGTCGAAGTTGTTGGCTTTTAATTAGGAAACGGTTGGGAGACTTGATTGACATCTTCGAGCAGTTTGTTGAGGTCTTCCATTAATTGTGCCATTGCCACTATATTGTCGGTGTGATGCGTGATGTACTCACCCTCAACTATATGTCAATATAGATGCCGGAGCATGAAGGAGTCTTCCAATGCAGTGGTGAAGAGATTTTTTATGTTATTTTAGTTCTAATTTTTTTATGTTAAGGAATTAGTACAAGCACGAGGATCAGGAGTCACACCGGAAGGGCTATTATGTATATAGTTGCTAACAAATGTTTATTGTAATCGAAAAAAATGGCGGTTCTATGTCACTTTTGTCAGCTCCAGTCATCAACTTAACATTTTTGTTTACTGGAGTTGTCAAAACTGACATAGAGCTGCCATTTTTCAAGATTTCAATCAACATTTGTTAGCAACTTGAGATATATAATAGTCCCGCAGTGCACCTTTTAAATTGCTGCGTAGCGCTCTGTACCTTTTATTGTTATGCCTGCTAATCTCATAACCCCGAGACTTAGTTCTCAGGTCTCTTTCGCCCAGGAGTTTCTCAGGCTACGAAGCAGCATTATGAAAATAATTGTATTTTCTTGAATGCAGTCACATTGGTTCGTAAGCTACTTATTTGGAATCAATGTACTCGACTGTCTTGCCTAAATAAAAAGCTAAACGTACTTTTTATTAATATACTCGTATTATCACTAAAATATAATAATATATTTTATTAATAATAATATCAATATTAATTTTATTATTATTAAATATATTTATAATATTAATATTAATATAAATATTAATACTAAAACCCGACTTCTCAAAACTCACGCTCTCAAAATATGAAACACGAAAATATTCTCATCTGAAATTGTTACGTACGAGCTCAGACAAAATAAAAACTCAAGACAGAATGTTGTGAACAGAGAAGTGAGGCCGAGTAAAACTACGCCTCGGCGTGTCCATACATATTTACATACAAAACCTACAACGAAACTACGCCTTGGCTCGCCAGTCGAACTATCGCGGCGCGTGGAAGCAACACGTAAAGTTTTAATTATCATCTAATTTAAATTTATTAATTATTGATTAATTTTTAATAATTTTAATTTAATTTGAATCATCATGGCAGTACCGATTCACGCACATGTAGTTTAGAAAACCGGCCTCACTTCCTTGTTCATAACATTCTGTCTTGACTTTTTTATTTTGTCTGAGCGTACGAGCTGTTCAATATTTACCGTAAACCATATAAATAACTTAATAAAGTGATATTATTATATTTAATACATTACAGAGGATGTTCTGAGGATAGCCGTGGTCAAGCAAACAGGATGGGTTTGTTGTATCCATGGAGCCCGGGATCAGACTGGATTAGCGAAGGATCCCGGAGTGTTGTATTCACTGATACCGGGATCCGTTTCCAACATAGAAGTAAATAAAATTATTAATCACGCGCTGATCCCGGTAGTAGTGGTAGTCCATAGCTACTAACTATAAAATTAATTAATTGACGAAACTATTCACGGTGTTGAAAAATATATATAAATGAACTTGAGAACGGCTTGAGACTTGAGAATCTCGCAAATTTTTTGTGTTGTTGTGAAAAACCGAGAATGGATGTGAGTTTATCGTGAGGCCAAAGGCCGAGCCTCTACGCAGACGAAGTCACGGGCAGTCGCAACAGCCGTGCGATTCTCTAAGAGAAACATCGTTGCATCTTTGACAACATCCGTGAAACAAATGACGAAATTACAAGAAACGTTTGAAAAACAACCTTATGTCAAGGGCCAAGTATTTGACATCGTTGAGCTCGTAAACGAGCTCGTCAACGAATCATTAAAACGCACGACAGGATGCCTCGCCGTAGTCGTAAAGAAAGGCACTGCAACACATGCCGAACACCACTGTTAAACTATAAACTATCAATCATCTATAAACCTATGGCGAAGAAGCATCTCTTGCTGTTGTAAGTCTTAAGAAAGTACATCGTCAAGCTACCTCTTGTCCCGTTGATTTACCATTTTTTTTTTAGAGCGGACTAATGCTGTTTGCCTCTACCGGCATTTACAGCGTCACCGGACGGTTGGCGAGCGCAGATGGCACTCAGCCAGATTGATTTACCATCTGAATGTTTAGCAATAAACAAACCACGGACAATTAAGACTCCTTATAAGTGAAGAGTACTCAAATGGCAGTGGTAGAGCAGTCCACTATATGTAGATATCTTCACTTGACATCTTTATCTCGTCACACAAAGACCGTTTGCGCAACAATCATTACTATTCATATTTGAATCACGATTGCATAAGTGCGGCCGGTGCGCGTTTGTACGCTCGTATTATCATTCTGTTTGTTCAGAAATCGTGACAAAATCAAATTGTTGTGAATTCTTGCGTCTTATAAAAGTAAACACAGTGACCGGACTCACAGTAATTCATGTTGTTATGTTAACAAGTCTTAGCACTAGTACGTAACTGATTCAGAGAAATTTGTGGGAAAATTAAAAGGAATATTGTACGGGGGATGAGATCTATTAAAAATGATGGTTTCTTTAAAAATAGTACTAGAGAAACTCTTGGAGAGAAACCTTCAATCATTGCGTTGTATCATAAAAATAAAGGACAGTTGGCTATATTGTATTGTACCCCTTAACGATTATCTATGCTTGCGCAAATACAGTCAAGAATATCTTTATGTTTCTGTCTTTGTAAGATACTATAGTTTGAGTGTTGCCAACAGTGTTTTGTGTTGCCAGATTAAACCAAAACGCTCATTTAATAGTACAAAATGAATGGGTGGTACGATTTATCAACCGGTACAATATAGCATTATCTCCCCTACTATACCAGTTTAGATGTGTGAAGCATAAAATCTTACAATTTAGGTAAAAGAGACGAATTTTGTCTTTTCCTAAAGTCGATAAAGTCTAAGGTGACGAGATCAGTCATCAGTGCAATGCAGCGCTGCAGAACTTTGAAGCCAGAGCTTTAAAGCATGCAGAGCTTTAAAGCAATAAAATCTTCCCCAGGCATATTAACAGGAAAAAACAACTTTCAACATACTTAATAACTAAAACAGAAATTAATTTTAATTAATATAATTATTTTTAATTGTATTATAAATATTATTATTTATTTAGTTTGAGCTTTAAAGCAAAAAAACCTTCCCCAGGCATATTAAAAGGAAAAAACAACTTTCAACATACTTAATAACTAAAACAGAAATCAATTTTAATTATTTATAATTATATTATAAATATTAAATATTGTTTTTAGTTTATTGAAAGATAATACTGTAAAAAACTACATGAAAGTTATTCTTAAACATAATTACAAACATGATTGGTGTCGCTAAGCATGCGTTAGTGCTTTTAAAAATCCTATAATAAAAATTACATAATGTTAACGAAGGGTACAAAATCTACCTATTTCCGTTCCTTCGCTCCTAAAATGTTACTTGAACAATTTGATTAAAATTCTGGTCAGAATCCACTTTTATAACACTACCTTTATATCTACCGCAGAAATAGAAAGTGAGTGTCGTGACAAAAAAGTCAGGGAGCCATTCCTTATAAATTTGACTTGATTATCAACATATTTAGCGTTCCTAAAGGAAACCAAAGAGCGTGAAGTTGCGTAGTACTTTAGCACAATTGAGTCAGTATATTATTCCAACAAGAATATCGTGTTTACTATTCTAGTTACTGCCATAGACGAACGAGCTACTGCGTACATAGCCTATTCAAGCCATCTTCACGCTCGGCTGATCACGGTGCATCTCAACAATGGTGGATGCCACCAGACCTCGGGCGAGCCTTGACCGACTGATAAAAAAATGCCATTGTGTCGGTCGTGCCAAGCCCGAGTTATAAAGCTACCTACTAGATTCCGGAACGTCTAAATATAAAAACTTTGTTCAAAACGCTACAGTTTGAATATTGAATTTACCCATCTTTAAACAAGCTTTTGTATACGTCATCAATACTTAAGTATCACATTTATCAAAGAAATCTAATTTGTTATTTAAGTAGCTCACGTAAAACGGTAACCTCTGCGTATAATAGATGGATTTTTTTAATGAGGTAGCAAATTCTCTGGCAGCTAACCTGATGGTAAGTGATCACTGTCGCTCACAAATTGTGTGCCACACGATTTCGTTGCAAGTACGAATTGCACTGCGCCCATCATTTGTCTCATGTATGCCTGTAATTGCACCGGCAGCCATACCCTTGAATCCGGAACACAGAAATGAAAACATTACTGCATAGCGGTAAATAGGTGTGGTGACATTACTTCCCCGGATACTTATTCACAAAACAGTGTGGATTTTTTCTTCAATTTAGTGGCGATGATCTTCGATACTAAGCACCAAATCTACTCATGCAGCGGAATTCCGCTTTGTGATTATAATAGACGGGCTAGAGTTCGTGTCGCTTGTTTTTTAGTGTAATCTTATAGAATCATATAGAAAATCTATATGATTTTTTACATTTGAAATTGTTTGTCAACGCGAATATATATTTTCGCGAATACGCAATCAAACAATTGAAATCATATGCGAAAACAATAGCCATTTTACTTTACATAAGTATATGAAAATAATTACTTGTAATTGTATTTCTTGTCAATAACTACAGTTCCCAAAGGCAACCTTTGTGTATTGTCGGGCAGCTATGGCGTAGTAGTGACGGTGAATTGATTTCTTCAGGAAGTTGGTTTAATTCTCACGGCCGGCCGTCATGGAAGGGCAGCTGTGAGCTAGTTATGTTCCCACCTTTTTGTCAAAAAATATTATATTGTAGTTTTGTTGTTTTATTACGAAATCCATTTTTAAACTGGTCGTATCCCGCGGTCTCAGTCGCACAAAATATGACTAGCCATACACCACTGGAATTTTATCCGGCATAAGTAAGTACCTAGTACATTATTTTCAACTCATGCTAATGAAGTTATAATAAGACCAAACAAAAAATTTGGTTTGTAGTCACTTCATTTAGTTTCTGATTTGTTAAGTTATTATAGTTATTATTTTGGCCATGTTGAGGCAAAATTTACCAATAAATTATCACCAGCTTTCCATGGCAATGCGGGCAGCATGGCAGCCATAGGGTTTTAAAATTATTTAATTATTTTGTTAGTGTAATTGTATGTATAGTAGCTGACCTTATTTAACTTTAATAAATAGACAGTAGAGTTGAAAAATATCGTGAGTATCACACATTATCTATACTAATATTATAAAGGGGAAAGATTTGTATGTAAGTATGTTTGTAACGAATTGGCTCGAAAAGTACAGGACAGATTTCAAAAACTCTTTCACCGTTGGAAAGCTACATTCACCCTGAGTAACATAGGCTATATAAGATTCATCATTATCATCCATCACCGCGCGGGTGAAACCGCGGAGAGCAGCTAGTAAAGTATAAAGATACCGGCTGCACTCATTTGCGGTATTGATGTGGATACAAAAATTAAAAATATCCATTACCATAACATAATAACCACTAATATAACATAAGTAGGTCAGTACCTGCATGATTTTATACTAGAACTAACTTTAGAAACGGGAAATTTACCATGCATTTTATTTAATTTGAGCTCTCGATATATCGATACAATATCCCATTTCTAAAGGTAATTCTTGCATTAGTGACCATGTCAGTTTAAAACTTATAATCTTATACGTTGAAGGTAGTTAAGGTATAACTGAATTTATTTCCTCTTAGATCCACTTTGACATAAGAATAATTACCTACAAAAATGGTTATCTACCAATTTATCTATTACCTAATATTAGCAGTTCAAAGTTTAATTACAGTTTTAGCGAAGATAATAAAACATGACTAAACAGGAAGCTGTAAAAGTAAAAGCTTCAATCAATTCGTAATTACAACAAAGCAATATTGCATAACTTGTAATGTGAACATGTGTTAGACACCTCGGAGTTAGATGTTATCTGCCAGTGGCTACATTCGCTGGCATTATGTCGCAGAGTTGAAGCGAAGTGAGAAGTGAGAGAAACATCGATATCGATAATGACCAAACCAATCTTGGTCAACTCTTGCATAATAAACGAGCGACCTGCATCGGCGTTGCACGGGTATAATTTAGAAAAAATAAAGGTAAAAATGAATCATATATCTATACTCTATACTACATATTATTACTCTATACTATATACTATTACTATATAATATTATATAAGAGGAAAGATTTGTATGTAAGTATGTTTGTAACGAATTGGCTCAAAAAGTACTGGACCGATTTCAAAAATTCTTTCACCGTTGGAAAGCTACATTCAACCTGAGTAACATAGGCTATACAGGATGTTTGGTAGAGGGACCGACAAACCAAATGAGCGTGTTTGGGGGCCCACTTGGAGAATACAAGTTGGCCAAAAAAAACCTTAACCCCTCAATTTTTTTTAACTTTTTTTTGTGATTTTTCCCGTTTTGATAATGAGAATCTTATTTTAACTCAATAGGTACAATTTCGGAGAAAAAGGGAAAATTCACAAAAAAAGTAAATAAAAATTTGGGGTCGAGGATTTTTTTTGACCAACTTGTATTCTTCAAGTGGGCCCCCGAAAACGCTCAATTGGTTTGTCGGACCCTCTACCAAACACCCTATATAAGATTCATCATCCATCACCGCGCGGGTGAAACAGCGGAGAGCAGCTAGTCGTAAATAAAAAAGGTAAAAAATTAAAATTATAACTGCGAAGTTTGTGTTTTTCTGCGTACATAAAACTTATTATTTATTATATATAACCTTTCGTGAACAATTATCTAACTGATGGTTAATACCGCACCAAAATCCGTTGAGTGGTTTAGGAGGAGACAGACAGGAAAGCGACTTTATTTTATTATATTAATATACATAATACAATCTCTACAATAAGTGCCAGTTAATATTATCTACGTTTCAAACTAAATTAATATAATCAAAGCATTTTTTTTCTCTTATTGGTCATAACTCATAAGCTTGCAACTGATGTTGATGAAATTCAAATAAAAATTGGAACACTATTCAACAAAAAACATCGAAATAGTATCATCCATAGGGAAATGCTATTTAGGCGTGGTCATACATAAGTATACGCTTCACCTCGAGAACCTATCCTTTTCAGACGTTAGTTAAAATGTACGTAGATATATACTAAGGTATTGTACTCCTATCGCGCGGCGAGAGTTTGGCTTTGACCGTTATTGCGCAGAAGTCAAAAATTGGGTATCACAGGGTGGCTAGAGGGACGAAGGACTCTTGTCTCTCTCTGTCACATCGAAAACGAGGGACTCTTGTCTCTCTCTGTCACATGGCGCGACAGTACCCATGCGCAGTAATCCCCTCCACCCGAAGGTCAAAGCCAAACTCTCGCCGCGCGATCCTAAGGTATACTACGTATATTCCTACCTGTAGGATAAGTCCTACAGGCAAACCAGGTATTACACTATAAAAGAAAAAAAGGACGGACTAATCGAAATAATTATTAATCGACTCCAAAAAGGAGGAGGTTATATGTCCGTGTGTATGTATTTTTTTATGTGTATGTTACTCGATTTCCCCCACATTTGTGGACCGATTTTCAAAATTCTTTTTTTGTTTGGTAGAGTATACTTCCGTGGTGGGTTCGGTCAAGCAGTTTTTGAGTTACACCCCAAAAACTGAAAAGTGTTGATTTATCTTGATGATATTATAGCGCCATATAGCGCCTTAAGAAGAATTATAATTACAGAAATAAGCAAAATGTATCGCTAAGAGGACATACTCAAAGGTTGCGTTGTTTAACCTTCCATCTATCCACACAATAATTCACCCACCCATTCGCCCAAATGTACATTGCGAATATAAATACTCATATAAAGTAATATGATTACTTATCATAGTAAAATACAAAATGTTGATCTTGACTACTGACTCTTACTATATAACTCGTAGCCACACAACAAAACACACACATGCTCATTAACACACCGCAGATACATTCTTGCGTACACACTTACACTAAACAGACTCACACAGATACAATCACAACACTTTGCTTACGCACATATTATTTTATTCTACCCTCAACATCTAATACACTAAAAATTATGATAAAGTTTAGTACTGGTGTGTGCCAAAGTATATTCTATCCGTGGGAGGAGACCTGGTGATCTGTGACACAGGTTTTTATTTTAAAAAACCTACTTCGGGCACCAGCCCCCTCACATAGTTAGGTTTTATTTTGTCACTCTTCGCTAATTATTTTAAATTGTTTTTACCAACCTTTTGTGAGGAGGAAATAAATATATAATATTATTATTATTATTATATTGGTTCATCATTATTGACTATCGATCCCGTATGTAGCGGGTTACTGAAAATGGTGGAATTTTTTTTTACCAAAATATTGTTTATTGTATGGTCTTAGTGTGCCCATGACACATCCAGTTTACCTAGAGCTTTGCAAAGTTTGGTCTGTTGAAATAAGCCAAAGAGAACCAAAAGAGAAAAAAGAAAACCATCTATTTCCTGGGATGATACGTTTTAGCGTGTCTACTTTATTAGGCAAAATTGTTCCAAAAACACCGAGTTTTGTTGAACAGAATCACATTAATGTATGTCGAACTGTTGAGTTTGGTAATGCCTTATTTCACGAGCTGTCTGCGTTGGATCAATTTTGCACCAGACGATAACTTCATAATTTCTAATCGTAGAGCAATCAACACTTCTTGATATTCCGTTTATAGCTCTACCACACAAATGGTCCTCTAATAACATGGTTTGGCCATAAACACTGGCGTCCATTGAATAACCAATAGGAACAATGCATTGGGGACATCGGGCCGCTTTCATTGCCCGTACACGATGCAAATCAACAACACCATTTTTGGTGCAGCATTCTGGGACAAGAGAAATACTTTCAAATATAATTGTCTAACATACTGGCACTAAAATATAGGTTAAAGTTTCAATGTAAACAAATAAATAATTAAAGTGTCTGTATTGTTAAAATAACAACCTTTTATTGATTTTCCACTACCTATTTTGCTATAATAATTTAATGCACCATTACATAGGACATCATAGTTTATTTTACATTATCTCTAATCTTCAACCAGAACCAAGAGAACCAACGAGTCCATACTAAAAGAGCTTAAAATCACCACACGGCTCTCCATTATTTGCCGACAAAGAGCCCTCAGCTTCTTCGGACATATTATGCGGTCTTCAAAGCATTGTCTGAAGAAAGCTATTATTTTAGGAAAAATTGACGGTAGACGTGGTCAGGGAAGGGCGCCTGTAAGATGGTCTGACACGATTAAGAGGATTGCATAGCTAGTATTTTCCATGCTAAAAGAAAAAACTCTTTTCTACCTCTTAACATTGTGCGATTTCAGTGATTTTTTTATGTAACCATCACATTGTTTACTATGCCCGTACGTTATGTTTTTTTCTGTATTTCAAGGTACTATAAATTTTCTATTTTAGAACATAAGACAACTGAAAAATCAAAACTACTACGGGCATAGTAAACAATGTGAATATTACATGAACAAAAAAATCAATGAAATCTGACAATGTTAAGAGGTAGAAAAGATATTTTTTCTTTTAGCATGGAAAATATTGGAAAATCTATGCAATCCTCTTAAGAAGGCAGCATACACCGTGCGGTTCACACAGCCTATGACCGCACCCAATGGAGACTGATTGTAGGTGGTCGTGATCCTCAGTAGTGAGGGAACGAGGAGAAGAGAAGAGAGATCTCTAATCTTAATGGTGACCCGTCTCAGATCTCCATGCTAAGCCTTGTACGAAACGTGACTGACACATGTTTTACTTGATATTTTGGTCTTTTCTTGATATTAGAGAGAAATCCTAACTATTCGCTGGTTTAGGACCACGTGTTCTTTTGCTTTCTATCACTTTTGCTCATTTCAAAATATAAATGTTGCTATCCCTTTCTTGGTTTAAGATGCTCTTTGTGTCAATAATAAGCTTACTTGGCTGGTGTTAAACTACGATCTAGTGAGTTGCACCATCTGACGTTAATGTTAAAGTTACCGTCAATTCAATACTTGTGCCTTGTCGACGAGCTCACCGATGTCAAATACTTTATGAGATATCGCCCTTGTAAATAAGGTTGTTTTTCCAACGTGTCTTGTCATCTCATTTGTTTCACAGATGTTGTCAAAGATTCAACGATGTTTGCTCTTAGAGGATCGCACGGCTGTTTTGGCAATTTGACGTATTTACCTTTAAGCTAAGAGCGTAAGCTTTACGGGAATTTGTCTTATATGAAAATTTAATCTAACATAGTCGTAAAGCAATAGCTTAATAACCTATAAAGCTGTACATTAAAATTTATATTGCATGTTCTACTCGTTTACTACGAACATTAAAATTTGATTAAGATTTATATTTAAGGTATAGCCACACCAACAAATACCTAATTAGGAATTAATCGTTTCAAAGATTTATTTTATAGTATGTACTAAAACCTCTAATGATAGATTCGTAAAGCTGCAACTGTCATATAGTATTTTACTATCTTTTTAAGAATTCAACGAAAACCAGTACCTATATATACATATATATTAAGTCGCAAGAGAAATCTTTTGTAATATTGACCAAATATGACGACTGGCGCATCTACGGGTTAATATTATCCTTAAAGGTGCCTGAAAGGGTCATCTCTAGCCAGTTTCTTCCTTCATACTTCATCCAAACCTTATGGAAATTGTATGAATTTATCATCATCATCACTATCAGCCGGAAGACGTCCACTGCTGAACATAAGCCTCCCCATAGAACGCCACTTGGACCGGTTACTAGCTTCCTGCATCCAGCGATTCCCCGCGGTTCTGACGAGATCATCTGACCACCTAGTCTACACATCGTCTTCCGGTGCGTAGTCGCCACTCGGGAACCTTTCGTATGAATTATCGGGTAGTTAATAGTAATACATGCGCACTACTGCTTCGCAACTAAATATTTAGCCGTGGTAGTACCAAACCAAGACGGCATTGTTAACAAAAGGCCAACCACCTTGTCTTGTATATTTATGAATGATGGAACTGCCATAGACATACTAACTAATACATTGAAATTTATAGGGAGAAAATTCACACCCTCGGAAGGGATTCTAACCCGCGTCTTCCGCCACCGAGGCTCGAGGTCCGAGCATCGAATTTTAACTCTCACGGGGACGGAGCGACATCTATTGAACAGCTTTGACAGCACTATCCAACCGAAAGAAGTTTTTAGAAATACTTAAACTTTCGTATTGATGTCACATGCCTTTATAATTTAGTATTTTTTTTAAACCACTAACGCCTGCTTTGCGATCTCAAACATTGAAATTTATAGTGAGCAAAATTCATATCCTCGACGAAATTCGAACCCGCCTTTTATGACTTCTATAAATTTCTATGTTTGAGACCGTTAAGCAGGCGTTAGTGCTTTAAAAAGGAATACTATAAAAATACTAAATAAAATTTACAAAATTTAATCATAATGAAATTATTTAAAATATAACACATTGCTAATGTAATTGCCATTCAATTAACTTGTAGATTCTCAACATTGCATATAATCTCCAAAAGGCTATGCCCAATTACCTGTTAAAAGGTTACCAGAATCTTTACTATTGACATTTAGAACTGTTTTATATTGCTTAAGACAAATTTGCGCATCAATAAGTTTATAAACATTATGTTATTGTGAAATATAAGTCTATTTTGGTCTGTCCGATTCCACACTTGATTGCATAAAAGCAAGTGAGGAGCCGGCATGTCATGTAACTGATAATTATATAACATGCACTTATAGTCTTATACCCAGAGCTTAAAATTGCAGTTTGCCGTGGCACTTCACTCCGCTCGTCGCCCCTGTTGGTTAGTTTCTTTCGTCCAGCAATTTCACTTGTTACAAAGCCTTCACACCTTGCGCACTACTGCTCCATGGTAGAATAACCGGCACTGCGGTGGTACTCAAAAAGACAGCCTCACTTGATGACAGTGACATCAAATACATAAAAATATTTGATGCCACTTTTAATATCAAGATTTATATGTTTACTAGCGACTGGCCGCGACTTCGTTTGAGTAGTAAGCTCGGCCTTCGGCCTCGCCATAACCACCCATCTTTTCTTGGTTTTTCTTTCAAAGAACCTTCTCTTGACAATAATTAACACAACAAAAAAGAATTAGCGATATTTTTCCATCCGTTCTCACCTTATAGCGTGACCAGGAGAAATAGGGGTTCATTTAAGATAAGATTGTCACATGTTACAAAAATATACAAATCAAATTACAAAGTTGTACATAAGTAAAAGTATTTATAAAAATACTTTTCGTTGAGTTTCACTAAACTGTTAACTTTATTTTCTTACTTAGCAGTTATGAGCGAAAATAAGAACGGACATAGGTTATGTACATACATACATATATACACACACAAATATGCATAAATACATACTAGTCAAACACATAATCCCCCTTTAGAGCTTCGCTGCAGACAAGTAAAGAAGTTTTAATGTCACACTTCTTTTTACAAGAAGTGTAAACTTCAATTCAAAAACATAAATTTTGCAAATTTATTTTACTACTACAGTCTAACCTGTCTAACCAACGAAATACCTATTTAGACGGTTGTGCACACGAGCCGCTATGATTCATACTATTTCATTAACTTTAATCTTTATCTACTACTATATAGAATCCTTAATATATCAGAATGTTTCTCCCGCCTACATAATTGATGAAGTCTACTATAAATCGCCTGAGTGATTATACCTACTTTGAATATTTTTGTAACCAGTTTCCATATAATTTAAGAGTCCGTAAAATTGTACCGAAATAGGTTCCGCGCAGGTATTGTGTCTTCAAAAGGATCAAAGTGTCGTAATAATAAATCAAAGCTTTGGCGCGGATGACGGAGCAGACTCAAGGACAAACGGGTATATCACGAAGAACATAAATCAAACCTACTGTTGATGTTTTGTATGGACGAAACATATCGAAGGCATTTAGATCCTGATGTACCTTTTGGCGGACAGTCAATCACATTACATTTCTTTGAAGTTTAAAAAAATTCTATATTTACTAATTTATTGAAATACCAGTACGGTTATTATGTATCTCAGTTGCTAACAAATACTGATTGAAATCGAAAAAAATGGCCGCTCTATGTCACTTTTGTCAGCTCCAGTCATCAACTTACTAACCTTTATGCTTTCTGTCAAAACTGACATAGAGCCGCCATTTTTTAAGATTCCAATCAACATTTGTTAGCAACCGAGATGCATAATAGCCCTGCAGGTCATTCAGAAAGTATTGCGAAATAAAGTTTTTATGTAAGTACCAGGCCACTCAGAAAGTATTGCGAAAAACTGCAGTTTTATGTATGATAGACTTGCCAGTTATAATCTATTTTGAAAATACGGTTATAAGTAAAAAAAAGCTAGCTCCAATTTAAAATTACACTCTCATTGAAAAATCGATCTGCGCCGGAAACATTTTCGTGCTATTTTTTACGATTTTATGTGTCGCCTAAAACCGGCGAATGATACGATAGACTTCAATTCGCAGTTCAATTGTCAGTGTATCGTTGGTATAACGAATTCAAGCGCGGTCGACTAACTTTAGGGGGTGAAGAAAGAAATGTTCGCCCTTTAATGGCTGTTACGGAAGAAATCGTGCTAGCAGTTAAAAATATATCCAAGAAAATAGGCACGTTACGAATCAGGAGATTCAGCACATATTCCAGGTTAGATCGGGAAGCATTTACGAAATTCTGCACGTGTATCTTCGCATGAGGATGTTCACGCTGGGTGCCGCACAACCTCACCGATGCTCAGAAGCAGACCCGGTTGGTGCCGTGATATGATAAACAAACTAATCAATGCCTACCAAAGTGAAGCGATCTAGGAGCGGGGGTAAGGTTTTGAACACGAACTTTTTCAATTTGACTGGTTAATGGATCAATTCCTTTACGGAACTAAAGAAGCTTCAAAGCCGAATGGTAGGTACCAAATAAGGCTACCAAAAGCTTCGTAGATGTTTTCTCTTGCTATTGCTCCACCATGACAACGCACCTGATCACACTGCGCTCAAAACCAGGTACTTCATGGACAGCTCGCCGGTCAAGCTCTTGGGTCACCCTCCTTACAGCCTTGACCTATAGCACCGTGTGACTTCTTATCATTCCCGTAAATGTAAAGGAGTAAAAAGGGGCTCAAAGGCATACCATTTTTGTCGCCGTAAGATGCGCTGTCAGCGTTCGAGCAGACTGTTAACGAGGTGTCTGCGGCGGACTAGCAAAAGTGTTTCGAAAACTGGTTCAGACGCAATAAACTTTGTATAGAGGCTGGTGGAGAGTATTTTGAAAAGATTTAATAAAAAAGTATTTAGATTCATTTTCGCAAAGTTTTTTGAGTGTCCTACGTAGATATACTGACTGAAGATGGAAAGAACAATAAACTGGAAAACTGAAAAATCCGAGCCAAAAGTGAATAACAATACGTTTGTTCTCAGCAAAACAGAGGCTTGCTCAAAAAAGCCAACGATTAATAACGTTTCAAATAAAGAACATCTTAAACATCTAAAACAAGACGCATTTAGACCGAACTGCCATAAATACGCTTAAGGATTCAATGACAAAACAGATGCAACAGTGATGTGGGTTGTTAGCGAACATGAGACAATAGGTGGTTCGCAGACCGGTGCCTACACAGGATTAGTCAGACTTGGGTTCCAGGTCAAGATCGGTCTGACCTGTTCCATAATGTCCGAATAGAATTACGTAGATTTCAAAAGTGTAAAGACAGTAGTGGTCATATATAAAACAAACAATTTCAATATATAGTTATAATGAAATAAGTTACATTATTAACTGGTTTTGGTAGTAAATATGTATTCTGGGATCTGGGAGTTACTATTTTAGTCTACTATTTCACAACGTTCAACAATCTATCCTGCTGCATCTGCAGTTCAACTCTTGTTGTCGTTCGATATTTACGTACCTAAAACGCCATTTTACTACTTCTATAGAGAAATTGGAACGATACCTTATAATAAAAATATATTAGACACTAATATATATCAATATCAGCGTCATTTTCATAATCTATAGAGTAAGCATAATATAAAGTTTCGATCGATACCTGACTTTAACAGAAACGTAACTGCAGCTAAACTGTGTTTCAATAGCAGAATATGAAAACATATAAAAGTCACCATTCAGCTACGGTTCGATTGCAATTTAGTTACTGGAATCGGACCCCAGTCATATATCTGCATTGATTGACGTTTAGAACTTTCCAGATCGAATCGATATGAATCCCGATTCCCGCAAAGGCTTCTTATCTCTGTTGGTGATGGTTTTATTACCGGCAGAGTTAAACAGCGTTATTATAATAATTCTATCTCTAGAGAAGTCTATAGAGTTGTTCGGAACATTTGATATACTCGCACCCACGAGTTATGTTTCTGCTGACCAATTACGGAGTTGTGGAGAGTGACATAAAGACGCCATTTTTTCAGAATTCCTTTTTTTCCTAAATTGCCTTGCGGTTGTTATTTACAAAATTTAAAACAAAAATCGTAAAAATTGAAGGTTTACGATTCACCTACATTTTGTAGTTGAAACTAGTTTATTTATTCAATACTAATTAAACAAATTGTAAAACTGCGCAAATTTATTGAAAATTTGGTGCATTTTAATAAATGGAGTACCGTACTTTAATAATAACAAATCAATTTTTTAAATTTTTCTGTCTCTGCTCCGGCTAATCTCTGAAACGGGTTGACCGATTTTAATTAGACTTTAACTGGCAGATAGCTGATGTTATAAGGAGTAACTTAGGCTAACTTTTATTTCATCATCATCATCATCATCCATCTACACGCGGGTGAAACCGCGGGGCGCAGCTAGTATTTCAATAAAAATTTCTTTGATTGCATCTAAATAAGTCAGCTCGGTTGGCAGTGTTATTTGCCTTACCAACATAAACCAGCTCGGTTGGCAGTGCTAATATCCGAAATAAAAACTTACATGATAATAGAAGTTATTTTTGTACAAAAACAACATTATTTAATTCTGTCACGACACGGCAAATAAAGGCGTAGCGTCACTGCCCTTTGCCACTATATTCCGTTAAATTATAGTCATTATGTCATTATTCTTTGTTTAGAACTTCACGCATGACTCACATTACCTCGCTGTCCTTGACACATATCGTACAAATGTAATTAAGCTAATAGTGGTACTCAAGTAAGGCATAAATTAAGTTAATTTTGCGTTATAACAGGATTATTTTATGAATATTGATGAGTTACAATTACAATTGTTTATCAACATAAACATTAAAATGTGCTAACGCCTGCTTAGCGAGACCAAACATTCCAATTTTAGTTAGACATACACACATCAAAAAAGTTTGTGATCACTAGCATAAGCTGATATATTTTTTTAACGAACTTAATCAACAATTTATTAATTATTTTTAATAAAATATTTATTAATAAAAGTTTATATTTAATATAATATAACTTCTCCCCTGACTCGAACACATGCGCTGATCCTCCTGGGCATGCTGAGAATCAAGTTATCTAGCATTTCTTGGGGTAGCCTGTCCCATTCTTGAATGGCGGCTGTCTGGGGACGTGGCTGACGGTTCCAAACAGCTTGCTTAAGAGCATCCTACGCGTGCTTTACTGGGTTTAAGTCAGGCGAGCCGGCAGGTCAGTCTAACCTTGTGAGGTCGTATTCTCGGAGAGCAGCATTGACTCGTTGAGCTCGATAGGCGGGCGCATTATCATCGACCAGTACAAATTGGTGCCCATGGTTTACTCGGAATGGTCTGACAATTCCATCAATAGCAACTGCTCTATAATCATAATATTATCTAGCGTAACAAAAAAGATTTCGATTTTTCAAAGTGATCGCAAACTTTATTTGATGTTTGTATGCTCGGAAGGGATTCCGGATGAAAGCAAATTTGGCGAGTTTTTACAGAGTATTCGTTCACTTCACTCGGTCAATAAGTACATACTACTAGATTATACAGAGTTATTTCTGAAGTTTGACAACATGGCTGCTACATAATACTTGCAAAAGTATCAAGTTCAATAAACCGTGTTAATTGTTACAGACGCCAAAGATCTCTCTACCATTTCTCTCATTATAAAATACCAAACAGAGAGGTAAGACCGGCAATAATTACTTAATTTAGCTGTCTTCCATAACAGATGGGGTTTTATCCGCACTTATATATATAAATGCGAAGGTAACTCTCTCTGCCGGTCGGTCTCTGCAAGATTAAACGGCTCAATGGGTATATTAATGGAAATTGGTACAGGTACTTGGTATATTTGTTCTGGCACAGTACACAGCCTGTGTCAAATTCCATTAACAATATGACGAAAAGTATGCTTTCCATATTTATCGTCATTATTAGGGTTTCGTAAAGTCCCAAAGGGTAAAACGGGGCCCTATAAAGATAAAAGACTGTTGTGATCCGCTGTCTGGCTGTCTTCAGGCTGTATCTCCTTAACCGTGACAGTTAGACAGTTGACATTTTCACAGATGATGTACCTGTTTCTGTTGCCGCTATAACCACAGATACATAAACAAAAATTTATAGAGTATATAAATGTTTACAAAAAAATATGCGATACCATCTAAATATTACAGTTATGTCACAATAACTACTGTTCCGTGTTAAAATATGCAATAGTAACGCCAGTACAAACTAGGTTATATTATTTTTTCACCAGTAGAAAGCATGTTATGCCTGAGTAACATACGCTATATTTGATTCATCATCGTCATCATAATATCAGTAACTAATAGAGTAAAAACAACATAATACTACATTAACAGTGTTACTAATTTACCTATGATTATCACCATAGTTATATAATAACCTAGGTAAGCAAATATTTTTTTCTATTATTGAACCTATCTGAAAAAGTTTTCGACCGTTGATGAACATGGAATGGGACATAATAAACAAAAGATAATACCACCAAGATCAGATAATTTAAAAAACGGGTCTAATTGAAAACCTCTTTCTATTTAGAAGTTGGTAAAAATATGTAACAATTCCTTACCTCTAAGTTATTTGCTCCAAGTTCCGAGAACACATTTTTCGAAATTATTTCTCACCTGCAACAAAGCAAAACACATTTTAAAATGTTGAAACCAATTGACTTAAATTATTGTAAATGCTATAATTGGGGCTTATTTAAGGGATATTATACAATTTTCATCTCTGAGGTATCTCAGACATATTATGTAATGCAACGCACACCCAACAAAGTGATGTCATAATAAATGTTATTATGTTGGACATTTTATAGCCGAAAATCTGTTTTGAAGTTCGTTAACGTGCAAGTGTGTTCGAGGCTTAAAATGCGGTCCTCTTCATAAATGCCGCGGAATTCGCTACAAAATGAAACCTCAACAATTTTATAACGAACATGTGTTGAGAGGGATCCTGAAACATGTGAAATGTACGAACAGAATGACATAACTACCTTTCGCAAAGTGGTTAGACCGCGCGGGCCCGAGTAAAGGCCTATTCAAACCTGGGCGTTATTCGCTACCGCGAGCGATAGAGAAATCCGAAAGGGCATGCGTTAACTTCACTGTTCACACCAAAGCGGATATCTCTACCGCGAGAGGTAGAAATATTCGTTGGCAACGGTTAACGGGGCGGCGGAACTAGTTTCGCCAAACAAGAGAAAATACCGCCTCACTAGGCGGTACAAGTTTCGCTGCAGTTATGGAACTTCATACTATTTACCCATTGAGTTCTGCGTGGTATTTTTCGCTACCCACAGCGGTAGTGAATAACACTCAGGTCTGAATAGGCCTTTAGTAGAACGTCATCGCGATAAATAGGCGATAAAAATGGGAAGAGGCGGTGGGTGGGGGCGGAGGACGCTTGCCGGCAATTATTACGAGATTGCCGCCAAAGCAATCGGGGTTAGCAGTTTTCAAACGTCATTGTTTTATGTTAAAACGGAGATGCGATGTGTACTTGTTTTTTGGTTTTTTATTCCATCGCAAATACGTAATACAGTACCTTACGTATATCTTATTGTAGGAGGCGACTGTACTCAATGCACTGTAAGCTTTGCCGAAATAAATTTCTGTAACGCCATCGTCACCACACATCGCTTCAATGTACCCGTTCTTTATAATAACTGCATGTTCGTCCAGTGTTGCCAGTTACCACATACTCACGTGTGCAAATGGGAAGTGGTCAAGAAAATACCACAGAACGTATTACAATTCGTGAACAGCGAATCAGTGCGTGCTGTAATGTTATTAAAGAATTCATTTGAAACTTAAAACATATTTCACTCCATTTTTAATGAGCACAAAACGCAGCAGCAATGATAATTGGTCAAACAATACTGTTTCTTTTGGAGGTTCAAATGAAGTTATGCAAAACAATTGTGCGAAGGAATATTAATAACGTGCGTAGGTACCGTTTGATACAAATATGTATGCTATTTCGACTAGGATTGGAAGTTTTTTGTTTTGTAATGGTTCATCAAAGTGACTCTCTCTCGCCTGTTGGAAAGCGGAGATGGAATCGAGAAGCGATGACCATTAATGCAGCCGTAAGCTGCGGTAATCGCCACCCTTATGATGACCTGAGAGATGCTTTTTCACGCCCCGCTTGAGAGACACAGGGTCATAGCGGCAAGGAAAAACGTACGCTGGCAAAGAATTCCACAATTTAGTTACACGACAGAGGTAAGAACTAAGAACTGCCGAACTTTTTGGTTCGTGGTAAGAAATTATGAACAGTATATGGATGCGTTGCTATGCCGGAACGAGTAGTTCGGGATCGGAAACACTAAGTCTAAGAGCAAACTCTAGTTGTAAATGCGAAAGTAGGTGTATTTTGATGTATGTTACTGTTTCGCGCCAAAACTACTATCTAAACCGATTTGGCTATAATTTTTAGCGTACCTAAACATTGCGTGAAATAATTTGGAAAGAAAAGTTTTTTCTTTCAATTTATATTGTAGTTTAAAAGTTATTTATTTAATTATGTCTTATTTAGCATTTTTGTCGAGGCAATGGCCGTTACAATAACTATGTAGGTACTGCACGCGATTATCATCTTTATTTTAATGAAACTTTGACATTAAAACTAGCAAAAAGCATCTCGAATCTATAAACTCGTTTGCCTCTATAGCAAGCATAATGCTATTCTTTACGTCTCGTACATACACAATACCATCAGATTACCAGCATGACTGTTCAAAATAAACATAAATCATATATTTCATTTAGACACGTTGTATAATAATTATTATGATGACTACGCATTGCAATCAATCAAACTTTCTCGATCATACAGAGGCGCAGTTGTAATGAGAGCATTATCATTGAGAATTGTTTTGTGGGCTACCACTGCGTGACCCAGCTACGGTTGATCAGAGGCCTTACTAGGTACGAGTATACTTCTAAAAAACTGCCCGGCTTATGGGGGATCCTAATAATCTTTCTATCCACAGTTTTCCTTAGTATAGGTACAAATTTGACATAACGTCCATACAAATAGTGTTAAATACCTCTAGTAGGGTAAATCACGATAGATAGGTTATTGGGATCAGCCGTTAATGTGCTATCAGCTCAGCGCTTGGCTACCTTCAATTTCCTTTACTTGAAATCAAGCGCATCTCGTAAAAACAATATCGACGCTTTCCGCTACAAAGGGCGTAAACACCATTTTGGCCAAATTTACTTTTTAATGCGGTCTTATTTAGTTTTTCACGCTCTATCGATCTGTATATTTAAAATTGCGCTACGGTGAAAAAAATGGTTTTTATTACCCAACATTTTCTTAACGCTAAACATCTCATTCTCGAAAAACCAAGTCGCAAAACACATTTCTTTTACATTACGACAACAAACTTGGTGTATCTACAAACATACATATTTTCTTAAATGTAAATCAGGGTAAAACACAATATCAAAAACAAATGTGACTTACACCGTGTAAAAAAATATTCTGACAACTCTTAATGTCTGTAAAAAAAGATGTATCTCACAAAGGTTACGGCAGGTAACATTTACGTCTCTGTCGTAATGTTTATAAACGTTCAACTTAGAGCGTATACCACGGTGATAATCTGAATTGAATTTAAACCCTTGTTGGAAATAGGAAACAAGTTACATATTTGCCTTACCTATAAATTAATACCTAAAAACTGTGGATGAAAAAGGTTATAAGAATTTGCTTTTATACTGCGATTCATGTGGAGGTCAAAATAAAAATAAAACAGTCTTAGCGGCATTAAACTACTTTTTAATGTTTTCACAAAATTTGCAAGTCATTCAGATCAATTTCTTATTACCAGGGCATACATACATGCCAGCTGATTCGATGCACGCTACGATTGAAAGAGAAGTAAGAAAGCTCATTGTTTGGAGCCCATCACAATGGTCCACATACTTTAAATCAGCACGAAAAAGACCGCGCCCGTATAAGGTTACGGTTATGGACCACAAAGATTTTTTGAACTGGAGGAAATAGCTGTCAAAACATTAACTAAAGAATCGCTGAAAGAATTTAAATATAGGGATTTAAGAATTGCCACATTTAAAAAGAAGACTTTGGATCAAATGGAATACAAATGTTCAATGAGGGAAGGTACTGAATCACATACATTGCAATTATTTGAAGAGACAAAGCGTAAAGGAAAAGGAAAGGGAAAAGGAAAAAGGACTAATAGAAATGTGGAATTATCTGCAGAAAACATGGAGAGACACAAAGGAGTGATGGTATCTAACTTACAGCCATTATATACAACCGCGCCCGTATAAGGTTACGGTTATGGACCACAAAGATTTTTTGAACTGGGAGGAAATAGCTGTCAAAACATTAACTAAAGAATCGCTGAAAGAATTTAAATATAGGGATTTAAGAATTGCCACATTTAAAAAGAAGACTTTGGATCAAATGGAATACAAATGTTCAATGAGGGAAGGTACTGAATCACATACATTGCAATTATTTGAAGAGACAAAGCGTAAAGGAAAAGGAAAGGGAAAAGGAAAAAGGACAAATAGAAATGTGGAATTATCTGCAGAAAACATGGAGAGACACAAAGGAGTGATGGTATCTAACTTACAGCCATTATATATACAAGTAGCCTGCCTATTGCTACTGCTAAGTATAATGATCTCAAACGGTTGTGTGAAAATGGATCAATTCCAAAACGTTTTCATGCTGAATACTCACAACTACCCTATAAATCTCAGATTGTGGAAACTCTTCCTCAAACTGACGAAGAGGATGAAGTTGAAAGTGATCAATGAGCACTTGAATACTATGAAAAAATGCAGAAGTTGTTGTTGATTGTTAAACATTTTGCTCAATTAATATAACAATATTTTGATTTATATACATTTAAATAATAACGTAATAGATAAATTAGAGTTATTAATTTGAATCATAAAGCCTGGTAACTTTTTCTTAAATTACTCGTTATTAAACTTGTTATTAATTACTTACTCGTTCGTTAAATTGTGATGGTTAATGTTGGGTTAAATTAGAAATTACTATTAATAAAAACTTTTTGAAAATAAACCAACTTCTAAAACAAATACAAAAAAGTGTAAAATAACTTTTCTTTCGGAAGTCGGTAAATTTGTTTTTATTTCATCGCCAGTTTGCCATCGACTTCCGAAAGAAAAGTTATTTTACCCTTTTTGTGTTGCCAGAAGTCAGTATTGGCGAAATCGAGATCGCTCTTAGACAGCTTAAAAATGGAAAAGCCCCTGGAGAGGATGGCGTTACAACAGAGCTACTAAAAGCAGGAAGTAAACCCGTACTGAGGGAGCTCCAGAAGCTTTTTAACGCTGTCCTGTTCGAAGGGAGAACTCCAGAGGCGTGGAGTAGGAGTGTGGTCGACCTGTTCTTCAAAAAAGGAGATAAGACCCTGCTGAAGAACTATCGACCCATATCCCTTCTAAGCCACGTCTATAAGCTGTTTTCAAGAGTGATCACGAACCGTCTTGCGCGTAGACTCGACGAATTCCAACCACCGGAACAGGCTGGGTTTCGGAGCGGATACGCCACCATAGACCACATTCACACAGTGCGGCAGATTATACAGAAGACCGAAGAGTATAATCAGCCCCTGTGTCTAGCATTCGTGGACTATGAGAAGGCCTTTGACTCGGTTGAAATCTGGTCTGTTCTGGAGTCCCTGCAGCGTTGCCAGATAGATTGGCGATACATCCAAGTGATGAGATGTCTTTACGAAACCGCCACCATGTCCGTCCAAGTACAGAATCAGCAAACAAGTCCCATACCGTTGCATCGAGGAGTGAGACAAGGGGACTTTATTTCCCCGAAATTGTTTTCAAATGCAATGGAGGATATGTTCAAGACGCTGAACTGGAAAGGACGTGGCATTAATATCAACGGCGAATACATCTCTCACTTGCGATTTTCTGACGATATCGTCATCGTGGCAGAGACGCTGCAGGACCTGCAACAGATGCTGAATGACCTGGCTGACTCTTCTATACGCATCGGCCTACGGATGAACTTGGACAAAGCCAAGGTCATGTTCAACGAATATGTTCTACCGGAACCGATTGCGATACACGGCGCCGTTCTCGAAGTTGTTCAAAAACATGTGTACCTCGGGCAGACATTGCAGTTGGGAAAAAACAACTTTGAGAACGAGGTGAATAGAAGAATTCGGCTGGGCTGGGCAGCGTTTGGGAAACTACGTCGAGTCCTTACTTCGCCGATTCCACAGTGCCTGAAGACGAAAGTCTTCAATCAGTGCGTCCTACCTGTCATGACATACGGAGCCGAAACGTGGACACTGACGGCTCGAATGGTCCACAAGCTCAAAGTCGCTCAGCGGGCTATGGAAAGGGCTATGCTCGGTGTTTCTCTGAGGGATCGCATCAGAAATGAAGTGATCTGTCAGAGAACCAAGGTCATCGACATAGCCCACCGGATCAGCAAGCTGAAGTGGCAGTGGGCTGGCCATATTAGCCGTAGAACCGACAACCGTTGGGGTAAACGAGTTCTAGAGTGGAGACCGCGTCTCGGCAAACGTAGTGTAGGACGTCCTGAGGCACGGTGGAGTGACGATCTGCGCAAGACGGCTGGCAAAAACTGGATGCGAGAAGCCCAAGATAGACCTAAGTGGCGTGCAATTGGAGAGGCCTATGTCCAGCAGTGGACTGCTACAGGCTGATGATGATGATGATGATGATTTAGAAGTCGGTTAATTTTGTTTTCAAAATAGTCCTTTATTTATCCTTTTTATTGGGTACAGGCGTGTAATTAATGTTGTGTGATTACTGTTTGATTCACGGGACCTGTAACTTACCATTTGTGATTTAATTAAGTGCCAAATGTTCCTATTACATTATATACAAGTAAAAATAAATAGATATTGATTTTTAAACCGTTAATTTCATTTTTACTCAACTAATAATTATTTACATTATAAATACCTCCAATGTATCCTCATTAATTTAATTATATCCATCCTTATTGATAAAACTGCTCTTATAGTCATTGCATTAGTATTAATAACAGGGTGTATCTACATATTTTGTAAAAAAAATGGTCTTTACAACTACAAAAATTACCTTTGTATGTGCTTAACTGGTATTTACTGCAGACTTTTGTTCCCAGGCCATTTAATTATGGGTTGTATCTACATTTGTTTTTTTTTCAGAGGTGTAACTCCATGCTAACTTCGTCAATAACAGTCGGTGACGATTGTAATTAAATGAGGCAAAGGACGGGCAAAATTTAAGAAACTTCTTCCTAGAACTCAAGTTTATACGTATAAAAACAAAAAAGTTATAGAAGAAAGTTTTTTTTGTTTTTTGTTTTTTGCTCATTGCCAAAAGTATGGAATTTGGAGTTACGCCCTTTGTAGCGGAAAGCGTCGATATATGGCATGACAATATTATAGCGGTGCGATTCTCTTAAGAGCAAACATCGTTGTATCTTTGACAACATCCGTGAGACAAATGACGAGATGACAAGAAACGTTGGAAAAACAACCTTGTGTACAAGGGCGATATCTCATAAAGTAATTGACATCGGTGAGATCGTCGACGAATAGAGAATCGCACGGCAGACCTACTATTTTAAAGAACCGCAAAAAACCGTTCAATGTCTTTTTGTATATAGGTAGACACTGATTACATTGACGCTCTAAATCCGCCAAGTTTATCAGCATACAAACTTACAAACGAATCTGCAATGTTGGTTATAGTAAATTGTTAGAATGCCAGAGACAACATTACCCGTTCACCTTTGAGAAAACAATATTCAAACAGTTCACTAAAATAAGCGTCATGGTATGATTTCATTCAAACTGTTTAAGCCAGGTTTATCTAATAACTGCATGAAACTTGCATGGTTTTAACAAATTCTTCAAACTTCTGAAAGTAAGGCCCCAGTACTATAACTCATCTGTAGGCACTGGTATGATTCTTTTCTGTTTTGATATATTGTGGTCAAGCGTAGTAAACATAACCTAAAAAGGCTACTGCGGCTCTCAAGGACAGCTGCCGATACACACTGTATATGCTTATGAACTTACATTTACATATGTATTTATTTATATATTTATTATTTATATCAAATAACTATATAATAAAAATATACGTGACATAAAGTGGTACTTTAAAAATATTTACTTGTGTTGAATTTGTTCTTTCGACTGGAACAAATCGGCGCACTATCGGCATATGTTTAAAAAATTTACAAACCATATCTAAATACAAACTTTAACTAAAAAGTAGAAATTAACTATAAACCAAAACGTCTTTTTGAGTATAATTTTTTTAGTTTTTCTAAAAGCGTTCATTCTTCTTCGATATACTTCATAGCGTTTCTTATGTATGAAACAAATTGAAAATATCATCAAAATCGCAATTCTTAGTTAGCGGAGTAGTCGTCCAAAAAATACAGCCGGATTGAGTACCTCCACCTTTTTTGAAGCCGGTTAATATTGAGGATTGTTGCAATAGGGGGTCACTAAGTATACATTGAAGTAATCGGTGAAAGTGGCTCTGACCGTTATCACATAACCCGTTGATAGCTGAAGTGTCCGATTCGGTAAAAACAACTTGAAATGTGACAACAAATAGAAAGGGCGCTCTAATAGACAAGTTGTGAGGTTGTCTGTCACCATACACCGAGTTTTTGTGATCTATTCAAGAAGTTTACGAACCTATAACTACTGTCTGGTAATGCAATATAATGCTGAGGTTCTACAAAACTAAACCAACCGTCTTGATTACGACTCGTAGCTTTTTGACAGTTACTGTACATAAGTATAGTTACACAGATAATGAAAACTGTCAAACAATAACAGGTATATATATTACCAAAGCGATTGGTTTCTTTAGCCAGGGCTGCGTTCCAGCAAGCCACAGGTCAAGCCAAAATTTGGCAAAACAGTCGGTCCACGACGTCTCTAGGCCAAAATTTGCAATCACGCCCGTTTCACGACACCCTGTCAGCACAAATGTTGTCCCGACTAGTCAAAGTTTTTCTTCCTTTTGAGAGAGACAAATCTTGGTCGGCTGTCAAAAGTGACAGAGTGTTGACAGAGACAAAGTATTTTGTTGCATTTTCACGACGAATGGATAGGATTATTTGTTTGTACTAAACTCGAAGTGCCTACTTATATATTCTTGACCGGTGGAGAGTAATTAATATCCTCAAATTATTTTTAAACCAACAAAGCTAAGACCTAAGTTATATATGACAAACTCGTTTTTGACAGAAAAATGTGAAAGACGTTCTAGCAACGCTCGATCAAACCTTGTGCGAACATTATTTGGTCTAAAGCTTGCTGTAACGCAGCCCAGGAAACCAGGGTTAGTTTCAGTTTAAGACATGTAGTACGATTTAACTACACCCTGAGGTGTATAACCTGCACGTGAACAGTAGAAAACAAATGATTGTGAATGTAATTTTGGGTGCACTGAAGACGAATTCAGTTCATCTATGGTTAACAATACTATTCACATATTACAATGTTGCAAAATGCAACAGACAGCAGATAATAAGTCTTATGGCTAAGTAGCAAAACCTTTTTAAAAATATTTAGATTGCGTATATAATAATGGGGATCATAAAAGTACATAGTTAAAAAATCGACGAACGACTTTACTCCGCTTTTTAATTTCATAGATCAATACTGATCAAAAGAGTTGTATTTAATCTCAGTCGAAGACACGCCGGCCAGAGTCCCAACCAGATCGGAACCAATTGATTCCTCGCGCTAACGACGCATGGCAAACCATAATTTTTAATGGAAACTCTGAAGCGACTTTATAATGCTAGTTGTACAATATTATACCACAATTAAATATAAGTACATTTTGTATTTCCCTGTTTCGTTCGTGAACGCGGCCCTCGAGAGAAAAGAATTCTTACTTTATATGAAATATGATAAGTATGGTGGACAGCAGGCTTTTCAAAATGCACATAATATGGCGGTGGCAAAAATTTCGTTACTGGTTTGCAAAGGAAGTGATGTTTTACGATGAGTTTACGAGGTTATGTACTCAAACATACAACAATTAAAAGAATTAAAGAACAATTAGAAGAAGAAAGAAAGGATTTGTATTTTTGTATAATTGTATATAAATAAACTCAAAGACTACTAGACCGATTCCTAAAATTATTTCACCATTAGAAAGCTACATTATCCGCGACTAACATAGGCTATATATTTTGATTCATCATCATCATCATCAACTAGTATGTTATAAATAGGCCAAGTAAACATTTAATGCTTAGGACACATGTAATTCTGAAGTTTAAACCACCTTTATTATATACCATTATCCTTTCCATCTAAGAAGCATTATGATGCTCCTGCAAAAAACTAAATGCTTTCTTAACCCGTAGACTCACCAGTCGCAATATTTAGCCAATAATACAAATGATTTCCCAAAAATCATACCATTCCTTGTGGTAGTGCCACGCCGAATACCCCCACAATCGAACCCCACAGCCGAATGGGCCGGCACGACTGGAGAAGTACCACATAACACCGACGTGAAGTAACATAGCTTGCTATTGCGTTTCGTCGGTTTGTGCACTCCTTCTATCTCTTCCTATCACCCTTCCTCAAAGGTCGGCAACGCATCCTCGAGACCTCTGGTATTGCGGATGTCCGTCGGCGACGGTATCACTTACCATCAGGTGCGCCACTTGTTCGTTTGCCAACCTATCCCATTAAATAAATAAAAATAAAATAATTTTAGGAATTTCGACGTGTATGGCCACCAACCCCATCAAATATTATTATTATTTACCAAGTTTGGTACTTGTCTCAGTGTTCCAGCCGTACGTACAACCCGTACCAGCTCACAAGTTGATTAAAAAGTGAAACCAGTAACTAGTTAAGCAAGTACTACTAGAATTAGTGCGAGTTAGCAATTACTACAATTATTCGTACATCAACTGGCCGCGCAATCAGTGTGAATATTTAACTAGATTGAACTAATAACTGGTTACCTACTACGGGTACTAACTACAGTGTATTAAATAGAATGATGTATGTACTTAAATAACCCTAATAGAGTTTGCATGGACTAGGTATCAGCAGATTATTTTCGTTATGATAAAATGAGGCTTTTTATTTCTACCGCAAAGCAGTAATATTCGCCTTACTGTGTTTGAGTTTAAAGGGTATGGGTGAAATTAAACATGAGACTTATTTAAATAAAATAGTGGAAACTTCTATAATAGCAAACAATTCTTACACTAGTAGAAAGCTACATTATGCCTGAGTATCATACGCTATATTTGCTCCATCATCATCATCACCATCCATCACCACGTGTGTGAAATCGCGGAGCGCAGCTAGTTAGCTAATAACCTAACATCTTATAGTGTCCATTTCAATATTAAAAATTTATTAAAATAAATATATTTATAATCTAAAATTATATAATAATAAATAAAATAGATTAACTTGGCCATCGCATGAAAACACAAAGTATCGATAAAAAGTAAATACATCACTACATATAGTAAAACTGTAGAGGTCGAGTTTTTGTAAAATGAAAAAAAATGCAAAAAACCAAGTCAGATGTAAGGAGTCAAATCGAGCAATTTTTTTTTATCTTTATATTTCTCTGTTTGTCTATTTATATGTTTGTTTATCTGTTTGTACAAGCTAATCTCCGAAACGACTGGATCGATTTGAAAGAAATTTTGTATGGTGGTAGCTTATATCCCTGGTCAACATATAGGATACTTTTGATCCTGGTAAATTAAAGAGTTCTCGTGAGATAGTTAAAAACTGTAATTACCGTATCCCGCGAGGCCACGCGAGCGAAGCCGCTGGCGTGCCAGCTAGTATTAAATAAAATTGTTTAGTATATCTTACCCGCGTGCTTGTTCCTCAACCTAATGATATAAAAAAACTAGTACAGACCTTACGCCTTACAGGTACTTACTCTTATTTTTTTCTGTGCACGAATGCTTAGGTAATTGTCAATTAGAAATATCAAAGTTGTCAATTACGTGCTTTACTCTATACCACGACAATTTCCTGCACGACCAACGCCCTAAACCACTTATAGTAATATGGCGATGGCAAAAACTTCGTTATCTTGAAAAGGAAGTGTTTTACGTTCTTACTGAAATAGGCTGTTAAAGGCCTACTTAATGAGGTCTTGGTTCTTCACATTTTCTGGGGTACGGCCTCTGAGTTTGGTAAATTTTAGCTATCTTACAATTTAGGTTTTATAACTGACATGGTCACTAATGCAATAATTATCTTTAGAAACGGGATATTTACCATGAATTGGTACTTACAATTAATCAAAGATAAATGTTAAAATTCCCCGTTTAAGAAACGACTACCTACCTAAAAATGTATGCTTGTCAAAATTTTAAGTAATTAAATTATTACATCGCTTAAATTTCGCAAAAGCGGAAAACACATCGGTTCAATATGCTTGGCTTGAAATCTAAATCTAACTGTATTATAATCAAACACACAATTTATAATTGTAAATATTCAAACACCTGAAAGCTGTAGGCCTCACTTCATACATTTGAAGATCGTAACTTTAACTTCAATATATTCTATTTTAGAAATAGCTTAAATTGTAAGAAAATTTGCATGCAAATACGTAGGTACCCGACTCGGTACCCATAAGTTAATAGCACCACCGTGGAAACTGACAATGTACAAAACGGGACCTTTTCACATGTCGATAAAAATTAATAATAAAATTCCAGAGGACAGGCATAAAATCCATTCAAAATACTAATTCTTTAAAAAATTGAATCGTTCTTAATAAAAAAAAAATGTTTTATGACTTAGACGAATTCTTTTAATATGTTAATTTACATAAAGACAGAAATAAAATAGATCGGTCAGCTCTTCTCTACATTGCTACACCCTTCCAGGGTCATTTGACACCGTAACTTATGACATTTGTAAAACCTATTGCAATTCATATGATGCAATAAATAAATAAACAAATAATCCGTTTTTAACTATCATAATAAACAAAGAGATAATGTATCATTTTCTACTCTAACCGGTAGATGGCACCCTATTAAAAGGGATCTAAATATAACCTTGCGAAATGTTGTTTATACATTTCTACTGACCCCTATCAATGATGCACAGGTCTACTGCCGACTAAATTAAGTTAGATTAGCTTAGCTCACATAGTTCAGTCAGTTTTTCATACATCCACCGTAAACTACGCCAGCTTAAGCTACGAAAAGTAGTTTATACTCTCAACTACGTGAGCTAAGCTAAACTACAACTTAGTTTAGTTGTCGGTTGACGATCAGCTTTAAGGTTATAATATTTTAAGAAACCGGAGCCGATAGGACATATAATATGCCAAAACACAAAATCATACTGTCTTATTATACAACATGGACTAAGACAAGTTTAATCCATAGTTTTAAAAATCCTTTTAAACTCGAGACTATCTTTTGGTCCATGTTTTATAAAAAGGTGGATACGTTAAAACTGATCTGCAATATTTATGATAAATGAAAGACAGAAAGAAAAGAAGAAGGTGCAATAAAATGTATGAGTTATATGACCCTACCTGTTCGCATGCCTAATGCCATCTACACATATTATGTCCTGGAGGGGCTGCATAGTGCACGCAATAGTGCGTTGGAAAAACTTTCTATTTTTCACCCTAAAATTCACCCTTAAACATTGATTTGTTAGGTTATGTAGATTAATAACAAACGATCAACTTTCGTAATTTATTGCTGATATCCGTCGCACAAAGTAGTTTTGATTAGTTAGAGGGGAGGTGGTTTCGAAGAGTTAAAATGTGGTATATGATATTACACGGGGGAAAACCCATTACTATAGTGAGTAAATCGGTTATAAATGTTTTAAAATATTATTCAAGATATAAACGGGTGATAACTAGAACGCCTTCCACAAATAATAATGTGAATAAATATTCAAACCATATCTTAAGGTATTACAAATTATTGTCTATGAAAAAGTTGCGGTTATATATGTCGTAGGATAATTTGATACTTCGAATCTTCGCGGAAATCCTAGGGGTTTTGCGAAAATGCGGATAATTAGACATAGGCGAAAAATTATCAAATCTTACTGGACAAAGTCAGGATTTTTGCGAAAAGTGCCTAATATAGGTAAGTACCTAAAATTAACGTAAACCAGTCTAAGGCAAAGTCACAAATAGGTACGACGACGAGCGAAGCGAGGAGGAGTGTTAGGTTACTTGTGACCACAACGCGCGAGCCGAGCGAGCGCAGCGAGCGTGCGCTGTTCGCAAAAATCCTGACTTTGTCCAGTAATTAAGATAAGATAATTTTTCGCCTATGTCTAATTATCCGCGTTTTCGCAAAACCCCTAGGATTTTCGCGAAGATTCGAATTATCAAATTATCCTACGACATATACATACACCTATCCGGTAGTTACAGTAAAACATTGTAGTTGAACTAAAAATTAAAATAAAATATACAAAAAATCGTAACAATTGTGAAATAACTTGTCGAAGTCAGTACCATAATAGATTAAATTTAAAAGTACCTATTATCACAATATTGTGCGCATGGTACCGACTTCGACAAGTTATTTCACACTTTTCTACCGCCCTCCAAAAAAAGGAGGAGGTACTCAATTCGACTGTATCTTTTTTCTTTCTTTTTTATGCTTGTTACCTCATAACTTTCGACTGGGTGAACCGATTCTCAAAATTATTTTTGTTTGAAAGCTGGTGGCTTTTCGTGTGGTCCCATTTAAATTTCATCAAATTCGGTCTAGTAGCTTTTGAGATACACTCCAATAACTGAATAGAATGGAAGTCGGTATTACATTTTTTTCAAATTGTACTTGTTAGTGTTTAAGTCGGTTCAATTCTTTGTTAGAAACATTTTTTCACCCTTTTTAGTGACCCTTGCTACTTATGGGATCAACTGTCATTCACCGTCAATAACGATATCATCAATTGCAAAACACTTTTTAGTTATTGGAGTGTATCTCAAAAACCGCTTGACCGAATTTGATGAAATTTTCAATGTGAGCATTTAGTAGTATACTCTACCAAACACAAACTAGTTAAAACTAGTTATCAAAATCGGACTACTCTGTAAAATGTTGAGCGTGATCATACATTAAAAAATATATGCGTCGTCTTGAGAACCTCCTCCCTGTTTTTGAAGTCGGTTGATAACAAGTGCAATTTGAAAAAATTAATACCGACTTCCATTCTATTACTTTGGTAAACATTAGTTATTGGAGTGTATCTCAAAAACTACTGGACCGAATTTGATGAATTTTAACGAAACCACACGGAAAGCCAGCTATCAAACAAAGAAAGAATTTTGAGAATCGGTTTACCAAGTCGAAATTATTTATGAGGTAACAAACATAAAAAATTTAAAAAAAAACACTCGAATTGAGTACCTCGTCCTTTTTTGGAAGTCAGTAGTAAATACAGTCGAATTGAGTATCTCCCCCGTTTTTTGAAGTCGGTTGATAAAAAGAGGTGCGAAGAAGCTAATCAAAATTATACTATCGCAAGCGTTTTACCTCCCGATGATAAAATAATAAGTTATCACAAATTCTAAATTATTATTCTAAATTATAATTATTAGTATATAGTGCAGTAGAACTCTTTGTGAATGAGTTCACACGGGGAAGTACTGCCGCCACCCTTCCTATTTCTACCGCGAAGCAGCCCGCAATACTGTGTACAGGGTACTCCCACCTCTTAAAGTAGTCATGTTTCGACCTCACTATTAAATTTGGTACCACCACGTCAATATAGCAAGCTTAAAATAATAATGGATTACGATAGACGTTTTGATGACGTATTATCAAATAGTGCACTCAATTCGCGAACTTTGCAACTGCGTTAGTGTACTATTCGGGTTGGGAATTAAAGGTCCACCCACCATTAGGTTCGATTTTGGCTAAAAAGGAACACGCCGAAAATAGTATTGAAGTAATATGTTCGACCATTTTGTGTCGATAGTAAGTATGATTATTCTAAGCTTATTACAAAACGCTCCTGATTTATGATAGTTTCGTAAAAGGTGGGAGTAGGCCCCTGGTTGGAATAGCATGGGTGCCGGCAAAATTACAGGCACATGAAATGAGATTAACAACTTAATGTCTCAGGGTTACGGGTGCAGTGCAGTTCGTGACTTGTGATGTAATGCTTACGTTCAATGCAGAAGTTACCACTTAACACCAGTAGGGTCTCGTGCTTGTACCTTCCTTAATAACATACTTCTATCATGTTACCACTGTCAGTGTACCCTACGTCTAACAACGTCACTGATGCCTATCGTTGCTCTACTTGGCTTGCACAAAGTAGATGTGAGAAATTTCTTTTTGAAATGCTGTCATTATCTGCATAATTTCAGTTACATCTATAATTATGTATTTAAAAAAAAAAAAAAATCAATTGGGAGGTAATTCTCAACTCCGGTAATTGATGGCATCAAAGTTTTTTACTGACTATATTCAGAAAAAAATACTAACGGCCTTATATAAACGCTTCTTAACATTAAATGACGTTATTTAGTACCGCGCAAAGGAAAAATGTTCTGCGCCGTACTAAGTGACGTTATTTGAATTTAATCAGCGTTTATAAGTAAGGCCGTCTTGAAGCATGCAGACTGAATGCAAAGGAATCATGATCTAAATTTAAATTTATTTTTTAAAAGCATTTATGGTGGGAATTTTCAAATTGTGTTCGAATTGAAGTCAATATTAGAGAAATTTAGTTCCCTTTTCATAATAATCTAAGCATTAAATAAATTGTCCAAAAACGGAACCGACTTTAACAGCAAAAAGTGTGAAATAACTTGTTGAAGTCGGGTACCATGATAGTTAAAAAGTAGGTACCTATTAACACAATATTGTGCACATGGTAACGACTTCGACAAGTTGTTTAACACTTATTGATGTCAGTACCGTTTTTAGAAAACAATTTCATCCTTTTTAGTGAGCCTTTCTAATTACAGGATCGTTGTCATTCACCGTCATTGATATCATCAAATCATTAAAATAGATGGAACAATTTTCAGTTATTGGAGTGTAACTCAAAAACAGCTAAACCGTATTTGATGAAATTTAAATGTATACCACCTCGGAAGTATACTCTACCAAACAAAAAAAAAATCTTCAAAATGGGTTCACAAACAACGAAGTTATCCGCGAACACACATAAAAAATACTTACGGTCGAATTGAGAAACCTCTTCTTTTATTGAAGTCAGTTTAAAATTAATTTCGACGCATTATAAAAGTTATGTGTCGTCGTCGTTATCTCGGGAAGAGTTAATTCGTGCTGTTTTCTCGATCTCTATTATTTTATTCTATTTTATTATATTCAGAAAACTAACAGCTATGTTACAGGTACATACAGCTACATTATAAATAAAGTAAAATATAAAAAGAAGGCTAATTAAAAGTTTTCACAGATATTAAGTAC
Organism: Selenia dentaria; assembly: GCA_917880725.1. NCBI lineage: Eukaryota > Metazoa > Arthropoda > Insecta > Lepidoptera > Geometridae > Selenia > Selenia dentaria. The sequence continues at coordinate 27,717,280 of OU862893.1, forward strand.
ATGATAACTTAAATTAACTTAGACTGGCTTGAACACAATGTTTTAATACACACCTGGTAAAAAATGGAGTTCAGAACCATAAATACAATTTTACGAGAAAAAAAAACATTCAGCAGTCGCACAGATATTAAATACATGATAATAACTTGAATTAACTTAGTCTGTAGACTGGCTTGCACACAATGTTTGAATACAAAGCTGGAAATTATTGGAGTTCAAAACAATAAATACAATTTTACGAAAAAAATATTCATTCATGTCGCTTCAGTTTATAGGTATTGAATATATCTAGGTCTATATCTGAAGTTATAGAGTTATAACACCTGCATCCCCTGATTAAGTAAGCGGTTTTCCTGTAGTTACATGGAGCGCTAGGTATATAAATAAGCTTAAATTGTCTTAAAGAGGACGCAGTAGGTGTGCGTAACCCAACTTGTCCGAGTAGCTCCGGGCAATCGACCGTGCCATTTGCTATGTTCAGGAGGTAGGCTACATCTGCCACACGTCTTCTCTCTTGCAGTGGCTTGCTGTCTTTGTTCTCTACATACATATGTAGAACGTAAGGGAAAGACCGTCCAGAATCGAACAGTGGAATATGTCAATACAATTACGAGTGGTGTGCTTACATACGCGTCTTACGCCACAAAGTTCCTACGTAATGTGCTAGTGGGCCGCTAGCGTAGCTACATGTCATGCTGAAACGGGTATGTTACTTCATTCCAGTTATCTTCAGTCCAGTGGATGTGCTAAGTAGAGCGTGTCTACTTGGGTACCTATACTGTGCGTCAAATAAATATGTACAATAATTCTAGAAATTCCTGTCAACTCTGCTTAATAAAACTCTTCATTCGGTTCTTCCGCGTATTTATTTCTATTTAGTTCAAATATTACTATTGCGATTTTAAAGTAGTTTTAGGAGTACTTTAAACAATTATTTGACCACTTTTAATTTACTTAAGATAATAAGCTATGTAATTTGTCTCAATAGCAGTTCGAAGTTTAATTTCGCAAAGCAGGCGTTAGTGTTTATTTATAAATGATATATTGTGTAATAAAAATGAAATAAGTTACTTACCTATTTAAAAAAAAAAGTTTCTAATGAGAGAACTTTTAATATTTATTTCGTATTTGAAATTATTTGTTTTTGACACATATTAATCTGTCCGAATCAGCAAGACTCATTCGAGTTAAGTTTCATTCATAAATCTATTGTTATTTTTTGCGCTGATGCGGACGGGTTAAAGTATTATTATTGACCGGAAAAGCACTCACGTTAGGGATCGAATACGTCGACCCGGGTTTAAGGCATATTAGATGCTCATCTTCAGGTTAAGTGCGCAGCTGCATCTGCGAAATCCCGGCGGGACTTTAAATTGGTTAAGCATATTTGCGTATGCTTCAAACTGATATGTCGGTAAAATCATTTAATTTATAAGTTATTCTTCTCTAAAAGCTGCTTGCTCTATATGCCTCCTAAGTGTTATGTTATTCTTCTCCAAAAGCTGCTTTACATTTTCCCAAAAGCTGTTCTACATACCTTCTAAGTTACATAACCAGGATTGAGTCAAAACAGATTGCCACCATTAAACATAACCTCACGAGATTAGTTCCGCCCACAACGAGTTTTGACAAGTAATTGTTATGGGACTCGTATTATACAGATCTTCCACTCTGGCGTGGGAGTGATGCTCTAAACGATTCTAAATATAGGTTATTTACATTTTAATCATTAGTCTATTATCTAGGACAACAATAACACAGATAACTCATAGTTTGTACACCGGAGCAGGACACGTCGCCGCTTATGATACGAACACTTTTTCGCAATTATTTTGTGCTACGCCTCTGAGGCCGTTGCACGTGTCGTTTGCGAAATGTATTTGTATCACATTGAACATTTGAATTACGCTTTGTTCATACTAACTCAACCACTGCTGTCTATGAAGAGGCTAATGTCCTAAGTGTCAGGAAGCTATTCATTTACGAAGGCTTAAGGCGTTATCACAGAAAAGTTGTTCCAACTCTGCCTGACTCTAGAAAGCGAATAGATATGTGTCCTGTTCCACGTGTTAAGAGCAAATTTGCACACAAGCACTTTAACGTCATTGTGCCTCTCCTATACAACAAATTTAATAAAGTATATAAGGCTAAAAAGTTAAGTAATAGCGAAATTAAAAAGGTGCTACTTACTTGGCTTTGTCAATATGATTATGAAGGCATCGAAAGGATGCTTAATAGTTTTAGAGATTGATATTTTGAGCACATACCCCATTTATTCAAATGCGTTCTGCGCAATATCACACGCAATGCACACAACGTTACACACAGTGTACGGTGTGCTAAACGCCACAAACATTGCTTTACATACTTAAATAACTTTCATACCTACACTTCCACACCTTCACACAACATACACAAATATCCTCCAACCCACTTTTACTCCACTTGAGTTGGGTGCTTTGACGGAGATGATATACACTTAAACATACATTCACACACACATACACTACACTAACATCCTAACACACCCTCAATTAATATTATAACATGAGCGTGTTTTATCTAATTTCAAAACATTTTTGCTTAGCATTTATTAACCATTATGTATGCTGTTCCATGTGTTTTATATTTTTAGTTATATAGACTATGCTTTGTGTTTATATATATATATATATATATATATAAACATAAAGCATAGTTTATATATATATATATATATATATATATATATTATAGAGATTTATTTTAATATTTTATGCTTACAAATACATATAACAAACATATTTTTCTAGATGGGAGAAGCCAATGGCACCCGAAACACAGTTTTTAACTAGTTCGGGAGCCTATGGATTCATTATATAAAATGTAATATATTTATGCAAAAAAAAAAAATATTATTAAATTATTATTATAATACAATACAATATGTGTAATGAACACGTATGTAAATAAATTTATATAGTTAAAAAAAAAATAAAAAAAAATGTCTGTGTCACAGCTGCACTAGACAAATATTAGTAATATCACAGAACATATAATAGTACGTTATTACTAAATTGTATTGGTCTGAAGATGAAACTATAAGTATTAACGTAACATGAGCAAATTTACAAACTGACGAGTTCTACGTATAGAGAATTTTTTTTCAATGTACAGTTGCCTGCAATAAGGTGTATAAATTTTTCAATTTTCATAAGTGCCTCAGCATTCAATTTCATAAAATGGACATCACAACGTTATTCTAAAAAAAAGTTATTTAAATTAAAAATAATCCTTATCAACATTGTTACAAAATGTAGTACTGTATCATAGTTTTGAAAGTTATGGAACATGTACATCTAATTGCAGGCGACTGTACATATTATAATAATCGGAATATACTACAACACTTTCCACGACCACCAACGACGATCACTCAAGTTATCTGTAACCAAAGATAATATAATACTAGAACAACGTAGTGCTCGTAATAAAAAAATAAAAAGAATGTCACCATAGACAAACTCATCACGGTGTTGCCACTTAAACAGTTATAACGACAATAGCGGGTAAAAAATTGGACGCGTCATTGTTCTCTGTGCTCTATTTACCTAAAGAGACGAGAATGTACCGCTTCGTCGTGGCTCTTCATGAGAAAAAAGCTAGATTGGAATGAGGATATGTAACCAGATATGAGCTACTTAGAATTTTAGTATATGTCCGTTATTCTTTGGAAGTTAACTGTTAGATCAAAAAGGATATAACAGCCTGAACAAGTATTATGAGTATACATACATATTTCAAACTTAAATATGTACATGCTGTTAACTTTTTCTTGAGCCGTCATTATTTTTTTAGCGGGGCCCCGAGCCGTTTTAGTATTAAGAAATAACAAACATGAACACTCACTCTCAGTGAAAAAACAAACTTCCAAATTCATAATGTTTAGATAGATTTTAAAGCGACCTTTTAAAACGCCTGCTTAGCGAAACTAAATTTTAATTAAATAAATTAAATTTTTTAAAGACTTAATTCTCGGACGGGATTCGAACTCGCGTTTTCCGACATTCCAGCTATGCCACGGACCATACGACGGTTACCATCGAATAGAGAGTTAATACTCGATACATGGACAGTATGACGGTATATATAAAATAATATTGTTTATTATTTTATTTTTGAAAGTAGACTCGAAAGTGTACTAAACAAAACAAATATTATCAAAATCGAAATACTATGTAAATAGTTACGCGTGACCATACATCAAAAAATATACGCGTCGACTTCAGAACGTCCTTCTTTTTTTGGAAGTCGGTTAAAAATAGAGGAAATCAGAGGCATTTATACAAAAATTATGTAAACGATAGTACGCAAAGAATTATACAACTGAGACACGTGATACACCACATACGTGACGTTATTTATGTCAAACACTAGTTAATATCAGCAACAATCGAACGTGTCAAAAATAGTGTTTCTTACAGTGTGAACACTCTCGACATTACTGCTGCAATGTTAATTAGATGCATAGATTTCTAGTTTAGTAGAAATGTGCGAGAGTGGCAATTAAAACTCAGTTTTGTAATTGGTAACTCGCAGAATAGTTCTGTAGATGCAATGTGCAATTTTAATTAGACACGTACCTGTGAGAACTATAATCTGGAATAGAGTGCCAAAGAAACAATAACGTACTTAATAAGACCGCAAATTGTCTACCGTTAATGTATACCTCATAACTATAGAGCGCGTCTTAGTGAGTACGAACCGTGAGCACAAGAATGAACAGCACAGTCGCTCTACAATACGAGTAATATTGAGATGTGACGATGAAAAGGAAAGAAAAAAGGGTGTAAAAACCATAACTGAAAGCAAATATAAAGAATTGTAACTTGTTTTCAAGGCTACTGACGCGTTTCAGCCGACTGCAAACTGTTCAAACTGACAAAATCATTTAAAACTAACTTAAGAAAAAATAGACCTAATATTTGCCGCTATGTGTTCGAAACATTTGACAACCTACAATGAGAATACCACAAAAATAAAGGTTGAAAAAATAAAAGTGGCAAAACATGTCGAGTCAAACCCATCAATGGTACTCGTATCATTCAAGCGGTCCTCCAAAGGCCCAAAACCACACTTTCCACAAAAACCAGTCGCAGATCAAATAGTAAGGGAGGTGCGCACGCGCACGCGCGCTAACGGAACCACGCATTAGAGCCACATTTGACACACCTTGGCCACAGCCGTTCCGGTGGATTCTTTAGAAAGTACCACTGTTTACTGACGGCTGTTGAATTAGAAGCAATTCCTTACTTGAAGACGTTACAGGTATTAGTGGATTCACTTCTACCATCGCTTCCTACTTCTACTTGGCTGAAGGTTAAACGACCAAATTAACGAGGTAATGTTGCCAGTTTTTTGGGCACTCTACCCGGACAGAGACATAAATACTGTTTTTCTACCGACTTCCAAAAAAGGAGGAGGTACTCAATTCGATTATATATTTTTTTTTATGTTTGTTACCTCATAACTTTTGACTGGGTAAACCGATTCTTAAAATTCTTGTATTTTTGTTTGAAAGCTGGTGCTTCCCGTGTAGTTCCGTTTAAATTTCATCAAATACGGCATAGTAGTTTTTGAGTTACACGCCAATAATTGAATAGAATGGAAATCGGTATTACATTTTTCAAATTGTACTTGTTATCTATATATAATATATCTATAATTTAAAGATATTTTAGGAAATTAGTTTTATTTTATATTAGTAACTTTGTTCTTGTAATAATATATAAATTTCAATAATAATATCAAATATATAAGTAAATTATTAACACCGGGTGGTTCTTTTAAAAGAATACACAGACCTAAACAGACATTAAAACATTAGACATTAAATAACAGACATAAAATTATTTTAGGTACACAAAATAAACAGTCAGTCTTCCCGTGAACATGGTGCATGTAACTGCGCCGAAATATCGGGAGCTCATTCCACAACCTTACCACGGTAAATATCCCATTAATAATCATATAACTTTAGAGAACAACCGTGATAGTTTAAAACAGTGTTTTACAAAATAAACATGTGTGTTAAAACAAACATAAACTTATATAGCACCATACGTTAATAATAAAAGCCCAATATTACTTCTAAACAATGTATAAGTACTCATTTTAGAGTCATAATTTATAACGCTTTGACCCTGAACCATGTGCATAATCAAAAATTGAAGATACAAAAACAACTAGCGTAACAAAACACAATAACGTAGACAACCATAAAACCGTCATAAGCCATAACTCTACCACATGGGAGCGGAACGCATGTTCTGTTCTGACTCATTGGCAATTTAATATGTATTTATCTATGGTCATTACCCTCCCGTGACATTGAACGGCTGTTGTGTAACAAATCGGTTGTTTAAAACTATGATTAACACAGAACGAATGCTCGGAATCGCTCGGATAATCGTATTACAGTGTACATGCTTGTCAGGATTCCAACGGAGTTTTGTGAGCTTTACAAGTTTTGCTAAGTTGATTTAAGAAACTTTAGGTGATACCGTGGGAACAGTAACAAAGACTTAGTTACTTCAAAAGGCTTTATGTCTTAGCACGTTCTGCAGTCATTCTTCAGCTCCGTCATTACTTTAATAATTAAGTAGATTGAGGGATTTAATTTTGACTATTGTGACAAGATTATTTCGTCGTTGGACTTCATTCTCTCATCAATGTATTTCAATTTCTCATCAACAACCAAATTCAGCTAACCGAGCCTTGAAATGTAATCGAAATTCTTTTAATTTTCTCACGAAAACTCAATGTCATTACGCAACAATGTTCTGGTACTTGAATCCTTCTATTAACGGCCGAATGGAACTTAATTTGTCGCTCAAAAGCTCTTAAATTAGTTCTATTCTAACGCTGCATACTGCAAAAGGAATGAGCAGGTTTTTTTGTCGGCTAGTTCGCGGTCGATCACCTCCTGTGCTTTATTAATACTTGTTAAAAAGCAATACAGATCTAGATTCGATCGTATCCTGCTGGTAGATTAGTTTGTGTAGACTTTATTCCTGTGGTTTTTACTTGATGTTGGATCGATTCGAAATTATGGCGCTTCTCTTCAGTAGTATGTCATTGTGTTCACTGTATTCCAACTACTTATTTACACAAAAAATGCAACATGCCATATTAGTTTATTTATAGTTGATTGCTATGATTGTTAGGTATGTTTAGTATGTTCCACTCACCACAAAAACAGAACGATAATTCCAATAACAATTTGATTACAGATAAGCAATTTGTCGTACATTAAAATTCGTAACACATAACAAGTTACGATATTCGATATCTCAACACCTGTAGGTAGTACTTTCTCCCCGTTTACCATTTGTGCTACAATCGTCACGAGGTAATGCTATATTAGTTTGATTGACGCTCGATCGTGACTTGAATAAGGTGAAAACGAAATTGGTCTCTGTTCCTGTCACCAGAATAGGACTATATTTAAAACCTTCTACTAGGCTCCACAAAACATACTTAACGCAGCGTGTTTAATAAACATGTATACATATATAATATTTTAATTTTATATTTCCAATAAAATTAGGTTATGCATCACATGATCACATTCTTATCTGTTTATTTTTCAGTTGCAGCATCTTGTATTTAATTATACGATAGCAAATAACCCATTAACACAATTTCGGTCATAAATTGCATAATGTAATGTTTTGAAATGATACCAATTTATAACCAGACTAAAATTACTTATGGCGTGCAAATTTTTAACTGAACAATTCTACTATAAAAGGAAAACAAAAAATTTATCATTTAAATCGTCAGATCGATCAAAGTAAATCAAGAGGGATCTAGTCTACTTGCCTAAAATATACATATTGCCTTAGGACTGTAAAGCGCGACATACAACCTCATACCAAATAGGTTTATAAGTACTTACTAGGTGATATTCTTAGTAAGTAAATTACAATATTCAAGTGTTATTTGTTCTTGGAACGAAGGGCCGGCTGTAGAGGCAGGATATGCATCCGTTTTATTGTTCTGTGCATAGCCTGAACTGTTTCCTGAACAAGTCAACTTTAACTAAAGGCATGTTTGGTGTTTCGAGAAAATTCAAGAACACAGCAAATGTCAACAAACGAACTGTTCATAGAAATTGAACTCAAATTTGAAGAATTCTGAAAATCACATAATAGTAAGTGTTTGTATTTGTTTCCTTTTTAATTTTATGCAGCTTTTTTCTTTATTTATCTATCAAACAATACCATGGATTTTATAATCAAGAATAATAGGGGATAAGCGCGGGGCAATCGCAATCTTCCAATCGAAGATGATTGAGATCCTTCCAGATGATAATTAAGAAAACCAACTAAAAGCGCATACAAACAAAATAATTTTCAGTATCTTCCGCTTTAAATCAAAGATAAGATGGAAAATTCTTCTCTATCTATAAATTTTAATCATCTTAATGATCCTACAATCAAAGGCGGGATAAGCGCGGGACAAGGACAATCTTCTAATCGAAGATGATTGAGAGACTTGCAGATGATAATTAAGAAAACAAATTACAAGTGCAAATAAACAAAATAATTTTCAGTATCATCCCCTTTAAATCAAAGATAACATGGATTTTTTTCTCTATCTATAAATTTTAATCATCTTAATGATCCTACAATCAAAGACGGGATAAGCGCGGGACAAGGACAATCTTCTAATCGAAGATGATTGAGAGACTTGCAGATGATAATTAAGAAAACAAATTACAAGTGCAAATAAACAAAATAATTTTCAGTATCATCCCCTTTAAATCAAAGATAACATGGATTTTTTTCTCTATCTATAAATTTTAATCATCTTAATGATCCTACAATCAAAGACGGGATAAGCGCGGGACAAGCCCAATCTCTTAACCGCAGATGATTGAGAGACTTCCAGACTATAATTACGAAAACAAATTAAAAGCGCAAACTAATATTAATCACACCGGCCCGACACCGGCACATATGGTAGACACACGTGCGATAGTGGTATTAAGCTGGTCAATTACAAGAGAGATATCTCGATAAGAACTGACAAACGCACCGCAACTTGTTTGCCCAGTCGTCCATACATCATTGTCGAGTGTCGGAGGCGAGCCTACGAAATACTTGACAGCTTTGGAGCCGTTACACGCATTGTATTCAAATTAATGTATGAATTAGAGCACCGTGTTGTTATGCATAACCTAATAATTGTTTTGTATGAATGGCTACACGAAGCTTACAAAGTAACTCCAGGTAGGTCTCCTATGTTTGTTACTATTATCATAAAGTTATAATGAATTGCGCACCTTACAATTGAATTAAACTCGCATGTTGATGGATGATGATGATGAAAATCGAAATACACAATAATCATAAAAAATTTACAACTAGCTACGCCCGCGGTTTCATCCAAGTGGTGATGGATGATAACGATGATAAAAAGTACCCTATGTCCATCCACGAGATATGACATTTCGGAAAAATAAAAATCTTAAAAATTGGTCCGTTCTTGAGTTATAAATGGTGTTACTAACACAACTTTGTAATATACAAGATACAAACTGTATTTACATTTTTCTTTTCTATACTGTAGCATTATTATAAGCAATATGTAATCACGTTTCATATCGAACGATTTCATAGTAATGAATCCTTGAATTTCCGTGACCATCTAAACAAGGATCGCATGGTCATCGGTTTAGAACTGCTTTTAGAATTCATAACAGCACATGACACAGGAGTGTGACATAGTGTTGCAAGTGCAGAATTATGAGCACAGATCAACGATGGTTGCGAAACGATCCACAACGTGAGGCGAATGATCAATCACAATTTGTCCGACACAGTACAACTTGGTCTGCTGACTTCGTGTCTTGTCTCGCCTTGCTCTATAATATTGGAGACAGGTATCAGGTGGCCTAGCACTGCCTAGAGCCAGATTTTGTTGCTCGCCGATTAATAATTGAGATACGTGTGGAACTAACTGCAACCACACCCATGTGTGGAGATAACACGTTAGACCAGAGTTGAAACTGCATTTCGTCATTTTAATTGGGTTGTGATTTGTAAGTCCAACATGGAAAAAATATTATTTATTGTAAACATTATTTTATTCTAAACATTATTATTATTGTTATCATTCATATGAACATTTAAAACCTCGGGTCTACACCCGGTCTTTGATAGGCATTAATGAAGCCGAAACGATCACTAAGAGGCATTTTAATGTAAAAATTAACTATGGACATAGGAGGCCAGAAAATGTTACAATTGTATTTTTTTGAGTAATTGGGTAATTTAACCCAATTCTCGATAAAATCTACTATATTGTTCTAACGGCCTTACTTATAAACGCTGCTTAACTAATGACGTTATTTAATACTGCGCAAAGGAAAATTGTTCTGCGTCATACTAAGTGACGTTATTTAAAATTAACAAATAAATTAAAAAGTAACAGTAACATCCATAAATACAAACTTTTGCGTTTATAAGATTAATACGATTATTGAACAGCTGCCTTATATCTTTAAAGATATTAGAAATATCTCTGTAAAGAGAAATTACAATCTCGAATTATGAATTTCCTTTGTTGCAAAATGTTTACAATTTTCCTATAAAGTTGTACATCTGTAATTTCATATCAATACATAATTATATGTATAATTTGGTGTTCATTGAAATTTATAGAGAGAAAAATTCACATCCTCGGATTCAAACCCGAGTCTTCTGACTTTTTCTCTCTATAAATTTTAATGTTTGAGATCGCTAAAGCAGGCGTTAGTGCTTTAAAAAGTAATACTATAAAAATATGGTGTTCATTTATGAATTACTGTATAATATGTTATCTGAAAGGGGTTAGCATCATAACCGACAAAAAATATATAAAAATAATATTAGTAATAATAAAAACTGCAACAAATATAACACTGCTCTTACAAAGAACAAGAGCAGAGTCTGAATGTTTATTTTCCAATAAATACAAACAGATCATGTATCACTTGAAGAAAACGATACCTGACAACAACCATAATTCTTGCCATCAATTCATTATTTATTGTTTCCACTGCTGTGTTTTAACGAGTCAATTTAAGCGCAACAAACAGAACAAATGGAGAAACAATCAAAACTTATTACACAGAACGTCCGCTTTCTCCGGAACGCGATATGCTTCGTTACTTATTCGTAACTATTACAATTCGGTTATTGCGTCATGTAACCTAACATCAAACGAATTCTATTATGTTTCGTTCATATCTCAAAGAGTTCAAAATGTTTGAATCAAATTTGGCGACTTGGAGAGAGTCGGCGCGGCGTCTCCAGCAAATTGCACACCATGGGAAAGTGAAATGTCAAAGCTTTTGTTACTTTTCCTGCAGTTTTTTAGTTAAAGAAGCACAACTGAATAAGACGATGTGTATAATTAAGATTAAAGATAATTATTCAATTTCGGAGCCATTTTTCGCTTTTGCTTTGAGATAATGGACAAAATTATCTTTCGGTTTAGTAGAAATGATGGTTAAATGGTCTTCGAATCGCAGCACTATTATTTGGTCAAATACAAACGAAGCGACTATGTTCTTAAATTCCATTAACTCTTTAACTTGAAGTAACAACAAATATTTATAAGTCCGGAAGTACACTATTTTCTCCGAAAATTTTAACAAATCCATGTTATTCTCATGCTTTCGTTTCTCAGGAAACTTCTTGTAAAATTTTAAGCAGTGCATATTTGAAAATGTAGGTAACAAAAGATCGTATAAAAAAGTAAAAATACAACTAAGAAACGCAACCACTGCCTCTTTTGGCAAAACCACCAATACCAAAAGAATAAATAAAGCAAGTACCGTTTAATACGTTATAACACAATATATAAGAATGGTTGGGATATGGATTTCATACGTCAAGAGTTTTTCTCTTGATGTGTGAATATACTTTACTATAGAGTTAGCAAATGTAGTCAACATTTGCTAACTCTACATTAAAACAACAAACAATAAAAACCGGTCACGTGCATTTTGGTTTTTTGGTTTTTGGCAGTTGATGCCTTATTAAGCATTCAGTAATGGAGATTTTTCAACCAATTTCTTAAAAAAAGGGGGAGGTTCTCAAGTCGACGCGTATTTTTTTTATGTATCATGATCATGCATAACATTTTACAGAGTAGTCCGATTTTGATAATAATTTGATTTTAGTAGAGTATACTTCCTAAGTGGTCCCATTTAGATTTCATCAAATTCGGTAAAGCCGTTTTTGAGTTACCTATCTGGATGATATCGTAATCGGAATGACAATCGATCCCGTAAGTAGCAAGGCCCTAAAAAGGATGAAAAAATATTAAATTATATCTCTAAGTGAGCGAAGCTGCAGTTGAGCCTCCTTTCCATTTAAACTTTGTTAAATCAATTAACACACAATCGTAGTAACTGATCTAGTTACCTAGATATTAAACTAAAATGCGGTTTCAGTGCAAGATTGTTTGATCTCCGAGGTTAAGCATCGCCAGTTATTCATAGGCATGTTCATTATACTCTGACTGCTATTGAGATTTACGATTCAATTCTTGGTCTTAATTGATTGGCATTAGAATTGTTTACGGCTAATCGTTGCCTTGTGCTTGTAACTCCAAGGCTATTGTTTCAACTCTGTATCTTTTCGAATGTCTAGGCATGTTTGGTTCATATACAAAGTTCAATGCAAATGTATAGTAATCACGATCTAAGAATATTGGTAAATCATCGTATATTTTAGTTTTGATTACAACGTGTTTCTCAATATCTGATAGGTAAATGACAGTGTTCGTATCTAAGTACTTACCTGCTATTATGTGTGAGTCAACAATATTGCGATTGTTGACTTTTGGTTTTGCTATGATGACAGCAACCGTCATAGCTTTTCAACCTATGACATGACTTACAATGTGAATGCATTTTCCAATAAGATTCACACTTAGTTTTTCTAGCCCTGTCATTTTATACTAAATTAAAACGGCCGTCGAGGAATTTCTTATGAAATTATAAGTACCCAGTTGATACCCGTGAAGAGATGTATTTTATTCGATACAGTACAGCCTTATTCAGTTCATTGACCCGTAGCAGGCGTCGACCGCGTTTTGATAGCCATCGGTAGGAAGCCAATGTTTGTTTCGAATGAGGGTTATCGCAGTTAAAATAAACCCACTGAAATCATTCAAGAAATTTAAACTACGGTTATTAGAAGCTTTAAATATTATATCTAGCGCTGTTAGTGTGTGATATGGAAAATAATACTGTTACAACAATTTGTTAGTGAAAGGCCTAAATGCTAAAAAGGCAAAAATACAAAATCATTAAAACGCGGTTTCGAATCCCGTCCGAGGATGTGTATTTTGTCGTTAAAATTGCAAATTTGATATTTTAAATACATGTTTAGTTAAAACTGCAAAGTATTCTCGCTAAGCTGGCGTTAGTGCTTTAAAATAATACAATAAAAGAGTATGATGGGTTGCGACATATCAATACGAAAGTGAAGTGTTTGAAAAAACGCTTCTTTCGGTTGGATAATAAAATATCAGAAATCGTTTGTGACCTGCAGGGCTATTATGTATCTCAGTTGCTAACAAATGATGATTTAAATCTTAAAAATGGCGGCTCTACGTCAGTTTGACAACTCCAGTAAGCAAAAATGTAAGTAAGTTAATGACTGGAGCTGACAAAAGTGACATAAATACGCCATTTTTCGATTCAATTCGATTCGTTTGCAATCAACATTAGTTAGCAACTGAGATTCATAGGTACAATCCAGACAGATCTCTTTTTCAGAATTGAAATACGCACATAAATGGTAATAATATTACCATCTCAGCAGCTATCTATATATATATATATATATATGTAACTTGTTCACGAGAACCATGATAAAATTTACTATGAGACATATCTATCTATCTACGAGTACTAGCGGCTCGATAAACTCTATAAATACAGTTCAAAAACAAGGATAATGACAAATTTTCTACTAACCATTATAACTATTAGGTACTAATAATCAATATTGAGCTTTATCAAATCTTAGTAAATTTAAGTCTAAATAGTTAAATATTACAGAATAAACAGTAGTTAATTTGATATTATGAGACATTTTTAGACATGTAAGCCTCGTTCGTATTTAACAACATAGGAAATAAACACGGATTTAGGAATAAAGGATTGTATTTAAGATGCGGTCCAACCCCAATTTTAAAATAATTTACGATGTTTTACGTAAGGTTGAAAATCGCTTGTTAGATTGGACGATGTAATGCGGAAATGCGTTAATTTTGTACGTTTTCTTTATATTTTTCGATATATACTAACACATCGAAAAAATTGTTGGTTATTACTTTAGTATTATACGTTAGCTATGTATTACCTAAAAAAATATAGTGTTATCGCTGAAAACTCTGAGAGTTTGGACGTGAAAGTTTATTTTTGTGGACCTATTCAGGATTTTTTTCTGCTGAATGAGAGTTATATTTATGAATTCTATTCGGTTATTACTCTTCCTTCCTTATTTAACCTTGTATTTTTTTCATAATATATTATCGATCGTTTCGTTACACTAGGTGTTTAAAAATTCTGCTTTTTACCGTTTATTAACAGTTACCGTTATTATCAGGATATGAGCGCGCCTTAAGAGTTCTTATCCTAATAAGTTTGCTAACAAAGACAGTTTTAGGTATCAAGCTAAACAATACAATAGGCGAGCTAGATAAACAACCGTGAACGAACTCATTTAAACTACAATCTGTAGCATGTAAATGCAAATCATTTCCTTGTAGGTATTTTACTCCAAATAAATACGATTATTTGAAATAATTTGAATAAACCAAGGTGACTTCGAGTTTCTGCTTCTCTTATTAAACAAATCGCCGTGGAAAATGTATTATATTTATTATACACTATAGCTGCGCTCCGCGGTTTCACCCGCGCGGTGATGAATGATGATGATGAATCTTATATAGCCTATGTTACTCAGGGTGAATGTAGCTTTCCAATGGTGAAAAAATTTTTGAAATCGGTCCAGTACTTTTTGAGCCAATTCGTTACAAACATACATACAAATCTTACCTCTTGATAATATTATTGGTATGATACACCAGCCGCCCGCGTGGTGATGGACGATGATGATGATGAACTATAAAGTGGTACTCACTTGAATCTTAGTTATTACTAATCACAATAACTGCAACTGTAACGTTTTTGTATCCCGGAGGAGAACTAGATATTGTAAACACAGGGTATCCTACCGCAATATCTAGTGCTACTAATATAACAAATTTAATTAAGTATTTATGTGAATTTGTAAATAATATGTCTAAGCATATTTAATGTTACATTACAGTTTATGTTTAACGAATAAATAAAAATAATAATTATTAATAATCAAAATATAATATGTTGTCATAAGCCTAGTTTATCAGGGATAATTCAGGATTTAGGTGAAATATTTTTTTAAATCGGTCCAGCAGTTTTCAGAGCCTATTCAAGTCAATAAAACAAACAAATAAAATCTTTTCTCTTTATCATAGTTCTTTATATTTAAAGATATTTTATAATCTTCTATAGACTGTAATTAGTCTAATTACTTGTCTGACTGATTGATTATCAAATGATGGTTTATATCAGAGCCTGAACCGAAAATAAAAACTAACTTGTAGTTTTAGCCTTCATGTTGTAAATATCCTCCAAAGGATTTTTGGAAAATTCTTAGTTTTGAGTGGATGAAATAGGAAAAGGAATTAAATTTATTTCCTTCGCTGCGTATCCCACGGATTAAACGAACGTAGTCAGTTATAAATTTATAGGTACCGGGGTAACACAATCAAATAACACGAATTTTTGAACAGAAAATTTATGTCGCATATTTCGTCATGCGCTAGGTCATAAATCAATATATTAAGGCAATAGAATCATAACATTTGACAAGAAGCATGGTGTCATAGCAGAAGACATCTGACATCTGCCGTGCGATTCTCTAAGAGCAAACATCGTTGCTTCTTTGAAAACATGCGTGAAACAAATGAAGAAATGGCAAGAAACGTAGGAAAAACAACCTTGTGTACAAGAGCGATATCTCAAAGTATTTGACATCGGTGAACTCGTCGACGAATCATTACAGAATCGCACGGCTGAAAGACATCTAAATACGAGTAGTTGATTTGTTGCTGCAACCGCCTAATATTTGCCACTCTGTATCATAGAATCACGCCCTACGATACCTTCATTTATTTGTTTCTTTTTAACCATCTACTCACGTGTGGACGTGACGCTCACCACCCAGTAAAAGAGTTGTCGGTGCTGTCTCTTACTAAAACAAAAAAAAATCACGACCTAAAAAAAGTCACGTGACGTCAGCAACTTCTTAGTGAGTGACGTGTAATCGTCAAATGGTGAACTTGTAACCTCATTGGCAAGTCTTGTCAAGCGAAGACTCCAAAACTAGTTATTCACGTAAATGCAAATCGATGATACGACCGGTCCACGTTTCCGGGTCAAGTGGCTATCTAATGACGGTGCATTAATACTATAGTTTTCACGCTTGTCTCATAACTGGCAACACAGATACACCTGGCTGATACTTTGAATGGAAATTGATATGCATTCTTATGGAGAATAATTAGCAAATGTGAGAGCTCAACAGCGTGGTTCGCTTCCGAACCTCTGAATATCATATAGAGTGCGTTCCGTACGAATGTGTAGGTATCTGTATCTCATCTGTAATACATATTAGTAACACCCTTAGTAACACAGAGCTAGTAGAGTTAGAAATAAATGGAAAACCAGGAAATAGGTCACGTGGAACTCAGAAAATAACAATAAAGTAATACAAATGGCTACGGACAGGAACCGACGGACAAGCCTTACACACAACTGGAGTATGCTTTGTGATCATGATCTTCATTCATCAGTCATGGTGGATCAAATGGAGAGAAACACAAAGCAAAACATAATATAATGTAGTTAACTTCCTAAAATACGTTCAATCAATAAGTAATCAACAACATATTTTTACCTTCCTGGTTTGACTGATACAAAAATTAAATACAAAAGCGGATGCCTACCTACACACTCTTTCACACACACTAGCACTTGATAACCTGCCATTAGATCTAATCGACCTACTGGTTAATCAAGAAGTACTTAATCAGCGATTAACGGATTGGTAAGTAGTAATTATCGACTAACTAGAGATTAATGTTGTACTCGTAGTAAACGCACTGGGCCGAGTGAGGAAGAATTTACCTTTCACACTTGAATGGAGACGATGGTAATTCGTGATGAATTGAGTACTAGGAAATAATACATTTAACTGTTTTGTGATTACGGAAAAGACGTAAAATTCAAATAGCTAATTATTTTAAATGACAGCATAGTTATATCTGCAACAAGAGAGTCAAGTTTGTTTCTGCCGCGAGTACTGACTTTGAATCCCGAGCTAGGGAAGGCGCTTGTTGTTCAAAGTGACAACCCTAAGCGAATTTCTAAGACACAAGATACAAATCCCTTAGTTCTCGTGTAACATATTTAATTTCTCCTCACTAGCGAGAGAAGAAAAGATATAAGAAATAATTGATTAAACAATATTGTTTTATAATAATTAAACAATTTCGACAAAATCTAATTAATAGACTCAAGAGCAGGTGTGCAAACTGTGAAACCATGGACCGTACAACCAGACCATAAACACAGTTCATAGCCAGTTTTCTCCTAGGAACTGACTCAAAACTTACCACTGTGGGTTGGGGGAAGAAAAAAGCGTAGCTCTGATAATAATAAATATCAAAAGCGTGGCTCTCATTAGCTCGCACAATGACAAAGCACTAATCACAAGTGAGATAAGTTAGCAGAAAACGGCATACGTTTGAGTGGCGGGTAGGGTGGCGGTGAATTTGTGAGCACAACATGAGGTATTAAGGTGTTTTTTTTTTAATAATTTTGTGTATTCCTTAGCATTTGTGACTCTGAATATCGAGTTAAAAGACCGGGACCAACTTTGACAGCTCTCGAAGTAGCGACCGCAGCTAGTTTTGCTTCAATTACAAACGACAAATTAGTCTCTAGACTCTGTTCATCGATGATAAGCGTTTTGTGATAATACTCATCTCAATCGCAGTGTTGAAATGTTATACTATACTTTTCTTTAGATAAAGTAGGTAGCTCGATGAAAACCTTTAAACTCAACGTTTCGACTTATTTGCAATGTATAAGGCGTGTATTTTATATGAATAATAAAATTTAAAGCTTCCTCATACAAAGGTGCTAATTGGATGCTCGTTAAATTTATCCAACTCGATCTTTATTGCGATTGCTAAAGATCTTTCCCAATCTCAATAAATTACAATTTAAGATTTCAATGTACAATATTTGAATCAACGGATTAAGCTGTCGATCCCGGTTGTTTGTCTTAGGGCAACAGTCTAGGGCCTGGACTGTTGTCTAAGTACTCGGATCTAAAAAAAACTACTCTCTGAATGAAAAAGTTAATTATGCAAACTCCGATTAATGAATCACCTATACATTGAATTAAGTTCCATTGATTAAACATAACCGTTTAGCATTGGCAGAGAAAAAAAAAATAACAGAGGTAGCTTTGGATATTTTTTCTACCGAGAACATTGCATTTTATCGTGTTTTGTATTAAAAACCATATAAATAAAGATAAGATCCCTAATCCACGTAATTACAGAAAGAAGATACGTAATTATAGAAAATACTCGTACCATTCTTATTCAATATAGGCTCTTAAATGGTTTATTTAAAATTTCAACTGCAATCAGATAATTAAGTTTACCATTATCATATATATACAAATGCCTCTATTTTATTATTACTTTCTATATTATAAGCTTTATTTAAACAGTTATTAAGTATAGCTGTTTATGTTTTGTTTCGCGTGATGATTTCTGCATTCCCACGTAAAGAGTCTACTACGGTTTCAGTAATTAGATACCAGTCAACGATACTGGTATTTGTAGCTGTTAAATTTAATGATAGCATTATTTGTTAGTTAGGTATGTTTTTGTGAAAGTATAACAATAGTGCAAGAAAGTTAATGCAGCAGTATATTGGATAGTGCATAAAACTTCATCGCTTCATATATTTAAAAAAATAGTTGAATTGGTGTTCGTTAACTCTGAGTTGAACTGTCAAAATACTCGTAATGCAAAGAATTACAACCCGGTCACAATATCTGTGCACCTGACCTCTTGACGTCATATGGGTACGGTGTGAAAAATTTTTTTTTGAGAAATGTAGAGGTAAAAAAATTACTAACCTTTTTAAAATCAATTTATTATTGATGAAGGGTTTGTTATTAAAAAACAATAATTTTGATTACAAAAACATTTATTATTAAACTCAGTCACTTTAAATTATTGACTCTATGTCTGACATTGTATCTTCCTCACACTTTCTTTTTTTACAGCATAAAAACTGTTGATATTTCGTATTGCGCAAATGTCAAAATCATCTACTTCGATGCGTTTTTTGTACTGTTTACGCTTCTTACCCGGTGTCGATAATTTTGGTTCTGGGTGGATTTCTAAATTATTAGTAGTACTTGGAGTCGGACTAGCGCCCGGCGAAGTAGGTGGTTGTACTTTGGCTTCATTTTTAATTTTCATTAGAGTCCTCTTTGGTATCCCAGTTGCAGCACAGGTTCGTTTCACCACTTGTTCTACAGGTATGGTGTACTGTTTATTTGCTTTCTCCGATTCAAAAAACTTCAGCAGTTTCAAGATTAAATTTCTTGATTCGCTGTGTATTGTTTTTCCCATGACTTCAGTTTAACAGCTACAACAATTTTAATAACAACCAAACCAGTCCAAACTTAACAGTAAACAGTCTAAACTTAACAATAAATATTAAAAAACAAAACAACAACAAAGCGAAAATATCAAAATAATCGGGACGTGTATCGGCAACGAAGATGCTAACCGTACTGTCGCACCGGGGAGTGCGCGGAGAGGTGACAGGGGAAGCGGGAGAGGCGCCGCATTCCAGCGAGGTGCACAGATATTCTGACCGGGTTGTACATACATAAGAATAATTGTGGGAATTCATTCGTACTCGTATAAAGCTCTTTTAACACAAGAATGAAGATGGTTTCTGTATCAGGAACCGAACCCCAGAGCATCATCCCTTAGTAACCCTTAGGACATCCTGCTGCGAAAGAAAACACAGACACAGGAGCCGTAGGTACCGTCCATCAATTCTTTTATTGCTTTATATGATTAATGTTTAAACAAATATTCATCATAACATCATAATCAGCCCATTTTGTTCCCACTGCTGGTACTCGAGCCTTCCTTTCAGAGATAGGAGTTGAGCCATAATCCAACACGCAGGCCCAGTGCGGATTAGTGGATAGGTTAGTGGCCAACCCATGTCGAAGTTTTCAGGCCGCCCGAAGGTCTTCGACATAGCCTAACGACTGTTGTCCTAAGACAAACAACCGGGACCGACGGCTTAACGTGCCCTCCGAAGCACTGAAGCGCTCAGTTGAATAATGCCACTAGCGGTCACCCGTCCAAGTCCGCAGCAAGCGTTGCTTAACTTGTTCATCGGTTAAGATCGCCAAGTCGAGCTCTGCTACGAGCGCTTCACAAATATGTTGAACATAAAACAGCGGAATCTGTTTGTTCTATTTTCCATGCCTTCTTGTCTTCTATAAAGTCATTAAGTAATAAGTCAAGATTATAAAGTTTTTAGTCTTTCGTAAGGTTTATCAGAATATGCAGTATTAATGAATTAAATGATTCAAAATAAATGTAATGGAACTTACTTAAAATAAACTTTAGACTCACTGCATCGTGCTAGAGTCATTGACACGTGCATACTTTTATATACATATATGTTCCGGAGCGATTGTGTAATAATATCTTCCTACGAAATGGTATAATTACCAGTCAGGTGTTAAACGATCGTGAGACGACTTTTACACTACGTCTCAAGGCTCACGGATGCATTGCAGTTTGATATTATAAAAATCATGTATCTATATACATACATACATAACCGTTCCTGGCAGAGTTCACAGATTTCCAATTACTACGATCCTGGCATACCTCTTTTGCTTCACCCACTCGCATCACATTCTTTCTACATGTAGTACGCGGAACCGATGGGTTCCGCGTACTCTTGATCTTGCCTTTCTTCAGAACATCTCCGATTCGATTGGAATACGTTCGTCGAGGTCTACCTTTTCCTCTGCGGAGGCTGTTGCGTGACCATCTCCAAGACCGTGAGATCCTGGTCGAAGGACGCGACGGTCTAAGGCGTCATCGTGTCTGCTGCGGTGTTCCACAGGGGTCGGTACTGGGACCGCTTTTGTGGAACGTAGGCTACGACTGGGTGCTCCGTGGAACGTTGCCTGCAAACATACGGGTTGCGTGCTACGCGGATGATACCCTAGTGTTAGCCAGGGGTAGGGATCTTAGGGAGGCAGTGCGGTTGGCCACGGTGGGCACAACCCTCGTTATTGACCGCATTCGCACTCTGGGTCTGGAAGTTGCCCTCTCCAAAACCGAGGCCCTACTGTTTCATGGGCCTCGGGGGGGAGCCCGTCCAGGTACGCAGGTGAATCTGGGTGATGTCCAGATACCGGTTGGGGCCCAAATGAAATATCTGGGCCTTGTCCTGGACGGGAGGTGGGCTTTTAGGGCCCACTTCGCCCAACTGGCCCCAAGAGTCGTGGGGGCCGCAGCTGCCTTGGGAAGGCTACTGCCCAACGTGGGTGGCCCGAGTGCTAATTGCCGCCGGCTATACTCCGGAGTGGTCCGGAGTATGGCTCTTTACGGGGCACCGGTCTGGGTGGACGCTCTCAGTCGTGACAATAAGACTCTGCTGCGTCGTCCGCAGCGGGTCATCGCGACGAGAGCGATACGCGGGTACCGGACGGTGTCCTGGACGGCAGCGTGCGTGCTGGCCGGTGATCCCCCCTGGGAGCTCCAAGCGGAGATCCTCGCCGAAGTGTATCACTTCGTGGCGGCGAGGAGATCCCGTGGAGACGCTCCAGCGTGGGAGGAGGTCACACGTATGCGGTGGCAGGCGCGAGACGCCTTGTTGCGGCGGTGGACGGAGGACCTGGCTCCACCAGTCCCTGGGCAGTGGACGGTGGAGGCCATCCGCCCAGTCCTCCAGAGGTGGGTGAGGCGGCGATACGGTTCGCTGACCTTCCGATTGGTGCAGGTGCTTTCCGGACACGGATGTTTCGGAAAGTACGTGCACCAAATCGCGAGACGGGAGGCGACCCCAGCCTGCCACGAGTGTGGGGCGCCGGAAGATACAGCGCAACACACGCTGGAAGTGTGTGCTGCATGGGGCCCGCAGCGGCACACGCTTTCAGCGGAAATAGGCGGAGATCTCTCCCTGCCGAGCGTGGTAATTTCCATGCTCGGCAGCGAGAGATCGTGGCAGGCGGTGGCCACCTTCTGCGAAGCGGTGATGGCGCAGAAGGAGGCTGCGGAGCGGATCAGGGAGAACGATGTCCGAGCTGATCCACTCCGGCGCAGACGACCGGGAGAACGGAGGAGACGGTTCGCACGTCTCCTCCCTCCCCCGTAGTGGGGTCACTGGCGAAGAGTCGGGGGACTCTTCGTCGGCTTGCACGGCTCTACACGTCTAGGGGGTGACCTTGGTGAGCAAGGTCATCCCTTCACAGGCGCTGAGGCCCGGTTAAGATCAATCCGGGCCTACCGCTGGGGCGAGATGGTGATTGCCAGCGCGACCCTGTCTCGCCCCACCTTGGCGGAGGACTGCTCACGGGGGGGTTTTAGTGGGTCTGAGCCCCACACGCCCCCTTCCGTCACCCCCGTGGCGGAAGGGAAGTGCACAGCATTTCCCCCTCTCAAAAAAAAAAAAAAAAAAGTCTACCTTTTCCATTCACTCCATCCACGCTCGCTTTGGACACTTGTTTTGTCAGTCTTCTCTCATCCATTCTTTCTACATGCCCAAACACCTAAGCATGCCTTTCTCAACTCTAATCACGACATCTTCATTCACTCCACACCGCTCCCTTATAACACTTATTCTTATCATGTTACCTGTTACTCCAGAATATTCCTCAGCCGTCGGGATGCAAATCTTAAAGGGCGAGAGACCAGTCGTCTTAGGGTGTGAAGGCCACTGTAGCAACTGACATTAGTGGACGCAAGAAACCGACGTCTCGAAAATTAATATCTCGAGGTATGTAGCGAAGTGCAAAACTCTACATTTAAATAAACTTTTTACGCTTTAGCTCCAGGCGAAATTGCCACTGTCATGGGCACGTAAAGTGCTTAAAATCATACATTTCATTTACCCATTTCATCAAATGATAGCAAACAATATTATAGAGGAAAAATAATAATGATTGTTTTTTTTTGTAATCGTTCCTCAAAGTCACACCCTCTCATCTGATGAAAAATGGAGATGAAACCAAGAAGCGGTGACCATTAGTACAGCCGTAAGCTGCGTTAACCCGTTGAATGGCGATTCGCCATATTTGGCCAATAATACAATAGATTTCGCAGAAATCAACCTACTTTTCCAGGAACTGCAACGTTTAATCGCTACCTCTATGATGACCTGAGAGGTGATATTTCACGTCCCGCTCGAAAGGCCCAGGGTCATAGCTGCCAGGAAAAACGTACGCAGATAGAGCATTCCACAATTTAGTTAATCGACAGAGACAGGAACTGCCAAACTATTTGGTTGGGCTTATCCCGCATATTGGGCGCACCTAATCTGATTTATTATTGAGATTTCTGCGTGTGGGCTGGAAAATTTTACATGATGGCACAGGTAAGTGGGCGGCTCAAATGCTACCTATTGTTTTAACTGTAGTATTGTTATCAACTTATAATGATCTATATCCATCATCGGCAGGGCTATTATGTTTCTCAGTTGCAAACAAAAGTTGATTGAACTCTAAAAAATGGCAGCTTTATGCTTCGATCAAGTATGTACATACTTGATCGAAGGCTTTATGTATTTTTTTTCAGCTTCAGTCAGCAACTTACTAACGTTCTTGCTTTCTGGAGTTGTGAAAACTGACTTCGAGCCGCAATTTTTCAAGATGTCAATCAACATTTGTTTGCAACTGAGATACGTAATTGTCTTGATAAACGTGGATGTAGTAAAAAAGTGTTTCCTATCAAAACATTTTCTTTCCACACCAAACCAAACTGAACAAAATATACCGAACAAAACAAAATGCAAAACGTATTGAACAATAATTACGTATATCGTGATTTCTAAACTGGCTGGAGCAACGCGAGACCGAAGTACGAAACACTTCGATCATGAAACCTGCGTTACGCACGAATTTTAAATTAGTTAAACGACCGAATTATGGAACAGCTTCAATCATGAAACATAGAAAACCCACGTCTCTGAGCAAAACCCCAGCAAATTCAGAAACACTATCAGAGAGATGCGACACGCTACTTATGCATAGAAATTAATAATGGAAACTATGTTTTTAGATGCATTGGAGAAAGAAGGAGTTCCATGTGTATCTGAAAGAACAACTTCAAAGACATGATCAATAATAATGTTTATCTGACTAAACCAGACCTACCAATCTATACCACATCTATGCACAATGTGGCCACTAATAGTGATCTTCAACAATCATCACGTCAACCCTTAAAAAAGATAGAATTTCCCTCACCTACCTACAAAGTAGAGGTAACATTCCACCAAATTGCAACAATTCTAAAACTAGAATATCCGACAACAATATAACCTACGTGACAATCCAACATTCTTTAGCTGACGTACAAATTGAACTTACATACCAAACTGTAACATTACCTGCGTAAGTGGTCAGTAGTCCCACTTCAACTATGTGTAAGCCTGAGGTATCGGCAGATGAGAGGAACAACATAACGGAACCACAAGATGCGCGCTCATTGATTTCAATGGAAATCTGAACTGCATTGAATCGTGAATACTGTTATTGATGATACTGTATCGACATATGGGAAGTGGGACGTATGATGGAGATGGGCACGCTACTGACATTGAATAGGTCAGCATGAATGGAGCCTCGTGTGTAAACTTTAGAGAGGGTGAGATACAGTGAACGGATTATCTCCGTACACAATCAGTTCAATGGGAAGAAACTATGGGCGTTAAAGATGAACCAAAGCAGCAAAACTACAAAAAGTAAATAGATCATCTCGGTATAAACGCGGAACTTTTTAGTGAGGTCGTATGTGAATAAGCGCTTAAGTAAATGTGTATGTTTCTTACTTATTCACGTTAAAACGTTGAACAGATTTGGATTCAATTTAGAATGAAGACAACTTATAGCCAGGATTAAACACATGGTTATTTATACCGATCCAACGCGTAGTTTCCGATCACAATAGGCTTATTCCAAGCATACTAAGTCACGGATAGTGTATGGTATATGTGGGCTGCTAGATCTTCGCATGCCCTACTAAAAATTAATCCAGTATGTAAAGGCTACAAAAATCTTGGCTAGAAACAAAACACTAGAAATATTTTGTTACTATGAAAGTTAATCAGTGGAATAAAGTTCTATAAGAGAATGCTCAAACATATACGCATATTCGTCACAACAATCTTGCTTTAACATTCTATAACTTTGAAATTTACTTTACATATATTTACTTGACATTAGAAATGTTTTGTTGAACGAATTTTTATGAAAGTAACAGAAAATGTTACGCTTGCGGGATAAAGTTCTAAAAGAGTATGATCAAACAAACGCGCATATCCGTCACAACAATATTGCTTTAAATATTCTGTAACTTTGAAATTTACTTGACATAGTCACAGTCATAGTATTTTATTAATAACAAATAAGTTACATGTCAACAAAAAATAATCATACCTTACTAGGTAGTTGTAATAACATAAAATACTAAGTAGCATAATCAGTATAATTCATTATAGACAATTACTTATAAAATTCGAAATAATAATAACACTAAAAAAATAAATTCAATTCTATTCAATAAAATTATATAATAAACAATACAGAAATACAAAACTAAAATTAAAAATACCGTCAAAACATAATTAGTCAAATCGTATAATTAATTTAAATTAATAAAATTGTCAAATAATATAATTATAGCAGTATGCCATCAAATTTGTAGATAGATTGCTCAACAAGCCACTTTTTGAGGCGGATTTTAAAAGAGTTACTTGACGTAGCATTTCGCACATGGTCAGGCAGCCGATTATAGACAACCGGTGCCATCACGTGCAATAGTTTGGACGTCTTACATATATGTCGTGACATATATGTCAACTCCAGATATTCAACAATAGAATTTAAAAAACACTACATGGTGATATGATTACGTAGGTTTTGTTACACGCAAACTAAATATCATTATGAGCACAGTTCAAGACGCAAGTACATATATTTTATCCTAAACACAATTATTTGTGTACTGGAAAAGTGTGTGTTTAGCGTGATTGGTATTGTTTTTGCAAGTAACGTCCATTTAGTGATCCAATCTATACTTGTTAAAGAAAAAATATGCATTGTGTCGCGTTGACAAAAATAACATTGGTACCAAATAAATTCTTAATAATCGTGACCTAAAACGTTATTTTATGCAACATCTTATATTTTTTACATTGTGTATTTTTGTTTCCCGGAATGCAAATTAGATATTTTTTTCTCGTAATCAACAAGTTTGTATACAAAGTTATTTTGAAGAATGCAAAATAACAAAATAAAAGTCTTAATAAGATGAGCAATCTAACCGCTAATCTCTTAAATGTTACTATTATAATACTACGTTCACTTTGTTTGAATAAACAATGACAACTATTGGTCAGCCGAAAGGTTCTGGAGTGGGGACCACGGACCGGCAAGCGCTGCGTAGGTCGTCCACCGACACGGTGGACGACCTGATGAAAGTTGCCGGGCGACGTTGGATGCAGGCCGCTTCCATCCGGTCTTTTTGAAAAATCATGGGGGAGGCATATGTTCATCAGTGGACGTTCTACGGCTGAGATGATGATGATGATTGGTCAGCATCTTGTACCTACTATATTTTACAAGATCATTCTGGCAAATTCTGATAAACTTGACATAAGTACTTGTACTTCTGATTATTTAAACTACGAGTACATTCACATTAAAACTTTCGTAAGTATTACACATTTTAATGTTATTTTGATGGTTTAGCTTACGCGGTAGGTACAGTCGAGTATCTCGATCGGCTTCGTGACCGTCCGGGCCACTTCTTCATGGAGTACTTGCGCACCCGGCTGCGTTAGCGCTAGTACTGTACGATGCGCAAGTACTCCATGAAGAAGTGGCCCGGACGGTCACGAAACTGGTTGAGATTTTCGACAATACGTACCGCGTAAGCTAAACCGTCAAATAACATTAAAATACATTCTCATTTGGTAGATAAGTAGAACTATTTTTCTCCACGTACTAATATTGTAAAGATGAATTTTAGGATGAATGGATCCTCTTTAGATTATTTAGACGAGCAATTACTTAAGGCGAAATTCCGACATTACTTCCAGTCGTATTTTCAGCATCTGGCCATAACTCATGCGTCAGAGATTTGCGTACAAAAGGAGATACAATTCTATAACGAGACCAAGAGAAGCTGCATTCAATTCGCATTCCAACTTATTGAATGAAAACAAATAAACAATTAGATGTGGGAAAGAACAATGAGAATGTCTTTTTATTTATATTTCATGTAGGGGTGTCATATACTTTGACTCTGTGCAAAAATATTTAACAGTTAGTATCATAATCATTGGTATAGAAGTCTAATCAATTTTTATGTCGCAGGCCAATTGTATAACTCGTCAGTTTGTTCACAAAGGCCCGGCACATAGAAAATTACGATATCAAAGTAATTAATTTTAAAATAATGGCTCCATCGTTTGTCTCAAGACTTGATTAAATATCGAACATTACACCCGGGAACCTTAATTTAACCGAAAGTTGGAATTAATTCATTTAGGTATCCTAACAAAAGTTTTAATAGCAAAACCTTATACATGCCTTATCTTACCCATGAAAAGTGAGGCAAACAATTTGACGAGGAACTTTATTTGTGAGTGTTTAGGTAATAACATAACATAACACCATTGGTACTTGTAAAATCCTAGACCAGATTCCTATTTCGTAGCTGCTTATAAAGATGTATATTTTACTAGTGGTTGTAGCCATCGCAAGTATGTCTTTGCCATAGTACCTTCAAAACAAAATCCTTAAAACTTAATATCAAAAAATTTCCAAAAACTGAATGTATGAACGATAAATTTATATAATTATCAAATCTGCTTACTAAATTGTTTAGACATGTGATCTGTAGAAGAGAACAGCCGGATATCCGGACATACGAAAGCATTTTTGCACAAACTATTGCAGTACGCTCATGTTCCGCACTCGCTCGGTTTTCTTTATTCTATCTTCTATTCAGGTGTTCCTCAGTATTAAACGAACACTGTACAACCCTGTATACAACTGCGCTCGTGTCTTTCCGCCGAACAATCGTCCGCACGAGGTCATGTCGAGCCGGAGAACGGAGACCCCAATGTTTTGCTGATTCGACTGCTTGTCGATTGTTCCATCTACTTATCTTTAATTGCGTTGCATTTGATACAACCTGAATAGGCGTGACATGATATTAGTCACAGTGTTTCATGTATAGCTACTGATAAGCCATAAATCGACTTGCATAAAGCCTTTCGCTGAGCTTATATCAGTAAATCTTAGGAAAGGTAGAAACAGATAGAAGTTCCCAACGAAAAATTACAAAATATTAGATTTTTAGAAAATGTTTTTATACTTGTATTACATCCAATATAATAGTGAGTGATCTTTACCAAAGAATAAATACGTATATAGATGATGTGTCTGTTCTGACTTATTAATAAAAGTAGTGAATGAAAATGTCAGCGTTGTTCCGCAAACCGTATGGCACAATAACTATTTCTTGAGTTTTCGGTTTCTCATATATTGAAATTAAACAACTTTCAACATAAAGGACAAATAATATGGCAGTTTACTGGAAGAAAACTAGTTTATAGAGTCGACATTCTTGTAGGATTAGGTTCTTGATGATCGCAGTGAGTAGATGATGACAAGGCTTGGAGACGTTTGATAACCAGAGAGGAACAGTCGACATTTCCTTTCCATACACCTTCTTTCGGAATGAACTTTCCGTATGAACAGGCGTGGTAATGTTTACTACGTGTATGCCAATTAAAATGTTGAATGTAGTAAGTTATCTAATCGGTGCAGGCAGTCCCCTGTCCGATTTTAACCTTTTTGTGTTACTATATTTAGGTGCTAATTCAAATTTGTTCTGCGAGTTATTATTAAACACCTTCACTTTTGAGCAATGCATCATTGGCATAGATAATTTACGTAATCGTGTGTAGAATCTTAAATAAAGTAGGCATTGTTTGACGGGCGCCGCTGCATTTTTATCATTCGTTGTGTACATTGCATTATCTATTGTTATCTGTAGTGCAAGCTTATCATCTCTCTATTTTTATCGCTACTCACCAAAAATCATATTATATTAAACATCCTCTAATAAAAAATAAACGCATTGTAACAAATCGTAGCCAGCGACTTCCTTCGGTAGATGAAGGAACTGGGTTGGCTCGGGTAAAGACTGGCGGGGGAAATACACGATACACCCTAAGGGGGAAGTTAGTGGAGGACTTAGCGTCTGGGTCCCGTTTCATAAAGCTACAAGTAAAAATACTTGTTACTTGTAGCTTTATGAAACGAGGCCCAGCAATCAGAATAAGAACAAACTGTAACAAACTAACGAACTTTAAATAAATAAGTTTTCACGGATCTAAGACCAATTACACTACAGCATATATCGTTTTCCAAACCCTATTGAAAGTGTAAAAAAACACGATCGTCAAATGGCACACGCAGGTATGTTTCTTGTTTAGTTGCAATACCACCTAGAGCTTTAATTAAATTACAAAATGCCGCACCTGTGACACCCGCACTATTCTCTTCACCCCGAGGCATAAGTGTTACTGAAATGTCATCTGTGACTCGGCTATCATTCATATTATTAGCTACAAACAATGGTATCTACTGATAAACATATTTGTGGTATTTAAGCAATTGAGTGATAAGATACTTAGACAAAGTTATGCGCCTGCCATGGCGGAGTCATGAAGACCTGTTGCTGGCTACGCAAATAGCATACAACTAACGCTAACAAGATTATTTCAAGAAAGAGATTAATTTGTCTTTCTGAGTGTAACTATCTGCCTACAAACGAGGTCTTCAAGTTCCTTGTAATTTTTTTAAATAACATTACATTGTATTGGATGTCTCCCATGATCTTGTAAAGAATCGAGACGGTTAAACTAAGTTAAGTTACTCGTCCGATGATTGATACAGAAACAAAGTTACTCTAATTAATTGCAAGCAACCGCTCGGTTATGACTGATCGTTCAATTACTGCGTCCGGTCTCGTGTCGAAGTCGATGGACCTTCAATAAACATCGATTGTCGGTATCCGATCAGCAAACATGTTTGCAAACTCATCTGCATCCTTCATGCCTTCAGCCGAGGACATCCGAGTTGTAAAATAAATAAATATTTGACAATAGCATTCACACCATTCTCTCTGGAGGAAGTCACCCGTCCCAGCAGTGGGAACATAATACAAATATATTATTTTGTAACATCGTGGCCTATTGCGATTTCACTTTTACGGCCTTATTAATATAAACTTGTAGTAAACCCGGAGTAGTTAAAACATCTATCTGTCAATTTTTCGCTTGCAGTAAATGTCACGCGTGAAAGCAAGACAAAGCATGTTACGCCTAATCTATGTTTACGCAACGTTTATTAATAAAGGCTTTAATGTTTTAGTAATAATATACGTAGGGAAGTATGTAGTTAAGCATTGCGTTACTTTAATAAATTCAAATCAAAACATGATAGGCTGATACTTTACTAATTACCCGAGAAGAGCAAGTAGCACGTTCAAACAAAAAGCGAATAAACGAGACCAAATAAAATATAATATTTTTTTTTATAATTGATAGGTACATTCATTGATATTAATCATTAACATCTAATGTAAAAACCTTTAGTACAAAGTAAATTCAAAATCAATTTAAAAATTGTGGAAATAGCATGATAACGATAATCATTATCTTAACGGCATTATTGAGTGTGATATAAACAGTATATACAGTCATTGAAATTTATAGAGAGAAAAATTCACACCCTCGGACGGGATACGAACCCGCGTCTTCTGACTATACGTGTCAGACGCCATTGACCAACTAGGCCACCGAGAATCTGGTCCGAGCATCGAATTTTAACTCTCTATTTGACTAACCGTCTTGCGGGGACGGAGCGACATCTATTGGACAGTTAACAGTACCATCCAACCGAAAGAAGCATTATTTAGAAATACTTGAACTTTCGCATTGACATCGCAGCCCTTGTGATTTTTATATATTACTTTTCAAAGCACTAACGCCTGCTTAAGCGATCTCAAACATTAAAATTTATAGAGAGAAAAATTCACATCCTCGGACGGGATAGTATATACAGTGGAACCTGGTTAATTGTGATCTCATGGGACCAAGAATGTTGTACCATTTATTGAGGGTTTCCATTAATCCAGTTTTCCAATTAGGAAGGTTTCAAATTATAGTTGCCTCATTTACAGAGGCTCCCGCTTATAGAGGTCGAAATGTACGGCTATTCCATTTTTAGAGGGAGAGTAGTCCCCTTTTTTTAGGTTTAAACCTGAGATAGTACTGACAAACAAAGCGTGTGCGAAGGACATTCTAATGATTGTAAACAAAAATGTCAAAACCTGCCCCAACCCGATTAATTTGTCTCATTTATAGAGGGAATTGAGTTACAGAGTCCGAATTATAAAGGTAAACATCGAATAAATCCTAGAAATCAGATCTCATTTAACCAGGTTAGAAAAGCGCCATTAATAGAGGTAATTCAATGAAAAAGTACCGGGACCTCATTGCAACTCTCAATAATAGAGGTTTCTCATTTATCCAGGTCCCATTTAACCAAGTTTCACTGTAATATATATGTAAAATGATATAATATAAAAAATATATGTAAAAGTGTCTTGTCGCAGTACAAAAGAAATACCCACAGATTATAAGCAGACTAGAAAACAACCTATACACAATAAAGCATAGCGAATTGAAACTAAATCATATGGAAGTAACTGCAACTGAATCGACGGTATTTCTTTCCCTAATTAAATGATAACATCTAACTCCCTGACCCTCCCTCTATAAACATTACTCTATCTATATAGCTGAAGACGGATTAATTAATAGATATTAGACTAAAGCAAAAGTTTGCGCTTCTCTAGAGAATGATACATTGACGTAAAGATAAATTTGAGAGAACATGGTCTTCTTCTAATATATATATATATATGATATATTTGAATAATAAATCAGTAACTAGCTGCACCCCGCGGTGCCACCTACGTGGTAATTCTTGATGATGATTTTAAATGAAGTAAACAAAAAATCAAATTGGCCAAGCCGTTTTTGAGTTTTGTATAGACTCTAACGAATAGCAATTGATTTTTATGTTTAAGAGATAGAGATAATGTGTCTAGCTGCAAATGTGAACGCTCGCGTTTTTGGTTATTGTTTTTTACGAGACAGACTGAATTTTATTATTTAAGGGGATTGCATAGCTAGTACTTGCCATACTAAAACAAAAACTCTTTTCTCCCTGTTAACATTATCCGATTTCAGAGATTTTTTTATCATGCAATCAACACAGTCATTGTTTGCTATGCCCGTACGTTTTAATTTTTTCAGTTTTTTTAAGTTATAAAAAAATAAATTTATGTTACTTTGAAATGCTGTAAAATCATAACGCACGGGTATAGCAAACAATGTGACCATTGCATGAAAAAAATCACTGAAATCGGACAAGTTTAAGAGGTAGAAAAGAGATTTTTTAGTATGGACAAGTATGCAATATGCAATCCTCTTAAAGTTTCAAAAACCGTATTTTATTCTTCAACAGGACTCTGAACCTGACTAATAAAACTGATTTGGTACCTACCCTGGATCTAAATTACTGTACTTCATTCTGCCTTTACGTATAAATCAATTAATGGCTTCGTTCACTTACTCGATGAGGTATGAAGCCATAGAAATTATTATGAATTCACCCCTTGAAAATTAAGGGTGACATTTACAAACACAAAGATATCGACGGCAAAAATTTACAAATGTGTATCCTAGCGCTTTAGGTTATGCGTTGATTAATTAATATACATATATGTGTTTTACATAGGTTTTAGAACAATAAAATATATATTATATCCCGGAAAGGTGTGGGGTATCAGGCAGAATCACTGCTAATTTTTAGTCTGCAGCCAATGTATGTACCGTAGTATCTTTTCTAAGTAGCGAAAAAGGCAAGAGAAAATTCGGGTGATTTCGAATGGCGAAATTAAAACTTGGCATTATCACATAGTGACAGGCCACATAGGGAGAACGTATGCGAGCTGATGGGTGAGGAGAGTTCTTGAGTGGAGACCCAGGGCCGACACAAGAGGGCGAGGCCGCCCACCGCAGCGCTGGGTTGACGACATCAGGCGACACGCAGGCCGGGACTGGATGCACCGGGCACAAGATCGCCAGGAATGGAAAATAAAGGAAGAGGCCTACATCCAAGAATGGAGTACAACGAGGCCTCAATAATTATCGCATCACACATTACATTAACATAACTCGGTCATTGTTCAGTGAAGCTAAAACGTTTAGGTAACGTTATGAAAGCACAGATTAAAGCCTACCCAGAAGGTGAAAGTTCTTTAACAGGCGAATGACAGTAATTTATTACAGAATCTGTAGTGATGGGCATCACTCCAATAGCTGCTATGTGGTTGAAAGTGTAATTATGCTACGCAATAAGAGTTTTATTCTTATAATAGCGGTTATTACATCGTTATAAACGTCAGCGGGTTGTATGTGTGCTGTTTTAGAGATTTTATTGTTATTAGTGTAGTGCAATTTAGATCTGTGTGCTCGTCAGATAAATATTGATCTCGTATATAGTAGAAAGAAAATCTATAGGTACACCTTACGTATTGACATACTTATTCTATTTTAAATTCTTATCAAATAAATCTTTAAAATTACAAGTTTTGATCTATTCTAATGTATATCGTCACATAGTTGACGTAACTAAGCTTAAAATACACTAAGCATAAAATGTTTACCTTGATCAAAGAAATTTCACGTCCCATGACGAGATCGAAATCTATAGCAGATGAAATGTGGTTGCTTATTCATATTATTTATTTTCAAAATGCAATGTTATTCAAATCATTGTATAATCATTTTTGCATTTTAATAGTAATTGTAATGAATAGCCTTTATATACTCTATATACGGCTGGTTTTGTTTGACTTGTAAATGAATAATTACCAGTAAAAACTTTGACTTTGACTTTATTCATCTGTGGCGATGCATCTAGGCATGTGAAGGCGTCTTTGTATTTACGATCTAAAATGGAATGAATCTTGCCAGTTCCAAATTCTTACAACTCAAGCTTTATTTAACTTCCACTGACATTAAGATAATGAAGGAAGATGCCTTTGCTAAGGTGACCAATTAGAATTAATAAAATAGGCCTTGAAATCTGAGATGTGTATTATTATGAAAATTGCCATAATAATACGAGTATGTAATTAAAATGAAGAATTCTACGACTTACTCGCATAATAAGCCCTTATAAGTCGTAATGTTTACGACTAAGTGTATGCTTAAAACATCCCACAATCTTTATCCCTAAAAGGATCAACACTAGAGTTTTAAGTGTCGAGATGTTCAATGTGCCCATAACTTAAATACCTGGATGACCGAGATTTGCTAGTAAGTTACAATTAATTTTCTTGGTGTAACCTCAAACAAACTAATATAAATTTCATATTATTTCATATCATCATACAAACACTAAAACCTGTGTATTTTTTATATTAAAAACTTATCAGTAATTTTACATCGCTACGAAAAATTTAAAAAAATAAAATTAAAGACTGACGTGAAGAAAAGAGAGAGAAAAATATCGTAAAAAGAAGGATTCGGAATTGTATTTTGGTCCGGATTTAGATAAAATATCAAGGAAAAACATCACTTTTTGAGATGGATTAAGACCCAAGAAATTATTGAAAAATTAGAAAGGTAAAATAGACATCGAGGATTCCGGATTTTTATATTCTAGAGAAAGAACATGAAACCTAGGTAGATCGATTTATCGCAACCGAAACACACTGCATACTAACTTTAATGAAATTCGTTGCAACCGTGGAGATAGGTATTAGATATGAGGTCATAAAGTAGCCTACGCGTGGTTATTATTTTGTTACATAAGCTATTAGAAGTGGACTTAAAAACGTGTTTCAAAGAGTTTGGAATAAAGTAAATCGATACAGTTTAATGAAATGTCGGTCATATTGCGTTAATATTGATTACAGTAACGCAGCGTACAACAATTACGCAAAGAAACGTAATATTGGCTAGTTTCCATGCAGCGCCTAGGTTTGATTTTTGTCTAACTTTAGGCAAGAGGTTAGATTAGAAATGAGAATTTGAACGATGATGCTTTATATATTTTATAGGATTGAAAACGTGTAACGTGTGTGTAAGTAGAGTGTTAGGTTACTTTTGACCACAACGAGCGAGCCGAGCGAGTGAAGCGAGCGAAGCGAGCGTACCGCGGCAACGGCCGGCGACGCGCCAGAAGAAAAGTGTTAGAGCATTAGGTTAGGTTAGATTAGTCTAATATAACAAAGTAGCATTACTGAAATTCTCGTGAGTTTGACACATATTAAACTATTTCTATTAACCGGCAAAACATTCACGTTAGGGAGTAAATACGTCGACCCGAGTTTCAAGCATGTCCCCGCGCGCCGGGAGCTCGCAAACGCCGCTATGCACTTGCCACGAAGATGAGCATCCAACATGCTCGTAACCCGGCGAGAGGTATTCGATCCCTACAGTGAGTGTTTTGGCGGTAAATAAAAATTTGGTTAATTATGTAAGATCTAAAAATCGTACACTTTAGATTAGAGAATCGTACACTAGATTAATAATAATAGGCGGTAAAGTAACGTATAATAATAATAGAAAGTAAGATTGAATGAAGTGTGTATTTCACACATCACAATACGGTATTAAGGTACTTATTCTCTATTAAACTTTATGTAAGTACTGGGTTTTTTATAATATAATTTTAAATCACTAACGCCTGCTTACTGAGACCAAACATTGCAATTTTAGAGAAAAATCCCCCATACGACGGTTAAAATCAATCAGGAGTTAAAATTCGATGCTTGGACGGTAAGTCTCGATGGTCTTGTGATCATGGCATCTAACACGGATTGTCGAAAGACGCAGGTTCGAATCCATATCCATACATATATACCAAACTGTTATTCTTTAGGAAACATAAGCTCTTTATTATAAATAGTCCACTGTAAATGCATAAGTACAGAAAACTCAGAAGTCTTATATACTCGTATATATAGCATACTAAGTATATGATTAAAATCCTTAACGAACACAGCAAAATTTTATTTAATTCCACAACTCAGACAATAACAATGACGTTAATATGAACATTCGTGTTGTGACATAATAAAAGT
Source organism: Selenia dentaria (assembly GCA_917880725.1). Lineage (NCBI taxonomy): Eukaryota > Metazoa > Arthropoda > Insecta > Lepidoptera > Geometridae > Selenia > Selenia dentaria. The sequence continues at coordinate 27,753,970 of OU862893.1, forward strand.
AATGGATGGACCTTGAGAATTTGCCTTTAATATAGTTAAGTTATTGTAATAAAATGGACATGAAAACATAAACAGAAAAAAATATTAGAGATGGGCACGACAATAATTGACTAAGTAAAGCAACAATCGAGAAATATACATAAAACAGCATTATCGATAATTAACGTGGGAACTTAGAAATTGGAAATTGGAACAGGAAAACCAACTTTTCTTTTTCGAATGTCATTAAATATCATGGGAACCACAGACCGGTCACTATTGCTATCAACCGCAACACATAAATACGCATTATAAAAACCGTTATTAGTAATATAACACGATAACACTGTTTCCTGTCAAACAAATATGTGTACTAGTATTCTGCAATATTAAATGAATATAATTGCGTTTTAGCTCATTCTATTGATTAGTCGTCTTCCGCAATAATTACTGTTATTAACGTTGCTCAATAAATCGAACTAGGTGCACGTAAGTTTTTAACAAGTTGCTTATAATTGGGTACCTAAGCGAATATTTTAAATTATGAAAATGTATTCAGTTATTCTATGACCGACATTGTGATCAACATCTAATGGCGATACGTTTACTGTTAAAACTCCTTTCTAATTAGAATCCTCTAACATTACATTCCGAGACTTTAATCAGACGATACAAGTGAATTATTTTGCCAAATAAACTTTCTCTGCTCACTTACTAATCTATAACGAGAGATCAAATAATAAAACGGTTACTTACAGCGATAGAAAGTAAATCCGAAACAGCAAGTCCAAGCAACCTACAGTTAGATCACGATTCCAGTCACAATGTTTTCATAAATAAGCACAACACTTTATGTCACTGGCCACATAGAAAATTAAAAAGTTATTAAATAAAGTCAAGCACACACGTTTGTCGAACGTTATTTTGAATCGGAACGCGGGACGAAATGACAGTTAGGAAATGCAAGATGGCGGCGCGCGTGCGCCCTCCGTCGCAACTGAACTCTGTCTGGCGGCACTCAACTGGCTGATGGAGGAGACTGACTTCTCGATGCGATGCGATACAACCAAAACGACCACACATGCCCGTGATAATGACGATAGTTTTTTATCAGGACCCCGCATCGTTTTTGTAACGTAAACTATTGTTTAACCCTTTTGTTCGGGAGACGTGTGTGGCCCTCGGATTCTTCATAGTTATGAGGAGTATGTTTACATTTCACGCTTCACACTCTTGTGGTATTTCCTACTGCATATGGGCTCCTAACATTTATCTATAGTGTGTATGTATATTCAAATAATAAAAACAAAAGTTGCAGAAATTTCTACCTAATTTGTAACAACTTAAGTGGGACGGTTTTCTGGTTTATTTATTACTTAGCTGAAAGTAAAATATATTATGTTACTGTGATACGGTTTACAGATGAGCCTTTTGCGTTGTAAGAGAGATTATGACAGCAGGTATATACGATACCATCACGCTTTTACATTCCTAAAATTCGACAGAGGTGTATAATCAGCCACATTTCGACAGTACTGATATACAATAGTAGACAGTAGTAGTGTAGTACTGGATGCTATAATAATTGTCATATAAGTAGAGACAAATGGCAGAGTCATCCTAAACCAGAAAAACCCGTGACAATTTGGTTTTGCCTTTGTATTGTTACAGAGATTTCATAAATTTTTCCTGCAATAGTTAAAAATGCTTAATATTGCCTATATTTTATATTTTCGGTGCCCAATTAAAATAACAGCACACATTAGAATCACGGTAATATTAATAATATTACCGTGTCAGAATATTACCCGTCGATATATTATTATTATTAACATAAAGTCAGTTAATAATATATTTACAGGGTATCTCATCCCCCGTATAAAACAAATGGCGGGAAAAGATAAACAATGGTTATAATTGAGATTGTTATTTTTCCTAGATAAGTTTCTTCGTGATTTGACATGTAATAATAGTGTAGGTACTATTAATCGTGTTTGTTGTACATTTTCCTAATCATTCACCGTAGAACATTTTAGTACCTAATGCATCCTTCGCTTTAGGTAGTAGAACGTGACACGGTGTATTATTAATAGAGTCAGTTGTGTGACTGTGACTGGACTTTGAATACTTGAATAAAAATGTATTGATACAACTATAATGATAAATTAGGTATCTTGAGGATTGGCAAATTTACAAGCACACGAATCCGCCTGTATCTCAAGTATTCATTCTAATTTATACGGTACTATCGAATGCCCGCGACTTCGTTCGCGTAGGCCTTCGTCCGCGCCATTACCTTCCATATTTTCTTGATTTTTTTTTAAAAAGAACCTTCTCCTGACAAATTTAACGAAAACAAAAAAGAATTAGCGAGATTGTTCCATCCGTTCTGAAGTTATAGCGAATTTCTCCTGTCTACAGGAGAAATAGGGGTTCATCTTTACATACATATATAGATAGATATGTACCTACAATGGAGACTGGCCATTATATTGGACCTTTTTGGACACGAGCTTTTTATTATCCGGTATAAGATTATACACGATATTCATCACGTGCGCGTGTCAAAAAGGTATGAAGCGTTATATTTGGAACCAAACGCCATATCTAAAGTTTAAACGCCATGGGATACGCTCTGAACTTATTGGTGTAAAACATTGAAGGTCAGTGTGTTGTATTTAATATTATGCCAGCCTTCACTAGTTGGGGAGGCATTGGAAGAAGAAGAAGAAGAAGAAGATATCATTCTTCAAGAACCGTGTCTATTCGATATCGCTATGAGTATACCTCAGAAACATCCTAACCGTATTCGTATGGTATTATATTAAATTATAATTTAATATAATACCATACGAATACGGTTAGGATGTTTCTGAAACATACCTCTTATAGTTATTATTTTTCGTCCCAATACCTCGGAATCAACTAGAGAGTTCGTTTTTTTTTATATTTATTTTTAAAGCGTAACGCCTGCTCCGTCCCCATTGGACGGTTAAAATCAAATAGAGGTTTAAATTTGACGCTCCGACGGATAATCGCCTCGGTGGCCTAGCGGTCATTACGTCTTACGGCCGGTCCCAATAATCTATCTATCGCCGGTTCACCTTACTAGAGATAGATATTTGACACTATTTGTATGGACGTTATGTCAAATTGCTATCGGTAGTAAGGAAAACTGTGGATAGATAGATTATTGGCACGTGCCTTAACACGAATTGTTGAATGAAGCGGGCTTGAATGCCCTCCAACGATGTGTAAATTGTCTCACAAAATTGCAAAGTTAAGATCTGTTATTCTTTGTATTGGGGTGAGAGGCCTGCAGTGACGTCCTGGGGACATCTGGGGGTAATTTATGCATTTGCTCTACCTGCGGGTACTCCTACCATCCTTGACGTAGCGGAGTATGGCTTTTGGCTGCTGGCGCAGTTGATACAGAGCTGATTGTGATGACAGTCGTTGTGAGTCAAGTGCTCTCGACTCTAGATAATTTGATACAAGAGCTAACAATATTATAATTTTTTCATTTATATAGAGTATGTTAATGTCGAATGCGCTGGAATTCTTACTGGTAAAATTAATTAAATTGAACCTGGTCCTGCATCTGTCTATAAGTATTATATATGTTTGTATTTTTAAATGTGTACTTTATTGTTGTGTGACTGGAGGTAGAATATTGTATTGTTTAACTTGTTCACCTACAAGGCATTGCCTGAAAATCAGCGACAGATGTCACAGATCACGGACAGCTGACATATGTGCTGAGGTAGGGCATGTATGACATATTGTTGTTACTGTTGCTTTTATTACTGTTTTTAACCTGTGTGTCAAATAAATGATATTTCTTTCTTTCTTTCTTTCTTGACTGGCCGTTACTCTAGACTAAACTCTAGCGAGAGTGTTGCTGCGTTAATCCGGATCCATAGCCTCACTGTGGTCACGAACAGACTCTACTCCTACTCTAAGGCCAGTATTCCAGAATCTCAGTTGTTAATCTCAACTTGAGTGGAGATTTGGCAGAAAGTGCCATACAACATTTACTCAGGAGGGCTATTACGTATCTTAGTTGCAATTAAATGATGATTGATATTTAAAAAAAAATTCAGTTGTCATTTTTGTCAGCTCCTGTCATCAACCTACCTACAATTTGCTTACTGGAGTTGTCAAAACTGACATAGAGCTGTAATTTTTTAAGCTTTCAATGACATTTAATGCAGATACGTGATTGCCGCGCAGAATTATACTCAAGCAGATTCATAACTGATCCACCTTAATATTGATAAATCATATTGACTGAGCGTGGGTAATTCTGGATTTAGACCCTAACGGCCTTATTAATAAACTTCGCTATACCCGGAATAGTTATTCGTATCTATCTGTCAATTTTTCGCTTACAGTAATAGTCACGCGTGAGAGCAAGACAAAGAAAGTTACGCCCAGTATAAAGTTTAAGCAACGTTTATTAGTAAAGGTGTTAGTGTATCCCTAAGTCCATGAACTTGTTTGAAAAATGAAATGAAATTGAACACAATTAGGACAAGACTAGGTACTAATATATTAGTAAGCCTATTATAACGATTGAGGTCGATGCGATATTAATGGAAACGTCGAGGTTAGTCAAACTTTGACTTTGATACGCAAATCCCCCGATACTTTGGCTTATGTTTACAAAAGCATATCTATTATTATTATTCATATTTATTCACAGATGTGTTATCCGGTCCTTTACAAAGGCATAAATGTGCTATAGACAACACTTAGAGGCCTGTTTGGTGTAAATCATAGAAAAGTGTATAATAACTGAATTTGGGATGACGGTGACATGGATTATCTATTAAAAAAATGGGTAAAATTACAAGGCTATTGATATGAACTTATAGATGATAAGGGAGATTAAGACTATGGACGAGACTACGGCACCTGCCAATTTTAAGTCTCATATTAAAATATTTAGGCAGGTGGTGACTTGTCACCCACTAAACGGGCCATAAGGGCCACCATCAATGGTGACAAAAGGGGCAACGTTGGTGTGGATGGCTAAAGGGTGTCGAGAGGTGTGCTGCGGTTTCACTAGAGCGCTACTACCGGCGTTATGCCCTTGAACACTTCCACCCTTGGAGCTTTTTGTTACTTGCTCTTGCGTCTCCACCCCCGGACGGCCAATTAAGGCAAGCCGGGGGTCAGGGGTCTCATTTAGTCCCAGGGAGAATCAGGGTCCGCGGTGTCGCCACTCACCGACGGTTCGCCACAAAGCCTCCCCTGCGGTATTATTATATATGTTATTATTATTATTATTTAATATAAATTAGTGACACAGTACCACTATTTTAGAACATTAAGCCTCCTCATATGATTATTATGTATAATAGTATCTATGGTTTGAGTAGGTAAGTCCTATATGAAAGTCCCAATTTAGCTTAAGCTTAAAGGTTAAGTTATCAACAGGTGCTAAAATACTATATCTCTCTAAAAGTTATATGCCATAATCATAAAGTGAAGACGCGATAAGACTTACAAAGTAAGGTACTCGTACTTGGACTACTTGATGCGTCATTGTGGGAACTTGGTCAGAAGTTTCCAACAGTGCTAAGATGAGAGATCCGAGCATAAGTGTGTAAAGTAACATAAAAGTGAAGTGCATAAGTTTTTAATTAATGTGTAAGTAAATTTTGTGGGTACAGTGCAGTGGCCCGAGCACGAATATTTGATAAAGTGTAACGTTATAGTATCGTTGACGTATACAGTACAAACTATGAGTTATCTGTGCCACTATTGTACTATATAAATGATAGTTTGTACTGAATACGTCAACGATACGTAAATGTTACACTTGAGCAAATGTTTGTGCTCGGGCCACTGGGAACTCTAGACCATCACGTTCCAGCCGCACTTTTGCGTAGCATTTTGAATAAATGCTTTGGATCAAATTAATGTTAAAGTAAAACTTGTAGGGTGTAAAAAAAATAGTATATTTTGTTTTTAAGTAGTAGTAATAAAGGCTTTATTATTAATTTTGTGGGTAACAATTTAACGTAACAATAATTCAAAATAATAAAAAATAAGACTATTTCAAGACAGGAAAAAGCGATAAATTAAATGAAATATTTACTAATTTTTAAGATATAATTACACATTCTTGGACGAGATTCGAACCCGCGTCTTCTGATATTCGTGTCCGATGCCATGGCCACTAGGTCAACGAGGCACGCCTTCCCAACATCGAGTTTCAGCTCTATATTTGATTTTAACCGTCGTATGGGGACAGTTTATTTATCTCTCCAAATTGAAATATTTGGTCGCGCTAAGCAGGCGTTAATGCTTTCAAAATCATATAATAAAAAATAATTAAATATTTTAACAGTATTTGACTGTTTAACAAGGTCAAGTTCAACGTTTTTTTTCAAACAAAGGTCAGTTCAGGCTTACATTGCTGACGACATCGCCGAAATAAATAGTTAAATTAGAGTCATTTCTGAAACCGCCTAGTTTTCGGTGTCCACTCACACTTTACTTCTTCTATGGCTTTTTAACTTTGTAAGAAGTTACTCTGTTATCTTCAAGCATGCTCTACTTAGAAATAAACTGACTTAATTAAGACGAAATAATTAGCACATTACGGAAATGCTACAAAATATTCTGAACTTCAAATCGAATTTGATTAATTTTGGCAACTTCAAGTAGCACAATTAATTACAACGAATGAGCCGAGACGAAAGGACGGAACATATTTCTTTCAACAGCTCCGTCAGAATCACGATTTATGGCCCGTTATAAATCCATCTCGGAACGGAAATTTCAGAGATTCCTTTATGCTTTCCAAATTACGGAGTCTGACCACTCCCTAAGAAGCTTGCTGTGATTATACCAGTTGGAGCCCTAGGGCTGTTTCTCACGCTCCGGCAGGCAGGACTTTGCTTAAAAATGGTTTAGAATTACGGGCTCCTCCGTAATAATGGTCATTGCTGAAGTGTAATAGGGCAGATAATTTAAATAATTGTGAAGTGAAATGAGAGTTGAGAAATCCTGACACATCTAGCGAAACGTTCGCTACAACGATAAGCGCAAGATACGGAACAGCCGTGTAATTCTCTAAGGCCTTTATTAATAAACGTTGTGTAAACCTATATTAGGCGTAACATGCTTTGTCTTGCTTTCACGCGTGACATTTACTGCAAGCGAAAAATTTACAGATAGATGTTTTAACTACTCCGGGTGTAAGCCAAGTTTATTAATAAGGCCGTAAGAGTAAACATCGTTGCATCTTTGACAACATCCGTGAAACAAATGACGGGATGACAAGAAACGTTGGAAAAGCAACCTTATGTATAAGGGCAAAGTATTTGACATCGGTGAGCTCGTCGACGAGCTCGTCGACGAATCATTACAGAATCGAACGGCAGGACTGAGAATTTTAATGTTTTTAAACGAAAAAAAATAGGTTGGAGCCGACAAACAACCAGTTAATTGTACTTCCAGTAATAATACAAGTACAATTTGAAAAAATTTATAGCGATTTCCATTCTATTCAGTTATTGGAGTGTATCTCAAAAACTGCTCGACCGAATTTGATGAAATTTAAATGGGACCACACGGGAAGCACCAGCTTTCAAACAAAAAATAATTTTGAGAATCGGTTCACCCAGTCGAAAGTTATGAAGTAACAAACATAAAAAATACAGTCGAATTGAGTACCTCCTTCTTTTTTTGGATGTCGGTAGAAAATGGTCGTTGGTTGTTTTACGTCAGTCTTCACCAAAATGTGCACTCCAAGGTGGTGGTGTGGTCTAAGCTTTGCCCTTTCCTATTGTTGTGAAAGGTATATACATCAGTATAATTATTCACTTTTACATAATATATACGTAAGGTTTTAAGTAAATACTATGCACTTATGCCGTCAAACCTCCAACTTTTGAGTATTTTTGAAGTGAAAACTTCTTTAGGCGCGTTGAGCACTTTTTGGGTGAACAAAAATCATGAAACTCGCGTCATCGTCACCGAACGCTTTGTCATAGATAATGTGGTTTTGAAGTGAAAACTTCTTTAGGCGCGTTGAGCACTTTTTGGGTGAACAAAAATTATGAAACTCGCGTCGTCGTCACCGAACGCTTTGTCATAGATAATGTAGTTTTGAAGTGAAAACTTCTTTAGGCGCGTTGAGCACTTTTTGGGTGAACAAAAATCATGAAACTCGCGTCATCGTCACCGAACGCTTTGTCATAGATAATGTAGTTTTGAAGTGAAAACTTCTTTACGCGCGTTGAGCACTTTTTGGGTGAACAAAAATCATGAAACTCGCGTCATCGTCACCGAACGCTTTGTCATAGATAATGTAGTTTTGAAGTGAAATCTTCTTTAAGCGCGTTGAGCAAATTTTGGGTGAACAAAAATCATGTAACTCGCGTCACCGTCACCGAACGCTTTGTCATAGATAATTTAGTTTTGAAGTGAAAACTTCTTTAAGCGCGTTGAGCACATTTTGGGTGAACAAAAATCATGTAACTCGCGTCACCGTCACCGAACGCTTTGTCATAGATAATTTAGTTTTGAAGTGAAAACTTCTTTAAGCGCGTTGAGCACATTTTGGGTGAACAAAAATCATGTAACTCGCGTCACCGTCACCGAACGCTTTGTCATAGATAATTTAGTTTTGAAGTGAAAACTTCTTTAAGCGCGTTGAGCACATTTTGGGTGAACAAAAATCATGTAACTCGCGTCACCGTCACCGAACGCTTTGTCATAGATAATGTAGTTTTTAAGTGAAAACTTCTTTAGGCGCGTTGAGCACTTTTTGGGTGAACAAAAATCATGTAACTCGCGCACCGTCACCGAATGCTTTGTCATAGATAATTTAGTTTTGAAGTGAAAACTTCTTTAAGCGCGTTGAGCACATTTTGGATGAACAAAAATCATGTAACTCGCGTCACCGTCACCGAACGCTTTGTCATAGATAATGTAGTTTTTAAGTGAAAACTTCTTTAGGCGCGTTGAGCACTTTTTGGGTGAACAAAAATCATGTAACTCGCGCACCGTCACCGAATGCTTTGTCATAGATAATTTAGTTTTGAAGTGAAAACTTCTTTAAGCGCGTTGAGCACATTTTGGATGAACAAAAATCATGTAACTCGCGTCACCGTCACCGAACGCTTTGTCATAGATAATGTAGTTTTTAAGTGAAAACTTCTTTAAGCGCGTTGAGCACATTTTGGATGAACAAAAATCATGTAAGCGTCGCCGTCACCGAACGCTTTGTCATAGATAATTTAGTTTTGAAGTGAAAATTTCTTTAAGCGCGTTGAGCACATTTTGGATGAACAAAAATCATGTAAGCGTCGCCGTCACCGAACGCTTTGTCATAGATAATTTAGTTTTGAAGTGAAAACTTCTTTAGGCGTGATAATGGTTGGAAACCATTGGTAACCAAAGCACCGAACTATTGATACTCTCTAGTAGTAGTAGCATTTTAAAATATAAGAAAGTATGCACCTACATCCACTTATTTTCGTTATCTTTACATTAAAGGTTTTGAGTAGGCAGAGTTTAGATTGATCACAGTTCTATTATATCTATTATTTTCTATTTAATTTTTATCACAAGAAAATCGGACTAACAACCGAACTACTGCTAGTACAGATAATTAATAGTTCGCTGATTTGTACTAACTGGACTATTGCCACTGAAAAGTTGCACTAGTTCGGTAAACTGAACTAACAACCGGACTACTACTACTAGACCCATTATCCCAGTAATTTCGCTTGTTATAAGTGATCTGTGTGAGTGCTACCGTCAGAAGATCCGCGTAGTAAATTTGAAGAAATCAACTTTACGTTTTCACGATTTGAAAATTTTTTTGTAACTTAAATAGCATTGCTCTTGCAATAATGTTTCGCGGCAGATTATCTGGCCTGCGGTGCCTATAGCCATGCGAGATGGTCTCTTTCAGAAGAGGCCTATACTTATAGAAAGCAAGAGAGAGGATTTCTTTGCCTCTGTTTCCTCACGGAGTATGAGCTCTCTCTTCAGTCGTTCCCTCATGACTGAAGATCGAGATCATCACGGCAGCACTATGGATTAGACGAACTGTCTCCATCACTTCCGGTCTTTTGCCATCTCCACCGCAGCGTATATAGAAGCGGGTCGTGGGTGTTTCTTTTAGTTTGCCAGACCACCTGGTCGGTATGAGCTACAATGTTTATATTCGACCCATGTAAAGATACGTTTTAGAGTATCTATCTTCTTCTATGTTTATATTCACTAACCTGATCATTTTGCTGTACGGCTGCCGTTCGCGCCGCCTCCCGCTTTAGTTGTATGATCACCCTCTCCTTCGATTTGATTTCCTCCAGCTATGAACAAATATGAAACGATTTAAATATTAGCACACAATTACATTAACATGTTAGCACACAAGAGGTTTTCCGCTTTTCTGTGCTAAAGTGAAGAACGAATAACTCTTATCAACGATATTGCAGTAGTACACAGATCTTAACGCTTCAGTTTCTGCACGGCAATGCTCACTGCTCGTCACTACGAGACTAAAAACTACACTAAAAATAGCGAACTAAAATCTATTTTTAGTTAATTACAGTAGTTCTTATTCTGTTCACGCTTAAGTACAAATTAGAATACCGTATGTTTTTAAAAAAAAATGTTTCACTGAAAACAACAATCTGAAGGAATGAGCTATATTTCATTATTATCGAAAATTGTTTCATGTGTGACATTGATATTTTTAAGACAAAACGGAGTTCGCGAAGACAGCTAGTTATTCATAACAGTGTCAGTACCTATTTAAACTACCTACCTTAGACAAATTGATTATAGTTGATCTATAGTCTGTAGTACCGATGAACGCCTACATACACACGTAAAGTAAACGTGTTGGTTGCTTTTAAAATTATACTAGGCGCTATTCTGTTTGTTATATATAAATTAGCATGATTAAACTTAGCGGGCATTTGCAACCAGAGAAACTTATGTAGGCAAACATAGGTAGTACAAATTATATAAATAGTTTCGCCTCAAAGGTGTTACAACTAAAACCATAATACTTGGACACTACTGCAGACATTATGTGACAATCCAGGGCTAGATTTCACCAAGACTGTAACTAACCGGCAAAACACGTAAATTAATGCGATCTCGAGTAAAGGCTTCTGGCCGTAGCACAAACAATTTGCGTAAAAGTATTCATATCGTTAGCGTCAACATGCCACGCTTCGGCATACAAACTATGAGTTATCTGTGTCACAGTTGCGGTAGATAAATGAATATACTGTTTCACGTGAACGTTAAGTTACGTTACACTTACGCAGTTATTTGTGCTGAACCCAAAGCATGTGTGCAACAACATAGTACACATACGGCGGCATCGGCGGGCCCGCGCTTTGTACTTGATGTGTTTTGTTGATACTTTTCGTCGTATACAACGCCCACGGGCCCGTGGGCTACGCATAGCGCGTGACATGTATACCCATACTAAAAAACTCATTTCTATCTTTGTCCGATTTGATGTTGTTTTATTGTCCGATTTCAGTGGTTTTTTTTTTCATGTAATCAACACATTGTTTACTATGAGTATGAGTCATATATGAGTTTTAATTTTTCTATCGACATCCAAAAAAAGGAGGAGGTACTCAATTCGATTGTATTTTTTTATGTTTGTTACCTCATAACTTACGACTGGGTGAACCGATTCTCAAAATTCTTTTTTCGTTGCTTCCCGTGTGGTCCCACTTAAATTTCATCAAATTCGGTTCAGTAGTTTTTGAGACACACTCCAATAAATGAATAGAATGAAAGTCGATATTAAATTTTCATATTGTACTTGTTCAGTTTTTCAAAGTACTGTAAAGTTACCTTTTTTGAAAATTAAACCAGTGAAATCGGACTTTAAGAATATAATATTAAGAGGTAGAAAAGAGTTATTTCTTTTAGTATGGACAAGTACGCGTTATGCGTCCCTCTCAAGTCAATCCTGGTTTGGAGCATATAAGACGCTTGTCTAGTGATGATTAATGGTGATTGTTTTTCTCAACTTACCAGTTGTTGGCAGTGTGCACGCGAGTCCCGGCGCGCCGCGCGCTCGATGGCAGCGTGCCGGGCGGCTTGTGCGCGAAGCTCTGCTGCGCGTGCGCTCTCCGCCGCTTGCGCAATCTGAGGGAGGATGTAGTTATTGTAAAAGAACAAAATCAACAAGGAATACGACATTTAAAGTGAACTATTCTATATGTTTTTTTTATTAAATTATGTTTCTAACTACAGACACCGGGGTCCGTACTGATATGTATAAGTAATTTTATAAAATAATTTCTAATTTTACAATATAGAAGTCATGCTTGTAACACCACAACATGCTACTGTTAATTAACCTATAGATACAAGTGTACATATCACAAGGTTGTTTATGCTAAAGGGATTTGATGCAATTACTACTACGGCTCAGTGTTTACGATAAAGGGTACGTTCACAACTGTCGCGCCCAGTACGGCTATTATGTATCTCAGTTGCTAACAAATTATGATTGAAATCGAAAAAAATGGCCGCTCTATGTCACTTTTGTCAGCTACAGTCATCAACTTACTAACATTTTTGTTTGCTGGAGTTGTCCAAACTGACATAGTGCCGCCATTTTTTAAGATTTCAATCATCATTTGTTAGCAACTGAGGTAGATAATAGCCCTGTCGGTTTGCCGTTCCCTTTGGTTGACGGTGACAGCTCACGTAAACCCACCTTCGAACCGCGAGCGTTGTGGTCGCGGCGTGAGCGTTTTCAGTGACGTCATCGATGACGTATCGAAGGCCACGAGTGAATTCCTTATGCTTTATGTATAACATCCATAGTATTATAGTAAAACATTTGTAACTCTCTGTCACTATCTTTGTCCTTATGCTTTATGCATAACATCTATAGTATTATAGTAAAACATTTGTAACTCTCTGTCACTATCTCTCTGTTTGTTACCTTTCCGCGCCACGCCTAAGCGGCTAAACGGAACGTAATGAAATTTTCATACCACCTGCTCGAAAACGTCCAATTACATATAACGTTGTATGTAATGTTGTATGAAACGCCCATGGGTGTATTTGGATTTGGAACGTTAGTTGTAGGAAAACTCTTAGAAACGAGACAGCATACAGAAAAAAAGGAGCGATTGTACTTTAGGCAGTGTGATTGTTGTGCACCGCGTTGCTATGGGCTACTGCGCCCCGGTACTTCAAGTTACGTGCCGCGATCTGGGTATGGAGTTATTTTAATAACTTCCATAAAATGTTATAAATTTGAACATGGTGCATGTAACTGTACCGAAATATAGGGAGCTCCAAAAGCAACTAAATCGTGATCTACATCTCGTGAGTACTAATGATACGAGTAACTTAGTTAACAACTGCAAAACTCTAAAACAGTGTTTTCCATAAAATGTTCCGTCCAAAAATATTGTTCTGTCCCTCTATAACGGTCCCCGTTACACTAGGGTTCAATATACCGCCCGTGACGTAAGACACTGCTTTACTCCCTCGGTGCATAATCTACTATTGTCAAGGAGATAGATTATATCCCGCGGAATGACATAGAATACTTTTCCTCATCATCTTCATCTATCACCACGAGGGTAAACATGCGGGTCGCAGCTAGTATATTTCTTTTCATCCCATCTATTCGAAAAGGACGACTTGGTTCGCCTTTATGTGCACCCAAAGCTGGTGTTTTCTATAAGAAAGTTTTAGCGGGCAGTAATGAGTTTTTAATCCTCTTTAAAAGTGCGCCGCAATTATCTTTGCCGCGCACTTTTTGAATTTGGAACATCTTAGTGTTCAGCACCAAAGAAATCGAACGCAAATATTGTTTGAATAAAGACTGGCTGGTACGACGCCCCATAGTCACGCCGCCGGATGAATGAAAAAAAAATACAAATTAAAAAAGCGCGAACTACAGCCCGCGTTTTCGTAAATTTTCACGGATTGTTAGAAATTCATTGTTTTGTTTTGTTTTGAAAAATGAGTTCTTAAAGTGACAGTGAAAGTATAGAATTAACTCCTGAAAGCATTAGAACTGACGCAAGAAATGTGATGGATAATCTATTACCTGCAAAATCCCGGGAGAAATATATGAAAGCCTATGGTAATTTTATTGAATGGAGAAATGCAAGAAGCGCCAAGAATTTTTCAGAATCTGTGTTTTTGGCCTACTTCCAGTACTTAGCCAAAACTAAACAACCTTCCACTCTTTGGAGTACATACTCAATGCTAAAATCAACAGTCAGTTCTAATAACGATGTAAAACTGGACACATATTCGAAATTAATAGCGTACCTGAAGAGGATGTCTGATGGATTTAAACCTAAAAAATCCAAAGTGTTCTCAGTCAAAAACGTGGAGACTTTCCTTAATGAGGCACCCGACAAAGTCTTTCTTGCCGTAAAAGTAAGTAGGTAACTATGTTTACGGTGGATTAGTAAAATATAATCATAGTGTATAAAAATGCACATTTTATTGTAACCTGTACTTTGATAGATACTTGTCTTATTCACATTCGGTTTTGTTACAGGTGGCTTTAATTTTCGGATTACATGGAGCTTGTCGTGGCAATGAACTTTTAAAAATAACTGTTGATGATGTCAAAAATCACTCGGATGATTTACTGTTAGTAAAGCTGACCGATACAAAAACCAAAATTGACCGATCCTTCGTAATACGAGGAGAATACAAAACTATTGTACAGAAATACCTGGACCTGCGTCCTGCTGCTATGAAGACCAATCGGTTTTTCATCCGTTATCAAAATGGCAAGTGCTTCAAACAAGTGATGGGAAAAAATAAAATTTCTAACATGCCACAAGAAATTGCTACTTATTTGAAGTTACCAGATATCAAACTGTATACAGGACATTGTTTTCGTCGTACTTCTGCTACCCTTTTGGCAGATACTGGAGCGGACTTAACTGTTCTCAAGCGACATGGAGGATGGAAATCGAGTGCTGTAGCAGAAGGGTATATAGAAGATTCCATTGAGAACAAGGCGAAAACATCTGAACGCATCGTGGAAAACATTAAATTGCAACCTTCAGTTAATCCATCCATACCACTGTCGCCGCGCCTATCTACATCCAAACAACGAGATTCACCGTCACATTTTCCTCAAAATGATCCAGATTCGGACATTTCAAACACGCAGAATATAAAATCTACAACAATCTCTATTCGTAATAAAACTGTAACAATAAATTTTCATAATTGCGAAAATGTCTCAAATGTAAATATAAGTTTTTAGTTGTTTTAATAAAGGATACTATTTAATTTCAATTTAGTTGTTACTCTATGTTTTATTAAATAATAATATTACAATAAAATATGAGGCGCTTTTATTTTCTCATAGTGGGTGATGAAAAGTAGAGTGTATCACTCGGGCGCAAAATATATATTTTGGCTCGGGCGACGTACTTTGAATCCCTCGCTACGTTCAGGATTCTACTAAAGAATCCCTCGCTACGCTCGGGATTCTACTCTAGAATCCCTCACTTCGCTCTGGATTCAAAAAAGCGCCCTCGCCGTAAAAATATTATTTTGCTCCCTTATGATACAATCTACTATTTAATAAATAAAAAATTTGTTACCAAAAGCCTGGGATCGTTTTTAACAACAGTAATAATTATTAAAAAATTGGTTAGCTTCAAAGTAATACTGTCAAATAATGTGGCGTTTTACTGATTTTGGTTCCAAGTTGAAATTATTTATCATATTATTATATTCTAATCACAGCATGGGTTTAAAGGTTGTCCTTGCCTGGATCCTGGTCATTCTGGAATTCCAGGTAATGACACTGCGGATTCATGTGCCAAGGCTGCTTCAAATATTGGCTCTCTGGAACATTTCAAGCTATATCTAAGCATCATTTCATTCCGCTACATGCCCAACGTGCCATTTCTGATATAATTTTCTTGAAAAATATTATCACCTCATCTATTGATTGTCCTGATTTGCTTAATTTGATCAAGTTTTATGTACCTTCTAGGTCCTTCCGCGCAAGCCCGCTCTTTTATCTTCATTTTGTTTCAACGAACTATAGACTGAACATGTTATATATCGTGTGTGTAGAACCTTCAACAAGGTGCATATAGAGAATAACCTTGACCTTGACATTTTTCTTCATAGAAAAAATAGGTAAGCGAATATTATCTTAACAATTCCTAATTGACTAAGTAATTTAAATAAATTGTTGCATTTCTTCCATATCTCTTATTAATATTATGTAAGTCAGTGTAGATTTTTGTAGAATCAGTATTATATCATTTATCTTTTACATTATAAGCTCAATTTAGTACGTTATTTTAGCGCTATCAGGGGAGACTTATAATGACTACTATGAGAAGTATTAGTCAACTGTATTAGTCGATAGGATAAGATTAATAAATAAAATATATAATCACGATCTCTCTTCTCTACATAAATAAACTACATAAATAAATCTCATCTACATGATTCTTGATCCAAATACTGGGAATCATCGAAAGTTCTAAAAGGAAAGTATTTTGGCGACATTCAACCGTTTCTTCCCAAAATTCCTTGGTTTTTCAAATTTCGCAAATTCATCAAAGTCAACTACATCGACGGTCT
This sequence comes from Selenia dentaria, assembly GCA_917880725.1. NCBI lineage: Eukaryota > Metazoa > Arthropoda > Insecta > Lepidoptera > Geometridae > Selenia > Selenia dentaria. Next base: position 27,770,557 of record OU862893.1, read on the forward strand.
GCCGCCTCCGGCTGGGTCATGCTTGCACTCCCGTTCACTTCTCTTGTCCAAACTGAGGATACGGGCTAGTTCGTTATGTGAATGTGGTTTAGATGAAGGAGACTATGATCATATTTTCTTTAACTGTCCAAATTTAAAATATTCACTGTATGATATTCTTCCGCAAAAAATATCCCGGTCTATTTCATTCAAATCTCTTCTATCCCTTACTTTTTCTTCTTTAATTAACTGTTTATTATGTAACTATATTAGTAGAAATAAAATTAAATTACAATCTTATGTATTGTATATATCTTATGTATTCCTTAATATTTATTTTATAAATGTTGATGTGGTTTTTGTTATTAAATGATATTGTTGTATTGTTTTTGATTTGTATTGTATTCTCTATTTATTTTGTTTTATGTGTGTTTTAGAGTAATGACTGGAGTAGAACAGTTTGTTTGATTCTCTCTTCTAATCACCGACCGTATTCTAAAAGTTTACTTTAATTTCTCCTGCCGTTTATGAATTCATCATGGAACAGATACTGGCAAAGTTGCGACGTTCAAAATAAGTCGCAGAGGCCTTACACAAAGAATGTAATCTATATTTAATCAAAACCCCGACGAGTAAAACATGATAGACGTTACATCAAAATAATTTCCATACTTTATAACAAACAATTCACTATCATCCAGTCTACCCGTGCCCATGTTCAAATTGTTCAGTAAAAAGTGTTCAAAACGCCGGGATAAAATAGTATATAATTATACGCGATTTAATCCGTTTTTTTCATTCTGTACGAACAAACTCATCGAGAATATTATGCCTACTTACGTAGAATAGTCAATTTCAATCGCATACCTACGTAAAGTTTTTCGAATTTTGCCTTCCAATAATGCGTTAATCCTTTTCGTTATAAGCATTAAGGATACATATAGGTATCAACTTTTATTTTCATGTCTTATTTGGAACCCACTGTAGAGTTGAATATTTGACCTTCGTTACACATAACACTGTACTGGTAGTTATAGGTGAGTTCGAAGGTAACTGACAACGTGTAGTTGGGGCAAAATTGCGAACAATCAAACGATAATATTTTCCTTGTAGCCCTTAATTGACATGCTTTTATTAAACACACAATGCACACGTATGATGACATTCGCGCTAATGATTTCAAACACCCCATTTAACAACCAACTGACCTTTAACTTGGTAGTTTAGTACTCGACGTTCTCACTGACTGGACGAAAAAATCCAACCATTAACATGAAAATATTATCAGCTTTCATAGTTATCTCCATAACCCCGTTGTCACTTTGTCTCGATGTAAATAGTGCCCTATACAAAGAAATAGTCGTATACCACAATGATACAGCAGAAAAAGCTGAATTCGCTTACGAAGTCGTCGACAAGATATACAACGCGTTCCATCAAAGGTTTTTCACGATCACCTACTGTGACTTCACTTACTTCGAGAGCCGAATTCTCAAGTATACCGAGACCCACGGCAACGGGTTCCCAGTGATGCTCCTCGATAGCTGCCCCAACACCAACAAGACTAAAGTTAAACCTAGACTTGATAAACATGGCACCACTGCATATTTAGTAACCTCTAGTGAACTAAACCTCGACCAAAGTGACTTTGCGATTGAAGCTCTCAAAAAAACTGCCGTTTTTAAGCCTAGGCGAGCTGTCATCTTTGTAATCAGTGAGCGAGTGAAAATGGACGAATATTTCTTCTATTTACTAAAAAACCATTTCCAACTTCTTTGGAGTAGAAAAGTCACAAATTCAGTTCTAATTCTTAAATCTGATCGTTTAAGAATTTACACATACAATCCATTCTTTGGTGAGGTTCGTGATATCACGGGTGTTAAAGACCTTGGCCAACTTCTTGTCCAGCAATATAACAATCTTTATGGTCATAAACTGCGACTGAGTGTATTCAGGAAAGTCTACGTTACTGACAAAACTGGGTCAGTTCTCTGTGATTCGAATTTGGCTAAAACTGTCTTGAGTTTTATGAACGCCTCATGTTTGCCTTTGGTTCCAAGAGATGGTAGCACAGTGGGTGACCTCTTGGATAACGGAACAGCTACAGGAGTCACGGCTGACTTGATGGATGGTTACACGGATCTAGAACTAAGTTCCCGAATTTTGAAAAACTCATATTACGGTTACATCGATACAACGTATCCACTAACACAAGATGAATTATGTTTCCTGGTTAAAAATTCAGCCAAGCAATCTACATTTACTACCACTATTAACTTAATATCCATGCCTTTGCTTTGTGCGTTTCTTTTCATTGTTATTTTATGCATTTTACTATCCATAATAGTCCGCAAGATTGAAAGCAAGGTATGGGAGTTAGAGAACAAACAGTCCCCTGGATCTACCGCCATGAAGCTGATAAAGTGTTTTATAAGGCAAACGGTTGATATTAAATTTTGGGGTCCTGTCTTCAGATTTCTAATTATGATTGTCGTTCTTTACTCGTTGATTGTAGACTGTGTTATTGATGTAAGTATAAGTAACCTTAGATTGTTAATTATTTAGTGAGAATCAAATCTCTTGAGAAATTATTACTTGACAATCAATATCAGACAATATCAGAACAACAGGCTTTTGGATCTTTCTATATACAGGAGGATTCGACAAATTTTGAAACAGATACAGTTAAAGATCGGCACTTGTCCAAAATCTATATTCTTAAATATCATCAAAGATGATTATTATGAGATGACGAACTAATAAATATAATTCCGTTTTTCAGGGCATTATATTTTCCGCACTTCAATACCCTCGATTCAAACCAGATTTAAATACATTATCAGACTTGGTTAAATCCAATTTGACAATTGGAGTTCACAACAGAGACTTAAAACTGTTCGAGAAGAGTCTGAACTCTGAACAATATAAAGCACTAGAAAGTCGCATTGAGTTAGTAAGCGATCAGAAAATCAAGGAAGTGATAGAAAAGAGGCAGTTCCAGTACGCGGTTCTTTTAAGAAAGTCTGATGCCTTGTACATCAGTAAGAAACTTGCTAATTTGCATAATGGTAGAGGACTATTTCATGTAATGCAAGATTGTCCCGTTCCCTGTTCCATAGTATATGGTCTCCGATATGGAAGCCCTTATCTTTCGAGGATCGATTATATTCTTGACCACCTGAACCAGGGTGGTATTCTAAAGCACTGGAGTGAAACCGAAGAATATTCTCTTCAAAAGAAAATATCTACAAATGTTAAAGAGCAGAAACCACTGGATATGGAAAACCTAGAAGAAGTTTTGTACATGCTACTAATTGGAATGCTAGTCAGCTTTATGGTATTTTTATTAGAAATTACATTGTATTCATATTATCGACGAATCAGAAACGTCATCCAGTTTATAAAGTAAGTGGTTAAAATAGAAGGTTCAAAGAAAAATTAAGTTAAATAATAGAATTAGAGCTCACCTTTAAATTTTCTTGAAGACCCTTATTTGCTGCCTTTAAAGACTGAATCTCAGTTGTTAATTTCTTAATATCTACCAGTCTGTTTGATTGAGCATCCTCGCTCAGTCTGTCTGATTTATTGACTGTTCGTAACTGTTTTTCTAAGAATTCCTCCTTCTTTTTGTATTCAGTCTTCAAGTTCCTCAGCGTGCTATCGTGTCGGGCCTTTAGCGATCGGACCTCGCTCCGCTCGACGTCCAGTAACTTTTTGAAGCTCGCATTCTCAAGCCTCAGCCGTTCGACGAGGCCTTTCAACTTGTTCAGGAACGCCTCGTCGACGGTTCGCTTGTGGTTCTCTGCTATTACGGCGGATATCTGACTGCTGGCGGTCGATGTGTCGGTAGACGCCATCTTGTGACGTCACCGTAGTCGTTTTCGGGAAGACGTCCCGATCGTCCGCGGTCTTTTGCCTCGTACCAAATATGTACGGAACGCTTCACTGTCGTTTGTTCGTTCGATTATTGCGGTTTCTCGGTAAGGGGGCCGCGTAGCCAATCCTGCAAAAGTGAAATATTGCAATCATTAGAATTGGATTAAAGCCAAACCTTTATTTGTAGTAGGAATAAAAATAAGTGGGAAGTGCCTACACTTGTATTTGAGCGAATAGCAAAAAGCTGTTAAATAAATAATAAAACAGGATTTCAGCCTGCCCTGTCAAAGCTCTTTATATATTATTTTTCTGAAAACCGTAAACGTCATCTTACGGGCACATGGTAATGTATTACTTTTTACCGCCAGATGGTGCAAGTTATTCGGCATTGCAGGCAAAATAGAAATGAGTTTTATCGAATGGATTGTTTGCTATATACTACACATTTGATTTCTATTTGATTACTGATGTTACGTAGGACTTACATTTATTAATAACAAGTACCTATCTTGGTTTATAAAACAAAACAAAATATAATCCTAAAGCTACTGTAAGATGACGCAAACCACAATCCTCGATAGCTAGTTATGTTTTCTTTGAGATCAAGTGAACTAGGTCACATGTTGTATGTATGTATGAACTCAAGGAATGTGTTTGAACACTGTGTGTGTGTGTGTGAAGTCCATTTTGTGGTAAATATGTAAACGGTGTTTAATCTGTAATGTCCTACTAAGTGTTCGATCGTAGATAAATTAGATTGTATCATGTGCTGGACGTAAATAAATAAAGTATTGAAACGTTAAACGTTCAGAGTTTCATTTTATCATCTACTAGTGCCGGAAAATCCGACCCTATTAAAATCAGGAAAAACATTTTCAGACCTATATTTCTATGATACGAAAGGTTATACTCATGAGCTCCTTATTTATACATACCTATGCATTTTTAATGGTATTTAGTACAGGCGCGGATCCAGCCCACAAAAAAGGTTGTGGTCACAGCTACCCAAAAATCGACCAAGTGCGAGTCGGAGTATTAACTCTCTCATGATCGATATAGTTTCAAGTCGCTCGCCTGAGGTTAAGCGTCACGCTTGCTCATAACAGGGGGCCTAGACAAAAGACTGTTTCAGTCGACAACTTCAAAATGTATGGCGTCGACATTACCTGTGGAAAAGTCACGTGACGTCGCGCTAAGTTCGTAGACACATTTTTATCTGTAGAGAGTGCGGAAACACGCCTGTTTCAATTTTGTCTAGGCCTGCAGTCCAGTGCCATTCAGAATTTTGAAGTGGGTACAACACTTCAAAACTCTGCATGGCAATGGCAATTACAAAGGATATCAAATTATGTCAAATTAAATTCTTGTACTTATTATTTTTTAATTAAATTAAGTGATTACTTTAAATTACAAATGCACGCTGACATTTCTTTTTTGCGAAAACGTTAATAATTTCATCGATCTCCAGGTTTTGTATATTTTACTACGGCATTGGATATAAAGGTCATATCATCAGCCTGTCAAACATGAAAGTGTGATGTCTGATGCCTACCGTGCCCACAACGGTGGATCCGCGCTTGATTTACTCGTAGTAAAGGGAGGAAGGGAGGTCAAGTGGTTCGACTTATGTTGGAATCGCTTCACCTTGCCATAACAGCTGTTGCAATTTCGCTCAGTCTTTTATTTCTGCACTGTACTGAAGTATCCAACCCCCCGTCTCGGGAATCATGGAACCCCGCGCTTCCTAGCTAGTGTGATTTTATCCTGGTTCTATTTCAAATATTCAACTTACCCAATATTCAATTAGATAATTCTCGATTCCAGATCCCCGAAAACGCGCAGACACTCCGTATCCCCTTGAAACTGAACGCGTCACTCGACCCATTGACATAATTAGCTAATAGCTCCACCTCACGGACTATTTGCTTAGTCTGACTTTGGTACCGTGAAAATATTTAGTTGATAGGTCAATTAATGTAACTACGTACCAACACATTTATTTCAAAAACCATTATGATAAAAATACATATATTATTAGAATTGCCAATCAGCCTCTTCCAACGTTCTGGGGTCTTACTATGAGCTCTTAAAGCAGGTCTTCTGGACAACTGCCCGGCTTATTCGTACCATGACAACTTTAAAGCAGGCCTGCCCAGGCATACTATTCAAGAACCGAAGAAAAACCGTTCTCCTGTTTTTTTTGTATGGACTCTCGTTAAAATGTCGCTCTAAAACCACTCAGTTTATTAGCTTACAAACGTCTAGGCGTCTGCGATGTTGGTTAAAGTAAATTGTTAGAATGCCAGAGACAATATTATCCGTTCACATTTGAGAAAATATTCAAACAGTTCACCTAAATGAGCGTCATGGTATGATTCCATTCAAAACTGTTTATGTCAGGATTAAGAACTGCACGGAACTTGCATAGTTTTTACGAAGCTGATAGTAAAGCCCTGACCACTTTACCCACACCATGGGCTTTTAGTATAGTTTTGTTTCTTTTATTAACTTTACATTACTAGTGGTTGTAAGCTGTAAACTTCGCGAGTATGTCTTGGCATAGCTTAACTTGAATAAATGTTCACCGCGCACCTTAAAACAACATTCTTAAAACTAATAAATAAATATAACTAAGGTAAGGGGGCGAAGTGCGCCTGCCGGGTAAGTGCGCCTACTAATCCTACTATCAATATTTCATAAACTTCGGATGGGATCCTAGTATTGACATCTTACGCCGATGTAACAACCCAAAATATAGTTTCGGGTGATCGCCACAGATGTCTTTATTCACGCGAACTTGAGGTACGCGTCATTTCTTTTTTAGAGTCATTCAGAGTAGTGTGCAGTGATGACCTTGCGCAAGTAATCGTCATAAATCTCAAAAACCTGAGTATTTTCGGCCAAACATGTACCTAAGTACGTATACTTACATAGTTTATGTTTTATTTTAAGGCTGTGACTTTATTTCACTCCCAAGTATTGAAATTTATAAAGTTATATGATTATTAACGGGATATCTCGTTAATAATCATATAACTTTAGAGAACAACCGTGATAGTTTAAAACAGTGAACTTTATAAGTTTTTTTTTTTTATTATATTATTCGGACCTACAATTTGTTAAGCTAGGTAGGTGCGCCATATTGGCTGTCCATATGGCGGTAATGGCGCACTTTCCCGCAATCCAGAGGTTACAAACTTTTTAAACATGACTGTGTTTTTAACAGACCGAGTGAAGCAATAGTTTGTGTGTTGGATGCCCGAGCATTGGATTGTATGTATGTATATAATATATGTAAGTAAGTTTATCCGATGACACCTTTCGAACAACAGTGGGCCGAGCACGAAAATCTGCTTAAGTGTAACGTTATCGTATCGTTTACGTATTCAGTACAGACAAACTGATATATTCAGTTTCAATGGTGGACCCAAACAGAAGACATATTTCATAGTCAACAATGAAAAAGGTATGGCGCACTTGACCTTAAGTCCAAAATTATAGGTCTTGCTAACAAAATTTCACGTGAATCGGTTGAGAAATGCGACCTGTAGAGGAGAACATCCGGACATCCGGACAAACGAAAGCATTTACGCCCATGTTATTGCACAGACGCTTCTCTCGTCCTTCGCACTCGCACACAAAATTAATTGTTTGTATTAACATTAACATTAACTACACACATCAAAAATGTCTAAGTAACATGTACTAATTTAAAATTTGGGATATCATTATTTTTTTAGGATATATGGAATAGTATATCCTAAAAAAATACTTTTTTAGGATTAGGATAAATGGAAATATAATCGAAAAGTTTTTTTTACAACCAGTCAGTCTATGTCATCAAAAACAAAAAAGTTTACATACCTTGCGTAGGTACGAGTAAGTAAACTTGTTTATTGAAAAAAAATTTTAATGTAATAATTGGAAAAACTTGTGACATGATGCATGTTGCTTAGACTTTTTTGATGTGTGTATAAACTGACATCACGTTTATATTTAATACATATAAATTATTAACGTAATGCTCCTACGGGCTGTTCATCATCAGCCAGAAAGCGAGAACGTAGTCCACTTCGAATACCACATGATATTTGAAGTGGTCTGTCATCTGTCAGTGTGTCTGGTCAATTGGATCCGTCGGCCCTATACTCGCCTTTTAGCCCTGCTTTCCAGATGAAGACAAAATCGATTTACAAATAAACGAAAGCGCGATAACGTAGTGTGACATGTGACGTCATGGATTACGTCACCAAGGACGCCATTTTGTGATTTCAACGACCACGCTACGAACATGAAATCTCCGTCAGCAGTTCTGTCCAGAATAACAGTTCGTTGATGTGTGCGTGTGCTTACTCTTCTTCGTTCCGGCAAAACTGACGTTTTAAGGACTGTTAACCACACACACGTTGCAGTTCCTGGAAAAGTAGGTAGATATCTGCGAAATCTATTGTATTATTGGCCAAATATGGCGAATCGCGAGTTAACGGGTTAAACGTGTTATCGTAGGTTTATTATATTGTTTCCATAACGACTCATTAAATATCTTGTAAGAACCGTATAATTCATCACTGCACTGTCAACCATGCCGTGAGTGACGTGAGCGTGATTTCAACCCATTCTGAATGGCTGACAGATCTCACCGGTCAAAAGTGCGATATTGAATCGGAATGAAGGACAGTGATAATAATCGATTGACTTCAATCGGAAATCAGGGTAGGTTTTGGATACGTACTTGTATAAATGTAGGTTTACCGCCATACAACAAATAAATACTAGTAGGTAGTAATTACTAACTTTATAGCTGTTACCTGCAAAATTTTATTGAACTGGACGAATCATTTTGTTGTAGAAATATAACTACCAAAAATACTCATATAAATATGTAAATACATGATTACTTGTGTTTTATAATGTCTTTCGAACGCTCTTGGCATGGATATATTTCAATCACCGGTGCCGTTTGATGAGATCACTGTTCTTTCGAGAATCATTGCAAATCGGATTTATCATCCCTATTTTCGGAGCAGCAGTAGATACCTACTGCCAACGAAAGTCTGACCTCGCCTTTTCTATTAAAGTTGTACTTTGGACCTATTTTACTCAAATTATGAAAATATTTGAAGATCGTTGTATTCTACCAAATTTGCGAATGGTGGAACTGTGTTTGATTTGGCATTGTAGACGGTTCTTTAGAGATACGCGTAAAAACAAAACACGATTGTACTCAATAAGTACTCAATTATTTATTGCAACATAATATGTAGATGCATGCAGGTCTTATTGACCATGTTTTTATTTGCATAACATATGACGCTCTAAGGGCATGGCAACACTAACGGAACGATCTAGGTATTTTAATTTCATTTAATGAGTCGTTGAAAAATTCGTCTAAAGTATAGTAACATTTATATTAAAGTAATGATTTTAAGTTTTTAATAAAACAATCTACCTTTTCCATGTCTTTTAGCGTATTAGACAGTTTATCATATATTTCTATAGCCATTGAGTTAGGGTCGGATCTGTACATTTCTAGATTGATCTTTGGTTTTATCAGTTTAAGTCTGTTTTGATCTAATTTACGTGGTAGGTCAGCAAATTATTGATGGGTGTTTTTGTTCAAATTTTCAAATTTCTAGTATATAAATAGATATGTAGGTACTAAGGATGGAATTTTTAATTTTATAAATATTGTTTATGAAAGTTTGGTATATTGTTATGAATGTTAGGTGCTTTTATATTGGCAAGTATCCGAATGCATTATTTTTGAGGGATAAAGAGGTCACTGGCATCTACACTGTTGCGTCCACTTTATGATGCCATAACTGAACCACGAAAACGCGAATCCATGATAAGCATATTTAGCTGTGTTTTGGTCAGTGGCTCGCCTTAGTTCCCTCATTGCGTAGGTACATTGTATAAGAAACTAGACATTTTGTTTGATGACTTCAAAAAAGGAGGGATTATATTATGTGCGTGTGTATGTATTTTTTATGTGTATGTTAACCGATTTCTCCCCATTTGTGGACTAATTCACAAAATTATTTTTTTGTTTGGTAGAGTATACTTCCGAGGTGGTCACATTTAAATTTCATCAAATTCGGTCTAGTAGTTTTTGAGTTACACTCCAAAAACTGAAAAGTGTTGATTTATCTTGATGATATGATAACAATCGATCCCGTAGGTAAGGTCACTAAAATAGTGAAATTTTTTTTACCAAAAAATAGAACCGACTTCCACACCAAAAAGTGTGAAAGAACTTGTTGAAATCGGTGATGTTCAAATAGTTCAAAAGTAGTACCTAATATATAGATATTTCACAGTTTTTGATGTAGAAGTCGGTTCCATTGTTTAATAAAAAAAAATTGTTAATACGTTTTTTCAATCAATGAGCGTATCAAATTCTAGGCCTAAAAGCGTCGCTGAATCAACACAATCTAATTTATTATTATTGTATATACCTAAAATTAATGTCAAGGGGGGTTTTTGAGATGGTCTAAACTGTATTATTTATGTTTTTGATAAAATTAAGTAAAGATAATGGTTAGTCATCAAATTTATTACATTTTCTAAAATGTCAGTTAAAGGATTATTCAAATTCAGCTTTGTTCTAACGACCCTCTACAATCGAAAGCTCACTGATCGCCAAATTCCATGTCACCATGTTAGCTATTTAAGGTATTCATGAGCGATATCAATAATTATTTACAAAAGAAAATATGGGTTATTAATTTTTGTTTTTTACCCGAATAGCATGTTGCTTGGTTTATTAAAATGATTAGATACGCGATTAGGAGTATGAGAATAGGGCGAATAACACACTATTATTATAAATTCTAAAGTGTGGTTGGTGGATGAGAGATGTTTGTCATACTTTCACGGTAAAGCTAATATATTCATGCGGGTGACAATTTTAACATAAGTAATGTATATGATACAAGTACCAGGAACTACCCAGATACCTGTTTCAATCACAGTAAATGTACGTGAGTGCACTCGCAACCCGCACTTAGTAGTAACTACACTGATATGAGAAAGTACCTGTCTGATTGGTTGAAATTTGCTACTCTTTCATGCCTTCTTTGAATTTAGCCAATGAGCTGTTAAACATTAGCTTAGTAAAATCGATAAGAATTATGGTACAAAAAGGTAATACATATTTGTCATAACAATCTCTTTAAAGTAAACACTGAGCTCAGTCTTCAGCTCCACTAGTACACACCTTACCCCCTGGTAAGTATCCTATAGGGCTCGTTTTCAGCAAGCTTCTGTAAATTGATGTCTAGTCTAGATAATGTTATTAAAACTCACGTGTACTAGAATTTTATAATAATAAAACGTTCATTTATTCCCCGTGAGACTTACGTTGTCTATATCACGATGCGAGCTTTTCGGCTTCGTCCGGAAGCCTTGCTCCCGGATCTTGAGTGCGGTGCGAATATATGATATAGACAACAAGTAAGTCTCACGTAAACTCCGTTTTATAAATTACAATCATAAATCCTATTAAACTATTACTATTTATCGGCAAAACACTGACGTTAGGGATCGAATACGTCTCGCCGGGTTTCGAGCATGTCCGATGCTCATCTTTAGGGGCCTTACTATCCGCTTCGTAAAAACCATGCAAGTTCCGAGCAGTTCTTAAACCTGACAAACAATTTTGAATGAAATCATACCCTGACGCTCATTTAGGTTAATATTGTTTTCTCAAAGATGGACGGATAATATTGTCACTGGATTCTAAAAATGTACTATAACCATAACATTGGAGACGCCTAGACGTTTGTAAGCTAATAAACCGAGTGTATTTAGAGAGACATAATAACGAGTCAATACAAAAAAAAACAGATGAACGGTTTTTCTGCGGTTCTAGAATAGTAGGCCTGGGCAGGCCTGCTTTAAAGTTGTCATGGTACGAATAAACCGGGCAGTTGTCTAGAGGTCCTGCTTAGTAAGGCCCCAGGGCGAGTGCGCAGTGGCGTCTGCGAGCTCCCGGCGAACACTGCTCGGACATGCTCGAAACCCGGGTCGACGTATTCAATCCCTAACCTGAGTGTTTTGACGATAAATAGTAATAGTTTAATATGTTCATGGGAGCTCATTCCACAACCTTACCACGGTAAATATCCCGTTAATAATCATATAACTTTAGTTTAATATGTGTCAAACTGACGAGTATTTCAATAGAAAAAAAACATCGTCCTATTTAAACATTTTTACTCTAGATTAATATACTAAATATCTAGAATAATTCAATAAATCAAATAGATATTGATTCACAGAGTCATCGACCTATCGCACCACTTAAACATCTGGTTCACCGCCTATTCATCTCATTTTTATCCTACACTGGCACACAGGTCATGAATGTATGAATTAGTTCCAATTTAAGTAGGAAGTGCTTCAAAGGACGCTTGCAATTGCTTCAATTGCCAGCCTGGCCTGATCTCTGTGGCATTATACTTCTATATGCAGATTTAGTTGCTAATAATAGGTCCTGTATGACCGTTTTAACTTGACCGTCCGAAACTTCGCGCATGGCGCAATGTGTTTTTATGAACCAAGACAAGTGCCAAAATCTTTCTAAGTGCAGATGCGAGAGTTCGTTGTTGCTATGTTCCGGGCAGCAAAGTTAAAACCACAATGTGTCCATACCTGTGATCATATTATACCAGCCAAGCTGAGAAGCTGTATTATGGGGTTATTGCCCCACTCTTTATACTCTGTAAAACACTGTTTTAGACTTTCGCGGTTGTTAACTAAATTATAAGTAGTACTCACGGGATGTACTGTTTGTTTGCTCTTGTACTTTTTTCACATCAACCTGCATATTCAGTCGTGAACATGGTGCATGTAGGTAACTGTGCCGAAATATCGGGATCTCCAAAAACTTATAAATAGTGGTCTACATCCCGTGAGTATACTACATAATTATAATTAACTCTGTAAAGTCTGTAGGCCAATGACATTAATGAGCATTTTTTAAGTGACCAGGTGGGCAAGTCGTGCGCCTGATTTCGTGAACTACGTTTGCCCATGACAGTTGCAGTGCCACACAGAGCTCAGAACTGCAGTTTTGCGTGGAACTGCACTGCATCACCCCGAGACATAGGTTTTTAAGCCTATATCGCCCGGTAATTTCACTTGCTTCGCAGTGTAGCTTCGCGGCAGAATATATCTGACACTGCGGTGGTACCGACCAAGACCGCGTACTTCCTTAGTAGGTCGGGTTTCCTCACCGCTTACGATCTGCTGCCTGACAGTGGAGGGAATATTGTACTACGTCTCCGTCAGGGCAGAAAACATCATCGGAGTAATTAATAAAAGCGCACTTTTACGAGCAATAATTTGACGAAACTTTAAACCCCTATTTTGCGCCATTGCCGTAGCCTAGGTAGATCGTGGCCGGATTATGTTGGACTATATACCTACCAGCACTTACTACTTAGGTACTTTATACAATTGCGGCAATTATCGCCGAACTGTATACAGGACATTGTTTTCGTCGTACTTCTGCTACCCTAGTAATTTTTAAACTTTCGCGATTTGAACACATATTTATATTATATTAACGGGGCTTAATCGCGTAAGTGAATCCGCTCGTGACCACGATCAATGCAACTTGATCGAAACCTCGAGGTAAATAAATACTATTACTAACGCGATTAAGCCCCGTTAATATAATATAAATTTCTGCTACCCTTTTGCAAATTCTGGAGCGCACTTAATTGTTCTAAGTCGAGTGCTAGCAGAGGGGTAAGAGTGTATCACTCGGGCGCACAATATACTTTTGGCTCGGGTGACGTACTTACTTTGAACTACTTTACTATTACTTTGAACTCTAGAACCCCTTACTTTGCTCTGGATTCAAAAAAGCGCCCTCACCGTAAAAATATCATTTTGCTCCTTTATGATACAATCTACTATTAGTTCCTATAGAAATTAAAATGCCTTAAATTATATAAAATCTCGTTTCCTGTTTACGAGTAAGAAACTAGCCCTTTTTGATGTGATAAAAAGATACATTTTATTGTAGAAATCGATTTGTAGGTATTATTGTGCTAATATAATACTATACTATACTACTATATATATAATACAGCTATATACTACTGTAATAATAACATAATAATACTATAGTAAAAAGAGAATTGATTATGAAATATGAAAATACAAGTATTTCTTCCGTAATCGTTGTAACTCATAAATCTGAACATAAATAAGCAATTCCAAGACATCTTCGGCTCCCGCCAGTCGGCATCGGAAGCAACCAAACTGCGGCTAATAACTCTCCATTGTTCGAGTGTAATGGGATGTGAAGTCACGACTTACGCACACTTAATTATAAGACTGATCAAATAGTCGGTCATTGCATTTCCTTTAAAATAACTGACAAGTTTGAATAGTTTGATGCCCAGTGAGCCTTGGGCCTAGCACGAATAACTGCATAAGTGTAACGTAACGTGTCGTTCACGTAATCAGAACAAACTGTCATGTATCTAGGGCAACTGTGACACAGATAACTCATAGTTAGTACGCCGAAGCGTGACGTTTGACGGTTACGATACGGTTTTTTTTTCGCAAATAGTTTGAGCGACGGCCCAAGGGCAGCCCAAGTGGGGATTTTGGGATTTACAAAAGCGCGGCAGATTAATGTACATATATAAATATATATATATATATTATTAATATTATATTAATATAATATATATTAATATTAATATACCTTGTACCCGGTAAGTACCTCCACCAAATATGAACCCCATATATAAGGCCGACCGTCAAGGACAAGATTAGTAAAAAAAGTTGATCATGTGAAATTCTCGAGCGCGTCAGATTAAGGTAGGGTGAGTTAATTACATGCTAAAAAGTGTATATTCCTCTAATCTGACAATTTGAGAGTGACGTAAAGAAAGAGGAGGGTTACAAAGTTGTAAAAAAACGTCATCTCGACATTCTCGCGAGCGTGGCTAATTTTTTTCCTATTTAGAAAGAATTTTTCAAGGATAACGAAAAATATATAATCTGACGATTTCCATAAACCGAAGTAACAAAAATTCGTCGATAAAGTATAATGCGTGCAACTGTGTATGCCTATATTCCATAGATTATTATATATCCATGCATACATCCATCCATCTAAACTTTTACATTTATAATATTAGCAGGATATTCATATTATTATTGGAACACCTACAAACAAGAGTAGAAGTTAGGATAGATCTTGGAGTTGGTTGGCAATGCACGCCGATATACATCGACATATTCGCGCTCTCTACAAAAAATTTGGCCCAAAAATGTCAAAGGCGCTTCTAGCTTTGCATGCGGTTGCTGGTTGCGATTTCAACCCGGCATTGTACCGACGAGGGAAAAAGAAACTTTTGCAATTTCTGATGTATTCAGAAATTTTCCAAGAAGCATTTCGGGCTTTGGGATCAAAGAAGCATAATGTACAGGATTCTTTTAACATTATACAGTCTATTACCACTTGTATGGCTTGAAAAATTAGACGATGTTCAAGCCAGGATTATCTTCTTCAATAAGACGTACTAGGACCAAAAACAGACAAATCACAACCATTCTCATTGAGTGTCCGGAATTACGATGCATGCAACTTGCCACCCTGTCAATCGGAGTTAGTCCAAGTGTTACGTACAAAATTCATTGCATGCTTGCGGGTAATGCCCATAATGCAAAAATTTGATCTTTTGCCAACGGACTATGGATGGAAAGTTGTCGACGGAAAGTTCAAAATGATCCGGTTTGCAGGTGATCCAGTGCCAAAAGCATATGAAGATATAGTCATAACACCTGATAATCTTGAGGATACTCCAGAATCAGGTATATCTTTACTCCGTTAATCAAAAAAAAATGTTACTCATAGTTAAACATTTCAATGATTATTTGTTACAGATACGCAATCTGAGGATGAAATCGAGCGAGAAGAAGAAGTTGATTCTGCTGAATGCTGATGATGATTAATTAATCAATTAAACCTTATAAAATTTTAAAAAAAAACTTAAAAACTTTTTTTTTAATTGGTGGTAAAAATATTCCCTCTGCCTGCGGGGGACAACATAATATCACAGCATAATAAATTACATAGACTGATAATATGCAACGTAAAGTGTGAGAATCCACTGTAGAAGTGATGTTGATGATGAACTACATTATGTTATACTATATTAGTATTCTTATAAGTCATACACTTACTCATACACTTTTTTATTTGCATGATATTTCCTGAACCAACTTTTCAATTAATTAAGTACAAAGATTAAAAAAAATTTGTCAGATTAGGCAAATTTTTCTAGATAATCGTGAACCATATACATCTTAATCTGGCGCGCTTGAGTATTTCAAAATGGCCATTTGCACATTAGTTATTAGGTATTATAAGTATTTAATGGCCGCGAGTTTGTGTCACATCGAAATCGACAGATTATTGAATGAGAGCTTTTTTTAGGTTCTCTTAGAAAACTGACGCACTCTATAAATTTTTTTTTTCATTTTCAACCCTTACGTACGACCACCCGCATCACTCAAACGATCAGATTAACATACATACATTATTAAAAATACGTAGGAAATGGTATCAATATCTGACGCGCTCGAGTATGTCCATGCAACAGTATTTTTTTACATATATGAAAATCTATAGCCGCCCCCCTCACCGATTAAACGTAGTAAATCCCCATTTATCATCGTGGGCTCCCCTACACACGTGGACACGAACATTTGTACAAGTTTGACGTAATTAACGTATACCGTACAAACTTTCATTTATCTGCACAACAATGGCACAGATAACCCATAGTTTGCACTGTATACGTCAACGACACGATTAGATTATATAACATTATTTTTAGATTATTACTAGCCCACCGAATTCACGCGTAAAAGTCACTGAAAACTAACTAGAATAGAGTACACATTTCGGTAGGTACCTATTCTGAGCTCTATAACTCACTACATGTACTAGATCAGCTCAGAAGCACAAAAAACAAATACAGTATAATATTGTTTTGTGTCAGAACAGACCACTTGACTGGACATAAATATGACTCTCCCAAAACATTATAACTTCCGCCCGCACGCTTTTCTACTATCCCACAGGAATATTTACATGGAATAAATCGTTTCTTTTTTTCAGGCTAGAAGCTATCTTAGTACAAATTTCTTTTAACCCTTCAAGAGTCGTTAAAATTATAATTACGACAATTTTTAACGGGTTAAGTAGTTTCAGCGCGAAAGAAGGATAAACGAACGGACAACAGCTACTTTCTCATTCATGCAATAATGCTCATTGCTGATTATTATTGATTATTCTTCAATTAGTTCCAACCATAGGTTCCAACATTGTTCTTACCGAACTAACCCAAAAGCTTACCCTGTATAATAGCTTTATTGTAAACGATGGTGGCTAGCAAATATCATGAAGTAGAGTCGGTAAAATGGTAGAGCTGGAGAGGGAGAGGCGGAAAAATTAAATAAACAGGGAACGTAAGCAATGACGTCAATCGACCACTCATCTCATGTAGGTATCATTACAATCATGCAGCTTATGAAGTCTCTAATCTAACTATGAGTAATCAGATGAAATAAAATAAATTTTCTAATTTACGCTCAGAACAGACAGTTATCAAAGTATCTATGTAGGTGACAGCCCATAATCAATAGTCGGTCATGATATGTCATACCACTGCAATACCAGCAGGCCTATTATTATGTATCTCAGTTGCTAACAAATGTTGATTGAAATCTTGAAAAATGGCGGCTCTATGTCAGTTTTGACAACTCTAGTAAGCAAAAATGTTAGTTAGTTGATGACTGTAGCTGACAAAAGTAACATATAGCCGCCATTTTTCTCGATTTCAATCAATATTTGTTAGCAATTGAGATACATAATAGCCCAGCAGGTTTTCAGGTCCAAGCAATAGTGCTTCGTGGCGCTAACCTTCGTGGTGTCGGCGTCGTTTGTTATGCCGACGACACATTAGTTACTGCTCGGGAAAAGACGTATACGGAGGCGTCGATTCTGACCACCGCTGCTGTCGCGACAGTTGTGGCCAGAATCCGAAGGCTAGGTTTGGTGGTGGCGCTCCATAAGTCCGAGGTATATTTTTACGGCCCCGACGGGAAGCCACCGGCAAACTCTACCATAGTGGTGGGCGGAACTTCCATTCCAGTCAGGACGTCGCTGAAATATCTCGGCGTCGTCCTTGACACTAAGTGGAGATTCGAGGTGCATATGCGGCAGGTGTCCCCCAAACTTTTGGGCACAGCTGGCGTATTGAGTCGCCTTCTCCCGAACACCAGAGGAGGAGGAGGTAGCTGCTACCGCCTCTATACAGCGGTGGTTAGCTCCATGGCCCTCTATGGTGCCCCCATATAGGCGGGATCCCTGCGGCGCAATGGGATTGCCGTCCTGCTCGCGGCCCAGAGAGTAATGGCGGTGAGGGTGTTTCGGGGATACCGAACGCTCTCACATGAGGTTGCATGTGTCCTCGCCGGACTGCTCCCATGGGACCTTTAGGCGGAAGTCCTAGCCTCGGTCTATCAGCGCATAGCGCAAGCGCGGGAGCGGGACGAGCGACCGGCACCGCGGGAGGTGGCGTATTGGCGTGATCGGGCCAGGGCGTTAGCTCTCGCCACATGGAGGGATAGGCTCCTCGCAGGGCCCACACAGAGGGCGGAGGACACGGAGGCGAGCCAATCGAGCTCGCACTCCGTCTCCGCTCCGAGGACCTGGGGCATTGGCTGCGGGGACGGCCGGTGCCCCCCATCAGGGTTAGGTCCTCAGGAGGTGTGTTCCCTGTGTTTCGGGGCATCTCACGAGGCGGACACACCCCAGAGGCTGGGCCTGCGTAGGCGGGCAGCGACGTCGGCGGGGGCTGTGGCTGAATGCGCGAGCGAGCCCGCGACCCTGCCACCAGTCGACGACGGAGGAACACCGCAGAGGTTTAGTGGGTAGGTCGCCCTTCTGGCGGAGACTCCCACACGCGCACCAGCTTTCCCCAGAGCTGGTGATCAGAGTATAAAATCTTCCTCTGCGTAAAAAGGTAAGGTCCAAGCAATAGTTAGCAAACATTTTTCGTTTCAAGTGACAAAACGTATAAATTGCGCTTCTTATAACCACTACGCAATACCACAAAACAAACCCAATAATACATTAGGTTGATATTTATTAGAAAATTTTTATATAATTAAATGATTAGTTTTATATATTTTGTATTAGGTTAATAGTTTTACTACCACTTAATATAGTTTTTTTTGTCCAGATACATACAACACTAAAAAAATATGTACCTACTATAAAGAGAGAAAGCCTCCCCTATCCAGATTGGTTCATGTTCAACAGTTGTGGCTATAAAGATGGAGCCACAACTGTTATTGGTAGACGGTGGGTTGGCGCTTTTCAAACGAACGCCTAGCCCGTGTAGTATTTCATCAGCACTTTTTTATGTCAGCATATCTACTCCAAAAATACAAAGATTAATACTATGTGCTTCATGTACACATAATAGTCATGAATTAGAGTAAATTGGGAGTTCTATAGGTACTAACAATTCCTCTATTTCGTTGCCAAGCAACGCCAGCCAAACATAAATATTTGTGATTTCGTAAAAATAGTATCGAGGCCGATCAATGACCTTTCAACCTCCTCACTTTGATGATCAGGACCTAACTAGGCGTAACAGAATCTCAGCTAGATTTGAATTGCAAATCAAACAATGTGGTTTTAGCAACAATCAATACGATGAGCGTGTGTTTGATTTACAAATTTACAATCAAATAATCTCGCTGATATTTTAGCAACAATATGTCATTGTGGCATGGTTAAGTATTTCTTTGTTTTTGCTGTAACTGTAAACGCTTATGATTTCAGGAATTAAGTACCTAGAGATGCATTTTTCGGTCAAAAACACAGTTTTATTATTTTCTTTTCTACCGACTTCCAAAAAAAGAAGGCGGTACTGAATTCGACTGTATTTTTTTATTTGTCACCTCATAACTTTCGACTGGGTGAACCGATTCTCAATTTTTTTGTTTGAAAGCTGGTGCTTTCTGTATGATCCCATTTAAATTTCATCAAATTCGGTTCAGTAGTTTTTGAGTTACACTCCAATAACTGAACATAATGGTAATCCGTTACAAATGTTCAAATTGTACTTGTTATATCCTATTTTTGCTTTGGCAATATTTATAATGAAGGGAGGACCGCAAGTTGTTCACCTGATGGAATATATACATCAGCAGATCTTGGCACCGACTCCACTCGTGTTGTTTTTGTAATGTTTTATCAAAGTGACTCCCTCTCGCCTGATGGAAAGTGGAGATGGAATCAAGAAGCGATGACCATTAGTGCAGTTTACGGCTGATACGGCACTCCTATGATGACCTGAGGGATGCTTTTTCACGCCCCGCTTGATAGACTTGCAACAGTGCCCTTCAACCTTAACACAGTAACGCGTACACACCAAAGAATCAAGGAGGAATATCTGACACTGCACAACTGTACTACGACTTGATCGGTAGAGCCCTGGGACTGGTTTTTGTGGTAGTGCCACGTATTGCAACCCCACAGCCGAATGGGCCAGCATGACTGATGATCATTTTTCCTCAAAGTCTGCAACGCATCCTCGAGACCTCTGGTATTGCGGATGCACTTACCATCAGGTGAGCCGCTTGCTCGTTTACCAACCTATCCCATAAAAAAATGTAGCCATTCGATGAAGGGTTAATTCGATCGGCGAAAGTGAGATGAGCCCCAAAATCACATTTTATTTCTTAATATGGGACAATATCCACACACTCAAGTCCCAAACTAGGCAGAGCTTATACTATGGTAACGTGATGACTAGGGGGATCCCAATAACCTATCTATCCACAGTTTTCCTTACTACCGATAGAAATGTTACATAACGTCCATACAAATAGTGTCAAATATCTATCTCTAGTAGGGTAAACCGGCGGCGATAGATAGAATATTGGGACCGGGCGTAACGGCCGGTATACATATACTCGTACATATATATATTATACATATACATACCCAGACACAGGTCAAACAGACATGTAACACACATGTGACACACACAAGTTTGTTCTGTCTGGGGGTCGAACCCAGCGGCACCAACGGCTCAGAAGGCAGTATCAACTGCACCAACTGACAACCCAGCATTGATAAGCATATAGCAAGCATAAACTACTCGCATTAGGTGAGAGAAGAAACACCCAGGGTTTCTACATGGTCAGTATACTGAAATCGGGGAAACAAACATAACCGGCATCTCCCCGTAAGCGTGGTATGGGTTAAAGATTTAACCGGGGCATAAAATGGTATCGAAGACCAAGCCTATTCACGTTGTTAGCTGCAGACAACCTTTTTTGTATGCACTAAATTACGGCTTTTTAAGCGATTAGTAACCGATTTTAACTTATGCATTACTCCATAACATTGTAAATTTAGGGTGCCCATAGAACGTCTTCCCTACTAGCGTTGATTCACGCAGGTTTGGCGCGAGACGCGTGTAGGGATGTCAACATCACGTAAGTTAAAATCGGTTACTAATTGCTTAAAAATGTGTTTAACTTACGAAAGTTTTAATTAAATTGCGGCTGCTACTTACTCCAATCACGAGAAGAAAGAAAACTATCCCTACATTATTATTAAATACCGTGGCCGAAATTTTTATCCACGAGTCAAATCGGTAATGCCGACACCGGCCTTCAATTTGAGCTAAATACTTCATGGCGGGATGCCAGCGTTTCGCTGAATTTCACGAGCCGACTGGAAGCCATTAAGTGTTGTACTCTGGGACCACCTCAGGCAAGGGCACTAGTTATGTCGGCAAATATCTATTTTCAATTGTTACAGGGTATTTTATCGATGATCTATATATACCTATAAAAGAAGATGTCCTGACTGACTGAGTCAGACAACGCACAGCCTAAACCACTGATCGTAGAGACTTGAAATTTGGAGGGTGTATTGTCCTTGATGCGTACTAAGTATGGGTTTTTCGAAAGTCTACCCCTAAGGGGTTCAAATGGATTGAAAACGTTTATATGAAACTCCTTTGTTTTTGAACTTATAGTTGTGAAAATTTGTATTTGGATTCAAACTAAAAAGTGATGGACAATTTTTTTTTTTGGGTAGCGGTGTTTAAGAAGGTGAAATGGAGGGGTGAAAGTTTGTATGGAAAGTTTTTTGTTTTCGAAAATAGTGCAAATTAGCATTTGGACAGTTTAAAGTGATGATTTCAATATTTATTGACAGGGTCATCCCTGTTGTAACAATTTTTACCGTCTACCTATAATAGTGGTTTGTGAAGTAGGTAGTTAAGGAAACAGCAAAAAGGTTAATCAAAGTTTAACTATATTAACAGCTAAAATAAGTAGCAGCACAAAATAACCGGGTCGGGGTAAGGTTGAGATTGTGGACCGAAATGTGCAGAGCGACCGTACGAATACACTGGCCTGGGGTTTCCCGCGCACGGAGGTCGGGTGCGCTCTGTCGGGTAGTGGCAAATACTGGCATCGGGGAAGAAGGGAAGACCAACGCGCGGAGGCGGTGGAGCCCTGGTAGCAGGGTAGGCCCGATGCCACTACATGTGTGGCGTCGGTTCCAATCGTGCGGGTGAACCCTGGAATCCGCGTTTATCCGCGTCTTATTAAAAGTCCACATCTAGTTTGACTGCCACACTCAATGTTATTGCGCGGAGCGACACCAAGCAATGAGGTCTAATGCAGTGAATAGAATCTAAGATGAGGCAGTCAAACTTGTACAGAGTATGTAGGAGGTGAAACGGGGATAACGGTGGATATTTTTTTTATTTCAAAAGTTCTTTGTTTTGTGGAGCAATAGTGATAAAAATTTATAACTGGATAGGTAAATTAAAATAAATAGTAATGCTTTCAATATTTTTGTCAGGGATGACTTAAGGGGGTAAAACGAGGGATGTAAAAACTACTACATATTAAAACTGTAGAGGTAAAATTTCTGTACAATTAAAAATATGCTAAAGCCGAGTCAGAGGATGTAAGGAGTGAAAAATAAGTTCAATTTTTTGGTTTCTCTGTATGTTTGTCTGTCTGTTTGTACGGGCTAATCTCCGAAACGACTGGACTGATTTAAATGAAATTTCGTATAGTGGTAGCTTATTACCCTGACCAACACATAGGATACATTTGATCCCGGTAAATTAAAGAGTTCCCGTGGGATAATTAAGAATCTGTAATTACCGTATCCTGCGAGGCCACGCGAACGAAGCCGCTGGCGGGTCAGCTAGTTTGAAATATATAAGTTCAGTTTGCTATAAGCTAAGTATATATCACTGTCACAGTTGTATCAGTTGTTATAAGTTTTCTTTTATGTTATTAGGGACAGCATAAGCACGGGGCCCACCTGGTGGTAATTGATTACTGTTGCCTATAACAGATGCAATTTGTCACAAGTGACGAACTGCTCTGCATCCATAACCCTGAGACATTTTTGGCACTTTGCAGACGGCGAGGCGAGCCGGGCCGCTTAATTTCCCCGCGAACGATAGCACTAAGGGGAATCCTATACCAACGCACATAAAGGACAAAGAGACCGCGTCGCTAGTGCCCAGCGGCGTTCTATAGCTGCTTTATTGCTTCGCGGGCAAAATGACTCCCCCACCCCGCAGCGCCGTCTGCAAAGCGCCTAAATGTTAAGTCGCATATGCCTGTAATTTCAACGGCACTCCTACCCTTGAAATCAGAACACAGTATTGCGAACTGCTTCGCGGTAGACATAGGTATGGTAGCTACTAGCAACCTAAACTTACTTTATTTTAGTATAGGTTCCCTTAAATTGCACGACTGCACGATCAAAACTGTATTTTATGTACACACTTAAATTACAGTGTGTATTGCGTATTGACATCATGTGCAGTCATTCATACGGCATACGCCTCGGCCACTAACACAGCTTTGACAACATCATTGGTCCAATTGGTAGTGACCCTGCCTTCAAAACGCTGGGTCGCAGGTCCAATCCCTGACTGGAGCTGCTTGTTTTCGGGTCTTGGATATTTGTGATGTGTAAATGTGTATTTCTATGCCTCCAGCGACTCAGGGAATTCTAGTGCGGGTATGAGTATGTAGAGTCTGTCTAACGAAAGTAGACAGACACACGAATTTTCTACCGACTTCCAAAAAGGAGAAGGTACTCAATTCGACTGTATTTTTTTTTTGTTACTTTCATAACTTTTGACTGGGTGAACTGAGCAATCATTCGGTTCAGTATTTTTTAGTTAAACTCCAATGACTGAATAGAATGGAAGTCAGTATTAATTTTATTCAAATTGTACTGGTTTCGAAACTTTTTATATGGCCATACTAAAGTGTTTCCACCGCCGGGCATTATGCTCCATAAGGAAGGGAAAATTTTAGGTGCCAAAAGCTACGACATAATTGTTAATAACGAATTTTTACTTACTTTAGAGTGGACTGTTTTTATTTATTTTTACTATACGATCTTTTACATTGTGTAAAAAAACAACTAAATAGGACTCCTTATCAAATTAATAATTTAAAATAAACAATTTTTATTGAATTCCTAGATTATTAATTGTAAATCGGAAAATTAAGCATATACATGAGTTCCAATGTGTTTCGCAAAGATTAGGGAAAACAGAAATCGGGATATGGCGTTACTATTCTCTAATGTTTACAAGATGGTAATATTATTGGGTTGCCATATTAATATTTTTTTATGAATTTGCCGTGATTTTGCAGTCTCTACTTTCATTAGACAGACTCTCATTTACTTTAATGGATAGGTACCTAGGATCAGTACCTTACAGAATCGAAGCTATTTCGATAACCAGCTAGTTCCTGAGACAAAGCCGCTACTTTCAAATGTTGAATGCATCGTAAATAACGTTACATATATAAGTAACAGCACATAAATACAATCAGTGTTCACTGTACCATAGATAAAAATAATAGTTTGTATATATACCGTAGCTTTATGCTAGCGGCATATGTAACTATTACTGAATCTAGAGCACAGTATACTATTTGCAATTAAATGTTAACTAGATTTTATGGAACTTTCTTTCACTTCTCTTGTAATTTTATGGCTATTGTTTGAGATGTGTGGAATCGACTTGCTCTATGATGAAGTAGTGCGAGTGGTGACTGTCTCCTCCTCCTACGTCACTATGTAGGAGGGAGGAGGAGAGTCGAGGAACTCTCCGCTGGGTCACACGCACCCCTCACAACGGTGAAGCTCAGAGGAACCAATGGGCCTGCCAGTGATATAGCGTTTTTGTTTCCCTATCCCACCGAGAGCCCAGTGACTCCATTTTGGGGTTATTAAATTCCAAGAGTCTTCATATTTGTACGAAAAGTTTAAAAGGAATTCGAGTCGCGAGTCTCATGGGTCCCACACGTGCTCTATGCAGCTACTAACAGAGAGACACGCCACTGCTGCGTTTAGGGGTAGCTTTCGTTATGCTGCATCGAAATACTGGAATAATATTCCGCCGCCGATAAGGAACCTGCGTAATTTGCAGAACTTCCGAAATAAACTTAAGAGCTTTATATTCGATCACCAAAAAAGTGAAGCCATTTTGGTTATTGACACCAGTGCAATATAAATTATATATTATTTATAATGATAGCAATATTATATAAGTTTGTGTATTTCTATTTACTTATTACTAGATAGTTATTTCTATTATCATCATCATCATCATCATCAGCCTGTAGCAGTCCACTGCTGGACATATGCCTCTCCAATTGCACGCCACTTAGGTCTATCTTGGGCTTCTCGCCTTGCGACCAACCGCCGATTTTTACCGGCCGCGAATTCAAACCCGCGAGAATGTCTCGGTCCTAGTAGTTTCTCCCAGTAGCCTCGGTATTTCTATTACCGAAGTCTTTGCAGGTACATCCGGACATTCGTACCCTGTTTGCCTATTTGTTTTTATATAGTATTGTATTCAGTATTTAAAGTGTTGTGTTTGTTTTGTTTTGTATTCTTTTAAAATGCGCTCGATGCAGTCATGTGTGACGTCACCGCCAGCCCCAACGGAAGACCAGCGCTGGTTGCTTCAACGCAATCAGCTTTATGCTGAGTTGGAGCTGTGTTGTAGTAAAACAATAGATTAGTTGTGTAGTGTAGAAAATTATTTATTAATTTGATGTATATTTTAGGCAAAATTTCATATTGTTTTTCATCAACAAATATATTTTTCTTTCTTTCTTTCTTTCTTGATAGGACATAACTGGCGGGCCCAAGGAGGCACCGCTCCTGTGAGCCACCTCCAAGGCCACATTCACCGTGCAGGCTCTAGAATATCTTCCTATAATTCTGGTGGATTGCACCTAAAGCTTGTTCTGGCAGCTGCCCTTGAAAGCCGCAGTCGTTTCCTGTGTCCAACATTTTCATCCGGTCACCTAGAGCCCAAACAAGCCTATCCATATTAAAAAAAACTAGATTCTATTCTGGATATATTCTAGTAGAGTATATCCAGAATAGAATTTAGTCTAGTTTTTTTGGAGTTTTTATAAAGTAGGTAACTCTACCTCCGACATGGCTAACATTGCTGTACTAAGACCACAATCAAGACCATCCAAGTAGAGAACAGAGAATGAAGCAGGAACGAATTATACTGGTTGAGGTATTTAGAACGACTATGTAAGCTCTGGTACACAAGTGCTGTTTTAGAGTTCCGTAACTACCGTTGGTAAAACGGGACTAAGACTCCAGTTTCTGTCAGTCTGTCTGTCCGTTTGTCACCAGGCTGTATCTCATAAACCGTGATAGACAGTTGAAATTTTCACAGATGATGATATTTCTGTTGCCGCCATAACAAAAAAGACTAAAAAAGCCGACCAAGTGCGAGTCGTACACGCGCACTAAGGGTTCCGTACCATTATCTCTCCTATACTCTCCTATTAGTTGTTTTACTTAGAACAAATACTATTTTCCTACAGAACAAACACACACAACACGACACTTACACTACACGACACTTACACTACACATACACTACACTTGCGCTGTATTTTATTGTATATTCATTTGACACCTATGTATTTTGTTCACAAACTATTTCTGTGAAATCATCATGTGATACATTAACTATGCTAATATCCCTTACAATATTTTTTTTTATATAATTTAGCTTACAAAGTGAGAGTTCTCCTTGGCTCAATTACAGACTATGTATTACTAATTATAAGAAACAATAATAAAAGCTGTGAACTTTTGTTAAATAAATAAAAAAAAATAAAAAATATAATAAAAAAAATATACAACAGACATGATTAGTGCCGTTTTTACAGATATTTTGAGGTTTTTTATACTACCTATTAGGAGACGGTACAAGTACGAAGCGGCAACCTCTAATAAGAACAGATGCATTCCATCACAAGTGACAAACTGACGCACAACCCTGAGACATTAAGTTGTTAAGTCTCATGTGCCGTTGATTTCGCCGGCTACTACTACTACTACTACTACTAGTAGTAATAATCTGGTGGGTATAGTAGTACTACAGGGATGTGAACATTACTGCTTCTTTAAAAACATACTAGTGACGAAATAAATCGATCTCTGACAACGTGTTGACATAGAAATAACCCGAGTAATGGAGGGAACGAGTGCGTGGGAGGGTCGTTACCCTGAAGACTGCGGTCACGCGATCGGCACTCCATGTTGCCTTTCTAACTACTAGTTATGCTGTGCATATGTCACAGAATACCAAATAGGTGTTACTAGTCTCGCTGATGCGTAGTACAAACTACTGGCGAATCTGTGGATACTTTTAATCGATCCTGCCCGGTGGCGATGAAATCATGAATTTTTTTGAGCGATGATGGATACCGGGTGTTAGGGTTGGTTTGTTTTGTACAGGGAGTTTACTATAATATGCGGTGAGACAGTCTTTCTATCAAAATATAAACTTGAGGTAATACTTTCCAATTCAAAACCTTGTATATAGGTATTAGGTATATCTTCTATCTATATCTATATATTTAAAAAAATGAACCCCTATTTCTCCTGGTCACGCTATAACTTGAGAAAGGCTCTACCGATTTCATTCCTCCTTTTTTTAATGTTTTCTAATACTTCGTGGAATGTTCAACATTAAAAAAAAAAAGGAAAGAAGGAAGGTTATCGCGAGGCCGAAGGCCGAGCCTATACTACGCGAACAAAGTCGCGGGCATTCGCTACGCTAGTGTATATAGATAAAAATGAACCCCTATTTCTCCTGGTCACGCTATAACTTGAGAACGGTTTTACCGATTTCGCAATTTTTTTTGTTGTGTTAATTATCTGCAGGAAAGAGGGTTATTTCTTACGTAAGAAAAATCCAAAAGTTGGGAGGTTATGGCGAGGTTCAAGGCCGAGCCTACTACGCGAGTGAAGTCGCGGGCAGACGCTAGTATTATATATATATTTAGTACGATGTACGGAAAGTTAGTACGCAGGGGTTTCGGGGGCGATAAATCGATCTAGCTAGGTTTCATTTTTAAAAACGCTTTATCCACGCTTCCAGGCAATGAAAAACAATAGTTTGTTTTTGCGTTCAAACTAGATGGCGTAACAGTTGCATTGCAAAATCTTGAATTGCGGTGACGCTTCTCACGGAACATATGTTACCATTTTGTGTTCATATCTAAATCGAGCAAAGCTCTATCAGATGTCTGTGAAAGATGTGTAAGCGAGTGGATGGATTGACTTATGCAGTACAAACTGTCATTTATCTAGCACAACTTTGGCACAGATAACTATAAAAAGTTTGTACTATATACACCAACGACATGAATTTTCGTGCTAGGCTCACAGAGGTATTAAACAAAAAACAATAATAGACAGGTAGAGATAATAATTCTTGGTTCGTTCAAGAGTATGGGCCGATGAAAAATGTGTGTTTAGTCAAACGTAATCATAGAGGTAGTTGCTATAAAAATCAATTAAGTACAAGTGAATGAACTGTCTTTCATTCTACCTTAAATATCTATTGTATAGAAACTTATTCTCAAGTTATATATAAAGCACCAAACACTCTTTCATATTACACAAATAAGAAAATGCTAATTAGCATGAAATTCGCCTATATACATATTATTTGTTTTGTGCGATAAAGAATTTACTAGCCATCTTCTACTATTCATCAGTAGGACTGTGGCACACATACATCGTACGTAGTTTGTAAGAGCGCGGCCGGTTTTTCAGTTGTTCTAGTTTACGATACGAATGTCCGAAGTAGCATTCGTAGGTATCGTAAACGTAAACAACTGTGGGCCGAGCACGAAAATCTGCTTAAGAGTAACGTAATTGCATCGTTAACGCATTTAGTACAATCTGTCATTTATCTAGTACAATAGTGGCACAGATAACTGGATAACTCGTGCTCGGCCAATGAAAAATATTCGTGCGTTCGTGCTACGGCCTCGGTACCAGCCGTGCGATTCTCTAATGATTCGTCGACGAGCTCACCAATGCCAAATACTTTATGAGATATCGCCCTTGTATACAAGGTTGTTTTCCAATGTTTCTTGTCATCTTCATTTGTTTCACGGTATTGTCTAAGATGGAACGATGTTTGCTGTTTGAGAATCACACGGCAGCACTATATATGCCTTCTGATAAAGCGGTCAGTAACTTGACAGTTAGAATATGATGATTAAAAAATATAGTTATAAAATATAAATATCTACATTATACCTGCCCTATTTTTTTGCTTAATGTAACTTACCTACAGGTGGTGTCACTATCAACCGTTTTTATAACCTTAGAGAATCACACGGCAGACGGTACGCTACGGTGTAACGCGACGTCACTGTTCATAAAGTCAAACTAAAAATAATGCGGTGTTTACTCAGCTCGGCCAATAAATCCGCTTCCATGATTTTCATGTCTGCCTCACGATTCTGAAATAACCTTCATGTACGACAAAATATGTTCCATTTTGCAACGTACCTATTTGTAGATATATCGAAGAACGAATCATAGATAAGGTATGATTTCTTATGTCATTTTTCATGATTGTTACCTGCTTCCTCTTTTATATGCTACCCCCACGCGGAAACTGGACTATCCCACAGGACCATTATGGGCAATTGTGTAATTATTCAAAATTAAAAATAGGTAAAAATGGAGGCACTATTGGTACGGTCTATACATTTCACTAAAATCCTATCAATTGGTTCAACGTGAAGTAACAACAACACTCATTCATTCAATCATTCACTAATTTTCACATAGATAATATATTTAATGTTGTGCTATGCTAATTACCTAATATGTAGATACTTAATCATAGAATCAATACACAGGACTGTTAAATACGCACTATACTTAATTATTAAATATTATACGAGTATGTTTCAATACGTTACGATATATTGAACTATAATACTTATTCTAACAAACCGGTTAGATATTAATACACTAACTATTATTATATACTCTAAATAATGTAATTATAGACTTAATAACATAAATGTCTGAATATAATCGACAGCCATCTGACACAACGCGAACATTAAAATGATGCCTAGTGACTATAGAAACCTAAAAAGAGGACCGTGACCAGATACCGGGTTGATCTATTGCCGGTACATTCTAGGATCGGGATCCTAGAATGTACCGGCAATAACTCTCAAAAGGTGGCTTAGCTCTTAGCCTAAATAAAAATAAAGAACCTCACCTTTTAACTAAAGAATCCAAAATTAATAATGCCAATTAACGCACTTTATCACCCAATTTGTCCGAAACACACAATTTGTAATTCGAACGAATCGAATCGCGTTTCGACGTTTCCCAAAAAAATAGAAAAGTAAAAAAAAGAAAAGAGGCGCGAAATGTCACATGAAGTTTTAAGTTTGAACTTTATTGCATTGTTTATAAGTAATATTATTGTTTGTGTTGGGAAAACGACAGGCGGACCGCGCGGAGTGGACGTCGAGACTGGAGTTTCAGTGGGCGGAACATCGCTACGCAGTAACTTGTAAGTAATCTGTGGCACCGCCCAGACGCGCTCGCTGACGCCGATGCAGTTGTCATGCAGGAGTGAAACATTCGCCGTTTGTAAATAGTATTCAATCTGGAACATCACGAATATCTGAATACATTCTGCATATTGAATCATCATGTGTGACTTCCGGTTCGTATTTATGTGTAACCGAGACAACATAAAGTGTCTGAATTATTGAAATACATTATGTTCAGTAGTTTTAGATTTAGTAACTGCATATCTTGACAAGTACTTATTTAGAGTGATATATTATGTGATACGTAATGATTTTATTACATTTGTTAAGATCTAATGTACCTTCGATCCGTAATGAAAGGTGTCATCATTTCATCATTCATTCGATTAAGATTTCTATGTAGGTACCTACTTATACAAATTCGTCGCTACACTATAACTAAATCGTCATTTTATAGCATTTATTCTGGAACTAGTTAATAATATAGACCTAGCTCAAAATATACAAAATTAAATATGGTGTACAATGTGTAGGTACATCCACCAATTTATATTAACACCATTGACATCCACAAACAAACACAAAAGAACATAGCCTATATCCTAGTTACAGAAAGGCAGATACGATATTTAACTAGCCAAAGAAGCAGGAACACATTGAGGAAACGGAACTTAGAATACATGCCGCGAAGGTAGTGAAGAACTACCTGAGTCGCTATACCGAATGAAGGAATCCACTTTTTTTAGGTTGACAAAAGATGATGAAAAGGATAGCATATAACATCAGGTTGTGAGACCCAGAAGTTTTTCGCGTTCTCTAGACAAATAACATTGAACTCCAACATATTAAAATTATACTCCTTTAATTTTTTATTAGGTACTAGCGGTTCTGTGAGCACGTAGGCCTTGCGAGCCCTCATAACTATGCAAAAACTGACAGTTTCCCCTTTCCCCTAGCAAAGTAAAGCCATTTTTATAGTTTATCATATTTCAGGTGCTTGAATTTTTAAAAGACTTACTAGTTTTAAGCAAAATAGGGCTTTAACATGGATTTAGTAAGGGAGCTAATCCATGGGGTATTTAGCGGCTATATACTCGCGTTCACTTAGTACTAGAAGGTCGAGTCTGATATCTACGTTTTCGTGAAGGTGGCTCCCCGCCTTCACGAAACGTAGTCTGATTGGTATAGGTAGGTATACATTTTCGGGGGAAAAATGCAAAACTTGAAATCCGTTTATATATAACGTTACAGCAAAGGTTTCCCCCTTCCACTCTTTTAGAATAATTTCGCCACGCCTTTTTTTAAAAAGTCCTAAGTGCCTCTCTACATTTATTGCAATCAGGCGATAAATAACGCTACAGCAAACTTGCACCCGTTTCCCCCCATTTTCCTCCCAATCAGAAATCGCAATATACTAAAATCTATACCAATATATATATAAATATGAACCGCTATTTTTCCTGGTCACGCTATAACACGAGAACGGCTTCACCAATTTCACTCATCTTTTTTTAAATGTTTTGTAATACTTCGTAGAAGGTTAAAAGAACATTGAAAGATCAAGAAAAAATTGGAGTTTATGCCGACGCCGAAGGCCGAGCCTACGAAGCGAACGAAGTCGCGGGCAGTCGCTAGTAGAAAATAAATCAATGAACTTGTGTTCATATTTCGACAAAATCGTTTGAAAAACCTGTAGGCGAGAAATGCTATCTAGAATAAACATACTGAAAGATGGACAAAAGCATTTATTGGCCAATCTCGAAACTGAGACGCTTCGCTCAATCAATTCAATCAAATTATTTAACATTTTGCGTCCCAGAGACGTAAATATCGGTTTCATTCAAAATCTATTGTTTTAATTATCATGGTATAAGAAGGAATAATTAATATTATTTTCTTATTCACGCTCGAGTCCCAGCAGTGGCAACGTTATGGGCTGACACTTTACTTGTGACTTTACTATCTATGATGAAAGGACCTTCTACCCACCTAGTAGGTACTAGCGGGTACCTATTATCAAAATCACAGGACAATAGGTCAGTAATGTTCAAATCCATTGCGTTGGGTTTGTTTTTTAATTTTATTTTAACAGTAATTTAATAAGTAATGTTAATATGAAGTGATTCAAAATATATTATATGATTCCTTGTCCCCAGGCTAGTTTGCAAGCAGGAAGTCTATTTCGATTCTAGCTTCATTTAAAGTGAATCAGAAAGGATACGTGACTATTATGAAAATAGCTCGCTCCTTGGTTCGGTCGTGCATACCACGACACCGCCACAGTGTCGAGCGTAGTTAGTAAGGAGCGATGAGCGAATTCAAAGCTATTGACCCAAAAATAACTTGTAGACTAGAATTGTTTACTGTTCACGCCTGAACTTTGGGTGTGATAGTCGGGCATGTTAAAGGGCGATTACGGTTGGGAAATAGATTAGAAGTCAAGCCTGATGTCGATAATTATCCCATTCCGCTCTAGGCAAATAAGTTGAAATAAATATATCTGTGGTCGACGTGCAAAATATATGCTTCTAAAATAGACCCATCACGAATCATCAATTCAAGTGGCCTAGGTAGCATTAACTAGATAGTTAGTATGTTTTAGCAGCAGTACCTATCACTTAACACCTAGAACCCCAAATGCGTAGAACTATAGCTTCTCTAAGCGTCTTTTACCGGTTGTTTCATGGCGAATGTTCTGAAGAGCTTTTTAATCTTATTCCTTCCTCACCATTCCGATCCCGAACTACTCGTTTCGGCCTAGCGTTGCCTCCATATACCTACTGTTCAAAACTTCTTACCACGAACCAATAAGCTTGGCAGCACCTCTGTCGTGTAAGTAAATTGTGGAACGTTTTGCCGGCGTACGTATTTCCTTGCAGCTATGACCCTGGGTCTTTCAAGCGGGTGTGAAAAAGCATCTGTCAAGTCATCATAGGGTTGGCGATTAGTGCAGCTTACGGCTGCACTAATGGTCATTGCATCTTGATTCCATCTTCGCTTTCCATCAGGCGGGAGGGAGTCACTTTGATGAACCACTATAAAAAAAGTATAACTGTTTGTGAATGATTTCGTCCAAGGAAGTACTTCCACAATACCTATTTCTACCGGGAAGCAAGTAATATTCGCATTACTGTGTTCAGGTTTGAAGAGTATGGGTGCCGGCGAAATTACAGGCACATATTAGGGTTACGGGTGCAATGAGTATGGTCACATTACTTCCCCAGACGAATCTGTTCTAGTTCCCCTCTTAACACCAGGTGGGCTTCGTGCTTGTACCGTCTGCTAATCACATTGAAAAAGAAGGTACAATAGTAAGTAAGTAAATAGATCAAAATCACGTCGGTTTGTCGGTATTCGATAAGAGCTCTACCAATCTTTATTTAATTTTACACTAACTGCCGCTGTTGGTTTGTAAGGGTGTATTTACATTATGGACCCGCCCAAGGCTGCTAGATGACTTTTTTAAAGTGAAAACTTTTTAAGCAAGTTGAGGACTGCCCGCATGTTTTTTTATCTAGGTTTACGTTTGCGAACCTGTGGATTAGTATTTTATCCCAAAAGATTTTTCCTTTTTATTTTCGGCAAGTTCGATCCCTGCAAAAATGTATGGCAAATATTTATGTGTTGAGCAGAAATGTTAGTTGTTGGGTGTTGGATGTTGTGATGTGCAATTGTCTGTGTCCGTTTCTCCCGCGACACATGGTTTTCTAGTACCTACGAGGGTGTAAAAGCATTAACCACAACTATTACGCGAGACGTCGAAAATATTAACGACAAAAATCGATCACCTAACCCCATCACTAAGCCCTACAGTCTTTCTCTAACCAGACAGTGAAGAAAAACAAATATTGAAGAGCTTACTTTCCTATTCAGGCCACAGTTAACACAGCAAAATGACCTTTATTCCTGTAGCATAGAATCTGAAAGTTTCATCTGATAAAACAGACGTGGACCGTCGTTTCCGTGAAAGTTCTAACAAATCAATTTGATGGCTATGCCTGTTAACGGGTTGTGTTTGAGCAAAGTAAGTACCTATCGGTACTTAACTAGATGCAGCTTGTTCAGGTGCGTGATAAATTCCTTTTCATACTCGTACCACCTGCTCGACAATGTCCAATTACATACCTCTATCACGTAATCTCGGTGTAAAGAAAGGCATATTCCAAGGGATTTAAAGCTTTATGAAAATTCCAATATGTAGGTACTTATCTGAAACTTTTAGTAGGTAAGTAGTAAGTACCTACAGATACGGGTATATTTTATCACCTCTCCAGCACGAAGCGGCCAATATTCGTTCGTTAAATATTGCATCAAATCAAATTTAAAAATATCCGGTTTGGGGTTCATAAAAATGTCAAAAGCTGTTTCCGTTCCGAACGCACCATCAAAAACGAAATGGCGGGAATCAATTTTTTTTTTCAGAATTTGGTGGTTTGAAGTAGTTTGCCTAACTAAGTATATTATGAAAAGTGAGTACCTAATTGAGAGAGCAAGTTTCTAACTAATGCTGCATTTACTTAGTAGATACTGTTATCTATGTGCATGTCGCTTTTTACCAGAAAAGTCACGTGAAAACTATTGTAAGGCGTACCTACGAATTATTGATTAATCTGTCCGACTCAGCAAGACTCGTTCGAGTTAAGTTTCATTCATAAATCTATTGTTATTTTTTGCGCTGATGCGGACGGGTTAATTGGCTACTTTCAAAAGGTGGTAAAACTTATCTGAGACAGACCTATCGTCATAGTTTATGGAATCAAAATCAAGGTAGCAGAGTACCCTTTGTCTTAATTGTTCTTTTTATCTATAACATATAACACTTTTGGGGTTGAGCGGCTGATATAGAGACCATCTTTATTCTAAAAAACGTGTATACGAAATGGGTCCCCGCGAATCTTTGAGAGATTTATTTAATGAAATCAAATCAATATATTAACTTCGCCTTTTTTATATGTATTTGCAAATAATAATGTATGTTCGTAAAAATTTACATAAATATAAGTTATATAGTGATCCACCCTTTTAATTAAAAATGGGATAGCTGTACCTAGTTTTAGACTTGCGAAAGTGTAAATGAAGTCTAAAACTACTATAAGTCATTCTTATCAGGATATAGAGTGCGTTTTACAATAAAATCCCAAACACATAACTGAGCTGAGCTCACAGAGGGAAAATTCAAGTTGACTGTAAAAAACGTTTTAGTATATATAAAACATATAATAAAGTCCGACAAAGATGCTTGGAATACTTCACTTCTCGCAAGTTGTCATCTGCCACCCATTAAATGTAATATTAGTGTTAAAGCTAAGCAACTAACGGCCCGTCCCAATAATCTATCTATCGCCGGTTTACCTTACTAGAGTTAGATATTTGACACTATTTGTATGGACGTTATGTCAAATTTCTATCGGTAGTAAGGAAAACTGTGGATAGATAGATTATTGAAATCCCCCATAAGTAGAAACATTGTAAACATCTAAATAGAAAGAACGGCCCGAGTTTCTTGCCGCATCTTCTCGGTAGGCTCTATATATTTGGAACGCAGCGGTAGAGTCTTTAAAGTACATTATAATGAAAAGTTTACGTTCATAAGTACGTCTTTGATGCCTAAATTGAATAAACGATTTTGACTTTGACTTTGACTTTTCTCGCTGCTAGCTCTTGAAGTAGCTTATAAATAAAAATATGTTCAAATTCAAATTCAAATTTCATATTCAAATGATTTATGTTGTATGTTGGCGCCAATACGAACGAATTTGTTCTATTTTATACCTGTAAAAACGGCGTAAATTTACACTGGTTACCCAGTAAGTACATCTTCTTTTATTCCATTAATATATTATCTGTTTCTTCAAATTATAGAGAAGTAAAGTCAACCGAAAAAAATACATAAAATTTCGACACGCGACTATAAAATAACAAATGAAATAAATTCTACAAAGACCAATTTTAACTCTCAAGCAGGTGTAAAAGGAGTTTACATACAATTACAACGCTACGTTCTTAAATATATAGGCTACGTTCCGGGAAGCACCGTCAACGCTCACAACTGTCGCGCCCCGGTTTAGCGTTCCGGTTGGAATGAATGCTTGCAATGTTCAACCCAAGTGGAACAGTTACGCGGTCGCGAAAAGCGCGCCATTTTTTCTGTCAAGAATCGATAGAATCCTATACATTTGATGTTTGACAGTGACAGCTCGCAAACGACCACGAAAACCCACCTACGATCTGCGAGCGTTGTGAGCGTTTTCCGTGACGTCATCGATGACGTATCGAGCTCGCTCACGATGATCGCGGGATGAAATGGGTGTGCGAACGCCGCGAGTGATTTCGGCGCTTCCCGGAACGTAGCCCGGAACGTAGACTTTGAAAATTCAAGCAGTAAGAATCAAGTCACAATCACATAAATAAGTCATTCATTAACGTCTTCACTAACGTCTAAACTAAACTTACCAAAAGAAGAGCATTACTGCAAATGTGTACTGTGAAGAACTGAACACAATCGCACGTCTCCAATCAGCTTTGGACAAACGCCCACTTCGCTGCACCTCCAAGACAACGCGCGACCTCATACTGGACAGCAGACTGTATCTACTCTAAGTTGAAGAGTTGGGGTTGCAAGTTCTCCGTCATCCACCGTACTCACCAGACCTTGCACTTACAGACTTCTACTTTTTCTTACTGATCAAAATGCTCAAAATGCTTTCATGCTTTCAAAATGCTTTTGAAGGATTTGTTGCATACCGTCCAGCATAGTTTTTCAAAAAGGGCATCAATAAGCTATACAACGTTGGCAAAATGCATTGATTGCGTGGATCATTATTTTATTTAATAAAAAATGTAGTGAAAAAAAAACGTTAACTTATTCCATGAAAAATGGTAAATTCATAGGTAAAATAACCTAAAAATATTACTTTAACCCTCCATAACTATACAAATGTGCCCAATATCAATATTAACTATCAATTTATTGAACTTTAAACCAAATAAGTGATTTATTTATGTAGCCCTGGTTTTTTATTGTCTTGCAGAAGATATGCAAAGTAGAATATTCACCTCGACGATAGAGCCTGTCTTCGTCTTGGGCGGCTTAGAGCCATCGCTTCACTCTGGACTCTACATAACTCTTAGTGTTCCTCGTTATACGCTCAGAGTCTCCAACATGCCACCTGTGAAGTAAGACGCTGCTTTATCCCCTTGGTGCATAATCTACTGACTACTATTACTTCCCATATCTTTACCTACTTTTATTGCAATTAAATTATGAGATGGAAAGTCGTGGGCCACATGGTAAGCACTGCGCATGCCTACGGCAATGCCTCCTAGTGCTTATAGAACTGTAGTTTTACGTGCCAATGTACTGCACCCGTCTGTGTCACCTATGTCTTGGGAAGCCAAGACATTAGTTTTTAAATCTCTTTCCCATCAATTTCACTTGCCCCCTCACAGTTGGTTGCGCACTATTGCTTCGTGGTAGAATATCTGGCATTTCGGTGGTATCTACCAAGACGGCCCCTTGCACAAGAGGCCTACCACTTACTAAGTCGGGTTTCCTCGCCTCTTACGATTAGTATCCTGACGGTGGACGGAATGTTTTTTGAGTCAGTTTTGAAGTCTGTCATCTCAATGAAGCAAATTATTCTTGGAGTAAACGTTCCACTACAAAAACTATTCCTATAAAATACTAACTGCGCTCCGCGGTTTCAACCGCTTGGTAATGGACGACGATGATACTCGTAATGAATCAAAATATATAGCCTATGTTACTTAGGGATAATGTAGCATTGCAATGGTGAAAGAATTTTTGAAATTGGTTCATAAGTTTTTGAGTTTATTCGTTACACACAAAAATACAAATCTTTCCTCGTTTTAATACCTTTAAGATAGTATCACCTTGCTATTGGTATTTCGCGTTCGGTGTCAAGCCGGGAGGTCCTGGAGTGGAGACCACGGACCGGCAAGCGCAGCGTAGGTTGTCCACCAACCACGGTGGACAGACGATCTGATAAAAGTCGCAGGACGACGTTGGATGCAGGCCGCTTCCAACCGGTCCTTTTAGAAAATTATGGGGGAGACCTATGTTCAGATGATGATGAAAGAATCTGTCAAGAATCGAATAGGCAAACGATTTTCGTTATCACTACGTTTTTCAACGCAGGCCCAGTTTTCATATCCATATATTTCAGTTTCTGTACATACTTATGATGATGCTTGTTAACCGTCTCATTAAATCTCCTTTGTATATACAGGAAATGTACCGCTATGGTATGTTGTCTCGTCCAGATAATGTACTTAGGTGCGATGAGGTTATTTTTAACCCTGATTGTAGCTGGCGGCGGTCACAATACACCGACGCAGTCCAGCTGTGAATTGATACAAATTAGACATTATAGCTGGCTGTTGACTCTTTTGTTAAAGAAAATTTTGTAGTGTTGTCGTTGGTAGGTGGTGGGATGCTCCGTCTTGGTAGGTATACCTAACCTTCAGTAAACCACTTGCGCACACCGCTATCATAGTATATATTTTAATAATAATAATATAGGGTGTTTGGTAGAGGGACCGACAAACCAAATGAGCGTGTTCGGGGGACCACTTGGAGAATACAAGTTGGCCAAAAAAAATCCCCGACCCCCCAATAAGTTTCTTTTTTTTGTGATTTTTCCCTTTTTCTCCGAAATTGTACCTATTTACCACCATAACATTTGTAAAATCTGTTTTAGACCGGATGTTTTTAGTTGAATTTGGTCTCTAATACACCTTCAGGCCACGCAAAGCAAAATTGGTACAATATTGGAGAAAACGAGAAAATTCACAAAAAAAAAAGTTAAAAAAGTTGGGGTGTCGTGGATTTTTTTTTTGGCCTACTTGTATCCTCCAAGCGGGCCCCCGAACACGCTCATTTGGTTTGTCGGTCCCTCTACCAAACACCCTGTATAATAAAAAAGTATATTGCTCCATATTAATACATATACAATTTACACAGAGATTACTATAATTATAATACAGAGACAGTAAGACCGTTTCAGTCTGGTACCTACATATTTAAACGAACACAAAGCAAAGGACTAAAAAACAGTTTGTTACCAGATCAGAAAAATTAACTACTTAGTTGGGGTATCATGGTATCTTAATGCCATATACAATGTCTGGGCAATTAGGGCTATGCTCAGCATTTGCAGTGTTTACATTTAAACACTCACTGCGCTGTTTTTCAGCATATCGCTGCTCGAATTGATGTAAGTCGAGCAGAAAAAAAATAGAGTTAATGCGGGTTTTAAACAAAAATTTTATTAGGCACGAACAAAGACAGAAACAGATTATACTTGACAAACAAGAGATTTATACAAAAGATTGTATTAAAAATAACAATTATATGTAGAGGACGCATTTAAATAATAATTACATGCAATGCAAGCCATATTTAATATTCCTTTTACTGTAGCAAACCTATTAATTAATGATTCTGTGAGAACAGCAGACTTGGCGAGCCCTTATAACCATGCAATAACCACAACGACACTTTCCTTTCCTCTGGCTTAGCAAAGCAATTTTTAAATCTAATTTCGCAAGTGCTTTAATTTTGTACTTAGTAGGCTTACCTATTTATTCTTTTGAGCAAATAGGAGTCAATATAGTACGATTTAGGGAATACTTACTCACTTACTTACTCGTATTTGCTTGGTGGTTATTTCCTAGGAGTTCGTTTCTACGGGTTCGTTTCGCCTCGTGAAGGCAGAGAGGACGCGTAATATAATAAGTACAAATTTTAAATGTAATTGGTATAATTATAAGGTTAAATTCATCCATAGCACAGACAACTTTTCCCCATTTTCTCTCCTCCACTCCCCCTTATCCAAACTACTTCCAAAAATGAGGAGGTATTTTTTTATGTTCGATCACGCATCACTTTTTATAGAGTACCTAGTCCGATTTTGATAATTATTGGAAATACTTCCAAGGTAATCCCATTTTAAATTCATTAAATTCGGTCAGATAGTTTTTGAGTTACACTACAATAACTGAAGGGTTTCGCCTATCTTGATGATATCATCATTGACAGTGTACCCGTCCTCTAAATCTGCAAAACTTTCCCAGTTGGAACCATTTTGCTACATTAACGTTCGACAAAACAATATGGAAAACAGACACAAGTGCATTGGTAAAATAAACTATTACAGTTCAGATTAGACATAATATTATAAAGAAAGATCAGTATGTTAGCTTCCTTAAGCAACTGGGCTATAGATTCGTAATTGGAGGTGATTTCAATGCTAAACATACGTATTGTGGCTCTAGATTAACCACTACCAAAGGTAGACAGTTATCAAATGCTATAAAAGATTTGAAATGTCAAATATTTTAAAGCACTTTATCTACTGGATCGCCTACTTACTGGCCAACAGATCCTAACAAAATTCCTGATCTAATAGACTTTTTTGTTATCAGAAATATATCACTAAACTACTAGCGAATTTATAAGAGTTATGATATGAACTCATATCACTCTCCGATATACCTAGAAATAAGTGAGAAAATTCTTGCTTAAGGAAAAACCTTTAACTTTAGTTAATCGTTTCACAGATTGGGAAATGTTTAAGACAGATCTAGAAAGTCATATAAACCTCAAAGTTCCTCTCAAAACACCTGAGCATTTAAACATAGAAGTTGAAATATTCGTAAAACACATTCAATAAACAGCTTGAAAGAAGACTCTGTGTATAACTAAGCAGACCAAAGGAAACACATACCCAATAAAAATAAAACAACTGATAGCCGAAAAGCGACGTCAACGAAAAAAATGACATCAGTCTAGAAACCCTAAAGACAATTAATGTAAGTTAAATAATCTAACAAAAAAATTCACAGACAACTGCTAACTATCTGCCGTCGTACAGTGCAAACTAGTGCGGAGGGTAGATGTGAATCTTACATTTAATTTCGTTGTTTACTTATAGCATAGTTGTGTTGTATATGCTGTTTGTACATTTGTGCTAACTTAAATCTAATTATATGCATATGCATATTAAATCTAATTATATGCATATAATTCACTTTCAAAGCACTATCGCAAATATCGCAATTTCAGAGAGAATAAAATACCTGATGAAAACTCAAAGCATGGGTATTGCTATAAAGTTAATATAATTTGTAGACCTACAGTGTTAAAATAGAATAGTTAATTTTAGTTTTTTAATTTTCTGTACCTACCTACTTATTAAGTTAATAAACCATTATTATTATTATTACTATCTGTACAATCTAACAAGTAACCGCAGTACTAACTACTCTCTGTGGAAAGCAACTAAACACCTTCAAAGGCCTATAACTCACATCCCATCACTTAAATGTGGAAATGGGCTACAACTAACGAACAAAAAGATCAAAAGTTTGCAGAACACTTAGAACCTATCTTTATGTAATCTTCAATGCCCTTCATCCTTATTGTGAGCAAGAAGATAGTATAAAGCTTGTTACTCCGAAAGAATATTTTTACAAGCTTTATACTACCTATCTTCTTCAGACAGCACTTTTTGGTAGCCGTTACGAAACAACTCGACACTATCGCGTCGACACTAGTCACATTTTTGGTCGTTGTGTAGTCTTAGTTCGGTCGCTACCACCAAAAGTGGGGACGATCTAGACACAGTAACATTTGGTTTTTAATTTACGTCGCTGTGTGGTAACATTGTTCTCAGTCTGCAACGACTATATCAGAAATAGTTCGTTCTTTCGCTTTTGTTTATCGCAACATACAGAAAAAACAAATGAAGTTTCTAAAAATAAGGAGTCCATCTTAGTTTTTAGCAATATAACATCTTATTTTTACTTTAATTGGTTTTAATGGAATTATTGTGCTATTTTCAATGGGAAAAGAAATGTATAATGTTATTTGATAAAATACTCGTAGTTTGAAATTTACCAATGCGCCACCCATATATTGTAATTTAACCACATAGTTAAATATTTACTATTGTGTTTACTGCAAGGTTATTACATTTACAGAACTAGTAAGTTTTGTTTCCATAGAATAATACACTTTATATGCTTACAATGTGTTATTTATCTAAGATTAACCTAATAAAAATTATAAAACATTAAATATATTTTTTAATTTTTATTTATTTAAAATAGTCTAGTAACAAAGTTACTGCACTGTGTCGACATTTAGTCCACTTGAAAATAGATGTAGTGATATACATAATATAACTATAGTTAACAAATTTACAAAATGGCATCACTTTCTTTTTTGTTTCCAGCGATTCTCAAACTTTCAGTGAACATGCTATTTCAATAGTACTAACTTAGAGGGTTCATCCCAATTAACATATATCTCTTGTACCCAGTACATGGGTAAACAAAGATTCTGCTATGTTTTGGCCAAGGACAAGAAAAACTTGTAGATAATAAAACAAGCATGTTAGTTTGAAATTTTTTAATAAACCTAAGTGGTTGTAAGAAAGTTTCTATTAAAGGACAAATAAGTAATTGCTAATTTTAAAATGAACGATTTAGGCACATTTCTAAAATTTAAAGGTATCTACGGAATGTGAGTCGCATTAAATCAACAAGCCTCCGCTTCATTCATAAATCTTTTGTTATAGCGTTTGGACTCGGAGAAACGTATTCGCGTACAACTCACGGCTACGAGTATGTCCATGACACAGCCACACACCTTTTTTTGTTATTATATTTTCGTTAAGATATTTTAATGCAAAACAACATAATTTTAAATGGATATGCAATAGAGAATGTAGAGTCCAACCATAAACATCATTTAACATATGTCATAAATTATAAATTTTACTGGCCACAGAGTCACGCCCCTAAATTTCTGCGAACTTTTCGACGTAATCAACAAAATGTTTTTCAGCCAATAATTTGTTGACTTTCATGTAGAAAGTCGATGTGCAACGGAAATAACGTTTCTTTGGCTCTTCACTAATTTTAAAAGAACTGCATCATTTGGGGACTTGTCAGCATAAGTTTTGGGAAACAGTGCGTCTATGATATGACTTTTTGATTCTCATTTAGGAATAAATGTGTCGGAACAATGTCGTAATATTACAACACCTTGTGTATTAAATTGATATAATTGTAACATGGTGACTGTAATAAAAGACTGCTTCAGGCACAATGTGTATTTATTCTCGACTTGGTGTAATAGAATAGAAGAGCTGGCTGTGAACAGTTTGCTAGCTGACATGACAGTACGCGTAATGGCGACACAACGTAGGGTTGGGACACACTACTAGTGATGTGACAATTATAATATATGACAGTGACCACACCGTTACTACACATTTACTTCTTGATTGACGCTTGTCATAAACTGTACACAATGTGTATAGAAATGAGTTTACACAAATGGTTACGTAACGTGTGAACACAACGACTACACATAGTTACTGAAACACATTCCGGTAAAAATGTGTGTGAACTGTTACCACACATACAGACCAAACCCTACACAGTCACCATGTTTCGAAACAGTTACGTAACTGTGACAACTTGTTACTGGATTGACGATTTTGTTACCAAAAAATTATGTATGGTCGTACGAGAAATTAAGCGCAGCATAAGCTCTTGAAAAACCCCAGGGTACGATCTAATATCAGGCGAAATTCTTCATAATCTTCCACGAAAAGGCGTTGTTAAGCTAAGAACACTTATAAATGCATCACTTAGACTAAAATATGTTCCAGACCTATGGAAAGTTGCGGAAGTTATAATGATGGTATGTTCATGTACTTACCTAAAAAATGTTTGACCTGTCCGGGGATCGAACCCGAAAAGGACGGCTCTTTTTTTAAACTTCACAACCTACCTACATATTATATTGGCAACCAAATTATTCTCTTATGTAGGTAGTCGAAATTCCTCTTTTAGAATCAGGTATCTACTTACCTACCTACCTAGAACCGGTAGGTCCTAAACATGATGAAAAACTTCACAAACCTATTTTTTTTTATTACCTATTAAAAAATATAAAAACAATCTGAATTCTCTTAAGAACCTGGAGAAGTCTAGAATCTAGAACTCATCGTATCATTAAGATTTCTATTGAAGATAAACGACATAGAAC
Organism: Selenia dentaria; assembly: GCA_917880725.1. NCBI lineage: Eukaryota > Metazoa > Arthropoda > Insecta > Lepidoptera > Geometridae > Selenia > Selenia dentaria. The sequence goes on from OU862893.1 coordinate 27,815,480, forward strand.
GTAGGTACTAGGTACCTACTGTAGTATAGCATCTGTTAGTCTGTGTGTAGTATGAATCATCAAAAATACCGATTTATCAGCCACACCACGGACGGTGGATAACCACCCGCGCCCGCGATCGTCCCGCCCCGCCGCGTCGAGAACAAGTCCATAGATAAATTAGATTTTATCCAAAGCAAATCCAGATCAGTTACATATAAGAATTCAAGTTACATTCCATTTCTTTCCTGAATAATTTAGTGATCAATGTAACAATGCTTTCGTAATGCTTTGAAAAGACTGAACTATTTCATCGATGGCTACGAAATGTGTTAGTATAGATTTTTTACGACGTTAAATTAATATATTTTTACAAGAAGCTCTTGTCAAGATACGTTTTGCACCACAGTATCTCCTTGGTGGTTTGTATTTCTGCGTGTGACGAAACGATACTCGAACTAATTATATTTGACACTTCTGTTGACAGTGAGATGATCATCCGTCGAGCAAAGCCATCTTCGGGTAATTTACCCTCAATTTAGGGCAAAACTGAACACAGCAGGGTAACTTTTAAGGTACAACAATACTACACACATTAATAGAAGTAATAGTTTAGTATGACTGGGTGTTTTTAAAGTGATCAATATAATTAGGATATTTTATGTAGAGAACAAATACTTACGTTATATGAAACTTATCAGGTACACCACAGAAATAAACATAACAACGTTGGAAAATTCGGTGTAGCTAATTATTTTGTTAAGATTTAAGAGAAAAGTTTTCTTACCTAGTTACTTACCTTAATCACAATTTGGGTTTGTTCAACATATTACCTAATCGACTGCAGAAAATTGCGATGAGATCAGGTTAACCTGTAAAATGTGAATGTAATATGAACCCAAGGAAAATAGGTATACGCCAATTGATTTTTGGGCTGAAGTTTAAGAGATCTTGGGTGTCAGGAGAAGTAAAAAGTTTGCAAACAAAAAAATCTAAGTAAACAGTTCATTTTATAAGCGTCAGTATTCTATGCTAGTTTTAAAGAAGTAGAGAATACGAAATTTCTCGAAAAATACGAAAGATCTTGCCGCGTAAACTCCCTGAGGATGGGCATTGGATATGCCCGAAACTTAGGTCAACAACTTCGGCTAATTACGTGAGTATAATCGGTTTTGGCACTAAATAAAAACGAAAGTTTTATTATTCCTTAGGATTTTTCCACATTACTCTAAAATCTGGGATAACTGGAGACTGGCCATAGGGTAATGTATAGATGGGGTAAAGTAAAATTTAGACCTGGCAGCACTGCTGCCGTCCGATCGAGGTGCGATCCGTCCTTTTTTGCCACTCCTATCTTTTCATTAGCAAATTCTAATCACAATACTAAATAATTTCATGAATATTTCCCGAGAAATGTAGTGTTGTGTCTTTGATGTAATAGTGAAATGGCCTAAAGTTAAACAAAGATAATAAAACAACCATCAAGATGAGTATACGATCGGGTCGTGGGGTGTTTGGGAAACTGTTCGCCAAGAAGCAAAACAAAGACAGGGAAGAGCGAGTGACTGAAATCGGGATGCCGACGAACGTGCAGCAGCACATTCATGTGAGTAAGAATTCTGAGACAGGCATGCTCGAAGGGCTGCCCTCTTCATGGCAGCGGCTGCTTAACACGCAGATCACGCCAGCCGAGCAAAATGAGAACCCAGATGCGGCCATCCAGGCCGTAAAGTTCCATATGTACTCCATGAAGAACAAAAAAGCCGCTGGAGAACCCTTCAAACCGTTTGTCACACCGGAAGCCATCACTGAAGAAGATTTGGAGATAGAGAAGCTCCTAGATCACAAAAATGCTCACCAAAGCCAAGACTCTGACCTCTCCATCGGACAGAGTAGTGAAGATGATGTGAGCTCCAGTGATGTGTATTCACAGAGACAAACAATGCCTGTATCTCCCACAAAACATAGTCTTAAGAAGAAAGATGCTATGAATGATCTCAGTGCTGTGGTAGAGGACTTATCATTAATTGGTGAGGATAAAGAGGAAAGCCCTATACTGAGGAAGAAAGAGCTTGAGTATGCCACACTGACCGATGAAGAGATTTATGAGGAATTGAAGAAAATATGCAATAAAGATGATCCTTATGTTCGTTTTGAGAGAATTAAACAACTAGGTGCAGGAGCTTCAGGTAGGATGTCAAAATTCTTTCTAATTTTAAGTGAGAGGTTATAAACCTTGTGAATAATTTATTTGAATATAGCCATCAATATCTTATCTGCCTGCATACAATCATGTTCTGATAACTGTAAAGTATGCTGGGCAAATTAACATTTGTGTATGATAATATTTTAAGCTATTACCATAACCCACAAACCGTGACAATTAAAACAAAAGATTTAAGAATGAAACACATAAATTTACATCCATGGTACCCAAAGGGTTAATACTCAACATCTACACCAATATATGCATATAGTAGAGAAGGTTCAGTTTACTACAAGGTAAATTTGTAAGTAGAAAATGTTGATTTCTGTTAGTTATAGGGAATGTAATAAATAAGCAAAGTGATTCTATAGGAATTGTATTTTAGTTATGTCAAAGAATTCTAAGACTTTGATTATGTAAATGGTGGTAATGAATATCTATAAATATAATAATATTGTGTCTCCATCCAGGTACCTAAAAATTTCACACCTACCATGCTATATAACATGCATGAACATAAAATATATGAGTCAATAACCACTCACTCTAATAGGTATACCAAAAATATATCTATTATTCAATTTTATTTTCATTCATTTTCATTCTACTTGGAACATTCAGTTTGATTTCAATGAAAGGGCACTCCTGCAGGGCTATAATATTATGAATGTCAGTTGCTAACGAATGTTCATTGAAATCTTGAAAAATGTCTGCTCTATGTCAGTTTTGACAACTCGAGTAAGCAGAAATGTTAGTAAAGGTGCATTCATTTAGCTTGGTGGTGTTGTCATTGATGGCTCTTTTGAAGGGTTTGTAAAGCTCAAAAACGTTATTTTTGCCCACACCCTACTTGAACGCTCAACTGAGCATAAGAACTAAATCGCATGATTATGCTGTCAAATACATAGTTTTCAAAAAATGGTCACAAACAACCATGCTCTGGACGTGTGTCAAAAATTGCAACAATTCGCAACAGGGGTCTATTCGAATGCACTAGAAGTTGATGACTGGAGCTGACAAAAGTGACATAGAACCACCATTATTTTTTCGATTTCAATGAATTTTTGTTAGCAACTGAGCTAGCCCAGCTGATGTTTTAATGTTTCTTTTTAAAATACTGCCTGAAATATCATGCCACTTGATTGTAGAATGGTTATGTACAACTATTTTATCATTATGCTCCATAAGTTTTACCAAATTATAGGCAATAATTTTATAAAAGGATATTCAAATGGCCTATTATTCTTCCTATCCACTTTCCAGTGTATGACAAATTTCATTGAGATTACCATAACTGCCTCTTCCTCATTTGTTCCAAAAATTAATCTTTGTTTTATTTCTGCTCCAGGTGTGGTGTTCATTGCTATAGACAGCAAAGATAATTCAAGAGTTGCCATCAAAGATATTGACTTGACAAAACAGTCTAAAAAGGAACTGATCCTTAATGAGATCAATGTACTCAAGGGTTTTACACACAAGAATCTGGTAAACTTCCTAGATGCTTTCTTAAGCTATGATCACCTCTGGGTTGCAATGGAGTTACTCGACGGAGGTTCTTTAACAGATGTAGTCACAGAAGTGGTTATGAAAGAAGGTCAGATAGCTGCAGTGTGCCGTGAAACACTTCAAGCTGTTGCCTTTCTGCACTCTAAAGGAACAATACATAGAGACATTAAATCAGATAATGTTCTCCTTGGTATGGATGGTACAGTGAAAGTCACAGACTTTGGTTTCTGTGCAAACATTGTAGGTGATGAGAAACGACAGACTATGGTCGGCACTCCATATTGGATGGCTCCTGAAGTGGTTACGAGAAAACAGTACGGCAAAAAAGTTGATGTTTGGTCACTAGGTATAATGGCTATTGAAATGATTGAAGGTGAGCCTCCTTACATGAAGGAGACTCCATTAAGAGCCTTATATTTGATTGCTGCTGTTGGCCGCCCAAAAATACCTAGATGGGATAATTTATCTCCAGATTTCCAAGACTTCCTGGATAAATGCTTACAGGTGGATGTTGATTTGAGAGCTACAGCCGATGAGCTCTTGGCACACCCCTTCCTTAAGTGTGCGATGGAGCTGCGGACTCTCACCCCGCTCATTAAAGCCGCCCAAAAGATACTTCACAAGAATTTCGACTGAGACTGTAACTTGCTTCCATTCCTGTTTTGATTTTCAATATATTTCACTTTTGTAGCCGTTTACATGTTTGTACAATGTTTGAGATTGTAATAATGGTGCCAATATTATTGATACAATTCTACAAGTGTAGCAGATGATTTGCAATGTTATTGAGGTGAAGTCTGTCGATGAATGAGTATATAATTTAGGCTTCAAACATGAGGATTTTTATAATGTTATAGTGAACTGTCGGTTTTGATGCAAGAATTAACTTCATAATATTAACCATGTGTTATATATTTTTAAGCACTCCATATTCAGCACAAGTGCATATGCCATGACAGACTACAGGTTAACCAAACTGTTTGGGTAAGTAACCAAAATAATTTCTCGAACTAAATACAATACATGTTAAATATCCCTTTTCTAAAGTTAACTTTTGCATTAATAACCATGTCAGTTTGAAAGTTATAAGTTTTGATATATTTTTTTATCAAATACAAGTCATTGCTTTGGAAGAGGGCACAGACTGCGATAGGTTTGCTAAGCACTATATGAAGTATACCTAGCCTAGGATCTAGGTACAGATTATGGTGTTCATATGTGTGTGTATATCACAAGATATTTATTTGAGCGATATGTGAGCGCTTGCCTTTCTTATCTCTAGGCTCATTGATATGGTATCTGCTACTGATATAGATATTCAATTTCGAGCATCATATTGGAGTCTAGTATCTTTATAATCGAATGAGTAATACACAGCTTATTACTGGGGTGTACAAATATATTGCCATAAAAGAAAATTGGATTAATCCTTGGATGAGTTTTAGTTACTTAAGTTTATCTGTCCAAATTGGTTAATAATTTTGTTACTAAGGATTGGATTTTTTTTTTTATAAAATGTCTAATTATCATTGTTTTTTCAACATTAATTATAATATATTAAATTTGTATTAAAGTAAGGACTGGTGCATATGAAAACTGTTCACAGTAATTTACCAAAAAGTGTACATAAATAATAACATATATTTTAGCTAGTCGTAATTTCTTTCGTCTTATTGTTTTAGTAGGAATCTTTGATTTTATATATCTCAAGTGCGATCATAATTATTTTTTCATCATTCTGCAGATTCACATTCCTTGTATTTTTTTATTGCCTTCGAGTATTTTCTTCAAATTGAAAATGTATAAGACTGGAAATGAATAAGATAGAAAAAAATAACTAGTTACTATAGACTAGATATAACCAAATGTTATAAAAATAGAATTCAATACGGTTTTGGTACTCATTTCAGTATTGCTTGCATAATTTGCTTGCTATTTTATTTTGTGAAGTGACTTATCATTTCTAACTTTAAGTACTACAGGTTCATACAATAAATATTTATTTCACATGAAATATTGTCAACATGTATGCTGTGTCTTGGAAGATTAAGCATTTGTATACAGGTTACAGGTTAAGTCGACCTAGATCCGTTAAGAGGTTGTAGTTTTCATCATTCCCGACTGATTAGACTGTATAATACCGTATCCCAAACTTAACCGTTTTTAAGAAATTGGACTTTCAAGTTTTTTAATTAAATTTGCCGACTTTTTGTCTTTGTTTTTGTTTATTACTCGAGTAAGTCCAATATCTTGAAAACGGTTGAGTTTGGGATACGGTATTTTATAGTCAAATCAGTCGGGAATGATGAAAACTACAACCTCTTAACGGTCGACTTAACCTGAAACCCTGTATAGATAAAGACACACATATACATCATTATTATGTATATTATATTTCGGACATTATGGAATGCAGCCTCAGTCACATAGCTTTTATATAGGTTGTCACTGACGCCAAGTAGTGTCTGTCTAGTGTATCTACTGTCCGTGACTTATAGGCCAGTAAAAATATGCGTTTTTGATGTCACCCTCGCACTAAATTTCCAATCCAATGTTTTTTCTTTATGGTTTACGGTCACTCACTAAGACATAAGATCACAAAATCCTGACAGATCGAGGTGGATCTTCAAGCACCATCTTGTAAAAAAGTTTATGACCGATATCTCGGAATCTATGCACATAATTATTATTGAGACCACTATTGTATAGAATAAAATTTCGCATCTTTTTTCTTATAAACTTTTTTGTACACTTACCATTAACGATTTATGGCCTATTTAAAAATGTAGTGCGAGGTTAAATTCTATTTTTACTGGTCTAATATGTTCTCTAATGATTCAAAGGTAAGCAGTTATTAAAAGCTATGTGTAACCTAGACTTCAGATAAAAAATCAACCCTGATTTGAATTTCAACCTCTATCACGGGTTTGCAGGACCAGCTGATAATCGCGAATATAGACTATTACATTACATATTCAATTGGATATATAAATACATTAGAAATTGGCGTCTAATAGATTAGACGCCTATATTACTAAATACTTACATTTCAATGTCAAAATATGAGACTTATAAGTCCCATTTTTTTTATATACACTCATTTGCAAAAAAAACGGGCACTTTACTTCAATGAATATTACAAGAAAGAGGTTTTATTAATTTGCCGATGTATTTGGCATGCATTTGAAGCATCCTGGCTTGATTTACGTTCCATATTTAAATTTTGAAATAAACAAAAGAAAAATAATTATTAATGTAAAATTGCTTTACTAATGGCGCGAATTGCTGAAACGATTTTTTTGTTATTACTAAAATTTTAAAACTTTTTAGGTTTTTGCTATACTCGATATTTATATTATCGCTCGATATGTCGAAAGTGCCCGTTTTTTTAGCAAAAGGGTTTATATATAATATATATAAACAAGATGTTGATTATCGTTGTAATATTTATGTATATCGTTATCAATAGGCGTGTAATAGATTAGACGCCTATTACTATATACTATAGACCTTGAAGTGTATGCGACCATCAAACAGTGAAAGTTTGCGACCTTCACATAGCTCTGAATCAAATGTAATTTTGATGATATAATAAACAAGTTTAGTACTAAAAAGTACCTACAGCCTGTTTACTACATGATTTTGCTATGCGACTACATGCCTTAAACAAAATTCAGTTTCATAATACACCATATAAGTGGTCGTAGTAACGGATTTATAGCGAAAGTAGACCATTTCTGTATTGTATTCCATTTTCAAACGACTTCCAAGAAAACAAGGTTTTCAAGTCGACGCGTATATTGTCAATGTACGATCACGCATAACTTTTTACAGAGTACTCCGTTTTTGATAATTCGTTTTTTATTTGGTAGAGTATACTTCCGAGGCGGTCGCATTTAAATTTCATTAAACTGGGTCAAACGGTTTTGAGCTACAATCAAATAGCTGAAAAGTGTTTCGCATATATTGATATCGTAATTGACGGTGAAAATCGATGCCGTAAATAGCCAGGGTCACAAAGAAAGGGCAACACTAAATAGGGTGAAATTTATTAACAACTAATGGAACCGACTTCAACACTAAAAAGTGTGAAATTTTTAGTTTTGTATTTGTTTTCAAATGTCATACAAAATTATGGCTGTATCTTCGCTGGTCCAGCAAACTCAGAGGTTGCTAGTTCAAATCCTGTTAAAGAATTAACGTGACTTTTTTTCTTTATTGATATATCTTGGGTATAATATATCACGCAATTGTTAAAATTAATCTTAACGAATATGCTTTATATGTATATCTACGTTTACACACCCATACTCACACACTAGGATTCCGTGTCGTGGTAGGCATGGACACACATTAACACATCACAAAAAATCAAGACCCGAAAACAAACATTTCTGCTCGTCACAAAAATATTGACCCTGGTAAGGATTGAACCCGGTACCCCCTCGGTCAATACAGAGCTAACGAGGTCGTTATTATAAACTATAAACGACAACCTTAGAGTAATTACCTATAAAAGGTAGATTTCCAAACAACTTCATAAATGCGCGCTACAAATTCGCTGTGTTTGTTTACTTGCCTCGTCACGCACACAGACGCAAACATTATATCTTCTGGTAAAACTTAAAATGTATTCCCTTAAAACTTTGTTGGTTGGTAAAAATGTGTTCCATACATTGATTTAAATGTACACAAAAATAAAAAATATTTAAAAGTACAGAGAACTAGCGGTATTTATCAAATTAATTAAAAAGTCTTATACTGCTGTATCGACGGAGCAAGCAAAGTGAGCCATTTATGGCTTCACTACAACGGCCTGCATTTTAGCGCTGTATTTGGTTTCTATAGGTAGTTATTATACAATGTATAAGCTAGATAAACTACCGATACATTTTTGCCAAACATTATTCCTACAGTATTTGTCACGTGGTTTCCGTATTTGATAACTTTTAAGTTAAAATGACTTTACTCTTGTACTGAAATTGTCTATGAAGTTTTATTGATCAGTATCTATGTTGTATTATCCATTAGCCATATTATTTTTGTTACTTCTAGATTTTAATTGTATAAACATTAGAGTCTTTGTACAAGTTTAGGTTGGAATACATATTCTACTTTTGATAGTCTGTACGATATGCAACACTAAATATTTTTAACGCGTTTATTTAGCAATGTTTTTAATTTCATCTCTTTCTTTCATAACTCTCAACTCAAAGGTAGAAGACCTGCCGCCTTTGTCTAACTTGAATGAGAATGACATGTCACTTCATCTCATTCCCATTGATGGTTTCAGCCAATAAGCTTGCAGGGTTTCGCCCTGAATGGGATTCAAATGTCAAAATGAAGCTCATTCCCATTCTCCGTAAAGATAGACGGGAAGGCCGCTGTTACCTTTAGCCGTTACCTTAGTTTTTTTTGACGTCCTGAAAACCGGCATAGCAAATGTCCGCCCTTATCATTCTTCTGAGCACAACAACGGCGATCTCCAATCTGCCTGTCAAGCGTGGAGACTATGCCAAGACTTATTCTTAACGCGATGACTAAGTTCAGTGTACGCCATCTGTGCGATGTTGTTGTGAACTACTTAAGTAGCATGAAGTATTCCAGCCTCTGCTATAGGTATTTTCTCCACCATGAGTGCCTGTTTTGTATAGCGATAAGTCTGAGAATTGCGATGTATTCCCTAATAGCTATAAAATTTGGGAAAAACGATACCACTAACGGCCCGTCCCAATATTCTATGTATCGCCGGTTTACCTTACTAGAGTTAGATATTTGACACTATTTGTATGGACGTTATGTCACATTTCTATCGGTAGTAAGGAAAACTGTGCATAGATAGATTATTGGGATCCCCCATAAATCAAACTTCGCTCGCGGTAAGCGGCCTGATTTTGTAAGATTTCGCTGCGATTATTTAAAGCAAAAATTAATTTATTGCAAAATTTTGTACTATTTACTATGTCCGTATGTGCAAATGATAATTAACTAATAGTTATTCGACGTTAAGGTCACAATACGCATTGATAAATCGTAAAACTATGTTACACAATCAAACAGCGGCGACGGCGGACGAGGTACAGTGTTCCTGTCTCATTAACCAAAATGCTGGTCACTAGAATTGTATGCAATGAAATACTCAAAAATTCGCTAATGATATCAGTCAGTGAAGTTTGTAAACACAATATATTTGTGATTTTATCAAGTACGTATTAGAACATCATCACTTTGGTTTCCAGAAATTTAAAAAGCACAAATACAGTCAATTCAAGGGTGATGAAAAGTAATGACACGTTTAAAATAAAACTTTTTTAAATGTGTTTTGTTACAGTGATGATAATAATTGTATGAAATCTTAATACCATTTTAATGTTATTTTTAACTTACGCGGTCGACTACACTACCGCATAAGTTAAACCGTCAAAATAACAATAACATGTGTAATAGGTACTTACGAAAGTTTCAATCAAGTTTTCTTAATACCATAAGTTGTGTAATTTGTAATAGTTTGATTTTATTTAGGCAGGTGCGTAAATCGTCTAGAAATTTAATAGTAGGTAGGTACTTATGTTAAAACATATATAGAATATATACTTACTATATAATAACATATTCAAATCTGATATACACGTATATGTAGATCAATAAGTAAACACTCAAACAGTTTATCATACGAACCGCTAGGGAATAGAACACCCTCCCTGAGTCGGTGTTGCCGGTTAAGTACGATAGGGGGTCTTCAAAACACGAGTGCATAGGTATCTTCTGGGTAAGCGCGCTCCATCATCGATCGCATCATCACTTAACATCAGGTGAGATAGTGGCCAAGTGCTACCCAGTTCAGTATTAAAAAAAAACTAATAATACACACTACGTAAATACAACTATAATGGATAAGATCGCGTATATTTTAAATATTTAAGTTTGTTTTTGTTTCCAACGATAGGTAGGTATAATATATTTAGTATATATAACAACTCTAACTATAGTTACATATATAATATAATATAAAAATTTAAATACAAATATAATTAATCAGAATGCAATAAACCTGGCATTATATTTCATCACCCTTGACTGTATTTGTGCTTTTTCAGTTTCAGAGTAGAAAACGATAATCCGTCGACTTTATTAGTTCGCGTTCGGGAGTAGGTAGGCCTTCTGAAACGTATCTTGTCAAAATTTATTTTTAAAAAAGATTCTTAGTCACATGAACAGAACCCTTATAAATGATCGAATTTAGCTGTTTTAAATTTATGCAGGATACATCGTGATGTATTTCATTACAGTTTTCAATACGTTTTAGCTTCTGGAATCCAATTCTCTGACAATATTGTAACGCGTAGTTGTAAGCCACACAACGAAATAATTGTGAACATTTATTTAGCTATAGTGCGGTAGATGTAAGTTTATATACACCAATGACACTTTTTGAACATTTTATTAGAATTTGCCTATTAAATTATTTTTGTAAAAGTCTGAGGGTTATTTTAATTCTTATCCGAATCCAATAGAGAGATGTAAGTTGAGAGAAAGAGAGAGATAAAAAAAGTGTGCCTCTCGGGACAGAAGTGATAACTTGAACTAATCTAGCGCTGTGGGTTTGAGTGAGAGGATGCATGAGAGAAAGGGAAGCCAGACAGTCTGACGCCGTAACGAATTGGTTTACCCTCCCATAAGAAGTTATGTCAAAAATCTGTCCTATGAAGGCATTTAAGGTGAGAGTGAGGCAGATAAAGAATCCTGCAATTACTTGGGAATTTTAGTGTATATTTTAAGAATTTATAAGTGGTGAAGACGGTAGCGCTTAGGATTATTGTAGAGCTGTAGGGCTTATGGGGATTGGTAGGTTTTAAAATTAGTTATCATCGATATGTGTTAGCCATGCGAGTGGCATAACGATATATTGTGATGTGTTTAAAGTAACAAAGTATGGCTTATATCCATTTAAGGCCAACGTAGACCGGCCGCCTTATTGTCTAACTTGAATGAGAATGAAATGTCACTACATTCTCATTCCCATTGATGGTTGCAGCCAATAGGCTTGCAGGGTTTCGCTCAGAATGGGATTCAAATGTCAAAATGAAGCCCATTCTCCGTAAAGATAGACAATAAGGCCGCGGAACGGGATGGTAATGCATTTTGCCGTCCGTCAGCGCACACTAGCCGCGGCATTCCAGCACCTTGTCACGGCGTGCCGCGGCATGATAAAGTTTTCCTCGGCAGCCCCTACCTATAAATCTTCAGTTGCGTTTAATCGAGTGTCGATGTGCATCAGTCATCATAGCAATTTGTGTCGTATTTCTAACACAATACGTTTGAATGTCCATTGGTCAAAAAGTCAATCCCTTGCCATGCCGTCCCGGTCTGCGTAGGCCTTCAAGTACTTCGATACATAACTTTGAAATCTGTAGTATACCTAGAGTTCGAAGTTTTTAGTAGACTATAGTATCAAATTAAGGTCTTTGATAGACCCTTTAAAAAAATTCAGATTGGTTTAATAAGTACACAAGCGAACTGTACAACACATTACATAAAAATTGCGAAAAATCCGATACCCTTGTTATAGGGGACGTAAATATAAATCTAAAAATAGAAAACAACAACTATCATAAATACCTCAACAGTATGAGTGAATTAGGAATGATGTGTGCTATAACTCAAGTCACACGTGTCGAATTGAGAGATAATGTGATTTGCAGATCCTGTATTGACCATATTTTTGTGCGTAGCGCGTGCGGAAATCCAGTTCACACAGCAGTGATAAATACAGTCATAGGTTGCGCGTGCGTGCCGCCGGTGTCCACGTCACGGGACGCTGGCACCGGCGGTCCGCCGCGCCTTATCACTACGCTAGATAACAAGCGCGTACAGACCCACTTGGCTGAAGTGAACTGGAATGAAGCGCTAGAATATGAATGTCCAGACGAGATAGTAGACTTTATAGTGAATAAATTCCGACAAGTCTATGATAAATGTAAAAAAGTTTTTGACTCGACGAAAACATCAAAAAGGAAAGTTTGTGAATGGGCTAATTATAAAGTTAAACATATGTGTAAAAAAAAGAATAAACTCTATAATATTTGGAAAAAAGATCAAACTAATTTAGCTAATAGAATTATTTATAATAAATACCGAAACAAGACTAACAAATATATAAACTACGTTAAAAATAAATATTATAAAAATAAAATCAAATTAAATTTTAGAAATACTAAAAATATTTGGAAAATTATAAATACCTACATTATGTGGCAATATATCAAAATCAATAGAAGATGTCATATTGCGTGCGTTTAATCTACATGAAAAAGTGTTAGCTGATAACTTTGCAAAAGAATTCCAACACAATGTAGACTCGATAATCCAGTCATGTGACATAAAGATTTTGGATCCTAAAACCTACTCCAGTGAGCCAGAGGTAGTCTTAAATATAAACAAAATTACTAACGATAAAACCTACAAAATAATAAGTCAATTAAATCACAACAAAAGCCCCGGTTATGATGGAATTCGCGCATCTGATTTAAAATACGTTAACCAACAAATAACGCCGGCAATAACACATCTTATTAACACTAGCCTTGCAACCTGTAGGTACCCGAATCAACTAAAAGTTGGTACTATCCGTCCGATTCATAAAAAGGGATCTAAAACGGAATACAACAACTACAGGCCGATTACCATTTTATCATGTCTTGACAAAATAGTTGAGCGGTACGTAGGTGAGGTAGTTAGTAACTTCATAGGAAATAACGAGATAATAAATAAAAAACAATATGGGTTTCAAAAAGGTAGAAGTACTGCTCAGCTGTTATGTAAATTTTCCAACGAAATTAACACATTTCTTAACGACAAATTACATGTTTTAATTATATTTATTGACTTTTCAAAGGCATTCGATACCTTACATCATAACACCCTATATCATAGTCTCGAACAGACTGGTATACAGGGTCCTACTCTGACATGGTTTAAAAATTATCACAGTAATAGGTTTACGACAGTTAGGCTCGGAAATTCATATAGCAATATGATAGAAACGACTAAAGGCACCGCACAGGGCTCAATTTTAGGACCCAGTGAGTACTTGATTTACGTAAACACTATGTGTAACGTCGCGGGGGAGGGCTCTGTATACCAGTTCGCAGACGACACTTGTCTAGTTGTCGCCGACAGGGAACTCGCCGTCGCCGAGCGTAATATACAAACCCATTTTGACACACTGTGTAAATGGTCGCACGATGCGGGTTTGGTAATAAACGCTGACAAAACGAAGGTAATGCACATACATTCATCACATAATACCACAACATACCAACCTGTCATCCGTGCACATAAACACGCGTGTCTACACTTAGCTAGTGGCCGTCCTTGTGATTGTATTCCTATAGAAATTGTAAAAGAACATACGTACATAGGACTTGTAATAGACAGCAGATTCAACTGGATTCCTCACATAACGCACGTATGCAACAAACTACGATCTATACTCAGTAGAATAGCCACACTGAAATATAAGCTACCCTATGAGATCCTTAGAATGCTGTACCTAGCCTTAGCTGATTCCGTAATTGCTTACGGACTTAGCAGTTACGGCAGAACCTATAAGACGCATCTTGAAAAGATCCACATGCTTCAGATACGAATATTAAAAAACATTGTACCAAGGAAAATAAAGCTGCTACACCGTGATGACTATGCAGGTTTATTTCAATATTGCAACGTTTTGCCCATTCAAAACATGATAAAAATGTCAATTTTAAAAGAAGAATATAACGAAATCCATACTTTAAACCTAAACAAATATAAGCGTCCTAACAACTTACGTACCCTAAATAACTCTAAACCATTTCAGCTACCTAGATATAATAACACATATGGAAAGAGAACCTACAATTACCTTCTACCTAAATTAATTAACACTTTACCTAAAGACATACAGGACATATACCTCCACACTCCACGCCCTTTCAACATACTTAAAAAGAAACTTATATTATTAAATAACTCTGATTATGTACTGTGAATGTGATTAAATAGTTATTTCTAATGTAAGTTAATTGTTATAATATAATTTATATATAGATACATAATATGATATGTTACGTGATATGATATGTGAACTCATTGACTGCTCATAAGCCCTTCAGGCTTCCGCAGTCTTTAATGTTAAGTACAATTTAGTACAACCATTTAGCTGTGCGCAGTACCAAATAAGAAGAAAAGCTAAGCAGCTTTTATGAGTAAGGCCGGACTTACAATACTTATGTAAACCAGTTAAAGTGGCAGTGGGCAGGGCACATAGCACGCAGAACAGATGGCCAATGGGGCCGGAAGGTTCTGGAGCGGAGACCACGAAACGGCAAGCGCAGCGTAGGTCGTCCAACGACACGGTGTAGAGACGACCTTTGGATGCAGGCCGCTTCCGACCGGTACTTTTGGAAATATATGGGGGATGCCTATGTTAAGCAGTGGACATCCTACTGATTGAGATGATGACTTACATTAATCTTTAATAGATACTTATGCTGCCTGAAAAGCACCCTGGAGTGCTGTTCCAAGTTCTTCATTCGAACGTCGACATGAGTCGTAAAAGGTTTGACGTAGTTACAATGTTCTGCAGGCTTAAGTGACCGGAGACTTCGCCAGAACAAATAAGACGATGGGGCCAGCAGATTATGAATTTAGCATCCTAGAAACAGGACTAGACGGCCAGAAAATTGTGCAATGACATCTGCAAGTCGTGGCAATGCAGGCGGAGGCCTTTACCCAAATTTGGATGGCTAAATAATAATTATGAAACAAAAGTTGATATTTATTATTTGTGTAAAAAAAACTACACCCCAATAAAAACTGTCTAAACTATATATATTAACCTATGTGGGATTGTTTTGTGAATGCTTACAATCGCAACTCTGCGAATTGCGCAAAAATAAGTATTGAAGAAAAAAAGTAATGATTTATGGCGACCCCGAAGGCCAAGCCTAGTTACAACGCGAACTAAGTCGCGGGCAGTCGATAGTAATCAATAAAAATCAACATTGTTATTATCACATTTAATTTCGCTATAGATTAAATAATGATATACGTCAGCTCCATGCATCGATGACATATTTCTTATTATTTTGCATATCAGATATTACTTTCTTAGCTTGGTCTAAGGATTTGCCGGAAGTAACTAAACACTGAGTTATAGCATCTTTTACTTGAGCTGCTATATTCCTGAGGTCGCCGCATACATATATCGAGGCGTTCAATTCTATCAGATTGGTTACGACTTCACTGTTCTGCCTCAAAGCATCCTGTAAAGGGAAAAAATATATGAAAAAGGTGGAAACATACATACTTGTACAATAATATATTATTAGCTGAGCTCCGCGGTTTCACCCGCGTGGTGATGGATGATGATGAAAAGTACCCTATGTAATTTTTCTGGATATAATCTACCTTCTTGCCAAATTTCATCGAGACCCGTTCAGAAGTTTAATCGTGAAAGCGTAACAAACAAACTTATTTTCCCATTTTTAGTATTTTTTATATTATATTATTATTATTTATGTGATACTGAAGGCCGTAGTCCAGAAGCATCGTCAGTAGTGAATCTATTAAGGCCTATTCAGACCTGAGCGTTATTCGCTACCGCTGTGGGTAGCGAAAAATACCACGCGGAACTCGATGGGTAAATAGTATGAAGTTCCATAACTGCAGCGAAACTTGTACCGCCTAGTGAGCCGGTATTTTCTATAGTTTGGCGAAACTAGTTCCACCGGGCGACGCGGGAGCAAGTAACAGCGACATGCTTCCATGCCAACGGATATCTCTACCGCGCGCGGTAGCGATATCCGCTCTGGTGTGAACGGGGATTTCTCTATCGCTCGCGGTAGCGAATAACGCCCAGGTCTGAATAGGCCCTTATGCTTGAGTACAGAGTAAATGAGGCCATCGGCGCTATAGTGGCCCAACGTGTCTGAAAAAGTTGGGCCTCTATAGCACTGACAGCCTCAAACTTTGTATAGCATTAACTGCCAAATCTCCCCTCAAGTAGAGATTCGCAACCGAGCTCCTTTCTAGTAAGCGCACCTTATAGACACAGATAAAAGTGGTTGTTTGTAAAGTCGGCTTACAGACGATAATTTTACGAGATATAAGAAAACCTTAATATATATGCGTCAAGAGCCGATCGTGCCCCTATCGCTTGTTCCGCACTCTCGCTTGCTTGCACGCTCGGCTCAGGCGTAACGTAACAATGAGTCGTGCTCTTTCGTGCGAGCCAGCGTTCATCGATGTATAAGACGTTATCACATAAATATACATACTAGCTATATGCATGTGTGCATACAACAAATAATTCATGAAAATATAATGTTCGTCCTTCCTACTGAAAATAAAATGCGAATGGGTGTTTGTTATGACCGGGCCACATCAACGTTCGTCGTCAATGCCCACAATAAACAAATCGCTCGTCCGATATGGCGATAAACCGATTGACACACTTGAACGGTTAACGTCAACGCCCATTTGATTGCCGATAATGTTCCCTCATTGTCTAAATTTCAATATGGACAATGACGCTGCTACTAATCTGTATTGATTACGTGTATATAAATTATTATATGATTGTACTAGCAGCGCCCCGCGGCTTCACTCACGTGGTGATGATGAAAAGTATCGCATGTGTCAACCTAGTGCCTTATCTGCCTAGGCCTACCTACCAAATTTTATCCACATCCGTTCAGGCGTTTTAGCGTGATTGAGTAACAAACATCCATACATCGAAACTTTCACATTTACTAACAAAGAAAACTAAAATAAATGGCTGTGTTTACAAGATTTTCTGGAACTTAATGACATTCATTTGTCCACTCCATAATTCGCTCCGTACAAGTACAAACACGCGCGATCCTTTCGCGGTCACGGTGCACAATGACAAACGTTAGTGTGGCCGCTTCGACGCAATAATCTTTGATGTGCCAAAATAGACCACCTCCCGACGTCAATGGCAATATTAATAACGTTGTTAAATTATCGTGGTAAATGGTGGCTATATATACGGTTAACGTTCATAATCGACATAATCAAAAGCATTTCTCGTTGGTGTGGCGCGGACATTACCCCTCAGCGATGACACTGCTTAGCTTAAGATTCAAGTTGTTAGCCGGTTACACATAGCAGCAGCAGACGATGTGTCGTCGCGTCATGTCGCTGCAGTCATGATTTCGAACCCGACTACAGGCAGACGGCAACTGCAGATGGCATCAACCATTTGAAAAGCGATACGAAAAGTTTAGTTTATAAGCTTTTCAGTTGTTTAACTAGGTAGATTGGTACTCGCGAGCAGCACTACTGATCTGCGGTCGGGCGACAGTGTCGTCTGCCGCTCGACGACGCGACACTAGCTTCGTGTCGCTAACTACGAATGGTATTTCATAAAAATACATAGAAACCAGTAGTATCGCTGCGACACGTCTTGCCGCGGCTTCATGTAGCCGGCTACCAACTTGCACCTTTATCGACTCAATAGATAATTTCCGAGGCATCGTCATAATCTTGTCTATGCAAACATGCGTGTACATTTATATTATGTGTAAAAGAAAAACTTCTCACCTGAATATACTTAACACCATTATTTTCCACTCTGGAAAATGCTGTACATAATTTCGTCAAAACGCCTTTTGTTACAAATCCATTTAATTCTTTTTCGTAAATAAAATCTATTTTCGGATTTCTACATCCAAAAAATAGCCACACATCTCCTAGCTTAGCATCAGGATTATTTTCTTTATAAAGTACTCTTTCTTCCAAAAATCCTATAAATGGAGAGACACCAGTGCCTGGGCCAATTAAAATAAGAGGCGTTTCCATACTTTGTTGCAAAGTAAATCCAGTTAAATTTTTCCTCAGATAAATAGGTACTTTGTACTTCTCAGTATCACAGTCATTTGTTATTATCAAACTTTTCATTCTGTATTCAAGATTTTCTTCATCTAATATCATTTTTTCTAGCCAGCCAGTGGTTAAACCTATCCTATTATTTTGCAATGGCATCACAGAGAAGCAAATTTTTAGAACTCCAGATTCTTTGAGGCCAGTATTTACTATAGAGTAAGGTCTAGGCAGTAGCCTAGGTAGATGGGCTAATAACACTTGTATAGGTGGCTTGCAAGTTTTGAAAATTGCAAGTAAGTCTAGTAAACATAAGTGTTTCTCCAAGATGTGGGTTTGGTAAGCAGACGAGCCTTCTTTACTGCAAAAATATTCCAGAATTCTTCTTTCATTTTCATCTTTGGTGTGCCTTGAAAGTGCCATTAAGAACAGCTGAAATAGGAAAGAGAAGCAAGTGTAGTTTCATATATTAGATTGCATATCTCATAGAAACATTCAAAATTCTCAACGGATTCTACAACCTCCCAGACCTACACAACTGGTTTATTAAAATTAACCGCAATGAGGAAGCCAGAGGCCACATCCAGAAAATTCAGCGTGTATTTGCTAACACCAACACTGCACACCATATCCTCAGCAACAGAGTTGCTCACAACTGGAACAGGTTGCCGGAGGAGATGGTTTGTGCTACATCAGTCAACATGTTTAAGAACCAACTGGATGGCTGGCTGCATACAACAAAAAAATCTCTTGCCAACCTCTAGCCAGTGAACTAAAACAGTGTATTTGTGGATATTACAATATTTCAACACAGCAGGATATAGGCACATCAGCATCATGCTGCTAGCTTATAATCAAATAAATAAATAAATATTTTCTTCATTCTTTAAGGTTTTCCTTCAAAACCTAACATTGCTTGATATCATGTTGTGTAAGCCAATGATGATCGAAACATATAGTTATCCTCAAGCACTTCTGTTCTGTTTCATATACTTTTCGTATCCTTGTTTTGTAACAGAGACCGTAGCATAAGCAAATGCGAAAAAGTATTCGTATCGTAAGCATCGACGCGTCACACTTCGGTATAAAAACTATGAGTTATCTGTGTCACAGTTGCCCTAGATAAATGACAGTTTGTACTATTACACGTGAATGACACGTTACTTACGCAATTTTTCTTGCTAGCCTCTCAGCACATGCCTCACACATTACTTTCTCATCTAAGCGCTTTTTTCAGAGGAACGAAGAAATTACTTTCTCATCTAAGCGCTTATTTCAGAGGAACGAAGAAATATGTTGTTTCTTACAATCCGGACCTCTACTAATTTAATCATTACCTTTTTCAAAACACTTCTCAAGTCAACACAGTGTGTCAAAACATGCCTTATACTCGACTTCACAGGAATATGAGCAGGAATCTTGTTGGATTTAAGAGAGCTTGCTAAACTCAGTGTATAACTGAGATCTCCTAGGGATGTCAAGTCCAAATGATCAAGAATGGAGTTCACGTCTGCTTCATCATTTTTAGGCACAATGCCTATTGTATCACCGGCTTGGAACGAAAAATTGCTGTCCTGAAAAAACAAACAACAGGTTGAGTTAGTTAAGTGACAATTACATTTTATTACAACAAAATCTAAATCAATCTAGTAAGTAATCAACATGATAGAAAAGTAGTACTTGTATATGTGAGGAACCAAACCACATGAACTAAACCGTAGGGGAACAAGTTTTTGATTCAGATTCAGATTCAGATATTTTATTGCTTCCATATACAATGTAAAGGTGTTAAAAAAAAATCTACATAAAGTCTTATATGGACCCTGTCGGGCACCGCAAAGTTAGTAGAGAGGAAGACGCAATTATGGTTATATATTTATAAATTAATTTGTAACATATTGGTAGAAATAATTTAAATCTCAATAGATAATTATATCGTAATTATATTATTTATCTTTCAAAAATTCGTCTATTGAGTAATATGATTTGTTTTGTGATTTGTTGATGATGAGACCTGCCTATATAAATATAAAAGATACTGCCAAATTATAAATTTATAGTTTAGCCTAGAGAAGCCATGCCATTAAAATTCCCAACTAGCTAGATGAAGTTATAATCAACCTCAATTGTTATAAAATGTCTTTATTGCAGGTGATATTATTATATTAGATATAAAACATAGAAATACAGATTAGTATCTCATATATACCTTTTATATGTTAAGAGGTGCCTTACCTGGGGGCTTAGTCGCTATGACCATTCAAACAAGTGATGCGGCGAGTTATGATATTTTCAAAGAATGATCGGAAAATTGTATAGATTTCACGATCATTCCTTGAAGATATCAAAACCATCAGCGTTACTTGTTTGAATGATCATAGCAAATAAGGGCCCTGCACGCATTCTACCTTATTAACCTTTCCTATACCACAATAATTCAAACAAATATTTATGAATGAAACGCACAAACATTTACGTCTCTGGTATTCAACGGGTTAATAGGAATTGCTTGGATCATATTTTCTAACAAATGTAACTGTAAAGAGACATGTTTAAGTCTTATTTCATTTATCACAGAGAGGTAACTATTAGTTTCTTAAATACCATGCAAGTTCCGTGCAGTTCTCAAACCTGGCATAAACAGTTTTGAATGAAATCGTACCATGACGCTCATTTAGGAACTGTTTGAGTATTGTTTTCTCAAATGTGAGCGGATAATATTGTCTACTCTCTCTAACTAACCAATGTTGCAGACACCTAGACTTTTGTAAGCTGACAAACTGAGTGGGTTTAGTTAGAGCGTCATGTTAACGAGAGTCCATACAAAAAACAGGTGAACGGTTTTTCTATGGTTCTTGAACAATCGTAGGCCTGTGCAGGCATGCTTTAACATTGTCATGTTACAAATTAACCGGGCAGTTTTCTAGAAGACCTGCTTTAAGAGCTCATAGCAAGGTCACAGGTTCGTCCTAGGTGTACAAAATAAAAATAATATAGAACGAACTTATAAAAAATCGATAATGTTGGTATTCATTTAAAAAATTCGGATTGTTATTTATCAATCTAAAAACCCATTCCAAGTCGGAAAGTTCTGAAACCATAAATCGCCATCGGAATATTGAAGTTTATGCGCAATAGAGATAAAATGCACCTAAAACTTTCTTCATAGAGAAGCCTTTATAGATAACCTTCAATACCTATGTGTGGAAGCTACGGTAACTCTAAGAAAATTAAAAATTACGTACTACTAAAAGTTCGAAAGGGGTTTTTGACATGGGTCTTTCACAATAAGGAAAACTTAAAATATTGATGTTCGAGTTCTACCGTGGCACAACGCCGCAGAAACAGCTCCAAGGTATAGGTGATATGTAATAGGAAGCTAGGTAAAATAATATAGGTACTGTAAAAGAAAATACGGCTCGTTTTTGGTTCCAACCTCTTCGTTCGAAGAAAGGTGATCGTGGAAGCAGATGTATCGCAAAACGCGTCAGAGTTAGTGACAGGCTTCGGTGTGAGTGATAAAACAAATAATTTTGATTCACTTGAAACAAATTTGACAAGTGAAATCGAGAAATGGGTACTGCATGAATGGAGTGAAGCACACCAACCAACATGCATTAAGTGCTGTATTACATTGCTCAACAGTCACAAACATGAGGGAATTTTGAAATGTAACCTTTCTATACTGGTACTATATAAAAAAATAATAAAGCTTCAAACAAAACATACTTTTACATCAAAGGTGACTTCGTATACAGCTTTACAACCATCATCCAATGCGGTAAGCCGACGCCAACAGGAAATGTTAGCAAAGAACATTTTACTATTAGCTAATGGTAATGGTGGCTCGGAATCATTGTATAACGTCTGTGTCTTCTGAAAATTTTAAAATATTAAATAAATAAGTTAAAATATTATCTATAAACATTGTACCATGACAAATGAGTCAATTTAATTTACGCGATATCCGGAAAACTTACCTGATTCTTTTCAAACTTTATTTTCATGACATTTTCTTTACACACAGGAAGACTTAAGGTTGTTTCTTGTGGCAGCGTTTCAAGCATATCTTGAAAATAATTTAATTTGACCATCTTGTATTTGTGTTATGCAATCTCGATTATTTTTTAGCCTAAATTTACTGTTGCAGAACACTTGCCAGATGAGATTTATCACACATTCATTGAGATTAATTTAATTTATACAATCTGGAACTAAAGAAAATATCTTAGTATAACCATATAATTATATCATCGGTTAAGAATTCATATCATGAATTAATGAACCTATTATAAAACGAGTGTATCATTAGCAAGTTTAATATTAATATACATATTCCAATTACTTATGCACTATTAGTCTAACTGCAATTGTAGTGGGATAGATTGTTGAATGTTGTGATATAGGTAGTAGAATTGAACTCCAGTCTCCTTCAAGTCCGCAGTTCGCGTAAGCACAGGAGACGTCGCGAGCAGCGGGCGAGCCATAGGCACGCGCGACACACGTTGCTTGTGGTGACTCAAAAGAAGTAGTAAGGTGACTATATTTTATGGCTGAAACTGTTATACTCGTCTCAATGGGATGATCGAATACTGAGATTCATCTTTACTATTTTTCAAACGTTTGAGTGTTCTCTGACTATTACATCTGTTGAACTACGACATCCAAAGATGAGTCTGATGCAAGAGACACAAATTGTACAGGGGAAGGAATGCAATCGAGAATAGGATAATGTCTAAATCGGGGAATTAAGTGAATGGTTACTTTTGTAACCAGCCTCCTGGCATCGTCCTAGCATAACCTACGGACTACTAAGAACAAATCAAACGTTTCTAAAAAAATATTCAACATACCTACATACACTATATAAATCGAGACTATTATTAACAATAACTAGATGAATCTCTGGTTTATTTTGACTAGACTTCTTTGTTAATGGCGTGTCTGCTTATTGCAATTCTGCCCTGGTTTATTTTATGTTAAATAAAACACCTGACTTGATTTTTGATCTGTCTGACATTAAGTGTTGCCAGGGTTGCCAGACGTGATTTTCTAATTTTCGCCAAATAACAAAATAAAATTCGCCAAAATGATACTATTTCAAAAAAATCGCCAAACTTGATTTTCATATAGTCATAAAGAGTAAGAAAATTAATATATGTTTTTAAACATTTTGGTGATTTTGCTGATCGTACATTGGTCATTTATAAACGTAAGTATATAAAGTGCTCTGCAAATCAATTCTTTCGTACTGTAATATAACCTGGGGTACTGGAGCAAGGATTAACATATATGCTGGCTTTGGAACGTGATCCAAGAGCACTACTTAAGGTAGCAACATGCAGGCCACGTATGTTTTCCACCGTTGATTTGTATCATTGTACAAATCAACTGTGTATTATTAACAGTTCGCCAGCTTTTTATTCTTGAGTTTCTTAAAGCCAAACAGAAGCAATCAACTTTTCTTAGATGTAAGATAAATTTCCTCTACTAAACGTAGAAAGAACATAGTTTTTTATACACGGAAATTTAATACAAAATCGACAAAATGTCACAAACAGTTCTTTAGTACATTTTATATAATAAGGCGACTCTGCTTATACCGAATCTATCGAAGAGAAATGAGAAGCCATAAGAAAAAATATTGTGGGTACCTATACCAAAGAGTACGTAGAAATAAAGAAAGAAAGATGAAATGAATAAACAAATGAGTGTGCCATGCAAGAGTTAAATACTTTTTATTAGATATTGAGTGACTTCAGAATATTAGTGCGATCATATCACATAATATAATATGGTTTTCCATTTGAGGCATGCGATCTATCATTTACTATCATTATCGCCAAATTTTCGCCCGTAATCATTTTTTCGCCAGCTAATTCACCAAGGAATTTATATCGCCAAAATCTCGCCAAGAACAAAATCTTTCGCCAGAATGGCATAAAATACCCCAATCTGGCATTGCCAAATGTCTGAAATACAGACAATTGTATGTTGGTCTGAAAGCTCTTGTCGGCGACAATTGTAATCTGAGATAGCCCAAATTGCCCAAATCTAATATATTTATATTTAATTATATTAGTTAATTAATAAGGTATTGTCATATGAACATTAAATAGTTATGTCATTTGTATTCCTCAAGACATTTTATAATTTCGATCATTACTTCCCATCTGTGTCCTCTGTTGTCGAATACTTTGTAGAATATAAGAAGCGCACCAGCATTTCTTCGATGGCCCATAACCATGTCAGTTTTTTTTAAACCTATAACAGACAGAAGATCACATTTAAAAAAACTAATACCCTAGCTATATGTCAACAAAAGGTGTCTGCAAACCCATGCCTATACAATCAGTTATGTATATAATAAGAAAATAAATTAATAGTTCCCAGAGTCAGTTTTAGTAAAATTGCAAATTGAATGCAACATTATTACTAAAGTAAGTATCAATGAGTACATTATAGTAAGCAGGTATTTTTCTTCCCTTTCGCTAATATTCTCTTTCACACGCCATATTGCTCCGGTTTTTCAGATTTATCCCACTTCCCTATTAATTTAACTCACATTAAACTTTATTTGATGACTTGTATCTTCGACTTTACTATATATCCATCCTTAAATTTCAACAATAGACAATAGACTCTCTATCATTAGAATATCAGAAATTCGCGCCAATATGTATTGGTACTATGTCATCCAGCTTAGCACTTAGTCATTGATATTGCTGTCTCGCTTATCTTCATATTTGATGAGTAAAATTGAATGGTAATAGTTTTTTGCACGTATTTTTATAACAGATACACAAACTTTATAAGTGAAAATAAAAATTTAGGTCATTTTGAATTTTATTTGGTGTCGCCTAACATAATTTTGAGATTGCCCAATTGGCGACAAGTCGCTAATTCTATTTTCTTGTCGCCGTTGGCTGGAGGCTCTTGAGTAGCCCAATTGGCGATAAATCGCCCAATCTGGCAACAGTGAAATAGTGACTCAGACTATATAGGTTAGTCACATCTAAGTGACATTTTGCATTAGTCATGCAAAGCTAAATCTTCCAGGGCGGAAGAAAATAAAAAAAAGTGACATTTTCTTCTTCATCAACTTTGGAGACATTGGAACAATTTTTTTTTGTTTGAAATCTTTGGTGATGCTATGGTGGAGTATTTGTGGCGACGAAACATTAATATAAATATAAAAAATACTTATTTTTCGAAATGGTGAAAGCCATTAAATATGTGTACCTACAAGTTAAAGAAATCTTATATATAACATCATTTTAAAGAATCTTTGTGTATGGCCCCTGCGATTAGTTTTAGTGTCGCAACTTTGCCAGTATCTGTTACATGATAGTTTCATAAACTGTAGGAGAAATTAAAGTAAACTTTTAGAATATGGTCGGTGATTAGAAGAGAGAATCAAACAAACTGTTCCACTCCAGTGATTACTCTAAAACACACAAACACAACATAAATAAGAACAAAATTCAAATCAAAAACAACACAAATCATATCATTTATAATAAATATAATAATAATAGAAATTCATACATTTATCAAAGTCAAAGTCAAAGTCAAAATCATTTATTCAATTTAGGCATCAAAGACGCACTTATGAACGTCAAAGTTTTCATTATAATGTACTTTAAAGACTCTACCGCCGCGTTCCAAAATATATAGAGCCCACCGAGAAGAAGCGGCAAGAAACTCGGGGCCATTCTTTTTATATAGATGTTTACAATGTTTCTACTTAGGTACTACAAATATTACATTTTATGGGTGGCAGAGAGACAGAAGTGGAGTATTCCAAGCATCTTTATCTTCTATGTAATGTCGAACTTTATAGTAACATTTTTTATTAAAACGTTTTATACAGTCAACTTGAATTTGCCCTCTGTGAGCTCAGTTATGTCCTTTGGGATTTTATTGTAAAAACGCACACAATTTCCTAGGAATGACTTATTAGTCTTCGCAAGTCTAAAACTAGGTACAGCTACATACTATATACTACATACTACAGCAGTTATAAAATAAATATTAAGGAATATATTATAATTTTATTTTATTTCTACTAATGTAATTACATAATATACAGTTAATTAAAGAAGAAAAAGTAAGGGACAGAAGAGATTTGAATGAAATAGGACGGGATATTTTTGTGGAAGAATATCATTCAGTGAATATTTCAAATTTGGACAGCTAAAGAAAATATGATCATACTCTCCTTCATCTAAGCCACATTCGCATAACGAACTATCCCGAATCCTCAGTTTGGCTAAGTGAACGGGGGTACAAGCATGACCCAGCCGGAGGCGGCAGACCGTCGATGTAGTGACTGCTGAATTTGCAAAATTTGAAAAACCAAAGAATTTTGGGAAGAAACGGTTGAATGTCGCCATAACACTTTCCTTTTAGAACTTTTGATGATTCCCAGTATTTGGACGAATCATGAAGATGAAATTTAGGGAGAAGGGAGAGATCGTGAGAATATAGCTTGAAATGTTCCAGAGAGCCAATATTTGAAGCAGCCTTGGCACATGAATCCGCAGTGTCATTACCTGGAATTCCAGAATGACCAGGAATCCAGGCAAGAACAACCTTTACCAAACCCATACTGTTGCACTAAAATAGACATTGTTTTACCTGAAGAATTAGGGGGAAGCGAGAAGAACAGCGGAAGGGGTCGGCTAAAATGGATTGAAATAAGCTTTTAGAATCAGAGAAAACTATGGAATTGTTTAGCTTGTGAGACTTTATGTAACGAATCGCTTTCAAGAGAGCAAGAGCTTCGCCTGAAAAGACTAAAGCATGAGAAGGACATTTAAAACTCAAAATAATTTTGGAAGAAGGAAACCAAACTGCTGCCCCATCAACACTTTCATCGGATAATTTGGAAGAATCAGTGAAAAAAATGTGCCATCCTAAAAACTGCGAATATATAAGTTCACTGAATAACCCACGGGGGTTGACCGAATCTTTATCAATACCAGAGTTCAGACGAATATCAGGATGAAATATGAGAGCTTGGTAAGAAGTTAAGTAAAGGGGATTGGATGGACACTGATAAACAGGGCATGGGAGTCTAGTAAATTTAATAAAGCTATGAAGAAGACAAGGAATATTATCTGAAACCTGAGAACCGTAAAGGTTTACCAGAATGCTTGAATTAGGGAGAAGAGGGTGATTAAAATTTTGAACCAGTTTAAAGAAAAACCTATCCGAAAGAAACTGCCAGCGTATATTTAGAGGGGGTTCACTACATTCAACCTGCATGGCATTTACAGGAGAAGATTTCATTGCACCAAGGATTATACGCAAACATTTAGATTGTATTTTAGATATTTTATCCTGTCCAGATTTGTTACATAGATTTAATAAGAAACAGCCATACTCCCAATGGCTCCGGACCTATAGCGTTGTATAACAACTTTTGAGAATAAGGGTGGAAACCCCACCATACTCGAGAAAGAGATCGTAATACGTTGACACTTTTTTCGCACTTTTGGGAGATATAATCAAAGTGAGGAATCCCAGACATTCTAGAGTCAACTTTGATACCGTAAAATTTTGTGCAATTAACTTGAGGAATAAAGTGAGAACCTTTTAACAAATGAACTGGAGGGACCTCCAGTTATCTTTTTTTTTGTATAAACTACAACTGAGCTTTTTGAACAGCCAAACATAAGCCATGTAAGTGAAGCCAATCTCCCAGATATGAAAGTGCTGAATTCAGTCTTTCAGCAGCTTAATTAAATAGATCGAACCTTAACATATAGAGCCAGGTCATCAGCATACTGAAGAACCTGACAGAAAGAGTCCATAGATTTATCTAAGTCATAGGTGTACAAGCTGTAAAGGATTGGACTTAAGACGGAGCCTTGGGGAAGACCTTTCCAAACAGACTTAGGGGGAAGAAGGTTATATTTAGATTTGATAATGACAGAACGTTCAATAAGCATATTACAAATAAAACGAATAAGCTTAATAGGTACATCATGTCTAATGAGTTTGTTCCTAAGCACAGAAAGCAAAACATTGTCATACGCAGAAGTTATATCTAGAAATACACCAACGAGATATTGTTTTTCCTGAAATGCTTTAAATTTCCTTATCAGTAGTTAACAGACTTAGACTGTCCATAGTACTATAACCCTTTCGAAACCCGAACTGAGACTTTGGGAGAATTGATTTACTCTCCACAAACCATTCAAGACGATGTTTTATTAAATGTTCAGTGGTCTTGGCTAATACAGAAGACAATGCTATAGGTCTGTAACTATTCGGATCAGATGGATCTTTGCTAGGTTTTAGAATAGGAATGACAATTTGGGATTTCCATTCAATGGGAACTATACCATAATTAAAAAAATAATTAACTAGCTCCAAAAATATTTTATGGCATTTCTCAGATGACTTAACAATAAAAGAATAAGGAATACCATCTATACCAGGAGCTGAATCAGAGAGACCATCAAGAGCAAGCAACAATTCGTTTAATGAGAATGGGCTATCAAAACAATTGTGAGAAGCCAAAGGAGATATAGGAGAAGGCAATGAGTCTTCAGATGGAACCAAAGGAGGAGCAAGATTATTTGAAAATGAGTCCAACCACAGAGATGTATCATTTGAAGTAATATTTTCATAGTTAAGTGAACCTCGAAAACGCCTCAACTGATTCCAAACAATAGACGAAGAAGAAATCCAACCTTGTTTCTTCCTTTTGGAGGCCAATTATTTAAGCTTTGCAGCTGATTGTTGATATTCTAAAAAAATTGATATTGTCATAGAGGAATTATAAATCATCTCATCTTCATTACGCTTTCTAACGGTAGCAGTGCATTCAGCATCCCACCATGGAGTAGAGATCCTAAAGCTTTTACCTGGTTTTTAATAGGAATATGCATTTCAGCAGAGGAAATTATAATATCAGTGAAAATCTTATAAGAGACAAGAGGGTCAACATGCAAAGGGAAGATAGAGGAAGCATCTAGTTTTAAATCAAGGGAAGAGGAATAAGATGACCAATCAGCTGAAGAAAGTATGTATTTTAAGCAAGGAGAAGGATTGCAGAAAGGAGACATATTATTGGGTAAGGTCACAATTATAGGAAAATGATCACTACCATAAGAAAGGGGAAGAACTTTCCATATAAGACGAGAAGAAAGGGAAGCGGAACAAAGAGAGAGATCAACAACACTTTTCGGATTTTGACCAGGACGGACCCTATGAGTGGGAGAACCATCATTGAACACACAGAGGTCAATGTCATTGAAAATATCTAGAAATGAAAGACCAAATAAATCATAGTGACTAGATCCCCACATCATGTGGTGGGCATTAAAATCACCCAAAAGCACTAAAGGCGGAGTGATTGATGAAAAAAGAAATAGTAAATCAGGAATAAGAGCAGAATCAGGATGTGGGATATAAACTACAACAAAAGAAATATCCATAGACCTGACACCAACGATGTTGATCTCAGGAGGATGAGGAGGGAGGGAAATTTGAGAAAACGGTAGGGAGCGCCTTATGAATAACGGATTACCGGCATACCCATTAGCCCTGTCATCCCGGCGACAGGAGTATCCTGAGACCCGAAAATGGGACCCAGGAACCAACCAAGTCTCCGAGATGGCAATGACTGATGGGCGAAATCTTGAAATTAAGTGAGTCAATTCATGTTTCTTGCGACGCAATCTCTGTGTGTTCCACTGAAGTATTGCGACTGGATCCATACTGGGAAAGGGAGACTAATTGAGTGAGTTTAGCGGCAACGTTGGACGGTAAGGGGTTAGGGTTAATTAAAGTAATGTTAATAATTAGAATGATTAAAGTTTTCAACCTAGAAATGTCTTGTTGGGGAGATACATTAAGATATTGGTTGATTCCTAACGCACAACCATTAGCCAATACTGATTTAGGAACGGAAACTATTTCATTATGGGCATTCTTGTCATATGACTTCCCTTGGGGTGGTTTCGGGCGGGGGCTAAAATAGACAATCTTAACATATGATTGAGAGGTTTCGGATCTTGATGATTTCGCACGAACAAATGATTGTGATGAAGAGGGGAGATGAGAAGCAGACTCTTTAGAAACTTCCGCGTAGGAGCGGGTAACACGAGGGACTTGAGCAGAGGCTTCCTCGTAGGAGATGCTATTTAGGGCCATCATAGACTTGATGGATTTTTGTCTTTCTAACTAAGGGCAAGATTTATCGGTGGCAAAGTGATGGCCGGAGCAGTGAAGACATGATGCATTTATTTCAGAGACATTGCAGCTAGCACCAACGTGATTCTTACCACATCGGAAGCATCTAGGTTTTGATCTACACTGTGCTTTGGCATGGCCAAATTTGCAGCATGAATGGCACTGTATAGTGGGCTATTGATAGAGCTCCACAAGTAGGGAAGTATAATAAGAAAAGACTTGGGTAGGAAGCATTTGACAGAAATTTTATTGCGACCGACTTTTTTAACACCATCAGAGCAGATGTTTTCTATTTTGTGACTTTTAAGATACAGTCCAAATCTGATCGAACGTAATACCAATCCCGCAGCTGGATCCTCTTCTACACGTGATACATAGACCACATAAGGTCCCTTGTCTAACGCAGTGTAACATAATCCGCCAATAACCATTGAAGGGTCAGTGTAAACCGTCTCAAAGGAGGCAGCAGCTAACTCAGGGGAGGTGATTGTTTTTTGGCAGGCGGCTCAGCCTCTAGATTTAAACACCGTTTGGTAGATGTAGAACCTTCAGGCGGAGGATCAGGCTCGGGTGGGTCGAACCACTCCATTACGGGACTTTGAGGATAAACCTCAAATGCAAAAATAACACAAAAATAAATTACTCTACTTACCGCAACTAATCCTACTTACACTACTATAAAACTACACTATATTTAGAACAATCGCGGAGGGCTACACAGCTAAAATAAACATTTATAATCTCCAACAAATTTACTCCGTATCACTTCATCAGATCGGCATTTTCAACATCATTGTTAAAAGATGACATTTCGGTTTTGTTATTTGATAGTGCCATTGCTGTCGCAGTCGGCGACAGTTCAAATCAGTAGCAGTAATAATAATCACGCACGATATTCATCCGGCACTACGAATAAATTCGTAGATCCGGCATAATTTTTGTTGACACAATTTTTAAAGCATTATTACTTGCATAATAATTGTTAAGCATACTATTCTAAATCCTAAATTTACTTACGCATATATTTATGTA
Source organism: Selenia dentaria (assembly GCA_917880725.1). Classification (NCBI taxonomy): domain Eukaryota; kingdom Metazoa; phylum Arthropoda; class Insecta; order Lepidoptera; family Geometridae; genus Selenia; species Selenia dentaria. The sequence goes on from OU862893.1 coordinate 27,847,296, forward strand.
GAAAAAGATATTTATATAATATTATAGGAAAAGATATTTATATAGGTATATCTCATACCTCTCACTTAGATTCATTAATAGTAATATTACTAGCACAAAATAGGCCTAAGACGTGCTAACAGATCCTATCTGGATCTTGACTTTATCCCCTTACACTACTAATATTATTTGTATGTGACATAGACCGCGATCTATCACATAAAATAAATAACTGAAATTAAACTGAACACAGGTAGTACATGCTAGTACATGTTCGTATCTTCAGTTTATTTTGTAATCGTTAGTTAACCAAAACTAACTTTATCAATAAAGTTAATTATGGTCGAAATTCGACCGATCGTTCTTTATATTATGTATTTTTGTATGGAAAAAACGCCAAAGGCGTACTATTTACGTAAATTAGTTAGTTATTAGTTTTATTCCCGAGAGGTTAACTAATAATTAATAATTAACTAATTATATTTAGCGCTGTGCACCGTATCCCGTTGACCAGACCACACGAGTTCTGCCACGGACAGGTCAGCTGGTTCCAAATAAAGATGTCCTTATCCTCCTTTGAGATGGCCCTTGTAACCTTGCGAGACTTCAGAGACTTTGGCATTCATCACCATTGTACAGTAATGTAGAAATACCAACTAATAATAAAAAATAACGAAACTATGTGTCAACTGCTTATATAATCACGATAAATAAGAAGTCTTAAAACGAAGACATAATGATAAACGAAGATATAGAGTATATAATCTGACTCATCTGGATTATTTCTTCCTGGATTCGGTATCCGACACTGAAAGAAAAAATAATATTTTAAATTGAATATCAATGAATAAATAGTTAATACAAGCATAATACGAACATAGATAACGTACGTTCAATTTCATGTCCATCTTCATCATTAAACCCTTCAATACATTCGGGACATATCGTGGTGTCACAAGGATCGGCAGGTGTTGTCGGGAATGCGGGAGTCATTTCCACTGGAGGCGGCTGCAACAGTTTTTATCTTTGTTAGAATTTTGTATTTATTTACAAATCGTTCATCTACACCCGACTTCTTCTTTTATATAGAAGTGGTAATATTGGGTACTATCTGTTAAATCGGAATCAATAGTAGCCTACGTGTTCATCCAAAGTTTGAGCTAATACAATTATAATATCTATAAATACAATTTTCATCCAAATCAGTTATTATATAAATACAAATTTCATCCAGTGTTTCCTTGTGTATTGATATATCATCATCATCATCTCAGCCGTAGGACGCCCACTGCTGAATATACGCCTCCCCCATAATTTTCCAAAAGGACCGGTTGGAAGTGGCCTGCATCCAACGTCGTCCTGCGACCATTATCAGGTCGTCTGTCCACCGTGTCGGTGGACGTCCTATGCTGCGCTTGCCGATCCGTGAACTCCACTCCATAACCTTCCGGCCCCATCGGTCATCGGTTCTACGTGCTATGTGCCCTTATTATGCACACTGCCACTTTAACTGGCTAATCTTCTGGGCTACGTCGGTGACGTTCGTTGTTCTACGGATCTCCTAGTCATTTCTGATTCGGTCACGTAAAGAAACTCCGAGCATAGCCCTCTCCATACTTCGCTGTGCGACTTTGAGCTTATTTATAAGGCCCATAGTAAGAGACTAAGTTTCAGTGCCATAAGTCATCACTGGTAACATACATTAGTCGAAGACTCTTGTTTTGAGGCTCTAGGGTATTATTTACGAGAAAACTTTGCGAAGTTTTGAGTTGGATTCGACGATTGACCACTTTCTCGAAGTTGGACCTGCCTAGTTTGACTGTCTGTCCCAGATGTATTCGTCAACAACGTCGAGAACTGAGTTGCCAACTGATATTGGGGTAGGCACAACATGGGCGTTAGACATAATTTTCGTCTTGTCCATGTTCATCTTAAGGCTTACTCGTTGGGAAACTCGATGGAGGCCTTCGAGCATTGTACTAAGGTCTTCCATGGATTCTGCCATGACTACAATATCGTCCGCAAACTGAAGGTGAATGATGTACTCACCGCTGATATTGATGTCAAGTTCTTGCCATTCCAAGAGCTTGAAGGCGTCTTCTAAAGCATCGGTGAACAGTTTGGAAGACATAACGTCTCCCTGTCTCACGCCTCTTTGCAATGGAATTGCCTTCGAACTCTGCTTCTGTACTCGGGTAGACATGTTGGCGTGTACAAGCACTTCAACACTTCGATATCCCGATAGTCAATACGGCACCACTGGAGAGACTCAAGCACTGCACACGTTTCGATTGTATCAAAGGCCTTCTCACAGTCCACATACGCTAAAGATACAGGCAAGCCATACTCTTCGGTCTTCTGTACAACTTGCCGTAGCATGTAGATTTGGTTTATAGTACTATAGCCTTTATCGGCTTGTTCCAGTGGTTGGAATTCATCAAACCTGCGATTGAGATGGATCGTGATCGTACCTTCGAAAGCAGCTTGGCTCAAAAGCGAGATATTTCTATAAGTACTTAGAAAGTGTTGTCACCTTTCTTGAAGAATAGCAACACCAAGCTTCTGATATGTTTGTATAATGTCGGGTCAGCTTGGCACTTAAGTCAAGCTGCTAAAAGGCATTGAAGTGTGTAGGTGTCCATAGAACCTCTCGACCTACTTTAACACTTCTGCTTTGGTCGACGCTACACTGGCGTTTTATCTCTTCAGTTACGTCAACTGTCTTTGCCCAATACCCACGTCTTTTGCAAACACCAGACTAAAACGATTTTTAGGTAGGTAATGGGTAATTATGTGTTATCGTTTATTAAAATTATAAAATCAATTTCTCGAAGAGTAGCACTCCAAATAAGGCTGATTAGGTATTGTTTTTTTGTTACAAAAGATTTATTGTTTTGTTCAATTGTATACTTAATATAAAAATGTGAGAAATTTTCCATTGCCGTAATTTTAAAATCACTGCTAAAACGTCATAATAATTATAATATTAATAATACAAACTTTGGCAGAAATGTGTCTGGTCTGAAACCTACTGATTCTTTGTTTATTCTGATTACTTAAAGATATTTTTTTCAAGTCTAGCATTTAAATACTAATTTTGTGTATATATTTCCATACTTAGTCTAAACAAAAAATATTAACAAAAAACAGACAAATATTTTGAAAAACAATCAAAATTACCACCATGTGACCAATATGCTTTGATTTACAAAAATTGTTATTTATAATAAAAATAGGTAATTTTGAATGTGAAATTAAAGTAGCTATAAGCAATACTCTATTAAAGTTATACTCATAAAATATGCAGGAATTCCGGATTAAGTATAATTTTGAAATATTGAAATGCTGGAACCGAAAAACACTTGTCCTGAAAAATTGACAATAATGAGTTAGGGCAGTTAGTAATGCGAGCGACGATTTACAAGGAAAACACTAAAACAACGTTTCATGATTTTGTTCACTTTGCCCACACTCGTGCATCATTACGAATACTTAACTGTTACTAATCCATCCATGTGTGTCCAGTGTCCAGTCCAGTGATGACTTATGGCACTGAAACGTGGTCTCTTACTATGGGCCTCATTGATAAGCTCAAAGTCGCACAACGAGCTATGGAGAGGGCTATGCTCGGGGTTTCTCTACGTGATCGAATCAGAAATGAGGAAATCCGTACCTAGAAGAACGAAAGTCACCGACATAGCTCACAAGATTAGCCAGTTGAAGTGGCAGTGGGCAGGGCACGTAGCACGCAGAACAGATGGCCGATGGGGCCGAAAGGTTCTGGAGTGGAGACCACGGACCGGCAAGCGCAGCGTAGGTCGTCCACCGACACGGTGGACAGACGACCTGATGAAGGTCGCAGGACGAGGTTGGATGCAGGCCGCTTCTAACCGTTCCTTTTGGAAAATAATGGGGGAGGCATATGTTCAGCAGTGGACGTCCTACGGCTGAGATGAAGATGATGATGACTAATCCATCACTATTACACGTTAAGCTCGAAGAAACACAAATCAACGAAAATTAAACAAAACTAACAATAGGCATTGTTTTCCCCGCCATCTTTTCTTTTAGCTCTCTAATGTTTCGTTGTGTGCTTTAGGACAAACACAGCATGCAGCATTTTTAGTACAATCGTTATAATGTGACAAAAGTGAACACTAATTTAAAAATAATAATGATAGGTACCTTTTATAGGTTATAACAAAAAAACGAAACTTTTGTATCCTACATCAAAATAAACCGGATACATATTACCTACTTAGTACATACCTATTAAAAACATTTACAGAAATTCTAAAATAAAAGCCTACCGAAATCAATTAAGAGATAGAATAATGAGGTTACCTCTAGGCGGTACAAGTAGGCTAAGCGACAGGGATCCCACGTGGTGCAAAGAGTCGCATTGTGCATCATATCTTTTCGAGGTTCATCTCCGAAATAATCAAACGTAATGACTATATTGTTGTCGATGGCACATTTATCTAGAAACTCATCAACACCCACCTGAAATAATTGGACTAATCAAGAAGAGTATACCCAAAAATATTTCATAAACTATATTCCATGTGATTATTTACATAGAATAGTAATTGACAGTAATTATCGATAAAAGACAACCCACGATAAAGCTGTCGCGGCTAGATCCATTGTAGAGATGAGGTACGATTGAAGCCTATATAAAATTCAGTTTATCGACTGTTATCGTAGATCCATTGCTTGCACTACTGATCTTCTATAGCTGTGTACGGACAGCGCATACACCGTGCCCTAGACCACCATTTTCTTACTTATAGCTACGTGAACATTCTTGGGGAAAACGCGCCACGTGAACCGAACCGCCTCGTCAGTCGGTTTTCGAACACGCGTCAAAGAGGACGCGTACGCCCGGGTACGCTATATTTGGACGGCAAAATGAATAGACACGCGTGTCCATTGAGTTTCAAAAATGAAAATATTGTCAGATTGATGCAACTTTCTTTCTTTCACTTACTTTCTCCAAAGGTTTCACTATATCTTGCATAAGCCTATTTCCACACTTATCTATCACGATACAATGTTTTCTTCCATCATCTAGGTTTCAATTTGTTAGCTTTTTCTTATTTAAATACTATCAGCTTACTATCTATCTATCTCTCTATCTATCTTACTTACTTTGACCTTATTCCCACAATCAAGAGTCCCGTTCTGAAAGTAATTGTTCTCTCTTTCTCCATTGCCCAAACAGAACATCCAGCCTTCATGAAAAGAATACTCAATGGGAGCTACTTCAGCTTCGATACAAGGGTCGACGGGTATGGGTATGGACTGTTTACCGTATGTACACTTTCGTTCGTGCATATTAGCTTGCACTCTATATGCATCTAAATCCGGTTCAGAGCCTTCTGGACATTTGTAGTAATTTCCTGAAATAAGATATGAGTTAATGGACTTAATAATTTTGTGGAAATGAAACTGAAACATTGAAATATTAGAGGACAAAATGGTAACCTCGGACGGGTATAATTTTTTTCTCAGAATAATAGGTAATAACAAATCTTATATCTCTCATTGTTAATTAGTGCACAATATCGAATGGAGTGGTTTGGAATCGATTACTGGTCATTATAGTGAAGGAAAAAAAATTGAATGTTTTTTATTATTTTGAACTCATACTCATTGCTCCGCAGCTAATAACTATTGCGCCTTTGTATTGCGCGACTGAATGCACGCCGCTAAATCACAGAATATACAACAGTCAATACACAAGGTTGTCCCGCGTAATTACTGCTCTCTATTCTGCGATATAGCGGTGCGTCGGGTCTTGCGTTCTGCCGCACAGTGGCTTTTAGACATGGAGCGGCGAATATGTTATTTTCATAGACGCCACTTTTTCCACTTATGCCCACACCCTACTCCAACACCAAACCAAGCATAAGACCTAAAATTGCATGATTATGCTGTCAAATAGATAGTTGTCAAAAAGGATTACAAACAACCATGTCACAGTAAATATATAGAGAACAGCACGGAAACTACCTTCAACCGTTCGAAACGGCCCACTGACATAAACATGCGCATCGACGAGACCCCTAAGCGGTTCTCGCGGTGCCGTCAGTAGTGAGTGTTACAATTTTTACATCATAACCTTTTTTATATAATCTAAAATATGAAATGTCACACACTTGTCACACTTGACTGACTGCTATGTGTTTTAAAAGTTTAATAGTGTTCTTGTATGATCGATCATAAATCATAACCAATTCGTAAAACATAACACAAAATACAAATCTTAGATGGCAGCTGCAATAGATTATAATATTATTATGAACTATATCTTACTCGGTGTCGTTTTTATGGTTTTCGAGGGTGTCAAAGCCAATAGTCCTGTCAAAATAGAAATGCAAGATGGCATCTGCCCGAAATTATTCACTTTTTCATCTTGGGTGTCGTTTTTATGGTTTTTGAGGGCGTTGAAGCCGATAGTGAAACAAAATTGAAATCGAAGATGGCGGCTGGGCGCAATTATCTACTTTTTTTGGAGTCAATAATTTGTAATTTATGAAGAATAAAAGTATTTTTATGTAATGTTTTTTAAATTACAAGGTATCAAACGAATTTTTGAGGAGAAAACGCAGTACGGTTCAGCCCGAAAATGCGTGACAAACACCCTAAAACAGAGCTCATGAGCACTGCACCCGCGCCACCTACCTACCACTTGCCCAACCGCGGCTCACGTACGCTCCCGCCAAAACTTGTAAAAGGTTATGCCATAATGATAAGTTAGTGTAATAAACCTACAAAAAATCCCAAGATCTACAAGTGGTTGTGTGTCAATACTAAACTGTTTTCCGTATTTTAAACTATCAAGATCAACCACCGCCATGATACACCTACACCTTATACATTTTATTTGTAAACTAGAATAAACTAGATTTAATGTCTACAGCAGAACAACGAATGTTTTATTTTAAAAAAAAAACAATACCTTAAAACATTAAAAGTGACAACCCTATCTTCAATGGGGCATAGATAATTATTTGATCAACTAGGCTTAGTTTCCATACTGTTGCATCTTTATACTGTGACCATGCTCCGGACGTGGGCCGGATGACTCTGTTTTAGCTTTGCGAACGCTGAACGAAAAGAGCTGTGGGTGAAAAACAACATTTTTCACCCACAGCTTCCCAATTCGAACGCCCTTGTGAGCGTTTTTAACATTATTTTCGCCAACTTGTGGCTATTCGAACGCACTAATATATTTTTTCTTACCATTTTGTATAATATAAATGGTTTTTTTGGTAGAACTGATAACCGTCCTCACGGTAAGACCGTTTCCACCACTTTTAATATTTTCCATGAGGACTTCTTGAGCTGCACGTTGTTCCCTGGACCACTTAGCTGCCTCTTCGGCTAAGATCTGGCGGCTCACCTTACCTGGTGCTTGGGTAGACTACAAAACATACATAATAGTACATTTAGCTTTGATTAAGACTATTTTACTATTCGAATTAACTTTATGTAACTGTTATTTTTATCGCTTTATTTGCTTCACTAACACACAGTAGGTAACTACTCTTTATTTTTTACCTGTGGAGGATTCTCCATAATGACATGGGGTCTTCCTAAAGTATGTTGCCAGATCAACTGGGCTGCTACTTTGTGCTTGGAACTATGATGAAGCGGCTGAATTTGAAGTATTCCATACCAGGCTAGTTCTCTGTAAACGCTGTCAGGTAGATATCCAGTCTGCAAGAATCAGATCAACGTGAGCGAATAAACCGTTGTAAAAACGGTAGTCATAAGCTGCTGTTTTACAGCTATATAATATAGTATAATTCTGATTTTGTAATTTTTTTTGCATATTATTTATTAAAGGTATAGTAATAAATACTTACTGGCATAAAGTCCATGTGCCACTGGAAAAAAGAAACATTTATATTATGTATATTAATTCTGTTGTAGATATGGCTACATTGAAATTACTGACGTATCATTCCGTACCTATGATCCGTACAGTTTTTGACATAAAAGGTAGAATATTCCATAGTAAGTACGTACTAGGGATAAGATGACAATAGTATGCTCATACTCATACTCATTTATTGATACTGATAGTATACGTCACAGAATTACAATTAGTCACAGTAGAATCATAGATAAAATGCAATTAACAATAAAAATAAAATGGAATAACAAAAGTTATACATTGTGTACCTACATAACAAATTATTAGTAATCTACGGTCTTAGTGGAAGAGTCATGTACTCTTTTTCTATATCGTAGAACGCTTGGTTGATAAGCCAGCGTTTTAGCTTAGCTTTAAACAAGGAATATGCTTGATGCCTCCACCACATTTTCGGGAAGTCTGTTATAAATCATTGGGCCCATGACATGAGTCAACTTTGCAAACTTGGCAAGTGAGTGTGTCACGGCTTGAAGTCTGTTTTTGTGTCTGACAGGCCGCTGTTGCGGCTCGTTTAGCTTACCACCTAACGTTTTATACATAGTTATATTCGTATACACATATATAGCTACTTGTAGTATAATTATTGATGGTAGTGTTAGTATTCCTAGCGATACGAAGTACGGTTTAGCTGACGATGACGATATGACTCTATATTATCCTATCTAATATTATAAACGCGAAAGTTTGTATGTACGGATGGATGTTTGTTACTCTTTCCCGCTTAAAGGGCATGGCCAATTTTGATGAAACTTGGTGTGTACGTAGATGAGGCGCTGGATTAAAACATAGGATACTTTTCACCACCAAACGGATGTAACCGCGAGCGCAGCTAGTATGAAATATTTAATTTCATCTTATTCCTCCAGAGGATTAATTTCGCTGCCAGCAGCGAAACCAGTCATGGCTGGTAAAATGTTGTATCGCTAATTCAGTCGACCGTAAAGGCGTGATGTTTAGTGTGTAAACCAGGGATGGACATGGCCAAGAGGTCCACCGTGGTCTACCGGTCGACCGCGAAGCCCGCGAGAGTTACTGACTATTCACACGCTTCAGTCACAATGGTACTACCTACCTATATTGCGTGCGTGTGTGCGAGTGGGTCGTGAAATCACGTCTCGCTATTCGCTGGGCCTATTCGCTACCCGCATATCAAATAGCGGGGTAAAATAGAGTATTTCAACTGGCAATATCACTTATAATTTGTCTACGCCTTTTAGATGAAGGACACTGTATCCATGGCCATGTGAGCCTTATTACATCGTTCTTAGGGCCATAAACTGGACTATAACACACACGTGCATAATAATATAACACTCACGTGCATAATAATACTACACACTAGCGCATAACAGAATTATCCCTACAAAGTTAAGTTAGTACCTAACTGCAAATTATATGCGAGTAAACAGACCATTTCCGGGTTTTAACCGAGTTTTTTTATTTATTGTGGTAGTACAGGTTTTTCAACAGCAACAAAGAGGTTGTATGCTGTAGAAAATACATACACATTTTTTAATAAAGTAGGTAAACCACCAGGTAGGTAAGTACTTACTTCTTCTTCAGGTGGTTCTTTTGTGTAAGTATCTGTAATAAGGTAAATTATGCATTATTGTAGTTTTCGTATTTATTACATAAAATGTACGCACGTCGTCTGGTACTTTCAAAATAGGTTTCCAAAATAGCGCAGAACAATAATATGCTTGGTCACAATAATAAAGAGTGCCGTAAACTAATTGAATCTCGTAAAACAAGTGCGGCTTACCGTCTTCATCATTATCACTTAATTCATCTGTATGACTTTCAACTGATCCGATACTGAACTGAAAAAGAATTACAATACATGTTTTTATATTGTCATGTATAGATGGTCAATGAGGGGCAAGTCGAGCGTCTGATGGTAATCACCACACCTGCCTATGCCAGTTGCAACTCCGTTCCTGGGGGAACGGAGATATATAAAGAAAAAGGCAGATTCTTGTTCCATTTATATGTAGCAGTTGAAATATGTGCCATTGTTTATAATAATAAACCCAAATACTGATAGGGCATTATTTAACATGGACATAATATAATCTTAGTTTCTCTACCGTTTATGAACGCAAATTATTTAAAATAATGGATATAAGAATCGTGATACTTTGTATCTTTAGCTAGTCTATCTATATTTGAAGTTAATCAGATATGCATGCGATGGGTGTAATCGTCGAGTGGAAAGAGATATAGATTTGAAAAATTAAAGTTATTATATACCTAAAATTAATAAAATTAAAGTCGGTAGATACTGAAACATTAAAAGTAACCAGACCACGACGGCATGTATACTCTGTATATAAGTGAATCGTATGATGATATTTATTTAATAGCAATAATATTTGTAGTCCTATTTTATTTTATACATCTGTATCAGTTTATCTGATTATAACTTCGAAAAATAAAAAGAAGATATATTTATGTATACACAACAAGATTTCTTACCAAAATTATTTCACAAGCCAAAGAAAACAAAATACACTTCATATTGTACAATTTGATTGGTCAAATTTTGTAACAGTTGCTTGAATATCAATTACCACAGGATATTGTTATCGCCATCACTAACAAGGAGAAATAAAATCTAAGAATTGCTTTCTTAATTGGGGCTGATATAACTAGTAGTAAACTAATATATATGTTATCACTATAGTTGCACCCCGTGGGTCTGCCTGAATGGTAAAATGCTATCCCACAGGAATATTTATCTGGGTCAAAAGTATCGTATGTGTTTGGTATTGCAGAACTTTATTATAAACTGAATTTTGCAAGCAGACGTGGGTAACCAAGGCAAATTAGACGTATAAAATGTATGAAAAATGTATTATGCAGTGCGGTCCCAATCAAGGCATAATCGGTTTCAGCGCGATAACGGTCGGTCCCTTTCACCGTGAGCGTGATTATGATGGCTGACGCTACGTCATCGATGACGTCATAACTGCCACCATATTGACGATTACTTGAACCATGCTCTACACCGAAATAGTCGTGAGCGTTCTGTCAAAAGTGACAGGTGTTTGTTTGTTTTTACGAGGTCTTTACTGTTTTGTCCCTTGTTTTTGATGTAAAAGTCGGTCCATATAATGTTTCTTTTTAATCTATAAACACCGCACAGTTGACCTTCACACTATGCACTGTATTTTAATGCAATTGTTTTTCGCGCGCGAATGGTTGCTCGTTATTGTTACAATTCTGGTCCGATTCATCAATACGCTTACGGTGCCATGAGCTGTCAAAATTGCACAGCACTGTGAGCATAAATATCGCGAAACGGACCGCAGTAATTGTGTTATCGGCATAGTTTGCCTTAAGCTTAACCATATATTATTATAATCTAATCTATCTGAGATCTGTGATTTTTTGGAAATACAACCCATGTTAAGGAAAATAATGGTTTTAAAAGGAAATTAGAAAAGGTGCATGGTAGGCGCACTTTCCCTTAATCAGTGAAGTGCGCCTGGTAGAAATAAAACGCAATAGTGAAGGATTAGAAAAAAACACATTTTTTTAATAGTTAATTAAAAAACAAAACGCTTATCATTAACCTTTTTTCATTGTCCTATTCTAGAAGTATCTACTGTCATAAAATCGAATTTCGGGTAAGTGCGCCATATCAAGCCATAAAGGACAATGACCAAATCACTATGGGAGGGTGGCGCATTTATTTTTTCCACGGCCATCGTTGAAACTTTAGGATGAGTTGGGCAAAATTAACACAAAAATAATGTATGAACGATTTTTTAATATATGCAGTCTGAGATGAGATATAACACCTCAAATTATGAGTAAAAAACTAAATGATAGTGATCATGTCGTCTAAGTAAATGAAAATGCATTTTCAAATATATATACATTAATACTAATTAATACTTCATTACTGGAATCATCAGGATCGGATTTTTTTGCTATTACCGAATCAGGCCTTAATGAAGCGATTAAGAATGCGGAATTTGGACTTCCCGGCTATCAAGTACTGCGTTGCGATCGGGCGGATGGGCGAAAGCAGGGAGGCGTATGTTTAGTGGCCACACCGCGGTTCGAGTTGCGACGAGTGTCGCTGCCAGGTGACCTTGATATAGATAGTCAAAAGTATGAACTATTGTGTGCGGCGGTTTATAAGCAAAATTGTTTTCTATTCACGTGTTGTATCGTATATATTCCACCAGGGGCTGACGATAATGAATATTTGTCAATGTTTTCCGTATTAGAAAAATTATGTGTCAAATATAGCAATAATTTAATTGTATTAGGGGATTTCAATATGTACTCGTGTAGCAACAACATTTGTAACTATTACGAATATTTCATGGCTTTCTGTGAATTTACTCAGTGCAATGCAGTACCTAATTGTAAAGATAGGCAGTTGGACCTCGTGTTGAGTGCGCGTAGTGGCGTGTCCGTGAGCGCCGCGGACGAGGGCCTGGAGCCCTTAGACGCGTACCATCCTCCGATGGCCGTGCGCATCGAGAGGGGAGCGCGCGCGCCCCCGCCGCCGCCGTCCCTCGCGCCTCTTACTTCTCCCACGTCGCAGCATAAGCGAAACTCGCAAGCTCAGTCGTTAATAACTCATGCTAATTGGCATTTTAATAAAGCAGACTTCGATCAAATGTATAGTTTGTTAGTTAAAATGGATTGGAGTGAAATTTATGATTCATGTGATCCAGATAGAGTTTTAGATTTATTTTATAATAAAGTATATGATGTTTTTGACCAGTGCGTCCCTCCAAAAAGTAACAAATTAACTCATTAAATAATAGGTACGTTTATCCAGTTTGGTACACAGCTGAGATTATTAGGGATATAAAAGTTAAATATTTATTACATAAAAAATATAAATTAAGTAAATCACGCACTGACTATATGGAATTCGCACGCTACAGGACGAGAGTGAAAACCGAGACTGCTCGCGCGCATAATCAGTATCGCAACTGAGTACAAGCCCACCTGGCGAAGGATCCGCGAGCATTTTGGGGTTATATTAGGTCTAGGAAAGGTGATTCTAATCAGCGGAAGTTAATTAAGGAGGGACGGGTACTATCGCAAGACGAGTGTGCCAATGAATTCGCTAAGTTTTTTCAGTCGGTGTACAATCCAGAACCTCCCGTACTGAGTGTGGCGGCGGCAAGTGCGAGCGAGGCGGCGAGCGCGTGGCCGGGCGCGCGCGTGCACCTAGCGAGCCTGGGCCCCGCTGACGTAAAACGCGCGCTCGCACGTTTGCCGCCTAAGCGCTCAGCCGGGCCGGATGGTATACCAGCCTACATTTTTAGGGACTGTCGTGCAGTACTAGTGGGGCCATTGTTACACTTGTTCAACATCTGTATCCGGACCGCAACGTCCCTAAGAGTTGCAGAGGCTCAGCACCTAGCGATTATAGACCTGTAGCGGTGTTATGCACTCCAGCTAAAGTATTTGAGTCGACCATTCACGGTAGCCTGTATCCACAGATTAGCGCTCTGTTGTCCGACGCGCAGCATGGTTTCCGTCCTGGGCGGGGGACAACGGGGAACTTACTGGATCTAATGACACAAATAGTACCGACAGTGGACGCGGGTCAACAGGTAGATGTTGCCTACTTCGATTTCAGGAAGGCTTTTGACATAGTGGATAATGACGTTCTTTTAGCTAAGTTGGCTGGGGTAGGCTGTACACCTCACACGTTGTCATTTTTCGCCTGCTATTTACGAGACCGTTGTCAGTACGTTGACTGCAGTGGGCATCTCTCGGAGCCCTATTTCACGAGATCAGGAGTTAGTCAGGGTAGTAATTTAGGGCCTTTTCTCTTCATTTTAAAAACCAACGACCTGCCGAGGGTGGTAGATAAATCAATACCTTTACTATTCGCAGACGACTTGAAATTAGTTCATAAAATAAAGCAAGAATCTGATCATGACATACTGCAGCAGGATATTAATAAAGTAGTAGAGTGGAGTCGAAGCAATAAGATGTACTTCAATGTGGCCAAATGTTCAGTATTATCATTTACTCGTGCACATGACCCAAGTCATTATCAATATTGCATGGATGGAATCCAACTGCAACGTGTCACAGAGGTTAGGGATTTAGGCGTGCGCTTTACAGCTGATTTAAATTTCCGTAAGCATACCACCGACGTTTGTAAAAAAGCATACCGCTATTTAGGGTTGGTCTTACGGCTAGGAAATCAGTTCTCGAACATCAGGGCTCTGAGATCGTTGTACGAAGCGCTGGTAAAAAGTCACTTGGAATGTAATGCTGTCGTTTGGTCACCACATGAAACTAAGTACAAGCTAATGCTAGAACGTATCCAGAACAAGTTCATGAGATTCCTGTACCTAAAGCAGTATGGTGTGTATCCAGGGTATCCACTCCTGTATCCTACACTATTTGTGCTGGGTATGGTAGGTTATAATAAACTGGAAGTAAGAAGGGAAGTAGCTATCGCCACTTATGTATTTAAAATTTTGCGTGGTAAAATACATAACCCGGGCGTTTTAAACACGTTGGGGTTGTGTGTACCAGATGGGTACGTGGGATGACGGAGGCGGCCGCCGCTGCTGTGGGAGCCACCCGCTCGCACCAACCTGCTGCTACACGCGCCGCTGACGCGAGCGCTGCGTGCGCTCAATATGGTGTCACAACGGATCGACTGTTTCGATTGTACTTTGAGTGAATTCACACGGGCCGCATTTTGCATTGTAGCGTCATGTTTGGAATAATTAATTTATAAACTCATAACTATAACTACACTATTGTATTAGGTTAAGCCTGTGATGATAGCTGTATGTGTGTTTTTAAATAAATAAATAAATACATATTTTATGTCGCAATAGGGTTTGTTTATAATATTTACATACCTATATATACATATATGTATATATATACCTTATAATAATAATATTAATAGAAAAAAGGGCCTCGTAACCGTCTCAGGCGCAGTTGTAAACAATCCTAGGCTTGTGATTGGCCAGACTCGCTGAGAGGGTATATCCTTCTGTATCGGATTTAAAGCGGCGATGCGACAGGGATAGACGTTATAATAATACAAAAAAAATAGTTATAAATGCTAGTCACATGTTAATAAAAACGGAATTTTAATTGTTTTCAAATCTGTATAACTCAGTTCAGACTGATGTTGGGTTATACAATCATCTAATAACTTTTGCTTATTATATTATATTACACTCATTAACCTAGGTTTGGTTGATGACCGCGGTAAAAAAAATTGCGCCAATTTTGGTCATTGGCTTTTGTAAAACAAACAGTGAGAGAGCGGACTGTAACCATATTTATCTTTAGTAGGCGGTGGAGTAACAGGTTAAAGATGTTTTTCATGGAAATGCACTTACTAGGTTATTAATAATAGAGGGACAGAAATAAACAGTTCATCATAATATTTTAAATCACTCATTATTATTTTTACCATAATACTTATGTATCGAAAAGTTTGACTTTATACTAAATATAATTTATACTAAATACAAAAACTTGTTAGGTGGGTACCTAACAAGTTTTTGTATTGCCGCGATATGTTGCAAGAGCTTACTGTTTAAGATCACTAGACATATTTTATTTTACTTATTTACTTAATTTCTGTTTTTCTTTAGCATAACCTAATGTTTAAATTTTGATCTCTGCAGTAACTGGTTTCATCCAAGTTGTAAATTCTTTCCGGCATACTTTGAAGACCTAACTCTTTCAACCATACCAAACTAGCAATGTATACACACATCAAAAAAGTTTGCGATCACTTTGAAAAATCGATATCTTTTTAGTTACGGTAGTTTATATTAAGATTTCTTAGTCTTTTTAACCGACGTTAGATTATTTATTTAAAAATATAGATTTAGAATATAAAACAGTCAGACCATTCTGGGTGTAATTTATCTATAATATTTATGTATTTAGAGATATATAAGTATGTTTATCAGTTGTCTAGTACCCATAACACAAGCTCTGCTTAACTTGGGACTAGATGGCGTTGTGTGATAGTTGTGGAAAATTTATTATTCCGAGTAAACCATAGGCAATTTGTTTTGGTCGATGATAATGCGCCCGCCCATCGAGCTCAACGAGTCAATGCTGCTCTCCGAGAATACGACATCACAAGGTTAGACTGGCCTGCCGGCTCGCCTGACTTAAACCCAATAGAGCACGCGTGGGATGCTTTTAAGCGAGCTGTTTGGAACGTGTCATCGGATAAACTTACTTACATATATTATATACATACATACAATCCAATGCTTGGGCATCCAACACATAAACTTTTGCTTCGCTCGGTCTGTTAAAAACACAGTCATATTTAAAAAGTTTGTAACCTCTGAATTGCGGGAAAGTGCGCCATTACCGCCTTATGGACAGCCAGTATGGCTATATAACTTAACAAATTTTAGGTCAGAATATTTAATATTAAAAAAAGACGTGTGGCACTCGGAGACTGCCGCGGTAAAGCTATTGCATAGCTGTTTTTATCAACTTATGCAATTATAATTATTTAACCAATGCCATCTAGAGGCGAGTTGCTGAACTAAAGAGACACCGTGATATTTCAAAAAGTCATTAAAAGTTCTGCTATTCATCGATAGATGCCAATTCAACTTATGCAATTATAATTATTTAACCAATGCCATCTAGAGGCGAGTTGCTGAACTAAATAGACAAGTGTGATATTTCAAAAAGTCATTAAAAGTTCTGCTATTCATCGATAGATGGAGTTGGAGTGGGGGGGGGTGTTAGGTTATTTTCGTTACGGAATTTCTGGATTCGGCCTCCACGCTTAAGGCCCGCGATAGAAGCTATGCAATAGCTTAAAAGTAATTAATTTCATTACTTACGAGTGAAATTAAATCATTGCCTTAAAATAAAACATTTAAATTATTTACTTACACGTTTGGTCAGAAAATACTCAGGTTTTTGAGATTTATGCTGATTATATCTGCTCGTCTAAATTGCGCGATATAGATTTTCCTGCAGAGTTTCATAAGTGTGCAGATGTATCTTGTTCCAATTTAGAGCATAGGCTTCTTATTGATACTATTCATAACACACTTGTGGGCACTCTTAAAGAAGCTGCCTCACAGTCCTCCAAGAAATGGAAGGCCAAATTTATAAAAAGAAACAGATATGTTACAGGTTGGAACAAGCATTGTAAGGAGGCACACGGGAAGACTCGGCTGCGTTTTCAGGAGTGGGTAGACCATGGTAAGCCCAGACTTGGTCTTACTTATGATCAAATGAGAAAAGCGCGAACAAATTTTAAAAGTAAGCTTAAATGGTGTAAAACAATGAAACTCAGATAAAAATGGACATCCTAGCGACGCAGCACACAGCAAAGAATTTCAGTACATTTTTGAAAGAGACCAATAAGCTGAATCCGAAGCCGAGCATTCCCGTAAGTATTGAGGGCATTAGCGATACTGACTGGATTGCCAACATGTTCAGAGAGCATTTTTGAGTACTGTCTTCATTAGGTTCGGGTGGGTCCAGAGTAGAGGCTTGCGGTGAGTATCAGGAACAAGTCAACCAATTATGTGAATCGCGGCGAAGCAGGTTGCACGAGTGGTGAAAGATATGAAGCGAAGCGAGGAAAATCCCCCGGCCATGACTCACTGAGTATAGAGCACCTGCAGCATGCAGGTGTTCATCTCCCAAGGGTGCTAGCCAAAAAGAAACGAGAGATGTATCTAGTATAGACAACTATAGACCGATATCACTAGCAACGATCATTGACAAGGTGCTCGACGGAGTGATTGAGACCCAGTTGCGTCAGCATGTAAAAGTGCATGACGCTCAGTTTGGGTTTAGACTCGGGTGCCACGAGACTGAGACAGCTATACTGAGTCTCAAGCACACCTTCCAGTACTACACGAGCAGAAACACACCTGTCTACGCTTGCTTTTTAGACTTATCTAAAGTTTTCGATTTAGTGGCGTATGACAAGCTCTGGCAGAAGTTGTCGAACGATACGGACTTCCCAGTAGATCTTATTTCACTTCTAAAGTACTGGTACGGCCATCAGGACAATGTGGTGAAATGGTCAGAGTCACTATCAAACGGGTACAGATTGGAGAGTGGTGTGAGGCAGGGCGGGCTAACATCACCAATTCTCTTCAACCTGTACATGGATCGCCTGATCCATGAATTCAGCTGTGCCAGTGTCGGATGCTCTATTGACGGTGTTTTTTGTAAACAATAACAGTTATGCTGATATGGTACTGCTGAGCCCATCGATCAGAGCCCTCAAGAAACTCATCGCTATCTGCGAACGATATGCGGAGACCCATGGTCTCAGAAGATGTACCGCCACGAAAAGAGTAATTATGGTGTTTAAATCAGTACTTCTACCATGAGTTGGCAACACAAATGTCATCTATACTTGATACTCGATCTCGCCTACCTATTAAGCTTGTGATTGGCGTACTCGCTGTCAATTCTAGTTTTACAATTGACAGCGAGGTGGCACTGTTCTTTTTTTCATACATTTTTTCGCGACAGTCGATAGCGAGCGTCGATTGGTGTCAATGTTGTAAACTCATGGTAGACCTACTGGTTCCAAAACATACACTGTTCCACCTGTAGTGTTAAATGGATGTGCTCTACCTATCTAATGTAGTACCTACTTTCAAATATCTGGGACACTGGGTCACCAAGGCGCTCTTAGATGACGTCGACATGGAAAGAGAGCGCAGGGCGTTGTCAGTTAGGGCTAAAATGCTGGCTCGCAGGTTTGCACGTTTCTCGGTACAAGTGAAGTTGACGCTGTTTAGAGCGTACTGCCAATCGTTTTACACGTGCAACCTGTGGGTCAAGCACACAAAGAAGTCATACATCACCCTGGGCATACACTACAATAATGCCTTCAGGGCGCTGATAGGGCTGCCAGGCTGCCACCGTGGTGTAGCGCGTCAGGGATGTTTGCGGATGCGCATATAGACGGTTTCTCTGCGATCATGCGCAAGCGATTCGCCTCCAACTCAGCTCGGTCCAAGTCAGCTCCAACGGCTACCTGCAGCTATTCGCCTGGAGGATGGATCTTGACTGCCAAATAATGCAGCACTGGACCAGGATGCATGTTGAGCACTCTGGATCCAAACCTAAATTTAGACTAAGATGAAATTTTTATTTTTGTGGTTATTTAATTTTTGTGACATTTGTTTTTTTAAGTGCTTATATATTTTATACGTAATTTATTAATTGTATGGACTTATATCTGAAATAAATGATTGTGAATTTGAATTTGAATTTGAATTAAACGGTCTTACATTTTTGATTATCGTCAATAATACAATCGATTAAGTTTTCATATTGTTTAATTTTTGATTATTGGTCAATATTATTATCAATATTTTCTGATTTAGTAGCAATCAAATCGTTTATTTAGGGGGAACAAACCCAACGAATATATAAGTAAAAACTGTACTTGTCCAATACTGACAGAAGAACTTGTATCAAAACCTAAAAAACAACATGTCATGCATAAGACAACAGATATAATCGAAAGAAACATGTCTTGACGAGGAATAATTCTTAGCTAATACTCATTTCTTTGACATAATTATACGAAATCAATTCTGCAGATTCCGAACACATGTCATAGCGGCTTGAAAATATATAGATACTTATAAAAAACTTCGTTGGATTTACTTCTGGCACCAGCTTTGTTAGGGCAATATAATTCCGTTTTTAGCAACATAAGAAAAAGTGCTACAGATTTTAGTATTACGTTTCCACGTAAAATAAGGTAATGTTATTGTGCGAGAATTAAAGTCGGTTGTTTAGACTTATACATTTCGTGAACTTGTATGACGATAACAAGAGACTCACCGATGGGGACCTCAAGCTTGCCTAGGGATGTAAGACGAAAAGTTACTAGGGTACCCTTTCACCTATGTTCATACGTTACCTGTAGTAGCGACGATTGTGTGCGCAGTGTAGCAGCTCACTGACAATAGGATGCCATTTAAGTTAGATAGACTCAGGGTTTTACTAAAATACTAATGGAATTTCTTTCCTGCGCGGAAATATGAGATGGCTCTGACTAGGTAAATCCGAGAGCAGTTTTAATGAATTTACGGCGCGAAGGCTTATCTTAAGAGTTACAGATTCGAAAATTCGATATCCGCCAGGGGCTTTACAATGAGCACTTAAAGCAGGACTTCTAAGCAACTGCCCTGTTTATTCGTACCATGACAACTTTAAAGCAGGCCTGCCCAGGCCTACTATACAAGAACCGCAGAAAACCGTACACCTGTTTTTTTTGTATAGACTATCGTTAACATGTCGGTCTAAACTAAATCCACTAAATCCACACGTTTGTAAGCTAATATACACACACGGTTTATTAGCTTACAAACGTCTAGGCGTATGCGATGTTGGTTATAGTAAATTGTTAAAATGTCAGAGACAATATTATCCGTTCACCTTTGAGAAAACAATATTCAAACAGTTCACCTAAATGAGCGTCATGGTATGATTTCATTCATAACTGTTTATGTCAGGTTTAAGAACTGAACGGAACTTGCATGGTTTTGACGAAGCTGATAGTAAGGCCCCAGTAATAAAATGAGTGATTTTAGCGACATGTTAGCGAAAGTCCATACAAAAAAAACATGTGCACGGTTTTTCTGCGGTTCTTGAATAGTAGGCTTGGGCAGGCCTGTTTTAAAGTTATCATGGTACGATTAAACCGGGCAGTTGTCTAGAATTCTTGCTTTAAGAGCTCATAGTAAGGCCCCAGATCTGTTACATTTCTCGAGAACATTTTATATCTCATGTTATATTTTACTATATGGTCCTGGCAACGTTTTACTAAAATACTAATGGAATTTCACTCCTGCGCGGAAATATGAGATGGCTCTGACTAGGTAAATCCGAGAGCAGTTTTAATGAATTTACGGCGCGAAGGCTTATCTTAAGAGTTACAGATTCGAAAATTCGATATCCGCCAGGGGCTTTACAATGAGCACTTAAAGCAGGACTTCTAAGCAACTGCCCTGTTTATTCGTACCATGACAACTTTAAAGCAGGCCTGCCCAGGCCTACTATACAAGAACCGCAGAAAACCGTACACCTGTTTTTTTTGTATAGACTATCGTTAACATGTCGGTCTAAACTAAATCCACTAAATCCACACGTTTGTAAGCTAATATACACACACGGTTTATTAGCTTACAAACGTCTAGGCGTATGCGATGTTGGTTATAGTAAATTGTTAGAATGTCAGAGACAATATTATCCGTTCACCTTTGAGAAAACAATATTCAAACAGTTCACCTAAATGAGCGTCATGGTATGATTTCATTCATAACTGTTTATGTCAGGTTTAAGAACTGAACGGAACTTGCATGGTTTTGACGAAGCTGATAGTAAGGCCCCAGTAATAAAATGAGTGATTTTAGCGACATGTTAGCGAAAGTCCATACAAAAAAAACATGTGCACGGTTTTTCTGCGGTTCTTGAATAGTAGGCTTGGGCAGGCCTGTTTTAAAGTTATCATGGTACGATTAAACCGGGCAGTTGTCTAGAATTCTTGCTTTAAGAGCTCATAGTAAGGCCCCAGATCTGTTACATTTCTCGAGAACATTTTATATCTCATGTTATATTTTACTATATGGTCCTGGCAGCACTGAAATAATGGTCTGTGTGTATAGTGTATCTGTGGTGTCTGTGGGTGTGTTTGCAAAGAGAATTTAAAATAGCGCGTTCGAATAGACCCCTGTTGGTGAAAATAACGCTAAAACGCTCACAAGGGCGTTCGAATTAGAAATCTGTGGGTAAAAATTTCGTGTTTTTGTTCAGCGTGCGGAAAGCTAAAAAAATTGAGCAATTTTTGACCCACGTCCGGAGCATGGTTGTTTGTGATCGTTTTTGTCAACTATGTATTTGACAGCATAATCATGTGATTTTAGGTCTTATGCTCGATTAAGCGTTTGATTAGGGTGTGGGCAAAAATTATGTTTTTGAGCTTTAAGAACGTTTAACAAAAGAGCCATCAATGACAACGCCACCAATACCCTCAAATCTAAACGAACGCACTTAAGGGTGTGTGAGATCTGAGCATAATGTGCTCTATGATCTGAGACGAGAGTCGAGACTTAGGTACCTACCTACCTACTATCTTTTCTTTATCTACATATTTATCTATGTTCTCTTTGACGAGACTTGTGATGTGAGGGCTTCGCGATTACAAAAATATGATTCATGAATGAATATACCGGTGATTTAGGTGCTAGTCCAGTACTACACTATTACAATGATGAACACAATCGATAAGCAACTGGCCGATCTTAGGATCTACGCGAACGAGTTGGACGCGAAACTACAAGACGACATAAATGCCGCAAAGAAGAAGCCTTCAATTCCACCTAAAAAAAGTAAAGCTCCACTGCCGCAAATTCCTCAAAGTTGCATGGTGAAATCGGCATGTGAACCTTCCTACTCGTCAAGGCTTGAGCATGGAAGCAGGACGAGTTCTACCTATTCTAATTTGGTACCAGTCAAGAGCTGTATTGTTAGAAATAGCGCCCGAGCTCGAAGCGGCGATGTTTTACTTTACAGTAACGTGTTGCCTCCCGGGGGAACTAATCACGTTTACTCCAACATGATGATGAACCGAAATACTTATGCAACCGAGAGTATTTATGGAGACCGCGATTCAAGATCAGAAGTATCGCGAATTAGTGATTTAGGCGCACAGTCTAACTACAGTGAGTTACGACGACCTGGTTCTGCTTATCCACCTTCGTCAGCCTCAGTTAATGCTCAAGATTTTTCTACTTATGGAGGTTCTCAGACTTCTTCTACTTATGAGTCATTATATGAGCCGATAAATCCTAGACCGTGTAGTCAACTGTCAGGTACGTCTTTGTATGGTGGTTATATTGGTACAACTATAGAACCAACCCCAGAACCAGAAGATGCTCTTTATTGTGGAAACTGCTATAGATGTGGTCAGAAGATCATGGGAGAAACAACGGGCTGTACTGCTATGGAAAGAATTTATCACATAAAGTGCTTCTGTTGCCAACAGTGCGGTATTAACTTGCAAGTGAGTAATAATAGAAAACTGATCAGTCACTGCAATATGCATGATATTTGTGTATACAATTATGGAAATAATTAATATTCATCTATCTATATATATTAAAAGGAACCCCTATGTCTCCTGGTCACGCTATTACTTGAGAATGGCTCTTAGTTATATGTCTAACTGTAAACCACACTACAGTTAAGTAATCCAATGTTTCAGGGTCGTCCCTTCTATGCAGTGCAAAGTCGTGCACTTTGTGAGCGAGACTATCTTGACACTCTAGAGAAATGCTGTGTATGCCAAGATCCCATTCTAGATCGTATTCTACGAGCCACTGGCAAACCATACCATCCACGCTGCTTCACCTGTGTTGTCTGTCAGAAAAGTCTAGATGGTATACCGTTTACAGTTGATGCCGTCAATCGGATTCACTGCATTGAAGATTTCCATAAAAGGTTTGAGTTGATTATATTGCTAGTATAGTTGGTAATATATTATACAGGTTGATGGTGGTCATGTCACATTTACGTTAGTCAGTTTGACTGGTTTGTAGCAGCCCATAAGAGATCAGCGACTAGTTTTAATGCTTATTCAGTTGGCTGCATACAGTCTCAGCCCATTTATGTACATAAATTTATCGTTTTATTTTAGCACACTGCACTAGGATCCCTTTGTATTGCTGGAGGCTAAGACACACAATAACACATCACAAGATCCAAGAACAAACATCTCTGCTCATCAGTGAATTTAAAAATCGCTCTAAAAAATTTGCCAAAAAATACCAAACCTGATATTATGTAACTATTACATCAATTCCTGAATGAGTCTCAATAAGTGTGCTGTCTCCTATATTACTGTGTGGAAAGCGATGACATTTCCTCCCATAGTTAGATCTGTTATACACAACACCTGTGACACTCAAAAAATCGCTTGGACGGTGCGAGGCCGGTCGAATGTATCTAAACTGCTGAGTGAAGCCCCCCTGGCAGCCTTTTGTTTTCCTTTTTTTTATTAACGTGTGGGGTAGATGTTGGACTCTACAACCAACGTACCAACTACACCCATAGCAGTAAGCAGACCATACCAACTAAACCACCACACGGTGTTTATCCGGGCGCCTTTATGTCGGGACAACGTGCACACTTTTGCAATCGTTCGAGGTCCCGGAGGCATTGGCCCTCCCATGAGGACCCCATCCCGGATGGAATAGCATACATTAATTTTATTTTTCACACATTATTTTCAGGCTTGATGGTAGTCAAACGCAAGCCTATTTACTTATAAAAAAAAAAAAAATAAGGGGCGCGCGGAAACACCGCGCTCGCCACCTCAAGGTCATGGATTGGCGTCAACGGACCCCCCGTGTCTTTTACCCATACCTCTGTTCCCCCTAGCAGCCTAGAGTAACTACCGACTAAGCCAATCGACCCACACTTGTGTAAATTGTTAGCTGATTGGCCATATTTGGTCACAACTCAAGTCTTTTAACTAACTGATGGTTTTGGATGGACCACCAACCTCAATGTAGTTTATACTAATTATAATTCTCTATTAGAATACAACCTCAAAATGGCCATCGGTGATCAAAACAGGGTGGTAATACAGGAGGGTACCTAAGTGAATAAGTTAACATTAGTAATTATTTAAGTTAAGCTGTATTGATAAAGAGTAAGTATGAGCATACAGAGCAGACACGCTCACGACAAGGTGTCGGCAGGCGGTGACGTCGTGTGGTGGATCACCATCTTCCCTCCAATATGGTTGAGGAAGACGATGTCACATGCATCAACTCGTGAACGGGTGCTGCTTGCAGAGGTCGGTCTGCTTTGAATGCTGATACAAAGTCGAAGTCAAAATCATTTATTAAAACGTTTTTACAGTCGACTTGAATTTTCCTCTGCAAGCTCAGTTATGTGTTTTGTAAAAATGCACACAATTTTCTAGGAACGACTTATTAGTCTTCGCAAGTCTACAACCAGGTACAGCTATCCTTTTTGTATTCCTAGTATTAAAAGGGTGGTGATCACTATTTAACTTATGTTTATATATTTTATTACGAACATACATTATATTTGCAAATAAGAAAGAAAGCAAAGTTAATATATTGATTTCTTTAAATAAATCTCAAAGATTCACGGACCCATTTCGTATATAGCTCGAATAGCATGTTTTGTAGGATAAGGATGGTCTCTATATCAGCCGCTTAACCCCATAGCAATATCCCATATGACATTACGCTGTGGAATTATGCAAAATATACTAACCGCGCCCTAAAACATCTGCTAGTTCTCTTATTTTACGTACCACATATGCAGCACAACTGAGTCTCCCAGCCAGTGCACTTATATGAGGACCCCATTGTAATTTTGCGTCAATTATAATCTGTTGCCTTGTCCATTACGAGTTTAACTCTATCAAGCGTGATGAAATTATATAGCCCTTAAATAATTGTAATTAAGTATTGTTTTCTTTTTTAATTATATTTAGATGTAATAAATTCGCAAATAAATAAAAAATGCACGGACCCTGGAGTCTATGGAGCCTAGTTATAACAAAAAAGAAAAAAAACCTTATTAAATTGAATCTATTTCATCTGCAGATACGCGCCCCGTTGCGCACGCTGCCGCGAGCCGATTGTTCCCGAGGGCGGCGCTGAGGAGACGGTCCGCATTGTTGCTCTAGACAAGAGTTTCCACATCGCTTGCTACGCCTGTGAGGACTGTGGGGCGTCCCTGTGTTCCAGGCAGGAGGGCAAAGGGTGCTACCCTCTTGATGATCATTTGTACTGCAGAGAGTGTAATGCCAGGCGCATTCAAGATTTGTCCCGCAACATCAACTAATTTTTTTCCTATATGAAAACAGTCAGAATTTTATTGAGCTGTGAGACTAGATAAACCCACCCATTGTTAAGCAACTGGTTGCTATATCAGTAGATTTATAGAAGATAGTATCGCTATTATTCGTATTTCACAAAATGTATATTGTACTTAAAACAAACATTCACTGCCCAAAGCTGTTCTGAATTGAAACCAGCTAAAAATATATTTGATATTTGGTATGTTTACAGTTAATTAAAGTTTAGTATTATTGTTATTAATGTTTCATCAAAGTACTTTGTAGTATTGATGGTATAATTAAGGAATGAAATAATCAGCTTTGACTAAATAAGACAGTTTACATTATCGTATTAAATTTGGTTGTTAAAAGTATTAATTATTGATAGATAATTTTACACATTAGTATAAGCTATGTACGTATAATATTAACATTCCTTGCGCATTTATCCTAATCTTAGAAAGGCTGTGTAGTGTTATTTAGGTTTTTTGCAGTATTATATATGGAATGTTTTGTATATTGGTTTTTGTAACCAAAAAATGATATTATTGTGATTTTATCTGAATAAATAGTAGCTAGATTTAATTGTAATAATGACGCATCAAGTTACATGTGAATGTTAGCGTAACTTGACGGAATGGAGACATATTTGTAGAAAAAGATCATCACTTTAGTGCCATGTATTTATATTAGGTTGTGTTTGTTGTTACGAAACGAGTAGTTTTAATTGTGTTTTGTACATTTCTTTATTAGTTTTGCTCACCTAGTAGATATGAATAGGATTAAAATAAATAAGATTAGATACATTTGTTAACAATACACAAAGATTACATTGAAATCTGGCTTGTTTTAATAACTACATAAATCACTAAGCGTAAGCAAACTAGTCAGACTGTGTACTGTTACAATGCAAGATGCAGCTACTCATTAATAAAGTACCTACACCGTCGCCTAAAACAGTATTTTATTCCACACTTTCATCTTATTTTATACGATTTTGCTAACGGATTGGTGCTTGTTCGGGGGAATAGGTAAACACTGTACCAAACAATAGTCAGTTTTATATGTCCTTAACGATACATTTGCCTTTTGGGATTCTTGGCTACCTACCTCACAATATTCAGCTCTGTACATGTAATACAGTATAGTACATGTACATACAATATAGTACATGTAATATAGCGTCGTATGAACTTTTTGAAAGCATAATATGACTTCGTTTTCGCACGCACGCATTTAGTTTAGTTTTTTTAGTAGAAAGCTCCCTCACTAATTTTAATTTTTCATTGGTAGCAATTCGCTTGTTCAGAACACGAAGCTAAACCAGCGCACTAAAACCTATTTTTAGTCAATTACTAGCGACTGCGTGCGACTTCGTTTGCGTAGTATGCTCAGCCTTCGGCCTCGCCATAATTGCCCATCTTTTCTTGGTTTTTCTTTCATAAGAACCTTCTGATAAATAGTTCATTACAAAAATATTAGCAGGATTGTTCCATCCGTTCTCAAGATATAAAAAAAATAGGGGTTAATTTTTATTAACTAGCGACTGCCCGCGACTTCGTACGAAGGTAGGCTCGCCCTCGCTATACCCTCCCATCTTTTCTATATTTTCTGATTAATTATTATAATTATCACAACAAAAAAGAATTAGCGAAATCTGCAAAGCCGTTCTCAAGTTATAGCGTGACCAGGAGAAATAAGTGTTCATTTTTATATATATAGATAATAGTTCTTATTCTTTTCATCCTAAAGTCCAAACTCGTTTAAAACGGGTCCGAATTTCATAATTTGCCTTATTGTATTTATCATCATCATCGTCTCAGCCGTAGGACGTCTACTGCTAAACATATGCCATCCCCCACAATTTTCCAAAAGGACCGGTTGGAAGCGGCCTGCATTCCACGTCGTCATGAGACCTTTATCAGGTCGTCTTTCCACCCTGTCGGTGGACGACCTACGCTGCGCTTGCCGGTCCGTGGTCTCCATTCCAGAACCTTTCGGCCCCATCGGCAGAACAGATGTTCTGCGTGCTATGTGCCCTGCCCACTGCCACTTTAACTGGCTAATCTTCTGGGCTATGTCAATGACTTTAGTTCTGCAACGGATCTCCTCATTTCTGATTCGATCACGTAGAAAAACCCCGAGCATAGCCTTCTCTACGGAGAAGGCTATGCGACTTTGAGCTTATCTATGAGGCCCATAGTAAGAGACCACTAAGTCATCACTGGTAACACACATTGGTCGAAGACACTTGTCTTGAGGCACTGTTGTATTTTAGGTACATAATCGTATGTATATCGTGCTCTTATATAAGTGTAGGCATTAATATTAACGGCGAATACATCACTCACCTTCGATTTGCCGACGATATTGTAGTCATGGCAGAATCCATGGAAGACCTCAGTACAATGCTCGAAGGCCTCCATCGAGTTTCCCAACGGGTAGGTCTTAAGATGAACATGGATAAGACGAAAATTATGTCTAATGCCCATGTTGTACTTACCCCAATATCAGTTGGGAACTCAGTTATCGAAGTTGTTGACGAGTACATCTACCTGGGACAGACAGTCAAACTAGGCAGGTCCAACTTCGAGAAAGAGGTCAATCGTCGAATCCAACTCGGCTGGGCAGCGTTCCGGAAACTTCGCGAAGTCTTCTCGTCCTAAATACCTCAGTGCCTCAAGACAAGAGTCTTCGACCAATGTGTGTTACCAGTGATGACTTATGGCACTGAAACGTGGTCTCTTACTATGGGCCTCATAGACAAGCTCAAAGTCGCACAAAGAGCTATGGAGAGGGCTATGCTCGGGGTTTCTCTACGTGATCGAATCAGAAATGAGGAGATCCGTAGAAGAACGAAATTCACCGATATAGCCCAGAAGATTAGCCAGTTGAAGTGGTAGTGGGCAGGGCATATAGCACGCAGAACAGATGGCCGATGGGGCCGAAAGGTTCTGGAGTGGAGACCACGGACCGGCAAGCGCAGCGTAGGTCGTCCATCGACACGGTGGACAGACGACCTGATGAAGGTCGCAGGACGACGTTGGATGCAGGCCGCTTCCAACCGGTCCTTTTGGAAAATCATGGGGGAAGCATATGTTCAGCAGTGGACGTCCTATACGGCTGAGATGATGATGATGATGATGATTAATTTATTAAAACACGCTAAATGCCCAACTTACGCATGCAAATCCACTGCGACAGCGCTAATTACTCGCACGAGACACTAGTAGTATAATACACCTTGTGTTAAAACGTTTACGTTTGATGAAAATTCGCGTGGTACACCTATCCCTACCAAGGTGTCCCTACTGCACTAGTAGGGATAAGGTGGAAAAATATCCACATAAATCTACCGGTTGTGATAGGTGGAAACTCGTAAACATATAATATGCTTATACAGTGATTGGTTAATTTACGTATACGCCGGGGCTTTCCTTCCATTTAGAGAGAAGAGTGTAATCATCACGCGGGCCCAGTGCGGCTTGGTGGGAACTGTTGTAGGTCATGCATTTCATCACAATTAGTGACGAACTGCACTGCGCCCATCACATTGAGATGGTAAGTTATTAAGTCTCAGGTGCCTGTAATTTCTGTGGCACACATACCCTTCAAAATGGAACACAGTAATGCAAGAATTGCTGTTTTTCGGTAGGTATGGTGGAAGACACACTGAGAGAACTCAACAAAATTCTTCTAGTAAGATCTGCGATTATATAAGAAAGATGGACTCAATAAAATAACCTACGGGTCTTACAAACGATGGCTTTAAAATACGTATTTCACACAGGAAAATTGAGCCGTGCTAAATGACGTTATTTAAACATAAGCAGCGTATAATTAGCTCTACCATGAGTTGGCAACATTGTCATAATATAGTAGCTTTTTATAGGTACTAGAAAATAAATGTCACTGACAGTCGATACTCGATCTCGCCTTCCTATTAGCTTGTGATTGGCGTACTCGCTATCAATTTTAGTTCTACACATTGACCGCAAGGTGGCACTGATATTTTTTTTGCGGCAGTTGATACCGAGCATCGATTAGAGTCAATGTTGTAAGCTCATGCATGGAAGACCTAAAGGCCGTATTTGTGTTTACCGACCAAGCAGAGAACAAATTGTTTCAGCAGTAAAACTCTGAACGATTTCGTCTGGGTAAGTAGTGCCACCTTACCTATGACTACCGCCAAACAGTAATGCGCATTACTGTTTGGTTCGGTGGTCGCATCCGGTTTGAAGGGTATGATGGGTGTCGGTGAATTACAGGCACATATACAGGTGTTGAGCGCAGTGCAGTTCGTTACTGTTGTGATCTGTTAAAGGCAGAGGTTACCTGCTTACCACACCATCACATAAAAAGTAAAGAAAAATAACACTACTAATATAGAATAAGCTTAATTAAATAATAATAAGATAAAGGTAACCTCTTGAAATACATACTGAACCGATTTTGATTAAATTTTGCAAGGAGATAGATTGTACCCCGGTAAAGGATGTGCGAAGCTTCTCATAATCATCTATCAAGCCACGCGGGTTAATATGAAATTTTGCATAGCAATAATGGTGAAATCTGGAGTACTTACTAATTTATTTAGAATCAAAAATATTTTATGTATATTCATGCAAATAAAATTAAATAGATACCGATTTAGATAAAACTTCGTATGTACTTATATCCTGATACTGTATATGATACTTTTATCCTGGAATGATTGATGGTATATTTGATATCCTGTATACTCAGAAAATCTTCCTGGGTTAGTAATTTACTACTCGTACGTAAACGGAGTTACAGAGCCCAAATACGGTATGATAATAATCTTGTCAAAACCTGAAAACTGTAGAAGACAGATACTTATATAGTTTGATAAAAAATAAGCTTTTAATTAATTTTACTGCTTTATTTCTTTACGCTATACATAAACTTGAACTCCCCAAACAACATGTGATGCTCGAGGCAAGTCACCGTCTTACAAAACCTAAGTGTTACAAACAAGAAGACTTTGGCTTCTCATGAAAATAGAAATGTTCGATACAAGTATTTACAATTTAATTTTTATCTATACACAATATGAGGTTTACCAGTTAAAAATAGAGAATATTTCTGTACTTATATAGTATTATAAAATAAAAAGCGTTTCATTACACGAGTATCTAAGTGGGCTGGTTTATGGAGACGCAGGTCGTTATGCGTTGCGCAGTTCGTATGTTTCAACGCGTACTTTTTATAACAAAGGTACCTGTCTGCATTAAATGATTATACTTCGACTTATTTTTTTATAATTGTATAAAACCACTATCTCAATTGATGTTTAATTAATAAATCTTTCAGAGACCGTAGCACAAATTGTTTTTGCGAAAGTGTGTTCGTATTAATATTTAGGTGTCATACATTATGAATAATAAAATGTTCGTATTGTAAGTTAACGCGTACGCTTCGGCGTTAAACTGTGAGTTATCTGTGTCACAGTTGCCCTAGATACATGACAGTTTGTACTGTTTCACGTGAAGGACACGTTATTTTACACTTACGCAGTTATTCGTGCTAGGCCCACTTCCACCGAGCTATCAGTTATCATCGCTTTAAATTTGCCCATGTTCAAATCTACACACAACGCGATGCACCACGCGAATCTATAAATGAGCCCTTACAGTTTCAAAACTACAAAAGCAGTGACAGTGGCATGAAAGCTACTGTGCAAAATGATATTGTACAAGTTAGGTACATTGAATAGAATATATTTATGGAGGACAGTCCTCCAGCCCAGTTCGGCTGTACATGGCCATTGACACAATCCCTTGCTCGTTTAAATCAGACAGAATAATGCTCAAGATAGCATTTACAATAACATACCTATGTATAGTAATTTTAAAAACATCCATACAATATTAAAATGTTCAAAACAAATCAAAACCAATACAATGTTGTATTCTCTAACATATTTTATACACTTATAGCCAATCAGTAAAACGAAAATATGTAAAGCAATTAATACTTACTTCAGTATTGATAACATTAAGATGTTCTAAAACGATACTTAAATTATTCCGATATTGATATTAAGTGTAGGCTTTGTTCGTGTCAACTGTTTAGACCACATTTTATGAATGCCACCGTTACTGTTTCATTAGAAGAACAAGGTACATAACATGAATATCCAGTTAACTTTTGTAGTCACACTTCATAAAATGAGTCCGTTAATTTGTATACTACTCATTAATAACTCACAATGTATTTATCGATACATTCGATAATACAATAATATTTCAGTTGTCTTTTAAATCTGAAACGATCTGTCACTCTCATAGAGATTCCGAACTTTAGCCAGTCTGTTTGTTACATCGATGCCCTATTCAGTAATATTTACAATCGCTTAGCGGAGAATTGGGCCACCTAAATAATATGCTTAAAAATTATCCAAATGTTTGAAATTAATTATTATTAAAATTACTTTAGTATAAAAAAGAGGTATAAAAGCCCCCAACCGAACATACTATATTTGGAAAATGAGAGAGCAATATTGATTTTGCACAGAACTAGCTTACGCTAATATTTTGTATTGAAAATCTACAATTAATGCGCTTAATGTCAACTCACATGGATTCTGAAGGGAAAATAAGAGAAACAAGATTTTTAGACTTGAATAAAATTGTAGACATCAACTAAATTGTGTAACATACATATCAGTTAAGAGACCAACAACTGACAGCGCGTGTTGGTCTCATTAATAATTGATATGTGGCGCAATATGTTCATGCACGTTCAAAATGGAATGTACAAATTGTGCTCCAGAAAAAAAACCGTTGGTTTCCGGACATGTAAGTTGACACTCTTGTAAAAATAATAGTAGACAGTTTCTAATGAACTAAAGTTCATCCTTAATTAATTAAAACTTCATTAAATTAATAATTATGCTGAAAATTAATAAATTTGCCTGAATGGAATAAACCATAATGACAAACAACTTAGGTTATATGACGAATATAAGATACACTTATTCAAAATTCATTTATATGTGGCAATAACATACATACACGCTAATTTGGGATGTGGAACCCAAAAAGACATCAAATCTTGAGATTTTGATTAAAATTATAAAATATTTAATAGAAATTGATAACATGTATCAAATTTTCTTGTAATTACATATTTTGTAGTATGTATACCTAAAACGGTAGTTAGCAACTACTAATTAGCATCAAGTAGCATAGGGAATGTTTTTACTTTTATCTTTTATAAACATTTTCGCATTTTCATCTGTTAGTGAAATATTACTCTACAACTGGTGTAATAAACCATATTGGTGCAAGAATCCTAGAGGCCAACATATCATTAAGAAATTATTATAATTCGACAATGATTGACCACACATTACAGAAATATGTGTAAATAACATATCATGTAATCTAAAAATCTTACTAAGTAACAATAAAGCTTTTAATTTTGGGCAGAAATTAAACTTATTCGAAAAACATAAATCTTTGAATGCTTCATTATTATGTGTCTAATTAATCTAAGTATAATACAGTAAAAAATAGATTCTACAAAATATTTGTAAAAAAGTAGCGGCCTTTTTATAAACGCTGCTTAGATTTAAATAACGTCACTTAGTACAGAGCACAACTATTTTGCTGTGCGCACTACTACATAACGATTGACGTCATATAAAGTTAAGCAGGGTGTATAGGTAAGGCCGTAAATCTAATTACTTGAGATAATTGTTAATAATATTGACGGTTTTGAAAAAATAGATGTTCGATAAAACTCATGTAACACAAAGGAATTTATATAGCAACATATATAAGGTCTTTGTTAATTAGTGCACAATATCGAATGGGGTGGTTTGGAATCGATAACTGGTCGTTATTGTGAACGAAAAAAATACATGTTTTTTTATTATTATGAATTCATTGCTACGCAGCTAATAATCATTGCGCGACTGAACGCACGACGGCGCCACTCCATCACAGATTACATACCATACTTATAATGCAACGACGTATGAACCTACCTATTCGCGAATGTTTACGCAGCTGATGTCTATGCCTAAACGACGGCGTGTCCGAGCGGGTCATCGTCCGCATGTTGTACATATTCTATGTGGGTAGGTAATAGGTATATCTAGCTTAGTTACTGCTATTTATTGTTCTGTAGCGTGCGTTCAGTCGCACTATGGCTCTTAGCCGTGGAGCGGCGAATATGAGTTCATAATAATTAAAAAGATAACTATTTTTTTTCTATTACCGTCATGACCAGTTATCGATTCCAAACCACTCCGTTCAATATTGTGCACTAATTAACAATGACCTTATAAATCGAAAATTTTACACATTACAGTAAAAATATTTACTAATTAGAAAACACAGCAGCTATAACCTAAGTAATATATTTACATCAATACTCCAGTTCAAGGAGTATATTTATTTAAAATAACTTTTAATGAGACATTTCGTATGTTTAACAAAATATACTTATATTATCCTAATCAGAATTATTTTTAACCTTACATGTTATTAGCAGCCCACATATATAAAAGTGGTCAAAACGTTTAGTAAACTAATTAGTAACATACTTTAATTTTTTGGTTAGGATATAAAACTCCTCAAAAATATTGGTGAGCATGGTGGTACTAAATTATAGTATTTCCAACAGCAAGAATAAACCAGGATAATCCTCCATCATAATATTACCAAAAATTTTCAATTACTGAAGTTTCTAACAAATTAATATGTTGTATGTTTACTTCCGCATCATATAAAGAAAGAATAATGTTTTTGAATGTAGTACATAATTTCCAGCTTAAGAATTGGACAAATAATTCCAAATCTGGGAGGATTACGCATTATAATATAGGATTATGTCGTGAATACCGGCTAAGGTATAATTAATTCTATGAAGGGTCACCCTACTACAGGATACCAAAAATATAACAAACAAAATGTGCCGAAGTCAAACTCATCTGACTCCTTCGAAGATGTGAGAGTATCCATGTAGAACCAGTATGTAATTTTTAAAGATCATGCAAATTTAATTTACAACTGTATATCACACCATAATTCGCATTGGCTATTATCTTGAATTGTCCGTTACATAGCCTACAAAATCACTGCACTTACAATACACCATGTTGTAAACTATCTACAAAGACCAAGCCAGATACCTAACACTAGTACATGCAAGGCAAATTGAATATCAACTTGAGTTCATCCACTCAACAATATAAATTCAACGACCTTATTATGAATAGCATGTGGTCTTCATAACAATCCAAACTGAACAGAACACACTAATAATTATTAAAATTCTTAGGATTTTCAAAGAAATCACATCATGCTCAGTAGAATCCAAGCATTACTATTCAGAAAGTAAAATTATTGGACAGATTGTTGTACTCAAAGTTTTTATTACATTATTTTTCTTTACAATCTTCATACAACACAAATGAATAAAAGACATCATTACCATTTGGCTTGACGGCATAGTGGTTAAGGTTTTTATCAGATGCTTAGGCTACTCTAAGATGTAAGTTTTACATATATTTTTTAGATCCAAGTCTCGTTTTTTATTCACTAATAATTTTCTTTGTAAATACGGAAATAATGGCAAACTATAGTTTAATTTTATCAATTAGAATTAAAACTGGCTAGCAACACAATTGTTATAAGATGAAGTGGAACAAAATCTAATTTTTATAAAATTATAAAGTACTATGCTTTTGCATCTAATCTGTTTTAATAACATGTTAAAGCAATCTCGCTGTTGTAAAACAACCTACATATTACCATTCCATATTGATGTTATAAAATATGACTAAAAAATACTCAACTGACCTTGACACCTGAATAACATTTAGGTCAAAGTCCTGTATAAGTCTGAAAATAACTGCTCTTTTTGAACTCATTTTCAAGTATATTGTAAACTGCATGATGTGTACCCCAGAGTAGGGTTAATTTTCCATGTACCATTAACACAATGAGAACATTTCCCAATAAAACATAAGGAACCTGTTAAAATTCTGTTTGATGATGTACTCATTTGAAGGAACTTTTTCTCTTGGATTCGGATTTCTCCACACTGGGGTCCCATTCAATATCATCCGGATCATCTCCCTCATATACTGACAGTGACATTGGAGACAGAGTGCTGCTATCGTCGTCTAAAATGTCTACTGCGTCTTCGGGTGGTGGGGAAAGCTCAGGGGTAACAGGACGGTACCCTTCTGGCATCACTGAGAGCATCTCTACGTAGGCGTCTTCTTGCAGAGGGAATTGACGAGGCGAGTACGGCTTCACACTCTGAAATTATAATATTCTAAGTAAGTAATGTTTTAGTAATGTGAATATGTTAAGAGATACAGGTGAACTATTTCTTATAGTTTTATAATTGAATTTTTTGATAATTATACTAGCTGCGCGGATTCACTCGCATGGTGACGATGAAAAGTATCCTATGTCCTTCCTTGGGTTATAACATATATTGGGGTATAAACAATTCAAAAATGTAAAATTCAAAGGATAGTGAGCCGAAATCTCGGATGACGCGGGTCGGCGACAAGGAAGCTAACCGTACTAACGCGACGGTGCGATCGCGGCAAGGTGAGCGGGGAAGCGGGCGGGGCGCCGCATTCCAGCTAGGTGCAAACTTAGCTTGGTGGAATTGTATGTAGTTATGTGGCGCGCACTATACCTGGATCCAATTCACTATTTTACCCGCCTTTTTTAATATGTATTCACGGATGACTTCGTCGTTTATGAACCGATTTTGATCATCCTTTTTTTGGTTGATAGAGTATACTTCCGTGGTGGTCCCATTGAAATTTCATCAAATTCGGTCAAGCAGTTTTTTAGATTTGAGGATTTGATGATGTCATCATTGACGGAACGACAATCGATCCCGTAATTAGCAAGAGTCACGAAAAAGGGAATAAGAGGAGATTTTATTTTACCAAAAGACTTCAATGCTAGTAAGTGTGAAATTACTTGTCGAAGTCGGTACCATGCGCACAATATTGTGATAATAGGTACTTTTGAACTATCATGGTACTGCCTGCGAACGTGTCGGTGTACTAAAGGCGTAATTGAATTGTAATGGAACGGTAGCTGTATGGTGACTTTTAATAAGTTTAAAGTAAGTTTTCTTTATTTTAAAGAGTGCAATATCTTAACGCTGCCATGCCTGTATATTTATGAGATTGTTGTTTTCGTAAAGAATAATCTTCATTATTTTGTCTTTCAGTCTTTGGGTGATGCATGTAATTTTAATATTAGGCATAAATCAAGAGTGTGCAACTTACTATCTCGGACGGCTTTACTTCATAAAAGTGTATATTATATGGCTTCAAAGATTTATAATAAGTTAACAGCAAGCTTTAAAAATTGTAATCCATATAATCCATCTAGCTATAAATTAAAAGTTAAGAACATACTTTTAGAGAAATGTTATTACAATGTTGTTAATTCTATAAATGAAAATGAAATCTATAAATTATAATCTCGAAATGTGACTTAATCTTTGCAATTCTTCGTTGACATTTATTTATTCAATATTTCTTTTAGTTTATATCGCTGGTTTAACCTTTTGCGTCATAAATCTTTTGTTTTAATTATCACGGTATAGGAAGGATTCATGTATTTTAGCTCTCACGACATGACATAGATTTGTATATTTTAATTTGTTTTATGTATAAATTTGTCCCCTATATTAATTTGCATGCTAACTATGGCAAGGATGTATATGGCACTTTTCAATATTGTAAATCTTACAACATGTATTACCTACATCTTGCAAATAAAGTCTTTTTGCTGCAGTTACGTTACTGTTGACGGCAGCGGTCGCTCCAAACTTTATGTATTATGTATATTCTGTTAACTTGATAGATCATGAAGGCGACGCTAACTCATATAAGTATAAATTAGCGTTTAAAGCGCGGTCCAATTCTAATTTTAAAACTATTTACGATGCCTTACATAAGGTTGAGAATTCCTTACCAGATTGGACGGTGTAATGCGAAGATTCAATTGAATATGTGCTAATACTTTTTATATTTATTTCGTACAATCAAAGGAGTCCATAGTTCACTAGTAAATTTCATTGGGAATTCGAATTATGATACATTCATTAAAATATATTTGCCCATTGCCTCAGTGCTCTTCCAACTACCGTCAAAACTCTTTCTTTATACGGACTTTCAATCTATTTAATACTGATTATTCTGAAAATGACGATTTGTTTATCTCAAAGCGGAATGTTTTCAAATCTTTTATCAATGACCAATTCCTTCACAATTAGCATTTTAATCTTTTATTGATTCAATTTATTGCATTTTCTAGTCTTTGAATTGATTTATACGGCTTTGAATATTATTATTATTTATTGCACATTTGATAAAAATTTTCTAATTATTATTCTGTAAATTACATTCTGATTTTATTATTTTATAGGATACTTTGATATGTCTATAAGCGGAAACTTCTTTAGGCTTTTTAATGTTAATTATCTTAGACCCATAAGCAACTAAGCAGCTGTTTGTTTTTCATGTAAGATAAAAATAAAATAATATTTATTGAATAAAAATGCTTTTTCCCACGAAGCACGTAATAAATTTTTGTAAAATTTAGGGAATGTTGCTGATTTTTTTCTATCGAGCCAAGTTTGCTCAATCGTGTATTGGCTCCCATATACTTCATAGCCAAGTTTGCTCAATCATGTATTGGCTCCCACATACTTCATAAGAACATATATTAAATTTACACTAAGTTTTTTTCTCGAACTTCGGTAAGTAGGTTTAAGCGTCGAAAAACTAAGTTTTCGCGAAGTCGAATCATGAAATTCGGTCGTACTCAACACTCATTTCGCCTTAAAGTATAACTACTTATTAAAAACTAGTGTTACGTCAGGCCTCCGTCACTCCATGTACTTGCGCGCTATAACTGCCTACCGCCCAGCCGAGCGGTCTCGGTCCGCCGGCGGTTCAAATTCAGTGCGGTTTTCGCAAGCGAAGCGCGCGCACGCCGTTCAATTTTAATAGTGCTGTTCGTTCGTACGCGTATTACGATGCCGTGTGGTGCCTTATGTGCTGTAGATGGGTGTAAATCAAGCAAAAGAAGGGATAAACACCTAACATTTTTCCATTTACCTGTCAATGAAGAATGGTAAGTGATAAATTATTACTAGTTTTTGTCGTTTACATTTTTTTCCATTCACATACCGTCATTAGAGACATAATTAAAAGACAGTAGGTGTGCGGACACCTGTATCCACTTAGAATTTGACAGTTTAATAGGTATATACTAAGCATTAGCTTGCCTTTCAGACACAGATTTACATAATTTTGTTGCATAGAAACGTTATACCACAGAATAATTAATAGTACAAGGTACAGAAGATGCACTCTTCGAAAGAAAACATTCGAATATAAACTGCTAAACTAACAACTGCAATAATGTTCATAAAACATTGCAAAGCACGGACGTGACCTTCAAAAAATGTGCCTACAAGTCCTTGACGCGCTCGTAACGAATCAAAATGCGCTTTAAGTCTGTGTAGCGAGAGTTCTTTTTCTTACGCCCGATGAAAACCTATGAACAAGCCGCGTCTGTTGTAAGGTTACTTGTTGCGAGAAAACAAATCAAATTAATTAATCTTAATAAATTTGATTCGTGATAATTGGTAGTAGTACAATACACCTAGATATGTACAACTAGGAACTAGATATAATTTTTTAATTTGAAGGCCATCGACTTTTCGCGTGAAAACTTTCGAAAACTGCAGTGTTTATGTATTTTTGTGTGAGAGTGTTACACTCGTTAATAAAATAACTTACGGCTTAGTGCTTTATTTGAAGTCGGTTCTCTTTTTTTAAGGCTTTTTTTTTTCATTTCTAGTGAACATCTCCGAAGATCATCATCAAACTAAGAAGTATTATACTTATTTTAAAACATTCTCCTAAATGTAACAAATCCTTTTCTGAAAACCGCATCGATATCGGTTTAGCCAAACGCGAGATTATCGCGCACAAACATACATACCTACAAACCATACAAGTCAAACATCTCAGTTTGGCCTGTATGTCTGATCACCTCCTTTTTTTTAAGTTGGTTAAATATTTTATAAATGATAAAATTTTTAACTGCCACATAAAAGTCAGAACATATTCACAGTTCTCAATAACATAGATAAAAAGTTATGTTAATTTAATTTTATCGAAGAGGCAGCCCTGCGATTACTGTGGAATCGCGCGGTGCGAAGCAATCACTGCTGTACGCTTGAGCATTTAGGCGCATTTTAGCATACAGTGGTTGTTGACGCGAGGGAGTAGGCTATTATCGTAATAGGTATTGGAAATTTTCTACTGAGTGAAGTATCTGTTCTTATTCAGTAATCTGTGGTTACGTTTCAAAGGCGTTAGTGCAATCGGCCCCTAAAGCGGTAGGTGTAGGTGACAGTTACCTGTGGCGGTTGTAGTGGCGGTTGTAGCGGTTGCAGCGCCGTGTGCGGATGCGGTCGCGGCACAGGTAACGGGTCGAGCGCGTCGGGGTCGGGATGCGAGCGGCGCGCGCGCTGCTTGCGCACGTAACGCGCGCGCTCGCGGCACTCGGCGCGCAAGTGGCGCCCCGCTACTGCGCGCTCCGATACATCTTCATCCTGGAAATAAGCGTAATGTTCATCACATACATTATATATAAAAGGTATTTGTTAATTAGTGCACAATATTGAATGGGGTGGTTTTGAATCGATAACTAGTCATGAAAGAAAAAAAAAAATTACATACATTATTTATTATCATGAACCCATATTCGCCGCTCCACGGCTAAGAGCCATAGTGCGACTTAACGCACGACCACGGTAATATCTTACCGTGGCACGACCCAACGCACCGCTACATCGCAGAATAAACAGCAGTAAATAAGCGAGACGTACCTACCAGCTTAGAATATGTACAACGTGCGGACGATGACCCGCTCGGACACGCCGTCGTTTAGGCATAGACATCAGCTGCGTAAACATTCGCGAGTAGGTAGGTTCATACGTCGTTGTACCTATTCTAAGTGGGTAGGTATGTCTCGCTTATATACTGCTGTTTATTCTGCGATGTAGCGGTGCGTTGGGCGGCGAATATGGGTTCATAATAATAAAAAAACATGCATTTTTTTCCTTCACTATAATGACCAGTTATCGATTCCAAACCATCCCATTCCATATTGTGCAATGCATGAGTGCAGCAGGATAACTGCGAATAGAGGGAGATGCATGACATCGTGAGGCACATTACAGTTGCCTCCACCACAACTACATGACCACAACTACACAATCGCTCTGTCAAGACCGTAAAGACTGAGAAGAAACATAATTGACACATAAATAGACAGACGCGGTAATTCAAAACTTGTGATTGACTTGATCTATTGTTTATTGAAGCGCTCGTAGCGGAGCTCGACTTGGCGATCTTAACCGATCAACAAGTTAAGCAACACTTGCTGCGGTCAGGACATGGATGGGTGACGGCTAGTGGCATTATTCAACTGAGCGCTTCTGTGCTTCGTAAATTTAATAATTTCAGTGTTTAGTATTATTGAACAGAATATTATACATTTCGTATATGCGATAATATTCTCAGTGGACACTCCAAAAGAGCATTTGGCAAAATACTGTGTAAATTTGCATTGCACTAATTGTTTTTGATCTTGACCATCTTTTGGTAAACTAACTGTTGAGTTAAGTAAAGTTGAGTTTTAAAATCAAAATTATTTCTTCTTCACTAACTAACTTAAATAAGTGATTACTTTAGAATCCTGCTGCAAAAATTAACTTTCCAGATATTATAGTAACAATAAAAAAAATGCGTTAAGGCCTATTCAGACCTGGGCGTTATTCGCTGCCGCGAGCGATATAGAAATCCGAAAGGTTATGCGTTAATTTCGCTGTTCACACCAGACCGGATATCGCTATAGCGCGCGGTAGAGAAATCCGTTGGCAATGGTTAGCGGGGCGAGGGCAGGAAGCATGTCGCTCTCGCTACTTGCTCCCGCGTCGCCCGGCGGAACTAGTTTCGCCAAACAAGAGAAAATACCGCCTCACTAGGCGGTACAAGTTTCGCTGCAGTTATGGAACTTCATACTATTTACCCATCGAGTTCCGCGTGGTATTTTTCGCTACCCACAGCGGTAGCGAATAACGCTCAGGTCTGAATAGGCCTTTAAGAGTAAGTGCTTACATCGCTCTCGTCGACAGACATTCGACTGGATTTGGAAATACCATTGTTCATTGGCACCTCGGGAATCTCGTTGACTCGCCATCTGAAAAATAAACATATTATGTTAAACATATATTTACGACTATAGATGCGAGTATCAAATATCACATGGACAGTAACAACACAAATTTAGTAAATACAACATAAATACATGTACCATATAAATAAAATACTAATGACCTGTATTACAGGTTCATTCGGAAAGTCTACTTCATTCTCCTTAAAACAGGTTTACCTACTTTATTAATTTTATTGTTATAATTTTGTACCATTAACGTAAGATAAATTAGTGAATTATTTATCCAGCTGATCCAGGAAATCCATCACACATACAGGTATATTTTTAACCATATTTTGGTATATTTTATCTTAAACTCTTTGAGGATTATACTAAATGAAGTAATATAATAAAACAATGTCTCACTTGCAAATTTATAAGAAAGAAGTCTGCTATTTACCGAAAGCGTTAGCGTTTTCTTATATATATAAATGAAAACGCTATAACTTGAGAACGGATGGAACAATCTCGCTAATTCTTTTATGTTATGTTAATTTTATTATAGTCAGAAGAAGGCTCTTATGAAAGAAAATAACAATAAAAGTAAGACAGATGGGTCGTCATGGAGAGGCCGAAGGCCGAGCCTACTACTCGAACGAAGTCGCGGGCATTCGCTGATATATTATAATATTTATATATTGTAACTGTGTTTGTGCTGTTGTTAAAGGCCAGCTATGCAGTA
The DNA here is from genome assembly GCA_917880725.1 of Selenia dentaria. Taxonomy (NCBI): domain Eukaryota; kingdom Metazoa; phylum Arthropoda; class Insecta; order Lepidoptera; family Geometridae; genus Selenia; species Selenia dentaria. The sequence continues at coordinate 27,890,084 of OU862893.1, forward strand.
TTTCAAACATTAATGCATTAATTCAGGTTCAAAATTTCAAATCTGAGCACAAATTGCATGTATGTCATCATTTACATATGTCATTAACCACACACATCGCATATCTCGGAATCGGCGAATAATTTCTGCGAATAATTTTGTATTATTGACCAAATATGGCGATTGGAGAGTCTACGAAAAATTACAAACTTTTCGCACTGAAAACCGGGCTATAGCATTCTGATAAGAACGCACTCAAAAATAGAGCACTATTCTACTATGATCGCGAACAATTGTCCTAGTGCACTCGGATAGCCGGTTTCCACGAAACAAGTACCATCAGAGTAAACTACGTCAGAGCCATCTCTTCATCTCAAATCGCGACTAACAGTGATTATAGCTATAATAATAATAACAATTTATTAATTGAGACTTAATTACGTAAGTGATTCCCGTTTCTCATGTTAAAAATGTGTATAAAACACCTCAGTTTTCATAATCACTTATAGTTGTAGCAATTCGCCTGTTCAGAACACCAAACTAGACTAGCGAACTAAAACCTATTTTTAGTTAAATATGGTAGTTCTTATTCTGTTCACGCTAACGTTCGAATTCTTACAGTTGCAAATGATATTTCTTAAATTGGCCAATTCCATTCAATTGTGGGTACATTGTGTGCAAATTTAGTTGTTTTGTATCTTTTTATGCTCTTTAAGCTGATATAAAACTACGTACAGTTGAATAGAATAATCATATTATTAGACTTGTAATTGGAAGTGTTACACAATTGTAGACTTCAGTGTAAACATAATAAGAACTACCATTAGTATAGATAATTTCAGTTCAGTGTTCTACACGCAACCGCTCGCAGGGGAGCGTGACCTGGCGAACTTAACCAATCAACAAATTAAGCAACCCTTGCTGCGGTCAGGAGTTAGATGGGTATGCGCTAGTGGCATTGTTCAACTGAGCGCTTTCGTGCTTCGGAGGGCACGTTAAACCGTCGGTCCCGGTTGTTTGTCTTAGAACAACAGTTATGTCGAAGGCCTTCGGGCAGCCTGAAAACATTGACATGGGTTGGCCACTAACCTATCCTATCCACCAAGCAGCACGGGGCGCGTGGTGGATTATGGCCCAACTCCTCTCTCTCAGAGGAACATAATGGGCTAATAACGAATTGTATGAATGTGTATTTACTTAGGCGTGATGATTTCCTTGTATGTGAGTATCTGGGGCCGTGTGTTGGCCGCGACACTCTGCGGGATCACAATGTTGTCGATGTCATACGACGCCCGGCGCCAGCCGCGGGACTCTGTGCTGGCCCGTACGCGTCCTCTGTGGAAATGAAAAAGCACGTTATTGAAATGATAATTTATTGATTCAGGCGTTACTTTGCGGAAATCCATTTTAGAAAAACCGTTATTAAAAGAAATATTTAGTGACACTTCCGCTTTTGGTTTGTGTTATTTTGTGTGTCGCTTATTGTGTAAATGCTTTTGTTTTATACACCACCTCTATAAGTTTATGCCTATTCATTGGAAGAGATCGCTCCGAGCCATAAGACCGCCCATTGTAACACTATTAATTTTAAGCATTTAATTGTAGTAAAATATTTTTGTAAGTCGAAAAGCCAGCATTTGATCACAAATGGCTATAGTGAGTGATGATGCAGTAGTAGATGCTAGGGCTTCTTCTCAGCCGATTCGCTCTTGACAGAGCGGTATATAATTATTTATTTGTAATGTATTTATACTGTGGTGTTTCAATAAAAAACTATCTATCTATCTATTCTTCCTGCATGCAGTTAATGCGGGAGGGAGGGCGCGGTGCACACTGCATCTCCGCCATAAGCACTTTACCAGCGGATTTTGATTTTTTGAATGGCCAAACCACTAGACAAGTCTGCCTCAGGTTGGGCAGGCGAAACTTATTTATCGTGCAGGGAGAGATAGATACTAATAACGAAAATAATTAATTTATGAATAACATAGAAATTACATCAATAAATATGTTGACCTGACCGAATTATACCTATACATACCTACATCACATATTTTATATTTTTTAGTTTTATATAGTGTTTTGTTTATAAATTTGAACCCAAAGTATTTTATTTTGGCGTATTTTTTAAATTATGGGTAAGCCTGAATTAAAGATTATTATTATTAGTATTATATTATATAGATCTCAGGATAAGCTTCCCACGTCGATAAACATATTTTATTAGCTAAGGTTCCTTGTTAGTTACAAGCCTGAATGTAGCCGCGATAATTTTATCATATTGACAATTTATTCTCGTAGCGCGGCACTGCGAGTTGGATTGCCGATAGGATAAAATTTGATAGTATTAAGCCCACGATATACCTATCCCAGCCAAATCCATGAAGTCCTCTATATAGGAATTCTTAAAAAGAATTAATTTTTATAGTATTGTTTATAACATACTTCAATACATTGAGTATAATGTAAATATTTAGGCTTTATTTCGAAAAATGACTACATACTATAATCCGAACGCTTTGTGCATCCGAACAGGGTATACATTTTAAGTGTTCGGAATATCGAGGCCCTGCGATAAAATTGGCACGTCGATAAAATATTGTTTTCGTGGAACCATACTAGTACTGCTGGTCTGTCGAATTCATTACTGGTACGATATATTGGCACGCTAAAACCCCTTACAGCGACGAAATAGCACTATTTAGTTCTGACCAGCTGTGATAGAAGTCAGCATCGTAATCTACGAAATCATATTTCAGACTGCACAACTAATACAGGTTGCATACAATCAATATAAAAAAACAGACAAGTGCGAGTCGCACTCGCGCACGAAGTGTTCCGTAATATTACTATCTATAATTATCGTCCGGCTCCTGACCGATTTTTAGTATTTGTTGTTATAGCGGCAATTGAAATACATCTGTGAAAATTTCAACTGTCTATCACGCGGTCCATGAGATACAACCAGGTGATAGACAAACACAGACAGATGGACAGTTAATTAGTATTAGGGTCCCGTTTTACCATTGAGTTATGGAATCCTTAAAAGTCCAAGACCGATATATAGATTTATACATTACACGCCTAGAAGACATTACATTGATCCATGAAACACGCTCAACTGCTTGAGTAAAATAGTCAAACTCACCTATCTGGTGTTTCTTCTTCGCGTTCCCGCTCTTTTATCTTTCTAGAGAGTGGTGGTCTGCCCCTTTTCAATTCTGAAATATTAATTAAAAATTTATAGCATTTCATTTGTAATGTACCAATCCAATGCGTAATTTTGTAAAGAAATCTGTACTATGTTATGTTAATTGCTTTCTATTTCCGACGGTGTCTGTACGCTCCTGTCTGTAGACAAGACAACGTAAATCGCGACAATAATATTTTTTAACCATACATTTGAATGTAAGGTTGGCCCCAAACAAAATGTAACTTAGGCTACTTATATATTAAGAAAAAAAAGACGTGTGGCACTCGGAGACTGCCGCGGTTAAGCTATTGCATAGCTGTTTTTATCAACTTATGCAATTATAATTATTTAACCAATGCCATCTAGAGGCGAGTTGCTGAACTAAAGAGATAAGCGTGATATTTCAAAAAGTCATTAAAAGTTCTGCTATTCATCGATAGATGCCAAATCAACTTATGCAATTATAATTATTTAACCAATGCCATCTAGAGGCGAGTTGTTGAACTAAAGAGACAAGCGTAATATTTCAAAAAGTCATTAAAAGTTCTGCTATTCATCGATAGATGGAGTGGGGGGTGTTAGGTTATGTTCGTTACGGAATTTCTGGATTCCATCTCCACGCTCAAGGCCCGCGATAGAAGCTTTGCAATAGCTTAAAAGGCTCTTTGCCTGTTTGTTACTCACGCCTAAACGGCTGAACGGATCGCGGATCGTAATCAAATTTGGCAAGCTTATCATTATCTTGCCACATACCAAGCTATGGGGAAGCACATATGATACTTTTCATTTCATCATCATCATCCATCGTCACGCGGGTGATACCGCTGGGCGCAGCTAGTGATAAAAATAAGAAAACATGGTCATCAGCAGCTCACTGTGTTTCTTAGCGGGCTTGGGCAGCGGTTGCGCGACATTAGTAGCGAGCGGCGCGCGCGGTAGTGTGCGCGGCGCGTGCACTGCGGCGTGGTGCGCGCCGCGCGAGGCACGAGCCCCGCGCGCGCGGAACCAGCTGCGCGAGCATAGCGCGGCCATGTGCGTGCACGGGGACACATCTGTTGGGAAACGCTACTGTTTATATACTAGTACTTTCAAATTAAAAATCATTTCTTTCAAGGTTCAAGGATGCTGGTAAGAATGTTAATGATCAAATTAGTTAAATCCGGTTGGCTTGGCCAACTTGTAAGTAATGTTCAAACAATTACAAAGAACAATAGTTGATTATCGGCATCTCTACAATATTATATACTATAGTCTCAGACAAAATAAAAAAGTCAAGACAGAATGTTGTCAACAGAGAAGTGAGGCCGGTTTTCTAAACTACATGTGCGTGACTCGGTACTGTCATGGTAATTCAAATTATATTAAAGTTATTAAAAAAATATCAATAATTAATAAATTTTAATTAAATGCTAATTAAAACTTTACGTGTTGCTTCCACGCGCCGCGATAGTTTGACTGACGCGCCAAGGCGTAGTTTCGTTGTAGGTTTTGTATGTAAATATGTATGGACACGCCGAGGCGTAGTTTTACCCGGCCTCACTTCTCTGTTGACAACATTCTGTCTTGACTTTTTTATTTTGTCTGAGACTATAGTCTGGTCAATGTTGACATTCGAAGGTACATACAATCACAAGCTGGAAATCAGTAAAATTGTTCAAAAGATAACTATAAATAAAATTTCTAAGTTCCCCATCATTTCCGTGTATGGATATTTTTTTAATGGATTTCAAATGTCAAAAAATTAGTTTTTCGCGATTTTCAGCAAAACGGTAAATTTTGTCATAAAAGTACCCCCGACAAAAATTGTAGATCATAAAATTATCTATAAAAAAAATGTATCAATACTTTTTTTCTTGCGAGCCACCGTTTCTGAGATATAACGATTCAAAAAGTTGTTATCGTCGTAATATGCACACGTTTTCACGCTACCTATTATGACTTCGGACTAACGATCTTTGAAAAGTGTTCAAAACATAGTTATAATTGAAAATTACTTTTGCAAAGAACGATTGAAATCCGTTTAAAATTAAAAATAATGAAACTTACGTTCATTATAACTTTTCTAATAATGACCGGGATTAACGAGAGTTACGCAACGCGTCAGTATGACGTTAATCCCGTTTCATCATCACCTCAGCTGTAGGACGTCCACTGATATACTGAACATAATCGTCACCCATAATTTTCCAAAAGGAACAGATTGAAGCGGCCTGAATTCAACGTCGTCCTGCTACCTACGCTGCGCTCACCGGTCCGTGGTCTCTGCCCTAAAACTTCCAGCTCCATCGGCCATCTGTTCTGCGTGCTATGTAAGGCTAATCTTCTGGGCAATGACTTTCGTTTTTCTACAGATCTCAAGAGAAACCTCGAGCATAGCCATCTCCATAGCTCATTGTGCAACTTTTTACTTATGAGGCCTAGTGTGAGGATAGTAAGAGACTACATTTCAGTGCCATAAGTCATCACTGGTAACACACAATGTTCAAAGACTTTCGTCTTGAGGCACTGAGGTATTTTGGAAGAGAATACTAAAGCTAAATGATTAATATGTATTAAAATATTGCATTTATGTTTGTATTTTAATAGTAAGCATGTATTAGTTTATTATTATTTAATGTTATTTATATGTATTTTTGTTATATTCATTTTACTATCTACTTACTACCGCTTTATTAAGAATCCTCTCCATGCAAGGTTGCCTATAAGAGATTGCTATAGCGATAAGGCCGCCAATTGTGCAATCAACTGTAATGCCTATATCCTGCTGTGTTTTTCAGCAGGATATAGGCACATCAGCATAATGTTCACACATACACTGTTTTATGTAACAGGCTCGAGATTGGCAAGAGATTTTTTTGTTGTATGTAGCCAGCCGTCCAGTTGGTTCTTAAACATGTTCACAGAAACCACCTCCTCAGGCAACCTGCACCAGTTGTGAGCAACTCTGTTTCTGAGGACATGGTTCGCAGTGTTGGTGGCCTCTGGCTTCCTCATTGCGGTTAATTTTAATAAACCAGTTGTGTATGTCTGGCAGATTGTAGAATCAGTTGAGAATTTTGAATGTTTCTATGAGATCACCACATATTAAACATAGATTAAGAAATAAACCTTTGATATCGCTGAGCACGGGATGGTAGCCTGCGTCGACGAGCGCGATGCGTTGTTGCGGCGGCAGCGTGGAGTAGGGCGCGGCGGGCTGCGTCGGCTCAGCGCGTCCCGTGCACACCGGGCAACTCTCCACGGTGTACTCACAGCTGCATCTGTATACAACACATTATTTACTGCATTATGTTCACAGCCAGTCGATGTAGTGCAATGGTTCCTATATCCTTTTAGTGATGAGGGACAACATCACTAAACTCCTATCGGTCTTATCATGAACCGCCAACTATTTTGAGGTAATATACAGTTAAAGTAAATTAATGAAGGGTTGTTCTATCTATAAATAAAACATGCAATAAACTGTTCAAAGCCAACAATATTTAAATATTTGACGAACATTTTATATTACCTAGTACTGAGAATATGTAGGTACGAAAACGTATATTTAAGGCAATTATTTGTGACTGCATATGATTAACCCCTTACCGCATTGCTACCCAGATATGGGTACTTAACTTAAAACGTTAATATTTTAAATCGTAGCACTGCTTTTGCGTTTATCGCATTATGAGACACTTCTGGCATCTGACCAGCTTCATTTAGTGGCATGCGGCTCCATCTAGTTAGCAGATTGAATAAATACGCGACATGTTTGAACAAGTCGATGACAGACGACCGTTGACGTGCGAGGGTGCATTTTTCGAAAAAGGTTTTTTTATGTTTCTGAGTCGTTTTACGCGTTTCTTTAGTTTCGTCGGGCAAGAAAAAGGTTCTAAGGTTACATATTACATAAAACAATAAGTAAAAACCAATGGTAAAAGCGCAATCAGGCTTGAAGTTAGCATGACAGATGTGGCATAGCATGCGGTATAGGTAAAATAATTTGGACATAAGTGGCATTGTATGCATTTGAAGTTGTTTTGGTGAATATCCATAAATGGCTTTTCATTCATTAGCGTCTGTTTAGGTTCAATAGCTATTGCAGTAAAGTTTTATTTTCAGGGAAATGGATCCAAAGCGATTTTATGGATTTGATATACCGAATGAAAGGGAGGGTGACGAATTTGAAGATGATACAGATGATGAAGATTATTTACCACCAGGTTTAAAATGAAAAAAATGTTGTTATATTTCCTTCCGATTCTGACAGCCAAGCATCTTCAGATGAAGTTGATCAAGTTTGTGATCCTTTGGCTGCAGGTCCCTCACGCTCAAGGACTATTCGTAAAAATATTTAATCTTGGCAAGACAAAACAAAGAATTACGATGAAGCTGCATTGCCCTTTTCTTTTTAGGCACGGATAACATGCCTGAAGAAATAAAAAAATGAAATCGCCCTTACAGTATTTCTTATATTTATTTACCACTGAAACATTGGAGTTTATTGTTAACGAAATGAACCGTTATTCAGAACAAAGCCGAGGCAAAAATTTAGAAGCAAATGTAAAAGAACTCGAAATGTTTATAGGTGTTCTAATTTATATGTAAATCATGCACTTCCCAGCTAAAGAGAACAATAATAAAATTAATAAATTAAATTGCAATGATTCCTATGGTTTCTTTTTCATAATCCTACATAAACTGTTTAGTGCATAAAATGACATATTTGGGAAGCTCATACATTTACCTTAGCATTGCTGCATATAGTGACATATATGAGAACCATACTTTTGGACCCATTACTGCATAATAGGTCAGAAATGGCATATTTACTTTTCCTGAATTTTTTCGGAAAATGTATAACAAATATTTTTTTTATTATTTATTCTAACATCTATAGGATCTATATAATAATGTAAATTTTTCTTAGTAAGAAATAAAAACCCATGCGGTAAGGGGTTAATAACCTAGCCTACCTAGTCCTAGGTTTAATTACCAATATAAGTATTTCTCGAATCATTGTGAAAGAAATATTCATTATGTTTCATAATCTTCCAAGATTAATTTCTGTTTCGAATGTATAGTTTGAAGAGCTTCACTGACTAGTTCGAGGGCTTCCGCGGACCACCAGTAGTCCGCGGACCACCTGTTAAGAACCACTGATATAGTGTGATGGTCTATCCTAGCTGAATTAACTATCGTTTTCGGTGGTAGTGCAACGCTGTAACCCCACAGCCGAATAGGCCGGCACAACCGGGGAAGTACCACATTCCCACATAACACCGACGTGAAGTAACATAGCTTGCGTTTCATCGGTTTGTGGGAGGTTCCGGAGGCCCGATTCCCCCTTCCCCATTCTCCTCCCCCCTTCTATCTCTTCCTTCCTATCATCCTTCCTCAAAGGACGGCAACACATCCTCGAAACCTCTGGTAATGCGGATGTCCGTGGGCGACATTATCACTTACCATCAGGTGAGCCGCTCGCTCGTTTGCCAAACTATCCCATAAAAAAATACTGTCGCAATCACTGTTCTATGATGTCCTTGTTTGGTGACAAAAGGGCATAATTGACGGAGCGAGCAAAGAGTCTCAGTTTCGAAATTGGCGTAAAAAATGCTTTTGTTCATCAGTCAGTCAGTCTGGCTGTTCTCCCCTACCAATGACTGATGAAAAAACTAGATAAGATCGGAGGTTATGGCGACGCCGAAAGCAGAGCCTACTAAGCGAACGAAGTCGCGGGCAGTCGCTAGTCTATTATAAAAGTGAATCACTATTTCTCTTGGTCATAGCATCGCGTGAACGGATGTAACACTTTTGCTAAAACTTTTTTTTTCGTTAATTATAGTCAGCAAAAGATTCGTAATGAAAATAAAAACAAAAAACATGGGAGGTTATGGCGAGGCCGAAGGCAGAGCCTACTACGCGAACGAAGTGGTAGACAGTCGCTAGTAATTCATACAAATCAGTGCAGCTGATTCAAACTGCAGCAACAAACATACACTTTCGCACATGTAATATTATTGTAGATGATTGCAACCCAGATGTTTTTATTAACCCAGCAAACTGCTCGTTTCCTGTCTACTATCGTCATAAGAGATCCACAAGGACAAACAAATTACACTCTTATCTCCTGGGCAATAAAAGTGTTATCAACTAAATTTCAAAAGGTTTCAAGTCAGTAGATTGCCACTTCGGTACCCTGCATCTCCAATAAGTAATATGAGTCAGACCATGTATTGACCTTGGTAGCAAGTTAATCTGTTTGTAACACTACAAACACACCTTTGGCAGTTATTCAACTGTGAAGCAGTAGTGTGCACACATTACAGTGTTTTGTACAAAGGGCAATGTTTACAACTAAATTATAGGGCAAGAGATTTAGCATCTGAATAATAATTTTGCAATTTTAGGGAGAATAATACATAACCTCGTACCCGTTTCTTCCGATATGACCACTAAGCCACCGTCTCTCTAAAATTGCAATATAGCTTAGCATGTTATTATATATTAGTATAGCAATTTTTTTTTAAATTTAATATAGCATATTAGTGTTAGTGCTTTAAAAATCATATATTAAATACAGTATTTTTTACTTGCCATGTAATGTTTTCAATTCTTGTAGTTGAAAATTCTAAAGGCCAGTGAACGTGGGCCTAGCACGAATAATTTCGTAAGTGTAACGTAACGTGCACTGACGTGGAACAAATCTGTCATTTATCTGGACAACTGTCATACAGATAACTCATAGTTTGTGCACCGAAGCGTGACGCGTTGACTATATGAATACTTTTTCGCAAATTATTTGTGTTATGGCTACTGTTATGCTAGAGCGTGACGCATTATCTCGTACTCGTCTATACTCGTCTTGTCGCCGATTGGCATTTAAAAAAACATGCAGGGCAGTGTTTGGAGACTGCCGATAGAAGTGAAAACTAAGTAACTTGTGAATACATATATATACAGTATACATATGGCTGATATAGCTCATGGGAAGCGTGCGGTTACGATGACGCGAGTTTCACGCTTTTCGTTCGCCCAAAAAGTGCTAAATGCGCTCAAAGTAGTTTTCACTTCAAGTACCTGATGTCAGAAGGTTTAGCCGCCTTGTTGGTAGCAATGTGCAAGTTATGCATCTGCAATAGCTTCCTCTTCTTGAAGGTTTCGCGTCTCAATGGACGTATACGAGCACAGGTCATGGAGGCGGGGTCATCGTCAGTCTCAGAACCAGGCAGTGTCCCCTCGTAGCCCACCGGTGAGGTTGGCTGTGCGGGCTGCCCCTCAAACTCTACGGGGCCTTTGGCTTCGCGCACCTGTAATAGAAAACAGGATAGCATTAATTCATTATGTATAGAATATCACCGTCAGCGCCTAAACCAAAGCAACAGATGACAGTGTCAAAATGAGTCCAGCAACAAGTCGACATTTTCTGTAATTCAGTACTTTAAGCATTTGGCTACTTTCCCTTATTCGACACATTCCTAAATTCGGCCCATTTCTTTATGGACACTTTTCTATCATGACACTTTGGTATAGTCATTCATAAAACTATTTCAAAGAAAAAACACAACAGCCGAATTTATTAAATTTACTGAAAGGAAATAAAAACATTCCGAACTTGTTTACTTACGTAAATAAATAAGGGATCATACATATCGGTTGTACGTATCGTAAATTGATTATCTTTTACTGCTTGTAGGCACGTAAAAGAGGTAAAACAAATGTACATGGGAATGCGTTATAGGACAAGGAGTTTGATCGGGAGAAAGAAAGATTGATGACGGAAAAACATAAAATAACGGTTCATAAAAAATATTCCAGGTTCAATATGAAAAAAAGGTTTAGAGCGAACAAGTACACGATTAAAAATTGTCAAGATAGGAAAGTGTCCATTAAGAAATGTGCCGAATTCAAGAAAGATTCGAAACAGAGAAAGTAGTGACTTAAGAGGATTGCATAGCTAGTACTTGTCCACACTAAAAGAAAAAACTCTTTTCTACCTCATAACATTGTCCGATTTCATTGATTTTTTTCATGCAATCGACACATTGTTTGCTATGCCCGTACGTTTTGATTTTTTCAGTATATCAAAGTAATATAATTTTTTTTTTAAACTACGGCATGGTAAGTAAACATCTATAAGTAGAACGTCTTCTATACTAACGTTGATCCACGCAGGTTTACCGCGAGACGCGTGTAGGGATGTCAACATCGCATTTACGAACTAATCGTCGATTGATCTTTTTTGTTAGTTGGCATACGTACACAACAGAAAACAATGATATTTAAAATCTGCCAACCCGGACCGCTCTGCCGGCACTCGCATAATGATCGCCGGTAAGCGTCGTCCGCCCCCACCGCACCGCCTCTTCCCACTTTTACGCCTATTTGTCGCGAAGACGTTCTACTTACGTTGACTAAAGTCAGCATCCTGTTTACGCTAGAGCAAAGATTTATGAATGAAACTAACGTCGACGTCGGCTAAAAATTATTTACTATTTCGGCGGAGATTTTGTATAGTACTTATCTCAAAATTTCGAGAAACAAACAAATTCACTAGTGCCAGTTCTAACAGAAGCGGTCTTTGTTTTCTTCAAACATGTGCAAATTTAAGCTATGTATAACAAATATCCTGTATATGTTGCCTCCGAAAATTGTTTATAAAATAAATCAGTCCAGTATTTTTTATATACTGCTCAAAACAATTAGGGTAACTAGAATTTTTCTCCTTTCTATTGTTTAAACTACAAATAGATTCAAAGTAAATTGTATATTATTTAATCATTGTTAATTTTTAATTAGTACAAATTAATAAAATATACTAATTTTCTACTACTCGTATATACGTCTTTAGAGACTTTTAGTAACGTATGTGAACCATGAGTCCTAATCACAGCTTGACAAGGACGCGGCATGATTGGAATGATCCTCCGAAAATATCTCGCTTTCATATCATTTATTAATCTAATTAAGTAGATATTCTGCTATGTAATCATTTACCCACTAAGATATTTTGTTTTGTAGGCTTCCATGTTAGACATATAGCTCCTTAGTCAATTTATTATTTCAGACAAAGGAGTCTTCGGCATCATAAAGGCAAATAGTTCCCTGTCAATCTCTTGTTTAATCCTTCCTATACCGTGATAATTAAAACAAGATTTATGAATGAAACTGACGTATATATACGTCTTTGGGACGCAAAGGGTTAATCCTTTGCGTCCCCGTCCGCCCATAGACGTAAATTTATGTTCGTTTCATTTATAAATCTTTTGTTTTAATTATCACGGTATATGAAGGGTTACGTATGCTTTATAAATCTTTTGTTTTAATTATCACGGTATATGAAGGGTTACGTATGCTTTTAAGGTAATCAGATTAAAAGGGTAATATCACACGATCAGTTGATCCTACCTATATTCTAATTGGTGCATTAACAAATCGACAATCCGTAATCACAGGGCCTAGCACTGATAACTTTGTAAGTGTAACGTAACGTGTCGTTCACGTGCAACAGTACAAACTGCCATTATCTAGGTAAGTAGTAGAGAATGATCGGAATTTCGTCCACACAAGGAGTATTATCGAACATAAACGCAAATCGGCCTAAACTTACTAAAAGGGTCGAACCCCTATCTTTCTGTAGATAAGGGTGACGCGACAACAAAGGACGACAACAAACGAAACACTATAAAACAGTATACGTACGGCACAGGTGAGAGTGTGTGCACTGAGAACTTTATAATGAATATTTTTTTACATACATTTTGCTCTTATCTTTCACATAATTAGTTGAATGTTATCAGTTTTTAATGTTATTTCGTTGTTTATTTCGTACTTCAAGCATATGGAAATATATGAAATTAAATGCACGGTATCTTTTTAGTCAAAAATATTATAAGATAATTAAAAAAAAAACACTTATTAGTTTGCAAATACATAGGTATTGCATTATTTGTAGAAAAAGATGGTAGAAAAGAGTTTTCTCTCTTAGCATGGAAAGTACTAGCTATGTAATCCTCTTAAATGGTCACCTCTGCTTAGAATAGATACATTTCTACAGAACTGCACTGCGCCCGTAGTCCTGAGACATTAACGGTCTTACTTATAAACGCTGCTTAAATTTAAACGTGATGAAGGTCGCAGGATAACGTTGGATGCAGGCCGCTTCCAACCGGTCCTTTTGGAAAATTATGGGGAGGCATGTATGTTCAGCAGTGGTCGTCCTACGGCTGAGATGATGAAATTTGATTGTCACTTAGTACGGCGCAGAACAAATTTGCTGTACGTACTACTAAATAACGCCATTTAAAGTTAAGCAGCGTTTATAAGTAAGGCCCTAAGTTGTTAAGTCTCACGTGCCTGTCATTTCGGCGGCACTTATACTCTTCAAACCAGAACACATTATTGCTAGCATTATTGTGAACTTCACGGTAGAAGAAGGAACTTCGCCGGATCAACTCAATCAGAGCTCGCTCTGCTATTCTTCAAACGCAACTTTTGCATACAAATAATAATTGAGTGACAACGCAAATGTTTCTGTCTGTAGTCTTCGTACGGATCCCGAAAACTACGGCTAGCACGGCAAGTAGTGTATCGATGAAACGTCATCGTTCGTGGCCTTGAGCACCGCTTTTTGTTAATGCGTAAGCAAAGCAACGCGTTCAGACTTGTTTCAAGTTGCTCGGAGTGTCAATTATGAATGACAACACATACAAGGCTAGCTAGACACCCATTAACAAAAATATATTTCATATAAAAGTACACGCTGTTAATAACCGAGTGGGTGCTTACTTGTTTGAGTAATGAGTGGACACTAATAATTTAATGTTCGAAATTTGAATATTCGAAAGTGATATCATTGTTTTAAATATGTATTCAAAACTCAACCCGCATCTTAGCAACTAAAAAACTAATTATAATATAAATATTTTACTAATTTAAAGTATTAAGAACATCAATAGGACCACTAGGCTGAGAGTTAGATATGTATAATACTCATTATTTTAACAGCTTAAAATAAAACAAACAATACAGTTTATAAGTAAGCTTTTTCAAAAAAGTATGTACATGATTATCAGGAAATACAACAGCAGTATCCTCGAATCAAAATTTGACATAAAAATCCCAATAATTTCAAAATAACAGCTTTATATCAGAGAGCATCAGAAGGTTGCAAAAAATCGATTTATTTGTGGAAACATGTTATATATATATCATAATCAGCCCATATGAGCCTCGAGCCTTCCTCTCAGTTCAGAGTTGGGCCATAATCCACAACGCAGTCCCATCGCGGATAGTTCAGTGGCCAATCCATGTCGAAGTTTTCAGGCCGCCCGAAGGCCTTTAACATAACCTAACGACTGTTGCCCCAAGAAAATCAGCCGGGACCGACGGCTTAACGTGCCCTTCGAAGCACAAAAGCGCTCAGTTGAATAATGCCACTAGCACACACCCATCCAACTCCTGACCGCAGCAAGCGTTGCTTAACTAATGGATCAGTTAAGATCGCCAAGTCAAGCTCCGTTGCAAACGGTTCAAATTTTACGCGTTAAATACTTATATTGAGTTTATTTTGTTTCCTTTAGGGGCAGATGATTGCACCCGCATTGCACCGATTGATTGCATCCCAACCGACTACGCCATTTATTCCGAGATTTGGACAATTTTTTGTAAGGACTTTTTACCCAGGGTGCAGTACAAAATACCTTCACCCAGTTTGTAGAGTCCAGACCCCCAGAGTTCTATAGCAAAGGTTTTGCATGATGTTCCGATTAGATGACAGAAATGTATAAATAACCAAAGGGTTACTACTTTAATACTAGGGTAAATACTATTATTAAATAATTACTATAAATACTTATTCTATAAAAAAAAAAGTTACAATTTTTCGTTTTATTTGTCGTAATTTAACCCCTAATATATGCGATAGAAGAACTTGAGAGGGAGGAAGTGATGATGGATTGATTCATGTTTGAGACACTTATTTTAAATACGTACGAAACATATTAGCCTTATTTGTATGGTAATTAGTAAGTCATATTTAATTTAGAATACTTCTGCTGTTGAACAAGAAAATACAAGGTTCTACTGCAAATTTCAAACGATCTGTTGTTCTTCTATGTATTACGCTGTCATCCCGTTTATCCAGTTGGTACTGCTGACCCTCCCTGCATCGGGTGTGGGTGTGGTTGTCTATTCCAGCCGCGACACACGGAATTATTGTGCAGAGGCATGAGCAAGAGTGCGTAGAGGTTATTACTCGTATTATATGCTGTTGCGATAAGGCCCCTAATGTCTATATTAACATTTAAAACATCTTTTATCTACACCCATGCTATAAATCCTGTATAAAAGTTTCTGAAACATGTTACATGTTGCCAACATTAAAAAAATCAGCGTCATAGCAACCATAACATCCTGCAAACGAGGATAACTATGTTGTACTGAATTTCATAATGCAACTCCTTTTTTTATTTAAAGAGCTTTGTCGCTTAGCGACCACATCGCCCAATGCAACTCCTTTGCTTTTTCGATCCCTACCTTACTCATCAAACAGCCACGTTTACTGGGTACTCAATTCGTGACTATTATCAATTTGAAAAAAAAAACATTCCCACAGCGCTGCAATTAAAAAAAATTACCTAAAGGTTATTCGAATTCACGTCGTATCCCGTCCATTTTCTTCAATATTATGATATAAAAAAAATTACTTTGTTGTTTACAAAAAAGAGTGATATAAGCTTTCATACTCGTAACACACCACCAGATATTTCTAATGCAGCAAAGAACATTGCATTTCTAACCAATTATTATCAGGAAAATCGAGAAAACAATATAAAAAGGCTTATACCAAGATTTCATGAATTGGAAAATATCAAAGAGTAGTACATAATTTTCTGATTTTATTATATTTTCAAGAAATGTCGTAAAATTACAATTCAGAACCCTTTGTAGAGAATGCATATAGGTGTAGATAAAGACTTGTATGCAACTGTACATAATTGGTACATACACCTTATTATACAACAGTTGCATAAATAACTATAATATACGTAAATTAATCAGATGAAGAAGAACATTTTTGATAGCTCTGACCTCTAACCTGTCCCGTTTTTAGGGTTCCATACTTCCTTGAGAAAAACGGTAACTTTTACAGGATCAATTCTATCTATCAATTTGCAGTACAATAGAATGAAAAGGTCTCTTTACGTTTCGACGTAAAATATCATTTTCTCAAAATGTCATCGAGTAGCAAGTGAGAAGACAATCTGTCATCGAGACGAAGGCCTGTGTCCGAGCAGTAGGAACTAATTATGCTAATAATAGAGTATGGGCTGATTACAATAATGTAAATGACGTTTTGTACATCTGAGACTGTTCAAGTCAGTTAACAGCTAACATTACTAATATAAGCCATGTGAGGAGGCATCAGTAACCGCATAAACCCAACAGCATGAGGTCGCCTTTGCCTAAATCGGTAAGGAAAACCTCATCATCATCATCATACCACACAACATATTTTGTCATATATGCCGCGGTCTGCACTCAAGAACATAGGCCGTAGCACAAACAATTTGCTGAAAAGTATTTCTAATATAATAATAATATGGGACAACATCCACACAAAGGTGTTCAGGTCCCAAACTAGCCAGAGCCTGTACTATGGTAACCTGATGACTGATATACATACTTATATACATATACACACCGAGACACAGATCAAACAGACATATTCATGCACACAAATGTTTGATCTGTCCGGGAATCGAACCCGGGACCAGCGGCTCAGAAGGCAGGGGTGCTACCAACTGCGCCAACCGGCCTGTCAAACACATTACATATGCCTAGCGTTTCGTAAACCATTAGCGAACAGTCAGTGCCGCGGTGTTTAGGTAAAATGACTACTTTAACTTCCCTCCATGGTTTGCGTATGTGCTTCCATAATGCTAGGCATGCCCTAAAAAGCACCAAGAGGTTTAATTTTATCATATGCAGGCTCCACTGAAGTAGTTCTGGGAAAATTGCATCAATCCTTGCAACTTTGAATGGCTGGAATGGGCTTACTGCCCATTTTTCTTCCGTTGGAATGTTATTTGCAAAAGCCCAGTGCTCATTTCCAGGCATCCATTTCTCATGCGTTGATTCCATTTTCCAATTTTCCATTTGCTCTTCTTCATCAAAAAGTATTTGCAATAAATACATTTCTTCATTCGAGCTGACTATCACGCACACACACAAAACCTATGTAACCTTTAATGAGTTGCAATGAATGAATGTTTCAATTCGATTCAGCACAACACACAGAATAAATGAAACTCACTTCGATTTGTCGCGTTTCAGCTGTAGTCGACGCCAGGCTTAACAGTAATTTCTTTAGTACGAGAAACACTCACGTACGCCATATCATTCCAACTATGTTTTCAGCTACATCCGGTGGTCTCTCCACCTCGGTCAGGGGGGTTACTATTACTACGCAGGTACATTCGGCCGGCGGACCGCTCCCGGGTGGTTTTTTTTTTGTCGATTGCCTTTCGGATCGAATATAAACGCTCGTATCTCACGATAAGTTTCAATTTAGAGTGCACGCAGGTACGGTCGTAAGTGTAGGCTAATTTAGATAGGTAATCTTGACTTTTGTTAGAGAGAGACCCTTTTGTCTACTATTAGTTATTGTATGCCTCAATGCGAGGAAAACCGCGAGCGTTCTGCACTCTCCTTGAATAATACTGGATATGGTTGAAACTGTAGTTATAAGATATGACTTATTTACGCCAATGGTTCCCATTTCTCGTATTGAAAATATGTAAAAAACCACCAAAATTTTCATAATATTGTAGCGATATCTCTATCATATCATCTATATTATAATTATAATAATACTAATATAAATATCTATAGATCATAGATTCTATGCCATACGTAATCAAGCGCAGAAGCATAACTAGCAATCATCGCCCGTACTACGACATGAAAGCTAGCAGATGGCGCTTATATCAATCACACAAAAAGTTATTCGAACGCAAAAAGTGTGAAGTTCCTGAACCGCGACGATGAAGTTAACACTGCATGGCAACCTAATATACAAGCTCCAAGATGTACTATCGGACAGCTGTCCCTGAGCCAACAACACCTGGCTCAGTGGGAAGTACTTCCCTATTGGATGGAGGCGCTTCAACGTGGATACCTACCTACCTATAACCCTGTACCTATCGACACAACCGACGTCCAAACTATAACAGTAAAAGCTCTGGTTTCTTAGGATAGCGGTGGCATCACGCAGCGGACGTAACATTACGGACGCAAAAAACGAACGTCTTTAAGGTGACAAAATGTAGAAAGTTCCATCACCGTTACGGCCACCAATCAGTCGTATCTGATACAAGAGAGAAATAGACAATACAAAAATACTTCACTGCTACAGAGGAAAACGTTCACGAACTATCGTGACAACGACACCGACAAGACGGCCGTCATGCAAATGGCAGCACCACTTTAGACGTTACGTGTCAAATACCGCGCTCTAACTAAATCACTACCTTTTTTACATATACTAAGTTCTAGTGCCGTCATTCACCGCTGTATTGCGGCCGCTTTAGGACGGTACCGCTATCCTAGGAAACCAAGCTTAATTGTAAAGCTTGTAATCCCCGCTAGCTCATAAATAACAATTCCAGATTAGTAGAGAGAGAGTAGAAATGAACTGACCTGGTTGTGCAGATCGTTGTGCTGCCGTATCTTGTACTCCAACTCTTGCACCTGCGCCTGAAGCCACCCCCAGCGCGAAGCTATTGACGCGCGTTCTCGCTGCCACGTCCATAGCGCGCGTTTCTCACTGCAATACCAATAATGCCTTAAGTACTTATTATATTTGTTACAAACATTTATTCATTTAAAGTTATATGATTATTAACGGGATATTTACCGAGGTAAGGTTGTGGAATGAGCTCCCGATATTTCGGCGCAGTTACATGCACCATGTTCACCATGTTCGGGAAGTCTTCCCGTGAACATGGTGCATGTAACTGCGCCGAAATATCGGGAGCTCATTCCACAACCTTACCTCGGTAAATATCCCGTTAATAATCATATAAATTTATTAATTTTTATTTATTTTATTCACGGATTTGTTATCCGGTCCTTTACAAAGGCTTAAGTGGTAATATAGCCAAAACAGAGGCCTGTTTGATATAAAATATAAATTTGGGATGACTATGACATGGACTGTCTATTTCAAAAATGGGAAAAATGGCAAGGCTATTGATATAAACTTATTAGTGATAAGGGAAATAGACTTAATATATTTGGGTAGGTGGTGACTTGCCACACACTAAACAGGCATTATTGTATATAATTGTAAATGTGTTATTATTTTAATTATCAGGCTAACAGTTGATGCAGCTGGTAAGTGCCTGTACCCTAATCATCCTAATTACAATAATTTATCTTTACAATTCATATTTAGCTAAACGGTTCTTAAATTGGTTGATGTTTTCAGCTGAAATGACATCTTTCGGAAGTTTGTTTCATGGTTCAACCACTCTGTTACTTAAAAAATGCCTGTGTGGGTTGTTTTTTGAGATTCTTCTGATCAGTTTAAAACAATGGACTCTCAGATGTACCTTGTTGTTGCGCTCAAACAATTGATCAAAATTCAAGGTCATAGTGCCCATTCAGGATCTTTTAGGTTTCAGTTAGGTCTCTACATTTAGTTAATTTACCATACATTTTTCTAATGTGACGCAGAAATGTTAGCAATACTGTGTTTGTAAGGTATAGGTAGCTGGCTAAATTACAGGCACATGAGAAACAACTTAATGTCTCAGGGTTACTGGCTTAGTGCAGTCACTTGTGAGGAAATCTGTTCTAGGCAGAGATTACCACTTACATAGCCGTAATTACCTATTACCTAGTATTACTGACCTTGTGCTTGTTCTAGTGCCTAATAACATTAACAACCCTGGTGCCAGTTTTAGGCATATATAGGGATCTGAGTTTGTATTGTTTAAGTATAGAATTAAAAAATATTATATTGCACCGTTTCCTTGGACATTAATAGGTTGGTCTCAACCAATTGAAATCAAATTCATTTGTTCAATTTAGGCATAAAAGACATACTTATGAAAGTCAATTAAATAAAAAACAATAATATAAAAAAATTATATGTACATAATATTTTTTTTTATGTATTATCATAAGGCTTATTTGTACCTTTTTAGTAAAATTAATATAATTGTTAATAATGTAATTTAAAAAACTCTATAGTTTCATTAGAGCCTTTACCAAGAAGAATAGGCAAGAAACTCTGGGACATTGTTTTCAAATATGTTTTTACAACGTTAAATACAGCAGTTCTAGATCATTATACATAAATCATGTTCAGAAAATTTAAAACAAATCTCACACAAAGTTAATAGAACAAAAAGTCATGTCAAATGGATAAAAAAAGTAACTGCAAGATTTAAATAAGTCGGAAGAAAAAAAGAACAACAATAGGGAATTAGATTTGAGGTAAGCTCAATCTTAAAATTATCTTAGACAAGCTGCGCCCCACAGTTTCAGCTGCATGGCGAAGTATGATGATGATTATTTTTACTTTTAGACCACTCTTGTACCAGAGCAAACAAAAGAACAAAACAAAAAAAAATATTCAAATGGGTCCAGCTGTTTTAGAGTTTTAGCAAGACTCGCAAACAGCAATTGATTTCTATCTATAAGAATAGTATAAATAGCATTATGTTGCATTATTATATTATTTAAAATTCGTCCACATTTTATTTAGCCTTACTATCAGAATTTTCAGAAAAACAATTCGAAATAATTTAAGTGATTCTTTGTTAATGGTATCAGTAATTTGTGACATAATTTTACCAATGTCTGTTATGTCACATACATAATGTCATGAAGTGTGTGGAGAAATTTAATTATATTTTAGTAGGTATTATGATCCACTGACCATCCAATAACTATTAGAGGGGATAATCATGTAGTTGCATTATCAGTTTTGCCAAATGGCGTAAGGTGGAACAAAAAGATTTTCTAAAATTTTGTAAAACTTTTAAAAAGTGTAAGTCATGTGAATGCAATTTTAAGTTACCGAATAACTTGATTCTCCCTGACCTGACCTTGTTTTTTTGTAACAGTGCAAATTATTGTTATTCAAGTGAATTTAAAGCAGTAGAACCTCCAGTACAAATGTGCACTATCTATGTTTTGCTGTAGTTAAGAATGATTGGCAAGATTTTACATGGACTCACATTTTACAAGTACATTATGCCTACAGACAATTTTTGAGTTAATGAAAATTAACGAAAAGTCCCTACAGTCATTTAAAGCCATTGATTTAAAGCCATGATTAAACAACAGATGTCATTAGGAAATTGAACCATTTGATAATATACCTTATTCGTTAATAGGTAATATACCCTTTGCTTTGAATAAATTAATAATACCCAAAAATTTCTCAGAAATCCCAAACAATAAAAGAAACAATGCCTAAGCATTTAAAATATGTTCATACCATTTGCCTAGACAGTAGGTACTATGGGAATCACTATGAAATGTTCAAATATTAGTATAAATACTTTTGCTCCACTCTTTTTAAATTAGAATAAAAGAATTATAAATGACAAACCATGGCAATGGTTTACGATTACTTATCCTGTGGCATGTGTATAGGTACCTCAAAATTAAAAACAATCCCTCAACTGATACAAAAGGTTGGGTTGGATAATTTATAAGGTTTCTTACCTTCTAACTGGAGCAAACTTGACTTGATTAACTTGATAGCTTTTCATGGTTTCCATCATGTATATTTTGTGGTGGAATGTTTGCTTATAACTAAATATCTACAAGAATGATTGTCTATACAAGTTTTACTATTTTATGGAATATTGTCAGATTTATATTTTTAACTAGCTGCTCTCCGCTGTTTCACCAGCGCGTTGTAGTACCTCCCTAGCATTATCATACAATAGAACTTGATCTCTTTAAGTATAACACTGTTTTAAACTATCACGGTTGTTCTCTAAAGTTATATGATTATTAACGGTATAACCAAGCCAAGGAAGAAACTGATAAAACCGAAGGTGGAACGACAGCCGACCTTTTTGCCATATGTTAAAGGAGTCACAGACAAAATAGGTCGAATTCTTGAAAAATATGCTATCAAGACCATATTTACTCCTCATCAGAAGATTGCGCAATGTCTGCGTTCCCCTAAGGACAAGATTCCTTTTCAGCATCCCGGGGTGTACAAAATTAACTGCAGCTGCGGAAGTTCGTACATAGGACAGACGAAGCGAACTGTTTCATGCCGCATCAAGGAACACATAAAGGCAGTAAAAAACAATGAAAGACACAAATCTGCCATAGCTGAGCATCTGCTGGACGCGGGTCCTAACCACTGGATTGAATTCCATAACCCTAAAATCTAGTCCACCGAACGCCATTACATACCAAGGCTAGTAAAGGAAACTATTGAGATCTCGAAATGCCAGAATTTCAATCGAGGTGATGGTTTTCAACTCGCCAGTGCGTGGAATCCAGTATTAGGTTGTTTTAAAAATAAAAGTCCGCGTTCAAAATGTGTTCAAAATACTATACGCAGTGATACAGTGAGTGTGTTTTGTCGGGACTTAGGATCGAGTTCGAGTTCCAGTGATAACCGTAGCAAAAGACTAAGAAAGAGGGTAGATCGTTATGTCTGCACCTAACTTTTAAACTTTTTGACCAACCACCCGCATTCTTCAGTCTTCCCGTGAACATGGTGCATGTAACTGCGCCGAAATATCGGGAGCTCATTCCACAACCTTACCACGGTAAATATCCCGTTAATAATCATATAACTCTTTAAGTATGTATGCAACAGATATATGCATCTCAGCAAACTAATACCCAAAATGCAAAAGTTGAACTGAAACAGCCGAATGGATTTGAGTGTAATTTGTTATGGATATAGTTTATATCCCAGATTAACACATAAGCTACTTTTAATCCCATGGAAAGGTTCCTGTGAGTGGTAAACTACACAAGTAATAGTGAGGAAAGCTTCAACTAATACTATAACCCTTAAATAAAATAAATAAATATATCAATAAACTAACCAGGAGTGTGGTCATCCAAATTTAAATCCATTGGATTTAAAAAACAAACAATAAACCTACTGAAATTTAACAGTAGAACATTGAAGAGAGAATAGGTCACATTCATATGATGCAATACTTAACACAAGAGTGAAAGCACACAGGAACTTACAGAAAATCTATTTGAAATCATTGTGTAACATTGATAAGACTGTTTACTTTTGTATCTCTACAGCAAAATTTCAATGGCTTTTCTACAATTTAGATACATCTAGGGGTATATCACATCTAGGACAAGTAATTTGTGAGTACAATCTTTTATTTATGTTTTACTAGCTATCCCACGGGAATATCTCCAAGATAGTACATAAGGTTGTAGTTCAAACAATTTACGAAAATGTATTCATATAGTAAGCATCAATGCATAACTCTTCGGCGGCCCAACTATGAGTTATCTGTGTCACAGTTGTCCTAGATACATGATAGTGTTGTACTGTTTCATGTGAACTACATGTTATGTTACACTAAAGTATGATGTTATTCATGCTAGGCCCACTAGTCTTAATTAAAATCTCAGCCAAATCAGTTCAGTATTTTTTGTGTTTTTGAACACATATCACATTAATATAACAATTAATGTAATATGTGTTAAAAAAATTAATATTGAACAGAGAAAAATTTTTAATGCATCACCTGTTCCAAAAATATACATTTTCATTAAATCAGAAAGCAAAATAGTCAGGAAATGTACCAGCATCCTCTGGAATGCCAGCCAGCAGCCCTGAACTGATGACTAATCAGAATGAGCTGGTATTATACACCTAAAGAATTAGAGTTATACAATTGAATTTTGGTGGTAAATTTAATAGCTAATTAGTAAGGGGTATTTTATCAATCCCAATATTATTTAAACAGTTTAAAATGCTGATAGGTATGTAAGTTTAAATATGTAGCAATGACCAAGTTTGAGTTCTAAGTCTAACCGAGTGCTGGTCTGATGAGTTTTTTAGACATTTACCTATGTATTACAATACATTTTAAAGCAAAATAATTAATCCACTTTAAATATTAGGTACTCACATTGGCATAGGCTGTTGATGTGGGTTGTTGTAAGTGACAGCTTCATCATTGCTTTCAGCCCCTGATGATGAGGCTGTTGCATCAGAATCCAATGCATGTTTGACCATTGATAGGTGTGATCTTAGCGCCCCTGCTGTGTCCTCCAACCCTGCCAGGGTACCAGAAGATATGCCAACTGATGCAGATCGTGATGCATCCCCTCTTGACGATCCAGCATTGTAATACTTAGGGCCTACAGTATTCCGGGATGCGGCACTAGCTTGCAGGGCTGCTGTAGTCTCCAATCTCTTCAACAGAGCCTTCAGTCCCAAAGGCCTACCACCTCCATCTTTCCGTGCCCCACGAATACTTTTCTCAAATGCCTGAGCTACCTCCTCTGATATTCTTTTTCCTATTGCCCTTGCTTGCAATATGCGGAGTCTTCTAGTCAGAAAAGCACATCTACGCTCTATACGGACTTGTGTTTGTTTTATCTTATCTTCAGCAGAATCCCCTTCCGATGCATCAGGTTCAGGCAGATCAAGAGGGAATATTGCTTCAGGGTCGCCAGTCGAAAGCGGATCCCCAGTGTTTTCGAGGTTTTTGATCGCCTGGAACAGATCATTGTTGGACATTTGTGTCAGGTCTCCGAAAATCATGTCCAAGCCGGGCGTCTCTTTCGCGTGCCCGGGCTGCTCCTGGACACCCATGGCATTGTTCTCCATATGATTTGCGAGGTTATCGACGGGGGCGAGAATTTGTCGACGGGTTTGTTTGTCACCGTCGGACGTGATGGGATCACAGTCAGGCGGCTCTCGGGGTGCGAGTGTCAGCGCCGGGGCCATTACACGAGTCTTGAGCCCCGATGCCCGCCGCCCTGCGGCTCATCCAATCCTCCCGTTCCCGCGCATCTCCCACCTTATGTAACACTATCACTGGCACGAGTTCACTACACTTAAACACCACTGCACAGTACGACACAAGCTTGTTCGTAAATCAATCACCCGCCGGTTCCATCGCGACCAAAGACGGGCGGTAGCCCGCGGCCGAATCGGCGCGCTCCTGAAAAACAATGTTCAAGAAGGTTACGAGCCGGTTTTTGTTTATTTCAACGCCACAATAAAATGCTTAACATTTTTCCTTTCGTAAATGAATAACAATCATCACACACAGCAATAAAATTGTAAATTTGACCCACGTGATAACAAAAAAGTACGCTAGCGGTCGCAGTAGCTTGTTTTACCAAGGTATGAAACAGGAAATGATACACTTCTGAAACGATTTAGCACGAATTAGATGTTATTTGTCAAAGGTTTTTTTATAATACTAGAATTACCGAGTACGCACTGTTTGTCAATGTAACCACAATAAAGATTTCTTGAGTTTTAATGGCGGAATTAGGCCAAAAACACAATTGAAATGAATTGGGTTGGGTAGGTCTACTAGCATCGCACGCATCTAGTGATGAAACATTTTTGACGCACACAGAAAGCATAGATGACTACGGGAAAAGAGAGGGACAGCATGAATGTCCTTCAAAATGCCGTCATACAGTACGGCGCGGGAAATTTTAAAAAATGTCTTATTTTATTTATTACAACTCACACATGTGAGATTATTTACTGCAGTAATAATAACTATCTCTATGAACTAAAACTTCGAAAAACAAAAAAGCTAAGGCGAATAATATAATAACAAAACGACCTACTACCTATAGCATATAAGTGAAAGCAACCAAATTTTAGATATTAAAAGCATTTCGACGGCAACTGAAAGTTATTCATTAATTCAAAATGCTTTTTATACTTAGGGTATTTGATAGTATATCGCAGTAAAATCTAATCGCGAGGAAAACATTATTAAAAAATAGTAAAACGCTTCCGCCACATAGTTATTGAGTAGTAAATGTTCCAGGACGGGTGACAAATACTCCGATTTTTAACATGCAGGTAACATTGCATATTGCGCAACAAATTCGCTAACTCGATTTAAATTCACTAAAACATTCAAGCAATCTTAGAAAAAAAAATTAAAATAATATTTTCGAATGAAAATATAAAAACTGATAGGTACATACTAAAACGAATTATTTATTACCTAACAATAGGTACGAAATTCGTGGCCGCGCAGGTTGCAGAGCGCACATTTACGTTCCGTTTCACTTAAGTTTTGAAGTATTTGAATTTAAACCACAGAAAATCAAATTTTATCTTATTATTTGTATTTTGTAATATCAATGAAACTAAATAATTATCTATATTTAGTAAATGTAAACCAAATACGTAATAATTATATATGTCATTTAATTTTACTGGCAACATCCACGCACATATTGTTTTTTCCTGCTTCTGTGCAAAATATTATCAAAACTGTTAAATAATCTGTGTTTCATTCGAGTTACTTCATAGTAACTTTTACCTTAATCTGTGATATGAAATTAATTTAATGGACATATTGGTATTTCTGACTAATCTTCAATAAGGTAAATTTGTGATGCATGATTGTGTGATTGTGAATCAATCATATTCAGATTGTACTACAAAGGAAGGTCTATTTATTAAATTCATTGCCAATTTGCAAAAATAAATAATTACATAGATTTATTCCTCAACCGGCCTCAGCCAGTGTATTTTTACAAATATTAACCATTACCTATTAGAAACTTAGAAGATCTACTATATAGCTATTGTGAATACCTACACTTATTACTTAGTCCCATATGTTTTACTAAAGTTTTTATTTAGGGAAATTTATACAACTTTTACCGACATTGATCAGGCCGAGCAATACATATTATATGATTTCAAATAGGATAAGTATCTTAAAAATAACTAACTGTGGGTTCTAAATGTTGAAATAGATTAATTTACCTTGCATATTACACCTATACTACATTATTTGGCAAGATGAAATTGTCTTCAATCGGGATTACCTCATATTATGATGTACTTACTTTAATTTTTTAAGAGAATAAGAATAAGAATCTATTTAGATATAATCACTTTGTACATTTTAAATATTTATATGTATTACTTGAGTCATATAATTTACATTCATTCATGGTTCAATATTTTATCCTCCGCTGAAAATTTAGCGAGGAGTTTTCGCAGAAATTAGATAGGTACCTAATGATTTTCAAATTCTAGAAGGAATTTACTACTAGGTATTATTCCAGCTGAATTTGTAGTAATGACAGGTCTTAAGTAGGTACTACTTTTTTTCAATAGTTATTGTTATTTACATTATGTTATATTTATATTCCCAGTCTTCAAGTTTTCTCTTTATATTGGTATAAGGTTCTTACTTACCTATTTCCCAGATTTTTTATTAAAGTAGGTACGTAGGTATATGTTACCTACTTAATATGATTTGTTGCATGTGACTAACAATTTGCCATAAAAAATAGCTAAATAAGTACCTATACCTTTCAGAAGTAACAACCAGTTTATTTGTGTCATTTTTTCAAAACTAATCAAGAGAGTAGTAACTAGAACTATAGTGCTCCTAAAATAGAGATTCATAATTTACTTACTCCAAGGAAATCATTTATAGGTACTTTAATACCTACTAAGTATTTTCACTTCATTAATAAGTCTACACACCTTTAATATGTACCTACATTACCAAACCAAGAAAATATATTAAATAACCCAATCATTATGCATTTCGGAAAATAGTGCTTAATTTCAAGCTGAAATAATTATAAACAAATGTTATATGCCTGTAACAGGTACCTATGATGAGAAAAACAATATACAAACAATACCTTAGCATACAGAAAAAACATTCGAAAAATCTTACCTCTCTAACATTTTTGTCCAAAGATGAGTATTCCTCTTTCCAACAATCACCAAGCAAATGTCGTTGTCTATTTAACATTTTGCACAGCACCTCCATTCTAAAATAGAAATTAACACGGGAATGCTTCAATATGATTATTGTACAACAGTTGAATGGTACTGACTGATCCTAGTTCCTTTCCTACTGTAGAAATCTCAAATCACTAAAATGACAGTACTGTATCTTGACACTAAAGTTAAAAAATGTCAGTACTAAAATGTCATGAGAAAACAACAAACTTTATTTTGAAAGATACCTACTGTAACTTGTATGGTAAGCAAAGTACTTTGCATGTAGATTATATAATTAGATCTATAATATTAAGAACTTAGGTACTGTTTTAATAAATTTAATACAAATGAGTACATTACATTGTTACAATAGATACAGGACAAAATAGCATATTCCATTGCACTACATACCTACAGTACTATAGGTAGGTACTAATTGTAATATACAAAACAACATTGAAGTTAGGTAAGTAGTAAGTTGTAGTAGATAGGTCCTTGCTTTGGGTCCTTGTCTATCTCAAAAGTAGGCTTTTATTTAGGTTACTACAAAACTGTAATGGTAATGGAAGCTTCACCCATAGGAGAAACAAACTATGTTTCAGTGGATGTCTCACTCTACTCATACACATACCTACCTACTTACTTAATTTTAATCTATACAGATAAATAAAATTGAAGTGTCTGTTTTTAATTCCAAATTAACAGCGTTTCACTACTATGCTTATGAAAGAATAAGTACCTATACCTGCGGTACCTACTTACTAACATAATAAAAAAAATTTTTAAACTTTGTCTGTCATTCTGACTGGCTGTTTGTTCCGGCTAATCTCTGAAATGGCTGGACCGATTTTAACGGAACTTTCACTGCCAGATAGCTAAAGTTATAAGGAGTAACTTAAGCTTAATTTGTTTAAAAAAACTGTCTCTGTCTGTTGCTTTATCACGGCTAAACGGATCGTAATCAAATTTGGCATTTGCATTGATACTGCGGTAATATGGTATAAGTAATCAATAAAATTCAAAATAAAAAAAAGGACATTACAAAGTAGGTAACATGTATATTAAAAAAAACTTAAGGCACACGTAGATATATATATTATCAACTATACCTATTGATAGGTTGCAAGAATAAATTGTTACAAACAAGGAAAGGAATATTCCTACTTTTTAGTTTTTACATATACTTAATTGAGAATCGATTTGAATTCATATATAAGAAAAACATATGAAAATTTGTTTATTTCTTACAGTTACTATCAAATCCTTAAACTTTTTACATGTACTGGTGGTTGAAATATGGTAGAGAATAAAGTGAAAAATATCTCAAAATAGTTCCGTGTCCGGCTTCAACATATCAAGATATCTGAAATCATAAGATTCAAGGAGCTCAGAATTTGAGTGTTTAATGTCCTTAATCCTCCCAAATGGATGTCATAAAAGTAAAAAGAGATAGAATGGCAATAGGTGTACAGACATGAGACGGTTCCTTTGATCATGATCATGAGACTCGACTCAGAATCCACAATGTGTGAACTACATTAAGTATTATTAGGAACACGGCTACTATTGAAAGTGGATTTATTATGTTAGAGAATTTAACTAAAGTGAAATAATACAAAGATTATAGTCAGAAAATTTGGAATTTCACTTATCATGATTATGAGACTCGACTCAGAATCCACAATGTGTGAAGTACATTAAGTATTATTAGGAACAAGGCTACTATTGAAAGTGGATTTATTATGTTAGGAAATGTTATCTAAAGTGAAATAATACAAAGATTATAGTCAGAAAATTTGGAATTTCACTTATCATGATTATGAGACTCGACTCAGAATCCACAATGTGTGAAGTACATTAAGTATTATTAGGAACAAGGCTACTATTGAAAGTGGATTTATTATGTTAGGAAATGTTATCTAAAGTGTAGTAATACAAAGATAATAGAAAATTTCACTTGTTACCCGTACCAGCTCAGCCTAACAACTTCTAGTATGAAGCAAAGAAATTGCTGCAGTTTTTTAAACCTAAAGTATATTCAAGTAACTAAGGACAGTAATGACAGGCCTGACAGGAAATTTTGTAATCTAAAGTGATATAATACAAAGTTAATAGTCAAAGTTAAGAGAACTTGGAATTTCTCTTGTTACCCATACCAGCCCTACAACTTTACCAGCATGAAGCAATGCAGAGTGCACAGGTGCTGTAATTTTTTTAACATATAGTATATTCAAGTAACTAAGAACAGTAATGACAGCAAATGTAATCTAAAGTGAAATAATATAAAGTTAATAGAACTTTGGATTTCACTTGTTTCCCGTGCCAGCTCAGCCCCAAACTTTACCAGTATAAAGCAATGACATTTGCACAGCTACTACTGTAATTTTTTTTAAACGTAATGTATTTTCAAGTAACGAAGGACAGTTGCTTTCTCCAGGAGATATTATTATAGTGAAAAAAATGTAGTCAATGACAGGTATATATATATATATATTTAAATAATATATAGATATATATGGATATGTCAAGATAAATCACTTGTTATGCGCACTTGAGGCTTGAGTCGATTTACTTGCACTCGAGTGTATATTTGAATAGATAATGTACTACTGTTGGTGCTTTGATCCATTAGGGATCAAGTCTCTTAATCAGATCAACCACTACTAGTAAATCCTTTAGCGCAAGACTAGTTTGCCTTGGAAGCTTCCACTTCCAAGTACTGTGAAGGTTTGACATGACTGTGGCATGTGAACTTACTAGGAGAATAATATAAGCAATGTCTAGGGGTGATGAGCCCAGTATAATATTGCATGTATCTGAAGAAGGGGTTCATTTCAATGTAAAACTTTAGCTTAATACTCTTGGTGTCACTGCAACTATTATGGGAAGGAGTTTTTCTCATACTGTCCTTTATAATTAGTACTCACGGGATATACACAACGATAAGGCAGATTTTGGTAAGTCTACCTATGAACATGGTGCATGGTGGTTAAGTATTGTGTGAATTAGCAAGTTCTAAAAAATAAAAAAGTATGTGTATTATTTGCAGAGATTCCTTCCAATGTTTTATTTAATTATATATTTAATTTGGTGTCTGTAAAGTCATTCTTTGAAATCTTGAGTAGCAATCAACCTGTGTCATGATTGCTGGCTAGGAGATGAAAAGGAGCATCAGTTATTAATCTTGCCTATAACCACACTTGCTTTATTGTCATATGTAATTCAATATTATTACTATGACCCAGACTCAATAAAAATGTAATTGTTATATTGACAATCGACTGGTGAGGGGTTATATGACTATCAATACAATTAGTAACAAAATTCTCATAAATAGTATTTATTATGGTACCCATAGGACTTACCGCCCCGAAGATATCAATTACAAAACAACAATGTTGAGCAATAGACTTTATAATAACAATATTTACCAAACATAAAACTCCTTAATATCTAAAGATAAATTAAAGGTGATTTCTATCAATCTTGTTATATCAGTGGGCCTAGCACGAATAAATTTTATTCATGTGAAATGGAACAAATTGTCATTTATCTAGGGCAACTATGACACAGATAAGTCGTAGTTTGTCTGCCAAAGCGTGATGTGTTAACACTTCCAACACAAATAATTTTTCGCAAATTGTGCTACGGCGACAGGTCTTTTCACACAATTAACCAGAATTTTAGGCTTTGTTATATGTTCATTTTATTAAATTATTTCTGTCCTTAGATTTTGAATTCAAAATCTTAGATTTGATATATAGTATACTGTGTAGCCAAGTGTGAAACAGGAGTACAGCCACATATATTGGTTTGTGCTAGCACTGGAATGTTATATTGCTGTTTTAACAGTGATATATAATATATGTAGTAAGGCATTAACTATTTCCAATATCCCCTAACATATAGAAGAAATTATTATTTATGTATACCTATATACATTGTAATATTAAGTGGCCCATTGTACCTAGTCATAATTTATTAATAATCAGTTGTAATTTTTATTTAATTACAGATTTCTCCCTTATGTGTTATATCTAATCAGGGGCCTTCACTTTCAGATGATGTTTGGTGGTTAATTAATTATGTACTGTTAAATAATATTATTTCATGTTCATTATATGTAACTTTTAGCATTGTCATAATGTTTCTCACAATAGTAACGTCCACAACACACTTGATAATGTATATAGTGCAGACCATAATATTTATTAAAAAATTTGTAGCTATTTTCAAGCAATAGTAATTTTATATATTAAGTTCATTGGATTTTTTTACTTGAGCTACTAGCTAAGAGTTAAGTTAAATATGTAGAGAGATAGTAGTAGTACCTACCAAGTTGACTAGACTATTTTGCTTATGGTGCTTCTGCTTACTGCAATTCTGCCAATGTCCATTCAACAAGCTGTAGTAATAGTAGGT
Organism: Selenia dentaria; assembly: GCA_917880725.1. Classification (NCBI taxonomy): domain Eukaryota; kingdom Metazoa; phylum Arthropoda; class Insecta; order Lepidoptera; family Geometridae; genus Selenia; species Selenia dentaria. Next base: position 27,922,648 of record OU862893.1, read on the forward strand.
TATGTTAAAGCTTTAAAAATCTTCATGCCAAAACTAATTTATTTTTTAAGCTGTTTGAGTGCTGAGTGGAAAGAATACACATATACCTACCTACTTTCGCATGTAGTTAGAAATATTAAACTATGTACACTTAGATATACAAAACTCATACATGCAAACCTTGCAGATTTAGTTTTGTAAATAAATGTGTTGTGTGTTGATGTATATTACTAGTTTTGTAAATACCTACCTGAAGCAGATACTGAAAAGGACGAAAAGAAAAAATATAATTTAAATTTTGTCAGAAAAATAATAATAGGTACTTATGTATAAACTTCCTTCAAGTCCATATATTTCTAAGTAACGACCGAGGTCTACAAAGAAACGACAAAGATAAGAAAATTGCTAACATTATTTGTGGCGAACTGCATTACTACCAATTAGGTATTCAATAATGTTTTGTTAGTTGGATGGATAGCGAACCGGTTAAACTATGTAATACAATACAAATATTGAGGTAAACAGCGGTACCATATATTCTCTTTGGCGGTACTTCTGGAGGTCTAGTTTTTATACAAACAGCAAATTGTATAGATTTTCCCTGTGTTTTCAACAATAATTTCTTAAACTTCGGGATGCGTTTTTAAATTTAAAAATAGGTACTCTCATAGATAAATCAGACTATATCATAGATTAACAGACTATACAAAGAGAATACAATCAAAGACCTTATACTTAGTAACTAGACTGTGTACCAATAAATTTTGTTTAGCTAAATTGAGATCTATCAACTTTCGATTAGGCAGCTATTTCCTTAAAGGCGGGAGCTAGCTAAAAGCGGTCCTGGCGAGAGGGCTCCCGTTAGGAGTGTGTCCTTGTCTAACGACTTGCCAGTTTAACTAATCATCGGGTTAGGTACGAGTAGAAATGGTTGAAAATTGTATATTATGCTTTTTTTAATTTATGTACACGAATTATAAGGTTCATTTATTAATATGACTATTATTGGCATTATTGTTAGCTTCATTTATTTATATAATCGTTGTTAATATAATAATTATTAATATAACTGTTAATAATATGATTATTGTTTACGAAACTAAAACTTAAATGGCAGAATATTGTTTATACAGTCATGAGTACCCTTTGCTGACTTCCTACTTGTTTCCACCAATAGCAAAGCGACAGCCTCACTCCACTAATTTTAACAGCCAATTAGAGTGAGGGGCTTGGTAGGAGGTTAGACAACCTAGTCTGTTCGTAGCTGTCAACCAGTAAAGTAGTGTCAGTGTAAATCTTCGAATAAACCTACATAATTAACTAAAAGTTCCTCATACTTCTGGAACCCGTATAGAATGATTCATAAACTTTGAAACTGATTTAAATACTCTACAGTTTTTATAATTCATTCGTTAATTTGTTGTACTTTAAAATATAATTAGTTATTTTTTTAGTTTAGTTTTAATAAGTTGTAGTTTTAAGAGTATTAAAGTAATACTGAAATGTTTTGGCCTGGTAATACTAAATGCAAGATGGTGGTTTGTTGAATATACTTTAGGGTAACCATGAATATAGCTGATCTTTGAATGAACTGAAGACTTTTTGCAATTCCAAAGTATCCCCATAGTACGTAGGTAGTACTTCTGTCCGACTGTCTTAAATTGGAGATGTATCGGTCACCGTCAGAGTGTACAAAAACGGCAAACCCAAAACTTAGATTTTTTATTAGAAAAAATTCTGTCGTTTTATTGTGTCTTTCGACTTTCCACCGATGATATTTATTGTTATCAATTACATTCCTTGTATACCTATATATATCACTTCACTACATAGTATAAAACAAAGTCGCTGTCGCTGTCTGTCCGTCCTTATGTATGCTTAAATCTTCAAAACTACGCAACGGATTTTGAAGCGCTTTTTTTTAATAGATCAAGTGATTCAAGAGGAAGGTTTATATGTATGATACATGCATAATATTGTAGAGAAACACTGATGAATTTACAGGTTTCTAATGTGATGTCGTAAATAAACACATTTTTTTGCGCTTACATTGCAAACGCTGACTGAACCACACAACATAAATAAAAATAATGTACTACTGTATTGTACATCTTAAAAAGATCAACAAAAATTCCGCGATGGTCTATCTTTTAAGGATAACCCACAATCACAATTTTTTATCCTTCACATTTTACGGGAAAAAATGGCTTATTTAGGAAGTTATTTTAAGCAATACAGCATTAATCCTTATCCAATTAAGTACTTTAAATACATTGTCCATTCAATATAGATCAATATGGCCTTTTACAGCATGTAATTTAAATGAATATTTCCGAAGATTTTACAGATATAAAATGCAGAGACATAACATAGTGGTGCGGCGGTACCGGCCCGGCCGGCGGCGCGTGCCTATAAACCATCATTATTATCATCTATCACCACGCGGGTGAAACTGCCTATTATTCTTGGGCACATCATAGACAAAATAACAAGATCTCCGCCTACGCCAAGATCGTAATGATGAGACTTTCTATCAATAGAGTTATGTCAAAGATGTGTCAGTTTCTGATAGCTTATAGTGCGTTCGCATAGCCCCCGAAAATAACGCTAAAACCACTCACAAGGGCATTCAAATTGGGAATCTGTGGGTGAAAATGTCGTTTGGGGTTCTTTTTGTTCACCGTTCGCAAGATAAAAACGAGGTATTTATGCTATTTTGGACCCACGTCCGGAGCATGGTTGTTTGTGATCGTTTAATAACCATCTATTTGACAGCATAATCGTGCAATTTTAAGTCTTTTGCTCGGTTTAGCGTTTGAGTAAGGTGTGGGAAAAATGGCAAAAAAAAAGTTTTCAAGCTTTAGGAACGCTTTAACAAAGAAAGCCAAGAATAGCAACGCCACCAATCTCGCCCTCCTTGCTAAACGAACGCACCTCAAGTCAAAAGCACGCAATAATTTAGACAGCTCGATACACTAGACGTGCTCGGCGATAGAGTCGGCATGCTATCCGTCTGTTGTTCAGCCGACTGTAGCCGAACGATTCCGCCATCACCACGAAGGTGAAACATCAGCCTAATGGTCTTGAGTGAATCGCCACCAGTACTTATGTTATTTTAAAACACAATATTACAAATTCGCCTATATATCAGCGAAGGGCAGCGGTGTTTTCAACGCCTATGTTTCGCCATATAAATGTTTTTGGTCATGTGATCATCAGGGCGAGCCTATTGCCATTTACGAAGCACTGTTCCAGTCTCCGGGCAGTTATTGAAAATATCTTTCGTGCTCAGAAAAAACCCAATAACTGTCCAACCTGGGGATCGAACCCATGATCTCGATGTTCCAAAACGGCACTTCCACCACTACACTAAAACTAAGCGAGCGAAGCCGCTTGCGGGTCAGCTAGTTGTATATATTGTATTTCTTGTATAGTTGTATTTGTACCATGTTTGGTTGTTTGTTTTTACTTACAAAAAATTAGGTATGAATATGTAGAGTAGTTAGTTAGCATCAATGTATCAGGATACAATCGTTTTTACAAGCAATTTGTTCTGTATTCTGTTTGATCATGGTCACCACATTAGAAAGGGACATACTACCAACGGGAGCCCTCTCACGCGGACCAGTATTTTCGCCATAGTGCACAGTCTAGTTAGTAAGTGTAAGGACTTTGAATACAATAGAGAAGACTATATCTAAAACAAGGAATTTGTATACTACGTAACTGGAAGGTTCACTTGTGCAAAAATGCGGTCCGAAAGAGACCAAATATTAAGGACCGTGTCTCTTTCTAAAAGAGCGACCATAATGTATGAGATAAACAGGACAACTCGAAATCAAAATTGATTAATAAGATTTAAAAATACTGTAATACCCTATCACCATCACCTTAATAGGACACTGCCAAATTCATGTGGTCAACCTTGGTAAAATGTCAATTAGAACAAATCAGTTAAGTACAAAAATAATTTATTTCTGAACCAAACATATTCACTTACATAATCATATGTTACTAAATAATATAGTCTTGTGCAATTTCTGGCGTAATGTTGCACGAACTCCAATAATTTTTAAGGTCTTGTGTTTTCCATAAGTTGTCAATCTGAGATTTAAATATTTATTTATCAAACACTTTACAAGCGCTACGTCATGCCTATCTTCACATGTAATTGAATTGACAGGGTGTGGAGGGTCAATTAACTCATCCAATTTACTATAAAAATGTTGAACAACCAACATTGAAATTTTACTTTTCGTTGTATTGAGCATTGAATTTGAGACCATGCTAGTGAACACTTTTTCAGTGTAACATATAACATCAAAGACAAATTTGGAGACATGTTTTAGCCCTCCCCTGTCAATGAAGGAAGTAAAAGATGAATGTTTATTAATATCAACGGCATAGTCATGTTCTTTATTAATTAATTTGTTACTTAACAGAGCGGATATACAATATCTACATGACATTTTTTCTAGAAGTTTATTGACTATATATCCTGCTATATAGTACAGTACATTATTCTTGTATTCTGTCAATGAAGTTGCTTCCACAAGCTGAAGTAAGCATTCAATTTCATGTTCTTCATTATCATTTTGAACGGGTGTCGATATAGGGCTATCTATTATTGATCTTTCAGCATTTCTAAATTCTAATACTGGAGTAGTTTCGTAATCATCGCTGGTACAATTCGCATTGATGCTTGGAGTGACGCTATTGCGAAATAACAATTTCCGCAAGGCATATCTTACTTGCAATGCACTTGGATTATCGTTTTGTCCACCAGCTGCCCGTAAACAAGAGAAAAACATCTCTAAATGATCTTGTAAAGTTTTATATGTTAAAAAATATTTAACTACACCATTTTGCAGTAAATCCAAGGCTAAATTTGTAAAACTAATTGTATCAATTATGAAGCCTAGAGCAGGTGTTCGTCGCCTGTGTGTCAAGATACCTTCGCCATTTATTTTCAATTGGTCGAGATAAACTCTCGTTTCTTTTAAAATATTGGACCATGTATCGTGATTTTCTAATCTCATTGGAGATTTAAACCCTTTTCTGTAAGGATTTTTGCAGTTAAACAAGTCATAAACACGGTCTATTATTCTAATAAATTCTACAGTGGCTTCACTTCCTTTAAACGCACTATTGCCACTTAATCTCAAAAAATCTATTGCATCAGCAACAGATGAACTCAGTAGTTGTGCTGCTAATCTGACATTCATTTTTTTGTTATAGAAGGTGACGTGAGTGCTTGATAGTTTGTTAGCTAATTTTAAACCTTCTTCGTCCTGTAATCTATGAAGTTGTTTTATGTAATTAAAATCTATATCTCCCTTTTCTGATGTTAATTTGGTTTCCGCGAACACATTTCTGCAAAGTTTTAGCATGTGTGGCGGATCCATTATGCAATGAACTTCACAGTTTGTTTTTGGATGTGGAAAAGAAGTTTTCATATCTGGGTACGAGAAATTACATCCCAAAAGTTCGAAAGTTTTCAAATTGGTAACAGTTCCATCACAAGTTATGGATTTTACCGTAATGTTAATGCCACTTAATAGTCGTATGGCCGCTAGTATTAACTCCGTTTGTAGATCAGCTCCTATTTTGTTGGTTAAGAAATATGCAATCGGACATTTAAATTTTTCGGTGTAAGACACGATTTGAAATATTAAAACTTCCGTGGCCAAAGTTTCAGAATCATCAGTCATTATGCCACCATAATCAAGTTATCCCCAGTATTTGTCTGTTTTTAAGTCAAACCTTAATTCTGTCCGAATCGACATTGCATCAAAAATTAATGCCACATTCTTCAAACTGTCATTTTCAGCTGCTACTGTTTTTAAATAATCTAAAACTTCTGACATAAATCCAACGTTACAATTATGTGTCGATAGCAGTCTTCGAAGTGTCGATGGATGGGGCAGGTGTAAATAGTTTCTCAAAAACCGATATGCTTTTGCTGAATAAAAATAAACAGTGAGAGCAAATGATTTCACATCATCTGTATACCTCGCACCTTGGTCTGATTTTTTTATGTTAAATTGATCAAATATGTTTGAAAAATTTATGTTTATTACATTTTTCAGCTTTTCATAATTGTTACACTTTTTTTTTAGTAAGTCTAATACATGATTCAAATTTTCAATCTTTACATCTCTTCTTTTTAATTGTTGTTGCAATATTTTTACATTGCGGCGCAATTTAGTTTTCCTCGGTGTAGAAAATACTTGGGTTTGGGTGCTTATTTCTGTCTGCAATTTAATTTTCTTAGGCGCTGGTTCCCCGGAAGTCCCGGGCTCTGTATGTTCTGGTGCAATCAGCGTAATTGCACTAAGAAGATGAATTTGTTTTCTATCTTCAGATAACTGAAAATAAAATTGTGGATGTTAGGTTAAAACTACGACTTAATGGTTGCAAGAAATTAAAACACATTATATACAGGGCATTCGGCACAACATTGTGTCTTAGAACGGACTGTGTTTAACACACTTTTCACAATAATCTAGCTCCAAGTGTACGTTAAATGTGGGCAAAAATGACGCACTACATTTGCTCTAACGTGGAAACTATACGTCCAATATATGCTTAACAACAAATACCAAAAACTAAAAAAAAATTAAAGGGGGCTCCCATACAAGATATTTTATTTTCTGCTTTTTTTCGCTTGATATTATCACGGTGATAGGTAGAGGCTTGAAATATTCCTAAAATATAACTGTAATTCACAAAAATAAGTAATGAAAATAAAATAAACATTTATGAGGGGCTTCCATACGGTTCGGAACCCTTCGTGAGCGAGTTCGAAATGCACTTGACCGATTATTTTTGACGTGATAACGTCTCAAGTAAACATACCTACTATCGAATTGATATTATCCTTTTTTAAATTACGAACCAAATTCTATTACTTAAATTACATTACCTTTGGTAAGATTGAAGGAATTGCTTCTGGATTTAGCCTCTTTTTAGCATCCGTTTTAAAGTCTTTGTCAGTGAAATGTAGGCTGCATACAACAGAGTACTTAGACAAGCTTCCAGAAGAGAGATGATTTCGTAAAGCTTCCATCCATTTATTTTTCATATCTTCGTTAACAGGTAATCTGTAACATTATTTTACAAACAGGGTAGAAAATAAGTTTTCGGAACGTAATATGAACGCACAGTACGAACGTCACTAAATATAGGCCGAATCACTTGGCGGCTGTAAAGTTAGCTACAAGCTGCGCAAAATCCAATCCTGACTGTAGCTCGTATAAAAGCTGTGCGTTGATTGAGTTTCAAGCAGCCAACTTCACAACTGCAAAGTTGTGTGACTCGACCTATACATAGTGAATATCCTGTAGATAAAAATTAAATGGTCACACTACTGACCCATACCGATATTTTTCTTACCTATGAAAGGATAATCCACATCCTGGGTACGATTCTTTCTTACATCTACTCACGACACAAGTTTGGACCATTTTAGCATAAAAAAAGCACTAAAACAATTGATTCAATAACAAATCACAATATTATAATAATAACGCCAATATCAACGAGAAACAATTCGCCATGTTGTTTTCTTAGATTGCAACGAGTTACCAGCATATTGACACCACATTAATCCCACAATACTCCTATCTTTCAATAACTTTCTATTGGAATGAAGGTGCATTTTTGTATTTAGTGAGAAATTAAAGTTTAAATAATTTATTTATATACAAAATGATACTTGTTACTTTACATTGAAATTACGTTACTCCCAATGTTCCTGTCGTTTCTACCATACCAACTTTTATTATGTACTAGTAACTGTGTGAAAGGGACAAAGCGACGTAAAAATAAGTCCTTTACTCGACCGTTTTTCCTTTTTACTACATTGAACGTCAAAAAGAACGTTATTGCGTTGGTATAAGGTTCTAGTTTCTTTAAATATAAAACATGGAGATACGTCGAGTGAACCTTCCAGTTACGTAGTATACAAATTCCTTGATCTAAAATACTCTTCAGCTCTTCACAAACAATATAGGGATGTGATGTTTGTTTTTGTTATGGCAAACGTTTAGAACATTATTGCCAGAGTCACGTGAAAAGAGTTATTGAAAAAAAAACGATTTTTGGAATTAGGGCAATCTGAAACAAAGGAAAATATCTTTATAAAACTACATTCTACTTCTACTTACTTATACATACATCTACAGGGTACCTACCTATTATATTCTTACTTACAGGTGTTTTGTTGAAGTGGGATGAATTAAACTAACGTTTAAGCAATATACAAACTAAAGTTTTAAGTTATTTAAATGTATGAAAGATGCTATTATGTTAACTGAGGTGGGGTTGCTGTCACACAAAAGGTTATCTATATGTACAGGTAGTGAAAATTTATGATCAACAAGAGATATAGTGCACAATGGTCAAATTTGAACAAGAAAAAAAAATATGGTTGAGGTCGCCTTCATCCATTCCACATTCACATATTGATATATCTTTAATTCTCAGTTTTTTTAGATGGACATCAAAACAGCAGTGGCCAAATCTCATTCTAGATATTATTGAGCTAGTTCTCCTATCACATTTATATTAAAAAAACCAAGGCTTACTATTTATATCGCGTTGATATTTAGCAACGTTAGTACCAGTTCTTTTATTAGAAATCAACCACCTTTTTGACCATCTAGGTTGTAGGTAGTGATTAGGGATAAGTAGTAGGTCTTGCGGGTAATTGTGAAAAGGGACATTATCACCACAAATAATTGATTCCTTCATAATTTCATCTGCTTTTTCATTACCTAAAATATTACTGTGGCTGGGGATGCATGTTAAATGGACGGTATAACCTAGAGATGAACATTTTAGCAATAAATTTTTAGTTTAAAATATAATCCAGTTTCTTGAACCATGAATAAATTGATTAGCTTGGAAAGAATGAAGAGCGCTCAAGGAGTCTGAGAAAATAACAGATTTATCTAATTTAAAAAGAAGTATGTCGTTAACAGCCTCCGTGATCCCTCTACATTCACCAGTAAGAGGGGGGGGGGGGGGGCACTTTATTTTCTGAATAATGTTATAATTTTGGTGGAACAGACCAACACCAACACAACCTTCTTGATTTTGTTTAGAAGCATCTGTAAAAATGTAGTGCCAACCACGCCAAATATCATCTTGAATACACAAAAAACGTTTATTAGCAGAAGGTCTCCTTTAGCTAAATCTAGGTTAAGATGTAGAGTGGGTTCGAACAGGACAGTTTTAAAACCAAACTCAAATAAGGGGATTTTAGGGTTTCTAAGAGTTGGGAACCTAAAGTTTATTATTATTGTGTAGCTAGATAAGACAAGGGAACTTTTTTTGTTTCCAATAGAGCAATGATAAATAACTGAACAACAATTGTAATTTTGGAAAAATAGGATGCGTAGAGAACTGAAATAGTCTGAACAAAAACATATCTGAAAGGTACTGTCGTCTTAAATCTAGAGCAGGGTCGACACACTCCACTTGCGTGGCGTTTTTATTTGTTTAGAAATTTGTTAAGAATTTAGGGCCTTTTTATTAGCTGGATCTAAGAGGAACGAAGCATAATCCATTACACTACGAATTATAGCATTATATAGAAGCTTTAAGTAAAAAGGGTGAGCACCGACCAAACGCCAGCTAAGCATCTTAGTATGTTCAGGTTTTTTTCACATTTTATTGAGATATAATTTAAGTGGGACGAAAAGTTTAGTTTGCTGTCTATAATTAAACCTAAAATCTTTTTCTCATTTTCTACGGGAATTCTTGTGTTATTATGCAGAATATTAAGTCTAGGTTTTAAACATTTTCTGGTAAATACGACAATAGAGCTTTTTGCTGGGGCTATATCTAAACCATTACTATTTAGCCTCATGCTTAACGAAGTGAGAGCCTGAGATAAATTCTGCGCAGATTTTTCTATGTCACTATGAAACACACATCATCAGCATACTGCAAATATACGACAATAGGGCAGAACAGGTTAGCTTAAGTCATAAGTGTAAATATTAAATAGAAGACGACTTAATACAGATCCTTGTGGCAGACCTTTGTTTAAAAATCTACTTGATTTAATTTCACCGTCAACTCTGAGTTGGACTGAGCGGTCCGTAAAAAGATTAATAACGAAATTAATGATCTTTACCGGAATATTCATGTTTTCCATTTTATATTTAAGGATGGAAAGGACTACGTTATTGTAAACTGAGCAGATATTCAGAAATGCAGCAACAACAGACTCATTTCTTGAAAAAGAAAGCCTGGTATCAGTAACTAGCATTGACATTGATAAAGAATGTAGAGAACTTTTACCTTCACGAAATCCATATTGTGAGTTAGGCAAAAGATTTCTGTTTTCAATAAACCATTCAAGACGATTTTTAATGAGGTGCTCTGCAATCTTAGTCAATACAGAAGACATGGCTATAGGACGATAATTTATATGACTTTCTGGATCTTTACCAGGTTTTAAGACTGGTATGATAGTTTGGGTTTTCAAAGGGGCTGGAACAATACCCATATCTATCATCAAGTAAATCATGTCAAGATAATAACTTAAGGTGGTAGATCCAGAGTTTACTAAAAAAATAATAAGGGAGTCCATCAGGACCAGGGGATGAATGTTTCAAGGAAGACAGAACATAATGTAATTCCTTTAAAGAGAAATAAGAATAATTTATTGATTCAGGCGTTACTTTGCGGAAATCCATTATCAAAAAAACGATATTAAAAAATATTTAGTGACACTTCCGCTGAAAAGAAAACAATGATTTTGGCCTATTTGGGGGGCGTGCACCACCCTCCCTCCCGCATAAAATGCTAATAGGAAGAATACAAATAAAAAACACAAGAAACCCCAAATAAACCAAAACCGATTCGACACGTGTTTCGCCTCTACACGAGGCATCCTCAGGAGATGTTGACTCGTCGAGCGCTAGACCGACAGTGAGAGAACAACGCAAAATCGCCCGCTTATATAGCAAGCAGACTCCGCCACCTTGTGACTCACTGCACGCGCGCCGGCCGCTGCTATATTGTTGTTGGTGACGTATTTTGGGAAAATATACGCAATATTGGAGATGAAACCATGTTGGTTTGGTCATTCAATAGTGTAAGATTATTATTATTATGTTTTATAATCTCTAATTGTTCCAACACACTTAACCGAAAGCTTTTTTCACAAACATGTAAAATCTTAAAAGTGTTGTTGTTGCGCAACGAATGACCGGTATCGAGTAGATGTTTAGCGAAATGAGACTGGTCAGGGTGGTCATTCCTGTAAGCTGAAACATGTTCTTTAAATCTAATATCAAAATTACGGCCTGTCTGACCCACATAAACACCGTTACAATCGTCACAGACCAGTTTATAAACACCCGACTTTTTTCCATCCTCAAGGATGGAAAAAAGTCGGGTGTTTATAAACATCTACTCGATACCGGTCATTCGTTGCGCAACAACAACACTTTTAAGATTTTACATGTTTGTGAAAAAAGCTTTCGGTTAAGTGTGTTGGAACAATTAGAGATTATAAAACATAATAATAATAATCTTACACTATTGAATGACCAAACCAACATGGTTTCATCTCCATTATTGCGTACATAGTCACAAGGTGGCGGAGTCTGCTTGATATATAAGCGGGCGATTTTGCGTTGTTCTCTCACTGTCGGTCTAGCGCTCGACGAGTCAACATCTCCTGAGGATGCCTCGTGTAGAGGCGAAACACGTGTCGAATCGGTTTTGGTTTATTTGGGGTTTCTTGTGTTTTTTATTTTGTATTCTTCCTATTAGCATTTTATGCGGGAGGGAGGGTGGTGCACGCCCCCCAAATAGGCCAAAATCATTGTTTTTTTTTCAGCGGAAGTGTCTGTTCACGCGAAAGCGTGACGTAACCTCAAGGCGCGGACCCGCGCCCCCGCGTTCCCCCGCCGCTGTCCTGCAGCTGTCAGGCGACAAGCAAGCAGCGAAAGGAAGCGGAAACAGTCACCTTTTCGGCGCCGTCGCGTCCGCACGGCGTAATCGGGAACCGCCAATATCAGCCCCGCGTTTACGCGTCAGCTCAAAAGTCACCTTTTTGTACTCGCGACCGGCGGACGTGTACCGCCGCGCAGCAACCGCATGGCACCGCCATTTTATATCAGCACGAGTCACCGCGAATGACTTCGCCGCGAGTGACCTTCAGGGTGTGTTCGGCCCAACCAGACACTACTCCTAAATCAGCACGTGTGTACACACGCATTCAGCCCGCCGCGTAAACCAGTGCACAACCCAAAGGGACAATACAAACATTAGAACCAAGTGACAATAGTTCTTCAGCTCATTCTGCACGCCGTCGACAGCAGGACGCCTCCACGAGGACCCACGGTCACCAGCACTCATCAGACACAGAGCTCACCTCCGCAGGTATTTACCATCCCAATTATTCCTTACCTATTCTCTGGTTGCAGGAAACTGCTCAACCGCATCTACCCCCCCCCCTATCATCGAGCGTATAGCTAGCAGGAAACTGCGAAACTATAATTTCCTCCGAGCCGGATTTATCCGGTTATCCGGATATAACCGGGTACCCGGATAAACCACATTTCCCACGAGCGCGGATATCCGGCAACATAATCTCTTTCGCTGCCGGATAAACCAATGCTATCACCCCCTATCCCTTAAATACAGTCCATTAAATCAGCCCACAATAAACTCAATTTAATTCCCAAATAACGGATATCAATCCCTATCAGACCTATTTAATTTACAAACTACTTCTTATAGATATTGATTTAATGTAAATCCCCTTACGTCATACAAATCAATCCGAAGCTTCTAGACGAGTGAACCGGCAGTGCGATTTGCCAAGCCAAACTAACCCGACTAGCGATTCGAAGCTTCTAGCAAAAAAATTCCACTCGTTAGGAACAAACATATTGCCAAGCGAAACTGACCCTTGTTACTAATTGGAACGACTGCCGATACGATTGTTCACTAATTGTTTGCAAGAAAGGTTCGTAATTAAAATTCTTAAGGCTAAGTACCTACCTACGCCAGGTGCTTTGTTGATTTTAATTATAAAATTATACTAAGTACTGTTAGACGGGTTTGCTTGTGTTCTTGAGATTAAATAATCATAATTCGTCCATAGTCGAACGTCTGGAATTCAGCCCAATTTATTTTATTTCAAGAACTATATCCTTACCTAATAGAGATCCGCACACCATTTTGGAGTTCCGTGAAAATTATTACGTAATTAGCTGTTGTGATTCAACACTCATAAATCATTTAGACATGCTACTTAATTAGGTTACATATGTTATTTATAATTGGGTTAACTACTTATATGTAAATTAGGGTTCCGCGCAGTTATTAAATATTTAGTACCGAACGAACTTACAGGTTTCAATTAATAAAGTAATTAAACCATCAGCTCACATAAGGTTTCGTACACACGTTATTAATTTAGGCGTTATTATAACCGACTTCCGAAAAAGGAGGTGCGGAATTTCACCTACGATTAAATACTTTAATATTTTTATTTCCTTTTAATTTTGCTTGCGTCCTTGTGCCTGACTTCGCCTACGACGATTAACGATGCCTTCTGAATCACAGGTAGCAAGATTTAGACAGTTACAAATCGCTATTATTAAGCTTAATTTGGAAGCGTTATCATTGAGGTCTAGCAAACCTAGGCGCTATAGCCCTGGATTCGCTGCCAGAGCCGCAGGCGTAAAATTGATCCGCGATAGATTTGACGCGGCATATTATATAATTTTAGACTCCGTAGGTTTATCAGACGACGAGGAGGAATTCTACAACGAGCAGTATGGAAGGACAATAGACGCCTATTACGTGATTCTCGTTGTAGTATTAGAACAAAAAACATGGTCATTAGCTACCAATGACGATGTAATAACCGCGCCAATACCCGCGCGCCCCTCGAAGTCAACTCAGCAGGCATCGAACCTGCAGCCTCAGGGCTGTGCGCAGGATTCGAACCTGCACCCTCTCAGCTCAGCGCCTATACCCGCGCGCTTTTCAATATCAGCTCAGCAGGTATCGAACCTGCGGCCTCAGTGCTGTACGCAGGATTCGAACCCGCACACTCTCAGCTCAGCGCCTATACCCGCGCGCTTCTCAATATCTGCTCAGCAGGTATCGAACCTGCAGCCTCTGTGCTATACGCAGGTTTCGAACCTGCACCCAATCAGCTCCGCGCCTATACCCGCGCGCTCCTCATCATCAGCTCAGCAGGTATCGAACCTGCAGCTTCAGTGCTATGCGCAGGATTCGAACCTGCACCCTCTCAGCTCCGCGCCTATACCAGCGCGCTTATCGCCATCAGCTCAGCAGGTATCGAACCTGCAGCCACAGTGCTATAAGCAGGATTCGAACCTGCACCCCCTCAGCTCAGCGCCTATACCCGCGCGCTTCTCAATATCTGCTCAGCAGGTATCGAACCTGCAGCCTCTGTGCTATACGCAGGTTTCGAACCTGCACCCAATAACCTCCGCGTCTATACCAGCGCGCTTATCGCCATCAGCTCAGCAGGTATCGAACCTGCAGCCACAGTGCTATACGCAGGATTCGAACCTGCATCCCCTCAGCTCCGCGCCTATACCAGCGCGCTTATCCCCATCAGCTCAGCAGGTATCGAACCTGCAGCCTCTGTGCTGTACGCAGGTTTCGAACCTGCACCCAATCAGCTCCGCGACTATACGCGCGCGCTTCTCGTCATCTGCTCAGCAGGATTCGAACCTGCAACCTATCGGCTCCGCGACTATACCCGCGCGCTTCTCGTCCCCACTTCAGCAGGTTTCGAACCCACAACCTCCGCGCTATGCGCAGGGTTCGAACCCACGACCGTTCAGCTCCGCGCCAAGACCCAAACAGGTATCGAACCCGCAACCTCACTATGGTGACAACCATTGCTACCCATGTAGTAATGTAAAGGGTCACAAGCCTCGGGTATGTACACGATACTACGCACTACCAGTGCGCTTATTGCCGGTACAACAGCGCGAGGTACCACGGCGCCGTCCCTCACCTGATACGGGCCAGATGGTGTACTCCCGTCGTACTCCACCGCGCACTACCTCGCGTCCTTCACCGCCGCCTAGGCAATGACTAGGACGGCACATCCAACAAATACCGACTCAGCCCACAAAGAATCAGCACACACACACAACACGACGACAAACTGTCATCGCAAACACCTTAAGTCAGTTAGGTGCTGACATTCTGCACTCACCCTTGCGCCAGCAATTCTGGACGTTATCAGTATACAAATGTATACAATGTTTACGTTTCCGCGTCCAAACTAAGGCTCCGTACATGGCCGACTCACCCGCCGACCGCGTAAACGTTCAGCCCGTATTTAGCAAAGTCACGACGGACTTTACTGGACCATTTTTGATAAAATCCAGTACACTGAGAAACACCAAGCTATTAAAAGGCTACCTCTGTGTTGTAACATGCCTAGCCACGAAGGCGGTCCATCTCGAACCGGTATCTGAGTTATCCACGGAAGCGTTCCTTGCGGCATTACAGCGTTTTGTTTCTAGGCGCGGTGTACCGACGTTAATTAGATATAATTGCGGTACAATTTATGTAGGCGCTAGAAATGAACTTAGGGAAATACAAGACTTTCTTGCAACCAACAATAACAATATCGCACCTACACTTTCAGCTCTTTTAGCGCACATTGCAGCCAAGCTCAATGCACGCCCTCTCAACCCACTCTCTTTTGACCCCGCGGAATTTGAATTTCTCACCGCGGGTCATGTCCTTTTAAAACGTCAGCTCAATGCCCTACCTGAGTATTCGGTAGGAGGACGAGCCATTTCTGCACACAAAAAGGTTCAAGCTCGTCCTACCCTTATCCCAACACCTTTGGCGATCCTGGTCCAAACCCTACCTGCACACCATCCAAACCCGCTCCAAACGGACTCCCCGATCCAGCCCACCTCAAGTCGGGGAACTGGTACTGATAGTGGACGACCAGGTGCCGCCTCTACACTGGCGCATGAGCCACAAGACGAACCCATGAAGGGATGGCGTCACCCGAGTGGTGGAAATCAAGAACGACCACCTGACTGTCGATTGACCACCACACCACAGCTTTGCCGCGTGGGGAATATGTTCACGCGAAAGCGTGACGTAACCTCAAGGCGCGGACCCGCGCCCCCGCGTTCCCCCGCCGCTGTCCTGCAGCTGTCAGGCGACAAGCAAGCAGCGAAAGGAAGCGGAAACAGTCACCTTTTCGGCGCCGTCGCGTCCGCACGGCGTAATCGGGAACCGCCAATATCAGCCCCGCGTTTACGCGTCAGCTCAAAAGTCACCTTTTTGTACTCGCGACCGGCGGACGTGTACCGCCGCGCAGCAACCGCATGGCACCGCCATTTTATATCAGCACGAGTCACCGCGAATGACTTCGCCGCGAGTGACCTTCAGGGTGTGTTCGGCCCAACCAGACACTACTCCTAAATCAGCACGTGTGTACACACGCATTCAGCCCGCCGCGTAAACCAGTGCACAACCCAAAGGGACAATACAAACATTAGAACCAAGTGACAATAGTTCTTCAGCTCATTCTGCACGCCGTCGACAGCAGGACGCCTCCACGAGGACCCACGGTCACCAGCACTCATCAGACACAGAGCTCACCTCCGCAGGTATTTACCATCCCAATTATTCCTTACCTATTCTCTGGTTGCAGGAAACTGCTCAACCGCATCTACCCCCCCCCCCTATCATCGAGCGTATAGCTAGCAGGAAACTGCGAAACTAGTGTCACTAAATATTTTTTAATATCGTTTTTTTTTTTTTTAATAAGAATAACTTGCATCATGGGAAGAACTTAGAGTAACAGTATTCAGAAAATAAGGAACAAATAGAGGAGCTAAACTATCCATAAAATATTCAATCCAGTTTTTATCGCTAGGATATGGCGGACAAGGTTCTCTATAAGAACCACAGAATTTTCGGATAGATTTCCAAACAGGATGCACATTAGAAGAAATGGTTGAGCAGATTTTTTTCCAACCATCTGCTTTTTGAGTGAAGAATTTCTTTTGTATTGGACAGGATTGTAGTTAAGTTAACATAATTGTCAGATATCATGTCCTCAGAATAAATTTCTTCTGCACTCTTTCTATCCGCAACATCAACTGAACACTCATGATCCCACCATGGAGGTGATCTATGTTTTAGAACTTGTGCCTTAGCAGGAAATGATTGTTTGGCAGCAGAGTGAATACAAGATATAAATGAGATAACACAATAGTTCAATGAATGGGGAATAATGGGTGGAAGATCAGAACTCATTAGTTCTAGCAATGATGCAAATTTGGTCCATCCAATAGACTGAGTTTTATTGTTCAATCGAGGTCCCATTAAAAAAAACTATTGTCGACAAAGAATCGGCGTCCGCGTCGATTCAAACCGTGTATACTCATCCGTCTCTAACTATTTTGGGTATCAGGTCGTATGAATCAACTGATTGTGGTCCATTTATCGTTCACGTCACAAGTGTGGAGCCTGACCCAGCTGCAGGCACAACAATTCTTCCCATAATGTTCGGTCAATTTTTGTTTATTAACAAAATTGAAAATATTTGTCATGATGGAGTGAAGAAAGTTGGTAGGAACAAAATATCAATTCAATTTAAAACTGCAATGGGATCTAATAAGATCCTGGATAACCCAATGCTTAAAACGTATAAATATGAAGCCTTTATCCCTACATATAATGTTACTAAGATGGGAATAGTCCGTGGAGTCCCAGTTGATTGGTCTATGGAAGAGTTTATAGACTCTTTGCAGATGCCGGGTTTTTGCACTCAAATTCTAAAAGCGCGACGTCTTAATAAAAAAAACATGGTTGATGGCAACATTGTCTGGGAAACATCCCAGACTGTGGTTCTCACTTTCAGGGGTCAAGAGCTCCCTACTCGGGTATTTTCATATTACTCATCGCTACTTGTCGAAAACTACCAATTCCCCACTATACAGTGCATGAACTGTTGTCGATTTGGACACATTAAGACCCAGTGCTGTTCTCAGCCCCGTTGTTATAGATGTGCACAACCACACAGTGGAGATGGATGCAGTATCTCAGAAACTGAATCAACCTGCTTTTACTGCTCAGCTCATCACTTTACAACTAGCAAATCTTGCCCAGAACAAGATAGGCAAAAACTAATTAAAATGACCATGTCTCGGGATAGTATTTCTTACCATGAAGCTTCCTCCCAAGTACCAAAGGTTGGTAAATCTTTAAACCAAGTGGTGAAAGATTCGCCTATACCTGCCCCCCCACCCCGGGTAGTCCCTTCTCCAGTCCGCCCTAGCTCAACACAATCTTACAGAAAGACAGACATCCGTTCACCTCACCCACGGGCCCCCTCGCTAAGTCATATGACAAAGTAGCTCATGGAGCTATTATAGCTAATGAGGCATCAACTCTACCTAATGGGTATGCCTTACAAATGAATCAATCTGCTACTTCTCTATCTCAAGAAGAACCACAATTATAATCAGTATGATTTCTCAACATTCCATCAACTTACCGCCCAACGTTGCCCTAATGATCGCCCAACTATCATCCTTTATAGAACATAATAATTATGGACCAGTCTCCAATCCTACAGTGGAACTGCAAAAGTCTTCGTCCGAAGACTCATGAATTATATTATTTAATTAGAAAATATTCACCTATCCTGGTGGCCATCTCAGAGACTTGGTTAGTCCCCGGATCTCATTATCGAGTTTCGGGGTACTCCTGTCTAAGGGATGACCGCCAGGATGGCTATACTGGCTGTGCACTTCTTGTAAAGCATAACTTAACATACACGCAAATAGTTATCCCTGCTCACAGCCCACAAATAAATGCTGTGGCTGTTCGAGTGTATGGTATAACTTATATTAGTATATATATTCCCCATCCAAATTCATGTCTAATACCTGACATCCTTATGATTATATCTTCTATCCCTCCTTCTGTTATTTTAATGGGTGATTTTAATACTATGGTGGGTATTAAAATCATCCCACTTCCTGGGGTTCTTCTCAGTGTGACCTTTTTGGGTATTCATTGTTAGATACATTTGATGAAGCTAACCTTTGTGTTCTAAATGACGGATCCCCAACACGAAGGGTTCCTCCTACACAAAACCCAAAAAGCGCTGTTGACCTTACCGCATGCTCTCCATCCCTATCCCTTAGCATTTCGTGGGAGGTTCTACCCCTATCTTATGGTAGTGATCACTTCCCCATTTTAATAAATATGCCACAGAGAGCCCCCCCTGAAAGTTCTCCAAATCCTCTTCTTAGACATGTACTTTCTAAAGCAAACTGGGATTCATATTCTTCCTCTCTAGACAACAAACTCAATTCAATTCCCTATCCCAATGCTAATAATTCCCTGTCATGCTATACAACATTCGTTAACCATATTATCTCTTCCGCTAATGAACATATACCTTGTAAAAGAAGTTATAAAAATAGATCTTCTCCTCCTTGGTGGGATCCAGAATGTTCAAATATTGCCCAGCAACGCAATAATGCTGAACTAGATTACAATGAGTCGATGAACATGCATTATTACTGTTCACGCCAAAGCGTGACGTCACCTTAAGGCGCACCGCGCCCGCGTGCCCCACCGCCGCTTCGCCTGCAGCTGTCATAACTAGAAGAAGGCGGCTGCAAAAGGAAGCGGAAACAGTCACCTTTTTGTACTCGCGACCGGCGGACGTGTACCGCTGCGTTCCGCGCAGCAACCGCATGGCACCGCCATTTTATATCAGCACGAGTCACCGCGAATGACTTCGCCACGAGTGACCTTCAGGGTGTGTTCGGCCCGACCAGACACTACTCCTAAATCAGCACGTGTGTACACACGCAATCAGCCCGCCGCGTAAACCAGTGCACAACCCAAAGGGACAATACAGACATTAGAACCAAGTGACAATAGTTCTTCAGCTCATTCAGCACGCCGTCGACAGCAGCACGCCTCCAACGAGGACTTACGGTCACCAGCACCCACCAGACCACGAGCTCCTCGACAAAGGTATTTACCATCAATTATCCCTTACCTATTCTCTGGTTGCAGGAAACTGCTCAACCACACTTAACCCCCCCCCCTATCAACGAGCGTATAGCTAGCAGGAAACTGCGAAACTAATTACCATATTATATCAGAGGACTGCTGCAATGGCTAAGAAATTGCTCTCATCCAAAAAGAAAATGGGATGGATTAAATTTTGTGAAAGCTTGTCTCCCACCACTCCTCCTTCTTTGGTCTGGAAGCAGATTCGAAGATTTCGGGGATATTATAACTCAGCTAATAGAACATCTAATGATCCTTCTACTTGGTTGGAAGCCTTTGCTGATAAGCTTACTCCACCTTTTGTTCATATTGCCTTAACTTTAAATATCCCAAACAACATCTCCGCTTCAGGAACTATGGACTCTCCTTTTTCTTTTGATGAGCTGCAAATTGCGTTAAATGGTTTGGTTGATTCTTCCCCCGGCTTAGATGGAATCCCTTACTCTTTCATAACCCAATCAACAGATAAAACAAAACGTTTCTTTTTGTATTTAATTAATAATTTTTATGAAGAAGGTTGCATTCCAGAGTCTTGGGGCACCCAAGTCATTATTCCTTTACTTAAACCAGGCATGGACCCAACAGATCCTAACTCTCATCGTCCGATAGCCCTTTCATGTGTTTTAGCAAAGATAGCAGAAATCTTAATTAAAAACAGAGTAGAATGGCTTGTAGAGTCCAAAGGCCTTCTAGCTAAGACACAGTTTGGTTTCAGAAAAGGTATGAGTACCTTAGATAGCATTAGTATTTTGACAACAGAAATCCATCATTCTTTCAAAAAGAAAGAATATTTAATAGGTGTATTCCTGGACATTGAGTCTGCTTATGACAATGTGCTTCTCCCTATGCTCAGAACAAAGCTGTTACAGCTGAGCATTCCTATGAAGATAGCTCGCTTTATATGCTGTTTCTTAATACAAAGGTCAATCTTAATAAAAACTCAAAACTCATATTTCGGCCCCAGAATGCTTTGGAAGGGTCTCCCTCAGGGTTCAGTCCTTAGCCCACTCCTCTATAGCATCTACACTTGTGATCTTGAATCAGCCGTTAGTCCATTTTGTGATGTTCTCCAATATTCTGATGACCTAGCTCTGTTTACATCAGCAAAAACCATTTCGGAGGCACAGCATAATTTAAATTCTGCACTAGGCTACTTAAGCGAATGGCTCCTGGATCATGGACTATCAGTATCTGCCTCCAAAAGTAACTGCGTTGTGTTCACCAGAAAAAGACACATCCCCGATTTGGACATACGTTATGAAAATGTTTCCGTCCCACAACACAATGTGGTCAAATTTTTGGGAATTCGGCTAGATACGAGACTGACAGGAGTAGCACATTTCAATCATGTTGTGGCTAAATGTGAAAAAAACATTAACATTCTTCGTGCATTATCTGGCGTATGGTGGGGATCACATCCATTTAGCCAAAAGTTGTTGTATAACGCAATAATATGAAGCCATCTGGATTACGGTACATTTTTACTGGATCCAGGTAACAGAGCTGCCCTAGATAAATTGTCCAAAATTCAGTCCAAATGCCTTCGTATTATTCTGGGTGCAATGAAATCTTCGCCAATAAATGCAATGCAGGTAGAATGTGTCGACCCGCCTTTACATCTTCGTAGACAATTTCTTTTAGACAGGTTTGTCTCTAAGCTTATCCAAAACCCAGACCACACTCTTATACTCAAAATAAAAAAATTGCTTGAGTTTACTAAATCTTCTAACTATAGTCCTGAAGAAAAACTCCCATGTGTCGTTCGTAGTTACCTTAAATTCTCACAGTTACCTTGTCCTATAGTCCAACTAAGAACTAACCCACTTTTTTCAATAAGTTATGATGCTTTAATTTTCCAACCTACAATAATTCTGAATTTCGGTATTGATAAGGACTCTATAGAACCTTGTAATCTTTTTTATGAAATAATTGGCAAGAAATGGACAGACTGGCTTGCAATTTATACAGACGCTTCTAACCTTTCAAATGACAGTGAAGTGGGTGCTGCTGTTTGGATCCCAAAATACAGAATCATTCTAAGTAACAAATGCCCCTCATTATCCTCTGTATTTACTGGAGAAGCTGTTGCTATTCTCGAAGCCATTTTATATATCAGTTCCCATAAACCTAACAAAACAATAATTTTCACTGATTCCAAAAGTTGTCTACAGGCCCTCCTATCTAACCAATTTAAATCTAAATCTAGATTTCCTCTTATACTGAAAATTAAAGAAGCGCTTTACAAATGCTCCCAAGCCGATTTGAGAGTAGTTCTAGCATGGATTCCTGGACATGTTGGCATCCCAGGTAATGAAACAGCAGACTCATGTGCTAAACAGGCTGTTGCACATGGTGGCATGGACTATTACAAGGTTTACTCCTATGATCTCTCCTCTGTCTGTCGAGTTCAGATGCATAACTCCTGGCATTCCATATGGCGAAATTAAAAATCAAGAAAGGAAAATTTTATGGTAAAATACAGCCATCTATTCCCCCTAAACCTTGTTTTTTTAAATTCAAAAATATCAATAAGACAACTACTTCAACAATTTGTCGCCTGCGGTTGGGTCACGCATGCACTCCAGTTTTCTTGGCCAAAATTAGAATACGAGATCACTCACTTTGCGAATGCGGTCTTGATGAGGGTACACCGGAGTTGTTCGAGATTACGGTATTCTTTGTACGACAAGTTACCATCATTCATATCTCGCCCTGCTAATCTGAATTCTCTTCTATCACTCGTTTTTACCAAACACCTATATATTTTAAGTATGTTTATCATAATTAATAAAATTAAATTGTAGTTTATCATAATTGTACTGTTATTTAATATTAAATAGCTGCCTTATAGTTTCACCCGCATGGGATATATGATGAAAGTATCATATGTCTTTCCCTGAGATATGACAAATTGAAAAACGCAAAATTCATAAAAATTGAACTGCTACCTGCGCCCTGCGGTTTCACCCGCGTGGTGACGGATGACGATAATTATTAAAAGTATCCTTGGGAACAGTGCGATAGCTAGTGCCATGCGCTTCAGTCCCGCATTTTGAGATCTTTTTTGTGCAAGGATGGAACAAATAAATAGAGTTATTATAAAAGTTGATGGATGTTCAAATTATAGTCTTAACGGTGAGTTCTTGATTTTTAGGCTTAAAATACATGGAAATACCTACTTACTTCTCAGAATATTATCTGAGAGCTTTTATCGTACCACAGAACAGTTTGTAAGGTAAGCGCAGCGAGCCGAAAAAGCGAACATGAGTTTATGGCCTTGTAATATTTTTACAATTTATATTATTTATTGCTGTGTAAGCCTTGTGTTCAATAACCCTTAATTAGATATAATTTTCTAAATTTAACTTTATTTTTTACGAGATTCATAGTAGTATTTAGGCAAATTAACTTATGCAATAACGCATCATGCCAAACTGTATCAAATGCTTTTTCGATATCAAGTAGAAACATTCCAGTTGATACCTTAAGGTTAAGGTTATGTAACACAGTTTCTGCTACTCTTGCCAATTGTTGCACAGTAGAGTGACCTGCACGAAAGCCAAATTGTTCATCCAGTATCTTATTTGACGTAATACGTGTCAATCTCATGTAAATAAGTTTTTCAAATAATTTGCCTAGGCAAGGCAGAAGGCTAATAGGACGGTAGGAAGCAGGGTCACATGTATCTTGATTGTAAATGGCAATAACTTTTGCTGTTTTCCAGATTGAGGGAAAAAAGTTCAGAAGAAAACAAGAGTTGAATATTTTCTTTAATAACACGATGCATTTACGCGGAACATTTTTAATAAGTATGTTGGAGATATGATCAGGTCCAGGAGCTTTACGTATTTTAAGATTTTAGATATGTTTTACAGTTTCAGCTGGTCTTACTAGAGTCAAAGAGTGTGTCTCAAGAGGATGGTTGTTTAAAGCTGTTAACGAGTTCAATTTTCTTCTTTTCAAAATCAATTTTTTGTTTTTCATCACTAGCCCAAGTATGTGTCAGTAAGGTATTGTTTAAGAATGCATTTGCGAGTGCATTACATTTTTCCTGCTGGTTCAAAGATATGCAGCCATTATTTGTTTTGAGTGAAGGAATGGGAGAAGCAGTATTTGAACGCAAACCTTTAATTACACGCCACAAGTCAGAACAAGGACTGTCAACTTTCTTTAATTTAGAGTTCCATTGGTGATCATTAAATGTTGTTAATAAAAAAAATATTTGATGCTGAAGTTAGCGGCATTTTTGATTCAGCTCCCTACGTAAGAAAATATCAGTTTCTAAAGAAACATACCTGCGTAGTCTATTTTTCAGTTGAATGAGCCTCCTAAGACGTTGATGCAGGCATGCCGGCATGCCATGATTGTGGCGCGGCGGAAGACACGGCGCAGCACACCCTCGAGGTGTGTCCGTCGTGGTCCGAGCTGCGCCACAATTTGGTTGCCATAGTCGGGCCGGACCTCTCGCTCCCCAGCGTTGTCACTGCCATGCTGGAGGGCGAGGGGAACTGGGCAGCGGTCTCCTCCTTTTGTGAAGACGTGATGTCCCAAAAGGAGGCGGCAGAGCGCGCAAGGGAGGATGACCCCCTTGCAGCGCCACTGCGTAGACGAAGAAGGGGTGGAAGAAGGCGATTGAATGATAGTCGCCTTCTCCCCGGTGGTGAATAGCGAGGGATAGGCGCGGGGGTGCCTTCTCTCGCATTGCACTCATTCACCACCCCCGTCGGGCGGGAATGGCCAAGCACTCCTGGCCATTCCCGGGCTCCTCCTGGTGGGAGGGGCGTGCAGGCCCCGCTGTAAAAGCGGGCGGTCGTCGGTGGGGGACTGGACGTAAAGGCTCGGCCGACTCCCCAGTTCTCCTCCACACATACGAAGCCGGAGTGCCGCTGGGTCGTTTAGTGGGTATACTGGCACTTGCCGGGGAGTCCCACATACCCCCCTCATCCCCAACGGGGGGGGATGCGTAATGCATTTTTCCCAGCGGAAAAAAAAAAAAAAAAAAAAAAAAAGGCATGCATTCCAAGGCTTAACTGTAGAAGTTGGAAGAATCTCGAGCCTCGATCACTGTATTTTGGAATTTTGTGATAGCTGCATCAATGTCATCCGTACTTTGAAAAGCATGTGATGACAGAGATATGTTTTTATTTAGTAATTGACGGTACTGAACCCAGTCAGCTTTAGAAAAGTTAAATTTAATGGTAGGTCTTCTAGCAGGTTCAACATTAAAATTTGCAAATACGGGTAAGTGGTGTGAGGACAAGGCTGGAATTGTGAGTATATCATTTAATGTGTTAAAATTTTTGGTTAAGAGAAGATCAGGGGTACATGGCTTGAGTTCTGGGCGATAGTGAACCAGAGTTGAGTCTCGAGGGCCATAGATAACAAATTCACTAGTAAGCATATGCTCGTAAAGTTTTTACCATGTGGGTTTGGAGGCCCAGCAGACCAGCATGGGTGCTTTGCGTTTAGATCACCCAAAATCATAACTTGATTACCGACAGCTAGAACTGAGTCAAAGTCAGTTGTAAGAAGAGGTAAGTTAGGTGACTGATAGACGGAGAAGATAAGGATGTTACAAGTGGGTAGTTTTAGTGAGATACCTATTGCCTCAAGATGTGAAGTATAAGGTGATGGAATACCACTATGTGCTAGATCTGATCTGACAAGTATTGCCACAGCCTGACCAGTGCCACTACAGTACTTGTCCTTACGATAGCAGGAAATCCAGTGAGTGTAAGGTTTAAGCGATTGGTTAGTCGTGTTTCACATATTACGATAATGTCAATGTCAAGCTCACTTACAAGGTGTGAAAGCTCCTGTTGCTTACTGTGAACGCCATCAGCATTCCAATAAAGTACACATAGTCCATTTTTACTAAACATAGTGACCAAGATGTGTTAAAATTAATACAACTTTTTCCATAAAAGTTTTGCAATTTAGGAGTTCTTTTTTGATGGATGTGATGGTGCCGAGGATTTCCAGCATTTCAGCGGTAGCTAAATCATGTGTTTGCTATCTTCTGGTTATATGATGCATGAATAGAAATCGGTTCGGCTGTGTCCAATCCGGCATCAGTTGATGTATGGTTTTAATTCTCTGCTGATTTACCTTCAGGGTGTAAATCCATCTTAGAGTGTTCAGGTGGTCTAGGTCTAGATGATACTAGGCGACGAGTACTAGAGCTGGTTATTTCAGCCCAAGTTGTATTTTTTGGTATATTAACAGATGCGGGGACTGTTGCAGCCTTCGAAGTAATTGTCTCGCGCACTATTTGCCGCTTTGATTGCATGCGTTTCAAATATTTAACCCGTTCGGGGCATTGGGAGAAATTTGCAGGATGATCGTGGTTGCAGTTACAGCATCGAGCTGGCTTCAATATATCCTTTTTCTGACATTCCCATGTTGAATGCCCTTGTGCACATTTGAGGAATCTTGCAGGCCTGTTACAATTTCTCGATGCGTGACCAAAGCCTTGACATCTATAGCATTGTGTACCAGTTTTATTACCAGGCTTAAATCGCTCGACATCTACAATGCAGTTGGATATGTATTTAATTTGTTTGAATTTCGTCATATCGGTGCCGCTAGGCAATTGCACCAGTAGAGGAGGGCACTCTATAGGATACATCGTCTTTAATTCGGTGAATGTAGCTCCAGCAAAGCCTATCAGATCCAGTTCCGCTACTAAGCAGTCTTGCAAGAATCTTGGCATCCCTTTAATAACTGCTTTCGGAAGTCTTTCGTCCTTTCGTGAGAAGGTACTCGTATGAAAAGCAACATTTTCTTTGAGGAGACCATCTTTGATAAGTTGGTGACCTTTAGTCGAGTAGCACTGCACTTTGACTATTGCGTCCCATGTATTGCAGGATGAATCCTTTGTTGTATTTTTCAATTGCTTCCTTAATATACTGGTGACTCCAGTCACCCAGAAGCTCAACCAATATTGTCGGTATTTGGTTGATCAGCTTCTTCTTTGTAGCATTTCTAAAAGGCTCATTTACTGCATCATCGACGGTAAGACTGCTGAAACGGTTATTTGTCCTGACTTCTTTGTTCATAAGGGCATCTTTGGAACTTGCAAACTTTTTCGGCTGTTGCCACTGGTCAGTTGTTACGGATGCTTCATCTCTGGGCCGTTTACTAACCAAATTAGGGTTAGAAGATGATCTGGTCAGGAACTTGTCCATATTATCCATAAAAATATTTCGATAACACCTTTACACGTCGCTAATTGTGTCACCGGGCAACGACGGAGACTATGCCGTACTTGAGAATACGTGCGGTTGCAGAGGCAACCGAACGGGCACTGATTTGAATGCACTTGAATTTCGAATGGTCTGAGTGCTAATTTCAAGCCCAAATGCGGCCCCAACTTCTGCTTTTATTTTAGTAGCGTTGATTGTTGGGTCACAGGCTGCCAGCAATCTAATATAGCGCTTTTGGCAGCAGTAAAAACAGTTGGGAGACCATTGCGGGGTCGGTCAGCAAAATTACCCATCCCGTGGTACCTTTGCAACGTGGTCATGACATAGGATTGGGATATAGCAACTCTGCATGCCATTTCTCTCGTGGTGTAGCCTTCTTCCCTCAAAGTTACCATTATTGCTCGTAAAACTTCTAATAATCCTCTTGGTAATTTTTCATTCATTATTTTAAATCCGTTAATATTGACTAAATCAGATTTCTCAATGAACGTAACAAAAACGAAAGACAATTGAACTGTGTTAATGTTTTTTATTCTAAATATATATTTTTACATAAATAATCTAAAGTACGAAGTAATCATAACATAATCTTCAGTAACAAAAGAGATGTTTTAAAAGTGATCGCAAGCTTTTTTGAAGTATGTAACTTACTGAACGCGTCGATACGGGTCATGTAATATTTGCCCTAAATGGAAAAGATATCAATAAAAAATCTTAGAAGTGGGCATTTTGTGTCTTGCAATAAAATGAAATATAATAAAAACCCCTCAAACCCGTAATGCAGTTAACACAGACACAAGATGTCCCTTTCAAGGAAATTTTTATTAATCTCTTTTCTATTAAGTGCAAACATTACCTGGCCCTTATCGACGCGTTCAGTAAGTTAGGTCAAGCAATCCCTAACAAATCGACACCAGAAGTTGTAACTTGTTTTCATTTTACGGCATCCCTAGAAAGATCAGTTCGGAACCTGGAATGGAGTTTAATAATGTGTTAATGAAAGAGTTTCTAGGCTTAAATAAAATAGAACGACATGTAAGTACAATCAAAAACCCTAACTCCATGGGACTGATCGAACGTTTCCATTCGACAATCATAGAAATATACAAGCTAGTGAAATGTGAGGAAAAATGCACCGATGCAGCATCAATTATGACGTATTCATTAATAATTTATATAGTAACATATTTTATACAAGACAGCTAATAAACAAAACTGACTAATAAACAGACTGGCGTCACGGACGGCCTTACAGCAGTATACCTCCGCATACATTTACGATCATAAAAATACATAACCGCGTTAGATTGTTGTGACAGTGCTATAAGTGTGTACTAATAGGCCTAAAGTAGCTGTACAAGTGTTCGCATGCACTACCGTGCTCGGGATAGTGCATAAATTAACAATTTAGATACGTGAATTCAATATTACTAACTTCTACTTAATTGAGGATGGTTAGAAATTCACATCTATACCCGCCTAGATAATACTGACTGCATCAATTTTATAATTTAGTGTGTGTACCTACATCTCTTCCGTGTCATAAAATTAACGATGGCTAAGTGCTCGACTTGTGGCAAGTTTCTGAAGCCGTCTACGGGTGCCGCTACGTGTACGACATGTACATGTATGTTCCATAAGGGATGTGTAGCTATTCCCGAGGGCGCAACTATAGCTAAGGATTGGGCTTGCCCCGAGTGCAAAAAAAAACATCGCAAGTCTGATAACGGTGGTACTTCCGTGGAGGGCATCTGCCGTGCCCCCTCTTTTGCTCCGGATCACGGGACTGTCTCGCACCTCAGTTCACCTCCTGCGGATACAACTCGGGTACTTCCCCGTGTATCCGTTCCGAGTGACTGCAGCTATGAAGTCATCATGATTTGTACCGAGAGAACCTGCATTAAACAAACCTATTTTAAATAATTTGTTATCCATTATCAAGTCTCGTTAACGTCCCAGAAAAGAATAACGGAAACAGAGCACCATACAGGGTTATTGGTAATTAGACCGGATCCTTTTAAGGGGTGGTAGGGAATGCCATTTGCAACAATATGACTGTACATTGTGATATCCGGAAATGAATCATTTCTGTGATATTCTTTTTTTTTATTTTTTTTTTGGAAAATCCAGTTTTACTACTTTAAAATTCAATAAAAAAAAAAGTAATCAACCAATTTCAATTCTGTTCGCAGTTTTAGAGAAACCTTGTTACAGCTCTTAATAATAAACAATAATATCGTACTAATGTAGATCCATCCAAAAACTAGAGGCTTTTTCATAATTTTTATTTGATAATTTTTGTAAGATGCTTTACAAAAACCTTTATTTTCTCTACAAAAACGATAGTAAATTAAGTCTGCATTTTATTTAAAAAACATCTACAAGTCTTTAGCTATCCAACGAGGTAAAAAAATTAGCACTTTATTGCACAATTGCAGAAATAATGCGATAACAAAGACTCAGGTAGAGTAGTTACATAGTAGTAGGTAGTTACATTCCGAGAAAGGGTTTTAGACAACGGTATCCATGTTGAATGCGCCGTCTCCCTCTCGCTTATGTTTGTTGAACGAGCAATGAGAACCCAGTTTGCTCAAGCGCATCGTACTGTTCAGACGCTCTTTGGCAACCCTTTATTACGATTAAATTTCGACCTTGATAACGTTATTGGACTTGTGTAACTTCTTTTTCTGTGATTCGGCTAGTGAACTGGACTTTTTGATTGATTGCTTACCCGACGACTTGGCTTGTACTAAAGGATCTGATCATGACTGCGGAATCCCACGACCATCTACCTCGGCTTCGAAAGTTCACAAACGAAGAGTATGCGGACATACTGTTTTGCTATGGTTTTGCCAACGGCGTCGCTACACATGCTCGAACGGAGTATCAGTCTCGATTTCCACAGCGCCGTTTACCCCATGTGAGTGTATTTGACGGAGTGTACCGGTGACTACGAGAAACTGGTCAAGTTCAAAGACGACAAAGTGATGCTGGACGATCTCGTATTTATCATTCGGATGAAGAGGAACAGATAATTCGCATGTTTGAGCAAGATCCTACGACTTCAACAAACATCATTGCACGACGTCTTGGCATGTCGCAATGGAAAGTATGGAACAATGGAACACAGTGCACCGCTCAAGACTCTACCCGTATCATTTGACTCCGGTACAAGTTATCCAAGACGGAGATCCTGCACATAGAGTCGAATTTTGCAGATTCATGTTGAACACCGATATGGAAGATGCCAATTTTTTATTAAAAATCTTATGGACCGACGAAATCAAATTTGATCAGGATGGAATATCAAATTATCATAATATTCATTATTGGGCCCCGAAAGATGACGGTAACCCAAACAAGAAAAGATTACAAGGATCACAAAGAAGGTTTTCCGTTAATGTGTGGATGGGCATTATTAAGAATGAATTGATCGGCCCTTTCTTTCTGCCCAACAACCTCAATGGTGAAGCGTATGAATTTTTTTTGAGAAACGAACTTTATGAGCTACTCAGTGAAGTACCCCTTGAAACCCGCAGAAACATGATTTACCAACATGATGGTTGCCCCGCACATTTTAGTTTGAGCGTCCGTGAGTGGCTCAATCGTCAGTATCCCAATAAGTGGATTGGCAGAGGAGGACCCATTCCGTGGCCGGCCAGAAGTCCCGACTTGACTCCCGTCGACTATTACGTATGGGGTCACATGAAAAGCTTGGTGTACGACGATACTCTTGGACCTGTGGCAACCATCGAAGAACTGAAACAGCGCATAATAAATGCAGCAGAAAAAATGAAAATTAATTTAAATACAAGTGTTGTTAAAAGCAATTTACGCAGACGTATGCGTCTCTGCATTCAAAATTCTGGCTCACATTTTGAGAACTAACTGTTAAAATAATAAATACAGACTAATTACATCTACTCTTTTATTTCTTTAAAAGAAATTAAGTTACCTTAAGAAAGTATTTCTTCCATAGCTACTTCTCATGGACTATTCTCATTCCTTTCTCGGCCTTTTGTAATCGCATTATTTCTGCAACTGTGTAATAAAGTGCTAATTTTTTTACCTCGTTGGATAGCTAAAGACTTGTAGATGTTTTTTAAATAAAATGCAGACTTAATTTACTATCGTTTTTGTAGAGAAAATAAAGGTTTTTGTAAAGCATCTTACAAAAATTATCAAATAAAAATTATGAAAAAGCCTCTAGTTTTTGGATGGATCTACATTAGTACGATATTATTGTTTATTATTAAGAGCTGTAACAAGGTTTCTCTAAAACTGCGAACAGAATTGAAATTGGTTGATTACTTTTTTTTTTATTGAATTTTAAAGTAGTAAAACTGGATTTTCCAAAAAAAAAATAAAAAAAAAGAATATCACAGAAATGATTCATTTCCGGATATCACAATGTACAGTCATATTGTTGCAAATGGCATTCCCTACCACCCCTTAAAAGGATCCGGTCTAATTACCAATAACCCTGTATGGTGCTCTGTTTCCGTTATTCTTTTCTGGGACGTTAACGAGACTTGATAATGGATAACAAATTATTTAAAATAGGTTTGTTTAATGCAGGTTCTCTCGGTACAAATCATGATGACTTCATAGCTGCAGTCACTCGGAACGACGTTGACTTACTAGCCATAAATGAGACCTGGCTAAGAGTGGGAGAGGAGGGTCGCGCCCCTACGCTTCCTGGCTACCGGTTTCGCCACATAGCTCGACGACAAGAGTATCGGTCGCGGGGGGGCGGCGTGGGTTTTTATATGAACACGGGAAATGCAGCAATTAAAAATCATGTGCAAGATACTACGCGGTGACATTAACGTGCCTGATTTGCACGACAAGTTGTGCCAAATTTATGTGCCTAACAACTACTGCCGCGGTAGATATCATAAGCTTTTTGCCGAACCCCGTTGTCGTACAGTGGTTCACTCACACTCGCCTATTCCGCACACTCTCACGGCACTCAACGCTCTATTGAAAGCTAGCCCCAAATGTGATGTGTTTGGAGACGGATGGTTGGACTTAATGTCGGCCTTTTTAACTTATTGCGAGAGAAATGAATGATCGAGTTAATGTAGTTTTAAATGTTTAATTTATCTGATTTTTTACTTTATGTGTTAACAATTATATTTATACTAAATCTCTATTTGATGAATTTGATATGAATGTGATATGAGAAATTTGTAACATAGTATTTAATTGTTTATTAGTAATGTGTGTTAATTGATGTAACTGGTAAACTGCCGTTTAATTAATATAATAAATAAATGAAATGGAATTTTAGCGTACGCACCTTGTCTCACCCGGTAGACCCTCTACACAAATGCGTTGAGCAGATGTGGCTTGAGCAGATCGGCACCGCATACCGTCCTCGGTGGGTTGATGTAGATTTATTTTTTGATGCGATTACGGACTCGATCACATCCTTTACTAACTACGACAGTTTAATTTTGATGGGAGATTTTAACATTAACATATTGCAAAAAGATGACATCAAAACAAGGAAATTTATTACATTCTTATCTTCTCTCAATCTGTCTCAATTAGTGAAAGAGCCAACTCACTTTACGGACACTAGCCAGACTCTAATTGACGTTATCTGTACTGATATGCGTATTAGCAAAGTAACTTTAGACCACGTAGGGAGTCTTTTTGGACACTGCCTTGTAGTTTGCGATATAAATGTAAAGCGTGAGAAGCCTAAGCCCTGTATTATAACATATAGACCCACTAAACATATTGTGTTAGAACATTTTAGCAATGATCTAAGAGGTGTACCATGGGAATTAATACTGACACTTGGTGACGTTAACGAAATGGTTCACGTCTTCAACCATAGTGTGATGACTATTTTTAATCTCCATGCACCCTTAAAAAAAGTTGTCATTAAAACTCACTCCTACCCGTGGATAACTGAAACAATTAAACTCATGATGCGGTTACGCGACGAAGCATCCGCGGCTTATCATAAAACGGGGACCGACAGTAAAAAGATATATTACAAGACTTTGAAATCTACTGTCAATCAAGCGCTCTTTCATGAAAAATCAGCGTATTTTAAATATAATATTAACTGTAACATTAAAAACCCAAAATTATTGTGGAAAAATCTTAAAAATACCTTGTTGCCTAAAAATAACACTGAATCACCTGCATTGTTTAATGATCCAAACATAATAAATAATCATTTTTTAAATGTACCTGGCTCTTCTGATGTAACTATATCCCAGCTGACGTTTTTTGAGTATCATAAATTCTGTAACGCAATATTTCACATAGAACCCATTAGTTTAGACAGAATGATGCAAATAATTAATAGTTTAAAATCCAATGCAGAAGGTTCTGATCAACTAAGTTTAAATATGCTGCTTATGACGTTTCCTCATACAATAGACAGTGTAAGAGATTTGATAAATGAGTCTATTTGCACTTCAACGTTTCCTGAACTTTGGAAACTTGCAATAGTGTGTCCTTTACCTAAAAATCCACATCCGGTTGGCTTGAAAGATCTAAGACCTATTAGCATTTTACCATGTTTGTCAAAGATTTTGGAAAAAGCTGTCTGTACACAGTTGACTGATTTTCTTGACACAAATAATATCTTGCCTGAGGTACAGTCTGGCTTTAGGAAAGGACGCAGCACAGTGACTGCCTTACTTGATGTTACCGATAACATACTTTGCTCCCAAGATAAGGGTATGTGTACGCTGTTAGTACTATTAGACTTTTCTAGGGCATTTGATTCCATAAATATTAACCTATTAATGTCAAAATTGAGTTTTTATGGATTTGACTGTAAGGCTCTAAAATGGTTTAACAGCTATCTTAGTGATCACTTTCAATATGTAAAGTTCTGTCAAAATGACGGTATCACGCTGGAGTCTGACAAAGTGAGCGTCAAGAGAGGAGTGCCCCAGGGATCTATTCTGGGACCGATCTTGTTTATTTTGTATTCTGCGGATGTTAACATGCATATAAAGCATTGTAAATATCATATTTACGCGGACGATATACAATTATATATATCCTGTCTTCCATCTGAAATAGACAGCGCGATTAACGATCTCAATGAAGATCTTTTAAGTATAGCCGCTTGGGCTACGAGAAATTGCCTTCTGCTTAACCCCAGTAAAACTAAATACATGGTATTCGGTAGTAAACATCAATTAAGAAGTTTAAATCCTTCAGTAAGTGTCAAGCTTATTGATGAACCCATTGAACGAGTGTACGAAGCACGCAATCTGGGTTTGCAAATGGATTGTGACATGAGGTACGAGAAGCATATTAGAAATGCGGTTAAAAATTGCTTTTATAAGTTGAAGGTATTGTACAGAATGAGACCCTTTATAAACGAACGTTTGCGTACACAGCTGGTGGAGTCGCTTGTTTTATCTACATTAAATTATATGGATGTGGTTTTTGGTCCCCGTCTCCTAGCTAGAACACAAAAACTTGTCCAACGTGTTCAGAATGCGTGTGCTCGATTCTGCTTTGACATTCCGTTTAGGGCTCATGTAAGTCCATATCTCAATAGACACAACATTTTAAAAATGAAACATCGACGCAAACTTCACCTAGCTAATCTTCTTTTTGACGTGATAAAACACAAAGTTCCGTCTTATTTGTTTGAGAAATTGTCCTGGGTCGCGAGTCAGAGAACATTTGGGTCCCGGCAGTGCGCAAGACAACTCTCGACACATCGGCATAGCTCTGCCGCGTTTCGAGGTAGTTTCCGTTACGCTGCAGCCAAATGTTGGAATAATATTCCACCACCGATAAGGAACCTGCAAAACATCATGGGTTTTAAGATTAAAATAAAATGTTTTCTATACGAACATCAAAAACACCAGGAAACACATAAACATGACACCAGTGCTATCTAAATGTATGCTAATTAATATGTGCTCGATTTGTAGCTTGTTTTGTGCATTATTCTTTTATTATATCTTAATTAATTGTTATATTACCTGATCGTATTCAAAAGTGCATTGTTCTCTCGTCATTAACTGTAATACATATCCAGACATAATGGAATCATGTTACCAGTATACTTACTAAAATTATTCGTACTTTATTTTAATGTTTTTGTTCTGGAAACATATATATATATATATATATATATATATGTGTATTGTTGGTTTTTATGGTCATCAAATACTTAGTACTTAAATTCTTAGGGAAACTGTTGTAATTATAATATACCTCCGTGACGTCACAAACCGGCCCCAACGGAAGACCAGCGCTGGCTTAGAACTAGCAATGCTGAGTTGGGACCGATTTGTAACATTTGACATTGTTATTTTTCTTGATTACTTTTGTCTTTTACTTTGTTTTATATTTAGCAATGTTGCTGTTACAAATATAAAAAAATAAATAAATATATAAATATATTTTCATTTCATAAAATATAAAAATAAACCGTTGCTAGGTAACACATTGTCGATGATAGGTACATCTAAATAGGTTGCAAGCTTTTGATACATACATAAAAAGGTCCTGTTCTAGAACACCCCCACTTAATCCACAATGTTTCATACAGAACTGGTGTTTCTGTCTAGCAACCCCATTTGTCAACATATCAGCAGGCATATGGGCTGTTTCGTAATACTTAATACAGATAACCCTTTGCTCTGCCAAATCTCGTACAAAATGGTACTTAATGTTTATATGCTTCGACCGCTTCCCTATTGAAGGAATATAAACTAGTTTACTTGCACTTTGACTATCACTAAATATTGTAATAGTGTCAGTCCGGTCCGTCAGTTCAGCATATAAACCTTTTACAGAAACTACTTCCTTTGAAGCCTCACATATTGCGATATATTCAGCTTCTGCAGTACTTAATGCTATACATCGCTGTTTCCTAGACTGCCAAGCTATCGCAGCACCACCGAAAAACAAGGTATAACCAGAGAATGATTTCCCATCAGGCCCATTCCCCCAATCCGCATCCGCGTAAGCTACTTTAGGTTTGTTACACTTCTTGTAACACAGCGATAGTTCCACTGGCCCCTTCAGATACCTGAGAACATGTTTCAGTGCTGCCATGTGTGATGAGTCATTGCAGTTTTTGAATTGACTTAACATTGTGACTGCGAATGATATGTCTGGTCTAGTACAACACGCAAGGTACATCAGTGATCCTATGATCTCTTGATACCGTGTATCGTCATTCTTTATACCAGACTTCAAATGAAGATTCGCAGCAATCGGTGTGCTAACTGGTTTACAGTCTTGCATCCCGAACTTTTCAAGAATCTTGTTAATGTATGCCTTCTGGGAAAGATGGATTTCTTGCTTGTCCACATTCCGCTCAATCCACATTCCAAGACATTCCCTTGCAAGACCAAGGTCCTTTATTTTAAAAGACCTTTTAATCTGTTCTTGCACTGTATCAGCTGCATCTTCATTGTTTGTAAATATATAAAAAGCATCTACATAAAGTGCTATAGCTAAAAACAGACCACCTTTAATTTTAGTTTAAACGCATTGATCATAATTAGATTGCGTAAAACCCATTTTCAAAATATGGCCATGAATTTTCTCGTTCCAACATCGGGCCGCTTGTTTCAACCCGTACAAAGACTTTTGCAGCTTGCAAACCTTGCGATCTTCCCCCTTTTGAACGAAAAATTCTGGCTGTTCCATATAAATTTCTTCCTATATCTCATCATCATCAAAGCTGTAGTCACATCTATGTGATGTATGCCTAAGTCTTTTTCAGCTGCCAGCGCAAGTAGAAGACGAATTGATGAAATTTTCACAACAGGTGCATACGTTTCAAAATATTCAATTCCTGGTTTTTGAGAATAGCCTTTAGTGACCAGCCTGGCCTTATGGCGGTGCACACTACTATCTGCTTCTACCTTGAGTTAAAAAACCCATTTTGACTTAACAACGTTAGCATCTATCGGTCGATCAACTAGTTCCCAGGTTTTGTTAGCCTTCAGGGAGTTAAATTCATTCTTCATGGCTTCCAACCATAACTTTTTATCTGAGCGCTCCATAGCATCTTGAACCGATACAGGATCAAAAATATTACTTACGTGAAAGTTATAGACCATGTCCGCATCTCACTTTAAACGTCTATCTCGAATTGGGTAGCGTCGTTCATTAACCACATCATGTGGAGGATCAGCAACATTTGTGTTGACTGGATCTTGCAAAACTTCCGCAACATGGCTCTCCGAATCAACAGAATCAAAGAAGTTCTCACCAGAGTCTGAATCTTGTGTTGAAGTAAATGCTCCTGGACTCCACGATTGAGATTCTACTTCATCAACCATGACATTGTGCCTAGACACCGGTACCCTCACTGCAACAGGTCCCGCTAACCTTGGTACCTCCGGTTCAGTGGTAGGATGACTGGTTTCTGGAATTTCATTGTGTAGATAAATATCGACAACATTCTTCTCCGAAACGTTATCTCGTTTCGACTTCGACATGGGCACATTTTCAAAAAATGTAGCATCTCGAGCTATCACAATTTTTGTTGGGTTACTATCCAAATTGATAAATCAGTACGCCTTCTGATTAGTGGAATACCCAGTCATTATCATAGGTATAGTCTTCGGATCGAATTTCTTCCTGATATGATCTTTTATCAGAACCTGAACGTTGGACCCGAATACTTTTAGATTCGTCAAGTTCACTCGTTCATTCGTAAAGACTTCTTCAGGAAGCTTATCCTTTAAAGCCATAGTTGGAGATATATTTTTAAGATATACCGCACACCCAATGGCCTCTCCCCATAGTTTTTTGTTTAGACCAGCATCGTGTATCATGCATCTCGCCTTTTCTGTAACGGTTCTTATGGTCCGCTCAGCAATTCCGTTTTGTTGTGGCGTATACGGTACAGACGTCTGATGCTGAATACCATGCTTTTTAAGAAAATCTTCAAACTCATGATTTACGTACTCTGTGCCATTGTCAGTACGTAATTTTTAGATTTTCTTGCCCGTCTGGTTCTCAACTAGTGCCTTGAATTCTTTTAATTTCGCGAATACTTCAGTTTTTTATTTTAGCAGATATGTGAAAGTTTTACTGCTAAAGTCATCTACGAAGACCAAAAAGTATTTATTTCCACCATAAGACTCTACCTCCATAGGGCCCGCCAAATCAGAATGCACTAGGTCGAGCAAATCTTTTGCTCTCTTACCTTTCCTTTTCGGAAATTTCTTGACGCACGCCTTTCCCTTGCAGCAACATTCGCACGGTTCCGTACTCACCGCTCCATACGACAGTCCATCTGCTATATCTTTCAACTTTTCCATCAAAGGCTTACTCAGATGACCCAACCTTCTGTGCCACAAATCAAATGCACTAGAAGTAGTATCTGGAGCAGACGTAATAACCATAGCTGCCTCTTTATCTAAAACGTATAAACCTTGTTTTAGGGGTGCTGTTAACAAAGCATCACAACCTACTGTGACGTCACCTTTTTTAAAAACTTTACAACATGTTTTATCAAAAACAACAACAAAATCTTTACTACACATCTTACTTACTGATAGTAAATAAGTCATCAAACCTGGTACATTCAACACATCTTCAAACCTTATAGAAAGCCCCAAGGCAAACACATCCCCCTTAAGATTTGACATAATCTTGTCGTTATTTGCAGTTGCTTTGAACCTATGTTTTCCTTGTTCTCCAAAATGTGTCTGTCTGACGTCATATGAGATGTAGCACCGGAATCTATGACCCATTCGCTTTTGTTGACCGTCGCTGACATAGCAGATATCAGCCCAAGAGTCTCTTTTCTATCTTTTTGTGTTGTATTACCCTTTTTATTATTAGGTATCCTGTCCTTGCATTGCCACTTATAGTGTCCTTTATTCTTACACAAATGACATATAACCACCTTCTTGGTTTTGTCACTCGTTGACATAAGGACAGAATTGTCTTCCATTGTCTACGAATAATAATATGTCAGGAAGCATAATTCAGAACAAATTCCACACAAAAAGTGGTCCTTCAAACAAAAGCGACGTATGATTCCAAACACGAATTACTTCTGAGGTTACAAATAGACATGTTCGGTGATTGGTTTAAATACAGAAGGAAAGCAGGGATTGGTTCACGCGCGTGCTGCAACGTCTACTATGACAACTGAGTCGTAGCGGCGTGGAAGATGTAATGCAACAAGTGAATTGGACCAAGTCAATAATATAAACAATGCTTTTTATTTGTTATTTTTTTCAGTTACTTTTTAAAATTCAGTGAACTTTAAGTCCCGCCAAATATGATTAATTTATTAAGTTTTCGTTCAGAAGTAATTAGAAGATACTCTTTCTTCGCAATGTAGTGAAGTGAGATTAAAAAAAAATCGCATATTCATTTTACCAAAAATATATTTAACTAGCTGGTGCCCGCGACTACGTCTGCGCAGGGTTAGTACATCGAGTAGCTTATTATCTTCTCCAAGGCCTCACCCTGACCAGACCTCCATCTATCATTATACCAAAATGTCATAAAATATGTACATGGACAAACGCAACTTTTATAATAGAAATCCTAGAGAAAATGTAAATACTTAGCGTATCAATCAGTAAACACTAATAATAAAAGACAGGACTTACGAATACAAACAAATATAAAACTTATTTAAAACTGTCATTACATTTCATCACCCTTGGCGGTATTTGTGTTACATTTCATCCCCTTGAGTCTAGTGTATCGCTGTCAAAATAATAGCGAGCGTCACAAACTTAAAGCACAAAAAAAAAGAAAACTTAAATGTAGGCGTTGAAAACACCGCTGCTTACCCCTTCGAGGATATATAGACGAAACCATTTGATATGTTGTGTTAAAAAATTACATGTAAGTATTGCGGGCGATTCACTCAAGACCGCTAGATTGATGTTTCACCTACGTCGTGATGGCGGAATCGCTCGACTACAGTCGGCTGAACAACAAAGACGGATGACATGCCAACTCTATCGCCGAGCACGTCTGTCTAGTGTATCGAGCTCGCAAAATCATTGCGTGCTTTTGACTTGAGGTACGTTCGTTTAGCAATGAGGGCATTGGTGACGTTGCAATTGTTGGATCTTTTGTTAAAGCGTTCGTAAAGCTCAAAATCGTTATTATTGCCGCTATTCCCACACTCTACTCGAACGCTAAACCGTGCATAAGACCTAAAATCGCACGATTGTGCTGTCAAAGAGATAGTTGTCAAAAAACGATCAAATCCAACCGCAGCTCCGCACGTGGGTTAATAATTGTTCTTTTTGGTGGCATAAATAACTCTTTTTTAGCTTTGCAAACGGTGTCCTTGCGATACGACATCCGGATCTTTAATACAAACCGTATTAAAGAGACGATAGAGCGGAAAAAAGGCTCCAAAGTGTTTGCAAGAGACATGTCTATTGGGCAAAGCCAGTTGACGAAGCTGAAGAGAGAAGACGGCAGTGTAGCGTCGACCAAAGCAGAAGTATTAGGAGAGGTAGAAAGTTTCTACGGACAGCTATACACCTCGGTCGCTAAACCTGTTAGCAGCTCGGCCAAAGACCCAAGAGCCAAGCTGACCCGACATTATACCGAAGATATCCCGGACATTAGCCTGTACGAGATTAGAATGGCCTTGAAACAGCTTAAGAACAACAAGGCGCCTGGTGACGACGGTATCACATCTGAGCTTCTGAAAGCGGGTGGAACACCGGTACTTAAAGTCCTTCAGAAGCTCTTTAATACCGTCTTACTTGAAGGTTCAACGCCAGAAGCATGGAACAAAAGCGTGGTGGTGCTGTTCTTTAAGAAAGGTGACAACACTTTACTTAAAACTTACAGACCCATCTCGCTTTTGAGCCATGTTTATAAGCTGTTTTCGAAGGTCATAACGAACCGTCTCAGTCGCAGGTTTGATGAATTCCAGCCTCCGGAACAAGCCGGTTTCCGAAAAGGCTATAGTACCATAGACCACATCCACACGCTACGGCAAGTTATACAGAAGACCGAAGAGTATAACTTGCCTCTTTGTTTAGCGTTTGTGGACTATGAGAAAGCCTTTGATTCGATCGAGACGTGGGCAGTGCTTGAGTCTCTCCAGCGGTGCCGTATTGACTATCGGTATATTGAAGTGCTGAAGTGTTTGTACAAAAACGCCTACATGTCAGTCCGAGTACAGGAGCAGAGTTCGAAGGCAATTCCATTGCAAAGAGGCGTGAGACAGGGAGACGTTATATCTCCGAAACTGTTCACCGCTACATTGGAAGACGCCTTCAAACTTCTGGAATGGCAAGGACTTGGCATTAATATTAACGGCGAATACATCACTCACCTTCGATTTGCCGACGATATTGTAGTCATGGCAGAATCCATG
Organism: Selenia dentaria; assembly: GCA_917880725.1. Taxonomy (NCBI): domain Eukaryota; kingdom Metazoa; phylum Arthropoda; class Insecta; order Lepidoptera; family Geometridae; genus Selenia; species Selenia dentaria. The sequence continues at coordinate 27,964,255 of OU862893.1, forward strand.
GAAGACCTCAGTACAATGCTCGAAGGCCTCCATCGAGTTTCCCAACGGGTAGGTCTTAAGATGAACATGGATAAGACGAAAATTATGTCTAATGCCCATGTTGTACCTACCCCAATATCAGTTGGGAACTCAGTTCTCGAAGTTGTTGACGAGTACATCTACCTGGGACAGACAGTCAAACTAGGCAGGTCCAACTTCGAGAAAGAGGTCAATCGTCGAATCCAACTCGGCTGGGCAGTGTTCCGGAAACTTCGCGAAGTCTTCTCGTCAAAAATACCTCAGTGCCTCAAGACAAGAGTCTTCGACCAATGTGTGTTACCAGTGATGACTTATGGCACTGAAACGTGGTCTCTTACTATGGGCCTCATAGACAAGCTCAAAGTCGCACAACGAGCTATGGAGAGGGGGGGGGCTATGCTCGGGGTTTCTCTACGTGATCGAATCAGAAATGAGGAGATCCGTAGAAGAACGAAAGTCACCGACATAGCCCAGAAGATCAGCCAGTTGAAGTGGCAGTGGGCAGGGCACATAGCACGCAGAACAGATGGCCGATGGGGCCGAAAGGTTCTGGAGTGGAGACCACGGACCGGCAAGCGCAGCGTAGGTCGTCCACCGACACGGTGGACAGACGACCTGAGGAAGGTCGCAGGACGACGTTGGATGCAGGCCGCTTCCAACCGGTCCTTTTGGAAAATCATGGGGGAGGCATATGTTCAGCAGTGGACGTCCTACGGCTGAGATGATGATGATGATGATGATGAAACGGTGAATAAAAAGAGCCGTAAACGACATTTTCACCCACAAATTCCCAATTCGAACGCCATATTGAGCGTTTTTAGCGTTATTTTCACCAACTTGGGGCTATTGGAACGCACTATGTAATCTATCAAAAACTGTCACAACTTTGACAGAAAGTAAGTCATCATTATGATCTTGGCGTCGGCGGAGATCTTGTTATTTTGTCTAGGCTGTACCCAAAAATATTAGGCCGTTTCACCCGCGTGGTGATAGATGATAATGATGATGAAAATTAACCTATGTGCTATTCCAGACTATAATCTATCTCTGTAACAAATTTCAATCAGATCCGTTCAGCCGTTATTAAGTAACAAACATTCATTAAAATCATCCATCCATCCAAACTTTCAAATCATTTATGATATTAGTGAGATGTAAGTAGGAAGTAGGATAGGATATTCGTTATTTGCCTGGTGGACGTTTTTCAGTGGTCGCAGAATACCTTCATTATCAATTATTTTAGAAAAGCATTGTGTTGATATTACTCGTACTGACAGATTTATGAGCAACTCAACTCAAGCTTGAAAAATTAAACGTACATACGTAATTCAGCCAAACAATGAACTATTTTTTTAATGCTACTGTAGGTAATCGGTTATTACTGTTAATTGTTCATTTTCTATAGTATTTTTTAGAGATGTTGATGTTTTTCGGGACGAATCATCAGCGTAAAAATGCTTAATATAAGATTTGATATACATTATAACCTAACAAAAAAAACAGTAGATATTAACTGTACAAACTGGGAGGATTTGCAGTTTAGTGTAACATGGTACATATACAATTTCTTTCAATTTACTTTTTGTTTCAAAATGATTGGAGTAAGTATATAATGCTGGTTTTCACCGGCGTCTAGTCATACTCTTGTCTTTCTAGCTTAAGTGCAGAGAGGCGTTTATTTTACTGCACTGGATTGGCAAGGAAATGAAAATAAAACTAAGCTAAAACTAAATAAGCAAAAGACATTGCTGTTACATTTCAATATTCAGTTCTGTAAAAAAATATACATAAAACAAAAATAGACTGACTTTATTTTGCATAGTATTGACCATCTCGGTTTGTATACGTATTTGTACATCTTTGAATATAATTATATTTTTGCTATTACTTACTAATAAAAGTGATTCCTGGACATTTTAATCTTGTATGGATCCTGCACCACTTCACAACACATGCTGGCATGATGATTCACAGCTGTAGTTCACAATGATAAAAATTAAAATGTATGCGATGATTTCACGTGTGCTCGCTTGCAAGAAAAATGTCCGACTGATGACGTACTGAACACGACTTTTAAGCCCCGCCTACTTGAACACGACTTTTGTTGGGTCATTTTTTTAACGCAGTTACTGTTCCTGACTTATTATTATTCGTAGTCCATTGTATTATTTCTAATACTTTCCTTCAGTAACACTGCCATAACAGTTTCCACTGAAATCTTAACGTTCGAATGCTCTAACGTCATCACCAGAGCATTGAAGGTATCTGTCAAACCAGCCAGCATTATTATCCCGAAAAATTCATCATCGAGACCAGCTTTAATATTAATTAATGCTTGATTTGTGGTCTGAATGTCATTCAAGTACTCCTCCATTGTGTTGAACATTGTTAGTTTAACGTTGTACATTTTCCGTAATAGATATAGCCGTCGCAGTAGTCCACCGTCAGCATACGCACGCTGCAACGTTAGCCATGTATCTCTCGCTGTATTGACATGCATTTTCATGGGATATATTTTTTCGGTACACATGAGGCAAATTTTACTCCTAGCCTTGGCATCTCTTTTCTTTGCCTCCGGCGAGTCCAGCTTGAAATTGTCATCAATGCACTCCCACAAATCTATGTCTGTTAAAACATTTGCATAGCAAATGACCATAGTTAGCCTGGCCAGATAGTTTCTCAAAACTACACATATTCATAGCTTGGATTTTTTAGCAGTAGGTACGAGATCTGATACTTGAACACTACTTACTTTTACTAAGCAGCCTGATCATGTCTGTGACCCATAACCTGTTATATTTAGGTTGCCTACTCGAAATATTACATATATTCGGGTAACACGCAGTGGTTATATTTAGAAAGAAAACATTGTAATGTATATAGTAACATAAATTCGTTTTTTTTTTGGTCTAAAGCTTGCTGGAACATTACAGCTTTAGACCAAATATTGTTCGGACAAGATTTGATCGGCCGTTGCTAGAACGTCTTTTAACATTATCTGGCAAAAACTAGTTTGACATATATAACTTAGGTGTTAGTTTTGTTGATTTCAAACTAATGTGAGGATATTAATTATTCTCCACCGGTCAAGAATATATAATTAAGCACTTCGAGTATAGTAGGTACACATAAATAAAACGTCCATTCGTCGTGAAAATGCAACAAAATACTTTGTCACTATCAACATGTCACTTTTGACAGCCGACCAAGATTTGGCTCTCTCAAAAGGTAGAAAAATTTTGGCCAGTCGGGACAAAATTTGTTCTGACAGTTATCGTAAAACGGGCGTGATCAAATCTTGATCCGTGCAAATTCTGGCCTATAGGCGTCGTGGACCGGCAGTTTTGCCAAATTTTGGCTTGTCCTGTGGCTAGCTGGAACGCAGCCCTGCATAGACATTTTATACAAGACAGCTAATAAACAAAACCGTTGCTAGGTAACACATTGTCGATGATAGGTACATCTAATTAGATTACAACCTTTGTTTTGATACATACATAAAAAGGTCCTATTCTAGAACAATTATTATAGCTGTACAACCCTAAATCATTCGTTCAACCATTCATTCTTTTCACTCATACGTCATAGAAACTTCTTAACAATGCGTTCGAATAGAACCCTTGCGAGCGTTTTTAGCAAAAATAACGCTCACAAGGGGCGTTCGAATTGGGAATCTGTGGGTGAAAATGTCGTTCATGTCTCTTGTTGTTCAGCGTTCGGAAAGCTAAAAAAGAGGTATATTGGTTTGTGATCGTTTTTGACAGCTATGTATTTTCAAGCATAATCATGCGATTTTAGGTCGTATGCTCAGTTGAGCGTTCGAATAGTGTGGACAAAAGTGGCAAAATAACGTTTTTGAGCTTTCCGAACGCTTTAACAAAAGAGGCATCAATGACAACGCCACCAATGCCCTCATGAGCTAAACGAACACACCTTTTGGTGGCAAAAATTACTCTTTTTTAGCTTTCCTAACGCTGAGCAAAAAGAGGCATGAACGACATTTTCACCCACAGATTCGCAATCCGAACGCCCCTTGTGAGTGTTTTAGCGTTATTTTCGCAAAAACGATCAGAAGTTACCTATTCGAACGCACTACTTGTGTTGTGTTCTAGTTTGAAATTTTGCATTTTATTTCCAATGTCAAAATGGCTAGAAATTTGGAAATAAGCGTTCAACTTCATTCAACTCAACACACTCCGCTAAAAAGTAAGCGTTCAAGGCAGTTGCTGCAAAGAGAAGACACGTTAAACTTGTCCCCAATCTTCAATGAAACTTCGATTTTCAAAAACCTAAATGATACAAGTTTGCGGCAAGTTTTAGATGAATCCTCTATCCTGGTCAATGCAGGAAATGCCGGTGAAGGGCTAAACGAGGCTTATTTTGAAATAATACAATCGAGCCGGTCCAGTGACGTATTAGATACACTTGCGAGGTTAGGTCAAGTTTGTTGCGACTCCCTCGAGCTAGTAGAACCATGGAACAGATATAACGCTCAGAATTACTGGCTTGCAGAGGAGGCAAATACATGGAAGCTCTTACATTGCTTGTATGCTGACTCTATCACTGAACATCCTGAATCACTAGATAATCTTATAACTGAGACTACACTTTCTCAACAAACACTGGTGAGCGCCTTGTTCAGAAGTGATTCTGAGCTAAGATTACTCCAGTTGCTTGTAGACTGGCTGGAAGCCACTGCAGCCTATCAAGAAGAAGCTACTAAGACAACTGCACCTGTGATTGGAAATAATATTCATTGGAGCAACACATTACATCAACTTTTAATTGGAGATAGTTTGTTCAATAAAGAAAAGAATACATCAATGATAACATGTATGGATCCAGATGCACCAAGGCGACAAAATAAAACCGTTCATTCTGATGATCAGAAGGACGACAATGATTTGTGCAAGAGAATATTTACTGAAGTTAGATGTGGAAAATTTAAAGAAGCTGTGTCCATGTGTCTCAGTGCAGGTCAGGCATGGAGAGCAGCTGTACTGCAAGGGTGGATTTTACTCCACTATCTACCAAGAGAAGATGTACAGTCAAAACTTGAAATTACTGGTAATCCATCTAGAGATCTTTGGAAGTGGTGTGCCTTGGGTATCGCTACTAATCTCTCTGAAAATATCCACTACAGAGCCACTGTTGGGATTCTTAGTGGACACTTACCAAGCACTCTCTTAGCTTGTCAAGGAAACTGGGAAGATTTACTTTGGGCACATTATAAAGTTCAGATTGAGTCGAGAGTTGATAAGTTCCTGCGAGAGCATCATGCTACAGCAGAAGCCAATACTACAGCTCCTGATGTATTGGAGCTTTTGCAATCAGAGCTGCAAGTCGAGGAACTCTCTGTACAACAAGTATTCAGTGCTGTTAAAGCTCTAATGGATGGCAAGAGGGAATCTCACTATCAAACTTGTCAGCGCCATCTGATGTTGGGTCATATCAGGGCAATAATGCAAGAGTCTCTGGAATGGCTTGATATTGCTGAGGAAAGATTCATACGATTCTTGGCTCATCTCATTCTAGTTTTAAGGCTGATGGGAAAAGACCCACAACATGATATTGGTGACAAGGTTTTAGAGAAGTATGTTGCCCAACTCATTGATAGTCTAATAGATGGTACAGTGGAGTGCCCAGAGCTTATAGCTTACTACACCTCAACAGTGCCGGTTACACAACAGATTTCTCTATATGCTGATCTCATGGACCATATTCATAAAAGTGAATACAGGCAAGGTGTGGTCAAGGCAGGCCTAAGTGCAGGAGTGGATGTAGCAGCGTCAGCCAGAGTAGCTGTGAAGAAAGCAATCACAGATATACAGCAAGGCTATGGCAACTTGGATTTGACATTCAATAAAACTACTGCAGTTGAGAAGGATAAAACCTTGATCAATAAAGTGATATCATCACTAGAATGGCTTTCTCTTATTTCAAACCAAGTAGAAGAAGCTCTTTGGTTGAGCAATGCCATGATACGGACATTTATCTTTATTGGGAACACAGATGCAGCATTGTCATGTGTCAGTACCATTTATCAAATGTTCCCTGATTTTGTGAACAAAGTTTCACCTAATGCCTCCGAATTAAGAGAGCATCTGTGCTTAAAAAGTTATTTAGAAGCATTAGAAGGGTTTGCTACATGGTACAGGCATTTTATCAGTGGACAGCCTAAAGAAGTGGAACCTTTACCACCAGATGCATCATTTGCTGATAAAGTTCACCATGAGCAGAGATGTGCACAAGTTGAACAAAAGAAAGAGCGTTGGAACAATGCTGTGCTGCACCAGTCACGACATACCAAAAACCTCCTTTATAATGTTCTGATGTTCCCTGGAGGATGGCTGGAAGATGAGAGTGACTGTACAACATCATCTATGTTTACCAATGAAGAGAAACATGAAAGAACCAAACAGTTGGAAACCCTGCGGCGTCTATGCATTCCAGAAGTTGTGATTCTCATTTTGAAAGTACTGCAAAGCAATGAAGATGTAGACAATCATAAGGAAGCTGTAAAGTTGAGCAACCTCATTGCCGCTGAAAATAGATGCCTTTACAAAGTCTTCACTAAAAGCAAACTGATGGAAGTATTGGAACGTATCAAGGAATCTTCTCTATTACTCTTGGAGAAAGGAAGAGATATTTTTGGTTATGAAATAAATGATGATTAGTGTTCTGTATTTCTATTTTGTAATAAAATATTTGTATTTACATAGTATTTTTCATTATTTACAATAAGGTTCAAGTGACGGTAACATTGGCAGTTATTGAACAGTAACAGGGCTCAAATTAATCAAGTCATTACTGCTCTCGGCTAGCTCGGAGATTGACACCCTTCCTCGTTGTTTAATAAATTTAGCAACATCTTCAAGCTCCTTCTGTGAGATGTAGATGAACTTTCCCCTATCATCAATAACGCCAGTAAGATCGCCCGAAGCCTGCAACTCAGCTATCCTGTCAATAGCTGCTTGGGTTTTCAGTTTGAACTCGCCAGCCAAATCTTCAAGCAGGACAACTTTTTGTTTCTGTAAATGAAGATACACAATTTATCTTTATCTAGAGCCTTATTAGCTATGAACACTGAAACCTGTAACGCGTCGGTATACAATAGCTTCATGAAATGATTGTGAAATCAATACAATTTTACTTTAATTATCTAACAAGCCGTGTTGCGTGCTTGAATCTTGAAATTGAATGAAGTTAGCGAATAAGTAGTGTTACTTCTAACATATGTCTGGATTATATTTTCACCTAAGAAATGTTCTAAATTAGGTAAGTACTCATTTTAGAAATGTAGCATCTATGGCCAGAATTCACCAATTTCCACCAGATGTTTATGTGAAAACATTTATTTAAATGTAAGTAGGTACCAAACATGGTATGATTATTGCTCCGCAACATCAATTTATTTGTTTAATCTGAAAAATACATCATTTACAAGATACATACATAAAAGTATTTACTACTGTATATTTTTTTATATTCGCAATCAATTATTCAATTTTAACTTAAAATTGTGCTGTTCCCATCAATTCCAACAACCATAACGACATCAAATTTTGTTGCGTATTTCTAAGTAGTTGACAAAAGAACAAGATTGATTGCAAGTCTGAATGGCGCAAGTACTTCCGTAACCAACACTAATAATACAATTTGCTTTAACTTTAAACCCCGACTCGCACTTGGCCACTTATAGGTAAGTACTTATATATACCTACTTTATTGATATATTGCCTACACTATAATCACACACATTTTTAAGTGAATATCGTAAACAACACGTTTCTTGTATGGGGATTGATACATTATTTTGTGTTATTATTGTTATTTACTAGGTAGCAGTTGCAGCCGCGTGGTGATTGATGATGATGATGAAACAAAGTACCTTAAGTTACTCCTTATATCAGCTTTCTGCCAGTGAAAGTCCCGTTAAAACGGTTTAGCTATTATTAAGACTCTGCTGTCCGTCCGTCTGTCACCAGGCTGTATCTCATGAACCGTGACAGTTAGACAGTTGAAATGTTCATAGATGATGTATTTCTGTTGCCGCTATAACAACAAATACTAAAACAACGCCCAAGTGCGAGTCGGACACGCGCATGAATAAAAACTGCAAAAAATCATGTCTGTTGTATGGGAGATTGTTTCAGTCGGTCTGTCGGAGGTTCCGGAGCCCCGTTTCCCCTCTTTCTCTCTCCTCATCTCCTTCCACCCTCAACCCTTCTATTCCTTCCTCAAAGGACGGCAACGCAACGGTTTTTAATAATTACATAACCTACCTTGATGTAGTCAATGAAGTCTTTAAGCAAGTTTTCTCGGTCCATCTCTTCGTTCTCGTCGAAGCCCTCGCCTTCCACCGTGAAAGCGGCTTTCATTGCTTCATATTCCTCTTGTTCGCGCTTCAGACGCTCTTCTTCCGCTTTCCTCTTTGCCTCCTCGAGTAACCTCTCTTCTGCCTGTAGATGAAACAGTAGAAGAAATTAGCGGCTCAGTTGTTAGGCAGCTGTCTAACTATCAGCTATTTTCTCGCTCAAAAAACTTACAAAATATATATATAGCATGTAAAGAAAAGAGAGGCATATAATAATAGTTGATAGCTGACTGTTCGCACTGCCGGCGAGGAATCGCTCCACTAGTTTGTTAGTTTTGTGCTGAGCGACAACATCTATTAAACATAATACTCGCTCAGCATTACTCGCTCGGCAATGCTCGCTTGGCGGTCAGAACTCACGCCGAGTGGATTGTTGCACGACTGCACGCTCGCCCGTTTCACTCGCGCACTCGTTAATAGCCAAGCGACAAAACTATAGAAACTACACACTCTTTACCCGCTGCTCGCCAACTCGTTTCTACTTACTAGCTCTACTCGCTTCTCGTTCCTCGTCGGCGGTGCGACTACTTACTAACTACCTTAGTGACCTTACCCTGTTTGATCCCCGTTTGGCGCAAACATTTTAAAAAATTTCACCATTTTTAGTGACTCTTGCTACTTACGGGATTGCCATTCACCGTCAATGATGATATCATTAAGATAGGCGTAACACTTTTCAGTTTTTAGAGTGTAACTCAAAAACTGCTTGACCGAATTTGATGAAATTTAAATGGGACCCACCTCGGAAGTATACTCTACCAATAAAAAAAAAACTTTTGTATATCGGTCCACAAATGGGGTAGAAATCGGCGCGACAGATATCGCATAGTTAGGGTCTTAGCACACTTAAACGTCTCACTTCCCACCTGCAAAAATAATATCATTCAAATATGAGCTTTGATTAATGCTCTTTAGGTATACTTTGCATTGGCAACAAGCTAGCAAGCTCACTGACAGCGAGCTGTCTGCTAATTTTATCTTGCCAATGAAAGTATATCTAAAGAGCAACAGTTAAGGTTTATATTTGAATAATATTATTGTTGTCGAGCGGTAGGCGAGTCGTTTAAGTGTGCTAGGACCTTTAAACGACTTTAAAAAAGGAGGAGGTTATATGTTGTATTTTTTTGTGTGTATGTTAGCCGATTTCTACCCAATTTGTGGACCGATATACAAAACCCGATTCTCAAAATTATTTTTTAATTAAAAGAGTATACCTTAAATTTCATCAAAGTCGGTGAAGCTGTTTTTGAATTATACTCCAATAACTAAAAGTGTTTCGCCTGTCTTGATGACATCCTTTTTGACGGTGAATGACAATCGATCAAGTAGCAAGGGTCACTAAAACATCTTTTTACCAAAAAATGGATTAGTGTTGAAGTCGGTTCCATTTTTGGTATTTTTTTGTATACGTCAATGATACGATAACGTTACACTTAAGGTGCATGTTGGTAACCGGCTACACGTAGCAGCAGCAGACGACGACGTGTCGTAGCTTCATGTCGCCGAGACACGTTATTTGCTTCATGTCGCTGAAGTTATAATTTCGAACCCGACTGCAGACAACTGCAGATGGCATCAAACGTTTGAAAAGCGATACGAAAGGTTTAATTTAAAAGTTTTCAGTTGTTTTACTACGTAGATTGGTACTCGCGAGCAGCACTACTGATCTGCGGTCGGGCGACAGTGTCGTCTGCCGCTCGACGACGCGACGCTAGCGTCGTGTCGCTGACTACGAATGGTATTTCATAGAAATACATAGAAACCAGGTGTGTCGCTACAACACGTCGTTTGCTGCGGCTTCATGTAGCCGGTAAACAACTTGCACCTTTACACAAATGTTAGTGTTGCATTCAGTTCGAGTGCGTTCTGTATGTATGAATTTCAAAATCACTTATGCAACTCCAAAGAGTATCAATAGTAAATAGTGAATAACCTTACCTCTTGTTTTTCTTCTTGTATCTTCTTTGCCGCCTCCAATTCTTCCTCTGCTTTTTTTCTCTTCACTCGCTGTTGTTCCTCACTTTCTCTCATCATTTTCTTCTCCATTTTGGCTTCAAGCTTAGCTCTTTTCTATGACAAGTAAAAATTTTATAAGTTCATAAAACGGCTTATAAAGGGATCATTACTAATAATAATCATATTTTTTATTTTCGTGACCAAAATTCATTCTTATATCATCTTATACAAATATAATTTAACAACATAAAATAAAAAATAACATAAGATATACATGCAGCCCTAGCTCTCACAGTACGATTCCCTGTGTTTGTGGGAGCTAGTTTACTCCCTTCGGTTATCTTAATTAAGACATTTAATTCTTACATATAAAGAGCAAATAATGTTTTTATTTTAAACGTTTATAGAAATAACCACGAAAAATAATAATAATAATACAAATAAAATTAATCAACATACTCGTATATTCCTTCTTCACTTTTATGACTTTAGTGTGTCTATATATTGATTCTAAGTAAATCTTCAGTACCCTTGAAGCCCAATGCTAGTAAGTGGTTTTGGATTTTGATTTTGCCAGTTTGTCTCGTGTCACCTACTATGTCAAGTATTTTGTTTAACTGCTTGTAGATATAAGGTCCCAAAAAGTTATAGCATTTTTGTCCTATTCTAGTTTTAGTACTTGGTCCCAACCATGATTGATCACTGTTCGTAAGAGCTGTTTTATGGAACCAGACAATTCCAGTAGGCAGAAAATGTTAGTAATTGATAACTGGAGCTGACAAAAGTGACATAAAGTCGCAATTTTTTTAGATTTCCATCAAGATTTGTTACAACTGACATAGTACTTAATAGCCCTGCCGATAATGTAGTGTCGCTAGTTTCATTTTACCGATTTTCATGTTATTCTCTTTGTACATTCGTGTCGATCGAGAACTTAATAACATATTACGTAGCAAAATAACGACAACCGATAAGCTCGTTTATTGAATTTAGGTTGCTATACGAGAAATTTGTTGTAAAGTTCAAAATAACAATAGAAAATGAAATTTCATTTTACAAATATTTTATAGTTTCGGTATACGTCTATGACACCGTACCGTCACCGTATTTGAAGATCCAAAATCTTGAAGTAAAAGATAATAAATCAAGTAAAATATGTATCAGTAATACCAATGACGGATACAGACTTTTCTTTAAGATTGTGCTAATTGTGTTTGCAAGATACACATAATGCAATAAGTAAATAATACTATTATCTTCATTTCATTATTATATACATACTAATGAACAACATTTATCATTAGGTTTAGTTAATAAGTATATTAACTACACAGGGCTGCAAGGAAAGCGGTCTGTTGTAAAAAATGCCATAACTTTTATAATATTTGCGCAATCCTTTTCAAGTAAAAACAAAATTAAAGTCTACTTTAATAAAGTAGAGGAAACCGTAAAATATAATTACTATAGTATATAGTATAATTACTAATTTTCACTAGATTAAAAAAAATATGCTAGGGTATACGGTAAAGATATTAGATACTTGACATTTTCCAAGACTTTTCCGTGCCCACTGCTGAACTATCCCGTGCGTGCTACCGCTATAGGGCGCGGCGCTTGCTCCCGCGACGGATTCCGTCGCGAACACCCGCGCGGGTAATTTGGAACCGCGCGGGCGCCCTCTTAACGCAGTTTCAAACCTTAATACTTCAAGCTGCAATATAACTACCCTGGTTGCTACAACTACATACGAAATTTTGACGTAACATATTTGTGACGTGTATAAGACGTATCAATGTATGCCTATTACTTTCCCACTGCTGGGACATGGGTTATCCTTTCACCGCAAGGAATAAGGGCGGCAATCATGAAGCATTGCTATTTTTAGACTGCCTGAAAGCTTCCAACATGTCTTATAACTATGGTTGTCTTAATCACACACATTGCATTTCTTGAAATTGTATGTTGTCATCAAAATTCTATTTATTTTTTTAAAAGTTATTGGGCAAATATGATGACCGGCAAGTCTATGAGTTAAGGAAAAAATTTAAATTGACGTAGGCTTAACTTAAACATAGTACTATTATTTTTCCTCTGGCTCCACATGCCCATCCCAGGGTATGCTAATTCTTAGTTGAAAGTGCCACTAGCAGTCTGCCATCTAATAAGCGACTGCAGCAAATTTTTTATAACATTGTTGAACACTGTAGATTTGTAGAATAACTAGGTAGTCTACACTATGAATGCTTCCATCTGACATTTACTTAAATTCCTTACATTTGAACATAATAATATACAGACGTGGCCCAAAGAGACATTGCTTTGTTTACATTTAATAATTTTGTTCATTTATTTATGTAGCCAACTGTGTTACAATTTTTAAATAATGTTATAGGTACTTACTGCAAAAGTAAGGCCAAGAACTGGTTACTTAGAAATTAATTACTACTGAATATAGGTGACTATTACAAATTCATCAGTACTGTATTAATTTTTTTTAAATTCAGTTGTTTTTAATTAAAGGATAATAACAATATTGGGAGTCGTATTTTGGGTTTAGCAATTTAGCATGTTCTACCTTTGCTCCCATTTTCTCATCAAGTACAGCTTTCTGGCCTTCCTCTGGAGCATTTTCTTCATCAAATTCATCAGCAACTCCTGGCTCCTCCTCCATAAGGTCAGCTTGCTGACGAGCAGCTATAAAATTAGAATTAAAGTGGATTTAAGCTAATATATTGCTTGTTGCCTTTTTTTTTTTTTATTTTTTTTTAATTCATAATTTATTTAGGGGGCTTTTAGCTACATTTGTCGCAGCCATGCCAGCCCCATTGGTACATTCATATATAACACTTAACAACTTAAAATTTTGTAACACAATCTGAAAAGTGTCCTGGCAGTGTCAGATAATGGCTCTGCAAGAACACTTTGGACTAAACCTACATCAAATTGGTTGAGGCCCAAACCTCTTAACTTAGTTCTTATGCATATGCTCCGGGGACATTCCATTAAAAAGTGATATATGTCTTCTGCCACACCGCACATATCACAGTTAGGTGAGTCAGCTATTCTCATGAGGTGTTTGAATTTATTTAATGGGATGTGTCCGGAGCGAAGTCTACACGCCATAACAATCATTTTTCTACTAAGCTTTACCACATGAAACCATGGCGCTTGAGGAGGAACACCTTGTAATGTCCTATACCAGATTCCTTTATCTTGACATGTCTTTATAAAGTAATTATTCCACTCTGTATGAACTTGTTTTTTATACTTGCTCAATAATTCTGTGTACTCTGGAATAAGAAATATGTCAGACCCTACATTGTGTGATTCCCTGGCTAACTTATCTACTTCCTCATTGCCATGGATACCCACATGAGAGGGAACCCATTGCAACCTCAGAGACCTGCAAGTAGCACTTAAGTTGAGAATTTTCTCTAGAATGGCATAAGCTATCGATGCACCTCTGATGCCAGAGGCGCAGCGAGCTATATGCTGCAAAGCACTTTTACTGTCTGTGAGGATGACAACTTTGGAATATCCTGTGGTTTTAATATAAGATATGGCCTCTGAGATAGCGAATAGTTCAACCATCATAATAGAGTGCGCATCAGAGCTAAGTTTAAAACTTTCTTTCACATTATGAGTTGGATCATAGTATGCAGCTCCAGCTCCATCACTACTTTTGGAACCATCTGTGTACACTTTGTGGAAATTTGTATATTTATTGTGTAGCATATGTAATGTATTGTATCTTAGTACTTGAGTATCATAATGATATTTAGGGTGTACAATTTCATCTATATCCGTTTCAATGAAATCCATATTTATATTAGATACCCAGGTTGATAAGGTAAACATTTTTAACAGACTACTTTTTAGTAAATATTCTGACTGAACATGCCGGTATACAGACACCAGCAGAGGTTTCTTTTTTAAAAGCCAGTAGTTAAGATGACAGAGCTGTGTAAGTTCTTGAAGGAACTTGATAGTCAAATTATTCGATTGAGATGAAGCTTTGAGACAGTATTTAAAAGCCAAGTATTGGCGCCTCAAGTGCAATGGAGTAATAGCCATTTCACTCTGCATAACATGAATAGGGGTGGTTTTTATGAAACCTCCCATAATTCTCAAAGCTGTATTCTGTATTATGTCTAATTTTTTAATATGTATTTTCGCTGCACTGTCATATAAAAAGCTCCCATAATCTATTTTACTGCGGATCAAAGAGATATACAAATTCCGAAGATGTTTTGGATGTAATCCCCAATTGGAACCAGCCAACACTTTCAAAATATCCATAGTTTTCATGGCTTTTTCAAAAATTTCTTTGATATGACTATTCCATAATAAAGATTTATCTAGCCACATTCCTAGATATTTAATTACATTAACTGGCAGTATACTATTGTCATTCACGCTTAGTTTAAATTGTTCTCTTATTTTAACGCGGCTAAATATACAAAACTGAGTCTTTTGTGATGAAATATCAAGACCAATTTGCTGTAGCATATTTATCACATTATTGAGCGCATTTTGTATGTTATTAGTACTTATAGATAAATTGTTATTTTGTGAATACAACACAAAGTCATCAGCATATTGTAACATATCAACATTGTCCACTGCATTACAGATATTTAGGGTCACAATATTAAAAAGGAGCGGTGAGATAGGATCTCCTTGGGCTAGTCCTTTATTTGTCCATCTTACAAAATAGTGTTCGTTTTTCTCACTTGCTATCTTTAGGTGACGTTCAGACAGATATGCCCATAGATATTTGCATAACTGGGTACCGACTTTTAGTTTGTCTAATACTGTCACTAGTTGTTCTATAAGTACATTGTTGTATGCACTTTTGATGTCAAGGAAACAAGCTACAGTAGGTATACCTTTTGAAAAACCAACTTGAACCCGAGATATAAGTCTAACTAAGCAGTCCAGGCAAGACTGACTTCGTCGAAAACCTGACACTGTTGGTGCAAGAATAAAATGTTGTTCAACAAACCATTCTAGTCTTTTTGCAATCATTGAATGTAGTAATTTGCATAGGCATGATATCAGTGATATAGGTCTGAATTTAGTTAAACAATTAGGATTTGTGTTCGGCTTTGGTATAGGGATAATTTTTATTTCACGCCATTGAGATGGTATTGCTGCATGTTTGTAAATTAAGTTATAAATTTTAATAAGAACTAGTTTATGATAATCTGGCAGCTGGTATATCATAGAATAGGTTATGTTATCATCCCCTGGCGCTGTGTCTTTCTTTTTTAAACAATTATTTAATTCTTGTATTGTGAAATCAGTTTCTATTAGTGAGTTTGTTGACACAAATATAGGCAGAGGGGACTCAACGAAGTCAGGGGTCAAAGAAGATAAAAGTTCTTCTCTTGCGTCATCAGAGGCCTGGACATTTCCTCCTTTCAAACCTTTGATCCAGCGCATCTTCCGCCACATGTCTGAAGAACTTGTATTTTCATTTACCCCGCCACAAAGCTTTTGCCATCCTTTGGAACTGGCTTTCGCTGTAGCACGTTTGGCTTCTTTGATTTTATCTTGAAGTTTAATTAAATTATCAGGTGTAGGGTTACGACGTAAGTTTTTAAGGGCTAACCTACGCTGGGCTATAAGTTCTGATAAAGTTGAATTCCAATAATGCTTAGGCCTGAAAGATGGGTTGGGGGTTGTGCAGCTTTTAGTGTATGGTACTTGTTGCCTTTGTGGATGACAACTTAATTGTATAACAATATTATATTCTTTAGAGTTTAGAAGAATTCAATAGAAGTCAATTAAAAAGCCTGTATTCTATAATTTAAAGGTATATTAAGATTGTTTCAATAAAATGACTTATTAACCATTTGCATACCATTGACGTTAATTTATGTGCATTTCATTCATATATATTTTGTTGTAATTATCACGGTATAGGAAAGGTTAAGTAAATATATGTTTCGAAATGTTGTCAAAGACAAATTATAAAAGTTTGTGAGTGGATGTAAATGTTAGTTACTTTTCTGCACACAGATATGCCTGAATCGATTTTGATAAAATTCAGAATGGAGACAATTTTTAATTTTATACCCAGTGTTAACATTATTATCTCTATTCAATGGGATCAATGACTTTATTCCATACAAAACAAGTTGTATGGTATGCTGTAACTATTTGGGAAGTAAGGCATAAATTATTTGTTAAATCTCTCATACTTACATTTAATCCATTCATAAACCAATAGTGTGTAAATATATATTTTTTAAATTAGGAACATGTTCAACTATTTAGATTATGGCCTCTGTGGGATTCATGCAAATCTGCATTTGTCAAGTGGGTAAGTTAGAAAACAGGCGAAGGAGATTGGTTGGTGGTGGGAAGATTGATCTGTAAGGCACTACAGTTATGTTTGTATTTGTGTATGTCAGCTTGTATACTTTTAGAGTAAATGCATTTAGAATAATTGTTTTTATTCAATGGTTTTTAGGTTTAGGTACTGTTTAATTCACCAGGTACATTGTAGACATGCAATGTAACTTAGGGAGATCCTACTGGATGACATCTAATATACAACATAGCCCATATTAAACTTGATATATACAAGCATTGAGATAAGTAAATAGTTTATAGAAACTTCCAATATTTCTTACCATTAGCCCTCATCCTTGCTCTCTGGTTTCTAACGGCCTGAACCCTGCCAGGACCTCCATCTCTTTGTACTACCGCTCTAGGTCTTGCAGCAGCTGAAAAAAAAAACCACAAACAGATGTTTAGTGACGTGTTCAAAACTGCCCGTAACCTCATGTAACCATGTCGCTTTAAATACCTTGTGGCTTGACCTGAGACACTCTTAGAAATGCAACAGATAGGATAATGATGACTAAGGCACTAAGAATAGCTGCAATGATGAATGGATCCATGTTTGTGTTTGTTTGCTGTGCTAAATTCCGCCAGATAATTTAGTCTTATTGTTTGTAGTTTTGTACCTAGCTAGATCTTCTTCTTATTTAGATAGATAGATATTTGTTGTGTTGGTTTGATTGACGTTAGCTGCCAGTGGCATGTCTTCTTTATTTTCCTTTTTATGTGGAAATATATGTTTGTATATTTGCCATTCCTAAAGCTATGACAGCAATCGTCTCGTCCTGTCTTAGAGAGGGCCTGCATCGCTTTACAAGGACGTGACATAGACAGCACAGTGACTCAATTCAATGACAAAATTATTTAAGTGACTTACTTGAATCCTTGAATACAGCTGTACGAACCCTCCGAGCCCTTATAAAAAGAAAAAGTAGTTGGCGATTTGTTTCGAAACAGGATGAAGCATTAAAGTAAGACAAATGTATATTTAATATTATATGCAAAACAGAGATAGAATACGCCTACAAGCCTGACGTTTGTTTCGAGTAATCGATGACGTGTGAGTGAAACGTCATTGCATTTTTCACGAGTTTCGCCGATTGTTGTTAGTAGAAAAATGGAATTATTTAAAATTTCTTACGTTTTAGCGTTATTCCTCGTATTAGATGTAACCTCTGCACTGTATTTTCATATCGCCGAAGGGGAGCGAAAATGTTTCATAGAAGAAATCCCTGATGACACAACTGTAATTGGTAATGCACAAGTTTCGATATTTTAGCCTCTTGCCAAATTTTTCCCATTTATATTACCTAGGTGTATCTTTGTAATTTTACTTAGGGGACATTTAGAACGTGTGTAAAAGTTTACATGGATGGTATACATAGCATATAATTTTCTTTATCCATCCTTTCTAGTGAACTACAAAGTAGAGCTGTATGACCCCCGGTCTGGTGGCTTCATGCCGTCGACACCTGGCATCGGCATGCACGTGGACGTCCGAGATCCCAATGACAACATTGTTCTGTCCAGAGTGTACTCTTCTGAAGGAATGATCTCATTCACATCACACACTCCTGGAGAACATGTTATTTGCATGTATTCTAATAGTACATCATGGTTTAGTGGCTCACAACTTAGAGTAAGTATTTCCACCATACACAAAAGACCTATAGATAACTAGTATGTACTTAGTCAATTTAGCTTTATTCACATTGTGTCACCTGAGCAAATAAGTGTTGATAATAACATTAAATGTGTGCTATAAACTTTGTACTAAGGTATTTACTATATTGTCTGCATTTGATTTTTAAATAAGCAAGACTAATACATATAGGTATCTATACTATAATCTCAGATTATAGAACAAAAGGCAGATGGAGCGTACCGAACACGCGAGCGTCGCCACCAAAGCGAATACAAATTCAAAAGCAAATACAAACCCGCGCTAGTGCTATACGCGACTTGTCCGAAGCAACACATTACGACTGGTTCGTAATTTTAATGTACAAAATACCGTCTTGTGTTATTAAACACTGTAAAAGTTGTTCCCAAAAATAAAAAAAAGAAGATGGAATATCCTTTCACAGATAACTATTAATTATTTGGCTTATATAATTTTTAATCAACATAATAACTTTACATGTGACTCGGAACACAAAACTTCAATAGTCATTCGCTTGTGTTGCCAGTATTTATTTAAATTAGTTAGCCGTTTTATTGGTAAAACTACATTTAGAAGGTCTAGGGTTTAGTGATGTAACAAAAGTTTGTTTTTTAATATCGCAAATGCGAATATTTTTTTATAAGTCTCGCTCGCACGGTTTTTTTCCCAAAAAACCTCAAGTCTTCTTAGAAAATGCAAATACTTGTCTCGTTCGCACCATTTTTAGGGTTTAGCACCTCAAAAGGTAAAAACCTTGTAGACCTTGCTTTTAGCCTAAATTGACTAGTCTGGGTCAACCGGAAGTATCCTATAGGTTTTGGGTCGAAAACCCATAATATGGTAGTTCCCGTTGACCTAGAATCACTAAATTTGGCAAAAAGCTAGGTCTTATAGAACAAATAAAGGAAAAAATATATATGGCCACCCTCCTCTAATCTCCAAAGTCTGTGAAGAGCAAAATCTGAAATAATTTGTTACCTACAAATTTGTTCGGAACCCGAGATGGGCGAGTCCGATGGAATGTTCAGTATGTTAATCTAGATTAAAAATTACCTGTGTGCCAAATTTTATCCAAATCAGTATAGTCGTTTTTGCGTGAAAGAGAAATAAACATCCATACATACGTACTTCCATTCTCACAAACTGTCGGATATATGTGTAATAATTAGAAAAGTAGGATACTATTAAAATATTAAACAAAAACAATTAAACAATGAATTGTGACATTTATACAGAACCTTCTTTATTTATTTTAATTTATTTAGTTATTAATAACCATTATTTTATCCATATACTACTTTAGTACTGTATGTTACAACAGAACGTTTAACCTTCCAATATTATAACAATTTGTTACAAAAATGAGGGAGTTAATTTTTCATTATCTGGTAACTGTACACGCACACAGATGCACGTGAACGTACAGTGCAGTGGCTCGTTGTCACGCACACATAAGTAACTATAAAGGTGGCGACACTCGCGAGTTCGGCTCACTCCATTTGCCTTTTGTTCTATAATCTGAGACTATAATCTATACAACTATAATAAATCTATACTAGTATTACAAAGAAAAAAATATAACATTTGTTAGTTTGTGTGAATTGAATAGGCTCTGAAGCAACTGGACCAATTTGGAAAATTCTTTCACTATTACAATCTTATATTATCTATGATGAACATATCTATATATTTTCATTCATCATCATCATCATGCTGATGAAACTGCAGAGTGCAGCTAGTCATTTATATATGTGCTTTCAAAAAGAACCAGTCTTTTGATTTGATATTTGCCTAGTTATTATACGGATGAATTATGTGTATTTTCTTTTTTAAATTCTTTCTGCATGAGAATGCTACATTATGCCTGAGTAAGATAGGGTATACATTTTGATTCATCAGCATCATCATCCATTATCACAGGTGAATTCAAAATAGTGCACTAAACTGTAGGTGTTTGTTTAGAACTATTCACTTACTGAGATGCCCCAAAAATGCGTCATTTAAACATGGTAGCTAACCATGTAAATTACTAATTTTACTTATTTATATTTTGTTCCTTTTTAACTGCTATAGCAACAGTAGGAATGAATAATCTGACCATTATGCTGTTCCCTTCTTCAGGTTCATTTGGACATCCAAGTAGGTGAGCATGCAGTTGATTATGCCAATGTTGCACAGAAGGACAAACTGACAGAATTACAGTTGAGAATTCGTCAGCTTTTGGACCAGGTACATCAAATCACAAAGGAGCAAAGCTATCAGAGGGTAAGCTGTTTAACATTGATATTAAAATTATTTTGATTCGTGTTAGGAGTCAGTCCTGGATAATTGTAACTTTTGTATGTCTTTGTAAATATAATTATTTGGTAAGACGATAAATTGATGATGTCATATATTTTATAACAACTATTATAATCCCTTAGCCCTTTAATCTGCTTGAAGGAATTTATATTCCCAAAATCAACATATTTTCTTGATCTCACAGTATATTCTCCTTGGAGGACAAAAATACTCAATCCATAGAATTATTTTTTAGTAGTTTGTACAAAATTTTGTTTGTCATAAGAACTCGCACTAAAATGTGTTTTTGCATTGTTGAAAAATATTATCTACCTATATTCAATCTATCATTTGCAGGAAATATGAATTTTAACCCGTTAAGCTGCCTTGGCATACCTGTATGCCAAACAAAACTTTTGTAAAGCCACCTTGGCATACAGTTATGCCAAGGCCAAATCAAATAAGGATCCAAATAAAAATGTTATCTATTCAAAAATACAATAGATTTCAGCTAATGTTTTTTTTTGATGCTGTAAAGGACCTGGAATTTTTATTCATAACAAATTATCATTTGAAAGATACCAGATCGGTAATATCAACGAAAAAGCAACAGTCACTTGTTTTTTTGCAGGGTTTTTGCAACTCTGGTTTTCAAATTTGATCATAGTCAGGAGCTCACTAGGTTAAATGTAATCATATTGCCAATGCTTCAAGTCTCACAGTAATCTTACTGTGGTAACACTGTTCTAAGTATAAATAAAAGTTGATTTACATGAGTAGTTGGATAGAGTCAAAGATTTTTTCCTTCCACCATGTGAATATGAATAGTAAAAGGTGAGGAAACCCAACTTGCTAGGTGGTTGGCCTCTTGTGCAAGTGGCGGCCTTCACTTCATAGCAAGGCATGTTTGAACTAGTTAACATTATAGTGACTTCTTCACACAACTTCAAACTTTTTGTGCTGGTATGAATTCTATAGGAGTAAAGAAGAATATACCTTAATTATAAGTCAAAAGTTTAATATATAGTTTACTTTTACTTCTAGCACCGGGAGGAGCGCTTCAGACAAACATCAGAAAGCACAAACCAGCGAGTGTTGTGGTGGAGTCTTCTACAAACTGGTGTCTTAGTCGCAATTGGCTATTGGCAGATGCGACATCTCAAGAGTTTCTTTGAAGCAAAGAAGCTTGTGTAATCCTCTTACACCTCTAACTTAAGCTTTAGTTGTGCTATTTTTTTCAAATAATTTATCTGTATTTTTGTTAAATAATAAAACCCATGAAAAAAATTGTGTATGTTTTTGTAAATGATGTGTGTTTTTGGAATAAAAGTAAAATATACAGTTGTAATGATTTATCAGTTTCTATTAGCACCTGTTTTACATCTATCTTGTTTTGGCCCCTGAACAGTTTAAGCCTAATTATATTAGAAAACAAATTACTCATTACAGATTGTAATTAAGGCTATCTGCCGGGCTTAATATGTATCTCAGTTGCTAACAAATGTTGATTGAAATCTTGACAAATGGCGGCTCTATGTCAGTTTTGACAACTCCAGTAAGCAAAAATTATAGTAAGTTGACTGGAGCTGACAAAAGTGACATAGATCCGTCATATTTCAAGATTTCAATCAACTTGTTAAGCAACTTTACGTAACAGCCCTGCTGACCTAAAATTTAATTTTTAACCTGTTGACTCGTGATTCACCATATTTGGCCAATAATACAATAAATTTCATAGAAATCAACCTACTTTTCTAGGAACTGCAATGTGTGTGGTTAAATTTAGTTTGATATAATATTTAACAACTCTAGAGTTTAACAATCTGCTACTAACAGTACTTGGAACTGCAACACCAAAGTATGGTTCAAGTCAATCCACTATTTTAAATATACTGTCAAGATACTTTATGAACATTCCTGGATTTGCTTTGGGAAAATGGTTCAATAAACTGAAGTCTACCTCATTTAGTGTATTTATCAATGTGTCACATGTACAGTAATACAAATGTCCATCTACTTGTAACCTTTCTGCTAACTCAAGTTGATGATTGTCCATAAGATCTTCGTTTACAACTACGAGAAGTGGTTTGTTCCACTCAAGGGCTTCTAGGCAACTCCCCGCCCCTGCGTGACTAATAACCAAGTCAGCATTCTTCAAGTCTTCTTCTATGGAGTCTTTATACCTATACAAACATAACTGGACGCCTTCCTTTTCGTAATATCCTGGTTCCACGTCACTTTTGCCTATCTGAAACATAATCTCCTTACATCCGATATTTTTTAGAGCGTCCAGAACCGCAGGCCTCAGGACGTATTCGCATAGTAAATCAAATCTGGTAGTTCCAATAGTGATGAAGATTTTGTTGTATTCTTTTGACATGATTTACACACAGAATTCGCCCTATTTGAGACTATATTACTTTAGATATTTCTGATTAATCTATGATATTATGCTATACATCTATTGGATTTACATCAATACGGAAAAATTTGCAAATATCAGTAGTGATCAGTAGCATAGATTATACAGACTATATCTAAAGATAGATGGCAATCAATAAAGCAAACAACGGAACATTTAATTTTTTTAGTGCCATCCACTTTGACGGATCATAGTCGCGCGCTCGTCTTCCATGTGCGACATTAGTGACGTGGAACGCATTAGTGACGTGGAACGCATTAGTGACGTGGAAGACGAGCGCGCGGGTATCGATATCGATATCGATATCGATAATGTGAAGTATACTACCTTTTTATAGTTTTAATATCTATGGTGTTCGTTGCTAGGTTGCTTGTTTTATATTTGACTGCTATAAATAAAACTATTGTATTTTCATATAATTATGTTTTCAATATCTAAAAACTTAATATGGCAGAGCGTTTATAAAAGAATTACAAGATCATTGACAAAAATGTCTACTGCAAAAGTCGACCCTCTCACTAGAGAAAACTATGATACTTGGGTGATTCAAGCTGAAGCCGTTCTTTTAAGACAAAAAATATGGAAATACATAGAAAGCCCACTGATTAATGATGCATCTGCAAGTGACAAAGAAGGAGACAGACAGGCGAGGTCAGAACTTATCCTTATGATCGCTCCTTCTGAGCTCAAACAAATAAAAAAATGCACATCTGCAAAATCATTATGGATCAGAGCACTGAAGTTGTTCAACGACCAACTCATGTTGAAAGCGATTATGAATCACTTTCAGATTCATTGACGAATGATGAAGAAAATGTATAAAATAACGATCCTATTCACACAAGGTCATTAAGAGACCGGTCAGAAATCACGGCTCCTAAGCGTTACGACGATTTTATCTTGGCAGCAGCTGAAGAAATTGAAAACCTTCACAAGCCTAAGGAACCTGCAAATTTTAAAGAAGCGATGGAACCTATTGACAGAGCGAAATGGCAAGAGGCTATGCTTGATGAAATAACATCATTAAAAGAGAACGAAACGTGGGATCTGGTGGACTTACCAAAAGGAAGAAAAGCATTACCATGTAAATGGGTTTATAAAGTCAAAATGAATCCAGATGGTTCTGTTGAAAAGTATAAGGCCAGAATGGTCATTAAAGGTTACTCTCAGCAACCTGGAGTAGACTATGATAAAACATTTAGCGCAGTAGTTTGTTTAAGCACTGTTCGAACACTGCTTGCTTTTGCTAATCAAGAAAATCTAAAATTACTACAGTTCGACGTGTCAACTGCCTTCCTTTATGGTACTGTCAAGGAAGAACTCTTTATGAGACAGCCTGAAGGGTTCCAGGATGGTACTAAACGTGTTTGCAAATTAAAACGCAGTTTGTATGGCCTGAAACAAGCACCGCGTTGTTGGAACACTTGCATTGGTGAGTTTTTAACAAAATCAGGATTTCAACAAAGTGACGCGGATCCATGTTTGTACAGTAGGATCAGAGGCCAATCCAAAGTATCTATTAGCCTTTATGTCGATGATGGACTTGTAGCGTATAACACAACAGCTGCAGGAGAAGAATTTATCAAAAAATTACAAAAAAACAAACAAAAATCCAAATACAATATAAGGACAAAACCAGCTTCATATTTTCTTGGATTAGAAATAAACGTGTGCAAAGGTAAAAACACTATTACTGTTTGTCAAACGGCCTACATAAAGAAAATTTTAGAAAAATACAATATGACAAATTGCAAAACTGCACCAACGCCTATAATTAAGGAGAATGAGACGGAAGAGGAAGAGACCGTCAATAATAATTTCCAATACCGACAAGCCGTAGGTGCTTTGGTATATTTGTCTGTAGGCACAAGGCCTGACATTTCTTATGCTGTGGGTGTTGCCTCGAGAAATCTAGAAGCACCTACTAAAAAAGATATTGTTTTAGTGAAGTGCATATTCATAGGGTTTATGAAATTAAAAATCAAGTTTAAGATAAATTAATCCATTTATTGAAGAACACATTCTAAAATAACAAAGATTATAATGTATTAAGAGTAATACATATTGTTTACCTTACATATTGAAAGTACTTATGTTTTGTGAGATGACGATTCCAAACATGCATGATTACAATTTCTAATTAAACACTTTCGTTTTGTTATTTAGTTAAGTACCTAACTATACATTAATATGTATAAAATAACTGTAAATGTGTACATATTAGTTATGATTATGTGAAACAGATATAAGAAATGTTTCTTAATGCATGGAACAAGTGTTTACATTGATAATAAAAGAGTTTTGAAGAAAATCTGGGCTAATAGGTATCAAGTAATACCTTAATACAGGGGTTTTAATAGAAGGTTTATTTACGTAAATCTTACGATA
This sequence comes from Selenia dentaria, assembly GCA_917880725.1. Lineage (NCBI taxonomy): Eukaryota > Metazoa > Arthropoda > Insecta > Lepidoptera > Geometridae > Selenia > Selenia dentaria. The sequence goes on from OU862893.1 coordinate 27,989,710, forward strand.
AATTTTTATTTCTTAACTTTAGTTTTATCATATGACTAGATAAAATTAAAATATTCAATAACGTGTGCCTTTTTCTGTAGATATTTCTTGGTTAGTGTGGTATATCCGTTAAAAGTGCAGTATCTTTGGTGTTTGTATTTAGATCTGCACTGCACTGTATGAATCCTGCATTTGTAGTAGCTTGGTCTTCACATAGTCTATAGTCAACTCTATATTTGAGTTTTCCATTCCAAGTCTCATTGGTTGAACATATTTCGCTAAGCTTTGTAGCTTTGACAAAAGTCTGCAGCGGTTGTTTAGACCTTTTTCTTCAAAAACTGACCTTAAAACTTACCATGACTCCTTTGCCATTTTTGCATATCTCACGTCAACCAGGCAATGTGATTATATTATCAAACATATCCTCGCTCTTGCTTTTAGGTCTCTCTTTATGCCTTATCAGAATTTACCAGTGTCGTATGAGTGTTCTCCACAGGTCGCCATTGCACTCGATCATGAATTTCCGTGTATTGTAAAATGAGTTTCCTTCTAATTTCTCTATGTATGTTAAACTCATACCCGTATCGTGTGCCGGCTGCGATCTATCCAGCTGTTCGCCGCTCGAAGTTGTGCTTGCAAATTTACCTTCTGTAACCATAATACTGTTTACACCCGTTCTTAATGAAACATCGAATTGACAAATAACCTGAGCAGGATTGCGTATTTTTGCTCACCGACAACGTACAATGAAGTTACACAACATTTGTGTATAATTAAATATTATAGGAATAGAAACACGATACTAAAATATAATTTATAAGATAGACAGAAAAAAAAGAGATAAGAAAACATTTTTTTCACCCACCAATTCGCCAAGGAATTTATTTCGCCAAAATTTCGCCAAGAACAAAATATTTCGCCAGAATAGCGTAAAAATACTCCAATATGGCAACTTTGCTTGTTTTTGCTCACAGAGTATCTAAGATATAGTCTGTTAATCTATGATATTGTCTGATTTATCTATGAGAGTACCACAGTAGAGTACCTATTTTTAAATTTATAAACGCATCCCGAAGTTTAAGAAATTATTGTTGAAAACACAAGGAAAACCTATACAATTTGCTGTTTGTAGAAAAACTAAACCTCCAGAAGTACCGCCAAAGAGAATATATGGTAACGCTGGGCCGTGTTAAGTAGGCCGAGCACGAAAATCTGCTTAAGTGTAACGATATCGTATAGTTTACGAATTCAGTACAAACTATGTGTTATATGTGCCACTATTCTATATCACTAGATAAATAAGTTAATGATGCGATTACGTCACACTTAAACATATTTTCGTGCTCGGCCCACAAAACCTCGGTGAGAGCTCACTCGAAGCGGAGTGCACTCGGAGTCAAACTATTCGTACTAACGCCGCCGTTCCGAACCTCAGGGTAAAGCACTCGGTTGCTCTAACTCGAGCGTTCCGAACCTCGGAGCGTCGCAACTTTTTAACCATCAAAATCGATCGGTAAAAGGTTGCAACCCGCATCTGACATAACTTTGACCAATCAGGCTTCAACAAACTTCTTCTTCTTCTCTCGTCTCAAAGAAAATTGGGTAAGGATCAAGTGATCTGTCAATCTCGAATTTGTCAAAGTCTCGACAAAAAAACAACCACGCTCTGAGGTACGGAACGCCCCTATGGGGCCTTACTATGAGCTCTTAAAGCAGGACTTCTAGAAAACTGTCCGGTTTATTCGTATCATGACAACGTAAAAGCAGGCCTACTATTCAAGAACCACATAAAAACCGTTTACCTGTTTTTTTGTATGGACTCTCGTAAACATGACGCTCTAAATCCACTCAGTATGTCAGCTTACAAACGTTTAGGCGTATGCATGCGTACGTTATAGTAAATTGTTGGAGACTATATTATCCGTTCACATTTGAGAAAACAATACTCAAACAGTTCACCTAAATGAGCGTCATTGTATGATTTCATTCGAAACTGTTTATGCAAGGTTTAAGAACTGCACGGAACCTGCATGGTTTTTATGAAGCTGATAGTAAGGCCTTTGTTTACCTAAATATTTGTCGCACTCGGAGTTCACGCTGAGTGCAACTTTTCGCACTAACGCCGTTCCGAACCTCAGGGTAAAGCACTCGGTTGTTCTAACTCGATCGTTCCGATCCTCGGAGCGTCGCAAGCACCACAGACTATTTAGAGATATTATACTATCAGACTGCCAACTGTAGGCTGCAAAAGTGCAGTTAAATGATAAATGGTCGAATATTTGGAATCGAACAAGAATGATCAAAGGTAGGCATTTTGGTTTAATTCAGCCTACCATACCTTCAAAACCTTGCTTTTTTAAGTTTAAAAATGCTGAGAAATGGGTCACTTCCACCGTAATCCGTTTGCGCCTAGGTCACGTTTGTTCTCCCGTGTTTCTTGCTAAAATCACGGTCAGGGATCATTCGCTTTGTGAGTGTGGCCTAGATGACGGTACTTTAAATCACATTTTCTTTTCATGTCCTAAGTTAAGTTCTAATTTGTATGATAAACTTAATTCTGATATCGCTAGACCTACTGATATTAACTCTCTTTTATAGCTTGTTTTCACACCATTTATTTATATGTTATGTAATTTTATTAAAACCAATAATATACGTTTGTAAAAGCGAAACCAGTTTTTAATACTTTTGATATTCATATTACTTTCATTTGATTCCGTACCGTACAATGGTTCGTAAACTCCTTCAGGGTTGGGGGAGTACAAGGGCAAAATATCCGCCAAAACATGACACTGGCAGAGTAACGTCTTTCCACGTTAAAAAGCCACATAAGAAGAAGAAAACTTCTCTCTAGTCAGTTTTAGTGTTGCATGACATTTGTTTTTTTTTTTCTTAAAGTTAAACGGCTACGGGTGTAACGAATAGAGCCCGCCTATGGCGCCTTTATTTAAATATTAGATTTACATAAATGCCTATTTTTAACTAGCATCCTTATTTTTTTTCTTCATAGGTCTATATTGAGGAAAATTAAATAAATAATAATATAATAATAATAATAATTTATTTCCAAGTAGAACATTTTAAATAAAAACAGATTTGGCGTCGAGCCTCAAACTAGGCGAGAGCCTGTATCTTGAGACTCTGAGTGCGGTTTACTAGGAAGTTTGCCAGTGTGTGTGTGTGTGTGTGTGTGTGTGTGTGTGTGTGTGTGTGTGTGTGTGTGTGTGTGTGTGTGTGCGTGTGTGTGTGTGCGTGTGTGTGGGTATTACGTTGCTTTTTTAACTTTGATTTGGAGATTGTTGCAGTTCGCAAGTGCGTCTAAAAGTATGGAGCCTAAATTTAGTTTTAGATTAAACTTTCTGTGTCCTCATAAGAAAGCTTTAACAGAAATTCCCTGACTATCTTTTTACATGTGAAAACTGAACAGTCGTTAATATTACACAGTTTGGACACTTTATTATAAGTATTGATATGAGCGAAGTCAGGACTACGTCGTGCAAGCAAAGAAGTGGCAGGTGGAAGGGGGATACGAAAAACACGCCTAGCCATAAGGTCACTATAGTCAGATCTGTTCAAAAGAGACTTATGTGCTATTGCTGTACCATTAAGGATAAACAGTTGGCGAACACGTAGCACTTTGAATTCCTCATAGAGATAGTCTCTATGAGGAATTCGGTAGGGTGCCGGAAAGTCTTCTTTAAAATTACTTTAATTAGTGCTCGTTGAGCTCGTTCTATGATTATGAAATTCGTTCTTCCAGCACTACCCCAGATTGAGATACAGTATTGCAACACAGATTGACATAAAGCCAGATATAATATAAATATGATATGATATAACAAATATATATATAATATATAAATAATAGGTGTTTATTTACATTATTTATTAAACGATTTATTTTTTAATTTCTTTTGGTATTTTTCAAAAGCTTTTCTCTGCATTATTGTAGGTAAATTGCGGTTTTTTAATCTAGCTATATCTTAGCCCTTCAATATTTTGTTAATTATCCTGCACCAATTCATTATTGTGAACCTCACAGTCAAGGCAATAAAATGGTTGAAGATAATTGTTTTGTGCTCAGTACAGTCGATGATATCAAATGAATACTTGAATAATATTAATGCTTTTATATTCAGGCATCCTTCAAAGCAGCAGCACAAAGCCTATTCCTGCAACCGTGCGAGCCGAAATTGCCCATGCCCGCAAAAAAGACTGCTCCCATTTCCATACGCCAAAAACGAGCTTGGACCAGAACTGACATGAGATAAGTCAGTCCGCCAAAATATATACCAGCACAGGAACCAGTGGGCCACGCAGCGAACGCCTTCTTCGAGTTTCTCGCTATAACGAGAGCGACAAGACATGTCAATCTCAGGAACTGCAAGAACATCCTGCAGTCCTACAGGCGAGCAAACGAGGGCAGCATCATCGAATCTTGGCTGCTGCAGAAGAGACTCGAAGAGGCTGAAGCAGCCATATACAACAACGACACATCCTCGATCATCATGGGGGCAATGTCTGGTCAGTATATCGCTGTCTACAACGCGACAAGTGTCTTTGTGTTTCTGGATGAGGAAGATACCGAACGGACTGGTGAGCCAAAACGCAACACCACCACACGACCCTATTGTTGTCACCGCCCGGTGCACCAAGATAATGTTGGATGACAGAGTCTTGCAAATGGCGAAAGCCATTTCGGGAGACTCTGAGATCGAGACATTCTGGAAACACTGGGAGGTACCCAAAATACAGTGGGTCAATAGAGTTCCCGGATGCGGAAAAACAACTTGGGTGGTAAGACACTTCGATGATGACAAGGACGTTATCGCAACAACAACTACAGAGGTAGCAAAAGACCTGAGAGAGAAGTTGGCGCACCGAATCGGAGACCTGGTGAAAACCAAGGTGCGCACTATGGCCTCGGTTTTAGTAAATGGTTTTAAAAAGAATGAGAGCTACGTCCGCCTGATGGTGGACGAGGCTCTCATGAACCATTTCGGGGCCATAGTAATGGCTTCTAGGCTGTCTGGAGCTAGCGAACTTGTCCTCATCAGAGACGTCAACCAATTACCTTACATAGACAGGGAGAACCTGTTCGATCTAAGGTATAACCGCCCTAACCTGGTTACGAACATCAGCCAGGAGTTGTTGTGCACGCACCGGAACCCAATGGATGTTGCGTATGCGCTGAGGGAAATATACTCCGGTATATATTCCTCGGCTCCCAGTATAAGGTCCCTGCGCCTCGAGAGCTACACGGGAGCGAAAATCCCCAAATCCCTAGTTAAGAAATTATAACTGACAAAGAGATGGTGCGGGCATCCAGAGCAGACATGCTCACGGAAATGTGTTGGCAAGCGGTGGCGTGTGTGGCGGGTCGCCATCTTCCCTCAGAAATGGTTGAGGAAGGCGATGGCTGGCACATGCGTCAACTCGTGAACGGGTGCTGTTTGCGGGCACTGGTCTGCTGTGAATGCTTGCACCAACTCAGAATAAAATGTATCAATAACTTTAAGTGTATTATGTTATATGTATGTGGTATGAGTTAAAAAAAATAATTATATGCTCCTCATGTATTTATTTTGTTGTATGTTATAAATTTATAAGCAAGTTGTCAAAAATCTGCAAGTTAAAAAAAGGCACGGAACCTGGAGTCTGTGGAGTGTAGTTTTGTTAATAAAAAAAAATGCTTTTATATTTGAAGAAACCCCACTTTTATGGGCATTTTGTTCCAAGTATTCATTTGTTTCAGTAATTAAGCACTGCAGGGCTATTAAACAACTGTACCGTAATTCGAAACCTAATTATACATGAGAGTAGCGTACTCGACTTCCGTTCCGAACAAGTCATGCTGTGCTTGGCCCGCCCGATATCCTCGTCCAATCGGCGTCAACTCTGCCCCTTCCGCTCCCCTCTAATGTTAACCATCATCCCAGGTAGTTCGCCTAGCGCAACTTGACTTCATTGGCGTTTGGATTTTCATCCGGAGCGGTCGTAAGTACGAAATATTTACTTTACTGACTGCGTCATGCTCGTGAAAGTTCAGGTTAAGTTCTGAACCAACTAGTAAGTTCATGTGCAAATATATATACCTATATATATACTTACTAAAAATATTTTAACGGTGTTACCGTTCGTTTCAATACGAATTATTTTTTGTTCCAGTGTCACCACTTGTTCTAGATATAAATGAAATATTTTAACTGTTTCGGTTGAATTTTAGATTATTTAAAGTGATAGTTATACTGGTCCAACCCCAACGATGGAAGACGCGGAAGGAAAACAGGAAAGAGAAGAGGATAACCTACCAACGCTATCGGATTCAAGTGTTGGTTCGTAGTCTAGCACCAGCTCATCACCAAACTGTAAGTAACACTTCTTATTGTTAATAACCTGTAACATAGTCGTGGTTAATTACAATCAAAGTTACAGTCATCCTGACTTGTACTACGATTTGAGCAGACCCAAACATGCGTGGGGAATCAAACGAGGATAATAAGCCCTACTGAGCACCTCAAATTAAAACCACTGAACTCTCAAATGGTTAAAGCGTGTAATAATCTTAGTATATGCTTTAGAAAAAAGCTTATGTAGAACAACAACCTTCTGAACAATATTGTAATAATGTCCAATACTATAAAACTCAAAAACTTCAACCTCCAATGTTATGAGTTCAGCGTGATCCCCATAATGAAATTAAATGATATGAAACTCTAAGCTAACACGAAAACTTATTTATAGGTCTTAGATACGCTTTGCTTAACCGGTCGAAGTCGTTCGCTCGTTAGGGAACGAGTTCCACAAAACAAGACTTAAAACAGTTTAAATGGTTTCTTAGATGACATACAATCGACTGATTAATGTACCGGATTGGCTTACATCTATTAGAGCATACGAAAATGTACAAAGAACTTCTATATACATGCACTTTCACACCAGTTAAAGTAGCAAAACTGAAAAATTCAATGTTATTTAGGCAGATCTGGTAGAATAACATATATTCTCAGGTCGTGTTTTGGCTTATCTTCGAAAAGTTCCTGGAATATATGTGATTGTTAAATAACCTACATACGAAATATTGGCCTGGACCTCGGGCGAAACAAAACGCAAAGAAACACATCTAAAACAATGCACCACAAGATAAGTTTCTGAACAAAACGGGCTAACTGCCACCACCTTAGATACCGCATGCACCTTCTAGACTGACCTTCCACTTTGACGTAGTAACGTCAAAGTGGAAGGTCAGTCTAGATGGTGACACAGCACTCGCAAAGGTCTGCAGTGCCCAACTATAGCTCGCAGTCGCTGCTACGCACCTAAAGATGAGTTTGTTATGCTTGAAACCCGGGTCGACATATTCGATCACTAACATGAAGGTTTTGCCGGTGTAACTAACAAATATTACAGCCCTACAAGAGGCATAATTCCTCCTCATCTCATCGGGATAGGACAGGAAATCATAATATGAAAGTAACGAAATAAAACGAAAAGATTCTGACTTGGAACCCTTCCGTGCCAGGCAGCTACCAAAAAAGGCTGCAATCACTGGTTCTCCAGAAAAATTACTCGTTGAAAAAGTTTTGGGGCTCCGCTCCATATTCTAAACAGAATAAATGGCTTCCGTACACCATTCCAAAAATCTCAAGAGGCTTAGTTTATTCCGTCTATTTGCATCGAGATAGATGATAATAATAAAATATGCGTTCAAGGAGCCATTCGTGAGGGTCATTAATAGCAAAGTTAACCTCAACGAAGAATGCTCGGAGCTCCGCTCTACATTCTAAGCATAATAAGTAACTACTATGTACCATTTTGCACGAAAACGTCATCGCTTTTGTCGAGCGACCGTTACAGCCAAACATCTAACTTACTTGAAATGAAAGATGTTCATGAAATGCACACTCGAGTTGTCATAAGAATGGCAAGGCAGTCTTTTCCAAGCTATCAGCAATATTCTCAGACTAAAGGCAACGACACACCAAGACCGTTTTTTGTATCAGAAAAACTTGATTAACCAATATTGCCTGCTAGTTTCTCCAAGAGAAGACTGGACCGAGCATTGCGTGCTAGTTTCTCTAAGAGAAGACTGGATTGCCAAGGTCGATCTTGCTCTGGACTATTCCCACTTGTCGGTCGATTCAAACAATCACCTTTTCTTTAAGTCGACGAATATATACGAGTATCCCAAAAACATGTGCGCTTCCGAGCATCACAATAATCCTGATACTGAGCAAGGCTGGGGATAATTGTAATAATAATTTGAATTCCTTCTGACTCATCAGATACTACTAATACTGCAAAACCTTGTTGTATTAACCGTGAATATATTAGGCGAGTACCTCGTTTACGCATCCTTGTATTAGTGGCAAAATATACACATAAATTATTAGTTATTCTCAAAAACTAGAGTAAGATCAAAAGTCAAAGCTCACAGCTAATGGAAAATCTATTTATCTTGCAAGCTCTGGTCCGAGTGGTATTGCCAAACAGTGATCTTACTACAAAACTAACACAGTCTTTGTAAAGTGGGGCAAAAATAAAATCTTTTTCCTTTCGCCAAGCTTACGAGTGCCCCCAATTTCTCCACAATCGACAGATTAGATTCCCAACGTCACTGTTACGCCCCATCCGCTGACTTGGAACTTCAGAGTAGGGTTGGGTTTATCCCTCGGCATACCATAAGAAATACTAGCCGACTTAAAAAAAATCGACAAGACAGGACCTGATCGTTGAATCACAGTGAGAACAGTCTTCGCATTAGCAACCCGATTTAGACCTCACAATTACTTGGTTACCGATGCTATTAGGTATGTTTTATTCTAAACGATTCATGTTTTTCAAACATTGGTACCGTTAGTTATAGGTTTTTATGAGGGCGCTGTTGTATAGATCGTTGGAGTACCCGTTCACGATAACAAATCTATCCCGAGTATCAATAATGCCGACAGTCAACTATTGTCACGAGCGATATAAATGATACAGAATGTTTGTACTCGTAGATGTATAAATGTATCAAAATCTAACAGACTGGAATGCAAGAAAATGTTCAGGCTTATCTGCTCCTTGGAGAAAGTTTGGCTTGGAAAAATAGCACTCCTCTTGAGATAATTACTTAGAAAACCAACGAAAACCCAAGAGGTCTAATCTTGCAAGATTCTTAACCAATCTTCATCAAAAATTACCCTTAGTATAATATTTTTAATTCACAAGTCTGGAATACTTGCCTCATTTATTTTTAAGTCTAAATGACCACGAAATTATACAAACAAATATGGATATTTAAAGCTAAAATTACTATTTTAGCCAAGGCAACCGCGAATCCCAACCTGGGAAGTCGATACCTTAATAAATCAATAATTGAGCCCAGACCATTTGTGAAGAAAATAGTTTTAATCTACTTACTTCAAGGGACATAGTAGCCATCGTTATTTCTATGTTACAATAGTTTATAAGCTTTTTTCCAGAATTAAATTACGGAACAACATAATACTAGCACTGCTATGATCTTAAAACAGATACTACCAACCAGCAACAATCAGGTTGAAATCTCACGAAACAGACAGTCGTAATGTGTCCAGCAGGGCTAGCACGGGCAGTGGACTATTTATCCCCGTGGAGAGGAAAGAAATCTTTTCCACCATGTCATTTTTATCTCCCTTGCGAGCACGGCAACGTCAGAGGATAGTTTATCCACGTGGATAAACGGCGGGAGTAGCGTTTCCTATGGTTTGTACTTTGTAGGTGTTATTTAAAGCAAATGTAACAAATGTCAATCGGAGAGAATTATATCAACGTTTCGATGAGTCCGTGCTCTATAGCGGGAGTAGCGGGATATACTGTCTACGAGAAATGTCAAAAGGAAACATTTTATCTTTTTTCCCGGTAAATGAACTTAGGGAAATACAAGACTTTCTTGCAACCAATAATGACAATATCGCACCTACACTTTCAGCTCTTTTAGCGTGCATTGCAGCCATGCTCAATGCACGCCCTCTCAGCCCACTCTCTTTTGACCCCGCGGAATTTGAATTACTCACCGCGGGTCATGTCCTGTTAAAACGTCAGCTCAATGCCCTACCTGAGTATTCGGTAGGAGGACGAGCCATTTCTGCACACAAAAAGGTTCAAGCTCGTCCTACCCTTATCCCAACACCTTTGGCGATCCTGGTCCAAACCCTACCTGCACACTGTAACAACCCCCCAATTTTTTTAATTTTTTCTAATAATTCGTTTTATTGGCCAATGATCGTCTAGTCTAGGAGGACCCTAACACTGTGTACCACTGATGTAACCTTGCTCTTTTCGGAAAGAATTGAAACAGAGAAAACTATTCAGAACTATAGATGCCTAGAGAAACCAAAAGCAACGCCTAGGTATTCTGATATTACGATGGATAACCTACTACTACATTACTGAACTGCTAGCTGATAACGAAAAATTGCGATGAACATACTAGATTGCAAATACTTAGTTCTTACAGACTGACTGACTGAGCTGATCCTAGATTTCTAGCTTATGTACTTGATTTGACTTCTAGTCGTGGAAGATATTAATCATCAATATAAGTTTCTGAATTTAAGGTCTATGTTATTTGACCATACAACATAGAAATAGTAGGTTATTTGCAAGTTTTCTATATAATTATTAGCTTGCAAAACTACCTGTTATATCTGATAAATCAGTTTTGATTAGTGAAATAATATATAAACAACTCCATTAAATAATATCAGATATTTGCATGATATTCGTTATTATTAATAACAGTTATAAACCTGTTAATTATATAACTAACTTTCTTTATAGATTTATGTTTGTTGCTATGAACATTTAGCTGTTGATAAGATTGATATAATCTCTTACAGACTAAATGTCTCTATAATATATACTATTTGTTTCGTTTATGAAAACTGCTAGGAAATAAATAACAAAAGTAAAGTAAAACCTCGCTTTATATGCGCTTTAGAAATCTTTTGTGATCAGTAGCTACTACGCTGATTATCCAATTCCTTTAGATAAATATTATCAGCCACTATTCCCTGAATAGTTAAATTGTTCAAGTTTAATCATTTACTTGTTTACTGAAGCAATATATGGGAAATAATATCAGTGACTTAGAGAAATCTCTAGACCCTTGTTTGTGGTTTACAAGAATTCTCAAGGTGCTGCATTGCTTGACCAAGTTTGATAAGATTTACCACATACATAAATCTCCTTTTTATACGAGATTGCTATACTTAGATTACTAGTGTTTTACATGACATGCCATCTATTGAACCATTGTAGGAAAAGCAATTATTTTAAATACTTAAGTATTAGCAGAATCTTTGTTGTATTGGTTAGCTCAATACTAGCAGCCATATATTTATTATGATGATTATTATAATAGTTAGCTTTACTTTGCCGAGTAAATTATTGATAGATATCTCTACAATTTAAAGATATAATATATTTTATTAATTTTCATATTGTAAGTAATTAGTTTGATTTTTTTTAGATTTGCCGTAGAATTCTAGATTTATTATGATTTAGGAAGTAGGATTCTTGGCATGTTCAAGGCTTACAACTCGAATGCTGGATTAAGAGCTGCTCTTTACTGTGACACAAATGTTCTCCATCATGCCAAGAACCTCTTCTATTTACCCCAAAATTAGTAAGGCCTTACTAAGTCCGTTTGGTAGCTTTCCAAATGTAGAGTTTGCGTCTATAAGCGATTATAATCTTATTTATCTCTTCTTAATAGTATTATTTATCATTACGAATTATCATTTGATTCTAAATATTACATTTGATACTTTCAGCAAATAATTCAATTGCTATAATTTATTACCGCATTCTCATGCTAGAATCAGAGTAGACAGTCTAACTCAAACTCAAATACACGAACGCGTAACAAAAATGTGTTCCTCACATTAATAAAATATTGACTAGAATAACTGCCGAATGGTAGGCATTAAAACGTCGATGTATCACTAGCCTTAGTCGCAGCGAAATTTGGTCGATGTCATTTCAGGAAACATTCCGAGCAATAATCTTCGATATATTTCGATCATTTCACAGATACGTTCCTGACTCAATATATAGAACTCGCGCGTAGTATTCCATATTCGATCACAATCAAGCCGATGCAGGAAGCACCATTATATTTGAATAGCAAAATTCATACCTTCTTTTTGGCATCTACAGCACTAACTCATTTTCATCATCACGTCGGGGTCACCAATGAGGACACCGGAGGTAACACCGATGCGTACCTAGATACTGGCAGCGAACTCCAGCTGTGATCCTTGCCACTGTTACTAGCACTGGAGAAAGTGTTTCTCTCTCGTAATTTAAATGATACACGTGTGTTGTCCACCTAAATATAATCAATCTACATAAAAAAAACCCTGTCCGAATCGCTGTCATAAAAACATCGTCTAATTTTAAATTTGAAAGTGTCAAACAAAAAAGTAAAAGTTAAAGAAACTCTTTATGTACAGCTTGGAGTATGTATTACCTACAAGGAGATCGTAGCGAGTCGTCACCACACCTTTGTATGGCTAAGATATCAATGGTACTTATTTCATGGTAATTGTATTAATTTTGCTTAAATCTTTTATGTATTTAAAGAATTATAAGATTTCATTTTCCTTGAAATCACTTATCAATACTGTTTGAGCAATCGATTTAAATGTTTGCTACATCGAATATCTTGGTAGCTTAAATATTATATGCTGCTTATCATTTTCAGTATGTATAATCTTGCTATAAGAAATACCCGACCTAACAAATAAATCTTCTACTTTTGATTGCCTAAATTTCATCAATATTTGTTCATACCAAGATACTTTTTAAATGTCTCTATATTTGTGAATCGTGACGGAATCCTCATCCAGAGCCTGTTCCGTTACAGCCAACCCCCAAAATTTACGCAGGTTCTCATAATTTACCGAAGGAAATTTTCCCATCCTCCATATATTCAAATTCACAAATATAGTCCCACCAAAACTGAACGTGTGTTTATTCTAATTTGTTAAAATTCGTTTTCAAACAAGGTTGTGAGTGCGTGAACTCACTAGTGGAGTGTATTTAAAAGACCGAGTTAAAAATAAATTTACTGTAAGGGTTGATATATCCGATCTTAATGTCTCCTCCATGAGTAAAAATGACTTCTCACAAGGACAATCTGAAATAACGAAAGGGAACTAGTATTGTGCCAAATTGTGCACCTAGTCAATTCGAATAATTCAGCATACGTGCTACCACCCAAACCAATTTTTCGTTTGGGATCGAGTATGTGGAGTAGAACCTACGCCACCCTTTATTACTCCAGATCTCGTTAATAGCTAACAAGCAATAATTCTCCATGGCTGATACATCCCTCTTCAAATCAAACCAAACAAGCAACCGCCTAATAACTCGGTGAATGTAAGTGTAATGGCTAAACATTGGCTACCTGTAAAGTACGAACTCTTTATGGAATAATTCAGTTGTAAATACTGATGTGGTGTCTTCTGACCTAAACCTATCTCCAATTTGTACTCCATAAATCATTCGTTGAATAGTGTGTGTCTGTCTGAAACCAAAACTTAACAAATCGACTCCAGTCGGTATTGTCGATTCATAGAGGCCCTTAACATGATTCAATGCTACCTCTGTCACACGCATCTCACCCTGGCGCGCCGTTAGTTCTTTCATCTCTTCTCATCCCTTTATCATAACTTAAATCTCTCTTCTCTTACATTGCCCTGCATACTGCCTAAATAAACCTTCAACCCTTTTGTCTGGAGTCTACGAATACTCACGATAAATAGTATTTACCAATTGAAATTTCTGACTTTTTTTTAAATTTACTTTACATTATCATATTTTTCCCTAAAACCCTATGTCAAAAATTAAATAGGAAATGCTGTAACAAAACCCGCCCCGATGAGGTCTACGCCCGCGCTTTATTAAATATTGTAACATCTTGTTTAATTATAATACAGTTTTATTAAATATTGTAATAAAGTTTTATTAAATATTGCTGTACCTTGGTATTTTTTTTTTATTTTTTTTTATTTTCCTAACGCTTTCCATGTACCCACTTCATTTGAAAAGAATCCTTAAAATTGTGATTCCTAATATTATCATTATTTTTGTTTATCTTGTATTTGTTAGTCTGTCTTAATTTAATTCATTCAATTTCACAGTTGCAAAATGCAGTACTTTTTATTAAATAATCATTTTGCTATAATAATGTTAAATATTATTTAATTATCAATCAATACCTGAAACCGATTTTTATCAAACTCTAAACTATCTGATTACTATTATATCTTATATTATTATATAACAACAATAACAATCCCGCTTTTACAAATCCTTTCTATAACTTATTTAACCAACGCATTCACCTAAAACAACATTGTGTCTTTCTATCAATAATCTTCATTGGCGCACAGAGCATCTTCAAAATCAGCTCAGTAGATCAGTCTGAATAAAATAACAACTCGACATACCTAACTCTAACCAAATCATTCGCTTTTACATGTACTGTCTACCGCAATCCTCCAAACATGTTTTTATGTCATTTCCATTGTGGTCTACATAACTATGTACCTTCTTACATAATTTTTTTTTAGTTATATATGTACCAAAATATTTACTCAAAGGTAACTGCTCAAAAACGTGACTCTAGAAATAGCTGCACAGTATTTTCCTTCTGCTATAACTTTTGATTTTCGGTTTTGAAACTAGGTTATTAATAATGTATCCCTATGATAGGTACCTTCCTAAATTTCTGACATTATTCCTTTCCATGAACAATTGCATCACCCCTTTCCTGTTCGATACAAATTAAACCCGACTAATTATGAAGGTAATCTATCAATTATAGATACTTCGTTCCAACTAGATATACCTACAATAACCCTATAACTTCTTCCTCTACATGCTACTCATAACTATAAAACGAAACTCGTTACGACTGTTTATTTAGTTAACAGGGAAACGCCCTATAAACATAAACAATATTCTATTTACCTTTCCTTTTGCTTTTATTAACGCCACCCATCGCTTGTTGTCAATATTATACGCAAACGTCAAACACACGAATGTCTCTCTCTTTTTTATTCCATTTCCTGATCTCTACTACCGATAACTATTTGGTCTTTTCTTTAATGTAATCCATAAATTACAATTTATTACGCTAATCAATAATAACACTCTAATACTAACAGCTCCATAGTCACTACAATATAATAAACAGTCCAACACACCCCTGTGCTCAGCTTTCCCCATTTTCCCCTTTCTTCGGACTATAGTTATCTATCAACCAAACTAACAACACGCCGTGAATTAGAATACTCAAACAATAGGTGAGGACACTAATAATAGGTTTAGGTAATAATAGGTTTTAATAGGTTTAGGCCTCAGAAGAACTAGTAAACTAGTGGTATCCCGTAACTTGAACTTGCGATGTAGGTATACTGAGTATTAACGTAATTTGCTACCCATTATGTTTTTCCTGAACATTATCGATTAGAAAGATATAGATGTAATACCGACCTATTCAATTCCCGCAAGCCTACCCATTACAAGGATATAAAATGGTAATTTGTTTATATTTCTATAACCCAACAAATGAAAAAAACCAAGATATTTCGAGTATTTCTATGCTCGACGTTTGATAACGGTCTATAACTAATAAGTTATTTTTCATAGTTTGATTTCTACCTTAATTTAATTTCAAATGTACAAACAAAAGAACATAGTTATGTTTATTTCCATTTGTCTTTGTAACTTCCAACCCCCATCTTCTACAACCTTCGTAATCCATTTGCATCAAACCTTGGTTACTTACAAATAATCAAATAGTGAATCGCAGATTAAATTTTATATTTCAATTCTTTTGTAATATTCTGAAGATCTCTTCTGTTTCTTTTTCTCTATCCACATATTTGCTATTACGAGATCATGTGCACGCTGTGCTGTCACTGCGTGGTTACTCAAATTTCTCCATTTCTCCATGTCATTTCCCTAGCTACATCTTCCATGAATTTCAAAGCAAAAATCAACACGACTGTTTTTCCGGTCCTCGAATAACCCTGCACTATTGTATGCTTCTGGGCTATTAATTTACAAAAATCCTTTAACTTTGTCATGTGTGATAATGTGTTTGATTTTGAATAAAATTTATAATCATCACGTCATTATCATAACTACACTATATCTGCCAATGTCTTTGTAACGCATTACTGAAAGATATCTCTCAAAGTATCCCATTACGATTGTTATACGAAATTTTAAGTCTTAACAAAGACGCTCCGTGCTATTTTACAACCACTTTTCGGTCGCATTACAACAACTAAACTTTTAGGTAAATTTTTTTTATTACGACCTCTACCCAAATTTCCCTACTATATAGCGACCCTGAATTTCTTTGATTGTCTTTTAATACTTCCTTTTTTTGTTTCCTAAATAAAATATAAACCTCAAATATCTACAAAGGATCACAAAATCTCAAAGAGCTATGGACATTTGTTGACCACAGGTAAGTTCTTATTCCATCTTATACCTAATCATACCGTTTATTATATAATAATAATATAATATATAACTTTAGCATTTAAATTATAGCTAGGTATATTAAACCTTGAACATGATTTCTATTTGTTACGAACTCTTTGGATATACACGTATGTGCTTATGACAGATAGTTAAATATGTCGCTGTCAAAATAAAGGAAACACAGTTCACGTCAAAATTATGATTTTCGTAAATTCTATGCACGTTCGCTCTTATTATATCTTTCCCCGTAACTCTATTTATCGTAGCATTAATTTACCTTTTTCTTTGCAGTGTCCATGACGGGTTCACGGCTAAAACTTGCGAACAAATGTAGGCAGCGCATGCACGATACATTCGCCCAACAACTCCGATTGATATTCAACAACTATTTATACCTACATATTGTTATATACATAGGTGTACATATTCCTACGAAACTACACTCCAGCTATCTGGCAAGGTATGTATGTATAGTGTTATTTAGACTTGTTCATCTCTGCTTGCTCCAACCAAACATCCTTTTTCCCTGTTCATATCTACATACTTCCTACAGATTATACCTACATAGAAATTACCAGTGTATTATGTACATACTTATCGTATTTTGTTACAACTGAACTTTTCATATTACATTATCTAGCTATGTCGTCAAACTCTTTGCAGGCAAACAATTAATCCAAGCAACATGACTCAAAATTGATTTCCTAGTTGCATACCCATCATATACGATAAACACCTCCCTTTTATAATATTCATAGATTCCAATAAACATCTATATAAATACCTAGGCATTAATCTCCGGAACTCTTCTTTACGTGATACTATAGTAAAACGTAGTGTTTATATTCTCTTTACACTTTGACAGCAAGCTCTCAGTACCACAATCAGAAAGTTTCTTTGCTTTTACAAAGAACTCTTTTGTGTTTACCTTTCTGTAAAATTCTGTAGCCTAGGTAACGTAAATGTTGATTGTCATGACATTTTGATTGATTTTATTATTGCTAACATATTTCTTTTTCTACCTTTGTTTATTTATTCAATAGCAATTTTAAGATAGGTACCTAATTGCTCTGAACAAAGCTACAATTATTGATTTTCTCATATTTCTACGCGCCCTGATATACAACCTTCAGTTAGTTTTAGATTATTGATGAAATAACTGATTCTATATTTTACTCGTTATATGTTTATGTATATTTTATAGTTTTCCATGAATTCTAGATCCCTGCCTGCCGACTGTGGTATTGCTATAAACCACAGTGAAACCTGACAAGCTCTACAGTTCACATAACCCACTCATCATTGATTGGTAGGTATGCAAGTTTCGATATTTATTTAGTTAGTATCCTAAAAAATATTTTCTAGGTACTAATATTACAAACACGACGTTGGTACGTAAGAATGAATGTTTGCTTCACCATCCCTCTTAAACAGCTGCGCCAATTTTGATGAAAATTGTTACAAAAGTAGATGTAGCTTTGAATTTACATATTATAAAATACTCTTCCTCATCATTATCATCATTATCCTAACAAGGTACCTAGGTACTAGTATTATAAACGCAAATGCTGGTATGTCTGAATGAATGTTTATTACATCAGTCCTGGCTGGACTAATTTTGATGAGATTTGGTATAAAAATAGATGATACTAGATTTACGCATAGATAACTTTTTATCATCACCACCATCATCAGCTATCTCCATGCGGGTACATCCGCGACCGCAACTAGTAATATATAAAATGAACGTTTGTATATTTGTCTGTTGTTCTGTAATAACCTCTCACTTGATTAAATGAGTTCCACAATTCCTACGATTTTCATGGCATGGAACCGGTTTTTTTTTATATTGCCCTAAACTCTAATATAGTTCTACTAGTATATAGTAGGTATATAGTCTACTAGTATTCAACGACCGAAATTGACGATGTATACCGAGTTCAGATTTAAAATTTAAGGTTGTGTATAATTATATACTTTGCGCGTACTACTTACATGTCAATTATGTTACATAAGAACATAAATACATACATAACTATTAACATCCAAACAATTATTATTGTGCCCTAAATAAAAGTTTCCTTATTAACTTTGATTTACATAATGTTTGTTTTTTTTCCATTATTTTTAATTTAGATAGATAACCCGGCTTTGCTCACCATTCCCTTATTTTCCCTATTATATTTGCAGATCTCGTCAAGACGCACTACTCGACCAGCCGCTTCGCCCCAAAGCTTCTGAAATCCAGCGCTCCTCTTCAGCCTGCCTACATTGTCAAACTTTACCAGCTTCATTCCGAAGACTCATCACTACCTAGCTATAATATTGGTTTTTTATACTTAAATTCGGCGCTTACTATGTTTGTCTATTAAATCTGCATAACGTTGATTTATTTAACCTTTACGAATAACTATACAACCATCTGACTTGTCTATAAGAATTTTCACAACGCTAAGCATCTGAATGGGAAATTCAACCCCCCAATGTTACAACTAAACATATTTCAACAAAACTTCTAACAAGACTTCTCATCGCTCAATTAAAGTTGCGCAACTTTGCATTTTATTGTAATCCTATTTATTTCCTTCGCAAATGCAATAGAAGTAATTACGTATGTAGATTTTTGCTATCATTTAATTACCATAAATTTCATCGGACAAAAAGGTAAGTCATTAACGATCACACGTTTTAATTTTCATACTTCCGAACATAACAAACATCGATTATATACAGACATGTCCACGATCTGCGCTGTATTTTGCTGGTTACTAATGTAATCCTTGTGATGCGAATACAGCGACGGCATTTCAACATGTAGAAACTCTCTTCCTTTCCTAACACTATACAATAACTCTTCCAGTACTCTATAACGCAACTCTTGGCTCCCAAGTGAGTTTCATAAGTCGTTCAATACTAAAAAGTGTTCTTAAAACCTTCGGGTCACTTTGAGTAGAGTTCGATACTGACTATTTACCGTGTGCTTCCAGGAGAGTATCCTAGTCGTAAACACAACACGCAATCTGCCTTTCGAATGATAAGTGTACTTCTGGATTCTAGAGATCGACTATGGGGTACATGTAAATGACAAAGGTAGTTGCAGACTTTACATACATGAAACTTGCATACAACTTATCTTTCCCTGAATATCATTTAAGCGCTTCGTAGTAATCAGTATTTTAGTAATATTCCTAAAAAAGCATATCCGGCTTATTTATTTCTTAGTTTATTGTAGAAATCTACTACTGTAGCCTAGAACAACAACATCATCACCTCATTATAGTATCCGTTGACTACCTATTTAGCCCTTTAAAAATCACCTATTGCAATAGCATCTCTGTTTCAATAAAATCCTATCCATTTCACGCCAACAAATTGTGCGGTTGACCGCAACTAATTCCTAGTAAAACTTCCGTAGTAACGTTATTCCAATCCTGGTAACGGCACTATCAAATTGTAACAACCCCCCAATTTTTTTAATTTTTTCTAATAATTCGTTTTATTGGCCAATGATCGTCTAGTCTAGGAGGACCCTAACACTGTGTACCACTGATGTAACCTTGCTCTTTTCGGAAAGAATTGAAACAGAGAAAACTATTCAGAACTATAGATGCCTAGAGAAACCAAAAGCAACGCCTAGGTATTCTGATATTACGATGGATAACCTACTACTACATTACTGAACTGCTAGCTGATAACGAAAAATTGCGATGAACATACTAGATTGCAAATACTTAGTTCTTACAGACTGACTGACTGAGCTGATCCTAGATTTCTAGCTTATGTACTTGATTTGACTTCTAGTCGTGGAAGATATTAATCATCAATATAAGTTTCTGAATTTAAGGTCTATGTTATTTGACCATACAACATAGAAATAGTAGGTTATTTGCAAGTTTTCTATATAATTATTAGCTTGCAAAACTACCTGTTATATCTGATAAATCAGTTTTGATTAGTGAAATAATATATAAACAACTCCATTAAATAATATCAGATATTTGCATGATATTCGTTATTATTAATAACAGTTATAAACCTGTTAATTATATAACTAACTTTCTTTATAGATTTATGTTTGTTGCTATGAACATTTAGCTGTTGATAAGATTGATATAATCTCTTACAGACTAAATGTCTCTATAATATATACTATTTGTTTCGTTTATGAAAACTGCTAGGAAATAAATAACAAAAGTAAAGTAAAACCTCGCTTTATATGCGCTTTAGAAATCTTTTGTGATCAGTAGCTACTACGCTGATTATCCAATTCCTTTAGATAAATATTATCAGCCACTATTCCCTGAATAGTTAAATTGTTCAAGTTTAATCATTTACTTGTTTACTGAAGCAATATATGGGAAATAATATCAGTGACTTAGAGAAATCTCTAGACCCTTGTTTGTGGTTTACAAGAATTCTCAAGGTGCTGCATTGCTTGACCAAGTTTGATAAGATTTACCACATACATAAATCTCCTTTTTATACGAGATTGCTATACTTAGATTACTAGTGTTTTACATGACATGCCATCTATTGAACCATTGTAGGAAAAGCAATTATTTTAAATACTTAAGTATTAGCAGAATCTTTGTTGTATTGGTTAGCTCAATACTAGCAGCCATATATTTATTATGATGATTATTATAATAGTTAGCTTTACTTTGCCGAGTAAATTATTGATAGATATCTCTACAATTTAAAGATATAATATATTTTATTAATTTTCATATTGTAAGTAATTAGTTTGATTTTTTTTAGATTTGCCGTAGAATTCTAGATTTATTATGATTTAGGAAGTAGGATTCTTGGCATGTTCAAGGCTTACAACTCGAATGCTGGATTAAGAGCTGCTCTTTACTGTGACACAAATGTTCTCCATCATGCCAAGAACCTCTTCTATTTACCCCAAAATTAGTAAGGCCTTACTAAGTCCGTTTGGTAGCTTTCCAAATGTAGAGTTTGCGTCTATAAGCGATTATAATCTTATTTATCTCTTCTTAATAGTATTATTTATCATTACGAATTATCATTTGATTCTAAATATTACATTTGATACTTTCAGCAAATAATTCAATTGCTATAATTTATTACCGCATTCTCATGCTAGAATCAGAGTAGACAGTCTAACTCAAACTCAAATACACGAACGCGTAACAAAAATGTGTTCCTCACATTAATAAAATATTGACTAGAATAACTGCCGAATGGTAGGCATTAAAACGTCGATGTATCACTAGCCTTAGTCGCAGCGAAATTTGGTCGATGTCATTTCAGGAAACATTCCGAGCAATAATCTTCGATATATTTCGATCATTTCACAGATACGTTCCTGACTCAATATATAGAACTCGCGCGTAGTATTCCATATTCGATCACAATCAAGCCGATGCAGGAAGCACCATTATATTTGAATAGCAAAATTCATACCTTCTTTTTGGCATCTACAGCACTAACTCATTTTCATCATCACGTCGGGGTCACCAATGAGGACACCGGAGGTAACACCGATGCGTACCTAGATACTGGCAGCGAACTCCAGCTGTGATCCTTGCCACTGTTACTAGCACTGGAGAAAGTGTTTCTCTCTCGTAATTTAAATGATACACGTGTGTTGTCCACCTAAATATAATCAATCTACATAAAAAAAACCCTGTCCGAATCGCTGTCATAAAAACATCGTCTAATTTTAAATTTGAAAGTGTCAAACAAAAAAGTAAAAGTTAAAGAAACTCTTTATGTACAGCTTGGAGTATGTATTACCTACAAGGAGATCGTAGCGAGTCGTCACCACACCTTTGTATGGCTAAGATATCAATGGTACTTATTTCATGGTAATTGTATTAATTTTGCTTAAATCTTTTATGTATTTAAAGAATTATAAGATTTCATTTTCCTTGAAATCACTTATCAATACTGTTTGAGCAATCGATTTAAATGTTTGCTACATCGAATATCTTGGTAGCTTAAATATTATATGCTGCTTATCATTTTCAGTATGTATAATCTTGCTATAAGAAATACCCGACCTAACAAATAAATCTTCTACTTTTGATTGCCTAAATTTCATCAATATTTGTTCATACCAAGATACTTTTTAAATGTCTCTATATTTGTGAATCGTGACGGAATCCTCATCCAGAGCCTGTTCCGTTACAACACCATCCAAACCCGCTCCAAACGGACTCCCCGATCCAGCCCACCTCAAGTCGGGGAACTGGTCCTGATAGTGGACGACCAGGTGCCGCCTCTACACTGGCGCATGAGCCACAAGACAAACCCATGAAGGGATGGCGTCACCCGAGTGGTGGAACTCAAGATCGCCCACCTGACTGTCGATTGACCACCACACCACACCTTCGCCGCGTGGGGAATATGTTCGCGCTAAAGCGCGACGTCACTTCAACCCCCGCGCGCACCCCGCCGCCCCCGCGCGATAAGACGATCGTCGGCCGGGCAAGGGGTAAACGTGGAGCGAGGCGTCTCTCGCCCGCAAACCTGTCACCATTTTAGAGTCGAAGCCAGCGGACGTATACCGCTCCGCTTCCGCGTCGCGACCGCATGGGAACCGCCATTATCAGCCCCGCGTTACGCGTCAGCCCAGAGTGACCTTTAGGGTGTATTCGGCACGGCCACACACCACCTCCTAAATCAGCCCGTGTTTACGCGTTAACCAGTGCACAACCAATAGAACACTACAAGGACATTATACCTACAAGTGAACAGTTCGTCACCCCATTCAGCACGACGTCCACAGCAGGACGCCTCCACCTAGGACTCACGGTCACCAGTCCCCATCAGACCCAGAGCCTCCCGACATCCCGATCGGAAACCAGGTATCTATCCTAACACCCTTTTCCACGAGCGTATGGTGGCAGATTGCCTCACCAGAAGGGATAGAGTAAAGTTACAGAAAATTAAAACAAAAGCAAATTTTAAAAATGCACACTCAGCCTACAGACAGCTTAAATGGCGTTGGGACGGGCCATATGTTAAGAGAAACTAAAGAGAAACGGACTAAGTTAGTAACATAATGGTTCCTAAGGGATAGCAAAAGAAATAGAGGCAGACAAATCAACAGATGGGAAGATGACCTCAAGAAAATAGCTGGACCGGTATGGACGCGTCTAGCAAGAGACAGGAACACATGAAAATATTTAGACGAGGCTTTTGTCGACAGACAAGCTATCTCACACATACATTCAGTTGCCGATCAGTGACATGCAAGTTATAATAATAATAATAATAATAATACGCCGAGCCGTCGGTGAGTGGCGACACCGTGGACCCTGATTCTCCCTGGGGCTAAATGAGACCCCTGACCCCCGGCTTGCCTTTATTGGCTGTCTGGGGGTGGAGACGCAAGAGCAAGTAACAAAAAGCTCCAAGGGTGGAAGTGTTAAAGGGCATAACGCCGGTAGTAGCGCTATAGTGAAACCGCAGCACACCTCTCGACACCCTTTAGCCATTCACACCAACGTTGCCCCTTTTGTCACCATTGATGGTGGCTTTTATGGGGGGCCCGTTTAGTGAGTGGCAAGTCACCTGCCTAAATATTTTAAGATGAGACTGAAATTGGCAGGTGCCGTAGTCTCGACCATAGCCCACTATCTCCCGTATCACTAATAAGTACATTTCAATAACCATGCCATTTTACCCATTTTTGTAATAGATAACCTGTAACCTTCCATCCAAAATGTTTCTGTTTTTATACTACATTGTATTTTTATATCAAACAGGCCTCTAAGTGTTGGCTACAGCCCCACTTATGCCTTTGTAAAGGACCGGGTGAAACCCGTGAAATTGGTTGAATAATAATAATAATAATATATTTATTATATATTTATTATATATTATATATATATAGGGAGTATTTCCGTAACACCGAGTGTGGGATACATCGCGATGTCATAGCAGTTGATAGGAGCCTCACACCTCTCTCCTTGGCAAACGAGAACTGGCGTAAACCAGTGGTGCTAAGCATCGAAGACCGTAGAGACGTATGGAAGGGCAAAGAGCTACACGGACGGTTCTACAAGGCCCTAACAAGGCCTGACGTGGACCCGCTCGCCTCAGTGAACTGGCTGCGTTTCGGTGATCTCTTTGGTGAAACTGAGGGTTTTGTTTGTGCTATTGCTGACGAAGTTATCAAGACGAATAACTACCGGAAATATATTCTGAAAGACGGTACGGTCGACATTTGTCGAGCATGCCGCCGTCCCGGAGAGTCACTCAGACATATTATTTCCGGTTGTTCTCATCTTGCTAATGGAGAGTACTTGCACAGACATAACCAAGTAGCCAGGATTATTCACCAGCAACTTGCCCTTCAATATGACCTTATTGAGTCTGAGGTGCCGTACTATAAGTACGCACCTACGCCTGTTCTTGAAAACGGTCGTGCTACGCTCTATTGGGATCGATCTATAATCACGGACAGGACTATTGTTGCCAATAAGCCTGACATCGTGGTGATCGATCGATCTCAGCGCCGGGTAATGCTTGTTGACGTCACCATTCCTCATGATGAGAACCTCGTGAAGGCTGAGAAGGACAAGCTTAGCAAGTACCTTGACTTAGCTCATGAGGTGACCGCCAAGTGGGATGTTGATTCGACAATAATTGTTCCGATAGTAGTTTCAGCAAACGGCCTTATAGCAAAAAGCCTCGACCGACATCTTAAGAGGCTTTCGCTAGACGGTTGGATCAAGGGACAGATACAGAAGGCAGTACTTCTTGACACGGCACGTATTGTCAGGAGGTTCCTCAGTCTGCAGCCCTAACCACTGGTAGTTTGGGTCATGCCCCGCTGCCGATGGCAATCTAGGATTAGGTTTTTTACAATGTTTTTTATTTATTATTTTTATTGTATATAGAAATATTGTAAAAAATGTAATTTTAAGAAAAGGAAATAAATAATGTGAATAATAATAATAAATGTTTTTTTGACCAAAAAAACACATTGTTAACATCAAATGTTCTTATACCTAACTAAATACTTAACCCAATACTGATAGTTACAGTTTTGCAGTTTGAACAGGTAAGTAGGTATTATTATAATAGGACGTAATCAAGACATTTAGATTACAACTTTACGTTACAGTGGAGTGAATAGATGCAATATAGGTAGGTACAAGCAAAAAGTGTTGAAACTGTAATTTGACATACATATACTTAGATATTTAACATATTAAGTCCTTTCCAGAAAATTACAACAATGTAGGTAGTATTTCGCTATACCTACTCACATAGAAGTTAGTAGGTGTACATTCTAAGGCGATGTAACCAACTATATACTTACAATTAGGCCATATAGTAGGTATTTAGTTATTATTCAATGATGTTTAACATTCAATAACTCGTGAACACTGTATCCCACACTAAGATAATTATCCTTTGTCGTGAGAGTCAGTCTCCTTCGCTCAGTTTAGCAAATACAAGATACAATACAATATAATTTTATTGTAAGTATAACTATGTAAGTTCGTCTAAGAAAAACAAAACAAAAAACGTTACTACTATATCTAAGTCCTATTGATTTACGACGACATAATGGAGGTAGATCGAAAACAATGTCTCACGTTACATATTTAATTGCATTTTACGATCTAAGCATTATAGGTACAAATACAAAAGTACATCTTAACGGGCCTTATTAGATTTAATAATTACATAGCTATCTAGCTTTCTCTTAGCATCTTTTATGCGACAGTGCATTACAAACAATAGACACTATATTATTTAGAAACATTAGGTAGGTAGGTATAAAAACATGAATATAATAGATGGATACTATAAACGGCGCAATAAGGTATTTAAAGGTTGGATACGAAGTGTAGGTACATTATTTTAACATACAAGCACAGATTAGGAACTAGTAGACTACAAGTAGACATAATTTACGGACGAATAATAAGCACAGATTACTGAATATAATAAGTAAATGTAATAAGTAAAAGAACAATAACACACACATGGTAGGTACTAAATTTGTTACTATTTATTATTAATTGGTATTTATATTTTACTTATTTGAGAAGTTAAGTGAATGTCGAGTTGTTTTGATTGTGTTTATGATTAAATGTTGGTATAACCCGCGGCATATAACTCTAGCTCTGACCGTTATTGCGCAGAAGTCAAAAATTGGGACGAAGGACTCTCGTCTCTCTCTGTCACATCGAAGACGAGGGACTGTTGTCTCTCTCTATCTGCGCAGCTATCCCTTCCACATTTCGCTCAGAGCTAGAGTTATATGCCGCGGGTTATACCTATGTAGGCAACTTAACTGTGCACTATTTTAGAGATTATAATATTGTTTTAGGGTTGTTTTAAAACAATTAAATAATATAGGTACCTACAATATACATGCCTATCTATAATTTTTGGACTTCACGTGGGTAAGCACAATAGGTACGAGGAGGTGAACCTTATGGCGATTAGATTTAGGTGTGCTGCGTAGACTGTATGTATTGTAAGTATAGTTACGCTAATCGTAGTTGCGTCAAGTTTACCTATATACTCGTATATATATATATATATATATATATATATATATATTTCGGGGCCTGAATCCTCCAAGTCCAAGTCCAAGTTAGACATGATTATATCAATTTAGTAAATAGGCATTTATTCATTGTAATGGTAATATTGAATGTTGCTACCCTATTGATAAAAGGCACAAGTACGAGTATTATATACTTAGGTACTACCTACTTGTATTAACTTGTATAAAATGGATTCAAATATCACAGCTATTCCAAATCGATTTTAGATTTAACTAAAATAATGGCTACTTTAACTAACTGGCAAATTGAAGATCTGTGGTTGATTTGTCAAAAAGTAATTCTAACTAATCAATTTTAATGCTAAAGTGAAAAAAATACGTTGTGATAAATAAATGAGTAGACAAAATGTGTAAATATTTTAGGATAATATTTTAGCCCGACACTTCGACACAAAGGGGACCTGCTTTTGGGCATTGTAGCGACTTATCAAAACAAAACATTTCTTTTTGTGTTTCTGTCTGTCTGTTCTGTCTAATCTTCGAAGCAGCTGGATTGATTTTGACGGCTTTCACTGGCAGATAGTTAATGTTAGAAAGCGTAACATAGGTTACTATTTTGCCGTAGTTAGTGAGAATACTTAGCAAGTAGGTATTTATCCGATTTTTTCATATTCTGTAGACCAATGAAGCGAAGCCGCGGGTCAGGTCAGCTATAATTATAGTTATTAAGCAGGGCACAGCGGTGCGCAAGGAGTTGTTGAAATTACCTATATACATATCGTTGATGTCATGAAACGTACCGCGCCGTGTTACGTGGCCGTAACTACGTAATTTATCATTAATTTTTAATCAATCCACTGACCTTTTGCAGGAATCCACCTAGTTTAGAAAATAACTACAGGGTGTTTATGAAACACATTTATCAATGAAACACTTTTTCCCAAACCCTATTCGAACGCTGAACTGAGCATAAGACCTAAAATCACATGCGCAGTCAAAAAACGATCACACACAACCATGCTCCGAAGTGGGTCAAAAATTGCAAATTTTTGGTGGCAAAAATACCTCTTTTTTAGCTTTCCGAAAGCTGAATAAAAAGAGACATGAACGACATTTACACTCATAGATTCCCAATTCAAACGCCCCTTGTGAGCGTTTTTAGCGAAAATAACGCTAAAAACGCTCACAAGAGGTCTATTGGTACGCACTATGCGTGGGGAGGGGGAAGGACGGACACACGCTAACCATAATATTTAATAGCGAACGTCCGCTGGCAAACAATTGACATTTTTCAGTTAAATGGAAATTTAGTATTAATGTAAAATAATAATTTATGCAAGTACATGAAAAATATAATTTAAAAAACACACCATCCACCAAAATCGCTCTGGGCAGAGATGGTGCGCGTGTGGGAATCGCCGCCAGACGACCTCGTCCAAACCGCGGGGAAACGCTGCAAACAGGAAGCTAGTAGCAGTTCTAAGGGGCGCACTATGGGGGAGGCATATGTTTAGCAGTGGACGACTTCCGGCTGATGATAATGATGATCATGATGATTTGCCTCATTGACAATGCTTGTCTATGCTAGCTTCAATGCTTTTCAGAGCTGTAAGTAGTTTGGTGTAGGCAACTTTACCGCGCGCTCTTAGTAACGTGATATCTTTCTTAAACTCCAATCTAAAGCCCTAACATTTTATAATTCATATTAAGGTAGTTTAGATGGTAAACATATCGCACACAAAATCTGCGATATGCCTTGCATATAAACTGATATGCAAGGCATATCAGTTTGATGACTCTTTGGCGCATGAGTCCGTAGACTCTTTGCTCTGCCTTAAAACTCAGACAGAATATAGGAGGAACACAAGGCTAAGGCTAGGTTTAAGTTAGTTTTAAGTTATCAATTAATAATAATTTATTAAACAGAATTTCTATGGTTGATTAAAATGTTGCCCCAAAATAAATAGGGACTAATTCGCGGGCCAGGCTACATACAAAGAAAACTACGACGCCTTGCAAACCTAAACAGCATAGGACTTCTATCCTGGATGCAGAATTTCTTTATTAGCGAGCCGCAGCTCCAACTCACGCATCAGAAGATGACTATATACGAGTATTAAAAGTAGATACCTATGTTATTTGTATTATATTAATCTATTGACTATTAATCCAGAGTATAACACATTTGCATTAGGTATAGTTTCACTCAAACGTGAAGAAGTAAAAAACATGCAAGCCCACAAACACACATGCCTATTAATTAGTAGGTACATAACAATAAATGGTGTTTAATACGCAAGCTACCTGTATAGCCCATAGCATGTTTCTTATTCAATCGACGCTCGCCTTCCACACCATCCACATTAAAACTTAACACGACACACGTGTCTTAATGAAAACCTAAATAATAACGGCTTATATACGGCTAATATCAGCTATAAGTATTTGTACGAATTATGAGTGGGGCTGGGGACCCATCGGAGACGGAAACCAGTGGTTCCACAGTGCGAACGGAAAATGCAGCTGTGTCAGTTTTGGGTTGTGCTTGTTTGCGTGTTTTCGAGGGTAAGGGGAGAGGATTTTCCGTCGTTGATCACTGCGAATGCTTCAATTGGTAAGTTGATAATAACCTTAAAAACGTCTCATAATTTATGCATTACATCTTCTCTTTTGGGACATGGAATTTCTTTTTATAAGAGTCTGGGCCAATTTGACCTCACACGTCTATTAAATTACAAAAAAATGATTGTAGTGTGACCGCTTCAGATAACAGCTTATGATTGGACAATGAATTAGTGTACTGTGTGAGCAGTGAGAGGTTATATATATAATGTGTAATAAATAAAGTAAAGATAATGAATGTATCATTTCAAATCGGTATACTCGTAATTATCATCATATTTGTTTTCATAATGTTTTGATGAATATTCATGGACGATCTCATTGTAAATGAAAACATTTAGTGGATTTGGAGAACATTCAAAGTTTTCTCAATAGAAAGAAGAAGGTTTTCTCAATATTCTAGACTCTAGATTATAGTATTACTAGCTGGTGCCCGCGACTACGTCTGCGCAGGATTAGTACTTCGAGTAGCTTTATTATTTCTCCAAGGCCATATCTATCTTTATACCAAATTGTCATAAAATATGTACATAGTCAAACACAATTGCTATAATAGTATTATATGAGTATATTTAAATACTTAGTATATTAATCAGTAAAAACTAATAATAAAATACAGGACTTACGTACATACAAATATAAAATTAATCACCATGGAAAAAAACTGTCATTACATTTCATCACACTTGACGGTATTTGTGTGACATTTCATCACCCTTGACGGTCGCAGAGCACGTCTAGTATATCGAACTGTCAAATTTATAGCTTTTGACTTAGCTATCAGAAACTGACACAAACTTTGACCGAACTGTCATCATTACGATCTTGACGTAGGCGGAGATCTCATTATTTCGTCTACGCTGTGCCCAAGAATATTACGCTTTTTCACCCGCATGGTGATGGATGATGATGATGATGATGAAAGTATCCTATATGTTAACCCAGTGCCTCATCTGCCTCCTTACCCAATTTCATCAAATTTACCGCCGCCGCTTGAGCGTGAAAGATTAACAAAACATTCATACTCGCAAACTTTCGCGTTTATAATATTAGTAGAAAGAATTTTACTATAGTATTGCTTCATACGATTCCACATGTCATCAAATAATCCCTGAATATCAATTATGGATAACTATTTTGTAGACCACTGTACCTGCGCAAGCCCCCACTGCTGACGCTCGTCAAGTCTCATCTTTCGTGGCACGCTATATCGTCCCTCATATGGCTAACTGTCGTAACTGACAAAATGGTCGTAACTGAGTTAGGAACGCCAACCTAATCTAAATCCAAGCCCGAACATTATGCACTAATCGTCGTATCTGTAACTTACACTAAAGCCTAGTTATTAAACTGGACAGTGTTTGCGTATCTGACATGGGAATTCATAGGATCAAAAAAATTATACACTAACTGAAGTAGGTAAGTATAACATACGACTATTAGCGATACATGTTTATAGGTTATGTTTATCCGTTATTGTAGTATCCGTACTAAGTGTCGTATCGTAAGAAATCGCTGTACGGATTAAGCTATGTTTCAATATATACATCGACATCTTACTAAATTATTACATTAAAACTATTTAACGAAAATGAGCGCTGTTAGATGTAAAGAAAAAGCACGTCGCAAGTGATTTATTACTAATATTCGCGGGGAAGGGGTAACAAATCATATACAAATTAACATTACGTCAGTAAGTTCACAGATGTAAACTATGAACTCACAATTCACACGGAATACGCAGAAGATTGTTATCGCGTAAAATCCTGAAAATACTTGGGATCTTGTGGACTTATTTTCAGCTTATGATTCCGGTGTAATATTTTAATGTACTGGGACCACTTTGAACTTGATACCTGCGACGACCAATGCGATGTTTTATGATTTGAATAATCTACATACCTACTCCTACTAAGTACCTACTCGTAATTATTTACTAAATAATAATTGTCTTGCAAATTAATCTTTACTAAATAATAATCTCAAGGTTTTCCTTGTTCCTGTTACCTGTTTGATTAGGATTCTCGTTGAAACATACTGATTTAATTTTGCTGCAAAGTAGACCTACAAACTCAACAAGAATTCACATTAAGATTTGCTTAAAAAGTTACTATCAAACGTATTAAAAATTAATACAATATAATAAATAAATTAATAAAAATTAAACTATTGGTAAAAATCCAGAAAACAATATACACTAACTTACAGAATGCCTAATATCGGAGCACCTTAATGCGTTTGCAAAAAGTTCTTATTAAATACTTCAAATGTTGCGCTGAACGAACTGGGAACAGGACTTTTATTAGTTCAGGAATCGTTGGTCAAGTTCGCAAATAATTTTACAAAGGAACAGGCAAAGAGTCTCGAAGGCCAAAAGAACAGCATATAGAACGGTTCCCAAAAGTAGAGTCGTACTATTGTCGCAAGAAAAGCATTCGAGCATCGGATAAAATATTGGACTATTTGAGGTGATGGAATGAAAAGTTTTAGGATTTATTAATATTTTGCGATATGATCTTAACTGGGTTTCAAATGACTACTTTATATCTTCCAAGTGAAGATCACATTTGTGATCTTCACTTGGAAGATATTTTCTCTGATTAT
Organism: Selenia dentaria; assembly: GCA_917880725.1. Classification (NCBI taxonomy): domain Eukaryota; kingdom Metazoa; phylum Arthropoda; class Insecta; order Lepidoptera; family Geometridae; genus Selenia; species Selenia dentaria. Next base: position 28,021,949 of record OU862893.1, read on the forward strand.
GTCGTTGGTGTTTTATGTTATGTTTAGAGATATAGATTTTTGATAAATAAAGGCTGATTTGAATTTCTACTGCAAACCGCCTTTATAATAAATTATTAGGAAATGTAATAACTATTTATTTAAATTGTTTGATGATAAAGTGCAGAGATTTGGAAATATGTGTTAGTTTATATAATAATTGAGAAGTCTTCTAAATAATGTTTTTTGTTTTCAGTTCATAGTATTTTTAGTTTATAACATTATAGTTTTGTTATTTTGAAAAAATAATAGGTAATAGACTAGTCGATGTAGTGCCATTAGCACGCTCCTTGAACTAAAACGTAACGCCAGTAACTGAAAAACCGTTGCCCTGACATATGAGCCCAACACTACTTACAAAAGTTAGTCATAAGAGGGACGATATACAATAAAGTGTATTTATTGCGTTTTTTTTAATTGAACTTGCTTGCAGCCGTAGTTCTAGACCATCAGTTTCTTGGGGAGAAATATCAAGTAATCCTTGACGAATTGAAGGACTACATCAAGGAACTGGCCAGAGTTGAACTGAAGCACGGTGGTGTCGTCGTCCATTACTACTCATGGACTTCCATCAGTCTCAAAAAAGGTAAGAGCACTTAATACGTAATGTTCATAACAAAAAAAAAATATATAAACCCTAAAATGTAAACAATAACTTAAACCCTGATAGAAAAAGTTTTTTTTTAAAAAAACCCTGTTTAATATAGATTATATTTTATTTATAATTTTATCTGGGACAGAAATGGGGTTATACGTATTTCAACTTCAAAGCATGAAAATTTGCGTATTTGTGACGTAATTGAATCGTTGAACAATTGAATTAAGTGCATACTATAATTTAGCTCAGTGGTGCTAGTGGTGCTAGCTCATAGTGACGATAAAGTGCAGAGCGTTTTCAATTGTTTACATTTACGATACGAATATTAAGTTATTATCAATCCGATTAAATTAAAAAATACATAAAAACCACTTTGACAAACTTGCAAAGTTGAAATATGACTGATTTTAAAATTGAAATCGACAAAATATGTTTAACAATAAAGGAACCAAATGCGAGCCCTGTGGTACGCCTGAGAAAGCTACGAAAAAGTATAAAGAGGCAGCATGTAGTGAAGTATGAAGTAACTGCTGAAATTATGACTTAAAAGTATATTGAGTATATATTTTTATAATTTTAAACTAGGTATTAATTTTGTCATCGTGAATTTTGGAGTAAAATTAATTGGCTAAATTTTCCTCTATACTATAAGAGTATAAAAAAATCGTGTATTCAAGGATGATTTTGTTTGATTTTAAAATACTCTTTTCATTTGTCTTGAACGGATGTCGCATCTGCAAAATATGTTTGCTCCTAGTTGGGTGCCAATGAAATAATTTTAAAAATTGTTTAGGTTTTCTTGCTGTATTCGCCATTGCCTCTTGCGAAGACACTTGGGATCTCTTTTCCCGAACCCAAGAAGAAAAGCTCCTTCTGTTCGCTCTTACCGAAGTGGACTGCCCAAGGTTACCCACTCGGGAAGCTATAACCGTAACATACGCGGATCCGGGTGAAGAACTACCACAGTTGCTTCTGGATTTGAGGACTTCTAATGCTTTTAAGTGGAAATCTGCCGTTATTTTGCACGATGATACCTTGAGTAAGTGTGATTTATAAAGCTCTGAAAAAATGACTGCATTAGTCTTTCCTTGCGCTACGCTTATAACTTGTCATGATTTTTATAGTATTTCTTAATACCTACTGATAAAAGATAAAGGCTTATTTTTTATTATTTTGGCTCGAACACTTGTAGATCACATATTCTACTAGATTATTCCATAGACTTATGATACAGATTGACAATAACACAGGTCGTGACATGGTATCCCGAGTGGTGCAATCCCTTACATCCCAGATAGATGACAGCAGCGCCTCGCCAGTGTCAGTCACAGTTTTCAAGATGAAGCATGAGATCAACGAGTACCTGAGGCGGAAGGAGATGCACCGGGTGCTGTCCAAACTGCCTGTTAAGTATATAGGTGTGGATAACTTCTGTCCTACCTGTAATAACAAAGAGTTGAGGTGGGAACAGTAATTGTACGACTACCAATTTGCAAAGGAAGTATAAGCGTGGTATTTATCTAACATGTTATTGCAATCTGGAACGAAGTTATTAGTCACAGTATACTCGAGACCTATACAGCTCAGTGTTTTAGCAAGCTGAAGTGGCAATAGGTTGGTCATATCTGCCACAGGGCTGATATCCGTTGGGGTAAATGAGCACTCGAATGGAGATTTTAAATGTAGCAAAGGCAGTGTGCGGTACTTATAACCTCAGATAACTTTTTCCAGTTAGGAAGAGTATAGAATAGACTTTGAAAGTAGAAGCTTTGACATATTTCTAGATCAATTCAAATGAATTACATCTTCCAGGGGAGAACTTCATAGCTATAGTCACGTCAGACGTAATGACTACGATGGCGGACACAGCGCGAGAGCTTCTTATGTCACAAACATCAGCGCAGTGGCTCTATGTCATTTCCGATACGAACATCCACAATGGTAACCTGTCGGGTTTGATCCACGCTCTGTACGAGGGCGAGAATGTTGCATATATCTACAATATGACAGACGATGATTCGGAATGCAAGGTAAGACAAGCAATTATCCAATATGCTTTATTACTTTTGAGGCTCTTTGATTGGGTTAAGTAGCCCTGAGAATATGGAACTGATGACGGTTATATTTTAAGCGTTGGTATTTTTCGTGATAAGTTCATATAATAAATTGGTGAGATTTTCGAGCGGCTCCAAAAACTTTGGTGTTATCTTTAATTAGAAATACGGGATTACTCACGTAATATGTATTTAACAGATAGGTCCGACTATAGTTTCGACTACATTCGGTGGTCTTTTTAAGGAGTGTTCGGGATACCCGCGTCGACGACGTCTCGCTTAGCACTGCCGAGGGGGAGCTCGTAGCGCTCGTGATGTTAAAGGTTGGTGCGGGAGGTGGGATTCACTATGTTGCGTTGGTGCGTCTCGTTGTGAACTCTCTTGATCTTCGTTCGCTGGTGAAGCGCCTATTGGTATGTGAGGGGACGTCCCAGCAAAAAGAGCTCACTACATCTGCACCAGACACATTATTTGCATCAGAATGAGATCCATGAAGTTAAGGCTTCCAAGTATGTGTATAGGAACCATCCTCCGTCTCGATTAAAGTTTGACCGCTTACTAATGTCAATGGACTCTCGGATCTTGCTCGACACGTAGAACTTTTCGTTTGCTAAGATCCGAGCTCTAGGCTGTCGAAGCGGATGTAGTGGTACACTCCTTAAAAAAGACCTATCCGATAAATTACGTGAGTAATGCCGTATTTCTAATTAAAAATGAGTGAAAACCACTTAAGTTTTTATAATATAATTTGGTGTTATCTTTTATTATGAACTCATAGGTACATTACACATTATTACGCAGTACGTACACGCCATTTAATTAACTGCATAAAGTTGCACAGTCACTTAAAGTCTGTTCTGTTTAAGTCACGTTTAAGCAATTACACATAGTAAGTGACAAACAAATAACACGATCATCTACATTCTACAGAACGGTGTGATGTGCTACTGCCAAGACTTGATGAATGCGTTCATATCAGCTTTGGACGCGGCTGTACAAGAGGAGTTCGATATGGCCGCCCAGGTTTCTGATGAGGAATGGGAAGCCATCAGACCCGACAAGCTGCAGCGACGGAACTTGTTGCTAAAACACATGCAGGTGACTAATGGTGATTATAGATTATAGTTCTAAGTGGCAGATGAGGTCATCTCTCTGAATTGATTTTTCTGCATCTGATTCTGCATTTCAGAAATAGTTCGATTTTAATTATTACTTGATTGTACAAATATATCAGTGAGGGTTATTATTGCCCAGGCTTCAAGCTTATAGTGTGTTTATTATTCTAGCAACACATCCTAGCAAACAGCCGCTGCGGCAATTGTAGTACCTGGCAGGTCCTCGCGGCTGATACTTGGGGCTCTAGCTACAGAGGTTTTGCAGAAACCTCCGTTGACACTTCTGCTTCAAGCGGTTCCAACAACACCAACAACATGAATGCTTCCAGGCCGGATGTTGGCGTCATTGAACATGTCGAGCTTTTACATGTAAGATGAAGAGTTTAAAAGATGAATATACTATTGCTTTTCAATGTTAAATCTTCTCTATTTTGCAATGTATTACCTGCAATATTAATATTTAGGGGAAAATGTTCATTGGAATTTTGCAGATTACATTTAATATTTAAGTAATACCGTGAGGAAAAGTATAGGTAGGTACTTACATTATATTTTTTTATGAAAATATTCAGATCAAGTAAGAATAAAAAATATAATTCTAATGTATATGGAGTACCTGTACTTACTTGGAAATGGCTTAGTTATGATCCTCCCCTCCTTGCATAGATTCCCCAATGCTGGGAGTCGTGACCCATCATGGCATTAGCCTCTCCCGTACGATATATCTCCATCTATTCCGTCTTCCAGCTGCACGAACCGCTTTATTTACTTTGAGAGGTATGCAAAAAAGTCCTGTTTTCAGGTGGGTTTTTGGCGACCAGTCGACGCCGTGGGGTTTTCTGACGTACTTTTCCCGCACGTGGAACATGGTTTTCGAGGAAAAGAACTACCCATTGTCACATATCACGTACGTAATAACTTATCCTTGCATACCAACAAAGAAAATTGTAGTTGCTTATACGCTCTGAAAGGAAGTGCGTACTCGAACACTGCGAAATTGTGGCCGCGTAGTTTTGAAATTTTTGCGGCCTCTAAAGGAACTCTAAGTTTATCGAAACGCGCTAGCATCTCACTGTTTACGAATACTCGTACTTACAATACCAAAAGGCATGTATCCTAATCTAGTAGAGTATGGACTCTGGATAAATTTCGAAAAAACCGCGCAGTAGCAGTACGTCGCAGATGTTTTACGGAAATATATAATATGTTTTCAGAGACTAAGCTCTTCTTCCACACTCACTCTTTGCTCATTATGGATCTGCCGCAAGTGATTGTTCAAAGTGTGCATTCATTCCTTGGCACCACGCTGAAGGTCATTGTCACGCTCGCGGCTATTGACCTTGCGAGCAGCTGTCTTGTGTACCACAATTCAAACTGGATCTGATCAGTTTGTCGTAAAATTCATAGTACCTGTACTTTTCAGAACCCACCGTGGACGATTTTGAAGAGGAATGAATCAGGTGCCGTAGTAGGTCGCACAGGTCTTGTCTTCGACATTATTGACCAACTCGCTAAGAGCAAAAACTTCTCGTAAGAATCTTTCTTTTTTATTGTACACCTTTGAAAATTATGATCGTTAGCGGGATTTTTTGTTTCAGAGTTAAATTAATACCGATCAGCAAAGAAAAGCTTGATTTCAACAACTTTACATTCGATGTGAGTACCTATGCTGTATAAACTGAGTACCTAACTATATAGATATTGTGTCGGAGACACGAGCTTGTATTACTAAAAAAAGTAACTATTGCATGCACTATTTTTGTTCTTCCTTCTAAAAGTCAAAATTAACATGGCCAATCAAAAATGGGTGGCGCCCATACACCACCGCAACCTACAGTGACCACTCCCATGTGAACGTGGAGGACAAAGCCCATATATAGCTATAGCGGTCCCTCGCCGGGCCCGCCAGCTATCTCGTCGCTCCTTACTATCAGGCTCATTGGTTCCTTATTAGCTTCACCGTGGTAACCCAAGCCACGGCTACTGAGCCCCTCCCCGCCACAGCAAGGCAGGAACCCTCGGGAGGGACCTGTTAAATCCTTCCCCAACCTCTAATAAATCTGGTAACAGTACCAGCAATATAGTTGATGAGATTAAAAAAAAGCGTATACTTATATATTTCAGATGTACCACAGCAAGAGTGCGATGAAGGCGATGGCCCTTGTAGCTAAAAGACAGGTCGTTTTAGCAGCAGCCTGCTTCACTGTTCTACCTGATCCTCTACCAGGTACTTCTAACTCTTTATATGTTCCTCCTTGTCTATTGTTTTACGCCCTTCCGGTTCCTGTAAATATAGATGTATTTACAGGAAGATGAATTTGTAACAATCGAAGGGCGGCTTAAAGATTATTGTCAAAAGAGGCTACGAAGCAGTAACAGGTATCTATCCGAAGTAGCAAGACTTGAAGAAGGGATTTTGTGTGTGGAGTGAAATTACTAGGCAATTGAGACACCACACCTAAGGACACACCGATTGTAATGCACAGCATGAAAGCACAGCATCAAGGAATTTTTGAAAGGGCCAAAAACAGCTTTCGGCGATCGGAATAGGCGAAATAGTCAGCAGACAAAACTAGGTCATGATGCAGTGGTTGATTCACTTGTTCAACAAACTAAACTAAACTAGCGGAACTAAAATTTAATTATAATAGTCCTTAATCTGTTAAGACTAAAACGTAAAATTAATTGAAAAAAGTGAATTTTAGCTTAAACAGAATAAGAATTGCCGTAATTTAGGTATTTATAGTTTAGAGAATGTTTACGGAATCGACACCAATGTGACAAATCCTTTAGTTTCGTGATACATTTTCAGGTATAAACTACACAATACCAATCAGCACACAGCCGTACTCGTTCATGATAGCTAGGCCGAGGGAGCTGAGCAGAGCCTTACTTTTTCTGCTGCCGTTTACTACAGACGTAAGTACCTACTTAGCGGAATCTTGACAAAACTTGGCGAATGGTAAAATATTTTGCTCGCAAGGTCTACTGTTCACAGAACTACTAGTAGCATAATGATAATGGTTATGTAAAGAATGAAAATGGAAATCACTTAATAACAGCATTTACTTTCTATGGTAACCTAAAACTCTCAAAACAGTCTGTTACATTTTAAGCTATTGCATAGCTTCTATCGCGGGCCTTGAGCGTGGAGACCGAATCCAGAAATTCCGTAACGAAAATAACCTAACACCCCCCACTCCGACTCCATCTATCGATGAATAGCAGAACTTTTAATGACTTTTTGAAATATCGCGCTTGTCTCTTTAGTTCAGCAAATCGCCTCTAGATGGCATTGGTTAAATAATTATAATTGCATAAGTTGATTTGGCATCTATCGATGAATAGCAGAACTTTTAATGACTTTTTGAAATATCACGCTTGTCTCTTTAGTTCAGCAACTCGCCTCTAGATGGCATTGGTTAAATAATTATAATTGCATAAGTTGATAAAAACAGCTATGCAATAGCTTTACCGCGGCAGTCTCCGAGTGCCACACGTCTTTTTTATAGTATTACTTTTTAAAGAACTAACGCCTGCTTTAGCGATCTCAAACATTGAAACTTATAGAGAGAAAAATGTACACCCTCGGACGGGATTCGAACCCGCGTCTTCTGACTCTCCGTGTCAGACACCATTGACCAACTAGGCCACGAGGTTCGGGTCCGAGCATCGAATTTTAACTCTCTATCTGACTTTAACCTAAATCGCTAAAGCAGGCGTTAGTGCTTTAAAAATTAATACTATAAAAATTACAAGCGTTGCGATGTCAATACGAAAGTTTAAGTATTTATAAATAATGCTTCTTTCGGTTGGATTGTTCCAGTCTGGCCCAAATTAATGAAAAATTGATCGCCCATATTGTTTAATAAAGATTCTGTCAAAAATAACTATTTTACTATCTTTATTACAACATAATTGGATAATGGAACTGAATCAATATTGCATACAGAGCTATATATAACTTTGTGAGTGTCTGTATAAATGTTGTGATTGTACTAGTGTACATACATATAGCTTACGTATTCATTTATTATATTTCTTCTTCTCAGTCGTTTCGCTCTTGACAGAGCGGTCGTGGTCGTCATGTAGTTGTGGTGGAGGCAGATGTAATGTGCCTCACGATGTCATGCCATCCCCCTCTATTCGCAGTCATCCTGGTGCACTCATGCAAGGGACTTCCCAACGCAGATTTGATCTGATCGGTCAATCGCATGGGTGACCTCCCGCGCGGTCTACTGCCTTCTACTTTGCCCTGAACGACAAGCCGCTCTATAGACTGGCTGCCCCGCCTCGAAACGTGTCCGAAAAATGCGAGGATCCGCGATTATTATATTTACCACATTGAATAAAAAGAGGAGTTTTTTTTTAATGATAATACTTTTAGTATGTTTTCTGTTTCTTTATAGTTAAGTTTGTGTAAATAAGTATATAGAGTTTTCTTCAAGTTATATTTATTTAAAAGTTTTATTTTAATCGCTTTACTTATTTTGTTGAACAAGTATGGTCCACGGAAATAGGAAAATTGCTGTGCAAATACCGTATTACAGAGTGGAGTCCTGTAAACAAGGTCTTCACATCTTAAATTAATTGTATTAATAACAAGCCTTTGATGTTGTTTGGAAATGACTGATACTATATAAAGTTGGCGTACTGTTAGTACATGGTATTCCTGATATAGATCGAATGTCGGGTAGCGATAGTTTTTTGAGTTGATTACTTTTATAACCGCTCTCTGACACCTTTCTAGGTTTATAAGTAGGTATTCCACAGCACCCCCTATATTTATACCGTACGTTAAGATAGATTGACATAAACAATAGTATACTGATTTAATAATTTTGGAATCACCTATATGCCGTAGTTTTTTAAATACATGTATTAATTTCCTTGTACGTATCGCCATGATATTGATGTGTTCATCCCAACGCAGATGTATGTCAATTGTCACCCCTAAATATATTAAAGAGTAAAATTTAGGCGTCAACTGTATACGTAGATTTTTGTGACATATTTACTCCAGATTTTACAGTAGTTTATCTATACAGACCTGGCTCTGCCTCGGGTTCGCGGTCCTACTGATGGGCCCCACCCTATACGTGGTGCACCGTATGAGCCCGTACTATGAGGCGATGCAGATAGCTCGACAAGGCGGCTTGGCCACCATACACAATTGCTTGTGGTACATTTATGGAGCGTTGTTACAGCAGGGTAAGCATTTATCCTTAACGCGGTCACATTAACTCGACGCATCGATGGAATGCGGGTCCCCGCCCGCTTCTCCCCGCATTCCCTTTTCTCGCCCGGCAACTCCGGCAAGTGTCAGTACGGTCAGCATCTTTGTTACCGATACACGCGTCGATAATTTAGCTAATTTTCTTGCTAAATTTGGCTTGTTTTCTGTTTTTGTTTTGATTTTTGTTTTGTTAAGTTTTTTGTTACTGTTGATTGTTGAATATTAACTGTTGAACTGTGTTCAAACCAGAATAACATGGGGAAAGTTATACACAGTGAAGGGAGAAATTTCGTGTACAAATTCCTACAGTTCTTCGAGAATGAGAAGAAAAATAAAGTCAGTTTTAATGACAACTTTCAATCCATTGTTCATAGCGATGATGACTAAAAGATAATCGACTAATCGATTACATTCCTGTCGAAAAATGCCAAATAAATAAATATTAATTGAAAAGCCATACAACAAATGTGTGTTTTTCCTATTTTTATGCTCAATATTAATAACGGTAACAGGTAGACACCTTAAATTTTCAAAGAATATGTAGTTGTATATTACCTTTCAAAATAAATAAAAAAAATATTCATTTAACAAACTTAATGTTTAATCAATTTTTACTCGATCTTAATAAAGGCCACTTGGCCGGTATTTTGCACACCGTACATGAGCGCCAAAATGACCTCACATGGTCAAGCGTCTAGTTAATGTGACCGCGTTGTATAATATTTCTAAAGTTTCAGTTTGTCAAAGAGAATAGGTATCTATACTATCTATCGCTTTAAGCTTCTGTATACTTTTACGGCTTACAACGAGATTCAAACACGTCTTTGGAGTGGCAATTTGAAAGCCAATCCGTGTCCGTGCCACACGTTTGTGAAGTTGTTGTTGTGTACAACAACTTCACAAACGTGTGATCTTTTGTTATCAATTGCCAATTGTCTTGAGTCTAGTAGCAGTTCCTTAGACAAAGTCAGTGGCAGATTGAATTGTCATGTCTACCTCCAATGTACAAGGCTCAAAATAACATACTCGTAAAATTACCCTTCTCAGGTGGAATGTATCTCCCCCGGGCTGACAGCGGTCGTCTCGTCGTAGGAACCTGGTGGCTTGTCGTACTCGTTGTGGTGACTACTTATTCCGGAAATCTCGTCGCTTTTCTAACTTTTCCCAAGCAAGAGATGCCAGTGACTACTGTGGGCGAATTACTCGAGAATAGTGTCTTTTATACATGGTCTATCAGTAAAGGATCGTTTTTGGAGATGGAACTCAAGGTTTAATTTTTAATTATATTATTTTAAAGCACTGCTTAGCGAGAACAAATATTGCAATTTTAGAGAGAAAAACTACACATCCTCGGATGAAATTTGAACCCACGTACTCCGACAATCCGTGTCAGATGCCAGGACCTCCCTTGAGCTTCTGGCTCCCGCATTATTTATAAACACTCTAGGGGTAGTAGCCACAAGAATAGGTGGAGTCGGGGTGCTCTGTGTCGGTTTTCTGACTACTTTCAACCTAACCGGTCTGAGTTGGTCTCTGGGTGGGTAAGGGAGGAAAAAAAAACAGAGGAGCACATTCACGAAAACTCGAAAGCAACGGAATAATGCGAATCGTGTATGTCAAATCAACGTCACATACGTCAAACACCACAAACCTCAAAAATAGCGATCAAAACGTTTCGTTTCACGAACATAAACATAGCAGACGTTCAAATTTATGCAATATTTCCTGATATTGCGTTCCGTTTCACGCATCCGCATGTTTTTCGTGTGAAATTACAGAAACTTTAAATATTAATTTAAAATACTTTCGCGTAACTCCGGCAGCCAAAATCGAATTGGGAGGGTCAAGACAAAGCCCCTTGACCATTCCACAGTAGCAGAATTCTCAAATTCAGGCGACTCGATTCAAGACCCGACCCATACTTTTAGATGGAATTTTCGAAAACTTTAACAATTAATATTTATTTCACTGTGAAGTAATAAAAAATTTTGACTACATATCTACAATGTATTAACACTTTTGTACCGCCCATTTTTTTTTGGTAATTATACAAATTACGTGTATACCTCGACGTTTCGATCAAGTTACATTAATCGTGGTCACGAGCGGACTGAAGAGGCGGTTGTCATCGTCTCGAAGTATTGAGATATTTTTAAAATACCCCCAACAGTTGTTATAAAAAGTAACTTCAAGGTAAATAAATACAATTTTTAACGCGATTAAGACCCGTTCATATACTTAATATAAATATCTGTTAAGGGATAAGGGGAACATAAATGTACGTCAAATTTGAAAACTTCAAAGACAGAGCAAGAGACCATACTACTACAGAACTAAAGCTAGTTAAATTGATTGATGGGTATTAAACACATTATTTTAATCCTTTGAGTACCATTGACGTACATTTATGTTCGTTTCAATCACTTTTGTGATTTCATTCACATTAAAAATTTTGTTTTAATTATCACGGCATAGGAAGGGTTAATACATATTTCATGTGGAACCTCAAAGCAGAGGTCTTTTATTTTGTACCATAAACGGTTTAGTAGTTGTTGCTCTTAATTTTTACAGAAATCAGAAGAGCCCAAATATAAGTTTTTGTTGAAAGGCGCCCAAATCACTCCGACGCTGGTAGAAGGAAGCTCAGATTCAGGTACATGAAGTGGACTATGAAATTAAGTTGAGCCCATGATTTCAGTTTCAGGTTATAGTAAATTCATGACATAACATACTAGCTGCTCTCCGCGGTTTCACCCGCGCGGTGATGGATGATGATGATAATGATGAATCTTATATAGCCTATGTTACTCAGGGTGAATGTAGCTTACCAATGGTGAAAGAAGTTTTGAAATCGGTCCAGTACTTTTTGAGCCAATTCGTTACAAACATACTTACATACAAACCTTTCCTCTTTATAATATTTGTATGTATGTATAGATATACTCGTACTACATAGATAGATTTGCGTGTTTACGTTCTTATTCTGAAGAACTCGATTGTGTTTCTTCATTTTGTAGGAGATTCATAATTCCTACTACTAAAAAAGTAAAAACCTACTAAAACTCTTTCCACTAACTTGTTCTGTAGGTACTGTACTGTTTATTGTATGATTCTCCTAGTGTTACTCTAACTCCTAGTCCTAAATCAGTTATATCAGGGGGTTTACTACCATGTGCCTTAAATCATATTTCAACCTTCCCACTAAATTTGGTACATGCTCTTCAATATAGCAAGCTTAAAGTACTAATGGATTACGCTAGGCGTTTTGATGGCATCATAGCAAATAGTTGACTCAATTAGCGTAAGTACTCCAACGTGTAATGACACAAACTGTTGCAATCTTAAAAAGTATTTAGACAAAAGTGCTTGGAATACTCCACTTCTGGCAAGTTGTCATCTGCCACCCATAAAATGTAATAATGGTAGAAACATATAAAAATAACATAGAAACATTGTAAAAATCTCTATGAAAACAATGGCCCCGAGTTTCTTGCCGCTTGTTCTCGGTAGGCTCTATGTATTTTGCAACGCGGTGGTAGACTCTTTAGAGTACATAATGAATAATTGACTTTCATAAGTGCGTCTTTGATGTCTAAATTGAATAAATGTTTTTCACCTTATTTTTCGTGTCTATTTTATGTTCGTGGGAGTACGGTAGTAACTAAGTATGATTATTCTAAGCTTATTACAAACACTCCTGTTTTACGATAGTTTCATAAATTTGGTAGTAGGCCCCTAGGACTCCATTGATCAAGTTGAATATTATTTGATCAGCAGGGCAATAACGTATCTCAGTTTAAATCAAATGTTGATTGAAATCTTGAAAATGGCAGTATTGACAACACCAGTGGGCCGAGCACGAATATATTTAAATATTTTCGTGCTAAAGACACGAACAATAAAGACGCAACGATGTTTGCTCTTAGAGAATCGTACGGCTGTTTAAGTGTAACGTAATCGCATCGTTAACGTATTAACGACTAGCTTGCCTAAGGAGCCCTGTGGCGCCCTCGTGATTGCTCCCGAGTGTTACGACCTGCGCCCGCGTCAAAAGTTTGCGCCGAGTTGGGAATAAATGGCTCTTGTGCCATACCTATAGCGAGTTAAGAGACGAAATTTTTGTCAGAGATAGTTGAATAACCAAGAAATCTGATACATAAACATTAATGTCAAATGTATTAGTAAAATGTTATGTTACATGAGGACAAACTTGACGTAGCCGAAAAAATCAGAATTGATGTAGAAAAAAATTTTAATTTAAAAATTTTACATTAATACCTATAAGTTTTTTGCGGTAATTAAATAGTAAAAACACATATCTATCTAATTACATTCAAATATTTGAATTTGTAGAAGAAATAATATCATAAAAAAAACTTGCAATCTGACCACAAAAATTAAGTTTTATCAATAAATAATGCTTACCAAGATAGGATTTTGATTTGATATTTATAAATATTTTGAATGTCTAGAACAGAAATATTATTTTTACCTAGTAACATATGCTTAGGTTATTAATAATTACATAAAAAATAAGAGCTACTTTGAAATTTCGGCCAATAATGATTTTTTTTTCAACTTGGGGGCCGATTTTCTAGACTTAGACATGGTGATTTCAAAAAAAATATTTTTTTATGAAATATAAATTTTCATGTTGGTTTTTTTATTTTATTGGAATTCTTATTAGAAATTCTACAAACCAAACTAGGTTTCAAAGAATAATTATATATCAGAAATATTTAAAAAAAATTACAAATTTTGAATTTTTAGTACAAGCTAATTTAACTGTCACGTGACTTTGATTTTTTATCGATCCTGACATGATATGTCGTATTTATCATATTCTGAGTGGGTATAATTACTTGACAGCATTATTTCTGTTATATTTTACAATGTAAAAGTATAATCTATTCAAAATAAAGCAAATTATAACCAATCATAACAATGAGAAATTAGCTTACCGAGTGTTGTCGATTCGTGACAAATTTATATCGTGTAAATTTTGATGTCAGAACTTAAATCACTATTTACAGTATTCCTTACACATTCACGATGATATTCATGTTTAATTTGTATCAAAACCATGAGTTTAACCCGATTAATTCACTAAAAACTATAGCACAAAACGTAACCTCACCGCCAAACACAGATGAAAATATAAACATTGATTATATTATTTTTTTAAAGTTCACAGATAGAACATGTCCGTCTGTAGTGTTGCCATAGAAAGAAAATATATTACGCTAAAGAATTAAACTCTATGGTTAAACATTGGGATGACTTTAAAAAATAAACAAAAGAAAAACGCGCGTGACCCTTACTTGCAACAATTGTTGCGCCGACACTTTGGACCTCAAAAATCCTTGCAGTTTTGTGGCGCGGGCAAACTAGTCGTTAAGTACAAACTGTCATTTATCTAGTACAATAGTGGCACAGATAACTCATAGTTTGTACTGTACACGTCAACGATACAATAACGTTACACTTAAGCGGATTTTCGTGATAGGCCCACGGTAAGCAAAAATGTTGGTACGAGTAACGGCCCGTCCCAATAATCTATCTATCGCCGGTTTACCTTACTAGAGTTAGATATTTGACACTATTTGTATGGACGTTATGTCAAATTTCTATCGGTAGTAAGGAAAACTGTGGTTAGATAGATTATAGGGAACCCCCATAAGTTCACTGGAGCGGTCAAAAATGACAAAGAGCCGCCATTTTTAGATGTCAATCAACATTTGAATGCAACTGAGTTGGTTCCCTATTTTTTGCATAAAATTTTATGTCATCTTTTAACATGGCATACGTTCACTAATCCTAATAATAGTTACGCACAATATTCATTTGGCATAACTTTTATTGTAATCCGCTTAACGACAGCTGAGAGATAGCATAATAATTGTTAAGCATACTATTCTAAAGTCTAAATTTACTTACGCATAATGATATAGGGACAAAATAAAGTTTGGGAAGTTTTGTGTGGTGTACCTCTGAATTTCGACAAGTTTAATTATTTGACATGTCGCTTAGCAATTTGATAAAACTATATATATAGACAAGTCATTGCTTCGACATAACAATTATTTTTTCCCAAAATTATATACATATCGAGGTATAGCCTAATTCTCCTAATAATGGTCACCACTCAACCTTCGTGACTTTGCTCTGACTAGATACTCCGCTACTTTATGTGGGAGTAATTAATTAATTAACTAATTCCTGTCGAATATTTAATCTGTCGAAACAATGACTTGTCGAACTGTGTTTTTTCTAAGTAAGCCACTGTCGAAGTATTGAACTTGTCGACATTCAGAGGTACGCCGGATATTTATGCCTAATAACTATTATACGAAAAGTCAATAACTAACTTTATAACTTTTTAATTACAACTTTATGCAAATCAAAATTAGGGCAAATAATATAAGCTTAAACTATATTAGGCTTACTGACATAGCATGCCAAAAAAAACAATTAAGTATGTCAAACTATGATCATGACAAAAAAATATGTGCAACTCGTTATGACAAAACAAGTTATGCGA
The DNA here is from genome assembly GCA_917880725.1 of Selenia dentaria. Lineage (NCBI taxonomy): Eukaryota > Metazoa > Arthropoda > Insecta > Lepidoptera > Geometridae > Selenia > Selenia dentaria. The sequence continues at coordinate 28,037,511 of OU862893.1, forward strand.
AAAAAGGGATCCCAACTGAGATATATAACTGAGAATAGCCCTGCTGGTCATCTAGTGGTGACTGAGGACTTCTATGCTTGATACCTTAACCTTTCTGTCAAAGCATTTTACCGGTCGAATTGTATTTCAGGATCGAGAGTGTTGAGTCGCGTGCGTTTCAATCGGCATGTCCTGTTCGACTGGCGGCTCCGACTCATCAGTCTCATGAGCATTGACGAAGCGGCAACAGACACCTGCGACTTCTCCCTCAGTGAGAATATCCACTATTTTTATGTAACGTAATGAGGCACATCTTTCTTACATTGGCAACACTCAGCAGTGGGCCTGGCACGAAAATTTGCGTAAGTGTAACGTATCGTTGACGTATACAGTACAAACTATCACTTATCTAGTACAACTGTGGCACAGATAACTCATAGTTTGTACTGTATACGTCAACGATACGAATACGTTATACTTACACAAATTTTCGTGGTAGGCCCACTGTTTGATTGTTGTTCAGAGTTACACAGTAGTCAGTAGACGATTAACAGTAGGCCTAGCACGAATAACTAACTGCGCAAGTGTATCGTTACGTGTCGTTCACGTGAAACAGTACAAACTCACATGTATGCAACAGTGACACAGATAAGTCATAGTTTGTACGCCAAAGCGTGACGTCTAGACGTTTACAGTACGAACAATTTTTCGCAAATTGTTTGCGCCACGGCCTCAGTTTTAGTTTAGTGTATGTTCTTCTTCATGAAGAAGTGACCCGGATGGTCAAAAAACCGGTCGAGATGTTCGACTATACCTACCGCGTATGGTTAACCCGTCAAAATAACATTAAAAAGTTTTCACCTATGGTTTTTACTTTTATAGGCAGTCCCTAAAGACTGCTCCGCATGATTTTTTATTGTACTCGTAATATAGGTTTCGTTATCATTTTACAGGTACTGAGGAGTTCTTGAACGAACAGCTGGCTTTGATTGTTCCTGCTGGGAGCCCATACTTAGCTGTCATAAACAAGGAGTAAGTAATAGAAACATTATGGTAAACGTTCACGGTTAAGATTAATAGCTAAATCGAGAGTACAGCTGTCTTGACCTCTACATGTACCGTTTTAATGTTATTGGATCTGAGATGTCTTATTTATGGTGGTAAGTAGGTATATATTATTTTAAGGTTACACGAAGATTCATTTGGCATTTTTTTATTATTGGCTATCGCTATTGTAGTCGTATATTTAATATGAAATAAATTGTACAAGTTGACAAACTATGTAAGGTTGAGACATCAAAACGGAAGTTAAGTGTTAATAAAAAATGAATACTCTTGTTTGCTTGGTTCGGGTAAGGCTTATCGAGCTGTTCGATAGATGGCACGCCGTCACCATATAACGGTTAAAATCAACTAGCTAGAGAGTTGAATTCGATGCTTAGAGTGCCTCGTCGGCGTAGTGGTCATGGCATGACACAGGTTGTCAGGAGACGCGGGTACGAGTCCCGTCCAAAGATATGTAAACTTTTTTCTAAAATTGCAAAATGTTTACATGACAAATATATTGTTATTTATGGAAATGAAAATCGTGGTAATTATTTATAATAAACTCCCAATATTTCGACAATGTTGCAAGTGCCATGATCGCGGGAAGACTGGAGAATGTAAATGGGTGGATGAAATATTTAGAGCAGACATATCTGTCTACCTTCTGTCTTTGTCTTTTGCTACGCGCACTGTTGGAACAATTCACGATAGAGAGTGTTCGTATCGTAAGCGTTAACGCGTCACGCTTCAGCGTACAAACTGAGTTATCTGTGTCACAGTTGCCCTAGAAACATGACAGTTTGTTCTCTTTCACGTGAACGAGACGGTTACACTAACGCAGTTATTCGTGCTAAGCCCACAGAACCATTCATACACTCTTATAAATGAATATGCTGTAAGGATATGTTTGTTGAAAATAACCGTGAACGTTTAAAAAGGTGTGTAACAGACATGAAATTTCCAGGATAAACCGTATGCACAAAGCGGGTTTGATCACCAAATGGCTGTCGAAGTACTCCTCCCACCGGTCCCGGTGCTGGCACTCCGCGTCCGCGCCGCAGGAGGTGGACAACCACACCGTCAACCTCAGCGACATGCAGGGATCCTTCTTCGTACTGTTCCTAGGTAAACCATCACAGTGTTCCTAACAAACGAACAAAAAATATAACGTTCACACACTAAAACCATGATTTCACGATTCGAACATCGAATACCCCCGATCAAACGTTTCTGCTAATCACACCAATATTTGCCTCAGACAGAAATCGAATCGTGGGATCTGTCTCTTTGTAGGTAGGATCACTACCGACATGCCTAACGGGGTCGTCCCGTAGGTCTATCCATGAGTTTACAACATTGACACAAATGTATGAAAAAAGAACAGTGCCACTTCGCGGTCAATTGTAGAACTAAAATTGACAGCGAGTGCGCCAATCACAAGCTTAATAGGTAGGCGAGATCGAGTATCGACTATAGATGACATTTTATGTTGCCAACTCATGGTAGAGCTACTGAGTTCAACACCAATGGCATGTAGACCTCGAATCATGTGCTACGTATCTAACTAAAGCATGATTTACGCGTAAAGTGTACAACATGATGGTGTATCGTGCATAAAGTGTCTCGAGACAGTGTCCGAGACTCTTAGCTGTCGAATTATTCGAAACAAAATTGGTATCATTATCGACCAACAGCACCAAAGCAAAATATCACTTGAGAAATTACATGAGCATGTCTCACGAAAGTTGTTTTGTAGGCACTAATTTCTATAAAGTAATTCTTAATGGATTTTTAATATGATCACTACTAGAAAAGTAGGTAGCTTCAGTTACTCCTTATATAACATCAGCTATTAGCCAGGGAAGGTGCCTTCAAAATCGGTTCACCCGTTTTGAAGATTACTCGGAACAAGCAGGCAGACAAACTTGTTTCTTTGAAATTCCCGAAATTCCCTTTAGACTTTCATATTTATTTAGAATAAAAATAATGCTGTTTGTCATAACATAGTCTAAGATTCAGCCAATTAGTATTATCCTTTTATAAGTTCTGGGCTTTTATCATAATTATGTACAAATTTTTAGGTGGATCTGACTTTGTACGACACCTACGACAATTAGGCTACATAAATAGTTTAGTTAAGTGTTAGTTAAATGTTAACAAATGTCAAATTAGATAGAGAGTTAAAACTCGATGCTCGGACCTCGAGCCTCGGTGGCCTAGTTGGTCATGGCGTCTGACGCTTGGATTGTTGGAAGACGCGCGTGCGAATCCCGTCTAAGGATATGGATTATTCTCTGTAAAAATTGTAATCTTTTGTGTCGCTAAATTAAAACTTACCTTGTGTTGCAGGTTTCTTCTCGGCATCTTCAGTACTGCTTCTGGAGTGGTTGTACAATAGAAGGAAGAGGCGTCACGAACAAATATTTATTAAGCCTTATGTCGAATAGCGCAGTAGGTACATTGTATAAAGTATAAATATCTTTTGTTAGATAATGAAAAACCTTACTGCAGTTTTATTGACCGAGCGACCGAAGCGTCCCTGCTTCAACTGGTTCAATTGACGTACATCTGTCCGTATGTTCGTTAGGTATGTGCGTACGTCTTCCTGTACAGGGGCCTTACTATAAAACGGTTTATTCGTAGTCGTGCTTTACAGCATTTTTTTATTTTATGACAACTTTAAAGCAGGCCTGAATAAATATTCAAGAATCGCAGAAAAACCGTTTACCTGTTTTTTGTATGGACTCTCATTAACATGTCGCTCTAAATCCAATCGCAGAAAAACCGTTTACCTGTTTTTTGTATGGACTCTCATTAACATGTCGCTCTAAATCCACTCAGTTTATTAGCTTACAAACGTCTAGGCGTCTGCAATGTTGGTAATAGTAGTAGTATATTGTTAGAATGCCAGAGAAAACATTATCCGTTCACCTTTGAGAAAACAATAATCAAACAGTTCACCTAAATGAGCATCATGGTATGATTTCATTTAAAACTGTCTGTCAGGTTTAAGAACTGCACGGAACTTGCATGGTTTTTACGAAGCGGATAGTAAGGCCCCAGGTGACAGGTCGCATTTTTCAACCAAAGATGATGAAACTTGGTATGCATGTATACTACTATTCCATATAATTTTATTGTCGTCGTAGATTATTTAGTAGGGAGGTCTTTTCCCAAAAAAGTTTGCTGCGACGCCGTTTACCGACCGATTTTGATAAAATAGGGTTGTTGACCTTTTTTTTAAATGTATGTTAAATTAATCAGGACACCGAAATACACACCTAACATATTTTAATTTATTTTAGAAAACTCTAAACTAAAAAAACGATGGTTTATTTTAAAACTTTTAAATTTTGCGATAAACAATATTAAATGGCGGCTTATACGTTGTATGACGTCACTAAGGCTAAACAAACAGTGTTGTGATTATAATTCGTTTAGCTTGATTGGATGTTGCTTGCTTGAACATGCAGATGGCGGGAAAAAACCAACAATGACTATTATAATTAATTTTCTTTTGTGTTTATTCTTAAGTTTATTTTTAATAGTGGTGGATTATTAACAGTTGATGTTCACATCGGTGTACGAGTATCAGTAAAGTGTACTTATTAAAACAGGAAACATATTTGTGTTTTTCTTTGTCAATCGTGTTAACAAGTTTTAGTAATGCATCCACGTGACTTTACAAAACGGTAATTAAATGACTGAATTATTTCTTAGAGCAGACTTTGATTACCTACCTACTTAAAAAAAGGTTATAACTCTGCAGTTACAAAAACAAACCTACATTTTAGCCGCATAATTTGTTCTATGTCGGGTCTTCCACAAAAGGAAAAATTAACCCTTATTATTTGCGGTTGCGGCGACAACCGTGTTTATGGATCGACAGTTTGTCCTTTGACCTAGTATGTATTTAGTTTAACAATAATATTAGATGCTTTCTTCACTTGCTTGTTTCTCAATCTGTTGATTAGGCGCGACACTATTATGTTTTTGCCATTAGGACATCATTTCCGCTACTTCCGTTTCTGGTCACGTGACTTCTAGAAACTTTTGTACACATTTTGTTTATTCAAAATAAAGTGAATCCAATGCATATAACTTTTTTTAATAACATTGACTTATTTGCATTAACCACTAATAAGTTTTTTTAGCTTCTCTAAGCGTTTCTTACCGGTTGTTTCATGGCGAATGTTCTGAAGAGTTTTTTAATCTTATTCCTTCCTCACCATTCCGTTCCCGAACTACTCGTTCCGGCCTAGCATTGCATCCATATACTGTTGAAAACTTCTTACCACGCACCAAAAAGTTTAGCAGTTCCGATCTCTGTCGTGTAAGTAAATTGTGGAATACTTTGCCGGCGTACGTATTTCCGTGCAGCTATGACCCTGGGTATTTCAAGCGGGGCGTGAAAAAGCATCTGTCAGGTCATCATAGGGGTGGCGAATAGTGCAGCCGTAAGCTTATTAATAATTAATGGTCATTGCTTCTTGATTCCATCTTCGCTTTCCATCAAGCAGGAGGGAGTCATTTTTATTAACCATTATAAAAAAAGTTAACATTACATTGTAATTTATTTTTGACTGTGTCAACTACCCTATTTGGTACACACATTAAGTACCTGACCTTAGAGAGGTAGGTAGGTTTGACTTTCTTATGGTGATTAATTGTAGGATGATATTTTGATCAGGAGAGCGGGACCGTATTGTTATATTCAGTGAAAAATAGGTAAACTGATATAGTCCATAATGCAATTTCAAATAAAATATATAAACACTTCCAGTATATTATCATTAAGACGCGGTCCAACCCCAATTTTAAAATAATTTACGATGCTTTATGTAACGTTGAAAATCGCTTGTTAGATTGGACGATGTAATGCGAAAATGCGGTAATTTTGCAAGTTTTCTTTATATCTTTCGATATATACTAACACAATTGAAAAAACTGCTGGTTACTACTTTAGTACTATATGTTGGCTATGTATTACCTAAAAAATAATATAGTGTTATCGCTGAAAATTCTGAGAGTTTGGACGTGAAAGTTTATTTTTATGCACCTATTTAGGTTTTTTTTTCTGCAGAGAGCGAGTAATATTTATGAATTCTATTCGGTTATTACTCTTTGCCTGTTCCTTTTCTAATTTTTCATAGATTTTTATTGAACTGTTTAACACTCGATGTTTAAAGATTCTGCTTTTGACTATTATCAGGGTACGACCGCGCCTTAATAGAAATCTTTAGTTATGATTACTGAGTAAGTAAATACTGTGGATTTCGTCACTTTCTATTTCGTTGGAAGCCAAATGAATCCTTCGGAGGAAATATATGTAAATTGAATGCTACCGACAAACTACTCATTCGTTCTGCCGACGACGTGACCAGACACACGTTTGTAACCTGTTGAACACCATAACAATAATATTGTAATTTTATGAATTAAAATTGTTTTTTTATTATACAGCCTGCTGTCCAGTAAATAATGAACAACCTCGCAATATTTGTTAGGGGTGCCCACTGCACAGCTCTAATACAAGTTCTACATCTTTTTTTTTCTTTTTTCCGAGTGGCTACGTCGCCTTCAGCAAGTAGGCACCTGCGACCGGATACTATGCATACATTTATTATAATATTAACGTTTGTTGGTTATATACTTACTTACTCAAATATAATACAGAAGGTTCTAGATAGATAACGGCAAATAGATAGATACCTACTCGTATATTATACCGGAATTATGCCATATCTATGTATTAATATATATATAAGTATTGCGGCGTCGGCGTGGACCTTGGGTACATTAAGCGGAAGTAATTGACTTCAATAAATTAAAATAAAATGAAATAATCTGAGGATTTGTATGTAATTTTATATTGTTACCATTAATTATGATATGAAAATATACCTGATTGGTCATTTTGAGATCAACTCCAACTACACTAAAGTAAAAATGTAACACGTTTAAAACAGTGTAAAGGTACGTACCTACGCAAATAAGTACCTACCTACAGAAAATTGGTGTTTCACGAACAATACCTAATAATTGTCTGTATAAATGTAAGTTAATCTACACTCATATTATAAAGAGGAAAGATTTGTACTTTTGTATTTAACGAATAAACTTAAAAAGTACTGGACCGATTACAAAAAAAATTAGAAAGTTACAATACCACCGAGTAACACAGGTTATATAATATTTTCAAAAAGTGAGGAATCCGTATGAAAACTTCGATTATTTAACCCGAGGTGTGATAAAATATCAAAACTACATCCTTGTATCGCGTATACGGTGCGGAAAATGTTGACAATAGAGCAAAGTGATGTACCGCAGTTATAGAGGACATCAATATCTACAATAAAGTTCGTATCACCATATATTTTAAGTACTATTACAGTTATGTCACAATAACTACTTTTTCATTTTAACATTTGCAATATAACCTAACGCCGAAAAATCCTTATATCGCGTACACTGTGGTAACTATTGACAATAGATCAAAGTGGTTTACTGTAATTTTACAGATCACATCAGTCAATCAATCAATGTTAATCAATGTCTACAAAAAAAAAACACTGTTTTAAACTATCACGGTTGTTCTCTAAAGTTATATGATTATTAACGGGATATTTACCGTGGTAAGGTTGTGGAATGAGCTCAGTCTTAATCCCGTGAACATGGTGCATGTAACTGCGCCGAAATATCGGGAGCTCAGTCTACAAAAAAGTATGTAATACCATACTTGCGTCTAACTATTCAGTTACTAAAATGTTAAGATATATACGACTGGGGCCGGAAGGTTCTAGAGTGGAGACCACTGGCCGGCAAGCGCAGCGTAGGTCGTCCACCGACAAGGTGGACTGACGACCTGATAGAGGTAGCAGGACGACGTTGAATGCAGGCCGCTTCCAACCGGTCCTTTTGGAAATTTATGGGGGAGGCATATGTTCAGCAGTGGACGTCATATGGCTGACAGATGATGATGATGATGGTAATATAAACGTACGATTAGAAGTTATGATGATCCCTTGGCTAGTGGTTCTTGGAATTACTGAATGCAGGCTCGTAGCGTACATCAAGAACAGTCAAAAGCCGAGGTGAATTTGCTAGTATTAAGTAGATAGTAGTACTAGTGATAGAGTTTGTATCATTTGTACGACCAGTTGAACTACTCATTAGTAGTTCGGATTCAGAGCGAAATAATTCCTTGAAACGTGTTTCAATTATGCAAAAAATATTTGCATTATCTTAGATGCCATCATCGTAGTGTATAGCTTTTATAAATATCAAGCTCGTATCGTAGGGGTTTCCCACAAAGCAGTCGGACGGAGGACGGGAGGACATACTTGTACTTAGCTTTTAAAGGGGTTTCTGAGTTTCTACTCCAGTGCGGGCCGAGTACGAAAATTAGCTCAAATGTAACATTATCGTATCGTTTACGTATTCAGTACAAACTATGAGTTATCTGTGCCACTATTGTACTAGATAAATTACAGTTTCTACTTAATACGTTTACGATGCGATTGCGTTACACGTAAGCAGATTTTCGTGCTCGACCTAGTACCTAGTGGAAGCCATTATTATATTTTTTGATCGTATTTTCGTTTTGTTGTTTATTCTAAAGTACTTTAGCTGTTCAGACGTTTATTGTAGTCCAAAAGATTGCCTCCGATGCATAGTATTTAGTCAAGTAGCACGGTATGAGTTGACATACTTTACTATATTTCTTTCCGTTGTGTGTAGGATCATTGGCCACTTGCCCGCGCATGATTCAGTAAAGTTCAACAATGTAACATTATGTTCTTTGTTCCATGCACTGGGCTACTTACAGGCCGCACTGCGCAGTACGTACATGTAATTGGTATTGAATAAACATTAGGTACTTACAAAGCTTGCAAGTGTGATAATTTGTAAAACGTGGTCCCTGAGTGGTGCCAATCGTATGACATAAATGTGGCAGGATCATTTTATAAGTATTGGTGTTAGTGGATAACCACTCAGTGCCAGATATTCGACCTCGTTAGCTGTAGTGTGCAAGTGTTGTGGTTGAACACACACACACACACACACTGAATGGGACTAAACATGTCTCACGGTGTTGAGCGCAGTGCAGACGACGCGACGGGGCGGGACATTCTTTTTGACCGCGAAGCAATAAAGACTGCGTCTGACCGTCGATGCCCGCGGCGCGGTCTTTTTGCCCTCGGTGTGCGTTGGTAGTATAGGATTCCATAGAAATATATAGGAAAATTGACCGCCCCGGCCCGCCCCGTCGTTTGCAAAGCGCCTTAAGGCTTGTCGTTTTCTGCAACGCAATGGTGGAAGTAGTAGGTATGACAAAAATGATGCAGCGTCAGAGTCTTTAGTGAGCGTTCGGGAAATTCCGCGGTGACAACATTGAACAACAGTTATAAATAAATTAGTGTGAGGTAATTCGTATAACTTGTTGCAGGACATATGTCATTTTGAAAAGCGCTTCGATAATCTGAGACAACTGCATGCAATTTTTAATCTCTCTTGGAAGTGTAATGTTACTATCGAGATATTTTGTAAACGTTTACAATTTATAAGTACCTATAGCAGAACAACTTAAAAAAGAATTCAACACAAGTGTAAAATACATATATATTTAAATAGTTACTTGATAATGCAAATGCAGTATTGGTACACCGCTTAAGTAACAGCTGAAATCTGTTCAATTCGAAAGGTTATTGACATGCTGTTGCGCCACATAACGTCACAGATACACGCGACTCGCGAGTGACCCGAAACCAGATCTAGCACATTAATAAATATATTCAATGAGAAACATCGGAAAAATACTCGCGAACTCACGTCTCTATGTTTAGTAGACTATTACCCACATAAATAGCCTTAGGTATACACGATACACATCCACACATAGGTATATACATACTTACATATACATCATTTATGGGTAGGTTCACCCAGCGCTATAATAATGTTATCTGAGGGTTTGGTCAGTGACCGAACGCCTGATATTTTTAACTTACCTAAGAATGAAGTGCAGTTTATAAAAACATTTATTCATAAACACTTAGTTACACAGCACATAAACAAGACGAATGCATATTGCGGGGTCCGAATAAGACTATAGCCCGTAGCACAAACAATTTGCGTAAAAGTATTCGTATCGTAAGCATGAACGAGTCATACGCTTCGGCATACAAGCTATGAGTTATCTGTGTCACAGTTGCCACAGATAAACGACAGTTTGTACAGTTTCACGTGAACGACACGTTACGTTAAACTTTCGCAGTTATTCGTGCTAGGCCCACTGCACTTTTAGCACGCTCAAACGGGTCTCGAAATTGTGTGAGCGGGCAAATGATGGGTGAATGTGAAAACGTAAGTGACGTCATTTCCGGACTTACAGTGTAACAGACGATTTCATGCAAGAGCAAATCGCAATTATATGCATATTTATATGAAAAACGGAATTTACTCACGTATAAAGTCAGATCTTTCCGACTATAGTTTCAACCACATCCGGTGGTCTTTTTCAAGGAGAGTGAAGAACGCTCGCGATTGCGTCTCGCCTCGGCGTTTTTCATATTAAAAATGTGTACAAACCACGTTAGTTTTCATAATAAAATTATATGCATCTTGCTCTTGCATGAAATCATATTGAGCGTCGTGGGCGAAATGTCAAATTTTTCGTTTGCCTATGTCACAGAGGTCAGCTTTAATTGCTTTGTTTACCTACCGGTCTAGACGGCAACATCCTAGGGTCAGCAACCACTCGGCTCAGCTTCCACTCAGCCCGAAGAAACTGCAGTCAGATAATAAGGGTTAAGAGCGTAATACAGACCGCTGCGTTACCTATCCCATCATGAACAAATCTTTCTTCTTTATTATTAGCATTAAATACCGGCGTTACTATTGCATATTTTGACGTGAAAAAGTAGTTATTGTGACATAACTGTAATAGATAGATACTCGTATAAGGCTCTGCTGACTTTTTTTTGTAGATATTAATGTCCTCTATAAAACTGAAGAACATCACTTTGCTCTATTGTAAAATAGTTTCCGCAGTGTACACGATATAAGGTTTTTCAGCGAAACAATTGCATAATTAAACATGAAAAAGTACTTATGGTAAAATAAATACTATGAAAGAATACCTTTGACAAGTTTGACATAACTTCGTAAAGACAGTAATTATGCTATTGCGGTATTGCAGATTATTTTTTGACATAACGTCGTCTATAAAAAGGTATTACATCACTTTGCTCTATTGTCTAAAGTTTCCGCAGCGTGCGCGATATAAGGACTAGTTTTGGTATTATTTTCATACCTTGGGTTACATTATCGAAGCTCGCAGTTGTTCGATCGAAGTGTTGTGAAGGATCCCTAAGTTTTTAAAAATATCCTATAGCCTATGTTTACCAGTTCATCCCTGTGATGGCCAATCCATGAAAAACCTAAGTTCCTCCTTATCACATCAGCTATCTGCCAGCGAAAGTCCCGTTAAAATCGGTCAAGCTGTTTCAGAGATTAGCCGGAACAGACAGACAGACTACATTTAAAGCTTGTTAATTTTTGTATGTATATCGTATACAAAGTGTATTACTCTATAAAGGGAAGGGTAGATATGTTACTATCGCATGTTGTTCAGCATTGCGGTATTGACTTTGAATATTTTGTTGTTTCACATATGGTATATTCCTTCCAATATTAAGTTTCATCTTAAAATATTGAGTAATGATGGTAGTGGGTGGTGACTTGCCACCCACTAAACGAGCCCCCATAAGGGCCGCCAACGTTGGCAACGGAAGGGGTACCGTTGGTCTGAGAGTTTGGTATGAATGGCTCTAGGGGGTTGAGGTGTGCTGCAGTTTCACTAAAACGCTACTTCGGGCTTTAAGCACTTTGACACTTCCAGCCTTGAACATTTTTAAACGACTTCAAAAAATGTTCGTGTGTATGTATTTTTTATGTGTATGTTAATCTAACTCTCCGCCATTTGTGGATCGATTCTTAAAAGTATTTTTTTGTTTAGTAGGTAGGTACTTTCGAGGTGGTCCCATTTAATTTCATCAAATTCAGTCTAGCACTTTTTGAGTTACTCTCCAAACACTGAAAATTGTTACGCCTATATTGATGATATCATCATTGACGGTGAATGACAACCGATTCCGTAAGTAACAAGGGCACCAAAAATGGTAAAAAATACCAAAAAATGAAACCGACTTCAATACCAAAAAGTGTGAAACAGCTTGTCGAAGTCGTTACTATGCGCACAATATTATGATAAAAAGTACGGTCTACTTTTGAACTATCTTAGTACCTACCGACTTCAACAAGTTATTTCACACTTTTTGCTATTGATGTCGATTCCATTATTTTAGTCAAGTCAAAGTCAAAGTCAAAATCATTTATTCAATTTAGGCATCAAAGACGCACTTATGAACGTCAACTTTTCATTATAATGTACTTTAAAGACTCTACCGCCGCGTTCCAAAATATATAGAACCCACCGAGAAGAAGCGGCAAGAAACTCGGGGCCATTCTTTTTATATGGATGTTTACAATGTTTCTACTTAGGTACTACAAATATTACATTTTATGGGTGGCAGAGAGACAGCTTGCCAGGAGTGGAGTATTCCAAGCATCTTTATCTTCTATATAATGTCGAACTTTATAGTAAGCTTTTTTTATTAAAACGTTTTTTACAGTCAACTTGAATTTGCCCTCTGTGAGCTCAGTTATGTGCTTTGGGATTTTATTGTAAAAACGCACACAATTTCCTAGGAATGACTTATTAGTCTTCGCAAGTCTAAAACTAGGTACAGCTATCCTATTTGTATTTCTGGTATTAAAAATGTGGTGATCACTATTTAACTTATATTTATGTAAATTTTTACTACATACATACATTATATTTTCAAATACATATAGTTGATTTTGTATCATGATGACATTTGATATAGTATCTGCTCTTGCGTCTCTACATATCACGGTATAAGTATATAAGCATAAGTGCAGGTACCAAGTTTATTATGTTTATTTTAGTAGGTTTAGGGGGCGATAAATCGACCTAGTTAGGTTTCATTTTTAGAAAACGTCGTTTTATCCGTGTTTTCAGGCAACGAAAAACAAAAGTTTGCTCGTGGCGTAACAGTCGCATTCCAAAATCCTGAATCGCGGTGATAATATTCTCACGCAACATGACATGTGTTGCTTTGCGTTCAAACTAGATGAAGTACGTAAAACGTAGTGAAGGTAATAAATGTGAAACTCTATAGATTAGACGTCTCAAAGGTCAATATGGGAGAGCTGAATTGCAACGATTAAAATGCCGAAAGAGGGCAAATCCTCAATTTTGTCGTTTTAATTTTATAGTAACTTATTGTATTGACACTTCTAGACTCTTTGAAGGTCGGCTGATGAGCAGATAAAAGCACTTTGACACTTCCACCCTTGAATATTTTGGTACCAGCTCTTGCAGTATTCATTTGTTTTCCTTATTTTCATTTGTTTTTTCCGACACTTATTTGGTGGTGGAGCCACGAGTTAATAATCAGTAGGACTTCGTTTTTTTGTTATTTTATAAATAGAAGGTCCACTAGCCCTAAGTCAGAGGGACCATGAAGCCGGTAGAACAAAATTAGTGGGATCACGAGTCATAAACGACCGATTATGGCAAGGGGTCTAATTTAGTCCCATAAAGATACCCATCTTACTGGGACTAAATTAGACCCCTTACTGAGTTACTCAACAAATGCTCCCCACCAGGCCGCCCCTGCCCCTGCCCCTGCCCTGTATTATAATACGTAATATCCTTTTGGAGTGTAATAATCAAGTCAAGCTACCCCATTGGTTTTTTTATCAATCCGACGTAATATCTTATATCAATATTCTAATTATTTTATATATAATTATATATAATTTCAGTGCCTTGTTTGGGATTTAACTGAAATACGGGACGTGTTCAGAGATTTCAGTGACAGAAAAGGTATAGGCGTGCACTTTTGACTTTACCAGTAATGTGTTGTGTTGACTCTTCTAGACTAACCCTTGAGGGTCTGCTGGTGAATAGGAAAGAGTCTAGTAGGTCTCCGACTAAGTGTCGGACGTCTAAAGTCACCGACATAGCCCAGAAGATTAGCCAGTTAAAGTGGCAGTGGGCAGGGCACATAGTACGCAGAACAGATGGCCGATGGAGCCGGAGGGTTCTGGAGTGGAGACCACGGACCGGTAAGCGCAGCGTAGGTCGTCCACGACACGGTGGACAGACGACCAGGTGAAGGTCGCAGGATGACGTTGGATGCAGGCCGCTTCCAACCGGTCCTTTTGGAAAATTATGGGGGAGGCATATGTTCAGCAGTGGACGTCCTACGGCTGAGATGATGATGATGATGAAGTCGGTCTCAATCCGGCCAGAAGTTCTAACAAGACTACGCACCATCAAGCCTATGTTAACGATCTTACTGTTTGTCTGTCTGTCCTACATAAAAAAAAAAAAATATATTATTATTATTGTTCTATTCCTGTCACCACTTTGTACCGTAGGTGTTTGTTGTCATCAAATGACATATAGGGACTGAGTGCGTCTTAGCCCAGTTGAATTAGCTCAAAAAAGGGGCTCAAAACTGGAAAAACAATATATTATATTATAAGTAGCAACTTTCCCCAAAGAATTCAAAGAAGAAGAAGAAGGAAAATTGCTAGGCTTATATTTTTTTCTGAGTTCAATCCTAATTTGACTAGGCTACCTGGGCTTCACTTCCAAAGCTGTCACTGTGCACTTAAGATGATTTTTCCTGATCAAATACCCAAATAATCTATATACAGGGTGTGGCGTAATGAGTGGATAATAGGGTACCTGCGGGTAGGGGCCATTGTGGCGGTTCAGAAAAATATTTGTTATGCTCAGTACAAGTGCCTCGGTTTTCGAGATATTCGACATTTTCGAAATTTAAGAAATATTTCACCCTTCGTCACTATTTTTGGCGCCAAGACTGCAAATGAAATTTTTTTTTCTATCTGTTTTTTGGATAGTATTCTTGGATAGATGTGCTATCGAATGGAAACTATTATTTTTATAACACAAGCACAGTTATGTTTTTAAAATAAGATTTCACTAAAATTTTACTTGCTTTCGTTTGTTTTCCTGACCTTTATCCTTCTGTGGTGTAAAAAAAATGTATAGTCACTTGAATGCTAATTTTAAAAAAATTAGCCTATTTCATCGAGATTCCGAAATGGTATATTATTCTTGGATAGCACATCTATCCAAGAATACTATCCAAAAAACAAATAGAAAAAAAAAATCATTTGCAGTCTTGGCGCCAAAAATAGTGACGTAGGGTGAAATATTTCTTAAATTTCGAAAATGGCGAATATCTCGAAAACCGAGGCACTTTTACTGAGCATAACAAATATTTTTCTGAACCGCCACAATGGCCCCTACCCGCAGGTACCCTATTATCCACTCATTACGCCACACCCTGTATATACCATATAGAAAAAAATGTGTATGTTTTTATAGATGATACAGCTAGACTGTACCTATAGTTATAAGTATTATATGTCCACGCGTAGGTACATACGTAATGGCAGAACCGGTATGAGGCTCCATTGCTTCTACATAAATGGAAGTGGTTTCCGCCGCGGAGCCAGTTAGTTCCCGTCCCCACGACGATCAACCGCTCAATTCTGTAATCAGAGTGTATTTGTTATTTTTTTTAAATAATTTGTATGTGTCAATGACAAAATCGAAGAGAAAATTCGCGATCACCGACAAATTTCTACCAAGGTCAGTGCTAACTCGTTATCATTAAGGGTGACTAATGGTGTTGGAGTGATTGTGCATGACTAGGTCTACGATTAACGTTTTTAGGTGTCATCTTGGTGATAATGCCGTTAAACTAATTTCCTAATATAACCGTGACTAAAGCTTTATCAACAGCTGTCAAATAATTTTCTTTTTCATTTTGGTTTCGATCGGTTCGTGCATTTAGCCAGCGTCGCATGTTTCAAGTTATGAGAATTTAAATTAAAAGTTTTATGGTCTCGAAACTTTCCTGTCTCTTTTGTATCAATAGTGTTGCAAAGTAGTACAAGTAGTAGCCCGGTACTTTACTTAGATATTCTTTATCGGCCTTATTAACAACTTGGCTTACACCCGGAGTAGTTAAAACATCTATCTGTAAATTTTTCGCTTGCAGTAAATGTCACGCGTGAAAGCAAGACAAAGCATGTTACGCCTTATATAGGTTTACGCAACGTTTATTAATAAAGTCCTATAAGCAAAATATTAATAAATTTACTTCTATTATCTTTGTTTCATTAATGACTTTGTACTTATAAAAAATGTTTGTGATTTGCGATTGTATCACTTTTAATACTTACAGCTTGTGTTAAGTATTTACATTGAAAGTTCAAATAGAAAAGTAAAGTTTCTTATTTAGATGTTTTCGATTCAGTTAAATTTCATTTTGTCAATATTTATGGAAAAAAACACATGAAAACATTTTTTCCTGTAAGAGCTTTCATGGTATGCCTAACACCATGTTTTTGTTTTAATAACATATCACTGAGGACACCAACAAGCTTCAGAAATCAGGTTTTTGAAAGATTTTAGTAACTATAGTTTATCTTTGTTTGAAAAATAAAAATGTCAATAAAAACTAAACTATTTTTTATCTCAATACTTTCATAAATATTGAAATACTCGTAACATAGGAAACATATTTGAGACATAATTAAACCTTTTCAGTTAGGTTATTTATGATATTTGTTGATATATACCTTCGTCATGGTATACCTTATTTGGAAAATATCGTATTAAATGTTAATTGAGATAATTGAGAAGATTTGAAAAAAGTAGCGTCAAAAGTTTGCATTACTTCGTAACCATTTTCTCGCTTCACTTGAATTTTATTGAAAAGAAAAGAATTTGTGCCGAGTAACATAATCCTACGAACATTTTTGTATTTTTCAATAATATCAACAAATATTACATTTTCCAATGGAGACGATTTCGTTCCATCGTTGTCTATAAAAACACTAAAAACAGACATAATATGACGCCTAAATTAATTTTACAAATAATATTTCTTTTATTTGTAACCAAAAGTTTACTAATTTTATTAGTTTCCGCCTGCAACTTTGATTCGACATAGCATAATCAGACCATTATGGTCCCACTGCTGAGACTAGCTTTCCTCTCAGAGAGACCAGTTTGGCAACAATCCACCACGTGGGCCCACTACGGCTTGATGGTTAGGCTAGTGGTCATGTCGAAGTTTTCAGGCTGCCCGAAGGCCTTCGACATAGTCTGACGACTGTTTTCCTGAAACAAACAACTGGGACCGACGGCTTAACGTGCCCTCCGAAGCACGGAAGCGCTCAGTTGAATAATGCGACTAGCGATCACCCATCCAAGTCCTGCACGCAGCAAGTATTGCTTAACTTGTTGATCGGTTAAGATCGCCAAGTCAAGCTCTGCTGCGAGCGCTTCATGTGGAATGACTATCTCAATCCCTCGGGAAGTGGCCATTGTATCGGAATAAAAAGTAGCCTGCCTATGTAGTTTTATAGATTTTTAGTTCTATCTCAACTAAATAAATCTCTTGTAAGTCGCCGTTGCAGCGCGAAGAAGTAACAACACTCGCAAACTTTCGCATGTAATACAATGAATTATTTAATGTGTGGCGAATTTCGCAATTTCGTTCGACACATTCGACGTAACAGCAACTTTACAGAGCGCGCGAATACGATTATTCATCGACATTTGCATTGACTCGCATATGGTGGCCGGTTGACGAACCCATTTGCCGTAAGATGAAACAGGCCACTGTATTTCCCAAACGTAAGTAAAAATACTCTGTTTCCTCTGTGGGTATTAGAGGGGAAACTATTTAAGTAGTTTTTTAAGTGAAACCTTTTTTGGCGCATAGAGTGAACAAAAATCATGGAACTCGCTTTGTCTTTTTCGGCTTTTTGGGTGATGAATAAGTACAATTTGAAAAATTTAATACCGTCTTCCATTCAATTCAGTTATTGGAGTGTAACTCAAAACTACTGGACCGAATTTGATGAAATTTAAATGGGACCACACGGAAAACACCAGCTTTCAAACAAAAAATAGTAAATAAAATAGTTTTGAGAATCGGTGCACACAGTCGAAAGCTATGAGGTAACAAACATAAAAAACAGTCGAATTAAGTACCTCCTCCTTTATGAAATTCGGTAGAAAATCAAGGAACTGGCGTCATCGTCACCGTCACCGAACGCTTTGGGTACGTTCCGGGAAGCGCCGTCAACGCTCACAACTGCTCTCGCTGCTCGCGCCCCGTTTTGCCGTTCCCTTTGGTTGACAGTGACAGCTGTCAATGATCACGTAGACCCACCTTCGAACCGCGAGCGTTGTGGTCGCGGGGCGTGAGCGTTTTTGGTGACGTCATCAACGTTGTATCGAACGCCGCGAGTGATTTCGGCGCTTCCCGGACCGTAGCCTTTGTCATGATATAGTATCACAGTTTTGAAGTGAAAACTTCTTTAGGTGTGTGACTTTTCTATGACTACAGATTGTTGGTGATTGTGTATCTTAAATATTCGAATAGTTTTGACTTCTATCGGCAGTCCCCAAAGACTGCCCCACATGCTTTTTATTTACTCAATACTCAATACTTTATTGCAACATATATATGTTTACATGCAGGTCTTGTTTACATGTTACAGAATGACAATATATGACCCTGTAAGGGTATGGCAATAGTTAGTTTGTGCGGAACGAGTTATTTCATATCAACAAAATTGTCGTTGAAAAATTCATCTAATGAATAGTAACATTTTTTCTCTAGCATGCTTTTTAGATTTGCAACAAAGATTTCATTTTCTACATTTTTAAGGACATTAGGCAATTTATTATAAATTTTAACAGACATTGAGTAAGGGCTCATGCTATGCATCACGAGGTTTGATCGCGGTTCTAATAATTTACGTCTATATTGAGATCGTATTTTATTATATTTATCGACTTTTTTTTAAACTAGGCAGGATATTTTTTTACACATTTACATATTTCGAGTATATATAGAGACACTACTGACAGGATTTTAAATTTAATAAAAAAAGGCTTATGAAAGTTTGGTCAGGTGCTTTAATATTGCCTAAGATTTATACTAACGATTGGACGAGAAGGGCTAGTCGATCACCTGATGGCCAGCACTGTCATTACCAATGACAATTGCAGTACCCCACGAGCTCAATACTGTAGTTTTTCTCGGCACTACTCTCATCACCCCGAGATAGATAAATTAACTCTTTATTGAAACACCACAATACAATAGTACATTGTTCACCGAGAGGAGAAAGTGACCGATTACCGTCGAGGGTGTCGTTTGAAGCCCGAGCCGTAGGCGAGGGCTTTAAAACACCCGAGATCGGGAATCGCACTTTCTCTCGAGTGATACATAGTGCTTTATACTACACCTACGAGGAAAATAAAAAACTAAATCTTTACTAATTGAAATTTATATTGAAATTGTTGCAGTTAGTGAAGCTTAATGTAACACTTTTTCCATTAATGTTTGTTTGAGATGTTTGCGATAATGTAGGAGGAATAACTGGCTGTGCTGTTGGCACTGCGCTCGTAGAATGCTGTGGTGCCAAAGGGGCAACTGGCTGCTGAGGGGCATCTGGCATCGCCGCGCTCGTTGATGGTTGAGGAGATGAGTCTTGATGCACATTAATCGATCCCGATATTTGGTTATTTATTCGTGTTTTGTTTTCTACGGAATTCTATGTAGCTTTCTGCAACAGCGGACGATTTCCAACCACCGTGACGTTTTATTGTGGTTAAATCAGCACCAGTATTAGCAAGAATAGTCGCTGAAGTTCTGCGAAAGCAGTGGCCAGTGTATTCTAGTGGATTGAGTAAATTAAGGTACGAAGCTATTTCTCTTGGCACAGTACTTATTTTGTTTTTCCCAATTACTTGTTTCGTACATTTTTTGTTTTTATATTGTAGTAAAAACCGATTGGTTTTGGGGTCACTGGGGCGAATTTCGTTAAATTTCTTCACTATCTCATAAAATAAGCCCGATATAACAAATGATCGCTGAATTTTAGTTTTTGTGTTAGGAATATTGACGATTATTCCATTTTCGAGGATTTCGATATCGTCTGTTGTCATATCCACAAGTTCTTGCGAACGACAGGCCCCATTTACTCCTAAAATCAAAATAACCTGTAAACAAAAATGTCAAACATGAAAACCTAGTAGATTTCTACTCATAAATAGGTACGTAATAAATTTTAAACCAGTGCATTTTGTTCATAAACTTACCTTCATCAACAAATATTTGTCATCTGGAGCATTCTGCAAAAAGGAATAAACATCCTTTGTAGTAAGCACTTTTGATTTCTTACTACGGAATCCCTCCGACTTTCTTTTCAGAAATGCTGTAAGTTTTTTGTATTTTTGAATATTTATGTCGTTTCTTGTCAATATAGTACTTTTCAACATTGAGTACATAGACCATAACGTACTTGGTTTGTATTTTTGCGCTTTTTCACTGAAATAAGCTAGCAAAACAGTTTCAGAAAAAGATGCCGCATTTTTTTCACTTTTCCATTGCAAAAAATCGTCATAAGTTTTATTATATTTTTTAATTGATTTCTGTGGTAAAAGGTTATCAATCAGTATTTTTGCTGTTTCCTTCAACTGCGGCGGAGTTAAAAAATCTTCATCATCACTATCACTACTTATCATTTTGATAGTTTTATTTTACTTTTCTACGAAAACTGACTCCTCAAACAACACACAAATTGAAAATGGCGCCAATGGCGTCTGCAATTTTCACATGTTCTTTTTTCAAATTGTTTGACACCATCCAACACACAGCTAGTGGCCAGTGTCATTTTGCGAGCTTGGAGATAAAAATTACTGTAAAAACTTTTTGGCTTTTGATATTTTAGGTTACCAGCGCATAGTCTTACCCAAAATTAAAAAAGAAAATCCACGTAAGAAATGGATTTTCATACACTTTTCTCTTCCGCTCAGATGCGTTTTCTCGCCGCATATTTGTTCGATATGCAATGACGTACTTTCTGCCGTAAATTTGATAAAGTATCAAGGTACTTTCCGAGCAGGTGTAGTATAAATATATGTTACAAATAAAGAAATATGAATAAAATAAAAATACAATCAATAATATTTCATAATTAAATACTAGAAATAGGTATTGGTTGGTACATTGCCCTTCCCAACTGTCGCGCTTCCTATGTCATAGCAAGATGACTGTGTGTGCCCGGTAAATAATCATACTAAAATAAACACACGACAAAGAATATAAAGAAGAACACGTGGATGAAACAATGAGTCGACCACCAACGCACGCAATTTAGGCAACATTTGGTGCTAGGAGGCTTTGCCTCATACAAGGGTCCGTTCAGTTACCCTTTGATCGACTATGGCTCCAGTCAGAGCGCAGTACCGTGTTTACTGCGCCCGGGTCTTCCCTTTACATTAGATATTGCGTATATTTATACAAGTTATCTCTCTCATTGGGTTCCTGGTCAGTACAGTTTACCCCAGGAATGACACCAGCTGGACATGGGGTGTTCCCCACGAGGACCTCCACCATCCCCATAGTCCTGCCCATATGCTCCAACAACATAGCCGATCATTTTGTTATCCCCTGTTGGTTACACCCGGATATGCATGCTCAGGGGTGAACTCGCTAGCTCTTCAGTCCAATTTCCTTGACTACCAGTTAATGTACATTGTACGCAATCATTGGACTCTGCCTAACCGTAAAACGTGACTCGTTAACGGTCGTCTCATTATCACATCACACGGTTCTTGTAGAACTAGGAATCATGAGCTAAAAGCACTTACTAGGACCTCTGCTGGTTGTTTTCCATCGAGACCTCAGCCAATGCCTCGCACGTGCTTACCCATCCGCCATTATTCTCCGTCCCTCCTTCCTGCCGGCACGCCATTCGTAGTCTGCCCCAGAGATGCGTTAGCATCTGCTAGTCTGTGCCACAGAGTACCTGCGTCAAATCACTTACAAAAGGCAGAGTTGCCATAGTGCAAAAATAGATTATAATGATGATACAGTTACACTCACCAATTCGTTCACGGAAACTCGCGACACCAACCATCTCGCCACGACCTCGCCTGATGGTAAGCGATGGTGTGGCCGTGGATGGAACACATCGATCTAGACACAATCTAGGTATTTAAGCCTTAAAGATACCAAGTTCTCATAATAAACAGAAGATGGCAACGAGTTCCATTGCAGATATGCGTTAAAAATGAGGGGCCAAATCGTTGCGTACGTGTTTTTTGGAACTTACACGAGATGTGGGTAGCGCGATGTTACTCTGCTAGACCTGTAGTAGGAGAAGGGTAGGATGAGGTCATGAAGGTCCATACGTCGAGATGTATCCGGATTATATGCTTTTCTCAAAATTTTAAAACCCAATGTTAACGATAAATTATTGAACAACTCGTAAGACACATATTTAACTATTACTCGTATTATTAACCGGCAAAACATTCACGTTAAGGATCGAATACGTCGATTCTTAACGTGAATGTTTTGCCGGTGAGTTAGTCCTTAATGTCAGTGCCCGCCGGGAGCTCGCAGACGCCACTGCGCATTTGCCCTGAAGATGAGCATCGGACATGCTCGAAACCCGGGTCGTTGAATTCGATCCGTAGCGTGAGTGTTGAACCTTGCCGGTTAATAATAATAGATAATTTATTACCCAAAAAAATTACTGGTCCTAATAAAACTAATGTCCTGATAAAGGTTATCCTAAAACTAAACTTTTAAATAGAATCTATAAACCCAATACAGTAATAGTGCACTGTCGGTTCGCAGCACGACATTCTGCACCGATGTGCAGCTGTGCCAACCAAGACGGCACACGAGGCTTTCTTCGACTTTTACAATTCGCATCCCATTGCCGTACGGAATATTCCTTAATACTTATTACTCCGCCCTTTCACAGAGTACCACAATAGTACATTGCACACCGAGGGGAGAAAACGATCTATTTATGTTCGAGAGTATGGTTAAGCCCGACTCAGCTGAGGGCTTAAAGGAAACTTGAGAACAGAAATAGACCTCTCTCCCAAGTGATACATAGAGCTTTATACTACACCTACGAGAAAAATAAAATAGTTATCTTCGTAGTAAATCATTGTTGTCTGGAGCATTTTGTAAGAAATCGAGGACATTTTTTTCTTCTTCATCATCATTATAAAATCGCCACTTTCACTATCAGATGACATTTTGGAAAATTATTTCATCATCATCATCATTATCAGCCGGAAGACATCCACTGCTGAACATAGGCCTCCCCCATAGAACGCCACTTGGACCGGAAAATTATTTAGTTTTATTATTAATTAAACGTATAACTGTTAAATTATCAGTTTAGCAAAAAACAAAATTATATAACAAATGGCCGCCATGTTTTTATTCGTAGTTCAGAAAAAAATACTAGCCTCCTTTCATTGAAAAGCGAGTACAATAATTCCCCTCATATACATCTCTAATTATTGGATATAAAACCTTTTTGAGATTTGACATTTGTATACTTTTTATGTTCGCTGCTAAAACAAAAGAACGCTACCAGGGCAGAAATAGATTTTCATACAACATTTCTCCCCTGCTACGGATGGCAGAAATAAAATTGAAATGTGTTAGGTATGTGTTTGCCTATATACTCGTATGTATATTATTTTACCTTTATTTACACATAATTTTGGCAAGTATTATTTTATATACGAGAATTTGCATATTATTGTATTTTGTATATAATATTTTAAGAAAGCACATTAAAATAATTATGTTGAAGTAGATTATTAAGTTCTTTTTCTATAGTTCGTCTGTGAAGTCATCCAAACGGCTACAACGGAAGACCAGAGCTGGTCGATCGACCAGCACAACGCCGAGTTGAGGCCGGTTTGCGACAAATTAATTTTCTTTAATAATATTTATTGTTTTGTTTAAATTGATACTAGTTTTTTGCAAATATTTTTTTCTGATTCTGATTCTGGAATTCCATATAACTTTTCCCGCCGCCGAACTTTATAACCCGTTTATGAACGAGCATTGAGACACTTTCTAAAGTGGGTGTGGTATAAAATATACTTAGGTACGGTTACTAACAATATACTTAACTTAAATAAATACTTGAAGAATTGTAAATGTACAGACGCGTGAA
This sequence comes from Selenia dentaria, assembly GCA_917880725.1. Taxonomy (NCBI): domain Eukaryota; kingdom Metazoa; phylum Arthropoda; class Insecta; order Lepidoptera; family Geometridae; genus Selenia; species Selenia dentaria. The sequence goes on from OU862893.1 coordinate 28,061,754, forward strand.
CCTAATGGTAAGAGGAAAGCTATTTACGTACATAGTAATTTAAATATAGAAGTAGTTAGTGTAGTATTTGTAGATATCGTAATAAGATGATTGTGAAGTTATGGGGTGACCTAGTCAATTTATGACAAAACCCCGATAAAAAAAAATATAATAAAAAAAATGTTCAGACGCACGAGGCCAAAAAAGAAAAATAAAATTTTAAGTTAATAATTTATTAGATAATTAGCTATTGCCATTTTCTATAGACATACAAACCTACACAGTTTTTTTTTTCTACAGCTTTTTCAAAATGTGTGTTTTGGTGTTCATGTGGTTTTTTTATGATATAAGGAAACGGTACAAGCACGAGACCCACCTGATGTTATTTGGTAAACTCTGCCTAGAGCAGATGCATTTCCACACAAGTGACGAACTGCTCAGCCGTGCGATTCTCTAAGAGCATACATCGTTGCATCTTTGATAACATTTGTGTTTGAAACACGTTGGAAAAACAACCTTATGTACAAGGGCGAAGTATTTGACATCGGTGAGAGATCTTGTCGACGAATCATTACAGAATCGCACGCCTGCCCTCGTTATTCTGACACATTAAGTCTTATGACACATCATGTGCCTGTAATTTCGCCGGCAACCATACCTTCAAACCAAAACAAACAGTACAACACACAACACACAACAAACATACAGTATTGCGAACATTACTGCTTCACGGTAGCAAAAGGTAAGGTGGTAGTACTGCCCCGGACGAACTCATTAACAAAGAGTTCTACTGGGGCCTTATTCGCTATGACCATGCAACAACTAACACGGCGCGTTACGATATCTTCAAGGAATTATCGCAAATTCGTATTGACATCACGGTCATTCCCTGAAGATATCATAGCGCGCCGCGTTACTTGTTTGAGTGGTCATAGCGAATAACGGCCCTGCTCCTAAAATGTGACTCCATTGGCATTCTATAACCGTTGTATCTTGTTTGTAAGAAAATTAATGCGAGCGCCAAGGAAATTGCCACCGCTCTATATGAACGTCTTGTCATATCACTATAAAATCCTTCGTTGTGCTCAGGGTTCGATATGAAAACAAAGGTTTTTTTTTCATGTTTTATTCAATGCTCTTAGATCTACACTTAACAACTTTATTCTTCTTTAGTGATCCTATATACGGATCGATATAGAAACCTAGCTGCGTCGGATGTTTGCGCAGCTAGGATACTTTGGAATATACCCACGTCACATCGGTTAAGTTCGAAGTGGGTAGATAGATCCTCCCTCATACATACACTTCGGCACATTCAGTCAAAAAGTGGTATATATCATCTTTGATTCCACACAGGTTACAATCGGGGCTGTTTACTTTTCTCATTAAATGTTTGGAGCTATTAAAAGGGACGTGTCCAGAACGCAATCTATGAGCGACTACTATTAATTTACGATACAACTTAATGTTGGCAAACCACGGTATACGAGAAGGCTCGCTTTGCATAGTTTGGTACCATATACCTTTTTCTAAAGAAATTATGTCAAAGTATTCTTTCCAGAGCGTTGAGATATTGTTTTTGTATTTGAAGAGCACTTCTGAGTACTCTGGCTTCATAAACACTTCAGAACCATTTGATATGGCTTCTCTTGCCATTTTATCGGCCTCCTCGTTACCGCGTAAACCAACATGAGAAGGTTACTTATTAAGACAATGAATCAACATGAACCGTGATGTAAGACACTATTTTATCCCCTTGGTGATTAAGCAACTATTTTATTTCTGTTTATCTGATACCAAAACAGTACCTACGTTTACGAATAGTAGAGTTGTAGATTGTACCGATTTGCATGAGAGCGGGGTCGTCCCGGCCGACCGGTTCTTGTTTACCGGCCGGTATGCAAAGCAGGCATGGCCATCGTAGGCAACCACGCGCCGGTCGAGTGATGGACCAGCTCTGATTCGACTTTCGTTGTTAGAGGTTAGGTGAGTTCAAACTGAACTACCTACGACTGAACGGAATATGATGATAAAAAAATCAACCATATCACTTGACCAAGAACGCGTAGGTAAATCACAATATCTAATACCTTTAAATGAGCAATTCTTGTAAATATGTACAAGAATCTCGGAAACGGCTCCAATGATTTGCATGAAGTTTAGTATGCGGGGGGTTTCGGGGGCGATAACAATCTAGCTAGGTTTCATTTTTAGAAAACGTCATCTTATTCGTGTTTCGAGGCAATGAAAAAGTGTTACAATATCATTATGGCAACTGCCATCAGCTTAAACAACAACTAAACTGTTTTACCGACGAAACATTCAATCTACTTGACAATAGATGGCGTTGTTAAGGAACACTAAGCTAATGAATGTTTGGTTTGAGGTTAGACCAAGAAAATCAATTGTTTACTTACGAGCGAAGTTCAGTCATCCAGGTACTAATGACTTATGCGTTCTCATTAGGTATAAGTAACAATGGTTTCTTTTGTAGGGATATATAGGTAACTTCTTCTTCTTCTTCTCGGTGTGCCATCTTCTAACGAAGGTCGGCGATCATCATTGCAATTTGAACCTCGATACAGCAGCTCTGAACAATAAACGGGTGCTTTTATTATACCACTATATAGGTTATTTTATATTATTTTTATTATTATTTTATATTATTATATTATATAGGTCACTCGAAACGCGTAACCATTTATGTAAACACTATTTAGAAACGCCTATCAATCGATAGATATTTTAGTCTTCATTAAGGAAAACGATCTATATGGTGCTGAAACGTGGACCTTACGAGAGAGTGAGAAGAAGAAGATTGGTGCGCTCGAGCTGTGGTGCTACAGGAAAATGTTAGGAGTGTCATGGACCGAGTTCCGCACTAATGTATCCATATTACAAGAACTGGGCATCAAGCAGCGTCTTTCTTCCATCGTACAGGCTCGTATTCTTACTTTCTTTGGGCACGTGGCACGGCGCAGTGACGAGTCGATTGAACGCCTAGTTGTCCAGGGCAGAGTGGAAGGCACTAGATCGCGAGGGAGATCACCGATGCGATGGACCGACCAGATACGAGCAGCCATAAACGGTCAGAGGACCGCTGCGTCGTTATCTCGTGTAGAGACACGAGTGCACGAGAAAGGTTGCAGCCAGGGAGGAATGGCGTAAGGCGCGTTATTCAACCTGAAGTGACTACCACGACCGCTCTGTCAAGAGCGTAGCGATGAAGAAGAAGAAGAAGAAGGAAAACGATAGATAGGTTGAGAACGGTGTGTACAAAATAAATTGAATTTTGCACAACTGGAATTAAAATATAGATGTCAATTATAAATTAATAATCCGAATTATGTAAGTATTTGGAAATGTCGCCCATAGGTAGCGAGAAATGAAGATGATTATTTTTGACAGATAACTCTTCGTGTTCTTTGGATTACTTAGTTAAAGTTTATTTCCTCTTTACTATTGTACATTTGCAATTCGTCAATTTATTAATATATAATATACAAAATATACGCGCCGGTACATCGGGGGCCAAATCTAAACTTGCCTAAAGCCGCGCTTGTACACCGAGGTACCACAGTCAACAACCATATCAGGACTAAAATATAAACGTTATAGTGAATACGCGTGCTTTTTTTCCGTCATTTTGGCGCCAAAATTATTTTATTATTAAGCAGCTTCAAGAGCTAATACTTTTAAGTTGCATCAAGTAATATTTTTCTTCGCAGTGTCAAGTCACAGTCACTTTCTAGTAAAGCGGTGACTTTAGTAGTAAAGTGGTTTTCGGTGGGCATTACTAAAACTTTCTAATATGTTATTGACGAGGACAACACAATATATAATGTTTTTTTTTTCATTTTGTACATTCTGCCCAGACTCGTGTATAATTAAGAACGTTGAAATTAACGAAATTATACTAACGGTTAGAAATCCATCATTATACACGTCAAAACTTGAGGAATTAAAGATAAACAAACATTGCTTCTAATTCTAGGACATGGATGTAAGGTAAAAAAAAACTTTCGAAACGAAATCAAAAATGGAACATCGCGAGGAGAGGAGATCGACAGCCCTGGAAATGGAAACTGGCGGGGATCCGCCGTTTACCGTCACCATGACCACGACCACTCTGCCAAGAGTGCCCGACTAAGAAAAATAAAGTTAAAATCCTAATGTCCTTGTATAAGTATAATCCAACGCTAAGATTTACATTACATTAGAAGACATTAAGCTAAAAAAACGGCATTGACATACCACCATAGTAAACTGTTTGATAACACGGAGACCTTCAAATTCTTTGTTCAAAAATAAATGTATATACTTACTCAAGGAAAAATAAAACCTTGAGAGAGAATTGCTTAAGAATTTTGATTATGTCAACATAATGTTGCAAAAAGGATCGCTCTTGCATCATCCGGTTTGACCGGCGCAGGATACCATTTTATTGTGTTTTATGCCTGATTTATGGTAATATATGCGGGTTACTATGCATCTGCATCTATAAGCGTTGCCCTTAACTTACGTAACTCAATGAGAACTGGTCATATATACTCGCAAGTAAGTATTATGCTAATGAAGTTATCCAGAGTCAAGGACTTAACGTTGGCTTAGCCCATTTATATATGCTATTATCATATTATAATTTATTATTAATAATTAATAGCTATCTATGATCTATGTATGTATATATTAACAGAGATTAAGGTTCTTTATTAGGTTAGTTTATCCAATTTATAACCAAAGCAAACCATATCACCAAAAAATAATGGCAAAACACAAACTGTACCTATGTGTCAAAATAAAAATAAAACAAAAAGTTCCACTTGACAATCATCACTTGTCCCATATTTACAATCTCTATATTTCTCAGTATCTAACAAAATGTATGTATGTTATGCTAAAAAAGTAAAGATTCTGGTCATGCATGTGTTACTTACGCGAAGCAAACGCTTTGTGGGCTTAACACGAAAAATTTGCGTAAGTGTAACGTAACGTATTGTTCACGTGAAACAGTACAAACTGTCATTTACCTGTGACACAACTGTTTTACCTGTGTGCAACTGTGACACAGATAACTCATAATTTGTACGCCGAAGCGTGATTCTTACGATACGAATACTTTCCCAAATTGCTTGTGGTACGGCCTATGATACTCGTATGTTTTGTAAAACACAAGGCCAAGGTGCAGAAACCAACAAAAATGTGTGTTCTAAGAGAAGAATTGACCAATTTATTGAATTGTTTCAGGCTCGCTAAGAACCTGACCACGAGAAAAGGCAGCCGCCGAGCAAACACCGGTAACCGTCTGGAACACGCGGTGCTCACTCACATCCAGCACGTGCCGTAGCTTCCCTGCCCCCCACATCACCGTCATCTCTCATCTCCTTCCCACCGGCGTGAAGTAGAAGCAGTGACAGACAGAGATAGATGCTAGCCATGGCCCGTGGAGACGAATGCAAGACCGCCAGCAAGGCCAACTACGCCTGCAAGTCGTTTGAAGTTACTCCTCCCCTTAAGTAAGTACTGCAATTTTTCTCCAGGATACTTTTTGTTTACTATATTGATGAGACGAGCAAGTCATGCACCTGGATGGCAAGAACCACGTCTGACCATGAAAGTTGCAATACCATCCCGAGCTTTATGCTGAAGTTTTACCTTGCACTCCATTACGGTAATAAGCTCGAAGGATTGGTTTTATAGCCTAATTCGGCAAATAAATGTAATTCAGGAATTCCTACGTTTTAAAAAGTCTGATTTCTTTGTGTTTTATTATCGGTTCTACGTTTTGCATCTCAACGATGGAGCATTCTTTAATTCACTTGACATGGTACAGTAGGTCTAGAGAGCTTGTTTTACTGCTTTTATGACTTCATTGAAATGTGAATAGCATGTTTTTGTAATATTGTATTGTTTAGTAGTGTTACAAAAAGCACTCCTTTTGTACCTTACGTACCATTTAAAAACTTCTACTCGCACTTCCTTGAAGTCACACGAAACCGTGAAATAAAAGATTAGACTGTACTGTCTATAAGTACGATCTCCATTACAATTGCTGCATCAAACAAAACTTTCAGCTTTCTTTCCCTAATAAGTTAATTGTTTTAATCTGCCAAATATGGCGCTATGAAAAAAACACAAAAGATGCTTACGATTCAGAAGTTTTTCAATCATTTTTACTATTTACTCGTATTTATCAATCTTCCACAATTTTTAATACCAACCATTACAACTCAGTCATTATTCCGAATATAATCTGTTGAATTTCAGAAAATCAATGGCTGCGCTTCCCACCACCTACCAAGTGAAGAAAGAAGAGCCCAAGAAGAACTACGGATCGTGGGGTCCAGTCTTCAAGGACAAGAAGAACTTCACTGAAATGCACCTCTGCTGAACCTTCAAGCCGGACGTCATCATCACCACTTCCCCATCTCACCGTCACAAACCCATTACAGTCTGGAAAATTCGTTGGCTAATTAAAAAAAAATATATAGTTTAGTAAACCATACCTACATAACCACATTATCACTGTAAGAGAATGCTAACAACACAAATGCGAGGTATTCTAATTCATATGATTCTAGATCTTCTTTTGTCTTAAAATGTGACCATATACAGATTTAATGTCTAATTTAGATGTTTTAGGATTCTCAAACTTAATAATGCTCACCTAAGGATAGAAAACTAAACAGTATTGTAGTTTGGTGTCTACAATCACCAACTACTTTTGTTACTTGCTTTTACATTGTAGTTTGGTGTACTTGTAATTAACGTGTCTGTGTTACCTTACTTCGACCACCAACTACTTTTCAATTAGCGGTAAATACCAACGAATTTTGTCATACCCTAGTTTTAGAGCGCTTACCAAATTGTAACTAACTAATCTAATAAATAAATAATGTAAAACTAAACAGCTCTTGTTGTAATGTTCTTGTTTGTGACGTAGCTTATCAATTATTTTCGAGGGTGTAGGGTCTCGCGTACTAATACCATGTATCTCATTATTAACAGATTAAATTCATAATCATTGAACGATCTTTTTGTTGTTGGACCTGGAGGTACTTAGGACAATGATCTTATATTAAAATATAAGATTACTGACTTAGAGGGTGTTTATTCAGTGAGCGATGAAGCAAAGTAAGGAGCATCGACAGATCGTTCTAGTTAGAATTATTTTAGAGTTCATTTTCCAAAGTAGTTTATAAAATCTCTGTACAGGTTGCACAGAATGTTTTAAAATGAACGTCGTCCAAATAAAAAGGGTTTTGGAAAATCCTACGTAGTCTTTTGGTATCACTTATATGCTTAGAACATAAATCAATTTTTGGTAGATACTTAATAATATAACACATCGTGGTTTTACCCGCGTGATGATGATGAAATGAATGTGTTGATTCAGTGCCTCATCTTAGACCTGCCAAATTTCATCTGAATCCGTCGAGTTGTTCTTGAGTTATAAATGGTGTAATTAAACCGACTTTGTTTTATATAATAAAAACCTATAAAAGTTAATAAGTAAAGATGTAAATGTGTCAACATAATGTATTAATATTGCTAATGATCCATAATATATCATAGTATATAGTACTGTCCACAGTAATTGAACAATGTGTAAATTAAAAAGGTACCTACCTATTTTATGATTTTGCACATTACAAAATGTAATTAAAAATAAAGGTACAAATATTGGCAATATAAAAAATTACTTATCAAATCTGTGATTTAATATTACTAAACCTCTGAAAGCTAATATAAATGTTCCGATGAGCCAGTGTTTCAAGTGAGATAAAGAACGACCCGGACCCGGAATAGGTGCTCCAATGTTATTATTTGGCAGCTTATTTTAAATCGTTGGACCCATATAATAATAGGTTTTGTTTTAATATATTATGGGTGTTAAACAAGTACACATCACTGAATTTAGCCGTTAAGTGCGTCTTGAAGAACCGGAAGTATCAGAATCGCACGTAATGTGAGCATGGGTATACTTGTATGTGATTGGGTAATCACAGATATTGACAGGCCGGTTGGCGCAGTTGGTAGGCCCCTGCCTTCTGAGCTGCTGGTCCCGGGTTCGATTCCTGAACAGGTCAAACATTTGTGTGCACATGTCTGTTTGATCTTGGTGTGTATCTGTACATAAGTTTGTTCATCAAGTTACCATAGTACACGCTCTGCCTAGTTCGGGGCCTGAAGACGTTTGTGTGGATGTTGTCCCATATTATATATTATTATTATAATCTTATGAAGTGCCAGGGAACAGACAGGTCCTGTGAGATCTTTGGCATGGTTGTGACTACCCGTATTTGCATTATGAATGCGCGCAGCCACTAGCGTTACCATATCTCAGGGTCTCTTCTCAGGATTGCGGTCGGATTTTGTGAATCTCAGGAAATCTGAGGATTTTAAGAATCTATATATATATTCTTAGAAACTGGATCAGAAATGGTTTTTAAAAAAAAAGAAATACACAAGTAGCTACAATTTAATCAATTTACACAAAAACAAATATACCCAAAAACATTTATGCCTTTAAAATTAATTATTTTAAACAATTCAAATAGCTAAGACAAGACCGACAAAAACACTATAGCAGTACGATACCTATACGTTTTAACAACGATGTTACCGAACCGACGGACGGAGCAACAAGAGACGCTCCGACATCTGACACCGGCTTATATAGGTTTCCCCCTCCACTGACAGTGTTGCCTCTAACACGGCCTTTCCTGACAGGAGACCGTCCCCGGGCTCCATGTTATCTTCACCGCCGTCAACAATCCAGATCTGTTTCCAAGATTGGTACAGAGGGTGAGCAATCCTCTTCGTTCGCAGCAAAGGTGTTTGACTCCGCGTGCCTCTGTACTCCAGAGGGACCTGGCTGTGGCTCGATGTCATCCACAAGTTGGTTCACCTCAGGAGCCTGGTCATGTCAGGAGCTGATTCATCCCTTTCGTCATCTGCATCTGTAGACAAAAGAGAAGAAAACGAGAGAATCCACTTCACAAGTTCGTTCAGTAATCATAGCTATAGGAAATAGTCACTATTAGCTAAGAACCCATTATTATTGCCTATACACAATTAGGTTAAAACATCCAAATACATGAACCAACCACTCGGGGCGGGACTTGTCGGAAGATCGCCCCCACGACTCGTCAGAGACCTACGAGTACTTACGTGAGGCATGGCTTTGCGTGTGTGTATCGGTTCACATATAAGCATGCATTAAACCAGTACAGACAATGCTTGCCGGCAAACATGTCCAATGCTACACGAATCGCCACCCATGTGACTTTTCGGCAGCCCTGCTCCAGGACAACTTGACAGATCAAGTTTCCGAGCACACCAGGATAGCGTGTCCGATGCGCTCCAAGACAAACGCTCATCCGGTCCAAAACAAAACGACAATGCCTGCCGACAAACATGTTCCGCGGTACACGAATCTTCACCCAAATGACCTTTCGGCACCCCTGCTCTAGGACAGCTTGACGCATCAAGTATCCGAGCACACTAGGATAGCGTGTCCGATGCGCTCCAAGACAAACGCTCCTCCTAGTTCAACTCAACCTTTGCATACCACAAAATTAGCCCCACGACTAAAAGGGGTTCTTAACACAACATGTAACAGCAACAAAAACCTTATTTGTGAAAATAAAAATTAAAAACTCACCATCAAAGAAAGCTGAGCACACTTCAGGTGTCCATTCTCCTAGTCGACTGCGCCTGCTTACGAACAAAAACAAAGGAATCCAACTCAAAGATACGACTTGGTTTACGCCTCTCGTTAACATAAGCATCTTGACGAGCTTGATTGGCACGAAGGATGCTTTCCGACGGCCCATCTCACGAAGCGCTTCCTGGTTCGGGCTTGAACCCTCAATTGCTACGTCGCGTACCAAGCTGCGGATAAGTGGTGTGGCAGCTTCAACGCCTATTAGCAGTTTCAATGCCGAGTGCTGAGTCGTCCTGTGCTTTGTGATGTTCAGGATCAACTGCAACTTCCACATAATTGCCGGCCATCTTTGCTGCCGATAATTGCACTCGATGCGGACCATATTGAGCACTCGGCCTAACCTGACCTTCACTAATCGTTCGGCCCAAGTACTCAATACTGGTGGCCAGAAACGAGCACTTCTTTAAATTGATGGAGAAACCAGCCGTTGTTAACGCACCAAGCACTTTACGCAGTAGGTCAAGACCCGTCTTTTTTTTTAACTAACAAGATCGGACTTGCGTAGTCAGACTCGGATTCTTCTATGATTTATTTATCAAGCAAGTCTATGATTATGTCGCGGACGCGAATAGTTTCGGCTTGTGAGAGTTGGTACGGTCGATAATACACGGGTGTGTTGTGATACAACAAAGCGATTTAAATAATAACAAAAAAAAATAAAAATTGCGGGTAGACCGAAAAATTTAAATATTTAGGCCAAAACAAGTGGGCATAAAATAAGTAAGAATCCCACTTCTGATCTTAGAAACTGGATCAGAAATGGTTTTTAAAAAAAAAGAAATACACAAGTAGCTACAATTTAATCAATTTACACAAAAACAAATATACCCAAAAACATTTATGCCTTTAAAATTAATTATTTTAAACAATTCAAACAGCTAAGGCAAGACCGACAAAAACACTATAGCAGTACGATACCTATACGATGTTACCGAACCGACGGACGGAGCAACAAGAGACGCTCCGACATCTGACACCGGCTTATATAGGTTTCCCCCTCCACTGACAGTGTTGCCTCTAACAATATATATATAAATGAAACCCCAATTTCTCCTCGTCACGCTTGAGGACGGCTTACTGATTTCATTCATCTTTTTTTAAATGTTTTCTTATACTTAGTAGAAGGTTCTTACATTAAATAAAATAAGAAAGTAGTAGGAAGGTAGGATGTTATGGCGAAGCCGAAAGCCGAGCCTACTACGCGAACGAAGTCGCAGGCAGTCACTAGTTTTCAATAAAATACAGTAAAGATATATTTAATAAAAACTAAAACTAATTAAAGCGGCGAGGGGCGGTGCGTGGAAGGGATGTTTCTGCCACCCCCGCTATGAGTGTGATGTGCGACCCGTGAGCGAGAACCTCCGAAATCCGCAGTGTATAAAACTGTTAAATATGACTTACCTATCTAAAGTGTTCATTCGTTTTGAGAGAACATTCTCAAACTGCACAAAATAGAAATTTTCAATGGAGATCAGGCCCTACTTCCACCTCTTAAACTAGTTATATTTCAACCTTACCATTAAATTTATTACCACCACGTCAATATAGCAAGCTTAAAATAATAATGCATTACGATAACGTTTTGATGAGGATTATCAAATAGTTCACTCAATTCGCGTACTTTGACGTGACTTTTGACACTAAGTTTAATTGGTCGAATCTTTAAGTTTTTAAGGAGGAGGAGGAGGAGGCTCGCAGCGGAGCTTGACATCAACAAGTTCAGCAACACTTGCTGCGGTCAGGAGTTGGATGGGTGACCGCTAGTGGCATTATTCAAACCGAGCGCTTCCGTGCTTCGGAGGGTGCGTTAAACCGTCGGTCCTGGTTGTTTGTCTTAGGATAACAGTAGTTAGGCTATGCCGTAGGCCTTCGGGTGGCCTGAAAACTTTGACATGGCTTGGCCAGTAGCCTATCCATCAAGCCGCACTGGGCCCACGTGATGGAGGACCCAACTGCTCTCTCTGAGAGCCTCATTAAGTCCCAGCAGTGGGAACATAATGAGCTGATTATAAGTGGAACAGCTATTGCAAAATAACAGGACCTCACTGAGGGGAAACTACTCGGCGACCCGACGCAGCGTGTAGCGAGCACTGCCACTAGTCAGTCGAGGAGACTTTAATATGAGAATAAACTTAGAGGTATCTTTAAGACAAACATGTAACATCTCAGCCCTAATCGGCTCTTACCATTATAAATTATGCCAGTTACTTAATGTTGTATTGTTATTTATGATGTGGGCAAACGCGAGCTGAACTAAAATTAACCTCCGGGTTCCTATAGAAATGGATCGTTTTCTTACGACTCTTTACTTTTTGACAGTTTCCCCATACAAAAAGTGTCATAGAGTTACGAGTAGTAAGCAAAAGAATCCGTTTCTGGATATGGAAAACCAGCTTATGAAAACTTACTCGTAGTTATATTTTTTTTTGAGCTTTAGGGCGAAGAGTGGAGCTAATACTCCAAACTCTTTGTTTTATAACAAAGAGTTTGCAGTATTAGCTCCACTCTTCACGTTATCGTAAGAATATGCTCGACTTAGATTACGTACGAAAAATTAATGCCAGTAGGCCGATCACGAAAATCTGTTTAAGTGCAACGTGCATCGTTAACGTATTTAGTAAACTGTCATTTATCTAGTACAGTAGTGGCACAGATGAGTGTGACACTTAAGCAGATGTTCGTGCTTGGCCCACTGTATACATGAGTGTTATTGGGTGTTATATAAAACGACACACATTTCCCAGTGCTCCAAATCAGATTTCCAAAATCCAATCAGTTTTAACATCATAAGATAAACATCAAATAAACGAGGTCGTGGTAATTTTGATCCCTAGCCGAAATGTGATCAGATCTGACACTACAATTTTGCACCTATTCCTAGCTATTATAAAGATCGGTACTTTTTTGAAGTGAAAACTTCTTTAGGCGCGAGGAGCATATTTAGCTTAACAAAAATTCAGGAACTTGCGTCACCTTCACCGTCACCTGTGTCGTCACCGAACGCTTAATGTAGTTTTGAAGTGAACACTTCTTTAGGCGCGATAATGGTTTCCATGGATACCTATTGTGGTTGACTGAATTGTGTGTCTTCAAAATAAATGCAGTTATGAATTGAAATGTAATTTTAATATTCTATACATTATACATAACTTCTGAGATGAACAAATATCATAATTGGAAATGTTATTTTATTGACTAGCTGCGAACGCAGTTTCACCGGCGTGGTGATGTTTTTTTTTCTATTTTCTGCGCATCTGTTTTATTTTTGACGAAAGAACCTTCTACAAAGTATTAGAACAAATGATTGCAATCGGTAAAGTCGTTCTCAACTTATGGCATGACCGATTGGATTAATTTTAATAGGTATACTAGCTGACACGCCAGCGGCTTCGCTCGCGTGGCCTCGCGGGATACGGTTAATTACAGTTTTTAACTATCTCACAGGAACTCTTTAATTTACCAGGATCAAAAGAATCCTGTATGTTGACCAGGGATATAAGCTATCAGCAAACAAAATTTCATTTAAATCGGTCCAGTCGCTTCGGAGATTAGCCCGTACATACAAACAGACGAACAGACAAACAGAAAGCCACAGAAAGAGAGAAATATCTAAATTAGTTCCAATTCACTCCCTACACTGCTTACATCCCCCTGACTCGGTTTTTAGCATTTTTTTCTACAGATTTATTATATACATATAATAAAACTGTAGAGGTCGAATTACTGTCGAATTTATACATGTATAGATAGATAAATATTAAGCCTTGTGTGATTTAGATAAAGTCTCAGAAACTGATTAGATAATCAGTGACATTTCACATACCTACCTAACGAATATTTTCGTAACGAATATTCTATGTTAGGATGCTACACAAATAGGTCAATATAACGTATTTATATTTGGTATAATATTTATGTTTAGTTCAAGGTGCCTATTATCATAGTTTTATTTGTATAGTAAGTACCCTAACATATATTTCTATCAACTGGCAGCATCGAGTGGTTTCCAAGGGTATATAGCATGTAATTTCTTTTCTTTTTATCATATATAACTTCGATTTATGACATACACCTTGTAATATTTAAAACGTACACTTTAATGACTTTGAATAATACATAGGCTACTAACTATCCGTGAAAAATCTTATAGGAGTAATTTTCAGGGCGGATGGGGCCAAGGATCGTAGCTGTATACCAAATGTATGCCAATGTATACCAAAGTTGAACCTTGGATTAATTTAAGAACTCCGTTTAAAATTCTACAGCAAGTATTGCGGTAGCTTTAGCGATAGTTAGTGCCTTATTCATGGTTTCGGAGTGGTACAAAGGTACCTAACCACTCATGAATCTGTACATTCCGCCAGTGTAGGCACGCGATTACGAATTCTCGTAAGATCACGTATTCAGCCGCTCTGCTCTCTTGCATTTATTCACAAAATTACTTCATATTTAACTAAGTGAAATGTTTTTCAGCATAATGTGCCAATGTGTTCGCGAAAAAGTAGGGCGCGGGTGGTAACTTGTTCTTTTGAAGATATCTGGAGAGTCCCCAAAATATTAGGTATGTTATTGAAGGCTCTATAAGCTATTCAACCTTGAGTGCGTAAGTTTTGTGTAAGCTGTTTGATATCCGAATAGATAAGGTCGTATAACAGATTCATTTTGGACTTACTTAATTGCTTTTATCATAGCAATATGTTATGCAGAAATAATTTTTAAACATATTTTATTCAGGCATCATTATTATACTAGCCGAACAGCCAGAGGCTTCGCTTGCTTGGTCTTGGCTTTTCATAAGTATTTGTTGGTTTAGGGTTGAATTAGACTGCAGTAAGTCAATATTAGAGTGAATTAGACCAAAGTATAGTTAGTACTTACTAAATATAGTGTCGACCCCGTTAGTTGACCTTGTTGGTAGTGGACCTATCTTCCAAGCGAAGGTACAATCCCTGGCAAGGAATGTTCTTGGATGTTGGATATTTGTGATATGTAAATGTGTTTGGCTATGCCTCATGCGGCACAGGAAATTCTAGTACGGCGGTGTGAGGGTTTGAATTTCATTTATTCAACTACGCGCCTCGCAGTTTCACCCGCGTGGTGACTGATGTGTATATAATAACATGTGTAATTTGAAAAATTTAACACCGACTTCCATTGTGTCCAGTAATTGGAGTGTAACTCAAAAACTACAGAACCGAATGAATTTGATGAAATTAAAAAAATGGGACCACACGGGAAGCACCAGCTTTCAAACAAAAAAATTTGAGAATCGGTTCAACCAATTGAATGTTATGAGGTAATCCTTTTTGGCAGGCGGTAGAAAAGTATCCCATGTCCTTTCCCGATATATCTATCTCCTTGCCAAATGTCATAGAGATCCTTTCAGCCGTTTAGGCATCAAAGCGTAATAAGCAAACTCACTTTTGAATTTATAATACTAGTTATGATTACGTAACTACTTACTACACTTACTTACGCATTAAACAACTAAATGCCGTACTTGGGTGAATCATATCAGCATATCAGCTCTAGGCGACACTACATCTGATATAGGTTAAGCATTAGG
Organism: Selenia dentaria; assembly: GCA_917880725.1. Lineage (NCBI taxonomy): Eukaryota > Metazoa > Arthropoda > Insecta > Lepidoptera > Geometridae > Selenia > Selenia dentaria. The sequence goes on from OU862893.1 coordinate 28,077,029, forward strand.
AACAGGTGAACGATTTAATCCGTCTCATTAAAGTGCAATATAAATATAGTCTTTATTAAGAATGTGCGTGAACTTTTAACACAAAAGGGAGATCATATTTATTTCAACATTATTTTGGGCCGACAATAGTATATTATGCAACTAGTGAATAAAGGATGGATTTAATGCGAGGGCCATAGATGAATCACGAGTAAGTGAAGGATTCTAACGACTGAATCACGACCGCAGGGAGTGATTCGTGATGATTAAATCACGAGCGTAGCGAGTTATTCAAGTGTTAGAATCGTGAGCGATGCGAGTAATTCGTGGCCCTCGATATAAATCCGTTTTATTCAAGAGTTGCATACTATACTTTATACCATGACTACGAGAAAAAGAAATAATTTAAGCGAAAATAGACATTTAATGAAGAAAAAAGGAAGGTTGAATTAATTAAAATGCACATTCAAATTAGAACAATTACTAAACATAAGAGTAATTTATTTATTATTATTATATATATTTTCTATAATCGCAGCAAAGAACACAATACAGTTTTTATTCTAAATGTCTCAAACATCGACCAATCAAATCTCGAGGAGTTACTTGCACAAAGAGTTTGTATGTCGACTATTATTTGCGTAAGGAAGATGTATAAGCACTGAGATGGAGATCGAATATATTGGTGTGTTCGAAGTTCAAACACCAAAACAGTGGTTAAAAGGCCTTTTTTATTCACTGTTTTCAGTGAATAAAATAAGCTTTTTAGACTACTCTGAAATCTAAATAATATACATTTATACCATTCCTACGAATGGTATAAATGTATATTATTTAGATTTCATCTTGGAACAAAAGCCTGCAGCCGACAGTTAAAAGATCTGCGAGATTACAGAATAGAACAATAGGCATCAAAAAGCCGAGCGAGCGTATCTTGAGCGATGGTCTGTTGTCGGGTCTGCACTGTCCAGCCGGTGTACGGATGAATAATTTAGATTCCCGACCTTTTGGTTTTTGTATCCGCAAAAACTTTGAGCGCTTTTTAGGTTTGTCATTCATATGCTAGAACATGACACTGGCAGAGTAACCTCTTCCAACGTTAAAAATCCATAGAAGACGAAAAAGTTGAGGAAGAAGAAGACCGTTTGTTACTTTGTTTAGTGCAAAGGTTTAGTGATTGTTTTTTTTTGGAAGAAACTCAGTTTTATAATTGTGGTTACATGTAAAACAATCGGTAAGATGTTCGTATAATACAAAAAAAGCTCGCAATATGTCTTTAAATTTATAAAAAAGAGTTTGTAGGTAAGTGAATTGCTTTGCAACGAATAATGTACACAAAATTCTAAAGTTTTCCAAAAAAATAATATAATACTTACTCATCCTTATGCTTGTTTCTAATCCACAGAATGTCTACCATTTATATTTCCTTTATTTTTGGATTAAGAGGATTAGACCTGTTCTATGATTTATACCTATAGATAACTAAGTGTATACGAGTATAAATCATAGATCAGGAGAAAAGTATTTTAAAACTACAGCATTTCTATCTAAGGCTACGTTCCGGGAAGGACCAAATTCGCTCGCGGCGCTCGATACGTCATCAATGACGTCACCGAAAACGCTCACGCCGCGCTCACAACGCTCGCGGATCTTAGTTGGGTCTACGTGATCATTGCGAGCTGTCACTGTCAACCAAAGGGAACGGCAAACCGGGGCGCGAGCAGCGAGAGCAGTTGTAAGCGTTGACGGCGCTTCCCGGAACGCACCCTTAGTAAACTCTGTCTTACTAAGTAATGAATATAACTGCCTATATTTGGCAGTTCTGCTAAAATGATAATAAAGTAGGTAAATGTTTACACTAAAGGGCACAGCTTACAAGCTTAGCATACCAGCTCTCGTGGCAATCATATGGGCATAGAGGAGCGTGCCCGCTAGTAGCGTCACCAGGGTGAAGCTATGAGAAACCAATGGGCCTGCCAGTGATGGGAGATACCTGGCGGGCCCGGGGAGAAACCGCTCCTATGGGCTTTGTGATCCAAGTCCACATGGGAGCGGTTACTGTAGGTTGCGGTGGTGTATGGACTGCGGCTGAGTGTTGGAAGCCGCGGCGGGAAAGTGCCGGTATTACGGTGAGCCGCTCTTCCTGCCTTCTGCGGCCTTGACGGGGCCGCCACTGTTAGATGGCGGACGCAGTGAGGCCGCAGCGGAAGAGAACTTTCGGTATTGCGAGGCACCGCTGTTCCTATCCTCTGCGGCCGAAGTAGCAGGCGGTGGGGTTACTCACCTGACCCATCGTAGGGCACCCAGACTCGGGGGAGTCTAACGTCCATTTGCGGGTTTGGTCCCCCGAGGCGGTTGCAGCACACCCATGTGTTCCGGCTTGCTGCAAGAAAGAGGGGTCCAGCAACGGACAGTCGCGGCGGGTTCGCGGTCGTGTGTGCAATCGTTCCCGTGTTCCCGCCATAAGCGGCAGTGATGGACGCCGCTGTGTTAGTGGGTATGCTACAGAGACTTTCTCATAACGACCGTGCTCTCCCCTGGGCCGGTGGTATCCATTAAGGATATCACTGCGACAAAAAAAAGTATTCAAAAAACACTAAAACTCTATTGTTCTTGTTCGTCCGGTAAAGTATTGTAGGCCTAGCACGAATAACAGTAAGTGTCGTTCACGTGCAACAATACAAACTGACATTTATCTAGGGCAACTGTGACACAGATAGCTCATAGTTTGTACGCCTAAGCGTGACACGTTGACGTTTGCGATACGAATACTTTTTCGCAAATTGTTTGTGCTACGACCTCTGCATACCACTGCAGGCCGTGCCTATTTCTACTATGAAACAGTAATGTTCGCAATGCTGTGTTCAGGTCTGATAGGTATTTGAAATTACAGGCACATGAGATTAAACAACTTAATATCTCAGTGTGATGGGCGAAGTGCAGTTCGTCAGCAGATTTGTGACGAAATGAATTATATGTAGAGGTTACCGCATAACACCAGTCTCGTAAAAACCTAAGTAAAAACATTGTAAAAACATCTATATAAAAATGACCCCGAGTTTCTTGCCGCTTCTTCTCGGTAGGCTCTATATATTTTGGAACGCGGCGGTAGTCTTTAAAGTACATTATAATGAAAAATTGACGTTCGTAAGTGCGTCTTGGATGCCTAAATTGAATAAATGATTTTGACAAAGTCAAAATAATTTATTCAACTTTGACTTTGACTTCGTGCTTGTACTACAAAATATACCTTGTGCTTGTACCGTCTCCTGATATTAAAAAATACAATTTTCTGCTTATATTTGCTGTTGCGTTGAAATAAATCATTTATCTCTCGAAATAAACAAAGCAGACTTTAATATTTTTTCTATGGTATAACTTACGGCTTCCATCACTTTCAACCTGTTACTGCACATCCGCCTCTCTCAATACCTCGCCAGCCGCATCCAAACCTTAACCTGTTGACCTCTATATCGTCGACCTACAAAGTCGCGTCACAAAAAAAGTATTTCAGCGTCGGATGTGTTCTGTTGAATAATTCAAGGGGTTCCTTTGTTTGCTTTCGGTTGGTTTGTTTAATTGAATACCTAAGGCCATTCAGAGGGCGGATGCTCGGATAGCTTTTATTGAGATTGGGCCTGGAGTGCACGTTGTTGGGAATTTGCAAGCAGTTTGGGAGTGAACTTGGCTTTCACAGTTGGTACTTTTTTCAGTGAAATGAGTTTGCATACCTTGTTTCGTTTGGAGACCAGTTGGTGTGAAGCGAGTTTGTTCTTGTCGATGAGCTTAATGTTACGATTGTAAGATGTACGGTACGTACAAGGTACGTACATCAATGATTTGGGAACTCTGGCAGGGGATTCTACCAGAGAAGTAGCGTAGAATCTAGACTTTTTAGCAAGGTTTGAAAAACTGGCATGCGAATCGAATAACAGTATATTAACCCGATGAATGGCGATTCGCCATATTTGGCCAATAATAATAGATTTAGCAGAAATCTACCTACTTTTCCAGGAACTGCAACGTGTATGGTTAAGGTGCTGGCAATTCATGATGTCGATAAAAATTAAGGTTTTTAAAGCAGTTTAAGTCATAAGCAGCGATTTAATTAAAATTACAAATAATAACATGGGATATCTGAGACTTCTAAGTACACATGACGGAATTAAAAACATGTTTTAGCATACTAGAGTACATTAAAATATATCAAATATACCTCTTAGTTTTTCACCTTTAAAACAGTTTTTCTCTTTATTCACTATTGTATTTGCCATGAAACATATATCATAAAATAGAAAATTTTAATACACATACATTGACGGATAACTTTTTTTATTAAGAGCGCACATTATTTTTTATGAATTTTATACGTTTTTATGAGGCGCGCTTGCTTGATTTCAAGTAAGTGAAATTGAACGTAGCCAAGCGCTGAGCTGACAGCGCCTTAATACTTAAGTACCCGTATACTAGTACAAAAATTAAAGTTGTAACTATGTGAACCCCGCAGCTTATGACATTCCTGTCACAACAAATAGCAAAACTATTGTTAAAGCTACAATATTTCTTTTAGGCCAGTAAAATAGCCTTTTTTGGTCAACCTCGCCTCACTTAAAATATTGGATTAACCAATAAAATAAGTCACATTGTCTACAATATCGAATATCAATATCGAAGTCAAAGTGGCAGTCAAAATCATTTATTCAGTTTAGCCACCAAAGACGCACTTATGAACATCAACTTACTTTAAAGACTCTGCCGCCGCGTTCCAAATTATATAGAACCTACCGAGAAGAAGCGGCAAGAAACTCGGGGCCATTCTTTTCTTACTTTACTTAGGTACTACTAATATTACATTTTATGGGTGGCAGAATGACAAATTGCCAGAAGTAGAATACTTATTCCAAGCATCTTTGCCTTCTATACAATGTCGGACTCTATAATAGTTATGATTTTTTTATAAAACTTTTTTTGCAGTTAACTTGAATTTTCCCTCTGTGAGCTCAGTTATATGTTTTGGTATTTTATTGTAAAAACAATAATTTCCTAGGATCGACTTACTAGTCTTCGCAAGTCTAATATCCTATAATATTCTTATTCCTAGTATTAAAAGGGTGCTGATCACTATTTAGCTTACGTTTATTTAGTTTATAACGAACATCCATTACCTATATTAGAAAATACATAATTAAAAGGAAGGCTAAGTTAATATATAGATTTCTTTAAATAAATCTCTCAAAGATTTGCAGGGACCATTTTTTCATTATATAGCTCGAACAGCACGTTTATGTAGGATACCTGAAGATGGTCTCTATCAGCCGCTGAACCCGATAGCATAGCCCGTATGACATATGTATTAATATGTCATACGGGCTCTGCTATCGGGTATAACTTTAGCTCTTAAGGTCAAAGTTTCCGAGATTTTACAATTTTATATACTTTTTTTCAAGATGGCGCTTGCAGCTCCACCTGGATCTGTCAGCATTTTGTGATTTTATGCTCAGCAATTGACCCCAAATCTTATAAAAAATTTGGTCAGAAATGTAGTGCTATGTTAAATTTTATTTTTACTGGCCTGCGTTTCACAAGAAAATGTTGCTGTGGCAGCATTAGTAGGCGTTTATGTGGTACTCTGAAAATGTACTTCTTGGTTTCGCAATAATAGACTCGAAATGTAAAACTGTCTATTAAAAAATCTTTTTTTTACTGTGTTTTCATGATAGATGTATAGAGCAGTTGCTGTAGATGGAATTGTCCGACCATTCCCAGTAAACCATGGGCACCAATTTGTACTGGTCGATGATAATACGCCCGCCAATAGAGCTCAACGCGTCAATGCTGCTCTCCGAGAATACGACATCACAAGGTTAGACTGGACTGCCGGCTCGCCTGACTTAAACCGAATAGAGCACGCGTGGGATGCTCTTAATCGAGCTGTTTGGAACCGTCAGCCACGTCCCCAGACAGTGCCAGAGCTCAGGGAAGCCGCTATTCAAGAATGCGACAGGAAATGCGGGATAACTAAATTCTCAGCATGCCCAGGAGGATCACCGCATGTGTTCAAGCCGGGGGAGGAGTTATATTATATTGAATATAAACCTTTTATTAATAAATTGCAGATTCAGTTTAATTTAAAATTAATTATATCAGCTTATGCTAGCGATCACAAACTTTTTTAGATGTGTGTACATTGGGACCGGATTATTTTTCTGAGTGATAAAGTATTTACTACTATTGTAGATTTTTGCCTAGGGAGCAAACAACTATTTTAAAGGCAAAAGTGTTTCTCCCTCGCTACGCTCAGGATTCAAAAAACGTCATTCGAGCTTAAAATAGTGTTGCTACCGAGGTGGATTTTACTTTTAATCACCCTCTATGAGAAAATAAGTAAGTGCAACTTATGGATAGATATCACGTTTATTTATTTACTATAGCTGCGTTCCGCGATTTCACTCGCGTGGTGTTGGATGATGATGATGATGATGCATCAAATATAATATAGCGTATGTTACTCAAGCATAATGTAGCTTTCTACTGCTGAAATAATTTTTGAATCGGTATAGTAGTTTTTGCGTTTCCATTACAAACAAACAATGAAATCTTTCTTCTTTATTTTATTATTTATTTAGGATTAAATACCAAGGTACGAATAATATGGCCTAGTTTGTACCGGCGTTACTATTAGATATTTAAACGTGAAACAGTATTTATTTTGACATACGAGTAACTTTAAAAGTCAGACATAGTATAGTATTGCAGACATTTTTGTAGACGTCTTCTATTAAAAGGTAGTACATCACTTTGCTCTATCGTCAATAGTTACAGCAGTGTACGCAATATAAGGATTTTTATACACCTTGGTTTACATTATCGAAGTTTTCATAGGGATCCCTAAATTTTTGAAAATATCTTATACCCTATGTTCATCAGGGCTAATATAGGATTCTAATATTTCTTCTTTATAATATTAGTGTAGATAGTATAGATGTAGAAGTGTAGATAGATGGTGTAGATCTAGAAGTGTAGATAGATGGTGTAGATGTAGAAGTGTAGATAGATGGTGTAGATGTAGAAGTGTAGATAGATGGTGTAGATGTAGAAGTGTAGATAGATGGTGTAGATGTAGAAGTGTAGATAGACGGTGTAGATGTAGAAGTGTAGATAGATGGTGTAGATGTAGAAGTGTAGATAGATGGTGTAGATGTAGAAGTGTGGATAGATGGTGTAGATGTAGAAGTGTAGATAGATGGTGTAGATGTAGAAGTGTAGATAGATGGTGTAGATGTAGAAGTGAAGATATATAGTGTAGATGTAGAAGTGAAGATAGATAGTGTAGATGTAGAAGTGTAGATAGATGGTGTAGATGTAGAAGTGAAGATAGATAGTGTAGATGTAGAAGTGTAGATAGATGGTGTAGATGTAGAAGTGAAGATATATAGTGTAGATAGATGGTGTAGATAGATGGTGTAGATGTAGAAGTGTAGATAGATGGTGTAGATGTAGAAGTGAAGATAGATGGTGTAGATGTAGAAGTGAAGATAGATAGTGTAGATGTAGAAGTGTAGATTACTGTAGATGTTTATGTACACATACAATTAGGAAAATGAGAATGGAAATAGAAATAGTTACAGACTAATGTTTATATCTGAATAACTAGCTGATTCCGCGGTTTCACTCGCGTGGTGATGGATGATGATGATGAATCAAATAAAGCGTATGTTACTCAGGCATAATGTAGCTTTATACTCGTGAAAAAATTGTTTAAATCAGTTAAGTAGTTTTACGTGTATCTATTATAAAGACACAAACAATAATATAACTTTCCTAAAAAACGGTATTAAAAAATATTTAGTGATACTTCCGCTGAAAATAACAATGGTTTGGCTTATTTGGGTGTATGTGTGTGTATAACTTTCCTCTTTATTATTTTAGTAGATAAGGATTAATATTAAGGTACGAACAATGAGCTTAAATTTAAATAACGCCATTTAGTACGGCGTAAAAGAATTTTCCTGTGCGCATTTCCCAATTCATTTAAAGTTAAGCAAGTGTTTATAAGTAAACCGTTAATTATAAAACTGAGATACCTACGTACCTACGTACTCGTACTTTGAGGATTGCATAGCTAGTACTTATCCACACTAAAAGAAAAAACTCTTTTCTACCTCTTAACATTGTCCGATTTCAGTGGTTTTTTTTCTTGCAATCAACACATTGTTATTTTAATAGTTTAAATAGAATAAATTTATGTTACTTTGAAATACTGAAATATCAAAACATACGGGCTTAGCAAACAATGTGTCGAAGAAGATTGCATGAAAAAAAATTCACTAGCTATGCAATCCTCTTAATTGCCATGCGGTTCAAAGTCTCTATTTGATTCAAACAGGTATATCCCCAACGTAAATAAACCCAAAAATGTTAGCTATGATAATACAGCTTGCAAATACCGATGGGGAGTCGGCACTCCATATTATAATAACACACTATTTACTGAATGACTATTAAATACCTATACACATAAGAAGTAGGTATCTTTTCCGTATAATTTTATTAAGACTAGTCGTGCGGCTGGAAACTTGAGTTTGAAGTTGAATTTCGTACTGAACTCATATTTTGCATCTAACAAAACACAAACAAAGACATATATTTTGCACTTAAGAGTGCAAAATATATGCCTATACTTAGATGTAATAAAATTAGTTAGTATTGCTACAAAAAAGGTATTAATTGCCAGAACTAATGTGAAACTGTGGATTTGTGGTGAAATTGTGGACCATTTTAGGAGGCAATATAATGGCGTAGGTACGAGTTGGAATACATTTTTGTTTGTAGTTTTCTGAATTACAGCAATAAATGATTAAACTTCTTATTTTTGAAAGTAATGGCGCTATTCAATTCAATTCAAACACACTTTATTGAACACCAATATAAGTACAATACAACATAAGAAAAAACATGTACCTAGTACAAAATTGAAGTTGAACAATGGGCGGCCTTATCGCTAAAAAATATGTTTATATATTGTACGTAAACATACTTCCGAACCTTTGTTTCGGAACTATCGCAACTTGCACAAAGCGCCTTTGGCTGTTCACAAAACTTCTACCCTGCAGTTTTAATTCACTGCCACAAAAAGTATATGAGACTTTATGTTATTCTAGGCCATTATCTGAAGTAGACAATGATAAACAATTCAGCCATATTAGTTACGAAGTTTTTGCGTGACCGACTAACAAACATATATCCATCCGTAGATCCATCCCAAAACAAAATATTCTACAAAGAATATTTTAATTTTATTTTATTTTATTTTATTTTACAAGGATTCCTAACAGCCTTCTTACAAGACTTAACAAAAATTTATAGATACCCTAAGGCCAACAAAGGTAATCACACTTGCCTAAGTTAGTGATACAGTAGATAAACGGGTTAAAAATGTCAAAGCCATATAAATTGAGTAGAGTGCGGGCAAGTCCGAACAGCATTCTGAAAACGGTGGCGGAGAGTTTCCCCTCTCCTTTTTCGAGGCATTTGGTGCGGACGGTAATGTCCTCCGCTGCCTAAAGTAATTAAATCTTTCTTATGTTTTTCAATATTAATTTTAATTTTAATTTAGTATAATAATATAATTCATTAGTCTTCGCTGTACTAATAAATGGATCCTAGTTATCTGAAATAAATTCATATTGAATTGAATTGAATAAATATTTTTATGTAAGTATTAAATTAACGAAATTAAGTATCGAAAAAAAATATATATAAGCGAAGTATCAATTTTTGAAAAGTATTAAACTGCATTGTAAATAGATCAACTTACGGAGAATAATTTGAGTTAAAGTTTCTAAACGTGCCTATAGTTGGTGCGACAACGGGGGACACACAGATGGATATAGTCTCTTCGAGATGAAAGAGACGGTGAGACAATAGGTGTAATATAATCTAAGTAAGGTACTCTCAAATTTCTAATAGTTTACGGCCAGTGTTGAGCCTCTTCAGTGATATGCACGATGCTGTAAGTGCAGCGGGCGTCCCACGGGAGTCCGGCATGCCGGCACACGTGCTATCGACCGACCGGCGGCGTAGTGCGGCGGATCCGCCGGTATCGCGGAACAATGCGCGCGCACATTCACGGTCCTGCAGGCTGCGACTTGCCACTGCCGGGAACTTAGGGATGCGGCACTTTCATAAAGTTTTGTTAACTTATATCTGAACTTTAATTAATCCTCAGGTTTAACTATTTTCATTTATAAAGGTATCCGTATATTAAATATTGTACATAAAATAATTTTGTGATTTTTAACCTATTTAATACAACGTTATTTCATGTTTGTTTAGCCTTTTGTTTCTGATACGCAATGTGACTCAGGGCTAGTAGTTTCAGATCCAATCTATAACTAAACCTTAACACAGTTACAACAAAAGTTTGTAAAACTGGGTCTCGGTAAATATTTGAGTTAGCCACAAAGGAATTAAGGTGATTACATTGCGTAAGACCGTTAAAATTTTAAACGCGACATTCTGCCCTGAACGTGCGTGTACATACTTATCAAATTGCGTTTAAAATGGTAGCGGGGTTTTAAAGTGTTCCCGGTCACAAATGGGCAGCTTTATCGATAAGAGGTCGTCACGCGAGCTGCGGCATCGGCAGTCTCCCATTCAGCCAGCACGGCAGACGCCGTATGGCCGACCGGGGCAAACACCGCGTCGCGCCCGTGCCGGCGCCGACAAAGAAACAGTACGCGTATGTGCCGTGTCCACGTTCCGAGGAAGTGGGGACGGAGTTTGCACTTCAGCTGCTCCGGAGGAAGCTGTACCACCACGACGAGCCGGCAACGCCCGTCAAGTCTCCACCCGGTAAGTCCCACGCCAAAAAGTTTACTTACCAAAGTTTTGGCGCGAAAAACTATTAATAAGTTTTCTTTTCTATTATTAGCCTATATTAAGTATTAGCCAAATCGTAATACACTTTTAAATTAACATTCTGGGCGTCTTCCTCGCCACAATTTTCATAAAAAGTTCCGATTTTATTTCGGTAACCTTGTTTTTAAGAGTCGGAACAAAATATGCCAATTCTAAATATCCAAGCGACATATAGCGTGTTATGACAACATGTCACGCTGCTTTAAAAGTTATTAGTTCCCGCCAAATTAATATCACGAGGGCGGGCTTATGCAGTATCTACGATCTAGAATAAAATTATCTACATGCATTTAAATTTATACGGCTTAATTTTATTATCATTTAATTCTTAATTTTATCTACCTGCATAAGAATGGGTGCCGAACAAAATATCAACTTCGTAAAACTCTATTAGTACTAGATATAAATCAGATACATAACTTCTTTACTGTAATATAAAAATATCCCAAGTAGTAATTATTTCATTACTAGGTCGTAATGGTTACATTTTTGGTACATTTGTACCAAAAATCTTGTAGCCCAAGCCCTTACGGTAGGATACTATAAGTCTGTAAGGGCTAGCTTACGTACTTCTTGGTTTAAGAATAATTAAGAGTGTTTGCCTTAATATGAACATAATTACAAATAAACTAATTAATACATTAGCAAATGCTTGTAAGCACAACTTAAATAAAACCTAATGAAACATAATGAACTTCCTTTGAGTGTCGGATCTGAAGAAGGGTGCGATCTTGGGTCGCGCGTTTTGGCGGAATAAAAGATTTTAGATGATTACGATGATATCTCGGGTTTGGATGAGTTTATAGACATGAAACATATACTGATATCATCGCATTGAACTTACCTAACCGATAGTGGTAGAAAAATAGGTGTTTGTAATTATACTTAAGTGTGCATGCAAGATTAAAATACCGGAAGTGATTTTTTAACCCCAAATTTTGTATATATTTTATTATTAAAAAAACTTACTCTAAAATAAAGTAAAAATATGCACTTACCTCATATATTTTTTAACAAGTACCTTTTCATAGATGTTTTTCCCACAATATGACGCAGAACGTCATGGCACTGCGCCCCGCCGCCGACAATTTACGCGGGAAAATGTAGCTTGCACCATCTTGGATTCAAACCTTCATATTTCAGGAAGTTGTAACACTACAGACCTGAAAATTAGGGCTGCGGGCGTAATGCCGTAAACGGTCGCTCGAATGTATCTGTACATCTGTACATATCTTTATTTCATAGTGTATTGTTTAGAACTAAGAAAAGTAAGTTGTGTATTTAGTAGATAATAATATATGCGTACAAATTACGATTGTTTTTAAATACCCCGTCATACATTTTTTATTACTAGGCAGCTATGGAAAATCTAGCTGGCGCAATCCCGAAATTCTCGCGCAGAACAGTGCATTCGTTAATGATATATGTACGAGTACTTTTATACGAGTATTAAAAATACACACGCAACAGAAATATGACCATCAATTCCATTTCGAAGCCCGATGAATGATTGATTCATGATTACATATTAGTCGCACCCCAGATTAAACAATAGTACTTTAGTCTTTGCTGTTGATAGAATAACTAACTGTTGCTTATTCTGTGATAGAACCAAAGCTACAAACAACTAGACGTACGTACGTACCTATATTGCCAACAAGCAGGTGTGGGATCTTTCAGGTCATTAGTGATAAATTAACGCATTCACTGTTTTCATTTGCCACGTGCGACATATCACATCCTACTAACTACTAGTAACTATGGATAATTTTAACGATAAATACGATAAAAGTCAAAGAATAGTATCAAAAACTGACCAAACCAAACTTAGAATCATAGTAAACCCAAAAAACGAATCTAACTAAACTGTAGCACGGTAATGATAGATAATATTACCGTGACTGTAGCTTCGTGTAAAACTATGAACTTAAATAACAGGTTTGGAATTTTGAAATTGCTCACTTGACTTGACATTCTCATTAATTTGTGTAGAATTGTCATAATTCTACAGTCCGTACATATGGTAGTTTTTTTGTGTTAATAATATGATATGTGATTAGAGGTGCTTTCGTTTAGCTTATGAGGGCATTGGTGGATGGCTCTTTTGTTAAGGCGTTCGTAAAGCTTAAAAACGTTATTTTGCCACTTTTGCCCACACCCTATTCGAATGCTCAACTGACCATAAGACCTAAAATCGTATGATTATGCTGTCAAATACATAGCTGTCAAATAACGATCACAAACAACCATGCTCCGGACGTGGGTCAAAAATTGCACTTTTTGGTGGCAAAAATTCCTCTTTTTTAGCTTTCCGAACGCTGAACAAAAAGAGGCATGAACGACATTTTCTCCCACAGATTCCCAATTCGAACGCCCCTTGTGAGCGTTTTTAGCGTTATTTTCGCTAAAAAAGCTCAGAAGTGATCTATTCGAACGCACTATAGAAGAGAGAATCTGATTGACTAGCCGGTGCAGTTGTGGTATCAACCCTGCCTTTTGAGCCGCTGGTCCCGCGATCTCCGGACAGGTCAAACATTGAACATGTCTGTTTGAGCTGTGTCTCGGTGTGCAGGTATATGGTTGCCATAGTAGTATATAGGCTCGCCTAGTTTGGGGCCTGAACACCTTGCGTGGAAGTTTTAAAAACAATATCTTGGTGACAGGTTAAAGGATAGATATTGAAGGAAGTTGATTGGTATATTAGGGTAAAAGAAATTATTTTATCCACAATCCTTGTATTGCTTTTAACTATTTTTCTCATAAGTATCCTTACACGTAAAAACATTTTGTACATAATTTTGTATGTAACATATGTTCACTAAAACAGTACCTAATTACAATAGCTTCAAAGCTCAGTTCAGTCTATTTTCTTGATATCTGGGTGGGGTATAAAAATAAATGGATCAAAAAACATTCTGGCAACATTCAGATGCTGATCACTGCATGCTTTTCTGAGTTTAAAGCTACGAGTACGTACAAAATCCTCATATTTTACACACTCAACTCCATCCAGCACCCGGTCTAAGACACGTGTCGTAGAACTTGACTGGCTTATTGATTATTATTAATATGTTTTATTGTATCTCAACTATTCTGTCCTTGTTTGTTGTCTTATAAACATGTTCATTACCGGATATTGCACGCAACATTGCTTACGATATTAGACCAATTTCTCGACGTAAGCAGGTAATACTGCAATTTACGAAAAGTTTCAAAGTAAACATCGTTAGAATTACATTAAGATAAATTAATCATAATCAGTTGCGTCAATAATTGCGTTTTAGGGTTCCGTACCTCAAAAGGAACTCATAGGGATTACTGTGTAGTTCGTATGTAGTTTTTTCTCAGGAACACGTAATTATAAGTTGAATTTTGTATCGAATTTTCGGGTCTCCTGTCAGCTGTGAAAAAATCAAACTTGTAACTCAACGCGATCAAAAGATACGACTGTTTATGTGCATTTTTTCACATATTATGTGATTGCACAAGGAAATCAAAACCATATAGGGTACTTTCCGTTGACCTAGAACCATGAAATTTTGTGAGAACGAACTTCATATAGCATAAACATAGAAATAAATCTGTAAACCGTAAATATGTAGTTTAGTAAAACAAAAAGCGAATTCACTTTTACAAACTTATTATTTGCGGTTCTTGCAATAACCGTGTCTAGAGATCGAACGGCAAAGTTAAGTTTGTCTTTTAACCTAATATTGTTTTTAGTCAGTCATCGCTTTTCAATGGGTAGGTAAGCTTAGCTAATGGTATTGCTGTGGTGATAATGATCAAGTCACGTGTCTTCCTTGCTGTTAAATTTTGTCAACACGATATTAAGATCATATCATTGATGTTTAGTCTACAGAAAAAGTTGCGCAAGCCGGGTGTTGCCAGCCATTGTAGAAACGTGCGTAGTGCGTACGCGCACCCACTGACCGAATTAGACGGATGCAAGTCAATTGAAGACGGCTTGGCACATCATCAATGGTCTATTTTTCAACACTTAGGTACTATTTATATAATATATTTATGAACTAAACTAAGATATCATATTAGGCGTAATTGGAAATTATATAACCAGCAGTGCAATTACCGAACTTAAGTACCGATCGATAAATTTGAATCTTGAATTCGTCATACTTCGAAAAAACTGGCTATATCGATCTTTTGTCGATCATTGCAAGTGAGTAACAAAATTAAGCGATCAGTAGACAAATTCGATAAGATTTTTTGATTATAACGGGTAACAAGGGTTACCCTTGCATGAAATTGTTAAATTACGTTTGATATCGTCTATTTAATCGATTTTAACGATTGCATAGTCAGCTTTGAAAACGATCTCGATATAGCTTATTGACAGGCGACGGGAATGGGGATATTGTTTAGTTGCGTTTGATCTGACTAATATTATAAACGCCAAAGTTTGTATTTATGCATGAATGGATGTTTGTTATTTTCTTGCGCTCAAACGGCTGGCCCAATATTGACGAAATTTGGCATGGAGGTAGATGAGGTGCTAAATTAACAAATAGGAATTTTCATCAACATCGTCATCATCCATCACCATGCGGGTGTAACCGCGGGGCGCAGCTAGTATTCAATAAAAAAATAGACTTCGGCCTTCTTTTGATCGTAGAAGAGCGAAATGCTCGTAGAAATCTTCAAATGATAGATGGACGCATTGTGGAATGCAAACAATTCGTAATAATCAATATACTGTCGACAATTTGACGATCGTTTAAGTCGTCGATATGATTTTCATACTTGCTAGGGCCCGATACGATTCTTTAAATTTATCGATCTTAGTGATTCGACAAATTTAACGACTATTACAGTACTTGCACTGACTGCAGTGCATTCAGATTTATTATCTGTGGATTGGCGCGCAATTCGAAATTCAAGTAAATTGTATTCGAAGCCATGTTATTTTAATTTCAAATTCAGTTGTTTGTTTTAGACTTTTTTTAGATATAATGTAGTAATCTTTTGTAGAAACATTTTTTGTATCATAACATTGTACAGCTCTAGTATACTATAGTAATATATATATATATATATATATATACTATAGCAAAGTTCTAGTATACTATTGAAGTATTTTGTTGGAGTATATTTGTAGCAACAATAGTTTTTTTTCATATTATAAGGATGACTATATAATTCAGTGTCTCTGTACAAACTGAATAAAATAGTTTTAAAGAAATCTCAAAGTCGAAATGCGATCGAGCTATGTACCTAATGTGAGTAACAGTAGTAATTTTATTGTATTTGGCAAAATAACCGAAGGCAACCGATAAGCTCGCGGAAAGGACGCGCGTCCCGTCGTTTACGGCCACAATATGGTCTGTGTTTACGGCCATTAAAAAGACATTCTATAGTCTTTGACTCTTTACGCGACGCAGAAAAGTATGCACGAAGCGTTTTGTACCTAGTAATGCTGTAGAAGTATAGTGTGGGATTTAATGTGTATTAATTAATTTCAGTTTATAAATCATGTTGGATTAAAACTTTCCATTCAAAAATTAACGTGGAGGTTCAAAAACAATAGTTTACATGTTTTTACTAAAACTTCATGTCATGTAAAGTAAAAATAGAACAATGTTCAAATGTAAACGCAAACTTTTTAGTAAAAAAACCAACGACTGGCGGGATTTCATATTAAATTCCGACAATTGTGTTCTAATTAAGCCTTCCTGCTTACTTACTGGATTCTGCAGTTATGTACTATATCTATTGTGGAAAATCGTGGATATATCTTCTAAATAAATAAAAATATATTGCCAAAATGTATGCATAACCTTCGAACAACTTTCCGATTTGCTTAATTTATATTTTTTGTTTTAAATCTATGATACATGGAAGGTTTGTAAATAAAAAAAAAACATCATCAACATCAAAGTCAAAGTCAAAATCATTTATTCAATTTAGGCATCAAAGACGCACTTTTGAACGTCAATTTTTCATTATATTGTACACTCAGACAAAATAAAAAAGTCTTTTTTATTTTGTCTGAGATTGTACATTAAAGACTCTACCGCCGCGTTCCAAAATATATAGAGCCTACCGAAAAGAAGCGGCAAGAAACTCGGGGCCATTATTTTTATATAGATGTTTACAATGTTTCTACTTACGTATTACAAATATTACATTTTATGGGTGGCAGAGTGACAGCTTGCCAGAAGTGGAGTATTCCAAGCATCTTTATCTTCTATATAATGTCGGACTTTATAATAAGCTTTTTTTAATTAAAACGTTTTTTACAGTCAACTTGAATTTGCCCTCTGTGAGCTCAGTTATGTGTTTTGGGATTTTATTGTAAAACGCACACAATTTCCTAGGAATGACTTATTAGTCTTAGCAAGTCTAAAACTAGGTACAGCTATCCTATTTGTATTTCTAGTATTAAAAGTGTGGTGATCACTATTTAACTTATATTTATGTAAAGTTTTACGAACATACTTTATATTTTCAAATACATATAAGGAAGACAAAGTTAATATATTGATTTCTTTAAATAAATCTCTCAAAGATTCACGGGGACCCATTTCGTATATAGCTCGAATAGCACGTTTCTGTAGGATAAAGATGGTCTCTATATCAGCCGCTGAACCCCATAGCAATATCCCATATGACATTACGCTGTGGAAATATGCAAAATACACTAACCGCGCCGTAGAAGCGTCTGTTAGCTCTCTTATTTTACGTACCGCATATGCAGCAGAACTGAGTCTCCCAGGCAGTGCATTTATATGAACCATTGTAATTTTGCGTCAATTTTGTTGTTGCCTTGTCCATTACAAGTTTAACTCCATCAAGCGTAATCATCCTTCACCACGCAGGTAAAACCGCTGAGTGCAGCTAGTAGGATATAAATTACGTTTACACATTCATAATTTACTTTAATTTCATTCACTCATTCAATATCACGTCACAACAACCAATACCCAAGAACAAATATTTATGCTCATTACACAAGTGTTTGACCCGGCCAGGGATTGACCCAGGGACCTCACACTTCGAAGGCAGGGTCGCTACCAACTGAGCTTATAGAGCCGTCCTATGTACCTATAGGAACTCGTCGTAGAAAGCAATATTAAAGTTACATAAACAAATAGATGAAAACGATTCTGAAAACGAATTCCTGCTGTCAAATTATAAGATACGACTTTACACTTATAATTTACTTTTCGCTAAATGATTATTTACCTGTAACTATAATGTTATAATTTATTAAAGATTTCATCTAAATTTGTATTTGCCATGTTCAATAATAAAAATACTGGCTGACTTATAGCCACAAAAAAAAACATAAAAGAGGCGGGAAGGGAAAGCGGCATTTCAATTTTCAATCTTCAGTTGTTTTTTCGAGTACGTTTAACAATTTATAATGAGTTCATGAGATTTAGATCAAGTTTGTATTTACTTTTCTTATAGGTATTCGTAATAAAACCTGTGTTCAAATAAAAAGTGTTACCTGAGGTGAAAGACCTATTTCGCACTTGTGCGCTAAACCATCTCGTGCGTAAGTAGCTTCCATTCGGTCCTCGTGTTACGATCTACTATTGATTCACTTCGATGTTTCGAACCAGTAACAAAGTAGCAGTGTTTATAGAACTGTACAATTTCATAGACATTTGTTATTGCCAAATCGCATGTCCGTAGCCACTATCATTCCATTTTAGAGTTGGTTACAATAGAAGAAATATAATTTTAACTGAAAGCTTATCACAGTTGGTTTGGCCTTTTAAAGTTTTAGTAACTTTAGTTGAATACTACAAGAGATTTTTATATCTACCTACGTTCCATGATTGTAAATAAGCAGAGTTGGGTTAAAATAATTGTATTTCTTTAAGATAAAGAACAAGGTTCATATTAAAAAGAGTTTAACACTAAAGCTTATATGTAATTAAAGTGATTAGTTAAGTATAACATATTTCCTTAGCAATATTAGATTATTTTATTATAGGTAAATATATTTAAAATAGTACTTTTAACTTTAGGTAACTTGTTATAGAATTCTGCAGCCTCGTATAGAATAATGATTACGTTTACCATGCATGATTCTGGGTGCTAGTAATTTAACATTTCTTAAAGTGTAATGAA
The DNA here is from genome assembly GCA_917880725.1 of Selenia dentaria. Taxonomy (NCBI): domain Eukaryota; kingdom Metazoa; phylum Arthropoda; class Insecta; order Lepidoptera; family Geometridae; genus Selenia; species Selenia dentaria. The sequence continues at coordinate 28,096,028 of OU862893.1, forward strand.
ATGTTCAGTGCCGGATTTATACTTTCTATGAGTATAGGCCATTTTATTTCCGCCGTCCCATGTACTTTTCTAAAATAATAATTTTCCATTGCGAGCTTTGATAGTTTAACACGCGTTTTAAACAGGAAAAACATCCTTTGCCCAGAACAATTTGTAGCCGGAGTGGTAGGTGCGATGCGAAAAGATATAGTCAAGTTAGGGTTAACATTAGACAGAGATTGATTCCTCAAAAACGTTAAAAGATTAAGCAGCGAGTTTGATCCAGGCTTCACAGCACACTCTGCAGTCTTATTAGAGGAAATGTGATTTTCTATGGAGATTCAAAGTATTAGTATGAGAAACCAGGAGAAAACCAGTGAACTTGTTTGACTTTTATCCTCTTAAATTCAGTGAGCGAGCGTCCTCTGAAATCTGCCGCCCATGTGACGCTGCCGCCCCTAGGCCGCGGCCTATACGGCCTATTGACAAATCCAGGACTGGAAGTGTTCTATTAGTACATTTTATTTCTGCATGTATTTTTTGCGTTATTACTTTTTGATAAGATTCCGGTTCTCTCTCGCTCTGAGTCTATCTCTCTCTCTCACACACGCAGGAGGATGCATATCCGACTACTCTGCGTAATGCTCCTGTCACCCAAGCAACTATACATTTTGTAAAACAATACGTGTATTGTACTCGTAGTATATATAGTACCTAGTATAGTGTATTGTTACACTGCATACCTAAGTATGTATATATAAGGTACTTATAGGCATTATGGTAACCACCCGCGGAAGGGCAGGGCTCTGTTGTCAAATTTAGTTAATCATGTTTCCGCTGAAATATCGAACATTTAGCGGCGACAGGGCCCTGATATTATAATAGGAATAGTACAACACTGTATTACGGTATTTACAGGTTAAACATTTTTATTACCAAAAAATGGAACCGACTTCAGCAACATAAAACATTTTTTTCACCATTTTTAGTGAACCTATACTTACAGGATCGATTGTCAATGATGATATCATCAATATAAATCAACACTTTTCAGTTTTTGGAGTGTAACTCAAAAACAGCTTGACCAAATTATATAAAATTTAAATACATACTACCACGGAAGCATACTCTAACAAAAAAAAAATTAATTTTGAGAATCGGTCTACGAATGGGGGAGAAATCGGCTAGCATACACATAAAAAACATACACACGAACATATAACCTCCTCTTTTTTGAACTCGGTTAAAAAACGACACATTACAATGGATATTCTGTATCACAGATAAAAACAAACATCGCTCCTAAAACAACCTGTATGATGCCGCGGGATTTATGAATGGTCTAAAATGACATAATAATTCTGTCAGCAAAAGGAACATGCAACCACCTAGGTTGACTTGCACTATGTCTTACTCAATATTTTAAGTAATAACATCGTGCTGTTTCGCTCTTTCGTTTGCTATCTGATAGAGGCAGAAATGCGTTTCATATATCTATATAATAACACGTAACTTTTTTATGTTTATTAGTTGTATTTAAATGCTTTGAAAGATTAACTTTGATATCAATAAAACTTAGATTTTCATTCCTTGTCCACCGTTTTCAGGACAACCTTTAGTCAGTGTATGCCGCGCATCCTACCTTATAATATAGCTCCTAGAAGCGCGAGCTTATACTTCATTAGATAAATTGCAATGCGAAGACAATCTAAGCCTACTAGGTATAAGAATTCACAACGATATTTCACAGGCTGCCAGCTCCAAATACAATATATAGAACTGCCTTAAAGTCGCAGAAGAGCTCTCTGGGAGTATCGCCTCTCGTAGGAAAGTCTGTAGGATTTAACGAGCTTTGTCTATGGCCAAACAAAGGCCTCGGAATAATATGGGTTGGGCGGAAAATATTTAGAGGCGCTTTAAATTAAGTTTGTATCAGAACGCGTCTATATGGTATAGTTAGGGCTGTGATATGAGAATTGAGATACATTTAATTTATGGACGTTGGGTCTTTGAGAGAGGCAGTTATACGTATTTAAGTTACAATCAAATGATGATTATATTCTTGAAAAATTTCGGCTTTATGTCAGTTTTGACAACTCCAGCAAACAAAAATGTTAGTAAGTTGCAGATTGTAGCTGACAAAAGTGACATAAGGCCGCCATTTTTAGGATTCATTCAACATTTGATTGCAACTGAGATACCGAGAGACGCTTCCACCGTGCTACATAATACGGGTTTTGCTGCGTGTTTCAGCTACTAACACAGACACCATGTTTATTTTGCAATAACGCGTTGTTCGAACTTTACACGTAATGATTATGAAAAAACAATTTCTCTTGATGAGTAAAAGAAAACCTTCTCAGTAAACTGATTTCTTGTCCGATATGCATGTCATCTTTAATCCTTTCTATACCGTGATAACATCATGATAATTAAAACAAAAGATTTATGAATGAAACTGACGTATATTGACGTCGCTGGGACGCAAAGGTTAAACGTGTGAGTGTTATATACGTCACGCAATCACAGTTCTTTGCGTTTATTGTACTTTACTTTCCTCATACATTTTTAAAACACTCAATAGGAAAAGCCTGAGCAAGCTAAAGCTGTTACTCAGCCGATTACACAGCACAATCAACTTTTGGCCGCGCGCCGAGCAGCTTTTAAATAAAAACAGCGCCGGCCGTGCCAAAATGGCGATATTTTATTATTCATGTTTCATTACTTCCCAGCAACAAGTTTAGTAGGTTCATAATCAAGAATTATGAATGTTTTCCCACAAGAACATCTCAAGAAATCTCAACACTCCTTCGTGAGAAAAGAGGGAAAAGAACCGCAGAAATAATACTTTTTAATCTTTATAGTTTGTTGAGCTACGTGGTCTACGCGTCCTTATAAAACTGTTATATTCTACTCACAGCTGATCGACAGTTAACTGAACTGTACTCGATAAGTTAATCATAAGTTTTGTATCCTGCAACTTTATATTCAATATATTTTGTTATTTAGCATAAGATCACGGCTGGTTCTCGCGAAGATGAAAGGATTTGCACGAATGTAATAAAAAAATTAAGAGCAGTTCTGGCAAGTATAATATTTTCATAGTAAGATTATAAAAGTATACAATGCAGTCTGGCATAACACGTCTTCGATCCACAAGCGAAATTGATTTTGTGTTACACGTACCTGATATAACTAACATAACTTAAAAATAAATAAATAAATAAAATAAAATAAATAACATTTATCAGTGTCTTGAATATGGGCACGAGTAGGTCGGAGCGTAGACTTCATCAGACGAGACCTCTCCAGTTTGACATTAATATTCACCGTGCCTCTTACCATTCGGTGATCACTACCGGTTTTAACCCTGTTGATCACGGAGACATCAGTGAATATTTGCCTTTTGGTGGTCATAATGAAGTCAATCTCATTTCTCGTGGAACCATCGGGACTCAGCCAGGTCCATTTCCTGTGAGGTGGCTTCTGAAAGAAAGAGTTCATCATAAAGAGTCCCTCTTTCTCCAGGAAGTCGGCCAACCTCTGTCCCCTACGGTTCCGTTGTCCATAGCCAAATTGCCCCACTTTCGACTAATCCTCGCTTCTCTTACCCAACTTCGCGTTGAAGTCCCCCATAACAACTAGAAAGTGCGTTTCAGAGGTATGTATGGCCCGACTAATGTCCTCATACATATCCTCCACCTCATCATCCGGGTGCGACTTCGTCGGTGCGTATACCTGAATGACCTTCAGCGAATATCGTTTGGATACTCTGAGTATTAGGTATACGACCCTATTGGAAACGCTATCGATCTTAACTATGTTGTTAGTAAGGGACTTGTGGACGAGAAACCCGACACCACCTTGGGACTGTTGGTCGCCCTCCCGGTGGTAGAGTAGGTTACCTGATTTTAGGGTTATCGTGTCCTCACCCGCTCTACGGACTTCAGATAACCCCACAATGTCCCAGCGTAGCTTACTCATTTCTTCTTCCAGCTCATATATCTTCTCGTCTGTCCTCATCGTGCGTATGTTGTGTGTTACCAGGGCCAGTCGTCGTCGTTGGGGGTGGTAGCCGGGCGTCTGCCGGGGATTCTTAGCACCCCCTGCCCCACCGTTACCGTGGCCGCTACCGTAGCCAGGAATAGCGGGGCTGCCGGGGACTGGGGGCCTGGTTCTTTTTGTCCAATCCATTGAGAGGGTTTTTGCCAATACTCGCCACGCTTGGCAGGCGGGTTGGCGAGCGCAGTTTGTGTGTGTTTGACTGGGAAGGTGCTGCTGCCCACCTTCTGATTTGTTATCCCTTAGCCGGCTTCTACGGCACCCACGGGTAGAGTTGGGGGGGTGCTATTCTAAGCCGGCACCGCCACGGCAGAGCTTTCAACTTGAGCTATCCAATCGCTTCGATTGCCTTGAGAACATCGCTTCAGTGGACGAGATCAATAACAGGTTAGTAGAAACTGTCCATACAGTGGGTTCCAAGTACTTTAAACCCCACCGTACAGATAGGCCACAGAAACTCTCCAACGATACCCTCAACCTCATGGCTGAACGACGCTCATTGAAACTGCAGTCTTCGGATGATGCTGAAGCATATAGGCTGCTCAATAGACGAATATGGAAGTCCTTGCGACACGACATTCGGATCTTTAATACAAACCGTATTAAAGAGACGATAGAGCGGAAAAAAGGCTCCAAAGTGTTTGCAAGAGACATGTCTATTGGGCAAAGCCAGTTGACGAAGCTGAAGAGAGGAGACGGCAGTGTAGCGTCGACCAAAGCGGAAGTGTTAGGAGAGGTCGAGAGTTTCTACGGACAGTTATACACCTCGGTCGCTAAACCTGTTAGCAGCTCGGCCAAAGACCCAAGAGCCAAGCTGACCCGACATTATACCGAAGATATCCCGGACATCAGCCTGTACGAGATTAGAATGGCCTTGAAACAGCTTAAGAACAACAAGGCGCCTGGTGACGACGGTATCACATCTGAGCTACTGAAAGCGGGTGGAACACCGGTACTCAAAGTCCTTCAGAAGCTCTTTAATACCGTCTTACTCGAAGGTTCAACGCCAGAAGCATGGAACAAAAGCGTGGTGGTGCTGTTCTTCAAGAAAGGTGACAACACTTTACTTAAAAATTACAGACCCATCTCGCTTTTGAGCCATGTTTATAAGCTGTTTTCGAAGGTCATAACGAACCGTCTCAGTTGCAGGTTTGATGAATTCCAGCCTCCGGAACAAGCCGGTTTCCGAAAAGGCTATAGTACCATAGACCACATCCACACGCTACGGCAAGTTATACAGAAGACCGAAGAGTATAACTTGCCTCTTTGTCTAGCGTTTGTGGACTATGAGAAAGCCTTTGATTCGATCGAGACGTGGGCAGTGCTTGAGTCTCTCCAGCGGTGCCGTATTGACTATCGGTATATTGAAGTGCTGAAGTGTTTGTACAAAAACGCCTACATGTCAGTCCGAGTACAGGAGCAGAGTTCGAAGGCAATTCCATTGCAAAGAGGCGTGAGACAGGGAGTCGTTATATCTCCGAAACTGTTCACCGCTACATTGGAAGACGCCTTCAAGCTTCTGGAATGGCAAGGACTTGGCATCAATATTAACGGCGAATACATCACTCACCTTCGATTTGCCGACGATATTGTAGTCATGGCAGAATCCATGGAAGACCTCAGTACAATGCTCGAAGGCCTCCATCGAGTTTCCCAACGGGTAGGTCTTAAGATGAACATGGACAAGACGAAAATTATGTCTAATGCCCATGTTGTACCTACCCCAATATCAGTTGGGAACTCAGTTCTCGAAGTTGTTGACGAGTATATCTACCTGGGACAGACAGTCAAACTAGGCAGGTCCAACTTCGAGAAAGAGGTCAATCGTCGAATCCAACTCGGCTGGGCAGCGTTCCGGAAACTTCGCGAAGTCTTCTCATCAAAAATACCTCAGTGCCTCAAGACAAGAGTCTTCGACCAATGTGTGTTACCAGTGATGACTTATGGCACTGAAACGTGGTCTCTTACTATGGGCCTCATAGATAAGCTCAAAGTCGCACAACGAGCTATGGAGAGGGCTATGCTCGGGGTTTCTCTACGTGATCGAATCAGAAATGAGGAGATCCGTAGAAGAACGAAAGTCACCGACATAGCTCAGAAGATTAGCCAGTTGAAGTGGCAGTGGGCAGGGCACATAGCACGCAGAACAGATGGCCGATGGGGCCGAAAGGTTCTGGAGTGGAGACCACGTACCGGCAAGCGCAGCGTAGGTCGTCCACCGACACGATGGACAGACGACCTGAGAAAGGTCGCAGGACGACGTTGGATGCAGGCCGCTTCCAACCGGTCCTTTTGGAAAATCATGGTGGAGGCCTATGTTCAGCAGTGGACGTCCTACGGCTGAGATGATGATGATGAACATTTATCAATAATATCGTCTTTGGCACGTTTTGGTAGGTATCTGTTTACATCAAATATCACCACATATTTTGGGTAGTTTTAATTATTTTGATGTAAACACCTTGGAAAGGGTTACAAGCGAAACAGCAATATACAAGCCAAGCCTCTGGAATAAAATAGGGTGTTGTGATGGTTTTGGAAAAAATATTAAAATAAGAACAGATTTTTCTCCGATTCCGGATCGCTGGAGTTTTGATACTGATACATTCTAACCAAAACCTATAAGAACAAGTTGAATATCTCAAAAGTACCTTGCGGTACGGGTATTCCGGTAGATTTATTATTCCTAGCTTATCTTGAGAGACATTTAATTTTGTGACATCTTAATTTGACAGCTTTTGATGTAGATTTTTTATTAAAGGTAGGTACTTATATTATTTAACTTAGCAGTTTTGGCAACTTTTTTTTAATGCAAATTACGTTTTTCATTCTAGAATTTTTGTAAATTACATTATAATTATAATAATATATAACTATACCAAGCTGTTCACGTAATATAAAGTTGACCACGGAAAAGGGAATGCAGTGTCTTTTATCCAACTTCACACAGCAAACGTTGTCACGATATTTTACCAAGTGAGATGACAGATGGGGGCAATATGGCGGTTTTCCCATTTTCCCGCCTTTTATGGCCGTTCCGAGAGAGATATTAGTATAGGAACTACATGCTCGTTCGAAATTCAATCTGCAGTGCGTATTTGTTAACTTGCGGTTAAGTTTTCTGTAGTCCTATAGACTCACAGAAACTACTATGTTATTTACATCTCTATAAAAAGTGTATCTATACCAAACGTTAAATTTGGCCAGATCCCTATAATTAATTTATAAGCTGAGAGCGGATTGTAAACAATTACTAAATTAATCAAAAATATTATTTATCATAAAACATATAAGTCCTAACATTTTATCATACACCTAGGGGGCCGTTCAAGTATTACGTAAGCACTATCGGTGTCTTTGTTTCGCTTATTTTGGATGACATGGGGTAGGGGAGTCTAGATGATGATAACGTCATCGGTAGTTATTTACTTTTTTACACGAATGGCTACCCTCACATTGTCTATGCTTGAAAACGAAACGCATTTTCGGGGATTCCCGCAAATATAAACGCATACGTTTAGGCACTCGCTTTAGAACCGATTAGGGGAATTACCACGCGCTGTTAACTTGTCTAAATTTCCTCTGTCAGTTTATTGTTTCGTTTGGATACTATAGCGAGTATTGTAAGCATAGCAAAGCAAGTTAACATTTGTGTTACCGTTGATTCCATTAGCCAAAGTTTAACGTTTAAATAAGATGTCGTTTCAAATAGACAAATCCAAGTTATACCAAAAATTGTATGAAAGTTTTAAAAAATATCATACAAGTACGAAAGTACAAAATGTACAAAAGTTAGTTAACGAAGTGCGGCGAAATTATAAATTACAAGCAAAGTCCGACAAGGAACTAGATATTATTGTATCTAAGAGAATCGATGAAGAATTGCAAGCAGCGACTAATAATAAATCCAATCTACTACATTTTTTTATAAGGACGGACTCATTTTAGCTACCTATGAGTACCAGAAATATTAGAAATCGCCAAAGTTATAACATTATAATTATAATATATAATAAAAATTATTTTTAATTGAAAAATGTTTACATAAGCAGGGGGGGGAGGGGGTAAGAGCTTTGCTTACTTTGCTGACAAGGTTGGGTAAATAATTGTAATAAATCTGCTTTATTAATTATTACGTAATGTTTATTATTTATTCTTTATTATTTATTACCATACGCTCCAAGAATTATTGTAAAGATAAATAATGACTTACCTATATACTTCGTATATGCTTTGTTGCACTAAATTTTTTTACAGCTAAACTCAATCGTCTTGCCGTGATCTTTACGTTCTTTGGGCTTTCTTTGTAAAACTTTATTGTCCTTTTCCGGAAAAGAGAGATCTCTCTGAGACACCTCCGTTTTATTTTAAAATCTCTATTAGATAAGACTGTTTGAAATCCCGAACGGTAGCTCAGACGAAATTGACTATAAAATCCGTGGAGTAAATCTAGAAGTGCTAGTCACGTGTGCCACGTCCTATCCGTGTCTAGATAAGTACTTCGGAAGTTAAATATTTTACAGTCGTTTAGTTTGTAGTGTCTTGGGATACGAGAGTTGTTATTGCCACTAGTAGTTCTGCCAACAGTATACCTCGCGAGGACAGTGTTATCAGCGGCAATTTTTCGCTGTCAGTAGACGGTCCAAATGTTCTTGCCAAATATTAGCAACATCGTCTAGTTTCCAAACTTCACAACTCTTCTCGCCAACCACTTGACCATTATAACTATGCTCATATTCAAAATGTATCTTTAATGTGCAATGTTAAAATTTCCGAGCATGTTTGAGAAAATGATATTTAGTTTGCTAGCTTCACCACCTTAGGGCAGAAATTTCTAAATCTACATACTTATATATAAAATGAACTCCTATTTCTCCTGGTCACGCTTTAACCGGAGAACGGTGAAACGGACACACTCTCGCAAATTCTTTTTTTGTTGTGTTAGTTGATGGGAAAGATGGGAGGTTATGGCAAGGGCGAAGGCCGAGCCTACTACGCGAACGAAGTCGCGGGCAGTCGCTAGTACCATATAATACCATATAAATAAAACAAAAGGCATCAACCGCCATAACTCTAGAGTTTTGGCTCTACATTGACAAATCAGACAGTCAATAATATTTCATCAATGTCTAGTCAATATAAAACACTGAAGGATCATACCTATATATTACTACAGACTGCCCGCGACTTCGTTCGCGTAGTAGGCTCGGACCTTCGGCCTCGCCATATCCTCTCGTCTTTTCTTGATTTTTCGTCCATAAGAACCTGCTCTTGACAATAATGAACATAACAGAATGAATTAGCGAAATTGTTTCCAACCGTTCCCGCGTGATGACCGATGGCCAAGGGAAATAGGGGTTCATTTTTATATATATGTATATATAATAGCGTAGAAAAGAGAAACATTGAATGCCACAGATAAGGCAGAATGTTCCACCGGATCCAGGAGGCGCAATGCGGATGTGCTAAGTACTGTAAAGCACATCTGCATGCATACTTACCTACTTAAACGTACATAATATGTACATGACAGTATGTACCGCCTTTGTACTTTATAATTGGTATTTTTGCATCCTGTAATTTTACTTGTTTCTATTGCACTTAGCTAAGCTGGCAAAGCATCAGAACGCTATTCTGAATTAACAGGGCAATTACGTAATTCAGTTATAATCAAATATTGATTAAAATTAAGAAAATTGGCGGTTCTATTTCAGTTTTGACAAGTACAGTAAGAAAAAATGTTGGTAAGTTGATGACTGGAGCTGGCAAAAGTTACATAGGGCGTCATTTTTTTCTATTATTATCAACATTTGTTAGCAGCTGAGATTTACATAATAGCCTTGCCGATCAGATGATTGAAATTTTGAAAAATGGCGGCTCTATGTCAGTAACTTAAGCAGAAATGTTAGTATGTTTCTGATTGGAGCTGACAAAAGTGACATAAAGCCACCATTTTTTTAGATTTGCAGCAACTTTTAAATGCAATTGAGATATATCAGCCGTGGTACGTAGTAGTATTATTATTTCTGTGTCAGTATGTAAAAATCATGGATGTTCATGTCTAGGAGGTGGGAGTGGAAGTGGCTCGGGACTGCATGTCCCGTCTTTATGTGCGCGCATGATGACTGACAAGAGTCTTCGACCAATGTGTGTTACCAGTGATGACTTATGGCTATGCTCGGGGTTTCTCTACGTGATCGAATCAAAAATGAGGAGATCCGTAGAAGAACGAAAGTCACCGACATAGCCCAGAAGATTAGCCAGTTGAAGTGGCAGTGGGCAGGGCACATAGCACGCAGAACAGATGGCCGATGGGGCCCAAAGGTTCTGGAGTGGAGACCACGGACCAGCAAGTGCAGCGTAGGTCGTCCACCGACACGGTGGACAGACGACCTGATGAAGGTCGCAGGACGACGTTGGATGCAGGCCGCTTCCAACCGGTCCTTTTGGAAAATCATGGGGGAGGCCTATGTTCAGCAGTGGACGTCCTACGGCTGAGATGATGATGATGATGATGTAAAAATCACATTAGTAGCCGAAGTTTATTTTTTTCAACGTAATGTGACATTGTTACCAATCTTTAATCTTTATCTTTTTTTATTAAGTAAGTGTATAAATTTAGTTAATAACGGTTATGGTTAAGACGCAATTTCCTTTCATGTATCTGTATCCAAATGGCAAGTAAAGTTTGAAAGTATGAATTAAAAATACATCCAATATGTTTACCACAATATTGTTCATGGCCATATTTCGTAAATGACTTTTTTTATCATACATAAGATACCATGGTACACAACTGCGATGAGCACCCATAGCACTTTCCCATATCGTCGTATATCTTCCTACACCTTAAGCTGTTAATAGTTCGAGGAGAAATACGACCGCTACAGGTGGTCGAAAGATGTGTTTATCTCCTTATATATTTTCACCCGTTTAGCGACTCTTGCTAGTTTGGATCGATTGTCTTTCACCTTCGATAACGATATCATCAAGATAGTTGAAACACATTTCAAGTAAACTTCAAATGACCACCTTGGAAGTATACTCTACCAAACAAAAAGAATTATCGAAATCTGACTACTCTGTAAAAAGTAATGCGTGGTCAAACATTTAAAAAAAATTCGAGTCGTTTTAAGAACCTCCTCCTTTTGTTGGTTAAAAATAAAGTGTCTAGACGGACAATTCGTGCGCCTGTTGGTAAGCACTATGCTTGCCCATGACAGTTGGAGTACCACCCAAAACTGCACCGCGCTCGTCATCATACATTTTTTGCACTCTCATTCGCCCAGTATTTTCACATTCTACACTGTTTTATTCACACCCTAATGTAACTAGTTAGTAGTTCTGCGAACAACAAACCTCGCGAGCACAGTTTTATCAGCGGCAATTTTTGCAGTTTGAGCTATCTGCAGGTCATCGAAAATCAGAAAAAAATTACAAATATTAATTTCAACAAGACCTTCACCAATTAAGCTAATATTATAATTTCCTCCTTTAAAGTCAGGTAGGTACCTAATGGGTGTACCAAACTTTATCTAAATTCGGTATCTTCGGTAAATAGCGTAGCAGCAAACGTCCCCCCTTTTTAGGAAATGTGCACCCCCAATCAAAAATCGCCGACGACAAAAAATTCAATTAAATAGTAGAACATACATGCCAAGTTTCGTCAAGATTGGTTGAAAAATGCGACCTGTATACAGGAAGATCAACATACAACCTAACAAATATACGGACAGATGAAATAGTTGATTTGGCCAGATAAAGCAGAGACCTTGGCAAAGGTCTTGCTCGCTCGGTCAATAAATATTGAATAGTTGAACATGCTTACTAAGTTTCGTCAAGAGTGGTTGAAAAATGCTACCTGTACAGGAAGACAAACCTACCTAACAAACATACGGACAGATGAAAGTCAAATTGGTTTGATACTTCAGCTGTCACGGAACCAAACACAACATAGAATCCATTGTTATCCTAGTTGACGACATCTGAGGCTTATTCAGTAATCTGTGTCTGAGGGGAGTTCGGTCTATTTATTATTATTTCATACTTATACTTATTTATTACTAGTGACTGCCTAAGACTTCGTTTGCGTAGTAGGCTCGGCCTTCGGCCTCGTCACAGCCTCCCACCTTTTCTTGGGTTTTCTTTCATAAGAACCTTCTCCTGATGATAATTAACACAACAAAAAAAGAATTAGCGATAATGTTCTATCTGTTCTCATTTATAGCGTAACCAGGAGAAAAAAAGGGTTCATTTTTATGTATATAAACTAGCTACTGCCCGCGACTTCGTTCGCGTAGTAGGCTCGACCTATAACCATATAATTATAACCATCTTTTCTGATTTGGTGGTAGCAACCAAGACGGCATCTTGCACAAGAGGCCTACCACTAGTGAGTCGGGTTTCATCATCTTTTACGAATCGCATCCGGACGATGGAAATATTCTTTAACTCATGATTAACTCCGTCAACTCAACTGTTCGGAACATTCGAACATTGCATCACTGGCATTTCTAGCTGACATAGCGTTAACCCAATTGCACGCGGCTCGCGACCATCGCGACCCGTGGCAGTGCTCTATCAGCAGCGAATGCACTCACAGTCTACTAGCAAATTTATATCTTTCATAGCATCATTTTAGCCATATTCTATAAAGTTATTATATATATGTGTGTATATTTAGTGCAACAAATATCATTAGTAGCAAACTATCTTTATCCTTCACGTCCACGAACACATTCAAGTACGCCTCCCGTACATCAACGAATAAACTTAACTTTGAATTATTACTGGAGTTATTTAGGTTTCTGCAGAAGAAATTATGTAAGAGTCAATTTCAATGTTATTAAAATCAGAATATTCATAGCTTCAATATCATTGACGTCCAATTGATTTTAGTTAGGTACCTACTTAGCTACTTAAAATTTACCTTTTACACATGACTGTTAATATTTTACATTGTTACTGTTTTATGATTGTTCGAATCGATATCGTGAGAAGTGGAGGGAAAAGAGCAGGAAACAGACCCCGGGCTTCTTGGCGGAAGTTAAGGATGCAACCGGAAAATTGCTAGGATGATAATTATGACTGTTTTATGATTGTTAGGTACTGCTTTGTAACGGTAACGTAGTGTGAACGAAGATGTAGTGTCTAAATTCGAGAAAGGTATGTGAGGATGGTTTGGCCATATGGAAATAATGAATGAAAGGATACTAAGATATGGGTCAATACCGACTGGAATCAGGAAGTGTTGGAAAGAAAGGCTTAGGTGAACTTTCCAAAATTAGATTAATGACGTGCTGAAGAATGGCCAGGTCAAGAGAACCTTAAACCGACGCTCGTGTATGAAAGGGTTGGTGAATGTGGATGAAGCGAAACAGGTGTGTCAGAATCGTAGCAAGTGAAAAAATATGGTCTCTGCCTATCCCTGCGGGAAACAGGCGTGATTTATGTGTGTATGTTTGTAGGTATTGTTTTATAGAAAACTTTATCATAATCTTTACATGTGGAGAAATAAGAATTGATAATAACTGCCTACAACTTTATTACCAAATTTTAGCAAACAACTAAATTTGATATTATATTATTAATATTGATGAGTAAACAAATGACTTAGGTCGCACGAGTTCCGGTTCACGTCGGTTGACGTTTCGTGGCATCAGCTGAAAGTACTGTACTGCCGTGCGATTCTCTAAGAGCAAATATCGTTGCATCTTCGTACAACATCCGTGAAACAAATGACGAGAGGACAAGAAACGTTGGAAAAACAACCTTATGTACAAGGGCGATATCTCATTAAGTAATTGACATCCGTGAGCTGGTCGACGAGCGCATCGACGAATCATTAGAGAATCGCCCGGCTGGATGACCGAGCTTAGCTCGTCAGTAAGCAATTGATTTTCTCGGTCTAACCTCAAAGCTCAAAACGAAACCCCCTGCATACCGACTACATTTTATGAAAATCTCTGAAGCAGTTTCAGTGATTCAGACTATACAACATTATATACACATATATATATAGGTACATGAATTGCTCGTTCGAAAGGTAAGTAGGTAGTTGCGGTATCTATACATATATTCACAAGATATACTACACAAGAATTGCCCCTTTATACGTATTAGATAGATAGATTATAAGATTATGAATCAACAACATGTTTTTATTAATGAATACAAAAACCTACTAATTCTACTTCATAAATGCTCGTAGTAAGTTTGCACTCGAGAACAATAAAGATAATAATTATAAAAATGTAAGAACTCGAACGCAATGCGAGTAAAAACATGAAATCCATCTGAATGTTTCGGCTGTAACGATCTCATTCCATCAATATTCATCCAAACGACGTGAATCACAGAGAGTTCACTTTATATTCTGCTAGTAGCTGAATTGTGAATTTCCAAATTTTAGGAGCAGTTCACGGTATGCGTAAAATTATTAAGTAGGGCTTTAATCAGTGGCTTAGGAAACCAACACGAGACATGTACGCGCATTTCCACCGTGGAAGTATACATTGTTTTATCTGAGTCACAAGGCAATGCCTCCTACACCAAGTGATTTACGGCCTCCTTGAGGAAATCCGTCGTTTTGTTTATTACCTACTTTGCATCGAAAGCGGTATTCAATCCGTTATGTGAGGAAACCTTTACGTAAAGAGAAATGGCAGTTATAGGACAGACGAGGATCGCTATTTTCAGGGAGATTAGCTAAGTACCACCAATTTACTTAATTATAATACTAATATTTGGATTGATTTGAGTCTCAATCGTAGATAATGAATTGGATGCCTTATCATATGACTAAAAACTAAGATGAATTCCCCATTTTACCTATTAAAATAAATAATAAATAAATATTCCACAACTATCACACAACGCCATCTAGTCCCAAGCTAAGCAGAGCTTGTGTTATGGGTACTAGACAACTGATAAACATACTTATATATTTCTAAATACATACATATTATAGATAAATTACACCCAGACACAGAACAAATGATCGTACTCATTACACAAACATTTGTCCTGGGTGGAAATCGAACCCACGACCTCCGGCATAGCAGTCAGGGTCACTAACCACTAGACCAACAGGCCTGTCACTTATTAGGTACTTACTTCACTTTTTACTTTATTCATTTCCGTATAACGTTGTTTACAATATCAAAACTTCGTCCGCACTTATTTTATATGAAGATAAAATAATACCTAACTCTAAAAATTGCAATAAACATTTTATATATAAAACATGTCATGTAAGATAAAATTAATTTTACTTATCTACATAATTATAGCTAGGTACGTTACCACTGAGTAGGCACTGTTTGTTGTTATGGTTAGCTATTACCGGCGTCTATGTTTGCGTTTTGTTTAGTACTAGCTGCGCCCTGCGGTTACACCCGCGTGGTGATGATACTTTAGATAAGTATATTATGATACTTTATGTAGGATACTTTGATTTTTATGTAGCACAATGATGTTGAAAAGTATCCTATGTGTTAATCCCGTGCCTCATCTATCTCCATACAAAATTATATATTTTAAATGGGCCGTGTGAGCGTGAATAAGTAACAAAATATATCAATAATGACATTGGAATTACAACCGCTAAAATAATTTAAATTTGTAATTATACTACTTTTGTCACTGACAATGTACATTCAAGACGTAGATGACTCTGTAATATGAGCTCCTCTTGAACCCTTGCAGTTCTTCTTATTCCTCATTTGGTGCTAAGTCTACTTCAAGATCAAACCTAATATTGTACTTATTAATACGTTTTTGGCATAAATCCTAGCTGATATAAACGCCAAAGCTAGTTTGTCGGCCTGTTTGCTTGTTTGTTAAGCTTTCACGCCTAAATAGATCGTTGTTAAATTTAGCAAGAACATAATAATATGTTATATACTGTTTAAGGACTTTACATCATCTTCATCCACTACCACGCGGGTGAAACCGCGGGGCGCACCCAGTAAATGATAAAGCAGTTAGCGTGAGAAATGAGATATACATAAAATTTAATAACTGACATATAAAATAAAATAACTATGTTAATAATTCGAATAAGCTTGCATGCAAACTGCAATGCAGAGAAAATAACATAACCGGTAAAAAACTTTGTATTTTGCACTTTCCAGTTTTAACATTTTTAGTTGTTTATCATGGCAACGCTTCAAATTTAAACACGTAGTAGTACTTCTCGTGTTATTAAATTGCCTTTTAAGTTGTCCGCATACAATTTGTAAGCATACAATTTATCATTTAACAGCATATGTACAGACGTATAGATAATTAGAGCTTCGCCCTGCGGTACTGCACGTCATCTGGAAAATTACTATATTCTACTGGAGTAGGTATTCTTCTGGGCGCTAGGTACCTGAATTTCGATAAGTTCAATACTTCGACGTTAGCTTACTCCGAAAAAATATAGTTCGATAAGTCATTGTTTCGACAGAACATACATTCGACAAGAATTACTCCCATAGAACGTAGCGGAGTAGGTATCTAGACAGTGCAAGGTCACGATAGGTGCGACGACGGCGAAGCGAGGAGGAGCGTTAGGTTCAATGGTGACCACACAAGAATTAGGCTAACCTATACCTTGATAAGAATATAACGCAGCACTTTTGGGATAAAATACTTGTCGAATATTATGTCCTGTCGAAGCAATGACTTGTCGATCTATGTTCTTGGCGTGAATACCTCTTTAAAGAACTCAGGCAAAAATTCCTTGGTCCGGACCTGACTTTTATTTTGTCTGTCTAAGAAAGGCTTGCGGTGGTTTTGATACATTTTCTACACTTCTTCATCTATACTATCTACACTTCTACATAACATAGAACATAGGCCTCCCTCACCAAAAGGACCGGTTGAAAGTGGCATGCATCCAACGGCGTCTTGCGACCTTTATCAGGTCGTCTGGCCACTGTGTCGGTGGGAAACTCGATGGAGGCCTTCGAGCATTGTGCTGAGGTCTTCCATGGATTCTGACATGACTACAATATCGTCGGCAAATCGAAGATGAGTGATGTACTCGCCTTTAATTTTGATGCCAAGCCCTTGCCAGTCCAAGAGCTTGAAAGCGTCTTCCAATGCAGCGGTGAACAATTTCGTAGATATAACGTCTCTCTGTCTCACGCCTCTTTGTAATGGAATTGCCTTCGAACTCTGCTCCTGAACTCGGACTGTCATGTTGACGTTACTGTACAAGCACTTCAGCTTTTCAATATACCGATAAAGTCAGTAGGGCACCGCTCGAGAGACTCAAGCACTGCCCACTTCTGATCGAATCTAAGGCCTTCTCATAGTCCACAAACGCTAAACATAGAGGCAAGTTCGGTCTTCTGTAAAACTTGCCGTAGCTTGTAATTGTAGTCTATGGTACTATAGCCTTTTCGGAAACCGGCTTGTTCCGCAGACTGGAATTCATCGTACCTGCGACTGAGACGGTTCGTGATGACCTTTGAAAATAGCTTATAAACATGGCTCAAAAGCGAGATAGGTCTGTAATTCTTAAATAAGGTGCTGTCACCTTTCTTAAAGAATAGCACCACCACGTTTTTGTTCCATATTATGCTTCTGGCATGAATCCTTCGAGTAAGACGGTATTAAAGAGCTTCTGAAGGACTTTAAGTACTGGTGTTCCACCCGCTTCGGAAGCTCAGATGTGATACCGTTGTCATCTGGTTCCTTGTTGTTCTTATGCTGTTTCAAGGCCATTCTAATCTCATACAGGCTGATGTCCGGGATATCTTCGGTATAATGTCGGGTCAGCTTGGCTCTTGGGTCTTTGGCCGAACTGCTGACAGGTTTAGCGACCGAAGAATCGAATTGAAGCGTATTGAAACTAGTATTCAAAATCTAGAATTAATAGCTCAAATAATAAAAAATAAACCGTTAACTCAGAATTTCGAATAAACTCTAATCACCGCATTTCTCAAATACGCTACCAATTACTAGTATGGTAGCGTTTTTTAAAATTGTGGTGATTAGAGATTAGGTTTAGGGATTAGGGAAATCGTTGTTTAAGGATAGCGTGAATCGGGATTTTGTGTTATGGCCTTACGTATCGCAGTCAAAGACACCATCGAAAATCATTTAAGAATTTCTCGGTGTGACAATATGCGCATTGCAGTTCCCCACAGAGTTTTGCGCGCCAATATACAAGTGATGGATGTAACCAGGAAAATTTCTTGCCATGTATGAAACGGTAATTGTCATAACCAATATCTTTCAAAATGCTCTCAGGTAAATTGAGTTAATAGAAAAAAGTGGGTTACAGATAGCGGCCTCAGGTATCCAAAAATCCGGTAGAAACCGCCAGTTCCGTTTTATGTCTGAGATCCGCTTAGGACGAGGACATAAAAAGGTACGTTTTATGTCTTCAGTGCCAAATCGTGACGTTTGATTTCATTTCGTTAGTTTTAGGGTCTTTCTTATGGAATATTAGTAAAAGAATACTCCAGTGTTAACAGATTTATTTTATAGTGTATTAACTACTTGGACTGGGACTTACTAGGCGGCTTATACCTAATATAATATTAATATTATAATTGTGAAAGTTTAGATAGATGGATGGATGTTTGTTGCTCTTAACACTTCACGCTTAAAGGGCTGTGCCAATTTTGATCAAACTTGGTATGGAGGCAGATGAGGCGCTGGATTACCACATAGGGTACTTTTCATCACCACACGGGTGAAAAAGCGGAATATTCTTAGGCACAACATAGACAAAATAACAAGTGCTCACGTCAATATCGTACTGATGACTTATCTTCTATCAATAGAGTTCTGTCAAAGGTGTGTCAGTTTCTGATAGTTTAGTCAATAGCACGCTATAATTTTGACAGCTTGATACACCAGAAATGCTTTGCGATAGAGTCGGCATGTCATCCATCTGTGTTGTTCTTCAATTCTTCACAAGTAGAAAGCGACATTATGCCTGAGTAACATACGCTATATTTGATTCATCATCATCGTCATCATCCATCACCACGCGGGTGAAACCGCGGAGCGCAGCTAGTACCTAATATTTTTCTGTTGCTAAAAGCCTTATTAGACAAAAATATCCAAATTTGCCTAGCGTTGAGTTCGTTTTTAAGTTAACTGATAACCAACGAGCAGCTACACTAATATTATAATGAGCTGAGATTTGTTTGTTTGAATTGAATAGACTCCCAAACTAACGGACCGATTTGAAAAAATCCTTCACCATTGGAATCCTATACCATAGAAGGTTAATATATTATGTGTATATATATGTATATATACCTTGTGATACCTCCTTCAACCGCATCATCACTGATCAATAAGGTATCCTAAGATCAATAGTGATCGAACACTATGTAGTTAAATATAAAGCGACCAGCTCTCAATGACAGCTGCTGGTATACACCGTTAGTTAGATTGGTGACAGATTTCCTTCAGTTGATTGTAGTGGTAGAACTTATGCAGAGTCCGCCTGGGGAAGTACCATACCTTTGTCAGATAATCAACCGTGAAGCAGTAGTGTGCAAACATCGCTGTGTTTCCTTGAAGGGCAATGTTTCCAGCAAAATAACAGAGCAAGAGATTTCTTAAGAACATCTTATATCTCAGAGAGACGACATTGCCATGCAGGGTTTTGAACTGTTAAATTTTATAATTGTGAATGGCAATGAACTGCTAAGGGATAGCGTGACACTTAACACTAGGCAAGTTACTTGCTCGTCTTGTCACCGGATGAAGTAAAAAAATAGCTAAGCAGAAAGTGTCCTACCACCATGCTGTGACTGTTATGACGTTGTTACCTTCAGCGAAAGCTCGAGTTAGAGATCGATCCAGGGGATACCATTCGTATATATTATAATCAATCTTGTTTACCCCTACACATATCTACTATTACTTGTAATAATTACATTCAACGGTTTAGCTATTATGTTTTCCTAATACTTTTAACCCGGCGTCATTGTGGCTACTAAACAGAACTTGGCCGTTGTGGCCGGGTAAATTTTACCCATGTGCATTATTGTGCACTGAATCAAGTTTATGTGAATATTAGTTTTCTATAATAGGGAAATAGGTAGTTAAATACATTATTAATAAAAACCAAACATTTATTTATCATAAATAATAGCACAATAGGCTTTACCCCAGGTTTTTGGAAAATTATGTTTTCTGACCTTGTGCGGACGTTGGTCCGAGGTGGTTGCGAAGACCATTTGGTGGAATTGTCTTTACCAATATAAAACTGCTGGTTACTTGTTGAAACAATTACTTCTTGCTCATCATCGCTGCATTCCTGTTCCGTATCACTGCCTTGACTTCGCTCTGAAATATGGTCGATTTCACCCTCGTCGTCTGAACTGCACTGTTCATTTTCACTGGCGTCAGCTTGTTCAAACAAGGCTAGGAGTCGACGTTGTTCGCTTTCGTAAGACATGGTTCATAAAACTGTGACAAACGATGTGCAATTTATCAATAAACAATAAAAAACAACAAACATGCTGTCTTTATAAATGTTACGTGGCCATTGTGGCCGGGTATAACTTACCCGCGCGCTCTTTACACACGTCTACACTACGAGGTAGCCGCAACAACACTAAATAGAGAAGAGAATACGCGAACAGAGGTCAACGACCGCAGCTACTGTAACGGACAAAAGACGCGCGCATTTTGTTTTAAAATTATGACAGTTTTAAAATGCGTCGGGTATTAGATACCCGGCAACAATGACGCCGGGTTAAACCAGAAATTCTTGTATACAGGTATACAGGGGTACTGGTAATCAATTAGCATCCTTTTAATAGCATATTCTGTACATCTAAACAAACTTCTTTTGTTCTACGTCTTTCAAAAATTCGTATTTTTTTCTTCCATACAAAACTTAAAAAATCAATTTGACCGGTCTAAACACAATTAATACTATGCCGAGTACACAATTAATACAAGCCCCGGCCAGCAGCGGGCGGGCGGCGGCGGCAGCGTAAGAAAGGGGTAGAGATGCGGCTAGTCCAGGTCGTCGTAGCTGTGCTACGCTACGACGCGCTGTTAACTACATGCATGGCTACACGTAGATGAATGAAGTGGATGCGATGTAGAGTTATGAACTGTAAGAGAGAATCAAAAAATTTAAATATTTTTTTTTGGGATTTTTGTTTAGTTTTGGGAAAAGTTCTAGAACAAAAGTTGTTTGTTTTGATGTACATAATATGCCCTTAACAGGATGCTAATTTATTACCAGTAATACGGTATAATCCAAAACTTGGAAACGTTTCAAACTATTTTCATGAAATTTAATATGCAGTGGTTTTCGGGGGCGATAAATCGATCTAGCTAGGATTAATTTTTTTTAAACTTCGGTTTATCCGTGTTTTCAGGCAATTAAAAACTACTACAATATCATAATGGCAACTAGATTATCATCAATATAACATCCCGACGCAGCTAGGTTTATATATAGATCCGTCACTAAAGAAGAATAAAGTTGCTAATTGAAGATCTTAGATTAGAACATATGGGACTGATAAAGTTGTTGGATGACTAAAATAAAAGCAAAGCCCCTAAATAAAAGCAGAAAAAAAAACTAGGGCCATCAGCTTAAACAACAACTAAACCGTTTTACCGACGCAGCTACACTAAAGCTTCTTGACAATAGATGGCGTTGTTAAGCAACACTAAGCCAATGAATGTTTGGTTTGAGGTTAGACCAAAAAAATCTATTGTTTACTTACGAGCAAAGCTCGATCATCCAGGTGCAAAATCGCAAAGCCAGGATGGCATCGGTGTAAGGCACATATTTCTATAATATTTACAAAACATTATACCTACACAGTTATGTCGATAATTGTGGTGCAAAAGCGCAGGTGGTACAGTGGCCACGAACAGCCGCCTGGGGACCCACAGATTGGACCGTAATAACTTCACTCAAAGATCTTTCCTTTCCGTTTGAGTTTACTGTGAATATTTCAATGTTTTGTACATTGAATTACCACGCGCGTGAAGTCCGAAATAGTTTTAGATTCCCATCACCGTATCGTATTTTTAGGCTTAATTTTCAGGGTATATATAAAATATTTAATGATATGAGTACACGAACATAAAAGCTTTATTTTTAAGGCAATTTGTTCGATGTATTTTTTTAAACTATCGTGGCCACAAACTACGATTTACCAGATACTAGGCCCACAGCAGTAAATCTAGGCTTGAGCCTGTTCTTTAAAATTTACTAACTCAGATCTGTATCTGAGTACATTATAAAATTTCTAAGGGGTTACATCTTTATGTGACCCATCACAAGTTTTTGCGTGACATTAAAATAAACCTGTATTTCAGAATTCAACTCAATAATCAGCAGAAGTTTCGATCATTACTTGAGCTTACAGAAGCGGAGAGAAGAGAAGGCTTTAGCGATCGTAACCGATTAACAAGTTAAGCAACGCTTGCTGTGGTTAGGAGTTGGATGGGTGTGTGCAAGAGGCATTTTTCAACTGAGGGCTTCCGTGCTTCGGAAGGCACGTTAAGAGGATTGCATAGCTAGTACTTGTACACACTAAAGAAAATACTCTTTTCTACCTCTTTACATTGTCTTATTACAGTTAGCTGGAAGCAAAGATTTTTAAGACGTTTGATGATTACTTTTCTTTCTTTATTCAAATAAATGACTATGAGTACCTATATCAGACTAATTTTATTTCACTGTTATATTACAGATATGTTGTTTTAATTTATTTCTATTATGTATGATAGTGCAAGTGTAATAAAAAAATCGGTTGTTTTGCACCGAATGTTCGGCATACAAACCGAATTTCGGCCGAATGACGAAGTTCGGTTAAACCGAATGTTAAACGACTTTCGGCCCATCCCTAATATTTAGTCGATATACTTATGATTGTACTTATATTTATGATAATTAATATGTACAGTAATTTTCTTGGCAAACAAATATTATTAAGTAACTAAATTACATATTATATTTTTTTTATCAAAAAATGGAACCGACTTCAATACCAAAAAGTATGAAATAACATATGAAGTTGATAGTTCAAAAACAAAGTTGGTAGTTTCCTTTTATCACAATATTGTGCGCATGGTACTGACTTCGACAAGTTATTTCACTCTTTTTGATATTGAACTCTATTCTATTATTTGGTCAACATTCTTTTTTCAATTTTCAGCAACCCTTGTTACTCACGGGATCGATTTTCATTCAACGTCAATGATGATATCATCAAGACAAGCGTAACACTTTTAGGATTGTAACTCAAAAACTGCTTGACCGAATTTAATGAAATTTAAATGGGACCACCTCGGAAGTATGCTGTACTAAACAAAAAAGAATTTTGAGAATCGATCCACAAATGGGGGAGAAATCGGCCAAAATTAACACATATAAAAACATACACATGAACATATAACCTTTTTGAAGTCGGTAAAATTTTTTTATTCCTGCTCCGCGACTGACAATGAGGGGCAGCAGGCCTCGAGACTATTATTATACGTCTGATTTACGTTCTACAAGCTGTAGGCTGCAACTTCAGAAAAAGCTACCCCTTCTCGCAATGTGGCGATAGAAATGTCAACATTAAGTGTGTCACGGCACGTTGTTGTGACACTGATATTTATGTTACCGCAAGCACCTAAGAAATTAAATTGATACTTTGGCCTTGCTGGAAGTGAATAGCACTGCTTCATTCTAAATGTCAGGTTAGCTGAATTGTAGGATGGCAACTCTACGAATTTCAGCCTTCTCGACATCGTTAAACAGGATTATATTATATACCAATCAGTAAATACTAATAATAAAACACACTACCTAAATACATAAATCACAATGTAAAAACCTGCCAATACATTTCATCTCCCTTGACTGTTTTTGTGCTTTTTCAGTTTCATAGTAGAAAATCTGAAATCCGTCAAACAAAACTTCGTACTTCGTTTTTGAGAGTACCCTCCAGTTTCTTACGAATGTTTCGGAAAAACTTTAGATGTGGCTTTGGAAACAGTTATATAGTTTAAAAAACTATTAGTTTTGATTGTGACCGTACGTTTGACGTTGACATGAATACATTAACCGGCAAACAATCACGTCTATTATCCAGTCGCTGCTAGCCCACGCTCTCCATGAGGATGGGCATCCGTACTGCTCGAACACCGGTCGGAGTATAACGACTAGATGATAGACGTGAGTGTTTCCCGGTGTACCATTTTATATTTCTACTTTAAATATAAATTTGTATGTATAATTATAACACATTCAAGTATACTCAGAGAGACGGCAAAATAGGAGGACTTGTTTAAATGATTCTATTTTTAATTTCATATCTCGTTAAGGAGAAAATGCTCTTGTATGGCGGGAAAACCCCAAGAATAGCTAACATAGATTTTGTTTAATTTTCCTAGACTTATGTTTCTTCGAGTTTTGACGTATAATAGTGGTGGGTTAACAGTTAAGCGTTCGTTACGGTGCACGAGTGCAGGTAAAGTATACAAAACCTTGAGACGTTGTTTTTGTGTTCTACTCGTAAATCGTTTCAGAAAGTGTTCGTAGATAATGTATCCACTGCTTTACTAGAACGTGATTTACACAGGACACTCAGCTGAGTGTAACGGGGACTCTTAGGTTAATCCCTGGGATCAGCGAGGGGAATAAGATTCAATTACCGAGCGAAGCGAAGTGTTATGTATGTAGAGTCCTGAGTGAAACGAGGGGTTAGAGCCGCCCAAGACGAAGACAGGCTTATCCTCGAGGTGCATACTCTACTTTTCATACCTACCGCGAGATAATAAAAACTCAGAGTTTTAAAATAGCAGTTATTTCGTTAAAAGTAAAATACATTAACGGTTAATATTCAAATTGGACACATTTGTCCCGTTATAGAGGGACAGTCGAGTAATATCTTTGGAAGGAACATTATAGGTATAAGGAAAACACTGTTTTAGACTTTCGCGGTTATTAACTAAGTTATAATTAGAACTCACGAGTTGTAGACCACGATTTAGTAGCTTTTGGAGCAACCGATATTTCGGCATCATGCACCATTTTAAAAAAAAAATATTTTATTTAAGTTGACTAACACCAAGCACCAGATCGCAGCACGTTACTTCAACTATGACCTTGAATGCGCAATGCGCAGAGAGGGACCGCGCGTAACCCATAGCAACGCGGCGCACAACATCACACTCCATAGGTGTGTTCGTTTTGCAATAAGGGCATTGGTGGCGTTGCTATTGTTGGCTCATTAGTTAAAACGTTCGTAAAGCTCAATATTGGGGGCACATATAGGTAATTATTTTTTAAGCTTTTCGAACGCTGAACAAAAAGAGCCATAAACGACATTTTCACCCATAGATTTTTCAATTCAACACCCTTGTGAGAGTTATTAGCGTTATTTTCGCCAACTTAGGGCTATTCGAACGCACTACTAATAGTACAATAATTTCGAGCCTTTTTTCTTTTTTTTTCTGTATGCTGTCTCCGTACTAAGAATTTTCCTACCACTAACGTTCCAAATCCATCTCACTTTACACCCAAGAGAGTTTCATACAAAATTACATCCCCGAGCATGTAATGCCTTGCTTTTACGTTGATATTGCGTGATATGTAATTGGACATTTTCGGGCAGGTGGTATGAAATAGTATATTTATTACAAGTGTGGAAAGGCTGTCATTGCAAAGAGTTCCGACAAATTTCTACCCGAGCCGAGGCGGACAGTCGGAACAAGTTGCAATGACGGTTCCGCACGTGTACTGAACGGCTATTTTTAATACAGTTGCGAAAAATGAAGCAATTTAATAAAATTATAAAAACGCAATAAACTCAACTAACTAATCATTTATTTCTTATAAAAGTTATAATTCACATATACATTGAAATTGGTATTGGTAGTTTTTTATACTAACTGGGGAAGTTTTAGGTTGCATATTTACTGTTTGAGACAAACTATTATTAATTTCGTATGATTGTTCATGTATATTTGTCATGGCGTTTGCTAGTTGATGGAATTGGATCTGATGAATTATCATTATCAACGAAGGTAGATGGACGAACGTTCTCTTCAACATGTGACGGACTGGACCTTAAATGAATGGATTGTGTGTTTTTTTTCCAGTTTCTAGTTTGTTGTTTAATGAATCACCAATATAGCTTTCTGCAACTTTGTCTGATTTCCAACCTCCTAGTCGCTTTAAGGACGTCAAGTTGGCTCCTGAAGGCTAACTCCTCTCTGCGGCAAGCTCCACCAACGCCAAAAATCATAGCAACCTACGAAAAAAGGGATTTTATTAATATTTTTTAAATAATGTATTGACTGTATTTTGCGATTTCGTAAACTGAATACTAAAGAAAAATATAAGTACATATTTAATAAATTACCTTTGTGGCTACATAACGATCATCAGCAACATCGGGAGCTTCGTTCAAAAACCTTTCCACTTCACTCGATGTTAATATTTTCGAATTTTTACTTGTAAAACCAGCTGATTGTCGTTTTAAGAAAGCATTTAATTTTGGGTATTCACTTATATCCACGTTGTTCCATTTTCAGCATACTTTTTATCATCGAAAACCTCGACCATAACGTAGAAGGTTTTAATTTTGCTGAGAGTTCGGAGAATTATGCCAACATAACATTTTCTGAAAAACTATTTGCTTTTTTCTCTTCTCTCTACGCAATAAATTCGTCGTATGTAGATATGTAGCGACTTTGGAGAGCATTATACCGGAAAAGTTAATCCGGTAAAATGCTCTCCAAAGCATTTTGTGCAATTATACTGAGTTCCGGTGGTGTTAATTCAAAAAAACTAGGGTCGAAATTACTCATTTTGTGCAACAAACAACAAATGGCGGAAAATGGCGGCAACCGTAGAATATTAGCAGAGTTTTTTTTTTCTTGTCCCATTCTGGTAGGCAAAGGGAACATGCCCATACAGCCAAGTATTCAGTAGAGTTTTTTATTGATATGAAATGAAAATGAAATTTAATGAGATGAAATGAAATGAAATCTAACCTAACCTAACTTATTCAATTAAATCTAATATTGAAACAAATTAGTAGCTTCTTTTTAGAAATATACGTATTTGCATGAATCATAAAAACTTCTATGAGTTTTTTTAGTAAAAACTTCATGGTTGGTTTTTATGTTTAATAGACATTATTTTGACAGTTGGGAAAGAGAACGCACGAATTCGGGAAAGGTTAAAAAAAGCACGAGTATGTAATAGTCCACATCCCGAACGCTATACGTCCCTGCAATACGCCACTTTTTGAGCAACTGTATTAAAAAGTATAATATGTATTGCGGTTATTTCCTTGCACCGACTTTATGTAAGGGGTTGCCGATCGCTATATATCTGTAGAAATCAATGATATTCTGAACACAGTTCAACCTCCATTATTAAGACCTTTTTAACAATAATTTAATCTGGTATCCAGTATTATGTATAACTCACAGTTGACTTCATGTTTCGAAGCGTCAGTTTAATGTGACGACGTGATCGTTTAAAATAATAAACAAGATCAAACTCTTAGGAAACAGCCCAAAGTTGGATAAGCACGCGAAAGCGCTAAAGCTGAGGAAGGCGCCGGAATCGATTGGAAGTGTATATATTATTCAGTAACTCGTTAAGACAGCCGCATCGGCACGCCGCCGTGGGCTCTAATGCCTCTTTTTATTGTGCAAGGCTACTGGTCTGACAGTGGCTTTAAACACTGATAGAATACAGCACAGCGCTCGAGTACATTTAAAAATATTATCTCGAAATGTAACTGACTGGCTTTCACTGAAGTACTTTTCATTAGGGAATTACACTCATCATTCATCTTCTTATATATAAAAATCAATTCCTATTTGTAAGTCTCGCTAAAACTCGAAATGGCTGAACCGATTTGATTAATTATTTATTTGTTTTGTTTATTCTGATACAGGGCTGGTTTAAAAATAAAAATAATCATCATCAACATCACCCACCTCCACGCAGGTGAAACTCCGGAGCGCAGCTAGTATAGTATATACCTATACCTCTATACTTTTGACGGAAATCGACCCGAATTATTTAAAAAAAAAGACACTTGTATTATTGAACTAATGGATTCTGTTGCTGATAAAGATCAATCTTCGCAAAGAAATTTATTACTAAAAATGAAAGGAAATAGTTTTTTTTACAAATTTCGTTTAATATCTCAAGTTTAACTAACTAATAAGTTGCTCAAAGTGATAAAAGTAAAATATTAAAACAAAAACTAAATATGCATATATTGTTTTTTTATAAATCAAGGGCATGTTTCCTTTCAAAAAATTTTTCTCAATCTCGTTGGATCCGGACTTGGCTATGAACGCCCTTCTCAAAAACCACCGTGTATATATACATATATATATAAAACAAAGTCGTGTTAGTTTCACCATTTATAATTCAAGAACGGTTGGACAAATTTTATGATTTTTATGTATTTCGATTTTTCATATCTCAAGGAAGGATACTTTTCATCATCATTCACTACGCGGGTTAAATCGCGGGGCGCTGCTACCCGTTTAATTCTATGATTATTGTGTTTTTCGATTTGTCATATCTCGGGGAAGGACATAGGATACTTTTCATCATCATGAAACCGTGGGGAGCATAGGCGTATGTTTGTAAGCAAGTATAAACTCCTATGTGTATGAATATACTACTTAACCAATGTGAAAGATACCGCAGTAGCAGTAGGTAAATCATTCCTCACGTGTCGGCTTCCTTGCCCGCAGCTACTCTCGAGCATTATCGGAATAAGTTACAGATACCTTTTTTACCTCTGGTTAGTTATTTAGTTATGATTATTGTGACTTAGAATTCCAAAGATATATATGGAACCTTTTATTCGCAACTCGGACTACATAACACATCATCTTATCACATCATCATTATTGCTCTTTTACATACGAGCTAGTAGTTCTGCTAACAGTAGACCTCGCGAGCACATAGTCTTATCACCAATATCTTAACCAATTACGCTCATATTCGAAATTCCTCTTTAAATTCTAATGAGTGTACTAAAAACGAAGCAAACTTCCCACCTTTTAGGAGAAGTACCCCCCCCCCCCTCCATTCAAAATCACCGATGACAAAAAATTATATTAAATAGTAGAGCTTGCATACCACGTTTCGTTAAGATTGGTTGAAAATGCGATTTGGCGTGCGATTCTCTAGGTAACCACGCGTCCAACATGAATTGCATGCGAAAAATACACATTATTCGTCTGAAGGAGGTACTTCGAAAACTGTACCAATACGCAAAAGATGAATAACAAAAACGATACGGGACAATAACTACTTTCTTCAATTCGCCACATATTTTTTGTACCTGAATCACGTTTATAGCACGTACGTCTTTATAACTTGGAAGAGGGGCCTTTCACAAACATAAATGGTCTTGGTACAGTTGTACAAACTTTAAATTAATCACCGTACTTGGTTTGGGCATTATAAAATCACAAAAACACGTTAGGTAAATTAACAAAACACGTGGTTACTGCTTACTAGCCAACTAAAAACAAGCTTCACCGGCCACATGAAGCTAGTACACAAGCCAGGATAGTAAAGTCAGTGGTGGGAGACCGCTACTTGCCTAAAAATAGAACTCCATCCTATTAAAAACTGTCCTGGCTTGTGTACTGGCTTACTAGCTTACTGGCTTTTAAAATGAAGCTAGTTCTGTCTACACGAAGCCAGAAGTACTAGCTTGCTAGCTTATTGACACTAGCTTGCTGTCCTGGCTTGAAAAATTGGCCTCGTGTCACCCGGGCAGAGCAAACATCGTTGCATCGTTGACAACATCCGTGACACAAATGATGAGATGACAAGAAACGTTAGAAAAACAACTTTATGTACAAGGGCGATAACTCATAAAGTATTTGATATCGGTGAGCTGGTCGACGAATCATTAGAGAATCGCACGGCTGTATAGGTAGATCAACGAACAATCTAACAAACATACGAACAGATGAAAGTCAAAATAGCCAGTTAAAGCAGAGACGCTTCGCTCGCTCGGTCAATTATTCATCTCCTATGTTAATTCCATGTCATAGGTTAAATTTGAAATTTATTCAGTGTTGCCAAAAGTGGTATATTGATTTGCAAATATCATTTAAATAGTTAGTTAAAACCATACAATATAGGGTGTTTGGTAGAGGGTCCGACAAACCAAATGAGCGTGTTCGGGGGCCCACTTGGAGAATACAAGTTGGCCAAAAAAAATACCCGACCCCTAAATTTTTTTTTACTTATTTTTTGTAAATAAGTTTTTTTGAGAATAAGTGCAAAATAGAGAAGTTTTTATATGCATATTACCTCCAGAACTGCTAGTGTTTTTTTTAGATCACTGTGAAAGTTGTGGTGGTGGTAAACAATGAGGTAAAATTTATTTCATTTTTTCACTCTATGAGCTATAAATCAGTTTAGTTAGCTCTGTTTTGTATCCAATTTTGCTTTGCATGGGCTGAAGGTGTATAACTAGACTAAATTCAACTAAAGACATCCGGTCTAAAACAGATTTCACAAATGTTATGGTGGTAAATAGGTACAATTTCAGAAAAAACAGGAATATTCACAAAAAAAAGTTAAAAAAAATTAAGGGGTCGGGGTTTTTTTTTTGGCCAACTTGTATTCTCTAAGTGGTCCTCCGAACACGCTCATTTGGTTTGTCGGACCCTCTACCAAACACCCTTTATATACAAGCAGCAAAATAATGTTTTGAATCTTCGACAACAATTCCAAGAAATCCGTTATTCCCTGGCCTGCTGTACCCATGAAACAACAGATTTCCTGGAAACTACCTCAATAAGTGTCACAAACAGTTGTTTGAACTGCAACACTTGGACATTTACTACGTAAACACATACACATTAGTATTATTTATTCTGGGTAATAAGCTGCCAAATTCATCTTGTAAGGTTTGCTCGACAAGCCCCTTCGTTCACACTCGCATTTAAACGTGGTGCTTGGCTCGGTGACTTTTTGTTTGCATAAATTACCATGAAAATAAACAAAGGAGATTGCGAGGCGTTAAACACATTGTTTAACTTACTTTTTGTGCTTATTTAAATGGAATAAAACCTTTAAAATTTACTGCCCCGTCGTGCAGTGGTAGTGTTAGCTACGAGTAGTATACCTACGTTGTAGTAGGTAGGTATTTAAATTCTGCATAGGGGTGTGTGTGGCCACGTTTACGGTATTCAGAGATTCATCCTGAGATACAAGTTTAGTCTTACTTCAGGGAGGTGCGGTTTCTATTAGCTGTATGGCCTGGGATGCACATGAATACCTCTGTAACATATGCTATATAAAACGTATTGTAGTACTATAAGTTTTTTGAGGATATTTGTATTTCCTTACCTACAATGTATTTTTTCTGAAATAAACGTAAACATTATTAGTCAGTACAAAAAAATTAAACTAGTAAACAGTTTTAAAGATACAATTGGCTACCAAATTTGCAATTTTTTTATATACCG
The DNA here is from genome assembly GCA_917880725.1 of Selenia dentaria. Classification (NCBI taxonomy): domain Eukaryota; kingdom Metazoa; phylum Arthropoda; class Insecta; order Lepidoptera; family Geometridae; genus Selenia; species Selenia dentaria. The sequence goes on from OU862893.1 coordinate 28,127,531, forward strand.
TTTGTATTGTTGAATCGTTGATCCGCCAGCGGCTTCTATTCTTAAAATTTCAATAACCTTTTTATTTATGAATTGACATGAAACAAACACTAAACTAATGAAGCTTAACCACAATATATAATAGACAAGTACGATTTGAAAAATTTTTTACCGACTTCCATTCTATTATTTGGGTAAAAATTAGTATTGTCAATATTGGAGTGTAACTCCTCCAAAAACTACTGAACCGAATTAGATAAAATTTACATGGGGCCACACGGGAAGCACCAGCTTTCAAACAAAAAAGAATTTTGAGAACCCATTCACCCTATCGAAAGTTATGAGGTAAAAAACATTTTAAAAAAACAATACAGTCGAATTGAGTACCTCCTCCTTTTTTGGAAGTCGGTAGAAAACCACATCTAAATCGGACCCGTTTCTGAGATTGAGCGTGAACAAACGCACATACAAACAGACAACAATTCTATATTTTTATCATTCTATTTTCGTTTGTAAACGTCATACATTTTTATTATATGTACAGATTTTAGATATAATAAATTGGTTTAGATTATTATATTGGTGACATATTCGTATTATGGTAAGTACTGAACTCATTTAAGCATATAAAAAATTTGACATCTTACTTCTATTGTAAGCAAATAATATACATAATTTGTTTAACCATAGCATTTGCTTTCAACAGATCAAACATAATTTATCGGCTTTATTTATAGGTAATTTGTAGATTTATAACTTCTCAAATGAAATGCCTAACCGAGCATATTTACCCATAGTAACTAGATAATCTCACTCTGTAAATGAAGTGGAACTTTCTGCAAAATGTGATAAACGAATGTTTAAATAAAAAAATATCCAAGGTTTATTTTTGGCGCCCAACGTGGGGCGACACTCGCCATTTTATACGCATTGCGAAATAAACTTTTTGCCTGTGTCTGTTTATTTAATAACGAGAATGTTTAGATTGCCTCATTGAGCTCCGTACCAGGCACGGAAGAAGTCATGCCTGCTGAGGTCATAGTGCAGCTATTTGAATTAATTAACTTCGTGTTGGTTTGGGGAATGTTATTGAAAACGATGTCTTTTTATGGTTGTCGGTAGTCATATTTGTTTGGTTTCGTAACGCTTTTCAATATATTTAATAGGTACGGTATAAGTATGTACTTCGTAGACGAACAGTGCGTAGAATATTCAATTCTTCTCTGTATAACTACCAACTCGACTAAAATAAATATTTAAATTATATGTCATTACTTGTCCTAACCGACTGACTGATTATCAACGCAGAAGCTGGGATTACAAACTTGAAATTATGGTGGTTGATGACTTTAATGTCAATCCACTTAGGAATTCAACAACAACATTTACAAGCCATGGGTGGCATTTAATCAAGGTCTTCAGACCCAATATTAAGCAGAGCCGGTGCTATGGTAACCTGAAGACTGATAAATACTTATATACATATACACATCCAGCTACAGACAAACAGACATGGTCATGCACACAACCTGTCCGGGGATCGAACCCGGGACCAGCGGCTCAGAAGGCAGGGATCTACCAACAAGGGGTGAAGTGAGCGAACCGTTGGCGGGTCAGCTGGGTCCAGTAAAGTATAGCCGATAATTGATGATAAGTGGTTGAATAAACAAATGCAATGCATTCTAAATGTTAATCGAATCAGTTCTGGTGTGTATATAGAGGCAGGGCTGGACAAAATACATGCTTTGCTTTATTTTAAATACAAATTAAAAAATACTGTATCGCCAGTAATTAAAATACGAAATACAAAATACACTCAAGTACGGTATTTGAAATATTAAATACAAATTACAAAATAAGTAAAATAAGAAAAGTGGAGGAAAACAAGATTAATTAATCAGTAAAACCAGAGTTTCCTTTCATGAACACTAGATTTTTAAATGTACTTTCAGACAAACAGCCTCTGGTTGCCTGCTAAAGAAAACAATCTTTCTACAGGTCATTTACAATCGCTAAATAAAGGTTAATTGTATTTTTATGTTAAAATGTATTTCGACGCATCAAGTATTTGAAATACTAATTTCAAAATACCTCGGCGTCAGGTATTTGAAATACGAATTACAAATTACATTTTGAGGAAGTAAGTTATAGGTTAGAATGTGGAGTTCGCCAAGGAGGGGTGACCTCTCCGGACCTTTTTAATGTGTATGTGAATGGCCTGATCGAGGAACTGAGAAGCACCAAGGTCGGCTGTCATTTAGGGAATGTGTGTGTGAACAATCTGAGTTATGCGGACGATATGGTGCTCCTTAGTCCCTCTATGAAGGGATTGGGGAAACTACTTTCGATCTGTGAGCATTATGCAAATGCTCACAGATTGAAATACAACGTATCCAAGACAGAAATGATGGTATTCACATCGGGGAGGGGTCCGGATAGGGTACCTTTAGTATATTTGAATGGCAAAGAAGTGAAAATTGTTAAGCAGTTCAAGTACTTAGGACATCTGTTGACGGGACGATTGCAGGATGATGCTGATATTGAGCGGGAGCGCAGGGCCCTCGCTGTTAGAAGTAACATGCTCGCTCGCAGGTTCGCTAACTGCAGCAAGGACGTAAAGACCACTCTCTTTAAAACGTATTGCCTTAGCATGTATACGTGTCAGCTGTGGATAACGTTCACGCTGAAAGTTATGAATACCATAAGAGTTCAGTATAATGACGCATTCCGGACTCTTATGAGACTACCGCGATACTGCAGTGCATCGAGTATGTTTGCTGAAGCGGGGGTTCCTGATTTTTTTGCCGTTATAAGATCGAAGGTGTCGTCTTTCTGGCATCACTTGAGTCGTTCCAGCAATGGAATTCTGGTGGCTGTCTCGGACAATATTTGTAGTCCCATGTATAAGCGTTGGACCTCTGTCCACATGGATAGGAATAAAAAATGACAAAAGCACTATTCACGTGAAACGCGTACTACAATTTTATTTTTATTTAGGTTCTTTAACTGTAAATTATTTTATTTTATTATTTTTATACACCCCTCTACATGTTAGTTTTAAGTTGAGTGTACGCATATGGGTCCAATGCCTGTAATAAAGGATTTATTATTATTATTATTCCTTTTATTCAAAATAAATAACGGATTTCATCCGGTCCTTTACAAAGGCATAAGTGGGGCTGTAGCCAACACTTAGAGGCCTGTTTGGTATAAAAAATACGAAGTAGTATAAAAAAAACCAGAAACTTTTGGATGGATGGTGACATGGTATATCTATTATAAAAATGGGTAAAATGACAAGGCTATTGAAATGATTTTATTAGTGATAAAAAGATAGTGGGCTATGGAAGAGACTACGGCACCTGCCAAATTCAGTCTCATTTTAAAATGTTTGGGCAGGTGGTGACTTGCCACTAAACGGGCCCCCCATAAAGGCCACCATGAATGGTGACAGAAAGGGCAACATTGGTGTGGCTGGCTTAAGGGTGTCGAGAGGTGTGCTGCGGTTTCACTGAAGCGCTACTACCGGCGTTATGCTCTTTAACACTTCCACCCTTGGAGCTTTTTGTTACTTGCTCTTGCGTCTCCACCCCCAGACGGCCAATTAAGGCAAGCCGGGGGTCAGGGGTCTCATTTAGCCCCAGGGAGAATCAGAGTCCACGGTGTCGCCACTCACCGACGGCTCGCCACAAAGCCGCCCCTGCGGTTTTTTTTTTTTTTTTAAACTTTTGTTTTCTCTCCATATTGAAGGTGAATTACATTACACGGGCCGGGGCCAAGTGTTAAGACATAGTCAAAAATTTTCTTACTATTCTGCAGGTATTAAGAACTACTGCTTTTTGAAGTAACTTAAGTGCTGTGACCAATTAATGATTCCGAAAGTGTATGTGAGAACAGGGATAGCATAAGTGTTGATAGCTTTCACAAGGTTACGCCCATTCAACTGAGATTTAAGTATGGAGTTTATTCTATGTTGAAATTTTCTTTTAGTTTCTGCTTTAGTTTTATTTTGAGGGATTTGATAATTTTGTTGTAATCCTAAATATTTGTAAAAGTTGTTTTGATCTATGGGATCAATAGTTTGGCCCGTGTTAAGGGCGAAGGGCTGTGCCATGATGGAACCTTGTTGGATGGTGAAGGTTTTACATTTATCTATTCCGAACTGCATCTTTATGTCGTTTGAAAAAGTTTGTGTTATGTCTGCAAGGCGGTGTAAGGATTCGATACTATTGCTGTAGAGTTTAATGTCATCCATGTACATAAGGTGTGATAATAATTGGCTGTTATCGTTATGATTAATGCAAAGCCCATCATGGGAGTCGTTTAACAGTTTTGATAAAGGGTTTAATGCGAGGCAGAACCACAGAGGGCTGAGGGCGTCTCCTTGGAAGATGCCTCGCCTAATTTTGATGAAATCGGTTTCAATAGAGTGGTACCCGTTTTTAATCGTAAGTTTAGTTGTCCACTGTTTCATTGCGTTTTCTAAGAAAGATATTAGAATGGGGCTTATCTTATAGTAATGCATGACGTATATAAGCCAACTATGAGGAACAGAATCAAATGCTTTTCGATAGTCAATGTACATAGTTGCTAGGTCTTTCTTGTTTTTTAGAGCATGCTTCATCGCGACTGCATCGATTATTAATTGTTCTTTGCATCCTTGACTATATTTTCTACATCCTTTCTGTTCCTCTGCAAGAATGTTATTGTTTTCTATGTGTTTATTAATAAGGTGTGATATGCAAGAGGTGATTATTTTATAAATGGTTTGCAGACATGTTATAGGTCGGTAATTGGCTGGATTGAGAGTGTTCTGGTCTTTAGGTAACATGTATGTTATTCCTTCTGTTATGTAAGAAGGCATCGTGGCAGGTGATTCTATAAATTCGTTAATGTGTTTGTGTAATAGAGGGTGAGAGGAAGTAAATTTCTTGTACCAGTAATTATGTATGTAGTCTGTGCCGGGAGATTTCCAATTGTGTGTATTGCTGATGACTTTCTTAAACACGTCAACAGGGACGTGTTGGAACTGCATGTCGTTACTGTCGTCGTCCTCTTGTAAGTGAGTTTTAAGCCATTCAGCGTCTGTGTTGTGATGTGTCTCATTGTTCCATATACCTGACCAAAAAGTGTGCATGTCGTCGAGTGATGCTATAGATTTGTTTCTAGTGTTTGACGTGGCTTGTGTGTTAATGTTCCTGTAAAACCTTTTTTCATTTTTATAAAATAGACAGTTTTGTTTTTTTCTTAGAGTGCAGTTAGGTTATCGTTTTAGCCTACTACTAGCGGCATTGAGTCGTTTCTTCAGACTGTCAAGAAACTGTTCATTAGTTAAATTTGGTTCGTCGTACCTTGAGTGTGTCTTGTATTTGGATTTGATATAATTTATGTGGTTTATGAGATTCCTAGTCCTTACCCCTAATATATATTGTGTGAGCCTGCCTATACTTCTTCGAAGACCCTCAATTTTGTACCTAAGTCGCCGTTCCCAACAAGGGGTATTTTCTTTATTTGTTTGTGTAGTATTCAATGTTTCAGTTATTTTAGTTCCGTTACAAATTGCTGCTGTATAGGCTGCGGAATAGATGATAGAGTAGTCAAAAAGTTAGTGCTACGTTCAAAGTGATCGGGAAGAATTTCTGTGTTTAGGATGTTTACTATGTATGAAAGCTTTTTTGAAGTGTTTTGTCGTGGGATGAAGGGCCTCGTGGTTGGACAAGTGTTTTTATGTTTTAATAACGTGTTTTGGAAAACTGTTTTTATTTTGTTGTTTAGTTCGGTTTCAGTGTTGTATGTAGGGCCTATGTTTTGTTCTTAAGAATGTTGCATGTGCTGTGAGTTATCAGTGTCTTGAATACTTATATGTGTTAATGTAGTATTTGAGTGGTTATTGTGGTGCTGCGCAGATTCATTAGGGCTATTAAAGATGTTACTGCTAGTTCCTGTGGACTGTTCCCTTTCAATATCTGTTCTGATTTGTTGTAGTTTTTGGTCCGTTATCAGTTTATTATGCACAATCACTCTTCTTTGATCTGCTATGCGTTGTTCTGACACGTGAGAGATATGTGGAAATTTATTGATTATGCTGGTGTGTAGTTGTTTTCGGTAAGCTGTTTTGTTTTTCTCTAAGTGTGTAATTTTGTAGTACTCTTTCATGATGGTTTCATTAATATCATCAGTCCAAGTCATCCTAACTCGCGTTGTTGGTTTATGTGGTTGCTGTGAAGTGTAAATTTGGCTATTTGGAGTTTCACTTCCACGATTCATGTTCGTTGTTTGTAAAAGTTCTTTTTCGACGTCTTGTTTAATATCATTTAGTGTCTTTGCTGGTAAGAGATTATTTCTAAGGATAGCTCTACGCTGATCACCTATTCTCTGTCTTGATACAATCATGTGTGGGATTTTTTCTGTAAAAAGCCTGTGGAGTTGTTCTAAATAGGCTCGTGTCTTGGTTTCGTTTTCTGTTATCAATAAATAAGTGCGCCATATAAATGTGTTCATATCGTTTGACCACTTTGTTCTCGCACGAATACAGTCAGTGGCGGGTACGTACAGTATTCATGGCATTTGCCTCCTGTACAACGTCCTCTGACTCTGCCAAACTTGATGAATATAAGGAATGAGAACTCGATCGTATTTCTAAGAGATCCGGGGACGATGCAGGAGATTCGAATAAGCTATCTGTGGAAGACGAGGAAGATAGTTCATTTACTCGTTCACTTATTGTCTGTAGTGTGTTTTGTCTTATGGCATCGTCGATTTGTAAAGAAGACTGCCTGTTGGTGACGCTTCCTGATCGTAAATTATATCGTCTATTCCTACTATCTTTTAAACTCGGGTATTCATCAATTTCATTCTCGGAGTCCGTTTGAATTGCTTGAGTCGTCTGATGGTTTAAGATTCCCACCCGGAGATTCTTTACTCCCCTGGCCCCCTGGGGAACTCGCTTACCATCATTGCTGTTCCTCATGGAGCCGCCGGGCACTTGGGGCTGGGTTATTGGCTTCATTATCATACTTTTTTGTGGACATGTTGAAACTTACTACACCTGTCCAGAGCGTGTAAGTGCGCAGTAGAGTTCCTGACTAACTCTGTGGGTGCTGCCGTTGGTATTCTAAGCAACTCATCCGCCACCACCCTAAGCTAATATCCTGCACTGATATTACTGTCCTGACCAAGCCTCAATAAGAAGTTCACTTCTAAGAGCCTTAAATCAGCATATAAATATACTTACCTACTTTCTACTCTCCTGCTCCTATTCTACCCCTTCTAACTTACTGTCTTATGACTACCCCATATAAATATAGGATAGTTGGGTAGCGTAGTAAGGATAGGGCCCTTACTACACCACCCAACTATCCCAACTTAATGCTCTTCTACCCTAGTATCTACCCTACAATACTATCCTAACATACTCCCCCTTATACTACCCTCCCCCTAACAGAGCCACGTTGGCCGCACCAGTAATTTTTCAATTGCGTTGTCCGCCCCTCACGTGATCAGGTAGTCGATCAGGACGTGTGGTTGATTTTGAGGGGCTTATTATTATTATTATTATTTATTTTTATTATTATTATTATTTCATGAACACTAGATTTTTAAATGTATACTGTCAGACAAACAGCCTCTTGTTGCCTGCTAAAGAATACAAACACTAAATACGTATTTGTATTTCTATTTCGTATTTTAATTACAAGTTATTCAAATACTGCCCAACCCTGTATAGACAACATACACACTAGCATTAAAAAAGCCATGATGATATAAATACTGAGATTATGTAATATTCATAATGCGATAATTTGTGACTGTTTATGTTTGTTACTTCCTCACACGAAAACGGCTTAACGGATTTGGATGAATTTTGGTATTAATATAGCTTATACCCAGAACGAATACATACAGTAGTTCGTGAAGGATAACGATATTCTTTTTTATATTTTATAATTGTTCATCAAAGTTACTCTCTCTCACCTGTTGGAAAGCGGAGACGGAATCAAGAAGCAATGGCCACTAATGCAACCGTAAGCTGCGTTAATCGCCACCCTTATGGAGGCTATGGATGACCTGAGAGATGCTTTTTCACGCCCCGCTTGAAAGACACAGGGTCATAGTTTCAAGGAAAAATGTACGCGGGCAGAGCATTCGCTAATCTACTCGTACTTACACGACAGAGGTAGGAACTGCAAAACGTTTTAGTTCGTGGTAAGAAGTTTTAGGATTTTCGCACGCGGATGAAGCACAATCGCACAATCATATCGATGCAGTCGAAGGTGCATGCTAGGTACAAGTAATGTCTATATAGTCATTTGTAAACAAACAACGAGACATAAAGACAAGAAATTTACCTAAGCTCGGATGGCCTATTTAATAATAGAGTATTAGATTTAGCTTTCTACTCAGCAACAAGTTTAATTGGCCACAAATTACCTGTAGGCACTTCACTGCTTCTTCGGCCTTTCTAATTATTAAGCGAGTAATAGATTCTACAATAAACGAACACCCAGCGGTACTGTGGTACTGTAATCCAATTTGAGAATCATAACGAAGGCCTAATTATGAATATTATATACTCGTAGGTACACTGCTATTTTGTGTGTGCATTTCTTGACTGTTTGCATAGGTATATCATACTCATACTCAATGCCTTTTTATATTATTGAGAACAACTATAACACAGGATTTTGTTACCGATTGTGATCAAATTTAAATGGGACTAAAATTATATTCATATATATAATAGAATGCTGGTTCATATTTTGCACAAAAAATTAGCTTAGCTATTCAACGTGGAAATGCAGCCAGCATTCTGGGCACTTTTCCTTCAACAAATGGTTTAATACCTTTTTAAGTGTCTTTTTATCTTTGTAAGTATATACCTTTTATAATATTTGTTTAAATTACTATATATAATATAGTTATAATTGCGTTCGAAATCTCTGAAACTAATATAACTTCAAATAAAAAAAAATTATAATAAATATATTTAAAAATAATCCGAAAATATATGAGCGTAAACTTAGTTCATTTTCCACCTATACCGGTAATTGTTGAAAACGATACACTCGAAGTTGTAAACTTACTGGGACAGACTGTCCAATTCAAAGGTCCAACTTCAACAATGGTTTGGTTTGAGATATCTTTATTTCTCATAAGAAAATATTTCACTTAGATGAGAATAGATTTAACATTATATTATTATTGTGGCAGTCCGATACGAAAACATTTTGTAGTTGAGCGCCGTGGGGTACCGGCTTAGAATAGTACCCCCCTCAACCATTTTACCCACAGAGTAACCAAGAGATTTAAAATGCTTATCGCCGCGCCTCGGGTAATGGGCCTTTGTGTTGAGAGCAGTTTTGTTATGAATACTTATAGCAGCTCAATGAAAACTTGGAAACTTTGAGCTAAGTTTATACTTATAATACCTATTGTATGTTTCAAAACTTGCTAGCTCCCCATTCGTACGTTTATCGCTTTACTTAGTAAGTGTACGTACGTTATACCACTTAAAGGAAGATAAACAAAATTGTGATATTTTATTACTAACTTTAATTTAACTACATAACACTAGCTAACCCACCAGCGGCTTCGCTCGCGCTGGCTTACTGGATACTGTGTGCCAAAGTTAAGTTTTGCTTCAGTACAGCAAGAACATACTATTTGTTTTCATAAACACACTTAATAATTTTTATAATTACTGATTTCATTTGAAAATGGTGGTATCTGGTGAGCTAAAATATAATCAGCTTAAAACCATCAGCAGACCCTAATTTACGAGATAATATGCCAATAAGTTAGGTTATATAATTTAAATCTACGGTCGTTCTTATAGGGATTAATATCCACTTAAATTTTCACTCAACTTTTCCCTGATCATAAGAAAAGTTCAAATCTAGAAGTGTCACCCCAGCAAAGCCGAAACTTCGCCTTTGGCTGTTTTCAACATTCAGCCGTGCGATTCTGTAATGATTCGTCGATCCGCTCGTCAACGAGCTCACCAATGTCAAATACTTTAGAGATATCGCCCTTGAACATAAGGTTGTTTTTCCAACGTTTCTTGTCATCTCGTCATTTTTTTCACGGATGTTGACAAAGATGCAACGATGTTTGCTCATGAGAATCGCACGGCAGATTAGTTTTTTCTTTTCTGCACATCAGAAGACTCACAAAAGTTAAAGTGTCGAAGCATCACTCTACAAAACTCGACGCCTCTGGAATGTCATATTCGTGAGATCCAGTATTTTTTTCCTGATCATCATCACTAACTATGTCTAGATATTTTGGTAACCCAAAAGTTGGCATACTTGACACTTTTGCCCAAGTGGTAGCTCTCCCCAAATACAACTTTTGGAAACACCATCATATTGTACAGGTACGATGAAAGGCTGCATAAATGTATTAAAACTAATCACAAACGAAAACTACTTATTTGTCATAAGTAAGTAAATGAGTTATTTATTTTCTCTTACACTAACCCCCAGTTTCTAGAACATTGGTCAAAGCCACTAGTTGACCAACTAAATACTAAACGCTCATTGGTCAATGGTATTCAATGACGCGATATGTGACCAATCAGCGGTCAGTATTCCATCTGTTAGCTGATCAAACTTTGACACATACGTTCCAGAAACTAGAGGTAAGTACCACTTATAAAATTAAGCATTTGCAACAGCAGGTACAATGGCTTCATAAATCCCGATTCCTCTCAGAAACACATCGGCTTTCAAGCTCTCATTATGTTCGTGAAGCCCTGGTACTGTTTGGGACATGGGCGAGAATCCGATGGCGGGGATGCCCAGCTCTCGCGTGTAGCGGCTGTCGGTGCCCCCCGGGAAGGTACGCCGTGTCAGGGTTATGTTCCTGGAACAATATTTGCATGAATGGGTTTATTGTCTTTATTTCATACTAGCGATAAAAGATAAAAAATGGAGCGAGCCTTAGCTCCACCGCTATTTTTTTTTATTTAAGTACCTGTAGTAGTGTGTAGTAACTTTTTTACGGATATATTTATAGTATAACAAAGAAGTAAGTATGGTACACGCAGAGAGAGAATGAGATATACCCAAGTTCAAACTCTATTTTGAACACCTCTCTATGTTACGGGAATTTCATCAAACATACCTAAGCACACTCCCGATTAATTCATCTTGAAAACGAAATCGGTTCATCCGTTCGGGAGCGACGATACCACACACACGCACACACACACACACACACCCACGTCAAACTTATAACACCTAGTCGTCGTTGCCGTCGGTTACAACTTGATGGTAAAAATTATCAAAAGTCAGTATGAAGAAACTCACAGTTTATCAGCTGCGTCCTTGAAGGCGAGCCAGTAGGGGTTGGTCCCGTCCAACTTGGTCGGCTCTACGTAGGGGTCGTGCTGGGTGAACTCGTAGGTCACGTTGGCACCGGCCTCGCGGCAGAGCTGTTGCAGCTGCAATAACACTCATAGTCACTGTCGGGCTGATAGTAACACTATCACGGAAGCTCAAATACCTCATATACCACTATAGTGCCAGTGTATTTAGTCATAACAAAACTTTTTTACCAAAAAATGGAACCGACTTCAACACCAAAAAATGTGAAAGAACTTGTTGAAGTCGGTACCATGATAGTTCAACAGTATATTACAATATGCATGGTACCGACTTTAGCTTCTTCTTATTTCACACTTTTTATTGTTGAAGTCGGTTCCAGTTTTTGGTAAAAAAAAATTACAATGTTTTTAGTGACCCTTGCTACTCGTACTTACGGGATCGATTGTCATTCAGCGTCAATGATGATATCATTAAGGTAGGCGTATCACTTTTCAGTTATTGGATTATAATATATAACTTAAAAACTGCTTGACCGCGTTTGATGAAATTTATATGGGACCACCTGGGAAGTATACTCTACCAAACAAAAGAAGAATTATCTAAATCAGACTACTCTGTAAAAAGCTATGCGTGATCATACCTACACAAACAATATACGCGTCGGCTTGAGAACCTCCTGCGTTTTTTTTGGAAGTCGGTTGAAAAATAAGTCACCGTTTGCTTTATTGGTAGTGACTCAAGCCTTCAAGACGCTGGGTCCCAGGTTAGAATATTTATGTGATGTGAGATGTTTGTTCACGGGTCTTGGATGTTAAAAGTAGGAAAACAGAATAATGAAAATGAGGGTTGCTTACTTACCTATACTTTTATATTATATTTTATAATAAGCTGCTATTTCCACATTACAATTCGATAAGTAGGTCGGTACTTCAATTTTGTTTGTGTGTTAAATGTTTGTTTGTTTTAGATCAAAAACGACTTAATTATTTACTAGTAGTTCAGCAAACAGTAGACCTCGCAAGCAAACTCGTATAATCAGCAATTTTTTATTTTTTTTATTTTTCTTCACATCTATTAGGTATCTCGGAAACCACTTGACCAATTATGCTGCTCAAAGATGTTGCTCTTTATAGTCTGTTAACTAAAGTGTACCAAATTTTATCAAAATCGGTCGGTAAATAGCGCCACACCAAACTTCCCCCCTTTTTAAGTAAAGTACCCCCTACTCAAAAATATATAGTATATACATGCATGTTCTACTATTTAAATATATTATTATAATTAAAATAATGCGTGATGCAAAAGTTTCGTTAAGATTGGTTGAAAATGTGACCTGTACAGGAGGACCAATATACAACCTAACAAACATTCGGACAGATGAAAGTCAATTTGGCCAGTTAAAGCAGAGACGCTTCGCTCATTCGGTCAATTAATAATTGATAATTAGCCGACGTTATCGTTCCAGCATGACCGTCCTCAGGGAGTTAACGCTGCAGTCCGCATTGTTTGCCTTGATCTTGTATTATTAATCGATGATGTTAAATAAATAAATCTACATCTACACTAATATTGTAAAAAAGAAAAATTTGTATTTTGTGTTTGTAATGAATAAACTCAAAAACTACTGAGCCGATTTCAAAAAATATTTTACCGTTGGAAAGCTACATTCACCATAAGTAACATAGGCTAAGTAAGTATATAAGATTAATCATCATCATCATCATCATCATCCATCTCCGCGTGGATGAAACCCCGGAGCGCAGCTAGCTAATAATATACAAACTTGTTGAAAAATATTACCATAGCTTCGAAATCTGCAGGCTTGAAAGTGACCGCAAGACGCACGTCGAAGCTAGCCGTCAGTTTTTCCGGGACCACGTTGTCTTGGATGCCACCCTGCAATATTCAAAGCTGTCAATTTTAATGAAATTAAAAAAAATTTGGATTATCCAACTCTGCTTATGACATATTTGAATCGTATCTTAAGAACGATAGCAAATTGTTGAACTCGGTGATCACAAGAGCAAACCTCAAAGAATTACTTGAGGTGTTCCCCAAGGATCAATCCTTGGTCCTTTGCTTTTCTTAGTTTATATTATCAGCATACATGAGATTGGTGTAAAGGGAGACATCACATTGTATACTGATGACACCAGTATATTTTATTCAGGTCACTCGATAGAATCTCTAATAAAAGAAGCTCAAGAAGATTTGGATCACTTATATGGCTTCAGTCAAATCTATTAAGCATAAACACATCTAAAACCAACTACCTTTATTATATTTCAAGCTAAAAATAAAAATCTTGGCATATACAATAATTTAACTATAAATGGTGAGAAAATACAAGAAAATACATAAAGGAAAATATCTAGGGCTAACGCTTGACAGTCAGCTGACATGGAAACCACACATCGAAAACATCAGAACCAAGCTAGTATCACTCACAGGCGCGCTTCGTGGCGTAGCTAAATGCCTTCCGAAACCTGTCAAGTACACCATTTATAATTCTATGGTCAAATCTCATTCAGACTATTTGGTAGAGGTATGGGAAACAGCAGCTAAAACCAATTTACAAACATTACAAATAGCACAAAATAAATTAATTAAAACTCTTTTTCACTTCGACTATTCAGCACCGTTCGAAAAAATATATAAATAAACTAAACTAATGAATCTAACACAAACTTATAAATACAGTACTTGTATTTTAATAAGAAAATTATTGACTAAAGATATTCATTCCCAAATTACATTTACAAAAAAAATACAGATCCAAAAACGTATCACTAGACAAGCAAACAATATTATGTTAAGACCACCTCGGACCAACTATGGAAAAATAAATATAATGTATGAAGGCGCAAAACTATGTAATAAATTACCAAAAGACATCAAAGCAGTAAACTGTTTACGTACTTTTAAAAAACTATTAAAGAGCCATAAGGATAAAGAATTTTTTTCATCCGTTGATAATTTATATTGTAAGTGAATGTAAGCATTCGACACTGTAAGTACTAGTCGTTACTGTAAGCTCTCGCTAGATTTGTCACTATGTCATAGGCCTTAGCGAACCAGTTTCATGCTGCCTTTGGACTTGACACTGGGGAATCCCGCTCCGCGATTGCTTCAGAATTGTGACAAATCTCGAGGGTAGATAATAATAAATGTAGTTTTTGTTGTTGTATAAATATTACTTAGTTTTAAGCTCAAAGTAACAATTAATAGTACATGTTACAGTTAAATAAATATAACCCTATGATACCTCCTTACTAAGCACTAGCTTCTTTTTAGAAATTGGTATACGTAAATACGTATACCTATTTCTAAAAAGAAGCTACTGCATGAATCATAAAAACTTCTATGAATTTTTTTAGTAACAACTTCATGGTTGGTTTTTTTTTATAGACATTATTTTGACAGTTGGGAAAGAAAACGCACGAGGTCGGGAAAGGTAAAAAAAATCACGAGTATGTAATAGCCCACATCCCGAACGCTATACGTCCCTGTAATACGCCACTTTTTGAGCAACTGTATTAAACATTTATTTTTAGTTAGTGTGCCGTACGAGTATACACCTAATTCACCTTCAGGGAGTCCGAATTACGAAAACGAATTCCAAAACTGAATTCGGAAACCATACGTTTACGCGGCCAGCCTTCACATGACAAAAACAAAGCAATATCTAAAAACAAATGACCGAATTTGAAATTAAATAACACGGCTTTCGAATCAAATTTATTTGAATTTCGAATTGCGCGTTTATCCACAGATAATTAGATCTGAAAGTCTAATGAAGACCTATAACTAAACCTAATGTCTATAGATTGTACGTGGTATCTACTTTTTGGTTGTAACTAGATACTAAAACTACATTTCTATCACAAAAGGTACAAGGTAGACATACCATAGTTTGTAATGGTTACTGCACTATGCAGACATTTTATAGATGATATAGAGTGAAACTTACCGAAAGCATGGTGAGGTTACAAGTAGTGACGTCACCGATCGTAAGGGCGGGGTTGTCAGCGAGTGCATTCTCCGCCGCCTGCCGTATATCCATGAACTTGTCAATGATATACCGCAACTTAAAAACGAAAATGGATATTACATAAAACTGACAGGAAAGTAAAAAGGTTTTATCCTACAAAAAGTTTGTCAGAAGTGGGATTCGAACCCACGCCCACAGAAGTGGACTGCGACCTGAACGCAGCGCCTTAGACCGCTCGGCCATCCTGACTTATTAAAAAAGTGCCAAATGAAACGTTCACTTCACAGCCACTGTTTTTCACATGCATAGTTAAATTACTACTAATCTGTGATTTTACTCTGCAAATGCAAGGTCAAAGATCAGTGCCAAGATGACGTCAGAAAGGACATGCACATTATAACATAACAATAGATATATTATAGTACTTATTATGGTGGCGGCTTCATTCATGATTTATAGATTCTATAAGCAGGTACTGCTTCTTCGGGATTTAAGGAATCTCTTGGACTAATGAGACTCTGATCTCGGTTAATACTCACAGAACTTTGTACTCACGACTCACCAAATTGTCATTTGTATGTAATGCGTTAATTCAGATTAAAGCTGCCTTGATTTTACGTTTTCTGGATAGCACAGATTAAAAGCAACGAACTGCTTTTTACGATAATACAATTTAAGGAATATTCTTCTCTCTGCAGAGAGCTTGGAGCTGTTCTCTCCATCAGTACCACCATCGGAATCCCTTGTTTTTTCACTTTATTTATTTATTATTAATAATAATAATACTTTTATTCGTTCAACAGTAATATGCTTAGACATATTTTGGAGATAAGCAAGAATATATAATATATATAGTGTTTACCCTTGACTTTTCTCTGTTAATCAAATATTTTCTTTAATTTTCATATAAAACAAATCCGCTGGGTATATCCAAGATGAGGTTTAATACGAAAATACATAAAAACTGGTTAAAATCGAAAGCGATTGAAAATTTATCATCCATGAATATTTATTAATAGCGTCTGCCCACGACTTCGTTCGCGGAGTAGGCTCGGCCTTTGGCCTCGTCATCACCATTCATCGTCATTCTTGCTGCTTCTTCTCGGCGGTGGTTCTTTTCCGAAGACAGCGGTAGAATCATTTAAAAATTTTGACGTTCATAAGAGTGTCTATGATGCCTAAACTGAATAAATAATTTTAAAATTTTTGAATTTGAATTTGTATTTTGACCACTCATCTTTTCTTGGTTATTCTTTCATAAGAACCTTCTCCTGACAATAATTAACACAACAAAAAAAAGAATCAGAAAGATTGTTCCACTCGTTCTCAAGTTGCGTGACCAGGAGAAATAGGGGTTCATTTTTATATATTAGAAGATATTGATCTTCAAGGGTGTAATCTAACGATTTTCCTATATTGAAGATATTGTAGCGACTTGCGTTACGTGCATGGTCATACCGAACATGATCCCTGTTCCAGCAGTGGGAATGTAATGGACCGATTATCCTTATGAATAAATTATTTCATGCTAACATTATCTTCTTTACTTATCTCGTATTCGCAAACGTAATGTTTATAGGGACATAAACTCTTTCTGCGAGCGAGGATCTGTGCAAAGCGCCCATTCTGTGGTGAGAGTTTACTGAGTGCAAATGTACGGTTAAACATGTTGTGAAATAAACTTGAGCTGAGATACTTTATCAGTATTTTAAAGTTAACAGAAGTTTGTTTCTAATCTAGTTTTTATCATTTTTAACCGACTTCGAAAAAGGAGTCGGTGTATGTTCGTGTGTATGTATTTTTTTTATGTGTATATGTTAATCGATCCCCCATTTGTATACCGATTCTTATATTTTTTTTTGTTTTGTAGAATATACTTCTGAGGTAGTGCCATTTAACTTTCATCAATTTCGATCAAGCAGTTTTTGAGTTACACTCCAAAAACTGAAAATTGCTACGATTAACTATCTTGATATATCATCATTGATGGCGAATGGGAAATCGATCCCAGATAAGCAGTAAGGGTCCCTAAAAATGGTGAAAATATTTTTTTACCAAAAAATGGACCCAACATCAATACCAAAAAGTGTGAAATAACTTGTCAAATTTTTGTTATTAAAAATGGAACCGACATCAATACCAAAATGTGTGAAATAACTTGTCGAATTTTTGTAATTACTTAATTAAGTGACTAGACGGGCATGTGTCTAATGGTAAGCATAGATAGATAGATAGATAGGTCGAAGTAGATAGAAAAATCTCCATTGCACAAAATTACATTGTAAGTACATAGGTACTGTAATTAGCTTTTTTCCAGCTAACCTTTGTCTACACTAATATTATAAAGGTGAAATTTGTTTGTTTGTTTGAATTAAATAGGCTCCGAAACTACTGAACCGATTTGAAAAAATCTTTCACCATTAGAATCCTACATTATACCTGAGGGCCTTAGGCTATAGGATATTTTCAAAAATTTAGGGATACAATTTAGAGGGAAAATTTCGATAATGTTACCCAAGGTGTGAAAATAATACCAAATAAATACACTGCGAAAACTATTTACAAAAATAAGTTATAAATTTAATTGACATTAACGAGTATAGATACATCCTATGGTAGGTAGGTTTACGTATATAGCGTAGTGGTGATGGATGACGCTGATGATGATGAAAAGTATCCTGTGCCCTTTCCCGGGATATTTAGATCTACATCCTTGCCAAATTTGATTACGAGCCGTTCAGCCGTTTAGTCGTGATAAGGTCAAGCCGGGTCCAGACGCGTGTAACGCGTAATGTAAGATAACGCGGAATTTAGCATCAACAGTGTGGACGTCACACGAACGCAACGCGAATCTAGTAACACACTCGGTTTCCACCCAGTTGCTACGAACATGCCAAATAGGAATGTGCTGATAGCAGGTGCTGCTTTTATTTGTATGTATTTATTAAGTTAAGCCCGCAAGAAACGTTTGGTGCGTAAACTATCATGTTGTTCTTGCATTCTTCTACGAGATGTAGAAGAATTCTAAATGAAGAGCGATATCAATCCAAGCATCGTTTTTCTGATTATTTTTAAGGTAATCTAGGTTTTAGGATCCCAAATAACGGGGTTTTCCTTAATACAAACTGATAAGTTCAAGCGATTGTTCGTCACTTCACATCATGAACGTACATACGAACACGTCGTCACGAACGCCGACCAAACGAGCACTGCGAGCCATGTAAAACCATTGATCAAAATTACACAAAATTATCGTATCCACTAGGACTATGACTAAAATACATTAAAGATCACAAGAAACATGACAATAAAAATGTTGCAAATGCTTTAAAGTTTAAATATTGTAAACTTCTGCTTTTTTAATAAAAATATATATTTTTTAAATTAAATTTGCCAACACTCCGGTCGGATATAGTCTGATTTATCTATGCACATAGATACGTCAGACTATATACAAGATGTTTATGCACTCCGAGCCACCACATTGAACGACGGACGATATCGATATCGATCACTGATTAGCAGTCATTTCGAACCGATGAAAGGCTATTATGATGGAAATGATCGTACAATCTGCGTACGATAGTAATGTACCATCGTACATCGTACGTATTGATGAAATTACCGTATATGTACGATAATCATCGTACGGTTCCGAACGCTGCTGCGAGCGCCTTTGTATTCGCGCCAAAAACCGACAGCCGGTGGATCAAGGCGAGCGCCAGCGCGAGCGTTACATGTAATGCTCATAGTGTCGTCGAAGTGTGGAATTCGTGTTACATTACACGGTAGATTACATTACGCGCTACACGCGTCTGGGCCGGGCTTAACAAATAGACAGAGAGGCAGATTGGCCTAGTTACGAATCTTTTTACACTTAATATTAAGTAGTATTGAGTGTGGTTTTCGTAGGCGACTAATACTCAGCAGTAAGTTTATAACAGTAAGTCAGTACTAAAGTATCATTGAGCTCGCTTTGTATAGTAATTTGTTTAATGTTCGCCGAACAGACAGTTCGCACTAGCGACCATACTAAATACGAGAACCTCTTTATTAACCGCAGTTAGCTATTTGGCATATCGCCAGCGCGTACTAAATGTCACACAGTTGCCCATTGCCTTCGTTATATAACAATACTAGTTGCAGCCGTAGTTTTATACGCACAGAGAAGTAGTACGTATAACACACATTTTTTCTCGCTGGCTGTTTATATATTTTTAAAACCAAAGAAGTCTCTTTACTCTCTTTAGAACACCAGCTGCCAGTGAAATAGCGTCAAAACCGGTCCAGGGTTTTCTGAGAACAAACAGACAGACAGAAAGACAAACATTTTAAAAATTTAGTTTTTGTCATAAGACCAGTAGATCTGGAAGAAATCGCTTTAAGCGATAAGACCGCCTTTTATACTACTATGCTCTTGCTATTTTATGTGTTCTTTTTTATATTTCATTTTTTCCGTAGTGAAACACATGTACAAATAAAGAGTTTTCTATCTATCTATCTATACTGTAATATTTGGAAATATTCATGGATCACGCATTTTCGTTCGCTGCCCAATGTAACCTGTTTTTGATATAACTTCTTGTGTTTTCGTATTAAACCTCATCTTGGAATTGTTCAGCGGATGTGTTAGATTTAAAAATGATAGACAAGATTGGGTTAAGAGAAAAGTCTACGATATAACGAAAAAACGAGGATTCTGGTAGTGGAGCTGATACGGGACACAGTTCCAAGTAAAAAATAGATGAGCACCAAAAAAAAAAAATTCTGGTGGTAACATTTTTGAAGGATCTCTAGCTTGATATTGGAGTGAAATTCCTGTGAGGCTGGGGTTCTAATAGAAGTTATAATTCTTAATCCCCAATGTTGAAACAATAAGCTATTGGCGAAAATATATATGCAGTTGTGAATAAGAGGTGCGGCGTCAGTAATATAAGGCGCTTTGCAGACGACGGGGCGAGCCAATTTTGCCGCGAACGGTAGCGCAAAGGGAATCCTATACTACCAACGCACACGGAGGGTAAATAGACCTCGCTGCGCCGCACCACCGCCAGTGCCCCCCGGACACTGGCGGTCTTAATTGCATCGCGGTCAAAAAGACCACCCCGCCCCGTCGTCTGCATAGAGCCTATGAGGAATAATCTGTTAAAAATCGCCGCAAATGATCCGTCAAACATTCGGAGATCACTTAAAATATTATTTCTTTCTCGTTGTAGTAAGAAACTCCGCATCCACCGCCTTCTCATTCGCTTACGTTTCTCTCCCAAATAAGTATGTAAGCAGCTCTAACCGCCTAAACACATATTTATATTTTAACGGAGCTTAATCGCGTTAAAAATCGTATTTATTGACCTCAACGTTTCGATCAAGTTACATCGATCGTGGTCACGACACGAGCGGACTGAAGAGGAGGGTGTCATCGTCGCGCAGTATGGAGATATTTTCAAAATACGCCCAATAGTTGTTATAAAAAGTAATTGTCAGACATTATATTCAGTCCGCTCGTGACCACGATCAATGTAACTTGATCATAACTTCCAGGTAAATAAATACAATTTTAACGCGATTAAGCCCCGTTAATATAATATTAAATATGTGTTCACTTCGCGAAAGTTTAAAAATTACTGAGTATAATTATAAGTCGAGTAATTTTAATTTAGTTAGATAAAACTTTATTATTACCTTCTTGATTACTCATGTTTATGTGATACCTAAAAACGTTATTAAAAGGAATACATAAAAGTAATTCAATTACTGTCCGCAAAAATAAAAGTACACATATATAGGTATGTAGGTGGCTAACAGGAGATTAAATTTGTTTTGCGGGAACAGAAACGCGTCAGTGTGCCAGTCGGTGCTGTGGGACCTGTTGTCACTCGTTTAATTTTATGTACTTACAAATTCAAGTAATTCAATTGATCTCATTAAAAACTCCAACTCTAAATGTTTCAACTTTCAACGTTAAATTGTTTTACGGCGACTGATCAAATGGTATTTAGTATTTTGATCTACCCATATATTTATGGATCATGGATTGTCCACAGGATAAAATTAACGGAAAAATAATCTATGAGTAAACACAGCTATACAAACTGATAAATCTTTACATTGCTATTTTCACTCTCTAAAATGGCAATGTTTGGTATCGGCAGGTGATAGTGCTAAATCAATATCAAAAATTATGAAGGCTTGCGACATCAGTACGAAATTATTTGAAAACTCTTCTTTCAGTAAGATAATGCTGTTAAGCTGTTCAATAGATGTCGCTCCACCCCCATACGACGGTTAAATCAAATAAAGAGTTCAAATTCGATGCTTGGACGGAGAGCCTAGGTAGTAGATAGATGGTAGATAGTGGTCATGGTGTCTGACACAGATTGCCGGAAAACGCAGATTCGAACCCCGTCCGAGAATGTGTATTTTTCTCTCTAAAATTGCAATTCAGTCTCGCTAAGTAAGCGTTAGTGCTTTAAAAGTCATATATCAAAATGATGATCTTTGCTAAAAGATACTAATGAATTATTAACTCTTGAGCTGGTGAACATTGATAAATGAAATTTATGTTTCCATCGTAGTATAGACCATAAAGCTATGAGGACTAGCAGGCCAGGGGGCCAATTCCACTAATGAAATTGTAAACGAACCGTAGCTGAACTGTGATGTTAATACTCTTTTTTCTTCTGCTATTGAAAAACAGTCCAGCTGCAGTCACATTTCTATTGACGCCAGCGATCGATCAAATCTTATATTCTGAACTCGATAGACCATAAACGCGACGCTAACTCATATATATGCAGCGTTTAATGTATATATATTATTATTATTAAAACAAATTCACGGATTTAATCCGGCCCTTTACATAGGCATAAGTGGGGCTGTAGCCAACACTTAGAGGCCTGTTTGGTATAGCAAATACAAAGGAGTATAAAAAACAGAAAAAATGTTGGATGAAGGGTAACATGGTACTTATAACTATTACAAATATGGGTAAAATGGCCAGGCTATTGATATGAACTTATTAGTGAAAGGAAGATAGTGGGTTATGGAAGAGGCTACGGCACCTGTTATTATTATTTACTATTATATTATTATTATTTATACTTATTTATTATTATTTACCAGCACCTTGTTATGATTATTATTATTATACATTATATAATATAGTAGAGTTTAAGATCATGATACGTTATAATTTGTCTATAGAAATAGTAGAATAGCTTTTTGTGTAATGATCGAACGCCAACCCGAGTTGCACTACAGTTGCAGCGGGATAGACTGTTCAATGTTGTGAAATAGTAGAATTGCCCTCCTGGATTCATTTATCTAAACTCCTCTCTATGTACTCGAAGGTTATAGGAAAACTTGCTGCGGTCACTAATTGGATGGGCGAGACTGAAACCTAAAAACTTCGATAGCAGAATAGTCGGCCGAGCACGAAAATCTGCTTAAGTGTAACGTTATCGTATCGTTGACCTGTTCATTACAAACTATGAGTTATCTGTGCTACTGTTGTACTAGATAATGACAGTTTGTAATAAATACGTTAACAATGCGATTACGTTCCTCGTGCTCGGCCCACAGGCTACAGTCTATGTCTCGTCACTTAAGGTATAAATAATACAAACCTTTTTTCCACAATTGTCTGGAAGTAGAAGCGATCCATGCCCAGATTTTCCGGGACATGTGACTCTCACATCTGTAAATTACAAGGAGACATATTTAAGTACCGCTAAGGAAATATAGGTAAAGCAGGCAGAAAGTGTTTCAAATCAAATTAAACTCAAATCAAAAGTACTTTATTGCATTGTCATAGGATATTATACACAAATTACAAAACTATATAATGTTAAGTCAAGATGGCCGCTGTGATATAACATAAGCAGATGTGAACAATTTACAATTTTGTCTTCAACTATAACAGTAATTTATCACTAATTTAAAGCACACGTTATTATTATGCATAGTATTGAAAAAAAAATTGTAAATGTCTAAATCAAGTAGTACCAAAAAATAATTAATTATTTTATCTTATAATTTTTTGAAAATCTGTGTTATGTTTACGTTTACCTTATAATACCTTATCGGGAAACTCTCCTCAATCAATCTGTGTACTATCTATGGACCCAGCAGTACTCAAATTATTATAAAATCAAGTATATCCGCATGCACTTATAGGTAAGTAGATAGAAAAACCTAAACAAAGTTTGTGTATTAGCTGCCAGTATTGCATTCGTTTATAATACAACTTAACTGAAGCCGTAGCACAAACAATTAGCGAAACAAAATTAATTTTACCATAAAATGGAACCGACTTCAACACCTAAAAGTGTGAAATAACTTTTCGAAATCGGTACTGTACAATATATATAAATGGCCTGCCTGCCTGATAGTGGTGGTGTACTACCAGGGAAATAAAACTGCACCGATTCTCTCAACTTGCTATATTAAATATATGCTTATGGCTCTATTAAATTTCAATCAAATTAACCGCCGTCTATAATTACATAATATCCGTACGTGAATGAAACGCTTGCGCGATGCAGCTTTTGGGGCTCATTTACAAGCGCCATCTATCGTAACTGTTCGGAATTAACTAGATGGTCACCAAACTACACTTGACTTAATTCTATGCTTATATTAATTAGACAGGTACCATGATAGTTCAAAAGTAGGTAGGTACCTATTATCACAATATTGTGCGCATGGTATCGACTTTGACAAGCGTAACTCAAAAACTGCTTGACCGAATTTGTTGAAATTTAAATGTGACCACCTCGGAAGTATAATCTACCAAACACAAAAAGAATTTTGAGAATCGGTTCACAAATGGGGGAGAAATCGGCTAACATACGCATTAAAAAAAATACATACGAACGATACATAACCTCCTCCTTTTTTGAAGTCGGTTAATAAGTATTCGTATCACTAACGTCAACGCGTCACGATTCTATGAATTATCTGTGTCACAGTTGCCCTAGATACATGCCAGTTTGTACTGTTTCACGTGAACGGCACGTTACGTTACTCTTACGCAGATATTCGTGTAATGCCAACTGAAAACTGCATCAGATATGATACTTGAAATTCCTAATTTTTTACTTTTATGTCACGAAATCTGCAATCTTGCAGACACCTAAACTGATCTCAGGCAAAATGGCTAAAAATAAGTATCATGACGCAAAACGCGGTTTCAAAGGAAAATGTACATAATAACATCTAATAGCTTCCAGAGCTACGGAGGGTATACGATACAGACAAGCCACATATACAATTTTATATCTTTTTTTATGTTATTAGAAGACGGTACAAGAACGAGGCCCTCACGGGGCATGGACATTATGGACAACCTTTGCCCTTTGCGTCACAAGTGACGAACTGATTAATTGCTTCAGTAACTATTCACTTCAAACTAGAACGGTATTGCGAACATTACTGCTTCGCGTTAGAAACAGGTAGGTATAGTGGCAGTCTTTCCCCGAACGGCATTCACAAAGAATTCTACTGCTACAACTATAATTATAATTTGGCTCATTTTCGTCGCAGTTAAAACAAGATCATAATCAGCCCATTTTGTTCTCACTGCTGGGACCCGAGCCTTCCTCTCGGAGAGAAAAGTTGGGCCATAATACACCACGCGGGCCCAGTGCGGATTGGTGAATAGGTTAGTGGCCAACCAGTGTTAAACTTTTCTGGCCGGCCCAAGGGCTTCGACATAGTCTGACGACTGTTGTCCTAAGACAAACAACGGGGATCCGAAGCCCGGCCCGAAGGATGCCCTCCTCAGTTGAATAATGCCACTAGCACACACCCATCCAAGTCCTGACCGCAGCAAGCGTTCTTAACTTGGATCGCCAAGTCAAGCTCCGCTACGAGCGCTTCACGGTGGTGAAACAAGATATAAGAGTAAAAATAATTTCTTACGATAAATTGTCCTCTCGCAGTTGAATATGAGGAAGTCGTCATTGGGGCTGGCGATGCCTTCGTCAAGCGCGAAGCCGACGTTGAGGTCCCGGAAGCCTTGGGTCTTGACGAACTCGCCCATGCCGGTTCTACCGCCTATCTCCTCATCTGTTAACATGTTAACCCTTCATATACCGTGATAATTAAAACAAAAGATTTATGAATGAACTGAACGAAAATGTACGTCAATGGTACTCAAAGGATTAATGCGGTTTTTAGGAATTAAATAAGAGTGGCAATTCGTTTACCTGATGTTTAGAACTACTTACTGAAGCTTTACAGAACTTTAACGTCTGTAGTTTGGCAGTTCCTACCTCTGTCGTGTAACTGTGCCTAGTACACAGTAATGCTTGCGCACTAGCTTCGCGGCAGAATATCTGCCACTGCGGTGGTATCGACCAACTAGGTAGGCCTTTTGTGCGCAAGAGGCCTCTTGCGCACAAAATGCCTACCTAGTTGGCCGGGTTTTGCTCGCCTTACGATTCACATCCCGACAGCAACAGACGGAATATTTTACTCCGTTCCCTCATGATGAAAACGATATAGCGAAGTTTCGCTATTTTCATAAAAAGGTGTTACCAACAGCTGTTTTATAAAAAAACGTTAGGTTTTGATTGCAGCATTACTACAATGCTCATATATAATGATATCACTTAAACAGAGTCGGTCTGGGTTGTTCCTCAGATCCCCATTAACGTATCAAATAGCTTTTAATGGGGATTTGCGGCTAAATATAAATCCACAATTTCCCATTGATTTAACATAAAATCCACATCGGATTATAAATAAAACAATAAAAAATACAAATAGCATATATAATGTTGAAGTATGTATATGTAATAATAGTTTGCCAGTTATTAAACTGCTAAGCAGTAGTGTACTAACATTACTGTGTTCCGGTTCGAAGGGTAATGTTTACAGTGGAGTTATAGGGTAAGAAGTTTAACATGTGTCTCCGGGTGACGGGTCACAGAGTAATGCCATGCAGTTTTTAGAACTGTTGTTGTTTAATACTTTGAATGTCACTGAAGTGGTATGTGCAAGCGTGACGCTTAATATCAAGCGAGCGACTTGTTTGTCTCGTCACCGAGTTACATAAATAAACCTGAATAAGTCTGATGAAATATTTACATTCGCCTAACAATATTGTAGGAATATTGGCATATTGTTATCTCAGAAGGGCAAAGCGCACTTCCAGAGTAACATAGGTATATTATATGACCCCGAAAAGCAAAACCTATTACATTTTGATTATCCGTACAGGAACAGGTACATAAAATCCTGGCCTCATCCGACCAAGGATATACTTGGAGACTAATTACAGATTCCCTATTATAAGTTTTTATAATTGACCGAGTGAACAAAGCGAATGAAGTCTATTGCAACGGCTCACCGAATTTACTTTCATCCGGATGTTGGTCCGGATATTGGTACTCGTGTACGGGTCGTATTTTCAAGAGATGACTAAAATTGGTGAGTAAATATATTATATAGTTAAATAGTACAGCACTAACAAATCTTGGTGCAGTTTGGTATGACTTAACGATTCCGTATTTTTTTCGTGATGCCCGTTTTTTTACATGGGTTTATATGAGTGAAACAGCCATAATGATATTTAGTCATAATTAGTTCCGAGACATTATCATAGATGGCGCTTTAGAAAGAAAATGTTAGTACTCGCAAGGTCTAACTGTTCACAGAACTACCAACTATGTAGTACTAGCATTAGGTCACTAATTTTGAAATTTTGTGAGTAGAAAGGTTATACATGAGTTAACATTAATAACGGGATTTTTGTGTGACAGTACATGGTAGGGGCGTTGTGCGCATAAAACACAACAGAAAGAGGGTAGATCGTTTTTCCTCTTAGTGCCGCTCACCCTCACTTCAGTTTATAGCCCGGTCAAAATAGACATTTAAAATTACAAAAAATCCCACAGAGCTGAATTTTGGTAGAGACCTTGGGTTTGGGTACACAGTAAAAATAATGAACCAAAAAACTCCGTATATCCCATATGTGCTTAAAATTATGTCTTTTTGATATTGCACAAAAACGGTATGTTTTATCAAAAATATAGCCCAGTGTAAACATGTAGATTATAAAATTATCTATAAAAATGGTCAGCATATTTTTTCCCTAAGAATCAATGATATGATGATGATTCCTAAGACATCGCCGTTCTCAAAGTTCTGAAAGTTAGATTCTACAGTGCAATGTCAGCAATGTCATGAATGAGGCTACTTAGGTCTACCATGAGTTTACTACATTGTCACTAATCGATGCTCGCTATCGACAGCCGCGAAAAAAATTATGAAAAATATGAACAGTGCCACCTTGCGGTCAATTGTGGAACTTAAATTGACGAGTACGCCAATCACAAGCTTACGAGTAATAGGTAGGCGAGATCGAGTATCGACAATAGATGACATTTTTGTTGCCAACTCATGGTAGAGCTACTGTTATTATCTTTTGCGTCGCCGTTATATATCTGTCGTATATATTGATTAGTATTAATTAATCTCAGTTCAATAGATTTCAATTATATTTACTTCTCTGGTTCATAATTAGTATGCATTGGCACACTATTGAAACAATGGAGGACAGTCATAATAGCCGATTCCAATACAAATATATTGCTTTGACTCCGATCGAGGGCTGATTGGAATTAGAAATGAACGCAATTCAATTGTAACAAAGACTGTCTCTATACCAATTTTCATGGGAAGAAATATTAACTCGAGTGAAGATTGTTTGTTTGTTACTAAGGAACTATGTTATTAGCTGACTTTCGGAGGAGGGCGTTGACATCTGCGACACAGTTAATACCTCTGCAGGTGTCATCGAATCCTATATGTTTGTAACTAAATCGTGTTATGGTTCCAAATAAATAAAATTATTATTATTGTAATTATTGATTATATCTACTCGTACATACTTACTAGGCATATTATATATAAAGTTTACTAGCGGCTGCTTCTAAGTTTCAACGACCTTTATGTCGTTCTGGGAAGTATTATAAATATTAAAAAAACAAGATGAATGAAATCAGTAAAGCCATTCTCAAGTTATAGCGTGACCAGGAGAAATAGGGGTTCATTTTTGTAAATATAGATTATATAGATATTCGGTACATTGTATATCAGATTTATCTTTGTTATTTAATGTCTTGTAACAACAATACGTACTTTGAAAGTTTTTTTCTATCTGATATATCCGAGTAAGATTCACACTATTATATATTTTTATGGTATTACTTTTTTAAAGAACTTACGCCTGCTTAGCGATATCAAACATTGCCATTTTTTGATTGATAAATTCACATCCTCGGACGGGGTTCGAACCCGCGTCTTCCGACAATCCGTGTCAGATGCCATGACCATCTAGGCCACCAAGGCTCGAGGTCCGAGCATTGAATTTTTACTGTTTCACGGGGACGGAGCGTAAGTGTCTATTGAACAGCTTTGCCAGCACTATCCAACCGAAAGAAGAATTTTTAGAAATACTTAATCTATCGTATTGACGTCACAACCCTTTAATTGTTTAAATTTGTAATTTTAAAAAAAAATATTGGGACTTTTATAAATAAAAAATAGAATCATCAGTCTGTGCGTTTGAGCGCACGCTAATCTCAGAAACGGCTTATCCGATTCGGATGCGGTTTTCACTAATATATTGTGATAAGCCGCCCTTAAGATTCAGGACCTTACATATAAACCCTGTTTAACTTTGATGTTAAACGGTGTTTATATAATATAAAATGACGTTATTTAATGTTGCGCACAACAAAATTTTCTGCGCCGTACTAAATGACATTATTTAACTTTAAGGCGCTGTCAGCTCAGCGCTTGTCGACGTTCAATTTCCTTTACTTGAAATCAAGGAAGCGCAACTCGTAAAACATACAAAATTCATAATAAAATAAGGTGTAATCTTATTTAAAAGTAATAATCCATCAAGGTATGTGATTAAAAATTGCTATTTTATGATATGTGACATGACAAATACAATAGTGAATAAAGAGAAAAACTGTTTTAAAGGTGAAATTAAGTGGTAGGTTTGAATTTTTTTTAATGTACTCTGGTATGTTAAAATATATTTTTAATTCCGTCAATGTGTATGTCAAAGCCTTAGAAATGTCATACTTATAATTTTTTTGTAGTTATAATCAAATCGCTGCTTGAGATAAACTGCTTAAAACCCCTAATTTTTATTGACATCATAATATGACAGCACCTTAAGCAGCTTTTATAATGTAAAACTGTCAGTGTTTGTTTCATGTCAAATAAATAATAAAGTTGTTGAAATTTTAAGAATAACTCTCTCGCCACTACACCAAGACCAAGCAAGCGAAGCCGCTGGCTGGTCAACTAGTCGTTAATAAAATTGAATATGAAAGTGTATACGGTACGGTCGTACTTATTACAAAAAATTTAGATTGACAACATTTTGTTGTCTGTTTGTTCCGGCGAATTTCCAAAGCGGCTAGACCGATTTTGATGTGACTTTCACTGGACAACTGACGTTTTAAGGAGCTTAGGCTAATTTTATTTAACATAGGTGCTCTATCCCACAAGTATTCAAAGTTGATAACTACATAGGAAATGCGGTGCTCAGTGTCGTGTCGTTAAAGCGACCAAAGACCAACAGTATATAAAATGTAACACGCTGAAGATGTTGAACAACTATCCGTTAACGCAGCGGCAGCCTCTGCGTATGCTTTTTAATGCGCTACAGGTAAATAGACACATTAAAGTTGGGTATGGTAATCACACAATGTGCGAGCCGAACGAGCGAAGCGAGCGTACCGCGGCAGTTGCCGGCAAAATGCCAGAATTAGGCTAAACCTAGTTCTAACCGAAGATATGTATAAAGTAGATCAAGTGTTAACCATTTGTCATCGGTAGCACTTAGCTCCGATCTGCTACAACTAGGTCTTTTAGCCGTCACATAAATATTAATGTATACCTATGTAACTCCGCAAAAATTGGGTCTCTGTGAAAAGGCATACATGACATAACATATAGAGTACCATCACAAGTGCAACATTAAAAATAAATACCGATAAAATACCGACTTCCACTCTATTCAGTTATTGCAGTGTAACTCAAAAACTACTGAACTGAGTTCGATGAAATTTAAATGGAACCACACGGGCAGCGCCAGCTTCAAACAAAAAACAATTTTGAGAATCGGTTTTCCCAGTCGAAAGTATGAGGTAACAAACATAAAACAAAACAGTCTAATTGAGTACCACCTCCTTTATGGATGTCGGTAGAATATTTCAATAAAATGTTTGGTAAAGATGTAATGATCTGAAATGGCGATCGAGAATTCTGAATTTAAGTAACTAAGGACTAAGAATAATAATAATAAGTAAGCCTAATTTTGGTTAGTTTTCAGTTTAAACGTTATTCTAATGTGGCATGTGAGTGGATGTAGTGACAACCCTAGTCTCTGACTGAAAATAAATGTTATATTATTATTAAATATCTATATTTGTCATGGCCTTATAATTGTTGTTCTAGTACGATCTGGGGGCCCAAGTTTCACTATTGAACCGCGTTATCACAACTCAATTGCGGGAAAATTGACGTTTTTGACAGTTCTCGTAGTCCGCTCGCTATTTAGGTTCGATCGCGGGCCAGTTACTTGCTTACGATAGTTTTTGATTACAATTGGTATGCTGTAAGCTAACAGACTTGGCCCCGGGACTGCATCATACTCGTAGCCTCTTCGAAGCTTCATCCAAAGACCCAATTAAAAAGTTTACGCTTATATGCCTCGTATTTAAGCTCGTATCTCTACAATAAGATCAGTAAAGATGAAAAAATTTACTCACTGAGCTATGAGGAATGCAAAGCTACCATAAAAACCTGGCTAAATAAATTTGATTACAACGAAACTGAAAATCTGCTCCTAATACTAAGATGAATGTGTTAATATAATATATATATAACTCACACACACACACACACACACACACACACACACACACATCACACGGGGAAACCTAGTTATCAATTTTTTCAAGATTTAACTTAATTTACTCTGTGAATTAACATAATTTATCATCATCATCATCTCAGCCGTAGGACGTCCACTGCTGAACATAGGTCTCCCCCATGATTTTCCAAAAGGACCGGTTGGAAGCGGCCTGCATCCAACGTTGTCCTGCGACCTTCATCAGGTCGTCTGTCCACCGTGTCGGTGGATGACCTACGCTGCGCTTGCCGGTCCGTGGTCTCCAATTCAGAACCTTTCGGCCCCATCGGCCATCTGTTCTGCGTGCTATGTGCCCTGCCCACTGCCACTTCAACTGGCTAATCTTCTGAGCTATGTCGGTGACTTTCGTTCTTCTACGGATCTCCTCATTTCTTATTCGATCACGTAAAGAAACCCCGAGCATAGCCCTCTCCATAGCTCGTTGTGCGACTTTGAGCTTTTCTATGAGGCCCATAGTAAGAGACCACGTTTCAGTGCCATAAGTCATCACTGGTAACACACATTGGTCGAAGACTCTTGTCTTGATAATTTATCAGCTTACGGATTACTATGATAAAAATATTTAGGTAGGTAATTCTACCTAAATGTGTGATTGTGTACCTACCTACTTTAGCTTGACTGAATAATAGACAACATGTTAAATTTTACATGAATAAATATTATCTTATCTAATATCCGTCATTATTACAAAAGCATTTTTATGAAGATGAATAAATGTCGGCTATCATGTCCGTATACATATTGTTACTAATTATGACCAATTAAAACATTGAAAAGAAAAGTGCAAATTACATTAAAAATTCCAATAACCTTACACAAACTGATTTTAATCAAAGCAGAAGGCGTAGAACTATACAATTATGGGATAGCTTCGCCTAAAATAACATTTGACTTTAAAGACTACCTACAAAAAAGTAAGGTTGGGTCCGTAGTAGGAGCAAAATTATAATGAACGCGCTTGATGAGGAGCTCTTTCTTTTTGTGAGTAATACCACAGAATATTAGGGCACGTAAAACATTGTCCTTCCAAGTAGGCTATATAACTATTATTATACCCCTGCCTAAGCTCTTCTCTCGCAATAATCATTTTGTTTTGCTCCAGTTGTTCCTTTATACTCACGTAATGACCGCTAGGTAGACCCAATAACATCAGGTTTGCACCAAAAAACATTATAGATGTGTACACAATAGTAATTTTTAAGCTTTCGCGATTTGAACACATGTTTTAAATGTTTATCGGGACTTATCACGTATTATTTAATATAGCTCGTAACCACGGCCATTGTAACATGGTCGAAACGTCGAGCGAAAGGTACATATATTTTTACCTATATTAAATAATACGTGATAAGTCCCGATAAACATTTAAGGCGAAATGAGTTCCAAATTTCATGATTCGACTTCGCGATAACTTAGTTTTTCGACGCTTAAACCTAATAACCGAAGTTCGAAAAAAACGTAGTGTAAATTGAATATACTTCCTTTAGAAGTATGGGAGCCAATACACGATTGAGCAAACTTGGCTCGATAGAAAAAAATCGGCAACATTCCCTAAATTTTGCAATTTTTCTTACGTGTTTCGTGGGAAAAAGCATTTTTATTCAATTATGGGCAAATATATTTCAATGAATGTATCATATTCGAATTCCCAATGAAATTTACTAGTGAACTATGGACTCATTTATCATTAAAATTTAATCATTTGATTTTACGAAATAAATATAAAAAGTTTTAGCACGTATTCAATTGAATCTTCGCATTACTTCGTCCATTCTGGTAAGCAATTCTCAACCTTATCAATGCATCGAAAATTTTTCAAAATTAGGATTGGACCGTGCCTTAAAACATGTGTACACAATGTCTTGAAATTTGTTTGACTTGATTAAGCTCACGAGCTATTTGTTGAGGTTTGCGTTCCCACTGCAGAAAACTGTAGATTTTTGCTTAGTTTCTGAATCTCGCAACATGTAATCATCAACACGTTGTGTGACTCTATAAATTGACATAAAAAGAGTGTTTACAACATGTTTTCATGTGAATGCTTAGGCAGTGCACACACGGTTATAATGACATATAAGACATTTTTTATTTTCGTTTCTTTTTTATAAAACATATTAAAGACATAACTACACGGCGTCTCACATTAATTGCCTTAATGTATAAACGTTAAATTTAAATAGTGTCGTTTAGTACGGCGCAGAAAAAATTGTTGTGTGTACTATAACACGTAATTTTGTTTTTTTATTGTAATCTATCTACTATGTGAATATAATCACTGGCCGCAAACATAATAAAATCAAGCTACTTTTACCTTTATGCAACAATTATAAGTTAGTAAATTAATAGGATTCTGTACCAAGGGGACAAAGCAGTGTCTTACGTCTCGGGCGGCATATAGGGCCATGTGGGAGTTTGTGGAGCCCTGAGTGAAGCGAGGATTTGAAGCCGCCTAAGACGAAGACAGGCCTTATCCCAGACGTGAATAGGTACTCTACTTTTCATACTTACTGCGGGACAGTAAAACCCAGGGCTAACTAAATAAATGCTTAATTTAGTTTAAAGTATGGTAAATAAAAAGTTAATATTGATATTGGACACATTTGTCCAGTTATGAAAGGATAAAGTTTTTTTTTTTTTTTTACTACATCCACACAAAGGTCTTCAGGTCCCAAACTAGGCAGAGCCTGTACTATGGTAACCTGATGACTGATATACATACTTATATATACATATACACACCCAGACACAGATCAAACAGACATGTTTATGCACACAAATGTTTGACCTTTCCGGGGATCGAACCCGGGACCAGCGGCTCAGAAGGCAGGGGTGCTACCAACTGCGCCAACCGGCCTGTCCCGTAATATTTTTATAGTAATATTTTTGATTCAACGTGTAAATTCTGAAATACTAAATAAAGAAAGAAGAACTGTTAAAAT
The DNA here is from genome assembly GCA_917880725.1 of Selenia dentaria. NCBI lineage: Eukaryota > Metazoa > Arthropoda > Insecta > Lepidoptera > Geometridae > Selenia > Selenia dentaria. Next base: position 28,161,731 of record OU862893.1, read on the forward strand.
AACACCAAACACCGTCTTTTGTTTCACATTTATTTGCAAGCCTTTTCTTTTCTTTTTTGTGTGCCTGTGGTGGCCAGTTCGATTTTAGAATAAACTCTCATTACAATTCCTGTAACTATGCTAAGAATTTTCATACGTTCCAAATTCAAATCACGTTACATCCCCTGCAATGGGATTTCCATATAACTTTAAGTCCCTTGGGATATTATGCCTTGCGTTAAGCCGAGATTACGTGATATGTAATTGGGACATTGTCGAGCATCAGGTGCTATGAAAATTAATTAATTAAACTTAGTTACTAGTAAGACGGTTTTATTATTATGTTGTATGCTTTTATAACTATGATATACTATATATAATGTACTAGAATCGGAGGTCTTATCGCTAATGCAATCTTTTACAAACATATATTACTACCTAAACAAGGCTTTATAATCTGTGCTTACAAAAAACTAGACGGTGGTGTTCAACTGATAGATATCTACATATTGTTGTAATGCCGGTTTTTTTCTACTTACCTCACAATCGAGATGTAAAGCAGAGTAGTTAGCTCGGGTGTAAGCATCAATTGCACCCTCGAACTATAGGCGCCCTCGCTGCGCAAGCAAATATCTCGGGCTGCAATTGGTGCCTTACAGCCCTTGGCTACTAATCTACTATTACATGATATTAAGGTTGAAACTATGGTATGGGTCAAGCAATCACCTACTGACAAGTTGTTTCTGGTTCGGAAATGAGCACACTTAGCTACCACTTACAAGTAAGTAGTACCTGGATGTCCGAGCTTAGCTCGTAAGTACACAATTGACTTTCTTGGTCTAACCTCAAACCAAACACTCATTGGCTTAGTGTTGCTAACAACGCCATCTATTGTAGCTTTAGTGTTGTAGCAGTTTTTCATTGCCTGAAAACACGGATAAAACGATGTTTTCTAAAAATTATCTAAAAATTTCATGAAAATCGTTTTATGTGTTAGATTAATTATGTTAGATTATATATATATATATACATACATGGGCGTATAAAAGAGTGGGGTTTAGGGGGTCCGAACCCCCCCCCCCCCCCTTAGCATACGACATCAATAAAATCGCGGAATATTGATGACGGATAATATAACCTGTGCCATATAATAAGAGTACGCGTCGCGACAATTCAGTACCTATCATAGCATAGCTACATTGCTTTGGCTATGTATAATAAACCTCATAATTTAGCTATTTAATATCCGTAAAGCATTTTTATACCATTTTAGGAGTTTGCCACGGATTCCATAATCTACCAACTTAGAAACAAGTCTTCTGATAAACACTCGATCAAATGCTTTTTCATAATCTAGAATCTAGGTATATAACATCGTTCGTCGCAATTTTGTCCACACACACAGTAAATTGGCCTCTTATGATCGCCCTGAATTGAAGCCATGTTGTCATAAATTATTAGGTACTCTTTCCTTGGTCGGACACGAGCGATCTTGTCTTGTCGGCAATATTTTGCTTGCTTTGCTTATACTTTGCATGGCTTATGGGGCGAGAGTTACGGGAGTTTAGACAAGAGATATATTGATTTATGTAATACTTACGTGCAATGCTAATGTCATTAGACAAGCCGAACGCTTAGGCTGATCGTGCCCCTCTATCGCTTGGTTCGAGCTCTCGCTTGCACGCTCGGCCTAGGCGGAACGTGATAATGAGACATACTTTTCTGTACGTGCAGCCGGCGTTCATCGATTTATAACACGTTATCACGTCAAAAAAGCTTATTGCTGGCTCATAACTGCACTACATCTCTGTAATAGAATAGCAGCTATTCTATCTATGGCAGAGTCATCTTTAAAACTTTTGGTGAGAGCTTATTGTACTAGTTCCGCTGAAAAAGTTCATAATCTATACAATCATCAATTCTCGGGGATTTTGATTGGTGGGACTGGTACATGTGCTGGCTCTCTTACTCTGTTCTTACTGTCAGCAAAGTAAGTGAATCGGAGCCGCGCGCTTTAGTACTTTGCTGTCGGGCAAAAATTTCGGCAACTTTTAATGATTGTAAACTATTTAATTGGACATACTTATCATCATTTAATGAAGGAGGCACTGATACTTTAGATAAAAGTTGCTGCCTCATCTATATACTTATATGAAAATGAACCCCTATTTCTCCTGGTCACGTCTACGGCTTATCCGATTTCATTAGTTTTTTTTCAATGTTTTCTAATACTTCACTTTATTACATTAAAAAAATAATTAGAAAAAATTGGAGGTTACTATAAGGAGGAGGAACTATAAAAAATGTATGCCCGCTACATATACAGACATTTTTTTAAATTGTATTTTAATGGACTTATAGGTAACTATTGTTTGTATGCAGTTGAACTAGCATGTACTCATTTCATGTAACGAGTATGATTTGAGCGTTTAAATTTTTAGTTTTTACCTGCGGACTAAATTTGATAGCTATAGCTACGTCACTGTATATATATGTATATGCAAGAATTGTTCGTTTAAAGGTATAACATTAGATATAAGAAGTTTCATACTCACCTGGTACGAAAGTCAAGTGGACCGTCCTCTTCAGCCTAATGCCTTTGGCCTTCAGTCTCCTTATGGCTTCGATATACTGGATGGCAACAGACTTCATGTCCTGAATACCGCGTCCGTAGATAATACCGTCTTCTAGGTGCGCGTCGAAAGGGGGGTTGGTCCAACTTTTCTACGGTACAAATTGTTTGGGTAAATATTATTGTTTTAAGCTCATTAATATTACAAATGTGAAAGTTTGAATGTGTAGATGTTTGTTACTCAATAAATAAAAATGGCCGAACAGACTTGGATGAAATTTTAAGTCGAGATGGGTTGTAACCTGGATTCACTCAAAGGCTACTTTTTATTCCAACGGGTTCTTGAGAGATTGCGATAACCTAATTCCACGCAGACGCAGTCGCGCGCATAAACTAGTAAGTTAAGTTAGTGCTGCAGTTTAATGGCTGAACGGAATTGTATTAAATTTGAAGTGAGCATTGCATAGACTCAAGAATAGAAACAAAAGCAACCGCAGTTTCAACCACGTGGTAATGGATGATGATGATGATGATGAAAAGTAACCTATATCCTTCCCCGTGATATATAATTTATCTCATGGTCAAATTACATTACGATCCGTAGGCTTACCATGAGTTAACATCATTGACTCGCAATCGATGCTCGCTATCGACTGCCGCTAAAAATGTATGGAAAAAAGAACAGTGCCACCTCGCGACCAATTGTAGAACTAAAATTGACAGCGAGTACGCCAATCACAAGCTTTATAGGTAGGCGAGATCGAGTATCGACTATAGTATAGAGGACATTCATGTAGCCAACTCATGGTAAAGCCACTGTCCTGTTGATTAGGCGGCACAGCTGTGACAGCGTAACAAACAGCGTACCATAAAAAAAATTAATAAAACTGTTCATCAATAGCAGCAGTGCAGTTATTTAGCCCTCAGGCCTGGCCAAGTGGTCTTTCCTACTTATGCATCTAAGATAGTTCGGAGCAGGCTTAAAAAGTCTAAAGTATTAGATTGTGAAAACCTGGCGCGACGCCAATTAAGACCATAAGTCACGACGCTGCAAGACTACCCAGGCTTTATTTTCACCACCAAAGCGATGTGAAAACTTCTTTAAGCTCTTTTGGATGAACAAAAATCATGGAACTCGCGTCATCGTCACCGCAACCGAACGCTTTGTCATAGATAATGTAGTTTTGAAGTGAACACTTCTTTATGCGTGCGGTTTCCATGGCTACCCATTGTTGTTGATTGTCAGTCCCCAAAGACAGGCTTGCGTGATTTTTTTTATTCCATAACTAATCATAATTAATAAAACACACAACTCAAATAATTCTATGTTCTAGATTTGTTAAGTTCTCAATGAACTGCTTATTTGTCTCGAAAGGACTTTTCCACATGTTCGAAGCGTGAATAAGATTTATTATTGCTTGCGAAAATTTACTACCTTATATAGTTTTTAAAGAAAATGTTGTAAATTAATAGTATCAAAAGGTAGTATTAATAAATACCTTACAACAATAAGGGTTCCAATTTGGGTAAAACAATGTATCGGTAAAATGATAATACGACCCTTACTCAACATATGTTCTCATTTTACTAGTATTTATGCTTATGAGTGCATCTGTTATTTATTAGGAATATGAAATTGAAAATGTTTAATACTGACTTAGTCAGAAGATAGCTAGGACTATTTTTAAATTAGGTATTCTATTGTTTTAAGCGTTTACGATTATTTTCGACTACAAGCTTCGTTGTAGCAACAAGGCTGCATAAACAGCACCCAATATAATACGTGTGTGTTGCTAAACCTCGACAGACATGGATTTTCATACAACTTTTGCCGGCCGCTGCTCGCTTGTATCTGGCCAGTGCAGCAACTTTGATTTATCTCGAAGAATGTTGCCAAAATATTGCTAAAATTTCCAAGTACGTATGTTTGAGAAAATATACTTTACCTCAAAAACAGGTACGACGTCCATATGAGAGTTGAGCATGATGCTGGGAAGGGTCGGTTCCAGACCTTCCCACGTCATCACCAGCACCGGTTTCTTGGGGACCGGCTCAAACACCTGCACTGGGAGACCCAAGCCCTTGCCCTGTTCTTTCAGATAGTTGATAGATTCATCTATAAATGTATATAAATCAAAGAATTAATAATGCATCCTATTAATATTATAAACGCGAAAGTTTGTCAGTATGCGGGTTTATGGATGTGTGGATCTTTGTTACTCTTTCACGCTCAAACGACGGGGCCCATTTCGATGAAGTTTGGTATGGAGGAAGATGAGGCGCTGGATTAACACATAGGACACTTTTAATTATTATCATCATGATCATCAAAAAGCGTAATATTCTTGGGCATAGCCATCGAAACGTTTTAGTTCGATGGGCACAGCATACACAAAATAACAAGATCTCGGCCTACGTTAATGTTGACAGTTCTGGTCAAAGTTTGTGTCAGCTTCTAAGACCTTACAATTGTTATGTCTTTGCTTCTGATAGCTTAGTCAAAAGCACGCTATCATATTGACAGCTCGATACACGAGACGTGCTCGCCTACCGTCAAGGGTGATGAAATGTAATGACAGTTTTTTCCATGGTGATTAATTTTATATTTGTGTATGTAATTACTGTATTTTATTATTAGTGCGTATACTGAGTGATTTACTAAGTACTTAAATTTACTCATATAAACATGTACATTGCATATTTTATGACATTTGGTATAAAGATAGATATGGCCTCGAAGTACTAATCCTGCGTAGACGACGTCGTGGGCACCAGCTAGTTATATATAAATCCCCATGCATTTGGACAATCAGTGAATTAAAAAATAACTTGACAAACTATTTATGATCGATAGCAATGAAACATCGTTATAAGATTTGGCCCCGCTAGTTGGGCCGAATTTTTTACCTCGATTAAACCAACGAAAGTATGGTATTCTGGAATCGTATATGTTTGAATCCCATAGCTTAATTTTCAATGCAAAAATCGAAGTAAACAAGGTAAATTTGAATGCGTTAACCATGCAAAGCCATCACAAATAAGTACTATGCCAGTATTGTTTGTTAGTAACAACAACGTCGATCTGTGTCTATTTGTTGAAATGATAGTCATTTTACAATTGTTATAAATGAGTTTTCATAAGTTTCTACTGCCATAGTTCGTGTTATAAATCTGATAACGAATTATTTATAAAAATATGAAACTGACTTCCACTTCTGTAGCATGATACCATCTAGTTAACCAGATCTAACTTTGATCAAATTTAAATGGACCACTCTATGATTATAACAAAAAGTAATTAAAACCAGAATACAACCGGCAAAGAAATCGCGAAGCATACACATAAAAATGTTACAGTCAAACGTTTTATAATTAAAAGCTACGAGTATCTTAGTATCTAATTGTAAAGTACTTCAAAGTCACTGTTAGGACTATGTGTAAGTATATACCTAATATCGTCACCGTGGAAATCTCGTATGGTAAGACATCACAATCTTGGGCTAATTAATGTGTAAATATTTATGTTAAAAAATAACAATCAATATATTAATTATTATATATAATTCTGCACCTGTAGTCGTGTTAAACGTTTTACCATTGTATTATATGTTTTCTTTGTATTTCTGTACTTTGAGTGTTGTTGTGTACAAAATTGTACGAGTGAAACTGTGGTCCTGTGAATAAGATTTGATTTATATACATATCCTGATTGTACATAGGTAGTTACAGTACATGGTTATTGCAGGCTTTAATTGCATTAAGTAGGTAATATGCGGCGGAGCACGAAAGCACTTGACAAAATGAATCCTCGTTGCGCAATGCGATGTTTCCACTAACCGCATTTAATTTAGTGATAGGTAAATAAACATTGTAGTAGAGTTTTCACCGCTTCTATTGACTTTAATCTCTCAAAATGAGCACACGAGTTTCTTATAAACCTTTCGGGAATGTGACAATTTTCTTGCTGACTGTACATATTTTTCAAAATCTGTAAATGCAGTTCAGAATACCTTAAAAAAATTATGGATAGTCTCCTAAAAACTATAACGGTTAAGGTACCTGCCCTTAAGCCCATCACACACGATGAAGATACTATAAAATATATACTATCTTAGAGCAGATTCGGACATATCGCTCACCATATAATTCAATGAGCGACCACACACGGTGAATATACTATACTATTTTACCTTAGAGTAGTTATTAAGATGCCACCGATATTTGAACGGCATGTTAACATACGCTAAGACTACTGCAGATAATGAAGACATCTTAAGATAGTGTACGATACTGATCTTAAGATCAAATACAGGTTGTTGACAAAACCGTTGCAGTAAATGGACGTCTGGTCTTCAGTTACCGAACAAATTTATACTTTCACAATAAAAACTAATAAAGCTTCACATTATCTTATGTACCTATTTTGTTTCGAACCTGTTTGTGTGAATGTTGAAAAAACTAACATATTTAAAGTAGAGTTAGATACATAGATAACACTTTATTGAGACACCACATTAATCACTTAATATTAAAAAGTATACAATTCTTAAACCTAGGTTTAACAATGGGCGGTCTTATCGCTCAGAGCGGTCTCTTCCAGACAACGCATACGTACAAGTACGTAATATAAAAAATAGTTACCGTAATTTACATTAGGATGCACGCTGCGTATCCTCAGGTAATTCCTCAAGTTGATGATCGCAGGGTCGCTGCTGAGATCACTCGACATTTTCAGTCGACACTATAACGTCTCGATATATAGAGCGGTTGTAGAATAGGGACGTTCGCGGGGGTGTTGTTAGTTGGAATGAATTTTGACGCGAGCCAGTAAGGTACTTTATACTGTTTAATTCATATCGTGTTCTGACCGCAGTGTGGTATATTCCTTTACATATTTACGTGGGAATAGGCACTGGACCTGATACGCAAAATCGAGGATGTTGGGCTAAATTGAGTTTGTAATATAAATTTAGGTACTTACACAGATATATATGTGTACAATAGATAACGCAAATTGCGTGTACTTCCCGTGTCCGAACCCCGACCGAGCGTCGAGGTTGGCTGCCGCTACTTACAGTCCGCGCAGTGTCTGTCAGTGTCTGCCGGACGGCCGCGAAAACTAAAAAACTCGTAGAGTGATAATCAAATGCAATAGCCCAAAAATTTCGAGCCCCCAAAGGCAAGGACATAATATTTTCTATCACAGGTAAGTTATTTTAAAATTATATTTTGCGTAAATTAGATAATTTATTGATTCAGGCGTTACTTTGCGGAAATCCATTATGAAAAAACGATATGAAAAAATATTTAGTGACACTTCCGCTGAAAAAACAATGATTTTAGCTTATTTGGGGGTGTGTCTGTCGGTCTAGCGCTCGACGAGTCAACATCTCTTGAGGATGCCTCGTGTAGAGGCGAAACCCGGGTCGAATCGTTTTTGTTTTTTTTGGGTTTTCTTGTGTGTTTTATTTTGTATTCTTCCTATTAGCAGTTTGTGCGGGAGGGAGGGTGGTGCACACACCCAAATAAGCTAAAATCATTGTTTTTTTCAGCGGAAGTGTCACTAAATATTTTTTCATATCGTTTTTGATGCGTAAATTAATTTCATTAAAAAGTCGGCACGCTTGGTTTCAATACAAATCGTGATACTTGCGTTGTATATTGTATACAGGTTGTCCCACGGCTATGCCACATGTAGGGAAAGCACCTAAAATATTGTAGATAGGATATTTAGCTGAAAGGAGATTTTATTTTATTTTTTAAACTTAGTAATACTGCATTCAAAGATTTTATAAACATTATTTGCTTCGTCTGGGAATCGAACCCACTCAAGTATGAAAACAAAACACCCTGTATTTTATGATGCCAATCGGAAGAGGAAACTTGCGTACTTAGGTGTAACATACCTTATCGTATCGCTGACGTATACAGTACAAACTATGAGTTATCTGTGCCACAGTTGTACTAGATAAGTGATAGTTTGTACTGTATACGTCAACGATACTATTAGGTGCATCAAACTTACGCAAATGTTCGTGCTAGGCACGCAGGACCGTTATGGACAAGCGTGACGCTTAACATCAGGCGAGCGATAAATATAAATATTATCAACCAAAGCCCAAATGAAAAGCATTACATTTTAATTTGTTATTAAATAGGAGCAAGTTTTAAAAAATAAGGCACCTCATAATTTTTAATAGATTTGAACATGATAATTGTAGATTATGCACCGAGGGAGTAACGCAGTATCTTACGTAACGGGCGGTATATTTATCCATGAGTGTAACGGGGACTCGTCAGTTATCCCCTAAGCGTAGCGAGGGAGTTATGTAGAGTCCTGAGTGGAGCGAGGGGCTCAAGCCAACCTAGACGACAGGCTTTATCTTCGAGGTGCATACTCTTCTTTTCATATCTACTGCGAGACAATAAAAACACAGAGCCAGTTATTTAGTTAATAGTAAAATAAATTAATACCTAGTTTTATGTTAAAATTGAACACAATTGTCCCGTTATAAAGGGACAGAATAATATTCTTGGAAGGAACATTTTATGTAAAACAATGTTTTAGACTTTCGCGGTTTATTATAATTTATACTCACATGATGAAGACTACGATTTAGTTGCTTTTTGAGCTCCCGATATTTCGATAAATTACATGCACCCCGTTCAAAATAGGGTTGTTGACTTTTTTATTTTTATTTTACGTTAAATTAATCAAGACACCGAAATACACACCTAGCATATATTAAAATTTTTTTAAGAACTCTAAATTTAAAAACGATGATTTTATTGAAAAAGTTATTTAGTTTTTATAATAGGTGCTAAAACATTATTCAATGGCAGCCTATACTTTGTATGACGTCACTAAGGCAAAAACAAACAGTGTTGTGATTATAATTCGTTTTGCTTGCTTGTAGGTTACTTGCTTGAACATGCAGATGGCGGAAAAAAAACCAACAATGACTATTATAATTTATTTTCTTTTGTGTTTATTCTCAAGTTTAATGACGTGTAATTGTGATGGATTATTAACCGTTGAAGTTCACAATGGAGCACGAGTGCCAGTAAAGTGTATAAATCATAAAACATTATTTTTGTTTTTTTTTTCATCAATCGTGTTTTCCATCCACGTGACTTATACAAAACAGTAGTTAAATAACTGATTTATTGCTTAGACTTTAACCATTTGAAAAAAGTTAATAACTCTGCCGTTACAAAAATACTACATTTTAGCCGCAGCAATAATGTTAATACAATGCATATAAATATGTTTTTAATTCATTAAGTTATTTGCTCAAACAACTATTAAGTTAACATTTCATTGTAATTTATTTTTGACCGTGTCAACTACCCTGTTGTAACATTTTATGGAAGTTGTTAAAACAAAATCAAAATCAAATAATTTAATTTGTACAGGCCTACCGGGGCACTTACAAATTGTCATATTACATTTCTTATTTCTTAAATCTACAACCGGATCGGATCGCGACCACAACTGAAAAAATCCGGGAAGAAACTGAGCTGGCTCGTCTTTTTACATTTTTTTTATCGCTACTTACTTAATTTAATTAACAAATGTTCATTTATAATAGCTCCAGTGTTTTGCCTTATAAAAGAGACCATAATAATGGTATCAGTAGGGTAAGACCAGGCTGTAGCCGGTCATTGACAACACTTTGACATGGTAATACACGAGTAGGTAGATCCTGGAGTGATCAGTCCCAAGCTGTTTTATCCTCCAAGTAATCCGAAATTTTGTAATAAGGTTATTACAAAATTACAAAACTCTCAAAATTTTATTTAACAGTTCATATAATGTCCACAATGTTTATATTCCACTGGTACACTGATCACAGGTTAGCAAGAGACCCCTTAGTTTTCTGCAACTAGCCATCGAGTCGGTTTTTGAAGCTGTTCACTGATGTTGCACTGACCACCTCTTTGGGCAACCTATTCCAGCCATGAACTACTCTGTTGCTGAAGATGTGATGCCCCATATTAGTATTGGCAGGATCTCGCTGGATTCTCTGGTTATGCTATGCTTGCGATTGCAAAATTTTTATAAATGCTCAGGTTTATTTAACTGCTCCTCAGTTAGGTCCAAATAGCATAACACAGCACAGCATAATTTATTATAGGAAGTAAGAGAGATTATATATGTATAGTATAGTTTGTATGTAGGTATTATATGTATGTATTTTTAGCTATATTGAATTTTGCTATATATGTCCACTTGTTTTATACCACACCTTTATAAATGTATGTCTATTTCTTTCCATGCCTGGTTGTCTGGAAGAGATCGCTCTGAGCGATAAGATCTTAAAATAAGTTGCCTGAAATTGTTATGCTGAGGGGGGAGGGGTAGAGTAGCCCCCCACCTTTCTCTTAGAGAGAAAAATCGCTTTAATAGAGGTGGAGGAGAAGTGGGTTCTGACAGAGTTAAGTTTTAATAGTAATTTTAAACTTATTAAGGGCAATCTCGTATAACATTGGTAAGTTTATTATAGAATCGTATACAATGTTCCATAAAATAATGACTGATTCTGTGGAGACGAGTGTTGGAATACGTATGACAAAATAAATCCATCCCACTCTAGTAAGTAGTATGGGAGTATTTCTCTTTCTTACGTATTTGCACAATAACAGCCCTTATAGTTTCATATAATGTTTAAGTCTACGAAGAAATAATAGATTTCTTCGTAGGTTTAAGTATGAAGTGCACAGTTCAGTTAGTCACAACTCTGCGTTCCGCCTGGATAGAACTCGGCAGTACAGAGCGCGCACACACCTCTCCTGTTAAATAACGATAGAAATAAATTAATATTTATAAACCGTTAATTACGTCTTTCATTGTTCACCCTAATCTAATAGGTTATGCGCCCAGTGATTAAGACTAAATAAATAAATAATTAGCTTTTAAAATAAAAAGGACACAAGTGAAATAGTGTATAAAGGACTTGTAGCCTGCGGACTGTAAGGTAATTTAAGTGTAATTGTTTATTTGTACATTTGAAGTGAGTGTTGTAATTTTCAACGATGGACCATTCCAAATTGACAAGAAAAATTAAACCGATTGACGGGGACCAATTTAGTGTGTGAAAACTAAGAATGCGTAATTTATTAAGTGAACTTGGAGTGCTCAACACAATAGATGATGAAACCCCTACAGTGACGGACAATGATTTGCAAATAAGCAAATCGCACTTCTTTCCTGTATCCTGTATCCGTACTAAGAGTTTTCCTACAACTAACGTTCCAAATCTAAATCACTTTACGCCCATGGGAGTTTCATACCACGATGATTGCTTGCCTTGCTTTACATCGGTAATGCGTGATATTTATTTTTTATTTATTTATTTAACAAAACAACTAACAATTGTACTTTTAAAATAGACACCAGTAATAATAAATTAAATATTATAGGTATCGATATAAATACAACCCTAGGTCCCACACTAGGAGAACCTGTGTCGTGGGATCTAGTCTCTTTCGCTTACATGATATAGTAAAACATCGTTCATACTTTCTGTTGTACAATTTAATATATAAGGTATGATTAAAATGTCGGAAAGCAATGACTGTGCTTATGTAGCAGTGTGTGAGTGATTTTGTGTGTGTGTGTATGCGTGTGTGTGTTGTGTTTCTTTGTGTGTGTATGTGATTCATGTGTAGATATTGAGATACGTATGCCAGGTAGTATTCAAATGTCAAAAGCCAATAATAACCTCATGCTATGTGTTTATTTTGTTTATTTATTAAGTAAAATATAGTTATTTATATATTCAGCCGATTGTGTTTGGAAAAATTTGTGTAGGGCCTGGTATATCTTGATTTGGCTGGTATTGGGTTCCTTGCAGTTATGATGCGGATATTTTTGTTCAGTTTTAACAGCCGAGCAGGATTGACCAGGCCCCTAGTGTTATGTCGGTCCTTTTATAAGGTTTTCAGTATCTTCATACCCCTTTGACATTAGGAATCTGCCAATGCTGCGTTTGCAGCTATGCTGAGAGCCATTCACGATTCCAATGGATCTATGTATTGTTTGGTACAGGTAGGGACCTTTGTAAGCAATAGACCGTTGCGCAAAATGTGTCCTTACAAAAGAGATATTCCAGGTATTACGACGTGAAGATCTTTGTGAGTCACATATAGTAGTCTGGGCCGTTTTGTGAAATCGTAATGTAGTAGCCTTAATGTACAGTTGCCTAACTCTTAGATGGTTGGTGTCTTGGTAGAGTTGGTTAGTAGGATATCTGTATGATGATACTGCGTGATATGTAATAGGATATCTTCGAGAAGGTGGTATGAAAATATGTTTCCATAGGTTTGTATGAATATGGTGAAAATAAACAACAAAGAAAATAAAAAAATAGGACTAGGTAGGTACGAGTACTTGTATATAAATTAGTATGACACGATTGAGAAATTATTTGCCACTTTTGTTTTAACAATACTTACATTAATATAAAAAAGTATTCCATTAGCATACATTGCAAATGCGAAATGCGATTTATTTCCCTGTGGGATAGTGTTTTCAAGCGGCGCCGCGGAGTGCAGATAGTATTTTAATTGTGAAAGCATGGCTAGATGTTTGTTACTATTTCTCTCAATCTATCAACAAAACACCGAATCAGCTGAAAATTTTCATTATAATTAAATTGAGGGCAACTATAGGAACCACATATTACAGAAGCTCTTTATACTTTTTATCCAGGAATAATATTCCTGTGGTTAGGCATATTTATTATTGGATGGAACCGCGGTGCTCATCCAGACATTCAAATAGATATTTTTAATTATCACGTACCTATGTATTTAGAATACATAGGTACGTCATAAATGAATCAATCACGTAGCATAGCGAAATGATAACCATTACTATCAAACGTAGTGTAATTTCGACTAACGTAATCACGTCAGGATGGCCGAGCGGTCTAAGGCGCTGCGTTCAGGTCGCAGTCCACTTCTGTGGGCGTGGGTTCGAATCCCACTTCTGACAAACTTTTTCCTCTTTTTCTTCTTAATAGAAATAACTGTAAATTGTATTTGACAATTGAAAAAAAATTATGCTGGTACTAATTTTTGGTACATACAATTTTTTCTCTTTTTAGTGACCCTTGCTACTTACGGGATCGATTGTCATTCACCGTCAATTACGATATCGTCGAGATTGCCGGAACACTTTTCAGTTATTGGATTGTAACCTAAAAATCGCATGACCTAATTCGATGAATGTTAAATGGGACATCTCTGACGTATACACCACTAAACAAAAAAAGGCGATAAAAGACCGAAATGAAGAGATCGTGAAGGCTATGTTAAAAAGGATACGGCAAAGGCGTGAACCTGAGGCCAGTACTTCTGGCCAATAGCGTATACAATTATTGTTCACTAGCAATAGATTATGTATTCACAAAAAAAAAGAGGAAAAAAAGGACTCACTTTAGTTTTTAAGCAATTTCCACCATAGCTTAAGAATGTTTATTGTGATGTTTGGAGAACGAATCTCCATGAAAATGTAATATTAAAAAAAACAATACTAAAAAAGGTACGGACGGACCAAAGAGTCTGTAGTGAAAAAGAATAATTAAAAAAAAATAAAAAAAAAGCAAATATCAAAATCGCACTACTGTGTAAAAAGTCATTCATGATCTAACATTAAAAAAAATATACGCAACGTGTTGGGAATCTCCTCCTTTTTTTGAAAGTCGGCTGAAAAATCTGGCAGATAACTTTTAATACTTATTTATACACCGTCAGGAATAACAATTAACTTTTACCTCTAAGTGCTAAGTGCTCTAAATTACATCAGGCTGTCGAAAACTTTGAAAAAAAAAAACAATTTATTTAATGACCGACTAATTAACCCTTACCCACTGTGGAATCAGTTTACTTTACAAAATAGATAATGAAAACTATTTTACCAACATACTGTGGTAACCACAAACAGCACTGTTATCAATTTACGATACACAAGTACCTAGTTCTTATCTAACCAAATATTACCATTATACTCGTAAAAAGGAACAATCTAGAAATATTGCAGACGAGATGATATAAACGTTTGAGGCGAAACAGGTTAACAATAAACTTCATATTTAAAAATAAAAGAAACAATAACCTAATTCTAGACTTTATGTACTTACCTACATCGTAATACCTATTTACAAACTAAAAAGTAATAGTGTTCTTAGGTATAGGTAAGTACGAGTATTTTAATTATTATGACGGCTCATTACAAACACGTTTAATTATTTTCATTCCACCTGCTCGAAAATGTCCAATTACAAATCACGCAATCTTGACGTAAAACATAGATACATCCCCGGGGATGTAATGTTGTATGAAACTCCCGTGGGCGTAAAGATTTGAAATTGAAACGTTAGTTGTAGGAAACTTAGTACGTAGTAGATACGGGTATTGTGTAGAGTTTATTCGAAAATCGAACCGGTCACCACAGACAGCATACAGAAAAAAGAAAAAGGCGTGATTTTCAAGATTTTGGTTACAATAAACACGGTGTTTGTTTGTGTGGTGGGTTTGTTTATGTATATGCATACCTAATTAATATAGTACCTCCATTGGTTACCTACTTCTACACCACAGATCTTTTAATTCCATCATGGAAATAGATAGGTAAAACTTAAGATCCTCGGAAATAATCTACGAAGAAATAATAGTCAGGAACTGTAACTGCGTTAAAAAAATGACCCAACAAAAGTCGTGTTCAAGTAGGCGGGGCTTAAAAGTCGTGTTCAGTACGTCATCAGTCGGACATTTTTCTTCCAAGCGAGCACACTTCAAATCTTCGCGTACATTTTCATTTTTATCATTGTGAACTTCAGTTGTGGATCATCATGCCAGCATTCGTTGTGAAGTGGTGCAGAAACAATACACGATTAAAATGTCCAGGGATCACTTTTACTAGTAAATAATAGCAAAATTATAATTATTCAAAGATGTTCAAATACGTTTACAAATCGAGATGGTCAATACTATGCAAAATAAAGTCAGTCAATTTTTATTTAATTTAGGATGTATTTTTTTCTTCAGGACTAAATATTGAAATGTATGTAATGTGCAATGGTTTTGCTTGTTATGTTTTATTCTCGCTATTTCTCGCTTATAAGCTAGACAAACAACAGTATGACTGCCTGTGAAAACCAGCATAGTTATACTACGTTAGTTTTGACTGAAAACAATAAAATTATACATAATAAAAAACCATGGACCATGTTACACAAAACAGCAGTACCTACCTACCAGTTGGTACAGTAAGTACCTACTGTTTAAAAAGAAAATATGTTATATAAAATATCATAGGTATTTATATTTTTATGGTGAAGTGAAGAAACATCAACATCTTTAATACACTACAACCTTTATTCTGCGCAGCGCTGCGCTAGTTTAGGTATTTTACATTAGCGAGTTACTTACTAGCACGCCCTGCGGCAGTGGCCTTACCGCTTGAGCAAAATAGTGCGCATTAATATTTGGATCTTTTTTTATCTACTTTGGATTTTATGTCACAAATAGACGTAGGTCAAAAAGGTGAAATAAAATATCACGCAGGACACATTTTATTTTTAATATCGACATTAATTAACATAATATGATAATTATTAATCAAGTACATGTTATCTTCAAGAGCATAGACTAGAAAAAAGTAAGATTTTACTCATGTACCTACCAAAAAGAGATGAGAATAGCAAATAAAACAACCATCACATAGTTCCTGCTACCAGTTTTCGGCTCAAGCATGGATTCCTGGATACCAAGTATAAGCATAAGAAATTTGGTTAATAGCAAAATACTAGCCCCTCAAGGGTCGATGTCATTATAACAATGAAATTTCTATTGTGTCTGACCTTTGATGCACTAGATATCTTATAAAATTATTTGTTAGAATCCCACTTAGAAATGTTACCTCAATAAGTATCAGGAAGTTTTGAGCGCACTAATATTTAGTTGTGTAAGTGCGGGCGTCAGAGCGATACGTCCTCTGACCTCTCTCTAAGAGGCCTCAGCCGCATCTGACGATTCGTGACTGGCGCGACCGGTTTTATGATTGATTTTTAAAACGTGTGTGTGTGTAGAAACCGCTCGGCAATAACAAACTAATAAACAATTTCTAAATGTAGTCTATGGAACTTGAACTTGTTAATCAAATAATGTTCTATTACATCAGGTAAGGATAATTTACATAATATACTATATCAATAATTATTATGTGACCCTTCAAACACTCAGCAAAAACGCGAATTGGCGCTTCTAAAGCGTTTGACGCTTAACGAGATACTACAGACAATGAAAACTAAACGATTGCCTACAGTTGGTATGTAATATAGGTAACTATATAGCATTAAAAAAAACAGTTCATTGTTTGGGTTTCAATTAAAGCACGTTTAATTTTTTCAAGCTAATGAAAATTCACCCTCTGCAAATTTTAAAGTGATTTAGCTGAGTTGCTAATTAATTTGTCAGTAATATCAAAACAGTGCTTTTCTAAAGTAATTCTATAAATTGATTGAATTTTCTAAATTGATAATGAAGGTATTCTCTGACCACTGAAAAACATCCAGCTGGCAAATAACGACATATTTTTTTTTTTTTGTAAAATGTATAAGCCTAAAATGTTTCATAATCTTTCTTTACCACATTGCGAAGAATCTCTTCTAATGTCTTCTAAACAAAAACTTAATAAACTAATCATATGTCGCGAGACATACGAGATTTACGATTGATTTATTATTAAGTAGGTCCAGTCCACTTGTTGCATAACATCGTCCACGCCGCTATGACTCTGCTGTCATTGTAGACGTTGCAGCACGCGCGTAAACCAATCCCTGCTTTCCTTCTGAATTTAAACCAATCACCGAACATGTCTATTTGTAACCTCGGAAGTAATTTGTATTTGGAATCATACGTTGTTTTGATTTGAAGGGCCACTTTTTGTGTGGAATTTGTTCTGAATTATGCTTCCTGACTATTATTTCTTCGTAGGAAATAATAATACCTACTCAACGGGGTACACTCTATGGACACATTTCGTGAAACGCGCCATCTATAGATTATATCAATAACTAGGAAAAGCTGCTCAACAAAAGCCTGTGAAAAGCCACTGAAAACTTTCACGTGCGCCTCTGCTTTCATACGCGTTCTTTTGTTGTGTCCATAACATCACAGATGGCGCTTTTGTAAAGTTTATTTATTTGGAGTATGTCATTGAAAAGGTAGCGCTGCTATCGGCGACATATATAATTTCATAGAAGGCTATTATTAGAAGAAAATATACTAACTTTTGCCTTATAATTTTTTTGAAAAATAATCAACAGTTTTTGTAAAAACCTTAATAAAAATGTAAGTTAAACAGAGAACTACACATACCTATACTAGTAACTTATTTAATCTGTGCCTATACTAGTAATAAGGATAAGATACGTGAAACTACCTACTACTAGCTGTACCTAGTTTTAGACTAGTGAAGACGAATACCTATATCCCAAATTATTACGACATAACAGAACTCACGGGAAGAAAATTCAAGTTAATATATTATAATAATAATTATGATAATTAATCAATTGAAGTATTTTGTATGTGCATCTGTGGCGACTAAATTGTATACCTAAGTGTTTTTAATTTGATTTGACGTATGGTGATTTTTACAAACCGTTAAAACTAGGGTTACGATTATATTTCCTCAATTATTTAGGTAAAACTTCGATTATTTTAGAAATATACTAAATTTCAATGGGGTCCACGCATAAATTAATTGTCTAGTAGACTCAGTTCAGCGGCTTATGCTGTTAAAAAATTGTACTATTAACTGATGTAGACACAGCAAGAATAGTTTATTTTAGTTATTATTTTAGTCCATAGCGTTATGACATATGGCATAAAACTCTATGGATGTTCTGTAGATCTTTATTCTATTTTCATACTGCAAAAAATAGCAATACGAGCGATCTAAAGTTTAGCTGCCAGAGTTTCCCTTAGACAGAAGTTTAAAGATACGAACATTCTAACTCTCTCAGTTTATCTATGAAAATCTAAAGTATGTCAAGAAAAACAGGAACAGTTTGAAAAAAGTAGTGATGCTCATTCCATCAACACCCGCAATAAGCACAAGCTAAACGTACATGTAACGCGTCTCCACAGAATAAGTCATTCTTTTAGGGGACAATGTACGAGTAGGTATACGATTCTATACCAATGTTATCCGAGATTTCTCTATTAATAAGTTTAAATTTACTATTAAAACTAAACTCGGTCAAAAAGGTTATTATAAAATTTCGCATTTCTTGAAGGATAAAACAGCTTGGGACTATGATCACTCCAGGATCTACCTGCTCGTGTTTTACGATGTCAAAGCGTAACGTGTCTTGCCCTACAGTGGGCCTAGCATGAATAACTTTGTAAGTGTAACGTAACGTTTCGTTCACGTGAAACAATACAAACTCTCGTTTATCCAGGGAAACTGTGACACATACAACTCATAGTTTGTACGCCTAAGCGTGACACGTTGACGTTTGCAATACGAATACTTTTTCGCAAATTATTTGTGCTACGGCCTCTGCATACCATTATTATGGTCTCTTTAATAAATCAACACACTGGAGCTAATAATAAATGAACATTTGTTAAATATAGTAAGTGGCGCAAAAAAATATATATATAAAAAGACAAGACCGCCGAGTTTCTTGCCGGATCTTCTCAGTCGTGGTCGCGTTCCGATCCGGTTGTAGATTAAAGATTAAATAAAGGTAATATGACAATTTGTAAGTGCCCCGCAGGCTTATACAAAATAAATGATTTGATTTGAAAAGTTACTTTTATGAAAGTAAAAACAAAATATGGAGCAAAACTGCCTCAAACACGTAGCAATAAATGGGTAAGTATATACTACTACTCAAAAGACAAGTGGTTGCCCGGGAAAGGATACTACAATGACTATAAAGGATTTTTTTAGTATTCCTATATATACATATGTGTTTCTTCTAGACACAGTATACTTATACATTTTTTATTAGACAGTAGTTCTGCGAACAGTAGACCTCGCGAGCACATAGTCTTTTCAGCTGGTATTTTTTGCAGTAGGTAGGTACTTCACAACCTATTATCTCGGACACTACTGGATTATGCTCATATTCGTAATTTTTCTTTTAAATCATATACCTAATGTGATTAAGAAATTGTATCTCAAATTAGTTAGTAAATAGTGCCGCAGCAAACTTACCCCTCTTTAGGAAAAATAACAAAATCAACAACGACAACAAATTATATTAAATAGTAGAACATACATACTAAGTATCATTAAGATTGGTTGAAAAAATGTGACCTGTACAGAAAGACGTACATACAACCAAAAAAACATACGAACAGATGAAAGTCAATTTAGCCAGTTAAAGCAGAGACGATTCGCTCGCTCGGTCATTATTCATGGTTATAATATTAAGAAATAATAATGTGCCTGTAAAATAATTACTCTGTAGTGCACGCGACTTTTCATGAGTTACCGTCTGGGCGTTTTATTTGTGGTATCGTCTTAGATTTGAACGAATTCGAATTGATAGTAAATTAAGTTCAACCAGAGCGTCATTCTACTATATTTTGCTAAAAATTGATTATGTAATTATTATCTATAGAAATAAGTGTCTGTTTGTATTACTCGTAAATACGGGAATTTAAAAAAATCTACTGTGAAAACTTGTCTATCGTATTAACAATATGGAAATGTCATACCTTAACCTCGACAATTTTTATCCGTTTGTAATACCACATCCGGTGGTATTTTCCAAGGAGAGTGCAGAACGCTTGCGGTTGCGTCTCGCCTCGCACTGAAAGCTTGTGGTTGAAACTATAGTCGGAAAGATCTGACTTTTTTACGTGAGTGTATCCCGTTTTTCATATTAAAAATGTGTACAAACCACGTTAGTTTTCATAATATTTTTTTTATCTGTACAAAAAAATTGTCCCAATCGCGGAATAAAATGGTAGTCGGTTGGCGCGAGATCCGGCGAGTATGGAAGATGACGGATGTTTTCTAAAACTGCAGGTGTTGTAATGTTAAAACTAAATGCCGAGCAGTGTGAGGTCTTGCGTTATAATGAAGCAATAATGGTGAAGACCGACAAGTCGGGTAGTAAGTAGACAAGGGGCTGTTATATTGCGAGTTTCGCCATCATTGTTCAGAGTTCTGCGGAGTAGACATCTGCTGTTATTGAATATAGTAATCTTATCACATCTTCACCTTTCTATATTGGTAAGGTTAGCTTTAGAGCATTGTTGTGGTGTTTGACCTGGGGTCAACCATTGCTTTGTTCGATTGTATCGTAAAGAATCCACTTTTCATCACACGTCATAATTCACACATTTCCCTTCATTTCTGTATCGGTTTAATAAGGTAAGGCAAGCTTCAGAACCCGCGCTCCTCTCTGCAGAGCAGTCAAATCATGAGGTATCCATTTTTCTTGTATTTTTTTATTTTACCAATTTGGTTCAATTGGGTCGATATTGTGGGTATGATAACATCACACCATGCCTCTAAATGCTTGGTAGTTTGATACGGATCGGCTTCCACAATCTCCTTCAATTCATCATTATTTCATTTTCTAAAAAAAACGATATTAAAAAATATTTAGTGACACTTCCGCTGAAAAGAAAACAATGATTTTGGCCTATTTGGGGGCGTGCACCACCCTCCCTCCCGCATAAAATGCTAATAGGAAGAATACAAAATAAAAAACACAAGAAACCCCAAATAAACCAAAACCGATTCGACACGTGTTTCGCCTCTACGCGATGTTGACTCGACATCTCCTGAGGATGCCTCGTGTAGAGGCGAAACACGTGTCGAATCGGTTTTGGTTTATTTGGGGTTTCTTGTGTTTTTTATTTTGTATTCTTCCTATTAGCATTTTATGCGGGAGGGAGGGTGGTGCACGCCCCCAAATAGGCCAAAATCATTGTTTTCTTTTCAGCGGAAGTGTCACTAAATATTTTTTAATATTGTTTTTTTGATAATGGATTTCCGCAAAGTAACGCCTGAATCAATAAATTTCATTTTCTTTTGCGTTAGGAACCCACGTCGGAACTCCTATTTGAAAATGAGCCTGATTTTTGCTGATTCTATCTTCACATTAAAAACTAAATGTAAAAACAATTGAAAGTCAAACAATCAAATGCATAGTTTTTTAAACTTAGAATGTTTTAGTTTTCGTGAGAAAAAAGTTTCACTCCAAAAAAGGTATAATTCTAAGTGACTTGTTGAGCTTAATCGGCAATTTCATATTTTTATGCCCCTGTTAATATAACGCATGACTTGTCTTCTTAGGTCGTTACCAAGTTGTGCCTGCCTAAGTACTCAGTTAAATATCTAGAATTAAAATCTAGAATACCTTCTCTCGTGAATCAGTTTAGGCAAATGTAACACAGACAAAAGGCGACGGTGATTAATTGAACTAATTATTCACCTTAAATATTTCGCGTTTGTTTCTACAAGTTGCAATCATTTCAACACTAAAGGGCTAAAATTGTATTACTATAGGTCTAAAACCTAGAATTATTAGCACAATATAACTCAAATTTTTAACCGACTTAAAAAAGGAGGAGAATATATGTTCGTGTGTATGTATTTTTGTGTATGTTGACTGATTTCTCCCCCATTTGTTGATCTTTTTTGTCCCCCGGTTCTCAAAATATTTTTTTTATTGGTAGAGTATACTTCCGAGGTGGTCCTATTTAAATTTCATCAAATTCGGTCAAGAACTTTATTGAGTTACACTTCAAAAACTGAAAAGTGTTGCGCCTATCTTGATGATATCATCATTGACGGTGAATGAATTGATCCCGTAAGTAAGGTCACTAACAATGGTAAAAAAATGTTTTTACCAAAAAATGGAACTGACTTTACTTACCAAAAAGTGTGATATTTCACACTTTTTGTAGTAGTTATTACTTGTTGAAGTCGATACCATGCGCACTATATTGTGATATTTTTTTGTAGAGCGATGGCGGGAAAAAAGAATGACTCAATGATTATGTTTCATTTTCTTTGATTTGTGTTCGAGTGTTGACGTGTATAGTGTAGTATATAATAGTGTTGGATTTTTAACCGTTAAGTGACGGTAACGGAGCTCAAGTTTACAGAATAGGCAAAGTGTACAAAATCATAAAACATTTTTTGCAATTCTGAAGATAAAAATACACAGATACGAACCCAGCTGGCGTCCGACACGGATTGTCGAAGACGTTCCGACGATCTCGCTAAGCAGACTTTATAAATCATATAAAATATGTAAAAATCATGAAACGTCGTTTTTGGGTTATCTTCGTCAATAGTACGAGTACAATTGGTAATGTATCCAAGACTTAACCATACAAGTACAATTTGAAAAATTTAATACCGACTTCCATTCTATTCAGTTATTGGAGTGTATCTCAAAAACTAATGGACCGAATTTGATGAAATTTAAACGGGATCACACGGGAAGCATTCAAACAAAAAAGAATTTTGAGAATCGGTTCACCCTATCGAAAGTTATGAAGTAACAAATATAAAAAAAATACAGTCGAATTGAGTACCTCCTCTTTTTTGGAAGTGGGTCTTGATGGAAAGATATATTTATTAAATAACTTGAAGAAAGGCAAATGTTCAAGGGTGAGAGTCTATTTAAAAAAAAACTATTATTTAATCTATGCCAAGGTTACAAAAAATATGGGTACCATTGAGTTTCTAAAATAAGGTTAATACCCAACTTATCGCGCGGTAACCAGCGGACTGGCAAATTAATAAATGTCCTATAGTTACCAACCTATATTTCTGTGAACGCAATAATAAGCTAATTTCATGACTTCGTGATTTTACAGCCCAGTCATCAATACTAAAATACTGGATGCCAGGGAGTCTAGCACGAATATCTGCGTAAGTGTAACGTAATGTGTCGTGCACGTGAACATTTACAAACTGTCATTTATCTAGGGCAACTGTGACACAGACAACTCATAGTTTGTACGCCGAAGTGTGACGTATTGACGCTTACAGTACGAATAATTTTTCGGAAATTGTTTGTGCCTCTGACCACTGTCTGAAATGTAGCTAATAATGCTTTTTCTACCATTAGTATATAGATAGTTACGCAAAAAGTAACTTATAATGCTTTTTAATGACTTCCAAAAAAGGAGAAGGTTCTTAAGTAAACGCATATATTTTCATGTATGATCACGCATAACGCCGGACCGGCAGATCTGCCGAGCCTAGTCTTTATAACTACAATATATAATTACAATTTATAAAAAGCTAGCTAATAGGAAACCTAACTAACTGTTAGGCGTTTTGCGTAATAGGTCGTCTTGATGGGTACCACCACAGTGTCAGATATTCTGCGCGAAGTTAGTGTGCACGCATTACTGTGTTAGAGTGTGAAGGGCACTGTAGCAAGTGAAGTTACTATACAAATCAAACCTTCGAGGTGACGAGCGCAGTACAGTGCCGCTCAAACCGTTTTGGTGGCCCTGCAACTGTTATGGGCAGTTCTAGTGCTTAACATTAAGCGTATGTTTGCTCTTTGATTTTTGACAGTAGGTAGGTATACTACTACTAGGTACTCGTAAGTACTTATTTGTGTACCTTATAGCATACTATGCAGGTACTTCTTTACATCATATATAAATTTCCTATTTGTAGAAAGAACTGTTCAGTAAGAGTATGTCTTGGTGGACACCACCGTAGTGCCAAATATTCTGCATCCGAGCCGTGATGTGCTAGTTTTATATCGGGGAAAAATCGTAGCGCAAATCCCAGAAGCTCTTATTTTAAATATTGTATATACATAATGTGGGCATGTAACGGCATGAAAACAAAATAAAATCTGACATAAAAATACCAAACGACTCGTAAACATTGACATTTTATTTTTAAATCCCACGTGACGTGGTGAAGCCGTAGGCGGGTGCTACTATGTCTTCCACCAATAATTAGCGGAAAAGCATTTAGTAAATTATCTGAAGCCGATTGTATTTTCGCTCATTACACTTATAACTAACCCACTAGGTTAGCTATTATAAAATCAAAAGAAAGTACATTTAAAATCAGTACTAGGTAGAGTCGATAAATACCAAGCTAGGGCATGACCAAAAGCTAGACTAAAGTCATAGAATATGTAGCATTTCCATGGTATTCGTCGCGTCTACCGAATAATTGAATAGGACCTTCACGCTACGAACTAGCGGCTATGAAAGCCGTCACGATAAACTTTTAACGCTTAATCACCGTTTCGTGGGTTCTGATCACTGCTTTGCCGAACCCTGACCCTATTCTACCTTATCCAGATTGGAATCATTGATAGCCCTTACTGACCAAGGAGCAAAAGTGTGGCAAAGTGTTCGCGCACGGCTATAATGTTCCTCAACTAACCTCAGTTGTCACAAAGACCGCGAACCGTGAGCACCTTGCGTCGCATTCTTTAAAAACAAAACACGATATATAAATAAAAATGAATTAAAACTGGCCGAATTGAAAATAAAAATTGACACTGACGCGTGTTCTAATTTCGAATTCGAGCGCCAAACGAGATGCGCTGTGTACCGCGCGCGTAAAAGACATTGTTAAAAATGACTTATTAATACAAAACTTAGTGCTTCTAGTTATAGTTAGCTTTGTTATTAAATAGTGTAAGTCTAAGTGAAGCTTTGCTAAGTGTTGTTGGGAAAGTGCTCAAATTGTAAATATACGTTTGATTAAGAGTACGTGGGAGTATATGGTAAGATTGTTAACATTGCGAGGTGATAAACAAAAATGAAAAGAGCAAGCACTCACAAAACTATTACTAAATTGTAAATAAATTACAATATTGTTATATTACACTCCAGAAGATAAGGAAATGCTGCTGATGAAATTACGCAGACATCTTATTATCTTTGTTTCAGTATTTATATTAAGTGATATCTACTATAATAATAAATTAAATACATTTATCGTTATTACTTATACTTTAAAATTTTACATAAAACTATAAATGAGTTTTATGTATCGATTCGTTTTTCTTATACTCTTTACATCGGTCGAAATGTTAAGAAGGATAAGGCAATTACAGTTCGTCAGACAACTTGAGTATAAACGGTGTAGAGCATATTTCAAATGCTTTAGTAGTTATTAAGAAATAACTGTCATGTACATGTCATGAAACCTAACTAAGAAATAGGATACTAATAGGCTCGCCTATTATATGAGATAGTTCGTGCGAGATTCTGTTATACACCTCTATCAACGCATTTGGGGATATAAAGGTGTATCATGAAATCAAACTCATATAATATAGGTATCCATTAAGGCATTAAAAATGCACTAATGAACTTAAATTGCAATTACTTTAAAAAGACTCTACTACCACGTACTAAAATAAATAAAGGTTCTACCAAGAAGAACGGACAAGATAGTTAGGCTCAATCTTTTCATTATTCATTAAATTTTACAATGTATTATTATTAATTTTTATGTTATGAAAACTTGTTTTACAATGTACATTATGAAATTTTTTTCTGAGGTTAAGTAAGTAGTTGTCTTGTAGGATTTAATTAAAAATAAGTACCTAAGAAAAAGATAAATTGTTATATAGCGTTTTTAGTTAATTATTAATTTAGATGTTTTTGTCCTCAATTACATAATATAGATACAAAAGTTATAACACTGTTTTAAACTATCACGGTTGTTCTCTAAAGTTATATGATTATTAACGGGATATTTACCGTGGTAAGGTTGTGGTATGAGCTCCCGATATTTCGGCGCAGTTACATGAAGTCTTCCCGTGAACATGGTGCATGTAACTGCGCCGAAATATCGGGAGCTCAATCCACAACCTTACCACGGTAAATATCCCGTTAATAATCATATAACTTTAAAAGTTATAACATTATAATTTTAAAGTTAGACCTACACAAACTACCCTTTCGCGTAGGTCTAACGGACCACTAAATTATATTTGGGTATACTATTTATCATGGTCTAAATAATAATGAGATGTACCTACATCACGTGATATCTATTTGTTCACAAAGAAAAACATTACAGCACTATGGAAGTTTAGACATTATTTTGATATTCTCATGAAATATATCAACATAGTAATAATGAGATAGCGATCATAATATAACTCAATAACAGAATTGCTCTCCAAATGTGTTTATTTCCTACACTGTTTATAGTTAAGCAGGCTAAACTTCACTTTACTGCATTACTTACATTACTTGAATGGCTTAATACGACTATAAGTATATAGTATATACTTATATAAAGCGGTCCCAGTCACGTATACTAAAACATTCATAAGAAATCATTATAATTACTTTGTAATCGTATCGTGTCTGGTATCGGAGAATTGCTCTACAATTAAGGTAACAAAATTCTATACATAGCTTTACATATCGAAAAAAAATGTGTTTTCATAAATAGGGAAAGACAATTTTATCGATCATCTCTGTTTTATATACTAGACCTACGCTAACTGCAAAATGTTGGTATATGGAGTCATGTAGAGTCGGACATTTCGGAGTTTAGGATAGTTTTAAAGTAATATATGAAGTAAGTTTAGAAATTTAGTTTTATTTTAGAATTATAGCACTGGCTATTTATTTTGTAGCATGAAGATATAAAATAATATTTAATATTTTATAGCTTATCATTGTGATTTATATATTTTATTATGAAAAATATTAATACTTAATCTTTTTTGTTTGGCTTCAATAGCTGTGTTTCAATAGCAATATATAACATAATAACATTCTGTATATATATTGAATAGGTAGACTCAATATACAATATACAATACACATTAAGGCGCTTTGCAGACGACGGGGTGGGGCGGTCTTTTTGACCGCGAAGCAATAAAGACCGCGTCTGCCCGTCGATGCCCGCGGCTGCCCTCGCCTCTACATAGTACGGATATGCCGTGCCGCTAGTGTCCGGCGGCACTGGCGATGGCGGATCGGCGCGGTGCGGTCTTTTTGACTCCGTGTGCGTTGGTAGTATAGGATTCCCTTTGCGCTTATCGTTCGCGGCAAAATTGACCGCCCTGGCCCGCGCCGTCGTCTGCAAAGCGCCTTATTTTCTCAATTTCTACAAACTCTACCCGTACCTACTTTAAAATTAATAAGTACAAGAAAAATACTTTGATAACTGTGTACACTAAGTTGGCACTCTTAGTGAACCTCACCCTGACTTTATATACGTATCAAGTAAGTCTACACTCTCTAGTTTGATGCCGGTATGCCAAAACGATGGATGGAACCTTGACTTCAGTGGAGATAAGACAGTAGAAACCATACAAAATTTACTCAGATCTTTACAGAAGCCTAGAGTCACTTGTAATATATTAATGGATTTATTATTTATTATGAGTATTTTCTTAATATACCTCATCTTGGAATCGGCCAGTGGATGTCTTTAATTTAAAGAAAACAAACAAAGCTCGGATTCAATCAAGGAAAGCCAGGAATAAGAAAAGTACGGAGTAAAGGAATACGAAAATACATAGTTACATCT
This sequence comes from Selenia dentaria, assembly GCA_917880725.1. Lineage (NCBI taxonomy): Eukaryota > Metazoa > Arthropoda > Insecta > Lepidoptera > Geometridae > Selenia > Selenia dentaria. The sequence goes on from OU862893.1 coordinate 28,189,822, forward strand.
AAAACAGGTTTCAAAAGCGACTGAACCTGCTTGATCTATGAATGTATTACACACTGCTGAGCTGAGAAGCTGTACTTCTGAAACACTAAAATTAGATAGGTGAACGATACTGGCGTCCTTAACTAAACATTTCTATGCATTGGCGACCTCTTCAGTTGTCTTAAATACAGCACTCATTAGGCAATGTTGAAGGAAACTGGGTGGTCTAAAAATCCCAGCATTTGGAATGGCCATTATTATATTCAAGCCGTAACTCTCATGGTGAATTATGATCACACTCATTTTCTGATTTTGATTATGAACAACGTTACCCATAGGTAGGTAATACGAATTTGAGTACGAACACACGATAAAAAAGGCTATATCGCTATTTTTAGACATGACAGACGCTTTCGACTGAGGTAGTCATAAATTACACTGAAAGTTCTTTAACTTCATAGCAATATCATTAGATATTGCTATGAAGTTAAAGAACATGCCCACGAATTGATTAAATTATATCAGAGTTAAATCAGTTCCATATAATAAAGTAAAACATAACTGATATGAAATATAAATCTGTCATGAGAACACTTGACTGCAGGCCTTGGGTTCCTCAAGGAAGTGCTTTAGAACCACTCCTTTTTGTTTTTCACAACTTTATTTGGAAGGAGTTTCTCCTATAACAATTATCATGGCATAATATGAATATTTTATTGATGTCCTCTAATCCAATAATTAATTAGGCAAATGAAATTACAATACATTGGGTGCTCCTTCGGGCTGGAAGGGTACAACAAAGGACAAGAGTTAGACATTTCATTTTAAACAACGATATAAACCTTCCCTGGTTTCTTAATATACTTCATATTAACCCTTTGCGTACCATTGACGTAAATTTACGTGCGTTTCATTCATAAATCTTTTTTTAATTACCAATTAAAACAAAAGATATAAATATTAATTTTTATTATCACGGTATAGGAAAGGTTATTAGGGCTTGAAAATAATTTATTGAATATAAATTCACAAATATATCGTTGGAATTAATAATTACACTGCGGTGGGTCCCAAATACCTTTAAAATATTTTAACAATCCAACTTTAATAAAAAGTTAATTAAATGAAGACGTAAAACATTTTCATATCTCTTTAAAATATATGATAAAATGCCTAATTAACAGTACTTTATAAAGTGGCAACTTACTCGTACTATTATAACTTACTCCCGCAACACTGGGAATGTACATAAAGTGGGTTATTATTATATTAATGGGTATGGGCTGATTAATTATTTTTATAACTTTTTAAGGAGATTAGTTCAATTCGATTTCTAAATACATCAATAATTATTAAAATAACTTATTTTTCTAATGTTACATTTTTTTGATTCGTTCAAAATCAGTTTAAGATTATGCAAATGTAGAAAGAAACATTACATCCTCAACATATATATGATAATTAGGTATACAACGGAATTCGAAACCGTGTCTTCTGGCTATCAGGATCAGAGATTTAATAAAGTTGCAAGAGTTAACTTTAGAAAATATATAACAAGGACTTATTGCATTTAATTTTAGAACTTTTTTATTATGGAATAGTTGTTTAGTCGATTATTAAAAATGCTAAATAAATACAGAAACTAAAGAAAATGTGCAGTATGGTAAAAACCCGAGTAGCATTTACAAATATTACAATTACAAAATATATTTCAGGAAGCTGCAAGTGTGATAAGTGCATATTGAGTAATATAATAGTTTTCCTTACAAAAATTTTGCAATAATGATGTAATTACTCTTTGGAAAACCACGATATTCGAAGACCGAAGACCTCGAGAAAATGGCAAAACCACTGGCGATACTTTGAAGTGGAATGTCAGTTATAATGTCATTTATATATAAATCCACAAATATTTCACACTCGTGTAATATATTCGTTGCAAATGCGGCCAAGTGGGGCTATTCCTGTAGTCGTTAGCTCGCAACAAATAATAAATTTGGGGAACCGACCATTCTGCGACAACGCATCGACCTCTTTGGTATTAAGATCATGGGCGTGTGAAAAACAAATTACATGTTTAAAGATCACGATCAAGGTTTTTATAAGGCAGTTATATTTAATGCGTTTCATCTGCCTTCTAATATTATAAACGCGAAAGTTTGGATGTATGATACTCTTTCACGCTCGAACGGCATGGCCAATTTTTATCAAATTTGGTATGGAGGTAGATGATGCGCTGGATTAACAATAGGATACTTTTTATCATCATCATCATCGTCATCCATATCATACAAATGTAACCGCGGAGCGCAGCAAGTTTTAAATATAACAAAACATTTTGTTAGAAAATTAACACTACTTGCGATCAGTCACGATTAACTTATACAGATCAAACAGACATGTGCATGAACATGTCTGTTTGATCTGTGTCTGGGAGTTTATAAGTACATACGTATGTACATCAGTCATCGGGCTACCATAGTACAGGCTCTGTCTAGTTAGGGACCTGAAGACCTTTGTGGATGTTAAGCCATATTATTATTATTATTAATAACTAGCTGGTGCCCGCGACGTCGTCTGCGCAGGATTAGTACTTTGAGTAGCTTATTATCTTCTCCAATGCCATATCTATCTTTATACCAAAATTTCATAAAATTTTACATGGATAAATGAGTAAATTTCAGTACTTAGTAAATCAATCAGTAAACACTAATAATAAAATAACTACGTACATACAAATATAAAATTAATCAACATGTGCATCAGGATGATGAAATGTAACAGTCATTACATTTCATCATCCTTTACGATATTGGTCACCGAGCACGTGTAGTGTATCGAGCTATCAAAATAATAGCGTGCTTTTGACTAAGCTATCAAAAACTGACACAAACTGACAGAACTGTCATCATTACGATCTTAACGTAGGCCGAGATCTTGTTATTTTGAATATGCTATGCCCAAGAATACTAGGTACGCTTTTTCACCCGCGGGGTGATGGATGAAGGTGATGACGAAAAGTATCCTACGTGTTAATCAAGCGCCTCATCTACCTCCATACCAAATTTTATCAAAATTGCCCCAGCCGTTGTTGTGATTGAGTTGAACTGATAAGTAATTTTATATTGTAAAAGCATGTTTACTTGTAAGGAAGGACATACGAAACTACGAGTATGTCGTTTAACCTGGAAAAGAAATAATAGTTGTATAAGCTACGAAGAAATAAGACTATTAATTCTTCGTAGTGTATAAGATATAAAAATTAAATATAACTCGTCCACTTCTAAGGGTGTGCACAGAATATCGTCCACGTCGCAACAATAAAAATAATAGCACCACAACCTAAACTACAACGTAAACTTCCGGGAGACATCGTTAAACAAACGCTAAAAGAATAAGAACTGGTTTTAATGGAATTGCATAAAGAAAAATAAAAGCTATGCAACAATATTCCTCTGTTCCCGTTCCATTTAAATGTCATTCAGATTCTCGTATAATACAATTGTAACGAGAAGTATTTGAAAGTTAAATCTGAGTCTTATTATCATTCGCGGTTTCAATATACTCTGTCCACTTATTATGAGTAATGTAATATTATTTGTATGGAAAAGATATGGTGGGATGAATTTGCCGTCACATATTATACTTTTTAATACAGTTGCTCCAAAAAGTGGCGTATTGCAGGGACGTATAGCGTTCGGGATGTGGGCTACATACCGTGCTTTTTTTTACCCTTCCCGAGCTCGAGCGTTCTCTTTCCCAACTGTCAAAATAATGTATATTAAAAATAAAAACAACCATGGAAGTTTTTACTAAAAAAAATCATAGAAGTTTTTATGATTCATGCAAATAAGTATATTTCTAAAAAGAAGCTACTAATTTGTTTCAATATCAGATTTTATGATTTGATTGAATGAGTTAGGTTAGGTTTCATTTCATTTAATCTCATAAAATTTTATTTTCATTTCATATCAATAAAAAAATTCTACTGAAGAGAGCCCAGACTGGCTGTATGGGCATAGTTTCCAATGCCTACCAGAATGGGTGAAGAAAAAAAATATCTGCTTATATTCTACGGTTGGCGCCATTTTCCAGAAATTATCTTTGCGAGTTTATTTTATTAAATTGCTAGTATATATAGTCGTTCAGTACACGCGCGGAACCGTCATTGCAACTTGTTCCGACTGTCAACCCTCGCCTTCGGCTGCGCCTCGGCTCGGGTAGACATTTGTCGGAACTCTTTGCAATGACAGCCTTTCCCCACTTGTAATGAAATATACTCGTACTATAGTACCTGGATGACCGAGCTTTGCTGGTAAGTAAACAATTGATTTTCTTTCAAACCAAACACTCATTGGCTTAGTGTTGCTTAAGAACGCCATCTATTGTCAAGTAGCTTTAGTGTTGCTGCGTCGGTAAAACAGTTTAAGCCGCGTTCTCACGTTAACAGTTGACTCGTAAGAGTGTACTATGACAGTGTAGCCTAAATCCTAGTCTAATATGATCACGAACAACTATTGTCCGTTGGATACTCGGTTCCCACGATACAAGTACTATCCGAGTGGCCGTCAGAGTACGCAACGTCATAGGGATGAAAACTAGCTAGATCGATTTATCGCCCCCGAAACCCCCTGCATACTAAACTTCATGAAAGTAGTTAGAGCCGTTTCCGAGATACAGATTATTTAAATACATACCTATATGGAATTGCTCGTAAATGTATTAGATTATTGATTGGTTCGACAGCTTATTCGGTACCGAAACTGCATTTGAATTGCGTGATCCCAGATACGTTCCCAGACTGAAAATATTTGTCTGATGATGAGAAATGTTTGTTCCCCGGGTCATAAAGTGAGGATAGTTTGTAAGAGACATTCTAAGCCTCCATCAAGAAGCTATCATAGTGCGGTCGCGTCCTCGCATCGAACGAGAAGCCGCACTAATTGCAATTTACCGAGCTCACCGCACCACTTAGCTTCAAGCCAAGTTCTATGTTTGTTGGTGTAAGGAAGTGTCGAAAGATTCATATGATATAAATATCGTTTCCTGCCCGTGATCCGATGGCGGAGTACCTACTACTGAACACTCCATGGGCATTTTTTTTTGTACAAACAGATAAACAGACAAGAGAAGAAAGAAAAGAAAAACATAACCATCATTTATTTTCATTATAGTTTCGTTTATAAATGTCCCAATAATATTATTTCTCATATATCTTCCATGCACAGACAGCGATCCGTTTTTTTATTACATTTATTATTAACAATTTATATTATTACATTTTTATTATATGTATAGATTACTAAACGATTATATGACAGAATTCGATGCCAGTTTAATAGTTATTTTACGAAACGTTCCGGCCACACACGGTATATTAGAGCATGTTTCTTTTGAACGTCACGCTTTAAAGTTTGACTCCATGAGCTTTAAAGCAAAATGTGCTGTAATATTTTTTCACTTCAGTCAAAATGTCAAAATGTCTGTTTTGTTGAAATCAGAGAGCAAAATGCGATTTTGCTCACTGAGTGAGACAGTGGTTCGTGGTTACGGGAAACGGCAAGAAAATAGTTGTGGATAATAGAATCGAGTCACTATAATATTGTACAGCCAGTATTGCGCAACCAAATAAAGTATGACCTCTATTGTACGCCCCGTATTGCACAGCTCATCATTTACCGTTTTTGCTCAGGCTGGATTGTACGCCCCGTATTGCACAGCCCATCATTTACCGTTTTTGCTCAGGCTGGATTGTACGACCCGTATTGCACAGCCCATCATTTACCGTTTTTGCTCAGGCTGGATTGTACGACCCGTATTGCACAGCCCATCATTTACCGTTTTTGCTCAGGCTGGATTGTACGACCCGTATTGCACAGCCCATCATTTACCGTTTTTGCTCAGGCTGGATTGTACGACCCGTATTGCACAGCCCATCATTTACCGTTTTTGCTCAGGCTGGATTGTACGACCCGTATTGCACAGCCCATCATTTACCGTTTTTGCTCAGGCTGGATTGTACGACCCGTATTGCACAGCCCATCATTTACCGTTTTTGCTCAGGCTGGATTGTACGCCCCGTATTGCACAGCCCATCATTTACCGTTTTTGCTCAGGCCGGATTGTACGACCCGTATTGCACAGCCAAATATTCCGAAGCCGAAGAAGGAATACGGGCTGTACAATATGAGTTGTGCAATACTTGGCTGCGCATTCCAGTGGTCGTACATAACTGTCTCTCATAGAATCTGACTACATAGCGAGCTAAGTCACGAGACCGTCAGCTTACTCCATAAGAAGCTTGTCCGCTCCAGCGGTCCCATTTCAAATATTCAACGAATGCTTTACACTCGGTTAGACTAAATATAAGATTGTCCTACGTTCCTATAATATTTGCATTTATTGTGCCAACACTACAATGAACGCATTATCATACGCATAATTTTTGAATCTCTATGATGGTGTTATTGTCCTTGAGATAATGATGTACAGTAGATCCTGTTAGCCAATGGTGGATGAATAATGTTCAATGGTCTCAACCTTGGCCACATGGACTCAATAGAGTTCAGGAAGAACGATCCACCGACGAGAAAATATTGTAAAGAGGCCTTTACTGGTTTATGCTTAATTGGCGTTGGCGTCTAATATTTTAAACGAGCAATTCTTGTATCTATATACATATTCTAAATCCCGGAAACGGCTCCTGCGATTTGCATGAAATTTAGAATTCAGGGGCTTCGGGGGCTAGATAGGTTTTATTTTTAGAAAATGCCATTTTATCCGTGTTTTCAGGCAATTATAAAAGCAATTTGTTCGTTGCGTTCAAAACCAGATGGCATTACAGTCGTATTTTGTATTCGTATGTAAATCAAGCAAAGCTTAGTCAGCCAGGTTATTAAAGTTACAAAACTATTATATGTATACTACGCTAGTCAATAAGCCACATCACTAGTGCTGCCTGGTGGCCTACATAAGAAGTAATGAAGGTCTGGGATACATTCAATTATGTAGTCCATTTTATAGCAATAATCCAGATACATAGAAGCTGCCAAGCTTTCCATACAGACACATAAAACATCCAAACGGCCTGTCCAAGTGGCGCCAAATGAAGCAAAAGTTCGATTTTAAATAGCACGAGTTTCATTAAAAGCACCGATTTAAGCTGAACATTATAAGATGACCGGCCGTGCGATTCTCTAAAAACAAACATCGTTGCGTGATTGACAACATCCGTGAAACATCGGCGATATAACGAGGCGCTTGGAAAGACAACCTTGTAAACCAGTGCGATATCTCTTATTTGACATCGGTGAGCTCGTCGACGAGCGCAACGACGAAGCATTCCTTAGAGAATCGCACTGACGATCGATCTTCACTTGTTTACATGGCACAAAAATTACGTCATCGTCTTTGTTTTTCCCACTCATCTTCCACATCAACCGCGTCATTTATTCTTACGGCCGGTCCCAATAATCTATCTATCGCCGGTTTACCTTACTAGAGTTAGATATTTGACACTATTTGTATGGAAGTTATGTCAAATTTCTATCGGTAGGAAGGAAACCCGTGGATAGATAGATTATTTGGATCCTCCATTAGTTGTTTTCCCAATCACACTAATATTATCAATGCTAAAATATGACGACCTATTGTTATTTTTCACGCTAATGTATGTGAATTTGGTTGAAAGTTAAACATAACATTCAGATGACCTTTTTATGTTATGAAACTGTACAAGAACACACCTGATGTTAAGTGGTAACCTCTGCCTAGAACAGATGCATTTCCTCACAAGTGGCGAACTGTATTAACGCCCTAAGACATTAAGTTGTTAAATCTCATGTTCCTGTATTTTTGCCGGCAACCATACCTTCAAACATCCAATCCAAATCGCAGTATTGCAAACATTACTGCTTCAGGGTAGCAAAAGGTATGGTGGCAGTGCTCCCCCGGACGAACTCATTCACAAAGAGTTATTTCATCATCATCATCATCTCAGCCGTAAGACGTCCACTACTGAACATAGACCTCCCCCACAAATTTCCTAAAGGACCGGTTGGAAGCGGCCTGCATTCAACGTCATCCTGCTACCTTTATCAGGTCGTTAGTCCACCTTATCGGTGGATGACCTACGCTGCGCTTGCCGGTCCGTGGTTTCCACTGTAGAACCTTTCGGCCCCATCGGCCATCCGTTCTGCGTGCTATGTGCCCTGCCCACTGCCACTGCAACTGGCTTATCTTCTGGGCTATGTCGGTGACGTTCGTCTTTCTACGGATCTCCTCATTTCTGATTCGATCACGTAGAGAAACTCCGAGCATAGCCCTCTCCATAGCTCGTTGTGCGACTTTAAGTTTTACTGCTCTTAAAAGACCTTGAATGACACATTATACTACTTTAATTTATCTGATACTTTTTTCTGTAGGAGAGTCACTTCGAATAGGTGGAGTCACGGGGCTTTGTTACAACTACAAACATTTCGTTCTTCTCTACCGATATGCAATGTCACCGGGATGGCATTGAATACTTACAATAACTCATTCGTAATACATATTCACATTAGGCAACATCGATTTGGAAGGGGGTCACGATATCGTGTATAGATTTGATAATATTTTTTTTGTAATTGGCATATTGTACATACCTATATGACACAAAAATACAAATTTTTATTTCACATTACTGAATACTGGCATGTAGATAGTAATATAAGATAGGCCTCAGAACTCTATATCTCATAATATATCTTCTACTAGGCTAGAAGCCTGTGTTATATGGATATGCGCTCCCCACATTACTGAACTTGAAAAAGTTTGTAACATATAAAGAGCTGATAATGAATCGTTTTCGTAATTTGGACATTCCGTTTTCGGAAACCTATTCCGAGAACGGAATGTCCAAACAGAAAACGGAATGTACAGATTTCATAGAAATCTCACACAGTGCCCCGAGAAATAGATTTTAAGCGAAAATTACCCGTTGGAATTGAGATTGTTTTTAATAGCTCCTGAATCACCAAAAATGGCAATTTCTTGGAAATCATTCCAATTAGTTCCAAGTTTCTTCGCATACATTGGGAACGAAGGGAACAGTGAGCATCGAATATTTTGTCGTTGATGTACCTACTTCATTATTGGATTTTCCCGATTCAGGACAGTTTTCGATACTGGTCGTTAGGCACGTTCGTGTGCGGTGACTCGAAGTGATTTCTGTAATTATGGTGGTTGTACTCAAGTGTTTTCGGTGGTGGATGGGCTGTTCTTTTTAAAAGATTTGGATAACAAAGTTTTCAAAAACCGCAGCAATTTTCAGTCGTTAATAGTACCGTTATAAATATAGAACAATATTTTAGGTTTTCTTTAATGAATAAGGTCAATTTCGAAATGAACAAGTAAAATTTGAAAAATTTGATACCTACTTCCATTCTATTCAGTTATTGGAATGTAACTCAAAAACTGCTACACCGAATTTGATAAAATTTAAATGGGGCCACACGGGAAGCACCAGCTTTCAAACACAATTTTGAGAATCGGTTCACCCAGTCGAAAGTTATGAAGTAACAATAATACAGTCGAATTGAGTACCTCCTCCTGTTGTGAAGTCGGTAGAAAAATAATTTGTTTTCTTTTATTGTTTCATCATGCTCATTAAGTGAACAGATCTGTTCTCGAGGTCTTGTGGTTCGTTTTTGCATTATATTGTTGTTGTCTTGCTTTTTCGATCGGTAAAATGTATGAGACGAAGACAGCTAGATATATGTTCTTCCTATAAAAATCAAAATCACAAACCGGACCATGAAAAAAAAAATTGTGTTCCAAGTCGGCCTATAGAGTACCTAAGTACGTGCAGCTTGTCAGTGTGCGAAGATTGTAGTTGACATAAGTTGAATAAAAAATAATGGAAGTGGAAAAGTAATGAGAAGGTTAGCTAATTGTTATTTTTATCATTATAAAATATGAACTTTTACAATTTCAATATATTTTATAAAGAATTTCGTTTATTCTCAGACATTATATTCAAATATGAAACGTAACCGTTTTGTTCGTAAACATAAGTTATGTTTACGAGTGCTAGAAATTCAATTATCTTATAAAACATACAAATAGCGCAGGATAATAATGTAAAACATAGTTTATTCTGTTTATCTCTTTTTATATCACGTATAAGTAATGAACCGTTTTGAAACAATCGGTATTTCTGTAGTAGTTGCGAAAAAAAAGCAAAATCCGCCATTTTGATTTTGAGTGAAAGGATTTGGAAAGTTGATGAGTAGAACGTAATCAAAATATTTTTCTATGTTTGACTTTATTTGGAAGCTAATAGAAACAGTTGAATACATATAACAAATTATTATAGGTATTAATTGAACACCATACAAGACGGGTTAGTTTTTAGATTTCAAATCTTCATTAACGTATAATAACTTCTTGTGACTGTTTGATTCGTCACCGCGGACCCTAAACCGCTATAGCCGCTAAACCGAGTTACAATCTTAAAATTTTGGCAATTGATACCTTTTACGCATACAAGTAACATGAAGTAACGAGGATAGGAGGAACTACTAACGAAGTACATTTGGAAATTTCTCCCCTTACACCATTCTCTTCGTACCCCCTAGACCAGCAAGCGAGGGAAGACACTGGCGCAGACTAGAAATCCTAGTTAGATCTTTGTTTAAAAAAAAATGCATGCGCTCCAAAAATCATAGTTAACATTCGATAGGGCATCTATCCAGGAATACTATCCAAAAAATAGATGACAAAAATCCTTAATTTGGAGTCTTGCCACCGAAAAGAGTAGCAAAGGCTGTATTTCTTTTTGTAATTTCGAAAATATCGAATATCTTAAAACCGAGGTTCTTTTACTGAACATAAAATATATTTTTCTGAAGCGCCAAAACGTCCTCCACCCGCAGGTACCATATTATCCATTACGCCTCACCCTCGATATTAGTAGAATTCGACCTAACTAAAATATATCAATCCAGATGATTAATGTCAGGAAAGAAAGTATAAGCAAACAAGTCCGAAGGTCGCGCTGTCTCGGACAGATCTGGAAAACAAACAAATTTACATAAATAGCTGGCTGATAAATCACCTTAGTTATCACAAATTGAGATAGTTTCAAGGTTATGTTCTTCAAAAGTGTCGTAGTTTCCGCACTAACACTGGAACTATAGAAGACGTGAACATTAAACAAAAGACAAATGACATAGATATTCAAACACTATTATTTTATCGTTACTATTGCGAAAGTCTACGAAGAAATAATGTCAGGAAGCATAATTCAGAACAAATTCCACACAAAATGTGGTCCTTCAAACCAAAACGACGTATGATTCCAAATACGAATTACTTCCGAGGTTACAAATAGACATGTTTGATTTAAATTTCAGAAGGAAAGCAGGGATTGGTCCACGCGCGTGCTGCAACGTCTACAATGACAGCTGAGTCATAGCGGCGTGAACGATGTTATTGATTTAGCACGACTTTTATTGGGTAATTTTTTTTAAGGCAGTTATTCTTCCTGATATTATTTCTTCGTAGGCCAAAGTACTTAGAGCGTGCATAGATTATTACTTAACTACTTACTTTGCTATTGCTAAAGCTGGTATTCGACTCGTCAAATATCTTTTTTTTTTTGAATTGGATGACTTCATCCAGTTTACTACCAACACCGATATTTGATCAAAGATTTTGACAATTCAATCAAAATGGCTGCAAAAAAATTCGTGGACAATTTCAAGGACGAAATTTTTGTTTAATGCTTAGGCATGAAATTAATGTATTTCAACACACTTACTCGTAAAGTGAGCCTGTTAATATTTCATATTAACTTAGTGTAAAATATTAAAATATTTTTTATATATTTATGTAATTTTTAATTAGGTTTAATAATTAAACAATTTATGCAATGTTTGGTTTTCCTCGCAAGTGTGTTGAAAAAGTGCGTATGAAACTCGTGAGCAACTTGCTCAATAGACAACTTAGTTCATTTGCATTATAATATACTAATGTGATGCGAGTCATAAATACTACAAAAATAAAACGGAACGTTTAGAAGCATACATATGTATAGGAGGACGAATTTATGAAACAATTGAAAATCAGTATACCTTCTGAACACGACTTAAGAAAAAAAAAATGTTTGCCGACGCAGTGCCAGTCATAAAAATTAAAGCAATCTTGGTCAAAGATATCTGACGAGTGGAATGGGAATCCGTCAAAGAAATTTGATCAAATGTTAGACATCTAAATTGGACAAAGAAGTTTGACGCGTGGAATGTCACGCTAATTAATTTAATATAAATAAAAGTGAATTGTCTGTATCTTTATAAAGGTCGATTCATTAAAGTACAACATGATTCGCAATAGAACAGGTAGAAACGAATTAATATCATACCAGCTCTAAGGTGATGAAATCAATGTATTCCTTACAAAAACTTAACTTAAAAGTACGTTCAGTTTTTGAGCTAATGAAATTGATGCACTTGCGGTGGAGCTTACCCTGGCGTTTACAGATTAATAAAGTTAAGTTACCCATGCTGAGGGCACGACTTGGATGGGTGACCACAGTGGCTTTCTCAACTAAGCGCTTCAGTGATTCAAAAGGCTCATTACAGCCATCGGCTGAGGTTGTTTGTCTTCGGACTTTAGGCTACGTCGTAGGCATTCAGGGAGACCAGCCTGAAAACTCCGGCAATAAGCTGGTCACTCGGCCTGCGTGGTGGAATATCAAAACCAATAAAAAACCTAAAACATGCTTCTTGTACTATGCTAAAATATGCATACATAATCAGCCTGTTATGTTCCCACTGCTGGGACTCGAGCCCTCTCAGAGAGAGGGGTTGGGCCGTAATCCACCACGCGGCACATTGCGGCTTGGTGGATAGGTTGGTGGCCTACCACATGTCGAAGTTTTCAGGCCATCCGAAAGCCTTCGACATAGCCTATCGACTGTTGTCCTAAAGACAAACACTGTTGTCCTAGGATATTAAACAACCGGGGCTGACGGCGTAACGTGCCAGCCGAATCACGGAAGCGCTCAGGAGGCCTACTACCAAAATCGTAGTACGAAGTTTCGGTTGACGGACCGCACGTATTGCTACTACGAAAGTCTTTCGAATCCGTAGTTCGATCCGTAGTTCGTAATTTGACATTTTGTCTTGCGTGGAACCTACTCCCAAATATATTTTGACAGGTACTTTTTCGTTGTTTGACAAAAGTTAGAGCAGAATTTAACCTCACTTTAAATGACAGGTATAGAGGTTTCGTATTGTTATTAAAATTATTATAATTTCATGGCAAAGTATTGTTTTTTATAATATGGCACGCTTTGAAGAAGCTCTCCGAGAAGAAAGAGTACAATAGAGTCGAGACAGTAGTACATAAATTATGATAATTATATAATACATAATTAGCATTAATTATGAAGTTAACAAACAAACTTACACATATTCAGATAATGGTTTCTAAACTTTCAGATTAAGGAACTAGTGTCTATGCGAGGTAAAATAAAATACAATATTTTAAATTTTTCATTTATCATTTTAAAAGTTTCGTTTAAAGTTTTAAGCTCCCGCAGAATACCACTCAACAACTCATTTATTTCTTTCTCAAAAGTTTACAATCTGCTACGGATATCAGGTTGCAGAGGTTGTAGCCGCTACGAGGTCGTCTTACACCTGCAAATAAGATAATAGAATCAGCAAAAAAATCAACATTATGGATCGACATTCATCAAGTAGAGATTTTTGTAGTGTGTTCTTACCTGAGAATTGGTTTTGATTTATTTTTAGATAAATTTGTTCTTCCAATACGAAATATAAGAGTATTCGGATTGATGGTAGTTCCTCCACTTCTATGTCTAAAGTGTTTTTTTCAAGGTGTGGAATATTCCTGCGTATGTGTTAGAGACATATTTGGGTACAATAAGTTGTGCGAAATGCATGTATTGCATGGTAGAGAGCATTTTGTGAATACTTGCTTAGCTAGCTATCACCCTTCAGTAAATGATTTGTTGCTAAGCGTTATAGTGTGTATCATCAACATTAATTGCGAGCCAGCTTCATGCACATTATCACTTACCATCAAGTGAGATTGTGAAGCAAAAGAAAAACCAAAAAGCAAAACTAAGCAAATTTAAATATTGGATACTATTCCACCAAAAGGTACGCCGATTCAAATAATAGGCTGACATACAATAATACAAGTAACAATATATAAGATCACATACACACCCATTTCATCTAGAATGCGTGTAATTTGTGAAAACTGATATTGTGTAAATATTTACAGTATTCAGAAACCATGATACAACCACATCAAAGATCTTCTTCTTCTTCTTATGTTACGTGGAAAGACGTTACTCTGCCAGTGTCATGTTTGGCGGATATTTAGCCCTTGTACTCCCCCAACCCTGAAGGAGTGACCATTGTACGGTACGGAATCAAATGAAAGTAATATGAATATCAAAAGTATTAAAAACTGGTTTCGCTTTTACAAACGTATATTAATGGTTTTAATAAAATTACATAACATATAAATAAATGGTGTGAAAACAAGCGATAAAAGAGAGTTAATATCAGTAGGTCTCGCGATATCAGAATTAAGTTTATCATACAAAGAAGAACTTAACTTAGGACATGAAAAGAAAATGTGATTTAAAGTACCGTCATCTAGGCCACACTCACAAAGCGAATGATCCCTGACCCTGATTTTAGCAAAAAACAAAGATCATAAATAAATCAGACTATAGCATAGATCTCGGACTAAAGGGCATAGATAAAATACTTACCATAGAGTGCAGATGCAGATAACAGCTGCCATTAAAGCAAATGAATGCATTTTGTATATGAAATAACAGAGTATTAAAAACCATCGATTTGGAAACGTGAATTAATAAACGTAATATTAAAATAATATTTTTGTTTTAAGTTTTCGTTTAAATTAGCGGTTTCTGAAAGTCTAACATAAAGAACCTAGACATTTCATTCAAATACGCATCACTTTATTAATTGTCTTTGAATTTGCAACGAAGTCCGCCCGAATATTTAGGATCCGAAGTAGTTTGGTAGTAAGGTACAAGTTCGTTGTTCGTCGACACTTCGTTTCGCAACGAAACTTCGTACTTCGTTTTTGATATCTAGTAGACCTTCAGTTGAATAATGCCACTAGCGGTCACCCATCCAAGTCCAGACCGCAGCAAGCGTTGCTTAACATTAGTGATCGATTGTGATCACCAAGTCAAGCTTCCCTGCGAGCGCTTCAGAAAGCGAAAATATGGAATTAGTTGATCGGGGCGTACCAAGTTCCAAGTTTCAGTAAAAACAATCTTCGCAGATTGGCACGTGTATTTATATAATATCAAAGGGAAGTGGTATTACGTCAAACAAAGCTTTGTTGGCCCACGTGGGGAATTTCCGAGAGGTTCAAACGAAACCTCCGCGCGACCCTCGAACAAAAGTAAATTAGAAAGACCTACACTCGCTACATTTGCGGTACTTCTGCCACTTACGGTTTGAAATCACGCGTGTTATTTGGAATAAATTTGTTTGTTACAGTTAAATTAATGTGACATTTAGGTTTAGGTTTAAAGAATTTTATTCTCAAATAAGACACTTATGGAGGATCCCAATAATCTATCTATCCACGGTTTTCCTTACTATCGATGAAATTTGACATAACTTCCATACAAATAGTGTCAAATATCTAACTCTAGTAAGGTAAACCGGCGATAGATAGATTATTGGGACCGGCCGTAAGTCACTTTCTTGAGAACATAGCGATACTTAAAAAACTTAATATTCGTTCGTCGTTACACTAAACAAAAGTAAAACATTATAATATAATACTAATTAATTGTTATACAGTAATCACTTTGTACTTACTTAACACATTTATTCCTTTGTAAGATACTCAGCTAGTTGCTTCTTAAATGCGATAAATGAGCTAACATTTTTTATATTTGAAGGTAGTTTATTATAAAGTTGTGCTCCTGCAAAAGTGAACATTGTTTTGCCATAACTTGTTCTAGCTTTCGGAAGTACGAGATAACTGCCTCGGCGAGTGCGTTTGATACGTAAAAGTTATATTTGTATGCACGTTTCTGTTGAGGGATTTTCTGATGAGAATGCAGGTGTTGTAATGGTATAATGTTTTTATATTCATTATCTTTGTCTCATTGTAATTGTTTTTTGTCGATGTCAAAAAATGGTAATTAAATATATTTTTAATTATTTTATTTTGTAGAACTTGTATTATAGCTAACTTTGTTTTGGCAGCATTCCCCCAAATTTCGATGAGATACAGTAAGTGTGGCTTTACTAGTGCATTATAGATTGTTAATCGTAATTTATGTGGTGGAATACAGCGAGCAATATTACGGAGTGAACCATGAAGAATTACTATTTTTTTGTTTCCAAATGTTCGATATGTGCACTCCACGTCAAATGAGTATCCATATGTAAACCGAGATATTTTTCATGGTCTTTTTGTTGTATAGGAACATTGTTGATCGTTAGAGGCCCGTGCGGTGGTATAGGTTTGTTTCGAGCTTTAAATATGATAAAAGATGTCTTGGAAATATTAATGGTTTGTAAATTATGTTGAAACCATTTATATAAAGTGTTTAGATCATCTTGGGCTTGTGTCATTAAATCTTTTATCGATGAACCAAAGTAGAAGAGACATGTGTCGTCAGCATACAGAGTGATGTGACCCTTAAGGCCAATTTCACGTATATTGTTAATATACGTTAAAAAAAGCAAAGGTCCCAAAATTGAGCCTTGAGGTATTCCACACATCACAGGTAGCGAGTCACTTTGAGTGTTGTTACCTATTTTAACTACCTGCGTTCTGCTCGTTAGGTAAGATGTAAGCATATGTAGAGCTTTACCAGTTATACCGATTGTTTCTAATTTTTTCAAAAGCAAAATGTGGCTCACGGTATCGAATGCTTTTTTCAAATCGATGAAAACACCCAGGACAATATTTTTTTATCTATGTTGATTTTTATTTTAGTGATGAGATCAACTGTGGCTGTAAGTGTGTTGCTTTTTATCCTAAATCCGTACTGCCTTTCAGAGATAAAATTAATGGAATCTAAGTATTTTTCTAGTCTTGAATGTAAAATCTTTTCAAATTTTTTTGATAATACTGACAATACGGAGATAGGTCTATAGTTACCCGGATCTGTTTTTTGTCCCGATTTATAGATAGGAGTCACTTTCGCTACCTTCAATGTGTCCGGGAATTTACCATCAAGCAACAATTGGTTAAAACACTCGTTTAGTTTCGGTAAAATTAAATGTATTATACATTTAATAACTTTAGTACTAATTCCATCTAAACCAGTACTGCAGTTAGAATCGAGATCCCTAACAATTTTTAAAATTTCTGCTTCCGTACATGGTTTTAGTGTTGATATTTGAGAATTTTGAATCGGCATTTAGAGGAATCGTCCCTTACGCTTTTACTTATAAACGCTGCTTGCATTTAAATAATGTAATTTATCACATCACACCTCTGTGAAATACTAAATAAATGCTGTGCGCAATACTAAATCGTAATTTTAAGTTAATAATTTGATTCCTGAATATAACCTACAGTTAAATAAATTGTAATTTATTCATCCAGGCATTAATTTGCGAATCACCAATTAAATATGATTTTAAAATGAAAATATTTACGGCATTATAAACGCTGCATAAAAAAATATTTAAATTTACTTAATTAAATTATTAGGTATAATCGATGTCCAAAAATTCGACGAATAAAAGTAGACCATAGAAGTGTACCACGTTTTAAATACGTAACACTCTTTACTTCTGACGCAGTAGATTTAATTGTGGCTACGGTATCAGATGAAGAATTGAACTGCTGCTGTCCTGTCACAGGGCTTTCGTAAAAGCCAGCGTCTAACAGCCATATTTATAAACAAGCAAAAGTAATTACTTAACCCTTGAAGTAGCTTAAAAATTAAAATATTTTGGCGCCAAATCGAACGGAAAAAGCGCGCGAAAATTCACTATGTAAAAAAATTGCGCGCGCCGCATACGTTTGCAGGTGTAAAATCGTATTAAAACAGCTATTTGTTCTATTTTATATCTGTAAACGGCGTAAATTTACACTGGTTACTCAGTACATCTTCTTTTATTCTATTATTATGTTATCTGTTTCTTTTTAGTCAAATTATAGAGATAAAGTCAACCGAAAAAATACATAAAAACTTGAACCGCAACAAAAAAAAAACAAATGTAATAAATTCTACAAAGACCAATTTTATCTCTCAAGCAGGTGTAAAAGGAGTTTACTTACAATCACAACGGTATAATAGACTTTGAAAACCTATCCTATATACGAGTATTTTATAAATTATCCATAATATATCCACAAATTGTCATACAAACAAATACTCTAACGCTAACCAAATAGATCTCAAAATCGTAGTCTTACTCGTTATCAAAACAATATGGCGGCTGCCTTTATCAAATTACGGAAATTGTTCACAAAACCATAATATAAGAGGATTATAAGCTTTTTCTTAGGTTTTTACCTCGAAATGTTACTTATTCACGAAAACAATACACACCTGCGAAAATTTAAGAGATATGGTATCGACGCCCATTGTTTTTTTTTACTAGCCTACTGATAATTTATATTTCTATGTAAAAATGATTTCTAGGTGCTTATTAGTATTAAAAAAACATCTAATAAACCGAAATGTATTCTACATATATTTGAACAGTTAACGTTTATAATCAGTCCTGATATGGGTTTTGACTGCGGTACACCGGTGTACCAGCGCCGCTTTGTGCAATGTATACCGGCGTACCGGCGCGGGTTTACAGGTTAAGCAACGATTTTAATTCTATAGACTAGAATATGCCTGAAGTTAGAACTATCAAAGGCTATTAGGAATTCTTAGCCGAGTAATTGTCACCATTTCCTTTGCGAACACATCAATTTTTCGTCCTTATTTCAATAGTATGACAACAACCTAATACAAGTGTAAAAATATACCTCCAATTTTGATAGGGTTATGGCAAAGCATTTACTTTAGTAAGTAACGTTCATTGCTCGACTATAGAATAATATTTTATCTTGAAGTATTCTATCGTGAAGTAATTACTTAATTGAGAAATTACTTAGCAATAAGTAATTACTTGTTTAAAAATACGATACGGGCAGCGTTCCGGAAACTTCACGAAGTCTTCTCGTCAAAAATACCTCAATGCCTCAAGACAAGACAAACTTCGACCAATGTGTGTTACCAATGGTGACTTATGGCACTGAAACGTGGTCTCTTACTATGGGCCTCATAGATAAGCTCAAAGTCGCACAACGGACAAAACAAGCTATGGAGAGGGCTATGCTCGGGGTTTCTCTACGTGATCGAATAAGAAATGAGGAGATCCGTAGAAGAACGAAAGTCACCGACATAACTCAGAAGATTAGCCAGTTGAAGTGGCAGTGGGCAGGGCACATAGCACGCAGAACAGATGGCCGATGGGGCCGAAAGGTTCTGGAGTAGAGACCACGGTCCGGCAAGCGCAGCGTAGGTCGTCCACCGACACGGTGGACAGACGACCTGATGAAGGTCGCAGGACGACGTTGGATGCAGGCCGCTTCCAACCGGTCCTTTCGGAAAATCATGGGGGAGGCATATGTTCAGCAGTGGACGTCCTACGGCTGAGATGAGATGATGAAATACGAGTGTAGGAGTCCAAGTAATTGGATAACTTTCCCGCTAAAACATGAAACCACAATCAAAACTGGCTATTTAAGGTAGTTACTATGCAATATAACTATCATGAAGTTATTATAGCATCGTGAATGAGATACTTACGAGATAGTCATTAACCTACATCGATAAATATAGAGGTTCTCAGTAGTATAAGTATATATACCTACTTGTATTAAGCATAACTCTGAATCGTCCGACTTGGGCTTGATGATTGCTATAAGTGAAGTTAAATGTCATCACCATGGGTAAAAGCTTTTTGAGTTATGCTCAATAATAGTAGAAAAAGTAGATTACTAGGCGTATAGGTGTAGCGCAGAACTCGCAGGAGTCTATACATCATTGGCATAGTAAAAACAGTAAGGTACTCTTATCACGCGGCCCCTAGGAGATTTAAATGCCTACTGTAGCCTGCATATGCAGGGCTGTGCTTGTATCTAAGTTTAATAACTGCGTATGTACTATGTATATTATAACAAATCAAAACGTAGATACAGATGCGTTTTTATATTGCGATCTTATTTGTCTCATACTTTGTATCAATGGCAAAAACTCCCATCCCACAGAAGGCGTGCATGTTCGTTATTCATAAACATGGTAGGTACACAGTTAATGTCAGGAAAGATCTTGTTTAAAGATGGCAGTCTGAGCCATATGCCGGTCATCGAAATTCAGATAAAATTGGTAAATATTTATTTCGTCAAGACCTTGACCAATTTTGCTAAAATTGTACATGTTGTTGGTACCAAATGTTCTTACCGAATATTCTCAATATCGTCCAGTTTGTAAACTTCACAACCTATTATTTCGGCAACCACTTGACCAATTGTGCCCATATTCGAAATTCCTCGTCTTTAAAACCAGGTACCTAATGTGTGTACCAAATTTAATCAAAATCGGTCGCTGAGCAAACTTTCGCTTATATTATTTTATGAAAAGTCCCCGAGCACACACAATATAATAAATGAATAATCATGAAATGAAAGTAAATTTAGTCAGATGAAGCAGAGACGCTTCGCTCGCATCGCTCGTTCGATCACGCTCGGTCACGCTTGGTCAATTACAATGCATGTATACAGATAATTGCTTTTATTTATTTTGACATCGTTAGACGTAACAGGTAATCATCAGCAGGGCTATTATGTATCTCAGTTGCTAACAAATGTTGATTGAAATCTTGAAAAATGGCGACACTATGTCAGTTTGGACAACTCCAGTAAGCAAAAATGTTAGTAAGGTGATGACTGGAGCTGACCAAAGTGACATAGAGCGGCCATTTTTCAAGATTTCAATCAACATTTGTTAGCAACTGAGATACATAATAGCCGTACTGATGTAGATAAATACGTCAATCTGCAATATACTGCTACTAAAATTGCTGTAAATATACATGATTTTCGGAGAAGCATTAGCTTACCGACACAATACCAAAGGGAGTACTTATTATTTTCCTTTTCGAGTCTCGCACAACCCTAAGGAGTCATCCTGCTAAGGGCAATAAATATCGTGATTCATAGCACATAGGTGCACAATAGTTACCAGTATCACACTAATATTGTGAATGCGTATGGAACATTTGTGAGTTAGGGTGAGTATGTTATTTTCTAATGACAAGGCTAACGGACACACATCAAAAAAGTTTGGTCCAATCCAAAATGGTAGAACGCCTTTGATCCCGTATCAAGGCTTCATGATAGCAGACATATATAGAACAGTTGCTATTGATGGAACTGTTATACCGTTCCGAGTAAACGATGAGCACCAATTTGTGCTGGTCGATGATAATGCGCCCGCCTATCGAGCTCAACGAGTCAATGCTGCTCTCCGAGAATACGACATCACAAGGTTAGACTGGCCAGGTAGGAGATACTGTATATTTACCGTGCCGTGTTCCCGAGGATAGTCATATTTCGTGCGCGGTTGGCGCTATAGGAAGTACTTACCTACCTATATAATAGAACTGGCTGCACTCGGCGGTTTGACGCGCGTTTTGATGGATGATGATGATGAATCATACATGTTCATCAGGGAAAATATAAGATTCTAATAGTGTTTTTTTTTTCTAATTGGTCCAGTAGTTTCAGAGCCTATTTAGTTCAAACAAACAAACTAATCTTTCCTCTTTATAAAATGATGATACAGTATTAAGTAATATTGTAGATGATAAAACATAATTGTGAAAAAGCTATACTTGTCATCATGTTTTCAAATTTCTCATTTGTCGTTGAGTTTTAACAATATCTTTATAAGATGTTTTGACAGCCCGTGTTATCAAAATGTAGTTTAAAAGCAAAGAAGGCTTTCAAGGAAAATTATCAAGAGCACTTTTCATGTCGGCTAAGTTAATTTGCTTACTCAGATTTGAGATCAAGATAAATTATTAGATAAAGCGTTTTAAATGTTTTTAATTTATCAAGGGATGAGATGAGCAACAGAGGCCTGCAGCTCTACCATGAGTTAGATAAATGTCATCTATAGTCGATACTCGATCTCGCCTACCTATTAAGCTTGTGATTGGCGTACTCGCTGTCAACTTTAGTTCTACAATTGACCGCGAGGTAGCACTGTTTAACTTATTAAACTGTTTAACTTGGTAAACTCGTGGTAGACCTACTGATTATAAGTGCAGAGTCTTCCCGTAACCACACACTACTGCTACCTATACTGCTATTTGTGCAGACCCACGGACAGTGGTTCAACCTGCAGAGCCATTCATCAAAACATCAATTCTGTTACTTTGTGACCGAGCGAGTGAAACGCTTTGCTTTAAGTTAGGGTTGCCATCTCTTAAATTTGGCAACCAGGAAAAGATGCGTGAAAACCCCGGATTTTAGAGCCTAGAACCCGGACATGTCTGAGTTTTATTAAACATATAAAAAGGTCATAAATCAGCTTTTTATTTATTTTCAGACCTTAAATGTTTAGTCATCTTTTATCATCATTTGAAATGTACCTAACAAAACAGAATCTTATTACAGTTTTGGGGAGACGATGAATTTACCGAGTCGGTTTGTCGATATATCGCGGTTCGGTAACTCAGTCGAATTAGGATTTGTCCGAACAAGGGACACTCGTCAAACCTAATCGGCCTAATAGCTGCCTGTATATACATCAGCTGATCCGTTTAACAGCGTAAGAGCCAGCGATGCCAACTCAGCTTTGGGGCTAGATCTAGTTCTTTATCTGCTTGATCAGCCCCCGCAATAATGATTTACCCAAACCAAAAACTACGGCACAAACTAAGCCCCAAATTATCATCTATCAAACAAAACTATAGACAATCTAAGAACAAAGAAAGTTTTTAAATAAAAGCTTTGCATAAACTAACTAAATATCCATTGTACCAAAAAAATCATGAGAACCAAAATAGTAAGAAATTTAATTTAAAAAAAAACTTTGGAGGTAACAATTTTTCATGTAAATTGAAAATAATCGTTTTATTGCAATGATAAGATTTTACCCGGTACTGGTTGTTTGTCGTAGACCTGGCTTTTCAATCATCAGATAAAAATACCAGACTGATAAAATGTAGAAATTGATTAAAAATTTAAAACAAATGAACTTTTATTTTGATCCAGCAACAATCGCTCTTTTTATATTGGTTGTTCACGATCATTTATTGAAAAATCGGGCCCCAGGACAACAGTCGTTAAGGCTATGTCGGAGTCATGTGAGCCGCCTGAAAAGCAGCACAGGAGGCCGATTCTACTCAACGTACAACAACATATCCCAACAGCAATACAGCAACTGCAGTTCGACTCGTTCAACTACATTCTACTATTCTAGAGACAAATTGGAACGTAACGTCATCTTCAACACTACTTACTGTTTGATAAATATACAATAACCGCTACTATATACGTTATATATTAGAGTTAACATCACGTTCATGATCTATCGATTTAACAGAATATAAAGTTTTCATCTACCGCTGGCTTCAACAGAAACGTTACTGCAGCTAGATTATTTTTCAATAGCAGAATAAGAAAAAGTAGGTATAAAAGTCACCCTTTAGTCACGGTTCGATTGCAATTTCAAATCCTCTATTTGATAGGAAAGCCTCGGTCCTACCCATTAGTAGGTGCTTGAACAACGTACCCAATTTATTATGATTACATAAAGAAATCGAATTTTAGGTATTTGAGGGGGTGAAGTACTGTTTACAGACGCACGCTTGTTCCTGTCACGGGAACAAGCGTGCATCACACGATCACCTTTTTGCAGTTTTTTATTTGTTTAAAAATAAAAGAAGCCAAAGGGGTAAAAAATCTAAATATTTCTTTAATTTAATAACTAACCTTTTTTGTGATTACAAAAAATAAAGTAGTTGTCGCTCAAAATATTGAGCAGTTTAAACGAATGAATTGTCATTTTATTTGCGATTGTTTTCTTCAAGGTCCCAGATAAATAATGGACAATATTATTTAATATTATTTAGTTAAAAGTTAAAAAAAAAGACTTACTTATAAGTCTTTTTTTTTTACTTTTAACTATGCATGTATTTTTATCAAGTTTGTACCAGTAACTGTGCGTCTAAACTGTGCGACGAAAAACATATAAGCGTTAATACGAGTAACTTAGCGTTGGTAACTTTGGCTTCTGCCAGCGCCTTAATATGAAAATAGTTCATTCATCGGCTTGACCTGTCTCCCATAACCCGTCATCCCTACCACTGACCATGACCTGCGTGATGGACAGCCTCGCCACTGTTTGTAGGGCCGTTAATGGGACGAGGCCCTAGGTGGGGCCCATTGTGCCGTGCATCCGGCATTTGGGGCCACTCGACCTGCCCCATTGACGATCGAATTTTCTGATACGCGTTAAAATGGTCACGTAGTCCAGTTTTGAAAAAACCTGTGGTGCTAATTTCCAAAACAGAGTGCATTATGAAGCGTTTCAATTGGTATATCTTTCGGCATTGTTGCTATTGTATGGTAGACTCACGATAAGAACAAAAGGAAAAAATTGATAGCTAGAACAGAATAGAACATCTTTGTTTAATTAACACAATAGAAACTCTATGTTTAATTAACATACCTAAACAATATATTACTTACCTGTATTTACAATAAACGATTTGATTTCATTTCTAATCACTATAGAATATGCACAAAGAACAGGACTGTCATGAAAACTTACTTAATGCATTACGATGAAAGGTATTACTTACAAATTAAAAAAAAACTTATTTTTAAGAATAGTAGTCAAGCTCAGCACTGGTTGAGTAGACGCGAGTGTATAGGTAAGTACGCGAGGTTGGTTTCAGCCTACCCTCCGCACGAACTAAGGTGATACTCGAATAGCTTTGTGAAGCGGGTTATTTAACTACTTATGTTGTCACTTTTTAGAACAGTTAAATAAAATACAGTTGTTAAGTAAAACTTTTGATTACATTAATAGGTAACTTTTAGTTATATGACAGTATCATTAGGTAACGTTATCATCGACCTAGGTTTCGCCTAGGTGGTCGCCGCGATTTGCAGCGTAAACTCTCTGAGCATCGGATATGCCAGAAACCTAGGTCGATGATAACGTCGGCTAATTACGTGAGTAAAGTCGGTTATGATATTAAATAAATATATTGTGTCAAACTCACGAGAATTTTCAAACTAAAACAGTACATATCCGTCTAATTTTGAATAACTCAATTATTATTTGGCTTTTGTGCATAAACATACGTGGCCAAAATCTGTCACAAACGACTAAAGTTACTTTGTAAAGTATTCACTTTATAATTAAATCTGTTAAACCGTGTTCACCATCCTTTATAATGAAATAACAGCAGCGAAAAGCGAGGAGTGCCTTTCGTGAAGCGCTCACATATTTAATATTAAGTAGGTAGGTACATGTGCGTGCGTAAACACACACATACCTACATATTTTACTTTTATATTGGCGCACCTTACCAACCTTACTGCGTGTGTCGCCCCAACTCATGTTTGTGCTAACTAATGAGGTTTTATATAAAAGAATAAACCATAGAGGTTAACAAATGGGCGTCAAATGAAAAATGGCGCCCGAAATGCCGCAAAGTGGAATCGACATGTAATCAGTAATGACCAAATTGCGGAATCCTGTGCTCGCCTGTACGGTGTACACAGACTAATGACCGCGAACACCATAACTATCGCAGTGTTTTATTAATCGTAGTTTGGTATTGATTAGTTTTAAGTAAAATTTAATGAAGTAGCACTAGCTGTATTATTAGTAGCAGTAGAACTTTTTGAGAACGAGTTCATTTGAGCTACTGCTATTTGGGTTTAAAGGGTATAGTTCTCGGCGTTATTACAGACATATGAGACTGATGAAAACTTTATGCTATTATAATATTCGGACTAAAAACAGTCCAAAATTTAAACCATGGTTTAAGGGAATTTCATATAGGAAATTGCCTTAAATCATGGTTAAATTTCAGAACTAAGTATCTAGTCCAAGTTTAATTAAGGCGATAGGTTTTTATGTTATATGCGCATTGCACCGCCATTTCTGAAAAATTTCAATGTTTGAGATCGCTAAAGCAGGCGTCAGTGCTTTAAAAAGTAATACTTACTATACAATTTCTAAAAATATTTACATAATCTCAAGCAAACCTACTCGTTATAAAATGGTACGTATATTCTAAGTACTGACAATTTATTTGCATACTGCGTTTTCACAGAACACATGAGTATTAGCACAATTCTCGGGATACAGCTATGCAACAAAAGATAAATGCCAGATCTATTCCTGCCCGTCCGAGTTCTGCAGCGATTTACACAATTATCCACTTCGCCGCCTACGTATTAGCGTCGACGTACGATTTTTACAACGTCGCCCAATCTGTCGCTTTGGCGACATTCCAACGAGGCCTTTCAACACAATGTTTCGCGAAAAATTCAGTTATACACCTCTCTGTCACCACCCGTGTAAAGAACGGAGACAAATATACCATTTCTGGATTTAGAAAGTCTGAGCCGATGTGTAATAAAGCTGCACATGTGACGAGTTAAAATGAAGTGCAGTTGGTGAGCTAATATTCCGTCAGGCAAGACCGGCAGTCGTTAACAAATCGTTCGAATACTCCGTACCTAAAGGGATAAGGCAATTTGGAATAGTTCGTATAATAGTTCGTCGTATTATGTCGTAAAGAGAACTTGAAAATGTCAATCATCTAAAGTCATATTTAATAGACTTTTTGTAATAAAGTACTGTCGTGTAATGTTTTAACATTATCATGTTTTATTTCAAGTTCCGAAGAACATAGGTGTGTATACTGTGTATGAACCCACAATTTTGTTGCTAGTCATTACATGTCCTTGGTATCATCACAAAAGATGATAATAAACTTGCGTGCAGACCAAATAGACTTCATCATCATCATCTCAGCCGTAGGACGTCCACTGCTGAAAATAGGCCTCCCCCATGATTTTCCAAAAGGACCGGTTGGAAGCGGCCTGCATCCAACGTCGTCCTGCGACCTTCCACTGGTCGTCTGTCCACCGTGTCGGTGGACGACACGTTGCCGGTCCGTGGTCTCCACTGTCTGTCCCAGGTAGATGTACTCGTCAACAACTTCGAGAACTGAGTTCCCAACTGATATTGGGGTAGGTACAACATGGGCATTAGACATAATTTTCGTCTTATCCATGTTCATCTTAAGACCTACGCATACTATCGCATACCTAAGGCATACTAGATTAATATGTATGTATAATAGAATGCTAATAAATAGACTTATTAGCATTCTATTATATATACATATTAATCTAGTATGCCTTTGTGACATATACACATAAAAAAATTCTATGATCACCAGAATAAGCTGACATAATTTTTCAAGTTGAACTTAATCAACGATTTATTAATAAACGGTTTATCTACATCTACACTATATATCTATACTATTATTATAAAGAGGAAAGATTTGTATGTAAGTATGTTTGTAACGAATTGGGTCAAAAAGTACTGGACTGATTTCAAAAGTTTTTTCACCATTGGAAAGCTACATTCACCCTGAGTAACATAGGCTATATAAGATTCATCATCATCCATCCCCACGTGGGTGAAACCGCGGAGAGCAGCTAGTAACATAATAAAGAGGAAAGGTTTGTTTGTTTGAATTGAATAGGCTCCAAAACTACTGGCACGATTAGAAAAATTCTTTCACCTTTGAACCCTACATTTTCCCTGATGAACATAGGCTGTATAATATTTTCAAAAAGTTAGGGATCCGTATGAAAACTTCGATAATGTAACCCAAGGTGTGGAAAAAATACCAAAAAAGTCCTTACACCGCGTACGCTGCGAAAACTATTGACCATGCTATGCAATTGACAATAGAAAACAATAGCAAAATGATGTTCTACAGTTTTATAGAAGTCGTCAATATCTACAAAGAAGTCCACATTACCTATATGTCTAACTATTTACAGTTATGTCCCAATAAATAATATTTCATTTTTAGATATGCAATAGAAACGCCGGTACAAACCAGGCCACATTATTCGTGCCTTCGTATTATTCCTTATGTACTCTAATAATAAAGAGGAAAGATATATGATACATATCAAACTACTTAACCGATTCAAACAATTCTTTCACGAGTATAAAGCTGCTTTATGTCTGGGTAATATACGCTATATTTGATTCATCTTCATCATCATCCATCACCCACGAGTGAAACTGCGGAGCGCATCTAGTATTCAATATAATATACTCCTCCCCTGGGTCGAACACATCCGGTAATCCTCCTAGGCACGCTGAGAATCAAGTTATGCAGCATTTTTTGGGGTAACCCGTCCCATTCTTGAATAGCGGCTTCCTTCCCTGAGCTCTGGCACTGTCTGGGGACGTGGCTGACGGTTCCAAACAGCTCTCCTAAAAGCATCCCACGCGTGCTCTATTCGGTTTAAGTTAAGCGAGCCGACAGGCCAGTCTAACCTTGTGATGTCATATTCTCGGAGAGCAGCATTGGCTCATTGAGCTCGATGGGATGGGTTTACTCGGAATGGTCTGACAATTCCATCAATAGCAACTGCTCTATACATGTCTGCCGTCATGGAGCCTTTGAAGTCACAAAAAATTCGATTTTTCAAAGTGATCCCATACTTTTTTGATGTGTGTACATGTGGAAGAACACTAAACCAATCAATAATTAAGCCGGTAACTGTGCAATCAAGTAATATTTAAGTACAACAAAGTATTTACAAGGTTAGAAATACAATTAAACAAAGAGATCATTACTGAGAGTTTGACAGGTACTTATTAGTCATGCCCATGCTACATGTCTATTAACTACACGATCGATGGACACCGACACGGCTCAAGCCCAGCCGTGCGATATTGTAATGATTCATCGACGAGCTCGTCGACGAGCTTACCAATGTCAAATATTTCGCCTTTGTACATAAAGTTGCTTTTCCAACGTTTCTTGTCCTTTCTTCATTTGTTTCACGGAGGTTGTCAAAGATGCAACGATGTTTGCTCTTTTAGAATCGCACGGCAGATTGCATGACATATTTATGATACGTCGATAAAAGAGTGGCACACAACGCGATACCGGCAAACGAAAAAGAAACACAAATTGAGGAAAAATAAACAAAAGCAATAACAGCCATTTTCACGCTAAATCTAACGGTACATTTCTAGGATTTATTACCTGCAACATACACACAAACACATACATAGATATTAATCCTCTTGGTTTACCTGAGCGATTTACGGATACTTCCTTTCCCTCGGACCTCCTGGGGGCCCTTGGACTATCACTAAGTTACTGCTCAGGCCAAACGCCCGCATATGTATATGTGTACATACAACCTGCCCTACTCGAAGCAAATTACACAATCAATGTCTATCAAATATTAACGGAAAGATGTTGCGAACGACATTCACATGTTGTGGTGTACAAGGTTGCAATTAGTGCCCACTTATTCTGATGGATAACTAACTGATCTGCCCGCGGGTACGCTCGTGTGGTGTGCTACTTACTTTACATGATGATTATCTTTCTGATGTCATTTTCATGTTAAATGTAAATCACCATAGAATTTAGATAAAAATATTTACAATATATTAAAAGTAAAAATAATAAAAAACAGGCCAAGTGCGAGTCGGATTCGCGCACAAAGGGTTCCGTCCCACTAAAGTGAATTTAAGACTATTTACCTATTCTGTGAATATTTCAAGCGTCTACCTGTTGCCGTTATCAATATCGATCAAAAACGAGCAAATATCACGTTTGTTGTATGGTCCCTTGTATTAACTATTTATTTTATTCTGTTTTTAGTATTTGTTGTTATAGCGGCAATAGAAATACATCTGTGAAAATTTCAACTGTCTACCGTCACGGTTCAAGAGATATAGCCCGGTGACAGACGGACAGACAGACGGACAGACAGACGGACAGACAGACGGACGGACAGCGGTGTCTTAGTAATAGGGTCCCATTTTACCCTTTGGGCATGGAACTCTAAAAATTAATCTATAAGCCCCATGGTGGGGGGAGAAGTGGCCAAAACGCTGGCAGCGTTGCCACGCTGGATGGCAGTGCTCACTTTATGCCCAAAGTAGGCGCCAGCATTACGGTCACCCGTCGCGTCGCCTCAATCAAACTTTAGTACTATAAAATAGCAATATACCAGGTAACGGTAGCATTTTACCAGATGGTAAGACTTTACAACAAGAGTACGATTTGGTGGCACTGTAACTTATATGATCAACCACCAACTTACCTCTCCGATCAATAATTGTTTGTTACATACGAACTGGCTGGATTTTAACAACGATGAATTCTTGTCCCGTTCACGTCAGGTGAAAACTTTTGAGACCATAATAGAAAAGAGGTGTTTTCTGGATATTATAAGAAATGTCGGTAGTGGAAGTCAAGTTCATATTTACATATAAAATAATTGTATAGACATATAAATATTTGACATATAGGTACCTAACGAAAATCAGCGTTCAAATTATTTTGGACTCAAGAAATATACAGGTTTTCCCAAGAAATAGTGATATACTGAAGCTGGGAGGTAGAGGACCTAGAGGGCTACCTGAATCACCCCCATGTATGCAAGCTTGCATTAATCATCATGTAAATTAAAATTTTGCACTTACCACATTTATATTTCAATTTTTTGATAGAAGCCGTATGAATAATAAAATGAAAACAGAGATCAGTAGGTAATTCGTTGATCGTTCAACAAACATAATAATAACTATAACTACATAGTATAAAACAAAGTCGCTTCCCACTCTGTCTGCCCCTATGTACGCTTAGATCTTTAAAACTACACAACAAACTTTAATGCGGTTTTTTTTAATAGAGAGAGTCATTCAAGAGAAAGGTTTATATGTATAATACACGCAAAATATTGTAGAGAAACATTGATTTGAAGAACAATTGTTGATAATTTGATTTAAAGGTTTCTAATGTGATGTCTTAAAGAAACACATTTTTTGCGCTTACATTTCAAACGCTGCCTGAACCCTACGTGATAGATCAAAGTAATGTACTACAGTATACACCTTAAAAAAGTGTCCACAAAAAAGTCCGCGATTGTATATTATGTCTATCTCTTAACACCCGTGCGAAGCCGGATCGGGTAGCTAGTAATATAAATACACGCGTTATTATAAGCATGATGAGATTTAATTTATCATTGCCACTGTTAAAGTATATTGCAAAATATTATCAAGAGACCTTTACATTCAACCGTTAAATTGGATTGTCCAACAATCTTCTATATTATTAGAATCCTTAAGCCGAACCACAATTATCCGTACGGCGATATTGGACCTTTCTGATCCCAAATTACTCAGCATTACCGTTTAATTTCGCCGATTTGGCTCACAATATTCTTAGTGTTACATTAATGCTTTGAAAAGATGAGATGCCCAGTTCCAAACGTTTATGTTACAAATCCTTCTTAAGCTTCTTAAGTTTTTAAGGTTCCGTAGTAACAAGGAACCCTTTTCAGATTGATTATTAGATTGTTTTGTCCATCCGTCCGTCCTAATCATAAAGTTATACGTTTCACAGATATATTTGCTTGTGCTTGAAATTTGCCCCATATTATTATTATATATGCTCAATATTTGAGACATTTGACTACGTATATCAAACTGAAAATATATCTATCTATATATATAAGGTTCTCGTGTCATAGTGTTTGCAACAAAACTTCTCCGAAACAGCTTGAGCGATGCTTATGAAACTTTGTGTGTATATTCAATAGTTCTGAGAATAGGACGTAATGTACTTTTCATCATCATCATCATCGTTCATCATCATGTGGGTGAAACCACGTGGCGCAGCTAGTATAATATATAAAAATATGGGACCGATAGGAGGCGCTCATGGCAAAATAAATATGAAATGGAAAGTATTATTTTTCTTATCACTGTCAAGATTCATCACTACCTCACCCACGGGGGTTGAGGTGTATACTTGAAGTTTTAGCAGATGATGACCTTTATATTTTACTACATCCACTAAAGAAGGATGAAGCTGAAGATTAAGTCAAGTTATTTCCGTGGCTTATTTCGTATCCATAGACCAAACGAGCGAAGTCAGAGGGGCTAGTTACATATAGATCTATTATAACGGAGACATTTCATACATTACTGTTTTATCAGGTGAGAGAGGGGTCTACTTCGCACTGGACTTGCCAAAAAAT
Organism: Selenia dentaria; assembly: GCA_917880725.1. Taxonomy (NCBI): domain Eukaryota; kingdom Metazoa; phylum Arthropoda; class Insecta; order Lepidoptera; family Geometridae; genus Selenia; species Selenia dentaria. Next base: position 28,222,198 of record OU862893.1, read on the forward strand.
TGTATTGCAATCTATCCAACCCAACTTAATCAACAACTTACTACTTAACTCGCTTTTGCCGTTCAAACGACAATAAAAACTTAACTTGCCGATGTCACAAGTTAACTCGCTACTGTACTTGTTGAATCTAGGGCCATTGCATATCTCAATTGACAGTTTAAAGTCACCATCATCTCGCAAAGTGTCTTCGTTCAATTCGTACAACTCACTATCTTCAGTGAAGTGACCACTATGATATGATAACCTTGGCCCTATGTATTTTGGAACGCGGCGGTAGGCTTATAGTACATTATAATGAAAAATTGACGTTCATAAGTGCGTCTTTGATGCCTAAATTGAATAAATGATTTTGACTTTGACTTTGACTTTGTAGACTTAAAAGTTCGGTGGACGACCAAACCTAGTTATAGCAAAGTACTTGGAACGCGCGTAGTATACTCTTACGGCTGTTTTCAATAACCTATCTATCGTTGGTTTACCTTACTAGAGATAGATATTTGACACTATTTGTATGGACGTTATGTCAAATTTCTATCGGTAGTAAGGTAAACTGTGGATAGATAGAATATTGAAAATGGCCGTAAGATTATGACTTCGGTTATAGTCACTTTAATTGTCAAAGTTAGACAATGGCCCTACTGAAGAAATTGAGTATGAACCTTCAAGGCAAACGTGTCATATCAACGATCTCGTTAACAATCAGGTGGCGGAGCTCCTATCATGCATAAAAAGAGGAGACAATTTGGCAAACGGTACCGTTTGCGAGTGATAGTGACAGCGAGATATGAAAGCGTCATCGGAACATCCCAGTCTTGGATCTCCTCCAAGATCAAGACTCGTAAACTGAACTCACAACTGTCGTGATCTACGAGTCCAAACATAACATACATACCTAATTCACCTACAAACAATACGTGATATCGGCCCTGGGGCCTTACTATCAGCTTCGTAAAAACCGTGCAAGTTATATACATGTGGCATAAACAGTTTTGAATGAAACCATACCATGTGACGCTCATTTAGGTGAACTGTTTGAATATTGTTTTCTCAAAGATGTACGGATAATATTGTCTCTATCATTCTAACAATTTACTATAACCAACATTGCAGACGCCTAGACGTTTGTAAGCTGATAAACTGAGTGGATATAGAGCGTAAAGTTAACGAGAGTCCATACAAAAAAAAACAGGTGAACGGTTTTTCTACGGTTCTTGAATAGTAGGCCTGGGCAGGCATGCTTTAACGTTGTCATGGTACGAATAAACCGGGCAGTTGTCTAGAAGTCCTGCTTTAAGAGCTCATAGTAAGGCCCCTGTTTTTAATAAAATGTATATACTCGTACTATGTTCCTAATTGTATGACCATATAGCCTTTCCTTATTTAGTTAACGATTTCAACATTATTTATAGCGCTAATAATAATGACACTAGCGGTCGCTAGTGGCATTATTCAACTGCCGTGCGATACTCTAATGATTCGTCGATGCGCTCGACGACGACCTCACCGATGTCAAATACTTTATGAGATATCGCCCTTGTACACAAGATAGTTTTTCCAACGTTTTTTGTCACCTCGTCATTAGTTTCACGAATGTTGTCAAAGATGCAACGATGTTTGCTCTTAGAGAATCGCACTGCTGCCATGCGATTCTCTAATGATTCGTCGTTGCGTTCTTTGACGAGCTCACCGATGTCAAATACTTTATGAGATATCGCCTTTTTACACAAGATAGTTTTTCCAACGTTTTTTGTCACCTCGTCATTTGTTTCACGGATGTTGTCAAAGATGCAACGATGTTTGCTCTTAGAGAATCGCACTGCTGAGCGCTTCCTTGCTTCGGAGGGCACGTTAAGCCGTCGGTCCCGGTTTTTTGTCTTAGGATAACAGTCGTAATGCTATGTCGAAGGCAAACTTTTTGAAAACTTCGACATGGGTAGGCCACTAGATTATTCTCTAAGCCGCACTGGACCCGAGAGGTGGATTAAGTCCTCTCTATGAGAGGAAGGCTTGAGTCCCAGCAGTGGAAACATAATTAGCTGATTATGTTGGTGCAATTGACGATTTAACATATAGTAGGTAAATATATATGAAGTAGGTAAATAATATGCTACATCATCATCATCATCTCAGCCGTAGGACGTCCACTGCTGAACATAGGCCTCCCCCATGATTTTCCAAAAGGATCGGTTGGAAGCGGCCTGCATCCAACGTCGTCCTGCGACCTTCCTCAGGTCGTCTGTCCACCGTGTCGGTGGACGTCCTGCGACCTTCCTCAGGTCGTCTGTCCACCGTGTCGGTGGACGACCTTCTCTGCGCTTGCCGGTACGTGCTCTCCACTCCAGAACCTTTCGGCCCCATCGGCCATCTGTTCTGCGTGCTATGTGGCCTGCCCACTGCCACTTCAACTGGCTAATCTTCTGAGCTATGTCGGTGACTTTCGTTCTTCTACGGATCTCCTCATTTCTCATTCGATCACGTAGAGAAACCCCGAGCATAGCCCTCTCCATAGCTCGTTGATGAATATGATATGAAATGATGAATCGAATATGCTACGGTACGGTTTTATTAGGCCAGTGTCAAACGAAACAGTATTGCTTGCAGACTATGCTTGTAGAGACAGAATGTCTGGCACTGCGGGGGTAACAATCAAGCTTGTGAAGAGACCATCCATAGAGTCAACGTTTCCTCCACTCTTACGTTGGGCATCAGGACGACTGTGAGAAAATTCGTTAAATCCGTCCGCCGCGGAAACTAATAGGTATGACCGTTATCACTTTCCTTTTACTCTTCGCTGCGTAAGACTTTTACTTTCCGCTCTATTACGGTTGTATCTTTCGGATGAGATTTATTTTTCATTACTTTCACCAAGTCAATTTCTGGTAGAGAGTAACAATAATTCAACTATTACTTATTGCACCAACATATTTAATAGTTTTTCCTGAAATTTCTGACTTACGCGAGTTATTGAGACAATAATAGTACGTAACTGTTTACGACACCACAATAAAGTTTTATGAGCAGCATAACAATGTTTATCTACACTAATGTTGTAACATTCTACTTATGTTTCCAATACTTGACTTATAATTACTACTGTTATAGAACAGACAACAAAACACTCAATTTAAGCAATTTCACATGATGGTATAATATCCACATCGATATCGTAAAATCTCATTATAACATCAATAAAACGCGACCAATTAACGTGGCGAGCCTTATGTCAAAATCCTCATACAAGTTGTATAAAATTTTGATATTAGGCTGGCTTTTGAAAACAGTTGGGTTATACGTGAAAACTTCGTCGAAACTACTAAACTTACATACACAAAACTCTTTGGTAAGATCTTGTGCCAATTAAATAAAAAAAGAACAGCGCGCGCTCGCTCCTGATTGGCCCTGCGCGCGCAGCTGCATTTTAATGGCGGCAAGTTCACTGTGACAATAAATACGCGTGAATTTAATGTTTGTTTTGTTTTTAAAATACAAATTAAAAGTTAAAAATGGATAGCGACGATGATATTTGTACGCCTCCGGATATTCTAGAATTGGCAACAAAAGTAACTCACAATCTTTTGCCAGAAAAATCTAGAAAATTACTTATATGAAAAAGAATATAATAACTTTTTGGCATGGAAGACCGAAAAGAAAACTACATCATTTTCTGAAAATGTCATTCTTGCGTATCTCAAAAACCTCTCCGACAAATTCAAACCATCTTCTATGTGGGCTAAATATTCTATGCTCAAGTCCACACTGAGTATCTACAACAATATTGATATCACGAAGTATTCAAAGGTCATAGCGTTCCTGAAACGCAGTTCAGAAGGACACAAGGAAAAAAGTCCTTGACGTTTACATCAGGTCAAATAAAGATGTTCCTGGAAGATTCGCCAGATATTTTGTATCTTTTTGAAAAGGTAAGTGTATTTTAGTTCTGTTATTTAATCTACCTAGTACTTACGTACTACACACGCAAGTTATCTAGACACTCCGTTTAAGCGCTTTGTGTATAAATTTGGTAGTAGGTACCTACACTTTACTACTTCATAAATCATAGTTTTTGCATAGGCTATGTACCTCAAGCTTATTATATCGTTTATTGTTACAGGTTGCACTAATCTTCGGCATAATGGGGGCATGCCGAAGGCAAGAGCTATACAACATCCAGTTCGATGAAGTCTCTAACATAGACGACAGTACAATCATGGTGAAAGTTTCGAAAACAAAAACGAAAATAGATCGTTATATGATTATTAACGGGATATTTACCGTGGTAAGATTGTGGAATGAGCTCCCGATATTTCGGCGCAGTTACATGCACCATGTGCACGTACATAGGACAGACGAAGCGAACTGTTTCATGCCGCATCAAGGAACACATAAAGGCAGTAAAAAACAATGAAAGACACAAATCTGCCATAGCTGAGCATCTGCTGGACGCGGGTCCTAACCACTGGATTGAATTCCATAACCCTAAAATCTTGTCCACCGAACGCCATTACATACCAAGGCTAGTAAAGGAAACTATTGAGATCTCGAAATGCCAGAATTTCAATCGAGGTGATGGGTTTCAACTCGCCAGTGCGTGGAATCCAGTATTAGGTTGTTTTAAAAATAAAAGTCCGCGTTCAAAATGTGTTCAAAATACTATACGCAGTGATACAGTGAGTGTGTTTTGTCGGGACTTAGGATCGAGTTCGAGTTCCAGTGATAACCGTAGCAAAAGACTAAGAAAGAGGGTAGATCGTTATGTCTGCACCTAACTTTTAAACTTTTTGACCAACCACCCGCATTCTTCAGTCTTCCCGTGAACATGGTGCATGTAACTGCGCCGAAATATCGGGAGCTCATTCCACAATCTTACCACGGTAAATATCCCGTTAATAATCATATAACTTTAGAGAACAACCGTGATAGTTTAAAACAGTGAAAATAGATCGTTCTTTCGTTGTGACGGGCAACTGCTATGCCGTATGTAAAAAATACATGGAACTTCGACCCACCCCCTGTCGAAACCCTGCCTTTTTCTTGAGCTATAGATCGGGGAAGTGCGTCGATCAAAGAATTGGTATTAATAAATTTGGTGCTCTGGGAAAAACTATCGCAAGTTTTTTGAATCTGCCTAACCCAGCGTTGTACACGGGGCATTGCTTCCGGCGCACCTCGGCGACCCTTCTCATAGATAGCGGTGGTGATTTGACCGCACTGAAACGACACGGGGGGTGGAAGTCTTCTACTGTGGCTGAAAGCTACATTGATGAGTCTTTAATGAATAAAATTCAAGTCTCAAATACGATCTTGAACAGTATAGAAAACAAGACGAATGAAGTAATTATAAATATTCCGACTCCGTCTACGAGCTCTACTGCTTGCCCCGCGACCGCTACAGCTGCTGGATCAATAATTAACATTAACTTTCAAAATTGTACCATCCAAAATTTGAACAATTATTTTAAATAAACTATTGTCAGCTTTTACTCTTGTTGTTTGATTAATTGCATTAGTGAAGATAAAGTAGTGTATGCAACTGCATATAACACGGGTATTAAAACACTCGTTACTATTATGAAACTCGCTGCGCTCGTTTCATAAACTCACACTCGTGTTTTAATACCCTTCATTATATGACAGTTGCATAAACTACTATTACGACGTCCGTTCGTCTTTACATCATTATGAAGACACTCATAATTCCTATTCTGGAGGCAATTTCATTTAGAACTACTTAGAGTCTTCCCACACCAAACGGAACAACCCCCGATTTACGATAGTTTCAATAAATTTGGAAATATTGTGTATGATGAGGCTGTGCGTGCCGGACGGGTACGTGGCGCGCCGCCGGCGGCCGCGGCTGTTCTCCATCCCCCGCACCAGGACTAACTTACTCGCTAAGAACCCACTAATTCGAACGTTGCAAGCGCTAAATCAGGTTGCAGACAAAATATACCTGTTTGTATGTTCTGTAGCAGATTTTAAAAGGGAGCTATTGTTCTATTTATGTTATAAGACTAATATATATATATATATGTAAATCTTTGACATTTTAACGTGACATGTTACAATTTGATTTAGTGAATTACAAAATAACAGAATGATTTGATGAGATGTAATAAAAGAATAATAATAGAATTTAATAAATCATTATTTGTAATCGTAATTTAGTTGGTAGGTACTACACTATTGTATTAGGTCTATCCCTGTAAAATAGTTGTAAGTTTTTGATAATAAATAAATAAATTAAAAAAAAATCTAGAGTACGTTCGATAATTAATCTATTGTCAATTAATCTAGAACTTAATACCATTGGGCCAAGTTAAGTGTAACGTCTACACTCTTGCAAATTTGCGCGTGTACAGAGGCCAAAACACAAATAATTTGCGTAAAAGTATTCATATAGTCAACGCGTCACACTTCGCTGTACAAACTATGAGTTATCTGTGCCACAGTTGCCTGACTACAAAACATGACAGTTCGTACTGTGATACGTGAACGACACATTACACTTATTCAGTTGTTCGTGCTAGGCCCACAAACCAAGCTATGAGTTATCTGTGCCACAGTTGTACTAAATAAACGATAGTTTGTACTGTATACGTCAACGATACGATTACGTTACATTTACGCTAATCTACGTGCTAGGCTCACAGCTAATCTATTACATGTCTATTACAAGTGACATCTAGTCTATTAGCAAGTTAAATAAATCGACCCGTGGTAACCCAACGCTTTCTGCGCATACAGCCGTGCGATTCTCTAAGAGCAAACATCGTTGCAATTTTGACAACATCCGTGAAACAAATGACGAGATGACTAGAAACGTTGGAAAAACAACCTTATACACATGGGCGATGTCTCATAAAGTATTTGACGGTATAAGATCGGTGAGCTCGTCGACGAGCGCATCGACGAATCATTATAGAATCGCACGGCAGAATCCGTTCTCAGACGCCGTGAAATTATATTCAAGTTACCGGATAAATGTCAAATAGCTTGCTATTGGACTCCACTGAACGAAAGTTTATACCTAAGTTAAGCTTTAATGTAGTTCTGAGGCGATTATCCTGCAGGCACTCGAGGGAAGCCGTGGACGGGTCATATCGTGCATATCACTTATACCTACTTTATATTAATTAGAATATACCATCTAATTAAAAATAATAATTATTATTTTTATATTAATAATAATAATAATAATTGTATACTTCTTTGTATTTTTATACCAAACAGGCCTCTAAGTGTTGGCTACAGTCCCACTTATGCCTTTGTAAAGGACCGGATGAAATCCGAGTTTTTTTTTTGAATTAAAGAAATAATAATAATAATTTAAAATACTCTTAACTTTTTTTATATTATACTATCTGCTCTCTGCGGTTTCACCCGGGCGGTGATGGATGATGATGATGATGATGAATCTTATATAGCCTATGTAACTCTGGGTGCATGTAGCTTTCCAATGGTGAAATAATTTTTGAAATCGGTCCAGAACTTTTTGAGCCGGTTCGATATTATTATAATGATATTATATGAGTATATAGTATAGAAATGCGATAATGAGTTTGTTTGTTACGCTTACAAGTCTAAACGGCTGAACGGATCCCGATAAAATGTAGGTAGGAGATAGATCACATCCCGTATTTCATCATCATTATCGTACATCACCAGTGGGATCAACCACGGGGCGCAGCTAGTATCGCACTCATATTATAAAGGGAAAAGTTTGTGAGTAAGTGTGTTTGTTCGTCTTGAAATTTGACGAGGACTATATCCCGGGGAAGAACACTGGATAATTTTCATAGCCCTGCGAAGTTCACCCGCGTGGTGAAACCACAGGGCACACCTAGAGTTATATAACACTGATGTACTTAAAATTGATTCCCGGTATAACAGTTTTCCACTCGTCCAGTGATGCATACATTCAACAGATGCTCAACAAAACGAGGCCGGCCTGAACTACACAATGAATAAGCCTAAAGAGGCCTCGTCTTCATAAATCTTTGTTATAAACTCAGTAGATATACTCTACAAGTATCGTTTAATATTTACCTAGTAGTTTATCCCGTAAGGACATGGCCAATCCTAACACTTTTTCACAATATTATGTTACACATACATTTTTTAAACCATTATCTTCTTTATACGAGGCAAGCAATTGCAAGTTCTTGTCGATGCTGATGTAACGCTTTTCTCAAAGATTTGAGGTTGTTATAAATAATATTTTACCAAGTTTTAAACCGCCTATTTTTTGTTTTATAGCTATGGTGTCTGTCTCTTTATCCACACACAAGTCTAAAAGATTATTTAAAATAAAGCGGAACAAGGCAAAGAGTTTCTCTTTTTTACTTTGAAATGGTTCTAAACCATGTACAAAGTCCTTTTAGAAGATAACGTCAACATTTCCGTGTAAGTAAATCTGTTGTTTGTAACAACGTCCAGTCCAGTGATCACTTTATAACATAACTGCAGCTACAAATAAGATTTACCATTTCTCATACTCGGAAAGTAGTGTTGTTTTGATCTGTTTATTGTTCCAAGCCATGGATTTCATCATTTCATTTGCATCCATTTCATTGTCTGATGAAATACCAGAGTCTCCTACTTTTACAAATATCTAGAACAGTCAAATTTGTCATAATATATCAAACAGCATAAACATTCCAAACAAAAATGTAACTTTTAATTTCACGAATTGTCCTAATTTGACAGTTAATTTTAAATAGGTACTACTAATATTATTATATATTATCAATAAATAGTTTAGATAAACAACTAGTGTTATTTTCCTCATATTCGAAATTAAAAGTAGAGTGTTTAACACGGGTAAAAGAATCCATTCCTACTCGGACTATATATACTAGTAGTATAAATACCTCGGGAATTGATTCTTTCTACCCTCGATTAACAATCTTCTATTGTAGCTAGTGATTAAGTGGCGATAGTGCTTTAAAAATTATATCAAAATAAGTAAACCCACTTATCTAAATGTCGAAGTTACGTATCATCAAATTTAATGTTGTGATTAAAACGTGAAATTGTACCCTTATCCATATACTCTGATATCCTTCCATCGCATTGAATATTTCGACGTAGACGTCTCTAAATGACGTGGGTACCTATTTACACAACAATAACGGGATCTGTGAAAGAAAAGCCTCACTCTGAATTGTAGCGTTTTTTTTACCAAAACACGGAACCGACTTCATTACCATAAAGTGTGAAATAACTTTTCGAAGTCGGTACCATGCGTACAATATTGCGATAATAGGTACCTTTCAACTATCATGGTACCGACTTCAACAAGTTATTTCACGGTTATTAAGGTTGAAATCGGTTCCGTTTTTTTTAGCGAAATCGGCGAAGCCGTTCTCAAGTTATAGCGTGACCAGGAGAAATAGCGGTTCATTTTTAAATAATCGATTCTGAGGTGCTAAAATCATTATTTTTAAAAATGTTTAAATCTTGCATCACAAAGCGCCTAGCGAACTGAGGCCTGCTTGATTCATGACTCACCGTCGACTTTTAAGGGGAAAATAAATAATGGAATTTAATAAAGAGTACAAGTTGTGTCTTTTGAAACGAAATTTACCTTAAATGCTGGTAAAAAGGGCGCCGTTAGAGAGAGGGGCGCCACTATCAAGTTTCTACCCCGGTTCTAAAGAATCATAGATCTGAGGTTGTTTTCTTATAACACTTGCCGAGTTTTATCATTAATTTCGTTTTAGAACTATTGCACTTCAATCACAAAACTTCAATTTGCACTTGCGCCTCCCCCTTACATGCTCTTGGCAAGTTTTTAATATATTTCAGTCATGTTTAAGATGCTACAGTAGATACGCGAGCAAGATGTTCCCAAAACTTATTTCCATGTATGTTGTCCATGTATATATGAGGGCTTTCTTATAGAACCTTATTAACTTTAAGGATGTTAGCTATATAGGGGGGGGTACTAGAAAGTACCTTACTTACCTAGTACTCGTATTGAGAATATCCTTATTTCCTCAATATGCAACCTACACCGAAAGCTGAAGAAGCCTGCCGACCGCCTGATATTCGGCTGATTCTCATTAAATCAGACCTATCTTCGCTTCTGTACCAAATGTAAGGTCATGTTTGCAAATAAATATACCAAAGGATTTCTTTTTACCGTAAATATGGACAGAAGGTAGAAAAGCTGTTATAGCTTTCCTCTTGGTAGTTCATGTTTTATGTATCCTCAAACTCAAATATGTTAAAAGGATGTTGAGAATGTAGACCTCACTAACTCGTAGAAAAACAATTTCCTAAAGTTGTGCCCCTTCACATGAATGTAAAGATGCCTTTAACCCTTTTCGCCCGTATTTTTTCCCAAAATAATGTAGAGTTCGAAAACAGCGGAGCACTACAGGTTCTTTTAAATTATTCCTTGTATTTATTACTTGCACTATTCTTACATGTTTAGATAACTTACGCACTGATACTCCAGCTCTAGGAACTTGCAGCGGGAGGCATGGACATACACACTAACACATCAAAAAATTTAAAAGCCAAGAACATCATCAGCCCACATTCGTCCACTGTTGGACATAATGCCTCTCCTAAAGTACGTCATAGAGCTCGGACTCTCTGCATCTAGTTACTGCCAGTTGCCTTCCGCAGGTCGACTCTCTACCTGGCCGCAGGGCAAGGATTTAGTGCCAAAACTAAAAAAAAAATACAAAAGTTTTAACATTTGCCAAGGTAGAATAATTTATAGTAATTAAATTAAAATGAATAATAATAGATACTCAAAATTTAGTTTTAATATTTATGGCAATTGGGGGTACGCTTAGCGTTTTTCTGCGTGAACTAAGTCTACGCAGAACTAATTTTCAGCATACCCCATTGATGAGCTTGAGCTGAGATGTTTGTCAAGCGTAGTAGACATGTAAACAATAATGCTCATCACACAAATATTGGCCCCGGGCTGGAATCTAACCTGAGACCCCGGGCTTCGATGGCAGGGTCACTACCAACTAAGCTTACGGAGGGTGCAATGCAATCTAGTGAATATTAATATAACAATATGTAAATACATTTTTTTAATATTATTTTAGACTGCAAATTGTTATGTTATAACTTTCGTAAGTTCACGTTCATATATGTAGCTATAAAGGTTAATGTACTAATTTTAGCTTTTTTTTTTACATATAGCCAGTTAAAACCATTCAATTAAGAGGATTGCATAGCTAGTACTTTCCATGCTAAAAGAGAAAACTCTTTTCTACCTGTTAACATTGTCCGATTTCAGTGATATTTTTTTCATGGAATCATGACATTATTTACTATGCCCGTACGTTTTGACTTTTTCAGTATTTCAAAGTACTATAAATTTCTTTGGATAGAAATTAAAAAAACTGAAAATATGAAAACGTACGGGCATAGTAAACAATGTCATGATTACATGAAAAATAAATTACTGAAATCGGACAATGTTGAGGTAGAAAATAGTTTTCTCTTTTAGCATGAAAAGTACTAGCTATGCAATCCTCTTAAGCAGCCCTTCCAGATAAAAAAATACAACAACAGACGAGACGTCACGCAAAAATTCTGAGAACGCTTATCATCAACGTTATCTTTCTTTGTAGTCCGAGTTGAAGAGCATTATCACACTTTCCAATCAGCTTTATCAAAATATCAAAGCGTTTTTGTCAGACTTTCCGGTACACTTGCCGTGGTACGTGGTGATAAGGAAGTCACGTAGTAGATCCCACAGGTGACGAGTCCGGAAAGGAATGAGACCAGGAAGAGATGGGATAGTTTCGGAATAGTTCTACACTACTTTTACATAGGTACTATACTAGAGAACCACCGCCTTCGGTGTGATAGTTTCAAAACCTTTCCTTAGTGGATAATAAACTCAATTGACGAATCCTGTGTACTTTTCGCGGATTACATATAGTCGTGTAATAATAATGTGAATTTAAATAAATAACTTACTGGCATGTTTAATAACGTAATAATTTTGACTGATCATAATCTTTACCTAAATTTTTCAAAAATAAATTAATACAATTTCGACCATACCAAAAAACCGCTCTTGACATAAATTTCTCTTATAATAACAATAAATTGGAAAGTGTGGATGCTGCAACATTGCTAGGCTTGGAAATCGACTCACATATAAACTGGAAATGTCATATTCGTAAAATAAAAGCTAAGTTATCATCCTTTACTTACGCGCTTAGGGAACTGCGGCGAGCAACAGATTTGAATAGTGCTAAAACAGCATACTACGCGTACGTAAGCCATGAGGCTTAAATACGGAATCATTCTCTGGGCAAATAGTGGTAATTCAGTAGACCTGTTTGTTTCCCAAAAAAACTTATTCGTATCCTTGCAATTATTAAAAGTACTGAAAGCTGCAAACCCCACTTCATAAAATATATAATTTTGACGCTAGTATCTATATACATATTAGAATTATGTAAATTTGTTAGAAAACAGCCTCAGTTTTTAAAAAAAGTTACAGACCTACCGCGACCATATACATCTAGGTTTAAACATAAACTTATTCTTCCGAGCTCTAAACACAGTTCTGGTCCTCGCGTATTGGCTACAAACATTTTTAATCACCTACCTTGCAAAATAAAAGACGAAGAAAATGTGACAAAATTTGTGAAATATCTCAAAAATCTGCTAATTACTAAGTGCTATTACAATTTAAAAGACTTTCTTAATGACAAATTTGATAATTATTGAATGGGTCGGGCGCTCTACTCGTATTGCCTTTCTTGCTACCAGGGTCATATGTTACACAAATAAGAACATGTATTTAAGACCTGCATGTAGGTAACATATGATTGCATAAAAATATTGATTCGTTGATACTGCCAAAATTTCAAGTTTGTATAGCCCCAGTGGTTTTGGCTGTGTGTTGGTGAATCAGTGAATTAATTATTATATTATTAATATTAATTTTAATTTAATTACCACGCACGAATACTTCGATATTTTTAACAAAATACACATGCAATAAATTCTAAAGCATATTTATATTATTATAATAGTATTTAAAAGTTTCATTGGTTATCAGTAGTGTCAGTGGAACCGAAATTGGAGTCTAGACTTTATAATTCGTTCCCATTGTCGGTGTCAAGATCGATTGTCGATTTTTCAAATAATATAATTACATTAAATTAAATAATTATAGTAAATTAATTATCGACATATCAACCAGTGAAAATTAGAAACCTCAAAAGCCACTGAAGTTTACATAAGTAGCGAGGCGAAAATCAGACAAAGAGCGTTAGTTTCTTTTAAAATGTTAACTACTGAAAGATCATTATTCGGTAAATAAATTGGCTACCCTGTTGTTGGATGCCTTATTTTGCTGTGGAATGAAACTAAACTCTATCTGCCTACTACTAAAGCCACTAACTGCTAAGTGCTAACCTGCTAATATTGCAGTAGTCATTTTTTGGCAGTAATTCGCTACCAAGATGTTTTTTTTAATATTATTACACTTGGGCCAAGCTTCAAAGTATAATTATGATTGCTAATAATAGGGATAAAATAGGCACATTTCAATATTTATCGATAAAAAATATGGTACAGTCTGAGTAAATGTAACTTCTACTGAAAAACTATGGACAAGTTTAGTAATACCTACTTTTTAGAAATTGTATATATAGTCTGCATTGTTGTTGTCCTGATATATATCTATTTCTTGTAAACATAGGTAGCCAATTAAAGCTCATACACATATCACACAATAATTGTTTTGTCTGTAATAATATAATGGTACGATATGTTAGACAATCCAATTAACTCTCCTTCACCAACCACCGAAGAAACCCCCAAAACTATACAAATAGTTATGGCTACAGTAGCATGCCGTAAAGCTGTCTGAAGTGCCTAGCTCCACATATACAGTCAACACAGCCAAGGTCGGAATAGTTTGACGGTCAGTGGCCATCAAAACTTCGCCATAGACGTAGTCTACTATTTAGTATGGATACGTCCAACGAGGCATCCAAATTGACGTACTATTTTGGATCTAACACAAAAACGTGCCATTGCAGTAATATAAATGTTGTTGTACATTTAATATTTCAAATGTATAATTAAACTAGCTGCTCTCCGCGGTTTCTCTATATAGCGAATCTTATATAGCCTGTGTTACTCAGGGTGAATGTAGCTTTCTAATGTTGAAAGAATTTTTGAAATCGGTGCAGTACTTTTTGAACCAATTAGTTACAAACATACTTACATACAAATCTTTCCTCTTGATAAAATTTATCTATATAATATATTAGTATAGATGTGCCACCCTTGTCCTTGTTAGACAAGGATATCACATCATTTTTTCTTCTTTCTTTCTCAGGAATTTTGATATTTTAATGTATTTTTCTAACACTTATCTTAATTTAAGTTATACTGTCCTCACAACTTTACGCTACATGAAATATGGAAAAAGCCAAATCGATATTACAAACTTAATAATTATTTTTTATGCCTGGCCTCTAAATTTATTAGCTTATGATTTCTTAGAGGAATTATTGAAAATCAACCAGCGTTTGATTGTTAGCTTGATACTACGTTGAATCTTTGTGGTTTCGCGGTCTACACTCAACAATTTTCTAGTTAGGTGCAATCTTGAGGCGCATGTTCTCATACCTATATCCATTCATATCATATAAGCGTTTTACTTTCATTATTATTATGTAACAGCATTCTGTGGTTCAGAGAGCAACTTTATAAGGTTGACCCCTACAAGGACACGTAGTAACGAACTGTTACATGATAAATAATAAAATAATCAGAGCATCGATCTTGTTTGTGCATACTTTCAAGTATGCTAACGTACTCGACATTATTAAAAGGCGTTAGTTAAAAGGTTTTCCATATTCGGGTAAATTTTCAAGTAAGTTTAAAATGCTCTTAAGTAACAATTCTATATTGTTTTTGCATTTAATTCCGTGTACACATTATTTGTATTGATCCATGTGGAGCGTCCCATTTTGTTTTTCTAGTACAAACGCATATCAGTAGTTATTGTGTTCTAACTTTCCGTTAGAACGCGTCAACCATTTTATTTGCGGCTTACCTTAAAACTTAAATGACTTTCTTTCTATGAAACGATTGTTTACATTTAAGAACAATGCTTTACCGTATAAAAAGTAATCTCAATGATTAATAATCATATATATATATAAGAATAATATTTGCGAAACTGAGTGTATATTAATACATATATTAACTATACCTACACAGTATATTAATGATTGTAATATGTATGGCGTACGTTAAATAGCCACAAAATATTCAGTGAAGTTAATGCGAAAAACTGATTTGGTAAAACTAAACAGCCGTGCGATTCTGTAAGAGCAAACATCGTTGCATCTTTGACAACAACCGTGAAACAAATGACGAGATGAGAAGAAACGTTGAAAAAACAATCTTGTGAACAAGGGCGATATCTTATAAAGCATTGTTTCACGGATGTTGTCAAAGATGCAATGATGCTTGCTCTTAGAGAATCGCACGGCTGGGCCTACAAAATCGTAGCACATATAAATAGGAGGTACGAATGCGTAGCATGTAAAGGAGCTATATGGGGTCGTAACTCGTAGAAGGGCTACAGCTACGACGTAGTAACAATATGTAGCAAATGTCGTAGTAGTTTCTATCTTAGCAAGTAAATGTATGAGTTCAGTAAAACAGAAAAGTAGTTATTAAGCCTCTGATATCTAGTGTAAAGCAATAATTTATAATGTTGTTGATTCTATATTTATTATACCTTTGTAATAATAAAACGGGATTAACAAGAGACTTACGCGTTGTCGATATTACGATCGACAATAGTTTCGGCTTCGTCCGAAAGCCTTCTTCAGGATGTTTAGTGCGGTGCGCTCGAGGTTGCGTCCCGCCTCGCACTTAAATTTACTACTTACTTTACTTTAGACAAAAATGGTAGACACACACAAACCATCGCCTAAGTTTCTTGCTTATTTAGGTAGTGCAGTAGTTTTGGTTAGAAGTTCTGATAATTAGACGTATTGCTGATTTGACGTTTGGTTAGTTTAGTTGTTTGCTACATACACACACTTTTTAGTATTGAAGTCGGTTCAATATTTTTGGAAAGAATGTTTTACCCTTTTTAGTGATCCTTGCTACATACGGGATCGATTGTCATACACCTTCAATCAAGATATCCGAAACACTTTTCGGTTATTGGAGTTTTACCTAAAAACATCTTGGCCTAGATTGATGATGATCATGAAATTTAAATGGGACCATCTCGGAAGTATACCCTATCAAACGAAAAAGAATTATCAAAATTGGCCTACTCTGGAAAAAAACATACGTACCAAAAAAAAAATACGCATCGACTTGAGAACCACCTCCTTTTTTAAGTCTGTTGAAAATGATTCTATCTATCATTTAATTCAAAGCCACCGATCTAAATACAACAATGGCTATAGCCAAGAATAGCTGTCGTTGATTTTGTTTACTTCTCAGAGATTTGTGTTATTTCGAGTCTTAACATGTACTTTGCCCTTTGTATTGTTAGTCCTTAATAGCTGTATTTCAGGGTTTATCACGAGAACAAATGATACTAAAACATGTCGTTTAATTTTAAGAAATCGCTTTTCAAGTAATTAATGAAACTTTCACATGCGAAGAGAATATTAACCATTCGTCCACAGTATATATCATAGTTGTTATTATACTACGGCTAAGGCTACTTTGAATAAAACAACAAGTACAATTTGAAAATTTCAATACCGACTTCCATTCTATACAGTTATTGGAGTGTATCTCAAAAACTACTGGACTGAAATAAATGGGACCACAAATGAAGTACCAGATTTCAAACAAAAAAATAATTTTGAGAATCGGTTCACCCAGTCGAAAGTTATGAGGTAACAAACATAAAAAAAACATACATTCGAATTGAGTACCTCCTCCTTTCATTGGAAGTCGGTAGAAAATGAAAATTTACCAAAACTATACTGTTCCTGGTAATTTTTAAAAGAGGATCTGGGTCTAGTTTGAAATGTCGTTTTAGTGTACTGAACGTTAGTTCATTTAAAAGATAACATACATTTATATATATATACATATACGACAGTAAAATAATGCACATAGACATATTAGACTTCGTACATTTAATACTTACTCTTATTTACTCATCTGGCGCAGCGACCCGAAGTGGGGTCTTGGCCTCCGATACAAAAGAAAACGCCATCGTTCTCGGTCCCGTGCTGCCTCTTGCCAGTCGGCAACTTGAAGCTCGCGCAGGTCCAACTCCACAGCGTCAAATATAATACGGCATAAGAAAATTCACATCACTACATATTGTGACTAATTCTTTTAACTAGTTAACGCGTGTCTAGTTAGACCTTTGTTGAAACTATGATAGCTCAGACGTAGGTAGTAAGGGTGGTCGACGTTCTGGTGGTCGCGGGTTCGAACCCTACCTTTTACTTGAACTTCCGATAAAATATCGTGAGGAAACCGACGTGGTATAGCATATTCTTGTACTCAGCTAGCTATATGCTACCAGATGAGACATTTGACTTTGTCGAGCGACCCGCTTTATGTGGGCTGAAGTAAATATCAAAAGTAAGTCACATTGAAATAACGTCCATACTCGCATGCCCTGGGGTCTAGCACGAAAATTAGCGTTAATTTAACGTAATCGTACCGTTGAGGTATACAGTACAAACTATCATTTATCTAGTACAATTGTGGCACAGATAACTTATAGTTTGTACTGTATACGTCAGCGATACGATTACGTTACACTTACGTACATATTACGACCCCGTCGACATTCAAAAGGAATGAAAAGGTGCTAAATTATGCACATCATTACTATTACTACCTATTAAAATATAGAGTACATTATAAAACAGCGGCTATATTATTATATATGTCAAGTCATAAGCGACTGTCCTCCCGTAACATTCCCAGCACCTATTATAAGCAAGCACAGTACGCACGCCGGAACTGGTGATAAGTGGGTACATAACGCAGGGCTGGCACGCGGCCAACAAACGCACACATATGAATAGCTAATGAATTCTGCTGGTAGGGATGCCTATAAAAAACATAATTTTTCATAACGTCGACATCAAAAATATCATAATAATTAATATAAATATCGACGTTATAAATATTTTATTACAAGAAAGACTGTAACTTGAAATGCTATCAGTTAATATAACAAGAACATTAAGTTTTCCATTTGATGTATGCATAATTTGCATATTCATTAAAATCTGTTTAGACGCTACAAAGAGCGAAAAATGGAAACACATACTGTCGCAATTATAATTGTATCCCCAGACATACGTTTTTCTCGCGCTTAGTTCTTGTGTCCAGATCTTACCGTTTTGTAAATCTTAAAAGAAAAATACCTTTAATAAGTAGGTATTATATTTTGAAACCAATAACACTTATTATCAAAAAAATATTTTTGAAAAACAGCTTTCAATTTTGCAATGTAGTGATTTTTGCGTGACTCGCGGATAGTCTGCATATTAACAGGAAAAAAAACAACAGATAAATGGAATGAATGGTGTTGAAGTCGGTTCCATTTCTTAGTAAAAAAAAATCACCCATTTGAGTGCTCTTGCTACTTATGGAATCAATTGTCATTTACCGTCAATAAGGATACCATCAAGATAGTCGAAACAATTTTCAGTTATCGGAGTGTGACTCATAAACCGTTTGGCCGAATTTGATGAAATTTAAATGGGACTACCTTGGATGCCTCTTTCAAATAATAAAGGGTTTTTGGAATCGGTTTACTAATTGGGGAGAAAATGGTTAACTTACATAAAAAACATACAGTCGAACATAGAACCTCCTCCTTTTTAGAAAGTCAATTAAAAAAATGGATGCTAATTTTTTTACATATAATAAAAAATTTACCTCATTGACACCATTTAAAAAACCTCATAAACCTTTATGAATATAAAAAGCCAAGTGACTGGTTTAAATTGATATTAATTCGCTTAAGCATGTGTTCGAGGTAACCCTATCAATGCGTATGACGTGGCACAGTAAGGCATTGTGTACACGTCACACGCGAGTGTTGAGCGAAGCGTCGATTCAGTAGATGATGACAGCCGTTTAACTGTAATGTTACTATGAATGCACCCTTTCGATAGCAAATATTAAGTGAACATAAAATTTACTACACAGAGCCGATATAACGAAAAGTAAATAGAAGATTCTTTGTTTCTTTGTAAAATTACGAAATCTAATCTACTCGTGTGTAATAAACCTTCAAAATTCTGTTATACATTAATGTCAAGGTATAGTGTCAAAGCAGTGACATGCCCCGTAGCTCAGCCGTGCGATTCTTTAATGGTTCATCGTTGCGTTCGTTGACGAGCTGAACGATGTCTAATACTTTATGAGATATCGCCCTTGTAGACAAGGTTAAAGAGGTCAATCGTCGAATCCGACTCGGCTGGGCAGCATTCCGGAATCTTCAAGAAGTCTTCTCGTCAAAAATACCTCAGTGCCTCAAGACAAGAGTCTTTGATCAATGTGTGGAATGAAAAGTGGTTTCTTACTATATAGGCCTCATAAGCAAGCTCAAAGTCACACAACGAGCTATTGAGAGGGCTATGCTCGGGGTTTCTCTACGTGATCGAATCAGAAATGAGAAGATCCGTAGACGAACTAAACTCACCGACATAGCCCAGAAGATCAGCCAGTTAAAGTGGCAGTGGGCAGGCCACATAGCACACAGAACAGATAGCCGATGAGACCGGAAGGTTCTGGAGAGGAGATCACGGACAGGCAAGCGCAGCGTAGGTCGTCCACTGACAAGGTGGACTAACGACCTGACAAAGGTAGCAGGACGATGTTGGATGCAGGTCGCTTCCAACCGGTCCTTTTGGAAATTTCTGGGGGAGACCTATGTTCAGCAGTGGACGTCCTATGGCTGAGATGATAATGATAACACAAGGTTGTTTTTCGAAAGTTTCTCGTCATCTCGTCATTTGTTTCACGGATGTTGTCAAAGATGCAACGATGTTTGCATGATGTTCGCACGGAGTCTGCAAGGTTTGGGCTGGTATAAACACAGGAACATTTTACCGGGACAAAAAAAAATATTTTGTCTTTTTCCTATAGGCTACCTTTAGTTGCAGTTAGCATCCATTTAAAGTGTAAGCATTACCACAGTATCCCGCTAATAACACAAATTGGTTGAACGACCTTAAATGAGCAAAAAGTTTGAATGGGACGTGAGTTTTGTGTTTTTACGTGTGAAATAATATCATAGAAATCATTTGCTAGTTCCTTAAATTTTAGTAATCAATTTCTTTGCAAAGATTGATCGATATCTGCTACAGAGTCTTTTGTATTTTAATAAAAAGGAGGAGGTTTCTCAATTCGACCGTATATATATATATATATATTATATGTGTGTTCGTGGAAAACTTCGTCGTTTATGCACCGATTTTTATGATTATTTTATTGTTTGATAAAGCATACTTCCGAGGTGGTCCCACATACATTTCATCAAATTCAGTCAAGTAGTTATTGAGTTACACTCCAAAAATTAAAAAGTGTTGATTTATCTTAATGATCTGATCATTGACTATGTATCCCGTCAGTAGGCGGGTCACTTAAAAGGGTGCAAAAAAATGTTTATCCAAAATAGAACCGACTTCTACACTAGTAAGTGTGAAATAACTTGTCGAAGTCAGTATCATGCACGCAATATTGTGATAATAAGTACTTTTGAACTATCATGGTACCGACTTCCACAAGTTTTTTCACACTTTTTAGTATAGAAGTCGGTTCTATTTTTTGGATATTTTTTTTTGATAAACGCATTCGTGTCGATTCGTCAAAAGTAAAAGATTGAAAAATCTAATTTCAACGTTATTTTTGCTTATAAACCGGAGGCATGACTCATTTCGCGACTTTTCTCAAATACTCGTTATTAAGGACTTGGCCA
Source organism: Selenia dentaria (assembly GCA_917880725.1). Taxonomy (NCBI): domain Eukaryota; kingdom Metazoa; phylum Arthropoda; class Insecta; order Lepidoptera; family Geometridae; genus Selenia; species Selenia dentaria. The sequence continues at coordinate 28,243,145 of OU862893.1, forward strand.
CCGCCGCCCTTTTCAAAAAACAACCTGTATATTTTACTAATACATATTTACATATTTTTTATAAAAATAATTTGTTTACTTCATGCGGATACGGAGTTAAAGAATATTCCACTATCCGTCGGGATGCGAGATGTATGCGGCAAGGGAGCCCGAGTTCGGAGACGCCTGTGTGCCATTTAACCTAGCCAATCACCCAACTCCTCTACCAACAAGTTAACAAAACCAAATTTATATAAAAATCCATAAAGTATAATCTTCCACAGAATCACACCCGTCCAATATGCCAAAGCTTATCTACCCAGGGGCATTGTGCAGTAACTGGCGCTTGAGGCGGCGTATTGCACCGTTATCGTGCAAGCGCACGCGATACGCCCCACTGGCCATTCTACTTGATTATCGTTCTGTTATCTCACGAACGCACGGACGACGGTAGCCCTCCGCCAATCACTGTACATTTCTAAACACATGCGATTGTTCTCAATCCATTTGAGAAAAAAGAAAAATAAATTCAATACAATAAATTATTGTTCTTTATTACAATTTTAGAGAGTTTAAATATCACATCCTCGGACGGGAATCGAACCCACGAACAGAAATAGAATGATAGATCGTGCTTTATACTACACCTACGAGTAAAATAAAATAGTTACCTTCATTAGTAAATAATTGTTGTCTGGAGCATTTTTCAGAAATCAAAGACATATATTTTTCGGATGGCTTCATCATTATAAAATCGCCACTTTCAGTATCAGATGACACTTTAAAAAAATATTTAGAATAATTAAAAGCGTACTTTTTAATTACCATTTAAGTAAAAAAAAATTAACAATACATAACACATAATACATAACAATACATAACATAACATTTTTTCGTTGTGCCGAAAAAGGTTACTAGCCTCCTTTCATTGAAAATCGAATACAATAAAATAATTCCCACCTCTTTTTCTAATTAGACATAAAACCTTTTTTAGGTTTGTATTATATTTTAGTTCGCTGCTGAAAAAACAAAAGAACCCTACCAGGGCAGAAATGGATTTACATACATTTCTACCTTGGCACGGAGGGCAGAAAAGAAATTCCATAAAATTTCTTTTCTGCCCTCCGTGCCAAGGTAGGGAGGGTAGGGTTTATAAGGGAGAAATGACGATCTTGATGAACCTTGTAACCCTTTTTATGAACGAGTAATGAGATAGTTTCTGAGTGGGTGTGGTATACAATTTTCTCTATTCAGACTAACTCTTTACTATTATCATATGTAATAATCAATAAGTGACCTGTGTCAACCCTTTTATACCGTACCGCATACGTACTCAATATTTTCTCTGTTATTGTACTTTAGAGATACCTAAATTTAAAATGCCTATGTTTAAACGTAACATAAAGACAAAGTGAAAAATGACTTCGCAAATAATTGAGAAGATCTAAGAAGATATCTGAATATTTCGGTGCAGAAAACCGTAATAATAATCAGTCACTCTCGGGCTTTAACTATAAGTAATTTATTTCAAATTTCTCCCGCGCCAAAATTAACTTCAATCTTACGGCTGTTCTCTAAGCAAATTAATCGAAAGTATTAGCCACAGTTTCCAGTTAAAATCTAAATTCTCCATGATAATCCAAATTAAATATTACATACAGGCATCCATAAACCTTATAAAAAGGCCTTTGATAATTGTGTGCAATACGGTATATTGAACGGTATGGAACGATAACAGGGGCCCTACTCCCACCTCTTAAAGTAATCATGTTTTAACCTTATCATTAAATTTGGTACCACCACGTCAATATAGCAAGCTTAAATTAATAATGGATTGCGATAGACGTTTTGTTGACGTAGTATCAAATAGTTCAGCGTACTTTACGCGAATTGAGTCACTTGACTTTTGACACTAAGTTTTATTGTTCATATATATGTCAAAGTTTTAAAAATCCGTACTCTAAACTCTTAAAGTAGTCATATTGCATACCACTTATATTGCTTACCATTAAACTTGGTTGATCGTTTTGTGTCGGTGGGAGTACGATAGTAAGTATGATTATTCTAAGCTTATTACAAAACGCTCCTTTCTGATTTATGATAGTTTCGTAAAAGGTGGGGGTAGGCCCCCTGGTCGTTAAATTGAAAGAAAAAAAACATATTTTTTATTATTATAAATAAAATAACGCTCAGGTCTGAATAGGCCTTAACACTCTCCTTCTGGCGCATCACCAACCGCTGCCGCGGCACCTTCGCTACGCTCGCTCGGCTCGCGCATTTTGGTCATAAGAAAACTAATACTACAAAGGTACGGCCGACGGATCAGTGCCGGTCTGAAGTTGCGTGTAGATGGCTGCGCACAAGCGTATTTAGGGTCTCAACCGAGGTAAGCGGCGGGGCGCAGGGCGGGCTAGTGATGTGGCCCCTTTTTGCAAGGTGCTATTGATTTAAATCGACATTTATGGATCGATAATCACTCAATTATCTAATTATTAAAAAAAAAACTTTTCAAATGATAATATGTAGCAACGTTAATATGTAGGATTGCCATATTTGCCAGGGCCATTTCATTAGACTGCCACTAAATAAGAATTATATTTATTCTTCTTTATTTGAAAGGGTTTTGTTCATTTGTGGTTGTTAGCGGAGCGCAGCTAGTATCTTACATAGATAAGAGAGTATTGTCTCATTTAAGTGTCTACAGGTAACAAATATGTACTACATCTACACACAAACAAACATTCTTAGTTATGATTTTAGGTAAAGTAACATAGGAAAGAAAACATCCGAGTTATAGAAATAATTTATGATGTAGAATCTAAAAAGACCAAGTAATTAATCATATATGTTATTGTCTCTGTTAGTTATCCTTTCATATAAAAAAACATAAATCTTAAACGCAACTATACTATCTATCGGACTTTATAACTTGTAGCATTAAATTAGAACTATTGTCCGAGCGAGTGCGAAGCACGAACGAAACGTTTCTCCAATAACTTGGACAAAATTGCTTTCGTATGTCTGTCTGTCCAGAGGTCCGCAAGTTCACATCTATATACAGGTCGCATTTCTCAATCGATTCTCGTGAAATTTTATGGTTCAATAATTTTATGATATTTTTGTTGATTCAGTACATGGAACATTTCCAGCATAGGTATAATTATTTCATAGGTTTTTAGTATCCTAAACTGAAACTAGATCAATGGCTCCATTAAAATTACTATATATCCATTAATTACTATAAAAACTTGCAGACCAAGCAAGGTGACATTGTTTAAAGGATTTTGTTTTAAGTCCGCGGTGAATATTTATTCAGTTTAAACTGCGCAAAGACATAATCGTAAAGTCGACTGTTAATATCGTAGAATAAATATGTATCAAAATTTTCTACATCGAATTTAATCATCCGAGTCTAGTGTCTCATCAATCGACTAGTGAAAACACTTATACCTCATCACTATTCGCATGGCCTGATGTTAAAAACACTGATCATGTGTCTCAGTCACTCGTATACGTTTGGCGTATGATTGTTACTCTTTCTCCCGGGCAGTACACTCTTTAACAGAATATTTGTTTTTCGGTTGATTTTGTGGATATTTTTGTTTTCATATTTAAGTTTGTAAAGTTTAGTTCGTATTATATTTCGGTTGTTGTTTTTGTTAAGTATTATTAATATTTTGTTAGGTTAATTTGTTATCAGTGGTTTAGTGCGCGAAATGTCACGGTGCAATGTAGTTTTACGCCGCCGCCGGGCAAGAAAAATAAAACGTGCTCAAAAAATAAACACATTAAGTTACTAACGTGAGAGTTATACAAAACGGTATAGTGTAACCCATACGCACCGTTCGTTACATCCTTGGAGAAGATAAAAAGTGCGAGTTTGTCTCATTCTTTCGTACTCCGGGCAAGATAAAACACCGTTCAAAACCTGTTACAGGCATAGACAACTTTGATAAATATGTAGTTAAACGCATCATACATAACCTCTATAACACCAAAAAGGAAATTCCATCACATGAATAGTCGAAATTAAAAAAAATATTAAAACTTTCAAGGAGATCGAAGTCGTTTAGCCATAATAACAGAACAATTAAGGTTTCATTAGGGAAAATCAGAACTCAAAAATTCTAGTTGAAAGGAGCAATAATATTTGAAGAAAATTCAATACTTAATTGAAAAATAAAAATAATCTAAGATATGAAGTTAGGCTCTATACATTAAACTAATTATAATTAAAATAGTTTAAGCATTATACATAAATGTTATGTTTCATATTATTTTGATAAATATTGATTGAGCAAAATAGTTACGACTGGGAAATTTAAGCGGATTTAGAACAGGTATAGTTAGTAATTATTTATTCTCAATTTTACTGAAGAATTATAATATATTACAAAAAGCCTGTCACTTAAAACATAAAAGCAGTGCTCGATATCTCGTTTCGGTGAACAAATTTTTTCATACAACTGTACATGCGCGAACAATCTACGTGCCTACCTTCCGAGCGGCATTGATCCGTCGGCCGTACTACTCCTCGCTTTGCTCGTCGATCTCGCCTTTTGATCGCGATAGAAATAATGGCATAAAAACGCTAGTCCCACTATTTCTATTTTGTATTTCTATGGAAATAGTGGGATACACCCATTATGCTACACTTAGGCAAATATTCGTGCTAAGCTCACTGCTAGCTAACTTTACTCTTCCAAATTTCAGTATTATACCAATACCGTATTTAAAAGAGTTTATACATTGTTATACTACAGTCAGTAATATACTGTTTACCATACCTGTGTACACTAGGCTTAAAGGAACCAGGTATATTACAGTAGCTATACCTCATTCTTAAAACGAATATTTCAATTAGTCTTGAATGGGACGTATTGAAAACGCGAGCCATTTTGGGAAACTGACATTACCGGATCTGAATTTTAATAACTATTTTAATAACAACCGCACATAGTAACTATCATACAATGAGATATAGATAGATGATAGAGACCGGGCAGTGGTGACGTGTTAGTACTAAATGTAATAGTTTATGAGCAATTCGTACCTGCTCACCAGACGGTCTCACGTCACAAACGACACACCAGCCGTAGCGACGTACCAGCTACTGATTTATATGTCGCGCTAAACAACATGAAGCTTACTTCTTACAATCTTACGAATTCAATTAGATTCATTAAATTAAGGGCCAACATACGACCAAACCACCCGACCGTCGCACCCGACGGTCGCTGTACAGATCCGTACACCGACCGGACATTGAAATGTCGCCTGTACAGATGTGTACAGTACTTTCTCAAAAGGCGGACGTTAGATGTTTTCTTGGAAAAGCTGCCCGTTTACGTCGTTGTGAATCTTGAATTAGTCATTCCTACGTTAATGATTCTTCGTGTATATATTTGGTCTTTAATTTTATTTGTTTATGTTTTTGTCCAGTTAGTTCATCTATTATGTAGTCGAAGTATATTTAATAGATCACCATGCCGTTGTTGTCAGTTATGTATTAGCAAGGATTCATATATTAGTAATTTATAAGTAGCATTATAAACTAATCTGCAATCTAAAACTACGTGAACATGACATGGTTTTAACAGAAGTACTTAATCCATATTTTTAAAATGAGGACGACAAACATAGATTATGTTTAAGTTTATTGTAGGTATTTACAAAAACATATGTTATTTTGTTTAGTACCTGCTTACATTACGTGTACGAACACGTGATATGAAGAGTTACGTTAAAAGCATCGGTAATTTGTAAACTTTAAGAATACTGACCAAGATATAAAGGCCAATAATATTGCCACGGTCTACTTGCGGCTACATACTATCAAACCTTTTCATTCTTAATTCTCAATTCTCAATTGTTTATTGCAACATATGTAGCTACATGCAGGTCTTATTTAACATGTTTGTGTGTGTTATACATATGACCCTATAAGGGTATGGCAATGGTAGGAATCTCATCATTGTACACTTATAGTTGAACACTAGAATGTTATTTAACAAAAAATGTTTCAAGTCCTTTTAATGGGAGTATAATGAACCGGGAGTTATACAGCCTCCACTGGTATTGAGAAAGGCGAAGAGAGAAAAGGAAGAACTAGAGCAACATATTTAAAAGCATAATCAGCCAAATTTTTTCCCACTGCTTGGACTCGAGCATGGCTCTCCGAGAGAGGAGTTGGGCCATATAATCGCGGGCCCAGTGCGGCTTGGTGGATAGGTTAGTGGCCAACCCACATCGAAATTTTCAGCCTGCCCGAAGGCTTCGACATAGCCTAACGACTGTTCTCCTAAGACTAACAACCGGGACCGACGGTTTAACGTGCCCTCCGAAGCACGGAAGCGCTCCGTTTAGTAATGCCACTAGCGGTCACCCATCCAAGTCCTGACCGTAGCAAGTGTTGCATAACTTGTTGATCGGTTAAGATCGCCAAGTCGAGCTCTGCTGCGAGCGCTTTAAGTAAACGTATAGCTGATGTAAAACAATGTTGAATTAAATGGGCGTATATAAGTGTTTAAAGTGTGTGATCACTAATGCAAGAATTAACTTTAGAAACGGGATAATTACGAACGTTATTACGTATGTTAGCTTTAGCAATAGCATACACAATAGCGACATATTTAATACGTATTCATTAATCTGGACGACAGTATTAAAAGCATTACAGCGAAGACACTTGTTTTAATAATTGATACCGCTACGTTTGACCACTCAGTCGGATTACAGACTCACCAGATCTGGTGACCGAAGGTGGTGCTGTAAAATGTAACACTAATTCAAAAACAGCTACCGAAAGACACCGTTAGGTGCATAGTGCCAGATCTTAAACATATGTGATTGTAGCTAAGATATGGTTTGACACGTTCAAACTGGGCGGGTACTATAAGGTATCATCGTGCTGGGAACTCCCTCGCGTTATTGACTTTATTGAAAGCTAAAGCCCGAGTCATAGGAATCGAAACTTGTTTGTTACAACCAATAAAATGGTTTTACACAATAAACAAGCGAATTTAGGCCATAAGTGAAAACTACTGTGCAGCCTTATCAAGATAACACTTCAGAAGGTTTTAGGAAACGACGCCGCAAACCTTTGGGGCGTTCGATAACACGGAGACCCTTCCTGATGCGATAGCAGAGCATGATTGCATGTTATCAAGCAAATAAATGCTTTGGCAAAAGTACTGTTCGTATAAAAAAACCACAGTTGTTTTTGTGGGCCCAAATATATTCGGCTGGAAAGTTTAATCAAAGCTATGATCACCGTGATTTCTGGATATAGTTGGACTGGATATATGTTATCGAATATTGGCATCGAGGATGTGGCTCATTAGAATTTAAATTTAAATTAATATTCAATCATCTTATAATAGTGTATCTTTGTTATTTATTAATTAAATATTAAAAAAATAGTCTAATTAAATAAGAAAAAATTAGAAAATTAGAAGATGGGTGAGGACTAGCTAAAAATAGATAACATTTAATTTTAGCGGTTAGGTTATCATTTCATCATTATCACCCGGAATACGTCCACTGCTGAGTCGTAGGCCTCCCCATAGAACGGCACTTGGACCGGCTACTCGACGCTTCCTGCATCCAGCGAATCCGTGCGGTTTTGACGAGGTCGTCGGTCCTCCTAGCGGGGGGTGGGCCTACGCATCGTCTCCCGGTGCGTGGTCGCCATCGAGAACCTTTCTTCCCCACTGGTTATCAGTTCTGCGAGCGATGTGGCGTGGCATGGGTTTGGTTATAAAAATGCAATAACTTTAAAAAAATTAAGCAATCCTATGAAAATGAAATTCAAGTTTATTTAGCATTTTTATGATCATTTATGTAGTTCTTGAAATATGAAATTATACGAAAAAAATAAATTCAAGATTTCTTAGCGATTTTTTATGATCATTTATGTACTTTTTGAAAAATGTGATTGGGTTTCAAATATAATTTTTTATCATTATATTTTGTTATAACCGATATTTTCTTTCATTTCAACTCAATGTACTACGAGTATAAAACATTGTTTTTTTTTTAATTTTTCTAAGTTTTAAGTACTAAGCAAAAACAAATTTTCGCCTTTTTCAAAAGTGTACAAAGTGATACGATACGGCTTCACTAGCTTCATTCTCTTACAGGTAAAATTTCCAAAAAGGCGTCAATTGCCATAGTTAAAAGTTTGTAACCCGAACGGTTGAGGCTAAGAATAACTCTGGATTAACAATTATTTTTTTGTTGATCGCCGAGGTTTTCCCTCTGCGCTACGATATGGGGTTGTTTAAAAAGCGCGTCATTAAATTTCTTAGTAGTCGGCATCGCGTTGGTAACGCCGTTGGTGTTGCAAACTTCTATAGGCGACGATGACCATGAACTTTCAATCAGATGGGACGCCTGCCTGTCTGCCTACTTTTGGCAATAAAAAAGGTTCTACTTTTTTAATGAATCAGTCAGGACTAGTACTTATATATTTATGGTTAACCATACAGTTATGCACTAACTTCACACTGTTATGACGTCAAATGATGATTATTATGGTCCACTACCGGTTACAATATTTCTTTAAATGACCTCGTAGCTTAGGGCACGTAACCGAACGTCATACTCGTAGATTTCGATCGATGACAATTTAAATAATTTACAAGGCGTCTGAAATCCAACAAGTGATATCGGCCTATTTGTTTGCTTCAAAGAAATCATTACGTCGTTTCGTAGAATGTTTATTTATTGACGATCCGTCTAGCACGCTAGCCCCTCGCTTAATGCACCGTCAATGCTTTCATGTTAAAATTTAAACAACATCGAAATTAATCAATATTAATTCTATTGATTATTAGACGATGCTGTTTCAAATTCCTAGCCGAGCCTTCGCCTAGTTATAAACTTATAAGTATACGTACATACGGTACAATACGTTTTTAGGCAACGGCGATCGTTTAATGGCAGAGAATTATTGTAATAAAATTTGCAAGCCCTCATATACTTTTCACTTGTGTAATTGTCAGTCGCCAATCAAGCTCAATCAATCAATCATCAAGCAATCTTATCGGTTCGCCAAAGATCTTTACAATTTTATATCATTAAGTATTCAATTAAAGTAAGTGTTGGTGCTCATAAAAATAAATTCTTTCTCGTACCCCTTGACATTTCGTGCGAAGGAAAAACTTTGGACGCCTATTATCAAATCCCAGTTTCCGAAAGTAATTTAAGTTCCCAAATAACTTCAAACATTGCCGAATATCACCTCAAAACTGTTAACAATCTTCCAAACTAACAGCTATAGACGTAAACAAACGTAAGTGCAATAGAGACGGAAGAACTTCAAATCTATATTGAGGCTAACGACTTCCATGCCACTATACTAATTAGCCCCGATATTTGAAGCGGGATAGACGATAGCGGCTCCATTAGTGCGAAAGAGGTAAAATCGGGCGACTTTCCAAGATGAATCTCATGTTTCGGAAGAACTTCAGCGCGGAGAAGACTTTGTCGAGCAGTACGGGTGGAGGGAAGGCGCGCGGGGCGCTCGGTGCTGGCCGGAACGCCAAGCGCCGCGACAGGGATCGGTTCTCCTGTATGGAAGAGCACCATTACAAAACCCACATATTCTTCTCGGCGGCACCGCGCGCCAGCACACAGTACAACGATGGTGCAGGTAACACGCCTTATAATCATAATAAAACCAGTGGACAATGGTGACAGTGAACTCTACAAATGTGCTGTTTTGTTTGAACGTTAGCGCGACAGTGTTTTGTGAATATTTGAAAGCGTTTAGTACGTAATTAGTTAAACGCTAGACGTGAGACGCAGCGGAGACTTCTATAAATACGTTTTGTGAGTGACGGGGGCCTGCTGTTCGATGGAATAATCTGTAGAAGTTTGCGTCGTTCGCAAGAAAGTACGATGCTACAGGTGAAAACTTAAAATTGCGTCATGATTCGGTTAGAGCTGGTAAAATCTGGCCTTAACTGTGTTATGATTTAGCTCCGCGGACACACGCCGAGGTTATTTACTACATGTGTACACAGCAGTAATGTTATTTATAGCCATCGTCAGACAAACCACGCAATATTATCGTGTTTAGTAACTAACTAGTAGTAGGTACTACTACACATACTCGTAAGCTACTCTATTCCTATATGTGTTGATCAACGCTATTTAATATAATGCATCACACTCATACTAATATTATTACAAATGCGAAAGTTAGTGAGTGAGATTGTAAAGGAGACTGTATGTTTGTTTCTTTTTCATGCCCATACGGCAGGACGGATTTTGATGTTTTTTATGCTATTACGTGACAAGACAGGAAAGTCGTGCGTCTGGTGCACTACGCTTTCCCACGACAGTTGTAGTGCCACCAAGAGCTGAAAAATGTAGTTTTGCGCGGCGCTGATCTGCTCTCGCCACTCCTGAGACGATTTAAGTCTCTTTCGTCCAGTAATTTCACTTGCTACTGCGCCCTTCACACTATAACACAGTAACCCTTGCGCGCTATTGCTTCTCTGTAGTATATCTGGCACTGTGGTGGTACCGACCAAGCTGGCCTCTTGCACAGTGCACACGAGACACCACCGTAATTAGGGTTTCTTCCGTTCCTTTTACGATTCGTATCCCGATGGCAGAGGGTGTTCTGCTCCGGCCACTCACGGAGAAGAGTTAGTTAAGAGTTAGACGGTGCAGCTGGTGCAATCTCCTCCATCTGGATCCATTTTGGGGCGATCATAGATGTTAGGGTAAAGTTGACTTTTACGAGACAACAGTTAGTTCCTGAGGGACCCCGATAACGTTATGCTTTAGCCTTATGAACTAAGTCGCGATTAGAACCTAGTATTACTAAAAATGCGAATGCTTTGGGAGTGCGCGAGTGATGTGAGAGTGTCTTCGCACTCAACTGACTCAACAGATTTTGATTTAATTATAGGAATGGAGATGGCTCTAACCCATATTTAATACATATCTCTGCTTATTATTATATTCCAACCAGTTGCCGAGAGATCGTTAAACTTAAACTTATTCCACGCGAAGTCGCGGGCATACACTAGCAGTATATAATGCTAAACTGATTGTGATGCTATGTATGCTATATACAAAATTGTCACAACCGTCTTCAGTCTTCATAACGCCGCAACAAAGTTTAAATGCCAAGACCGAATTATCGGAAGTAGTTTTACCGTAAGCAATTTAAAGGGCATGACCAGTCGAATTCGATGGCGTAGGCTTTGAACCATATAGTTATACGAGGACTAATAGTTGTTAACTATAAGTAGTATATCTGTATGTGAATGTAACCCGAAAAAAGTACGCGTAAGAGAGGCATTTCTATTTCGAAATACCAAACTATTCTCACCAACAAAACATTTTTTTCCACAGAACGATGCGGTCCAGTCCTCGGCGGCGGCACGGGTCCAGAGCCGGAGCCTCCGCAGCCCCTGGTCACGAGGGAGCCCTCGGTGTCGTTGCTCCGCTGGGACCGGCCCTCCGTGACGGTGCCGGACCGGCGTCGGGCCGAGCCTGTCTCGCTGGCAACCCTGGAGAAAGACTGCTTCGTGATCCCCGCACATGCCCTGGACAGGTTTCTACCTGATGGGGTTCCGGTACGTATATACTTACATGTCTTTTGAAACTACCTGAAGAATGCATTGTGCAGTACTGCATTACATTTACTAATTTATTTTTATTAAAAATAACTATTTTTATTAAAAATAAATTAGTAAATGTAATGTCTTCATCGTTGAAGTAACCATAAATAGAAAGTACGAGTACCTACCAATTCCGTCAGAATAATTGAATGAACGGTTTCTGTCATCGATGCTAGATTGAAGGGCAAAAGCGACTAAAAAGCGTCATCAAAGCAGCTCGCTAAGCTCGACTTTCCGAAGGGTCTTTTGGTTAATAAATAAGTGCGAAAGGATTTGTATTTTTCACTAGATCGCGATACGACTGAATAGCGATACGACTTGATTGCAATACGACTGGATTGCGATAAGACTGGATTGCGATACGACTGGATTGCAATACGACTGGATTGCGTTACGACTGGATTGCAATACGACTGGATTGCAATACAACTGGATCTCAATACGACTAGGTGTATTCCTTAACTTAGTGATCTAGTTAAAACTCGTCAAGGGCTTTTATTTTCACTTAACAAGAAATTATAGCAAGGCATAGTTTAATGCCTAATACAATAGAATTTAAATGTGTGCTTGCTAGTGGATTTAGAAGATTCTGTACATTTTAGACCATTTATATAACAGGCCTTTAGATTATTGGTTGTATTAATGTTATATAGGTACATATCTAATTAATTCGTTGGTGTAATCCCACAATAAATAGAAATGTACGCGCCGCCAATACGGTTCAGTAACGATGTTTTTTACTTTGGAAAAATCTGCAATAAATGATTAAAATACATATTCTCTTATTCCAGCTGCCAGTGCCACCACCGACGCCAGAAAAAGGAATTCAAACAAAGACTGCCCAAAACTCTCTCAGTATTCTTGAAATCGCCGACCCCAAGCACTGCATCCTGGCTCACCTCATGAGCCCACTTGAGCCTATAGAGCCCATTCTAGAATCCCCATTGGCCAAACCATTGATCAAGCAAAAGATGGCAGCGGCAGAACTCGTGACAGAAGTAGCCCAAGCGAATACCGCAGTAGGTGGAATGCTACTGGCTAACATGGAGAAGAACGCAGAATTCCCTTTCATAGCTTACTACGTCATAAACACCACTCAAACTGATCCGTTGCTGTTTTACAATAACATGAGGGGTGCGTCTCTGAGCAAGTTTGATCCGAAGACCATCCGGTATTCAGCGGCGCATACTTTGGACTTGTACAGTGAAGTGGCGATGATCTGCAGACCGCCTTTCAGCGACTTGGCTGGAGGGCCGAAGAAATCGCACACCCCTTCTACTGGGTTCATCATTAGTGTTTATAAGGTAGGTCTTCGTATTTTCTTTAATTGAACATTTTTGACACTGTAACAGTGGTTTCTTAGAAACGTTTTAGTAGTAGGTAGATATACTAAATTGACATGGTCGCTAATATGCATAAGAATCTACTTTAGACACGGGATTTTTACCATAGTAAAGGTATTAGGTACGAGTACCTACCACTCGATATATCGGCATGGTCGTTACAGTTGCATGTGCGAAGTTGACGCTTTACTTTAATTTTAACTCTTCTTTGCTTTGATGATATTTGATAAAATTTGATTAGCTGTACCTCACAGCTTGTGTTTGCAACAAAACACTAAAGCACTACATAGGTGCAAATGAGTTTCAAGCCCAATTACAAACTGATGTTCCCATAGCCTTGCAACATCCAGCGTCTTCAAATCTCTTGAGCGAGAACCACCGTAATGTCCACTCTTGTGTGTGTGTGTGTGTGTTTTGAGGTATGTAGCAAGGGAAATGACAATCTCAGAGTAACGAGAACATTGAAATTATTACACAAACTTTTATTATTACCATAAACTTATAGGTGCAGCCGTGTTATTCTCTAATGATTCGCCGTTGCGTTCGTCGACGTGCTTACCGATCTCAAATACTTTGAGATCGGTAAGCCTTGTACATAAGGTTGTTTCCAACGTTCCTTGTCATCGCGTCATTTGTTTCACGGATGTTGTCAAAGATGCAAAGATGTTTGCTCTTAGAGAATCGCACGGCTGGTAATTGCTAAAGACTTCACGTCTGGCCGTTTGATAAAATTAAAAAGGCAAACGTCCATTTAACCTACGAGTATATTGTGTAGGTAATCTTAAAACACTACACCACTTTGGTTTGCATTTGTGGGTGTAGGTAATCATAAATTAATTTACGATTTGCTAGCAATTTTCAGGTACATAATAAAACGTACTATGAGTAATACTGAAAACACATTTACCTGAAAGCTTTTGAAATAAGCAATCATTACCGTAATGGCACAGCGACTGTGGCATTTTTTTAATGAGGTACAAGTGCAGAAACCCCATTTAATTCAGCCTTGTAATACATAATATATGCAATGAAATATCGACTCGAATCAAAATGTTAATCAAACCCAAGGTTACTTCTTAACATAGTAACTATAAGTAATTTCATGGGTAATTCACGGCTTGGACTTATGGGGTGACGGTTTTATGGCTGAATTTTATACCGAAAATATAAATTCGGCTTTGTCCTACAAATAAATTTAGGTCGCATATTGTGTTGGGTTACGTATTCGTTTCATAAAAGATAGCATTCGAAATTTTTATTGTTCTGCTCATATACCTATTCTGGGGCTGTCCCGGAATCAATTCAAAACTATTCAGGTAAAGGGTTGCTTTGAAGGTTTTTACTTTGAAGATGGTTTGGGTTTACTTTGAAGAGTTTTGAACGTTTCAAGCAGACGTGTCTCTTTCGTTACTAATCAAGGGAAAAGGTTCGTCCGGCGCTTCTTTCCAACCGCTTCTTCAGAGTAGGATAGATACCATTTAGGACAACTGAGCATTTAAATTCTACTAAAATTTAATATATTTTTTTAAATATTGAGTAATATAATGCTATTTAAACACATAGGTATAAGGATATTTTCTACAGACTTCCAAAAAGCAGGAGGTACTCAAATCAACTGTTTTTTTAAATGTTTGTTACCTCATAACTTTCGCTAGGGCGCGATTTTTTTTTGAAAGCTGATGGCTTCCCGTGTGGTCCCATTTAATTTCATCAAATTCGGTTCATTAGTTTTTGAGTTACACTCCAATAACTGAATAGAATGGAAACCAGTATTAAATTTTTCAAATTGTACTTGTATTAATTGATTCGTTAAGAGTAACACAATGAAATAATTATAAGAACATAATAGTAGTTTATGCAACTGTCATATAATGAAGGATATTAAAACACGAGTGTGAGTTTATGAAACGAGCGCAGCGAGTTTCATAATAGTAACGAGTGTTTTAATACCCGTGTTATATGCAGTTGCATACACTACTTTATCTTCACTAATGCAATTAATCAAAAAACAAGAGTAAAAGCTGACAATAGTTTATTTATAATAATTGTTCAAATTTTGGATGGTACAATTTTGAAAGTTAATGTTAATTATTGATCCAGCAGCTGTAGCGGTCGCGGGGCAAGCAGTAGAGCTCGTAGACGGAGTCGGAATATTTATAATTACTTCATTCGTCTTGTTTTCTATACTGTTCAAGATCGTATTTGAGACTTGAATTTTATTCATTAAAGACTCATCAATGTAGCTTTCAGCCACAGTAGAAGACTTCCACCCCCCGTGTCGTTTCAGTGCGGTCAAATCACCACCGCTATCTATGAGAAGGGTCGCCGAGGTGCGCCGGAAGCAATGCCCCGTGTACAACGCTGGGTTAGGCAGATTCAAAAAACTTGCGATAGTTTTTCCCAGAGCACCAAATTTATTAATACCAATTCTTTGATCGACGCACTTCCCCGATCTATAGCTCAAGAAAAAGGCAGGGTTTCGACAGGGGGTGGGTCGAAGTTCCATGTATTTTTTTACATACGGAATAGCAGTTGCCCGTCACAACGAAAGAACGATCTATTTTCGTTTTTGTTTTCGAAACTTTCACCATGATTGTACTGTCGTCTATGTTAGAGACTTCATCGAACTGGATGTTGTATAGCTCTTGCCTTCGGCATGCCCCCATTATGCCGAATATTAGTGCAACCTGTAACAATAAACGATATAATAAGCTTGAGGTACATAGCCAAGGCAAAAACTATGATTTATGAAGTAGTAAAGTGTAGGTACCTACTACCAAATTTATACACATAGCGCTTAAACGGAGTGTCTAGATAACTTGCGTGTGTAGTACGTAAGTACTAGGTAGATTAAATACAGAACTAAAATACACTTACCTTTTCAAAAAGATACAAAATATCTGGTGAATCTTCCAGGAACATCTTTATTTGACCTGATGTAAACGTCAAGGACTTTTTTTCCTTGTGTCCTTCTGAACTGCGTTTCAGGAACGCTATGACCTTTGAATACTTCGTGATATCAATATTGTTGTAGATACTCAGTGTGGACTTGAGCATAGAATATTTAGCCCACATAGAAGATGGTTTGAATTTGTCGGAGAGGTCTTTGAGATACGCAAGAATGACATTTTCAGAAAATGATGTAGTTTTCTTTTCGGTCTTCCATGCCAAAAAGTTATTATATTCTTTTTCATATAATTTTCTAGATTTTTCTAGCAAAAGATTGTGAGTTACTTTTGTTGCCAATTCTAGAATATCCGGAGGCGTACAGATATCATCGTCGCTATCCATTTTTAACTTTTAATTTGTATTTTAAAAACAAAACAAAAACATTAAATTCACGCGTTGGGGGGGGAGTCAGTGTTGGTCTCGGTGGGGTGGGGTTCTTGCCAGGGAACCCACTTCTAAAAAAAGCTGAGAAATGCCAATTGCGCAGGTGCGTTTAGGTGGAGCTAGACTACAGGCGCGCACTGACCAGTCCTATTCACGCCACGTCCCCGCCATTACTAGTGTGCCGCCGCTATCTAGTAATGGACCCACTACCATCTGTGGGTCGTCCCCTCTGGGCAATGTCAATATCCGAATGGAGCTCCCATTTTACACCTCCGGACTAAGACAGCTAATGTGAAGGGCGAAAGCGAATCCTCGGCGCTTTAACCGAGCTTCTGGCTAGGGGAAATAACCCTTAATGATAAATTAAACAACCATGGAAGCAAAACAAAAAGAGTTATTACCCCAGGGTACCGGTGAACCTGGAGAATCCCTCCCTGAGCTTAGCTCAGGCTGCCCCTCGTACTCTGGGGGGGGCAAAGTTTTGCCACAAGTGGATCCCACTTATGAAGGACGAACTCCGATATTGGAGTCAAAATTGGTTCAGCAAACGTTCCACAGAAGCATGTTTTATACACGACCACGCAGCAACTCTATGTCTAACATGCCGCCATCAAACCATCCCACAAAATTAATCCCTAGTATTGACTCTGAACAAGAGAAAATGGACTGTACTCCAAAGCTGACACAACAATCAGAAGCACATCATCCTGGTACTCTAACCAAAAAGACAAATTGGCAGAAGGTTCCGATGATACAAACCAACAAACGCAAAAGAATGTCAGATTCACCACCAAAAACAATAGCAATGACAAGCAATAGTTTCTCGATCTTGCCTACCGATTCATCAGGGGATATAGAAAAACAAGGCAAGCCAAGTAAACCACCACCACTAATCCTCTATGGAATTGAAAATGTGAATAAGCTCACAGAAGCAATAGAAACGGTGTTGGAAAAGAAAGAATATACTCTCAAACTAATTACAAAGAACCAGCTTCGAGTCAATTGCACTACAGTAGATGCTTATAAAAAATTGATGAGCACTGTCAGAGAAATGGGACTTATAGGACATACCTTTACAAGAAAGGAGGAGCGATGTTATAGAATAGTCATTAGAAATCTTCATCACTCTACACCCCATGACGCCATAATTGAGGAAATAGAAAAAACAGGCAATAAAGTGCGAGGCGAAATAATCAACGCCAGGGTGGGATTGGAAAAAAAGCCAACATCTACATTCTTTGTAAACCTTGAGCGAAGCCTTGATAACAATTCAGTAAAAAACATTAAATATATATACAATACGGCAGTCATTATAGAGGACCCCAAGAAAAGAAACACCATCGTCCAGTGCACTAAATGCCAACAATATGGACACTCCAAAAACAACTGCATGAGACCGGACCGATGTGTTAAATGCGCTGGACAACACAAAACAACTGATTGTTCGAAGAAAGATCGCAGCACTCCTGCAAAATGTGCTCTGTGTTTAAGAAAACACCCAGCTAACTATAAGGGTTGCATAGTTTATCAGGAAATTCTAACTAGGAAAAATAAACGTAACACTTATTATCACAACAACACCCAACCGGCCTTTCCTACTCTAGAACCAAAGCCAATCAGGCCAACTACCGTACAAAAATATTTGCAAAAACAAGAAACACCGCTTGAGGACACGAAAACTAAAGCGAAAGTACCTAATACAGAAGTGAAAGAAAAAAATACCTGCAACTCAAGAAACTTCCACAAACAACATAAGGAGCCAATCACAGTAGACTTATTATCCACTGGGCAATCGCCCAGAAGACAACTTAGTTACTCTGAGGTTACTGGTACACAAAGGTACCGAAGACCTGATAGACAAGAGTATGCAAGAACAAAACCAGAGCAAAGTCAAGATCACTACAAAACAGGAGTATCCTTTGAACCCCATAGACAGCAACCAACACATGAAGATTACTACTTCACGCCAACCCAAGTCATACAAGACTTAATGACCAAACAACTGGAAAAAATGGATATGCTTTTTAACCAAATGAGCACACTAATGGGTCTCATTGTGTCTCTTGTCGAAAAGATGTCACAATGATTTATCACACCCTTAAAATAGCTACGTGGAACATAGACGGTTTCGCTCCAAATGTTTATGAAGTCGAAATGTTGTTAGATCTTCATAAACTAGATATACTTCTAATATCTGAAAGCCACTTCACAAGCAAGAGCTTAGTTAACATTCAAAATTATACAATACACAACACCAATCATCCTGACGGAACGGCTCATGGTGGGTCAGCCGTAATTATAAGGTCATCAATAAAACATTGTGAACTAGCTCAATATCAAACTGAGCATATACAGGCGACGACAGTTGCGGTTGAAGGAAAAACGGGAACCTTTAGTGTGTCCGCAGTTTACTGCCCACCAAAACATAAAATAAAAGAAACACAATTGACACACTATTTCAGAACACTGGGCCCTAGATTTGTTGCTGGAGGCGATTGGAATTGCAAACATCCTCACTGGGGATCAACGCTAATAACCACGAGAGGTAGACAACTTAAGCTAGCCATTGATAACAACAGATTAATAACACAATCTACTGAAGAACCTACACACTGGCCTGCTGATATGAACAAACTACCTGATGTAATAGACTTTTTCATATGTAAAGGAATGTCACAATATGATGCCATAACTAAACCATGTTTTGATGGATCGTCAAACCATACTCCAGTACTGTTGATTATGAGCACAGCACTACTTGAATACAGGACACCTCAGAGATTATACAACAAAAACACTGACTGGGATTCATTTCGAGAAATAATTGATAAGAAACTAGAACTACAGATCGCTCTTAAAACCCCAGAAGACATTGAGGCTGCTGCCACTCAGCTCACAAACCTAATCCAAGTTGCTTGCTGGTATACCACTCCAGATATGCAAGCCTGCCCAACCATACATAACTGTATACCGCTGGAAATACGATCTAAAATTCTGGAAAAAAGAAGACTTCGGAGAGTTTGGCATTGCAGCAGACATAAAGAAGACAAAAAAGCCTTCAACAAAGCGATAGTGGAACTCCGAGAACTCATTCACAATGCTAAAAATACGACACTTGCTCTGAAATTGGAATCACTGACAGCGACAAGATCAACTAACTACTCCCTATGGAAGGCAACTTCTAAATTAAACCAACCTAAAAGAACCCGACCACCCCTCAGATTGCAAAATAGCAAATGGGCTAGAACAGCAAAACAAAGAGTAGACGCTTTCGCGAATCACTTAGCCAACGTTTTCAAGCCTAATGAAGGTATAAATAATGATGACTCGGAAATTGATGCTATCCTAAACCAAGACCTTCAACTGGATCTTCCTCTAAAGCCCACAAATCCCAAAGAAATCGGTAAATACCTAAAGAAACTGGATAGCAAAAAAGCACCTGGGTTTGACGAAATTACCAAAGAAATTCTTGTCCAACTGCCTAAAAAAGGAATGGTTTTTCTTACAATACTATTTAACGGCATACTGAGGGTTGGCCACTATCCGAGCATTTGGAAGATCTCTGAAATCATAATGATCCACAAGGTTGGAAAACCTATTAACGAAGTAAGCTCATACAGACCCATCAGCTTGTTACCAGTTCTCTCAAAATTGTTCGAAAAAATACTGCTCTCGCGCATACTTGTAACTCTATCTGAACGAACGATAATTCCTGACCATCAATTTGGGTTCCGACAAGAACATGGCACTGTCGAACAAGTACACAGAGTTGTCGATCAAATAAGAAGATCCCTAGAACTCAAAGAATACTGCTCATCAGCTTTCCTTGATATAGAACAGGCTTTCGATAGAGTTTGGCATCAAGGTTTGCTTTGTAAAATCAGGAGCCTACTATCACACTCTTACTTTGGTATATTAAAGTCGTACATATCGGAGAGAATATTTTATGTCAAGGATGGCGAGTACACATCAAGCTTCTACGACATACAAGCGGGTGTGCCTCAGGGATCGGTGTTAGGTCCAGTTCTATACACCATCTTTACATCAGACCTACCTGAAACTTCTGGAGTAGTAACTGCTACATTTGCAGATGACACTGCCATCCTTGCCAGCAGTAAGGATCCACTAAAAGCATCCCAGCTCCTCCAAGATGGACTAGATAAAATAGCAATGTGGCTACAGAAATGGAGAATCAAAGCCAGTGCCTCCAAATCTACCCAAACCACATTCACTCTTCACCAGGGAAACTGTCCGCCCGTTAAACTAGGTGAAAACATATTACCACACAACGACACAGTGAAATATTTGGGAATGCATCTGGATCGTAGACTCACCTGGAGAAAACACCTACAGAAGAAAAGAGATGAACTTAACCTCCGATACCGAAATCTACATTGGTTGCTTGGAAGGAACTCGGTGCTAAGCACAGATAACAAGCTCCTCATATACAAGGTTGTACTAAAACCTATCTGGACTTACGGACTACAACTCTGGGGCTCAGCATGCAACTCCAATGTCCAAATGATACAGAGGGCTCAAAATGGCATCCTGAGAACTGTATCAAATGCTCCATGGTTCTTAAAAACTACTGAGTTGCATAGTGAACTAAGAGTCAACACGGTTAATGACGAAATAAAAAAATATTCGACAAAGTACAAGAAACGGCTTAGTAAACACCCCAACCACCTGGCATCACAATTGACGATTATAAATTATCCTAAGAGGCTAAAAAGACGACACATCATAGACCTATCAAAGGCAAATGATTAAAATTGACGAAAAGGAGAGACACTCGATGGAGTACTACTCCTACATGACTACTTGCCTGCAAATCACCTGCTCAAAGTTAAAAGACTGATCGCAGATAAACACAGAACAAAAAAAAAAAAAAATTCACGCGTATTTATTGTCACAGTGAACTTGCCGCCATTAAAATGCAGCTGCGCGCGCAGGGCCAATCAGGAGCGAGCGCGCGCTGTTCTTTTTTTATTTAATTGGCACAAGATCTTACCAAAGAGTTTTGTGTATGTAAGTTTAGTAGTTTCGAAGAAGTTTTCACGTATAACCCAACTGTTTTCAAAAGCCAGCCTAATATCAAAATTTTATACAACTTGTATGAGGATTTTGACATAAGGCTCGCCACGTTAATTGGTCGCGTTTTATTGATGTTATAATGAGATTTTACGATATCGATGTGGATATTATACCATCTTGTGAAATTGCTTAAATTGAGTGTTTTTTGTCTGTTCTATAACAGTAGTAATTATAAGTCAAGTATTGGAAACATAAGTAGAATGTTACAACATTAGTGTAGATAAAACTTTTTATGTAATTATTAAAAATTAGTCTACTGCAGATAACTAACATTTTTATTCGGTGAGGAGCCACGCACGTGGTTATTACTTAAACTCTTGTAAAACTTTTAGCGCATACTGTTGTACATTTTACAACAGAGCTAACAATCGATTCTTACTGACAATAAATTAGTCTAACCAGTCTAACTGGGTATACCGTGAGTTTACAACATCGACATCAATCGATGCTCGATAACGTCTGCCGCGAAAAAAATTATGAAAAAAAGAACAGTGCCACCTCGCGGTTCAATTGTAGAACTAAAATTGACAGCGAGTACGCCAATCACAAGCTTAATAGGTAGGCGAGATCGAGTATCGACTATAGATGACATTTATGTTGCCAACTCATGGTAGAGCTAATATCCACGACGATAAACAGTTAAACATACTTATTGACAAATTAAAAATCAGCATATCCCACGATCTCTTCGGTGATCGGTCAGTTCCAATCAGATAGCTGGGTGGTATAGACGTTACCACAGCAACGCAGAAGATATTTCGATTTGAATAAATGTTTCTTTTACCGTGTTATGGTAGTGTATTTTTTCCATTGTATGCCCGGGTTACCTTCCTCAAGTTTAAATATCTATCACCAAGCACCTAAAGAATGTTAATTGAAATAATGTTAATACTCGCGCGCACTATGAAGGCTCAGAAACTTGTACGAAAAGAATTCGCCCTAACCTTTTTAAAATATATGAATAGTGGCATTTACGACTGAGCATTTTCGGAAGGGATAAAGCGTCGATCCCAGTTGTTGTCTCAATCTCAAACGACACTTGATGACATTTTATCGGATGTCTAACGGGCGACGTTAAAAATTAGTTGTCATACTGAATTTCCACAGTTCAGCCGTGCGATTATCTAATGATTTGTTGACGAGCTCGTCGACGAGCTCACCGATCAAATACTTTATGATTTATCGCCCTTGTACATAAGGTTGCTTTTCCAACGTTTCTTGTAATCCCGTCATTTGTATTACGGATGTTGTCAAAGATGCAACGATGTTTGCTCTTAGAGAATCGCACGGCAGTAGGTACATAGACAAGTCGCTTACTTCGTAAAAACAAAGTACGAGAAGTCATCGCTTCGACAGGACATATATTATATTCCACAAGAATTTAATCCCAAGAGTGCTGCGTTATAGTCGTATATAGGTTAGCCTAATTCTGGTGTATTCACCACGAAACCCATATTAAACCTAACGCTCTGCCTCGCTTCGCTCGTTTTCGCACCTGTCGTGACTTTTCTTTGACTATATAATACTAAACTACGTTCTGTGGGAGTCATTCTTGTTGAATATATATTTTTGTAGTATTATTCTGTCGAAAAAAATTGTTGAAATTCAGTATGACACCACAAAAAATTCCGACAGGAATTTGCACTAGCACAGGTACACGAAAAGCCAGAACGGATTGTTCACACGCCATGTGTTCTCCAGGTATTCGAAGGCGACGACGGCGAGCGGTTCGAACGCAACTGGCTGTACTGGACAGGAGCCCGGATGCTGTACCGGCATCTCCCGCACACCGTCGGCATGAGGAAGATCGCACTGCACAAGTCTGTAGCGACGCACGGGGATAAGATGTACCTCTTAGTCTGCGAATGTGCCAACTTAATGGACGACTTGTCAGGTACGTAGTTACCTACTATACAATACTATAATCTAATCTGATAATAACGAAGTGTATCTCTCTCTGATTAGTGGCAAATAGATATTAGTTTATATCATAATATAATATAAACGAATAGTACTACATTATTTACTACCTATACTTACTTATATTAATTTTAATTACATTAATATTTAAATATAAGTTCTATATTTAGAATGACAATATATATATTATATTTTTGTTTATACTAGTTGCGCCCTGCCGTTTAATCCACGTGGCGATGGATGATTAAAAGTATCATATGTTCTTCCCGGGATTTAATCTATAAGCTTGCTTAATTCTTTTACAATATATTCAGCCGTGAAAAGGTAACAAACAGATAGAGAGACAGAGTTTTACATAATTTTATTTTTTTCTAAAATAAAAGTCTCCAAAGTTACTCCTTATAACATCAGCTATCTGCCAGTGAAAGTCCCGTTAAAATCGGTCCAGCCGTTTCAGAGATCAGCCGGAACAAACAGACAGACAAACATTTTAAAATTGACTTTTTAATTAGTACCGTATACTCTTTCAAATGCATTTAGAGAAAAGCTGTTAATTTGGGAATTAAGTACAAACAGACACTTCAATTCTATTTATCTGTATAGATTGTATGCAGTAAAATATACAACCCTCGTTGCTCGTAGGATTAACCGACGTGAAAACATTATGCACAGGTTTATTCTAATGAAATGTTTACTCTTGTCCATTCCAGGAGCGTCCATGCTAATCACAGCGCTGCGAGCCAGGCTGTGTGGCTACACGGGGCTCTACCGGCCCATACAGACATTCTAACGGCAACACCTACAACTGACCTCTAAGGACTTGTAGGCGAGGGAATCTGTGATATCTGTGTGAACAAACTGTCGAACTTGTTGGGAACATTATACATTAAGTTACGTAGGTTATAAATAGGAAAAATCGCGGCATAAATTGTGTTTTTCACGGATAAAAGCTCAATTTTCCAGGTTTACTGGTCAAATGGAAACCATAAACGTGCTCGCGTTGTACGCACTTCAATCTAGCGACAGTGAACCCGCTATTGATCAACTTGAAGTAAACGCGCTATTGATCAACATAGAGCAAACGCGCAATTGATCAACTTGTAGTAAACGCGCTATTAACCAATTTACAGTAAACGTGCTATTGATCAACTTATAGCAAACGCGATATAGAACAACTTACAGTAAACGCGCTATTGATTAACTTACAGTAAACGCGCTATTGATAAACTTACAGTAAACGCGCTATTGATCAACTTACAGTAAACGCGCTATTGATCAACTTACAGTAAAAGCGCTATTGGTCGACTTACAGTAAACGCGCTATTGATCAAGTTACAGTAAAAGCGCTATTGATCAACTTACAGTAAAAGCGCTATTGATCGACTTACAGTAAACGCGCTAGTGATCAACTTACAGTAAAAGCGCTATTGATCGACTTACAGTAAAAGCGCTATTGATCAACTTACAGTAAAAGCGCTATTGATCGACTTACAGTAAACGCGCTAGTGATCAACTTACAGTAAAAGCGCTATTGATCGACTTACAATAACGCGTGTTGTGTTTGATCAAATTGTAATAATCAGAATGAATAATGTTTAATCAACGTAAAAGCAACGCGCGTTTCATTAACTTCAACAGAGAACGTGGGATAAATAAAGACGTTTGATCAAGTTGTATAACAGATTAAGGAAATATCTAAAACTCTCAAACTACCATCTATCTAAAAAACGATAATACTCAAATAACACTTTAAACTGTACCTACTTAAATAGTTCATACCTAAATACTTCCAAACACATGATCTAGACTAACATTTTCCAAAGTTCACGGCTAATCTAGACCTAAAGCTATTCTAGACCTTATTCCCTCTAAAGACCTGTAACGCGGTTCCATTAAAGGTCGCCGGTCGCCCTACTTTTGAAAACGGACCAAAGTATTAACGTATATAAGACGTATGAGTGAGGTTTGTAACGAATCGAAGTGTTCTTGATTAATACGCTACAGGCGTATCGTCGTATCGTCACATATTATGACAGCGAGCGGTCACGCGTTCACGCGTTCATGCGGTCAGTTTAGCGTTCGTTGTATTACGTTACATAGATATACTCACACAGGAGGCGTTTAGACCGCGCCGGTCAACTGTGGGTAGACTGTGGGTATATCTATGTAACGTAATACAACACAACGAACGCAAAACTGACCGCGTGAACTCGTTGACCGCTCTCTGTCGGATAGCACCCTTAGTGTATTTGGGTGTGTGTTTCAAAAGTGAAAATGTTTTGATGGATTCGATATTGAATTTCAATCGCCCGAAACAAAGTTCTTTTTAAGTTGTTTATGACAATTTGAAATAATTTAGGCTGAGCGCAGACTTGAGTCACAATAGTTTTAAAAGACAGACTATTGCTTTACAATAATTACGAAGACGCGCAACAAAACGTCTCATAGACAAAATTGTCTCATAGTCAAAACAGTTTCGTTTTAGATGTGCGACGTGTCATAGGCAAAAAGGCAATTTGGTTTTAGTTTTAAGACAGACATGTCTATGTGAGGAAAGTCTGTCTTAAAAATGACGTGACTCCAATGTGCGCTCAGGCTTAATGAACTGTAATTTATTTTTGTTTTTGTGCTTGCATGTTAGCACCTAGGTAGTTACTGCATTGAAGAACGGTTTTTGAGTAAACTACTTGCTCTTATTGCGTGAGTAAATTGTTGGAATAAGATATCAACTGCTACGTTCCAAAATGCATATAAAATCGATTAAATAAGATAACAAAATGGCACACAACTCGATGTAAGTCGATATTATTATATTAGATACGGTTTACTATAAAAGGCGGGGGAGTTCTTCCGCGAATCTAAGAGGCGAAGAAACCCGACTACTGAATCCTCTTGAGTCTCCTACCAACAAAAAACACCGATCGAATATTTTTTGTTTGATGCGATGTTGACATCCCTACACGCGTCTCACGCCAAATCTGCGTTAATCTACGCTTGCGTTTACGTAGGTACCTACTTTGGTAAAATGCACATGTAACAAAGGACTGGATACTCAACGGACCAAAGTCACGTGGCGAGCGTAGTGCAGTGTTAGCACTCAATTCTGGGTGGCACTTCAACTGACAAGGGCCGGCACGGAGCTTCCCAGCCTAGTTCTTAGCTCTTGCCCGCTTATGGTCACTTGATAAACATAAATTGGAAATGTCTTGTCTAGGTACCTACTCCAAAACGATACGACGGTACATTTCCTGTAGCCATAGTATTAAATATTTTTCAATAAGAAGTGTGACATTTTCACTATTTATTAGATGCTTAACTTACTATTACTAACTATATAGTTAAGGAACGCTCTCTCTCATCTCATCACAACCGTATTTTTCTAATCTAATTTACATAACTTTAAAAACTGTATTTAAATCACAGATAACAATCTATTTTAGCTTACCTACTACATTTTTGTATGTCTTCCAAATAAAACATGGATAAATTCATTATTAACTATATAAAAAATACGAAGCAATGTATGCACTAAAAGGCCAAAGTGAATTTTCCTCGTAATATTTTCTTAGTACAACATATCCCGTTATACATATCATTCATTTTAATACTACATACCCTATTTATATCTACATACCTAATTAAGTATATGCCGTAGAATACTAAGGCTATAACTCTCTACTTATTCAATTAAATTAAAAATGAGGAAATAAACTATTAAAATTTAATACTGTAAGTACAGTCAAGTATAAAAATCTTAGATGTTGTCTCACTCGAGAAACATCCAAAACAAATAACATGGATTCCGTGTTAGGTATTATAAAAATGTTACTAGAAATACGCACAATTAACATTTTGACGTCACACCGTCATTTATAAATTTATAAATTCATACAAAATAATATCTACGCTTCTTGCACAAATTACATAAAAGTAATGTATGCCTTAGAATATGAACTAAATATATATATTTATTAAAATAAGCTAAATAGATAAAAATACTTTATAATTCGATACATACGAAAATAAATACATAAATTACGTATTTTGGAAGCCCTATCAGTGCTCAGCATAAATCAATATGGTAAAGACGGCAAAATAATAAAAATAATGACCAAAAGTAAATTAATTCTCAATAATGCACTTGCAGTGATTACTATATTCCGCTTTAATTAGCTAATTTGACTCCATAAGTTCGTAATTGCAAATGTATCTATTTGTTATTAGATTATATTATTACAGAAATAGTATTACTAATTATTATATTGTATCTTTAATTATTATTTCGCGATGGTGCTAAATCTAGTCAATTTGTAGCTAGCAACACAGCTTGCAGGAATTGTTATATATTAATATAAAGTCAAATTATAATTACTTTGTTACCTTTTGTAGCATGTGAGTCAAATTAAAAAGCACGAACCTAAGGTATATTCAATGTGCCTACTCGTACACGTGTATTTTTACATTGACTGTACCATGTGAAATAACCTTGTACTTAATAAGGCAGAGACAATAGCAAACTGTTTGTTAATATTTAATTGTTATTTGGCAGTAGGTTCGCACTTTTATATATTAACACAATAATTATAGAAATTATATAATTATAAGATTGCGCTAGATAACGTTTATCATCAGCTATATTTAGAAGTTTTTAAGTAATCTTACTATTCATACATATATATTTTGTTAGTAAGTATAGTATTTACTTACTACATATTATACGAGGGCTACTATTTATGTATCCGGAATAACAAAAAGAAACAAACATCTATCGTTAAATGTGGTTTTATTGCTTTTCAAAATATTCGCCATGATGATCGATGCACTTTTGCATACGTTGAAACCAATTTTCATAGCACTTTTGCCACCGTGATTGGGGTATCTCCAAAACATGCATTTTGAACGCATCAACGGCTTCTTCACGGGACGAAAATCGTCGACCACGTTATTTATTCTTCACGCTTGGAAATAAATAGAAGTCGTTGGGTGCCAAGTCGGGGCTGTACGGCGGATGACCCGTCAATTCGATCTTTTGACAAATCTTTTTTCCGGAGGTCGTGGGTTCGATTCCCACACAGGACAAATGTTTGTGTAATGAGCATGATCATTTGTTCTGTGTCTGGGTGTAATTTATCTATAATATGTATGTATTTAGAAATATATAAGTATGTTTATCAGTTGTCTAGTACCCATAACACAAGCTCTGCTTAGCTTGGGACTAGATGGCGTTGTGTGATAGTTGTGGAATATTTATTTTATTTATTTATTTATTTAAATACTGTGTTGTTTCGGCCGACGTGTGACAGCTAGCATTGTCATGGTGAAGTATAATTCTGCGTTGCCGGTTGTTCTTTCGTATTTCTTCAAAGACTTCTGGCAAACAAATTGTAGTGTACCATTCAGAATTAACCGTTTTACGATTCTCTAGTGGCACTGTAGTCACATGTCCATTTATACCAAAAAAACAGGCGACTATTTGCTTCAAAGTGCTTTTTGCACGAACAACTTTTGTTGGGTTCGGTTCATTTTGGAACACCCACACCGTCGACTGTTGTTTCGTTTCGGGGTCACACGCATAGATCCAAGATTCATCACCTGTGTAGATATTATAAACAGCTTTTGACGAACCACGGTTGTATTTTTTTTAACATTTTTTCGCACCAATCGACAGCCGAGCCTGTTTTTGATCAATTCTCAAGTTGTGTGGATCCAACGCGATTTTTTTACAGCCAAATGTTCATGTAATATCTTATGTATGCTCGTCATACTCATGCCCAGGGACGCCTCTATCTCGCGATATGTCACATGACGATCTTGCTCGATCGATTACTAGTTCGCGCACAGCATCGATGTTTTGTGGTACAACAACAGAATTAGGGCGACCTTCCTTCAATTCGTCCGTGAGCATACGACGCCCACGATTAAACTCGCTGAACCAGTGATACAGAGTGGTTTTCGATGGTGCTTCATCCCCAAAAGTCGAAGTGAGTTGATCGATGCACTGTTTTTGAATTAACCCACGCCGAAAATCGTAATAAATCATCGCACGAAAATTTTCACGAGTTAAATCCATGGTGATGACACACAACTTTTAAAATGGCGCCAAAATGTAAAAAGACAATTGACAGTTGTAAAAGATACTGTATTCTACAGCCAATGAGTTCCATTTTCAAATGTAATTGTTACTTTATAATATTATTTATATTGTTTATGTAAGTGACCAGTTCCGGATACATAAATAGCAGCCCTCGTATTTTATCAAACTTACACCTCTACCTATATCGAGGTATCAATGCTATTGAAATAAAAAGTATCTATGTATTAGGTACCTATGTACACTAAACTATTTTATTTCTGCAAAAGTAATTTGAAATTAGCCAGATGGCAGATTGCTATAGATCAACAATTACTTAATTACTTATAGATATAAACCTACAAACAATTATTTTGATAGTAAATGTAAATTGGCATACCTAATCAGCTACCAAGTTGTGTAAAATGGCAATTCTATTTAAATAGGTACCTAGTACCGGGTAGAAACATAGGAGAGATATAACTTTAAATGTAAATAACTTTCAAAACAGAAGAACTAGAGATGTTTATTATAATTCTCTTGTCATATTAAAATTCTTAATTAACTATGAAAAATAAAATATTAGACAAATATCCACTCCCAAACTTCACTTAATGCATAAGCCAATTCTACACCCTTTTAATGGCCAATAAAATTGAGAACACAGTATGCGAGAATACCTACGATTGTTCTTTGTTGTACCAATTTTCGCACAACCACTATGATCAATTTAAGTTGGAAAATGCAGCGCAACATTTTTCTTTGATATATACATTAGACTAACCAGTGAGGAGATAGGCAAGTTCAACAGGCAGTACCCTGATAGCAACCAGATATTTAAACTTCAAAGTTTTTCCAGCACACGTTGAAACTTTAAGTCTTTTAGTCCGGTAGGTCTACCATGAGTTTCATTGACACCAACCGATGCTCGATAGCGACTGCCGCAAAAAAATGTATGAAAAAAAGAACAGTGCCACCTCGCGGTCAATTGTAGAACTAAAGTTGACAGCGAGTACGCCAATCATAAGCTTACTTGGTAGGCGAGATCGAGTATAGATGACATTTATGTTCCTAACTCATGGTAGAGGTAACAGTGCCACCTCGCGGTCAATTGTAGAACAAAAATGTATAGCGAGTACGCCAATCACAAGCTTAATATATAGGCGAGATTGAGTATCGACTATAGATGACATTTATGTTCCTAACTCATGGTAGAGGTAACAGTGCCACTTTGCGGTCAATTGTAGAGTCCGTTTCACAAAAGAAGTCCCATAGACGTGGCGCTAGTTGTCGTACATCAATGAAATATTTAGTACATATTTATTTAGTTCCACTAATTTTCCGCGAGACTTCTTTCGTGAAACGGACTCTAGAACAAAAATTGATAGCGAGTACGCCAATCACATGCTTAATATATAGGCGAGATTGAGTACATATCGACTATAGATGACATTTATGTTGCCAAGTCATGGTAGAGGTACTGGTTGCTGATTGGCATTACCCGGAGACCAAGTGTACGGTATTACTGAGCGGTACTTACCCAGCTGCTGAAATAAGTTACCCAGCCCAAATACAAAAGTTAATTATAAAAAACTAACGTTGATCCACATTTTTAATATCATCATCATCATCATCATCATCTCAGCCGTAGGACGTCCACTGCTGAACATAGGCCTCCCCCATGATTTTCCAAAAAGACCGGTTGGAAGCGGCCTGCATCCAACGTCGTCCCGCGACCTTCATCAGGTCGTCTGTCCCCCGTGTCGGTGGACGACCTACGCTGCGCTTGCCGGCCCGTGGTCTCCACTCCAGAACCTTTCGGCCCCATCGGCCATCTGTTCTGCGTGCTATGTGCCCTGCCCACTGCCACTTCAACTGGCTAATCTTCTGGGCTATGTCGGTGACTCGTTCTTCTACGGATCTCCTCATTTCTGATTCGATCACGTAGAGAAACCCCGAGCATAGCCCTCTCCATAGCTCGTTGTGCGACTTTGAGCTTGTCTATGAGGCCCATAGTAAGAGACCACGTTTCAGTGCCATAAGTCATCACTGGTAACACACATTGGTCGAAGACTCTTGTCTTGAGGCACTGAGGTATTTTTGACGAGAAGACTTCGCGAAGTTTCCGGAACGCTGCCCAGCCGAGTTGGATTCGACGATTGACCTCTTTCTCGAAGTTGGACCTGCCTAGTTTGACTGTCTGTCCCAGGTAGATGTACTCGTCAACAACTTCGAGAACTGAGTTCCCAACTGATATTGGGGTAGGTATAACATGGGCATTAGACATAATTTTCGTCTTATCCATGTTCATCTTATGACCTACCCGTTGGGAAACTCGATGGAGGCCTTCGAGCATTGTACTGAGGTCTTCCATGGATTCTGCCATGACTACAATATCGTCGGCAAATCGAAGGTGAGTGATGTATTCGCCGTTAATATTAATGCCAAGTCCCTTGCCATTCCAGAAGCTTGAAGTCGTCTTCCAATGTAGCGGTGAACAGTTTCGGAGATATAACGTCTCCCTGTCTCACGCCTCTTTGGAATGAAATTGCCTTCGAACTCTGCTCCTGTACTCGGACTGACATGTAGGCGTTTTTGTACAAACACTTCAGCACTTCAATATACCGATAGTCAATACGGTACCGCTGGAGAGACTCAAGCACTGCTCACGTCTCGATCGAATCAAAGGCTTTCTCATAGTCCACAAACGCTAAACAAAGAGGCAAGTTATACTCTTCGGTCTTCTGTATAACTTGCCGTAGCGTGTGGATGTGGTCTATGGTACTATAGCCTTTTCGGAAACCGGCTTGTTCCGGAGGCTGGAATTTATCGAACCTGCGACTGAGACGGTTCGTTATGACCTTCGAAAACAGCTTATAAACATGGCTCAAAAGCGAGATATGTCTGTAATTTTTAAGTAAAGTGTCACCTTTCTTGAAGAACAGCACTGGTGTTGAACCTTCGAGTAAGACGGTATTAAAGAGCTTCTGAAGGACTTTAAGTACCGGTGTTCCACCCGCTTTCAGAAGCTCAGATGTGATACCGTCGTCACCAGGCGCCTTGTTGTTCTTAAGCTGTTTCAAGGCCATTCTAATCTCGTACAGGCTGATGTCCGGGATATCTTCGGTATAATGTCGGGTCAGCTTGGCTCTTGGGTCTTTGGCCGAGCTGCTAACAGGTTTAGCGACCGAGGTGTATAGCTGTCCGTAGAAACTCTCTACCTCTCCTAATACTTCTGCTTTGGTCGACGCTACCCTGCCGTCATCTCTCTTCAGCTTCGTCAACTGGCTTTGTCCAATAGACATGTCTCTTGCAAACACTTTGGAGCCTTTTTTACGCTCTATCGTCTCTTTAATACGGTTTGTATTAAAGATCCGGATGTCGTGTCGCAAGGACCTCCATATTCGTCTATTGAGCAGCCTATATGCTTCAGCATCATGCGAAGACTGCATCTTCAGTGAGCGTCGTTTAGCCATGAGGTTGAGGGTATCGTTGGAGAGTTTCTGTGGCCTATCTGTACGGTGGGGTTTAAAGTACTTGGAACCCACTGTATGGACAGTTTCTACTAACCTGTTATTGATCTCGTCCACTGAAGCGATGTTCTCAAGGCAATCGAAGCGATTGGATAGCTCAAGTTGAAAGCTCTCGGGGTCTTGAATACGGGCACGAGTGGGTTGGAGCGTAGACTTCATCAGACGAGACCTCTCCAGTTTGACATTAATATTCATTTTTAATATGAGAAACGGGAATCGCTCACGTAAATAAGTGTACTTCCTGTAGTTTCAACCACATCCGCTGTTACTTTTCAAGTCGAGTGCAAAACGCTCGCAGTCGCGTCTCGCCTCGCACTGACTATTATTGTCATTACATCTCATTAAAACCTACAAAATAATAGATTATGCTATTTTATCTGTGCGATAGGTAGGTACTAGCTACTGTATTGTATAGGTTCGCTTGTGAAACTTGTGTATTGTATGAAACACTATTTACCTATACTATAAAAATTATAAAAAACTCGTTGAAATATTTTGTCAATAGATACGAGTAAGTAGGTACTCATTATTGCAATTAACATAGTTTTAGTAGATATTTACGTATAGTTATGATCAAAAGTTGGTTCCGAGACCACTAAAATTCATCTTGGTACAAAATAAATTTGAAAATAAGATTTACTAGTTACTATTACCTAGCAACTTCTAATGTACCAAAATTGTTCAGCTTGAAAAGCTAGTTGTAATTGCGGGCTAAGCTCTTAGTGGTTTATGATAGAAAATTCAATTAAATTTCAATTATTTTTATAATAAAAGTTTGAAATGTGTAATATGTTATTTTATTTCCCTATCCCTCTTATATTTTGGTACCTATGCATCTATAACATGCTTCTGTATACAGCGATGGCGCATCGTTGTATGTCTGGTAAGTAATTAAATTGCATGCACGAATGCTGAACTGGTGTGAATCCAACAGGCTCCGTCAAGGCTCTCAAGTCTAGCTTCAAGTTAGCTAGTCTAGCGTCATAGCTTCAGTTTTGGTACTACTATTACTTATTCTGTGGCAATAGCCAGTCGATTGGATGAGCATCTATCAATAAGCAATTACTCAAAGAATGAAATAGACTATTAAATAAGCCACAAGAAAAAAACTTGCTTCCAATCCAAGACTGTCATATCAAAACTTGCCAGGCTGTTGAGATGTGAAGGTATTTTATCAATGCTGTCTATAATGTAAGTTCTCGTCACTTAACAAGTTTTTATCCTGTATAATGACTTAAATCAAACATCACTATGAACCTTCTCGCCATACCATGCTCTAACACTGTAAAAGCATTTAAATCCACTTGTTCCAGAGATGTACCTAAACACATGCACACACCTCCTTCACACAAACACACTTATTGTTATCACTAAGCTCATTTTCTTCTGCACACCACACAAAGAGACACTCATTATCTTATTCAATTTAGATTTTACAATTACTTTGAAGATGAATTAGATTCCTTTAATATTCTAAGCAGCAGGCATGTTTCCGCACACGCTACAGACAGAAATGTGTCTACGAGCTTAGCGTGACGTCACGTGACTTTTCCACAGGTAATGTCAACGCCATACATTTTGGAGTTCTGGTTTGGCGTTAACTACAAGAGAAACATCTTTTGTCTAGGCCTGCAGGTGGGAATGCAACTATACAAAAAGGCGCATACTGGAATAACACACTGTTTTCAAAAAGTTGTAACTAATTATATGTCTATAACTTTTTATTCACATATCACAATGTTTAATTAAACTATCTGTTAATAATAAATAAATAAAACATTACACTGTCAATCTTCAGTAACCTTTGTGCCCCCGAAACCGCCTTCTATTGTCCAACTGAAAAATAATATTTAGCACAGTTAAAATTATTATAATCATTTTAGACAAATAAAGTTAATCCACTTTATTTATCACTTATTGAATTTATCTCATCTTTGAAGGAACACCTAAAAATAAAACAGTAAGAGTATGTAGTGAGACTTCAAAAATAGTCAGAACTGAGCATTGTGTGTTTTTGAATCTCAGTTAAGAAAGAGCAAGAAACTGACGACAAAATGATCTCCCACTATTGTTAAGAGTCGTAACTATTTTCTATTTGATTGAATTAAAAGTAAATGATGGACACTTAACTTGTTTATATATGTTTAGGTGCAAGAATATTTAAATTATTTACATAAACAAAAAATATTTTACATTTACAGTAAAAATGATTTTGTACCATGTCTCCCCTTATATGGGAGGCATGATCAGTGCGGTTGGGCAACTTGATCCGGGGGGATCAAGTCTCTAATGGGGATATGGTACACTTGAATAATGCATCTAAGTATGTAATTAACATTATTATAGAATAAGTTACGGTTAAGATTTAATAATAAACTGCAGTTCCTCTAATGAACTTGCCTTTCTGTGATATGGCTTTTACAGCAGTTTTTGGTTTATCAGGGTTTATTCTTATTCGATTTTTTCCTTAGTTTTATAAACACTCAGCATTTTGTACCTACCTGCAACCAAGTAGACGTAAACTATTACACTAGGAGCCTTCTGATTGGCCTGTTGGTGGACTAATGTCAGCATGTTACTCTAAAGGTCATGGAATCGAATTCCACTTAAGAATTCTTATGAAAAATATGAATAATTAGTAGGTTTATTACCTACTAATTATTCATTATGTATTATTAATTAAATATGTATTAAATATAAATATATCGTTGTCTGGTATCTACCCACGATACAGGGAATCCTAGGGTGAGTCCAGACAATCTGTGCGAGTTTCCTAGAATGCTTACATATTTACTTTAGAAACAAATAAGGTGTCACTTGATCCATGTGGGGAGACTTGATCCCCGGATCAACTCTCCCCAACCTCTTGCGCACCATGTGTACCCTGATAAAAAAATGTTATGCAGGTATGTACGTCGCGTAAAAAATAAGGTAGTGAATTATAGTTAATTGAAATTGTTCCTATATTAAATATTGATATGTATGTATATGAATGTATAGATTTTCACAAAACTAAGGATATCTAAGCAAAACAATATATGTTTAAAATACTCACCAAAAACATGTTGATTATGGAGGTAAACACACTAACCGCTGCCATTTGCAATCATCATCATCATCAGCCTGTAGCAGTCCACTGCTGGACATAGGCCTCTCCAATTGCAGGCCACTTAGGTCTATCTTGGGCTTCTCGCATCCAGTTTTTGCCAGCCGTCTTGCGCAGATCGTCACTCCACCGTGCCTCAGGACGTCCTACACTACGTTTGCCGAGACGCGGTCTCCACTCTAGAACTCGTTTACCCCAACGGTTGTCGGTTCTACGGCTAATATGGCCAGCCCACTGCCACTTCAGCTTGCTGATCCGGTGGGCTATGTCGATGACCTTGGTTCTCTGACGGATCACTTCATTTCTGATGCGATCCCTCAGAGAAGCACCGAGCATAGCCCTTTCCATAGCCCGCTGAGCGACCTTGAGCTTGTGGACCATTCGAGCCGTCAGTGTCCACGTTTCGGCTCCGTATGTCATGACGGGTAGGACGCACTGATTGAAGACTTTCGTCTTCAGGCACTGTGGAATCGGCGAATAAGGACTCGACGTAGCTTCCCAAACGCTGCCCAGCCCAGTCGAATTCTTCTATTCACCTCGTTCTCAAAGTTGTTTTTTCCCAACTGCAATGTCTGCCCGAGGTACACATATTTTTGAACAACTTCGAGAACGGCGCCGTGTATCGCAATCGGTTCCGGTAAAACATGTTCGTTGAACATGACCTTGGTTTTGTCCAAGTTCATCCGTAGGCCGATGCGTATAGAAGAGTCAGCGAGGTCATTCAGCATCTGTTGCAGGTCCTGCAGCGTCTCTGCCACGATGACGATATCGTCAGCAAATCGTAAGTGAGAGATGTATTCGCCGTTGATATTAATTCCACGTCCTTTCCTGTTCAGCGTCTTGAACATATCCTCCATTGCATTTGAAAACAATTTCGGGGAAATAACGTCCCCTTGTCTCACTCCTCGATGCAACGGTATGGGACTTGTTTGCTGATTCTGTACTTGGACGGACATGGTGGCGGTTTCGTAAAGACATCTCATCACTTGGATGTATCGCCCATCTATCTGGCAACGCTGCAGGGACTCCAGAACAGACCACATTTCAACCGAGTCAAAGGCCTTCTCATAGTCCACGAATGCTAGACACAGGGGCTGATTATACTCTTCGGTCTTCTGTATAATCTGCCGCACTGTGTGAATGTGGTCTATGGTGCCGTATCCGCTCCGAAACCTAGCCTGTTCCGGTGGTTGGAATTCGTCGAGTCTACGCGCAAGACGGTTCGTGATCACTCTTGAAAACAGCTTATAGACGTGGCTTAGAAGGGATATGGGTCGATAGTTCTTCAGCAGGGTCTTATCTCCCTTTTTGAAGAACAGGACGACCACACTCCTACTCCACGCCTCTGGAGTTCTCCCTTCGAACAGGACAGCGTTAAAAAGCTACTGGAGCTCCCTCAGTACGGGTTTACCTCCTGCTTTTAGTAGCTCTGTTGTAACGCCATCCTCTCCAGGGGCTTTTCCATTTTTAAGCTGTCCAAGAGCGATCTCGATTTCGCCAATACTGACTTCTGGCAAGTCTTCGGTGAAATGGCGTGTTAACGTGGCTCTAGGATCATTTTCGGGATCAGGTCGAGATGCATGCGATGCGTATAATCGGCCATAAAAGTCCTCCACTTCCGAAAGGACTGCCGGCTTCGAAGCAACGACTTCTCCACTAGCTGTGGTCAACTTCGTCAGGTGGCTTCTTCCAAGAGATTGTACGAACACCTTTGACCCCCGATTCTGCTCGATCGCTCTTTTGATCGAAAGAGTATTGAAGCACCGGAGGTCGTGTCGTACGTTCTTGTTGATCTCTCGGTTTAGAGTCCGCTTTTCTGACGAAGTGATGGGTGGGTTTTCACGTCGTTCCTTCATTAGCCCCAAAGTCTCTTCTGAAAGCTTGGACTTCTTGCTCTTACGCTGCATGTAACAAAATCTCGTACCTTCTTCCCTGAGTACCCGACTCACATTTTCGAGGTTCTGGTTTACGTCTGTGGTGGTTTCCACGGCAGCGAATTGGTTCTCCAGGTTTAACTGAAATGTTTCAGATCCTGCCATGGTTTGGAGCAGTGTTGGTCGGAGCCTGGACTTCATCAGACGGACACGTTGCGCCTTGAAGTTGATATTCAGAGAGCCTCGGACAAGTCGGTGATCGCTACCGGTATTGAACCTGTTGATCACGGAGACATCTCTAAATATGTGCCTTTTATTCGTCATGATGAAGTCAATCTCATTTTTAGTCCTAGTGTCGGGGCTTAGCCACGTCCACTTCCTTTGGGGCTGTTT
This sequence comes from Selenia dentaria, assembly GCA_917880725.1. Classification (NCBI taxonomy): domain Eukaryota; kingdom Metazoa; phylum Arthropoda; class Insecta; order Lepidoptera; family Geometridae; genus Selenia; species Selenia dentaria. The sequence continues at coordinate 28,281,432 of OU862893.1, forward strand.
CTTAAAGAAGGAGTTCATCAAGAAGAGCCCCTCCCGTTCGAGGAAGTTGACGAGCATTAGCCCCCTATGATTTCTGCGTCCAAAGCCATGGCATCCTACTACCGATTCGCTAAAATTCTTTACTCCCACTTTAGCGTTAAAGTCCCCCATGACAATGGTGTACTGGGTCTTTGTAGTGAAGTGGAGGGCCCTCGATATGTCATCGAACATATCCTCCACTTCATCTTCCGAGTGTGTCGAGGTCGGTGCGTACACTTGCACCACCTTGAGGCTATACCTCTCGGTGAGCTTTACAATAAGGTACGCTACCCTGTTCGACACACTGGACACTTCCACAACGTTGTCAGAAAGGGACTTGTTTACCAGAAACCCAACGCCACCTTGGGATTGTTGGTCTCCCTCTCGGAAGTACATAAGGTGGCCCGATTCTAGGGTTAAGGTGTCCTCCCCCTCTCTTCGGACTTCACTCAACCCCAGTATGTGCCACCAAATTTTCCCAAGTTCCACCTTGAGTTGCGCCAGATGCGAGTCAAGCCTTAGCGTGCGTCCGTTATACGTCACCAGGGTCGATCAGCAGGATGCACGGCGTGCAGGTGAGGTTGACTTAGGTCAAAAGATGTTGGCTCGCCCCTTACATCATCCATTTGAGAGATAAATTTTGACTTGCAGTTGGGCACGGTATAGACAATCAGAGTTGCTGGTTAAACTAAATAAAACTTGTGAGGCAAAGTTTGTCTTGGTTGGTAGAGCTCCTTATAACAGAGGACATAAATGTAGGAGTCACTGTTTGATGCCAGCATCCGGCAGACCCTAACCTATCCACTACAAGGGTTTGCAGGCTGTTTGAACTGCCCCCTACAGGTAGTAATTGTACCATGTGTACCATATGGATCATGTGTATTTCAGATACTTTTATTTATTTATTTTACAATATATTTGGTATTTTTTCATATTACTATTTAGTGTGTGTCCTGGCAACTATCAACAGGCTATACTATTGAGGATCAGTTTTTCATCAAAATTTTACTAAATACTAACCAAAGACCGTTTACACTCAAAGAAAGACTGTCGCAGTTGTGAACACTCATCAGGGACATTTCCTTGCATCAGACATTCTCTAGGAGTCTTCTTATCCTGAAAAATTAAGAGTTATACTAGTTACATACCTTTACAACGATCATACTAGTTACATACCTTTAGCCACAATTTCAGTAGCTTATATAAAGCTTAAATATCTGTGTCTTGGGTTACCCTCGAGTTGCCAAGGCACAGATATTTCCGATGTACAGCAGACTTGTATAGGTGATGTAAGTAATATTACGAGCGTAATATCATGTGACAGGGTGATATAGTATCACTGAACATGAGAATATAAACAGAACTGTAATGAGATATGCGATAACATTCTGAATTTATCTTTAAAAATGGAGCGTTTCATAGCTGCATTTCATTCATATCTTAGACAATCGATACGAAATATAGTAACATATTGTTTGAGAGAAAAATCAAAAGAAAGTAACCTTTTTGCAACAATCGCTGTTTAGTAAACATATCTTGAGATCCGCCCTGATGCCGGCGCAGGGTGATTGGTCAGCCAAACCGATTTCATCTGGAGCAAATGTAACCATTTTATTATAGTTTTATGATATAAGACGGTTTCCTCAAAACTAATCTTTTGTTGATAAATAAAATTCTCAATGTCAGTCATAGATTAACAAGTCTATTTCTAAATATAGATGGAAATCACGAAAGCAAAGAACGGGACATTGCCTGAAGTTTATTTTTTTTAGTGCCATCCACTTTGACGCACGCTCGTTTTCCATGTGTGACATTAGTGACGTGAAGACGAGCGCGCGCGTATCGATATCGATAAATAGGGATGTGTTGTTTGATATCGAGTTAGCAAGAACGGTTCCTATCTAATCTATAAAAATATTTACATGTAAACCAGAGTTTATGAAATTAAAAATCAGGTTTAAGAGAATTTAATCCATTTATGAACACATTCTAAAATAACAAAGATTATAATTTATTAAGAGCAATACATATTGTTTACGTTACATATTGAAAGCACTTATGTTATGTGAGATAACGATTCAAAACATGCATGATTACAGTTTCTAATTAAACATTTTCGTTTTGTTATTTAGGTAAGTACCTAACTATAAATTAATATGCATTAAATACCTGTAAATACGTACATATTAGTCATAATTATGTGAAACTAATATCAGTAATGTTTTTACCGCTTGGAACAAGTGTTTTGATAATAAAACATTTTTGAAGAAAATCTGGGCTGATAGGCATCAAGTAATACCATAAAATACAAAGGTTTTTAATAGAAGGTTTATTTACGTAAATGTAACAATAATATATCATTTCTTAACTTTACTTTTATCATATCATAACTAGATTAAATTAAAATATTCAATATCGAGTGCCTTTTTCTGTAGAGATTTCTTGCTTTGTATTATTTATCCGTTAATAGTGCAGTGTCTGTGGTGTTTGTACTTGGGTCTGCACGAATCCTGGTCTGTATGAATCCTGAATTTGTAACAGCTTGGTGTTCACATAGTCTATAGTCAACCCCATATTTGAATTTCCATTGCAAGTCTCATTGGTTGAACATATTTCGTTAAGCCTTGTAGCTTTGACAAAAGTCTGCAGCTCACTCAGTTGAGCGTTCGAATAGCGTGTGGACAAAAGTGGAAAAAATAACGATTTTGAGTTTTACGAACGCTTTAACAAAAAAGAGCCATCGCTGACAACGCCACCAATGCCCTCATAAGCTAAACGAACGCACCTTACGTATGTTGTCACTTCAGCCAGGATACCAATATATAGTATTTATCTATGCAGGATACTACGTATCACAGATAAGTTATAAGATAATGTGTGTGACACAGGTTAGACACAGTGCGTTGGAATACGTGAAAACTGTGACGTCACAAAATGACAGTTTGGGTAAAAACAAAGACAAAAACGTGCGTGTTTTTAGCATTTTAAATTAGTACGTGCATATTTTGTTATGAAAAGTAAATAAAATGCTGTATTGTTTTACCTCCAGGTGCAACCATGTCTCAAGAAGAGAAACCAGTAGGCATAACACAGAAGTTTCCTCGTTAAATTGCTCTACAATTGTGCTCAAGCTAACAATCCATTTCCTAGTATATATTTCGATCTATTTAATTTAACAATCCATTTTTCAAAGACATTTTAGAAACGTGCTAAATCTAAAAAGAACGATACAAATTCTTTGTCACAGAAGTTTGTTTTGACCCAAAATGTCAAATACTGCCATTTGTGACGTCACAATTCTGCTGTCTTAGAGACATATCTTATAGACGCTAAAAACGCTCACCTGGGGTCTTACTATCAGCTCCATAAAAACCATGCAAGTTCCGTGCAGTTCTAAGAAGAATAGATCACTTCTGATTGTTTTTGGCGAAATTAAAGCTAAAAACGCTCACAAGGGGCGTTCGAATTGGGAATCTGTGAGTGAAAATATCGTTCATGCCTCTTTTTGTTTAGCGTTCGGAAAGCTAAAAAGAGGAATTGTTGCCACCAAAAAGTGCAGTTTTTGACCCACGTCCGGAGCATAGTTGTTTGTGATCGTTATTTGACAGCTATGTATTTGACAGCATAATCATGCGATTTCAGGTCTTATGCTCAGTTGAGCGTTCGAATAGGATGTGGGCAAAAGTGGCAAAACTTGCAAATATAACGTTTTTGAGCTTTACGCACGCTATAACAAAAGAGCCATCAATGACAACGCCACCAATGCTCTCATAAGCTAAACGAACGCACCTTAAGACACCATAGCAGTCATAGCATGGTCTGATTAATCTATGAATTTAGCAACCGATCAGCTGTTCCTTCCTTGGAGTATTTTTATTTTTTCTATGATCAGCTAGGTTTGATGTGAGTGCATAAAATAATGACTCTAATTTTCCCCCACTTCGTGAGAAAACTATCACATGTGTGTACTCTAAAACCATATAAAGAGACAAGATGGCTTATGCCAAACGGAAATCCAACCGGCGCGTATGTTTACAACTGCGTGGCTGATGAGAAAGTTCCGGTGATCCTGAGCGATCCTCACGTAGCTACCTGGTACTCTTGTGGTCCTACAGTGTACGACTCTGCCCACATAGGCCATGCCAGCTGCTATGTCAAGCTTGACATCATTCAAAGAATTCTCAAATCCTTCCTCAATATAAAACTCGTCACCGCAATGGGCATCACCGACATCGACGACAAAATCATCAAGAAAGGCCTTGCAACTAACACACACTTCACAACAGTCGCCAAACAGTACGAGCACGAATTCTGGCTCGATATGGACGCATTAAATGTTGAAAAACCACTTTTAATTACGCGAGTTTCAGAGCACATGAATTCCATAGAATCATTTGTTAAGGGACTTATTGACTTGGATATGGCATATGTAACTGGAAATAATTCTGTTTATTTCGATACTAGCAAGTTTCCTGCATATGGAAAACTGCAGAACATGCAAGACACAGGAGAACCCTCAGATGAAGCAAAAAGAAATAAAATGGATTTTGCAGTGTGGAAAGGTTATAAGGAAGGAGAGCCATACTGGAACGTTCCATGGGGTAAAGGCAGGCCCGGGTGGCACATAGAATGCTCAGCTATGGTCAGTAAAGTGTTTGGCTCACAGTTAGATTTTCATGCAGGGGGTATTGATCTTCGGTTCCCTCATCATGAGAATGAAGAGGCTCAGTCTTGTGCTTACCATAGCACCAGGCAATGGGCCAACTATTGGATTCATGTTGGTCATCTTCATTACAAAGATGAGGCCAAAATGTCAAAATCACTTAAAAACACTATATCTATACCTGATATGTTAAGTTTGTACAGTGCAGACACTTTCCGCATGGCCTGTCTCTTATCAAGGTACAGATATACAATGGAGTATGGAGACAGTATGATGAATAATGCAGAAGCTGTATTGAATAAATTCAAATTCTTCCTTAGAGATGCAGTAATGTATGTGAACAATAATGACAATAAAGCCAGTGGAGATTATAAAGATAAATTGCTACAAAATTTGCAAAAAGTTGAAGAAGCTAATTTAGAAGCGCTCAAGTCTGACTTTGATACAGCATTTTGTATTAACTCATTGCTAAGTCTAGTGACTGATTCAAATAAAATAATCAAAGGCGATAGTAAAGACTACTACCCTGTGCCAATCATGTTGATTGCAGAATACATAACAAGCTTACTGACTAGATTTGGTTTGAGATTACAAGAGGCATCAGAAGACAATTCTATTTCAACCTCTCTAATAGATAGTCTTGTAGAATTCAGACACACGGTGAGGTTGAATGCCCTATCAAGTAAAAATAAAGAGTTATTAAGGGCATGTGACATAGTTCGAGACAAAATGAAGTCAATTAAAGTTCAAATCAATGACAGCGACAAGACACCATCTTGGGTGCTCACTAAGTAGCTGTAGAGTTAAGGACAATTTATTGAGAACCTTAGGGTTTACCTTTAAGTAAACTGAGAGGCTGGTTTCTTAAACTATGGTACTCATGTATATTATTACATATTTAGGTTCACTAATATAAATTTACACATACTAGTCTTACTAACACTAAGTATTCTATTATAAATAAGTATTAAATTTCAAAAGGTCAATTCTTGATTTTATTTTAATTAATTACTAGCCATCAGGGTTTTGCAAGAGTATAAGTCACACCATAATACATAATTGAATTTTAATAAAACAGGTACTCTGAACAATGAGTTTGAGCCGATATACACGGACTGCTCAAGCAGCTAGCTAGTGATCAACATACACAGACCTCTCTTGCAGTCATAGTCAACAGCTTGAAGCTGCCATTGATAACTGTTCGAGCAATTGTTATTAACTGCTCAACAAGCCACAATTTCAATTCAGGGGCAGACTGTGCAAACTGTGGCAGTGCTATCACACCATTATTATCAGTCCTATAGATACCCAAATTGATGCTGTTGGTTCTTAAATTGCAGTCGATAACCAAACTGAGGCTGTTGTTGACCTAGCTGCGGGCGATATCCAAACTGGGTGGTACCCAAGTTGTGGACGATAACCAAAGTTTTGTAGTTGAGCTTGATCTAATTGCAGCATCCTTTGCTGTGGTGGAATTCAAAATTGAATTTGTGTACTGCATTATTAGATGATAGTCACAAGGCTAAAATCTCTTGGCTCGATTTATAACCTTGATGTAGGTATTTCATCTAGAACTGATGAAAACGTGATGCACTTGCGGTACCAGAATTACCGTGTAAGTATGCGATTTCGCATATTATATTGATTGTGAAAATTCACCTCCTCTTGTAGGTACTACACTCAGAGCATCTTCCAATTGATTCGGTGAATTTAACCTTAGTACCCGGACGGATCATGTTTTCTGGCAAGTTACACAGAAACACATTAAGTAATGGAGGATCCCAATAATCTATCCATCCACGGTTTTCCTTACTACCGATAGAAATGTTGACATAACGTCCATACAAATAGTGTCAAATATCTAACTCTAGTAAGGTAAACCGGCGATAGATAAGATTATTGGGACCGGCCGTTAGAGACATGCTATGCTATTAAAAATGGCAATATTGGCAATTTTAGCGCGTTTTAAATCCACGTCGCCTACCATACTCACTTCAGTCAGAAATCAATAGTGAACACTCTGAACTTGATAGGTAACAAAATCCAAGTATTTTCCGCCCGATTTGATCTTCAACGATCCTAATTCAATGCTAATGCATGGCTCACTACGCGGATCCCCAAAATGGTGCTCTAACTTCTTTCAATTGAGACCAAGATAAGACATCCTCGCGTTCCGATAATAACGCAGCTGCATCGTCGATAAGACGGCTCGTTATGGCATGGTACATACATATATAAATTCTGTGCTTTACAACCTCTATACTTGCTAATTTCATATTCATTTTTTCGCAGAAACAAAAACTGTCTTCTATCACCTCCAAAAAGAGGAACATTCGTAACATTTCATTCGGGATTGATACAATTCCTTCCGTGATTGTACGAGGCAGTTAGCAAGTATGAGAACACACAATTAAATCGGACAAAACCAAATTCACAGACGATAACAATTCAGATATACACACGGTAAATACAATAAAGGAACACAGTAAAAAAAAAATATTGTAACTCGTTTTCGATACACTTATAAGAAATAGATATAAAAAAAGACGTGTGGCACACGGAGACTGCCGCGGTAAAGCTATTGCATAGCTGTTTTTATTTAACTTATGCACTTATAATTATTTCATCAATGCCATCTAGAAGCGAGTTGCTGAACTAAAGAGACAAGCGTGATATTTCAAAAAGTCATTAAAAGTTCTGCTATTCATCGATAGATGGAGTCGGAGTGGGGGGTGTTAGGTTATTTTCGTTACGGAATTTCTGGATTCGGTCTCCACGCTCAAGGCCCGCGATAGAAGCTATGCAATAGCTTAATAATTATTTATGCTGTATAAATACCACTTTTATTTCACAAATATTAAAAAATTACTACCTACCTATTTTACGTATTATAAGAGACCTTTAAAGTGCATCAGTTACATTACGTTAATTTTTCAATAAAATATATAAAATAAATGTGTATGTGTTAAAATTATTCTATCTATACTATAGGCGCCTTGTAAATTTATATAGGTAGGTACTGAGCAAACCAGACACATTATAATGGGAGAATTATTATCTCAAAATAATATAAAAATACAGGAGATATGCAGGCATACTAAGCCCTCAATCAGCAACCCATTGACAAATCTATTTGGTTCGTCGGATTTTACTCTATTCGGGTTTTTTGGTAAGCACTTTTCCAGCTAATCTGAAAGCTGGATGTCGCGGGAAAACACTGAAAGTAGCAAGAAAAATCCGCCGCGGGTGCGCCACTCAAGTTTTAGGCGAACTAATGTAATTTTTTTAAAAACTAAATTTAAATCATTGTCTACACTTTTTGCCGATTTTTGTTTATGGGATAGGTTGGCAAACGAGCAGGCGGCTCACCTGATGGTAAGTGATACCAGAGGTCTTGAGGATGCGTTGGAGCACGTTCAGGACCTCAGAGTGCGGTTGTTTAGTTGTTGTCTAACTCGCTCTTATGTACCGAACGGCCACGGTTGAAGGGTTGACGCAAAATTACAATGGGGTCCTCTTATAAATGCCCTGTCTAGGAGACTCAATTCTACTGCATATGCAGTACGTAAAATAAGAGAGCTAACAGATGCTTATACGGCGCGGTTAGTGTATTTTGCATATTTCTACAGCGTAATGTCATATGGGATATTGCTATGGGGTTCAGCGGCTGATATAGAGACCATCTTCATCCTTCAGAAACGTGCTATTCGAGCTTTATACGAAATGGGTCCCCGTGAATCTTTGAGAGAATTATTTAAAGAAATCAATATATTAACGTTGCCTTCCTTATATGTATTTGAAAATATAATGTATGTTCGTAAAAATTTACATAAATATAAGTTAAATAGTGATCACCACACTTTTAATACTAGAAATACAAATAGGATAGCTGTACCTAGTTTTAGACTTGCGAAGACTAATAAGTCATTCCTAGGAAATTGTGTGCGTTTTTACAATAAAATCCCAAAACACATACTTAACTGAGCTCACAGAGGGCAAATTCAAGTTGACTGTAAAAAACGTTTTAATAAAAAAAGCTTACTATAAAGTTCGACATTATATAGAAGATAAAGATGCTTGGAATACGAGTACTCCACTTCTGGCAAGCTGTCTCTCTGACACCCATAAAATGTAATATTTGTAGTACTTAAGTAGAAACATTGTAAACATCTATATAAAAAGAATGGCCCCGAATTTCTTGCCGCTTCTTCTCGGTGGGCTCTATATATTTTGGAACGCGGCGGTAGTCTTTAAAGTAATGAAAAGTTGACGTTCATAAGTGCGTCTTTGATGCCTAAATTGAATTAACGATTTTGACTTTGACTTGGAAGGGGTGAGGGCGGAGAGATGATAGGGGAGGAGTAAGGGGAAAGGGGGGATCGGGCCTCTGGATTAAAGATATTATTCCGGCTAATTATAGTATTCTTAAAGCAACAATACAATTACATTGTCTGCTGACAGCATAAAGCTGAGTGCATGAGCTGAATCAGCCTCCTTAGTCTAACACACAAGAGCGAGGGGTAACCACACTATATTGTAGGCACATCTAAATAAAATACTGTATAAATATTGATCATTCAAATGTTTATTAATTACTCACATTCAAGTCCACTGACTAGACGATGATGAAACGAGATTTCAAGTATTTTTTCTTATTGCTATAATTATATTTCCATGGCAAGTACAATTCAAACTCACATAACGCTGGCAACTTACTCTAGCAAATCTATGTACAAATGCTCATAGAACACTGCACTAGTCAGTCTAGAAATTTACATTGCAGTTCAGGAACCTGATTTAGAAAGAATGATATGAAACAAATGTTTATAAGGCTGTAAACCATGCAATAGGGACATTACCAAATTTGGATTCTAACACGGTAATCAAAAGATATGCAAAAAATATATCTTATATCTAAGCGAGTTTCGGTCAATTACTGAAGACAATAGCTATCAGAGTTGTCGCATTTTGGTTTGTTAAAATTATTTTTATGGTTGTGGTTGGTTCGACTGGTGTATGAGATATAAGCGGCTTTCAGACTACGCTATAAAATAATTGCATATAGTATTTAACTCGGCTAAACAATATCGCGCTCGATACATTGTTATGGACACGGTCACGTTGTACTGTACTATATTATATTATGGCTTACTATACGCTATAAAAGTGCGATGCGCCGAGTTCATGCTGTGCTATATAACGCGCTGCTCTTTTCTTTTTCCCTCACCCCCGGCCGTCCCGCAAGCGAAACGAGTAACTGCCTGAACATCCTATAATAATTTTGAATGTGATCCTCACTAAATATTCTTGAAAAGTTTGAAATCTCGAGACTATTCAAGTATAGGTACTAATATAAGTATTAAATCCATTGTATCGATCATGATGTGTGCACTCTTCAAAGATCGCGGTCACTGAGCTTGCTATATACTATAAATGCTTGCGATAATATCGCGTAATGTGAATGCCATGCTATTTAGTATAGCATTAGATTCTTCTTTGCTATACTATATAGTACAATAGTATAGCGTAGTCTGAAATTAGCTTTATGATTCTGTTAATTCAACAGACATCTACTAGTTATAACTATTTCCAAGTTTGTACTGACGTTAAGCTAAGTAGGGTGCCCGCGCCCCCGCAGGTGTATTATATTTTGTAAATAAATATTTTAAAAGTGTTGGTATCAGGGTTCATCCCTTTTGCATAGCAGCACATTGAGGTAATATCCTTGGATTATGTCTTGCCTCTTACCGATATTTCTTTTCCCAAATATGTAATTGGGTTATTTGTAAAAAGAGATATCGGTATTAACGCACTGTTAACAAGCACGTTATTTTTATTAGGAACCCATTTTAATTTCTAAAACACATTCCAAGACCAGTCTGTTTGATTTCACATGGACTCGCGCGGTTACATCACAATTATTGCGGAAGCAAAAAAACAGTTTTGTTTGCACTGGGGTCAGTGTTGCCAGACCTACTACTTTTCGTTTTACTTTTTTATAGGAATTAATGAAGAACCTTATTAATCTGTCCGCATCAGGTTTAAGCTATAACAAAAGATTATGAATGAAGCGGAGGCTTGCTGATTCGAACCGATTAAAAAGAAACGGTTCAAAATGTAATCAACTAGATTTATTCACTTTAGTAATTTTTCTCAAACATAAGAACATGACAAATAAGATCAAAACCCCATCTATGATAAAGTCCAAACTACAGAATGTATTTTGTGTGATTAGAATGGTATATTTAATAATGATACGAGTACAGATACATAACATACTAATCAGTATGTAACAAACTCTTAGTATGCATTGTGATGCCTTTTGCATTGGCATATCCTAATCAATTCCTCCGTACATTAATTTTCAAAGATTGTTTAACTACTATAGAAGTAAATAAACTATAGATCTATTACATCCCGAATTACTAGTTCCGGCCAAGCATTGCATCCCTATACTGTTCAAAACTTCTTACCACGAACTAAAAAGTTTGGCAGTTCCTACCTCTGTCTTGTAAGTAAATTGTGGAATGCTTTGCCGGTACGTATTTCCTTGCAGCTATGACCTTGGGTCTTTCAAGCAGGGTGTGAAAAAGCATCTGGCAGGTCATCATAGGGGTGGCGATTAGTGCAACTTACGGCTGTGATAATGATCATTGCTTCTTGATTCCATCTTCGCTTTCATCAGGCGAGAGGGACTTTGATGAACCACTATAAAAAAAACATACTATTTCTAAAATTCTACCTAATCTTTAAATTTCTATAGACATGACAACACTGACGGTGACATACTGCAGCTTCGCACTTGGAGCTACAGACCGTACACCATAAGATGTCCTTTAGGAGTATGTCGTTTGTCCTTATCCCAAGCACATTGAACACATTTTTGTTTGCACCCATGGGACAACTTATTGTGAACGGACTGTAGGTATATTACCTCGATGATGCAGCCGTATGCTGGTTTACTACAGCCAAATCTTAACTATTTTGTTCTTTAACAGAGTTAATGAATAACTCTATTAGAATGACTCATATAAGTATCAAACATTAAGTACAAACATGAAACCGAAGAAGTTCTCCACACATTTGTTTCATCAAGCTCAGTGGTTCATCATCATGATGATGATGATGAAACCGAAGAAGTTTTCCACACATTTGTTTCATCAAGCTCAGGTTATTGGAATGTTTTTACCATTAAAAAATCTTGTGATAAAAATTCATGATGTTTCATTTGACGATAAGTTTTGAAAAAATATTAGAGCTACTTTATTTTTCTTAATTATAGTATGTAGAGACCTCATAGCAATGACTCGCCGATCTAAATTTAGGTAACATGGGTATAACACATGAATTTAATATCGCGCAACACTTAAGGTTTGTTTCTGAACTAATCACACTCGCTAGAGCAGGCAACGGAACAGATATATGTCAAAATCAATAACCAGAATAATAGTTACATTTAGCCAACCGACCCAATAGAGACGGAAAGTAAGTTTATTTTATACTTGTGTCCTAGGTGTCGAACATTCTATGATCAGGTGGAAAGATCTGCAGAAGTCAGTCTGGCAGTAACGGGGTACAGAGAGCTGAAAACTAAACTCTTCAGCAGACACTGTGAGATTCTTATGTCAAGCAGTGATCACAGGGGCACAGGGGGCTTACTGGGGCAAGAAATGTGTGCATAATTTTTTTTATTTATTTATTTAAAGACGAGCAGCAGACTGCTGATGGGTTTATATCACACAGTGTTGAAAGATTTTTCACTAATGTTCATTGTAATCTGATTTCATGTGTACGTAACCAGTAGCAGTAACTACGAACTAACTACGAAGTGAATTTGTTCTTCATGCTTCCTTCATCACAAATGTTATTGTCACATTTACTCAGTGAGCGGACAGGGTAGAAGAATAATTCCTCTGCTAACGGGATGAGAATCGTAATAGGCAAGGAAAGCTAATTTGTCCTCTTGCAGAAGATGTAGACTTGGTCGTAAGTTTTGGGCCTTTTGGTTTTAAAGCAGCGAGTCATGTTACAAAAGATCTCTACAAAGGACTGCATAAATAAAAAAGGTGTGCGTCTCGGGACGCCCGACCGAAGTGATAACTTAAACTAGTCTAGCGCTGTGGGGGAGAGAAAGGGAAGCCAGACAGACTGGCGCCGTAACGCGTTACGTAACGAATCGGTTCACCCTCCCATAAGTAGTTATCACTTCTAACATACTTGATGAAACAATCACAAATTTTGTGCGCAATCACATATCAAAATCAATCACATACACTTAGAAATAAGATCGACAATCAGTTGGCCAGCACAGTGATGTTTTTGTCTTGTATCATCGTTTCTGCTTTGTACACCTTGAACGCTATAAGGTAGTCTCGTATCATCTTGAACAGGGTGTAGTAGTTGATGAAGAGCAGCATCACGATGGAGAGGAAGTTGTGCCACGCCATGGAGCTGAACAGAAGGCACAGCTGGACGACTATGAGGGCCAAGTGTATGCATAAACAGCAGCATAGCATGGTTGACGGGTTGTAGAATATGGTCTGGAACGGAAGCATACAGAAATGATTAATATTGTTCCACAAATCACTTATTATATCATAGGAGTTACAAATAATAAAATCGTACAATATCTATATATATATATTAGCCGTTCTCAAGTTTTTATATCTAATATATAAAAACTTGAGAACGGCTTCGTTCTTTAATCGAGTTAAAATTCGATCGACCAGAACCTCGGTGGCCTAGTTGGTCAATGGCGTCTGACACGGAGAGTAAGATGTGAATTTTTCTCTCTATAAATTTCAATGTTTGAGATCGCTAAAGCAGGCGTTAGTGCTTTGAAAAGTAATACTATAAAAATTACAAGCGTTGCGATGTCAATACGAAAGTTTAAGTATTTCTAAATTATGCTTCTTTCGGTTGGATGGTACTGTCAAAGCTGTTCAATAGATGTCGCTCCGTCCCCTTAAGTCGGTTAGTCAGATAGAGTTAAAACTCGATGCTCGGACCAGAACCTCGGTGGCCTAGTTGGTCAATGGCGTCTGACACGGAGAGTCAGAAGACGCGGGTTCGAATCCCGTCCGAGGATGTGGTTTTTTCTCTCTATAAATTTCAATGTACACTAACTTACAAACAAAAAAATAATTTTGAGAATCAGTTCACCCACCCAGTCGAAAGTTATGAGTTAATAAACATTTAAAAAAACAGTCGAATAGAGTACCTCCTCCTTTTTTGGAAATATAGGTAGAAAACTGGCGAAGTGTGAAGTAGTTGGGATAATGATTTCTTAGTCTTTCGCGAATTGTTTACAGGTGAAATAAAATTAAAAACTTTAAGTATCGCCGACACAACATAAACTGTAATAAATTGTAAAGAACCGCCTCGAACTCGTCAGCTTTCAAACAAAAATAACTGCATCATAATCGGTCCAATTTAGGAGCTTCGATGCCACATACAGACACACAGACATACAGACACGTCAAACTTATAACATAAAATTGTTGTGTTTAAACAACTTTATACGAATTAAAATTAAACAAATTCCACCTTATAAAAAACCTGGGGCCCTACTTCCACCTCTTAAAACAGTCATGTTTCAACCTTACCATTAAATTTGGTACCACATCATTATAGCAAACTTAAAATAATAATGAATTACGATAGACGTATCGATGACGTAGTATCAAATATCTCAGTCAATTCGCGTACTTTGACGTGACTTTTTACACTAAGTTTCATTGACCAATGTAAAATTTTTGAAGATCCGTACTCCCATCTCTTGAAGTATTCATGTGCAAACATTACCATTCAATTTGGTTGACCGTTTTGTATCGGTGCGAGTACGATAGTAAGTATGATTATTCTAAGCTTATAACAAAACTCTCCTGATATATATCAGGAGACTCCCACCACTTACGAAACTATCATATGATAGTTTCGTAAAAGGTGGGAGTAGGCCCCCTGGACTAAATATAAGCCCGAGTTCAGACCATGATTAAGTTTAAGATAGTTTTAAAATGAAATTTGCACTATTATTTAATTTGCGGACTATATAATTAGTCCACATTTTATAATTAGGCGGCTGTAATTGTGATAGTTACATAAAACCGCTCGTGATGCCTGTTCCCCGGCTCGGCGGCGATGACGCGATGCGCGCCGCCCGAGTAGTTCGCGCCGCTGTACGACACCAGCGCGCCGCTTGCGTACAGCTTCGTCTCCGACCACGGAGGATGCGCTTCTGCCGAAGGACATTGTAGTTGTTACATGTACTTGCCTACGGGTTGACCGAGTCCAAAACACGTAATGTATCAGCCAGTTGCAGAAACGATCTTTAACTTTTAAGGACGTCATTAAATCTTAATCCGACATTGAATCGTTTCACAAACGAAAACACTATTAAACTTTAAAGTTCCTTTAAATGTATCTAAAGAAACGTCAAATTGTCCTTTTGTATATTTTGAGTTGCACAAAACATAGCCCATTAGTGCTTAACGGAACTTTAAATTGACAGATCAGGGATTAAAACTTAATTGGTCAACAATCATCAACTATACCGAGTTAAGTAGAATTTTCGAATACAACTTTGCATGTCTTTATCGAGTCTTTCATCATTTTCCCATGCAGAAGTGTACGTTCACCGCCCCAAATCTCGACCAAAGTAAAAAAACATATTTCTAAAACAGTAGTGAAGAGCTTCATATCACGTACCAAATTTGCAAAGATGCCGTTCTGCAAATCAAATATAGTTTGATGAAATATATATATTACTAGCAAACCCTGCGAACTCCGTTTCGCCACCAGATGGCTTCGTTTTATGTAACATTTCGTTTGGCGCCATCTACTTAAAATATTGGTTTGTAGTACATGCTATGTATCAGAGATGGCGCTGTATGTGAAAAAAGACTTTCCCGCTTTTATTTTTAAATTTTTCCTGAATTTTCTTTACTATAAACCTCACGGAGCCCGAGACCTTTCCAACGAATGCAAAACCGTGGAAATCGGTTCGTGCGTTCTGGAGTTATAGCATCAGGAAGGAAAACCCGACTTATTTTTATATAGTAGATGATTTGGAACCAATATATAAAATAAGCTATTGATGATTGATAAAGTGTAATTTGATATGTACCTCGTTTTTTTAAGTACAGACTTTTTAAAGTTTTTCCCATATTACTTACAAGTTTTGTCACCACAAACAAAACTCTAGTCCAGTCGACAAATCCACATACAAAGAGCAAAAATCTTAGAGTATACATAAGTACAGAGCGCGCGTATCGCTCCGGCCCGTTTGTGCCGATCGTACCTAAGCAGATGTTATATACAAACATGTCTATTGTGTAGCGCTTTATTTGATGATTATACTACTTACCGATGGAAATAAGTTACCATTTATTTTGCTTTCAGGTATCGTTTGTACACCCTGACGCCGCACATGTCACCATCACATCTCAATATTACTCATGTTGTTGAGCGACTGTGCTGCTCATACTTGTGCTCACGTTTCATACTTACTAAGACGCGCTCTATAGTTATGTATAATCTAAGGAAAAAACATTCTTTATTTGACACCTGCTTGATAATGACAAGCCAAACATGTAGTTTGCGTTTAGTTACTGCAACATACGTACCTTACAGTCTGTGACTGCAACAATATTTAAAAAATTTAATACAAGTAAAATAGCTTAATCAAAACGCTAATGTTCACTCCCAAGAAGGTTGTATCTGTTCGTTGTTCATACCTTTTTAAAATATTTTTGGCAACATTGTTTAAAGTTGACTTTAGCTAAAGGATCATTAAGATGTCAACTTTATCTTTTGTGCAACTCCATTGAAATAATGGTTTCTGGTGGGCTAAAGCTGGATTAACTAATGGAGTGGTAATGAAGAGGTTTCTGCAACTGGCTGTATGTATGTCGCGCCCGTCAGCCCTATTTCTTATCTGCTATTGTTGTAGCTGGCAGCGGAAGGCTAACATGGCTGGTATTCAATGTAAGTATATCTACGTATTTTGTTGTATTTACTTTATATAATGTGTTACTAATATAACATTTATTTCTTTTCTTATTTTTACGAATCACAGATAGCGGCCAAAAAAGGCCACAATGGAGTTTACTTTAAAACTGTGCACCGCGCAGTTTGAACCGCGTGGTGATGGATGACGATGATGAAAGAGTCCGATATATTGTCCTATCCTCCAAAATATTACGTCGCTGACTTTGATAAAGTTGTATCGACTGGGATGTCGTCTTATATATATATAATATATAAAAATTAACCACTATTTCTCCTGGTCACGCTATAACTTGAGACGGGTGGCACAATCTTGCTAATTCTTTTTTTGTTGTGTTGATTGTTGTCAGGAGAAGGTTCTTATGAAAGGAAAACTAAGAAGAGATGAGAGATGCAGCGCGGCGCGGTGCGGCGTGTCACAGTGCGTGCCGTTGAGCAGCTGGCTCGTGTAGCGCCCGAACACGCCGCAACACACGAACGTACCTGTGTGTGGGTGTTGTGGATACCAGCGTGAGAGATGCAGCGCGGCGCGGTGCGGCGTGTCACAGTGCGTGCCGTTGAGCAGCTGGCTCGTGTAGCGCCCGAACACGCCGCAACACACGAACGTACCTGTGTGTGGGTGTTGTGGATACCAGCGTGAGAGATGCAGCGCGGCGCGGTGCGGCGTGTCACAGTGTGTGCCGTTGAGCAGCTGACTCGTGTAGCGCCCGAACACGCCGCAACACACGAACGTACCTGTGTGTGGGTGTTGTGGATACCAGCGTGAGAGATGCAGCGCGGCGCGGTGCGGCGTGTCACAGTGCGTGCCGTTGAGCAGCTGGCTCGTGTAGCGCCCGAACACGCCGCAACACACGAACGTACCTGTGTGTGGGTGTTGTGGATACCAGCGTGAGAGATGCAGCGCGGCGCGGTGCGGCGTGTCACAGTGCGTGCCGTTGAGCAGCTGGCTCGTGTAGCGCCCGAACACGCCGCAACACACGAACGTACCTGTGTGTGGGTGTTGTGGATACCAGCGTGAGAGATGCAGCGCGGCGCGGTGCGGCGTGTCACAGTGCGTGCCGTTGAGCAGCTGACTCGTGTAGCGCCCGAACACGCCGCAACACACGAACGTACCTGTGTGTGGGTGTTGTGGATACCAGCGTGAGAGATGCAGCGCGGCGCGGTGCGGCGTGTCACAGTGTGTGCCGTTGAGCAGCTGACTCGTGTAGCGCCCGAACACGCCGCAACACACGAACGTACCTGTGTGTGGGTGTTGTGGATACCAGCGTGAGAGATGCAGCGCGGCGCGGTGCGGCGTGTCACAGTGCGTGCCGTTGAGCAGCTGGCTCGTGTAGCGCCCGAACACGCCGCAACACACGAACGTACCTGTGTGTGGGTGTTGTGGATACCAGCGTGAGAGATGCAGCGCGGCGCGGTGCGGCGTGTCACAGTGCGTGCCGTTGAGCAGCTGACTCGTGTAGCGCCCGAACACGCCGCAACACACGAACGTACCTGTGTGTGGGTGTTGTGGATACCAGCGTGAGAGATGCAGCGCGGCGCGGTGCGGCGTGTCACAGTGCGTGCCGTTGAGCAGCTGGCTCGTGTAGCGCCCGAACACGCCGCAACACACGAACGTACCTGTGTGTGGGTGTTGTGGATACCAGCGTGAGAGATGCAGCGCGGCGCGGTGCGGCGTGTCACAGTGCGTGCCGTTGAGCAGCTGGCTCGTGTAGCGCCCGAACACGCCGCAACACACGAACGTACCTGTGTGTGGGTGTTGTGGATACCAGCGTGAGAGATGCAGCGCGGCGCGGTGCGGCGTGTCACAGTGCGTGCCGTTGAGCAGCTGGCTCGTGTAGCGCCCGAACACGCCGCAACACACGAACGCTACCTGCTGTGACGCGCCGTACACGTCGTAGTATACGTACGACTGGAATGTACACGGAAAACCACATATTACTCCATCACACACTTATATAAACGTTTAAAAGACACCGGTGACCGGGGAGTAACACACTCCCACATAACACCGAGCGAAGTAACATAGCTTGCTATTGCGTTTCGTCGGTTTGTGGGAGGTTCCGGAGGCCCGCTTCCCCTCCTTCCCCATTCATTGTATGAAGCAATGCATATGAGCATCTTTAATGGCTAAATTGATTAAATTATCTTGAAACGGTTTCGACAGTAATTAAAATTAAATCGAAACAACTTGCAACTCGTGCACGTGTTTTGCACTAACATAACTACATGACTATCGAATGTATGATATAGGCTATATTTTGGAACACGACAGTTCTGTACATTTACTAATAATTGACGTCATTATATGACGCTATCTTTAATGGCTTAATTGGTTGAATTATTTTGATTTGATTTTATAATAACCACTATCAGGTTTTCTTATCTCTATGGGCACAGTTAAACATAAACAAGTAAAGCTCTGCAATTGTCATAGACAGGCGAGACACTTCGTCAAACGTCAGCTTGAATACTTATCCGTCTATTTATTAACAAAAACAAGAACAATTGTTTTACATGATGCCTATTTCACGGAAAACTCAGTTTTCTATTTAAAAGATATCATCCTAAAAGGAATACCTGTGCAAAGCAGCACGGGATAAAACTTGAGTAATACGCCTCAAGTACAGAGTTGAAAATCATCTTTTTGATCCTCATATTGAAATCCTGCCGCAGGATTTCCACCTCGGCCCGGATTTGTTCAGGGTCTGAAGAACAGCAGTGCAGAGGAGGTCTCTCGCTGTGGTTCAGTTCCAGAAACGGGCCTGGAGTCAGGCCGAAGAGGATGAAGTAGATTACAGCCCTGCAAGTGTAATGTTTTTTTTTATTATTTAAACTAACGAGGTTTATACACAAAATCTATACATATGTATAATAAAAATGTAACGGATCGCTGTCTGTACATGGAAGATATATGAGTAAAAAGATTATTGGGACTTTTTAAACGAAAAAATGTAAAAAAAAGAAATATTGTTATTTTTGTTTGTTCGCCTGTGCGTTTGTGCACGCTAATCTCAGAAAGAGGCTTATCCGAATTAGATGTGATTTTCACTAATATATTGTGGTAAGCTTCACTTAACTTTTAGTGTTTGTTTCATGTCAATCGGTTCATAAATAATAAAGTTATTGAAATTTTAAGAATAACTTTTTCGCCTCTACACCGAGACCAAGCGAGCGAAGCCGCTGGCGGGTTAACCAGTGAAATAATATATTTTAATTTGGACATTGTTTCTTTACGATTTTTTTGTTTCGGCTCCTGAGTTTGCAGAGGTCTACAAGACTGCAATACCTACGACAAAGGACGCCGCGTTAACGTAAAATCCAAGACTGTGTCAATTTAACAACAGTCGGTAACTCACGCTTGGGCGTAGCCACACATAAATGGCGCCGGATGCAGACATGGCACGGGCGGCTTCCTATTCCATTCAATTTCATACAAAATGCATAAAAATAAATTTAAAACAACGCAATTTAGAACACACAGTATGTCGTAGTTATGACGCGCCATTTTTTGTTCTAAATTGAGCTTTATTTCCATGCATTCCAGCGCCCAGGCTGGAAATGCAGGCACTATGTACAGTGCCATGCAAAGAACACTAGACAATATAAAGAAATGCTGAGAAACAAGTACAATTTGAAAAATTTAATACCGGCTTCCATTCTATTTAGTTATTGGAGTGTATCTTAAAAACTACTGAACCGAATTTGATGAAATTTAAATGGGACCACATGGGAAACACCAGCTTTCAAACTTGAGAATAAAAAAAATTAAAGTCGAATTGAGTACCTCCTCCTTTTTTTTGAAGTCGGTAGATAAAAAGGAAAGATTGAATGATCAGGATTGTATCCCTTTCGCAAAACATCCCGCTTTCTTCTCGCTTACCCATTCTAAATGTCTCGCTCTCAAAAAGCAGAAAATAAAATGAAATCATGCCTCTGTTTATTTTTATGGGGGATCCCAATAATCTATCTATCCACAGTTTTCCTTACTACCGATAGAAATTTGACATAACGTCCGTACAAATAGTGTCAATTATCTATCTCTAGTAAGGTAAACCGGCGATAGATAGATTATTGGGACCGGCCGTTAGCCAAGTAAAAAGATAACATACTTACGGATAGCAAAGGAAAAATATTTTGATGACAGGATGTTTAAACAACATCATGTATGTGCAGAACATCAATATGCTGAAGATCATGCCCATTATTAGCAATCTGAAATACAAGGGAAACATAACTGTTCAGTGCCCACATTAATTTACTACTAGTCATAAGAAGAAAAGCGTACTTTGAACGAATAAGAAACTGTAAAATTACCGTAATAATAAGTTACCTTACTAGCATTACAAAAGCAAAAGTTTGTGAGTATGGATGTTATGTTTGTTACTTTTCACGCTCAAACGGCAATTTTCATGAAATTTGGATGGAGATAGATAAGGCGCTGGATTATCAGATAGGATACTTTTCATCATCATCATCATCGCGGGTGAACTGGACCATTTTTAAAGAAATTTGGTATGGTGGTAGATGATGATGATGATGCGTAAAAAGACATTAATCAAATCAAAAAAATTTCTAAATATGATGGTTATATAATAGATTATTGAATTGCTAAATATTGCTACAATTGTACAGTACAAATATTTTGTTCAGCATATCTACAATATTCACTATCATTTATTTATTTATTCACAAAACCCACAGCCCTTAACTAACAAAGTTGATATATGTATTTTATACCAACGGCCAATAATGGATTTACATTATACTAACTAAATTTATAATACTTGTAAGAGATGACAGTCATAGTAGCCTACTGTAAGTAAGTATAGTACACCTATTAAAGATAAACTATATGCAGCACTTAATTTATCAAATAGGTAGCATGTGTGTAAATGTGTGAGTGTGAATAAAATGTAATAAATAATAATGTAAATAAATAAAAAGCAAATATGTAATAATAAATGTAAATAAATACATCATCAAAAAGGGGATCATAATAAGTGTTATGAAAGATTTGAAATAGCCCTCTGGGTTAGGTTGTCATTGTGCATTTGGTAAAGTAAACAATGCAGTACCTGGTAGCAGCTAAGGCATGGGGCAGGAACTTTGGAGCAAACAATCCCTTCACAGTCTCTTGTATAGCACATAATATAAACCTCCGGCTTATCAACGTCACTATGAACACCACTAGATGTATGTCAATCATATAAAAGTGCTGAAAAATAAAACACATGTAACTATAACACGCTGAACTATGAAACAATAAAAAAAGTTTAATTAGTCCCACATGGCAATAGGAGGATACTCTTAGGTGTAACTCCCTCCCCCTACCTTTCAGCCAAATTCGTGCATGGATTCGCAAACAAACTAAAGACCAGCATCAGGACTACTGGGCAAGTATCGAGGGTTGTAAGCAGTCGAAGGAGGCTTTTCCGATTCTAAATCTGAAATTCTACAGAAAACTCCCCAATCTCAAAAGAAATAATGTAAGACATATTGTCGGAATTATGACCGGACATTGTTCCTTAAACAAACACCTGTTTCATCTAGGTGTTACAGACAGCCCCATATTCAGAGGCTGCATGGAGGCGGAAGAAAAAAAAAGAAGAGCGCATCTGCTCATCGAATGCAGAAGCGTGGCGGTACAAAGGACAGCCAACCTCGGCTCGCCGAGGACAGAGTGGGAAGCCTGCGCCAAGCTGAAGGAGCTGCTTTCCTGAGCGACACCGGATGGCTCGACTGATCAGCGTCACCCGGATATCACGCCAAATGGGCCGCGCCACAGCGGCCTGGTTGCGGAAAACAGCCAGCCCACCAAGTTAGGTGTAACTATATGTGTGGTGCTTGGTGGTGCCAAGAAGTGACATACAGGGTGGTATGATTTATATTTATAATTATATATGTAATATTTACATGTATTTATTTGTTTAATTGTATTTATATATATAATATATTAGCTGCTCTACGCGGTTTCACCCGCGCGGTGATGGATGATGATGAATCTTATATAGCCTATGTTACTCAGGGTGAATGTAACTTTTTAAAAATTCTTTCACCATTGGAAGTGAAAGAATTTTTGAAATCGGTCCAGTATTTTTTGAGCCAATTCATTACAAACATACATACAAATCTTTCCTCTTTATAATATTAGTATGATGTTGTAACTTAATTTTAAAAGTCTTCTATATTATACTTGTTTTATGCATCACCGTTACTTGTATACATATTTCTTTCCATGCATGGTTGTCTGGAAAAGATCACTCTGAGCGATAAGACCACCCATTGTGACACTTAATTTTTTAGTTTTTCATTGAGTAATGTTTTTCTATTATATTATCCTATATCTTTGTTTGTTATCTACACTAATAGTATAAGGAGTAAAGATTTGTTTGTTTGTTTTAATTGAATAGGCTCCGAAAGTACTGGACTGATTAGAAAAATTATTCCACCATTAGAATCCTACATTATCCCTGATGAACATAGGCTATTAAATTTTAATTTTCAAAAGTTGGAGATCCATATGAAAACTTCGATAATGTAACTCAAGATGTGAAAAACATACCAAAAAAAGTCCTTATATCGCATACGCTGCGAAAACTATGGACAATTATAGAGCAAAGTGATGTACTACAGTTTTATAAGAAGACGTTAATATCTACAAAGAAGGCCACATTACCATATGTCTAACTATTACAGTAATGTCACAATAAATACTTTTTCATTTTGAAATACGCAATAAGAACGCCGGTACAAACCAGGCCACATATCTACTCTAATAATAAAGAGGAAAGATATATGATTGTTTGTTTGTATGTTATGGATATACATAAAAACGACTTAACAGATTCAAACAATACCATCACAAGTATAAAGCTACATTATGCCCGAGTAAGATACGCTATATTTGATCCATCATCATCATCATCCATCACCACGCGGGTGAAACCGCAGTACTTTATAACCACTAACACAATAAATTAGTTATATATTAATTTAAAAACACAATAAATTAATTATTGCGACACCACAGTATCGCAATAAATAATTTATCTATCTATCTATGATTGATTCTACTGCAACTGTCCATTTTGCCACAATGTACCAGAACTTCAGCTTTGAAGCCAGGGTGTGGATGTGGAGGCTACTGTATTACAGTTGAAGAGGTAAAGTGTAGAAAGTGAAATAATTGAGCTTTAAGCCGCTAACTGTTTAGTCAGTTTCCATACACTTTCATTCATAATTTTTGTGTCTTGTAGTAAAAGTAATCCTTCATTGTTTCAGCGGTTGATTAGAAATATATTTTGTAGTGTCCAACCGAAACTAGTTTTTCAGCCGGAACCGAACTTTCGGCTTTGCTCATCCCAAACCAAAACCTTGAAAATTAATATTTTTTACTGAAATCGCTTGTTTTTTAATGTTTATTTGTATATGTATAAACAGTTAAATCATATTTTTAAAATAAAAAGAACAATAATTAATGTTGTAACAATTATACGATTTTAAATAATATATTTTGAAGGACTCACGAAAAAACACATACACTCAAGTTTCAGCTATTTTGTGGCCAAAACCGAAATTTCGGTGGGTCACTAATTTTCTTCATAGCTCTTCACCATACACTGCTTGGTCATTTGGTAGTCTATCATTTTACATATCGTTCACATCAATAGTCTGTCAAAAGGGCAAGCGGACCCCCCGTATTCCGATATTTTCCAGCTTTTTTAAAAGTGTATCTACAGACACAGTATCAAAAGCTTTCTTGAGGTTATGGAAAGCTGCCAGACACTTCTTTCCACTATCAACTTGTTGCACAATAAGGTAAGAGATTGCTGCAACAGCATCTTCAGTAGAAAGTCCTTGTCTGAAACCTTATTGCAAGTTTGAAAGTATGTTAAACTTATTTAGATATAGTAAGAGTCGGTTATTAATTAGGTTTTCTATTATTTAAATTTCTTTAAGCCACATATGTTGTATTTCCTGGCAAAGTAGGTTGATTCCTGGCAAAGTAGGTTGATTTCTGTAAAATCTGTTGTATTACTAGCAAAATATGGCAAATCGTGAGTCAACAGGTTAGCAGTATTAAATAATTAAATTTAGTGAGCATGTAACTTGAATATGGCTGGACTGATTTGAGAAAAAAATATGTTTGTGATTGACAGAATGATGTTTTAGGGGGGAGGTAGTTCATATACATTAACCCTTCCCCTCCTGTAATTAATTAAAACAAAAGATATCAACCATAAAATTATGAATGTCTACACCCTTGGTAGGAAATGGGTTAAATGCTGGTTGTTGGTAATCCTATAATTTGAGAACAGCAACCCAATTTATATAAAATTATTATGTGGTCATAAAATATAGAGTACTCTGGATATTTCATAAATTTCCATAGAAAATGCCTATTCCAGAACTGTGTTCAGTGGTGACTCTATGGTTGAATACAGATCTGAGTACCTTTTATAAGGCATTCACTCAGGTCAAGATCAATGTCTGAACTTCTTTCTGAAATACTTAGTAGTAGGAATCACTACTTTATGACTCACCATTGCCTGATTAGTATATGAATTTGGCAACCACCATGCGGTCCTGTACAAGTTAAGGAACTGTAGGCCAGTTGCCATCAGCACAAACACAAATGTCATAGCTTCAAACAGCAATGTCCCATCCTGTGGAATATATGGGAATGGAACATGCTTAGGGTGAACTGGACCATCAGCTAACTTTACATCAGATAGAGACCCCGGAGGAGTGTTGGACAGCAGTCTAGTGGTACGGCCGATACGTTTACCACCATTCATCTCTTCTTGGGGTTCCGGGAGAACCTGAAATTTATATCATATGTTATAAAATGCTGAGAGTAATATAGTTATGATTTCCATTAAACAGGATGTAAAATATGACTTAAAATACTGTAGTAAATACAAATTTGCCACGATATTATATATTTGACATGATATACTAATGGAGGTAGTTATTTAATGGCAAACATGGGCACTGATAGTATTTGTCGTAGAGAACTCCAAACCTTTTTAGTGACTCCCGTAGTTTTCTTCGGTCCAGGAGGCACCATTTTACAAGTAAGTATCGGGAGAGGCCGCTTGATCAGCGGGTCTTTGATGATCTTTCGCCGCCTTGAGATGGCAGTCGAAGAAGTATTATTGACTTGAGAACTAGCCCAGCGTCGTGCCAGGAGTATAGTCAAACAGCCAACAAGCGCCGGTAACAAGAACACGACAAAAGAGCCACTTTCATTTTCCGCACAACTCATCACTCACATGTTAAAATGTTTATAAATTATCACAACGAAACAATTTATGAATATCACACCACAGCACGGCCCACAAACTATATGAGTAGTAACTCTAGCGCAGGGATGTTAGATGCCAACTCAGGAATTATGAAATCGGCTCTTCAAAATTATGGTACTTTAGATAAAATTATGGTACGGTTTTCTGAGGGTCTATATTGGTCTAGGACAACAACCACTGTATGTTATACCAGGACTTTATTTCACATCATTTAACTTAATTCTGTGTTATCAACGATAGCCCAGTCCGATTAGGATTTGACCTGGGAAAAATTATAAAATTATAAAAATATAAATTTTCCTTCGGAATTATATGGGAAAGGTCACTGGCAGTCTAAATTTTATTGTGCGTGGTAATCGATCCGCCATCTTTATTTAAAGGGTCAAATTGTGTGTTGAAGTACACTGTACATTGAACATGGTTAAACAATACAAGGTCAATACGATTTCACAACAGTTGTTTAAAATTGGATTGCCTACAATTTTGATACTCTTATTTTTTTCTAAGATCGATATTTTCTGATTTATACCCAAAAGAGGGGGCGAATTGTTGTTTGACTAACAACTCTTTTTTTATTATTATTTTTATTTGCATTTTACCTACATGAAGCTTTGTTGTAAGTACACAAAGTTGTTAGCAATTAAGTTTTCTATTAATTTGGTTCTTATATTTTTTTCTTCGGATCTATATTTTTCTATTTATACCCGAAAAGAGGTGGAGGTAATATCTTATAATTGCATAATCATGTTTATTTTCAATTTTACATGGAAAATTGATACCAACAAACTTGTTTGTAATTCAATTTGCTACAATGGCAGGACTTGTAAACTAACTTTAAAAAAGTGAGTGAGTAGCAGTCTACGGTACTCACTTTGATTTTTCAGGCATATTAAAAATTAAATATGTTGACTGCCTACTACCAATATTGACACAAAAGTAGTATTTTGGGTTGAATTTAATACTTACAATGAAAAATTTTATTGTGATTTGGAATGCGGGAATAATGTAAAAACAATGATCCTGCAAAAGGTATTCAAAATTGTTGTATTTATTTCTGTCTCTATGTATCGATGATAAATGAGAAATTATGGTACATTTGCGTACCATAATGAATGTTCCATGGTACATGGTACAGACATCTGGATAATGGTACGTGTACCATAATTATGGTACGTATAACATCGCTGCTCTAGCGTAGCGTTATTCTCTTTGGATACTACGTTTCCTAGTATATTTCAGTGGGCAGAAACTACGTATAAAAAAAAAATAGCGATCGTTGCAATCTGAATGTAACATAAAGAATTTATACCAATGTTCCCAGTCGCAAAAAACTGGAAGATATTGTTGAAATCACGTACACATATTTAATTTTGTCTTTATGCATTTTGCGGTTATGAAAAGTGTTACTCTGTTTTATTTTGTAACGGAATTGTTTTAACATACAAAATTTACATATACTCACATAATGTAACCTTTAAACTTTACACTACTTTAAACTACAAGTGTTAAGTAGTAGGAACTTATAAGACGGTTTGGCAACACTAAAAATGTCCGTCCCTGTTTTGTTTGTTTTTCTCGTGCCGGTGCGGTGCTTTGGATTTCGTATCAGCGATATAATGTTACTTTGTCCCAATTTTGTGTTCCAGCCGTTGAGTTGAGTGATTTCTCCTCTGCCAAAAGCATTTGGAGACATTACATTCTAGAGACAAAGATTCACATACGAACATAGTTTGTGGCATAGAGTAACTTTTTATACTAGAAAGTTTGTGGGTTATGATTGCAAAGACTTTTTATCTATTTACGTCGTATATTTCCGAGGCAGAGACTCGAATAGGTAATAACTTGTGCGTGGGTGTTGATTGTTAAGAAACTTTTTCATTCACGTTGTTTAGTTCCGAGACAGACACTCGTAATATACTTTAAATGTGTACATAGTGTGTGCGTGGTGATTTAAAAAAAAACTCTAAATTTTGAAGCAATTTGGACTTCTAAAATGTCAAAGAGAAGTCGCCTAACTTGCGAGATAATGTGGCATCAAAGAAACACATTTACAAAGCCCCCGCTTTCTTGCAAACTATCCACTGGAAGAGAACCGGTAAGTGTCAGAGCTTCTTCATTTTTAAAAGCCAGGGTTTCTGTTGCATATTTGCTTCCAACGCATCTCAGATTTTATGCATGATTTATGCGAATAACTTTTTACAATAACCATACCTACATCACAGTATAAATAAAGAGAACAGTATGGAAACTACCTACAAACGTTCGAACAGGCTCACTCACACAAACATGCGAATCGACGAGCCCTAACCGGTTGTCGCGGCGCTGTCAATAGTAAGGCCACGTCAAGACGTGTAGTCACGTATAAAATTATTTCCCCTTAACTAAGCTTAGTTTACATACTATTGCATCTTTATACTATGCCTACACTATTCGATGTTGTTATTGACCGGCGTGATGAATCCTGAGAAACATGAACATGTACATAGAAGCAATACCTGATGCCCAGAATCACTGTTGCCAAATTTGGCCAACAACAGTTGTCACATAAGCATAATTTGTCTTTTTTTGTATACCTGAAAATTAACTAGGATTAACGAGGTGCATAACTTTAACAATAGTGATTAGGTAATATTTCTAGCTTCATTATAATTTAGAAAACATAATATCTAGCTATATTTTTGTTTCATTATCATCATCATCTCAACCGTAGGACGTCAACTGCTAAACATACGCCTCCTCCACAAATTTCCAAAAGGACCAGTTGGAAGCGGCCTGCATCCAACTACGTTTATTTGGAGTTGTTTAAAACTTGAATTTTTTTACAGCTGCAAAGGATGGGTGCGAGTTACAGGAAATGAAGATCTAGTGCATTTGCCAATTCAAAAATGTATGTGGTGAACATTTCAAAAAGACTCACACGAACAAAAAGCAAGATAAACTCAAAAACCATGCCATACCTTGCTTAAATTTAAAAGTCACTCCACTCACTGATGATCAGATGTCAGGATTCCCATTTCAATTGTGGAAGAATCAAGGTATAATACCACAAATTTGCAAAATAATCTGTGGTTAACTTTTTTTATGCAAGTATGTTACAAAATGAGCCAATCTTTGACTTAATGGTAAGCGTCACAGCAATGTAAATCAGAAATTTAAGCTTCAAAGTTATGCGCAACACTGTACTATGCTCATCAACTTGCGCCTCTGGAATAAGAGGTGGATCGATAGCATATGCCATAATAGAGAAAATTTTAAAATTTAATTTTCATGAGCTGTCTCCGAGATTGCAGTGGATTCCATCTCATGTGGGCATCCATGGCAATGAGGAGGCTGATCAATTGGCCAGAGATTCAACAACATCAGGATCTGATACATATTTAACTCCGGAATACACAGAAGCACTGGCTAAACATAAAAATATGATCTTCATTCATTTGAAAAAGCATTTCGAAAACTCCTCTCAAAACAAAGGTATCTGGTACAGTTCAATACAAAATGAGCCCCCTCGAATACCATGTTTCAATAAGACTAAGTTAAGCAGTCTTATCATAGTAATGACAGGCTTCGCTCCGGGCATGTTCCATTAAATAAGTCCAAACAAATGATGAGGAAAGCTGATTCACCTAACTGTAATATCTGTGACATTGAAGAAGACATCCAACACTTTGTAATGGAATGTGCCCGAACTGAACCAATTAGAATTAAGTTAGAAGATAAACTCAATTATTTGGATGTTGGTGTATTTCAGAGTGTTTTAGCAGAGTCTACATCTGACACTGCTCTGAGAACACTCTATAGGTTATGCCATAAGATTTTCAATTGTACTAAATAAGCAATGAATTTACCGATGGAGCTGGCATGACTGTGAGCAATGCGGCTAAAAGCTCCTTTAATTATTACAGAATAAAAAAAATAAACTTGAAAAATAGATGTTCAGTCTCATTCACCCAAAATTTTAATTAGCTACAGTGCCCTTTAGTTTATAACAGAAGTGTTTTCATACTACTGCTCCGAAAAAGATTCCCACTTAGCAAAACTATTCCTAATAACATTATTATTTCTGTATTGCAGGACTGTTTTTCCCACGGCCAGTTGTATGTGGCATGCTCACGTCTCATATGCGCTCTCCAACTAGCCTGGCTACTTGGTGTCAAAAATATACTAATGAAAAAAGCCTATTATAAATTGAGTCACTACTTAGAAGACAAAGATGCCTGGAAGCTTTCCACTTCTGCCTAGTAGCCAACTATTGAATAAATTTGTTATTTTAATACTACTCATATGTAACCTCAATGTACAAAGACTTGAAAAAATAATGGCCCACGAGTTTCTTGCTGCTTCTTCTCGGCGGTGGTTCTTTTCCGAAGACAGCGGTAGAATCATTTAAAAATTTTGACGTTCATAAGAGTGTCTATGATGCCTAAACTGAATAAATAATTTTTGAATTTTGAATTTTTTACTTAAGTGAATGCCTCCAAATTAGTGAATTTTAAATAAATTGTATAGAGAAATACTGTAAAATACGCTATCTATTAACTTTTGTCAAACATCACGCGTAGTGGCGGCCAATAGCCATGAATATAGCTCTATATTGTTACAATAACTCATATCCTAAAAAAACTAATCTACGCGGACGAAGTCGCGGGCAAAAGCTAGTCTCTACATATAATATAACTGTTTAGCCAAGGGGAAATCTGTACATGAAAGATAATTAAAAATATAAAAAAGTGAGTAAATGAAAGTAGTGGAATCAATAAATTTCGTTTGTAGAATTTTTGTCTGTCTGTCCATATGTGACTTCATCACGCAAAAACTACGTATGGATTTTGATCCCGTTTGCTGCAGTATATTTTTGAAGTCCTGAGCAGGTTTTATCTTTGTTTCGTCAAAATCGGCTTATCCAAAAAAATGTTTTTTCTAAGTTATCTTTCTTGTACAGATTTCACCTTGGCTACAGTTTTATTATATGTATAGATTTGTCAGCTTCTGCCCGCAGTTGCGTAATGTTTGATGTTATCAATATGAATGTGACCTGACTTCGCCCGCGTGGTATTTTGATTGCTTTGCATTTACTCTACTCAGTAAATACAAGGTTTTCTCACCGTCTGTGCATTCTCTACTCAAATATCAGTTTACATGCTCTAGCCACATTGATTATGGCTATAATCTTCAGCGAATCTGGATAGCCCAGAAACCACTCATGGCCGGGGCATATTATAGCTATAAACTTATTATACCTATATACACACAAAATTGTTTGAACTGATAATGGAATATGGTTAGAATTTTTGTAAAACTGCCGTTATTTACTATTTATATGTAAGTTCCTAAGTTAAGAATTACTGAATAAAAAGTGTATTGAACTTTGAATTTTTATTTCCAAATCTATTTACATTGAATATTACAATTTCAAATACGTTTATCGAATCGACGAACGGTTAGGTACAACACTAATATCGACAATCGATATCGATAATTTTTCTACTAATACTTCACGTCACTATGATTATGTACCATTTTGATACATCCGGTTTGGTTGCCGAAATATTGCAATTGTTAGCATTCAAGTCGACATTCCTAAGTTCCGCCTCTTCTAGCGTAGCGTTATATTCTCTTTGGTATATATTTTAGTCTATGTACGTAGTATACGTATAAGACGGACCTCTGCAGTACATTCTTTGTTAGACACGAGATCTGCGCTCTGATTGGCTACAGCAAAATGATATATGACAGTTGATTTTTTTATTTTGCAGTGGATGTTTTATTTTTATTTTTTTTCCTTTCCCTGTTGTACAGGGAGTATGGCTTTGCGCGTCTTGCGCATCTGCCATTTACAAGTGTATTTCCAGCGGTTGAGTTTATCTTCAACGTCTCTTAGAAGGTCTTTATACGAGGCGTTTTTAACTTATGTTTTTTAAATTTTATAAAAGAGGGGAAACGTTTAACGCGTAAATAATTTGAAAGAAACGTAAAGACCGGATAAAGGTAAAATTAAATCGGATCGGATCAGAAAGAGTATCCATATATAGGCACTTACATATTTTTAAAAGGTATCTAAGTACAATATTTACAATTATTATTCTATACTTATCAAATTACTAATTATCTACTATACATTTTTACAATTTTATGTTGTTACTACGAATAAAATAAGATATAATAGTATAAATTGAGGTATCAGCCGTAAAAAGAAGCGTTTTTACATTAGTAGGAAATGAGATGTGGATAGCTATTAAGCTATTGTATAAGGAAGCACGGTCATAATTAGGACAAGATAAAACTATGTGGTCCAAATCTCCAATATCATGCCCACATTCGCAGTCTGGGCTACTAATTATGTGAAACCTTGCAAGATGGGCAGGGCAAGTTGTATGGCCTAGACGCATTCTTATTAAAATAGTTGTGGCAATTTTGGTAAGGTTTATGAATGAGAACCATGGCTTTTGACGTAACAACGGCTGTAAGCTAAAGTAATGCTTTCTTTTTATTTGGCCGATACATGCCCAGATACTACTCCAGGATTCCTGAAGAAATAACCTGGGAAGAGTGGCAATGTCATGAGAATAGTTTTAAAGGGGAATTGGTCTCCACAAACCACTGCTTCATTGGCAAGCCTGTTTGCTGTGTCATTCCCTTTAATGCCGCAATGGCTGGGTATCCATACAAAAGTGATAGAAAAGCCTTTCAAACTACATGTATACAATTTGCTCCTTGCTTCAGCAATGAGACTAAAATGAGTTTTAGATTTATAAGGGAATTTCAACAGAGCTTGCAATGCACTCATAGAATCGCTAATAATTAGAGTATTCTTTAGTTTGAACATAATAACATAATCATTGGCTTTAACGATGCCAAGACATTCACCTGTAAATACAGACGTTTCAAATGGGCATTTTATTTTCTGAACGATATTATATTGAGCATGATGTACGCCCACACCAACAAATTCGTGTGAACTATGTTTGGACGCATCTGTTTATATATGATGCCATTTTGGCCAGTTTTCATTGACAATAGATTTGAATTGTGTATTAGCATTAGCATTATATTTGTTAATTCCCAAATTAAAACAAACTGTTGGGGTGTAAATAAGAGCTTCATATTCACAGTTGTATAAATCTAGTACTGGAGACCTATGTGTCACTGCACTTAATGATTTATACCGAATATAACTTTTTACTAAACAGGGCAAAGATTTGAATTCTCAGTAATATGAGCAAGTAGACGTGGATTTGAAATTAAGTGGCTATCTGAGAATTGAATAACACGTGAAAACATACGATCTGAAAGAAATTGACGTCTTAAATTAAGTGGAGGTTCATTACATTCTACTTGCAAAGCGTTTAATGGGCTTGGTTTCATAGCTCCTGAGATAATTCTCAAAGCTTTTGATTGAATTGCGTCCAGTCTCTTTAGACCAGCTACATTACAAGGCTCTAGTACAAAAGTTCCATAATCAAGTACACTTCGTACAAGGGCGTTGTATAGAAGCTATAATGAGAAAGGATGCGCACCCCACCAAACGCCCGAGAGACATCTCAACAAATTGAGGAGCTTTTCACATTTGGCCGTAACATACTCACAATGAGGTATCCCTGTAAGTATGGAATCCAGTAACACACCCAAAAACATGACCTGATTTTTAATTGGAATAAAATTGCTATTTAACTGTAAATTTATCGAGGGAGGCATTCTATTTCGTGTAAATAATACCGCCGAGCTCTTATGGGCCGATACG
Source organism: Selenia dentaria (assembly GCA_917880725.1). Taxonomy (NCBI): domain Eukaryota; kingdom Metazoa; phylum Arthropoda; class Insecta; order Lepidoptera; family Geometridae; genus Selenia; species Selenia dentaria. The sequence continues at coordinate 28,315,165 of OU862893.1, forward strand.
CTTAAACCATTAGCGTCCATCCAATTGCTTAAATAGTTCAGGGAATTTGACATTTCAGTGCATATTTTATTAGCGGATTGACCCTTTGAGTATACAACTATGTCATCCGCATATTGAAGGATATTGGCAGAATTTTGAAGTGACCGCTCTAAATCGTACGTATAAATATTGTACAAAATGGGGCTTAGTACTGAACCCTGTGGAAGACCTTTCCATACAAGTCTATGTTGCACTTGATCTAATTTTATAGATCTACCAGAAAGGAGATTAAAAATGAAACACGAAAGTACATCTGGTATTTTAAGTTTGTCAAGCTTTGATTTAAGTACGTGTAAAAGGACTTTATCGTATGCAGATTCTATATCTAAAAACTCGGCCAAAACACATTCATTATATGTAAAAGCTACTCGAATATCCGTCACAAGTGTAGCCACACTATCCAGAGTATTCCTGCCTTTGCGAAAACCAAACTGAGTCTCGGAAAGTATTCCACGGCTTTCAACAAGCCACTCGAGACGATTTTTAACTAGATTTTCAGCGATCTTAACAATTACGGATGATAAAACTATCGGGCGATATGAAGATACCTCTGATGGTGTTTTACCAGGCTTGAGCAAAGGAATAACTATTTGTGATTTCCATGACGGAGGTACGTTTCCTGAGAGCATTGCTTTGTTTATTATATCTAAGTAGTATTTAAGTGATGATTGACTAAGTTTAGTTACGAATGAATATGGTATACCGTCTTCACCTGGGGCCGAATCTATAACAGAAGATACGACACCTTCCAATTCTTGTAAAGTGAAGGCAGAATTTAAAGTGGACTGATTAAGTGGTATTGCAACCGGAATTACGTTACTAAAATGAACTTGCAGGGGAACTGTAGGAGGAGCTAAACGATTTATAAACTCATTACTAAGATTTATAGGCAATGATGAACGCGGTGTTTCACTGACACCGTTTCTGAACTTCCTAATATTCCGCCAAACTACAGAAGGGTTTACATTAGGGCATATTGAAAGACAATATTTTTGCCAACCCTCAAATTTTTTTTCTTTCAAAAATTTCGTGTGTCTGTTAGTTTTTCTGACAATAGTTCAAAATTTTCTTTAGTCATATCATTATTGTATAGTTATTAAATTTTTTTTCTTTCATTTACTACCTCAGTACATTCCTTATCCCACCAAGGCAGAGAGGGAATGAAGTTAGTTGATAACTTTTTGGAAGGAAAATTGCATCTGCTGCCCTTATCTACGCACTGGTAAAAGCATTGGTACAAATTTCGATTCCATGTGATATGTCAGGTAGATTAACTAACTCTTGATCTACAATTGATTTAAATTTGTTCCATAATGTATCATTCTTAATATTATATTTGAAGCGCGGTTGTGGAACGGCGACGGGAACTATTGCATCATCATCATCATCTCATCATCTCAGCCGTAGGACGTCCACTGCTGAACATAGGCCTCCCCCATGATTTTCCAAAAGGACCGGTTGGAAGCGGCCTGCATCCAACGTCGTCCTGCGACCTTTCTCAGGTCGTCTGTCCACCGTGTCGGTGGACGACCTACGCTGCGCTTGCCGGTCCGTGGTCTCCACTCCAGAACCTTTCGGCCCCATCGGCCATCTGTTCTGCGTGCTATGTGCCCTGCCCACTGCCACTTCAACTGGCTAATCTTCTGAGCTATGTCGGTGACTTTCGTTCTTCTACGGATCTCCTCATTTCTGATTCGATCACGTAGAGAAACCCCGAGCATAGCCCTCTCCATAGCTCGTTGTGCGACTTTGAGCTTATCTATGAGGCCCATAGTAAGAGACCACGTTTCAGTGCCATAAGTCATCACTGGTAACACACATTGGTTGAAGACTCTTGTCTTGAGGCACTGAGGTATTTTTGACGAGAAGACTTCGCGAAGTTTCCGGAACGCTGCCCAGCCGAGTTGGATTCGACGATTGACCTCTTTCTCGAAGTTGGACCTGCCTAGTTTGACTGTCTGTCCCAGGTAGATATACTCGTCAACAACTTCGAGAACTGAGTTCCCAACTGATATTGGGGTAGGTACAACATGGGCATTAGACATAATTTTCGTCTTGTCCATGTTCATCTTAAGACCTACCCGTTGGGAAACTCGATGGAGGCCTTCGAGCATTGTACTGAGGTCTTCCATGGATTCTGCCATGACTACAATATCGTCGGCAAATCGAAGGTGAGTGATGTATTCGCCGTTAATATTGATGCCAAGTCCTTGCCATTCCAGAAGCTTGAAGGCGTCTTCCAATGTAGCGGTGAACAGTTTCGGAGATATAACGTCTCCCTGTCTCACGCCTCTTTGCAATGGAATTGCCTTCGAACTCTGCTCCTGTACTCGGACTGACATGTAGGCGTTTTTGTACAAACACTTCAGCACTTCAATATACCGATAGTCAATACGGCACCGCTGGAGAGACTCAAGCACTGCCCACGTCTCGATCGAATCAAAGGCTTTCTCATAGTCCACAAACGCTAGACAAAGAGGCAAATTATACTCTTCGGTCTTCTGTATAACTTGCCGTAGCGTGTGGATGTGGTCTATGGTACTATAGCCTTTTCGGAAACCGGCTTGTTCCGGAGGCTGGAATTCATCAAACCTGCGACTGAGACGGTTCGTTATGACCTTCGAAAACAGCTTATAAACATGGCTCAAAAGCGAGATGGGTCTGTAATTTTTAAGTAAAGTGTTGTCACCTTTCTTGAAGAACAGCACCACCACGCTTTTGGTCCATGCTTCTGGCGTTGAACCTTCGAGTAAGACGGTATTAAAGAGCTTCTGAAGGACTTTAAGTACCGGTGTTCCACCCGCTTTCAGAAGCTCAGATGTGATACCGTCGTCACCAGGCGCCTTGTTGTTCTTAAGCTGTTTCAAGGCCATTCTAATCTCGTACAGGCTGATGTCCGGGATATCTTCGGTATAATGTCGGGTCAGCTTGGCTCTTGGGTCTTTGGCCGAGCTGCTAACAGGTTTAGCGACCGAGGTGTATAACTGTCCGTAGAAACTCTCGACCTCTCCTAACACTTCCGCTTTGGTCGACGCTACACTGCCGTCTCCTCTCTTCAGCTTCGTCAACTGGCTTTGCCCAATAGACATGTCTCTTACAAACACTTTGGAGCCTTTTTTCCGCTCTATCGTCTCTTTAATACGGTTTGTATTAAAGATCCGAATGTCGTGTCGCAAGGACTTCCATATTCGTCTATTGAGCAGCCTATATGCTTCAGCATCATCCGAAGACTGCAGTTTCAATGAGCGTCGTTCAGCCATGAGGTTGAGGGTATCGTTGGAGAGTTTCTGTGGCCTATCTGTACGGTGGGGTTTAAAGTACTTGGAACCCACTGTATGGACAGTTTCTAGAGAGTTGTCATTGATTGATGGACATAATATGTCAATGGTGAAAATTACTATGAGCTAAATTATATTTAATTGTCGTATTTCTATTTCTATAATATATGTTTATACACAAATGTTGTGTAACTTCATCATACGTTGTCGGTGAGCAAAGATACTCAATCCCACTCAGGTTATACGTAAATTCGATGTTTCATGAAGAACGGGTGTAAACAGTATTGTGGCTACAGAAGAGACTTCGAGCGGCGAACGACTAGATAGATCACAGCCGGCACACGATACGGGTATGAGTTTAACATACATAGAGAAATTAGATGGAAACTCATTTTACAATACACGGAAATTCATGATCGAGTTGTAATGGCGTCCTGTGGAGTACACTCATACGACACTGGTGAATTTTGATAAGGCATAAAGATAAACCAAAAAGCAAGAGCGATGATATGTTTGATGATATAATCATTGCCTGGTTCACGTGAGATATGCAAAAGTGGCAAAGGAAGCATGGTAAGTTTTAAGGTCAGCTTTTGAAGAAAAAGGTCTAAACAACCGCTGCAGACTTTTTTCAAAGCTACAAGGCTTAGCTAAATATGTTTAACCAATGAGACTTGCAACGGAAAACTCAAATATAGAGTTGACTATAGACTATGTGAAGACCAAGCTGTTACAAATGCAGGATTCATACAGTGCAGTCCAAACACATCCATGTACAAACACCAAAGATACTGCACTATTAAGGGATAAACCACACTAAGCAAGAAATCTCTACAGAAAAAGGCGTTATTGAAATTTTAATTTAATCTAGTCATGATATGATAAAATAAAAGTTAAGAGACGATAATTTATTGTAACATTTACGTAAATAAACCTTCTATTAAAAACCTTTGTATTAAGGTATTACTTGATACCTATTCGCCCAGATTTTCTTCAAAACTCTTTTATTATGAATGTAAACACTTGTTCCATGTTTTAAAAAACATTACTGATATCTGTTTCACATAAATATGACTAATATGTACGTATTTACAGTCATTTAATACATATTAATTTATAGTTAGGTAACAACGTCATCTCACAAAACATAAGTTCTTTCAATATGTAAGGTAAACAATATGTTTACTCTTAATAAATTATAATATTTGTTATTTTAGAATGTGTTCTTCATTGAATGGATGGAAATGGATTAAATTATCTTAAACTTGATTTTTAATTTCATAGAACCTGGTTTATATAACAATATTTTAATTGATTAGATAGGAACGCTTATTACTGCCTCGATATCAAACAGCACATCCCTATTTATCAATATCGATACCCGCGCGCTCGTCTTCACGTCACACATGGAAAACGAGCGCGCGACAATGATCCGTCAAAGTGGATAGCACTGAAAAAATTAAACTTCCCGCAAACGTGGATTGGTTTTTGTGAACATTTATCTCCAAAAAGTCCTTCGTCTATTGTTTGGAATCAGTTAAGACGTTTTCGAGGTTCACGTAAATATGAAAATATTACTTCAAATGATACATCTCTGTGGTTGGACTCATTTTCAAATAATCTTGCTCCTCCTTTGGTTTCATCTGAAGACTCATTGCCTTCTCCTATATCTCCTTTGGCTTCTCTCAATTGTTTTGATAGCCCATTATCATTAAACGAATTGTTGCTTGCTCTTGATGGTCTGTCTGATCAGCTCCTGGTATAGATGGTATTCCTTATTCTTTTATTATTAAGTCATCTGAGAAATGCCATAAAATATTTTTAGAGCTAGTTAATCATTTTTTTTGATTGTGGTATAGTTCCCATTGAATGGAAATCCCAAATTGTCATTCCTATTCTAAAACCTGGCAAATATCCATCTGACCCAAATAGTTACAGACCTACTAGTATTACCATTGTCTTCTGTATTAGCCAATATCACTTAACATTTAATAAAACATCGTCTTGAATGGTTTGTGGAGAGTAAATCAATTCTCCCAAAGTCTCAGTTCGGGTTTCGAAAGGGTTATAGTACTATGGACAGTCTAAGTCTGTTAACTGCTGATATTTATATAGCATGGAAAAACAATATCTCGTTGGTGTATTTTTAGATATAACTTCTGCATATGACAATGTTTTGCTTTCTGTGCTTAGGAACAAACTCATTAGACTTGATGTACCTATTAAGCTTGTTCGTTTATTTGTAATATGCTTATGGAAATTTCTGTCATTATCAAATCTAAATATAACCTTCTTCCCCCTAAGTCTGTTTGGAAAGGTCTTCCTCAAGGCTCCGTCTTAAGTCCAATCCTTTACAGCTTGTACACCTATGACTTAGATAAATCTGTGGACTCTTTCTGTCAGGTTCTTCAGTATGCAGATGACCTGGCTCTATATGTTAAGGTTCAATCTATTAATGAAGCTGCTGACAGGCTGAATTCAGCACTTTCGTATCTGGGAGATTGGCTTCACTTACATGGCTTATGTTTGGCTGTTAAAAAAAGCTCGGTTGTAGTTTTTCCAAAAAAAGGTAATCCCTCCAGTTCAATTGTTAATAGGTTCTCACTTTATCCCTCAAGTTAATTGCACATAATTTTTAGTTATCAAACTTGACTCTAGAATGTTATTCTGGGATTCCTCACTTTGATTACCTATATCTCCCAAAAGTGCGAAAAAAGTGTCAACGTATTACGATCCCTTTCTGGAGTATGGTGGGGTTCCCACCCTTATTCTCAAAAGTTGTTATACAACGCTATAGTCCGGAGCCATTGGGAGTATGGCTGTTTCTTATTAAATCTATGTAACAAATCTGGTCAGGATAAAATATTTAAAATCCAATCTAAATGCTTGCGTATAATGCTTGGTGTAAAGAAATCTTCTCCTATAAATGCCATGCAGGTTGAATGTGGTGAACCCCCTCTAAATATACGTAGGCAGTTTCATTCGGATAGGTTTTTCTTTAAACTGGTTCAAAATTCTAATCACCCTCTTCTCCCTAATTTAAGCATTCTGGTAAACCTTTACGGTTCTCAGGTCTCAGATAATATTCCTTGTCTTCTTCATAGCTTTATTAAATTTACTAGACTCCCATGCCCTGTTTATCAGTTTCCATCCAATCCCCTTTACTTAACTTCTTACCAAGCTCTCATATTTCATCCTGATATTCGTCTGAACTCTAGTATTGATAAAGATTCGGTCAACTCCCGTGGGTTATTCAGTGAAATTATATATACTCAGTTTTAAGGATGGCACATTTTTTTCACTGATGCTTCCAAATTATCGATGAAAGTGTTGTTGGGGCAGCGTTTGGTTTCCTTCTTCCAAAATTATTTTGAGTTTTAAATGTCCTTCTCATGCTTCAGTCTTTTCAGGCGAAGCTCTTGCTGTCTTGGAAGCGATTCGTTACATAAAGTCTCACAAGCTAAAAAATTCCATAGTTTTCTCTGATTCTAAAAGTTACCTTCAAACCATTTTATCCAACCCCTTCCGCTGTTCTTCTCGCTTCCCCCTAATTCTTCAGATAAAACAATGTCTATTTGAGTGCCACAGTATGGGTTTACAGCTCAGATTATAAAACAAAAGGAATACGCGAACGTCGCCACAAAAGCGAATACAAATTCAAAAGCAAATACAAACCTCCGCTAGTGCTATACGCGACTTGCCCGAAGCAACACGTAACGACTGGTTCGTAATATTAATGTAATAAATACCGTCTTGTGTTATTAAACACTGTAAAAGTTTTTTCCAAAAAGAAAAAAAAGAAGATGGAATATCCTTTCACAGATAACTATTAATTATTTGGCTTATATAATTTTTAATCAACATAATAACTTTACATGTGACTCGGAACACAAAACTTCAACAGTCATTCGCTTGTGTTACCAGTATTTATTTAAATTAGTTAGCCGTTTTATTGGTAAAACTACATTTAGAAGGTCTAGGGGTTAGTGATGTAACGAAAGTTTGTATTTTAATATCGCAAATGTGAATATTTTTTTATAAGTCGCGCTCGCACGTTTTTTTTCCAAAAAAACCTCAAGACTTCTTAGAAAATACTTTTTATGTCAGGTTTTTAATAAAGTTGAAAATGCGAATATTTGTCTCGTTCGCACCATTTTTAGGGTTCAGCACCTCAAAAGGTAAAAAGGGAACCTTTGTAAGATTACTCACTCACACTGTCACCACCGATTTTCTCAGGAACGGGTGGACCTAGCAAGTTGAAATTTATACCAGACATTGAAGTCTATAGTCCCTATTCATCATCATTCATCATTATCAGCCGGAAGACGTCCACTGCTGAACATAGGCCTCCCCCCTAGGACGCCACTTGGACCGGCTACTCGCTTCCAGCGATTCCCCGCGGTTTTTATGAGGTCGTCGGTCCACCTAGCGGGGGGCCGGCCTACACTACGCCTTCCGGTGCGTGGTCGCCACTCGAGAACCTTTCTTCCCCATCGGTTATCAGTTCTGCGAGCGATGTGGCCTGCCCATTGCCACTTCAACTTGCTAATTTTGAGAGCTATGTCGGTGACCTTAGTTCTCCTACGGATCTCCTCATTTCGGATCTTATCACGCAGGGAAACCCCAAGCATAGCCCTCTCCATTGCTCGTTGAGCGACTTCAAGCTTGTTAATGAGGCCCACAGTAAGGGACCACGTCTCAGTGCCATAAGTCATCACTGGCAACACACACTGGTTGAAAACCTTGGTTTTCAGGCTCTGAGGTATTGGGGACGAAAAGATGGATCGAAGCTTCCCGAACGCTGCCCATCCGAGCTGGATTCTTCGTGCGACCTCCTTGTCGAAGTTGGACCTACCTAATTGGACAGTCTGTCCCAGGTAGACGTACTCGTCTACAACTTCGAGTGTATCGTTTCCAACAATTACCGGTATAGGTGGAACATGGACATTGGACATGATTTTCGTCTTATCCATGTTCATCTTAAGACCAACCTGTTGGGAAACTCTACTGAGGTCGTTGAGCATGGTGCCGATATCCTCGAGCGACTCCGCCATTATAACTATATCATCGGCAAAACGAAGGTTAGTGATGTATTCGCCATTAATGTTGATGCCACATCCTTTCCAGTCCAAAAGTTTGAAAACATCCTCCAATGCGTTAGTGAACAGTTTCGGAGAGATGACGTCTCCCTGTCTCACACCTCTCTGCAATGGAATTTGTTCCGTACTCTGGTCCTGTAATCGGACTGACATAGTGGCCTTGCTGTATAAACACTTCAACGCTTCGATATACCTATAGTCAATTTGGCATCGCTGCAAGGACTGCAGTATGGCCCACTTCTCGATAGAATCAAAGGCTTTCTCGTAATCCACAAACGATAGACACAGTGGCTGATTATACTCTTCGGTCTTCTGTATAATCTGCCGTAGTGTATGAATATGGTCTACGGTGCTAAAGCCTCTTCGGAAACCGGCTTGTTCAGGAGGCTGGAACTCATCAAACCTGCGTGCAAGACGGTTCGTGATGACTCTCGAAAACAGCTTGTACACGTGGCTCAAGAGCGATATGGGCCTATAATTCTTCAATAAGGTTTTATCACCTTTTTTGAAGAACAGCACCACCACGCTCTTGTGCCACGTTTCCGGTGTTTTGCCTTCGAAGATGACAGAATTGAATAACTTCTGGAGGACTAAAAGTATCGGTCTACCACCCGCTCTCAGAAGTTCAGTCGTAATTCCGTCCTCTCCTGGCGCCTTGTTGTTCTTAAGCTGTTTGAGATCCATTCTAATCTCGTACAGGCTGATGTCCGGGATGTCTTCGGTATAGTGTCGGACTAACTTTGCTCTGGTGTCCTGAGCTGCTTCAGTAACGGGTTCGCGCGTCGAGGTATATAACTGTCGATAGAAGCTCTCAATCTCTCTCAGAATCTCAGGCTTGGATGAAACGATACTGCCATTTTCGGTCTTCAGTTTTGTCATTTGGCTTTGCCCAATAGACGAATCTTTTGCAAACACTTTAGAGCCCTGGTTCCGCTCAATTGCTGCCGTAATACGCGCAGTATTATAAGCACGCAAGTCGTGTCGCATGGACTTCCAAATTCGTCTATTGAGTTTACCGTAATCCGACATATCAACTGCGGACTGCAGTCTCATTTCGCTCCGTTCTGCCATTAGTTTCAGAGTTTCTTTTGAGAGTTTTTGAGCTTTCCTGCGGCGTTTGGTCTCACAAAATTCGGACCCAACCGCTTGGACAGTTTCCACCAACCCGTTGTTCAACTCATCCACTGTGTCGCATTCAGCTAAGCACTGAAAACGGTTTTGAAGTTCAAGTTGAAACTTTTCGGGGTTTTGGATTTGGGCACGATTAGGTCGGAGCGTAGACTTCACCAGACGTGACCTCTCAAGCTTGACATTGATATTCAATGCGCCTCTTACGATGCGGTGATCGCTGCCGGTTTTTACCTTGCTGATCACAGAGACGTCATTGAATATGCGCTTATTGGTCGTCATGATGAAGTCTATCTCGTTCGTAGTGGAACCGTCGGGACTCATCCACGTCCACTTCCTGGATGGCCGCTTCATGTAGAAGGAGTTCATCATAAAGAGTCCCTCCTTCTCCATGAAGTCAGCCAGCCTCTGTCCCCTCGAGTTCCGCTGCCCGTATCCAAATGGCCCTACTCTCAACTCATCACGTTTCCTTGTGCCTAGCTTTGCGTTGAAGTCTCCCATTACAACAGTGAAGTAGGTTTTAGAAGTATGCATGGCCCTGGATATATCTTCGTACATACTTTCTACTTCATTGTCCGAGTGTGCCGAGGTCGGTGCGTATACCTGTATAACCTTCAGCGAATACCGTTTGGTTATTCTGAGTATAAGGAACGCTACCCTAGCCGACACACTATTGACTTTCACTACGTTGTTAACGAGAGACTTGCGGACGAGGAACCCGACACCACCCTGGGATTGTTGGTCTCCCTCCCGGTGGAAGAACAAGTTGCCGGAATTTAGAATTATCGTGTCCTGTCCCTGTCTTCGGACTTCCGATAATCCCATGACATCCCAGCGTAACTTGAGCGTTTCTTCCTCCAATTCGACCATCTTTTCGTCGGTCCTGAGCGTGCGTGTATTGTATGTTGCCAGGGCCAGGGGTCGTTTTTGAGATTGGTAGCCGGATCTCTGCCGGAGATTCTTCGCACCCCCTGCTCCACCGTTACAATGGCCGCTACCGTAGCCACGGATAGCAGAGCTGCCGGGAACTGGGGGCCGTGGTTTAATGTTAATTGTCATGGGGGGGGATTTGCCTAAATGCACCACGCTTGGCAGGCGTCTTGGTGATCGCAGTGGATGTTGACGCAGACTGCGGGAAATGCTGCTGCCCATTTCCCGGATATTCCCTTAGCCGCCTCTTACGGCACCCACGGGAAAAGTTAGGGGGGGTACAATTCGTAGCCGGTACCACCACGGCATAGTCCCTATTAGGTGTATAAAAATCAAGGTCCGTCTTTTTCGCGAAATCGTGTATGTACCAAAGTTAACCTTAATTTTCAACTTTTTTTTATTTTTCGGTATAAGTCTGGGTCAACCGGAAGTACCCGGTTTTGGATCGAAAACCCATAATATGGTAGTTCCCGTTGACCTAGAATCACTAAATTTGGCAAAAAGCTAGGTTTTATAGAACAAATAAAGGAAAAAATATATATGGCCCCCCTCTAATCTCCAAAGTCTGTGAAGAGAAAAATCTGGAATAATTTGTTACCTACAAATTCGTACGGAACCCGAGATAGGCGAGTCCGATGGAATGTTCTGTATGTTATTCTAGATTAAAAACTACCTGTGTGCCAAATGTTATCCAAATCAGTCTAGTCGTTTTTGCGTGTAAGAGAAATAAACATCCATACATACGTACTTCCATTCTCACAAACTGTCGGATATATGTGTAATAATTAGAAAAAAAGGATACTATTAAAATATTAAACAAAAACAAATAAACAATGAATTGTGATATATTTACCGAACCTTCTTTATTTATTGTAATTTATTTAGTTATTAATAACCATTATTTTATCCATATATTACTTTAGTACTGTATGTTACAAAATAACGTTTAACTTTCCAATATTATAACAATTTGTTACAAAAATGAGGGAGTTAATTATTCAATATCTGGTAACTTTACACGCACACAGATGCACGTGTACGTACAGTGCAGTGGCTCGTTGTCACGCACACATAACTATAGAGGTGGCAACACTCGCGAGTTCGGCGCGCTCCATCTGCCTTTTGTTTTATAATCTGAGGTTTAAAGGTTGTTCTTGCCTGGATTCCTGGTCATTCCGGAGTTCCAGGTAATGACACTGCGGATTCATGTGCCAATGCTGCTTTAAATATTGGTTCTCTGGAACATTTCAAGCTATTTTCTCACGATCTCTCCCCTCTCCCTAAATCTCATCTACATGATTCTTGGTCTAAATACTGGTAATCATCAAAAGTTCTAAAAGGAAAGTATTATGGCGACATTCAATCGTTTCTTCCAAAAATTCCTTGGTTTTTCAAATTTCGCAAATTTAGCAAAGTCACTACATCGACGGTCTGCCGCCTCCGGCTGGGTCATGCTTGTACCCCCGTTCACTTGGCCAAACTGAGGATTCGGGATAGTTCGTTATGCGAATGTGGCTTAGATGAAGGAGAGTATGATCATATTTTCTTTAGCTGTCCAAAATTAAAATATTCATTGTATATTATTCAACAAAAAATATCCCGTCCTATTTCATTCAAATCTCTTCTATCCCTTACATTAGTAGAAATAAAATAAAATTATAATATATTCCTTAATTTTTATTTTATAAATGTATGAATTTTTATTATAAATGATATGATATTTTTGTTTTGAATTTTGTTCTTATTTATGTTGTGTTTGTGTGTTTTAGAGTAATCACTGGAGTGGAACAGTTTGTTTGATTCTCTCTTCTAATCACCGACAATATTCTAAAACTTTACTTTAATTTCTCCTACAGTTTATAAAACTATCGTGTAACAGATACTAGCAAAGTTGCGACACTCAAACAAGTCGCAGGGGCCATACACAAAGAATCTAATCTAATCTAACGTTCCGTTGTTTGCTTTAGTGATTACCATCTATCTTTAGATATAGTCTGATTAATCTATGTCTATGACTATAGTATAATAGTACCACATGCTTTTCACTTAGAACAAATGACAGAACTGTAGGTTTACCGGGAATTGTAATAGTGATTTCACTTTCGGTTAGATGACACTAAATACAAGTTCATACATTTTAATATTTTTTACAATGAAAATATGTTACCAATTATGTTACATTTATTTAATTATTATATCTATTATTTATTTAACGTATTTAGGAAAAATAATATTGTTAGATGCAATGCACTAATTATTGTGTGGTACCAAGAAAACTTATGCGAGAAACGGAACGTAACCACATGTCAAACATTATTAGTGATGTGTCTATGAAGCGTCGTAAGAAAGAATCGATTGTTGGTTGTGGTTATGAAGTCTGGTGGACTCTCCCTTTGACTCACCGATCATACGCTTGGATAAACAACCTCCAAAAGTTTATGAAACTACCATGGAACAGACACTGGCAGAATTGCAATAAGCAGACACGCCATTAACAAAGAAGTCAAGTCAAGTCGATTAACGTTGGTCAAAAAAATTGAAGATGTCGGATTTAGTCCACTGAGCAAGGCTCAGTTCATATAAAGTTGCATGTGAACTGTTGTAAGTTATGTCTGCAAGTCTGCAACGTCTATGCAACAAAGAAAACAAGTCCCAGCGAGCTTGAAAGTACCTGACATTTAAGGATTTACTAAAACATTATTTTTGGAAGTTGTTATAAGTTATTGTAACTTTTAAGTATACCATTCATTACCCTAAAATATAACGTTTAAGATATGGTGTTTATGCAACGTTGTAGAAATATCCGAGCAAGCTTACAATTGCTCGCGCATTAAGATTTGTTTAAAAGTAGCTAAAAACGTTGAAACATAACGTAGATTTTTCAATTGCACAAACATGTGCAGAAGTGACAGGCTCAAGTAACGCATTTAATCTAAATTCAAGTTGCAGCAATGAGTCTGTAAGGTTCATGTTTAGTGGGATGTTTAACAGTACTAAATACCTTTCTGTGACTGGGTATCACCAAAAAGGCTAAACCAAAGACACAGGGTTCACCCAAGAGCCCTAAATGTTGTACCTATCCCTGACGAGTCTGTTACGATTTTTAAAGGCTTGCCTGTCTCGCTGCGTGGCAAACGGTGAATTTATTACTACTCATTATGGTTTTCCTACGAAATATGTTAAAAAAATAATACATGCGATATAAGATTTTAATCTGAGTTCGCGATAATGTATTGGTTGTTTGAATTGAAATCATACCGGACATATCACTTCTTTCTAGTTAGTACAAAGTTACCTTGCTGTTAATTAATCCTTATCTAGACTTATAATAAAGAGGAAAGATTTGATTGTTTTTAACGGATAAGCGCGATAACTACATCCGGGTCAAAAATATATTTTACCAGTAGAGAGCTATATTATTATATGATTTATGCCTGACTAACATACACTATATTTGATTAATCATCCATCACCGCGCGGGTGAACCCGCCGCGCACAGCTAGTCATTATATAAGGCGGATACAAAACCAGGAGGGATTTTCAAATACTGATAGTTTTTTTTATTACTGACCTTATAAATATTAGACTACAACCTACTTATTCCTCACGGTTTTTGACACTAGCGTGTATAGACACTCGCAGAATTGTGACAATCAGTTTAGTCACAACACAGAAACCATAGACAAATACCATCTATTTATGAAGTCAAGTCAATTATTTTAAATATATTATATTATAATCGATTGAAAATCTTAATAGCTGTTCAGTTAGCATTATCGATTTATTATAATCTATAATGCCCATTATTAAATTCAATTTCTTTTCTTTCAGTTTCAATTTTGTTTCCGTGAAAGTATTTCAATAAATATCTTTGATATATTACACTTCTTTTTATTTGTTTACGGACTCCGACTACTCTACTTACAATTGATCGCCCCTGCTACGCTCACTGGACTCTGATTTGTTTAACAACGCCTTAAACATACTTGGAAAAATGTCTGGTTTCGCAAGAAGTTGCTGTGTACCAAAATGTGGAAAAACCAGTATGTACAGTAACTTAAACTTAATAAACTAGTAGTTCCTGTAGTTCTGCGAACAGTAGACCTCACGGGCACAGTCTATCTTATATTGAATAGTAGAACATGCATACCAAATTTCGTCAAGATTGGTTGAAAAATGCAAAATTATATCTAATGCCCATGTTGTACCTTTTTTTTGTTTATTTTTTTCGTGGGGAAAATGCATTTACGCATACCCGCTCGTCGGGGATAACGAACGGGTTATGTCGGACTCACACTACCGACTAAAAACCCCACGATGTCCTTCAGCAACGACTTCAAACAGGGTTACGGGGCCGTTTGCGCATTCTCCGCAGCCCTGTCTTGCCGACGTCTGCTCCTCGATGTTTCAGGGCAGACCCACCTCAGAGGACGGACAGATTGCCCCCCCTCGTACTGCTCCAGCCACGTGCTGGGACATACAGCGCGTCGCCACCTCAGAAGGACCTCATGGATGAGGGGTGCCGAACATCCCCACGTCCGACAACCCAGGCCCTGCTAGCGGAGACGGAGTGCGCGCTCGAATAGCTCGCCTCCGTGTCCGCGCCCTCAGGAACGGGAGAGAGAGGGGATTTATCTCTCTCTCGTGCTCTTCGGTCTCTCTCTGCGACATCACGTCCTCACAGAAAGAGACCATCGCTTCCCAAGACCTCTCGTCATCGACCATCCTGGCTATGATGGTCGGTAAAGAGAGGTCCGCCCCTACTACCGTGACAAGGGTCTGCCGCGGTTCCTCTGCCCCTGGGCACGCCTCCAATACGTTCTGCGCGGTTTCCTCTACGCAGCCGCACTGGTGGCACGCAGGGGTCGCTTCTCTCCGGGCCACGTTACACAGGTATCTCCCAAAGCATCCATGCCCCGAGAGGACCTGAGTCATTCGGAAGGTAAGCGACCCGTGCCCCCGCTGAACCCACTCCTCCAGTATTGGCCAGACCGCCTCGAGAAACCGGGTGGCTCCGGCTCCTCTCCGCGGGCCCACGGCCAGCCGTCTACTCCAGGACACCAACGCTACCTTCCTGGCGTCCGTTCGCCATTGTCTCTTCTCTTGGGGGGCAGGATTGAGATCCCATGTTGTACCTACCCCAATATCAGTTGGCAACTCAGTTCTCGAAGTTGTTGACGATTACATCTACCTGGGACAGACAAACTAGGCAGGTCCAACTTCGAGAAAGAGGTCAATCAGGCTGGGCAGCGTTCCGGAAACTTCGCGAAGTCTTCTCGTCAAAAATATCTCAGTGCCTCAAGACAAGAGTCTTCGACCAATGTGTGTTACCAGTGATGACTTATGGCACTGAAACGTGGTCTCTTACTATGTGCCTCATAGACAAGCTCAAAGTCGCACAACGAGCTATGGAGAGGCATGTGCTCGGGGTTTCTCTACGTGATCGAATCAGAAATGAGGAGATCCGTAGAAGAACGAAAGTCACCGACATAGCTCAGAAGATTAGCCAGTTGAAGTGGCAGTGGGCAGGGCACATAGCACGCAGAACAGATGGCCGATGGGCCCGAAAGGTTCTGGAGTGGAGACCACGGACCGGCAAGCGAAGCGTAGGTCGTCCACCGACACGGTGGACAGACAACCTGATGAAGGTCGCAGGACGATGTTGGATGCAGGCCGCTTCCAACTGGTCTTTTTGGAAAATCATGGGGGAGGCATATGTTCAGCAGTGGACGTCCTACGGCTGAGATGATGATGATGAAAAAAGGTGCTGAGTCATTAATGCTATGTGATTACATTAAAATATACCATCAGGTTCCGTAAATGTAGGTACCCACCAATGTGAGTTAGATTAGATACCTAACATAACTTATGTCTTTGGTAGTTGTCAATACAAAGACACAATATCTTGAATTGTTTTTGCGATCAATGCAAAAGTAATAATGTAATAATGGCCTAATCAGTAATACTCCAATTCTAGGTTAAGCCTATTTACCATCTTTTATCACCTCATCAGTTACCATCAGGTAGGGTTGTAGGCTCATCTTCAATCAATCTGAAACGTATCTCATTACTAGTATTTCCACTTTTAGATAATCAATCCCATGAAATAGTAGAGTCCTGTGTGTGTATTGCCAGCCCACTCACATAAACATGAGAAATGCATGCTTGAATTCTGGCTAGGTGTCAAGGTACAACATTAATTAACAAGTCAAAGTAAAACATTATAAATCAATTTGTTTATTTCAGGGACACAATATGTCGACAACAAAACAATGTTTGTGCTGATGTTTAACAAGATTAAGAAGAAAAGGAATCTTATGCAACAAGACTGAAAAAAGCTCTAAACCTTTCAAAAAATGTAACTTCAAAATACACTAAGAAAATTTACAAGCCTTGCAGCCCTTTTCATAATGATGCTATTTAGAGAAGTAACAAAAAACAAAATTGGTAGGAGATTCACACATAAAGAAAAAAATATGGCTCTCAGGCTTTACAAGCAGGGACCATAGATGTAGACCATGTTATAGAATGAAGGAAAATAATTCTAAATGAGCGTCATGGTTTTCATTCAAAACTATTTAAGCCAGGTTTAAGAACTGCACGGAACTTGCATGGATTTTACAAAGTTGGTGTAAGAAAAACTTTGATATTCAGAGGGAATATCAAACTTTTGAGTAAAAATAATAATCCTTTCATTATGGATGGGGATATGTTTAGGTTCAATATAATTGACTTGTCTATATGTTATTTTTTATGAAAAATATATATTTACGTTAAACTGATCTTGTAGTTTTAATAAGCCTGTCAATCCCTAATTAATCATAGGCTGGTAAAAACTTGGTATTTATATATTTCTTTATTTTGAACAGTATAGCTGTTCAAAATAAAGGAATATTTCATTATATTAATCATTTTATGATTTTGATATCAGGTCACGTGATGTGACGTCACGTAAATTAGTTGATTCACTTTGCGTTAGATGACGCTTTGAGCGTTTCTTAAGCTGATGTATCACATATAAATATAATCACAGACTAACAGATGAATATAATCTACTCTATGAATAGTAGTAGTTGCTAGTTGTGTTATGTTCTGTGCTGAAATATTTCATGAAAAAAGATCTTTCTTCTACTGAAAACATTTGATAAAATTTATCAAAATGTCTTTTACCATACTATGCTCAGTTGTGTTAGCGTTTTATGTAGTAATTTGGTTTTTTGACGCTTTTTTTAAGGTCGGTAAATAAACCAATTTGTGTTTAGTCGGCTAAAATTTAAATGTACTTCCCAAAGTTTATGGTGAATGGTTTTATTTCAGAGTTGCATGCACTATCCGTACTTTGCATTTATGGAAGGAACGGGATTGAAGATAGGAATATTCAATTTTTCATGGACCACAACCGCGTTCAACCGATTCATATACAGATGGAGCAAAAACATGACTCCACTTTTGAGGAAATGGTATACATGTGGATATTTGATAACAATTTGGCTGTTTTTGCCATTCTCTTTATGGATATTGCTAACAATTATATTTGAGCATTTTTACGAAAGCATTCAAATAAACAGTGTGCCTGAAGTCAAGGCAATGTTACCTGGAATCAATATCCCAACATCTGACTTCTGGGTGTATTTTCTATCAATAGCTATAAGCACTGTTCTGCATGAGCTTGGACATGCATTGGCTGCTGCGCAGGAGGATGTCCAGTTAATATCTGTAGGGATATATGTTTTTACTATAATCCCTGTAGCATTTGTCACATTGAATACAGAACATTTGAACAGTCTGTCTGTGACTAAAAGACTGAAAATTTACTGTGCTGGAGTCTGGCATAACTTAGCTACAGCTTTCATAGCTTTGATACTCTTCTTCTCAGCACCAATATTATTCAACATAGGTTATGAAACTGGAGTGGGACTAAGAGTTACAAAATTCTCAGATGACTCTCCATTAAAAGATGTCAGAGGCTTAGACATGGGAGATGTTATTACTTCAATAAATGGCTGTGACATAAAAAATGCTTATGACTGGGCCTATTGCATTCAAATGTCACATGAGCGCTATGGGATTTGCACCAGTGCTGAATATGTTGCACAAAATGATGAAATCATGATGGAATCTGTGAAAGAGAATGATGTTGTGGAATGCTGTAGAAAGGATGACATCTACAGCTTCTGCTTCGAGTATATGGAGCCAAAATCAATGGCAGATTCAGTGTTACCAGGACAATTTTCCTGCCTAAAACCCAGGGATATGGTTAAGGAGAAATTCTCGAAGTGCACTGAAGCATCGGGCTACAGCTGTCCAAGAAACATGCATTGTTTAAAACCTTCCTTGAATAACCACACCTACCTTATTATCATTGAGAGAAAGGACAACAATGCTGTATTATATTTAGGGCTACCATATGACTTGCACAAAACTGTCTTTGTTGATCAGTACTTCCCGAGAATAAGGCTGTTCTCCTTGTTTTCTCCATCACAGTTTGAAAAGCTTTTGCGATATATCTTTATATTTTCTTTGGGCATTGGTTTCCTAAACATCGTGCCCTGCTATGGTATGGATGGTCATCATATAGCTAGAAACTTGATTCAATTATTAGCAAAGTATTTAAACAAAAATGGAGACTTCATTACATTTTTTACTGTTTTTACAATAGTAATAGGTACTGGTGTGACAGGGCCTATCCTAATATATTTGTTTTACAAAGCTGTTTACATAGATAATAGTTAAGTTTTTATTTGTTATTATTAAGCTTGTAGTCTATGAGTGAGATAATTTAATTATGTTGTCCGCCTTTTGTGATTTCAGTTGATAAGTTATTTTTTAATTAAGGAATTAATTATATAACAAAATGTGTATTTAAAGTTAAAGCAAACCTATTTTTATAATTTTTTGACCACTGTTTCTCTGAAATAAATTGTGCCATTGGTAATGCATCTAAGAAACAATTGAATTAATGGAAATGCATGCAAATTAGTTTATGCCTTAACTCCCATACTTGAAGAAGTTGGTGCATATACTGTAACAGAACAAATGAACTTGCTCTCATGTAACATGAAAGCAAGTTCTTTCGAATGGCAACTTTTGCCATTCTATAATATAATTTGCTTTTAACATCTATGTGGGAAGATATTTAGCTTGTTATGTCTATGCTAGGATTGAGCCCTGTGGCACTGATTTTAATACTGTTACAAATCAAAATATTTAATATATCCATGATAATAAACACTGATCAAAGATGAGTGCGCTTTGTAGAATATTACTATCTGATATTAACTCTCCCCAATATTTCTTATAATATAAAACACGAGTTGTTCATTTGCATATCATTTTGTATAATTGATAATTATTCTCTAGATAATAGGAAATATAAAAAACTAGATAAGTTTTATAATATATTAATCACTAAAACCTTTTTGTAAATAAATCACAACAACTTATCAAAATGTGTACTATTGAAATACTGCAATACTTCTAATAATCTAAATATGATATTCATTATAAAACTCTTATAAAGTTTACAATTCCTTATTTTATTTACATTAACAGTGCTTATCGTTGGTGGTTGGCATTTTGTTAATCTTACCCTTGATGTATTTAGGTAAAAAGCAACAGCAAACCCCTTTATGACCAATATTAATCACTAGGTACCCTTGTAAGTGGCCTTGCTCCAACTAGTTGGAGTACCAACTGCACAACCTGATAAGCCCTAGACTTAGATACATATATAAGAGAATTTAAAAATTTTCAGCATCTTCACTGATAGAAAGCCAATTAAAGAGAAATGCAGGACTATTATGTATCTCAGTTGCTAACAAATGTTGATAGAAATCGAAAAAAATGGCCGCTCTATGTCACTTTTGTCATCAACTTACTAACATTTTTGCTTACTGGAGTTGTCAAAACTGACACAGAGTGGGCATTTTACATGATTTCAATCACATTTGTTAGCAACTGAGATACATAATAGCCCTGCTGACCACAGAGAGAAGAAAAGTAAAGAGAACAGCTCATTATACATAATTATAGGCTATTGACTGTAAGACAAACTATGTCAGTCGTTGTTAGATAATCAAGTAAAGATTGATTGACGAGGCAAAGAAATGCAAGTCATTCTCTTATTATTACACTAGCTGACCCGCCAGTGGCTTCGCAGGATACTGTTAATTACAGTTTTTTAACTATCCCATGGGAACTCTTTAATTTACCGGGATCAAAAGTATATGTTAAGTTGACCTGGGATATATGGTACTACCATACGAAATTTCATTTAAATTGTTCCAGTCGTTTTGGAGATTAGCCTGTACAAATACAAACAGAGATATAAAAAATTGTATAGAAATTGGACCTCTACAGTTTTATTATATGTAGTGATGTGTGTCTGTCTACTAAATCTATTATGTACCTTCTGGTGTTAGTCTTCAAAATTGTGACTTGATGTTAATTATTAATCAGAGACATGGTTATATTTTATGAAAACTAACATTGTTGATAATCACAAACAAAGCTTCACAATTTAAATTGATTCCTATTATATAACAGAACAAGATTACATCCTACTAATAATTGGCTTTTAACATTGGATGATGTTAAATGACAAAAGGAATACAACACAACGCATAAACAAAGGGGTGAAAACAAGGGATAAGAGATGCAATGATGATTGTACCTACATCCTTAGATGCCAAACGAGTTGTTTATCCCTTTCAGTATATTTCAATACATAACATGTAAAATGGGATGCTATAGTAGCTTATTTCTGTGAATAAACTAGTACCCGATACTCAGTTTCAATATGTTAGCTTTTACTTAAAGCTACTGAATGCTGGAGATCTTTCAGTGATTTCTGTCCATAATACAGCATCGATTTGATGGTTGTTTCATCAGTATGGTGTTTGTTATTCCTAAAGTCGGTTCTGGCCCAATCTTTAAGTTCTTTACGTGTGGACTCATCTGGGACTAGTCTGAGAGTTCTGAATATATCTCTGTAAAGCTTCAACACCTCTTGTCGCAGCATGAACTAAAATGAAACAAGTATAGAATTCATTATTAATTATTATTGAAAAATATATTGGATTATGAATTGGAGTATACCCACCCTTGGGGGCGCTGAGGAGATAATCAGAGTCCCAGCAATAGTAACATAACTTTAAATAGGGTTATGTTACCAATTCTGGTAAATAAATAGGTAAATGCTTAATGACCGAAGACAACTGAGGCCGTTTTAAAGAGTTTTGCACAGAAGCCATCCGCCAGCAGACACTTCACTTCCAACAAAATTTGACTAGCGAGTAAGTACCAATGAGTTTGTATTAATATTACTCAGGAACAGAACTCGTAATGAGTAAGGAGTAAAAGAATATTACCTGTTTTAAACTCAAAGCTGATTTCGGTAGTTTAGACATCTTCGTTCAGTTTCTCAAAAGTATAATTACATTAGGGATATATAAAGCTTTAATCTATTCTATACAGATATTAACCCATAATCGTTTTTGTTTATAACACTATTTTCAATAGCAATCAACCTCTCCTCTCAATCAAAACAAAATAAAAGTCCTCTGTGGTATTTTTCCGTTTAACCGTACAATTTTCTTGATAGTAGGTACATTATAGTATTTATTAATATATTCTTTTTCTTCTTCTTATTGGATGGCTTCTGTGACTAAATTGTCACAATTCTGCATGTTGGGTTATTCTTTATGTATGTAGGAGGTAAGTACATACCATTATGGTATACGTACGCCTATATCTAGGTATATAGGCATGCGTATATTACCGAAACTATTTATTTTCAGCAAATAATTACTAGATTGTGAAAGCTAACTTTAAAAATGTCTTAATGCCAAACAGGCGAGTTTTAATCTTTTTAAAACTAGTTTGACTATTATCGAATCATCCGTCGGCTGTAGGTACTTTGCTTAACAATACATTTTGAATTAAATTGCACCAGTTTACTACTAGTTTTTAATACAATATCTTTTTTTTTTAATTTGACAATAATATTAAACAACTGTACCGTAATTCGAATCCTAATTATACATGGGAGAGTAGCGTACTCGACTTCCGTTCCGAAGAAGTCATGCTGTGATTGGTCCGCCCGATCTCCTCTCCCAATCGGCGTCGACTCCGCCCCTTCCGCTCCCCTCAAATGTCAACCATCACCCCAGGTAGTGCGCCTAGCGCAACTTGGCTTCATTGGCGTTTGGATTTTGATACGAAGCGGTCGTAAGTACGAAATATTTACTTTACTGACTGCGTCATGCTGGTAAAAGTTCAGGTAAAGTCCTGAACCAACTAGTAAGTTCATGTGCAATTATATATACTTAATAAAAATATTTTAACGGTTTTACCGTTCGTTTCAATACTAATTATTTTTTGTTTATAGCCAATGCTACTGCTGGTTCTAGATATAAATGAAATAATTAGACTGGTTCACACTGTTTCAGTTGAATTTTAGATTCTTTAAATTGATAGTTATACTGGTCCAGCCCCAACGATGGAAGAAGCGGAATAAAAACAGGAAAAAGAAGATGATAAACTAACAATGATGTCGGATTCAAGTGTTGGTTCGTAGTTTAGCTCCAGCTACTCACCAAACCGTAAGTAGCACTTCCTATTTTTCATCAACTGTAATATAACCGTGGTAAATTATAATCCAAGCTACAGTCATCCTGACTTGTACTACGATTTGAGTAGACCCAACCCTACTGAGCACCTCAAATTAAAACCACTAAACTTTCAAATGGTTAAAGCATGTAATAATCTTAGTTTACGCTTCAGAAATATAAAGGTTATGTAGAACAGCTCATAGAACAACAACCTTTTGAACAATATTGTAATAATGTGTCCAATACTATAAAACTCAAACACTTCTACCTCCAATGTTATGAGCTCATTAGCTATGGTGTGATCCCCATAATGAAATCAAACGCTACGCTTACTTTACGCTTTGCCTAACCGGTCGAAGTTGTGCAGTCGTTAGGGAACGAGTTCCACAAAACAAGACTTAAAACAGTTTAAATGGTTTCATAAATGACATACAATCGACTGATTAATGTACCGAATTGGCTAAAATCTGTTAGAGCACATTCTAATACAAAAATGTACAAAGAAAACTTCTACATAATAATCATGCACTTTCACACCAGGTAAAGTAGCAAAACTGAATAAATTCTATGTTATTGGGTTATCTTCGAAAAGTCTCTGGACTATATGTAATTGTTAAACAACCTACATACGAAATATTGGCCTAGACCTCTGGTGAAACAAAACGCAAAGAAACACATCTAAAAACTATGCATCACTGGATAAGTTTCTGACCCGTGATAAGTTTCTGACCAACACGGGCTAACTGCCACCACCCTAGCATATTGCTACGTCAAAGTTTTTTTTTTTTTTTTTTTTTTTTAAATAAATAAATAAACTTTATTTAGATAATCAAGCCTTACAACTAAGAGACACATAAAAAAAACTATTTTTAAACAATACGGCAGCAGCTGGATACAGTTAAGTGTTGGAATTGTTGTTCCCGAAACTAAACATAATAGTTTGTATTTTCGAGAACAGCATGATTCCTCCATGCATTGAAACATAAACATTGTACGGGTTATTTAAGTAGATAATTAAAAGTTGTTTACATATTTCATAGTACTTGAATAACAAATATGATCAATATAAAGTGATGCAATAAATAATAATAAAATATATAAATATAGGTAGTACCAATTCGTATACTGTTTGAGTTTAACATTAACTAGTGATTGTTCGAGTAGGACAGTTAGTAACATTGATATCAGATTTTAATAATCATGCAGATGGTGTGTATCAAGCGATAAAGCATGGTCGTGTATAGTATGAAAAGTGTGTGAAAATATGAAGTATGAGAGAATGTTCGTGACGTCATATTTTAAAATGTATTTTTAGTTAACAAATTTTCTGTTTCATCGTAAGTCAATTGGAGAAGCCAATTGCGAACCCTGTTTTTACATTTATACTTCGAAAGTGCGTATATGTCAATGTTTAAATTGGCAATATTATAAAGACGGGAGCTAAGTATGAGATATTGCCGACCTAAAAATGCCGTATTATGAGCTTCAATGGGACAAATTCTATCCTTCCATCGCCTTCTTTTCATTATGCTAGTATCATATGCTGTAGATGAGTGCTTGCGTTGGATTGTACGATATACATATAATTGTCTTACAGTAAGAACCCTACAATCAGCATAAAGTTGGTCGGTGGGATATCTAAAAGGCTTTCGGAGCATAACCTTTAGGACAGCCCGTTGGGCCCTTTCTAATTGAATAAGAGATGTTTTGTGTGTACCACCCCAGATGGTATTACAGTAAGAGAGTATGGACTCGCATAGCGAACAGTAAACCATTTTTAATATGTCAACATGGGCTGCGGCTCGAATTAATTTAAATATATAAATCAGTCGTCTTACTCGAGATATCAATTTCTCTATTTGATCTTGCCAGTTGAGGTTTTCATCTATTTGTACACCAAGATACTTTACGCAGGAGGTTTTATACAGTGATGGACAGGAGCAGTTTGAAAAGAAGGTGGAACTTGAACGAAAGATATTACACACGTGAGCTTTCATTATATATTCATTTTGAGGTTGTGAGACATTATTAGTAGAGAATGTGATAAATGTAGTTTTACTAATATTTAGTGTTAGCATGTTTTGATTGAGCCAATTCATAGCACAGGCGAGTGCATATTCTCCCCGTACTTTGCACTCTTGCCAATTTTTTGCACTAACAATTAATGCTGTATCATCGGCATAAGTAATAATGCGGCAGTGAGGTATTTGGAGTCGACATAAGTTATCTAAATACATAATAAAAAGGGTTGGGCCAAGAATAGACCCTTGGGGAACTCCAATGGATATACATTCTTCGTTACTGATAATATTTCCAATCTTCACACGCTGAGTACGGTCACTGAGATAGTCCTTAAAAATATTAAGTGCATTTCCTCGAATTCCCATTGCCTCCATCTTAATCAGAAGTAGGGGGATGGAGACAGTGTCAAACGCTTTAGTAAGGTCAAGAAATATGCCCATACATCTCTCTCCACCGTCTAGTTTATGTGCTATTATATTTGTTAAATTAGCAATGGCATCTTCTGTTGATCGGTTTTTCCTAAAACCAAATTGGTTTTCTGACAGCATATTTTGTGATTCCAAAAAGTTAATTAATCGATTATTCAATATTCGCTCTAAAATTTTGGATAGGGAAGGAAGTATGGAAATTGGCCTGTAATTGTTAACACTGTCTCTATCCCCGTTTTTGTAAATTGGGTGGATGACGGCTTTTTTTAAACATTTTGGGAATGTGCCTAAAGTGATAGCGAGGTTACAAATGTGCGCAATTGGAGGGACTAGAATGTTCCGACATATTTTTAATATACGGGATGGTATTCCATCCCAGCCAATTGCGCAGTCCATTCTGAGGCTAAGGATAATGTTTTCAATTTCTGCCTCGTCTGTCTCAAACAGCACAAAAGAATTACAAGGTTTTTGTGGTGGTGTGAGGTGATTCCCGTTATGATGCGTTATGTGTATGGAGTTGGTTTGGATGTGGTTTGCCAAATTACGACCAATGTTTGCGAAAAATACATTCACTTTATCGACAGATTTTTTAAGGGTAGGTCCTAAATGAAGAAGCTCTACAGGAGCTGAAGTGTTACGATGTGTATTTGTAATAGATTTTATCATATTCCAAGTAGCCTTTGGATTATTCTTAGCTTTGATAAATTCATGACTCTCATATTCTCTTTTAAGTTTCCGAAGCAACCGGTTACAAAAATTTCTGTACCTTTTATAAGTAGTACTTAGAATTTCGTTGCTAGGAGATCTTCTAGATTTAATATGTAAGCGATCTCTGTTCCGTATACAGCGTAATAAACCTGGAGTTATCCAAGGCTTAATCGTACATTGTGTCCTTGGTAGTTTGGTCTCTCTAGTATTATGATTGATAATGTGCATCAGTTTGAAAATAAAAAGATCAGCGGCTTCGTCAGCTTTCGTTAGTTTTAAAATATCTGAGAAATCAGCCATATTTATTTGTGAAATAATAGCCGAATAATCAATGCGTTGATTGGAAGTTTTATGCAGTGAACAATTAATTTTATGATCAATAGCAAGAAGTCCAGGACGGTGATCCGTAATAAATGAGTCAATGATCATATTTACTGAGTCTCGGTTTGTTTTCAACATGAAGTGGTCTAGGCAATTTCGGTCTCTAGTGGGAAAAGTATGCGCCGGAAAAAAACCATGGAAAGCTAATAAATTAAGGTATTCGTAACGTTTAGGGTCAATACTATTTTGTGAGATGTTTATATTCATGTCACCTACTAGAATTACGTTTTTATAATTGCTCAAGCTAATTAAAACTTCATTAAGGCTATAAATGAAGTTTGAAATGTCATGTTCAGAGGGGGTACGATAAATAGCCACCATTGCCATGTCTACACCAACCCTACAAACAATACAATTCCCATCTAAGAACGATGGTTCTGTAACTGTGCACTGTAAACCGTGTTTGACAAATAGAACAATGCCATCATTTTGGAGAATATTATGTTTAGAGGTATGTGATGTATACCCTGATATATCTGGAATTTGAACACTATTCTTTAGCCAGCACTCAGTGAGAACGATGAATTCACATTCTAATTGTAATTTGAGAGTAAGTATCCTAAATTCATCGAAGTTTTTGTTAATACTCCTGATATTAAAGTGCAGTATTTTAGTCGGTTGTTTCATATTTTGTATAAGTGATTTACACTGTACTGGTTCACATTGATATGAAGATGAGATACTCAATGAATCTAAATCGGAGTTGATATCATGTAAATTATTTGTAGCCATCATTGATATATTGAAAAAGTTATATAATAAAGGTCGTTGACATGTCGTTTTAGCGTAAGAGCAAAGTAAGTGAAGTAAGTGACACATGTAAAAGTAGATTAGTCTAGAAGGTAACACAGCACACGCCAAGGTCTGCAGAGCCCAACTGTAGCTCGCAGTCGCTGCTGCGCACCCAAAGATGACTTTGTTTTGCTTGAAACCCAAGTCGACATATTCGATCCCTAACATGAGGGCGTTGCCGGTGTAACTTACAAATATTACAGCCCGACAAGAGGCATAATTCCTCCTCATTCCATCGAGATAGGACAGGAAATCATAATATGAAGCAACGAAATAAAACGAAAAGATTCTGACTCGAAACCCTTCCGTGCCAGGCAGTTACCAAAAAAGGTTGCAATCACTGGTTCTCCAGAAAAATTACTCGTTGAAAAAGTCTTGGGGCTCCGCTCTATATTCTAAACGTAATAAATGGCTTCCGTACACCATTCAAAAAATTCAAGAGGCTTAGCTTGCATCGAGATAGGTGATAATAATAAAATATGCGTACAAGCAGCCTTTCGTGAGGGTCATTTATAGCAAAGTTAAACTCATCGAAGAATACTTGGAGCTCCGCTTCACATTCTAAACATAATAAGAGACTACTGTGTACCATTCAAAAATAAAACGTCATTGCTTTTATCGAGCGACCGTAACAAAGTTAAACTCATCAAACAATGCTCGGAGCTCCGCTCTACATTCTAAGCATAATGAGTGGCTATAATGTGTACCATTCAAAAACAAAACATCATTGCTTTTGTCGAGCGACCGTAACAAAAGTCAAACGCATCGAAGAATCCTCAGAGCTCCGCTCTACATTCTAAGCATAATAAGCGAATACTGTGTACCGTTCAAAAATAAAACGTCATTGCTTTTGTCAAGCTACCGTAACAAAGTTAAACGCATCGAATAATGCTCGGAGCTCCGCTCTGCATTCTAAGCATAATAAGTGACTGAGTACCGTTCACAAAGAAACGGTCATTGTCGAGCTACCGTGTGAAATTAAACGCATCGAAGAATGCTCGAAGCTCCGCTCTACATTCTAAGCATAATAAGTAACTACTATTTACCATTCCACACGAAATTGTCATTGCTTTTGTCGAGCGAAATATCCAACTAAATTGAAATGAAAGTGGTTGAAGAAATGCACACTCGAGGTGTCATAAAAATGGGAAGCCAGTCTTTTCCAAGCTGTCAGCAATATTCTCAGACTTAAAGGCAACAGCACACCAAGACCGTTTTTGGGATCAGAAAAACTTGAACAAGTGCCTACTGTGCTCTCTTAAAATTCAGATTGATTAACCATAATTGCGTGCTATTTTCTCCAAGAGAAGACTGGATCGAGCATTGCGTGCTAGTTTCTCTAAGAGTAGACGGATGGCCAAGGTCGATCTTCCTCTGGACCACTTGTCGGTCGATTCAAACAATCGCCGTTTCCTTCAGTTCATTTACAATGACGAATATATACGAATGACTCAAAAATATTCTGCTTGCAATTTGTCTTCAGCTCAGTGCCCCAAAAACATGTGCGCTTCCGAGCATCACAATAATCCTGATACTGAGCAAGGCTAGGGATAATTGTAATAATAATTTGAATTCCTTCTGACGCATCAGATACTACTAATACTGCAAAACCTTACTATATTAACCGTGAATATATGCGAGTATGCGCATACTCGTATATCGTACGTCATACATCCTCGTATTCGTTGCAAAATTTACACAGAAATGATTAGTTATTCTTAAAAACCAGCTCACGGAAATGTTTTTTTTTTTAAATGTTGTGGAGAAGATTTATCTTGGAAGCTTTGTTCCGAGTGGTATTGCCAAACAGTTATCTACTACAACCTACGAATAATAATTATTATTCGTAGACTACAACACTAACAGACACAGTTCTTGTAAAGTGGGGCAAACAAGAAGCCTATCTTTTTGCCTTTCGCCAAGCTTACGAGTGCCCTCAATTTCTGCACAATCGACAGATTAGATTCCCAAGGTCACTGTTACGCCCCACCGGCTGACTTGGAACTTCAGAGTAGGGTTGGGTTTATCCCCCGGCATACCATAAGAAATACTGGCCGGTTTAAAACAAATCAACAGGTATTTGCCTGATCGCTGAATTACATTGAGAAACAGTCGTCGCATTAGCAACCCGATTTAGACCTCACGATTACTCAGTTACCGATGCTATTAGGTATGTTTTATTCTAAACGATTCAATGTTTTTCAACTTACCTTTAGTTACCATTGTTTTTTTATGAAGGCGCTGTTATATAGATCGTTGGATTACCCGTTCACGATTACAAATCTATCCAAAGTCCCAACAATGCCGACCGACTGGTTGGCTTCCTGTATGAGTGACTACCCATTGTCGCGTGCAATAGAAATGATACAAAAAGTTTGTTCTCGTAGATGTACGAATGTAATAAAATCTAACCGACTAGATTGCAAGAAAATGTTTAGGGTTATCTGCTCCTTGGAGAAAGTTTAGCTTGGAAAAAAATAGCACTCCTCGTGAGATAATTACCCAGAAAACCAACAAAAACCCAAGTGGTCTAATCTTGCAAGATTCTTAACCAATCTTGTATATTTTTAATTCACAAATCTGGAATACTTACCTCATGCATTTTAAGTCATAATTATAAAAATACTTAAATATAAATATTTAAAGCTAAAATCACTATTTTAGTCAAGGCAACCGCGACGCCCAACCTGGAAGAATCCAGAACATTCGTGAAGAAAATAGTTTTTATCTAGCTAATTCAAGGGACATAGTAGCCATCTTTATTTCTATGTCACAATAGTTTATAAGATTTTTTCAAGAATTAAATTGCGGAACTGCAAAATACTTTAACACTGCTATGGTCTTAAAACAGATACTACCAACCACCAATATACAGGTTGAAATCTCTCACGAAACATACAGTTGTAATGTGTCCAGCACACGGACTGCACTCGGCATTTAATAACTATATGTATGTATATATATATATATATATATATATATATATACTACACTCATTTGGGAATGCTCGGGCCCCGCCCCACATTCAAAACATCATGAGTGGTTTCGAGAGTTAAAAGATGGGTTGCAATCAGCACATAAAAAAAACCTTGAACAGCAACACGTGCCAAGGTTACTAATTTGGTAAAACCCAAAGTTAGTGGAACATATTGATGAATAGACCTTTTTTTTTTTTTTGTCCCGGGGAAATCCTTTATGGATACCACCTACCACGGGGAGGTAGGTGGTTATGTAGGAGTCCGTATACCCACCAAAACCCCGGGGTGTTCCGTCACTGCCGCTTTTGGCGGGAACGCGGGACAGTTTTTGCACACGACCGCGAACCCGCCGCGGCCGTCCGTTGCCGGACCCTTCTCTTCGCGGCAGGCCAGAACACATGGCGCGCCGCAACTGCCTCAGAGACTAAACCCGCCAACAATGGGCGCCAGACTTCCTCGTGTCTGGACGCCCGTGGTCTCCCTGCGGTGGGTCGGATACGTAGCCCCACCGCCTGCTACGTCAGCCACGGGGATAACCCCCCCGCGACCCCACCTCCTCGAGTCTGCGCCGAGCGCCCGGACCCCACCTCCTCGAGCCTGCGCCAAAGCGCCCGGGCCCCACCACCTCGAGTCTGCGCCAAAGCGCCCGGACCCCGCCACTCCTATGTGGACATGGCGGCCAAATCCCATAGGAGCGGCCCTGCCTGAGCCGGCCAGCGCACCCCAACGCCGGCGCGGCCCCTGGGTTCCTCTTGGCTTCACCGTGG
Source organism: Selenia dentaria (assembly GCA_917880725.1). Lineage (NCBI taxonomy): Eukaryota > Metazoa > Arthropoda > Insecta > Lepidoptera > Geometridae > Selenia > Selenia dentaria. Next base: position 28,346,326 of record OU862893.1, read on the forward strand.
TGATCCAAGCCACGGCTACTGAGCCCCCCCGCCACGTCAATGCGGGAACCCTTCGGGGGGGTGATGAATTGACCTTGCCTCAAGTCTGCAAGCCGTTCCATTGAAAAATTGGGCTTACCTTCCTTATTTACTCCTTGTTCGCACTGATTTGGCAGACAAATCAAATAATGGACTAAAATGAGTAGTCTAATTTTCCTACACCTAGAATTCATGCTTACGCAGACAACAAAAGTTTTGTGAATGAAACCGGGACCGCTGGGCGTCAGAGCATTCAATACCTATTCAAGAATTATCACATTGGCGTCACCATCACCACCAGGCGATAACAAACACATCTCTCATGTATAATTAGGTTTCGAATTACGGTACAGTTGTTTAATAGCGATGTTTTACCTGCAATTAAAACATTTATTAAACATACTTACCTAATTCGAAACCTAACACTTTCTATACCTGCCTGGTGGCATAACACGAGAAAACCAATGAAGCCAAGTTGCGCTAGGTGCACTACCTGGGGTGATGGTTGACATTTGAGGGGAGCGGAAGGGGCGGAGTCGACGCCGATTGGGAGAGGAGATCGGGCGGACCAATCACAGCATGACTTCTTCGGAACGGAAGTCGAGTAGGTACGCTACTCTCCCATGTATAATTAGGTTTCGAATTAGGTAAGTATGTTTAATAAATGTTTTAATTGCAGGTAAAACATCGCTATTTTTAAGTTAACATGTACTCGTCACTTTTTCCATCAAAATCAGCACCAGAATTAAGCACCCATGACCTAAATCCATCAGGCTCATTTGCAAGTTTTGGTAGGTAAGCAATACAACGGGATGTCTGCAATCATAAACAACTATTTATTAAAATACAAATAGTATAACAACTTAATCCATGCGGACAATAATAAAAAGTATTCTGTAAGTTATTCCAGAACTTATGTTATCAGTTACAAATTTCACCAAAACCTATGAAGCCAGCGCTGAGTAGCAACAAATTAAATTAAATTAAATTTAAACACACTTTATTGAACACCAATATACTCGTAAGTACAATTAATACTTAAGGAAGTTTAATGGGATGTGTGTGTGTGTGAGTGTGTGTGTGTGTGTGGGTGTGTGTGTGTGGGTGTGGGTGTGCCAAAATCATTTAATCAGGACAGTATAACTTTTTTAATCTCATTATTGCTATATATGTTTTAATTTAACTTTCTTTGTCTATTTTATTATGCAAGAGTGAGACAATACTTTCATATTTAGCTGTATGAACTAAAAGTGGTACAGTTTTTCTATAATACCGACGTAAACTTCACTGAACAAACATTTTTCTGACACTGAGAACTCCGGCTTTTTTAAACACATCTGCTGTTGGGTGCCTGAAGGACAGAAATAAAATAACTTTGAATATCGCTCGTTGGGCACGTTAAGCTGGTTTGATAATGGTTTTAACCGCAGTGCCCCATGCACAAATGTAATACCTAATAATGCACTCACATAGAGCCTTGTATGTTTAAATGACTATACTAGGTTCAGCTACAGCTATCAGGGTCTTAAAAATTTAAATTAATTTTCGTATGCTGGATACCAACGCTATATTATGACTGTTCCAGTTAAGATGACTATCTATATGTACTCCAAGGTATTTTATAGAATCGAATCGTGCCAACTCTGTACATGTACAATGAGAAGGTCGTATGCCGCGGTTAGATGGATGCATTTTAATACTCGTAGTAACATCAAATTTCGGGGCTCCTGCTTCTGTAATGCTATAGTACATAACTATTATGTACTTCGTTTTGCTAGCATTTAATGATAGCAAATTATTCTCGAGCCATTGTGTGACTATTAAAAGACATTCTTCATCAAAAACACTCGCTGTGATTTCGAAAGAGAAAAACCGGATAATCACGGTTTCGCTTAGCACTGGTCAGTTTACTTATTCGTCAGTATCGGTACCATACAGCACTTTTTGGTAACAAAATCGTCAATCCAATGACAAGTTGTCACAGTTACGTAACTGTTTCGAAATATAGTGACTGTGTGGGGTTTGGTCTGTATGTGGGTAACAGTTCACACACATTTTTACCGGAATGTGTTTCAGTAACTATGTGTAGTCTTTGTGTTCACACGTTACGTAACCATTTGTGTAGACTCATTTCTATACACATTGTGTACAGTTTATGACAAGCGTACAATCAAGAAGTAAATGTGTAGTAACGGTGTGGTCACCATGTTACAAATATATCAATTTAATACACAAGGTGTTGTAATATGACGACATTGTTCCGACTCATTTATTCCTAAATGAGAATCAAAAAGTCATATCATAGACGCACTGTTTCCCAAAACTTATGCTGACAAGTCCTCAAGTGATTGCAGTTATTTTAAAATTAGTAAAGAGCCAAAGAAACGTTATTTCCGTTGCACATCGACTTTCTACATGAAAGTCAACAAATTATTGGCTGAAAACCTTTTTGTTGATTAAGTCGAAAAGTTCGCAGAAATTTAGGGCCGTGACTCTGTGACCAGTAAAATTTATAATTTATGACATATTTTAAATGATGTTTCAAGGTTGGACTCTAACTTCTCTATGTGCATATCTATTTCAAATTATATTGTTTTATTAAAAAGTAAAATATCTTAACGAAAATATAATAACAAAAAATGGTGTGTGGCTGTGTCATGGACATACTCGTAGCCGTGAGTTGTACGTGAATACGTTTCTCCGAGTCAAAACGCTATAACAAAAGATTTATGAATGAAGTGGAGGCTTGCTGATGCGACTCACTACATTCCGTAGATACCTTTAAATTTTACAAATGTGCCTAAATCGTTCATTTTAAAATTAGCTATTACTTGTTTGTCCTTTGATAGAAACTTTCTTACAACCTCTTAGGTTTATTAAAAAGTTTCAAACTAACATGCTTGTTTTATTATCTACAGGTTTTTCTTGTCCTTGGCCAAAACATAGCAGAATCTTTGTTTACCCATGTACTGGGTAAAAGATATATTTTAATTGGGATGAACCGTCTAAGTTAGTACTAGTGAAATTGTTCACTGAAAGTTTGAGAATCGCTGGAAACAAAAAAGAAAGTGATGCCATTTTGTAAATTCGTTAACTATATAACTAGGTACATCTATTTTCAAGTGGACTAAATGTCGATACAGTGTAAGTAGTAACTTTGTGACTAGAATATGTTTATTAAATAAATAAAAATAATTTATTGTTTTATAATTTTTATTAGGTTAATCTCAGATAAATAACACATTGTAAGCATATAAAGTGTATTATTCTATGGAAACAAAACTTTCTAGTCCTAGAAATGTAATAACCTTGCAGTAAACACAATAGTAAATATTTAACTATGTGGTTAAATTACAATATATGGGTGGCACATTGGTTAATTTCAAACTATTTTATCAAATAACACTATACATTCTTTTCCCCTTGAAAATAGCACAATAATTCCATTAAAACCAATAAAAGTAAAAATAAGATCTTATATTGCTAAAAACTAAGATGAACTCCTTATTTTTAGAAACTTAATTTGTCTTTTCTGTATGTTGCGATAAATAAAAAGCGAATGAATGTATGAAAGAACGAAATATTTCTGATATACTTAGTCGTTGCAGACTGAGAACAATGTTAACACACAGCGACGTAAATTAAAAACCAAATGTTACTGTGTCTAGATCGTCTCCACTTTTGGTCGTAGCGACCGAACTATAAGACTACACATGCTCTCATATGCACGGAAGCGCTCAGTAGTAAAATCCAATAGCGGCCACTCATCCAAGTCATGACCGCAGCGGATGTTGCTCAACCTAGGTAATCGGTTCAAAACAACTAGGCAACTCCACTACCAGAGCTTCGACATCATATGCGGTCACTATTATTTATTTTGGTTTAATTATTACTATAAAAATGTTGTCTTGTACTGCACAATACATTTATTTAAATATCTTTGACGAGGCGAGAATACTGGCAACCTAGCGAAAACAGCCAATAAGTAGACTGACGAATCAACGAGACTGACGAACTAAAGAAAATGACTACCTTACGAAACTGACGAATTAGCGATAGGTACTGACGAATAAGTAAACTGACCAGTGATACGCGAAACCCCGTGAATCGAGTTTAAAAAAAAAAAGAAATTTAGTTAACACTGTAATTAAAATATATATATTGAAAATAGAATATTGTAAAATAGTACAAAAATTATGACCGGCGCGGATGGAGGGTGAAGACGGACTGAGGTAAGTAGGTAGGGACTCTGGGAAAGTAATAAGTGCTGACTTTGATGAAAGGATAGAGTTTTAGGAAAGGTAAGCAATATAGGAAGGGAAGGCAGGGTATAACAGTTCGCATTTATTTTAATACTAGCTCACCCAGCGCCAGCGGCTTCGCTCGCTTGGTCTTGGCGTAGTGCGGTGGAACGGTCTTTTTGGAATCTCGAGATCGTGGGTTCGATACCCGGGCTTACCCGGGTTGGGCAGTTATTGGGATTATCTGAAAAATAAATTCACAATTATTCTTTCCGGAGTCTGGAACACTGCCCCGAAGATGGCAATAGATAGGCTCGCTCCCTAATATATGAGACCAAAAATAGATCCGGCGAAACGCAGGTGATAAAATACCGCTGTTTAACCAATCAGGGGTAAGCGCTTACCCCTTCATATACAGGGTTATTGGTAATTAGACCGGATCCTTTAAAGGGGTGGTAGGGAATGCCATTTGCAACAATATGACTGTACATTGTGATATCCGGAAATGAATCATTTCTGTGATATTCTTTTTTTTTATTTTTTTTTTTGAAAATCCAGTTTTACTACTTTAAAATTCAATAAAAAAAAAGTAATCAACCGATTTCAATTCTGTTCGCAGTTTTAGAGAAACCTTGTTACAGCTCTTAATAATAAACAATAATATCGTACTAATGTAGATCCATCCAAAAACTAGAGGCTTTTTCATAATTTTTATTTGATAATTTTTGTAAGATGCTTTACAAAAACCTTTATTTTCTCTACAAAAACGATAGTAAATTAAGTCTGCATTTTATTTAAAAAACATCTACAAGTCTTTAGCTATCCAACGAGGTAAAAAAATTAGCACTTTATTACACAGTTGCAGAAATAATGCGATTACAAAAGGCCGAGAAAGGAATGAGAATAGTCCATGAGAAGTAGCTATGGAAGAAATACTTTCTTAAGGTAACTTAATTTCTTTTAAAGAAATAAAAGAGTAGATGTAATTAGTCTGTATTTATTATTTTTACAGTTCGTTCTCAAAATGTGAGCCAGAATTTTGAATGCAGAGACGCATACGTCTGCGTAAATTGCTTTTAACAACACTTGTATTTAAATTAATTTTCATTTTTTCTGCTGCATTTATTATGCGCTGTTTCAGTTCTTCGATGGTTGCCACAGGTCCAAGAGTATCGTCGTACACCAAGCTTTTCATGTGACCCCATACGTAATAGTCGACGGGAGTCAAGTCGGGACTTCTGGCCGGCCACGGAATGTGTCCTCCTCTGCCAATCCACTTATTGGGATACTGACGATTGAGCCACTCACGGACGCTCAAACTAAAATGTGCGGGGCAACCATCATGTTGGTAAATCATGTTTCTGCGGGTTTCAAGGGGTACTTCACTGAGTAGCTCATAAAGTTCGTTTCTCAAAAAAAATTCATACGCTTCACCATTGAGGTTGTTGGGCAGAAAGAAAGGGCCGATCAATTCATTCTTAATAATGCCCATCCACACATTAACGGAAAACCTTCTTTGTGATCCTTGTAATCTTTTCTTGTTTGGGTTACCGTCATCTTTCGGGGCCCAATAATGAATATTATGATAATTTGATATGCCATCCTGTTCAAATTTGGATTCGTCGGTCCATAAGATTTTTAATAAAAAATTGGCATCTTCCATATCGGTGTTCAACATGAATCTGCAAAATTCGACTCTACGTGCAGGATCTCCGTCTTGGATAACTTGTACCGGAGTCAAATGATACGGGTAGAGTCTTGAGCGGTGCACTGTGTTCCATACTTTCCATTGCGACATGCCAAGACGTCGTGCAATGATGTTTGTTGAAGTCGTAGCATCTTGCATCTTCAAACATGCGAATTATCTGTTCCTCTTCATCCGAATGACAAATACGAGATCGTCCAGCATCACTTTGTCGTCTTTGAACTTGACCAGTTTCTCGTAGTCGCCGGTACACTCCGTCAAATACACTCACATGGGGTAAACGGCGCTGTGGAAATCGAGACTGATACTCCGTTCGAGCATGTGTAGCGACGCCGTTGGCAAAACCATAGCAAAACAGTATGTCCGCATACTCTTCGTTTGTGAACTCTCGAAGCCGAGGTAGATGGTCGTGGGATTCCGCAGTCATGATCAGATCCTTTAGTACAAGCCAAGTCGTCGGGTAAGCAATCAATCAAAAAGTCCAGTTCACTAGCCGAATCACAGAAAAAGAAGTTACACAAGTCCAATAACGTTATCAAGGTCGAAATTTAATCGTAATAAAGGGTTGCCAAAGAGCGTCTGAACAGTACGATGCGCTTGAGCAAATTGGGTTCTCATTGCTCGTTCAACAAACATAAGCGAGAGGGAGACGGCGCATTCAACATGGATACCGTTGTCTAAAACCCTTTCTCGGAATGTCTCTACCTGAGTCTTTGTTATCGCATTATTTCTGCAATTGTGTGCAAATTTTTTTACCTCGTTGGATAGCTAAAGACTTGTAGATGTTTTTTAAATAAAATGCAGACTTAATTTACTATCGTTTTTGTAGAGAAAATAAAGGTTTTTGTAAAGCATCTTACAAAAATTATCAAATAAAAATTATGAAAAAGCCTCTAGTTTTTGGATGGATCTACATTAGTACGATATTATTGTTTATTATTAAGAGCTGTAACAAAGTTTCTCTAAAACTGCGAACAGAATTGAAATCGGTTGATAACTTTTTTTTATTGAATTTTAAAGTAGTAAAACTGGATTTCCAAAAAAAAAATAAAAAAAAAGAATATCACAGAAATGATTCATTTCTGGATATCACAATGTACAGTCATATTGTTGCAAATGGCATTCCCTACCACCCCTTAAAAGGATCCGGTCTAATTACCAATAACCCTGTATAGGTGGGACGATTTGTTATCCTGTGACACTATCTCGTAAGTGTAACGTAACGTGTCGTTCACGTGAAACAGTACAAATACATATACTTCCTAATCTGTGGTACAAACTGTCATGTATCTAGGGTAACTGTGACACAGATAACTCATAGTTGGTACGCTGAAGAGGGACGCGTTAAAGCTTACGATACGAATACTTTTTCGCAAATGGTATTTGCTACGGCCTCTTGTGTTTAAAAATAACACCTATTGCATTAATTTTGTTCAAGTATCTTTACCAAGTTTTGTGTGGATTGCAACAGAAATATTTTTTCTTTACCCCCATTTCTGAACTTTTCTGTGCGCCTATAAGTACATATGTAGGTATGTTTGTAAGAAAATGAAAAGGACGTGTTACATTCTTAATTATTTTGGCATTAAAACTTAGGCTTTATTTCACAAAACTTTACTTCCTACTAATATTATTAACGCGAAAGTTTGTGAGTATGGATGTGTGGATCTTTGTTACTCTTTCACGCACAAACGGCGGGGGCAATTTTAATGAAATTTGGTATAGAGGTAGATGAGGCGCTGGATTAACACATAAAATAGGTACTTTTCATCATCATCATCCATCACCAAGCGGGTGAAACCACTGAGCGCAGCTAGTCATACTTACATATATTATGTACAACAAAACATAAAGTATACGCGTCGCCTTGAGAACCTCCTCCTGTTGTTTTAGAAAACAGTTGGTTGATAAATAATTTTTGAAATTGAATTATCACCATCATCATCGGCCCACATTCGTCCACTGCTGGACATATGCCTCTCCTAAAGTACGCCACAGAGCTCGGTCTTCAGCTCTCTGCATCCAGTTACTGCCAGCCGCCTTCCGCAGGTCCTCTCTCCACCTGGCCGCAGGCCACTACACTCCGTTTGCCTAAACGTGGTCTCCACTCAAGAACTCGTCTGCTCCAGCGGTTATCTGTTCTTCGTGAAATAATGTGGCACTTCAGCTTGCTTATTCTTTGAGCTATGTCGACTACTTTGGTTCTCTGTCGGATAACTTCATTAAGAATCTTATCCTTCAGAGAAACCCCGAGCATAGCTCCCTCCATAGCTCGCTGAGCGACCTTAAATTTGTGGACTAGTCCCACAGTGAGTGTCCAAGTTTCAGCTCCATAGGTCATGACAGGTAGGACACACTGGTTAAATACGAGTACTTTCGTCTTTAGGCACTGTGGCAGGGACGACGTGAAGACTTGACGAAGCTTACAGAATTCTGCCCAGCCCAATTGGATTCTTTTGTTGGCTTCCCTCTCAAAGTTGTTTTTACCTAATTGCAAAATTTTCCCAAGGTAGACATACTCGTGGACAACTTCGAGAGTTATACCATTAACGATGATCGGTTCCGGGTTAACGAGATCGTTAAACATGATCTTAGTTTTATCCACGTTCATGCCGAGACCGATGCGTCGTGAACAATCAGCTAGGCCAGACAGGATCGATTGCAGTTCCTGCAGCGACTCCTGAAGATACTTGACAGTGCCTAATGAAAAATGAAACCCACAGACCTTGCGAAGTAAATAATATTTTTTACTCGTTTCTATAACCTGAAACTTTCGGCCAACTTGCATTTGAGCAGAATCTTACTAATAAGTAAACTGACTTCAATTACCTAGATACTTACAATAATAATTTGTTTTAAATAATACCAATTTTTTTTAATCTACTATTCCAATATCACAAACATTCAAGACTCAAGCACAATAAAAAGCCGATAATATTGAGTCTTTATAATAGTTTTTAGTCTACATTTTAGTCTGGCTATTGCATGTTTGTATTGTATAAGCTTTCTTACAGAAGCGTGAAGGTATAATCTATGATAGGTATATTTAGATTGTTTCATAGTTCTTTAAATCTTGGCGTGGTTATAAAAACTTAAAATAAGTAAGTAGAATTGTGTATCGGCAAACTGTAAAAACTTCGTCGTAATAATAAGAGATGGATATTCGCAATCGTAGAGTTAAGAAATATCCGCCCATGCACTCATTCAATGAAGCTCCGCCCAAGATACGAGCTTGTGCGGGAAAATGAGCTTTTTGCTATAGATGCTAATCACGATCATGGCCAGCCGACTCGTCTCGCCTCGCCACTGACTGATAGTCGAATCGAGTCGAGTCGAGTAGAGTCGAGCGAGCGAGTCGCGCTGTGAATGCCGCGCGGAGTAGTCGTGTTACGGGCGCGTTTTCGTGAGCGAGAGAAATGTTTACGCGAACGTGTTGATAATAAATATTTCGGACTTTTAGAAACGAGATACATTTTGTTTTATAATTATTGAGGACTTTCAAATAAATAATAATGGATGAAAATCCACCGCCGGACCAGCCTTCTCCTCCAAGGACTCAAGTTAAAAAGGAGAACGAAGAAGAAATCAAGGTAAGATTTAATTTATGACATTGACGCGAAGTTTCCGTTGGAAAACCATTGTCTTGTTACGGTTTCGCGTTATTGGCAAGCAGCCTGTTTCGTCCAATCTCGTAACAGGAGACGATGGAATCGTATTTTTAAATTTGATATTCATGATGTTTCACGAGGGGCGCGCAGACGCTTTTACAAAGGCTCAATTCCCGGTGTTACTGCGAATAAATTATTCGAGTCCAATTTCAATATTAATTACATTTTGCGATACACAATAAAACGCGTGTAATATCACGTTTTCGAGGCCTTTTCCAGCCATTAAAGTGTGTAATGCGATATCCGAAGCGCGCTCGGATCGCTGTAACCAGAGTCGCTGGATGTTTTGATAATAGATATAGGCATCGCTGCTGTGTGTACGTACTGGTGGCGAGCTGTTAGTGTGCGTGCGGGTAATTTTAGACGTTCCTTTGCTCAAAACGTAACCCGAGACCGTCCCAGGCCACAAGCCGGCGCTTCAATTTATTGTTTTCATCTGTTTGTTGTAATTATGTATTTGTTACACTCAATCGCAAACTAGCCTGTATGACTTGCGAATATTGCCTACAATTTGGCGCCTGTCGATACGCGCGGTTTTATTTTGGCGCCACAGAAATAGTTTGACATGTCAATAACCCCATTGAGTGTGTCCACGCGTTTATGACGTCACGGGACACACGCGTAGATTTGACAAAAAATTTGAGGTCGATTAAATTTATTATGCCACATTTTACTTGGCCTAGATTCTTAATATCATAGAATTTTTATTTCTTTATTTTTGAACATGCTGTAACAGCGCGTATTGTCTTCTCTTTGCACTACGCCACACTTCTCTACCTAATAGATTTTGTTGTTTTTGTTATTATAAGTGAAATTAGATGTTTTTTCATACCTTGGAAATTGTAATGTTTAATGCTGTAGGTACCTATAGTTTAAAATATAGTATTTTATATAAAATATAATCTTCCGAACATAATCAAATTAATCAAACTTTTTTTTTTGACACGATCCTCCTTCATGATACCAAAGTTGTACCGACAACAAGAAAATAAAGGTGAAACATAGTTTATACCTTTATTTCAACCAAAAACACGAAAATTTCTCATAAACGTTCATAATAACTGTTCATAATATGACTTCACATAACTGTTTGTTTATCATAACACGTCTTTTTCATACCCCTTAGTAAAAAACTATTGTAACATAATAGAGAATATTCTTAATTTTTATAGTTATAAGCATGATGTTATAAACAAATGTCATAATGATATTATAACCCCAATATTAGGCATCTGATGAAGGTCGCAGGACGACGTTGGATGCAGGCCGCTTCCAACCGGTCCTTTTGGAAAATCATGGGGGAGGCTATATGTTCAGCAGTGGACGTCCTACGGCTGAGATGAGATGAGATGAGATTAGGCATTTTGAATGGTTGTGGTCAGAAACATAAGTAACCATAATGATAACATTATCTCGCACTTGGTATTCCGAATAATGGATATCTATATATATATATATATAAATTGTTTTTACCAAATAATGGAACCGACTTCAATACCAAAAAGTAAGAAATAACTTGTTGAAATTTGAAGTCGGTACCATGATAGTTCAAAAGTAGGTACCTATAATCTTAATATTGTGCGCATGGTACCAACTTTACACGTTTTGGTGTTGAAGTGGTTCCATGATTTGGTAAAAAAATATTTCACCATTTTAATAACCTCGCTACTTAGGGATCGATTGTCATTGATGATATCATCAAGATAGATCAACACTTTTCAGTTTTTGGAGTGAACTCAAAAACTGCTTGACCGAATTTGATAAAATTAAACCCTACAAGGCTCATTTTTGTGCGCGAATGTAATATATAGGTTGTACTTAGTGATTAGTAGATAGGGAAAACTATATTTTACGGAAAAAATCAACTTTTTATTTCAGTTCCACATACGGGACACTGAGTTTTAACTATTTATACTTTTTGGTGTTAAACTAGTACAATTGAATTGTTTTGGGTAACAGTTTTTTATTTGTTTTTTTTTATCAATTAGTGACTTATTATTTTAAACAAAATGAAATAACTATTATATATGACGGAGAAAGCACCTCCGGAGTGTTGTTAAAAAGTGTGACGTCAGCATTGCTGACGTCACAATTGTTGTTTTCATGATGATCACTCATTTTTGGGTCCTCGAAGTAAAACTTCACGAGTACTTTTATAAGCTTCGTATATTCAACGAGCAGCGTAACAACGTCACAAAGAGGTCCGTACTGTACGGCGACTCGAGAGCGACTGAGCCGAGCACCTTTTTTTTTTTTTTTTTTTTTTTTTTTTTTTTTTTTTTTTTTTTAGAACGGACTAATGCTGTTTGCCTCTACCGGCATTTACAGCGTCACCGGACGGTTGGCGAGCGCAGATGGCACTCAGCCAGAGCCGAGCACCTACAGTGCGGCCGTATTTATAGGACTCGGCGCACGTGCACGAGTTTACAAGTTTGTTGGTAAAGTATTGAAATTACAATCATAACATTAATTTTACATCGTAATCAACTCAAAAATAATCAACTGATGATTTATAAACTATTTTTAGGGCAATCAAATGATTAAACTTAATTATTCTCGACGAACTGTTGTAGTTGCGCCGATATATATTTTACTTTTTTAAATATTGTAATTGACAATTAACAAAATCATATAAGTAATATAATAAATTTGTTATTTTTCATTATTGAAAAGATCTAAAACAATTATAACAATTATTTAGGCAAAGTTCTACGCGACATTTGTTGCATGATAAAAATTACCTATTTGGATTCTTCCAATTATTTTCAATTTCATCAGATTAACTTGGTACCTATATCTCACATACAGATATTGTAGAATCGGGGTAAGTGCAACACCAATCACCATGCACATTGGCACGAATATACTACGTAGACCACACGAATGCTCCCGGAAGGAAAGTACCCTAAATATTGAAGTTACCAATTACTTAAAGTACTCAAGTACTCAAAGGAAACATTTCTTCATTATTAGAAACAAAAACAATTGTATTCAAAGTTATTTTATAGTGTTTTGTATAGCCAGAGCCGAACCCGCCAAATGTAGAAAATAAACCACCTCTACTTTTATGCTAACGATCGAAATGGTCAATCATAAGGTACACACGAGCATTGCATCTAAAACTTGAGGAAGACTATGAAATTCCAATTTATTTATTTACTTCTATTTGTTGCTAATTGGCTCTGATGTAATCTAGGTATTTGGTTTTACAATTTACCACTATATAATATTTACTGGCACGTAGTATTGCAATTTGAAATTGGAATGTTGTTTAGTTCTTTAATTTAATTTTAAATTGGAATAATAGTTCGAAGTCTTAAAGAAATGGATTTCATGGTCTTCCTAAGTTTAGATGCATTGTTTATTAGAGGGATTTGTTCTTTAAGATTGTCCATTTACACCAAAATTTTATCCTATATGCAGTTAGTCCTGAGGCCGTAGCACAAACAATTTGCGAAATAGTATTTGTATCGTACAACGCGCACGCTTCGGCGCACAAACTAGGAGTTATCTGTGTCACAGTTACCCTAGATAAATGACAGTGTGTACTGTTTCACGTGAACGACACGTTACGACAAGCGTCACCACTTGTTGACCATTTCAATACGAATACTTACTTTTTCGCAAATTGTTTGTGCTACTGCCTGCCTCTGTTATTTGTGCTAGGACCATTGTAGTGTCTGTAGTTAACCTGTGCCACGGCGCGCGGCGTCCTTGCTTTTCTCATCCGTGTATGAAAACAAACTGAATCCTGTCGGTCTACCATGAGTTTACAACATTGACACCAATCGATGCTCGATAACGTCTGCCGCGAAAAAATGTATGAAAAAAAGAACAGTGCCACCTCGCGTTAAATTGTAGCGAGTTAAAATTGACAGGGAGTACGCCAATCACAAGCTTAATAGGTAGGCGAGATCGAGTATCGACTATAGATGACATAATGTTGCCAACTCATGGTAGAGCTACAATTGCCTAAGAATATATTATATATACATAATCAAGTCCTGTAACACAATACACTCGACGGTAGCAGTAAATTGAAATAACGATCTGATAACATTTATAAAACGTTTTCAACCGGTTATTACGGCGCCATAAATATGGTGCAGTGCAGCAACTTGGCAATCGGAATCTGATACCTGCGTAGATATATTATATTTAATTATTTGAATATAGGATAATGAAATATTATGAAAATCTTACGATTGGTTCAAACTACTTTCTTAACTAACTTAACGACTTCCAAAATAGGAGGGCGCGTATATATTTTATTAATGAATGAACACGCATAACTTTTACAGAGAAGTCCGATTTTTGATAACACTTTTTTGTTTGGTAGAGTATACTTCCGTGGTGGTCCCATTTAAATATCATTAAATTCGGCCGGCGGTTTTTGAGTTACAATACAATAACTGAAAAGTGTTTCGTCTATCTTGATGATATCGTAATTTATGGTGACAATCGATCCCGTTAGTAGCAAGGGTCACTAAAAAGACTACATTTTTACTAAAAAAAATATCGACTTCATTACCAAAACGTAGAAAACGTTATTTCAACGTCTGTTAAATTTTAATAATAATGTTTTAATCATTCTGATCAGGAGGCAGGCGATTTTCCTAATTATACTGCCTGTGGGTCACCAATATATAGCAATAGTAATTTTTAAACTTTCGCGATTTGAACACATATTTATATTATATTAACGGGGCTTAATCGCGTTAGTAATAGTATTTATTTACCTCGACGTTTCGATCAAGTTGCATTGATTCAAACTGGCGGCAACATGGAATCCACTGATTAAAAAGTGTTCCCGTCGCGATTTATCCTCAGAAAAATCTGTCGATATCGTTAGTGTTGTGTGTCGGGACAATGACTTTTTATAACAACTGTTGGGGGTATATTAAAAAGTATCTCCATACTTCAAGACAATGACACCCGCCTCTTCAGTCCGCTCGTGACCACGATCAATGCAACATGATCGAAACGTCGAGGTAAATAAATACTATTACTAACGCGATTAAGCCCCGTTAATATAATATAAACACCAAGATATAGGCCTAGTTTGGGGACCAATGTCAAATCTATTAATACTGGGTAGTGTTCCGTTCCATTCCACACCTACCTATAACCTTGTATACTACTGAAATAAGAAATTATAAATAGTATATATTGTAGTCTTCTGCTTAAATGTTATATGCAACTTTAATTAATCTATTGTCATAGATTTTTTTTCCTTTTACCTAAAGTGCGTCGAACATACATCATATTTTCCCGGAAATACCTATGTACCAGTAACCATAGGTAATAAAATCTTTAAACTGCCCTTTGGGTCTAGCACGAATAACTGCGTAAGTGTAACGTTACGTGTCGTTCACATAAAACAATACAAAATGCCATTCATCTAGGACAACTGTGACACAGACAACTCACAGTTTGAACGCCGAAGCGTGACGCGTTGATGCTTACGATATGAATACTTTTGTGCAATTTGTTTGCGCTACGGCCTCTTACATCTTTTTGAATACGTTTTTGAGATCGCTTAACTTAGGTATTATTAGGTATTGTGTTACTTATATTATCAACAGTATTCAAAAGCATCGTAAAGGTTGATTTAATACATTTTATCCACTTAAGGCGCGGTCCAATCCTAATTTTAAAACAATTTACAGTGCTTTACATAAGGTTGAGAATTGCTTACCAGAATGGACGATTTAATGCGAAAATTCAATTGAATACATGCTAATACTTTTTATATTTATTTCGTACAATCAAATGATTAAATTTTAATGATAAAAGAGTCCATAGTTCCCTTGTAAATTTCATTGGGAATTCGAATATGATACATTTTTTGCAATATATTTGCCCGTAATTAAATAATAATGCTTTTTCCCACGAAGCACGTAAGAAAAATTGCAAAATTTAGGGAATGTTGCCGATTTTTTTCTATCGAGCCAAGTTTGCTCAATCGTGTATTGGCTCCCATACTTCATAAGGACGTATATTCAATTTACACTACGTTTTTTTTTCGAACCTTGTTTATTAGGTTTAAGCGTCGAAAAACTAAGTTTTCGCGAAGTCGAATCATGAAATTTGGAACTCATTTCGCCTTAAATTGTATTTCTTGAGGTTAGATTTAATTTGCAGAACATTTATTTCGAGTAACTAACCAACCAATATATTCTTCCCACATAACATTTACGATTCACGAGCATCACCATTTTGATGAGATACCTACTTACCTACCTCCCTTACAAACTGAGCTAACCTTTTACCCATGCAGAATCTAAACATATTTTCTATTTAAATGCAAATATGGGAAATGCAAAATACTGCATCAACATATCGTGTCTGTAGTCGGTCTCATTATTTCCAGTCGTATCATATCGTAGGGGATGTTACGAACAATTGGCGGAATCATTCGAAAATTGACTCGGCCACGCGATTTGGAACAGATAGATTGCAAGTTTCAGAAAATGAAGCTACATATTATTGGTTCCACGAACTTTAGCATCTATCTATAGTCCTATTGCTTATTTAGTACACTGTAGTGTCTAGGGAGAAGCGCTCGCAGCAGAGTTCAAATTGGTGATCTTAACCAATCATCAAGATAAGCAACGTTTGCTGCGGTCAGGAGTTGGATGGGTGTGTGCTTGCGGCATTACTCAACTGAGCTCTTCCGTGTTTCGGAGGCCGTCGGTCCCGGTTGTGTGTCTTAGGATAACAGTCGTTAAGCTATGTCGAAGGAATTCGGGCGGCCTGATAACGACATGGATTAGCCACTAGCCAATCCACCAAGCCGCATGGTGGAATAATATGGCCAATTCTTCTCTCTGAGAGGAAGGCTCGAGTCCCAGGAATGGGTATATTGTGTATTATATGGACTGATTGTGTTATGTTATTTATGTAGTGTGTAGGGAATCATATTTATTCTCCATAATTACAAACTACAGTTCCCATATCAACAGTTAAATGTGTCTGAGTTTGGTTTATAGAATGTCGTATTTCACCGCAGCCGCAGTGCAACGGGAGTAGACAATGTAAAATACTTTTACCTACACATTTGTACATTATGAAATACTAGCTGACCCGTTACTCCTCGTTAATCATCGAGATTCAAGAATATTTTAATTACTCCATGCAGTTCATGAAACTAATGTAAACAGACACTGATAAAATAAGAATCGAATCTAACATTGCTGATCCCTCTATTTACGGAAGTTTTTTTCGATTTGTGCCACCGGTGGCACAAATCGAAAAGAAGAAAGAGCGTCCAGGAGGCCAGCACCGGCATCAGCGAGCTGCTGGCCTTCTTTGACGACATCGGGTGGCTGGACTAACGCGCTCCACCCGACATCACGCACAAAGACGGCAAGCGTGCGGAAAATAACTCGCCGACCAAGTACCAACTGGTGGTAAAGAACAGAATATACGACTTTACTCCCTTAGTAATACGAAGCAATATAAATTGTTTGAGTTCGAGTGAAATATCCAAAAATCCTTCATAGATGCTTCCAACATAAAACGCATCAAATGCCGAAATTTCAAGTTTTTAATCCATGGGTTTGGACTCTGTATGAATGAATCGAGCAGTCAATCAGTCAGGCAAGACTAGTAAGTATTATATGTATAGATTGATAAATAATTAGTCAAGTGGTCAAGGCAAACAGTTCTCTACAACAGGCTAATATGAGATCAAGTTATATAACACGAGGAAATCATTTACACATCAGAGAACAAATTTTTAAAATGGAAACGCAATTACAACAAGTAACAGTAAACAAAAACAATACCTGCAGTGAAAGGTATTATGTTTCGCAATGTAACCTTATTACTGTCTTAAAAGAAATGAAACATCATCACCTTAGAAAGTTTTCCGCTAATCTGTTGCGAAATGTTGCACTTGCATGCGCGCGCGCATTTATCGGGCCAAGGTCGCTGCATCACACATGTACCAACCTAATGTAATCACGCGTTTGCGCTGCGCTCTCTTTCAACTAAGAGGTCAGTGTGTCATCTCGCTTATTTATTTCCAGCAACTCTATTATTACATTATATACTAGCATATCATCAAATCGTTATTAAACTAAAAAAAATTAATACAGTTAAAGTGAGAGACTATGTGATACTTAATTTAACATGTGTTCCTGTACACTGTTATATACAGTTACAATTTATTAGAAATTAGATTTGCAGATAGTTGACCGAGCGAGTGCGAAGGGTTATCTGTCTTAGAACCGAATGCTCTAAGCTAAAGTCTCTGCAACAGCTTGGGCATAACTGCTTCCTTGTATGTCCGGATGTACGACTATTCTCCTCTACCGATTCTCCTGTAATTATGTGAGCAGCTTTGTCGTTAATTATATAGCTTTAATTTGTCGAAAAAATAGATTTCGGCCTTCTTTTGATCGTAGAAGAGCGAAATGCTCGTAGAAATCTTTAAATGATAGGACGCATTGTGGAATGCAAACAATTCGTAATAATCGATCTGTCGACAATTTGACCATCGTATAAGTCGTCGATATGACTTCCAAACCTGCTAGGGGCGATACGATTTTTATCGATCTTAGCGGCTCGACAAATTTAACGACTATTACGGTACTTGCACTGGTTATTTTTCAAAATTAAAGTATTTTTATAGTTCTTAGTATCCTAAAATTAAACTAGATGGCGTTGGCAGTTTAAATTGCGCGGTGAATATTTATTCAATTTAAGACGAAGAGGTACTCGCAATGTCTACAGCTCACAGAGCCTTTAGCTATATCATAAATTGAGTCTAAGCAAGAAGTAATCCACGAGGATGTCCCGAATACCTACTCCTTGAAAAAGACCATCGGAAGTGCTCAAAACTATAAGTCGGATGGAACTGATAAGTATCGAGTAATCCCGTACTTTTCGGGAAAATGCAAAACATGTAAGTTTTTATATTATATTAACGGGGCTTAATTGCGTTAGTAATCATTACTGACGCGATAAATAGGTATGTGTTCACATCGCGAAAGTTTAAAAATTACCACGTTAGTTTTTATAACAAAATCTCAAAATGTTACAAAAACCTCATATAGGAAAGGTATATACTTATATTTAATAAATTATATTATAAATTATATATAAATATATAAATAAATTAAATTAAATTAAATATATACTTACAAGCAATCTCAGAACGAAGAAATACTTTTTCTTGTTTGGTCTGAAGTCAAGCTCGCAACGCAATACTGGTAAATTTTCATAAGGCTTTATTTCAAAGTGCTTGCTCAGATGACGCTAAAGTTCTCTATTTTCACTCCAATTGAACATTATTTCGATGGTTCTGGATTTTCATTGTATCTAAAATCAACTACGACACCAGTGGACCTAGCACGAATAACTGCGTAAGTATAACGTAACGTGTCATTCACGTGAAACAACACAAACTGTCTTTTATCTAGGGAAACTGTGACACAGATAACTAATAGTTTGTACACCGAGGTGAGGACGTGTTGACGCTTACGACACGAATACTTTATCGCAAATTGTTTGTGCTACGTCCACAGTGTGCTTAGCTAGCACGAAACTTTGCGTAAGCGTACCGTAATTCTGATTTTCTCTGTTTATTAAGAAAATTAAAATCGCTGTTATTGCAAAAGTGTTACTACTCAGTTGATGAATTTAAAAAGGACAAATCGATCGGACCTGTATCAAATACTGCATCTTATAGTATTCATGGTACTAAATAGCAAAATGTAACATTATATTGTGAATGTTTCTCTATGTATAAATTTATTATCTTCTATTATTAATTTGAAATAACTACAATCTACATAGACATTATAAATTTGACTTTGCGACGGTATACACTGGACATATGATTTATTTAAGACCAACCCTGACATGTATATGATGAAAATTTAATTAAATAAATAAAAAATAAAAGTAATCGTAATCGTTGACATACAGTACAAACTACCACTTATCTAGTAACATAAGATCCATTCCATAGAGGAGACTGCAAGATCACATTTTTATTTACGTACGAAAATGAACCAGATGTATTCCAACATTTGATTTGATAGGCGTCTTACAAGAAAGGTCAGCCAGCGCATGGCCAAGGAAATAATCTTTTAATGCCCACTCGCTGGCATCAAAGTGCGAATGCGATGCAGTTGGTATGCAATTCAAACTGTCTTTATAACGTCTTTAATGCCAATTTAATGTCGCACGTGTGTAACAGAGGATGTATCTACAGTTTGTGTAATGAGATAAATACGTGAAGGATAAGAAAATAACTGGAGTATGATATAATTATGATTTGAGAAGAGCTCGCGCCAATTAAATATGTGCTTACTTATCCAGTTTGTATTAAATATATTTATTTACAAATAAATGGATGTACACTTCTTCCTTCCTTAATCGTTCCCTCATTACTGAGGATCGTGACTCCTCTGTTGCAGTTTGTTTAATGTTTCTCTCCATCGAGTTCTGTTGCTGAAGTAGAGCTGTGCTGAAAGGTATCTCCAGCTGTTCCGATACCTGATCCGTCCATAGCTTAGGGCTTCGTCTTCTAGGTCTATCTATGGATGTACACAACATTATGATGATAAACATATTGTTTCTTACGGGATGATCGTCTCGTCGTCCCGCGATCATGGCGCTTGCAACAGTGTCGAAATATCGGGAGCTCATTAAAATAAATACCACGGGTTTCATCCCGTAAGTAACAATACGTTTATTGAAAACAACCGTGAAAGTTTAAAAAAGTGATTATAATAGGTACTTTTGAACTATCGTGGTACCGACTTCAACAAGTTTTAAGCTATTGCATAGCTTCTATCGCGGGCCTTGAGCGTGGAGACCGAATCCAGAAATTCGTTAAAGAAAATAACCTAACACCCTCCACTCCGACTCCATCTATCGATGAATAGCAGAACTTTTAATTACTTTTTGAAATATCACGCTTGTCTCTTTAGTTCAGCAACTCGCCTCTAGATGACATTGGTTAAATAATTATAATTGCATAAGTTGATTTGGCATCTATCGATGAATAGCAGAACTTTTAATGACTTTTTGAAATATCACGCTTGTCTCTTTAGTTCAGCAACTCGCCTCTAGATGGCATTGGTTAAATAATTATAATTGCATAAGTTGAATTGGCATCTATCGATGAATAGCAGAACTTTTAATTACTTTTTGAAATATCACGCTTGTCTCTTTAGTTCAGCAACTCGCCTCTAGATGGCATTGGTTAAATAATTATAATTGCATAAGTTGATTTGGCATCTATCGATGAATAGCAGAACTTTTAATTACTTTTTGAAATATCACGTTTGTCTCTTTAGTTCAGCAACTCGCCTCTAGGTGGCATTGGTTAAATAATTATAATTGCATAAGTTGATAAAAACAGCTATGCTATTGCTTTACCGCGGCAGTCTCCGAGTGCCACACGTCTTTTTTTCACTCTATTAGTGTTGAAATTGGTTCCAAGTTGGTTAAAAAAAAATTCACACTTTTTAGTGACCCTTTCTACTTTGAATATCATCAGGATAGCCGAAACCCGGGGCTCTACTATTTCACAACGTTCAACAATCTGTCCCGCTGCAACTGCAGTTCCACTCCAGGTGTCGTTTGATCATTACCAAAAGCCATTCTACTATTTCTATACACAAATTGGAACGTAACGCCTTCTTAAACACTACTACAATATTAAAAACACATTAAACACTACTTTAGATGATTATGATTTAGCGTCGCGTCATGATCTATAGAGATAACAGAATATAAGGTTTTGATCGATCGCGACGTCAACAGAAACGTAACTGCAGCTGGACTGTTTTCAATGCAGAATAAGAAAACGTATTAAAAGTCACAGTTCAGCTACGGTTCGATTGCAATTTAGTTAGTGGAATCACCCACGACAACCAGAATCGAACTGCAGTTGCAGTGAGATAGATTGTTGAACATTGTGAAATAGTATAGAATCGCCCCCTTTTCGTAGGTTTTGCAAAAATCGTGCGAGATTTTATGGCACACCGATAAATATTGTATGCTCACCTTCATGTTGCCCTTTACGACTGCTTTAAAATTAAACGATGTTTAAAGATACGAGTAGCTTACAAATTTGGTCAATACACGTGAAGTTATTGTACATTGTAATAAAATTGCAGTGTTGAAACGTAATAAGATGGCAGTGGAGGCGGCATGGGAGTTACGTGATACCCAGTTGTAATACACACCGACATGTGATGCTCTGCATTGTACCATCCCGGGTAGATTATAATACTGGACAGATACGACATCCACCTCACTTAATACATCGTGGGGTATTTTTAGCTACCCGTAGAGTTTTAGTTTCTTAGATTTTAGTAATCCTTCTATGAGTGGGACCATTTGTAAGGCATGACGTGTGCGCACTTTAGCGCACATAAATACACTTATTTAACAAGTACAGTTTGAAACATATGCAATTTGAATAATTTAATAACGACTTCCGTTCTATTACTTTGGTAAAAATCAGTTATTGGAGCGTAACTCAAAAACTATTGGACCGAATATGGTGAAATTTTAATTAATTAAAGGAAAGCACCAGCTTTCAAACAAAAAAAGTATTTTGAGAATCGGTTCACCCAGTCGAAAGTTATGAGGTAACAAACATAAAAAAATACAGTCGAATTGAGTACCTCCTCCTTTATGGAAGTCGGTATAAAATGTTTTTAGGAAAGGGTACAAGCACAAGGCTCACCAGATGTTAAGTGCCTGAAACAGATTCATTTCCTCACAAGTGACGAAACTGCACTGCGCCCGTAAACCTGAGTCTGTAACCATAGTTGTCTCATGTGTACGTAGCTTCACTTTGCAGTTGCGAACTGCATTTCCTCTTTTTGATCATATTTCGGAGTCACGGTTTATCAAATCTCTCTTTATCCTGTTTAAGTTCATCCGTACATTATCGAGTCTTATGCCATGCGGTGACATCCGTCCAGCTCTATTTATAGGTGTTACTGCATACTTGCGAAACGTAAAACGCTCTTCCTCCGCAAGTATGAGCTACAATATGCAGCATTTTAAAGGGGCCATGTAAACAACCATACAGGAGGCCAATTCTGCTATTTCACAACGTTCAACAATCTATCCCGCTGCAACTGCAATCCGACTCGTTCAACTCCGGTTGTTGCCGATCATCATCCAAAACGCCTTCTACTAATTCTAGATACAAATTGGAACGTAACGTCATCTTAATCACTACTACACATAATTATTATATTAAATATACATTATACGCTACTATATACGAATATGAGATAGCGTTGCGTTAATTATTTATCGAGCTAATAGAACATGAAGTTTTGATCGATTGCTGGCGTCAGTAGAAACGTAACTTCAGCGGGACTGTTTTTCGATAGCAGAATAAGAAAACGTATAAAAGTGACCGTTCAGCTACGGTTCGATTGCAATTTAATTAGTGGAATCGGTCCCCAGGTCTGCCAAACATCGGTGGTATATTCCTGATTAACTGAAAAAGTACAAATATAATTATAATTTTACAATAGGAAGTAAAATATGTATAAATTTGTTGAAACTATGGGTTCAAAAGGCTGCTGCTTACTTCAGCCTATACGTATCAGCCTGGCTAATCAACGAGGTACGTTGCCAGCTTTTTGGGTACTCTATACCTCTACCCGCAGACAGTGATATTTAAATGCTGTTTTTACCTATATATCTATAATTTTTAGATATTTTCGATATTTAATTTTATTGTAGCTATCTAGATATATATTTTTATTATTTACCTTTATATTAACTAAATTGTTTTTATACCTACACTAGCTGACAACTAAAATCCTACTAGTCCTAGTATCCTATTAATATTATAAACGTGAAAGTTTGTATGTATGGATGTATGGATGTTTGTTACTCTTTCACGCACAAACGGGGGGGCTAATGTTGATGAAATTTGGTATGGGGGTAGATGAGGCGCTGGATTAACACATAGGATACTTTTCATCATCATCATCATCATCATCCATCACCACGCGGGTGAAACCGCGGGGCGCAGCTAGTAATATTATAAATGTGAAAGTTTAGATGGATGGATGCATTTGGATGTTTGTTGCTCTTTCACGCTCAAACGGCTAGGCCAATTTTGATGAAAACTTGTATGGAGGTAGATGAGGCTTTGGATTGACACATAGGATGCTTTACATCATTATCATCATCATCATCATCCAACACCACGCGGGTGAAAAAGCTGAATATTCTTGGGCACAGCATAGACAAAATAACAAGATCTCCGCCTACGTCAAGATCGTAATGATGACTTATCTTCTATCAATAGAGTTCTGTCAAAGTATGTGTCAATTTCTGATAGTTTATTCAAAATCACGCGATCATTGACAGCTCGATACACTAGACTTGCTCGGCGACCGTCAAGGGTGATGAAATGCAATAACAGGTTTTTCCTTGGTTATTTTATTTTTTGGTTTTTTTAATTTTAAATTTGTATGTACTGTACATAGGTACTGTATTTTATTATTAGTTTTAACTGATTGATTACTATTATAGAGTTGCTTTGGACCATGAAAATATTTTATGACATTTTAGTATAAAGGTAGATATGACCTTGGAGAAGATAATAAGCTACTCAAAGTACTAAAGCTGCTACGAAGTCGCGGGCACTAGCCAGTAAGTATATATTTTTAAAAGTGTTGTTGAAATATAACTATAGTCATCCCACACACCCTTTAATCTTTGCCTAAGGGGGGTGAATAAACACCCCCACAGGCACGGGGGCGTGCGTGAGCGTATCAAGTGTACGTTCGCCGTCCACCAACTCACCCTCGCCAACCCCTATCAACTTCATCCGTAACTAAGGGGCATAGGGTTGAATTTCCTTTGATAAGTCCTGCAGTTAACTTTGTCAGGTCCAGTAAATCTAGATCAGAGCTTAGGTTTCTGAATCGGAGATCTTAAGTTTGTTTAGCTGTTCTATACTTACGTGTTATTCGTGCGGTTTGTTTCGCAGAGTAATTGATAGGTGTATTAGTTAACAGTTTCTTTAAGAATCTAAGTAATTTAGTACTTAAATATCGTTTTTCATCTGTGATACGTAGGCAGGTCAGGTACATGGGGAAAACAATATTTTCTTATTCGCTTGCAAAGAGCGAGGATCTTTGAGTTCTTTACGTAAAATTATTTTAAACTGCTGCTACCCACGCTCTGCCCGTGTGGATAATGGCTATCCCAATTCCTACTGGAAATTTATTCTATAATATTCACAAAATTGGTATCAAATATAGACGTACGATAATAACAAATATAAAAAAAAACAATTCAATGTTGTCTTCGAATACATTTCGAATTGCAGTCATAGACCAAACAGCTTAGTTAGCTAACCAAGCAGTAACTTAGACTTTGAAACATTTTTTCTACCGACTTCCTAAAAAAGGAGGAGGTACTCAATTCGACTTTTTTTCCCCCTTTTTTTTATGTTTGTTACTTCTTAACTTTCGAACCGATTCACAAAATTGTTTGAAAGCTGGTACTTCCCGTATGGTCCCATTTAAATTTCATCAAATTCGGTCCAGTAGTTTTTGAGATAGGTACGTACTCCAATAACTGAATAGAATCGAAGTTGGTATAAAAATTTTCAAATCGTACTTGTTTTGTGCTTAGCATAATTTTAGCATAAGTGTCGGTCATTACACTAACTTGACACTGATACCAAGTGTCAAGAGTGGAAAACGTTTATATACGTTTGGAAACGACTTCAAAGACGTAGGTACACCATTTTTTCTTGCATTGCATTATTGTTGTACATTTTAAGTGGTTAATTGGGCATAAATAAACACATATCTACTTACTTTATGCAGGTAGTGTAGATAACAGGATGGCGATCTTCAACACCATAAACCATATAACCATAATGTATCCATTAACATATCCAATTACGATATGTAAGTTAATCTGTATATAGTGTTGCGCTAAAGAAACTGACATATTATGGGAATAAATGTGTTGTGTCTGACAGCCTAGTTCGGGTCCGTAGTCAAAGTCAAAATCATTTATTCAATTTAGGCATCAAAGACGTTCTTATAAACGTCAATTTTTCATTATAACGTACCTACTTTAAAGACTCTACCGCCGCGTTCCAAAATATATAGAGCCTACCGTGAAGAAGCGGCATGAAACTCGGAGTACCTAGCAAATATTATTTTACATACTCAAACATAATCAGCCCATTAAGTTCCCACTGCTGGGATTCGAGCTTCCTCTCAGAGAGAAGAGTTGGGCCATAATTCACCACAGGGCTCAGTGGATAGGCCAGTGACCAACCCATGTCGAAGTTTCCAGGCCGCCCAAATGCCTTCAACACAGCCTAACGACTGTTGCCCTAATACAGACTGGGGCAACGTGCTCTTGGAAGCCCGTAAGCGCTCATCTGATTGAAGAATGCCAACTAGCACACACACCCATCCAACTCCTGACCTCAGCAAGCGTTGCTTGTAGATCGGTTAAGATCGGCCGTGCGATTCTCTAAAGATTCGTCGATGCGCGCGTCGACGAGCTCACCGATGTCAACTACTTTATGAGATATCGCCCTTGTACACAAGGTTGTTTTTCCAACGTTTCTTGTTATCTCTTTTGTTTCACGGTTGTTGTCAAAGATGCAACTATGTTTGCTCTTAGAGAATCGCACGGCTGTTTAGTCAAACAATCGGTTAGGTCAAGCTCCGCTGCGAGCGTTTCTCTCTTCTATTTTACATAGTTGCGTAATATCTTAATTTAATTGAACTGTGTCAGCCTACAGGAACCGTATGTACTTTAATAAATTATATTGTTTAACAATTGTAAACATAACAGTATGTACGATCTATCAATGAGTAATTTAAACTGAATACATACGAGTATAACATTTATCCATCGGTAATTCAACGCCTCATTAACGCATGAAACACAAGTATATCTGCCTACACAAATAACCTGCATCGCAGTTAATATAATTTGTAAATATTCATATAGATATAATGTAATTTATTTAATGTGTTTACCAAATATCGTGTGACATAAAAACTTCGCGGATCATGTTACAGCCATTCGATTCTCATGGTTCGATGTTAAATTCCGTATGGAAATGTTTTGTAATATCATTTTTACTGGCGCACTCAATGTGGATGGAGAGTCCTGAGTATTATTATTAACTAGCGACTGCCCGCGACTTCTTTCGCGTAGTAGGCTAGGCTTTCGGCGTTGCCATAACTTCCCATCTTTTATTAATAGTTCTTTCATAAGGTCCTTCTACTGACAATAATTAACGCAAGTACAATTTGAGAAATTTAATACCTACTTCCATTCTATTCAGTTATTGGAGTGTATCTTAACAACTACTAGACAGATATTGATGAAATTAAGAGACCACAAGGGAAGCAGCAGCTTTCAAACAAAAAAAAGAATTTTGAGAATCGGTTCACCCAGTCGAAAGTTATGAGGTAACAAATATTAAAAAAAAACAGTCGAATTGAGTACCTACCTCCACTTTTTTTGGAAGTCGGTAGAAAATAAAAAAAAGAAATTAGCGAAATTGTTCCATCCATTCACGCGTCATGCGATGACCATTTTTTTTTTGTTTTTTTGAACAAGTGAATTTATTTAATGTATACGATTCTATAATAAAGTTCCCAATGTTATCCGAGATTTGCCTATTAATAAGTTTAAAATTACTATTAAAACTAAACTTTGTCAAAAAGGTTATTACAAAATTTTGGATTACAGGAAGAAGGGAAATGAGATTGATTTTAATAATTATTTGTTTGTTTGGTATACGTACCTATATTTTCGAGGTGGTTAGACCCATTTAAATTACATCGAATGCGGTTTTTGAGTTACAATTCAAGATAAGTGTTTCGCCTTGATGATTTCAAGGTTGACGGTGAATGACAATCGATCCAGTAAGTCACTAAAATGGTGTAAAAACAATTTTACCAAAAAATGGAACCGACTTCAATACCAAAAAGTGTGAAATAACTTGTCGAAGTCGGTACCATGCGCACAATATTGTGTTAATAGGTACATACTTTTGAACTATCATGGTACCGACTTCAACAATTTATTTCACAATTTATGGTGAAGTCGGTTCCATTTATTGGTAATTTTTTTTAAAGTAACATGTTCCTGTTATGCTCAGTTATGTTGAACTCTCTATCTTACGAGACGGACTAGATCGTGCGTATATAGAAACCAGTTTCCAAAGAAAAATTAATGTGAAGCTTCTCTTAGGTAACCTACAGTGACAAAAAAACATTTTCTACTAAATATTTTTTTTAACTTTTGATACATTGTTTAAAGTTAATTTAGCATAATATGCGTGACGTGCCTGTTGCGTTCGTAATAAACTCAAAATATAACTCAAACTAAGAGAGTCAAAGTCCTGAGTTCGTTTACTGGTAACGCAATACTTGGTGTATGGTAACAATGAGACGGCCGCTTTTAGCCCGGTATCTCTTTACGCCACGTCTCCTGTTTCCTAGACGGACTGACCGTTTGTCTTGTTAGTTTTAACATGAAGTTATGCTTTATGTTAAAAAGCTCATTAGAATTAGAGCTTCAGCATTCATTAGGGCTTTTTGTAACCTATTAGCTAGATACTCTAATAATATTTAGTGTTGCATCGCTTTGGTTGTTAAACTGTATATACCTATGTCATTACTATTTTAATAAATAAATTAAATAAACTATTTCTACAATAAAAACATAGGTACTGTACTACCCTCGGCAAGTTACGTCAGAAGACTCTATGGGATTATCAATGTCTATGTGTCGTAGGATAATTTGATAATTCGAATCTTCGCGAAAATCCTAGGGGTTTTGCGAAAACGCGGATAATTAGACATAGGCGAAAAATTATCTTATCTTAATTACTGGACAAAGTCAGGATTTTTGCGAACAGCGCACGCTCGCTGCGCTCGCTCGGCTCGCGCGTTGTGGTCACAAGTAACCTAACACTCCTCCTCGCTTCGCTCGTCGTCGTACCTATTTGTGACTTTGCCTTAGACTGGTTTACGTTAATTTTAGGTATTAGGCACTTTTCGCACTTTTCGCAAAAATCCTGACTTTGTCCAGTAAGATTTGATAATTATCCGCGTTTTCGCAAAACCCCTAGGATTTCCGCGAAGATTCGAAGTATCAAATTATCCTACGACATATGCAAATAGAACGTGCCCTAATTCAGAACGCTATGAAGTGAAGATTTGGTAGGTACTTGGAATTGTCTATATGTCTAATAAAGTGGAGTCATTTTAATAGGTAACATTTGACGTCTGTCAGTATTACTTTATAGTGAGGTGCCCTATCTCTAAAAACATCGATTAATATGAAATTGACTTGAAACATATTATTATGTACATTTAAAAAATCATCAGGCGTACCAACCAATGGGACAGGGATGAACTTTAGTTCTTTAGATCAGAAATTGTTTATTATGTTTAGAATGGTTTATTAGCGAAAGCAAATAGTAAAATTAGTCGTATTTGTCATTATTACAATAAATATGTAATCGTAATTGAAAAAAGTTAAGCAATTGTGCAGTTCTCCCAAAACGAAAAAATATATTATTTTATACCCGCCGTTACAAGGTTACGTTGTTGAATTTTGATGAATTGTCAAATGTTACCTATTTAAATTACTCCACTTTAAATTCAAATTGCGTGCACAAGGGACGAAGGGAAGGGACTTTTGCGAGGAAAGATTTAAATCACGCGCAATAGTGCAGTGATGACTAAGTAGTTTCAAGTCTCCTTACTATTCAATAAGCAGGTGTAAGTAACCCTGATACTATAAACTAAGAATATAGAGTTTCACGTGTCAGCATTTGCTAAACTTTTACTTATAAATTTGTTATCCCACGAGCCTTGTAAAATTATTATAATTCTCCAATATTTTTCCACGCAACTTAATATTCGGTGTAGTAATTTGGTGGCCGTAATTAAAATATTTTTAATTATATAATTTGAGAACATCGGCGGAGGTTTCAATCGCGCGTTTAATTATCGTAAGTTCTCCGACACCCGACGCGGCGCGGGCGGCGACGGGTATCGCAGTTCGACGTTAATTTTAGTGTAACCGGAGCTTGGTTCTTGCCTTAGCTCGTTTTTTTAACATTTTCAACGGAAACTTTATTGTGATGTTAATTAGACGATGGCAAATCTTACTCATCAAGGTTATCACATCAACAACCGCGGATCCGTACGCGTGGGCAAAAGACTGTCTTGAGACATTTTCAAAAATTTAATACCGACTTCCATTCTATTCAGTTATTGGAGAAACTACTGGACTGAATTGGAACTATATTGAACTGGAATCTAGGCCAGTAAAAATAGCCGTTTGGTCAAAGTTTTTACACTTTTCCGGTCAGATTTTTTTTATAATGTTTAGGGGCACTTACAAAATGCTGACAGATCCAGGTGGAGCTACAAGCGCCATCTTGAAAAAAGTTTTTGGCCGATATCTCAGAAACTATGCACTTCAGGGCAAAAGTTATTGAGAACATTATTGTAGAGAATTAAATTTCGCATCTTTTATTCCCTGTAAACTTTTTGTAAAACTTACCGTTTACGATTTGTGGCCAATTTAATTATGGATGATGAAAATAATTGGATTGGAAATTTAGTGCGCGGTTAAATTCTATTTTTACTGGCGTATACATGCATTTATAACAAAGGTATCGCCTCTCACGACATAGAATATCATAGAGTTTGGGTGTACGTGTACAGTATAAGTACAGACGCGCCAGACGTTTCGTGTTACACGAAAATGAACGTCAAACGGGAACCGGGAGCCGCGAGCCGGGATGGGCGTGACGCAAGCGGAGTCGGGTGGCGGCCGGTTAGTCGACACAAGCATTCATGTCTACCGTATCGTATCGTGTGTACAGCCGCGGGGTGCTGTTGTTGCGTAAATAATGAAGGATATTGATTGATTCCATGTCATTATTCCGACACTAGACTATCGGTTCTATGAGCAGCTGTAGACCTCGCGATCTTTGCATAGCTTAAACTGAATTAATATTCATCTCGCACCTTAAAACAAAATTAAAAATTACTACTAAATACGACAAGATCTGTGGTATTATATTTTATTTTGAAGAAAAAACCTGAAGTCTCCATATGGCTCGGCCACATTGACGAACGTTAACCGTAGATGTGGCCACCACTTAACTATAATTTGACAACGGCGTTAACATTGCCGTTGGTTGATGTTTTTCGCCCATCAAATAGATTTAACGCGACAATTATTGCGTTCAAGCAGCCACACCAACGAACGTTTGTCACTGTGCACCGTGACCGCGAAGGGAACGCACGTGTTTATTCGGGGCCGATTATGGAGTGGCTGATTTAAAAAAAGTTTTTGAGTTCCTGGAAATCTTGTAAACAAAGACATGTATTTTATTTCTCTTCGTTATGTGAAAGTAAAGTTGTATGGATGGTAGTTACTTAATTACGCAAAACGGTTGAACAGATATGGATGAAGTTTGGAAGGAAGACAGATGAGGCAATGGTTTACACATGGAATACTTCATCATCGTCATCCATCACGACACCGTGGGTGAAACCGAAGAGCGCAGTTAGTACATTCATATAAGAAAAATTTACCCTTTTTAAATATGAGAAACGAGTTACTAGCATTTATTCTGTGATATTATCGCCAATCGGCAATGAAAAATGGGCTTTGACCGTTCAAGTGTGGAAACTCAATTTATCGCGATAATTATCGGAATAGTTAGCGCGTTGTTTATGGCGATTATGGGCATTAACGTTGAACGCCATGCATTTTCTTTGCACTTGTCTGATGACTGATTATAGACTGTTTACCTAAGCCTCAAGGCTGAAAATGATTTTTGTAAAAAGCCATAATAATAATTTCATTACTATTAGCGTACTTTCGTACTAACATCCTATTCCTTCCTCAACGCAACCTCGAGACCTCTGGTATTGCGGATGTTTGTGGGCCACGGTGATCACATACCATCAGGTGAGCCGCCTGCTCGTTTACCAACCTATCCCATAAAAAAACTATAAGCGTGCTTGCAAATATAAAACTAGATAACTATTTATTTATTTACTTGGATTACCTACTAAGTTCCTACTAGCATTCACTTATGCATAGTTACTGCCTTTTAGTATCTGAATTCTTAGTGAACCCTATTTTACTCGTACGTTCTTAAATATTTTTTTAAATTACAATCGGCAAAGGATTCAAATAAACATTGGAGCGCGAACAAAAAGTCCAGGTGTCTGATTACGAGATATGAAGAGTGCGACGCGACATCTCCGATGGCGAGAGGATCGGGTTACGCTGTGGGGAACTGGGGACAAGTTACAAACGTAGATATTCCATTATATATATTATAATTTTATTTACTGTGTTTTAACTAACTATTGACTACTTTTCAACACCTAGCGCGTAATATAACAAAAAGGTGTAGTAATACTAAAACTAACCTTGCATACAATTGGGACCTAACTACTGCGCCTCAGGCAGTAGTACGAGTAAACATTCAGATTTATGTACAACCATAGTTTTTCTAATACTGAAGCAGGTTCATTCTTGAAAAACTAGGCCGAAGACGGCAATGACCTCCAGGACGTAGACTAGGTAAACAAGGAGCCTAAGCCACAGATTACTGAATAAGAACCTAAGCGGGGCGGGTTGAGGGCGCATGCAAAAGTTGAAGGTTCTCAGTTTGACACCTATTTTTTCTGCATAACCTACGCATTACTTTTTCTTGATTACGTGATTTGATGTTTTTTTGTTGCTGGCACATATTTAGATATTATACTTAGCTCCAAGTTTAGCAATTTTTTTTATTTAACTCCATTATCATCACCGTCAAATTAAAAGTTTTTGTGTTATGCTCAATAAAAATTTTTTTTCCTATCTTGACTATATATGTAGGGTTATGTAGATACATATATTGTTAGCAACCTCTAGTAAGGTAAACCGACGATAGATAGGTTATTGAAAACGGCCGTTAGAGAATCGCACGACTGGTCTTTAGTTACCTGTGGGTCTAGGAAAATTTGCATAAAAATCATATCGTTGACGTATCTGTTCAATACAAACTATCATATAGTTTGTACTGCATACGTCAACGATACGATTACGTTTTACGCAAGTTTTCCCTAGACCCACTGTAGTTTCTTGAAGGATTCTTTGAGTACCTGTTCAATCATCGTCTCAAGTGAATACATCGTCGGAGTTGGAGAACCAAAATAAACAGTATTCAATGGTATCTGTGACAAAGTAAATATTAATAACCCGTGTCGCATGTCTGCGCGGTATGGAAATACACGCTTGCACTTGTATCCCTTTTCTTTTGATAGTCGCATGCATGCATCAATTTTCAAATACGAGTACTTAAAAGACACAGATAAGTAGATCTATTCTACGCCTAGAACCCCTGCAGATGGAGTTACCAGATGAAAAAACCAAAAGTTCAGAGAAAAGACTTGATTTCCACTCTCAAACGTACTAAACAATTAAGAAAAGTCATATAATTATTGTTTTTATACTCGTACACTGCGAATCTCTCTATTATATATATTTTACTACTGGTTGCCCCGGCTTCGATTGCGTGGCGTCACGGGATACGGCGGCTTTAAAATAAAAGTAACTTTTATTATTCCATAACTTTTTTTATTTATGAACCGAATGACATGAAACAAACACTAAATGTTAAGTGAAGCTTACCACAATATATTAGTGAAAACTACATCTAAATCAGATAAGCCGTTTCTGAGATTAACAAGCACAAACGCACAGACAAACAGACAATTATTCCTAGTATATATTTTTTTTCATTCTATGTCGTTTATAAAAGTCCCAATAATATTTTTTCTCATATATCTTTCATGTACAGACATGCATAGATTTATTATCAGCGCACTTTTAGTAACCAATATTTTAAAAAGGCGCGAAACCGGCCAGTGTTGCCAGCTACACAAGTCTTCCCCGAAAGTGCGGAGTTCTCGCATGACCAAAACAGTCGGGTGACGGCTCCCGCGCTCGGGTTGCCAGAAGAGTAATGCACGTAACCCGACGCTCTCTTTGTTTCGTACCCAGACGATAATAATGAGAAACATGTGAAACATAATCGATAGGTTATAGGAGACGTAACCTAATGCCACGGGTTGCGCGCCTTTGTGTACGGCTCTGGAATCGGGATAGGTGATTTGAGCTTGTAATAATTGTGAAAAGTTATTATACAGCGTGTAACAAAATGGTGTAGTAATACTAAAAGCTGTGCATATACATATACTCTAGCCAGGATTCACATGCAAAATTATCAAAATTTAAATCGTTATTTTATTTTCATATAATGTTAAAAAATATTATCCGAATTTGTTTTGGATGACCTTATCAGACATGTCTATTCCTGGAGTTCGTTAAGGTCATTGCGTTCTGCAATCGTCACGTCACCTATCCATTCACCTCCGTACCCCTACCCTGCATGCGCCCTTTCCCCGCGCCGCGCCCCAGCCTTTTTGTTTACCTATTCTACATTCTGGAGGTCAATGCCGTCTTTGGCCTAGTTTTTCAGGGATGTACCTGCTTGAGTATTAGAAAAATTTGTAGCTTTATTACTCCTGGGACGCAGTAGTTAGGTCCCAATTGTACGCAAGCTTCTGAGTGGGTAGTTTTATAATTACTAAACCTTTTTACACGCTATACCATTTCCTTAATTCAAAGTTACAATTCATTCAAACAAAAATATCATTTCACTGGAACCAATATTGTTCTACGCGAATGTAATGTAGTTAATTTTCATCTCTACCCAAGTACATGACTCGACGCGTTTTCGTTCGCCTATTTTAGAATATGCTCATAATCTATTTCTGGGTACTAACTAACTAACTAACGCTCGTACGTACTCTGTAACTCTACCGCGTAATCGTACAACTATTCAGGAGCAATGGGTGTCGGGTTACATCTCGACATGTCTCGGTGCATTGTTAAAGAGAAATAAATGTGAGAAAGTTGTTTGAAGTTGTGTAGAAACGACGGTTTGTACTTTCAAGCGACATCCAAAAAATGGGGTTCTCAACTCGACGTGTATATTTTTTTATGTATGATCACGCATAACTTTTTACACAATAGTCTGACTTTGGTACTTCTTTTTTTGTTTGAAAGAGTATACTTCAGTGGATGTCCCATTTAAATTTCATCAAATTCGATGAATCGGCGATTTTTTAGTTACTTGAATGGCAATCGATTCCGTAAATAACAAGGGTCACTAAAATGGGTAAAAATTATTTTTACTAAGAAATGATACCGACTTCTGAAGCCGAGCACTGAAAATTATGAAGTAACTTGTCGAAGTCGGTACCATGCGCACAATATTGTGGTAATAGATACTTTTTAACTATCATGGTACCGACTTGAACAAGTTGTTTCACACTTTTTGGAGTTGAAGTCGGTTCCATTTTTGAGGGTATTTTTTTAAATTGTATTCTGTCAGTGTGCCTATATCAATATGATTCTGCTGCGGACTCAAGTGGCTTTACTCAACACCACTGAATATGGTCTTTGGGACCTTCCAGCGTAGGTATAGGTTGGTTTGGTACCAAATGCGAAATATCTGCTAAAGTAGCATCAGCCTTTATAACTACTTTACTTACATATAATAATAGACATCTTTATCGCCTCAGTATGCCTCCTTCATAGATTTTCAAAAGAACCTGTTGGAAGCGGCCGGCAACTTTCGGAACTGATGGCCCCGGGTGCGATTTCTGGACAGGTCACACATGTGTGTGCATCAATACGACGTTTTGACTTGTGGCTGGGTGTCTATATGTTTAAAAGTAAATATATCAATTATCGCGTTACCATAGTACAGGGTTTGCCTAGTTTAAGACTTGTTTGGGTCTTGTCAAAAAACTGCGAAGAATAGCATTTGATAATACATAACGCGAAGAATGATATAAAAAAGCTTTGGATAATATTTTTATGTATATATATTATTTAATGCGTTGATAACGATATTCCTTTGTTGTTCAGTTCATCCATATTTATAATAGTTAGTTAGCTTGTACAATGTCCAGTTTTATACCTCAACTCATAAAGTAACTAAGCAAGCAGGAGTGCCTACTTCCCACGATCACTGGAAATGTGACACCAAAATATGCGCAGATTTTCATTAGAATAGGTCAGAGAACCGGAATTTGGGATTCCCCTAAAATGTCTGTAGGATCTATTTACATTTATAAAAGTACTTATTGTTTTATTACTATTATTGAAATTGAGCCGCCTTTGCATTATTATTTATAGTGATGTTGTTTTATACCGCTCATAACTAACACACCTGTAACAAAGTACTTAGAGGGCGCGGCCCGAGTATATAGATAGATATTATAGATATATATTTGAATGACAGGCCTGTTGGTCTAGTGGTTAGTGACCCTGACTGCTATGCCGGAGGTAGTGGGTTCGATTCCCACCCAGGACAAATGTTTGTGTAATGAGCACGATCATTTGTTCTGTGTCTGGGTGTAATTTATGTATAATATTTATGTATTTAGAAATATATAAGTATGTTTATCAGTGGTCTAGTACCCATAACACAAGCTCTGCTTAGCTTGGGATGGCGTTGTGTGATAGTTGTGGAATATTTATTATTATTTATTTATATTTACATTTTTTATTTATATGTACATATATAGATATTTACTTACTTTACCTGTAGGTAGATGTGCGTAGTCTAGTGTACCTTATGTAGGTATGTACGTAATGAAGTAAGTATATAATATGCAGAATTCTGTAAATTATTTCCAATTAATGTGTGAAACACTGGTCTGAGTAGTCACCCCAACAGCAATCGAAAACAACAAAATCTCAATAGAGTAATGACCAAGTACAATAATTTAAGCACGAAATATAGGTTGGATTTATTTAGTAAATGCTTTTCTAGCTTTTAAACACACTATCCACAAAATGTACTCCAATCATATTTAATGCAGGTCCAGTGAGTGCTATTTTTAACCAACTGCATAAAAAGATGAAGTTTAAATATTATGTTCGACTGTAAGTTTTTTTTTGTATGTTCACTGATTTCTCCTCTATTTGTGGACCGATTCTTAAAATTCTTTTTTTTTGTTTGGTAGGTATACTTCCGAGGTGGTCCCATTTAAATTTCATAAAATTCGGTCCAGCAGTTTTTGAGTTATAATCCAACAGCTGAAGTGTTTCGACTATTTTGATGATATAATCATTGACGATGAATGACATTCGATCCCGTAATTGCAATCGCATAGGTGAAAAATTGATTTTACCAAAAAAGTCATGTTGAAGTCGATTTCATTTTTTGGTAATTTTTTAATCCATTTCATTTAGTGGTTATGTACTCGCTTATTTCCTTAATTATTTTAGAACTATATTTATTACTCTTTTTACTGTCAAAAGAATTTACGTATGTATTTTTTAGTTATTGTACTCGTATTGGTGACAAAATTATTTAGAACCGTTTTTCATTACGACATGTAGTCGCTGCCTATAATTGTGTTAGCGAAACGCTAGCAAAATTATATAAAAATAAAAATGCAATTGTTTGTGGAGGGGGTAGGGGTGAATTGAGAATAATTATCTGTTTACGTATAAAGTTATATGATTATTAACGGGATATTTACCGTGGTAAGGTTGTGGAATGAGCTCCCAAGCTTACCACGGTAAATATCCCGTTAATAATCATATAACTTTAGAGAACAACCGTGATAGTTTAAAACAGTGTTTTGTTTACGTATAATTTTTATTTTTTATTTAATAAATAATATTAGAGTAGTTTGTTCAATGTATTCTTGTATAATTTGTTGGTACCCTTAAAAATTAAATAAACAAATTCTACAGAGTTTTACAAAATAATAAGAACCGCGTAACCATGACGGGTAGTAGACTAGTGACGCAACGCCACATAGTGGTAAATAATATTGTACGTTCACAAAGGCGACTATTTGAAGCTTGTCCATGTTATACATTAGCAAGGCGATCAGTTTACACGGCATTAGGTAAATTATAAGCTCCACTAGTCGACGACACCCGATATGTTTGCCGACGGTGCCGTCTCGACTTCACCCTTGGCACAGTCGAGAAATGTAGTAGGCTAACTAAGGTGGGTTGGCGGGATAAAATAAACAATGGCTGTCATTGATTTTGTTTAATTTTCGTATTTTGTGTTTCTTCTAGTTTTGACGTGTGACTGTGATGTGGATTAGTGACCGTTTAGAGTTCGTCGAATTCTTATAGCGGGAAAATCAAATGAAATTAATTATTTTGTTGCTAGACTGGGTAATTTGCTAGATTTGAAGCATATTATTTTACGCTTCACACTGACCAAGTTATTGTTTAAATGGATAGCATAATATAAATTATACATATTTACATATAAATTATATACTGTCCTCCCAGGTGCTTATCTCGATCTGACCTAGAAATAGTACGAAACTGTGGCTATAATTCCAATAACAAGTTGTTTGTTAATAATATTAATGTTTGACAGATCTGTTAGCACAGTTGGTAGCGCCCATGTCTTCGACGTGAAAGTTAGATCCCTGGTCGTAGCAAATAATTGTTTGATGAGCAGAAATGTACGCGGGTCTTGAATGTCGTGATGTGTTATTGTGTGTGTCCATTCCCCCCGCGACGCAAGGGATCTTAGTGCGGGGGTATGAGTGTGTAATCGTTAGGAGAAATGAGACTGTTTTTGTTTTTACTATGGTAAGTGTCCCAAGCCCGACTCCGCCCTAATGAATGACGCTGCTCCGGGATGTCGGGACATGATATCGGCGCGTGGGCGGTGCGCCTGATTACTTCTTTGTGAACCCCTCACTGGGTCACGGGTGGCTATGACATCATATAATTGGAATTGTAAGCGTAAGGTCAACCCTTTTCGAATCATAATGTATACCAGTCTATACTAAGTGAACAAGCAAACGCAGCGTCTCTGCTTCTGGCCAAATTGACTTTCATCTGTCCGTTTGTTTGTTAGGTTGTATGTTGGTCCTCCTGCACAGGTCGCATATTTCAACTAATCTTGACGAAATCTGGTATGCATAACTACTATTCAATATAAGTTTTCTGACAGAAAAAAAAATATTGTTTGTGAAATTGTGTGTAATGGATAAACTCGGAAACTTAACTTAATACTTAACCGATTGAAAAATATTTCAACTATGGAGAGCTAGTGAGCGAGAGCGTGGAGTCAACGAGTGAGAGAGTGATGAGTATATTTTATTACTATTGAAAATTTTATCCCACGGAATAGACGGGCCGGGACTAAGATATCTTAAAACTAAGCGGAATTCGGGGGGGACAGTAACTAGTACGAAATACTTTGCGTGTAGCTTCCCTTCTGCTAAGCAGTAAACGGTGTGTAATATAGCTCGCTTAATAGGTAGTTCAGTTATTTAATTTCCGATCCTATGAGATAGGTGGGTCAGATAGTGCGGATATGACTGCACATGAAACGTGTATGATTATTTTCATAGATCTGGCTAGAGAAATATATAACTGTAGGAGATAATTTGTACTGAGGCCCTTCTAACCATTTTGCTTTACCTTAGCTAAGCTACTAAATGTATAATAAAGTTACCTTCTCGTAGGTCTCTACTAAAAGTATTATTCTTCTAAATAAACGTGAGCAATGTAGGCGACAAAAAAAGATTAAAGATGCTGTCATTTGTGGAGGGGGTGAATTGAGAATTTTTTTTTATTGACGTATATTTTTTATATTGTATTTCATTAAAAAAAATGTTTTTTTATAATTTTATGCTTGTCATGCGTTAATACTGTGGAACTTGTATTACGATACGATAGTTAGAGTTTAAACATTATCTACCGTCTTCCAAAAAAGGAGGAGGTACTCAATTCTTGAGGACTTTTATGTTTGTTACCTCATTACTTCCGACTGGGTGAACCGATTCTTAAAAATATTTTTTTATATGAAAGCTGGTGCTTCCCGTGTAGTCCCATTTTTCTCTCATCAGTCCCAAATTTCATCTAATTAGGTTCAGTAGTTTTTGAGATACACTCCAATAACTGAATAGAATAGAATTCGGTATAAAATTTTTCAAATTGTACTTGTTTTGAATTATTGACATTACTAATTTATTGCTGTGTAAATGTTTATCAGATGTGGGCACTTAACAATCCACCTACATAATGAATTATCTATGTAGAAATGTAGTCGGTAATCGATCTTTGGAAAACATAGTTTGAAACATAATACTCAGCCTGTTTGGGCATAATTTATGTACTTTCATAATACCTATATCGTTCATGGAGAGAAAACTGGGTAGCGTTCCGCAAACGAGAATATTCGGTTTCAATTTCTCAATAACATTATTGTACTAAATATGTAGATACGTATATAAATGTATGTGTGTGGCGTTTCAATTCAATCGAATAGTCTATGAACAGAAAAAAATATCGAATATTATTAGATACTAGTTGACCCGCCCGCGGCTTCACTCGCGTGGCCTTAAAATATACGGCGGCTTTAAAATAAAATTAACCTTTATTATTCAATAAAAAATAATTATGAAATGATTGACATGAAACAAACAAAATGTTAAGTGAACCTTACCACAATATATTAGTGAGCACCACATCTAAATCGGATTAGCAGTTTCTGATATTACCGTGCACAAACGCACAGACAAACAGATAAACAGACAAAAAAATCTAACAATATATTTTTCATTCTATTTTCGTTTATGAAAATTCTAATATTTTTGCCCGCAATTTCGTTCTTGTACTAAGCTCGGCCTTCGGCATCGCTATAACCTCCCTTCTTTTCTTAATTTTTTTAATCTAAGAACCTTCTACGAATTATTAGAAAACATTTAAAAAAAGATGAATGAAATCGTTAAAGCCCTTCTCAAGTTATAGCGTGACTAAGAGAAATAAGGGTTCATTATCATATATATATATATATATATATATAGATTAATATCTTCCATGTACAGACAGCGATCCGTTA
This sequence comes from Selenia dentaria, assembly GCA_917880725.1. Lineage (NCBI taxonomy): Eukaryota > Metazoa > Arthropoda > Insecta > Lepidoptera > Geometridae > Selenia > Selenia dentaria. The sequence goes on from OU862893.1 coordinate 28,386,952, forward strand.
CATTTTTATTATGTATATACCTAGATATTTGGAATAGTAGTTTTTTTATTATACGAATTTAAAGTATGTGTACTGTGTAAGCTGCTGTGTAGTGACCTGTGACAGAACAATAGAAACGTCATTTAATAAGACACAAGCCGAAAGCTTTCGCAAGCAAATGGTTATGTTCTTCGACGCTAGCCTCGAAAAATCATTGTCGAAAATCAGTATTCGATAAGTAATAGTCAGTAGTCAGACAAATACATTTTAATTTCATTTTAGAACTCAGAATAAATAATAGTTGGTACTACATATCAATTACTATTTAGAAAAATAGTTCTATCTTAACATGAGGCGTCCTCAACATGTTGCAGGTTTTTTACCCTCATTGGAAATTTTCTACATAATGCAATTCCCCATTGCAATTGGCAAGTTTTCATTACTAGCAACACCGGCGTGCGTAGGACGGCGGCGTATCGGGTTACGAGCGCTCCTAAATTTACCTTTGCCAAGCTACTGCCATTAAAAGCATTTATGTTATATTGGATATCACAATATTATCAGTCAGCTAGAGTTACTTTGGCCGACCACCTCTTTGTGACGATAGTGCCGTTTAGGTGCTTTCAGCTTTGACAGGGGAACCAACCTCCTCAGGCTATTGAGGTTACCTGTAGGACCTGTAGCAGATACTTAGTGGTATCTAACACAGCTCTGACATATTAAACTAAACAATGAATTTAGTTTTGTAAAGGTATAAGGAAAGACATTCTATTTTATGTCGTTGTAACGTGGTGGTTTCTACGAGATAAGTCTTTAATAATGTTTGCTATTAGCTAGCTGTTATAGCAATTATGTGCCTATTACAATGTTTTTGTAAAATTGTATGTAGGTATAGTTATAAAGGTTCGCTTCTATTTTCGAGTGAACGCTGCCAAGGCGTGGATTTATTACCCGAGTCTGCGCTCCCTGATAGATATATTTGTAGTTTTCAATCGAATCAACAGGTTTTTCTAAGGTGCTATTTTAGACCTGTTACTTAACTTCTTCTCAGCCGTTTCGCTCTTGACAGAGCGGTCGTAGTCGTCAAGCAGTTGTGGTGGAGGCAGATGTAATGTGCCTCACGATGTCATGCCATCCCCCTCTATTCGCAGTCATCCAAGCACTCATACAAGGGACCTCCTACCGCAGATTTGGTTACATAACATCTGTGAATTAATGGCCGAAAGCAAGCTTATTTGGACCAAAAAAAACCATAACTACCCGAAAACATGCAGTAAACTTACGTTTGCAACGAATATTCATGCAAAACTCGCAGCGTAAATACATTTAGAGCATCGGGTAGTAATTAAAGCGTACATTCTGGTAGAGTACCTACTACACGCAGTTACTGTTACCGTGTCTAATTAATATTTTGCAACGAGGATACTGGATATTCGTGTACTAGCTGCGCCCCGCGGTTTCACCCGCGTGGTGATGGATGATGATGATGATGATGATGAAAAGTATCCTATGTGTTAATCCAGCGCCTCATCTACCCCCATACCAAATTTCATCAACATTAGCCCCCCCGTTTGTGCGTGAAAGAGTAACAAACATCCATACATCCATACATACAAACTTTCACGTTTATAATATTAAATAGGATTTACACTGAATTTGGCGAGTTTCACGCATCAGGGTGTAACTGATCAGTTTAGTATTAATTGTAGCTTTGCGCTAGCAGACTATACAATCTGGAAGGTATACGTGAACGGCTGAAAAACGATGGCGAGTAATTCAATTCAATAAAATGTGGAGACTTTTTAAATATAACTATGGTAACACTATGGTTATCATTACTGTACTGTACTATATTTAAGTTAAAATAAAATGTCAGTATGTACCTAGGAATTATTTATTTAAAACAACGAAGGTTTTTTGTTAGTGGCCTAGCGGTCACGGCGTCTGACACGGATTGTCGGATGACGCAGGTTCAAATCCCGTCCGAAGATGTGTTTTCTCTCTAAAATTTCAAAGTTTGGTCTCGCTGGCGTTAGTGCTTTAAAAACCATACAAAAGTCTAAAAATTCATAAGTCAAAATCTTTTATTCAATTAAGGCATCAAAGTCGCACATGTGAACGTCAATTTTTCATTATAATGTGCTCTATAGACTACTGCCGCGTTCCAAAATATCTAGAGCCTACCGAGAAGAAGTGGCAAGAAACTCGGGGCCATTCTTTTCATATAGAATTTTACAATGTTTCTACTTTCTATTTCTAACTAATACTAACCTACTGTTATTATTACATTTTATGGGTGGCAGATGACAACTTGCCATAAGTGGAGTTTTCGAGGCATATTTGTCTTCTATATTATAATGTCGGAATTTATAATATGTTTTTTATTAAAATGTTGTACAGTCAACTTAAATTTTCGCTCTGTAAGCTCAGTTATATGTTTGGGATTTTATTGTAAAAACGCAAACAATTTCCTAGGAGCGACATATTAGCCTTCGCAAGTCTAAAACTAGGTACAGCTATCCTATTTGTATTTCTACTTAGTATTAAAAGGGTGGTGATCACTATTTATCTTCTTCATATTTATGTTAATTTTTACAAACATACATGTATATTTGCAATGCTTTATATCCAAGCTTTTAAATGTTTTTATAATTTCGATAGTTGAAGTGTATTTAAAAGCAAAACTGTGTACTTGGTACGTAAAATTAACTTTAGAATAGCTTCTGCTGCAATGAAACAAGAAGTCAGTGACTTATGGTGACTTTAAAGATAAATTAGAGGAGAACAAAAAATACATTTACAAAATATGATGCGACATCAATACGAAAATTTTAGTTTTTGAAAAAACTAAACATTAAAGCTTTCTGGGTACAAAGCTGTTTATTAGATGTAGTTCCGTCCCCATACGACGGAAAAAATCAGAGTGTTAACGTTCGATGCTCGGGCGGTATGCAGTCTAAATATACCTAACTTAGAAAGATCTAGTTTGATGTTTCTCATATTATATGATATGAGCTCCAATATCCCAGAAACTGGACAATTTTGGAATATTATGTAAGTACATAATATAATTATTTGAATTGAATTAATTCCTCTATAAATAAGGGAATACCCTAATAATATCAATTAATAAGGTATCAGCAGTCGCGAATATAAATTTTTTTCAGATTGATGTACCTACTTTTAGGTTTCCACAATGTAAAACTTGAAAGTAAGTAGGTATTAAAAAACCATTAAATAAACGAAGATAAATAGTTTATTACAGACACTAGCTGCGCTCCGCGGTTTCACCCGCGTGGTGACGGATGATGATGAGGATGAATCAAATATAGCGTATGTTACTCAGGCATAATGTAGCTTTATACTCGGTTTGAATTGGTTATGTAGTTTTACGTCTATCTATAACAAACAAACTATAATATAACTCTCCTCTTTATTATTAGAGTAGAAGGATTAATACCAAGGTACGAATAATGTGGCCTGGTTTGTACCGGCATTACTATTACATATTCCAAAATGAAAAAGTATTTACTGTGACATAACTAACGTAACGTAAATAATTAGACATATGGTAATGTGGATATTGACGCCTAACAAAGTGACGTACCATATACAGTTTAATAGAATAGAAATGCCAATTTATCAACAATAAATTGTCACTAGCATAGACTAATATTCTTCTTCTTCTTCTTCTTCTTCTTCTTCTTATGTGGCTTTTAGACTAATATTATATATGGTCAATAGTTTCCGCAGCGTACGCAATATAAGGGCTTTATGGTATGTTTTCCACACCTTGGGTGTTTTTTTACGGATCCCTAACTTTTTTTGAAAATATTGTACCCATAGCCTATGTTCATCAGGGAAAATGTAGGATTCTTAATGGTGACTGAGTTTTATAATCCGTCCAGTACTTTCGGAGCCTATTCATATCAAAGAAACAAACATCTTGCCTCTGTATAACCGACTTCTAAAAAAGAGGCGGTTATACGTAGGTATGTTTTTTATGTGTATGTTAATCGATATCTTCCCCATTTGTGGACCAATTCTTGAAATTTTTTTTTTGGTAGAGCATAATTCCAAGGTGGTCCCATTTAAATTTAATCAAATTCGGTCCCACAGTTTTTGAGTTACACTCCAAAAACTGAAAATTGCTATGATATCATCATTGAATGACAATCGATTCCGTAAGTAGAAAGGGTCATGGTCAAAAAATGGAAACGACTTCAAAACCAAAAAGTGTGAAATAATTTGTCGAAGTCGGTATCAAGCGCACAATGTTATGATAAAAGGTTATCTGCTTTTAAACTATCATGGTACCGACTTCAACAAGTTATTTCACACTTTTTGGTGTTGAAGTCGGTTCCATTTTTTGGTAATTTGTTTTTTAATATTAGTTAGTGTGGAAGTTTAGATTTGATCTTAGATGTAGATGTGATCCAAAAGCCTACAACAATAAACTTAACCTAGAACTTTGTAGATGTATATGATAAATACAATTTAATTGAGTTATAAACACTAAACACAAATTAGATTAAGTTCGCATTGCACAGATAGTCCTGTGGTAATTTTTGTTTGCATATACATATGAACAGAAGGTCAAAGCTTGGGTATAATGAGGTTGTGAGGTTTATGAGGTTCATGAAGGTTTCTTCAATAAAGGTTTTCTTAAACTTCACTTTCCATGCGTTTTATTTCTTCAAATACAGTTTTTCTTCTTAAAATTAGACTTAGGTACAAGTGTATATGGTGGGCAAGAATTTTTCTAACTTAGCTACTATATATAGGATTTACAATGTTTGGCAACTAGCGTGCCGCTCACCTAGCGTGTATGAATTAGTGCGGGAAAGAGAGAGCGATATACTGTACACCTATCTCGCTCTGTCGTTCGCTCTATTTAAAACTTTAAACTAAAAAATGGATCATTGTCCGTAACATTCTCCCCCCGGCGCAGCACTGCGAAGCCCCTCTTCAGTCGGGAGGACGATGAGCCTCCTCACCGGTCGCTTGAAGACTCCCCCTCTCGTCCGTACATCCGCACTTCTTACTATACCGTCCGGTCCCGTATAAACCTTGTTTACTTGGCCCCGTGGCCAAACGTTACGTGGTAGTAAACCGTCGACTATTAGGACTACATCGCCTATCTTTATGTTGTTAAAATCTTTACGTACGTCTCCTCGGGGAGTTAAGGTAGGTAAGTACTCGTCTATCCACCTAGCCCAGAACATATTCGCTAACGCCTGCGAGGCGCGCCATAGTCGCCTATCCGCTACGTCGCAAGTACCTACATGCGGTAACCCGACCGCGGTCCCCAGTAAAAAGTGGTTCGGCGTCAGAGCTTCCGCGTCGTCGTGACTAACGGCTACGTGCGTCAAAGGTCGCGCGTTTATAGTATGTTCGATTTCCGTAAGCGCGGTAGCTAGTACCTCCTCCTTCGGTGACCGTTCGCTCAACACGACTTTTAAGGCGCGTTTCACTGAGGAAATAAGCCTTTCCCAACACCCCCCTTCATTAGGTCCACCCGGGTTCGAGTATGACCACCGTACTCTTCGACTTAACGCGTAGTCTCGTAGCGCGGGTAACCACTCCTCGAAAGCTTTGTCTAACTCGACTTGGGCCCCCTTGAAATTCGTACCGTTATCGGAAAATATTAACTCCGGCCATCCGCGTCGGGACGCCATTCGGCGCATGGCTAACACTGCCGAATCCGTACTCAGGCTCGCGACGAGTTCGATGTGTACCGCGCGAGTGATCATGCAGGTAAATAGCATGCCCCAACGTTTTTCCTTTCGTCTGCCTATCGTCACCCACATAGGGCCGAAGCAGTCGATACCGCACCGGGAAAACGGCCTGCTGTATGCGGTCAACCTAGCCTTAGGTAAGTCGCCTTTGACCGGTACCGCCGGCGCCGCCCTACGTAGTTTACATAACGCGCATTTTCCTACTACTGACCGTACCGACGGTCGTAGGCGCAATATCCAATAACGTTGCCTCAAGTTGTTGACTATTTGTTCGCGACCTACGTGACTATTACGTATGTGTTCACGTTTTATTAGTAAACGTGTCAGCGGGTGCGCACCGTCGAGTATAGGGGGAGATTTCATCTCCTCCGGTACTGTAGCCGCGTTTATCCTCCCATGTAGACATAGTAGGCCGTCCTTGTTACACGTCGGGTCCAACCTGTATAGCCGGCTTTGTCTTTCTACGTTCCTTCCGGCCGCGACTTTCTTTATTTCCTCCGGGAAGCTTTCGCGTTGAGCTTCTTTTATTAATGTTTTTTCGGCGCGGTCGATATGTTCGAGCGCGAGAAAAGACTTTCGCTTTTGACATTTTTCGATGAACACTAAAACGTACGCCATTGCTCGTACCGCGCGTTCGTAACTCGAAAAACGTTTTATATCTAACAACGGTGTGAACTCGCTCGCGTGTGTAGTGAATACCTCGGCGTGCTCTTCGTGTGCGATTTTCTCCTGCGGCCAGTCATCCTCGTGTCCGTACAAGAACGCGGGCCCTGTGAACCACCGGTCTGTGGCGCGTAATTGATTGTTGCCGGGTCGGCTGGCGTCGTCCGCACAGTTACTCGCGGTGTCGCACCATCGCCACTGCTCGGCGCGAGTTAAGTCGGTAATCTCGCTCAACCGGTGATCGACGTATGGCGCGTATCGAGTCGTATCGTTCCGTATCCACTGTAGCACCGTTTTGGAGTCACTCCACATTATGACTTCGTCAGGCTTACGCCGATGTCCCTCGATGACGTCACGCGCTAACCGTGCACCCATAAGTGCCGCCTGTAGTTCCAACCTAGGGATACTTTGTGCTTTCATAGGAGCGACTTTGGCTTTGCCGGCCACCAACATGACGTGCACACTCCCAACTCTTCTGCTGAAGCGATAATACGCCGCCGTTACTACAGCCTGTGCGCTGGCATCGTTCATGACATGTAACTGCACGCGCATTATTTCCGTACTTACATCGTAACACCGCGGTATATGTAAGTTAGCTATAAATTTCAAGTCCTCGTACCATTCGCGAAATACGGTCGCTTCTTCGTATGGTAGCGGGTCGTCCCATTCGACCTTTTTCTTCCAGAGTCCTTGTAACATTATTTTTGCCGTGATAGTATACGGACTGAGTAGACCTAGAGGGTCGAATATTGACATCACGGCGCCTAGCGCTTCGCGCTTGGTGGGGGTTCGATTCCCGTTTTTCACGTCGTCCGGTACACGCGGCATTTTTGTATTGAATGCTAGTTCGTCCGTATTAGGCGCCCATATTATGCCGAGCGTTTTCTCGTGCGGATGTGCGCTCGCCCCCAGCTGTTTAGGCGCGCTCGCTTTGTTGACGTCGGGAATGTGAGATAGCAGATGTTCTCGATTCGAATTCCAACCTGCTAGCTCGAACGACGCCCCCGCGTGCACTTCTTGCACCTCTCGTATCGTTCGCGCGGCTATTTCCTCTGAGTCGAAACTATCAACCCAGTCGTCCATATAATGACTGTGCGTGATCGCGGTATGGGCGAGTGGGTGAGTCGTTTTATGATCGTCGGCGTTTCTATCTCTTACGCTGTGCGCGAGAAACGGCGAGCTTCGTGCTCCGAATATCATTGAAGTCATCACGTACTTCTCGGGTGGCTGACTACGCTCGTCTCCGCGCCACAAAAAGTGCTGTGCGACTCGGTCGCATTTACGAATTTTTATTCGCATAAACATTTCCCGTATGTCGGCGGTGACTGCTATCGGTTTTTCCCTAAAACGGAATAGCACGCCGTGTAAGGATTGTAATAAGTCTGGTCCGTCGAGCAAGGCGTCGTTCAGACAAACACCCCCGCTGTGTGCGGCTGCGTCGTGTACTAGCCTGACTTTGTTAGGTTTGTGTGGGTTCGTTACGGCGAAATGCGGTAGGTACCATAATCGCTGATCGCCCTCGTGATCCTCGTCGCATCGCTCTGCGTACCCCTTCTGTATTAAACCTTCCATTTGCGCGGTGTAAGCGGCCTTAAACTGCGGTGACTTATCCATTTTTCGTTCGATACTTCGTAGTCGACTTAATGCCATGTCGTAGTTCGGTGGCATAGTAACGTCATCGGTTTTCCACGGTAGACCTACTTCGTAGTGATCGCCTACCTTCTTAGCGGTGTGTTCGAATATCTCTTTCGCACGTTCCTCTCGCTCTAACGTTCGTCTCTTCATAGACACGCCTAGGGCATCTAGCTCAAAGTGAGTTTTTACGAGGTCGTCGAGTTTTTCGTCGTATTGACTCGTCCTGATATGTAGTACCGCTTCGCTATCTAGCTTTATAAGACTCCTAGGTACCGACCCGTGTACGATCCACCCCAACTTAGTGAGCGATGCAGCCGGGTGATTCATCTTTCCCGTCAACAGCTTTCGAGTTACTATCAAGTGCCAGTTATCCGCCCCGATAAGTATCCGTGGTTTGGCTTCATCGTAGCACATAGGTTCGATATTTACGTCGCGTAAGTGCGAGTGCTGTAACCACTCGGATTTAACCGACTGCGAACCTAGGGCTATGCTATTCACGGTGCGAGCGTTTATTGGGTGGTATTCTTTCTCGCTCTGGCCTCTTATCTCGATTTTTATGCACTGACTGTCGGGCTCCCTTTGGCTGGTCGCTACCCCGTGGATGTTGAGCGCTCGTGTCGGGCCCCGTGCTCCGACCATTTCGGCGATCTCTCGGTCCAGAAGGGTGATAGTCGATCCCTCGTCTAGTAGCGCGTATGTATGTGTTTCTTTTCCGTCGGGTCCTCTGATCATGACTGGACAGACCTTCAATAACACCTTGTTATCCTTAGCTGATCGCGCCGTCGCTGCGATGACGTCATCGTCTGACGCTGCGTTGACGGACTCGCTGCTTTTCATATGTAACAGTGCGTGGTGCGGTTGACGACACTCTCCCACCCCGCAGTGTTTACTTTTACAGTGAAATCTTCTATGTTTACTATTCATGCACTTGAAACATGTGCGACTTTCCTTCGCCCACTCCCAGCGTTGGGATGTAGGCATTGCGGCGATCTTCGGGCACTTGTTCGTATCGTGTTCGGCTCCGCAGCAGAAACATACCCTTTTCTTGGTATCGTCTGTTGTAGCATACACGTTCGCGCCCTTGCTTCGCTCGTTACTTCGTCGTTGTTCCGTGTGCTTATATACGGCACCTCTCGTGGCCGTCGTAGTGGCTGTGGTCGACGAGTAGGTATATCTAATTGCTCGGTCCGCCTCGCGCATTAGGAATCGTGACAGGGTGACGATCTCGGGCTCCGATCGGTTTCCGTATTCGGACGCGTAATCACACCACCTTGACTTAATATGCGGCGTTAATTTATCCGTGACCTGTCGAGCTAGCATCGGGTTCTGTAGATAACCCCTTTCGTCGATGCACATAATAGTCGTTGTTATGTTCTGCAGTTTAATCGCGAAACCGTTTAACTCGGTCGCTGACGTACCTAAACGTGGTAGTTTCTTAATGTCGTCTAACGCTTTGTCGATTATTGCTTCCGGTCGACCGAAACATTGTTCCAATGTTTGCATTATGATAGACGGCTCGGCTGCTGTATACAACAGCGCCGATACGCATTCGCGTGCTTCGCCTCGTAGGCACGCTCTAAGCCGTGCGAGATTTTCCGCCGGTGAAAACTTGTGCATGCCGGTTGACTCTCGCATGGCCGCCTTGAAAGGTAACCATTCACCCGTGGCTCCACTGAACGCTGGTAAGTCCTGAGTCTGCCTAGATGGTATTCGCGTTCGGGCCATTCGCTCTAAGGCTTCCGCTAGATGTTCTATGTCTCTGTCTCGCGGTCTGTTGGGCGTAGGCGACCTGGGCCTCCGCGCCTCTTCGAACGTAACACGGTTGTGTGTTGATACCGTTGGCCTTCCCGTTACTCCTTCCCTCGTAGTCGGTGGAAGTGATGGGTATCTTCCTGCACTCGTTTCTTGTTCCGTGTCCTCGGGTTGCTCCCCCCGTGGCTGATTGTGATGCAACCACTCTTTGACGCGTTGTTCCGTTTCGGCTGCTTCCTCGGGACATATGCTATCTCTGTCTGTCTCTTCGCGTATGGTTGCGACGTCCAATGCAAGTCGTTTTCTTATAAGAGTCGCTTGTAATTGTAATTCTTGGCGTCTAATTTCCGCGAGTTTTTCTTCGGCTTCCAGCTCGGCTTGACGAATGCGACCCGCTGCGCTCGCTGTGGATTTATGAGACCGTACCGACGGTGCGCGCGTTGCCCTACTTGTCGCGCCTACAACGTGCTCGGTGAGACGCGGTACCGTTCGCGTCATCCCTACCTCGTTCGCGGTTGTACCGACGCGTGTAGTCGCGGTGGACTGCGGGTCCACTGGGACGCTGTTCGCGGACGGCGACGCGGGAGAGTCTTCATGCACCAGGATTGGTGCCCTTTCTTCCGCGGCTTGGCTTCTTGTCGTCGGCATCTTCGGCTCTTGACTGCCCCTATGGTCCCTAACCCCCTAGCACCCTAACAGCCCTAACAACCCTAACTGCCCTACCAAGTCTTACCCTCCACCTGTCGTCGACACGTGGCACCTTTGGGTGATCTTCTCACTCGATCACACGGCGCACCGTTCGGTGATCTTCTTTCTTCTACCTCGAAGAACCCGTTGCAGTAGCACCGTTGGGTGATCTTCACACTCGATCACACGGCGCACCGTTCGGTGATCTTCTTTCTTCTACCTCGAAGAACCCGTTGCAGTAGCACCGTTGGGTGATCTTCACAAACTCAGATGACGACCACGATCCCCCGGGTTATAATGAAAACCCGTGATCTGGTCCGCCGTACGTTGTAGTCCTCTATATGCGGGTGATATTGGCAGATCGTGGGGACGCGTTCGGTAGTCCCTCGTTCTGATCTGCCGTTTTCCGTTCCACACACGCCGCTGTAGAGATTTTCTCGTTATTTCCCGAAGTGTAGCTCAGCATGAACTTGGATTACATGAGCGTGTTCGGTATATCCTTGTTCGTTTCTCGTCTTCAAATACTGGCTGCAGACATCCGGCTCTTTCGAAGGACCATTAAAATGTGAGGTTTATGAGGTTCATGAAGGTTTCTTCAATAAAGGTTTTCTTAAACTTCACTTTCCATGCGTTTTATTTCTTCAAATACAGTTTTTCTTCTTAAAATTAGACTTAGGTACAAGTGTATATGGTGGGCAAGAATTTTTCTAACTTAGCTACTATATATAGGATTTACAATGTTTGGCAACTAGCGTGCCGCTCACCTAGCGTGTATGAATTGGTGCGGGAAAGAGAGAGCGATATACTGTACACCTATCTCGCTCTGTCGTTCGCTCTATTTAAAACTTTAAACTAAAAAATGGATCATTGTCCGTAACAGAGGTGCATGCGTTTCCTTTTGTATGACACTTCGAAAATGGTACCTACCTTAGTGGGCATATAGTATAAGTATCCATTGTTGACTTGTTTAATAAATAGGTAAGTTTACTTTCTTAAATAGTTTCCTATATTATAGCGTGGCGATGGAGGCCCTGCTGAAATGGGATGTGGGTAACCAATCCGTCTTAATGAGATTTTCCTTTTTAAAATATAAATATAAAAGTTAAGTTTATATATACATAAATATATACAATTTTCGTTATTTCTTTAAGTCAAACAATAAAAAAAATGTAATATCTGTAGTTACAGTATCTAATGGGTAGACATTGGCATTCCTACCAGTCATGCTCACGAAGAGATGTTGGAAAGTGGCGGCGTCGTGTGTCGGGTCTTCTTCTCATCTTATATATAAGTATTATATATATATATATATATATATATATATATATATATATATATATATATATATATATATATATATATATATATATATATATATATAATTACATTATATATTATTTTGGTTTTGTTTTTCTCTCTGTTCTTTTACTTCTTAAATAATGTTAGGTATAGTCTATGTTCACTCATTGTATGCAAAGATGTATATTTAAATAGTTGTTTAATTACCGGACCCTGAGACGCTGGGGTCTGTGGGTAGAAATGTTAAAGTAATAAAAAAAAAGTTTACTTTCTTCGAGTAACATTTTACCGTACCATCCATCAGCCTTCTTTTTGTAACTGGAGTCCAATTATCTTAGCACGTCTGGTCATCTTGTCCCTGAAACGTTATCCGCCAGTGTTGTCACAGACTGCGATTAATTAAACAGGTTATTTTGATGCTCAGGGAGATCGATTACTATGTGGTAGGTAATGACGCCTTCGTTAGTATTTCAGTTAAGTTCGCAAACGTGTGTAAGGAGATATTAATGTTTGATCACGGCCATAGAGGTGTTTACACGTTTTTGACGTGATTACATCAAAATATCCAGCTGTGATATCGATAATGTTCTAGCTAAGCGTGACGACAGTAGAGACCTTTGTCTGTACCTCTACTATGAGTTGGCCACATAAATGTCATCTATAGTCGATACTCAATCTCGCCTATCTATTTAGCTTGTGATTGGCGTACTCGCTGTCAATTTTAGTTCTACAATTGACCGCCAGGTGTTCTTTTTTCATAGATTTTTTCGCGGCAGACGATACAGATCGCGCGGCGAGAGTTTGGCTTTGACCGTTATTGCGCAGAAGTCAAAAATTGGGTATCACAGGGTGGCTAGAGGGACGAAGGACTCTTGTCTCTCTCTGTCACATCGAAGACGAGGGACTCTTGTCTCTCTCTGTCACATGGCGCGACAGTACCCATGCGCAGTAATCCCCTCCACCCGAAGGTCAAAGCCAAACTCTCGCCGCGCGATCTGTATCGAGCATCGATTGGTGGTAATGTTGTAAACTCATGGTAGACCTACTGATAATGTTTATTAGAACCTAAGAAATGTATTATAGCACTAGCGCTGCCCGCGACTTAGTTCACGTATTAGGCTCGGCCTTCAGCGTCACCATAACCTCCCATCTTTTCTTCGTTCATGCGGTGACCAAGGGAAATAGGGGTTGATATATATATATATATATATATATATATAGACTGTTGTTATGTATTGCTTAGTGTTTCAGTAAATTATTTAAATTACGCGTAGCTTATGTAGGTGTGTATGTATGAGTGTAACTCATATGGTTTATCTTTGCTTAGGATATGAAATAATTGCTCCTCGGTTAGAGAGTTCAATTTTACATAAGTACCTAGCTAGGTATAGGTGTATATATTCTATTTTTCATTAATAAATAATAATAAGGTAAGTATTAGATATACCTAGCGAAGTTAATGTTTTCAAGTCATAAGTATTTACTTGGAGAAACTATAAGCATAACTATGTTTATTAATATGTATTATATAAGATATATGAGTAAATACCATAATGTGTAGGCCACACTAATGAACAAATAAATTACAAAAGAAATCTTTATCACTATCAGTGGCAGTGATTGAATCCGAATACGAAGAGTCATTACCAACTTGGTACTTAACATGCGTTTAATTGGTAATGACTCTGATTTATATATCAATTTCGTCCGCTAAATAACCCGCCAAGTAATCCAACACAATACCGCGACAAGCTTAAAATGACTTCTCAGTGACACAGATATCGCTGAGTTACTACGCGACTCTGATCACACTTTGTATCCACAAGAATTTATTATCGCACCGTCGGCAATAAAACCGCTGTTAAGGAGGTCATCCAAACACTCATTTATTTTGTACAAATCGTGGGCTTATTTAAAGAAGCATCGGAAATAACAGTGTTATTTGTGGCGCCGAGGAGGGTGTTATACATTTTTAGTGATTTATTTGATTGACATAGTCAGAAACCTGGAATGTTACAAAATATGCTCGAAAGTTTAAATACAGACGATAGGAAATATTCTTCAACGACGTTCGAGGACAAGGTCTGAAATTTATAAACATTTACGTAAGCATATAAGTGTCTTAAGAATTTCATCTGTTGTATTTTCAATAATCTTACAAAATGTCGTTATACAAGTACAATTTGAAAAATTTAATACCGACTTCCATTCTATTCAGCATTATATTCAGTTATTGGAGTGTAACTCGACCGAATTTGATGAAATTTAAATGGGACTACACAGGAAGCACCAGCTATCAAACAAAAATTTTGAATATCAGTTTACCCTATCGAAAGTTATGAGGTAACAAACATAAAAAAACAGTCGAATTGGGTACCTCCTTTTTGGAAGTTGGTAGAAAATGTTAATAATTGTTCCGAATCGATCTTGACATTAATAGTAAACCCACAGAATTCGCCCTATTTACATTATTTAAATTATGAGTAAGACCTTTTACTATGACATAAGGAAGACAAGTAGCGTTATTTTAATAGAAAATTATAAAAAATGCGGAGAATCTCAACACAGGTTACCCTAGCACGACCGCTAAAGTCATGAAATATTTTTATGTAGTGCAATAAATTGTATAATTGTTATCAAGGACTACTGTATGTATGTGTTTTCACAGTATATATTTTAAAATTAAATAAATAAATAATACGAACAATTTCGGGAATTATTTTACATAGTGGCAACAATATATCGTTTGCGGAGACGGCGATGACCCATAGAAACTTACAAAAATGCGGAGAATCTCATAAATACCAACACCTTCAGGAATATTTTTACATAGTGGCAACAATATATTATCGTACTATTTATTCTTTATTTTGTCCTAGGAGTTTGCGGAGACTGCGATGAACGAGCTTCTCGGTTGGTACGGGTACGAGAGATTGGAGCTAAGACGCTGGGCGGCCTCGCGAGCGCGCGACGCTTCCAGCCCTGAACAAGCTAACGAACAGAAAAATAAAGGTAATTAGTAACATAATAAGTTACTCGTATATCTACCGGGCGTTTTTATGACAACTAGTGATAAGATGAGCAAGTCGCTCTTCTGCCGTGCGATTCTCTAAGGGCAAACATCGTTGCAACTTTGACAACATCCGTTACAAATGAAGAGTTGACAAGAAACGTTAGAAAATCAACCTTATGTACAAGGGCGATATCTCATTTAAGTATTTGACATCGGTGAGCTCGTCGACGAGCACAACGACGAATCATTAGAGAATCTCACGGCAGATACGATTGCCGTCACGCTTGCCCAGTTTCAGTGCCTTCAGAATTTTCAGTTTAAAACCGTTCTGAACACTGCATGCACTGTGCTCGTCGCCCTGAGATATAAGATGTTTAATTACAGGGCTAGAGAGAGGCCTGTAATTTCGCCGGACACATTGCCCTTTAGGTAAACCAAAACACAGTAATGTTTGCACACTACTGGTAGTTGCACGACTGTAATTAGTAAGTGCTTTCCCTGGGGCACTCTGCGACCAATCCATAGCCATCATCACTAGTGAACTATCTACTCGTATCAAGTAATATCAATATCGAATACCCCTAATTATGTAATTGGACAATAAATCGTATTAAATTTCTTAGAATGAGCACCCTCCATCCATATGCAGCTGTATTTCTTCGAATACCGTTTTCGGACTCACCCTCTTTTCCTGCGCTTTTAATTTTGACGTGGACGCGATGACGACGGCGGGAAAATCAATCTCAATAACAATGCTTGGTGGCAGGTATATGTGGGGTCAATCCCCAAATATCATTATCTCGATCAAGCAATATTTACCGATAATGAATTTGTTTTCTGAGAACTTATAAGGGTTGATTGGTGCAGTGAATTGGGCGTGAAATAACATGATACAACCATTCCCGTGCCTCACCGCTGGCGTCTGAGAATTTACGTAATGCGGGAGGTAGACCACCGGTACTATTACGGTTATATATTCATATTATTATTATTATATAACGGTTATTGTATACTGTAGTATAATACTAGGATGTAAAATAATTCCTAGATATCGACATTATTAAAGTACCAATTTATCTTTGTAAATTAAAGTTATAGGAAGTACTTACATCTAAGTACTTACATACCATTTTAGACTTTCGCGGTTGTTAACTACATTATAAGTAGTACTCACGGGATGTACACTACGATTACGTTTTGTGTCAGTGGGAGTACGATAGTAATTAAGATTATTCTAAGCTTATTACAAAACGCTCCTGATTTATGATAGTTTCGGAAAAGGTGGGAGTAGGCCCCCTGGATCTAGGAAATGCTTCCAGCGATTTCAATGAAATTCAGTATGCAGGGAGTTTCGGGGGCGACAAATCAATCTAACTAAGTTTCATTCTTAGAAAACGACGTTTTCTCGACGTAACAGTCGCATTGCAAAATCCTGAATCGCAGTGACAAGATTCTCACGGAACACGTGTTGCTATTTTGTATTCGTATCTAATTCGAGCAAAGCTCGGTCAGGTACTATTAAATATTACACGTATATACGAATATGAGTTAGCGTCGCGTTCATTATCAATTGAAGGTGCGTGCAATGAGGGCATTGGTGGTGGCGTTGCTATTGTTGGCTCCTTTGTTAAAGCGTTCGTAAAGCTCAAAAACGTTAATTTTGCTACTTTTGCTCACACCCTACTCAAACGCTAAATCGAGCATACGAGTAAGACCAAAAATCGCTTGATTATGATACTCGTATCAAATAGGTAGTCAAAAAACGACCACAAACAACTATGCTCCGGACGTGAGTCAAAAATTGCACTTTTTGGTGGCATAAATCACTCTTTTTCTACCGACTTCCAAAAAAGGGGGAGGTACTTAATTCGACTGTATTTTTTTATGTTTGTTACCTCATAACTTTCGATAGGGTGAACCGATTCTCAAAATTCGCTGGTGCTGCTCGTGTGGTTCATTTTAAATTTCATCAAATGAAGTCCAGTAGTTATTGACTTACATTCCACGCAACCGCAGCTGGACTGTTTTTCAATAGCAAAATAAGAAAATGTAATTATGTCCCCAAGGATCGAACCTGGAGTGGCGCATCGAAGGCAAGGTCGCTACCAACTGATCTAACGAGATAGATAGCCGTAGCCAACCGGGAGAATAGTTTTTTCAAACTACCCTAGTATTTTAATTTTTTATTTTTTTTTATTTATAATGCTTTGGTTCACAGACATCAATGGGTCCGTGGCATTGTTTATATATATTATATTTTAAACTTCTTTTTTTATAATTACTAACAGAACTACCCTAGTATTTATGGCACGACCCTTTCCATCTTATTAGAAAACGAGGACAAAAGGTAGTTCAGAGTTTAAACTGGTTGGTGGTGAAATTTAAAATGGTTTAGGTGAAATTCATATGAAACTTGATTAAACTATATTGTTTAAAGTCCAGACTTTCTTTTGTCCACTTTTTATAAGGCTCGGTTATAGTTTAAATTAATCTTCCAAAGATGCCTCAAATTTTACTGCACTTATTAAGGTGCTGTCATATAAAGATGTCGATAAAAATGAAGGTTTTTAACTCGTCCGCATCAGGACAAAAAATAACAATAGATTTATGAATGAAACTTGCCTGGAATGAGAGTTGCTGATTCGGACGGGTTAAAGCAGTTAACCTCTTAAGCAGCGATTTAATTAAAACTACAAAAAATCATGAGACATTTTTGAGACTTCTAAGTACACATTGACGGAATTAAAGCTTATTTTAACATACTAGAGTACATTAAAAAAAATTGAAACACACCATTTAATTTGACCTAAGCAGATTTTCTATTTATTCACTATTGTATTTGTTATGAAACACATATCATAAAATAGTAATTTTAATACACACACATTGACGGATTATTTTTTTATTTAAGAGTGCACATTATTTTTTATGAATATTGTACGTTTTTACCACTAGACTGTTTTTTACGCCATGAATTTGATTAATTTCAAGTAAATGAAATTGAACGTAGCCATGCGCTGAGCTGACAGTGCCTTAACACGATTACTAGTGTGATTAATTAATTGTTCTTAATTCATATTAATTGTTCTTAATTAATATTAATTAATTAATTGTATTATTAATTATAATTATATTATTATAATATTAATTATATTATATTAATATATAATATATTAATTATATTATATGAATAATATATAATATATTAATATAGATATATATAGATTAGATAGATAGTATAGATATAGCTTATAGATTAGATAGTTATTATTATTATTTTATTCAATTTTTAATTACTTATAAATGTTTTTTCTCATATAAAGTTAATGAAAATATATTAATGTATAATATATTAATTATATTATATTAATTATAATTATATTATTAATTAATTGATTAATTAATTGTACTTAATTAATAATTAATTGTACTTACACGCGAACAAGTCAAAGGTAGATCTTTCTTTAAACAAATGACGATCTCTGCTTGCTCTAACTAAAGAAAGGCATACTAAGATGACTACTATAATAGCGTTATTGTTTTAACCGATATACAATTACTAGTAGTTCTGCGAACATACGAGTAATTACTGTAGATCTCGCGAGCACGGTACTGTTTCGCAGTACTTTAGAACCTATTTTCTCGGCAACCACTTGTCTTGACTAATTATGCTCATATTCGAAATTCCGCTTTATAGTGAGGTAACGAATATGTATACCAAATTTTATCAAGATCGGTCGGTAACTAACGCCGCAGTATACTTCCCTCTTTTTAGGAAAAGTACCTTTCCACTCAGAAATCGCTGACGACAAAAAAGTTAAATTGAATAGTAGAACATGCATACCAAAGTTTCGTCAAGACTGGTTGAAAAATGCGACCTGTACAGAAAGACCAACACATACCTACAACAAACATACGGAGAGATGAAAGGCAATTTGGCCAGTTAACCACACACGTTGCAGTTCCTGGAAAAGTAAGTTGATTTCTGCGAAATCTATTGTATTATTGGCCAAATATGGCGAATCGCGAGTCAACGGGTCAAAACAGAGACGCTTCGCTCGCTCGGTCATCAATAATATAGTTATGAAATGTATTTTGTGTATATTCAGATACACAGCGAGTACGAGTATAGAAGTAGGTACTAACAGTTTTACATTCATACAACATCGAAGTTCACAGAACATTATATTTTACGAATTTGATACTGCAAAGCCGGTTTACTATTCCTAATGAACGCGCGGTTGGTGTATGATTTAGAGATGAACAAGTAGCTTGCTGTCCGAAAGCAATTCGGCCGGATATTCGAATAACAACCGATACAAGTTTATAATTGTGTCGTTGTTACGGAATCTTTGTACTATAGAAGAGTATGTCTATGATTGGTGGATAATAATTTTGTTTTAAAAAGAATAGTTAAAAAGTAGTTATGCCAAATGTTTGGTTTTATTGCTCGTGCAACCTTTTTTCTTATAATTTTCCCCTAAGAGTCGTAGTCAAATTAAGTTAAGAATTCTGTACTTAAGCGGTCAGGTTATCAAGGAGAATATGTTCGTCAACCCAGCGTCTCATGTCGAACTATAAGTACCTACTTACCTACTTATATTGCATCGCGCCGTATTCCCTACTAAGTAGCTTATACGCCCACCCCACACCGGCCGAAATTGCAAAAATAGCCACAATATTAATAAAGAACTACTTATTTAACTATAGGAAGTATTTTTAAACATTGCAGATCAAACTGCCAACTTCCAACCGGTTCTTTTGGAAAAATATGGGGAGGTATATGTTCAGTAGTGGACTTTCTAAGGCTGACTTCTTTAAGTGCGATAATGGTTTCCATGACTACCTATTGTTGTTGATTGTGTGTCTTAAAAATAATTCGAATAGTTCTCAGTTCTATCGGCAGTCCCTAGAGAATGCCGCGTATGTTTTTTTTTTTTGTGATAAAGTGCAATTATTATGAACTATGCCAATATTATACCGGAGCTTAAGCATACGCAGACACATATTACATTAAATGTTTGATTAGAACTGATTACAATTACATGTCTAGCACACCGGGGCTGGTATGATGATAGATTGTATAATAATAATTATTCATAAAAGAAAACGGGAAAGCTAGAGGTATAATATGTAGTAAGCTAAGGAGGTAACTTTTATGGCAGTTAGGACTGCATTGCAGTAGAAATTACCTTAGATAAGACGTAATACCTTATATGAGACGAATAAAACACTTTTCTAGGTGTATAAAACACTTATCCAGCATTTATTCAGGTGTATTATCTTCCAATTGAGTTGAACGTTAGCTATTTCGTCCCATACAGTCCTGAATATTTTTAGAAATACGTAATAAAGTTTATAAAAATGTACATATTCATCTTTATATTTTACAATTTCTATTTCTTTTATAGAGTTTGTTTTTTTACTATAATTAAAGTTGATAAAATTCGCCGTAGCTTGTTTCTAGAGATTTTTTACAATTTAAACGAATATTTATCAAAATAGGTAAGTAATAAATTTGTTAAGTATTTTTTAAATGCTATATTGTTAGTAACTACAACTATATTTTCTGTAACTCTTACGTTAAGAAATCTGTTATTATCTGTTAAGTATATCGAAGACAATATATAAAGACTAATAAGTCATTCCTAGGAAATTGTGTGCGTTTTTACAATAAAATTCCAAAACACATAACTGAGCTCACAGAGGGAAAATTCAAGTTGACTGTAAAAAACATTTTATTAAAAAAGCATAGTATAAAGACCGACATTATATAGAACACAAAGATGCTTGGAATACTCCACTTCTAGCAAGTTGTCATCTGCCCATAAAATGTAATATTAGTAGTACTTACTTACCTAAGTAGAAACATTGTAAAAATCTATATGAAAAGAAAGGCCTTGTTCGCGCGAGACCGCGCGACGAGAACCCGCTACCATTCAGCTCAGCGCCTAGACCCAAGCAGGGATCGAACGCGCAACCTTTCTCCAGAGACAAAGAAGAGGGAGGTACAACCCAACCTGTGCAAGGTTGTGTGGTGATTGGCACTGCCACAGGTATAGAAAGGAAAATAATTTATACGAGTAATTAATAATTGACGTTCACAAATGCGTCTCTGATGCCTAAATCGAATAAATGATTTTGACTTTAATTATTTGAATGTAGGTTTTAATTACTTATTAAGAATTTATTATTGTACGGCTGGAACGGGTAAACTGTAATACTTTTTAAATTTAAGAACTTACTGTACACAGTTAAACAATAAACATAACATATCGGACTAACAGTCCGGCCAGATCTGTGCCTGGGTATCTCTAATTTACCTAAAATATAAATATATACTTACATAGCCGAATATGTGTGTAATGTAGACATGAGGCGGGTACGTACTTTGTGGTTAAATTGTGATGATTAGAAATATATAGAGTTACAGAGGTATTCGGTTACGTTGTAAACAGCAATTTGGCATAGCACACATAGCAATCGTCTTCCACCTATCTCTTTATGATATTGGTCTAGTCTGGCTTGAAATATAACATCCTTCAAATAAACTTCGCGGCTATAACAACTTATCATAATCATAATCAGCCCATTTTGTGTCCACTGTTGGGACTCGAGCCTTCCTCTCAGAGAGAGGAGTTGGGCCATAATCCACCACGCGGCTTGGTGGATAGGTTAGTGGCCAACCCATGTTGAAGTTTTCAGGCCGCCCGAAGGCCTTATCGACATAGCCTAACGACTGTTGTCCTAAGGCAAACAACCGGGACCGACGGCTTAACGTGCCCTCCGAAGCACGGAAGCGCTCAGCTGAACAATACCACTAGCGGTCACCCATCCAAGTCCTGACCGCAGCAAGCATTGCTTAACTTGTTGATCGGTTAAGATCGCCAAGTCGAGCTCCGCTACGTGCGTTTCCCAACTTAAATAACAACTTCGAGTATACCTCCAATGTGTCTTTTCTCACCAATGGACCAATTTAAATTAAATTAAATTCAGTCTAGCGGTTTTTGAGTTACACTACAATAACAGAAAAGTGTTTCGCCTATCTTGATGATATCCTTATTGACGGTGAATGACAATCGATCCCGTAAGGACCAAGGGTCACAAAAACGCTGAAAAAAATGTTTATCAAAAAATTTAACCGAATTCTACACCCGTAGACTCACCATTCGCCATATTTGGCCAATAATACAAAACATTTCTCAGAAATCATACTTCTTTTTCAGGAATTGCGATATGTGTGGTTAAAAAGTGTGAAATAACTTGTCGAAGATACTACGAAGAAACAATGTCGGGAAGCATAACTCGGAACAAAATTCACACAAAAAGTGGTCCTTCAAACCAAAACGACGTATGATTCCAAATACGAATTACTTCCGAGGTTACAAATAGACATGTTCGGTGATTGGTTTAAATTTCAGAAGGAAAGCAGGGATTGGTTCACGCGCGTGCTGCAACGTCTACTATAACAGCTGAGACATAGCGGCGTGAACGATGTTATTGATTTAGCACGACTTTTAGTGGGTCTTTTTTTTAATGCAGTTACACTTCCTGATATTATTCTTCGTAGCGAAGATACCATGCGCACCATATTGTGTTATTAGGTACTTTGGAACTATTATGGTACCGGCTTCAACAAGTTATTTCATACTTTTTAGTGTTAAAGTCGGTTCCAATTGTTGGTAAAACATTTCTTTATAAAATCTTTGCCGTCCTTTGTTCATACGTCATTATATGGGCTGGACACGGTAATGTTATAAAGTTACCGATAAATATGAATAAAGTTACATACTAGGTATATACAAGTTATATACACCGTGGCATGGGCTCCAATAACCTAGGTCGTAGGTATTCGATCACAAATGATTAAATCTACGCTATTTTATTACCGATCATAACAACCTATCATTTGTTAAACCTACCCTCCTAATGAGAATTATGAGAAGGCCGGTGTCCAATTGCACGGCTTTTTCTACCGTTTATTTATTTAAATATCATTCGCAAATTAATTGGAGAGCCGCCATCTGATACGAGCTCTCGATTTTCGCGTCTTTTTATTATTTTCAGCTAAATGTTCATGCGAAGCGCATCTATAGTTCACTTCGTTGGTTTTAACAATGAATAAGAGATTATTTTCTCCAGTCTTGGTTTTCTATGAAACAACATCGTTATGGTTTATGTTTAAATTTCATTACATACATTTCAGGGATGTCAGACTTGTGAATCATTTAAC
Organism: Selenia dentaria; assembly: GCA_917880725.1. Lineage (NCBI taxonomy): Eukaryota > Metazoa > Arthropoda > Insecta > Lepidoptera > Geometridae > Selenia > Selenia dentaria. Next base: position 28,409,951 of record OU862893.1, read on the forward strand.
AACATAGCCACATGCAGGGTTACCATATCTCAAGATTTGTCTTAAGATTTCCGGATTTTTGGACTCTTGTCAGGATTGCGGCTGGATTTTGCAAGTCAGGATTTTTTAAATGTTCACCGTAATACATCACATTTAAAAGATCTAATTAATAAAAAGTTAAACAAGCTTAAAAATATATAATTTCCCGTACCAATTGAGTAATTGATAATACAATTTTAGTAATAATTGCACAATTAAAATCAAAACTTATTTCTCCAAGTAGGTACTGAATCAGTTATATTTAATATATTATTACTTTATAGTTACTAAATTTAAAGTGTGAAGATACCTTATTAAGTTTTTTAATTATTGCTTTTTAGAATGCTACGTTTGAAAGAAAATTATCAAACTGCAAATTTTAATTTTTCATCTGGTAACCCTTGGTAAAAGCATACCTATTAAATTAACATTTCGGCTTTCACTCAGTAAGACGGATTCAGCTTTCGATTCTCTGAAGGAAAAGTCTTTGACATCATCTGCGTTCAGTAGGTAAGTAATCGTTGGATTGAGTGTCATATCAGTCGATTCGTTATATTGCACTGCTATATAAAAAAACCGTCTTTATTTTTAACGGATATGAAGAACACCCATCAAGCCGGTAACTTAGTTTGGTAGTTTTCTGCATTGTCGCTCTTAATGTTTGGGATCCTACTAGGTAAACTACCTTTATGACGTACCGTCATGTCACTGCTAGCTTAACAGCTAGTTGCATAAAATATCTTTAACTTTTAAAGACGTCATTAAATCTTAATCCGACATTAAATCGTTGCACAAACGTAAGTTTTCTCAAATTTTCTTTTTGTCAAAAAGTTCCTTTAAATGTATCTAAAGAAACACCAAATTGTCCTTAATCGTGTATTTTGAGTTGCACTAAACATTAGAGCCCATTATGCTTAAAGGAACTTTAAATTGACAGATCAGGGATTAAAACTTAATTAGTCAACAATCATCCATTATACCAACTTTAGTACAATTATCGAATGCAATTTTGCAATACCTACTATAGTTAAACATGTCTTTATCAAGTTTATCATCATTGTGCCATGCAGAAAGTTACGTAGTTTCTCGCCGCCAAATCTCCAACAAAGTAAATTTTACTTCTGAGACAGTAGTGAAGAGATCGTACCTATACTTATAGTACCAGATTTTCAAAGATGCAACCAATAACCAAAATAATTGTAAAACTATAATTTGATACACGTTCTCGTTTCATAAATAGAAATTTGTTTTTCCATGTTACACATATGTCATCACTAACAAAACTCTAGTTCAGTCGACGTATCCATATACGAAGAAAAAAAACATTCTTTATTTGACACCTGTTTGATAATGACAAGCCAAACATTTAGTTTGCGTTTTTTTACTTACTGCAACAATATTAAAATTTGTAAAATAGCAAAATCAAAAGGCGCATATTCATTCCCAAGGCGGTTGCACCTGTACTTTGTTCATTCCGTTTCAAAATATTTTGGCAACATTTTTTAAAGCAGACTGAGAGGGATCATTATGAAGTCAACATAATATATAACAAGTACTATTTGAAAAATTTAATACTGACTTCCATTCTATTCAGTTATCTCAAAAACTTCTGAACCGAATTTGAAGACATTTAAATGGGACCACACGGGAAGCACCCGCTTTCAAAAAAAGAATTTTGAGAATCGGTTCGCCCAGTCGAAAGTTATGAGGTAACAAACATAAAAAATACAGTCGAATTGAGTATATCCTCCTGTTTTTGGAAGTCTGTAGAAAAATGGTATTTGATGCAACGTCATTAAAATAATGGTTATGCCATTTGCACTAAAGCTGGATTAACTAATGAAGCGATGAAGGAGAGCTTTCTGCAACTGGCTGTCTATCTACTAGGTACACCATAAAAATAAGTTTACATGGACTGTGGTACTACGTTCTTAGACTAGAGAGGCGCCTACTTATGAGCTAGTTATCAAATCTCATAAATAGTACAGACAATTCATAATTATCAGGCGTCGTGTATCATGTTAATAAAATTATTCCATCAACCATTACCAAAAACTAGGTTATTACCTACATATTTTGACTTATGCGTAAATAATTCAATGGGGCCACATATCACCGGCTGTAGTATCCCGTAGCGAACTTACTAAACCCATACCTACCTACTAGATATGGACCGAGAATATGGATTAAGACGGAAAACGCAATTCAACGTGTTCAAAACGCATGCGCGCGTTTTTGTTTTAACATACCCAGGAGAGATCATGTGACGCCTTATTTAGTAAAAAAAAATATTCTGAATATGAAGTCACGCAGAGAACTTCATCTTGCGTGTGTTACCCAAAAAGTGCTCTACAACAAAAAACCGGAATATTTATTCGAAAAATTCTCATGGGCGAAAGATATTCATCAGGCTTATACTCGTTCTAAGCACAGTAACACATTGGCTATTCCATTGTTCAAAAAACCAGGTTTTAAGGGTTGCTTCAAGTTAAGAGCGGCTAAAATTTGGAACGATCTGCCGCCTCCTTTGCGAACAATACGATGTAGTGTAATATTCAAGACACGGGTTAAATTAAATTTGTTAGTCCGCCAAAGACATAACTTCGAGGCAACCTTTAGAATCCACAGTTCACACCATAGACTAGTCTAAGCATAGTAAGCAAACACATACATACACGCACATACACACACAGCACACAGAAAAATTCCCCACCACACATATACTTACACATTAAAAAAACTGGCATCGGCTCCCACATTGTTGTTATTTGCGCAAGTTAATATATATATATATATATATATATATATATATATATATATATATTTACTGTAAAGTATAGATCGCATTATTATTTTCAATTAAGGTATTACTATTTGTGATGTTATTTAATCTATCATATATGAAAAAGTCCTACTAATAGATTGCTGTTTTGTCTGTGGTTTATTAAGGTTTATTGGTAATTCTTGAACTCGCTTTTTTATACTCTTTTTTTCTCGGCGAACATCTTAGCCCGAGTTCAGGAATCCACTGAAAATCAGTGTTATGGTAGCTCCTTGACTGGTGTGGCCATAACTCAAACTGAGTGTATTCCTTTTGCTATAAGTTGTATATTGTTTGTAAGAAATTGTATGTCATTTATTTTATTTTCTGTAGCAATAAATTATTATTCTATTCTATTCTATTCTATAGATAATTCTGTAGAAAGGTCCTATTAATCATCTTTCGTTCGCGCAAACTCCTTAACAATATCTTATGCAGATGCTTTGTCGTTATTCCAGACGAATGCTCCTGGTGCAACAAATCCATTACGAGCGAGAGTGGCGCTTTGCAGCAGGCGGGGGCGACGTTCTGCTCCGAACTATGTTTCAGCCAATCAAGAAGAGCAAACTTCAAACGCGCTAAGACATGCGACTGGTGCAGACATGTGAGGCATACAGTAGCCTACGTGGACTTCCAGGTAATGAATACCAAGTTTATGTCTACTTACTTACTATACGGATATATTGGTCTGAGTTACTATATTAGTTCTCCGAATAGAAGACCTCGCGAGCAAACTAGCTATTCTTGCCAAATTCGTCCAGTTTTTAAACTTTACAACCTATTATCTCGGCAACCACTCGACCTATTATGCTCATATTCGAAAATCCTCTTAACAGTCAAGTGCCTAATGTGTGTACCAAATTTTATCAAAATCGGTCGGTAAATAGCGCCGCAGCACACTTCCCCCTTTTTAAAGAAAAATACTTCTCCCTAAAAATTACAGACGACAAAAAAAATTATATTGAACAGTAAAACATGCATACCAAGTTTCGTCAAGATTGGTTGAAAAATGCGACCTGTACAGAAAGACCAACACACAACCTAACAAACATACGGACAGATGAAAGTCAATTTGGACAGTTAAAGCAGAGACGCTTCGCTAATTTAATGAGCAACAATGGTACGGGTGTGTCACAGGGGTTCAGGTACGACGTGATTTCGCGGCATGCAGTGTATTATGTGGTTATGGTACCAGGGAATTAGGAACTGGACGAGCTTCGTCTATACCCAGAGTTGGCTACAATCAACCACGAATAAATAAATTTCAAATTCCAGCGCGTTTTTTTTCTTTGCTTTTCGCTTCCAATACGCCATTAAAAATGGAATTTAACCTCGCACTAAATTTCCGATCCATTTTTTTTAAAGGTCACTTACTGAGCATAAAATCAAAAAATGCAGACGATCCAGGTGGAACTTCAAACGCCCCATCTTGAAAATAAGTTTTTGGCCGATATCTCGAAAACTATGCACTTTAGGACAAAAGTTATTAAGAACATTATAATATTGTAGGAAATAAAGTTTTGCATCATTTATTTACTGTAAAATATTTTGTAAAACTTACAGTTGACGATAAATGTATGGCTTAAAAAAATATGGATCGAAAATTTTCTTATGACTGCCATATAAGACCTGTGGGCTGATTCCACTAACTAAATCTCTTCCAACTGCAATCGGACCGTAGCAGAATTAAACGTTTTATAATTCTACTATTGGAAAACATTCCAGCTGCAGTTCCTATTGACGCCAGCGATCGATCAAAACTTTAAGTATATTATGATTATGCTAACTCATGGTAGATCATGGAAGTGACGCTAACTGAGGCAGTAGCACAAACAATTTGCGAAAAAGTATTCGTATCGCAAAAATATTCGTAGGTAACTATGAGGTGTCTGTAGCACAGTTGCCCTAGATAATTGAGTTTGTACTGTTTCACGTGAAGCACACGTAACGTTACTCTTACGCAGTTATTCATGCTACGCCCACTGATATTGGCATACCTATTTACTAGTGTCTTATTTATTTTTCATCAACTTAAAAGTTAATCCGTTAATCAAAATGTTAACTTCGTTAATTACCGGATTAACGAGTTAATGCCCAGCTATGGTTACGTTCCAATTTGTCTACAGAAATAGTAGAATCAGTTTTTGGGTAATTATTGAACAAAAACAAGAGTTGAACTGCATTTCCAGCGGGATAGATTGTTGTAGGTACCTACGTTGTGAAATAGAAGAATTGGCCTCCAAGGTGGCATGATATCCTTCATTTTTGTAGAACATAAGGCCTTCCCTGTAATACATTTTACGTACTAAGTATAACTTTGAGGAATGGTTTAAAATTAATAAAGTAAGTAACGCGTTTTTCCTATTTCTTTTTCAGGATGGGGCCACCCAGCTACAGTTCTGCTCGGACAAATGCCTCAACCAATACAAGATGCACATCTTCTGTCGCGAGACGCAAGCACACCTCGATCTCAACCCTCACCTGGTGAGCGCGTCTTCCACTTCCAACCTCATAACACCAGAACTCTGGCTCAAGAACTGCAAAAGCCGGTCCGTATCACCAAACTCAGAGCGATCGGGATCTCCAAACACAGAAAATCCGTCCAAACAAAACTCAGAAAAGACACATCTAGAAACTCGAAAGAGCCAAAAGTCCCCGCTTCCTTTAATTACCGTCGCACCAACAGCAAAGCTGATGAAACAAAAACGTCCGTCGGAAGATACTCCACTTCAGAAGTCACCCGAAGCCAAAAAAGACGTCAGGAATAAAATGAATTTACGAAAGCGGCGGACATCTAAATGTTCCGCGACGGTGACGTCTCAGACCGTACGACAAAGAACTTCCACTCCGAAGGCTCAAGATCTGCGATTATGTAGTCCCTCTGAGGGTTCATCACCAGTCTCAGTCGCAGGAAACGCGATCCATTCGCCCCCCAATCTAATAAACCATCCCGTGCCGCCTCCATTTCCCAATCCAATGTTCGGCATGCCACCACCTCCAGTTTTTATGGACAACGGTCCACACATGAACGATCTAAGACATCCTTCTATGTTCCCTCCGCGAATGCCCTTCATGCGGCCTGGTATGCCAATGCACGATAGGCCGCGCTTGCCTCCTACAATGAGCTTCCCACAACCAAGCCACGGTATAGGCCAAGCTCCTCCCGTGACGGTTCTAGTGCCATACCCAGTAATACTCCCAATGCCTATTCCCATCCCCATTCCGATTCCGTTCTCGGCGTTCCTTCAAGCGCACTGTGCCAATAAAGTCAAGACGGAAGCTAAAAGCGAGGATACGGAAGGGCCGTTAGATTTCACTATGAATAATAACAAAAGAGATAACGTAGAAGCACATCCCGCTAATAGTGACCCCGTTCTGGAAGTCACGACAGATAACGCAGCCCCCGAAAATACAGATGCAAATGAACGATTGGAAGAGAGTTATGAGACTACAGAAACTGGCAATCCCGAGCAGACACTGCCAAAGTTTAAAATAACGCGACTTAGTAACAAAATGGCGAAAATTGTCCCTAAGCCCAGGGAGCCTGCGGAGTCTACAAGACCGCTGCGAAAACGACGGAGACTTGTAGAAGTCGCAACAGAAGATGAAGCTCTCATTCCAAAAACCAGAAAAATTGTAGAAGTTTAAATGGCATACATTTTTACCTCCAGTTTCTGGAGCGTTTGTCTAAAGTTTGATCAGCTAACAGACGGAATACTGACCGCTGATTGATCACATATCGCGTAATAGACCATTGACCAATGAGCGTTTAGTATTTAGTTGGTGAACTAATCAAGGCTTTGACAAACGTTCTAGAAACTGGGGGTAGATTTGTACGCATTCGTCTTTCTCAGTCATTCGGATATAACTTGTCAATACATATCACAAAGCATGATTGTCCGAACCGAGTTCACTTCTCATAATCTTTCAGATTGCTAGTCCTAATTTTAAGATTAGATCTTTGTACTTAGAGAATAATAATTTTACTATGTAATAGGTCGCACTGTTAATGTGATATTAGTAATTTATTTTATTGTACCTATGTGAATAAATGTGAAGATGCTATCATAGTTGTCATTATATGTCACATCATTAGTTACTTTTATTATGCTGTCAACTGAGTCAAAGTATTTAAAGTGTAAGTAATATGCCTGAAGGTAAGCGCTACGCCTGCCCATGACAGTGTCAGTGCTACCCATAGTTTACAATTGTACTCTTGAGTGCTACTAAACTGTGCTCGTCATCTTGAAGCATTGTTTTTAAGTATCTTTGAGACTTGAACTCGTGGTTTTTTTTATGGTATTAGGTAATGGCAATAAAATAATTAGTGATTGAACGGTACAAGCACGAGGCCCACCCTGAAACATTAAGTGGTTAAGTCTCGTGTGCCTGTAATTTTACCGGCAACCATACCTGCAAACCATAACGCAGTATTGCGAACTTTAACTGCTTCGCGATAGAAAAAGGTATGGTGGCTGTAAGTTTATAATTCTTCATCAAAGTGACTCCCTCTCGCCTGATGGAAAGCGGAGATGTAATCAAGAAGCAATGACCATTAGTGCAGCCGTAAGCTGCCACCTCTATGGAGGCTATGGATGACCTGAGAGATGCTTTTTCACGCCCGTTTGAAAGACCCAGAGTCATAACTGCAAGGAAATACGTACGCCGGCAGATTACTTACACAACAGATGTAGGAACTGCCAAACTTTTTGGTTCGTGGTAAGAAGTTAAACAGTACATGAATGCAATGCTAGGCCGGAACGAGTAGTTCAAGATCGGAATGGTGAGGAAGGAATAAGATGAAAGAGCTCTTCAGAACATTCGCCATGAAACAAACGGTAGAAGACGCTTAGAGAAGTTATAGTTCTACGCCTTTGTAGAGACTGGTGAATTTCACTTGCTATCTCTCTTACCCTCGTTCCCTAACTGCTGAGGATCGCGACCACGTACAATCAGTCTCCATTGGGTGCGGTCATAGGCAGTGTGAACCGCATGGTGTATGCTACCACCCACCGCCTTCTTATTGGAACTGTTCATAGTGGTTTTCTTGGGGTTAGTAGTGCAGTAGTTCCCCATGGCTTTCTGCAGTGGCCTTTAAACACTAATACTTGCGCACTACTGTTTCGCGCAGTCCTGGATTTGTCAATAGGCCGTATAGGCCGCGGCCTAGGGGCGGCAGATTTCAGAGGGCGCTCGCTCACTTAATTTCAGAGGATAAAAGTCAAACACGTTTACTGGTTTTCTCATGGTTTTTTATACTAATATGTTAAATCCCTATAGAAAATCATTCTTAGCGAAAATTATTGATCCAAGTAAGTACCTGTTATTGTGCACTTTCTAAATGACTAATTCATTTAGACCAGTCTAATTAGGCCCGGCAATAATTATAAGTAGCAATTTTCCTTCGGAATTCGTTGGGGAAGGTCACTGGCAGTGTAAATTTTGTTATGCGTGGTAATCGATCCGTTGCGTCCTCCGCTATCTTTATTTTAAGGGTATTTTTTTATTTCTTGAACAACTCTTTTATTTTTAATGTCACACGAAAAACAGTTTTACAAAAGTTGTTTAGGATTGAATTTCCTACAATTTAAATTCTAATCAAGTTTTTCTTAAAATCTATGTTTTTCCGATTTGTAACAAAAAGAGGGGACGGTTTTTGTTTGATGAACAACTCGTTTATTTTCAATTTTACATAAAAAAAATTGTAAACAAAGTTGTTTAGAATTCAGTTTTCCACAATTTTTGTGAAAATCGTATCTTAAACAACTTTGTTGTAACCATGTTTTGCGTAAAGTTGACAATAAACTTGATAATAGAAATTTAAGATTTTACCCTCACCGCTGTTCATCACATAAATCGAAAAATATCGATCATACCAAAAAATTGATACGCACCAAAATTGAAGGAAATGTATTTTCATACAACATTGGTAGTTACATTTTCCATGTAAATTTAAAAATAAACGTAATAATGCAATGATAAGGTTCACCTCACCTCTTTTCGGGTATACATCGAGAAATACCGAGCGGACGAAAAAATTTATAAGAATCAAAATTGTAGAAACCTGAATTCTAAACAACTTAACAAAAGAGTTGTTAATGAAACAAAAATTCACTCCGCCTTTTGAGTCTAAATCAGAAAATATCGATAATCTTAGGAAAAAATATAGGTATTTAAATTGTAGGAAATGAAATTCTAAACAATTTCTGGATACTATTTTTCGTGTAAAATTGAAAATAAACGAGATTTTCAGTAAACAATAATTGACCCATATATCAAGATGACAGATGACGCAACGGATCGATTACCACGCAAAACAAAATTTAGACTGGCACTAACCACCCTAACGAATTCTGAAGGAAAATTGCAACACATATTCCAGGTTTGTCCCTTTTTTGGCTAATTCGACTGGGCTAATTTGTTTATTTAACTTTAGTGCCTGTTTCTTTTTAAAATAATAGCAATGTGCGTTGCATATTACTTGTAGTTTTCTTGTAGTCCCCTCCAACTAAGCTAAATATGCTTGTGTCTGGAGTGGGTTCACATCCATAGCGCAATGGATGGGGATCGAATTCATGACCACTCGATCGCAACGGAAAATTATTATTTTAGCAAGGTACATGGGGCGGCGGAAATAAAGTGGCCTACACTCATAAAAAATATAAATCCGGCACTGGTTTCGCGGCAGAGTATCTGGTACTGCACTTGTACCAACTACCAACTAGTGGACCTAGCACGAAAATGTATCTAGAAATGGTGCACAGATTATTCATAGTTCGTTCTGTATACGCCAACGACACGATTACGTTACACTTGCCCAGGTATTTGTGCTAGGATCACTGTCGTACGCTTTGCAGTTTGCACAAGAGGCTTATCACCTGATCAGTTGGATTTCTTCGCATCACGGTGGCGAGTTAATCTTCTTTGACTCTGTCCCCTTGCAGAATGGAATTAAATTGAGATGGTAGATTTTATATTGAAATCATATCAGTTTCGATATCATATTCTGTCTCTACTGGCAAAAAATTATTTTTGACTTTTGACTCTTAGTGGGACCATGTGGCCCGTCGGACAAAATTGGTGGGACCAAGACCATAAATAAAGTACCTGCGCTCCACTGTTTCAACCGTGTGGTGATAGATGATGATGATGATTATGAATCAAAATTATAGCCTATGTTCACCAGGTATAATGTAGGATTCTAATGGTGAATTAATTTTTAAAATTGGTTGGAGTCCAATTCAAACAAACAAATCTTTCCTCTATAAAATTAGTAGTAATTATTATAGAAAAATGGTTTACAAAGGCAAAGAACAATATTTATTATCATGTAGTGACTAGGTGGTCTGGATGTGATGTGGAGCGGAATTATGCTCTAAAGCTCGTAAAAAAACCATAATAGGGGTTCACAGATATATACTTTATTCATGAACCCCTATCACAGGCCTGGCCCATTTTGCCGTTTATGTGCGATAAGCACAAGTACATCAGCGGCTCTTACTATCTTGTCACTGATGTTCATGATTTGATCTATAATAATGAGATAACTCTTGAGTGTAGGAAGAAATCTTTATAAAATGCGATTTTACTTAATGTTCTGTAGGTCTGAAAACATTTTTGTAAAACTTGATTTAACAAAAATATTTTTTTTTGGAAAAAGTCAATTTGTTATGTATAATAGCTATAATAGCATTAGAGGACCGATCCTTTTGGAAATTTATGGGGGAGGCATATGTTTAGCAGTGGACATCCTACTGCCGAGATGAAAATAGCACTGAATGGATATAATAATTTCTTTGTGCTTGATATATTCTTATACTTTAGCCAAAACATTGATAATATTGCTATAAGATATAGATTACAAATCTTAAAACGAATAATAAATCAAATCAAATAGTGTCCATAAAACTCCTAACTCATATTTAATTATTTGGCAACATAAAGTCCAATCATAAAGATCATTAATTTACCAATTTTTTTCTTGGATTAGAATAATTACTCAATTATACTTCTATGTAATTGAATGAGTAAATACAAAGATACAAATTGCAACTTTATAGTCACAGTACAGTACCAATGGGAACAGTAGATTTTATATTTAAATCATATCAGTATCACAATCATATTCAATATCATTGTGTTGTCTCTTTCTCTTTTTGTTGGTGGTAGAGCCACGCTGTTACCCTATGGGTTCCAGCCAAATGGGCCAGCACAACCGGGGAAGTACCACACTCCTACATAACACCAACATGAAGATATATAGCTTCTAGTAGTCCTATAGTATTTCAGTTAGTTTGTGGGAGGTTCAGGATGCCCAATCTCCCTTTGCCCCTCCCCCATTCACCCTCACACCTTCTATTCCTTTCTCAAAGGTTGGCAATGCATCCTTGAGACCTCTGGTGTTGCGGGTGTTTGTGGGCGATGGTATTACTTAGCTTCATGTGAGCTGCCTGCTCGACAATCTATCCACTGAGGCTGTACCAGGCATTTGGAATTTTCAAATACTTTCACTTTCATTACAAATCACTTACAAAAGATCAGTAGAGAAATAGAAATCTGTACTGACCTATTGTAAGTACTCCAAGACAGAAACAGAAATGTGTAAACTGTTTACTCGCAGTTTAAACCTGCTGTGAAAACAATGACTCAGTCAATATAGAATATACACAGGTGTAAATTGATATTGGTCAAAAAATAAGGTTCACAGAAAGTTCTATAAAATTTAATAGGATTTTAATGTCCCGATTCTGAAAATAATAGCTAAAAACATTGGAAAATATTAATTGCTCTATTAAAAATATTTTTGCTTACTATCTAAGAGCTCGGCCACTCGAACTGGGTAGTTTGTCTCTACTTGACAAAATTTGTACATAATTTGAGATCCGATTCACAAACATAGTCCATGTTTATATCTATAAAATTATTGCTGAATTAAAGCATTCAACCATACATGTGGCATAACAAGGCAATAATGGCATGAACAATACTAATAAATATTATGGTGGAAGGGAATCCATGAAGATGATGACATGCATGCATGCAACTTATTGTTTTGTGTTGTATAAATCCCACAGTGTAATAGCACCATCCAGTCCACCAGCAGCCATTATGTGAGCATTCCAAAGGGAAACCTTTTCAGTAGAATATGCAATTTCCTGAATGGCTTGTTTATGGTCTGTCAGGACCGCAAGCTGACGTAATGAATACCATGAGAATATACGGATATGTCCATCCCATCCACCAGAAGTGAAAACTTTCCCATCCATGCGAGACCGTACTCTATTAATGCCAGGGTTCTTGATAGGTATGTCCATTTTATGGGCCAAGCTTAAGTCTTTTCTCCCTATATAAAATATTTGTATCACATTTGAAGCATTGCCAATGATTCCTCTCTGTTGCTCAAGGTGGAAGTCAAGTGACATAGGGCATTCTTTAGTTTTCAGTGTACTGATGCATTGACTAGTGTTGAGATCCCACAAATAGAGCCAGCCAGCTTCATAGCCCACAAGGAGACATGGTCTGTCACAGGGAAATTCAACATACTTCAAGCACATGGGATCTCCAAGCTTGACTTCACCGTCTGGCTCCAAGCATCCTAGTTTTTCACCAGAAAAATTGTAGATGCTTACTTTTGATTCTGTGTCAGGTACATAAAGGTTTTCGAGTTTTGTGTTGGCTTCAAATCGGCAAAATCCAGGGTAATCCATATCAATAACAACATGCTCTTCATAACCACTGTTTGTCAAATCAAAGATTTTATACTTTCCACCCTTCTCTTGAGTTATGAGTTGGTTGCTGGTGTGGATGAGATGAAGGATGGGAGCTTGACCAACTTGAATCTTCTGCTGTACTCTATTTGTCTGAAAATACACAAATTTTCTTACTTTTACCTAATGTTATTGTAGATTTGACATGTTCATTGAATAAACAACATGCATAATGTAGGTAGTATAGCTACAGATATGATTGTTACGATAAAGTACAAACAGAACAGCTTTATCTGTTAGTATGTCGGGGTTGATGAACCAGCCAAATTTTTCTAGGTCACAAATCGGGGGTAGCCTAGTAAACAAAAGAACTGCGCAACTAAAAGCTAAACCATGACACGAAAAATACAAGACTTCTGCGTAGTTTTGTATTGTAAATTTGCTTTTTGGAATAATGTGGTCTTACCTGAAGGTTGTATGCATAAACATAGCCGTTTTTAGAACCGGCTAGTAACCTCTCTAGACCCCCTGGCAAAAAACTGAAAGCCAGTGAGTAAACGGGTACGTTGTCCACATTCCTGATGGTGTAAACCGGGTCCGGAGGTAGCAGTGCCATCTCTGGTCAAGCTCAAACCGAAATATAGTGTATAAATTGGAAAATAAAATAATAACATAAATATTTAAGCCATTAGAAAACCAACCACAACTACGCACAACACAAAACTGACAGCAAAACAAAAACCTGTATATTGCCATGTAATAACGACCAAAGTTCCCAAACTCTTTAATTATTTCCCGAGAGAAAAGCGAGGGTGGTCGAGTCAGGTCAGTCGAGACTCGAGTCTCCCTAATATATAGGTACACTAGCTGCGCCCCGCGATTTCATCCGCGTGGGAATGGATGATGATGCTGATAAAAAGTATCATATGTGCTTCCCCGAGATTTAATGTACTAACTGACCCGCCAGCGGCTTCGCTCGTTCGGTCTTGATGAAGTGGTGGAAGTGCCGTTTTGGAACTTCGAGGTCTTGGGTTCGATCCCGGGTTGGACAGTTTTTTTAGAGTTGACTGGAATAGTGCCCCGTAGATGGCAATAGGGTCACCTCCTATAACATGAGACTAAACACTTATTTGGTGAAACGTTGGCCTTTAAAACACCACCGCCGCCCTTCGATATAGTAGCAATATAATGAAGAGATAAAATTATAAAACTTGCACTAAATACAAATAAAAAGAACATGCAAGTTAGTAAAACCATACAAATTTAATTATTTCGAGAAGTATCTCTTCCTCGGCTCATACCATTGCAAGTCATTGCCGAGTAACGAGCGAGGTCAGCTAGTACGAGCCGTCGATCCTCATTCCCGAGTAGCTCAAGTTCTTCTACATTCAGTTCAAGCTCTTCACTATAGCATCTTCATTGCATTGTCAATACATCGTTACTTAGGCATGCTAATACATCGTTACTTAGGCATGGATCATCATCATCAGAGTCAGTGATTTCAAACTCCATTATTGAATTATAACACGCACTAGGAAATTGGAAATTGTTGAAAATATCCTTGTGAAGCACTCATTTGTCGAAGTTTTTTGAAGATTTGTAGTCAATCGTCTTCTTTATCAGGCAAAGCATCACCGGTGATTCTTCTCCAGAAGACAATGATCCTAACTATGAGCCTAGAATGTCTAGAGCAGTAGAAAAATCTTCGGACACTGCTATTACTGATTACCAAGAACCTAATGTCGTATCTGCACCACTAAGGAAACGACGTAAGAGCGTTATAATTTCTAAAACTAAAGGCTAATTTTCCTAAAATAGACGAGTGGTGCTAGCTAGGCAAATGAAGTCTCCTTGTGGCACAAAGTGTTGTTTGGACTGTTTCGCAAACATAAAGGAAGAAGAGCGCCAAAAGATATTTGATGATTATTGGGGTATGGCGTCTTTGACGAGACAACGCGATTTCATTGCCAAGAGTATGGTCGTAGTTCATCCTAGATAACAATATAAGAGGTTACACAACAGTTGCAAGTCAAAACACGAATTTTATTTTAATAGCAAAATAAAATACGAATACGCAAGCATTTTTTTTAAATATACCAAGTAGAAAGTTAATCGAAAAAAACAACACATAGGTACTGATATTGTTGAGGCAGAAAAACACGGCCAACATGAAAAAATCTGTAGTTGATTAATATAATTTCACGCTTTTATGAAAACTCTTTTTATAATAGTATTGTTTAAATTACATAATGATATTTCATAGACTGAATTATGATTAGGATTATTAATCTTATATTCACTTCATAACTATACATTTGTGTTTAAGAAAGCAACAACTAGTAACTGAGGCTTATTAGGTTACACTACTGGCAGAACACCAATCTTCCTAAATAATTATGTTTATTTACAGATTTTTTATTTCTTAAAAATTAATATTTTTCTTTGTAAGTATAAAAACTATTACTTTAAAAAGTTGGTTTTTACTTGTTATTGAGTTACTTTAAGTAGATATAAATAGTTTCCTAACTGCTTGGCTAGATTTCTAATAATTGTACTAAGAATATTACTTTTATTTGTCTAATTATGTTTGTTTTATTTTCTCAACCTAATAAAAACCTGAAAAATAGCAGATAAAATGTATATAAAGTGATGCGTTTTTTTTTAAGTTCATACATTTATATGTGCAAAATGACATTTAAATGAATGTACATGTTTTTATAAAACGGTGTGTCACTAAACTTTTAAATAATGTATATCTAATTAATAACAATTAAGTAAAATAAAAAAATGCATTTTTTATTAGAACTATTAGTTAGTATTTATATAAAAAAACGATAATTCTTGAATGGTTCATATAACCATTATTTATATCAGTTAATATTTCCCATAAATTTTAAAATTGCTCTCCTGTAAAATTTGCTTATTTATGATAGTGACGGTATTGGAATAAGGGTGCGATATATTTATTTACATGCTCAAACACATTTGTAGTTTAACTTTGTAAATTATAGTCGTCAACCAGTAAACTGATCAGTAAATACTAATAACAATATACAGTACCTGCGTTTTACTCAGGTATAATGTAGCTGTTCGCGAGAACGAGGTACTATAATCTATTCCTTCGATCGCCCAGTGAGCAGCCTAGCCCTGATTTTCCCTGGTTAGGTTTATTGTTCAGGGTTAAGATTCATCCAATAAAAGCCAATCACTTACCCTAAAACCATTGAGCTTGCGCGCGGGGACCCCGTCGTCGTCTGTAGGTATCCGTCCAGAAAGGTGTAGGCACACACAACCACGTCCGTTAGCGAAATGTGTCCGAGGTGCACTGAAGGTCACGCGCTCGACGACCACCGTTGTTAGATCCAGCCACTACCCTCGTTTGTTAATTTTTTCCACTGCTCGTTGGAATCGAAGCTTGTGAATGACAATATATTAAAAGAATAATAACGCCTGAACATCCCCCCGCCTAACCAAGCCCTGCCTTGGTTCCTAATTGCTTATAGGCAATCGACATAATTTCGAAGTGGGTCTCAGCAGGACACCATTCTGAGTCCTTACTTCCGCGATTCGAATAATTCCATCCTTCCCGGGCAGTAATTTTATCAACCGACCGCGCTTCCAGTGAAGAGGAGGAGTGTTATCCTCCTTTATTAGTACTAAGTCATCTAGCTTAGGAGGTTCCGTTAGTGAGGTCCATTTATAGCGTTGCTGAAGTGTATGAAGATATTCGTTCCTCCACCGAGACCAAAAGTGTTGTGTCATCTTTTGGATTTGTTGAAATCTAGATAATCGAGTCATATTAACTTCGGTATAAGAATATTCCGGAAGGGAAACTAGAGGTTGCCCTATTAAAAAATGGCCGGGTGTCAGAACTTCAAGGTCCTTTGGATCTGTACTCAGAGGACACAAGGGCCGTGAGTTCAGCACTGCTTCTACCCTTGTAAAAAATGTAGTCAGCCCTTCAAAGGTAAGTCGTGCATCTCCTAATACGCGTCGCGCAAGTGTTTTTGCTGATTTCACCGCCGCTTCAAAGAGTCCTCCGTGTGAAGGGCTAGCCGGCGCATTGAATAACCATGTAACGTTGTGCATGGTTAATTTACGTTCAATATCCGATTGGTTGTTCCGTAAGAAAACATATAATTCCTTGAGATATTTGTCCGAACCCGTATAGTTAGTTCCACAGTCTGACCTCACTAATGATGGCAATCCGCGACGTGAAATAAACCGAGTGAACGCTGCAATAAAGGCCTCAACAGATAAATCTGATACAATTTCTAAGTGGACTGCTTTAGTAGCCAGACAAACAAACACACATAGATAGCATTTTTGTATCTTTGCATTTCGTAATGTGCTTGTTTTTATATAAAAAGGTCCCGCAAAATCCGTACCGGCTCCGATAAACGGACGCACACCTTTTACGCGATCAGGTGGCAAATCGGCCATAAACGGTTGCGTTGGACGGGCTTGTGATCGATAGCATTGAACGCACCGGAAGGTAATAAGACGGGTGATTCGTCTGGCTGAAATTATCCAATAAGACCGAGACAATATAGCCGCAAGGGTGTTCGCACCGACGTGACAGTGTACCTGATGATAATATGACAGAAGTAATTCCGTGAATCGACATTTTCCAGGTAGCAAAATCTGATGGCGAGCATCGTAAGGCAAGTTTGATTCACTTATTCTGCCGCCGACCCGAAGCAGATTATTCTTGTCAATAAATAAATTCAATCTCCGTAATGCGCTTTTTACCGGCCTACCCGATTTTATTGCTGCTAGCTCTGCTTCAAAAAAGGTGTTTTGAATATATCTAATCAAATACGACATAGCACTTCTTCTTTCTGAAACAGTAATATTTCCACGTGCTTTAATCTTTAGTCTACAGTTTTTGATGAACCGTAATATGTATGATGTAACGTTTATCAGTTTCTCAAAAGAGCTGTACCGTTGCATTAATTCAAATTCTGATTCTAACATCGCGACATTAACTGTTGTAGCCTTAAGACCGGGCAAATCGGCAGGTGTCTCAAAACGATCCCTCGGCCACAGTTCTGGGGAATTGCATAACCACTGCGGTCTCCACCACAAAGGATGTTGTAATAGTTCCATCGCTGTTGACCCGCGTGTGGCTATATCAGCGCAATTCATTTCACTGGGAATAAATTTCCAATTGATATTCAGCGTGGACGAATTAATTTGGTTTACCCGATTGCCTTCAAATACCTGTAACTTGTGTGGCGGTGTGCGAAGCCACGCCAAAACAATAGTACTATCACACCAACCTATCAACTCATCAAATACAATGTCATACTCCATTGAAGAGACAACACTTCCAAACAGCGTAGTCAGAAGTACAGCACCGCTCAATTCCAATTTGGGAATGGTCCGCTTAGATTTAAGAGGAGCTACCCTGGACTTTGCCATGAGCAGCCGTATAAGCACATTACCGTCCGGCTGTTGTGCCCGCAAATATATCATGGCTGCAAAGCCTACCGAAGATCCATCACAAAATCCATGCAAGGAATACTTTGCTGATGTTAGTGGCTTCAAGGCTCGTGGTATAGAAACACGTTCTAAATTAGGTAAGTCCGAAACTATCTCTAGCCATTGCCTAACTATGCTATTAGGCGCCGGGGCGTCCCAGTCCACTTTTCGTGAGTTGTCAGCACTAGTCAGTAATACTTGTAACAGCAATTTCATTTTAAATACGACTGGGCTAATCCAACCAAGAGGATCGTACAATCGGGCTACAAGCGACAAAATATTCCTTCGCGTAACCGTTCGTTCCGGGGGTAAGTTAAGTCTATAAGTAAAACTATCGGATTTCGGATCCCATTGAATGCCTAAAACCTTAATATAACCGGGTTCATCCGTATGTTCCTCAAATGTCCGAGGAGTTTCCAAATATTCCGAGGGTAGGTCGCC
The DNA here is from genome assembly GCA_917880725.1 of Selenia dentaria. Classification (NCBI taxonomy): domain Eukaryota; kingdom Metazoa; phylum Arthropoda; class Insecta; order Lepidoptera; family Geometridae; genus Selenia; species Selenia dentaria. The sequence goes on from OU862893.1 coordinate 28,428,422, forward strand.
TAACAATGCCGCATCGTTAGAGGACCACTTCCGCAACTCATAGCCTGCCGTATCCATGAGCCCCACTAACTCATCCTTTAATTCTCGAGCGTCGCTCAATGTATCAGCACCGCCGCTCAAATCGTCTACATATGAATTTCTTAGCAATAACTGCGCTGCCCGTGGATACCTACGTTGTTCATCATAAGCAAGCTGATGCAGACATCGGATAGAAATAAAAGGACTGGATTTCAAACCGTACGTGTTGGTTGTTAACTCATAGATTTTCAACGGCTCAGATTGAGACGTGCGCCAAAAGATAAGCTGATATTTTCTATCATCTGGGTGAATCCAGGTTTGACGGAACATCATCTTTACATCAGTAGTAAAAACAATACGTGGCCACCGAAAATTAAGAATGATCACTGTGATATCATTCTGCAACCGTTCTCCAGAATACAAGCAATCATTAAGAGAATTTCCACTTTCCGTACATTTTATACTGCCGTCAAAAACAACTCGAATCTTATCAACATCTCCAGATTTTTTAAACACACCGTGATGAGCGAGAAAATAATGCTCGTCCCTTGAATCATAATCCCTATTTGTTAAGGTCATGTGACCAAGTTTTATGTATTCCGTCATGAACCCCACGTATTTCTCTTTGAACTCTGGCTGCCTGGCCATCCTTCGTTCAATGGATAAAAAGCGCTGCAGCGCTGCGTGTTTTGAATCGCCTAACAACTTATGGTTAGGTATAAGAGGCAACCGAACAGTATATTTACCATCCGCACCACGAGTGGTTGTTGATGTAAATAAATGTTCACACTCTATATCCAAAGGGTCCTTAATTTTAGGTGTAGGTGGTTCCTCTGACCGCCAAAACCGTTCAACCGCGTCAGCAAGAGTCAATAAATTAATATATTGATTATCCGAATCATTAAAACATTCCGAAGCCGGACCGAAAATAACAAAATCAAAGATAGTTTCTAAAGCGAAAGGCCCACCCGCGCTAACGCTAACTGCACGACTTAAAATTTTACCTAAGATATCACAGCCGAATATGATATCTACTTGAGATTTATTCCATGAACCTTCATCCGAGATTTGTAACCTACAGTTATCTGTTCCTAATTTACGTGTTAAATACGCTGTAGGATTTTTAAATACCGCCGCCGTCGTCGATAATAAAGGTTTACCTGTCCTCTCAGGTCTAAAATCAATAGATACGACATATTGACTGCCACCTGCTGGAGCGCCGCCGATACCTACGATAGGTATATGAGTATAGTATCGCTTCAATCGCAAATTTGAAACAAAGTCACTCTTAATAATTGTCAGTTGAGAACCAAGATCTAACATTGCCCTTCCCCGGATAAACTTGCCGTTTGCATTTTTGACCTCAAAATAACCGTAGGTAAAATAACATTACTGGGTAACTTAGGCAGTGAAGCGATACTATACGGTTTCTGTAATTGCTATACGGGATTATTAAAATGACGGCTAGGCACTACTGGCGGGCTTGACGTGCGATTGTCAAGCCCATTACCGTGGTCCCGGTCGCTCGTAGTGCTAGGCTCATTATCACTACGCCGGTAATAACGTGAGCCATGCTGGGCCTCCCTCGCCGGTGACGTACGTCGCTCACAATAACCGCGCGAAATGCTTGCACTACGCCGTGACTCGCATGGTGACGGTCTGCCACTTACGACGTTGTTGTATGTTGAAACGTATGCGTGCCGTGCCCGCTGCCTATCATCTGTCGGACTATTGGAATGCGCAATGAATGTGCATATTAGTTCATTATGTCCCGAGTTCCCGCATCGACCGCATGGAATATATATTTTACAAGAGGAGGCAGGATGCTTACCAAAACATTTGTAACATAAACCGTTAACTTGCACCCAGCCCTTACGCTCCTGTTCAGCCAAATTGGTGAATTTATAACAATCCTTCAACGTATGACCCGGTACTTGACAATAACAACATTGTTTAAAATTCCCGCGTTCAACTCTGTTGTCATTATTGGTTTGTGTTAAATGTACATTTCTCCTATCAGTTGTACGCGGCCGGGCCCGTTCCGAATAGAAAACCTGTTCTCGTGGCATCGTCGTAGCCGCTGCCGTGTCTATTAATCTGCATTCATTTTGCAAGAATTCTATGAGTTGGTCAAATGTAGGTAACTCATCGCTACTACAACCATATTTATGCTCAAACCGAGTTTTTACCTCGACAGATAACTTTGACAGACCGATATAAAGCAAGATATAGCTCCACTCATCCGTAGGCAGGCCTAAGTTTTTCAAAGCCCGCGTTGATTCCAATAATGGATTTAATATTTTTGTTCTAAGTTCCAGAGCCCTATTTTGTAACGGTAACTGCAATATCCGATAAATGTGAGAGTCCGCCAATAATCGTTTATTTTCATATCTGGCCCGTAGTATATCCAAAGCTGTATCTAACGAAACATCGACCATTGGCAAATGTCTTATCAATGACCGTGGTTCGCCTTCTAAGTGCGAGAATAAATAATGGAATTTTTCCGTTCTGGAAATATCCTTTCTAGATAACACCAAAGAGTTAAAAAGACTGATGAAACTACACCATGAAAAAAGGTCACCTTCAAAGGTGACGAGGTCAATCCTTGGTAGCCTAGCGATTGGTGAACTCTCCGTAGGTGCATTTGTGTCATGCAAAGGCGGGCATGACGCCGAAATAGCATCTATCTTGTTGTATATTTCCGTGGCTTCCTTATACTTCAACTCGTATTCCTTAATGATTTCATCGTCTACCTCCTCCGTACAAATGTTCAAAATGGACTCGTAAGCTTCCGTTAATACGTCAAAATATCCATCTAATTTTCGTATACGAGACGAAATAACACTCGAGTGTTGTGATTTTGTATTAATCATTTCTAAAGAATGTAAGAACCAATCATACTTGATTTTAAACTTATTTTCAAACACTTTAGTCATTTTAGACATTGGACCCTTAGCCGAACCTCGTAAGATAGACAGACAACTATAGGTACCTACTTTTACGACCAACCGCAACGTAATTAATGATATATAAGTCCCCAAGTAAATAACGAACAAAGAAAGTATACCTACTAAATATATGATAATAATTATAATACCGAAACTACCTAATAAAGATTATATTCACTACACAAATTAACTGTGAACACCTACCAGTTTTAACGAAAATCAATCCGTGTCGAATGACCAATTTATGTTCGCGAGAACGAGGTACTATAATCTATTCCTTCGATCGCCCAGTGAGCAGCCTAGCCCTGATTTTCCCTGGTTAGGTTTATTGTTCAGGGTTAAGATTCATCCAATAAAAGCCAATCACTTACCCTAAAACCATTGAGCTTGCGCGCGGGGACCCCGTCGTCGTCTGTAGGTATCCGTCCAGAAAGGTGTAGGCACACACAACCACGTCCGTTAGCGAAATGTGTCCGAGGTGCACTGAAGGTCACGCGCTCGACGACCACCGTTGTTAGATCCAGCCACTACCCTCGTTTGTTAATTTTTTCCACTGCTCGTTGGAATCGAAGCTTGTGAATGACAATATATTAAAAGAATAATAACGCCTGAACAGTAGCTTTATACTCGTGAAATAATTGTTTGAATCGGTTTAGCAGTTTTACGTGTATCCATAATAAAGAAACATACAATCATATATCTTTGCCCCTTTATAATTAGAGTCGATAAAGAATTAATACCAAGGTACGAATAATGTGGCCCGGTTTCGTCAATATTGCATATTTCAAAATGAAAAAGTACTTCTTGTGTGTAGTAGTGTTGTAGTCTTTATTGTGACATTTTATTTTATTTTCATTTTTATTTTAATTTTTTTTACATAGGAAAACTTACAGCCTATATACATTATAGGTAAAACAACATTCTCGTGAACAAACTGGGCCAATTACATGTTTCCACCTTTAGGTATCAATTACTAATATAATTACGTAGCAGTATAATAAGCAGTGTAATACTAAGTTGTAGATACATAGACTTAGATGGGAAAAGAGAAGTTATGATAACATTTTTTTATTTGACATAACTGTAAGTTATATCACAATAAAGACGTATGGTAATGTGGACTTCTTTGTAGATATTGACGTCTTCTATAAAACTGGGGGGCAATTATACTGTTTTACAACTTACAACAACCCACCCCGTTTCAACTGCAGTTCAACTCTGGTTGCCGTTCGATAATAACCCAAAAAGTCATTCTAATATTTCTGTAGACAAATTGAAATGTAACGTTACGCAAACGTATCGTAAACGCTACCATGTGATATTTAAATATTTAACACAAATATGAGTTAGCGTCGAGTTCATGATCTATCGAATCACTTATCTTAATATAAAATGTTATTCGATCACTGGGCTCAATAGAAACGTAACTGCAACTGCACTGTTTTAAATGTTCAATAGCAGAATAAGAATATGGGTGTAATTTAGCTACGGATTGATAGCAGTTGGAAAAAAATTAGTTAGCGAAATCGGCCTCCTATAGTACCTACATCACTTTACTCTTATGTCAAATGCATAGACAAATATTATGCTTAATAGTTTGAGCAGCGTACGCAATAACTATTAGGACTATTTTTGGTATTTTTTCACACCTTGAGTTACATTATCGAAGTTGGTTCTCATACGGATCCCTATTTTTTTTGAAAATATTATATAGCCTATGTTCATCAGGGAAAATTTATGATTCTAATGGTGAAAGAATTTATTTAATTGGGTCAGTAGTTTTGGAGCCTATTTATTACAAACAAACAAACAAATATTTCCTCTGTATAATATTATATTATAGTGTAGAAGTGTAGATGTGGATATTTATCGACACGGTACACTCAATTAAAGAACCTATTTATATAAAGGTTTCGATTGACATAATAGACAACAGTAGTGTGACGTCACTAAATGGCAGTATTTGACATTTTGGGTAAAAACTCGTTGGGACAATATCTCAACTAATAGTTATTGTCGTATAGCCTTATTGCCAGCAATATCAAAAATCATAGAAAAGTTACTTAATGTTCGGTTACTTAATTATATAAATTAATTTAATATTTTTTCTCCTTTGCAATTCGGCTTTAGAAAAGGTAAATCTACGGAAGAAGCAATAATTGCATGAATTATCAAAAAATTCTAAGCAACATGCATCATGTCACAAATTTTACCAATAATATTAATCAATTTTTAAGTCTTAATCACTCAAGGTATGTAAACTTTTTTGTTTTTGATGACATACTGGCTGGTTGTAAAAAAAAACCTTTCGACTATGTTTTGTTTTTTCATAAAATTAAAACGAATACGAATTTGTTTGAATTTAAGTGCGTTTTATGGCTACGTTTAGTCTTGAATTTATATTTTTACCAACAATTTGAATAAAGTTAGCGACAAAATTGGATTGTGAGACATTCTTCACATCATGGAGTGACATCATTTGACGGCAGATCAAATGCAAAGAGCTGTAGGGATGATGCAAGCGGGAAGACATAAATCTCGGGTATTTCGGCATTTTGGTATTCATAAAAGCGTTATTTGTCATCTTTGGCAGCGCTACAATAATACAGGATACCCCGCTGAACAGCATCCAGGCCGTGGAAGGAGTACAACCACTCGGCAAGACCGATACATACAACTGACTGCAAGACGCCAGCCGATGTTAACCGCTCGAGAGATAAGTCTGAGGCTACTGAATTCAAGTGGTGTTGTAATGCCCCAAACTGTGCGAAATCGACTGCATGAGTACGGCCAACGAGCTCTACGCCCAATCATGTGCCCGCCGATACGTCACGGAAATCGCGCTTGTCGAATTGAATGTTGATAGTGAACGCGGAACATGGGCCCAGGAACAATGGGATAAAATTACCCAGGTAGCAGACCGATGACGTAAGACGAAAAGTGACGTTGCACAGACGTCCATTTAAAGTAAATTAAGGTCGGTACGTCTTTGGACACAAATTAGACGTCTTCACTACGTCCTAAAATAGTATAATAATATCATATAGAGACCTTCTATATGAACACGTCTATATGAAGTCAATAAGACATCATATCATTAGTGCCTACAGAAATTCCAAATCCTAACGTCGTCTTTCAATTGACCAATGGAAGACTTCTGGTCAAAGACGCCCTTATTAAGTCGTAAAGACGTCTTGTTAGACGAAACCGTAGCTCAAAAATTTTGAATTTTGAATTTTAATTTGCAAGGTAATTCTACATTGCGCAAGCGTTTGTCGCATGTGATTCGTGTGTTCTCGCCTAAGCTCGGTTTTTGTTAATAAATTCACCCTATGGTTGCAATATTTATACTAAAACATGATAGTATAAATATATAGAATGCTTATTGAATGACTGAACAAACAGTAATTTGATAAATATTCTAATGGCAAATATTTAAGATGTAGGTCTTAAATTTATTATAAGAATAAATACTTAAGCAAAAGATTATATTGTATTTTTGAAATCAATTTTTATATTGCAGATTTATTAGTTTCTTTCTTCAACACCATCCTGAGGGCACAGTACGTCGGAACGATGTCTTTGTAGATAACAAAGCCACGTTGTTTTGACGTGCACATAAACGTCATATTACCCTCCACAAAGACTTATTTTTATATATATCATAGGTCTTCAAGACGTCAACGAAGTCGTCCCCCAGGCGTCTTTTTTCAGTCACTGAGGACGTCATAAGGATGTGACATATTGGAGTCATTTTAGGGGTTCTTTAAGGTCAATTTTGGGACGTCAAAAGGTCATATACTGACGTAAATTGGACGCCTTTACGACCAGCTTTTGTTACCTGGGTATGGGTTAGGGAGCAACTGGTCCACGTCTTATGTTTTCCGATGAGTCGCGATTCGGGTTTAGGACTGATACAAGAAGGGTGAGAGTGTACCATCGGCCCGGAAACACTGAAAGGCTCATGTGCGTTCAGGAAATTCATCCATACAGCGGCTCAACAGTTATGGTATGGGCGGGTATTATGAAGAACAGGCGAACTGAGTAAGTTTTTTAAATGGAAACATGAACGCTGAAAATTACGTTGAGGATGTTCTTAGACCTTATGTCTATCCATTTGCAAAAACCTTTCGCTCCGATTTTACGTTAATGCATGACAATGCGCGTTCGCATACAGCTCGGCGAACCAGTGAATACTTGGCAACGGAGAACATCCGGGTATTGTCCTGGCCTGCACAATCGCCAGAACTCAGCCACACCGAGCACGCATGGGACATGCTCCAGGGACGTGTTTTGAAGGACGTGGACGAAGTGATAACAAGCCAACAGCTGAAGGATATGCTACAATTCCATTGGGAGCGATTGCTGCAAGATGACATAAACAGTCTCATTAATTCTATGAATAATCGTTGCCGACAAATTTTGAATAGCAGAGGAGGCCATACCTTGTATTTAATTATCGAATTCTTTCACAATAAATTTATTTTCTTTAGAAATTTCATTTATTTAGTTAAAAAAGTTTAGATTCTTATGTAGAAATCTTAATTTGTAGAGTACATTATAATATTGTTAATTTATGTTATTAAAATAACTATTGAAGACAAGAGCTGTTACTTTCATCATTAAGACCCTAAAAACATTAAATAATAAAATACAAACGTTATAATGTGAAGAATCATCCTAAAATTTAAATTAGTACATGTTGCTTACACTGTTTTGATGTGTATAGATCAATTAGACAAAGGAAACAGATGCTTAACGGTATTCCTGGATCTTAAAAAAGCGTTTGATATAGTCTCCGTCCCGATTCTTATAAGGAAGCTGAAAAGTAAAAAAATATCCAAAAAAATGTAACCGACTTCAACACCAAAAAGTGTGATTGATTTGATTGAGTGTAACTCTTTTGAGTTACACTCAGCAGTTTTTACTGCTTGACCGAATATGAAACTTAAATGGGACTACCTCAGAAGTATACCTACTCTACCAAACAAAAAAATAATTTTGAGAATCGGTCTACAAATAGGGGAGAAATCGGCTAACATACACATAAAATATACATATATACGAACATATAACCTCCTCTTTTTTGAAGTCGGTCAAAATGGTAGTGATCTAGAAGAATCTTTAATATCTTCTGGTTAAAATGATATGCCTCCGACTTGTATTTCCACTGGCAATATTGGACGGCGGTAGAATAACCCAATAATAACTATCACTGATTTTGATTTTCTCGATTTGTGTTTCTCCACATTGAGACGTGTAATAATCGTAAATTATTCACCGTTACGCGTTTGAAATAGTGCACCAAAGTAGGCAAAGTGTTCACAATCATGAAAAGTATTTCTGTGTTTTCTTCAACTTGCTGTAATTTATGCACCGCTTTACGCTAGACTAGAACGTGATTGCAAAAGAACAGTGACTTAATGCCCTACTTATTTATGTAACTGTAACTTGGCTCTACCTCAAGACAAGAGTCTGCGACCAATGTGTGTTACCAGTGATTACTTATGGCATTGAAACGTGGTCTCTTACTATGGGCCTCATAAATAAGCTCAAAGTCGCACAACTAGTATGGAGAGGGCTTTGCTCGGGGTTTCTCTACGTGATCGAATCAGAATTGAGGAGATCCATAGAAAAACTAAAGTAACGGACCTAGCCCAGAAGATTAGCCAGTTAAAGTGGTAGTGGGCAGGGCACATAGCACGCAGTATTCTGCGTACTATGTGCCCTGCCAATGCGGCTGCCAATGGAAACACACGGGAAGCACCAGTTTCAAACAAAAAAGGAGTTTTGAGAATCGGTTCACCCAGTCGAAAGTTAAGAGGTAACCAAGGTAAAAAAACACACAGTCGAGTTGAGTACCTCCTCCTTTTTTTTCAAAGTCGGTATATAAAGGAGACCACGGTCTCCCTTCACGCATAAGTAGTCACCAACAATACTTATTTTTTGTTTTTCAAGAGTTTTTTCTTATAGTATGCAAATCAGAATTAATGTTACCCCTCGACTCAATTCGTTTAAATTCCCGATTGATGTTATTAATGATGTTGTTAATAACAAACACACATTGCAAGATTACGCATTAATGCGATGATACGGGAGCTACCAATGCAATGCATGCAAATGCTATGCAATGTTAATGTTCCTTACCTGTGTTAAAGCGCCACACAACACTAATTTTAATAACCAACGTTAAATTCGATCCTATGGTTGGAAATTCCAAATAGTGTTTTCCCATCATTCAATCCGTTCATATTTTAATTAACCGATAATTCGGGTAAAACTATTCTTATGGCAAGATTGAACCTTAAGATTTGTTTTGTAATGTTGTCAGATCTGGCAGGATGGCCAACCCCAAAAAAATTATTAGGCCGTGCGCGCACTGCCTTGCATTGAGTTTTTTCTACCGTGTGGTAGAATAAACGCAGTGGGGGTCCACGCACTGCGGTGAAACAAACGTACCTTTTGTTATTCGAATAGGGCAGAACTAGGATGGTTGACTATAGGGCACGTTTTGTTATTCGAATATAGCTGTGGGCCCCACACTACACGTCATCGTTATGGACTACCATAAAAGAGTTGCTATCTGTATATATGTATTTATTACTACGTAAAAAAGAATACCCAAACGGTATTGGGTACATCCCTTGACGGCCTTAAGACCTATGAAGGGTTTATTTTTCGTAAGATGTAACGATTTACTTTCGTATCCAAAAAGGTTTTTCGGATATTACAAAATGCTCTTTTGATAATTTGTTAAGAATCGTTGGTGCCAAAATTTACTACAAAGACACAAATTGGAGTATTGTTAAAATGAAATTATAAAAAAATTGTTTTTGTAAAACAGTTTATTACGGTTACCTAATTAAAGGTAAACATAGCCCCTCATATCATCAAAGAAGACATCTATATAGACAATGAAGTCCGCAATACCATATGTCTAACTATTACAGTTATGTCACAATGACTACTTTTTCATGTTAAAATAAGCAATAGTTACGCCCGTACAAACTAGGCCACATTATTCATATCTTGGTATTAACCGTATCTACTCTAATAATCAAAAAAGGAAAAAAGGAGGACAGATAAAATTGTTTGTTTATAATGGATAAACGCAAATCTACTGAACCGATAGAATACATTCTTTTGCCAGAAGAAGCTACATTATGCCTGAGTAACAAACTATTTGATTCATCATCATTATCATCCTTCACCACGCGGGCGAAACCGCGGAGCGTAGCCAATAATAAATAAACTAATAAATTAATATGATGATTATATGTATATGTAATATACATATAATATATATATATTATATACCTACATATCCATATAATAAAGTAGTAAAGTATATATATTTAACTACCGTAACTATGTGGCTACAAATATTTACTTATATTACTTAAAAGGCTATATTGAAGTAACATACGTAATACTAATCGCTACTGTCGGTCGGTATTGCTAATCGCTACAAACCGCTAATTTGTAGCGATGACTTCACCGCACACGTTTATTTCACCGCAGTGCGCGCACTTCTATGACTCTCCGTACTTCACAGAATATGCGTTATAAAAACGCGACGCAGTGCACGCACGGCCTTATGACTTCACTTTTAAATGTCATCAGGGGGGCGTTCAGAACCTCAAAGTGCGGTTGTTTAGTTGTTTTCTAACTCGCTCATAGGTACGGAGCGGCCACGGTTCATTCTAACCTCAAACAGACTTTCAAAGATTCGACATTGACAGATCACTTGATCATTACCTAATTGTCTGATTAGTCAAAGTTATGTCAGATGCGGGTTGCAACCGTTGACCGATCGAACCGAACGCCCGAGTTAGAACAACCGAGTGCTTTTTTACCCTGAGGTTCGGAACGGCGTTAGTGCGAAAAGTTGCACTCCGAATGCGCTTTCACCGAGGTTCTAAACGCGCCCCTTAGGTTCTGAACGCGACCTTGTATGAAAACTATGGATCTATGTAAATAGGGCGAATTCTGTGATAAAAATCTTGACGAAGTAGTTACCAGAATCGTATCAGACTTCGTCTCTGTTCGGGGGTTGACTCGGAAAACAAACAATTTGACCAAATGACCGAATTGAGTAAGCGCATAATTTGGCTGTAACCGCAGCATTCTTTATCATTCAGAATACGTGCACCACTCTGCGCTGCAACCCATAAGTCACAAGAGATTACATACTCGTAAGTAAACGTGACTTATGAGCGTTTCATTCTCGTTTCTAAGAAAAGACCTCAAAATGTCTAAAGATTATTTCATCATCATCATCATCTCAGCCGTAGGATGTCCACTGCTAAATATAGGTCTTCCCCAGTTTCCAAAAACCGGTTGGAAGCGGCCTGCATCCAACGTCGTCCTGCGAACTTTATCCGGTCGTCTGTCCTCCCACCTTCGAAGATGTCAAAATGTCTTGGTACATCTAAATATACCCAAATAATATTAGAGAGGACAAATGTATAAACTTACGAGTCCACTTAGAACACTTACGCAAATATCTTGAGCAATTATACAAACATGCGAGTCCACGTATAAAAGATAAACAAACTGTCAATACTCTTTCACTGTCATTACTGACAGTTTACTAATCCAGTACAGTGCTGCCAACTAATTCTGATTACGGTATAAACCTCCTATTTACGTGCTAATTACCATCAAACGTTTAACTACTTGTACTAATATGAATTTGAGTAATATGTAATCACATACCTAACATGTCTATGTCAACAAAATATCTCATTTTAGCTGTGTAGCTTAAGCTGACATTCATTGTTAAATGTAAGAAGGTTGAAGTTCTCAAACATATAAACTCCTTCAATAGTTTTTACTTAGTTTTAAGTTCAATTCTAGACGTCTTATAAATCTAATTCATGCATTATATTTTACAATTTGTCGTATTAAAGCGCAACCTAAACATAATCTAGCCAATTCTACCGTTTTTGAAAAAATACAGGTTAAACGGTTTTGCTTCTGGCAATACTGCTCCTGTAGACTCTTCTTCCTCTCTCCTCGCATCGCACTGTGCTGCGTCAGTTCTTGATACGGCAGTGATATCGCGATAAAAACTTTCATGATTTTTTGAATGAGAACCAATTGATTTTGCAATAAGATGGGTACCCTAAGTAAACTAACAAGATTACGTTAATCCTCGAAATCACAAATGGCTGGGGAGTTACTTCTGAAAACGGGCAAGCACTCCAAATATACATCGTACAGAAAAATATTGTATCATAGGTTTTTTGTGGGGCTACTTGTGTTTATAGTGATATCTTTAGTGTTTACTATCGTGTTTAATGTGTTTTCTAGTGCTTCGCAGCGGACAGAAGTGTTTAAACCTGTGAATTTAGTTAAAAGTGAAGAGATAGTGAAACTAGGTAGAGATTCGCCAGCGTCTCTGCCTCGCGCGGTCAATTGCACCTATTGGGATTGCTTTGATGTGTACAAATGCGGGAGACGCGGCCACGACAAGATAACAATATACATATATCCACTGAAAGACTATCATACTGAAAACGGGAAGTCTATATCGCAGTTTTCTAGAGAATTTTATTTAATTTTAGAGACTATAAAACGTAGCAAATATTATACGCCGAACCCCGAAGAAGCGTGTTTACTAGTGCCCAGTATAGACACTCTCAATCAAAACAGCTTCTCAAGTGAATATGTATCAAAAGCATTACACTCGCTTGAACAGTAAGTATTGTTTAATAAGAGATTTACTTTGACACTAAGTAATTGTTCACTCTGTTTCTACTCATATTTATAGTAGCGCATTCGAATAGCCCCGGTTGGCGAAAATAATGCTAACAACTCTCCTAAGGGCTTTAAAATTACAAATCTGTTGGTGAAAATGTTGTTTAGCGTTCGGAAAGCTAAAAAATAATTATTATTGCCACCAAAAAGTGCAATTTTTGACCCACATCTAGAGCATGGTTATTTGTGACTTTGATGTTGTGATGTTTATGTTTTTGACAACTATGTATTTGACAGCATAATCTTGGGATTTTAGGTCTTATGCTTGGTTGAGTGTTTGAGTAAGGTGTGAGCAAAAGTGGCAAAAATAATGTTTTTGAGCTTTACAAAAAATTTGACAAAAGAGCCATCAATGACAACACCATCAATGCCCTTAAAGCTAATTGAATGCACCTTATATAAATGTAAAGATTCATCATCATCCTCATCTCAGCCGTAGGACGTCCACTTCTGAACATATGCCTCCCCCATGATTTTCCAAAAGGACCGGTTGGAAGCGGCCTGCATCCAACGTCGTCCTGCGACCTTCCTCAGGTCGTCTGTCCACCGTGTCGGTGGACGACCTACGCTGCGCTTGCTGGTCCGTGGTCTCCACTCCAGAACCTTTCGGCCCCATCGGCCATCTGTTCTGCGTGCTATGTGCCCTGCCCACTGCCACTTCAACTGGCTAATCTTCTGGGCTATGTCGGTGACTTTCGTTCTTAAAGATTGTAAAGATTGTTTATTCATTAATAAAACAAAAATTTCATCAAGGTGTGATTTAGGTTGTCCCTCATTTATTTGCTTCTTGACTCCCTGTGTGTCACTTTCAACAATCTTTTCGAGAGGCTTACAAAGAGGTGCCCACCTCTTTGTCAGCAGTTTCTAGAACTACTGGAAAGCTCAAGACCTATAGACCTTTGTAATGTGAGCTGTAATGTCAAATTTACCTATCTTTGTGGGGTTTACAGGTAATTCTTAAAATAAATCAGGATGCAACTGTAGCACAGTCTTTCCTCTACCCAGTTGGTTACTGCTGTGAAAGTTTTGAGAGCTGAACTAAGTCCATAAATACAGAGCTGTCTCTTGCTTTACTATACATTAAAAAAAATTCAAACATTAAACAAGATTCAAAAGCACCATGGTTTGTCAGAACCACAGAGGTAGATGAAACACACATGCCTATGGTTAAGGAGATTGCTAATCATGGAGCTAACTACTCCTCATCTGCTTATAGTCGTAAGTTAATCACAATTGTCTGTCTGTTTTTGTCATTCAAAGTTAGGCATGTAAAAGTAGACCTGCTAAATGACTACTTCTGCAAACCAGTCCCTTTGTTTTAAGAATTCTCTCTGTTTTGGTTCAGAACTAATTAGTAGTACCTAATCAGGTAGGTAACTAAACTTTCATTTTTATATTTTACTATCTGCACCCTGTGATGTTTTTTATTAATGGGATCCCTTTTTTGCGTAACTTTTTTTGTCATAACTGATTTGGCATAACAAGTTACACATTTTTTTTTGTCATAATCATCATCATCATTTGTTGTATCCTAAAAAGTTTTATTTATTTCGTCTCTAATGTTGTGTTGTTTGCATTTATTTATAGAAATTCTTTTAGAATTTTATGATGTAATTTTAACACAAATAGCATTTTTAAAAGAAACTAAATACCATAACTGGGATAACATCGTATTCATTGATGAAACATGTCTAAACGCCAATCGCATTCTTTGTTGTTCTTGGACATAAGATACACAAGCATCTTCGTCGAAAGTACCAATGGGTAAATAGGCCAGGCTTATAATATGCCACGCTGGTTCTGCAAAATACGGGTTCGTAGAGAATGGCATACTGGCATTAGAATCTAGAACAACTACTGACTACCATGAAGAAATTAATGCCACCACAGTGGTTTTAGAATGTACCCATACCAGTGCCCATACCACCATACCATACAGTGTACGGTATGCCCGGCCTGATAGAGCCCTCTGTAATATTTATGGATAATGCCCTTACAGATAGCACCTACTCAAGCTAATAGAAAAGAAGAATTGGTGGCTTGGCTACAAACAAACTGCATTGATGCTAATATGCAAATGCTAAAAGCAGTCAAAAAGACAACAAGCTGCTAAAAGTGTGTTATGACTTCCACCCTATCATTGCCAGTATAATGCGATTGAGCTAATCTGGGCTCATATAAAAGGTTTTTCAGCCTGCCACAAAACTTCTCCCCTATTCGGCACAAACATGATGAGCCTATTAAAAGAATCGCACAAAATATGACTGGGCGAATATTATCAAAAAAACGATAAATCTTAATTTGAAAACTTTGGCCGAGATATATATCAAAACTGATACTATCCTTGATAATAATATAATTATACATGCAGGCGAAGATTTTGTAAAGAACAGCACCTCCTCAAACTAAACGGAAACGCATAAAATTTTTTGCAACCCTCTTTACTGAGATATTGGTAGATATAGAAATTCGCTGGTGCAGAACACTAAAATAAAATTCTCTAAACTATGGTAGTTCTTATTTTGTTTATAATATAATCCACAATCGTGTAAGACTAAAATAAAATAAAATATTCGTGTGGACTTGTTTCTTCCAGGTATGTCTCTGGTCTATGTGCATACTGCATACCCAATTAACTTACTGCATCGTGGTGTGGTACTTGAATACCATAGTATAAGTGGAGGCATCTTCCTTCTGAAGGTTACGTTTAAGTCACATAAGTATACCAATTTGGATGGCGGCAATTCTCGATTTCGATATCCATTTTTACACTTTATTTAAACTCTTCTCTTTAAAAGATCTTGGAAGCTTTAATCAGACATTTGTTCAAGGCAAGTAGGGTGTCATCAGCATCGTCAGCGAAAGTCGCAACTGTAACTTCTGGGGCATGTGGTGGGTCGTACATGTACAGTGTATATACAAGAGAGGTCCAAAGACATAACCTCAAGGCACCCCTGCTATATATATGGTGGAAGAGTGATGGATGTGCAATCACTCTCTCACATTTGGAATATTCTATTGAAAATATTATGATACATTAATGTGTGTGAACGTAAAAAAAAATAGCGCCAAAGAAATTATGATTTTAACTACTTTTTGCGTATTGTCTTACGCATCCATAGCTGCTTTTCGTGCGAGCTACTTTATTTCTTTCTCTGTCGCGGACTGCATCGACTGCATTGCATTCGATAGATAATATTATAATTTGGTACACTCTGGTAGATAGCTAAGAAATTAACATAAACAACACATTCACTTTAAAATAGATTCGTTTTTAATAATGTTCTGTATTAAATTAATACTCTCCAAGAAAAACGAAATCGCCAATGAGTTTAAAAACGACTAAATTATTCATGAGCATAAATGTATACTTAGTTCTGGCTATTTTCTCTTTGGACATGATTATGTTAAACTAGGTGTTTAATCTAAATTCAGTGAGATATTAAATGTGAGTTGATTTTAATTAAGATTTATAAATATAAATTTGTAAGTATTTTATAGGAACTTAATAATAGATGAAGATTAAGACTTTTAGAAGCTTTTTCTTATAAACATCAAGTTAAAATCCTACCACAGTCACCAAGGTCTGTAACTGTAGTCATCAATCATTGTCTTTTGCAAACGAAATTCCACCAGTGTCGTAGTACGACACTGGTAGAATTGTGGCAAACCCGCAAAGGCAACTCATAGAAGTTGAAAAGATTAAAATTCCTATTGGTGGAGAGTACGGGATTTCATTCCCGTTCTTCATTAGTACTAATGCCAGATAGCACAAACATTTTTGACCAAGAAATGGAACCGACTTCAACACTAAATTTTTTTAATAAAAAATAATTTCGCCCCTTTTAGTGACTTACGGAATCGATATTATCATGATAGGCAAAACACTTTTCAGTTATTAGAGTGTAACTCAAAAACTGAACTGACCGACTGAAATTGATGAAATTTAAATGGGACCAACTCGGAAACATCTCTAACAAACAAAAAATAATTATCTAAATACAACTACTCTGTAAAAAATTCTGCGTAAAATTCATACATAAAAAAATACGCGTCGACTTAGAACCTCCTTTTGGAAGTCAGTGGAAAATTCAAACGCTACAGAATAAGATGTAATATTTGTACTAAACTTACTTGCAAATAATTTACTTTACATTATTTATTTATTAGTAAAAAGGGCAGTTACTGTTACATTAATAACACCGTTACATCAAGTATACAATAAAGTTACAAAAAATATTAATTTCAATTTCATCAAATATAGATTTAAATAAAATGTTATTAATAACACCTTTTTACACCGCGGTGGAGATGGCCACAGACTGGAGCCGATGGAGACAGTTCTTCAGATCCAAAGTGCTGCCGTGATGATCACGATCCTCAGTCATGAGGGATCGACCGAAGAGAGAATAACACCTAAGATAAATTTAACAGTAAAAAAAAACACATTAAAAAAGGAGGAGGTGAATAAGTTGACGTTTTATAGAAAGAAAACATATTTATTCAATACACACACATCACATTACATATTCTACACATTAGAGGAACACACTACACTTAAATATTAAACACATTACAGTTACAGTACAGCGGTAATAGCACTACGCAAAACTTTTTACCGGCGGCGGGGCTATTATGTATCTCAGTTGCTAACAAATGTTGATTGTAATCTTGAAAAATGGCGGGTCTATGTCAGTTTTGAAATTTTCAGTAAGCAAAAAAATTAGTAAATTGATGACTGGAGCTGTCAAAACTGACATAGAGCCGGCATTTTTTTCGATTACAATTAACATTTGTTAGCAACTGAAATACATAATAGCCCTGCTGATCACCTATATACTGATAATGATAATTATATTATGTTGAATACGTTATAACTACAAGTTGGCCCGTGATATGCTCATTAATATAAAAACATTGATCTACTAATGATAAAAGGTAATAGTTATTATTTTAACCAACAGTTGGAACAATGGAGAGAACCATCTCATCTTCAACATGGTGCCGGGAGCTCCGCCGAACTACAACACATGTGTCGACATCAACACCGGCAAAGCGATCATTGCCGGTGCCGGATTCAACATGTGGACATTCAGATACGGGTTCGACGTATCCATACCTGTCTACAGCCACACATCAACACAGATCGATAGCTCACAACCGAAGCAGAAAAGCTACCAGATCATATCATCTCAACTCAACATTCCACGCGCATACTTAGAACAATTACAAAACATTGCGTCGTCATCCAACGACTTATTATTATTAGACAGATGTAAGACTGACGTAAAAGAAGATCGGACGAGACGCTGTGAATATACCACAGGTAGACAATTTAGTTACCCAGATGTATTAAAAGAGGGTATGTTTTGTTTAGTTATACGCAGCTCACGGTTGATGCAGTCAATGTTAATGGATGTGATTGCATCTCAGTGTATTCCTATAGTGATAGCCGATTCGATTGTGATGCCGTTCAATTCACACTTGGATTGGAATAAGTTAGCGATATTTATACCAGAAGATAATATTAATAATCTATTGAAAATAGTTCATATGGTGAGCAAGGAAAGACGTGGAGAGTTGTTCTGGCAGTTGAGATGGGCGTACGAGAGATATTTTGCTACGATGGAGAAGATTACGTTGACTGCATTAGAGATTATTAATGAGAAAGTTTTCCCGTTGGCCGGGAGGATGTATGAAGACTGGAATATGCCCGAACATTTGGTAAGCAGCAGTTTTGTATTTAAATAAGTAGTATTTGATTTGTGTATCTACCCATAACACTCCACTTCCTTATTCTTCCTTAAATAGTTTAAAATAAAGTCGCTTTCTGCGTTTGTATGTATATCCGTTAACTCCTCCTATTAAATCACGCCTCGGATTTTGATGCGGTTTTCACTATCGTTTTATATATTATACTTTGCATTTTTAGAGATAAATATACACATCCTCGAACGGGATGTCGGCCCATAGCTTTAACCGATGTTATTAATTAGTCAAGCATCACCTAGTTTAGTTTTGGTGGACTAGAGATGCAAAGTGGCGCCATCAGTCATCGTCCGACAGAGGCGTTGGGACGCGGACACGCTCGGAGGCTCGGCTCGGAGGAGATCACTTTGGGTTTGGTCGTGGTAGCGTTCGCTACTAAGTGGAATACCTTGTCCGCAAGTTAATTCAAGTTGATCTCTAAACACTATGTGATGTAATAATAGATCTCGGTGTGACGTAATAAAAGCAGACTCATTGTACATGTGATATCTTATTCTCCTCGCCCGCTTAATCCACGCCTAGCCACGAAATAGGAGCTGTGCCTTTATATATGTTATTTAAACATAATAAAACGTAATTACGTTTTATGTAAGTAATAACACAACAATTACTGTAAGTATACAAGACAGGTCTAAGGACAGAACCTTGTAGCACTCTTGCTAATACATCGTGGAAGCGTGACGTGCAAGCACTTTCTCGCCGACCGATAGGTAGAAAATAACTGCACATTTTCCCCTCCTTTTTTTTAGCTATCGCATAGCTTCTATCGCGGGCCTTGAGCGTCGCGGCCAGAATCCAGAAATTCCGTAACGAAAATAACCTAACACCCTCACTCCGACTACATCTATCGATGAATAGCAGATCTTTTAATGACTTTTTGAAATATCACGCTTGTCTCTTTAGTTCAGCAACTCTCCTCTAGATGGCATTGGTTAAATAATTATAATTGCAGAAGTTGATTTGGCATCTATCGATGAATAGCAGAACTTTTCATGACTTTTTGAAATATCACGCTTGTCTCTTTAGTTCAGCAACTCGCCTCTAGATGGCAGTTAAATAATTATAATTGCATAAGTTGATAAAAACAGCTATGCAATAGCTTTACCGCGGCAGTCTCCGAGTGCCACACATCTTTTTTTTTTATTATATCATTTCGAAGCCGAGTGTGGGTCGCTGGTTAAGCATACACTATCGTATTATTGAAATTTAGAATTCCGTTACTGTACGGTTTAGTTAAATGATTTTTTAACATTGTGTTGCCATGATAAAAACACCGAAAAATTATCGTAGAACGCAGTAACCACTACTAAATCTGTATCGTACGTAACATAAACTATTACGGACTCAATAAGATAAGGATAATCTAACGGTTTTGCATAAATTTACCCGATAAGGCTTATCAGAGAGTTGAGAAACGGAGCAGTCACTGACCTCCTCACTCCAGGTAAGCCCAGAGCTATCGAGTAGGTATCTGCTACCTGCTTATTTATTACTACAGTGTAGCAACTCGTTAACTGGTTCATGTTTGTTGATACGATATTTTTAAATAGACTGATTATAGAGATACGATATATTATACGCGTTCCGATCCGGTTGTAGATTTAAGAAAATAAATGTAAAATGACAATTTGTAAGTGCCCAATGATTTGATTTGATCTGCCAGATTTTCGATTGAGTGACCTGTTACATTATCACTTAAAGTCTCATTCGTAAGTCAATAAGGCAGTCGTAAGTGAAAATGTGTATAAAGTTTTCCGCAACAACGATGCGTGTACTATAAAAAATATGAGCTATACATTTTAATTATCAAAAATATTGTGATATCTTAGGCTTTCACAATTCTTTAAGTTTAAATTTAACAACTTTAAACGGATTAAATCGTGTTTTTTATATCACGACGTTTTGAACCCTTTTCAGTGAACATGGTCACGGGTAGACTGACCCGTAATATCTATTATATTGGTTTAAACTAACTTAAGAATGTTTCGCCTTAATAATTTATGATTTTAATGGCACTGATATTTTCTATTATTGGGTTGTGAGTATTGACCATATGATAATCGTGCAGATTTTTTACCACAAACCTCTAAGCTCGTAACAATATTGTAGAAAAATTATAACCAGGGGGCCTACTCCCACCTTTTACGAAACTGTCATAAATCAGGAGCGTTTTGTAATAAGCTTAGAATAATCATACTTACTATCGTACTAAGAGTACGACACAAAACGATCAACCAAATTTAATGGTAAGCAATATAAGTGGTATGCAATATGACTACTTTAATAGATGAAAGTACGGATTAGCCTAAACCTCCATTTTATCACGAGTTAGTAGTAGATAACATACACGCAGACAGGTGTACAAGTATTTTATATTTTGAGTCAAAATCACGATTAAGCCATTCCATAGATATTGTATTGTTATCAAGTCGCCTATCTATAATTGCTGCAATTATTAGCTATTGCTAAACAATCATTTTAATTCGTTCAATTACGGTCATGCTCATGCCCATGGAATATTTTAACGTTGACTAGATTGATTGAGGTGCTTACTTGTTATCTATTTAACTAAATACTAACACGTAATTTAAATAATTATTAATCTGTAGGGCGCAAATAATAATATAAATAACCTCAATTTAGGAAAAAGATGTTTAAGGTAACATAAAACAAACGCAGATAATTATTACAATGTTTTACAAATATTTCCATGGAATCAAGTATCCTGTACTGCGATACTCGATGATATTAAATAATTCCCAACAAGCACAATAACTAACATTTTGTAAATTACTGTGGCTTAAATCGCAAAGCAATCAAACGTTATTCTGGAGTCGTCGGTTCTATTCCCGTTAGTTGCCGAGTTTTCAAAGTTACAATAAAAAAACACACGATTTCAAAAGTATTCCTCTTTCCACAGTATGGCCCCGTTAACCCCCTGTTTCTGCCGGTGACCGCACCTAAGGCCCCAGGCTTCACAGCGGTCATATTGACATACGATCGCGTAGACAGCCTGTTTGCTCTGGTGGGCAAGCTAGTGAACACTCCCAGTCTCGCCAAGATCATCGTCGTGTGGAACAACCAAAAGAAACCGCCACCTCCATGTGAGTATTTACTTAGTTATGTCAAGTTATGTACAGGAATGTAGTTGGTCCCAAAAAGCTGCCCTGGGGTACGCCATACTAATTGTCAAGTTCTACAGTGAAAATTAAATCGTTTTAATGCTTCACGCTTAAATCACAGCAAGCTCTTAATATTGCTTAGACATTGTACCTAAAACTCAAACCTCACCGCACCTATATTCATAAAGAGATGTGATTTACATCATGTTAAACGCATTGACAAAATCTAAAAAGATGTTTTGGTCACCTTTAGATTTGAAATCAGCTATATTACAGCAGATTGTGTCCTGTCGATCTAGAACGAACAGCTGGCAAAAAGTCAATCGTATCGTTAACGTAAAACTGTTTGATTCCTTTTGCTCTGTATCAGGAATCTATATGACTTAAATCTATGTTGGCCCATTAAATGCTGCCTTATACCTTTACTGTGTGTTAAGTTATTTCCCACGCGAACTATTATATTAGTCCAAAATGCTATTAATTTGTTGTTGTTACTTACCAAATGTTATTAATTACCAATTTATCAATTCATAAGTTATAATTTTTAAAATTCATATTATAATCGCGGTCATTACCATGATTGCGAAGCCTTGGTTTTGTTTTGAGTAATACTGAAAGTAACCATGAGTTTCAACAATTTTCGTTTACATTTGACTTGTATGCCAAGTAACATACACCACGGTAAACATACCGTGCTAAAAGCTTGACACACAAAATTAGCAGCTGTGAAAAATATTCAGATAAAAGCCTACAAAATTAAGTACATAGATACCTAAAAATGTTCAGTTCAACGACACAAGACACAACTATTCTTTTAATATAATTGATATGCTAGTATTTGTCAACCCATTTAACGGTTAGTGATGATGCTGTTGGAAGTGGTCACATTAAACCTAGCATAGCGATTAGTTATGTTCTAGGGAAACTGTACAGATAGAGAAACAGTAATAAGAGCACAGAATTTTTTTATAAGATCTAGGTATATGTCATCTTCTTACCACAAACCAAAAAGTTTTGCAGTTCCTACCTCTGTCGTGTAAGTAAATTGTGGAATGCTTTGCCGGCGTACGTATTTCCTTGCAGCTATGACCCTGGGTCTTTCAAGCGGGGCGTGAAAAAGCATCTGGCAGGTCATCATAGGGGTGGCGATTAGTGCAGCTGACGGCTGCACTAATGCTTCTTGATTCCATCTTCGCTTTCTATCAGGCGAGTGAGAGTCACTTTGATGAACAATTATAATTTAAAAAAGTAACATATTTTGTAGAATAAGTAGGTCTATACCTACTAATAAAAATATATATAATAATATTATAAAGAAGAAAAATTTGTTTGTTTGCATTGTATAGGGTTCGAACTATTTGACCGAAATGAAAAATACTTTCATCGTGATAGCTATCAATTTTATTTCATCATCATCCATCATCAAGCGGATAAAACAGCGTAGCGCATCTAGTCTGACGAAATCGATACCTGATTAATTAATATAGGTACCCAGGAAGACAGGAGCTTATTAGGATTGTTTGCTAGGTTAGGTTACTTACGTCGATGCTCTGTCTAAATAGGAGGTAGGTACTTACAATAATGTGCACGGGTTGACCGTTAGATCGTGTCCTTTTGATATCACTCTCACTCAATACCTTGCATGACAGCGAGGGCAATTTCTTCGATAATTTGGAAGAGAGACCTGAAACACTCCTCCGAAAATTCCATTGGGTTGTTTGCATTCCATAATGTTTCTCTTATTTGAAGATTTCTACGAGCATTTCGCTCTTCTACGATCAAAAGAAGGCCGAAGTATATTTTTCCTTGAAAACTTATCAATCGCAACTAAGTAAACAATATCCCAATTCCCGTCGCCTGTCGATAAGCTATATCGAGGTCATTTTCAAAGCTGACAAAACAATCGATTAAATAGACGATCACAAACATGATTATAACAGTTCCAGTCGGTTATCGTTATAATCGTTAAATCTTATAAAATTTGTCTACCAATCGCTTAATTTTGTTATATACTAGCAATGATCGACAAAGGATCTATATAACCAGTTTTATCGAATTATGACGATTTAAGTGTCAAATATATGAAAAAGAAAGAAAGAAAGAAAGAAAGAAAGAAAAATATATTTGTTGATGAAAAACAATATGACGTTTTGCCTAAAATATACATAAAATTAATGAATAATTTTCTACACTACACAATCTATTGTTTCACTACAACACAGCCCCAACTCAGCATAAAGCTAATTGCGTTGAAACAACCAGCGCTGGTGTTCCGTTGGGGCTGGCGGTGACGTCACACACGACTGCATCGAGCGCATTTTGTAAGAATACAAAAGAAAACAAACACAACACTTTAAATACTGAATAGAATACTATATAAAAACAAATAGGCAAGCAGGGTACGAATGTCCGGATGTACCTACAAAGACTTCGTAATGGAAATAATAAAACTAAAAAATACAAAATAATAGAAATAACTAGGTACATTGTATCTAGTAACAAGTAAATAGAAATACACAAATTTATATATTATATTATTATCATTATAATTTATTATTTTATATTGCTCTGGTGTCATTAACCAAAATGGCTTCACTTTTTTGGTGATCGAATATAAAGCTCTTAAGTTTATTGCGGAAGTTTTGCAAATTACGCTATATATTATATATATATCGATCAGTTCGGTACTTGCACTCGTATAAATTAAATAATGTGAAATGTAATTAATATTTAAAAGATCAATCCTCAATACATATAGCAATTAGCAATTATTACCAACATATTTTCTTTGACATAACATTTTGACATGAAATTAACATTGAAAGTATTTGAGAGGACTGAACTAACCGTTATGACGTTATAGATGACTAACAACACTGTTTTGTATCTTAATAAGGTAGACAATCACATTTATTACGCATACAGTTAATAAGAACTAACAATATAATGTATGCATACCATCAAGGTGGAATGATGGAGTGTTACCTTAAAATGTTACCAACTTTTTATGACCTACATTCAAGTAAATATAGATATTTGGTTTGATTTAGTTCTCAAGGACAGTTGCACACATCTATAGATGCACGAATTTGTTACCGTAACGAAAGAAGAATAGAATAGAACAACATTTATTTTCATAAAATGTAGTAGCTAAATCGATACAGTCTAGAATTTTACGTTAGCGCGGTGCGTTACGCGGATGACCTCAACTAAGGTAAATTTCTAGTCTGTGGCGATTACCGACTGATGTCGGTTATTAAGCGATCGCTATTTATATATATATATATATATATATATAG
Organism: Selenia dentaria; assembly: GCA_917880725.1. Taxonomy (NCBI): domain Eukaryota; kingdom Metazoa; phylum Arthropoda; class Insecta; order Lepidoptera; family Geometridae; genus Selenia; species Selenia dentaria. The sequence goes on from OU862893.1 coordinate 28,453,340, forward strand.
AGACTACGGCCCCTGAGGTAGAAGTCTACATAGAAAACTACACTCTTAATTAAATAGTTAAATAGAAACATTTTGTTTTCAAAATCAAAGTCAAAGCATTTAAGCCAACAAAGCTGCAAAGAAAGAAAACAACTATAGATATAAAGTAAATATGCATCATTGATTGGCAATAGGGGTACTCTCAGCACTGTGCCACAGATTACAGAAAGTCCTAACAATGCTCCATAGCCCAACGTAAACCGCGGTTTACGGAGGGCTGGTTTTCAGCGTACCCTTTTCGAGCAGAAGGGTACGCTGAAAACCAGCCCAACTGCGTTGTTAGTAGAGGATAATTAACGACGGAAATTGACGGCTGAGAATCCTCTCAGTCATCATCATCAGATGATGATGACTCTCAGCCGTAGGACGTCCACTGCTGAACATATGCCTCCCCCACAAATTTCCAAAAGGACCGGTTTAAAGTAGCCTGCATTCAACGTCGTTCTGTTTGCCGGTCCGTGTTTTCCAGTCCAGAACCTTCCGGCCCCATCGGCCATCTGTTTTGCGTGCTATGTGCCCTGTCCACTGCCACTTCAACTGGCTTATCTTCTGGGCTATGTCGATGACTTTATTCGTCTACGGATCTCCTCATTTCATTCGATCACGTAGAGAAACCCCGAGCATAGCCCATTCCATAGCACGTTGTGCGACTTTGAGCTTGCTTATGCGTTTCAATGCCATACGTCATCACTGGTAACACACATTGGTCGAAGACTCTTGTCTTGAGTCAGTGGATAATTTAGTATGAAGCGATTATATTATTTTAGTAATATACGAGTATCAATTTGCTTTATTAGAACGTGACTTTGACAGGACACTGAATTTGAAGACTTTGGTGTCACTGTGACTTGACTTCGAGTACTTGAGTAAAATACCACTTGATACAATGTTTATAAAGATTTACGTAACTAACTTGAGAAATGGCTAATGTCTACGAGTTCAACAATTAAAAAAAAATCTCGTTAGTGGTCTCATTACATTTCGCAGTACGCATAATTAGTTGGCGTTTCGTCCAGTTAATTTTGCCACATCTGCATTAGTTAAACACATTGTTTTCCCTCGAGGCTACTGCGTCACTGGTTTAAATGTACTACATAATTAATGACGTTAAAATATTTGTTTAAACTTTCATATATTTTTTTAATGTCAATTGGTAACGAGACGAGCCAGTCGTTCGCCTGATGTTTGGCGTCACGCTTGCCTATGGTGTCGATTCTGTAAGCATTCTTTTAACTAAAAATATCTTAATTATGGCAGCACTTATTTTGTTTAGGCTAAAATACAAATTAGTATAACACTTGCGAATGACAGCACTAAAATTAGACATTTCTCTTCAATTGTGGGCATATTTTAGACAGTTTAGTCGTCACGTAACTTGGTGCTCGCTAAACTAACCTAAAATAACCCAAAATTGAATAGAATAATCCTATTTTTAGAAGCGTCAATCTAAGTGTTAAATGATTTTGGATTGTATTGTTATATTTTTTTTTAAATAATATAAAAAAAATTGTTAACAGAATAAGGACCACCATAATAAATATTTAGTTCGGTAGTTTAGTTTTTTTAAACATGTGAATCGCTACCTATACCTTTATATTGCCATTCAAAATTGGAAACTACAGCAGTTCAACACCCTGCATGACAATGTACTATGCTTAAGAGGTATTCAAATTATCAACGGGATAATTACCATGTACATTTTCGGATGAACTGAGGAATTGCGGGTGGGTGAATGTTTTACGAGCAGACGAAACGGTCTACCCTCTTCCGTACTCGTAAACATTCACCCACCCGCAATTCCTCAGTTCATCCGTGATCATGGCGCTTGCAACAGTGCCGAAATATCGGAATCTCTTAGAAAATGTACATGGTAATTATCCCGTTGATAATTTGAATACCTCTTATGTTTGTGACCATGATAGTTTAAAAACTTATATAATGTACTATGCTCTTCACTCTGAGGTATAAGATGCTTCACGGTTGAACAACAGACAAAAGTATAAGTACTTCCCCAGGCAGACGCTGAAGAAAAGTCAGAAACTTCAAATACGTGATAGACAACTTGGGTTTGAGTACAATCTCACCAGTGTCACGTGTCGTTCACGTGAAACATACGAACTGTCCTTTATGTAGTGCAACTGTGACATAGATAACTCATAGTTTGTATGTTGTATATTTTATTCATCCCAATATCTATAATATTATAAAAGTGAAAGTTTGGATGGATGGATGGATAAATGGATGCTTGTTACTCAAAAACGGCTGAACGAATCTGGAAGAAATTTGGCACAGAGATAGATTATAGGCTAGAATTAGCACATAGGCTACTTTTCATCATCATCATCATCATCAGCATACATCACCACGCCGGTGAAAAAGCATAATATTCTTGGGCACAGGCATAATTTTATATTTGTATGTACGTAGGTACTGTATTTTATTATTAGTGTTTACTAAATGATTTACTAATAATATGACTATGTAAGCGTTTGACCATGTAAATATTTTAATGCATTTTGGTATAAATATAGATATGCCCTTGGAGAAGATAATAAGCTACTCGAAGTGCTAATCCTGCGCAGACGTAGTCGCGGGCACCAGCTAGTTGTATACATATTTAGTTCATAGTTTATAGTTTGTAAATCCGTTCGGTTGGCCAACCTGACGGCCGTATGGAGTTACACAGTTTGCGTGCGAAGTGGTATAATTGCTTCGATTAAAAAAAGTGGCTACATTAAATATAAAAAAGACGGGAAAGTAAACATACTTTATCACTGAAAAATATAAGCGTGTAGTTGCAGTTTATTTAATTTTTGTTATACGTAGTTTTATCATAAAATCCGTCTTCAAGTGATACGGAAATTTCTCCAACTTCGAAAGCAATTCAAAGCGAAACTAAAAACGTTATAGAAGAGAACTTATTGCCTCAAAAATCCCACATAAAGTACATGAAAGCGTATGAGAACTTTATTAAACGGGAAATTTCTCTTTATTTTTATTTTCACTTTCGTTCGTTGCAGTAGTTGAAATAAAAGCAGATTATGCACCTCGCATTAAGTAATTTATATTGCACTCGTTATATTTTTAGATGCAATAATAACTTACTTTCTGCTTGGTGCAATCTACTGTGTCCTTATATCATACTTTATGAGCTTTCTTCTGGTAACCTGACTGTTCTCTGCCTTCCTGGAAGCATACTTATTAGCTAACGGAAAGCCGTACGAGCGCAAAGTTACGTAGTTATGCAAAGTTTTGCGGGAGCTGAATAAATTTCTCCCGCAGCCTAATTTAGGTTACAGCTCCATCAAAATTAGCACACAAATACTTGGGACCTCTCGTATAAAACCCCGTGTCAGCATAGAATAAGTAATAGGTGTCAGTGAATGAAGAGAGACATTATACCTATAGTCTAAACAGATAAATAAAATGGAAGTGTTTGTTTGTAATCCCAAATTAACAGCTCTTCACTAAATGCATATGCAAGTATATACGGTACTTACATAAAAAACCCAATTTTTATAATGTTGTCTGTCTGTCTGTTTGTTCCGGCTGATCTCTGAAACGGCTGGACCGATTTTCACGGGACTTTCACTGGCAGATAGCTGATGTTATAAGGAGTAAATAGGCTTTCATTTAAGAAATAAATAAAACTCTCTCTCTTTGTCTGTTTTTTACATTATCACGCGTAAACGGCTGAACGGATCGTAATCAAATTTGGGGATGAGATAGATTATATACCCCAGGGACGCACATATGATACTTTTTATCATCATCATCATCATCATCCATCACCACGCAGGTCTAGATGGTGTTACGTGGTACCCTCTGCTTTGGGCCGTGCACGAAAATCTGCTTAAGTGTAACGTTATCGTATCGTTTACGTATTCAGTACAAACTATGAGTTATCTGTGCCACTATTGTACTAGATAAATGACAGTTTGTTCTAAATACGTTAGCGATGCGATTACGTTACAGATTTTCGTGCTCGGCCCACTTATAGCAGATGCGTACAGTCACAAGTGACGAACTGGGGTTCGATTCCACTAAAGAGGGATCCCAATAATCTATCTATCTATCCACAGTTTACCTTACTACCGATAGAAATGTTGACATAACGTCCATACAAAGTGTCAAATATCTAACTCTAGTAAGGTAAACCGACGATAGATATAGATTATTGGGATCGGCCTAACTAAATCTGATCCAACTGCAATCGAAATATAGCTGAACTATACGTTTTTTTATTCTGCTATTGAAAATCAGTCCAACTGCAGTTACGTTTCTATTGACGCCAGCATTCGATCATAACTTCATGTTCTGCTAATGTGACAGACGATGAACGTGTATAAACTGTATAACTCATATTCGTGCTAGTGTTTAATATATATATTTTGTAAAGTAGCGTTTACGTTATATTTACGTACGTTACGTTGAAATTATAAGTCATTATACAGTAATTCAAAGATTCTAATATGTTCACTAACCACCACACCCCACTCTTATTTACAGTTTTTCACCAAGCCTAAAATATGTACAACCCGGTCACAATATCTGTGCACCTGACCTCGTGACGTCATATCGGCGGTCTGGGTACGGTGTGAAAAAAGTTTTTTCGAGAAATGTGGAGGTAAAAAAAAATTACTAACCTTTTCAAATCAATTTATTATTGATGAAGGGTTTGTTAATAAAAAACAATAATTTTGATTAATGCCAGAATTTTCTTCAAAGTTGGGATTTCTTTTTTTACAGCATAAAAACTGTTGATGATATTTCGTATTGCGCAAATGTCAAAATCATCTACTTCGATGCGTTTTTTGTACTGTTTACGCTTCTACCCGGTGTCGATAATTTTGGTTCTGGGTGGGTTTCTAAATTATTACTAGTACTTGGAGTCGGACTAGCGCCCGGCGAAGTAGGCGGTTGTAACTTAGGCTTCATTTTTAATTTTCATTAGAGTCCTCTTTGATATCCCAGTTGCAGCACAGGTTCGTTTCACCACTTGGTCTACAGGTATGGTGTACTGTTTATTTGCTTTCTCCGATTCAAAAAACTTGAGCACATTCAAGATTAAATTTCTTGATTCGCTGTGTATTGTTTTTCCCATGACTTCAGTTTAACAGCTACAACAATTTTAATAACAACCAAACCAGTCCAAACTTAACAGTAAACAGTCTAAACTTAACAATAAATATTAAAAAACAAAACAACAACAAAGCGAAAATATCAAAATTATCGGGACGTGTATCGACAACGAAGATGCTAACCGTACTGTCGCACCGGGGAGTGCGCGGAGAGGTGACAGGGGAAGCGGGAGAGGCGCCGCATTCCAGCGAGGTGCACAGATATTCTGACCGGGTTGTATATAAGATCGCAATATATCATGATCCTAGCAATAATGTGTAACAAATATAGGGCGTTCGAATAGATCACTTCTGATCGTTTTTGGCGAAAATAACGCTAAAAACACTCACAAGGGGCGTTCGAATAGGGAATCTGTGGGTGAAAATGTCGTTCATGCCTCTTTTTGTTCAGCATTCGGAAAGCTAAAAAAGAGGAATTTTTGCCACCAAAAAGTGTAATCTTTGACCCACGTCTGGAGCATGGTTGTTTGTGATCGTTATTTGACAGCATAATCATGCGATTTTAGGTCTTATGCTCAGTTGAGCGTTCGAATAGGGTGTGGGTAAAAGTGACAAAAATAACGTTTTTGAGCTTTACGAACGCTTTAACAAAAGAGGCATCAATGACAACGCAACCAATGCCCTCATGAGCTAAACGAACTCACCTTATGACATCTATCTGCCAAAATCAGTCCGGCCTTTTCGAGGTTAGTCGGAACAAACAAACGGACTGACAAAGATTGAATAAGTACCCTTGCAATTTCTTTTATGAATTCAGGAAGAAGCTATGAATTCGACATTACAGACAACGTACATTGTATTTAGTTGTATAGATAATCAAATAGCTACAACCAAATATATGAATACGAGTATGTCGCAGCTAAAAACATGTCTTGATTTATGAAATAAATCAATAACTAGTCCCGCCAGCGGCTTCGCTTGCTTGGTCTTGGTGTAGTGGCGAGGGAGTTCCCCTTTAAATTTTAATAACTTTGTTTATTTATGAACTGATTGACATAAAACAAACACTAAATGTTAAGTGAAGCTGACTACAATATTTTAGTGAGAACCGCATCTCAATTGGATAAGCCGTTTCTGAGATTAGCATGCACAAACGCACCGACAACCAGACGAACAGATGAACGGACAAACAAATAAACAGACACACAGAAAAAAACCTAACAATCATTTCTTAATTCTTTTTACTTTTATAAAAGTTCTAATAACATTTTTTCTCATATAACTTCCAAGCCTAAGCATGGAAGTCATACGAGAAAAAATATTATTAGGACTTTTATTAAAGTAAAAAGAATTAAGAAATTATTGTTAGATTTTTTAACAGCGATCCGTTACATTCATATTATATGTATAAATTGGTCGATAAATATTGAAGGAGAAAAACTTTTGAAAGAAAATGAAGCCTGATGTGATGGTATATTTTACCATATTTTCTTTGTTAATCAACTTCATTTCCTTTCCTCGGCACATAGGTGTTTCTTCATTATAACCGCTATAATTTCGGACAAAATGCTTATAACGTTAATTACAGCAGAATGTAGTGAGTTTTTTGTACTATAGAAGCCGTAAACAAAAGAAACTTGATAAAATCAGGCATTAGTCACATAAAAGAAAATCCCAACATGTCACGAACTCGACTTATAACAGTCCCGGGGCTGCTTTTACCGTTTATTGCGGCTCAATTAATCCAGGATTAAATATTCAAATGGAACGACCGCGCCAATTCCGCGCTGTACCCAAAAATGTGTGGATTAAATTGAACCCAATTACTTGGACCGCACTTCGTTGTATTTTTGTATTGTTATTCTTATTTTTATTTGCCCGTGACTCGGGACTTTCGCATGCTGAATCAGCTTACGTATGATTATGTTGGCGCCAATGGAAAACGACATATACCAACCTTTAAGACGCGGTCCAACCCCAATTTTAAAATAATTTACAATGCTTTACGTAAGGTTGAAAATCGCTTGTTAGATTCGACGATGTAATGCGAAAATGCATTAATTTTGTACGTTTTCTTTATATTTTTCGATATATACATACTATTACAATTGAAAAAACTGCTGGTTATAACTTTCGTACTATATGTTGGCTATGTATTACCAAAAAAATTATATAGTGTTATCGCTGAAAATTCTGAGAGTTTGGACGTGAAAGTTTATTTTTATAGACCTATTTACGATTTTTTTCTGCAGAGAGTGAGTAATATTTATGAATTCTGTTCGGTTATTACTCTTTGCCTTTTTCTTTTCTAACATAAGTATTTTCATAGATTATTATTTATCTGTTTTGTTACACTAGATGTTTAAAGATTCTGCTTTTTACTATTATCAGGATACGACCGCGCCTTAAGGTGGGATGGATCAGTTTACTAATGTATTTTGTATTATATTACTGTTTTATGCTTTCTTCGTCCATAGTCAGAGCTCAAGGATAAACTGTAAAATAGCGTTATCCTACTAATATTAAAAACGCAAAAGTTTTAAGTGTGGATGTATGTTACTCTTGCACGGAACGGCTGGGCCAATTTTGATGAAATTTGGTATCGAGGTAGATGATGCACTAGAAAAGGTTGCCTGTTTTTTTAACACATATTTAGCACAACAGCCGATGAATCGCCTTCGAATCAGTATATCGTATATGATGCTTTGGATGTTAGTGATACAACTTCATTCCATATGCTCATGCATCACATAATATACGATGCATTTTTTAATTTTCTTTTTAGGCAGGTTTTTACGTACTCGTAATAATATAGTCTTAAACATATAACTAAACATCCTGGCTATAAACAAATCATCATCATCATCATCATCAGCCCATTTTGTTCCCACTGCTGGGACTCGAGCCTTCCTCTCAGAGAGAGAAGTTGGGCTATAAACCACCACGCGGGCCCAGTGCAGATTGGTGGATAGGTTAGTGGCCAATCCATGTCGAAGTTTTCAGGCCGCCCGAAGGCCTTCGACATAGCCTAACGACTGTTGTCCTCAGACAAACAACCGGTACCGACGGCTTAACGTGCCCTCCGAAGCACGTATGCGCTCATTTGAACAATGCCACTAGCGTTCACCCATCCAAGTCCTGACCGCAGCAAGCGTTGCTTAACTTGTTGATCGGTTAAGATCGCTAAGTCGAGCTCCGCTACGAGCGCTTCAGAAATATATATAAAGGAATACAAAATTTAAAAAAAAAACCCTTTGGACATAGAAAATTCCAAAAGTATGGGGATAAAGAACCTGCCAACACATATGATACGTTTCATCATCATCCACCATCATGCGGATGTACCCGCGGGACGCAGCTATTATGATCATATAACACATGCTGAGTCCGCCCCTTTTACCATAAAATATAATTTTAATAATATTTAAGTGGGCAGGGCACATAGCACGCAGAACAGATGGCCGATGGGGCCGAAAGGTTCTGGAGTGGAGACCACGGACCGGCAAGCGCAGCGTAGGTCGTCCACCGACACGGTGGACAGACGACCTGATGAAGGTCGCAGGACGAAGTTGGATGCAGGCCGCTTCCAACCGGTCCTTTTGGTTCAATCATGGGGAGGCCTATGTTCAGCAGTGGACGTCCTACGGCTGAGATGATGATGATGATGAATATTTAAGTTATTATTTGAAAGGCGTATTAACTTTTGTAGTATATTATTTTAACTCGTATAAAGTAAATGATTTCTTATTTAACCTTATCTTGTACCAATTTTCTGTTTGGACTCTTTGGGAATAAATATCAACAACGAGACGCAAGAGTGAAAATCTTCAAAACCCTGGACTTAGGTACTAATCCCTTGAGGTCACTGGCAAAAACTGTTAATACATTTTTAGTTGTACCTGTAAATTTTGCGCCCGAAAAACGTAATTATTCAAGGAATTAACAGCTTGAAAAGAAATGCTGTTACATTCGCTTTTGTACCAGCGAAACGGCTGTCTGGAAAATAAATGGTGAAAAATTTCTATTTTACCCTGCACTTACATCCAGAAGAACCTTAATTTCGAGCACAAACCTGTTTATGCTGCATAATTAAGTGTGTAAAGGTTTAGTAATACTGAAAAGTGTGCATATGTATGTACATCGCTAAGTTGATCAGTGAAGTCAGGGTTCACATGGCAAAGTATAAAAATTTATATCGCTTATAACTTTTTTGATACGAAGTTTAAAAAAATAGTAGATATCCGAATTTATTTTTGAACACTGTTAGACATGCTTATTCTTGAAGTTCGTTGGAACGCGCTTTGCAACACGCCACCGAATTCAACTCAAGGGAGAGGGCGTATGCAGGGGACGCCACTACCCTGCATACGCCCGCACCCTGCGTCATACCCCCAGCCCAGGCCCTGCTCAGCCCCTTGTTTACCAGTCTACGTTCTGGAGGTCATTGCCGCATTTGGCGTAGTTTTTCAGCAATGAACTTGCATGAGTATTAGAAAAACTATGGTTGTACATAACTCGGAATGTTTACTACTTCCTGGGACACAGTAGTTAGGTCCCAATTGCAAGCTTCTGCGTGTGGTTTGAGTATTACGAGTACTACACCTTTTTGCTGCGCTGTATATTTTTGAAATACTGCCATAAACCGCCCGGGCACGGTAATGATAGATAACATTACGGTGGCCCGGGGCGATGCGCCCGCCGAAAGTACCTAAACTTCGGAGAAAATCCCCTATACTTCCTATAGGAGATACGGAAGATCGACGCATTGCTAAAACTTATTTTGGTCTTATTAGAAATCCCCCTATTCCTCCATATGTTATTCTTTATATGCCTAACTAAAATTTTATTAACATACTTCCTAAAGGAGGGGGTTCTCAAGTCGACGCGTATTATTTTTTATGGATGATCACGCATACATTTTTACAGAGTAGTTCGATTTAGATAATTATTTTTTTGTTTGGTAAAATATACTTTCGAGGTGGTCCTATTTAAATGTCATCAAATTTGGTCAAGCAGTTTTTGAGTTACACTCCAAAAACTGAAAGTGTTGATTTATATTGATATCATCATTGACAATCGATCCCGTTAAGTCACATCACAATACATGGTAAAAAATATTTTTTTACAAAAAAATCGAACCGAGTTCAACACTAAAAAGTGTGAAGTAATTTGTCGCAGTCGGTACCATACGCACAAATTGTGATAATAAGTATTTTTAAACTATCATAGCATTGACTTCATCAAGTTATTTCACACTTTTTAATGTTGAAGCCGGTTCCATTTTTTTGGTAAACAAATTTTATAGGAGGTAGAAACCATGTTTCGAGCATTTCTGGCCTAAATTCCTCATATAAGGAGTAACTAATTAAACACACATATAGCGGCATACCAGTGAATGCTAATAAACAAATTCAAATAGAAACTTAGTTTATCCGCGGCCTGCGCCCAACGTATAACAGAGCTGTATTATTTACATTCCGCAGAGTATCGTTCCGCTGAATAATTAAATTTCCACCGTGGTTAAACATTTAACAAGCAGCAATAGCAGCAAATTGAGTACACGTGCAAACCAACTAGACAAACTAGATTATCATTAGTATAATACGAACAGATCATTTATTAACACCCCACGGGAAAATCAACCTTATTTGCATTTGACAAGCCTCGCCTTGCTGTGCAGTATTGCGCATAAATGCTGTTGGTAGAATATGAATTGTGATTTGCAAATAAATTAGGGTTAGATTTGCATTGGCGCCTGGCGCTAGATAATCGTGTTTTAGTGACGCCGCTTCGTCCAATAGAATTGAAATTCGGACGTGCCAATGGACGGGCAGTTTCAATAAAGTTTGGTTTTCAGTATTCCACGGGTAAAAGGGTGCTAATAGGTTTTGTGACTCTATTGTGTTGGAAAAACTTTTTTAAGGAAGATGCCATTAGGAATTTGGCTATAAGTTCTAAATACGGCTACACATCTAATAACACAATTTCGCGGTATACGTTATTAGACGTTACATGACGTAATGAGTCCGTAAATCTTATTATATGTTATACTACAGCAGTGCAAGTTCGGCACTTTGTCGATCGATAAATTCCACGTCGACAGAATCGGTTTTATAAATTATAAATATCTTTTGACAAAATTAATCGTTAAAACCCCTTTATCGATGTTATATGTATATCGAATTTATCAATCGACAGAGTACCGTGCTTGCACTGCTTTCTTACTGCTTACCTTCAGAGATGGCAACTTGTAGAACATTTCTACCATCTATTAAACAAAGGTTGCCAATAGTGATTTGCTTTAAGGTTGCCTAAACAAACTTACTAACTCGCCCCTAGATATTGGCTTGAGTCAAATACGAGCGAAGTTTTCCATTGTAAGATTAACGCCCACTATACAATTGGAGTGCCTTTGTTTCCGCTCAATGTGCGTCAAGCCCGATTCACACTTCAATAAGTACAGTAGCAAGTTAAGAAATCAGTCAGTTAAGTAATAAGTAGTAAGTAGTAAGTTGTAAGCAGCGTCCAAACGTAGTCGAGTAAGTAGTCAATAGTCATATGTTACCGTTTCGAAAGAAGACTAGTCGCGTCGGTTGTTTTGTTTACAACTTACTACTTGTCTATAAAACGGTGGACTGAACTAAACTCGCCAGCCTACATGCCGGCCAGTTAAGTTGGCGGAGTGCGGGAGACGAGAGGGGCCTACTTCGCACTGGACTTGCCAAAAAAATAGGATCGCGATCTATCCAACCCAACTTAATCAACATCCTACTACTAACTTGCTCTTGTCGTTCAAACGACAATAACAACTTAACTCTCTGATGTCGCAAGTGAACTCGCTGCTGTACTTATTTAAGTGCAAATTGGGCTTTAGTAGAACAGCGATGGGGGAATTATACATGCTATATAACATGTACTACTCTGTAGTTTGTACAAAGCGTGCTTTACCTAACAACCTTAGGAAAATGTTGAACCGTCCAGGCAAGTAGTTCGACCGGTGTTAGACACCAACACTAGTAGGTTACAGATGCTGGGTCACTCTGAGATTTAAGCCAATATTATAAATAGAAATTAATGATAAAGCCGAACTATGATCTTTCAAGGTGCCATATGTCGACCTCGATTCATAGCACTCTGAGAGGTAATCGAATTGTGATTGAATATGTGCAAATCAAGATGCTTTCTCAGATCATCTATCACAGATCACTATACCGATAGTTGTTTTGGACCTTTCCATAGTAATTCCACTTGAGTGTACTGCCTTCACAAAGTAAAGCTTAAACATCACTGATTGGATGCAGAATATCTGGCGCTGTGGTGGTACCCATGAATTCTTGTTGTAACGCCCTACTCCTATTTTGAGTTGTATACTCGTAATTAAAATACATACAGTACAGTTACAACTGCATCGGAATACATTGACAGCTACAGCTGTTACACAGTTTTATACAGCACAGACAATAATTGTTACAGCTAAATTAATTGAAAACGAACGTTAATTACAAAACATAGTTAATTTTAATTATATGGCTAACTGAGTTCCGCGGTTTCACCCGTGTTGTGATGAATGATGATGATGAATCAAATATAAAGTAGCCTATGTTAATAAGTGATAATGTAGGATACTAATGGAGAAAGATTTTTTTAAACCGGTCAAATAGTTTCGGAGCCTATTCAATTTAAACAAACAAACAAATCTTTCCGCATGTTAATAATAGTACAGATTTTTAAAGCATTAATGTCTGCTTAGCAAGACCAACCTTAGAAATTTAAGAAATAAAAATTGCACATCCTTCGACGGGACTCGAAGCTGCGTCTGCCGACAATCCGTGTCCGACGCCATGACAGATAGGCCACTGAGACTTCATGCGAGCATCGAACTTATCTCTTATGTTGATTATAACTTCTCTTGGATAAAGTTTGTCAAGTTATACGACGGCACCTGTTATGTCACCTGATTGACTCCTCCCAGTGACCACGCTGAAAAGTACTGACATGGGTCACCTATAAAAATGATCTCAAATATGCAAGTCTAAGTATAGTGTTCTTTTCAGCGTCCGAGTGGCCAGTGATAAACAAGCCGCTGAAGGTGATACGAACCAAAGAGAATAAATTGTCAAACCGATTCTTCCCGTACGACGAGATCGAGACTGAATGCCAGTTGACGATTGACGACGATATCCTGATGCTAACGCCTGACGAGTTGGAGTTTGGGTAAGTTATAGTAAGTACTAGATAATAGGCGTAGCGTACTAGATACTAGGCGTATGATACTAGATACTAGGCGTAGCATACTACATACTAAGTGTAGCATACCAGATACTAAGCGTAGCATACTAGATACTAAAAATAGGTGTTCCATACTATAACACCGTAGCTACATATTGAACATGCTAGCGTTTGTAAGAACTACCAAGAATAAGTCTCGAATTTTTTTCTTTAGGATGATATTGAGACTGACCAGTTGTATACTAAGCGTAGCATACTAAATACTAAAAGAAAGGTGTTCCATACTATAAGACCGTAACTACATACGGAGGCGAACATGCTAATAATTAATAAGATCTACCAAGAACAAAGTCTCCAAAAAAATATTCTTCAGGACTATATTGAGACTGGCCACTTGACGACCTACCGTGATAGTAAGAGCCCGGACGTGTTGGATTTCGGGTAAGTTGTAGTAATTACCACTGTATAGAAAGTGACGTAGACAGGACGGTCTCTTACAGCCGTATTTGTAACAAAAAGTAATTACTCACGCAATGATTTTAATTCTGTAGACTAGAATTTGCCTGAAGTTAGAACTATCAAAGGCTAGAATTCTTAGCTGAGTAATAGTCACAATTTCCTTTACTTAAGCAATAAGAACGCTTCAATTTTTAGTTCTTATTACAGAAGTGAAGTTCTATAAAAATTATATTACCACACAAATCTGAACTGTGAAGGATCTATTATGCTATAAAAATTCAAATCCCATGACAACAACCTAATACAAGTGTAATAGTATACATCCAATTTTGATAGGGTTATGTCATGCATTTACTTTAGTAAAGTTCATTGCTCGACGATAGAATAAGATTATGTTGAAGTATTCTATCGTCAAGTGCTTACTTCATTGAGAAATTCCTTAGCAACAAGTACTTACTTGTTTATAAATACGGCTGATAATCACATAGACTTGCCTATTCGAATAAAATCTCATTTGATGCAACTACAAATGACAAATGTACATACATACGAATCCAAACGAACAAACTCTCCAAAGGATTCTTCTTTACGGCGAGATTAGACTGACCAATTGAACATTGACGACGATATCGTGATGATAACGTCCGACGAGTTGGAGTTTAGGAAAGTTATAGTAAATACTAGGTTCTAGGCGTAACATACTAGGTACTAAAGCGGTCGAAAACCTAAATTAGCCGCGTGCATCGGATAAGCTTATCACTAAATTGCGTATCCAAAAAAGACCTGTAATTTAGTCCATATAGCCAAGCTAGTAGTAACACACATTATCTATGAAAATCTAAATTAAATCTCTTACACAAAAACAATACACTTTAGTTCGCCTGGCACCGCCTTGCTGCTGTTTTGAGATAAAATTAATCTAGTTCCGCTACTTGGCTTAGCTCGCGCTAAATTTAAGGAATCTTCCCCAAAATAAGGTACAGAAATGAGGGTAAGTGTGAAATGGAAGGGTAAGTGTGAAAAGATAAGGTCATGCATATAGACTCTTTTCTGAATCTTAGATCTCAATACTATTGGATATATACTATCTTAATACTAATGGATTACATTATTAGTTGCTACGACTGAACTAGAAAATTAAATTCATATTTATTATTTCATAACATAACATAACATAACATGTAAAAAAAATCAATTTCGGTGTAAATGTGAAATATTAGATAATTATAAGTATATGCATATAATTAGTAGCTAAAATAAATACATTTACCGAAGCCAATTTATTAGGTACTACGTAAGTCCAATTTAATTAAATTTTAAAGTTAAAAATATAATATATTTCTGTTATTTATAATATTTTTTATTTTTAATAATTATTTTTATATTTTTTTATTTACCGTAGTAAATATATCGAAATCATAGGGTGTTTGCTCAACTAACCACTTCTTAAGTTTATTTTTATAAGATTGCGTAGAAACGGCATTTTTTATATCGATCGGCAGTTTATTGTAGACAGTTGATGCCTATAACGTGCACCAGCTTCGATGACTTGCCCTGTCGCTCAGCGCCTGCGCCTTCCGAGTGTTATATTCATGAGAGTCCCTCAGTCTACTCGTAGTAAACGATGAAGATTCTCTCTCGCGCACAGAGCCATTTGACTTGAAGAATGGGCGAGCGGACGTTTGTCTCGACACTCGCACGATGGCCATCACTGCTGGTTTTTGCACCTTGAAGACTCTTTGCCAGTCGGGAGCGCGTCCAAAGAGTTCGATACCGTACCTTGCAGCGAGTGGATCGATGCGACGTACAAGCTCCTAGCTGAGCTTTTAGGTAAAATCGCAGATATTCGCCATATACCTAGCAGGCACGACCCACCTTCTCACTCAGCTTTTCAATGTGCCATTCCCACACTCAAACCGCTGTCTAGCTGAAAACCTATGAAATTTGTACAGCCTAGTTGTTCTATATTTTCCGAGCCTATGTCTACAGACAGTTGCCTATATTAACGACTTGACAGGTTGAAATTAACATAGTGGTAATTCATAATAACACAAATTCAACTATCGCTCTGATGTTTACTGTTTCATTCATATAAATGCATGACCCACCATGAGCAATGGAAGTCCTACAAAAACATGATGCAAGATAATAGTTAGGTAAGTAAATACAACCTATTTCATGTTCCTTCAACCAGTGTTCAGTGAGGCACAGTACATCACATTTCAATTCACTTGCTAACAACACCTGTAGCTGACTTGTTTTGTTTTTGAGCGATGCAATATTCTGATGGCATATGATCAGCTCGTCACTCTTGGCATTGTTAGTGATGTTGATACTGTTAGCGTATTATTCATTTGCGATGCAGGGGGTTCATATGTCCGGCGCGAGCGGAGCGACGGGCTATTCCCTAGCTAGTGTTTCCCAGTTGAACACGGG
Organism: Selenia dentaria; assembly: GCA_917880725.1. Classification (NCBI taxonomy): domain Eukaryota; kingdom Metazoa; phylum Arthropoda; class Insecta; order Lepidoptera; family Geometridae; genus Selenia; species Selenia dentaria. Next base: position 28,469,584 of record OU862893.1, read on the forward strand.
GGCGTCCGGGAAACAGTTCCGAGAAACGTACTCCTGGTGGCCACACGGTCGGCGTTGTCACCTGACCGTAGATACTGCTGGGCATACCTATCAAAAATGCAGCACGTATTTTTTTTTTCGACAGTGTAGTTTGACTTAACAATTTGTTAAGAAACAGATAATTTTTTTCAGATGTGGTATTTGGCTCGAAATACCAAGCCTGTATGTAACGGATTCTTTCCACGGCTTTGAGTTCGTAGTCATCGATCCCCGTTCCTTCAACAACAGTAGGTTATTTCTCCGTTTTGGGCCAACAACTTGCCATTCGGTTTTGGCCTGCTTCTCACCATTGATAGTTTGAGATTGAGGCTCAATTGTTGCATTCGTTTATCCTGGCGTTGTTTTAGATGGTACCATGGTGGATAATTTCGTTGCTGACGCCGTTGTCGAAATTGTAGCCGAAGAATTAACAGTTTCTTTGTTTGCGTTTCGCGCTGACGTTGGAGTTTGATCGCGCGCCGCGCTGGATTTGCGTGGTTCAGCGCTTGATATTTTCGCTAAGACGGTTGTTTTGTTGCGTCGTGCGGTGCGTTCTGATCTTTGCAGCGCTGCAGCGGGCACATCTGCCACGCGATCCGGCGGTAGGCCAGCTAATGACGCGCTCTCGTCACATATTACTATCACCTAGTTACTAGTTATTATTCTGTGCTATCACAGCATAAAAATAAGGTTTATATAGACTGTGTTACTATGTTGTGTGGTTGTCGGCAATGATTTAGAAATAATTTTCTATCTTCGCTATGTCAATTTTATTCACAAGGCCTAGAACAGACTTCTGTAAGTCTCGTATTAAACTTTCAAGCGGCTAATTCGACATTATAACGTTCAAAAGATTTAATAACACGCGGAGTCGAGCTTTAGACGACCACGGAGAGTATGTCAACTCAATTTCAGTTAGAGTTAGAAGCTTTAGGACTACATCTCAATATAACAAGACATTAGCAGCATTATGACTACATCGCTATATGACTAATCTCGATAAGGCTATATCGCGTTAGGCTTACATTATGTTTTCTACATCGCTAAGACAAGATAGCGTAACAATTAAATTGTGGTTTGTTTTCTACAGTTATGTCGATAATCAGAACATTACGATTCTTTCTCAGTAGGTACCTTTATTAAAGAAGTGACTTTACAATATGAAGTTAAAGAAGAAGACTTGTATCTAGGTTTTAACTCACTGACATTTGAGGATAGGCGTAATTTTCGGCATCTCATGTTGACTTAATTCAGTTTTATATTAGCGGTTCTGGCCCTGCGAATGCAAAATTTAGGTATTTGAGTGGGTGAAGCAGTGGCCGTGACAGGACTAAGCGTGCGTCTGTAAAGATGATAACTTTTTCGCCATTAAAATTTGTTTTAAAATTAAATAAGCCACAAGAGTAACAAAATCTAGATATTTCTTTAATTTAATAAATATCCTTTTATCCGATACAAACAAGTGCAACTTGAAAAATGTAATACCGACTTCCATTCTATTCAGTTATTGGAGTGTAACTCAAAAACTACTGAACCGAGTTTGATGAAATTTAAATGGGACCACACGGGCAACCAGCCAACCAAGCAGCAGCTTTCAAACAATAAATAATTATAAGAATCGGTTTACCCAATCAACAGTTGAGTTGAGTTGAGGTAACAAACATAAAAAAAATCAGCGAATTGAGTACCTCCTCCTTTTTCGGAAGAAAATATAGTAGTTGTCGCTCTAAATATTGAGAAATTCGAAATGAAAGATTTTTCCTGTCGTTTTATATTCAATTTTTTTTCTTCCAAGGTGCCGGATAAATATTGTGCAATATTATTATACAAGTATTTTTTTATTTTTAATTATGAAATGTATTTTCAAGTTTGTATCAGTAACTGTGTGGCTAAACTGTGAAAAATTTAATACTGACTTCCATTCTATTCAGTTATTTGAGTGTATCTCAAAAAATACTACAACGAATTTGATGAAATTTAAATGGGACCACACGGGAAGCACCAGCATTCAAACGAAACAATTTTGGAAATCGGTTCACCCAGTCCAGAGATATGAGGTAACAAATATTAAAAAAATACAGTCGAATTGAGTACCTGCTCCTTTTTGGAAGTCGGTAGAAAACATAGCGTTTTACGGATCTTTGGCTTCTGGCAGCGCCTTAAATTATACTTATTATCAACCATTAAAAACAAACTGTATTTATTGTTACTGTACTATGTCGTTACTGAAAATAGCAATGATAATGCCCACAATTACAAGCATGTATTACTGAGAGCAGAAGTGTATGTAGGTATGTATTTATTAATGTAATCGATCCTTGTCGATATTGTGCAAATTCATAAAGCAGTATAAGCTAGACAAGCGACGCTATAAAATCACAACAAAGTTGTAAGACTCACTAGGCCGGTACAAGTGATTAACTGCTACGCCAACATTTTATAGCTCCTATAGCGAATGGCGTAAAACAGGAAAGAGCATGAAAGCGTTTCCTATTATTTCGTTATCGTGTTAACTGACTTTAGTGATTTTACTCAGCGAGGGGACGGAAAGATAAAGAATATTCCTTTAATACCAGAAATACAAATAGGATAGCTGTACCTAGTTTTAGACTTGCGAAGACTAATAAGTCATTCCTAGGAATTTGTGTGCGTTTTTACAATAAAATCCCAAAACACATAACTGAGCTCACAGAGGGCAAATTCAAGTTGACTGTAAAAAACGTTTTAATAAAAAAAGCTTAATATAAAGTTCGACATTATATAGAAGATAAAGATGCTTGGAATACTCCACTTCTGGCAAGCTGTCTCTCTGCCACCCATAAAATGTAATATTTGCAGTACCTAAGTAGAAACATTGTAAACATCTATATAAAAAGAATGGCCCCGAGTTTCTTGCCGCTTCTTCTCGGTGGGCTCTATATATTTTGGAACGCGGCGGTAGAGTCTTTAAAGTAAAGAAAAGTTGACGTTCATAAGTGCGTCTTTGATGCCTAAATTTAATAAATGATTTTGACTTTGACTTTGCCATCATGCGAATCGAACAGGCGATGAATCCCGACTTTCTATGTTGTAGAGCTCTTGTGCAAGAGGCCGACTTGATTGGTACCACCGCTGTGCTAGATATTCTGCCGCGAAGCTATACAGTGGTAGAGGGTGTTGTAGCAAGTGATATTACCTACTGCGCGAATGAGACTCAAACACCAATGTCTCGGGGTGACGAGCACAGTACAGTGCCACGCAAACCTTCAGTTCAAAGCTCTGGGTGACATTGCAACTGTCATGACTATTTTATTTTAGACTAGCTTCGCCCCGTGGTTTCAGTCGCGTGGTGATGGATGATGATGATAATAATGATATGTGCTTCTCCGAGATATAACCTCACCAAATTTGATTACGATCCGTTTAGGCGTGATAATGTGACAGACAGACAGAGTTTTTTTATTTTTCTAAACTAAAAGTAATAAAGTTAAAATCGGTCCAGCCGTTTCAGAGGTTATCTAAACAAACAGACAGATACACAGACATTTTATATTTGTATTTATTTATGTACTCGTAAGTACCGTAATACTTTCAAGCGTATAGGTAATAAAATATAGGTTGATTTGAAATTACAAAAAGGCACTTCAATTTTATTTATCTGTAAAGATAGAAACAAACTACAGTTTCCAAATTTTAGATAACATGAAATGCAGTAAATTCTAATAATATTTATTGCTATTTGATCAAAGCAAAGCATACTCAAAGCTTTCAAAACCCCATAATCAGCTGAGTGCCGGGCATGCTACTTTACGAGTGTAGTATGAATCCGTTTCGTATATTCACTATGCGTTACTAAAGTGTTCTTTCAGCTCATATTATTATAATATTCCAAGTTCAAATCGCTCTATCGAAATAAATCGAGCATATAATTTAATTCGTATCCCTGGGCTATAATATTGCTGACGGCGGCGCTTTATGCAGTCCAATCGGCCGGCCCTTGGATGTACCGTACTTAGGTTAGGCTGTATACCCACTGAAGCAGGAGTAGAAAGAAGCTAATACTGTTGAGATATATATATTTTGCTTAATTACAGCAAGGATGATTACATAAATCCTTGATTACAGTAAACATTTTACCACTACGTATAATAAAACTGTAGAAGACGAATTTCTGTACAATTAAAAAGATTCTAAATACGAAGTCATGTAAGGAGCAAAATCGAAGTAATTTAATGTTTTTTTTCAAATTCTGTTTTTCTGTCTGTTTGTACAGGCTAATCTCCGTAACGACTGGACCGATTCTAATGAAATTTTGTATGGTGGTAGCTTATATTCCTGGGCAACATATATGATACTTTTGATCCCGGTAAATTAAAGAGTTCCCGCGGGATAGTTAAAAGACTGTAATTAACCGTAACCTGCCTGGCCACGCGAGCGAAGCCGCTCGCGCTGGCGGGTCAGCTAGTTAAATAATATTTTCACGTTCTCGGTGGCTTAAAATTTAATTATAATGACATTTATTGGTATTTTTTTTACGTTTGCTTCGATTTTTTCAAAATTGAATACTTGCTGCGCCCCGCAGTTTCTGCCTACCTGCGTGGTGATGGATGACGTTGAAGATGATTTTTATTTTTAATACGGAATTTATTTTGATACGGAGATAGGCGATATTTATTTAGCTTACTGCGGGAACGCAAAGAATCTGAGGGGCGCGGGGGTATGTCAATCGGTAGCCTGGCTCTTGGGAAGTCAGTCGTTATGGAGCGCTTCTCGGGAGCAGACCGCGCGTTGTGCGTGTGGTCTGCGTTTTATGTTCTGCGGTCACTTAAATGATGCGCCAAGCATTCCACTTATTTGAAAACGGGTCAAAAATGGTTACAGAGACCTATACAACGCAGGAAAAACCAAAATCTGGGCGACCAAAGTTATCAAGAACTGTAGAAAATATGTGGAATATTAATCAGTCTGTTCGTGAAGTCCCGAACTTTTAAATTCGGAAGCGAGCAAATGCTTTAAATGTGCATACTGTGCATAGGTCATTATTACACTGCATCTTGCACAAAGACCTAAAGCTCCTACAAAATTCAAGGTGCAATAATAAGAATCTCCTACGCGCTGCAGTCGCCGAATCACCGTTTTTGCATAACTCTCGCACGCACAACGCGCGGTCTGCTCCCGAGAAACGCTCCATAGCGACTGAATTCCCAAGAGCCAGACTACCGATGGACATAACCCCCGCGCCCCTCGGATTCGTTCACACAGTAAGCTTAATAAATATAAACTTCATTTTGTGACAAATTGTATATTAGCTGTATTCCAAAGAGTCGCATATCGCATCTATCGTCATATATCATCGCCTATCTCCGATTCAGTGGGTACCAATCCTTAATCCTTGTCCCAAAAACCAATTGCCGTATTTATGTGTCCCAAAGTTCTCGTATATCGTCAAACATGACATAAATCCACAAATATTATATATTGGAAATACTTGTTCATGTTATCGCTCGACGTATTCGGGGCATATTACACAGCTTACGCGCATTTAAATGTCTGTTAAACCAACTGATTAAACAACTGATGGAATTGAGTTTTTAATCGAGTTGATTCATTTTGTCATTGCAAGTAATTAATAGTTACAAGTTGGTGTTGCCAGATGACAGGAAAAAATCCCCAACAATTGCTAACATTGGTTCTGATTTATTTTTCTAGATTTGAGTTTCTTAAAATTTTGACTTGTTCTAGTTGTAGATTATTAACCATTAATCTGTTCATTATAGAGCACTAGTGTAGGCAAAGTGTACGAAATCATGAAACGCACGTTGTCTACCGACTTCCAAAAAAAGGAGGAGGTACTCAATTCGGTTGTTTGTTTTTTTATGTTTGTTACCTCATAACTTTCGACTGGGTGAACCGATTCTCAAAATTCTTTTTTTTAGTTTGAAAGCTGCTGCTTCTCTTGTCGTTCCATTTAAATTTCATCAAATTCGATCCAGTAGTTTTTGAGATACACTACAATAACTGAATAGAATGGAAGTCGGTATTAATTTTTTCAAATTGTACTTGTTTTTATTGTGTTTTCCTCGTCAATCAAAAGATGAGGTTTTGAGTTGACAAATTTCATAAAAATTGGTCAAGTCATTTGAGCGTGAAGAAGTGACAAACATGCAAGCACACTCACAAACTTTTGCCTTTATAATATTATGCGATGTGACGAGCTGATCCGCCAGCGGCTTCGTTTGCTTGGGCTTGGCGTAGTGGTAGAAGCGCCGTCTTGGAATCTCGAGGTCCTGGGTCCGATCCCCGGGTCGGACAGTTATTGGAATGTCGCCTAGATTAAATATATAAATAAATATGTATCAAAAATAATTAATGTACAGATTTCAGTTACATTTTTATTATAGTACAGATTGGGGTGGTTTTAATATTGTAATGTTTATAGGCAGAGCGATAAAAACTTTCACGTACGAATGTCACGCTGTACGAATTTCTTGAACACAGAACACGTTTTTGTTACACGCTGTATATATTATGAGACGTATAATATAACGCTGCGAAAGTATACAACGTAGACTCCGTGCCGTAGAACCGCCAGTCAAATCTCTTATTTTACGATCCGTGCAAGTATATGCAGCAGAACTAACTCTCCCAGACAGAACTTTTGTATGAGCGCCCCATTGTGATGTGAAGCCGGGGTTAATTCCGAGGAGAACTGTCGGCTTGTTATAATAAAACGGGATTAACGCGAGACTAACCCCGGGTTTGTATATCCAGAAATGGCTCGTTTTGCTTATGGCTCGTTACTTGTTGACAGTTTTCTCATACTAACAGTGTCAATAAGTTACGAGTCGTAAGTAAAACATTTCTGGATATAGGCACCCAGCATTACGCGTTGACCGTGAAACCGCTCACAGCAGTTAAGCAACACTTGCTGCGGTCAGGAGTTGGATGGGTGTGTGCTGGTGGCATTGTTCAACTGACGCTTCTGTGCTTTGGAGCGCACGTTAGGCTGTCGGCCCTGGTTGTTTGTTTTAGTTTAGGACATGTCGAAGGCCTTCGAGCAGACTACTCATAAAAACATCGTTATGGGTTGGCCACTAGCCTATTCACCAAGATTCTCTGGGCTAGCATGATGGATTATAGCCCAGATCGTGATATCGACAACGCGGAAGTCTCACGTTAATCCTGTCTAATTATTTCTAACTGTTGTCTTGTCTGTTCTTAATTATATCAACCATAACATTTGGTTCTCAGTTTGAAATTTAATTAAAGACCCTGATTGTAGTGCGCCATTAATTCATTTTGCTGCCAGTCAGATAAATATACCTATGTAGATTAAAGGCAGCTGCATTAATACCGTTTTGGGAATGTTTGCGAATCAGAATCCGATGCTCTACACCAGGGTTCCGAACTTTTTTGCCTAAAGGCCGGACAGAATCCTCCTCAAAGCCCAAAAGGGCCAAGATCGAGAGCGAGCTTATACTATTAACATAGCATTAGTCATTAAAAATATAAGTAAGTGAATATTGAGTATTGAATTTTGTGCATATATATATATATATATATATATATATATATATATATATATATATATATTCCGGGAATAGCCAGCAAGTGAGGTTTATATAAGTCACTGATGAGTATATTCTCATAATTGAAACTACTGAAATGGAAACCACTGCAAGCGATTATCAGCGAAATTTCATAGCTGCATAAATCTCAATACTAGTTATAATTTCACTAGTTAGTTATGTGGACTATTGTATATTTAGTCGGTAGCTAAATAATAGCTTTGTATTAGGCGCGTGGGCCGATTTGGTTGTGCCCGCGGGCCGTAGTTTGGAGACCCCTGCTCTACACAATCCAGTGCTTTAGATTCTAAATAGATTTCTAGGTCTACAAAGATAAAAAACGCCAATATCATCATGTGAGCTCTCCCATGCCTCTGTACACAGTTGACTAACTACACACCAGCATCCGTATAGTTGTTTATTTTAGTTAAGCCAAACTTTCATGCAGTGCTTCATGCTCGTTAAAATTGAACTAAAGTTGCTTACATATATTTTTTCCAAAGTTCTTACTCAAAGCTGAAAGGACGGAACCGGTCTTTAATTTAATGGGGCGGATTTCTCCTCTGACTTAAAAGTTGTCGTTGTGTTTACTATATACAATAATATACTCTATTCTCTACTACTCGTAGTTAAATTGAGAATATTGGCTATATATAAACCAAGGTTAAATACCACTGTAACCAAATAAATTAAATAATACGCTTATAATAACCACTTGTCCTGACTGACTATGCTGGAAGAGATTGCTTTTAGTAGTAAGGCAGCCCATTGTGACACAATTTTCTACCGATTTCCAAAAAAGGAGGAGCTACTCAAATCAACTGTATTTTTTTATATATATCGGCGCAACTACAACAGTTCGTCGAGAATAATTAAGTTTAATCATTTGATTGCCCTAAAAATAGTTTATAAATCATCAGTTGATTATTTTTGAGTTGATTACGATGTAAAATTAATGTTATGATTGTAATTTCAATACTTTACCAACAAACTTGTAAACTCGTGCACGTGCGCCGAGTCCTATAAGTACGGCCGCACTGTAGGCGCTCGTCTCCGTCCGGTGACGCTGCCCGTCCGGTGACGCTGTAAATGCCGGTAGAGGCAAACAGCATTAGTCCGTTCTAAAAAAAAAAAAAAAAAAGGCGCTCGTCTCAGTCGCTCTCGAGTCGCCGTACAGTACGGACCTCTTTGTGACGTTGTTACGCTGCTCGTTGAATATACGAAGCTTATAAAAGTACTTGTGAAGTTTTACTTCGAGGACCCAAAAATGAGTGATCATCATGAAAACAACAATTCAGCATTGCTGACGTCACACTTTTTAAAAACACTCCGGAGGTGCTTTCTCCGTCATATATATTTGTTACCTTATAACTTTCGACTGGGTGAACCGATTCTCAAAATTCTTTTTTTTTTTTGAAAGCTGGTGCTTCCCGAGTGGTCCCATTTAAATTTCATCAAATTCGGTCCAGTAGTTTTTGAGATACACTCCAATAACTGAATAGAAGTCGGTATTAAATTGTTCAAATTTTACTTGTAATGATTACATTTAAGTTCTCATATTGTTATGTTTATGTGAACAATAAAATATTATCTATCTATCTACTATTACACTGGGGTCTACACAATTTGAAATTTTGGGAGTTTATGCCTTTATGTTGTACCTAAGCGTCATTTCAGGAATGATTTTTGGAAATTTTATACCTAAGGCTTGAATTCATTTTATTTCGGAGCCATCGTATCCCATGGACCAAGCGAGCAAAGCCGCTGGCGGGTCACTTGTAGCAATAAGTACATAATCGACCCTACTATTTTTATACTACATTCATCAAGTCTTCAGTCCGTTTTCCTTTCAGACCCGTGAAAGATTTCTACTCGGCCGTTATCATGATACACTCGAGAGCAATGAATCCGGGTCGCTTAAAGAATGTTAAAAATCTCGGAAACTAAAAATGATAGGTTAATGCAATAAATTGTATTTAATAGACAATGTAATACTCCTTAAATGAAAGTAAAAAAAATATGAGTCACCATACATTTTATTAACACAAAATTACATAAAGAAAAAAACTGCTGATCTCTCCTTAAAACAAAAATAGGAAACATGAAATTTTTGAACTTTATTACGATTTTCTTGAATTTTAATACTTCGTATTGCCTCCTCGTGCTTCCATTACTGCGTTTACGCGGTTTGGCATGCTGTACACCAAGTTCCTTATATGATTTTGGGGAATATTCTCCCATTCCTCTGTGAGAGCAATTTTGAGCTCACGAAGCGTGATTGGGGGAGGGTTTCGTTGTTTTACGCATCTGCCTAGCTCGTCCCAAGCATGCTCGATCGGGTTGATATCCGGGCTGCGCGCTGGCCACTCCATACGAGTAATGTTCATCTCTTGAAGGTAGTCATTCACAATCCTACCTGTATGAGGTCGGGCATTGTCATGCATAAATATAGCATCCTCACCTAAATTGACCATAAATGGACCAACGTGATCATTGAGGATTTCTTCCACATATCTTTCGCTAGTTAAAGAGCCGTTTTCTATGATCACCAGCTCTGTGCGACTTTCAGAAGAAATTCCGGCCCACACAAGTACAGACCCACCACCGTAGGCTACTTTTTCTTCGATGCATGCTTGCTTGAATCTTTCCCCTGGTCTTCGATACACTCTGTGTCTTCCATCGTGCTTGTAGAGCATAAATTTTGATTCGTCGGAGAACATAACTTTTGACCAATCTTCAATACTCCAATTTACGTGGCTCTGGGCATATCTTAGTCTTGAAATACGATGCCCACGCTCCAGTTTAGGGCCGTTTGCAGGTCTAAGGGGTTTTAAGTTAGATTCAGCAAGCCGACGTCTTACTGTCCATGCACTTGGGTTACTTCCTCCGAGGCGTCGAAACTGATTTGTGAGTTCAGTTCCTGTGAGAAAGCGATTTCGAAGCATGGTGTTCACCAAGTATCGGTCTTCTCGTGCTGTGGTACACCTGGTTCTGCCCGTTCCTGGTCTGCGTAGGTTAGAACCAGTTTCTTCGTAACGTCGGAGAACTCTTTGTACTGTTGACAGCGACACACTGACAGTCCTGGCTGTATCGCGCTGACTCCGGCTGGTTTCCAGCATTGTAAGTATTCTGGTGCATTCTTCAGGCGTAAGCGACATAATTTCAGCTTGAATAATGAATATAGAGCACTATCAACATGGTTTATGTACCCACATAAATGACAGATTACAAACAAAAGCAAAACCAAATGCTGTAATTTCGTAGTTCCATCTTCGAAAGTGGCCCTTTTTCAAATTTGTTTTTTTTATGATATAACTTTACAATAACTAAGAAGTTTTAATACCTTTATTTAAGGAGTATTACATTGTCTATTATATACAATTTATTGCATTAACCTTGCATTTTTAGTTTCCGAGATTTTTAGGATTCTTTAAGTGACCCGGATTCATTGCTCTCGAGTGTATTTTATATCATAAAAATTCAATTATTTGTTGTCTATTCCACTATCAATATATATAAGAATCTAAGTCCTGATTGACTGACTGCTTAACTAAACCGCTGGTCGTAGGGACTTGAAACTTGGATTATTATTTTATAATATATATATATATATAATGTATTTGGCCCCTTGCCTTCTAACCGGGAACCAGCGTTCCAGGTTCTGTCCCCGGACAGGTCAAACATCAGTGTGAATTAACATGTCTATTTCAGTTGTGACTGAATGTGTATTTGTATATAAGTATGTATATCAGTCATCAGGTTACCGTAGTACAGTCTCTGCCTAGTTAGGGACTTGAAGATCTAGCGTAGATGTTGTCATATATTAAAATAATTAAAAAATACGACATCTGCTCGTTGGATAACTCCTTTTATCGTGAACGTGTAAAGTGTCAAGTTGTTATTTGTATCAAGTACTAAGCTCTACGGTACCTTGGTGACGTAAAAAGTGTAAATTTTTAACGGCCGTTTTCAATATTCTATCTATCCACAGTTGTCCTTACTACTGATAGAAATTTGACGTAACGTCCATACAAATAGTGTCAAATATCTATCTCTAGTAAGGTAAACCGTCGATAGATAGACTATTGAAAACGGCCGTGTCAATGAAATTCTAAGATAGATAGATAGATATAGATACAGCGTGATAAGGTTTTAATTAAATCGAATTCAATCGTTTGTATTTAAACATCAAATACGCACTTATCTATTAATTAAGGCGCTGTCAGCTCAGCGCTTGTATACGTTCAATTTCCCTTTGAAATCAAGCAAGCTCGTCTCGAAAATACGTACAAAATTCATAAAAAAAATTATGTTTACTCTTAAATAAAAAATATTATCAGTCAATGTATGTGTATTAAAATGGCTATTTTATGATATGTGTTCCAAGACAAACACAATAGTGAATAAAGAGAAAAAATTAGTTTGAATTTTTTTTACGTACTCTAGTATTTTAAAATATCAGTCAATGTGTACGTCAATGTCTTAGAAATGTCATATTATTTTTTAACATTTCAATTAAATCACTGCTTGTGAGATAAACTGCTTTAAAAACCCTCATTTTTATCGACATCATGAATTTGTAAAACGAAATATTTTGATGCTCGCCAACTATCTTATCAAAACTTATAGAGTACTCCCCTCGCCGCAGAATCATAAAGTTTGACAAGGAGCAACGGTTTTAATAGTATAAGTTGAGGAAAAGTTGCGGAAGTTATTAATTTGAAATTTTGTAAGAACATATTAAAAATATGAAGATATTCACGGTGTGCTTAACCTTATTTCACCACCTGCGTGGTGATGGATGATGATGATAATGAAGATCAAAAGTGTTATAATATGTGCTTCCCCAGGACTGAATTTATAACCTTGCCAAATTTGATTACGATCCGTTCAGCCGTTTAAGCGTGATCTGGTAAGAAAGAGATACAGTTTTATATGTATACGAGTATTTTTATATTTTTTTTCCTAAATAAAACTAGCGTAAGTTACTACTTATAACATCAGCTATCTGCCAGTGAAAGTCCCGTTAAAATCGGTCCAGCCGTTTCAGAGATAATCCGCAACAAACAAAAATGTTATAAATATATATTTGTTATGTGAGTACCATATTATGTACTATCGTATGCATTTAGTGAAAAGCATTTTGTAAAACATTTCCATTTTATTTATAGTATGTACAGATGGGTATATAGATGTAGATTTTGTATTGACGTTTCCATATATATTTTTTTTATTGTTATTTTTTTTTTATTATTTATTATCGCAGTATTTTACAAGATGAACGCAAAGAAAGTGAAGATAGTCGATGCATCACGTGACAAGAGTCACGCATTCGTAGCATGTTATATAGTAACGTCAACGTTGCAGTACATCGATATGTCGTTAAACTGCCACACAACGTGCGAAGTACGACGGTTCAATGCTACTACTGGTTGTAGGCTGGGTACCCCGGTTAGGAAAAAGTAACCGTGGTTCCACCCTTGCACGATGGACATGCTCACAACCCTAAAAGACTCGTGACATCAGACGTCACACTTTCATATTCGACAGGCCAATGATATGACGTTTTACAAAATATACAAAAACTGGATATTGATGAAATTATTAACGTGTTCGCGAAAATGAAACGAAGCCTCTTTTTAAATGTAGGTAGTTTGACATCATTTGATATCCTTTGTAGTTGTTTCCAGCGAAATTACAGCGCAAGAACATCTTATATGTCCTAGTAAAAAGACGCAGTGCTTTGCCATACACGGTTTTGAAGTGTTGTACCCAGTTCAAAATTTGAATGGCACTGGACTGTTGTGGGCAAGCGTGACGTTTACAAGCAATCGGATATTGTAAAACGAACAAATAGAAATATAGACAAACTTTATTTGCCAATGTGTAATTTAGATATATTAAAAATATATATATAATAAACTACCCTTAGATATAAAGACATTGTGTAAAAATAAATTCAAACAAAGCTCTTGGTTACTGAAAAAAATTTTTCTATAGTATTCGTGAATATTTCAAGATTAAATAATTGTATGACTTTTAATTAATTTTAATAATGTAATTTTGACATATTATTTTGATGTATAATTCACATTCTATTAAGTAGTGACTTCAGTAGGGAATATTATATTATTGTAATGTTGATAACGAAGTCGATAGTAATATGAATATTGCACACCTCTAAAGGGATAAGTTGTAAGGACCATTTGAATGTTTCATAATTGTTATACCTTTACCTACCTACAATTTGCAATAAATAAATTTGAATTTGAAAATGTTACATCAGGCGAGCATCTTGATACCATATCGATCATGAGAGAGTTCTTACCCCGACTCGTACTTTTCTGATTTTAGGCTGTGACCACAACCTTTTTTGTGGGCTGGATCCGCGCCTAGTTTCACTGGTGGTAAGACTGGGGTACTACGGATATTAACCGCTAGAAAGTGGGCTAACGTAATTACGTGTATTTGCTCATAAAGTGATCTTAAACGCAAGTTCAAGCTCAAGGTATTATTCAAACCAAATGATGCACCACTTTCGGAATTAGCATCAGTATCATCACAGAACCATCACAACTAGAATATCAGTTGAAAAGTCTGTTCGAATTAGTCATACATGTAGTGCTATATGTATACATAATAGAAAAACAAAACTAAAGCCTTCAACTAATTAAGATAAGATAAGAAAAACTTTATTGCATATGAGCCTTATGTACTATGCAGTTACAATTTGTTACGTAAACTAGTTTTAATACAGTTGCTCAAAAAGTGGCGTATTGCAGTGACGTATACCGTTCGGGGTGTGGACTATTACATACTCGTGATTTTTTTACCTTTCCCGAACTCGTGCGTTCTCTTTCCCAACTGTCAAAATAATGTCTTGTAAAAAGAAAAACCAACCATGAAGTTTTTACTAAAAAAAAAATATGTAATTTTTTTATGATTCATGCAAAAACGAATATTTCTAAAAAGAAGCTACTAATTTGTTTCAATATCAGATTTAATGATTTGATTGAATGAGTTAGGTTAGGTTTCATTTCATTTCATATCAATAAAAAAAAAATACTGAAGACTTGGCTGTATGGGCATAGTTCCCTTTGCCTACCAGAATGGGTGAAGAAGAAAAAAATCTCTGCTTATATTCTACGGTTGGCGCCATTTTCTTTGCGAGTTTATTTTATTAAATTGCTTAATTTTTTCGCAACTGTATTAAAAATAGTCGTTCAGTACAATACGGCCGACGGATCAATGCCGTTCTGAAGTAGCGTGTAGATGCGTATTTAGAGTCTCAACCGAGGTAAGCGGCGGGGCGCGGGGCGGGCTAGTGATGTGGCCCCTTTTTGCAAGGTGCTATTGATTTAAATCGACATTTATTGATCGATAATCACTCGATTATCTAATTATAAAAAAGAAAAAATTTTCAAATGATAATATGTAGCAACGTTAATATGTAGGATTGCCATATTTGCCAGGGCCATTTAATTAGACTGCTTATTTACATAAGAATTATTTTTATTCATGTTTATTTTAAAAAGTTTTGTCCATTTGTGGTTATTATTATTATAATGGTTATTATTATTATATTAGCGGAGCGCAGCTAGTATCTAACATAGATAAGAGACTATTGTCTCACCTAAGTGTCTACAGGTAACAAATATTTACTACATCTACGCACAAACAAACATTCTTAGTTATGATTTTAGGTAAAGTAACATAGGAAAGAAAGCATCCGAGTTATAGAAATAATTTATGATGTAGAATCTAAAAAGACCAAGTAATTAATCATATATGTTATTGTCTCTCTGTTAGATATCCATAAAAAATACATAAATCTTAAACGCAACTATACTATCTATCGGACTTAATAACATGTAGTATTAAATTAGAACTATTGACCGAGCGAGTGCGAAGCAACAACGAAACGTCTTTCCAATAACTTGGACCAAATTGCTTTCGTATGTCTGTCTATCTGGAAGTCCGCAAGTTCACGATTCAGTATATGGAAAATTTCCAACATAGGTATAATTATTTCATAGGTTTTTAGTATCCTAAAATGAAAGTCGATCAATGGCTCCATAAAAACACTATAAAGACTTGCAGACCAAGCAAGGTGATATTGTTTAAAGGATTTTGTTTTAAGTCCTCGGTGAATATTTATTCAGTTCAAGCTGCGCAAAGACATAATCGCAAAGTCGACTGCTCACAGAGCCACTAGTAAATATCATACAATAAATATGTATCAAAATTTTCTACATCGAATTTAATCATCCGAGTCTAGTGTCTAATCAATCGACTAGTGAAAACACTTATACCTCATCACTATTCGCATAGCCTGATGTTGAAAAGGCCGATCATGTGTCTCAGTCACTCGTATAGGTTTGGCGCATGATTGTTACTCTTTCTCCCGGGTGGTACACTCTTTAACAGAAATATTCGTTTTTCAGTTGATTTTGTGGATATTTTTGTTATTGATGTTTTCATATTTAAGTTTGTAAAGTTTAGTTCGTATTATAATTCGGTTATTGTTTTTGTTAAGTAAGTATTATTTATTTTTGTTAGGTTAATTTGTTATCAGGGGTTTAGTACGCGGAATGTCACGGTACAAAGTAGTTTTACGCCACCGCCGGGCAAGAAAAATAATACGTGCTTAAAACATATTAAGTTACTAACGTGAGAGTTATACAAAACGGTATGGTGTAATCCATGCGCACCGTTCGTTACATACTTGGAGAATATAAAAAGTGCGAGTTTGTCTCATTCTTTCGTACTCCGGGAAAGATAAAACTGCGTTCCTGTTACAGGCATAGACAACTGATAAATATGTAGTTAAACGCATCATACATAACCTCTATAAAACCGACAAGTGCCATTTGAAAAAAATAATACCGACTTCCATTCTATAACTTTGGTAAAATCAGTTATTGGAGTGTAACTCAAAACCTACCAGACCGAATTTGATGAAATTTATATAGGACTACACGGGGAGCACCAGCTCTCAAACAAAAAAAAGAATTTTGAGAATCGGTTCAGTTCACCCTATCGTAAGTTATGAAAATTATTAATCTATTAAGTAATAAGTATTAAGTAATTTATTTAATAATATTAATTAATTTATTAAGTAACAAACATAATAAAAAATATACAATCGAATTGAGTACCTCCTCCTTTTTTTGGAAGTCGGTAGAAAAGGAAATTCACATGAATGGTCGAAATTAAGAAAAATATAAAAACTTTCAAGGAGATCGTAGTCGTTTAGCCACAATAACAGAATAATTAAGTTTTCATTAGGAAAAATCAGAACTCAACAAATTCTAATTGAAAAGAGCAATAATATTTGAAAAAAGGTAATACTTAATTGAAAAATAAAATAAAGTAATCTTAGATATGAAGTTAGGCTCTATATATTAAATTATCTCGTTTCGGTGAACACATTTTTTCACACAACTGTACATGCGCGAACAGTCTATGTGCCTACTTTCCGAGCGGCATTGATCCGTCGGCAGTACTGTACACGTGCGGAACCGTCATTGCAACATGTGCCGACTGTCAAGACATTTGTCGGAACTCTTTGCAATGACAGCCTTTCCCCACTTGTAATGAAATATACTATAATAGGCTAATTTTACACTATATAATGTGGACCCTACCTCGCAAACTAGTTTAAAAAACTGTGTCTTGTGACAATTGATCGAGCGAGCGAAGCGTCTCTGCTCTAACTGGCCAAATGGACTTTCATCTGTTCGTATGTTAGTTAGGTTGTTCGTTGGTCTTCGTCTACAGTGGGGCCCTAGCACGAATAACTGCATAAGTGTAACGTAACGTGTCACGTGAAACCGTACATACTGTCATGTATCTAGGACAACTGTGACACAGACAACTCATAGTTTGTACGCCGAAGTGTGACGCGTTGACGCTTACGATACGAATACTTTTTCGCAAATTGTTTGTGCTACGGCCTCTGATCGCATTTTTCGACCAATCTTAACCACACACGTTGCAGTTCCTGGAAAAGTAGGTAGATTTCTGCGAAATCTATTGTATTATTATTGGCGAATCGCCATTCAACGAGTTAATCATCATCTCAGCCGTAGGACGTCCACTGCTGAACATAGGCCTCCCCCATGATTTTCCAAAAGGACCGGTTGGAAGCGGCCTGCATCCAACGTCGTCCTGCGACCTGCGACGACAAAAAATATATTAGTAAAATACGCATTTACCAAGTTTCGAGTTAATGAAACTTGGTAAATGCGTATTTTACTAATATATTTTTAGTCGTCGGCGATTTTCGGTGGGAAGGAGGTATTTTTCCCAAAAAGGGGGGAAGTTTGTTGCGGCACTAATTACCGACTGATTTGTATATAATTTGGCACACAAATTAGGTACTCGACTTTAAAGTGGAATTTTGAATATGAGTATAATTGGTCACGTGGTTTCCGAGATAATAGGTTGTGAAGTACTGCGAAAAATTGCCGCTGATAAGGACTATGTTCGCGTGTTCGCAGAACTACTAGTATTATAAATGTTATGGTTTGGATGTACTCGTATGTATTGTTACTCAGTTACGCAAAAGCCGGCTTAACGGATTTGTATGGAATTTGTGGTGGAGATGGTTTGTACCCGGGATTAACACATGCATACTTTTTACCCCGATTCAACGTGTTCCAGAGGGATCGCGATAACTTAATCTCATGCGAAGTCGTGAGCGGATACTAGTATTGTTATCTAATACCTTTAAACGAGCAATTCTTGTATATACTCATATATACATATATATATCCTACTTCCTACTAATATTATTAACGCGAAAGTTTGTGAGTATGGATGTGTGGATCTTTGTTACTCTTTCACGCACAAACGGCGGGGCCCATTTCTATGAAATTTGGTATGAAGGAAGATGAGGCGCTGGATTAACACATAGGATTGTCATAATCTTTCATCAAGCGTAATATGCTTGGGCACAGCATAAACAAAATAATAAGATCTCCGCCTATACGTCAAAATCGTTATGATGTCAGTTCTGTCAAAGTTTGTGTCAGTTTCTGATAGCTGAAATGTGATGAAATGTAACACAAATACCGTCAAGAGTGATCAAATGTAAAAACAGATTTTTTCCATCGTGATTAATTTTATACTTGCACATGTATGTAAGTCCTGTATTTTATTATTAATGTTTACTGATTGATATTCTAAGTATTTAAACATTTAACCAAAATGTCATAAAATATGTTACATGTTCAAACGCAATTGCTATTAGTATTATATTAGTACCTATATTTTATGACATTTTGGTTTATATATAGATATGCCCTTGGAGAAATAATAAGCTACTCGAAGTACTAATCCTGAGCAGACGTAGTCGCGGGCACCAGCTAGTATATATACTAGCTGATGCCCGCGACTACTATTATATAATCTGAATCTCGAAAACTGCTCCACCATATTCATGAAATTTATTACGCAGGGGGTTTCAGGGGCGATAAATCGATCTAGCTAGGTTTCCTTCTTAGAATACGTAATTTCACCCGTGTTTTTAGGCAATGAAAAATTAAGCAACAACCAAAATGTTTTACCGACACAGCAACACTAAAGCTACTTGACAATAGATGGCGCTATTAACCAACACTAAGCTAATGAGTGTTTAGTTTGAGGTTACACGAAGAAAATCAATTGTTTACTTACTCGTATATCATATTGACAATCTCCGACATGTTTATTCGAATACCTTTGCCGTACCAGTGTACTAGAATGCAAGGCTCCGATAATGCAGACATTAACTCCAATGCTAAGTAAATAGTATCTACTATATTAACTTCGTTAAAAGGGTTTACTGCTGCTAATGAGCAGCTTGATTCGAGCTGGTACACATATTAGAGAAGTGTCTAGAAATAACAACATTTATTAGCATAATGAACTAATTAAGTTACCACGGTTATAGTACGCCGGCATTCAGTGGACCTAGCACGAATAACTGCGCGTAAGTGTAACGTAACGTGTCTTTCGTGTGAAACAGGACAAACTGTCATTTATCTAGGGCAACTGTGACACAGATAACTCATAGTTAATACGTTGAAGCGTGACGTGTTGACGGTTTCGACACGAATACTTTTTTGTGCTACGGCCTCTGAGCGTGTTGCGTTTTGGCCATAATACATGCGGGCTCGTCCAATGCGGGTTGGATATTATGACGAATAAACATTTGTCAAACATTTTAAATTTAAGCGAACAAACTCTTTTTTTGTTACTCTTTGGGTTACATGTTAGAAATACCGGGTCTATTAGCGCTTATATTTTTACTAGCTGCGCTCTGTGGTTTCACCCGCGTGGTGATGGATGATGATAAAGATTAATCAAATATTGCCTATGTTACTCAGGCATAACGTAGCTTTATATTCGTGAAAGATTGTTTTGACACGGTTAAGTAGTTTTACGTGTATCCATTACAAACAAACAAACAATCATATATCTTTGCTCTTTATTATTAAAGTAGATAAGGATTAGTACCAAGTTACGAATAATGTGGCCTGGTTTGTACCGGCGTTACTATTGCATATTTCAAAATGAAAAAGTATTTATTGTGACATAACTGTAATAGTTAGACATTAGGTATATATATATATAAAACTGTAGTAGGTACATATATCACTTTGCTATACTAATGATATATGGTCAATAGTTTCCGCAGCGTACGCGATATAAGGACTATTTTGGTATTTTTTCCACAGTTTGGGTTACATTATCAAAGTTCCCTAACATTTTTTAAATATTATAGAGCCTATGTTCATCAAAGAAAATGTAGGATTCGAATGGTGAAAGAATTTTTCTAATCGGTCCAGTAGTTTCGGAGCCTACTCAATTCAAACAAACAAACAAATCTTTCCTTTTTATAATAATAATATGTCGATTATCTTCAAATGTACTCGAAATAATGAATAGTTTAATTTTGTTCGAAGATATCAATGTTATTTTTTTTGATGGTAACACGCGCCTTATTAGAGCAGTGGTCACAAATGGAATCTAACGATTAGAACGCAAGGAAAGTGAGTGATGAGTGTGACTGTCACATGCGATGGTCACGCCACCTGCCTTACCGACATGATTGTATAACGCACTGCGCACACTCTACACAAATACCCAAATTGATTTGAAATCGTGCGTTACGCGATTGCTACTCGCTCCGACGCCAAGACAATGTGAATGTCGTCAGATTCAGATCAGTAATTTATACCTCTAAAATTTTAATGTTGCGATTCACCTGATGCTCGCAAGTCAGGCAACATCGCAAGGTAGGTCAGGTTTGTGTGAAAACAAAAGTGTTGTGTTGTCAGTTGACAGTATCACTGCAGTCGGGGATGCACTCCAAGATGTCGCTGATTTTCAAAAGATCGGCGAACGGGCTGATATAATAGGCGAACTTACGTTGAGCTTTAGCGCTAACTTAAACACCATGCGATGATTTGTAGAGAGAAAGTTTAAAAAACAGATTTTATTATTATTCTTTTATTTAAACTTTTTCACGGCTTTGTTATCCGGTCCTTGTCAATTTTAGTCTCATCTATTTAGGCAGGTGGTGACAAAAAGAGCAACGTTGGATAATTAAGGGTAAACATAAAGGGTGTCGAGAGGTGTGCTGCGGTTTCACTAGAGCGCTACTACCAGCGTTATGCCCTTTAACACTTCCACCCTTGGAGCTTTTTGTTACTTGCTCTTTCATCTCCACTCCCAGACGGCCAATTAAGGCAAGCCAGGGGTCAGGGTTCTCATTTAGCCCCAGGGAGAATCAGGATCCACGGTGTCGCCACTCACCGACGGCTCGCCACAAAGCCGCCCCTGCGGTTTTATTATTATTATAAAAAAATATTAATATTATTATTATCTATGCTGGTATATAAGATACCGGGGAATAGAGGCTCCTAGAGGTCCAGCAGAGAGATCTGATGCTTAACTAGTTATTCTCGAGACCTGACGCCCTTTCATCGCATGAAATTATGTTTATTATTTTATTAAGCAATATTATTGATGCAGTCATACAATCGCTCGTGATCGGTGCGTAGCGAGTGTGCGTTGACTCTAACAATAGTGTTTACATTGTAGAACGGTTAATTAATAAACGAGAACGACCCGTAATTGATGCTTTGATAATGGATGGACGTGGTTTTGAGATTTTATGCGATGAAAGCATAGCGCCATAACCACAGTTATTAGCCGGGTTTTTTGTGTAGGCTTGGTTACCAATATTCCGCCCTTCGGTTTCATTCACCAATATCTTCTAATATTCTGTTTCCATTTTGAAAGTTTACTACTATTATACTACGCAAGAATTTGAGAAGCAAATTATTGTGACGGCTATAGTACACTAGTTGCGCTCCGCGGTTTCACCCGCACGGTGATGGATGATGATGAATCAAATTATAGCTTAGGTATGTTGCTCAGGCATAATATAACTTTTACTGGAGACATAATTATTTGAAACGGCTTTGTAGTTTTTGCGTTTATCCGTTACAATCAGACTATCAAATCTTTCCTCTTTAATATTAGAGTATATAACGATCCCAAGGTACGAATAGTGTGGCCTAGTTTGTACATGCGTTATCTATAATAATATTATCAAGAGGAAAGATTTGTATGTATGTTTGTAACGAATTGGCTCAAAAAGTACTGGACCGATTTCAAAAATTCTTGCACCATTGAAATGCTACATTCACCCTGAGTAACATAGGCTATATAAGATTCATCATCATCATCGTCATCCATCACCGCAGCTAGTTTTTTCATATTTTAACACGGAAAAGTAGTTATTGTGACGTAACTGTAACAGTTAAACATAACATATGGTATCCCATACTTTTTTGCAAACATTGATGTTCTCCATAAAACTATAGTACATACACTTTTGCTTTCTTGTCAGTAGTTTCCGCAGTGTACGCGATATAAGGCGTTTTCGGCGTTAATATTGCATAATTTAAAATGTAAAAGTAGTTGTTGTGACAAAACTGTAATAGTAAGACATATGTTAATGCAGACTAATATTGTAGATCACTTTGCTCTATAGTCAATAGGTGTTTCGCTCAAACGCGTAATAAGGATGTTTTTTGGTATTTTATCCACACCTTGGGTTACATTATCGAAGTTTCCATATGGATTCCTAACTCTTTTTAAATCTATGTTTAAAAAAGAAGATGTCCTGACTGACTGACTGACAGACAACGCACAGCCTAAACCACTGATCGTAGAGACTTGAAATTTGGGTTATTGTCATGTGTATATTCTAATTTTGTATCTTGTTTTTGTGTTCATTTCATTTCCTTGATGAGTAGAGGTGTACTAAGAATGGGTTTTTCGAAATTATACACCTAAGGGGGTCAAAAGGGTTGAAAACGTTTATATGAAATTCCTTTGTTTTGGAACTTATAGTTGTGAAAATTTGTATTTGGATAGGTCATTGAAAATAAAAAATGTAGGCATACTTTTTTGGGTAGTGTTGGTTTAAGAGATTGAATGGAGGGGTGAAAATTTGTATGGAAAGTTTTTTGTATTCGAATATACAGTGGTGAAAATTAGCATTTGAACAGATTAAAGTGATGATTTCAATATTTATTGACAGGAATGACTTAAGGGGGTGAAACGGGGGATATTTTTTTTTCAAAGGTTCTTTGTTTTTGGAGCTACAGTGATGAAAATTGATAACTGGATAGGTAATTTAAAATAAATAGTGATGCTTTCAATATTTTTGTCAGGGATGACTAAAGGGGTTAAAACGACGTATGTAAATACTACATATTATAAACTGTAGAGGGCAAATTTCTGTACATTGAAAAATATGCTAAAAACCGAGTCAGGGGATGTAAGGAGTGAAAAATAAGTTCAAATTGTTTGTTTCTCTCCATCCAATATCCAGACCATCAACAATATTTCAAGTAACGATTTAGTTGTATCTTTTGGAGTTCCGCAAGGGTCTATCTTGGGTCCAAGTCTCTTCCTTATATATATTAATGATTTATGCCGATATAATCCAGCACATGGTCAAATATTCACATTTGCTGACGACACAGCGCTGGTATTTGAAGGAGATACTTGGGAACAAGCTCGTGAATATGCTGAAATGGGCCTCTGCAATGTAATCTCTTGGTTGCAAGATAACAAACTAACCCTAAATTTTGATAAAAGCAAATTTTTAACATTTGGAATCCTTAAAAGAAGCTTACCGGAAAATGATAAATTTAGAATTCAGGCACACTCATGCACATACAAACCACAAACAATCTGCAATTGTGTTTTTCTAAATCAAGTAGAATATATAAAATATCTTGGAGTTACAATTGATGAACAGCTTTCATGGGTCCCTCAATTAGAAACACTTACATCTCGTCTTAGGAAGTTGATTTGGGTATTTAAAAACTTAAGACATATTATTCCTTTTGATTTGATGAGAACAGTTTATTTCGCAATATGTCAATCTATCCTCGGGTATTGTGTATCGGTTTGGGGTGGTGCATGCAAGACTGTTCTTATCAAGCTAGAAAGAGCTCAACGGTCTGTGCTTAAAGTCATGACATTCAAACCATTTCAGTATCCAACTCAAAGGCTATATGCTGAATGTCAAGTGCTACATGTGCGACAATTGTTTATTTTATATCTGGTTCTCTCCTACCACAAAAACCTACAATATGATCCTGACTTAATAAGACGCTCGACAAACAGCATCTGTAAAGCTAAACTTTGTTCCACTGTCTTTGCTAGAAGACAACCTTACTTTCTTGGGGCCTACATCTACAACAAACTTAACAAAATATTAAACTTTTATCCAATGACACGTCATTATTGTAAGATTACAGTGAAAAAGTGGTTACTACAACAAGACTATGTCTCTACAGAATCTATTATAACGATTCTGTCATAATTTATTAATCGGTTACGCCTTATCATAGTTTAATGGAATCCCTTCACTGTCAATCACCAAATGTTCTACAACACACCCCTATACACAATAATCACATACATATACTATACAAACTGACATTCACACATACACGGTCATTCATAAACACATATTCATAAGTACGCGCAGCATTCACTTAATATGGGAGGTAATTGATATAGCTGTGTACCTAAATTAAATATCTCTCTTGTAATTTATTTTATATAATATGGTATTGTATTGTAACCTTATATATACATAATGATGAAAGTTAATTTTACTCGTATGTCCGGCGGAGGGCGTTGGTATGCCATACCACAGGTCTCACCTAGTTTGGGTATCAATGTATTCCTTTCTGTATAAAAAGTTTGTTATTATTATAAGTTTTAAGGATAGTTTGTGTTTAAGCGATGTTTGTTGTTGTTATATTCAATAAATTCAAATTCAAAATTCAAATTCTCTGTATGTTTGTCTGTCTGTTTGTACGGGCTAATCGACGAAACGACTGGACCGAATTAAATGAAATTCCGTATGGTGGTAGCTTATATCCCTGGTCAACATAAAGGATACTTTTGATCCCGGTAAATTAAAATAAAGAGTTCCCGTGAGATAATTAAAAATCTGTAATGACCCGTATCCCGCGAGAACACGCGAGCGTAGCCGCTGGCGGGTCCGCTAGTATTATATAAGTAACCTATGTTACTCAGTAATGTAGCTTTCTAACGGCAAACATTTGAAATCAGGCAAGTAATTTTATGTTTATTCGTTATATACAAAAATACAAATCTTTCATCTTTATAATATTAGTATACACATATTCAGAACCAAACTCGAGTTACGACAATACCTTGAAAGGTACAGCTAGACAAAAAATAAAAATTCTCCTTCCCTTTCTCCATATCGAATTTCATCCGATTATACTTGACGTCGACAATACAAGGACTATTGCATACCCATACATAATAAACAAGTACAGTTTAATACCGACTTCCATTCTATTCAGTTAATGGAGTGTAACTCAAAAACTACTGAACCGAGTTTGATGAAATTTAAATGGGACTACACGGGAAGCATCAGGTTTCAAACAAAAAAGAATTTTGAGAATTGGTTCACCCAGTCGAAAATTATGACGTAACAAAAACGATACAGTCGAATTGAGTACCTCCTCCGTTTTGGAAACCGGTAGAAAAAATAGTAACACAACCGGCGGTCTTATTGTACACATGTCTACAATCTTGAATGAACAGGGGACCTACTCCCATCTTTTACGAAACAATCATAAATCAAGAGCGTTTTGTAATAAGCTTCAAATAATCATACTTAATGTCGTACTCCCACCGACACAAAACGGTCGAACATATTACTTCAATATTATTTACGGCGTGTTCCTTTTTTACCTGAAATCGATCCTAATGGTGCGTTCCAGGATCAATACCTATAATGCCCAACCCGAATAGATCACTAACGCAGTTCCAAAGTATGCGGGTTGAGTGCACTATTTGATAATACGTCATCAAAACGTCTATAGTAATCCAATATTATTTTAAGCTTGCTTCATTGACTTAATTTAGTAATAAGGTTTAAATATGATTACTTGAAGAGGTGGGAGAAGGGCCCCAGGACAAGAATGAAAAGTTGTATGAAAAGTTGTGTGTGTTAATTAACAGTGAAAACAAAAGAAGGCAATGTTAATAACTTATCTACCATGTAAATAAAATAATACTAGTAGTTCTGCGAACAGTAGACCTCGCGAGCACATTTTTATCAGCGGCAATTTTTTCCGTCTGAGCTACCTGCAAGTCATCGAACCACTACTTTACTTACTACTTTGACCAATTTTGCTAAATTTTTATACTTATTTTGTAGGTACCAAATGTTCTTAACGAATATACCTAAATCGTCCAGTTTTTAAGCTTCCAACCGTTATTCCAACTACATAAATTATGTCTGCAACCACTTGGCCTATTATGCTGGTATTCGAAATTTCTTTTAAAGTCTGGTACCTTTTTTACCTTTATCAGAATCGGTTGGTAAATAGCGCCTCAGCTAACTTCTCCCTTTTTTAGGAAAAGTACCCCCCTTTCAAAAATCGCCGACGACAAAAAAAATATGTGGAATAGTAGAACCTGCATACCAAGTTTTGTATAGATTGGTCGAAGAATGCAACCTGTACAGGAGGACCAACATACGGAAAATGACAGATAAAAGTCAATTTGGCCAGCTAAAGCAGAGACGCTTCGCTTGCTCGGTTAATGATACTTGTGTAAAGAATATATAAATATATATATATACATATATGACATGCCGGTTGGCGCAGTTGGTAGCACCCCTGCCTTCTGAGCCGCTGGTCCCGGGTTCGATCCCCGGACAGGTCAAACATTTGTGTGCATGAATATGTCTGTTTGATCTGTGTCTGGGTGTGTATATGTATATCAGTCATCAGGTTACCATAGTACAGGCTCTGGCTAGTTTTGGACCTGAAGACTTTTGTGTGGATATTGTCCCATATTATTATTATTATTATTCCGTTTATTTGACATTTTTCACGGGTTTTACCCGGCCCTTTAAATAGGCATAAGTGGGGCTGTAGCCAACACTTAGAGTCCCGTTTGGTATAAAAATACAATGTAGTATAAAAACAGAAACATTTTGGATGGATGGTTACATGGTAAATCTATTACAAAAATGGGTAAAATGACATGGCTATTGATAATATGTACTTATTAGTGGTACGGGAGATAGTGGGCTATGGACGAGACTACGGCACCTGCCAATTTCAGTCTCATCTTAAAATATTTAGGCAGGTGGTGACTTGCCACCCACTAAACGGGCCCCTCATAAGAGCCACCATCAATGGTGACAAAAGGGGCAACGTTGGTGTGAATATCTGAAGGGTGTTGAGAGGTGTGCTGCGGTTTCACTAGAGCGCTACTACCGGCGTTATGCCCTTTAACACTTCCACCCTTGGAGCTTTATGTTTCTCGCTCTTGCGTCTCCACCCCCAGACGACCAATTAAGGCAAGCCGGGGGTCAGGGGTCTCATTTAGCCCCAGGGAGAATCAGGGTCCACGGTGTCGCCACTCACCGACGGCTCGCCACAAAGCCGCCCCTGCGGTATTATTATTATTATTATATTGTAAATATTCCGTTCTATGTCTATTTTTGTCAGCTCCAGTCATCAATTTACTACCATTTTTGCTTACTGCAGTTGTCACAATTGTCTTAGAGCCGCCATTTTTCAAGATTTCAATTCAACATTTGTTAGCAACTAAGATACATAATAGCCCCGCAGGTACCGGGCGAAAAAAGGTATACAAGTTATGAAAAAAAATAAGAAATTGTAAGCAAAACATAACTCGTCAAAAATTAATTTATTTTACTTAGTTAACAATGTTTATTACTTTGATTTGTGGTTGCGATTGCACGTAGTAGTTATGTGAGATTTAGTTTATTACACTTGTTTTATTATTATGTTGAGATCACAGTGTTTAGTACGCTTGTTTTATACACCACCGCCTTTATAAGTTTATACCTATTTCTTTCCGTGCACGGTTGTCTGGAAGAGATCGCTCTGAGCGATAAGACCGCCCATTGTGACACTTTTAATTTAAAGTATTTAATTGTGAAATATTTTTGAGTGTATTTATTTTATTCTTATTTCTTTATTTGTATTGTGGTGTTTCAATAAAGAGTTAATCTATCTATCTACATTATAAAAAACCGTCATAAAAGTGACATGGATGTTTTTCTTATTTTTTTTTCATTTCTGGTATACTTTGGCCTCGCCCGGCACCAGGTTATCGCTAAGTTTCGGGACAGCCGATATATTAAGTGTACATTGTAATATAAAAAAAATATCAAAAAATAGAGCCGACTTCTACACTAAAAGTGTGGAATAATTGGTCGAAGTCGGTACCATGATAGTTCGAAAGTATCCTACCACCACGGAAGTATAACGCCTCACCAGTCGATTGTCAATATAACAATGAAATTTCTATTGTGTCTGGGTCGTTCTACTGTTGAAGTAATATCCATCAAACAAAAAAAGAATCATCAAAATCGCTTCATAAACGACGAAGTTATCCGCGAACACACATAAAAAAACTATACGGTCGAATTGAGAAACGTGCTCTTTTTTTGAAGTCGGTTAAAAAGTAGTAAAATAGTGCAAAATATAATAAAAGACAATCCAATAATGTAGCTCCGCTAAGGGTTCAGCTGTGTATTGTGTTGTGACACACAAAAGGGCTATTGTCCACTCTTCGTACCGGTAAGGAAGTAGGCTAGTTTATCGTCACTCACTAGAATACCAACAGCCTTGTTCGACTTATTGACACGAACGATATGTGAGGTAAAGTTATCTTATCGAACTTGCACGGATATAGGAGTGCTTTGTGTTAAGTAATCCACGACGTAGAGGCCAGGGGGCCGATTCCACTAAGCCAACACTTGCCTGTACTGTCTCGGTTTTTAATTTCGGTTTATCTCAAAAAGAAGATTCTTTGAGACAAGTACAATTTGAAAAATTTAATACCGACTTCCATTCTATTCAGTTATTGGAGTGTATCTCAAAGCTCCTGGACCGAATATGATGAAATTGGACTACACGGGAAGCACCAGCTTTCAAACAAAAAAAATAAATTTCAGAATCGATTCACACAGTTCAAAGTTATGAGGTAACAAACATAAAAAAAATATAGTCGAATTGAGTACCTCCTTCTTTTTTTAGAAGTCCGCAGATAAATAAAAAAAGAAATTCCAAGCATGTTTGTGAAAAATCTGTACAAGTCTTGGCCTCAACTAGGCATTAATGAACTAAAGTATGTATGCCTTGGCTTCGCCTCGGCCAACATTTACAATGTTCGTCCATCAATGCCTCTTTAGCTGGACGCTGCAGTAATATACCTTTTGCTCTAACTGCAGTCGGACCGTAGTTAAACCATGACTTTTACACGTTTCATATTCTGCTATTGAAAAGCAGTCCAGCCGCAGTCAAGTTTCTATTGACGCCAGCGATCGATCAAAACTTTATATTCTGCTAACTGGATAGATCACGAACGTGTCTAACTCATATTCGTATATATATATTGAATATGAAAATGCGTTGAATATATATTTATTATACCGTAGCGTTTAAGATGACGTTACGTTCCAATTCCAATTCGTATATAGAAATGGTAGAATAATTTTCTATAATTATCGAACGACAAAGGCAGGCCTATTATGTATCTCAGTTGCTAACTAATGTTTACTTAAATCTTGAAAAATGGCGGCTCTATGTCACTTTTGACAACTCTAGTAAACAGAAATGTTAGTAAGTTGATAACTGTAGGGCTATTATGTATCGCAGTTGCTAACAAATGTTGATTGAAATCTAAAAAACTGGCGGCTCTATGTCACTTTTGACAACTCTAGTAAACAGAAATGTTAGTAAGTTGATAACTGTAGGGCTATTATGTATCGCAGTTGCTAACAAATGTTGATTGAAATCTAAAAAACTGGCGGCTCTATGTCACTTTTGACAACTCTAGTAAACAGAAATGTTAGTAAGTTGATAACTGTAGGGCTATTATGTATCGCAGTTGCTAACAAATGTTGATTGAAATCTAAAAAACTGGCGGCTCTATGTCACTTTTGTCAGCTCCTGTCATCAATTTTCTAACATTTTTGCTTACCGGAGTTGTCAAAACAGACATAGAGCCGCCATTTTTCAAGATTTAAATGAACATTAGTTAGCAACTGAGATACATTATAGCCCCACTGGAGCTGACAAAAGTAACATAGAGCCTCCATTTTTTCGATTTCAATCAACAATTGTTAGCAACTGAGATACATAATCTTTGAGAAATTATTACTACTTATTAATAGCATAATAACACATAATAGCCCAGCCGGAGTCGAACTGCAGTTGCAGCGGGATAGATTGTTGAATAACTTATGAATGAATGTTGAAAAATGGAAGTGAAATAGTAAATATTTATAAAATCCAGGGTCAGAGTACAAGTTGAGTTTAGTAGGTGGTAAGTTCTTTGTGCAAGAGATAATAATTCTAAACATCTTCGTTTTAACTAGGGCTTGGGTCCCGGGACGTCTCGTATCTCAAGGTCCCGGGACTTTTCGTAATACTAGTTGTCTTGAGGCCCGGGACTTTGAAATTGTCGGGATTTCCCAAACCCTAGTCTTAACTCACCACTTTATTTCTAACTCTTTTAATTATAACGTCCACATTAGGGTGCTAATATATAAAATGGGACATAGAGCCGTAATTTTTCTAGAATTCAATCAACATTAGTTAGCAACTGAGATACATAATAGCCCTACAGATCCAAAGAAAATTAAATCCCTGAGTCACAAACTTGCGGCGCGTGCCGCTTTTGGTGTCGCACCTTTATCTATGTTCAATATTGATTACAATACTTGTACTAAAACTTGTAAGTAAATAACTAAGAGTTTTTAAACTTGTCTAGACCTAGACTCGACCTGTTAACCTCTGACTCACCGAAAACTTTACGATGCCAGCCACTTTGCTGTTAACTATTGTATTACTAGCTACGGCTTGCGGTTCTATCCGCCGACTTTCGCTAAGGATGGTTCTCTTAGATTAAAAAGTGCCATAATGTTCAAGGAGTTAAATTCATCCTAACTCTTAACCAGTTAAAAGTACTTTCGACCGAAGGCCATGTACAATAATACTTTCAGAGTGTACTTTAACGCTCGCTTCACTCGCTCGGCTCGCCCGTTGATTGGTTACCATTAAACTTATCGCTCGTCGTTGCACTTATCGTGATTTTGCTTTGACTAGATACTCCACGTGAACTGCTAGTCATATCTGGTGTGATGAAGACTAAACCTAGTGCTTATACTTCTCTCGTAAGTAGTAACTCTAGTTAAAAGATTAGTAGCTCCAGCCTTCTGAAACTAGGTGTAACCGCACTCGGGTTTTAGCTGTAACATGATTTTCAGACAAAACTTTTTTTGACATGTTCAGCTAAAACTATTTACGACTGTGTTTTTCAGTTTAAAGTACTTTTGACTGGTTAACCATTCGCATCCATCGACGTTAGTTTTATTCATAAATCTTTTGTTCTAAGCGTAAACAGGGTGCCGAGGTTTGACATATAGATGAATTCGCATCGAATCTAGTTGGTATTAGTATCAGCGATAGTCTAAGGTACGAGTATCTACTATTACAGTACAAAAGGTACCTGCGGTACTATTTAAGACGAGTGCGAGGCAAGAGTCCCATCTATATAATAATGTTCCGTTTTAAGGGTTCAGACCAGACCTGGGACCTAATTTCCCGATCTTCGGCACTTGCCATCTTTATTATACATACATAAAAACACATCTGTTTCTCACATGGGTAGGGAGAGACCACAGTTTTCCACTTGCTCCGATCCTAACCTATGCTTTTTTTGTATGCCTCAGGGTCTTGCACTAGGGTCGGGGTTCTGGCTTATGTTGTTCCATCGAAAACATATCGTATACATACGATATTGTCTATTTATCATTGTTATCAAAATCATAAGTATACGTAAATAGGGATTATCCATTCTTAATTATATGTTTAACACAAATATTGGTGTAATGTTTCAGATTCGACGTGTGGCGGGAGTTCCCCGAGCGGATAGTGGGGTTTCCCAGCAGGCTGCACGTGTGGGAGAACGGGACGCACTCCTGGCGGTACCACTCCGAGTGGACCAACCAGATATCCATGGTGAGTCTCCACTACTACTTATAATACTACATCCTAATGTTAACGGCTTCGTCAGTTGTTAGTGTCACTTGGAGACGCGGGATCACAGGCTCGACACAGCTTCCCGCAAACTCGGTATCCTGAACATAGCGAGGCGTTTCTTCACTCCTGATCAGCGTTGCTTTATTTATAAAACTCAGGTGCGCCCTTGTATTGAATATTGTTGCCACCTCTGGGATGGATCCGCTACCTTATGGATGCCCTCGACAGACTGCAACGTCGCGCTGTCCGTATTATGGGAAACACAAATGCGTAGAACTATAGCTTCTCTAAGCGTTTTTACCGGTTGTTTCATGTCGAATGTTCCGAAGAGTTTTTTAATCTTATTCCTTCCTCACCATTCCGATCCCGAACTATATATATTAACTATATTTTTTTTTCAGAAACCTGTCCTGTTTTAGCTTAGTGTTGCTTAATAACGCCATCTATTGTCAAGTGTTGCTATATCGGTAAAACAGTTTGTTGTAGCAGTTTTTTATTGATTCAAAACATGGATCAAAGGACGAAGAACCAAATTAATATTAAGGCGTCGTTAAAAAAAACTTTGGTGTCGAACTAAACAAAGAAACTTCTCGAAGCACGTAAGGCACTGCTTGGCACCAAGAACTTTATAATACAAAAGAATTTAGTTAATTCACCAACTAAAACAATATTCCCAACTTTCTTGCCTAACGTTTACACCTCCCTTTAAATCGTTTCCAAGACTAGTTTAACGTTTAACAGTAACACGCACGTTGTTAGTAAACATCTAATCCGGGAGTCGAACCCGTGACCTCGCGAGCCGACGCCGTCAATCACGCAGCTAAAATAGATCGATCTAACAAATCAACCTACTGTTTTGAGTAGTTCGCACGTAGAGCAAACTCATGCAATAGGTAAACATAAAAAAAAAAACGATGACTTTGTTAACAAAATTTACTATGAAACAAAAATGTACGAGTCCATTTTTGTTTCATTTACATTTCACACATTAGTATGTATATGTCATATTATGTGTTTATGTAAGAAAAGAAACTGCTTGGCCAATTCTTAAGAAAGTGAAAGAAAGAAAGAAATAAGTTTTATTCCGGACAACGCACATCATCACAACATACAATAATAATAGCACTAATTTATAGTATTTACCCGAAGGAAAACACTTTGGTAAACAATTGTGTGTGTAGATCTAAACATAGGTCGTAAACTACGAAGAAATAATAAGTATTTATTAAATATACTTATTATAAGACTTATTATTTCTTCGTAGGTCGTAAAGTATTTTTCATCATCATCATCGATCAGCACGCGAGTGAAACCGCGGCGCGTAGCTGGTAGGACATTATTAAAATGCCCGCGCAGTTTGAAATATGCTCTATATATAGGGCAGTGTGAAACCTATTGAAATAATCAAACCAACCAGGCATTATTTATACCGCTGGTCACCTGTGGGACAGAACAATACTTTAATACTTGAAATTATTATCTAGTCAGAGTAAAGTCACGATAAGTGCGACGATGTGGGACGAAGAGGAGCAGTGGGTTGAATGGTGACCAAACTACGAGCAAGCTTAGCGGATTTGTTTTGTCAGAAAAAAGATCATAAAAATGCCATGATAAATTAATGAGTTAATCAAATGTGTTTAATTTGACTTTTTTCTTATATCAACAGAAATAAAAACATACTTTGAAATAATACGTTAAAGAATAGGGTCTTATACATCTGAGAAATCAATGTTATTATTATAATGCTTGAATATAAAACCTATTTTTCCAGCCTTTTCAATTCCCAGTCGGTTTAATTTACCTACTATGAACAATTCCAAAGGCGGACAACAATCTTTCCACAGCAGCTGAAGAAGCTATCACCCGAAACAATAAAATTGCTTTACCATCGAAAAATGTTTGACTGTTCCACTTCACTAAATATATTTTTCTGTTCCATCCAGCACTCTAGTGGTGTCACATTTTACCACTACTGCGAAGATCACACTTTTAGATGGTTTTGATTTTGACTTAAGTGTTACTATCAATGATGGCAAAACTGTACCATCATAGTGATTTGTGCTTCCTCGAACGCACTTTCTTTTTCTTCCTCTGTCACCGTGAATTCTGTTTGTGTTGGGAAGACCCAACACAAACAGAATTCACGATGACAGACTCCTAGTCACTTTTAAAGATTATGTAATGATGCATTACAATATTTACAATGTACCTTAGTACTTATACGAATCAGTGGCCTCATACTGTGCTGGAACAATTACGTTCGAACAAGTGTCCGCATTATGCTCGCTAGCTAATTAAATGAGCAAATTGATTTGATCTAGAGTTACTGGAGCAATCAACCGAGAGTTGGCGCCCCGTTTTATTGAGGCTATTATTTTAATGATTTCAACTGCCACTGAACATTTTATTGCTTGTATATTTACGCCTTTACTATATCAATTATCAATTGTAGGTAGAAATCTTGTTTGTGTTCATACTGGCTTTGCCTTCCGAGTCACGTCAACACTGATTTTGGCGATATTATCACTATTTTCCATTCCGATTCAATGTCGCGCTTTTGACAGGTGAGACCTGTCAGCCATTCGGAATGGGTTGAAACGTTGCTCACAGCATGGAATACACGCACACACAGACAGATACTAGCTATCGCATCACGCACACATCAAAGAACTGTCATTTTTGACGGACTGCTCACGATGATTTCAGTTCGTAGCGTGGTCATTGAAATCGCAAAATGGCGTCCTTCGTGCCGTAATCTCGCCACATAGGTCTACGTTGTCACGCTTTCGTTGATTTGTAATGTCGATCACAGCGCTAAAAGTGATATTGACGCCACTCGGAAGGCATTGGTTATAATATAACCGTTACGCCAGTCAAAATTACCGTTTTTAAGTCAACCTTGCCCTAAAAATCCGATTGAGTTTTCTAAGAGAATAAAATTTCGCACCTTTTATTTACCGTAAACTTTTTTGTAAAACTTGCCGTTTACGATTTATAGCACTAAAATAACAATATTTTTGCAACGTCAATAACCGCTCATAAGTGTCAGTAGGTACTCATATTTATTATTGATCGCAAACGTACGCGTCCATTATGCCAGTACGGTAAAACAAAATACTTGTTTACAACAGTTGTCTACACTAATATTATAAGAGGAACGATTTGTTTGTTTGTTTGATTAGGCTCTGGCTCTGCCATCCACTTCATAAATTTTTCATAAGTTTCATATATCGCTCCTTGGATTTTGGAGGAAGTAAATTGTTTTGTGATAATTCGGCCTCATCTTTTAAATCAAGAGGAGCCGTCTATTTCCGAATCAGATTCGCTTGAACTCATTTTTGGGATTATCTATATGCACGCGGTAAATTAAAACACAATTGTCGCAATTGAATGTGAAATCCCGCCAGTCGTTTTTTTAAAATTTAAATTATTCTTTTTGAATCTCCATGTTAATTTTAATCCAACATGATTTATAAACTGAAATTACTAAATATATACATAAAATCCCACACTATACTTCTACAACATTACTAAGTACAAAACGCATCGTGCATAATTTTTCTGCGTCGCGTTAAGTGACACAGACTATAAAATGGCTGTTTAAGGCTCCAAAAATATATCTATCTCATAAAATGTTATACCCAAAAAGAGAGATAGATATATATTTGGAGCCTCCCTCCTATAACCATGTTATAATTGCTAAACTCTAATCTGTGTCCGGTATGTACTATGTTTATTTTTCTAAGCAGAACTAAAGAGGATGACGTACTGTCCAGTAAGTAAATTATATACTTACTTACTGGACAGTAGGAGATTCCAAATTTAAAATCTCGCTACTTACTGGACAGTTGTGAATAAGTCTCCGGTAGAATTCACTTTCTGGATAATT
Organism: Selenia dentaria; assembly: GCA_917880725.1. NCBI lineage: Eukaryota > Metazoa > Arthropoda > Insecta > Lepidoptera > Geometridae > Selenia > Selenia dentaria. Next base: position 28,505,691 of record OU862893.1, read on the forward strand.
TTTAGAGATGTTATGGCAACATACTCGTACCATTTTTGAAAAAATACTTTTTCATTTTGAAATATGCAATTGTAACGCCGGTACAAACCAGTTCACATTATTCGTACCTTGGTATTAATCCTTTTTCGTCGAATATCTTCGTTCTGGTTGGATGGGTGCCGGCGATATTACAGCCACAAGATACAGAACAATTGAATTTATCAGGGTTACGGGTGAAGGGTATTAGGTTTGCGCAGAGGAGGGCAATAAACCTTGTTTTTAAGAATAAGATGTTTTTTTTATTTTAATAACAACATAACCTATATACCATTTTTACCATAGAATAGGTAACCACAAGATAATGCAATCTCTAACCACAGACTACACAACTAGTATAGGTTGTTACACAGAACAGGGATGTGACTACTAACAACGGGCGCAGTGCAGATCAGAGAGTGCAGAGGTTACCACTTTACATCACGTGGACCTTGTGCTTGTACCGTCTCCTAATAACATTAAAAATAGGAATTATTATTTAACCTGTGCGAAAAGACTGCTTCGTCTATAAAGAATTTATTTCAATGAGTTTGTTTAGTTTATAAGTGTTTCGTCGACTGAGAGTTGGCGTCGAATTTAATTGGCGCAATCATTTTTATGAGGTTTCGACGCCAGATGAATCACTTTTGTCAGCAATAAAATGTGTTTATATCAACATCTCTGTCGGCCCTTTGAATCATACTACTATAATGTATAAGAAATCTCACGAGACTATAACCTCGCTTGCATGAATGCCGTACTAAAATGTGCTCTAATTTTAATTTATCTAATACCTTTAAACGAGCAATTCTTGTATATACTTTTTAAAGCACTATCGCCTGCTTAGCGATCTCAAACATTGAAATTTATAGAGAGAGAAAAAATACTATAAAAATTGTAAAGGGTTGCATGTAAATGTCAATACGAAAGTTTAAGTATTTCTAAAAATACTTCGTTCGGTTGGATAGTGCTGTCAAAGCTGTTCAATAGATGTCGCTGCGTCCCTGTAAGACGGTTAAATCAGATAGCGAGTTAAAATTCGATGCTCGGACCTCGAGCCTCGGTGGCCTACATGGTCATGGCGTCTGACACGGAGAGTCAGAAGACTGCATGAGGATGAGAATTTTTCTCTCTATAAATTTCAACATATAATATATAATGATCCATTATCCATCACCACGCGGGTGAAACCGCGGGGCGCAGCTAGTACAAAATAAAAATAAATCCCAAAAATAATAAAATTTTATTAGATACTGTAAAATAATTCGGTAATCTACATCTAGTAATCGAACATGATTGTAAGAAGTCCATCTCCATGTTCCAGGTGTTGACGGGTGCGGCGTTCCATCACAAGCTGTGGTCCTGGTACTACACGTACAAGATGCCGCGGGAGATCCGCCGCTGGGTGGACGACAACTTCAACTGCGAGGACATTGCCATGAACTTCCTAGTAGCCAACGTTACTAGGAAACCGCCTATTAAAGTAAGCTCTTACTTATCGACACTCTCGCACTCACAGTACTCGTAGGCAGTAGTGTGCAAACATCACTTATTTAACCGTTGTGTTGGTCGCCATATTCCCTCAAATATGGTTCAGGAAGGCGATGGCTGCCACATGCTTCAACTCGTGAACTGGTGCTGCCTGCGGATACTGGTCTGCTCTGAATGCCTATACCAACTCAGTATCTTAAAAAAAACAGTAATAGTACATCACTGCAGAATCCAGTAAGTAAGCCTTCCTGGCCAAGTATGAGTTAACCGGACCGAACCGCAGGTGAGGTCTTACTTACTAGTTGAAGCTTGCATAATGCTTTTCTCAAAAATAGTATTTTCAGACCAACTGTTGGCTTGTTTTTCTGCCTTCCATAATTTTTTCATAAGTTTTCATATATAGCGATATATTGAATATCGCTTGGATTTTGGAGGAAGTAAATTGTTTTTTGCTATTTCGGCCTCAGCTTTTAAATCAGAAGGAGAGCCATCTATTTCCGAATCAGATTCGCTTGAACTCAGTTTTTAGGATTACCTATGGTCACACGGTAAATTAAAACACAATTGTCGCAATTGAATGAGAAATCCCGCCAGTCGTTCATTTTTCTAAAAAGTTTGCGTTTAGTTTTGAACATTGTTCTATTTTTATATTACATGAACGCTTTAGTAAAAAAAAATGTAAAATATGGTTTTTGAATTTCCACGTTAATTAATAATAATAATAATAATAAGTAACAAAAAGCTCCAAGGGTGGAAGTGTTAAAGGGCATAACGCCGGTAGTAGCGCTCTAGTGAAACCGCAGCACACCTCTCGACACCCTTTAGCCATCCACACCAACGTTGCCCCTTTTGTCACCACTCATGGTGGCCTTTATGGGGGCCCGTTTAGTGGATGGCAAGTCACCACCTGCCTAAATATTTTAACATGAGACTAAAATTGGCAGGTGCCGTAGTCTCTTCCATAGCCCACTATCTTCCTTATCACTAATAAGTTCATATCAATAGCCTGGCCATTTTACCCATATTTGTAATAGTTATAAGTACCATGTTACCCTTCATCCAACATTTTTTCTGTTTTTTATACTCCTTTGTATTTTTATACCAAACAGGCCTCTAAGTGTTGGCTACAGCCCCACTTATGCCTTTGTAAAGGACCGGATGAAATCCGAGATTTTGTTTTGAATTAAAATAATAATAATAATAAACCCGCAGGGGCGGCCTTGTGGCGAGCCGTCGGTGAGTGGCGACACCGTGGACCCTGATTCTCCCTGGGGCTAAATGAGACCCCTGACCCCCGGCTTGCCTTAATTGGCCGTCCGGGGGTGGAGACGCAAGAGCAAGTAACAAAAAGCTCCAAGGGTGGAAGTGTTAAAGGGCATAACGCCGGTAGTAGCGCTCTAGTGAAACCGCAGCACACCTCTCGACACCCTTTAGCCATCCACACCAACGTTGCCCCTTTTGTTACCACTCGTGGTGGCCTTTATGGGGGGCCCGTTTAGTGGATGGCAAGTCACCACCTGCCTAAATATTTTAACATGAGACTAAAATTGACAGGTGCCGTAGTCTCTTCCATAGCCCACTATCTTCCTTATCACTAATAAGTTCATCTCAATAGCCTGGCCATTTTACCCATTTTTGTAATAGTTATAAGTACCATGTTACCCTTCATCCAACATTCTTTCTGTTTTTGATACTCTGCATTTTTATACCAAACAGGCCTCTAAGTGTTGGCTACATCCCCACTTATGCCTTTGTAAAGGACCGGATGAAATCCGTGAAACTTTTTGAACAAATAATAATAATAATAATACCGCAGGGGCGGCTTTGTGGCGAGCCGTCGGTGAGTGGCGACACCGCGGATCCTGATTCTCCCTGGGGCTAAATGAGACCCCTGACCTCCAGCTTGCTTTAATTGGCCGTCCGGGGGTGGAGACGCAAGAGCAAGTAACAAAAAGCTCCAAGGGTGGAAGTGTTAAAGGGCATAACGCCGGTAGTAGCGCTCTAGTGAAACCGCAGCACACCTCTCGACACCCTTTAGCCATCCACACCAACGTTGTCCCTTTTGTCACCACTCATGGTGGCCTTTATGGGGGGCCCGTTTAGTGGATGGCAAGTCACCACCTGCCTAAATATTTAAACATGAGACTAAAATTGGCAGGTGCCGTAGTCTCTTCCATAGCCCACAATCTTCCATATCACTAATAAGTTAATATCAATAGCCTGGCCATTTTACCCATTTTTGTAATAGTTATAAGTACCATGTTACCCTTCATACAACATTCTTTCTGTTTTTGATACTTTGTATTTTTATACCAAACAGGCCTCTAAGTGTTGGCTACAGCCCCACTTATGCCTTTGTAAAGGACCGGATGAAATCCGTGAAACTTTTTGAATAATAATAATAATAATATTTATTCAATTCAAAAAAAAAGGGGTACACTGTTATATTAATCATTATCATAAAAAAGCATGCAAAGTAAAAATAACATATTAATTATTTAATTATTCAGCCATAACAGTTCCAATTTGGTACATCTGTACCAAAAAAAATCTTGTAACACAAGCCCTCACGGTAGGATACCCTGAGTCTGTGAGGGCTAGTTTACTTCTTGTGGTTCATGAATTATGAATTGACGTGCTTTCAACTTTGTGTGATTTCTAGAGTAATAGGCACTGAGTATACAATAGGTACTGTGAGACATATAGTCTTGTTTACAAGAAGGTGATGACATAGTGCGATCTTGAATAGGTTTCTTAAGTTCATCATCGTGTTACGTGTGGGAGGCGAAAACTATATGAAATAGGTGGGGGCTGTTTATATTTAAGCTTTAGTGTGCTGATTGCAGACGAAAAATAGATAATAGTGTAATGAGTATTGAATTTAATAATCGTTATGTAATGGTAGTTCGCGTGTGTTATTGTCATATATTGCTTCTGAGCAGGTTTTCTGTGCTAGTGTAGTCTAGAGATAGTAAGTAAGTTTTTATTTTCTTTTTACATACATATTGCGTGTCCTTGATTATGTTTAGTTTCTTATTAATTTTTTTATATAAGTATGTTCCCAGGTAATTATGGCATCTTTGACCAATATTTCTTCTTGTCTGCATTGTACACCATTTATGAGTCCGTCTAGATTTTGTTATTACTGGATTATCGTTAGTGGTTGTTAGGGCAGTTTTGTGGAAACGTAATGCACTTGCTAAAATAAAAAGTTGTCGAACCGTCAGTTCATTAGTTTCCCTGTACAACATGTCTGTTGGGTACTGAAAGGGTTTTTTGTGTGCTACTTTGAGAACAGCACGCTGTGCGCGTTCTATTTGCATAAGATGCGTTGCGTAAGCGGCTCCCCATGAGGTAATACAGTAATTAATAAGGGATTTACACAGCGCTGCATACACCATTTCTATGGTTTTGATATCTGCTACTGTTCTGAGTCTTTTAAATACGTACAAAAGCTTCCTTAAACGATTACTTAGTGTATGTATTTGTTTTGTCCAAGATAGGAGTTCATCTATGTATATTCCTAAATATTTAATGTCGGTAACCTGATCTAGAACCGGGCATGTATTGCTGCATTGGTATTGGGTATTAATACCACAAGTGTGTAGTTGTATACATGGTGGTTTGATGGGTGCTGTACGACTTGATATACGAAAAGCTATAAATTTAGTCTTATCAGCGTTTAAAGTCAGCAAGTTTAGTTCTAACCATTTGACTATATGTCGTAATCCGTCGTTGGTGGCCGTGGACACCGCATCCCAACTAATTCCATTAAATATAATGGCTGTATCGTCGGCGAAGGCAAACATTTTCGCATGCGGGATTTCCAACTGGCAGAGATCGTTAAGATATACAAGAAAGAGTGACGGGCCTAGCACGCTACCTTGAGGGACACCGAAAGGCACGTTTTTATGGTCGCTCGAGTAATCATTAACTTTTAACCGCTGCCTTCGATTTGCGAGGTATGACCGGAACCAATCCAGCGCACTACCACGAACTCCAATGCACTCTAGCTTTTTCAGAAGTATGGGTCGGGAGACGGTGTCAAATGCCTTCGCCAAATCGAGGAAGACGCCAATGCATCTGTGACCTATGTCTAGTTGGCCAGCTACATAGTCAACTAGAGAAGTAACGGCATCTTCGGTAGATCTGCTGGCTCGGAACCCGAATTGGTTAGGGGAAAGGATATTTTCCCTTTCAAGAAAGCTCATAAAGCTCTTATTTACAACTCTCTCCAAGATCTTAGAGAGAGAAGACAGCAGGGAAATCGGTCGGTAGTTTGATGGCAGCTCTGTGTCTCCCGTTTTATGGATAGGGCATACATTTGCCACCTTCAGGGATTCTGGGAAGATGCCTGAACCTATACTTAGGTTGCAGATAAATGCGATAGGGGCAGCTAGAATATGTTTGGCGGTTTTTAGTAAATAGTTGGTTATATTATCATTACCTGGGGCTGAGTTCGACTTTAGTGCGGCAATTATTTTTTCAATGTGGCAAGGGTCAGTTGGGGCTAAAAACAAAGATCTGGAGGATGGAGATTTGATTATGGTCTTTATTGAATTAGACAGTTCTTCTTCTGTTGTCTGCAATTTTAGAAGTTTAACATTGGCTAATATTTCTCCGACTGAGGCAAAATAGTCATTTGCTTTGTTTAGAGCCTGTGTGGGAGTGGGAGTTTTAAGTAAATCTAAATTTTTGGTTTTCATTGTACCAATGTTACAGACATTTTTTATTGAATTCCATAGCCTTTTGTTGTCTCCAATGTTTTTTTTCAACTGTTTAATGTCATGTTCATTTTTAAGATTTTGTAGGATATTATTACATAAGTTTCTATACTTTTTGTATTTTTCTTGTCTTAATTTATTATTTGGTTTCTGTTTCAATTTTTGCTGTAGTGAGTCTCTCTTTTTGATACATTTGATTAAACCTGGTGTGATCCATTCTTTACGTATAGATTTGGAGTTTGGTACTGTTTTCTGAGTTTTGTAGGTGTCAAGTTTTTCGTTAATGATTTTAACGAGATTGTTTACTGCTTGATTTGGATCGGTATGTGTGTAGAAAACTGACCAATCCATATTCTTTAAATCTTTAATGACACTATGGTAGTCTATTTTAGTGACCTGCTTATTGTTACAACTAATATTATCAGGTTTTCCAGCTATCGCAACTAGAGTAGCGTCGTGGTCCGTAACATTGTTGTAACAGACTACTGTTGACGACTGCTGGAAACTTTTAATGAAAACATGATCTATGCAGTTAGAAAAGCGCGTAGGAATTTGATTGTAGAATGGAAAGGTTTAATCCAACATGATATATAAACTGAAAATACTAAATACGAACATAAAATCCCACACTATACTTCTACAACATTACTAAGTACAAAACGCATCGTGCATACTTTTTCTGCGTCGCGTTAAGTGTCACAAAATGTTTAGGGCTCCAAAAATATATCTGTCTCATAAAATGTCATACCAAAAAGAGAGATATATATATATTTGGAGCCCTCCTATTAACCCGTCCGAATCAGCAAGCCCCTGGTTCATTCATAAATCTTTTGTTATAGCGAAAACCGATGCGGACAGATTAACCATGTTATAATGGCTAAACTCTAATCTGTGTCTGGTACTATGTTTTTTTTCTTAGCAGATCTAAAGAGGATGACCTACTGTCCAGTAAGTAAATTACATACTTATTCACTGGACAGTAGGAGATTCCAAATTTAAAATTTCGATTCTTACTGGACAGTTGTGAATAAGTCTTCGGTAGAGTTTACTTTCTGGATACTTTTTAGAGATGTTATGGCAACATTACATACCATTTTTGAGAAAATGTCTTTACTAAACAAGTAGTTCCCCTGTCAATGAGCTGACCACTGCGGAAGTATACTCTACCAAACAAAAAATATTCGGCAAAATGGGTTCAGAAATCGAAAGTTCTTAGTCAAAAAGGTTCGAAATGTTGTCGGACTGGAACCGACATAATACGTACCCCAAGTGAGTGCAGACGCTATTTTTAAATTATTACTATACTATTTCCATTTCTTTATTTTCTCGATGACAGTTCTAATTTGATAGTTGTAGTGTTGTGACCAAAAAAGTAATGATATCGATTAATAAGCAAACCACACAGTATCTAAGAACTGGACTGACGACACCGCCGCTTCCACTAGTTCAGTGCCAATGGGAAAAGGTGAACGCCTTATCATATGCCATGCAGGGTCTGCGAAAGGATGCTTTCCGTCCTGTTATGAAGGGACATAATGTTTTGACACCAAACACCGTCTTTGTTTCAAATTCATTACAAACGCGTCTTTTTCTTTTGTTTTTTGTGTGCTACTTGAGATGACCAGCAGGGCATATTATGTATCTCATTTCCTAACAAATGTTGATTGAAATCTGGGAAAATGGCGGCCCTATGTCAGTTTTGGCAACTCCAGTAAGCAAAAATGTTAGTAATTTGATCACTGAAGCTGACAAAAGTGAAGCGGCCTTTTTTTCAGATTTCAATCCAGATTTGTTAGCAACTGAGATACTTAATAGCCCAGCAGTTCGATTGTCGAATAAACTCTCTTCACTATGCCCGTATATCTACCCCGTACTAAGAGTTTTCCTACAAATTTGAATGTTCCATATCCAAATCATTTCAATCCTTTGGGAATCAATTTCATACAACCTTACCTCCGTGGGGATGTAATGCCTTGCTTTACGTTAAGATTGCGTAATATAAATTCGACATTTTCGAGCAGGTGGTATGAAAAAGGATAATACATAATATTTGGAGAAATAAAACGGTTTATTTCATCTTAACCTGCAGATCTCGAATATCCGATAGCGCCAACGCAGCATCGTAAATAACTATCAAGGGACGAGACGAGGCAAATTGTGTGCCTGATGGTAAACATTAAGTTATAGTATGACAGTTGCAGTGCCACCCAGGGCTTCGAGCTGAAGGTTTGCGTGGCACTGCACTGCACTTGTCACTCCGAGGCGATTTGAGTCTCATTATCTCAGTTATTTCACTAGCTACACGAAGAGAAAAGTCTAGTCGTGTTCACTAGAATCTTGTTAATTCAACTAGAATGTTTTGTATTATATGTGACTCTCACATAGTAATGCTTGCGCACTGTTGATTCGTGCCTGAGTATCTGGGACCTTTCACCACCTATGGTGTTGGTAACCAAGACGACCTCTTGCACAAGAATAAAGAATTTGCTACACTGGATGCGGTCTGCTGTCAGGTCAAATTGAACGAAGCCCGCATTATGTACGAACAACATTGTCGGTCAGGCAATCGGTTAGCGGTCGACGTGAGGCAAACGGTCAGCCCGCCTACCTGCCGTACGCGTCCTAGATTTCCTTCCGCGTGCCCGCATGGTCAGATCGCATATCTTTTCAAATTATATAGATACTGACAATGTTTATCGTACATAATGCGGTCTGTGTTCTGACCTGACCGTAGACCGCATCCAGTGTGGCAAATCCTTTATATTAACAATTACGTACGAGCTCGTATTTGCAGCCGGAGGGTACATATTTTCCAACTCCGTCCTTTCACGAAGTTAACTGTCAAGGTACATGTTGTTGTCGGAGTCGTTAATAATACATGTGTTATAATAAAATTAAATTGATTTTTGAACACTATGTTTTGATTTTTTTTAATAACTTTTTTGGAGAATTTCATTGATTTCTTCATAGTATCTTTATTCGGAGTTGCTTTGAGGCATAGTAGGATGTACTATCATCATCATAAATAGTATAAGGTCTTTCGTAATTACTGCACAATATTGAACGGGTGGTTTGGGATCGATAACTGGCTATAATAGTAAAAGAAAAAACCATATAAGTATGTTTTATTATATGAACCCATATTCGCCGCTCCATGGCTAAGAACCATTATGCGACTGAACGCACGACGCGATGCACCGCTCCATCACGGAATAGATAACGTAGCTACGCGAGGCATACCTACCAATGAGATTGACTAATAGAGGCGTTTTACTCCTTAAAATATGAAGTATAAACATGGCAAATTTTATGCTATACCTACCTATAGCTAAAGTACACAACTCGCACCACGACATTAACTACATTGACAAGATTAAAAGAGCACGCAGATTTATGAATCCTAGTTGTCAGAAAGGGATCAATATGTTATTAACAACGTTCGCCTGTGACCGACCAGTCGACCGCCAATGACAGACTCGTTCTCTCTGTCGCTCGCTACTTGTTTCGTTCTCGTGGGTGGCGAAGCGGCAACGTGGGCAGGAGTTATTTTAAATTAAAATACAATTATTGATTTTCCATTTTTGATGAATAACATAGAAAAACAATACTTACAAATGAAAAGATACATCATTCTTGTTTTTTTACACTTGTTCCAGTATATGTTCTGCAGTTTCTGAATTTTTCTGCATTTTTTCCTATATGTAGTACACGTGCTGCGTCGTTGCCAGACAGGCTGGAACTAAGTTCATTCAAGACGCGTAGCTCGTGTTGATGTCGCCAAGCCAAGCGCAGTAAGGCGTATCTACCTCAGTTTATATTAACATCATTGATACCTACCCACTTAGAATACGTACAACGACGTACGAACGTTGACCCGCCCGCGCCCGCCGTATAGAGATCAGCTGTGTAAACATTCGCGTGTAGGTAGGTTCGTACGTCGTTGTACCTATTCTTAGGGGGTAGGTATGTCTCGCGTAGTTACTTCTATCTATTCCGCTCCATAACAGTGGAGCAGCACCATCGTGCGTTCAGATGCGCAATGGTATTATTAGCCGCGGAGCATTTAATATGGATTAATAATAATAAAACAATGTATTATTTTTCTTTCAATAGAATTATCAGTTATCAATTCCAAACCACCCCAATCAGTATTGTGCACTGATCTTATATATATCATCAGCATCACACATACAATCAAGTGGTATAGCGGTCGAACACAATATTTTTCTGGAAATGCAACTAACTTCACACCGTTTTGATTCCAGGTAACACCGCGCAAGAAATTCAAATGCCCCGAGTGTACCAACACAGAGATGCTATCCGCCGACGCTCGCCACATGACCCAACGTTCCGCTTGCATCGATCGCTTCGCCAAGATTTATGGACACATGGCTTTGAAACCGATCGAGTTCCGAGCTGACCCCCTCCAGTACAGAGAAACGGGCCCAGGAGTGCCTCACGCGTACCCGGACATAGGAGCGTTATAGAACGGTAACGATTGTCTCAAATTAGTTTGCTACTGCATACTACTAGATGGCGCTGACTATAAATGGCGCTCCTTTCAGTCAAACTCAGTGCTTGATGATGTTTTTCAGTACTTTGCATTGAAAATTATTTGTTCTGTAACATTACGTGCTTTCAAGCACAGAGAAACTGGCTCAGGAGGGTTTCATGCGTATCTGGATATAGGAGCGTTATAGGACGTTATAGGTAACGATTGTTTCAAATAGTTTGCTAATACATATTACTAGATGGCGCTAGAATAAATTGGAGTCGGATGTCGTTCGTACCCAGTCAGTATTCAGTGCTTGGTGATATTTTTGCAATATTGTGCATTTTGAGGATGATTGATTCAGGAATACATCGTGCTTTCAAGCACATAGAAACTGGATCAGGAGTATCTCATGCGTACCTGGATATAGAAACGTTTTTGGTAACAATTGTATCAATAACTTTGCTACTGTATACTTCTAGATGGCGCTGGAATCAGACTCGAGATCACTTTCATACCAGTCAAATTCAGTCCTGGCAATATTGTGCATATTTTCATTCTTGAGTAAACTACCTTACCGAGATCTGAATAAGGAGCGATATAGATAACTGGGTGATTAGATTGTCTCAAATTACACACTGCGCTACTAATATGTTGATGAGGATTCATTGGTTTTTCATTCACAACTGGCGTTAAGGCGCGCAAATTAGGCCAATATGGTTTGAAAAAGATGTTGAGTAATAGAAACAAGTTTTGCTGTTATTTTTATATGAATAATGTATCTAGGTATACAGCATAGGCATAAGAGCTTTATATGACAAGGGTGGACAGTGTAAAGTTAGATTCTTCGTGTTTGATTTACAAATCTCGACCTTTTACTGTTGAAGACAGGATTTACTTTTCTTTTCCTCTTTTTAGTTCGGAGGCATTTTAAGAAAAGTTTACTCAACTTGTCGATCATAATCTATATTTAATTCAAGTAAAGGGAGATGATTTACTCCGCGTAAACCCAGATAATTATGGAAACATTTTTGGGAAATTAGGTAGGTACCTAATTATATATAAGTCTTGTGACGCTGTTACAAGTGTCGATGGAGGTTAGAATCAGTTAGATTCTAAATGGCGCTAATGTCAAATGCAGTCCTGATTTTTGGCTTAACGCGCTTAAATTTTCTTGAGTTGATAAAATGTTCAATTCAATGCTGAGCTATGAGTTCCACATATTCTTATCGTGTTAAAGAATGTTTTAGGTAACCGTTAGCTAACTATCTCAAATGACTTCGTTATTAACGTATATAGATGGCGCTAGAATCAATGATATACAAGAGATAAAATTAATAAGTTTAGAGCTGGCCGATATCGTGCAAAATTAGACGTTACTGCGTTAAGGACGAGACTCATAGTGCTTTTATCGGTAGGAGGTAGTAGAGCCTGCGCGTAGGTAACAGCTGAGAAGAAATCAGAAAGGTTTGAACTCTAAAATCAAGTTTTCTAGATTGAATAAGTCATATAGATTACATAAATGCGTGTAGATGGCGTTGGAGTCAGTCGAAGCTCTGACTGCTTGCATCGCTAGAGGCTAAAGGTACGTCACTGTTCCTCAGAAATCATTACTGAAGTAAAAAAAAGATGTAAATTTCACTACTTCGTATATTATCTGTAATCATATAGAATTCTATACAATCGTGACAAATTTAGAAACATAATGTTTCTTAATACTTTTACTCACTTGTTATGTTAATTTACATAATTTTATTCTGGGAAATAAGATCATTTTAATAATCAACATATAAACATAATGGAATGAATAAGATTATATATGTAAGGTGGTTTGGGTACCCATTATACCATTCAAGTGTTACATTCAGGACTCTTGCAGTTTTAAAATTGGAACGTATAGTCTTTGAGCATCTAATATAAACAATGAATAAAACTATAAAAAGAGGGTATCCAAACATTAGCGTGTAACGAACTTAGAAGATATGGACAATAACAAATTGAAAGAAGGCTGTAAGAGAATTAGATTGGGAATTCGTCCCCCAAAAACCAGGGTAAAGTAAAAAGTAGAATAATTAATTGCCTTCTTTTATTATTATTTTCCTCTGCCTTATATGTTTGCCAGTATTCGATCTCCAACTCATTCGTTGTTCGATCTCTTTAAAAAGCTATGGAGTAGTCTCTTATAAGGTTTGATGTTTAGTGGATCAGTATGGTCTATTTGCTGTTGTCTAAGGATGGAATTGCTTTTTTTACTATCTTTGTTCATTATTGGATCTCTAGGTAATTTAGGGATAAGTAAATTGTTTAGTCATCATGCCATACGACTCTTTCATGTTTGTACTTTTTGATACAAGTACATAGATGTTATTCTCAATTGTGTAAGTACTTGCCCAGCTTGTGGAAAACCATAAATAAATATACCAGGGTCCTTCGTTTCTAATGAAAAGATCACTTTTAAAGCTAAATTTCGTCACACAACAAACAGTATGAGTATATAAGCTAGAAGTGGCCAAAAACTTGTCATTATTGGCACAGAACTCGACTCACCAGAACGAGTGTCAAAGCAAAACATATATTTTATTGTCCATACTGTAGTCAGTATGTTTAGTGAAAATGCAGAAAGGCGCACTAAGTCATTGCACACGAACTTATTTTATTTCAATGTGTTTTATGGTGGAGAGAATGTTTTGATTTTATTATAATTGTTACACACTGTGCCATGAATTTCTATGAATCTAAGAATTTCTAGAGAATGTTTCTAAATGTTTAAGTTCATGAACAACGTTACATACCCTTAAATTACATACATATATTTAGTAAATGTAAAAATTATTTATTAATTATTTCTTTTTAATTAGAGATCAACTTGATAATACTTATAAACACATTTTGAATAAAATTTAATAGTCATCTGCATATTGTAAGTGTAAATGCAAAATATGGCGAATTGGCTCTTTATTGTTCTAGTTAGGTTTTGTATGAATTGTGTTACCTTTTTGCTGAGAAATTTTTGATGGCGATTTGTTTATTGAAAAGGCTCTGTTATAGATTTAATTTCAAAGTTTGCACCATTCAACTTCCATTGCCATAGCTACCTTACCGTGGAAAGCAAGTTTATCTGTTGAACAATGACACATTATATGCAATCGACTTACGTTCAATTTCAATAAACTTGTATCTAATACGACGATACTTTTTGCAGGAGTCCAGTTTGTCAATCATTTCACTTCTCCATTTTTAGTGGACTGGCATACGAATATGTCTAAAAAAGTTAATAAAGTCCCCCGTCTCCTAAAAACATAAGATTGCTTCTACAAAGTGTCGCATGCGAGTAAATGTTTTTGAGCAATGCATAAGGCTTCTGAAGGCAGAAATAATAAAATTATAGAAATAGACGTTCCACACAATATTTATACCTTGTGTAAGGGGATATCGTTGTCAGTAAGTTTTGGTTATTGAAAATGACCGTAAGGAAGGCAATTCTAGAGATCGTTAGATGATCTCGAATGAGTTCACATCTCGACTGAGTTTCAGAACAATGATTATCTAATTGGGCATACGATATGTTTTTACTATCTCGAGAACTCCACTCTTAGTAGTTACCACTAAATATTCTTGCAAACGTTTGTTTTGCGTTCTAAAACATATCTAAATCGAACAATATGACATACTGGTTATATTTTATGTCTATTTTATAAGATGATTGAAACTCAAAGAGTATATAACACCTATATTATACCCATATCGACAGCTTAAATAAAAATGTTTAATCGTCGCTAGTTTTTATGGAATTTATATTATTGAGCAATATGAATCAGTCAACCAGGAAACTAAAATAATATGTGTTAAGTCCATCTGCACATATCCGAACTTAGAAAAATAAAGACAGATACACGTCGATTAAAATCTTAATGTGTTCTCAAAGCAAACATTACAAAAATAAAAGTTCTTTTAAAGCATATTTCAATTGTTTAGGTTTCAATTAGTAAACATTGATTTTCATTACATATTGAATTTTTTCAAACTTAGTTTTTTTTACTATATTTCATATTACGCTTACTAAGTTTATTTCAATTTAATTTGCCCGTAGTAAAAGACACCTGATTTTTTAATATCCTGACTTTTTATATCCGAGAATTATACAGGGTTAGGTGAATATTATCACCTGATGTCTCACAATTTTTGAAGATGTAATTCTGATTGAGCAATTTTTTTTCAGACATAAAGAAGTATACATTGTGACGGTCGATGATTGTACCCAATTTAAAAGAAAACAATTTTATATTCATCAACAACTTTTATAACTTGCAAAATATTGATACTTTCACAACTTACTTCAATGTTTCCACTTTGACTGATCTTTGGATAATTCCGTAATTGCCATTGTTTACGAAAGAAAGAGACGGATGATTTGAATGACAATAAGTTTGTAGTTATAAAATCCCCAATTGCTTTCATGTCAATTCTTAAATATAAATACTTATACGCGTACATTTAATGCTTATTATTTGTCAAAGTATTTCGGAAAATATGACTTATTACAAGATTCATACGGACTTACCGTCAAAAGTATCTTGTTAGCAATAGGATTTCGATATCGTTTTTGAGAGTTTTTACCCTTTTTGGAAGTTTCGATGCAAAAATGCCAATGGTCAAATCTGAATTTCATCTGAAAAGACTTTTTGACAAACAATCTGCATTAAATAAATTATATTGTATCTAATTGAAGTTGCCATCTGTCCTTTGGAACCTAATGTAAAAAAAAAATATTCTAAATTGTTAGTGAACGTAAGTATTAGTAATTAATAAATAGATTAAAAATAGTAAATTGATAGTCCATTTTGACATATCGGTGCTTGTGCGAAAGGGAAAATAATGAAAAAACATAGTAAATAAATGTTGTAAATATATTTTATTTATTTATTATTTATTTTTAAAATGCGTACTGTTAAAGGACGTAGTTTCGTAGACGGCATAATATGAACGCTAAATTAATTAAAAAATGTATATACATAGTATACGTAGTATAGTAGAATGGCGTTAAGAGCTAACCGCCCTTTTGGTTCGATTTGTAAATATATTTTATTTATAAGAAAATCAATTTATATGTATCTCATATGTGTTTGTGTAAACTCCAAAGTGACGACATTATTAATTAAAAACTAGTACATATTTTTGTTACATATAATATTGTATGTTACATGTATTATTTGATGATCAAATTTATTTAGGCCTAATTCGAGCAACCTAGCTTAAAGTTTAAACCAGGAATAAATATAGTTTTTTCTATGAATTTTTAATTTCTATTGTGATTTATTTTTACATTAATCAATTTACTTGTTTGGTCGAATTGGGCGATCCACTGTTTTTTTAAACAGTGTATTATTTATTTGCTAAGTTGACTTTGAATCGATGAAATCAAATAAAAATAAAATCAATACATATATTGTTATTAGCTACGTTTTTTTAGTATTTTAACTTTATTTCCAAAGCGTCAAAGTTGAGATTAGTGAAAAATTTAAATTTTATTTTGCGTTTTTTTTTATCTTAGATTTTATATTTTTTTCTAAATCTTTTTTAAGGAATCATAAGCCAAAGACGTAAACCGCTAGTCTGTGAGTATTTATGATTCTTACGCATTTATTGTTTTAATTGGTAAGAACATGTTTGTGTATAAGTGTTACCGACAATGGACGCTAGACTGACGGAAAATGTAATTATTTATTGTATAGATGATATTAACTAGTTGTTAGATAGCAAAATGTAGCAAGTAGAAATATTGAGATAAAAATTATTATGATTATTTTTAAGGAGCCTTGGTTTAAATCGGCCCCCAGAGTAATTAAAGTTTCTAAGTTACAGTCAAATGTGGATTAAAATGAAATCTAATATGGCAAACGTTATGTCAGTTTTGACAGCTCACATAAGCTGAAATGTTAGTATGTTGATGACTGAAGCTGACAAAAGTGACAAACACACCATTATTTTATTTTTATTTCAATCAACATTTGATTGCAAGTGAGATACGTAAATGCTCTACCTATAGACATTATTGAAATGACGTACCGCACTGTTGTACACCAAATAATAATTTATTAAAAACACCAGAAATAGTTTTTTTCTGAGAGTAGATAATTTGTGCCCCAATTCGTTTAAATGACTCACATTTTGAGGTGGGCCTAGCACGAAAACTAGGATAAGTTTATCGTCAAGGTTATTTTCACTTAACGTGAAAATTCAGTGTTATTTATCTATCTATCATTAATCTGTGACTGTGGCACAGACAACTCATAGTTCGTACGATGAGGCGCGACGCAATGTTTAATTATTCAGCGTTTACAATATTACGACACGAACTTTTTTGCAAGTTGTTCGTGCTACGGCATATGTTAGACTGGAAAATATATTCGTGCATGATGAACATTTAAAATTGAACGGAAAAATAGGTGCTCCTTTATTCGTGCGGTTAGTTTTAAATGTCTATGTCAGCGACACAAAAGCTGTTGATTCTCATTCGGTCGTGTTTATATAAATTATAATTTTGCGTTTGGTAAAAACAACCCTGTGGTTGTATGTCTTTGTATTTACTGATGAAGATATGTAATATATCGCATGGATGTTGATGGAACATATGCGTGTGTGTAATTGTCAAACGTCAACGTCCCTTACAGCCGTGCGATTCTGTAATGATTCGTCGACGAGCTCACAGATGTCAAATACTTTACTACACATAAGGTTGCTTTTCCAACGTTTCTTGTCATCTCTTCATTTGTTTTACGGATGTTGTCAAGGATGCAACGATGTTTGCTCAGAGAATCGCACGACTGTTTCCGATTTGGCATTGTCAATTTGGGCCGACCCTAATTTGAATAAATATTTTGAATAAAAACGTTTGAAATTGTTAGATATCGGGTGTTATCCCGGAGCGACATTGTCTTTGTGTCTTTAGATGTGCGATCCGCTTTTTATTCATTATTTTTCTCAATTGCTACCATGTGAATCAAATACCGTTACTACGGATTAGTTTTTGCCTAGTTGGCGTTAGAAGGAAACTATTTTAGTAGAACAAATGCATGTACACAATGAAATGGAATCGGCCTAAATTATTTTTCATTATTTTACCTCTATGAGGGCCGAGAATGTGAAAAAGATTTTTATGCTAAAAGGTCGTAAGTTACGTATAGGTATGTCTTTGTTTAAAAGTATTTTATCGGGGCTACAAAGTATTAAAATAGAGCAGCTCTTTAACATATGTTAGTTCAAATTTACAGTTTTTTGTACGAATGTAAAATTAGATATCTATGTAGTTATCTGTATATATATAATATACACACAATTTCATTGCCCTTTTTACAAGTAATATAATTTATTTTATCAATTCTAAGAAAGCATATATAATGTACTAAAATACCACAAATTTGTTCATAAATAGATGGATGAATCTTCGTCTATTTATTTATTACGTGTTAAAAAAAATACACTCGTTCTTTCAATTTCAACATAAAACGGGACACATTCTGAAAAAATAAATTGTAAATTTATAAGTTTTGCCAACGGAAAGAGTTTACCCAGTCACTTCACATGACAAAAAAGTTTGACAGTTCTTTTCTGACAGTTGTGAACCACAGTGGGCCTAGCATGAAAATTTGCGTGAGTGCAACGTAATCGTATCGTTGACGTATACATGATGAACTATAACTTATCTAGTACTGGAGTACAGATGGCCTACGCAAATTTTCGTGATACAGGTAAGTTAAACTGACATTCCTCTCGTAGTTGTATTTGCCCGTTTTTAGTTCTCTGACATCTGTTGTAATTAAAACCTGTGTGAAATAGATTTTCTATATTTTTTACGAATAATACTAATTTAAAAAGTAAATACGGAAAAGTACGATTGTTCGAATTATTTTGCTTGCTAATAAACTATGATATTATTATACATAGACATCAGTGCTATCAGGCTCGGACGGTATTGTTAGCAATTCACTTGTTCAACAAATTAAACTAGCGAAGGAAAATTTTATAATGATAGTCCTTATTCTGTTATAGAATTAAAATCCAAAATAATGTAACACTTAAATTCGTATTTATTAACAAGTAATTATAACACGCGGCATATAACTCTAGTTCTGACCGTTATTGCGCAGAAGTCAAAAATTGGGACGAAGGACTCTTCTCTCTCTCTGTCACATCGAAGACGAGGGACTGTTGTCTCTCTCTATCTGCGCAGCTATCCCTTCCACATTTCGCTCAGTTGTTGATAAGTAATTTCCCAATGAAGTAATTACTTCACGATAGAATACTTCAAAATAAAATCTTATTCTTTAGTCGTCGAGCAATGAACGAGAATTACTAAAGCAAATGCATAAGTAAAGCATGACAACCCTATCAAAATTGGATGTAACTTTTTACACTTGCATTAGGTTGTTGTCATGGGATTTTAATTTATACAGCATAATAGATCCTTCACAGTTCAAACTTGTTTGCGAATGTAATTTTTATACAAATTCACTTTTGCAATAAAAACGAAAAATTGACGTGTTCTCATTGCTTAAGTAAAAATGGTGACTATTACTCGGCTAAGATTTCTAACCAACGATAGTTCTAACTTCAGGCAAATATTAGTCTATAGAATTGATATCGTTGCTTAAGTAATTACTTCAGTAAAAGAAATTATAGTTTACTTATTTATAGATACGGCAGTTAGAATGACATCTCTAAAAATTGAATTGTTCTATTCAATATTGGGTATTTACGTTAGTTTGGCGAGCACCAAGTTACGTGACGACTAATCTGTCTTAAATATACTCATATTTGTAGAGAAATATCTAATTTTGGTGCTGTCCTTTCGATTTATTACATTAATTTGGAATTTAGCCTAAACAGAGTAAGAACTGATATGATTTAGAGATTTTTAGTTTAGAGAATGTTTACAGAATCGACACCATTATCGATGAATGTCATTATTTCTAAAGTCCTACAGCTATTAAAACGAGTGTATTTACCGCTAATGAGTTTTGGTTATTGTGAATGAATTAAATGCTAAATATATATTTTGCATTTAATTCATTGAAAGGCCTGTTGGTCTAGTGGTTAGTGACCCTGACTGCTATGCCAGAGGTCGTGGGTTCGATTCCCACCCAGGACAAATGTTTGTGTAATGAGCACGATCATTTGTTCTGTGTCTGGGTGTAATTTATCTATAATATGTATGTATTTAGAAATATATAAGTATGTTTATCAGTTGTCTAGTACCCATAACACAAGCTCTGCTTAGCTTGGGACTAGATGGCGTTGTGTGTTAGTTGTGGAATATTTATTTATTTTGTGACAATGTTACGTATTAATTCCATATTTTACTAACTCTTGAGTTAATTTAAATTTAGTGACGTCTGAATCTTCGACGCCGAACGGCTCACAGCTTTTTTGTGTTTTGGTTCATGATCATCTCAGTCGTATGACATCCTCTGCTGATCATAGACCTCTCCCATAAATGTCCCAAATGTCCTGCGACATACAGAGTCGTCTTGCGACCGTTCCATTAGATCATTTACCCGTCTGTATATTGGTAATTTTTACTATCGGTCTTAGCGACGCCATCTTTATATCTTTATCCCTCTCATATATTTGATTATCCTTTTCTCTATGTCCTCTTATTGAAAATTTATTTATTTTATGAGCGGTCAGTCGATATGAATAGTCAATAATCCAGGCGCCCTAGCAAGTACGCTTGAACAAACTCCGGTTTACTTTTAGCACCTATACGAGTATACAATTTTAATAACTTCATTAAGTACGGTGCAGAACAATTTTGCCGTGTCCAGTATTAAATAACGTCATTTAAAGTTAAGCAGTTTAAGTTTACGGTTAGAAATATACTACAAATGAACATATACCACTGGTATATTGAAGAGCTCTCCGGCCTTTAATTAATTTAAGTGCCCGGATTTTTATATAGTATGTAATCCCGGATTTTTTTTTCATATTTACGTTTTTTTATTCTTTTTCCCAGTTGTACCGAGAATGATGGTATACGCGTCTTGATCATCTTAAATTTTCAAATTTATTGCTAGCGTTATTTTTTTATTTTCCTCTCTTCCAAGTCTTCACATATATCTTCATATGTTTCAATGAGTTCATTTGAGTAGATGATGTTATTTTAAACATTATAAAAGAGGACACGTGTAACATCCCGGGCATTAATATTAAATTGCGTATACCTCCACTGAAATAGACTCGGAAGTTGCTGAAATAGTGAATATTACGAGTACACTTAAATTGACTCAGTTGTTAAATAAGTGAGTTTCGCGCTGAAATTGACTCAGAAGTTGCTAAAATAGTGAATTTCGTACTGAAATTGACTCAGAAGTTGCTAAAATAGTGAATATCGCACTGAAATTGACTCATAATTTCCTAAATTAGTGAATATCGCACTGAAATTGACTCATAAGTTGCTAAATTAGTGAATTTCGTACTGAAATTGACTCAGAAGTTGCTAAAATAAAGAATAAATGTGATTTATTTGAGGGGCATAAGTCAGTAGTACATTGTGTTTTAGTTTATATGTAAGTGTATGTAGATAGATGGCTATAGATGTAATGTAAGTACTTAATTGGTATTAATTTTAAAAAAATAATCGGTCGCATATAATATGTACAGCATGTAAATAGTACCCTTATATAAATGGAGAATAAAAGAACACATATCAATTTGTATAGTTTTGTTTCATTTTTTAAATGCCTTTATTGTTAACCGTGAAAGTTGTTTTCTAACCGACTTCAAAAAAGGAGGAGGTTATATGTTTGATTGTAAGTTTTTTTGTCTATGTTTAGACGATTTATCTCCCATTTGTAGTCCGATTCTCAAAGTCCTTTTTTTGTTTCGATAGAGTATACTTCCGAGGTGGTTCCATTTAAATTTCATCAAATTTTCTTCATCAAGTACTTTTTGAGTTACACTCCAAAAACTGAAAAGTGATACGCCTATTTTGATGATATCTTCATTGACGGTGAATGATAATCGATCCCGTAAGTAGCAAGTCACTTAAAAATGGTGAACATTTTTATTACCAAAAAATGGAACCGACTTGACGGAACGATGGAAAAAGGTGGTAACATGTGCACAATATCGTGATAAGTACTTTTGAACTATCATGGTGCCAACTTCAACAAGTTATTTCGCACTTTTTGGTGTTGAAGTTTTTTTACAGTTTTTTTGTTATCAAGGATCGAACAGGTTAAATAATCCTGCGTGGAACTGTACTCTGCTCGTCACTCTGAAACATGTCAGGCTCAGTGGTTAAAAGATTCTGCGTCATAAAAATATACTTACCAGTAACTATTAACATACCGACACTTTACACTTGAACCAATGATCCCGCTACCGTTCAGCCTAATCCGAGAATGGATAAGTCACCTAACAAAAAGGAAGCATCAAGACTACTGGGCAAGTATCACAGATTGCAGGCAGTCAAAAGAGGACTCTAGAAAACTCCGCAATCTTAAACGTGTCAAACTACGACATATTGTCGGTCTTGTCACGGGACACTGCTCACTAAACAAACACCTGTTTATGTTAGGTGTTACAGACAGCCCCAGGGTGCACGGAGGCAGACGAAACGGCCGCGCACGTCATTCTGGGGTGCAGCAGCGTGGCGTCAACGGGCAGATTACCGTCCAGGAGGCCTGCACCGGCATCAGCGAACTGCTGGCCTTTTTTGACCACATCCGGTGGCTGGACTAACGCGCACCAAACGACATCACGCACAAAGTGCCGCATTAAGACGGCATGGGTGCGGAAAATAATCCGCCGACCAAGTAACACGCCTTTGTCTGCCATCACGCCCAAGGGATCTCCAGAGGTGTATAAGCACCCACATATCGCTAGTTATGTTCATGGTCAAGTAAAGTCCTTTTATTTACTGTAGTGGATGCATTACTAAAACCGTTCTAAAGCGCATAATGAAGAAAACACTAATGTTTCATGATTTTGTACACTTTGGAGACACTCGTGCACTGAACACTTAATAATCCACCATTATTAAACGTCAAACTACATAGAAGAAACACAAATCTTGGTAAATTAAGTATATAAAAACAATATAAGCAGATTTTTTTATGAAGTGACAAGATGGCCAAGTTTTGCGCGTGATGTTAAGCTCTACGTTTGGCATTGCAACTCAGAGCTCAGGCTGTAATTTTGCGTGGTACTGCACTGCGGTTGTCACCCCGAGACTGGTTTTTGAGTCTATCAGCTAGTCATTCACTTGCCACAGTGTCCTTCACACTCTAACACAGAATTGCTCGCGCACTATTGATGCTTCGCGTCAGACTATCTGCTACTGCAGTACCAGATAGTCTGACGCGAAGCGAAGTGGTACCTACCAAAACAAGCTCTTTCACAAGAGTTTTACCACCTAGTAGGTCGGGCTTCTTTCTCTCTTACGATTCACATCTCGACGGTGGAGGAAATATTCTAGTCCTTCCCAGTTCCCCTCACGGAGAAGCTACACATGAAAGATCAGGGTCAAGCCAAATAAAACATAATCAGCACCTTATGTTCTCACTGCTGGGACTCCAGCCTTCCTCTTAGAGAGAGAGAGAGTTTGGCCATAATCCACCACGCGGGCCCAGTGCGGCTTAGTGGATAGGTTAGTGGCCAACCCATGTCGAAGTTTTCAGGCCGCCCGAAGGCCTTCGACATAGCCTAACGACTGTTGTCCTAAGACAAACAACCGGGACCGACGATTTAACGTGCCCTCCGCAGCACGGAAGCGCTCAGTTGAATGCCACTAGCGGTCCCCCATCCAAGTCCTGACCGCAGCAAGCGTTGCTTAACTTGTTCGATAATCAAACTACGCTGCGAGCGCTTCGCCAAATAACACATAGGTACCTAGTAAATGATATCGACTCCAGACTACAAACAGCAAGTAGCCATCATTCCTTTTTTAGTGAAAATAAAAAAGATAAAGTAAAGAATGAGCGGAACGCGCGACTCCCGTGTTGTGTAAAGTTACAGCATACAATCTGCGGCCGACTACAAGCAGTCGCATTCCGGGAGAAATCGTTCCGAGCCCTGGGTTATGTACTGGATGGTAGGTACCTACTTTACCGATTCTTTCAAATACATTTTATTCATGGAAATTAAACACAGACCTAAGTTTAGAATTTAGCTTTTGCTAGACTTTAGTACATAGCAGAATTTGTTTCAAATTAATCTAAATGTTCAATTTAGATTTTGGACAGACGCAGGATGTTTTTCACGGGCATGGCTATTTTTTATCATTGGTACACAGTTTTATTCAGACTGTACACCACGGCGGTATTTGGTGTAACAGGTACTGAGGTCCGTACTCAATCTGACTACACACATTGCAATGACATGTGTGTACTCAGATATCCATCTCTATCTTTTGAACACAGAATCGGCGATTATTTGTCAGTGGTAGGAAGTCGCTATAAAACGCCTTTGCGACGATTTTTGCCCGTAGAGCATCATAAAGGTTTAGTTTAGATGTTCCGCAATACTTATTGTAGTTTGGTTGTGGAACATCTGAGACACATTGCTGTACCGTGTGCATTAGTTGGTGTGAGTGAAAAAATAAGGTTACATAACTCATAAAGTTAAAAAGATGGACGGAACAAAAATAGATGCAAATTACGCGAGGGAGGCGATTTGTTTCGTTAGTTAAGCTCATTATACTATGTTTATGTATGTTGTTTATTAATAAACAATAATTGAAAATATTTTTTTCATGTTTGGTGTAAGTACCTCGAACATGTTTTGATTTCCTAGATGTACTTTGAACACAAAAAGCTTGCGGAACACCGCTTTAGGTGATAGGTTTCATAGGAAATCGTGAATTAAGTATAATTACTTATTCATTCTATCGGTAGAATACGTGGACCTAAAAACACAGTTGTTACTTATTCTTATTGTAAATTGAGATTTTGTAAATTATCCTTCTTGTTTGTCAACTAGATGATTGGCATGAGATTTACCACAGTCTTAGTATAGTATGAATATAATATAGGTTATGTAGAGTCCTGAGTGAAGCGAGGGGTTAAAGCCGCCCAAGACGAAGACAGGCTTTATCCTCGAGGTGCACACTCTACTTTCCATGCCTACTGCGAGACAATAAAAACACAGCTATATAAAAAAGCAGCTATTTAGTAAATTAAATTAAAAGTTAATATTCAAACAATTAGTTTATACAAAACCTTCTTAGGCTGATATTTTAGAACGATGCTCAGGCGTGAATCTCTACTTGAGTTTGACAGCCTTTATTTGATAGTAAATGCCACACAAGATTTACCCAGATCTGTATTTAAGCATAGATTCAGTACTAAGCGTCTATCCGACTTATTAGTCTTCTACTTAAGTAAACAACTTACAAAAGAGCTTGTGTCGAGACCAATACTATGGTTAACCAGAGATGGTCTAGCTAGAGAGAGAAAACAGTCGCTTCTCAAACAAACCCAACCAGGGTGACGTAATGAATTGGATTTAATAGAGACGGGTAATGATTTTGGTGAGCACAGAGAGTGTCAGGAGAAAGAGAGAGAGGGTGAAATACAGTTTTTGTGCGTTTGTTCTACCTGTGTCTACTTTATGTACTGTTTGTTGGTTTGTTTGTATGTAAATTGATATATCTACGACCTACGTGCTGTATTACAGCAGATACAGCATTAAGCTGGCGTTGTTATGTTTACCTAGTTTTTGACTGAAGTAAGTCTTGTTGGGATCCACCGCAGTGTCAGATTATTGCTTCCGAGCACTAAACTAAAATGATGGGGTGAGACTTAACAAGTAGGTAGGTATATTTTAGGATGAAAAGAAAATTACAGTATCCTGCAGAACATTGAAAGTGTTTTTTTAAAATATTGCATAGGTAAATTTGGGCCTGTTTCCGAAGACTGCATATTGCACAAACTGCACAATTAGTGATTTTGAATAACCGTACAATTAAATTCAAACTTGTGGCCTAGATATTTGTTTTTGTCTATATACAGTGTAATTACCTCAAATAGATACAAACTGAATCATTTTTCATCGAGTTTGAAAAGGTGATTTGATACCCACGTTCAAAATATGTAAGTATGTATCTATATTTGTTAGTAACGTGTTAGAGAACCTAAGTAAGTATATTTATTATTTACTCAATCAAATTATTTATTCATTTTAGGCTTCAAAGACGCACTTATGAACGTCAATATTTCATTATAATGTACTTTAAAGACAACCGCCGCGTTCCAAAATATATAGAGCCTACCGAGAAGAAGCGGCAAGAAACTCGGGGCCATTCTTTTTATATAGATGTTTTTACAATATTTTTACATAAGTACTACAAATATGAGCTCCAGTGTGTAGCCTTACAAAAGAGAACATAATAATGGTATCAGTAGGGCAAGACACGCTACACTTTGACATCTTAGTACATGAGTAGATAGATCCTGGAGTGATCAGTCCCAAGCTGTTTTATCCTCCAAGTCCCGCACACGCCGAAGCAGCTGATTCACTACAGTTTGCACAAATAAATTCAAATCCCAGCCACACACCGTCTAGACATTTTATTACAACAAGCTGGGCATATCGCAAGTTCACAAACAAATGACAAGTAAACCGACAATAAACTAGCATTGAAACAACAAACCTATTCTATTAGGCGGATGCGATGCGATCGCGCGCGAACAAAGCCGCCGGGGGGCCATATATCGAAGATTACCTTACTTACGCGCTAGCTTACTGTTTATACACACAATAACAGTATGGGCTTAGCATGTTAGCTGCTTGATTGAGTTACGTAAATTCGCTCGCTTCAGTCAGGTAGGTGTATTTCGTATATCACCGTGGGGTGATCACAGAAACACAGTCTTTAATATTAGCGCAGAATAAGTAATAGGCATTAATCTGCGACGCAACTTTTTCAAATTACTGACGGTGTCTTAAAAATATTCTTCATTTTTAAGTTATGTTCTATGTCCGACATCAGTCTATAGCAAAGTATCATCATCATCATCATTATCAGCCGGAAGACGTCCACTGCTGAACATATGCCTCCCCCATAGAACGCCACTTGGACCGGCTACTCGCTTCCTGCATCCAGCGATTCCCCGCGGTTTTTATGAGGTCGTCGGTCAACCTAGCGGGGGGCCGGCCTACACTACGCCTTCCGGTGCGTGGTCGCCACTCGAGAACCTTTCTTCCCCATCGGTTATCAGTTCTGCGAGCGATGTGGCCTGCCCATTGCCACTTCAACTTGCTAATTTTGAGAGCTATGTCGGTGACCTTAGTTCTCCTACGGATCTCCTCATTTCGGATCTTATCACGCAGGGAAACCCCAAGCATAGCCCTCTCCATTGCTCGTTGAGCGACTTCAAGCTTGTTAATGAGGCCCACAGTAAGGGACCACGTCTCAGTGCCATAAGTCATCACTGGCAACACACACTGGTTGAAAACCTTGGTTTTCAGGCTCTGAGGTATTGGGGACGAAAAGATGGATCGAAGCTTCCCGAACGCTGCCCATCCGAGCTGAATTCTTCGTGCGACCTCCTTGACGAAGTTGGACCTACCTAATTGGACAGTCTGTCCCAAGTTGACGTACTCGTCTACAACTTCGAGTGTATCGTTTCCAACAATTACCGGTATAGGTGGAACATGGACATTGGACATGATTTTCGTCTTATTCATGTTCATCTTAAGACCAACCTGTTGGGAAACTCTACTGATGTCGTTGAGCATGGTGCCGATATCCTCGAGCGACTTCGCCATTGTAACTATATCATCGGCAAAACGAAGGTTAGTGATGTATTCGCCATTAATGTTGATGCCACATCCTTTCCAGTCCAAAAGTTTGAAAACATCCTCCAATGCGTTAGTGAACAGTTTCGGAGAGATGACGTCTCCCTGTCTCACACCTCTCTGCAATGGAATTTGTTCCGTACTCTGGTCCTGTAATCGGACTGACATAGTGGCCTTGCTGTATAAACCCTTCATCGCTTCGATATACCTATAGTCAATTTGGCATCGCTGCAAGGACTGCAGTATGGCCCACTTCTCGATAGAATCGAAGGCTTTCTCGTAATCCAAAAACGCTAGACACAGTGGCTGATTATACTCTTCGGTCTTCTGTATAACCTGCCGTAGTGTATGAATATGGTCTACGGTGCTAAAGCCTCTTTGGAAACCAGCTTGTTCGGGAGGCTGGAACTCATCAAACCTGCGTGCGAGACGGTTCGTGATGACTCTCGAAAACAGCTTATACACGTGGCTCAAGAGCGATATGGGCCTATAATTCTTCAATAAGGTTTTATCACCTTTTTTGAAGAACAGTGCTGTTCACACAGCACCACGCTCTTGTGCCACGTTTCCAGTGTTTTTCCTTCGAAGATGACAGAATTGAATAACTTCTGGAGGACTAAAAGTATCGGTCTACCACCCGCTCTCAGAAGTTCAGTCGTAGTTCCGTCCTCTCCTGGCGCCTTGTTGTTCTTAAGCTGTTTGAGAGCCATTCTAATCTCGTACAGGCTGATGTCCGGGATGTCTTCGGTATAGTGTCGGACTAACTTTGCTCTGGTGTCCTGAGCTGCTTCAGTAACGGGTTGCGCGTCGAGGTATATAACTGTCGATAGAAGCTCTCAATCTCTCTCAGAATCTCAGGCTTGGATGAAACGTTACTGCCATTTTCGGTCTTCAGTTTTGTCATTTGGCTTTGCCCAATACACGAATCCTTTGCAAACACTTTAGAGCCCTGGTTCCGCTCAATTGCTGCCGTAATACGCGCAGTATTATAAGCACGCAAGTCGTGTCGCATGGATTTCCAAATTCGTCTATTGAGTTTACAGTAGTCCGACATATCAACTGCGGACTGCAGTCTCATTTCGCTCCGTTCTGCCATTAGTTTCAGAGTTTCTTTTGAGAGTTTCTGAGCTTTCCTGTGGCGTTTGGTCTCACAGAATTCGGACCCAACCGCTTGGACAGTTTCCACCAACCCGTTGTTCAACTCATCCACTGTGTCGCATTCAGCTAAGCACTGAAAACGGTTTTGAAGTTCAAGTTGAAACTTTTCGGGGTTTTGGATTTGGGCACGATTTGGACGGAGCGTAGACTTCACCAGACGTGACCTCTCAAGCTTGACATTGATATTCAATGCGCCTCTTACGATGCGGTGATCGCTGCCGGTTTTTACCTTGCTGATCACAGAGACGTCATTGAATATGCGCTTATTGGTCGTCATGATGAAGTCTATCTCGTTCGTAGTGGAACCGTCGAGACTCATCCACGTCCACTTCCTGGATGGCCGCTTCATGTAGAAGGAGTTCATCATAAAGAGTCCTCCCTTCTCCATAAAGTCAGCCAGCCTCTGTCCCCTCGAGTTCCGCTGCCCGTATCCAAATGGCCCTACTTTCAACTCATCACGTTTCCTTGTGCCTAGCTTTGCATTGAAGTCTCCCATTACAACAGTGAAGTAGGTTTCCGAAGTATGCATGGCCCTGGATATATCCTCGTACATACTTTCTACTTCATTGTCCGAGTGTGCCGAGGTCGGTGCGTATACCTGTAGGTATAACCTTCAGCGAATACCGTTTGGTTATTCTGAGTATAAGGAACGCTACCCTAGCCGACACACTATCGACTTTTACTACGTTGTTAACGAGAGACTTGCGGACGAGGAACCCGACACCACCCTTGGATTGTTGGTCTCCCTCCCGGTGGAAGAACAAGTTGCCGGAATTTAGAATTATCGTGTCCTGTCCTTGTCTACGGACTTCAGATAATCCCAAAACATCCCAGCGTAACTTGAGCGTCTCTTCCTCCAATTCGACCATCTTTTCGTCGGTCCTGAGCGTGCGTGTATTGTATGTTGCCAGGGCCAGGGGTCGTTTTTGGGATTGGTAGCCGGATCAGCTGCTCTGATCTCTTGTCATGGGGGGATTTGCCTTAATGCACCACGCTTGGCAGGCGTCTTGGTGATCGCAGTGGATGTTGACGCAGACAAACGCAGACGCAGAGCAAAGTTTAGCCATCCATATTTTAAATACAATCTCAATACTAACCGGACTTATACCCCTGCTTTCACCGCTTATACGCGTAAACACTAAACGAATAAAAAGTGTCTAATTGAAAGAAACCTCGCGCACAGGGGTTTAGTAGATAAATCGCATATACAATTAAAAAAATGTAAAACCTACTTCCATTCTATTTTGAAGATACCTACTCAAAATTTAAAGACCCGATGTTGACGATAAATTAATATATAAAAAACTGCTGGTCAAATCTTGATCAAATTTAAATGGGGCCTCTAGAGAATCATTAAAATAGTTTTAGAAAACAGTTCTGAGGTAACACACATAAATAAGCTAGGACGGCGGGAGAAATGTTCAATAGATACACCTGAAGTAGGACGTTTATGCAAGACTTACCACGACCAACAAAAAAGGATATGAGGCTAGTACCATCAGGGACGCGTAAGGGTAGTAAGAACCATAGGTGTTCGCATTCATGAAAACGTGTCGACGGAGAATTGCCCATACTGTCTGCAGCATGTCACAAAGCGTAGCGTAAAGGCGATATATTTAAATCGCGCTACCTCGCAAATCGTCGCACTAACCGTCCTTTGTCCTACCGCACCGAACGCGAGGTGTTAACGTCAGCTCTGCCACAAATATGTAGCACGCTAAAAACAAACCATGAAGTTGGAACAAGACCCCGAGCGCGTTCGATTTATTTACACCATCGAAACAATTTTAATTAGTATGGCCGCCATTTAATCAATAGAGACATAAACTGTGTTCGCGGATTCCGCGGATTCGATACCCTATTTGTGCGATCCTTAATAATTGGCTACCAGATGACGATATTCCTGAAATGTTGGCTATTCTTGCGTGCGATTGTTCCGAGTAAGTTACGTACTAAGGCAACGCAGGGAAATGCATTGTATTAAAATATATAAGGCCGGCACTTTTGTTCACTTATTCAGTGGTTCGTTAAATTCGCAATGATTTATGTCAAATCGACGAGCAAACAGAAATCATACATAGCAGAAGTTACCGAATTAAACGCTTTTAAATTAGATTAGAAAAACTCAACCTCACTAATATTCGTTATTTCGATTACTTCCCCGATGTAACTACTGCGAGTATTATAAAATAATAGCGCGTATAAACGCGCTAAGTTTTGAATCAAGCCATAATTTTAAATCAAATTAAAATATAATTTAAATGCATATGTTTATGATGACTATGCGATGCGTGATGATCGAGTGAGATTGTGGCTCGTTCTATCCTTGGCTGGGCGGACGCCTTTATTTTAATTTAATAAAATTTAATAACTATTAATTACTTAGCTTAATTTGTACTAACATTAATTTTAAGTTTAATTGCGTTTACACTAACCTAATATGGATCCAAATAGTTGTCCAAATAAACAAATTTTGAATTTGAATTTGAATTGAAAATAGGAGTAACTCCATCGTATCAGAACAACATATATTACTTTGCAATTTTAAACAGAACATGTACAATTTGAAAAATTTAATACCGTCTTCCATTCTATTCAGTTATTGGAGTGTAACTCAAAAACTAGTCGACCTAATTTAAATGAGACCACACCAGCTTTTAAACAAAAAAAGATATTTGAGAATCGGTTCACCCTATCGAAAGTTATGAGGTAAAACATAAAAAACAGTCGAATTGAGTACCTCCTCCTTTTTGGAAGTCGGTAGAAAATACACATCCTCGGACAGAATTAGAATCCGCGTCTTCCGCGCATTGTCGGAAGACGCAGGTTTGAATTATAGCTAAGCAGGCGTTAGTGCTATAAAATTATGAAATATTGCAACATCAATACGAAAGATAAGTTGAGTGTTTGTAAAAACTTTTCTTTCGACTAGGCAATACTTGTCAAGCTGTTCAATAGATGTCGCACCGTCCCCATACGACGACGGCTTAAATCAAATAGAGAGGATTTAATTCGATGCTCGGACGGTATGTCTCGCTGACCTAGTGATCATGACGTCAGAAGATGCGGGTTCGAATGATGTGTACTTTTCTCTCTAAAATTGCAATGTTCCGTATGACTTTCCTTTTTGAAATAGACAATTTTAGGGTCCCGTACGAGATTACGGAACTAAACTTATGACTAAATAAAGCTATTTGCAGGTATGTCTAATTTCATCCTCTCCGACTTCTCGAATGGCCAGTAGATGTAGTTAGTACCAACATAACGAATAACTAAGGACATGATGACTTGATAATATATCCCGATTAGTGATTATTATAATAACATTGAAACAATAGCCAGTGATGACGCAAACTCATTATATTTTAATATACGAGTACTTGCAGGTACTATGGAACACATATCCATATTACTGCTTATGAATCAAAGTCCATGGGTCATCGACTCCTGTGTCTATGACAACTGCTCTGGTAGGGTGACCAAGCTTAAAGAAACATAATAAAGATGAGGAGTTCTAATCAGAAAACAAAAATAAAATAATGAATAAGAAAAAGTGTTTCGAATCTTGGTCTAGTTCTGAGTCTAGTAGAATTCTGAGATTATTGAAAGATACCTACTTATATAATTCCACTTTAAAGACTGGTGTTATCACTCAGGTGATCATAGTTACATATTAATATATGATATAACTAAAGTGCGTCCATTACAATGACCTAGTATACATTGGATTTTGGCTTAAACAAAATTAATGCAAAACCTATATATATATATTTAATCAACTTTAAGTAAATTACAACTCTAGCCTTTACAGTCAAACTGGGCTGCACATTGTCTGTATTTAAGCTTCTAGCACATTATAAGATCGATTATAGTATTAAAAACCAAATCATCAAAAAATCGGCTTATATAAACATCAAAAAAACTAGCAGTCATACAGCCAGTAGAACGAGTCTTCAGAAACAGTCTGTTGACCACGCAGAATATTTCCATACTGAAATTTGTTGAGAATCAGAGCAACTCAGCTGAAACAAATGAGCCGACACCAAACTTTCAGTATGAGTAGTTATACTTTAAATGAATATAAAAAAATCTGTGCTACGCAGTATATAAGTTACACCATGGTGCTACGCATGTGCAAGTGTGAGGATTACCATCATGCGAAGCACTTGTCATCGCGTTACTTGTAATAATTACTGAATAGCTTACGAGTAAAGCTTGTTAACGTAGAAGTTGAAAACTTTACTTTGTGCCACAAAAGAGCGTACAGCGTAATTTTCGCTTTCGATTCATTACTACCTCAATATGGGTATCAAATCAAAAGGTTTGACTAGTAGAATACGAGTACTATATACAATAGGAATGACAAATTTCATAATTTTTGTGTAAAATTTTTAAAATTTAATTTTAGTTTAATAGATGCTCTCAAATAACTGTTAAATAGGAACGATCAATAAAAATGTAATATCATTTTAGATTAAATGTAAGCACATACCACATACCTACTTGCCAAGGTAAAATTTTATTATTATCCGACTTCAAAATGTATGTTAATCGATTTTTCCCCCATTTCTGGACCGATTCTTAAAATTCTTTATTGTTTAGTGAGATGTAGGTATATACTTCCGAGGTGGTCCCATTTAAATTTTATCAAATTCGGTCAAGCAGTTTTTGAGTTACATTCCAAAAACTGGAAATTGTTACCCCTATCTTGATGATATCATCATTGACGGTGAATGACAATCGATTTCGTAAGTAACAGACTTCAATACCAAAAAGTGTGAAATAACTTGTCGAAGTCGGTGCCATGCGTACAATATTGTGATAAAAGGAACCTACTTTTGAACTATCGTGGTACCGACTTCGACAAGTTATTTCACACTTTTTGGTATTTTTTTTGTGTTTATTCATTTGACCGAATAGAAACCAAACAAAAATAATGACATAATGAGGTATTTTTAAAGTAAATGCTAGCAAGTTATAAAACTCATGTAGCTTGTACACAGTGGCATATTGAATGGCGTTGCGTCAACATTGCCATCTCTGTAACGTGGTGCTGCCGAATTTGGATCGGAATGCGCACTGGCGACCGTGCGCGTCCGACGTGATAGCTGATGCGCGATAATACTACTCAAATATTATACTTACGTACTTAGGACCGTATAGATGGTACCAGGGGGCGATTCTACTAACTAAATTGCCATTGAACCGATGTTTGATACGTTTTCTCATTCTGCTATTAGGCCAGTAAAAAAAAAAATTGAAAAATTTATAGCAGTCATCTTAACCCAGAGGTATTTTAGACTGTTTTATATTAAAGGTTTAAACTGTAAACATCGAAATAAAAATAAAATAGTTTGAGAATGTTTATGTAAATATTTTTCATTTTATACTTCACTGGATCATAAGGGAGGGTTTGAATATTTCGAGCCCTTTTACGATCCCAGTTATATATAAGTTTCTTGTACTGACTACATAGGTATATAAATGAACTTTCTTGTAGTATTTTATATAAATGAGCTTTCTTCTACAACAGAATCGTCAAGTACCGCCGGGGACGCAACTAACGCATTTTTTTTTAAATCATATATCAAAATATATCAATCTTAAAGCTGCAGGCTGAAGTCACAAAGTTATCACTAGTATTTATGTTGTATTTAATAATTTGGTAATGTAACCGCCCATGTGATATTTGATACTCCTTTGCAAATGGGTTAACTGGAATAGATCGCTCTGAGCAATAGGACCGCCCATTGTTACACCTAGGCTTTAAAATTTGTTCATTCTAATTACAAGCCATGAACGTGGTTACATGTTCTATTTTAAGTAGTTGCATTACGCCTTAATCAAGAGAATAATTTTATTAAATTACTATTACATCATTTAAGTATTTTCCGTCCTGCATTTACTGTGGTTAATACCAATTTGTAACTATTTAAATAACTTAAACATTAATGAATTGGCAAACGTAATTTACCGAGTCAATTGATAATTATAATTATATGTTAGTTCTGAGAATAAGATAACGGGCGTTAGGGAAAACTATACAGATAATCCGGTCATTCAAGCCGCGATTGGTGCTGCCAGCGTCAATCGGAACGAGATGGAGTACCTACATTTAATCCACATACAATATGTATAAGTATATTAATTTCTATCTTGAAATTTATACAGAGAAAAATTCACATCCTCGGACAGGATTCGAACCCGCGTCTTCTGAATCTCCGTGTCAGACGCCATTGACCAATTAGGCCACCGAGGTTCGGGCCCGAGCATCGAATATTAACTCTCATTCCAACCGAAAAGTATCCAACAGAAAGAAGCATTATTTAAAATACTTAAACTTTCGTATTGACATCGCAACCCTTGTCCACATAGATCTCGCTCCGTCCCCGTAAGACGGTTAAAGTCAGATAGAGAGTTAAAATTCGATGCTCGGACCCGAACTCGGATCGTCTCCTAATTGCTGTGCCCGACAGGGTTCACAATCACCTTATCTATTAAGACCTGTGATACAACGATTGTGAAATGCAATAAAATTTGAATTTGAATTTGAACCTCGGTGGCCTAGTTGGTCAATGGCGTCTGACACGGAGACTAAGAAGAAGCGGGTTCAAATCCCGTCCGAGGCCAATTTTTGAGATCGCTAGAGCAGGCGTTAGTGCTTTAAAAAGTAATACTTTAATAAATTCTATCTGTCGATATTTTACCTTATTACGCCTAAACGGGTCGAAGCTGAACTGTAATGAAATGGCAAGGAGATAGATTACATCCCAAGGAAGGACATGGGATACTTTTCATCATCATCATCATCATCATAATCTATCAACACACTTTCGAAACCGACGGGCGCAACTGGTTGGCTAAGCCATGCCCTCTTTTTTATCTTTGTTGGGACACAGTTGGAAATTTGTGTAATTTTCAATTTTAACTTTCTCATTTTACTTCCCAAAACCTCACAAGTTTCATCGTAGTCGGATAAATATGGTGTAGGAAGGAACGCATAAAGTCGAACGAACAAACAAATATTCGCTTTCATATATGGTTACCAGGATTTTTGGACTCTTCTCGGGATTTCGGCCGGATTGTGAAAATTTCAGGAAATCTCAAGCTTTATAGAATGTTCAAAAAATACATTACATTTTAATAAAACGTTAAACAAACTAAAACGGCGATGAGCGATGCGTGAGCGACCCCCAAGATCTCCGCAATGTATAAAAACGATAATAAAATGACTTGTTAAATTGTTCAGTACGTTTGAGAGAAACATTCTCAAACTGCAATCTCAGGATTTTTCAATGGAAATCAGACCTTTTCACTGTACTTTTGATTTTTTTATCTGTTAACCCTACTTTCATATGTTTCATTAAACGTTTATGTTTAAGTATTATCTGATTAATTTATGGTATTATAATTACGAAACTGTATCATTCGCATATTAATTTAAAAAAATAATGGCGACTATTCTGGCACGATATGAAGTACATTTTTTATTTTAGTCCATTGTTTGATTACGTAGGTATAGGTACTGTTGATATTAAATTAAAAATAATAAAAAGTTACCACACGTCAGTGAGAGCAATTGGTTATTTTTGTATAGAACTACCAGATAGGCATTAAATACCCTGCTATTTAAAGGCCGGCAACTTCCTCGAGACCTCTGGTGTTGCAGATGTCCGTATGGGCGAAGGATCACTTACTACCATGTGAGCCGCATGCTCGTTTGCCCCCAAAGGTAAAAAAGATGTTGGTTTTAGCTGGATATTAAGTATCATTTTAAATGATCGTAAGGTAGTATATTACAAAATGTTTGAAGTTTTCTTTGCTTACTGTTCCATATTTGGAGTCCAACATTACGCTTGATGGAGTTAAACTCGTAATGGACAACAGTCTTCCTAGGCATTAAAATTGACGCAAAACTACAATGGGGTCCTCATATAAATGCACTGTCTGAGAGACTCGGTTCTGCTGCATATGCAGTACGTAAAATAAGAAAGCTAACAGACGCTTCTACGGCGCGGTTAGTGTATTTTGCATATTTCCACAGCGTAATGTCATATGGGGTTCAGCGGCTGTATATAGAGACCATCTTCATCTTACAGAAATGTGCTATTCGAGCTATATACGAAATGGGTCCCCGTGAGTCTTTGGGAGATTTATTTAAAGAAATCAATATATTAACTTTGCCTTCCTTATATGTATTTGAAAATATAATGTATATTCGTAAAAATTTACATAAATATAAGTTAGATAGTGATCACCACACTTTTAATACTAGAAATACAAATAGGATAGATGTACCTAGTTTAAGACTTGCGAAGACTAATAAGTCATTCCTAGGAAATTGTGTGCGTTTTTACAATAAAATCCCAAAACACATAACTGAGCTCACAGAGGGCAAATTCAATTTGACTGTAAAAAAAACTTATTATAAAGTCCGACATTATATAGAAGATAAAGATGCTTGGAATACTCCACTTCTGGCAAGCTGTCACTCTGCCACCCATAAAATTTAATATTTGTAATGCCTAGTAGAAACATTGTAAACATCTAGGTATATAAAAAGAATGGCCCCGAGTTTCTTGTCGCTTCTTCTCGGTAGGCTCTATTATATATAGTGGAACGCGGCGGTAGAGTCTTATAATGAAAAATTGACGTTCATAAGTGCGTCATTGATGCCTAAATTGAATAAATGATTTTGACTTTGTCGTTGATTAAAATATACTAATATTTTACCAGTTTCCGCTCTCGACTTCGTTCACTTGGAGTAAGATTAATACGATCCCTCAGGAGAATACTACAGTTTCACAACGTTTAACAATCTATCCCGCTGCAACCTGCAGTTCGACTCGTTCAACTCCTGTAGTGGCTCAATCATCACCCAAAACGCCTTCTACTATTTCTAGATACAAATTGGAACGTAACGTTACGTAAAGGTAACGTAATCGGTACATTACAAGAAAAATACTTATATTAGAAATAATATATAGAATATAAAGTTACCATCGACCGCTGACGTCAACAGAAATGTAACTTAAGCTGGAATGTTGTTCAATAGCAAAATAAGAAAGAGTATAAAAGTCACCGTTCAGTTAGATTGCAATTAAGTTAGTGGAATTTAATAGAATAGCCTATGGCTATTGACTATTTTAATTCCTAATTTGAACCAAATCCGTTGAGCCGGATCATAGTGAAGAAGTAATAAACACCCTTACTTATTCACTCACTCATACACTTTCAATATGTATGATATTACTGTAATTTCATGATTTATTCATTTTTTTATTTACATCTAAAATAGAACCAGCAATAAAACAACATAAATTTAGTATGCCAATCATTTTGCGCTCGGTCACTATGCATAATAATAATTTATTTATTCATTGGTCATTGTGAGTATGAAACCTTGTAGTTTAGCTTTGAGTCTGAAGCAAACGGTAGGTTAACCTATGTCTTCCTTAAACCACAGTTTTATGGTTTGTAGAAATGAACATTGTTGAAGCTTTGCAAAGTTCCATTTATGTTCGGTAAACAACTTCAGGGCAGTCTAGAGTAACGAACTCTGTGACTAACCTCTATAAAATATCCTCTAAATGGAGAAACCACGCAATACGGACGGTGGGCGGCGTTGGTACACCGAGAAAACTTACAAATTTTCGCTAATAACCCCATAAAATAGTCATTAAATGTGGCCGGTTTTAATATTGCCTTTGACAAATAAATCTTGATTGTTTTGCCAGTGGGCAGGTGACAATTTATCCGTTTTTGGAACATTTATGTCAGTTTCCGGTTTGCTTTGTTGTAACTCATTTTAACCCCAAACCTCAAATGTAACATTTCTTAGTTTAAACATTAACGGCCTTACTTATAAACGTTGCTTAAATTTAAATAACGTCACTTTGTACGGCGCAGAACAATTTTCCTTTGCGCAGTACTAAACAACGTCGTTTATAAGTAAGGCCGTTTATAGGTATGTACCGTTATGTATGTATCATAATTATATTTCTGGTAGTTTTGGTACGTACGAAATGAAACATTTTTGTTACCTAATTGAAAGTACTTCGCCGACCTATTTTATTTGTACGCGGATAGAGTATGGAGGAGTCCGCGGAATAACCCTATACCATATATTTTTTTAAATAAAATGTCCAAAGAATCAATAACTAAGTATTTAACAACACTAACTTACAAATTGATTAAAGTACCGAATTACGGAAAATGACTCTAAATACTCTGTACCTCCCTACTTATTATTTCGTTTCAATAAAGATGCCACGACTGCATATCGACCTTTTAACTTACCCCCGTTTCTAATGAGTGATTTCACAGATATGTTCATACATAATTAATGTTGTTTGGTAGGTAACAGCGGAGCTTACCATGGCGGTCTCGGCAGATCTGCAATGTTAAGCAGTCCTTGCTTCGGTTACGACTTGGATGGGTGATCACTAAGGGCATTTTCTACTGAGCACTTGCGATTTTCGTAAGCGTTGTCCGTCCCGGCTGTTTGGACACTGACAACTTCGACACCATTATGTCCACGAGCCTATTATCCATCTACCAAACAACGTGGCAATTTACAATCTATGCTCTCCTCCCTCTGTGTTCTCACGTGTGGGATGGTCCGTCAAGTTGCCACGGGAAGCTCTTAAATAAAAAGCTCGGCGAGCAGAATCATAGATTTCTTCGAGTGCCTATGTGAATAACGCAAATTTATTCGACCAGTGAAGAGTCCCAACCAGTGGGTTGATATTTTACTAGGCGTAAAGCTTCGTAAGTATGATAGGTACCTACCTACCTACTTGTCTTGGTTAGCACAACCGCAATAGTAATAATAATAAACCCGCAGGGGCGGCCTTGTGGCGACCCGTCTCGGTGAGTGGCGACACGGCGGACCCTGATTCTCCCTGGGGCTAAATTATACCCCGGCTTGCCTTAATTGGCCGTCTGGAGGTGGAGACGCAAGAGCAAGTAACAAAAAGCTCCAAGGGTGGAAGTGTTACAGGGCATAACCGGTAGTAGCGCTCTAGTGAAACCGCAGCACACCTCTGGACACCCTTTAGCCATCCCCACTAACGTTGCACCTTTTGTCACCACTGATGGTGGCCCTTATGGGGGCCCGTAAACAGGCCTCTAAGTGTTGGCTACAGCCCCACTTATGCCTATGTAAAGGACCGGTTGAAATCCGTGATAGATATTAAATAAAGGGAATTATAATAATAAACTATTTTATTTTGCATAAAAATATAACATTTTAGTTAATAAATTCATAGGCTCCCGAACTAGTTTGTTTCGGATGCCAGTGGAAGTGGCTTCACCCATCTCGATTTATTTTATGCTTACAAATAAATTTAACAAATATATGTACGATACTTAGCCTAGAAACAGTCTGGAGCAATCGCTATACGGTTTGACAGGTAGGTAGGTGAAATTATATGGGCGTCTGAGACCCTAACCTAAACCTATGCCTCGGGGTTACGAATGCAGGTAGTGCACTGAAAACTTCAGATTTAAAACGAAATGTCAGGGAATGTACGCTAGCATAGAGTTAATAGTTCTTTTGCGTCTTCTCCATGCGAACCTAGTCCCCGATATCCCCATTGGGCCCATATCACCAGATCCATGGCTCGAAAACATAGATAACAAATAGAATAAGGCTATCTGTGTAAGCCTAGACATACCTAGTTGCTTTAATGCCACATCGAAAGCTCATATTTCATGATTGGTTTATCGCGAGTACCTACTAAAAGACAAAATTAAAAATTATGTATTTTCCTCTCATATAAATTAAATAATACCTAGTTTACCAATAAACTACCCAAGTAGTTACTGAGGATGGTGTTGCAGTTTCATATTTTTATTTATGAAGCGTAAACCTACTTAGGTAGGTACCTACCTACCTAGGTGGGGTTTGGCAAGGTATGTGAGTAGGTACCGAACTACATAGTAAATGTTTGTACTTAATGCACGTATCATTGAAGACGTGATGAAGTTTTTAATTACGATTAGACGTGAAAATCGTCAGCTGCAAGTAGGAGGGATTTCAGTGGCCCCCATCTGACCGTTGATTGCCATATTTGGCACGGCTCGCGTCTAAATATGGCTCTGGCACGGCCCACCGCCCCGCCGCCGCCGCGTGCAATCGCTCCACTTCCGACTCTATTATTTCTATTTACGAAATAAACTCAAAATAAAAGCTCTATTTTAAATACGGATTTCAGCCGCTGAAAACTGTTCGCGAGTTCCCGGTTTTCCCTACGGATGTGTCGGGTTACCGCACGGTTCGCGCCCGTCCCAGTCGCGCACGAGGCGTGGCCGAGCACGAGAGCGAGACGGGTAGACTTCGAGGCGCGCGGGACGCAGCCGTGCGAAGTCAGTCGCGGTCCGAGCGGCCGACTCGTCAGTCCCGCCCTCGGTGGTTTCGCGTTTTCGGTCAGTCTCCGTTCGACGTTCGGACGGTGAGGTGTGTGAAGCGCGTGTGCGCACCGGTTACTGTGGCGTACTGCGAGGTTATCATGGACGCGCCCGGCGGAGCGCGGGAGCCCCGCTTCGGGTCGCCTTACGGCATGGGACTGCTGAGTGAGATGCCTGATATGTACAGGCCCCCTAGCGCTCTGGGCGCCGGCGGAGCGCTGCGCCCGGGCATGCAGCCCTGCCCGATGCCGCGAGGAGTGAAGCGCCCTTCGGACCAGTGCTATGACGAGCGGCCTTCGCAAAGCGTGGGCTTGGACCACTGCCCCATGCCTGACATAGCGGATGATGGCTACGCTTCCCTTCAGCCCAAGAAGTCTCCCCCGTCTAATGGCAAAAAGACCAAGGGTCGTGTAAAGATCAAGATGGAGTACATAGATAACAAGCTCCGTCGGTACACTACCTTCTCCAAACGGAAGACTGGCATTATGAAGAAGGTGGGTGACGAGACCACTTTTGGCAATATTCCATATGGGTCACACCGAGCCCGACCTATGTTTATGGCACAGTGCATAAAACTCCTGTAATTTCATAGTAAAAGAGTGTGGGTTATAAGCCCAAAGTGAATGAAAACTGTTCTCAATGTTAGAAAAATATGTGGTAAAGTTATACAAAACTGCGGCAACTTATTTCAAGTAATGCTGCCTTGATCTTAGGAATACTATCCAAAAAAGGAATGAATATCTATATGAGGTTAATCCATATAAGATAAATAATTTGCAGTTTCCATCTATTTATACGGAGAAGCAAAATAAAAAAGTAAAGTTCAATAAAGTATAGTCATATAAAATTGAAGACACAAATGAGTAATAGGTACCTACTTACTTACCTGTTCTATGCTATGAAACAATTATGGAATTCATCTTTGAAAAATAAGTAGACTGAGTATCACAATACAATATCTGCAAAAATGCAGCAATATTTGCAAGTCTTCATAAACTCTGTTGCAGATTTACATGATATACAATAAGAAATTTATGACAGTAAATGTTAAAAGTATATGTATTTACCATGCCATATAGTAAAAACTAATGCAAAATCAATATTCAGCACATAATGTTGTAATGTTTTGGTTATTAGGTTATGTTATTACAAACATTGAAATTACAAGGAATATTGCCAAAACTGTGTCTCAAAGCATTTTTACCTTATAAGTAATGTATTTTATTATTATTCATACCATCGGCTAAGTGTTTTAATGGATTTTATCGTGTTTTTGTGAACATTTGTGATGAAAGTTTGACAGGCTGATACAAGGTTATTTTCGTGAGTATTACCGCGCTATATATGATGATATCTTACATGTTCTTGTACAGAATAGTTTACTTTTGTAGTAACTATACGTTTTAAACTAGTTTCCACTTTGTTTAGTGTTTAATTTCGATAATATGAAACCTAAATTCAATGACAGCTGCTGTCACACATCTCGCTTATATTTATATCGTACTCAATAGATGGCGCTAGTAGTTACGTTTCGGATGAAATAGTGATGGTACTGTAATTAAAATCGAGAATTTATTGTTGTAGCTTCTGGTTATATTTAGTCGATTAGGCATTGTTTATAATCTTCTTTCAAGTGTAGAGTTCTCAACTTTTTTTATGTTTTGCAATTATATACCAGAAATTTTTGGGCCGTTAAGTAGGTAATTATTTTTTTCTCTTGCTATGAGAAAACTGACAAACCTATTGGTCCCACAAAATATTTCACAACATAATTATTTTTTACAATAATGTACCTAGGCCGTTTTATAAGTCATCCATATGTTAAGATTTGATATGTAACAAACTTTACCTACTCCGATTTCGGCTATGGATCTGGTGCACGGTAATATTGATACATAATATTACCGTGTATGTGAATGTATTAAGTTTTTATGTGACACATACTGTATAATGATGACTTCTAAATCTGTTGATTTCTTTGTTCGTTTTAATCGGAGGTAGGTACGGCCATCTGGAAATCTTAAAACTGCCTTTGTACAAATTGAAAAATAATCAACCAGCAAAAGTTTTCTATTCACTGAATTATCAACAGACTTCTAAAAAAGCCGACGGGTATATTTTTTATGCTGATCACACATAACTTTTGACAGAGTAGTTCGATTTTGATAATTATGTTTTTGTTTGGTAGAGTATACTCCCGAGGTAGTCCCATTTAAATTTCATCAAATTCGGTCCAATGCTCAAACTAAAAATCAAATAGGTACCTACCTAAAAAGTTGTTTGCCTATTTTGATGATATCGTAACTGACGGTGAATGACAATCGATCACGTAAGTAGCAAGAGTCACTAGAAAGAGATAAAAAAAAATATTTACCAATAAATGGAACCCACTTCAACACTAA
Source organism: Selenia dentaria (assembly GCA_917880725.1). Taxonomy (NCBI): domain Eukaryota; kingdom Metazoa; phylum Arthropoda; class Insecta; order Lepidoptera; family Geometridae; genus Selenia; species Selenia dentaria. The sequence continues at coordinate 28,549,184 of OU862893.1, forward strand.
AAGTGTGAAATAACTTGTTGAACTCGGTACCATGCGCAAAATAATGTGATAATAGGTACCTACTTTGGAACTATTACCGTACCGTATAGGTACCGAATTCAACAAGTTATTTCATACTTTTAAGTGTTGAAGTCGGTTCCACTTTTTGTAATTTTTGTTTAGTTACATTGCTCAATACCCTATTTTATCCACATACCACATCAATGGCCGTTTGTTTTACATTTACACTTTGAATGCATTGTAGCATGCATTCACAAAACAACCCGCATTAACTGTACGTGAAAATAATAGTCTTAAATGATAATCATTGCAAGTCTCGCGGTAAATTAGTCGGTTAATTAACGGTTAGTCAAAAATACCCACTTTGATGTAATACAGGCTCATGATTCAAGCTCTATACATTCAAGTGAACTCGTGATAATTCTGAAGAAACTTTCAAAAAGGAGAAGGTTCTTAAGTCGGCTGGTTTTATGTATGGCTACATAGCTTTTTATTTGATGTATCGGGTTTCCTCTAGTTGTGACGAATAATGGTGGAATTAATGTAATAGAATGAATTAATATGAACAATGGTATTAGAAAGTTTTAATTATGCGACCACCCCATTACTTACTAGAACGCGACTTGGACAAAATAGTGAAATGGCAAACTATGTCTTCACTCTGACGTTTCAAATATCTCACTTGATTGGTACAACTATAGGTAGTACATTAGCTTATCTTAACTTGACAAATTGATAAAGTATGACCTTAAATACTGACGCACAGTCGTGACTACTTTTTTGGGTTTAATTAGTTTTTTGGATTATCACGCAAACGGCAAGAATATTGGCTTAGCCTCGGTGGTCCAAACATAATCTGTCTAGGTAGTTAAATTAGTATGAAAGCAGAGCAGTAGATCAAGAGCCTTCGATTCGGGCCTCACGTAAAAATATTTAATTTTATAGAAGTTACGTAGGTATTAACTGATTGAAAAAGCGGGGTCTCTAGCTGATGCGCATATTTTGTGTGTATGACCACGCATAATTCTTTCCTGGATGATCCGATTTAGATGGTTTTAATGCCAGTCAAATGCTTTGAATAAGAACTTGTTTCATTTAATATTCGTGTAAGAATTACATCAATAAATAATTAGGTCCAGTATATTTTCGTATTCGTGGAGTGTCATCTAAAGATGAAGATGAAGTCAGCAAAATGAATACATTTTAAGAAACATGGCATTGACTTATGTATCCATACAAACCTAACAAAACTGTCAATTCTAATCTAATGTCGAGTCAAGATTGAAGATCTTGTATTCCGCAGATCAAAGAAAGACGCGACAAAAATGCCGCATGGACATTTCCCTATGTGCGTTCAAAATGTCGGACAGTAGCTTCATTAAGTGAGCAGACATTGTCAATCTGCGCGTGTAGAAACGTCTAAGCGGCTCGTGTAGGGCTAGGGATGTCTGTCAAAATCCACCATTAAGCTCGGATGCAAATAGCAAGCGAACCACGATGTCCCTCAATCGGGTTACATGCTCGTCAATCTAATGAAAGAAATGGTGACTACTAAATATAGAGATTGATAATATATTAGGGTAAACTTCCGAAAGATCGTATTAGGCCTATTTGATTTGACGTATGGTATGAGTTGAGACACTAGATGAAATAATATATTATTAGGAACTGATAAAACGAGATTAATTAAATGTATATTTTATCACGCACTCTTTCTTTTGATTAATTATTTGTTAATATTTATTGTAAACAATACAATATGATTTATATTATATGTTTTTGGAAAGAATAGTTATTGTTTAAATATCTCATAAAATGCCACTAATATATATTATTAGTACCACTAACTTGTGATTTCAAGTTTTTTTTGGGATTTTTATTATTTTCTTTATGGACACACTGCCTTTTATAATTGAAGCACCCAAACGGCAACTAAAACCAAATCATTTGATACTAATTTATTTTAATATATTTTTTATTACGAACAATCATACAAGTGAAAATAATAATCGAAATCACTCAATAAAATAAGCAATTCAATTCCTATGAATCTTACAAACTAAAGGGAAGAGAACGCGCAATGTGCACGCAAAGATGTTGTTGCGCAGCGGGTATCGAAGTCGTTGGCGGCATGCCCTGTTGTTGCCGTCCTTGTTAGCTTTGCCGCACATCCGTCCGCTCTCGTTATTCCTGCTATGCCTAACCTTAACCTTTTTCTTCCAAAATCACTCGTAACTCTACAGTAAAATTTGTGTTACTTCTGAAGTTAAGAATCATAGTTCTATTTAATTGGCTTATGTTAAAATGGGTGTTGACTGACTTTCGATTCAAAATGAAAAAAAAAAACAATTTCGGCATTTCGACGGTTACTACGAGCTTCATAAACGGGTAGTTAAGCTGGTAATAACCCTGCATGTTTGTGTGATGAGCACCAATATTAATTCTCAGATCTTAGATGTTTGTAATGTCTTACTGTGTGTGGCCGTGCCTCCTACGATACAGGGAATCGTAGTGCGGAGGCATATAAACTTTAAATTTAAGAATCTACCGACTATTGTTCCATGATTACACACATTAAATTAGGGAAATATAAGATTGACCAACACATCTCCCAACATCTGATATTGAACTCAGTTCTACCACAGAATAAATAGTAGTGGTGTTGCTTCGAGTATTTGAGGGAGAAAATAGTTAGAGCACGAGGGGTCTTAAATAAATAGATTTAAATGTAGAAAATGTGAACAGATTGAGACTTTCTTCTAAGTCACTTATAAATTTACTTATGTAACTTTGCATGCTTTTATATGGAGATAGCGAATGATTTTTAAATCACAATTTATTTCTTGCGCTTGTTTTCGCAACAATAAACAAAGTAGAGTAAACCAATACTACTTGTTATTCTTCGTGTACAACTGAAGTTTTATCTAGTATTTTGCTCCTCTAGTAAGCGGGATAACGTTGTCTTTAATCCAGCTACGGTTTTGTTCGTGTCCTCCTTTTGTTCCTAAACTCCGTAATTAAATTTGTGCACCGTAAATCACCTTTTTACCGTGGGCGGATAATTGTTCGTTGATTTCTCTTTAGTCTCTTGAACCTCGATTTTGGTAATTGATTCTAAATTCACCCACGCGTCGCATTTCGAAGATTTTTCTGTGTTTCTGTTGAAATTTTTTGTTAGTGGCTATTATTGCTTAATTAAATTGCTCGTCTTAATCTTTCTATATCAGTTTATTACTCCAATCTTACAACACACCGAACGAGTCTTCAGTTGTTATTTGACGTGTGTTATATAATTATCAAAATGTCGCATAAATCCATTTTTCTCAGTGAGTTTATAATTCATCGACGGGATCAGGCGGTCACCTTGCTAGGACTTTAATTGCGACGCCCCGGGGGCCTCGGGGCAACACGACGGCGTTTGTTCCCGGCGAGCTGTACCGAGTTTGTCATGAAAATTGTCGGCGATATGTTGTTAGAACAGCCTGACCGTTTAGTTCAACAAGCGTTTAGACGGACCCCATAAAGAAACAACGTTTCCTGATGCCATTTATCAACTACAACAGGAACGCTTTGTTTCCACAACAAAAGCTTTGAGAAATATTAAATTATTTCTATAATTTATATCGTATTACTTATTTAACTAAACGGTTAATTTAAGTATCAAGTACATAGGAAACTGAACGATTGCATTGCAGTAAAATCGCAATTCTTAAAGAGTGGTTTTCTGGTCCGGTTTTATAAATCAAAAACGTGCTCCTTAGAAATGATAATAGCCTTCATTGTTTAGCTGGTGCCTTCAATGCAAGAATAAATTATACAGTCCGATATAGGCGTTCCGATATAGTCCTTAAAGAGGACATTTTAATAAATTTAAAATAACGATTATCGTTGTCTTGCCAAGTCGTGATTTCGTTAGGTTCGTGGTTCGGTCTTGGGCCGGAATAAGTCGTCACGAACGATTACTAAATTAATTAGGACCTAGCTTGGATGTAGATTGCGGCTAAGATTATTTTCCCACACGACCTGACGACGTTTAGATTCTGAGATTCTGCAAGTATTGTTTATATTTTACTAGATAATCGTCACCGTTGCTTACTGCTCTCGTAAAGCTTATGGTAAACAACTCAATTAACGCTGGCAGAATCGTTCGATCGATTTTACTGGAAAATCACGTCCGATCACGAGTCACTTACTTAGGTAAGCTCAATCTTTTTTACAATTTTCTGTTTAGCCTGAATGTTCATCAAAACATGTTCAAAAGTACTACAATGAATATCTATTGCTAACAGGCGCAAGAAGCATACAACTCTTACTTTATTCTTAATTTTAGTAACCAAAATAAAGTTTCATTTATTTCCTCCCAATTTGCAAAGTAGAAAAACGGGTAGACTGTTCTGAAATGAAACAATTATACGTTGCACGCGGTAATGACGCGGGCGAACATCTGCGACCCATATCTCACGGTCCGCAGTTTTGTAATGCTAATTCGGATTCTTTGACCTGCAGTGCACAGCAGCACCACTATTATAAGTTTCGGCTGTCACTGCTGCATTAACAAAGTTTTGTAATAACAATGCTTGCAATGACTTGCAGTGCTGGCTGGTCTGTGAGTTTACCAATTTATTCATATAAATGTATATTGGTGTGATTTTTTTGAAATTGGCATTTACTTATATAACAATTTTTTGTTTTTCAATCAAATTTATGTACCTATTAAACATGCAAATGATTAAATTTGTAGGTATGTTGTGTCTAATTTTGTAAATTATAAACTGACTTCTTTTTCCCTTCTTTCTTATATTAAATAAAGATGCACATGTATACATAAAATAAAGCAATTTTATAAAATTATAACGCATGTGTCATGCGTTCTTAATTAATATAAAGATAATAATTATAGTGATATACCTAATAATAGTATGGAAAATTGTTTAAGCCACATCAATTACAATTGCGTCGTTGCATACTGAAATCGAACGTTCCAAATATGGCACCAAAATACTAGGCGCGCATAAGTAACAAAGCGGTAAGCTTGTTCTTAAACTTGTGCGTAAAATTTACCTCCGGTCCTGCCAGGCAGCACTGTGTTCACGGTTGGCTTTTTGTAAGGCGCGTCTGACTGATCCAATAGCACAACTTTCTAAAATAATAACTAGGTGGCGCTTTTATAAATTTAATGCCACCTATTTAATGTCTCCTCCATTATTTTAATTAATAGTATAATTGTAAATCATGCTGCTGTTCGTATTAATTAGATCATTCGTATGCTAAATAAATGTTGGCATATAAAACAAACTCTTAAATAATTATTATATATAGGTATATAATACGTTGCTTGATGAAATATTAACTTCTGCTATATCATAACCTCTCTGCAAGCTCTACTGTGCAGGTTTGATAGACCGCGCAATCTTGCCTCACTTACTAGGATATTAAACCAACAAAAGAGGTAGCCAGAAGTGGCCATTATGCGAAGATCCCGAATTATACATCGCAATTCGCCCCTTCACTATGAAAAGCGTAGCTCTACAAGGGACAGAGTGGGTCTATAGCTATTGGACGACAGGAAAGGAACGTTTGGTGTGACGGCCCGCCCCTTGTTTCTAGAGTTAACGCCTTGTTGCTATGAGCGCCTGGTACACGTTTGCTATTGCGATGCCAGTTACGTTATGCCACCGGTCCACAGATCGTCAAACGTTGATTAAATATCACAACAATTTCCTCCAAGAAATATTTATCACACATTGTATACATTTATTTTATACACAATAAACATTAACTTAAATACAATACAAATTTGTGATGAACTTTATGAGCTTTCAATGTTATTTTCTAATAAAGTTTCAGTTCATAGCGAAGCGAAGCCAATGAAACAAAGGCTGTTGATCAACAAGTTCAAAAATAGAATAGCGTAATCGAATCAATTTGCTGTTCTAAAACCAATTTGTTGTTTGATCACTTTGATTGATAGCAGTGCTCGGCGGCACAGGCAATCGAGAAGCTGTATAGTCACAGCACTAGCATAGTGAAGCGGGCGGCGCTGGCGAGTTGTCATCGGGAATAGTTACTGATTAGTCGATAATAGTGACGTGCATCGGTCATTCGCGTAATCGGCGTATTTTATCGACGCGTCCATAATAGCACTAATGGTCGGATCATCAAAGAGTTTTTGGGCGCACGATCACGGCCGATTTTTCAGAAAACCCGAGTTATGCGCACGAATGTGATGTTAGGGCATTCGTCGGAACTATTGAATATGCGATTGTCTTTCGGATAAATAGAAGAATTATGCCGCATACGCTTTCGTCATCATAATCTAACGAGGCTATCGTTGTTTTTCGATTTTAGAGGCGTGATAATAGGGGCTCTTCTTTTACCCCTGCAGTAAAACTGGCAGAAGCAATGGGCGACAGTAATCCTTTGAATTTAGTTAGATCTACTTACTGCGGTGTTAGATGTTTTTGCAACTGCTAAACTCTAGCAAAACATCTCATTGAGGTATGAATATACCTACCTACTTAGAATTTGGCGCCAATTATTTATTCGGTTAGATATTGTATTGAAAGATGTTAGATATTGATGTCATGGAAAAATTGCTAAATGTAGATAGAATTGAATTGAATTGACAATTTACTATAATTAATCAATTTCGAACCGCCTCTAAACAATCGCTAATTTGTATTATCTCTAGTCAGAACTCAGATGCATTGGAAATAGGTACGAGGTGCATTTCGATGTTTACCGACTACCAAAAAGGAGGAGGTACTCAATTCGACTGTTTTTTAATGTTTTTTTTTTATTTTTATTTATTTATTTCAACCACGAATAATGACTACAACATTCTAACTAAAACTAGTAAATTTACATAATATGATACAGTTTCAGTTATTTATTTTTTTGTAAGCCCTGGTCTCCACACTAGGATTCCCTGTGTTGTGGGCCCTGTTACCTTATAACTTTCGATTGGGTGAACCGATTCTTACATTTTTGTTTGAATGCTGGTGCTTCTCATGTCCCATGTCCCAACTTCGCTCCAGTAGTTTTTGAGTTATACTCCAATAACTGAATAGAATGGAATTCGGTATTAAATTTTTCAAATTGTACTTGTTTCATTTGTTTGAATAATAATTAGTTATATTTAGCAATAATTTGAAATTAAAGGCACGCTGATAATAATTTAACGATCCCGCAGTGCGAGCATGGATCTCACGATAAACTTATAGAGTCGATTTTATCTTAACTTGTCTCTAGTATGGATCTAGCTGCGATAGCTATATCGCGGGCTGTGCTTTACCGACAATTGTATCCTATCGACAATCCAAGCTCGCACCGCCGTTGTCCTAGTTGGTAGTGACGCTGCCTTCGAAGGGAACAAGGGAAGGGCTTGATAATATCAGAAAGAAAGCATGTGCTTGTGAGGTATACTGTTCGCAGAACTACTAGTTTATGCTTTGTTATCTTATTGTAGTTTAATTAAATGCCCCTTAACATTATGTCCATTTGAATGACTTGTGTACAAAATACACATCTAATTAAATAAACATTCCATCTAATATGGTTTCATATTGACCTTCGTGGTCAGTGACCACCCTTTACCCACCTGCAAAAACTGGTTCCGTGCTAATGTCCAGGTGGTACACGCACCAGTGGTCACCTTCATAAATCCTACTAGCGGAAGAACTTCGTATATTATTTTCAACACCTGGTTTTTATTCCTTGTGTACTCGTGCATAATTTGTACCAGGGATGCATAATGCCGTATGTACTTACAACTTACTTGTTTTTACCACTTCTGTATAAAGTAAAATTCTACAACGGCAACGGCTAATTGGTTTGTAATTATAATTATACGGGCGTTATTAGTTACATTGATATTAGTTTCAAACATTATTGGCAAAGTATAGGAAAATAAATTAATATACTACCATATATATCCAAAAGTGTTTGCTGTTATCCAAAAGGGTTTTGCTGAAACCGTGGAAAATGAATTGTAAAAACTTTAAGGTTCACATTTCCTTCTTAACCACTCGCATATTGTACGTTGGTAATATTTAGACTTCCAAGAAAAATGATGCCTTCTTTAACTAACTATAAGTCCCTTTTGTCTTATCTGGAGAAGATATCATTCCTTGAAACGGCCTCTGAAAATGAGCTTTTCAAAGCCAGTAGGTAGTTAAAGCTTTCCAAAATATCTCCAAAAAGATTTAAAAAAAAATATCTCCAAATAACTTTTGAATTGGACAATATTTTTAACTTCTCTACATAGATCTTTAATTAAAAAAGCGTCGCAAGCAAATGACTTACGATTCGATTTTCCCAACTTTAAACATGTATCCGACGTGAATCTCTCATTAATGCGCTGAAACGCGTGTCTCAAATAAATCACATGTTTTCCCAACAAATATTAACATATTTGGGTAATTGTAGACATTCGAAACGCGCCGTTCCACCAGCTACGTTATTCCAAGATGTTATCGTATGGCTGCCTCGTCAGAAAAACGGTTACCGATCGGCAGCCACCATAGAGATTACCGATATGTGTCGCTCCGTCAAAATTGGCAAAGCGGCCGAGCCAGCGGGGTCCCATCCATAATACATCGCCATCGGGAACGTAATACATAAAACATTAACGAGTAAAGTTTTTATTTGATTGCGATTCGAGACCACGACGAGATATTTTCGTGTTTTTTTCGAGCAATTAAAAAAAATCCACTGAACAGCCAGATTTCGATGGGAAACTGCGGAATCGTCGTTGTCATGCAATTGGACAATACCGGCGGTTTTTGCGCTCTGGTGTCGTTTTCTGTGGAATTCGCGATATTTTGAAACTGCGACTGCGTTCTGCCAGTGGTTTCCAAATCGGTTTTGTTTTTGCTGTAGGCCTTGAGCCGCTATCGATGAATTGAAAGTTGACAGTTGGTATAAAAGCAGAAACTGCTGAGAATTATGACATACCAAATGATTATGATTATTAAAACTAGAAATAGAATACGTTTATTTCACTGAGCATTTAATACTTTATCGGAACAAATAGAAATTTATGAAATGTAATAGGAATGCCACACGAGTCTTACGCTTTCTTCAGTGATGAGTCGTGATTATGTGTGTGCAATTATTGCAGATTCATATCAATGGCAAACCTTCACATACCAGTTATCTATTATTATATCTATTACCAGCTAGCTATTTAGAGATTTTCAAGAGCAAGGTTGAAAGGGTCTATCTCTGTATCCTTGACTTCTTGTCAGTGTCTTTGTAGACGCCTACGCGACCGGTCGTGCCGTTGCGCGCAGTCACAGCGCTCACGTGTGCGCCCACCAGCCGCCTACAGCACAACATTGCGAAAAAAAACAAATCTCCGAGCGTAACTCTCGTCTCAACCTTGAAATTTATAAAATTGAAAATTGCCGCACGTGGGTTACTTAGGTCGACGCATAAGTCCCTCACCGTCCTCTCTTAGCTTCATTGTTCATTGTATTCGAAGACTTTCCATTTTTACACAAATAATTAAGGTGAATTGATCACTACATTTATTGGACAGTAACTAGTCGCTAATTGGAAGTATACTGTTAAATAATTTGTGATGAGTCGTGCAATCGTCTGATACGTCGGCGGTGGAAGGCGAAGCATTCGGATTATCTCAATAAGTTACGTGTCGTAAGTTACCGTTAATTAAGCTATTTGTCCGACGGCGGCGGGGCAATTTACATTTCTCCCGGAGTCCTGGGACTCCGTACTTCGACTCCCGAGCTCGGAAACGACGTATTATTATCCTTTTAGGGAGGGCGGCATCTTCAGAAGCGGACTCTCCTAACCCTTTATTGAGTCCACCTGTGTTACCCGCGCGGACGCATGAATTGTCCAGTAAATAAGTTTAGCGGAATATCTGCAGCTTTAATGCCAGTTAGTGGCACCGCTGGTCATTTGCATGCGACCGAGACAGGAATTAGCATTTAACACGAAGCGCTCTTCGCGACCGATCGCGTCGCATCACCGCTCGGGAATTAGGAATTCGATCGACCAGAAGAATACAGGAATTGTCCTCGTAAACTTGTGAGATACATTAACATGTAAGCCAATGGTACACGCTGTCGGACATAAGTATAAAAGTGTTCGCACGCAACACAATTCAGTGGAACGGGTTCCTGTGGCGACAGGCCATCAAGTAGGTCCAGTTCAGCTCGTAGTCACAGGTGAAATGTATTGACAAGTGGTCTTCCTTGATGCGTATCGGCGTGATGCTATCGAACTGGCGGCGCTTCAGTCGGCTCCTGTACCCACGGACCCGTTGCATTGTGGAGATCACAGATAAACCTTGTTTATTTAGCGCTAAAATTTATTCCGCCATGAGAGACCATTAAGAAAAGAATTATTAACAGACGGACAGGTTTACGTTCATAAGCTCGAGTCATATAGCGTGTTGAATTAGGTCTGTTTTTTTCATGTTCCATTAATGAATTGAATGTTAATAGTAATAAATTCATATTTTATGCCTTGTACTCTGCCCGATCCATTCGTTGGCGTATTACTGTTGGTCTTGTGCGAATGAAGTTCATTATTTAAGGTCGTCTTAGTCTGCGAAATGATAGAGCGCGTAAACAACATTCGATAAATGGTAATCTTTTGAACAGGAAACATATGCAGGGGTGACTGGCGACAATAAATTAAGGATATGTTACGACAGTCATTCATAACGAGGTGTTTATGAATGAAGCTGGCAGCAGTGTGTAATTACCGTCGCCATTGCCGTCCTATCGACGCCTTGATTTGCATACAGCTCTATTATCACCACAGCTACCCACAGCGGTAGCGAATAACGCTTAGGTCTGAATAGGCCTTTACTCGAGCCACTGATATAGACTTATTTTTGTCTCTGTCTGGTATTAGAACTAATGTAAATTTCTTCATCCATCTTTTACTGTGATTTTGTCAGAAGTCAACGTTATAGTCCTAAAATATTTTAGCCTTGGCTGTGTATCTGAGATCGTCTGACCGCGCGCGCGACATTTGAAAAAGGACTTCATCATTGAATACTGGCTTTATTAAATATGCACTTTTATTTGCTGCCCACTCTGGCAACCCCTTGGATATATTGATTCTAAGGCGTATCCGGATCTCTTCATCTCTGTTTAGATTCTGGTGATTCGGTGCATGTGTGTGCCTATCCTACTGCTTATTCACTCTGCTACCTCACTTGACTATATTGATTCAAGGATGGCCCATTGTTCGTTGGATTGGGCATTGTCGGCTATAGCTCCATTGTCGCCTAACATTCGGTCGTTTAATTGGATCTTCCTTATATTGTTCGACGAATAATAGTCTGGAATTGCTCTGTGGATTTTGCTTGTCTTTACCACCCACACTTGGCGTCTAATTTTAACTGATATTTATGCTTTTGAGTTCTTTTGTGTTGTATGTATTAGGATTAAAACTAGATTTTTAAAACTTGTAACTTATTACCTTGTAAACTTGTTGTTTTGGTCTTGTAAATCTTAACGATGAAGTCGTATGGACAATATTAAATTGTTTTTCTTAAGACTGCAACAAACGTATTTGGTATACGTTGCACGAGTATTATGACCATGAATGCATAAAGCGGACAATTTTACTACGTTTTATAAAATATACAATACCAGTCTAATTACAATCGTAAATATTCATGGACAGATTATCAGGAAAATGAACAGTGACCCATTAGAATTTTTAACACTTGCAATAGCTATAAATCTAGTGGTAATCCAGTCGCTGCTGGTGTTACACTGTCGATAATACACCGGTTCTAGTAATCGGTAATTATTGTTCAAGCGCCGTTTAAAGTAATCGCCTAGAGCTCCGGCGCTAACCACGCAACTGAGGTAACCAGCCCTCTCACATCTAGTGCTACTTCTAGGGTATCTTTAATCATGCCCTCAATGACAATTTCAATATCATTGATACAGTTTTTCACTTAATGAACAAGAGTAACAACATTCACTTTGTAATTACGCGCGATATGTTTTCATTATCGGCTAGTTTAAGAGAGAAAAAAGTATTGATAATGAAAAGAAAAACGGAGGCGGTTACGCAATGATCCCTCATTGCGTAACCTCCTCCGTTTTGCTTTTCATTATCAATACTTTTTTCTCTTCATATATATTACATACCATAAATCTTATATTTTCATTATAACTTATGCACATTTTTATGAGGCACGAGTTAAGAGTCCAAATATCAATATTCCGCTAGACGATTTCATATTCGTGAAGATTTTGAATTTCAAATCGAACCCCAATTACATATCGGCCGTATCGAAATGAGCTGGAAATTTTATTGTACCATTGTTGGGTTTAATAACACATTCTTCGTATGCGTAGTTTTCAGCGCAGACTCCCGCGTATATCATCCAGGCCCGATTTACATATTGTACCGCTATTCAAGGAAAGCTCGGACTGCTCAGAGCTGAATCATTACTTTTTCTGTAATCAAGTTTTCGAACGCATCTGACGAACGCTCAAAACAAACAAGCCGCAAATTTTTCGCAATACTCATTCGAGCCTCTGCCGAATACAAACTTCACAATATTCGATCTTACGTGGTCGGCATTCCTGTTGGGTGATTATATGGCACTGCACAGTTAAGTTGGCATCGCTTGCTGTAGTATTCGAGTAGTCTTAATCGTGATTAAACGTGTGGCTTCCGATTGGATTGCGCCGACCAATAATGAGGCATGAAACTTTCACTTTTCGATCATTACTGGCGGCATCGTGGTTGACTTCGATCACTTGAATCGGCAACCCTCTATAGATTTTCATGCGACATGTTTAATTAATGTCTACATTTTTGTTGTAACGTTACTTCGAGGATCTTCGGGTATTCAATTTCGTAAATGGTGTTAATATTTAAGGTGAATGCAAAGGTGAATCAACTCGCTGACCTTAATGCATATAGCAGGGCATCCTTGCCATACAGGGTGCGTGATGACGTAGGCAACTGGCAAACAAATAAAGCCACGTGGCGCCGCACGCTCGAGTAGGCAAAAGACGAACTCGGCCCGTTTAAACCTTTTACGACTAATCCAGTCGAGAGCTGCACACAAATATGGCAACCTGGCTTTTCATAACCTGTTTTTGGGGCTTCCTCCGCCCCCGGCGCGAGGTAAGCTACGCTATATTTTTTATTCACAGGCACGTGCCTTGCGAATCACTATCTTATATCGATATAATCGATTATATCGTCAAACACGTACAACTCTTGGATTGGCTGCTGATGTTTTAGACTTTTTTAAAGTTTAAACACTAGCATCCGACCATCAACTGACATAGTTAGTTGTTGGTTATTAGTTACATAGAGATAATAGGCTCAAAGGTAGCTCACTAGACCTAGAATTGCGACTGGCTATCAAGTATTGATGCCTAAATACACCGTTAGGTGCTTAACTTAACTTTCAACCTTGAGTGTAGCTAGCCAGGCTCGTACTAAAAAGTGACCATCACACATGCTGAACATTTCTTCACGATTTTACGTTCACCAAAAGCACACACCTGATGTAGAGTTGAGCTGATGACAGTCAGATCAGCGTGCGAACTGCACTGCACCTTAGTTATGATCTCTTTAAAACCACCTGCGTACCCAATCGCAGATTTGGCGTTTGTACTTGTTTATACTTAAACTATTTTTAGCACACAGCGTGATTAAAGCTCGGAGACAATTTATTAGATATAGTTTCCTGAAAAGTAATGAATGTTAATGCGAGCGTTTAGCCTTGGTTCGGCGTCAGTAGACCTGTCCCAGTGACTCGCTCCCGCTGATTACCATGCGAATGGCCGTCGTCTAGCCACTAAATGATAATGGTTTACACCTTAGGGCACAGAGAAAGTAGTTAACACCGTGTTGAATGCTTAGGAAATCATTCTGAACTCCAAGCACTATCTTTGTAATATAAAATAAATCAAGTGAATAGTCTGATATGCTCGATGGTATGGACGTATGGTATGATAGAATCAGGATTCAGGATATTTGTACCATTAAGAGCTTTAAACTGAAGTTTTGCGTGACTCTGCCTTGTGCTCCATACTCAGGGACATTGGCTTGTAGTCTCTTCGTTGAATAATTTCACTTACAGTGCTTTTCCAATCTTAACATTGTTGTGCTTGCACATTACTGGTTCGAGGTAGAATTTCAGGCAATGTCAATCAACCATGACGTTCACCAAAGGCCTTCTAATTACACTGGACATTCACACTGCAACGCCAAAGTTTAGGCTTGTGCAGACAGAAGGTCCCGCACTTCGCGCACAGACAATATGTTTTGATTAAGAAAATCTATTTACCAACAATTCCTCTCTCTGTTTCGTGGATCTATTGGAAATCTTCACCGACTTTGTGGGAAAGTTAACGAAGTAAAAGAATTATATACGTCTACATGCCATATATTTTTTGGTTTTAATACGCTACTCGGTTCCATTATTATACTCTTGCACCTGCTCTAAGTGTTACATTGAAAGTATTGAAGCGCTCTTGAGTTGCATCTCATCAGCATTTATTAAATAAATGCCAATTCCCCCTCGCAGCCATAAAGTTGTTTAAACGGAATTGCACAATGTCGAACGAGCGCCCTCGCTAAAATATATAGCATTAACCAATAAAATTAAAATGTAATAAAGCGTGAATGTGCACCGAAATCGACAAGAATCACGGGGTATTACTTATATTACATTATTATTATTCGGTTATTGCGTATTTTACGAGTTTTCTGGTTCTCGTTTCTTCGAAATGTTACTGCTAGTGTGACGGGCGGTGCTCTGGGGGCCGAGTTAAACAAGACTGGCTTGCAATTAAGGACTGTTTACCGGGCATTAATTTTTGGCAATAAAAGAGGGGCACGCTTGAAATGATCGGTACGCATGCGCGGACGGATGCACCGTGGGAAAAGCGGTCGCTTTGTACCCCATTGTACTCGTAATTAGCCGCTTTTTTTATCCGTCGTTGTCGCAAGTCGCACTTGTCACCGAAATGTCGCATATCGCAATGAGAAGGCCTTAATGTTTTTCGGTTAATTCGTGACTTACGTACTTACCACAACTTATTCTACAATGCGTGCGTTTTTGTCGGATGACATTTTCTCCCAAATTTTGCACGACGCCACTTGACCATCAAATGGGCTTTTTGCAATTCATAAGCGGTTATTCATGTGCGGACGATGCGAACTGACGTTTTTCATTGTTGCTTGACCGTTTTCAATTTCTCTTTGTACGTTTTGCTTGTTTGTTTTAACTTGATTGCTCGGTGCAGTGTCATGCCGTTAGGATGCAATCTTCTTTTATAAATGGCGTGTCACCGTACATACAATGAACTGTATTGGGTATGATTTCGTATTCTCTGAAAAATATATATTTGATATGGCTATCATTTCTTGTAATGTGAACGAGCCGCGATTTATTTATCATTTAGGTAAAGTGTGGTTTGCAACAGTAAATAAAATCAAAAATTACATTTGTTTTATTTATGCCATTTGTTGGAATATTTAGTATTCCTACATCGCAAATATGGAGTTCAAACGAAATAAAAAATATGAAAAAAACAATTAAGTGCGTGAATGCTTGCGTGCTTTCTTAATATTAAAATTTCTTACTTTATATTATCTATCTGCTATTTTATTCTTGTAAAGCATATTAATATAAATTTAAGTAATAGTATATACACATAAAATGTATTAGATATTTATTTATTACATACATAATTAAATTAGATTTCGATTTATCTTATTTTATATTAGGTATCATTATTTTGTTAATGGATTTATGTCAACAATTAGCCGCGCTCCGTAGTTTCACCCGCGTAGTGATGGATGATGATGAATAAAAACTTATAGCCTATGTTCATCAGGGATAATGTAGGATTCTAATGGTGAAAGAATTTTTCAAATCGGTCCAGTAGTTTCGGAGCCTATTCAATTCAAACAAACAAACAAATCTTTCCTCTTTATAATGTTATAATATAGATACTCGTACGTTCATAAATGTTAGACTGACATTTGAATTGAGCAGTAAGTAATAAGTAGAATGTAGATTCTAAAATAGTTAAAGTATTTTTGGAATGGCGGTAACTACTTCCAAATGTTACTTCTGTAGTTATTACTTACGAAGAAATAATATCAGGAAAAGTTAATGCCTTAAAAAAATGACCCAATAAAAGTCATGCTAAATCTGTCATAGTAGACGTTGCAGCACGCGCGTGGACCAATCCCTACTCTCCTTTTGAAATTTAAACTGGAACATGTCTATTTGTAACCCCGGAAGTAATTCGTATTTGGAACCATACGTCGTTTTGGTTTGAAGAACCACTTTTTGTGTGGAATTTGTTCTGAGTTATGCTTCCTGACATTATTTCTGCGTTGGTTATTACTGATTCTATAGACCTGTCATCATACCTACAGTTGTGTTTAAATACATTTTACTGAGAACAAAATACTGTATATGTCCATTTTTTTTATTAGAAACCGCCGATGAAATAAATGAACATTCACGAAACATGAAAATTATATTACGAACGAACATTAGTTCGTATTACACTTTTTAAATACCTATATAAAACACACTCGAAAATTTCAAATCAGTTCAATGCAAAAATAAGTTAACTTGCCTAATTTCACTTAAATAATGCGATGACATTATTAAAGAGAAGCCAGGACGACGCCTTTTGTAGATATTGATGATGATTTATTTGTCAGTGCATCAGATGATTCAGGCTCTGACATATATTTCACCATTTCATAACTTCACGACGTGTTTCCCAGCGCTAACTAGCCGATTATCTTGTTTATAGAGCTATTAGTTGCTGGCTATCGGATACTGTATCTGATCCGGCAAAAAGTGCCGTTTTCATCGCGGACGAGGCACCGCGATAAGCGTTAGCGCCGTCGCAGAAATCTTCTCTAGGGCTGCTGCTTCAATTAAACGTTGGTTGTGCACAGACATGTGTTAATTTTACCAATTATGGCTCGAAAAAGGAAAGAAATCACACATTTCTACGAAAATTATTATTTTCTGTCCGTATTTGTTCATATATGTACAAATACGTACAGAAAACACAAATCAGAAATGTTTTTTTGGAATACATTTATTTATCTTTTCATTTCTGGACGAGACTATAATATACATACAACTATAATCTGTGCGGGCCATCGATATTTTGTATTTTTGTCATTCAGTTCATTACCGTTCTTAAGAGGTTAATCGGGCGAGGTCCCTCATGTACTCTAAATGATGACCACTTGGCCAGACAACGCAATAAAAAGGTAATTGATTCGAAATATCAACGCATTAACCTGTTTTAAAATAAAAATTAAAAATGGATGTTACTACAAATGATGACTTTCGAACAATTCGTATCTGAGTAGAGTCCGGACTTCTAAATGCTGAATAGGCTTAAGCTTGATTAAATTTTAATTGAATGCAGACATCATCTGAAGAATTAAAACTGACATGCGTATCTTAAACACTGACAAAATCAAAGCTGACGATTAATATTACCAAAGTGATTACGCCGTCCTCGCGCGTATTATTTACGCTTAATTTTGACAGCCGTAGATCGGCTTTCGAATTTGATTCGGCACCCGTTCAGGCACGGTCTCACCAGGTATCCTCGGAATACTTTCTTAGCTGTTGTACTTCAACAATCACTTGTGACTTAATTGGAGCATTTATCACGTATTTTTTGCAATATCGATTTTAATAATTCAACGGGAGCGAGTGGACCTGTCAATCTGGCTCGTAGGTTTTAATTTAAAGATTATGATTGCGTCATCGTGATTAGTCTGATTGGGCGCGTTTAAAGGGATTATGGAGAAAGTTGATGTGTCAGTATACGAAGGACTAACTAGATCTGTTACACTGTAAGGTATATAAGTAGGTGATGATGATGATTGCTTTTATCGGCTTGTCCGATTGAGACTAGAGAATTGATTAAGAAATTAATAACCGTGACACCAGCATCCGGATTTTTTAAATTTGATTTTAGTGTATACAATTTAAAATGATCAGGGTTTATGTTATTGTTTAGTATTACATTCCTGCCACAATTTGTAATATCAACTTGTTTTCAAATTCTAGTTAAAGTGTGCCCTTTGCAATTTTTTTTTCAATTTTGCGACCCGGCGGACGTCAGTTTTTGTTATTCCGTCTATTTTGCTTAGTGCTTCGCTATTCACAATAATAACTGGAAAATATTATAAGCTGTCCTGTCACAGAACTCTACAAACATAATACATGTAAGAGTATGTTTGCTAACATGGTAATTTTGCCATTATCTCTACGCCTGGCACTACGTACATAGTGATGAGGAGACACCCCTGAATTTCCCAGATCTTAGGTCAAGTGGTGGAGTCAAACGAAGGTTAGCTGATTGTTTGCTTCGACTAATCATCGTTTAAACTAAGCTATTGGTTTAACTTCGACAAAATAATTTCGGAGTAACTGTAAACTTTGAGATCGTTCTCGTTATATTTACAAGAAAGAGAGTTCAAAAGAGTATCAATATTATTTATTATGTTTTATAACAGTTGTCTAAACTCTTTGATTAGGTTATGCATTATTTGCTGCGATCGTCACTTGGTCGGCGGGGGATATTTAGGCTATGTCGGAGGTTCGCTGGCTCGCCTTAGTTTCAGTAACCTGTGTTGGGCCCACATAGTGGATTATGGCACATAGCTTTGTGTGAGCGAGAAGTCCGTGTCCCAACAGTTGGGACGTAATGGCTGAATATCTTTATGCGATGTACTAGTTTTTTAGTAACTTCGTTGTTAAGGTATTTTTGAGTAAACTAATTCACCTGTGTGCCTTAAAAACAGGCGTCCTATAGCATTTGACTTCAAAATTTACTTAATTGACGCTTTTTATCCAGATTTCAAAAGACGAAGTGTTGTTTCAGTTTAATTACTGGTTTAATGTGATTAATGTTTATTTACTTTGCTACTGTTTCGCCGCTTGCAAATATATTAACTCTCGAATAAGATAATAAAACGATAATAAATCAGATGCTTAATACGTTTAACTCGATTCTGTAATCGTTTAAACATTTATCTTTATTGTTGATAAGTTATAATGATTTCAACGCTAATTTAGTTTCGACTTGAATACAATTAAAGTAATCATACATCAAAGTTTTTCTTTATTGATGTTCAGTTAATGAAGATTACATTATTTTTAATTAAAGTAATATCGTTATGCTACCTCTTCAACTTCGGCGTAACCTTTAGTGAATCTTGCCATAAAATCGCGACCTATCACATTTAATTAATTGTTTTCCTTTCTTAAAGTACCGATCGCATAACATCAATGCACTTTCGTCGTACTAATGACATGTCCATACGCCTCGTTACCGAATATAATATCTTAAATACAGTTTTTTATATTGAAATATCGATCTTCTGAAATTTCTCTGAAGATTCCATTAATCATGTTTTAACAACAAAGCTCATTATAGGTGCATTTGTAATTGTCAACTTCGACAATGTGGGCAAAGTTGTTGATATTTTCGGTGACAGTATTATTATGATAGCGATAAGGGTTGTTATTGATGAGCCTGGTTGCTTTGGGTTTGGTTTTGACGTCACGGATGCAAGTAGAGTTGCTAATTACAGAGTTATCATCAA
This sequence comes from Selenia dentaria, assembly GCA_917880725.1. Lineage (NCBI taxonomy): Eukaryota > Metazoa > Arthropoda > Insecta > Lepidoptera > Geometridae > Selenia > Selenia dentaria. The sequence goes on from OU862893.1 coordinate 28,568,813, forward strand.
TCATCGGGCAAGGGAAACGGTCTCAGGGCGCGGAAGCCGTCTCTCCGAAATTAAATTGAATCGTATCTTTGAGAAATGAATCGTCTAAAACAATTTAATTTAAAATTAATTGATGTGCCACTTGAAGAAAAGCTTTTCTATCCAAACACTCTTGTTTCAGGTTTTAGTTACTTGTAATAGTTAAATTTATATAAACAGAATAAGTAAAACGATGCTCAGTTTAACGAATTTTGTCTTTTTCTGTAAAATTACAGCGTACCGTTGCTTTGAAATCTCAGAAAAAAAATCTTAGATATTTAAGATTGATAAAGCTTAGGAAACTCTCTTTTTTGTGATAGTACCTACAGGACAATGACAGTAAGACACACCAATACAAACAACGTGAAGTTCATCAGTCATCCATAGCAAAATAATGGTATTATGTTATTAAACAGTTTACACATAGCTCCGTTACTGCCACCGATAATAAGTGGGCGAATTGTGTCGCGACCGCAGCCTCCATTATGCAATGGAAAAGCAAATTAATAAAACCAATGGTAAATCAACCCATCCCTCGCACAGACCTCTATTGCTTACGCTCTACGGTTTACGATCTGGTTAACATCAATTTGGGGACCGCATAACGTAATAGCGTGGCTTTAGCTACCTGACTTTTGTCAATTGTCCGATGTTTTGTCATAGCGTTGTCATGTCGCTCTTGATTTGAGAGCACTTGAGTCGAAATTGGAATGCATTGGAGCGGATAAAGGTGTAGGTGTCAGGGCGCCAGTGGGTGTGATAATTCGTTGTGCATACACAAAGAGTGCCGTGAGAGAGTTATATGCTCCCGAAACCAATGCAGCAGGTTTACACACGAATTAGTAGCGTGGGAGAGGTGAAAGGTCATAAGGAAGGATGGACGTTACCAGTAGGAGGTTTGACTTTGAAGTCAAGCCCTTGAATTAGTACACGAACTCTTTAATACGTACCTCCCACCTTGTTAAAAAATAGAAACATGCTCAGACCACTTCGTCTTTTAGGACCGTTGGTTTGGTACATCAATTGAATTCTCCGAATTTGCTGCGATTCAAAGTAGTCTAGAGATCCTGCTGATAAAAGATGCGGCATACGCAAAGTTTATATTTTTATCGTCAAAACTTTCATAAAACTGACAAATGTTCACAAAAATATGTTTAACGTGGTGTCACTTGCTAGACATGATCATATTTTATTTTGAATACTAGTGAGATGCTAATGAGGACAATTTATTTGCAGGCTTACGAGCTTTCAACGTTAACGGGAACACAAGTGATGTTGCTGGTTGCTTCGGAAACAGGGCATGTGTATACGTTCGCTACGCGGAAGTTGCAGCCGATGATCACGTCTGACTCTGGGAAGCGATTGATCCAGACGTGCCTGAACTCGCCTGATCCTCCAACTACCAGCGAGCAGCGGATGGCGGCGACTGGCTTCGAGGAGACCGAGCTCACGTATAACGTTGTAGACGAAGACATGAAGGTGAGGCAACTGGCGTACGGGGGCTCAGCGCAGTACCCCCTAGACCACCACTCGCTGGCTCCGTCGCCGCTGCAGCAGTACCACCAGCACCCCCCGTGCCCATCGCCGCTGCCCCTTGGCTCCCTCGGACAGCCTTACTCTCATGCACATCTTTCGCACCCTCACATGTCGCACCACCCTCAACGGTAGTTCCAATTAGAGTCAATCCGGGAGCTTGTACTCCAATACGACTGTTTTGACCGGGTCCCTTCCGAAAAAATTGCTCTGTTAAAGTGTAATAAGTTCAAAACGCAAGCAAAGACATATCTATTGTATGTTCATAGAGTCTCAAGTCAGAGGTGCGGTAGATATGTTTTGACAGTGTTCTTTTTCTCACAGTAATTTCAAAAGTATGGGGCCCAGATAGTCATGTCTAGATTAGATATTAAAATTTAGGTAAGAAAAAAGATAAATATACGAGCGATTAAAGGATTTTGTTAATATATTTTGTAAATACCGTGTGTTAGTTGTTCGCGAAGTCTTATTTGCGTGGATTTGTGTTTCGGAGCGAGCTTTAGAAAGTTGCTTTGATTTACGTGATAATGTTACAAACGTACCATAATGTGAACCATTTCATAAATCTGATTGCGAATCAAGACTGACGGTTTCATTCAGATCGAACATGATAAGCGGTTTCGTACAAAATTAATTACGATACTGAAATATTATTCGTCACAAATTCTTCATTAGATACGACTCAATAGGTGAATATGTCTCGGTTGCCATAAAATTATATTCATTACAAGTCACCATATTTTCCAATCGACTAGACTTTAATATTCAATTTGAAGACGAAGAAATAATAAATCATCTCACTAAAATTATCTCAAAGAAATTGATGGTAGCCAGGAGATGTCGAAACAGATAGAGATGTGTCGGTAGCAAAACGATCGGATTCAAATATATTTGTAATTAACATTAGGAACCGGTTCGTATCGCTACGGAAGCGCCCGTCTGCTACTGGATCGTCATTATGATCAATGAATCGGCCTTTCATCTCAAAAACCCCATACACAATCGAAACGGGGCTTAATAGTCTTTATTACACTCCAAATTGTAGGAAGTCGCTCGTATTGATAGCACTATTAGCATACACGTCGGTCAGGACCTCGTTAAAATACGAACTGACAATCAAAATTGAAAACTACGATAAAGTAACACCAGATACACAGACAAATATATTCACTGGTCTGTGACCAGATAGGATGGCAGGTGTGTTATTTGTAACTAGAGACAGTTACCAATTATGAAAGGTCTCGATCGTGCTATCGCCGCGGGTCCTAAGTCCTCGCCGTCCGGATTAACAAGAAATATAATTGAAAATTACTTTTGGCGGTGCTAACTGTGATTATTATAAATCTGCCCGTCGTTCAGAACGACGACCGTGATCGCGTAAATAAGAAAATCAATCTGAGTAACACGGTAGCTTTCACGTAGTAAACGCAATAACGCACACTTGAAATCTAGCGCAGTACGGCTTTCTGGAGGATCGTTTCGTTCCGGTGCGTTGCGTACACCTCCTCCTCCGCGATAGCAGCTAATCAATGAAACTATACAGCTGATCAAATAGCACCAAACACGGCGAGCCGTGGCTGACGCCTCGATTCATTGAGGTGCTCGGATTCGATTCATCCATTAAACCGAGCGCACACCTTGCGTCGCTAATCGGACACTATTTATTCATCGATTTGTACCCAGTAGTCGCTCTCGCTGCTGTCGACTCGATTGCACCGATCGATTAATTCCCGCTCATTTGCATATCGTTTTAATTTCGAATCCATCCGGCGCCCACTGCGTCTTCGCCCTCGACCTCGAATATTGCTTGTCAGTTTCGATATGTTGAAATCGATTACGTCAAATCTTCCTTTTCGCGTTTGCATTGATAACATCTCATCTGCGGGTGGGTCGGTCGTTCTCACCGAGCTTAGGTGACGTTTGACGTTCGGTAATAATACGTCCTCGCCGATATCGATCATCATTGTTCGCGCATCGTCGATAAGTCGATTCGATTGAAATATTCACGCGGTAATTACGATTCCGAGAGATAAGAGCGTCCCGCGATGACCGCGGTCCGCGCCACGAGATCTTAATCGCGAGTTTCTGTGTTCTATCCGTTGTTCATGTTTTCGTGACCGTGTTGTGTGTCGGACATACTGTATCTCGTATATGCGCTTTAAATTCAAAGGCGGCATTTTTCTCTCACTCTAAGAACAGTTTCACCTGTCATCGTCGTGCGGTCGTTTACATAAATATAAATCTTTACGTATTCACTACGTGTAATATGTGTTAGTCTGGTCTGTTTCGTGAATATAAACTGTACTAGCGGTCGGATTTGGCGTAACGCTGCACACGGCAGGCGCGGGATGCAGATGTGCATGAATTAGCTGTATAAATGTGGAAGTCGGTCAGTGGCCTCAAGTCGGCCGTATTCCCTAATCGAGCCCGTTTCGTAACATCTCGCACAGCTCTTGAGATTTCCCTTTCGGTGCGCGCACGTTTCTTAATCGCATTCTTGGCTGGAATCGTTTGGACGGCGCGTCAGAATTTCAGGTTACAAAGAACATGGTCATACCTAAAACGTAGCCGGAGTCGTAAAGTCATCTTTTTAGTGTATCGTGGTGCTCGGCATCGGTGAGTCACAAGTCCATAACGTATTCAGTCGCGATTCGCGTCGCCCCGGCGTGTGCGACGCGTGTCTATTCTTGAGCGGTGGTAATCACTCGCGAGTCTCGCACCTCGCTTTATTAACTTATCAAGACTATTGTTTTGATAAACGCTGGAGACGCAATTTCGTTGACTCATCGCATTGTACCACATAATTGTCCGCCTCTAAGCCGATTGGCCATCTTGTGCAACCCGAGACCAACAATAAAGCTAATTTGACTAATAGGTGCGTTGTAATCATCGCCGCGTGTGGTTTTAGGATTACAGAGTGGCTTGTGTACGCCCCGCTCGTACGGACTAATGAACGTCTTTCTTCAGCCATTGTTCTAGTTTCGACTGTATCTGTCATTTTGTAATCCTAATGTAAGATCGTTACGCCTGTCGTTTGTTCTTTTATTATTTCTGGGGCCGCAGGATTTGTTTGCCGTCACAGTTGATGCGTTCAATTTATTATTCAGCGCTCGAACGGTCCGCTGGTTCGATTTTTAAAATAATATTTTAATGTTAGCGAAATTTACACTAAATGATCGGGTCTGCCTTGTAATTAACACGGTGCCGCCGACCACCCAATCGGAAGATCGATGTACCCAAATCCGATATCCGTAAGGGCAATATTTGAAGGCCGCCTCGGCGGTGTATGTTCGTGGACAAATGAAGAGATTCTCCGACGCCAGTCCCACCCGGGAAGCGCCGCAATTTGGTGAAATTTCCACAAGAGCAACGACCGTGATGAATTCCATTCGCGCCGTCATTAAAGTAATGGATATGCTTATTAATTTTGCCGGAGACAGTTTGACCATAATATTTAATTGCTGAAATATGGGCGGTTGCGTTCCTTGGAGGCGGCCGTATCCACCACATATCTGTATTTGTGAGCCAGAGAACAGTGGTGCACTATTACGGAGGCTGCGCCCGCGCCGCTTCTTGCATAATGCAAGCACGAGCCCCGCCGTTTGCATTCCGATACTTGATATGTGCTTTCACATGTATTTATGGACGAGATTTTGTGTCTCCGTAATGTTCGGCGAATAAATAAATTGCGGTTGAGGCATAAATACAATGGGTGAGCCGGCGGCTTCCCTCGTTACGTCGGCGAATGTAAAGTCCGATGCTTCTTGTGCTGTCGCCGTGTCAACGGAGAGATATAACCGGGGCGTGTGCTTATAGCGTTGTTTAGGAGCTTCGTTACACTGTCCGCGGTTTATGTCGCCGCTTACAAATTGGCGTGCGGAGATTCATCGCTCCGCCGCGTTGCAAATCTCGACAGAAATTATGCTCGGACGTTTACATTGTACGTCATTCTTCCTCGGTCAACATCTGACACGTAGGTATATTAATTCCGTTCTATTGTTTTGAAGCTTGCCGGCTCTTCCATGATACATAATTCTGTTTCGCTTGCTAATTTATCATGCAAAATCTGACCCTAAAAGCTCTGACAATCCTCCGGTAAACATCCTGGCAGTACGCTGCCAACTAATCCGAGGGAGCGTTCATTATCAGCAGGTTGGATCAAAGCGAACAATTCCGCTCACATCTCACTTACCGCAATTCTAATGATTTGCTGCGGAGGTCCTCCTTTGTATGCACGGGGGATCATTCTAATGCACGAGCGGCCCTTATCCCCACATCTGCCAATACTTCCGCGACGACCGTCCCGATTGCTCTAATTGAAATTTATTCGCCGCGACAACGAACGCCGTGCGATTACCTAATCCTCGGACGTAGATTAACGAGTGAGTTGAGCGAATTCTTTGCATTAGGTATGCGGCTGCGCTTATGCGCTCTCGTTTACTGGATTGACGCGGGACGCGCCTCATCCATTATAGATTTAGTCCGAGTATCGTCTCGTAGCGGCCGTCTGTGTCATTTCGATAATTGGACCCGCGATTATGTTTCCACTTGCGCAACTCGCCACATCTGCGCCAGATCCTTTGATTGACAGTTCTTACGTCATTCGGATCTTATCTAGTTCCAATTACGCTCTTTGTTCGTAATTAAATATATGTGTGAAACGAGCTACTGATTTATTTTTTGTGTCATCAATTCGAAATTTAATCTCATTAGAATTATTGTAAGTGCTGCATGATGCTAATGTAGGACCATGTCCGGGTGTTCGGTATCACCAGTAGAGGCGTTTCGGAGTCGGAGAACGGGAGTCGGCCCACTTCCTAGAGCTACTAAGACGCACATGGTTAAAATTAGTCCCGTGCCGAGAATAGCGTAAACTCGCATCCCGTCACCGCGCACCGACCTGCTTTCGATATTTTGTTACAAATCAAAACGGTTTGTTTGCACATACCCATTACTCATAACACCACTCGTAAAGAAAACACTCGAAACCAGTTCCACGGCGTCGCACCGATACCGTTCTGGAGCCTAGCGAGATTTGTCAAGGTTGTCAACTACTGGAAAAACAGAAATAAATACATTTATCGTTGTCGTTTTGAGAGCAGTGCTAATAAAATGAATAGTTTTTCTTATAACCGCATCGACGACATAATCGTCAGTTTTATTTGTGGAAGAAGAGTTGGCATCATTAATCTCGAAACCGTCCTGCGTACCTTTCGATTCGTAATTCCTTATCTCAGCATGACGGCGAATTTCGAACATTGTTCAAACAATGTTTTCTTATGTTATTGAAAGAAGCGACTTATCGGTCATGCTTTTGTATCGCGATCTCTTTGCACCGTTTTAGCGGTAACAATTCGCGGCGATAATGTTAGTTTGCGCTACATCTCCGGTTTATCGAGGAAGCCTCTTCTGTTTGAGCGAGGGAAGGTGGTTTTGGACGTTGAAATAGGCGATAGTTCCGTGAACATAAATTCAAACTAGCGTCCCGGTTGAGGTTCGACCGTTACCGCGTGGGAAATGATTGGGTCCCGCCGGTAAGGCTTTGTTAGGACGATTGTCCACTGGAGTAGTAGATGTGGCGATAGGCCAAGCCGGCGGCCTGCTCCGCCCGCGGTGACAGCTACGTGGGAACGCCGACCGGGACCCTGTGTAAACACCGCGGCTATTTGGTAACAATTGTTATATTCGAACGCTTGATTTATGCTCGGCTATTCTGTGATTTTCCATTCTCATCGTTTACGGCCCTCTGAAACACGTTATGAGAAATTTGCTCTGACTAATCTGTAAGCATCCATCAACTTTGTCTCATTAGTAAACTATCATATTTTCAAGTAACGATCACAGAAATGTCCATAACAGAAAGTTGGTGTAACGGCTCGAGTCGCCTTCAAAAGGCTTGGAAGTTCAATTTCCAAAGACAGCTACGACCGGGTTGATACGTGGCCATGTGTATTTCATATATTATGTTGCAACTACATTTTTCCTTTGAGCACCACTTGTGTACACCGGAGCACTTGAGCCGTGGAAATGGAGCATAATGTATTCCGGTCGCGTACGCGGCTAACTCGACGACTATTCAGCTCTGAAAACAAATCTTCGCTTTTGTGGCGGCGCCGATCCATCATACTTTTTCTATTGACCGGTATCAGCGAGCTTACACAAACAAAGAGCTTTCAAATGCTAATTCAAAGTACGTGCCGCGGATTAGTTCCGCGTGGACACTTACGTGGGAAATTTTGAGGCTCTCGTTCGGAAGAGTTCGGGCGCGTTCGGCTCTAAAACATTAACCTTATAAGGCCACCTACATAAACGGTGATATAATCGACGTATTGGCTCATGGCTGCATTAGAATGAGGCGTGGGCGACGTCCTTCCCCAGCGGCGGCGCTGCTCTAATGCCGCGTTCGTTACACATCTCGGCGCGTGCGCAGCCCGCCTGATACTCCGCCGCACTCCCGCGCATGATTTATGCATGATGGTATTCCTCGGCTCATTTAACTAGATATATTCCGGAATTATTGTGTTCGCAACGCAGCACTCGTACCCATGCGATCGTGGAGTGAATCCGAATGACACGTCCCATGCTCCACTATCGGCTCTCGTTCTCAACTCAATGCGTAATCGATGCCTGTCACCGTCACTTTAATCAGACCCGTTACCGAAATTGCCTTAATTAACGAAAAGGCCCTTTCTTTTCTGAAAAAGTAAAAAAAACTGTATCAAAAAACCAGTTCGTTACTCTAGAATCGAATGTTGCTTTCAAAACTGTAGCAAATTAAGTCGGTGCATGGAGTGGTTTCGAGTCATTATCGGAACCTGATTAACCTATAATGTGAGCGGCATTCTAACGGCGTCGAGTTTATTTCCCAAAAGCTGAAAAGGGTTTTCTGTAGTCGTTAATTGCGCATTAGAGTTTTAATTGAAAGCTGGCGTTGTGGATATGGCGTGCGGTAACGTTGGATTCCAGACATACGAGTAGTTGCGGTGGCGCGGGTCGTTCTGTCCACTTGCTCGTAAATATGCGCGGGCGCATGTTGCAACGTTGATTTGAATGCGTGCGTCTATCAGTGAAGCCTGGAAAGCGAACATAGTTTGAATTGATACGCAAAACTTTTTCACAACGACTTGTACCTTAAATATAGATATACTTCATATATTTTACGATGATATAATCATAACAGAGATATAAGGTAATTTAAATTGCATATTTCAGTTCACTGGTTTAATGAAGAGCCAAACTTATTGCCCAAAGTTTCGTAAATCATATTCAAATTACGTTGATAATATCATGTGAGAGTAGATAAACAAAAGACTTCAAACTTAACTTCTAAAAACTAAACTGTAACGCAGTAGTTTCTGGCATCTACAAAAGTATTTAAATATCTTTTTATTATTATTGATAAAATATACACAAAGACTATGATAAAATTTAAACGAAAGTAATACGAAGGTATAACCTATTTAACAAAAAGAATAATTGCAAAAATCGGATTATCCAGTAAAAAATATGAAGACAAGACAAAATTACTGACCTATCTATATATCTGTTGTCTTTTCATTTCCATGGTGACTTTCTACCTTTTATTCGCCTGCCGCCTTTTGACCATATCTCAGAATTAACGCATCAAGCCGAAGTGAAACTTCATCAAAATACATTCAATGTTTTTTCAAAAAGCATTCATATTTTACTTCATAATAAAGTTATGTGCACGAAACTTTTGCACGCAAAGTATTAAGTCTGATTAATGATATTGACTCTCCCTCTTGAGTAATGAGCAGCTAAGGTAGGAGTACGTTTTTAAAATTATACTCTTAAGAAGGCTGATCGATGTGATTCGAATCGTATCAAGTACAACGTCCATAAAACCCATGTTTATTGCAGTTTCTTACGAGCATTCACGACAAAACGTGACTCGCATATTGTATTGCGACGGGTACTTACACGATAATGACCATATTTTTCTGAATGAAAGGCGCGTAAACTTGAAGTTACGAGAGATCGCACATTGCGTCACATTTGCGACCGAAAGTGGTCATAAAGCCGAAGCCTTGGCAGTGCCGACTGTCTATCAAATTGATCTATCGTTCGTCTCGCTCGGTTTCAAACAGTTTAATAAACGTTAGATAAGGATGCTAAATCTCCGACGTGACTCTCACTTCCGTCCGCCCACGGACTTCAGCCTACGCGTCTTCACCTACCTTTTTTTGAAATCGCAATCCGGTGGTCTTGTCGCTAAAATTGCTGTTGCCACGGATTTTATATTGAGTTTCTTGTTTTTCGAATTTAGCCCTTATCTTTAGAAGGTATGACATCAGACCGTAGGTGGCTCGGTGATAATATTCGTTGGCGGGCACTTTACTTCGCTCAGTCTTTCGAAACGGCCATCCTCGTTAAATTATGACTTAATTCCGAACCTCTCTTTTGTGCTGTTATTCGATACGTGTAGGTATATTTTGTCAATAACGGAACAGTTACCTACTCTGAAATCGGCAGTAGGTACCACTATAACTGCAGCAGTAAAGTATCAAGTAGTGTCAGCCCTGTCGTGGATGCAAAGGACTCGGATATTGTATTTTAACTCGATTTTTGTATTCCGACATTAAAGATGTCGAGTATCGATATATAAGAACGTAACCTTCGCTTTCTGATCGAATAAAAGTTCGCAAGAAGCTCCACTTATTTCTATAATATGTAAAGTAAGGTGTAAGGTGAATTTGAAATCAATTATGGCAACTTTACCGCAAAAACGAGTACGCAAATCCATCCAAACCAAGACGAATCTCTAGAAGTCATTACATTAATATCATAGTAAATAGTCGATATGAAATCTATCGATACATGCAACGTGTTTAGACATGAGGCAAGACAAACAAACATACATTACGTGACTCGATTTACCAAATCATGCGAGATGCGAGGCTTAGCATAATAAACGCTCGCTATGTAAATTTTGTTTATATTTCGCGATATATTAACTGTAAGTTTATACTCTAATGCATTTTACTCATTAGTTCTCAGGCCATCAAACAAGTGCCATCCTCTGTGTAGTTTGTAAGTACAGCGATCAATCTGAGCAACGAATAGATATACTATAGGTCTGTTCACACGGTCAATACACGATCAATATTACGATCAGTTTTATAATTGGTGCTACTCGGTGCTACTGCAGCGACGACGGAATCATGGGTGATCTCTATTTAAAAAAATTTTTCTTAATATATTTTATACTGTAGTTTGTAGAGGGGTCCTATTGGACGTCCTGATATTGATACCTGTATAAGTAACGTAACATTCCCAGTGTGCTTCAGTGTTGTAACATGTTTGTGATCCATCCAACTTAACGAGAACAATTTAGTTTTAAGGCATGATGTTGTGTGTTTGAGCGAGTGTTTACTTCAGTATTGACTGCCGTTTCATTGAAATCTATTTTGATACAATTGTTATTAGTATTATTCATTTATTTTCATATGTTTTATTATTATTCGTTTATTGTGTGTTCTACGCAATAATGCTTTACCGTATTATATTTCATGACAATAGCAACTATGTAATCGTTTAATTCTGATATCACAATGCAATGAAACGGCAGCCAATCAATTTCAATTTTACTAGTATCCAAATTAACGAATTACTTAAGTTTAGATTAGACATTTTTGCTAGTAAAATTGGATCTCGCAATTTTGATACATAATAATAAATTAATATATTATTTTCTAAGTAACGAATGTATCCTAACAAGAGAAGCGGCAGTGCAATTGGCTAAATACTTATGAACTATTTCATAAAAAGTGAATCAAGTTTTAAATATAATAGTTGTGCTTTAAAGACTTATGAAGTGTCTTAATTATAGTGCCTTAAGAACTCTGAAGATGGCCACGATGGTACTTAATATCAAAGAAACGACTGTTGTATTTTCAGTATTAAAGGCGATTCAAGCCTCAGAGGTAATTAATTAGTGGATTTTATGAATAACGTCGCCTTTATAGGCTCAATAGTGTCGATAATCATTGTTTAAAAGATCTGAAAATCAATATAATTGTATTTTTTACTTAAGTAGCAGAGTAAATTGGGAAAAAAATGACCTTAGATTTTTTGTGACGCAGGCCAAGAGAAAGTGGAATGACTCATAAAATAGAATAAGAGCTTGCATCACTAGTAAAGTGGAAAGAATAGCCTACTTTCATATTCGTTAATGTGTTCGACGCATTTTTGTCTCAAATAGTATACAGAGTTCATGTTGCTCACTTTCCACTTTAAAAGTAATCTCTCATTCACACGTTCAGTGAAATTATCTAATTTATTATCGAGTTGTACTTGATCAGAGTTGTAAATTTTATTTATTGTCTTGCAAGCGTGTCTCATTGTTTGTTACTATTTGGCTGACTTGTGTATGACTGATCGTGTGAATGATCCACATCAACCATCAAATCGTCCGCCAGTGTAGGCATCAATCGTGTCGCAATCAGGTGTCCGTTGACAGCACAGTTTACTACGCGCACGAACATTTTTAAAACAAAAAGCCTCGAAAACATATATTTAAATATGAAATTAAGTTTTTCGACGGACGCTCATTTCTTTCCGACGCGATTATTCATGTTCGCTGATAAATGTGCGACGTGCAATAATTCCATTCTCGTTTAAAAGCTTGTCCGTGTTAAGGCTTTTACACACGCCCGGGATCACGCAGAAGCGGTGTATATTTTTGTATAAAAATTTATAGCTCTCATTTTAATGTTTATAGTTTCTGACGTGACTTTATAGTGTGTGTGTGTATTGGCTTAATTCACGGTGTTGTATTGAATCAAAGGAATATTTTAACACGAGGCGTAAATGAGAAGCGATAGTCTAAATATACATACATATACTTATACATATATAGTTTTTGTAGATTCGTAGACATTATTTAAAAATAAAATGTTTAAAGTTTCGATATGTGATGTAATTTATCATTAACGCCTCGTCCGCATTAAGGCTATTTTGGCAATTCTCGGTACCTAGTTATTTATTTAATGTGTTGTGACATTTTTCTGAAATTAAAACTATGGTTGTGAAATGGCCGACTGTAAAGAATTCTGAGCAGATTCATTCCTTGGATTTGTTTTACTTCAAGTGACCACATTTTCTGAAGTGAATCTATGTTAAAGACAATGTGATAGAAATAATACCTAAAGACGCTAGATCATTGTTACTGTAAAATACATTTTTTGTAAATATGTACAATAATATAAAGGAATAAGCAAGAATAATTTTAATACTAGATGCAATGTTGTACAAGTTTTTTTTTCTATTTAAATATTTTTTGAAAGATTTAATCTACTCTATTTTTTAATAATGACTTATTTTATCGTTTCGAATAATTTATATTATGTGTTTGTACAATGTCGTAGATGAAAGAGACATTAAAAAAATTATAAAAAATAAAATGTTAAAAAATTTGATCAGGTTTTGTATTGCGATATGCTCCTTCCTTCCCACTATCGGACCGTCCCGGGAACTGATCTCGCGTACCGTCCCGTGCCGGATATTGAACTTCCAATAAGCTCGAGCCTCGCGGCGCATCTGTCACTATTCTGCCATCTCAGCAAAATCTACTTTATTTGCATAACACTAAATTGGAACTTCAATGTGCGGCATCTCGCTTAGATCTTTTGTATTAGGGGCGGCGATCATGGGGCCCCAGTCGAAGCTCGACACTATTCCATCGACATTCGGCACAACACTTAAAGGCCTAAAGTGTTGTGCTCGCATTCGTTCGAATTTTTGCGAGCCTCGATTCGATCGCCGCCACGGACGAAGCGGATCATCCTCCCGTCGCGATTTCATATTCATTTTATTACGATTCGACCATTGCCGTAAAACATCAGATTCGACGTTTTTAATTACGTTGCGAAATTAATATCGATGTTTTGAGGGGTGTGTCCGATAGTGTTTGCTTTTTATCGATATGACTGGATGATTTCGAACGGCGTCGTCGACCGCGTGTGCGGTTCGGGGAGGTGTGTCTTCGAAATCGGCCGGTTGTTAGTCTTAAGTCGGTTCGATGCCAAAAGCCGTATCGCTGTCCCCATAATTACTTTCGCCGTGCGATCTTGAATATTACAATAATAAACATGCAATAATTGCTCAATGATCCACCTTCAGTTTTGCGAACGGCGACAGAGAAAAGGCGTTTTGGGACTTGGACAGCTTTCATTTGGCATCGATTACGTTTACGCTAGAATAAGATTGGCCAATCGTCCGCGTCAAGTGAATGAACACAGAAGAAGAGTGAACAAAGAAGATTCAATAAGGTAAGTGGAATTCTCATTATCTTGTCGTTTTGAACATTTAACAACTAACAAGTTTACTGTTTGCATTTTGTGTGTTTTGATGTGCCTTTTCAGGTTGCTTGCAGGTATCAATTTCACCGATGTTTTTTTCTCTATGCGTATATAAAATAAAGATGTTTTTACTCACAGGTGACCATTGAATAACTACGAGTATTTGCCAGCAAATATTATATATGTATACAAATTCTTTAGATCTTCATGACGCTGATAACAATAAAATATAATGCACTTAAACTGATACTATCGACGGTCTACTTTTCTTGAAAGAATAGGCTTTATTGAAGACTAAAAATTAAGCGCAAAAAATCGTGCAAATTAAAAAGGCTCTAACTTTAGAATCCACATCAATTCATTTTAAATATGTAAGCCAAACATGCAATGCTTGTTCTTATTATTTTCAGAGGTCTCTTACACAAAAATAAAAACAGAAACCAGCACGTAACATCCACTTAAATACATTAAGCCGACGCCCACACTATCAACCAGGTCAGGGCTTAACTTATTGTGACGGTTTGTAGGTAAATAATCGAGAAGACGTGACCTACAGCTACCAATTTGCGAAAATCCTCCCTTACTTAGGACCCTTCGTTGAGACGGGTCAGATAACAATGGTGGGTCAAAGGAAACCATTCGCCCTGTCGTCATCTTGTCTTTACGATGGCAGCTCCGTCTGGAAAATAAAAATGTGACGGTTTACCAATTAATATTGAACTGTGGTAACTCAAAAAGAAACTGATCATGCGTTCTGCAAACATGAAGATGACATATTTCTTGTTTGGGAAACAGACCGGCTGCCGTGTCCTACTTAGTTACACCTCTGAAGAATTCGGTGGCAGTTCCAATGAGATTTTATTTTTTATTTTGTCCGGGCGTTATCGGTCCGGCCTGCGTTCTAACTGCTGCTATATTTTTGTGCAGCACCATTGACATCCTTATTAAAGACAATATAATCCTAAGATTATAATTATATACCAAAATGTTCATTATTATCATATAAATATGGTTCCAATTACGTTAGCGTCTCTTTTTCTGATCTAAATAAAACGCCTATAACTGAATAACGTCTTTCGAAATATGTGTCGGTCTTGATCTTTTGGTTGAGTTTTCTTGAAGTTACAATATAACAAGACTACTTGATTACATTTTATTATGACACGATTTTAGAAATTCTTCAAATATTAACTTAGGTACATGCCATTAACACTTCTAAATAGCCCAAGTTATGCAGCTGAATGCTGCATATGGATATGTCTTGTCTTCAAAGACCATGAATGCTTTAGAGACGTTACAGTTACATTACATAGGTTTGTAACTCGTTCAATAATATATTTAATATCAAAACCCACATTACTCACTCAATTAGCTGACGTCATCGACCGTCGCCAATTGGTGACGTTACATGAGTAAAGTCGGTTTTGAAATTAAATAAATCTAATGCTCGTTTTCACCAATATTTTAGGTAACACCTAAGCCAGTTAGGTAACTCTAAGCAGTACAAAAATGTCACCTAACTTGGCTTAGATGTCACCTTAAATGTTGGTGAAAACGGGCATAAGAATGTCAAATTTTCGACAATTTTCGTACTATTATCTTTCCATTGCTGTCAGTACTAAAAAGGGTTTGTTTCTGAAACAGCTTGCTTCCAGAATTAAAGTAACTAGTTGTATATAAAAGTAGCTGTTAGTAGATATACTCGTATGAGTTTGGAGGTTGTTTTTATTAAATAGAACTACACTCAACAGACACCGAACATTGTGTATTTTTTTTAAATTTCGACGTTATTTATTGAACAGTTTAAATAATCTAAGCATGCCAAGGGGGAAAAATAATTTAATCATTTTTTTAAATTACATTTTATGACTAGAAAATCCGAAATTTAGGACTGTACTGCTTTCATTGATCCTAAACATAGAAGACACTTTTAAGGGCGTGTCTTCGAAACTATCGACATTAGATACCTACTTATATGTACATATTACGAGTACTTATACAACACTAGTATGAACTGTTTAGATTAGATATGGTTAAATAATCATAATCATAATAAATTAAAAAAATATATATTATATATTATAATTATATATGTATTAAAGTTTAAATAATGTTTCAAGCAAAAAAAAATACGTGTAATAATAAATATGATTATCATCTACCGAATATATCCTGAATAGGTATTTATTGTCCTACTGCTTAGATCTCCCAATTGACTTTGTTATTATTGCGAGTCAGGCTACATAGTGCCACGGACAAAGGCATCAAACATACGTCCGCGTGCTACTTTACTTTGGTCGAAGTTCGTCCGTAACTTTATAAGAAAGGTTCTAAAATATCTGAACATCGAAAATGAAACTTTTACTAAAAGAGGGTCGTAACACATCTTACATTTTCAGACCAACGTATATCTTAATTAGTGTAATTTTATGTCGTTTACAGATACAAAATAGCTTCAATATAACTAAATTACCGCGAGCGCGCGCACTTTTTTTGTGATGGCGGATTTTTGCGGGTTTTGCGAACACTGGTTCGCAAATTTTAATTATGGTAAAACACTTTGGAGCATTAATAATAACATAATGGATTAGCATACCTATTGTCATGTACCCATCGCAATAGAACCTATATATGTAATTAACCTGTGTGTAAGTAATAATACCAATCATTTAAGTTTTTAAACTGACATGGTCACTAGTGCAAGAATTAACGTTTAGTTGCCATTGCCCAACACCTTTTGGAATCGGGATCGAATTACTGGATTGAGTTATATAACCCTCAGATAATCTCGACAGAACGCCTCTATATACCTAGATTGGTAAGGGAGGCAATCGAAATTATCAAATATAGGGTGTTTGGTAGAGGGACCGACATTGGTTTGTCGGTCCCTCTACCTATGTTTAGACTCTATAAGCTCTAAATCAGTTAGTTAGCTCTGTTTTGTATCCAATTTTGCTTTGCGTGGCCTGTAGGTGTATTAGAGACCAAATTCAACTAAAAACATCCGGTCTAAAACAGATTTTACAAATGTTATGGTGGTAAATAAGTACAATTTCGGAGAAAACGGGAAAATTCACAAAAAATAGTTAAAAAAAATTGGGGGGTCGGGGATTTTTTTGGCCAACTTGTTTTCTCCAAGTGGGCCCCCGAACACGCTCATTTGGTTTGTCGGTCCCTCTATCAAACACCCTGTATAGGAATTTTAATAGAGAGGATGGGTTTCAACTGTCGAGAACCTGGAGTTCAGTGGTTCATCTTTGCAAAAACCGAAGAAGTTCCGAAAAAAGCTCGCGAGCAGATACCGTGAGTTATGTGAGTCGAGACCCAGTTCCAAGTGACTGTTGTGTCATTGGTAATAAGCCGGAACGCAGGAAACGTGTGCGGAAGAGGGTAGACCGTTTCGTCTGCTCATAACAATACCTACCCGCAGTTTACTTCAAAGACTACAATTAATACTGGTTTACTCGTGAACATGGCGCATGCAACTGTGCCGAAATATCGAGAGCTCACAATAAATACAATACATGGTAAATATCCCGTTTCTAACGTTAATACAAAAATATTGCGCTTATCCCACATAACTGGAATAAGATAAAGGTAATGGATGAAATCTTTTATGAATCTATTCTGAACCAACACGCTACTGAGTTGAAGACAAATCTCCCTGTTTTCAACGATAATTAGTTAAAAATCACCAAAAAAGTTAATCTAGGAAATTATTGATTTTAGTCACTTACAGTAAGACACTGTTTTAAACTATCACGGTTGTTCACTAAAGTTATATGATTATTAACGGGATATTTACCGTGGTAAGGTTGTGGAATGAGCTCCCGATATTTCGGCGCAGTTACATGCACCATGTTCACGGGAAGACACAGCCTCACAACTTTCGACTGGGTGAACTATGCATGCACCATGTTCACGGGAAGACACAGTCTTCCAGTGAACATCGTGCATGTAACTCCGCCGAAATATCGGGAGCTCATTCCACAACCTTACCACGGTAAATATCCCGTTAATAATCATATAACTTTACTTCCAGTAAGACTTTATAGGTTCACCCAGTCGAAAGTTATGAGGTAGCAAACATGAAAAAAAAACAGTCGAATTCGGTACCACCTCCTTTATGGAAGTCGCTTGATAAACCTACCCGACTGTTTCCATTGATCGTAGATAAATGCGAGTCTATTGACATTATCATACGTAACGCTCCGTCTCCTCTGTGATATTCTACTGTCGACAAGATTGATTGGTTATTGTCGCATTATGTAAATGTGTTCAGTGAGAGCTATTAATTAAACCGTGCAGTAATTATGTCGGTATTGCTGTATTTCACATTTTTTTTGCTTTCTGCCATTACCATGTGAGCCCGTAGAGAACTATGGGTACGTAATATATGCCCCGTTATCTATTTGAGCCCCGTTCGCTCAGGCTCAGTCCGCCTACGAAGCGCGGGATTTCAGTTTCGATACTTGGACGGGCCAAATATTTATGTAATTATACAGATAAATATCTGTTTCTAATTTCACATTAACAACATGCATAATATGAAAGTATATACGGTACTTACATATTAACATTTTATTCTGTCTGTTCCGGCTAATTTCTGAAATTACTGGACTGATTTTTATTATTTTTTAGTATGGCAAAATATAAACAAAAATCTGTCTCTGTGTTTGTTACTTTATAACGCCTAATCAGCTGAATGGATCGTGATCAAATTTGGCAAGGTTATATATTATATTCCAGGGAAGCACTATGACACCTTCACCCTCATCATCCATCACCACGCGGGTTTCAGGACAGTCAGGACGAGTAATTACATATAATTATAGATTCTATATTTTATTTATATTACCTTTTATTTCCTAACATACCTTTGTCATACGAATGTTTACTTGACGCTCGAAAGCAATCATTTTCTCATGACTGCACAAAACACATTCCTTCATTTTACCATCCATTATTAATGTGACCTGTATGAGTCAGTAACGTCTTCACCATTGGAAAGCACACCGCCGAGTGCCGACTGCCGGCGATCCTGTCTTCGTTAACCGATAAGGCATACACGTTATATTAATGCAAATTGCCTCCACGGCCGTCGTCGCAGTGTTATCAAGAATTCTCGTGCACACCGACAAATAACAGTGAGAAATTACGACACTGTCCACGAAAAATGACTGTGCGAATGTTGCCAAAAATATCACACATAATATATACCTATTCAAGGTACAGGGACGACATTAAACTAATAGCGGTTAAATGACTGAGAACAAGTTTTGTTGCGGGTGTCTTTTATGTTTTCGCGGTATTTGATGTGTCTTATTAGGAACTCTACTTTGTACCGAATGTTATTCCGAGGGTCTGCTGCTAGCCTTTTTACCATAATCACCATCACGTTCCGCTTTGCTTGGACATGTGCCTTCTCAAAAAGAGACAGCTGTCATCGACCAAGCGAGTTCTATGAGGATTGATCAAGAACACGGTCAATCCTATGCTGTAAGTGAATTGCCTATAACACCCCATGACCTCAGTGCAAGACGTATCGCCTCGATATAGAATAACAACGCAGTCAACTATGTTTTGCTCTGGGTGTTTTAGACCACTTGAAGTCTCTCATACGAACTAATGACTGTGGCCCTAAGGAAACTCCCGAGACTAATGACAAAATGTATCCCCTTCCGACAACATAAGAACATGCGCACGGGACTTTTGGACAAAAAGTCCAGAAATCCCCTTCGCAGGGGATCTGCTAAGGGGATTTCTGGAATAAGCCAATGTGTCTACTTAAGTATGGTTCCATAGCTAGGTCAATTGAAAATGCGCTGGCGTGTTGCTACTGAGAAAACCTCAAAAAAATCTCAAAGCAAATAAAGCTAAGTATTAGGATATTTGTTTCGTAGACTCCAGGGCGTATTTTTTGCTTCATTATTATTCATGTTTATTGAAATAGGTATGTTTTTATATTTTCATAATAGTTCATCAAAATGTTCCTCTCGCCTTCCTCATAGCTTTTAGGATTCTGTACCTTAAGAGGGAAAAAGGAACCCTTATGGTATCACTCTGGTGAAGTCGTCTGTTTGTTAAGACCTCTTTCTCAGGATTGTGTGAGTATCAAGTGGAAACGGTTGTCAAATACTTGGTCTGCATTGATAATGTTTGACAAAGGTAGCGATTCACTTGTGCCTAGGTAGTCCTTATTCTGTTAAGGCGCGGTCCTACCCCAATTTTAAAATAATTTAAGTACGATGCTTTACGTAATGTTGAAAATCGCTTGTCAGATTGGACGATGTAATGCGAAAATGCATTAATTTTGTACGTTTTCTTCGATATATACTAACACAATTGAAAAAAACTGGTGGTTACTAATTTAGTAAATTTATGTTGGTTATGTATTACCTAAAAAAATATTTTGTGTTAACGCTGAAAACTCTGAGAGTTTGGACGTGAAAATTTTATGACCGATTCAGATTTTTTTTGTGCAGAGTGCGAGTAATATTTAGGAATTCTGTTCGGTTATTACTCTTTTCCTGTTCATTTTCTAACCTAAGTATTTTTTTCATAATATATTATCGATCTGTTTCGTTACACTAGATGTTTAAAGATTCTGCTTTTTACTGTTATCAGGATACGAGCGCGCCTTAACACTAAAATACAAATCCATGTAGCGCTGACAATTACATTTCTAAAAAAATGATTTATTCTATTACATTTTGGGTATACGTTAGTTTAGCAAGCACCAAGTTACGTGACGACTAATCTATCTAAAACATACCCACAGTTGAAGATAAATATCTAATGTTAGTGCTGTCATTCGGAAGTGTTTTACTAATTTTGATTTTAGCCTAAACATAATAAGAACTGCCATATGTTACTTTATAATGATTAAACATTTTTATTATAATCTTTCTAGGTATGTAAGGAAGTGAAAGTTTATTTACAAGTCCCGGTCCAGCAACACCTTGGATAGTAGTATTTTTGCTGTATATCTATACTAATATTATAATAAGGAAAGATTTGTATGTATGTTTGTAACGAATTGGCTCAAAAAGTACTGGACCGATTTCGAAAATTCTTTCACCATTGGAAAGCTACATTCACCTTGAGTAACATATAATTATTTATTGTCCACTAGCTACGCTCCGCTGTTTCACCCGCGTGGTGATGGACAATGACGAATCAAAATAAAATCTAATAAAAGCCTGTGTTTGTCAGGGATAGTAAAGGATTCCAATGGTAAAATATTTGTTCAAATCGGTCCAGTGCTTTCGGAGCCTTTTCAATTCAAACAAACAAATGTTTCCTCATTATAATATTAATACAGATAAACTTGCCTTTGATCACCATCTACGCTGGACGCTTAGTGTTAACTACGAGTAATGTGGTCTCTTAAATGTTACAGTAGACTTAGAATGACAAACGTTTCGTGGTAGCTAGACAGGCCAGCACCTGCAAGTGCCCTACTACCGTACTATAATTTACCTCTCTGAAGGTTCAAGCTCCTGGTAGGATTAAAGCCTGTGACCCTATGTGCCCTATAGGTGCTGACTACTCTTGTCGCTCCTGGAAACATTTGTTCGATATTTGATCCAACTGAGGATAGCCGCTAACCAAAAGAAAGCTATTAAAATTAAAATAGGTAGGTCATAATCATCATCATCGTAGGACGTCCACTGCTGAACATAGGCCTCCCCCATGATTTTCTAAAAGGAACGTTTGGAAGCGGCCTGCATTCAACGTCGTCCTGCGACCTTTATCAGGTCGTCTGTCTACCACAAATAGGTAGGTATGTATTTTCACACATTCGTCTTCGAAGTAGAACTGAGAATCATACGAGATGCCCGTGTTGTTTAGATCATTATTCAAGAAAAAAGTCAACAACACGACAGAGTAAACACGCAGACGGAAAACTTATGGTTAGGCTGGCAACTCTGAACCATAGTTATGGCAGTGCCTACAATGCTATAAGTATCCCTGCAGAACAAACTCTGGTAGTGGCCTAACCACTACCAGAGTTTGTTCTGCACGGATACTAATCCAGATGAAGTGTCCAGATGAAAAATTCAAAAGTCTAGGGATATGTCCTGATTTCCATTGAAAAATCCTGAGATTTTGTTGCGGTTTGATAATTTTCTCTCAAACGTAGCAACCGTAAAAAACCTTATTTAAAAAGGTTCTTTACACACACTAAATAAGATAAAGGTCTCTTCACACACTGGAAATGATAAAACTGATACAAAAAAACTGCTTAGTGTTTATTGAACACTACATAAGTTCATGAACTAGCATGTTCAGTGTCCATAACATTTACAAACGAGGTCCTATATCTTTAACATCATCGGAACAATCATTGTTTTCGTCATCACTATGTAAATATAAAACAAATTATCGCTTTTTACAGGCTGAGCGGGACATTTAACCACCACTTTAATACCTAATTTATAATTTTTATCAAATATTTTTCGAAGCGCTAACGCCTGCTTAAACGAAACCTTATTTTGTAATTTTAGAGGGAAACTTACAAATCCTTAGACGTGATTCGAAACTCGTTTCTTCTGACAATACATGTGAGACAACATGACCGCTAGGCCACCGAGGCGTCTGACATGGATTGTCGAAAGATGCAGATTGGAACCTCTTCCGAGGGTACTTCAATTTTGTCTCGAAAATTGCAAACTACTTAGACAATATTTCAGGGCACAGTCTTAGACGTAAACTGGTGCCTTGGTACTTATTGCTAATTAGTTTTTTATACCAGTTTGTGTTGGACAAAATGTCAATAGATACTGTGATGAGATATAAGTATGTAGTAAAAAAGTATATATCTAATGTAGAAATGTTACTATAACAATATAAAGATCTCCGCTCCGCAAAGAGCAATTCGCTTTTTCAGCACACCTAAACTAGCGAACTAAAATCTAATTTAGTCAATTATGGTAGTTTTTATTCTGTTTATGCTAAGTCCAAATTAGTATAACACTTGCAAATGACTACTTAAACTTGCTCTCTCAGTTCAATTGTGGGTATGTTAGTTAGATGTAAGATTACCCACAATTGAGTAGAATAAGCATATTTTTAGAATTGTCATTCTAAGTGTTCAGCGAATGTAGATTTTAGTTTAAACATAATAACCACCATAATTTAGAGAATTTTCGTGTATAGTTCAAGCGAATCACTACCACTAAATCTTCATTTATATTAAAAACTCAATGTTGACATTTATGCGAGTGAAGCCAACCTTCACCTAGTAATTTTGGAAAGTTTCCTCACAGAACCATGGCTGTTACTCTACCATTTTCAATTATCTCATGAAGCTTTATTTCAATTACATGTTGCGATAATTGATGCCCCCGAAACCGTTTAAGAATTACGAGTACGTCACAGTATAACATCCAGTAAGGGAACTTTAGAAGCGAGACCACTCAAAATTATAGATAATACTGTTAAGTTCGTAAATTATAAACATGAAAAAAATACTATTTAAATTCTATAAATCAGTGTCATAAAGATAGTTAAACTATTTTCGTTGCTTATACGACATACTACAAATAATATTTTGCCTAAAATAATAATATAAATATCTAGCTAACCTTTAGGATTGCTTGATCTATAGGATTTGGGCAAAATATGTATCTGCCATGTAATATTTTTATCCTTATAATTTTAACTACCTACATAATCTATTTGGGAAAAGATATTACGCAGGTAGACGATCAAGCCCCATTTGGAAGGCAAACTTTATTATCATAAAGTTTAGTGATCAAAATTATTAGGATTCTTATCTTTCAAGATATCTAAATATAATAGTGTTTATACTTCTTATCTTATAGATTTGACAAAATATATTTATTGGGACAAGTGCTTAGCTTTACGGATTTGGATGAAATTTCTAGTCGAGATGGCTTTTATCCTATTTTTTATTAGCACATATACTTATCATCCCAATTATCAGGTAGTTCGTGAGGGATCACGATAAACCTATTCCACAAGAAATTGCGTGCATCTACACACGTAGATAAAGTTAGTATAGTTTCGTGTGCCTGCTGTAAACGCACCACGCCTGCCTGGGGCAATTGCAATGCTATACTAGACGATTTGGATTTAGCAGCTCATTCGTCACGTTATTTCACTTGCTACTGAAGCACCCATATCTCAGTGTAATTGCAACTTTATGAATCGTTCTGTATCGACTTTTCCTACTGCGCGTTATATTTATACTGTGGTTTAAGTGCACGGCAACACCATAGTATTTGCACTGTGGCCAGGCGCGAAATCATATGCATTAAACAAAATGGCGGCTGTAAAATTATAATTTATGTTCTTTCACTTGAAACTAAATTTTGACAGTTGAAATGTGAATAAAAATAAAAATAGAAACTGGTATTTAGTGGGTTCTGATTATACATATATTTGCTTATTGCATTGATAATAATATATAATGGATTGATTTCAGAAAGACAAAGAAATATTTGATAGGGTACGTCTGCTAGTTATGTGATCCCTAAATAGGGTTCAGTTAGGACTCGACCGTGGAAGTATAGGTATGTAAAAATGTTCGACTTTTATGAGAAAATATTAGACCACATTTACGACGCAATTAATGTATGTATCAGGATGAATAATATGTACCTATAAGGAGGCGATTGGCGATGGATAGGTAACTAAAAATATACAGGATAAAGGAGAAATATATCCACAAGACCATTGTCCTGAAATGGTTTATTACTAAATATATATTAATTTGGTCGTAAATCCTCAAAGTGCTGCCTCTTTGTTCACGCATATAAATTACCATATAGAGTTTTTGTCAAGATTTTAACACACTCAAAAAAGAAATTTCCAAACGAGTTTGCCATCAAAAAGGACCATTCGGTAATTACACTTGCCATTAACTCAGCACTTTCATTAAAACGCTAACATAATACGAGAGAAATTAAAATGTTGCCATCAATTCCCCTTTTTAATAACAGCTTAGCGAAGAAATTCGATTTTTGACGCGGTCGAATAAATACGACAGATTATGCGTACATTTCGCAAGCGCGGGAAACGGGGGTGAACTTTTTAATTTCAATTTCGCGCCATTATCGAAGTCGTTAAACTTCATGAAGAATTTAAATAATTTGCATCTGTGACAAATACGTGGGTTTGAACTAAACGTTTCGTAGCTTAATTGATTGTAATTTTCGTGTTGTGAACAGGTTTGTTGGAATATCTTAATTTTTGGTCCATTGACGTGGAATCTGTCTATAATTAGTTATAATCTTTTTTGATTTATTTCTCAATGCATAATAGATGCAATTATTATGATGGCTTGATGCTATAAAATTATGAACGCTGCAGTTAAAATGCCGTGGCGGTGCCGGCTTAGAATAGCACCCCCCCAACTCTACCCGTGGGTGCCGTAGAAAGCGGCTAAGGGATAACAAATCAGAAGGTGGGCAGCAGCACCTTCCCAGTCAAACACACACAAACTGCGCTCGCCAACCCGCCTGCCAAGCGTGGCGAGTATTGGCAAAAACCCCTTATGGATTGGACAAAAAGAACCAGGCCCCCAGTCCCCGGCAGCCCCGCTATTCCTGGCTACGGTAGCGGCCACGGTAACGGTGGGGCAGGGGGTGCTAAGAATCCCCGGCAGACGCCCGGCTACCACCCCCAACGACGACGACTGGCCCTGGTAACACACAACATACGCACGATGAGGACAGACGAGAAGATATATGAGCTGGAAGAAGAAATGAGTAAGCTACACTGGGACATTGTGGGGTTATCTGAAGTCCGTAGAGCGGGTGAGGACACGATAACCCTAAAATCAGGTAACCTACTCTATCACCGGGAGGGCGACCAACAGTCCCAAGGTGGTGTCGGGTTTCTCGTCCACAAGTCCCTTACTAACAACATAGTTAAGATCGATAGCGTTTCCAATAGGGTCGTATACCTAATACTCAGAGTATCCAAACGATATTCGCTGAAGGTCATTCAGGTATACGCACCGACGAAGTCGCACCCGGATGATGAGGTGGAGGATATGTATGAGGACATTAGTCGGGCCATACATACCTCTGAAACGCACTTTCTAGTTGTTATGGGGGACTTCAACGCGAAGTTGGGTAAGAGAAGCGAGGATGAGTCGATAGTGGGGCAATTTGGCTATGGACAACGGAACCGTAGGGGACAGAGGTTGGCCGACTTCCTGGAGAAAGAGGGACTCTTTATGATGAACTCTTTCTTTCAGAAGCCACCTCACAGGAAATGGACCTGGCTGAGTCCCGATGGTTCCACGAGAAATGAGATTGACTTCATTATGACCACCAAAAGGCAAATATTCACTGATGTCTCCGTGATCAACAGGGTTAAAACCGGTAGTGATCACCGAATGGTAAGAGGCACGGTGAATATTAATGTCAAACTGGAGAGGTCTCGTCTGATGAAGTCTACGCTCCGACCTACTCGTGCCCATATTCAAGACCCCGAGAGCTTTCAACTTGAGCTATCCAATCGCTTCGATTGCCTTGAGAACATCGCTTCAGTGGACGAGATCAATAACAGGTTAGTAGAAACTGTCCATACAGTGGGTTCCAAGTACTTTAAACCCCACCGTACAGATAGGCCACAGAAACTCTCCAATGATACCCTCAACCTCATGGCTGAACGACGCTCATTGAAACTGCAGTCTTCGGATGATGCTGAAGCATATAGGCTGCTCAATAGACGAATATGGAAGTCCTTGCGACACGACATTCGGATCTTTAATACAAACCGTATTAAAGAGACGATAGAGCGGAAAAAAGGCTCCAAAGTGTTTGCAAGAGACATGTCTATTGGGCAAAGCCAGTTGACGAAGCTGAAGAGAGGAGACGGCAGTGTAGCGTCGACCAAAGCGGAAGTGTTAAGAGAGGTCGAGAGTTTCTACGGACAGTTATACACCTCGGTCGCCAAACCTGTTAGCAGCTCGGCCAAAGACCCAAGAGCCAAGCTGACCCGACATTATACCGAAGATATCCCGGACATCAGCCTGTACGAGATTAGAATGGCCTTGAAACAGCTTAAGAACAACAAGGCGCCTGGTGACGACGGTATCACATCTGAGCTTCTGAAAGCGGGTGGAACACCGGTACTTAAAGTCCTTCAGAAGCTCTTTAATACCGTCTTACTCGAAGGTTCAACGCCAGAAGCATGGAACAAAAGCGTGGTGGTGCTGTTCTTCAAGAAAGGTGACAACACTTTACTTAAAAATTACAGACCCATCTCGCTTTTGAGCCATGTTTATAAGCTGTTTTCGAAGGTCATAACGAACCGTCTCAGTCGCAGGTTTGATGAATTCCAGCCTCCGGAACAAGCTGGTTTCCGAAAAGGCTATAGTACCATAGACCACATCCACACGCTACGGCAAGTTATACAGAAGACCGAAGAGTATAACTTGCCTCTTTGTCTAGCGTTTGTGGACTATGAGAAAGCCTTTGATTCGATCGAGACGTGGGCAGTGCTTGAGTCTCTCCAGCGGTGCCGTATTGACTATCGGTATATTGAAGTGCTGAAGTGTTTGTACAAAAACGCCTACATGTCAGTCCGAGTACAGGAGCAGAGTTCGAAGGCAATTCCATTGCAAAGAGGCGTGAGACAGGGAGACGTTATATCTCCGAAACTGTTCACCGCTACATTGGAAGACGCCTTCAAGCTTCTGGAATGGCAAGGACTTGGCATCAATATTAACGGCGAATACATCACTCACCTTCGATTTGCCGACGATATTGTAGTCATGGCAGAATCCATGGAAGACCTCAGTACAATGCTCGAAGGCCTCCATCGAGTTTCCCAACGGGTAGGTCTTAAGATGAACATGGACAAGACGAAAATTATGTCTAATGCCCATGTTGTACCTACCCCAATATCAGTTGGGAACTCAGTTCTCGAAGTTGTTGACGAGTATATCTACCTGGGACAGACAGTCAAACTAGGCAGGTCCAACTTCGAGAAAGAGGTCAATCGTCGAATCCAACTCGGCTGGGCAGCGTTCCGGAAACTTCGCGAAGTCTTCTCGTCAAAAATACCTCAGTGCCTCAAGACAAGAGTCTTCGACCAATGTGTGTTACCAGTGATGACTTATGGCACTGAAACGTGGTCTCTTACTATGGGCCTCATAGATAAGCTCAAAGTCGCACAACGAGCTATGGAGAGGGCTATGCTCGGGGTTTCTCTACGTGATCGAATCAGAAATGAGGAGATCCGTAGAAGAACGAAAGTCACCGACATAGCTCAGAAGATTAGCCAGTTGAAGTGGCAGTGGGCAGGGCACATAGCACGCAGAACAGATGGCCGATGGGGCCGAAAGGTTCTGGAGTGGAGACCACGTACCGGCAAGCGCAGCGTAGGTCGTCCACCGACACGGTGGACAGACGACCTGAGAAAGGTCGCAGGACGACGTTGGATGCAGGCCGCTTCCAACCGGTCCTTTTGGAAAATCATGGGGGAGGCCTATGTTCAGCAGTGGACGTCCTACGGCTGAGATGATGATGATGCAGTTAAAATATTATAGTAAGTTTTTTTTATGTTTTTCTTTAGATCTTGTTTGCAAACTAAGCTGATGGTGGCTGATGGGGGACGATGACAGGTGCGTCTAGGATTTATGGCCCTAATTACGCGCGTGTATTGTGGCAACTCTGACAGCGCATTAATATGCAAAAGGCCAAAACGCCCTGTGCTATGCGATGAGGCTTTATTGCGCTGTGTTAATTTAAAGCTATTGAACTGTTTTGCTATACGGTAGCGAAGAAAAAATTCAATCTGGTAAATAAACATTGCTAAAAGAGAACTTTTTTAAATACAAAATATATCTTTCGTTCCTTTTTTGTTTTCGGTGCTACCTTGCTTATCTGTTCAGTCATGATTATGCTGCTAAGAGTAAAGAGATGCAGTTCTTTACGTTCACACTATTTGTAAACGGGTCTTTCCCTCAGAGATACCTAGTATTAGCCGTACTACGTGGGCTCAGTTTGGTATGGAACCAATCCTTGAGTTGGCTAAAAATAAACTATTTTCGTCGTCAATAATTATGTTCATTATGGTCTGACTTATTATGGGAATCCTAAATGGCGCAATAATTATTTCGCCAACGTCCTCTTAGATATTTTATGCTTGCATAATTTATCCTTGATAACTTAACTTTTATGTTATTTGTTAATTTATGTAATATGACCAGCTGCAACCCGCTTCGTCCGTTAGTGGAATTTTAAAACGCTTTCGTGTCGGGCTTGTCAAACTGTTCGGAAGATTATAACAATGAAACTTCCTTAGATATTTGTATCAGCCTATCAGCTATAAGCTTTATTTATTATGGGCCATTAGCCTTTCAATATGGGACACATTCCTCGTCCATCGTCTCAAATACTTTTTACCCGACTGCAGCTAAGTCAAAAAGGAGGGCTATGTGTTTGATCTGCATGTAGTATGTTTCTCAGTTCCTATATCTGCTCGACTCTACATCTATCTATATAAAACAAAGTCGTGTTAATTGCACGATTTATAACTAGGGTTGCCACCTCTTGGCCGTTTGAATCCGGGAGATAGGTAAAAAACCCGGCAAAGTGCGAGTCTGACTCGCGCACGAAGAGTTCCGTACCATTATCCATAAATCTCCCATACAACAAACATGATTTTTTGCCGTTTTACGGAAACGTTCGTGCGCGAGTCCGACTCGCACTTGGCCGGTTTTTTAATATATGTTGTTACAGCGGCAACAGAAATACATCATCTGTGAAAATGTCAACTGTCTATCACGGTTCATAAGATACAGCGTGGTGACAGACGGCTGGCGGCGCCAGCGCACCCGCAGCCGACTAGTCCAGTCTATAGATCGATGTTTCACGCGCCAATTTGAAATTCCCGTATAATTTGGATTATCTATATATAATTCCGGGAGACGGGAGATTTTTATTTTTAGGGCACGATTCCAGGAGACTCCCGGAAATCCGGAAGAGGTGGCAAGATATATATTATAACTCCTGAACGACTGGACCAATTTTTGTGTTTTTCGATTTGTCATATCTCGGGGAAGGGCATAGGATACTATTCATCATCATCATCATTCATCACCACGCGGGTGAAACCGCGAGCGCAGCTAGTATTTTGGTAAATGATACGTCATTAGATTATTCTTGAAGACGCAAGTTTCACAAAATATCAAATTTGGCGGATTTTAGGTGCTTGTGCAAACTGATTATTTCCCTAGTCGGATTTTTAAATTTTTAGATTGTTTTTTTTTAAGTATACAGTATACCTTGTAGATGCAGTATACCTATATAGTCAGGCGTGTGAGCATGGATCTCAAGATAAACGTGTAGAGTCGATAAAGTGACTTTTATCAGCTGCCTTACCTTGTCTCTAGTATATGGATATAGCTGCGATAGCTATATCACGAATTGTCTTTTACCGATACTTTTATCTTATCGACAATCCGCATGATGCTCGTACCGCAAGCGTTAATGTCTTGTCGACTCGTAATTGAATATCAGTAGTACTGTCGGAGATGACGTCGCACTGTGCCAAACCAAAAAAGTAGTAATTAATTTAATGCGCGTTTTCACTCGACGACCACCCAATGGTAAATTGTAGAAGTGAATGCTGGCTTACTGCAGACTTGTCATTAGGAATGCTGATGCGAGGAATATAATTTGGGACTGCAGTATAGTTTATTTTTATAGATTGTAGAGCAACCTTTTAAAAACGCGTCTGACATCTATTTTTACATTGATGTGGTTCAAACATAGGCTAGGTACGATATCGGAAGTACTCTGATAGCTGAGCTAATTAATTCCAGCCCAAGGCCTATTATTAAAGACTATTCGAAGGATCCGCAGGTATAGCTCAGTATTAAACTAATAAAAGCTAATTCGGACGATTTCAGATGACAGTTTAAACACAACGCACGTGACGTCAAATACAACTTCAGGAGTAAAGTTTTTATAAAACTTATATTTACGAAATGTACGAAACGTATGTTTACGAAAATTCAATGTTTTTCTACCGACTTCCAAAAAAAAGAAGGATGTACTCAATTTGACTGTTTTTTTTTATGTTTGTTACCCCATAACTTTCGACTGGGTGAACCGATTCTCAAAATGCTTTCTTTGTTTGAAAGCTGGTGCTGCGTGTGGACCCATTTAATTTTTATCAAATTCGGTCCAGTAGTTTTTGAGTTACACTCCAAAAACTATTTTTTACCAAAGTAATAGAATGGAAGACGGTATAAATTTTTTCAAATTGCACTTGTTTTATTCGCGTACACGTATGCAAATACTACTATCTACTAATCAAAACATTCATAAACTCGAAGGAATAAGAGATTTTTTGGGTAACTGTAACTATACACCGCATAGACCAAGGATCATGAAAGTAGACTAAGGACCATGGAAGAAAGAATGCCCGTGCCTTATTTATTTAATTCTTTATTGCACAGTAAAATGTACAAAAAGAGAACTTAATGCTAGGACATTATCTACCATACATCCAGCAGCGAAAAAGAAAAAGTTTGCGTGCATCAATGAGGGTTAATAGTAGGGAGGTTTGTAATATACATATAATATTTCTTTTTAACTTAATGTATAGGAAAAATTAACACAAAATACAATAACCAAATTGTAATACTAATAAATATTGTAATGTACTAATTTGTATTGTACAAAGAAAAAAATAAAATTGAAAAATTAACTTGGAAATACCAAATATTAGTTTTTTAAATAAAGTTTTAGAGAAGTGTGTGGAATCCGGCGACATTTTCAGTCCGGCTGGATCCGACCGGATTCCCATGGATCCGATTTTGAACTAAATATAAAATTATCCTGATTTCATCAGTTCGGCCAGATCGGACCGGATCCGATTTTCTGGATTGCAATCGCTAAGTACTTACACTAAACCAATACAAACTAAACTAAATACTAGTGATATATGTAGTGTGATATGTGTTTCTAAAACCCTCAACATTCCTGTCAAATCGCAGGTGCAGCATCATAGCGTGGCACACAGATCCATAGATATTGTATCGATAAGATTAAATATCGATACTTGTCGCAATCGATCTACAATTATCGATTATGTTGTTAATTGCTTAAATTGACACGGACAAATGTAACGATTGTTATCAGAGTTGTTGAAAGGACATGTTTTTCTGTGTTTGTTAAACTGGTACAAATGTTATTATTAACGGTTAGGTACTGCTGGCGTCTATGCTGGATAGACCTCTGAGTTTACAAGTTTTATTTTATTTATTACACTAAAGTTGTATACGTATTTATTTTCGATTCAACGAAACAAATGAAAAAGAAATGCTTGAATTACCAGGATTTTGTATATGGGAAGAGCTTTTGGTAGTTGTCTACCGACTTCCAAAAAAGAGGAGGTACTCAATTCGACAGTTTTTTTTGTTTTTTACTTCATAACTTTCGTCAGGGTGAACCGATTCTCAAAACTATTGTTTTGTTTGAAAGCTGGTGCTTCCCGTGTAGTCCCATTTAAATCTTATCAAATTCGGTCCAGTAGTTTTTGAATTACACTTTACACCAATAACTGAATAGAATTGAAGACGGTATAACATTTTTCAAATTGTTCGAAAAAAGATCGGTGCGAGCATCAGTCACAGTTAATAATGTAAACGACTATGAAAGGAGTACCTATTAGTCATTCATCATCATCATCATCTCAGCCATAGGACGTCCACTGCTGAACATAGGCCTCCCAAAAGACCGGTTGGTAGCGGCCTGCATCCAACGTCGTCCTGCGACCTTCAGGTCGTCTGTCCACCGTGTCAGTGGACGACCTACGCTGCGCTTGCCGGTCGGCGGTCTCCACTCCAGAACCTTTCGGCCCCATCGGCCATCTATTCTGCGTGCTATGTGCCCTGCCCACTGCCACTTCAACTGGCTAATCTTCTGAGCTATGTCGGTGACTTTCGTTTCTTCTACGGATCTCCTCATTTCTGATTCGATCACGTAGAGAAACCCCGAGCATAGCCCTCTCCATAGCTCGTTATCATTAGTCATTATATTGGATCAGAAGTGGTAAATCAAACTATGTTTAAGTCCCAAAGAGTATATTTTAAACTATTCTACAATCGGCCCTTTAAATATCACAAACTTAAACACTGTTAATACTGAAATAATAATCACTAGCTTTGCAATATTATTTTTACTAGTATTCGTCCGTTAGGAACGCTTGCTCGAGCCAACATGGCTGCTTCCAAGCCCGACCCCCCGGAGGTATGCTAGTACTCTCGTCTCTTTAACTCTTATTATAGCTATAAATTAACCCATCATACTAATATTGTAAATTAATACAATTTGAATATTACATAAATAATAATGAATTACTATTAACATTTCATAATTTTAATCGTTTGTAATTAAATATACGTCGTTCTGTTTCCTAGTCAAAACGATACTTTTACAGTATAAAACTAGCAACGGAAGTACTAGACACATCAAAGGTTTAGCAACACAATAATATAAACCTTAACATTGTTCCGTTTCCTAGTCAAAACAATACATTTAACATATCAAACAAACTACGGAAGTACTTGCATATCTACAGTTTAGCATCATATTAATATAAATCCTAACAATTATAGCATTATAAATGCGAAATTTTGTGAGTTAGTGTGTGTTTGTTACTCCATCACGATATAAAGGGGTCAACGGATGTGATTGAAATTTAAAGTGGCTGGCTTAACATACTACAGACTCGTTTTTTTCCCCCGCAAATGTTTTTTTTAATTGGTTCATCAAACTGGACAGTACACTTATTGAACAAACTTAAATAAATAAACAACATCATGTACATACAGTTAAATGTACGACCTGTTAGAGATGAACACTACATGCTTTATAAATGTCACACTCACGAAACTTAAAAACATAAGAACTATTAAAAATTATTATGTACTTAAAATATTTTACATTAGTTAAAATTAAGTAAAGATAAATCTTTTAACATTTTTGGTGGATGAATCGATAATATCCAAATCATGACAAATCTTGCTATAAGCCGAGCACATTCGATACAACGAGAGTTCTTAGCATACACAGTATTGCATGTAGGTATCAAGACAAAATGTCATTCTGTGTTGGAGACGAGAGTTTATGTGGGCATCTCAACTTCTATGTGATCGATTTGGATATAATAATTACAGACATTTTCAATTGTATAAATCCAGATACTTTAAGGATATCGGTCGTAAATGCAAGGTGATAATGTAAGGATTGAGGTGAATCGAACTAAAATTAAATTCCACTTAATATGCGTACCTCATGAGTGGAATATGTATATATGCTTTTTCCATGTGATGCAGCGCCTAAACAATGTTTTTGTTCAAGGGTATTTACTCTAGCGCCTAATGCACTTTCGTGTATTTGCAAAATACCTATGAAAAAGTGATGCCGTCGAGACACCCGTTACTTCGCCTGTGCTACCTATCTTCGCCTAATTTTAAATAAATTGAATTTGACAATACAAAATTGTAACAAACAGTCCATAAAACTACTAAATATAAAGTATTTTTCACGTATGGCAAGATTTTGCAGATAAATTCTGGCCGACTGTTGTTCGCCGCTAGTACATTTTTTCTATGGATCAAGTGACTCTTTTTTTTTTTTAGTTGTGTTTTAACTTCTATGTTTGGCTGTCTTACAGGACAGGTAATGCTAATTTTTTATTTGAATTATCAAGTATAAGTATTGCTCTTTCATTGAACACTATTATATTGCATCTGGGCTATTTCTAGACGTCACAATTAAATAATTTGATAAATCTGATAGTAGCAGCAAGTGCCAAAACCCAGGCGAAGTTACGCGGTTCGACGGTAAAGTTTGAATTAAGATATAGGTATAGTCGATCTATGAATTGAGCTGCCTCTGTTTTCGAGCTCTGTCTGATATCTCTTTATCAAGATTCTATGGCTTGTATGATGATACTTCAGTCACAGACTAGGTTAAGTATCAAATAGGGTGTCGTGTCCCTGTG
The DNA here is from genome assembly GCA_917880725.1 of Selenia dentaria. Taxonomy (NCBI): domain Eukaryota; kingdom Metazoa; phylum Arthropoda; class Insecta; order Lepidoptera; family Geometridae; genus Selenia; species Selenia dentaria. Next base: position 28,603,690 of record OU862893.1, read on the forward strand.
ACTAATCTATTCACGGACAGTGGGCCGAGCACGAAAATCTGCTTAAGTGTAACGTCATCGTACTGTTTGGTGTGGAACGCACTTCAACTGGGGCTCCGCAGACCGGAGTAGAGTGTGGAAGCGATTTGTGTATTTGGTCTGCAAAGCGGGTGCTTACAAGAGTCCTCACCGAGTTGTCCTCGATAACAAGGAGCTTTCATGCAAATTAATGGCCTAACAATAGTCTTACAATTTAGCCCTGACCTAACTTATCAGTTAACCTAACTATCAAGATAAACAAAATGTACTCACATCAGTCCTGATAGGCGTAGCATCCGGTAGTCGGTTCTGTTAGGAGGGGAAGACAGAGGCGTTGGCAAGGAACTAGGAGGGGACTAAACCGACAAACCTTAGGGTTCTTGTTTTCTGCGATCTTCAAATAGGGCTGCCGACGGTGCTTCAAATTCAGCGTAGACCTCAAACCGGTGTAGTATACCACTCTAACACTATACACACAACATGACCTACAGCGTGATCGAATGTGGAATATTTATTTATTTATTATTTATTTATTTATTTAATATGGCTCGCAGCCATTTTTCTCAAAGCAAGCTATTATCGAATATTTTCAACAAATTATAAAATGCAAGTGAACAGCTGTCATAGACAACACAAAAGTATGACAGATCAGTCAGCCCAAGAGCGGCGTTCCAATTCAAGCAACAAACCAAAAGAAGTTACGAGCGGCGCCATCTGTTGTCATCGTTCGGTACCAAACAGTATCGTTGACGTATTCAGAACAAACTATGAGTTATCTGTGCCACTATAGTACTAGATAAATGACAGTTTGTGCTAAATACGTAACGATACGATTACGTTACACTTAAACAGATTTTCGTGCTCGGACCACAGTTGTCTGCAATATTTGAAAGCGAGGTTTAGAACTAACGTGTCAATTTTTTTTCTATGCCAATGATTAGCGAGTAAGGAGCTATGAATTACTTGTATTATATTATTTAATATCACCATACATTACATGGAATAAAATTTGACAGCAATTATCGATATAAGACAGCCTGCGATAAAGCTATAGCTGCTAGAGAAATGCATACAAGATGCAATAGACAAAATCAGTATATCGACGTTACAAGTGTATCGTGGTATCTATGAATTACTATCAAATTTTATCCTATCTTTGCCTATCGACAATCTATGCTCGCCTGTTTACAATATGTTTATTACTATTACATTTATTGTATGAGCTTTCAATACTCGAATCGTATCATATTAACTTTATTTACAAAGATGTAGTTCATGATTTTGCTTATGTTGCGTTTGAAATTACTCATAGGTATATCGATTACATCTGCATAATGAGCGCACTGAGCGTGCAATGGCTAGTAAAGAAGCTGGTGAACACGATACATACGTTATATGGGATTTAATTATATATATTATGCATTCAGTAGAATGCTACGAGTACCAACCTCCACCATCTTATTTTTATTCAAAGTAGGCCGATGAGGCTCGCTAAGTACACTTGGTATTTTTCTATGTTTTATGTACTTAGCTACCTACCTATCTTTAGTTTCTGTACCTGTTTAAAGGCCTATTCAGACCTGGGCGTTATTCGCTACCGCGAGCGATAGAGAAATCCGAAAGGTTATGCGTTAATTTCACTGTTCACACCAAAGCGGATATCGCTACCGCGCGCGGTAGAGATATCCGTTGGCAACGGTTAGCGGGGCGAGGGCAGGAAGCATGTCGCTCTCGCTACTTGCTCCCGCGTCGCCTGGCGGAACTAGTTTCGCCAAACAAGAGAAAACACCGCCTCACTTGGCGGTACAAGTTTCGCTGCAGTTATGGAACTTCATACCCATCGAGTTACGCGTAGTATTTTTCGCTACCCTAATAACGATAATAACGCTCAGGTCTGAATAGGCTTTATAGAGGCTTATGGACGCGAGTTGATCCTTTTAAAAGCAGAATAATCTACTAGTAGTTTTGCGAACAGTTGGTCTCGCGAGCAGTCTTATCAGCGGGTATATTTCACAATACTTCACAACCTCGGAAATCATTTGACCAATTATATGCTTGAAAAACTGTACAGGTAGGCGTACATACAACCTAACAAACATACGGACAGATGAAAGTCAATTTGGCCAGTTAAAGCCGAGATGCCTCACTCGCTCGGCCAATAAATCCAATAATATGCTAATCATTTCGACCGCAAGTCTATTCACATACATACCTATTCACCCCAAACAAATAAACGCAGGAAGTTAACAATAAAATATTATATTTTGCAAACTTAAGCGAAGAACAATATTTTTTTCCAAAAATAACTACAAATTAATGAGATGCCCGGTAAAGTTACATAATTATATCTCAACTTTTATATAATATTATAATACGATAACAAAACAAAGACTATTTATCAAATATACAATATAACCAATTATAATAATAGTTCTATTAAATATATATGACCTTTTCTTAGTAATACGTTATTCATAGCATACTAGATGCGATCCCGGTTCTGCCCGGGCAATTATAATGATCACACACACGAATACTTATCCAGGCTAAAAAAAATTTGATGTTTCAGATCATCTATTTTAAAATATTTTAACCAAATCGGTTCAGTACTTTTGCGTCTTTTTAACTGACTTCAAAAAGGAGGAGGTTCTATGTTCGACTGTATGTATAATATGTATATTCAACGATTTCTGATTCATATGATTCAATTCAATGTTTTTTTTGTCTGGTTAGTAGAGCATACTTCCGAGGTGTCCCATTTAAATTTCATCAAATTCGGTCAAGCAGTTTTTGAGTTACACTTCAAAAACTGAAAGAGCTTCGCCTATCTTGATGATCCTCGTATCATCATTACCGGTGAATGACAATCGATCCAGTAAGCAGCAAGGGTCACTAAAACTAAAGAAAATAATTTATTTTTCCTTGTCGATGTCCAAGTAGGTACCTATTTTTCTTTAGTGAGCGATATTTGGTTACTGATTGTTATTATGTTTCTAATGAATCCATTTTACAGAGTTTCAATATATCTGTACTAAAAAACTAAATAATATAACTACAAATACAAACTAACTAAATAGTAAAACTAGATACAGTATAACTCAGTCTAGATATTGTAGGATAGCTGCCATGCACAGTGCTGTCAGAATGGGTCTGGGCTCAGCATAATGCTGCAGATTTATCCACAGCACAGCTGATTTTCAGCTTCGACCCGTACTGACGCAACTACATGATTGGGCATGGACGGTGGTGCAACATCACGAAGAAATATATATCTACATACTTCATATGAGCAATTCTTGTTTATATAATCTGAATCTCGGAAACGGCTCCACCGATTTTCATGAAATTTATTACGCAGGGGTTTCGGGGGCGATAAATCGATCTAGCTAGGTTTCATTTGTAGAAAACATCGTTTTACGTATTTATAGGCAATGAAAAAGAAAAACAACAGTTTTTTTGTTGCGTTTAAACTAGATGGCGCAAACAGTCGCATTGCAAAGCCTGAATCGCTGTGACAAGATTCTCTCGGAACATGTGTTGCTTTGCGTTCAAACTAGATGGCGTAACAGTCGCATTGCAAAAGCCTGAATCGCAGTGACAAGATTCTCACGGAACATAGTTGCTATTTTGTATGCGTATTTAAATCGAGCAAGGCTTAGTCATCCAGGTATAAAGAAATATGTTACTCTATTAAAAACAAACGAACATTGAAACACTCTCGTTAGTAATGTCAGTAGGATGTGTGATGTAATGATAGCCCCGATACAAATGTAGTTTTGGCGTAGGCGATAGATTTAATTCACCGACGTGAATCTATCTCATAATAGTCATATTGATGTCAATGGTCAAGGATCAGTTATTAAATATAATTAATTAATATTTATAGTATTACTTTTCAAAGCACTAACGCCTGCTTTAGCGGTCTCAAACATAAAATTTTATAGAGAGAAAAATTAACATCCTCGGACGGGATACGAAAAGTTTAAGTATTTCTAAATAATGCTTCTTTCGGTTGGATAGTACTATCAAAACTGTTCAATAGATTTCGCTCCGTCCCCGTAGACGGTTAGTATAATAGAGTTAAAATCCGATGCTCGGACCAGAACCTCGGTTGCCTAGTTGGTCAATGGCGTCTGACACGGACAGTCAGAAGACGCGGGTTCGAATCCCGTCCGAAGATGTGAATTTTTCTCTCTATAAATTTCAATAATTAATATTTATAACAAAAATTATGTACATATAATGGCATTCGTGGGTTCTAATAATCGATAACTATCGATAAGAAATCGAAAGCATAGGCGACTGGCTAAACTGATCACTTTCATAATAATACTTACTAGTAGACCTCGCGAGCACACAGTCTAATCAGCGGCAATTTTTCGCAGTCTGAGCTATCTGTTCAGAAAAAATTGAACCATGCCAATTTTGCTAAAATTTTTTGTTGGTATCAAATGTTCTTGCCGAATATTACCAAAATCGTACAGCTTTTAAACTTCACAACTTATCTCGGCTACCACTTGATCAGTTATGCTCTTATTCAAAATTACTTTTTAAAGTCAGGTGCCTAATGTGTGCACCAAATTTTACCAAAATCGGTCGGTAAATAGTGCCGCAGCAAACTTCCTCCCTTTTTAAGCGATACTAAATAAAAAATCGAACGGTGGGAAAACAAATGAGGAACTGATAGAACAATGTCATAGCTATATTATAAAATGAATTTAAATTTGAATTTCTAAGTAGAATGAAAGATTGCAATCTTGACACCAGCCAGTATTAAATATTGGCAATTTCATAAGAGCCAAATATAATAAATATATCACGATTTGATTCCACTTGTGCATACATTAGCAGCCGTGGGCGATGTGAAGTCTGTGACAAATGTTGTAGCCATTTCGCCTATCAGCTCTTGTTTTAATGTGTTGCCATTATTCATTTGATTATAAATCTTAATTGTCTTGATTTTTATGCTGTGCTGAGTTAATTTCGATAGTGCCTGTCATTTTTGTAATGGGAAATAATGCGTAAATAAGTTGTTGTAAGTTTTTGTTTTTTGTTATTATTATAGAATAAAAAGTGAACATTCATATTTCATTAATTTCACGCAATAACGGTTTCATTACCTGAATATCGAAACTGAAAACTGAACATTGAAATTAAGAGAAAAAAAAATGACACACCCTCGGACGGGATTTGAACCCGCGTCTTGCGACAATCCGTGACAAACATCATGGCCACCGTGGAACGTCGTCCGTCACCGTGGCATCGAAATTTAACCTTTGAGAAATTATTAATTTTAACTCTCTATTTGATTTTAACTGTCGTATTAGGACGGAGCTTGGTCTCGCTAAGCAGGCGTTAGTCCTTTAATACTCGTATCATGTATTAAAAACGGAAAACTGAAATTAGTGTGCCACTTCAAATTCAAATATATTTATTTCAGGCAAATAAACCCATAAAGCGTACAAATAATAATACAATAAAATATATCTTGAGTAAAGTCCAAATATACAAAACGTTCAATAAATGTTGTGCAAAATAAATAACAATATTCGAATACTTATAAAATAAAAATTAAATGTCAATAATACAATAGCAATGTCATAAAATTATATAAAATTATGTCCAAATAGAAATACAATATGTCAGATAAATAAGTTTCTACGTATATTATTATTATATACAATACCCATGTCTAATAAAATACTCATCATCAATCACTTTGGATTTCAAGTCTCACTCACCCAGTAATATCAGTCACTGCAGTGCCTTGAATACCTTTACACAGTAGCTCTTGTGCACCATTGCTTCGCGTCAGATCATAGACATCACTTACTCAAGAGGCCTACCATCTAGTAAATCGAGTTTTCTTACTCTTCTTAAAATTTAAAATCAAAGATATTATATCTCATAATGGTCCCACCCATCTAATGATCTCTATAATTATAGGGGTCAAACATGTCAAATATTTATTTTATTTTTCATAAACCGAAGAGATAAGAAAATCTTCTATAGGTAGGCAGTTAGTAGAGTAAATAGTTATATAGGGTGTTTGGTAGAGGGACCGACAAACCAAATGAGCGTGTTCGGGGGACCACTTGGAGAATACAAGTTGGCCAAAAAAAATCCCCGACCCCCCAATATGTTTAACATTTTTTTGTGATTTTTCCCTTTTTCTCCGAAATTGTACCTATTTACCACCATAACATTTGTAAAATCTGTTTTAGACCGGATGTTTTTAGTTGAATTTGGTCTCTAATACACCTTCAGGCCACGCAAAGCAAAATTGGATACAAAATAGAGGTAACTAACTGATTTAGTAAAAAAAAAATTGGGGTGTCGGGGATTTTTTTTGGCCAACTAGTATTCTCCAAGTGGTCCCCCGAACACGCTCATTTGGTTTGTCGGTCCGTCTACCAAACACCCTGTATAACGAACTAACCAGCGCTCGTGGTAGATTGTGGCCTACACTCCTGTACTCCTGAGCGGGGGAGACGGCGGTTTACTATTACTTAACTGTGCTTTTGGATTTACTTCAATATTTAACGGAACCGTTGCAGAATAATTTCATGATTTTTTGTCCACCCTTAAGGGCCTGCACTCCCATCATTTTGGCGTCGAAAAACTGATTGTAATCTTATCAACATCGACTATCTATCAGCCATCACCAATAAATACGTCAGGGCCTGACAATCGGAAATAAAGTGACCACAGCCCACAATGGGATAATTTGACGGCACGTCAAAATCTCAGGTCTGAAGCGCATTTAATAAAGATCTAAGAACCATAAGCAGATCAAAGATAAGCCCCTCCAGATCATCACTATCGATAAGGAACTATTTGAAAGTATAAAATGTTTGGACAGTTCTCGTATAGAATCTTTCACGTTTGTAAACGCAGGGATATGACGCATCTTCTTCTGCTGTACCTCAATCAATAACAACCCTTTACACGTTCTCGCAAAGCTTACATTCCTGTACCAGCTTTGTTTTCAATATCTGAACATTCTCATCGTTATTAAAGAAAATGAAACCTTAACGCAGAGCTTATGTGGTATAAAATTCTTTGAACATGTTATTATCTGGTGCCATCACTTGACTTTCGCACGATTGATCGATAGTATTTTTTGCTGAGCCTTTATTTATAAAACAATCGAACGTCTCCCTTGCGATAAACGTGAAGACCCCTACCAATGTGCACTCGCACAAAAAACTATGCGAGAAAATTGTAAATAAAACCGAATACTTAACTATTTATTCATGGACTTCAAGAAAAGATTGTTTTTAATTCCAGATACGATGTCCTTCAAATATAAGTTGTGTTGTTTAATTAAAAAGGTTATCAAGATTGCGGTATAGGTGTTGCATAGTTAAATTGCTAATAAATTACATGTTTAAAACTCAAAAGATGCCGCCCAAAAGCAATGCACGTGTTGAAACTTTAAGTTTTATCTTAAATTTTTTTAATCTAGTCGCAACACTTTGCAACATTTGCAATTTATTGGATCAGCTGTAGAAAAGAGATAGTACCATAAATAGCAATTTTACAAGCAAATAGCAACATAGATGACATAACTATGAAATATCAAATCATAAATATTTATCCATAATTAAGCATATTTAATACATTAATGCTAATACAATTATTTTAAAACTTTATAGATGAAATAGCAAAAAGTAAATGCCCGTACCAAAATATGAATTATATATATATATATATATATATATATGGGACAACGTCCACACAAAGGTCTTCAGGTCCCAAATTAGGCAGGCCTGTACTATGGTAACCTGATGACTAATTATTACATTACATACTTATATACCTATGATATTAAATACTTATATACATCTAAACACCCAGACACAGATCAAACAGACATGTTCATGCACACAAATGTTTGACCTATCCGGGGATCGAACCCGGGGCCAGCGGCTCAGAAGGCAGGGGTGCTACCAACTGCGCCAACCGGCCTGTCTAATTATAAATATTTATAAAATATATTTATAAATCTATAGATTGTTTCTAGATTTAATCGAAAGAAAATTATATCGAAAACCCTTAGTATAGTCCAGCTTGAGTTCCGTAACTCGTGGAATCCGCATGGCCGCCATTGTAATTGTCATTTCATTATAGAAGTATTCGCTCGTCCCCGGCATTCGGCCTCGGTTTTTGGTCGTACGAAATTACCGATAATCGAAGCAGTCGATACTCGATCGATAATCGACTTTGTTGTGAGTTCGCGGCGTGAACCGGTGGTTGTTACGGGCCGGGCGCTTCTAATCCTGAGATTCTTACTAGCAGCGGAATTCACGTTTAAAGGTAGAGACAAACTTAGCCCACGTACCTACGCTACGTATGCAACGCATTATGAAATCTAGACTCTTAATTTGTATGAAAACAGTTGAATCAGAAACATATTTATCATACGCAAACTATTATAAGAATGTTGCGTATGATAAGTATGTTTCTGATTCAACTGTTTTCATACAAATTCAAGAGAAAACTATGATATTCAAACTACTCGTATGATAAGTATATTGCGTATGATAAGTATGTTTCTGATTCAACTGTTTTCATACAAATTCAAGAAAAAACTATGATATTCAAACTATTATAAGAATGTTGCGTATGATAAGTATGTTTCTGATTCAACTGTTTTCATACAAATTCAAGAGAAAACTATGATATTCAAACTATGATAAGTATATTGCGTATGATAATTATGTTTCTGATTCAACTATTTTCATACAAATTCAAGAGAAAACTATGATATTCAAACTATGATAAGTATGTTGCGTATGATAATTATGTTTCTGATTCAACTGTTTTCATACAAATTCAAGAGAAAACGATGATATTCAAACTATGATAAGTATATTGCGTATGATAATTATGTTTCTGATTCAACTGTTTTCATACAAATTCATGAGTCTGGATGACATAATGCATTGCACACGTTGCATACGTGGGCTCATTTTGTTTCAACCTAAACCTTGCACGGTATTTAGTAAATAAAATTAACGTTAAAAATATTTAAAACGCCATTCTGTCTAAACCAATTTCTTTTAGTCAAAGCTAATTTATTAGCTATAAGAAAATTATCCTCTTCCTATAGACGTGACGATATAATTTATTGATGACCGCAAACTGCTATCTCAAATTAATTAATTTAAACAAGACAGAAACATTTCATTTGACAAGAAGTGTAATTAATCTAAGAATTTTGCGAATATTGGACATACTATTATTCGAATTTGAAGCAAGAGTTAGTTTTCTTAAACACAACATACTTTTCTTTATTTTACGATACTTACATTTTGAGAAAGTTACGATTTCAGAGCGAGACGATCAAACGTTTAGCGAATACCTAATATACATTTTTCATTTAAGGTACTATGTTACGCTTACGAAATATTCCAAGCATAGCTCATCAAGGTGTGTATCTTAATTGCACTCAAATGTTTAGACATCTTGAACAATGGCGCCTTTATGTCAGTTTTGTCCACTCTAGTCAGCAGAAATGTTAGTACGTCGTCGCTCACTGCCGTGCGGTTCTCTAAAGAGCAAACATCGATGCAGTTTTCACAACATCCGTGAAACAACGACGAGTTGACAAGGAACGTTGAAAAAACAACCTTGTGTACAAGGCGATATCTCTTAAGTATATATCGCCACATTCCAAAATATATAGAGCCTACCGAGAAGAAGCAGCAAGAAACTCGAGGCCATTCTTTTCATGTTTTTTTCTTAAGTACTGCTATTATAACATTTTATGGGTGGCAGATGACAACTTGCCAGAAGTGGAGTATTCAAAGCGTCTTTGTCTTCTATATAATGTCGGACTTTATAATATGATTTTTAATTAAAACGTATTTTACATTTAATTTGAATTTTCCCTCTTTTACTACCCGTTGTCTGGCTACCACTCTCAAGAGTTGAAAATCTGTCACGAAGCACCAAAGGGTTCCTGTCTTTGAACACCAATCGCAACTCTATTTCCAGTGTGGCACCACCTTTGATCGCATTATCACTGATAACTAATGTACCGACTAAACGCCAACCCATCAATTATACTAGCAGTTCTGCGAACAGCAGACCTCGCGAGCACAGTCTTACTAGCAGCAATTTATTCTCGCAGTCTGAGCTATTTGCAGACGGTACCAAATGTTTTTTACAGAATATTACCAAAATCGTTGAGTTTGTAAACTTCCCAACCTATTATCTCGGCAGCCACTTGACCAATTAAGCTCATATTCGAATATCCTCTTTAACACTTCTGCTTTGATCGACGATATACTGCCGTCTTCTCTCTTCAGCTTCGTCAACTGGCTTTGCCCAATAGACATGTCTCTTGCACTTTGGAGCCTTTTTTCCGCTCTATCGTCTCTTTAACCACACACGTTGCAGTTCCTGGAAAAGTAGGTTGATTTCTGTTAAATCTATTTTATTATTGGCCAAATATGGCGAATCTTTTCAGGATTCACTTCGGAGAGTGTGCGATCGATCTTCACAATCTTATTCCCTCATCTCCTTTCTTTCATCGAACAACAAGACGCACAGGAACACGGCATCCGTACATGGTCGAAATTCCAAAAATACGCACGAAGCGCTTCAAATCTAGCTTCATAATGCGTACGGCTGAAGTATGGAACAACCTACCAGCGTCTATATTTCCTGACATATACAATCTGGGAGTCTTCAAATACAGAGTGAATAGGTACCTTTTAGGCAAGCATGTACCACCGTAGACCGCGTCATCACTTACCATCAGGTGAGACTGTGGTCAAATGCTTGTTATCCATGTAAAAAAAAATCGCGAGCCAACAGATTATATTCGGGTACCTAACGTCTGTACCAAATTGTATCACAATAATAATTGGTTGTTAATAGCGCCGCAGCAAACTTTCTCCCCTTTTAGGGAAAGTTCTCCCCCACACAAAAATTGCTTACGACAAAAAAAATATATTAGTGTAGTATAATAGTAGAACATGCATAACAAGTTTCGTCAAGATTGGTTGAAAATACGACTTGTACAGGAGTAACCAACATACAACCTAACAAACATACGGACAGATGAAAGTCAAGTTGGCCAGTCGAAGCAGAGACAATAAAAAAGATTTCTAAAAGCTTTCAAACAACTTATGTTATCTCCTTCCAATTTAGCCTCCAACTAGTGGAGAGGATCCAAGTACTAACTTTAAACTTTAACAGCCAGCCGCAATCACCATTATACTAAGTGAAGCTACATAATTAATATACAAAGATGAGACGGAGTTGAAACTCCCAACTTAATTTCGGAGCGAGCAAGTTCCTCTAACTTATTTTTCAGTCAACATGTGGAGTTAGGGGGTGTTTCAACTGAATAAGGACGTGCACTTAACTACGTAAACATTTTCATTTTCTGTTGAGTTGAAAGTTACAAGCAAAGCCCGCGACTTTGTCCGCTTGGAATAATTGACCGAGCGAGCGGAACGTCTCTGCTTTAACTGACCAAATTGACTTTGATCTGTCCGTATGTTTGTTAGGTTGTGTGTACGTCTTCCTGCACAGGTCGGATTTATCAACCAATCTTGACGAAACTTGGTATGCATGTTCTACTGTTTAATAGTTTTGATGACGGCTATTTTAAGGGTACTTTTCCTAAAAAGGGAGAAGTTTGCTGCGGCGTTATTCACCGACTGATTTTGATAAAATTCGTTACACACATTAGACTTTAAAGAGGAATGTCGAATATGAGCATAATTTGTCCAGTGGTTTCCGAGATAATAGGTTATTGTTAGAGTGACCATACCTCAGGTTTTGTCATGATATTTCAGGAGTTTTGGAGTCTTCTCAGGATTGTGGCCGGCTTTAGCAAATCTCAAGATTTATAGAACTTTCAATAAAGTACAGTACATTTTAAAGATATTTTAAAAAATTAAACAAAAAAATATCTTCCTTATCCTACTAATAGAGTAATTCGGTATGCTAAAAAAAATTAACCTATGCCAATTCCGAAACCATTTCGAGATTTTATGTTCCAAACCCTTATTTTTCTACTATGACCTTTTAAAACGATAAGATGCCATTTATTTTAACAAAAAACGATGAAATAATTCGACTTTCATTGACCTCTAAATGACGTCACTTTTTTGCACTTTTGTTTTGATTGAATAGAGACTTACGAATTAGTAGGTGTCACTGTCAAGTGTTCTAGTTTCTTTTTTTTTACTCGCGTGCTTTTCTTGGCTCCTCAACGCAACTACATATTTGTGCAAAAAAGTGACGTCATAGGATTCAAATTTTCAAAAAAATATTATAAAATAACTACTGAATATAAAACAAAAATATTGAAATTAGTTTCTTATAAAGACCTAATCTACGAAATAAAAATATAAAAAAAATACCAAAAAAAAACTTTACATACCGAATTGTAGTCAAATTTGGTAATAATTGCACAATTAAAATCAGTACTCAATTATCATCCACACAAAGGTCTTCAGGTCCCAAACTAGCCAGAGCCTGTACTATGGTAACCTGATGACTGATATACATACGAGTACTTAAATACATATACACACCCAGACACAGATCAAACAGACATGTTCATGCATACAAATGTTTGACCTGTCCGGAAATCGAACCCGGGACCAGCGGCTCAGAAGGCAGGGGTGCTACCAACTGCGCCAACCGGCATGTCATATGTATGCTATATGCATATACAGAGCAGACACGCTCAAAATTAAAGCGGCGCAAATGAGGTTATATATTTGTGTCGTTTGGGGTAGAAACTTTGAATCCGTGGGGTCCAGGTGCATACGAAATGTTCAGGACTTGGCCAAACGTTTGGTTGAAGCGTCAGGTGACCAGAATGCTGGCTCATATTTTGCGCAAAAAATTGCATAGTGGACGTGAAAATGCAGCTAGCATTCTGGGCACTTTTCCTTCAAGTCAAGTCAAGTTTGGTAATCTATGTACATAATTTTTTTAATAAATTATGTTTAATGGATTCATATAAAATTAATTAGATGAAACGTATTTTTCAAATTTAGTGACTAAAAAATGATATACTTTTTGTAGGAGAAAACTGAGAAAGGTATGTTAAGATGGTTTGGTCATGAAAGAGACTAACTAAATTGGTGTATGCGGGTCTAGTGAATGGAAACGTTAAAAGGTTTACCATGTGAAAGGGTTGGTGAATGTGGATGAAGCGAAAGAGTTGTGTCAGGATCGTAGCAAGTGGAAAGTCGTGGTCTCTGCCTACCCCTGTGGGAAACAGGCGTGGTTTTATGTATGTACGTATGTTGTATTTGTGTAGTAATATTTGTGTATTATATCATTGTGGCTTTAATTTAAGAAAAGGTATTAAAAGGACAATTGAATTGACAATAGAATAAGTGTTGTCAGGGTTTAATGTTCTGCCGTGCGATTTTCTAAGAGCAAATATCGTTGCATCTTCGACAACATCCGTGAAACAAATGACGCCATGACAAGAAACGTTGGAAAAACAACCTTATGTAGAAGGGCGATATCTCTTAAAGCATTTGACATCGGTGAGCTCGTCGACGAGCGCATCGACGAATCATTACACAATCGCACGGCTGTTCGGTTCGCCTCTTCACGAGCCATCCTCAGCCAGCGCTTGACCAGTGAACATCTCCGTGTTCACTCATTCGCTAGACAGACAGACTGTTGGTCTGGCACTTGACTAGTCAACACCTTCTTATAATATAATTTTAAAATGGATTTCCGCAAAGTAACGCCTGAAGCAATAAACTACATTTACTTATATCGTCTAAGCATTCGGAAAATGGTAATGGAATAGGTACAATTCTAAAACAAATAAATTCTACGCTATCTTTTCAAAAGTTACGATGATGACTATAAATGACAATATTTTCAATCTATTTTGATATGTATCCTCCATTAGAAACTTCAAAGTGGCCACAACTTGTTCTACTTACTCGACTTCCACTGCGACCAATTATTTATCGACCAATGTCAAATATACCATTTTCATATACATATTTATGTATCGAATAAACTCCCTTATGAAATTACGATTACGATTGTGATTTGTATGATTTTTCAATCGATTTATACTTTTTTAGTTTCTGCTTATAGCGAATGTGTGCAGTAAGTATATAAATCATATAACAGTATCTTAAGTTAGGAAAAAATGGGGCAATAAACTTAAATACACTAATACACTAAAGTATATAATTTCTTGTAGCTTTTAACTTTTTTTAACTTCTGTCGATCATACAAAGTATCATATAAACTATAAATATTGTTTTATAAGATAGAAAACTTCTTTTTCCAAATTTTTATATTATAAAATTGCAATTTTAGAGAGAAAAATCCACACTCTCGGACGAGATCCGAACCCGCGTCTTCCGACAATGCTTAATATAAGCCATGACTAGTAGGCCAACAAGACACGACGTCCGAGCATCAAATTGTAACGGTCATATGGGGACGGAGCGACATCTATTAAACAGCTTGACAGCGTTATCAAACTGAAAGAAGAATTTTTTAAATACTTAATTTTCGAATTCCGAAAATGTGAACTTTCTCTCTTACATTGCTATTCTTAGTATTGCTAAGCAAGCGTTAGTGCTTTAAAAATCATATTTTTTTTTAATATACTAATATTTTGTTGGTTACAGAAGCTTGTCACTGAGTGCCGTTTCTCACCACCTGTAAAAATAATATAATATTGTCTTTTCCGTGTCTCACCATCTATAGAAAAATAATATAAGATTGTTTAAGGATCTAAGATTTTGTCCTTTTATTGTAATTTACTGATGTCATGTTATGTCCATATTGACAGACAAAAAATCACTAAAGCTAACAGCTTTGTGAAACAATCTTACAGAATGTTATCGATAGTGGAGATCCACTACTAAAAAAGAGGTTTCAGTTTTAATACTTTGCTAAGTAAACCTGACTAGATACATATGCTCATATTTCAGTATTGCTTCACTTTTTTGCGACACGTTGTATAACATTTTAATCTGTATATAAATTTAATCTAGAATTTTCCCAGTACAAACATAGTAATGACCTGAAATAACAAAAATTAAATTCGAAATCGAAGTTTTAAATTTAAGCCTTTTTTACTTACCTACTTTCTTCAGCTAGTCTTTTTAATAGCGGATCATAGCAGATCTACCCATAAGAAAAAATTTGGTTAATTTAAAAGTTTTACTTCCATACCAAAATGTATGGGAAAAGATTTTCGCGATTTCGATTCGTGGTAGCATTCTAAGAATAGAGATAACCAGTAAGAAGAAAGAATTCGTACGTACTACATTACACTACAGTGACTAGATTAGCCTTACAAAGCCTATAACAGAAGTGTCTAACAAAAGACGCGTGAAAATGTATACTCTGTGTTCCTGGCACGAATTTTTCCGTAAGTGTAGTAGTGTTTCATAGTATTAGTAGTAGTATTTAGTACAACTGTGACATAAATAACTCATAGTTTTTGTGTATACGTCAAAGATACGATTACGTTAAACTTCCACAATTTTTCGTCCTAGGCCCCGACTGTTCGGACTTGAGTTACTGCTTATAATGCGTACAGTCGGTCTTCCTATACCGCATGGGTAAGGTCTCTCAATCATCTGTACAATAAATATTTTGCTCATGTTTTCATAATGCGCACATTTCTCCCGTAATGCGCACATTATGACATGAGTGGGCAGTAAAAAGTACTAAACGGTCGAGCTCCACTCAATGCGGAATAGTGATGGTCCATCAGTCTTTTCGGAGGGCATAGCAAGTTTGGCACACGCGTACTGGGGCATCCATAATGAACAAGGAAATATGAAATAGTTTTTTTATCCCACTTATTCGAAAACGGCTAGTTTGTTCCTCGTAAAGGAAACAAAATAGCGTTTTAATCACTAAGGACTAAAAGTGATTTGAATTTGGAAAGTGTATATTGTAAGTTAATGTTCCAATCACCAAAGAAATCTTTCACTAACATTGTATGAATGCAAGTAGGGAACAGACAGTTAAAGAACCGCGCGCCGAGTTAAAAAAAATGTATAAAGAGGAAAAATACGCTCGAAATACATTCCGTTTTCGTATAGTACTAGTACTAGTAATTGCTTACTCAAAATATAATTTTAGTTAAATGTAGTGTAAAAAATAGTATGTCTTCCTCAAGTAATGAGAATGAAATAAAAATGTTACCATGTATTGCCATAATTGTTTAAATATAAACATTAGTCTCTAATTATATCTATTTTCATTTCTTATTGTTTTTAATTGTGTGTAAGTGAAAAAAAAGGTGATATCTACGAGTAAGTACATATATAAAAGCGAAAGGTCACTCACTCACTCATCACGAAATCTCAGAAACTACAAGTGCTAGGAGTTTCAAATTTTGCATGCGGGTTTTTTTAGGACGTAGGTGCTCACTAAGACGGGATTTTATGAAATTCAACCCCTAAGGGGTTTTTTTGGGGTTGATAGTTTGTATGAAACTTCGTTACTGCGAGTTCTAAAAGTTTAAAATTTTGCATGGGGGTTCTTTTTTAGACCTATGTACTCACTAAGACGGGATTTTGTGAAATTCGACCCCTAATTGAAATCTGACCAATTGAAATCTGTAATTACCGTATCCCGCGAGACCACGCGAGCGAAGCCGCTGGCGGGTCAGCTAGTATATTCATATATGTAAACGACATTTACTTGATACTTTCTCATAGAGGGTGGTAAAATGTAGAGTGTCCACTTCAGGATAAAACTATTTTAAGCTCGATTAACGTACATAGAATCCCGCGCTACGCTTCTACTGCTTCTGCAGGATTCTACTTTCATAACGAGAAGGGGTAGCCGTGCACCTAGTGATAAGGAACACTATACCACAGTATAAATATAGGGCAAACAGTACGGAAACTGCCTACAAACGTTCGAAACGGCTCACTCACACAAACATGCGCATCGACGAGAGCCCTAAGTGGTTGTCGCGGTGCTGTCAGTAGTGAGGTCGCGTCAATACGTATCGTCACGTATAAGTTTCTTTCCGCTTAACTAGGCTTAGTTTCCATACTGCTGCATCTTTATACTATGACTATACTGCACAAGTCCGTCACCCAAAGACGACTACTGTTTGAGTCTAACGACCGTTTTCAACAATCTATCTATCGTCGGTTTACCTTACTAGAGATAGATATTTGACACTATTTGTATGGACGTTATGTCACATTTCTATCAGTAGTAAGGAAAACTGTGGATAGATAAATTATTGAAAACAGCCGTAAGCAAGTAACTTAAAATACAGATCATTACTAACTTTAACAGTTTAGCTACTGTGTGATCTCTTTCAAGACGGGTTTCTTTGCCAGTTATGATTTGCTTCTGTAACCAATGCTAGGAATCTTATTAAGGGTATTTTTAGGTTGGTCGTTCCTACGTTATACCTATATTTAAAAAAAAAAACTTAGTTTTTTCTCAGTGCTGGTCGTCATAATGTTCAGTGTCTTGAAATCTACAACGAAACGAAACATTTCTGTTCTGGCTTTCGAATTTCCATATTTTAATTTTTATACATGACATCATGAATGTTTTCGTCGATGTATGACAGAAATCACAACTTACAAAAATTAAAAATTCTCTAATAGACGCGTATGTTTAAAAAATTGTTTTAATTAAATGAAACCAAGAAACTTTTCGTCACCTCTCACCGAACACGTCTGTAGTCTAGAGATGTCTTCTGCCATGATTCGTCAGAAGACGCGAGTTCAAATCCCGTCCTAATATATGACGGGTATAGAAACAAAGTGACCTCAATCCCAGAACATTGAAATTGAGTAAATCATGGTTTTTTGTTTCGCTAAGTATAAATGTCTGTTTTATTTTAAAATTAATGCTAATAGATACGTAAAAAATCATAAACCCTATAAAACTTTACTTTTAAATTGAAAGCTGATCAGAAATTAGCAATATACACAAAATTATAATGGACTGAAGCGTCTTTGTATTTCATCAATGGATTGAGGCGTATTTGCATCTCACAGTTGCGTACGGCATCCATTTTGCTTAGAGGTACTAACAGCAAAACAAATAGATTTTGATTCATTTGGAACAACAAGAAAAATAAATTAAGTATGAACATTTTATTTTTTTATTTAAAATTAGCACTTAAATCATTATGTTTGATTCTGGCACAGGAGGCTCACACATTTCTTGAGTATCATTATTATCATTTGAAATCTCCATAGGGTCCATGGTTAAGATATTTTTGTAAAAGATTAGATCATCGCGCGAGTTCCAATCATTACCAAAGTGTTTTGTCAATAACTTCCTTACGTCAGTGAGTTTGGGAGCCTGAATAATAACTTTATTTTTGGGAATCGGCAAAGGAAATACATCCATGAAAGATTTTCCCCTCTTCAAAATAGATTTGTACTGACAAAAATCCGAGTTATAATGGGCCTCACCTCTAACAGTAATCTTGTTATTACTTTTTTTTATGAAAAAGCGTTTGCTTTGAGCAAACTGAAAATGCCAGCTGCTTGGTGGTTTGATAACGTCATGTAGGGCCGATTTCCAGTCATAAACAGCTTCAACTGCTGTGACCGTACCGTAATTGTTGAATATTTCGAGGTATTCTTCCGGATGTATTATGACTTCTTTCTTCTTTAGTTCTCTTTCAATATTTCCGAATACACGGTCAGCTGGCAAAAATGAGTGACCAGGTATCGGGAATACAAGTTCTATGACACGAACTGTGCTAGGGGCGTTAAGAAGCCATTTGGCGCACATGCCCACCATTATCGTGTTTTTATTTTGGGCGCCGCAGCCGTCTGCTACCAACCGGATTGTGTGAAAGTCTGTCAAATCTAAACGATTTAATCTATCAAACACAGCCGACACAATTTCGTTTGCCCCCTTTCTGAATTCATTTTCCGTCCAAGTGTACAAGTTAACGGTTTCGTGGTTTAGTCTCTTGCCCGGAACTTGCAAAACCGTAGCGAAGTTGTAGATATATAATTGTCTACTATAGTATGCAATCTGGTCTGCAATTTTTGGCAACACTTGATTTTTTTGACAATCAAATGAGATCGTGCACATTCCATCACATTGTTCATTCAATAAATAGTAGAATCTTTTCGCTTTTAAGCTATGAAGTCTCTTTTGAATCATATACTCCTTTTTTAAATTTTCATCCTTTTCTACTTTTATCTTTTCAAGAAGTTCCGTGCATGTTGAACAAACGTCTGTACGTGGATTCCCAAATCCGACGTTATATTGGGTATTAAAAATTCTTCTAAAATAACATTCTTTTACTTGTACTTCCGCTTGCGTACAGAACATCCTCCACATTTTTTTTATATTTAAATCTGACGGCAAATACTTTCTTTCTGTGCTCGATCGGCAATAATGAGATTCAAGAACTTTAAAGGATTCTATAAACTCTTTCACTGCTTGTCGTTTACGGATATTTTTGTGTGATATATGGTCACCGCCTCTACGCTCTTTCCACAATCCACCAGTTTTCTTAAAAACTTCAGCCACTCTTCTCACTCTATTTCTCGGGATTCTCAAAATCTTTAAAAAGGCATCTTGGCATACGTGTACTAAACCAGTCGAATTAGACTTCTTCACGTACATTTTCGTGGCATAGTTAGTTTGCCGTTGCGAGACTCTCGCTCGACGGCGTCCAACTGTTTTAACAACACAGTATTTTAATATAAACGCGTCTTGTTCCGTTCTTGTTTTATTTGAATAGAATACGTCATGAAATTTTTTTATGTCAGTCATCGTTAATTCTTGGCATTTGAAAGTAACTTTTTTTGAATGTCTGCAGTTCGGCTTTTGAGGCAGTTCTTTGGAAGAGTACCTAAAAAAAATATTATTAAATAAGCTTTAATCCACCACAATTTCAATGAATTGATACTCATCATCAATATCCTATGTACCTACCTACTAAATTTTCTATAAAACACTGAATTTCACCGGTCTTATTTTCGGAAACCTGAATTAAAATTCGATAAATCGTTTTTACGGAACCTACTCGACAGTACTCACAAAAAAAATTTTAATCGTATCAAGGTGCTGGCATAACATAGCAATGAAATGTAATATTTAAAACACCTTGAGAATCTCTTCTTTTTGGAAATTAATACAAGGCAAGCTAAAAAATATATTCACGACTTCTTTGCAAACTGTACTAAATGTTTATGAAAATCAACTCACCTTTCTGCCTTCGCCTTAGCTCTTTTCCATGTTTCCGGTTTTCGAGAGCGTTTTCTGGAACGCCCTTCACCCACGGGGCAGATATTTTCTTCCATAATATCGTTTTTATTAATAAAAATCAACAAAAACACAGTCACAGATTCACCTAGAAAAACAACAGATCAGCCATGTTGGAAATCTAAAAATACAGGTTTGTGATTGGTCGAAATGGATTGAGGTGATTTTGCACGGAACTTTTTGAGGACTGAGGCGTCTTTGCTTGTAATGCTGTTAAATGTTGTCCATTTACTCAGGACTGAAGCCATTTTGACTCTAACATTTTTATTTGAATCAATTGACATTGACAAGATGCAGAAAATGACATTCACAGATTAAAAACACTCAAATATGGACTGAGGTCACTTTGTTTCTAAACCCGTCATATAATTATCGTTGCTAAAATTTCAAAAGTTGGTTATGATAAACAAGCTTTTAAATAATTTCCATTTGAAAGACCCCTTGAGCGTGAGATAGAAAATAAACGTTTGCCTTTTAATTTTAAAACGTACGCGTGGAACGTATTAGTTCGTTTAAAATATTAAATTGATTAATATGTTAAATTTAATTAACCGCTGAGCGGATCTTATGAAGTGGATAATTGTTAAGTTTGGAGCTCGAGTTAGTGCGGCAACAAGACTCATCATACGAAACAAGCTTGAAGAAACAGATCATCGTCGTTCAGCCAACATTAATCAATGGCGCAGTCACATAATATTACTGATTACGGCAACCCTCATTGTATAAAATACAGTAAAAACAACTATTGGAAAAAGCCATGATGCTTGTGGTACGAACAAAGTTGCGTTTGATAAGTTAACTTTATAAAATCAGGTGACATGGGCTAAGGCTTGATGGCCAACTATATAAAAGCTTTTTAGTAAATCTTATTACAATCATACATGTACATGAAAATTATGATTTAGGTCTCAATTCATTGGTATTGTTTCTTCTTGAGATGTTTCAATTCAACTGTATATTATTACTATATTTGATTTGCTACTTCCACTAATTCGGACGTTTCTGCGTATTTTACTTATAATATTTTTAGTAGTAGAACGTCTGCAGAGCCCGCCTGCGGGGAAGTACCACACCTTTGCCAGTGATAGAACCGTGAAGCAGTCACCATCATCTTCATCATCAGCCGTAGGACGTCCACTGCTGAACATATGCCTCCCCCAGAAATTTCCAAAATGACCGGTTGGAAGCGGCCTGCATCCAACGTCGTCCAGCTACCTTTATCAGGTCGTCAGTCCACCTTGTCGGTGGACGACCTACGCTGCGTTTGCCGGTCCGTGGTATCCACTCTAGAACCTTTCGGCCCCATCAGCCATCTGTTCTGCGTGATATGTGCCCTGCCCACTGCCACTTTAACTGGCTAATCTTCTGGGCTATTTCGGTGACTTTCGTTCTTCTACGGATCTCCTCATTTCTGATTCAATCACCTAGAGAAACCCCGAGCATAGCCCTCTCCATAGCTCGTTGTGCGACTTTGAGCTTGCTTATGAGGTCCATAGTAAGAGACCACGTTTCAGTGCCAGTTAAGTGAAGCAGTAGTGTGCAAATATTACTGAGTTTTGGTTTGAAGGGAAATGTTTTCAGCGAAATTACAGGGTGAGAGGTTTAACATCTTATATCTCTAGGTGACTATCGCTGTACCTTTTGCACTCTTGTAGTTTAAATTCTGAATCGCACTGAACTGATAGCGGCAGGCGTAATACTTAACATCAGGCGAGCTACTTGCTCGTCTCGTCGATTGACATAATAAAGGCACAAGTAATAGATTTTCATACTAAGTCAAAAAATCCAAAATACTTATCAAAGTTTCTTCAATAACTAAACAACAAGAGAATCTTATATATATTTTATGTTTGTTACCTCATAACTTTCGATAGGGTGAACCGATTCTCAAAATTCTTCTTTTGTTTGAAAGTTGGTGCTTCCCGTGTGGTCCCACTTAATAATTTCATCAAATTCGGTCCAGGATTTTTTGAGTTACATTCCAATAACTGAATAGAATGGAAGTCGGTATTAAATTTTTCTAATTGTACTTGTAAGTTTTGTGTTCAGCACAAGCGAATAATTACTATTCTCTTAATATTGATAATGGTTTATATGTTAGCATAAGAAGCCCTCGACATATTCACCTGTATACAAAGGCCATTGAAGTGGAGAACAAGATAGCTGAGTCTTGTAGATGTTCCTTAAACTTTAATGTTATTTGCCCAAATAAATTTAGTATCTCAGTACTAGAGATAAACTTCAGTACTGAGGCCACCCTGTACCTTGTAAATATGTATGAAGGGGTGTATGATGTCGGCATGCTCGGTGACGTGAATGGATTCGTAACGTAGGAAACGGGGTCGCAAGTAGGCATGTATGTAAAGTTGATACTCAGTTATACACGGGGAAACCTATTATATCTATGAGTTCTTAAGATAAACGATGTTATTGATACAATGATGGCGGTGAAGGAGACAGATGTAACATGTATAAATAAGTACCTGGTTTACCGAGCCTTGATCGTAAGTAATCAATTGATTTTCTTGGTCTAACATCAAATCAAACACTCAGTGGCGTAGTGTTGCTTAACAACGCCATCTATTGTCAAGTAGCTTTAGTGTTGCTGTGTCGGTTTTTCATTGCCTGAAAATACGGATAAAGCGACGTTGTTTTAAAAATGAAACCTAGCTAGATCGATTTATCGCCCCTGAGACCTGCATACTAAATTTCATGAAAACCGTGGGGGTCGTTTCCGAGATTCAGATTATATAATTTATACATATAGGTACACAAGAATTGCTCGTTTAAAGGTATTAGATTAAAGTAGATCGATAGAGATATCGAACTATTAGACTCTTTTGAAAATCTTTTTAAACTGTATACAGTTCACGGTTTAACCAGACTATCAGTCAGTTAGAGAAACGATATTTAACTTTTAAAGACGGCATTAAATCTTAATCCGATATTAAATCGTTCCACAAACGAAAACTCAGTCAAATTTTAAAGTTCCTTTTGATTTCTCTAAAGAAACTTATAATTTATCGTGTATTTTGAGTTGCACAAAACATTAGAGCCCATTAGTTTAATTAGGAACTTTAAATTGACAGATCAGGGATTAAAAACAGATTTTTTAAAGTGTTTCCCATATTACAAGTTTTGTCACCACAAACAAAACTCTAGGCCAGTCGACGAATCCACATAAAAAGATAAAAAAAAACATTCTTTATTTGAAACCTGATTTGAAAAATTTGATAATGACAAGCCAAGCATGTAGTTTGCATTTTGTTACTGCAACATACGTAGTAACTTATAGTCTGTGACTGCAACGATATTTTAAAAATGTAATAATAATAATACAAGTAAAATAGCTAATTCAAAACGCTAATGTTCACTCTCAAGAAGGTTGTATCTGTTCGTTGTTCATACATTTTATAATATTTTGGCAACATTGTTTAAAGCCGACTTTAGCTAAAGGATAATTAAGATGTCAACTTTGTCTTTTGTGCAACTACCTTTTAATAATGGTTTCATTACCACTAAAGCTGGATTTACTAATGGACTGCTAATGAAGAGCTTTCTGCAACTGGCTGTTTGTGTTTTTTTGTAAATACGACCATTTGTTACCTTTTGTGATAATGACTAGAGGTTTGTTGGTTTAATTTGAATTAACTCAAAGGCGACTAAGAGAAACACTCAAAAGGTTTAAAGGAATCGGTGGCTAGAATAAAAAAAAATGATTTGTATCCTCTTAAAAAGCCTTAAAAAGAGATTAAGTATTGCGTAAGATGGGAATAGGTTCGCCTGTTACAGGACATGAAGAACATGGTGATATTTGATTGTCTATACACGTGTACCGACCAGTTTGAGAAGGCTAGAGGTGTAAATGGAAAAAAAGTAATATTACATATTTTGTATAAATAGAGTAATTACAGTAATACACAAGTGCAATTTGAAAAATTTAATACCGACTTCCATTCTATTACTTTGGTAAAAATCAGTTATTGGAGTGTAACTCAAAAACTACAAGACCGAATTTGATGAAATCTAAATGGGACCACACGGGAAGCACCAGCCTTCAAACAAATAATTTTGAGAATCGGTTAAACCTATAGTAAGTTACGAGGTAGCAAACATAAA
This sequence comes from Selenia dentaria, assembly GCA_917880725.1. Lineage (NCBI taxonomy): Eukaryota > Metazoa > Arthropoda > Insecta > Lepidoptera > Geometridae > Selenia > Selenia dentaria. The sequence continues at coordinate 28,628,077 of OU862893.1, forward strand.
AAAATACAGTCGAATTGAGTACCTTCTCCTTTTTTTGGAAGTCTGTAGAAAATGAACATTATAAAATTTTGTCGAGTTCGATCTGTAAATAAACTTACAGCGATTTTTTGATTTTTCTTCATGTTTTTTTCACGATATCAAGTTTTAGTGTTATCGTTGTTATTATAGCTTTAGTTTATTTCTTAGCGTTCTTATAATCGTTCAGACGAAGAAATATTGTTCGTGACCCGTTTCGTTGCATTAGTTATGTTATTAGTCAATGTTCTATTATTCGCATTATCTTGTTAAGGTTTTTTACGATTATGATTACATATTTTACTCAATTAAGTAATTAATTCTATTTGAAATAGTAAATGTTTATATAAATGTTATTAAGAAGATAACTTCAAGAATTATCTTTGATTGTCGCAAGCACTTGCGTGCACCTTGCTACAAAACAAATATTATAAATATTTATACAGGGTGTTTGGTAGAGGGACCGACAAACCAAATGAGCGTGTTCGGGGGCCCACATGGTGAATACAAGTTGGCCAAAAAAAATCCCCGACACCCCATTTTTTTTTAACTAAATCAGTTAGTTAGCTCTTTTTTGTATCCATTTTTGCTTTGCGTGGCCTGAAGGTGTATTAGAGACCAAATTCAACTAAAAACATCCGGTCTAAAACAGATTTTACAAATGTTATGGTGGTAAATAGGTACAATTTTGGAGAAAAAGGGAAAAATCACAAAAAAAAGTTAAACATATTGGGGGGTCGGGGATTTTTTTTGGCCAACTTGAATTCTCCAAGTGGGCCCCCGAAATCGCTCATTTGGTTTGTCGGACCCTCTACCAAACACCCTATATACGATTGTTTTTTAAATTTTCCAGTCTCGGTTAAACGAAACACCTTGATACTTTATGACATTAAACGTCTGGTAATCTTTTTCGTCAAAAAGTGTCAAAGAAATCTACTAGAATGGAAAACTGAATAACTTTTACTTTTCTAACGACTTCCAAAAAAAGGAGGAGGTAGTCAATTCGACTGTATTTTTTTTTGTTTATTGCCTTATATAGGGTGAACCGATTCTCAAAATTCTTTTTTTGTTTGAAAGCTTTTTTAGTTACACTCCAATAACTGATTTTTACACTTTTCAAATTGCACTTGTTTCGTGTATACTCTATGCTATTCTGTAACTATGCTGCCAACTACAGTTTCAACCTCAAGGTAATCTAATGAGGTTTTGCAAAGAGAGCCAGTCAGAAATAATAAAGGAAGCGCTCGCAGCGGAGCTTGACTTGGCGATCTTAATAGATCAACAATTTAAGCAACACTTGCTGTGGTTAGGACTTGGATGGGTGACCGCTAGTGGCATTATTCACCTGAGCGCTTCCGTGCTTCGGAGGGCACGTTAAGGTGTTGTTCGCGGTTGTTTGTCTTAGGACAACAGTCGTTAGGCTATGTCGAAGGCCTTCAAGCGGCCTGAAAACTTCGACATAGGTTGGCCACTAGCCTATCCAACCAGCCGCACTGGTGTATTATAGCCCAACTCCTCTCTCTGAGAGGAAGGCTCGAGTGCCAACAGTGTGAACAAAATGGGCTGATTATGATTATGATTTATGAATAATAAACAATTATACTGTGGGAGTGCAGCCCAGAGCTTTAACTTGTATGTGTCCGAGTCGCTCTGGAATACGTGCGGAACCTTAGACCTTAGGTCTTAAATCTCAACGAGTTAAGAATTTCAGTTCCTAAAAGCCTTTTGACCTAACAAAACAGTCCTTGCACACTACTGCTTGACGTACTTGTAGTACCCATTAAAACGGAGTCTTGCTCAAGAGGCCGACCAGGTGCGTGGATGCGCAGGAAGTTGAATAACATTTAAAAGAGAAGTTTCTCAAACAAATTACGTTTTCTCCGTCCCAGTCCTGTAATATGGTCCCTGTGACTGGAAGAAGCTTTGTCTTATTGTGGCAAGGTGCTAAAACGTTTATGGAAGTAGCTTAAAGGTCTTAAACAATTTGAAGGAAATTATAAATCGCTTAGCGTTTAACTGGAGGCATCCTATATATCAATTACTGTTGGCTGCATTTTGCATAATATTGTTATTAGTCCGCGTCAGGAGAAATGGCAGGCTTGGCATAACACCTTGTTGATGGTTATGTTATGTTAACACTTGAACTGATCGACTGAAGGTCGCGAGTAAATCCGCTTCGGATCAGTTGTACTGAAGTTCAAATGGTAGTACAAATGGCACAAACTTGTATCTCAATACTACCAGTAGTACCAGAGACCTATATGGTATCGTCGGAACAGTTGTACTACTGAGTAGTTCACCTGGTAGTACAAGTGGTACACACATGTATCTCAATTACTACCAGTAATAATAAATACCTACATGGTATCGTCGGAACAGTTGTACTACTGAGTATTTCAACGTGTAGTTACAAGTGGTACAAACTTGTATCTCAATACTACCAGTAGTACCAGAGACCTATATGGTATCGTCGGAACAGTTGTACTACTGAGTAGTTCACCTGGTAGTACAAGTGGTACACACATGTATCTCAATTACTACCAGTAATAATAAATACCTACATGGTATCGTCGGAACAGTTGTACTACTGAGTATTTCAACGTGTAGTTACAAGTGGTACAAACTTGTATCTCAATACTACCAGTAGTACCAGAGACCTATATGGTATCGTCGGAACAGTTGTACTACTGAGTAGTTCACCTGGTAGTACAAGTGGTACACACATGTATCTCAATTACTACCAGTAATAATAAATACCTACATGGTATCGTCGGAACAGTTGTACTACTGAGTATTTCAACGTGTAGTTACAAGTGGTACAAACTTGTATCTCAATACTACCAGTAGTACCAGAGACCTATATGGTATCGTCGGAACAGTTGTACTACTGAGTAGTTCACCTGGTAGTACAAGTGGTACACACATGTATCTCAATTACTACCAGTAATAATAAATACCTACATGGTATCGTCGGAACAGTTGTACTACTGAGTATTTCAACGTGTAGTTACAAGTGGTACAAACTTGTATCTCAATACTACCAGTAGTACCAGAGACCTATATGGTATCGTCGGAACAGTTGTACTACAGAGCAGTTCAACTGGTAGTACAAGTGATACAAACTTGTATCTCAATACTACCAGTAGTACCAGAGACCTATATGGTATCGTCGGAACAGTTGTACTACTGAGTATTTCAACGGGTAGTTACAAGTGGTACAAACTTGTATCTCAATTAATACCAGTAATAATAATTCGCTCGGCGTTTGATACATCATCACAATGTATGCATAGTATTTTTTTAAACGTGCAAGCACGATGGTTTTAAGTGGTATGCTCTGCCAATAAATAAAATATGCAGTTCCTCACAAGTGACGAACTGCACTGCGACCGTAACCATGAGACATTAGGTTGTTAAGTCTCATGTGCCTGTAATTTTGCCGGCATCCATACCTTCACACCAAAACCTCGAAACCACAGTACTGCAATCTTTACTGCTTCGCGGTAGAAATAAGTAGGTATGGAGACAATACAACAATACACAAAATAGCCCACTATCTTTTTATCACTAATAAAATCATTTCAATAGCCTTGTTATTTTACCCATTTTTATAATAGATATACCATGTCACCATCCATCCAAAAGTTTCTGGTTTTTTATACTACTTTGTATTTTTTATACCAAACAGGCCTCTAAGTGTTGGCTACAGCCCCACTTATGCCTTTGTAAAGGACCGGATGAAATCCGTGATTTATTTTGAATAAAAGGAATAATAATAATAAAAACCGCAGGGGCGGCTTTGTGGCGAGCCGTCGGTGAGTGGCGACACCGTGGACCCTGATTCTCCCTGGGGCTAAATGAGACCCCTGACCCCCGGCTTGCCTTAATTGGCCGTCTGGGGGTGGAGACGCAAGAGCAAGTAACAAAAAGCTCCAAGGGTGGAAGTGTTAAAGGGCATAACGCCGGTAGTAGCGCTTCAGTGAAACCGCAGCACACCTCTCGACACCCTTTAGCCAGCCACACCAACGTTGCCCTTTCTGTCACCATTCATGGTGGCCTTTATGGGGGGCCCGTTTAGTGGGTGGCAAGTCACCACCTGCCCAAAAATTTTAAAATGAGACTGAATTTGGCAGGTGCCGTAGTCTCTTCCATAGCCCACTATCTTTTTATCACTAATAAAATCATTTCAATAGCCTTGTTATTTTACCCATTTTTATAATAGATATACCATGTCACCATCCATCCAAAAGTTTCTGGTTTTTTATACTACTTTGTATTTTTTATACCAAACAGGCCTCTAAGTGTTGGCTACAGCCCCACTTATGCCTTTGTAAAGGATCGGATGAAATCCGTGATTTATTTTGAATAAAAGGAATAATAATAATAAAAACCGCAGGGGCGGCTTTGTGGCGAGCCGTCGGTGAGTGGCGACACCGTGGACCCTGATTCTCCCTGGGGCTAAATGAGACCCCTGACCCCCGGCTTGCCTTAATTGGCCGTCTGGGGGTGGAGACGCAAGAGCAAGTAACAAAAAGCTCCAAGGGTGGAAGTGTTAAAGGGCATAACGCCGGTAGTAGCGCTTCAGTGAAACCGCAGCACACCTCTCGACACCCTTTAGCCAGCCACACCAACGTTGCCCTTTCTGTCACCATTCATGGTGGCCTTTATGGGGGGCCCGTTTAGTGGGTGGCAAGTCACCACCTGCCCAAAAATTTTAAAATGAGACTGAATTTGGCAGGTGCCGTAGTCTCTTCCATAGCCCACTATCTTTTTATCACTAATAAAATCATTTCAATAGCCTTGTTATTTTACCCATTTTTATAATAGATATACCATGTCACCATCCATCCAAAAGTTTCTGGTTTTTTATACTACTTTGTATTTTTTATACCAAACAGGCCTCTAAGTGTTGGCTACAGCCCCACTTATGCCTTTGTAAAGGATCGGATGAAATCCGTGATTTATTTTGAATAAAAGGAATAATAATAATAAAAACCGCAGGGGCGGCTTTGTGGCGAGCCGTCGGTGAGTGGCGACACCGTGGACCCTGATTCTCCCTGGGGCTAAATGAGACCCCTGACCCCCGGCTTGACTTAATTGGCCGTCCGGGGGTGGAGACGCAAGAGCAAGTAACAAAAAGCTCCAAGAGGGGAAGTGTTAAAGGGCATAACGCCGGTAGTAGCGCTCTAGTGAAACCGCAGCACACCTGTCGACACTCATTAGCCATCCACACCAACGTTGCCCCTTTTGTCACCACTCATGGTGGCCTTTATGGGGGGCCCGTTTAGTGAATGGCAAGTCACCACCTGCCTAAATATTTTAACATGAGACTAAAATTGGCAGGTGCCGTAGTCTCTTCCATACCCCACTATCTTCCTTATCACTAATAAGTTTATATCAATAGCCTGGCCATTTTACCCATATTTGTAATAGTTATAAGTACAAGTTACCCTTCATCCAACATTTTTTCTGTTTTTTATACTCCTTTGTATTTGCTATACCAAACAGGCCTCTAAGTGTTGGCTACAGCCCCACTTATGCCTTTGTAAAGGACCGGATGAAATCCGAGATTTTGTTTTGAATAAAAGAAATAATAATAATAATATGGGACAACATCCACACAAAGGTCTTCAGGTCCCAAATTAGGCAGAGCCTGTACTATGGTAACCTGATGACTGATATTACATTACATACTTATATATGTACCTATGATATTAAATACTTATATACATATAAACACCCAGACACAGATCAAACAGACATGTTCATGCACACAAATGTTTAACCTATCCGGGGATCGAACCCGAGGCCAGCGGCTCAGAACGCAGGGGTGCTACCAACTGTGCCAACCGGCCTGTCATGTTATATCATTATATCAATATCAATATAGTTTATATCTAATAGTAGATACCTATGTAAGTATATGGTTAATAAACCAGCTAATTGCAACTTTTGATATCTCTTTGAATATCTATAAACAGTATCCTTAATGGAGCCCAACGCGTTCTCTACAAATCAATACCTATATGATTTAGGTACCAATTTACCGTAGACCTCTAATCTAGAACTCTAAGTCGGCTTTCTTCAACGCACTTATTCATTTACGCTATGCTCTACTATACTCGCCCGGGGCTAGGGGTGCCACCTTCTTGCTTTCTACGATGCAATTTGATGTGTAAATAAACTCTAATTGGACTTTAATGGGCCTTAAAGAAATAATGGTTAAGAATAGGAGTAAGTCAACTTTAAGGGTTTACGTATCATTTGTTTAAATTTAAAATAACTATTTATTGTGTAACTCGAGTTATTAATAGGACGTGTAGAAGCTGTTAAATGTCATAAATAAAAACGAACAACTTATATGTTATTTTTACTTATCAGTAAATATCATAATGTTAGAGTTTAATATGGGACAACATCCACACAAGGCCCCAAACTAGACAGAGCCTGTACTATGGTAACCTGATGACTGATATACATATACGTAAACACACCCAAACATATATCACGTATATCACAGCACATATATCATTGACCTGCCCGGGGATTGTACTCGGTATTGGCTCATATGGTAGTGATCTAAAAACTGCTCCAACGAAGCAGTTTGCATCCATATTTTTTTAACAGTTTCTATGCAATTTAATCAACCATTCGAAAACTAAAATAATGATGGTGGACAGGGCAGAAGTACTTCCAGTAACGGACGCACTCAACGGGTATGAAAAAGTCAGCGAGTTTGTATATCTTGGCTCATTGATATCCAATGACGGTAGTTCCACTAACGAAATTCGCCATAGAGCCGGTATTGCCAAGAGTGCTATGACTAACCTCAACAAAATCTGGAAGAACAGAGGTATTCGACGCACAACTAAAGTGCGCTTGGTTCGTGCCCTAGTATTTTCCATATTTTTGTACGGTGCTGAGACTTGGACTGTGAGAAAACGTGATAGTAGCAAGATATATGCCTTCGAGATGTGGTGTTGGCGAAGGCTGCTACGTATACCTTGGACTGCTATGAGAACCAACGAGTCCATTTTAAAAGATCTTAAAATCACCACACGGCTCTCCACTATCTGCCGACAAAGAGTCTTCGGACATATTATGCGGTCTTCAAAGCATTGTCTGGAGAAAGCCATTATTTTAGGAAAAATTGACGGTAGACGTGGTCAGGGAAGGGCGCCTATAAGATAGTCTGACACGATTATGAAGACGGTGGGTGGTAGCATACACCGTGCGGTTCACACAGCCTATGACCGCACCCAATGGAGACTGATTATACGTGGTCGCGATCCTCAGCAGTGAGGGAACGAGGAGAAGAGAAGAGATGCAATTTAAAATAATGAAATGCATCCTGTCTGCCATGTAGCTGAGATAACACTTTCCAGGCGTTTATATTATACAGAATCGTAATCGCAAGTCGATTTCGTGCTTTTTAAATAATGACTTGTTATAACTACCGTGATAGTCAAGCTATAATTATCTTATTTTGCCAACAACAAAGTCTGAATCTCTTCAAGAGTGCTGGCAACCCTATACGTCCTCACGTCTTGGGAAGAACAATAAGCGGGTGCTACACGGGCGAGCACTACTGCCCATTACGTATTCAGACCACAGCCTATCTCCACACCGGGAAACTGACTAACCATACCACTTTGCACACAAACCATTGCTGCTTTTGCATAAACGAAGTGTAAGGAGTGGATAGCAAGAGCAGCAATAGGCGACGGGTGCCGGGAAACTTGAACCCGAGTACCCAAGTGCAAACATCATCGACGGATAATTGTCGCTCCGCGGGCGTACCCTTATCGCCCTAGATAACCGACTCCATCTTATTGTAAGCCCACAATGCACTCGGAATATTACTAATTAGGCTATGTTTATAAACGCACAGGGCATTGTTGAAAGAATGAGATAGTTATCTGTTTGCGAATGAGATTTGCGATGCCGCTTTGTCGGTTGGCGAAATTGTATGAGCTTTGTTTCATCTGAAATATTATCTGTAAACCAGCGCCGCGGTGTTCTCGATAAGGTTTTTAGAGTTCCAGGTGGGTTGTTTGGCCGGATCATGAAACATCATACAAAAGTCAGTAGTCGGGTTAATATTATTCGGGGTAAGCTAGCAGGTTGAAGATATATTTCATAGAATTTCTATAGATATTTATATAATTACGTATGACGATGCGGTATGGTCTTAGTGACTTTAGCCTGCTCAAAATGGGCGAATTAATAATAAAAAGTAATTATAAGTATAACAAGTAAAATTTGAAAAATTTAGAACCGACTACCATTATATTTAGTTATTGTAGTGTAACTCAAAAACTACTCGACTGAATTCAATGAAATTTAAATGGGACCTATATACACGCGCAACACAAAAAATTATTAATTGATCTGAATATTTGGTTGTATTTTTTAAACATATTTCAGTATGAAACTGGTAGACATAGCAGTGGAAATATACATCTAGAAAAAGTATAAATTGGCATTAACACAATCTATCGTAAGAGCAAACTGTGAAAAAGCGATCAATGTAAGCATATCGGAGTAAAGTAAGTTAACTTAAACTATGTTAGTAACTAGTGTACGTTAGGACTAGTAACTCAAACGCAAGTAATAATTTCAAGTGTTGACGCCAATGTAGGAGTTTGCAACAGTGCCCTGGCTTCTCCCGCTTCGGCAGAGGCCAGGTCACTTATTAGATTATATATTTTTGGATGATGCCATAGTACCTAGTTGGTCTTATCATGTAAATTTGCTTTACGGAGGTGACATTGTCAACATGATGACAAAACTCCCTTAAAAAAATTTAGAATTAAAAAAAAATCAAGTTTCAAAACTTCCGGCATATGGTGGCTCAACAACCGTCGCATGCCGGATGGAATCTCTTACTTTTCGTTGCTGAGGTATGAACTGTATGTGGACTACAGTGTTGTGCTCAAAACTATTTAAAAAATATGTGATTATAAATGAATTGAAGAGAACTGAACATGTTCTCTCCTCGAGATAGTAAGAAATCTAAACTAAAGAAGAGAGACGAAGAGTAAAGGGTGAAAAGTATAGGGAAAAACTAACCTTACACTTTCCCCATCCCCCTTGTCTCGTGTTGAATGGGGGCCGTCCATTAATCACGTAAGGCTCGAAAAGGGGGGGAGTGGGTACGGCTAAAATCACAAAATATCACAAGGGGGAAGGGGGGTGTAGTAAAATATCACGTGTATTTATTTTGTCGTCAAACGCGATACAATAAATATCTTCATGTATATTACAATATATATTTTTCGAATGATTACACCATTCCTTTAAAATTATTTGTAAGTATGCGAGTCAAAAACAGCCTGCACCTTTTCTGTCTAGACTTTTATCATGGCCCTTAATTTTCTACAATAAAATTATAAACTTTATACCTGTATTAAAATATAATATTCTAAAAAAATTACATTCTTTGTAGGTACTAAAAATACACGTGATTTTGGGTGTGAGTAGGGGGGTTAGTCTTAAACCTCACCACGTATCACCAAGGGGGATACTAAAAACATCACGTGATTAATGGACGGCCCCATGGCTAATACACTGAATGGTAGTTAATTGCCGGAAGTTTATCACATCTCTAGTGTATACGAGTTACATTATCTGATTGTGTAAACTGAGGTACTCTGTCGTGGGCACTCGGGTTTTGGGAGATTGTGTGATTCTGCAAATTGACCCCTGCTCTGGAGCGGTACGTGTAGGTTCAATAGATCAGATCTGGATCGCGAAAACTCGTTCTTTTATCTAGCAGGGAAACAAATGTGATTTATTTCGAAGCTAAAATTTTTTTTGCTTTATAAAGCTTAATAATAATAAATGCAGCTTTGTAATTTTTTAGGGAGTGGCCTTTAGAGTTAACTTTAGATGTGGAATATTTACCATTTAGTCGTGATGCATGTACCATGGTGATTCGCCTGCACAGGAACGGCCACCAGTATTTCAGTGCTCTAGGGTTACATTTTCCTGACCATTGACTAAAAATATTGTAAACTAACTAGTTTATTATATATTTACTTATTGGCTCCGCCAGTTGCTTCGCTCGTTTGGTCTTTGTGTATTGGCGAGAGTTATTCTTTAAATTTCAATAACTTCTGATTTACGAACCGATAAAAACACTAAATGTTAAGTGAAGCTTACCACACTATATATTCTTAAAAAAGCACATCTCTAAAACGGATACGCTGAAAAAAGTTTTTCCTTCTATTTTCGTTTATATCCTAATTCTTCGTGTATGTCCCAATCATATTTTTTCTCGTATGTCTTCCACGTACAAGCAGTGATCCGTTACATTGTTATGATATGTATAGAAGATAGATTTAATAGGTGACCCTTTGCACAGGTGTTGTCAGGCCTGTGCAATTGTTTTGTGTATTTTTATTGTTTTATTATCTCAGATTTGTTTCTTGTTTTATATTATTTAAGTTATAGTTAGTTTATATATTTGCTTATTGTTAAATCTCCTTATTTGGGGAAGACACTGACTGCTGCAACACAGCTTACGCTAAAGCAGCTGGCAGGGTAACCTATATTTATATGTACGATGTCTAAGAACAATAAACAATTCAAACAAAATAGGTGAAGATGCGTATAATAAGGAAATATGAATTGAGCTCATTTAAACTACACAAGTATCTTAAAAAAACCTTTTTTTTTCTCCAAATATAAAGTAGTCTGTCTTAATTACAAGTATTAACTATGTCCATTCCAAAGTTCATCTGAAACTGTCTAGCCACAAACACAAGCGTTTTGTATTTTTATAATAGACTAGCTGCGATCCGTGGTTTCACCCATGTGGTGATGGATGATGATGATAAAAAAAATAGCGTATGTTACTCAAGATGAATGTAGCTTTACAGTGGTGAAAGAATTTTTGAAATCGGCGCAGTAGTGTTTGAGTTTATTCATTACAAACAAACACACACACAAAAATACAAATATTTCCTCTTTACAATTATATTAGTGTAGATGCTTCAAAATCAAAAATCAAAATTCATTTATTGCTCGAATACAGTTTGGTATATAGGTTTTATATTTAAACAACGCGTAGCTCCGTATTCTTACCATAATGGCGTGCAAATTACAATAGTTAATAATAATAACAATTTTATTAGTCTATTAGTCAATGATTACAATAATTGATTTACCTATCTGTCATATCCATTATAATTTGTCTTTAAGAAACTCATCAATGCTGTAATATGCGTTGTCGATCAGAAACTTCTTTAATATATATTTAAAAATAAACTCTGTGTCCTTAACAGTTGATGGTAATTTGTTGTATATTTTTACCCTCATCACAAAAACACTTTTACTATGTACAGCTTTTATACTGTTTGGATTACATAGCACATTTTGATGTCGCCTACTCTTTAAAGTATCAAAATCGTGTAAATTATTTCTTACCAACGTAGCTAACTCGTATATGTATAATGAAGGGAGCGTTAGAAGTTTCAATTTCAGTTTTTGCTTGCAATCATTGCTCTAATAAAAAAGGCTACCCTTTCCGACTATCTTTATTTCAAAGATCTCCCGACCATACGTTTATCAATAATTACACTACCTATAGATAAAAAATCTCTTGCACTCTGTAATATATTTAGATATTATATATATCTAATATAGATAGTAGATCTATCTATCTATATACAAGTACAAACTGTACTCTAAAACTAGTATACGGTAATCTAAAAAAACATATCTAGGTATATACATCTATCTAGACTAGCACTATTAATTCCATCATGGGACACCAGGCACTATTTCATTTTAGTATCTTTTCAAGCGTTCCAACCACAAACCAAGAGGTTGCGATCTTTATTTTTATCGCTGTGAACAAGTACACATAAAATATCAATACAGTCGTAATCAGCATTGAGATATTTACTGTGTTATCGTAAAATGCGATGTGGGGGTGTAAATGGCAACAAGTCGGTACTGTGACATTTTATGTCTGGCTTGAAATATGGACCTCCGATGGTGTGCTCAGCCGTGCGATTCTTTAAGAGCAAACATCGTTGCATCTTAAACAACATCCGTGTAACAAATGACGAGATGACAAGAAACGTTGGAAAAACAACCTTGTGTACAAGGGCGATATCTTATAAAGTATTTGACATCGGTGAGCTCGTCGACGAGCACATCGACGAATCATTAGAGAATCGCACGGCTGAAATTCATCTTTGTTGGTTTTGAAGGAGTTTGATTTTACTCGTAGCTCGGCAAGCGTTTGTTTCTATACAATGTTTTTCCAAGGGTTGAACTTGCGTGTTTTCCCCAAAAACATTGACACTCCATAACTGGACATTTTAACCACTTTTCTACAAAAAGGTACTTGCAGGTCAACTCCTCAGACAAAATAAAAAAGTCAAGACAGAATCTTGTGAACAGAGAAGTGAGGCCGGGTGAAACTATGCCTCGGCGTGTCCATACATATTTACATACAAAACCTACAACAAAACTACGCCTTGGCACGACAGTCGAACTATCGCGGCGCGTGGAAGCAACACGTAAAGTTTTAATTAACATTTAATTTAAACTTATTAATTATTGAGATTTTTTTAAAAACTTTAATATAATTTGAATTACCATCACAGTACCGAGTCACGCACATGTAGTTTAGAAAATCCTCACCTCTCAATTCACAACGTTCTGTCTTGACTTTTTTATTTTGTCTGAGGTCAACTCTAGTTCGGTACTGTAAGCGTGATTTCAATATTACTACACATTTTTGTAACACATTGTATAAATCAATCTAATGAAAATAATTAAGGAATTGTACTCACTGTATCTTCAGCGTGGTCAAAAGTTTCGGATGAACTAGTCAATTACATAAATAATACGTAATAAGGGAGATTACATAAACTCAACAAAAATATCGTGCAAATAAACAAATTTCATTTCATTTCATATAATGATAGATTATTGGTTCCTGAAACTCTGAACTAGCTAGCTAACCTAATAGTAATTTTAATTACTATAATAACTATAAGGAACTAGCTATGACTTTGTGTGATATATCTCGGGAAGTATTATAATGTTTATATTATTTATATATATCTAAACTATTATATATATATATATATATATATATATATATATATATCTATAACTTATATATATCTAACCTATTGATTTACTAATGATATTTTTTGTTAGACATCTTGTATCTTGCATTTTTCAACCAATCTTGACATAACTTGTTATGCATGTATTGTCATCATCGTCATCATCATCATCTCAGCCGTAGGACGTCTACTGCTGAACATATGCCTCCCCCACAAATTTTCAAAAGGACCGGTTGGAAGCGGCCTGCATCCAACGTCGTCCTGCTACCTTTATCAGGTCGTCAGTCCACCTTGTCGGTGTACGACCTACGCTGCGCTTGCCGGTCCGTGGTCTCCACTCTAGAACCTTTCGGCCCCATCGGCCATCTGTTCTGCGTGCTATGTGGCCTGCACACATGTATTGTCAACTATATAATTATTAATTTGACGTCGGCGATATTTGGGCGGGAGATACTTTTCTGAAATAGAGGTTTTTTAATTTGCTGCAGCGCTATTTATCGACCGATTTTGGTAAAATTTGGTACACACATTAGGTAATGGTGACTTTAAAGAGTAATTTCGAATATGAGCATAATTGCTCAAGTGGTTATTGAGACAATAGATTGCGAAAACTTGCCGCTGATAAGACTGTGCTCGCGAGGTCTACTGTTCGCAGAACTACTCGTTTATCTGAGAATAATTTTTAGTCAACAATGTATTTTAATTTTATAAATTTTTATTATTTTATTACGATTACTACCCTTCGATTTAAAGGGCTCTGTAGTAAGTAAAATGATAAAAAAATATAATGAGTGTCAGTTGTACCTATTATGTCAGCAGTCGGTTTGATATACTATGCTAGTGTTGGGTTACGGTTCTTCTCTGAGGGGGTAGTCCCATTCCAGCAACGAGAACGTATACTTATATTATAAAGAGGAAAGATTGTTTGTAATGGATAAACTCATAAACGAAACTTAACCGATTTAATTAAATCTTTCACCTATTGAAAGCTACATTATTCCGTAGTGAGCGAGAGCGACATTTTATTATTCTTAAAAATTTTATTCCGCGGGATAGAGCGGCCGAGACTAAGATATTTTTAAGGCGAAACCGAGTTCGCGGGGCAGCTACTTTTACAACAATATTATAGGTCAAAGGTGATATAGTGACATAAAACTGAACGTTTGCTCTCGATCGTCCAACGAAACTAATAAGAAAAAGAAAGTAAACATCGTTCACAGTAAACAACCGCCAATAGCTTTTGTCGAAAAAGAACATGGTGGCAAATCGTAGTGTGCCGTTTTGTCGCTAGATAAAATCACATTTCGCGTTTATTGCACAATGAATTGTAGCGTTTTATGTTAATAACCGGCACGTGGGTCGTGAATGTCGAAATACTGACTAATCTGGCCGTGGGCTGCCAGCGGAAAAAAATGGCAATTTTAAATTATTCACGCTGCCCACACCGACCCAACCGAAATATGTTCTTTATTTCAAATACATCTAGATTTTTAATTACTAAATCATTTATTAATCGCGAATTAAACATGTCCGTGATGTCGGTTTTCGCCCACGGTGCCTTTGGCAATATTAATTTTATTGGTATTTATTAACCATATACTTAACTGGTCTAATCAGTCATCACACTAATATTGTAAATATTAATGTCTATAAGTATGTTTATCCTCTTTTTACGCCGGAACTGTTAATCGGGTTTTACGACGACGGACGAAATTTAGAATAGCATACATTTACGTACGAATCTGGTATTTGTTTACGCGATTATTTTTGTTTCGTAAAAAGTTTCCTGCAATGCTTTTTGGAGAATAGGATCTATGCAAAACGTAGTGTCACAGTCGTCACCGTTTCTTTTCTGGGTTGTTAATTGTATGAAGATGGACCGTTCCAAACAGAATATAGGATAGTCATTGTCACGTACCTACTCTCCTACCTACGTACCTTAGTGGTGCCCCTGAGCAAGTCGCCTACTCCTCTCCTTGCGGCGAAGCGTCTTCAATGCTTGCGTTAGGCGGTGCGCCCTCTGCGCCCGCATCGAGCTGAATGCCATCTGCGCTTGCCACCCGTCCGGTGACGCTGTAAATGCCGGTAGAGGCAAACATCATTAGTCCGATCGAAATAAAAACAGACTGTGCCGCGGAGCGAAACTAGTTTCATAAACTTCTCCGGATCTTTGGCCTGAAATAAATAATATAAATTTTATTTATTTATGCATTTCTATTTGGTCAATACTCGTTAACAGACTTGTAATTTTTCAAGTAACTGTTTATGCGATGCTTTTGGACTTCTGGTCAATTTTTCTTTTCTCACATCCGTTTATGGAAAACCAGTCTTGTTCGCAAAATTGTGAAGTTTTATTATAATGTTCTAGTATTTCATTTGTTTTTAACGAATGTCAGCATTTACTTATATTTATCTTCTTTCGTTTTTTTATGTGGACTCGTACATTTTGTCATTTGCAATTCCTCAAGTTATATATGTAAATATATATAGTTGCAAGTGAGATTTATATTGAGGTAGTCACAGTCAAACTGTCTAAGGCGAATGACGAGGAGGACACCATGGCACCGTTTGGTGGTTTTGTACACTCTGCGTACACTGTCACTATCACACAGTACACTGTCAAGAACTCTTAAAGGTTGATATTCTACAATTATTACATGGCAAAGTCCAGAAAATAAAAATTAAGCAAGATAAACAGAATTGCTGACAGGTATTGTATTTTTTGGCTTTATAGTATGGAAGACGTTACTCTGCCATTATTAAGCTTTAGGGCATGACATACTCGCAACGCAACACAAAAGTTTGGTAGATACTAATAGAGGATCGCTACTCTTCTTCTTATCCTTGATGGAGTGACAACTGTAGGTACGATATGGAATCGAATTAAAATAAAATAAAAAATTAATAGCAATTTAAAATAAATTACATAAAAATATTCAAAAGGTATAAAAACAAAAGATAAAAGATATTTGAAGTCATTAGATCTATTACATTTTAGCGCATCATACAAAAATTAAATCCAGATGAAAGGCTTTGATCTACATGACCACATTTACCAATTATATAATATATCAATGACAATCGCATATCAATAAAATTAAATACATGAAACTGGGCATTTTAAGGCAGATATTCGCGTAGTGAAATGCTGAAGACACTATGAAATTATCACTTTATTAACTCCTTTAACATTGGTGTTTCCGCGGCCATTACAGACAATATAACTGCGAATCTTCATAAAGAGGCAAAATCATGACGCCTATACCCTATGGTTATCATCAAATCATACTTGACCGCTTGTCGTTAAGGGTCTGTTCAGACGGGGATAGTTTAGTCGAATAATATCTATACTAGTGCACAGAACGGAGCAAACCACATCGAGCCAGTTATTCTGTGGCATAGTAAGCGTTCATCTCTGTTCTGTAGTTAATACACTACCTGGGGCCTTACTATGAGCTCTTAAAGCAGGCCTTCTCGACAACTGCCCGGTTTATTCGTACCGTGACAACTTTAAAGCAGGCCTGCCCAGGCCTACTATTCAAGAACCGTAGAAAAACCGTTCACCTGTTTTTTTTGTATGGACACTCGTTAACATGTCGCTCTAAATCCACTCAGTTTATTAGCTTACAAACGTCTAGGCGTCTGTAATGTTGGTTATAGTAAATTATTAGAATGCCAGAGACAATATTATCCGTTCACCTTTGAGAAAACAATATTCAAACAGTTCAACTAAATGAGCGCCCCGGTATGATTTCATTCAAAACTGTTTATGACAGGTTTAACAACTGCACGGAACTTGCATGGTTTTTACGAAGCTCATAGTAAGGCCCCAGATCCTATGAGAATCGAATAGGAGAGTTTGTTAAATTATCTTTTGTAATTCATTTGTTTCTTTAACTAACGTGCAACGTCATCATCAACAACTGACATAAACATCGGCTGACATGTCATATCATCGTTCGTTTTTTGAAATCGAGTCCTTGTTTTTTGACTACAAAGAACGAAGAGATTTGAAATACGGCGTAAGTGCAAGAAGAGATTTTGAAACACTCTTCTAGTGGCAACTAAAAGTGGCTCCGTGTGTCCACCACCTAATTCATCGGTTACATCCCATCGAAAGTGAGACATCGAATTACAATCGATTACGGAGTATCGAGTGAAAATGTCGAAAGCCTCTGGTCACCCCGCCCACGGCCAAGCGTGAAGATACCCATCTTATTAAGTCGTTACGTCAAGAAATATTTGGTGCTATACGGTCCTATGTGGTTCAAGGATATGCTCTTAGAAACACATTTGTCTAACATTTTAGCCGACTGTCCAGAGGAACGGTTATGCTTTGTATGTATATCCTTTACATTTCCTTAACCTTAAACGTCTTGATAGATAAATTAGGTATCAGTAGGTTCGTGTTAACCACGTTAAGTGACTTATTGGTTAAGGTTTTAAGATATTTATTCCCAATGAGACATTACAGTCGCTTACTTGAGAACAGTGCTTAAACATTTAGTAAAACTATACATTCATCATGGCGTGTTTTACAGATAACGCTATATACGCCTTTTTTTTTTAGGAAGGACATAGATCTTTTTGCCACAACGGGCAAGCTATATACGCCACCCATCCAACGCTTTAAATATGGACAATTTGAACTGGCTAAACCCAATCAGCTCAACGTCACCTCATTATTTCATTCTAAGTTATTTTCCCGATTCCCGATTGATAATTAATTGATTTACATTGCTAAATCTAGAATCTCGAGTCAGGTTGTTTTTATTTTGTATAAAATGTATGATATTAGTTCAAGTTGTAATTGATACAATTTAAGTTAACTAACAAATATCTGGTGTCAACATGAGCTATCCTTGAGTTAAGAGTGTGATTTTTAACGAAATCTTCTCATTGATAAACTGATCGTTTTTTTTCTTTGGGTAGAACCTTAAATTATTTTAAGCGAGATGTCACATTTCCACAATTCCCCATATTGACGTTCCCCATCAATATACCATGCATAAGGCCAAAAATATATTGCCGTTTTTTCGTCTTCTTGGACATGTCCTTATCAGTTTGTTCTGTGGTATCTTTTATAGGTGTCGATTGTGGCTTAAGATGCATTTAATAAGGTACGTTATGTGAACCCTTAGGGGAATGTAGTTTGGTTCTTTAGTGATTTTATGGGTGCAGTTAAACGTCCGTATAAATGGTAAGTGGTAGGTATAACGACTATAGAATACATACTATTGGTAGTTCATTTCACTAAAAACGGGAAATAAAAATTTAAAAGTTGGAAAAATATAACGTATGTATCTGAAATAGTAATAGGATGTTAGAACTTTCCTGAATTTTTGGAATACTTATAGCCCTTCAAGTTTTGGACTGAGCTGTCTCTGTTTCGTTTGAAGTCTTCTGGGGTTTACCTCGTTGTACACGCGAGTTATTGGGTAAGGAATTAAAAAGTAGGACGTACCAGTGTCATCCACTCGCAGGTGAGGCGGTCGAGCATTCCTCCATAGATTTGGGCCGGGAATGTATCACTTAGGAATTGCACAACACAAATGTTATGGGATGATTATCCAATGTCGTGCACTGAACCGTAGGCACATATAGATCACAGGACCACAGGTTGAGACCGCGGAAGAGATTTCACGTCGCGAGCACACCGTTGTCAGTTCGACGTACACGGAGAGACACATTGGTACTAGGGTAGGAGGGTAGGAAAAAGTAATAGGTGGGAG
This sequence comes from Selenia dentaria, assembly GCA_917880725.1. Taxonomy (NCBI): domain Eukaryota; kingdom Metazoa; phylum Arthropoda; class Insecta; order Lepidoptera; family Geometridae; genus Selenia; species Selenia dentaria. Next base: position 28,646,915 of record OU862893.1, read on the forward strand.
CGAGACAAAACATAGGTAGAAGACAAGGAAACTACACAAATATACAAATGGTTCGCTAAGCTCGATTTTTACCTGAACATTCGTAGTCAATATACGAGCTAATGTATAGTAGCCTGCAATAAGATGAATACATCCATATGGAGGAATCGAACTCCCTGCTGTCTTCTGTTTTTCCTGAGAACTGCAATCTAGGCATCTTCAAGGCTATAGTGAATTGTTTCTAGATTGGCGTGTTCCATCGTCGCCCACACCATTGCTCACCATCAGGCGAAGCCTGGGCAAAAAGCAAATCTATTAAAGTAAAACAGATATTCTTTTCAAGTAACCAACTAAATCATGTTTTTATTATTATATTCTTGAGCTCATACAAAATCTCTGATAAACAACACTCCTTTAGTAGCCTTCTATTTGAATCCAGTTATGTATGGTGTTATGGTGGCTGGTGTCTGAAATCGGCAGTTTCGTAAAACCGCCCTTAGAAGATGTAATTGTTTTCTTGTTATCACAGCTATATATATATATATAATATATAAAATTTTAGGACTGCTAATCGCAAGCATTAAAAGAATATAGAATTTTATACGAACAGAATAAAATAAAAGAACTACCATGATTTATAAAAACTTAAGATTGTCGTTTTCTATTCAGTTTTTTTTTATTAAGAAAAAATGTTTTTTTTTTATATATATATAAAATAAAATTTAAAGTGACAAAATTAATGACTAAAATTGTACTCACCTAAACCTAGGATCATAAACTTTAAAGGTTGCTTCAAGTATAGCGCCACGAAAATGAGGAATATTCTGCCACCTCCCAAGGAAAAAGAGAATTGAGATTGATAGAAGCTTAAATAAAAAAAAAATAATGTAAACCTTTAAAAAACAAACCAAATAAGACATAAATACACACAAATATACTCAACCACACACAAACACACGCCTAAAATAAAGTTAAGGCGCGCTCGTACCCTGATTAAAGAAAAAGCAGAATCTTTAAACACCCAGTATAACGAAACAGATCGATAGTATATTATGAAAAAAATACAAAGGTCAGAAAAGGAATAGGAAAAGAGTAATAACCGAATAGAATTCATAATATATTTATGAATTCTATTCTATACTATACTCTCTTTCAGCAGAAAAAAATCCTGAGTAGGTCCACAAAAATAAACTTTCACGTCCAAACTCTCAGAATTTTCAGCGATAACACTATATTTTTTTAAGTAATACTTAGCCAACGTATAGTACTAAAGTTATAACCAGCAGTTTTTTAAATTTTGTTAGTATATATCGAAAAATATAATGAAAACGTACAAAATTAACGCATTTTCGCATTACATCGTCCAATTTAACAAGCGATTTTCAACCTTACGTAAAGCATCGTAAATTATTTTAAAATTGGGGTTGGACCGCGTCTCTATGAGTAACGTTTAACTTTTCTTTAAAGTAACAACATAAGTAGTAAACTAACCCGCTTCACAAAACTATTCGAGTATCACCTTAGTTCGTGCGGAGGGTAGGCTGAAACCAACCTCGCGTACTTACCTATACACTCGCGTCTACTCAGCCAGTGCTGAGCTTGACTCCTATTCTTAAAAAAAGTTTTTTAATTAATTAATTCAGTACCTATCAGTATTTTGCATTAATATAATTTCATGATAGCTGTTTTAAAGTGAAAACTTCTTTAGCACTTTTTGTTGAGCACTTTTTGGGTGAACAAAAATCATGGAACTCGTGTCATCGTCACCGAACGCTTCACATGAACTATATGTATTATGTGTATATATACATAATATAATGTCTACACAAGTTACTTAGTTTTCTCTTCTTTTGGCAGCCCCCAAAAACTGTCCCGCATGTTTTTTTGGTTATACATTTTGGCAATGTAGATTTTATATTCTATATAGGGTGTTTGGTAGAGGGACCGACAAACCAAATGAGCGTGTTCGGGGGACCACTTGGAGAATACAAGTTGGCCAAAAAAAATCCCCGACCCCCCAACACGCTCATTTGGTTTGTCGGTCCCTCTACCAAACACCCTGTATATGTTTGTTTTGATATATGAAATAGCTATAAAATGATAATAGGTACACGTAATTGTTCAATTATATAACATTGCTAAGTATACAAGAAAAGAAAAATTACGTGAAATTAAGGTGCCATCTCGTGCCTAAAGTAACACAGTTACAAATACCAATCAATTCAATTGTATTCAATTACAATTAAAGTTAATTTCGAACAGTTTCTTGTTTAAGTTCTTTATCGAAGGCAAGACTGTTAAAAAGTCACCATTATTTATCTGACATTTATTCTTATTCACTTTGTCTAATAAATAATCATGATGTTCCCTCGATTGTAATTTGTGCTTCTTTTAATTTGCGAAGTTGAAGTAAAGATAAACTTTTTGCATGATAACCTTTTAACTCATTGCTCTCCAACAAAGCTTATTAGTATTTGACTTTTTATATTGGAATAAATAATGAAGGAATGTAATTTTTTCTGAAATATCACCGACCAGCTGCTACAGGCGCAGAAAAAGAGGTTTACTGAATGAATATTACCTGTACAGTTTATATTGCGTACAGGAGCTCTACGATACAGGAGCTTATCTAGTCTTTGACGGATTCGTTAGTGATCCTGTCTTTGAAGCACGGGGTCTCAAGTTCTATCTTTCGCCGGAGCACATATTTGTGTGATGAATAGAAGTATTTGTGGCCGAATTTTGGATCTTGTGATGTGTTATTGTGTATGTCCATGTCTTGCACGACACAAAGGATAATCAAGGCTATCGTATTGTAAACAAAAGCGCTCGCAGCGGAGTTTAGCTTTGCGATCTTACCGATCTACAAGCTAAGCAACGCTTGCTGCGGTCAGGAGTTGGATGGGTGTGTGCAGTGGCATTACTCAACTGAGCGCTTCCGTGCTTTGGAGGGCGTTAAATCGTCGGTTCCGGTTGTTTGTCTTAGGACAACAGTCGTTAGGCTATATCGAAGGCGGCCTAACGAGGTTTATCGTGGGTGGGCCACTAGCCTATCCACCAAGCCGTACTGGGTCCTTGTGGTGAATTATGGCCCAACTCCTCTCTTTGAGAGGAAGGCTCAAGTCCCAGCAGTGGGAACATAATGGGCTGATTATGTAATCAAGGCTTGTCAGGGTGACTATAAGATAGGCGAAGGTCAATGGCCATGTTAATAGAGCTCTTACACTATCTACGGACGCTACAGCTCTTGATCAGTCTTTATGAATGAATGAATGAATCATTTATTAAGACACACTGGTCACAACAGCTTAACATAAAAAAAAAGACGTGTGGCCCTCGGAGACTGCCGCGGTAAAACTATTGCATAGCTGTTTTTATCAACTTATGCAATTATAATTATGTAACCAATGCCATCTAGAGGCGAGTTGCTGAACTAAAGAGACAAGCGTGATATTTCAAAAAGTCATTAAAAGGTCTGCTATTCATCGATAGATGCCAAATCAACTTATGCAATTATAATTATTTAACCAATGCCATCTAGAGGCGAGTTGCTGAACTAAAGAGACAAGCGTGATATTTCAAAAAGTCATTAAAAGTTCTGCTATTCATCGATAGATGGAGTTGGAGTGTTAGGTTATTTTCGTTACGGAATTTCTGGATTCGGTCTCCACGCTCAAGGCCCGCGATAGAAGCTATGCAATAGCCTAATAAATATTAATACATTCAAAAATAAAAGTAATAGTAAAGATAAATAAAAACACCACACAATAAATACATAGATCGCTGTCATGCACAGTCCTGCCTAAAATGGTGTAGGCTCAGCATGATGCTGCAAGAAGACTTACAGCGCTGATTTTCAGCCTACACCTTTAGGCAAAGTTGAAGGTATTCTGATGATCAAAACAGTTTTAGTTCGCCTGGAGATATACACCTTCGTCATTTATTCAACCATGAAGCAGCAGTATACAAACATTACTGCTAAGCTAACTCTGAAACGTGCAAGTGGGCCTGTGTTTCATTTTTGAAGGGCTATGTTTCCAGCGTTTTTAAAGGGCGAGAGATTTAACATCTTATATCTCATGGTTACCAGGGCAGTTGTCATGCAGGGTTTTAAACTGCCCTGCGATTCTCTAAGAGCAAACATCGTTGCATCTTTGATAACATCCGTGAAATAAATGAAGAGATGACAAGAAACGTTGGAAAAGCAACCTTATGCTTCTGTTGTATACAATTCTGAATGACACGGAACTGGTGAGTATTACGCCACAGGGAGAACGATTTGATCGTTTCGTCACCGATTGATGTAAAAAATCTAATCTTCTGGTTTCGAAATACATATCTGAAAACAATAAAATCAATATTACTAATATTACAAATTTGTTTTTTGAGTTATTGAGGTTAGTTGCCCAATCACGTCAGAACCGCTAAACGGATTTGGATGAAATTTGGCATAGAATATAGGTGAGCGCATATAATACTTTCATTTTTTTTAGTATCGGCCATCATCACGCTAGTGAGCATGGCGCAGCTAAAATAAGTAATAAAGTACGTAAATAAATAATAATAATAAATAAATAACTAAAAAAGTACGCCTGTATTGCATTCGAACTACACTATCTGGACTGTATAAACTAAACTAGTTAAAGCTGAAATACTATAAAAAGTTAAGTTTTTCCTAGAAGGACATAATTTTTGAATGTTTATGTAAACTTATATATTTATATAAAACCTGGGCTACTGGCCTGAAGGGATCAAGAAAAAACCTTTTCGTTTTTGTGTTATATTTTATGTAGGAGGCGTGACGTCGCAATGGTCGAGAAAATTTCCTACTTTCCTGTAGGGGGGAGTTCCTGTGACTGTTTCCTTATATTCTTTTTTTTTCCTAAGTTATGTTGTAACTTGACTGGTACTCCACTCGTACAATATCATTGACCAATGTAAGTACATTTGATCAAACATATGTTTTCATCAAATTTACTAACACGCCGATATTTTACCAAAGATTTTGACGTTTCAATCGAACGTACTCAAATACAATTTCGTGGACAATTATGATATTTTTAGCAGACGGTTATATAAGCTACTAACTACGGTACATACATACATACATAAAATCACGCCTCTTTCCTGTAGGGGTAGGCAGAGACCACAGATTTCCACTTACTACGATCCTGACATATCTCTTTCGCTTCATCTATACTCATCAATCCTTTCATACATAAGCGTCGGTTTAGGGTACTTTTGACCTGGCCTTTTTTCAGAACGTCTTCAATCTGATTTCGGAACGTTCGCCTAGGTCTTCCCCTTCCAACACTTCCGTTTACTTGTCCCATGTATACCTACCTGTTTAGTCATTCTCATTTCATTCATTCTCTCCACATGTCCAAACCAACTACGGTACTTACAAATAATTCTTGAGCGAGTGGAGTGCGTATCTGGTAAAGAAATTTGAACAAATGTGGAACATAGAAATTTGACCAAGATATTTGACGAATGGAATACCACCCTTAATTAGTATTATCGAACTATAATACTATTCCATATATAAATACGGTTTTGTCTAGCCCCTTAGCGGTGACATTTTAAAAGTCCTTCCTTAGTAGAAATGCTTACAATATTAAACGCATCAAATGCCGAAATTTCAAGTTTGTAACTCCATCGATTTACCTACAACACCTACACATATATAAGTACTACATACACCTATAACTTACCCAAAAATATAATAATAAAAGTTCAAGTAGCATTGTGGTCTTTTAACACTACAGCGTGTAAACACATACCTACACGGTACAGCATGTGATCTCCGACAGATGATGGGTTGTGTAATGAACTTTCCATCGATTTCATGGAAATAAAGTTTCACGGTTAATTATCACTTTTGTGCCTGATGTTTTTTTCGACAACACTATACGTGTCAACGCAATATTTCACGGGGGTAATAATACACCGGCACCGATGCGTTACTCTTGCGAAGATGCGCGGGAGTGGGTGCTGTACGTTGGTCTAAGGGAAAAGCCAGTGGCGTGTCACTTGCTTGACAGTCACGAAATTATCGAAACTTTAATATTAGATGTTCCTTGATAGTCTTAAACCACCTACTTCAATGCAAAGCGGGTTCTCAGCAATTGCAAAATTTTGTGTAAAATTGTAAAATAATTGCCTAAGAGTGGGTATAGGCATTCATAGCAGTCATGCTCACGAAAAGGTATCGGCAGGTGGTGGCGTGTGTGGTGGGTCGCCATCTTCCCTCAAATATGGTTGAGGAAGGTGATGGCTGTCACATGCGTCAACTCGTGAACGGGTGCTGTCTGCGGATACTGGTCTGCTTTGAATGCTTATACCAACTCAGAAACAATGTCGCATAAGTCCATTTAGATTATGTGTATTTTAGTATATGTATATAAGAAAAAACAAAAGCAAAACCAAATAGAAATTAAGTACTTTTAGAAAATAAGTAGTTCCCCTGTTTCCTAAATGAGCATGCTATGTTGTCCTTTAAAAATAATTGTTAGTCAATAATACATTGCAAAAAGTTAATAAAAGGCACGGACCCTGGAGTCTGTGGAGTGTGTTTATTATATGCAACTGCATATAATAAAAAAATAAGAAACTACCTTCTTCCCTTCTATCTTTTCCTCTGCGGAATTAGCGGTGAGATATATTGAATATGTGGGTCATTGAAATAAACTCAAACACATGGGTATATATGATTTCTACTTGTAGCGTTTTTTGGACTGTCCACAAAAAAAGGCAAATAAACAAACCACCTAAACAACTTTGAGATTATTATAGTGTTGGTTTAGTTTCTAAAACCATGACTGTTATTATAACACTAGCTGCTCTCCGCGGTTTCACCCGCGCGGTGTTGGATGATGATGATGATGATGAATCTCATATATAGCCTATGTTAATCAGGGTGAATGTAGCTTTCCAATGTAAAAAGAATTTTTGAAATCGGTCCAGTACTTTTTGAGCCAATTCGTTACAAGCGTACTTACATACATATCTTTCGTTATTATAATATTTGTATGGAAGTAAAGATTGAATAAGGCTCTAAGTGGTCACATATTCAAAGATATTACTCTTATTTCTTTAGGTATAAATAACGTTTTTACAAAAAATCTAATAAGCTCAAAGTTCGAGTTTCATCCTTTCCAATTAAGCTAATAATAATGCCATCAAAGATTTATAAATCTGAAAATTACAGTGCGGACACAATTTCACATTGGCGACTACCCGCCGTCGGCCGTCACTCACACCCCCGCGCGCATCGCAACCGTTCATTAACGTACGCTTTTCGGATAATTACGTACTGATAAACCAAGCAAATTGTTCGCGAATTATCTTCAACGTACTCGAGTGATGGATATCAACGCGCGTCCTCAAAATGCTTTTTAACCGACAAACTGTCACCGTAATTGGACCATTTAATTACATATGATTATCCAGAAAGCTTTATTGTGTGTTAAAGCGCGCGGGTCTTCATTAAAATAGATGGTAGCTACGAAGTATAAAAGACCGAGCTGAAAGAAAGTGAACTTAATTACCCGTGAGTCAGATGACCATATGAAGCGTCTCAAAACTTGTTGGTTCAATGTCAAAAATTTCATACAAGTTGTGTAATTATACATCGATCATCGATTACCCCTCTCGAGAACCAATTACAGTGACACGTACGAAATCAGGCCAATCTATCTACTTGTACCATAGTGATTACAGATCAAAATCACGCTTCACTTTACTCAAAATTACAGTACCGTTAAGCATATAACCTTGAAAATACACAGCCTCGAGACATATGTTCGAAAATCACAGGTTCGGTTCATTCATTGCTCTCTGTTTACTTTGAGCCAGCCACTGTTAATCATCATATCCAATTTATTTTTATGCTCTTGATTTGTTCCTGTCTCTTTCGTTTCGTATGACGGAAGAACGAGACACCGTGCCAGGTGATACAATTTATTACAAAACGACAATGAAAAATTTTACGATATAATCGGCTCGTTCGTAACGGTTTGATAGGCGGCGCGAGAAAAATGGTGTTTCGTGTTAAAATTCGTATCGCGCTTGTAAAATAATCAATGGTGATTGTTTCTAAGAAAAGCTTCGGGAAGAATCGTGAGAGTTGGTGCTGTAGTTAATTATTGTATTGATCACTACCGGCGAGTTTAAACTTCCGATATTTATGTTTGCGCTGTGAAGTGGGCGGCAAACTTTGTATTCATGATCTCAGGAAGTTCATATATTAATGCAGCTATTTTGGTAACGTGCAGCAAGTTTTCGGTGATTGTATGTAGTGTTCGGTTCAGTTTTACAGGTTATTTGTAACAACATGCGTATTGCCCTTGGTAGAATAACTTATAGTGCAAATGGTTTTATAGTATACATATTAGGAATATTTGTTTTTCCGGAATGAAAAGACGTAGCAGACGAAAAGACGACGTAGACGCGGAGTATCGGAAACACGTATGTGTCCACTACTCAAGAATGAAAACTAACAAGTATCAACGCTTGTTTCGACTGTACTATTTTTGTAATTGAGCATTACTTAAAATTGTTTAACCAACGTGGTTGAAATGAGTTTAATGGGACCAATTCAAGTTACCGATTTAAAAGAATAACCTGTCTGATAGTAGTTTTACGATTTTTTATATATATTATTATTATATAGATTTTTTTATAAAATATAGTATATATAATAATGTAATATAATTTATATATAATTACGGCAATTTGTCGCAGTACTTCACGACCTCGGAAACCTCTTGACCAATTATGCTCATATTGGAAATTCCTCTTTAAAGTCAGATACCTAATGTGGTTACCAAATTTGATTAAAATCGGTAGGTAAATAACGCCGCAGCAAATTTCCCCCCCTTTTTAGGAAAAGTACCCCCCTCCACTCGAAATCGCCGACGACAAAAATATGTTAAATAGTAGAACGACAACAGTACGTGAAACGATACGGGCTTTCATCTGCAATTTGGCTAGCAGAGTCGCTTCGCTCGATTCACTCGCTCAGTCAAAAATCCTTAAAATTTTATTAGTATTGAATAAAATAAACCTTAGTATACACACATCCTTTTTCAACACAGCATCATCCTAAAATATCCTAGCTCTTTGAATATAAACAAAATTAGCACTGAACATCTGACATTGTTAGTTTTTCATAGTGTTACCGCTCGCTCCGGTGTCATTGTGGTCCACAGAGAATGGCTATAATATAATAATATATTATAACATGTTATGTGTAGATGTTTGTGTCGTTGTACATTGTAACCGATGTATAGTAACACTTATGATGATAAATGTACGTGGACATTTGTGTCGCGTGGTGTACGGTCAGCATAATGTATCACTCTATTTTTGTCTTATTTTTGAAATTTATAACACCTTGTAGAGGGTACACAATTCCAATTTGTACTTAACTGTGTAAATACTGTAATGTTGAACATTAAGAATATAAAATGTTAATGTTGAACTATGTAGCTATAAAGATAATGTTTTGTCCTGTTATGGATTTTTTGGATGCTGTGGAAATGGTTGTTATAAAAAGACATTTATTTCATCTGCGTTTGCCATCTTTGTGACAGTGGGAGTTAAAAGATTTTGCTATACTTTTTATGGCTTTTTACTTGAGGAGAACGCTCTTTGGGAATAAATGTTGTTACTACAACTTTGTTGACAGCGGTCGAAGATGGCTTACGTATATTTCTTAGCTTGTCCAGCAGCATCCCACCGTTACGTCAACTCAGAAGTCATTTATCATTTAATAATTTATTTTTATATATAATAAAATTAAATTGTCATTAAAAGATGATGATTTGATGAAGTTACATCGTGGTAATTGGTAAAACGTTATTATCAACCTAAATAAAATACTATACAATTCGATAATATTGAAGTATATGTTTGTAATATAAAAAGAGCAGATGTTATTAACAATTTTAGGTCTGTCTTTTTGTTCCGGCTATACTTCGAAATGGCTAGACCGATTTTCACGCAACAAAAATGTATGTGTAATAATCATTTTCCGCGCTGGCGTAGGCCAGAGCAGAGCTAATTTTAATATAACGTCTTCCGAGGTGCAAATGGCGTTATTTGTTATATAGTATCACCAGCTCAACTTTATACATGACTAATGGATTATCCCAGAACTACACGTGTTTGCAACTAAACTTTAGCTGTTTACATTTTGTATCTTGAGACTATAATTTATTTAACAGTTTTGTTATTTATTATGGTGACGGTATTTATTAATTATACTTATTATATAATAATAATTATATATAATAATAATTATTAAAATCAAGGCGTTGCCGTATATACGTTAAATGTGTCATAACATGAAATTGTACCTAATACGAAAGAAGGGTCGTTACTTTGTTACCATATTAATACGATACAAATAAGTGAACTAAGAATTCGTGTCGACCATTATTTTATTGTTTTGCAAATGACATTAATTATTGACATAAAAACAATAAAAAATATAAATATTTACGAAAAGTCACATTGTTTTGGAGATCCCCAACGTTTTTAATAAAACTGAATATTTAGTGATAAATACTTATGGCAGAGATGTAGTGTGTTAATACTCTTTAACCTGGGCATTTGTATTTATGCATATACTGCTCCATATTTTTTCTCAGTTTCTATAAGGTCATTCAGATAAAAAAAATGATATATATTTGGAGACTTTTCCCCAAATACAAAAGCTCACCTGCTAGCTTTTTAAATAAGCTTGACATTTAGTTAAATAATTAACAATATTAAAATATCAGTGAAAAAAAAACAGTGCATTAAATAATTTTCCATTTACTCCTGACATTATTTGTTATGCGAACGGTACACATGTGAGAATCGTTTTTAAGGAACATTGAACAATATCTTTTCGGAGGTGACCAGACATTGTCCGAGATGCGTCCATCATGCTGTCTGAGGGACGGCATCCTACAACAAGTTACCAACAAAAAATAATTTTACAATGCATAAACATACAAAGTAAGATAAATTTTAATAGGCAGCAGCACATACAAAAAGCAAAACCAACAATCAATAAATTGATAATAATATTTGCATAATTAAAAGACTAACTGTCTTCTAGTTAATACGCCAAAACAATTTGCAAAGTAGGAAAAATACCAAAGAGATAATTATCATAGAGTATTTAACGCAGCTGTCACACGTAGGCAGAGCAAGAGTTGTAAGTACTCAGTATGGAGTTATTTAAATACAGCTAGTACACATTAGTTGCAACGTAAAGTGCAGACACGCCTTGTAAATAAAAAAATGCATATAAATTGCACACGAACGTTTTAATATTAATGAATGGTAATTTGAACTAGATATATAATTCCTGGTTTGGTTATATGGATACGCCTAATTGTTACGAGGTTATGCTTGTATAATAAATAAAGTTATAGTCTCATTAAATGTTTTAGTTATTAATAATTTATAAGTTCGCTATAGATTTTAATTGAATTACTTACTTATAAATCTTCTGTCTGAACTCATTTTATTTCTGGGGCTTCTTATCCCTTAAACAAGCAAGCAAAGCCGCTCGCGGGTCAGATAATATTTTTTTAAATATTTTGGCCTCGCATGGGTCTGTGAATTGAGCCAGTCAAGTATAAATATAACAAAAAAAGTTTTGATCATAATATCATGTAACTTCAACACTAAACAAGTTTAGCCCGGAAATTGCTCTTCTTTTGTAAATGAAAGAAGATTAGAGAAGTACAAATTTGTAATATTGTTGTACTTTTCTTAAAATACCTACTTTTATAAATATAACCAATCCATTTCGTGTCAAAATGTCTGAATGTATATGTTGTATGATAATAAACATATTGGTTACCATGACGATTGACGTCACAAAAGTATTTTTTATTGAATTTATTTGTTTAATTAACATTTAATTTTTATGGTTTCAGGTCAGTGTACATGCTTCGTAAAAGGTCGGTTATTGCATGGTGTGTCGTGTGTGCTTTAAATATTATTAAAAAAAACAGCAAAATTATATATTTTTTTACTTGGTGTACATTATAAGTAACGAGCAATATTTATGTATAATACGAGTGTTATATTCTAAGTTTTGCTTTATAATAGGTGTGTGTATAATCTTACATTATTTTGAAAACCATTTATGCGTTAAATTTGGTCCTGTAATATATCTATCTAGTTTTGAGCAAATGATATAATGGAGAATTACAATAGAATAGGTTTTATTTATTGCAAAACACATACAGAAAACATTTCTTAGTCCAAGACATAAAAATCTAAACAATACAATACAATACAAAAACTCTTTATTAGCACCAAAGAGTTCACAAAATAATAAAACAACTAAAATAATAGGCACAAATGGGTGGTCTTATCGCTAAAAGCGATCTCTTCCAGGCAATCTTTGGTTGGATAGGGAATACAGGACCGATATGGACGGTGGTGCAACATCATAAAGAAATATTTTATTACTAAATAAAAGGTTAGAATTTAAATACAATACACTTAAGTATAACAATACATACACTTACATGCAATAATAATATAATACATTATTATAAACTTGAACATGAACTTAAAAACCGATTACTTTGTTCGCGCCACTTAAGTGCAAGGATTTTTGAGGTCCAAATTGTCGGCGCAACAATTGTTGCGAGTAAGTGTCACGCGCGTTTTTCTTTGTTTATTTTTTAATGTCATCCCAATGTTTAACCATAGAGTTTAATTCTTTTGCGTAATATATTTTCTTTCTATGGCAACACTACAAACGAACATGTTCTATCTGTGAACTTTAAATAAAATCTGGAGTACTGTGTGTGGAGGACTGTGAAGGAAGAGTTGTAGATTGTAGTACAATGTTCAGGAGTAATTAGAAGTAAGTTATAATAATGTTACAATAATTACAATACAAAATAAAATGAAATGATTCTTGCAGCCTTCTGCCACAAAGATATAATGACGTCATTTTTGTACAGTTATTCGTCGAATCATCATTTACATCAGAGTGCATAACGGCTTATAACATGCTAAAGAAAAATATCCTTAATTTTCTTTAGTGCTTGGTTCGTCAATGCATAACATAGTTCGTTTGACACAATTTCCCCAGTTTCGGTTCACGATTCGCCCGAGCGCTGCCCACGTGGTCGCTTACGTGACGTATGGGAATCTCGACACGTGGTCTTCCGGTGGTCACTGATAGATCGACGTTTGATGACGTTTTATAAAAGATTGTGTAATAATAAAACGGGATCAACTTGAGACTTACGAGTTGTCGATATCACGATCGGCAATTGTTTCGGCTTCGTCCGAAAGCCTTCTTCAGGATCTTGAGTACGGTGCGCTTGACGTTGCGTCCCGCTCTCTGACTAATCCCGATTAACTAAACCGCTTGAAAGTTAATCCCGTTTTATTATTACTAAATTATAATGAACGTAAGTTTCATTAAGCTGTGTGATGCTGGGAAAGTGATGTGCTTAACTTATTCTCTACTAGTACCTGGTCGCGGCCTCGCCCGCGTGGTACAAGGCTATCGCGATTGTTCAGGAACTACTCATTCTCTCCTAATTGTTAATCCCGGTTATCCGTTCAACCGTTTAGGCGTGAAGGTCTCAAACAGACAGAAAGAGAGAGTTTTAATTAAATATTTATTTTCTAAAATAAAATCCTAATTTATTAATTATAACATCAGCTATCTGCCATTGAAAGTAAAAATCGTTCCAGCCTTTTTAGAGATTAGCCGAAACAAACAGACATACAAAATTGTTATTTTTATGTAAGTACCGTATATACTTTCATATGCATTTAGTGAAAAGCTGTTAATTTGGAATTACAAACATACACTTCAATTTTATATATCAGCCGTGCGATTCTCTAATGATTCGTCGATGTGCTCGTCGACGAGCTCACCGATGTCAAATACTTTGAGATATCGCTCTTGTACACAAGGTTGTTTTTCCAACGATTCTTGTCATCTGGTCATTTGTTTCACGGATGTTGTCAAAGATGCAACGATGTTTGCTCTTAGAGAATCGCATGGCTGTATAGATGTGAAACTTTCGTTCACATGAAAATAGCTACAGCAGTCATCCATCCATATAGTAACTGCAGCAAGTTTTGACTTATATCAACTTCAGCTTCTTGTTTGTATGGCTTGTGCGACGTTACCACAATTTTGGCAATGACAAGTCGCGTTTATAGAGTGGACAACAAACAATGGAGAATGATCTGCCCTGCGATTCTCTAAGACCAAACATCGTTGGATCTTTGACAACCTCTGTGAATCAAGTGAAGAGATAACAAGGAACGTTGGAAAAACAACCTTATATACAAGGGCGATATCTCTTAAGTATTTGACATCGGTGACTCGTCGACGATCGCAACGACGAATCATTAGGGAATCGCACGGCAGTAAGGAGTGAGACGGTCGGTAGTTTCTGAACCATTAAGCAATTTTGCATCTGATGATACTCAAATCTGAAACAACATTTAAATGACAAAGTTGACCGCAGATAAAAACGTCAAGCACGATCCACTACGGACGCTTTAACAGGACATGCATAATCACCGAATTATAATAAACAATTTTAATTTTAACCAAGTCGCTCTAGGGTACGAATAACATACGTAATGAGGGCCATAAAACAAACTTACATTCATATAAAAATTAATCAACAAAGTCGGTTAATTCGCCGCATGTACGATTCGGCGATTTTATTAATTAATCGATTCAATTCGCAATAAATATCGTTTGTCGATAAAAGATACACCACTATTGGTATTTATGGAGGGAAGTCACGAGCTGTGTTTATTGTTAGCAAACCTTTTTATCTGCGGACAACTTCCACACAAGGCCTTCAGTGGGCATAGCACGAAAATTGCGTAAGTGTAACCCAATGCTTTCGTTGACGCATGCGTACAAACTATGAGTTTTTAACCGACTTCAAAGAGGCGGAGGTTATATGTTTCGAGTGTATGTATTTTTTTATTATGTTAGCCGATTTCTCCCCCATTTGTGGACCGATTCTCAAACTTATTTTTTTTGGTAGAGTATACTTCCGAATTTGATGAAATTTAAATGGAACCACCATTTAAATTTCATCAAATTCGGTCAAGCAGTTTTTGAGTTACACTCCAAAACCTGCAAAGTGTTCTTGATGATATCAATTAATGACAATCGGTCCTGTAAGTAGCAGGGTCACGAACAATAGTGAAAAAAAAATATTTTTAACTATCATGGTAAGTACCGATTTCAACAAGTTATTTCAAACTTTTTGGTGTTGAAGTCGGTTCAATTACTTAATAAATTTCTTCCTTATAAAGGTTTATGATGCGATTATGCCGCTCTGGTAATTACAACAAACCTATGAGTTATCTGTGCCACAGTTGCCGTAGATAAATGACAGTGTACTTTTTCACATTGACGATACGTTACGTTACACTTACAACAAGTTACAACAGGAACAGAGGCCGTAGCACAAACAATTTGCGTAAAAGCATTCGTACCGTAAGCGTCTACATGTCACGCTTCAACGTACAAACTATAAGTTATCTGTGTCACAGTTGCCCTAGATACATGACAGTGTGTACTGTTACACGTGAATGTTACGTTTCACTTACACAGTTATTAGTGCTAGGCCCACTGTAGCAGGTTAACACAGGTTATTTGTCTGGCGGTAAACGCCGCTCCACTCTTGTCTAATTTTCTGTACCATCTGGGTTAGGGTTTAATTGATATATCCTTTGTTGTTTATACACTAAACCACATTCTCAAGCAGCATTTTCAACATTTTATCGTTGTTTACGTTTACGTCAATTTACTTTATCGTCTCGTCTTTATCGTCAAAACAGACTAATAATCCAGAAATGTTATGTGTGCATTGATAATAACAATAATAAGTTACGTTCATACACTCCTCCACACGGAGTACCTGTGCCGCGGTAGGCATAGACATACACATTAACACATTACAGTCGTCTTAGACAGTGAACACACATTTCTGCTCATTTGATCAACATTTACCCAGCGGCCAGGGTTCAAACCCGGGATAGGCAGGGTCCCTAAATCCCTACTACGTAGAGTAGGGGTGTCCAAGATACGGCCCCCGGGCCACAAGGTGGCCCGCGTCGGCTTCCAATCCGGCTCGCCAAACGTTCATATTTTTCAATAGTCAAATATATACACCTCGTATATACACGTTACAAGATTTCTTGGTTGATACCACAAAATATCTCGCAAATTTAAATCAATAACTCCAAGTAAGATATTAACTTTGCAATCAACTATAGAGTTGAATGTAAAGAGTGTCTATGAATATACAAGCTTTCACAAGAAAGTTAATTTAGCTAAAGAAACAATTAAGGGAAAAACAGTTGGGTAATTGGCAAACCCTTGCTACACGAAATCAACAAACTCAGGACTTGTAAAACTATACAATGTCTCAGATCACAATGGACAATTATCTTAATTCATATATTTTTAATATGAAAAACGGGATTCACTCACGTAAAAAAGTCAGACCTTTCCGACTATAGTTTCAACCACATCCGGTGGTCTTTTTAAGGAGAGTGCAGAACACTCGCAGTTGCGTCTCGCCTCGCACTGAGTGAGTTGCTAACAAATGTTGATTGAAATCTTGAAAAAAATGGCGCCTCTATGTCACTGTTGACGACTCCAGTAAGCAAAAATGTTAGTAAGTTGATGACTGGAGCTGACAAAAGTGACATAGAGCCACCAAGTTTTTCAATTTCAATCAAGTTTTGTTAGCAACTGATATACATAATAGTATGTCTGATCTCATCACGCACTATGTATGGCCGATGACAACTATCTCACTAGATTACTATTTAATCCTTCCTATACCGTGATAATTAAAACAAAAGATTTATGAATGACTTATATTTACGTCTCTGGGACGCAAAGGGTTAAGAAATTATAAATTGTGGTTTACCTATGTTTTCTTTATTTACATAATTTATAAGTAGGTACACAACACTAGCGTTTTAACTGTCGTCAGCACATCTGTTATCCCTGGTGAATTTAGCTTTGGCCCGCCGCAGTATTAAATACTATTAAACTGGCCCACCACTAAATTACGTTGGACCCCCCTGAACTGACCCTGACTGGTAAACGCTACTCTACTCTTGTCTATGTAAGTCAGAGTAAGGGGTTGTCTATGTAATATTATAAGAAAACCCTTTGCCAACAGTCGTTTGACAGATATCCTTTGCGTTACTATATATTACTTATAAATGCAGCATAACTTTAAATGACGTTATTGGGAAGTGCGCACAGCAAAATTGGTCTGCGCCGTACTAAATGACGTTATTTAAACTTAAGCAGCGTTCAATATCAATGTGTGATCGCTAGTGACATTTTCAACAGTGGACCAAGCACAAAATATTGCATAAACGCATCATAATCGTATCGTTGAGTATACAGTACAAACTATCATTTATCTAGTACAAGTTTGGCACAGATAACTCATAGTTTGTACTGAATACGTAATCGATACGATAACGTTACACTTAAGCAGATATTCGTGCTCGGCTCACAGCGAAAAACCTCCTTTTTTTAGTCAAATAAAAATAAAACACTTTTACTCCATGTGCCTCAAGCCCTCCTCAAGCCCTATTATTGTCAAGTTGATGACCTACATAGCGCCATAATCGCCGCCTTGAGTTAAGAGACTGACACCACCCAACCAATCTTCTGGTATTCTCGAAACATGTTTTAATAGAATTTTTAATTTATTCAATAGACATTTGTTAATATCTATCGAATAAAACTAAAATCCTATGTAAAGAAGTGTTTTTTTTCGCTACTTTGGTGTGTTCCAAAGTTGCGACTTCATTATTATTCGATCTAAAATATATCTCGTACACTTATCGTGCTCTCTTTTACCCACAAGTTATGTTTTGTACTAATGTATTTATGCGAATGTGTATTCATGTAAATGCATCGGTGGCATATATTTATTATTATTTGTTTTGTTATAGCTGTAACGCCTCCGGACTGGATTGTCATCCTTAAATCAAAACCTATATTGTTCACTTTTTTCAGTTATGTATGCAGTTAGGATTTATGTATTTGTTTATTACTTGATTTTGTTCTGATCATGTTAAAAAACCGTAGCAATATTTTAGACGCAAAAGTGTGTTTGTTGATTTAAATCTCATTTTTATATAATTTCATTTATGTATCTTCTTTTCGTAGCTTAAGCACGAACGAACTAAAACGATTTGCATACTAATTGTAACAGATTAGAATAGGATACATTTTCTTTTAATATTTTTTCTAAATTGGCTTGTCGGTCACGTGGTATGGCCTGCGGGCTAGTACAAAATAACGGTGCTGTGTCACTCTCAGTTTTGCGAGTGTCAGCGTCTTAAGCGTAAGCGCCACCGTTAGCGACGTATTTTAAACACCTTGCTCGGAGCAGGTAACTAATCTGTGATGAAATTACTGGTCTGTGTTCTTGTTTGAATGAATGAAATAGTACACATTGCAACTAAACTATTATAAAATATAGCTCGTGACCTAATACATAATATAGGCGGGAAAGTAAGGTAGTGGTTGAATTTGTGTATTTTACAAGTTTTGTGTTGGGTTCAACTCGTAATAGTTGTAGTAATAGGTGTTTTTCATGACCTTATTTTTTGGGTAACGCATCCACCGCTTTACCTAAACGTGACTTGGAGAGGACAGTACCTAACTTAGACAGGACAGTAACTTATTGATTGATTAACTTATATATACACTGTTACTGTGACTCGGTCCTGACTATTTTCAACCGACTCCCAAAAAATGAAGGAGATAATAGATTAACTCTTTATTGTAACACCACATTACACACAATACACACATAAGTCATTTCGATACAATTGTATACACAAAAATATCTTACTATTCTTCTCTTTTCTCTTCTTCTCTCTGAGGTCCTCAATTCGTCCGTATTTTTTTAAGTTTGTTACCTCATAACTTTCGACTGGATAATCTGGATCTGGATAAATAGGTTGTGAAGGTACTGCGAAAAATAGTTGCTGATAAGACTATATGCTCGCGAGGTCTACTGTTTGCAGAACTACGAGTATATTTGTTTGATTGTTTGTTTGTTAGTCGTATAGCGTTATTGTGTGCGCGATGGCAAATATGTCGGATAAGAAAAATAATATTTGTTGAATAGACGACAGTAGTACAAATTGGATATGTTGTTGAAAGATCATTTTGGGTTTCCACATAAAGTATGTCTTCCAGTTTCTCTTGTCTTTCGTTTCAGATACTGTACGACACAACACTGCATTAAAACTATTTGTTCTTGTTTATAAAGTTCGCAGAATTACATTAAATTATACATTTCATCTGTATTGTTATGTTTATTTCTTCTAACCTTTATGACTGTTTACTTTAAGTCTATATTTGCTGTTCTCTTCCTACCCTAACTTTTGATGGATCGCAAACTAACACGCACACATCTTTCTCAAACAACTTTATGTTTGCTTGACTAATTAGTATTAACAACAGCTTTTCTGTTTACTTCTGCAGAAATTGGTTCGGGCAATTCAAAACGAAAATAGGAGAGTTAAACAGGTAAGTGAATACGGCACTCCTTCGATCATTTCTTCTCATGTAGACTAAAAACCACAATAACTAAGATGTCAAAGTGTAGCGTGTCTTGCCCTACTGATACCATTATTATGTTCTCTTTTGTAAGGCAACACACTGGAGCGAATATTTGTAGTACCTAAGTAAAAACATCTCATCATCATCATCATCTCAGCCGTAGGACGTCCACTGCTGAACATAGGCCTCCCCCATGATTTTCCAAAAGGACCGGTTGGAAGCGGCCTGCATCCAACGTCGTCCTGCGACCTTTCTCAGGTCGTCTGTCCACCGTGTCGGTGGACGACCTACGCTGCGCTTGCCGGTACGTGGTCTCCACTCCAGAACCTTTCGGCCCCATCGGCCATCTGTTCTGCGTGCTATGTGCCCTGCCCACTGCCACTTCAACTGGCTAATCTTCTGAGCTATGTCGGTGA
This sequence comes from Selenia dentaria, assembly GCA_917880725.1. Classification (NCBI taxonomy): domain Eukaryota; kingdom Metazoa; phylum Arthropoda; class Insecta; order Lepidoptera; family Geometridae; genus Selenia; species Selenia dentaria. The sequence continues at coordinate 28,666,937 of OU862893.1, forward strand.
CTTTCGTTCTTCTACGGATCTCCTCATTTCTGATTCGATCACGTAGAGAAACCCCGAGCATAGCCCTCTCCATAGCTCGTTGTGCGACTTTGAGCTTATCTATGAGGCCCATAGTAAGAGACCACGTTTCAGTGCCATAAGTCATCACTGGTAACACACAATAGTCGAAGACTCTTGTCTTGAGGCACTGAGGTATTTTTGACGAGAAGACTTCGCGAAGTTTCCGGAACGCTGCCCAGCCGAGTTGGATTCGACGATTGACCTCTTTCTCGAAGTTGGACCTGCCTAGTTTGACTGTCTGTCCCAGGTAGATATACTCGTCAACAACTTCGAGAACTGAGTTCCCAACTGATATTGGGGTAGGTACAACATGGGCATTAGACATAATTTTCGTCTTGTCCATGTTCATCTTAAGACCTACCCGTTGGGAAACTCGATGGAGGCCTTCGAGCATTGTACTGAGGTCTTCCATGGATTCTGCCATGACTACAATATCGTCGGCAAATCGAAGGTGAGTGATGTATTCGCCGTTAATATTGATGCCAAGTCCTTGCCATTCCAGAAGCTTGAAGGCGTCTTCCAATGTAGCGGTGAACAGTTTCGGAGATATAACGTCTCCCTGTCTCACGCCTCTTTGCAATGGAATTGCCTTCGAACTCTGCTCCTGTACTCGGACTGACATGAAGGCGTTTTTGTACAAACACTTCAGCACTTCAATATACCGATAGTCAATACGGCACCGCTGGAGAGACTCAAGCACTGCCCACGTCTCGATCGAATCAAAGGCTTTCTCATAGTCCACAAACGCTAGACAAAGAGGCAAGTTATACTCTTCGGTCTTCTGTATAACTTGCCGTAGCGTGTGGATGTGGTCTATGGTACTATAGCCTTTTCGGAAACCGGCTTGTTCCGGAGGCTGGAATTCATCAAACCTGCGACTGAGACGGTTCGTTATGACCTTCGAAAACAGCTTATAAACATGGCTCAAAAGCGAGATGGGTCTGTAATTTTTAAGTAAAGTGTTGTCACCTTTCTTGAAGAACAGCACCACCACGCTTTTGTTCCATGCTTCTGGCGTTGAACCTTCGAGTAAGACGGTATTAAAGAGCTTCTGAAGGACTTTAAGTACCGGTGTTCCACCCGCTTTCAGAAGCTCAGATGTGATACCGTCGTCACCAGGCGCCTTGTTGTTCTTAAGCTGTTTCAAGGCCATTCTAATCTCGTACAGGCTGATGTCCGGGATATCTTCGGCATAATGTCGGGTCAGCTTGGCTCTTGGGTCTTTGGCCGAGCTGCTAACAGGTTTAGCGACCGAGGTGTATAACTGTCCGTAGAAACTCTCGACCTCTCCTAACACTTCCGCTTTGGTCGACGCTACACTGCCGTCTCCTCTCTTCAGCTTCGTCAACTGGCTTTGCCCAATAGACATGTCTCTTGCAAACACTTTGGAGCCTTTTTTCCGCTCTATCGTCTCTTTAATACGGTTTGTATTAAAGATCCGAATGTCGTGTCGCAAGGACTTTCATATTCGTCTATTGAGCAGCCTATATGCTTCAGCATCATCCGAAGACTGCAGTTTCAATGAGCGTCGTTCAGCCATGAGGTTGAGGGTATCGTTGGAGAGTTTCTGTGGCCTATCTGTACGGTGGGGTTTAAAGTACTTGGAACCCACTGTATGGACAGTTTCTACTAACATGTTATTGATCTCGTCCACTGAAGCGATGTTCTCAAGGCAATCGAAGCGATTGGATAGCTCAAGTTGAAAGCTCTCGGGGTCTTGAATATGGGCACGAGTAGGTCGGAGCGTAGACTTCATCAGACGAGACCTCTCCAGTTTGACATTAATATTCACCGTGCCTCTTACCATTCGGTGATCACTACCGGTTTTAACCCTGTTGATCACGGAGACATCAGTGAATATTTGCCTTTTGGTGGTCATAATGAAGTCAATCTCATTTCTCGTGGAACCATCGGGACTCAGCCAGGTCCATTTCCTGTGAGGTGGCTTCTGAAAGAAAGAGTTCATCATGAAGAGTCCCTCTTTCTCCAGGAAGTCGGCCAACCTCTGTCCCCTACGGTTCCGTTGTCCATAGCCAAATTGCCCCACTTTCGACTCATCCTCGCTTCTCTTACCCAACTTCGCGTTGAAGTCCCCCATAACAACTAGAAAGTGCGTTTCAGAGGTATGTATGGCCCGACTAATGTCCTCATACATATCCTCCACCTGATCATCCGGGTGCGACTTCGTCGGTGCGTATACCTGAATGACCTTCAGCGAATATCGTTTGGATACTCTGAGTATTAGGTATACGACCCTATTGGAAACGCTATCGATCTTAACTATGTTGTTAGTAAGGGACTTGTGGACGAGAAACCCGACACCACCTTGGGACTGTTGGTCGCCCTTCCGGTGGTAGAGTAGGTTACCTGATTTTAGGGTTATCGTGTCCTCACCCGCTCTACGGACTTCAGATAACCCCACAATGTCCCAGCGTAGCTTACTCATTTCTTCTTCCAGCTCATATATCTTCTCGTCTGTCCTCATCGTGCGTATGTTGTGTGTTACCAGGGCCAGTCGTCGTCGTTGGGGGTGGTAGCCGGGCGTCTGCCGGGGATTCTTAGCACCCCCTGCCCCACCGTTACCGTGGCCGCTACCGTAGCCAGGAATAGCGGGGCTGCCGGGGACTGGGGGCCTGGATTTTTTTGTCCAATCCATTGAGGGGTTTTTGCCAATACTCGCCACGCTTGGCAGGCGGGTTGGCGAGCGCAGTTTGTGTGTGTTTGACTGGGAAGGTGCTGCTGCCCACCTTCTGATTTGTTATCCCTTAGCCAGCTTCTACGGCACCCACGGGTAGAGTTGGGGGGGTGCTATTCTAAGCCGGCACCGCCACGGCATCTATATAAAAAACACAAAAACATCTATATAAAAAGAATGGCCCTGAGTTTCTTGCCGCTTCTTCTCGGTAGGCTCTATATATTTTGGAACGTGGCGGTAGTCTTTAAAGTACATTATAATGATAAATTGACGTTCATAAGTGCGTCTTTGATGCCTAAATTGACTAAATGATTTTGACTTTTACTTTGACTTTGACAATAACTGCCGAAGTTTTAGAAGTGCCGTGTACCATCTGAAACCGCTGGTTCATCAAGCTAGTTCAATTATACTGTCTTCAATTATTACAGCAAGCTTATTGGTATCAATGTTTTCACAACGAGTAGTTCTGCGAACAGTAGACCTCGCGGGCACAGTCTGTACAGCGGCAATATTTCGCAATCTGAGCTATCTCCAGTTGGAGGTGGGATATTAGTCCAATATTTACTTGTCAAAGCCACAGAACAAAATTGTGAGAGTTCAAACTATCTATCGCCGGTTTACCTTACTAGAGTTAGATATTTGACACTATTTGTATGGAAGTTATGTCAAATTTCTATCGCTAGTAAGGAAAACCTTGTTTTTGGATAGATAGATTATTGAGATCCTCCATAAGTAAAACCTGCAAATGACAGTAGCTTTACTCTCCGAATCTTAAGCTTCAACTGTATGATCATCATGTAGATTATCTGCGAGTGTCATTCGCTCAGTAATTTCATACATTGCTTTATATATCGTAACACAGTGTACACTGCGGTAATACCTGCTGTAAGATAACCCTTATTCTGTATCTGTATTTAACTATACTTTTGTATCTAGTAATGATCATCTGTGGACGTTGTCCGTTGTCTATGGTAGCAAGTTCAGTGACGGTGACAAACGTGGAGGCCACAGGCTCAGACAACCACAGATACTCGTCGTACCGGCCACTTTCTGATCTGTGTTACTGAGACTATTCTCTTTGGCCAAAGGATTTGACTCACTTGTCATCGAGCTGTTATACGGGACGTTGTATTGGATTTGAAGAGGAATTAAACCCAAAAATATCATTAGTAATAGTTTTATTTCTGAGTTGTAAGTTTATTCTTACACTACTAAGACGATCTCTTGTAAAAGATGCCTACCACTTAACATTTTACTTGTTACGATTCCCGTCTATTCAATGTAGAGAATTGTTTTAAACCCCGTATTATTATTAACCTTTAACGCTTATATACAACTTATTTAGACTTATCTTATACCTTTAGACGAGCAATTCTTGTATATATGTTGGTATGTATATATAATTTGAATCTCGGAATCGGCTCCAACGGTTTTCATGAACTTTAGTTTACGGGGGCTCCGGGGCGATACATCGATCTAGCTAGGTTTCATTTTAGAAAACGTGGTTTTATCTATGTTTTCAGGCAATAAAAAACTGCTACAATATTATCGCAACTAGCTAGCTCAAACAACTAAACTGTTTTACCGACACAGCAAAACTACTTGACAATAGATGGCGTTGTTAAGCAACACTAAGACAATGAGTGATTTGAGGTTAGACCAAGAAAATCAATTGTTTAGTTACGAGCTAAGCCCCGCCATCCAGGTACTGTATCTATAACAATATGATATATATATATATATATATATATATATATATATATATATTATATATATATAACCTCGTCTTATTGGTAATCCTTAGCGCAGTTATACAACTTTGAGCTTCGTTAGACTTATTATTTTGGTTTACGAAACTGAGAAATGTAGATAAACACTCGGCAAGTCGAGTACGGGCAGTACATAAACTGGTTGCATTCCAGACAGGCAAAGTTAGGTTAGTTTAGGTTATTTCGGTATGCAATTTGGTGGAGTGCGTTGCAAACATCACAGTGAAATCTAAATATGTTTGAACTGGTTGGTGGGTTTACATGATTACTGGATTAATTTGTTTTTGCGGTAGTTGCTACTGCATGGTATATTAAAAGTTAATCTTCATACTTTTCTAGATTCTGAGATATATTTAGTGTTATGTTTAGAATAATTACATAGAGAAACCAAATACAGCTCTAAAATGTAAACCGTTTTTATGAAGCCATAAATGGCTCACTTTATTTGCTTCGCCGGTACAGCAGTATATGACTGTTTAATAAATTGGATCAATACCGTTTTGTGTACATTGCAGCATGAGCAGACGAAACGGTCTATCATCTTCCGTACTCGTTTGTTATGCGAGGCATCACTACTATTGTTCGCACTGTAAGTTTTTGATTAATATAAAATATCGGAAACTCACAGAAAATATACATGGTAGGTAATTATCCCGTTGATAATTTGAATATTTCTAATACTAAATTTGAATTCCCTTAATAAACCCATTTCAAAGCATGGCCAACGAGTAGTTTAGTTCGGAATCTTCCTAGATTTTTCTTAACCGTTTGTCGTGCTCGCGTCCGCCCCTGCAGTATTGTGTTCATGGCTTCATTCCCCTGTGGAAACAATCGTAAAGCACGTTAACAGCACCGTAAACTGTTGTATGACGTCATGCCACGCGAGACTTACACACGCGTCGGGCTACGACAGTAGCGGATAGTCCCTGAAAATGTAATTTGCACTTCAGTAGCTCAAACATGTAGGTGCCTGCTGCCTGAAATGCGATTTTGTTCACTGAGTGAGACAAAGAACCTTTTTTTTTAGATAGCCGCGAATCTCTTTTTCAGGCTTGGGTTAATCATACAATTCGAAACTTTCACAGTCTATCTCTTTCCCGCCATTAGAAGGAAAGAGAGACAAAGACCAGCCCTTTCGAAGTTCCGATTTTGAATTCGACCTCAAAGACAAACATGTTCGGAATTTCGTACTAACTAAAAAAAAATTGCAAAGAAGATAATTATGTCTTTTATTGTAATTTATTGAATTTTTAACTTCTTGTTGTATTTAAACGAAAATAAGTATTTACTGCAAATAAAACTGATATTTAACCTGTAAATATTTAATTCTAGTTTCAAAAATGTTACGTAATATATTTTAACTTTTAAAATGTTCTATTTTATTGAATTGGTACTCGTACCTCTACATAATTTATTTTGATTCACATCAAATAGTTATTTTAATCTGTTCCTGTTTATTATTTTGTCTCCTGAAGTGTTCTCGCTGCTGAAGTGAAAAGTTATGTGTGTTATACGAGAGCAAAGTTGTTTGCATCTCGTGCCTTTGAACCCCTCGCCACACTCAGGATTCAAAATCAGCACTCGCAGCAAAAAACGACTTTGCTCTCTTGTTGCACAAATAACTATTGCACTAAAGGAGCGTCGTGTATTGTCGGTTCAACCATCACAGTAGACATGCGGTTGTAGTGGCAATAGGTACTTGCGATATCTGTACAGATAAGTAAATTGAAGTGTCTCTTTGTAATTCCAAATTAACAGCTTTTCACTAGATGCATATGAAAGTAAATACGGTACTTACTAAAAATCAATTTTTTTAATGTTTGTCTTTCTGTTGGTTTGTTCTGGCTTATCTCTGAAACGACTGAACCAATTTTAACGGGACTTTCACTGGCAGATAGCTGATGTTATAAGGATTTAGAAAAACAAAAAAGAAAAAGCTGCCTCTCTGTCTGTTTGTTACATTATCACGCCTAAACAGTTGAACGGATCGTAATCAATTTTGGCAAGGTTATATGTTGTATACCGGGTAAGCACATATTATGATACTTTTTATCATCATCATCATCCATCACCACACGGGTGAAACTGTGGGGCGCAGAACACAGTGGCAGTGAAGAAAATAAATTAAATTACGGGGAGTACTCGTCACACTAATCTTAAATAATTGGCCATATCGGAAACTGGAAACGCGACTGTACTAGTTAATAGCCCGTCATTGTCACAGCATCCCGAATGTTGGTGCTACCGTGCGGCCCATAACTCCCTATCATCGACTGCAGTCGCGACATCGACTGCGCCGTGAGGACGTGACGTGATGGGGTCGTGACGTGGACCATACGGGAAAACATCTGTTTAGATCTGCATCCTGTCGATTGCAAAGATTCTTTATTACTTTTCAATCGTTGAATCTCTGTGGTAATGCATGTTCACATGCTCTTTTGTTTTTGATGATCGAGTTCGTAAATCAATGGATAAGAAGGCACCTGGGGGTCGATTCCACTAACTAAATTGCAATTGAATCGTAGCTATACTGCCACTATTATACGTTTTCATATTCTGCTATTGAAAAACAGTCCAGCTGCATTACGTTTCTGTTGACGCCAGCGATCGATCAAAACTTTATATTCTGTTAACTCGATAGATAATGAACGTAACGCTAACTCATATTCGTATATAGTAGCTTTTAATGTATATTTACTATGTAATAGTTTTCAAGATAACGTAACGTTCCAATTTGCCTCTAGAAATAGAATGTTATGATCGAACGACAACCGGAGTTGAACGAGTCGAACTGCAGATGCAGCGAGATAGATTGTTGAACGTTGTGAAATAGTAGAATCGGCCTCCAGAGGCCGTACCACAAACAATTTGCGGAAAATTAGTATAGAAAATTAGTATTAGTAAACTAGGAAAGTTTTTTGAAGTTCTAAAAAAGGAAATTTATAGTACTTTGAAATACTAAAAAATCAAAACGTACGGGCATAGTAAACAATGTCAATATTCCATGCAAAAAAATCACTGAAATCGGACAATGTTAAGAGGTAGAAAAGAGTTTTCTCTTTTAGCGTGGAAAGTACTAGCTATGCAATCCTCATACTTTTTTTTGCATAATGAAGATATCTTGTGCATCAACACTGTTACCCCATAGTATAACGCCGTATCGCAACCAGGCTTCTGCATAAGCGTAGTAAGCAGACAGTGCTGTTTTCGTAGTGTCTGTTACTTTTTTTAATTCACGTAGTGCATATGTGTGTCAAATACTTTGAGATATCGCCCTTGTAAATAAGGTTGTTTTTCTAACGTTTCTTGTCACCTTATCATTTGTTTTACGGATGTTGTCAAAGATGCAACTATATTTGCTATTAGAGAATCGTATAGTTTGATTACTTTGTATCGGTGACTGTCACCCATTAAATTATAAAATATGTCGCCAAGCACCTAACTATCTGTAGCTGTCTTTGAGGGAATCAGTTTAGCCGTGCGATTCTCTAATGATTCGTCGTTGCGTTCGTCGACGAGCTCACCGATGTCAAATACTTTATGAGATATCGCCCTTGTACATAAGATTGTTTTTCCAACCTTTCTTGTCTTCCCGTCATTTGATTCACGGATGTTGTCAAAGATGCAACGATGTTTGCTCTTAGAGAATCGCACGGCTGGACCTGATGTGTGATACCACCTCCTACCGCATCATAACTGACCATCAATAAATATACCTATAAAAAGCTTGAATACTTTAATTTAAAATCGAGTAACGAGTCAGGAAAGTAGTTTAGCTGGTCTCAAGAGCACTCCCCAAAATAGTGGAAAGGTCAAGTAGATTTTAAACTTTTAACTGCACTGTGCTTGTCACTCCGACGCACAGCTCCTTGGTCTCATTTGCTGAGTTTGCCATATTAACCGTTAAATGTTCGTGACGGTGCACAAGTGTAGGCAAAGTGTATAAACGTTGTTATTGTTTTTCCACTTCTATTCAGAACGAATCTAACCTAACCGGAACCTTATAACATTCTAAGTTCTGCCCTCAGCTTCAAAACTGTTACGTAGTTAGTTGCGCCCGCGGCGGTACTCGACGGCCCTGCAATAAAAGACGAGTACTTTAGTACTAAATTTATACACCTGTATGTGTCAACTTCGTATTTCTAAAATCGCGAGCTACAAATTCGCTATGTGTGCTGCGTTACTTGCCTTGTCACACAGACGCAAACATTATATCTCTGGTAAAATATTTTCCTATAAGTCTTGGGTGACTGATTGGTAAAAAATATCTGTTATCCACACCAAACGTCCGCACTCGTCAAGTCGTCACAATATATCTGCTTGAAAGACATGCCAGTTGGGATATATTTGAGGCCTCTGTTTTGGTGTGCATGGCGTATCTTAACTGTTATAATCAAATCATTGGCTAAAACTTATAACCACGCTTTAACAAGACTGTTCTCACTAGCAGTATCACATTGACCCACATAGCAGAGGATTTTATCTCTTCAAAGAATTAAACCTAATTAATTGTCGCATTTTCCGCTAAACTCGTGCTATTTAAGTGTCAACCGTTATGAGATGGTCAGCACTTACCAGTAACCAGTCTGTCCCGAAGAGATGGATCTTCGTAATTAATCTACGTTATAACAACGTTGTGTATGCAGGTGTTCACTTTACAAATTACCGTTGTAAGCTTTAAAGTCATCGTAATATGGTAGGTTTTTACATAGCGTGTAGTTTTGCTAGTGGTATAAAAATTGCGTAAACTAAGCTCATTTTTAATTTAGTCGGGTGTCATGGTGACTTCTGTAGGAGCTGGTGTTGCATTTTTAATTTATTGCGTCGGGTTTTGCTTTTATTGTATTTCACCGCTGTTTTTTAGGAATACTTTTATGCCAAAAAAAAATTCCTTGTGAAAGTCGGATTTCAGCTTTAGATAAGTCAGAATCAATTATGTAGTTTTGATACAAATTGCACGATATTTTTGGTAGTGATATCCAAAGTGAAATGTTCACTGTTCCGACAAAATAAACATACTCATAGAATTTTAGATTTATCTTATCTTAATAGAAGGGTGATTTGTACATTTATACATTTGTATGTTTAATAAATTGTTTATGAATATTTTTGACGTGATAACGTTTTATAAATCGATGAACGCCGGTCGCATCCAAGAAAAAGCATGACTCATTGTCACGTTCCGCCCGAGCCGAGCGTGCAAGCGAGAGCGCGGAAAGCGATAGAGAGGCACGATCAACGATGTTATCACGTGAAATTATCGTCCATAAACCGACTTTACAGGCAACTATTTTATTTCTATTAATCTTTTATTCCTTAGAAACGATAGCGAGGAGTATATTAGTATATTTCGGATTTCATTATAATTATACTCGTAATTTATTTGTTCTTGTAAATTAATTGCCGGAAAGATTTACTGATGAACTTACAATTTGAGACATATCAAACAACTGAGCTGTTGCGGAAGGTAGGCCTATGGCGACTGTGACTGATTCAAATCTCTACACTAATCTAGCGTTTAACGCAGTGCGCGTTGCGCCCGCGCACCCGTCCGTTAGTGCGGTGACAGAAATGTCGACACATCACCGCCGCCTAACGAGCAGCCGCTAGTGAGGAGGCTCGTTATCGATTGTCCTTTTTTTGTAAATATGAATTTTTGATGTCTTTCATCACCGTACTGTCACATTTTGTTATAAGTACATGACATACAGCAATTGAAACTATACAAAATATGTAATCATCAGTTCAGAGATGTTTTTACTTAACCCGTTGACTCGCGATTCGCCATATTTGGCCTATAATATAATAGATTTCGCAGAAATCAACCTACTTGAACTGCAACGTGTGTGGTTAACCGACTTCCAAAAACTTTTTTGTGTACCACGCATAACATTGTATTGGATCATTAGAGTTGGCGTTCTATTTATATAGGTTATACCGCCTAGATAGTTCTCATTTATCATGATGTTTATAAAGTTTTTAGTTTGAGGTATGCTCAATAGGAAATAGTATTAGTAGAATTCTGATAATTAGCCACAAAAGCCATATAACAAAGAAGTAAGCGAAAAAGTATTTGCTTATCTAAATGCAAGTAGCTAGCTAATAAGAAGCACATTTATTGATTTACTTTTGAAAAGATTATGTCAGTTTCATTAGTTTTGAAGTAACTATAATAATGACTAGTATTAACTCTCTGTTAAGTTAGATTGATAAATTACTTTTTAGATTTCATTATTCAAAATATTGTAGAAGCATACACTTAATATGTAAATAACCATTTTTTCCAAGAGCTATATAATATAGGGTATATATATAATATATAGGGTGTTTGGTAGAGGGTCCGACAAACCAAATGAGTGTGTTCGGGGGCCCACTTGGAGAATACAAGTTGACCAAAAAAAATCCCCGACCCCCCAATATTTTTTCACTTTTTTTTGTGAATTTTCCCTTTTTCTCCGAAATTGGGAAATAGGTACAAATTCGGAGAAAACAGGAAAATTCACAAAAAAAAATTGGGGGGTCGGGTATTTTTTTTGGCCAACTTGTATTCTCTCCATGTTCCCCAAACACGCTCATTTGGTTTGTCGGTCTCTCTACCAAACAGCGTGATTAAGTAATTATTGTGATGACAAATTATTGTAGGTTTAACACTATAAAATGAAAGTTTCATCTTCTGAACGAATAATGAACTCGTATCATTATACAGCAAAATTCTTAGTGGGTCGAAGTCCCACTTTCCAATGGAATTGGTACTTCTACCTCCAACGGAGGACGTAACTAAAATTGTACCTACTGTCCTACTGTAGCACAAACGCCTTTTCACAAATTAATCGGTCTTATGCATGCGGCAGTATGTTTTTGCGTTTGCATCAGTTTAACTTAAAACTCGCCTGACATACGGCGCACATAGCCAAGTTCATTCGATTCAATTTTTATTCTGTGATATGTTTGATTGGGTTTAATGACTGAGGATAATATTTTGGTATACATGTGTACAATTGGCAATTCTTACGAAGCCTGCAGTATTCGCTATATTGACTGATGGAAGCAAACGATTTCAAGTAAAACAAATAAACTAAAGTTGTGTTGTTGTCATTTCATTCACTGCATTGTAAGACAACAAGATACTGAACAAGCAAAGACGTAAACAACATAAAAAAGTTTACATTTAAATTCAGTCACACATAACGAAGTACCTTGTAAAACTTGTAAGTAAGGTACAATCTCATCATCGATGCTTCACAGCGGCGTTAAAAGGAACAAAAGTTTTGTCGACGGGCTTGGTACACTCGGGGCTAACAAATTGGCTCGTTATCAGCCGATCGGCGGCTATAAGTCGCCGCGTCACATCGATAAATATCGATATCGACACCCGTTGCTGACGACACGCGAACCGCACAACACTAATTCAAGCTGACGGGAGACTCGACTGATTTAATATACTACGAGCTATAGACGTTGCCTTACTAACTATGCTAAGTATCGTAATTTAGAGTGGTCGGCGTAAATTAGTCGACGTTTTTAAACTAGTTGTGACTATGAGTTATGAGATAAACAGCTTACCTACTACAAGGTATATTTTAAAATGAAGTGCAATAAATAAATAATGTACGCTATTTACAATTACTTATTGATATTACCAGTAGCGCCTCCTGATTCTACTTGCCCGTAAAAATTACTTTCACAGGATCTGGATATTAGGCCTTAAAGTTTATCCTGGGTACCCGCTAGGTTCACCCATTACGGCAAGAAAACCGGACAAACATATTTACATTCAATTTTTCGTATTTATAATAGTGTTATGGTCAAAAGGTGTAGCCACACCTTTTCCAGGGTAACATTTCAATCATAACTTTACCTGATAAGTGATGATGAAGCATGCTTGCCTTGGAAGAAAAGCCTTCTTACTCTAGAATTATTTGCGCACGTTACTAAGTTATTCGTTATCCTTTCACAAAAATCACGCACATTTTTAATCTCAGATACAGATCGTTTTTGACGGAATCCGGTCGTTTCTGAAGTTTCACACTTGATAAGAAATATTTATTGGTTGCATAAAATATAAAGTCAACCGTAATAAATATAATATACACATGTTCTGAGTACACTGATATTTAGTGTATTTTTTTTATTCTGACTAGCTGCACCCCGCGGTTTCAGCCACGTGATGTTTATAGTTTAGTCGTTAAGTAAGAAGTGTTAGTTCTAATTTTCTTCGCAAGTTTTCTTATTTCATTTGTAAGAACCTTCTCCACAGCTTAAAAATGGATGTAATTATTGGTAAATTCGTTCTCAAGTTTTGGCGTGTCCACAGGAAATAGGGAATATTTATCTCACTAATCCTACTAATATTCTAAATGTGAAAGTTTGGATGGATGGATGAATGGATGAATAGAATAAATGTTTGTTACTCTTTCACGCTCAAACGGCTGGACCAATTGTGATAAAATTTGGTATGGAGGTAGACACTGGATTAACACATAGGGTACTTTTCATCATCATCATCATCATCATCATCATCATCATCATCATCATCATCCATCACCACGCGGGTGTAACCGCAGGGTCCAGCTAATAATATTATAAATGTGTAGATAAGTTTAGATGGATGGATGGATGGATGCATGAATGATTATTATTTCTCAATCACGGATAATTATATTATAGTAGAGATAGATTACAGTCTGGAGTAGCACATAGGCTACTTTTCATCATCATCATCATCTATCACGCGGGTGAAACATCCTAAAACCTGTACTTCACCACTACACCAATACCAAGCAAGCGAAGCCGTTGGCGGGTCAGCTAGTATTTATATAAATTAAAACTACAACTATCTATAAACGAGAGAGAAATATTACGTATCCTCAAATAGGGTTTGAACCCATTTCTTCTGATAATCTGTGTCATACGTGATGATCATGACCCCTCCGAGCATCCAATCGCAAATATTTGTGTGTGTGTATAGGTGTGTGTAACAGGCACGTGTGTGTGTATAGGTATCCCGCTACACTGGGAGCTCTATTGCGGTATAACTATGGGAACGTTTTTTTTAAACTATTTCATCAAAACCTTTCTATCTATTAATGGTGATCTGCTGAAAGAAAACAATCGTAAATGTGTCTATAACTCGGCTGTTATTATCAATGAAGTGGTTATGTGTGTACCTTCGCGTTTGTGTTGCCCGTACATTTTGGTTTTTTAACAACTTGAAATACTCACAATTTAACAAAATATTTTATGTAAACAACTGCTCCATGCAACGGTTTATTTAGTTTATTTATTATTTGCTATAAATTGCAGTCATGCAATTATCATACATGTTTAACATTCAAGCGTTTAAATCAGTGGCGAGAGTGGGTTACAAACTCCAATCTTACCTCGTGTTTGGAATTCTGGTGAAGAAACCTAATGTTTAGTCACCAAAAGCATTTTTTGATAAGGCTCTATTTAGTGTTTGCCTGGCTATGTTAGACACACAAGTTAGACAATAGTACTTACAATTTGAAAATTTAATACTGACTTCCATTCTATTCAGTTATTGGAGTGTAACTCAAAAACTACTGGTCTTAATTTGATCAAAATTGAATGGGTACACGGGTAGCACCAGCTTATAAACAAAAAAGAATTTTGAGAATCGGTTCACCCAGTCGAAATTTATGAGGTAACAAACATAAAACAATACAGTCGACGTTAGTACCTCCTCCTTTTTGTAAGTCGGTAGAAAATCATTTAACACGCATGTAACGGTATGTTTCCCAGCTGTGGGCTTAGCACATACAATTTACTAAGTAACCTTATCGTATCGTTCACGTAAAACAATCAAAGTATATGTGAATTTATTACAGACTATCTAGTACAACTGTAGCATAGATAACTCATGCTGTATACTAAGAAGCATAGCGCATTCTTTAATTCTTTACGAATAATTTCCCCCATTTATTCGTGTTAGGTACCTCCTCAGTCCTTACTCCTCCTCAGTCAGCCTCCTCAGTCTCCTCAGTCAGTCAGACCATAACCACTTCATCTATTACCAAAAAGTGACTTAATATGGGTAAAAAAATTGCCTATAAAAAAACCAATACCATCTATTTTGGTCAGTGGGCAAAATTATTTTTCTTTCGTTCTAAACTCTTTTGCATTACTAAAACAATCATGAAAATACAGATGTAGAAAACGTATTATGATTGTACAACCAGGGTACAAAATGAAACACTGGTCCAATGTGAAGTCGTGTATTGACATAGAATAATACTTGTATCCGAACCAATTCTCAAATAATTTTAAATATTTCGTACACTCCCGCGCAACTGTGATACAAACACTTGCGCGATGTAGGAAATGTTTCTGCGACACTGGCGCCATCTCGTAACAATGTCTGTCACTAAAACACGAACGAATTAGAATGTTTTAGGGTTTATGGTTCAGATTTGTACCAATAAATCTGCATGTACATTAACTAATGGTAAGCGCTACCTTAAATTAAAAGAGTGCCGTGTCGCAAAGATAAGCCTTCTACATTCCGCCCACCAAGGACAAATTCAAGAATTGTCCTTTCACTCCATCCGCCCACCCTGACGAAATTTACAAATTAATTTCAAGATATAATTAATCTATATGGAATCTGTCCTTAATGGGCTGTGAATTCATCATACTAAACAATTCAACACATTATGTTTTACAACTTAAAAACTAAAGTTAAGTGGACTGTATTTTACCAACAATTTTAACAATATAATATGTATAGCTTAAATTGAACAATGATCAGACGGCTACTGGTAAGACACATAATTTTGATGTAGGCCGTTTGATAATAGAATTTTTCGTTCGTAATGTAACAACACGTGTTACATTGTCTGATCCTGGATGTTTAATAACCACTCGGCCAAGCAGCCATCTACAAGGAGGCAATCCATCTTCCTTGACTAGAACGATGTCTCCTATTTTGGGTTCAGGTGTTTGGTAAGACCATTTGTAACGATGCAGAAATTTTGTAAGGTATTCTTGGGACCAACGTCTCCAAAAATTCTGCATCATCTTTTGAGTTAGCTGCCATCTACGCAAGCTAGTCTCCCTAGACTCTTCAAAATTGTGATCTGGAGCTGCGACAAGATGTTCACCAACCAGGAAATGTCCTGGCGTCAAAACGTCGATTGAATCTGACTCAGATTCAAGCCGTGTCAGTGGTCTTGAGTTAAGGCAGGCCTCTATCTGCGTTAACACTGTGGAAAGCTCCTCATATGTTAACGTGGATTCTGCTATGACTCTTTTCAAATGATATTTAATCGCCCGCACGCCCGCTTCCCACAGGCCTCCAAAATTAGGCGCGTGAGGCGGTATAAAGTGCCAGGTCGTGCCATTATTAGCTAAAGACTTAGCTACATCTTCCAACAGAGTTGAGTTTTCTGACGCTATTAAATTCCTGAGCTCACGAGACGCTCCGACAAAGTTTGTACCGTTGTCACTCCATATATCCGTGCAATGACCGCGGCGTGCAACGAAACGTTTAAAAGCCGCCAGAAAACCTGAAGTAGTCAGGTCACTGACTACTTCAATATGAACTGCCCGAGTGACCATGCAAACGAATATGCATATGTAGCCTTTGATTGACTGGTGACCCCGACCCTTTGATGTTCTTATATTGATCGGACCAGCGTAATCAACTCCGCTACATTTAAAGGCTCTAGTTGGTGTAACTCGAGCCGCCGGCAATTGTCCCATCAGTTGAGAAGAAGTTCCCGCGCTGTGTCTTACACATTTGACACACTTGCGTACGTGAGCCTTAACCAAAGGTTTTGAACCTAATATGTAATATTTGGTTCCTAGATACGCCAACATGAGCTGAATACTCCCATGAAGCGTCTTTGCATGAGCATCAGCGATAATCAGATCGGTTAAGAAAGATTTTTTCGGCATTAATAATGGGTGCTTGGCATTATCACTGAGCAGTGATTTATCTAAGCGCCCTCCTACTCGCAGCATACCCTTGCCATCGATAAAGGGATTTAAAGATTTTAGTGGCCCTCTTATCCGTGCCAAATCACCGTCCCTCCTTAGAAGTTCCAAGTCTGCTTCAAAGTGTTCTTTTTGACATTGTTTTATACACGTTTCTAAAGCGTCCGTCAACTCCGTAAATGTGAGAAAGCCTGAAATGTGCCTCTCACTTAAAGATTTTTTCATATCTAGGAAGCGTCTACAATACGCTACTACTCTCACTAGCTTCGTAAGTGATGAAAACTTGTTCCAGATAGGTATTTCTTCTACAGTAATATGAACCTTTACTTCCTCTAGCTGTGTTCCTAAATTTTGCGGTCTGCTATATTGAATACTCTCGTTATGCAAGAAGTCGGGACCATTAAACCAGTGAGTATTGCTGAGAAGTTCTGCCGGGGTAATACCTCTTGACGCGCAATCCGCACAATTTTTCCCGGAACTCACATGTGCCCACTGACTGGAATCCAGGGTAGTTAGGATTTCAGACACCCGATTCGCCACAAAGGTTTGCCAGCGACTCGGGTGACTGTTTATCCAAGCTAAGACTACCGTTGAATCTGTCCATGCCCGGATATTTACCTTCGGAATTGTTAGTATCTCCGCCACTTCCACTAACAGACGAGTGAGAAGCACTGCCCCACACAATTCCAATCTAGGAATGGACACCTGTTTGATTGGTGCAACTTTAGTCTTTGCGGTCACTAATGCAACATGAACATTGCCAGCTGTGTCAACCCTACGAAGATAAACCGTTGCCGAAAACGCCAACTTCGACGCATCGGAGAACCCGTGCAACTCCACGAGTGAATCATTCGAGGTTGTGCCAACCCACCGAGGTATTTGTATCTGGGATAACATGGGTAAGTTTTCCTTGTAATTATTCCAATCATCCAACAACTTACCAGTTACTTCATCATCCCATGCTAATCCAGCTATCCATAGCCTTTGGATTAATATTTTTGCTACAATTACACAAGGTGCTACCCACCCTAGTGGATCATATAAACGCGCGATGTGTGAAATAATCTTTCTTTTTGTCACAGGTCCCTCTTCCATCGACAGTGTTACCGAGTACTGGAAGTCGTCGGTTCTGCGATTCCAGGTGATTCCCAATAACTTTACTACTTCGTCCATTTTTAATTTTAAGTTCTCTCCCACATCCTCACGTCCTTTGCTCATTTGTTTGATTGCATTTAATAACTCCTCGCTATTACTCATCCACTTTTGTAATTCGAATCCACCCTTTCTCAATAAGTCGTTCATTTCTTGATATATAACAATTCCTTCTTTTACAGATTCACATCCCGAAAGCAGATCATCCATATAGAATTCATTTACTACTCTTTTTGCCGTTTCAGGATACACGGCGCCTTCATCGTGTGCTAGCTGTTGGAGACTCTTCACGGCAAGATAAGGCGCAGCCGCTGTACCGAAGGTTACTCTTAGTAATCTGTAGTCTTCTACCCTTTCATAAACACCATTTTTCCACAACAGCCGCTGATAATTTGTGTCAATTTCTGCCACCTTTACTTGACAATACATTTTTTCAATATCCGCTGCTAAGCATATCGGATATTTTCTCCAACGCATCAGCAAGTGTCTAAGTTCCGGCTGTAATGTAGGCCCTATCATCAATGTATCGTTCAATGAGATTCCATTTTTGTACTTACAGGACGCATCGTAGACGATCCTTACCTTTGTCGTATCTTTGTCATTTTTCACTACAGGATGGTGAGGTATGTATACTCCTTCAGTATTATCTGTTTCTGTTTTAGGAACTTTCTCCATGTATCCTAAGCGTAAATATTCTTCCATTACATCTTGATATTTGTTTTTTAGATCTTCATCTTTCTTGAACCGAGTGTATAAAGCATTTAACCGTTTTTCAGCAATCTCCCTAGAGTTCCCATTAATACATTTAGCTACATCCATCTTGAAGGGAAGCTGGACAACGTATCTTCCGTCGATATCTCTTTGTGTCGTTTTAGTGAAAAATTGTTCGCAGCTTTCTTCTTCTTCAGTCATCATCCTTTTCTGTGACTTAGGATCCGCTTCCATCTCCCAAAACCTTTTCAGTAAGTCATTATCTTCAACACATAAATGCATTGCAATAACATTAGCTGATGAAGCTTGTGACTTTAGACACGTACCAGAAACAATCCATCCCAGTGATGTCGCCTGTGCTAAAATATTGCCACGCGGACCTTTTCTGATTCCGTTTTCAATTATTTGACTATATATTTCTGCACCCATTAACATGTCAATTTTATTGGGTGTGTAATATTGAGGATCGGCTAAAGGAAAGCTTTGGTCTAGCCAGCTCATTTCCTCTAGTTCAATCTTCTGATTGGGAAGCAAAGTCGTGATCGACTTTAGAACATACGCTTGAGTTTTGATAAATTTATTATTATCAAACCTTGAATAAATTTTGACGTCTGCCATAAATTTTGAGACAGTTGTATTTTTACCTTCCAAGCCTGATACTATCCCTTTCACTGGATACCTTTTTAAACCTAGGTATTGAACCGTTGCCTCTGTAATGAAAGAGGCTTGTGATCCTTGATCTAACAAGGCCCTGATCAAGTAACTTTGACCTTTAGACGACTCAGCCCGCACAAGGGCTGTCGCCAAAAACACCTGACGCTGTACGGGCAGTTTACCGAAACACGAGACCACTGGCGCGGATTCTACTACACTGGAGTTCGCTGGTGATTTACCAGTTGATGAGCCGCTTGTTACCTCTCCAGGTACTGAAACGCCAGTGTTGAAATTATGTGGACTACCAACTCCACCTGATCCAGTAGGATGAAGCAACGAATGATGCTTCCCCTTGCATACCCGACAAGTCAATTTACTAGGACAGTACCTAGCCGAGTGGTTACTACCCAAGCAGTTGAAGCACAATCGTTTGCTAAATACAAATTCACGTCTCCTGATAACGTCATCTTTACAAAATTTTTTACAAGTAAAAAGCTTATGACTTTCATTACAATATTCACATACTATATTTGCAACGTGCATGACCTTATACTTATTAGGATGGCTTTGAGTGGGATTTGAGGCTCTACATTTAGTGGTTGGTTCTAACGATTCGAGAGCTCTAAATCTTGATTGTAGAAAATCACGAAATTGTTCAAATGTAGGTAAAATATCTGATTTATCTAGTGAGACCCTTAATTCCCACTGCTTGCGCGTTTCCATATCTAATTTGTTAGCAATTATGTGAATAATAATTATATCCCAAGTTTCTACATTGACACCAATATTTTTTAGTCCGTGCAAACAATCTGCTGTTGTGTCGGCAAGATCTTTCAACGTTGCGGCTGACTCAGAACTAGCACTTTTTTGGCCCATTAGCCGCTTCAAAATACAATTTGCCAAATATTTTTTGTTATTATATCTGGCCTCTAGTTGGTTCCAGCATTCTTCATAATTCGCGGCGGTAATAGGCAATTGTCTAATAAGCTGTTCCGCTTCGCCTGTTAAATAACTCTTTAAATAATGAAGACGCTGAACGTCATCCAACGAGGGGTTAGAGTGTACCAAAGACCTAAATAAATCTCGAAACGTTACCCACTCGGAATATTGTCCAGAGAAGTTAGGGATACTTATTTTAGGTAATTTCCACGCTATAGAAGAATTAATTTGACTTGAACCTTTCGGAACTGTAGTTAACTGAAAATTCGACAATTCGCATTTGTAATCAAAATATGATTCCTCTGTTTTTTCATACAAGTCTCCTTTTACGTAATCAGTATCTTGTAATTTAGCCCAATCATCTGCCTTATCCAAAATCTCCTGGTGAACCGTGGTGAAACGGATCCACAAGTCTTCCAAATTTTTGAGCCTAGTCTGAACGTAAGGTTCCGTTATACGTTCTTTAGGAGACTTTTTAAAGTTACTATGTGCTTTAACAATTTTTTCGTACACATCCCTTTGGGAGATTGACAATTTGGAAGTCATATTGACAGAGTTTAGATTATAAATCAAGCCACACTACTTCACTAAGCGCAATTACAGATCCGAAAGTCAAATCAGCAACCGATACCTTTTACAAGTTTTATAAAACAACCGAAACAAAACCACAAGGTAATATAATATTAGCTTAAATTTTTACACGTATAAAATGTATAAATTTTTACCAAGTCCAAAGTTCTTAAAAAATTACAAGTGTAAAATGTTTCAAATTTTTCTAAGTCCCAAAAACAAACTTAAAAAAAATTACAAGTATCAAATTCTTGAAAATTTTACAAGTGTTTGAAATTGAACAAACTTTAACAAAAATTGGGCATGGATTCCCCGTCCAACCAAATTTGCGAAATTATTCTAAGTCCTAGAAATATCACTACACCAAGTTAAAGTCTCTAAGTTTATTTCTTCTTCAACATAAGGTTGATACTTGCTTGAATAAATGAATGTATAGAGTACTCACGATTTTCCACGACTCACACTTCACCGAAATCCTGACGTCACACCAAGAGCCCCCTCTGCCGGAATCCTTAATCCATCCCTGGCTGGCTCCTAGGTCTTGTCTGCATGCAGCACCCCTTCTCAGTGCTGCAGTGCTGGTGGTGATCCTCTTCTCACCCTGGGCTTCCTCAGGCTGCTAAGTACCTCCTACTCAGCGCCAGATGAGGAGCTGATATCCACTTCCTCAATGGGTCAGCCCCACTGATAACTCGCCCCAAGCAGCGATCCACTGCCTATAGGTGCGAAGCGATGTCCGCTACGAACGCCTGGACCAGTATTCTGGTTCCAATACCCTAACAATCCGGTACGAAGGTCCAAAACTATGTACAACCAGGGTACAAAATGAAACACTGGTCCAATGTGAAGTCGTGTATTGACATAGAATAATACTTGTATCCGAACCAATTCTCAAATAATTTTAAATATTTCGTACACTCCCGCGCAACTGTGATACAAACACTTGCGCGATGTAGGAAATGTTTCTGCGACACTGGCGCCATCTCGTAACAATGTCTGTCACTAAAACACGAACGAATTAGAATGTTTTAGGGTTTATGGTTCAGATTTGTACCAATAAATCTGCATGTACATTAACTAATGGTAAGCGCTACCTTAAATTAAAAGAGTGCCGTGTCGCAAAGATAAGCCTTCTACAATGATCGACACTAAAGGTTCAATATTGCGTTTTAAAGGACTCAAACTAGTCTATCAACGCCTCTCGACTACCGTTGCATGACGTCACCAGAGCAAGAAAGCCTTATATCATTAGCGAGTAACAGAAAAGGACGGGAGAACGGTAAAAACAACATGGCATATACGGCATCACATGTGGCTAAATAACAAGATAAAACGCGATCGCAAGCTGATATCAGAACACGAGTTTCACCGTTTGGTAAGTTTAGGAAAACATTTCATTTTTCAATATGGCGCCCATCGATATATGTCACGGGGTGCGCAGGAGTTGACGTTTTGGTCGCATGTGGCGTGCAGATGTGTGCGTAAAGATGCGGCGTAGTGGTCATATTGTCCCGTTCGTTGAGATTTCTTTAATTGAAAATTCATGTGGCTGGTTTTCTATTGAATACCCCTTCTAATGAGATGTTTCCTTGTTTTTATGTTAGACTAGCTGCGCTCTGCGGTTTCACCCGCGTGGTGATGGATAATGATGATGAAACAAAATATGTACCCTGAGTTCGTCACGAATAATGTAGGATTCTAATGATGAAAGAATTTTTCAAATCGGTCCAGTAGTTTCGTAGCCTATTCAATTCAAACAAACAAACAAATTTTTCCTCATTATCATATTACTCGTATTATTACTGTAGATGTAGGTGTAGATCATCATCATCATCTCAGCCGTAGGACGTCCATTGCTGAACATAGCCTCCCCCATGAATTTCCAAAAGGACCGGTTGGAAGCGGCCTGCAGCCAACGTCGTCCTGCGACCTTCCTCAGACCGTCTGTCCACCGTGTCGGTGGACGACCTACGCTGCGATTGCCGGTCCGTGGTCTCCACTCCAGAACCTTTCGGCCCCATCGGCCATCTGTTCTGCGTGCTATGTGCCCTGCCCACTGCCACTTCAACTGGCTAATCTTCTGAGCTATGTCGGTGACTTTCGTTCTTCTACGGATCTCCTCATTTCAGATTCGATCACGTAGAGAAACCCCGAGCATAGCCCTCTCCATAGCTCCATAGGTGTAGATAAGTATAAGTATAGAAGTATAGATATTGTCATGCCAGAACTATTTAGCGAGTGTCAACAAGCTCAACTATGATGGCTGATATTGATTTTGCCTGTTTTTTTAGATTTGGGCTTCGTTTATATTATGGTTATATAGAAGAACCCAAATGGTGTTGTCCTCAGAAAGTTTAAGTACGCCTACACCGCTTTGTGTACTTCTTATTCTTGACCGTATCCTCATTCAATTAAAATAACGCGTGATTTTGATGTTTAGTTTGTGCCACCATTTTTTTCCAGCTCACTCTATCTTGCGCCATGTCTATGGATGATTGCAAGGTAGCCCCTGTTGCCTCTTATCAATTTCAATGAGGACATTTCGATAGATGACTATAAAAGCAATCAACTACGCAAAAAAGGAATCTTGGACAATTAATATCAAAGAAATTTTAACGAATGTTGAACAAAGAAGTTGGACTAAGAAATTTGACGAATAGAATATCACCCTTCACTAACGCATAAACAAAACATACGGTCGTGTCAATATCTTTTCGTATGTCGCAAAAATAGCGCCAGCGTCAAGATCTAGAGCCTAGTAATACGTATAGTAGTGTAGTAATACGCCAAAGACGTCATAATCAGCACATTTCGTTCTCACTACTAGGACTCGGGCCTTCCTCTCATAGACAGGAGTTGGGCCATAATCAACCAAGAAGGCCTTCGACATAGCCTAACGTCTGTAGTCCTAAGACAAGCAACCGGAACGACGACTTGAAATTCCCTCCGAAGCACGGCTCAGTTGAATAATGCCACTAGCACACACCCATCAAATCCTGACCGCAGCAAGCGTTGCTGAACTTGGCAATGGTTAAGATCACCAAGTCAAGCTCCGCTACGAGCGCTTCGCCAAACACGTACTAACTAGAAACAAATCTGTGATATTGTTTGGTGACCGTATATGGTGAGTGTGGCGCCTATTCCGATTATATGCAGCATCAAGTGTCAATCTTCAATGTGAACTGGCTAATATTGTGACGGAGCTAATGTAGCGTAGGTGGTGGGATTTCGGAACCTTGACGCGTTACCTACTGGTTTTTATAGACTCGAATTTTTAATGAGCACGTAAAATAATTTTATTTAGTGAGTCTATATATAAGTTTTTAAACTATCATGTTCACAAACAATTGAAATATTGCAATTATTAACGGGATAGTTTCCAAGTTGTTTTCTGTGAGTTTCCGATATCTCGGCACTGTTGCAAGCGCCATGATCACGGATGAACTGAATTGCAGGTGGGTGAATGTTTACAGGCAAACGAAGCGGTCTTTAGATAGGCTTTAAGTTCATTAGTAGTGCTTTATTAATCACGAACGTCACATTTCCTGGAATCCTTGAATGTTTTCTAAGAAGACTGTTGTATTATTGGCCAAGTATTTGTATTATTGGCCCCCGTAGACTAGCGAGTCTACGGGGGCCAATAATACAAATACTTTACAGGTTTCGTTGCAATGTAATAATCCATAGCGCTAGGGACTATTATGGCTTTATCAGATTTTTTGCTTAGGAAGCAAACACATATTCTTAAGGCGAGAGCGTTTCTTTGAATCCTGAGCGTTATATTTTCAGTTCTTCACAAACTTTCTTTTATTTTGCGTTTTGCGTTCATACAATGTTAGTGAAAGATTTCTTTGGTGGTTGGAGCATTTACTTCCAATATCCACATTCCAAAGTCCCTAGGGATTAAAAAACTATTTTGTTCCCTGTTTATGAGGAACAAACTAGCTCCTTTGGAATAGATGTAATAAAACATCTCTGATGCTGAAGTAATTCAACTAATTATTGGGGGCATAGAAGTGCCCCCGCCAAGTCGAGCAAAAGAGCGGCACGGCCGTACTACCCTTTTCTTGAAGCAGTTCAGGCCATTTTCGACCTCATATAACGACATCCTGAAAGTTTAAACAATCATATCCTGAAATCCTCTGTGAAGATTTAATAATCTTTGTTTTATCCTGAAACAATTCTGGGTCACCATTTCCACAAATTCACGTAAAAACAATGTAATTCTAAATACATGTTCAACATGTTTATTTAGGCTGTCCTTGTCACACCTTCATAATAAAGTTGGCTGGTGTTGCCAGCACACCTATCTCAAACAATCTCAGCTACGAGTATTATCTAAACTATTATCTTTATTGTAATGATAAATCGTGATTTAAAAGGTTAGGCTGAGAATGCACGTGCGAAAAAATTAAAAAAGTGTTACAGATTGAAAAGTATTTGTATTGAAAGCGAAAAATGTCGCGCTATAAATAATCAGACGAAAAAAAATAATATGGCAATCCTTTTATTTATTAAATTGAAATTCCTTTTCTTAAATTGAAATTTTATAGAAACGTATGCATGTTTCTTGTTGCATAAATGTTCCGAAAAGCTAGAAAGCTAAGTATGCATTTAAAAAGTTTCTTGTTAGGTTTTGATCTTTAGATTTCGAACGCAACACATTAAAGGTTTTATTTGTGGCATCAAGAGACAAGGAGGACAAGTTGTTGACCTGTTGTTAAGCGTCATGCCCGCAACAGTTGCAGTGCTACCCAGCACTTTCAAAATTCGATGTTGCAACGCACTGCACTTTTGTTATATAAGGTACCTAATATTGTCGTATATGACATTGTATGTCATAATTCGTAAAAATTGTACTTGTGTGTTATACTTAGGTACTTGTATACTGTTGCAGTGCCCTTCAAAGTAAATACTTACCTAAGTATAGCAATAGCTGCTGCTGCTAGTTCCCATATATATGGACATATCGTATATATATGTCGTCTCAATATTTGTACACTAAAATCATCATCAGCCAGTGTCCGTCCACTGCTGGACATAACCTCTCTTAATGCACGCCATTGAGCCTGATCTTCGGCGTTTCTCGTCCAGCTGCTACCAGCCACTTTGCGTATGTCGTCGCTCCACCTAGCCGGAGGACGTCCTACACTACGTTTGCCGAGTCGCGGTCTCCACTCAAGAACACGTCTACCCCAACGGTTATCGGTTCTTCGGCTAATATGACCAGCCCACTGCCACTTCAGTTTGCTAATTTTCTGGTCTATATCGGTTACCTTGGTACTCTGTCGAAGCAATCATTTATAATACGGTCCTTCAGAGAAACTCCAAGCACAGCCCTCTCCATAGCTCGCTGAACAACCTTAAATCGGTGGACTAGTCGTTACGTTGAGTATCCACGTACAAAGCCTATCTTAGTTGTATTTTTCTGTCAGTTCCTTTCTAAAATAACAACTCAGCTACATATCTGTGGATATTGTGATACGAGTATTTTGTACAATATGTCGGTTGTAACCCCAGCCTAACACTGGCCATTGGATCAGGTTCCTTAACGCGCACTCTTACAAACATTAGTGCGGTTTATTACTTGTACATTTCACTTAAGAGTTATATCAGTCATCATAGATTCGTATCTATTTAGTACTAGCCGTGCCCCGCGGTTTCGCCCTGTAGTGATGGATGATGATGATGATGAAAAGTATCCTATTTCCTTCCCCGAGATATG
Source organism: Selenia dentaria (assembly GCA_917880725.1). Classification (NCBI taxonomy): domain Eukaryota; kingdom Metazoa; phylum Arthropoda; class Insecta; order Lepidoptera; family Geometridae; genus Selenia; species Selenia dentaria. Next base: position 28,693,167 of record OU862893.1, read on the forward strand.
ACAAATCGAAAAACACAGCCATTAAAAAAATTGGTCCAGCCGATTCTTGGGCTATAAATAACACGACTTTGTTTTTAACACATTACCGATGTGTTTGGCGTTATGTACAAACCATACAAACGCTTTACCTGGTTTTCATTCCGGATCTTGACAACGATGCTATATTGTATGTGACATAACAATTGAGCCTCCAACATTTTTATTTTTATTTTATTTTATTTTCTTCGGAAAACTAACAGCTACTTACAAAACATAATCATATTAACTAGTATACTTATGGCTAATTAAAAGTTTTCACATGTCACTACTACTACTACTGTTTCTTTTTATATTGTTTTTTTTATAGAAGTCACGACACAGGAAACCAGGCAGTTATAAGGATTTTCGGGGCGTCATACCCTTTTTAAACTAGTTAGTTTTCGAATATCATTTTCTTACTGTACTGGATATTGATGGAGCGAAAAGATAGCTGAAAAATATAGATAGATTTGGAATATGTTTCATATTTTTTTTTTTTCAATACCTGCTATATTATTTTTTGTTAGTACGTAGCTTAATCTATTGGCGGCGCCACAGGTAGCGTGTTCGACCAATCGAGCATCATTCAAATATTGACTATTTATAAAAAAACAATGGCATATTTTTTCTGTGCTTCTAACATTATTTTTCAATTCGAAATTGGGATATCCGTATTTATAGCCCTTACCACGTAATCACCACTTCAACTGGCTCTCAAAGAATACCCTGAATATATTTAGCGCTGGCTTCTTTCATTGTAAGCACATTAAAATTCATGGAAAATAAAAGTTAAGACGAGTGGCACCTTTTCTGATACTTGGTCAATTCGCAAACCTGTACTTTATATAGAAGGGGCAAAGCTTATTATTGTTTAACGACATGAACTAAATTTAAACGCATAGTACAGAAGCGCGGGCAATATTTAGTTACATCATACAAAGTTTAACAAACTCTCATAGCTATGTCTTTCATCGATAACTACTGTAAAGTTTTATCTTAACGACAATCCTTGCTCGCAGTGCTGGTCATGAAGTAGATTTCTATATTCATTGGAATAGTTACATGGAAACAAGGAACTCATATTGTATTCATATTATTAATCATATTGTATGTAGATATTTTATGTCATTAATCCGCATTGCTCGGGACCACCGTAAAATCATGAGCTATTATGCACTTCAAGTAGTGTAAACATTGTTAAAGTTAGAGTTTAAGACCACTGTAGCAAGTAAAGTAACTATTAAAATAATATTTCTAAAATAATGTGTTAGAAACACCCCAAACGTCAATAGTAATAATGTACCTAATGTTGCCCTTGTATATTATACTTAACATCATTTCTTAATTTTATCATATAAAAATTAATCCGTATTTCCATTGGTCGCACCGTAACTTTAGAACGGCCGTACCGATGAAATTTGGCAAGGGGATAGATTATATCCCAGGGAAGGACGTAGAATACTTTCATCATCAACATCATCATCATCCATCAGCACGCATGTGCTGCATCTGCTGAACTGCATCACCGTAGTTAGCTACTCGTTATCTATAATTTAAGAGTCTTATAATTTAGTAAAAGATTTTTTATTTGAATTTTAAAATTGAAAACATAAGCACGATAAAATACTGTATCTCTAGTTCAAAAGCGTATAATGTAGGAACTTATCAAACTCCTTTAAGCCTTAAGGTCCCACCGGTATATCTCGTCATACCTACACAAATACGTAATCATGTTTCACTACAGGCCGCAGGTTTCTGAACGTCTCTCAGAGAATGCGTGAAAGATAGTGATAGAATATTTTTTCACTTGTAACTAAAGTTCTCCGTACGCTCCCATACTATAGAGACAGACTGACGGACGGATGAACATGTTTACTTACTCGTTAGTAATGAGCGGTTATTTTAAGCCGTTAAGGTGCGAATGTTGACTTTTTTCAGCTTAAGCTCTGCTTACAGTTTGCATTACCAGCTTTTAGATGTTAAGATACTTTTAAATATGTATTTGGACGGGAATTGCTGGTATTGTACATGGCTATGCTTAAACAATGTAGAATTTAAGTAAGGACTCATGGCAGAACTGTTGAACTTCGCACCAGGCCGTGCAACTAGGTAAATCTCGCTGCGTCACTACTTGGGTGAGCGCTAGTGGTGCTTTTGAGCTTTCTAGTGTATGTTAAGCTGTCGGCCTTGGTTATTGTATTAAGTCGATAGGTTATGATGAAAGCCTTCTGTTGCTTCTTTAGCAGAAGTTTATCCTACAAGCATCACTACTACTCCTCTTTCCAAGAGGAAGGCTGTTATAGGAACCGTACTGCTCTGTTTTGGTACGCTATGTATGTAAAGATAAAGTGGTGGTTAAACTACTGTTTTATTTCATTTCTAAATAAATGTACCCGTATGTTAGGAACATTTAACAGTACCTAAGTAAGAAATGTAATTCAGGTTCCGTACCCAAAGGGTAAAACGGGACCCTATTGCTAAAACTTCGCTGTCAGTCTGTCATCAGGCTGTATCTCATGAACCGTGATGGTTAGACAGTTGAAATTTTCACAGATGAAGTATTTATGTTACCGCTATAAAAAAGTACTAAAAACTGACCAAGTGCGAGTCGGGCTCGCGCATGAAGGGTTCCGTACCATTTAAAGATAATATTACGATAATTATAGACAATGGAAAGGAAAGCTTCGTGCGCGAGTTCGACTCGCAATTGGCTGGTTTTTTATAATGCTCCGTTGTCGATAGACATCATTATAATTTCTTTACGTCCGCCCGTTCTGTGTCGTTTTACTCAGAAGCTGCAGAACTGACATTTGCTACAAAAAGTAACTTTAACTGTAACCTTTACTTATCTCTATAAAAACTGATAAGAATGTGTACCTATAAACTTCCCTAATGTGTACTACATAAGGAGTAGAAGAAAACATATATATCTGCCACCCCTCGAGTCGGGTGTCTTGAACAGTTACCAAGTTTCTTTGACAGTTTTTATTACAGTTTCCATTTCAGTCAATGCTAGATTGCGCCCGCGGGTTTACCTGCTGTAAAACCATAGAAGTGTTCGTAGGAGAAGCACATAACATGTCATTTGTTTCTGTAATTATTTCATACAGCAATAGAATTTATTGTGAGAGCCTCCGGGGAAGTACTGGCGCCACACGTGTTTCTAGCGGCAAGCAGTAATATTCGTATTACTGTGTTCCGGTTTGACGACAACTTAATGTCTCTTAAGCAAATATTATTCAATACATACCCAAAGATATTTTTTGCGGTATGCAAAAAATCGACACAAACTATGGATCATTAATAAAATTGTAAAAATATAAAGGTATTCAAAGACTATTAAAATAAAAAGACAAAAATTAAAACTAGTGCTCTCGAGCACTGCAATAATCAAACACTGTATTAATAATTATAAGGAACTCACTGATGCCCGCGACTTCTGTCTGCGCTCCAAATCCATTTCTATTTATTTTTCTTATATTTATTTGTTCTTAAGAAATAAATAAATAAATAAATCTTTATACCAAAATGTCATAAAATATGTACATGGTCAAACTCAATTGCTATAATAGTATTATATGAGTAAATTTAAGTGCTTAGTATATCAATCAGTAATCACAAATAATAAAATACAGGACTTACGTACAAATATAAAATTAATCACGGAAAAATCTGTCATTACATTTCATCACCCTTGACGGTCGCCGAGCACATCTAGTGTATCGAGCTATCAAATTGACTTGGCTTTTGACTTAGCTATCAGAAACTGACACAAACTTTGACAGAACTGTCATCATTACGATCTTGACGTAGGCGGAGATCTTATTATTTTGTCTATGCTGTGCCCAAGAATAATATTACGCTTTTCACACGCGTGGTGATGGATGATGAAGAGGATGATGAAAAGAGTCATATGCGTTAATTCAGTGCCTCATCTACCTTCATACTAAATTTCATCAAAATTGCCCCCGCCGTTTGTGCGTGAAAGAGTAACAAAGATCCACACATCCATACTCACAAACTTTCGCGTTAATAATATTATTAGGATAGGATAGTTTCAATTATATTGCATCACGTTGACATCTGAACTTAGAGGTTATTAATATGATATTAAAATATTTAGTGACACTTCGAAAAAAATTAAAAATAGATACAGTGTGCACCACCCTCCCTCCCGCATAAACTGTAAATAGGAAGTGTACAGAATAACCGATAAAAATACAAGTACACATTAAAAATTTAATATCGACTTCCATTCTATTCAGTTATTGGAGTGTAACTCACCAACTTCTGGACCGAATTTGATGAAATTAAATGGGACCACACGTGAAGCACCAGCTTCAAACAAATAAAGAATTTTGAGAATCGGTTCACCCTATCGAAAGTTATGAGGTAACAATCATAAAAAAAATACAGTCGAATTTAGTACATCCTCCTTTTTTTGGAAGTCGTTAGAAAAGTAAATAACGCGCGTAACGTCTAAATCAATTAATTTGAGGTTAATGCTTAAGAGGATTGCATAGCTAGTACTTTCCATGCTAAAAGAGAAAACTCTTTTCTACACTGTTTTAAACTATCACGGTTGTTCTCTAAAGTTATATGATTATTAACGGGATATTTACCGTGAACAACCGTGTCTTCCCGTGAACATGGTGCATGTAACTGCGCCGAAATATCGGGAGCTCATTCCACAACCTTACCACGGTAAATATCCCGTTAATAATCATATAACTCTTTTCTACCTCTTAACATTGTCCGATTTCAGTGATTTTTTCATGGAATCATGACATTGTTTACTATGCCCGTACGTTTTGATTTTTTCAGTGTTTTTAAGTTCTAAAAAAGGAAATTTATTGTACTTTGAAATACTGAAAAATTCAAAACGTACGGGCATAGTAAACAATGCCATGATTCCATGAAAAAAAATCACTGAAATCGGACAATGTTAAGAGGTAGAAAAGAGTTTTCTCTTTTAGCATGGAAAGTACTAGCTATGCAACCCTCTTAAAATCTTCAATTTCTATTACTGCAAATAAAAATAACATCATTATTATAACTTGTGTTAGTAAAGTAAGTTAAAATCTGTGGCCTGTAATTTTGCTCGAAACATTGCCCTTCAAAGAAACACGGAGCTAACAATGTTTACACACTACTGCTTCACGGTTAAGTAACTGGCAAAGGTATACAGTTTCTTCAAGGCGTCGTCACCTGGCGACATCTAGCTGCCTAGGCCAGTCTGCCTGTCTATTACGAATTATATTATGCACGTATGAATACGGGAAGTAATAAGCAGTAGAGCCCGCTCGATGCATGTGGCGACGGCATGCGGTTGTGAATGAAATTTAATGAGATCATAACCAGTGTCGGACACACAATATTAATTCATCCATTGACGATAAATGACGCATTTATGCCATAGCAGACACAATGTGCGCGGGACTATATGACGTTAAAGATTATTTCCTCTGTAGTCGGGATGAGAGTCGTTAGAGATGAGGAAACTCGACTTACTTTATGGTAGGTCTGTTGTACAAGAGATTGTCTTGGTCGGTACCACCGCAGTACCAGATAGTCTGCAGCGAAGCAATAATGCGTAAGCATTACTGTGTTTGAGTGTGAAGTGGGTGCATGAAACTCAGTCCAACGTTACGAATCCAACGGCGTTATGAAACCCCTCTTTGACATATTACATGAATTTTGCAATTCATAACTCTTACTATGGGCCTCATAGATAAGCTCAAAGTCGCACAACGAGCTATGGAGAGGGCTATGCTCAGGGTTTCTCTACGTGATCAAATCAGAAATGAGGAGATCCGTAGAAGAACGAAAATCACCGACATAGCTCAGAAGATTAGCCAGTTGAAGTGGTAGTGGGCAGGGCACATAGCACACAGAACAGATGGCCGATGGGGCCGAAAGGTTCTGGAGTGGAGACCACGGAACGGCAAGCGCAGCGTAGGTCGTCCACCGACACGGTGGACAGACGACCTGATGAAGGTCGCAGGACGACGTTGGATGCAGGCCGCTTCCAACCGGTCCTTTTGGAAAATCATGGGGGAGGCATATGTTCAGCAGTAGACGTCCTACGGCTGAGATGATGATGATGATGAAGTGGTTTTAGAAACTAATTTATTTTTAACAGGTATATAAGAACATTCTTGTTTATATTCTACAATTTTTAGTAGATTTTATTAGTTTAATAGGTTGTATGCTGGTTTTCCTGTACAGGTCGCATTTTATAACCAATCTTGATGAAACTTGGTACGCATATTCTACTATTTAATATATTTCTTGTCGTCGGCGATTTTTAGTGGGGAGTGTGTACTTTTCCTTAAAAGGGAGGAGGGGGAGGTTTACTGCGGTGCTATTAACCGACCGATTTTGATAACATTTGCTAGACACATTAGTTACCTAACTTTAAGGAGGAATTTTGATGAGCTTAATTGGTCAAGTGGTTGCCGAGATAATAGGTTGTGAAATTTACAAACTCGACGATGTCGGTAATATTCTGTAAGAACATTTGGTACCGTCCGAAGATAGTTCAGACTGTGAAAAGTTGCCGCTGATAAGACTGTGCTCGCGAGGTCTGCTGTACGCAGAACTACTTATATTCATTTAAGTAGTAGTGTAGTAACATGTAGCAACTTAATATGGAGGTAGACGCTAAATTATTGAGGAGAGTATCCTTAACTAGACAAAGTGTAGAAATTTCTTATATGTACATGAATAACGAGGTACTGGCTTAGATATCACATGTTTAATACATATTTATGAGTTTCCTACCAAAGCGCACACATATTAAAAAGCTAAAAGGAAATATTAAAATACATAAGGTTCCTTGTATGTTTGTACTTACGATATTAAAAGAAATATTTAGTGACACTTACGCTGAAAATATAATACAGATAGAAATGATAAATAAATATGTACAGAATAAGCAACGCACAAAACAACTCGAGTTGTTTTGTGCGTGACTTATTCTGAACACTTCATATTTACAGTTTATGCGGGAGGTAGGGTGGTGCACACTGCATGTCTATTATCTATATTATATTTGCAGCATAAGTGTCACTAAATATTTCTTTTAATATCGTAAGTACATACATACAAGGAATCTTATGTATTTTAATATATCAACAAAGTTACGTTAAGTTAGTATTCACCAAAATTTATTATTCGAATGCAGATCGTGTAGAGGCGAAAGACGTGTCGAATCGTTTTGGTTGATTGGATTGTTTTGTGCGTACCTTATTCTGTATAATTCCTTTTTGCAGTTTATGCGGGAGGGAGGGTGCACACTGTATCTCTGGCATAAGCATTTTTCCACCGAAAGTGTCACTAAGTATATTTTTTTTAAATGGGTTTTCGCAAAACAACGCCTGAATGAATAAATTATCATATGTAATTACGTTTTATAAATATTAACCGCAATAAATTATCTAAAATGCAGCATGTTTTCTTATTAAAGTATTGCTTTTAGATACTCAACACATATCTTGACTACTTTGAATGGGTAATTAAACGTTTTATGGCAGAAACGAGCGCAACGTCCTGTTTTGAAATCCACACATTGAATAAAAATATAGTTTCTACAGAATTATGTGCGAGAGCTAATCGAAACTTTAATGCTATTCGTTGATAAGCGCAAAACGTCTACCTATTTGGATAAAAAATAATAAAACCTTTGTAGTAAGTAGATATGTAGCCCAAGTAAAGTTGTTCGCCAAATAAACGTTGATAAGGTTGCCCAGAAAGTTTGAGCTTCGGAAACAGTTGAAGGTGCTTTTTACCATTATATACTAACGACTGCCCGCGAATTCGCTCGCGAAGAAGGCTCGGCCTTCGGCCTCGCCATAACCTCCCATGTTTTATTAGATTTTCTTTCATAGGAACCTTTTCTTGACAACTAACACAACAAAAAAATAATTAGAGAGTTTGTTCCATTCGTTCTCAAGTTATAGCGTGACCAGGACAAATAAGGTTTTATACGTATAATAGATAATAATATAGATTTGACTGACCGGTTGGCGCAATAAAATTGGTAGCACCCGCCTTGCCCTGCCTTAACAGTCCCGTTGAAGTCGGCCCAGCCGTTTTAGACATTAGCCGCAGCAAACAGACAGACAGACAAAAACTGGAAAAATCTATTTTTATGTATGTATATACTTTCATATTATATATATTTCATTGCATTTAGTGAAAAGCTTTTAATTTGTAATTACAAACGGACACTGCCATATTATTATTATCTGTACGTATAGATCAACACTAAGACTATCTAGTTCTAGTTCCGTCTACTTACTGCTACTTACGTAGATCCGTTAGTGGACCGGCGCACGCGCTGACACGGAAATGACGTCACGTCGCGCCCCGTCCGCTCGCTATCTGGGTCTCGATCGATGATACGATGCGTTTCCGCTCGCCAGGTCACACACTCGCATTACCGGGGAAATGTGACCTGATGGCTCGAGTGGACGCAATCACGAGATACTTTTTTATAACTAGCTGGTCTCCGTGGTTTCACCCGCGTGGTGATGGATGATGATTATAAATTTTATATAGCCTATGTTACTCAAGGTGAATGTAGCTTTCCAATGGTGAAAGAATTTTTGAAATCGGTCCAGTACTTTTTGAGCCAATTAGTTACAAACAAACTTACATACAAATCTTTCCTCTTTATAATAATAGTATAGACTGTATATATCATAATAGTATACTGTGATATAAATGAGCAGAGCTCCCGACTTTCATAAAACGTGTTTCAACACATTTGAGAGGAAAAAACAAACTTATATTGCTTTTACAATTTTGCTTAGAATTTTGAGAATCGGTCCACATTATGAGGCAGAAATCGGTGAACATATACAAAAAATACAGTTGAACATATAACCTCCTCCCTTTTTTAATCGGGTAAAAAATTAAATATATTTGCGCATTGTTTTCTTGTATATTGCAAAAACGAATTTGAGACATTACCGTTTACTTTTGTGACTCGTGCCCAAAATATGTCAGAAGTTGCTGTTAGACCATAGATTATATTCATAGTTAGTACGTATTTGGCATATTCTCCATACAGACTTAATCCCTGATTTCCTCTGTAGATGTTGACACACAATTTTTTGTATATAAGCTACTTCGCTAGTATGAAATAAGAATCATTTTACCGACAACTTATTTAAAGAATATATTGGTGACTTTCCAAGTATTGACGAGTCTGAAGCGATCGTCACTTCCTTCCATAAAGTATCTAGTTATGGTCGATTTTCCAATAGCAAAATTTTTGTGAGCTTGGTATGTTTCCAAGCATTGCCGAGGTGTAAAAGAGTTCAACGCACACCGCACCGAGATTTTGTAATGTATTGCCGAACACATTTTTTCTACATAGAACATGTTGTTAAATGGTATTAAATAGAACAAGAGTATTTAATAGTCAATACTCTTTATCTGATGTCATTTGTCGTAATAAAATAGTAAAAAGATAGTACAAGTCGTAATAAACATGCTACAAAATCAGGCAGCGATGTTGCTAGGATGTCCGTGTTAGTAGGAATTGGTTGTAATGTGGACCGTCATGAGAATGAGAACTGTCGCTTTTACTCGAGGCGTTCTTGGTATTGTACAGTTCCTTCTATAGAAAAGCTTGATTCTTAGAGTAAGTGATTTGTTGCGAAATTGTTTTTACACTAAAGTTATATGATTATTAACGGGATATTTACCGTGGTAAGGTTGTGGAATGAGCTCCCGATATTTCGGCGCAGTTACATGCACCATGTTCACGGGAAGACCACGGTAAATATCCCGTTAATAATCATATAACTTTAGTGAACAACCGTGATAGTTTAAAACAGTGTTTGTTTTTACACATGGATATCCTACGAGTATTAATATTTTAATCGCGAATTTTTGGATGTATGGATGTTTGTTTCTCTTTCACGCAAATACTACTGATAGATGAGGCGCCGGAATAACGTCTATGATATGTTTCCATCCACAACAACGTGGGTGAAATCGTGGAGCACAGCTAGTTCACTTTATAATTAAAGTGTATAAACACTAGTTGCGCCCTGCGGAATCACGTGCGTTTTCTTGGATCAAAAATGTCTATTTCAAGCCGGCTATGATTCGCAAAAGTATTTTTTCAGATCAGGCTTAAAATTTCACTTATTAGCTTTATTAAATAAACAAGCAACAAACTTTTCCTCTTTATTATACTAATATAAAATTAAATATTTATCTTCCGTAAAAAATATTTAAAAAGTTACTTGTGTTTTTAATAGGAGACCGGTATAAGCACGAGGATACGACTTTCCATTAACGTCCGTCGAGTTGAAAGGGCGAGGTGGAGGAAAGGGGAGGGTGGAGGGGTACTACCCTCCCCCTCCAAGGAAGAGAAAGTTATATATCCTTATCAAGGTGTAGGTTAGCCTAATTCTGGTGTGGTCACCATTCATCCACGGACGAACTCATTCGCAAAAAGTTCTACTGTTATTAGATACAAGCTGACCCGCCAGCGGCTTCGCTCGCGTGGCCTCGCTGGATACGGTTAATTACAGTTTTTAACTATCCCACGGGAAGTATCCTATATGTTGACCAGGGATAGAAGCTTTCGCAATGCAAAATTTCATTAAAATCGGTCCAGTCATACGGGCTAATCTCTAACTTGTAGTAAACCCGGAGTAGTTAAAACATCTATCTGTCAATTTTTCTCTAGCAGTAAATGTCACGCGTGAAAGCAAGACAAAGCATGTTACGCCTAATCTATGTTTACGCAACGTTTATTAATAAAGGCCTAAGAGATCAGCCCGTACAAACAGACAGACGAACAGAGAAACAAACAATTTGAAAAAATCTAAATTAGTCCGATTTCACTACTGACATCCCTCTGACTCGGTTTTTAGATTATTTTTTATTGTACAGAAATTCGACCTCTACAGTTTGGATTATTCCACAAATCCCCATTGACTATTCCCATCAATGGGGATTTGTGATTTTTTCTGCCACTAATCCCCATTAAGGTCTGAAATATATTGTAATGGAGATTTGTGGACATAAAGAGTTCACTATTCCCCATCGGTTTAAAATAAAATCTCGATCTTTAATATTATATGTAGTGATTATTATTAGTATGAGATATTATGCCCAATATTAGTATTCAAGAATGAAGATATCGTAGTTATTATTGACAGGCCTGTTGGTCTAGTGGTTAGTGACCCTGACTGCTATGCCGGAGGTCGTGGGTTCGATTCCCACCCAGGACAAATGTTTGTGTAATGAGCACGATCATTTGTTCTGTGTCTGGGTGTAATTTATCTATAATATTTATGTATTTAGAAATATATAAGTATGTTTATCAGTTGTCTAGTACCCATAACACAAGCTCTGCTTAGCTTGGGACTAGATGGCGTTGTGTGATAGTTGTGGAATATTTATTTATTTATTTTATTTATTTATTATATAATACTATTTGGACTAAAATCGGTATTCATGACGTCATAGAGTGCTAAAGTTAAACAGTGAAATGGTACCTAGTACTTAATCATGTTCACATAATCACGTTTACAACACAACGTCGTCTCTATTGCTTAGAAACAAAAGACAGAGATGCAAATAAGTAATATTAAAAATTTTATTGCGATAATCGCGGTTAGGTACATATTGATAATGTTGTGCAACTGGCCGGTGGCCCTAATATATACCTACTTGCGTTCGTCATAGAGACTTATTGATATTAGACACGTGCTATCCCACAAAAGGAATCTAAGATATATTATGTCATACGGCATGTAGTGCCAATCTAGCCGCTTCTGAGAACATCTCCTCATATTGATGACTACTATGATTTTGAGTGATATGTCAGCGGGTCAGGGGTTCGCAACAATTTTTGTTACCAACGTATTAGCATTGTAAATCATGCAATAGCTAAATAGTTATTTTTTCGTAATTTTTGTAACTTTATAAGATTTTTATATTATTTTGACTGTTTAACTTACGCGGTAGGTATAGTCGAATATCTCGACCGGTTTCGAAACCGTCCGGGCCACTTCTTCATGGAGTACTTACGCACTCGGCTGCGTTTGCGCTAGTATTGGTAATTAATAAGATCTTCATATAAATACATGTAGGTAAAAATTACATTATACTGGCTGAGTGCCATCTGCGCTCGCCACCCGTCCGGTGACGCTGTAAACGCCGGTAGAGGCAAACAGTTTTAGTTCGTTCGAAAAAACATTACATTATTAATTACTTCAAGGACTTTATTTCCTTAATTTAGATAACTTCAATATGAATAGATTGTTACTAAATAGATGTGCTCCATCCACAGCGACACTGCTTACCATCAGACCAGGTCGTGGCCAACCATAAATCTATAAAAGTAAAGTAAAAACTCATGTGTTTCAAAACTGGATTTCTGTTCACCTGGACGGAAACTATAAAAATGACAAAAATAGTTAATGACTTGTAACAGTATTATGCTATTTAATAAGCTGACCTGACCGAAGTAGGTACCTATACATACCTACTACACATATTTTATTTTTAATAGTTTTAGTGTTAGTTTATAATTTGTTTTAATGTCTTTTGTCTTGCCGTATTTTAAAATTATGGGATTTAAGCCTGCAATAAAGATTATTATTATTATAAAACATCATCAATGTCACATTGTTGCTCTACGTCGTCATTCGTAAAGTGCACTGTCATCAACACGTGTCACTACCACGGCTGTCATTGTTTTTGTCACGGTTGTCAAATTTTCGTTGATATATGTTTCCCAGAGTTTTGATCTGTAATAATGGTGGATTATTAACGCTGAAGCGGAAGTGGACGCTGCAGCAGGCCACTTCCGAGAGGCGTTGACGGCCGTGTGTGATACGGCCATGCCGAGGTCCCAGCGCCGCCCCGACCGCCGAGAGGTGTATTGGTGGAATGCGAAGATTGCAGATCTCCGAACTGCCTGTTCCAAGGCGCGTCGGCCGTACAGCCGCTGCAGAAGACGACGCAAGGGCCGTGGCGACGCCCAGCTGTCAGCTGAGGAACTGGCAACCGAGAGCCAGCTTTGTAAATCATGCAATAGCTAAATAGTTATTTTTTCGTAATTTTTGTAACTTTATAAGATTTTTATATTATTTTGACTGTTTAACTTACGCGGTAGGTATAGTCGAATATCTCGACCGGTTTCGAAACCGTCCGGGCCACTTCTTCATGGAGTACTTACGCACTCGGCTGCGTTTGCGCTAGTATTGGTAATTAATAAGATCTTCATATAAATACATGTAGGTAAAAATTACATTATACTGGCTGAGTGCCATCTGCGCTCGCCACCCGTCCGGTGACGCTGTAAACGCCGGTAGAGGCAAACAGTTTTAGTCCGTTCGAAAAAACATTACATTATTAATTACTTCAAGGACTTTATTTCCTTAATTTAGATAACTTCAATATGAATAGATTGTTACTAAATAGATGTGCTCCATCCACAGCGACACTGCTTACCATCAGACCAGGTCGTGGCCAACCATAAATCTATAAAAGTAAAGTAAAAACTCATGTGTTTCAAAACTGGATTTCTGTTCACCTGGACGGAAACTATAAAAATGACAAAAATAGTTAATGACTTGTAACAGTATTATGCTATTTAATAAGCTGACCTGACCGAAGTAGGTACCTATACATACCTACTACACATATTTTATTTTTAATAGTTTTAGTGTTAGTTTATAATTTGTTTTAATGTCTTTTGTCTTGCCGTATTTTAAAATTATGGGATTTAAGCCTGCAATAAAGATTATTATTATTATAAAACATCATCAATGTCACATTGTTGCTCTACGTCGTCATTCGTAAAGTGCACTGTCATCAACACGTGTCACTACCACGGCTGTCATTGTTTTTGTCACGGTTGTCAAATTTTCGTTGATATATGTTTCCCAGAGTTTTGATCTGTAATAATGGTGGATTATTAACGCTGAAGCGGAAGTGGACGCTGCAGCAGGCCACTTCCGAGAGGCGTTGACGGCCGTGTGTGATACGGCCATGCCGAGGTCCCAGCGCTGCCCCGACCGCCGAGAGGTGTATTGGTGGAATGCGAAGATTGCAGATCTCCGAACTGCCTGTTCCAAGGCGCGTCGGCCGTACAGCCGCTGCAGAAGACGACGCAAGGGCCGTGGCGACGCCCAGCTGTCAGCTGAGGAACTGGCAACCGAGAGCCAGCTGTATAGCTTGTACCGTGACGCCAAGCGGGAGCTTCAGCTGGCCATCAAGCAGGCAAAATCACGGGCCTGGGGCGAGGTGCTGGTGGATCTGGATAGGGATCCCTGGGGACGTCCGTACAGAGCCGCCCGGAATAAATTCCGAGGCCAGGCGTCCCCAGGAGCGGGAGGCCTAGAGCCACTGCTTCTAGATAGGGTGTTAGAGGGACTCTTTCCTGCCATGAACCCTTCCTACATCCCTCCGACAATGGCCCCCATATCCCTCGAAGAAGTTCTAGACCCGGCCTCTATCCCACTTGTGTCGGAGGTAGAGATGGAGCTTGCAGTCGGCCGTCTACGAGGAAAAAAGACGGCACCCGGTCCAGATGGGATTCCAGGTCGGATTCTCAGGATCGCCCTGAAGGAAATGGGAGACCGGCTTCGAGTCCTGTTTGACGCGTGCCTCACGTCAGGGCGGTTCCCGAAGCTGTGGAAGGATGGTAGATTGTGCCTTTTACGGAAGGAGGGCCGAGCCGTTGATTTGCCATCCGGGTACAGGCCCATCGTACTGCTGGATGACACAGGAAAGCTGTTAGAGAGGGTGGTAGCCTCACGTGTCATCCGGCACCTAAAAGATCCTGGGCCTGGGCTGTCGGAGGCCCAGTTCGGGTTCAGAACAGGGCGGTCTACAATAGACGCCCTGCTCTGGCTCAAGGAGTGGACGCAGGAAGCGGTCAGCAAAGGAGATAAGGCGCTGGCAGTTTCGCTAGATATAGCCAACGCCTTCAACAGCCTCCCTCATGGAACAATTCAAGAGGCGCTCCGCTATCACGGAGTGCCCTTGTATCTGCGGAGGCTGTTGCGTGACTATCTCCAAGACCGTGAGATCCTGGTCGAAGGACGCGACGGTCTAAGGCGTCATCGTGTCTGCTGCGGTGTTCCACAGGGGTCGGTACTGGGACCGCTTTTGTGGAACGTAGGCTACGACTGGGTGCTCCGTGGAACGTTGCCTGCAAACATACGGGTTGCGTGCTACGCGGATGATACCCTAGTCGTAGCCAGGGGTAAGGATCTTAGGGAGGCAGTGCGGTTGGCCACGGTGGGCACAACCCTCGTTATTGACCGCATTCGCACTCTGGGTCTGGAAGTTGCCCTCTCCAAAACCGAGGCCCTACTGTTTCATGGGCCTCGGGGGGGAGCCCGTCCAGGTACGCAGGTGAATCTGGGTGATGTCCAGATACCGGTTGGGGCCCAAATGAAATATCTGGGCCTTGTCCTGGACGGGAGGTGGGCTTTTAGGGCCCACTTCGCCCAACTGGCCCCAAGAGTCGTGGGGGCCGCAGCTGCCTTGGGAAGGCTACTGCCCAACGTGGGTGGCCCGGTGGATCCATACTCCGGAGTGGTCCGGAGTATGGCTCTTTACGGGGCACCGGTCTGGGTGGACGCTCTCAGTCGTGACAATAAGACTCTGCTGCGTCGTCCGCAGCGGGTCATCGCGATTAGAGCGATACGCGGGTACCGGACGGTGTCCTGGACGGCAGCGTGCGTGCTGGCCGGTGATCCCCCCTGGGAGCTCCAAGCGGAGATCCTCGCCGAAGTGTATCACTTCGTGGCGGCGAGGAGATCCCGTGGAGACGCTCCAGCGTGGTAGGAGGTCACACGTATGCGGTGGCAGGCGCGAGACGCCTTGTTGCGGCGGTGGACGGAAGACCTGGCTCCACCAGTCCCTGGGCAGTGGACGGTGGAGGCCATCCGACCAGTCCTCCAGAGGTGGGTGAGGCGGCGATACGGTTCGCTGACCTTCCGATTGGTGCAGGTGCTTTCCGGACACGGATGTTTCGGAAAGTACGTGCACCAAATCGCGAGACGGGAGGCGACCCCAGCCTGCCACGAGTGTGGGGCGCCGGAAGATACAGCGCAACACACGCTGGAAGTGTGTGCTGCATGGGGCCCGCAGCGGCACACGCTTTCAGCGGAAATAGGCGGAGATCTCTCCCTGCCGAGCGTGGTAATTTCCATGCTCGGCAGCGAGAGATCGTGGCAGGCGGTGGCCACCTTCTGCGAAGCGGTGATGGCGCAGAAGGAGGCTGCGGAGCGGATCAGGGAGAACGATGTCCGAGCTGATCCACTCCGGCGCAGACGACCGGGAGAACGGAGGAGACGGTTCGCACGTCTCCTCCCTCCCCCGTAGTGGGGTCACTGGCGAAGAGTCGGGGGACTCTTCGTCGGCTTGCACGGCTCTACACGTCTAGGGGGTGACCTTGGTGAGCAAGGTCATCCCTTCACAGGCGCTGAGGCCCGGTTAAGATCAATCCGGGCCTACCGCTGGGGCGAGATGGTGATTGCCAGCGCGACCCTGTCTCGCCCCACCTTGGCGGAGGACTGCTCACGGGGGGGTTTTAGTGGGTCTGAGCCCCACACGCCCCCTTCCGTCACCCCCGTGGCGGAAGGGAAGTGCACAGCATTTCCCCCCTCAAAAAAAAAAAAAAAAAGTGTTTCACTTCTTAGACCGTCCTGGTATTTCATATAATACAATTTTTTCATTCTTCAAAGTAGGTCAGACGTTAATTGGATATAAAATTACCTATTTGACTGAACATTTATCAAAATCAGTGGAAAGTTTATCAGTGGACATAGACAGGGACATATTTATGCACATACCTACATACATACATGCCAACACAAAACCCTCCTTTTGGGCATCGCCGCAGTCAGGTGAAAATTACCTTCTTTGTTAAAATGGTTATTTTATAAGTACATACGACAGTTTACGTTATTAAAATAAAGATGCAGCCGTAAAATCAGCATCTCAAATTTAATATCACCTAAAAAAATAATAATAATTAACGTGTACATAATATTCGATTACATTTTAATTAATTTCATATCGTGATGACAAGTTTACACACAACTTCTCACACTTTATGCCCTGTCCATGTCATTATTTGTGTAAATATAATACTTGGATGGTTAAATAAAACTTGAGGTTTAATAAAATGTTGTCGATCCCGTCCGATCGGCGGCGTATCCGATTGCAGTACAATCAGCGGTCATTATTACAAACATTCGCTTTGTCGGATTTAAGAAGCAATTATTCTGCATGATCATGATTTTTGAAAGAACTTGTAGAGATCAATCTTGCGAAAAAGCTTTGTTAGCTAAATGTGATCTTTTATATTTGATGTATTTAATTTATAGTAATTGTGTTTGCGATTTACGTACAATGAGCTTTGCACGAAATTTTGCGTAAGTTTAACGTAATCGTATCGTAGATGTGTATGTACAAACTATGAGTTATCTGTGCCACAGTTGTACTCGTACTAATAGTTGGTACTGTATACTCAACGACACGATTATGTACTAGGTTACTAGATTAGGTTCTAGAGCAGTAGAACTCTTTATTAATGTATTCGTCCGTAGTAGTACTGCCTCCATTCCTACTTCTACCAAGTTCTTCTAAGTTCCCAATGTTATCCGAGATTTGCGTATTAATAAGTTTAAAATTACTAATAAACTAAACTCTGTCAAAAAGGTTATTACAAAATTTCGGATTACTTGGAGGATAAAACAGCTTGGGACTGATCACTCCAGGATCTATCTACTCATGTACTAAGATGTCAAAGTGTAGCGTGTCTTGCTCTACTGATACCATTATTGTGTTCTATTCTGTAAGGCTAAAAATGCTGCACTGCAGCTAAAAATAAACGAACATTTGTTATATCATTTAAGAAATTGGCGATACAGTCTACCATTATATAGAAGACAAAGATGCTTGGAATAGTCCACTTCTGGCAAGCTGTCATTCTGCCACCAATAAAATGTAATATTTGTAGGACCTAAATGGAAACATTGTAAAAACATCTATATAAAAAGAATGGCCCGAGTTGCTTGCCGCTTCTTCTCGGAAGGCTCTATATATTTTGGAACGCGGCGGTAGTCTTTAAATATAAATATATGGGACAACATCCACACAAAAGTCTTCAGGTCCCAAATTAGGCAGAGCCTGTACTATGGTAACTAGATGACTGATATTGCATACTTATATATGATATTATATACTTAAATACATACACACCCAGACACAGATCAAACAGAAATGTTCATGCACACAAATGTTCGATCGATCCCGGGACCAGCGGCTCAAAAGGCAGGGGTGCTGCCAACTGCGCCAACCGGCCTGTCTTAACTTTAAAGTACATTATAATGAAATTTTGACGTTCATAAGTGCGTCTTTGATGCCTATATTTAATATATGACTTGACTACCGTTAATCAGTTCGCGATACTGCGTTTTGGTGTGAAGGTATGGTTGCCGGTGAAATTACAAGCACATGACACTTAAAAACTAAATGCCTCAGCGTTACGGGCGTAGTACAGTTAGTAACTTGTGAAGAAATGCATCTGTTCTAGGCAGTGGTTACCATATTACATCAGCCGTGCGGTTCTCTAAGAGCAAACATCGTTGCATCTTTGACAACATCCGTGATACAAATGACGAAATAACAAGACACGTTGGAAAAACAACCTTATGTACAAGGGTGATACCTCATAAAGTACTTGACATCGGTGAGCTCGTCGACGAGCTCGTAGACCTCGTTCCCTCGAATCATTAGAGTATCGCATGGGAGGTGGGCATAGTGCTTGCACCTTTATCTAATAACCTATAGAAAGGGTACGTTACACTTACGCAAATTTTCACGCTAGGCTCACTGTAATTATGATGATGGTGACGCCAGCGCATTTACAGAAATGTGAAATCCAAATAAAAGTATTTGGGTATCGAAAAATTCAAGTCCATAGGAGAGCACGTGGTCCCAGTCAGATGACATACTAAGTGGTAGGACATTTTCGCAAGTGCTTCTCTTGATGGGTATCATCGTATACTGCCAGATTTCTGTCTCAAAGCTGTTGTGTTCAAGCGCTACTGTGAAAGAAACAAAACTCAATAAAATGAATATCTTGAAAGTGATCTGTGGGCCAAGCACGAATAACGTAAGTGTAACGTAACGTACCATTCACGTGAAATAGGACTGTCATTTATCTAGGACAACTGTGACACAGACAACTCATAGTTTGTACGCCGAAGTGTGACGCGTTGACGCTTACAATACGAATACTTTTTCGCAAATTGTTTGTGCTACGGCCTCTGTTCTTAGAACATAATAAATTTTTACATTTTAATCGAGCACTGTGGCAGTTACAAAGAGTGTTTTGTCTCTGTAACAATAAAGCGCGGCCGCGCGCTTTTTGCCACACGCTCGATGCTAATTCCCGAAGTTTATTTAAGTTAATTAAGATCAAATTAACAATTCATGAGTCCGCAGGGGTTCTTACGTTACGTGTAGATAATTTATTGGGGACCTGTATATGTATGGAGAAGTGGTCAGAAAAAGAACACGTTACGGGTATAAAGACTACAGTTTGGAAGTGTGGGAACAAATGTTCGGATAGTATGAAGTTCGCTTTATATTTCAAAGGATACTAGCTAAGAAATTAATTTAAAAAGCAATCTCTTAAAGGAGCAATCAATGCAGATGTAGGTATTGCAGACAAAAAAGTATCAGCATATGATTACGGTTGCTCTTGTAAAGAAAACTCATCAGACCAAAATCTCTTAGCATTAATTGAGTCAGTATTTGATTTCACGGTTCCACTAATACCCTTATAAATATTCATGAAGCAATAACCCCCGTATTTTAATTTAATGATAACAAAAGACAATTAAATAGATCGTTAACCCTCCACGGTTCGCATTGTTAGTACCAAGAAATTATTACGCTCGATTTGCTCAGCAAAAAGTTTTACGCTTCGCTCCTAAGAAGAGTAATTAAAAACTTAAATGGCGGATTGTTTACATATTAGGTCGCATATTGTTTATATGTTGGGCTGCAGGTTTTAAGAAGTAATTTAATTTACAGACAATGCTGCATTTTTGCTTTTAGGCATTTGCTCTTGGAAATACCTAAAATAATTGTGATGGTGTGTGATAGAGAGTAGAGATGATAGGAACCTTTAGCATTGAATTTGGGCCAGGGCCTACTCCCACCTCTTAAAGTAGTCATATTAAACTCTACCATTTAATTTGGTACCACCACGTCAATATAGCAAGCTTAAAATAATAATGGATTACGAGAGACGTTTTGATGACGTATTATCAAATAGTGCACTCAATTCGCGTACTTTGCAAATGCGTGAGTGTTCGTTTCGGGTTGGGCATTATAGATATTGATCCTGGAACGCACCATTAGAATCGAGTTCGACTGCAAAAAGAACATGCCGTAAATAGTATTGAAGTAATATGTTCGACCGGTTTGTGTCGTTGGGAGTACGACAGTTAGTATGATTATTCTAAGCTTCTTACAAAACTCTCCTGATCTATGATAATTTCGTAAAAGGTGGGAGTAGGCCCCCGGGTATCTGAACATCGATAATACGCAAACACTCCACACTTTTTGTTTTCACGTTCACCATTTGATTGAATGTTGTTTTGTTTGTTGGCTTCAGTTCACGAAATAAGGTTTGTAACACACAATAGTCACCACCATGGTAGGAGATTAGATGCTATTCACTCCGTGAATATATGATTTTCATTTACATAACATTCGTGTTAACGTTTGATTTTAGTTTAAAAAAAATAACAAACGTTTGAACCGATAAGATTAGTCTGAAATCGAGAGGGAGAATTCAATAACAACAATGCAGATTCACGACTAAAATTTATTTTGCCATGTTGAACGTATATTTTGTTATACATATCTAATAATATCTTAGTGTACGTTAATTGTGGTATATACGAGGTTTGATTATTAAAAGCATTCTAACACTAAATTTTTAAAACTAATATGTCCTAGGATTTTTCTTAGTCGGTTGAAGAAGTCTAAACTAATATTGCGTATTATAAAACTACTCAGTTGCTTAGAACTATGAGTAAATATACTTTATACTACACCTGCTCGGAAAGTACCTTGATACTTTATCAAATTTACGGTAGAAAGTACGTCATTGCATATCGAACAAATATGCGGCGAGAAAACGCATCTGAGCGGGAGAGAAAAGTGTATGAAAATCCATTTCTTACGTGGTTTTTCTTTTTTAATTTTGGGTAAGACTATGCGCTGGTAACCTAAATATCAAAAGCCAAAAAGTTTTTACAGTGAGTTTTTATCTCCAAGTTCGCAAAATGACACTGGCCACTAGCTGTGTGTTGGATGGTGTCAAACAATTTGAAAAAAGAACATGTGAAAATTGCAGACGCCATTGGCGCCATTTTCAATTTGTGTGTTGTTTGAGGATTCAGTTTTCGTAGAAAAGTAAAATAAAACTATCAAAATGATAAGTAGTGATAGTGATGATGAAGATTTTTTAACTCCGCCGCAGTTGAAGGAAACAGCAAAAATACTGATTGATAACCTTTTACCACAGAAATCAATTAAAAAATATAATAAAACTTATGACGATTTTTTGCAATGCAAAAGTGAAAAAAATGCGGCATCTTTTTCAACTGTTTTGCTAGCTTATTTCAGGGAAAAAGCGCAAAAATACAAACCAAGTACGTTATGTACGTCTATGTACTCAATGTTGAAAAGTACTATATTGACAAGAAACGACATAAATATTCAAGAATACAAAAAACTTACAGCATTTCTGAAAAGAAAGTCGGAGGGATTCCGTAGTAAGAAATCAAAAGTGCTTAATACAAAGGATGTTTATTCCTTTTTGCAGAATGCTCCAGATGACAAATATTTGTTGATGAAGGTAAGTTTATGAACAAAATGCACTGGTTTAAAATTTATTACGTACCTATTTATGAGTAGAAATCTACTAGGTTTTCATGTTTGATATTTTTGTTTACAGGTTATTTTGATTTTAGGAGTAAATGGGGCCTGTCGTTCGTATGAACTTGTGGATATGACAACAGACGATATCGAAATCCTCGAAAATGGAATAATCGTCAATATTCCTAACACAAAAACCAAAATTCAGCGATCATTTGTTATATCGGGCTTATTTTATGAGATAGTGAAGAAATATAACGAAATTCGCCCCAGTGACCCCAAAACCAATCGGTTTTTACTACAATATAAAAACAAAAAATGTACGAAACAAGTAATTGGAAAAAACAAAATAAGTACTGTGCCAAGAGAAATAGCTTCGTACCTTAATTTACTCAATCCACTAGAATACACTGGCCACTGCTTTCGCAGAACTTCAGCGACTATTCTTGCCAATACTGGTGCTGATTTAACCACAATAAAACGTCACGGTGGTTGGAAATCGTCCGCTGTTGCAGAAAGCTACATAGAGAATTCCGTAGAAAACAAAACACGAATAAATAACCAAATATCGGGATCGATTAATGTGCATCAAAACTCATCTCCTCATCCATCAACGAGCGCGGCGATGCCAGATGCCCCTCAGCAGCCAGTTGCCCCTTTGGCACCACAGCCTTCTACGAGCGCAGTGCCAACAGCACAGCCAGTTATTCCTCCTACATTATCGCAAACATCTCAAACAAACATTAATGGAAAAAATGTTACATTAAGCTTCACTAACTGCAACAATTTCAATATAAATTTCAATTAGTAAAGATTTAGTTTTTTTATTTTCCTCGTAGGTGTAGTATAAAGCACTATGTATCACTCGAGAGAAAGTGCGATTCCCGATCTCGGGTGTTTTAAAGCCTTCGCCTACGGCTCGGGCTTCAAACGACACCCTCGACGGTAATCGGTCACTTTCTCCTCTCGGTGAACAATGTACTATATAATAACTACACGTGCCAGACACTTTTCTATCTATATCTCAATAAATATATATCTTCAAGTTTGTGAGCTACAATCCTGCCAAAGCATTTTACCGCGTATTCTATAAGTGTACAAGAAGAAAAGTAGGTGTAGTATAGTAACATAAGGTATGATAGGAATTATATCCATTAGCTTATCCATAACCCCATTCCAACATCATACTGTTGAGACAATAATAATCATCAACTAGCCAATTGTGTGGCAAACTCAGAGGATCCACGTTTGAATCCTCTCCGAGGCAGTTGTTTTTTTCTGTGGATTTTACTGAGGTCAGTTTAGCAGTTTTTACAGTTAAGGGCAGCGTTCCGGAAACTTCGCGAAGTCTTCTCGTCAAAAATACCTCAGTGCCTCAAGACAAGAGTCTTCGACCAATGTGTGTTACCAGTGATGACTTATGGCACTGAAACGTGGTCTCTTACTATGGGCCTCATAGACAAGCTCAAAGTCGTACAACGAGCTATGGAGAGGGCTATGCTCGGGGTTTCTCTACGTGATCGAATCAGAAATGAGGAGATCCGTAGAAGAACGAAATTCACCGACATAGCCCAGAAGATTAGCCAGTTGAAGTGGCAGTGGGCAGGGCACATAGCACGCAGAACAGATGGCCGATGGGGCCGAAAGGTTCTGGAGTGGAGACCACGGACCGGCAAGCGCAGCGTAGGTCGTCCACCGACACGGTGGACAGACGACCTGATGAAAGGTCCTTTTGGAAAATCATGGGGGAGGCCTATGTTCAGCAGTGGACGTCCTACGGCTGAGATGATGATGATGACAGTTTAGTGTAGCAGTTTTTCATTGCCTGAAAATACGGATAAACAACGTTTTCTCAAACCCCATGCATACTAAATTTTATGAAAATCCTTGGAGCCGTTTCGTTTCCGAGATTCAGATTTGAAGAATTGTTCGTTTAAAGGTAATTATATTTAATTAAGTACTCAATTATTACCATAACTAAATGGCTTATATCTGCGTAAGTAGGTTTACGGTTAGAATTGTACATAAGTACGACTTTTATATACATTACGCTAGCAGAGTAAACTTACAGTATGCCAGAAACATAAATACTATTTTAAAAACTTACAGTAGATGTAATTTGTATGACGTTTTCAGTCCTAAAAATAGTCGAATATGTCGATAAGTGTTTAAAAAGTAGCTGCGATTTGTCCATATATACAGCCTTCAGCTAACCTCACTTTTCAGCAAATGACCACTAAATTTCAGCAAAATAGATCTCTCTTTTTAATATAATATATTAAAAAAAAAATGAGATAAAATGCAAAATGATGATTTCTCCCTTGTTTGTTCATGTGCCATGGTGTTTCTTTTATAATCTCTTTATAGATCTGTCATCCGTCAAAATCGACTAATTATATTAATAAATATTAATAACAACGCTCAATAATGATATTTAAAACTGCCAATCCCGACCACTCTGCCGGCACTCGCGTAAGGATCGCCGGCAAGCGTTCTCTGCCCCCACCGCACCGCATCTTCCCATTATTGCCGCTTATTTATCGTGAAGACGTTCTACTTACTCGGGGCCGTGCGCTCACAGTACTTCTCCTGATGCAACTATATATGTATATATTTATTTTTATAACATAAGATGGCAAATGTACACTTATTAGTGTCCACAAAAGAAGCAAAAAGGCATACGCAAATCCTTCGAGGAAATAACAAATGAAAACCCAGCTCTGGTGGCAGAGTATCGAAACTTTTGAAAGCGCTCGAGGGCCGACGTGGTTTTCTGAGATGAATATAAACAGTTCCCTGGTTATTATAATTGCAGAGAAGTAACTATTGCTCAAGCTGTGACAAAAGTCTGAAATAATGTAAAAGTTTAAGTGGAGCGTTTGCTGAGAAAGCAGTTACGTCATCCGATATCGAGGATCTGCATAATGAAGCAACAGTCCAGGCGATACCGAGAGACGGACGAATCTCCTTCGTTATACAATAATCTTATCTGTTTCGGAACTTTCAGAACGACGCGTGTGGACCGAATCGGTATTACTTCCGAAATTCGGTGAGACACAGTGTATGTAATACAGAAATACACACACTGAGATTCGTCTTTTTCGCTCCATACAAGTACAAGTTCTAATTCGGGCACTTTGCTTTATTGAGACACATTAGTAGTGTATCAACTGTCAGCCTCAGTTTTTAATAATTCTTGATTCATGGTATAACTGAAGTAGTTATATTTATCTACTTACTGTGTTATGGGTCAAGAAATCAAGAAATTCTTCTTCTTCAGGGAGTGTTCACGCTTGAGTATCTTGGAGTTCGCGCGCGCGATTTCCTAGAGAATGGTACGTTCGAAACGTCATCGTGCTTAACCGACATAATACCAAGTGAGTGCAGCCGGTATCTTTATATCATTATAATCTGTGATACGATAGTTGTCAAACTCTAATATCAAGACGTAATATTATGCTGCAACCCTCGTTACTAGAAACTATCAAGATAATGACAGCTTCAAATGTTTGTGTCGATATGTGATGGTAGAACATGTCAGATGTAAAAAAAACAGACCTAACATTACATTAATGTTTTGCCTTTCGTATTTTTATACATTTGTCATTCTTCAAATTATTTAGGTAAATATTTATAGTTGTAATATTTTAGTATTTCATTAATATAATAGTTGCATCAAGTAACATTTTTATTCATGTAGTCAAAGTCAAGTAATAGTCATATAAATAAGTATTTCATTAAGACACTGTCCTGTCTAAGTCCGTTCTAAGGCGATTCACGAGGAAAACATAAAACAACTTTTCATGATTTTGTTCACTTGCCTACAATCGTGCACTATAACGAACTTTAACTTCCACTACTAGATAAACGTACATGTTAAAATTCGAAGAAACACAAGTCTAGGAAGATTAATTAAACAACACCCTTGTTGTCGTTTTTCCTGCTGTTTTTGATTTATTTATTGAAATACCATTTTAAACAAATGACAAGCGGGGTTATGAGAATGTTAGGACTGTTGCAAGTTGACCAATTGCGTGTGTTGACGCTGTGTCGTCCACAGTTAATAGCCCCCGTGTCAGTAGGAGAAAGTCCCAGATTTACACCGCGATGCGTCGCAAGCCCATCCTTATGCAACATTTGCATCGCACTTCTCTACATAATGCAATTTATTTCGGTTTCCAGTGTTTCGCACAAGTGCTTACTGTAAGATTACAAATTTATAATTTTTTTTAACCTACTTTTATTGCCTACTTTGACCTCAAACTGTCAACAATAACGACTCTTTTCACTACCAGATATCCTTTGCTTTAACATGATAAAATCAAAACATATCTGTATTTCAGTCTTTTGTTCTAAACTGATAGAGATATATGGTTAGGACATGTTTATCAGTGAAGGAATAAAAACGACTTGCATTATCATCATCATCATCTCCGTCAGCCGTAGGACGTCTATTGCTGAACATATGCCTCCCCCTTATACTTCCAAAAGGACCAGTTGGAAGCAGCCGGCATCCAACGTCGTCCTGCGACCTTTATCAGGTCGCCTGTCGACTTTGTCGGTAGTCGACCTACGCTGCGTTTGCCGGTCCGTGGTCTCCACACTCGGCCATCTGTTCTGCTTTGCTAAGTGCCCTGCCCATTGCCACTTCAACTGTCTTATATTTTAGGCGATGTCGGTGACTTTCGTTCGTCTACGGATCTCTTAATTTGTGTTTCTATTGGGTAGAGAAACTTAGAGTGTATTTTATACTTGCATAATATATTTTTGGTTTGATATTCAAGTCCATTAAGAATCAATCATACAGTAGCATGTACATTACCACAAAATATATTATAGAGAACGTGTCCCGTTTGTAAACATAACATGATTCACTTAAATTCTTTGTACATCAGTGTCGGGTTACATATTTTATATTCTACTATGTACTTAACCTACTTCCTACTAATAATATTATAAACGCGAAAGTTTGTGAGTATGGATGTGTGGATCTTTGTTACTCTTTCACGCTCAAACGGCGGGGCCAATTTTGATGAATTTTGACTTTGACTTTGATGAGGTGCTGGATTAACATATAGAATACTTTTCATCATCATCATCATCATCACCACGCGATTGAAAAATCTTAATATTGTTGGACACAGCATAAACAAAATAATAAGATCTCCGCCTACGTCAAGATCGTAATGATGACGGTTCTATCAAAGTTTGTGTCAGTTTCTGATGGCTTAGTCAGAAGCATGTAATCATGTTGACAGCAGAAACACTAGACGTGCTCAGCGACCTTCAAGGGTGATGTAATGACAGTTTTTTTATATGGTGATAAATTTTATATTGGTATGTACGTAAGTACTGCATTTTATTAGTAGTGTTTACTGACTGATTACTAAGTACTTACATTTTCTCATATAATAATATTATAGCAATTGCGTTTAACCATGTAAATGTTTTATGACTTTTTGGTATAGAGATAGAAAAAATTATTAAAAAAATTTAACAAAATAATATGCCATGGTGACAAATGTAATTCAATTTAAAATATTTTTTGTTTTTTAATACTGTCTACGAAAAAAATATTTTTAGTTCAGTTTTATCTAATTAGTTATAATTTCTTTTTAAATGAAAGGCCATACGTTGTTCCACCAAACAACCTGTATAAGTATATATTATACTTATAATAAATTATTATTTACTTTACTTATATACTTGCAAAGATAGTGGTTACAAAAAAATGCGGCAACTTTTACAATATTTAAGCAGTGCATTTTGATAAAATATAGACAGAAATATTTTCGTCTTTTTCTACAGACTTCCAAAAGGGAGAAGGTACTCAATTCAACTGTATTTTTTTATGTTTGTTACCTCATAACTTTCGATAGGGTAAACCGATTTTTTGTTTGAAAGCTAGTGCTTCCCGTGTGGTCCCATTTAAATTCCATCAAATTCAGTCCACTAGTTTTTGAGTTGCACTTCAATAACTGAATAAAATGGAAGACGGTATTACATTTTTCAAATTGTACTTGTATAACAATCATTTTCACTAGATGGCGAGAAACATGCATTTTTTACACATTGTTTTATATTTTATTGCTACCGGTTAATACAGCAGTTATACGGTTTGATATGTTAACAGCTCATGGTGGCCGCACCCAGGGATACAACCAGGGACCCCCTACCTTCGAAGGCAGAATCAGCTACCAACAAGGCCTGTCAATATTTACGTATTCATCGGGTGTTACGTGTTCTAATTGTGGGAAAACTATGGTACGAGTAGGATCTCCGGTCCCGGGGAAGGTGGTACTTAGGAACTTAGGACTTACCTCCAGTTTCTGCAATCTTTGTCAAAGTTTAGTCAGCTAACAGACGGAATACTGACCGCTTATTGGTCACATATCGCGTCATAGAATACCATTGACCAATAAACGTTTAGTATTTAGTTGGTCACCTAATCGAAACTTTGACAAAACTTTTAGAAACTGGGGGTTAGAGCGCTATATAGATAGAAGGGTGGTGCATATCCCCTCCCTCCTCTCCCCCGCCATGTGCGTGCGAATTATATAAGGTGAGGAAGACACAAGCTAGTGCGGGGCTCTTGTCTATATTTATTGGTACCAACACAGTGTCAAATGAGCTGTCACGAAGTAGTAGAAGTTGTGTTATAGCGCTATGTGGCAATGCGGCTCATGGGCAGATTTATCGTTACTGTAACGTTTTTGTTACTTTATAAGAATAAAAAGAAAAAAAAACTTCAATTTAAAGATGATACTTAAATGATACAAGTACAATTTGAAAAATTTAATACCGTCTTCCATTCTATTCAGTTATTGGAGTGTAACTCAAAAACTAGTCGACCGAATTTGATGAAATTTAAATGGGACCACACGGGAAGCACCAGCTTTCAAACAAGAATTTCGAGAATCAGTTCACCCAGTCCAAAGCTATAGGTAACAAACATAAAAAAAAACATACAGTCGAATTGAGTACCTCCTCCTTTTTTGGGAAGTCGGTAGAATATAAATATTTGATTCACAAAATGTCAAAAAACATAACAGCAAGCCGTTTAACCTCATCGCCTTAAATCAAACTGACGGAAAACAAACACAGTTCCACTTAGTCACGCGCCGCCCACTCGCGACAATTTCACTTTCGTCACGCTCATTATTGTCAACTGTTTTATTCGTTCAAGCAACGTAGCGTTGAAGTGTAACACATAGTAGAATACATACATAAATACAAATAATAATAATAAATACATATACATATATAATAAAAAAGTACTTATCAGAACTGTATAGAAACTCGTACAACTCCTGGCTTTGACTGTTCTATGTCCTCTCTTATAATCATCATCTCAGCTGTAGGATGTCCACTGCTGAACATAGGCCTTTCGCATACATTTCCAAAAGAACCGGTTGGAAGTGACCTGCGTCCTAACTCGTCCTGCGACTTTTATCCTTATCATTATCCCTTATGTATGACGTAAAGTCTGCCTAAGGAACCAAACCTAATACTGGCGGAATATTGGTTTCTAAATAAAAGTATGACAACTAGTGTCAAAATACAGAGGGTATTAGTATATAGGTTTGTAAGGAGAAGACACCAAAGATGAATTAAATAGATAGATGGACATAGACTAATCATTGATTATCTTAAACATGGCTAATGCAGAGCAATGTATGGAACAAACGGGGCGTAAAGCTCTGAATGGCTTTGCAGTTCCCCCTCATTTTATTGTGTCAGGAATCAATTGTCAGTGTGTTAATAGTGCCCAAACATTCGCAAAACAACTCGCAAGTTGTTAATATCGCCGGTCATCCGCGATTTCACCCGACATCTTGCCCTTGCGACAGCTGACTCACACAGGTCAAGGGTATCTACAGCCATTATGTGCTCTCCGTAGGTATACTCGTATATAGTTCGAATAGTGATATGACATCGTTGAAGAGAATTTAATTGAGCGAACCAAAGGTATTTAAATATGTGAATTCAGATTGAGATTTCGGGTGAGAGGTAGACAGTTAGAACGCTGGCATGAACTGTACATACTTTAGTCAAACAAATATTGGGAATGGTTCATTGATTTGTTTATGGTTCTAAGTTAATTTTTTTTTTTGTTCTAAGATTGGCACAACTGTTTTCCATTTTGGCGTGGAGGTAGCATCTGTTATTTAGATTAAATACAGTGCTGTTTTTAGTTAAATAATATCTAGTGTGTACTGAATAACTAACATTTTGTGTATTATTGATCTTTTCCCGGTACTTTCTTGACAGAATTGTATTGCCAAAAGATTTGCCTGCGGTGTTATGGCATACGAAACGACAATCTTCTTTCTGAATCTTCACTGGTAGTATATCCGTTGACTTTTGAGCCCTTTTGCTTATCATCGTGGTTCAAATGCAACATGGCGTGGTAGCATGCCGCTCAGTCAGTGCATTTTATCTCTTAGTCTCCTTTTGACATCATTGAATAGAAGGTTATGGAACAGTCTAGTTTGAACTGAGCCGCACGGAGATTTATTTAGTAAAAGAACCTACGTCTACACCACCTTTTCCTTCACACCACTCATATCAGTTTCGTACCTATACTTTTCTTATATACTATTCTTATATTTTGCCATCTGCTCAGTCTACACGAAACCAAAGAAAAGTCACGTAATCTCCAACAAAGCCTATCTCTCCAGTCAGAGTACACAACACATTTCTTATTGATCAATAAGAATACCAAAAATGACCAGCCGCTAAGAGGGAAAGCAATCGTCTTCAAAATCAAACAGCTCCTTTGTTACAAGTGGTGTAAAACAATTACCCCTCTCGTTTGCCACTTAGCTCGGTTTGCTTCGGAGTTAGCGTTGTGTTGATCTGGTGTGGTCTGCGGAGGAAGAGACGAGTGGTTTTTAAACGAATTTTTGAAGGGAAAACTTCTTTCGGCGCGTTGAGCACATTTTAGGTGAACAAAGATCATGGAATTCGCATCATCGTCACCAACGCTTCAAGTTACTTAGTTTTCACTTTGTAGTCCCAAAAGAGTGCTCCGCATGTTTTATTCCGAACATTGGCAAACAAAAGAAACTCCTTACAAAGGACGTTTAATACCCTAAATAATAGTAAAAACCTATAAATTTTTAGGACCTATTCTATGTCATTCATGTCTGCGTGCTATTTTCAATTTGAAAGATACCTAATAATAATAATTCCAAACAAGATGTTCATATCCCAAACTAAGCAGAGCCTGTACTATATTTTCTAAAGTATACTTGTTTTATACACCACCGTTGAGTTTATGCGGTCGTATGGAAAAAATCGCTCGGCACGATAAGATCGCCCATTGTAGCACTTATACATTTTTCAGTTTTGCTTATTGTTTCTGTTATTTTTTTTCTTTATATGCAAATAAATTTAATATGCATACTTATACATAAGCATCGAAGCGGGGACCCTTCACTTCTAAGACATGATCACCAACTACGTTAACCAAGCGATCATTAAAATTTTTTGTTTACTAGTCAACAATATCTTTTCTCCTCTATTATCTCTTCGCTTAAACCACCCCGTTATACCCGAGTAAACCCTGAAGAACGCAGCAAACACCCTCTGTTCCCATGCCCCGCCCACATAGCTCAAGTCAAACACTTTAATTAGCTATAATTAGATAACCGCCAATCGGTAGCCATTACTCACTTCATCTGTTTACTTTGTTATGGTAATTTAATGGACGATATGGGTGTTGCATGTAACAAAAAACTTCGCAGCTCATTTTTGCATGAGACTCAGTTGCCGAGCTGTTGGGTATAGTTCTTTGTAAAAAGAAGATCAGTCGTTAGAAGTGTATGTGAAGTTTTACTACTTTACTGACTTTAGTTCAACCAAATGCGGCTTTTTTATTGCATAGAAATAATAATCATTATTAACGTCGTCGGCACTTATGACATTATTTATACAACTTCGCGAAAATGATAAAAGTCGAGTTTGCAAGTTTTTTTCTTTTGTGTTTAAAATCGTACGGTTGGGCATTCGCTGTTCCTAAAATTATAAACGTAAATAAGTATATGTTGTTGCTACTAGAAATAAGTTTTATTCAGGTAGTCTAGAGTCAAGTCACAGCCACATAAAAGTCACTGTCCTGTCTATGTCTGGTAAATATAATAATAAAGCAGTGGATGTATAACTAACTTTTAGTAACGCACCCACTGCGTTACTAGGGCTTGACGATTAGGACATAATAACACCGTTTCATGATTTTGTATATTTTGCGTACACTTATGTAACGTCACAAATATTTAATAGTGTATTAAAATATATCAATTAGGTATGAGTCAAAACTCGAGGAAATAAAAATGTAAATAAACAAAAATACTAACAGGCATTGTCCTTTTCCCGCCTTTAATTTAATTTTTTTATGTTTTAATTGAATAAGATTAAAAAAAGATATAAAATTGCATTTTGTTTTTCAATACATGTTTCATTTGTTTTTGTGATGTTTTCTTGGAGACATTTGATATTATGCCTGTTTAGTCGAATGTAGCCTTATTCAGACTGTGAATCTACACTTATATTATAAAGAGGAAAGATTTACTTGTTTGTTTGAATTGAATAGGCTCTGAAACTGCTGAACCGATTTAAAAAAAATCACAATTCACCATTAGAATCCTACATTTTCCCTAATGAACATAGGCTTTATAATATTTTCATAAAGTTAGCGATCCGTATGAAAACATTGATAATGTAACCCAAGGTGTGGAAAAAATACCAAAAAAGTCTTGTATGTCGCGTACGCAGCGGAAACTATAGACCATATAACATACGTCTATGCTATTGACAATAAAGCAAAGTGACGTGCTACAGTTTTATAGAAGACGTCAAGATCTACAAAGAAGTCCACATTACCATATGTCTAACTATTACACATGCCACAATAAATACTTTTTCATTTTGATATATGCAATAGTAACGCCGGTACAAACTAGGCCACATTATTCGTACTTTGGTATTAATCCTTATCTACTCTAATAAGAAATAGGAACGATAAATGATTGTAATGGACACACGTAAAACTACTTAACCATTTAAAACAATTCTTTCACGAGTATAAAACTACATTATGTCTGAGTATCATACGCTATATTTGATTCGTCATCATCATCATTCATCACCACCAACAGAAGGCAGGGTTGTTACCGGCGCCAACCGGGCAGTCAACTTTGATACTTAGTTAAGAGTACAAGGAAACTACTTCTTTATATAATACGATTTCTTTCCCAGAATGTCATTGTTAATGTTCCAAAATGTCGCCGCAATAAAGGTCAATATTGCTCAACTAATCCGTCAGCTATCAAACTACATATAATGAGAATGACAAATAGTCACTAATACAACCCAACAATAGACTTTCGCTACCGTCTCACGTGTCACGCAATAATGATACTTAATCGTAATGCATTGTGGGCATTTATCTAAAACTATTCTGTGAGTTTGTCCGTATGTCGGTCTAGTAGGTATGTAACGAGGCAACAAGCACTCATTTTTCATTTGAAGAAATTAATAGACAGACCGGTTGGCGTAGTCAGTAGCCCTGCCTTGCCACTGGTCCTGGGTTCGATTCCGGACAGGCCAAACTTTTGTGTGCCTGAAAATTTGTTTGTTTGACCTGTTCCTGGGTTTGTATATTATATAATATGTGATACTTAACGGTAATGATCCGCTAAATTTTAGTAAAATTTAATTACGAATCTTTTATCTAATCTTAAACATTTATAAATACGTTCATTGATATGTCAACACCCTAAAGCTGCTTTATCGTGGAGTGAGGCCCTGGTGACTTGCACTCACAAAGCAGGTGTATCTATGTTAAAATATTATGGTTTACTTAATCAATAAGAACCTTTGTAGAGAGAAAATAAACAGATTTTTTTATAATGTATATCAGGTTCCCAAGATACAGGTTAACCTAGTTTGGGGACCAATGAAACCATGCTCTGTAAAATGTAATCTACGTCAATAAACGTTATTGAGATAGAAAACTATCGCGAGTTATGAAGTTCTTCTTCTTCTTTTGAAGAAGAACTTCAAATAAGTTCGAAACTGGTCGGAGAATATTTCCGGTAAATATTACGCGAGTCCTAGCCGGTTTTAAAGCGTAATTAATAAACGTTATTATTATCAGTCATCAGGTTATCATAATACTTGCTCTGTAGGCCTACCATGAGTTTTCAACATTGACACCAATCAATCCTCGCTACCAACTGCCGCTAAAAATATATGGAAAAAGAACAGTGCCACCTTGCGGTCAATGGTGGAACTAAAATTGACAGCGAGTACGCCAATCACAAGCTTAATAGATGGCGAGTATCGACTATAGATGACATCTATGTTGCCATCTCTTTAGCCACTGTTTAGTTTGGGATCTGAATACATTGTGTGTACATATGGTTTCAAAAAAAAAAAAAATAGACAGTATCGCGGCCCGAGTCACGCGCAGAAGCTAGCACAAGTTACAAACAATACAATAGTAGCACAATGTATCGTGTGTGTTTTCAATACTCCTACATGTCCCGATATGATCGAACGCAATTAATAAGGTGGGCCACTGACGCGGGTCGCACGTCACGCGAATAACGGCGTAACTGCAGCTTTTAACGATTTTATATTTATATCTTCCTGTGGCCGTAGCACAAACAATTTGCCAAAAAGTATTACTATCGTAAGCGTCAACGTCAAAGTCGTAATCATTTATTCAATTTAGGCTTCAAAGACGCACTTATGAACGTCAATTATTAATTACTAGCGACCCGCCCCGGCTTATCTCGGGTGCAATGCTGATACTAAATAATATACAGAACTACTTACTACAGAATGAAATGTAAAGGGCCATATTGATCTATATTGAATGTACAATGTATTTAAGGTACTTAATTGGATAAGGATTAATGCTGTATTGCTTAAACTAACTTCCTAAATAAGCCATTTTGTCACGTAAAATGTAAAGGATTTTAAATGGTTATTGTGGGTTATCCTTAATAGATAGACATATACCATCGCGGACTTTTTTGTTGACCTTTTTATGGTGTACAAAACCGTAGTACTTTGTTTTGAGTAATATCTTGGGGTTAAGTCAGCGTTTGCAATGTAAACGCAAAAAATGTGTTTATTTACGACATCACATTAGAAACCTGTAAATTCATCAGTGTTTCTCTACAATACTATGCATGTATCATATAAACCTTCCTCTTGAATCACTCTATCTACGAGTATTAAAAAAAGCGCTTCAAATCCGTTGCGTAGTTTTGAAGATTTAAGCGAACATAGGGACGGATAGACAGCAACAGCGACTTTGTTTTATACTATGTAGTGATGATGTATTTTAAAGACTCTACCGCCGCGTTCCAAAACATATAGAACCTAACGAGAGAGAAGTGGCAAGAAACTCGGGGCCATTCTTTTCATATAGATTTTTACAATGTTTCTTCTTAGGTACTACTATTATCACATTTTATGGGTGGCAGATGACAATTTGCCTGAAGTGGTGTATTACAAGTATCTTTGTCCCGCTTTTGCGTACAAACTATGAGTTATCTGTGTCACAGTTACCCTAGATACATGTCAGTTTGTACTGTTTCACGTGAAGGCACGTTACGTTACTCTTACGCAGATATTCGTGCTAGGCCTTGCCCATGATAGGACTGCGTTTGTCACCCTGAGACATTGGTTTTTGCATCTCTTTCGTTCAATAATTTCACTAAATAACACAAGTAGGATAATAATAAGTAATAAGTGATCTTAATACAGTAATAATCCTCGACTTGACTGGCCGGTTGGCGCAGTTGGTAGTAACCCTGCCTGCTGGTCGCGTGTTCGACCCTGGACAGAGCAAACATTTAAGTGTATGGACATATTGTCTGTTGAACTTTGTCTGAGTTTGTATATAAGTATACCTATCAGTCATCAGGTTACCACAGTATAGGCTCTGTGTTTGGAACCTGAAGACCTTGCGTGGTTGTTGTCCCACATTAAAAAATAATATTGGTTCGTCACAGAATATTTGGCGTTGTGGTGGTACCAACCAAGGCGGCTCTTTTGCACAAAAGGCTTACTATCTAGTACCTAGTAGATCGGGTTTCCTTGCCTCTTACGATTGGCATCGCGATAGCTCTACGCTGCTACTTCATCACCGCATACTTCAATTTCTTGAAAACGAAATGGTTTTTTTTTTATATTCTAGCCTTTTCGAATGTTGTGTTAGGCGTAACGGCCTGTATGTAGCGCATGCTTATATTAACGCTATTTCTACGATTTATTGATATTCTTGTCGACTCGCGTATAACTGCTTGGTTAGCAGTGTGAATGACATTGCTAACCTCAAAAGAAATAGTTGATGTTGTTCGAAACCGATAAGTACTATATACTCTTTCATCAGTGCACGTAGACAGTTCGGTATACCGTAGCCTAGCTCGTGTCAACTTGGAGTCCATCGCACTCGTGAGTTAGAATATTTACATGTTATACTAGTTGATCCGCCCGCGGCTTCGCTCGCATAGACTCGCGGGATACGGCGACATTAAAATAAAGTTAACGTTCTCTTATTCAGTAACTTTTTTATTTATGAACACGAAACAAACACTAAATATTAAGTAAAGAAAACCACAATATATTAGTGAAAACCACATCTAAATCGGGGAAGCCGTTTCTGCACAAACGGACAGACAAACAGGCAAACAAACAGACTTGTTACCATGGCAACAATAATAGCAAGTTTTTGAAATTTTAAGAAAATCATCGGGTCAATTGTAACAAAAAACTGAGCAAAATACCTTATTCAATGGGCGTAGGCCGCCTACACACTGGGCTTTAAATACCGGCTCTAATATGACGTTATTTATAGTCGCACAGTGCGCGGCGACCCTTATCTGGGTTAACCTTTTGTTGCCACAGTTTATAACGAATAAATATCAAGTTGAATTAGTTAATATGAATATGAGAAGATGGATAGTGAATACATATAATGGGACGATTGTTCGGCGTTAGAAAGGGCCTGAAACTCATTGTGGTTAGATAATTCGTTTTGGTTAAGTGTTTTTAATGAATTAGATAATATTTTATGGTCACAATGGCAACACTGGTTTGTTTGAGGCTTTGTGATTATTGTGTTGTGTTTACTGCATGGTTTATATTCAGTGACAGTAGCTGTTTATGAAAAATAGTTGTGTAAACGGACCAAGAAGGCTATCGTAGCAGTTTATGAAAAATAGTTACGTAAACGGACCAAGAAGTCTTTGGTAGCCGTTTATGAAACATAATTATGTAAATTGTTCTAAGGCTTTTTTCGTGGCTTATCATGAAAAATATATAGTTTTGTAAATGGATTAAATGGTTTCACGAGAGGCATGGAGGCACTCAATAACACATCACAACATCGAAGACTCGAGAACTAACATTTCTGATCATCACACAAATATTTGCCCCGGCCAGGGTCGAACATGGGACCCTCCGCTTTGAATGCAGGGTCGCTACCAACTGATCTAAGCTAACACATAAGCTAACTCTAAGGCATTGGGTCTAGATAAAATGTTGAGTCTCCTTCACCCAGTAATTTTACTCGCTGAAGTGCCCTTTACTCCCAACCCACTATTGCCACACCCGTAATAACTCAGGTTTCCTCGCCTCTTACGATTCCAATCCCGACTGCAGAGAGCACTAAGTAAAATTCACTTTTTGACTTCTGAAAGAGTGAATTTTACTCAGTGCTTATGGAGAAAAGTTAGTAAGAAGTTAAATAAGAGAACTATAGGGCTATTATTTATCTTACTCGTAGTATCTAACAAAGGTTGATTGAAAAAAAAATGTTGGCTCTATGTCACTTTTGTCATATCCAGTCATCAAGTTACCAACATTTTGAGTTACTGGAGTTGTCATAACTGACATAGAACCGCCATTTTTTAAGATTTCAATCAACATTTGTTAGCAACTGAGATAGATAATAGCCCTACTGGTAACTTCTACGCTTGTATGACCACATCGCTTATCAAGTAAAATGTATGTCAAATGAAAGTTAATTCCGACTAAAATAACCGGTCAAGTGCGAGTCGTACTCGTGCACGAAAGGTTCCGTACCATTATTTATAATAAATATTTCAAGATTCTACCTGATATCGTTATTATGACCGAAAAACAGATTTAAAAATCACCGTTGTCGTATGGAAACCCCCTTAAATATTTGTTTTATTAAAACAAGTAATTAAATTAATTTTATTTACATGATTTATATTTTATTGAATATATAATTAAATTTTCTGCGAATATTTCAAGCATCTACCTGTTGCAGTTATCAGTATCGAGCAAAAACGAGCAATATATTCACATTAGTTGCAGGTACTCTCTTTAATATTCTATTATTTCTGTTTTTTTGCATTTGTTTCTATAGTGGCAACATAAATACATCATCTGTCTAACTATCATGGTTCATGAGATACAGCCTGGTGACAGACGAACAGAACAAACAGACAGCGGAGTCTTAGTAATAGGGTCCTGTTTTAACCTTTGGGCGCAGAACCCTAAAACATCTATGTTTACTCTGTAACCTCAGATAAAGCAGTCAATTTAAAAAAAACTTCCATGTGAACAACAAAGCACTGCGTCCCCATCCGGAGCAATTTCACAAATTAAAAACCCTGGAATGATACATATGCAAATCAGGAGCATGTTTTCGACATTGTGATGTGTATTATCAGTGTAGGCGGGACGGCGCGTAGGTGTGTCCCCGCAAAAAGGTCCAACTTTTAAATTACTGTTTTTAAGGTTCCGTGAAAAGGCCAAAGGAATCCACAGATCTTCACAATATAATTTCTCTGTCATTCGGTCGTTGAGCTTTGCGGCTAGAACACAATATTATTCAAAACTAGCTGAGACTCGCGGTTACACCCGCGTGGTGTTGGATGATGATAAATTATATACGTTATTCCAGCGCTTCATCTATCTACATACCAATTTAATTAAAATCCATTTAGTAGTTTTGCCTGAAAAAGTAACAAATATACATACTTTCGCGTTCATAATATTAGTAACATTTGTGACGTTATAAGGATAAGGCGAGTTTTGCATTCGTTTAGCTTACAGGAATGTATATATATTTGTACTTCAAATGATTTCTTAATGAAAACACTGTTTCGTCATATGAAAACATATTTTACGTGATCAGAATTAATCGTTAGTTTACAAAAACTGTTGAGATTTTGAACAGACTTCTTTTCTTCTGTTATATTTCTATCTTGATCTAGTTTAGCAATCCAATACAATCGGCACTTAAAATCGAGTGCATCACGTGTTTCTCTATTCATTTGATATCGTAAAATTATCTCAGATTTGTTATGTGCTAAGATTTACTATAGTCATCTAAAACAATTATTTAAATGCTCCAAATAAAATAATTGTTAGGTAAAGTCTGTTCATCCTTCGATGATGTTACCTTAAAAAGGGTAAACAAACAACAATAGACAAGATTTAAGGCGATTTAGTGATGAGGTTCCATCGAATGAACGACAATTATATTTTATGACTAGTTGACCCACCCGCGGCTTCGCTCGCGTGGCCTCGTGAGATACGGCAGCTTCAATATAAAAGTAACCTTTAATATTAGATATGTTTTTTCATTAAGAACCGATTCTCATGAACCAACCAACACTTAATGTTAAGTGAAGTTTACCACAATATATTAGTGAAACTACATCTAAATCGGATAAGCCGTTTCTGAGATTAGCGTGCGCAAGTGCAAAGACAGCCAGAGAAACAGACAAAAATTGTAACTATAATTTTTTTATCATTATATTTTCGTATACACAAGTCCCAATAATATTGTTCTCATTAATCTTTCATGTACAGACAGCGATCCGTTACATTGTATTATATGTATAGATATGGATATATATGATGTTGAGTAAGCAACAAAAGTATCAAGTAGCAGGACGACACTAAGATGGGTATTTGGTACGTAGCAGCCTACTGAACCTTATTTTGAGTATTCGCAACGCTCTTATCCTCTTTGTTGTAATAAGTCATAAGCTCGCTCTCGCTCCCTGACCCGTCCGTGATCTTTGTTTATCCGTCGGCAGATTGCCTCTTGTGCAACGCGATCGTTCCGATTTATAGACGTTTTTCATTTTGTTTCGCTTTTGTGCGTAAAGAAGTCGCAGTTTGGCCAATAGGCCAACTTTTACTGGGGGGTTTCTGCTTTATTTGAGTATTTAAGAGTTATTTAATATTTGAAATAATTGATTTGTTGAATTAATTTAGGTACTGAATAACAAATTAGTGTGACTATATAAACTTCTCATCTACACTAATACTATAAAGAGGAAAGATTTGTTTGTTTGAATTGAATAGGCTTCGAAACTACTGGACCGATTTGAAAAAATATTTTACCTTTAGAATCCTACATTATCCCTGATGAACATAGGCTATATTTACTTGATTCATTATCATCAAAATTCATCACGCGATTGAAACCGCGGAGCGCAGCTAGTATGTCAAGTATAGAAACAATCTACAAGCAGTAATGTTGATCACTCCGTATACCAATATGTAGGCATATACGAGTAATTACTCACATGGATAAAGTAAAACCAACTAGGATATAAAGGATACGTTTGGAGAGGTAATATGGCTGTGGGCGAGGTATCTTTGGTTACGATAACGATTCCCAGGTAAACACAATCAGACACCGAGCTCGCCGGCGAGCTCGAGGCAAAAATTATATCTTGGTTAGATTCTCTCCAAATAGTCATAAAGTGAAAATTGGTACACTGGTACACTTATGTACCGGGGTGATTCTCTCCGACTCCCCTCTCTCCTGGCGACGGCCCAAGCCGAGGTCCGTACCTTAGTGGTGTCCTTGAGCAAGTCACCTACTCCTTTCCTTGCGGCGAAGCGTCTTCAACGCTCGCGTTAGGCGGTGCGCTTTCTGCGCCCGCATCTGGCTGAGTGCCATCTGCGCTCGCCATCCGTCCGGTGACGCTGTAAATGCCGGTAGAGGCAAACAGCATTAGTCCGTTCAAAAAAAAAGTTACTTTATCTATCACATGACATAGTTCTTTTGTAGCGAGCTCAAGAATAAGATCAATGAGATATGTGTGCTTATACCGGCAGAGGACCTCAGCGATGATTTAGAGGCGTAATTTTAACCTTACAAGACTTCGGATTCCAAGCTTTACTAGCATTATTGATTAAAATAGCAAAACCTGTATAAAGTGACACACTGTTTTAGACAATGCGGTTGTTAACTACAAATTGGAACTCCAAAACCCGCCTAATCGTGGTGTACATCCCATGAGTACTAATTATAATGCTGTATAAAGTACTTGTTAAGAAAGAATAAGACTTAGGTTTAAACGCATAATTAAAAACTGGTTACCAACAATGATCAAACAACAAATTAAGTAGTAAAACCACTTTATGAATACAGTGCGCATACTAGACAATGATACTTTAATAAAATTATGACAAAAAAGGCCAACAAAGCAACAGGACAATAACAAACCAGATTAATACGATACAAAAAGCTATTACCGCGATATCTCGATGTTATCGCACAGTTTTGTCTCTTACAGCGCACTGTTGTATGTAAACAGCTGTCCTGATGTCGTCGGTCCAGCATTGTCCTGTCATAATAATTATGTATCGCGAGCGTTAAATATCAGGGCGATTTCCAGATTCGAGATTTTGCAGTTGCTTCTTGTTGCGCGTGGACCGTACATGAGATTATCTGGTAAATGGAGCAGCTTTTTGCGTAACGGGACTTTCGTGGCTGATAACAGGGGCACAGGGGTTTTCATTATCTTTCAAAAATGTGGCCTCGTTATAACTCATATGTGACTTTTAGGTTTTTAAAAGCCTTTTTTACATATACGTATGCCCTGGCATTCATTTGGCGACGATCTGATATTTTTGGATTACCAAGAAAACAGCATATTTTATTTACCGTTGTGTATAATTTCCCAATCTGTTAATTTAAACTGGTAGTAAGTTAGTCTTAGGTAGGTACAGCCGACTCTGGACCTTTATTCGCTATGACCATTCAAATAAGTAACTCGGCTCGCTATCTTCAAGAATAAAATTATATTGATTTCATGATCATTACTTCAAGATATACACACCTCACAAACACATACACACCTTTAAACACACACACACACACACACACACACACACACACACACACACACACACACACACACATAACTCTCGCGTGATAAAGCTTAATTATGAAGTCACTTCCTCAATATTGTTGCACAATAAGACACTGTCTATTACTCGTATCTTAATATTAGTAGATTATTGGGAGAACTAGTCCTCATGACACAGGGAATCCCAGTATGAGGGCTAGTGGCCACTCTATTGTCCACACTGTAAAGCTGGTAATTGATGATTTGGTTATCTATTTATTTGTATCAACTTACTCTCAAATCAATGTTAAATTAGTAAAAGTTCGAAAACAGGGTATCTTTAGTAAGATTTGTATGTTCAATAAATTACCGGCTTATATTAGAAACTTACCTATAAATGAATTTAAAATAAAACTAAAACAATTCTTTGAAAGTAATCCCTTCTATTCTTAAATGAATTTATGAAAATGCGTCTCATAGAATCGTTCGTTTTCGTATGAATAAATGTCGCCATCAACCAATTGACGTAGAATGTGTTTTTAATAATATATTATGTTGATTTGTTGACATTGTACTAATATAAAAGTTTAACATAT
Source organism: Selenia dentaria (assembly GCA_917880725.1). Taxonomy (NCBI): domain Eukaryota; kingdom Metazoa; phylum Arthropoda; class Insecta; order Lepidoptera; family Geometridae; genus Selenia; species Selenia dentaria. Next base: position 28,735,885 of record OU862893.1, read on the forward strand.
CTTAAATTTTTATTAATTAGGTAATTCATTGTGACATTTTTAATCGTAATAATTAATTCGAAATGTTCTATTATACCTTATAATGCCTTATCAAACTGACTAGATATAGAAATGTTTCTAACGTTAAGATACTATATGTTATTTTTTAAGTTGTTGCAATTTAGAACTGATGTAAATTTGACTTGCCCAGTGTAACTACGAATGTTATAAGGCCAATAAATTCTACTTTACTACTACTATGTACCATGTTAGCACAATAAAGATTAATTACTTACATTTCATTAATATAATGTATTAGTGCCTACTGCTTATAACATATCCATGATAACCATAGTTCTAAGTATATTCTATTGTAAACGGTGCTTTAATATTTGTTCAAATAAATTATTATTATGTATAGTGACGCGTCGCGTTACGAGTTTAATTATCATAGCGAAGAAAGCACTTTTGCCAATTGATTGTCCTGCAAATGATGTCATGTTGCGGCCAGCATTTTGGTTATATTGCCGATAGATAGCAGAGTTCTATATACGTGTAAAGTACAGGTCAACATTTTAACCACGTGACTTATGATCATCATCAGCATGACTATCAGCAGCCCCGTCCGTCCACATGGATATATGGAAGTGCGGCTGATCTCCAGGGGCGCAAAATTTTGGCCTCAAACATGTCACCTCTTTCGTGGTTAGAATATTTGCGCCGATTGAGGGATTCCGTGTGGCCGTCTGGCTAGCCCATTTCGACGTTATGTTAGTATATAAGACTTTTCCTACCTTTTAAAAAAATAGTAATAGTATAATGAAATTATTGTTTCTATTAATTAGGGGTATAAATAATAAATAAAATAATAAATCTTTATTCATGGAACTTAAACAATGGCATAAATTGTTAAGAAAAACGATGATACCCGCGAGAGTTTTGTAGAAAAACTGTGTTGCGGATACCAACGCCCTCCTCCTTAATTTCTATAGTACAATTAGTTCCTAAAATTTATGTAACATATTTTTAAATAAAAAAATTACAAACAATTGTTTTTTACAAGTTAATAGCGAATGAGTATGAGTCTCTCTTTGTGTGTGTGTGTTTGTGTGTGTGTGTGTGTGTTTATGTGTATGTGTGTGTGTGTGTGTGTGCGTATGTGGTGTGTGTGCCTATGTTTTTATTTTGGGTTACACGCAGGTTCCAGTAGTCATGTATTGTAACTTAAAAGCTCTTCGGTTTCATCATATGTTAATGATTGTAGCCTTTCCATAACTTTTATTTTACATTGATGAGAAGGAAGGAGGTAAATATTACTAGTTTTATTTAATCTATTATACAAAGTGCTGCTTATGAAATAATAGTGACGACCTGCCAATGGAGTGCGACGATTTACTGCCTTACAGACCCTATCAGATCTGCGCTTAGATTTTATAAATGTATCCATAGAAACAATAATTTCATTTTATTAGTATTTAGTCTCTTGTATTTGCATGTAGGTATATATTATAAGCGATATGCCGAGATTTCAAGAAGTATTTTTACAGGATACAGTATGTTACGATGTGAAGTCATGTAGGTGATTAATAAATAACTATAATAGGCATTTAATAAAAATATCGAGTATTGGCGTTATTGATGATACGTTATGACTCTATAACTATTAGTGCGGTCGAATAGGCCATTCGTGAGCGTTTTTAGCGAAAATAACGCTAACAAAGCTCACAAGGGGCGTTCGAATTGGGAATCTATGGGTGAAAATGACGTTTGTGTCTCTTTTTGTTCAGCGTTCGGAATGATAAAAAAGAGGAATTTTTTCCACCAAAAAGTGTAATTTTTGACCCACGTCCGGAGCATGGTTGTTAGTGATCGTTTTGTGACACCTATCTATTTGACAGCATAATCATGCGATTTTAGGTTTTATGCTTAGTTGAGCGTTCGAATAGGGTGTGGGGAAAAGTGGCAAAAATCACATTTTTGAGCTTTACGAACGCTTTAACAAAAGAGCCATCAATGACAATGCCTTCATAAGCTAAACGAACGCACCTAATATAACAGACAACCCGTAATGTATTCCTTGAAAAAAAATATCAATCAAATTTTAAACAGTTTAAAATATAATCAATTGAATCAGTTGAAAGTTGTTCACTTTGAATGCTGACTTTAATTTAACATCTATAAGCTTGAGATTGTTTATTTGTCTGTATATAAAACCAACATGCTTAATTTGAGAGGTGCCCCAGAAAATCATTTGATATCATAGAAACATAGCAAACCTGTGGTAAATTTTCTTTTCACCAAATAAGCACACACATACTTAAATAAAATAAAAAAGTAATATCACGTATATCATATTCATTTATGGATATTACATAATTATGGATGTGTGTTTTCATACATTGCTCTGAATCTTCACCTCACCAAATTTATTCAAAGAACAACGTTTCCTACTTTTCCCTTGGCACTCGTCAACCTCAACGATCCAAATTCAGCGCTATAACAAGTAACAAGCCCTCATTGAATCGTTTTCCGGCAAAGCAAATCTTGTTACAGACGATATATCTCGGCAAATAACGTTCCGTGTGTATAGTGTATCTCCGACGACACAAATATTTGACATCCGTCTCCCTTCTCGCTAGTAACTAGGTTCGACGCTGTGGCGTTTCCTCTGCTTCGTTAGTCATGGCAATAGCAAAGCGCCGAATGTGACGTCACACGAGTAAAAATACCCAATTTTTATGGTACATTTGTAGGGGTTTTGGACATAGATTAGCCAGCACTACTTCTTTCTAGCCGCGTCATATAGCTGAGGCTCTGTAGGCGTTTTTGTGTTAAATTAGCCTGCAAGAATAATGTAAGAGATGAGCAGTCTGATCCACATGCATGCACTTAGTATAAAATAATGTTGCTTTCAGATAGACGTCTGTCTGTATATCCGTTAACTCCTAGACGTATTTTGATGCGGGTATCACCATCAGAGATATTTTTTTAAAGAAGGTATAAGTATATGAATATAAAATTTCAATAAATATCTATATACGAGTAAGTAGAAAATAACTAATTTCACATTTGTGCCTCATTTTTTCTCAACTACACCGGGGCAAAAAGCTATGGCGGGATATGGGCGGGATGCCTGTTGTTTGAGAATAAAGTACTCAAATAACTAATTATAGTAAACGAAATATAAGTTTGAGGGTACACTATTATTCAATAACTTACCTAGCGACGTAACAAATTTAAAATCATTCCTATGTTTAAATTAAATTAAAATTCTTTATTTCGGGCATTATGACCCATATTACACATAAGACATAGACGAAATAGAGAGGAAAACATAAAATAATATTGATTCATAAAATAATTAATTGATTTCGAAATATAAAATTGAATTGAATAGAAGCAATAATTAAGAAAATAAACAAGTAAACAATTTAAGGCTAAACTAAAAAGTATTATTTATGACCATGTTTCCAGTCACGGGTAGACTAGACGACAGGTCTCTGTTATCAGAAATATAAAATATTTTTGTTTTTTTTTCATTTCTTTGTCTTATCATAAAGTTTGCGTACACTTAAAAATACCCTATAAACCATAAGTGGTTTGTCGAGGGTATCTCGTCCTTTTCAGCAAATCTACAAGGTACTTTTAGGTACCAACTTTGAGTATACTGCCAAATTGTAAGGTTTTTAAAAGATCACATATTCCACAACATAGAGAAGTAGGTACATCTACGGATAATTTTGACGTAAGACAGTTTTCTCTTTAGCTTACTTTTTCCTCACCATTGGGGCTCACAGATTTTTTTTTAAATTTTACTTTAAAAATTATATTAAAGATTATTTAGATATCAGTACCGTATTTATTTTAACAGAACAGTAGAACTTTTTGTGTACTAGTTCATCCGGGGCAGTACTGCCACCACACCCCTGAATCAGTAATGTTCGCAATACTGGGTTTTGGTGTGAAGGTATGGTTGCCGGTAAAATTACAGGCAAATGAGATTTAACAAATTCATACATCACTTCCTCACAAGTGATGGACATGTATCTGTTATACGCATTACGCAGAGGTTATCACTCAATACCAGGTGGGTCTCGTGCTTGTACCGTAAAATTTAAAATAAAGAAAATATGCATTTAGTAAAAAGCTATTCTTTTCACAATTAGACATGTGAAGCAATATGAATAATTGAAAACGTCTCACTTTAATCATCATCATCATCATCTCGGCTGTAGGACGTCCACTGCTGAACATAGGCCGCCCCCATCTCACTTTAATACTGTGATATTATTAGAAGCTAGTTTGAGTTTTTTAAAACCCTATAGACATTGTTATAGTTTTTATTATATATGCTTAGTAAGACTAAACTATACAGTTGCAAAGATAAAAATACACATCCTTGGACGGGATTCGAACCAGCATCTTCCGATGATCCGTGTCAGACGTCACGACCAATAAGCTACCGAGGCACGCCGTCCGAGTATTGAATTTGAACTCTCTATATGATTTTACCCGTTTGTTCTCTTTATATTATATATTGTATGCTTGAAACGTTATAAGTCGCTGTCGCCTTTTGACTAAACGCCTACATTGCCATCGGACTACAACGCTTTAGGACAAAAATGCTTTATGACAAAAACGCTTTATGCTTAAAACGCTTTAGGACTAAAATGCTTTGTCTGAATTTTTTAGATTTCAATAGTGCTCCTTCATTTATCTCTGTATTTACACATAACTTTCGTATTGTCGCAACTCTTCATAATATGATTTTTAAAGCTCTATTGTTATACTTTTCGTTTTAAAGCACACGCACTTAAAAATGCTTGTCACACAAACGCACCCGAGCGCTAAAACGCTGTCCTGGGGAAAGCGGGTGTATCGCACCACATCGCTGGCGTTATCGCGCAGTCGTGTCGCGCGATGCCGTGATACGCGACACGCACACAGCGCCAAAGGGACCGCGCTTTGTTGTTACCGCGAGCACGAAAATCTTAGCGCGCCGACTCTACGGCTCTATGGGACGCTCATGTTTGAAATCCGTTTGAGATAATGCTCGTGTATATAAATATTTATCTTTTGGAGTTTTGTGCGTCCTAAAGGATTGCGTTTAATACCATTTAAAAATACATGGCGTATGAAGATAATTTATAGAAGGTTCCAGTAGATTCTTGTAATTATATTTTCTAAGAATACTACTAATGGTTACTAGCAGGGCTTTATGTATCTCAGTTGTTAACAAATGGTAATTGAAATAAAAAATGGCGGATTTATGTCATTCTTGTCAGCTTCAGTCATCAACTTACTAACATTTTTGTCAAAACTGACATAGAGCCGCCATTTTTCAACAATTCAATCTGAGATACCTAATTGCCCTGTAGGTTACTACTGGAAAAAACTTTAATAGACTCGTGTTTTCTTTAGTCTGGAAAGTTCTAGAATACAAAGTTTAGAATATATGTCACTAGTCACAGATGCGGTTTTAATTTATATTTTCAAGGTGTTGTATCTAAAGAGGAAAATAGAACCTTTGCATAGTTACATTACCCTTATAGCTAGTTGCGTTATACTTACTTCCATCTGTCGGTCTGCTTGTCTATCTCTCTCTGTTAAGACCTATTTTCTCAGGAAACTTTTTTCAATAATTTATACTTTTGAAATATAATGTAATAAAATAAAAAAAACTGGAGCATTAACAAGAGCCTAGGTTTTTCGAAGCCGCCACAATTGTACTCACGGTTAAACGAGCGCGAAATTACTTATTTCTTACTTTCACATTGTAGATATCTTTATCTTTTATTTATGGCGACAAATTTTGAATCAGGAGGAAGGTATAATCTGTCAGCTACCAGAAAATACAGGGTATTTCCACGATGCTATCTTCACCACATTTATACCTTTCGAGATCTAGTTATAGGAATACCAAATACCAAATACAATCTAACCGAGGTAGTTATAGGAATACCAAATACCAAATACAATCTAACCGAGGTAGTTATAGGAATACCAAATACCAAATACAATCTAACCGAGGTAGTTATAGGAATACCAAATACCAAATACAATCTAACCGAGGTAGTTATAGGAATACCAAATACCAAATACAATCTAACCGAGGTAGTTATAGGAATACCAAATACCAAATACAATCTAACCGAGGTAGTTATAGGAATACCAAATACCAAATACAATCTAACCGAGGTAGTTATAGGAATACCAAATACCAAATACAATCTAACCGAGGTAGTTATAGGAATACCAAATACCAAATACAATCTAACCGAGGTAGTTATAGGAATACCAAATACCAAATACAATCTAACCGAGGTAGTTATAGGAATACCAAATACCAAATACAATCTAACCGAGGTAGTTATAGGAATACCAAATACCAAATACAATCTAACCGAGGTAGTTATAGGAATACCAAATACCAAATACAATCTAACCGAGGTAGTTATAGGAATACCAAATACCAAATACAATCTAACCGAGGTAGTTATAGGAATACCAAATACAATCTAACCGAGGTAGTTATAGGAATACCAAATACCAAATACAATCTAACCACCTCATCGGCGATGAACTCACACTACCCCAGATTTATCATCGTTTGTTTATATTAATTAGCACAGCAAATATAATTCACTTAATAATAATAACCAACGCGCCCGAATTTCGACGTAAGTTGGCTTTTGTCGTACAATTATCTACATTGTTAAAACGTCTTTGTTTGCGACGCCATTTCTCAGTTCAAAATTGCCAAAGTTATTATGAAACTCTCTTCGAAACTCACTAAATTTGCCAGTTGTAACGATTTCGCTTTTGCAATATTTATCAAAATAATAATAATCAGATGTAATAATACGTATGTTGCGTAAAGTACGTTTTAATAAATATAGTCATTTGTGTTCATATACTAATATTATAAGGAGGATAGTGCGAGGCGAGACGCAATCGCGAGCGTTCTGCACTCTCCTTGAAAAGACCACCGGATGTGGTTGAAACTATAGTCGGAAAGATCTGACTTTATACGTGAGTAAATCCCGTTTTTCATATTGAAAATAAAGAGGATAGGTTTGTATGTTTGTAGGTTTGTAACGTATTATCTCAAAAACAACTGGATAGATTTAAAAAATCTTTCATCATAGAATGCTGCCTTACTCCTGAGTAACTTCAGTATATTTTGATTAATCATCATCATTCATCACCACGCGGGTGAACCACGGAGTGCATCTATTAGCTACTACGATTGTATGCCTAATGTGATCTAATTTTGGATAGCATAAAGTCACAATTGCGAAGTCATATCGTTGGGTATTTTTTTTACTTTTATATGTATTATTAGTGCACATAGTTTTGTAAATGACTGCTCTTTTAACATTTTATTATATTATTTAATAACATAAGTACCGACTTAAGACGCGGTCCAACCCCAATTTGAAAATAATTTACGATGCTTTACGTAAGGTTGAAAATCGCTTGTTAGATTGGACGATATAATGCGAAAATGCGTTAATTTTGTACGTTTTCTTTATATCTTTCGATATATACTAACACAATTGAAAAAACTGCTGGTTACTACTTTAGTACTATATGTTGGCTATGTATTACCTAAAAAATAATATAGTGTTATCGCTGAAAATTCTGAGAGTTTGTACGTGAAAGTTTATTTTTATGCATCTATTTAGGAATTTTTTTCTGCAGAGAGCGAGTAATATTTATGAATTCTGTTCGGTTATTACTCTTTGCCTGTTCGTTTTCTAAGCTAAGTCTTTTTTTCATAGATTATTATCGAACCGTTTCGTTACACTCGATGTTTAAAGATTTTGCTTTTTACTATTATCAGGATACGACCGCGCCTTAATATAATAATAGGCATAATGATTGCTGAAGATCGGTGTAGAACAGTTTTCATTAAGAAATCAGGTTTTCCCGAATACAGGCTTAATTAAAGAAGAAACTAAAAAATAAACAAGACAGATAACAGAAACAACTAATCTGGAAACTTATGATTAATTACGTTATTATTGTTTTGTTGTGTGTTCTTTTTAATACTATGCACTAATGATATTCAATTTAGCAGTACTATAAAAAGATTCCTTTTATATTCATTTTATTTATTGTGTCTTCAGCCTGCATAAACTTGAATCCATCCGACTTAACTACACTGCCGTAGTAGACTTCGCAAGCTTACGGCTTTCATTATTCTCAAAAGATAACGACACACCATTGAATTCAACAAGCATAAGCGAGTAAAAGCCTCAACTGCTTACAAATTCCCTCACATATTAGATGGTACGATAAGTTAATAACCCAACAAAACTATCCTCTGTTCCCGGGTTTTCTCCACATGGGCACTAAGCATTCGCCACCCATAGCTACTGCGTGGACAATTTATAAACATTGGCCACCGAACGCCCACCCATTCAGCGGGAATCGAACGCGCACTGCAATTAAACGATGCCCGGGGACCTCTCGGTCATCCGATACTATCTGTGTGACCCTAAGCCGCCTGCGGAGATCTCCTTTAATACAAAACACAACTTCAAAACGCTACAACTCACTGGCAATCCAATCCAATGTACACTTTGCGTCTCACGAGAGAACGGTCACATTCTCTTGCAATGATTAAAGTTTTCCGCAACTATCAAAAGTGTACTGTAGTATGTTGGAAATAAGTTTGTAAGTACGTTGAATAAACATAAAATCCGGTGGTATATAGTTGTCTGTTTGCACAGTAACAGTATCGTAGGGTACCCGACGCTCTGACCCCGTCTAGTGGTCATAGTTAAGGTCTGAACTGAAATATGGGCCCAAAGAAATTGGTTTGGGTCGTGCGCTCCAGTGCTAGAAAGTGGGTAGTTAAAGATATACAGCGCCGTGCCAGTTGTCTGTTTAGGAGTTTATAATCTGAGGTGGATGTCTGAACAAAAAGTGATATTGAAATTCGATACGAAGGACACATAGACACAAATTCGTTGGAATAGCACCAAACATACCGACATGCAATATAATCATTTGTTGTACTTTACCAATACATACTCTTAAATTGAGGTAGAAAAATGGATGGTCTTATGGATTATAGCGATTTCTTACAGATAACCTTTGGAAGGACTGGTATGATAACAAGTACAATTTGAAAAATTTAATACCGACTTCCATTCTATTCAGTTATTGGAGTGTATCTCAAAAACGACTCGACTGAATTTAATGAATTTTTTATTTTTAATGGGTCCACACGGGAAGCACCAGCTTTCAAACAAAAAAGTATTTTGAGAATCGGTCCACCCAGTCGAAAGTTATGAGGTAACAAACTTAAAAAAGAAAACCAAACATACAGTCGAATTGAAGTCGGTAGAAAAGTAGTCGCTAGTATGACGCTTTGCTCGTCTTCAAAAACACACGCGAAGTAACTATAAAGTTAATAATACATGGCAAGTAGGTAAATTATCTACTACTATTTTTGTTTTGTACTGGTAAGACTTTTGTAAAGTCCGCCTGGCGGAATACCACACCTATTTATTCAACCGTGAAGCAGTAGTGTGCAAATATTACTGAGTTTTGGTTTGAAGGGCAATGTAGCCAGCGAAATTACAGGGTGAGAGGTTATACACCTTATATTTCAGGGTGATGAGCACAGTTCATTACCATGCAGGATTTTGAAGTGTTGTAGTTTTGAAATGCTGAATGGCACTGTTACAGGTAAGCGTGACGCTTAACATCAGGCGAACGACTTGCTCTTCTCGTTACCGATTGACATAAATAATATAAATGGTACGTGTCAGTCATTTTGTATTTTAAATGAGGACGTTTACTTTAAATATTGTCCTTACAATCTTAAATTCATAACTCAAACTAAGCACGTCCAACTTAGATATTTTTCTCGAAGTTGGTCAATCGTCGAATCCAACTCGGCTGGGCAGCGTTCCGCCTTCTCGTCAAAAATACCTCAGTGCTGAGGCACTGAGGTATTTTTGACGAGATAAGAAGACAAGAGTCTTCGACCAATGCGTGTTACCAGTGATGACGTATGGCACTGAAACGTGGTCTCTTACTATGAGCCTCATAGATAAGCTCAAAGTCGCACAACGAGCTATGGAGAGGGCTATGCTCGGGGTTTCTCTACGTGATCGAATCAGAAATGAAGAGATCCGTAGACGAACTAAAGTCACCGACATAGCCCAGAAGTTAAGCCAGTTGAAGTTGCAGTGGGCAGGGCACATAGCACGCAGAAAACAGATGTCCGATTGGCCGAAAGGTTCTAGAATAGAGACCACGCACCGGCGAGCGCAAAGTAGGTCGTCCACCGACAAGGTGGACTGAGGACCTGATAAAGGTAGCAGGACGACGTTGGATGCAGGCCGCTTCCAACCGGTCCTTTTGGAAATTTGTGGGTGAGGCATATGTTCAGCATTGGACGTCCTACGGCTGCGATGATGAATCTTAAATTAATTATATCATGTTTTTGAATTTCCAATAAGCACAATTGATGTTAATATATAATGTAGATAGATAGATAGATAACACTTTATTGAGACACCACATTTATGACTTAGTATTAGACAATAAAATAAAAAACAATGCTTAAAACTAGGTGCAACAATGGGCGGTCTTATCGCTCAGAGCGATCTCTTCCAGACAACCCCAATGTAATGATTACTGAGCTAATAATACGAGTATAAACACGTCAAAGCACAAGATCAACGACTAGACAGCAGTGAAATCCACACAATAGACATGGAACGTAAATTGACTAAACAATATGGCGCTGCTCAAATGATCAAATCGATCAATAAGGATCTGATCATCTCCTAAATCAATCGAGGATACAATTCGGTATTCAAACGCTAACGGACACTTCTATTGGTCAATAAAACAGCGCGCAGTGGCGACATCTGCATAAATCTGTGCGGTCCGAGTACCGCGCATGCGCGTCTTCTTTTAACTAACTATCTCTATAGATGCCATTTATCTGTTGTGAGGACTGATTCCGGTAGAAAGAAAGAGCTTGCATGTAAGACTAACCCCCAAAAGGTATAGTTTTGGATAATGATTTTGTTTTCAACTGACATTAATTGTTTATTTAAACCTTGGTAGGGAAGGCTTGAAGACACGTCATGTCGTGTAATGTAAATAAAATTGAATTAAAATACTTCACCATACGTGTTAGAGATATATTCTAATGAAAACACGGTAAAAGCTGTTATATTTATGATGTTAGAACATCAAGATATTTAAGTTTATGATACACTGCGCAGCGCTTCGCGTGGTGGATGATGAATCAAATATAGCCACTCAGGAATAATGTAGCTTTCTATTGGTGAAAGAATTTTCAAAATCGGTAAAACAAATACTGAGTTTATCAATTACAAACAAACAAGCCTCTTTATACATCAGTGTACATACATCCTACTTCCTACTAATAATATTATAAACGCGAAAGTTTGTCAGTATGGATACTCTTTCACGCTCAAACGGCGGGACTAGTTTTGATGAAATTTGGTATGGAGGTAGATGAGGCGCTGGATTAACACATATAGGATACTTTTCATCATCATCATCATCATCATCCATCACCACGCGTATTTAATACTTCTACTAGGTGTGTTTTGCAAATTATTTCTTGTATATATTATAGTAAGTACTATGTGTAACCATGCGTGACGTCACCTACCGGCCTCAACGGAAGACCAACGCTGGTTGCTTACGATCAGCACTATGTTGAGTTGGAGCCGATTTGTGGCAGAAGGCTGCAAAAATCATTTATTTTATTGTTTTTGTGATTATTGTTTGGATTTATGCGTTACTACGAAATCTTTTTGTATGTGTTTTGCCATAAATAAAGTCTATTCTAATTCTAATTCTAATAATAGTAGCGTAGCATAATTTATATTTGTATGTACGTAAGTACTGCATTTTATTATTACTAGTGTTTACTGACTGATTTACTAAGTATTTAAACTTACTCATATAACCATGCAATTAATTATTTTATGACATTTTGGTATAGAGATAGTTAATCCTTCAAAGGTCGTTGGTCATCATAGGGCCAGACACAATAGAATTTTCATTGTTATAATATAACGACTCTTGAAGGGATTTAAGGCTTTGGAGAAGATACAATAAGCTACTCGAAATAAAGTACTAATCCTGCGCAGACGACGTCACGGGCACCAGCTAGTTATATTATATCTAAAGGTACTATTAGACTTTTGCCATCTTATGGCTTATGTCTTTTCTTACGCCTTATCTTCTGACTTTTTGGATATGTTGGATAATTTAACTATAATAGCAAGAACTGTACGGTTATTGATTATCTTAAATCTTCTGGCTTTGTTATGTTATAGAAAGGGATAGGTTTATTTGTAACTGTTTGAATTTGTTACTAAACAAGCTCGTTTTTCCTGGATGCCTTTATTTCACGGACCGCTTGAGTAAAATAATTCCCAAACACGGTAGCACGAAATTAAGGTACATTGCAATTAAAATATGGCTATAAAGTGTATTTATAGACGTTATTGCTTTCTCATAATGAAACTGCAGACTATTGGGCTTAATGTTTGTGCACGCACCATACCGCTATTTTTAGGTTAAATTGTCTTTACGAATACTCTCTTAAGTTAAAGTTTAAGAAGGCATCTTTTTATAATTATTCAAAAGGTAGTGGCCGCTATTAAGGGCATATAAATCGAGCGGGTAATAGTGTAGACATGGCATACAATACCAAGCAATGCGCCGCGTATTATGACTTAAATGCGGACATGACGCGGTACAAAAGTTGATGTTTATTATTTAACTACAATACTACAGCTCTAGTTGCAGGAATATTGTTAACGGGAAGAAATATTGTTAGGAATATTGTCGCGACTAAATTTAGAAAAGGATAGCGCTATTTCTCCTCCGCATTGTTGAGCCTGATGCAAGATTCAAACCCGCAGACTCCAGATTAGCGGTATCAATGCTAATCTACGCAAATTCGTTAGTTTAGTATATTAGTTAAATATTGACATTCGATTAGTTACCAACCATTGTACTATACTATAAGAACCTTGAAAGATCTTGAAATTATTACGTTTGTAAGCTATAAAATATATTAGAATAGGATAGAATAGAATACAAAAAGTGTGAAAAGAAAAAAAATATATAACAAAAAGAGTGGAATAACTTGTTGAACTCGGTACCATGATAGTCTAAAAGAAGTCTTTTATCAGAATATTGTGCGCATGGTACCGACTTCGACAAGTTATTTCACACTTTTTGGTGTTGAAGTCGGTTTCATTTTTTGGTAATTAAAAATTATTACGGTTTTTAGTGACTCTTGCTACTTACGGAATCGATTGTCATTCACCGTCAATGATGATATCATCAATATAGGCGTAACACTTTTCAGTTTTTGGAGTGTAACTCAAAAACTGCTTGACATAATTTGATGAAATTTAAATGGGACCACCTCGGAAGTACTCTACCAAACAAAAAAAATATGTTAAGAATCGATCCACAAATAGGGGAGAAATCAAAGAGAAAATTAACATACAAAAAATAATACATACACACGAACATTATATAACCTTCTCCTCTTTGAAGTCGGTTAAAAATGGAAATCGGCCAAAACTATTTATATATAAAAAGATTATTTGATATCCCTTTCATCAGAATCCTACACGTTGTTTATATGACTTTACTTGAGTTGTGACGTCATAGAATCCTACACGTTGTTTGTATAACTTTACTTGAGTTGTGACGTCATAGAATCCTACACGTTGTTTATATGACTTTACTTGAGTTGTGACGTCATTGAATCCTACACGTTGTTTATATGACTTTACTTGAGTTGTGACGTCATAGAATCCTACACGTTGTTTATATGACTTTACTTGAGTTGTGACGTCATAGAATCCTACACGTTGTTTATATGACTTTACTTGAGTTGTGACGTCATAGAATCCTACACGTTGTTTATATGACTTTACTTGAGTTGTGACGTCATAGAATCCTACACGTTGTTTATATGACTTTACTTGAGTTGTGACGTCATAGAATCCTACACGTTGTTTATATGACTTTACTTGAGTTGTGACGTCATAGAATCCTACACGTTGTTTATATGACTTTACTTGAGTTGTGACGTCATAGAATCCTACACGTTGTTTATATGACTTTACTTGAGTTGTGACGTCATAGAATCCTACACGTTGTTTATATGAGTTTACTTGAGTTGTGACGTCATAGAATCCTACACGTTGTTTATATGACTTTACTTGAGTTGTGACGTCATAGAATCCTACACGTTGTTTATATGACTTTACTTGAGTTGTGACGTCATAGAATCCTACACGTTGTTTATATGACTTTACTTGAGTTGTGACGTCATAGAATCCTACACGTTGTTTATATGACTTTACTTGAGTTGTGACGTCATAGAATCCTACACGTTGTTTATATGACTTTACTTGAGTTGTGACGTCATAGAATCCTACACGTTGTTTATATGACTTTACTTGAGTTGTGACGTCATAGAATCCTACACGTTGTTTATATGACTTTACTTGAGTTGTGACGTCATAGAATCCTACACGTTGTTTATATGACTTTACTTGAGTTGTGACGTCATAGAATCCTACACGTTGTTTATATGACTTTACTTGAGTTGTGACGTCATAGAATCCTACACGTTGTTTATATGTACCTTCTTCGTAAGTACACAATTGCTTTTCTTGCTCTAACCTCAAACCAATCACCTATTGGCTTGGTGTTGCTTAACAACGCCATCTATTGTCAAATAGCTTTTGTGTTGCTGTGTTTTGTGTATTGTAGCAGTTTTTAAATGCCTGAAAACACGGTTAAAACGACGTTTTCTTGAAATGAAAATCCATTTAACGCTACCGAAACCCCTGCATACAAAATTTCATGAAAATCGTTGAAGCCGCTTCCGAGATTCAGACTAGAATTACTTGTTTAAAGGTATTAGTTCCAAAAATGAATCAAAATCTTCAATTCACGTGCCGTGTCACTTCTCTATGAGTCCGTGCATGCAAGTCCGTCGTAAATAGAGCAGTGTCACGCGCGGGTACAATGTACAAGCCACCCCGGGAGCCAAAACTAGCTGTTCCAACCAACTTGACCACTACTCAAAACCTAACACGCTAAATTAAACTGTATCCCGCAAACATTAACTTCATTTTGCAAAAACGCAAATTTCTACTTAGGCCACTTTTAGACGAAAGGTCGCGGTACAGTAAACTGAGTCAGACAACTTGTGTCGTTTTCCATTTTAAACGTTATCACTTTTGAATTATAGTTGAGTTTTGTGTGGTGTTAAGTTTATAAAGAGATGAAACACAATTATACTCGTAATATTTATGCAGATTCAGCCGCGGGTGAGTCATTCGGAGTAAGAAATGGGATGCTTATGAAAACCTATCTATTGTTTATACTAATGAGGTGGCATTAGCTGATTGTGATGTCGGCTGTGATCTTTGTTAGGTTGCGACATTTGAAACTGCTCTAAGAAACAGCTTTTAAACAGTATCTAAGCAAGGTTGTAATGAAATTCACATAATTATATGTAGGTTCTTTTTTTTCTTTTTTATAGTAGTTCATCAAAGTGACTCCCTCTCGCCTGATGGAAAGCGAAGATGAAATCAAGAAGCAATAACCATTAGTGCAGCCGTAAGCTGCACTAATCGCTACCCCTATGATGACCTGAGATGCTTGTCCACGCCCCGCTTGAAAGACCCAGGGTCATAGCTGCAAGGACATACGTACCGGCAAAGCATTCCACAATTTACTTACACGACAGAGGTAGGAACTGCCAAACTTTTTAGTTTGTGGTAAGGAGTTTTGAACAGTATGTCAACACGTTATTAAATATAATTAATAACGAATTGACATAGAAAACCATGTTCGAGAGCTCGATCTCGCTTGGCACGGAACACTTAGACTATAGATAGAGGTTCTGCTTCTTTTCTATCGACTTCCAAAAAAAAGGAGGATATACTCAATTCGAATGTATTTTTATTTTTTTATGTATGCTACCTCATAACTTTCGACTGGGCGAACCGATTCTCAAAATTCTGGCTCCTCGCCTATGCGTTGTTGGTTTTTTTAATTATTTATATCCCGTTAAAATGTTCTTGCGAAATACAATCACGTACATCAAATGTTAGCTGTCTTTTCAATTTATGTGGGTCAATAATAAATAATATAGATATTATTTGTCATGAACATGTCTGTTTGATCTGTGTTTGGGTGTGTATATGTATATAAGTATGTATATCAGTCATCAGGTTGCCATAGTACACGGCCTGCCTAGTTTGGAACCTGAAGTGTGGATGTTGACCAAAATAAAAAAAACCCTATAATTATAGAACGTACAATATAAGAACTTATTTACATTTACATTTACATTTTACTTACATAAACTAGACGCTCAAGTTCCAAGTAACCTATACTGCAAATTGTTTGTGTTGTAGGAATAAAAAAAATGTTTGTAGGATAAATATTTTTTTTCTAAACGAATATCAAAGTATTTACAGTATCTATTACAACACTTACGTAATTATAAATATGTTTTGTAAATTTTTATCTGTCTGTTCCGGTTAATATCAGAAACGGTTGGACCGATTTTGACGGGGCTTTTACTGATATTATTAGGAGTTACTTAAGCTACTCTTTTTAACTTGGCTACTCGAGCGAAGCCACGGACGTGTCAGCTAGTTTCTAAAAACTTTTATTGGCATGTCATGTAGCAGATAGAGTTCTAACATGGTTGTTAGGACAAACCGAGAAAGAAAGCAGTAATAGCGAAAATACTTTTTGACCGCTGTCAATAAAAACAGGCTAACTCCCTTTTCAACGTTTTTAACCGACTTCAAAAAAGGAGGCGGATATATTATTTTCGTGTATATGTATTTTTTTTATATCTATGTTAATCGATTTCTTCCCCATTTGTAGACCGATTCTACATTTTTTTTGTTTGGTAGAGTATCTCCCAAGTAGTCCCATTTAAATCTCATCTAATTCGGTCAAGCAGTTTTTGAGTTACATTCCAAAAACAGGAAACTGTGACGCCTATCTTGATGATATCATTATTGACGGTGAATGACAATCGATTCCGTAAGTAGCAGGGACAATAAAAATCATGAAAAAAAGATTTTACAAAAAAATGGAACCGACTTCAATACCAAAAAGTATGAAATAACTTGTTGAAGTTGGTACCATCCGCACAATATTGTGATAAAAGGTACCTGCTATTGAACTATCATGGTACCGACTTCAACAAGTTATTTCATATTTTTTGGTATTGAAGTCGGTTCCATTTTTCGGTAAAAAAAATGTGACTTGAACAGTCGCTTCAGTACGCCCCAGGGGGTGATTATCAGATAGGTATTTATTAATTGGTAAGCAGATCACAATCATTGTGCGTTGCGAACTTTCTTATTGCGTCACCAACCTGCCTTACTATATAGATGGACCACCTACGGAATTTCTTAAACGCCATCTTGTAATCTGGAAATTTAATTTTAAAGTTTACACTTCAAGGTTTAAATTAGCTTGAAGTGTAAAGGCAATATCTGAATTCACTTCAGGCTAAACCTTTAAATTGATGCGCATTTAATTCTTAACATCGCAAAATTATTTTGGTGAAATTATAATCGTATTATTGCTTAAGTAGAAAAGCGTTTTTTTTTATCAGAATGTCAGTTGATTTATTATGGTGGAGAGTAGCGATGATTGTATTTCACAAATTATGACGTAAACTTCAAGATACGAGTATTAAATTACATTATTCATTGATGAAATTCGTCTAGACGTGGTAATGACAATGTTTGTGTCGAGATGTTAATCCAAGAGATGTGTTATATGAATCTTATATTTTATTGATTTTAAATACGTACATTTTAAATGCATATATATATTTTTTTTAATATTACTTTATATAACATAACATTAACACATTCGTACACTCCGCACTAGAATACCTACCTTGTGTCGCGGCAGGTATGGACACACACAAATACACATCACAAACATCTAAGACACAACAAACATATTTTGTACTAATCAGCCAAACATTTCTTACGGCTAGGTATCGAAACTGGGACCTCTCGCTTCGAAAGCAAGTTCACTATGGGTACTATTGAGGTCAATAAAAGCTTTGTAGGAACGCATAGCTAGTACTTTTCCATACTAAAAGAAATAATTATTTTCTACCTCTTAATATTGTCCGATTACAGTGGGTTTTTTTCAATTAATCAACAAATTGTTTACTACGCCAGTGCGTTTTGAATTTTTAAGTTTTTTAAAGTACTGAAAAGGTAAATTTATAGCTCTATCAAATCAAATCATTTATTCTATATAGGCCTACGGGAGCTTACAAATCGTCATTTTACATAATTTTTTTCTTAAATCTACAACCGGAACGAAACGCGACCACGGCTGAGGAGATCCGGCAAGAAACTCAGCGGGCTTGTATTTTTAATTTTTTATCGCCAATTTCTTAATGTATATAACAAATGTTTAGCTCCTGTGTGTTGCCTTACAAAAGAGAACATAATAATGGTATCACTAGGGCAAGACACGCTACACTTTGACATCATAATACACGAGTAGGGAGATCCTGGAGTGATCAGTCCCAAGCTGTTTTATCCTCCAAGTAATCTGAAATTTTATAATAACCATTTTGTGTAACACCCATTACAATAAAACAATAAAACCAGATTATGCACATGTATTCCATAACTTGAAACTCAAATCTATACCAATTACATTCAACTGAATTTACAAGATGCTAACATTAGTTAAGTAACAAATACATTAAAGCCTACATAAACACCATATCAGTAACATTGGAAAGCTCTATTCGAACGTAGACAAATTTCACAAAAGTTACGTTACAGTAAGCAGATTACCCAAAAATATACTTAGCTTATAATTATCCTTAATACACATTTCTAAGTATTTTGCCATCTGGCTGACTATGGCAAGACGATACCAGCAACTAACTCATAGCGATGTCTTCCGCTGGGATTTCCCTTCTTCGCCGCCATTTTCTTGGCGGGACAATGCCACGCTCTTCATTGGCTGTTGGAGGCTACGTCAAACCACGTGATGCCCTCCATTTTGGACTCGCGGAAGTACTTCAGTTCACGTGGTTACCGCCATGTTTGACTAGCGGAAATGGTGGTGTATTCTTTTATTTGTCACATTTGACAGAGTTTAGTTTTAATAGTAATGTAAACTTATAAATAGGCAAATCTGGGATAACATTGGGAAGTCTATTATAGAATCGTATACATTGTCCCATAAAATAATGACTTATTCTATAGAGACGCGTTACATGTACGGATAGCTTGTGTTTATTCCGCGTGTTGATGGAATGAGCATCACTCCTTTTATCAAAACTGTTAATGTTTTTCTTTACATACATTAGATTTTCATAGATAATTTGAGAAACAACATTTAGAATGTTCATATCTTTAAACATCTGTCTAAGGGAAACTCGAGGAGCTAAACTGTACTCGTAGATAGCTCGTATAGCCCTGTTTGCTATACGAGCTATCTCTTATTCAAATAGCTTCTATCTTATGAAACTAGAATTAAGATCTGCAGAACATCCATCAGCGGTATGCCATAAGTCATAACGCTATGGAAATAACTAAAATTAACTCTAGGTGTGTTCACATCAGATAATAGTCTAATTTTTGTAACTTTAATTAAATTTAATTTCATTTCTTATCGTATCCTCTAGAAATTACTCTCTTTATAAATCGTACGTAGTTTAGTTGTAGAATAAGTACCTAAATATCTCAACCATAATAAATTTTTAACCGTATGACCTTTGATTGGGTACATTGGTGATTGTAAAAATGGTGAACATTACAATTTGGAGAGAGAAAATGAACTTGGAAACAAATACGATTACTATATTGACTTCTCGTAAGCTTTCTCGTTCGTTTACGAAACTAGCTTCATATAATTTATTGAGTGCGCAGCGTACAGGTTGAAGGCTCCCAATAAAAATAGTGACCTCTGTAGTTGGAAATTGTAGACCAGAAGCAAGACTGGTCTTGAAAGACTTTTCATTTTGGAAATTTGAGACGACGGAAAAAACTTTAACACTTTTGTTTTCACCGATATTTTCTTCTCATATACTACAGATAATAAAAATTTAACTATTTTGAATTAAAGTACAATTTTTTTTTATTTTTGAATAATGTTAATTATATTTTGTAAATAAAATCTTTACATTATGCAATCACGTCATCTGAATTTGCTTGTAAGATACTTACAGAATAACCATGGAATACTAGATACAGGGTTATTGGTAAGTCGACCTATCCCCGTTACGGGCGTGTAGTTTACATCGCTTCTGACTGGTTTGACTAAGCAACACCCTATCCTAACTCTAACCGTTTTCGAGATGTTTGAATTTGAATTGACCATGAAGCATAATTTCATGTAGTGTGATCCTACTGTTTACTGATACCAAAATTGTTATATTGTAATTAGCTGCGCTCTGCGGTTTCACCCGGATGGTGATGGATGGCGACGACGATGAATCAAAATATATAGCCTATGTTACTCAGGGATAATGTAGGATTCTAATGGCTCTGCTGCGGTGTTCCACAGGGGTCAGTGCTGGGACCACTCCTGTGGAATGTAGGCTACGACTGGGTGCTTCGTGGCACGCCACCCGCAAGCATTCGGGTCGCGTGCTATGCGGATGACACGCTAGTCGTAGCCAGAGGGAGGAACCTCCGGGAAGTAGTGCGGTTGGCCGAGGTGGGCACAACCCTCGTGATCGACCGCATTCGTGCCCTAGGACTGGAGGTTGCTGTCTCCAAAACCGAGGCCCTACTATTCCACGGGCCTCGGGGTGGGGCCCCTCCAGGAACGCGAATTATCCTGGACGGGGTCCTCGTGCCGGTTGGGGCCAAGATGAAATATCTGGGCCTCAGCCTGGATGGGAGGTGGGCTTTTGGGAGCCATTTTGCCCAACTGGCCCCAAGAGTCGTGAAAGCTGCAGCCGCGTTGGGAAGGCTGCTGCCCAACGTGGGTGGTCCGAACGCCAACTGCCGCCGACTGTACTCCGGAGTGATCCGGAGTATGGCCCTTTACGGGGCACCAGTCAGGGTAGAAACCCTCGGTTGCAATAATCGGAGCTTGCTGCGACGTCCGCAGCGAGTCATTGCGACTAGGGCGATTCGCGGATACCGGACGGTGTCATGGACGGCGGCATGCGTGCTGGCCAGTGATCCCCCCTGGGAGCTGCAGGCGGAAATCCTTGCCGAAGTCTACCACTTCGTGGCGGCGAGGAGATTCCAAGGAGCAGCCCCAAACTGGGAGGAGGTCACACGCATGCGACGGCAGGCGCGAGCCACTCTATTGCGGCGATGGGAGGAGGACCTGGCTCCGCCGGTTCCTGGGCAGTGGACGGTGGAGGCCATCCGTCCGGTCCTTCAGAGGTGAGTGAAACGACCTTTCGGGTCGCTGACCTTCCGATTGGTGCAGGTGCTCTCCGGACATGGATGCTTCGGAAAGTACGTGCACCAAATCGCAAGACGGGGGGCGACTCCACGCGTGCGGTGCGCCGGAGGATACGGCGCACCACACACTGGAAGTGTGTGCTGCATGGGGCCCGCAGCGGCACACGCTTTCAGCGGAAATAGGGGGAGATCTCTCCCTGCCGAGCGTGGTGTTCTCCATGCTCAGCAGCGAGAGATCGTGGCAGGCGGTGGCCACCTTCTGCGAAACGGTGATGACGCAGAAGGAGGCCGCGGAGCGGATCAGGGAGAACGATGTCCGAGCTGACCCGCTCCGGCGCAGACGACCGGGGGAACGGAGAAGACGGTTTGCACGTCTCCTCCCTCCTCCGTAGTGGGGTTACTGGCGAATAGTCGGGGGACTCTTCGCCGGTTTGCACGGCCCTACACGTCTAGGGGGTGACCTTGGTGAGCAAGGTCATCCCTTCACAGGCGCTGAGGCCCGGTTAAGATCAATCCGGGCCTACCGCTGGGGCGAGATGGTGACTGCCAGCGCGACCCTGTCTCGCCCCACCTTGGCGGAGGACTGCTCACGGGGGGGTTTTAGTGGGTCTGAGCCCCACACGCCCCCTTCCGTCACCCCCGTGGCGGAAGGGAAGTGCACAGCATTTCCCCCCTTAAAAAAAAAAAAGGATTCTAATGGTGAAAGATTTGTTCAAATCGGTCTAGTAGTTTCGGAGCCTATTCAATTCAAACAAATCTTTCCTGTTTAGATTATTAGTATTGATAAGAATTCGCCTCTGACGTCAAACAACAAAGTTTATATCAGTTCGTAATCGAAGGATTTTTCATCAATAGAAAGAAGATATATTACTTTTCTTATCTTGCACAAGATTACACCTAGTAGATCGGGTTTCGTCCCCTCCCCGCCAGCGGAGGGAATATCATTTGGATCCATCCCCTTACGGAGTTTTGAAATGATAACGCACTCGTGCTGTTATCTGTCGGTATGAATGTATTCAAATATAATTGCAGATTATATTTGAATTATTAAATTATATTTAATGGTAGCAATTCGCTTGTTCAGAACCCCAAACTAAACTAGCGAACTAAAATTTATTTTAGTAAATTATGGTAGTTCTTATTCTGTTCAAGCTTAACTCCAAATTCGTATAACGCTTGCAAATGATAATACTTAAATTGGTCCTCTCTGTTAAATCGTGGGTAGTTTAGTGAAATTTTACGTGCTCTCTAAACTAGTCTAAACTGAAGTAAGATTACCCACAATTGAATAGAATAATCATTTATTTAGAATAGTCATTCTTAAAGTTATACGAATGTGGATTTTAATTTTTGGACAATTTTAGTTTAGTGTAATGCACAAGTGATGTTTCTCCAATCCAAAACATTAATTTATATTTATAATGACATGTAAGTAAAGACCCATATTATTGGTTTTAAAACAAGACTAGTCTTGAAAATGTACCGTCACTATCCAGCTCTAAGCTATCTCTGTAGCATTACGTTTTACTGCGGCGTCGTTTGTCCGACAAAGCGCTCGTCGCTACATCGCTATACTAATTCCGATTTTACGCGCTGCCCATCCGAGCTGTTAACTTGACAGTCTTGACAGCTTCCGCCATTTTGTTTTATAGCTTCTAGATTGGATAGTTAGCTGTCCCCTGTTCTATACTAGTCTTTACGAATTGAGTCATCGTAAGAACAACTATTCTGAGTTCAAAGTGGAAATTACGAATGCAATAAGTTTTGATGGTTTTTATATATATGTGGTGTGTTAGTCTATACTCTATACTAATATTATAAAGAGGAAAGATTTGTATGTTTGTAACGAATTGGCTCAAAAAGTACTGGACCGATTTTAAAAATTCTTTCACCATTGGAAAGCTACAATCACCCTGAGTAACATAGTGTTACATAGGCTACTAACTAAGATTCATCATCATCATCCTTCACCGCGCGGGTAAAACCGCGGAGAGCAGCTAGTCAGTTATGAAGCACTACTTTAGGAAAGAACTACTTCAATAGCATTTCTTCCGTTCCGCTGTTTAAATCAAGAAAAAAATATAAGTATTTTTTTCACCATATTTAGTGACCCTTGCTACTTACAGGATCGATTGTCATTCACCGTCAATGATGATATTGGCAAGATGGGCGAAATAATTTTCAGTTTTTGGAGTGTAACTCAAAAACTGCTTGACCGAATTTGATTAAATTTAAATGGGACCATTTCGAAAGTATACTCTACCAAACAAAAATATATTTTGAGAATCGGTACACAAATAGGGGAGTAATCGGCTCCCCCATTCGGCTCTACAAAAAACATACACATAAAAAATACATACACACGAACATTATAACCTTCTTTTTTGAAATCTGTTATAAAAGTTTAAAGTGTTGTGTACACACAAAAGGACATCTGTATTAAGTTATTTATCAAATCGTTGTATTGTTCTAGAATATTGTCTAGACTGTAGTCTATGAAACCTATAAAATCTCCTCCATATCCATACTTTTCCAGATTTTTCGGGTTAATTTCAGAAGTATTCATAAGAACGAGATTAAACAATACGTACTAAAGATGCGTAAAACCAGTTCTGATCTACAAATTATATAACGAGCCTACGTAAAAACTATTGGAAAAGCTGCTAGACGTAAAATCGAATTCGTAGCCCGCGCTAATATATGAAAATTATTGTGCTGAAACTTCCTCTGATTCCTCGACAGCAGAAAGGTGCTTGGTTGGCGATGACATTCGCCTCGCTGCTGTTACAAGTTGGATGGGTAGCCACTATAGCGTTGCCGTGCTTTGTAGAGCACGTTAGGTCATAGCTTCGGGGCCCGACTAGGAGAACAGTCGCTCAACTTTCTCGAAGGTATAAGACAAGAATAGTTTAGTTATGTAAAGTGTATCTAGGTATTCCGGTGGTCGCAAACGTAGAGTTTACAGAGCTTGATGGTTCCCTTAGCTCTGCCTCTGACTCTACCTTTGAAGCTTAGGGTTCTAAGTTCGATCCCTGGCCGGTAAAAATACTTGTGTAATGTTTGTACTCGGGTTCTTACGTGTGTGCTTCCCGCGACGCAGGCACGCCTAGTGCAGAGATATTATTGTGTAAATGTTATTTTTAATTTTTAGCTTATCTGTCAAGCCACACTGTGTCCGCGTGCTGTATTACGGCCCATACGCCTCTCGCTAATAAGATGTCTAGAGTCCCAGAAGAGGGAATTTAATGGGCTGAGTTTGATGTGAGCATCTTTATCGATTAAGTCATTCTATTAGTAAAAAAGTAGTCAGTAAATGATTAAGACGGATTTTTCCGCTAGGCTTCCATTATTAATTGTTGATCAGAAATACTACAAAGTACAATATACACTTTATTGACACCAACAATAGAAATGACAAAAATATATATATGAAGTATGTACATAAGGCGGTCTTATCGCTAAGAGCGATCTCTTCCAGACAACCTTTAATACCGCGGTATCCTTATCCTATCCAAAAACTAAAATAAACAAATAAAGCAAAATCGACCCCATTTGGTCCAAGCCATAACGTAACCCGTCAAAACGCAGCAGGGCATTAACCATTAACTATCCGTCAAAGAAACCCAGCCGCAATTAGTGTGGTAATCACGCCGACCACATCATTGTTTTTGGCCAAATTAAACCCTAAAAATTCACACCTCACCATCTTCAAGGGGCAAAAATCACAAGGTATTAACGACCTATTGAATCGGATAAAGATGTCTTTGAAAAAGTGGTGATGAGTGGTCCTCTGCACCATTGTGACCACCACAATGGGTTGTTAGCAGTAAGGCGGTCACCACACTTGTCTTTTAATTGGGAATCGTGGAGAGGTACCTTATTTTGGTGCATAATATCAGGAAAGGAACAATACGGGAGTCGATTTCTTGAAACCCATCGTGATGGCACGGTAATTAGGTATTTATGCAAAGAAGGTTAAAGTTTTTGTAATATGGCTTTTGCTTCTGTACAAATGATTACCGAACGGACGATACTGTCTCGATGTGCCGTACAGAGCTTTAAAGCTTTTAAGAGTATCAGAAATATCCATCGTGTTTGAATCATGTTTTAAATGTTAATCATTTACACTCAATAACATTTTGATTTAAAGATTAGACTTATAGCCTCTATTTTGTTAAATTGTCAACAACTGACTCTTTAACGTACCCCTATGGTTTTACAAAAATAATGCTAAGTACTGAATTTTTTACTATGTTTTTGTATCGTCTGACACGGATTTGCGGAAGACGCGGGATTGAATCCCGCCAGAGGATGTTTATTTTCTTTGTAAAATTACTAATGTTATTTCAATTCTTAAAAACCTACGTGGCAATGCAGCTGTCAAGAGTCTTGGAAGAAGTGTTATATTTCTGAATAATGACAAGCTAACACACTACCCAAACGATCATGAATTCTCACTTTAAAGAAAGTCTTTCTACGTATTATGAACTAATATTCTCCAAATTTAAGCATCTATTTTATGTCACAAAGGGTTTTATTTGTCCGTATTATCGTACTATCCGATCACAATTTATAATTATCATATCTCTAGTAAGGTAAAGCATCGGTAGATGAGATACAGGTCAATAAATGAAATATAGGAAGCTATCTACTCGTAACTGCCTCATTCCGTTATTTAATGACACAGCAAAATCTGCACTTTCCAAGCACAGCGCAAATTAAGGGTAACTCTTTCATTAACCGTCGGCGTCTTTTTTGGTCTAAATGCTGTTTGCCTTAGCATTTACATAATCACCTAGCTGGTTGAAAGGATGATCCATAACGCTTATTCAATAACTTTTGACATAGAATTTTACTCTTATTACTGAC
Organism: Selenia dentaria; assembly: GCA_917880725.1. NCBI lineage: Eukaryota > Metazoa > Arthropoda > Insecta > Lepidoptera > Geometridae > Selenia > Selenia dentaria. The sequence continues at coordinate 28,762,221 of OU862893.1, forward strand.
AATAATTACCACGGTCGTAGATTGCGGTCACCATTTACGGGTCCCCTAATGAGGTGACCGTCTAGCAGGTCCCACACGTTTTTATAAAGACCACCTGTCCAGTAACGAGACAATGTCCGGGGGGAGTCTGGTACCGTGGACCGTGTTATGATTTGTGTAAGATGGAAATCTTGTTGCCGTGTTAATTGTCTCGTGGCTCTGAAGCGTACGCTGTGATGACAGTTTTACAGCTGCTTAGCCCTAATATACTCGTATCTTATTTGAAGCTTATACGAGGCTGATGATATATAACAATCTGATGATTAGCAGTTGTTCATGTTCTCAATTAACCATCGAGAGTATCATCGATTAATAATATTCTGTAGGCCTTCATTGTATTGTTGAATGAAATGTTATTGTCAAGTAGGTAGATCACATATCTTCTTTAATATATAAAAATGAACTCCTATTTCTCCTGGTCACGCTATAACTTCAGAACGGATGCAACAAACGCACTATTTTTTTTGTTGTTTTAAAGGTTCTTATGAAAGAAAAACCAAGAAAAAATGAGAGGTTATACTACGCGGATGAAGTCGCGGGCAGTCGCTAGTATATATATATTATTACCGACTGACTGATTCATCAAAGCAGAGCTAAAACCACTGCGGCAATAAACTTTAAATTTTAGCATTTGATGCATTTTATGCGATAAGCGTTAAGCCGGATTTTGTGAAATTTCAACCCTGAGAAGATGAATTCCAATTATTGCAGTTATTCTAAATCTGTATCCTTTTATGAAGTGATTGGCTGGTCAGTTGAAGAATTAGATTTCCCTCTAGTGTGAACACATCACTCGTAGCGAAAATTGATTGTGGCACAAAAAGTCGCCGACAGACGGGCGGCGACACCGCACGTGTTACGTTATATGCGACAAAAAACGCGGCGTGCGGCGCGAGGAGCGTTGTTTCAGCACAACTGTGAAAAAACACCGGCGTGACGAAAAAGCTGGAATAGTGATAGACCGGCGGGGATTGATGGGCACTGTGTACACGCGCTGAATCGTTAATATACTTTAGCTGGTTTTAGGCTATAACTTAAAAGTCGCGAGTAAGTATTAAACCGAGTTTGGTAGAGATATATGTGTTTTTACGTGCTATTAAATTTTTAAATTTACTTCTCATTTTGGGATAAAATTCAATCAGTGTAATTTTTTATCAAACATTTATAAATTGGAAGTGGTCATCGCAAAAGTGGTCATTATTAGGATTTGCAACACGTCTCACGTTTCAAGAAGTCTTATTCTTTTATCGTCGGCCTAGATCAGTTATAGGTACTAATTTTATGGATGGGAATTTTTGGGAACAAGTACGTATATTATTATATATAGTTCTATTCTGATCACACTTGTGTGTAGTGTTTAAGTGATGATTAAGTGTGTGAAGTTTATTTGGATTCTAATTGGGAAACCTAGACATACAGGGGCGGCTATTACGTGATTAAACTCAGTTCTGATAGTAATTATTAAACTTTCGCGATTTGAACACATTTTTTAATTGTTTATAGGGACTTATCACGTATTATTGAATATAGGATAAATATATGTATTTTTCGCTCGACGTTTCGACCATGTTACAATGGCCGTGGTCACGAGCTGACTGAAAACTGCGGGTGAGTCCGGCGAGAAGAGTAGGTGTTTTGTTCTCAGTTCTGATATCAAATTTATTATTATGTCAAACTCAAGAGAGCTTTCAAACAAAATCAGTAGCCCATATGCCATAATTAGTTATTTACCATGTCTAACTTGCTTTGACTAAACAAAAATACTCACTCATACCTTTGTACTAGGACTCCTTGTATATTGGAAATCATAGACATTAAGACATCACAAACATCCAAGACCCGATAAAGAATATCTCTGCTCACCACACAAATATTTGCTTCGTCTAGGGATCAAACCTGGAACACCTCGTTTCGAGGATAGGGTCACTACTTACTGAGCTAACAGAGTCCGCAATAATACAGTATGACTATTGGCCATAAACCAGCACCAAGTCCCTGTGGCACATATTTCACGTTGGGCATTGCACACACTGGCGTTACTCAACGATATCGATCACCGCGCGGCGCTCCCACGGTGTCGCGCGACAAAAACCCGCCCTCATTAGAATGCGGCGCGCGACACGGACGCACGACCCGCGGCGGAGTATTGTGCCGGACAATTGCACTTTTTGACCGACGACGCACCGCGCCATGTCTGCAAGCCGCTTCAATTATGTTTTGTGCTTTATTTAAGTAGGATTTTATAGAAAATTTACTGAATTTTGCTTTAATACAATAATAGAAGTGCCTCAAGTCTAAAGTCGTTGACCAATGTGTGTTACCAGTGATGACTTATGGCAATGAAACGTGGTCTCTTACTATGGACCTCATAGATAAGCTCAAAGTCGCACAACGAGCTATGGGGAGGGCTATGCTCGGGGTTTCTCTACGTGATCGAATCAGAAATGAAGAGATCCGTAGAAGAACGAAAGTCACCGACACAGCCCTGAAGATTAGCCAGTTATAGTGGCTGTGGGCAGGCCACATAGCACGCAGAACAGATGGCCGAAAGGTTCTGGAGTGGAGACCACAAACCGGCAAGCGCAGTGTAGGTCGTCCATCGTCAAGGTGGACAGACAACCTGATAAAGGTCGCAGGACGACGTTGGATGCAGGTCGCTTCCTACCGGTCCTTTGGGAAAATTATGGGGGGGGGGGCGTATGTTTAGCAGAAGACGTTCGACGGCTGATATGAGGATGCTGGTCTAAAATATCGGTGGTAGTCTTGTTCAGTGGTACCCGCCCGGTAGTCTCTACAATGTTAGCACGTTAGCGCGACCCGTTTCATCCGTTACGAGGATGTCCGATGTTACGGTTAATTTCCAGTCTGTGGCAATTCACGGACCGATTTCGGTTGTAAAGCGATCGCTATTGTATGTAGAGACTTCCACCTTAGTTCGTGACAGACAAAATGTGACTATTATTGGTCTGTATGGTCCAACTCAGACACAATTGGGTAAGGACCTAGTTAATTTAATTTAATAGTGAAATTAATAGGTCATAATACGTGTATTGATGGACTAAGTTCAGGATATGGTTGTCTAAAATATAATAGGCCCAAGTGGCGAGTGTCAAAATAACTTTTTATTTTTTATCAATGCATTAATTTCAGTCTATAAATCCGAATTCTAACGAGTGAAATAACATATACCTATGTTTAACACGAAACATTTAAATTGTTAAATTGTTGAGTATGTTATTATCTAAAAAAGTACAAAATATAGCATTATAATTATCACGTTACGTTTTCAGCATACTGAAGGAAATAATGAAAGATTTCATCCATAATAATGTCACCGCAGCATCCTCCTCCTTGCGTCGTATTCCTCAGTGATGAGGTTCGTGACCTCTCTTCGGAATCACCTTCTGTCTTATGATTGTTCTCCATCTGTTTCTGTTTCTGGCGGCGTGAAGGGCGTTGTGAAACGTAGAGTCGAGCGCGGTGCGGATCTGGTCGGACCTACGTATTGGGCTGCGACCACGAGGCCTTTTCCCGTCTACTTTTCCGGTCACAATGAGTTTCTCAAGGTTGCCTCTGTCTTTCCTAGCACCGCAGCATAATAGGTACATAATCTATGAAGTTACGCTTTGTTAGCCTAACAAGTGACAACGCAGGCAAGTCGCCTGATGGTAAACTTATGTAGATACTCGTCAATAGAAGATACTCAAATAGGTACTCATACAGTACTTTTCCGTATCAAAACACAAAATAACATAAAAATTAAAAAATCAGCCGTGCGATTCTTTAAAAGCAAACATCGTTGCATCTTTGACAACATCCGTGAAACAAATGACGGATGACAAGACACGTTGGATAAACAACTTTATGTAGAACGATATCTCATAAAGTATTTGACATCGGTGAGGTCGTCGACGAGCGCATCGACGAATAATTAGAGAATCACACGGCAGAATCGCACGGCAGTAAAGAAAGAAGGAAACATTTTTATTAGGTACTTAAACAATACAGCCGTGCGATTCTCTAAAGAGCAAAAATCGTTGCATTTTTGACAACATCCGTGAAAAAAATTACGAGATGACAAGAAACATTGGAAAAACAACCCTATGTTCAAGGGCGATATCTCATAAAGGATTTGACGTCCGTTTCGATCCGTGAGCTCGTCGACGAATCATTAGAGAATCGCACGGCCGAACACAGAGCCGAATAATAACAAATTAATAAACAAAGTGGAACATATATTAAACATATAGAAAGTAAAGAAAATAAAGTAAAGCTCTGTTGATGTACATGTATTAATATCAAAACCTCTTGTTGCCGACTGACCTTTTTTGATACTGGCTGTTTTTCTATTTTTATTTAATTTTTAAATAATTTTACAGAAGAAGAGTAGTAGTTTTGTTTAGACGGTATGTCAATGTCTGTTTTTGAGCGATAGTGTAAAAAAGTGCGTTTTCATAGAAATATATTTATTTTACAGTTTTCTATTATATTCTCTTTGGTTTTAGCGTTCAGTTTTCTTTAAATAACAGTGTTTTAGATCGGTTTCACCTCTTGAATAATTAAATAATCAGTGCAATATCGAGCGGTCGCGGTTGGGACCTTGCAAAATCGTATTTTGTCACTTCAGATCATTTGTTATTTCCACATCTGGCTATTATACTCGTAATAGCTGTGTAGGTATACAGTACTGTCGAAATAAAAACAAACAATATTAGAAAAGCATGTATTGCTAATAATGTTAATGCAATATGCCTCACAAAATCGAAACAAGTTGAAAAATTAAATAATCCATCCAGTTTGAAGCAGTAGCAATCGTGACCTCAGAATGGTTCCGATGTGATCGCCTTTTGTCTCCTCAGATCTTTTGTTATCTCCACATCTGACCACTGTAATGCCTATGCAGCTATACAGTACTGTTGGCAAATCAAACACAAAACTTATTGAATTTTTTATCTTAGCGAATCAAACACAAGTTATTAGAAAAAGAAGCTTCTGCTTCCTTCAATATGCTTAATTCAATAAATTTTACAAGGTCAGAACAAGTTAAATGATGAAAGAAAACAATATAATAAACAAAGAAAGCGATCGTGATTGTAACCTAAGTTGTTGTCCATAATAGCTATTGAGTAGGCCACTAGTTATTTTTATTTTATTATTAAAGTATACACAGAGTAGATCCAAAATCAGAAAATCCAAGCTGGGTCTTGTTGAGTCTTACAAATCTACTTCGATAAGTTTTCGATTAAATAAGTAGATGGACCGATGTAAGTAGATGATGAAGACCTAATATTTTCTTCCTTGGTTTCTGTCGGTACACATTAATTAATACAGTATTTACGTGAGCTTCGCCATGTCGTGTTTAAAGCGCCCGACCCGCCCCCTGCCCTCCGTTACAACATAACATACACACTACCGACAGTATGCGCTCTAAGCACAACTTTAGGACCATGCAGGGGCGATAAATTAAACTTTTACTTAACTTAGATTATAACCAAATAAATAAGAAATTAAAAACCTGAAAATAGTTTTACCGGTATTGTTGCAAGGGTATATTTACACATAATAAATTACTAGCCCTTTTATTTATAATTATATATTTTTTCTTTATAAATGATATGAGTGTATTTCTTACTTCCTCACGTTGAAAAGCCTGAACGATTTTGGGTGAAATTTAGAATTAAGATAGCATATACTCAGGAACATTGATTCAACGCGTATTTCCCGAGGGAGCAATGTAACCTTATTCCATGCTGTCAAAGTCGTAGACAGTAGCTAGTGGTTACATAATAATATTACTACCAGTGGACGGACTATTGTAGCGTGCATTAAAATTTGTGTAAATGAAACGTAATCGTATCGTTAACGTACAATTGAATTTAGTTCAAACTATAATTTATTTAGTAGCTGTGACACAGATAACTTATAGTTTATAGTTTGTACGACGAAGCACAGCGCTCTAACGTTTACGATACGAATACTTTTTCGTAAACTATTCGTGCTTCGACGTCTATTATGTTGTATTAGGTGAAAGTCCATACTGCAGCTACGAGTATGTTGTACCTATATGGCGCACGCCTTAAGGCTGCGCTCTACATTGTAGCCAGTTATTTATGACATCGACTTCTGAATCCTGAAAATAATGAACAACTTTTAATACAGAATATATATAAAAAAATGGTAAAGATCAAAAAGACTACGCCAAATATAAAAAAAAATTGTGGCTTACTAACTTTCGTGTAGTTTTCAATACAAAAATAGTTATTTTTGTATGGAAACCCGGTTTTTCTGGTGGTGGAGCCACGCTGTCACCCCACAGCCGAATGGGCCGGCACGACCGGGGAAGTACTTGAATGATTTTAATTTCTACACTCTCAAACGGCTCTTAAACTATTTGAGTATACTTTTAAATGGTGATAGCTTAGCCTTTAATTGAGACTTGTCTGTTAAAGTAAGGTAACATGCCGAAACGCAGAGTTTTGAAATCCGTAGACTCTGAGCCCTATGGACTTCTGCCTTTGTTTATGGATATACTAGAATTTTTTGCCAGCGTGGTATCAGGGTAAAAAGCAGATTACAATTACATAACGTTTTTGTTTAATCTTTTTTTTGGGGTTTTATCAACGATGACAATGCCACCTCGTAAAATCATAGTATACCTATAATTAAAGCTACCTGGGACAGTTTGCACACAGGCAGTTAAGTAGTTTAAACATTAAATAAATTTGCACCAGTATCCTGGCTTCCCCGGAGCCAGGTGAAGCTAAGATACTGTTGCAATTACCTATACTACTTACAATAAAATGCGGCAATGCTCGCCGCTGGACTTCGTATCGCGCACACTCCGAACACCGTACATAACGTTTGTCAACACAACCTGCTAAACCGTTACTGATATTTATTGGTGATAAATAAACACTACGCTAGTATATAGGCAGGCGGTCATATTATAATCAGCCCATTATGTTCCCACTGCTGGGACTCGAACCTTCCTCTCAGAGAGAGGAGTTGGGCCATTATTCACCACGCAGCAGTGCGGCTTGGTGGATAGGTTAGTCGCCAACGCACGTCAAAGTTTTGAACCCGCGCGAAGGCCTTCGACATAGCCCAACGACTGTTGTCCTAAGACAAACAGCCGGGACCGACCGACGGCTTAACGTGCCCTCCGAAGCACGGAAGCTTAGGCTGGCTGTAGCTAGGCAAAATAAGTGGCCTGTTATAGCACTCAGAGATAATGTACTCTTCGTCTTCCAAATCTTACAAAAGACTTCATCCCGTCCCTGTCACAGTGACAGGCGAAGTAGACTCCAAAACTATTATCTCTGGGTGACGAGAGCAATGCAGTGCCATGTAAAACACAGTCATTTATATAATTCAGCCTAATCTACTGCTGCATTGGTCATGGGCAAGAGTAGAGCTTACCTGCAGGTGTCGACTTGTCCGTCTCATATTTATATTGCATTAAAAAAGAGATAGATAGATCAGACGGATGGACAGTGCAGGCTGAAGGTCGTAGAATCCCGTAATCTCGTACGGGACCCTAAAAATTATTTCTATTTCAAAAAGGAAACTCATACGGAACATTGCAATTTTAGAGAGAAAAGGACACATCTTCGGACGGGTTTCGAACCCGCGTTTCCGACAATCCGTGTCAGACGCCATGACCACTACACCACTGAGGCTCGCCGTCCGAGCATCGAATTTTAACTCTCTGTTTGTTTTAAACGTAGTAGGTACTACTACGGTGGAGGTTAAGCTTTAAAAATATGATACATAAAAAAGTCATATCCACGTTTTACGTTACCTTGCACCATTTATATAATGTAGCTATTCTACCTGAATCAGATATTAGCATGAGAGTATCAATCAGCGCCAATAAATTATTCGTTAATCTGTTACGCCAATGTAGTGCAAATACACAATAATTATTTACACTTAATTCGCTTTTTCATTTGCATTGTTACCGGTGGCGCAAGTTATAAGAAAATAGCAAACATTATTTTCATAATAAGGTATTTGTTAATTAGTGCACAATGTTGAACGGGGTGGAAACGATTATTATTATATTTTACGAAATTAATATATTTTATTATTATTATGAACCCATATTCACTGCTACGCGGCTAAGAACCATTGTGCGACTGAACGCACGACGGCACCGCTATATCACAGCACAGAGTAGATAAGAGTAAGAAAAGAAAGAGTTTTTACTAATTACGACTACTATACTATACTGTATCATTTATTCATCATACAGGTACATTTATTCATCGGCTAAATAAATTTTCTCCTCGGTTTAAGAACTACCGGCATAAGAGTTGGACTAGTTAATAGCCTAGACTATCTCATTATGATGCGGTCGATGATGATATCACACTAGCTCTAGAACAGCGAATGGCTCCTATGAACAGTTCTTAGCTATTTTCTTGGCTATTTTTCAACATTGAGTAGCTAACCACGTAGATGCCACAAAGTGCCCTACCACCATATTGTGAATTTCATCACGGGCTACGTTCCGATAAGCGCCCAAATCACTCGCGGCTCTCGCACACACATTCCCTTACAAATACAAATAAAGCCCACGATCATCGTGAGCGAGCTCGATTAGTCATCGATGAAGTCACCGAAAACCCTCATGTCGCGATCACTACGCTCGCGGATCGAAGGTGGGATTACGTGGTCGCTGCGAGCTGTCACTGTCAAACATTAAATGTATAGGATTCTATCGATTTTTGACTAAATTTGGCTAATTTTCTTTTTATTTAATCACCGATCATATTCGTAGGTAACAACCTACAAACTCCTCACAGTTTATGACACTAGCATGTACGAACACTGGCAGAATTGTGACAATTTACTCACAGAAGCCAACCAATAAGAAGTAGACTACATATGGCGCGTATTTCGTGACCGCGAGAGTGTTATTGGAACCAAAGGGAACGACAAACCGGGGCGCGACAGTTTATTTATTGAGTACCAACATGTTATACATTAAGATAATTATAATAAATACAATTCACTACACACTCTGACTAAATGCTAACACAATTATAGGTACCGACTATACGCACTAATATAAACGAGCGGTTCACAAATTAAAGTAGATAATAATATGTACAATTACGAATGAAAATAAATCACTTTTCTTGGCCAGTTTTTAAGACATCATAATAAGTTCAATTTATTGCAATAAATATAAACAACAACTATAAGCATAATCCGAAGCAATCCAGAAAAACATTTGTAACAATTTACAAAATTTTTGTCAATTTATTAAAAGCATTATTAAAAAAGAAAATAATAAGAAAATAACAATAATAATAAAATAAGAATAATAAATCCGAGATAATAAAGAAATCAAGAGTATAATAATAATAGTAATCATTCACAGGTTAGTCCTGCATGCATTATATTCAATTGTCCAAGTCAATACTGCGGATAGCTTGCTTAAAACTACGAACACTGTCGGTAAAAAGATCCATGGAATACTTTGAACTCAATCTATTAAGTTCGGTGATAAGTCTATTGAGAGGTGAATTTTTTCCAAGATTGGTATAATAATTGAGGTTTTTGAAAACATTGAGCCTTGAAGCTCTGGTGAACATTTTTGGCGCAGAGAAGCACAAAAGAGACAGCAGTTCAGGAACATCCAGTGTTCCGTTAACAAGTTTGTAAATAAAAAGCATGTCAAGCAAGCGTCTCCGTTCTGACAGGGAATTCATGTGGAAGTGTTTTAGCCTTGCTGGATAACTCCTGACAGTTTTTGCTATGTTGCAGGAAAAAGCAAGATGCCACAAGAAACGCTTCTGTATGCTTTCGAGCCTCTTCTTATACACGTCATAAAAAGGGTTTCAAGCCACACTACAATACTCCAGGCTACTCCGGACATAAGAATTGTAAAGCAAGATTTTTGTTTCCGGATGTTTAAAGTCTTTGCAGTTGCGCAGTACAAAGCCAAGGGATTTTGACGCCTTCGAACAAATGCTATCAATATGAAAGTTGAATTTTAATTCATTATCGATCTCGATACCAAGGTCTCCAATTCTATCTAGCTCTTTCAACATAATGTTACATATTTTGTAGTTTTGGGGAGTTTTCGATTTTTTCCTCGAAAAATGGATAGAAAAGCATTTGGATGCATTGAGGTCCATGCCGTTGCAACAGCACCATGAGACGAGTCGATTGATGTCATCTTGGAGAAGAATCGTATCAGTGTGGTTTTTAATGACTTTAAAAAATTTTAAGTCGTCAGCGAACAAGTAATGACTACAATGTTGAAAACAGTCACTGATGTCGTTCATTTTTGACATTGAAAAATAGAGGACCGAGATGAGATCCCTGTGGTACACCTGATATCGAAGGAAACTGATCAGAGGAGAAACCAGAAACCACAACTTTAGACTGCCGGGCAGAAAGATAAGATGAGCACCAACTCAGCAGCGGTTCAGCAATGCCGTAGGCGGAAAGTTATGAGCGTTGACGACGCTTACCGGAACGTACCCACGATGCTACCTTCACTGAATACTCAAGCCCGAGGTGGTGATCGATGCAGCGACCGCCAGTTTGGCGATCGATCCTCATTGCTCCCAGGATATCATTTCAAAAGTGTTGGTCTGAACTTAGTTACTTACGCACTGATAAATTACCCGCACACATTTTTGTTCAAACCAAAACTGTTCCTTTGGATTTTTGGACATAGTATAAAAATAGTCTTAAAATAGTCAACTTCTTGATATGATGTAATCTTCACTCCTCAATACAGTTGTTCCGTAGAAACGATGTCTGTTATTCAGAATTTATAATAACTTAATCACTAACTATACAGCACTAGCAAACCCTGCGAACTCCGTTTCGCCACCAGATGGCTTCGTTTTATGTAACATTTTGTTTGGCGCCATCTACTTAAAATATTGGTTTGTAGTACATGCTATGTATCAGAGATGGCGCTGTATGTGAAAAAATATTTTCCCGCTTTTCTTTTTAAATTTTTCCTGAATTTTCTTTACTATAAACCTCACGGAGCCCGAGACCTTTCCAACGAATGCAAAACCGTGGAAATCGGTTCGTGCGTTCTGGAGTTATAGCGTCAGGAAGGAAAACCCGACTTATTTTTATATAGTAGAAGATAGGTGGTTAATCAACAATGACGTCTACAGCATCAAAGAAAATCTAAATACTCAATCTATTATTACATAATTAAAATTAATTTAAACTATTTCATCTACAAATAAATAATAATATTTGTACTCCTGCTTGCACGTATTTACATTGAAATAAACTATTCATAAATTCTGAAAATGTAAATGAGCATTGTTACGAATAAATGATTTTATTTACTTTTCTATAGGGTTTCTCGTGAGTTTGACTCTTATAAACCGACAAAACACTCACGTTGGATCGAATACGTCTCGCCGGGTTCCGAGCCTATTAAATGCTCATCTTCAGGGCGAGTGTGCGGCGGCGTCTACGAGCTCTCGGTGGTCACTAATTAAAACTTTTCCGACGAAACCCAAACACTACACTAGACTAGTGACTGTACCTTATGTGGTCAATTTACATTTTAAGATATGCACACATTTTTGCCTTGGAACACCGTAAGTGAACGAGGCCTGGTTTGAATATCTCCGACGAACTATAGGGACACTGTACTATAGTCAAAGTCAAAGTCAAAATCATTTATTCAATTTAGGCATCAAAGACGCACTTATGAACGTCAATTGTTCATTATAATGTACTTCAAAGACTACCGCCGCGTTCCAAAATACATAGAGCCTACCGAGAAGAAGCGGCAAGAAACTCGGGGCCATTCTTTTTATATAGATGTTTTTACAATGTTTTTACTTAGGTACTACAAATATTAGCTCCAGTGTGTTGCCTTACAAAAGAGAACATAATAATGGTATGCAAGGCAATGGTAAGGCAAGACACGCTACACTTTGACATCTTAGTACAAGAGTAGATAGATCCTGGAGTGATCAGTCCCAAGCTGTTTTATCCTCCAAGTAATCCAAAATGTTGTAATAACCTTTTTGACAGAGTTTAGTTTTAATAGTAATTTTAAACTTATTAATAGGCAAATCTCGGATAACATTGGGAACTTTATTATAGAATCGTATACATTGTCCCGTAAAAGAATGACTTATTCTGGGGAGGTTATAGGGGCTGTATCGTATACGCTCAAATGGATTTTAAAAAACACACTCTCTTTTGACTTGAGACGGCGCAAGTGAAACCCAACGAAGCGGCGAACGCAAAGCCCTGTTTTATTACAATTAACGCGTTTAATTAACCAACAAAATATAGCGTGAAAGTGTATCAAAATCCCGGCTAACTGGGCTCTGATTTAAATAAGTTTAAATATAAACACGACTCTTGTTGTTGGCTGGCTTTGCTTGCTGAAATGATAATGCCTTCCTTGTTAAAATATATTATTTATGGCTTACATGCACTTGGTGTACAAAATTAAAAGTATACGGGTGTTTTATTGTGTCCATGTCTATTTCTTCTGCTTTGGAATGAAATTAGCTCCATCTAAAGCACAGCTACTATTCATCAAACGATTCTCGAAGGATCACAAAAATTTGATTTCACGCAGACGAAGTTGCGGGCGGTTATACAGCGGAGATACTATAATTAGTTACTATAATAGTTGATATGCTAAAGTTGCAGTAACCATAGTGTGTTTTATTTACATAATTTGGACTTATATTATTGATATCTCATATACCATTCCTTAACTTAAATCAGTTGTAAAGTAAGAAGCATCCAGATGATGTGAATGAAGTGTGATGAAGAAACTAAAGCAAGGCAGACGTGGATTAGGACAACATCTTTTCCCTATTGGGAAAGGCCTCGCCAGGCGACGTTAAGCAGTCAGTAGCGATTGTTTGGCATAAGACAAGTAAAATTTGAAAAATTTTAAACCGACTTCCATTCTATTCAGTTATTGGAGTATAACTCAAAAACTTCTGAACCGAATTTGATGAAATTTAAATGGGACTCCTTTTTAGAAGTCGGCAGAAAACAGTTGTTAGGCATTGGCGGAGGCATACCCGAACACCTCCAACAACACTAGACTGGCCACTAGCCTATCCACAAAGCCGTGCGTGGAAAACGATCCATAGTCCTCTCTGAGAGGAAGGCTCAAGTCCTGCAGTGGAAACTAATGCATCAAAGATCAAACGGCCGGACACAATAGAAATTTCATTGTTATAATGACATCGACCCTTAGGTTGGTACTTTACTTTTCTTTTACTTACATACAGAAATACCTTCACCAGTGTCCATATTCTTATCATTGATCCCACTAACTGATAATGGAGTCGAGACATTAAACCGGTAACCTTTGATTGTTGAGTTTTAGGGCTCATTCCGAAACATAATGCAGCTTTTAATATATAAATGATTTGTTTGCGACAGTTAATGCCTCGCGACAATTTTGTGTGCATTCATTTTGATCTTGTGAAAAGGTCTTGTGATTATTTGGTTTTTGTTTTAATATTTTTATGATGTTGATCTCAAGGTTTGTTTGTTAACAATATCACTAAGTTAGGAAGAACGCTAAGAGATCTTTTTACTTTATGTATTATTTCCAAAACACTAACGCCTGCTCAGCAATATCTTTTAAGCAAATAAAGCGGACCTTAACTCGTCCGCATCAGGACAAAAAATAACAATGTATTTATGAATGAACCTTGCCTCTAAAGAGGGTTGCTGATCCCAACAGATTAAACTTACGGCAAAAGATTACAAGGAGTAATGTAAATACTCTTCAAGTAATGTAAAACTACTCAAGGCGCGTTAAGGCCCTGCAAGAGCAATCCTTTGGTATTTGAGCGGGTGAAGGACTGGCCGTGACAAGACCAAGCTGGTGTCTTTAATAATAATTAATTTTCTTTATTCACCATAGTTTAGGTATGAGTACACTATCAACATAGGCACTATAAGTAATAACAAGCTATATCAGAGGAAACAAAATATAGGTACGAGTGTTACATGCTATCTTAGTAGCTGATCACAGTTTTTAAACTAGTCAGGTATTATGTTGTACATAGGTAATACTAGATCCCACACTAGGATTCCCTGTGTTGTGGGATGCTAGTCTCTTCCTGTTGTTACAAGAACTGTGATGTAGGTACCACAGTCACCCAGATACAAAAAGCAATTTAAAATTCCGTCTGTAAACACGATAACTTTTTCGAAGATTTCATTTGTTTAAAAATAAAAGAAGCCTTGTTAAAAAGCTCTTGATATTTCTTTAATTTAATAAATTACCTTTTTTCTGATAAAAAAAATATAGTAGCTGTCGCTCAAAATATTGAGAAATTCGAAACAAAAGGGTTATTTCAGTCGTTTTATTTGCGATTTTTTTCTTCAATGTATAGATTAATATTGTGAAATATTAATATATTAGTCTTTTTTTTAAACTTTAAACTGTGCACTTTATTTTTTCCAAGTCTGTATCAATAACTGTGCGACGAAAAACGTAACGTTTTACGAATCTTTGGCTTAGGGCAGCGCCCTAATCCTTCATATACCGTGATAATTAAAACAAAAGATTGATGAACGAAACGCACATAAATGTAAGTCTCTTGTACGCAAAGGGTTAAATACTTTTTGGGTGAACAAAAATCATGGAACTCGCGTCATCGTCACCGAACGCTTTGTCATAGATAATGTAGTTTTGATGTGAACACTTCTTTAGGCGCGATAATAGTTTCCATGACTACATATTGTTGTTGATTGTGTGTCTTAAAAATAATTCGAATAGTTCTCACTTCTATCGGCAGTCCCTAGAGAATGCCGCGCATGTTTTTTTGCTATTTCACGAATACAAAATGATAGTTATGAACGTTAATATACCAAGATAAATTCGTGCTAAACATGCTATGGGAATCGAACCCTCTATCCGTGAGTCCAGAAATAATTCGGTTAGTGTCGGGGGTCACGGTAAATTTTTCGCGGTATGATAACGCGCGTGGTTGCTGCAGGCCCTATAAGGATGGACTGTTAAGTACTCTGCTTATCGATATCGATTATCTATTAATATATCAGAAAAAAAATCTAATAATGAAAAGTCCTAAAATTGTTAATATCCATTTTACTGTATCCCATAACTGATGTTAATGGAAGTTCTTGATTTTTACAACTATGACGTAATGTAACTTTTATTATTTAAACATCATTTAAGTAATTGTATTCCGGAGTTTTTTTTCAAACTTGTTAAGATTATATATTTTTCGAAAAAAATACACATTTTAAACATATAACGAAAATTAAATACAATGTAGGATAAGTGAGGACAAGAGTGTCGGGTCACGCTGTTAACTTCCAGTAGAGCGTGTAGTACTGTATTTCTCGTTGTTTGCCGTTTTCTAAGGTTACTTTACCGTACAGTATCCGTCTTAGCAACAGGACTAGTAAACATCTCAATGAAAAAACTGTGTATAAATACAATATGTAATCGATCCCATCATAGGATTTGCTGATTTAGTTTAGAAGTGTGCCCAAAGAGGTTACCGATTTTCCGTCCAAGGCTTTGCATCGGCCTTCCAAACACCCTGTGTAATTAAAAATACAAGTACAATTAGAAAAATGTAATACCGACTTCTATTCTATTCAGTTGATACACTCGAATGAGTGTATCTCAAAAACTACTGGACCGAGTTTAATGACAAGATGGGACCACACGGGAACCAGCTTTCAAACAAAAAAGAATTTTGAGAATCGGTTCACCCAGTCGAAAGTTATGAGGTAACAAACAAAAAAAACAGTCGAATGAGTACCTCCTCCTTTTTTTGGAAGTCTGTAGAAAATCAGACGCTTTTAATTAAATTTATAGCAAATAATACTAACAAGCATGACATGCATCAATATGTACATAATAAACGTAGATATACGGCATAACTGTGTTCTATAATATGTGCTAACATAAATAAGAGAAACGATAAACTTTATAAAACGTTTAAAAAAGCTAGCAAAGAAAAGGAAATAGGAGTTCATCGATATCGCACTATCGACTGATGTAAATGTACAATTATCCCATCTCTACTCGCTATGAGGCGCGTAAATCTGTGCGCGTGCGGGCCCGCGGCGATGCTCGCCCGTAATTCGCGCCACCCCCTCTCCTTCAACTGTTTCCTACTCGATGGATCTAGTTACTGGATCTAGTTAAACATTTATCGTAGAGTTCACGAATTGTACTGAGAGCACAAAACTGTACAAACCTATTTATGAGTGGAGCGAGTTGAGGTCAGTTCAGTTTGAAAGAGTTTTATTTACTTATAGTGTGTTTAGCTCACTGGAAAACCACATGAAACAAAGGAATGTGATGGATGTGAATGGAAAAGTGATTGTGACCTCGCAAATATCAAAGTGAAGTGAAGCGTTCGTAGCGGAGCTCGACTTGGCGATCTTAACCGATCAACAAGTTAAGAACTTGGATGGGTGACCGCTAGTGGCATTATTTAACTGAGCGCTTCCATGCTTCGGAGGGCATGTTAAGCTGTCGGTTCCGCGTCGTTAGGCTTCGAAGGCGAAGGCCTTCGGGCGGCCTGAAAAATTCGACATGGGTTGGCCACTAAACTATCTACCAAGCCGCACTGGGCCCGCGTGGTGGACTAAAGCCCAACTCCTCTCTCTGAGAAGAAGGATCGAGTCCCAGTAGTGGGAATAAAAATGGGCTGATTATGATGAAATATGAAAATAAACCTAATTATTGAACTTAATACTTCAAATACAATTTCACTATTATATTAATTCTTGAAACATTAAAAAAATACAGTTAAATCTTTTCCACGTTGGTGAAAATCGTAGTAGATAAAAAAATATTATACTATATTCAAAGTCACTGTATGATATATTTTTACAGTATTTATGGCTTTTTAGGGACTATCGCCAGCTCAGTGAGACCAAACTTTGCAATGTTGTAGCCCATACCAGCTCTTATGATTCTTTCTAAAATTTTCACTCCATATTATTTAGACGTGCTACATTATCACATTTAAAAAACCTATGATAACTTAAAAGGTCAATATTTAAAAAAAAAATAGTAGTAGTTTTGTTTTATTTTCCAGAATGTTTTTGGTTGTTAATGTGTAAGAATGGTAGATTATTAACCGGCAAGTGTATAAAAAATATAAATAAATGTTTAATAATATATTATGTTCCAGAAAGTTAAAGTGTAGAGTTGATGCTGACTGCTTCATGAAAATAAATGAGAAGTGTTGGTGTTATCACACCTAAGACACTCTTAATATTAAATACTTTGAAAAACCATTTTTTATATTTGACACTGGTGCATTTAGCACAGTAAAATTAAATCCTTTTTCTTAGTAAGAAAAAAGTATTTTATTTTACTTTTCAGTTTAAAAAGGGCTCAGCAATTCAATAAAACAAAAAATCTCTGCCGAATTAAAAAGTTGATCATACCGCGAAATCGTCAAATTGATTAAACCTCCTTACGAATATCAACTATACATCAAGCGTTCTCATTGTCTGGCACGCCTCCACTACGCCCTTGCACAAAAAAATAAAAATAAAAAAGTCCGCATATGATTATGCCGAGCAATATCCAAAAAGATTACGATCTTATCCAGCCATCGGACACGGTGCATCTCCTGATCTTTTAGACCTTACGATTCTTTCGATGAAGACCCCTGACATTGTGACCCAGGGCGTATAAACTTGCTTGAAAGTTCTTTGAGTTGTGTGAAGATATAAATAACATTAATTTGCATGGGTCCTGTAAGTAGATTACGCTACAATTGTAATAAATACGTTGTTTATTATCCGTTGCACTAAAAATAATATAAAAATTGTATATATTATGATACAAATGAGCAGAGCTCAGGAGTTTTATACGACATTTTTCAACGCATTTTCGAGGAAAAATCTAACATAATATTGCTTTTACCACACACCGACAAATATGTAAGTGTATGTCATCTTGATGATAAGTGTACATACAGCCTACTTCTAATTATAATTTTAGGTATAAGCTAGGAAGAAATAATATCAGAAAGAGTAACTGCCTTAAAAAATGACCCAATAAAAGTCGTGCTAAATCAATAACATCGTTCACGCCGGGCTGCGTTCCAGCAAGCCACCGGACAAGCCAAAATTTGGCAAAACAGCCGCCCCACGACGCCTATAGGCCAAAATTTGCACGGATCAAGATTTGATCACGCCCCTTTCACGACAGCACAAATTTTGACCCGACAGGCCAAAATTTTTCTGCCTTTTGTGAGAACCAAATCTTGGTCGGCTGTCAAAAGTGACAGAGTGTTGATAGTGACAAAGTGTTTTGTTGCAATTTCATGCCGAATGGACAGGTTTATTTATTTTTACTAACCTCGAAGTGCCTAATAATTATATATTCTTGACCGGTGGAGAGTAATTATTAATATCCTCAAATTAGTTTGAAACTAACCAAAAACAATAAAAAAACAAAGCTAAGACCTAAGTTATATATGTCAAACTCATTTTTGACAGAAAATGGTAAAAGACGTTCTAGCAACGCTCGATCAAATCTTAGGCGAACATTATTTGTTCTAAAGCTTGCTGGAACGCAGCTCTGCTGTGATTCAGCTGTCATAGTAGACGATGCAGCACGCGCGTGGACCAATCCCTGCTTTCCTTCTGAAATTTAAACCAATCACCGAACATGTCTATTAGTAACCTCGGAAGTAATTCGTATTTAGATTCATACGTCGTTTTGGTTTGAAGGACCACTTTTTGTGTGGAATTTGTTCTGAGTTATGCTTCCTGACATTATTTCTTCGTAGGGTATAAGTGATAAAATGTATATATTTATTATTTTATAAAAAAAATGTGAAATATTAATAATTATATATTAAGAAATTTTTGGTTGACTTGATTAAGATACACATGGGTTTATTCCAAAAATTTATATTGATTTTCAGCGGCAAAAAACCACTGTTGCTACTAAAAATATAACTGCATTACCCGGTTCAATTGAAAATCCTCTGTTTACTCGCCTATAGCTTGCAGTAAGGTACTTATTTAACTTTGTATCGATAATTCTGCTTGTTATACAATAGGATAACATTTAATAACGCACGTGTATGTTAAAGCTTGGTTTATGGCTCTAAAGCGATGTAATAAGGCTCACTTTACAAGCAAATGTGTTGAAAAATAGATTCTGTTGTCGTCGGTAACGAATGAATTTGTTGTTATCTTGTATAACAATACAACATGTTTTATTTAGTGCACATCAGTCAACATAAAACAATAACAATTGAATTTCATATTACAAACTAAAATACAACTGGCGATCATTTCGCTAAAGGCGATCCCATCCAGCTAACTATTGGATGGAAATAATTTAGTAGGAGTCTGAAATATCGGTGATGCAAACATAACAAACAAACTAAAGTGCAAGAAAAAAGAAGAATATTACTGTATATAAGAAACTTATACCAATACTAAATATCTTCAGGTACGAGTAATTGAAAGTCGATTTAAACGTTCTTCCGAAATTTTCCTTGCAGGTGAAATGTGGAATTGAACCTTTCCGCTACTTCTTCATGTATTGCCTCTCTCCGGTCCAAGCTGTCTGAATTATTTGGCGGATGGATTATGGGAGATGTGTCATCGGTGGCAACTTCGTCAAGTCACAATTTAAAAAAAAATGTGGTATTGATCATTATTCAATTAAATACGAAAAGTTGCATGCAACAGTTAGTATGTTACATTAAAATCGTGTCGCACCAACTAAAACTCATCTTATTAATGCATCTCTCTGTAATCTGTCTTGTGAAACTCTGCATTGTGTCCACTTTCCTTCGACTGTATTCGCGAAACATACGAAATTTCGAACGCATCTTTCCCAAACGAAACATTTGACA
Source organism: Selenia dentaria (assembly GCA_917880725.1). NCBI lineage: Eukaryota > Metazoa > Arthropoda > Insecta > Lepidoptera > Geometridae > Selenia > Selenia dentaria. The sequence goes on from OU862893.1 coordinate 28,782,125, forward strand.
AACGTCCCAAGTTAGCCCCAAGCAGTCGATATCGTTTGAAATCCAATTTCGATTTTCAAACAAGTTTCAGCTATACAGCTTTCAACTTTTCAAATTAAGAACGCAGATTTTTTTCTTTTTGTCTATGGCGGCGGAGATAAAATATAAAGGGAAGACTACACATAAAAACTTTAACAATATTGTCTCCGGCGTTCAATTAAGGCGGATCGCGAGTCGAAAAGATATTTTCCCAAAGAATTTCTCGCGCACACAGCGTCGCCAGCTTGCGGCCGTCTTGTCAATAAACTCCATATAAATTGCCTTTACCAAAGTGAATTTGAATATAATAGCCCCATCCTATGGGTCCCTTTTTACCCCCTTTCCTTGAAGTCGGTACGCAATCTTTGTCCGATTATATTGTAAGCAAATTATCTGCGCGGATCTGGCAAGCGGATTGAACGTTAAGAAAAAGTTATTCTCCGACATATTTTATTTGCTTTATTAATATTTGCGTAGTATTGAGTCATTATTCGTAAGTAAATGTTAATAAAGTTTAGCAGAGTTGCGAAATTATTACGCAATTGCGTTGGTCAATCGTAGCGTGGTTGGTTGACATAGAATTTATCAATGCATGCTTGTAATTTATATTATGCAGTTCAGGAATGGGTTGGTTTTAACTATAATTATTGTTCAGTATAATAATGCAGCTCTATGTGCTATTTCCCGTGAAAATAATACTGCCATTTATGTCACACCAAACAAACCGCGATTGTGAAATTAACATTGAGTTTCGACAATGCAAAATAGAAAAAAATATTATCTTAATATGTATATTAAAGTAGTGATTTTTAGAGTTCCGTAGCTCAGGAGTTAAAAAGGAACCATTGTAGCTGTAAAATCATGTCATCGAGCGCTAAATCAACGCAATATAAGTCCAGCCAGTTATGCCGTATATTTTGATGCTGATTGCCAATAAAACAAAATCTATAATATAACGTATTTTAATTGATTAAGAATCTAGAAATTTTGCACAAGTAAAGTGGAAATTAAGAAAATTGTCTTACATATCAAGAAAAAAATAAAACAACAAAATTAAGTTTGCCCTTCAATCCGCCTTTTATTTTCGTTGTTTGTACCGAATTCTCTGTGTGGGAGTCAGACTTCCACTTGTCTGTTTTTTTATTAAACTTGTATTTAATATCGCAGTATCTATATTAAATCATTTATTTCGAAACATATAGGAATCATATTACAATATGTAATAATTACATTCACTAAAATACAACACAATTATATTAAACAATTACAAAATAAAATTAAACAAACAAATTACATAAATGAATACAATAACGATGACGTCAAACAATAACGATGACGTCAACCAATAACAAAACAAATTAAAATATTTTGATCAAATTAAAATTATTAAGATATATTAAATTAAGAAATTATGATAAAAAAAATTCATTCTTATTATGTGAAAATTTTAAAAAGCCATAACATTAACATAGCTGTTAGTTTTACGAGGAAAAAACATATGTACATTTTTATAAACTTTTCATGAACATCAAACAGTCCCTGGCAGCACCGCTTATATGCAAATTAGTACGTGTCGAATACTGGCAACATTTATGCGTTGTGTTTCGCGTTTTCGTGTCGCGTCGCAAAATTACGAGAAAATTAAATCTGACGCGGGAGCTGTCAGCCGCTTCACAACTTGTGACAGTGTGGTCATAGCTGGTAACAAGTGATTATCATGGAAAACATAAAATATGATCTTTTCATTAATATAGCGACATATTCATCAATATAACATACTTGTAATTATCATCTAACTGACTTAAGTTTCTAGCTGCTTTTCACACTTTGAAGAACATCTGATAGAATATTTTAAGAAGTAGTAAAATTATACAAAGGAATAATAGTATTTAATCCGCTAATAACCGTTTTATTTCATTTGTTTTTTTTTATGTTAAGTTCACTTTCATTTTCAATTACGCAATATTTTTGTAATTGCTTTGTGTATGCGCTTGCTATGCGATAATTCCTGTCAAGTCATTTGCCTTATATATTTTTATAACCCACGAAAAATTATAAAAAATCATTAAAATTTATTTTTAATGGCCAATTAAACTTTTATACCCCGCGAATTAAGTGCATTGTTAGCACTAAATTACAAATTTTAAATGCACTTATATCACACCCTTACAATGTTAAAAACTAACTGTAAAACCAATTTTTACGAGCAAAGTTAATGAACGAATAATTACTATATTACCGGTACTTTTGCGTATTTTTATGTTGCAAAAACAGCATAAAATCGACGATTTACGATAAATGAAAGTGCTCTGATTTACTTGTTCTTATATTAAAATTTCAATCGTTATGTCAATTAAACGGTTTTGTTTAATTAAAACAGTAGCATTTTGTGTTGCGTCAGTTGTAATTACCCGAAAGATTGCATAACGAGATAGTGAATGACAACACAAGGACTTGTTCTAAAAATATATGGCATCATTTTGATATACATAACCCTTTGTGTTCCAAATTATATTTTTTGAATAAAGAATCATTTACACGGTGTCCGACCAATTATATGTTAATCGATGAAATAATTCAAATTGTATCATCGTTCTGTTTCTGCCATTTGTATGGTTGCTAGTAGAGACAGAATGACCATTTCAATCCGTTTAAAGTTTAAAGCTTGTTTCGTCACTGAAACGTGGTCTGTTACTACAGGCCTCATAAGCAAGCTCAAAGTCGCACAACGAGCTAAGGAGTGGGCCATGCATGGCAATTTCTCTACGTGATCGAATCTGAAATCAGAAAATCCGTAGACGGACTAAACTCATCGACATAGCCCAGAAGATGACATTAGCCAGTTGAAGTGGCAGTAGGCAGGCCACATAGCACGCAGAACAGATGGCCGATGGGTTGGGAAGGTTCTAGTACAGGTCGTCCACAAGGTGGACAGACGACCTGGTAAAGGTAGCAGGATGACGTTGGATGCAGGCCGCTTCCAATCGGTCCTTTTGGAAGTTTGCGGGGGAGGCTGATGTTCAGCAATGGACGTCTTACGGCTGAGATGATGAAGAAAAGTTTTTATACTTGATGAACTTTGACTTTTGTTTGACTTTGTTGACTTCTATCTCACTTGGTGGTAAGTGATGATGCGGTCGAATGTGGTATTACACTATATATAGAATAGCAACTGGCTCTCAAATGCAACTGCTGAAACCCACTGTTAAATGCTGAACGACGGGTTTTTAAACATGTTTTGAATAACCGTGCTGTAGATCTCGTCAGGATTATTTTTATCAAAAGTTCACGCATAAGGTATAAATCCAGCAGCAATCGAATAAAAAATGTCCCAAATAAAAAAACATATACAATGCACAGTATACTCGTATATATAGTTCAGCTGCAACGATTAATCGAAGCGACGTTTTACATTACAGTTCTAGGCATACCACTTAACACCAGGTGGGCCTCGTGCTTGTACGTTTTACTAAGAACATTAAAAAAACCAATTGTCTAAATACCAATTTTGCAGCCCCCGTCCTTTAGAGTTGAAGAATCACCTAATCAGACGGGACAAGTAACTAATTATTATTATTAATTAAAATGTATTATTATCTGTATAGATATAATTAATTATGTATGTCTAGTGGCTGCAAACCCTTAATTTTTATCTAATTTAATATTAATTACTATATTATTTCATACAGTACAGTGATACTACTAGGGTTCCAAAGGTGTAATAAACAAATGCCTCTAGCAGTGTAGTACAATGCAGGCCACACAACTAGGACACCCGGGCGGGCGCGCGCCCCATGGCGTCCCATCGATCTTGCCATGCACTGCACTTTGTTCCGTACACCACCCTTTTAATCATTATATTACTATTACATTAACTTACTAATATTTTACTAGAAGTAGTGTAACGATATGACTTAATATAATTTTCTAGGACTGAATTTAGAAACTTTTCCCCCTCTGTCGGGATGCGGTAGACTTCGTGTACAGGTCCATCCAGTGACGCTGTAAATGCCGGTAGTTAATAAACATCATTTAGCCGTACAGAAAAAAAAGTGCTACTGCCGTGCGATTCTCTAATGATTTGTATTTGCGCTCGTCGACGAGCTCACCGATGTCAAATACTTTATGAGATATCGCCCTTGTACACAAGGTTGTTTTTCCAACGTTTCTTGTCACCTCTTCATTTGTTTCACGGATGTTGTCAAAGATGCAACGATGTTTGCTCTTTAAGAAACGGGCAGGCCGACATGGTTAGTACCACCGCAGTGTCAAGTATTTACGCCCACAGGAACGTTTTTCCGCGATCTAAAGAAAAAAGGCACTACGACGAAACCTATGCGGCGCGGCATATTTACGTTTATTTTTTAATTAATTAATTTAATAATTAATTAATAAAATTAATTAATTAATTAATTAAGAATTAAATAATTACACAGCTCTTAATAATTTTTATTATATCATACAGTCAATAACCTGATTTACATTCTTTAAATTAAAGCCTCAAGACAAGAGTGATTGACCAATGTGAGTTACCAGTGATGACTTAAGGCACTGAAACGTGGTCTCTAACTATGGGCCTCATAAGTAAGCTCAAAGTAGCACAACGGGCTATGGAATGGGCTATGCTCGGGGTTTCTCTACGTGATCGAATCAGAAATGAGGAGATCCGTACAAGAACGCAAGTCACCGACATAGCCCAGAAGATAAGCCAGTTAAAGTGGCAGTGGGCAGGGCACTAAGCACGCAGAACAGATGGTGCCGAAAGGTTCTGGAGTGGAGACCGCGGACCGGCAAGCGCAGCATAGGTCGTCCCCGGACGAGGTGGTATAGCACTTCCCGACAACAAGATCCCACAAAAAACATTTCTGCACATCTCGTAAATATTTTGCTTCTCGGTATCGAACCTGGAACACCACGCTTCGCAGGCAGGATTACTACCAACTGAACTAACGGATCCATCTGATTCTTAAAGACAGATGCAGGAACGCTCGTTAGGTGTACAGGCTGGAAACCAGGTTTAACAGCAGAAAGTGTCCTCCCACCTGTCTACGAATTTCTGCAAAGTGTGAATTACTTTTATGATATTGGAAGCCGCGACTTTTATATCAGCGTCATATATACACTACCACTAATCTAACATAGCTTCAAAACAATATCAATTGCAACTGCTATGATTTCTATTGCTTTGTCGTAGAGCCACTGAAGTAATTGGGCTTTTAATCCATTTTTGCTAATACATTTTTTTCACCATATTTAGTGACCCATGGTACTTACGGGATCGATTGTCATTCATCGTAGATGATGATATCATCAAGATTAGGAAGGCGTAACATTTTCAGTTATTGGAATGTAACTCAAAAACTACTGAACCGATTATGATGGAATTAAAAATTACTAGAAATAATATAAATGAAATTATATAAATAATATAAACCTCGGAAGTATATTCTACCAAACAAAAAAAGAATTTTGTGAATCGGTTCACAAATTTGGGGAGAAATCGTACAAACATACATAAAAACATATAAAATATTTTAAAAAATCGAACATATTTTCGATTTTTTCATTATATTATTAATTAATATAATATAATATAAAAACATTATATTATATTAATTAATATTGTAATTCCAACTTTGGCTCCAATAGCTCCTGGAACCGAATTCCATTTTCCAACGTACATTAACTTATGTTACATGCTTTTTTTATGTCAATCGGTGATGAGACTAGTAAACCGCTCGCCGATGCGTCACGCTTGCCCATTACAGTTCAGTGCCATTCAGAACTCAACAGGTAAAAACTCTGCATATCAATGCACTGCGCTCGTCACCCTCAACATGCTAAACCTCTTGCCTTGTAATTTTGCTGGCAATAATGTCATTTATAGTAGATCCAACCGTTTATCCTCTTTTTGACAGATCTAATTTGTCAGTTAAAGTGTTGTGACCAAGTGATTATAGTGGACACGATTTCGATTCATTTTTCTATCGAGTCTGTGCGGAAAGAGAATAGTCCTAGGAATGGCGCCATGACCATGGCTATTGGCCATCTAGAAATACGTCAGCCAATGGGGAATGTTGAAAGGGCGTGGACAGGCCGTCATGGCATGGCCATCTAGAAACGCATCAGCCAATGGGAAATGCTGACGCATTTCTAGATGGCCATGCCCAGATGGCGAGGCCACGCCGTCCGGTTACACCCGTGTAGTTTCCAAGGTAAGCTATCAAATTCTGAGTTATAAGTTTTCACTTCTATCGGCAATTCCTATGACTGCCAATTTTTTTGTCTATGGGTAAGCAGTAGTATTTTATCAAGGTAGTAAAACTCAATGGTCCACCGCCGTTTTGTATTTGTCACTGTCACTCGCAACAAGACGCCCGTGCTAGTAATTATTTGCTGAGTTTTATATTGGAACTATAAAATGCCGAAAGGATCAGTGCTGAAAGGACAGACGAGAGAAATGGTGATCAAGCTTCGTAATTACTTTGAAGCAGAGTATCAAAATGGCGGCCCGCTTTTACCATTGTCGCAAGTGAGAGAGCGCGTTGCGGCCGCGTTAGGTATTAGTGCATCTACGATTACAAAAATTACTACCGAAGCCTACGGAACAAGCGGCATGCAGGAGAATAAGCTTCGTACGCCGAAGAAAAAACGCCAACCACGTCGTGTGACTTCGGTTGACAACTTTGACGCAGACGCTATACGCCGTCATATATATAACTATTACTTACGTAAAGAAGTTCCAACACTTAAAAAACTTGTTGCTTCTTTGCGTGAATGTGATTTGTTCCGAGGTCAAAAATCGTCATTGGTAAAGGTCTTGAATGAAATTGGATTTACTTATAAAAAATCGGACAAACGCAAAATATTGATGGAGCGTCGCGACGTAGCTTTTGCTCGTTGCGAATTTTTGAGCGAAGCCAAAAAAATTACAGATTGGTCAAATGTTGTTTTCACTGACGAAACTTGGCTGAATGCGAACCACACAGTGTCTAAGAGCTGGACTGATGACACCGCTGCTTCCACTACCTCAGTACCGATGGGAAAAGGAGAACGTCTAATCATTTGCCATGCAGGGTCTGTGAAAGGATTCATGCCAGATGCTTTGTTGGCCTTTAAATCCAAAAAAACAGTTGAGTACCACGAAGAAATGAATTCTGAGGTTTACGAAAGTTGGTTTAAGGAAATGGTACAATCATTGGAAGAACCGTCAGTTATTATTATGGATAACGCATCCTATCACTCACGCCAAATTGATAAAATGCCGACCCAGGCCGACAAAAAACAAGTAATCATTGACTGGCTTCAACGACATGGTGAAAATGTTGATAACTCCTTACTAAAAGTACAATTACTAAATATATTACGAACAAAAAAACACTTCCCAAAACGATATGTGATCGACGAAATAGCTGCAGAACATGGTCATTGGGTTCTTAGACTTCCACCCTATCATTGTCAATACAATGCCATTGAATTAATATGGGCTCAAGTTAAAGGACACGCTGCTAGAAATAGCACAAAACCCCCATTCACGGCAAACAAAATGGTAAATTTATTAAAAAATGCATGTGTGAAAGTAACTGCGGAAAGCTGGCAAAATGTAATTCAAAAAACACAAGAAACTATAATGGCAGATTGGGATAAACACGTGGCGATAGATTATATGAGTCAACAATTAATTATAAATGTCGGCAATAGCTCGAGTGACAGCAACGATGAATCTGATTTTGATTAATAAATAAATAAAAATAAAAGATTAGATTTCGTTTGCTTAAATTGGAATTGGGGTTGCTCAAACTTTACTATTTTCTGGTACCAAACGGCAGACTTTAATGTCTGCCATCCCCAGCGAGCAACACGGAAGGGAGTAGCCTTAGCTAAAAAATATTGTTCAAATCTTTCTGTCATTTCTTGCGGGAGGGGAAGTTGCACACTAGCGCAAAGCCGCACTATTACATACAAAACATACCTGTACCGATCCATTGCCGATCATACTCACACAACCAAATCACTAACACATAAAAAATAAAGCACCATTCACAAATCTAGCCCCGCCCTCACCCCACAGTATATTATCAAACTCCATGGTCCATGCGGACTTGTACTTTGACAGAGGGGAAACGCTGTGTATGCCTACTCCCTTCCGTGTTGCTCGCTGGCCATCCCAGATTTAACCGGTAACAGCTTCGTCAAGTATGACTTGTACTTGTAATCATCATAGTCATCATAACCTTGTTCTTTTTTGGATATACACCAGGAGATAAACACGTCTTCAAATAATGCTGTATGTTTTCCTGAGGCGCATCAATATAACGGTTTTACATAAAAATAAATCCGATATTATGTGCCGAGAACGGAAAACACCCGTGTAAAAATAGTTCATAAACAATATCGATATCTCAATCGTAACTTCGTAACATCACTATGTTGATAGCCATAGAACGTAATTTTTTAAAAACGTTTGTTATTTTATGGAATTTATAAAAAAACTACTGCACTTATGGACTCATTTTGTGAAAGATGATTATTATACGGGATCAAGGAGCAAATTTAAGCAGTTGTCATATTTTTAAAACCTCGCATTTATAAGTTAACTTTTGCGTAACATCGTCATGTTACGTTCTATTGGTGCTGTCAAAAAGAGGATAAACGGTTGGATCTACTATAATTAAACACACTTGCATTTGCTTGCATTGCTTGCACACTATTGCTTCAAGGGTTGAATAACTGTCGAAACCTCCTCCTTTTTTGAGGTCGGTTAAAAACAAACCGCTTGTTAAAAATACACTCAAATGAAAGAAAATCAAATAATCCATTTGATTCGAATGTCATCGCTATAAAACCTTTATTGAACTTAGTACGTGCCCTCAGGTAGGGCCGAATTTAAATATCCAATTACTTCGTACGGGGCCAGAGCCGCGGGCCAGATTTATCGATCAATTTACTCACTACACTGATTGTGTGGCCGCGCTAAATGTTGACAGCCGAGTTTTGCCACCCCGGCCCACTATGGGCCATTTTTTTGTAGTGGCTTCTGACCAGCAATTCATTCAAATAACATACGAGTCTTTTTCCAAGCTATCTAGGAAAGTGGCACAAAATACTACCTGTAACAGAGTGGTATTTTAAAGATTTTGGTCAAATTTCGCTGGGAGTCGTATTGTCCTATACCGAAATTTAAACTTGAAAAGCAGAATCTTTCGTTTCACATACCGATATTATGCAATTTGACGCTATCAGTTGCGCGTAAGAAATTCAATGAATGAGATGTTTCGGATATGAATCCATTTGAAGCTGAAGTGTTGAAGGACGCTGAAGAATGTGAAGTTAATGTACGAATAGGACTAGACCACTATGTGTCGGAGACGTCGGAGTGACCAGTTCATAGTGCATTGGAACGTAGTCATTTCAAACTACAATTCTGTACCCTGAATCTGTCTTCGGCATTCGTGACGCTAAATCGAGCGAAAGTCTTTTCCCTCTCGTCACTTAGTATGAAAAAAGTGGTAAGAGTCGTTTATAGTGATGGTAAGCGTCACGCTGCCCATGACAGATGCATCTGTCATTCACTGCAGTGCCACCCAGCCTATCATTTTATCATCATTATCAGCCGGAAGACGTCCACTGCTGAACATATGCCTCCCCCATAGAACGCCACTTGGACCGGCTACTCGCTTCCTGGTTCCTGATTCCCCGCGGTTTTGACGAGGTCGTCGGTCCACCTAGCGGGGGGCCGGCCTACACTACGCCTTCCGGTGCGTGGTCGCCACTCGAGAACCTTTCTTCCCCATCGGTTGTCGGTTCTGCGAGCAATATGGCCAAATTATCACCTAATAAATCGTAATTTCAATGACTTTTAAAGCTCTAACGTCTGCTTAACGATACCAAACATTGCAATTTTACAGAGAAAAATTCACATTCTCAGACGGGATTCAAACCCGCGTCTTCTGACAATGCTTAACTCGTATTTAAGTTCGCTCAATTAAATATGTGTTGAAAGAGTATTGACTGTTCAATACTTTGTAAACACTTACATAAGATGAGGAGGCAGCATTGTTTCAATTGAAGCGTTAAAATTGCACATGTCACCGCTTACCATTAGGTAAACGGTAAGCGTCTTAGTAAAAAAGTAATGAAGACGTTGCATAACATTATTAATAAATAATAGAGAACTTTAAACAGATGCGCAAACAATATATCAAGTACTCTATGCACTAGACCGCCTTAGTCACCAAATACTCCTTTGAAACAGCCGGTGCACATTAAAACAAAACACTCCTGCGCATGCGCAGCGCAATCTAGTTCAATTACTGTGACGTCACCCAGATCTGCGCGCGCGATTATCTCACAAAAGCTTACTCATGTAATTTGACGTTTCGAAACTGCCAAGTGTTTTCGTTATCGTAATACTATGAAATGCCGCGGGTTGGACCGCTTATGTTTTATTGTCTGAATTTGTATTGGGTAAGACTTTGATGAACATATGACAAAATTGGAAATGTTATGGAATAAGATCTGACGATAGCAAGATACACGAACATATATACATAAATAAGACAACGTTTGTGAGCGCGACGTTTGCGTGTATAATGTTACATTAAAAGAAATATTTAGTGACACTTTTCATGGGAAAATGCTTATGGTAGCGATGCAGAATGCACCGCCCCCCCTCCGGAATAAAATGCAGTATACCTACAGAATAAGCAGCACACAAGCAACCCAATCAATCGAAACTTTTCCAATATTATATTCTATATACTTACATATATATAAATATATATATATATATATATATATATATATATCTACCAAACACCCTATATATATATATATATATATATATATATATATAGGGTGTTTGGTAGAGGGACCCACAAACCAAATGAGCGTGTTCGGGGGACCACTTGGAGAATACAAGTTGGCCGAAAAAATCCCCGACACCCAAATATGTTTAACTTTTTTTTGTGATTTTTCCCTTTTTTTCCGAAATTGTACCTATTTACCACCATAACATTTGTAATATTTGTAAAAACTAAAAACATCCGGTCTAAAACATACTTTACAAATGTTTTGGTGGTAAATAGGTACAATTTCGGAGAAAAAGGGAAAAATCACAAAAAAAAGTTAAATAGGTACAATATTGGAGAAAACAAGAAAATTAAAAAAATTGGGGTGTTGGGGATTTTTTTTGGCCAACTTGTATTCTCCAAGTGGGCCCCCGAACACGCTCATTTGGTTTGTCGGTCCCTCTACCAAACACCCTGTATATATATTATAGTATCATCTACAAGTATTGTATGGCTTTCTAGCACTCTTCACTCTGCGACATTATTTTTAACTTGTCAATTCGATTTTGTTTTGAAAGAATAATGTCACTGCGTTAATAAGTTAAACAAGCTCTTCCGGGCTACACTGACAAATACTAAATTACATTTTTATATATAACACATATACTAACATCACAGAAATAATAATATTATATATTATACATGTTCCTAAAATAATCAGACCGTTAGTTACTTAGACAAATGGGGGGCAGCTGATCGCTTTATATGGATTTTATTGGCTACATTGTCGAACAAAACTAAGGGATTTATTGTATTTAAAACTCATAAGTTGTTGTGGCATACTTTAAACATAGTCCATAGTCTATTGTAGTAAGATATATCGGTCATAATTGCATGATATAATTGTAATTCAACAACTTTACACCGTAGTCCTAGGTAAACGAAAAAAATCGACACCAATCGCGCTGCAAACAAATTTAGTGACTCAATTTAAAATACAATGCAACTTTTATTGGTATCAACGTAAACAATAATAACAAACTTAAGTAATAAGCATTAATGTGTGGTCTTATCGCTAAAAGCGATCTCTTTCAAACATCCTTTGGAAGAAAATATGCAGTTCATTAAGATCTAGTCGTATGGACACTAGGTGAACCGACGATCTCATCAAAACTGCAGGGAACCGCTGGATGCAGGAAGAAAGTACCCGTTCCAAGTTGTAGTCTATGGGGGGAGGCTAATGTTCAGCAGTGAATTCTTCCGGCTGATGATGATTACTTGTATGGTCAGAGTTTTATATTCAAATTGCTGTAGCAAATTGAGGAATACCCCAAATTTGTTTATTTTTTCTTTAGTTAAGCCAATTCCGTTTATTACTATTGCCATACGGATTTAAATCACACCTATTAAACAGTATTTTCTACCGACTTCCAAAAAAAGGAGGACGTACTCAATTCGACTGTATGTTTTTTCATGTTTGTGACCTCATAACTTTCGATAGGGTTAACCGATTCTCAAAATTGTTATTTTGATTGAAAGCTGGTGTGTTTTTATCATCATCATTCATCATCAAATTCGGTCGAGTAGTTTTTGACATACACTCCAATAACTGAATAGAATGGAAGTCGGTATTAATTTTTTTTAAATTGTACCTGTATAGTACCTATTATATCCCTCGTTCATCACCAACTTTTACGTATACCCATAAACAATGATTTATTAATTCATTATATTATAGAAGCAATATTTTTCAAACAACTACTGAATATTATACTTTGATACAAACAGAAAGATTTAATGACGTACAGTTTTCATTGTATAAAACCATAACGATCAATTAATTGAATTAACGGAAACACCGATGATTCTGTTAGAAAACACGACACGCTTTCTAACATGTCGGGACACTTCGGGGAATGTCTAGAGAAGTGTCAGAGATTGCTGAAGTAATGCGACATTGCTGTCTAATGCTGTAGACACTGTATGCGCGCTAACTCGCTTTTAGCGACCACCAGCTTCGTTCGTACTTATTCTGGTAGTGAAGCTGTTTCGATTTACTATTATATACAGCGGATGTAACAATTTTGAATAAAAAAGATTATATAACTTTATATATATATTTTATATTATAACTACTAAAATATTTACAAATATAATTCACAAAATAATATATAAAACTACAAAAATCTAAGTACTAAGTACACTAAAATAATTCTACTTAAAATATACATGATACAATATAAAAAAAATTACGAAAACTTAGTAAATATACATAACTAGCTGCTCTCCGCGGTTTCACCCGCGCGGTGATGGATGATGATGATGAATCTTATATAGCCTATGTTAATCTGGGTGAATGTAGCTTACCAATGGTGAAATAATTTTGACATCGGTCCAGTACTTTTTGAGCCAATTCGTTACAAACATACTTACAAATCTTTCCTCTTTATAATATTATAGTATCATATACTACAGTATATACTAATATAGATTTATAATATTGGTTATAGATGACAAACTTCGTTTTGGGTCCCTGTCTGCGGGTAGAGGTATAGAGTACCAAAAAAGCTGGTAACGTACCTCGTTGATTAGCCAGGCTGATACGTTGGCTGAGGTAAGCACCAGCTCTTTGGTCGCCTGTAGTTTCTTTAAGGCGTATGGACAGCTCCTTCACTAAACGTTACGCATATATCTCATTATATTTTTCAGTTAATAAGTCTTTATGGACCTACATCATTTAGTCCAGGATTTTTTGGTGAATAATATCAAGTCAGTCAGTTGCGTATGATTACGGCATTCATTGAGCGTATTTATCTATAGCTACACTAATATTATAAAAAGGAAAGATTTGTAAGTATGTTTGTAACGAATTGGCTCAAAAAGTACTGGACCGATTTCAAAAATTCTTTCTCCATTGGAAAGCTACATTCACCCTGAGTAACATATGCTATATAAGATTCGTCATCATCATCATCCATCACCGCGCGAGTGAAACCGCGGAGAGCAGCTAGTGTTTGATATCAGTGTAACTGATTTTGCTAAATCGCGTCCTGGCTTTTTCAAAAGAAATTACACAATCTTTTATTTCAAATCATGTGTTTCAAAAACAATCGATCATTGTCTTCTGACTGTCTGTCGATTTTTGTTGATAATGGTTAACTATCAAACACTGGGTATGTTTAAAAATAATATCAACATTAAGTTAAATAACCTTATTTACAATAATAATTCTAGAGTGGAGACCGCGTCTCGGCAAACGTAGTGTAGGACGTCCTGAGGCACGGTGGAGTGACGGCTGGCAAAAACTGGATGCGAGAAGCCCAAGATAGACCTAAGTGGCGTGCAATTGGAGAGGCCTATGTCCAGCAGTGGACTGCTACAGGCTGATGATGATGATGATGACAATAATAATTGCTAAACTATATATACTCGTATATATAATATATATGAACCCCGATACCTCCTGGTCACGCTATAACTTGAGAACGGATGGAACAATCTCGGTAATTCTTTTTTGATGTATTAATTATTGTCAGGAGAAGGTTATGAAAGAAAACCCAAGAAAATGTGGGAGGTTATCACCTATTACGCGAACTAAGTCAGGGGCAATCGCTAGTGCTGAATAAACGCTGCTGCTCTTAGTTTTTTATAGACAGAATACGGCATGGAAATGCCATAATTATAGCGGATACCTAATATAGTCTCTGATAATCATCTTTATCCGCGATATGTAGCATCGATATCACTTTTGAAGTAGCAATGAGATACAGAATAGGGACGGATACTCAGCAGGGGTTTAAACAACGCAATGTGTAATTCATTGGAACTTTTTGCGATAAAATATGGCGGACATTAGTATAAGATACCGCATTTACGAAGTGATGCAAGAATTCGTAATTAAATTAATCAATAAATTGCAAAAACGTTAACGTATTGTGAAATCACAATGACAAACATATCTAATAAATACGAAAGTATGTTTTTATGTTTTTAAACTATCATGGTCACAAACACAAGAGATAGTTACATTATGAACGGGACAGTTACGATGTATATATTATTTGAATTTTAGATATTTCGGCGCAGTTCAAGTGGCTTGAAATGTGGGCCTCGCACGAATAACTGCGTAAGTGTAAGGTATTTTTTTTTATTGTGAGGCAACGTGTCGTTCACGTGAAGAAACAGTACAAACTGTCATGTATTTATGGCAACTGTGACACAGATAACTCACCGAAGTGTGACGCGTTGCCGCGTACGATACGAATACTTTTTAGAAAATTATTGTTTGTACTACGGCCTCTGTAGTTCTAGCACGAAAATTTGCGTAAGTTTGACGTCTGAACAATAATTTCTTTAACTAACGTCTAAACTGTTAAATTACCATGCAGACTTTTATTTCAATAATTAAAAAAGTCATATGATGTAGCATATGGTGCACAAACCAATTTGAAATGATCAGCCATATTATGTTTCGTTTTTTTTTATTCTATTACATAATTATTCATGACCGTTATGTAATAACATTTTTGATTAATAACGTGTTTAGTTGGTTTTTGTTGCGAAAAACATTTTTCATTCAAACATTAACTTAATCTAAGTACTCATATATTAAAGTAATTCATATATTTGTATCATCGGCTTGTTATTCGCTGTAAATAACAAAAATAAAAATAAAAACGTTTCGATAAAATATTTTGAAATACTGATAAAAAGGCGATATATATATTTTTAATAATTACTCGACCAGCGTAATGAAGTAGCGAATACGAGTGATGTTAATAATCGAGTTACTTCCCGAAAATGACGATATAATCGTATCGTTTCCAGCTTCCGATTATTCGATAATCGAACTCAATTTATCTAAACGTCCCTCGCGCCTCGCTTGTAATAACTCAAATTAATCATTTTTGGGAGGATTTTTCGCACGTGATTAAGTATTAATATTTAATATATACACGCACGTGGAGTATGTATACGTAGAGTACATACTCGACGTAGAGTAGGGAAACCAAGCAGTTCTAAAGATTTTAGGAGAACCATATCTTCTATTAAAAGTAATTAAAAAAGCAAAACATTCCCTTATCCAAAAAACTAAACTAAACTAGGGAATTATAATTTAAATATGCTAGTCCTTATTTTGTTAACACTAAAATCCAAATTAACTAAAGTCCAAGTTCTAAGTAATACTTAGAATGACATTTCTAAAAATTAACTAATGTATATCTAAGGATTCAATTATGCGTATTTTACAACAGTATTATTTCTGTATAAAACATACCCACAATTGAAGAGAAATATCTAATGTTAGTGCTGTCATTCGGAAGTGTTATACTAATTTGGATTTTAGCCAAAAAGGAATAAGAACCTGCCATAGCTTAGTATGATTTATTATATTAAATTTTCGGTATACATTAGTTTAGCGAGCACAAATTTACGTGATGACTAAACTGTCTAAAATATACCCACAATTCGGTATGTAAAGTTTTTTTTTGGTATTTTTTTTATATTTTTATTTCGTAGATTAGGTCATTATAAGAAACTAATTTCAATATTTTTGTTTTATATTCAGTAGTTATTTTATAATATTTTTTTGAAAATTTGAATCCTATGACGTCACTTTTTTGCACAAATATGTAGTTGCGTTGAGGAGCCAAGAAAAGCACGCGAGTAAAAAAAAAGAAACTAGAATTTACTTTGACACTTGACAGTGACACCTACTAATTCGTAAGTCTCTATTCAATCAAAACAAAAGTCCGCTCGTGTTGTTAGATAAAGTTTTACTTCAATAGTCACACAGATAATAAAATGCAAAAAAGTGACGTCATTTAGAGGTCAATGAAAGTCGAATTATTTCATCGTTTTTTGTTAAAATAAATGGCATCTTATCGTTTTAAAAGGTCAGAGTAGAAAAATAAGGGTTTGTAACATAAAATCTCGAAATGGTTTCGGAATTGGCATAGGTTAATTTTTTTTAGCATACCGAATTGAAGAGAAATATCTAATACTAGTGACTGCCCTCGACATCGTTCGAGTTGGAGGCTTTGCCTTCGACCTAGCCATAACCTCCCGTCTTTTTTTGGTTTTTCTTTCATAAGAACCTTCTCTTGACAATAATTAACACAATAAAAAAATAATAAGCGAGAGTGTTCCATCATTTATCAAGTTATAGCGAAAACCAGAAGAAGTTGGGGTTCATTTTTATATATATAGATTAGTGCTGTCATTCGGAATGCTATACTGTATATACTGATTTGGATTTTACCCCAAACGAAATAAGAATTTCCATAATTAAGTGATATTTTACATAAAGGCCTATTTAGACCTGAGCGTTATTCGCTACCGCTGTGGGTAGCGAAAAATACCACGCGGAACTCGATTGGTAAATAGTATGAAGTTCAATAACAGCAGCTAAACTTGTACCTCTTAGTGAAGCGGTATTTTCTCTTGTTTGGCGATACTAGTTCCGCCGCCCCGCTAACCGTTGCCAACGAATATCTCTACCGCGCGCGGTAGAAATATTTCCGCTTTGGTGTGAACAGTGAAATTAACGCATACCGTTTCGGATTCCTCTATCGCTCGCGGTAGCGAATGACGCCCAGGTCTGAATAGGCCATAATGAAATATGACCACTCGTTTGAAGTTCCAGAGAGTAAATTGTAAATTGGTAGTTATGTTAGTATGGAGGATAAGTTCTTAAACTACTCGTATCACAGTCACTTTTACAAAAGTAAGATAAAGAACGGGATATTTACCGTGTAGGCATTACTTTTTGTTTAAGTTTCCGATATTTCGGCAGAGTTATAAGCGCCTTTCACGAGGAAACAGTTTAGGTAGTTCTTCTCGTGATATCGATAGATCGAATATCGATATCGCTTACGAGGATCGATTATGCAAGCTAAGGCTGAGCGCAGACTCGAGTCACGATAGTTTTAAGACAGACTATTTGCTTTACAAAAATTATGAAGACGCGCACACTTCAAACAAAACGTCTCATAGACAAAATTGTCTCATAGTCAAAACAGTTTCCTTTTCAAAACAGTGCGACGTGTTATATGCAAAACAATTTGGTTTTAGTTTTAAGACAGACTTTTCTATGTGAGGAAAGTCTGTCTTAAAACTGTCGTGACTCCAATGTGCGCTCAGCCGAAATGTCCCGTTTCTAATGTCAATTCTCGTATGGAGAAGACACTCTAACTCGATATTAATCTGTGGGCCCTGTTATTTCCTCCTTCTAAGATATTCTCACAGGTTTCGTAACAACCCTTCCTATCAAAGTGACACCAGCGCCGCTCACCATCGGCCAATAAATTCCCACATCGAGTTTAGCGCTGCAGATGATGTATTCATTCATTATCTCGTCACTCAGGCTTCGACGCGAAAATGACACAATTTATGAGCTTTAACACGGCATGCAAAAACTGAATTGAATGTAGGGCTGCCTACGATTTTTCGATGATAATAATAATAATAATAAATAAAACCGTAAGGGCGGCTTTGTGGCGAACCCTCGACACCGTGGACCTCGATTCTTCCTGAAGTTAATAAAGACTCTGACCCCGGCTTGCCTTAATTTGCCGTCTGGTGGATGCAAGAGTAAGTACAAAAAAGCTCCAAGGGTGGAAGTGTGAAAGGGCATAATACCGGAAGTAGTGCTTTAGTGAAACCGCAGCACCTCTCGACACCCTTTAGTCATCCACAACGTTATCCCTTTTGTCGATCAGATATAAAAAAATACTTTGGTAAAAACAATTTAAAAAAAAAAAAATAGCTTTTGGTTCCTTAACTAGGGTCATAAAAACCTGTGTAGGTCCCAGACTTCTTTCGACAGCATGAAAAGTTATTCTAGGTGTTGCTAAAAGGTTTCAAATAGATCTTTTTACACAATAACAATAAACATAAACGCTCGTAGCGGAGCTTGACTTAGCGATCTTAACCGATCAACAAGTTAAGCAACACTTGCTGCGGTCAGGACTTGGATGGGTTACCGTTAGTGGCATTATTCACTTGAGAGCTTCCGTGCTTCGGAGGGCACGTTTAGCCGTCGGTCCCGGTTATTTGTCTTAGGACAACAGTCGTTAGGCTATGTCGAAGGCCTTCGGGCGGCCTGAAAACTTCGACATGGGTTGGCCACTAAGCCGCACTGGGCCCGCGTGGTAGATATGGCCCAACTCCTCTCTCTGAGAGGAAGGCTCGAGTCCCAGCAGTGGGAACAAAATGGGCTGATTATGATCATGCATAAACATAATTTCTGTCTACATTTTAATTAAACATCTTGTAAGAGACGAGAGGCAGCTCAGCTAGCATTTACTAGCATTACATTAATGACATTAACTGACTAGATTTAAAAAAAAATACTTTTCATGTGACATGTGTATGAAAAAATATTAATAATTTACTTGCCTTATATTAATTATTCCAACCGGTCCTTTTGGAAAATCATGGGGGAGGCGTATGTTCAGCAGTGGACGTCCTACGGCTGAGATGATATTAATTATTAATCTATTTGTATAAGCTTTTTTATGTTTTTTTTTTTCAAGTGAAGAGTAGCGAAAGATATGTGCATTATCGTTTTGAGTTACCAATGCTTACTCTGCGCTTGTCTATAACATAACAACAGCTGCAGTGTCACCCAAAACTTAGGACTGTAGTTATGCGTGGCACTGTACTACACTTGTCTTGTCACCCTGAGACATTGATTTTTGAGTATTTTTCGCCAAGTGATTGTACTTGCTGCAGTGCCGTCCACACCCTACCACAGGTACGCTTTCGTACTACTGTTTCGTGGCAGAATATCTGGGAGTGATACCAGGCCAAGACTGGCTCTAGTGCGAAAGTCCCACTTAATAAGTCTGGTTTCCTCACCTCTTACGATTCGCATCCTAACGACATAGAAAATATTCTTAAGAGGAACGCATAGCGCGTACTTGTCCATACGATAATAAATAACTCTTTTCTACCACTAACACACTACACACTTAATATTGTCCGATTTCAGTGTATTTTTTCATTATGCCCGTCCGTTTTGATTTTTTCTGTTTTTCATAGTACTAAAAAGGTAAATTTACAGTTTTATTGTATTCGACAAGTGCTAGCTATGCGTTCCTCTTAAACTCCGTCTCCTCAAGCAACTAATTATGTTGTATGAAGTGTTGTCAGTGATATTGTTCATGATGGTAGCCCTAAATGCACAATAAAACGGTGCGCCATCCTCACAAATTGCTTTTACATTTAATCTATTTGAAATTGGGTGGATTACACGTCCAGGTAAAAACTGAACGTGAAAATTACGATTGTTTCCAGCGTTTGTGTTTTATTTATATAAATGTTTATTATGGCAGGAGATTATTTTGATCCGATTGGACGAAGGAGGTTTATGTTGTAAGTTTATATGTAGGAAGTATATAAAATTCTTAGGATCGTCGTACAGCTTAAAATGTTAAATGGATTAAAAAACGCGAAAGTATGTATGTAGGGTATATGAATGTTTGTTACTCTTTCACGCTTAAACGGCTAGGACAATTTTGATGAAATTCTGTATGGAGGTAGATGAGGATGGAGGACATAGGATACTTTTCTACATTAACATTTTCATCGCCTATCACTACGGGTGTAACCGTGGGGCGCACTCATAAATATAAATACTGTAATACATTTATATATATAATAATACATTTGTTATATTATTATTAAGAATATACTTGTAAACACTGTGATATTTATAATCACCAAAGTTATTAAAAGTTATTATTTTAGCAATTATTCGAGTAACGATCCAATCAGTTATGTCAACACTCCGTCTTAGCACTTATCTCTTTAGTTAACCGTATTATAACCGCCTATCATCGCATGATCGACAAATCGATACAAAACAAAAAGCAATCGATAATTGCGCCAGATATCGATTGGTTTGAAGCGAGTCGTTCGAATGCACCAATTACCTATTAATGATCGGTGGAGCTGTAATCATCGATTCTTATTTGTCATTCATCGGAATTGACGATTGTTTGGGCCGAGTTATGAGATAATTATTTTTTACTTGATAATGTAGTTGTTCTTAGACAGTAGGTAATACAAGAAAAGTCGATATTTTAGACCGTAGCTCTGGGGGCCTACTCCCACCTTTTACGAAACTATCATAAATCAGGAGCGTTTTGTAATAAGCTTACAATAATCATACTTACTATCGTACTCCCACCGACACAAAACGATCAAACAAGTTTAATGGTAAGCAATATAAGTGGTATGCAATATGACTACTTTAAGAGATGAGAGTACGGATTTTCAAAACTTTGACATTGGAACAATAAAACTTAGTGTCAAAAGTCAAGTCAAAGTACGCGAATTGAGTGAAATATTTGATACTACGTCATCAAAACGTCTTTCGTAGTCCAATATTATTTTTAACTTGCTATATTGACGTGGTGGTACCAGATTTAATGGTAAGGTTGAAACATGACTGCTTTAAGAGGTGGGAGTAGGGTACCTGGTATAACTTTGAACGAAACGAGCTCAAGTATAATTAGTTTGATTAAAGTCGAATTATAATGGTCAATGTATTCCCATTAACCTCAAAAGAATGTTCTATAATATTCATTTGTAATTAAGCAATTAGAACTGAGATGAATTGTAAATGACGAGATATGCTGATAAACGAAAGATCATTATAAAATCTTGGTAGGTACCGAGCTATCCAACCCGTGATAAACTGATTTTTAATCCTTAAAGTGCCGGAGTTAAAGAATCTCGCCGTCGGCATGCGAATCGTAAGCGATGAGGAAAACTGACTTACAAGGTGACTCTTTAGCAAGAGGCCGTCTTGTATGGTACCACCGCAATGCCAGGTATCGTGCTGCGAAGTAATACAGCGCAACCGTTACCATGTTAAAGTGTGAAAGACTTATAAACCAATGCCAGTGATTCACTTGTTCAAAAAATTAAACTAGCGAACTAAAATTTAACTATCGTAGTCCTTATTCTGTTAACACTTAAATCCAAATTCATGTAACACTTAGAATTTCAAATAAAAGACATTTCTCAAAATAGGATTTATTCCATTTCGTTATTACTTTGGTTGGTTATTAGTTTAGCGAGCACCAAGTTACGTGGCGACTCATCATCATCATCAGCCTGTAGCAGTCCACTGCTGGACATAGGCCTCTCCAATTGCACGCCACTTAGGTCTATCTTGGGCTTCTCGCATCCAGTTTTACATCCAGGGGATGTAAGGGGCGAGCCAACATCTTTTGACCCAAGTCAACCTCACCTGCACGCGGTACATCCTGCTGATCGACGAACGAGGCTCTGACAACCGACCGATGGCGGTATACCCATCCCAACAGGCGTCGCTAAATGCAACAGGCCGGTGACGGGCAGCAGCGTCACCGGTGCGAGAAGCTACGCCCTGCGATCGCCAACCCGCCTGCCCAGCGTGGCGATTACGGGCAATATCCTCCAATGCAGGACAACAAAAAGCCACGGCCCCTAGTTCCCGGCGGCCCCGCTATTCCTGGTCATGGTGGCGACCATGGTAACGGCGGGGCGAGGGGTGCTAAGAATCTTCGGGCTACGGAAGGCCACCACAAACAACTGACCCTGGCGACGTATAACGGACGCACGCTAAGGCTTGACGTGGCGACTAATCTGTCTAAAACATACCTACATTTGGAAATGTTAGGCTAATTTGGATTTTAGCCTGAACAGAATAAGAATCTGCCATAGCTTAGAGATTTTTGGTTTATAGAATGGTTAAAGAATCGACACAAATGTCAGTACCACAATAAAAAAAACGTATTTTCTATGTTTTGGGTCACACTGCGACTGTCAAGGCTAGGCGTAGTGCTTGCCTTTAGAGGCACGATTTGCTAGTAACGTAAGTAAATAAGTAACTTGATAATAAACTAGTAGTTCTGCGAACGGTACTTAGACCTCGTGAGCACATATAGTCTTATCAGTGGCAATTTTTCTCAGTATTTCCAAGTCTATTAACTTAATAAAAAAAAATGTAAGTCAGGTACCTAATGTGGGTTCTAAATTTTATCTAAATCGTATTAGTAGTCCGTTAGGAGCGCAAACTTCCCTCTTTTTAGTACCCCTCCCCCCACATAATAATTAATAATAAATAATAATCGCCAAAACCAAAAAGAAATAATTAAGAAGTAGAACATGCATTTCAAGTTTCGGCAAGATTGGTTGAAAAATGCGACCTGTACAGAAGGACTATCACACGACCTAACAAACATACGGACATTACGGATAGATGAAAGTCAATTTGGTCAAGCATAGATACTACGATCGCTTGGTCAATAAAAAGCTAAATTTAAATTACGCGGACTTCTATTTTGTTCGCTATCTGCTTGTACCTTCGCCCCTTTCACTACCCTCAAAACATTACAGACTTAAACAAACACTTCGGTTACAATCCGTAAAAAACATCATTACATCTCAAAGTGATAACTCCTACAAATGATAGTGATTAGGATGATGATAGTGATATGGTGTGGAGTGATGGGGTTCGGTCATGGTGTTGATCGTTATAGTGTTAAGAAATAGAGATGAACTATAATTGTATGGTACATAGCCTGTCACCGGATAAATGTACAGTCTGGTGATTAACATTCAGTTTACGTATTTCATCTGTTAATTTGAGTAAAGTAGCTTTTGGAATTGTATTCATTCTCCTTCAAGTCGTCGTTCTCGAAAAACGGAAAATAAGCTTTAATTTTTTATCTACATCTTCGCAGTGTAAACAAATGCACATTATTTAGTAATAATAGCAATAAATAATAGCATATAAGTGAATAAATGTGTGGACGTTAATTGTAACAAGAGTCGAGAAATAAGTCTGTAAATATATACAATAACAAAAAACTTGGGTAATCAAATCGGTACATACACATTTATAAATGTCTGTAAAACAAGTACAATTAGAAAAATTTAATACCAACTTCCATTTTATTCAATTATTGGAGTGTATCTCAAAACTACTGGACCGAATTTGATGAAATTGGACCACATTAAATGGGACCACACAGGAAGCACCAGCTTTCAAACAAAAAAATAATTTTGAGAATCGGTTCACCCAGTCGAAAGTTATGAGGTAACAAACATTAAAAAAACAGACAAATTGAGTACCTCCTTTATTTGAAAGTCGGTAGAAAAAACACCGCAAGAGTCAAATTCTACACGCGACAAATTTTTAACTACTCAGAAAACAATAAATACTCATGCAGAAACTACAAATATCTACGGAACCGGCAGTGCGTGAGTTCTTATCACTATTGACTTACTCTTTATTCTGTCTGTACTTTCTCGAAGACGCTCCTAAAAAGAAAGTACTGTCAGAAAAAGAGAATTACGGCTCAAGCCCCGGGCGTCCACCGCGACTCAGGAACAAAATGCACAATTCATAATTATCAACCTGTGCACTAGTGATGGGGTTAAATACGGTAACACAAACTCTCTTAAAGCATTTTTATCAAATCAATATTTAAAAAAAAACACGCATGTTCCACTAATACTACGTGTAATAATACGTGTTGTTTTATAGCTCTAGAAACGATATTATCATTAAGTTTTTTTTCTATTACTGAGCATAACACAAAAACTTTTAATCCGACTGTGATGATATTTAAGTGGGACCAACCTTAAGTTATAAAATATCCATCAAAAGAGAATCATATAAATCGGATGCTCCAGTAAACATTTATGAGGGACATAAATAAAAAAATACGACGTCTCAAGTCATAATTTTTGTTTTATTTTTTCTGGAAGTTTGTCAAAACAAAGCTTTCCACCCTCTTTTCTGAATATCCTAAAATTTTCCTTACAACATACAACTGGCAACAACTGCTAATATTTAAAGTTGGTAGACCCAGTGGTTTAGACTCGGTCTAAATAGTATATAATAGTCAAATAAGTAATTTAGCTAAATTATTTATGTATTAAGTAATTAAAGTAGATAATAACGAGTTTAACTAAGTATTAATTATAACCCCCACGCATTCATTGCCTGAAATTTGTACCCGATAATTTAAAATATGTCGGGCGGCCCGAAACTCAACCATAACGGTACCGGGCTAGGGGCAAGGTATCCCAGTTATGAAAAAATCCATGTCACTTATCCAAACGATAATAGACAATTTACGAATAAGTTGAATTTTGTTTACAGATATTGTTTTTAATAATGTAATCTCAAAAAACAGTGCTATTAATCGCGACCACTAATCAAAGTAATAAACATTGTTATAATTTTTTTCACACAAAGGTCTTCAGGTCCCAAACTAGGCAGAGCCTGTACTATGGTAACTTAATGACATTCACACACACAGATCAAACAGACATGTTCATGCACACAAATGTTCGACCTGTCCTTGGATCGAGCCCGGGACCAGCGCAGCGACTCAGAAGACAGGGTTGCTACCAACTGCGCCAAAAGGCCTGTCAACTGGCTTTATCAGTACATATAATAAAACTGTAGAGATCGAATTTCTATACAATAAAAAAATGCTAAAAACCGAGTCAGGGGGATGTAAGGAGTGTAGTAAAAAGTTTATCGTAACATCAAATTCAAATATCTTTAATGCATATCACATAACAATAACGGTTGATACATACAATTTTAGTTCCTGTGATACCCCGTAAGGGCAGTGCAACTTAAGAGAGGGGCACATTACTTATTTGAACCTCTAATCATAATCATGTTAAACAATAGCTATGAACTACAACGTATAATCAAGATTTATGTAGGTACTATTATTTTTATGAAAATTTACCAAAGTATTACGTAACATGTTAGCAAGGATTTAAGTTATTAAATAGATTATATGAAACATTATTATTATTATATTAATGTATTATAGAATATTTATATAATCTCTATTTTACCCAAGTAGATACATATTTATGTTGTATAATGTAGGTTAGTGTGTATGTTATGTAATTTGGTATTTTAAGTAATTTTAAATGTTTATTGTATTGCTAATTTTAAATGTCTATCATAGTTTATCATTCAAATATTCATCAACTGAATAGTAGCATTTGAAAAGTAGTAAATGTTTTAATTGTTTAATAAATTCTTTATCTTTGACTGCATTTTTTATTATTTCAGGTAAGTGATTGTATAGTTTTATGGACATCTGCAACGGCCCAGATGATAAGAGTTTCAGCCGGGAAGGTGGTGCCACTAGTTGTTTTTTACGGTTATGTCTTAGAGAATATTTTGTGGGTATATCTTCGCGTATCGTATAAAATTCCATGCTCGTAAATCTAGTCTATTCCGAAGACATTCATTTTTTATTTGTAAATTATACTATTACTACTTTCCAACTTTGTACCTAATGTTAATTACTCAATTATCCGATTTTAACACCTAAAATTACCAATATTATACGATTAAGTGTCTTTTTCTGAAAATAATTTCGCTGATAGGAAGTTGCTTGCGTACTAGGTGCAGGTTATTTTTATCGCGACTAGCCTATGCCTGTGACTAACGTTATGCTTAATAACCCTTCACGGGTCGATGTCATTATAACAATGAAATTTCTATTGTGCCTGGCCGTGCCACCGTAGATGCAATATCACTCCGGGGTTTCGTAAAATTTGATATATAGACAAATAACAATTACAATAGGCTGCTTTTCCCACGTGCGCAATAACGCGGATAGAAGTTGGTTCAATATGCAAAAAAGTATCGATGTATTGAACGTACATCACTATGTAAAGCAATTACCTGAGCGATGAGCGTTACGTTTACTTAGCGCACGAACATCAAAGGGGCCGCCGTTGACCGATTTTCGCGCCAAAATTTACCAAATTGTTTTCCATAATAGAGCCCAATTTCGCAATTTTTACCATAGCACTGTCAGGGAGGTTTATTTTGGTATTTACTGAAATATACTTAAGTTGTATTTTAGTGATCGAATTAAATCAAAATTAATTGCTTGCCTCTTTGCATTTAATTACATTGCACGAACACGGGGAAAATAAACGTTTTGATGAGATATATAAATATACTAGCGACTGCCCGCGACTTCGTTCGAGTAGTAGGCTCGGCCTTCGGTCTCGCCATAACATCCCAACTTTTCTTGGTTTTTCTTTCATAAGAACCTTCTCCTGACAATAATTAACACGACAAAATAAGAATTAGCGAGATTGTACCATCTGTTCTCAAGTATTTCTCCTGGTCACGCAGACCAGGAGAAATACGGGTTCATTATTATATACATAGACGATAGATGTATATGATGGTGTAACATCCGCACCAAGCATGGGCGCATGGGCAGCGTTCCGGAAACTTCGCGAACTCTTCTCGTCAAAAATACCTCATTGCCGCAAGACAAGAGTCTTCGACCAATGTGTGTTACCAGTGATGACTTATGAAACTGAAACGTGGTCTCTTACTATGGGCCTCATAAGTAAGCTCAATGTCGCACAACGTGCTATGGAATGGGCTATGCTCGGGGTTTCTCTACGTGATCGAATCAGAAATGAGGAGATCCGTAGAAGAACGACATATGTGTGCCATAACGTCACCGACATATCCCAGAAGATTAGCCAGTTAAAGTGGCAGTGGGCAGGGCACATAGGATGCAGAACAGATGGCCGATGGGGCCGGAAGGTTCTGGAGTGGAGACCATGGACTGGCAAGCGCAGCGTAGGAGACGACCTGATCGCAGGACGACTTTGGATGCAGGCCGCTTCCAACCGGTCCTTTTGGAAAATTATGGGGGAGGCATATGTTCAGCAGCGGACGTTCTACGGCTGAGATGATGATCCTCAACAAAGCGAATAAGTTGGTGGCTTACAGCACTGGGACGATTGCAATAACTTTCGTAAATAGATTTCGTATGTAGGACTGCGAGATCAGAGACTATAAACAATTAGTACGCACCTGGGTATGACTCAGCATCTAATGCAACTCCCATCTAATTCATCTGAGATTAGTCGTTCACGAGTCGCCAGTCTCGCGACTCTTCTAGATAATGTTCCTTGAATCGCCACACGCCTGTGATATCTAAGATCCAGACTTCCAGAGGTTGTGCTGCTGTCCGGCCGATCTCTCGACATTAAGAGAACGTTGATAAACTGCACTTATAATAATAATAATAATAGCAGCTTTGTGGCGAGCCGTCGGTGAGTGGCGACACCGCGGACCCTGATTCTCCCTGGGACTAAATGATACCCCTGACCCCCGGCTTGCCTTAATTGGCCGTCTGGGGGTGGAGACGTAAGAGCAAGACACAAAAAGCTCCAAGGTGGAAGTGTTAAAGGGCATAACGCCGGTAGTAGCGCTCTAGTGAAACCGCACTACACCTCTCAACACCCTTCAGCCATCCACACCAACGTTGCCCCTTTTGTCACCATTGATGGTGGCTCCTAAATATTTTAAGATGAGGCTGAAATTATCAGGTGCCGTAGTCTCGTCCATAGCCCACTATCTCCCGTACCACTTTTTTGTAATAGATATACCATGTAACCATCCGTCCAAAATGTTTATGTTTTTATACTACATTGTATTTTAGTACGAAACGGGCCTCTAAGTGTTGGCTATATATATATATATATATATATATATATATATATATAGATATATATAGAGTTGCATCCCTGATGAGTTCCATGCGCACTACCTCTTGCGGTCTTCTGGCCGTCGTGGCTGAGAATATGTACTCATCTTTGATGAGACACTGGATGTCAGTGCTCAAGCCTATCACATGCTTCGTGGCTAAATAGTAGGTTTATTGTAATTAATTGAAATAATAATAAATTTAATAGGTAAATTTATTATATTAATTTTAATTATTTTAATATTAACATTTGTAATATTTTATATTATTTAGTTTAGTAGTACTAACATAGTTATAAGTGCTCTGT
The DNA here is from genome assembly GCA_917880725.1 of Selenia dentaria. Classification (NCBI taxonomy): domain Eukaryota; kingdom Metazoa; phylum Arthropoda; class Insecta; order Lepidoptera; family Geometridae; genus Selenia; species Selenia dentaria. Next base: position 28,810,804 of record OU862893.1, read on the forward strand.
AGGTAGTACTAACATTATATGGACTGTGGTCTGAAATAAATATGATATTATTATTATTATTATTATACTATAATATTATAAAGAGAAAAGATTTGTACGTAAGTATGTTTGTAACGAATTGGCTCAAAAAGTACTGGACCGATTTCAAAAATTATTTCACCTTTGGAAAGCTACATTCACCTTTATTAACATAGGCTTTATAAGATTCATCATCATCATCCATCACCGCGCGGGTGAAACCGCGGAGAGCAGCTCTATATAATTATTATTTTTAACTAAATGTATAAATTGTTGTTAAGAGGATTGCATAGTACTTTCCATGCGAAAATAAATAATTCTTTTGTACCACTTAACATTGTCCGATTCCAGTGTTTTCTTCGTATAATCAACACATTGTTTACTATGTATGTTCGTTTTGTTCAGTATTTCAAAGTACTTTAAATTTACTTTTTTTAATACTTAAAAAAACAAAATTTAGAGAAAAGAAATAACTCTTTTCTACATTTTTATCTTTAGATTAAAATAGATAAAAAAGGTAGAAAAGAGTTATTTCGTTTAGTATGGAAAATACTAGCTATGGAATCCTCTTAATATGTATTTCTATTATGTTTAGGAATTCTTCTCCAACCAAATGTTGTCTGGAAGAAATCGCTTATTAGCTATAATACCGTCCATTGTACAATATTTCTTGTATGTTTGATTTTGTTAATGTTTAGCTGGTAAACGTGTACAATAAAGTTTTATCTTTATATCTATCTATGCCTCTTCCAATTTCTTGGCACGTGTAGATATAAAATAGTACTAAATAATATTGTGTACTTACTACCGTTTTGTACAAACCTGATGTTAATGTTAATATATTTAGAGTAATATTTTTACTTCAAAAATTTTATAATCTTTATAAAAAAAATTACATACGCGCTACTCGTGCTACCAAACAAAAATATGCTCAATGACGTAAAACTAAGAATACTTTTTTATTTTCAGGTAAGTCAACAAACGTCAGAAGCCGCGAGGTGAGGCATACATACAGCCGTGCGATTCTCTTAGAGCAAGCATCGTTGCATCTTTGACAACATCCGTGAAACAAATGATGGAATGACAAGAAACGTTGGAAAAACAACCTTATGTACAAGGGCGATATCTCATAAAGTATTTGACATCGATGAGCTCGTCGTCGAACGCATAAACGAATCGCACGGCTGGTCCAGCTAAACAAGTAAGCTTAGCGTAAAACAAATTTAATAAATTATATTAATAAATACGCCTTCAGGCTTCTTTTAGGGGCGTTAAGACATCATTTTCATATGTCAAAGATGGACATGTATTTTGCCAATATGGATTAGAGACTCATAAATTAAATATTCAATATTTTTTTTAATTAAGTATTTCATCAAGATACGTAGATATACACATTAACCAAATTAATGAGCTTATATTAACCGACATCAAAAAACGAGGAGGGTCTATGTTCGACTGAATGTATTTTTTATCTATGTTCACTGATTGCTCCCCCATTTGTGAACTGATTCTCAAACTTCTTTTTTATTTGAAAGAGTTTGCTTGAGTATGTATGAGTGCCATTTAAATTTCATCAAATTCGGTCAAGTTGTTTTTTAAGTTACACTCCAATAACTCAAAAGTGTTTCGCCTGTCTTGATGATATTGTTATTGACGGTGAATGACAATCGATACCGTAAGGAGCAAGGTTTACTTTAAAGAGTAAAAAAAGGCTATATAACTAAGTATAATTATATATGTTTATATAACTTCAACACCAAAGTGAAATAATTCTCGAAGTCGGTACCATGCGCACAATATTGTGATAATAGGACCTGTGTGAAGTTGGCAGCCAAACTCAGCAGCCATTATAAACCGACCAAATTAAGATGTCGCGTGTGGCGGGTGGGTTATTCCGGTGGATTTGACCATGTTCCGGAACTTGTTTTGAAATGAATCATACCTCGTTAGAAAGCTACTGAAACGATCTTTCAGACGTAGTATTCAGAAATTACTCGCGACATTTCAGAAACTCGCAAATCAGAAATAACTACTGCAATAGTTTGGCTGCTGGCTTATTACGGTTGTTTTGACCATGTTCCGGGACCTGTTTTGGAATGAATGATACCTCGTTAGAAAGCTACTGAAACGATCTTTCAGACGTAGTATTCAGAAATTACTCGCGACATTTCAGAAACTCGCAAATCAGAAATAACTTCTGCGAGAGGTTTGGCTGCGGGCTTATTACGGTTGTTTTGACCATGTTCTGGGACTTGTTTTGGAATGAATCATACCTCGTTAGAAAGCTACTGAAACGATCTTTCAGACGTAGTATTCAGAAATTACTCGCGACATTTCAGAAACTCGCAAATCAGAAATAACTACTGCAATAGTTTGGCTGCTGGCTTATTACGGTTGTTTTGACCATGTTCCGGGACCTGTTTTGGAATGAATGATACCTCGTTCGAAAGCTACTGAAACGATCTTTCAGACGTAGTATTCAGAAATTACTCGCGACATTTCAGAAACTCGCAAATCAGAAATAACTACTGCAATAGTTTGGCTGCTGGCTTATTACGGTTGTTTTGACCATGTTCCGGGACTTGTTTTGGAATGAATCTTACCTCGTTAGATAGCTACTGAAACGATCTTTCAGACGTAGTATTCAGAAATTACTCGCGACATTTCAGAAAATCGCAAATCAGAAATAACTACTGCAATAGTTTAGCTGCTGGCTTATTACGGTTGTTTTGAACATGTTCCGGGACCTGTTTTGGAATGAATCATACCTCGTTAGATAGCTACCGAAACGATCTTTTAGACGTAATATTCAGAAATTACTCGCGACATTTCAGAAAATCGCAAATCAGAAATAACTACTGCAATAGTTTGGCTGCTGGCTTATTACGGTTGTTTTGACCATGTTCCGGGACTTGTTTTGGAATGAATCTTACCTCGTTAGATAGCCACTGAAACGATCTTTCAGACGTAGTATTCAGAAATTACTCGCGACATTTCAGAAACTCGCAAATCAGAAATAACTACTGCAATAGTTTGGCTGCTGGCTTATTACGGTTGTTTTGACCATGTTCCGGGACCTGTTTTGGAATGAATCATACCTCGTTAAAAACTACTGAAACGATCTTTCAGACGTAGTCTTCAGAAATTACTCGCGACATTTCAGAAACTCGCAAATCAGAAATAACTACTGCAATAGTTTGGCTGCTGGCTTATTACGGTTGTTTTGACCATGTTCCGGGACCTGTTTTGGAATGAATGATACCTCGTTAGATAGCTACTGAAACGATCTTTCAGACGTAGTATTCAGAAATTACTCGCGACATTTCAGAAACTCACAAATCAGAAATAACTACTGCAATAGTTTGGCTGCTGGCTTATTACGGTTGTTTTGACCATGTTCCGGGACCTGTTTTGGAATGAATCATACCTCGTTAGATAGCTACTAAAACGATCTTTCAGACGTAATATTCAGAAATTACTCGCGACATTTCAGAAAATCGCAAATCAGAAATAACTACTGCAAGAGTTTGGCTGCTGGCTTATTACGGTTGTTTTGACCATGTTTCGGGAGCTGTTTTGGAATGAATCATACCTCGTTAGAAAGCTACTGCAACGATCTTTCAGACGTGGTATTCAGAAATTACTCGCGACATTTCAGAAACTCGCAAATCGGAAATACCTACTCTGCGATAGTTTGGCTGCTGGCTTATTACGGTTGTTTTGACCATGTTCCGGGACCTGTTTTGGAATGAATGATACCTCGTTAGAAAGCTACTGAAACAATCTTTCAAACGTAGTCTTCAGAAATTACTCGCGACATTTCAGAAACTCGCAAATCAGAAATAACTACTGCAATAGTTTGGCTGCTGGCTTATTACGGTTGTTTTGACCATGTTCCGGGACTTGTTTTGGAATGAATCTTACCTCGTTAGATAGCTACTGAAACGATCTTTTAGACGTAGTATTCAGAAATTACTCGCGACATTTCAGAAAATCGCAAATCAGAAATAACTACTGCAATAGTTTGGCTGCTGGCTTATTACGGTTGTTTTGAACATGTTCCGGGACCTGTTTTGGAATGAATCATACCTCGTTAGAAAGCTACTGAAACGATCTTTCAGACGTAGTATTCAGAAATTACTCGCGACATTTCAGAAACTCGCAAATCAGAAATAACTACTGCAATAGTTTGGCTGCTGGCTTATTACGGTTGTTTTGACCATGTTTCGGGAGCTGTTTTGGAATGAATCATACCTCGTTAGAAAGCTACTGAAACGATCTTTCAGACGTAGTATTCAGAAATTACTCGCGACATTTCAGAAACTCGCAAATCAGAAATAACTACTGCAATAGTTTGGCTGCTGGCTTATTACGGTTGTTTTGACCATGTTCCGGGACCTGTTTTGGAATGAATCATACCTCGTTAGATAGCTACTGAAACGATCTTTCAGACGTAGTATTCAGAAATTACTCGCGACATTTCAGAAACTCGCAAATCAGAAATAACTAATGCAATAGTTTGGCTGCTGGCTTATTACGGTTGTTTTGACCATGTTCCGGGACCTGTTTTGGAATGAATGATACCTCGTTAGATAGCTACTGAAACGATCTTTCAGACGTAGTATTCAGAAATTACTCGCGACATTTCAGAAAATCGCAAATCAGAAATAACTACTGCAATAGTTTGGCTGCTGGCTTATTACGGTTGTTTTGAACATGTTCCGGGACCTGTTTTGGAATGAATCATACCTCGTTAGAAAGCTACTGAAACGATCTTTCAGACGTAGTATTCAGAAATTACTCGCGACATTTCAGAAACTCGCAAATCAGAAATAACTACTGCAATAGTTTAGCTGCTGGCTTATTACGGTTGTTTTGAACATGTTCCGGGACCTGTTTTGGAATGAATCATACCTCGTTAGATAGCTACTGAAACGATCTTTCAGACGTAGTATTCAGAAATTACTCGCGACATTTCAGAAACTCGCAAATCAGAAATAACTACTGCAATAGTTTGGCTGCTGGCTTATTACGGTTGTTTTGACCATGTTCCGGGACCTGTTTTGGAATGAATCATACCTCGTTAGATAGCTACCGAAACGATCTTTCAGACGTAATATTCAGAAATTACTCGCGACATTTCAGAAAATCGCAAATCAGAAATAACTACTGCAATAGTTTGGCTGCTGGCTTATTACGGATGTTTTGACCATGTTCCGGGACTTGTTTTGGAATGAATCTTACCTCGTTAGATAGCTACTGAAACGATCTTTCAGACGTAGTATTCAGAAATTACTCGCGACATTTCAGAAACTCGCAAATCAGAAATAACTACTGCAAAAGTTTGGCTGCTGGCTTATTACGGTTGTTTTGACCATGTTCCGGGACCTGTTTTGGAATGAATGATATCTCGTTAGAAAGCTACTGAAACGATCTTTCAGACGTAGTCTTCAGAAATTACTCGCGACATTTCAGAAACTCGCAAATCAGAAATAACTACTGCAATAGTTTGGCTGCTGGCTTATTACGGTTATTTTGAACATGTTCCGGGACCTGTTTTGGAATGAATCATACCTCGTTAGAAAGCTACTGAAACGATCTTTCAGACGTAGTATTCAGAAATTACTCGCGACATTTCAGAAACTCGCAAATCAGAAATAACTTCTGCGAGAGGTTTGGCTGCGGGCTTATTACGGTTGTTTTGACCATGTTCTGGGACTTGTTTTGGAATGAATCATACCTAGTTAGAAAGCTACTGAAACGATCTTTCAGACGTAGTATTCAGAAATTACTCGCGACATTTCAGAAACTCGCAAATCAGAAATAACTTCTGCGAGAGGTTTGGCTGCGGGCTTATTACGGTTGTTTTGACCATGTTCTGGGACTTGTTTTGGAATGAATCATACCTCGTTAGAAAGCTACTGAAACGATCTTTCAGACGTAGTATTCAGAAATTACTCGCGACATTTCAGAAACTCGCAAATCAGAAATAACTACTGCAATAGTTTGGCTGCTGGCTTATTACGGTTGTTTTGACCATGTTTCGGGAGCTGTTTTGGAATGAATCATACCTCGTTAGAAAGCTACTGAAACGATCTTTCAGACGTAGTATTCAGAAATTACTCGCGACATTTCAGAAACTCGCAAATCAGAAATAACTTCTGCGAGAGGTTTGGCTGCGGGCTTATTACGGTTGTTTTGACCATGTTCTGGGACTTGTTTTGGAATGAATCATACCTCGTTAGAAAGCTACTGAAACGATCTTTCAGACGTAGTATTCAGAAATTACTCGCGACATTTCAGAAACTCGCAAATCAGAAATAACTACTGCGAGAGGTTTGGCTGCGGGCTTATTACGGTTGTTTTGACCATGTTCTGGGACTTGTTTTGGAATGAATCATACCTCGTTAGAAAGCTACTGAAACGATCTTTCAGACGTAGTATTCAGAAATTACTCGCGACATTTCAGAAAATCGCAAATCAGAAATAACTACTGCAATAGTTTGGCTGCTGGCTTATTACGGTTGTTTTGACCATGTTTCGGGAGCTGTTTTGGAATGAATCATACCTCGTTAGAAAGCTACTGCAACGATCTTTCAGACGTGGTATTCAGAAATTACTCGCGACATTTCAGAAACTCGCAAATCGGAAATACCTACTCTGCGATAGTTTGGCTGCTGGCTTATTACGGTTGTTTTGACCATGTTCCGGGACCTGTTTTGGAATGAATGATACCTCGTTAGAAAGCTACTGAAACGATCTTTCAGACGTAGTCTTCAGAAATTACTCGCGACATTTCAGAAAATCGCAAATCAGAAATAACTACTGCAATAGTTTGGCTGCTGGCTTATTACGGTTGTTTTGACCATGTTCCGGGACCTGTTTTGGAATGAATCATACCTTGTTAGAAAGCTACTGAAACGATCTTTCAGACGTAGTATTCAGAAATTACTCGCGACATTTCAGAAACTCGCAAATCAGAAATAACTTCTGCGAGAGGTTTGGCTGCGGGCTTATTACGGTTGTTTTGACCATGTTCTGGGACTTGTTTTGGAATGAATCATACCTCGTTAGAAAGCTACTGAAACGATCTTTCAGACGTAGTATTCAGAAATTACTCGCGACATTTCAGAAACTCGCAAATCAGAAATAACTACTGCATTAGTTTGGCTGCTGGCTTATTACGGTTGTTTTGACCATGTTTCGGGAGCTGTTTTGGAATGAATCATACCTCGTTAGAAAGCTACTGCAACGATCTTTCAGACGTGGTATTCAGAAATTACTCGCGACATTTCAGAAACTCGCAAATCGGAAATACCTACTCTGCGATAGTTTGGCTGCTGGCTTATTACGGTTGTTTTGACCATGTTCCGGGACCTGTTTTGGAATGAATGATACCTCGTTAGAAAGCTACTAAAACGATCTTTCAGACGTAGTCTTCAGAAATTACTCGCGACATTTCAGAAACTCGCAAATCAGAAATAACTACTGCAATAGTTTGGCTGCTGGCTTATTACGGTTGTTTTGGCCATGTTCCGGGACCTGTTTTGGAATGAATGATACCTCGTTAGATAGCTACTGAAACGATCTTTCAGACGTAGTATTCAGAAATTACTCGCGACATTTCAGAAACTCGCAAATCAGAAATAACTACTGCAATAGTTTGGCTGCTGGCTTATTACGGTTGTTTTGACCATGTTCCGGGACCTGTTTTGAAATGAATCATACCTCGTTAGATAGCTACCGAAACGATCTTTCAGACGTAATATTCAGAAATTACTCGCGACATTTCAGAAAATCGCAAATCAGAAATAACTACTGCAATAGTTTGGCTGCTGGCTTATTACGGTTGTTTTGACCATGTTCCGGGACTTGTTTTGGAATGAATCTTACCTCGTTAGATAGCTACTGAAACGATCTTTCAGACGTAGTATTCAGAAATTACTCGCGACATTTCAGAAAATCGCAAATCAGAAATAACTACTGCAATAGTTTGGCTGCTGGCTTATTACGGTTGTTTTGAACATGTTCCGGGACCTGTTTTGGAATGAATCATACCTCGTTAGAAAGCTACTGAAACGATCTTTCAGACGTAGTATTCAGAAATTACTCGCGACATTTCAGAAACTCGCAAATCAGAAATAACTACTGCAATAGTTTGGCTGCTGGCTTATTACGGTTGTTTTGACCATGTTCCGGGACCTGTTTTGGAATGAATGATACCTCGTTAGATAGCTACTGAAACGATCTTTTAGACGTGGTATTCAGAAATTACTCGCGACATTTCAGAAACTCGCAAATCGGAAATACCTACTCTGCGATAGTTTGGCTGCTGGCTTATTACGGTTGTTTTGACCATGTTCCGGGACCTGTTTTGGAATGAATGATACCTCGTTAGATAGCTACTGAAACGATCTTTCAGACGTAGTCTTCAGAAATTACTCGCGACATTTCAGAAACTCGCAAATCAGAAATAACTACTGCAATAGTTTGGCTGCTGACTTATTACGGTTGTTTTGACCATGTTCCGGGACTTGTTTTGGAATGAATCTTACCTCGTTAGATAGCTACTGAAACGATCTTTCAGACGTAGTATTCAGAAATTACTCGCGACATTTCAGAAACTCGCAAATCAGAAATAACTACTGCAATAGTTTGGCTGCTGGCTTATTACGGTTGTTTTGACCATGTTTCGGGAGCTGTTTTGGAATGAATCATACCTCGTTAGAAAGCTACTGCAACGATCTTTCAGACGTGGTATTCAGAAATTACTCGCGACATTTCAGAAACTCGCAAATCGGAAATACCTACTCTGCGATAGTTTGGCTGCTGGCTTATTACGGTTGTTTTGACCATGTTCCGGGACCTGTTTTGGAATGAATCATACCTCGTTAGAAAGCTACTGAAACGATCTTTCAGACGTAGTCTTCAGAAATAACTCGCGACATTTCAGAAACTCGCAAATCAGAAATAACTACTGCAATAGTTTGGCTGCTGGCTTATTACGGTTGTTTTGACCATGTTCCGGGACTTGTTTAGGAATGAATCTTACCTCTTTAGATAGCTACTGAAACGATCTTTCAGACGTAGTATTCAGAAATTACTCGCGACATTTCAGAAAATCGCAAATCAGAAATAACTACTGCAATAGTTTGGCTGCTGGCTTATTACGGTTGTTTTGAACATGTTCCGGGACCTGTTTTGGAATGAATCATACCTCGTTAGAAAGCTACTGAAACGATCTTTCAGACGTAGTCTTCAGAAATTACTCGCGACATTTCAGAAACTCGCAAATCAGAAATAACTACTGCAATAGTTTGGCTGCTGGCTTATTACGGTTGTTTTGACCATGTTCCGGGACCTGTTTTGGAATGAATCGTACCTTGTTAGAAAGCTACTGAAACGATCTTTCAGACGTAGTCTTCAGAAATTACTCGCAACATTTCAGAAACTCGCAAATCAGAAATAACTACTGCATTAGTTTGGCTGCTGGCTTATTACGGTTGTTTTGACCATGTTCCGGGACCTGTTTTGGAATGAATCATACCTCGTTAGAAAGCTACTGAAACGATCTTTCAGACGTAGTATTCAGAAATTACTCGCGACATTTCAGACAGCCGCAAATCTTGTAAACTTTACAGTAGGTATTGTTCCAATAGATACAGAATTATAAAAGTTGGTATCAGTTGTCTTGGATTTCAAAATGAATATTATTTTCGTGATCGGCACCCCTGCTAACCTAGAAAACGTCACCCATGTGACCCATGTCCATAGTCAGCGTCTACTCAACTAGGTATACCTACTAATCGATTTTTATTTAGGTATATACGAGCCGAGGAAGGCTGACTCAGGTAGATAGGTACCTGCTAGGCGGTAGGATTCTTATGCATGAGGCCATCTTGGTTGGCACCACCGCAGTGCCAGAGATATTCAGTTCCATCCATGGCTTAGAACTGTAGGTAGGTACTATTACGTGGCACTGAACTTTGCTCATCACCCCGAGTCAAGTAAAGTGAACCTTCATCTAGTAGGTAATTCCACTTGCTACAGCGACTGTCACACCCTAAACCCTAATACAGTAATGCTTGAGCATTATTGTTTGCAACTATCATGAAACGTACCTACTGTTTATCATCAGGTGCGCGACTTGCCAGTATCGTCAATTACCTAATTGCATAAAACAACTTACTCGTCCTAGTTAATAGGTAGGTACTTAAGTTTTCTACGGCCTAGGTACCGCGATGCGATTCTAAATTTAGGTACCTAGGTAAGTAAATGTTAGTGGGTTATTGAATTTTTATTTTTATTACGCATTTTTATAGACATTTGTAGTGCACCACAGATTACAGAAAGTCCTACCTGAGTCCATAGCATAAGCAATTTTCTGAAAAAGTATTCGTACTGTAAACGTCAATACCTACCTACGTCACGCTTCGGCGTACAAACTATGAGGTGTCTTTGTCACAGTTGCCCTAGATAAATTGCAGTTCATACGCAGTTATTCGTGCTAGACCCCCTGCACTTGCACGTGGATCGGCATTTAGAAAAGCGTGGCGACAAAGACACGCAGAGTCGGCGTATCTTTGTCGGCGCCTGTGATGTTCTTGAGCAGTGTTGCCAGATCCGTAGTCTAAGAAATATCCTATATTTACTGCAAAATTATCGTGGTTTTATCGCATGTTGTGTAAAAATATAGAGAACATGACGACCAGTGTTGTCAACCCACATTTTGGAAAATTGGGAGATTAAGTCCTAAAAATCGGTAGAAGTTGGTAGTATGTCATGGAAAAAACGGTAGATCTACCTCTAAAGTTTTATTTATAATTAATATAATTATATATATAACAACGTAAAACAAAAGATTTATCAAAATTAAACAAAATGTTATTTAATATTTATACATGCTTTTATAAAATGTTCAAGTGTTCCGAGCTGGGTTCCCCGTTCTTGGTTTTACATTTCCTGCACAATTATCCTACTAGCTAGAGCTGAGCTAATCTCAGAGTCTTTTGCCGGTTACTAATAATACGAGTAGCTACTGACCGTTGACACCGTTAAACTATTATTATAACCGGCATAACTCACGTTAGGGATCGAACACCGTGTTTCGTCTCCGCCATTATCATGTAATTCGCCTCTATTTAGTTATTACTGTTTAGTATATTCAAATTAAAGTTCTAAAATGTACATTTTTATTAAAAGTCACAACACAACAAAACAAAATAAAATCCCACGTTAAAATAGTAGATTCAACTTTAACATTTTCAAATAAATTACCTCTGTGGGATTGACGCAATGCCGCCAGTACCACGTATATAGATTAGAAAATAAGCTAAGATTGGTCGGTTATGGAGCAATGATCAGCGTCATTATCAACGAATGACATAAACAGAATCAAGTAAACCAACGAAATTGTAGTCAAATTTCCATGCACATACCATAAGCAGTTGACAATGTTGACAGTGACACCTTCGTTTCGTGAGATTGTCACGAGCTGTTAATGTTCTTTATTTTTAGTGAATGCTCACGTCCACGTCTTTGGTTTTTACTTTGCTCGCATCCTGCGCAGAAAGTAGAAACCAAAGACGTGGACGTTACTGGTTCTGTTACACGCATAACTAAGTTTAATGTCAAAATTATTTTCAATAAGACGTGGTATCGAAAATAGGTAGATTTAGGGCTTCGGGTGGTAGATAGGTAGACTCAAGCTAAAATAGGTGGATCTACGAGTACCTATAAGTAGGTAGATATGACAACACTGATGGCGACTGACAACTAATCACAGCTAGTTACTAATGTCAGGCCTCCGTCACTCTATGTACTTGCGCGCTATAAGTGCCTACCGCCCAGCCGAGCGGTCTTGGTCCGCCGGCGGATCAAATTCAGTGCGGTTTTCGCAAGCGAAGCGCGCGCACGCCGTTCAATTTTAATAGTGCTGTTCGTTCGTACGCGTATTACGATGCCGTGTGGTGCCTTATGTGCTGTAGATGGGTGTAAATCAAGCAAAAGAAGGGATTAACACCTAACATTTTTCCATTTACTTGTCAATGAAGAAAGGTAAGTAATAAATTATTACTAGTTTTTGTCGTTTACATTTTTTTCCATTCACATACCGTCATTAGAGACATATCAAATTTATCTTAATAAATTTGATTCGTGATAATTGGTAGTAGTACAATACACCTAGATATGTACAACTAGGAACTAGATATATTTAATTAATATTATTAAATTCGAGTATTTGATGCTTGCTTGCCTTGCGCATTGGTGCAAGGTCTATATATATGAGTATATATTTATATTTGCTATTTATATATATATATAAAATCGAACCTCGGAATCGAATCCTACTACGCAAATGAAGTCGCGGGCAGAGTCTAGTATATATATATATATATATATATATATATATATATATATATATATAACTATATATTATATATATCTTCGGCCTATTATATATAACTTTTATATATTAGAAGATAGATAGATTAGGGTGTCCCTTATTTTCAACGTTTTAATTTTACAATGAATTGGTTTGTTCATTAGGGTCCAAAATTAAAACACAAGAAAACATATTTTTTTTTTACTTTTAAATACGGGTTAAATACGAAATAGAAATGCTTCAGGCCTATTCAGACCTGAGCGTTATTCGCTACCGTTGTGGGTAGCGAAAAATACCACGCGGAACACGATGGGTAGATATTATGAAGTTCCTTAACTGCAGCGAAACTTGTATCGCCTATTGAGGCGGTATTTTCTGTTGTTTGGCGAAACTAGTTCCGTCGCCCGCTAACCATTGCTAACGAATATCTCTACCGTGCGCGGTAGAGATATCCGCTTTGGTGTGAACAGTGAAATTAACGCATACCCTTCGGATTTCTCTATCGCTCGCGGTGGCGAATAACGCCCAGGTTTGAATAGGCCTTTAATTTGCATTTAGTAAGCTGAGAAAATAAACCAAAAATGATGTAAAAATCTAATGTGCGACAAAGTGCGTGCATGACAGCGAGAGCAAAGGGTTAAACACTCTTAATAAATGGTTATCATATTATGCTTATCATGGCATGCACGAGTACCTACTATTATACTATATACATATAGATGGTATCTAGTACTTACTCCATGCGCGGAGGCAGAGGCCACGTGCGCGGAGGCAGTGCAGGCGGTGCACGCGTAAGCTCATCAGCCGCGCGTGCCTCTTCTTCAGGCGCAGGCAGCCGTGCCTCCTGCTGTTCAGCAGGGGGCATCACTTTTGCAGCCTGCTGCTGCTCAGCCGCAGCCGGCTGCCGTGCCTCCTGTTGTTCAGCAGGGGTCTGCGGTCCAGGCGGCACACGCGGCGGCTGGACTCGTGACCAGCCTCTGCCTCTTCCTCTGCCTCGTCCTCTGCCTCGTCCTAAGCGCGCACGTGCGCCCCTACCGCGCTTGCCATAAATATTCTGCAATGAAATGATAATTAATACTTAGGAATTAGGTTCATAGTTATTCTTTGCTCTAACTCTAACTTGATATTTTCCAATGTCACTGGGTAACTACCAACAGTTTGCAGGCTATGTCAGAGGCATTCCGGTGGCCTGAACACTTGCTACTCTCTGACCAGAACACACTACACTATATCATCATCATCATCTCAGCCGTAGGACGTCCACTGCTGAACATATCCCCCATGATTTTCCAAAAGGACCGGTTGGAAGCGGCCTGCATCCAACGTCGTCCTGCGACCTTCATCAGGTCGTCTGTCCACCGTGCCGGTGGACGACCTACGCTGCGCTTGCCGGTCCGTGGTCTCCACCCCAGAACCTTTCGGCCCCATCGGCCATCTGTTCTGCGTGCTATGTGCCCTGCCCACTGCCACTTCAACTGACTAATCTTCTGGGCTATGTCGGTGACTTTCGTTCTTCTACGGATCTCCTCATTTCTGATTCGATCACGTAGAGAAACCCCGAGCATAGCCCTCTCCATAGCTCGTTGTGCGACTTTGAGCTTGTCTATGAGGCCCATAGTAAGAGACCACGTTTCAGTGCCATAAGTCATCACTGGTAACACACATTGGTCGAAGACTCTTGTCTTGAGGCACTGAGGTATTTTTGACGAGAAGGCTTCGCGAAGTTTCCGGAACGCTGCCCACTATATGGCTACACGAAAAGAGAAAAACCACTTAGGTACTTACTTGAACAATCGTCACCGGCGCGTAAAAAAAAAACTTCTGCTCGTCCATCACGTACTCTACGTCACAACACGTCAGGTCAACTGATATTGCATTGCATAGATCTCGGGTCTAACCGAAGCAAGCGGCGGGGCGCGAGGCGGGCTAGTGATGTGGCCTCTTTTTGGAAAGGTGCTATTGATTTAAATCGACATTTATTAATCGATAATCACTCGATTATCTAATTGTCGAAAATTTTGCTTTTCAAATGATAATAATTATGTATTTATTGCCATAATTGCCAGGGCCATATTTATAAGATTGCCAGTAAATAAGAACTATTTTTATTCTCGTCATTTTAAAGGGTTTTATTCAATTGTGGTTCTTAAATACTTGTATATAAGTATGGTAGGAATAGAATGGAATTTGAAATTCAAAGTTAAATAATATAGTGTTTTTATATAGGCAAACAAAATATTGTACAAATAATAAAATCTGTAATTATAGACCATCTTTGTAGCTTTGTAGGAGAATTAATGTAAAAATGTGTTTTTCAACACACCTACTTGAAAAGGGACTCTTATTGAACGGTAATTAGAATCAAAATGCAGCGTATTTCGAACGCGTGCTTTTTACTTTTCATTCCCGCACGAGTGGGAAAATTAAAGTTAAGTTTTTAAAATGAGCAAAATATTGTAACGTTAAAATTAAAAAAACATTTTGCAAATAAAAAAACTGTAGTCGTCAAAAACAATAGAAAACAATTACATTTTAGCAAATAATTCATTTATGTAATTTATATGTATGCATCAGATTCAAAAGTTAAATAATAGTATCTACTACTCATAACAATGATGAAACACTTTTTCTTACTCCCTACGAGAACAATGCGCAATCTCCAACATTTACTCCAGTCTTCCAAGAGCAAAATAATGATGTTTTTAATAGCAAAGCGTTAGCCTATAATTTTACCAATTGTACCTTCAATAATTGTTTTAATAAATAAAGAAATACCTGAAGTTTTTTTCAAGCAAGTAAGTGTGTTGAAAAACGTCGTATGAAACTTGTGCGCGTTGCTTATTATATTAGCCGAAAAGATCGGCCTCAGTGGCGTGCATTAGGAGAGGGTTATGACCAGCAGTGGATTGATACTTGCTGATGATGATGATGGTGACAGTGTTATGAAAGTTTTTATAATAAAATTCGGTGCATATATCCTGGTGAAAATTGTTGGATTTAATTATTTTTATTTTTTATACGATTACGATTTTGTGATTTGTATGTATTTTTTTAATTTTATTGCAAATAACTGGTTAAGGGGATAACTGGTCTTTTTGTCCAATTGAATGGTTAAGGGAATTTATAGAATGTTTGTCCAATTATCCCCTTCCGACTTCAGAAGACGACGCGCAGGGGATTTTTGGACAAAAAGTCCAGAAATTCCCGTAGCAGGGAATCAGTTAAGGGGATTTCTGGAATAAGACGAGCCTCGGTGGCTTAGATGGTCATGTCGTCTGACACGGATTGTCGGAAGACGCGGGATCGAATCCCGTCCGAGGATGTGTATTTTTATCTCTGTAAATTTAAAATTTTTATATTTGTATGTACGAAAGTCCTGTTTTTTATTATTAATGTGTACTGATTGATATATTAAGTATTTCAATAATAAATTTACTCATATAATACCATTATAGCAATTGCGTTTGACCATTTACATATTTTATGACATTTTGGTATAAAGGTAGATCTTGCCTTGAAGAAGATAATAAGCTACTCGAAAGCTACTAATGCTGCGCAGACAAAGTCGCGGGCACCAGCCAGTTTATATATATATGTATATACTTAATTATTCATCTTTCCTTTTACACAATTTATTCTCGCATCCGTAATCCTATTGCGATATTCTATACTTCTAAGATATTCGTTTAAATTATATGGTGTAAAGAGGTAACATAATGTGCATAAAATGTCTACAGCGTCTTACTTATTTAAAATAATAAGGATTAATACCGCATTTGAATAAATACATTTATTCAAATGCAGTATTTAACTATAGTTAACGGAAAACTATAGTTTTCCAATTACCGCATTTAATTGCCCACTTTTCTAAGAATTAAAATATATATTTATATGTTGCATTTTATCCTTAAAGATAGACATAATTATGTCATCGCTGACTTTTTAGCAGGCTTTAGAGAACGCAAGATTGTTTTACATTAAGGCGCGCGGTAAATATTTTTCAGTTTAAGACTTAATCTCAAAGTCACTATTATTATAAGTATTATAATTTTCCACATCGAATTATAAAATCCGAGTCTAGTGTCTCCTCAATCGATTAGTGATAACTCTTATACCCCAGCACTAATCTTACTTACACGTGTCTTCTAGTGATCTTTGATAAGTGCCGACAAACGATGCGCCGACTGTCGGCACTTATTGGCACGGCGTTTTAATTACTAGGTGAAGGTTCAAATCAAACATCAATGACTCAGCTCGGGGTGATGAGCGCAGTCCAGTGCCACGTAATACTACCTAAAGTTCTAAGCATGGAATATCTAGCACTGGTTAATCGATTAGTAGGTATATAGGTAGGTACCTAGTTGAGTAGACGCTGACTATGGACATGGGTCACATGGGTGACGTTTTCAAGGTTAGCAGGGGTGCCGATCACGAAAATAATATTCTTTTTGAAATCCAAGACAACTGATACCAACTGTTATAATTCGGTATCTATTGGAACAATACCTACTGTAAAGTTTACAAGATTTGCGGCTGTCTGAAATGTCGCGAGTAATTTCTGAATACTACGTCTGAAAGATCGTTTCAGTAGCTTTCTAACGAGGTATGATTCATTCCAAAACAAGTCCCGGAACATGGTCAAAACAACCGTAATAAGCCAGCAGCCAAACTATTGCAGTAGTTATTTCTGATTTGCGAGTTTCTGAAATGTCGCGAGTAATTTCTGAATACTACGTCTGAAAGATCGTTTCAGTAGCTATCTAACGAGGTAAGATTCATTCCAAAACAAGTCCCGGAACATGGTCAAAACAACCGTAATAAGCCAGCAGCCAAACTATTGCAGTAGTTATTTCTGATTTGCGGCTGTCTGAAATGTCGCGAGTAATTTCTGAATACTACGTCTGAAAGATCGTTTCAGTAGCTATCTAACGAGGTAAGATTCATTCCAAAACAAGTCCCGGAACATGGTCAAAACAACCGTAATAAGCCAGCAGCCAAACTATTGCAGTAGTTATTTCTGATTTGCGAGTTTCTGAAATGTCGCGAGTAATTTCTGAATACTACGTCTGAAAGATCGTTTCAGTAGCTTTCTAACGAGGTATGATTCATTCCAAAACAAGTCCCGGAACATGGTCAAAACAACCGTAATAAGCCAGCAGCCAAACTATTGCAGTAGTTATTTCTGATTTGCGAGTTTCTGAAATGTCGCGAGTAATTTCTGAATACTACGTCTGAAAGATCGTTTCAGTAGCTATCTAACGAGGTATGATTTATTCCAAAACAGGTCCCGGAACATGGTCAAAACAACCGTAATAAGCCAGCAGCCAAACTATTGCAGTAGTTATTTCTGATTTGCGAGTTTCTGAAATGTCGCGAGTAATTTCTGAATACTACGTCTAAAAGATCGTTTCAGTAGCTATCTAACGAGGTATCATTCATTCCAAAACAGGTCCCGGAACATGGTCAAAACAACCGTAATAAGCCAGCAGCCAAACTATTGCAGTAGTTATTTCTGATTTGCGAGTTTCTGAAATGTCGCGAGTAATTTCTGAAGACTACGTCTGAAAGATCGTTTCAGTAGCTTTCTAACGAGATATCATTCATTCCAAAACAGGTCCCGGAACATGGTCAAAACAACCGTAATAAGCCAGCAGCCAAACTATTGCAGTAGTTATTTCTGATTTGCGAGTTTCTGAAATGTCGCGAGTAATTTCTGAATACTACGTCTGAAAGATCGTTTCAGTAGCTTTCTAACGAGGTATGATTCATTCCAAAACAGGTCCCGGAACATGGTCAAAACAACCGTAATAAGCCAGCAGCCAAACTATTGCAGTAGTTATTTCTGATTTGCGAGTTTCTGAAATGTCGCGAGTAATTTCTGAATACTACGTCTGAAAGATCGTTTCAGTAGCTTTCTAACGAGGTATGATTCATTCCAAAACAGGTCCCGGAACATGTTCAAAACAACCGTAATAAGCCAGCAGCCAAACTATTGCAGTAGTTATTTCTGATTTGCGAGTTTCTGAAATGTCGCGAGTAATTTCTGAAGACTACGTCTGAAAGATCGTTTCAGTAGCTTTCTAACGAGGTTTCATTCATTCCAAAACAGGTCCCGGAACATGGTCAAAACAACCGTAATAAGCCAGCAGCCAAACTATCGCAGAGTAGGTATTTCCGATTTGCGAGTTTCTGAAATGTCGCGAGTAATTTCTGAATACCACGTCTGAAAGATCGTTGCAGTAGCTTTCTAACGAGGTATGATTCATTCCAAAACAGCTCCCGAAACATGGTCAAAACAACCGTAATAAGCCAGCAGCCAAACTATTGCAGTAGTTATTTCTGATTTGCGAGTTTCTGAAATGTCGCGAGTAATTTCTGAATACTACGTCTGAAAGATCGTTTCAGTAGCTTTCTAACGAGGTATGATTCATTCCAAAACAAGTCCCAGAACATGGTCAAAACAACCGTAATAAGCCCGCAGCCAAACCTCTCGCAGAAGTTATTTCTGATTTGCGAGTTTCTGAAATGTCGCGAGTAATTTCTGAATACTACGTCTGAAAGATCGTTTCAGTAGCTTTCTAACGAGGTATCATTCATTCCAAAACAGGTCCCGGAACATGGTCAAAACAACCGTAATAAGCCAGCAGCCAAACTATTGCAGTAGTTATTTCTGATTTGCGAGTTTCTGAAATGTCGCGAGTAATTTCTGAATACTACGTCTGAAAGATCGTTTCAGTAGCTTTCTAACGAGGTATGATTCATTCCAAAACAAGTTCCGGAACATGGTCAAATCCACCGGAATAACCCACCCGCCACACGCGACATCTTAATTTGGTCGGTTGGCTTATTACGGTTAATGGCTGCTGAGTTTGGCTGCCAACTTCACACAGGTGATAATAGGTACTTTTGAACTATCATGGTACCGACTTCAACAAGTTAATTCACACTTTTTGGTGTTGAAGTCGGTTTTATTTAATTTTTTTGTTAAAAAAATTTAGTAGTATCTAGTAGTTGAGCGGGTAGCTTGTCTGGCACGGTTAAAGATTTCATCAATTTTGATCTAGTAGTTTTTGAGATACACTCCGATAACTGAATAGAATGGAAGTCGGTATTAAATTTTTCAAATTGTACTTGTTATACGCGATCTTCCAAAAAGGAAAAAAAGTTTTAATTGAATAAATGATGTATAGTACGGAAATGGAAGTCGGCATCAGTAGATACAATAATCCGGGATCCGTCGCTAATTCAGTTTGATCCCGGGATCCGTGTACACAAACCCTAAACTAACTTATATAAAAGTACATAAAACAATATTTTCACTAGCATTAAGATGTAGAGAGAAAATCGGAGCATATGATTGTATAGACATCACACAAAAGACATAGCAGCTGTTATACTCATCTGTGGCAATAGTAATTCTTCTTTGGTTCCCGGAAAGTTGCTTAGAAAGATGAAGGACATTTACTAAAGAGGCTTTCTACTTACTTACTTAGTTAAGTGTGTTGTAAATTGTTTTATTGAATAGTTCGTATACCATACCGAGCACAAACTGAACTGTGAACAATATAATGGAATTTATCGGTAAAGGAAGCAGTTCCCAATTTATCACCAGCGTCTCTAATCTACAGCTAATTCGGATTCCAATCTAACCATTATTACGTAACGGAATTACGCACACTTTACACTGTGATTGTATAACAATATTACGGAAACCGCGCTTACTTGCAACAAACGCAAATGGACAATTAATACAGTGCGTTATCGCCACCAAGCTCTGCGCCTGCGCGAGATAGCGCGAATAGAAATATTTCAAGGGAGCCTGGCTGAAGCGGCGCGCTTCAACATCTTAGCGGGCAAAGACGCCGCTAGATACCGCCACTGAGCGCGATTAGATGCGCATGCGCAGGATTTACTGCTCGGTGTCGACTATCGCACACAATAAATTAGAAATTCGTTAGATAGAGACGTTGCCGCGGTTACCAATTATTTCTGATAGGGCAGGTATGCTCGTGTTGTGGGTGGATTCTCGGGATGTCAACGCGTATGTGTTTTCTTATCTAAGATGTTTCAATTATTTCTAATAACAATAAAGCTCTAAGAAGAAGCGCTTCTAGGGAGCTAGATGGTTCGTAACTGTTCGATTAGATTAAAAGGAATGCATAGTACTTGTCGATACTAAAAGAACTAACTCTTTTCTACCTCATAACATTGTACGAGTTGTGATTTTTCTTTCATGTGATCAACACATTGTTTACTAGGTAGATCATAATGATTTTTTCAATATTTTATAGTACTATAAAGTTACGTTTTAAGCACTAGTAACTAGTAAAGTAAGTAACGCTTGCCATGGGCTCCTCTTTATATTCTATGCCATGGGTGACCTGTACCTCTACCATGAGTTTGCAACATAAATGCCATCTATAGTTGATACTCGATATCGCCTACCTATTAAGCTTGTGATTGGCGTACTCGCTGTAAATTTTAGTTCTAAAAGTAGCCGCAAGGTGGCACTGTTCTTTTTTTGAAACATTTTTCGCGGCAGTCGATAGCGAGCATCGATTGGTGTCAATGTTGTAAAGGTAAACATTTAGAATCGTGGCGCCTGAATTCGGGGGGGAGGGGGAGGGGAGGGGGGAGGGGAAGGGGGGGTTCGGGTAGTGATAGGTTTGTCACAGACAAGTGACATTGCCAATTCATTAGGTACTAATATACTATTGTGCACACATTCCTACTAGTATGGGTCTGATAATTAAAATTGAAAAACAATTTGTTATTTTTGGAACTTATAGTTGTACAGTAAAGCAGCAAAATCGGAGTCCAAAATCGTAGCAAAGTCGTTGAGATATCAAAAGAAAACAGGAGAAAACATTCACGTACACTCGGAAGGAACGGAATGACGCGAGTATTCCGACAGTGACATTACGCTATCTTCGATGTTTGCGTTCCGTTTCAAGAACTTACATACAACGTACATGTCAAAAAAGGCTAAAAGTTACCTAGAAACGTTTCGTTTTACGCATTAATGTCATTTATGTCACCTGTCACTATCAAAATTACGGTGTTTTATTGAAACTTTAAAAAACTATTTAGACTATTTTGGCGTGTCTCCGGCAGCTAAAATGTTGTAAATACGCTTTATACAAACCCCTTCAACCCACCCACAGTTTTTGTTTCACCAAATTCAGGGGTCACGATTCTAAAGGCAACCCGTTGTAAACTCATGGTAGACCTACTGGATGGTGGCATTTTCAACTAAGAACTTTCGTGTTATGGAAATTACGTTACGCTATTGCATTGTCCTCGACTGTTGTCTAATGACAAGGTTAGGCCTTCTGGTGGTCTGAAAAACTCCAACACTAGATTCCGAAAGACGTTATGTGGCACCCAAGCACGAATATCTGCGTAAGTGTAACGTAACGTGTCATTCACGTGAAACAGTACAAACTGTTTTTTATCTGGGCAACTGTGACGCAGATAACGCGCCGTAACGTACGCAGAAGTGTGACGCTTTGACGCTTACGATACTAATACTTCAAATTCAAATTCAGATTCAAATTCAAATACCAATTCAAATACTTTATTTGCCAGAATACAAACATTAAACAACATTTTTAGTTGTTGCACAAATATGCTGCGTTTGTATTCAGCCTGCAAGCAGACTGCCAACTGCAAAGGATTGTTCTGAAGTTGCACTAATTATAACTACAAATATAACATCAACATCTTAATTAATATTTGTAATGCCCTGAAAATCTAAATATTCTTTAACACTATAAAAGCAATTATCTAACAGCCACTTAGTAAGCCTCTTTCAGTTTGTCCATCTAACTGTTTTAAATCATTCGGTAACTTATTATATATATATATATATATATATATATATATATATATATATATATATATGTAATACCGACCTTAGTGTAACAAACTACGACATCCCTGTGGAACAAATATACATTCAAACCATCCCATAAAACAAATAATAGACTCACCCTTCCTTACCAACCCGCTCCTACACTTTTTAAAACTGCCCCAAAATAATAAGGATAATAAGAAGGAAAATCATCCAAACACATCGTTTTCATATTCGCAACGTTTTACTTCATGTTTCTGGCATTATTAAACATTTGTATCGGGATCTGTTCATCTGATCTCTCTGCCCTTTGCCTTTGTAAGTACCGATGACTTTATCTGACAACTGGGGTCTACTAAGGTTCTTTTGAACTACAAGTACAATTTGAAAAATTTAATACCGACTTCCATTCTAGTCAGTTATTGGAGTGTAACTCAAAAACTAGTCGACCGAATTTGATGAAATTTAAATGAGACCACACGGGAAGCACCAGCTTTCAAACAAAAATAAATTTTATTTGAAAGCTTTTAAGAAATTTCTCAAAAAATAATTTTGAGAATCCGTTCACCATAACGAAAGTTATGAGGTAACAAACACATAAAAAATAATAATACAGTCGAATTGAGTACCTCCCCCTTTTTTTTGAAGTCGGTAGAAAAACGTTAGTTAGCAATAAACACCTGAGATACATTATTGTTTAAGTTTGTAAAAAGAAAACCAGCTAAGTTTCACATACAAATTTGTGGTTCAGTGGGCCAAACACGAAAATCTGCTTAAGTGTAATGCTATCACATCGTTGGCGTATTCAGTACAAATATGAGTTGTCTGTGCCACTATTGTACTAGATAAATGACAGTTAGTACTAAATACGTTAACGACGCGATTACGTTAAACTTAAACAGATTTTAGTGCTCGGCCCACTGTAATTGGCCCGTTACAATAATCGCAAATGTTCTGTTTTACTGGAAGAAGTGCTAATGTCTTGGCTGTTAGGTAATCCGGTTGAGGTGGACAAAATCTATGTGTGTTGTAGGTCAATGGTCAAATTTGACCCCAACTTTGACTTTGACTTCAACGTTGTTTGAGTATTCATAACTATTTAATAACTTTATCTAACGTCTGAGTTTTTCTCTGGCCAGTATCATAATGACGTTTATTATTTACATCTAAACCTACACTATATTATATTATATATTATAATATTATAAAGATGAAAAAAATGTTTGTTTGTTTGTCTTGAATAGACTCCGAAACTACAGAACCGATTTGAAAAATTCTTTTACCATTAGAATCCTTTTTTTTTTTTTTTTTTTTTTTGAGGGGGGGAAATGCTGTCCACTTCCCTTCCGCTACGGGGGTAGACGGAAGGGGGTATGTGGGGCTCAGACCCACTAAAACCCCCCCGTGAGCAGTCCTCCGCCAGATGGTGCGAGATTGGGTTGCGCTGGCATTCACAATCTCGCCCCAGCGGTAGGCCCGGATTGATCTTAACCGGGCCTCAGCGCCTGTGAAGGGGTGCCCTTGCTCACCAAGGGCACTCCTCAGACGTGTGGGGTCGTGCAAGCCGACGAAGAGTCCCCCGACTCTTCACCAGTGACCCCACTACGGAGGAGGGAGGAGGCGAGCAAACTGCCTCCTCCGTACCCCCGTTCGTCTGCGCCGGAGTGGGTCAGCTCGAACGTCATTCTCCCTAACCCGCTCCGCGGCCTCCTTCTGCGCTATCACTGCTTCGCAGAAGGTGGCCACCGCCTGCCACGATCTCTCGCTGCCGAGCATCGAGTTAACCACGCTCGGCAGCGAAAGATCTCCGCCGATTATCGCTGAGAGTGTGTGCCGCTGCGGGCCCCATGCAGCACACACTTCCAGCGTGTGGAGCGCCGTATCCTCCGGCGCCCCGCATTCGTGACAGGCTGGGGTCGCCTCCCGCCTTGCGATTTGGTGCACGTACTTTCCGAAACAACCATGCCCGGAAAGCACCTGCACCAATCGGAAAGTGAGCGACCCGAAACGTCGCTTCACCCACCCCCGAAGGACCGGGCGGATGGCCTCCACCGTCCACTGCCCAGGGACTGGTGGAGCCAGGTCTTCCGTCCACCGCTGCAACAGGGCGGCCCGCGCCTGCAACCGCATGCGTGTCACCTCTTCCCACGCTGGGGGGTCACCCCGCGATCTCCTCGCCGCAACAAAGTGGTACACTTCGGCGAGGATCTCTGCTTGAAGTTCCCAAGGAGGATCACCGGCCAACACGCACGCCGCCGTCCAGGACACCGTCCGGTATCCGCGTATCGCCCTCGTCGCGATAACCCGCTGCGGACGTCGCAGCAGGGCCTTGTTCTGGCGGCTGAGAGCGTCCACCCAAACTGGTGCTCCGTACAGGGCCATACTCCGGATCACTCCAGAGTATAGCCGACGGCAGTTGGCGTTCGGCCCACCCACGTTGGGCAGCAGCCTACCTAAGGCGGCTGCGGCTCCAACAACTCTTGGGGCCAGTCGGGAAAAGTGGCCTCCAAAAGCCCACCGTCCGTCCAGGTTGAGGCCCAGATATTTCATCTGGGTTCCAACCGGGACCGGGACCCCATCCAGGATGACTCGCGTTCCAGAAGGGGGACCCCCCCGAGGCCCGTGGAACAGTAGGGCTTCAGTTTTGGAGAGTTGAACCTCCAGTCCCAGAGCGCGTATGCGGTCAATCACGAGGGATGCACCCACCGTAACCAGCCGCACCACCTCCCTGAGGTCCCTCCCCCTGGCCACGACCAGAGTGTCATCCGCGTAGCACACGACCCGCATGGTTGCAGGAAGCGTACCACGAAGCACCCAGTCGTAGCCTACGTTCCACAGGAGCGGTCCCAGCACTGAGCCCTGCGGAACACCACAGGAGACGCGACAGTGCCTCAAACCATCGCGTCCTTCCACCAGGACCGCGCGGTCCTGGAGGTAATCGGCCAGCAGCCTCCGCAGATACAAGGGCACTCCATGGTATTTGAGCGCCTCTTGTATGACTTCATGAGGGAGGCTGTTGAAGGCGTTAGCTATATCAAGCGAGACAGCCAACGCCTTTTCTCCCTCTTTGACAACATCCTGCGTCCACTGCTTGAGCCAGAGCAGGGCGTCAATGGTAGACCTTCCCGCTCTGAACCCGAACTGGGCCTCCGACAGCCCAGGCCCAGTACCCTCCAGGTGCCGGATGACACGGGAAGCTACCACTCGCTCAAGCAGCTTGCCCGTGTCATCCAGCAGGACAATAGGTCTATACCCAGACGGCGAGTCCACGGCTCGACCTTCCTTCCTCAGAAGGCACAGCCGGCCATCTTTCCACAGCTTCGGGAACCGTCCCGACTTGAGGCACGCGTCGAAGACTACCCGAAGCTGACTTACTAGTTCCCCTAGGGCAATTCTCAAGACTCGCCCCGGGATCCCGTCTGGTCCTGGGGCCGTCTTCTTCCTGCATAGGCGGCCGACAGCACCCTCCATCTCCAGCTCTGTGACAGGTGGGATGGAGGCCAGGTCTAGTTCCTCTGGGCAGGACGGTGACATCGATGGAGGGCTGTAGTCACGATCCGTGACTGGGAAGAGCCCCTCCAACACCCTGTCCAGTAGCTCCGGCTCCAGGGATTTTGCTATCGGAGACGTCTGGCCACGGAACTTATTCCGAGCGGCTCTGTATGGACGCCCCCAGGGATCCCTGTCGAGGCCTACCAGCACCTCACCCCAGGCCCGCGATTTTGCTTGACTGATGGCCAGCTGCAGCTCCCGCTTGGCATCTCGATATACACCGTACAATTGGCCTTCAGTCGCAAGCTGCTCGGCTGACAGCTGGGCGTCGGTACGGCCATTGCGTCGCCTCCTGCAGCGGGTGTAAGGCCGACGAGCCGCCGAGCAGGTGGCTCGAAGATCTGCAATCTCCGTGCACCACCAGTACACCTCGCGGCGATCGGGGCGCCTCCGAGACCTCGGCATCGCCGAATCGCACACGGCCGTCACCGCCTCGCGGAAATGGGCTGCTCCGACGTCTACTTCTGGGTGTGTGGGGGCGGCCAACCACGCCTGGACAATTGCAGCCTCTTCTGCGAGCTTGGTGTCGAGGCGACTATTTGCCCAGCGTGGAAAATCCGCACGCACCACGCGCTGAGACACTCCGTGGTTATGGGCGGTAGAGATCTCGAACCTTATGTATTTATGGTCTGAGAGAGTCTCTACCTCCGACAACACCCTCCAGTTTCGGACACGTGCTGCGACACCTGGGGTGGCGAAAGATATATCCACCACGGACCCCCCATTGTGCCGCACGCACGTGTGGACCGACCCTGTGTTCAAGAGAGTCAGTCCTGTGGCAACCGCCCATTCCCTGATGACCTCTCCCCGAGAGTCAGTGGAACGGTTGCCCCATTCCCGGGCCTTAGCATTCAGGTCTCCCAGTACTAGGACCTGACGCGGTGCCTGTCGCCTTGCCGCTGCTGTCAAAAGGTCTACAAAGACCTCAAGCTCCGCAACGGGTCTGTTGGGGGAGAAATATGCGCCGACTACAACATACTCTCCCCATTTGGCCACTACGTATCCTGAGCCCCTCTCTTCCACTGAGAGGGGTGGACCCCCACCAGTCCGTCCCACAATGGCCACAGAGCCGTCTAAGTCTCCTGCCCAGTATGGATTGGGGGGAACATAGTAAGGTTCTGCTGCAACCGCTACGTCTATTTGCCACTGCGCCAAGCTCTGCATAAACAGATCTTGAGCCCCGGCACAGTGGTTAAGATTCGTCTGAAGAAGGTTGTAATGTCGGACTTGATCCATCAGTCAGACATTACAACCTCCTCACATGCCGATTGGGGCATGGCCTCGAGTGTTGGCTTATTCAGTGCCACAGGGACGGCTTTGGTCCTATTGGCCGTCCCCTTTGTCTTCGGAGGAGCGCAGTTGCGTCCCCCCATCACATGGCCAGAAGGCCTACCCGTCTCCGCGCATATTGCACAGCGCAGGTCAGTCTTTTTGCAGCTGGCTGCCCAATGGTCTGTATCTCCGCATCTGAAACAAAGATTTCCCCGGTCGGCCGATGCAGGGCATTGGGGACGCGTGTGCCCCAGCCCCATACACCTAAATTACCATTAGAATCCTACGTTATCCCTGATGAACAAAGGCTAAAGGAAATTTTCAAAAATTTAGGGAATTGCATGAAAACTTTGATAATGTAACCCGAGGTGTGAAATAATGCCCAAAAAATCCTTATATCGCACGCAACTAGACAATAGATAAAAGTGATGTACAAACCTTTTTATAGAAGACGTCAATGTTTACAAAAATGTCTGCAATACCATGGGTGCCTTGAAGTGTCTTCCGATTGAAGTTCGGTTTTAGCGCTGTGATCGCCATTCCGAATTAACAAAAGCGCGACAACGTGGTCTACGTTGTCGCGCTTTTGTTCATTCGGAATGACATGTGACGTCATGGATTACGTCATCGAGAACGCCGTTTTGCGATTTCAACGATCACGCTGCATACTGAAATCACCGTGAGCAGTCCGTCAAAAATGACAGTTCGTTGATGTGCGCGTGATGCGCTAGCTATCATCTGTCTTTGTGCACGTGTATTCCATGCCGTGAGCAACGTAAGCGTGATTTCAACCCATTCCGAATGGCTGATAGATCTTACCTGTCAAAAAAGTAATATTGAATCGGAATGGATAATAGTGTAAATATCGCCAATATCAGTTTTGACGCCACTCGGATATCACCATATATATATCTAACTTTAAAAGTTATGTCATAATAACTACTTTTTCACGTTAAAATATACAATTGGTATTTAATTCTAATCATAAAGAAGAAATATATCATTGTTTGTTTGTTTGTAATGGAAACGCAAAAAATACTTAACCGATTCAAACAATTCTTTCAGCAGTAGAAGGGTACATTATGCCTGACCATCATCCATTACCAAGCGGGTGCAACCGCGGAGCGCAGCTAGTGAATAAATAATAATATTTATTTTAAATTTATAATATAAAAATTAAATTATTGTTTAATAAATAAATAAATTAATGTAACAAAAAAAATATGAATAAAAGACCGCAAATTGCTACCATTGATATTGTTACGTCAAGCCGTAGTCACGTCATGATTATTGACTTGACTTGACTTCTTAAGTCTGGCCTCTACGACTGAGTAACGTCGCAATTCTGCCAGTATCACGTACACACATCAAAAAAGTTTGTGATCACTAGCATAAGCTGATACTTTTTTAATCAACAATTTATATATTTTTAATTATTTATTTTGTATGGTGGTAGCTTATAACCCTGGTCAACATATAGGATATTTTTAATCCCGGTAAATTAATCTGTCCGAATCAGCAAGCCTCATTCGAGGCAAGTTTCATTCATAAATCTATTGTTATTTTATGTCCTGATGCGGACAGATTAAGGCGCGGTCCAACCCCAATTTTAAAATAATTTACGATACTTTAAGTAAGGTTGAAAATCGCGTGGTATATTAGACGATGTGATGCGAAAATGCATTAATTTTGTACGTTTTCTTAATATATTTCGATAAATACTAACAAAATTGAAAAAACTGCTGGTTATTACTTTAATACTATGTATTACCTAAAAAAAAATATAGTGTTATCGCTGAAAATTCTGAGAGTTTGGACGTGAAATTTTATTTTTATGGACCTATTCAGGATTTCTTTCTACAGAGAGCGAGTAATATTTAGGAATTCTGTTCGGTTATTACTCTTTGCCTGTTCCTTTTCTAACCTGAGTATTTTTTCATACAATATTATCGATCTGTTTCGTTACACTAGCGGCCTTAATAAACTTGGCATACACCCGGAGTAGTTAAAACATCTATCTGTCAATTTTTCGCTTGCAGTAAATGTCACGCGTGAAAGCAAGACAAAGCATGTTACGCCTAATATAGGTTTACGCAAAGTTTATTAATAAAGGCCAAAATGGTTAAACATTCTGCTTTTTACTATTATCAGGATACGAGCGCGTCTTAAAGAGTTCTCGTGAGATGATTAAAACACTGTAATTAATCGTATCCCGCGAGTCCACGCGAGCGAAGCCGCTGGCGGGTTAGCTGGAATCAAATAAGAAATTAGAACTTATATGATAACTGCAGTTTCATCCGTACGTGTAAGTATTCAAAGACCCTATTCAGAGTAAGGCCCCGAAACGATGGTAAGGCTAGTATTGACATTTGTTACATTTTGTACCATTTATCATCTGAAGATTGCAGTTAAGTTTATTGCCTTCGTGATTTGTGAGGGCCTTTTAGGGTTAAGCGATGTTGGGAACACTTTGAGATGAAAGAGATGTTTCTTGTTAATATAGATGCGTCTGCTCCATATTGCTAAACTTAGTTTTGCTCAGAGAGGTTTTCTCAAAAGATCAAATCCTATACTATTACTATTATAACTATTATTACTATTATAATGAATACTATATATTATAGTACGGAATTTGTTTGTCCGCCTATCTGTCTATCCTGTGTGTAATAGCTTCTGTAGTAATAAACGTCAGTGCATGACTGCCTACGGTATTAATAACTAGCTAGACTAGCTGGGCTCCGCGGTTTCACCCGCAAGGTGATGAATGATGATGATGATGATGATGAATCAAAATATATAGCGTATGTAAATCAGCGATAGTATCATATCATAATCATAATCAGCTCATGGAAGAGGAGTTGGGCCATAATCCACCACGCGGGCTCAATGCGGCTTGGTGGATAGGTACGAGTATAGGTATTGGCCAACTC
Source organism: Selenia dentaria (assembly GCA_917880725.1). Classification (NCBI taxonomy): domain Eukaryota; kingdom Metazoa; phylum Arthropoda; class Insecta; order Lepidoptera; family Geometridae; genus Selenia; species Selenia dentaria. The sequence goes on from OU862893.1 coordinate 28,840,817, forward strand.
ATGTTGAAGTTTACAGGCCGCCCGAAGGCCTTCGACATAGCCTAACGACTGTTGTCCTAAGACAAACAACCAGGACCGACGGCTTAATGTGTCCTTCGAAACACGGACGCGCTCAGTTGAATAATGCCACTAGCGGTCATCCATCGAAGTCCTGACCGCAGCAAGTGTTGCTTAACTAGTTGATCGGTTAAGATCGCCAATAAGTCGAGCTGCGCTACGAGCGCTTTGTAATCAGGGATAATGTAGGATTCTAATGGTGAAAGTATTTTTCAAATCGGTGCAGTAGTTTCGGAGCCTATTCAATTCAAACAAACAAACAAATCTTTCCTCTTTATAATATTAGTATAGATATTAGCCAACTAACATCCAGTGTACTGTACCCCATGTGACCGTATTCAGTAAAAAGTGATTTTTTAAACTTAGGAATTATAATAACAAAAAATACGTGATTAAATTCGTTGAAAGTTATTTAATTTAAATGGAGGTACATTTTTAATCAACACAGGGATCATTATCTAAAATAACTGTTGAACAACTCACCGATCGTTGTCACCCTTATAGTTAAATAGCGCATCATACTTATTGTCTCAAAAACTAAACATTGTTGTAACTGTTTTCCAATTTGTTTTCTTTAAAAATTTTGCACATGTTCAAGTAGGTTCTAATCTAATGCACATTGATGAAGTGTTTCGTCTACTGTGATATACAGCTGAATAAATTTAGTTACAAACCTTGTCCAATAAATGGAACAAAACGATTATCCACCCAGTAATCTGTCATTCCATTGACCACAATAAATAAAACTGCAACAAGTTTATCATGTAAATTCATTGAGAAAAACGGTGGCGCCGACGCCGCATACGGCCCGCAAAAATACATTATCTTACTACGGCAAAAGTTAAACAAAAGTATGCCTATATCATCTATCAAGAAGGCTTGAATCTTAAAACAATCGCAACGTGGAACCTTAAAAACACAGTTCATCATTATCTCTAATTGACGTCCCAGTGGAACAATGTCGTTCGGACTAGTGCTGCCAGCCGCAAAAACAATAATCTATCGATTCTTTCATCGCACGTAACCGTTTTTATTTCCGAACGCATGCCGATCGCAGCCCAGCTCGATTTGCGAACTATGCCGTGCCAATTACAAAATCGCCCTTAAGAGCGCACGATAAAAATCCACTAACTATTTTCAACTATTTTCCTACCGATAAGGTCGAAACTGCGATGCTCGAAATCCACACTACGCACTTTACGCAGCAAAAAGCTGTACTCAGAGTCATGAATTAATCATGAACGGCGACAAATAGTGTGGATAAAGGTCAGTCGCTTTATTATAGATGCGTCCAGCTCACCTGTATGATTGGACAGAGTTTGTTAATTCTGTGATCGTTAATAAGTCTGAAAAATTAGTTTATACTGGCAATATCGAAACGTACATACTGTTTGACAGTTCTGAATTCAAATGTACGCGGGAAAACATGAGTCGTGGTGGAAAGCGCAGCGCGGAGTGTCGCACGGTCTCAGTTGTAGCGGTATGGCGTGTACTGAGCGGCATCGGCAGTATCGGCACACCCAGGCCCGCCTCCGCACCGCCCACTGCTGAGTTGCCAACTTCACGGCAGTCCGGGAAAGTGGGAAACTCGAGGTAAGTGGGGAAGGTGCTATGGTGGACGGCCGTTGGTGGGGTGCGACGTGTGAGCACGATTTGTCAATTCAGAGTTTGATCGATTGCTCTTAAGCCCGACTAGCAAGGCTTCCTTGCGTAGCTCGTGAACTGCTTGCGAAACTGACGAGACCTAACGCGTAGTTTCTCTAACATTCAATTGGCGAGGTCTATTAGCGTTACATTTGGATGTCCAATTTCCAAATGAATCAAATTACGGCTAATGACCCAGTACGTTGCCGAAATAGGCGTTGAACGTAGGACATTGATTTGGTATAAACTTTGCGTAACGAAGTTTTTGCTGTTGTAGGTTTTTTATTGTCCATTTAAATTATGTTTGAAATATCGTGACTGGCTTTAATTGATCGCACTGACACATATTTAGGTGATTAATTTTACTTGATACACACATACCTTCCAATCAGTGTTTATTAATAGTGGTTATTGATAATAATCAATTCGTTTAAATTTTATATAGTGAAATGAAACATTGATCTGTTAAAATCACTCCTTTATTAAATTAATAACGCTGGTTCCTGGTATAATAGTTGAATTGTACGATATAATTTAACATCTGTTCTGTCAGAAAAAAGGCCAAGATGGCAATAGGCCTTCATAAGCAGACCATTTTGTTCTCATTGCTGGTACTCCAGCCTTCCTCTCAGAGAGAGGAGTTGGTCTATAATCCACAATGCGGGCTCAGTGCGGCTTGGTGATAGGTTAGTGGTCAACCCATGTTGAAGTTTTCAAGCCACCCGAAGGCCTTCGATATAGGCTAACGACTGTTGTCCTTAGACAAACAACCAGGACCGACGGCTTAACGTGCCCTCCGAGGCACGGAATAAGTCTTATGAGACTGATAACATTACTGGCAAAATGTTATTGCTTATGGACCTGTATCGATCCATCCTGGCGTGTATATGCGATATAGTATAGGTTAGTTTAGCAGTACTTTTTATTTACCTGGATAAAAGGTAAGGGATATTATTTACAATATATCAAACGTATAATGCGATCACGGTGACTGCATCATGTAATGAGTTCATTACAATATGTCTGTCTTTGTCAAAACAATCATTGTACTTTCAGCCGTGCGATTCTCTAACGATTCGTCGATGCGCTCGTCAACGAGCTCACCGATATCAAATACTTCATGAGATATTGCCCTTGTACATAAGGTTGCTTTTCCAACGTTTCTTGTCATCTCTTCATTTGTTTCACGGATGTTGTCAAAGATGCAACGATGTTTACTCTTAGAGAATCGCACTGCTGTTCGTTTATTGGTACTAAGTCAAGTCAAAAACGTACTTTAAACTTTCTTAGTACTAAGTACCAATTAGTACTAAGTAACATTAATGTACGTTTTTGGCTGTATATGCATGTTTAGCCATCCAAATGAGGAATCTCTTATGGTGGATCCCTATAATCTATCTATCCATAGTTTTCCTTACTACCGATAGATATTTGACATAACGTCCATACAAATAGTGTCAAATATCTAACTCTAGTAAGGTAAACCGACGATAGATAGATTATTGGGACGGGCCGTTAGAGTAAGAGGAAACGAGTTTAATGCGTCAAATAAAATTATATCAAACCAAACAGTTCAACCAAAGGATGTGTTTTAGAACCTATATTAATCAAGCACTTGAATATGTCCCTTGAGATATTAGCTACAGCTACGTAATGTGTAAATTCTAACAGTGGCCGCGTCGGTAGGTACGCAAACAGAATACAAAATTGACATATTCGACTATGTTTTTAAAGTGTATTTTATAAATATTACCATTTCAAAGTATAATGTGTAAACATGTACGATCGTGCGAGGTTGCATGCAGATGTGCAGGAAGGGTTTCCCCTCGGAGGGGTTACATACGATACGTGTCTTCAACCGAATTGAAATCCCCTATAGAAAATAGTACACTTACTGTATCTTCTTGGTCCGTTATTGAGCAGCAGAACTCTTTGTGAATGAGTTCGTTTGGGCCACCTATTGCCACCGTACCATTTTGTACCGTGAATCAGTAATGTTCGCAATACTGGGTTTTGGTTTGAAGGTACGGTTTCCGATAAAATAACAGGCATATGAGACTTGCAACTTAATGTCTCAGTTTTACGGGCGCAATGCAGTTCTGACTTGTGAGGAAATGCATCTGTTCTAGGCAGAAGTTACCGCTTCACTTCAGGTGGGCCTCGTGCTTGTACCGTTACCTACTAACATAAAATAAAAAAGCCGTGAAAAAACAGACACTTAGAATGGTTATTTTGCACTGTCATCATTACTCATATTCATATTTTCGTTATTCGCATTCCACAATACATTGTCTACCATCATCAGTATAAATTATGGACCCTTATTATGAACCCCATTACCTAACTATGAAGGAGCAGAGTAGAATATCTTTCTGCCTCCGGGATGTGATTCGCAACATACCTAATAAGCCTCTTGTGCAAGAGGCTATCTTGGCGTTTGGTATCTCCTTCCCTTAGGTTTGGCCTCTTTCGCCGTCCGCGGCAGAATTCTGGAACTGCAGTGGTACTCCGCTGCAGTTTCTTCTCCAGAATTCTGCCGTGGAACAACTGTGTGAGGGTATGATCGGCGAAAGAGGTCAAACCTAAGGGAAGAAGATACCAAACGCCAAGATAGCCTCTTGCACAAGAGGCTTATTAGGTATGTTGCGAATCACATCCCGGAGGCAGAAGGATATTCTACTCTGCTCCTTCATAGTTAGGTAATGGGGTTCATAATAAGGGTCCATAATTTATACTGATGATGGTAGACAATGTATTGTGGAATGCGAATAACGAAAATATGAATATGAGTAATGATGACAGTGCAAAATAACCATTCTAAGCTTGGATTGCGACCGTCATTGGTAGTGCCGCTACCATTTGCTTTGCGTCCCGGTGTAAGTAAGTATTTTAACGCGCAAATCTCAGGAGCAAAACGGGATGTCGGGATGGCTACCACACGTATCGCCGTCGTGTCGCCGCACAGGAACAACATTGTCCACACCCGTATTGTTACGTTATTGTTATGCCAGCTGGGCGACAGTGGACAATGAGAGCGACCACCCACGTGGTATCATTATCTAGCCGTCAGAACGGAAGTCCGGTTCGCACTGCACTAGGAATATTGCCGTGTGCCTAATCCCTACGTGTAGAGATATTTATTTACTTAAGCTGCTTGAAATAAAGTTGACTGGCCAGTTAGTGCAGAGATAGGTTTATAGTTCAAATTTATATAACATGGAACACAATATAAGATACTTTTCATCATCATCATCAACAGTTGCTATCACCGCGGGCTGCAGTTAGTCTTCTATAAAACACACATCCAGGGCACGCTAAGCCGTCGGCCCGGTTGTTTGTCAACAGTAATTAGGCTATGTCGAAGGAGTTCGGGCGGCCTGAAAACTTCGACATGGGTTGGCCACTAACTTATCCACCAATCCGCACTGGGCCCGCGTGGTGGATTAACTCCGCAGTGGGAACAAAATGGGCCGACTATGATTATGAAAACACACTAGTATATATTGAACGCCTGCTTAGCGATACCAAACATTGCAATTTTTGAGAGATAAATGAACATCCTCGGACGGGGTTCGAACCCGCGTCTTCAGACTATCTGTGGCAGACACTAGGCCACCGAGCATCGAATTTTAACTCTCTATTTGATTTTAACCCTCATATGGGGACGGAGCGACTTTTATTGAACATATTGACAAACATTATCACACAAGTATAATTTTAATGTGCCGTGCGATTCTCGAGCAAACATCGTTGCATCTTTGACAACATCCGTGAAACAAATGACGAGATGACAATAAACGTTGGAAAATCAACCTTGTTTACAAGGGCGATATCTCATAAAGTATTTGACCACGGTGAGCTCGTCGACGAACGCAACGACGGATCATTAGAGAATCGCACGGCTGGTATGATAAATACAGCAGTGTACATAAATAAGCTTGTTCATTATCAAACTAATGTATTAGCCGTATTATATTAGCATACAAAATTATATGTTAAATGTGAATTAGGCATTCGATAGCATAACGAAATATATAATGTGATGATTCAACTATAGTAGAAGTGGCCATAAATCTCCGATTAAAATACAGGTAAGTATATAGTTTCCATAATTATATAGACACAGAGTCATATTTGGATACGAATTTGGTTTGTAATTTGGACTAAGTATTAGTCTGTGTCTATGTGTCTGTGTCTATCAACGAGCTATCGAGAGGGCTATGCTCGGGGTTTCTCTACGTGATCGAATCAGAAATGAGGAGATCCGTAGAAGAACGAAAGTCACCGACATAGCTCAGAAGATTAGCCAGTTGAAGTGGCAGTGGGCAGGGCACATAGCACGCTGAACAGATGGCCGATGGGGCCGGAAGGTTCCGGAGTGGAGACCACGGAGCAAGCGCAGTGTAGGTCGTCCACAGACACGGTGGACAGACGATATGATAAAGGTCGCAGGACGACGTTGGATGCAGGCCACTTCCAACCAGTCCTTTTGGAAAATCATGGGGGAGGCGTATGTCCAGCAGTAGACGTTCTACGGCTGAGATGATGATGATGATTAGTCTGTGTTATATACTTACATAAACACATTGTTAAATTGGAAGTACCTAGTTGTTAATTTTATGATGGTTATATTAAGACGCGGTCCAACCCCAATTTTAAAATAATTTACGATGCTTTACGTAAAGTTGAAAATCGCTTGTTAGATTGGACGATGTAATGCGAAAATACGTTAATTTTGTAAGTTTTCTTTATATTTTTCGATATATACTAACACAATTGAAAAAACTGCTGGTTATTACTTTAGTACTATACGTTGGCTATGTATTACCTAAAAAAATATAATGATATCGCTGAAAATTCTGAGAGTTTGGGCGTGAAAGTTTATTTTTGTGGATCTATTCAGGATTTTTTTCTGCTGAAAGAAAGTTATATTTATGAATTCTGTTCGGTTATTACTCTTTTCCTATTCCTTTTTTAACCTGAGTATTTTTTTCATAATATATTGTCGATCTGTTTCGTTACACTAGATACTTAGAAATTCTGCTCTTTACTATTATCAGGATAGGAGCGCGCCTTCAGGGCGAGTGCGCAGTGGCGTCTGCGAGCTCCCGGCGTGTTTTGCCGGTTAATAATAATAGTTAAACATTGAATAAGTGTCTAGTTGTTCGTAGACAGCTACGAACAAGTACACAATTAAACAATTATATACCATTGTGTGGTCACCACTTGCATGGGTGACTGCGAATGGCTTTATCATCTGAGTTTTGGCATTTGGCATTTAGCATTCACGCATGGCATTTACACCTGCAAAGGAGTCCTACTCCTAGTATTAAAAATTGGATATAGGAACCAGCCGTCAATCTATGTTAAACAGTACTAAGCCTCTTAACCTTACTAATATTATAAAGAGGAAAGATTTGTTAATTTTTTTCATCATTTCATCAGAATCCTATATTTTCCCTGATGAACATATGATATATATTTTGATTCATCATCATCATCCATCACCATCATCTCCATCACCATGACGCATAAACTCAAAAACTATAGGACCGATTTCAAAACTTGTTTCATCGTTAGAATTCTACATTATCCCTGATGAATATGGCTATTTATTTTGATTCATCACCATTCAACACTCTCAGATTATGTAAAAAGAAATAGGCGAGACCAAAATAAATGAAGTAAACATAGAGCTAAGACAACCCTTATGAATAATAGTTTAGTGTGTATGGGTCCCCTTGTATATAACAAATTGCCAAAAGAAATAAGAGACGTAAGACTTAATTATTTTGTTTAAAAATGCTCTAAAAAATGTCTAATTGAGAAGTGTTATTATAAAATCAATGACTTTTTGCTTTTGACTTTAGTTTAATGTTGACATATTATTGATGTTATTATTTTATGACATCGCTTCAAATTTATTGTTTAATTATACCTTAACATAATTGATATTCAAATTATTATTATTATTATACTGACACATTGTATTAAGTTTATATTTAATTTGATTATTAATATAATGTTCCTTTTATGCATGCCATCGCTCGACTAATTTGCACGCCTGTGGGCAAACACGATGTAAGTTCATTTATATTATATTCAACTGATCTTTGCAGGTTGTCTGCACATATTAATGTGTTGTATGTATTTTGAGCAAATAAATGATTCTTATTCTTATCATCCATGACCACGCGGGAGAAACCGCGGAGCGCAGCTAGTATATTATATATCTATACTAATATTATTAAGAGGAAAGTATTAATTTTGTATGTTTGTAATGATAACCTCAAAAAATACTAGACCGATTTAAAAAATAATTTCACCGTGGGATGTTATAGTATCTCTGAGTAACAGGTCATATATATTGATGTCTCATCATCACCGCCTCCGTCCACTTGGATCCACAGCTTGGCTCCACATGTGGATCCGCGGACACCTTTTTCTCCTCTTAAATCCACCATTGAGGGGATCCCAAAATAATAATATTTTCACAATCCGCTATCAAGGCCATTTCAGGACTTTGCTTCTTTTTCTTTGAAATATTATTCTGAAAAAACATATTTTGTACTATTAACCAGTGTACAAGCATGACAATGACGGGATCTCCATTTGAGATAGGTACATATGTAGCAATTGTATAAAAATATAGGTTCATATTGTTTAAACAACAGATTTAATCAATTATTTATTATGTTAAAAAAGGTGACGAAACGAAATAAGAAGCTGGAGCGCTTGCAGCGGAGCTTAACTTGGCGATCTTTACCGATCAACAAGTTAATCAACAACGCTTGCTGCGGTCAGGAGTTGTATGGGTGACCGCTAGTGCCATTATTCAACAGAGCGCTTCCGTGCTTCGAAGAGCATGTCAGGCCGTCGGTCCCGGTTGTTTGTCTTAGGACAACAGTCGTTAGGCTATGTCGAAGGCCTTCGGGCGGCCTGAAAACTTCGAGATGGGTTGGCTAAAACTTATCCACCAAGTCGCACTTGGCCCGCGTGGTGGATTATGGCCCAACTCTTCTCTCTGAGAGGAAGGCTAGACTCCCAGCAGTGGGAACAAAACGGGCTGATTAAGATGATGATGATTCGGTCCGAATCAGCAAGCCTCCGCTTTATTCATAAATCTTTTGTCATAGCGTTAACCTGATTAAGTAGGTAGATTGAAAAGGAATCAAAATATTCACAGATCCATCTGTGAATCTTAAAGAGGAAAAAGAAGTATCGACGGATCCACCTGTGTATTACAGAGGAGATAAAGGTATCCGCGGATCCACATGTCGCTGTCACATGGAGCCGAGCTGTGGATCCAAGTGGACGGAGGGTCATCACCCACGCGGGTTTAAACCGCGGAGCTATTACATAATAATAAAGACATTAAATAAGGTACAGAGTCTAATAAATTGTAATGACATTTACTTTACTTGTGTATACCGACCCGTGGTTTATTAGACAATACCTTAATTTTTGCTTCCCAGAACTTTACCGCTCCCAATACCCCACAGTGTTAATCTACCAGAATTTTAATAAGTAATAGATCCTCCCCCGGATATCGAGCTTTAGATAAAACTCCCTTGTTTAAGTTCGAGAGTGGCCCAAGCTCGGTGTCAATCGTAAGTGCTCTTACAGCGCTTGTTCGAGATCGTTCCCGATATAGAACTCACTAAGGAGGGGCGGTGCTTAACGGTTATCTTGTCTAGTGATAACAAAATTTCGTAATCGACTTTTTGATAAAGTTGAGCGTCTTTTATTGGAAACCTTACAAGCTACTAGTATATTACAACTAAAACTAAGTAATTGAAAAGTAAAACTTTGTACAAATGTTTCATTTTCTACCGACCTCCAAAAAGATCCTGCTCAATTCGAGTGTTTTTTTAATGTTTGTTACCTTCGATTTCGATAGGGTTAACCGATTCTGACTCGTGTTCCGACTGAATAGAATTAAAGTCGGTATTAAATATTTCAAAATGTACTTGTTCAGTTTCTTCTAATAATCTATATACCTATATAACAAGTACGATATGAAACATTTGATACTGACTTCCATTCTATTCAGTTATTGGATTGTAACTCAAAAACTACTGGACCGATTTTGATGAAATTTAAATGGGACTACACTGGAAGCACCAGCTTTCAAACAAAATAATTTTGAGAATCGGTTCATCCAGTCGAAAGTTATAAGGTAACAAAAATAAAAAAAAGACGAATTGAGTACCTCTTCCTTTTTGGAAGTCTGTAGAAAATGAACCCTATTTCTCCTGGTCACGCTGTAACTTGAAAATGATGGTTGGATGTAACAATCTCGATAATTTTTTTTTGTTGTGTTAATTATAATATATAAAATTTCAAGAAAAGGTTCTTATAAAAAAAGCTAAAAAATGTTGGGAGGTTATAGCGAGGCCGAAGGCCGTGCCTACTACGCGAACGAAGTCGCGGGCAGTGTCTAGTGTTCAATAATTATAATTTTGAGTAAGTTAATTGATTTATCTGTATAGTATCTGAAAATGATTAAAGTATGTATATAATAATTACCAGAGATATATCCATCTTACGAGAATGTTTGTAATATCCATTATTACAGTATTTTAAAACTAGCCAGATGCAAACGAACGAAACAAATCGCATAACATATTTTTATACAGAACTTATACAAATTTTTTTTTTTTTTTATGTACAATAGGTTAGCGCTTGACCACAACTCGCCTGATGTTAAGCGTAGTTGTGATCTACGATGGAGCGCGCTTACCTAGAAGATACCGATTCACTCTCGACTTAAAGACTCGTAGATTATATTTATCAGGAAACAGAGACATCGGCAGTAAGCTCCACAGTTTGGCAGTTCGCACAATGTAAGAGCCAGAAAACCGCTTAGTGCGAGTCCCTGGAACTTCAACCATGTAGCGGTGACGCCTTGAGGTGTCTCTGCTCGTCCGGTGATAAAATGGGGATGGGGGAATAAGATCGTGTAATTCCGATGCACACTCTCCGAAGTGCAACCGATAAAAAACCGAAAGGCAAGCAACTTTGCGACGATGTTCTAAACTTTGCAGCTTAGATTTGCAAAGGGATTCACTGCCTATGAGCTTCCTGGCTCTCTTCTCAATCAATTCCAGCGCCTGAAGCTGACATTTAGCCGATCCATCCCAAAGGTGCGAACAGTACTCCATGCACGAAATGTTAAAATAAAATGCATTTAATCATTCACTTTTATCATAACACGTCATAAAATAAGTAAACGAAACAATACTAACCGACAACTTAGAAACCACAAAAGCTTTTTTCATTATAATAATAGACTTAGCTTTCCAACTCCAATTACCGCTAGATAGTATACAATGTCAGTGCACTAAACGTCCGTAACTTGTAAACAAACAGACATTCGAAGCACATTCATGTAAATTACCCGACATCGCCACAGAACAAATAGCAGTTTATATGTATATCGGGTGTTAGAATCAGCTTCTGTGTGGGTGGCGTCCACCCGGACCATGTTTGTCTATTTCGACTCCTATAGTCTCCAAAATAGGAGCAGAAACAATTAAACGTGAGTTTTGTCCAAATGTCAACGGTTTACCATTTATGGCCTCTGTCACTGAATCACGCTCTAAGAGAAACAGGTTCATAAAATTTAGGCTCGAGTTTTAGTTTGCTGGTAGGAAATCTTACCTGTGTCAAAGTAAGTAAATTATTATAATAATAATAATAAATAATAAAAAAATCATTTATTGCCACTAAATAAAAAAAACATTTCACACTATCAAATTAACTTAAAAGTTATGATGAAAATATAAACTAAAATTTAACATACTTACTAATCTATATATATATAATATCTGAGGGCAATAGGGGTAAACTCAGCATATGTTATGTTCACACTGCGATGTGAGTATAACGCTGTTTTTCAGTCTACCCCTGAGCTCGGGCTAAGGTTTTGGCCGAGATACTTAAGTAACAAAAAAAACACAGGTGAAACACACTATATTACATCGATTACTTTAAAATAATTACTTTTATTTCTCGTACAAACAGAACAGACACCGTACTAGCCCCTATTTATTTCTTAAATGACTGAGTTGTGTGGTGTATGGGTGTGTGTGTGTGTGTGTAAGAGAGAGAGAGAGGAGTAGTGGGCAAGAGTGTGTTGTGTGTGGGTGTGTGTAGGTGCGTGTGAGTGAGTGTGTGTCATGTGCATTCATCAAATCTTACACGTGTATTGACTTGGTTTCTTAAATTGCTTCGAGGTTGTGTTTTTGTCGAAGTAGTAAATTTAGCTTGAAATGAATTTTGAAAGTCTGGTTGCAAAGTTTTTTTCTCAACGGTGGTGGGATATCGTTCCAGACTTTAGACGCTCTGTACTTGAAGCAGCCTTTAAACCTTTTGTAGAATGTTTAGGAATCGCTAAAGTATTTCCATGTTTAGAGCGGGTATTAAGCTGATGAATATCTTTAGCCCACGTAATTTTTTCAAAAAGATATTCTGGTTTCTTACTGTATAACACCCTTTGAGTAATACATGCCAGGTATATATATGTATAATAAGCACGTCTTCCCTACTAGCGTTGATTCACGCAGGTTTGGCGTAAGATTAATCCAATGTGTAAGGTTGTCAACATCGCCACAAAACAATTACAAATCGCATCTACGTTTTGTTGGCAGCATACCTACGCAACAGAAAACAATGTCATTTAAAAACTGCCAACCCTGACGCTCTACCGGCACTCGCATAATGATCGCCGGTAAGTGTCCTCCGCCCCCACCGCACCGCCTCTTCCCACTTTTGTCGCCTATTTATCGCCATGACGTTCTACTTACTCGGGGCCGCGCGGTCTAAGTACTCTGCCAGTGTCATTAGAATATGACGCACAGATAGTTTATCAAATGAAATCAAAGTAATTTCTGAATCAAAATCACCAGTGGTATCCGTAGTAAAAGAGTGAAAAAGAGGGTAGACCGTTTTGTTTGCTCATAACTTGAACTTTTTACATTAGTCATTTTATGAATGAAAATCTTTTGTTTTAATTAATTACGTTAGGGGAGGGATAAATCGTTGTCTACATCCTATATAACTTAAACATTTATTCAGTTTAGGCATCAAAGTAGGTAGCAAGAAATTATAGAAACGGAATATCTTATATTAAGTAATCATTCAGAAACAATAGATGTGTATCTTGGTATGACTTGAGTCTAAATTGTTAGACTAGGAAAATGTAACCATTTGAAGCTAGCCTTATAACTTATGTCTCAAACTCATATGTGTAAAATAGTTGTAAAAACATTATTATTATTATTAATATTATCTACAACACACCCGCAGATACTTCAGTTTACCCGTAAATACTGAGTATGCAACTGTGCCGAAATATCAAGAGCTCAAAATAAATAAGTACAATACATGGTAAATATCCCGTTTCTAAAGTTAGTTCGTGCATTAGTGACCGTGTCAGTTTAAAAACTCATATCAAAATAGCACTTATGATCGTCAATCTATACTTATATATAATACATAATATATAATATTATAAAGAGTAAATATTTGTTTGTTTGTTTGAATTGAATAGGCTCCGAAACTACTGGACTGATTTGAAAAATTATTCCACTATTACAAGAATTATCTCTTATAGATAAAGCTTGTTCTATGAAGAACGGGTAAGACAATCGGGCCCATTCTTTTCACCGACTTCCAAAAAGGATGAGGTACTCAATTCGATTGTTTTTATTTAATGTTTGTTACCTCACAATTTTCGACTCTCAAAATTCGAACCGATTCTCAAAATTATCTTTTTGTTTGATTTGATGAAGCTGATGTTTCCCGTGTGGTTCTATTTAAATTTCATCAAATTCCGTCCAGTAGTTTTAACCAATAACTGAATAGAATGGAAGTCGGTTTCAAATTTTTCAAATTGTAGTGTCAATTATGTTTTTTACAATTATTATTATTAAAACACGAAACAGCATGAGTGTCAGGTGTCGGCCTCGGCATGGCAGAGTAGGAATACTTCAAGCATGTTGGTATAGTTTTCTAATATTCTCATCTCAGGTGATGATTACTAGGAAGGGTATTTAGACAGTGGTATTGTGGCTGATTGCTTACGGGCTTTGAAAGGCACAACATAATAAGGGAGCTACTGTACTGTTGACGTTGCCTTCCTCTGACCACGTTACCATCTTTGGCTCGGCTCCCGAGTTCGTACGGACCACTTGATTCGTGACGGCCATAATTGTTTTTATTCCCGGCGATCTGAGATGAAACGTTTTGTTAGGCCTATTTGGACAGCTTTCTCTTAATAATGTTGTAAGATATATAATTAGATGTCTTTGTATCCGACTGCGAAGTCTTTATGTCTGAAGCGCTCGTAGCGGAGCTTGACTTGGCGATCTTAAACAACAAGTTAAGCAACACTTGCTGCGGTCAAGAGTGCGATTCTCTAATGATTCGTCGATGTGCTCGTAGACGAGCTCAGCGATGTCAAATACTTTATGAGATATCGCCCTTGTAGGTACATAAGGTGGTTTTTCCATCGTTTCTTGTCATCTCGTCATTTGTTTAACGGATGTTGTTGTTTGTTCGATGATGACGAACGACGTTTGCTCTTAGAGAATCGCACTGCTGGACTTGGATGGGAGTGTGCTAGTGACATTATTCAACTGAACGCTTTCGGTCTTTGGAAGGCACGTTGAGCCGTCGGTCCCGGTTGTTTGTCTTAGGACAAGAGTCAACCGGCTTTGTCGAAGGCCTGAAAACTTCGACATAGCTGCACGGGGCGCGTGGTGGATTATGGCCCATATGATCATTCCCCTCTCTGAGAGGAAGACTCGAGTCCCAGCAGTGGGGACAAAATGGGCTGATTACGACATGTGGTTGCGTCGAAGCCTAACAGGAGGGTAATAGGACCTGTATATATGTTTATCTTATGTCTGCTCATAACTCTTCAATAGATCAACCGATTTGATAAGTGATACATCATTAGATTCGTCTTGACAGTGCGAGTGTCATTGAAAAATACAAAATGGCGGATATTGTGCGATTTGATGTGTAGACGTAATTATATACGTAGTCGGGTTAATTTTAGTTGTTTTCTTGTTCTAGTTCTAGAGAAACATTTCGCTCACATAACTAAGGTATAATTTATATCAGTTGGTATAATTCGCATATGTTTACAGTGTTACACTGTAAGAATTATAACTGTGGGTTACTGATATAGAGGCCATCTTCATTTTGTAAAGACTGCTATTTGAGCCATGTACATACAGAATGGATCCCCGTGAATTCTTAACAGATATATTTATATAATTTAATAAATATAACTAACTTTTTCTGCATTGTACATTGTTGTATGTATTTTATGTTTGTAACTCATCAAAATTTTAGTTAAACTTTGCCCACTAAAAGGACTTTTCCGTTTTCTATATACCCAGGAAACGGACAAAACACTGAAAATATACAAAACAAAACATTATTGATATATAATGAAATCACTACTGATTCCCTAAAATTACTAATTCTTTATACCTCGTACCTTCTACACATTTCGGCGTCTCTCTCCAGTTTCCAAAAGAGCAGACAACTATTGGATTCCCCTTCAGTTCGAAGCCATCCTTGAAAATGGGCAATATAATCACATACAACTCTTGAGTGTGTTGATTTCATCGCAAAGGTGAGAACTACTAGCTCATGTGAGCTTAATGGAATCCTTTTCCTCTAGTCGAGTATACTTTGACTAGAAATTGAGTCGTATCCCTAAATAATAATTCAATCCTTAAAACGGAAAACTTCTTAAAAATCGTAATTAACTTACATGTAACAAAGAAACAAAACGATAATAGAGATTAAACAAACATATGTTTTGCTACTTATAAATATAATAAATTATGACTAATTGGTTTATCTCAATAGAAACCTTGATATCTACTTAGAAAAATTACTGATATGCATAAATAATGCTAGATACGTTCGTCATTGGTCACTTGTTGACGTCACCGGCGCCTGCGCATCCCACACAAAGGCCCATTCCACTACTCTAATGTAATCAATTGGTTATATTTATAAACGATTTGTAATTAATATATTCATAGCGATTTTTGATATTAGAAGTCATTTACTTGAAGGTAAAATATTTTTTATTATATACGTAGTCGGGTTAATTTTAGTTTGTTTTCTTTTTCTTTTTTTCTTTTCTTTCCTTTTTCAAATTTTTAGACTGGCGTGCGCAGTTTCGGGGTGTTTTGCTCAGAAGCTGTTGCTGACCTTCTGGTTAAATATCCCTTGGATGCAGGCCACTTCTAACCGGTCCTTTGGAAATTAAAGATGATGATGATGTTTAAGGCCCATTGCTCAATTTATGAACAAGTGCAGCTTTACGAGAATTTATGACTAGCTGACCCGTAAACAGCTTTGCTCGCTTGGTGTATACGATACGAATTAAGAAATAAAGTGGATTCACCAGGTGAAATTTTCAAAAATAGGCCTTATCACCAAAGGAAGGCTTTTTGGAAATTTCATACTTTCTCATAAAGCTGTACCTACTTGCTCATATATATAAGTATAGCTAGGAGATACCTACAAGTTGAATAATTCTATTATTACAAGTTATACACATTAACCGCCATGACATGATACATTAACCGCCAAATTTTCAATTTTGTTGAGCATTAATTTCGGCTCTGCGTTGAAGAATCAGTCACGACCTAATTATATATGACCAACGACTGGCCGCGACTTCGTTCGCGTAGTAGGCTCGACACTCGGCCTCCCCATAACCTCCAATCCAAAATCTTTTCCTGACAATAATTAACACGACAAAAAATAATTTGCGAAATTTTTTCATCCGTTCTCAAGTTATAGCGTGACCAGGAGAAATAAGGGTATATATATAGAAGATAGATGAGAAAACTGTGTATGGAGTTACTTAATAAAAGGTCTTCCTGTAATTGGACGCTTCTAGAAATTGCCCTACTATTGAATATGCGGATATTCTCGCTGAAGTCCTACAATGTTAGAACAGACACAACAGAGATAGAAAAGAGTTATTTCTTTTAGTATAGAAAGTAGTAGCTATGCAATCCTCTTAACTAGCTGATCCGGCTGCGGATTAGCTCACGCGTTTTCATACATTTTTTTTACTTCATTTTATTAGTCATAATCATCACATTGCTTGAGTCTAAAGTTGTTAATTTTACTGCCAAAGTTACGACAGCAGAGTTTTATGTGTATATCAGTATGTTTAATGTGATAATTAGTAATCTACCCCTGCGATCGGCTATCACAATCAAAACACAATCGCTACTGATATACGCTAAGGACATAATAACAAGGTACATGCGACTCTACCCAGAGCTAGGAAGTGTATTGAACACGTGCCTACCACTTCCGTTCGATTTTGGTGACAGTTGGGTGACCATCATTTTCAGAATTTTCTTAAATGTTTTATAGAATAAAATAGAATAGAATATATTTATTCGCATAAATGTAGGTTACAAAAGATGTAACAATAATTTTGCAAAGTGTACCTCGTACATTTGGCTGAAGTGTGTCGTGCAAACATATTGTGGTTTAAATCTGTAATCTTTATTAATTTTATACATTATCAAATTACACTCTAGGTATTTCTATTTTTAAATACTGACACAGTTATGGTATTTCAATATTAACTATTGACACAGTTATATACCTACTGATAAATTATTTCATTTTACTAAATCATATACTGAATAAAACTAATTTATATGACTTGTCGGTTATATGATTTAACGAGCAGCTATCGATTATCATTATTAAATAAATAAAATTAGGTGGTTTCCCTACAAAATCTTACTTTAGATTTCGTAAGGGGACGAAGGGAATAATGTTTTTTCCACCTTCGGGATGAACACAATAGACAAATTTAATTTAATTTCAAGAAAATCAGTTTTTATTCTTCAATACAAAAGGAATGGGACAGCATAAAATTACACAGTCTGCAGTTAAGATTGTAATCATCGTGTTGACATCACATGACTGATTGTGGTGTGGCTTATTATAATGCTCAGCTGAAATACAGAATAAATAATAGTACTCCATACAGACCTCTCACTCTCGAACAAAAACCGCTGACTAACGGATCGTAATCAAATATATTCAGGTTATAGATTATATCCCGCGAAAGCACATGATATTTTCATCATCATCATCATCCATCACTAGGCGGGTGAAACGTCGGGCCGCAGCTATTAGTTTTTTAAAAGCATACGGTATAAAATGTTTATTATTACTTTCTAGTAATAAACATTTTATACAGTATGCTTTTAAAGAACTTATCCAGACTGTACAATTATGAAGAGAATCTTATTGGTTATTCTCTCTAAAATGGCAAAGTTTATGTCATAAATTGAACAAATTATTTCGATTTTGACTTCATTCTAAAGTCCCATATGTCCTTCAATATGCCAATGCAGAGACACCCTCCCAAAACCGACAGGGTCATTTGGAACCGGCCACAACTCTTGCATCTGTAATTTCTTCGGAAGTCATCGGCCTCATTCGGTGGCGGAAGCAGCGTCTGCAAATGAACCGGGAACGAGGGACTCGTTGTGCATTTTTTTAAATGTCTATTTTAGTCACATTCGCAGGATATACGAGATACGAGTACTTTGTTTTCGGAGTGCGTTGACTCGCTTTTTAGCATGTTTAGAATGCAGTATGCATTTTCCCTTCTGGATTATTACAAAACTAGACTTACTAAGCTAGTGTACAGCTCGTATCGTCCCTACTGCTGAAACATACTACACGGTCTCGTGTAGTTAGTACAACTATTACATGACACTCTTAGTTGACCGAGCGAGCGAAGTGTGTCTGCTTTAACTGGCCAAATTGATTTTCATCTGTCCGTATGTTTGTTAGGTTGTATGTTGGTCCTCCTGTACAGGTCACATTTTCAACCAATCTTGACGAAACTTGTTATCTACTTTTCCTAAAAAGGGGGAAGTTAGCTGCGGCACTATTTACTTACCGATGTTGATAAAATTTGGTACACACATTAGGTACCAGACTTTAAAGAGGAAATTCGAATATGAGCTTAATTGGTCAAGTGGTGACCAAGATAGTAGTTGTAAAGTTTGAAAACTAGACGATATTGGCAAGAGCATTTGGTACCAAAAACATATAAAATTGACCTCCTGATTTTAACCTTCTCCTGACAATAACTAACACAACATAAAAACATTGCGAGATTGTTCCATCCGTTCTTAAGTTATAGCGTGACCAGGAGAAATAGGGGTTCATTTTTATATAAATAAATTAGATGACCGTCCCATCATATATTTGAAGTAAGTAGTGTTATTGATTAAAGTTATTTTAAAATAATAATATAATATGCATAGATACACGCATACGCACGTGTGGTGTGTCACACATCTGAACAGCTTAGCTACGTCAGAGTTAGTCTCGTGAAATTAAATTATTCGTCTTTAATTTGATGAATATGTTTTCATCTGGTTTTATGATTTTATGTTTCATAAACAAGAATTTGACTCTCTCTGTGTGGGACCCTAGCGTTACTTAGGTCACATCCTAATCCAAAGTTTTGATTGAAATTAAACGACTTTAAATGGATTTAATCGCGTATAATTATACATTAATTCAATGATTCATTTCATATTTCATTCATTCACGTTCACTGAAAAGTGTTCGAAACGTGGGGATAAAATAATATAAAATTATACGCAATTTAATTCGTTTAAAGTTGTTTTATTTCAATGTATAAGGATATCGAACAAAATAAGAAATCATTTAGTTTTGATGTCTTGTTTAATACGACGTATGAAAGTACAAAGTTTTGGGTGACAACGTCTTAAGTAGATGTAACTTACTATTAGACGACGTTTCCAAGTTTCCACTTGGTAGTATCTAAAAAACATTTCCAATTATTCATCATCATCATCATCATCATCTCAGCCGTAGGACGTCCACTGCTGAACATAAGCCTCCCCCATGATTTTCCAAAAGGACCGGTTCCAATTATTGGAATCTCTTAAATGGAAAAATGAAAATAATAATACATAATATGGGACAACATCCACACGAGGTTCATCAAAATTGGTGGAGCGAACTCTTTGTGAATGAGTTCGTCTAGGGTATACTACCACCATACTTACACTGCTAAGCAGTAATGTTCGCAATACTGTGTTTTGGCTTGAATGGGTCCCGGCCAAATTACAGGCACGTGAAACTTTACAACCTCATGTCTCAGGGTTACAGGGGCAGTGCAGTTTGTCACTTGTGAAAAAGGCATCTGTTCAAGGCTAGATAGGTTACCACTTAACATGAGGTGGGTCTCGTGGTTGCACCGTCTCCTCAAAACAAAAGGTGCAGTCAGGTCTCAAACTAGACAGAGCCCGCACTATGGTAACCTGATGCCAGATATTTATATGTACAAATCCAGACGCAGGTCGAACAGACATGTTCATACACACAAATGTTTGACCTGTCCGGGGATCAAGCTCGGAGCCAGCGGAAGGCAGCGTTGCTAGCAACTACGCCAACCAGCCAGACGTAAGTAAAACAATCATGCGTTAACCTTAAACTTGATCTTACTTTTGTTACATCGAGTTTTCTCCGAATCGAACTTATTATATGTCTTTGGATAAATCTAATAAACTGAAATAGTTCTCACTTGGAGCCTTCAGAATTTTTTTTATGGTTTGTATTTTCAATGCTTTCTATTCGCTTTTTACAAGTTAGTAATTGTTTCACTGCTAACTATAAATATTTAACTTTTGATGTTACGTTACATGATGTATTAACGTAATACGAGAATTTTACGTTCTTAGTCCTGTCGTGACTTGCTATTCGAAAAGTATTTTTTATAGTATTGAAATAATTGTTATAATCAGAAACAAGGATTAGTTTCTTATACTGTACCATACACGTTGCAGTTCCTGGAAAAGTAAGTTGATTTCTGCGAAATCTATTGTATTATTGGCCATGTATGGCGTGGATGTAGTCAACGGGTTAATTATATGCGAATCCACTATAACAAATATCTTTCTTCAATGGATCAAAACACTAAATGCTGAAGAATTACTAATGAGCTAAAATAGAACTAGATTATAATTTTCCGTCGTTGCATTCCTATTATCCTTGTTTAATAACCATCGGAACTACATATCAATTTGTTTAATAATACTCGTAATTGGCGGTAACCAGAGATAAGCCGGAATTTCCGTGGTATTTTGTAATTCCTAAATGGGCGTGGATGTTAGGTAGCTTTGTTTATCACATGGTAACTGTGTTTTAATTAGTATTAATTAATGCAACTATGTATTTTATTAATAAATCTTACA
The DNA here is from genome assembly GCA_917880725.1 of Selenia dentaria. Lineage (NCBI taxonomy): Eukaryota > Metazoa > Arthropoda > Insecta > Lepidoptera > Geometridae > Selenia > Selenia dentaria. The sequence continues at coordinate 28,861,831 of OU862893.1, forward strand.
TCACGCTATGAAATTAGTCAGATGGATAAGAATTAATTGATAAATTTGTATGAGTGAACGCGAAATCCTTCCTTTTGAAATTGATAATTAAATTATTTCGTATCCGATTGGTGACTTGTACTTTTTGCGAAATCCAAAAAAGGGGTTTATGTGTTTGACCTGTACGTATGTATATCCGTCGTAACTCGGTACTAAATAGCTCATACGATACATAGGTTTATCTTCTTCTCCTTCTCTCGGTGCCTCTTCAATCAATGAAGGTTAACAATCAGCTTTCCGTACTCATATTTATCTTTGGCGAGGCGTTGGCTAAGTTCAGCGGCACTCGCAATCCCTGTCCTCTCCCTGATGTTTCATAGCCATGATTTCTTCCTGCAACCAGCACGTCTCTTTCCCGCAAATTTTCCCCCATCATTACTAATTGAAGAAGGCAATATCTGTCATGTCTAAGTACATGGCCCAAATATGCATAGGTTTACCAATAAAATAAAATTAAAGGTTGATAATCATACCTTTTGAAAAGTTTCATGTCATAAATCAATATATCACTTAGCACACCAGGGATAGGTCCCTGATCCTAAACGGTGCTAAGACATTCTACCATAGATATCAAGGAAGTTAAATTCTACCCCCTTACCATAGAGGAGAAAATTGCTTGCTTTGTACATAAACCCGATTATGCATTGGTTATGCACCATGCGCCAGGGCAATTAGGAACGTCCTGTATACGTGACAATTGGAACTTTAAACGTGACACGAAATGTAAGACAAGTGTTTTATGGATTCGCTTATAATTACAAAAATAAGATACGTAGTGTTCATACACACAAACCATCAAACACTTTCAGAAAAAGGCGGCATAGATGTACAAACAGCCATATTTTTATATTATGGTCATTGGAGCGCTACCTACTATCCTACTTATGCCTACTACATGCGCTCCTTCCTCCATACGAAATGTTAACTATGGATTATCAGCTGACACGGTTAGCCAGAAAATGCGAGTTTGAATCCTGTTCTGCAAAAATCTATATCTGGCCTTATTTCCGAATATGTACTATTATTTTTCGATTAGTATATATCTAATTCTTTAAACGAGCGATACTTGTGTAAATATATTATATACCTACATATATATAATGTAACAAAAAAAAACGACACTGACTCACAGAGGATTTACTTTATAATATTTTTTCTCCCCACTTTTAGGTAAATGATTACAATATAAAATATATTTATTCCTCTACCGATACGTACAAGTTTCATTCACGAACGCGGCTTCTTTCTTCTAAACTGCAAATGTATAGGAGTCTGCCATCCTGCTTTTGGCTCCGCGTGGACGTATGCGATTGATGGTACGGCAAGATAGTTACGGTTCTGCACTGGACAAAAATATCTATAAAGTCATGAAACACACCTTTATAATGTGTAGAATGAGATTATTTACGTCGTCGTATACCTCGATGTTAAAGGTACCCAAATGACCCGTCACAAAAAAATATGATTCAACCACATATGCATTTTAAAAAGCGGCGTATGTAATTTGCAACATCTATTGTCACCTCCGCCTTATTACTATTCCAGCCCTGTTGTCTATTACTAGTACTGAAATAGTTTTATTACTATTAGCGGCACGCACCGGCTGCTCAATACAAACTTGACTCCTTCCTCTACATGAAAAAAACCGGTGAACTGCCTAATGGAACAAAAACAAATGAGGGTTCCGCAGTATTCATTGCCTCCTATCTAGACCTAAAATTGTAATTTTGTTTAAAATCTATATATTTATATAAATACTAGCTGGTACCCGCGACGACGTCTGCGTAGGATTAGTACTTCGAGTAGCTTATTATTTCTCCAAGGGCATTTCTATCTTTATACCAAAATATCAAAAAATATGTACATGGTCAGACGCAATTGCTATAATATTATTATTGGAGTATATTTAAATACTTAGTATATCAATCAGTAAACAATAATAATAAAATAAATCACCATGGAAAAAACGTCATTACATTTCATCACCCTTGACGGTCGCCGAACACGCTATCAAATTGACTTGGCTTTTGACTGAGCTATCAGAAACTGACACAAACTTTGACAGAACTGTCATCATTACGATCTTGGCGTAGGCGGAGATCTTATTATTTTGTCTATGCTGTGCCGAAAGCCGAGCCTACTACACGAACGAAGCCATGGGCAGTCGCTAGTCTAAAAATATAAAAATAACCCATACCCATAACCAATAACCCATACGATGAGGTATATGCACAATATAACTATAAGAGTTATGGGGGTATTTTACATTTGTTTAGAAGTTTTTATTTATACAGTTATTTATACAGTTTTTGTAATGATATGACATTTGTAGAGTCCGCCTGGGGAAGTATCACCAAAGTCAAAAGTCAAAGTCAAAATCATTTATTCAATTTAGGCATCAAAGACGCACTTATGAACGTCAACTTTTCATTAATTTAAAGACTCTACCGCCGCGTTCCAAAATATATAGAGCCCACCGAGAAGAAGGGGCCAGAAACTCGGGGCCATTGTTTTCATATAGATGTTTACAATGTTTCTCTGTTGTTGTTCTTCACCTTTGCCAGTTATACAACCATGAAGCAGTAGTGTGCAAACATTACTGTGTTTCGGTTTGAAGGGCAATGTTGCCAGTGAAATTACAGGACAAGAGATTTAACATTTTGTAACTCAGAGCGACGAACGCAGTGCATTACCTAGTACATTTACAATTGTTGCAGTTTAAAATTCTGAATGGCACTGAGCTGTTACGGGCAAGATTGACGCTTAACATCAGGTGAGCAACATGCTCTTGTCACAGGTGATATTAAAACCTATATAAGGGTTCCATGTTTAATTACGGACCCAAATATTACTCAATTAACTTTTCAGTCATTTTTATTGACTTCCCAATATCTAACCCTATTTCTGTTAAGATAAAGGTGAAAATATACGGTCGATATTCTGATTGTAGCATAAAACTACAATTTAGAAAGTTCATACAAATCTTCCGGTCCGGTTAATATTCGAAACACATTGTCAATCCGGAAGCAGATAGTAGTTGTTTTTTTTAAACTGTTACAATATGTGGGTATAATTTTACTCGTCTACCCATAAGAAGTGCTCGCATTGTAGCTTGTCTTTAGGATCTAAAATTGTAAGCTATCTTCGATGGGTTACTTAATGTATAATAACTTGCATGGGTGACCGTTATTTTAAACTATGCCTTCATGAAGCTTCATAAGAGAAAAATGAATGAAATTATTTTTATTTAAGACTAAGTGACACTAAATTAACATGTACAAGACAAGGCAAGCACGGAATTATAAAAACCAGTGAAAAGACAAACAATAAACAAAAAGGTAAATAAAAAAACAGGTACCTACGAGTACGTGTTGCTGTGTGTAAAATAATAAGGTACACGCTAACTAAATGGTACCTGTCTCAAAATGGACCCATCTCAGCATATGCTGGTTACTAACCAACGCTGGTCTTCCGATGGACCCAGTGGGTGACGTCATAACAGCACAACGGCAACTCACCAACCGTAAAACAACAAACGCTACTACATAATTAATCATAAAATCCATTTAAAGTAAAAAAGAAAAAAGAGATATACTATTACAATTATATGAATTAAATAGTAATTAATCAGGTGTTAAATTAATACATGTTCATAATAAAAGTCTCTAAATATTATTGCAGGCAAAATTTCTATAAGATTTTGTGTTATTAGATCCTATTAATATTATAAACGTGAAAGTTTGTATGTATGGATGTATGGATGTTTGTTACTCTTTCACGCACAAACGGGGGGGCTAATGTTGATGAAATTTGGTATGGGGGTAGATGAGGCGCTGGATTAACACATAGGATACTTTTCATCATCATCATCATCATCATCCATCACCACGCGGGTGAAACCGCGGGGCGCAGCTAGTAATACATAATTTGGCATCATATTAGTAATAACATACATAAGAATGAACAGTTGAACTGGATAATGCAAGTATGATAAGAGATGCTTCAGAAGAGCACGTTGAGCCGTCGGTCTCAGTGCTTTGCCTTAGGATAATACTTACCTATCAATTATTGCTATGTCGAAGGCTTCAGACGGGATGAAATATAGGCACCACCCTGGCCCCGGTACCAATATTTATTTTGTGCCACTGGCCTATCCCCCTAGCCACACTGAGCCCATTTGGTGGATTACCAGGTAGAATACCAGTAATTGGCTAATACTTAACTTTTATCCAGAACATTGCAGGTTTTAGTGTATTTATGTTCTTATTAGTTTGGTGGGTTTGATATTAAATAAAAATCAATCATAAAGTCACACTTCCCTACCTTCTCCTATTATCCAATTGGAAGAAATCACCTCAATAAACCTACTTTTATATTCCTTACAAAACATTGTTAACTCTAACTATATAAAACTAAAGACAAGAGTCTTCGACCAATGTGTGTTACCAGTGATGACTTATGGCACTGAAACGTGGTCTCTTACTATGGGCCTCATAAGCAAGCTCAAAGTCGCACAACGAGCTATGGAGAGGGCTATGCTCGGGGTTTCTCTACGTGATCGAATCAGAAATGAGGAGATCCGTACAAGAACGAAAGTCACCGACATAGCCCAGAAGATTAGCTACTTGAAGTGGCAGTGGGCAGGACATATAGCACGCTGAACAGATGGCCGATGGGGCGGGAAGGTTCCTGAGTGGAGACCACGGAGCAAACCCAGCGTAGGTCATCCACCGACACGGTGGACAGACGATATGATAAAGGTCGCAGGACGACGTTGGATGCAGGCCACTTCCAACCGGTCCTTTTGGAAAATCATGGGGGAGGCGTATGTCCAGCAGTAGACGTCCTATGGCTGAGATGATGATGATGATGATTTAAAACTACGACTCTACCTGTGTGTAATGTGTGAATGGTTTGATAAAGTTAATTAATCTTAATTTTTTTAAGTAGTAAAAACCGTAATTAGTTTCCTGTTCCCACTAACACATGCGAAACATGACTTCCGTTGGGAAGTACGTTTTAAGATAATCCTTATATAACTGGCTAATGAGCTAAGTCCGTTATGAACAATAAATGTAATTCATTCAATTTTACCTATTTAATTGATTGTCTTAACATGTGAGGGAAAACCATAATATAAAAGTGTTTCACCGCATTAAATATATTTAAATGCAAAATGTACCTAGTAGGTATATTTTGCATTTAAACTATATTTAACTATTAGATTAGAGCAATTAAATATAACTTAATTAGTCTAATTTTAGCCTAGAGTTTGTAAGAATATTATTAAAGCGGGATAGTATATATATATATAGTTCTAGCGCTCTGAAGGCAGAAAGATGGAGTCTGACTACCAGACATTTTGCCAAACTCAACAGCTAAATTTGTAACTTGTCGCTTCGAGCTTATGGTATAATAGTATATTATGCAATTAGTGAATAAAGGACGGATTTAATGCGAGGGCCATAGATGAATCACGAGTAAGTGAAGGATTCTAACGACTGAATCACGACCGCGGGAGTGATTCGTGATTATTGAATCACGAGCGTAATGAGTTATCAAGTGTTAGAATCCTGAGCGATGCGATTGATTCATGGCCTTCGATATAAATCCGTTTTATTCAAGAGTTGCACACTATAATTTATACCTTGACTACGAGAACAAGAAATGACTTAAGCGAAATAGACATTTAATGACGAAAAAAGGAAGGTTAAATTAATTAAAATGCACATTAAAATTAGAACAATTACTAAACATAAGAGTAATTTATTTATTATTATTATATTTTTTTTTGTATAATCGCAGCAAATAACACAATACAGTTTTTATTCTAATGCTAAACTCCTTGTCGCAAATATCGACCAATCAAATCTCGAGGAGTTACTTGTACAAAGACTTTGTATGTCGAGTATTCTTTGCGCAAGGAAGTTGTATAAGCATTGAGATGGAGATCGAATATATTGGTGTGTTTTAAATTTAAACACCAAAACAGTGATTATAAGGCCTTTTTATTCACTGTTTTAGTGAATATAGCTTTTTAGAGTGGGAGTGGTATAAATGTATTTTTAAAATATCGTAAGTGCTTTGAAAGTGCGCTTGAAGTAAAACATCATCACTCGTCCGCATCAAGACAAAAAATAACAATGAATTTATGAATGAACTTTGCCTCTAAAGAGGGTTGCTGACCCCAACAGATTAAACAAAAAGTACTTATCGTCTCTGGGAAATAATTTTTCCAGCTGTCAAGTTATTAAAAATTATGTTGTACTTCTTAAAATAATACTGTTTGGTGAATCGCCACAGAAAATAAGCATAAGAAAGGCGCAAAAGCGGCAATCTAACCTTATTTTTTTGTCGAGTTCTGATAACCAGCGTATATATAAAGTTAACTAATCCGGTTGTTATGATTGAAATGAAAATTAGGTTTACCTCGAGTGAAATAAGTATTCCGGCAAAAGGCGTAGCGAGGGCGCGTATTCTTCAAGTGCTTTAATTTCGTTTTTCCTTTTCTAAATACCTTTCAACCCTTTTGTAACAATCTACTATTGCGACGCAGAACGCCCCGCGTTTTTATCCACTTGGTGATGGATGATGATGATGATGATGAAAGTATTCTATGTTCGGGTTATAATCAATCGCCTTGCCAATTTTCATTGGAATCGGTATAGTCGTTCTCAGGTTATGGCGTGATTAAAGGAAATAGGTATTTTTTTATATACATCGGTATAGACGTAGGTTACATACTTTTTTCCAGTATCTAATAATTGATTAGTAAGTAGTTATTAATATTTATTATACTTAAAGATAGTGATTTGAGCAACAAGACCTAAAGTTTGTTTTTGTATGAGTACTGAGTTTATAGCTCTTAACTTGTACTCTTGTTGCACAGATCACAATTTTTTTGGCATATTATTATACTTGAAAAAATAGTAATTGAGTTCTGAATTTATAGCTATTAAGTGTTTAAGCCCAAGCAAATTAATTATACTAGTTTCGAGTGTCTGTTAATTTTGAGTGATGTAAATTAGAATCAATTTTTCCTACTAATATTACTATGAACGCGAAAGTTTGTGAATATAAATGAATGGATGTATGGATGTGTGGATGTTTGTTGCTCTTTAGCACTCAAACAGCATGGCCAATTTTGATGAAATTTGGTATGGAGGCAGATGAAGCGCTGGATTAACACAACTTTTCATCATCATCATCCATCACCACGCGGGTAAAAAAGCGTAATATGCTTGGGCACACCATAAACAAAATAATAAGATCTCCGCCTACGTCAAGGTCGTAGTCCGGTCAAATTAGACTAAAAAATAGGGGTGAGGTTACAAAAATTCCCACTTGGCTGAATATTGGTAGGATTGTTCAATATACTATTATAAAGGAAATGTGAAAAGTCCTCATCGATCCGGCACGTGCAAAAAAATTACTCGGGTCAAAGGTCACAAAAACGGGTTTTTCGCGATTTTCAGCAAAATGATAAGTTTTATCATAAAATTAGCTCAGACAAAAATTGTATGTCTTAATACTTTTTCTCCTAAGAGCCACTGTTTTTGAGATATAACGATTCAAAAAGTTGAAAGAGTTGTAATCGTTATAATATGCACACATTTCCACGCCACCTTTGAGGTAGTGTACTTAGCGCGTTTTTTTAATGTGGTTTCCCCGGTAGGCCTATTCCACTGATCTTTTATGATTCTGTTCAATTTGAAACTATTGAATAACTGTAGATATTGACAAGGGTTGAAAATGATGAAAGGGGTGTAAATTAAAAAAATAAGAAAATTTATCCATCTGAATCTAAATCCGGGACCAACTCGGAAGTATACTATACCAAATGAAAAGAATTATCAAAATCGGTCTACTCTGTTATGTGTTCATACGAGTACATAAAAAAATACGTGTCGACTTGAGTGCCTCCTACTTTTTTGGAAGTCGGTTGAAAATACCATCTATTAGATGAAATTGGTTAATTTACCTCTTATGTTATCTTACTACGACACTGTCGCAATACCTAGTTTAAAAAAAGCTTAAGAGGATTGCATAGCTAGTACTTTCCATACTAAAAGAAAAATCACTTTTCTACCTCTTAACATTGTCCGTATTCAGTGATTTTTTTTCATGGAATCATCACATTGTTTACTATGCCCGTACGTTTTGATTTTTCAGTTCTAAAAAAGTAGTACTTTGAAATACTGAACAAATCAAAACGTACGGGCATAGTAAACAATGTGATGATTCCATGAAAAAAAATCTCTGAAATCGGACAATGGTGGTTTTTTCTTTTAGTATGGAAAGTACTAGCTATGCAATCCTCTTAATTAAGAGTATTAATTACCTCATTACGTTACTCACGTAGTTTTACACAATTCATTCAACATTCAGGCTGAACAATACCTAAAGCTACACATATTTTACTATCGTAGGAATATTATTAATTCTGTAATTATGAATGAATTTTAATGAAGGTCTCATTAAGGACACTGATAACGTTATTGAAGGCTCCCAATGAGTTAATGAAGAAATACATACTACAATGTGGTCGTATTAAGGTGATAAGCTTGCGGAAAAACTGGCAACACTCTAGCTTATTCAATTGTAAAGTTAATTAACCAGTTTCATTCATTTCGGTTTAACAGGTAAATAGCCTCTAAATATAATATACTCGTAGGTACTAGTAGTGCTAACAGTAGACCTCGCGAGCAAATAATTAACGGCATTTTTTTTTGCAGTAATTCACAAGCTATCTATTATATATCGGAAACCACTTGAACAATTATGCTTATATTCGAAATTCATCTTTAAAGTCAGGTTACCTAACCTTACCTAGGTTACTTACCTAATGTGTGTACCAAATTTTATCAAATTCGGTCGGTAAATATTGCCATAGCAAACTTTCCCCCTTTTTAGGAAACCACTGTAAATCAGCGATGACAAAATATTATATGAAACAGTAGAACAATTCGGCCTGTCCAGACAGACGCATCGCTCGCTCGGTCAATAATACTAGCTGCGCACTCGCGCGGTGGTGATGATGATGATGAAAAGTATTAATCCAGTGCGTCTTTTACAATCACACCAAATTTTATCAAAATTGGTCCAGACGCTTGCGCGTGACGTAACAAACATTCAAACATACTCACAAACTTTCGCCTTTATAATATTTATATTTAGAATATATATAATCAATGTTAATTTAATTTATTATTAACTTTATAGTGTGATAGTGTAAAAGTATGATGACTGACTGATTCATTGATGAACAAACTGATGCCTTATGTTATAAGCATCCACTAAGGAAGGATGTTTGGTTCACAAAGGAATACAATATTACGTCTGTGGCGTACCCCATTGACTAAGCGAGCAAAACCGCTGGCACCAGCCAGTTTAGGTGATAAGCTTGTGGAAAAGTTGGCAAGGGTCCTGATTCCTATCACGGTGTAGGCTCCGGCCGAGGTAATGACTGTGGGGAGGTACACAAGGTTATGATTCCCAGGTAAACACATTCAGACACTGAGCTCGCCGGCGAGCTCGAGGCAAAAATTATGTGTTGGTTAGATTCTCTCCAAATAGTCATAGAGTAAAAATTCATAGGGCCCACTTTCAACGGTACACTCATGTACCGGGGCAATTCTCTCCGACTCCCCTCTCTCCTGGCGACGGCCCAAGCCGAGGTCCGTACCTTAGTAGTGCCCTTGAGCAAGTCGCCTACTCCCCTCCTTGCGGCGAAGCGTCTTCAACGCTCGCCTTAGGCGGTGCGCCCTCTGCGCCCGCATCTGGCTGAGTGCCATCTGCGCTCGCCAACCGTCCGGTGACGCTGTAAATGCCGGTAGAGGCAAACAGCATTAGTCCGTTCTAAAAAAAAATGGCAAGGGTCCTATTTATTATAAAGTTTATAACGAGTTTCGTTCACTTTGGTGCAACAGGGAAATGGTGCGTCATTTCTAATACCTTTAAACGAGTAATTCTTGTATATACTTACAACGAACCTATATATATGAGTATAATCTGTATCTCGGAAACGGCTCCAACGAACTTTCATGAAATGTACGCAGGGGATTTCGGGGGCGATAAATCGATCTAGCAAGGTTTCATTATTAGAAAGCGTCGTTTTATCCGTGTTATCTGGCAATGAAAAACTGCTACAAAATCACTATGGCAACCAGGGCCATCAGGTTAAACAACAACTAAACTGTTATGCCGACACAGCAACACTATATGAACTTGACAATAGATGGCGTTGTTAAGCAGCACTAAACCAATGAGTGTTTGGCTTGAGGTAAGACCAAGAACATCAATTGTTTAAGGAACAAAGCTTGGTCATCCTGGTACTTGTTTTAAGCAGTGAATTAAATAACGTAATGTGAATATGTTCAGTAGTACAGTAAAGGAAGGCTAAATGACGTAGCGTTCACTTGACTAGCGTATTGTAACGCTGAGGTAACTTTATCGTGTAGCTATACCGTCGGGAGCAATTGAAACATTGAGTCCCACACTGCTAGGTAGGATTAGACAAGGCGTGAAATGAGCATTCAGCAGTGCGATTCTCTAAGAGCAAACATCGTCCATCTTTTCGTCCCCAATAGCTCAGAGCCTGAAAACCAAGGTTTTCAACTAGTGTGTATTGCCAGTGATAACTTATGGCACTGAGACGTGGTCCCTTACTGTGGGCCTCATTAACAAGCTTGAAGTTGCTCAACGAGCAATGGAGAGGGCTATGCTTGGGGTTTCCCTGCGTGATAAGATCCGAAATGAGGAGATCCGTAGGAGAACTAAGGTCACCGACATAGCTCTCAAAATTAGCAAGTTGAAGTGGTAATGGGCAGGCCACATCGCTCGCAGAACTGATAAACGATGGGGAAGAATGGTTCTCGAGTGGCAACCATGTACCGGAAGGCGTAGTGTAGGCCGGCCCCCTGCTAGGTGGACCGACGACCTCATAAAAACCGCGGGGAATCGCTGGATGCAGGAAGCGAGTAGCCGGTCCAAGTGGCGTTCTATGGGGGAGGCCTTTGTTCAGCAGTGGACGTCTTCCGGATGATAATGATGATAATGAAACATCGTTGCATCTTTGACGTTTGACAAGGAACGTTGCAAAAACCACCTTGTTTAGAAATCGATATCTCTTAAGTATTTGACATCGATGAGCTCGACGACAATCGCAACGACGTCTCAGAATCGCACGGGCTGTACGTATCAGATACTTTAATTTATTCTATGCCATCAGTAATCCCATATCATTAATTTACGTCAAATATCAGTTTGATTGATATGTGTATTCTGGTCACGGCATGCAAATAGCACATTCACCTGGTCAGAGATGTGGACTGACTGTTAAGGCGATATTTGGCGGGTAATCTGTCCACACGCGACTTCCTACCGCCGCTCGCAACGCCGGAAGTCAACGCGACGTATGATGTTACGAATACTGATCCATATTGGGGTCATAGCTCCCAAGACAAACATTGTTCCCATTTATATTTTAAATAAAATTAAAAATAAAATCTCTAGCAGCCCATTTATAAACTCTTCTGTTTGGTTGGATTGCTTGCGCTGTTTGTGCTGTATACTCGTACGAGTACTTCCTGCATACATTTTATGCGGGAGGGTGATGCACACAGCATTTCTGCCATATGCATTTTTTTCAGCGGGAATGTCACTAAATATATCTATTAATTTCATTTTAATATGAATTTCCGCGACGTAAGGGTCAGCGCACACCGAACTGCAAAATGCTCGCGTATGATCGAGCAATATTTTGACTGCTCGACCATGCAGGCGGCATGCTCGCTCCTCCGTGAGCAAGCTCCGTTGAAAATACTTTGGGTTGCCAGGCGGGCGTGCACGATCAGTTTGATGCCAAAACCCGACGTTGGCAGACGTGTTCAATATGGTCGATTGGGACTTAGTAGTTATCGCCCTTTTGGCAGAGGAAGAGGAACATGAAGAATATGTAAATAAAATAAGACGTCATAAAATGAGAAGAACAGTATGGGTAGAAGAAACGTGGCGGGAAAGATGTACCTTAGGCGAATATTATACATTGTGTAAGAATTTACCATTAAGAGGTGTTCATTTTTATGACTATTATAAGGTAAACTACGAAAAATTTGAAATTTTAGTCAATTTGCTACGCCCGCATATTCAAAAACACAATACGAATTATCGACCTAGCATTTCTGTTGAGGAACGGCTTACCATATGTTTAAGGTGAGTAAAACAAAAACTCTTGATTTGCATAGTTATAATTATTATTTACCAAAAGTTACAGCATTTATGTAATAGTTACAATGTTTTTTATTTAATCAAATATTTTTTTATTATAATTAAGAAAACGCAGAGTGATTTTGAGTTGCAATGTACGGTTTAGTTACTTGTTAAAAATTTGGGGTGTACGGATTAGGAGTGATTGTTGATGGCGTGCATGTTTCAGTTATTTCATTGGAAGTATAAGTTTTTGGTTGATCGCAAATCGTAACAAATTCTACTTGTGGACTAGGCTTAAATTTGAATGTGCTAGGAGTGATTGCTGATGGTATGAATGTTTGAGATGTTTCCTTGAAAGTGTAATTTTTTGTTTGATCGGAAATGGCACAAAACTCTACTTGTGGACTGGGATTAAATTTGGATGTGCTAGGAGTGATTGCTGATGGAGTGTATGTATACTGAGGAACCGATATATTAGAGGTCTGTTTTGATGGTATGTACGGAGAAAAGTTGCTGTCTTCGCTATCGTCTACATCATACGAAGACGTTCGGATTGATTGAATTGAAGCACGTTTAGTAACATGTTCATCGTAATATTCGATTTCAGCATTGTTTATAATTTTGAATACATCCCTTTTTATACGTGCTTGCATCCTCTCAGGAAGATTCTTCACAGTAGCTGCCATTGTTTTAAAAAAACTATCTACAGGATGCTCATGTTCCTTACTCTGAATGTATTTTTCAAGAATATCCGAAGCCCGTCCTAGCTTAGGCTGCGAATAATTGGTCATTTGGGATGATGGCCTAGAAGATTCATTTTGTCGTGTCTCATCAGTGTCTGATGTTAACTGTAAATTTGAAGATTGTGTGTCTTCTGATGATGAGTCTAAATTTGAAGTTTGTTTTCTGTGCTGGAGATGTGGTTTCAAAAACTCCATTAACTGTTCATATTTTATTGGACGACGCCTACCGCCAGCAGAACCGCTTTTGAATTTTCTCGTACTTATAGCCCTTCTGAAATTATCCCGAAGTAACTTCCAGCATCTTTGACAATCTGAAACTAATAAAAAAATTTATGTATATTAAATACTAGCTTCCGCCAGCCTGTATGTTGCCTAGACTTAATAGCTATACAACAAAAAAAGTTTCATTCAAATCCGTCCAGTAGTTCCAGAGATTAGCGCGTACATACAGACAAACAGACATACAGACAAACAGACAATTGTTTTGTTGGCGATTTGTGTTCTATTACTGTTCCTAAACCCCCCTCATTGATTATTTTGTAAATATATTAAATGTACAGACACGCCATTTTTACTGTTTTATTATATGTATAGATATAGATATGAACATTATATTTTAAATATTATGCTTTTTTCTTTCAGATTTTTGACCGTCGGCAGTAGTTTTAAATCACTGGCTTTTAATTTCCGCATGGGTTTCAGTACAATCCGTAAAATAGTTCATGAAACGTGCGCTGTAATTAGGAAAGTATTGCAGCCTTTAGTGATGCCAAAGCCAACTTCGGAAACCTGGTCACAGATCGAAGAAGGTTTCAAAAATATTTGGAACTTCCCTAATTGCATCGGTGCTATTGACGGAAAACATGTAGTTATACGGTCACCACACAATAGCGGAAGCCTATATTTCAATTATAAAAAGACATTTAGTACCGTATTATTGGCAGTTGTAGATGCCAACTGCAAATTCGTTGTGGTTGATGTCGGTGCATACGGACGCAATAGCGATGGCGGTATTTTCTCAAATTCTCGGTTAGGGAACAAATTACATAATGGAACGCTCAATATACCCCAGAACAAGTGTTTACCAGATACAAATCAAGAAATGCCACACGTATTTGTGGCTGATGAAGCATTTCCTTTATGCAAAAATATAATGCGGCCTTATCCTGGAAATGATATTAGAGGCGATCGAGAGAAAAAAATATATAATTATCGACTTAGCAGAGCTCGACAAATAGTAGAATGTGCATTCGGGATAATGGTACAAAAATTTGAAATTTTTCAGAGATTGCAAAAACTGCACCCTCATCACCTTGATATGATAATTTTGGCTTGTACTTGTTTGCATAATTTCCTCATCGATAAAGACCAAATTCCCTCAGCATCACAACAGATACTTTCACACAACACTACCCCGCCGCCACTCCCGCAAGATACTATTTTTGAACAGTTTCAATCGCTGGATGAAAACAACTTATCAAGTATAACTACAAGTATGGGGGTCCGAGATAAATTCAAAGAATATTTTAATTCAGAAGTTGGATCAGTTAACTGGCAAGATAATATAATTAATCGCTGTAATTAAATTTAAACTGACGACGTGATCTCCAACAATTTGATATAACCTACTTAATTAGGTTAGCAAACTGTAAACAAAATGAATAAATATTGTATTGATTAAAAATAATAATTTTCCTAAGTTGCCGTACCTACCTAGTCATTAACCTGTATTTTAATCTGTACTAAAAAGAAAATTTGCACAAATACCTAATCTAAAATGTACAAAAAAATGAAAATCCGTTCAAAATTGACGGAGCTATCGCGTAACATACACTCGAATTGTGAACCTACTCCTTTTTTTAAGTCGGTTGAAAAGCAGCCTTTTGTATTTACTGGTTATGAATTCGCTGTTCCGTAAAATGTTCCTTTATTTTTATGTAGGTATTTGTGCAAAAGGAGATTAAATCCATTTTCAATTACTCATTTAAACTTACCTGGTTTTCCCATTTCTTGAGAGATTCTCTCCCAAGCATTGGCTTTTAACATCCGATCGCTGTATGTTGGACTCGATATATTGTACAAACATTCAAAACGCTGCACCAAGCCGATCAATTTTTCTTCGTCCATAATTTCCAACTGGCGCCAGCCGCGCCGAACATACGTCCAACAGTAAATCTCGCTGTGGCAATACTGAGACCGCGAGCGGCGCGCGGCGGCGCGGCGGCGGGCGGCTCGAGCGCGCTCGCGCTTGCACAACACATACTCGAACACGCATCTTGCAAGCTCGAGCATGGTCGAGCATCAAGTTTGGACGTGTATTTAATTTTGCAATGTATGGAATTGTCATAAGGTTAATTTTTCAATAGTCTCAGAAAATGCTCTGCTCTGCTCTGCTCTTGGTGTGCGCTGAGCCTTATTTTACTGTTGGCGTCATAAACCAGCTTAAATTCGCTCAGTGAGCAATGAAGAGAGCTTGGGGTTTCCCTGTGAGATAAGGTCAGTAGGAGAACTAAAATCATCGACATGGCTTTCAAAATTAGCAAGTTGAAGTACCGCGGGGAGTCGCTGGATGCAGGAAGAAAGTAGCTGTTCTAAATAGCGTTCCATGGGGGAGGCCTATGTTGAGCAGAGGACGTCTTCCGACTGATAATAATGATAATGATGATCATGCTGGATTTCCGCAAACGAATCTGAATGAATAAATTATCTAAAATATACCTTTGTGTAAAAAGTTTGACGCGAATGATTAAGAAACGTTTTGGAGTGGTATCGTCACTCAGGGTAATGCGGGACGACTACCGATCCCCAGGCCGCTGGATGGATTGAACCAATGGATTATTTATAAATAAAATAGAATTTTGAGAATCGGTACTTAAATGAGGATGAAATTGGCGAACATACGTAAACAATACATACATTCAAATACAGAACCTCCTTTTTTGAAATCTGTATAAAATGGCTGCGAGCTCATGCCGCGTCTATTTATTTTGGAACGCGACGTGTTTAATAGTAGATTGTTACACAAAGTTCAAAAGGAAATCTTTCACCCGAGGTAAATACTGCTTTTGGATTCGAGTATAAGGAAAATAATTAATAACCTGATTAGATAAACAAACAATATTTTGTTGAACTAATCAGGCGCTTGTAACAATGTCGAAATATCGTGAGCTCATCACTACACATTATAAAACAAAGTTCTCCGCCGCATCTGTCTGTCTGTCCGCGATAAACTCAAAATCTACAGCACCGATTTTTATACTGTTTTCACCAACGGATAGAGTGGTTCTCAAAAAAGTTTGATAGTATAATTTGATTAAGCCGATGTCGGAAAAAATATGCCGTCTGGGAGCTTACTACGAAAACGCTGCGTAATCCCTTTGAGATATAACTAAACGATGGAATTGTGTATCTTATGTAGGTCTACAGAAAAGTCTGCGATGGCATATCTCTGATAACGTTTTTTTTTTTTTTTAAATGCCTATGTTCACAGACTCAATGGGTCCGTGGCATGGTTTACATTTATATTTTAAACTTATATAATTTTTTTTTATAATTACTAACAGAATACAGGAGGACATTTTTTTTCTCAACTAAACTTACATAATACTTTTTTTTTTGTACACAAATAGACTTTTAACTAATTTCTAAATATCGTACATACCGAGAGCATACCGGCTCCCGCAAGCAGCGCCCGTTCACGAGCTTCACACGTGTGCCAGCCATCGCCCTCCTCAACCATATTTGAGGGAAGAGGACGACCCGCCACACGACGCCGCCGCGAGAAGAAGCCTTTTAGTGAGCGTGAATGCTCAAGGTATACACGCATACATAATACAAAAGCCTAAGCTTGTCTATTTTTTTATTTCTTTTTATAACTAATTTTTATATAAGTTGGCTTTCTCCACCCGGCCCAGGGCCTCCGTCACATCCACATTCCGATCTTTTTCTGATAACATATTCGTACCATATCCCTTAATACTTTAAAAGATGGGCAATTGGACATCGTATCACGCGTGAACGTCTTTACCGATTTCGATGAAATTTGGCAAGGAGATAGGTGATATCCCGGGGAAGGACATACGGTACCTTTCACCATGATCATCATCATTATCCATTACCACGCGTGTGAAACCGCGAGGCGTAGCTAGTTACAAATAAATAACACGATTTCCATCTCGTAAGTTAAAATGTGTTTTTATGAATATATAGTTGTAGAGTCGAACTAACACACCGATCGCTAAAATAACTCGATACAAAATAGGAAAGAAGTAGGAGTGTCGAGTTTCTCCCAGATAGAACACAATCCCATTTCGCTGAGAGGTATCCATGATGCAGTCAAATAGATTCGAAGCTTCGGTTTTCCCTGTTCGAGTTACATAAAGGTTCGTGTTTTCTTTATGTTTTGTATTTTTATATATAAAACTCACGAATTTGTAGACGTTTGCAGTTGTTATCCCAAAATAAATAATTACTAGAAAAATAGTATATTATGCAACTAGTGAATAAAGGACGGATTTAAAGCGAGAGCCATAGATGAATCACGAGTAAGTGAAGGATTCTAACGACTGAATCACGACCGTAGGGAGTGATTCGTGATTATTGAATCACGAGCATAGCGAGTTATTCAAGTGTTAGAATCCTGAGCGATTTGAGTGATTCATGGCCCTTGATATAAATCTGTTTTATTCAAGAGTTGCATACATACCATGACCGCGAGAAAAGAAATAAGTTGAGCGAAAATAGACATTTAATAAAGAAAAAAGGAAGGTTAAATTAATTAAAATGCACATTAAAATTTTAATAATTACTAAACATTATATATAACATATTATTAACAAAGAGTAATTTATTTATTATTTTTATATATTTTTTTCTATAGTCGCAGCAAAGAACACAAAACAGTTTTTATTCTAAAGCTAAACTCCATGTCTCAAATATCGACTAATCAAATCTCGAGGAGTTACTTGCTCAAAGAGTTTGTATGTCGACTATTATTTGCGTAAGGAAGATGTATAAGCAATGAGATGGAGATCGAATATATCGGTGTGTTCTAAATTCAAACACGAAAATAGTGATTAAAAGGTCTTTTTATTCACTATTCTCAGTGAATAAAATAAGCTTTTTAGAATGGTATAAAATAAACTTTAATGTCTTTGCTATAATTAGTTAATACCAGTTTAGTTTTCTGCTTGTCATATATAAAACATTTGTCGTAAAACCAAGGTACTATTAGATGCTGGAAGAGCACAAACCAGGCTAAGAAATTGTAGTACATGCCATTAATGTCAGTGCTTTGTCCATTTAGAAACAAAGAAATGAAAATCCGTTCGAGTGCACGAAACTTTTCAACACTCATTTTCATATCATAGAAAAGTTACATCTATAAATTGTTTCAAGACTTGAAATAAGCTTTCGAATGGTCTAAGTTGCTAACGTCCAATAGTCGAATTGCTGCCAGGCGGCGATGGACGCTCAAGGGTGTTTTTAAGATCGTCGCGTGGAGTCATAGAAGATGTTCATCACCTTCTGGTGGAGTGTGTTCGGAGCCGGCATAGATTAGGTTGCAAATACGTTCTGAATTTGGTCTAAATTTGGGTGACATAGGCATAGTGCAGTTCCTTCTCCAAAGTCAAAGTCAAAGTCAAAATCATTTATTTAATTTAGGCATCAAAGACGCACTTCTGAACGTCAATTTTTCATTATCATATCATAAGTATCATACTTTAAAGACTACCACCGTGTTCCAAAATATATAGAGCCTACCGAGAAGAAGCGGCAAGAATCTCCTTACTCAGCATGCGCTTTGTCCCCATGCCGCACCTCAGCCCGTGTCCCGTTTAGGCCCCTTGTCTACCAGTCTACGTTCTGGAGGTAATTGCCATCTTTGGCCAAGTTTTTCAGGGATGAACCCGTTTGAGTATTAGCAAAACTTTACTCCTAACTCTGTTATGTCTAAGTTTTACTACATCGTGAGATGCAGTAATTAGATCCCAATAAAATTGTATACAAGCTTCTGCGTGTGTGGTTTTAGTATTCTTCTTCATCTGAGCCGATTCGCTCTTGGCAGAGCGGTCGTGGCCGTCATGTAGTAGTGGTATTGGGGGAAGATGTTTTTCGCCTCACGACGTCCCGCCATCTCTCTCTATTGGCTGGTATCCTGGTACTTTCACTTATGGGGCCACCCACTGTGTTCTTGATTTGGTTAGCCCATAGCATTGGTGACCGTCCGCGAGGTCTTGTACCGTCAACCCTGCCTTTTAAACTACCTTTTGCCCTGGTTTTGGTATTACTATACCTTTTTGATACACGCTGTATATAAGTCAACACACTTCGGTAGTCTGTACCCGGTGGGTGTTAATTTAACGATCACAATAAATCTTAACTCAACTACACTAAATAATCGAATGTTAATCAGTCCCGTAACCAATGTTTATAGTTTAACATAGCTTACCGCCTTGATTGAGCTGTTAACATATTTTTCATTTTGAACGGAACTCACAACTACTACATTTGCATATATACAAATCAATACAATTCAAGTGTCTGTTTGTATTATATTATTATTGTATTTAGATCCACAAATAATTTAATTTTATTATAAAGTACCTAATCATCTAATTTATTCATTTACATGTTATTTTTAATTTTTGCTACCAATTTTTAGCAATTCGCTTGTCAACAACACCAAACTAAACTAGCGAACTAAAATCTATTTTTAGTAATTTATGGTAAGTTTTATTCGGTTCATGCTAAAGTCCAAATTTTATTTTTAATGTTTCCGATCTGTTCAATTGCGGATATACTTAATGCAAATTTAGTTGTCGTGTAACTTAATTATTTTGTTCATGCTAAATTCGTATAAAGATATAAAAAAGTAAATTCGTATAACGCTTTCGAATGAAACTTCTTAGTTTGCCTTATCTGATCCTCAAATCTCTTAGCTATTGAGCAATCGCTACACTACAGCGAAGCTATGCTACGGCTTACAAATGTTGGCTGTGGCGATCAAATGTGGAATTAAATTGTGATCACCACCGCTACGTGAGTAGAGTACGTCCAACCGCGACTTCAGCCTGTTGCAACAGCAGATTGTATGTGGAATTGTATCGTGTGTAGGCCGCTCTTTGAAGTCTATTTAGAGACCCTTCAAAGCGAGGGTCCCGGACTCGGTTCTTGGCTGGGGAAATTGTTTGTGTAATGAGCAGAAATGCTTTTTACTCCTGTGCTTGTCCCATTCGTCCCGCAACTCACGAAATCCTGTACTATGGAGGTTTGAGAACTTTAGTTTTTGCATAGTTCTGGGTTAAACTATAGTCGCCCGGTACCCGCGGGGAGGGGGGAGGGGGGGCGGAGGGGGGGGAGGGGGAGGGGGTGAAGCCCCTGCATCCCCCCCCCGCCGGAGGCCTTTAGTTTTTGAGTAATAATTTTTTTAGTACTTAACCTCACTTTCGGCTATATCAGTATTTTTTACCTATTTTTTGTTTCACACCTAATCTATTAAGGCGGTTCGCTTCTGGCACTTCGCCGGCCGCTGCCGCGGCACGCTCGCTTCGCTCGCTCGGCTCGTGCGTTGTTTGTCATGTTCTAACCTAACCTAACCTATTTTTTGTTTCACACCTAACTTATTAAGGCGGTTCGCTTCTGGCACTTCGCCGGCCGCTGCCGCGGCACGCTCGCTTCGCTCGCTCGGCTCGTGCGTTGTTTGTCATGTTCTAACCTAACCTAACCTATTTTTTGTTTCACACCTAACTTATTAAGGCGGTTCGCTTCTGGCACTTCGCCGGCCGCTGCCGCGGCACGCTCGCTTCGCTCGCTCGGCTCGTGCGTTGTTTGTCATGTTCTAACCTAACCTAACCTATTTTTTGTTTCACACCTAATCTATCAAGGCGGTTCACTTAACATTGTATTATATAACAACAATAACATATCGTAAATATAATAATAAATATAAATAATAAATAATAGCAACAGCAATAGTCGTCGTCATTACTCGAAGAAGGTCCGGCGACAGGTTCAACGGGCAGATCAGGAGCCGAAGAAGGTCCGGCAACAGGTTCGACGGGCAGATCAGGAGCCGAAACCGCGTCCGCTTCGGGTATTGTACTGTAATACTCCATTACAGCCAAGTGCAGTCCAGTTTTCAAGCCAAGTTCAAGTCGTAGAGCAATCCAAACAAATCCGGTAAGCAAGCCAAGTTTCAAGTCGTCGCGCAATCGAAGGAAGTCCAGGGAAAAAGCCAAAGTCGTAATAAAAATCGAAAAACAAGAGAGCACACATTCACGAAACTACGAGAGAAACGGAATGAATGGATGACAGTCCATCTGTCAGTAAGACAAAATGGCGCCTTTTTTTTTTCTTACGTTTAACGATAACGATACGTTTCGTTTAACTCAGTTTGACAACTTAATTTGACAACTTAATATTGTACCATTTTCTCAACATTGCGTTCCATTTCACTTTTTTTATCAAATTTTAATTTAATCATAATTAATTTAAACTACGTTTCCGGCAAAAAAAATTGCTGGAAGGGCTTCAGGTGGACCCCAATGATACCCCTAAACTCGCACCTTCATCAAAATCAGGTACCGGACGGCTATAGCCAACCCTAGTTCTGTTTCCTGCGAGGTGCAATTTAGAAGTCCTCTAGTGAAGAAGTCATCATCGACAGCATAGTCTCTTACCTTACTACTAGCACCTCACTCTTGGTCAAACGCAAGCTTTTAAAGAAATATAGATAGATGACCGAGCGAGCGAAGCGTCTCTGCTTTAACTAGCCAAATTGACTTTCATCTGTCCGTATGTTTGTTAGGTTGTATCCTATAAGTATAGGTCTTCTTATACAGGTCACACTTTTCAACCGATCTTGACGAAACTTGGTATGAATGTTCTACTTATATTTTGTCGTTTTGTCGTCGATTTTGAGGGGGTTTACTTTTCCTGAAAAGGGAAGAAGTTTCTACTGCGCTATTTACTGACCGATTGGTCAAGTGGTTTCCGAGATAATAGGTTCTGAAGTACTGCGAAAAGTTACCGCTGATAAGACTATGTAGGCGGGGCTTACTGTTCGCAGAATTACTAGTTTAGTTATTCTGGGGATCTCGGGATCTCAATAAATTTTAGAAAGGACTTTTAGAGAGAACGTTAGAAGCTAGTCATTTATTAAACCATCTAACGAGGTCAAAGCTCCAATTAGACATAAAAAACATAAAGTAGCAGGATTCGACCCTGCATTGTCTGGCTAAAATAAATGTCCATAAGAACGCATCATTGTACAGCGCTCCACTTTACCCTGATAACCCAGCGATGACCCAGCGGATTCCGGTTCAAAACCTGTCCGAAGCTTTTGATTGTTTCCGTTTGTTTTGAATAAGTTTGTTTTTTGTGTTGCAGGCGGTAGAACTTTAAAAAATATACAAATAAATTTTATTAATCATTTTTTCATAATAGTCAAAATCTAAAAAATTTGGTACAAATGTTATAAATAGGTATTTCTTAAGATCAAGTCCAACAAGTTCAAATATAATATTAATAATTATAAATCTGGCAAAGTCAAGTGATAAGCTAGTTCTCCGAGTTTCGTGGTCTTCTTTAAGTTTACTATTTAACATAATTTCCTCTTAAAATGTGTGCCCTTACGCGCCGTGAATTCATTTAATTGTTTATTAAAATAGTTCACAAGAATACCTGTTGGGTTAAATGTAATAAGAGGCGCGTTTTTTTATAGACATAATAGTCCCATTATCATTTGGGGAGTCTATTTTATAAAGTTTTGATTAGTACTCCCGATTGTTCAAATTCTTCAAATGCCATTTAAATCGAACGTCGTTTAAATCAAACCGGTACAGAGGTGAGATTTGTATAAGTATAGATAAAATAAATGACAAACTTATATAATCTATATAAGGTTTTTGTTAATTAGTGAACAATATTGAACGGGGTGGTTTGGAATCGATAACTGGTCCTGAAAGTAAAAGAGCAAACGAGCAGGCAGCTAACCTGATGGTAAGTGATCACCATCGCCCACAGACATTTGCAATACCAGAGGTCTCGAAGGTACGATGATGGACTTTGAGTAAGGAATAAGCTCTTTTCTTGAAGGTTCCCAAGTCGTATCGAGTCGGAAATACTTCAAATAGCAATTGGTTCCAGACAGTAGTAGTGTGAGGCAGAAAGTGCCGTCAGAATCACATGGTTGTGGACTCCCAGACGTCAACGTGATGTCTGTAAAATTTCATGTATTGTCGTGACGTCCGGTAGCGAAATTCAGCTGCAGGTATTAGACCAAACACTTCCTCGGAACACCCCCGTGATATTAAAAGATGCAGAGTGATCCAACATCTCTTGCACTACCGAAGAGTTGTGCAAAGCTGCAAAATTGTTTTTGGTGCGAGTATTTGTAAAGAATCTTAAGCGTAGCGAGGGTTTCAAAGGGACATGGCCTTTGTGCTGGCAATAAAAGGGCAGACATACTAGCTAAAGAAGGAGCCAAAAAGCAGCACGGTAGCACTGAGGAAATGGAACTCTGCAGACCCTCCGCAATGGAAGTGCGGAATCTCCTGAGTCGCTACACCGAAAGAAAACACCAAAACTGTTGGGATGACAGGAAGGACTGTAAACATACGATATCCATGTTTCCAATCCTAAACAAAATTTAGAGAGATTTGACCAGTATTTTTTTATGTTTCCCATAACTTTCGACTGGGTGAACCGTTTCTCAAAATTTATTTTTTGTTTAAAAGCTGGTGCTTCCCGTGCACAGACCGTGGTTCTTTATGGTCTGTGTATTTATATGGTCTGTGTTCCCGTGTGTCCAATTTGAATTTCATGAAATTCGGTCCAGTAGTTTTTGAGATACACTCCAATAACTGAATAAAATGGAAGTCGGTTAATACCGATTTTTTCAAATTGTACTTGTTAACATATTTTTTGTTAATATGTATTTGTATGGGTTATACCTACAAATTAGTCCCACTTTATTTGATTAACGTCATTTAAAAAATTTGGAATTTATGCTGTTAATTAGAAAAATATTTATATCGTATAATATTATACAATATACTATATCTAGATGATGACTTTATGTTTATAGTGTCCAGAAGTAGCATAATAATATACTGTAGCCATTTTACGCTTCAGGGGTGGAAGTCCATTTTTTAATAAGTATATTATTTAAATTTGAAATTATTTTGATGTGCACCAGGTGCCACGAACAAAACACTTGAATTATTGTTTCCAGTTTCGGTTGTTTGTTATAAGTGTACGCTTAAAATATTAATGTTGTCATTTATTTTTCCAATTAATAAAAACAGGATATTTAATTTGCAATATATTAGCTTCACGTTCCCTATAGGTACTGTCTAATAACCCTACAGTCGTCCGACGAAAACTTCTAGAATAAGAAATCGTGCGGGGTGCGGGGCGAGACGCAGAGAGAGTGTGTACCGAACTACCCACGCCACATCATTTAGTAGTTCGGGTGCTGATTTTTAGGGCTAACACGTGTCTGTTTCATTGTTTTTGCAAGTCAATTGATAAATTAGTTTCTATATAATAAAAATGTAACGGTTCGCTATCTGTAAATGCAAGATATGTGAGAAAAAATATTATTGACAGGTGCATAAACAAAAATAGAATATTTTAATTTTTATTTTTAGTCTGTTTGTCTGTGCGTTTGTGCACGCTAATCTCAGAAACGCCTTATCCAATTTAGATGTGGTTTTCACTAATATATTGTGATAACCTTCACTTAACATTTAGCGTTTGTTTTATGTCAAAGGGTTGGTATATACAAATAGTTGTTAAAATTTAAAAATACTAACTCTCTCGCCACTACACCAAGACCAAGCGGGCGATGCTGCTGGACGGGCCAACTAGTTGCTAATAATAAAAATCACTATTAATCACCTACGTACTATGCAAACTACTTACATACTCGTACTTATAAGTTTGTAAGTATTTATTTATTTATGTTTTATTCTAGTCTAAACTCGATGCGCTTAGTACGTGTACTCGTAGTTCTATCGTTCTTATGTCTATCTTCCAGCTCTACTCTTTTCTTAAACCATGGTCTAAACTGGAGAATATCCTTAGTCCACGTTTTATAATAAGGCGGAATATGTTTACTGCTTGTAGTTCTAGAGTTTCAATCATTAGATCACTTACTTTTACATTGTATTATCATCAAAACACACTTGCAAGCTTAATTACAGTTTATTCAGATGGTGAGTAGTGAATTAAAAAACTAGTAAGTTTAAATTCTGGAAATTGGAATCAAATTGCATAATAATACTATATACATAAATAAATACAAGATTATTCCTAGTTTCAGCCATGTAATGTATGATTTCGTGATGTAGTCTACACTTTGTAGTCGAGTTAATAAAATACGCGTGACAACCCTTGCACAAGTAGTTGTCCCGCCAGCTGTCTAGACTTTGTCGCCTTTTGCACAAACATCAAACGCGATGACTGATTGTATGGTTTACTAGACTATGTTGGTATATTCGAGTAGATATCTTCTTGTAATTTGGCAGGTCATGATCACGGAATAATTGGAGTTTTTATTGTTTTTATAATCGTTGTTAGAATTAAGTATCTATTGGCAAGACGAGTAAGTTTCTCGATTGATTGCAAGCCACACAGAAAAACTTTTTTCTTGCAAGTATCACGGACACATTTTGATTGTAGACAGAAATTCAGGCGTTGCAGTTATGCTCTCCAAGGTAGGTCTCCGAGAACACCTAGTATCGCTCCTGTATCCCAGAACGGCGGCCTTATTGTCTATCTTTACGGAGAATGGGAATGGGCTTCATTTTGACATTTGAATACCATTCTGGGCGAAACCCTGCAAGCCGAATGGCTGAAACCATCAATGGGAATGAGAACGAATTGACATTTCATTCTCATTTAGACAATAAGGCGGCGGGTCTAGAGAGGTGTAAAAAAACCCGTGAACAACGTGAACATGGTGCACGTAACTGCGCCTAAATATCGGAAACTCCAAACCTGCCTAATCGTGGTGAACATCCCGTGAGTACTAATTATAATTAGTTAGTCAGCTCCTGATAATGTTTAGCTACTTCAAATATAATGTACAAGGTACCTAATACAAAGTAGGAACGTGTCGTGCCAATATCGGCACGTACGTGACTCCAATGACGATATTCGTGAGCATAGGACGTTACTCACTTTGTCAAGGTTAGGTTATGTTGTGGTTTCTGGTTACAGTCAACGTAAAAGCATGGTAATTGTGGTGGAACTTACAGGTAACTTTAATTTAATGTGTAATGCTCACGTAATTGGACAGTCAGCTCAGAATACTAGTGTATATAATATTAGTATTGTACTTGATTAGGTGTGTCTACCATAATACATATATTTGCATGTACAGAAATTCATATCAACTTCAAAACTCATAAAAATACATATTGTTTTCTTTGCCTGAATGGAAGATAGACTAGCGTTTGGCAACTTTCTACCTATCTCATTTCGCCCACCTTGTTACCGTCACCAAAGTTCATAAATTTTGGAATCGGCGGCCGTTTGATCTGCCAAACTCTTTCTAAATTGTTAGAAGTGAGAACTGCTGAAGTATAATCTCAACAGAGGTAAAATTTTAAATACCTCCCTCCTCTCTAGTGAAGGCATTGGTGGAGAGCCGGGAAAATCGCTGCTTACTTGCACAGTCTTACACGTCTAGGGGGTAGCCTTGATGAGAAAGGTCACCTCTTCACTAGTCCCTGGTTATGATCAGTCTGGATCTACCACTGGGGTGAGATGGTGAATGCTAGCGCAACTCCATCTCGCTCCATCTTGGCGAAGAACTGCTCACGGGTTTTTAGAGGGTCTGAGCCCTCTATTTTGTCACTCTCGTGTCAGAAGGGAAATTTAGAAAAATAAGTAAAATTCGAACTACCTGTTGGGGTGGCTGGACCCATACTCGTCAAACATGGCTAAAGAACTACACTCGGTAAAAAATGGGTCGATTTATCGGTAAAGTAGAGCCGTGTAAACCCGGTACTGCAGTTACAACCGCGTTAACGCGGTAAGGGTTGGTGGGTTTAGCTGACACGGTTACAGTACACACACGGTTCAAATACACAGCCGTGCGATTCTCAAAGAGCAAATATCGTTGTATCCTTGACAACATCCGTGAAACAAATGAGGAGATGACAAGAACCGTTGGAAAAACAACCTTATGTACAAGGTTTAAATCTCATAAAGTATTTGACATCGGTGAGCTCGTTGATGAACGCATCGAAGAATCATTAGAGAATCGCACGGCAGTACGTGGCTATCGCTGCCAAGTTTGTTTAAGCATACAGCTCGTTGGATCATGTGTAAAACACTTACTCTACCGTGTTTGTTTTTCACACTAATCAGTGCGCTGTGTCAACACCGCGCCGACATAGCCGTGTATTTTTGCACGGCTACGATTTTCAAACAGCTGGGTAAATATTTGAAACGGTAAAGGTAACCGTCTATACTAGCTAACGCAACCGTGTAAGTGAGTGACGTAGGCGTGTTATAGATCGAGCCGTGTACACAGCGCTTCACACGGCTGCCAAACGCGACTGATGCAGCCGTTTACATGGCTATAAGAGTCGTAGCCGTGCTTAAATGCCGTGTATTTTTTCCAGTGTTATACAAAAATACTAATTTAAAACCAAGTCCGACTTCACTCACGTCATCAACTTAGGTTCCGGGCTTCTGATGCCCATCCTCAGGGAGTTTATGCTCATAGTAAAGCCAGTTTTGATATTTAATAAATTTGTGTCAAATTCATGAGAATTTCCAAAAACAAAACAAAATACAAAAGTATACTCTTGCCTATAACAAAAACAACCGCATCGATATCGGACGAGCGGTGGTGCAAGCCTATAGAATTATGTGTGTGTGTTAATATTATAGATTTCATTAAAATATATTATTAATGTAATTTTAAGCATTACATAAGCATATACATGGTTTTATTTTACCATGTACTACCATTTGTTTACCTGGGGGACAACATCAGCAGAATACTGGAATTTTTCGCACACATAGCACGCAAAAACGATCAAAACATCGAACAGCTGATGGTGACAGGCAAGGTTGACGGCAAACGACCAAGAGGCCGCAGTCCAACGAGATGTTTCGACCAAATCCGATCCGCGCTGAGCACCACTCTCCACAAAGCCGTCCACGATGCAAAGGACCGGAACAGTTGGAGGGAGTTAGTCCAGGAGAAAAGTTATTCAGCGAGGGAGTCACGACCCTCAGTAATGAGGAATACGACGCGAGAAGGAGGTTTTATTTTGGAAAGGAAAAAGAGATAGAGATAATTTGGATGAGGTTGCAATTTAGCAAAGGTGGAGGACGCACCCCTGCGAACCCATAAACATACACACGTAGCCAGACCGAACGAGCGAAAGAGACAACTACAATAAACAAATATTACTCACATCCTACAATTCAAATCCAAACCCTTTAACAAGTGGCAAAGATATCAAGTCGTCTTAAAAGTGATAAAAACGTTTTAACCATTTCAAACAACTTCATGGCTATAATTTACTTGTCATAATTTGCGTTGGCGGTTGCACACGGTACGATTATTATTGTATTAATAAACTCTAGATCTTATTGTAACACATATATGGTTGATACTTGTGTGAATGTTTCATAATAAAATCCTTTCTGGCCAGACCTTAAAAGGCAACAATAAAATTGAGGTTACATTTGCCTCTATAAACATTCTTATCTCGTTCTATCACCTTCCTAATACATATTGCTGTCCTTGTCTATAGTTATTAATTTGAAACTGATAGATTCACTAAAGTGTCGATAATTATGCAGAGCTCATATTTGGGAAATAAGGACGAGTGGACGTTTTTACGATGTTTTGAAAGTTTTCTCATCATTCGCGAAAAAAATGTCATTTAGTTATAGTTATGTAGGTAAGAATCAGAAATAAACATTTTACATAGGTACAATTTAATGACTTATAAATGATGTTTTATAAAATAAAGATATATATGCATGTACGTACATACATATAGTCCGAGTACGTAAATGTACTACGTACTTTGAAGCTTTGCTTATAAAAATATTTTGCTTATAAATTGCAAATCTGTAACGATCAGGGACTGCCTAGAAGCCTTATGCCTAATTCTGAATTCTAAACTATGTAAAAACACTTCAATTTATTTCCGGTAAGAGATTAGAACCACAGAGCCTTCGCTCCTAGGTATTCATTTTGGATGTGACCTAGCATATTTTCAATTATCATGTAAGATAGAAAAATGAATTAGATCAGTACATCAAATTCCATTCAATGCAAACCATAAAATAAATTATAATGGTAATGATATAAAAATTTAAACAATTCAATTTCTTTTGACATAAAATTGCTTTCGATAACCGATCGATCATAGAAAACAATATTTTGTCATAACTAGAAATTGTGAAACTAGAATTTGTTTGATTTCTCATTTTAAATCATCGACTTTACTAATGCTGTGTTGCGTCGTGGTACTACTAGCCGACACTACTGCATTTATTCAAGAATTAATTAATATAAAATAAAAAAGTAACCGACCAAGCGCGAATATTAATTGCGTAAACAGGGTTCCATTATTCCGTAGGTACACCACGGATCTTCGTATATTCACTATAACAACTAATCATCCAGTGAGGAGTCAAACACTAACCTAACAAATAAAAAA
This sequence comes from Selenia dentaria, assembly GCA_917880725.1. Taxonomy (NCBI): domain Eukaryota; kingdom Metazoa; phylum Arthropoda; class Insecta; order Lepidoptera; family Geometridae; genus Selenia; species Selenia dentaria. The sequence continues at coordinate 28,891,526 of OU862893.1, forward strand.
TCAAAAAAGTACAATTTGAAAAATTTGACACCGACTTCCATTCTATTCAGTTATTGGAGTGTAACTCAAAAACTACTGGACCGAATTTGATGAAATTTAAATGGGACTTCAAGACTAATAGGACAGCATCAGCTTTCAAACAAAACATTTAATTTTGAGAATCGGTTCACCCAATCGAAATTTATGAGGTAACAAACATAAAATATATTCAGTCGAATTGAGTACCTCCTTTTTGGAAGTCAGTAGAAAAACAATGTCTTGCCTTTATAAATTAACCTTTTATCACAAAACATGAACATGAACTTTTTTTGTAAATAAGCGCTGTTTATTAGTGTTTACACCTTTTCATTTTACTGTACAAAATGCACTCTGTTCCTTCCTTGTTCCTTGTTCAACTAATTGCTCGGAATCTGATTCTGGAACCAAAAAATTCTGAATTTTTCAGAAAGCTTTCTGAAGAATGTTAAGCTCTTTTTAAATTTGAAGTATGAATACTCTTTAAAATTGTCTGGATACGTATTAAATATTTTAATACAGATTATATAGTATATTCTGTATAGTTTCATTGTGATGTTCTTGGAGTATAGAGCCATTTGTGCGAAACTAAAACCCAGTCCACGACATACCAAGCATTCTTCTCCATACTCCATAGCACCTAGGTAAACACCTATCTACACCACACCCTACATAGCAACAACATAAAACCTACATAGGTAAAAAGAAAAGAAAAATACTTTATATTTATTATTGTTTCTAAACTCGAAACAAAATTTTAGTCTAACAAATTATAAAGACATGATGAGGACGTGATAAAACGCGCGAGCTACCGACTTACACAATGATGTCATGGCTGCACCTACTCGCAAACCACAGGTTTAACTACGGAATTAATTACACGTATATGAATATAAAACATGCATTTTACCTTTTTCATGACACATCGTCGAAAGTGCTAGACTCACCAAACTCTATACATTTTAAACTGTATGGCTTGTAAAGCACGTCTCCTGACTTTGGTGATAGTTTATAAAGCATTAAATAACGAAAAACGTCATGACATATGGAGCTGAAACTTGGACACTCACTGTGGGACTAGTCCACAATTTAAGGTCGCTCAGCGAGCTATGGAGAGAGCTATGCTCGGGGTTTCTCTGAAGGATAAGATTCTTAATGAAGTTATCCGACAGAGAACCAAATATGTGTATTGTCGAGACTTACAATCGAGTTCGAGGGCCAGTGGTATCCGCAGTAAAAGAGGTAAGAGATAGGGTATATATATACAAGAGGGTAGACCGTTTTGTCTGCTCTTAAAACTTCGAACTTTTTTCACCTCCACCCGCATATTCAGTCTACCCGTGAACATGGTGCATGTTACTGTGCCGAAATATCTGGAACTCCAAAACCCTCCTAATCTTGGTGTACATCCCGTGGGTACTAATTATAATGTAGAGAACCAAAGTAGTCGACTTAGCTCAAAGAATAAGCAAGCTGAAGTGGCAATGGAACGGCCATATTTCCCGAAGAATTTTCATTCTCGATATCTAATCAGAATCCGCTTTTTCCATATTTTCAGTCGACTTGATTCCGTCAATCTCATATTTTTTTTTTCAAATTTAACTCATCCACTGGCCAATTCAAATGATTTTTAATACAAAATACAGAAAGGTATATCAAAAAAGGCTTTATGAAATGAATGATGCACGAATATACAACAGTATGTAGTATGCCAATTATAATTGTTCTAACTTAATGGCAACGTGCTGCTAACAGGTTTAGCGACCGAGGTGTATAACTGTCCGTAGAAACTCTCGACCTCTCCTAACACTTCCGCTTTGGTCGACGCTACACTGCCGTCTCCTGTTAGCAGCTCGGTCAAAGACCCAAGAGCCAAGCTGACCCGACATTATACTGAAGATATCCCGGACATCAGCCTGTACGAGATTAGAATGGCCTTGAAACAGCTTAAGAACAACAAGGCGCCTGGTGACGACGGTATCACTTCTGAGCTTCTGAAAGCCGGTGGAACACCGGTACTCAAAGTCCTTCAGAAGCTCTTTAATACCGTCTTACTCGAAGGTTCAACGCCAGAAGCATGGAACAAAAGCGTGGTGGTGCTGTTCTTCAAGAAAGGTGACAACACTTTACTTAAAAATTACAGACCCATCTCGCTTTTGAGCCATGTTTATAAGCTGTTTTCGAAGGTCATAACGAACCGTCTCAGTCGCAGGTTTGATGAATTCCAGCCTCCGGAACAAGCCGGTTTCCGAAAAGGCTATAGTACCATAGACCACATCCGCACGCTACGGCAAGTTATACAGAAGACCGAAGAGTATAACTTGCCTCTTTGTCTAGCGTTTGTGGACTATGAGAAAGCCTTTGATTCGATCGAGACGTGGGCAGTGCTTGAGTCTCTCCAGTGGTGTCGTATTGACTATCAGTATATTGAAGTGCTGAAGTGTTTGTACAAAAACGCCTACATGTCAGTCCGAGTACAGGAGCAGAGTTCGAAGGCAATTCCATTGCAAAGAGGCGTGAGACAGGGAGACGTTATATCTCCGAAACTGTTCACCGCTACATTGGAAGACGCCTTCAAGCTTCTGGAATGGCAAGGACTTGGCATCAATATTAACGGCGAATACATCACTCACCATCGATTTGCCGACGATATTGTAGTCATGGCAGAATCCATGGAAGACCTCAGTACAATGCTCGAAGGCCTCCATCGAGTTTCCCAACGGGTAGGTCTTAAGATGATGAACATGGACAAGACGAAAATTATGTCTAATACCCATGTTGTACTTACCCCAATATCAGTTGGGAACTCAGTTCTCGAAGTTGTTGACGAGTACATCTACCTGGGACAGACAGTCAAACTAGGCAGGTCCAACTTCGAGAAAGAGGTCAATCGTCGAATCCAACTCGGCTGGGCAGCGTTTCGGAAACTTCGCGAAGTCTTCTCGTCAAAAATACCTCAGTGCCTCAAGACAAGAGTCTTCGACCAATGTGTGTTACCAGTGATGACTTATGGCACTGAAACGTGGTCTCTTACTATGGGCCTCATAGATAAGCTCAAAGTCGCACAACGAGCTATGGAGAGGGCTATGCTCGGGGTTTCTCTACGTGATCGAATCAGAAATGAGGAGATCCGTAGAAAAACGAAAGTCACCGACATAGCTCAGAAGATTAGCCAGTTGAAGTGGCAGTGGGCAGGGCACATAGCACGCAGAACAGATGGCCTATGGGGCCGAAAGGTTCTGGAGTGGAGACCACGTACCGGCAAGCGCAGCGTAGGTCGTCCACCGACACGGTGGACAGACGACCTGAGGAAGGTCGCAGGACGACGTTGGATGCAGGCCGCTTCCAACTGGTCCTTTTGGAAAATCATGGGGGAGGTCTATGTTCAGCAGTGGACGTCCTACGGCTGGGATGATGATGATGATGAATGGCAACGTAACTAAAATATAAATAGAAGCACATCCTAATGTTACTGATTGACTGATTAATTCATCAACCCAAAGTCTAAACTGCTGGGGCTACAAACGTGAAATGTTGGCAGTTGATGCCTTGACAAGCATCCGCTAAGGCTGGATTTTTGCAAATGTAACCTCTAAAGGAGTAAAGCGCGCGAAGCCGCTGGCGAGTCAGCTCGTGTCACATATAAACATATAGTACCTTACTTATAAACGGTGCTTAACTTTAAATGACGTTATTTAGTGCTGGGCACGGCAAAATTGTGTGCAGTACTAAATGACGTTATTTTAATTTAAGCAGCGTTTATAAGTAAGGCCGATTATCAATTGCGTCCATATGCCAATTTATATATATCTTCACAAATTTTCATATATTTTCCGCTTCACGCAGCTACTCGAGTACACACCTTAGCTCGATCATAGGGGTAAGTTGACAACCAGCCTTGCGTAGACACTCGTGTTCACGCAGCCAGTGCTGCGCTTAACTCCGTTTGCTAAAAATAAGTTTGTTTTTAATCATTAAGTTAGTTGTTATCATTGTTAGACATTAATATGTTTTTGTTATAGTTCTTTATTTTCTATTGTGTGTATTTTTTGGCAATAAAATAATTTCTATTCTATTCTATATGTTCAAATGTATGACATCATTGTGTATACAATAACTAGTTGCGCCCCACGGTCGAACCCGCAAGGTGATGATGATGATGATAATGAAAAGCATCCTATGTGCTATCACCGGCTCATCTTATATACAACATTTCATCCAAACCTGTTTCTACCGTTCTGCGTGAATGAGTATCAAACCACCATCCATACAAACATTCGCATTTACAAATAGTACAAGTTATTGTTCTCTAATTACTGTCATCCAGAGGGGAAATCGGGGAAAACATTTGTTTGAAGAAGACTCTAAAGACGTACTAACTAAGTACCAATCTGTGTCTTATATTCCAGTCATCATCATCATCTCAGCCGTAGGACGTCCACTGCTGAACATAGGTCTAGGTACTCTCCCATGATTTTCCAAAAGGACCGGTTGGAAGCGGCCTGCATCCAACGTCGTCCTGCGACCTTCATCAGGTCGTCTGTCCACCGTGTCGGTGGACGACCTACGCTGCGCTTGCTGGTTCTCGATCTCCACTCCAGAACCTTTCGGCCCCATCGGCCATCTGTTCTGCGTGCTATGTGCCCTGCCCACTGCCACTTCAACTGGCTAATCTTCTGAGCTTTGTCGGTGACTTTCGTTCTTCTACGGATCTTCTCATTTCTGATTCGATCACGTAGAGAAACCCCGAGCATAGCCCTCTCCATAGCTCGTTGTGCGACTTTGAGCTTATCTATGAGGCCCATAGTAAGAGACCACGTTTCAGTGCCATAAGTCATCACTGGTAACACACATTGGTCGAAGACTCTTGTCTTGTATGATATTCCAATAAGTTCTCTGAATGGCTTCGTCTTAACCACTGGCTTCCAGAGTCTCGATCTATTGTACTATTGATAAAGTTAATATTATTAAACAATTCAAAACCCGCTTTGAATAGCGAACTGACATAACATAACTCAACCCGAACCGCTTCGGAGACATTAAAATAACTAAAGTTTGTACAGAAAACAAAAAAGAGGTAGAAAACGGCCGTCTCAAAGAATCGGAACGTCATTTCCGATTCATGCATAAAGAGACACGTTTCGACATGTCAACAAAAACCTACGAACATGTCCCGGGCCGTGTTAGAACCGTGTTCAGACATCTGCGAATTTCTTTTTTGACGTGTCGTGTAAACTATAAGGCCGCATTTCCACGGTACACTGAAAGACGAGACGCGAACTTGTCTTCTCAAAATTGGTTTTAGAAATTTCAGTAGGTGAGTAAAATTTTCTGTGAATTCCACTAGAATCAACTACACATTTGTAGAGGATTTTCAATGTTTTGCCGACACTTTTGGGGTGAAACTTTTTCACTTATATTTAATCGACTTGAAAAAAGGAGGACGTATCTCAATTCGACCGTATATATATATGTGTGTTCGCGGATAACTTCGTCGTGATGGGACCATCCCTTTAAATTTCATTAAATTTGGTCCAGCCGGTTTCCAGTTACACTCCAATAACTGAAAAGTGTTTCGCCTGTTGATGATAATATGAATGATGATATCATCAAATGATATCATCAAATGATATCATCATTGACGGGGATTGACAATCGATCCCGTAAGTAGCAAGGTCACTAAAAAGGGTAAAAATTTTATTATCATCCCTTCAATGGTCGATGGCATTATAACAATGATATTTCTATTGTGTCTGGCCGTGTGACCTTGGATGCATTATATATACATATCAATATTGTGATAATAGATACTTTTGAACTATCATGGTACCGACTTCAACAAGTTATTTCACACTTTTTGGTCTTGAAGTCGGTTCCATTCTTTTGAAATATTTTTTCCATCCAACATCTAACGACACGAATGTGTTAAAAGCAATATAATATTCGTAGTTTGTTAGTGATTCTATGAATATTTAACTCACATGTCGACACTACAGCATGGTTATTTATGTTGCTTATTGTACTCGCCAATTTGGTAATAAGTTTAGTTATGAGTTTATGTCATACAAATATAAATGTGCAAGCGTACGAGGAGATAGACGTAGTTGTGATAGTTTAGGAGTGGAATTTAGAAGAATAGAACAGACTTGAAGTCTACATATTGAAGTACCTAATACAAGAAACACAAGTCTACGGCAGCCTTGCTAGAATAATAGTGGGGTCTACCTACTGTAGAAAATAAGTCTCGAATGTCTCTATGTATACATGCGCCCATGCCAAAGTTTCCACACATGAAACTGATTCAATTTCTTATTTTTAAGCGAGAGCCTGTCGCCAATTTCCACGGTTAGCTCCGCTTTTTACGCACAAATGTTTGTACAACAAAGTTTATTCGATTTAAATAAACATCTACAGATACGTGAGCAGTTTTCCTAAAATTTTTAAAGTTCTTGCTCCAGGACCTTGTTAAATCAGAATTTGAAATACATAATAAAAACTTATGCTTGCGTCTTCTCTACCAAGTGGTGAAAAGGACGCTTTTCATCAACATCGCATGTGGGTTCAATCGCCGACATCCATTTTTAACCTTCTTCAAAAAAGGAGGAGGTTATATGTTCGACCGAATGTTTTTATGTATGTTTATCGATTTTTCGCTCATTAATGGAACGAGTCTCAAAATTATTTTTAAATGATAGACTATACTCCCGAGATGGTTTCATTTAAATTAAATCAAACTCGTTCAATCAGTTTTTGAGTTTCACTCCAATAACTGAAATATGGTTTGCCTATCTTGATATTGACGGTGAATGTTAATCGATCCCGCAAGTAGCAAGGGACACGAAAAAATGTAAAAAGGGGGAAGGGGGTGCTATTGTGTCACGGTTGGAAAAGCACTGTATCAAGTGCAATGACTATGCTAAATATGCTAATGGGACATGTCTGCCGCGCAGAACTTGAAGCTAAATGCTAATTGCCATGAACAGGAGTGAACTTTTACCATTAGAGAACAGGCGAATATACATTAGTTTTATTTAAATGGTTTTATACGACGAGACGGGCAAGTCGTGGGTCTGATGGTACGTATTACTCTTGCCTATGACAGTTGAAGTGCCACCCAAAGCTTAGAACTACTACTTGAACTGTACTGTAACCGCCACCCATGGAACCAGCTGCCAAGGCTGCCATAACCTCTGGTATGATGTCGGTGGTCCGTGGGCGACGGTGATCATTTACATGCAGGTGAACCACCTGCTCTTATGCCAACCTTACCCATAAAAATCCCCGAGACATTGATTTGAGATTTCTCAAAAAGAATTTTTTTTGTCCCATCGACATTTTCATACATAAACTCATAATAAACAGCAATTTTGAAGAGAGCCTCATGTAATGCTACAATGTACTACAAAGTAACGGTATAAAACACCACAATAAATGGTACTTGGGAAGTGACAGCTTTTCATCAAATGCCGCAGCTTGCATACCGCAAATTACATGCCATAAACACCGTCAGAATGCCAGAACCTTCCAGCACCCTCCAGTCCCTTCCCCACAGGGCTCCCCTTAGCACCCTGACCACGTACCGCAATAACCATGAAACGTAACAGCCTCGTGTCAGACACGAGTTCTCGAATACCTTACGTATACTTAGTAAAAAGAAGCAGCCAGAATGTTGCCACGCAGCTGTTTGTATGCCAATACCACTGGATTCTTGTTCGCAGTTTTTATAGGAAGATTGAAATCAATTTTTAGATGTATTATTAACTAAATTTGGGGCATCGTCACCTTTGTTGTCAACTTTTTAACACACACGTTGCAGTTCCTGGAAAAGTAGGTTGATTTCTGCGAAATCTATTGTATTATTGGCCGCATATGGCTAATCGCGAGTCTACGGGTTCAAGCGCTAGCGACCTGAAATGAACGGCATAAATAAATAAGACACGATAATGACTCTCTGCGTTAACAGACACAATTTATTTGTAAATATTAATTTGTTGGTAATGAAAGATTACCATAGAATATACCATTAGATATATTATATTATTTAGAACAGAAATAAAACACTAACAAACTATTGCAATACGAGTATAGTTTGCAATTATAAGTAAGTAAATGAAATGTCTAGAAAAAATTAATAAATATTTTTTTAGGAAACAATCTGATATGTAATAAATACCAAAATAAAAATAAAATTCTAAACATTAGTTGGTAATAATTTGTGTTCTTGAAATACATTTAGATAAGTTTTTTTTGTTTTGATTTTAATTCTTTTTAATACAATATAATCGATTTTATTATAATTATAATTTTAAAATTTGTTTTTAATATAACAATTTTATACAATAAAATACTACAGGAATATTTGGGATTACTTATCAGGCTAACCTTCATCGAGAAGGCTCGATTATTACATAAATAAGAAAATAGTCGTATCATCATCTATTTTGCATAACTGACTCGCTCACTCGCATAAGTATGCCGTATTATTCTATCTCGTTTACTTTCACAGCCGTTCGCAGAGCCTAAGTCTGAAATATAGAGAGCAGTGCTAATTAATACCCGCTGATAATTTGAATATCTTTAGCACGGGTAGTGACTTTGTTTCTTGCTGTTTAACTTTACTACCATACTCCAAGTGCAAGTAATGTGTTTTAATTTACTCGAACGTAAATGACTGAATAATACTAATATTACCTACTAGTAGTTCTGTGAACAGTAGACTTTATGAGCATATCTTATCAGCGACAATTTGTCGCAGTCTGAACTATCTGCATGCTGTTGGAAAATGTCGAATATTACCAGAATTGTTCCGTTTTTAAACGTCACAACCTATTATCTCGGAAACTCACTAAATTCCTCGTTAAACATGCATACCAAGTTTCGTCAAGATTGGTTGAAACAGACGACCTGTTACTGGAAGACCAACACACAACCTAACAAACATACGTAGAGATGAAAGTCAATACGACCAAATAAAGCAGAGACGCTTCGCTCGCTCGACCAATTTCATATAGGTAAATTTATATTTTACTACTTTGAAGTTTAAAATATTTTTGGTTCCTGCGTGTCTGAACGAGCCCTTAAAAATTGTTTTAGAAAGTAGTTTATATGTTTAGAGACGGAATCACAGATATTAGATATATATTATCTTGATTTATAATATTCATTCATAACCTAACCTAACACTTCGACCGCTTTGCAAAGCTAAGCTCAGAGCGTTTCACCAACCTACTTATACCAGTTTAATAGTCTCAAAATCTTAAAATTATATTTTCGTCGTTGTCTAGTCTATAGATAAACAACGAGTACCTACTAAAATATGCAAAACCATTAACCGCTTTCTAAAATTCTTGAATAGTATCATCCAATTTGACATTGTACTAGTAAACTCATTAATGGAATAGATCTATTCCCAAAATCTTGTGGTTCGTTTTTGTATTGTAGTTGTCTCGATTTTTCGATTGTTAAAATGTATAAGAGAAAAAAAAAAAATTAGTTTCATGTTAGAAGTCGGTCTCTAGAGTTAGTGTATGTGTGCAGCTGTCAGTGTGCCAAAACAATCGTTTGACATAAATTGAATAAAAACTAATGGAAGTGGAAAAATTATAAGAAGGTTACCTAAGTGGTTTATTATCATAATAAAATATGTACTTTTGCAATATCTTATAAAGAATTTCGTTTATTCTCGCACATGATATTTAAATATGAAACGCAACGGTTTTCATAAACATAACTTATTGCAAGAAATTCAATATGATATCTTACAAAACATAGAAATCGTGCAGGATAGTAATGTAAAACATAGTTTATTCTGTTTATTACTTTTTATTTCATGTATAAGTTTTGAACCGTATTAAAATAATCGGCATTTTTTTGAAGTGGTTGCAATAAAATCCGAAATTTGCCATTATGAATTTTGAGCCTTCGAGTGAATGGATTTTGAAAATTCGTGAGTAGAAAGTGGAACAGTGCCTTTTTTTTTACTTTTGGTAGCTTTTTTCATAATGCATTTAATCTACTTAAGTTTTATTACAATATCACATCCTTAATCATCCTTAAACAACCAAACTATCCAAAACAAAACAAAAGTAAGATCCCATTCACACGGAGCGATATCGGCCGATCTATTGTACAACCGTTTATTACCGTCCGATGTATCGCACAACTGGTCATTAGCTTAACGAAAAAGAGAACGAAGCGGCTGCGTGGTGGTGAGTGAATGAGCCGATCTCATTATAATAATTTCACACTATGTGAGAGATCTAGAGCTTAATGACTATGAGATGAGCTTAAAACGACGACGTTTGTATTGTAGATATAGACTTTGTAGTGTAAGTATTTCTCAACGCCTCCATCTCGTATCTTTTATGCAATAATTTGGTGCACATAATCAATAATCACCTCATTTATACACGTTCGTTTATTTTTTGTCAACAACAATTTGTTGTTGTCAAACAAATTGTCGATATCACGATCGCCAATTGTTTCGGCTTCGTCCCGAACCTTTCTTCAGGATCTTGATATGGTAAAAATAGAATTTAACCTCACACAAAATTTCCCATCCAATTTTTTACAAGGTCACTTACTGAGCATAAAATCACAAAATGCTGACAGATCCAGCTGGAGCTTCAAGCGCCATCTTGATAATAGTTTTTATCCGTTATCTCGGAAACTATCTACTTTAGGGAAAAGTAATTGGGGACATTATTGTAGAAAATTAAATTTCGCATCTTCCCTACATTTTTTTTTGTAAAACTTACCGTTTACGATTAACCGAGGTTAAATAAAAAATATGGCAATTTTTATTGACCTATGTGGTGCGCTTGACGTTGCGTCTCGCCTCGCTTCTTCGTGTTATCGATAACAATGGTCTGTGGTCACACAGTACCACCATGACAACATGCCAGATTCGAGAACTAACATTTCTGCTCATCGCACATATAATCACCCTTCGGGCATCGAACCTGTAACCTCCCACCTCGATGGCAGGGTAACTACACCAACTACGCCACGTAATAGTGTGATATTGAAATAAGTTTAACATATACTAGCTGAGACCCGTGGTTACACCCTCATGGTGATGGATGAAAAGGATGATGATGATGAAAAGAATCTTATGTGTTAATCCATGCTAAATCTACCTCCATACCATAATTCATTAAAATTGGCCCATCCGTTTAAGCGTGGAAGAGTAACAAACATCCGTACTAACAAACTTTCGCGTATATAATATTAGTAGGTATATTATTTGTATTATGCTTGATTGGTGTGGACAGTGAGACAAAAGCAATTGAATTTAAAACCGAATGGAAGGAAGGATCTCTCTGTCACAATGAAAAAAAAAACAATTTAAAAGCTACATTGAAAACAGTTTTAAGTTAATCACTCAGAACTTGAACTATGAGAGTATTATATAGACCATCTAAGAAGCTTGCTGATGACTCATGAGCTTTCAATAGTGTCCGCCCACCTTGTAAAATTGTAGCACCCGATTATTATATTAATAATAGCCGATAATATTATAGTAGCTGATAAACTTAGCTTCTGGCATAAGTAGGTACTTAATTGGTGTGCATGCTGAGTATTACCGTATTATTTATTCTGTGGTACCACATATATATAATACATATATTACAGTGTATTTTTTAAACTGTGATGCAAGGGACAAGCTTGCGCTTGGTAAGCTTCTTCGTGTTGTCTTCAGCTTCTAGTCTGGTTCGAGGCTTCGAGCTTGAGCTTACTGCCTCAGGGGGCTGCTACCCCTCGGAGTCTCTTTCCCTGCGCAGGTTGCAATAAGGGCTGACTCTGCGCCGGGGCTGTTTTGCACTTAGTTGTCAAGCGCTACCATGCCGATGATAGTTGCTTTTAAGCGCTGATTTACGTGTCTGCACTAAGTTTTTCAATTTTACACTGCTAACAATAAATATATGATTTAACTTTTACCCGACTGCGGCGAACGGCAAAGGACATTTTGCTTATAACTACACTTCATAGACACTAGGGTCCGTGTCTTTTTTACTTTTATGCAGTTTAAAATTGAAAACCATTATTTTAAAAGGACAACATAACAACATTTAGGGGACATAGGGAACTACTTGTTTTCTTAACACACTTATTTTTTTTAAAAAGATATACCAAATAATAGATAACTTAATGAACTTTTTGGAATGGTTACTTATTTTCTGAGTTTGAGTTTTAGTGTAAATAATCCAAATAGAAGATTTAACATGTTTCAATCTGATACCTCCCAGAATTTCTCGCATCAAGTTCGAGGACCACCAAAGAACTCCATTGAAAACCCAATCACCTACGCGCCATAGGTTTCTTCACAAAAACACGAGTCAACGCTGTTATATCCTTCTAAAAATTCATCGATTTTGATTAGACAATCGTCAGAGGGTCCACAATGACGTCACCCCCACTGGGAGCTACGAGGGAGGTCTCCCTCCGGTGAAAATAACCCGGATTTATTTGTTTGAAACCCTTTTTATTTTGCTTGCAATTAATTGAAGATATCGGTCGCGACGAAATCATTCCGCTTTGACAGTTCCTAAGACAATTATTTGTTTTTAGACCAGCCTTTATTGGAAGGCTTTAAGGTTTAAGTTTGGACGGTTGGTGTGGCTAGTAAAAAGCGAAGAGATGAGTTTTTGCAAGTTGATGAGTGGGCCGGAGACCACACAAGTCGGCTGTCCGATGTCCATCGCGAATGTCACGCAGTTTCGAAATTCAAAATATTATCGTCGAGATACAATGTAGAAATAATGGCGAATAGTTCTCATGTCCAGTCATATAAAAGTATTTTTTATAGAATTTGACGAGTTACGTGATGTAGCCCGCGTCTGCCGCTGTGCACAACAGTGACTCCCAGAAGCAGAACTTCAAATACGTTTGAAATTGGTTGGAGAAAACTTCTCTGTAAAATCAGGCGAGTTCTAGTTGGTTCCTAATGAACTATGATCTACAGCTTGGTGAGCTGTAGACCACGCGAGTATGTGTTTCCATAGCTTAAACAGTACAAAGCGCACTTTAGACCAAAATTAAAAATGCCTATTAGTAGGCACACGATGAGGTCTATAGTAGACATCGCCAGATGTTAGTAATCTATCAAAATTGTCAAAATGAATGCCACGAACCGTTCCGAAAATTACCACCTCAGCAGCCACCGCAAACATTGCTGCCGGGGCTGAGGTAAAACGTTAGAAAATTTACTGACTTTCCCTTTTTGCAATGAAATTCGTTTTGTTATGCAGTTAATTAACTGTTTGTTATTAATACCGATAATAATACCGAAAAAACACTAAGAAACACCTTAGTGTTTTTTCGGTATTTAATAATAAACAGTACTTAAACGGTAATTAAAAACAACAAACAAGTCATGCGTCAACAAATCTAAATATAATCTTTCCTTAGAGTGCAATATGAGTAAGGACCAATTTAGTGATAGTATGGCCACCCACTTACGAGTACTAAGTATGCGGTTGCAAAATTCTCTGAAAATCCCGAAGAAGGATGGTTGCTGATAATCACCAGGAAGGCTATCCACTCATCGTCAACAGGGCAATTGAATACAAACAGAGAATTTGACTGGGTTTAAATATTAAATTGCCGATTTATCGCACTAGCCACATAGAATTGGAATTAAACCTTCATATTCCGGATTCTCCGGAATCTTTTTTCAAACGAATACTATAACATACCAAATTAAAAATAGGGATGCATTTAATTGGTTGACCTTCAACTGCGACAGCAAAAATCAGAGCAAATTTCACGTTTTCACGCTTGAAATCTCATGTTTGTAGAGGATACGGCTAACAAACGCACCGTGCGTTTTTAGTTTAACGGCTTTCGTAGTAGAGACTTCCACTTGAAGAATGAACCACGAGGAAGACCAGCCATTATCATTAAGTAACGAACGATGAATTGAAGGAGATGGTGGATGCCAATCCGTATCTAACTACCAAGAAATTGACGACATGTTTGATGTGAACATACCCACAGTATTGACTTATTTAAACCAAAATCGGTAAAATAAAACACTTATAAAATGGGTACCTCATTATTTGACTGATCTGCTGAGAGGAGCGCGCGTTCGAGCTTGCCTTACCTTGTTGACCCGTTGACTCGCGATTCGCCATATTTGACCAATAATACAATAGATTTCGCAGAAATCAACCTACTTTTCCAGGAACTGCAACGTGTGTGGTTAAACCGATACAGAAATGAGGAATTTTCGGATTGAATTGTGACTTGTGATGAAAAGGGGATTCTTCACGATAATCGCAAGCGAACAACGCAATGGTTGACCCCAGGTCAAACGCAACAACAATGCTCTGAGGCTAAGCTTATCCATAGAAAGGTGATATTTACTAATTAGTGGTCACTTCATGGTTTAATTCGCTGTAGCTTCCTCAGATCCAGTCAGGCAATAACAGCTGATCTCGACTGTGCATAACTCCGTACAATGGTGGCAAAACTCGCAATTAAACCCGACTGGTCGATCTTCACCATTATTGCTTCATGATAATGCGAGACCTGCGATATAACAAAAATAATCCACTGCTAATATTACAACACCTGCAGTTAGAAATCACCCATTATCCTCCATACTCGCCGGATCTTGCCCCAACCGACTAGAATTTTTTCCGCAATTTGTGCAATATTTTGCACGGAAAAAAAAGATATTGCCAGGTAGTAGAAATTGCTTTTACACAATTTGTGGAGTCAGGTCCCGAGAGTTATATCGCAAAGCTTTGAATGATCTTCCGATTAGATGGCAGGAATGTATAGATAATGAGGGTAAATACTTTAATTAAATAAAATATATTATCATATTAAAAAGTGATTACTTCTTAAGAACGAAATTACAGTTTTATAATTAAACTCAACTACAAACCCCAAAGTTTAAATTCAATAACTGTCAAAAAATAACACGTGTTTGCTGAAACTGCCAAACAGGCTAACCACTGGATAATCAGAACGATAATGTTGCCATATATGGTAAAAAATTAAAATATTTCCTTCCTTATTTTCGCAAAATTAAGTCTTTTACCAATTTAATTAAAACAACCGTATTACCGTATCGTCGAAGGTGCCTACTTTCCTGTATTTACCTAATTTCTGTCGAAATTTTCCAAGACAATAGTTTTATAAAATTAGGCTTAGTTGTCATTTTTGACTTCTTACTTCGAAACTCGTCCCAGATCCCTGCTCAATCTCTCTATATCTAAACACAAGACCACTAGATATAAGGGTTGCTTCAAATATAGCGCGTCCAAAATTTGGAACAATCTTCCCCCGCCAATGCGGAGGAAGATTAGTTATGCTCTATATAAACTTAAATATAAGACAATATTGATTGAGCAACATATGCATACAACGTTCACATAAACACTCATATCCAAACATACAAACATTCACACACACACACACACACAAACACACACACACACACACACACACACACACAAATACACACGCGCGCGCACACACACCCTCACACACCACATCGCACCCTAACACTTCATTCCTCCAGCGATTCCATTGTTGTACGATTATTTTAGTACTTTGTGTAAGAACTTCTTAACAGATTATGGCTATCTATAAATCTATGATAGATATTGAAACCTTGCTTTACAGTCAGTTACATACGCTGTTCTTACGTCATTTAATATTATGTGTTATTTTACCCGCTTGTCTGTACTCTCGATTAAGATTAAGATTCGAGCAAAGGATTGCGCTGAAAACCAGCCTTGCGTTAGCGAAATGCTAACACAGTTCAGTGCTGAGCGTACTCCTATTGCCATAAAACAGGTTATTTACCATTATTAAGGTTAAATCCTGATGTTTTAATTGTGTTTTTTGTTTGTTTTTGTTTTTTTGGCAATAAATATTTTCTTTCTTTCTTTCTTTCTTTCTTTCTTTCTTATTATTATTCTTATTAATTATATGATTATTCAACCCATGGTGATAAAGTTTAGAAAATAAATTTAGATTTTTTGATATAATTATTATTTTAGAACAATCATTGTACTACAATGTCGTACTTAGTGAAACCAAGTTTTCCGATTTCGGAGATAACATATACATGACGGGATTCAATCACGCATGTTTTGACTATCCGTGTCGGACGCCATGACCACTAGGCCAACGAGGCACCCATCCAACATCGAATTTATCTCTAGATAACCTCTATTAACCTTCGTATACGTTCTCATTATAAAACTTAAAAATGCTCACTAATAAAGGGTTTAAGTGAATAATGCATACATACATACATACATACATAAAATCACGCCTCTTTCCCGTAGGGGTAGGCAGAGACCACGGATTTCCACTTACTACGACCCTGACATATCTCTTTCGCTTCATCTATACTCATCAATCCTTTCATACATAAGCGTCGGTTTAGGGTACTTTTGAGCTGGCCTTTTTTCAGAACGTCTTCAATCTGATTTCGGAACGTTCGCCTAGGTCTTCCCCTTCCAACACTTCCGTTTACTTGTCCCATGTATACCTGTTTAGTCATTCTCATTTCATTCATTCTCTCCACATGTCCAACCATGAATAATGCAAAACGGTTAAATAAAGAAAACCACATATTATGAAGAAAGACTTAAATAAGGTAAAACTTAAGGTAATTTAAAAAAAATAATTAAACATAAATCGCGTAAATAACGCTCAAACCCTTACACTAAAATTTCCAGTAACAAACATTCAACATATCCACTCATTACACAATTACTCTGAAACTCGGGCCTAACGATTTGAAGGCTTTACCAAAACAGCTAAAGACTGTCAAAGAAGAAGCTTCCCTTTTTTAGGGTTATATACCCAAAGGGTAAAACGGGACCCTATTACTAAGACTTCGCTGTCCGTCCGTCTGTCCGTTTTACACCAGGCTGTATCTCATCAACCGTAATAGTTAGACAGTTGAAATTTTCACAGATGATGTGTTTTGTTGCCACTATAACAAGACATACAAAAAACCGGCCAAATGCGAGTCGGGCGATAATTATAGATAATGGTACGGAACCCTTAGTGCTTGAGTCTGACTCGCACTTGGCCGGTTTTTTTCTTGCCGCTTGTTCTCGTAAGTGACTATGAAAATAGAAACGCGAAGTACATTATATTAATAAATCATAGTGTAGGTCCAAAAGAGCTTCCTTAAAGCCTATATTGAATAAATGATTAGAAATTAGAATTTGAATGGTATAAGAACATCCTTGCTGTTATTTTTCACCACGCGGGTAAACTCGCAGGAAATAAGTACCGTTTAATATACCGTAAATTCATAAAACATATCGTCGGTAGAACAAATGATCTAATTACAATTTCATTTTATCTGTTTTAAACAATGAAAACTAATTAAAACGTTTATTTGTTGTTTTAAACGCAAAATTTGATACATGAATTAACTCGATTTACAATAACAATAATTCATCTGTTCATTTATAAAATAATGGTATTCGATACATATTTTAACTGGTATGCGGTGGTGTAGCATTGCGTTGCCATTTGTTGGAATGACGGCAATTCTGATAGGATTGATTGGCACATTTTGGAATATGCCATTCATTATATGAATTATGGAATGAAATAAAAATACATTTATTTCGTATTCACTCGACAGTAAAATAACACAAAATAATGAAAGCATTTTGAAGCCTTACTATGAGCTTCGTAAAAACCATGCAAGTTCCGTGCAGTTCTTAAATCTGACATAAACAGTTTTGAATGAAATCATACCATGACGCTCATTTAGGTGAACTGTTTGCATATTGTTTTCTCAAATGTTTTAAATGTTTATCGGGACTTATCACGTATTATTTAATATAGGTAAAAATATGTACCTTTCGCTCGACGTTTCGACCATGTTACAATGGCCGTGGTCACGAGCTGACTGATTCAGCTTCAGTTTAAAATTTAAAACATGTGTTCAAATCGCGAAAGTATAAAAAAAAAAAATACTGTTTTCTCAAAGGTGAACGGATAATATTGTCTCTGGCATTCTAACAATTTACTATAACCAACATTGCAGACGCCTAGACGTTTGTAAACTAATAAACTGAGTGGATTTAGAGCGACATGTTAACGAGAGTCCATACGAAAAAACAGGGGAACGGTTTTTCTGCGGTTCTTGAATAGTAGGCCTGGGCAGGCCTGCTTTAAAGTTGTCATGGTACGAATAAACCGAGTAGTTGTCGAGAAGTCCTGCTTTAAGAGCTCATAGTAAGCCCCCAGAGTGTTTTGTGACAATCAGCGTTGATTTTCAGACATGTTTCTGTTAGAGAATAAGGATAATTAAATTAAGCGGCTATTCACAATTTGATAATATGATCCCTTAAGAGGATTGCATAGCTAGTACTTTCCGTACTAAAAGAGAAAACTCTTTTCTACCTCTTAACATTGTCCGATTTCAGTGATTTTTTTTTCATGGAATCATCACATTGTTTACTATGCCCGTACGTTTTGATTTTTTCAGTATTTCAAAGTACTATACATTACCTTTTTTAGAACTAAAAAAAAACTGAAAAAATGAAAACGTACGGGCATAGTAAACAATGTGATGATTCCATGAAAAAAAATCACTGAAATCGGAAAATGTTAAGAGGTAGAAAAGAGTTTTCTCTTTTAGTATGGAAAGTACATGCTATGCAATCCTCTTGACTGATGAGGATAGTATTAACATAAATAAAGTCATTAGTATAGAAAAAAGTTTAACTCTGAAATTTGACACTGAATTGGTTCTGAATGAATATATAAGTTTTTAAACTGACATGTTCACTAATGCAAGAATTAACGTTAGAAACGGGATATTTACCATGTATTGTATTTCTGAGCTCTCGATATTTCGGCACAGTTGCATGCGCCATGCTCACGAGTAAACTGAAGTATCTGCGGGTAGGTGATGTTATGAGCAGACGAAACGGTCTACCCTCTTCCGCACACGTTTCCTGCGTTCCGGCTTATTATCAATGACACAGCAGTCACTTGAAACTCGATCTGGATCTCGACACACATAACTCACGGTATCTGCTCGCGAGCTTTTTTCGGAACTTCTTCATTTGTGCCGAAATATCGAGAGCTCAAAATAAATACAATATATGGTAAATATCCCGTTTCTAACGTTAATTCCTGAATGAATATGGTTGGTTATGGTTCAATTTTAATATTTTAAGTGGCTAGTGCGATAAATCGGCAATCTCATATTTAAACCCCTATTAATAGCTTTACTGTAGTTTTTTACGAAACCTTAAGGTGAAACACCAAGCATACTTTGCACGTTTTAGATTAAAAGTTTCCTCCGATTTCATTCGAACCTACGTCTTCTGACTAACCGTGTCATACGCCATGATTGCTAGGCCACTGTAGTTAGTGTAGTTATTTCTGTAGTTCTTTTAACCGTTGTATGAGGATGTAGCGCCATCTATAGAATAGCTTCAAAAGCTTTTTAAAAACAAGTGAACTTTCGTATTGATGTCTCAACCCTCCTCAATTTTTAACAATCTAATTTTATAGCACCTGAAGTACAATTTAATTTTTATCAACAATTCGGTTTAGCGGTTTTTGAGTTACAATCCAATAACTGAAAAAAGTTTCGCCTATGTTGATGATATTGTAAATGGAGGTTAATGACAATCGATCCCGTAAGAATAGCAATGATCACTAAAAAGGGTAAAAGTCGTTTCCATTTTTTGGCAAACATTTTATTTTCACCCTTTTTTAGTGACCCTTGCTTACGGAATCGATTGTCATTCATCGATATCCAAGATATGCGAAACACTTTTCAGTTATTGGATTGTAACTCAATAACCGATTGACCGAATTTGATGAAACTTAAATGGGGTCACCCTGGAAATATACTCTACCAAACAAAAAAAGAATTAATAAAATCGGACTACTCTATAAAATTTATGCGTGATCACACATAAAAAAATATATACGGGTCGACTTGAGAACCTCTTACTTTTTTTTGGATGTCGGTTGAAATAAGTCATCTCGCTCAGATGACCCCTCTCACTCCACAACCTACTTACTCCATCAATAAACAACACAATGATGCTTCCCCTTGCCTTTTTATATTTCCAAATAATGTCTTAATGAGACAGAATGATGTGTGACCCAACTCATCGCAATCGAAACTCGATTCGAATGAAAATCAAGAAAAAATCGATTCCATTCAACTGACGTAAATCAGTGTTATGCAGTTGACATCGATATGAATTTCAGCGTAGTTAATGGGTTATGTATGATATGGCTTTGTGTTTGTGCGATCATTTCAGTTTTATGCGAAAAGTATTATATTCCTAACCGAGCAGCTATTTTCAGGTCCGTACTAATATCGGAGGAAGTCTTGTTGATAAATATGCTCAAACACCCTTGCGCTTAAAAAGAGACTGGTATGCTCAACATCTGTGCGAAAAGGAGTACCAACGCAGTGACAGAATTTCTACTGTGATGTAATAGTGCGCATGCGTAGTGTTACGGTGTGAAGGGCGCTGTAGCGTGTGGCACTATTGGACGAAAGAGATTCTAAAATCGAATGTCTAAGGCTGACGAGCACAAATCCGTACTCTGCAAAACTACAGCTCTAGGCTCTGGGTGACACAGCAACTGTCATGAGTAAATGTAACGCTTACCATCTGGCGCACGACTTGCCCGTCTCGTTAATTGCATAAAAAGAAGTATCTTGCATCCGATTACTATTAATTACTTCGTGAATGCCACATTACGTTACACTTGTAACGTAATGTGGCATTCACGTGAAACAGTACAAACTGTCATGTATCTAGGGCACCTGTGACACAGATAACTCATAGTTTGACTGGCCGAAGCGCGACATGTTGTTGTTTACGATACTTGATAATTTGCCGCGAATCGTTTGTGCTACGGCCTCTGAGCAGACATGCGAATCTCTAATGATGCGTCGATGCGCTCGTCGTCGAGCTTACCGATGTCAAATACTTTATGAGATATCGCCCTTGTACACAAGGTTGATTTTCCAACGTTACTTGTCATCTCGTCATTTGTTTCACGGATGTTGTCAAAGATGTAGCGATGTTTGCTCTTAGAGAATCGCACGGCAGTATACATAACTCAATCGAGTATATCTCCGAAACACTTCCACGTGTATCATTACGTGTTCCCGATAGGACGAATGAAATTGATTTGGGTACGTAATAACATTTCACGTCGAGCCCTAACGTATGCGAAACGAGTCTGTCAACGGCGACGAGAAGTACTTGTAAATAATTTTGTGATCATTGGAGTCTTCCCATTACAAATAAAAGACTGTTTTGGCGAGAATGTTAAAATTATATTTCCGACAAGCTGGTGGTAAAGTAAGTAACTCAGGGCCGCGCGCTCCAAGTACTTAGCTGGTAGGCGCAGTTTTTTTTTTTTTTGTAATTTATTTTATGGGCTTTGTCGCTGAGCGACCACATCGCCCAATTGTTCCATAATACAAATAGACTTACTAACTACTTATAATAGGGCTAATTCTGCTAGTCTATACAATTTAATTGCCTGATCTGACATAGGACTCGCTAGGATACTGTTGCAGTATCCAACCGCCATCAACCTTGCTGGATTGAAGCATGACCGTCTATAGCTTTCATTCCGCACACACTCCGTCAAGATATGCTGCAAATCCTCAACAATCCCACATTCAGTACAATTGGGAGATGACACTTTCTTCATCAAAAATGTGAACTTCTTTGAGGGAATGTGTGCAGAGCGCAGCTGGTGGGCGCAGTTGGTAGCTCCTTGCTTTCTGAGCCGGTGGTTCCGGGTCCATCACCGGGCTGGTCGAACAATTGTGTGCTTGAACAAGTGTCTGGATGTGCACAAGTATCAGTCATCAGGTTACCACAGTACAGACTCTGCCTAGTTTGGGACCTGAATACCGCATGTGGTTATTGTCCCATATTATTGTTTCAACTAAGTTCCGATAGATAGATATATGTAGAAACTTACGAGTTCACTTGATCATCATCATCTCAGCCGTAGGACGTTCATTGCTGAACATATGCCTCCTCATAATTTTCCAAAAGGACCGGTTGAAAGCGGCCTGCATCCAAAGTCGTCCTGCGACCTTTATCAGATCGTCAGTCTACCTTGTCGGTGGATGACTTACGCTGCGCTTCCCGGTCCGTGGTCTCCATTCCAGAACCTTCCGGCCCCATCGACCATCTGTTCTGCTTGCTATGTGCCCTGCCCACTGCCACTTCAACTGGCTTATCTTCTGGGCTATGTAGGTGATTCTAGTTCCTACTTATATCTGATTCGATCACATTCGATCGTAGAGAAACCCCGAGCATAGCACTCTCCATAGCTCGTTGTGCGACTTTGAGCTTATTTATGAGGCCCATAGTAAGAGATCACATTTCAGTGCCATAAGTCATCACTGGTAACACACATTGGTCGAAGACCAATTTGTCTTGAGGCACTGCGGCGACACCGAGTTCACTTATAAAGGAAAAACCTATAGTCAAACCAACATGTTCTGAAGGCAATTTGAAACCTATTGCATAATTTTTATCCGATACTAAAAAATACTCTTAACTCTACTGAAAAGTGAATCCAACTCTTGTATTTGACAAGAAATACGACATCTTTCCGCTTCCTTTACGTAACAATTGTTTGCCATTACATTTCTGGATCATCTGGAACGAGTTTAAAATTTAATAATACTCAAGTTTCAATGGATTCTGTGCTTGGTGAGAGAAGTCGTAAAATGTGATCTTTAGTCTTTTCGCTACCAGCCGCGCTGCAGGACGCAAAACTGCCATTGCATGAAAAAACACGAGCTAACTACGGACACCATGCTGTTAGAATTCAATGGATTGTATAGAATTAATGGTTTAAAGTATGATTAAATATATTAACTAAACAGCTGATCCATCCGCGGTTACGCTCGCTTTGCCTAAGGGATACGAAGCCACAGAAATAAATTGGATAAATGTTAATAATAAGAGTAACTTAAGTTACTCCGTTTAACATCACCAATCTGACAATGAAAGTCCCGTCATAACTGGTTCGGCTGTTTCGGACATTAACAGAAATAAACAAACAAAACACTTAAAGATTGCTGTTCATATATGTACCGTATACACTTTCAATAAAGTAGTTCAAGTTTAAGTTTTTTATAATATTTAGTTACTTTTTTAGTTTAAGTGTTTTTAATTAAAGTTTAAATAAAGTAAAAAGGTGATATTTTGACATTACAAACAGTTAGGTACTTGTATTTTATTTATTTGCATAAATAAAATAACGAGCCTTCTAAATCCAATTGACCTCTACAAAATATTTTTGGCTGTTATCATATAATCAATCTTATCATATGTTATCATATAGCTAAAATTATTTATTCATTTAGGCATCAAAATGCACTCATGACCGTCAATTATTAATTATCATGTACTTTAAAGATACCGCCGCATTCCAAAATATGTTATAGATGTGGACGTAAAGTGTAGGGAAAAGGAGATATCTCCTTCTTAAAATCTATAAGGGTTCCGTATCCATAGAGTAAAAAGGAACTCTTAAAAGTTGACTTACTTGTCCCTTGGCTTGCCTGTCAAGACCCTATATCTCAAGAGTTGAAGTGACAATTCATAAGAAATACTCAGGTCATAAAACGCAATCTTAAAATCCAACCACTTATATCATATATATTGGCGCTCACCTATAGTAGTAAACGAAATCACACATAAGTATATCTTTTAATACACGTATAAAAACGCCTTCTATTTGAAATCAATTTAATCTATAATAATTACTTATAATCATGTATTGTACTGAATGTTTTTATAAGAAAGACGATAAAATTTCTGATTGATATTAATTTCCCATTTATACAAATAGAATGGTCATCCTTAAGGTCGAGGTGAGGTAGCTGAGATGACACGAGCGATACAGCGTCGGGAGAGGTCCCGCTCCCGTATTGAGCCCATTGTCTGATGTACCCCCTTGCAATGTTGTTTGCCTGGTATCTCGTACAGATCTACCTGGTTATTAAAAACATATTTGCTAATGTGAGCTATGTGTTTTATTATATTTTGGTCAAATCTTACTTCTATTTACTAAATGTGGTTATATATTAATATTCATTCTGTGTCTCTTTACAATACAAATATAAATTTAATAATGTAATAATATTACAAAACGTAAACACCGTCTAAATCACCAGCGTTGCGGGAGGGTTCCTAGAACACTGACTGCATTTCTTATCCACCCAATCCATAACGAGTATCAAATTAAGTCATGAATTTTCTAGAACAAATGTAACTTACACATATCTATTTCTACCCCGAAGCAGTAATGTCCGCATTACTGCGTTACTTGTGTGTACTTATGGGTATGGGTGCCACTTGAATTACAGGCACATGAGACTTTATATCTCAGGGTTATGCGCAGTGCAATTCGTTGTGACGAAATGCTTCTGTTATAGGCAGAGGTTGCCGCTTAACACCAGATTGGACTCGTGCTTGTTCCGCTTTCTAATAACATAAAAAAACCAAAAAGTCTTACCTTGCTGATGGTACATAGTATTTAGGGTGTAAGGAAGCGTGCAAATGTATACATAATAACGCATTACTTCAGTTCTTTTAGGAGACCCTGCCCTTCACACCGTAACTCAGTAGTGCGTAAGCATTACTGGTGGTACCAACCAAGAAGATACTGGCATAGGGAGCTTACCACCTCGTGTAACTCCTAAATCAATCTTTATAACATCAGGAATAAGTGCAGAGGCCATAGATCAAACAATTTGCGAAAAAGTATTAGGATCGAAAGTGTCAACATGACGTCACGCTTCGGTGTACAAACTATGAGTTGTCTATGTCACAGTTGCCCTAGATACATAACAGTTTTTGCTGTTTCAAGTGAACGACACGTTACGTTACACTTTCGCAGTTATTTGTGCTAGGCTCACAGGTCTGTAGTGTGCAAGAGTGCGTCTTAATGAGTACAATTGTAGTGCATAATATTTTGTCGCTAAGAAACTAAGAAATCATTGATGGGCTTAGCTTAGATTGGCAATTCATATTGAAAAAAAAGTTAATTTTGAGAGAAAAAATACAGAAACTACTTCCAAACTATACCTACTATGAGTGGTAAGTACAAAATTTCAAAAGTGCTGAATTAATTTCGTTAAAATGCACATTAATAGAAGTACAGGTTGTAGAAGCTCTGACAACCTTGAGCGTCTAATAGTAACTGGCAAAATTGATGGTAAAAGACCAAGAGCCCTAATGCTCGGGTGACACGAGGCCAGTTTTTCAAGCCAGGACAGCAAGATATTGTCAGTAAGCTAGCAAGCTAGTACTTCTGGCTTCGTGTAGACAGAACTAGCTTCATTTTTAAGCCAGTAAGTTAGTAAGCCAGTACACGAGCCAAGACAGTTTTTAATAGGATGGAGTTCTATTTTTAGGCCAGTAGCACCCTCCCACCACTGATTTTACTATCCTGGCTTGTGTACCAGCTTCATGTAGCCGGTGAAGCTAGTTTAGCTAGTTTTCAGTTGGCTAGTAAGCAGTAACCACGTGTTTTGTTAATTTATCTAACATGTTTTTGTGATTTTAAGATGCCCAAACTAAGTACGGAGATTAATTTAAAGTTTGTACAACTATACCAAGAGCATTAATGTCTGTGAAACGCCACCCCTCCAAGTTATAAAGACGATTATAAACTTGATTCAGGTACAAAAAATATGTGGCGAAATAAAGAAAGTAGTTATTGTCCCGTACCGTTTTTGTAATTCACCTTTTGCGAATTGGTACAGTTTTCGAAGTAACTCCTTCAGACAAATTATGTGTTTTTTTCGCATGCAATTCATGTTGGACGCGTGGTCACATTAGTCACTGCAATATTACTAGCCTAAAATAATGAAGCCTCGTGTAAACGGGACTTGTTTGTTTCAAGCCAGGTCAGCAAGCCAGGACAGTTTAGTAGAAAACTGGCTTGCTATCCTGGTTTGAAAAGCTGGCCTCGTGTCATCCAGGCATTATGCCCGGACTACTATTGATACATTGATTGATATATTTCATACAATTGATGGACGGATCAGGTATCGGAACAGCTGGAGATACCTTCCAGCACAGCTCTACTTCAGCAACAGAACTCGATGGAGAGAAACAGTAAACAAACTGCAACAGAGGAGTCACGATTCTCAGTAATGAGGGAACGATTAAGGAAGAAGAATAGAAGTATGATCTACCAAACAAAAAAATAACCATCAAATCAATTCATAATCGGCGGTGTGAATAATTAATCTTGTCCCTTTTTAAGTCGTTTATAAATATAGTTCGAACTTTGAGACTTGGATGTGAGTTATTTACCACAACCTATTTGTAGCTTTTTTCTTTTATCTTCTGCCCGTTTCCTTCGAGTTAAGTTTTTGTAATCGAATTTCGAAATAACATCAAAAATATTGTGATAAAATCAACAATAGGCAATTTCATAACATAAAGATGATATGTTACATCGAGCGATAGGTTTTTGTTGGCGCACCTATAGTATGTTTGATATCATTTATTATGAACAGGGACGATGTTGGCTTGTGTGTCTGTGTGTCAAACAATTTAAAGAAAGAAGTTCGCAGAAAACACATGAAAAGTGAGTTGAAACTTCCTTACTAATATTATAAATACAAATGTTTGTATGGATGGAGGTTTGTTGAAAATTGGTATGAAGATACTGAGGCGCTACTCATAAGATACTTTTCATCATCATCATCATCATCATCATCCATCACCAGCGGGTGAAACAGCGGAGCGGAGCTACGAGTATATATTTATATAATTTTAACTATATATATAAGCTATGTATTTGTATATATATAATTTTTGTGTATTGAAAATTGTAATAATTCTATATGGGTTTAATGCCTTGAATAAATTACTGTTATTGTTCTTATTACTGATATTCAACTTATTTCACGGATTTTCTGTTCTTTTACAAAAGCATAAGTGGGGCTGTAGCCAACAGTTGAGGTATGTTTGGTATAAAAAATACAAAGTAGTATAAAAAACAGAAACTTTTTGGATGGATGGTGATATTCTATATTTATTACAAAAATTGGTAAAATGGCAAGGCTATTGATATGAACTTATTAGTGATAAGGGAGATAGTGGGCTATGGACGAGACTACGACACCTGCCAATTTCAGTCTCATTTTTAAATATTTAGGCAGGGGGTGACTTGACCCCCTTAACGGGGCCCCCATAAGGGTCACAATTAAAATAAGCTATAGTAACACCGGTACAAGCTAGGCCACATTATTGTTACCTTGTTATTGATCCTTATCTACGCTAATAATAAAGAGGACATATATATGATCGTTTGTTTGTTTGTAATGGATACACGTACAACTACTTAACCGATTCAAACAATTCTGTCACGAGTATAAAACTACATTATGCCTGAGTAACATATCTACGCTATATTTGATTCATTCTAATTTTCATCATAACCACGCGGGTGAAACCGCGGAACGCAAGCTAGCAAATTATATTTTGTAAAATATACCAAGTTTTTTGATAGGTACTTTGCCAATATATTTCAATTCATGGTCATGACGTTTGCAAAGGTACCAAAAAACCTTGAACCCAAAACTAAATTGAAATGCATAATAATAGGTAACCTCTCTCTGCTTATCCTTTTTCATTTTGCGATTACCGCCTTACGTTTTAATAAAAAGTTTACTCAAAGCGGGTCATGTACTATATTAATTTGGAAAGTAATAGTTTTTAAAATTATGTAAAATATATTTATATTATATTAACGGGGCTTAATCGCGTTAGTAATAGTATTTATTTACCTCGACGTTTCGATCAAGTTACATTGATCGTGGTCACGAGCGGACTGAAGAGGCGGGTGTCATTGTCTTGAAGTATGGAGATACTTTTTAATATACCCCCAACAGTTGTAAAAAGTCATTGTCCCGACACACAACACTAACGATATCGACAGATTTTTCTGAGGATAAATCGCGGCGGGTACACTTTTTAATCACTGGATTCCATGTTGCCGCTAGTTTGATACCATCCTCCCGGTTGAAGTTACGATGTTTTTTAATCTCAACCGCTTCACGTACCATTCTCGAGTAATAGTGACGCTCCGTTGAGAGAATTTTGGGGTCGTGAAGTTCAATCCAGTGATTAGGTCCTGACTTGAGCAGATGTTCAGCGATCGCAGATTTATTTATGTGGCAGTTCTTTACAGCTGCAATATGCTCTTTGACTCGTTCAGCAATGGTTCGCTTAGTTTGTCCAACATACGAAATACCGCAGCTGCAATCAATTCTGTACACACCCGGTGTTTGGAATGGTATCTTGTCCTTGGGTGACCTGACACATCCTGCCAACTTATATAAAGGTTTAAAAACAGTCTTTATGGAGAATTGTCGTAGTATTGCTCCAACCTTATCTGTTATCCTTTTCACATACGGTAAGAATGCCGGGTGTCTCTTGACTTCTACTCTGTTCCTTTTAAATCTGTGAGATGAACGCACTTCTCTACTTACTTTATAACCGTTTCGTTTTAAAACCTCCTGAACATGCGTTATTTCAGAAGCTAGATGTTTAGGGTCACAGGGATCCTGAGCTCTGTTTAATAGGGACCTGGCTACTGACTGTAAGTGACGAGGGTGGTGATGAGATGTGGCGTTCAAATCAATTCAATCTGTCAGTGTGTGTGGGCTTCCTAAAAACAGAATGTCTTAACGAGCCATCTGGTTTTGCCATCACTTTCACGTCCAGGAAAGGCAAGCTTCTTTTCACCTCGAGTTCGTAAGTGAACTTTATGTTTGGATGGATGGAGTTCAAATGATCCAAAAATTGTTCTACGCTTGGTTCATTACCTCTCATGTTGCAAAACACATCGTCCACGTATCGTTTCCACACCATAATCGGCGCCGAATGTAGATCAGTGAGCTCTTCAATATGCTCCATCCAGATGTTAGCCATTACTGGTGCCACAGGACTGCCCATAGCAACATCTACCTGGAGGTAATGTTGGGTGCGGTATAAGAAGTAATTACCTTCAAGCAGTTTTTTTTACTAACGCGATTAAGCTCCGTTAATATAATATAAATATGTGTTCACATCGCGAAAGTTTAAAAATTATTATGTATAATACTCCCAATAGGTAGTCAAATCCTGTTTATTTCAATAACCTACAGCCTATAGCCTTAATTATGTCCAGTTAAAAATACTAACGGTAGCTGTTGGGGAAATATTGATATTGGTACCTACTCATAAATACTAAATATTAAATAAAGTAATACTAATTATAATGAATATTCACATAATTATGTACGTTCTTGGTTTTGTAATGACGGCTCCTTGACATCATTGACTTTTTAAACCCGTTGAGAGAGGATAAATTCTACGACCATGTGGCGATTTGACAAATCTATTAATAAATAAATCTAATCTATTTATCTAATATATAATCCTTCCTATACCGTGATAATTTAAACAAAATATTTATGTATGAAACTGACGTATATGTACGTCTCTGGGACGCAAAGAATTAAACGAGCAATTTTTGTCTAAATGTTTATATATATAATCTGAATCTCGGCAACGGCTCCAACGTATTTCAAGAAATTTAGTCTGCAGGGGGCTTCGGGGGCGATAAATCGATCTATTATATCTAGGTTTCATGTTCAGAAAACGATATATATTGAACAACCGAAATATTATTTTTGCAACTAGGGCCATCATCTAAAACAACAACCACACTGTTTTACTGACATAGCGACACTAAAACTGGCAAACCGGGGCAATCCTCCCATGCGGCAGTTTCAGGGGGCGCCAAAATGCAATAAAAATTGTAATATAGTACGAAAGTAAACGAGTAGTTCAAAGCTCGAGTGGACCCAATGAGAGCGTCTAGTTTAGTTAGAAAAATAATGCTTTGCCCTTATCCAAGAAATGCACCACAAAAATTGTATCGTCCACATCAAAAATTTCAAAAGAATCCATTCCTACAAAAATAAATTATTAATCGAATCAAATCGATTCACGTATTAATTCGAATCGTTAAAATCGATCATCAATCATAACCGTCGTGCTTCGATGACATTATCACAAAGTGCATCGACGGGAGTCGAACCCGCATCTTTATTTCTTGCGATGCTTCAACAATTAACTATTGTTTATTGTATTACGAAAGGATAAAATAGCAAAAACTGCCTATTCGATTCGGAAATAAATTTATTTGAGTTTAAGTAAATAAATTGTATCGACTCGAGGGATGTACAAAAAGTAATTTTTAAGTTATATTTTCTGCTTCGATTCAAGCAGAAACAATGGGTTCTTTCAATAATATTTTTAGTTTCAAGAATGTTCAATATATTTAGTTAAAGGAGACAGTATAACTTTTTATTGTTGTCTTTGATATCTTGTTGTGCTCCAAAAGTAATGACCTAATATTACTTTTGAAACTGAAGAAGAAAATCATGTTTTTATTTACATGGTTATTTTTTTCATGTGTTTTTACATCGGCCCAATCTTCTTTAATTTTAACAACTCAAAACTGGAGATTTAGGGCGCAAAGCAAACGTTTCGTCATGCCGGGTTTTCTTCTCAAAACGACCATTTCCTATAAGTAAGTTCTTTTTCGATTAACAAAACCCATAAAACCCGTGTTTTAGGTATATTGACCACAATCCTATTATGGCTAGTTTCAAATAATCCCCTACTTGTTGTAATAAAAACTTCCGAAATGGATCTCTATAAATCTATTTGTAATATACCTGTAATAATGGATGTTACATGTAATACAATTAAGAAATCGCGGAAACCAAGCGAAGTGCAGCGAAACGAAGTTTTCAAAGAGTTTCCGCGCCACATAACCATACCACAATACCTACGAGTAGTTATAAGTAAGTACCAAAGTCGAAAAGAAAACAGTGCGTCTCTTAATAGCCTCTCAAATTCTCAATTTCTTGCCGCTTCTTCTTTGTAGTCATATCATCATAATCAGCCCATTTTGTTCCCACTTCCTCTCAGAGAGAGGAGTTGGGCCACCAAACGGGCCCAGTGCGGCTTGGTAGATAGGTTAGTGGCCAACGCATGTCGAAGTTTTCAGGCCCTCCGAAGGCCTTCGACATAGCCTAACGACTGTTGTCCTAACACAAACAACCGGAACCGACGGCTTAACGTGCCCACCGAAGCACGGAAGTAGTTTGCAGTGCAAAGCAGTTATTATTTATATCAGTAGTTCTTAGCAGTAGAGTTTTTCAAATTACATTATTTGAAAATTAGTACCTGGATGACTGAGCTTTGCACGATTTAGATACGAATACAAAATCGGAACACATGTTCCGTGAGAATCTTGTCACCGCGATTCAGGCTTTTGCAATGCGACTGTTACGGCATCTAGTTTGACCGCAACGAACACACATTCTTCTTCTTCTAAAAATGAATCCAGCCAGGTTTAATTTTTAATTTTATTTTGGTATTTTAAGCGAAACAACTATATAGCTAATATTGTTGTTTGGTCCCCGAAACTCCCTGCCTGCAAAATTTCATGAAAATCGCTGGAACCGTTTCCGAAATCCAGATTATATATATAAGTACAGAATTGCTAGTTTGAAGTATTAGATAAAAGCGATGATGTATTAGTTACAAGAAAAGCCATATACTTTAATGTGTAACCTCTTTGGCACCACCCGGGCCTTCGAGTGGGATTTGGGCCCACTATGGGCGAAGTTATCTCCACGCCAAAATATATCTAAAAATGTATTTCGACAGAACAACTCTTCAAAATGTCGATCGACTTATAATCATGATAAAAACAGACTTTGCCTTTCATAAATATAGAGATACAAAACAATAGATTCAGGCTGTCACATTAAGGGGTATAATAAACACAATGGTATGCCATCAGTAGACGCCGCCGCAAGGCCAGCTTCATATTATTCTGTTTATTAAATATAAAAATAAATCTCACTAATATCATAAATTTGAAAGTTCGTGTGTTTGTTTGTCCTCCGCAGCGGCCGAGCGAGTTTGAATCAAATTTAGAGTTGACATAGTTTATACTCAGGATTACCACATAGGCTACTTTTTCTCTCGGAAAAAAGTGTCCTGCGCTAACCACGTTACGCGCGGGCGAAGCCGGCGGCGCAGGTTGTATATAAAATTGTATATCAATAAGCGATGAGGCTAAATCACTGGATCATATTCGGTTTTTAAACAGCTGCCGGAATATTAAGTGTGTATTTTTGATTTTATAGAGCATGCTTTAATTACAGATCTTTCTGTTTATAATAATACGAATGCTGTGTTGTGTGCTGAAAGTGTTTATTATGGATATCTCGGTTTATTTATCTTCAGCGGAGCATCATATACGAGATTTATTAAACTAAGGATTTAAAAAATACTTTTGCAGTTAGTTTTGCAGAATACAAATAATACAAATACAATTAATTTATTTATAGCTCCATTGCTACACGTCATCATTTTAACATAAATGGTTAACAACATAAATTAATAGTAACATAATAATAATAAACTAAATGAATTAAATTTAACAAATAATATAAAATATTATAATTATTAAATTATATAACACCATATCAATTACATAATACAATCAATTAAATAATAATAATTAATGACACCTGTGACATAACATACCCACCACAATTACTACTCATTTGTAATCAACCATAACCACATATTCTGTTTTACAAAGCTACTTCGCTTTTAAGACACTCATGTGGTAATATTGTACGTATCACAGTGTCGATAACACGTGTCATTTATCCAAGAAATAATTAATATGTGATGTACAACCATGACGCTTTATTATTTTAAAAGAAATGTATGCCAAGCGTGCGATGCAAGATAATAAAATATATGATTTATCTGCAAACCCAACGTATCCTGCACCGAAATTCCATTATTGACCGTATCCTAAGTTGCATTTGATGTAGTTTTTGCGACTATACACGGACACAGGCGCCGGGAGCCTATAGGAACGCGTGTTCTAGTTCAATAATAATTTATTAATAACCTTCTTTTTGTGTCCCCCTTAAAATGAGGACATAAATATGTCATTATTCGCACTGGTCAATTAAGAACTGAGAAATATTTTTCAGCCAGCGATATGATACCCAAGGAGATGGTGACACGAACTCTTGGTTCATGTTTTCTTTGTAACAGACAGAACAGTTGTTACATTACCAAAGAAGCGCTCCTGGTGGTGCTTGCTTAGTCGTCCTTAGCTTTTCAACTAGGTAAATCAGATTTTGCTTCGGTTACTAATTTGGATGGGGATATATATTTATTGATGTATATTTAAGATCTGCATGTATTATGCATAATGTTGTAATAATTAAGATATTGAGTATGGAGTATGGATGAATCGAATGTGATCTCTTCAATTGCTTCCGTGATTCGGAGGCGACGTTAAGCTGTCGCGTCGGTTCGCAAGCTTCTCTTAGGACACCAGTCATTAATCCAGCTTAATCTGAGGCATTCGGGTGATCTAAAACCTCCAAAACTAGGGCTGTCACACCAACCCGCGCTGGGCCTTTGCGTAGAAATATGCTCATACTCGTGTCTGAAGACAAAGACACTTGAGGCAAGTGAAGTAGCCCGTTACTTTTCAGTATCGGCACTGCGAAGTGATGGACTATACTATCATAGGGTCAAAATAAACAGCATATGTATCCAAGTTCTGTAAGTTGGAACCAGCAATTGTTTCCATTTTAAAAGTTCGCTGGGCACGTTTACATTTTAATATATTATGTCATTGTATTCGAAATTATTTTTGATATTATGATGAATCTGAAACGTTGAACATTAATATTGTATTGTTTTGATTTGGTTGAAATATTACGGGCGTTTTATAATAATGGCCATTATGTTATAATGGGATAGTTTTTGAGTGATCGTTAACTGTATCATGTTACTATAGGCATTGTGTAGTCTTGACAGCTACTGGTTCGTAAATTGACTTATAAACCAAAGTCTATATTTTGAATAGTTTTATAAAACCTTGACTGAGCTGGTCTGAGCCCCACACGCCCCCTTCCGTCACCCCCGTGGCGGAAGGGAAGTGCACAGCATTTCCCCCCTCAAAAAAAAAAAAAAAATGGTAAGTACACGAATTCGCGTCATCTATTGTACCATCAGTCAAGTTATGCTTGACCATCCTTAGGGTGAATTTTGCGTGAAATGACCATTCGCTACCCCCGCCTATTCTCTGCTTATTGGTGTGTAATAAAAGCTTATTGTAAGTACAAGTTCTTTTCACATAGTTTTTACGTGGTAATCCTTGGAGAAGTTACCAACATGCTTAAAAGTATTAGGTACTACTTTTTATTTTAGTATATTAAAATACAATAAGCAGGTTCAACGTTGTATTGAAAAAAAAACTAAGAGCTATAGATAGTTTAAG
The DNA here is from genome assembly GCA_917880725.1 of Selenia dentaria. Taxonomy (NCBI): domain Eukaryota; kingdom Metazoa; phylum Arthropoda; class Insecta; order Lepidoptera; family Geometridae; genus Selenia; species Selenia dentaria. The sequence goes on from OU862893.1 coordinate 28,925,960, forward strand.
AAAATACAATAAACTGATTTAGGATTCTAATATAAAAGTAAGGAGGTAAACCTATAAGGTATAATTATATATCTATGTTCAAGTGTATTAGATAGTACTTACTTTCCTTAGCTGTACATTAGTAGTAGATTATTTTTATTTATTTTATTTTGTTTAGGATTGCATTTGCGTTTGGGCTACCTGAATAGGTAACATCATACAAAGTTAACTTACTGTTAAGACTTATATTGCGCTCCATGTATTAAGGGGATGTTATCACCGATGATAATTTCCGCGTGTTCCGGCCGATGTAATGGGTGCTTTAGCGGCGCGGCCAGTGTACAGGCACTCTTACAGTGTGTATTAACTTGAGTTATTGTAGGGTAGATTAACAGTATTGTAAGTGGAAGCTTGCAAGATGGATGCTGTTTTACGGAAAAATAAATCTTTATTTTGTGTTTCGCATATCTATGGCCCATCAATTTCGTTCGGTGTAAGAATGCCTCAGGGGATAGTTTCACAAGTCTTTGTGAAGTGTGTCGGGCAATCGTTTTCGACCGACTTCATAAAATGACGATAAAATGACATTTCGACTTTATTTTTTATACTCAGTACTTTTTTCTAAATGAACCGATTTTTATTTTAAAGTAGGTGCTTTTCACGTGGTTCTATTTAAATTTGATCAAGATCTAACTGGCAGTTTATTTAAATTATTTAATTTATCAGCTACATCGAGTCTTACAATGTTTGGTAGGTCTCTTTAATAATATAATGGTAGACGGTTTCAAATTTCGACTTGATACCATTGCAGTTAACAAAACGATTTTCAATCATATTTTATGTTGAGTACTATTGCATAATAATGATAACAATGAATGTAACGTATTGTTATAAGGCTGTGAAATCTTAGAACTAATAAATTTAATACTAAAGAGTAAATGTGACAAAAGTTGTAGTTCTAATTTTCACTACGTGCATGTGGCGCCATTTGCAAATTCGCGCTATTTTCATATTAGAAACGTCCAAGATTGTTACGACTTTCCGATAGATATTTATAAACAAAACTAGCGACTGCCCGCGATTTTGTTCGCGTAGTAGGATCGGCCTTCGGTCTCGCCATTACCTCCCATTTTCTCTTAATTTTTCTAATGTAAGAACCTTCTAAAATGTATTAGAAAACATTTAAAAAAAATTAATGAAATATAATATGAATTCAAGCGAGTAAATATGGAGGAAAAATAATCTACTCCACCTGATATTTTAAATGAGGCGCAGATTACAGAAAACATTCTCTTGCCGCCAAAGAGCGCTATTTAAAATTAAAAATTATCTAATGAAAAAGTTTGTTTTATTAATATTGTAGTGTTTTCTCGCAAATGTGTTGAAAAAAAAAGTATGATACACGTTCAGTGGTGAGTTATCTGTGCCACAGTTGTACTAGATAAATGATAGTTTGTACTGAATACGTCAATGAGACGATATCGTTACACTTTAGCAAATGTTCGTGCTTTGGCCCTCAGACAAAATAAAAAGTCAAGACAGAATGTTGTGAACAGAGAAGTGAGGCCGGGTAAAACTACGCCTCGGCGTGTCCATACATATTTAAATACAAAACCTATAACAAAACTACGCCTTGGCTCGTCAGTCGAACTATCGCGGCACGTGGAAGCAACACGTAAAGTTTTAATTATCATTTAATTTGAATTTATTAATTATTGATAAATTTTTAATAACTTTAGTTTAATTTGAATTACCATGACAGTACCGAGTCACGCACATGTAGTTTAGAAAACCGGCCTCACTTCTCTGTTCACGACATTCTGTCTTGACTTTTTTATTTTGTCTGAGGCTTTGGCCACTGAAATTATTATTTACAAACTCGTGACTATATGGTAATCATCACATTACATTACACGCGTTACATTCGTCTGCTCGTTAGAGAAATCTAACTTACCGCATACTAGTATTTTAAATAACTACATATTTACATAATGCAATCTTATTGTTCTTGTTCCGATAAACAAATAATCTAGTAATTATCTTAAGAACTGAACAATACGCTGACCGCTTCAAGGCCATATGTAAAAAAAGTAGGTATCGAGTAAAAATAAGTGTCAAAAGATGTTTAATGTCAGTAGGTCTATGGGTTTCATAATGTATATTATAAAGAAAAACTTAACTTAGGGCATGAAAAGAAATAATGATCTTAAGTACCGTCAAGGCCACAAACACAAAGCGAATGGATTCCTGATCCTGATAATGGTGACAAACCTGAGAACAAATGTGACCCAGTACGAAAACGAATCACGGATGTGTCCCCATTTCTCAGCTTTTTCAAACACAGGAGATTGCTTGGTTTCGGGCAATCTGCATCCGATCCCTGAAATGTGTCAAGCTGAGGGAATCGTTGGTATATTATACCATTCCTACTCTAAAAAGCTTATTTTCACTGAACACAGTGAATAAAAAGGCCATTTAATCACTGTTTTGGTGTTTGAATTAAGAACACACCAATATATTCGATCTCCATCTCAGTGCTTATACATCTTCCTTACGCAAATAATAGTCGACATACAAACTCTTTGTGCAAGTAACTCCTCGAGATTTGATTGGTCGATATTTGCGACAAGGAGTTTAGCATTAGAATAAAAACTGTATTACATTATTTAAAAAAAAATAACAAGAAAATTACTCTTATGTTACTGTATTGTGTTCTTTGCTGCGATTATAGAAAATAATATATAATAATAATAAATAAATTACTCTTATGTTTAGTAATTGTTCTAATTTTAATGTGCATTTTAACTAATTTAACCTTCCTTTTTTCTTCATTAAATGTCTATTTTCGCTTAAATTATTTCTTTTTCTCGTAGTCAAGGTATAAATTATAGTGTGCAACTCAATCGAGGGCCATGAATCACTCGCATCGCTCAGGATTCTAACACTCGAATAAATTCAGTCGTTAGAATCCTTCACTTACTCGTGATTCATCTATGGCCCTCGCATTAAATCCGTCCTTTATTCACTAGTTGCATAATATACTATTATCCACTGAAAACAGTGAATAAAAAGGCATTTCTATCACTATTTTGGTGTTTGAATTTGGAACACACTAATATATTCGGCCTCCATCTCAATGCTTATACAATCGTGCAAAGAATACTGAACACACAAACTCTTTGTGCAAATAACTCAACGAGATTTGATTGGTCGATATTTGCGAAAAGGAGTTTAGCATTAGAATAAAAACTGTATTACGTTATTTAAAAAAAAATTATAACAATAAGAAAATTACTCTTATATTTAGTAATTGTTCCAATTTTAATGTGATTTTTAATTAATTTAATCTTCCTTTGTTCTTTATTAAATGTCTATTTTTGCTTAAATTATTTCTTTTTCTCGTACTCATGGTATAAAGTATAGTATGCAACTCTTGAATAAAACGGATGTTTATCGAGGGCCGTTACTTACTTACTTATTCACTTACTATATTATGCATATTATATTATATAATATTGTTTTATATTATGCAATTAGTATAATTGAATAAAGTAATATGAAGAAAGTAATATAATTTTCGATTTCATTTTATACTTATAAAATGAAATAGAAAATTTATTATAAATTATATATTTAATATAGAAAGTTTTCTCCGCATCTACTTATTTAAGCTTTACCTACTATATTTATGTCTGAAGCTCAGACAAAATAAAAAAGTCAAGACAGAATGTTGCGAACAGAGAAGTGAGGCCGGTTTTCTAAACTGCATGTGGGTGACTCGGTACTGTCATGGTAATTCAAATTAAATTAAAGATATAAAAAAAATATCAATAATTAATACATTTTAATTAAATGATAATTAAAACTTTACGTGTTGCTTCCACGCGCCGCGATAGTTCGACTAACGAGCCAAGGCATAGTTTTGTTGTAGGTCTTGTATGTAAATATGTATGGACACGCCGAGGCGTAGTTTTACCCGGCCTCACTTCTCTGTTCACAACATTCTGTCTTGACTTTTTTATTTTGTCTGAGGTCTGAAGACTATAATTTTGGAGTGAAATCGTTTTGGTTAATTTTTAAATGTAAATATTGCATTTTCGACCGTAGTGTTGGGCATAACTAACAGCCACGAAATTATTTCATTTTCAAATTCAATTTCAATATAAGCAATTCATGTTATTTCTGAAATGTTCGTATAAAGTTACTCGGTTGGCGATCTCATTTGTCGTAGGTATCACTCACCCTGCAGCACAGCCCAACAATTTGCCTACAGTTTGTTTTCTCTAGATTCTGAAAAAAAAAAAAGGATTCTAACTAAAGCAAGTCACATATGCAGCTATACAGGATGTTCGGTAATGAATAGATAACCCCGCAGGTACTCGTGGGGTCAATTCACACCAGTCACCGAGCCCAATCAGGAAAAAATAATTAAAAAAACTATCTGAAGCAGTCTGGTCTTTTTTATTTTTTTTATTATGTTTGAAATTTGATACCTTTGTTCTCATTTTTGGGCACTACGGCTACAAATTCAATAATAACGCTATATATATACCGTTTTTCTGCAAGTATATATGAAAAATTCAACGGGTATCGTGAAAATAGTAGTGATTTAATGTAAAGTAAGTATAATAAATACTAAATAATAATTTATTTCATAATTTTGGCACTTACATAGTTTCGAAACTTATATAATATGGCTGAAATGTCACACAAAAAATCTTTGAAGTATCTGTCGCCGAACTAGGCTCATGGCTCATTGCCTGTGTTTCAGCATACAGCGCCCTCTCCTTAATGTTCTTATGAAGCTAGCCTCATATTAATTGCTAATAACCTTAAATATGTTAAACTTAAATCTTTGGTATATTATTAACAATGTAAGTACATATCCAATAAAGTATTGGAATCCAGCGAAGTAATCGCCTTAACATCAGGCGTGATGGTAGTCAAACGCAAGCCTATTTACTTATAAAAAAAAATATAACCTGAGCAGTAGTAAAATTTTAACGTCGGATGTGTACTTAGACTTCTCGTGTTTTTGGCATTTCCTCTAGTACCCAATATCGTGGTTTTGTAAATACATACATGTATTGCCTACAACTTTATTAATCTTTATAAATATTCACTCAACGAGATACAATATTTAGACATATTGATTGTTAGAATGTAAGGAAATAATCAATATTATCGAGCATGTATTTGAAAAAGCAAGACCAGTATCCAATTAAACCGTACACAAACCAACAAAACTGCTTCGCACACATCTACACGTATAATCGATTAAACACACAATCGATTATAATCGTCGAATCGATCATCGCTTGATTTGAGGTCGGCGCGAGTGCGCTGTCTGAGAATTGCACCTTCATTATTATACGGGAGCTCGCTGCAAATCAAGTGGACAGACAGTCGGACAGACGAGCTCTCGATACAATAAGATATTTACAAGCAGTCCTCTCGATATACGATTCGGTATACCCGACTCGATATACGAGTATGCATTGTTGCGGTGATCGAGTTGTGTCTTCGAATTGTAGGCTAATTTTTGTTTTGACAACACAACAGCATTTTATATCAACGGCCGGAACGTGTGTGCACAACTTTATCAGCCTATAATCCTTGTGATTCTTTTGGCAGCCATTGGTGAAATACGTATCCAATTTTTTAGTTCAGTGGAATTTCGATATTTGTATTTTTCATATCAACTGTTTACCTATCGTATTCGTTTACACAGCTTTTTGCAAACTGTTTCAACTTAACGTTGCGTTGAACTATATTTATAAGCTCTTCTTTTTGGTAGACAATTTTACGTAATACGTGAAAGAAATTGCATATTTTCACGAGTTGAATTGAAATTTTAAATCAGATTTTGTTACAGTTTAAGGTGAGGTAGTAATCAAGAATTGATATTTACAAAAAAACCTTTTTTTGATTAGAGATCTGTGTGTAAAATTGGTGGTAAGGTGTGCATATCCAATATGCCTTTATCTGCTTGAAATATAACAAAACACGTATTATTAATTTGGTCCATGTGATAAAGTACAAAGTACAAAGGGATCCCAAAAGGGTTCCCGCATTGACGCGGCGGGGGCTCAGTAGAAGGAAGAGTCGGTATGGCGACACACTGCTACCTACCCTCTGTGGCTGATGTAGCAGGCGGTGGGGCGACGTATCGGTCCCACCGAAGGGGACCACTGGCGTCCAGACGCGAGGAAGTCTGGCGCCCATTAGCGTGTATAGTCTCCGGGGCAGTTGCGGCACGCCATGTGTTCTGGCGAGCCGCGAAGAGAGAGGTCCAGAAACGGACAGTCACGGTGGGTTCGTGGTCGTGTGCGAAAGCGTTCCCGCCAACAGCGGCAGTGACGGAATACCCCGGGGGTTCGGTGGGTATACGGACTCCCACATAACCACCTACCTCCCCGTGGTAGGTGGTATCCATCAAGGATTTGCCCGGGACCAAGAAAAAAGATAGAAAGGGATTACGAAGTAACTCGAAACTGTTTTCATTGAACTATGCCTTTTCACGTGCGTTATGGGTATCTCTTATAAATAAGTTGGTAATAAATACTAAAAAAGCTCAGTATGAAGTAAAGCATTATTAACAAGACAAAGATGCTAAGTTTTTTTTTTTTTTAAATTAGTAAAACATATTTAACGACCAGGCCAGGATGTGTTTCATGGCAGCACCTTCCCAATGGTTGCTGTATATTTGACTAGCTGCTCTCCGCGGTTTCATCCGCGCGGTGATGGATGATGATGATGAATCTTATATAGCCTATGCTACTCAGGGTGAATGTAGCTTTTCAATGGTGAAATAATTTTTGAAATCGGTCCAGTACTTTTTGAGCCAATTCGTTACAAACATACATCCAAATCTATCCTCTTTATAATATTGAGTAAGTATAGAATTATAGATAGCGTAGATTTTTCTAAAAGTGTTTTGCTTTTTAATAATTAATGTTTTTTTATGCCAAACAAGTGACAGCACGGGCAAGTCGTAAGCCTAATAAATTCAGCACTGCACTCCATAGTTGCAAAGCTTACAACTGTAGTTTGGCACTGTACTACGCTCGTCATCTCGAGACATTGTTTTTTTTAAGTTTCTTTCACCCAGTCATTTCCCTTGCTACAGTTAACATAGTAGTACTTGAGCTATTGCCTCGCGGCCATTGTGGTAGGTTTCATCTGAATGTTCGTGGCACAGCATTTGGAACTGCGGTGGTACCGCCCAAGACAGCCCACTACATAAGGAATATACTTGTTCCCCTCGTGGACAATATTATGTTTATACGAGCGATATTGACAGGCCGGTTGCACCCCTGTCTTCTGAGCCGCTGGTCCCGGGTTCGATCCCCGGACAGGCCGAACAATTGTGTGCATGAACATGTCTGTTTGATCTGTGTCTAGGTGTGTATCCTCCTCCTAGCGTCGTTTTCCTCATTGCTGAGGGTCGTGGCCCCTTCCTCGGATCACCTTCTGCCGAACGAACTCTTTCCACCTTGACCTATCTTCAGCAGCGTGTATCGCATTATGGACTTTTATGTCTAGTGCAGTACGGATTTGGTCCGGCCAGTGCATTTGGTCTTCTTCCCCTTGGTCTTTTGCCTTCCAACTTGCCTGTGATGACAAGTTTATTAAGGGTGTGTATACGTATAACTCATAATTATGTCTTTAATATATGAAAAGGTTGTGTATGGTTGTGTATCGGACCTCAGGTGTAAAGTGTTTCTATTTACAGTTTTTCTTTAAGTTCTAAGAGTTATAGAATTATACAATTTATAACCTGTTTTATGTAACCGTTCCTATCAATTTTTAAAGAATCAAAGTCCTGATTGACTGACTGACTGACGGACAACGCACAGCCTAAACCGCTGATCTTTGAGACTTCAAACTTGGAGGGTGTTATTGTCTTCGTGGGTAGAGGTGGTACTAAGAAAAGGTTTTTCGAAATTCAACCCCTAAGCGGGTGAAAATGGGTGTAAACGTTTGTGTTTAAAAAGTTATTTGTTTTATGTAAGTTATAAATGTGCACATTTGTATTTTGATAGTTCATCAAATAAATTAATATTTTTTGAGAGGGATGACTAACGGCCGTTTTCAATAACCTATCTGTCGCCGGTTTACCTTAGTAGAGTTAGATATTTGACACTATTTGTATAGACGTTATGTCAAATTTCTATCGGTAGTAAGGAAAACTGTGGATAGATAGAATATTGAAAACGGCCGTTAGGGAGTGAAATGGAGGATGAAACTTTGTATGGGAAATTCTTTGAATTAGATCTTTGATGTCCTAAATCAAAGAAGTTTCCCTTTTTTACACCAATAATGGTGTAAAAATGTGTTTTTAGTATTTTTAACATAGCTCTCTATTGTTACAATAATTCATATCTAGAAAACAAATTAGGCGGACGATGTGATTGGACTTTAAAAAAGTTGGCGAAGGTTAGTTTTATATAAATAAATTATTTTTTAATGTTTTCGATTGACATTTGACATTACCTCGTGGTAAAGATGTATATGTGATGGCATGTGTCACTAATATTATGAATTTTCTCATGGCCCAAATGAATAGCATCGACAATCAACCTCAAACCCCAGAGGTTACGTGGACAGTTCTAATGGCCAACCATCGCATCGTCAACGTCAAAGTACCCTCTTTTCAATCAGTATGATGTCGTGTCACAAAGGATCATTAGAAATGTCCCCTGTGTTGTGACGTTTCGGACCACTGTCCACCGTTCTCCATTACCGATCATTACGGACGATTCATTCGAGTATGCGACTCGATTCCTTATTTTTTGAGTCACGATTCAGTTAATGATGGTCTATTTTTGATTCGGGCTATCATATGGTATTCTTGTGCATTCGATATTTGAAATGTTTAGTCATACGTTTAATGGGAACTGTAGTTTGGGATAAGTTTTGTATTGACTTTTATTATACTGGTAAATGATGAGACGGGCGAGTCGCCCGCCTAATGGCGACCTGGACTGATAATGTGTACCTGTAACAGTTGTAGTGCGACCCAGGTCTTCAAACTTCAATACCGCGACAAACATTAATACAAAAGTTAACAGTAGAAACGTGTTATTTACCACGTATTCTATATACTTTGAGTTCTCGATATTTCGGCGCAGTTGCATGCGCCATTTTCACGAGTAAAATGAAGTATCTGCGGGTAGGTGTTGTTATGAGCAGACGAAACGGTCTACCCTCTTCCGCACACGTTTCTTGCGTTCCGGCTTATTATTAATGACACAGCAGTCACTTGGAACTCGATTTGGGTCGATGTTCCTGATTAATGTTTAGTTTTATTGGCAGAGTTTGTTTCAAATTCAAATCCAAATTCAAAAATTATTTAATCAGTTTAGGCATCATAGACACTCTTATGAACGTCAAAATTTTTAAATGATTCTACCGCTGTCTTCGGAAAAGAACCACCGCCGAGAAGAAGCAGCAAGAAACTCGTTAGAAGCCCTAACACAATTGAAATATATGTATAGTTTTTATAGTACATATGTATAGCAAATTAAGGATCGGATCCTTATCTCAGAAATAAAAACGTGATTCTTGTAATTTTAAAGTACTTATTCTAAATGCATATCTCACAAAATATGGTACATTGATCTACCCACAGAGTATAATAATTGTCCTATCCATCCTCCGGATTGAAGATAATCACGATGACGATGATGATGAACGATAATCACCATTTGACGATGACATTTACATCTTACAATTTAAAGTTCAAATATAACAAAAAAAAAAGACGTGTGGCACTCGAAGACTGCCGCGGTAAAGCTATTGCATAGCTGTTTTTATCAACTTATGCAATTATAATTATTTAACCAATGCCATCTAGAGGCAAGTTGCTGAACTAAAGAGACAAGCGTGATATTTCAAAAAGTCATTAAAAGTTCTGCTATTCATAGATAGATGGAGTCGGAGTAACCTAACACTAAAATAACCAACACCTCCCGATGTTAGGTTATTTTCGTTACGGAATTTCTGGATTCGGTCTCCACGCTCAAGGCCCGCGATAGATGCAATAGCTTAAAAACATTGACATACATTATACATATTAGTAATATTATAAATAAATACAAAATACATTATCTAACGAATATTACATCACACAGGTAAAATATATGAGTTTTTTTTGTCTAACTATGAATAAACACACACGGCGAAAATGTGATTTTAGGGTGCCGTACCCAAAGGGTACAAACAGGACCCTATTACTAAGACTCCGCTGTCCGTCCGTCTGTCTGTCCGTCCGTCCTTCACCAGGCTGTATCTCATAAACCGTGATAGTTAGACAGTTGAAATTTGTCACAGATAATGTATTTCTGTGACCGCTATAACAACAAATACTAAAAAGACAAAATAAAATAAATATTTAAGGAAGGTCCCATACGACAAACGTGCCTTTTTGCTCGATTTTATAGATAATGGTACCTACGGGACCCTTCGTGTGTAAGTTCGACTCACACTTGGCCGGTTTTTTTTTCCATTTAGATTATTTTCAAGTGATAGAGTCCGATTTCAGCTACTGTTAAATACGCCCGGTAAAATCTCTTATCGATATTTTCTTTCGCCTAGATAGGATTACTCACCTCTGTACATGTAAAATAAAAATAGTTCACAGAATATTCTAGAATTTGCATCTCACGTTTAAGTTGCGTTTGACACTTAGGAACATTTTGAGAGGTGAACTGCCGCGCGATTCTCTAATGATGAGTTGTTGCGCTCGTCGACGAGCTCATCGATGTCAAATACTTAAGAGATACCGCTCTTGTACATAAGGTTGTTTTTCCAACGTTCCTTGTCAACTTGTCGTTCTTTCATGGAGGTTGTCTAAAATGTTTTCGGTGGTAGAGCCACGCTGTTACCCCACACCCGAATGGGCCGGCACAACCGGGAAAGTACCACACTCCCACATAACACCGACGTTAAGTAACATAGCTTGCTATTTCGTCGGTTTGTGGGAGGTTCCGGAGGTCCGATTCCCCCTTCCCCGTTATACCTCTCCTTCCCCTCCTCCTCCACCCTCACCCCTTTTATCTCTTCCTTCCTACCATCCATCCTCAAAGGTCTGCAACGCAGCCTCGAGACCTCTGGTATTGCGGATGTCCGTGGACGACGGTATCACTTCCCGGTTCTTCGGTTCCCATAACACAAGCTCTGCTTAGCTTGGGACTAGATGGCGTTGTGTGATAGTTGTGGAATATTTACTTACTATCGGGTGAGCCGCTTGCTCGTTTGCCAACCTATCCAATAAAAAAATGCAACGATGTTTGCTCTTAGAGAATCGCTTGGCTGTTGTAAGGTAGTAAGTGACAATGACCGCGCCGTCGGCCTGCAATGGCCGCTATCAGCAGCCAAGTGCCAGCTACCATGTAGGGCAGTCGCGCGACCAACGCGTGGCACCGAAACTTCTTCAGGGCGTAATTGACGACGAAAAACTTGCTTCTCAACTTGCGGAATCCAGCCCCGTAAGGCCACCATCAAGGATTTCTGGATACACATGAATATTGAACCGAAATACTTCAGATTTCAATGTTTTTCATACGAAAACTGCTCCTCAGCTACTCTGTGGGTGTTCACTAAACTTTATTAGATCTCGAATAGCGTACTGATTGCTTCAGATTGCTCGTTTCTTTGTCTACCCTTAATTGGTACAAATGATAGTAATTGTTTGTGACTTTTTTTAATGATGACCATAATGGAAGAGGAAGTTTTTGATGCTAATGGTTTATTTATGTTGTTAATTTATGGTGGTGTAAAAAAGAACTTGTTCTGATTTGTGTGATAATAATATTGATAACGTTAACACTTACATACATATCACACTGCAAATATATATATATATCATAATAAATATGTTAAGGCGCGGTCCAACCCCAATTTTTTTAAATAATTTACTATGAGTTGTTGTTTTGCATACGTAAGGTTGAAAATCGCTTGTTAGATTGGACGATGTAATGCGAAAATGCATGAATTTTGTACGTTTTCTTTATATTTTTCGATATATACTAACACAATTGAAAAACCTATTATAGTATTATACGTTGGATATGTATTACTTTAAAAAACATATAGTGTTATCGCTGAAAATTCTGAGAGTTTGGACGCGAAAATTTAATTTTGGGGACCTATTTAGGTTTTTTCTGCAGAAAGCGAGTTCTATTTGGTATAAAATGAATTCTATTCGGTTATTACTCTTTTCCTACTCCTCTTCTAACCTAAGTATTTTTTTCATACAATATTATCTATATGTTTTGTTACACTAGGTGTTTAAAGATTCTGCTTTTTACTATTATCAGGATACGAGTGCGCCTTAATAAGACTGACGTGATGATGCTTCTAAATTAATTTTATAGACATCACTGCGCTACGTGGTTTCTTGGTTGCATGTGTTTATGGATGATGATGATGATGATGATTAAAAGTGTTATCCCGTTGACTCGCGATTCGCCGTATTTGGCCAATAATACAATAGATTTCGCAGAAATCAACCTACTTTTCTAGGAACTGCAAAGTGTGTGGTTAATTTTAATACATTAACGCCTTCTTGGCGAGACAAATCTTGTAATTTTAAAGAAAAAACTACAACACTGTTTAGTTTCGAAGCCGGTTCCATTATCAGGTAAAAATGTTTTTTTACCCTTTTTAGTGACCCTTGCTAATTACGAGATCGATGTCAATTACCGTCAGTTACGATATCATCAAATCGTCAAAATAGGCGAAAATCTTTTCAGTTATTGAAGTGTTACTAAACAACTGCTTGACCGAATTTAATGAAATTAAATGGGACCACACGTGAATCACCATAACCACTAATCATAATCGGTTCACACAGCGAGAGTTCTGAGTTTCTGAGGTAAAACACATTAAAAAACAGTCTAATTTAGAACCTCCTCCTTAGTTTGAAAGTCGGTTCAAAAGGCTAAAAATGTAAATCTAATCGTCTACAACTCTATTACATGGTAGGACTTGATAGGCAGTGTTTATATAGCGCGACTGCTGTCTTACAGTTTGGTGGTAGTAATTTTAGTGAATTGTTAAATTATAATTTATATATAAGATACATAATATTATAAGTTACCGACTCATTGACTGCTCATAAGCCCTTAAGGCTTCCGCAGTCTTTAATGTTAAGGCGCGGTCCAATCCTAATTTTAAAACAATTTACGATGCTTTACATAAGGTTGAGTATTGCTTACCAGAATGGACGATGTGATGCGGACGATAAAATTCAATTGAATACGTGCTAATACTTTTTATATTTATTTCGTACGATCAAATGATTAAACTTTAATGACAAAGGAGTCCATAGTTCACTAGTAAATTTCATTGGAAATTCGAATATGATACATTCATTGAAATATATTTGCCCATAATTGAATAAAAATGCTTTTTCCTACGAAGCACGTAAGAAAATTTGCAAAATTTAGGGAATGTTGCCGATTTTTTTCTATCGAGCCAAGTTTGCTCAATCGTGTATTGACTCCTATGCTTCATAAGGACGTTTATTCAATTTACGCTACGTTTTTTCTCGAACTTCGGTTTTAGCGTCGAAAAACTAAGTTTTCGCGAAGTCAAATCATGCAATTTGGAACTCATTTCGCCTTAAGTACAATTAATGTTTTTTGTAAAAAAATTTCGACAATAAATAAATAATTATAATATTAATATTAGGGTGTCTACATACTTGTCAACTTGTTACCGAGCTCGTTAGCATGTTGAGTGGGTATGCATAATAGGCTCTTAATAATGACGTCTACAAGATGAAATCAGTCGATGCCTGACGAATCACATAATTATGACTACTGAATTCAGTAATGCGTTATTTTTTTCTGAGTTTTTTGACACGAATGTTTAAAAATAGATAGTAGATGTAGAGTTAGTTTGCACGAAACACAGGTTCGATTCCTTACCCTTGTAGATAGTAGAGAACGACACGGCGATCTCAATTGCGCTGTATTTACGCGTTCCTAATGATTGCCATCATCATTTTGTTACTTCATTATATAATAAGGTTCTAATTTCGATACACCTTTGACTGTTTGAATGCTTTTTTACCGACTTCCAAAAAAGGAGGACGTACTCAATTCAACTGTTTTTTCTACCAACTTCCAACAAAAGGAGGAAGGTACTCAATCCGACTGTATGTTTTTTTTATGTTTGTTACCTCATAACTTTAGACTAGGTGAACCAATTCTTTGTTTGAAAGCTGGTGCTTCCCGTGGGGTCCCATTTAAGTTTTATCAAATTTGGTCTAGTAGTTTTTGAGATACACTCCAATAACTGAATAGAATGGAAATCGGTATTAAACGTTCTACCGACTTCCATAAAAGGAGGAGGTATTCAATTCGACTGTATATTTTTTTTAAGTGTTTTACCGCATAACTTTCGATTCGGTGGACCAATTCTCAAAATTCTTTATTTGTTTAAAAGTTGGTGCTTCCCGTGTAGTCTCATTGAAATTTCATCAAATTCGATTTATTAGTTTTTGAGTTACACTCCAATAACTGAATAGAATGGAAGTCAGTATTAAATTTTTCAAATTGTACTTGTATAGTTTAGCAGATTTATTTCCAAAGTAAATGTCACAGAGTTGCTATGGAGTATCTCATTGTACGATAATTGTTTGAATTTGAATACACGTTTCGGCCTTGACTGTAATGAAGCCGGCTTGACAACTGGCATCTAGTGTGCAATGTAGCTTACAAAATGTCAAACTAGGTGGGTCTATGGGATACCTACAAATACCACCACTATTAGTGCGTGACTGTACCACAACCATAGGGGCCGAAAGGAAACATCTACATTCGTAGAGTGCATGGGAAATTGTTATTAATTTGAAAATAATAGTAGATTATTCACCGAGGAAATAAAGCAGTGTCACGGGCGGTATATGGCACCCTGAGTTTAACGGGGACTCATGAGTTAATCCCTGAGCGCAGCGAGGGTATTATGTAGAGTCCTGAGTGAAGCGAGGGGTTAAAGCCGCCCAAGACGAAGACAGGCTTTATCCTCGAGGTGCATACTCTACTTTTCATACCTACTGCGAGACAATAAAAACACAGCTATATAAAAAAGCAGCTATTTAGTTAAAAGTTAAATGAACTAATAGTTGGTATTCAAGTTGGTTTTTTTTTGTTCTGAACGGACTGACTGTTTGCCTCTACCGGCATAGCTCGCCGGCGAGCTCGGTGTCTGAATGTGTTTACCTGGGAATCGTTATCATGACCTTGAGTACCTCGCCCACAGTCACTACCTCGGCAGGAGCCTACACCGTGATCGGAATCACTACCTTGACTGGGGCTACAAACTGAATTACCTCGCCTCCCCGCATTTCCGCGACATGAGTGTACAACGCTGCGATCCTGGTCGCGGTGTGGACTCATGTAAACACATATAACACTCATGCCTGTACTTTGGTTTGTGTTTTTGTGTTTCAAATTGGACACATTTGTCCCGTTATAGAGGGGCAGAGTAATATTTTTGGAAGAAATATATTTTATACTAAACACTGTTTTAGACTTTCGCGGTTGTTAACTAAGTTATAATTAGTACTCACGAGATGTAAACCACGATTTAGTTGCTTTTAGAGCTCCCGATATTTCGGTACAGTTCCATGTACCACGTTCAAAATTATAACATTTTATGAAAGTTGTTAAAATAACACCAAACACCAGACCGCGGTACGTAACTTGAACTATGACCTTGAATGCGCAGAGAAGGGCTGTGCGTAACCCATAGCAACGCGGCGCACAACAATCACACTCCCTATAGTACAATCGCGCCTTATTTTTTTCTTTTTCTGTATGCTGTCTCCGTACTAAAAGTTTTCCTACAACTAACGTTTCAAATCCAAATCACTTTACACCCATGGGAGTTTCATACAACATTACAGCCCCAGGGATGTAATGCCTTGCTTTACGTCGATATTGAGTGATATGAAGTTGGAAATTTTCGAGCAGGTGGTATGAATATAATATTTATTGGTGACAAGTGGAAACGTCAAACATTTGAGGGGACGGTTGAATACAGGGTGCGGATTTCAGGGGACAAGGGGGTCCGCAGCCAAGTTGCATTCACACCCATAGGAGTGAAACTTAAAAGAAAATCCTAAGTAGATGCGGACAAGATAAAATGCGTCAATTGTCAAAATATTTAGTTTGCAACCCTAGCGACTTGCAGCAGCGCTCTACTTTGACAAATCATCCAGTTAGTCAAGACAACATTTTTTTAAATCACTTATCAAACTGACGCCGTCTCACCTGATGGAAAGCGAAGATGATCAAGAAGCAATGACCATTAGTGAAGCCGTAAGGTGCACTAATGGTCTGCATTAAGAAAATACCTTAAAATATATAAAAAAAGGTTTGTTGGACTGTGAATGAAAATGCATGATCCATGAATATATTATAACAGTATCTCTTAATAAAAACAAATCGAATGTAACGAAGCAACGCGCTACGATACCGTAGTAAACGCCGAGATTAATAACGTCATACACTTTTTATATCGACAGCCATTTTCACCTGATTAAAAGTCTTCCAGCGCAACATATTTAAAGCACGACAATTCTAGCTATCGTACTATATCGTATTTAAAAACCTTAGAACACGCTTCCTTATTTCTTATTACATACGTGATTGAATCCTGGAATTTGTCCATTAGCTCCTGCGAGAACATAGTCACCATATAAACAGTAAAACAGTTACTGTCGAAGTTGTATATCGGGCTGGAGTTTCGCTTTAAGACGCTGCAGCCAAACATCCGTAAAATGCTATCTTTTTCGTCATTACTAGTCGCTGATACAAACTTGAAAAAAATACAGTGATAGTAAAGAGGCAAAAATACTTATATAATAATATTGCACAATATATATTTGGCATCTTAAAGAAAACGAAAAGGCAAAACAAACAACTGATAAAAATCTTTCATATCGCATTTCTCCATATTTTAAGCGACAGCTACTATATTTATTGTAATCAGAAAAAAGATAAATCATTTAATTAAAGAACTATCTACATTTTTTTGCATTGTGGCTTCTTTTATTTTTGAACAACTTTAACTTGCAAAAAAGTTATCTCGTTTACAGACGCACGCTTGTTCCCGTCACGGCCAGTGCATCACCTCCTCAAATACCTAAAGTTTGCTCTTGCAGCGCTCTAAAGTTTTTGGCTGAAAATAAGCGCTGTGGTAGATCAAATTTTATAAAAACAGTCCCCCATCAGCGAGATTTGATCCCACAGTTCCTGAACACTGTTCTGTCGCTTTACTAATAAGCTATAATACCGCTAGTAATACTGAAAACTTTTCTTCCCTTACTTAATTTCTTTCACCTTTCTCTCACTCTCATGGTTTTCTCATTCCAGAAATGTTAAAGTTTAAGTTCTCGACGAACACGGAAGGAGGAAAGTGCTCCCTTACTGAATGTACTGCAGCCACATAGTCCGCATACCTCGAATACCCGATCCTCAGTCACACAGTCTGTCCAAGCCTAGCTCTCCAATATCAACCTTAAAGCCTCCACTAGGCATGAAGTGATTTTTTGCAGCCCCCCAGTAGGGTGCCATCGCGCATGGTTATAATTGCAACTACATTGAATTGTAAATGGCAAACTGCTGATTAGTATTGTTTGTTTCTATAATGCTGCAGTAGGATATCTAGGATGGCTACGATGATAGTGCGGCGTAATGCCAGCTGAATGCGGAAATAGCGGAGACGCGGAATTGCGTTCTGATTTGGATTGAGCTATTCAAATAGTATAAGTATATTCAAGTGCTCCAGATAATTAAGTACACATTGCTATATTGTGTACATAACTAAATGGGTGCTTTTTGCTTGTGTTTTGTTGCCAGGAAAATTTAACAAGCGCTAGGTATGGCAGGATATAAATAATCGCGATACAGAACAATCTGGAAAAATGATACCAGTACGTCGTCTCTTTCAGATAATAATCTGAAAGAGACGACGTACTGGCAGCGCACTTAATGCGGAATGATGCTCAATGTTAAAGTGATGTTATTTCAAAAATATATAAGAGGAGTTAACAAGAAAGCAGGCCAAAGTTTAGAGACGTATTGCTGCCTCATTTATATTACAGCTTTGATATTTAATAAACGGAAAGATAAACCCTATGAATGCTTATTATACTAACATGACTGAGTGTAGAAAAGAAACGAAGCTATACTATAGTGTCTGCTTAAGAATCATGAATATGCCCTTGTAAAATTGCAAGCTTGAACCAAAGATGTTTATATAGTAGAGAAACTTTGGCTTGAGCCAAGAAAGTAACGTTATGATTTAATGGTGGCCTAGCGGTAATGGTGTCTGATATGGATTATCGGAAGACAAGGATTCGAATCCTGTCTGATGTTGGGTATTTTCTCTACATTTGCAAGAATGCTAACAAAGCATTCCGTCGAAGCATTGATTTTTAACTGTTTATTGATATAATCGTCGTACGGAGACGGCTAAGCAGGCGTTAGTCCTTTAAAACCTTATATTAAAAATTAGAGCACCCTTTTGCACAGTCAATTCTGTTCAATCAAAAATAGGTGTCCTGGATGCAACTGCATAATAGATCTCGACGCCGCGCTTCTCTTTAAGCAGAGCTCCGTTAACATTTATGAACTGAATTCGCGCGGTCATATGCGCAAGAAGATTGATGTTTATGGAAATTTACGTAACAACTGCTTAGGCATAAATAACGCCTGGATATAGGGCACATAGACTCTGTAAAATTAAAATTAAAATTAATCAATTTAAACTTTATTTTATGTCGAACTGTATAACAGTTATGTTAAAAATGTACGTAATTTGAATTGAAATAATTTAATGTGATGTAATTTAATTAAATTTTTACTATAACGTATGACTGATGGTGATAAATTAATTAAATATGAATTTATCGTTAATTATTTAATGATCGGCACGTTTAAATAAATGTTTAAAAAAAAATTGATGCGGAATCGAAAATCTTAAATGTTATTTTTCCCTGTAGCAACACCGACAACCTACCTGGCAACTGGCAACCCTCGGCATCCCGTACGGCACAATATCGAGTACGAGCGCGTAGCGTAACTTTTTGCGGCGTCGCGCGACGACGCTCGAATACAAAGTCCGTGCAGAGGTCCCCCGACCTTATAAGGTGGACCCTTAAGCGGGATTCCATCTGGGGACGTGTGTGCACAATAAAAAGATTTTATATTTATTTATCGGTAATATAAAGAGGCGAGCGCGCGTTCTGCGAAAGTGTTTAAATTAGTATTTTCTTCCGTGCCGTGTGCTTCGGTGGCAAATTGGCTTTTTTTTTTCTAATTGTGAAGCGTGATGGGGCTTGGTATGAATAAGGGGAATGAGTGGACTGAAAAGTGTTTTATATATTCTGGTTTATTTAGATGATTATCTTGATTTGTTGGATCAATTACCATTTTGTCATCCACTTTGTTTATCTTGGATGATTCGCACATAATACTTCGAATTCGAGTTACTTATTTTTATATTTATTATCGAAAACCAAGACTATAATTAGAGTGAGATACTAATGCGATAATTTTGTTGCGTGTATATAATATTATTTTTACATCATCTCATTATATATAGTCACTCTTGACTATATATAATGACTTCATTCAGAGTAGTGGCAAATATATCTATTTTTTATATTCCAAAAATATAGAACCCAAAACAACGTTTACATAACTATTATAGTATATACATTTAACTGCCAATTAGATAAGTATAAAATAAACATATAAAAGTTTGGGAGCCGTTTTAGGAGATTTCTGGCAGATGATTTTGAGAGCCAATTGTCACTAGTGTTGTATATCATCGTCAACCGCATTATCACTAATCACTTAGTGAGATAGTGAGAAAACGTTAGCTTATCAATTATAAAAAATCTATTCACTCGTATGTAGAATTACATGTATAACATAAAAAAATACGAAGCTTATCTCCATAAATTAAATGCCGGACGTGTCATATGGTTTGAGAATCATAGACCATTATGTTTACCTTTTACGGGTGCTAAAATATATAAGCTTATACATATTGTATACACATACTCTAGCACACGCTGTTTAAATCTTCTCTCTAAATGGAATAGACGGAGGATGATGGACGTGACAGAGTTGTAATCAATTTCCTTATAGTAAACCGATTCTATAGTTATCGATATTAATATTGTATCGATCGTCGAAGTGCGACAGGCAGGCCTATGTATAGAACGTTGGAGTTGACATGGCATGCCGCGAATACTGGAATCCTAGCAAGCCGTAGGGGTGGGATAGTGTAGTTTTATAACTTTCATATCGATACTTTAAATCGTGTTCATGGTCATCAGGCATGTTAGTGTAATTCAATAAGTTGCCTAGCTATTATATAATGAGTAACATACAATATTTGATTTAAGAGACGTAATACGGTCTTATACTACCATATCTTATATACTAATTTACCATTACAACCGAGGTTTGTTAAAAAGTGAAAACGATATTAAGTCCTTTCGTATCATTAGCTTAGCCTATACAAGCAAGTTGAATAAATGATTTATGATTTATATTGTTATAACATGAACTCAGATCAAGAAAATAAAAAATATAAACCTTTTGTTAGCTGTAGTATACATGATCTAGTTGCAATATATATTTGTAGACGCTCATGAGACGCTGATTAATATGCAGTATTTAAGTTATAATTAAAATATGACAAAATAGCAAAAAAACCTTCTAATCTAGCTCTTTCAAACTAGAACATGTTACTTTTACTATAAGTTTAGTAGGACAGCAAAACAGATCTGAAATAGAAGCTCTTCTAGTAAATGAGTTTTAATTGACATACCACATTGACATATATTGTTTATTTATACAGTGACAATTAAACCTAAACGTAATTGGGTACTTCATTCGGGTAGAATTTCTTAAAATGAACCTCGTCCCCAAACAGAGTAAAAAACGCCGTTGTCGTACGTAACGTCGGTCGAATTTACCAAAATACCTTACGTTATAGAAGCCGTGTGATATTAATTCTATTTTGCTTTTGAGTAAAAATATTCCGGTTATCGATAGGTTTGATGGCTGCGTCTCCTCACTACGCAACAAAATCTTAGAAAAACGCGCTACGCTGTCCACACCACAACTGTTCCCATCGACTGTTCCGGGTTTAGTTCCACGTACTACGTGGGAAAGCCGCGGCTATAAATCTACCTTTTTGCTAACTACCCTCCAACGAGAAATTATCGATACTTGTTGGTCCTTTCGAGCTGGACGCTAAAAATTTATAACTGTTCTAGTGTTTATATTTTTTCTGAAGAATGAGTTGTATTGATTACTTGTTGTCGGAAATAGATTGTTTTGATGTGTAGATTATGGATCTATAGTGAGTGATGTCTTTATTTGTTATTACGTTTCGATTATATTATCGCATATACTGTGTGCAATGCATTACGCTCTTAATTGGCGCTTTACCGCAGCCCGTCAAAGGTGGTTAGCGTGCATCAAACACGTATACCTAAATATTTAAGGTATTATAACGTTATGCATGACAATTTAATAATCAATCTATATTTTAAGATAAATACAAGACCTATTATTATTATACATACATTTACACGGATGTTTTTTTTCTGATTTTGTTTGGGGGCTTTTAGTCTTCATAGACTATTTCAGTCCCATATTAAACTACTACTAGGCAAACTAGGGTTTTGTAAATGTAACTATAAAGGACTTTAGCCAACACTTAGAGGCATGTTTGGTATAAAATATACAAAAACAAAAGGGTATAAAACTAGAATTTAGGATGACGGTGACATGGTTATATATATTACAAAAATGGGTAAAATGTCAAGGCTATTGATAATAACTTATTTGTGATTAGGAAGATAGGCTATGGATGAAACTAAGGCACCGGCCAATTTCAGTCTTATCTTCCAATATTTAGGCAGGTGGTGACTTGCCACCATCTAAACAGGCCTATAAGGGCTTCCATAAATGGTGACAAAAGGGACAACGTGGGTGTGGATGGCTAAAGGGTGTCGAGATGTGTGCTGCGGTTTCACTAAAGCGCTACTCCCGGCGTTATGCCCTTTAACACTTCGACCTGGAGCTTTTTATTACTTGCTCTTGCGTCACTGCCAAGGTGGATCTGGAGTCTCATTTAGCTTCAGGGAGAATCGGGGTCCAGGGTCGCCACTCATATTTGGATGTTTAAGCTCTTACGATTCTGGTCACTAGACTTAGTGTCCAAACTTCAGCATAAAGCTTAGAATGGAACTGCAATAATCATGGGCTGAGGCAGTATTACTATCAGGTGCACGACTAGCCCGACTGGGCATATTGATATTATAAATGTATTTCAATTAAGAGTCGGTTGTTTATAGGCAACGAAGCAAAGATTGGGCGGAACGCTCGCCATAATTTTATGTTATCAATTATAACAAGACCATTTAATTTGTGTTCACACTGTTTTATACACAAAGTATAAACGTGATTGTTTTAACCAGTAACTAGTATATAAAACGAAAGTGTTGGTTTTGCTTCAACAATAGTTGTTACACCCGAAAAAAATATTTCAGCTGGTCACACAAATATATGTCCCGATCAGGAACCAAACCAAAGGCTTTGTTTCAAATTCAAAATTCTTTATTGCATATTGTAGGTAAGTAAAGGTATAACAATTATCATTGAAATGATCCTTACAACTTACCCCTTAAGAGGTGTGCAATATTCACATCACCATGTTCTGAATCATCACCTGGACCCTAATGATCCTCATTAAGGAACGAGGTTAAGGAGTTGTTGACAAGTTTGAGTTGACTCGTTTAAAATAAATTTTCATACCACCTACTCGAAAATGTCCAATTACAAATCACGCAATATCAACGTAAGTAAATATGAAACATATATTATTGTTATCTGTGTACAGACTAATGACGAAAAATCACGGTATAAGACTGCAATAGTAGATTATGCACCGAGGGAGTAAAGCAGTGTCTTACATCATGGGCGGTATATTGAACCCTGAGTGTAACGGGGACTCTTAGGTTAATCCTGAGCGCAGCGAGGGATAATTAATGAATGAATTAATTGTAAAATAGAAAAATACAAATCAAAATTATGTATTTATACATTAAAGTCTTATTATCTAAATTATTTATAGTCTTAAGTCCTAAAAGTCTAAATACTCGTATATGCTAAAGTGTTGTTCATAATATTGCAGTTTCTTATATAGGTACTAGCTGCGCTCCGCGGTTTACCGGCGTGGTGATGGATGATGATGATGATGATGATGATGAATCAGAATATATAGCTTTTGTTACTGAGGGATAATGTAGCATTCTTATAATTAAAATCGGTCCTGTAGTTTTTTAATTTATTCGTTACAAATATACAAAAGTACAAATCATTCCTCTTTATAATATTATAGTATACTAGTTGTGCCCGCGGTTTCACCGGCGTGGTGATGGATGATGATGATGATGATGATGATGATGATGATGATGAATCAGAATATATAGCTTTTGTTACTGAGGGATAATGTAGCATTCTTATAATTAAAATCGGTCCTGTAGTTTTTTAATTTATTCGTTACAAATATACAAAAGTACAAATCATTCCTCTTTATAATATTATAGTATACTAGTTGTGCCCGCGGTTTCACCGGCGTGGTGATGGATGATGATGATGGTGATGATGATGATGATGATGATGATGATGATGAATCAGAATATATAGCTTTTGTTACTGAGGGATAATGTAGCATTCTTATAATTAAAATCGGTCCTGTAGTTTTTTAATTTATTCGTTACAAATATACAAAAGTACAAATCATTCCTCTTTATAATATTATAGTATACTAGTTGTGCCCGCGGTTTCACCCGCGTGGTGATGGATGATGAAAAATGTTATATCCTTCCCCGGGATATAATCTATCTCAGTTCAGCCTTTTAGGTGTGAAAGTGTTACAGACAAACAAACAAACTCACCTTCGCATTAGAAGATACGATTTGTTGTACCTATTTTGTCGATTACCGTTTTCATGACAACAGATGTAGAAATGTTATTATAGTAATAATTATAATCGAACAATTAGATAAGCGTGAAGATCCCAATGGGGTGACGATCTGCGCAAGACGGCTGGCAAAAACTGGATGCGAGAAGCCCAAGATAGACCTAAGTGGCGTGCAATTGGAGAGGCCTATGTCCAGCAGTGGACTGCAACAGGCTGATGATGAAGATCCCAATAATATTTGCAAAATTTTCTAAGATATCTGTTTCCTGGAGATTTAACGCTTTGTTTTCGATTGTTGGCTTTGAGCAGAGGGGTGAACATGTAATTTGAAAAACTCGAAGCTAGAGCTAATCAGTCTACTCTAGCTAAACCGCGCTGGGGCCGTGTAGTAGTTTATGGCACATACCCTCTGAGAAGAAGGCCTGAGTCTCAACACTCGGACTAAGTTATATAACACGGCTTTGTTAACTAATTAGGTGATGACATGAGGGAAAAACAAAATCGCCCTCTTCATGTGTCATAACTGTAATCGTGCGGGAAACACGAAATTGTCTATTTTCCGCATCATATACCCGTAATTAGAAAGAAGCAAATACATTATTTCCTATGCTGGAAGGATAATAAATAAAGTAGGTATTTTAATACACAATGCAGCGCAACTGATAACAATATGCACATATTTGGCTGAGTAAAAGATTTATTAAATTTAATTATATTTATTTGTATATTTGTATCCTTAACATTTTCACAATTAATAAACTGAATAAAATAGAATGTTCTTATTTTGTAAAGATAGGTATATGATGTCATTTTGCATACATATAATTAGAATATATATTCAATAATACAATGTAATTAGTTATCAGCGGAATGCAAATATTTAATAAAAAAAATTATTAAGGATAATTTTGAGTTTACTAAAAATATAAAGACCACAATCTGTGTATAAATGTTATAACTCAACAAGCATGTGATTTTAAACCTTATTACAACCAATTTTTAATGTTTTTTTCTTAGTATATTTCTCGAATAACCAAAATCTGGACAGTTTAACAGACTGACCGCTAACATAGGTATAATATTACGAGTATTATTCTCTCTCTCTTACCTTTCGACTGCTTACAAACTTTTCATTTGTTTCACTCACATTGAATAAAACACTAACGGCCTTACACAAACGCTGCATAAATCTTTAGCAGCGTTTTAAAGCTTTTTTAAAATTGAAGCAGCGTTTATAAGTAAAGCCGGTATTGTGTAAGAAGTAATGTAAGAAATAACGAGGTATTTAAGGGGTGAGATGCAGACTGGGGCTCAAACCTATTAACCCCCTCGTGAGGAATCCTCCGCCATGGGGTGACCTTGCTCACGAAGGCCTACTACCTATATAATGTGGGGTGCAATCTGGCATAAAGACCTTTAACAAATAATTTACTAATTGTTACTTATTGTTGTTATTAAGAACCGTATTAAACTAAGTAAAGAATAATATTTCATCTTTGGGTGCGGTCAAGCAAATGGACAAAATAGTTTTCCATTTTTCAAACAATAGGTCAACATCAGGTTTGGCGTCCAGGAGCGCAATGAGGTTACGTATAGACCGACACAGTGGAGAATCGGCTCGGATCACAGTGCTACATTGAGGAACAGCGAAAAGACTATGTTTTCTACTGGACCTCAGTCGTACATATTTGTCAGGTACAAATAACAGACACAATTTATCATGCAAGTCATGTAATTCCATGACCGGTTGGAAGCGTTCTGCATCCAACGTTCTCCTGTAAACTTTATTAGGTCATCTGTCCACCTTGTCAGTGGATGAATAGAACCTTCCGGCCTCATCGGTCATCTATTCTGCGTGCTATGTGGCCCGCCCACTGCACTTATCTGGCATCACTTCAACTGGCTTAACTTCTGGGCTATGTCGGTGACTTTAGTTTGTCTACAGATATCTTCATTTCTGATTCGATCACGTAGAGAAACCCCGAGCATAGCCCTCTCCATAGCTCGTTATGCGACTTTGAGGATGCTAATGAGAACCATAGTAAAACTAAAAGTCCTATATTACGTACTGTGAGTATGTATACTGTCTGCTTGTGGGATAGTTGGCTCGTGATATGCCGGCAGCTCGCGGCGGTGTGCGCTACCCTTAAATCATGTAGTTTGGATGTAAAGTTGCGATGAACATTGGCCTACACTTTTCCGATACACAGTATTTTTATCACCGAACGGTGTGCCAAACAAGCTGTGTTTCCATGATAGTTATATACAGAGTTTTATGCTTTAATCTGTCCGCACCAGGTTTACGCTATAACCAAATATTTTGAATGAAGCTTGCTGAGGCTTGCTGATCCGGACCGAATAAAGTTCGTGTGGGACCACATAACGTAACCGTGCTCTTTCTGTAGTTGCATTTTAATACTAATAGCTCTGCGAACATTAGACCTCGCAAGCACAGTCCTATCAGCCGCAATTTTTCGCAGTCTGATCTAGAGTGCTGAGCTGCAGGTCATCGAAAGTCAGAAAAGTATTTAGGTAAAGATAAGATAAATGTATTTACCCAAATTAAAATATACAATTTGTACAGCTTACTATAAGAAGCTTAACTAAACTTAACGTAGTTGTTGCTATTTAATTACACAGTCTATGCAGATAGAAAACATTGTACTAATTCAGAAAGTATATCAGTGAGCCCCAAACTAAGCAGAAGGCCGGTATCTTGGGGCTCTGGTGCGAAGTTACCACGAGAAAGTACAGCTGATGTTTATTACAAGATTAACAATTAAAATTAAAAGTACACAATTTATATAACTAACTGTAAGGAACTTAATTATACTTAGCATAGTTGTAGTTATTTAGGTACACAGTCTTATGCAGATAGACAACATTGTACGAATTCGGAAAAAGCAGCAGGCCTGTATCTTGGGGCTCTTTTTTCGTTCTATTTAATTCGACAAGACCTTGATAAATTTAGCAAAAATTATATGTTGTTGGTACCAAAAGCTCTTGCCAATACTAAATTTAGAGCTTTTCTACATATTATTGTTTCATTTTTATAATAAAGCTAGAGCTACTGAGAACACACATTAGCTCAAAAAAACACCTAACTCGTTACGTGGTAAACAATGACGTCGAAGCGACACGTGAGCGTTTTTTTAACGCAATTCTTCGTGTGTGGCCCTCGGTCCGCCTTCTCGGTATTGAAAGATGATTAATGTGATTACTGATCAAGCTTTAAACTGACCAAAATTAGTTCTGTACTAGCTGGTGCCCGCGACTACGTCTGCGCAGGATTAGTACTTCGAGTAGCTTATTATCTTCCCCAAGGCCATATCTAGCCATATACCAAAATGTCATAAAATATTTACATGGTTATATGAGTAAATTTAATTACTTAGTAAATCAATCAGTTCACACTAATAATAAAATACAGTACCAACTTACATTCAAATATAAAATTAATCACCATGGAAAAAAACTGTCATTACATTTCATCACCCTTGACAGTATTTGAGTTACATTTCATCATCCTTGACGGTCGCCAAGTACCAGTTTATCGAGCTGTCAAAATGATAGCGTGCTTTTACTAAGCTATCAGAAGTTAACACAAACTTTGACAGAACTGACATCATTAAGATCTTAACGTAGGCGGAGATTTTCTTCTTTGTCTATGCTGTGCCCAAGAATGTTACTATTTTTCACCCACGTGGTGACGAATGATGATGATGATGAAAGTATCCTTTGTGTTAATCTAGCGCCTCATCTACCTCCATACCAAATTTCATCAAATTTGGCCCCGCCGTTTGAGCGTGAAAGAGCAACAAACATCCAAACATCCGTACAGCATACTCGCAAACTGTCGCGTTTATGATATTAGTAGGATGTAAACCGGTCAGGTATTTTGTCACAACATTGTACTGAAAGTTTGAGATGAAGATAAATGTGAAATTAAGAGCTTCTAAACTTTCACAAAATTGAGTTTATGTATTTGGATTCTGATTCTTTGTAGGTTTGGTATGTTTTTGGGGATCGGATCCAGAACCAAATTTTCTAGAGTAAAAAGTTACTGACAACCCGAATGCCTGCTGCATGTTCTTACGAGTGTTGCCATTAACTAACAATCGGAATCGATGGATTTAGCCCTTCGCTTCAGAGTACGGAAGAGGGTAGACCGTTTCGTCTGCTCTTAACATTCACCCACCCGCAATTCCTCAGTTCATCCGTGATCATGGCGCTTGCAACAGTGCCGAAATATCGGAAACTCTCAGGAAATATTAATGTTAATTATCCCGTTGATAATTTGAATACTTCTAAGGCCTGAAATATCCTATCAAGAGGTCAGAAATAAATCCATTACAGCAGCTAGCCTGTAATAAATTAATCCAAAAAACTATACGGGTAAGTGCCATAAGCTTCAATTTATTGTGAATAGGCAGGCTTTTAGAAGCCTGCCTATTCACTAATTTTTGCAGTTCATTCAGATCTTTCGGGCCGGATATACTCGTATCTAATATGGCTCCGTTTTCAACACATCATTACTTGACGATTCCTCTATCAGCAATCAGGAATTTCTATCAGAACATATCATGCAACCATCGCTTCATTTGCTAACCTCGAGTATGTTCTTTGCGAGTACACGTCTTAAACTTGCATATTGCTACAATACAAAAAAGTAACTAGTACTAAAAGTAAATTGAAATGAGACGTTATACTAACGGTGTTACCAACTTGACAACACTAGGGCATCCGCAAAACGTAGTTGTTGGTGCTTGGCGAAATGTATGCGGATAGAGGCAGGCGGCGCGGGCGCACGCTCCCACGTGCCGGGGTGCCGTGTGGTATGTTACTGCGTATAAATACTAACTTGTTAAAAATAAAATTTACCAAAAATATGGAACCGACTTCTACACTAAAAAGTGTAGTTTTTGGTAAACATTTTTCTCATTATTTTTAGTGACCCTTGCTACTTACGAGATGGTTGTCATTCACCGCCAATAAGGATATCATCAAGATAGGCGAAACACTTTTTAGTTATTTGAGTATAACTCAAAAACCTCCTGACCGAATTGGATCAAATTTATTTATTTATGATGAACAACGGGAAGCACCAGCTTTCAAATTAAAAAAAGAATCTACATAATGTGTTCACCCAGAGAAAAATGTGAGGTAACAAACATAAAAAACACAGTCCAGTTGGACTCTCGCACACTGAGGGCTCTGTATCGCCACCGTTTTTTAGTATTTGTATTTGTACCCTAAATCCGAATAAGCTTCGGTTTTATAATATAAAGATACCGGCTGCACTCACTTGGTATTTATGTCAGTTTAAATGGGATGACGTTTCGAACGTATAAGACGTTCTTCTTCAGTGAGTTTCACTCGCGTCGTGCAGTTATATTATTATAACGTGTGATACTTACGATAGTTTTTAAACTCTAAACTTGGCTTCGACCAATGTTTTACACTATCAAGAGAACGGGGATAATCATATGGTAATGGATGGGAAGCATTACGCTGGCACATGACAGTAGCAATTCCACTCAGCCGTTCGATTATCTAAGAGCAAACATAGTGGCATCATTGACAACATCCGTGAAACAACGACGAGATCACAAGGAACGTTGGAAAAACAACCTTGTGTACAAGGGCGATATCTCTTAAGTATTTTATAACGGTGAGCTCATCGACGATCGTAACGATGACTCATTAGAGAATCGCACGGCAGAGCTTTAAGCTGAAATCTCGTGTGTGACTTTACTATGCTCGGAATCCTGGTACATGGGTTTTTGAGGCTCATTCACTTGTAGTAATGTAATTGTTTAATAGTCTATCTTACTAGGATTAAAAATATGTACATACTTATAAATATTAAAATAACATAATTTAAAAGTTATCTCTGGTCTCTGAGCTGATTGGATGGAATGACAAAATATACAGTTCTTTACTTTTCAAACTTACTGCTATAGAACAAGCCTTTTATAACAGTTATATAGAAACTAATTATTAAAAACGTAAAGTTGTTTTGAGTCTTAGCCAAGTTGTGTAAACACAAAATTGTTGGTCTATGTTTCTATGGTAAAAGTTCTAAAACTAGTATTAAAATTATAATTAAAATGTATAATTTTGGGGGGAAAAACATACTATACTCTGTATAATTAAATTGAATACAAATCAACAACCTATTCAGGTTGTATGACTTTTTCTGTTGCGTGAATTAATATAATGAGACATTTTTATGTGTAAAAAATATTATTTACCCTAGGAAGAGTATGACATATAAGAAAATCGCTCTCAAATTGAATGATTCTGCAAAATGCGAAGCAGTAGACCAAAATCAATAAACAGTTGTGAGCGAAGGGTGGTGAATCTATCGGGACGCAGCCACGCGACAAATTGCCGTGCGAGCCAGGATTAACCGATCCTACCTGCAACCTAAGCTGGAAAATCAGTATTTTCATTCGTAGTACACGAACTCGAACGAAGCGGGTGATTTACGACCGGCATTTATGCCCGAGTGACACGACGCCAGTTTTTCAAGCCAGGACAGCAAGCTAGTGTCAGTAAGTTAGCAAGCTAGTACTTCTGGCTTCATGTAGATAGAACTAGCTTCATTTCTAAGCTAGTAAGCCAGTAAGCTACTTTACAAGCCAGGACAGTTTTTAATAAGATGGAGTTCTATTTCTAAGCCAGTAGCACCCCCACCACTGATTTTACTATCCTGGCTTGTGTACTAGTTTCATGTGGCCGGTGAAGCTAGTTTTCAGTTGGCTAGTAAGCAGTAACCACGTGTTTTGTTAATTTTTCTAACGTGTTTTTGTGATTTTAAGATGTCCAAACTAAGTACGGAGAATAATTTAAAATTTGTACAACTGTACCAAGACCATTAATGTCTGCGAAACGCCACCCTTCCAAGTTATAAAGACGACTTTAAACGTGGTTCAGGTACAAAAAATGTGTGGTGAAATAAAGAAAGTGGTTATTGTCCCGTACCCTTTTTTGTAATTCATCTTTTGCGAATTGGTACAGTTTGCGAAGTACCTCCTTCAGACGAATAATGTGATTTTTTCGCATGCAATTCATGTTGGACGCGTGGTCACCTTAGTCACTGCAATATTACTAGCCTAAAATAATGAACCCTCGTGTAAACGGAACTAGCATGTTCCAAGCCAGGTCAGCAAGCCAGGACAGTTTAGTAAAAAACTAGCTTGGTATCCTGGCTTGAAAAACTAGCCTCGTGTCATCCGGGCATTACAGTAAAATTTATATCTATAGTGGGCAAATCATCTAATAAACAGCCGTGCGATTCTCTAAGAGGAAACATCGTTGCATTTTAGACAACATCCGTGAAGCAAATGATGAGATGACAAGAAACGTTGGAAAAACAACCTTATTTACAAGGGCGATATCTCATAAAGTATTTGACATCGTTGAGCTCGTTGACAAGTTCGTCGACGAATCATTAGAGAATCGCACGGCAGGCCATCAGATGCTGGTTCCAATCTGCCAGAACGATTGCACATGATGACTTTATTATATAAGTGATGAATTGGCATCAGAGTTTCAAGAATTTGGATACCTTCTGAAAACTATAAGAGCAGAAGTCTGTGAACGAGTTTGTCCAGGGGAGTAGGTACTGCCACGAATACCTATTTCTACCGTGAAGCAGTAATGTCGCATTGCTGTGTTTCGGGTAGATGGGTATGGTTGCCAGTGAAGTTACAGGCACATGAGATTTAAGAACATATTTCAGAGTGATGGCGCAGTGCAGTTCGACACATGTGACGGAATGATCAGCTGTCCGATTCTCTAATGATTATGAGCTCACTGATGTCAAATACTTTATAAGATATCACCCTTGTACACAAGGTTGCTTTTCCAACGTTTCTTGTTATCTCGTCATTTATTTCACGGATGTTGTCAAAGATGTAACGATGTTTGCTCTTAGAGAATCGCACAGCTGTTGTAGGCAGAGGTTGCGCTTAGCACCAAGTAAGCGGTCTGCTGGTTCCGTTACCCAAATGGCATAAAATAAAAGATAACAATGTGAAAATTATCAAGTAAAATAATTTAGTCTGAAGATTATTTTTATAACTTGATATTGATTTTTGATAGGGTTATTATCTATCCTTTCCTATATATATTATATGCTGCCGGAACTATGTTGGCGAAGATTTCATCAAATAGTTCGTTTAACGTTTCGATCATTAAAATGTTAATTTAAAAAACTTTTTTATTTACAGCAATGCATATGACTTTTCAACTCCAGAAACAACAACTTCTAAAATAAAACATATAGTCATCTATACGATAGAAAGCCGTCAACATCAATAAACACTCGTTATTGTGAATACTGGTGGATGAATCTATCGAAACAAATCCATTCGTGCGAGAAATTGTGATACGGATTTGGATTTACCAATCCTCACAATGTATTCGGTGCTGTCGTATATATGTTCATTAAAATTTAACCAAATATATACCTTTTTTTTTCTTTTTTTTGTCCTTGGGAAATCCTTTATGGATACCACCTAACACGGGGAGGTAGGTGGTTATGTGGGAGTCCGTATACCCACCAAAACCCCGGGGTGTTCCGTCACTGCCGCTTTTGGCGGGAACGCGGGACAGATTTTGCACACGACCGCGAACCCGCCGCGGCTGTCCGTTGCCGGACCCTTCTCTTCGCGGCACGCCAGAACACATGGCGCGCCGCAACTGCCTCGGAGACCAAACCCGCCAACAATGGGTGCCAGACTTCCCCGTGTCTGGACGCCCGTGATCTCCCTGCGGTGGGTTGGATACGTAGCCCACCGCCTGCTACGTCAGCCACAGGGGATAACTCCCCCGCGACCCCACCTCCTCGAGTCTGCGCCGAGCGCCCGGACCCCACCTCCTCGAGCCTGCGCCAAAGCGCCCGGGCCCCACCTCCTCAAGTCTGCGCCAAAGCGCCCGGACCCCGCCACTCCTATGTGGACTTGGCGGCCAAAGCCCATAGGAGCGGCCCGCCTGAGCCGGCCAGCGCACCCCAACGCTGGCGCGGCCCCTGGGTTCCTCTTGGCTTCACCGTGGTGATCCCAGCCACGGCTACTGAGCCCCCCCGCCACGTCAATGCGGGAACCCTTCGGGGGGGAACCAAATATATACTTAGTTTAACGTAACGTAAGTTACCATAATACGCACGCTAGAGCAGGGCTTACCCTTATAAATATTAGCTTCGGTAGGTAGAGAAGTACTATTTACGTCATGTAAACCTTTTTCGTCAGTTGTTTTATGTGTGCTAATATTACTGAACTATATCATCCCACAATATTATTATAGGCGTATACTATTATTATATACGAGTACTAAAGTCGGTTACATGACAAGGCGCTGTCAGCTCAGCGCTTGGCTACGTTCAATTTCCTTTACTTGAAATCAAGCAAATGCATGGCGTAAAAACATACAAAATTCATAAAAAAATAATGTGCACATTTGAATAAAAAAATTATCCGTTAATGTATGTGTATTAAAAAATACTATTTTATGCTATGCGTTTCATAACAAATACAATAGTGACTTAAGAGAAAAATTGCTTTAAAGACCAAATTAAGTTGTTTATTTGAAATTTATTTTTAATGTACTCTAATAAGTTAAAATAAGTTTTAATTCCGTCAATGTGTACCTACTTAGAAGTATTGATAATGTCATACGATTTTTTGTGGTTTTGATTAAATCGCTGCTTTAGAGATAAACTGCTTTAAAACCTTCATTTTTGTCGACATTGTGATATGACAGCACCTTATAAATATTTGATTAAAATATGTATTGTCATCTTTACCTTATAAAGTGACTAGTTGACCCGCTAGCGGCTTCGTATCATTCTCTTAAAGGTGAAATTTCCTAATAACCTTTCTTAGTGGATCCTAACAACATAAAAGGCACAAACTGTCAAAATTTCAAATTTGTAACCGTATCCGTTTATGTTCTACATTTGTGAATCAGTCGGTCAATCAGGACAAGTATGTAGATTTTAAAGTAGTTTAATATAAATTAAAAAGAAGAAGAGAAAGAATAAACATGGATGGTGAGCCAGCTACATACCACAGGCAGTTGAAGTGTGAACTGTTTATCCGGGGCGCGAGCGTGCCCGATGTACCGACTTTATACTACCCACGTCTCGTCTGTTCTTCGTCGGCACTGTACATTGCTTCTTCCGAGGGTCTAGTCTCAGTTTCTTAGTTTCCTGTAACTATCGAAATTCGAATTGTGCAAGCTTTTCTAAGGTGTTACAGAAAGCGGTGGTGGGTGGAGGTGAATCATTCTTAAGACCGTACCACAGTTTTTTTTACCAAAGAATGCAACCGGCTACAACTAAAATGTGTGCAATTGTAGAAGTCGGTATAATGGTACTTTAAAAGTACCTATTATCACTTTATTGTGCGCATGGTATCGACTTCAACATGTTATTGCATACAGTTGAAGAATTTTTGGTATAAACATGTTTGTACCACTTTACAGATACTTGCTTTTACTTATGGTATCGATTGTCATTCACCGTCATTATGAATATCATCAAGATAGGCGACATAATGTTCAGTTACTGTAACTCCAAATAAATAATTTAAATGACCACCTTGAAAGCATACACTTTCAAATAAAAAATAATTTTATGAATTAGGTATAATTTTGAATTTTGAAATATAATTAACATCGTGACAAATAGTAAACTCAGATTTGACACTTTTATATTTATTTTGTAGTACCTGGGGGCCGTCCATTAATCACGTGATGTTTCTTTAGCATTTTTATCCCCCCTCTCCTCTTGGTGATACGTGGTGTTTCAGACTGATCCCCCCTAAAATCACGTGTGTTTTTAGTATCTACAAAAATATATTTTTTTAGAAGATTATCTTTATATACAGGTATAAAGTATAAGTAATCTAATTTTATTCTAGAAAAAAAATATAATAACCTAGACAAAATATCTTGACAGAAAGGTTGCAGGTTGTTTTTGACTGGCATAAAAATAATATTGAAGGAATGGTGTAATCATGCGCACAACATAATATTGTACTATAGTACATAAAGATATGTAATGTATCGCGTTTGACGAATAAATAAATACCCCTCTCCCCCTTGTGATATTTCGTGATTTTGGCCGAAACCCCTCCCCCCTTTTCGAGCCTCGCGTGATTAATGGACGGCCCTCTTCTACCTACATATTTTATTTGAGATATATTCTTACGGCAAATAAATATATTGATCTAGAAATTCAACTGTTCAACAATACTTCTCTAGAATGGGTTTCATGCTTGCTGGTTCGGGACAATACTTTCCAAGCGATGTATACCTACTCAACACAACTATATTAAAAAAATGACCATATTATACAAGCAATATAGACATGTAAAATACCAAAACAATCGATTTGAAGCGATGTACGCTCTGCAACTCGATAGTATCAAGTGTGGAATCGATTCGCCTCCGGGCTGCACGACAGACCGATCGGAACCGCCACCGCCTGTGATTTGCGTTATTCGATGTTTGTGCTGCATCGATTCGGATTCGTCACGTTCTGGCGAATATCGATATTGTGGTGCAAATTTTCGAGGCGGAGTTGAGAACGGCGCGGCTTCAGTGTGAACGGACGTTTTGATCCGTTCACAGGGGGATGGTTAAAAAAATAACAAAATAGAAATTGGTCCTGACTAATCGGCAAGAGTGTGAGACAATACGGGTAAGCCGTTCACTGATGATGAGAGTATCCACCTACCTATCCATGACAGACGCAAATTCATTTTTAACCGTCTTGGCAAAAGGAGGTGTTTCAATTCGACCATATATATTTTTTTACATGTGTGTTCGCGGATAACTTACTCGTTTATGAACCGAATTTGATGATTATTTTTTGTTCGGTAGAGTATGTTCCCGAGGTGGTCCATTTAAAATTAATCTAATTCGGTCACCGAAAAATGGAACCCACTTCAACACCAAAGAGTGTAAAATATTTTTTTTTAATGATTGTTACCTCATAACTTTCGACTGGGTGAATTTCCCAAATTCTTGTTTGAAAGCTGGTGCTTCCCGTGTGATGTAAATTTCATCAAATTCGGTCCAGTAGTTTTTGAGTTACACTCCAATAACTAATCTTTACCAAAGTAATAGAATGGAAGTCGATATAAAATTTTTCAAATTGCACTTGTAATGCCCGTAGTGGCAAAAAGCTCTCTGTCATTCCTAAAAAAAAAGGCGGCGACACTGCCTTTGATGCGAAAGGTCCTAGGTATCAAGCCTGACTGGGGCTGGCTTATTGTGATGAACAGAAGTGTTTTCAGGTCTTGGAGGTGATTAGTAGGGATTGTGTGGGGGATGCAAACCCATGCCACCCTCGACACAACCCATTTTAATGAGGAGAGTATGAGTGTGTGAAGGCTTACTTATTATTTATTGCCAAATCCTTGAACTTGGGATGATTGTTGATGATATAACGTGAAAGTTAAAAAAAAATTGATAGATCTTTTACGGTTTTAGTACAAATAATACTTTTCGGAATGTTGCGAGTTGTGAATACATAAATCTTATTATCCACAGCTTTCTTATTAAAACGAAAAAGGAGCAACGCAATATAGCCTCATCGAAAAACAATGCTCGGTAAATCCCCGTTTTGCATAATCCAACAAAGTGAGTTACCAATTTACTTAAATACGAATAAAAACGGCGCTTTTTCGCAAGATTGTATTTCTCTTAGGTCAATGCACCTACGCAAAGCCGTCTCACAGAATAAGTAGACCTTCTTTTCCTTTAAATTACTGAAAAGACGGTCTGTTCGTTCACCTGGTGGTAAGAGTCACACGTGCCCATAACAGTTTTAGTGCGGAACCAGATCTTTGAGCTTCAAAATTCTGTACAGGATTCGTCACCCTGAGACAGTCGAGGTTTTTAGGGATGTTTGATGAAAATTGGTCCAAGATGTCCTCACAAAATGGCGGATTACATATTTCTCTTCAACTCCCTCAATATGGGCATCAAATGAGAGGGCTTGACTAGTAGAATACTATAATAAATTTCAAATCCAAGATGACCGCCACCACAAAATGGCGAATTTATTTTCTTCTTTCACGACTCCCTCATTATGAGTATTTCATACTAATTTTATTAGGTATTATGTTTTTGGGATTTTTGATTTTTAATTTAATTTTATTTGTTTTGAAAGAACTTGCGTATTCGCACGCCCTAAAAATCTTATGTTACACCCAGCACTACAAAAGAAAAAGCAAATTAAAGCACGTTATTGGATACAATTGAAAATTGAATTAAATATTACAATTAATATAATTAATGAATAATTAAAATAATACCTTTATTGAATAATTAATAAAATTGATACACTTAATTAAATTATTATAAATAATAATTAATTAAATCAATATAATTAACTAAATTAATACAATGAATAATTAATTAATATAAATAGTAATTAATTAAAATAATATAATTAGTAATTAATAAAATTTATAATTAATTAAATTGATATATTTAATTAAATGAAATATTTAATAATTAATTAAATTAATACAATTAAATAAAAAATATCAAAGCAAATATTACGTATCTCATTGGTATGAGCATCAACATAAAATCTACATTTGATTGAAGAGATGAACATTGATGAATCAAATTTATTACAACTGATTTATTCCAGATTAATTCCGGAATGTTTCATGGTTTTTACCGACTTCCAAAAAGAAGAAGTTTGATTTAATTGATTTTTGTAATCTTTTACCACATAACTTTTTTCTAAGTGAACCGATTTTGATGATAATCGAATTTTATTTTAAAGATGGTGCTTCTCATGTAGTCTCATTTACATTTGATTAAGATATGGCCGGTATTGGATTTTAGGTGGTTGATAATATATCATCAATATCGCGACTTAAAATTTTAATTAGGTGACGATTAGCTTTATTAATACGAGATCATATCGCATCATAGAAGTCGGTTTCAAATTTTTAAATTGTATATTATGTATACTTCTATAAAGATTACTGCTTATTCAGCAGAGTTGATCCCCTCGTATCCCATAAAACGCTAGCACTCCTCCGAACAATATAAAAAGAGAGAGCTTTTAAATTACTATTCGCTTTTAGGGTAGTACTGTATTTTGATGCAAAAACGGGTTCCTGAACCGTCGTCTCGCATATTGAGTCCATTTGAATTTGCCTTTTTCCGCAGGCGATAATATTCTCTTGTGACTGAAAAGAGGGTTATCCTTCGAGAAGAATGTACTACCCAGCATTCCTTGTCGTCGCCTTTTTGTTGTGTTTTGTATTATTTTGTAACTTACATATTTATGTAACTTGCCGATCTTAACTCAAGCAACGCTTACTGTGGACAGGAGTTGGATGGGTGAATGCTAGTGACATTATTCATCTGAGCGCTTCCGTGCTTCGGAGGGCACGTTAAAGCGTCGGTCCCGGCTGTTTGTCTTAGGACAACAGTCGTTAGGCTATGTCGAAGGCCTTCGGGCGGCCTGAAAATTTCGACATGCGTTGGCCATTAGCATATTCACTGAGGGGTTAAGGCTTTACGCCCATGGGGGGGCTCTCAACTTGTGTAGGGATCTGGCCAAACGTTTGGTTGGATCGACGGGTAACCGAAATGCTGACGTCGACTTTGGGCAAAAAGTTAGCATTGCCATCCAGCGTGGCAACGCTGCAACCATTTTCGCCACTATCCTCCTCTCCATGGGGCTTATATATTAGTTTTTAATTTTCCTTTCATATTCTGTATATATATGAATATATATATTCTTTAAAATCCTAAATGGGTATGCACATGTTTGTACCTTTCTCCTTACAAGCACGCAAGCTATTAAATCTATCTTATTCTCTAACATTCTTGGGTATGTTTATCTTACCTTTAAAAAAATAGACAAGAATTTCTTTTTAACACCATTTAGAAATGTAAATATGAAACTAAAAAAGTGTGTAAACTTTGTGAATAAGAGGAAGTTATTTAAATAAAGTTCTAATATAAAATTTAAATAAGAATTTGTTCTTCTAGAATTGATTTGCAAAACAATTATCATAATATCAAGTTAACTAACCTTATTAATTAAAAAAAACTTTACCTAGATGTTAAGGCTATGTGTACAGAACTTTTATTCACCTGCGCATGCGTTGATGTCTTTTCGATGAGATATTAAGCCCTAGTTCAAGCAATTACGTCGACAAAAAGTTACATTTAAGAGTGTTGCCAGGGATAATTCTAGCTTATTCTACACAAGACTTTCACATTACTCCTAACCTTACATAGAAAAATAGACAATATAATATTACTAGCAGGTGCCCGCGGCTACATCTGCCCAGGATTAGCACTTCGAGTAACTTATTATCTTCTCCAAGGGCATATCTATCTTTATACCAAAATGTCATAAAATATGTACATGGTTAAACGGAACTGCTATAATAATTGTATTATATGATTAAATTTAAATATTTAATATATCAATCAGTAAACATTAATCATAAAATACAGGACTTACATACATACAAATATAAAATTAATCACCATGGAAAAATCTGTTATTACATTTCACCACCCTTGACGGTCATCATCATCATCATCTCAGCCGTAGGACGTCCACTGCTGAACATAGGCCTCCCCCATGATTTTCCAAAAGGACCGGTTGGAAGCGGCCTGCATCCAACGTCGTCCTGCGACCTTTCTCAGGTCGTCTGTCCACCGTGTCGGTGGACGACCTACGCTGCGCTTGCCGGTACGTGGTCTCCACTCCAGAACCTTTCGGCCCCATCGGCCATCTGTTCTGCGTGCTATGTGCCCTGCCCACTGCCACTTCAACTGGCTAATCTTCTGAGCTATGTCGGTGACTTTCGTTCTTCTACGGATCTCCTCATTTCTGATTCGATCACGTAGAGAAACCCCGAGCATAGCCCTCTCCATAGCTCGTTGTGCGACTTTGAGCTTATCTATGAGGCCCATGGTAAGAGACCACGTTTCAGTGCCATAAGTCATCACTGGTAACACACATTGGTCGAAGACTCTTGTCTTGAGGCACTGAGGTATTTTTGACGAGAAGACTTCGCGAAGTTTCCGGAACGCTGCCCAGCCGAGTTGGATTCGACGATTGACCTCTTTCTCGAAGTTGGACCTGCCTAGTTTGACTGTCTGTCCCAGGTAGATATACTCGTCAACAACTTTGAGAACTGAGTTCCCAACTGATATTGGGGTAGGTACAACATGGGCATTAGACATAATTTTCGTCTTGTCCATGTTCATCTTAAGATTGATCGTTGGGAAACTCGATGGAGGCCTTCGAGCATTGTACTGAGGTCTTCCATGTATTCTGCCATGACTACAATATCGTCGGCAAATCGAAGGTGAGTGATGTATTCGCCGTTAATATTGATGCCAAGTCCTTGCCATTCCAGAAGCTTGAAGGCGTCTTCCAATGTAGCGGTGAACAGTTTCGGAGATATAACGTCTCCCTGTCTCACGCCTCTTTGCAATGGAATTGCCTTCGAACTCTGCTCCTGTACTCGGACTGACATGTAGGCGTTTTTGTACAAACACTTCAGCACTTCAATATACCGATAGTCAATACGGCACCGCTGGAGAGACTCAAGCACTGCCCACGTCTCGATCGAATCAAAGGCTTTCTCATAGTCCACAAACGCTAGACAAAGAGGCAAGTTATACTCTTCGGTCTTCTGTATAACTTGCCGTAGCGTGTGGATGTGGTCTATGGTACTATAGCCTTTTCGGAAACCGGCTTGTTCCGGGGGCTGGAATTCATAAAACCTGCGACTGAGACGGCTCGTTATGACCTTCGAAAACAGCTTATAAACATGGCTCAAAAGCGAGATGGGTCTGTAATTTTTAAGTAAAGTGTTGTCACCTTTCTTGAAGAACAGCACCACCACGCTTTTGTTCCATGCTTCTGGCGTTGAACCTTCGAGTAAGACGGTATTAAAGAGCTTCTGAAGGACTTTAAGTACCGGTGTTCCACCCGCTTTCAGAAGCTCAGATGTGATACCGTCGTCACCAGGCGCCTTGTTGTTCTTAAGCTGTTTCAAGGCCATTCTAATCTCGTACAGGCTGATGTCCGGGATATCTTCGGTATAATGTCGGGTCAGCTTGGCTCTTGGGTCTTTGGCCGAGCTGCTAACAGGTTTAGCGACCGAGGTGTATAACTGTCCGTAGAAACTCTCGACCTCTCCTAACACTTCCGCTTTGGTCGACGCTACACTGCCGTCTCCTCTCTTCAGCTTCGTCAACTGGCTTTGCCCAATAGACATGTCTCTTGCAAACACTTTGGAGCCTTTTTTCCGCTCTATCGTCTCTTTAATACGGTTTGTATTAAAGATCCGAATGTCGTGTCGCAAGGACTTCCATATTCGTCTATTGAACAGCCTATATGCTTCAGCATCATCCGAAGACTGCAGTTTCAATGAGCGTCGTTCAGCCATGAGGTTGAGGGTATCGTTGGAGAGTTTCTGTGGCCTATCTGTACGGTGGGGTTTAAAGTACTTGGAACCCACTGTATGGACAGTTTCTACTAACCTGTTATTGATCTCGTCCACTGAAGCGATGTTCTCAAGGCAATCGAAGCGATTGGATAGCTCAAGTTGAAAGCTCTCGGGGTCTTGAATATGGGCACGAGTAGGTCGGAGCGTAGACTTCATCAGACGAGACCTCTCCAGTTTGACATTAATATTCACCGTGCCTCTTACCATTCGGTGATCACTACCGGTTTTAACCCTGTTGATCACGGAGACATCAGTGAATATTTGCTTTGTGTGTGGTACAAGTGGCCGAACTTGAGCCATATAAAGTGAACTTTACGCAAAACCTTACACGTGGTCTTCCGGTGGTCCTTCATACCCAGATAAAATTGCCTTAGCACATGAAGCTGATAACCCTTAAATATTAACTAAACTACATGTACATGAAATCAATTATGCAATTACAAGAAATAAACAGAAACTGCCTCCACAATATATTTACTTATACTAACTTAAGCCTTAAAACTAATTTAATTTAAATCAAGATCTAATAAGACTGCAACGTTATGGTCGGGCCACGAAAACTTGCTTGTAACGACTTTGTGTTTCTTCTGTTAAGTCCAAGCTCGACTTCGAATGACTGAGCACAAATTTATCAATATTCGAGTTCAGTTTTTATATAAAACTAGCTGACCCGCCAGCGGCTTCGCTCGCGTGGCCTCGCAGGATACGGTTAATTACAGTTTTTTAACTATCCCACGGGAACTCTTTAAATAACCGGAATCAAAGTATCCTATACGCGTATGTTGACCAGCGATATAATCTACCACAGTACAAAATTTCATTAAAATCGATCCAGTCTTTTCGGAGATTAGCCCGTACAAACAGACAGACAAACAGAGAAATAAAAAAAATGAAAAATAAAATCCCTGGATTGGGATGCTACATGTGTAGACATACTGGCGCCGTCTCATCTCCCTGGGACGATTGATCAGGCTGGCGCTGCCGCGTCTTAAGCGGAAGACCTCAAACGTCATAAATATGTGTATTTAGACAGAATGTACATGTTTGTGCCGTTTGGGGTCGAAACTTTAGGCCCATGGGGGCCGTCTGCTCTCAACTTGTTTAGGGATCTGGCGAAACGTTTGGTTGAGGCGTCGGGTGACCAAAATGCTGGCGCCTATTTTGGGCAAAAACTTAGCATTGCCATCCAGCGTGGCAATGCCGCCAGCGTTTTTGCCACTTTTCCCCTCACCATGGCTTATAGATTAGATAGTTATTATTATTTATTTTTTTATTTAATTTTTGATTACTAACTATGTGATTTTTAAATGAAAGTAAGTAAATACACATAGTAATTCACAAAAAACCTAAATTAGTTCGATCTCACTCCATACAGCCCCCTGACTCGGATTTTTGCATATTTTCATTGTACAGAAATTTGACCTCTATAGTTTTATTATATAGAATAGATATGTAGAATATAGATATATGTATAGAAGATAAAATATTTTTTTTACATAGACGATCAAATGTCATGGTTACTATTCTAGAAAGCGGTTTTTTTCTCAACGATAAAATTTTAATATTATTTGCAAACTGAACAAGCACGAGGGCCGCCTGGTGTTAAGCGATAACATCTACCTATATGCAGAGACCATGACTCTGAGACATAAAGTTTTTCAGACTGTGCTTGTATTTCACCGGTACCACCCATACCTACAAACAGAAATTCGAACATTACTGCTGCGTGGTATATAAAAAGGTATGGTATCAGTACTTCCCCGGACAAATTCGTTCATAAGTTCTACTGTTACTAAATACCTAAGTAAACAGCTCGATGTTGCACTTGGTACTTGTTTGTCAGTAGCAAAGTTATTTTCTAAATATTCTGCCTTATATAATACCTAAAATTGAGACCAACCTTAAAGGCAAGGTTTCAGTGTAGCTGTTACATCTTATATACTGACTGGCGAAGACGAATCCGAAAAATTTCCGGCACAAACCATCAACCAATTTTATTGGTGGTAGTGCCACGCTGTAGCCCCACAGCCGACGGGGCCGGCACGACCGGGGAAGTGCCACACTCCCACATAACAACGAGGTGAAGTAACATAGCATGCTATTGCGTTTCAGTCGGTTTGTGGGAGGTTCCGGAGGCCCAAGTCCCCCTTCCCCTCTGAAAGTTCTGGAACTTCGACCTCTAAGAGGAATAGAAGGAGTGAGGGTGGAAGGGGTAAGGGAAGTTCTCCCTTCCACCCTTCCAGAGGTCGGCAGCGCGTGGGCAACGCCCTTGGTGTTGCAAATGTCTATAGGCGACATTGACCACTTTCTATCAGGTGGGCCACCTGCCTGTCTGCCTATTCTGGCAATAAATTAAAAAAATCTATTAAAACGCTCTTTTAATGGCCCGCCAACGTTTCGAAGGACTGGCACCCTTTATAGTCCCTACCAGGTGGTAGGGTGGTCCCATAACGGCCAGATTCACGATGTTCCATACTGGGCACACCTAGTGCCTATGCAGTACTAACTACATAGTAGTTATTACAATGGTGCCGGACCAGCTACAGGTCCTAGTTGGCGCGTGACGTCACGCATATTCAAACTCCTTTCATCTCGCCGCCTATTGTGAGCTGCACTCTATGGTCCTTGTCGGTGCTGACTTCCGGGTTCTGAAGACGTCGCTTAGAAGTAGTGTAAGTGTAGAATTGCAAGAATTATATTTGTATTAATTTAATGTTACTTTTACTACTTGTTATCCTAGACTTCAAACCTAGACAAACTACATCTGATAAATACAATGCAATTCTTATTATAAAATGAATAGATATTCAATAAATGTCTGGACATATAAAATTTAGGCTAAGTATTCATTTAAATCGAAATAAAAAATGGACTTTGCAATGTTAGTCAAGTAGTCCCCCTCTCTTCACCATGCGCGGCCGACACGGTCTTGTAGTGATCATTTTTGTGTATTCCATCTGTACTGTATATTTACTACCTACAAAATGCAATAAAGTATTGAGTATTGACTTGGATTAGTGTTTAACAAATAGTGTTATGCTCGCAACCCTAATTATTTTTCCGAAATAAAAATAGCCT
The DNA here is from genome assembly GCA_917880725.1 of Selenia dentaria. Taxonomy (NCBI): domain Eukaryota; kingdom Metazoa; phylum Arthropoda; class Insecta; order Lepidoptera; family Geometridae; genus Selenia; species Selenia dentaria. The sequence goes on from OU862893.1 coordinate 28,970,569, forward strand.
AAGTTACGCTCTGTAATATTCGGTATCTGTCAATTAAAGTCCCGTTAAAATCGGTCACAAACCGACAAACAAAACAGATATATCACTGATTCAATTTGCTAACATTCAACTGAAATACCGTTCATACTTCGTACGTTAATATATTACTATTTATTATATAATATATAATATTATATAAGAGGAAAGATTTGTATGTAAGTATGTTTGTAACGAATTGGCTCAAAAAGTATTAGACCGATTTCAAAAATTCTTTCACCATTGGAAAGCTACATTCACCGTGAGTAACATAGGCTATATAAGATTCATCATCATCCATCACCGCGCGGGTGAAACGGCGGAGAGCAGATAGTATATCTCTTTATATTATTAGTAGTCTTTATTCTTTCAACAGGAATATGCTTAAACATATGTACATACAAAGACACTTTATTAATTTATTATCTAGAGTTATTTATTGAGGTAGGATATCCTGTGTTACATCTAGGTCTACTCCCAAATGTTATTCATATAACATGTTCCAAATTGAAATCATTTCCATGTCATATTTAAATGCTTTTGCTGTACTTATGAGAAGATTGAAAATGTGTAGCTAACCATTGTCCACCAGCTCCCTTGAGTGAGTCAATTGCAAGATTATTATTTATAAAAATAAGGCAAACCATTTCGTTTACTTTTATATAATACTAGCGACTGCCCGCGACTTCGTTCGAGTAGTATAAGCAGCTCCCATTTTTACTTAGTTTTTCTTTCATAAGAACCTTCTCATGACAATAAATAGCACAACCAAAAATAATTTGCGATATATAGAAGATAGATAAGATATATAGAAATAACGTACAGTGATGTAATTGCTCTCATCACTTGTATCCTAACCGCAATACATTAATCGCCGGGAGAGCGAGCAAAGGTGGCACCTACCTTACCCGAAATACTCGGCCAGCCGGCCTTTTCACTCAAAATATATTTACAAAAATAATGTTCACCCGCTTTCCACCGCCGTTGTTTATGTACAGGGAATTTTCCGCTACAAAAAACAAGGAAAAAACAGCTTGTCATATTTAGTTATTAAAAATGCGAGAAGCTTTGTGTACTCGTCGCGTTTGTCCGACAAATTTCGGCATAATGTGAATTTGTTTTCATACTTCTAATGGGGAGGCACTTCTTGATGGTGGTCATTCATTGTTATAGTCAGTCTGGTTAGTTCCCTTGGCCCGTGATCCACCTATTTGGTACTACGGATAATTTGTCAAATCTTTGTCTATAATCCAAATCAGGATAATGCCCATCTGACATAAGGTAATAAAATGTACTCCGTGAGGATACATATTTAAAGAATAGGTTCTCCACCATCGGAAAACGAATCGTAAGAGGTGAGAAAACCCTACTTACTAGGTGGTACGTCTCTAGTGCAAGATGTCGTCTTGGTAGCTACCGCCACAGTTCCAGATATTTTGCCGCGAAGCAATAGCGCGCAAGCATTACTGTGTTAGGGTGTGAAGGGTGCAGTAGCAAGTGAAATTACTGGGCCAAGGAGAACCAATGTATCGTGGGTGACGATCATAGTGCAGGGATAGGCAAAACCACAGTTATACACTCTGGGTAGCGCTGCAAGCAGCTAGACTATAAGCAGCAGCGCCATAATGCTTACGATGCCACGATTTGCCCGTCTCATCTTAGGCATTAAAAAAACAAATGATCTTAACTGAGCTTGCTTGTTCATTTGTAATTGTTCAATTATAGGTTAACCAAACCTTGCCGCGGTATTACTGCCATACGCTAGTGGTACTTTTTAAACCTTTGCGTCCCAATAACGTAAATATACGTCAGTTTCATTCATAAATCTTTTGTTTTGATTATCACGGTACCTACAGGAAGGATTAAATAAACGTTTCTTCGCAAGAGTGGTGAAACTGAAAGATCCCGATTCTCGATACATTCGTCATGTCATAATTGACAATTAAGAAGTCAGAATATTATCTAGATAACAATGGGTTATCATTGAACAACTTTGATTAAAAAAAGGTATTACGAGTATAAATATTCAATTTAGATAATTACACTTAGGTAACCACTTTAAATACTTCATGGTTGATGAATTTTGGAATATGTAATTTTGTATGGACTAATTAAGTAACTGTTTTATAATCATTTTTATATCATCATTTTCATTATCAGCCGGATGACGTCCACTGCTGAACATATGCCTCCTCCACGGTTTCGACGAGGTCTTCGGTCCACCTAGCGGCTGCCGGCCTAAACATCGTCTTCCGGAGCGTGATCTCCAGTCGAGCGAGAACCTTTCTTCCCCATTGTTTATCAGTTCTGCGAGCGATGTGGCCTGCCCATCGCCACTTCAACATGCTGTTTTTGAGAGCTATGTTGGTGACCTTAGTTCTTCTACGGATCTCCTCATTTCGGATCTTATCACGCAGGGAAACCCCAAGCATAGCCCTCTCCGTTGCTTTAAAAGCTTGTTAATGAGGCCCACAGTAAGGGATCACGTTCATCATTTTTATATAGTACCGATGTAATCACAGGCACATGAGACTTAACAATTTACTTCTCGGAGTGATGGGTGCAGTGCAGTTATACTGTCAATAATTACATAAATAAAACTAGCGCAACACTAGAATTGTTTTAGATAAAAGTGTTCAAGCAATTCTAGACGTATACTGAGTGCATTATACGTTTAAGTTGTAGCAGTGTATAAGTTAGAAGGTACATTGTTCTGAAGTTACCCAGCTTTGCTCTCTCGTGGGTGCTCGCGCTGCTTGCTCCCAAATGGCCTCGTTATTATGTTATTAACATTAGAAATTACGACATCACATTGTGCTCTAATCGGGTTGCGAACCGATTCGCGGTCTATAATCGTAGCTATTGTCGCTATTTGTTACTTTATTATATTGTCCTGTGATATGTGAGACTTTTGTTATGAGATTATATATTAATACATATGTATATTATGTGTTTAGATTGAATTTGAATGCTCGTGAATTTGAGGGTCTGATCACACAGAGAGCGGTCAGTTTTGGTTCCTTGTATTATGTTACGTACCCACAGTTAACGGACGCGGTCAGCCTTGCGATTCTGTAATGATTGCTGATGAGCTCACCGATGTCAAACACTTTATGAGATATCGCCTTTGTTGGCGGTTTGGGTTGTTTTTCACGGATGTTGTCAAAGATGCAACGATGTTTGCTCTTAGAGAATCGCACGGCAGAACACCTCATGTTTGAGTATATCTATGTAACGTAATACAACACAATCGAACGCAAAACTAACCGCGTGAACGCGTGACCGCTCTCTGTCTGACAGCACCCTGACACATATGAAATTATAACTTATATTAGCAGATTTATCACTTATTACTAAATAGTAAACGACAAATAAACACTTTATAATACCACATTAGTAAATGATAAATACCAATTAAACACGAATCTAATGTGAAAATATAATCAAAAGATCTTACTGATCACCAAATACTGCCAAACCTAAACTGATCTAACCTCAAAAGTTGGTGATCATTTACTAAATTATAACAAATTTAATATAATCAATTATATGGGTTGTCTGGAAGAGACCGCTCTAAGCATTGTTAAACCCAGTTTTTAGAATTGTTTTTTTTTTATATTAAGTGATGTCTCAATAAACTGTTATCTATCTATAGAGTGTAAATATAATTATAGGCTGTGGTAGTAGGTACCATCGTAATTTTAGACTTCCGTGTTTTGATTTGCTTACGAGTAAGCTCGGTCATCCAGTTACCAATATTTGCGGTGACATTCAGAGCTTCACGCAACGCGGCACTGCGTCCATCAGCCTTAAGTATTCATAGTTTTTCAGATAGGTACAAGCCGCGTTGACACGATCTGAGTCTGCTCGGACCGAGTGGACTCGTACGAGTAAGCTACATACGAGTGTACTAGGGTAGCTGTTGATACTAACATAGTTTACTCGGATCATTTTCTACAGTTATATACGAAAAATAGTTTTTGAAACGCTCTGAACCTCCCCCGAAATGTATCTACCTCTTCTGTTTCGTACAGTCTTACAAATCTACTTGTGTCACGCTCAGGACCGCACGAGACGTTTGGTTGTTGTTATTGTACGCCATTTTGTTTTCTACTCGTATACGAGCTGCCTCGGAAATTTTGAAAATGATCCGAGTGTACACGGATCGGACGCCGTCGTCCGAGTGCGCTGGGATTAGGGGTTGCCACGAGTAGGTATCCGAGTCCACTCGGTCCGAGCAGGCTCTGCTAGTGTCAACGCGCCTTTAACCTATCAGTAAGTACACTTGCTAATTAAATTAAAATATAATTAATTTAGTTATTTGTAACTACGAACTACTTTTAATTACGCCAACAAACGCCGCACCGAAGTTTCTGTTTCTTTTATTTCAGTATAAAATAACGTTTTATATTGAATTCAATAAAAATTGGAATACAAATTATATTCAGTATTGTATTCGCAGAATGTAGTTTATTTTTCCTGAATATTTTCCAATTCCAATTTTCATTTTATTTTCGTATAAACATTTACGTGTGAACCAAAAATGTTCGATTTCAACAAAAAAAAAAAGAAAAATAAAACGTTCGCGACTCCTCAATTGCATAAACAAGTAATTGGCACCCCAACTCGTTTGAAATTCAGGTGTTGGTTGCAGTACTATATAGTCAGTACACGAGGTCTCGTTATTATGAAGTTATTCCAGTATTTATATCCGACCAGCTGAACCCCGCGGTTTGATACGCGTGATAATGCATGATGTTGATGATGATTTTTTTTATACTAAAACAGCTACAAAAGCTGAATTAGAGCCACACAGAAAAACTAAGATTAGAGCTAACAAAACAACAAACACGGACAGTCGCGCATTTCGCAATAAATAAAAACTTAAGAAATGTTTTGCAGCTGCCTGTATTTCGGTTTTCTGTTTTAGACACTGGGCCACTTCCAAATTACGAGCAGAATATTTTAAATTGTAAACGAATTACGAGTAGGAATACAATTTCGTTGAGCAAGCAGTATGGTCACGCAACGAACCGCTTTGTCTATGTTTAATCGAAGGCCGCCTTGCTTTATTATACACTGATTCTTTATTATAAATCGCCTTAGATATAATTATTGCGAGAATATCTAAATATCGACTCCCTTTTGAATATGCGAGATCACTCATCATGGCTTTCTGCATTTATTGAGTTTCGATACTGTTTTCCACGGCTCAGGTGTCGCGTGAGGTGGTTATCAGCTGGAATCGAACCTGCTCTACAGTCACAATGGACACGCGTCACCGTGCCGACAGCGACACCGTGTGGTGGCGAAGGCTTTGGATTCACACCTCGGGTTTTATAAGTACTTACATTATCAAATAGCTTTGGATTGTGCATCTATGTATACGAACCCTTTTGGTAAATTGGTTATCGCAAGTGACAAAAAGGTGTGACTATTTAAAATACTGCTACCAACATTGGCTTCTATAACATAGGCTTTTTATTGAGGCATAGTAAATAATAGTAATCCTTAATTGATACCACCGGTCCAGGGAGAGTACGGTGGTTATGTGGAAGTCTCTGACAGCATACCCACCAAACCTCTGCGGTGTTCCGTCACTGCCGCTTATGGCGGGAACACAGGAACGCTTTCGCACACGGCTGCGAACCCGCTGCGACTAATCCTAATACAAACAACCGGGACCGACGCCTTAACGTGCCCTGAAGCACGGAAGAAACACTCAGTTGAATAATGGCACTAGCACACACCCATCCAACACCTGACCGTAGCAAGTGCTGCTTAACTTGTTGATCGGTTGAAATTTTGAGATCGCCAAGTCAAGCTCCGCTACGAGCGCTTCATCGGCTCTAGTATGTGTAAAAGTGTAAAAAGTATTAAATCGATTAGAAATTGAACAGTGTATAAAGTTTATCGATGATAGCACCAACCCCTATAAGGTTTTCCACAATAACACTTCGAAATGACTTACAAGTTAGTCCCAGAACTGATGTATCAGGTGCTGTTAGTAAATACATCAATATTGTTTGTTCCATTAAAACCTTTATTGGCCTATAAATCATGGGGACTGCCGCCCACTGAACTAAAGTTCAATATAGAGTTAGACAGTAACTTAGCTATAGCTAGTGCGACGGTGAAGGAAGAGTATCTCGCTTGTTTCCAACTCCAAGGGGATCTGATACGATCATACAGTTTAGTATAGGTTTTGCTAAACGAATTACGGATAATCTTTTCAAATGCGAGCGAGTTTAATTGTTCAACAAAGACACGAACAAACTATGGCAAAAAATGGTTACGTTTGAAGGAGCACAGCTTTTTAATAAAATACCCTCAAGTATAAAAAATGCTAGATAATTTAACACTTTTAAGGTTCAATTAGCCCAGTACATAATTAACAATTGCAAATTACTTTAATAAAAGCATTCAATAGTCAAGTGTTATGATAAGTGTATATAAGAAGAAACGACGGTTAAATTGTTTATGTATAATATTGTTCTCATGTAAGTGATGTTAATCTTTTTTGAGGATAAATTTCTTTAAACCTAAATGTATTTGCTTGTCGAAATTCGGAGGCATAAAATCATGATCAGTTGATTGACTATTATAGTATTCTTACAAAATTATGATAGCTCAGTCCTTTAACTATATTATCCAGTCAGTGGAACTAAAGTTAATATTTATTACTTATGCATACTTCAGGAATAACCTTATTTATTTTAAATAGGGTTTTATTCTACAAAAATATGCCACCCTTAACGAACAACAAAGAAAACATTTTTTTAAATAAATTGTAGGAATAACTTACGATAGAAACTGATTTGATGATGACGCTGGGTAGATCGTTTGAAAAGTGAAACTGAAATCATTTAATCATTTCTTTCAATCTTTAAAATAAGGTAAGGTACTTTTCCTTTAGCATCAGAAAGTTCTGAAAAATCACCAATCAATAATGATTATTTATGATTAATTATTTTAAGACAGGCCGACCATAACAGTTATTCAAACAAACAAACTCCATGGAAAATTATGGCGGGAGAGGAGAACAGACAGACTAGGTTGAAGAAGAGGCAACGCACACATATTTGGTTTTAATAATATAATAATAATATATATTATAATGATAAATTTATTTTCAGATCATAAATCCATAGTGTTCTTATACTTAAAAATGTATTAGTAGGTACCTTATATTAATTAGTTTCAAATGGGATGTATCCCGGAGGTTTCGCGCGCTGGGTAGTCGTGTGAATATGTAACCAGTGCTAAATAAATGGATTTTCCATTTTATCTGGTAATACTCTCAGAATACCGTTAGATCCTACACGAACCCTGCTCATCATTGACGCCGCTCTTTTCTCATGATGGCGTAGAAGTCGTCAACATGAGCCTCCGCAAACATTTTGGATGCGCTGCAGTATCGTGGAAGACCCGTCAGAACTCTGAAAGCATTATTATAACAGACGCAACGAGCGTTATAAGCCCGCTGCGTATACTTTAAGATCTAAGACATATTTTGACCCTTAAATAAACAGAATAATCTGTCAGTATAAATTGACTTTTACTAACTGGCAGCTAACGTCAACCAACGTTCTAAACCCACCAATGAAGAAGATGGTTTATTTGTATTCGTGACACTTCGCAGAGTACCAAGCATTCTTACCACACTTACATTGTGCAGATAATATTAAAATCGATACGTACACGTATCGATAGCTGCGTATCGATAGCGCGTATCGAATAGTAGCCGAGAACATTAGCCCGATTGACAGGAACACGCGCCTTGTTACCGCGAGATGCGTATCGTACGCCTTTCGGCTACTGTTTACGTATCATTCCTGTAGATATACACATTTACTAGAAGGGCCTTCATCTCGTATAAACGAAATAGTTCAATTGCTAGCCAGTACATTTTTTATATTGACTAGATAGATAGGTATATAAACTCTTTATTGCAACACCACAGTTTAGAAAAATAACACAAATAAAAGATACAAGATAATTTTGACAAGAAAACATTAAGCAAAACTTAAAAACTTATAATTAATGGTCACAATGCGCCTCGAGGTTACACCTGCATGGTGATGGATGATGATAATAATGATGAAAAGTGAAGAAGTAACAAACATACAAACAGTCACAAACTTTCACGTCACGACAGAACATGAAACATCATAGATATCATGTTGACAATTGCAAAAACCTTGCAATTCCGACGGCACTTTCTGCCTCACACTACCACTATGTAGAACCAGCTGTCACTTGAGGTATTTCCGAACAGATACGACTTGGGACCTTCTATAAGAGAGCGTATTCCTTCCTCAAAGGCCGGCAAAGCATCCTCGAGACCTATGGTATCTCGGATGTCCGTAGGCGACGGTGATCACTTAGGCATCATCAGGTGTGCCATCCTATCACAGAAAAAGAATTAAAAAAAATACTTTCGCGTTTATAATATATATGTGATAGGCAAGTGTTGATGGATCCAACTTGATGGTAGTGGGATCCCCTTTTGAGCGAAGTACCTAAAATGGCGTCTGAAGTGAAATGCCGGAAGACCCAGGGCAATGTTTGGACTACAAACAACTGACAGCTGTAGACCGAAATTTATTGAACATAAAATCCTGGCACTTCCGTCACTCTATGTTTTAGAAGTAGCTTCATTTGTAAAATCAAATCCGCATTATTTTACCTTACTGTCTGAGAAAGTTAAGCGTAACAGACGTGACAACTATAAACTCAGCATGCACACGGCAAAAAAGGCTCTTATGAGTAATAGCATTTTTTGTATGGGACCCGCTATTTATAATAGAATACCGAATTCAATAAAGGACTTAAGTACAAATTTATTTAAAACTAAACTTAAAAAATATTACTGACAAAATGTTATTATAGTGTAAGTGATTTTTAGCTGATAAGAATTTTAAGTGAGCTAGTATTTGTGAAATTATGACATTCCTTGAATTGAAATGACACTATTCTATTAGTTTTGACTGTTTTTACTTCCTGACATTCTAATGTATTAACATTTAATTATTCAACTATTATTTGACTTGTATTTATAGATTAATTTTCTTGTATTGTTTTATTTGCCATCTCTCAACACATTTGTACGCCTATACTCGTATCGGCAAAACATGACGAGCTTTAACGTTATGACAAACTACATCTTTATACAAACTATGTGTGTGTATAAAACTCATGTTTTCTGCAAATAAATGATTATCTTATCTTATCTTATCTTACCCGTTTCGAATCCTATCCGAGGATTTGTAATTTTTTTCTCTACAAGATTTGATTTCGCTAAGCAGGCGTTAGTGCTTCATAAATCATGACTGTATAAAAATATATTGAATTTATTTTCAACTGACTTCTAAAAGGAGGAGGTTCTCAAGTCGACGCTTTTTTATGTATGACCACGCATAGATTTTTACAGAGTAGTCTGATGTTGATAATTCTTCTGACTTCAGGTGGTCCCATTTAAATTTCCTCACATCAAGCAGTTATTGTACACTTCCTAGATGATAGCATCATTGAAGGTGCATGACAATCGATCCCGTAAGTAGCAAGGGTCACTGAAAAGGGTGGAAAATATTATAATACCGAAAAATGGAACCGACTTCAACACTAAAAAAGTGAATTATTTCACACTTTATAGGTTTGAAGTCGGTTCTATTTATTGGTTTAATTTATTTAAATCTTAAATTGCAATAATTGTTTTCGCTAAATAATAATAATAATAATATCATATTTATTTCAGACCACAGTCCATATAATGTTAGTAGTACCTACAGAGCACTTATAACTATGTTAGTACTACTAAACTAAATAATATAAAATATTACAAATGTTACCTATTAAATTTATTATTTTTTAAATTAATTGAAATAAACCTACTATTTAGCCACGAAGCATGTGATAAGCTTGAACACTGACATCCAGTGTCTCATCAAAGATGAGTACATATCCTCCTCACTAAGCAAGCTTAAGTACTTCAAAATCATATTTTTTTTTATTTGAAATTTATTGAATTTTATATTGGATGCCACATCCAGCATCGGCGTGCAGCATCCACGTCTCAGGAGCTGGGTGTAAATGGGTGCATAATAAGGGACCATTCAAAATCAAGCAGACGCATTCCTACCGCCGCATAATAGGTATACTATACACATGTTTGTGAGTCTGTATGTGTGTACGACATTTGTATGGGGTGCCTGAATAATGATTTACAACGTGTGGCTTTCGGTGCTTTCCGATTCCCTGATATATTTCCTTTTTGGTTCAGATTTCGAGGGATGATAAGGGAGCTATTTAAAACTGTTTACATATAATTGCTTGCCAATTTTATTTTAGTTTTTCAGGACAACAAACAGCTTAGACTTAAACAGTAATAAACAAACAATAGTAAAACTTAAACCAAAACAGTTTTCACGATAAGAATTTTGCACAAATAGTAGGAGCGCTCGTAGCGGAGCTCGACTTGGCGATCTTAACCGATCAACAAGTTAAGCAACACTTGCTGCGGTCAGGACTTGGATGCGTGACCGCTAGTGGCATTATTCAACTGAGCGCTTCCGTCCGTCGGAGGGCACGTTTAGCCGTCGGTCCTCGTTGTTAGTTTTAGGACAACAGTTGTTAGGCTATGTCTGAAACCTTCGACATGGGTTGACCACTAACCTATCTGCACTAGGCCCGCGTGATGGATTATGGCCTAACTTCTCTCTCTGAAAGGAAGGCTCGAGTCCCAGCAGTGGGAACAAAATGAGCTGATTATGATGATTATGATTATGATACAAATAGAATTTGGGCAGATAAATCTAAAAATAAACGGCCTTACTTATAAACGCTGCTTAAATTTAAATAACGTCACTTAGTACGGCGCACAATTTTTTTTCTTTGCGCACTACTAAATAACGTCATTTAAAGTTAAGCAGCATTTATAAGTAAGGCCGCAAATTGTTATACTGCACTAAGAATAACATTCATTTAGTCTTCATTACAATAAGTTATGAGTATTTTAAACTAAGAAAGTTAGTTACAAAATTAAGTGGTTAAGGTAAATGTAAAAAGAATTATTTACGTAGTAATATTTCCTGATCAATCCTTATTTGTAAAATAAAAAGATTATACAGAAAAACAACCACCGTCACCATACGAGTACATCTGCGTTACGTATTCGTTCTACACATGTCGTACTAAAATGACCGAGTGTTCGTGATTTAAAGAGTTACAGTATACATTCAGTTTATTTTGTTAATTCTTAGGTTGGTATAAGATTGTTCTATACAAATTACGTTGTTCACGTTATATTTTTAACATTAAATAATAATTACTTTTCTAAGCACTAACGCCTGCTTTAGCGATCTCAAACATAGAAATTTATAGAGAGAAAAATTCACATCCTCGGACGGGATTCGAGCCTGCGTCTTCTGACCCTCCGTGTCAGACGCCATTGACCAACTAGGCCACCGAGAATCTGGTCCGAGCATCGAATTTTGCGTATAACGGTTAGTCAGATAGAGAGTTAAAATTCGATGCTCGGATAACGTTACATTATAACAGCTTATTATTTTTAAAGTAGTGAAATTTTGTGATACGATTATCACAAAATTTCACCATTTTATTCATCATTTTTTTGTTCTTTTTTTATAATGGTTTATCAAAGTGACTTTGTCTCGCCTGATGAAAAGCGAAGATGGAATAAAGAAGCAATGACCATTAGTGCAGCCGCAAGCTGCACTAGTCGCCTCCCCTATGATGACCTGGGAGATGCGTTTCACGCCCCGCTTGAAAGACCCAGGGTCATAGCTGCACGTACGCCGGCAAAGCATTCCACAATCTACTTACACGACAGAGGAAGGAACTGCAAAACTTTTTGGTTCGTGGTAAGAAGTTTTGTACAGTATATAGATGCAATGCTGGGCCGGAACGAGTAGTTTGGGATTTAAAATCATAATACTGGTTATTGGAATTTTTGACGGTGAAGCTTTCTCAGTTTACTAGTAATGAGCTAGGTACAAATGTTCACCTTAGCACCGATACCAGTATCACAGTCGCAGTTCTATCTACATCTATACAATAAATAAAAAAGAAAGTGTCTGTTTGTAATTACAAATTAACAGCTTTTCACTAAAGAGGGATCCCAATATTCTATCTATCCACAGTTTTCCTTACTACCGATAGAAATTTGACATAACGTCCATACGAATAGTGTCAAATATCTAACTCTAGTAAGGTAAAGCGACGATTTAATGACATTTTGGTATAAAGATATGGCCTTGGAGAAGATAATAAGCTACTCGAAATACTAATCCTGCGCAGACGTAGTCGCGGGCACCAGCTAGTTGTATATAATTAAACGCAGAAAGATAAACACCATAAAGTGAACATTTTCGCCATACAATTGCCATGACAGTAAGCAACCCATTAATTTACTATTTGAGCAATAATGAGGCAACACTGCATTGTGACGTCATCACGGGACAAACCGACCGTAATGTCCAAAAACAGTGCTCTATTATTGTACAGAGCTTTGGACAATAAGGTACCGATAGCACCAACATTATTATTCTATCAAAATTATACCTAACATAGTGTATCCCGCCTCACGCACCAACCTTTAACATCACGAGCGCTACGAGCTGCTGCCCGCAGTGTTAGGCGAGACGTCATCGACGCGGGCGTCCCGAACACTCCTTGAAAACCACCGAATGTGGTGGAAACTATAGTCGGACCTATCCGATAAATATTACGTGAGTAATCCCGTATTTCTAATTTAAAATGATTGCAAACCACGTTAGTTTTTAAAACAAAAAACAACATAGTTGTATTTGTTGGGGGTAGTGTGTAGTTATTCTCACAGCCGCAGGGTTGCAAATCACCCCGCGTTCCCGCCGAGGGCGGCAGTGACGGAACACCCCGGGGTTTTGGTGGGTATACGGATTCCCACATAACCACCTCCCTCCCCGTGGTGGGTGGTATCCATAAAGGATTTCCCCGGGACAAAAAAAAAAAAAAAAAAAAAGGGTTGCAAATCATGAAATGCTCAGTACAAGAGGCACTAGTGTGGCCTTGATAGGTATCACCGCCGACCACCGACCGATCTCAGTCAGATATTCTGTCTCCAAGTAGTACTTTTAACGGACTTCAAAAAAAGGAGGAGGTATATCAATTCGACCATATTTTTTTATGTGCGTTTACTTTTTACGTCGTTTTTAACCAATTTTGATGTTTTTTTTTGTTTGGTAGAGTATACTTCCGAGGTAGTCACATTTCAATATCATCAAATTCGATCAAGCAATTTTTTGGTGACACTCCAAAAAAAGTGTTTCGCCTATTTTAATGATTTGATGATGTCACCATTGACGTTGATTGACATCGATCAAGGGTTACTAAAAGGAGTAAAAAAAATTAATATTTTTTACCTTAAAGTGGAACCGACTGCAACACTAAAAAGTGTGAAATAACTTGCCAAAGTCGGTACCATGTGCACATTATTGTGACAATAGGTACTTTTGAACTATCATGGCACCGACTTCAACAAGTTATTTCACCCTTTCTATTAGCGTACAAAATCAGTTCGGTTTTTTTGTAAAAAAAAAAATTTTTACAGTTTTACTTTTTAAAAGCACTAACGCCTGCTTTAGCGATCTCAAACATTGAATAAAAAAATATAATAAAAAAAAATAAAAAAAATATTACAATCTATTTATTTTAAGTACCACCGAGCACAAAAAGAGTAAGTACTAAGTATACCTGCAAAAGTTGTTAAGTACCCTTATCATTGCAAAACCCTTCTGAATAAGTCATTAAACTCCATCAAAATCGTACCAATGATCCGTATCGATACATCGTTAATTCTCCAAAAAATCGATAAAAATAATTAAGTGTTATCTGATGGATATTTATTTATGTGGACCTTACCGAGCTATCAGATGTAAGAAGAAAGGCAATGCGCTAAACGGTAGTTAGTTAAGTACAATTATTATTATTTAGTACGCCGGCGAATAAAGGGACGCCCACGCGGCTCTCATAGAACTCACGATGGCATTATATGGACATACCTTTATTGTTAACATATATGCAATTGATTGTCTTTCGCTTATTAGTTGACTGAGTGATTCTATTTCTTGTCGATTAAGCGCTACAGTTAAATGGTGGAACTTCTCTGAATCTTTTAGACTTTTTAATACTTGTTATATTTGATATATTATATAATTTTTTTGACAATATTCACACAAGATCTTCAGGTCTCAAACTAGACAGAACTTGTGCTGTGGTAACCTGTTGACTGATATACATACATGATATATTTAAACACACATGTTCACGTACACAAATGTTTGATATGTCCGGGGATCGAACACAGGGCCAGCGGCTCAGATGGCAGGTGTCTACCAACTGCGTCAACCGGTCCATAAATAGTAATAATGTAATGATGTTTTAAGTATTTAAAATAAATCGCATAGTTGGAAAAGGTAATTTATTTGTATGGATTTCCGAATTTCTTGTGTTTAAGCAAAAATATATTTCAAGAACAGAGACAGCTGGTGCGGATACCTAAAAGTTTATTTAATAATAATGTATCCACAAATTATAAAATAACACATGTTATGATACATTTTTAAAGTACATTTCGGTAAATCTAATACTTTTTATTCCTTACGTAAAGCTTAGACTATAATATAAAACGGTTTAATCGAAAACATATGAATATGGTGAGACTTCATGAAGAAGAGAATTTCAGTAGCCGTAGACCTTTTTCTGAATGAGTTTCTCCGGAAAAATACTTCCATCACACCTATTTCTGTCGTAAAGCAGTATATTATGTATTATATAACATATTATTGAAGTAGTTGTTAGCTGATCGTTATCGTCACCTTCGTATTAATAGTAGATTAGTAGCCAAGGGCTGTAAGGCATCAATTGCAGCCCGAGATATTTATATATTCGAGGGTGCAATTGATGCTTACACCCGAGCTAACTACTCTGCTTTACATCTCGATTGTGAGGTAAGTAGAAAAAAACCGGCATTACAAAAATAAAATTGATGACTATTATACTCATACGAAAACAAGGCTGAATAGCGAAGCGACCTCTTTTATCATTGGGCTAAATGCATGATGTCTATTGCCAGTATGATGGTTAGATGTACGCGAACTTTTTGAAAGAGTGAAAAGTTTTTTTATTACTTACCGCCATAGGGCTTTTCTAGCTACATTATTACCTCTAGAGCGCTAATTGGTCACCTACAAGCCCCTTTTGGGGGTAATAAGGACCTACTTACCGAATATGAGAGATGTAAACCGCCCTAGGACTTTTCTAGTTACATTATTACCCTAGAGCGCTAATTGGTTATCTACAAGCCCCATTTGGGGGTAATAAGGACCTACTTACCGAATATGAGAGATGTAAATTATATTTAAATATTGTACAATATTTGTTTGGTCGACCGACGAAAAGATGGTCGAATTGGAGGAAGAGATGCTCAAGTTACGCTGGGATGTCATGGGATTATCTGAAGTCCGAAGACAGGGACAGGACACGATAATTCTAAATTCCGGCAACTTGTTCTTCCACCGGGAGGGAGACCAACAATCCCAGGGTGGTGTCGGGTTCCTCGTCCGCAAGTCTCTCGTTAACAACGTAGTGAAAGTCGATAGTGTGTCGGCTAGGGTAGCGTTCCTTATACTCAGAATAACCAAACGGTATTCGCTGAAGGTTATACAGGTATACGCACCGACCTCGGCACACTCGGACAATGAAGTAGAAAGTATGTACGAGGATATATCCAGGGCCATGCATACTTCTAAAACCTACTTCACTGTTGTAATGGGAGACTTCAACGCAAAGCTAGGCACAAGGAAACGTGATGAGTTGAGAGTAGGGCCATTTGGATACGGGCAGCGGAACTCGAGGGGACAGAGGCTGGCTGACTTCATGGAGAAGGAGGGACTCTTTATGATGAACTCCTTCTACATGAAGCGGCCATCCAGGAAGTGGACGTGGATGAGTCCCGACGGTTCCACTACGAACGAGATAGACTTCATCATGACGACCAATAAGCGCATATTCAATGACGTCTCTGTGATCAGCAAGGTAAAAACCGGCAGCGATCACCGCATCGTAAGAGGCGCATTGAATATCAATGTCAAGCTTGAGAGGTCACGTCTGGTGAAGTCTACGCTCCGTCCTAATCGTGCCCAAATCCAAAACCCCGAAAAGTTTCAACTTGAACTTCAAAACCGTTTTCAGTGCTTAGCTGAATGCGACACAGTGGATGAGTTGAACAACGAGTTGGTGGAAACTGTCCAAGCGGTTGGGTCCGAATTCTGTGAGACCAAACGCCGCAGGAAAGCTCAAAAACTCTCAAAAGAAACTCTGAAACTAATGGCAGAACGGAGCGAAATGAGACTGCAGTCCGCAGTTGATATGTCGGATTACGGTAAACTCAATAGACGAATTTGGAAGTCCATGCGACACGACTTGCGTGCTTATAATACTGCGCGTATTACGGCAGCAATTGAGCGGAACCAGGGCTCTAAAGTGTTTGCAAAGGATTCGTCTATTGGGCAAAGCCAAATGACAAAACTGAAGACCGAAAATGGCAGTATCGTTTCATCCAAGCCTGAGATTCTGAGAGAAATTGAGAGCTTCTATCGACAGTTATATACCTCGACGCGCGAACCCGTTACTGAAGCAGCTCAGGACACCAGAGCAAAGTTAGTCCGACACTATACCGAAGACATCCCGGACATCAGCCTGTACGAGATTAGAATGGCTCTCAAACAGCTTAAGAACAACAAGGCGCCAGGAGAGGACGGAATTACGACTGAACTTCTGAGAGCGGGTGGTAGACCGATACTTTTAGTCCTCCAGAAGTTATTCAATTCTGTCATCTTCGAAGGCAAAACACCGGAAACGTGGCACAAGAGCGTGGTGGTGCTGTTCTTCAAAAAAGGTGATAAAACCTTATTGAAGAATTATAGGCCCATATCGCTCTTGAGCCACGTGTACAAGCTGTTTTCGAGAGTCATCACGAACCGTCTCGCACGCAGGTTTGATGAGTTCCAGCCTCCTGAACAAGCCGGTTTCCGAAGAGGCTTTAGCACCGTAGACCACATTCATACACTACGGCAGATTATACAGAAGACCGAAGAGTATAATCAGCCACTGTGTCTAGCGTTTGTGGATTACGAGAAAGCCTTTGATTCTATCGAGAAGTGGGCCATACTGCAGTCCTTGCAGCGATGCCAAATTGACTATAGGTATATCGAAGCGTTGAAGTGTTTATACAGCAAGGCCACTATGTCAGTCCGATTACAGGACCAGAGTACGGAACAAATTCCATTGCAGAGAGGTGTGAGACAGGGAGACGTCATCTCTCCGAAACTGTTCACTAACGCATTGGAGGATGTTTTCAAACTTTTGGACTGGAAAGGATGTGGCATCAACATTAATGGCGAATACATCACTAACCTTCGTTTTGCCGATGATATAGTTATAATGGCGGAGTCGCTCGAGGATATCGGCACCATGCTCAACGACCTCAGTAGAGTTTCCTAACAGGTTGGTCTTAAAATGAACATGGATAAGACGAAAATCATGTCCAATGTCCATGTTCCACCTATACCGGTAATTGTTGGAAACGATACACTCGAAGTTGTAGACGAGTACGTCTACCTGGGACAGACTGTCCAATTAGGTAGGTCCAACTTCGACAAGGAAGTCGCACGAAGAATCCAGCTCGGATGGGCAGCGTTCGGGAAGCTTCGATCCATCTTTTCGTCCCCAATACCTCAGAGCCTGAAAACCAAGGTTTTCAACCAGTGTGTGTTGCCAGTGATGACTTATGGCACTGAGACGTGGTCCCTTACTGTGGGCCTCATTAACAAGCTTGAAGTCGCTCAACGAGCAATGGAGAGGGCTATGCTTGGGGTTTCCCTGCGTGATAAGATCCGAAATGAGGAGATCCGTAGGAGAACTAAGGTCACCGACATAGCTCTCAAAATTAGCAAGTTGAAGTGGCAATGGGCAGGCCACATCGCTCACAGAACTGATAACCGATGGGGAAGAAAGGTTCTCGAGTGGCGACCACGCACCGGAAGGCGTAGTGTAGGCCGGCCCCCCGCTAGGTGGACCGACGACCTCATAAAAACCGCGGGGAATCGCTGGATGCAGGAAGCGAGTAGCCGGTCCAAGTGGCGTTCTATGGGGGAGGCCTATGTTCAGCAGTGGACGTCTTCCGGCTGATAATGATGAATGATGATGATGATTTGTTTTGGTATACAAGGTTCGTGCAGCTGGAAGCCGGAATAGATGGAGAAACGTCGTATGGGAGAGGCTGACGCCATGATGGGTCACGACCCCCAGCATTGGGAAATCGACGCAAGGAGGAGGAGGATAGGGCACTACTTAATAGCCTCTGTATAACGCTATGTAAGCGTGACTTTGCTAAGTCATAGTCAGCGGTTCATTATTGCGATGCATGCTATTCCAAAAGAATATAAACAAATAAAATATATTACTCCGAAACCAACGACACTATTCAATGTATCCAGCTATGCGATTCTCTAAAGATTCGTCGACGAGCTCACCGATGCCAAATACATTATGAGATATCGCCCTTGTACACGAGATTGTTTTTCCAACATTTCTTGTCATCTCTTCATTCGTTTCACGGTTGTTGTCAAAGATGAAACGATGTTTGCTCTTAGAGAATCGCACGACTGTTCGTAATAAAAGTTTTTTTAGTTGTCACCTGCACCCATAAAATGTAATATTAATAGTACCTACCTAAGTAGAAACATTGTAAAAACCGTTATGAAAAGAATGGCCCCGAGTTTCTTACCGTTTCTTCTCGGTAGGCTCTATATATTTTGGAACGTGGTGGTAGAGTCTTTAAAGTACTTTATAATGAATAATTGACGTTCATTAGTGCGTCTTTAATGCCTAAATTGAATAAATAATTTGACTATGAAAAAGGGGAATGTCCACACTAATCGTACAACCCAGTAAGTACCTGATGGTATCGGGTGCGCGCGCGCAGTCTCCCCGTGCTGGCATCATCCTCGTAGGTATTTATTAACAATTGTACTGCTTGATGTCTGATACGAGCTAATTACCGACGTGATTTATTGTTTGGCTACAACTTCGATCCGGATCACCGATGTTAACTTCTGTACTTAAATGTCATCAAGTTCTGAAATTCAAATTTTAATTTAAACAAAAAAATATCATTTAAACTATCTGCAGTGCAAACAATAAATCTATAACAATGAACCCCTAATTTCCTGTAGGGCTATTATGTATCTCAGTTGCTGATAAACGTTGATTGGAATCGAAAAACATGGCGGCTTTATGTCACTTTTGTCAGCTCCAGTCATCAATTTACTAACATTTTTGCTAACTGGAGTTGTCAAAACTGATATAGAGCCGCCATTTTTTAAGATTTCAACTTACATTTATTAGCAACTGAGATACATAATAGCCCTGCTGGTCACGTTATAACTTTAGAACGGCTTTACCGATTTCATTCACCTTTTTTTTAAGTTTTCTTCGTAGAAGGTTCTCAGAAAGAAGGGAGGTTATGGCAAGGCAGAAGGCCGTGTCTACTGCGCGAATGAAGTCGCGGGCAGCTGCTAGTGAAATATTAATGAAGTGTTCATAGCGGAGCGTGACTTAGCAATCTTAACCGATCAACAAGTTAGGCAACGCTTGCTGCGGACAGGTGTTGGATGGGTGTGCGCTAGTGGCATTGGTCCACTGAGCGCTTCCGTGCTTCAGAGCGCTCGTTAAGCCGTGGGCCCGGTTGTTTGTCTTAGGACAATAGTCGTCAGGCTATGTCTATTTAAACTTGACATGGGTTGGCCACTAGCCTATCTACCAGGCCGCACTGGTTCTTATTCAGTAATCTGTGGCACTGGGCCCGCTTGGTGGATTATGGCCCATCTCCTCTGTCTGAGAGGAAGGCTCAGGTCCCAGAAATGGGAAAATCATGGGCTGATTGAAGTCTGGAGTACCACAGGCATCCATACTGAGCCCGTTCCTGTTTCTCGTCTATATTAATGACTTACTGAATGCCACACCCCACCCAATGGTCTTATATGCAGATGACAGCACCGTTATTTTCGATAACTCTAACACTAACGCCGAATCAGAAATTAATAAATCACTTTCTGATTTTATAAATTGGTTGAACATTAATAATCTTGAAATTAATTTGGATAAGACAATAAATTTGAGATTTAAAAATAAAAATTCAATTTCTACACCACTTGACATTCATTATCAAGGTAACACTATTGCAGAAACTAAAAGCACTAAATTCCTTGGTATCCACATAGACTCCGATATGTTATGGAGATCACATGTGAGACATATTTAATGATAATAATAATAATTAATAATTTATTTATTCTTCAGATAACAAAGATCCAAGTTACACTTAATACTGTAGTACTTAACTAACTATAATATATACAATTCAATATAAAATAATAAAATAAATGGAATTACATAATAATAACAATAATAATTATAACTACCTTACAGATATAATTACATAGACTGAAGCTCAAAATCATTGTCTGAGCATCAGACGCAAAAAGTTATTCAACATCTGTGAATCCAACGCCTCTGCAACTATTCTTAGGATACTGTTGTGGATGTCCTCACTCTGCTTCTCAATGATGCAGCCTTCTTACGCATGAAAGCGTGAAAGCCATCAGTTTGGTAAACATCTCCGACGCGCTGCAGAAACGGGGAAGCCCCAGCAGCATCCTAAAAATGTTATTGTATTGGACACGTAAGCTGTCCAGCGTTCTCTTAGTGTAGTTGTACCATCATTGTACCATATTTGCAACAAATTTCATCAGTACGCCTATGACCTAAATATGCTTAAAAAAGTGGCAAACCAAAATGCACTATTGAGTGCGTATCACGCTTATGCTGGTTAGATTTTGAGATATGGAGTTTTATACTCGGGTAACTATGCCGATATAGAGGATGCTCTTAAAGCACAAAAGAAGCGTATAAGAGCAATATGCAGACTGCAACGATACATGTAAATCAAATTTCACAAATCTCTGAATTCTAACTCTTCCTTCGCTATACATCTATGAAGCATCGTTGTAAGTCAGGTCAAATTTAGAAAACTATGACACTTTATCGAGCAGAAGACATTAAACCACACTCCGTAACGTAAAGTGTAATACCACTCTTTACAAAAAGAGTGTATTTGCCTGAGGCATACAAATGTAGAACCATTTGCCACCATCGCTGAAGGATGCCAATTCAGTTTCTTTTAAATTATCTTCTAAATAAAACTGAATGATTTACTTATTAATTAAGCTTATTATAGAATCAATGATTTTTTATCTGACCAAACATTAAAATATTGACATTATGACAGGCCGGTTGGCGCAGTTGGTAGCACCCCTGACTTCTGAGCCGCTGGCCTCGGGTTCGATCCCCGGACAGGTCAAACATTTGTGTGCATGAACATGTCTGTTTGATCTGTGTCTGGGTGTTTATATGTATATAAGTATTTAATATCGTATATAAGTATGTAATATCAGTCATCAGGCTACCATAGTACAGGCTCTGCCTTGTTTGGGACCTGAAGACCTTTGTGTGGATGTTGTCCCATATATATATTATATATTATATTATTATATTATATTATATTATATTATATTATATTATATTATATTATATTATATTATATTATATTATATTATATTATATTATATTATATTATATTATATTATATTATATTATATTATATTATATTATATTATATTATATTATATTATATTATATTATATTATATTATATTATATTATATTATATTATATTATATTATATTATATTATATTATATTATATTATATTATATTATATTATATTATATTATATTATATTATATTATATTATATTATATTATATTATATTATATTATATTATATTATATTATATTATATTATATTATATTATATTATATTATATTATATTATATTAAATTATATTATATTATATTATATTATATTATAATATTTAATTTACTGTTATATTATGTGTTGGTTTTTGTGTTTGTTGTCTTATGAATGTTCTTAATGATGAATAATAATAATAATTCTTAATCATCTAATGTTTTTGAATACATTGAATATTGTAATTAATAATATGTAAATTGAATAATGTTAATATATATGTGACGATTTTTCTTTTACCATCATGGTATTTAATTATAAGACTAATTCTTTTATTATTGGTAAAGTACTCTAATTTAGTCACTGATATGATAATATTAATTTTTGCACACCCAACGAAGTAGAATATAGTGGACCGTATAATAATCTTAAGATCTCTGTTTCTCAACCTATATTCAAGCAAATAAATGAATTTGAATTTGATTATGAAACAATAAAAAAAAGACGTGTGGCACTCGGAGACTGCCGCGGTTAAGCTATTGCATAGCTGTTTTTATCAATTTATGCAGTTATAATTATTTAACCAATGCCATCTAGAGGCGAGTTGCTGAACTAAAGAGACAAGCGTGATATTTCAAAAAGTCATTAAAAGTTCTGCTATTCATCGATATATGCCAAATCAACTTATGCAATTATAATTATTTAACCAATGCCATCTAGAGGCGAGTTGCTGAACTAAAGAGACAAGCGTGATATTTCAAAAAGTCATTAAAAGATCTGCTATTCATCGATAGATGGAGTCGGAGAGTCGGGGGTGTTAGGTTATTTTCGTTACGGGATTTCCGGATTCGGTCTCCACGCTCAAGGCCCGCGATAGAAGCTATGCAATAGCTTAATAAGCAGCGACACTACAACCTCTTTTTTTTGGAAGCAGGTTATAAAGATCGCCTAAACACGTAACAACTATATTTTTCCCAATTTTCTGAGGCAAAAACAGGCTGTCTCAGGTGTGCTCAAGTCGTGGCCTTTTTACGGTATCTCTAAATAAAAACTTTTACAAAGTAAATAACTTTTAGTTAATGCTGTACCGAACCAGATGGGATTTTGATAAAAATTTCACGAAAGATTTATTCTGTGGGTAGACGGGGTAAAATTAAGTTTTAAACATTGCTGATCTAGATTGTAACTAAGGTGTGAAAAGTGTTTTCTTCCATTGGTTAAGGTATTTTTTCAAATTCGCATTAGGTATACCAAAAAGTTTTAGGATGTACTCATTGAGTACCTAAGTGACCTGTGAAAATAAAAAAACAATGCAATGAATCAAAACTTAAAAGAATATTGTCACAATGTAAATGTTAGCGGCATATAAACGCTTCTTAAGATTGGGTGGTGTCACTTAGCACTGCGCACAATTTTGCTGTGAGAGCAGTTCTAAACAACGTAACTTAAAGTTAAGCAGCGTTTATAAAAGTAAGGCTGTTTGACATTTATTTAAGATACATAGTTACTAACTGATTCTCTTAGAATAATGATAAGTTGATTCTATATTTTTGATTTATAGCAGAAGAAAAACCAGATTAAATGAAAAGACCTTAGAAATTTAAATCCCGAAAAACCTTACGAAATAATTTTGTGAGTAAATACTTATGATATTTATATAACCTTTTTTATTACTGTATAATACTGTGGCACACTTCACAAAATCTTGTTATTTGCATCGGCCCGCATAATGCTGCTCAGTTGGCGAACCTATTTAATACGTGTAGAATGACTAAAGTCAAAGTCTAAAATCATTTGTTCAATTTAGGCATCAAAGACGCACTTATCAACGTCAATTATTCATAGTGTAATTTAAAGACTCTACCGCCACGTTCCAAAACATAAAAGAGCCTACCGAGAATAGAGACGAGAGGGAAGAGACTATAATTATAATACTGTATAGTCAGGCTCTGCTGCGAGAGTTTCAAACTAACAAGTAACAATATAACTTTCCTAAAGCAGTAAACAGAGATCCAACGAAGGGTAAAGATAAAGCCAGTTCGGAGATCAATACCTAGGCGGGGGAAACTTGTTTTCTTCAATAACTTCTTATCTACAACTCTACATGTTTGCCTTCTACCAAATGTTTGCTAAGGTGTGAAGGTCACAACTTTATGGAGACTAAAGTTACGCCTGAATATACATTCATAGTTAGAAGGACGTTACTACAAGACTATTTATTATACACACCCAAGAAGACCGATATTTGCCGTACATAAAATCGTACGGTGTATACGAGCTTACAGATACTGGTTAGGATGTTTCTTAGTTGTATTTCTATGTTGATTGTAATCTAATCACTCTCAAATCTGTTCTCTCGTTACTTGAAGACTTTAAGGTTATGGGGTAAATGTAATGCCATTTGACATTTGCTCGCTGTTGTATTATTACAATTACCCAACGGTGTTGGGTAATTGTAATAATTTGTCCCTAGAATTCTAGGGACAAATGTAATAACAACATTGGACATTTTGGTTAATCATATTTTAATTAAACATATACACAATACGCTTACACATGTGTCCCAAAACACAACAAAATGAACTCATCGCAGAAACTCACCTTGTTAACTATAATTATTTGTGATTTGCCCCCTGTTGTATTATTACAATTACCCCAACGGTGTTAATTCAAGGGACAAAATATGTAATAGCAACATAGGAAATTTCGATTAACCATATTTAAATTAAATATATACACAATTTGCTTACACATGTGTCCCAGAACACAACAAAATGAACTCATTGCAGAAACACACCTTGTTAACTATGAATATTTGAGATTAAAAACTCCGCGCTCAATTTGAAAAACCAAACAACAATGGGTGCTCGCTAATTGAAATGACGTTTCGAACGTGACTGCAAAATCAAACGTCACAAGTAGTTACCTTGTACTTGAAGAAGTACTGTATACTTTTGATAGATGGTAGCACCAGTTCGATTATTATCTTATCAGATATGGGACATTATAATTTAGCCCCGGTCTTACAATTACCCCACATCACTACCTAAGTAGAAACGTTGTAAACATCTATATAAAAATAATGGCTCTGAGTTTCTTGCCGCTTCTTCTGGATAGGCTCTATATATTTTGGAACGCGGTGGTAGATTCTTTAATACATTATTATGATAAATTGACGTTCATAAGTGTGTCTTTGATGCCTAAATTCAATAAATGCTTTTGACTTTATTGACAAAAAAAATTGGCGGCTCTATGTAACTTTGTCAGCTCTAGTCAGCAACTTTCTTACATGTCTGCCTAGTTATATTTGTCAAAACTTAATAAAGACGCCATTATTCAAGATTTCAATCAACATGTGATTACAACTGCGATACATAATAGCCCTGTGGGTCTTTGATCGAAATAGTTTTTTTATTATATATTGTGAATACACAAAGAAAAGGGGTTTAGTCGCTGAGCGACCACATCGCCCCATCGATACAGAAACTATAACTGAGCTTTATTAACTCTTCCCAGGCCAGGCCTGTACAGATCTGTACAGGCGATCTTGCAATGTCCGGTCGTTGTACAGATTTGTACAGCGACCGTTGGGTGCGACGGTCGGGTGGTTTGCTCGTATGTTGGCCCTTAATCTGTCCGAATCAGCAAGACTCATTCGAGTTAAGTTTCATTCATAAATCTATTGTTATTTTTTGCGCTGATGCGGACGGGTTAATTTAATGAATGTATGGTGTTGTACTCGTTTGTCGATACCTGATAAATTAATATAATCCTAATGTTTGCATATAATTATGAGGGACTGTGGAGCGCTACCTTTTTTTATGCAACACCGTATATATATTAAAATTTACAGCCATGTTCATGTAAATATATAATTTTTTAAATATTTAAATAAATATTTAATTCATGTAAATATATAAGTTTAATAAATTCAGAACTACTCTAAGCTCTGGATGGCACAGTAACTGTCATGGGCAAAGTAATGCTAAAACCGAGATTCTGATTGAACACTTTTATTTCAGGAGGAGCCAGCATCATCAGGAGATAGCGGAGACGAGAGCGGCAGTGAACCAGAGTCTCCAACAGAGAAGCTGATGCAGTTCCACAAGCAAGAATGCTTTCTCGACATGGACCGCGAACGTGACCCGAATAAGAGGTGAGGAACTTTGAGAGGAAGAGGGGAAACTGTATGTTTTTTTTATAATCTGATGAAACGGGCAAGTCGCCTGCTAGTAGACTTCACACCTCCCCAAGGCAGTTGAAGTGCTACCCAGATCGTTAAGGTTCAAAATTCAAGGTATAGCCTATACTGCGCTCGTCACCCTGACAGCTGTTGAGTCCCAGTAATGTTTAATACGGATAGATGGTGCAAGAGATCTTAAAAAAATATCATCATCATCTCAGCCGTAAGACGTCCACTGCTGAACATGAGTTCCCCCATAATTGTCCAAAATAATTGGTTGGAAGCGACCTGCACCTAACATCGTCCTGCGGTCTTTATCAGGTCGTCTGTCCACCTTTGTGGTGGACGACCGTTTGGCCATCTGTTCAACTTGCTATGCCCTACCCACTGCCACTTCAACTGGCTAATCTTCTGAGCTATGTCGGTGACTTTCGTTCTTCTACGGATCTCCTCATTTCTGATTCGATCACGTAGAGAAACCCCGAGCATAGCCCTCTCCAAAGCTCGTTGTGCGACTGTGCTTACACATAAGGCCTATAGTGAGAGACCACGTTTCAGTGCCCTAAGTAGTAGTAGGACTTTTCTACGATAGCCCGTCTTGGTGGACACAGAATCAATATCTGCAATTTATTTTATATCTAGCCAAAAACACTGTTGTTATCATAGGTACATTGCGGTAATCATTGCACATGTAATTGCAATTTTAGTATTAGATAATAGTTTATTATAAAATATATATCAAATAATACACACAGACATGTATTTATTTATTTTGTTTTACCTCTCCGCTCAGACGTAACACAACAGTATTGCCAGAAATTGTGCCTTCAAATATAAGTGTGTGATGTACACAGTTGTACTAGGATGTGCGTTAGAAGTTTAACTGTGTCCATTGTAGAGTGTAAGGCATTGTAGCGCAGCTAATTTTTCCACCACGTGATTGTACCTTCGTTTGGACATCTATACATAATCAGTCCATTATTTTCCCACTGCTGGGACTCGAACCTTCCTCTCTTTCCTCCTGGTCAACCCACGTACGAAGTCTTAAGCCGCCCAAAAGTCTTCGACATAGCCTAACGACTGTTGTCCTAAGACAAACAACCGGTACCGACGGCTTAACGTGCCCTTCGAAGCACGGAAGCGCTCAGTTGAAAAATCCCCTAGCGTTCACCCATCCAACCCCTGACCGCAGCAAGCGGTGCTTAACATTGTTGATCGGTTAAGATCACCAAGTCAAGCTCAACTGCGAGCGTTTTTTTGAAAATATATAAAGCAATTAAAATATGTAGACGTGAAAAAACTCCTTAACTCATATCATTGTATTAGCACATCACCTCTCATTTTATTTTGATGTACTAACCGCCTGTAAATATCACATAACTTCTCAAAAACGTACTTACAACTACAACTGTACGTGTACTTACGTATCTTCAAACGCTTGCTTTGCTAAACTGAAGGCTACTAAGACTAAGAACTGTCAATGATGTTATAATCATTTTAGAGGGATAAGAAGAGGATACTATGAAACTTGTATTCTTCTAATGAATCTTTACTATACAGGGAAACCGAAGGCCACGCATCAACATCGTCTACAACCCAGGAAGCAGACAGTAGCAAGCCCAGCCAACCCTCTCTACAGAAGCTGATGCCCAAGATAGAGATGCCAGGAGCCATGCTGTACCCTGGAGTACTAGGCCTGGATGGGATAGGAAATAACTTAGGTCTGGGAAACCTAGCTATGAGTTACCCTCATAGCTTTATACTGGGGCTGGCTAATCAGGGACAAGAAGGAGGTAATCTTTTTTATTTCGGAGACTCATTTCAACCTTATTGTGCATACTAATAAGATCACAAAGAACAATCAAATAAACAAAAAAATTAGTAACCCACTTCGGATATATTATATGATTTTAACATTTTATGTACCCAGTGACAGTCGCGCCATCAAGACTATTCTTATGATGTATTATTTATCAAAATTGGTTGAGCCGTTGAGTAGTTACGAGCGGACATAAGAATGGACATACTCGTTTTGTGCTTGGCCGCATTCAAGTGCACAGGACCTAAGATTTAAAAGATGAATTTCTCTTAGGTAATCACAGTTTTTAATCGACTTCAAAAAAGGAGGAGGTTATATTTTCGTGTGTATGTTAACCGATTTCTTCCCCATTTGTGAACAGATTCTCAAAATTCTTTTTTGTTTGGTAGAGTATACTTCAGAGGTGGTCCCTTTTAATTTTCATCAAAAGCAGTTTTTGAGTAAAGAGTTCATTTATCTTGATGATATCACCATTGACAGTCAATCCCGTAAGTAGCAGGGACACTACAGTTGGTGGAAAATATTTTTTACCTTAAATGGAACCGACTTCAACACCAAAAAGTGCGAAATAATTTGTCGAAGTGCGACCAAACACCATGCGCACAATATTGATAATAGGTACCTTCTTTTGAACTATCATGGTACCGATTTCAACAAGTTATTTCACTCTTATTGATGTTGAAGTTGGTTCCATTTTTAAGTAAAATGTTGTTCTGTAATGCAAGTAGGTCCTTTATCTTTTCGCAGTTTACCTGCAAGAATACTATTTACGTAATATCAAGGATGATACTATTTATATAAACGTTGTGTAATTTACATATATCATCAACTTTGAAATCAATTTTAAGGGAGTATAATAGTAATGTTAATATTATAACTAGGACTATAAACAATATTTTTAATTAAATAAAATTTAATAGTAAAAAAAAGGCATTACGAGTAAATTGATCCCGCAATATCAAAAACATAATAAACCTCCGTAACCATGAATTATGATATGTATTTAATAACAAACACATTGATATGCGTATTTTTTCATCATCGTGTGCCTCATAACTACTTGTGTATTGAAAATTCAATAGAAGAAAATTGTTCGCGTAAAACGGGTTATATTTTTAAATTACCTTCAATACAGAATAAACAAGTTTCAATACAGTTTAAACAAGTTTCAATACAGTTTAAACAAGTTTCAATACAGTTTAAACAAGTTTCAATACAGTTTAAACAAGTTATACAATGATATAAATCGAGGATAATCTGATTACGCTGTACTCTGAATATACGTTAGCGACAAAAATTCGATCACTCTGATGAAAATAAATTAATCTGCTAAAAATACCCAGCACATTTTACGCATTGTAGACACAAAAACTAAGCTATAGACTAGCCAGAGCTATGAGACAAAGACAGTGATAAATTTGTCAATCCTGTGACGCTGTAAATGTAAAGGAATCAAAGTGTTTAATGCATGTGGTACTAGCAAGAATTTTAAAGAAGTATTAATACATTTTGTGACGTTATCTACCTGTACCCATATTCACTGAAAAGTGTTCGAAAAGTCAGAATAAAATAATATATCACTCCGTTTAAAGTTGTTTATTTCAACGCAGAAGAATCGCTAAAGCTTAAGAAACCATTAAATTATGCGATGTTAAGCGTCACGCTTGCCCGTAACAGTCCAGTGCCATTCGAATATAATACAAGAGATGAAAACTCTGCATGGCATTGCGCTTCTGATTCTGAGATGTGAGATGTCAAATCTCGCTGACAATGCCCTGCAATGCCGTTGTCAACATTGACTTTCCAACCTTTTGTTGAATAACTGGAAAAGCCTACTACTACGTACTTCCCCAGGCTTACTCTGTTAAAATCCTACCACAACAGAACAAAAAACTGGGATGTGGCTGTGTCATGGACTCGGCTGTGTGTTGTACGTGAATACGTTTCTCCGAGTCAAAAGTTATACTCATTTCAAATCTCGATACGCAACAAAATAACCTCAAAATGGCGGCCCCCTCCACCCCGCACGATGCGTCACTGTTCTCCTATATCGTAATGAAGTTTTACGGCCGTTTTCAATTATCTATCTATCCAAGGTTTTCCTTACTACCGATAGAAGTTTGACATAACGTCCATGTAAATAGTGTCAAATATCTAACTCTAGTAAGGTAAACCGGCGATAGATAGGTTATTGAAAACGGCCGTTAGTCATTTTAGTTATCCAGTGGTATAATATAATTTTGGATGTATAGGATAGATTCTAAACTACAACACCAAACTGTACCCCCCATATTTATATCGTTAGGGTTTTTAGAATGCCCCCGTATGGTAGCAAATTTAAAAGCGTTGACGTATTCACATCGAAGTCTGGGTAATCAATTGAATAACGGTAGATAAATGATAGTATAAACTTGATACAAACCTTCTCCTTTTTTTAGTTGTACATTCCATCACTTTGCCAGAGCTGGCTATTGGTCGCGCCAGCACATTGGTGGTTTAAGTGGACTTTAGTAACTTGGGAAAAGTTGCACTAATTCGTGATAAGTCTACTGTGTTACACGTTTTAACCGGGAATTAATAGACGGATTTCGGCAAAAACTATTGAAGAAAGGGGTTAATGTCTGATATAAATAAAATTTTAAACGACTCTGTATGACTTTTACATTTCCTAAAGTAATTTCCTTCCCATTTCAAAATTCCGTAACGCGTCTTGATTATTTGGAAACGGATTTCATAAAAATGAATACATCTGACGTTTCTTTGATATACTCGTATATAATAAGACTATAATAAAATCTGATTAATGTAAATATTATTCTATTAATGTAAGTAGATCAGAAAATAGCTAGAGAAATAATATTCTAAAAAAATAGGCTTTTTTTTTATTCATAATAAATAATTTTTAATAAATAAAATTTCTAGCGGGAAAAAATGCTAAGAGTTTGTTTAAATATTCTAATAATAAGTTTTCGGTGTATTCTGAATTGGGTATTTTCTACTGTTATGCCGGTTGATTTGAATTGTGTAAAAAATTGATCTATTCTGAACTATTTGAATTAAATAATTTGAATAAAACGAGTTTTGCTGTGTAAGCATTTGACTAAAAAGCTACTTAGTATATATAATGTAAGTGTGCCTTGGTAGTTTTTTTACGATTTGATTGCGTATTTTTATTACTTGACACTCTGTACAGTAGAATTTGGTGATATGTGGCTGCTGACCTTAGGGAATCATCATTAGTCGTCTTCAAATGGTTTTGTAGTGAACACACGAATCACATCACACTAAAATGCCAAAATTTTTGAGTGTGTTTGCAGTCCCAGCCACGGTGCGGGCAGGAGTATACACCGCGGCCCCGGTCGCGATGTATACTGCGGCCCAGGTAATGGCTGTGGATGAGGTAATTCTGGCTCATTATGTAGCCTCAGCCACGGTGCGGGCAGGAGTCTACACTGCGGCGCCGGCCTCGATGTAGACTCCGGCCGAGGGCCTAATGACTGTGGGCGAGGTACACAAGGTTATGATTCCCAGGTAAACACATTCAGACACCGAGCTCGCCGGCGAGCTCGAGGTAAAAATTATGTCTTGGTTAGATTCTCTCCAAATAGTCATAGAGTAAAAATTCACAGGGCCCACTTTCAACGGTACACTCATGTACCGGGGCGATTCTCTCCGACTCCCCTCTCTCCTGGTGACGGCCCAAGCCGAGGTCCGTACCTTAGTGGTGCCCTTGAGCAAGTCGCCTACTCCCCTCCTTGCGGCGAAGCGTCTTCAACGCTCGCCTTAGGCGGTGCGCCCTCTGCGCCCGCATCTGGCCGAGTGCCATCTGCGCTCGCCACCCGTCCGGTGACGCTGTAAATGCCGGTAGAGGCAAACAGCATTAGTCCGCTCTATAAAAAAAAATGTGTGTTTGCATGTTTGTTACTTGTCACTGAGCGTGAAACGGCTCGACCAATTTTGATATGGAGGTAGATGAGGCGCTGGATTACGCTAACCGCGGGGGCCAGCCAGCACTTTATGTACTTGTGTTTTTTTATATATATATACTAAATAGATAACTATCCGTTATCTAATGAGTAATTAGATGTAAATTGCTACCGTTACAACGCGTGATATATACCTAATAATATATCCTACGGAAAGAATTATCTGATACGTTTAAATCTTACTCGTTTCTTTCTCTGCATTTTCGTCTTTATAGACATTTGAAGTGTGACATGTTTTCTTCCAGCGTCTTCCTCAAACCAGCCCCAATTCATCACGATACCGCTCTCCATGGCCATGGCTGCTGCAAACCCTGCTGCCTCTAGCGATGACAGCAGCGAGCTTCAGGACCTCAGCACTGCCAGGAAGTGATACGGTATGGGACATTCCTCAGGTTTTTGTGGACCGAGCATAACTGCGTAAGTGTGACGTAATGTGTTGTTCACGTGAAGCAGTACAAACTGTCACTTATCTAGGGCAACCGTTACACAGATATAACTCATCATCATTTAACGCCGAAGCTTGACACGTTGATTTTTACCATTTTTTTATTGGGTAGGTTGGCAAACGAGCAAGTAGCTCACCTGATGGTAAGTGATACCGTTGCCCACGGACATCCGCAATACCAAAGGTCTCAAGGATGCGTTACCGACTTTTGAGGAAGGATGATAGGAATGAAGAGATAGAAGGGGTGAGGAAGGAGGGGGAAGGGGAAGGATAGGGAGAACGGGGAAGAGAGGAATCGGGCCACCGGAACTTCCCACAAACCGACAAAACGCAATAGCAAGCTATATAACTTCACGTCGGTTTTGTGTGAGAGTGTGGTACTTCCCCGATCGTGCCGGCCCATTCGGCTGTGGGGTTGCAGCGTGGCACTACCACAAAAGGAACAAACCATACGAATATTTTTTCGCAAATTGATTGTGCTACGGCCTTTTGAACGTTAATAATAATAAGTTGTGGCTCGGTGAGCTGTAGACCTCGCGAGTATACCGTGCACCACTAAAACAAAATCCTTTGTTATAAAAACTAACGTGATGTGCACTGATTTTTAATGAAAAACATTAAAATCTGTATGTATTTAGGTATTTGACGTTTACATACGATTTAACAAGGCATCTGAAGATTGTGTTTGTTTGTTTCAGATGAGTCAACAAGGCTGGAATAACTTAATTATATCATTTTCTTATTGAATTAAGTAGCTTAACTTATATATTATATGTACCAAAGTTTTGTAATAAACACTATTACATCGATTGTGAACATTAGACCATTTGCACTTCAATAAAAATAAAAATATGAAGAAAATATATTTAATTACATATTTTTGTGCACTACAATTATATTGCTTTGGTAAATACTATACCTAAGGATGCGCTAACCGTGCAAGCGTCTATAGAGTGTGTTAAGGGAAGTACACACGATCGATTTAGCGGCGGCAATCAGCGATATAATCAGTATGAAAAACGCGACTAACGATTCAGTCGTAAACATTGAAATACATTAAAAGGACAGTCGCAGCAATTTAGTGCATTTTTCACTTTAACATTGCAAACTTTTAATCCTCTGATAAAATTCACGAGTTAAATATCATGATTCGATCAATATACATATAGTCTTTATAAAGCAGTATCGAGAAAACTCTCAAATCGCCGATGCTAAAAGTTGCGTGTGTAAGTCTAAGTCCTTTATTCATAATCATTTCTCATCGCGTTTGCACTGTAAATCAAAAAGCTCAAAATACGTTCTTGCCACTTTTAAAATTGTACGCATTGAATAAATACCAAGTGCTTTAGAACTTAAACGGTAATAAAACTAGGTTAGTATTGTTTTGTTTAACGATCAATGTGTATTTTTGTACCAAACAATTAACTTTGTTAACTATTATTCAATAAAGTGTTAATATCTAGAATTTATAGATAATTTAGATAGATACACTTATTTTAAGTGCATTTTCATGTATTGATTTTATTTTGTCTTTCATTTAGTTTTAGTTACCAATTTTTATTATGTTCAAAGGCAAACGTGGATGCAAGAAAATCAGATAAAAACTAAACAAAAATAGCTCAGATGTCGTGTCTTTATTATTTGTTTCTTTTAAAAAAGCTTGAAGAAATTTATATTGTTAGATTTTATGTTAATGATAAAATCGCTTGCTCCACCGTACGTGTGACCATCACCTTATGGGTAAAGCCTTCAAGTAAAGCATTTATTATTAATTATTAGTTATTATTCTTTATTTTAGTTTTATTTAATCGCAGTAAATACACTTCTAGCGAAAATACCAAACATAGGTATTTGTAGCTTAGCAAAGACTTCTTTTTGTATTAAGTTATTTGAGTCTTGTGTTATTTTTAGTAGATCATCGATCAATCTTTAGTTTTCTCATTTTTTTCATATCTTGAACCTAATGTTCCTTTCCCATTTCTTTTGTAATTAAAATATCTAGAAAATAAGGTGTATTTTATTTCAACCAATTTTGACCTCAATGTTAAAAGGAATAAGTAGGTAATTGCTGTTGATGTATTTCTGATCAAAATAAACAAAACACAATCGTCCATTATTATATCGATAAAAAACCCTGATGTTCAATTGCAGACTCACAAAAACTGAGAACTGAGACCTAGAGTCAAGGAAAAAAGACATCTTTGATCGATCTGACCAGCATAAGCCGACCTCCAATTCATCCTTGTCTTACCACAAAGTATGCTGTAATTAAAAAATTGCATTCATACCAAGAGGTCTTAAATAACTGGCGGTAATATTTGGCATAGATATGCGATGTCGATGTTTATACTGTATAATATATCTTACTTGTGATTGGTTAGTCGTCAGCCAATCGTGTAGCTTGATAGGAAATAAATTAACATTTTGCTGTACAGTTGCAAAAATTGCAATACCTACTGTTGAACAAGTATTTCAAAGAATCTTAATTACGATTCGTGGACATAATAGTTTCAATAGTTAATTCCGTATGCATGCAGTTATTTACAAAAGTTTTTTAATTATTTTTATATTCATATTGGTAGTATATACCAGAAATAAATTAAGTTATAATAATATATAAGTTATTAATATCTTGAATTGTTTATAAATTTAATAAAAAAAAAAACTAAAATAGACTTCATAAGATTTACTATTCATTACAGTTTGGCAGTTTAAAATAATAATGGATTACGATAGACGTTTTGATGTAATTTGACGATGACGTAGTTAAAATAATTCACTCAACTTGCGTCATTGTTCCAATGTAAAATTTTTGCAGATCCGTACTTTCATCTCTTAAATGAATGATCTCTTAGATAAATGAATGCTACTGATTCATCAAACCAAAGCCTCAACCGCGAGGGCTACTTACAAACTACAAACTTAATCAGCGTTTCATATATTAAGCAAAAAACGATTATTAGGAAGGTAAATTGAATTTATTTAGGTGATTATCGCGTAGACCATCCGAGCGAATCTGCTATTGGGTCAACTAGTTTTTAATAAACCAAAGTAAGTACTTTCTTAAATACTTAATACCTGGATGAATCAGCTCGTAAATAAACAATTGATTTTCTTGGTCTAACCTCAAAAAAAACACTCATTGGCTTAGTGTTGCTTTACAACGCCATCTATTGTAGCTTTAGTGTTGTTGTGTCGGTAAAACAGTTTACCTAGTTGTTTAAGTTGATGGCCATAGTTGCCATTATCATATTGTAGCAGCTTTTCATTGTCTGAAAACATGGATTAAACGATATTTTCTAAAAAATAAACCTAGCTAGGTGGATTTATCGCCCCTGAAACCTCTTGCATACTGCATTTTATGAAGAACGTTGTAGCTGATTCCGAGATTCGAATTATATATATACATAAATACAAGAATTACTTGGTTAAAGGTATTAGATTCGAGTATTAACTTGATTCCAATATCACACACACACACACGTACATTTTTACTAGTTAGAATCAACTTGATATTCTTTAGTCAAATATGGTGTCACCGCGCTCATGTCCACTTCTGACAGGGTCCTAATATGGATGCATTACATACGATTATACACCGTACTGTATACTATAATTAGTATGTGGATGTACCAACATAATATTATGGTGTATTTTCAATCGTCTCCTCACTGTTGAGGACCGTGATCCTTTTGTACAGTTCTTTGACTGTTCCTTTCCATCAAACTCAATGGTTTATCAGAGTGTTGAGAGTTGAGAGGGATTTTAGCAGAAGGACTATGACGATTTAGCTTTTTGTGCCCCTTTTAATAATTTTATCATAGTGTTTTGTTTTATTTAATATAGAAGGATTTTTATATATCTTGTTATATTTGATGGTAAGTCAAATGGCCGGGAGGAGGCAGGTGTTGATGATTTTGGCAGAAAAGAAGGCATAGAGTTAAAGAATACTCAGGTAATCGATTTCAAGGAACACGAGAGATATTATCTTGTTTCGTGATGAAGGGCGGTTGTTCTATTCATTAATTCTGGAGAATTAACTGTAAATATAATATATTAGCGACTGCCCACGACTTCGTTCGAGTAGAAGTATCTAGACCCATCTTTTTTAGTATGTCTTACCTTCTCTTGACAATAATTAACACAACAAAAAAAAGAATTAACTAGATTGTTCCATCCGTTCACAAGTTATAGCATGACCAGGAGAAATAGGGGTTCATTATATATATATATATATATATATATGGACTAGAGATTACCCGCGACTTCGTTCGCGTAGTAGGCTCGGGATTCGGCCTCGCCATAACCTCCCATCTTTTCTTAGTTTTTCTTCCATAAGAACCTTCTCCTCACAATAACTAACACAACAAAAAAAAATGTGTGGTACTCGGAGACTGCCGCGGTAAAGTTATTGCATAGCTGTTTTTATCAACTTATGCAATTATAATTATTTAACCGATGCCATCTGAATGAGAGGCGAGTTGCAAAGAGACAAGCGTGATATTTCAAAAAGTCATTAAAAGTACTGCTATTTATCGATAGATGGAGTATTTTTATTAGATTTTTTTACTTTTTATTAGAGAGTGGGGGGTGTTAGGTTATTTTCGTTACGGAATTTCTGGATTCGGTCTCCACGCTCAAGGCCCGCGATAGAAGCTATGCAATAGCTTAAAAGAATTAGCGAGATTGTTCCATCCGTTCTTATATTCCATAATACTTCTAATATAGACCCAAAAAGTTCTCTGAAGAAACTGTAGGAAGACCAGTGAAGAAAATTTCTATTATCATTAACTCTACATCTCTACTGACCTGTAGAGCCAATGCTACATAATCATGTCATATACACATACACATTATATAATTATAACTATTGTCAATGTAAAGCTCTACTGAGCTATAGAGTTTCTAGAAAGGTTACCTCTAATGCTAGAGTTATAGATCTCATCCTGCAAAGTTTCTGGAAATTCTCACATTACAGCCCTAGCGGACGTGCTCTTCGCAAGCACTAACTGGATTCACAGGTTCATGCCCTGGTCAAGGCAAACATTTGTGTGAAGAGTATAAATGTTTGTTTTGTAGTCTTGAATATATGTGATGTGTTACATTGCGTTAATACGTGTGCCTGTGCTATCTATACAAGAAGTCAGTAGTTTAGTCATATAGGGGTTGAATATGTAAAGGCTGTTGGCAGGTAGGAAGGGTTATAAAATTATAAAAAAAACGTGGTGTTCACTCATTTTTACTGAAAGCTACTTGCGCAACAGATCCGACTTTAAAGATATAAACATTCTAATTGTTTTCTCTCAGTTTATTTATGAAATCTAATGTATATAAAGAAAAAACATGAACAGTTTTGAAAAAAGGAGTGATGCTCATTTCATCAACACGCGGAATAAGCACAAGCTATCCGTACATGTAACGCGTCTCCACAGAATAAGTCATTCTTTCAGTCATTTCCAGGCCGGTTGGCGTAGTTGGTAGCACCCCTGTCTTGTGAGCCGCTGGTCCCGGGTTCGATCCCTGGACGGGTCAAACATTTGTGTGCATGAACATCTCTGTTTGAGTTGTGTCTGGGTGTGTATATGTATATCAGTCATCAGGTTACCATAGTACAGGCTCTGCCTAGTTTGGGACCTGAAGACCTTTGTGTAGATGTTGACACATATTTAAAAAAATCTCTTTCCAATTTTATCCGAGATTTGCCTATTATATAAATAAATAAAATAAAAAAACCTTTTATTTATCCAGAAAATGCTAGTTTACAAATATTTAGTAGTTTTGTAATTAGTATTTTAGTAGTTACAGTTTATAAAAAAATACTCGTATGTAAAAAGACAAGCCCGCTGAGTTTCTTGCCGGATCTTCTCACTCGTGGTCGTGTTCCAATCCGGTTGTAGATTTAAGAAATAATAAATATAAAATGACAATTTCAAGTGCCCCGTAGGCCTATACAGAATAAATGATTTTATTTATAAATTGATTCTTGTTTTTCGACTATAGTTTCAACCACATCCTGTGTCCTTTCCGTCGTCGTCGACGCGGGCGTCCCGAACACTCCTTGAAAAGGACCACTGGATGTGGTCGAAACTATAGTCGGATCTATCCGGGAAGTATTACTTTTTTTGTGGGATAGGTTGGCAAACGAGCAAGCGGCTCACATGATGGTAAGTGATACCGTCGCCTACGGACATCCGCAATACCAGAGGTCTCGAGGATGCGTTGCCGGCCTTTTAGGAAGGAGGGTAGGAAGAGATAGAAGGGGTGAGGGTGGAGGGGGAGGGGGAAGGAGAGGGAGAACAGGGAAGAGGAAATCGGACCTCCGGAACCTCCTACTAAACGACGACACGCAATAGCAAGCTATGTTACTTCACGTCGGTGTTCAGTCAGTGGGAGTGCGGTACTGCTCCGGTCGTGCCGGCCCATTCGGCTGTGGGGTTGCAGCGTGGCACTACCACAAAAATATATATTTATATAGTATTAAGTGGGTCATCCCATATTATTCAGTGAAAAAAAAGTAGGAAGGGTATTGCTAGAAACTTCTTCTCTTAGTCTAGGTAGTTCTGTAACATCAAAAGTAAAGAGTCACTTTATAATTGATGCCACTTTTGTTCTCTGCAAGTAACAAACATTTCCTCTCCATAAAACACTGTCCAGCTCCGGAACAGCTACAAATTACTGCGCGTTGCCGACTGAATTCATAATTATGCAATAATTTTAGCTTCTGGCAAACAAATGTCCAACACTTCGTAATTATGGTAAATAAATTGCTAATTGGAAATGTCTTCTACTTTTTCTTTATGTAGTTTGTGCTTATATTTTTGGCACGTGTCTCTCATTACCGTTATCTATACCCTTCAGCTTACTATTACGCAGGTATTCCAGTAACATACATCCATACAACGATATATACAAACTTTCGCGTTTATAATATTATGTTATATTAAAAAATAAAAAAATATGTCAGATGAGAATGTAGCCAATGACAAGACAGTGGGCCTGGCGCGAAAATTTGCGTAAGTGTAACATAATTGTATCGTTGACGTGTATAGTACACACTATGAGTTATCTGTGCCACAGTTGTGCAAGATAATTTATAGTTTGTACTAAATATTATGTTATTTAAGAAAAAGTAATATTATAAACGCGAAAGTTTGTATATATGGTTGTATGGATGTTTGTTACTTTTTCGTACTGCATTCAGTACGAAAAAGTAACAAACATCCATATTTTAATAAAATTTGGTATACATACCAAATTTTATTAAAATACATTCATTAGCTTCATGCATTAGCTTCATCTATCTACGAGTGTACTGGTGCTTGTGTTTGTTGTAATTACTCGTATTATTCTAGTATTTTATTTTTATAGTTATGAAATAAAACAGTTTTTTCTTCCTCCTGCAAAATTTGACCAAATAAAGATACGGGATACTTTTTCGTCATCATTATCATCATCATCCATCACCATGCGAGTGAAACCGCGGGGCGCAGCTAGCCTCTGAAGGGGTTAGTGGAGGTTGTCATCTATGACTATATATATTCAACTTTGTTATCTTTAATTCGTACTTATCAAAGTTATGGGTGGTAAATTAGGAATGGCGCCTAATATTTTAATTTCATACATTTGATAAACACCGGTGACTCCTCTTTGATCGACTCGTATATAACAATACCTATACAATACTTACACTTTTCTGGAGTAAATTAAATCATTTACATACTGAATGTTTAAGTAATATTTTATATACTAAAACATTCAGTATAATAGTCATTCATACTGTTTAAGTTTACTAACATATATAAAAAAAACCCAATGTGGATTTTGGTTGTATGGTTCGTTACTAGCTGCGGCTGCACGGATTTGTAAGAAATGTGTTAGGTAGACAGATGATGGTGGCAGGTAGGTACTGGATTAACATATAGGATACTTATCATCATCCATTACCAAGCGGATAAAACCGCGGGCCGAAGCAAGTATATATTAAGTCTTTAAGACGCGGTCCAACCCCAATTTTAAAATAATTTACGGTTCTTTACTTAAGGTTGGAAATCACTTGCTAGATTGGATGATGTAATGCGAAAATGCGTTAATTTTGTACGTTTTCTTTATAGTTTTCGATACATACTAACACAATTGAAAAAACTGCTGGTTATAACTTTAGTACTATACGTTGGCTAAGTATTACCTAAATAAAATATAGTGTTATCGCTGAAAATTCTGAGAGTTTGGACGTAAAAGTTTATTTTTGTGGACCTATTCAGGATTTTTTTCTGCTGAAAGAGAGTTATATTAATGAATTCTATTCGGTTATTACTCTTTTCCTATTCTTTTTCTAACTTTTATATTTTTTTCATAATATACTACCGATCTGTTTCGTTACACTAGGTGTTTAAAAATTCTTCTTTTTCTTTAATCAGGGTACGAGCGCGCCTTAACTATGAAATTGGAGGTTTTTGTGAAATTTTTGAATATGTAAAATTATTGGTGATTATTTATTTTAACTAATCAAAGTTTAAATTATCTTTGCAATTTAGCCATTTTGATGGCAGTTTGCGTCGGGTCTTCGTCTCGCTCAAATGTGCGGTTCGAGCGGGGAAAGGGGGTCAGGGCTATGCCCTCTGCCCCTGGCACGTCTCCGTCCACAACGGTGGGCGGGTCTCTTGGTTGGTATGTATTACCACGGCCTCACTGTACTGCCACCCCAGTGACCAAAAGGTAACTGAGCGATCAAGGCCGCGCCGGGTGGACCCCCGCCTACACGGGTGAAGCCCAGCGGACCGAACGGCTACACAGTCGCTGGCCACTGGGGGCAGCACTGATACAGCCGTGGCATCCGTACTTTCTTCTACTGTTTCGTCCGGATTTTCTTTGGGAAGCAAGTCCCTAGGGTATGGCTTCTGTCTTCTGCCCTCTTGATGATCGGGCGGTCGGGTATGGTGGGGGGCTATGCCCCTGATGTGTGGCAATCTTGACTCGTCGACTTTGGTGAACATTTTGATCGCCAGTCGCTCAACGAATTTCTGTAGCGTCTCTTGCTGGAGGTCTCTCGCTATAGTTGCGTTCCTTACGTAGCGTGGGGCGTTAACTATAGCGCGCAGCGTCTGATTTTCCTGACTCTGTAGCTTCGTGCGTAGATGGGTAGCTATCTGTGCGTACCACGCCGGGGCGGCGTAGGTGAGTATTGGCCGGATATACGTTTTGTATACCATCAGTCTCACCCGGAGTGGCAGCTTCGACCGTAGTATAGGCATCAGGCGTGCTCGGGCACCTTTCGCTTTTCCCACTACGGTATTAACGTGCTTCGTGAACGTCAGGTTTCGGTCGATTTCCACCCCGAGGTATTTTACAACCCGGGCCCATGGAATCTCTTCGTTGAGCAGTTGCAGCTGTGTCGGCAGGTTCGATCTTCCCGTTACGAGGGCTTGAGTTTTGGAGACATTGACTGTCATCCGCCACTTCTTCAGCCACTCAGGTAGGGCGTCCAGGTTCTCTTGTACTCGTTTGACGGCGGCTTCTGTTCGGATCGAGGAGGCGTAGTATGCGGCGTCGTCTGCATACAGGGCAAGCTTGGTGCTGCCTATCAGCGGGATATCATTGGTATGCCAAGCATACAGGCTGGGCGAGAGGCAGCTTCCTTGCGGTACCCCGGCACGTACCGGCTTCTCCGTTGATAAGGCCTCCTCGACTCGAACTGTGACTCGTCGGTCCGTTAGGAAAGATCGTATCAACTTTATTATGGGCTTCGGCATCGGGCTCTTCGA
Organism: Selenia dentaria; assembly: GCA_917880725.1. Classification (NCBI taxonomy): domain Eukaryota; kingdom Metazoa; phylum Arthropoda; class Insecta; order Lepidoptera; family Geometridae; genus Selenia; species Selenia dentaria. The sequence goes on from OU862893.1 coordinate 29,012,706, forward strand.
CAACTTGCATAGCAGGCCCTCATGCCATACGCGGTCGAAGGCCTTCTCCATGTCAAGTAACACAGCCACAACATACTCCTTCTTGTTATGGCTAGTGGCCATTTCATTGATGACCCGCGTCAGTTGTAATGTGGTAGAATGCTCTGCCCTAAACCCGTACTGCTCCTCTCGAGGTACAATGTGCGGCGTTAGGTGCGGTAGTAGCAACCTTTCGAAAGCTTTCGATAAGGTGCTAAGCAGCGTGATGGGTCTGTAACTGTCCGGTCTCTTCGGGTCCTTTCCGGGTTTAGGGAGCATTATAACGACGCCAGTCTTCCAGGTCCGTGGGAAATGGCCACAGCGCATAACTCCATTATAAATCCTGGTCAGCGCAGCCAGGGCTCTTGGCGGGAGGTGTTTCAAGACTTCATTCGAGATCCTGTCGAGCCCTGGGGCTTTCTTGTTCGGTAGGCGCCTTATCAGCCTCTGCACCCGTCCAGGTGAGAAGATGATGGGCACCTCCTCTTCTTCAGTCACGTCCGGGGGTGTAGACAAGTAGAGTTCTACCTGTCTACAGATGGTGTCGATATGGGTGTCATCACTGGTCGGGTTGGGCTGAAACTGCGCCTCCAAGTGGTCCGCGAAGATCTCAGCTCGGTCTGTGGCGACAAATTTCAGAAGGCCGTCCCGCCCGACCAGTGGTCTAGTCGGCTCCGGGGTGCGCGATAGTTGGTGGCAAAGTCGGTGTACTGATGGAAATTCCGTTTCCACCGAGTCTAAGTGCGCTTCCCAACTATGCGTGGCGTAGTCTTGTAAGGCGGTCTTAACGCGCTCCACCAGCGCGTTCAGTTCGCTCTTTAGACGTGGGCAGCGAGTTTGTTGCCACAGCTTCCTCTTCTCCCTTTTTTCGCTAATAAGGTTCCTGATCCACGCCGGGAGGGGTTGTGCCCTCTCTACCGGCGCGGTGGTGTGCGATGCTGCCTCGAGGGAGGATTGGATAGCTGCGGTCAACTCTTCCGTGGCCGTTTCAAGGTCTTCTGTTGTGCGTATCGGCCTCGTCTTTGTACGCTCCTGCGCTTCTCTCTGGAAGGCTTCCCAGCAGATCTTCCTCTTCCTGGCGGGAATGGCAACTCTGCTTGGGAGCTCCGTCAGCGTCAGGAGTACCGGGCGGTGGTCTGATGGCAGGTCTGGTAACACCGTCTGGCTAGGCGGCGTCCTCAGTCCCTTGTATACCGTGATGTCTAGTACGTCACCAACGTCTTGATAGTGATAATGTGTGGGCTCGTCTGGCCCTATGACGTCATAGCAATGGTCCACCGAATCTTGAAGCAAAACTCTCCCATCGCGGTTCGTTTTGGTCGAGTTCCAGTGGGTGTGCTTGCTGTTGAGGTCTCCAGCAATGATGGTGGGTTCAGTTGCGTGTAGTAGTTTCCTTATCTCTTCAGGTTTGAGTAGGGTGTGCGGCGGTTTATAAACCGCAAACAAACGCCGCATCTCTCCGGCGGTGTTAACAAGCACACCCAAGGCTTGAATGGACTCAAACTCTTCTGGTGGGATGAGCTGGTGGATGATTCTTCGGTGGACCAGTACTGCAAGGCCTCGAAAGGCGCGCCCAGTATCTGACACCTCGTCTTTCCGGTATACAAGGTAATTCGGTATCTTGAGCCTTTGTGCCTGCTTCAGTTGCGTCTCGCTGACCAGTAGTATGTCTACGTTTTGCTCGCGGAGGAAGATGGTCAGCAGTTGTTTCTTCCCCGCGAGCGACTGAGCATTCCAGTGTACGATCCTAAGCCCGTGATCCATTATTGGCGTTCAAAATTCTCATAAGGCCCTGTAGAGTGGCCGTTTCGGGGTCGGTGCCTTTTTGCACCGCCTCCAGGATCTCTTTAAGCACGCCGATAGTCTGTCCCAAGGAGTCACGGCGTGGAGCATCTTGCTGTTGTTGTTGTTGTTGCTGCTGTTGTTGTGGCTTTTGCGCCTTCTTTCTGGGCTTCTTTTTGCCTGTCTTTGGCCCGGTTCCCTTTGGCAGGTTTGCCGGCGCCATTAGGGTCGCTTCTGCAGTCTCATCAATGGTTGCTGGTGCACCTAGGGCAGTACCCCGACGGTTTGTCTGGGTAGCGGCCACAGTTCCCGCCTTCTTGTTGCGTGACTCCTTTCTGAAGATCGGGCATGCCTTAAAGTTGGCTGGGTGCATCCCCTGGCAGTTTGCGCAGGTTGCCGGTTCTTCCCGGGGGCGCGGACACTCTTTCGCCGAGTGCTCTTCACCACAGCGTACACAAGCCTGGGCTCGGTGGCAATTGTGCGAACTGTGGCGGAATTTCTGGCAGCGGTGACACTGTGCGGGGCCTTTCTTGCCGCGCCATGCCTCTATTACTACGCCGGGCATCAATAGCAACTCGGTTACTTCATAAATAGCCGGGATTGTCTGCGCGTTCTTCTTCAGCTGTATGAAGATACTGCCAGGGCGCCCTTGCCTGGCTTGGATATTCTTAACATACTCTGGCTCGAACCCTTTCTCCTCGAGGGCCTCCTTAATCTCCTCAGGATCGGTGTCTGCTGGTAGGCCTCGGAGGGCCACTTTCAAGCTGCGTTCTGCAGGCAGCGAGTAACTGAACCAGCTAATATTCTCCTCCCTTTCTAGCTGGGTCAGATACGCTTGTATCGCCCGGTATTCCGTTTCGTCGGCCGGCATAAATCTCATGCCTTGTCCATATGGCCGTCCGTTAGATGGTCTCCCTAATTTCGAAGCTATCGCTTTGAAGTGGAATGTCCAGTTTGCTATGCGTTCCACTATCAGAGGGGGATAGCGAGACCCTTTCTCTTTCCCACCTGCGGGGGGCGGGGCGGGCTGCGTATCCATCACCTCTCTCGGCTTCTGTCCCGCTCTCGCAGTTGGTTGCGGGGGTGCTGTGCGGGGGGTAACCTTGGTACCACCCTGCTTCTCTGTCTGCGCTACGCACGCGAACGAGGGCTTTTCTGTTGCGGCTACATTGTCGGTAGCTTTACGCTTCTGCCTTTGAGGCAGCGGGGCATCGCTAGTACTTGCCGTTGATGTTTTGTCGGTCGACGTGGATGGGTATACAGTGTCCATCGGTGGTCGGGTGACCGCTTGTGCGGGTGGGCGCATTGCCTCCTGGGCGGGCGGGCGCGACACCGTTTGGGCGGGCGGGCGCTCAGTCGCTTGTGCAGTCGGGCGAGTTACAGGCTGACTTGCTTGTACTGCCTTTGGTCTAACATCCTTCTGTCCCTTTCTCTCTTTGGAAGGGGCGGTATCGCTCTGTCCCTTTCTTTCGCTAGTTACCGTACTCGCAGAGTGTGCTCGTACGGTACGGGGCTTCTTAATTGCGTCATCCAGCTTGAGAGGGCTGGTGAGCTTGCGCCTCCTTGCGTTGAAAGCAAGCGGCTTAGTCGGCGGCAGGGTGATGAATGACCGCGACGCGAGTTCGAGCACTCTGCGGTCTTCGGCGGACATTTCGCGTCCCTCCAACTCGGCTTCTTCGATGCGCACATATATACCCATCCAGTTTAGCATGCCTTCCGATAGGGCCTCGGCTTCAATAAGCCGGGCGAGCGTGATAATATCACGTTCGTGACGCCCTTTCGGCGATAGTGCGCTGGTGGGCACGGGTTCCGTGCGCTTAAGGCTCGTTTCCGCAACGGGAAGGTTACTTTCCTCGTTGTCGGACGAGTCGGAGTCACTATCGCTACTGTGGTTAGCAGTAGCTACGGTTACGCGGCTCTCAGAAGGGCCTTTTTGCTTCGGAGGGGTGGTTAGGTCCTCTGTCAGCGGTGGGTGGCCCTTAAAAGGGCCTTTTTTAGGGTCGCCGCAATCCATGACGGCGGCTATGAGGGTGTACGTTGCGCGAGTACTGGAGCGAGTATTATGCAAGCATAGTACTCACTCCGGCGTTCGTGGGGCACAGTATCCCCTCGTAGCCGTGGCCACGGGTGCGATCGGTAAGTAATTTCCTCAAGAAATTGTTAGCGATGCGCAGCTTTTAGTGTCGATGGTTACTCCGAGCACTAAACGTACGGGCGATCCTGGCAGTTTGTTTATCCCTTTACTGTAGAAGTCTGCCGGAGGACGAAGGCGATGCAGTCAGTGAAAGCGTGTTGCAGTAGCACCCAGAACGAACTTAGCAATACACTTTCGAGAAGTTTTGTGCCTCATAAACGCTTCTACATACATATTTTTTCTTGCTTGCGCCCTTCACACTTAAATACAGTAACTACTTTGCGGTATAACATGTGTGGCCCTAGCATGTATAACTGCGCAAGTGTAACGTAACGTGTCGTTCACGTGAAACAGTACAAACTGTCATGTATCTAGGGCAACTATGACACAGACAACTCTTAGTTTGTACGCCGAGACATGACATGTTAACGGCTTCGATACAAATACTATGCAAATTGTTTGTGCTACGGCCTCTGGCACTGATGGTACCTACCAAAACCTAGTAAGTTTCTAACTTTACTAAAGATCGTGACTTATGGAAAATTAATTAATTCCGTTACCTTTTAAAATAAAAGGATCGAAATTTTATAAATGACTGGCCTTGAAAAAGTCATTACATTTACTTTAGGGTTTGTAAAGCATATTTTATACAGCATAATTATTAAAGTAACGCCTGCTTAGCATAGCCAGTATAAATTGGGAAATTGATCATAAAGGTTTCAAGCAATACGATAGGTGGCGCTTCGTTCCCGTATGACGGTCATAATAACCATAGAGATACTAATTCGATTTTCGCACTGAGGTCTGTTTCCTAACCGGACATGTTAGAAGATGCTGGTTCGAATCCCGTCCGAGGATATAACGTTTTCAATGTAATAATGAAAAGTGTGTTTAGAGTTCAGTACTTCGTTGGAGCACGCTTGCCTAGAAGGAACCGATTCACTCGTGATTTGAAGACAACCAGATTGTAACCTTCGGGGAACACCCATTCCGGCAGCGAATTCCACAGACTAGCAGTTCGCATAATAAATGTAGAATCAAATCGCTTCGTACGGGTTTTCGGAATATCAACTATAAAGCGGTGACGATTTTTTGTGCCCGCTCTGGCAGTCCGATAGAAAAATGGGCAGGAGGGAATTAGATCGTTATTTAACGCTCTCTTTACTCGCTTCGTCACGGCCGCCGGTATTACTATCGACCGCCGTCGCGAAAGCGCCGAGAAAGCGTTAAAAATTTAATACTCAAAAATAATTATATACAAAAATCTTCATTAGCGGTGACCAAATTAATTATTCGAACCTTGTAACTTTCTGAGTTCTGCCCTCAGCTTCACAATTGAGACGTCGTTAGTTGCGCCTCCGGTGGTACTCGACGGCCCTGCAATAAAAGACGAGTGCTTTAGTACAAAATTTATACACCCTATAGTAAAAAAATGTTTTTTGTAACTGTAAACTTTTAAAATTCGGCTTAAATGATGTCGTACTCATTGTATATGTTGGAATTATGATCCAGCTACTAAAACATCTGCAGGGCTATAATATTATGTATCTCAGTTGCTAACAAAATTAAATGTTGATTGAAATCTTGAAAAATGGCGGCTCTATGTCACTTTTGTCCGTTCCCAGTAATCAAAAATGTTTATAGGATGACTGGAGCTGACAAAAGTGACATAGAGTCGCCGTTTTTTATTTCAATCAACATTTGTTAGCAACTGAGATACATAATAGCCCTACTGATGTGATGCTCTGAGCGCGTCAGCTTGTATTGTACGAATTAAATTATATACACAAAACTAATCAAATAAAAAATGACACGTAAACTGATACTCGACATTAAACTGCCCATAAAAACTTGCCGTGTACCAGTTACACAAAAATAAACATTACAATTTATTCTTGTTTTCATTTGTTACAATATAACACGAGAAAACCTTCAGCAGTCAATTTATAGCAATATAATAATGGTTACAACTTAATTAAATAAGAACATACAATATTGTACGTAAACAATGACATGTCGTTTACATTGCACTTCACAAGGATATCGGCTGTAGCAAGGTCTAATGAATTTATTGAATATTTTCTATCTTGGAGGTGAAAAAACGTTTATAAAACAGTATATAGGAAGTGATGCTGCCATTGCAGGGTTATGTGCACCATGTACGATATGAGATGGTTTTTTTTTGATTGGATTGGATTGAATATAAAAGTATCTATAGCATTAATTCTTTGATTATATTTAATTTGTAGATTCGCCGTGGTATTGCTGAGAACGAGTTAAGATACCGCACTACACAACTCAACAACATTTACACAAACAAAATAAATGGTCAAACTAAACATTGACTCTTTTCATTTATTTTGATTAAGCTTTCACGATTTTGATGTAATTAAATTACAACAACTTAAAGCCCGTAAAGTGTACCCTGGACCACGTTCACTGAAAAGTGTTCGAAACTTCGGGATAAAAGTAATATAAAATGTACCTACACGAAGCAATAATATTAAGACTAAATATGAGGGAGTACAGTCCAGCCGTGTGATTCTCTAAGAGCAAACACTAAGAGCAAACATCGTTGCCAACATCAGTGAAACAAATTAAGAGATGACAAGAATCGTTAGAAAAGCAACCTTATGTACAGGGGTGATATCTCATAAAGTATTTGACATCGGTGAGCTCGTCGACGAGCTCATCGACGAATTATTACAGAATCGCACGGCAGTATTTAGTTACTTCTGGTTTGTCGTTCTTGCCGTATTTGACACAACTGGCAATGTACTTGTAGCGCGCGGCTTAATTACTTACTTTGCTACAAGTAATATTGTTTATATGAGATAGCTATTGACCGCATGTTCCCATGCTTAGCTTTTTTAATAATTATTAACGGGATATTTACCGTGGTAAGGTTGTGGAGTGAGCTCCCGATATTTCGGCGCAGTTACATGCACCATGTTCACGGGAAGACTCAACCTTACCACGGTAAATATCCCGTTAATAATCATATAACTTTAGAGAACAACCGTGATAGTTTAAAACAGTGTTTTTTTTTAAATAATCTTGTGTTTGATTAGCTCTAGTGTCAAGACCCGGGAAGAAGAGAGGGGAAGTCGGGGAAACAGTATTGAAATTGGTAAATCGCAAAAGACTTTCTAACTACAATTGAAAATTATTGAAATAATTGAGGTATTTTTCTGAAAATTGTGAGGTTTAATTCATCCGAATTCATATCCCTGAAGGCAGACAGGGGTGTGTAAAGACATCATTTTCCAGGCATGTTTTGCGTCTCATGCAGTATATACAAGGTATATAATTATATGTATAAATAAACATGTGTAAAACTCTGAAGGGCTCAGGTTATAACTAAAGTAAATAAAAATTATTGCAGTCGACAAAATGACAACGAACATTATATAAAAACGTAGCTGGTGCGCGTCTGCACTATACGATTACGAATATAAACATTATGCTCTATAAAAGTTACAAGCGAGACAATAGCCTTTGAATTTTCATTGGAAATTTTCCTTCCAGCATGAAACAATGTAAAAAAGAGTATTATAAATTCATTGTTGTGTACACGAGCATTTTGCCAATGGTCTAACTATGGGTACATTATTTTAATAATGGACGCCATAATTGGGGGCGCGCGTCATTTTCGAAGAAGGTGACCATGATTTGACGACGACATTCACAATAAAAAACAATAAATAACAAAGTGGTAAAAGTATGTCTGTAAGATTAATCAAGTAAACAAATATATTAAAGCAATTTATTTTTCTTAGGTGTACAAGGACGATATATTTACCCAGCCGATCCACGGGATTCGGCTAATGAGGGATAATGCTGCTGTTTACCTAATCTTGACGATTGACGTTTCAAATCAATCTCGCAAAATGTGGACGGAAATCCCGCCTGATTTTAGTCTCGTGGACGCGATAACATTTGCTAGCCTTATTTATTTTAGTGCCGGGTGAGTTTATAGATACTTTTTATGTTACGTAAATTTAAATGTTACAAGGAAAAAAAACATTTACTTGCGCGATGGGAGAACACGACATCACTTCTGTCATTTTGACAATTAATAAGTTATAGTAGTATTGCTAGTAGTCCTGAGCATTCAGGCAGTCATTCTAATATAGGTAAACTGGCAAAGTGATTCAAAATATCTGTTTGCGCGTTTTAACCGCAAATCCTTATAAACCTTTTCGGCCAATGGGTAGACGAACGTAGGGGCGCACCTGTAAAGTCTGCACTACGACCGAAGCCACAACAAAAAAAAGGAAAGAAAAAGTGTCAAGCTGGGTTATCCGCTCTAATTTTTCTTATTCTTCGCCCCTTGATAAAATGTCGATGCAAACGCAATAACCGTTTTGTTGTGAATTTGAATTTGGCGGCTGGCATAGCGATCGCTTACGCTTAGGATCATCACTATATTCAACTGAAGATGGAAGCCTGGAATTAGAATCAGAGTGGACACAAGCAACAAAGTACCTATCGCTTCGCTCCCCAGGACACAATCGAAAAAAAAACGTGTGCACGTGTGCATGGAAGAAGACGAGTGGTCGCCGAGGATAAAAGACACAAGGTTAGTGCTCCAAGTTCTGTCGATTACCCGAGGCCAACCCTATGTTCATCCCGCACCCCCTTATGGTGGATTTACAACCCTCCAATATCTATGATTTTATAAATGCCAGAATACCTATGTAAATTAGTGAGTGTGTATATGTCTATATAAAGAGGATACATTTCCAATGAAACGAATCAATGGACTTGAGTGAAATTTAGAATAAGTTAAGTATGGATTACCACAGTCATGTACAATACGTTTTATCTCGAAAAAAGGTTATATCTGTAAAAACTATTCATATATTCACTGTCTATTCCCGAGGATAGTCAATTTACGTGTGAGCTGAGCGCACATAATTGGCAATATTTTTCGAACAATAGTAGTTTACGGGAATTAATAAACTAAGATAAATAATAAAATCAATCTAATTTCTCAAGTTTGGAAGTTAAAGTGTGGTCACAGCACACTTAAGACATTAGTATGCCCGCGCACGCGTCCGCGCCCGCCCATACGCGCGCGTCCGCTCCGCTTATGGTGGTGCGCGCGCCCGACGAATATAATCGAAGGACGATTTTCACGAGGAAAATATTTCATATAGTGACTGTGTGTATTCATTAAACAATGTGATTGTTTTGTATTGCATAGCTATTTATATATTGTCGTTCTATACAATTAAAGTCAACCAATTGTTCCAGTTTTAACGCGAATTGTTGATGTTTTTAAGTAAGTTTATATAACGCGGTATATGTATACTTTCAGAGCTCCTTTATATGTTAAATTTTGCGTAGTTTCATTTCTTGTCTCTTACGTTAGGGTAAGAGACAAGAAAGCAGCTTTGAAAGGTAAAGCTTTGAAGATTGAGATGTACCTGCTTCCAAAATTGAATCAATAGTCGAATGTAAATTCCCGAAGAACATAAGATAAAACCAGTCATAATTATAAAAAAAACAATTACTTAGTACGTAACAAGTATACTGAGATAATACGTTCATACAAAGAAAGAGGAACCATTAAATTTGCCAGTGGGTTCGTGATTCTGTGCATTTTACTATATGTCATAACTCTGAAAACGTTAAACAAAATCGGTGAAAACCTATGCTGGGTTTTTTCTCGACATCGCCCGCTTTTGTTTCGTATACTTATTTTTAAATATATATATTTATTAGTAACATAACCACATGATTAAAATTACTATTTCAATGTTACTTATTTTTATAAACCGTCCAATTACTGAAAAGTGTGTCGCCTATCTTGATCATATCATAATTGATGATGAATAAAAATCTTCCCGTAAGTAGCAAGGGTCATTAAGAAGGGTGAAAAATCGTTTTTACCCGAAAATGGAACCAACTTCAACACTAATAAAGTATGAAATAGCTTGTTGAAGTCGGTACACAATATTATGATGAAAATATATTTTTTTATAAATAGCGCACATTATGTACTAGAGTGCACATATGCCGTATTTGATTCTGATTCTGGTTTATAGTTCTTAATATGATCACCGTATGTTTTATAGTTCTTATATTAAACGTAAGGTCCATACTGCACTACAGAAATAAAATCAACTCTAGCTCTATTTCTGTCCTAATTACACAGCCAGTGCATTTTCAAAGCTTCATCGAACCGTCCCGATAGTACGGCATGTATCGACCCTCCCTTACATACTCCGCTTTCAGAAAATAGCTCGCCTTCGCTACTAATTAAACCGCACCTTCTTTTATCCCATCGGACCCATCATGGGGTTGAGGACTGAAGTTGCTTGTACATTGCATATATTGCTTTTCATGGCGATTAGGCGTTTCATCGATCGCTAAATTGTCACACTTGCCTAAGTCCTGTGTTAGCGCGATAACTTGTTACCCCAAGACAGTTCATAAGTCTTGTCTCTTTACCTGGTTAATTCATTATAGTTCCTAGTCCCTTAGAGTTGGAATACCAGTCCACGGTCACACATCAACACTGGATCTACTAAAAGAGTCTAGCCTTGTTGGAACGTTGATTGAAACGAGCTGCAGGTCCATCTATCCTATAACAAAAATAAACTTATTTCATATAAATGTATGAATCTGTGCGTACGTCTCTATCATAATCTATACATATAGTATAAGGATAGATTTATTTATTATTTATTTATTTGTTTGTTTGAATTTAATGGGCTCCGAAACTACTGGACCGATTTGAAAATACTTTTAACATTAGAATCCTAAATTATCCTTGATGAACATAGGCTATATATTTTTATACATCATCACTATCCATCACGACGCGGGTGAAACCGGGAGCGCAGCTAGTTATTCATAATCGTATATATCTACCGTATATGTACCTTTTTCAAACTTAACTTATACGGAACGTTATAGGAACATGGATAAAAAGTATATTTCATTCTTTAATTTATTTTAGATGGGGATCATCCGAAATGAGTTTAAGATTGGAGCCGCTATTTCTCCGCATATTTTTATTCTAGAGCGAACAAAAAATACTATACTCAATCTTTTGCAGCCATCCTTATGGAATGTTTTTTCGTACAATTATTTTCCTCTCAAACTGTTTCAGTAATATCACGGCAAACAGTGCGGTATTACTGTGTACACAGAACAAGAAAATCTTATTCCCCTACTTTTCTCATGTATTTTTCATTGGAGTAAATCCACTACGTTTTCCACAAAGAAAACAAAGAGCTCTGCGCTCGCATAATTACACCAGTACGAGCAGACACTTAGTATGAGCAATTCTATGACCACGTTTCTTAAAAATCTTTTGTTTCACTTTTGCAAGTGCATGAATATTATGTCATTTGGGTGGTAGGAGTCTTTGAGTACTGCAGGGTTGAATCCGTCTGTTATTATCTGGCTGTTTACACACAGACTACACTGCTTTATGGTAAAGAGGTGAAACCTTCCTGAGCCGTAAAAGCTGTAAGATGATCACTGTCTATGTGGACTATGTTATGGAACTCAAGTAGGTAAATAGAAAAGTGTTGACGATTTCTATCAGGCATCAGCAGCCGCATCTACAACAATGCCAACATCGTAAAAAAGTTAGTTAAAGCCTTATATACAGTCGCCTGCAATAAGATGAAGCATTCCATAATTTTAAAAACTATGAATCAGTACTACATTTTATAACAATATAAATAAGGATTATTTAAAAGAGGAGTAAAACAACATAAAATCTTCATTTTACAAGTGCAATTACAAAAATAAAGATAGGTAGTAGGAAGTAGGTATTAATACTTCCATTCTATCACTTTGGTAAAAATCAGTTATTGGAGTGTAACTCAAAAACTACTAGTCCGAATAAGATGAAATTTAAATGAGACTACGAGTACACGGAAAGCACTAGCTTTCAAATAATAAAAGAATTTTGAGTATCGGTCCACCCAGTTGAAAGTTATGAGGTAAAAAACATTAAAAAGAAATACAGTGAATTGAGTACCTCCTTCTTTTTTTGGAAGTCGGTAGAAAAATAACTTTGATGTAAATTTTTATGCAATTGATTGTGAGGGCACTTTTGAAAATTGTGAAATGTATACATCTCGAAACGAGGAAATAAGCCAAGAACCAGAGTTACAAAGCTCTCACGAAGATGCTTGCCCGTGGAACATCAAGTACATTACCTTGATACTCCATATGTATTTCCTATCTATACATACATAACCATATATATATGTACTGTCTATGAGGGTCACAGATAACGACTTCCATTCGCCCTTCATCAGCGTAAGGAAAATACCTATGGCATGTGTAAAACAAACTGTTATTTGAATTTTATCTCGAAGACTCCTTTTCTACCGTGTTACATTTCTTTTACCTATTCAGAAAAACAATGTTATTACTCTTATAATACGAAGAGGGTCTCGCTAACATCGCAAGGTTACTAGACAAAAATGTATTAACATTAAATGTTAAAAAAACTAATTATTTATCTTTTTCCAAAACATGTGTTCCACTCCAAAGAGTTTTGCACTCTATATACATTCGTGTTCTCAAGACGAAACTACTCAATCAAATGCTAGCAAATGCGCATGTAGCTTGATCGATCGTGTCAATAAAATAAAATATTTAGGCGTCCTCATAGACGAAAACCTCTCTTACAAAGACCATATTGCAGATCTGTCTGGTCGGATTTGAAAACTGATATTTATTATGAAAAAACTTTGTGACTGTTCGTCGTTAGAGGTGCTACGACAAGTATACTTAGCCTTATGCCAATCAATAATGCAATACTGCATTGGTGTCTGGGGAAGTGCCGGAAAAACATTTTTCATGATTTTAGAAAGAGCACAGCGAGCCCTTATCAAGGTTGCTCTGAAGAAACCCTTTAGATATCCTACCAACGTTCTTTATGATGATTTCAAAGTATTCCGAATGCGTCAACTGTTTATTTTAAATGCCACAGCAAAAGTTCATAAAACCATGCTTAACCGGCTTGACTATAACATTCTGTTATCCAGACGTGTCTACCGAGTCCCTCTCCCTACTGCCACATCTCTACTAACCCGTAGAAGCCCAGCGTATGCACAATCTAACACATACAACAAGGTTTGTAAAGTTGTCCGATTAAAGACTGTACTGTTTCCTCTTGTAGAAAGACAGTGCAGAACTGGCTTATGACCCTAACTTATGAAGAAACAGAGGCTTTCATTTAAATGTTGCACGCGCACCTTACTTCACGCACACATACACCCAACACACACATACACACACACACACATACCACATCAATAACCACATGTAACAGTTGTCAATCTTACCATGATCGTTTGGCTATAGAAGTTCAAACATCAACATAACTTAAAATATTTAATAATAATAATAAATTACTATTCGACTCTTTCAAATCACTTTTAGGTACCTATAGTGCTTGATGCTAAATGTAATAACAATCGTACTCTGTCCCCAAGACACAGGCTAACGCCTAGTTTGGGTCTCAACGTTCACATGTGCCTCCGTTAATTTAGCTAAGCTTACTATAAATACTGTTACTTGAAATGTAACTTATCTTTGGAAATAAACATTATTATTATTAATACAAAAAGGTAAACATTTAAGTCTCTTTTTAAACTTACATTTTCGGAAAGGCTTTTATACAAAACTAGCAGCGCCCCGCAGTTCCATCCGCACGGTGATGGACAATGATAATGAATAAAAATATATAGCCAATGTACATCAGGGATAATGTTGGAATGTAGTTTTTTTTCAAATCATAGTGTTTTCGCAGCCAATCCATTCAAACAAACAAACACATCTTTCCTGTTTAGAATATTACAGTATCTATAGATGTAATGTGGACTGTTAACTGATCAGATAGCCTATCATAAGATCTTACGAGTTTTACGAGATAATATAACTGAAAGACTTGAGTCAGGTCTAGACAAAATATGTTTTTGTTAACGTTAATGCCAAACGACAACTCCAAAATGTATGGCGTTGACATTACCTGTGGAAAAGTCACGTGACGTCACGCTAAGTTCGTAGACGGGATCCGGGAACGCGGCGTGTGATTCTGCAATGATTCGGCGACGAGCCAATGTCAAATACTTGGCCCTTGTACATAATGTTGCTTTTCCAGCGTTTCTTGTCATCTCTTCGTTTGTTTCACGGATGTTGTCAAAGATACAACGATGTTTGCTCTTAGAGAATCGCACGGCTGCGTGTGCGGAAAACGCCGGCTTGATTTTGTCTAAGCCTACTCAGCAATCATATCGTATAAAGCGTCTAAGTATCCTTAAGTATAAGTAATCCTTTCTGGTACCAACATAGTATTTTTGTCTATGGGTTGAAGGGTTGTAAGGTAAATAACTCGTTGAATATTATGTATCAGCTTTCATAGCCGTGGGCAATCAATACTGCCATCATGTTCATGACATTCCGGTCTCGCAACAATAGTGAAATTAAAGTTGATTCCTTATAGGAAGTGAGGTTCTTTTCAGTTCTTTACGGCTTTAGAGACATTGACTCCATTATTTCCACTATGACTGCTCTTTTCTTAATGCCTGACTTATTTACCATCCTTTCTACAAAACCAACTAATACATAGAATAAAATATAATTGCCTCACTACATAAAAATAAATAAATAAAATAAAATATTCATTTATTGCCTTGAATATTAGAGTATAATACTTATGTACATGTTAAAAGCAGTTATTACAATAGTATTATAAAAATAATTTTACTTAAGGCAAAAGGTATATGCTCAGCATTATGCAGCGCAGCGTACATGAAGTACGTGCGCTACGCTGTTTTTCAGCATAAACCTACTCGGGCGGATGTTCGCCGAGACTTGAGGATGATAAAAGCGGATCACCATTGAAATATATATATATGTAAAGAACATGTAAGTATGGACAGCACATAGTTGTTATAATAAAAAATGTCTCGCATAAAAGCTTAGTTCGCGTATCAACATAGCTTCTACATCGATCTAGGATAATTATTTACTCTTATAAAACTACAACAGCATAGTAAATGAGGCAAAAAACAAACCTTAGACGACATTGCTTGCCTCGCGCAATCCACTCGTATAGCATGCCCATTATAACGTTGAGTCTACGCATAGATACGCGATACTTTTTAGTTATAAGGTACTATTTTAACCTCACTATAGACCTGATTAGGTATAGTGATGTCATCAACAAGATAGAAATCATCTAGATAGAAATTAAGTCTTTGCTATTTGGTGTTATAAGTATTTCAGCAGTCAATCATGGTCATAAATAAGCAATCGAATGGTTCAACGTAGGTTATATGCCTATTTTTTGTTATTTTCTATCTATTTAAGAGGTTTTTGGTAAATATAAATTATATGATAATTTTAGTAAATGTTTGTTGATCTAGGGTTTTAAATACATATATTCTGTAATTACAAATTGAGAGGCTTGATTCGTAATAGACTAGGTATTACCAAGAAATGTATATACAAAAAAAATCTTTTATTATTGTTTCCAATAACCAAAAGTTTTGGACTTAATTGTTTCACATAATGTCTATAGTTTCATATGATGGCAATAGCAACTGTCAACTTCTAAAACAAAAGTCGATGTTGTATTGGTTTCCTACCAGCCTAATTATGGGCGTTGGGAAAAAAGGATAAAATTACGAGATGGACCGATCGTGTTACGAGAGACGACAAAAAGAGATCTTGCGACGTACGCGAAGTCGTAAGGATGGAGAGACATTTATAGAGGACGATTAAAAAAAAACTCAAATATTTCTATCAGAATACCAGATGAGGGCTATATTATTTTACATACCATTGAAGCTTCAGTGAGTTATACACAATGTGAAACAAAAAACAAACGCAACAATTATTCGAAAGTTTGTAAGCGAGGAAATGTCTTTGTTTCTAACTTCTTCAGGATGGAACGGATTAATAGAATTAAGTGAAATTCGAAATGGATACAGCGTATGCCAAGCATTAGCAGCACACAGGTTCATTCTTCCGGAAACAATCCTTGTCGACGTGAAAATCTGAAGAGGTATCGTGACGGGACTTCTAAACAAGTCCTCCAGTGGCACAGTCGTACGGTAGCCAGGAGCGTAATTCTGTCTCCGGGACGTGGAGTGAGCGCACACGGGGGGATTGTGGAGTATGAATATTTCGAATAGCTTGCTACATCGGAACGCGAGTGGATACGAGACGAATGTTAAATACCTTCCAATGGAATCAGTGCTGTGTATTATTTTAGAAATGTTGAAGACTTTTACGTTTGCGGAAGGATTCGAAGTTTGACCTTACTTTAAACTGTGCACTAACTTTTATAATGCTGGCAAACTTGATAATTTTTATTTCACCAAGCACTGAAACGATTGTCCTGTGAGTAATGTGACCTTATGGTTAGTTGCTCGGACCCATTGTAATTTTTTTACATGCCGTTGACATAACTCTTCTGAGAAATGAAAAGCTCAAGAAAAATGCCCTCGTGTGCGCCTTTACGCTTATGATATTCAGCGTAGGGTGAGCAAAAACCTGCCCTACCCAATTCGGGTCCGCGCGCGCTGCCCGGCATTGCGGGAAACCTCATGTTAATTACGAAGACCAGGGTTGGAGGAGGCAGTAGTGCAGATTGGTCGGTAAATTGGAAATAGGAACACAAAATAGACAATTGTTTTCAATTTCTTTGGCATATAAGTGCGTAGGCTGCTTTCTGCCAGATCACCGAAAATTAATCTTATAGCTGTTATTCTAATGATTAAAATGGATTATCTTTTGAAGATATAAAACAGACTTGTTTCATTACATCTTAAAAAGGATGTAGTTTTTTTTTCTATAAAGTATCACAGACTTATTATGTCTATAGTTATCGAGTATTGATAATCGATTTCCAACTGCCTCCATAGCCAGACAATCTAAGATGCAGCAATTATCAATCTTAAATATTCAAATTTTGTATTCATTTGTTTGATTGAATAGTCTAGCGTGATCTCACAATTTGACGATAGCTTAATTGTGAAAAAGTAAAAAATCACCATAACTCATGTATGACCCTTTTAATGATGAAAAAGAAATTATAAATCATATCGTTAAGTACTCACAAGCAATAAAACAATCATTGTTAATTCATTGATCATTTTTTTAAAGGTCTGTAAATATATTAGTTTACTAATTTAGTATTTTGACGCTTTTCTATGCTTAAAATAGAATTGCTTCGAGCGTTTATTGACCGAGCGAGCGTAGAGTTTTTCCATTATCTGGCCAAATTGACTTTCAATCTGTCCATATATGTTTGTTAGGTTGTACCAATCTTGACGAAACTTCGTATGTATGTTGTACTATACGATATATTTTTTCATCTGCGATTTTTGAGTGAGTTTGCTGCGGCGCTATTTTTCGATCGATTTGGTAAAATTTGGCACACGCATTAGGTACCTGACTTAAAGAGGAATTTCAAATAAGAGTATCAAGTGGTTGCCGAGATAATAAGTTGTGAAGTGCAGCGAAAAATTATCGCTGTAACTGTACTTGCAAGGTCTACTGTTCGAAGAACTGCTAGTTCAGTACGTGTGTACTTTACGTTTGGTAGGGTATCCTGAAACTTGTAGTACTGCTTTCCTTAGCCCTGGAGTACGGAGACACCGTCACATACGATACTCGGCAAAAAGCGGGATCCTATACAAGTTTAATGCGCGCTCAGGTATTTACGGAGGATGCCTGAGTGGGAAAAGAAGTGTTGTGTACGCGCATGCGTAGCGTACGGGACGAGACGGATCCGGGGAAAGACGGAGAAGACACTTCTCGATGAAAACTCTGGTATAGAAATATTTAAGGGTATTATCAATACATACTTTTATTCCCGGGATTTTAGGTGAGAATTTAGTACGTGCATTGTCCGTGGTGTAGAAAATGATGAACATAATGAAAATTATCTATTATTTTAGTTAAATGCAACAGATTTTTATTAGATATTCAAAGTATTAGTTTTTATAATTTCTTGAGGTTATGCGATTGTCAAACATTGAAATTGAACAAATTTAAAAGGAGTAAACCGCGTATAAGTTTATATTATTTTATTCCGACCTTTGGAACACTTTTCAGTGAACGTGGTCACGGGTACACTGTGCGGTTTACTCCGTTTAAACTTGTTTAATTTCAATGTAAGACACGCGAAAGCCCAAGAAATTATGGAAACGAAAACCTTGAATACGTTATAAAATCTGTTGCATTAAATTAGTTTTTAGAACGACAGACTACCTATCTACCTACTTAATTTAGCTGAGTTAATACTGAGTTAATAAACTCCTGGCTAAATGTAGCTAAACAAAATAATAATAACAAAATTACTAATTCTAGTTTATATAAAACAATAGCATAATTTATAAGAATGTATTTCCATCTTTATTTCATTGACTAGCACGAATAACTGCGTAAGTGTAACGTTACGTGTCGTTTACTTGAAACTGTACAAACTGTCATTTATCCAGGGCAACTATGATACAGCCGTGCGATTCTCTAGTGATTCGTCGATGTGCTCGTCGACGAGCTCACCAATGTCAAATACTTTATGAGATATCGCACATAAGGTTTTTTTTCAACGTTTCTTGTCGTTGCTTCATTTGATTCTCGGATATTGTCAAAGATGCAACGATGTTTGCTCTTAAAGAATCACACGACAGATAACTCATAGTTTGACGGTCAAAGCGTGATGCGTTGGCGTTAACGATACGAATACTTCTTTGCTAATTGTTTGTGCTACGGCGTCTATTTCTATATCCGTCGATGGTTTCCCCTACAATTTGACATTAGATCCATTAAATTAATGTCAATTTTATATCTGTGGTAAGGTAACCCGTCGATAGGATTTAGGCATAGACTAAAATATATACTAGGAATGATTTAGGTACCAGCAATTTATTCATTTTGACCCTGAGAATATATTACCCATTGACATCTTGGCCTTGCAATATTGATACTCCTTCAAATGAGTAGGATATATAACCGAGCAGATACTAGTTTACTCGAACGACGCTATGTTGCCATGTAGAAAAAACCCGAATTTTACTGGTTTTTTTCAAGTAGTATAACTAGGTACGAATATTTTAAAAACACAAATTGTCCACAATTATGTTAAACATAATTTAATTGTTAATTACTGTAAGAAGATTACGAAAATAATTCTCGTAATTTCTTCAAATGCCAATACCAGAAACCACTGATGTATATGATTCTGAGAATCTTGATAAAATCTACCTCACTCATAAAAGTTACAGTGTCCGTTAGTTGCTTTTTCTGTACAGTTTTCCAACAATTTATAACAACTACTATTTAAAATAAAGTATAATATATATATCCTATCCTATATTAAGCGTTGGAAATCCAACAAAAAATATTGTCGACTTAAAGTAATCGGTTATATCCGATCTATGCGAATGATAAATAATAAAAAGACAATTTTTCAATCGATACCTGACTTTACAAAAACTTGAAAGTGATGTGGTTACGTCAGTAGCTGGTCAAGCAAGAGTAAGTAAGCTAAGGTTGGCCTAAAAGTAGGAGGAGCTAGACTTAAATCACCTGTCTTGGCCTGGCCAACCCTAGGCTTGATCTTTAATGGAGTCACCTATACATAAATTATTGTTGTTTTTAACGCATTTGTTTAATTAAAGAGTCAGAATGTATCGAGCCTTATATATCTATATGTATCGCCAACTACAATTTACGAATATCTTTGACGGCTGGTTTCTATCTATACATCGTATATATATATAAAAATGAATCCCTATTTCTCCTGGCCACGCCCTGAGAGAGATTTTAGTAATATATATCTCGTTAGCGATGACTGTCTTTGCAGCCATCGTTTGTTAGAAAGTCCACCAGCCCTTATAACCGTTTATAAATGTAGAGTTCAAATAATGAAAGATTTTTTCAAATAGTTCCAGTAGTTTTGAAGCCATTACAATTCAAACAAACAAACAAATCTTTCATCTTTATAATATTATACTATAGATAAAGATTATAGTGAATGTAGCCAGAATTTGGAAGATAAATCGATAGCGAGACATCATGCCAAAATAGCATCATAGCCAAAATTCACAAAACATCAGCCCAATTTAAATATTCTTTTGATATTTGTATTTCAAAGAAGCGCCACTGAAGTTTTCCGTCGCGCGGGAAAGCTTGCGAGTTTAATCAGCTGTTATGGCGAAATGAAGTCTCAATAAAGTTCCGGCATGTGTTTGTGAATAGCTTTTACATAATCCTGTCGAATACAGACGGAAACAGCAATAACAAATGATTTACAGTATAATATTATTTGTAATATGGAATAACATCTACACAAAGTCTTCAGGTCCCAAACTAGGAGAGCCTGTACTATGGTAACCTAGGATTACTTAAATATACACACCCAGACACAGGTCGAACAGTTAATGCACAAAAATGTTTCACTTGTCTGGAATTGAACCCAGGACCAGCGGCTCAGAAGGCAGGTTCCAACCAACTGCGGCAACCCGCCACCAACTGCGGCCACCCGCTAGTCAAACAATACAATACAGCAGGTGGGAAGCAAAAGTATATTTGGTGTAAATATCTGAGTTTTCACCACCGCACTGTCGGATTACTATCCTTGTTGCCGCTATAACAACAAATACTGAAAAACCGACCAAGTGTGAGTCGGACAATAATTTATGGAATGTATGGAAACCTTCGTGCGCGAGTCGGACTCGCACTTTGCCGGTTTTATACTAAATATTTAAATAATTAAGAATAATACTATAACGCTATTTAACATGCTACTATTCCAAAAATCGCGCATTTTCTACGTATAATTTTCACAGATTGAATGCGTCGTTTCGTAAAAAAGGTAGAAAGATATTGTCCATTGGATTACCAACAACATTCTGTTGCTTGCTCTTGCTTGTTAAATAAAAATACAATAGAAATTAAGTAGAAACATTGGTCACTAATGCAAGAATTAACGCTATAGAAACGGGATATTTTTGTCAGTTTACTCGTGAACATGGCGCATGCAACTGTGCCGAAATATCGAGAGCTCACACGCTCATAAATACAATACATGGTAAATATCCCGTTTCTAACGTTAATTCTTAAGTAGAAACATTATTTATAAAAGCAAACTTACTAGTTTTCCTTGCTTATGTTTTATATGTACTTATGTTTCACTTTTTTTTTGTATTTGCCCTATAGCTTGAAAAAGTTATATTATATACATATATATATACACTGGGCCGATAAGAAAGCGGGTCAGCTATAAAAATGCGAAGACTAAAAATATTAGAGGAATCCCTTTTAAATGCAAATCAAATAGAAGTTTACTTCAATAATATATTGCAAAAAGCCTTTGTTATTTCTTTTAAAAATTACAATTCTATAAAATTTCGAACTATGTGCTACGGAAATTTTATAGAATTGTAATTTTTAAAAGAAATAACAAAGGCTTTTTGCAATATATTATTGAAGTAAACTACTGTAACTACTGTATATATATATATGTATGCAATTATTACAATTGTATTATATTGTATTGCCATAAACAGCTGTTAAAGATGCGTTACGGTTTAACAGCTGTAATTTGCAGCTCGATGGCAGACATACTAAAAAAATGCTCAAATATTTAAAAAAATATCGCATTTTAATTGATTCATAAAGGAGGAGTTTCTGTGTTCTGCTGTATGATTTTTATACATGTTTACCGATTTCTGCACCATTGGTGGACCGATTCACAAAATTATTTTTTTATTCAAAAGAATATACTTCTGAGGTTTTCATTTAAATTTCATCAAATTCGATCACGCGGTTTTTTAGTTACACTCCAGTAACTGCCTTTCGCCTATCTTGATGATATCGTAATTGACGGTGAATGATAATCGATCCCGTAAGTAGCAAGGGTCGCTAAAAAGGGTGAAAAATGTATAGTACCAAATAGAACCGACGTCAAAACCAAATAGTGTGAAATAACTTGTTGAAGTCGGTACCATGATAGTTCAAAAGTACCTTTATAACAATATTGTGTGCATGGTACCGCCTTCTACAAGTTATTTCACACTTTTTAGTGTTGAAGTTGGTTCTTATTTTTGGAAGAAAAAATATAACCGCTTTCTTTGTGGCCCGGTGTAGATATATATACTAAGCAACAGTTGATAAAATGCTACATCCTTCTAAGAAGCCCTTGACAATGTTGATCACCTGAAGTTACCCCATTAATATACCTGTCAACATATTCTGTGGAAACACCACAGATTACGTACCATTTACTCCCACAGGTAAGAAAGAACGATTTTAATATGTTATCGATTAAACTCCTTTTAATTACATACATTGGCATTATCAATGCTTTTAAATACGCAATTAGTCGTGAGCATCAACTTTTTCTCTAGCATTGGTGCAATCGCTCGACAATGTGGATGGGATTCTCGACAATTGTCGAGGAGTCGCGTATGCGAGTTATATCAATTACAGCTTGTAACTTCTAAATAAGTGTTTAATTATATTTAATGTTGTTATCAGTAGGTCTAAATTCAATGTGAAATTCTGCAATTAAAATTGTTTTGTTGTAAATGGTATTTGGTTAAAAAAGGTTATTTTAATTGTAAGTCACCGTTATATACTAAAGCTTTATAAGAAAAAGCTCATTTAGCATTGGAATTTTAATTTATTTAAATAAAATAAAATTTATGTTTATTTTATATTAATTAATTAATTCAATTGTAAAATAACTTTATAGTATATATACTCGTAATTGAGTATATAGTTGAGGCCGTCAGCGCCGTAGTGGCCCAACTTTTCCAGACAAAATTGAAGCCTCAATTATTATAAGGGTGCGTCAGAATAAATTAAGTTAACATTTTAATTCACATTTACAAACAAACATGTAATAATACACCAACGCAGAGCTTAATCCAAGGGCGTTACAAACTTTAAGTATAGACGATGTATTTAATGTTGTAAGTATCCACTAAGGCTGTGTTTTTGATACAAAGTCTTAACCATTTGTCAACTATAGAATAAACAATCCAGCCAAAGGCGTGTATAAATTTCAAGTGAGTCTAGCGGCTTTGTGAATATGCTAGTGGCCAAACCATGTCGAAGTTTTCACAACAAAAACAAAAACAACCGGGACCGACGGTTTAACGTGTCTTGCGACGCACTGTATGTGTTTCAATTACAGAAAAGCACATCGCACTTTCGGCCTATTCACAGATATATACACCTGATTCCGTGAACCGATCCACAGTTTCCCCATAAGTCGGGCCGACCTGGCTGCCCGATTCGCATGCCGATCAAGTCCGGGTTAGCTTAGTTTACTTTCCTACTCGTACATCCGGCGGACGCGCACCGTTTTACACCCGATTTGGTCGGGGCGGGCAATAATGACGCTCACGTGGGAGAGTTCAATCATATGCTTATTGAGTCACGCACACATCTCTATGTGTCTATTTATATACAAATGTATTTGTGACTATCATTTTGGGTAGGTAAAAACACTAGTAGAAATTATTTATTGCATTGAAGAAATTTTAAGTCCGTGGGGTTTAGGTGCATACGTAATATTCAGGGACTTGGCCAATCGTTTGATTGAATAAAGTGCAGGTGAGCAAAAGCTCACATTTTGCCCTAAAAATTGCGTACCTACCTTCAACGTGGAAATGCAGCTAGCATTCTGGGCACTTTTCCTTTAACAAAAGGTTTATATAATTTACTACATTTTTCAGTATCAAAGGGTTAATCTTTGTCCATTATTTTGTATAACATACTATTATTTTATTTTTGAAATAAATATTTTATGTATTGCATAACAAAATGCATTGGTGCTCATTTTAAAAATACGAGTTGAAATATGTATGTTGAAATTTAAATAAGCTTCTTTAGAATCGAGGATTAATATTTTATAAATATTTTGAATAAAGAGCTTTTAGGGAGAGGTTTAGTAAGATAGTAAGTAGAAGTAAGGGTAGTAAGATAGAAGATAGAGAGCTAAAATTAATATTGTCTGAGAAATATTGTAATTAGTAGGTAGGTGTGATTAATAATAATATGAATAATAATCATTTATTCATGCATAAAAATGGTTACACATAACAATATTACAATAATTGATAACATTGAATTTCAATATAACAATATTGGAGAATATTGTATTAACATATTGTGCAATAGCCGTCCCACTAGGATTCCCTGTCTTGAAGCGGCTATTTCTCTACCCTTGTTGGTTTAAGTACTAAATTAAATTATTTAGTTATTTATTTAGTTATTTATTAATTAGATTATTACAAGATGATAAATGCTATTTATAATCTTCTTAAATTAATACTACATTTATTATTGTAAATAAACGCAAACGTTTATTTTATATATTAATTTAATGAACTGGCCTTTTATTAAAGTAATTAATACTTAATCATTTTATTTTTTATAACACGTAATAATAAATAAATTTAATCTAAGTACAAAGTTACTGATATAAAATAAATCTATCTATTACAATAAAACTAATTCACTAAAATATTTCAATTCCTCTTTTCTCCGCTTTATAGATATATTATACTTAGATTAAATATAATAATAAAACTGCATTTAAGTCCCTGTCTACGGGTAGAGTGCCCAAAAAGCTGGCAACGTTACCTCGTGGAAGAGCCAGGCTGATAATAAGTAGAAAATATAAGTATCTCCAAGACAAGCATCTCCAAGACAAGCATATTTTCTCCGTTTGAGGTTTTATGCAGATTCTGCAGGAGCACCTGCCGTCCGTGATGTCTGCTCGAGGTGAGAAGGCTCAAGTGTGTCAGCAAAAGGTGCGTCCCACACCAGCGGCTCCCATGATTCCATGGAATCAACGTTAAACCGTCAGGCCTCTTGCCATCATCACGTGAAATACCGTTCGGCTCTAAAATAATAATAATAAATTTCAAACTTGTCAAAGTGATTACAAGCCACAAATATATTATCTATGTTAACGAGTAACTAAACTTATACTTAATCATAAAGAAGTATTCAAATACTTCGATTAACGGAATAATATTAAAATATTGATAATCACACTTAATATTATAAAGGTGAATGTTTGTGAGTGTGTAATGTTGTTTGTGTGTTTGTTACTTCTTCACGCACAAATGTCTGGACCAGTTTTGATGAAATTTGGTATGGAGGTAGATGAGGCACTGGATTAAAACAACATCCATCACAACGCGGGTGTTACCGCGTGGCTCAGCTGGTACAAAAATGCAATTAAATTGTCGGTCTGTCATTTCACATGTTAATACCTTTTTACTGAATGAATATGAAACTATTTGCGGTACTTATAACAAATACGTTTTTTGTCTGTCTGTTGTTACGATTTTGACGGGACTTTTACTGGCAGAAAGCTGATACTATTAGAAGTAACTTAGACGTTGATTGCTTTAGAAAAATAGATTGTTTTTTTGAAAAATGAAAATGAAATTATATTTATTTAAGACTAAGTGACACTAAATTAACATGTACAAGACAAGGCAAGCACGGAATTATAAAAACCAGTGAAAAGACAAACAATAAACAAAAAGGTAAATAAAAAAACACGTACCTACGTGTACGTGTTGCTGTGTGTAAAATAATAAGGTACACGCTAACTAAATGGTACCTGTCTCAAAATGGACCCATCTCAGCATATGCTGGTTACTAACCAACGCTGGTCTTCCGATGGACCCAGTGGGTGACGTCATAACAGCACAACGACAACTCACCAACCGTAAAACAACAAACGCTACTACATAATTAATCATAAAATCCATGTAAAGTAAATAAGAAAAAAAGAGTTTAGTGTTATAATTAGGTTTTTAGAATGTTTTAAACATTTTATGAACTGTGTTCTGGTATGAATGGTATGGATGCCGGCGAAACTACAGACACATGGGACTTAACAACTTTTAACGTCTCAGTGTTACGGGCGGAGGCATCAGTTCTAGGCAGAGATTACCACTTCTTAACACCAGGTGAGCCTCGTGCTTGTACTCTGTCTCCTAATAACATACAAACGTTCCTGTTTTGCATGTTATTCAATTCCACATCGATTTAATATTCCTAACAATGAAACCGTGAAGCGTGTACTCGTACCTACCATCGATATCATCATCACCATCGCAGTTTCGCGTACATCCGCCACCTGTCACTTATTATGCAACGTCAGGAAAGTAACTGTCACCTCTTCCTGTCCCTTCCGGATATAGGCAACGAACATCCTAGCAACACTTTGTGTGGAAATCACGTGCGCCCAACGGTATAGCGGTGACATTGAAATTTTATTATAGGAAAGTTCTATAGATTTAATTATATCTATACCATCGCAATTAGGTAGTTGTAGACAATTTCGTTTATTGATTCATTACTGAGTGTCCACTTCTTCAATCAATGCTAATTAGGCCTTACAACATTACATCCCCAGGGATGTAATGTTGTATGAAGCTCTCAAAAGTTTAAAAGTGATTTGGATTTGGAACGTTATTTATAGGAAAACTCTTAGTATAGAGTTACGGGAGAGTTTATTCGACAATCGAACAGCCGTTCGATTCTCTAACGGCCGATCCCAATAATCTATCTATCGGCGGTTTACCTTATTAGAGGTAGATATTTGACACTATTTGTATGGACGTTATGTCACATTTCTATCGGTAGTAAGGAAAACCGCGTATGGATAGATTATTGGGATCCTCCTTTAGAGAATCGCACGGCTGCGTGTGCGGAAAAACGCCGGCTTGAATTTTGTCTTAACCTACTCAGAAAACTGTGGATACAGCAAACATCGTTGCATCTTTGACAACGTCCATGAAACAAATGAATATAGATGACAAGAAACGTTGGAAAAACAACCTTGTGTACAAGGGCGATATCTCATAAAGTATTTGACATCGGTGAGCTCGTCGACGAGCGCAACGACGAATCATTAGAGAATCGCACGGCTGGTCACCTCAGAGAGCACACAGAAAATCTAAAGAAAAAGGCGCGATTGTAATGAATTTGAAACAAAAGACAGTGTTTGGTGTTATTAACAACTTCTATAAAATGTTCCCGACAAAAATATTACTCTGTCCCTCCATAACTGGACAAATGTGTCCAATATTAATATTACCTTTGAACGTAATTTACTTTTACAAATGCTTTTTTATGAAGCGCTGAGGAATTCTACTCCTAGGAAAAATCCTGTCTTTGATTAGGCAGCTTGAACCCCTCGCTTCACTCAGGACTCTACACAACTTAAAAGGGAGTTAACTAAAGGATTTTAAGGCTAGTCAAAGTTAAAATCAAAATCATTTATTCAATTTAGGCATCAAAGACGCACTTATGAACATCAACTTTTCATTATAATGTACTTTAAAGACTCTACCGCGTTCCAAAATATATAGAGCCCGAAGCGGCAAGAAACTCGGGGCCATTCTTTTTATATAGATGTTTACAATGTTTCTACTTAGGTACTACAAATATTAAATTTTATGGGTGGCAGAGAGACAGCTTGCCAGAAGTGGAGTACTCGTATTCCAAGCATCTTTATCTTCTATATAATGTCGAACTTTATAGTAAGCTTATTTTTTTTTTTTACAGTCAACTTGAATTTGCCCCCTGTGAGCTTAGTTATGTGTTTTGGGATTTTATTATAAAAACGCACACAATTTCCTAGGAATGACTTATTAGTCTTCGCAAGTCTAAAACTAGGTACAGCTAACTAGAGTCCCCGTTACGCTCAGGGGTTCAGTTCTAATACGCCGCCCGTGACGTAAGACACTGCTTTACTCCCTCGGTACTTAATACTCTTATATATGAGTGTGAGTAGTACAATTCCAGAGCGGCCTGTTACGTATGTCACTGTCATAGTATAAAACTGAAGTAGGCCTAATCTTACTAAAGCCCGTCGGGATATTTTAATGATTTATAAAATTTAGTCGATCGGGGATATAATTTGGATATTTCGAGAACAGAGCTGCAAAAAGGCTTACCGTTGAACTTTTACCTGACTTTGCTTGAAATATCGAACATTGGTACCTGAAGGTAAGAAACAGTAAAACGGGAAGAGTTAAAAAGCCCAGAATTATTAAGAAACAAATAGGAAAATCTTCCAAGTAAGTGCCTGGCGAATCGTAGTGGCTATGCTATGGAGTGCCAAGTTTAAACGACTGTAACCTTGTTCCTTTTACGTAATATAGAAGCTGAATGAGATATACGTATGGAGAGACATAAACAGGTGACGTTCCGCCATAAACAAACAGCCGGCCTCATCAGCCAAATGAGTCAGTCCATTCAGCAATCAATACAAATAAGAAAACCCCCCGGTCCCGACCAGACCTCGGAAGTCACCACGTGCATCTCCATACAAGCGCCAAGACAGACCATATTTTTGGATCCAATCCATAACGAAGGGACCAATGACTTACTCTACTTACTACTACTACTTATTTAGCGGTCGCCTGCTGTTAAAGGTAGGGGACACCTAAATAGGCAGTCGCTAAAGATGCTCTTTTTAGCCCGGTGGGATTTTCTTTTTTGGTTCGGAGCCGCAGAATATATTATAGTTTCTATATGACTGAAACCTCAAATGGAGCTGCTTGTCTGGTGTATGTTATGCAATCGCCGTCAATGGTCTGTTTACGATACGTGTTTGATCCTTTTTTTTCATTGTTTGTTGATGGTTTTGGAAAGTTGTACGTAGTATCGTGACCTTTCAAGTGCCGGTCACTATATGGGTTTGTGTTTGCGGTTCTTTTATAGTAAAGTAGATAGAGTTTTGCATATGACATTTCGGTTCGTCGACCTGAAAATGTAAGATGTAGGATAGTAGGTATTTTATATATATTTTATACTGACAAGTAATGTGTCTATGGGCTGCAATATGTCTGCCAATGACAGTTGCAGTGGCATCCACCCCCCACTGCAGCTTGTTACACTCGTCACTCTGTGGCGTTTGTTTATGGGTCTCAATTGCCCATTTTCACTCGTTGCAAGTTAACTTTAACAGAGTATTTGGAACCAATCAGTTTCTGTCACATAAAGCCTTCCACATAATAAATTGGGGTTTCTCAACTCAATTCGCAATCCGGCGAAGAGGATTTTTTAACTCCATCCCCCGAGTAAATCTCACGGCATACTTTATTTCACTATAGAGAAAAGAACACAGTGTATGTATAAAAATCTTAGTAACGTTTTTTCTATAATATAAAAAATAGAAGTAGTAGAAAATAAAAAAGTCAAAACAGAATTTTGTGAACAGAGAAGTGAGACCGATTTTCCAAACTTAATGTGCGTGCATCGGTACTGCCATGATAATTTAAATTAAATTAATAAAATAAAATTATATAATAATTAAAACTTTACGTGTTGCTTCCACGCGCCGCGATAGTTCGACTGACGAGTCAAGGCGTAGTTTCGTTGTACATGTTGTATATAATTATGTATGTATACGGTGAGGCGTAGTTTTAACGGCCTCACTTCTCTGTGCACAACATTCTGTCTTGACTTTTTCTGGTGTCTGCGGTGCAAAATGGCTTTTAAACATCCCATAATAACAAATCCCATCTTGCACCCGTTTTTCAAATAACAATATTGAAAATTATACTTCTTCTAGCCCTGAAACGTTGTTTAATTTGAAACAAAATATTTTCATACTTGTATTTTAAAATTATTTATATATACATTTATAAAAATAATTCCCGATAATTATCATCTAAACTTTTGTCGAACAGTTAAGCACTGTGCATAATACCGACGGGCACAATTAGGCCTATGTTAGTTCCCAAGCGACTACACGGGCAAGTCGGCGGGAAATGTACAGCGTCGCGAATTTGAAAACAAATTACAAAAGTAGTGACACCCAGTTTTAAACTTCAGGTTATATTTGGCAATTTTGAGAGAATCTCTAAGCAGACTTCAATACTTCAAAAATCATATTTTTAAGATGTATGTTTCGTATTGAGAGGCAAATTCAAAGTTTAAACGACTTAATGAGTTATGGAACGAGACAAAAGCTAAAAAGTTGTTTTATTCAATTACACAAGTACAATTTGAAAAATTTTAAACCGACTTCCATTCTATTCAGTTATAGGAGTGTAACTCAAAAACTACTGGACCTAATTTGATGAAATTTAAAAGGGACCACACGGCAAGCACCGGCTTTCAAACAAAAAGGAATGTTGAGAATGGGTTCACCCAGTCAAAAGTTATGAGGTAACATATATAAAGAAAATATACAGTCGAATTGAGTGCCTCCTCCTTTTTGGAAGTCGGTATAAAAGTAAAATTGTTCTCTAAATTATCTAGCAACTTGTTCACCAGCCAGTGGCTTCGCTCGTGTGCTTGCGGGGATACGAAACCTCAGAAATCGTTCCATTTACTAAAAATTAAATGAAATATTTTATGAGATAGGTTGGCAAACTAGAAATCGGCTCACCTGATAGTAAGTGATACCGTCGCCCACTGACATCCGCAATACGATGCGAGGTCTCGAGGATGCGATGCCGACCTTTGAAGAAGGATGATAGGAAGGAAGAGATAGAAGGGGTGAGGGTGGAGGAGAGGGAGATTGGGAAAGGGGGGAATCGGGCCTCCGGAACCTCCCACAAACCGACGAAATAGCAAGTTATGTTACTTCACGTCGGTGTTATGTGGGAGTGTGGTACTTCCCCGGTCGTGCCGGCCCATTCGGCTGTGGGGTTACAGCGTGGCACTACCACCGAAAGAAATTATTATATTCACGAAAATTGTTGTTCATGCCTTTTATATTGTAAGATTTAACTGGTATTGGTATTCGCCGTTGGCAACCCTAGCTTCTGATACGCTAGTCCCGGGTTCGATCCCCGGACAGGTCATACATTTGTGTGCATGAACATGTCCGTTTGATCTTTGTCTGGGTGTAGGTATGGAAGTGTGTATACCAGTCATCAGGTTACTACAGTACTGTCCCTGTAACATTTTGCTGACTTTTTTATAATGTTGATGCTTACATACCATTGATAATTTCAAAGTTTGAGTTTCACTTAACAAGTGTAGTGTTTAATTATAAATAAGACGCGATCCAACCCCAATTTTAAAATAATTTACGATGCTTTACGTAAGGTTGAAAATCGCATGTTATGTTAGATGATGTAATGCATAAAATGCATTAATTTTGTACGTTTTCTTAATATATTTCGATATATACTAACACAATTCGGTATGCTAAAAAAAATTAACCTATGCCAATTCCGAAACCATTTCGAGATTTTATGTTACAAACCCTTATTTTTCCACTCTGACCTTTTAAAACGATAAGATGCCATTTATTTTAACAAAAAACGATGAAATAATTCGACTTTCATTGACCTCTAAATGACGTCACTTTTTTGCACTTTTGTTTTGATTGAATAGAGACTTACGAATTAGTAGGTGTCACTGTCAAGTGTTCTAGTTTCTTTTTTTTTACTCGCGTGCTTTTCTTGGCTCCTCAACGCAACTACATATTTGTGCAAAAAAGTGACGTCATAGGATTCAAATTTTCAAAAAAATATTATAAAATAACTACTGAATATAAAACAAAAATATTGAAATTAGTTTCTTATAATGACCTAATCTACGAAATAAAAATATAAAAAAAATACCAAAAAAAAACTTTACATACCGAATTGAAAAAACTGCTGGTTACTAATTTAGGACTATATGTTGGCTATGTATTACCTAATAAAAAATATAGTGTTATCGCTGAAACTTCTGAGAGTTTGGACGTCAAAGTTTATTTTTATGGACCTATTCAGGTTTTTTTTTTCTGCAGAGAGCCAGTAATATTTAGGAATTCTTTTCGGTTATTACTCTGCCTGTTCCTTTTCTAACGTAAGTATTTTTTTCATACAATATTATTGACCTGTTTCGTTACACTAGATGTTTAAAGATTTTACTTTTTACTATTATCAGGATACGAGCGCGCCTTAATAACTGACTAATACGTAAGCTAATTAGTAATTAGTTAATAGTTTATATTGTTACAGGTATATTTTATGTAGGTATGTGAAGCCTTCCTAATTAATCAAATGCTTACAATGTCAATTCACAAGATCTAACAACGCTTGGGTTTTCCAAATATATCTAGATTTGTACCTGCTCTAACTGGCATGGCCTCAAGAAACTGCCTTTATGACTAGATGTTTGCTTTGAAACCTAGCCGCTAACTCTACTGACCTGTCAAGTAACACGTTCAATCAAACAACTAGATAATTGCTGCGACTCCGCCCAAACTGTGCGGTTCTAAAATACTCCTGCTGCAACGACAAAGTTGAGTTTTTTAGTAAATTTCCTATGTATTAGTAAAAATCTAGCTAAAAAACTCAACGTTTTTTATTTTATTGAAATTCGTCCGGGGATTTTTAAGATTTTTCCCAAAAGTTCTGATTATTTAAGTTGCTCTTGAACGGTTTTGAATATTTTCTAAATACTTTTACTTCACAGACATGGCCTCAAGAAACTGCCTTTATGACTAGATGTTTGCTTTGAAACCTAGCCGCTAACTCTACTGACCTGTCAAGTAACACGTTCAATCAAACAACTAGATAATTGCTGCGACTCCGCCCAAACTGTGCGGTTCTAAAATACTCCTGCTGCAACGACAAAGTTGAGTTTTTTAGTAAATTTCCTATGTATTAGTAAAAATCTAGCTAAAAAACTCAACGTTTTTTATTTTATTGAAATTCGTCCGGGGATTTTTAAGATTTTTCCCAAAAGTTCTGATTATTTAAGTTGCTCTTGAACGGTTTTGAATATTTTCTAAATACTTTTACTTCACAGACATGGCCTATTTAATTTTATCTCATGCACCGAATTACTATTAAATTATCGGATCTTTTAATCTCTTGCAGATTAAAATATCCGATAATTTATTAGTAATTATTAAGCTAAAAACAATGTCATGAAAGTATTGCTAATTATCTACCTATATATTATATTATTGTACATATAATGCTTTAGATAATTCATTTGTTCATATTTTTAACCGACTTCAAAAAAGGAGGAGGTGATGTTCGTGTGTAAGTATTTGTTTGTGTATATGTTAGCCGATTTCTCCTCCATTTGTGGGACTATTCTCAAAATTCAAATCAGTTTTTGAGCTACTAAAAACTGTGTTACGCCTATCTTGATGATTTCGTGGTTGACGATGAATGACAATCGATCCCGTAAGTAGCATGGGTCACTAAAAATGGTGAAAAAATTTATTTGCGAAAGACTAAACCAACTTCAATACCAAAAAGTGTGAAATAAGTTGTCGGAGTCGTTACCATGCGCTCAATATTGTGATAATAGATACTTTTGAACTATCATGGTACCGACTTCAACAAGTTATTTCACACTTTTTGGTGTTGATGTCGGTTCCAATTTTGCGTAAAAAAAATACTTCCACCGTTTTTTTCATATATACAGTTATAATTATAGATAGAACAAACTATACAAATGGGTCCTTGGCATCTCTGTGACAATGTGACATAACAATCAATTAACACTCTTCAAGAGCCCAGTAGAAGCTGTAGAACCAACCACTTGACATTGCCAAATACGCCAACATGTTTGACCCAACAATTTGGACGGGCCAAAAAAGGACCGCCCCTTTTGGAGAGCATGCTCTAACTATCGTAAAACTAATTTGTCTGTTTTTGGCGTTTGTTTGTTTTACGTAGTGACAGGTGACGTAGTGATTCGTAATGATTTGTTCAAATGTTGCACTTACAATGTTGTCACCACGTGGGGTGTTCGTGTCAAACGTGAACACACGGTGATGTCATTGTGACGTCATCATTATTGAGCTTTTTTGTACAATAGCATAGAAAATATAAAGTGGTTTTCAGAATTATGAACCCAATACTCGAAACTGAATGACTTTATTGCAATATGCATTTTAGATATGCAGGTCTTAAATATACCTACATATTTGTGTGTGTGTGTTCCATAATGACCCTAATTGGGTATGGCAACATTGTGCGGAGCGGGCCGATCTATAATATATTAATTGATTTGTCATCAAAGCTGCTATAGTAGCATTTAGTCAACAGTACCTTTTGTAGCGTTTTCGTAAATGTGTGAAAGGTGAGAATGGAGGAATTGGAGCTTCTTTATAAACTTGCGCATTGTTAGAGAATTTACCAATTTTTAAGCTATTGCATAGCTTCTATCGCGGGCCTTGAGCGTAGACCCCCCACTCCGACTCCATCTATCGATGAATAGCAGAACTTTTAATGACTTTTTGTAATATCACGCTTGTGTCTTTAGTTCAGCAACTCGCCTCTAGATGGCATTGGTTAAATAATTATAATTGCATAAGTTGATTTGGCATCTATCGATGAATAGCAGATCTTTTAATGACTTTTTGAAATATGACGCTTGTCTCTTTAGTTCAGCAACTCGCCTCTAGATGGCATTGGTTAAATAATTATAATTGCATAAGTTGATAAAAACAGCTATGCAAATAGCTTTACCGCGGCAGTCTCCGAGTGCCACACGTCTTTTTTTTTATTTTACTTTCGCTCTCCATACCCACATATCAGGTAATGAGAGCCAAATAACCGCTATAATTATGTCTAACGAGAGCCATAAGTATCACAAAATACTAAACAAATGCAACCGTAATCTAGAGCATGTAATAGGAAATAAAAAACACAGCTATCAACAGAACACAATCATCGTTAAATGATAATCGTTGTGTTTAGACGATGGCTGCAAATTGCAGCTTAAAAGTAGGTATAAGAAAATGTACAAAATACTGTATGAATCCATTTTTTTTATATTTATTAATTATTATTATTTTTATAACTTGTATTACTATGATTTAATTTTTAATCTTTTTTAATTTAATTTAATTTCTGTGTATACATATGGATCTCGAGTCTGCCATAAAGAATTATTATTATTATTATTCAAAATAAATCACGGATTTGATCCGGTCCTTTACAAAGGCATAAGTGGGGCTGTAGCCAACACTTAGAGGCCTGTTTGGTATAACAATACAAAGTAGTATAAAAAAACAGAAACTTATGGATGGATGGTGACATGGTATATCTATTATAAAAATGGGTAAAATGACAAGGCTATTGAAATGATTTTATTAGTGATAAGAAGATAGTGGGCTATGGAAGAGACTACGGCACCTGCCAATTTCAGTCTCATTATAATTTTTTTTGGGGCAGGTGGTGACATGCCACTCACTAAACGGGCCCCCCATAAGAGCCACCATCAATGGTGACAAAAGGGGCAACGTTGTGTGGATATCTGAAGGGTGTCGAGAGGTTTTATATTGTGTATTTAACTCTAAATTACCTTTATTTTCTTTGACTTATGTTTTAATAATAGTAATATTATTGCTATTATTATTATTAAAACATAAGTCAAAGAAAATAAAATCAAAGCCAAAATCATTTATTCAATTTAGGCATCAAAGACGCACTTATGAACGTCAACTTTTCATTATAATGTACTTTAAAGACTCTACCGCCGCGTTCCAAAATATATAGAACCCACCGAGAAGAAGCGGCAAGAAACTCGGGGCCATTCTTTTTATATGGATGTTTACAATGTTTCTACTTAGGTACTACAAATATTACATTTTATGGGTGGCAGACAGACAGCTTGCCAGAAGTGGAGTATTCCAAGCATCTTTATCTTCTATATAATGTCGAACTTTATAGTAAGCTTTTCTTATTAAAACGTTTTTTACAGTCAACTTGAATTTGCCCTCTGTGAGCTTAGTTATGTGCTTTGGGATTTTATTGTAAAAACGCACACAATTTCCTAGGAATTACTTATTAGTCTTCGCAAGTCTAAAACTAGGTACAGCTAATTTAGAGATAAAGGTAATTTAGAGTTAAATGCACAATATAAAACATCGTCATCACCGTTTGATATTTTGTTTGTTCACAGGTTGCATTCAGTTGGCTGCTTGTAAAACCATAAATCATGTTAGATATGTTATAAATTATGATTAACCAGTATAATATTCTCCAGTTCACTGGTGGGTTTTCTCCCAAGTGACGGCGAATGACTGTAAGTTTTATCATTGCTATTTGCTAACCTTACCTACCGTCCGTTTCTTCAGCGTACTGTAGGGTATTCCGAACTGCTATGCCGCTTTGTTTACCGATATTCCTTGACTTATTTTGGTTTCTATTGTACTCTCCAATGTAGCCGAGGGCCAACTGGCCTTTGAAGTCGTTCGCGGTCGTATTCGTAGCATTTAATAAAATAAAATAGGGCATCATCAACTAGAACAATTTTCGAAAGGGGTATAGAAGAGAAAGGCATACACACAAGGCAAAGTCTTTGGTTTATTGCTCAACATGACATAATATTAGGTTAAAACGCTTATGCTCTTGGAATAAAATTTGTTGAATATAATGTGAGCTGCGAAATCGTTACTCAAATAGAAGAAGTTTGTTATTATAGTGATCGTTTTGACTAAATCGTCGTTTTCAATATTTGTGTTCGTTCGAGTCTTTTGGTATTTCAGTATGCCATAGATATATATTATTTCGTATACAATACAATACAATACAATACAATACAATACAATACAATACAATACAATACAATACAATACAATACAATACAATACAATACAATACAATACAATACAATACAATACAATACAATACAATACAATACAATACAATACAATACAATACAATACAATACAATACAATACAATACAATACAATACAATACAATACAATACAATACAATACAATACAATACAATACAATACAATACAATACAATACAATACAATACAATACAATACAATACAATACAATACAATACAATACAATTCCATACGATACGATACAATAGAATACAATCTTATAGAAAATAAAACATAATACATTAAAAAAAGCACTACAGTAGATTGGACAATTGGCGGCCTTATCGCTATAGCAATAATATCGTATACCCATTTGTTAGTGACCAAATGAGTGATTAAGTTTTCATTTGCGATATTTCTGCATACTATATTGTTAATAAAATTTTATAGTCAGTTTTACTTACATTGTTACTGTTATAATTTTATTAGATATTGCGAATTGAATTGAAAAAAAAACAATATTTTTTCTTTTTTTTATCTTTCTTAGCCTTCACCTACACCATTGGGTGCCTCTGCACCTGCTATGGGCAGATACATCAAGTACCACTTGCCAACCAACCCGTCTCACTACTAAATACAATAAAAAGGGTATATTGTGAGTTTTTACATAAACATACATTTATATAATGTATCTTACATTTCTATCCTCTTTACTTAATACTTACTTGTGTTTCTTATTAACAAATCAATTACTTAGTATGTTTATGTATCTACATAAGGAGGTTAAAGACGTAATATCCTGGATCTACTTTCAACATCAATAAAAAGTGTTTACCACCTAACCTACTGAATCACCCATGTAGGGTAAGCGTACCGTTAAATGATCTCACAATAAGTCGATATATCCGACGCGGAACCGCTATTCCGATCCGATTTCCCTAAAAAAACTGTTTTCTCTCGCAAATGTCCGTAGATAATAATCGTAAATCGCCCAAAAAGGGTACAACACCATTAATAGAGCGTTGAATCAGACGCGTTCGCGTATTGATACGAATTTGGTGTTAGCCCGCTTTGTTTATTTCGTTGTATGTAGGTAAGCTTAAAGTTTTTCCCAGCTGTAGTCGAGGTAGAAGTTTAATAATAAAATGTAGGTATCCAAAATATCTTGGAGAAAGAAAATATCTTTGTTGTCAGTATTTCTTGTTTTAATTTTCTTATTGTTATTTGTCTATGTTCTAACTTTGTTACTACCAAACGAACTTTAGCTATTCAATTAGTTTTTCAGCAGTGAAATAAAATTGTATTGAATTAACGGATATCAACATAGTATATTATATAATCATAGTATTTTAATTACACTGATAATATACGTGCTTGCGTTTGAACACTATTTTACAAAAAAATACCGTACGTAATAATAATACCGTAGTCTACCGCACACGGTCGGAATTTTTCGTCGGCGATTAAGCACGTGAGCACGGTATTTTTGAAATATTCACCATATACCGGTGTTGCGTGATTTAAAAAATGCACGATGGATGATGAAATGGTGATGACTAAAATGTATGCACTCTCGTACCATATTCTACGAAATGTACCGTCCAGTTTGGCCAGAAAGCTAATTTCGGTGTATCAACCGAGTCGCCGTTATCAACTAAGAGTAAACATTCATTTGAAAATAAAACCGTATTCATTAATTGTTGCTTAAACTTAGATTTCTATTCAGAGATATTTACAATCATTAAAATAAATTTATTCAATGATCACACTAGGCTCGACCTGTGTCATATAGACCTTAGTCTGGTTTAACAATTTTAGTTTTAAAGTCAAAGTCAAAATCATTTATTCAATTTAGGCATCAAAGACGCACTTATGAACGTAATTTTTTCATTATAATGTACTTTAAAGACTACCGCCGCGTTCCAGCAGCAAGCGAAGCAGCAAGAAACTCGGGGCCATTCTTTTAATATAGATATTTTTTCACTGTTTTTACTTAGGTACTACAAATATTAGCTCCAGTGTGTTGCCTTACAAAAGAGAACATAATAATGGTATCAGTAGGGCAAGACACGCTACACTTTGACATCTTAGTACACGAGTAGATAGATCCTTTTTTTTGGTCTCCCTGCGGTGGGTCGGATACGTAGCCCCACCGCCTGCTACGTCAGCCACAAGGGATAGCCCACCCCGCGACCCCACCTCGTCGAGTCTGCGCCGAGCGCCCGGACCCCACCTCCTCGAGCCTGCACCAAAGTGCCCGGGCCCCCCTCCTCGAGTCTGCGCCAAAGCGCCCGGGCCCCACCTCCTCGAGCCTGCGCCAAAGCGCCCGGGCCCCACCTCCTCGAGCCTGCACCAAAGCGCCCGGGCCCCACCTCCTCGAGTCTGCGCCAAAGCGCCCGGACCCCGCCACTCCTATGTGGACTTGGCGGCCAAAGCCCATAGGAGCGGCCCGCCTGAGCCGGCCAGCGCACCCCAACGCCGGCGCGGCCCCTGGGTTCCTCTTGGCTTCACCGTGGTGTACCTAGCCACGGTTACTGAGGCCCCCTGCCACGTCAATGCGAGAACCCTTCGGGGGGGGGAGTAGATAGATCCTGGAGTGATCAGTCCCAAGCTGTTTTATCCTCCAAGAAATCCGAAATTTTGTAATAACCTTTTTGACAGAGTTTAGTTTTAATAGTAATTTTAAACTTATTAATAGGCAAATCTTGGATAACATTGGGAACTTTATTATAGAATCGTATACATTGTCCCATAAAAGAATGACTTATTCTGTGGAGACGCGTTACATGTACGGATAGCTTGTGCTTATTTCGCGTGTTGATGGAATGAGCATCACTCCTTTTATCAAAACTGCTAATGTTTTTCTTTGCATACATTAGATGTGTCTTTAAACTTCTGTCTAAGGGAAACTAACATTAACATCAGCTGACCAAATAAATTTAGAATAGTATTAAATTGTCATTCACCGTCAATGATGATGTCATCAAGATAGGCGTAAAACTTTGAAATTTTTGGTGAGTAACTCAAAAAACTGCTTGACTGAATCTGATAAAATTTTATATAAACAAACGCAGGAATTCTAAATAACAGGAATCGGTCCACAAAGGGAAGAGAAATCGGCTAGCATTAAAAATACATACAACCGAACCTTCTCCTTTTTTGTAGTCGTAATCGTTACAAGTTTATTAAATAGAAATCACACAATGAATACTATGTATAGTTTATATTATTAATTAAAAATACGGGATTACTCACGTAATATTTATCGGATAGGTCCGACTATAGTATCGACCACATTCGGTGGCCTTTTTCAAGGAGTGTTCGGGACGCCCGCGTCGATGACGTCTCGCTTAGCACTATAGTTTATATAATTAATTGCTTATAATAATTATACCAACAAGAGACGGTTACACTTTTATAATACAAAATCAGCAACGATTACACTATTCAGAGCAGTATACATTCACATGTATACGTACCACGAATATACAATACAATTAAATTTGACAATATCGCTGGTAATTATAACTACTGAATAGATAGGTAGATCTAATAATGTATTTTAATATAAAACCAGTGTCTTTTTCGTATTAAATAATAATATTTCACAGGAAAAGTCACAGGCATACGTCACTATAGGCTAAAACTTTATAACTGCTTTATCAACTTTTTATCAACTAAATTTACAATGTAAATGGATCAAAGATTAAAAAAAACATGAATATATTCACCCCTTCAAATAGGTGAAAAACGCTTGTACATATGTTGAAACAAATCTAATAAATCTGCATTAATACGGAATTATTTCCGCTTATTTAATAAAAAGGGTGTTACTCCGTCACGGGACGCTGGAAATTAACGTAATCATTTTAAATCCATTTTGCTTCATAATTAAATTTTATAATTGTTCCCACGAGACCTTTCTATTACGCCTGAATTTCACAGAGTATTCAGTTTGCGAAGGCTTTTTGTGACCTGACGATTTGATATGTTTGGCAGAATGTAAGCAGTAGACTATACTATAAGTAGTTGCTGTTAAACGGGCGTTGGCCTCTCGTGTGGGTTCATAATTGTGTTGTTTACCCTGTGTTTACCTTTTTTGAAAACATGTCATACTTAGTGCTTCTTAATCACACCTTCATATTAGAATCTAACACAGGTTTTTTACATAAATTTTGGCCTTTGTTGTGTAATGTTGTAAAGTGCTACAATTAATTCAACATTCTAGCTTTAAAACCCTCCAACTAATAATGTTTATGTAATTTAGTTAGTAGTAGTAATAGTTAGTAAATTGTTATTAACAACGGTTTATAACAATCTATTTAACAGTACTATTCATTATTTCATACTAATTATTGCATCACACAAGAAAATGCTAGTCATCTCTCCCCTTAAATGAACAGTGATGAAGGTAGTTCTTGGGGGAAGTCTTGCCAAACGTATTTCGGTGGTCGGTTCGATTCTAGTCTCGATTCTCTAGACACTCACTACAGAAATAAGGACTACCATAATTAAATTTTAGTTTTTACTAATTGGTTTAGTTTTTGTTTTTTGAACAAGTGAATCGCCAACACTGACAGATTTTCTAAAACAAGTACAATTTGAAAGATTTAATACCGACTTGTACTACAATTAGCGGTATATCTGAAGGAAATACGACCCTGCGATTATTAAAACAAAAAGGAACCTTACTAAAAAAACCTATATGGTGCTTAGGAGGTACATATTTTGTACTATCTTACCTCCCTATGCTATAGTTGTTATGCAGGGCATTGATACTAAACCTATGCCCTGAATAATAACTGTCTAGCAATTTCCAGGTCATGAAATTTTCAGTTTATTGACTCATCATTGACAGGTTCATTGTTAAAGAAATAGGCCAGTATTTATTAGTAGTAAGTACTTACCTGTACCTGTACTCAGTGCCAATTAGGAACCAATTTTCTTGAGCTGTCACGACTGGCGCCAATGAAATTAAACGGTGTGTAGGTAATGGAAATATAATGAAATGAAATCGCAATTACTGGATTGGCGCTTAGTTTCTATTATACACATATTAAAGTGAGGCCATTGCACAAACAATTTGCGAAAAAGTAGTCAAAACGTCACACTTCGGCGCACAAACTATGAGTTATCTTTGTCACAGTTGCCGTAGATAAATGACGGTTTGTACTGCTTCACGTGAACGACACATTATGTTGCACTTACGCAGGTATTTGCTAGGCACACAGATGCTGTTACGCTCAGCAATCCTAATGTAACAGGTACCTAGTGCATTTAGGTGAAATTTAAGGACACTATTAAGAAATTACTATTCAAGTATAACGCTAAAAATCCATATTGGTTTACATCACATATTCCTGTTTAATATTATTTGATAATACGGATGGGTTTGGATGAGGTTTCGTAATTTTATTTAGGCAATATCCTTAAAACAGTTTTTTTTGATATCATAAATGCAACTTTAAAATATTTTGAGAGTAAATACTAAGAGGTGTAAAATATTATCTTCCATTCAAGGGCCTTAAGCCTTATACACCTTTACCATCATTTTAGCGTAAACGGTCGTCAGTCTCACCGAAAACACTTGGAGCAAAACGGATTAAAACTAAAACCCGCGACTACATAATGGTTCGAAACATTCGAAACTTGTCACAATTTTAGATACATGTAGCGCCATCTCACGTAAACTATCAAAAACTCAATAAAGTAATCGATCACGAACATTGAGTAGCATGCTAGTTGTGGCTTCGTGAAGTATGTGCTTGTGACTGCAAAAGGTTCCATGTAATTTCAACAGATGTCGCTGTTAAAAATAGCATCTCAACCTCATTATTTCCTTGTTTTTCAATTACGGTATTTGATAACAAGTATTATAAT
The DNA here is from genome assembly GCA_917880725.1 of Selenia dentaria. Classification (NCBI taxonomy): domain Eukaryota; kingdom Metazoa; phylum Arthropoda; class Insecta; order Lepidoptera; family Geometridae; genus Selenia; species Selenia dentaria. The sequence continues at coordinate 29,055,091 of OU862893.1, forward strand.
ATAATCTTTGGTTATAAATAAGAAAGATTATTGTTTAATAAGACTGCGTCCAACGTTTATGAATAAAATTATTGATGGCTGTAATTCATGTAATTATGAGGTATTATTTATTCATGTATAGAATTTAAAAATTCTTTTTTTTATAACAGAAGAGCCGAGTCTGTCAAGACAATATGTTTTGTGATATGAATAATACATATTACAATGGGCACTATAACATATCAAATACTCAATCTGTCTACAATATTAATGGTAGGTATATGTATATAGAACCAGTTCTACTTCCCATAGCTGGAACACGAACATTTCTCTCAGAGTGTGCCTACAATTTATTTAGTAAATATTTATTTAAAACAAACTAGCTACATTACAAATATTTTTTGGGAAAACCCTTAAATATTTTTTTAAAGATATGTAAGGGTCAGGTAAAGTAAGTGTCCTAAGTCTTCTTATAACATTAGCTATCTTCAATGAAAGTCCCGTCCAAATTGGCTCATTTGTTTCGGAGATTAGCCGAAGTAATGATAATAGACATAAATATAAACGGTTTTTGTTTAATGGACCGTATATACTTTTATAGTAAACACCTTTCACTTTACCTACAATTTTATTAATATATACAGAGTATAGAATAAATTATTCAAGTAATATTTTAAAAATAAGTATACTTCTTTAATGTATGTTGTTTATAGTGGCGTAGCGCATAAAAAAAACTTTTAATCTACTTTCACATCCAATTTTCGTAGAGACATTTCTAGGAATTAGAATTTTTCTTTGTAAACACTGACACTGATTCTTTGTAAAAGCTTGAATAAAGAACTAGGTACCTAAGAAATATATTGAACGTAGGTGTTTCATTGAAATGGTGACTTCAGTCTGTTTACAAATAAACCGCACCAAATAAAAAAAAAACTTCGAAATCGGTTGTTTTAGAAAAGAGTGTGTACTTCACATAAAAAATATAATCGATTTGAAAACCTCATCCTTTTTTGGAGAAAGTTGAAAATTGAAGTATGGTCTGTTTTCAAACCAAGCACTATTTTTTTCAATGTTACACAAGTTGAAATACGCAGGTGTTATTACTAGATACTATTCCTAACTCTGCCTAAGTTCCAGTCGGCATTTTTAATAATCGCAAGTATCAAGACGCATTATTAAGTTGATGTTTCTTAAACCTATGCCTATGCGGTTTGTGTCAGGTTGCCATCTTCCCTCAAATATGGTTGAGGAAGGTGATGGCTGTCACATGCGTCAACTCGTGAACGGGTGCTGCCTGCGGAGACCGCTCTGCTCTGAATGCTGATGCAAACTCGTAATTTAACAAACAATTCCTATGTTGTGTAATTTGTGTGTAATTACAATACATACTGTATTGTTGTTTTTTTTATTTAAATTTAGATGTAATAAATTTGCAAAAAAACTAAAAAATGGCGTCTGTGGAGACTAGTTATAAGACTAGACTAGTTAACATGTACAATTTGAAAAATTGTATACCGACTTCCATTCTATTCAGTTATTGGAGCGTATCTCAAAAACTACGTGACCGACTTTGATGAAATTTAAATGAAGCACCAGCTTTCAAACAAAAAAAGAATTTTGAGAATCGGTTAACCCAGTCGAAAGTTATAAGGTAACAAACATAAAGAAAAAAAACAATATGGGACGTCCCCCTTTTTTGGAAGTCGGTAGAAAATAAACCTATGCCTAGAACACAATTAATTGTATTAGTAAGTTTAGTAACATTGCGTGCAACTTGATTGACCACCTCTGTCACTTCATTACATATAGGTACCTACCTAAAATTAATCATTGATTTGGAAGTCTAATTCGAAGCCTTTATTCCATGTGATGGGCATTAGACAAGCTGGCAGGAAAGTCCTAACATGACACACGTACCATCGACTTATCCATCGCGACAAACATATAATTACTAAAATCGATTCGAAATTATCGTCATGCATACTACTACCAACCTTACTTGATCCTTTCACAAAACTATCAGATTAAACAAAACAAGAAAATATTGGTAAAAGGCGAAATATTGCGGGGGTCGACGTATAATGGTGGTTCTGATAATTTGAGGCCAAACAGGGTGGTATTGGGGGGAAAAGTGGGGTTGTCTATGCATTATGTAGTGGCAATCAATGGTAGGTGTCGGTGATTGCCCGTCAGACCAGTATACAAATGAATGGAGTAGATTGGACTGTTAGAGTTGTGAACAAAATTGGATATATTTTTGTGGAAAATCGACTATCAATTCTAATATTATGACACATCGATGAAATTGAAAACTTTACTTTGCATCGTAACCATTTCTAGCTTCTCTTTGTATTCTGTTGTAAAAATGAGTTTGAAGCGATATCTGTGACTTTTGACATAGTTGTAAATATTTTTATACCTTTACTAAAAACTCTACTAAATCTCTCTAAACTTTCTAATTAGTTGTATCTAAGCGTATCCCTCAATCTTTAATCATCGAAATTACATAAAACTGGCATATATATGCTATAACAATCTCGTATGGATGCTTAATATGGAATTATAATTGTTTGATTATTTTTGTTTATTCATTATTTAAAAAAATATTAAAATATTTACATATAGCTGCTGGACGCAATACCCACACTGCAGCTTGCATTGAGCTGCTCTGAACAGCTTTGCCTCGGAAGGGCTTTTGCACACCGGACAAGCTGGCCTCGCAATATCGGGCAATACCGGATTCTCCTCAAGGCAGATGCTACCTACAGCGTCCATAATTTGATATATTCTATACATATCAAAATGAATGTCTATAATTCCCTTGGTTATCGCATAACGCGTGAACGGATGGAACAATTTTGCCAATTATTTTTGATGTGTTAAGTATTGTCAAGAGAAGGTGCTTATGAAAGAATAATCAAGAAAAGATGGAAGTTTACGGCGAGGCCAAAGGCCGTGCCTACTACGCGAATTAAGTTACGGGCAGTCGTTGGTAATAAATATAATAAGTTTCTTCAATAAAATATAATAATCTTCCTAAGAGTACCTATTTTTTTATTACTGGCAATAGTATTCAAACCATAATTGAAAAATAAGCATAGGCATCGCAGCGACTCCAAAGCTTCTCAGTTTGGACACTAGGGCAACGGGGTAGCATGCCATCGTATGTACACACCATGGTAACTTCTATGTAAGCATTGTTAGTCCTGGTTGTAGTACAATGGAAAATTTTGATACTTTGTGCAAAATTTGCTAGGCAACTATGAATAGAAATAAAAGTAATATTTGTTGTAATAAATACAGTGAACATATTTTTACAAATATTGTTATTTACCGACACCGTGGTCGTACTCTTTTTTAACCGACTTCAACAAAAAAGGAAGAGGTTCTCAATTCGACTGTATGTTTTTGTATGTATGTTGCGCATATATTCCACCAATTGTGAATCAATTTAGATGTTTTTTTTTTGCTTGGTAGATCATACTTCTGAGGTCCTATATAAATTTAACCAAAATTATTTTTTGTTTAAAAACCTAATTACAAAAACATACCCAGATAATGTTTTGGTGTGTGGTTCCCTGTAGCATTTTTTTAGATAACAATTTATCATCAACGCCAGGTCTAAAAATATTGAGCTACCTGCTCAATGCTCTTTAATAATAGAATGGATTACATTAAAAGTATTAATATATAACCATCGAAAGAGTTTATATATAATAATAATTTAAAATAAATTATATATATTTAAGTATATTAAATAAAGTAGGTAGTTACTTAGTAGTTTAAGAGTTCAATTTTGAATAACAATGAAATGTGACCTATCGGCTATTCTTATTATAATAAGATAGATATTTCACTCGTAATATCACTATACACTAATACACATGTATAACTGCGCATAACCCTAATAATAGTAGTAGGCTTTCTTTACTTTATTGTTTTTCTATTCGATCAAGTGACCAGACGGCTTACCCGGTAAACATCTCCGCGAGACATTAATTTTTAAGACGCTTCATGGAGTAATTTAAATTTTGCCTCTAAATACAATTATATACCTTAAAACGATTTTAACATGTTAGACATTATTGATAATTACCAAGTATCAAGACCCATTTCACGCGCTACCACCCACAGGGTTGGAAAAAGTAAGAAAATGAAATCCACACTAATAACGATAGTCGATGCGACGATGCGCCATCGGCCGCACGGACGCAGCGGGTTCGATTCTCGGTGCAGGAACATTGCTGTGATCATACGTCACAACTCTAGAAAAGTTTTCTAAATGTTTGTGACCCATAGTGGAGTGAATAAGTTAATATTCAGTGTTATATTATAGGTCACAGAGTTAGTCAGTTGCCTTTCTTTTAAAATAAATTTGTTTATAAACTTGAAGCTGCTAAGGTCATATTGATTGGTGTTTTGTGCACAGAAATATAAATCGAGTTCGTACATATTTCCAAATATTATTAAAAGCACAGAAATTATATAACTTCTACTTTCTTCAACTAGGGCTTGACTACCTCAGAGGAAGCATCACTGACTGTTTAGTCAGACTCTGGTTAAAAAGGTCTTATCCTGGAAATTATGAATATTTTTAACATACAGGGGCCATATTCTTTTATGGGCATTCATGCACGTAACACGGCACGTTACAGCAGCTTTGCAATATCTTCAAGAAATTTTCGTGAGTCAATACAATTAACCATCGTTCCTTTTAGATATCGTAGCGCACCGTGTTACGTGCATCAATCGTCATAGCGAATTGAGTCCAAAGAAAGATAGTAATATTGTATCACGATCATTCCTTGCAGATATCGTAACACGCAGCGTTACATGTTTGAATGTTCCTTAGGGAATAAGGTCCCAGGCTCCAAAGAGATGTACCAAATTGCTGAACTTATATAGAGCAAAGGCGATAAAGTAGTAATCTTTATGAGATATTTATAAATAAATAAACATAGTAACTTTATCTTCCTTGTACATACGTGATAGCTATGCCTTGTACTAACGCAATGGCAATTTAAATATTCTCCAGGGCTAGCCCCTTGACTCGCTTTTCACCATATTTGGCTAATAATACAATAGATTTTTTTAATTAGAAATACAGGATTACTCAAGTAATATTTATCGGATAGGTCCGACTGTAGTTTCGACCACATTCGAGTGCTAAGCGAGACGTCATCGACGCAGGCGTCCCGAACACTCCTTGAAAAAGACAGAAAATAATTTAATATCATAATATATATATATATATATATATATATATATATATATATATATATATATATATGTTTATATATTAGTAAATATATCAGGTCAGGTACATATAAATGTATTATAAACATGAAAATAAATATGCTATAGTATCCAGTTCAGTTATGCACAATTTTAGCCAGCACTCTTTAATATACGAATATTTGCATATTAGTGTATTTTAGCAAAGAAGTATGTTGGTGTAGATAATTATATAAGTTCTATAACTTTAGTTCATCTGTGAAGTCACCCAAGCGGCTTCAACGGAAGACCAGCGCTGGTCGAACGATCAGCACAACGCTGAGTTGAGGCCGGTTTGCGACAAATACGTTTTTTTTATTACTAATTGTTACTTTGTTTAAAATTATACTTGGTTGTTGCAAATAAACTATTCTGATTCTGATAAATATTACGTGAGTAATCCCGTATTTCTAATTAAAAATGAGTTAAAACCCCGTTAGTTATTATAACAAAAAAATACAATAGATTTCGCAGAACTCAATCTACTTATCCAGGAACTGAAACGTGTGTGGTTAAAGAATCTATATAGCTCGTGATCCAACACTCGTTCAGCTACTCGGTTGGTTCAGAGGTCAGGGTAAAATTACCAGAGATTTACCCTCACATAAACGTAGGGATCGTACCAACGACCTCCGGATTCCGTTCGCTTCAACAATACAACAGTAAATTAAAAAGCTTTTCTAAAATACAGAATAATACAATTACCTACATAACCCATGCTTATATTTGTTTGGTACCCATTGTATATAATGTTTAATTCATAATCAATTGCTTTAGATCATACGTCAGCTTGTAAGTTTGCACTTGGCAACCCCCTTGCATTTGGCAAAGCTTTCTCGCCTAACTTTGTGACGAACGAAGTTGGTACGCTTCGGACTAACTTTTAACTACCCTGTCGGTAGACACTTCCAATTTCTCGATCATTTTAAAAGTTCTACCTCTACAGTTCTCTGTGTCGAACCAAGTGGTGGATATTGAGTTTAGGAAGTGATTTTCTTCTTCTTTTAAAGGTTTCACACGAGATTAGGAGAGCTACAGAAGTTACTTTTAATATAGTAAGAAGTTACTGTTAAGTATACGCCTGTCCTGCATTAAAAGAATCACTTTTTGATTGATAAGTCAAATATTGCACAGAATATGCGTTATTATGGTGAATAGTTAAGAACTAAAAACACATAAAATGTTTTAAAACATATCATGTTTATGTCACAAAAAACCAGACAAGCATTAAAAAATGTAGATCATGTAGAGAGAAAATGAATGGCCGGTTGGCGCAGTTGGTCCCAGGTTCGATCCCCGGACAGGGTCAAACATTTGTGTGCCTGAACATGTCTGTTTGACCTGTGTCTGGGTGTGTATATGTATATAAGTATGTATATCAGTCAACAGGTTATAAAAGTGCAGGTTATGTCTAGTTTCGGACCTGAAGACTTCAGTGGCGACTGAAACGGATTGACGGAAGACGCAAGTTCTAATCCCGTCCTATGATACATATTTTTAACTCTAAAATTGGAAAAAAGACAAGCATTCACTATAGTTTAACCACTAATATACTATTAACGTTAATTAGAAAACATTAAATATGATTCAGGCTAAAGTAAACATATAAATTGTGGTGATTAATTAGAAATAATTCTGTACATAATTAGAAATATATTGTTTGGTGGTACTCTCAGCGAGCTAGTCCAACTCAGACTTACGGCCGTTTTCAATATTCTATCTATCGGCGGTTTACCTTACTAGAGATAGATATTTGACACTATTTGTATGCACGTTACGTCAAATTTCTATCGGTAGTAAGGAAAACTGTGGATAGATAGAATATTGAAAACGGCCGTTAACCAATTATTGTTTAACTACTCAAAACTCTTCTAAATGGCATTGTGACTTGCTCTACATTCAATAATGCATGTTTTGCTAAGTAATAGGTCCTTACAAATGAAATTGGTATTTTTGAATGAAAAAAGTAAAACGAATAAAATAAACGAAATCAAATCAATCTAAGTATTTACCATTATTATCTATTCGTCATTTTTAGACATAACGAGATTAAATAAAATGTTTGAAGGTGATTTGGGCAGCCCCCCATCGGAATAGATTTTTTTTCCTTGCAAGAAACTGTCTTGATTGCGAAAAAATTGGTAATCTGTTGGAGCGAGGTCTGGGAGTATGGTGGGTTCCATTTCGCATTCCAATCGCAGCTCCTCTAATTTAGCGTCTGTAATGCAGTGTAGTCTAGCGTTGTCCTGAAGCAGCAGTGGGCTAGAGCAATTGACCAGTCTCGGTCATTGAATAGCGAACTTTTGCTTTATGGTTGCAATTTTTGACAATACAGGTCTGCTGTTATCGCCTGGCCAGATCTTAGAAGCTACAGTGTGAAAATATCAGCACTTTTCCACCAAACATTCACCAGTGCCTTTTTCGAGTCAACTTTCGTTTGGGACAGGATTTAGCTGGTTTTCTTGGGTTCAACCACGGCGATGATTCTAAATGTCGTCCAGGATCCAATTTTCATTACAACTAACAATACTATTCAAAATGTCCTCTTGTTGTGACGGATGAGCAATGTAATAATGCGTGTTGGTTGGTGTGCTTCAGTCAATTCATGCGGTACCCAATTCTCGAGCTTTTTCACTTTTCTAATTTGGTTTAACCCGTTGACTCGCGATTCGCCGTATTTGGCCAATAATACAATAGATTTCGCAGAAATCATCCTACTTTTCCAGGAACTGCAACGTGTGTGGTTAAGAGATTTAATCATCTCTAATTCTGACTTGGTTTGGGATGGATTTGCTTCCACGAACACCTTTATTTTTTCGTGGTAAACTAAGGTCTACGGTCGTCCATGATATTTGTTCTGTAGGTCGAAATTTCCAGAATGAAAATGTTGGAACCAAACACGTACCTACCGAGTTTTGTTTTACAGTAGCTTCTCTATACACATTATTAACCTTATGAGCTGTTGCTGCAGTGTTGGTGCCACGATTAATAAATAACGATAGCTTTTAAATTAAAAAAACCGATGGCAAAGAAAAATCAAATGGCGTAAAAAGAAATGAATTACTAAATTCTAAACGCAAATGTCTAAATTTGTTATAAATTTCAGTTTAGAATTAGTAGACATTTAAGATCAAAGTGACCAGTTCGACAAAACGCTATTTTTATATGTAAGAACCTATTATATACTTGTAATTTTGTTTTTCAACACAGCAGTCAAGCGTTTAATCAAAACACATTTTTAGGTACCTAAACAACTCCACAAAGTTGTTGTTTTACTATTTTCCGTGAATTCATATTATCTATATCTGAAGAATTTGATTAATTTTCCGTTTTCGTTATTTCCCTTCGATATATCTTTTTATTAAAACGTAACCTCGTACCACGTCCCTCAAACTATTGCTATTTACAACATAAACTTATTTGCCTTCAATACCAATAAAACCTAACTAACTGACTGGAAATATATCTATTACCTAGGTACCTATAAAAAGAAAACTGAAGTTTCCGGCTTCCCGCGTAAACTTCATTTGCCAATGTTTTTTTCTGGAGGGATAATCAGGAAATACGGGGCTGGCAATCCATTTCATTTCCCGCGTTTTCGTTCGAGAGATCAGCCTCGGTGTTAACGTAGAAAAAATATTTGCATCAGTCCGGTTGTTGTCGGACATTTTGGAATTTCCTTTTTTCGGTTCGAGTTTTATAGGAGGATTATAGCTAATGGTAAAATTACTTTTTAAATTTAAATCAAATTCATTATTGATTACTTTATAAACCTAGTAAGTAAGGATATTTACTATGTTATATATTTCACAATTACATCGGCATTAAAATAGTTTAACTATTTTTTGTCTAGTTATGTTGTCGAGTGACATCTCAGAGCAATCTAAAGATTATCACTATTTTCAAATTTGTGACGTCTCTTACAGTTTTTCTCTTCACTAGCACTAACAAGAAAAACTGTTATGATGTTACCAATATTTTGGTAACATCATAACAGTTTTTCTTCCATCTTCCAATGGGGCTTGAACATTTTTGTGTGGAAGCTGGCATATCGACCCGCCGCCATTTTGTTTGTTTTTTTTCGAAATTGCGGCGATATGGGTCTTAGGTATGGGTAGAGAAAACAGACGTACAAAAAATGTAAAGTAACATGGTACCTACCCTAACGTGTCACATTACCGAGATATTTGGAGGTAAAGATTGACAAATTGAGTACAACGACAATAAGGAAAAATAGATTTATTACGTGTCAATAAACGTCAGATTGTATCCAAATACATTTTAATAATTAGTTAGATAAATAATTAATTATAGTAGTAGTTTTCTCGTGCTCCTAGTAGTATGTAATGTACATACTCTATTCCAATTAACAGTTATATTATTTAACTATTACTACTAACCGGCAAAATACTCACGTTAGGGATCGAATACGTGAACCACAGAACACTGCCCGCCAGGAGCTCGCAGACGCCGCTGCGCACTCGCCCTGTAGATGAGCATCTGACATGCTCGAAACCCGGCGAGACGTATTCGATCCCTAAGGTTTTGCTGGTATATATAAAAGTAATAGTTTAATATTTGTCAAACTCACGGGAATTCCAATACTAAAAAGTAATAATATTAAACAACCTGGGTACGCGTATTTGCATACAATATGAAGCTAATCAATCATGTCATGTCATCAATCTTCAATTAATCATGAAATAACTCTATTTCAGGCGATAATCATTAATGATTGTCGTTGTACTCATAATATCCAATGTCCATCTTTACATAATTTATTGATTCAGGCGTTACTTTGCGGAAATCCATTATCAATAAAAACAATATTAAAAAATATTTAGTGACACTTCCGCTAGACCGAGAGTCGGTCTAGCGCTCGACGAGTCAACATCTCCTGAGGATGCCTCGTGTAGAGGCGAAACACGTGTCGAATCGGTTTTGGTTGATTTGGGGTTTCTTGTGTTTCTTATTTTGTATTCTTCCTATTAGCATTTTATGCGGGAGGGAGGGTGGTGCACGCCCCCAAATAGGTCAAAATCATTGTTTTCTTTTCAGCGGAAGTATCACTAAATATTTTTTAATATCGTTTTTTTGTCCATCTTTACCTCTAAATATCTCGGAAACGTGACACCATTGTATTACCATGTTAATTAACATTTTTGTTTGTCTATGTGTCCTAGACCACTTCCATCGTGTCCCGCAAAAAATCAATACGGCGGCGGTTCGATATGCCAGGTCGGTTCAAAGCCCTTTTTATCTACATCAATTACAGCCTATTTTAAAATTTATTCTTGCTCACTGAAACCATGGCACCGTTTTCGAGCAACGTTCTTCATAGGTACGTTTTTTAAACATCATAAAATGTCTGTCTGAAATCTGATTCTGGCATTAAAAACTGCATTTTAACAAAATTTAAGGCAAAATTAAGAAAGCAACACGAATTTCATATTTGAAAAAAAGATTTGTTTATTTATAAACCAAGTTATAAGAAGTGTATCTGATCTGTACATAAAACATCAAAATCTCTAATGTTTAAAAAAAGCAACATTCCCAAAAAGTAGTAAGAAATAAAGATTTCAGTACGTATAACCTTTTTATAAAATAAATATTTCCGACCTCGTACCATTAATGCAGCCTCATTCCTACACTCTCCTAACCCGAATATTTCCACCATGAAAAATGAAACCCTTTATCAAACGCCGTTGATGGAATCCTCGCGAGCTAATTTGAGAACATTTATAATGGTGACAGTGGGCCACGATACCATTTTTTTTATGTTACCAACCGACGAATAATTTGATTGATCCTATCAATATTTAGGACACTGCGAGTAGTGACGCACTGTCTCCTATTACGTAATGTCTTATAGGACGACATGACACGTTTCTCGTCAGCTCAAGACATTTGTTAGGTATAGTGTTATCTGCCAAAAGATTTCAAAGTCAAAGTCAAAGTCAAAATCATTTATTCAATTAAGGCATCAAATACGCACTTATGAACGTACATTTTCATTATAATGTACTTTAAAGACTCTACCGCCGCGTTCCAAAATATATAGAGCCCACCGAGAAGAAGCGGCAAGAAACTCGGGGCCATTCTTTTTATATAGATGTTTACAATGTTTCTACTTAGGTACTACAAATATTACATTTTATGGGTGGCAGAGAGACAGCTTGCCAGAAGTGTAGTATTCCAAGCATCTCTATCTTCTATATAATGTCGAACTTTATAGTAAGCTTTTTTTATTAAAACGCTTTTTACAGTCAACTTGAATTTGCCCTCTGTGAGCTCAGTTATGTGTTTTGGGATTTTATTGTAAAAACGCACACAATTTCCTAGGAATGACTTATTAGTCTTCGCAAGTCTAAAACTAGGTACAGCTATCCTATTTGTATTTCTGGTATTAAAAGTGTGGTGATCACTATTTAACTTATATTTATGTAAATTTTTACGAACATACATTATATTTTCAAATACATATAAGGAAGGCAACGTTAATATATTGATTTCTTTAATTAAATCTCTCAAAGATTCACGGTGATCCATTTCGTATATATAGCTCTAATAGCACGTTTCTGAAGGATACATATATGGTCTCTATATCAGCCGCTGAACCCCATTTCCCATGTCACTCGCAAACCCTTTCAATCAAGCACTAGTCTTGGAGGTAGAACTGTTAGCACTGCGGTACTACCCGCCGAACTGACTCTTGCACAATAAACTTATTGCCATCAGGTACAGCCAGCAATATAAGTAGGATATTCGTGATTTCTCTCTCGTCTGATAATACATTGACCTAAAGTTGCTAACATGTTCTGCAATGACATTACTAATATATTATGACAATACTACATATTTTGATTATGTATTATAGAACTGACATTTTTCTTATTTGTTTATATTGTTATTGAATCTATATTTAATATTTCAGTTTATTTTGTATAACATCACTTAATTTTATCACTACTTTATTTTGCTAATTACTCGTAGTAACCTCTTGAAAATTTTAAATACTAAGTATATAATTAATTAATTTTAAATATTTGTACACCGGAAACGGTAGAATGTTTGAGACATAATTTTTATTATTGTACACAAGAACTGTATCAAGAAACAATATTCTTACAAATAAACAATTTGAATTTGAATTTTTAAAAGAATTACATATGAAAGATTTTTTCATATATACATATAAATTTTAATCATTAGATAGTAACGCTGACTCAACTATTTTTGCCTGACCGTACAACAGTTTGGCGACGTGTGAATTCACTCCTAAATATTTTAATAATAGGAATTAACATTTGAAAACGTTAGGAATTTAATTGAATTAGTTTTCATATGCATAAATACACAACATCACCTAAAACTAGAACATAGCTCAAAGTTCTGTGTCGTCTTCGACTTTAAAATAGTAATATAATATATGGAAATATAGTCTGCGTTTCATCCAGCCGAGCTTAAATAAAATATAGACTAACAGTGTTAAAGAAACAGACTAATATTGTGAAATCATAAACAATATCGACCAAAGTAAACTTCATACAAAAAGTATAACTTTTAAAAGAAATGAACTCTACATCATAAAATGGGTTGTGGAGCGTCTAGTAGCGTGGAGCCGTCCGTGGACGTTCCCAATGGGCACAACAAACCGAACGGGAATGCAGTTGGGAATGGTAATGACCACCATGATGAGGACCTGCCGACTGTCGTGCTGCCGGAGACGCCGGTCATGCCCAAGGCTCGTAAGTTAAAATATTATATTATTTTAGTTATCCTGTCAGGCAACACAAGAAGTTCAAGATGAGGTGCTACATCACTACATAACAGTTTCATCGTCCAGAGCATTAGAAAGTGAAGAGTCTTTTGTTGTGTCGCACTGTTCTGTATTCATAATCACTATGCCAGAAGAATGTATTTCTTATTGCTTTTGCCTTGATACGAGTAAGCAAGGGATATCAGCTTTATATTCGTCTGTTTTCAAATAAGCCCTAAACTTTATTCAGATTCGTCCAGCAATAAATAGAGAAAATTACAAGTAGTAATAGATTCTGCCCGTAATATAGGAAACCACTGGCGTCCGATCAAATGATAACATATATGATCATGGATATGAGCAATATACCTACCTATTACTGCAGGCAGGCTCTCATTGTGACACCCACATGTGACACCATATTTAAATAGACATTCAATTTTGAAATTAAGGCATCGTCGTAAGCTACATTTAGCATGTCTTCTTTTTAATGTTATAAAATACCGTGCACCGATGTATCTGTATGACAAACTGTCCTGGAGGTCGAGCCGCAGTGGTTCTCGATCCCGTGAATGCGCAATACAGCTCGTAACGGAACGGCATAGCTCAGCTGCTTTCAGAGGAAGTTTCCGCTACGCCGCGTCCAAGTGTTGGAATAACATCCCACCGCCAATGAGAAACCTGCAATGTTTACATAGTTTTAAATATCAATTAAAAAACATTCTCAACATCCATCAAAAAAGCCAGGAAACTCAAAAAAATGACACAAGCGTTGTCTAAAATAATTTTAGTTCTCACCTTGAACAATTATTACACTTATTATGTCACTCTATATTTTATTCTATTATTTCTGTTAAATCTTTCATTATAATTTAACTTGTTCTACTAGGTGTGTTTTGCAAATTGTTTCTTGTATATATTATAGTAAGTACTATGTGTAACCATGCGTGACGTCACCTACCGGCCTCAACGGAAGACCAACGCTGGTTGCTTACGATCAGCACTATGTTGAGTTGGAGCCGATTTGTGGCAGAAGGCTGCAAAAATCATTTATTTTATTGTTTTTTGTGATTATTGTTTGGACTTATGCGTTACTACGAAATGTTTTTGTATGTGTTTTGCCATAAATAAGGTCTATTCTATTCTATTCAATAGGCAGACCGATGATATGATCAGAACCGATGGATGAATTTCGCAAATAGCTGTCATAATTGAAACGTTGAAAAGCGGACCTCTACCGGCTGATGATGATGATTAACGCTTTACTATGTTTCCCTTCCAGCAATAGCCTTTGAGATCCCTCTTGAAGAGTTTGACGGTGGCAAGCGACCAAACACACCCCCCATACATCTACAGAGACTACTGCAGCCGCCTCAAGCTGACATCAGCCTGCCTGTCATTGAAGGGAAGCTGGCTGAGGCTGAGCAGAGGAGACTATCGGTATTTTTCTTTTTCTTTCTTCTAGCAAAATTATCTACGGCAATATGCTACTCCTATAAATTCCTCTTTTAGATCTTGACCATAGTAGCCTGTGCCCGGGGATTTCATAAAGCTATAAAAGTTCTAATCTAAGCTATTCTACTAAATTGAGAAAACCTGAAGAAGCTGCTGAAGTCACTACTTGGATGAGTGGCCGCTAGTGGTGTTCCTTTACTGGGGACGTCTACCTTAAAGAACCTCGAGAATAGACTCTGCTGTTGTCTTAGAATAGCAGCCGTTAGGTCATGTCAAAAGCTGTTTATTTCAAACCTCTGATACTGAAGCTCGTTACTGGCCTATCAACCAAACCGGACTGCGTGCATACACGGTGGTGCATATATGCCTTACCTTGTCCCAATACAGTCTTTTTTTACCTTGTAAAAAAAGACTGTATTGGGACAAGGTAAGGTTAAGGTAAGGTAAGGTAAGGTTCAGTTTACCTTGTAAAAAAAAGACTGTATTGGGAGAAAAAAACACCGTCTCATGGTGATGAAGTGTTTTCCTCATATTTAGAGACTGTTGCAACAATTTCAAGCTGACATCATCTTACCTGTCATTGAAAAGATGCTATTAAGAGATGAAAAGGCTAGACTATTCTATTATATATCTTTAGTGAGGTCTGCTCGTCGTAGTGACACCATTTGCACTTAATTACTAAGTTAATCATTACAATTTTAGAGATAAAATTTCACATCCTCGGACGGGATTCAAACCAGGGTCTTCCGACAATTCCGGCATCTGACACGGATTGTCAGTCGACGTGGGCTCGAATCCTGTCCGAGGATGTGACTTTTTTATCTCTAAAATTGCAATGTTTGATATCGCTAAGCAGGCGTTATTGCTTTAACAATCATATTATAAAAGTAATAGGTTAATGATGACTCCATGCTGTGCTTTTTGATTTCAGATACTTCAGCAGCGAGCTGCTTCTGCGCAGAAAAGAACTCAGAAGATAATGAAGGCCGTTTACGATATTGGCCGACCTCAGAACGAAACTGTTTGTATTCATTTTTAGTTATTTCCTGTTATTTTCTAATTATAAACATGATCTCTTGCCAATATCTCTGGCTGGTCTCGGTTTCGATTCCAGAAATGGTCAAACATTTGTGTGCATGAACATGTCTGATTGACCTGTCTGGGCATAAAGTCATTAAAACTGGCTGTGATCTTGGTAGTATTGAATTTGGTTATGTTCACGGTTGTGACGTCACTAACACGTTTAATAGATGGAGAGCCGAAAGAGATCGCATCAGTCTGTAATTTCGTCTTAGCTCTATGATACGGACGTGTGTACCATGTGCATGTCTATTTTTATGTCAAACAAAAACAATCAGACAAAAAGTCCCACGGTTTCTCCCACTTGGTGATGGATGATGATCATAAAAAGTATATAATCTATCTCCCTATCTTCCGGGATGTATATAATTTGTGTAATGTAATCTATTCCCTTGCTAAATTTCATCGAAATCGGTAAAGTCGTTCTCAAGTTATGGCAGGAGGGATTTTTTATCGTAAAGATTAAAATAACTAATCGAATGAGGCTTATTTTTAATGAAGGCAATTATCGATGTCAGTAATTATGTTAATTAAGTTAAATGAGTTTCAGAGGTCAAATGGTTTTCTCCATTTAACCTGATAATTTTTTACTTTGTTCAATCGGACGATATGAAAATGCGATCGTACACCACATAAACTAACATAAAGTAAGGTTTCATACCAGGGCTGTGTGAGGGATCAGGGCTCATAGAAAAAAAGGGCAAATATATCAACAGGGCTACTCGTATTAGGATAACTTTGACATTTGAAGTGGCTTAGTAGGCTTAGTTGTCCACCGAACTTTGATGTCTACAAAGATTGTCAAAGCAATGATATTGTGTATCTCAACACCCAACGGTGACATAAAACTGACCTTTGACAGCTAATCGATGTGCACTTTGTCAGTGTTGATCATCTATCATATCTAATAAATATAAATAATATAATAAATCCTTATTGTTCTTACACAAACAGTGCATACCCTAATAATACTAATATTAAGTAATTTACTTCAACTTACTATGTTAAGTAACAGTCTCCAAATTACAGAATAACCTTAAAAATGTTGATAATTCGATCACAAGGCGTAGATATATATAACTTCCTTGTTACATAAACAATTTGAAAGTATTGAAATCTATAGAGAGGAAAATTCACATCCTCGGACGGGATACGAACCCGCGTCTTCTGACTCTCCATGTCAGACGCCATTGACCAACTAGGCCACCGAGGTTCGGGTCCGAATCATCGAATTTTATCTCTCTATCTGACTAACCATCTTAAGGGGACGGATTTTTCTCTCTAAAGATTTAAATGTTTGTGTTCGCTAAAGCAGGCGTTAGTGCTTTAAAAAGTAATACTATAAAATATAATATGTATATATATATAATCTGAATCTCGGAAACGGCTCCAACGGTTTTCATGAAATTTATTACGCAGGGGGTTTCGGGGGCGATACATCGATCTAGCTAGGTTTTATTTTTAGAAAACGTCGTTTTATCCGTGTTTTCAGGCAATAAAAAACTGCTACAATAAAATAATGGCAACTAGGGCCACCACCTTAAACAACAACTATACTGTTTTACCGACACAGCAACATTAAATCTACTTGACAATAGATGGCGTTGTTAAACAACACTACGCCAATGAGTGTTTGGTTTGAGGTTAGACCAAAAAAATTAATTATTTACTTATGAGCAACGCTTGGTCACCCAGCTAGTCTGGATAAATAGCAAATGTGATGTGAAATAGTCCTACAGGTTTGGAAACGAGGAGCGTATAATACATTCCTTGGAACCAGACTGTCGCGCTTCAATTATACAAATTAAAAAGGAATTTTAGAGGTTCAGTTGTCGTCTGAAGCAAAATATGTTGAACTAACATAACACCCGATCTCGAGTGACTCGTGTTTTTTTTTCAGGGGCACGAGACCAACAAACATGGATCAAACACTCTAACCATCCCACCAGAACCAGGAATATGTGAAGATAAAAATATTGCCTAAATTTTGTTACATTTTGAGTCTCGGTAACAATACAAGTAGATAGGTTAATTAGGTCAACATTCAAAATACTTTTTAAATTATTTACTAATATTTTTTATTAAATAAATTATGAATTGAGAAACAATGTATTGAAAGAAAAGTGCCCAGAATGCTGGCAGTATTTCCATGCTGAATAGCTTTGCTAAACACTTGAGCAGCCAGCACTCTGGTTAACTGACGCTTCAACCAAAAGTATAAACAAGTGGTTCCTATTTAATTAAAATCAAAACTCATAATCATATTTTAATGCATATGTAAGAAGCTATGTAATGTTTTGTATTTAAAAGGTGGAGCCTTTCATCACTTGGCTTTTAATATCGTCTAAAAACGAGTATTAATATAAAACTCTTGAAACAACACAACGTGTATTTAATTTTGCGTACAGGATAGGGCCCAGACACTGGCTTAGAGCTATATTCTCTGGTGATCCATCCTGATGACGCTATAAATGCCGGTAGAGGCAATTACAGAGCAGCATTCTACCTGTTCGAAAACTATGGTCCAAACTTCTCAATTTATTCTACAATTTATGAAGTTAAACCAAAATGTAGCAACCAGTGTTGAGTGGCTATAAAATCCAAAATACATATTATAGCCGTTCCTATTGCCTTATATATTTTCTGATACATTTACGTAATTTAAGTAAAAATCACCATTACCTTACCCACTAGCATACCGATGAAATTTCATATTGAAACTGAATGATCATTGTGTACGTTCCTATTGAAGGCGTTCGACGAAGATGGCGTTCTTTAGTTCATTTTTCTGCTACGAAGGAAAATATCCTTGCGAGATTAGCGTTGTGACCCAAGGAGGGCGAATAAGTATCGGCACATGAAATTAAATTGTGTTTTTTCCTATCACATCTATCTGTCGATAAAACCCTATATTGATGTATATTTTTTTCTTCCGAAAATTAGTTCCTCTTTGTTTTTGTAAAAAAACTATTGGCGTCTGCTATTTCTTCAAATACGCCATCGACAATAATCCCTAAATATTTGGCAATATAATAATTAATTAATTAACATTAATCATTTGTTAGTTTGTATGTGTTTTTATATGTAATGTCCATGTAACATGTATCTAACAATACAAAATACAATGTGCATTAATATTAGTGTTTAATTATATTAGTTCATTAAGCCATATACTTGAAAGTTTAAGCAGCGCCTACAGGTATTTTATGATGATTTTCGCAACATCAAGCAGATTAACATAAATATAATGTCTTCATTGAGATAATAAAATACACTCGTTTGGGCATGGGTCTTCTGAATCACTTTGTACTCTATCTGACTCGCTACTAGAATAAATAATTCTCTTCTCTTGTTATTCCCCTACTATCTGAGAATTCGGGTATCATCGCCATTATTTTTTCAGTATTATTACTGTGACTATTAACTTATCTACCATTTTTGTATCTTCAAACTTTCTTCATGAATGAATGTTTTGAGTTGTTCACGTTATCAGGTACCATAGAATAGTATATAGTTAGTAAATTAAAGTCTTGACCATACAAACGTATTCCCCAATATGTCTCTTATGGATCATAATACGAGTTTTGAGATTTTTTGTTAACATAGATATTGATCGCTAGCATGTTTTGTATTTTTGATTAGTTAGTTCTGATAAGAGGGATATGGTCACACAAAAGTATTCATTAGTTATTAGTTTCGTAAGACCTTACTTCTTGCCAAATCTCATGTTTCTAGGTCAACGGAGAACAGAGAGAGAGTTGACGAGTGTCAACATTTGCAGCCTTAATGGCTGTATTATTATTGCGTTGACGCAGACACTTTTTTCGGTGGTAGTGCCACGCTGTAACCCCACAGCCGAATGGGCCGGCACGACCGGGGACGTACCACACTCCCACATAACACCGACGAAGTAACATAGCTTGCTATAGGGATATATATCTAGAGAGGGATGATATATAGAGATTGTTTCGTCGGTTTATGGGAGGTTCCGCAGGCCCGATTCCTCCCTTCTCCATTCTCGCTCTCCTTCCTCATCCCCCTCCACCCTCACCCCTTTTATCTCTTCCTTACCATTCTTCCTCAAAGGTCGGCAACGCATCTTCAAGACCTCTGGTATTGTGGATGTCCGTGGGCGACGGTATCACTTACACATCACATCATACTCACATCAGGAGAGCCGCTTGCTCGTTGCCAACCTAGCACATCAAAAAAGAAAAACCTTATATAAATCTACAGTTTGAGAAATCCCGCTATGAGTAATAGTGGTATTGTAAAATGTGACACTTATTCTGCAACGAAACAAAATGAAGTTGAAATTCTCCCGTGGAGGCGAACAATTTGCATCTGTGCTTATTTCCTCGGGGAGCGGTTGTCTGTTTTACGTTGCATGTTGAAATATTTCCATGCGGGATAGCAGGGGAAGTAGATGCATCTAGTTTAAATAACTGCTTTCCTACAAAATTGAAATATTTGAGTAACCCTAAAACACAACTCTTAATCATCATGAAGATAAATCACACCTTATTTAACCTTAGCGCTCCGAAGGAATCAGCAGAGGTCTTTGGTTTAATGTAATTGGGTTAAGCGCTTTCATAATAGTTACACGGATATTATAAGTCAAAGTTCTACATGCCAATATTACGTTAATACTAATTAATTAATAAAATAAATTAAGTTAATAATAATTAACGCCCTTGGACCAGCTACTCGCTTCCTGTATCCAGCGATTAAAGTAGTTTTTGGGATTGGTAGCCAGATCTCCGCCGGAGATTCTTCGCACCCCCTGCTTCAATGACCGACACCGTAGCGACGGGCAGCAGAGCCGCGGTGAACTGCGGGCCGTAGTGTGCCTGCCATAAGGTAACCCCAATGACAAAAAACATTACACCTAGAAGGCGCCTTGCTGATCGCAGTAGATATTGATGCAGACTGCGGGAAATGCTGCTGCCCATTTCCCGGATATTCCCTTAGCAGGCTCTTACGGCACCCACGGGAAGAGTTGGGAGGTACAAGTCTAATCCAGCACCCCACGGTACGTTAATATAATTTGAGCAATAATTAAATGGGATACACCCGTTAAATCGGAATAAGGAGTTATTTGAAAAAGCCTATGTTTTAATCAATCAACAAAGCCATCTCTACTCTTAATATCATCTAAATGCGTTCAGTCTGCTTAGCGTGGTGGAGTAACAAACATCCAAACATCGAAGTTTCCAGATTTGTAATATTAGTGTGGTAAATATTTGACTCTCTTCACATATCTCTGATAGTGTCTTCTGCACTTGCCATCCATCTGGGGCCGCCGTAAAAACCAGTAAAAACAAAAAGCATTCAGCCCGTTTTAAGAAAAAAGAAACAAAACATCATCGGATAAGTAAGACGCCAAACCTAAGCAAATCAATTATAATAAATGCAATTACGTTGAACGGGCAACACACGCCTAACAAGGTTAGATAATAAAGAGCGCTACACGAATCACAATGTCTACCCGTCCCCTTCCATCTCAACCCCCATAAGTAAGTGCAGATTACCTGAGCAAGGATTATTCCCTCCGGAGGCTATCTTCCTTGCTCACACTAAACTATTTATGCTAAGTAAATGTAGCTACGTGTGCTCCCTTTGTACAGGGTTGGAGTAAGTAACTAGGTAAGGGTTGAGTTAGTAAGCCTGAGAACCTAAATTTGAATTAAATTGTCTGGATCTTGCTGCTGTCTAACTTATGCTTACGTTGATAAAATTCAATCAAAATATGTTTTTAGTCGTGATTGGTTGTAAACTTTTTCAGTATATTTAATAAATAATCAGCTTTGTAATAACTTCGTGAGAGGTTTTGTCCAATTATAACACACTGATATTTATTACCTTTTTACTGGATACAAGTACAATTTGAAAAATTTAATACCGACTTCCATTCTATTCAGTTATTAGAGTGTAACTCAAAAACCTCTCGACCGAATATGATGAAATTTAATGAGAACGGGAAGAGACTACACGGGAAGCACCAGCTTTCAAACAAAAAAGAATTTTGAGAATAGGTTCAACCCATCGAAAGTTATGAGATTAAAAAAAATACATTCGGATTGAGTACCTCCTCCTTTTTGGAAGTCGGTAGATAATCGCATATTATTGTATTTAATATCAATAATAGTGGCCAATGCTAATTTAGTTTCTGTAAGAGAGAGAGATTATATCTCTCAAGAAAAAAAAATATGTTATCAACAAAGTATGCAAAATTAATTTGTTAGTATAATTGTGCCGCACACAAATATTTGCTCTGGCTAAGATCACGTCCAACTTAACTAACTTCATTATATACACAAATTCCCTACGTTAATTGCTCATTCTGAAATAGCTAATGTAGTGTCCAAGGAATCTTTATTTTTAGCTCCCTTAATTCTTCCCTGATGCGTAGATGAGTAAGTTACCTTCGGGTGGGTTAAATTAATAAAGTTTCTCTTGTCCACGCATGGAGTTTAAGTTTAACGACGACTATCTTATGTGAAATAAGTAATATAGTATAGGTATGCACACAGAAAAGATAATACTTTCAGAACAGAAGGGTTAAGAGCTTGCTGGTAACTTAACCGAGAGCTCTCATAAAAGTATAAAACCCGCGCAGGTGTTCTAGACAGTAAAATTCCGTGAAGGCTGAAAAACTGAGTATTTGCCCTTAGTTCGTTGGAGACCAAAATTTTACTAACTTAGTCAGCAGTATTTATTTATCTCTCTCTCTACCCTTCCTTTATTATAGAGCTAAAACTATCACCAGTGACATGATTTTAAAAATCTTATCATACCATGTCATATCACAAACTTGGATTTATTGAAAAATGCATTAAGATTTGTAGAATTACAAATATTCCTGCTTGTAGGTTTGACGGCATTCAGCCTGCAGAACAAGCTAATTTCAGAAAAGGCTTGATGACTTCTCTTAATTATACCACATCCATACGGTCAGGCAGATTATGGTGAAGACTGAAGACTATAATCAGCCTTTTTGTCAATAGTTAAAAACGGCTTAGATTCGATCTTAACCTGGGTGGAGGAGCAGTCCTTTTTTTTTTCCTTTCAGCATTTGAGAAAGCTAAAGAGCTTTCTCAAATACACTGTATACAAAGGTCTATTGAAGTATTTGTATAAATGCTGATTGTCAAACCACACTGTTGATTCGATTAGAAGGAACACCGAATGGAACCAATCCAAATACATGACGTGAGACGAAGAAGTTAGCTCTCCTAAGCTCTGCAATATCGTATTGGAGGACATTTCTAAATGCTGCTTTTCAGTTCCTCTAGATTTTGGCACTATCATCAATGGCAATTGATGGCAACACTTGTTTTGCCGGTGATAAGGTCAATGTTGTAGAGGCGATTCAAGTGTTTAGCGAGAATAGTAGTTTCCCAACAACTGGGTTTAGAGTAAGCATGGATAATATGAAATTCATTTCCAATGTAGATGATGCTGGAAACAATACTGATAAAAATGTTAGTAATTATACCTTAGCAAAATACACTAGTAGTTCTGCGAACACTAGACCTCGCGAGTCCAGTCTTATCAGCGGCAATTTTTCGCAGCCTAAGCTATTTGCGGTACCAAGTGTTCTTTCCGAATATAACCACTCATCCAGTTTTTAAACTTCACAACCTATCATCTCAGCATCCACTTGACCAATCCTGCTCATATTCGAAATTCCTCTTTGAAGTCTGGTATACCTAATGTGTGTACCACATTTTATCATAATCGGCCGGTAAAAAGCGCTGCAGCAAACTTCCCTTCTTTTTAGGAAAAGTCTCCTACAATCAAAAAACACCGACGCAAAAAAATTAAAACATGCATAGAAAATTTCGTCAAGATTGGTTGAAAAATGCAACCTGTACAGGAATACCTAACAAACATACGGAGAGATAAAAGTCAATTAGGCCGGTTAAAGCAGAGACGCTTCGCTCACTTGATCAATTATTGGAAGACCAAAATAACTGAGTACAAGAAAAGCTAAAAATAATAAAACAAGGTTTAAACAATGAGTTTCACCATAACACTCTTGCTTCATCGAAACGCATTTCAGAAACAAGGCAATTTAATTTTGTAATCCATCGTTCCTTTTCAATTTCCAATGAAATTTCCTCTGGGCTGGATTTCACACAGATAGGCTAAAAGCTTTTACCAACTTCTTTTCAGTTTTTTCTGTGTTTTTTGATAATGTATTTTTATGAATATTTTGATATAAAATTTGTATCCATTAAGCTTGTATTAGTTAGGTAGCAGCGACAATTACTAAATTAATGATTGGCCAAGTTTGGCATTTATTGAGTTCTTGTTTATCTCTTATACTCGCTGTTCGTCAAACTGGTTTGCTTTAAAGTTAGTACTAAACAAACAATATTTTATAATATAGGGTGTTTGGTAGAGGGACCGACATACCAGATGAGCGTGTTTGGGGTTTGCGAGCAAAGCAAAATGCCTGTATATGAGTAGACTACTCATGTATGTGATTGAGCTACTTATTTTCGGTGAGAGCTTTGACCCTTATCATATCATTGGCTAGAACATGCAGTTCACGGCTCACGCGTAGTATCTAGTCAGAGCAAAGTCACGATAATCACGAGAAGAAGAATCAGGTATAAAGGTGACCACACAACTAACACGCTAGAATAAAGCTAAATTAGTTCTAACCGAAGATAAATACTAACTAAGTACTTTCTCACGGAAAGACTTTGGAAAATGCTACCGCTGACTGGTGGGCTGTAAACTTATAATACAAGGCCCTCATTCGTTTAAATAATTGTATAATACGAGTACATAAACATATCACAACGAAAATGTTTCTGTTCAGACTCTTACGTAAATGTGTAAATAACATATGACTCTACTTAAATAAAATACGCGAAGAAAACACGTAAAATGAACGAACGTACATTTTTTTTGTGTGTTGTTAAAAAAATATCGAAAATAAACACAAAGTGCCTTTTTATTTCCTGTGTAAAATGTAAGCAGTAACGGCGGCGTTATTTTCCCGGATGCGCACGTGTTTCCGGTAGAGCTCGCAAGTGAATTGTTTATGGCGCTGCCAGTCTCTACCTGCGCTTTTGGGAGAGTTCGCTCCATGAGATGTAGATACTATAGAGTTTTAGTGTAGTACTCTAATTGAGTTAAATGGGGAACACAAAACAGTTCTTTACCCCTTATTAATTATATCTTATAACTAACGTTACACACTCATGCAATTCGTGTCCAATGTATGAAGGCAATTCCATTGCAAAGAGGCGTGAGACAGGGAGACGTTATATCTCCGAAACTGTTCACCGCTACATTGGAAGACGCCATCAAGCTTCTGGAATGGCAAGGACTTGGCATCAATATTAACGGCGAATACATCACTCACCTTCGATTTGCCGACGATATTGTAGTCATGGCAGAATCCATGGAAGACCTCAGTACAATGCTCGAAGGCCTCCATCGAGTTTCCCAACGGGTAGGTCTTAAGATGAACATGGACGAGACGAAAATTATGTCTAATGCCCATGTTGTGCCTACCCCAATATCAGTTGGGAACTCAGATCTCGATGTTGTTGACGAGTACATCTACCTGGGAAAGACAGTCAAACTAGGCATGTCCGACTTCGAGAAAGAGGTCAATCGTCGAATCCAACTCGGCTGGGCAGCGTTCCGGAAACTTCGCGAAGTGTTCTCGTCAAAAATACCTCAGTGCCTCAAGACAAGAGTCTTCGACCAATGTGTGTTACCAGTGATGACTTATGGCACGGAAACGTGGTCTCTTACTATGGGCCTCATAGATAAGCTCAAAGTCGCACAACGAGCTATGGAGAGGGCTATGCTCGGGGTTTCTCTACGTGATCGAATCAGAAATGAGGAGATCCGTAGAAGAACGAAAGTCACCGACATAGCCCAGAAGATTAGCCAGTTGAAGTGGCAGTGGGCAGGGCACATAGCACGCAGAACAGATGGCCGATGGGGCCGGAAGGTTCTGGAGTGGAGACCACGGACCGGCAATCGCAGCGTAGGTCGTCCACCGACACGGTGGACAGACGACCTGATGAAAGTCGCAGGACGAAATTGGATGCAGGCAGTAATATGTTCAGCAGTGGACGTCCTACGGCTGAGATGATGATGACTCATGCCACTACACTCATACAGGCACAAGAGTCATGGAAACACACAATAGCACATCACGACATCCAACAACTGACAACAAACATGTGTGCCCACCACACAAATATTCCACCGTAACATAGTTGTTTAGTTCAGTTGTTCTGCAAACATCACTCCAAAACATAGCTGTTCAGTGGATCTGCGAAAAAAATCAGTTTAATATTTTGAATAGCACTTAACTGTTATGGGAAAGTGTGACACTTAAGGTCAGGCGAATCACTTGGTCGTCTCGGACAGCACTCGTCACCCTAAGATACAAGATGTTAAATGTCTTGCCCTGTGCCTTGCTGGAAACATAGCCCTTCTACGAAACACAGTAATGTTTGCACACTATGTATGCACCTTTTCCTGTTATTTTCTGTCACTTCCCCTGCTGGAGTCTGAAAAAGCCGTACCGTTACAAAGGTCTATATTATTATAATTGTGGTCAGATATACTCCATATGTTTACTGCATTCCGAAGTACTCGTTCCGGCGTAGCATGCTATCCATAATTTGTTTAACATTTCTTACCACGAACCAAAAAATTTGGAAGTTACTACCTCTGTCGTGTAAGTGAATTGTTTAATGCTCTGCCGGCGTGTCTGGGAACCTAGCATAACAATTTCCAGAATCCCAAAATTTTTTCGGAGTTCTAGTAGCATCCCCAATAGTTCTATAGTTTTAAAAAATGAGATGTTAACTTCGCATGCCGTCACCCAGCATCTCAACAATTTTCAATTATTAGACCACACATACGGTGGCTGATACAAAGTTCCATCGACTGCCGACGTTCCAACAATAGTTCCAGTGAAAAACAATTTTAAAAAAATGAGATGCTAATATATATTTAATGTTAGGATGTATTAATTAAGTATATTGTTATTATAGCCATTTAAATTGGAATGAGTAATGAAATTTTTCATTTATATTAGTTACCAGGTAGTAATGTATACTTTTGCTGCAGACTACAAATGTTCAGGTATTGGCATCGAAGGGTACCTACTTGTATTACTTATACGTGATTTCAGGTCAGATTAAGCTTGGCACGGAGTCAAATTAATATTACCTTTAACTCACTTTGAAAGAAAGTTACGACTGTCAAATGTTGAAAATTATAACTTTTATATTAGTTGAAGAGGAAAAACTGTAGAACTTGTCTATTCGACTTGGCACGAAGTTTTGCTGTACGGAGGGTACAGTCGCCTGCAATAAGATGTATACATTCCATAATTGTCAAAACTATGATACAGTACTATATATTATAACAATGTATGTGAGAGAGCCAAAGTTGTATAGAGCAGCAGTGAAATCGGTGTCCAAATAAAAGCGAGCCAAGGTTGTGCAGAAAACGATATCGAATCGATGTCAAAAGCGTAGCCAAATCGTCTAAAATTAACCATACCAGAGGTAGGAAAACAGAGAGGACACATTCAAGTAAACTCGAGAGCAACGGAATGACCACAGAACCACAGGAGTGCAGGAGCATCGATTGGTCTCAATGTTATAAACTCATGGTAGAGCTACAGACCACCTTTACGTCACGAAGATAATTACGTTTCATTTCATGTATTCGTAAATTATTTCCTAAGATTTCACGAGAAGATTTCTTAAGATTATTCGAAAAATAATTTTAAATATTTCAACGCATCTCCGGCAGCAAATATTGCGTCAATGTTCTTAGTACGAACCCCCTTGACTCCCTTAAATTCCCAATTTACTCAAATTCGAGCGAATTGTTATAAGATCTAACCCCAAAACCCCGTCCGGGGATATGGATTTTACTCTCTAAAATTGCAATTATATTAAATATCGCAAAGGAGACGATAGTACTTTAAAATACATGTAATAAAAATCGCATAAGGCGGTATTGTTGGGTATCACCGCAGTCTCAGATATCAAGCCAAACAATTAATGTGTTATGTAAAGTTGAAATTAACACATTGTTTCCTGGTGACCAGCGTAGTGCAGTGTAAATCCTCTGTTAAAAGATCTGGGTTGCTTACTATTTTTATTGCAGGTGCAAGACTTGCCCGTCTCATCACTTGATGGTCACATCACTTTACTAAAAACGAATTAACAGATAGACATAAGTATTCAGAGACACGCAGATCTTGGAACATGGCAAAACTATAGAGTTTCACCTGTGATATAACCCTCAAAGAAACTACGTACAGATGGTGTGCCGTATATTTGCTGAAGCGGGCCGCGCTTACCTCTCTCCACATTTCAGCACATACTCGCTTCTTACTTCACACAGTTTCCGGGTGAGCGTCGCATATTTTCCCCTTAAAAGCCTTTTCTCCGCGCCCGTCGCCTTCACCGTGGAGTGTCTGATTTTTTAATATTTTTAATGGCAGATGTGTTGCTATTCTACTTCTAATGACGGATTGAGCGGATTAACTGTTGCTTGATTGATTGATAAAAAGATTGATGGAGTATAAATACAGTTTGCGGCTTCAGAATCTAGAACTGTTCCATGTGCTCCTATTAGATTAGATTATCATAAAATGCAACTAAATTAAAAAGCAACTGGCTGTGAGAATATACATAATCTCGAAGGAATAATTCTTATATCCTTATACATAAAAAAACATATTGCTGTACATTGCACCAGTGGGACTGGCATGACAATTCGTATGTTGATGTATATAGTACAAACTATCATGTACAACTGTGGCACAGATAACTCATAGTTTGTACTGAATACGTCAACGATAAGATTACGTTACATTTACGCAAATTTTCGTGCTAGGCACACTTTAGTACACTACTAACGAACAGTCTCGCATGTACTTATACATTTATAAATTTAGTAGGTACAACACTATCACAATCACCTTTTGTTCTCTCACACATTTTTCACCTACTATAAAATTACCTGTACCAAATACACTGATGATAAGAGGTATATTATAATATAGATTTCTTTTGAATTTTTTGATATAATACGTTTTATGATATATCGTTATCATACAGACTAATAATAATAGACATACAAAATACAGGCAGCTGAAAGCCGGAATAGATAGAGAAACATCGTACGGGAGAGACTAATGCCATGATATGTCACGACACGACCCCCAGCATTGGGGAATCAACGCAAGGAGGAAGACAAATAGACAGAAAACTACAGGCAATGTAATAGTATCCAGTGATCCCTCATGGAACCTTTGAATCAGGGATTTGGAATCAAAATTAATATTCTCGAATACGTAAAGTGTAATTTTAGTATTTTGTTACATAAAATATCCGGAATTATTAAGATTAGAAAATATTCCGCTATCAGCGGAGTTTCATTATCGTTCTCTTATTAACAATAACCGTGTTCTCTTATTAACAATAGCCTTTATAATAAGAAAACGATAAGGAAACTCCGCTGCAATCCTTAGCGCCCCTTAGCGCGGTCACAGTGTGGATGGGTAACTGCTAGTGGAATTTGAACAGAGCCCTTCCGTGCTTCTGTGGACACGTTAAGCCGTCAGTCCCGGTTGCTTATATGTTAGGACAACAGTCGTTAGGCGATGTCGGGGGCCTTTGATTGGCCTGAACGCTTCTACACTGTCTGCCAGAGGGCTGTCCACTAGCTTATCCCCCTAACGACCGGTGCCAATAATCTATCTATCGTCGCTTTACCTTACTAGAGATATATATTTGACACTATTTGTATGGACGTTATGTCAAATTTTTATCGGTAGTAAGGAAAACTGTGGATAGATAGATTATTGGGATTCCGCATAAGTCGCTTTAGGACCGCGTGGTAGATTATGGCCCATACTTCTCTCTAATGAAGGCCGGTATCCCAGCAGAAGGAACGTAATGGGTTTTAAAACATTATCACAGTAATATTATAAATATGAATATGAAAGTTGGGATGTAGGTATGGATGGGTGTTTTAATCACTCAAAAATTGATAAAAACGGATTTGGATGAAATTTGGAGAGGTTTGTACCGGGATTAACAAAAAGGCTAGGTTGGTAGGTAGTTCCCGAGGGACCGGTACCCTTGTTCCAGGCGAAGTCGTGAGTTATACTAGTTTATTTGTAAATCTTGGCTCGTTCTCATTACAAATATGTCTTTTTCACGTTAAGAGATATTTTTCGAGCGTTCGCATGTTGGCCCTTAAATATTTTTCGTATTATTCATCTATCAAACATCACCGATCGACTTGACCAGACACGACCGATATTCAAGTGAAAATTAAATTTCTTAGACATAGTAAAGTTGAAACTTCAAAATTTCATTAAAAGCTGGATATGATCCATCGGATACCTATCGCTGTTAGTGCACTGGAGACTGGGAGAGGGGGAAGAGGTGGGGAGGTTAATTGCTTTTTCAATTAACAGGGATGCTACCCTCTTGGGATCCACGCGAAGTAATAGATGGACAAAGATTATTACATAGAGAAGAGGGTCCTTTGTACTTTGCATCAGCTATTTTTTGCTGGTACATTTACCCGCATCTCATTCTCATTCATCTGCAAATTGTTTTAGATTTTTTATAGTTGTAATGTTTCTAACTGTCGGTATGCTTGGACCCGAACCTCGGTGGCCTAGTTGGTCAATGGTGTCTGACACGGAGAGTCAGAAGACGCGTGTTTTATATTTCTTTGAAACAACAGTTGGTATGCACTAGCGAATCGTCTCTGCAATAACTAGAGCAAAAATGATCTCGTATGTCTGGATGTCCCGCTATTTTCCCCCTACAGGTCGCATTTCTCAACTGATTCTAGTGAAATTTTGAGAGCAGTTTCGGTAACTATCTTTATAATATCCAAAAACTGAATCGACAAATAATATCTTCATATTTTTGTCGATTATATTTTGTACATATTTTAAACTAAAATTAATTTCTTAGGTTTGTATCTTATCTTAAAATGATTGCTTTGACACTTTAAAGTGCGCGTACAGGCGACTTAAGTTTATCGCAAAATACTTCGTGCTATGGCTATTGCTGACTTGCGTTTCTGATACCACTATTCTATGCCAAGAGCGGCGTTGACACTCAGATGTCTATAACTCTATTAGCACAGACTACTCACCGGTACTGTCTATCAAACCATTCTATTTAGTTCACAAGCTGTCTTCTCGGAAAACATTATTACGGCTTTGTAAGTTATCTTCTTTGGTAATTACTATGACATTTACATTATGAAGTTTAATTTATTTATTTATTTTGTATATGTAACACGGGTCTAAATAGGAAATTGTCGAATTGTCACACTAGCCACATGGAATTATAAGCTTCATAGTGTCAGATTTCAGAGTTCTCTTGTTCACACAAAACTATAACATTCTAAATTTTTAAAAAATGCATCTGATTGTTTGACTTTCAATTGTTTTTACATTCAGTTTTTTAATAATTTTTTAATAATCGAATGATCTGCCGATTAGAAGGCAGAAATGTAAAGATGACTAGGAAAAATAATTGGATTAAATAATGGAATCCAATAAATGCGCACAATATTGTGAAAATAGGTACTCTATAACTATCATGGTACCGACTTCAACAAGTTATTTCACGCTTTTTAGTGTTGAGGTTGTTTAAATTTTTCTGAAAAAACATTTTAGCGTAATATGTTTTTTAACTAATCATAATTAATATTACGAGAGCCTGTTTACCCGAGGTAAACACTATGCTTCTTGCAATTAAAAAAAAATATTCACATCCTCGGACGGGATTCGAACCCGCGTCTTCCGACAATCCGTTTCAGATGCCATGACCAACTAGGCCACCGAGGCACGAGGGCCGAGCATCAAATTTTAAGTCTCTATCTGATTTTAATCGTCGTATGGAGATGGTATCACTAAGCAGGCTTTAAAACAGAATAGGTACTATAAACATTATGCTTCTTTTCCTTCTTTTTACTTTCAATTCAAAAGAAAGTAAACGCAAATAAATAGAACTAGACAAAACAATTGAAGGTTGTAATGACGTTTTCCCGCCTCTTTATGTTTCTTTTTAAGTGCCAGTCAGTATTTTTTTGTCATTGAAAGTGGTACATATTTAGCTCAAATCAAAGGTTAAATAAATAACTAATCAGCGAAAAGTTAATAATCACAAAATATCATATTTCATAACCGAAAGAAAAATTGTTTCCTAGGGACGAAATGTACCTACCCACTGTTTTCGTATCGGCTCGCATATGTCTCGGACGACAAAATCGTATGCGTAAGGTAGCGAAGATGTTTGGTTGTATGAAATAAAAATAAAATATTGTTTTTTCATGCAAAATGTGAAACTCCTAGCACTTGTAGTTTCTGAGATTTCGTGATGAGTGAGTGACGTACGGCATGCGCGGTACAAAGATAGATCAACTTTGTACTTAAGGTGCTGTCAATTCCTGACGAAGGCTTTTTAATTACACATTGACGATAATAAAAATAAATTTTATTTACACTTAACATACTTGAGTACATTTAATAAAATATCAAGCATACCACTTATTTCACCTATAAAACAGTTTTTCTCTTTATTCACAATTGTATTTGGCATGAAATACACGTAATAAAAAAACAATTTTTAATACACATACATTGACGGTTTAACTAACTTATTTAATAATTAAAAAAATATATGATTTATTATATGTTTTTACGAGGCAATGGTATTGCTTGGTTTCTCCGACGTCCACACGCGCTAGCACCTGACAGCGCCTTAAATAAAATACTTAAAAATTTATGAATCTTTTATAATGGAGGGGACACCTCCTAGGTTCCATAATGCAGCTAACGTCAATGGAACAGTAATTTAAGTTTTTCAATGACAGAGTGGTAACGTCCTCCGGCCCCAGTCACAGTTCTGAATAATTTATTCCTTTTAGCAAGTAATTAACTTCTGGAGAAGTCGCTGACTTTATTTTGAAGAAAAGTTGGTACATTTATGTTGTTAAACAACAAAGACGACGGTTGCTGTGACATGCTAACAATTATCTTTTACCACCGACTTCCAAAAGTGGTCAATTGGACAGTACTTTTATAATGTGTGTTGCCTCAGAACTTTTTTCAAGCTGCTCTCCGAGGTTTCACAGATGGATGATGATGATGATGATGATGATGATGATGAATCTTGTATAGCCTTTCTTACTTAGGGTGAATGTAGCTTTCCAATGGTGAAAGAATTTTCGAAATCGGTCCAGTACTTTTTGAGCCAATTCGTTACTAACATACTTACATACAAATCATTCCTCTTTATATTATTATATAAGTAATACGTATAGATATATATTAGGTAGTATTTATCATATGGTACCATTGAAGTTTGTTCAAGATCTATTCAGCAGTTTTTTGGTTAATAATTTATCATTAACATCACGTTTTTATACTTTAAACTTAGGTATCTTCAGTAATAGAATGGAGGTCGCTTGCAAAATTTTCTAACCCCTCACCAGTCGATTGTCAATATAACAATGACATTTCTTTTGTGTCTGGGTCGTTCGACTGATGAAATAATGAAGTGAAAATGAAGAAAACATTTATATCCTGATATCTCGCATTAACATACCAATTGTTGTAATAACATTGAAAACACATATCAACACACAAGTGTTTCATTTGGTTGTTCTAACCATTTGTTTGTAACACAACTTTAGTGTGTCCTCGGTAGTGCCGGATTTGTATTTTTTGTGAGTGTAGGCCACTTTATTTTTAGCGCACATGTACCTTTCTAAAAGAAAAAAACTCCATTGTGGTTTCCATGTGGTCCACAACTCCGGTGTGGAGAGGTCGTGAGTTTGATCCCCATCCATTGCACTATCGACGTGAACCCCCTCCAGCCACAAGCATATTAAGTTTAGTTGGAGGGGTTAAAAAGACTACTAGTAATGTGCAACCTTTATGGCTAGTAATATTTAAAAAATCCCGCGCTGCTCTCATCCATCATTCACGTAGTAATATAGATTATAGATAAAATAGGTACAATAACATTAGATACTTGAATAAATAATTTTCAATAGGAATGATTTCCTATAAAGATTTAACGTATAAGTTTAAACAATCATGAGACAACCAGTGAACTTGTTAGACTTTTATCCTCTGTAATCGAGTGAACGAGCGTCCTCTGAAATCCGCCGCCCTTAGGCCGCGGCCTATAGACAAATCCAGTACTGGTTCTCGAACAAGATGGCCTGGGACTTCTAGGCCAGGTTCTAGTCATCGCTTGATACGCATGTATAAAAGAAACGTATAACCCTGGTTAGGTGA
Organism: Selenia dentaria; assembly: GCA_917880725.1. Taxonomy (NCBI): domain Eukaryota; kingdom Metazoa; phylum Arthropoda; class Insecta; order Lepidoptera; family Geometridae; genus Selenia; species Selenia dentaria. The sequence continues at coordinate 29,088,987 of OU862893.1, forward strand.
GATGACCCGAGTCGAACGTCTAAATTCAACATTAGACAACACAATAGAGTAGGTACCTACTAGAATAGCGGAGACTGACATTGTCAATTCGCTGTGGAAATGTATTAGTACTTTTACAGGCGACTATTTATTCCTTCTGTGAGTACAGTCTGAGTTTGTTTCACAATTTACCGTAACTGTATCGAAATGGCAATACTTAGCGGTAGTTTTAAGTATGGCGTATAATATGTATATAATATAAATCAGGCGTTTTTCTTGACACAACACTAAATCCGGCGCTATTCGATTTTTATTTAAATAAAGTTATTGAATATTTTCATTTCATTTCATTTAAAAAGTTTCCCCTCATAAGTATGTAACTCATAGAGTAAATATTGTTTGTTGTCTATTACATAATGGGCATAACTCATATACTTTTTATTAAACGTTCATGCAATATAAATGATCCCATTTATACTAAGATGTATATTCTATAAAATCCTCATAATTATCATAACAATTAAGTTATAAACTAAGTAGACAAATACTTATTTTATATTACTTACTTATTGGATATAACTCAATGATGCAATTTAAATGGGATCAACTTAGAGTTATACCCAATATTGTCCCGGTATTATCTTATTATCCTAATCATTAAATGATCACTTATAACTACACAAATACTTATTTTCTATTACTTATAGGGTATAACATAACTCATAAACGTTTCAACAGACATTTATGTAATTTAAAAGTCTATTAAATCATCGAAATTGAATGACCACTAATAAAAGGTTAAATCTGCTTGTGGAGTTGAGAGTCCAGATTCTGAAAGTCGGTTAGCGACTCTTACCAATATGCTTGCTGGAGAGGCATACTCATAAAGCACTTAAGAATAAGGGAAATACCATAAAAAATACCCAATCAATAGTTGTGAAGGATTTTAATAATGTGCGTCCAAATTGAAGAGCTCATCGAATTTTGATTCGAAAGGAAAATGGATAAGACACTTCGTCTAGTTTAACCGATGATTTTTCCACCATAGCCGTAACCGAGACCCTTTCCGCCGTATCCATAACTGCCATAGCCTAGACCGCCATAGCTCAGACCGCCATAGCCCAGACCGCCGTAACCTAGACCGCCATAGCCCAGACCGATACCGCTACCATAACCGCCAACGCTGAGGGTTTGGAGAACGGGAACAGTGCGGACTGCAGGAGCGATGATTGGAGATATGGCAGCTGTTCTGATCACAGGAATGGGGGAGGCTTTGTAGTAGTTAGCAGAAGAGATTGCAGCCGGAGCAATAATAGGAGCTGTCAGAACGCCACCATAACCGCCATAACCGCCATAACCGCCATAACCACCATAACCTGGGTAGGAGAATAGATGTTATCTTAACACGCTAACTTTTGAAATTATGTTTAAAAAAGGTACCTTAATAGATCATGTATTAAGGTATTTCATATAAGTAATATATATATATATAATATATAACTTATATGAAATATTCTACAAATATTATCAATGAGGAAGTTTGGTTAAGAATGTTTGTCAATCATCGCAAAAATAAGACTGATTTGGATGAAATTTGGTATATAGATAGATGAGGCACTTGATTAACATAGATACTTTTATAACCATCTTTCATCTGTGTATGTATAAATGTATATATTGGATACAATAGTACAGGCTCTGTCTAGTTTGGGACCTGACTCCAACTTGTGTGGGTGTTGTCCCATATTATTATTATCATCGTCCAACAACACATGGGTCAGACCGTAGGGAGTAGCTAGTTGCTCATAAATTCGACATGTATCAAAATTTGGTTGTTCGTTTTATGACTAGTCAGGTATACGATAATAATTATTTCGATTAAATAGAATAGTTCAATTCAATTTAAGTTCACATACGATTGATTTTATAAATATAAACGAACGCCAAATAAATGCAAATAAAGGTTTTCAAAGATTTCTAATAAATTAAAGTATTCAAGGATGAGATGTCAAATAATAAACTCCTTACCGTAGCCAACGGGGTTGCAGTGGCTAACACCAAGCACCGCCAAGAGGCAAGCCAGCTGGAAATAAACATATAACATTAATAATTTTAAATACTTATTAAATTGACTACTTGCGATAAACTAAAAGGCTAGGCTAAGGGATAAAAAATGAATACTCAAGGAAGAAAGTGGAACTCTGAAATAAATATGGACAGAAATTGTTAAAAACAGAATAAGCAAAAAACAAAATTAGAACATCTGTTTGTTTCATGAAGTTGGTACTTAGAGACATAACATTTTAACATAAAAAAAACGTTAAACCGGTTTGGCATTAAGCGAGCTGGCATACAAAAGATTCAACAAAATAACAACAATATTTTTTATATTGTGTTAAGAGATGAAACAGTTTACCAGATACGTCGCGTCTTCCCAGGGCAATTGCAGAGCGACTCAAAATGAGATGAATACCTGGTATTCTACTGCCTCTACTTAGTCACCCCTAAATATAGCTGTTTACTACCAGTAATCTCACTGGCTAAAATATCAATCTTAACACAGTATTTTCTCACCCACCATGATGATCGTTAGTAAGGTTAAATAAACTTAATTTACACAGTTCTTAAATATCATAAAAATAATAATATAAAGATGGCTGCACTCATTTGGTCGGTTTAAGTACGACGATCCGAGTCCGGTATCTTTATATATTTACTAGCTGCTCTCCGCGGTTTCACCCGCGCCGTGATGGATGATGGTGATGATGATGATGATGATGAATCTTATATAGCCTATGTTACTCAGGGTGAATGTAGCTTTCCAATGTTGAAAGAATTTTTGAAATCGGTCCAGTACTTTTGGAGCCAATTCGTTACAAACATACATACAAATCTGCCATCTTTATCATATTATTAGTATATTAGTATTAATATTAGTATAGAATTATAAATAATGTGTGATGCTCACGATAGTTTTCAAACTCTAATTTAAAAAAGGTAAATATTGTAGAAAAAAGATTAAATAAGATATTTAGTATAATACAGAAGTATAGTCTGCGGGTAGGGTAGCGTGCCCAACAAGTTGGCAACGTAACCTCGATGTATTGCCAGGCTATAAAATTGTTATTATGGCTATTTAGCTAGTTGCATGATATTAAATAATGCTTGTTAGACATTTAATGCATTTCTTAAATAATTTACACAGCAATTTAGCTTTGAGCAGTTCTAAATAAAGTCATATAAGCGTAAGGCCATAATATATCAGGAGTTTTATAAACAAATTAGATTAATACGATTAAAATTTACAATATAACACAAAAGAACTTACGGTAATGTAGGTGTTCATGTTGCTTGGTTGGGTACAGTTGAAGTGTGCATTTTCTGGCTATTTTCGGTGATTTTATAGTCAGAACATCATCATATCCTGCATATTGATGCGGGCTGGCGGATGCCGGTGTCAGAGGCACGCGAGTCTCGTGTAAACATTCTGCTGGTTGCATCACGCATGCATCTTCGTCCTTGTAATGTCTGTCTTCAGGGTTTCGTTATTTCAGAGGGAAAACACACACACGAAATTGTTTTAGGGTCCGTAACTCAAAAGGAAACAGGAATCCCTATAGAATAAATGTTTCGTCCGTCTCTCCATCGGTCTGTCGGCCAAGAGGCTTCTTCTCGGGGTTGCGTGGAGGTATTCAGTTGAAATTAGTATCCAATACATAGGTCTCTTTCAGCTGTAAATAAATTAAACTTATTAGTATAGTACAAAAGATATCACACATTGTTGCATATTTTGTATTTTATACTTTATAATATTTCCGGATTCCGGACTCCGTTTACCTTAAATTTGGCAAGAAGCCTACGAAGAAATAATGTCAGGAAGCATAACTCGGAACGAATTCCACACAAAAAGAGGCCCTTTATACCAAAACGACGTATGATTCCAAATACGAATTACTTCCGAGGTTACAAATAGACATGTTCGGTGATTGGTTTAAATTTTAGAAGGAAAGCAGGGATTGGTTCACGCGCGTGCTGCAACGTCTAATATCACAGTTGAGTCATAGCGGCGTAAACGATGTTATTGAATTAGCACGACATTTATTGAGTCATTTTTAAGGCAGTTACTCTTCCTGCTAATATTTCTTCTTAGAAGCAATGTCTTCCAGCACATATCAAGGGAACATCTAAGAACCTTAAACATGTGTTTTTTAATAATAATAGTTTATTAACAAAAAAGCGAATGTCCTATTACAAACTACCTATTAGTTGCGGTTCGGTGAAATATTAAACTTATATATACTTAGATACGTTACCTAGTTTGTACAGAACCCTCAGTGCGCGAGTAGAACTCGCACTTGGCCGGTTTGTTGTATGCAATTAACTGAAAACACGAGCAAGTCGTGCGCCTGGTGTCAAGTACCTATAACGTTTCCACATGCCAGTTGCAGAGTTACCCAGAGCTTACAACTGCCTCTTTCACCCATTTATTTCACGTGCTACAGTTTCCTTTACACTGTTGCGCACTATTGCTTCGCGGCAGAACATCTGACACTGCGGTGGTACCAGCCAAGACAGCCTCTTGCACAAGAGGCCTACCACCTAATAGGTCGGGCTTCTCGTCTCTTACGATACGCATGCCGATGGCTGAGGGAATGTTCTACGTTTACTTACGGCGAAAACACAATGATATTGCAACACATTACAATGATTTGTTCAAAATACTATTAATTATAATATTAAATCGGCCATCTGTGCTGCGTATCATGTTCTCTGTACACTGCTGCTACAACTGGCTTATATTTTAAGGTGATTTTAGTTAGATCTCCTAATATCTGATTCGATCACGTAGAGAAACCCCGAGCATAGCCCTCTCCATAACGCGTTGTGCTACTTTGAGCTTACTTATGAGGCCCATAGAAAGCGACCACGTTTCAGTAGGTACCATAAGTCATCACTGGTAACACACATTGGTCGAAGACTCTTGTCTTGAGGCACTGAGACTATTTTTGACGAGAAGACTTCGCGAAGTTTTCGGAAGGCTGCCCAGCGGAGTTGGATTCGACGATTGACCTCTTTCTCGAAGTTAGACCTGCCTAGTTCAACAACTTCGAGAACTGAGTTCCCAACTGATATGGCATACGTCAGCAATGGTAACACACACTGGATTTTGTCTTAAGCCACTGAGGTATTTTGGACGATGGCTGTCATTGATTATGTTTAATGTTTCTAGGTATATTCTCCGTTAAGTGTCTGCGACGATGCACGAGTGTACCAAAATATTCATGAGACGTTGTTTTTGATTTCTCCTCTTTAATTGGTTTAGAAAGTTTTAGTGATGCATCCGCCACTATTCTGTAAAGCGACCGAGTTCTGAGTCGGGACAGTGACTAATGTATCTGACTGTATAGCTTGACCTAAGTACTTGTACTCACGCAGTTCCATGCACGCGGAAGCAGTAGTACTCTACTATAAACATATGATACATTTCTACAAGTATAGACCTATTACGAGTTACCTTTAGACGAGTTCTTGAGTGGGTAAAACACGTTTTGGCAAACGGAGTGTAGGACGCCCTGCGGAAGGCGGCTGGCAGTAACTGTATGCAGAGAGTTGAAGACCGAACTCTGTGGCGTTCTTTAGGAGAGGCCTATGTCCAGCAGTGGACGAATGTAGGCTGATGATGATGATGATGATTAAGTATAGACCTATTATAAATTTAATAACGATAATACATAGTACAAAAGCTATACTATATTATCATAGCTTCAAGGATGGTCACTAGGTTACAGTAAGCCACAATAGGCCACAATTACTTTTCCGCTAAGAAGTCTTGAGCGGGACAGACGCCAGATTCGCTTTCAGGAATAAGTAGCTAGTTAAATACCAAGTAGGTCTTCCCAACCCGTAGACCATAACAGTTAGTGTTTAAACACTAACTAAACGCCATTTTAAATAGTAATAATAATTTCCTACGATCATGATCTTGGACAGACTCACACGTATACAAACACAAGTACAATATGAAAAATTATATACCGACTTCCATTGAGTTACACTCCAATAACTGAAATTATTGGAGTGTAACTCAAAAACTACTAGACCGAATTTGATGAAAGTCTAGTGGAACACGGGAATAACCAGCTTTCAAACGAAAAAATAATTTTGAGAATGGGATCACCCTATCGAAAGTTATGGGGTAACAAATAAAAAAACAGCCGAATTGAGTACCTCCTCCTTTTTGGAAGTCGTTAGAAAAACGAATATAACCGACGTGACAAAAGATTTAAGTTCTTATACCAAATTTTATTGATTCGATAATTTAAGAATGTTTAATAAACTAATAAAAATATTTTCATATCATTATTCTATTAGACTAAAATGCAAATAGCTACTCGTATTACAAACTTGCGTCGAAGGCTGCGCTTACACGCAACGTTGTGATTTATTATTCAATAAATGGCTAATGGTCGATTATTTCTTAGGTTCGATTAGGTTTTTAGTACAGTAAAACTTTTTGTGAATGAGTTCGTTCTGGGAAGTACTGCAGTAATGTTCACATTACTGTATTCTTGTAAATTCACAGGCTCATGAGACTTAACAACATAAGACTTAACAACTTATGGCCGGTTACGGCTAAACATAAGTGTTATGCTTAACAGTACGAGTAACTGGGTAAGTCGAACGTAGCACGTCGTTCACGTTAATTTACGTGCTTTTAATAATGACGTCACTTATTATGGTACAATTTTTTTAGTGCGCAGTAGTAAATTAAAACTTTAATTTAATATTATTATACTAAATATTTAATACCTAATTTAAATTCATACAACGATTATAAAAAAAACCGCTAATCTTTAAATTGATTTAGGGACGTCACTACTAGCTAAGGTCTATGAGGACTTAAGTCTAGGCTAGTAAAAATAAAATTTTGCCTCGCACTAAATAGAAATATCTAGTAAAAATATCAGTTTATTAGTCAACCTCGCACTAAAATTTCGATCCAGTAATTTTTTTTTAAGTTTAGTTTTATTAGGTTCACTTACTGAGCATAAAATCACAAAATGATGACAGATCCAGGTGGAACTTCAAGCTTGAACAAAAGTTTTTATCCGATATCTCGGACGTTATGCACTTTAAGGCAAAAACTATTGAGGTCATTATTGTGGAAATAAAATTTCGCATCGTTTCATCATCATCATCATCATCTCAGCCGTAGGACGTCCACTGCTGAACATAGGCCTCCCCATGATTTTCCAAAAGGACCGGTTGGAAGCGGCCTGCATCCAACGTCGTCCTGCGACCTTCCTCAGGTCGTCTGTCCACCGTGTCGGTGGACGACCTACGCTACGCTTGCCGGTCCGTGGTCTCCACTCCAGAACCTTTCGGCCCCATCGGCCATCTGTTCTGCGTGCTATGTGCCCTGCCCACTGCCACTTCAACTGGCTGATCTTCTGGGCTATGTCGGTGACTTTCGTTCTTCTACGGATCTCCTCATTTCTGATTTGATCACGTAGAGAAACCCCGAGCATAGCCCTCTCCATAGCTCGTTGTGCGACTTTGAGCTTGTCTATGAGGCCCATAGTAAGAGACCACGTTTCAGTGCCATAAGTCATCACTGGTAACACACATTGGTCGAAGACTCTTGTCTTGAGGCACTGAGGTATTTTTGACGAGAAGACTTCGCGAAGTTTCCGGAATGCTGCCCAGCCGAGTTGGATTCGACGATTGACCTCTTTCTCGAAGTTGGACCTGCCTAGTTTGACTGTCTGTCCCAGGTAGATGTACTCGTCAACAACTTCGAGAACTGAGTTCCCAACTGATATTGGGGTAGGTACAACATGGGCATTAGACATAATTTTCGTCTCATCCATGTTCATCTTAAGACCTACCCGTTGGGAAACTCGATGGAGGCCTTCGAGCATTGTACTGAGGTCTTCCATGGATTCTGCCATGACTACAATATGGTCGGCAAATCGAAGGTGAGTGATGTATTCGCCGTTAATATTGATGCCAAGTCCTTGCCATTCCAGAAGCTTGAAGGCGTCTTCCAATGTAGCGGTGAACAGTTTCGGAGATATAACGTCTCCCTGTCTCACGCCTCTTTGCAATGGAATTGCCTTCGAACTCTGCTCCTGTACTCGGACTGACATGTAGGCGTTTTTGTACAAACACTTCAGCACTTCAATATACCGATAGTCAATACGGCACCGCTGGAGAGACTCAAGCACTGCCCACGTCTCGATCGAATCAAAGGCTTTCTCATAGTCCACAAACGCTAAACAAAGAGGCAAGTTATACTCTTCGGTCTTCTGTATAACTTGCCGTAGCGTGTGGATGTGGTCTATGGTACTATAGCCTTTTCGGAAACCGGCTTGTTCCGGAGGCTGGAATTCATCAAACCTGCGACTGAGACGGTTCGTTATGACCTTCGAAAACAGCTTATAAACATGGCTCAAAAGCGAGATGGGTCTGTAATTTTTAAGTAAAGTGTTGTCACCTTTCTTGAAGAACAGCACCACCACGCTTTTGTTCCATGCTTCTGGCGTTGAACCTTCAAGTAAGACGGTATTAAAGAGCTTCTGAAGGACTTTAAGTACCGGTGTTCCACCCGCTTTCAGAAGCTCAGATGTGATACCGTCGTCACCAGGCGCCTTGTTGTTCTTAAGCTGTTTCAAGGCCATTCTAATCTCGTACAGGCTGATGTCCGGGATATCTTCGGTATAAGTCGGATCAGCTTGGCTCTTGGGTCTTTGGCCGAGCTGCTAACAGGTTTAGCGACCGAGGTGTATAGCTGTCCGTAGAAACTCTCTACCTCTCCTAATACTTCTGCTTTGGTCGACGCTACACTGCCGTCTTCTCTCTTCAGCTTCGTCAACTGGCTTTGCCCAATAGACATGTCTCTTGCAAACACTTTGGAGCCTTTTTTCCGCTCTATCGTCTCTTTAATACGGTTTGTATTAAAGATCCGGATGTCGTGTCGCAAGGACTTCCATATTCGTTTATTGAGCAGCCTATATGCTTCAGCATCATCCGAAGACTGCAGTTTCAATGAGCGTCGTTCAGCCATGAGGTTGAGGGTATCGTTGGAGAGTTTCTGTGGCCTATCTGTACGGTGGGGTTTAAAGTACTTGGAACCCACTGTATGGACAGTTTCTACTAACGTGTTATTGATCTCGTCCACTGAAGCGATGTTCTCAAGGCAATCGAAGCGATTGGATAGCTCAAGTTGAAAGCTCTCGGGGTCTTGAATACGGGCACGAGTGGGTCGGAGCGTAGACTTCATCAGACGAGACCTCTCCAGTTTGACATTAATATTCACCGTGCCTCTTACCATTCGGTGATCACTACCGGTTTTAACCCTGTTGATCACGGAGACATCAGTGAATATTTGCCTTTTGGTGGTCATAATGAAGTCAATCTCATTTCTCGTGGAACCATCGGGACTCAGCCAGGTCCATTTCCTGTGAGGTGGCTTCTGAAAGAAAGAGTTCATCATAAAGAGTCCCTCTTTCTCCAGGAAGTCGGCCAACCTCTGTCCCCTACGGTTCCGTTGTCCATATCCAAATTGCCCCACTTTCAACTCATCCTCGCTTCTCTTACCCAACTTCGCGTTGAAGTCCCCCATAACAACTAGAAAGTGCGTTTCAGAGGTATGTATGGCCCGACTAATGTCCTCATACATATCCTCCACCTCATCATCCGGGTGCGACTTCGTCGGTGCGTATACCTGAATGACCTCCTTCAGCGAATATCGTTTGGATACTCTGAGTATTAGGTATACGACCCTATTGGAAACGCTATCGATCTTAACTATGTTGTTAGTAAGGGACTTGTGGACGAGAAAACCGACACCACCTTGGGACTGTTGGTCGCCCTCCCGGTAGTAGAGTAGGTTACCTGATTTCAGGGTTATCGTGTCCTCACCCGCTCTACGGACTTCAGATAACCCCACAATGTCCCAGTGTAACTTACTCATTTCTTCTTCCAGCTCATATATCTTCTTGTCTGTCCTCATTGTGCGTATGTTGTGTGTCACCAGGGCCAGTCGTCGTTGTTGGGGGTGGTAGCCGGGCGTCTGCCGGGGATTCTTAGCACCCCCTGCCCCACCGTTACCGTGGCCGCTACCGTAGCCAGGAATAGCGGGGCTGCCGGGGACTGGGGGCCTGGTTCCTAATGTGTCCGTCACGGGATTTTGCCAATACTCGTCACGCTTGGCAGGCGGGTTGGCGAGCGCAGTTTTGGGGTTTTAATACTGGGAAGGTGCTGCTGCCCACCTTCCGATTGTTATCCCTTAGCAGATTTTTACGCACCCACGGGTAGAGTTGGGGGGGTACTATTCTAAGCCGGTACCCCACGGCAAATCGTTCATCGCATCGTTTATTTCCTGTAAACTTTTTGTAAAACTTACCATGTACGATATATATCTCATTTAATGAACCGGTTGTTCTATCTCAGCCGATAACTCTTAAAATATTGAATTAATCAATAAAATGTATCATAAATCGTAAACGGTAAGTTTATCAAAAAAGTTTACGAGTAATAAATGATGCGGAATTTTATTATCTACAATAATGGCCTCAATAACGTTTGCCCTAAAGTGCATAGTTTCAGAGATATCGGCAAAAACTTTTATACAAGATGGATCAGCATTTTGTGATTTTATTCTCAGTAAGTGACCGTAAACCTTATAAAAAAATTTTGCTGGATCGAAATTTTAGTGCGAGGTTGACCAAAAGACTGATATATTTACTATTAGATGTAATAGGTCCGCCATCTAACGTTTTTTTTCAACTATAGTACTTATTTCGTGAATACGTGGTAAATCGTGGTAACACTTAGCTCATGTTTGATTTGACAGATAATTAGTTTAATACTTCCGCTGAACGAATATGGTTGTGTATACGCTTGAACAACGCTGGGAAATATTGCGACATTACTTTGAAAATCATGGTAATGTTGCAGAATGTGTGCGTAAATTGCGTACGGATTTTGGAAGAAGAGAAGCACCGTCACCTCCGTATGTTCGTTATCTTGTGAAAAGAGTGTAAAGAAACTGGCATCCTCATCGATAAACCAAAGCGTGAAAAGCCCGTACAGTGCGTACACCCGAGAATATTGCTGCTGTGGCAGAAAGTTTGCGTGAAGCGCCATCAACTTCAATTCACCGTCGTTCTCAACAAATGAACATTTCGGAGACAATCATTGAGACGAATTTTGCATAAAGACCTTGGTATGACGCCATACAAAGTCCAATTGGTTCAGGAGTTGAAGCCAACTGACCATCCAATGCGTTTTCGCTTCTCTAAGTGGGCCTTCGATCGACTTACAGAAGATGCCGATTTTGCCAAAAAAATCATCTTCTCAGATAAAGCTCATTTTGATCTTGGCGGGTATGTAAACAAGCAAAATTGTCGCATTTGGGGCAAAGAAAACCCGCACGCATACAATGAAAAGCCGACGCACCCAAAACCATTCACTGTTTGGTGCGAATTTTGGTCCAGAGGCATAATTGGGCCATTTTTCTTCGAAAATGAGCAAGGAGTGTCCGTTACAGTCAATGGCGATCGTTATCGGGCCATGTTGAACGAATTTTTGTTCACAAAAATTGAAGAGGAAGATATTGGCAACATTTGGTTTCAACAGGACGGCGCTACGTGCCACACAGCCGAAGCTACACTCGATGTTTTGCGCCTTTTGAAGATCGCATTATCAGCCGCAGAGCTCATGTCGTTTGGCCACCTCGGAGCTGCGATTTGACACCGTTGGACTATTATTAGTGGGGTGCCGTCAAAGATAAGTGTTACGCCGACAAGCCAGAGACAATTGACGCTTTAAAGGACAATATTCGTGAAGCCATTGGTGAAATACAGCTGCACACAATCGATAATGTGCTTAAAAATTGGACCGATCGTGTAGGTTACTGCATGGCCAGCCGAGGCAGCCATTTGAATGAAATTATTTCCCATTATTAACCGGAAGGATTGTACTTTCAAATAAAAAATAGAAATATGAGAAAATATTTTTTTTAATTTTTTATAGTATTTAAAAAAAAGGTTATTTGGCGGACCCTATATATTATTTGTTCCTGGGATTATTATTATATCCTGAAAAATCCTCCAGTCTAACGATATCTTGAGGAATTGGAAAGGTTAATAAATCTATCAAACTTTGAAACATAAAGCTATATTTGTACGTTTGGGATATTATTTAGGTACATTTAAAACTGTATTTACTTTTAAACAAGCCTGTTTCATTTGAATTTTCATTATTTCGCTCAATTTGGTACTTTATTAAAACCGAGTATACTCGCCATTTGAACCGAGTTATTCGGCCGAATACGAGTATCAAAATAGTACCGAATACGCTGTACCAGGTAGTAAACGAATACTCGGCCCATGTCTACTAGATACCATTTCTGGTGTGTTTAACCGCCTCAATGAGTTCCTACTTCCATGGTGTAACGATTGTCTTCCTAAAAATACAACGGGGACTACCTATATCTCTTTTAAAAAGGACACGGAATCGTCCAGACAGAAATTACTCTAATGCACCCCCATTCAAATAGCGACCGCAGCTAGATATGCTAATTTAAATTGAACAGATATGTTAAGTATTAGAAGTATTCAAATAACGAGTATCAACGGGATAATTACCATGTATGACATGGTAAGTAATTCTAAAGTTTGTGACCATGATAGTTTAAAAAGTTATGAAGTATTGCTTAAGATCACTTCTCCTGTAAAGAACCGCGGTAATTTAGATACAGAAATGAAGCGCAGTTGTATAACATAACCTCAGTACGCAATCTACCGTGAAAATATTAATAAACTCATGAAATATCGAATCGAGGTGTGTTAACCACTTTGTTAATTACCTACACTCAATTATTTTTAAATAGTATAGACATGCCATGTGAGCGCATAAAGTTTACCAGTAATACGTGCCAATTGGGCTATCTGGCTGTTTCCTAAATTTGCTCGTGACGTTGCAACGCAGAGGCATTCTTAATATTTGCCATAATGATTTAATTATCTCTTTTACTCTTGCGCAACCTAATCATTCGCACTCATCACTTTTTTTGACGGTCTCGCAAATATGTGTGTGAATCGTAATGTCAGTTCTCGGATTGACGGTCAGTGATCGGATGTTTGTGTTGTATATCCAAGACTCAAAAACAAACAGTTCTGTTCATTACACAAATTTACCCTGCCCAGGTATAGAACCTGGAAACTGAGCTTGGAAAGTATGATCACTATCAACTGAGCCGACAAAGCCATCAAAATGTACGTTGCCGTGTCTGTCGCGACACAAGGGATCGTTGAGTGGAGGTATAAGAAAAAGTTGCGTTTTTTTAATTTAACGCTTGTGGATTTGGATCCTAAAGTAGGAATATGAAGTGTCTAGATATATAATATCGTTGATTTAAGAAAAAAACACTTTGTTCTAATTATTGTGATTACAACCAATAAATTATATCTCATTTGCATATCAACGTATTGTTTGCGGAAGCCTTCGTCTCTGTAATTAGTGTACTTTGTGTTCATTCCTTGAACTATCGAATATATTTATACATTTATTACAACTGCCAAAAAAATATAAGTAAATTAACTACTTGAGTTTGTACTGTATACGTCAACATACGAATTGTAATGCCAGTCCCACAAAGGTGCAATAATGTATCTAGATTTACGTGTTTTTATATATAAGGTTACAACATATTGTTCAGAGATGTTGCATTTTCCTTGAGCGAGTTGTTTTTTTAATTTAGTCGCATTTTACAATAATCTTATCTAATGGGAGCACAGGAATAGTTCTAGATTATGATTACGCAAACTGTATTTATACTCCATCAATCTTTTTATCAATCAATCAAGCAACAGTTAATCCGCTCAAGCCGTCACCAACGAGCAGAACAGAAAAACATTTGCCATTAACAATAAAAAAAGATCACTTTGAATCCACTGTGAAGGCGACGGGCGCGGAGAAAAGGCTTTTAAGAGGAAAATATGCGACGTTCACCCGGAAACTGTGTGAAATAAGAAGCGAGTATGTGCTGAAATGTGAAGAGAGGTAAGCGCGGCACGCTTCAGCAAATATACGGCACACTTTCTGTACGTAGTTTCTTTTGAGGGTTATATCACAGGCGAAACTCTATAGTTTCCCATATTCCAAGATATCGCGATATGTCTATCTGTTAAATAGCTTTTTTATATTCCATCAAGTGATGAGACGGGCAAGTCTTGTACCTAATGGTAAGCACTGCGCCTGCCCATGGCAGTTGCTGCGCCACCCAGATCTTCAAACTGAGAGTTTGCACTGCACTGCACTGATCACCACGAGACATAGTTTTTTGAGCCTCATTGGGCCAGTAATCACCTTTACATAACACAGTATTGGTTCCACTATATCTGGCACTGCGACGGTACCCACCAAGACCGCCGCTTGCACAAGCGGTTTCAGCTAGGTAATCGGGCTTTTCAGCGTTAGGTTAGGAGTTAGTGGAGGGATTATCTTTTCACTCAATCCCCTTACGGAGTAAAGCAAAATAGTAAAACATCTTCCTAAAAGCGCCCTGTGGACAATTGTTCATACAACACCTCAAACTACACTGGAGCAGTTGTGCCAGCGACCCTATATATACCCCGAAGGCCATACTCCGCTATGTAAAGGAGTTACTGGCTTGAGTAAATGCTGGCAGGGGGAATGCACATAACCCCCCAAGCGGGACGTCAGTGCAGGCCTCATCGCTCCCAAAACGAATAAGAATAAGAAGCGCCCTGATTCCGTTGTAAGTATAATGTATTTTCAACAGGGTTGTGGACTGATCTTTTATGGGCAGTGAGTTTCTGCTTCTAAATTAAAAAAACTGTACCATATACTAGTTCAAGAACATTACCACAGACTATGGTTGAACAAGTAAATGCTATCGAGCCAGCAGTGCGACCATGGATCTCACTATAAACTTGTCCCGTAAACAAACTGACTTTTATCAGCTCTTTTACCGTGTCTCTAGTATGGGTATAGCTGCGATAGCTATAGTGCGAACTGTCTTTTAACGATAATTTTATCCTATCGACAATACATGCGCGCACCGCTGGTTTGAAAATCAACAACTTTTGAAGACCATACCAAAACTGCACCCGTGCGTCCAAGCATATAATACGTACAGTACAGTGAATGTACTCGTAACATAGATATAAATAAAAATATAACAATATATACATAAATTATATACAAAAATATACAAACCCGACTATGTCACGTGTTGATGCAGCAAATTAAATACAGGTGTTGAATTTCCTTTCGCATTCAATTTCATCATTAACATAAACAATTGAAATGCTGAGAAATGTTAGGAAATCCTTCAACAGCATTTCTAATTGCTAGATCAAGAATCTCGAGTTAGTTCACCTCTCTTAAGTTTCGTTTGCAGTTAGGTTTTGTGTTTTATGGACGATCAGGGTCAGTCGCCAATTCGTTAGCTGCCGGATCGATGCCAACCTCGTGCTTGATGTTTCCGTGATGGTAACATCTTGATGAAATCCACAATACGCGGCTAGGGTATTTTCTGATGGAATTTTATAGTTAGCTACCAAGATCAAGATGGAAAACCTGTCGCTAAGCACCTAACTGTCTGTTCAGGCAGATGTCCACCATTCTAAACGCAGATTGTGGTTCCAGCTTTAACTGCATCAACACTGACCATTAAACGAGATAGTGTTCAAACACTAGTCTATAAGTACAAATTTATCATGTATTGTACTAATTTTGAGCTCTCAATATATCGGCACAGTTGCATGCGCCATGCTCACGAGTAAACTGAAGTATCTGCGGCTAGGTATTGTTATGAGCAGACGAAACGGTCTACCCTCTTCCGCACACGTTTCCTGCGTTCCGGCTTATTACCAATGACACAACAGTCACTTGGAACTCGATCTGGGTCTCGACACACATAACCCACGGTATCTGCTCGCGAGCTTTTCAGAACTTCTTCGGTTCTTGCAAAGATGAAGATCGAGAGCTCCAAATAAATACATAATGGTAAATATCCCGTTTCTAAAGGTAACTGTTGCATATTGACCATATCAGTTTAAAACTTACGGTCTATATACGGTATAAAAGATACTTAACAATAACGTCATTAGTATGGCGCAAAACAAACTTGTTGTGCGCAATGCTAAATAACGTTATTTAAAGTTTTATTCTTGTTTGAACTTACACTTAAAGTGTTTATTAAGTAAGGTCTTTAGTAGTTTACTTGATCCTGCCTTCGTAATGCAGAAACATGACCCAAGTTCGATCTCTGGCTGGGGAAAATAGTTGTGTTATGTATGTTTGTGATGTGTTTGTTTGTGTGTCCATACCACCGCACAGGGAAATCTAATGAGTGAATGTTAAACGTTATTGTAATAGAGGTGTAGACATCACAGTCAAGTAAGCAATGATAAGATAAAACCTAGTAACTAATAGTAACTGGTTATAAGGTTAGCTGACAGAACACACAGTTGAGCACACGACATCTTCTTATAGCTAGCCAGACAGACGCAAAGTTTTAGTAAATTTCAAATAACCTCCTCCTGTCTGCGAAACTCTATCCGTCTGGGTATGTAGAACAATTCAATTCCACGAATCTGTTATTTAATTTCGACAGCAGAAATCAAAGATAATAATAACTTCATAATGGTATTAATAAAAACATATAAACATTTCAAGATCGATTATGGAAAGTAATCTGTTGTTACGACCTAGAAATAATTCCGATAGACAAAGACGAATTATTATAATCGTCAAAATACATTTTCAATGAGATTTTGCGCAAAGGGACTTTGTTTTGTTTCTCATTGTAATTCTAAATGGTAAAAATGGCTAAAATGGTACTACTAGCCCGCACTAACTGCATTTATTAAATAGTTAATTAATCATTGCAATTTTAGAGCAAAAATTCACATCCTCGGACGGGATTCAAATCCGCTTTTCTCGACAATCCGCGTCAGACGCCGTGATCGCTCGGCCATCGAGGCTATCCGTCTGATCATTGAATGTAACTCTCTAGTTTTCATCTGTTTATGGGAACGGATTGTCGAAAGATGCGGGTTCGGATCTCTGCCAAAGATTTGTAATTGTGCTCTCTAAAAATTTTAAAGTTTCATCTCACTAAGCTGGCGTTAGTGTCTTTAAAATCGTACAATAAAACATAATTTTTTAAACTTTTTCAAATTATGATTTAGCAGGCGTTACTTTAAAACCAATCTAATATCTCACGGTAATTTCTCCAATAAAACGTTTCAGCTTCTAATAAGGTTGTATCAAAATGTAGTAGAGATCTGATTGGTCCGATTTCATCGCAGGCAATGTATCCGAGGGGGGTTATCCTGTAGATTGGACGGAAATAGGTCGTCTCTGGCGTTCGCGACTCCGAGTCGAGAAATAAACGATATTAAATGCTGCAAGAAGCTGTAATGACATACCGTGTCGAGTGAAGTAGAAGTAGATAAAGTCGAGGTGCAAACATGGTTTAGTACCATGTTGATTTCATCTAATTCTTACACTTAGGTATTTATATCGGGGATTTTATTATCTTTTAAAGTTTACGACCTATTTCGAGTTTAATTTGTACCTAATGCGTCGGTGAACGGCATTTTCAACGTAAACGAAAAAAAATTGGCAAGTGAAACATATGGTTTTAACCGGATTTGAACTCACCACTTCTACATGCCGACTGCCAAATGTTTTCTTCCCTTCGACATGTTACTCCCGTAAGATATACTTGTTAAAATATTTTTTCCTTATTGTATGCAATTAAGTGACGGAGATGAGCAAGTCGTGCGCCTGACGGTTACAAAGCCACCCAGAGCTGCTTAAAACTGTACTTTTGTGTAGCACCGCACTGCGCTCGTCACCCTTAGACATTGGTTTCCATCCTACGATTCGCATCTCGTCGGTGGATGGATTTAACTCCGTTTCCTCACGGAGTGTCCAATAATAGCGAATTATTATAAGTTATAGTAATTTATGAATCTTCGGTGCAAGCATAGATTGTTGATACAAATAAACTATCGGTGAAAGACAAACCGTGATATCGCAGCTTGATCTACACTAAAGACAAGGTAAGATAGCTAATAATACAGTTTGTCGACTCGA
Organism: Selenia dentaria; assembly: GCA_917880725.1. Classification (NCBI taxonomy): domain Eukaryota; kingdom Metazoa; phylum Arthropoda; class Insecta; order Lepidoptera; family Geometridae; genus Selenia; species Selenia dentaria. The sequence continues at coordinate 29,107,107 of OU862893.1, forward strand.
CAAGTTTATAGTGAGATCCATGTTCATACGGCTGTTGCATAACGCCTGGTTATATGCATTGTGTAGTTACTTACACTCATATATGTTTTGCCACCCGGAGGTTTGGGTGGCACTTTATCTTTCGTCTCCCTTGGTTTTTGAGGCTCTTCCTCTTTCGTCCAGCAATTGCCACTTGTTACACATCCTAACACAGTAATGCTTGGCTCGATTTCTTCGCGGCAGAATATCTGGCATTGTTAGTATTTGTAGTGGTACCTACACCTACCTATACCTATAACTATACTCCTTACACCTTTATAGTAGATTATTAAGCACCGAGGGAGTAAAACAGTGTCTTACGTCACGGGCGGCATATTGAACCCGGAGTGTAACGGAGACTCTAGAGTTTAATTATGTAGAGTAGAGTTGTGTAGAGCCCTGAGTGAAGCGAGGGGTTCAAGCGAACGAAATGCGATGGAGATGTACCAAAAAGAAATCAATGTCGCCTGTCAAGTCTTCACTAAACATCTTCATTGGTACCATTTCCCCAAAAACCAAACTCTAGTACCGAGAATACGCCCTCGAGACGTTGTGGCCATAAATTTGTGAGCGTGGATATTTACGACGCAAGTTCTCTCCGCACCGTACGAGCTACGCTGCTACGAGTAACTTGGCGAGTACCTGTGCCTTAAGGTACAGTTTCGATAAGTATCACTCTGCGACTACTACGTTCCTGGGCCTCAAGTCAAGCTATTGAGCAATCGCCACACTAGTGCGACGTTTCTACGATTTAACCTAGTATGCTCCCGACTATGATCAAATTTGCAAACCAGAGTTGCAAAAACCCCGCAAAAAACAAGTGACTCACGCTTTTTCGTTGATATTACCGAGCTGATATCTTTTAAATGATAATTTGTTATGTAAAAAAAAATTCCAGGTCCTTTACAGCATCAAAAAAACAAAACATTAGCTGAAATCTATTGTATATTTGAATAGATAACATTTTTTATTAGATCCTTATTTGATTTGGCCTTGGCATACCTGTATGCCAAGGCAGCTTTACGGGTAACTGCCTTTAATGTCAAATTCGCTAGTATGTTAGATCTAGTCCTCAATCGCAGTTGCATAGCAATCGCATCGCTGTCGTATGGTTGCGCTACGGCTTGCGAATGTTGCCACTGAAATAAAATTGAAAACGTCTACTACAAATCTATCAACATATTGTCTGCATGCCTCCTTCATAAGGTGATAGAACAATAAGATCCTATTCCTTTATTTTAAAATATTTTATTCTATTGAATATTTGACATTTTTATTACTGTAAAAACCAAGTGGTTAGCGGCGGGGCGAACACCTTGCCTTAGTATGTGGCCAATCATGGCTCAGAGAATCTCGCTCGGTTTAGTGAAACTCCTGCTTAACCCACGTTTGCCTTGCATTATTTCCTTGCAATCAATTCCCACCGGAAGTATCGAAGTTATACTAACAAATTAATGGAAATTTCCTCAAAATTTGTAGCTTTGTTTTGGTGGAAACGATACTATTTGATTCGGCAATTTGTATGTGTTGAATACTTAATGAATACCTCGTTATATTTGGGCGTAAACGTTACTTGTTTTTGTTATAAATATTGTTAAAATTGTACGAATAATGTCACCACAGTGGCATATATTCTGCCTATAAGGAGTTGCGAGTACGCATTACAGGGCAATTGACAGGCCGGTTGGCGCAGTTGGTAGACCTTCTGAGCTGCTGGTCCCGGGTACGATCCCCGGACAGGTCAAACATTTGTGTGCGTGAACATGTCTGTTTGATCTGTGTCAGGGTGTGTATATGAATCAGTTCATCATCAGTTATCAATCATCAGGTTACCATTGTACAGGTTCTGCCTAATTTGGGACCTGAAGACGTTATATGGATGTTAAAAAAATCTTACTACTTACTTGTATACAAGTAGGACAACTTCAAAAGAACTTGTCGTGGCAAATGAAAGAAAAAAGTATTTGGCAAGCATGGTTTAAAACATTTTGTTATATAATTTCTGTCAAAATATATTGACTTTTTAGTAGGCCGCCAACACGTTAATTTAGGACAATGTTAGCTATATTATTGCATTAATATTAAAGATATATGCAGCTAGCTGACCACGGATTTTGTTTACACAGGGTGTACTGATAATTTTATTAAATACCGGTGCAAAAGTCTTTCTGTGCCATAATTACTACAGACAGAATTATGTTTTAAATGCATTTCACTCAAATCGTATCGTAATGTCGTGCAAGATGGCCATAACAACATAATTGGACGTCACAAACATCGAAACAAAACAATAAAATAATGTCAATTGCGCGAACTGACACAGGTCGAACACAACTGGCGTTGAAATAATTGAGGAATATTGAAATAGATATCAATAATCGCAGAACATCGAGAATATTGGAAAATGTTGATTTGGCAAGTTTGGGAGATGTCGCACGTGCGTCGAGAAAAGTACCTAGATCGTTCTTATGAAATGTTTGAAGCTAAAGTATTAAGTTGTAAAAACCTAAATCAGTGTTGTATCATAGATATCGTTTAGGATTCCAGTCTCTTATTAATAAACGTTTTTTCGGTGGTAGTGCCACGCTGTAACCCCACAGCCAAATGGGCCGGCACGACCGGGGAAGTACCACACTCCCACATAACACTGACGAAGTAACATAGCTTGCTATTGCGTTTCGTCGATTTGTGGGAGTTTCCGGAGGCCCGATTCCGCCCTTTCCATTCTCCCTTCTATCTCTTCCGTCCTATCATCCTTCCTCAAAGGTTGGCAACGCATCCTCAAGACCTCTGGTATTGCGGATATCCGTAGGCGACAGTATCACTTACCATTGATGGTACCAAGCGGCTCACTTGAGTGAACCGCTCGTTTACCAACCTATCCCATAAAAAAACATTGCGTGAATCTATTAGGCGTAACTTAATTTGACTTGCTTTCACGCGTGAAATTTACTGTTAGCGAAAAACGGACAGATAGCGGCCTTAGCTGCTAGAGCACGCTCTCCATGAGGATGGGCATCAGTACTGCCCGAACAGCGGTCGGAGTATAACGACTAGATGATAGACGTGAGTGTTTGCCGGTTTTACCATTTAAACTTTAACTACTCTGGTTGTAGCCAAGTTTATTATAAGTTCGTAAGAGTCACATACGATTCTGCGATACCTCCTTGTCTGATCAGTGACACATATACAGTAGTCGAGTCCTTTCGGGAAGTTAATTAAAAATTGATGAAATCGGAAACCTCCTAGTTTAGCAAACTGAAGTGTTGATATTAGAAGATAGGTGTAGCTGTACTATAGCATTATAGGCTAGCAAGTGTCTCATGACAAATACAATAAAGATAATAAAGAGAAAAACTGTTTTAAAGGTGATAAATGGTAATTTTGAATTATTTTTAATGTGTGTTTATCTCAGTGAGATAAACTGCTTTAAAAACGCTCATTTTTATCGAAATATGAATTGACAGCACCTTAAATCAAATTATTTATACAATTTTCAATATTTGAATGACATTATTTCAGGCCTTTAAACTATCATCGTTTCAAACAGCAATAACGTTTGCATTTTGTGCAAGGAAAAAATATCCTTGGGATATAAAGCCCCTGTCTTCTCAGTAGCCGCCTCAGAAACCATGACAGCTTCACCACCAAACGAACTTATCTCTATTGTTCTCCTAACCATTGCACGAGGACGAATATAATGGGAAATTAGAAAAGTTATATTATTTACGAGATAGTTACCATGTATAATATTATGTGAATTTCCCATATTTCGGAATTTCAAAGATCATGGCGCAATAGTGTCGAAATAACGGAAACTCAAATCAAATATTGGTACGGTATGGTAACTAACCTTTATATTATATGAAATATGTATTTCTATTATGAGAAAGAGACCACAGACCGGCACGCGCAGCGTAGGTCGTCCGCTGACTGGACTGACCATCTGACAAAGGTAGCAGGACGACGTTGCTTGCAGGTCGCTTCCAACCGGTCCTTTTGGAAATTTCTGGGGAAGGCGTATGTTCAACAGTAGACGTCCTATGGCTGAGATGATGGTGATTTATATTACTTGACTAAAGTCATTGAGAATCCTGTATAAATACAGGATTCTCAATTATGGGTGTGAGCCATGCCTTACCTTACCAAGCTACCTGAACGAACCCGATTCAAGAGTTGAATTTCTTGCTCCAATTTGTTGTGTGTGATGAAGCAGTCGCAGGAGGTTGATGCACAGACCTAGAATGGCCCTCAAAGACAGCTCCGCAACATGTCGCTAGATGTTTCTTGATAAGTGTTCAATCTTAATGCATCAAAGGTCGCACGGCAAGACACAATAGAAATTTCATTGTTATAATGACATCGACCTTTGAAGGGTTGTAGAATTAGGTATATTAAAATCAGGTATAATAGACGCACGATAAAATATGCTGTGGATTTCCCAACGATGATACGTATATGATGATGATAACAACAACCTGATTTTCAAGCAGAGGCTATGGCCCTGCTACTTGCTGCTAGGGCAATATTACGCCTGAAATCACAAAGTGAACAGGAAGACAAGCTGCTGGCATTCATCACGGATAGTGCAGCAGTCGTTCACGCACTGAGAAGACCGGTAACAAGGTCAAGAGTCCTAGCGGAGTGTCATACTGCACTCCAAGGACTTTCAGAGAAGTACAAAATAATTATATCATGGACAAAGGGACATGGCCTTTGTGCTGGTAACAAAAGGGCAGACATACTAGCCAAAGAAGGAGCCAAAAAGCAGCGTAGCACTGAGGAAATGGAACTCTGCAGACCCTCAGCAATGGAAGTGCGGAATCTCCTGAGTCGCTACACAGAAAGAAAACACCAAAACTATTGGGATGACAGGAAGGACTGTAAACATGCGAAATCCATGTTTCCAATCCTAAACAAAAATACTACGAACAAATTACTAGGATTACAACGTCAAGACCTTCGCCTAATGGTGGGCATCATCACTGGTCACTGTAATCTAAATTACCAGTTGCACAAGATTGGAGCTACGGACAGCCCACTATGTAGAGGCTGTCTGCAGAAAGACGAGACTCTGGAGCATGTGCTGCTGGACTGCAGGGCTACGGAAGATATTAGAGCAAAAACAGGATTACTGGAGGTCGACTCCAGAACGCAAGATGCATCAGCATCATCGACGTTTGTTCATACAACACCTCAAACTACACTGGAGCAGTTGTGCCAGCGACCCAAGGCCATACTCCGCTATGTGAAGGAGTTAGGTTGGCTTGAGTAAATGCTGGCAGGGGGGAATGCACAGAACACCCCAAGCGGGACGTCAGTGCAGGCCTCATCGCCCCCAAAACGAATACGAATAAGAAGAAGAATAAGAACAACCTGATTGGCAGTTCTCTTTCATCACCATTACGTTCTGTGAACTGCATCACGCATCCGCATTTTCTGAGGACTACCTTTTGATATCACAACCCTTCTTCTAATTAAAATCTACATATACTTTTACCAAATATATAGTAGTTATGCGAACAGTAGACCACACGAGCACACTATTATCAGCGGCAATTTTTCTCAGTCTGAGCTCTCTGCAGTTGAAATATTACCAAAATCGTCCAGTTTTTAAACTTTACAACCTGTTAGCTCGGCAACCACTTGTTTATATTCAAACTTCCCTCTTTTTAGGAAAAGTGGGGACCCCTCTCAAAAATTACCGACGATTATGTTAAATAGTAGTACATGCATACCATGTTTCTTCAAGATTGAAGATACATACAATGTAACAAACATACGGACATAATTGAAAGCCAATTTGGGCAGTTAAATCAGAGACGCTTCACTCGCTCGGACAATTATGAATGTGAAAGAACTTAACTCCGTCTATTTGTTACCTCATCTCGAATATTACTCCGTGAGAGGACGGGGTTGAAGAATATTACCTCCGCCGTCGGGATGTGACTTGTAAGAGGCGAGGAATCGATCAGGGATCGGAACGCATCGGTAATGGAGGCCCTGCTTCAGTCCAAAGAGGGTTCTCAGCAAGTGCAATAGATGTTGTAAAATAATTGACTAAGAGTGGGTATAGGCATTCAGAGCAGTCATGCTCACGAAAAGGTGTTGGCAGGCGGTGGCGTGTGTGGCGGGTCGCCGTCTTCCCTCAAATATGGTTGAGGAATGGCTGTCACATGCGTCAACTCTTGAACGGGTACTGCCTGCGGATACTGGTCTGCTCTGAATGCCTATACCTACTTAGAAAAAATTATCTATTATTTAGTAAAAAAGTTAAGTAGATAGTCTTATGTAGATCCTCTATGTCTCTTATGAGCATGTTATCTTGTCTTTAAAAATAATTGTCTTCAATAATACATTGCAACAAGATACAATTATTACAATTTCAAAAATTTAATACGACTTACATTCTATTCAGCTAATGGAGTGTATCTCAAAAACTACTAAACCGAATTTGATAAAATGGAACTACACGAGAAGCACCAACTTTCAAACAAAAAAAGAAATTTGAGAATCGGTTCACCCAGTCGAAAGTTATGAGGTTACAAAATTTAAAAAAAAATACAGTCACATTGAGTACCTCCTCCTTTTTTGGAAGTCAGTAGAAAAAAAGAAAATATTCTCGGACAGAATTCGAACCTGCTATTTCTGACTAACCATGACCCTGCCTGCTATGCCATTGTAGCACCAGTTCGACGATTTATCTCTTTATTTCGTGTAACCATCGTGTGGGGATGGAGTTCCTTCTATTTATATAATCTCTCGAAATGCCTGAATAGCCTTAAAGTGAGTTTACAAGAAGATTTTTCGCAACTTTCGTATTGATGAAATATAATAAATACCAACAATGACTTTACATCAATACAAATCTAACTGGTTTTTTTTAACAATTTCAGTACTTGGATAAAGCTTTTCAAGACCAGTGGCTGCTTCCCAAAATGCCGTTTATATATATGTAAATAGAGATAAATTTGTTCCATGCTTGTGTGCCGCGGTGGTTACTTACTTAAGACATCGAATATCTACCCAAATCTGATGATGCGAGCTTATTTCCCGCCCGCCCGTCCGTAGAATTTCTCTGTATACACATATATAGGATTTTTAGCGTTGTTTCGTTCAAAGTTATGTGAGTTAATGATAATAATGTCATAATGACATGATCTTATTTTTTAATACATGATTTTTATCTACTTTCTAAGTATTCCGTGCAGCATTTGAATAGTGTCAAGATCTGATTTTCAAGAAAATCCAGAAGACTATGCTTGTCCAGGTAACTTGACGACATCTATTATTTAGAGGTGACATGGTCCCGAATTCACGAACAATCCTTAGGAACGAGCTCCATTGTAACTTGCGTTGTAAACATTTTCAAAGTTTAAATGTTTTGATTTCTGGGCTTGTATATTTTCTTCTCGTTATTTCACAAGCCATTGTACAGTTACAAAAATATATAATTGACTAGTATCCGCTCACGACTGCCCTCGCATGGATAAGGTTCATTCGATCTCTCGGGAACTAACCTTGGAATCGGTATATAAGGTTTAATAACCCAATAATCCTGGGTTCAAACTTCAAACCATACCCACTTCAAATTTCATCCAAATCCGTTCAGCTGTTTGTGCGTGATTGAGTAACTAACATCCATACATCTAAACTTTCACATTTAAATTATTGTGATATATAAAAGTACTTACATTACAGGGTCATTGCGGTAATTCGAGGTATTCCCGTTAGGAGAAGATAGGGGTGACTATTTGCGATAACTTTAACCCTTAAGCATTATGACCATTTTTCAGTTTTTTAGGTATATATTTACGTAGGTAAATCAAAAAGCAACATAAATATTTTTCAATTTAAATCTCATTCTTCTTCTGATTTATCATTGCGATTAAACAATGGTATTCATATTTACATTATATTTTTTACGTGTGATGTACAAGTCATTAAAAATAGAAATACAATATATGAAATTAATTTAAAAAAAAACACCATCTAAATCACCAGTGGAAGGGCGTGGAAGGCTTCCTAGAACACTGGCCGCATTGCCTCGTTGAATTGCCAGGCTCAACCTTTGGGCAAAGTACACACCTGCTCTTAGATCCCCTGAGGCAAAGACCAGTCTTTTAGATATATCTTTGTAAAACTTTTTATGTCGGACTACCACCTAGACCTAGAGTTTCGACAGCCAGCGCATAAAACTCGTATTGGGTACTAAGCAGTGAATATTTATTTCTTTTTTGAAATTTGCGCCTGATTGGCCGCGGCCCCGACACGGCGAGCAGAGCTACTACATTCGTTATTTATCAATAGTAAAACAACATTTATCGGTCCAAATTGAAAATGCGAAAACGATATTATTACAATAATTTATTGAGTTTTTTTTTCACTTATAACCAAAATGGTTACTTTTACATAAATCATAGGGTGGTTAAAACTATTGCATATAGTCACCCCTATCACTTCCTAACGGCAATACGTCGAATTACCAATAAACCTGTATCCTTTCTTACCAAAATCAAAACAGAAAAAAATTTTCAACATTTTTAATTATTTTTCCAAAATAACTAACAAAAACTAAAATAGAACCAAATATAAAAGTCACAAAGATTTTTAGTTAAATTTTTATTGTCTTTGGTTATACAAAAACATGGATTAATTTTTAAAATAACTTACAAAAAACACATTTATTTTTTATTAATATTAAATACACCGTGAATTACTAAACTTGTACATCGATAGTAATAATACCTAACAGTACGAGTAAGTTGCAAAATTCACTTGTACATAGCTTCTATGATCGATAAGTCTATCGAGAAATAATGTTATCCACCTATAGGACTATTAGGTATCTCAATTGCAATCCTATGTTGATTGAAATCAAAAAAAAAATACGACTTTATATCACTTTTGGCAATTCGGTATGTAAAGTTTTTTTTTGGTATTTTTTTTATATTTTTATTTCGTAGATTAGGTCATTATAAGAAACTTATTTCAATATTTTTGTTTTATATTCAGTAGTTATTTTATAATATTTTTTTGAAAATTTGAATCCTATGACGTCACTTTTTTGCACAAATATGTAGTTGCGTTGAGAAGCCAAGAAAAGCACGCGAGTAAAAAAAAAGAAACTAGAACACTTGACAGTGACACCTACTAATTCGTAAGTCTCTATTCAATCAAAACAAAAGTGCAAAAAAGTGACGTCATTTAGAGGTCAATGAAAGTCGAATTATTTCATAGGCATAGGTTAGTTTTTTTTAGCATACCGAATTGCCGACGCAGAAATGTTAGTAAGTTGTGCTTACAAAAGTGACATGCAGTAGTATTTTTTTAGATTTCAGTCATTTAATTGTAACTGCGATACGTAATTGTCGGTTATATTAATTTAGGTTTGTACATCAACAAAATATGATATTTTTACATTAAATAATATTAATATAAAATTAAATATATGTTTTTTTTTTACATATTATACATGTCCACAGACTGCGATTTAAAAGTTGTTTATATTTTAACATAATATCTGTAATCTGACGGTGTTTAAATTAATTAGCTTATATAGGTATCTATTATGTAGGTTTCATTCAGTTTGGTACTTTGTTTTTATATTTATAATTATTATATACTGAATCATGTATGTTTTATGTACTTTAGTTTATAAAAGTTATTATGTAATGATTGCAGTTTATTATGTGTCAAATAAAACTAAACCATACAAATAAAATTCACAGGAATGCGTACAAAAACAAACCTTTGAGTTTTAACGTGCAATATTGAGGAGTTATTAAACGTCAAGTGCTCGTGAAAGTGCACGAGTAATGAGTGTATACACAGTTTGGATAATTACAGTAAACTGTAGCTCACAGAAAGTTATCGAGGTCAGGTTTTTTAATTTTAACTCTTTGCGTCCTAGTGACGTAAATATACGTCAGTTTTATTCATAAATCTTTTGTTCTAATTATCACTGTATAGGAAGGATTAATACGTGTGTCATTAACCGTGCATTTGACGAACACTTTACAATATTCTCGCGTTATCAGTCAATACTTTAATACCCGAAGCCACACAAAATAACACAAAACAAGAAGTTTGGGATTTTTTCATGGTGATGTCACATAAAATGTTACGTTTTTTAAATTTACTCAATTTAACACAAAAAATACTTAAATACAACTACTGGAATCGATGGACTACGTTGAACAATTTACAAGTTTTGTTGTTTTTGAACTGTATTTTATGTAAGTATTACAATGAAACTAAAATAAAGAAATATAATATGGGCAGAAACTATTCAAATATGCTGTCAACATTTGATCGTAACTTACAATTTGTAACTGAGTTGCGTAATTGCCTTACTGGAGTAGCTATGTATGTTGTTTTAACATAACAAATCAATAAGAAACTATCAATTTGATGATATAAATGCCAAACATAAAGTTCTCACTACGATGTATGTAATATGAAACACGGGTGATGAACCTAGTTCAGCAGCAGATACTCTTGCACAAATTTGCTCATGTTTTCTAGCCCCATTATAATGTATGAAATAACATTGTACAATTGTTTGAATAAAGGTTTTATTATTATTATTTATTAATATATTCCTTTGAAATTAAACCGTTACCAACTTATTATAAAACGTAGACTAAAAATAGTTCCGAGCTTAAAACTATGGTTTAATAAAATTTAATACAAACATAATATGAACATAAAATGCAATCAACATGTATTGCATATTATTATACACATAATTGAAAATATATTTATTAAGGGTGTGACTTCTATATAATATGTGTTTCGATTAGAGAGAGGGCTAATGAAAAGTCCTCAAATAAGTATATAATAGGTATATCCACAAAACTACCCTTACTTAATTACACCGCTCAAATTTTCTTTCAACTTACGTTAGGTTAGTTCTCATTATTATTTAATTTATTTATTTATACACTACGAATACACGACAATAAGTAATTTAATTTAATATTTCAGTTCATTTTACTCATATGGCATTATTTATGATTTTAAAATATCCATATCTAAAATTTGGTTAGATTTATTTTAAATATATTGTAGCTATTTATAATTATTTGGTGAAACTTTGCAGAAGTGATTACTTTTTAAAGTAATTTGGAAGAATAGACAAACTCTTTATATATTTGTTTATGGAGTCAATGAACATAAAAATCAATCAAGTGTGAGAGAAAATAATTAATTGCCACTTAAAAATGCTAAATAAGAAAAAGATAAATTAAAGCCTTTTAAATCATAATTTAAACATTACCACATATAAAAGGCAATATGATAGAGTAAGAGTTAGACCAAAAAGAATAATAATATACCGGAGTTAGACTCACCATGCGTTATGGTCACGTTGTGTTCTGGAACCATATTCGGTATGATTGAAACATCTTCAAGGAATGATCGATAAATCAATATATTTTTCTACCGACTTCCAAAAAGGAGGAGGTACTCAATTCGACTGTTTATTTTTTGTTGCCTCATAACTATCGATGGGGTGGACCGATTCTCAAAACTATTTTTTTGTGGTGCTTCCCGTGTTATTTCATCAAATTCGGTTAAGTAGTTTTTGAGTTAGACTCCGATAACTGAATAGAATAGAAGTCAGTATTAAATTTTTCAAATTGTACTTGTACCATAATTGATTGGAGATATATTTACGCGCCGCGTTACGTGTTTGAATGGTTGTAGGATGATAACGCTGTTCTTCAGAGTATCTCTGAGCTCGGGATATAGTATTTTAACACCAGAAAAGTATGTTATCTTTATAGATTGGTATCAAGCGGGACTTGTATGTGCAGGTGCCCGTACGCACGCGTCCCAGCACGCACACTAATACAAATATCTAGACTGCCAATACTGCTTTAGCCGGGGCCGTCGCGTCGTTATAGAATAAATAAAGCCGCGTGATATATATGTATGTACCGTCATTTTCTCGCTGCACTGCCGAGCGATTTTCTAATGATTCGGCGAAGAGCTCACGGATGTTAAATCCTTTATGAAAGCCCTTGTACATAAGGTTGTTTTTCCAACGTTTCTTGTCATCTCGTCATTTGTTTCGCGAATGTTGTCAAGGATGCAACGATGTTTGCTCTTAGATAATCGCACGGCTGACCGGTACCACCCGCCACACCACGATGATATCATATATTGAACTTTTGTAATGAGTACCAATATAATATGAGCTCTTATACCTAATTGTACTGTTACCTACTAGTGTCGTAATTTAAGTATTGTTTTTTTTATAATTATCTGTATATATTAGCCGTATCGTTGCACACTTTATAAACACTTATTAGATTTAAAAGTTATTTTAAAAATCGTATCTGTAGTTATACGGCTATTACGATAGCAATACTGCATAGATAGATAATTATAAAACTTAGACATACGGACAACCCTACGTATTCAGGCTAGAGTAAGCTATTGAATTTCTCACGGTCACTTGAGAAAATACTGTTCTTACTCGTATTATACATTATATATATGGTACGTACATACATTATATATATATATACGTATTATATATATGATATTATGGCATAGTTTCTAATCAAAGTTTCTTCTAATGCTTAATGAGCTCCTTTGAGTACCATTGACGTAAATGTACGTGCGTTTGATTCATAAGTCTTTTGTTTTAATTATCACGGTATACGAAGGGTAAATACATATTTAATGCCAGCGGGACCCTGTCTCGCCCTACCTTGGCGGACGACTGCTCCCGGGAGGGTTTTAGTGGGTCCGAGCCCCACATACCCCTTTCCGTCACCCCCACGGCGGAAGGGAAGTGGATAGCATCCCCCCCCCCGCCCTCAAAAAAATATCGAATCCCGAAAAGAGGTATTCCGAAGAAAGGTTTCTCTGTTAAATATCCAGTCCGAAATGATGAAATGATTTGGAAACATTAGCTATATTAAAAAATATACATTGATATATATTTTTTTAATATAGCTAATGGTTTTTTTTTTGCTTATTTTTATTTTTACTTCTTTCTTAGAATAATTTTAGTAATTTTACACTGATAAAAGACCAAAACCGTTCAAAAATTGTATTTTTGTTAAGTAAGTTTTTTATATTCTTCCGTATTGAATCCCAACTGCAAAGTTCTATCAACTAATTTAAAATAGCTAAATAGTCACAATAAATATAATTGTTAAATTTATGATACCAAGTCAAAAATATATTTAAGATGACTATGAAATATATACTTACATAATATACAATTAATAAAGTTAACACTGACCATAAATATAAAACCTTTTTTAAAGTTCTATTACGGTTTAGAAAACCGTAATAGAACTTTTTGCGTAAAGCTCCTTGCAGATGGCGCCACCTTCTTACACAATAAAGATACTCTATTTTGTGCACGACAATAGCTAGAGGAGTGGTTACCTAATCTTGTGACAATAGTTTTCTATACACCTTCCTCTTCTGTGGGTTAAGCCGTCTTGTTCATAAACAATTATAAATATACGTCGTTTAAGGCGCGCTCGTATCCTGATAATAGTAACTAGCAGAATCTTTAAACATCTAGTGTAACGAAAGAGATCGATAATAGACTATATAATATATAAAATACTTAGGTAAGAAAATGAATAACCGAATAGATTTCATAAATATGTTACTCGCTTTCTGCAGAAAAATTTTCTAAATAGGACCACAAAAATAAATTTCACGTCCAAACTCTCAGAATTTCAGCGATAACGCTACATTTTTTTTAGGTAATACATAGCCAACATCTAGTACTAAAGTAGTAACCAGCAGTTTTTTCAAATGTTTTAGTAGATATCGAAAAAAATAAAGAAAACGTACAAAATTAATGCATTTTCACATTACATCATCCAATCTAACAAGCGAGTCAACCTTACGTAAAGCATCGTAAATTATTTTAAAATTGGGGTTGGACTGCGACTTAACAAATATGTGAGACAATATAAGTGCTGTCTCTTTTTGTAATTTTGTTTTTTTATTAACCTTTATGGTAGAAAACGATGAGGGAATAAGAAACCACAAATTTTATTTTATCTTTCTAGATTTGCTTTGCCTATAGTTTGCACGTGTAGCTATGGATAATAATTAATCGTAAAGTGTTCGTGATGGTCCACGAGTGTACGCAATCACGTATCGTTGTTTTATGTTTTGCTCATCAATCGCCCATCACTAGAAAATTACTTAGACAAGGCCGTGACCCAGTGACTTATTTGACTGTGGACGTCCAACTAACTTGTCAACAGAAAAAAAGATTTGAAATACTCATAGATTTATATATTCTTGATAGTTTTATATATTCATGGTCAGGTATAGAATTATCACTTATGTAGACACAGTATGAAAGTCACACAATATAATATAAATTCCTTTATCATAACAGGCAACAGGCGACACCTGTACACAAATATACTATAGCCCAGACCTTTTGGTATATCTGTGTTAAGCCTACAGCAAAATAAAACCAACATTGAAATACGAGAAATGGTCGAAAAACTTTACAAATTAATATATTTTTTATGATATTATACCCCTTGAGCTTGATTTGTTTTACTTTGAAGTTAGAGTAAGTTTAATATTCGATATGGCTTGTGGCCTAGTCTGAACATGGTAAGTGAATCGTTTGAAAGAAATAAACAATAATTGAAGTCATAAAGATTTGACCAACAATAGTTTTTATAAATGTTTCTCTACTAATTTCGTGACCATACAACTAATGAGCGTAATATTCCAAAACCCGTCGTTTTACATAAAAAGATCCAGAATAGAACCTCTTACAAGTGTATGCTCGCCTAGTACTCGTACTTTGCCTGCATGGTAAAAATGTGTGTTCTTTAACGTTTACAAACACAAATTTTCAATATAACTACACTGTTACAACAGCCCTTGAGGCGATTAATAAAACGAATGAACCACGGTCAAAAAAATTGTTTTAGAAATAAATAACTACTAGTAATTTAAATCTACGACTGTTTTCAACGTTTACGTGGGTCCAAATCCCACTGGTAAAATTGATGAATTTAATGAATGCCGGAAGTTCACATACAACGTAAATAAATTTCACATAAGATTAAAACTAAATATCGTTTACAAAGGCGGTATATTGAAAACGGCAAAACAAAATACATATTTATATAACCTATTGACATTTGTATTCCAGTTATTTAAATAATACTGGTGATAATTATATAATCATTGTTATCTTACTAGCTATTACATTATTTATGTTGGTTTTTCTTGCGTTCCTTTGGCTTTCTTTATATTCCTTATAATTATACATATATAAAAGTCATATCCTATCTATTGGAATTTTAGAGCAATTTTTTAGAAGTTTACTATGCTTTTGAGCATTTGAGATCCCTTGCTTAAGACTATTTAATTAAACAACTAAGTGCTTCTAACCCACAGTTGCAAAATAAATCACAGTAAGGTAAATTATTTGTTTGGATATTGTGAATGGTAACTCAAACTATTTCTTGAAATTGACCGCCCGACCTTATATTGAATGGAATTTTTGTTGTTTAGAGAATTTGTTGATCATATCTAAAAAGAACTAGATACAATCCAGTTTTATTTTTCTATTTAAGCTCTCTTTCATTTACTGTTAGAAAGTTCAGGTAAATGCTGGAGTTTTTCACAATAATCATTTTTTCTATTCCTTCATTGGCTCCTGAGTGCGACTAGTGAGTAACACTACTTACTAGTTCGGGAGCCTATGGATTTATTAAACCTGTTTGGCATTCTATATATCAGAATAATATTTTATATTTGTATTTAGAAACCATTTGAAGGAGCATTGTTTGCTAAATTTATCTTTCTAAGGTCACAATAGCTTTTGAACCACGTCCTTTCATCTACAAACAAAATCTTTGGGACTTCTTTTTACAATAAGTGTTTTCGCTATGTTTCTCGAAAAGTTATGGTTCCATTGTGGTCATGATAATTTTATAGAAGAGATTTTATGGACAATGTGGATGATTATAAGTTTCTAGGTAACACAGAAATGGCAGGGTCTCACACAGCAAGCTACTTTATTCAGTCATATTTCGCAAAATAAATAAAAAGTGGTGCATATATCCTTGATTTTAAAATACCTATTCAGGATAATGCAACACTCGACAAAATGCTGTAAAAATCATCTGCATTTCACATCGAGCACCCACCCAGGTCCCACCCATGAAATGCATAATTATATTTTTTTTTCTTTCAAAACTGCATAACATGCACGTTTATAGCTGTAGAAGTTATTAAGCTATACAGAATTCAGACGTACAGACAGGCTGACGGACGGACAGAACGATTTTTAAGGGTTAATTGTAGTATTATTATGGAACCTTAAAAAAATAGTATAACTCTTAATTCGCAAAAATGGGGGCTGTAGTATTTATCTTAGGGGTGTCCGATAGAGAATATTTCAAATGCGATGTGAGTTTGTAATTAAGGGTATTATTTTCGTTTTGTACTTCGGATATAAGTAACATTTGGAATGGAGACAGTATATACCCTGGATTAACACGTAGGCAAAAAAATCATAGGAGATCAGAGTCATTTTCCGAATGGAGCCTTGGGGAGCAGCTAGGTCATATTTGTTGCAAATAAAGTCTGCAACAAACTCTTTCAAGAAATAGGTCGGGTTGTCAATCATCATGTATTTTAGTTGTAGGTATGTACTTGTATAACTAACGTGACAAAATTGTTGAGCATATAATATGAAATAAAGGGGTTTGTACCTTTGTATGAGACGCAGGCATTGTGGTGACCGTATTTTGGCGGGTAATTTCCAAACAGCAGCGTAATATGAAACCTATGTATATCTATAAAGGATCAATAGGCAAAAAAGTGTCGTGTGATACAGTTCTAAAGCGCATGGCTTGTTTCGGTGGAATAAGTTAGAATCTTTATCCATATTTTTTATTTAACATGGATTATCTAGAAAGACTTGCGCTTTGAAACTTTATGTCTTATGGCATTTTTTATTTGTCTATAGATCATCTACCGATAAAGGTATACATAGGTCTCATACTGCGCCGCTGTTTAGTTTTTTTTCCGAAATACCCGCGAAATCATGGTTACCACTGCTAAAAGGGTTAACCCGTCCGAATCAGCAAGCCTCCAGTCCATTCATAAATCTTTTGTTAAAGCGTAAACCTGATGCGGACAGATTAAACCCCTATGTCAACGCGAGCTGATTGAGCTTGTTGAGACCATGCGCAAATCGAAAAATAACAGAACGCTTTTTACTTATACCCAGTGAAACTTCACTGTGTACAAGTATACACAGTGTAAATTCACTGTTTACAAGTAAAAACAGTTTAGTAAATATGGTGATATACAGTTGTATAGTAGTAGTGAAATATGTAGTTGACGTAATTTGAAACATGAATACTAATTTTACTACTAGGTTAAGTTTATAGCCTACAAACAAAAAGTTTTCTAATTCTAGTAAAAGGGACACACGATCTCGTCTAATTTACTGTGCGCATTGACAATAACGTTAGGAATTACAATTATTACCAATATAGGATACAAATACAAACACTTCTGACATTAGAAAATAATAAGACTTTTAATATTAGAAGACAATTACATTCACATTTTTCAAGTACAGTTAAAATACAACAACACACCAACCTCGGTGCGACCAAATTACAAAAAAAAACATGTTGGCAGCAGAAAGTTTTCTTCCAGTGAGCTAATGTATGTAAAATAAAAAAAACATTTCCTGTAGATTATTTGAAATCAAATACGTAGTTATTCATAAATTCAGACACAATATTTTGATTCTAACTTGTTAGATTTAAAATAATTTTAAATTAACAGTTCAGCGACAGCTCGGAGCTTAATATAAGAATCTTATATGCTCGAAACTCAGTTTGACGTATTGGAACCCCACTGTGACTTCTCCGAAACATTAATAATTTACAGTTTAATGTTTGAATAATTTTACTTGCTGTAAAATAAACGAAATGTTTCATTTAAAACGTCCATCGAGTAGAACAACTCTCGTCAAGATTTATTTCAGTACGGATATTATGATTCTATAATTAAATACTGTCTCTTTAGAAAATGCCATCACATTACCTTTTACATTTAGTGTCAGTGTGTGCAAAGTTTTTGTCACCAGCCGTGCGATTCTGTAAAGATTCGAGCTCACCGATGTCAAATACTTTATGAGATATCGCCCTTGTACATAAGGTTGTTTTTCCTACGTTTCTTGTCACCTCTTCATATGTTTCACGGATGTTGTCAAGTATGCAACGATGTTTGCTTTTAGAGAATCGCACGGTAGTTTCTATCGTCTCGCGTGTGTGAGTCTTATAACAAACCCTTATTCGCTATGATTACTCAAACGCGAAACGCAACGCGTTACCATATCTTTATAGAATGATAGTGAAATAAATATAATTTACTGTTATTCCTCGAAGATATCTTGGAGCGCCGCGTTACGTGTCTCCGCTGTCTGTGTGAGGACACTCAGTACAATCAACTGTCTTAACGTGCATGGCCTGTTTTAGATTTCAATGTTGCGTTATTTCTTCTTTCGTGAAATAAGCGCAAAATTAAGCCTCTGTTTTAGGATCGCACCCTCTTATTTGTGGAGATACAAATGTTGTTCTCTGTTTAACAATATGTATCTGTCAGGTTCTTAATATTTATTGTTAATGTAGCTTAGTTTACGAATCTCGGTTATTACACAAGAGAGAAGTCAAAAATGTTAAACCTAATTTGATCTATTTGTGCTATTTGATATTAGTCTTTCATTTACTTTTTGTTCTGAGCAGCTACCAAATAAATTTCATGGTGTACATTTTAACCTAGTTTAACTTATTCATAAGTGTGTTGTTTGCATGAATATGATATTAGTAAAACTTATAGTAAAGGTGGTACAAGGTTTTTATTCAGTGGAGTTTATGATGTCAATAGTATTTCAGTTGTCATATAGTTTGGTCACTTTTGGTTTCAGTATAAGTTATTAATTAATTAATTATTCATTGATAGAATTACGCACTCTATAGTAGTGTGTTAATATTAACTTGTTTTATTTCGACTAGCTGCACCCATCGGTTGTACCCGCGTGGTGATGATTATATGGTCGTTAAGTTTTATTATATTTTACACTTGTTTTTCAGTGAGATCATTCTATAAAGTAAAAATATGATTGAAATCGGTAAAGTTGTTTTCAAGTTATAGCGTGACCAAGAAAAATAGGGATTCAATTTTATTTAAATAGTTTTGATAGGTATTTGTTTATTGACAATATATTGCTTACGTAGTTAATTATCTGACAGAATTATATCACCTAGTTTGTGGTTACATATTGTGTTTCTATACATGTATAATAGGAATTTAATTACATATTAATAAAAAAATATAGATAATAATAATAAAACGTATATAAATACATTAAAGAGACAATACGCACATAATGTTGTTGTTGTTGAATTAAAACATAAAATGCGTAATTCTCCATGAATGGTTCAAAACTTTAGGTATTATTCAGGTCTAGAACTTAGTTACTATGGTAATGTCGTCTTCAATATAATTATAATAGACACTATTTCTACACATTTAATATGTAATAATATTAAAAAGGTTAATAAAACCTCTTTCACAAAGTAAATAAAAATTGTACAACACTCAGATTTGACGTATAACATATTTATTACATTACTCATATAAATGCACACACATGTATTTGTATATAGGTATTACATTAAGAAATATCACCTATAATTAATACTGACACACATATATTATATAGGAATATTGAATTACTAATGTATTTACAATAACTTATTTATAATAAAAGTCATAATAATTATTTAGAATATAATCTTTGTTTACCATTTGACTCATATTAATTTGTTAATTTATATTTAACATTGTAAGGGTATCCATAGATAAAATATGCTTAGAGCCGCCATTTTAACTCACTTTATATATTTTACACCGATTTAGTATATCACAAAAGTGACAGATATCATAAGTATTTTATAATATTAAAGGCATTTTTATTACATTTATCATTAAACGTCAATAAAAGTGAGTCAAACCGGTGCATGCCTAAGTCTTCCATCTAAATGGTTAACTTGAAATCGTTGTATGATTATTTAGTTAACGAGATCAACTCGGAATTAAAAATATGTAATTTTTAAATAAAATTTTACATACTTAGCAAAACATTCAACAGGGAAATGAAGATATAATAGTAATTTGCAAAGATTAAGAAAACATTATACATACATTAATATGATACATAGTTTGAGTATTGCTTAAAATTTCTATAATTATAAAACTTACATAAATTAATTATGGTAATACTACAGAAGATCACACATTTAGAACATCAAACACAAGGCTATAGGATTCTCTCGATTCGTAAGAAACATTCATATTACTTCGATATCCATTTAAGTCTCGACAGAATTTGGTCTTTTGAGAAAATTAAACAATTTGGCATCGAAAACGTCAACTCAATATATTCCGCTTCTTAAAAATTTGATACAAAATACTGCAAAGAGTGTTTGGCATTAAACTTGATAATGTAAGAAATGATTCCACATTAAATTCGTTCTTATTAATCCTAGAAGCTCAAAAACTCTCGGGACTAGAAAAATCACACGTCTGTTGACCAGCTTTGGCACACATTACACTTTGGTTACACTAATACAGCGCTTTTCTCTAAACACTACTCGATGTGTTCCATCTTGTACTCACTTCGCTTTAGTTAAAAATCTTCTTCTTAAAACAGGAGAAGACAAATAGTTATTTATATGTAGCGTTGAACATGACTGACTATCCGGTTCAACCGATCAGAAAGAACCCGCTACACAAAGTAACAAAATAACGAACAACCCCCAAATAGAACACAAATATATAAATCATGGCTACCATGGACGGGACGGTAAAATCACATAAATGAAAACTAAAACTGCTCTTAATGGAAATAAAGGAAAAACCACATGTTATTAACTTTTTAAAGTCCTGACAATTAATCACTTATAAATCAATACGTTTTCACTAACAACACCAAATGTATCATCAAAATTTATTGCAAGATCTTTAGTTTGTGTTCAAGATCTGTTTCAGTCCACGTAAAATCAAGCGTCGGTACCAAAATTGGGCAATATAAATCTTGGTACTCATTAACAAAAGTCTATAGCTTTCGAATCGTTCCACAAAGCTCGTCACTTTTGTTTACTAATTATAAGGACCTCTAGTCATTGCTTCACGGTTCCTGTTGTGCCATTTGCAGGTCAGGATCCTGACGTAGGTTCGCCTGAAGGTGGCATTACACAACGCGTAACAAACTGGGTTTATTGTGGAGTTTATATAGCAAAGAGCGTAGAAAAAAGACCACAGCTCATCCGGAATGCACTTCGTACACGCCGTCAATGGCTTCAGCAACACTAGAATGTTATAAGGCGTCCAAGTAATGATGAACGAGAGTAGGATAGCGGAGAGTGTTTTGGCAGCCTTCGTTTCCTGTTTTTTCTCCTGTGTCTTTTTCTTTTTTGGTTTGTTTGCTGTGATCCCCTTTCCGGCCAATTGTTTCGGTATGATTTTAGCATTAAGGGGAATTCTGACGTCTTGAATGTGTGATGTTCTTCTTGTAAGCGCCGCATGCCCTGCAGGATGCAGGTTGAGTTCTGAATCCCCTCTCGACGGTCGGAAGTGTGTTTTATTGGCGGAAGGTGGAGACTCTTCTGTTATCATTTTTATTGTCGCCCTTTCCTGGTCTGATTCAGGTAGTCTTATTAATATAGTGTATACAGAGTCTGCTGAAGCAGATTTGGGTGCTGGCGAGGTAGTGGCGTTGATTCTTGTGTTGGGAGGCAGTGATCGACTGTCCCTTGCAGCAGGTATAGGGGGAGGATCGTAGTTTCGACGGAGGGGGGATGTGCCCCCGTCTGCGGATCCACCTGAATTACGCGTGGCGTATGGATCCCTGATAACGTTCAGCGATGTACACCTGCAAGGAAAATTTTACTGTAACATCGGAAATGGAAAGAAATGTATACGTGTAAATAGTCTTATAGTTATTTTCTATGTTTCTCTGATATTATATGATTTTATTTCATAACAAATTAATTGGGGTTTTACAAGAGCTAGCTAGTATACTAGCTACTGCAGTAAGTAGCTAAATGAACGTTAAGGAATAAATAGCGGTACGGCAAAAGTAAAACACTATTTTACTCAATACACGAAGTTAAGTATACATAACTTTGTATACTATGGTATTACCTGGACACCGAGCTCTGCAGCGGCGTTTCCACAGATACAGGTGTAGCATATCCAGGGTCTGAAGGCTCCTCCTCAGGTTCTGTATCCTCGAGGTCTTCTCTTCCGGAGTGCCACCACGCCACACACCACGCTTGCACTGCCCGCCATCCAGGCTTCTGCCGCCGGGCTTTTGAGGCCTAGGGGAGAGAAGAGAGATTCGTTAGATGATAGTCAGTTAGTTGACTCTTAAGTTGGAAATAATGGACAAGCTGGAAATAACCCAGAATAGCAATCTCAGAGGATCAGGTGGTAAAGGCCAAACTTTACCAGTCAGTAATTTTGTTTAGATATATGTTTCCACGATTATAGACGTATAATTATGGAGGAATATTAACCCTTAAGTGTTCGTGACAATGCAAGTGTATGCAAAGTGTAAAAAATTATGAAACGGTGTTATTGTTATTGTCAATCGTATTGCATCCTGCGCAATACATTATACAGAACAGTGACTTAATGAAATTAACACAATCTCAATCTCAATTATGTAAGTTGATAGATGCTAAATACTATTTTTAGTGGTAGTGCCACGCTGTAGCCCCACAGCCGAATGGGCGGCACGACCGGGGAAGTACCACACTCCCACATAACACCGACGTGAAGTAACATAGCTTGCTATTGCTTTTCAGTCGGTCTGTGGGAGTTTCCGGACACCCCATACCCGTCCCCCTATCCTTCCCCTCCCCTTCCACCTTCCCCCTTTCTATCTCTTTCTTCCTATCACCCTTCCTCAAAGGTCGGCAACGCATCCTCGAAATATTTGGTATTGCGGATGTCCGTGGGTGACGGTGTCACTTACCATCAGGTGAGCCGCTCGTTTGCCAACCTATCCCATAAAAAGAAACTATATACAGACATGTACCGTTCGAGTACATGAAAAAAAACCACTAAGACTCAATGAAATCGAATATAAAGTTAATGACACGGGTCAAAAATACCCCAACAATATTTTTATCTCCGTTTCATTCATTGTTGTGATGATACAAGATCTTCAGAAAATGAAAGCCAACAACTGGTATTGTATTGGTTTTAGATCCACTTATTTTTTTCATAAGCCAAATTCCTACGTGCATTGGAAACAATTGGACATACGTGCCAAATGATGCCTCTCGGCAGGTCCTGGCACACATCCAACTTGGTTCACATTACCAATTTATATCTACGTGTGTTGTGCCCCAAAATAAACCTCAAAGGCTTGAAAATAGAGGATAACATTGATAAACTGTTGTGTTGTAAGTTAGATGCTGTGCTAAGTTTGCACAAAACATAAATTGTGTTTTAGAGAGTTAATAGCTGAGCTATTGAGAGTGCAAATAAATTTCGTGAAAAATTAAACCGGAAATGACTTTTTATGTTATCTATGTTTCTTATTATCTATGCAACTTTATTGTATACTAGCTGTTTCCACTGTTTTATCCGCGTGGTGATGGATGATGATGATGAGAAGTATCATATGTGCTTTCCCGCGATATAATCTATAACCTTGCCAAATTTGATTACGATCCGTTCAGCCGTTTAGGCGTGATAATGTAACAAACAGACAGAGAGAGAGAGTTTTATATAATTATTGTATCTTCATTATCAGTTAGTAACACCAGCTATCTGCCAGTGAAAGTCTCCTTAAAATCGGTTCAGCTGTGTCAGAGATTAGCCGGAACAAACAGACAGACAGAGAGACAGGCTTTTTTTTCTGTTACTGTCGTATATACTTTATATGCATATAGCTAGTGAAAAGCTGTTAAATTGGAATTACACACAGACACTTCAATGCAAGAATTAACGTTAGAAACGGGATATTTACCATGTATTGTATTTATAGTGAGCTCTCGATATTTCGGCACAGTTGCATGCGCCATGTTCACGAGTAAACTGAAGTATCTGCGGGTAGGTGTTGTTATGAGCAGACGAAACGGTCTACCCTCTTCCGCACACGTTTCTTGCGTTCCCGCTTATTACCAATAGTAGATAATGGTACGGAACCCTTCATATGCGAGTCCGACTCGCACTTGGCCAGTTTTTTAGAATTAGATCTATAATCATATGAACGATATCATTATAAGATTTATTAGTACCAAATTATAGTACATGACACTCGCATAATTTATTTGCTCAATGGACGTAGGTTTCAGGTTTTTTCGAACGGGCTAAATACTGCCTGCCTGTGTCACTTACAGCGTCACAAGACGTGTGGGAAGCCGCACTCAGCCAAAGGTTCCGGGCACGTCCAATGTTGTTTATCAAGGGATGCTCCCTCCATTCTAGGACCCTTGAGTCGCTTACTGGAGCAACTGCAGACGGGACTGCTCATAAGGATGTACTTTCATATATACGTTGTATATAATGAAACTCCTCCTTATGAGCAGTTTATACTATGTATAAAATAAATATAGTCACTTTCCGCTACTGGTCTGTCTGGGTTCATCGGATCATCAGATTTGGATATGGTTTTATCATATCTACGTGGTGCATTGTCGTCCATACCCCTCTCTCTGAGAGACCGTGACCCATGATTTTAAGCTAAACCTGTATATATTTGTGTAGCCCTTAATTATGAAAAATATAACTACAACTTCAAAATTCTCCTAAAATATAAGTACTATATTGTCTGTTTCGAGTTTTAAAAGGAAGCAGATAAGATGATATTAGGTACTTATAAATTGCAGAACAATTGCGAAGGCGGAAGTTAAAAATCTTGAGGCTGGCTTCGTATCCTCCAACCCACGCTGAGTCCGTGTGGTATATAATATACTAGCTGGTGCCCGCGACTACGTCTGCGCAGGATTAGTATTTTGAGTAGCTTATTATCTTCTTCAAGGCCATATCTACGAGTACCTTTATACCAAAATGTCATAAAATATGTACATGGTAAAACGCAATTGCTAGAATAGCTGAGTAAATTTAAATACTAAATATATTAAACAGTAAACACTAATAATAATATACAGTACTTACGTACATACAAATATAAAATTAATCACCACGGAAAAAAAACTGTCATTACATTTCATGACCCTTGACGGTATTTGTGATACATTTCAAGACCTTTGACGGTCGCCGAGCACGTCTAGTATATCGAGGTGTCAAATTGACTTTACTTTTGACTAATCTATCAGGAACTGACACAAACTTTGACAGAACTGCCATCATTACGATCTTGACGTAGGCGGAGATCTTATTATTTTGTCTATGCTGTGTCCAAGCGTATTACGTCTTTTCACCCGCGTGGTGATGGATGATGATGTTGAAAAGTGTCCTATGTGTTAATCCAGCGCCTTATCTACCTCCATACCAAATTTCATCAAAATTGCCCCGTTTGAGCGTGAAATAGTAACACATATCCACACATCCATACATCCATACTCACAAACTTTCGCGTTTATAATATTAGTAGGAAGTAGGATAATACACTACTATCCCTCTCCCTGAGAGAGAAGGCTTTGGCGTGTCTGATTATTTTTTATAGAAAGAAAGAAGAAAGAAAGAAAGAAAAATATATTTGTTGATGAAAAACAATATGAAATTTTGCCTAAAATATACATAAATTAATGAATAATTTTCTACACTACACAATCTATTGTTTCACTACAACACAGCCCTAACTCAGCATAAAGCTGATTGCGTTGAAATAACCAGCGCTGGTCTTCCTTTGGGGCTGGCGGTGACGTCACACACGACTGCATCGAGCGCATTTTGTAAGAATACAAAACAAAACGAACACAACACTTTAAATACTGAATAGAATACTATATAAAAACAAATAGGCAAGCAGGGTACGAATGTCCGGATGTACCTACAAAGACTTCGTAATGGAAATAATAAAACTAAAAAATACAAAATAATAGAAATAACTAGAACTAACAAGTAAATAGAAATACACAAATTTATATAATATTACAATCATTATAATTTATAATTTATATTGCACTTGTGTCATTAACCAAAATGGCTTCACTTTTTTGGTGATCGAATATAAAGCTCTTAAGTTTATTGCGGAAGTTTTGCAAATTACGCAGGTTCCTTATCGGCGGCGAAATATTATTCCAGCATTTCGATGCAGCATAACGAAAGCTACCCCTAAACGCAGCAGTGGCGTGTCTCTCTGTTAGTAGCTGCATAGAGCACGTGCGGGACCCATGAGACTGGTGACTCGATTCCATTTAAACTTTTGGTACAAATATGAAGGCTCTTTAAATTTAATAACCCCAAAAAGGAGACACGCCAAATTAAGCTTTTGGCGATGCCTCATTTTGAGTAAAGCATGTTGGTTTAAAAATGGAGTCACGTGGGCTCTCGGTGTGATAGGGAAACAAAAACGAGCACATGCGTTTTGGACTCTCTGAACGACTTGTTTGGTTTTAGCGAGCAGCCGCGGGTGAATGACAGTATCCATATAATTAAGTTTAGATAGTACCAGGGATTCGGTTAGCTGAACCCGTAGTGCTGTCGTCAAAAACGGTCTCATCCTATACAAAATTTTAGGCCTATAAAAACACTCTCTCATGCAATTTCCCACATGTTTCTCATAACGGAGCCCACTGTCCATAATGAGGCCTAGATTGCGAGCTTCATAGACGCGCTCTACGGGCTCACCCATTAACATAACAGATTGCGAAGGATTCAGACTGGCTAATTGATTTTTACTTCCAAAAATAATATACTTTGACTTTAATGGGTTCAGTAACAAACAGTTGCTCGCAGACCATGCAGCAATATTTTCAAGATCGTCATTTAATTTAATTATAGCCTCATCAATGTCACTTGGTTTGCACGATATATATATTTGCGTATCATCGGCATATATATGGAAGCTACTGTGTTTCATGGACGAAACGATGCCCGCGGAGTATAAAATGAAAAGGATCGGCCCGAGTATTGAACCCTGAGGAACTCCTCGAGTGACAGCCAGCTTATCAGAGACTGTGGAAGAGCCATCACTACGACTTATCTTCACAAGCTGGTAACGGCTACTTAGATAACTGTCAAACCAACGTAAGGCAGCGGAGTCAAATCCATAGTAATTTAGCTTGGAAAGCAAAAGATTAATATTTAAAGAATCGAAAGCTCTGGAAAAATCTAACAACACCAGTATAGTGCACATGCCTTTATCTTGAGCACTAAGTATGTTGTCAGTGACGTCGAGCAGGGCGCTCGTTGTGCTGCGACCCCTTCGAAAACCTGACTGGACAGCTGGTAAAATTTTGTTCTTTTCGTGTTAGTTAGTTAACTGCATACAAATAGCTTTTTCTATAATTTTTGATAAACAAGGCAAAATATTAATTGGTCGAAGATCTTATGAGTCAGTAGGATTAGAGACTTTTGGTAAAGGACGAACTATTGCGAGCTTCCACCTATCGGGAAATGTACAGGTTTCTATTGACGAGTTCACAAGAGCTAAAATACAGTCTATACTATCAGGTAACGTTAACCACAGCATATTCAGATTAATGGAGTCACAGCCTTCAGCATTAGACTTAAGACTTCTGATTATGCTAATTAGACAATCTAGACCAACACGATCAATATGAAATACTGCATTACTGAATCTGTGATGTTCAAAAAACGTTAAGTATGAAATTGATGTTTGTTTGATGCCAGGTATGTTTAAAAAATGATAATTAATTACATTAGGGTCACTGAAAACTGCAGGCAAGTCATTGTCAGTTTTAGGCAGTAAAGTGTTCTTCAGATTCCTCCAAAGAGGCCTCGGATTTTTAATGTGACAGTTGATGTTATATTTAAAATAAGATATTTTTCCATAAAAAAGAGCTTGATTTACTGTAGATTTAAGACTTTTGTAGTAATTTTTTTTTGTTTCTGTTTTTGATTTATTATAGTGGTAATCGCATCGTTTTTTTTTTGTTTCTGTTTTTGATTATAAAAATAAACACGAGTAAAATACGCCGCTGAAAAAATAAGTGGAGCTACAATTCAAACTTGTCAGTTCTGGAAGACGTAACAAGTAACCAAGCCAACGACAGAAAATCAATCTGTATGATCTGGGTGTATTGCCGTAATTTAACAAAATAATTCCTTTAAGTTCTGATAAAACAACTATCTAATTGTACTTTACTGAGTCCGTAGTTCCATAATTAGAATAAACGCAACACGCGTCTGCCAACAGTGGGGTGGTGGAAGGGGGATTTCTAATTAATCAGTGAATTAATGGATAGTCCACCTCGCGGGTATTACTGCAGTTGATACAGCGGTAAATTACGGTTCAATAGTAGGATTATAGAAAATGATAGGATATACAATGTCCATTATATAATTATACCACAATCTTTTACGAGTAACCTTTATGTTAATCCAGGGTGTCTACAACCTCTATGCCCAATTTCATCAAAATCGGCTCAGTTGTTACCCACCTCCACTCGAAATTTGGTAAGCATAGAGGTCATGCTGTAATCGCATTGTAAAGCTATAGGTGGAATGGATTGGACTTATGGAAATGGTGCAAAATATCCAAAGATCGGCGCCAAGATACCTTTACTATAGAATCTGGTCTACTTCCTCTATGGTTCCACAGGCGCTGAGGCCCGGTTAAGATCAATCCGGGCCTACCGCTGGCTTGATGACTGATTGATGGCTAATTATTAGAAAGAACTAATTAAAAAAGTAGGTATAACAATGGACTTACCTAAATGGTTTAAGTAAGAGTATCTTAATAAATGATTTTTGTATTATTTACGTTATATTTGAACTACGAAAGAGGAATTTATACCCTTTTGTAATGCATTTGTCCAGTTGTATCACAACTGCCAATTTGCAGTTTAAAAGCAGTCGTGCTGGTACATTCTAATTGCACAGTGATAAAATCCAAAACTTCCCGTCTAAATTACACCGTATTTCACAGCCACCCAGTGGAAGTTTCCAACCGCCGCCCGCCGACTAATTCGATGGCCGAGCCGTCTCTCTGTTAATGCCATTAAAATTCTCATTGAGTTTGTTGATTTACACTTGCAGTGGTGAAGAAAGACCTGATTTGAGTTAGAAAAAGGAATGTTGCAATTTAAAAAGAGCATGATTTTTTTCATCTACTATGTTCTAGAGACTTTGCACAATCGCCTAAACTTTTGTAATAAAAACTAATAGGCCAGGCTAATAACTTATCCACCGTGGTGGATTTATCACAAAAAAACACATTGTGCCGCAAGGAAAGCGGGCGGGTTAAGAAATAAAATGGTAAAGTCCTATCAATATTTTAATGAAACAAACTTTAATAAAGATTTTTTAACGACTTCCAAAAAAGGAGTACCTCATAGTTTTTGCCTAGTGAAGAGATTTTTACTCTTTTTTTATTTGTCTACTAGTGCTTCTCATGTAGTCCATCGACATCGACTGCGTAATAGAATCAAAGGTCAATTTCGAATTCTCGTAAAAACAGTACTTAATTAAGTGTATTTGAAAAGCATTACTCTCATATTGAAAAAGATATTCCATTTTTATAACCAACTAGCGACTGCCTGCGTCTTTGTTCGCGTAGTCTTTACTTGTTTTTTCTTTCATAAGAAGCTTCTCCTGACAATTATTAATACAACAAAAAATAATTAGCGAGATTGTTCCACCCGTTCTCAAAATATAGCGTGACCAGGAGAAAAAGGGGTTCATTTTTATTTAGATAGATAGATTTGGCTTACATTACATTTAAATTAAATTATAATTACTCGCTATCTGTACGACCCAGTGTGTTTAAAAGAAACACATTAAAAGCTTCATGAAGTTCTACCTTTTTTACCCCAATACGAAGAAGTTTTATGTTATTATTATTACTCTCGTTACTGCAGCGGCCAGCAAAAGAGGCATTGATGGACGATTTAAGTTATTGCGAAAGGTTCTACAGATCTTCAAGGAAGTCTATATATAACCATCAAACTCAAGGTTATTTCTTTTCTACCGACTTCCAAACAGGAGGAGGTTTGTTACCTCATAACTTTCAATAGGGTGAACCGATTCTCAAATTTTTTTTTTTAAAGCTGATGCTTCCCGTGTGGTCCCATTTATATTTCATCAAATTCGATCTAGTAGTTTTTGAGTTACACTCTAATAATAATATACCCTTGTGTTGGAGAAAGTTCAAAAGGCATTTCTCAGGTACTTATTGAAGCGCACGTATGGTTATTACCCTTACATGTACCCCACTAAATTTCTGCTTGGCAGTCTGGGGTACAATTCGCTAAAAGTCCGGAGATCTTATGATCAGCTAGCCATAATGTGCAAAGTTCTGCATGGCAAGATAGACGCTCCAGATCTTAGTGATCAGTTGTGTCGACTTTATGTTCCCGGCAACTATCTTTCGGCGAGGAAACATAAACTGTTTGCGGTTCCAAGCTGTAGGACAGTCGCTCACGCCGTGTCCCCGATACCGCGATCCCTTAACGCGCTCAATGCACTTGTACACAACAATCGAGAGCGTGACGTCTTTAATGATGCCTTGAACGACATTTTAGCTGAATGTTTGACGCTCTGCGAAGCGATGGTATAATTATTGTATTATTCTGACATTGATATTTTAATTGACATTTGTTTTGTATTTTGACATTTTTGTAATGAGTATTAAGTTAGTTTTGTTTTATCATTAGTGTAAGTGGTGTACATAACCGTTCTAGT
Source organism: Selenia dentaria (assembly GCA_917880725.1). Taxonomy (NCBI): domain Eukaryota; kingdom Metazoa; phylum Arthropoda; class Insecta; order Lepidoptera; family Geometridae; genus Selenia; species Selenia dentaria. The sequence continues at coordinate 29,138,019 of OU862893.1, forward strand.
TGAAATAAATAAATTAATAACTGAATAAAATTGAAGTTTGTTTAAATTTTTTTCAAATTGTACTTGTTTTCAGCCTGTTGTTCTAAGTCCTATATCTAATAGTTGAAGTAAGTATGCGCTAAAATAGGCTGACTCATATTACAAAGTATAGTAATACTTGCGAAATGTGGGTCAATTATCTTGCTGACTTGTGCTATACAAAGTTTAATTACTTACATCTTGTACAGTTAATTGCATCGTGGGCGATGGAAGTTGTTTCAAACTAGGTATTACTAAGTTTGGACTTAGACTAGACTAGAAAAGCTTAAAGCTCAAAACCAAGTGTGCAAGTTGTTTTAGGATTTGACGGGCAGTGTAACATTTTTATTAAAAATATAAAAATTAAATCCTGAATGTAAGTTAGTAGATGTGTCATAGATATTAAGAACAATTATGAATATTACCTGGTTTTCCCGATTCCGAGGGTCGTTCAAAGCTCCTCTGACGTGGTACACGGAGTCTGCATCTCCTGACTCAGATCTGGCTCTCCCATCTACTTCTTTCGTCTCGTCACTGTAATATACAGTTAAATGTTAATATTGACGAGCGCTGGAATAAAGGTTAGAAAGGTTACAAACGGAAGTAGTATGAATAAGAAAGTGCGTATCGGTTTTCCGTGAGTTGGTTTTTTCTTTTCCTTAAAGTTTAATACCTGAACCGATTTTTATGACACTTGGCATAGATATAGCATGTCGACCGAGTAAGGGCATTTATTTTTCAACTTTGAAAAATGTATACGATTACCACTATACTAGTAGAAAATCGTATAATTTCTGGTCGATTAGCGCAGTTGATAGCAACTCTGCCTTCTGAGCTGCTGGTCCCGGGTTTGATCCCCGGACGGGTCAAACGTTAGTGTGGATAAACATGGGTGTTTATATGTAGGTATATGAGTATGTCTATCAGTCATCAGGTTACCATGGTACAGACTGCCTAGTTTGGAACCTGAAGACCTTGTGTCAAATAAATATACTACGCAAAAACAATATGTTTGTGTTTGTCAGGGTATAGAGTTCCCCATTCACTGTAGGGGTGTAAAATCAAGAGGCGAGTAAACCCGACGTACGAGTAGGTAGCTCTTAGTAAGACGAGCAGAGTCTGTGTTGGTTGGTACCAATTGCAGTGCCAGATATTCTGCCGCGAAGCAATAGCGCGAAGGTAATATTAGTGTTAGGGTTTGAAAGTCTCTATACTTGATATTATTGGGTGAATGAGACCAGCTTGACGGATTCAATAATAAAAACAAAACAAACGAAACTAGTAGGACCTCCCGATAACAGGGTCATCTTTTTTAAGCATCAAGTAACGCGAGTTGATTCATATTTTAGACAAAATTCAAGAAAGGAATATAACTCCTTTAACTCTATATATCCCTAGTAATGTTTTAACTCAACCCATATTATCACCATTATCTTATTTGATTGATCGTCAATCTGACCAATCGTGTACCCAAAAACAACCATCTAGAACCCGTATTGCTCTAAACTTGTACAAGTCTACTACCGTCAAACTATGACATCAATAACGTCACGGATTGAACTGATGGCTAATTAATCAGGTGATCACTGAAAGCAGTCAACCTTGCAACAGCAACCAATACAACATAAACAAATAACACACAATATACACAATGGGTTAATCAAAAGCACCTAACTTCGCAATTGGTTGTAACTTGGCACACTGCCATGTCTATTCACTCACACTTACCCAGATAATAATAGGAGGGAGGGAGAGGGGTGATGCTAGAAGTAAATTGAAAATTAATACGAGATGCGTGATAAAGGCTTTGGATTTTGGAATATTGCATAATAGAATTTATATTTATTTATTATATATCTACGTACGTTTATTTCCTAAGAATATTCTATTTATTACGATAAACAGAAACTATTCCATAGATATACAGTAATTTTGTAATGCGACCTGAAGAGAAAGTACTGTAGATAGAAAATTATATTCAAAGAAAACTTTCCTTTGTTTTTCTAAAAAAAAAATTTTTCTAAAATTCGCTTACCACACCTGGGAATCGAATCAACTAAAATCTGTAAAATTTACACCCTCTACTTTTATTGCATCAATCGTGAGGGTCAATTATAACAATTAATGGATAAGGATGCAATGTCTCTAACAAACTTGATCAATTAAATGAAAGGAAAACTATGAAATCTGGACTTATAAATTCAATGCTCCATAACAGCAGAATCAATTTTTCAATTCAATTTTAAAAGATCTTTATTAACATAAGGATAAAATAAACAGTACAAAAATGCTAGTGTTAGTAAGCTCCTTAGCAGTACATTAATATTGATTACAAAATACGTTTATCGAGTACCTAGACTCATATAAAACTCTTGGCATGATCCGTACAAAAAACATAATTTGAAAGCGGTAGTAAGATTACCTATACCATAGGGAAAGTTTCACGTTTATAAATATAAGTTATGTAAGCGTTTTAGATTTGCATTACATTTGTTAAATTGTTTTTATAAGAGTATGAAGGCCAAAAGGCGGTAGATAAATAAATCTTTCGACGCTCTAAGCAACGGCGGCGGTCCGCAACAAGCAACAGGAACGTAAACAATGTTATCTGATCTATCATTCAGCAAGCGCATGCGACGCGCTGCGGCGCGAGTCGCGCACGCCACTCCTACCGTCCTACCCGATACCAGCTGGTAAAACGGAACAGCAGAATCACCACTGCCTACATTAATAACCATTTTGATACCTGGATTGGCACAATCAGATGTTCTGCGAGATAACCATATCTCACCCCTTTAAATTTGTTTTGTGGGGTTATGTAAAAAAAATAATTTACATTAAATATTATGCGAATGTAAACGAGTTGAGAGTTGAAGTTCAGAACACGAATAATCAGAATATAATTCACCACAACACGTTGCTAGAGGACTAATTAGAAATGCATTTGTTAGAAGGAAAATGGAGCCCATTTTGAGCAACTAATTAGTTGGTTACCCATTTTATGTCAATAATTAAAATAATTTAGGATTTCATGGTTTTTCATTCATTTAATTGATCAAGTTTGTTAGTGAGATTGCACCCTTATAATTGATCCTAACGATCGATGCAATAAAAGTACAGGGTGTAATTTTACAGATTTTAGTCGGTGCAATTTCCGGGTGTAGTATGCGAATTGTCTAAAATCTTTGAATGCAGTTTTCTTTCGTTTCAAAAATAAAGATATGTTTTTTTGAGTAATATTTTATATATGCAGTATTAAGAGTACTTTCCCTTCAGGTGGCATTACAAAATTCCAACCTGTACATTGATGTGAAAACGTTTTATTAATTGATTTATGTCGCATTTTAAAACTTAATATCTCGTGACGTAAGGGTTGCAGCGCAAAGTAGTGTCATCATCATCATCTCAGCCTTAGGACGTTCACTGCTGAACATACGCCTCCCCCATAATTTTCCAAAAGGACCGGTTGGAAGCGGCCTCCATCCAACGTCGTCCTGCGACCTTAATCAGGTCGTCTGTCCACCGTGTCGGCCTACGCTGCGCTTGCCGGTCCGTGGTCTCTACTCCAGAACCTTTCGGCCCCATCGGCCATCTGATCTGCGTGCTATATGCCCTGCCCACTGCCACTTTAACTGGCTAATCTTCTGGGCTATGTCGGTGACTTTCGTTCTTCTACGGATCTCCTCATTTCTGATTCGATCACGTAGAGAAACCCCGAGCATAGCCCTCCCCATAGCTCTTTACATAGTGGTGTACATATCCTGAAAGATGAAGAATGCAACTAGCGGTAACTAGCCTATCACTGTGCACACGATATCGCGGGCACACGTGTTATAGCAGGGAGGAGGGTTGTCACCTAGCAGTTTGGACGAGCAGAGATTAGTTTAAATATCCCGACTTACAGCCTTACAGCTTAGTTAGGCGCTCGATTAGGCCATTAGGTCATTAGGCCCGATCGTCTGATATCTCAACGAAGCCTTATCCGAAGGCAATGATTCTAACTACTAACTAACCAGTAACTACTCACCTCATCCAGATCTTCAATTCCGATACAGCTGTCAAACTGAATATCGCCATAACTATGATTATCCTGGAATATCGGTTCCCAAAAAGAAACTACAGTCGGTTCCAAAAATAACGGGTCAGTCACATAAACCCGAATATCTCCCGAACTACGTATGCCATCCTAATGAAACGAAGACTGTTCAATTGAGAATTTAATTATACAGATAAAAATAAAATAAAACTTAGTTACACCCACAATATTAATCTTAAATTAAAAAAAAAACTAAAGTAGTCATATTTTTCTTAAGATTACATTTTTTTTATGATTGTTTTTTTGCTGTTTTTCATCACTTTCTTCATTTAATACTTTGTATTGCCTCCACGAGCTCTTCTGACAGCTTCCAGGCGATTAGGCATGCTGTACACCAAATTTCGGAGCCGGTGCTGAGGAATACCTTCCCATTCCTCCACCAGTGCTTGTATGAGCTCGGGAAGCGTGATTGGTGGGGGGTTTCGACCTTTCACGCATCTCTGAAGCTCGTCCCAGGCGTGCTCGATGGGGTTTAAGTCCGGGCTTCGCGCTGGCCACTGCATGAGTTCGATACCGACCTCTTCAAGGTAGTCATGTACAATTCTGGCGGTATGGGGACGCGCATTATCATGCATTAATATGCCATGCCGGTCCATCCTGGCCATGAAAGGACCTACATGTTCATTGAGGATCTCTTCCACGTACCTCTCTGCATTTAGAGTTCAATTTTGAATGAGCACCAGCTCGGTGCGGGCCTCAGCAGAAATCCCAGCCCAAACTTGTACGGAGCCTCCACCGTACGCCACTTTTTCCTCCACACACGCTTGATGGAAGCGCTCCCCTGGTCTTCTGTACACCAACTGCCTACCATCATGCTTATAAAGCATGAATTTAGACTCGTCCGTGAACATTACCCTAGACCAATCGTCTAGTGTCCAGTTTAGGTGTTCGCGCACGTATCTCTGTCTTGCAATTCGATGTCCCCGTTCCAGTTTGGGGCCATTTGCGGGCCTCAATGGTTTCAAATTTGCTTCAGCAAGACGTCTTCTTACTGTTTGAGCGCTTAAATTGCCACCTCCAAAGCGAATAAAGTGAGTTTTTAGACCAACAGCAGTTTGAAAACGATTTCGGAGCATTGTAGCCACCAGTTGTCTGTCTTCCCTGGCCGTTGTGCATCTTGGTCTGCCATTTCCTGGTCTTCTAAGGTGTGATCCGGTCTCTTGGTACCGCTGGACTACCCGCTGAACAGTCGACAAAGATACACCAATGTTTCTGGCTGTTTCACGCTGGCTCCGCCCAAGTTCCAAAAAAGTTAGGATTCTGGTACATTCCTCTAGCGTGACTGCCATGCTTCACCTCACAGAATAATAATTATGCACGTGGAAGACGTTCACGATAATTTTTTTTGTGACAGAATAGAAATGGAAAGCATCCATAATGACATGAAACAAAAATTTTGTTTTTAAAAATAGTCATTTTTTTAAATTTTGTTTTTCTAATGAAGTTTTTTTCATCAACCAGTTTAAATAATATGCTATTAGAAGCGCAACTAAAAAGTCTTTATTCTGTTTTTTATTTCATTGATCTAGCTTTTACAGTTCTGGAGGTATTTCAATTTTTGTGACTGACCCGTTATTTTTAGAACCGAGGAATAATTATAAAGCAACCTTAAGCCTAAATTTACTTAGGTACGCATAATGATATTTAAGCATAAGGGAAGAAGTAAGTTTTGGATATTTTGTGGGGTGTACCTCTAAATTTCAATACTTCGACAAGTCTCTTACTTTCTAAAACCATAGTTCGAAAAATAATTTCTTCGAGAGTACGTATAAGTATTCAATAAGCCAAACATAGCATAAACTATATCTATACTTACTGTAATAGTATGGCAAAAAAACAAACATGTCAAAATACATGGCAAAACATGGCAAAAAAACATGTACAAAGTATGACAAAAACAAGTACAATTTTGAAAAAAATGATACTGACTACCATTCTATTCAGTTATTGGAGTGTAACTTAAAAACTTCTTAACCGAATTTGATGAAATTTAAATGGGACCACACGGGAAGTACCACCTTTCAAATAAATAATTTTGAAAATCGGTCCACCCAGTCGAAAGTTATGAGGTAACAAACATAAAAAATACAGTCGAATTGAGTACCTCCTCCTTTTTGGAAGTCGGTAGAAAATATGCGTAACTCGTTATGCCAAATTAAATTAGCACAAGAAAAATTAGTCGAAACAAAGGAGTTCTCCTATTTAACCAGAGACGAGCCTAGGTCCTCATCGCCCAACCTTTTTGAAGTAATGATCACAAGTTTGTTTGGAAGATCAGATAGAGGCTTCACTTAAGCCGCCACCTAGAAACGAGAATGACTTGCCAATGCTAACCCTGTCTCCAAGTTCTCCAACTGAGGTAAAGGCGCCCATCGTCGGCACTACTGGGGACGTTGAATGCGAGAGTGATGTTAGGTGACGGCTTAAACATTTTTTATAAGTTGTGAAGAAGCTTAAAGTTAAATATTAACAATGTTGTTTGATTAAACAATAATACAAAATATTACAGTATATGATGTAAATATAAGGTAATATACATATAAGTTATATAAAAGTACGGTAGACAGATATTTCTAAGAAGAAAAAAGCGAAACTTACTTATTCAGCAGTAAGTAACCGAAAAGTGGGTCAAAACAAGACTATTAATTAGTGAAACAACAACGTAACGTAGGGGAATCTACTGCCCAACTTCCTTAATAGATTCGTAATCTACGATACCATAAAGACAACGATGTAAAACGTCCATTTGAATAGTCATACGCGAGACACGATCTCAGTCTACTGAAAAACGACTGACACTAACCAAAACAGCGAAAAAGCCACATATATTTATCACCCGAAATTAACCTCAGATGTCAAAACAATAGAGATGTAAACAGCTTACACTACCAAAAGCATGAACCAAAGAGTCTCGTAAAGTACTCTCCCGATTCTCATCTCCCTACCAGTCCGATACGTTAAAACTGCACGCTGCACATCAAGCCATTATGAATCTTCCTCTGGTAGACAAGAAGCTGACATTTTATTGTTAGAATCCACGCAAACGAATTGTTTCTGAGGAGTAAAAAGGTGTAACTGAAAGATGTTATTCCATTCTGAGATGTTTGTTGAAGAATTAAGATCGGAAGTCGCTCGTTCGAGTTGCTAATGTTAACTTATTGGGAAAAGCTGTTCTGTCATAAATAGTGTACGGTGGAAATGCTTGTACACACCGGAGGAGGGGGTTGTGGGGTAAAAGGGGGGTGACATGTGGCACCGGCACGATAATGGCTAAAGCGGGACCGGTAGAAATGCCGGGATAAATTGATAAAGTTGCGAGGATTTAACTCGATTCGTTGTTAAGATTGTGTTCAAGATAATGGAGTTATCGTAATCGATGTAATGCGAATGGAATTTGCAGAGACGCGATCGTTACTACAAATTGAATTGGTGACATTATATCCCTCTCAAATGTTTTCTACTCTCCTTTAGCTTATGACAGAAATAGACGGCTATAGCCTGTTTACCTCTTTTCTCTCTGCATTAGACACTAATACGAGTGCTTTTTCTGTTTTATGTGGATTCGCACGGTTTGTAAATTTGTTATTTGTCAAGTATATTATAGTTATTATTATCACTGAATATTCTAGACTCAATTTTTCGAGACTATTACATATATTAATAACACTTCTACTTATAACTAGTTATAGATACAGCTGTACAGTTATTTTTTTATATTATAAAGGGAATATGTAGTCAAAGAAATGGGTAGTTACCAAGTAATGCAAAATTATTGCTTTCATATAACATTTAATAATGTTTTTGGATATACCAATCGTCATAAACGTTTACGAGATAAAATGAAATAGAAAATAGCTATTTTCTACATCTGCTGATGGGATTTGAAACTTTAAAAAATCTATCTATATCTTATTCCCAAGGAGAGAGCAGATATTGAAGTATTGGATTTTGGAATAAAAAACGTATATATTTTAGTCTATGCCATTCCCACTCTAAAAAGCTTGTTTTGTTCACGGAAATCAGGGAATAAAAAGGTTTTATTCACTATTTCGATGTTTGAATTTAGAACTCACCAATATATTCGATCTCCATCTCAATGCTTATACAACTTCCTTGCGCAAAAATACTCGATACAAACTCCTTGCGCAAAGAATCCTCGACATACAAACTCTTTGTGCAAATAACTCCTCGAGATTTGATTGGTTGATATTTGCGACAAGGTGTTTAGCATTAGAATAAAAACTTTATTGTGTTATTTGCTGCCATTACAATAAAAATAAAAATAATAATATTAGTCCTAAGTTGAGTAATTATTCCAATTTTAATGTGTATTTTAATAAAATTAATTTAACCATCCGTTTTTCGTCGTATATTTTCGCTAAGTTATTTATTTTTCTCGTAGTCATGATATAAAATACAGTATGCAACTCTTGAATAAAACGGATTTTTATCGAGGGCCATGAATCACTCGCATCGTTCAAGATTCTATAATCACTTGGATAACTCACTACGCTCGTGTTTCAATCATCACGGATTACTCCCTGCGCTCGTGATTCAGTCATTAGAATCCTTCACTTACTCGTGATTTATATATGGCATTCGCTTTAAATCCGTCCTTTATTCACTAATTGGTTAATATACTATTATAGCGTTCCCACTCTAAAAGCTTATTTTATCCACTGATGACAGTGAATAAAATTGCCTTTTAATCACTATTTTCATCTCAATGCTCATACAAACTCCTTGCGCAAAGAATACTCGTATACAAACTCTTTGTGAAAATAACTCCATGAGATAATTGCGACAAGGAATTTAGCATTAGAATAAAAATCTAGCAAAGAAATACCAGCAAAGAACACATAACAGTACGTGTTCTTTGCTGCCATTATAGGAAAAAATATTTTAACCTTTCTTTTTTTCTTCATTATATGTCTATTTACGCTTAAATTATTTCTTTTTCTCGTAGTAATGGTATAAAGTATAGTATGCAACTCTTGAATAAAGTTCGGATATTGAGGGCCATGAATCACTCGCGTCGCTCAGGATTCTAACATTTGAATCACTCGCTACGTTCGTGATTCAATCATCATGAATCACTCCCTACTGTGATGATTCAGTCGTTAGAATCCTTCACTTGCTCGTAATTCATCTATGGCCCTCGTTTTAATTCCGTCCTTTATTCACTAATTGCATAATATACATTTTTTTATTCTACAGCAAGTTTTTTTTATAAATTGCTTTACCTATTCCCCACAAGTGGGTAAAACCGATGGGGATTATTCTAACAATCTAGATTAACTAAGTAACAGTTGCGTGGTTTCGTCACTTTTAATAACTTTTATTCCTGAATTTGATTTGTCATGATTCCATCAAAACTTCTTCGTCTGAGATTGATCAGGCTTATTCCCACTGGGACTCCGGACCGGACCCGTTGATTACATGACATTTACTTGACAAACTGTAACTTTGAACGGAATTAGTTAGGTCCACTGGGAGCCAGCCTGGTGCGGTGGAAACTTATGTTTCATGTAATAACATTTGTTAATTTTGCCTGTTTGTATTTACACAGTTGTACAGTTGCGAGCACAAGTTTGTGTATATCTAGCAATATTTAGCAATAGCAAACTAATATTTAATTTTTAAAGTACATAACGCGAACAACTTAAACACTAAACAAAAATCCTAATTACAGAGAACTTACTTAAACCGCATAAAATTGTACCTACCTACAACAACAACAAAAAACAAGAGTGAAGCTAAACTATTTGCTTTGTTATTATTAACCGTTATCGGAGAGACCGCATCGGGAGTTCGGAGCCTAACGCTCGGCAACTGTCGGCTGTCCGAAACAGAGTACTTCTGAGCACGGACGCACGCCTTAATTCTTTAAAATACGTTGGTTCAAAATTTGAAATCAATAGTGTAAATTATTGCTGTTATTCTCCAATACCTAATAATTGTATAGTGAATTGTGTAACCCCGAATTGGGGTTCATCCTTACGGCAACGGTTGTTGCCTGCTACTGCTCCCTTCACCTACCTATAGTGGACCCCCCTACGCGGCCGCAGAGAAGCTTCCCCAAGTACCACCACTTCAGATGCCGTTCTTAACTACTACCAAGGCCAGTGGTTTAAGGTAAGGTAATACCTTCGGTTGGTGATCGGACCCCGACCCATCCTAATTGTAAACTATCTACAAATATATTTGGTGAAAATACTAGTTGTGCATTTTAACTGACCCTAGCAAATTACCGATTGCTCAATACTTCGTAAACAACTAGGAACGTCGCAGTGTCTTGGACCACCACAGTGAGAGAAGAAGGAAGGAGGAAGAGGAATAGAGGAGATAAGAGGAACCCAGGGGCTGCGCTGGCATTGGGGTGAGCTGGACGGCTCAGGACCCCGCCTGAGCCGGGGGCGCACCTATGGGCTTTGGCCGCCAAGTCTACAAAGTTCTGGCGGGATCCGGGCGGTTTGGAGTAGAGTCCAGGAGGTGGGGCCCGCGCGCTTTGGCGTAAGTTCGAGGAGGTGGGGTCCGGCTGCTCGGCGTAGACTCGAGGAGGTGGGATCGCGGGGGTGTGAGGGAGAGTCGGTATGGCGACACGCTGCTTTCCTAATCTCTGTGGCAGACGCAGGGAAGTCTGGCGCCCATTGGCGGGTTTGGTCTACGAGGCAGTTGCGGCGCGTCATGTGTTCGGGCAAACCGAGAAGAGGGGTCCGGCAACGGACAGCCGCGGCGGGTTCGCGTTCGCGGTCGGGTCAAAAGCAGTCCCGCGTTTCCGCCAAAAGCGGTAATGACGGAACACCCCGGGATTTTGGTGGGTATACGGACTCCCACATAACCTTCTACCTCCCGTCGTAGGTGGTATGCATAAAGTATTTCCCCGGCACAAAAGAAAATGGGATCGTGTAAGTCCCCCTTAGATCCCCCCGACGGTTCCTGCCGTGGTTAGCCGTCGGTGAGTGGTGACACCATGGACTCCGATTCAGACTGTGGCTAAAACAGACCTCTGACCCTCAGCTTGCCTTAATGGGATGGAGACGCAAGAGCAAGTACCAAAAAGCTACTAGGGTGGAAGTGTTTAAGGGCATAACGCCGGTAGTAGCGCTCTAGTGAAACCGCAGCATACCTCTCCGCAACCTCTAGCCATCCACACCAACATTGTCCTTTTTGTCACTAAGATGGTGCCCCTTAAGGGGGGGACCCGTTTAGTGGTTGGCGTGTCACCTGCCTAAACATTTTAAGATGAGACTAAAATTGGCAGGTGCCGTATTATTTCCCTTATTAAGCGATTTCAAAAAAGGAGGATGTTCTATGTGCGACTATATATAATTTATTTCACTTCCGAGGTTATTTAAATGTAATCAAATTCGGTCAAGCGGTTTTTAAGTTACACTCCGATAATGAAAATTGTTTCGCCTATATTGATGATATCCTTATTGACGGTAAATGACAAGCGATCCCGTAATTAGCTAGAGCCACTAAAAAGGGTGAAATTTTTTTTGACGTTATAACTTCTTCGAAATAAATCGACGAACGCCGGCTCCACGCACGAAAAAGTATGACTTATTGATACGTTCCGTTGCCACGTTCTGCCTGAGCCGAGCGTGCAAGCGAGAGCGCGGAACAAGCGATAGAGAGGCCGAATCGGCCTAAGCGTTCGGCTTGTCTTATGGCGTTATCACGTAAAATTATCGTCCATAAACCGACTTCACAGACAACCATTTTTTTCCAAAAAATTTAACCGACTTCACCACTAAAAAGTGTGAAATAACTTGTTGAAGTCAGTGCCATGATAATTCAAAAGTATCTATAATCACAATATTGTGCGCAGGGTACTGACTTAACAAGTTATGTCACATTTTTTAGTGTTCAAGTCGGTTCCATTTTTTGATAACGAAAATGAGTGAGTGAGTGTGTGGATTACTACTACATGAGTATTGGAAGAGTTTATTTCATAACTGTTAACAAATTTTCAGTTTCCTCATACGTATACTTTCGCAGAATATGTGCAACAGCTCTCTGAAGTTGTGAATAGTGTAGATGCTTGATTTCTCCTACCATTGGCAATTTATCTTCTCTTCTATATAAATAAAAATGAATCGTCGAAATGCAAATCTTTCTTCGTTATGGTCTCATAGAGGAATGGTTTAAAAATAAAATAAAAACATCTTTAACATAATCCAACACCACGAAGGTGGAACCGCAGGGTACATCTTGTTTCCTTCTGCGAAGCAGTGATAGCGCAGAAGGAGGTCGCGGAGCGGGTTAGGGAGAATGACGTTCGAGCTGACCCGCTCCGGCGCAGACGAACGGGGGTATGGAGGAGGCAGTTTGCTCGCCTCCTCCCTCCTCCGTAGTGGGGTCACTGGTGAAGAGTCAGGGGACTCTTCGTCGGCTTGCACGACCCCACACGTCTGAGGAGTGCCCTTGGTGAGCAAGGGCACCCCTTCACATGCGCTGAGGCCCGGTTAAGATCAATCCGGGCCTACCGCTGGGGCGAGATTGTGAATGCCAGCGCAACCCAATCTCGCACCATCTGGCGGAGGACTGCTGACGGGGGGGTTTTAGTGGGTCTGAGCCCCACATACCCCCTTCCGTCTACCCCCGTAGCGGAAGGGAAGTGGACAGCATTTCCCCCCCTCACAAAAAAAAAAGGGTACATCTTGTTTATTATATATATGAAACTACTTTAGAGAAACCACCTACTTAAGAAGCAAGGAAATCGTTTATAAAACAGTTTTTTATGTTTTTCCATGAAATACTTTATTCTTTCGTCGTTCAACTTTTGTATTGCCTATTGATTCCGCGGAACATTATGTCTACTCGTAATGTTGTCTCAAAATTAGTCACAATATAAAAAAAGCTGTCTAACTGGTAATATGCAAAGTTTCATGATAGATACTCCACTTTAAAGCTATACCAGCTTTAAAGTGGAGTATCTGTCAGCAAGACAAGTACAATTTGAAAAATTTGGTACCGACTTTCATTCTATTCAGTTATTGGAGTGTAACTCAAAAGCTACTATTACTATTACCGAATTTGATTAAATTTAAATGGGACTACACGGGAAGCACCAGCTTTAAAACAAAAAAATAATTTTGAGAATCGGTTCACCCAGTCGAAAGTTATGAGGTAACAAACATAAAAAAAGCAGTCGAATTGAGTACCTTTTTAGAAGTTTTAAGTTAGTAGTAAGATAGTAGTTAAGATTTTCAAATTCCTTTTTTTGTTTCAAAGCTGGTGCTTCCCGTGTGGTCCCATTTAAATTTCATCAAATTCGAGCCAGCAGTTTTTGAGTTACATATAACTGAATAGCATGGAAGTCGGTATTAAATGTTTCAAAATTGTACTTGTTACTTACGAGTAGATCATATATTGAGTTTAAGTTCACACTTGACAGTTGCGTGAAGGACAGTTAATAGCTGGATTGGGCTGCCATATAAATATCAAAATATTGTTCACAGTAACTCCACAACGGTTCTCTTGTTGCACATAATAATACGTGTTACTTCTCTACACTTGAAAGGATAATATTATAAGCGCGAAAGTTTGGATGTATGGATCTTTGTTTCTCTTTCACGCAATAACTCTTGAATAGATTTTATTGAAATTTGGTATGCTGGTCTGGTATATTCCAGCGCCTTATCTATCTATAAGGCGCTGGAATAACATATATGATAATTTTTTCATCATCATCATCATCATCAGTATCCATCACCACGCGGGTGTAACCGCGGGGCTCAGATAGTATCATATAAATATGCAAATGTTTTTATTACTATATGGATTAACTCAATAACTGATGATTTAAATTTAAATGGCACCTAACTAACTTGGAACCATAACCTTAAAATCAAAAATCGTAAAAATCAAAATCACGATCCTATGTAGTTAATTTAAAATATTGCTATGACAATTGGAGTTCCAGCCAGAGCTTCAAGAGGTACTGCACTGCACTCGTCACCTGATTCATAGGCTTTTCACTCTCATTCGCCCGCTTGCTACAGTGCCCTTCTCACTCTAACGTAGGTACCCTGTTGTTTGCACACCTTTGCTTTGCGGTGGAATATCAATTTATTGCAATTATAATTTAATTTGTTTATAGTATTACTTTTTTTAAAGCACTAACGCCTGCTTTAGCATTGAAATTTATAGAGAGAAAAATTCCATCCTCGGACGGGATTCGATCCCGCGTTTTCTGACTCTCCGTGTCAGACAACATTGACCAACTAGGCCACCGAGGTTCTGGTCCGAGCATCGAATTTTAACTCTCTATTTGACTAACCGTCTTGCGGGGACGGAGCGACATCTATTGGACAGTTTAACAGTAGGTACGTGTATCATCCTCCTAAATTTCAATAATTTAATTTGCCTGTGTAGTTGCGTGCATGCGTTTCGTAATGTTTGTTACCACACACATTTATTCCGAAAAATGTTCCAATGAAATGGTAGTTAATGTTCCGACCGGGTGGAGTAATAGACACTAAATTAGAAATCTATGTCACGCGAAACTGGGTCAAATTTCCATTTCCATCTTTGTAACAAGCAGGCTGCAAATGTCATTTTGTGGTTTAACAATTCCCAGGCTTGAGAAAAGAGACGAAACTAATTAAATTATTCCCGGAACATTCATTTTGGCTGCTGAAAGTTAAACAACAGAAATAAATCTTTGCATAGGAGATGAACAAAGAAAGGTTCTAACAAGAGAGGGAATAAGTAAACAACGCCTGCAAAAGGGGAACTAACCTTAAACAACAATTGAAGGCAAAACGAACATTCTTTTATATTTCTATCAGAGCAAAGCTTTTAAAGGGGTAGTACAAAAAATGTTTTTCTATTTCATGTTGAGTACATGTGTCTTGTATTGGTAGGACTTTGGCTGAGTCTGCCTGGAGAAGTTCCACATCTTTGACAGTTATTTAACCTTGAAGCAGTATTGTGCAAACATCAGTATGTTTCTATGTATGTACGGTATGTATTTTTTTATAATGGTGCATCAAAGTGACTCCCTCTCGCCTGATGGAAAGATGGAATCAAGAAGCAATGACCATTAGTCCAGCCGTAAGCTGCACTAATTGCCACCCCTATGATGACCTGAAAATATTATATATAAATAAAAACAATTACAAACTGTTTCATAATCAGCGTCCATGAATATTATCTCTATAGTAACTATAACCTAATCTGTCCCACCAGAATTTCCCGTTGACTTTTTTATCTAGGTTTACTGATCACTTACGGTCCGTCCCAATAATCTATCTATCGCCGGTTTACCTTACTAGAGTTTTAGATATTTGACACTATTTGTATGGACGTTATGTCAAATTTCTATCGGTAGTAAGGAAAACTGTGGATAGATAGATTATTGGGATCCCCCATTAGCGGTTTCACCCGCGCGGTGATGGATGATAACGATGATGATGAATCAAATATAGCTTATGTTACTCAGGCATGATATAGCTTTCTACTTGTAAAATAATTATTTGAACCGGTTATGTAGTTTTTGCGTTTATCTGTTACAAACAAACTATCAAATCTTTCCTCTTTATTAATAGAGTAGATAAGGATTAACACCAAGGTACGAATCATATGGTCTATAGTTGGTACCGGCGTTATTAATGCATATTTTAACACGGAAAAGTAGTTATTGAGATATAAATAGGTATCCCATAGGTAATATAATGGCATCCCATACTTTTTGTAGATATTGATGTCCTCTATAAAACTGTAGTTCGTCACTTTGCTCTATTGTCAATAGTTTCCGCAGCGTACGCGGTATAAGGATGTTTTTTTGGTAATTTTTTCACACCTTGGGTTACATTTTCGAAGTTTTGATACGGATCCCCAACTTTTTTGAAATTATTTCATAGGATATGTTAGTCAGGAGTAATGTAGCTTTCTAACGGAAGAATATTTGAAATTGGTTCAGAAGTTTTTAAGTATATTCTTTACTTAGAAAAATATAAATCTTTCCTCTTTATAATATCACTAGCATTATTAGTAGATATATAGATAGAGATAACTTCTTTTCGGGTACACAAATTTCGAAAATACTTAATATTTATAGCTCCGCACGACTCCAGTAAATATATTTTAGTAAACGGTATCAAAATCCATCCAGCCGTTTTTACGTTATGCGCGAGCAAGCAGACAGAAAGATGAATAGACAGACAACAATAAAATAAATGGGTTTAGGTTTTAACACTTTTGTAATTATCTCATACTAGTACTACAGCCCGCGACTTCGTTCGCGTGGTAGGCTCGGCCTTGGGCCTCGCCAAGACCACACTTTTTTATTTTTTTTTTATTTATTTGGCTATAAAATTTCTAGTATTCTGTAAAATACGTGGTAATGTATGATTATGATGAAAAATATGACAAATCAAAAACACAAATATAATATTTACAAATATTATATAGAGGAAAGGTTTATATTTTTCTAAGTAAAGAATTTGTACGTAACGAATAAACTTAAAACTACTTGACTGATTTCATACATTCTTTTGACGTTTGAAAGCTACATTATGACTGAGTAACACGGGCTATATAATATTTCCAAAAACTTATGGGATTCGATAATATAACCCAAGATGTGAATATCCTTATAACGCGTACGCTGCGGAAACTATTGACAATAGAGCAAAGTGATGTACTACAGTTTTATAGAAAACATCAATATCTACAATCAAGTCAACGATACCATATATTTTACTATCACAGTTATGTCACAATAACTACTTTTTCATGTTAAAATATTCAATAGTCACGCCTAAAAATTCTTATATCTCGTACGCTACGGAAACTATTGACAATAGAGCAAAGTGATGTATAACCCGCGGCACGTAACTCTAGCGCTGAGCGAAATGTGGAGGGGATATCTGCGCAGGGGTACAGTCGCGCACATGTGACAGAGAGAGAAAGGAGTCCCTCGTCTTCGATGTGACAGAGAGAGACAAGAGTCCTTCGTCCCTGTAAGGTGTGATACCCAATTTTTGACTTCTGCGCAATAACGGTCAGCGCTAGAGTTACGTGCCGCGGGTTATACTACAGTTTTATAGAGGACATCAATGTCTAACTATTATAGTTTATTACAGTTTCAATACCATTTATAATATTTAATAATAGTAATTTTATAAGTATTAAATTTGTACAGTTTATTTAAATAAATAAAAAATAATTAGCTTTGATATCAGTGAATGCTACCCTATAACCATTTCATAATAATTAAATAAGTACATAAACATACAAAACTTGAATATGTCATTATAAACTATTTCTTACTCTTTTTAGTTAAACCGTTTATTTAGTAGGTTCAATAGATAAAGTAGTGTATAAAACTGCACACTGATGTAGACACAGCTAGAATAGTTTATTTTAGTTAGCGTTATGACTTATGGCATACCTACAGCTGGGGATGTTCTGCAGATCTTAATTCTATTTTCATACTGCAAAAAAGGGCAATACGCGCTCTCTACAGACAGAAGTTTAAAGATATGAACATTGTAACTGTTGTTCCTCAGTTTGTCTATGAAAATCTAATGTACGTCAAGAAAAACATGGCCAGTTTTGATAAAAGGAGCTATGCCGATTCCATCAACACGCGAAATAAGCACAAGCTATCCGTACATGTAACGCGTCTCCACAGAATAAGTCATTCTTTTATGGGACAATGTATACGATTCTATAATAAAGTTCCCAATGTTATTCGAGATTTGCCTATTAATAAGTTTACTATTAAAACTATATTCTGTCAAAAAGATTATTACAAAATTTCGGATTATTTGGAGGATAAAACAGCTTGAAACTGATCACTCCAGGATCTACCTACTCGTGTAGTAAGATGTCAAAGTGTAGCGTGTCTTGCCTTACTGATACCGAATTTTAGAAAAACAATTAAGAAATTACCGATAAAAAAATATGAAAAGACAAGCCTGCTATGTTTCTTGCCGGATCTTCTCAGTCGTGGTCGCGTTCCGACCCGGTTGTAGATTGAAGAAAAAGTTAAATGTAAAATGAAAATTTGTAATTGCCCCCGTAGCCCTATATACAGAATAAATTATTTGAATTGATTTGATTTGCCATAAACTAGGTAGGAACAGTTTCATAAACCATTAAATTATTATGTAATTACTGGTTTTTGAGGTTGACTGATTTATTTTTTTTATGTGATGTAGGTAGATTAGACTTACCTACCTTTTATCTTTTATCCCAATACGAACGATATTCATTCATTCCCTCTGTTTTCATTTATTTTAAACAGGGTTTTATTCTACAAGAATATGCCACCATTGTAACAAAAAAATAAACCAAGAAAATGATCGTAAAATGAACATGGCAACTGAACACACAACACATACCAGGCGCGCAGATATAAAAGGAGTTTCCTCTCTGCATACAAACTTGTAACAATCGAGAAGCAGCACAATGACATATATCCCTCCCTTTCGAGCGTGCGATGTGACAATAACGCTGTCGCGCTCGCTGA
This sequence comes from Selenia dentaria, assembly GCA_917880725.1. Taxonomy (NCBI): domain Eukaryota; kingdom Metazoa; phylum Arthropoda; class Insecta; order Lepidoptera; family Geometridae; genus Selenia; species Selenia dentaria. The sequence goes on from OU862893.1 coordinate 29,156,621, forward strand.
CACGTCCTTCCTGAGACTATAATAGCATAGAACTAGGGACGCTAGCTGATAGTATCGTCTCTCAGGGTTGTCACTGTTTCAATACATGCTGAATGGATCTCAGAACGTCAATGGATATCTGGATCTTTTGTCTCCGAGTGAGATAGACAGTGTGAAACTATAAAACGAAATGAGCACAAAAGCGAGTTACAATAAACTAAAATAGAGATAAAATATGACGTGGATTATGGTGTTATTGTGCTCGTCAAAGTTATGATGACGGATATAAAAAATAAATTTCACTGAAATGAATATCTTTATAGTCGCGGGTGGCTGTTAGATATAAAGGATAAGGGTCATTATTGTAAAGTAAACAGTTATGGTATAGGGAGCTACCGCTAGGGATCTAACGGTAACTCTTTATTTGATCCTAGTATCTAAAGGGTAAAACGGAGACATTATTACTGTCTCTCCACATTATATAATATTATATTTTATTCCGGTATAAGATCCTTATATTATTTTTCATGTCCCATACGTGTCGAAGAGAAATAGCATGCTCTATGCCTGATGTCATTAAAATTGGTTCAATAGTTTAAGCGTGAGAAAAGGATAAACAACACGGCAAACCGAACGGGCACGTACAAAATACAAATACAAAAAATAAAATGAAAATAAAAAATAAACATTTTTCACGAAAATTTTTACACTATCCTCTCTGCTATTCATCGTCAACTTTCTTCTCGGCATTTTTCTCAAAAGAATAACGCGAAAACAGAAAAGTCATACGTACATTCGTAGACTCAGTTTGTCTCCCTTTATTCCATGACAGAAGAGATAAAAGAAAAGAGTCCGTCGCCATATACTTCCTTCCGATGCCTTTTTAAGATTATCCCAAACACTCAAGCAATCATAAGCGCCCTCAACGATAGCGGATGATCTTCTGCAGTCTCCGTTTTGAACACGTTTTACAATAAACTGTTGAGGCTTATTATAGTATGCTTATAGGTTTATTATAGGTAGAGGCATTGGCAGAATGTGAATAGCCTTAGCTTGTACTTAATTATATTAAACATTGTAGATATATAGGTATATATAGATGGTTCCCATTCTATACGTAGGTGTAGACCTACGTATAGAAGATAAGGAAGAGTAGAAGAGATTACATACCGAAATCTAGTAAAAATGCTCAGATAAGGTATTTTTAAACATAATTGTACCTCTACCTAAAGAATTTGACATTAGTCAAAAGACAAGCTCTAAAGAGGAAATTAATGCATTATTAATATTTATTGCCGAAAAAAATAAAACAGGGAATACCTACGTTAGTATGGAGATGTCATTTAAAGAGTGCTTTTGGATTTTTTGATGGTTTTTAAAAAGCAATCGTTGGCTTTTTTTTAATAATATGGTACACATCTTGATGCGGGTTGCACAGATTGACAACGAGTAAAAACTTTCCTTTCGAACGAAAGTTTTTCAAGCAATCCGATTGATCGAGATCCGTCTCTATAGGACGGTTAACAGAACTAGTGAAACAAATTCTCCTTCTACTGGTCCCTCGAGGCCTTTCAGTTATGGCGCCTGAAACGGTTAATCAGAATTATTCGAATTCCGACGGAGGATATAAAGCTAAGCTCTACTTGGTCACTAATGCATGAATAACATTTTAGAAACGGGATAATTACCATGTATTGTATTTATTATGAGCTCTCGCTATTATTGGTTCATCTTTGCAAAAACCGAAGAAGTTCCGAAAAAAGATCGCGAGCAGATACCGTGAGTTATGTGTGTCGAGACCCGGATCGAGTTCCAAGTGACTGTTGTGTCATTGGTAATAAGCCGGAACGCAGGAAACGTGTGCGGAAGAGGGTAGACCGTTCCGTTTGCTTATAACAACACCTACCGATAATATCGATAGCTCATATAACAGCGATTCCCCGCGGTTTTGACAAGGTTGTCGGTCCACATGTCTACACATAGTCTTCCAGTGCGTGGTCGCCACTCGAGAACCTTTCTTCCCCATCGGTTATCGGTTCTGCGAGGTCCATTGCCACTTCAACTTACTAATTTTGAGTTAGTGACCTTAGTTCTCCTACGGATCTCCTCATTTCAGATCTTATCACGCAGGGAAACCCAAGCATAGCCCTCTCCATTGCTCGTGGAGCGACTTTGAGCTTGTTAATGATGCCAACAGTAAGGGATGACGGGAAAATCTTAAACTTGCGCATTTTTTGAGCTATGCCCACTCGTAATCTTAAGCAAAGCTTCAACGCGCTCAAACGCTCCAGACTAAATGATGAATTGCGTAGCGGAACTAATTAATACACCCGAATTGACCGACCCGACGAGAACGTTGGCTTGTACATTTCTATTTTCAACCGTGTATCTTCATGTCCAAAACAAAAGTTTTCCACTAGACTGATCAATGGAATTGAGCTAGATAAAACAAATAACGTAACTTTTTTTTAAGGCGAACTATAGTCAAAACATTTGAAATTAGCGGCCTAGATACTTGATGGTGAGCTCATAAGAAATTAAATTAAATGTCTGGTGTAAAATGAAACATATTAATGCTTTGTGACGTCACCATCCTTCAACTCACAGGTTATAAAGCCTGTATAGGTCTTTGCTTCAACCGCACTATAAAATGTATAATGTAATTTCTAACATTTGTGACAGCGAATTTGAAAATAAACACGTAAGTAACATACTTCGGCGTTTTTTACAAAAATATATCGAATATTTTACAATTACTAGCGACTGCCCGCGACATCGTTACCGTAGTAGTCTCGGCCTTCTGCCTCGCCATAACTTCCCATCTTTTCTTAATTTTTTTAATGTATTAACCTTCTACGAAGGATAAGAAAACATTTAGAAAAAGAGAAATGATGAATGAAATCGGTAAAGCCATTCTCAAGTAATAGCGTGACCAGGAATAGGGATAATATAGAAGAAGAATAATAATATAGAAATAGGGGTTCATTTATATAAATAGATATAAGATATGAGGTTAAAAAACTGCCAAATATAATAGATAAATAATAGCCGTCTGCCTCTATCTCTAATAGCTTAAAAATCACTATTTAATAATAATAAAACACTTTTTTACGGGAAACCCGTCGGAGAAATGGCGCTCAGCCTCCAGCCATACCGAGGTTCTATCTATCACTGTCCAATCATCTGCTTAACTGCAGAAGACTGTAACAACAAGCTAACAGCAAGCTGATTTGTACGCTAAGACAAGAGGGGTAGAAGCCAAAGTTGAGGTGAAAGGAATGTAGGTCAGGTTGAGCTAATGTGGGACGTACACGAAGTAACTATTATATTATCTGCGGCACGGTTCGGAGTCAGAATTTATGTGTTTCAATATTGTTGGAGAAATAATGATTTTAAGGGATTCGTTTGGTAGAAGTATGTTGTCTTGGTTGGATGGTTTAGGTAGGTAGACGTAATTTTAGTTATTAGAAACTTATTGTAATATTTTATATTTTTTATATTTATAAAATCATTTTGGTTTTTTAAGATCTTCGGCTGTGGCGTACGTAATTTACTTACTTAGGCTATTTTAGATAATTAATGAATGTAAGGAAACATAAAAAATCACCTTAGATTTTCTATTTACTTATTTTAAAACAAAATCCTAAGATAATATGAATTTATTGTCACCTTATATAAAAACAAGTACAATTTGAAAAATGTAATACCGACTTCCATTCTATTCAGTTATTAGAGTGTAACTCACTACTGGACCGAATTTGATGAAATTTAAATGGGACCACACGGAAAGCGCCAGCTTTCAAACAAAAAGAATTTTGAGAATCGGTTCACCCAATCGAAAGTTATGAGGTACCAAACATTAAAAAAATACAGTCGAATTGAGTACCTCTTCCTTTTTGGAAGTCGGTAGTTAATAAACAGCTTAAATTGCAAACCAGCTGGTTTTGCTTGCTTGAAGCTAGAGTAACTGGCTTAGCCTAGTAGGTATTCCCAACAGAGCGAGTCTTTCTACTGGCATATTGGCCTACTATCCAAGTATCCGCCCAGAAGAAGATGCCAACTGCATCAGCGCCTCAGATCTTTTCAAGGCATGAGCAAGGCAGGCACCTTGGAGATGGCTGAACCAATTTCAATTAAACATGCAAAACACGCGAACAAATGAAAATAATTAGATATAGCTCACAAAATTGAACGTTATCAAAAAAGTAGTAACCTATCATGAATCAAAATGTTTACGAAATTCATCATCATCATCATCATCTCAGCCGTATAACGTCCACTGATAGACCGGTTGGAAGCGGCCTGCATTCAACGTCGACCTGCTACCTTTATCAGGTCGTCTGTCCACCGTGTCGGCGGACGACCTACGCTGCGCTTGCCAGTCCGTGGTCTCCACTCCAGAGCCCTCCGGCCCCATCGGCCATCTGTTCTGCGTGCTATGTGCCCTGCCCACTGCCACTTTAACTGGCTAATCTTCTGGGCTATGTCGGTGACTTTCGTTATTCTACGGATCTCCTCATTTCAGATTCGATCACGTAGAGAAACCCCGAGCATAGCCCTCTCCATAGCTCGTTGTGCGACTTTGAGCTTACTTATGAGGCCCATAGTAAGAGACCACGTTTCAGTGCCATAAGTCATCGCTGGTAACACATAAGGTTTAAGAAATAACTTCAAGGCTTTGGATAATAACCACACAATGTCTTCAGGTCTCAAACAATGCAGAGACTTCATGAATATACTAGCTAGCCATGTTCATGAACACACATTTTTTACCATTCCAGGGATCGAACCCGAAGCTATCGTCTGAGACGGTAAAGCTGATAACAACTACGCCAACCAGTTAGTCATTTAAAAAAACCCTTTCCTAAGTATAAAAGTGAATTTAGAGCCTGCTGTTGCTGCATTACACATTTACTCCCTAGAATTTCATATGAATACATAGTTTACCATCGAATTTTTAAAAGTTTTTGGAAATAATCACATATTAGTTTTTTTGTTCTAATATGCTTGGTTTACTGGCTCAGTTTTCCATTGCCTGACGTCGGTTTGAGGGTTGATATTTTTTTCACAGAAAGGTCACGTTATTATATGAACACACGCCAAGTTTCAATACCAGAAAACGCGTAGTTTTTGAGAAAAAAATTATTGAAAATCAATTATTTTTGCAATATTTACGTGAATCCATACCACAGATTATGTAGAATTCTCGCAATTGAACGTTTCGTTTTAACTACAGTTAAGTTGTGGTACATTCGGTAACATTTTATTTTATATAAATTTACGTAAATAATTATATTTTGAAGTTATTTCAACTGTTTTTCATTACTTTTACGTAAATAATTATATTTCGTACTTATTTCAGCTGTTTTTCATTACTAGCTATTAAAATGGGTAGTATTTACCGTCTCTTGCCGGTTTGTGAAACGAAACGTAAAATTGACGCCATTTCGTATTGTCATTGTCATCGTCAGTCAGTCATCTTTTGTGTTCCTTGCAGTTGAGCGCGTTTTCGTACTCCTGTCGGTAAACAACATTTGACTACTAACATGGCGTCTCCGAAGCCCCAGGTTTCGTGTTCTGCCGTGCCGTCTGAAGAATCGAGTGTAGTGGAAGTGTTGGACTCTAATGAGCCACTTGTCGCGAGCTCTTCTTCAGGCCCCTCGTGTGGTGCCGTTCCGTCTGTAGAATCGAGTGTAGTGCTAGTGTTGGACTCTGATGAGCCACTTGTCGCGAGCTCTTCTGCAGGCCCCCCGTGTGTGCAAGTGTTGGACTCTAGTGAGCCACTTGTGCCCATGACTGTGCCATCAAAACTAGTAGCTGGTAGTTCCCGCGCCGTTCTCAGTACCGTGTCGGTACTGCCGCCTGCGTCTCCAACATCGTCTGAGAGCAGCGTGGGTGATGCGGAGCCTCGAGCTCCTGGGTCATCTGGCCGAAGAGTCCAATATAATTCCGATGAAATGAGGTTGGTTCGCAGTGTTTTCTTTAAAAGCCACATGTGTAAACTTCACAGAAAAAGCTGACGAGTAGAGCAGTAATTAGTTTTCTATAATGGTAATTTTTGTTTGTTTTAGGTCTCACTGGAATATGTTTAAAATCATAACCAGGTTCAATACCCCAGCTCAGTGCATTGCATTTGCTGAAGAGAATGGGCTCCTTCTTAGGGAAAAAATATGCTCACACCATAAAAAACCAATGTCGTTAAGCTCCTGCAGCAAGACCGGGCAGTTTGGCCTCTTCCGATGCAGGAAGAGCAACTGTCGCTCTAAGGCATTTAGTCGGGCAGCAGGAACATGGTTTGAGAATGCGAGGCTGTCTATCGAGTTACAATTTTTATTAATGTATATGTTCAGCCAAAAGTACAGTTATCATCAAGTAAAATTAGAGACTGCCCGTGAAAATAGAGAAAGTGTTTTATCAACAACCCTGAGGGTAGTGTCACGATCGGCACGCATACAGTTCACATCCATAATATTTATTGAAATAATATACTTAAAAGCTATAAGAAAACGTGAAAAGTTCGGCGATATAAAGTTCTGCACTCAAATTTCTATGGTGAGTGTTTGCATATAGAAATTCGCGCAGATAAGTGTGATTCAGAGCTATTTTGATCGGATTTATCCATTCGTTATTATTTTGCTAAGTGGGTACTACTTGTGCTAAAAATAAAAACTATTGTTGATAGCGCCATCTATACGGTAGTGATCGTACTAGTTTGTCTACTATAAAAACATTGGTTAGCATTACACATCGAACCTTATCGGATATACACCAAACTAGCAATGGCAAAGTGTGCGGCTTGCGGAAAATTTTTGTCACCGTCAGGGGCCGCCACCTGTTCGACCTGCCCTAATATGTTTCACAAGGCGTGTGTGGCGATTTCCGAAGACTCTGTAATAAAAAAATCCTGGAAATGTCCCGAATGTACGAATAAACAACGTAAGGGAGACAACAGTTGCACTCCCGTAAAGGGTATCAGCGACACTCTCGTTCTGACGTCGTTGCTGGCGGCATCTGAGCCTCTTTCCGTTGCAAGCCCACCACTGCAGCCAAAATCGCAACCAAGTCCCGTCGTCATCGGAGACCCTGACGTGAAGGCGATGAGACTTGAGCTTGCCGAGTATATGGCGGAAGAGCGGGAATTTCGTAAGGAATTACGAGCAGCCATGGCGAGTATGGGGGACCGAATCAACGGGCTAGAAAAAAGGCTTGAGGCGCTTGAGACTATGGAGGTGGCGGCAGCATCTGTACCGAGTGCCGAGGTCAAAGACCTTCAAAACACCGTGGTCCAACTCAGGTCGGAACTAAATGACCGAGATCAGGATGCTCTTCTCTCCGACCTCGACATCGGTCAATTGCCAGAAGAAAAAGGAGAAAACGTGTTGCATGTCGTTACTCTATTGGCCGTAAAGTTAGGTGTCACACTGGACGATCGAGACGTGGTGTTTGCCGAGCGCGTCGGAGCGATCGAGGCGAGCGGCTCCAGTGGTGGCGGTGCGGGAAGGGAGGGCTCGCGCCCGCGTCGCATTGTTGTGCGGCTTGCGCGCCGTCATATACGCGACGAGTTGTTGCAAGCCGCGCGTGTGCGCCGCAATTTCACCACGACGGATATCGGGTTACTTGGACCACCGAGGCGCATATACGTCAATGAACGGCTAACAAGGTCGAACCGCCAGCTGTTTTACAGAGTCCGGGAGGAATGTCGCAAGCGGCAGTGGCGTTACTGTTGGACGAAGAGAGGCCGGCTATATACCCGACAGGCTGACGGAAAGCCGGTGTTCCCTATCCGGTCGGAGATCGATTTTAGTCGGGTTTTTGGAGTTGATGCTGTTTGAGGACTTAGTATATCGTTTCGCCATCAGACTTAATTTGCTAACATATTTCTGTATACAGTTAATTAAAATATTAAACCTTGATTTAAATAAACGACACAATATGCACAGCACTTTTAGATTTAACTTATTTTATTTGCTTTTAATTATAATCTGTAAGAAACTAAAAATAAGCTATATACTATTACCATGTAGAATCTACATTGTTTGTAATAATTTAATATCTGACCAATTTTTTTATTTATATAATTATCATTTTAATTTAATAACTGTCGTAAGTGCAGTCATATATTTGTACGGCGATTACTTAGGATTTCATAATGATTAACAATAGTATTAAAATAGGTTTGTACAATGCAGGTTCCCTCGGTACGAATCATGATAACTTCATAGCGTCGGTGACACGTAATGAAATCGATGTATTAGCTATCAACGAGACTTGGCTGAGAACGGGCGAGGAGGGGCGTGCCCCTGCGTTGCCCGGGTACCGCTTACGTCACACGCCGCGGCCGCGAGGCGAGCGCTCGCGGGGCGGTGGAGTGGGCTTCTATATGAAGCGGCATGTTCGGGTTCGCACCTGGCCTCACCCGGTGGACCCGCTTCACAAGTATGTTGAGCAAATGTGGCTCATTATGACTCTTGACGGAATAAAGGTTGCTATAGGTACTGCATATCGCCCAAACTGGATAAATATTGATTTATTTTTTAATGCACTGTCAGATACTATAAGCTCCCTTCCCCACTATGATCATTTAATACTTTTAGGAGATTTTAATATTAATCTATTATGCAAAGATGATAGTAAGACATTACAATTTAACAGCTTTCTGACATGTTTTAATTTATCTCAATTAGTCAACGAGCCAACGCATTTTACGGAGACTAGTCAGTCTCTTATTGACGTTGTATGTACCGATTTACGTTCAAAAAAAATTGCAATGGAGCACGTTGGTACTCTTTTTGGACACTGCCTTTTAATTTGCGATTTTAATATCAAACACGAAAAACCTGCACCTTATACAATTACTTACCGACCAATTAAAAATATATGCATGGCTAACTTTGACATGGATGTATCAAATATAAAGTGGGAACTAATATCATCTTCAAATGACGTTAACGTCATGGTTACCGCATTGAATCACTGTATTGTATCTTTGTTTGACCTACATGCACCCATAAAAACAGTCGTTATCAAAGAAAGATCTTATCCCTGGATAACAGAAACTATTAAAACAATGATGAAGTTACGAGATGAAGCTTGTTCAGTATATCATAAGAAAAGAAATGATTCAAAAAGAAATTACTACAAATCTTTAAAAACTTCTGTTAACCAAGCAATATATTTTGAAAAGTGTGCTTATTTTAAATATAATATTAATAATAAATTACACGACCCTAAGCTACTTTGGAGAAACCTTAAAAATACTCTATTACCTCAAACTAGCTTTGAATTACCCAGTTTTTATGATGACCCGGAAATTATTAATAAGCATTTTTTAAACGTTCCAGGCCCAACAAGCGTAAGTATTTCACAACTTACATATTTTGAACATCACCGTTATGGTAATGCAGTATTTCACATAAATACTGTTAGTTTAGATAAACTCATTAGAATAATTAAAAGCCTTAAATCAAACGCGGAAGGTTGTGATGCGATTAGCCTGGATATGTTAATAATGACATTTCCACATTCATTAGATTTAATAAAGGAGATAATAAATCACTCTATTAACACGTCTACTTTTCCTGAAACTTGGAAGTCTGCCATTGTGCGACCCATTCCTAAGATCTTAAATCCAGTTGAACTGAAAGACCTTAGACCAATCAGTATACTGCCATGTTTGTCGAAGATCCTTGAAAAGGCCGTATGCTGGCAACTCACGGAGTTTCTTGAATCAAACAATATTTTACCAAAGGAACAGTCTGGGTTCAGGAAAGGACGCGGAACAGTTACAGCATTGCTTGATGTGACGGACAACATACTTTGTGCCCAAGATGCAGGCATGTGCACAATCCTAGTAATGCTGGACTATTCTAGGGCGTTCGATAGTTTAAATATAGATCTTCTGATGTCAAAGTTGCGGTATTATGGTTTTGACAATGAAGCAGTACAGTGGTTCAACAGCTATCTTACAAATCGTTTCCAGTATGTAAAACTTAAGCGAAATGACGGAACGAATTTAACATCTACTAAAATCGCGTTGACAAGAGGAGTACCTCAAGGATCAATTTCAGGACCGATCCTTTTTATTTTATATTCAGCTGATATGCGAAACTGTATAAAACATTGCAAGTTTCATTTCTACGCCGATGACTCACAGTTATATATTTCATGCAAGCCATCCGAGATCGATAGTGTCATAGCTAAATTAAATGAAGATCTTGCAAGTATAGCCCGTTGGTCCGATTCAAATTGTCTACTACTTAATCCCCTTAAAACTAAGTACATAATATTTGGAAGCAAACCTCAGCTTGCGCAAATTAAACCGTCAGTTAGCGTTAGGCTTATGGGTAAGCCTATAGAACGTGTTTACGAAGCTCGTAATTTAGGCTTGCTCATGGATTGCAATTTGCATTACGAAAAGCATGTGGCCAAGTCAATACAAAATTGCTTTTATAAATTAAAAATTTTGTATAGGATGAGACCCTACATAAAAGAATATTTGCGCATCCAACTCGTGGAGTCTCTAGTTTTATCCAAATTGAACTATATGGACGTGGTTTTTGGCCCTCGAATACTAGCGCGTACACAGAAACTTATACAAAGGGTCCAAAATGCTTGTGCTCGTTTTTGTTTTGATATTCCGCCAAGAGCTCATGTGACCCCATACCTCAACAAACATTCCATTCTCAAAATGAAACATCGACGTAAACTACACCTAGCATGTTTATTGTTTGGTGTAATTAAATATAATCAGCCTTCATATCTCTATGAGAAACTGAATTGGATATCCAGTCGTAGATCCCAAGAGACTCGTTTATGTGCACCTGTCCTATCCACACAACGTCACAGCTCAGCCGCCTTTAGAGGCAGTTTCCGGTATGCAGCTAGTAAATGCTGGAACAATATCCCACCACCGGTGAGGAACCTGCAGAATGTTACAACTTTTAGATCTAAACTAAAGATAATTATTACTGCACATCAAATTCAAGAGGAAACTCATAAACATGATACGAGTATTATATAGATTAGCGTTAGATATAGATATATATAGATATATTATGGAAGCTTAAAATAAGTACTAAATAATATAATAACTACCTTAGCATAGAAATACCAGTGTCGTCAATTATAGATTATAGTAATAGTAATAGTAGATAGCATTAAGTTAACTTTGTTCTGTAGTGTTGTGCTGTGTATGTGCCGGTATCGTGACAATACCAAACGGGTCCAACGGAAGACCAGCGCTGGTTAGCCGCCGGCATCATGCTGAGTTGGGGCCCATTTGTGGCTATATTCTTGTTTCTTGTTATATATATTTATTTTTTGTGTTAATTTTGTAGTCACAAATAAACTTTATTTTCTTTCTTTCTTTCTTTCTTTCAACAAGGACAATCGCAGATTGGTTTTCTTACTGTCGGGAGACAATTATTATTTATGAGTTGGAGCACCAGGAAATTAGTGGCAAGATTGGTGGTCCAGGCAAAATAGTGCAAATCGACGAATCAAAATTTGGAAAAAGAAAGTATAACAGAGGGAGACATATTGAAGGCCACTGGGTGCTAGGCATGATTGAAAATCGGAAAGATGATCTGAGATTAGAAGTGTGTCCCGATAATGTTAGATCTGCAGAAATGTTGGTGCCGCTAATACATAAGCATGTGGAGGTAGGCACTGAAATCCATACTGATTTTTGGAGAGCCTATGATTGCCTACCTCAATATGGATACTTGCACAAGAAGGTCAATCACAGTGACCCCATAAATAAATTTGTGGCACCAGACGGGACACACACTCAGAGAATTGAAAGCCACTGGCGAAATTTAAAAGTGATGTTTGGTAGGGATGGTTATAAGGGAAACTTCACAGACTGGTTAATAGAATATTCATGGCGAAGAAAAATAAAAATAGCACATAAAGATGTTTTTGAAGAACTAATAAAAGCAATACAATATGTGTATAAAATTGATTAATAAATTATTAATTAGTATTTAATATGTTTTATTTTAACAGTACCTATTAGGGCAGATATCAAATAAAGGTTAGGTTCAACTTAAATCAAAGAACTGAATTGATTGACTCTCACTCTACTTGGTACGAGAATGTCCTACCTCTAGTGTTTTTATAAAGTCTGAAGCGCTTAGCTGCCTCTGCCTGCTGTTTGTTATAATTGTAGGCATCAGACGAGCCAGAGCCGCTGAGGCTGGTTGTCAAAGGTGACCAACAAGCTGAAGCTGCGGAGGTGATGGTCTTACCTTGTTTTTTACAATTATTATTAATTTTGGGTTGAATTATGAATTGACTGGCACAAGATTGATATTAAATGTTGTGGGGATGGGTAAGGGTTTGGTCTCTGATGGTAACAATAACCCTCTTATGCATATTTTACAAGAAAACAATATACAGAAATCTAACGACATTATAAATAAGAACACCACACGAAAAAAAATTAGGTTAGGTTGAAACTGCGACAACCAACGCGCGAGCCGAGCGAGCGAAGCGAGCGTGCCGCGGCAGCGGCCGGCGAAGCGCTAAAAAGTCAGTTACACATCCAACAAAACAATAAATTAGATCAGCGAAGTGTTAAATAACGTGAGGTCATGATTTTACAAAAATAAGCATAACTCAAAAACTATGCATTACCTTGTAATAAAAATGGTGAAAAAGGGAGGGGAGGACCCTATCCTTCCCCCCTTCAACCCCCTATTTCATGCCAATCTATTAAAAAATATTATCTTAATTTTAATCCATAAAATTAGGAAAATTAAAAAAAAAGTAAAAAAGGGGGGGTTCCCGTGCTTATTATTAGAAGAGGGGGGAGGGAAACCCCTCCCCCCCCCTCCCCTCCCCCTCCCCCCTTAATTCGGCGGCAGTCAATGGAAAGTCGTACCGGTTTACTTGCCAATTTAAGTTCTAAAAAAAATTCTGTTTTAGTCATTTTTATTTTTTATTTATATGTTTATAGACGAGCAGCTGAATTGCTGATGTGTCTATATCACACAGTATTGAAAGTTATTATTTTTCCTTTGGATATTCACTTATTAAAGTTAGTTTATTAGTTCGTAGCCAGTTATCGCGCCGGTTCTTAAAACCGCTAACAGTGTTGGCAGTCACAATTTCACGAACAGTCTGGTGATTTGGGGATATGTGTAGCTTTGCAATGTTTAATGTTGTTAATATAGGTATCGATCATGTACCCTGATGAATAATTGAATACCCCATTTAAAGCAAAGAATGTTCTGTTGTATTCAAACAGATCTGAATAGAAAACGTTCTACTCATTTCGAATCTACGATGCCAAAGAAATATAACACTAGCAGATATGTTTTTTGTGCTCGTAGATGCCGCAAAGCATTCGCCCTGAAGATGAGCAACTGACATTCTCGAAACCCGAAGAAACGTATTAGATCGTGAGGCTTTTGTCAGTTAATAATAGCTTAATATGCGTCAAGCTCACGAAAATGATAATAAAAAAACAATAATTTCATAGCCTATTTGTGTGTTTTGCTGGCCAAAAGAACTCTCCATTTTACGAAGTGCGAACAACATTAAAAAATGACAACAAACAGTTTCAAACATACACCACCTGACCTTCATTAAACATAAGACCATATCAGATATAATAGCTGTATACTCATGCCAAATTGCCCCATATTCATGCTAAATTACCCATACTTATGGTGAATTAGCCGTACTCATGGGCATACGCAGTTATATGGCAACATGTGGATAATGTGTCTCATTGTAAACATCATGTAACAATGATAAGAGGTACGCCCTTGTAAATGTCGATTAGAAGTATATACGGATATGTAATATTATATATGTATTTTATTCTTCATATTTGTGATACTGGTACTTAAGAGTTATTGCATAACTAAAGTATCTTACTATCCGCTTATATCCTACTTCTTACTTAAACGCGAATGTTTGTGAGTATGGATGTATGGATGTGTGCATGTTTGTTACTCTTGCACGCTCCAACGTCGGGGCCAATGTTGATGAAAATTACTATGGAGGAAGATGAGGCGCTGGATTAACACATAGAATACTTTTTAGAATTTTAGAAAGATTTTTCGACGTAGCGTAACCTAAATAAAAAAAAATCATTCAATTTCATTCAATCGTTCATCGATTTGATGTTACTTATCACGTCAAAAAAACGGCGTGAATATTGGTCTCAATTCCGAAATTTAAGGCTACGAATATTTTAAATTCTAAGAAGTAAGTTTTCCTGTGCATAGTATCAATATTATTGCTTGTGTAACAGCACAATTACAGATAATTTAAATACTCGTGTAGTCGTAGTAGTGTAGGTATATACAAATGTTTTTATTTTGCTGAGAAGTATGGGATAACTCACGCAATACCTGGTGCCAAGCGAGACGCCATCGACGAGGCCGTCCCGAACACTCCTTGACACCACAAAAGACCACCGAATGTGGTCGAAACTATAGTCGGGCTATCCGACAAGTATTACGTGAGTAATCTCGTATTTCACAGCAAAAATGAGTGAAAACCACGTTAGTTATCGCAACAGAATGTGCAAATGTATAAAGATTCATTACATCTTTCATGAGTATATTTCAAAAAACGTTCACGCAATGTCAAGCATCTGTGTTGGGTATTAAAATAACCGTTTTGTCCTGTTCAATATTGCATGAGGGGTCTACGAGATCCGATGTACATCTATATGTGTGTCCAGTACCGAAACATCAGATAAAGGATAAGGATAGCTAGGAATCAGAATAAAACAGGTATTTACTTACCGGCCTACCTACTTAGTAAATACATATATTTTTCTATGCACACATAATTATTCGCACAAATAATGAAAGGTAAAAAAAGAATAGTAGAAAATTACATATTTATTTGTCACTACAAACAACTAACTTATTGAAATAAGGGTGATTTTATTTATGTTCTATAATTTACTTTCAGATTCCATCCAGAAACATGTCGTAAACTTAAATTTAGTGAAATAAGGTTAAAATAACCAGAATTTGGAAGTTAAAGTTTATTTTTAAAGTAACTACCATATTCTCTGAGTGTGTGTCCCGTCTGGTGCCACAAATTTATTTATGGGGTCACTGTGATTGACCTTCTTGTGCAAGTATCCATATTGAGGTAGGCAATCATAGGCTCTCCAAAAATCAGTATGGATTTCAGTGCCTACCTCCACATGCTTATGTATTAGCGGCACCAACATTTCTGCAGATCTAACATTATCGGGACACACTTCTAATCTCAGATCATCTTTCCGATTTTCAATCATGCCTAGCACCCAGTGGCCTTCAATATGTCTCCCTCTGTTATACTTTCTTTTTCCAAATTTTGATTCGTCGATTTGCACTATTTTGCCTGGACCACCAATCTTGCCACTAATTTCCTGGTGCTCCAACTCATAAATAATAATTGTCTCCCGACAGTAAGAAAACCAATCTGCGATTGTCCTTGTTGATAAAACACTTTCTCTATTTTCACGGGCAGTCTCTAATTTTACTTGATGATAACTGTACTTTTGGCTGAACATATACATTAATAAAAATTGTAACTCGATAGACAGCCTCGCATTCTCAAACCATGTTCCTGCTGCCCGACTAAATGCCTTAGAGCGACAGTTGCTCTTCCTGCATCGGAAGAGGCCAAACTGCCCGGTCTTGCTGCAGGAGCTTAACGACATTGGTTTTTTATGGTGTGAGCATATTTTTTCCCTAAGAAGGAGCCCATTCTCTTCAGCAAATGCAATGCACTGAGCTGGGGTATTGAACCTGGTTATGATTTTAAACATATTCCAGTGAGACCTAAAACAAACAAAAATTACCATTATAGAAAACTAATTACTGCTCTACTCGTCAGCTTTTTCTGTGAAGTTTACACATGTGGCTTTTAAAGAAAACACTGCGAACCAACCTCATTTCATCGGAATTATATTGGACTCTTCGGCCAGATGACCCAGGAGCTCGAGGCTCCGCATCACCCACGCTGCTCTCAGACGATGTTGGAGACGCAGGCGGCAGTACCGACACGGTACTGAGAACGGCGCGGGAACTACCAGCTACTAGTTTTGATGGCACAGTCATGGGCACAAGTGGCTCACTAGAGTCCAACACTTGCACACACGGGGGGCCTGCAGAAGAGCTCGCGACAAGTGGCTCATCAGAGTCCAACACTAGCACTACACTCGATTCTACAGACGGAACGGCACCACACGAGGGGCCTGAAGAAGAGCTCGCGACAAGTGGCTCATTAGAGTCCAACACTTCCACTACACTCGATTCTTCAGACGGCACGGCAGAACACGAAACCTGGGGCTTCGGAGACGCCATGTTAGTAGTCAAATGTTGTTTACCGACAGGAGTACGAAAACGCGCTCAACTGCAAGGAACACAAAAGATGACTGACTGACGATGACAATGACAATACGAAATGGCGTCAATTTTACGTTTCGTTTCACAAACCGGCAAGAGACGGTAAATACTACCCATTTTAATAGCTAGTAATGAAAAACAGCTGAAATAAGTACGAAATATAATTATTTACGTAAAAGTAATGAAAAACAGTTGAAATAACTTCATGGTAGTAATGGTAGTTAATAAACAGCTTAAATTGCAAACCAGCTGGTTTTGCTTGCTTGAAGCTAGAGTAACTGGCTTAGCCTAGTAGGTATTCCCAACAGAGCGAGTCTTTCTACTGGCATATTGGCCTACTATCCAAGTATCCGCCCAGAAGAAGATGCCAACTGCATCAGCGCCTCAGATCTTTTCAAGGCATGAGCAAGGCAGGCACCTTGGAGATGGCTGAACCAATTTCAATTAAACATGCAAAACACGCGAACAAATGAAAATAATTAGATATAGCTCACAAAATTGAACGTTATCAAAAAAGTAGTAACCTATCATGAATCAAAATGTTTACGAAATTCATCATCATCATCATCATCTCAGCCGTATAACGTCCACTGATAGACCGGTTGGAAGCGGCCTGCATTCAACGTCGACCTGCTACCTTTATCAGGTCGTCTGTCCACCGTGTCGGCGGACGACCTACGCTGCGCTTGCCAGTCCGTGGTCTCCACTCCAGAGCCCTCCGGCCCCATCGGCCATCTGTTCTGCGTGCTATGTGCCCTGCCCACTGCCACTTTAACTGGCTAATCTTCTGGGCTATGTCGGTGACTTTCGTTATTCTACGGATCTCCTCATTTCAGATTCGATCACGTAGAGAAACCCCGAGCATAGCCCTCTCCATAGCTCGTTGTGCGACTTTGAGCTTACTTATGAGGCCCATAGTAAGAGACCACGTTTCAGTGCCATAAGTCATCGCTGGTAACACATAAGGTTTAAGAAATAACTTCAAGGCTTTGGATAATAACCACACAATGTCTTCAGGTCTCAAACAATGCAGAGACTTCATGAATATACTAGCTAGCCATGTTCATGAACACACATTTTTTACCATTCCAGGGATCGAACCCGAAGCTATCGTCTGAGACGGTAAAGCTGATAACAACTACGCCAACCAGTTAGTCATTTAAAAAAACCCTTTCCTAAGTATAAAAGTGAATTTAGAGCCTGCTGTTGCTGCATTACACATTTACTCCCTAGAATTTCATATGAATACATAGTTTACCATCGAATTTTTAAAAGTTTTTGGAAATAATCACATATTAGTTTTTTTGTTCTAATATGCTTGGTTTACTGGCTCAGTTTTCCATTGCCTGACGTCGGTTTGAGGGTTGATATTTTTTTCACAGAAAGGTCACGTTATTATATGAACACACGCCAAGTTTCAATACCAGAAAACGCGTAGTTTTTGAGAAAAAAATTATTGAAAATCAATTATTTTTGCAATATTTACGTGAATCCATACCACAGATTATGTAGAATTCTCGCAATTGAACGTTTCGTTTTAACTACAGTTAAGTTGTGGTACATTCGGTAACATTTTATTTTATATAAATTTACGTAAATAATTATATTTTGAAGTTATTTCAACTGTTTTTCATTACTTTTACGTAAATAATTATATTTCGTACTTATTTCAGCTGTTTTTCATTACTAGCTATTAAAATGGGTAGTATTTACCGTCTCTTGCCGGTTTGTGAAACGAAACGTAAAATTGACGCCATTTCGTATTGTCATTGTCATCGTCAGTCAGTCATCTTTTGTGTTCCTTGCAGTTGAGCGCGTTTTCGTACTCCTGTCGGTAAACAACATTTGACTACTAACATGGCGTCTCCGAAGCCCCAGGTTTCGTGTTCTGCCGTGCCGTCTGAAGAATCGAGTGTAGTGGAAGTGTTGGACTCTAATGAGCCACTTGTCGCGAGCTCTTCTTCAGGCCCCTCGTGTGGTGCCGTTCCGTCTGTAGAATCGAGTGTAGTGCTAGTGTTGGACTCTGATGAGCCACTTGTCGCGAGCTCTTCTGCAGGCCCCCCGTGTGTGCAAGTGTTGGACTCTAGTGAGCCACTTGTGCCCATGACTGTGCCATCAAAACTAGTAGCTGGTAGTTCCCGCGCCGTTCTCAGTACCGTGTCGGTACTGCCGCCTGCGTCTCCAACATCGTCTGAGAGCAGCGTGGGTGATGCGGAGCCTCGAGCTCCTGGGTCATCTGGCCGAAGAGTCCAATATAATTCCGATGAAATGAGGTTGGTTCGCAGTGTTTTCTTTAAAAGCCACATGTGTAAACTTCACAGAAAAAGCTGACGAGTAGAGCAGTAATTAGTTTTCTATAATGGTAATTTTTGTTTGTTTTAGGTCTCACTGGAATATGTTTAAAATCATAACCAGGTTCAATACCCCAGCTCAGTGCATTGCATTTGCTGAAGAGAATGGGCTCCTTCTTAGGGAAAAAATATGCTCACACCATAAAAAACCAATGTCGTTAAGCTCCTGCAGCAAGACCGGGCAGTTTGGCCTCTTCCGATGCAGGAAGAGCAACTGTCGCTCTAAGGCATTTAGTCGGGCAGCAGGAACATGGTTTGAGAATGCGAGGCTGTCTATCGAGTTACAATTTTTATTAATGTATATGTTCAGCCAAAAGTACAGTTATCATCAAGTAAAATTAGAGACTGCCCGTGAAAATAGAGAAAGTGTTTTATCAACAAGGACAATCGCAGATTGGTTTTCTTACTGTCGGGAGACAATTATTATTTATGAGTTGGAGCACCAGGAAATTAGTGGCAAGATTGGTGGTCCAGGCAAAATAGTGCAAATCGACGAATCAAAATTTGGAAAAAGAAAGTATAACAGAGGGAGACATATTGAAGGCCACTGGGTGCTAGGCATGATTGAAAATCGGAAAGATGATCTGAGATTAGAAGTGTGTCCCGATAATGTTAGATCTGCAGAAATGTTGGTGCCGCTAATACATAAGCATGTGGAGGTAGGCACTGAAATCCATACTGATTTTTGGAGAGCCTATGATTGCCTACCTCAATATGGATACTTGCACAAGAAGGTCAATCACAGTGACCCCATAAATAAATTTGTGGCACCAGACGGGACACACACTCAGAGAATTGAAAGCCACTGGCGAAATTTAAAAGTGATGTTTGGTAGGGATGGTTATAAGGGAAACTTCACAGACTGGTTAATAGAATATTCATGGCGAAGAAAAATAAAAATAGCACATAAAGATGTTTTTGAAGAACTAATAAAAGCAATACAATATGTGTATAAAATTGATTAATAAATTATTAATTAGTATTTAATATGTTTTATTTTAACAGTACCTATTAGGGCAGATATCAAATAAAGGTTAGGTTCAACTTAAATCAAAGAACTGAATTGATTGACTCTCACTCTACTTGGTACGAGAATGTCCTACCTCTAGTGTTTTTATAAAGTCTGAAGCGCTTAGCTGCCTCTGCCTGCTGTTTGTTATAATTGTAGGCATCAGACGAGCCAGAGCCGCTGAGGCTGGTTGTCAAAGGTGACCAACAAGCTGAAGCTGCGGAGGTGATGGTCTTACCTTGTTTTTTACAATTATTATTAATTTTGGGTTGAATTATGAATTGACTGGCACAAGATTGATATTAAATGTTGTGGGGATGGGTAAGGGTTTGGTCTCTGATGGTAACAATAACCCTCTTATGCATATTTTACAAGAAAACAATATACAGAAATCTAACGACATTATAAATAAGAACACCACACGAAAAAAAATTAGGTTAGGTTGAAACTGCGACAACCAACGCGCGAGCCGAGCGAGCGAAGCGAGCGTGCCGCGGCAGCGGCCGGCGAAGCGCTAAAAAGTCAGTTACACATCCAACAAAACAATAAATTAGATCAGCGAAGTGTTAAATAACGTGAGGTCATGATTTTACAAAAATAAGCATAACTCAAAAACTATGCATTACCTTGTAATAAAAATGGTGAAAAAGGGAGGGGAGGACCCTATCCTTCCCCCCTTCAACCCCCTATTTCATGCCAATCTATTAAAAAATATTATCTTAATTTTAATCCATAAAATTAGGAAAATTAAAAAAAAAGTAAAAAAGGGGGGGTTCCCGTGCTTATTATTAGAAGAGGGGGGAGGGAAACCCCTCCCCCCTGTGAGTATGGATGTATGGATGTGTGCATGTTTGTTACTCTTGCACGCTCCAACGTCGGGGCCAATGTTGATGAAAATTACTATGGAGGAAGATGAGGCGCTGGATTAACACATAGAATACTTTTTAGTATCATCATCATCATCACCCATCATCACGCGGGTAAAAGAGCTTAATATTCTTGGGCACAGCATAGACAAAACAACAAGATCTCGGCCTACGTTAAGATCGTAATGATGACAGTTCTGTCAAAGTTTGTTTCAGTTTCTGATAGCTTAGTCAAAAGCACGCTATCATTTTGACAGCTCAATACACTAGACGTGCTCCGCGACCGTCAAGGGTAATGAAATGTAACACAAATATGTGATGAAATGAAATGACAGTTTTTTCCATGGTGATTAATTTTATATTTGTATGTACGTTGGTACTGTATTTTATTATTAGCGTTTACTGATTGATTTACTTAGTTTTTTTCTTGAAGTACCTACTTAAATTTACTCATATAACCATGTAAATATTTTACGACATGTTTTTATAAAGATAGATATGGCCTTGAAGAAGATAATAAGCTACTCGAAGTACTAATTTTGCATAGACGACGTCGCGGGCACCAGCTAGTATAAAATATGTTTAAAAGTAAACTCGTGGTAAAGCTACAGATCCGGTGTACCTCTGAATTTGGACAAGTTCAATACTTCGACAGCGGCTTACTTCGTAAAAAACAAATAGCAAAACAAATAACTCCCGTTCAAAAGGAATATACAATCTGCCATCAAAATGGCAGAGGCCAGTACTTTATTTTGCTAAAATAAGAAAAATACCAAATTTGTATATCTTATTGTTTTCATACAAATCTCCAAACCTAATATCACCATCATCATCTCTGCCACGTCCATTGCTAAACATAGGCATCCCCGTAATTTTCCAAAGGACCTGTGTGTGTGTACAGTAAAAGCTTCGCGTTCTAGATAGCAATGGGCGTACTCATTTCATTGTAGACCTCTGACCTCTAATTACCGCAACTATTGCAGTGCCGGTTACCTTAGTGTGTAGTAATTACTACATTTTCATCACCGACGACAACAATACATTATGTGACGTTATAACAATCACAGATTAAACAATAGTAACTCCGCAAACCATCGGAACCACTAGTAAAATAAACGTTCATCCAACTACGTGCAATGTGGAATTATGGGATTATAAACTATTTTAAACCTAACTCCGTCGACATAGCGGCGAAAGAATCTGAATGATGACGGATTGTCCACTCATGAATATTTAGAAGGCTTAACTGCGCTCTGGGGGAATCTAATGCAATACTGGTTAAAACTATTATCCCGTACTGTCACCTGCAACTTTGGATTAGGGATAGAGTATTGGAAACTGCCAATTAGTTTTAATTGCAACTGTACAACCATTATGAGTGTGACCGTTTTTAACACTTATTGTTATTAGGTTTTCTACAGCATTGATTAAAAGTACCTACTTCATCTCTGCTACATTGATATCACCTATTTAACTATATTTGAGTTTGTAATACGAGTAAGTATAATTAACACAATAAGAAGTTCTAGTATCTTGCCCGTTCTTCTCGCTATAGGCTCTCTTTGTGCAAATGTGTTAGAACACGGCCTTAAAGAATTTAAATAATTGGCACTCAGTACTGTGTCTTTGAGGCTTTAACCTTTTCGTTGGACCCACGCTGCGCTTGCCGGTCCATGGTCTCCGTTCCAGAACCTTCCGGTCCCATTGGACAACTGTTTTGCGTGCTATGTGGCTGGCCACTGCCACTTTAACTGGCTTATCTTTTGAGCTATGTCGGTGACTTTCGTTTGAAAGTAGCTTATTGTGAAAGTTTAAGTATATCTAAAAATGCTTCTTTCTGTTGGATAGTGCTGTCAAAGCTGTTCAATAGATGTCGCTTCGTCCCTGTAAGACGGTTAAATCAGATAGAGTTAAAATTCGATGCTCGGACCTCCAGCCTCGGTGGCCTAGATGGCCATAGCGTCTGACACGGATAGTCAGAAGACGTGGGTTCGAATCAAGTCCGAGGATGTGAATTTTTTCTCTATAAATTTCAGTGTTTCAGATCGCTAAGCAGACATTAGTGCTTTAAAAAAGTAGTATTCATTTTAGTCGGGTTTTATGGCTGTTGCTGACATGTTGCTGCTGCTATGTTGCTGACGTACAAACTGGTCCTTGGATCACTTAGCACTTCGGTCGGAAAATACACGAGCACTCTCTGGCCATTTTGATTACACAATGTTTACATTAGAAAAAGATTTTTCGACGTAGCGTAACCTAAATAAAAAAAAATCATTCAATTTCATTCAATCGTTCATCGATTTGATGTTACTTATCACGTCAAAAAAACGGCGTGAATATTGGTCTCAATTCCGAAATTTAAGGCTACGAATATTTTAAATTCTAAGAAGTAAGTTTTCCTGTGCATAGTATCAATATTATTGCTTGTGTAACAGCACAATTACAGATAATTTAAATACTCGTGTAGTCGTAGTAGTGTAGGTATATACAAATGTTTTTATTTTGCTGAGAAGTATGGGATAACTCACGCAATACCTGGTGCCAAGCGAGACGCCATCGACGAGGCCGTCCCGAACACTCCTTGACACCACAAAAGACCACCGAATGTGGTCGAAACTATAGTCGGGCTATCCGACAAGTATTACGTGAGTAATCTCGTATTTCACAGCAAAAATGAGTGAAAACCACGTTAGTTATCGCAACAGAATGTGCAAATGTATAAAGATTCATTACATCTTTCATGAGTATATTTCAAAAAACGTTCACGCAATGTCAAGCATCTGTGTTGGGTATTAAAATAACCGTTTTGTCCTGTTCAATATTGCATGAGGGGTCTACGAGATCCGATGTACATCTATATGTGTGTCCAGTACCGAAACATCAGATAAAGGATAAGGATAGCTAGGAATCAGAATAAAACAGGTATTTACTTACCGGCCTACCTACTTAGTAAATACATATATTTTTCTATGCACACATAATTATTCGCACAAATAATGAAAGGTAAAAAAAGAATAGTAGAAAATTACATATTTATTTGTCACTACAAACAACTAACTTATTGAAATAAGGGTGATTTTATTTATGTTCTATAATTTACTTTCAGATTCCATCCAGAAACATGTCGTAAACTTAAATTTAGTGAAATAAGGTTAAAATAACCAGAATTTGGAAGTTAAAGTTTATTTTTAAAGATTTTATTATAATTTTTCGATTTGATTCGAACTTTGTGAGTGCCAATTGATACTGTCTGACAAGGAAATTACGATGTTCAAATCACACTACCCCTTAAAAACCTTAAAACAATATTTTGAACAAAAGCATACAGTTAGCAAAATATGAAATAGTCAAAATAACGAAACCGAATGATCATATTTGTGTTTTGTTTTGTACTGGTAATTTTTGCCACAATCAAAGAATAAAAAAGAATATAAACAAAGTACTGTTTTCCATTGCAGAAAAGGCAGGTAAAGAATGCCGAGCGCTCGTCTGCGAAACCATTCCATTTTCCCATGGAAATCAACTGCGGAGGGTTGAAGGTGTATTGGGTTCATCCATTCGGAATACGATTAGATTGAAGGATAGGTAAGTACATTGAAATAGGATAAAATAAAATACGAAAACCACTGAAATATAGTTGAATTGTATTAACTGGAGCATGATTGAAATTATACTTAAAAGGTATTGATAAAAGCGCCAATCAAATAGAGTGCATTGAACAAATTACCAACGCAATTTGACAATGATTTCAAAACGAGCGAGAACATTAAATTAAACGAGCGTCCTCGGAAATATATTGGTATGAGATACTCTGAAGATTACGTCTACATACGAAGACATATAAAGCTCCGTATCTAAGAGTAATGTCTTTTACATCGGCTTGAAAGCCGGGGGTCTTTCAGGCCACCCACAGCTGCTGGGGGGTTAAATGTGCGCCATTCCGGCGATGGTGTGCGGACGATGAAATTTTTAAAGGCTTTTAGAAGGTAGGCATTTTTATTATATCTCTGTTCGGGCTAAGGTAGGGTTAAATTTATTGTTTATGACAAAATTCAGGGTTGCTTTTCCGATTTTAGTGTGGGGTCCAACAAAAAAGTATAATATCAACCCGAATTAATAAAAACGTGACATCGTTAATATAAAACTATCTAATTGTATAATAGGTTTTCTAGTCTTTTCTGAATGAACTCAAATCTATTGTGGCTCATAAGCCATTTCAGTGTGTTTCCTTATGAAACTCGGTGACGAGATGAGCAAATCACTCGCCTGATATTAAGAGTCACGTTTGCCCATAACAGTTCAGTGCCATTCACAATTTTAATCTACGACCGTTCAAGACCCTGCACTGCACCTGCGCTCGTCCTCCTAATATATATAAGATGTGAAATTTTTGCACTGTAATTTCACTGGAAACATTGCCATTCCAACCTAAACACAGTAATGTTTGCACACTACTGCTTCACGGTTGAATAATTGGCAAAGGTGTGGTATTTCCCAGGCAGACTCTACAAAAATCCTACCACGACATACAACGTTACAATTATAATAATAGTGTAATATAGGTAAGGCGTTAAGTCCTTTTTTTATAACAGACTACTGCTATTTCCCTCTAGCGACTCTAACTTTAGCACTCGTCACCGGTGGCGTATTTCCGTTTCCGTGTTCTTTAGGGGGCAGTCATTTCATTCATTTCAAAATATCTTTATTCAAACACAGTACAATGGTTCTGTTCATTTCTAGTGTACATGGAATCCTAGAAGCGACAATACGTGACTATAATTAACATTTTAAAGCTGATGCGCTTATATAAAACTTATTTCATGATATTAAACTTTATAAAATTATTAGGTATGTTTTTGTTACTTTAATAATATGAGCATAGGCATGTAAGCTTTAGCAGATATCATTACAAATGTTATTGGAAATTATATACTAAATACATAAGAATTAAATACAAGACAACACAAAAAATACAACAAAAACAATACAATATACAAGGAACACAGTAGCAGGGCGCTAAGCAGTCTGCCTTGAAACACGCACGGGTTCGTCGCGCTAACTGCCTTTACAAACTCTTGTTCAATTCGGGGTACGCGTCCTGCAATCGTGCACGGGTTTGCAAAGAGTATGCGCCTTGACTAAGCGCCACAAATTTGTGTTTGTTCGAAGGCACTATTGTATTTAATTAACGGACAAGAAAATTCAGTCTTAAACTTTTACAAAATTAATTCTCAATACAATACCATACTCATGAAATATCAGGTACATAGACAAATTAAATTGAAGTAATTTTATAAACTCAATGTGTTTGGCACAAGTTCAATACTTCGACAGTCGCTTACCTCGAAAAAACATAATTCGACAAGTCATTGCTTCTTCAGAACAAATATTCGACAAGATTTACTCCCACAGAACGTAGCGGAGTAACTAGTCAGAGCAAAGTCACGATAGGTACGACAACAAGCGAAGCGAAGAGGAGTTTTAGATTATATGGTGACCATACATCGCAAGAGGCGAGCGAGTGCAGCGAGCGTGCCGCGGCAGACGCCGGCGAAGCGCCAGAATTAGGCTAATCTATACCTCGATAAGAATATAACACATCATTTTTGGGATAAAATTCTTGTCGAATATACATATTTTGTCCTGCCGAAGCAAAATACAGTAGAAAAATTATATAACAAATGCAACTGGCGAAGTGGCGAGACGCGAGCGAAGTTTAGGCGCGAACTTTATGGCTAAGTTCCATGTATCGTTTTGAACACGGGTTTAGAAGAACAGTTGCGTTGCAAACCCGTGCACGATTGGAGGACACGTGCCTTGAATTGAACACGAGTTTGTCGCAGTTACCGCGACAAATAGCGTGGCAATGGGCCGACACGCCACCATTATTTAGCGTTTTGGACTATGAGAAAGCCTTTGATTTGTTCGAAACATGGACAGTGCATGAGTCTTTCCAGCGGTGCCGTATTGACTATCGATATATTGAAGTGTTGCAGTGTTTGTAAAATAACGCGAACATGTCAGTCCGAGTACAGGAGCAGAGTTCAAAAGTAACTCGCACGTAAACTGTTCACTGCTGCATTGGAAGACGCCTTCAAGCTTCTATAATAGCAAGGACACGGCATCAACATCAACGGCGAATACATGACTCACATTCGAGTTGCCGACGATATAGTAGTCAGGGCAGAATCTATAGAAGACCTCAATGCTCGAAGGCGCCCATCGAGTTTCCCAACGGGCCTTAAGATGAACATGGACAAGACAAAAATTATATCTAATGCCCATGTTGTGCCTACCCCAATATCAGTTGGGAACTCAGTTCTTGAAGTTGTTGACGAATACATCTACCTGAACTTGTGGCTGGACCCTCTATTACACGAACTTGAGGAGAGAGGTGACTATGTGCAGGCATTTGCTGATGACGTCGTCTTAGTCTTCAATGGTGATACGGCACAGGATATTCAGGGACGTGCAAATACTGCACTGGAACATGTTCGGACGTGGGGTGTCAAAAATAAACTAAAATTTGGCCCAAACAAGACCATGGCAATGGTCATTACTCGCAAACTAAAATATGACGCCCCACACCTGAGCATGGGCGGGATCGAAGTTGGCATGCCAAAAGAAATCAAGTTGTTGGGTATCAACATCGACGACAAGTTAACTTTTAACAGTCACGTTGTAAACGTCTGCCAAAAGGCGCTCACCTTCTACAAGCAGTTGTCAAGGGCCGCAAAATTAGCTGGGGACCAGCGTGACGCGGCGTGCAAAAACAATGTAATTCGGTGCAACGTGGTTTTGCACATAAAATTACAAAGACATACAGGACGGTCTCACTCCATTCTGCCCTTCTACTGGCCGGGTTGCTTCCATTGAACATCCGAGTCCAAGAAGCAGCCTTGCTTTTTGAAGCAAAGAAAGGTTATTCCCAGCGAGTAATAGGGGAAAGAGAAATTGAGAGACAGGTGTCATACACAGCTATGCCACACCCATTGTTGCGAACAGAGCTCAACTTTATATGCTTAGCGGACGGAGCAGCGCTCGAACAGCACTACAACGTTGGGATCAACATATTTATAGACGGTAGTAAAACAGAAGGGCAAGTTGGAGCAGCACTATCTATCTGGGATAGTACTGCCGAGACCGGTACTCGAAAATTCGAGCTGGACAACTGTTGCTCTGTCTACCAAGCTGAGCTGATGGCTCTCGACGAGGCAACAAAGAAGGCCTGCGTAATACCTAAGTCTAGCTGTAATATTTACTGTGACTCAAGATCTGCCCTCGAAACAGTGACCAGCAACACATCCCTCCACCCCCTTGCAGTTGAAATAAGATCCAACATACAAAAACTTCAAGAACAAAATAAGCCTATTTTAGATAAAAGCAAATGCGGGGTTGATGGGAAATGAGAGGGCAGACGAATTGGCGAAGAGTGCTGCGCTGTATTTAAAAGACCAAGGCAAATTACGATAGCTGTCCGGTCTCATTCGCTAAAAGATAAATCCGTATGGAGTCGCTTGGCGAATGAAACCAGCGCTATAAAAATGGATTACAGCCGCTACAACTAAGGTCTTCTTTTCGGACGCAATAAAGGAGTATAAGATTCTCAAAATAGGTTTAAGTAGACCCGCTGTTAGTACAACTTTTCACAGGACATGGCGGATTCTCCTCGTACTTGTATCGCTTCAAGTGCAAGGAGAGTCCTTCATGTGATTGCGACCCACGGGCAAGAAAGCACTCTGCATATCATCACTGACTGTCCCATATATGGTAGACATAGGTTCGACACTGAAATTGAAATAGACATAGATATTTATTTAGAAAATTTGTATAAAATAACAGAAAATAAAGTAATTAGAGATAAGTTCATAATGTTTTGTAAAAACGTACCAAGAAAAACAATAAATTAATAAGTCGTAAAATTAGGATGCACTACTACTATATGTGACATACGTGGGCAGTGCTCATATATAAATAAGATAGCAAGTAATAAATAATAGTTTAGACTAAATATACGTAATGATATATTAAGAAAGATCACACATGCCCATGAAAATAGATAGATTAAAAAGGGCGAAAGAAGACGGATATATATAAGAAAGATAAAGTATAAATCATGACAGCGATAAAAGACAACGAGTTCCGGTATGAATGAAATAGAAAACAAGGTCTCTCGATTTTTCGGAGGGTAGGATTAGCTCGCGGGCCGGGTCAATAGCACCCGGACAGGCAAAAAAAATACATCTACCTAGGACAGACAGTCAAGCTAGACTCTACCAGATCGAAAAAAAGGTTAATCGTCGAATAACTCGGCTGGGCAGCGTTCCGGAAACTTCACGAAGTCTTCCCGTCAAAAATACCTCAGTGCCTCAAGACAAGAGTCTTTGACCAATGTGTGTGTCAAATGTCAAATGGCACTAAAACGTGGTCTCTTTCTATGGGCCTCATAAGCAAGCTCAAAGTCTCACAACGAGCTTTGGAGAGGGCTATGCACGGGGTTTATCTACGTGATTGAATCAGAAATGAGGAGATCCGTAGACGAACGAAGGTCGCCGACATAGCCCAAAAGATAATGCAGTTGAAATGACAGTAGCCACATGTCACGCAGAACAGATGGCCGATGGGGCCGGAAGGTTCTGGAGTGGAAACCACGGACCGGCAAGCGCAGCGACGTCCACCGACAAGGTGGACAGATGACCTGATAAAGGTAGCAGGACGACGTTGGATGCAGGCCGGTACCAACCGGTCCTTTTAGAAATTTGTGGCGGAGGCGTATGTTCAGCAGTCATGGACGTCCTACGGCTGAGATGGTGATACTAGTCAAACAGTATATTACAATTTGTCTTGATCACCCTAAAGCTTTAAGCTAGGATTTCCCTGTTGAGAAAGTAAAACAGGAAACAAATAACATCTACTTGTACAATATTTCAACGTCTTTGAACACAAATGATAACTATTGCGTTATCGTGCTGAGATAAAACAGTGGGCTTCATTCTTTTGTCGGTTGTTGAGAAGGGCCGCTTTGTGCGCATCCCCTTTGTGGGCTGACAGACAGACGGAGATGGCTATGCTTGTAATCGGCCTTTTGAGGCAATGTTGAGGTTTATATCTTGTATGTGTGTGTGTGTTTTGAACACTTAGTTTGAAGCCATGTTGAAATATTTTTTATTTTAAACTGATACGTTCGATTGAAAAACGATTAGGTAGGTAATAGATTAAAATGTTATATTTTCTGATGATGATGATTCATTTTATTATATCAGTACGTCAAGATATTTTGACGGATCCATATTGCTTGTAATGTTTTTTCAGGATAACTTCTACTAGATATTAATAAAATACACTCAGTAGTAGTTATAACCTTCAAATGCAATCTTTGAAATCCAGTTTCGTATCCGTAAACGTAGATCATTGGAAAAATACAGAAACATTTTCAAAAGTACATTGAATTTTAGTGAACATTTAAACTCTAATGTACCTACTCCAAATAGGGTATTATTAAAGGGGTTATCATTATGGGGTATTAGAGAGATTATGTCGCATTATTTGTGATCGTTTTGAAACATATACCTACTTATACTCCAAAAAAAATTTGGTAACACGGGAAAATATAGAAACATGTCGCTCTTACTTAGTCCTAAAGATTACATTTCATTATTTTGAAGTGAACGAACTCAAAATCAAACATTTCATGCAAACGTTTTTTCCATACATCCAAAGAATCCAAACATACAAAATTATAGTGCTACTAGCCGCGGGTAAACCCGCGGGGTGCAGCTAGTGACGGATGATGATTATGAAGAAAAGTGTTCTATTTCCTTCCGCGGGACATTTTTTATCTCCTTGCCAAATTTCATCGAGATCCGTTTAGCCGTTTTAGCGTGAAAGCGTAACAACCAAACAAACTCACTTTTGCGTTTATAATATTATATTTAAGTTAATATTAATGTATGTTCAAGTTGACTGTAAAAAACGTTTTAATAAAAAAAGCTTACTATAAAGTTCGACATTAAATAGAAGATAAAGATGCTTGGAATACTCCACTTCTGGCAAGCTGTCTCTCTGCCACCCATAAAATGTAATATTTGTAGTACCTAAGTAGAAACATTGTAAACATCCATATAAAAAGAATGGCCCCGAGTTTCCTGCCGCTTCTTCTCGGTGGGTTCTATATATTTTGGAACGCGGCGGTAGAGTCTTTAAAGTACATTATAATGAAAAGTTGACGTTCATAAGTGCGTCTTTGATGCCTAAATTGAATAAATGATTTTGACTTTGACTTTGACTTTATTAATATTATGAGGAAATGCGGTATTAGAAAGATAAGGTAACATTATGTTTCATATGGATATTAGGTACTCATATTCATTGCCCTAGAAGGAACCCTTGGTATTCGGGGAGTTGAGTTATCAGAAGACCTATAAAAAAGGGTCTAGCTATCACGCCCCTACAAGTGAATGCTTTCAAACCCTGCATAGTTAATCTTGGTTAGGTACTACCACGAGACGTGTGAGGTGGAACGAAACCGCACCATTCAGTTCTATAGCCTTTTAGACGTTCGATGTGTTTTGGACGACGTTTTATCGAGAAAATCACGATGGAAACTGGTTACCTGGCCACCGTTTCAAGGAATTGTATTGCACTTTAAACTCCTCGCTTAGAACCGTCCGTATTTCTTTAACACCGGTGAGTGATTTGTAAATCTATCTTAGCCCTACCAAAACCAGCGCCATATGAGTTACAATAGTCACGGAAAGTTATGAAACAATCTCAGACTAGACCTACCGTTATAATTATCGTACTAGCTGGTGCCCGCGATTTCGTCTGCGCAGGATTAGTACTTCGAGTAGCTTATTATCTTCTCCGAGGCTATATCTCTATCTTTATACCAACATGTCAAAAATATTGTTATATTGTTATTAAAACCTGCGCCATATGATTTACAATAGTCACGAAAAATTAGTAAACAATCTCAGACTAGCTCTCTAACTCCTACCGTTATATAGGGTGTTTGGTAGAGGGACCGACAAACCAAATGAGCGTGTTCGGGGGCCCACTTGGAGAATACAAGTTGGCCAAATAAAATCTCCGACCCCCACCCCGAAATTTAAACGTTTTTGTGAATTTTCTCGTTTTCTCCGAAATTGTACTTAATTACCACCATAACATTTGTAAAATCTGTTTTAGACCGGATGTTTTTAGTTGAATTTAATCTCTAATACACCTTCAGGCCACGCAAAGCAAAATTGGATACAAAACAGAGCTAACTAACTGATTGAGAGCTTAT
Organism: Selenia dentaria; assembly: GCA_917880725.1. Classification (NCBI taxonomy): domain Eukaryota; kingdom Metazoa; phylum Arthropoda; class Insecta; order Lepidoptera; family Geometridae; genus Selenia; species Selenia dentaria. The sequence goes on from OU862893.1 coordinate 29,188,477, forward strand.
AGAGTCTAAACATCCGGTCTATAACAGATTTTACAAATGTTATGGTGGTAAGTACAATTTCGGAGAAAACCTGGGCGTACCCTTCCAAAACAATTGCAGATAGGTGTAAAATGTACTACACAATGAAATTATAGTATCTTAACTCCGCTCCCAAGCCATCATTCTCATTTCATACTCGTACTAAGTATCTATGTTTAAATAAGTATGGCTATTTTTTATATTGGTTTGTTAGTTAGAGTGGCTTCATCTCGCTTGATTGAAAGTAAAGATGGAATGAAGGATGAGCATTAATGCAGCTGTAACTTGCGCTAATCGCCACCCCTATTATGTCTAGAGAGAACTTTTTCACGCCCCGCTTGAGAGACCCAGGGCCATAGCTGCAAGGAAATGCGTACTGTTACAACCCTAATATCTGCTGATTTTGCAATCGACCACACTCGCATTCTAGCGATTGACGTCAATGCATTTCAACAAGTCAGCAATATTGTTTTGTATAATATATATAATTTTTGGATATTATTGTCATTCAATTGTAGAAGGTTACTCTGCCTCTCATCATTGATAGTATAGGGCGCGATTATTAAAACCCGAGTGATCCAACAAGGAGTAAGTAAGTGAAAGTGTTAATAATAGTAAAATAAAAGTGTTAATAAATGTCTGTTCCCATAAATTGTTTTCTTTTAAACAAGTCGGGAACCCATTCTAACAGTACGCCGGCAGAACATTCCATAATTTGACTACACGGATAGAGTTAGAAACTTTCAAAATTGTTTGATTCGTGGTAAGATATTCTAGAGAGCATATGGATAGTATGCCAGGCCAGAGAGAGTTGTGCGGGATCGGAATGGCAAGGAAAAAAGCTCTTCGGAACATTCACAATGAAAAAATAGATAGAAAACGTTTTGAGAAGTTATGTATCAGAACGCTGGTTCGGTCTGTATGTTTAAGAGTTTGAACTTGGAAACAAACTAACAGACAAGAAAGTTTGTCAGTTAATTAGCAAACATCTTAACGCTAGATATGTCATAACCACGTTTCAACCAATCGTCACCAAGTTGAGAAGAATAAGTTGAGATAAGGTAAAAAGACTCACCTAGAATTGGATCTTTTCGAAGAGTCATGTTTCTTCCCACCCTGAAGATTCGGCAAATCTTTCTGCCGTTTCTTAGTCTCCCTCCATATCCTGTAGTACAGTATACACATCACAGTCACTGGCACATAAAACGCCGCGATGGCCGTCCCGAACGTAATGAACTGGTTCGTCTCTATGAACTGAATGTAACACTCGTTGGGCGGCACTTTCCGTTCACCGTCTATGTACGGCCACGCGTAGATCCACGGTGGCCATAGTACCAAGCTAAACCCCCACGCACTTCCTATCATCACAGTCGCGCGGCGTGTAGTTCTTTTCGCGCGATACGTCAACGGACGCGTCACACTGAAGTACCTATCAAAACTGATGATCAGCAAGTTCAGCACAGACGCGTTCGACGCCAAGTAGTCCAGAGCGAGCCACGTATCACACACGTGAGGCCCTAAAGGCCAGTACCCGTATATAGTGAACATGGTGTACAGCGGCATGGATATCAGTCCGACGGCGAAGTCCGCCACCGCCAAGGAGAAGAGAAAGTAGTTGCTAATCGTCTGCAGTTGCTTGTCGATCTTGAAACTGATCATGACCATGGAGTTGCCGACGACGGTGAGCACGGAGAGGACGCTGCCGATGATGGCGATGACGATTTTTTGGGCGAGGCTGTAGGGGCTGGAGGGGAGGTCGGGGCCGAGCGCCAAGTCGGTGAGGTTGGTCTGGTTGGCTACGCTGAGCATGCTGTCAACTCAGCGAGCGACCGCCCGCGACGCCACGCGCGTGCCCCGCCCGCCCACGAACACCGTGTGGACCTGTCAACAATAGTAACCAACGTTAGTATCCAATAGCTTCAATTATTAGATTGATATTGTTGTTTTTTTTGCCATCGTTTGCACTCACTGCAAATGGAGAGATTCTCCGTTAATGTTTTGCTAGCTGGCTAGCAACACTTTTACTAGCTAGTAACTAGCGCGATAATTGCCTTTTAAATCTACTAAGGTTTACGACATCTACATTTCAGCACTTCTCTAACGAGGAGTTGTGAAAGATGGAGTATAATCCAGCGGATACAGATGATGTAATTCTTATCTTTCTCCATTTACATTGGATTTGTAAAAAGAAGACACTTAATCTCATAGAGTAACCACAACCTCGAAAAAAAGGTATTAATTAAAGATGAATATAATTAAAACACGCTGACTGCCTTTCTTGAACAACAACTGACATACACAACATTACACGCAACTCGAGGTACAATCGAATGGCTAAATTAGACCTTATATATACTATTTTGATATTTTTCCGGATTTTGAATGATTACACTGGACTCTACAAGGTATCATTCGGTACTGGAATACTGGTCCGGTAGGAAATCACTATAAAAGCAAGTGGGTTAATACAGTGGGTAAATTTAGCAGTAACCGCTCGATCTTCCGAATTACTGCTGATTCATCATCATCCATCACCACGTGGGTAAAACCACGGGATGCAGCTAGTGTAACATATATTGTGTTTGTGAATAATGCATAACTGTAAGTTAAACGCAGTAATCAACACACTTGTAACACGAGCAATAGGATATAATAGGATAGAATAGGATAGCTATATCTAGTTTTAGAAGAAGTTGTACATTAAAAATAATATTAATAATAATTTCAGCAGCGGCTTCGCTCGCGTGGCCTCGCGGGATACGGTTAACTACAGTTTTTGCTCATTAATTTACCGGGATCAAAGTGTTCCATATATTGACCAAGGATATAAGCTACCACCATACAAAACTTCATTTAAATCAGTGCAGCCGTTTCGGAGATTAGCCCGTACAAATAGTCAGACGACCAGACAAACAAACAATTTTAATAACATCGAAATTAGTTTGACTTTCTCCTTACATCACCAGAACCGAGGTGATAACCTCGGTTTTTAGCATTTTTTTTTCATTGTACAGAAATTCGACCTCTACAGTTTTATTATATGTAGAGAAGAGATCAAAAAATCGATTTTCATTCAACTCCGTTAAGCTCTTTACCGTGAAAAAGTAACAGAAACATATACACCTAACTCACTCACTGCCATTCTCATCTACATTTATACTGACGCACGTTTCACTTATAGTATTAGAAAGAATTGTAATTTCTTTTTCAATGTACTAGTACACATTTTGTTATTTATAGTGCGTTCGAATAGATCACTGCTGAGCGTTTTTAGCGAAAATAACGCTAAAAACGCTCACAAAGGGCGTTCGAATTGGAAATCTGTGGGTAAAAATGTCGTTCATACCTCTTTTTGTTCAGCGTACGGAAGGCTAAAAAAGAGGTATTTTTGCCACCAAAGATTGCAATTTTTGACCCACGTCCGGAGCATGGTTGTTTGTGATCGGTATTTGACAGCATAATCATGCGATTTTAGGTCTTATGCTCAGTTGAGCGTTCGAATATGGTGTGGGCAAAAGTGGCAAAAATAACGTTTTTGAGCTTTACGAACGCATTAACAAAAGAGCCATCAATGACAACGCCACCAATGCCCTCATAAGCTAAACGAACGCACCTTTAGTCTAATGTGTGATTTTTACCTATTACTTAAGTAGTAGTTGTCCATCAACTTTTTTTGTTCACGAGTAGTTTAAATTTAATTCATATATGTTGAAAATTTTAACTGGCCTTCAACAAATTGGTATAACCTGTTCTGTGTCTATAATTATAGCTATAGCCGTTAATTTCCCGAAGATGGTTAAATAAAATAAGAATAGTGATTCTTCAGTAACATATCCATTAATCTGAGGTGAGCACCGAATGTTTGCTCGGGCATAAATCGCTAGCTACACCGAGTACGAAGCCCACATGTAAAGTTGGCAAACTAAGCCATTTCAACTAATCCACATTTGTTTGGCGAGCTCTTGTTTAAACTTTCGGGAGTTTGTCGGCGAAGGTTCGCGGTTGCAAAGGCACGCTTGGTGACCATTACAAGGGTTTCTCGAAGTAACACAACATTTCTAACATGTATTTTAGGGATACATTTATTTTTCCAGATAGCTTTTATAAACTTTGTTGGTGCTGTAAGATTATTAGAATGAACTTAAACATAATATTTTTAAACTGACATGGTCACTAATGCAAGAATTAACGTTAGAAACATTATATTTACCATGTATTAAATTACCATCGAGAGCTCACAATAAATACAATACATGGTAAATATCCCGTTTCTAACGTTAACTCTTAAACACGATGTGGCCATATTTTCAGGACTTTTTTCAGGAGGAATTCCTGCACCTACTATCCAGCCCCATCTTTAGACTAGCTCCATATTACCACTAGTACTTCTGAGTAGACCTCACGAGCCCCAGTCTTATCAGCGGCAATTTTAAGCAGTCCTTCACAACCTGTTATCTCACAACTTGATCAAATATGCTCATATTCGAAATTCCTCTTTAAAGTAAGGTACCTATAATTTTTTATCAAAATCGGTCGGTAAATAGCGCTGAAGCAAACTTCCCCCCTTTTTAGGAAAAGTAGCTTACCGGCACACACAAACAGAACACAGAACACAGCATTGCACGTTTCTCCTTCACATTAGAAAACGGTGTGGTACCAGCACTTCCTCGGACAAACTCAAGAAAGAGTTCAACTGTACTGACAATTTATCGGTTTTAATCTCAGAAACTTATAAGAAAACTCTTCGCTGACTGTATTTCTCGTAGGAGGTTACAACGATGTCGCAGGTGTATATAGCACTCGTGAGACAAAATTTTACTAAGGTGTTGTTCTTCTTGGTCGCATACTTCATTGCTGAAGGTCGTGTTTCTGAAAGGCCTTCGAGGATTAATGAACAATACTCTTCCATTTCGTTCGGTTTACTAAGGCTGTATTCTATATTATATTATTTCATATGCCCTGTCGAATTACCTCAAAAAAGGTGCAAAACCCGGAACAATTATAAGTAGCAATTTTCGGAATTCGTTAGGGAAAGTCACTGGTACTTAGTCAAAATTTTGTTTGGCGTGGTAATCGATCCGTTGCGCCATCCGCCATCTTGATTTTAAGGGTCAATTTTTGTTTATTGAATAACTCGCTTATTTTCAACTTTACACGAAAAATAGTTATCACAAAAGTTGTTTAGAATTTAATCTCCTACAATTTTAAAGCTTACATTTTAGTCCATAAATCTATATTTTCCGATTTATAACAAAAAGAGTTGGCAATTTTTTGTTTGATTAACAACTCGCTTATTTTCCATTTCACATGAAAATATGTTATAAACAAAGTTGTTTATTTTTTGATAATAACCAAAATACAAAAAAAAACTTTTAAGAATCAAAATTGTACTAAATTCAATTTTAATAAACTTTTGTTATACTAGTCATTTTTGTGTGACAAAATTAACGAGTTATTCAATAAACAAAAAAACTACTCTTAAAGTCAAGATGGCGGATGACGCAACGGATGGATTACCACGCATCACAAAATTTATACTGCCAGTGAGCTTCCCTAAGCAATATGCCGAAAGAAAATTGCGACTTATAATTTTTTCCACGTCCAATCCTAATTCGACTGGGCTATGTCTTTTCTTTCAAGCTCGACGAACATTTAGTACGAAAATCACACTAATATAACAAAGGTCAAAGTTTGTGAGTTTGTATGTTTGTTACTTCTTCACGCTCAAACGGCTCGACCAATTTTGATGAAATTTGGTATGAAGGTAGATGAGGCGCTGTAGACAACTCAGGGTAATTTTTATCATTACACTATGTGTTGATCCAGCTCCTCATAAATTCGTGGTGCGCAGCTAGTACATTATAGATGAGACAAATTTTGATTGTTTTTTGAAGATACTCGTACATATGTATATGATCACATTATCCTGTAAAATACTTTCACTACTACACTTGCGATACTTTCTGAATACTAAAATATATTAAACATAAATGGGATGATGTACCTTGCTTGCATTAATATTGTACAAGAAGATTTAGAACTGGACAATACAGGCCGTTCCAAAATACATACACCATCAGTGACGTAATAAAAGTCTATGAAACGGTGAGAAAATATCTAAGCATATAGAAACCATACACTAAGTATACCATAGTAAGAGCCATAGGGGTGTAAACCTCGCCCTACATACATCACGGGAAACTAACGCTAACTGGATTAAAGCGGTTCATAACTAGTTTATGCCGCCTCCACGTGCCGCACGAACAATACGCTGCTGAAGTCTTGTCAAAGACATGTTATAACTTAACACAGGGTTTCCTAGAACTCATGTAGCCTTCCAGTCAAAACCTTTCTTTGAAATGACTCAAATGGAAAAAACAACAATTTTTGTTAGGTACAATCGATTTGAACTGTTATAACGAATTGTAAAGAGGTTTTCTTATATGCAGTTTAATAATTCTTGCACTAAAATTAGGACACAATACAAATACAAATACACAAGTAAAGATCATTTTATGGTCGTGGCAGATCTTAATGCTCAATTGAAGTGAATCGTTCTTCTACTTCTTCTTCTTCTTCTTCTTCTTATGTGGCTTTTTAACGTGGGAAGACGTATTCAAAGTGCGACGGAAGTATAATAAATAAGCATATTCTATGAACAACCTATGAATAGCGTGGCGGGCTATATAAATAAGCTACTTTAAATTTTATAATTTCCTTATATAATGCAATTATATTATTTATTTTATACTACAACATAGGGGGGGAATGGGTTGGTTTTGGTCTTAGTGGGGTATGTTCAAGGCCAAAGAACATGCCTCTATAAAATGCTAAGTAATGCCAGCTGCGTACGTCTAGAAGTGCGGATCTAGACTACAGGCGCACACCAACAAGTGCTCCATACACGTCCACGCCATCTCTAGACTGCCGCCGCGGTCTAGGGCTGGGCCCACATACTAACATCTTTGTGGGTCGTCCTCCCCGGGCAATGTTATGGTCCCCAACGAGCCCGCCTATAACATCTACCTCGAGACCATAACAGCCAAGTATGCAGTGCGAAGGCGAATCATCGGCGCCCATGTGACATGCCATCTCCTGGCGGCGCCTGTGAAATGGGACGGGCTACTTTCGTAGCTAGATCCAGATCACGGGCGGAATGGGAGATGGAATGTACACAAAACCGATAAAACTGGCCGGGGAAGGAAACCCCTGTATAAAAAATCCAACCACACAATGGCTGCAAATATTAACAAGAAACTACCCCAGGAGGGTACCGGTTTATCCGGAGAATCCCTCCCTGAGCATAGCTCGGGCTGCCCCACGTATTCTGGGGGGGGCAAAATATTGCAGGAAGTTGTAGAAGAGAGAGCAGAGCAAACCCCCACGGGTTTGGGTGAAGCGGTGAAGGAGCTCGTGGCAGCCATGTCGGCCCCGGAGCCCTGCACCTCTGCCTGGACGGTTGTTGGACCGAAGGGCAAAAAAGCAAAAGATAAGCAACAGGGACTTAAGCCAAAGGCTGGATTCCCCCATGCTGACGCTAAGGGACTTAAGCCGAAGGCTGGATTCCCCCATGCTAACGCTAAGGGACTTAAGCCAGAGGCTGGATTCCCCCACGCTAACGCTAAGGGACTTAAGCTTGAGGCTGGATTCCCTAGTGAAAAGAGACTCGAGGGGCGCAAGTCCCAGAGACTCAAGACTTAAGCAAAAGTCAAAGAAACCGATTAAGGCAGAAACTAAAGAAGCAGCAAAAGGCCGAAGCGCGACTGGCTAGTCAAAGGTCAGAAGCCGAAAACACCGGTACGGGATCTAGCCCAACGGGACTTAAGCCGCAGGCTGGAGTCCCCAAGGCAGGAGACCATCCGGAAGGTCAGAAGCAGATGACTGGAGATGCCAGCAACGGCGCACCTGGCCCGAGCTACTTCTTTAAAAAAGCAGGACAGAGCACCGCACCACCTGCCAAACCATTTAAGACTGGAACACCACTAACGGCAGAACCAGGACCTTCAGGGGTCCAGAGCAAGTGGTCGCACCCTAGATACGGCAACCGGTACAATCGCCAGAGGCGTGGGGCAGTGGCCATCTCTAAATCTGCACAGGCCCCTCCCCGCACTGAGCCCGGCAAGCGTACCCGGTTGGATGACACGGTGTCACCTAGAGGTGGACACAAAAGACCCAAACTGGACAGCTCACGGCGCACCCTGACCAGCTACGCAGATATTGCTCAGAATGAGCTGTGCGTAGCGGTGACGTAGGAAAGCCAAGAGCTGAAAGAAGAGCAAGCCACCAAAGTAAAGAAGTACCTGGTCAACAGGATACTAGCTGATGTCAAAGATCCGAACATCACATTCTCCCCCTGCTTCAGAGGGAAGCCCATCATTGCAGATGGAGCCCTGAAGCTGTGGTGTGAGGATGATGTTTCACTAAGGTGGCTCAACAAGGCAGTTAGCAGTCTGTCAGCTGACTCAGGGGTAAAACTCACTGTCAAACGACAGGGAGATTTAACCCGAGTAGTTAGAGCAGCACTGTTCATCCCGGAATGTGACAGCTCAGTCGAAGACACGAGCTTGATTCTGGCGGATCAGAACAAGTGTGCCCAGGTGAACACCTGGAGACTGTTCGCGCATAGCATGCACGGAGACGACACGATGTTCCTCACGTTGGGGATTCCCGAACCCCTTATACCTACACTCGTAGAGAAAGGGCGGAGGCTAGCCTTCAACCTGGGGAATGTCTACGTTCGATTCTATGCAGCGAATGGGTCTCTTCAGGACGAACCACCTGCACCAGCAAGCAAGTCCACACCGGCAGACAAACCGGATACCATGCTGGCTCCAGACGGCAAGACGGGGGAAACTCCGGACGAGCCGTCACACTCATCGCCCAAACCATCGTCCTCAAAGGCGACGGAGGATATGAGTGTGGATCCTGACCCCCCTACTAGAGGAGAGTGGAGGGATCCAAACGGGGCCAACAACAAGGCAGAGTCAGAGGAGGAGGGAAGCCTGGATGATGGCGACCCAATCCTCCATGACGTGTAAAGTCATACAGACCAACCTCCAGCACAGCCTCACTGCAACGGCTAACCTGCGCAGAGTGCTGGGGGATGACAGCGAGGAGACCATGGCCTTGATCCAGGAGCCGTGGATCAGGGCGGGGCGTGTGTGTGGTCTCAATAATCTAAGGGGTAAGTTAATATATGACACCTCCAAAAACATTCGAGCATGTATATATGTACCAAGCAACATTGCATCAATGCCTCTAACCGAGTTCTGTTCCAGAGACTTGGCTACTGCCAGGCTCCGGGGTATTCTCGGGGAGGAAGCTGGGGACGTGATCGTCGCGTCAGCCTACATGCCCGGCGACGAGGAGATCCCATCGAAAGACGTTGCGGACCTGGTAAGATACTGCGAACTCAATGACTTCAAACTAGTAATATCAGCAGACACAAACGCCCATCACCCTATATGGGGTATGCCCACGTCAAACAGCAGAGGGGAAGACCTGGTAAACTTTTTATTCACTACAAATCTCCTTATAGCAAATACAGGCGCGGAGGCAACTTTTGTTAGACAACGCAGCCGTACTATCATCGACCTCACCTTGGTCTCAGGTAATACAAACCTCATAGAGAACTGGGAAGTATCAGGCGAATACTCCGGCTCCGACCACAGGTGGATCAGGTATGAACTAAAAATAAGCAAACAGATACTAACACCAATCCGCAACCCTCGCAGGACTGACATGACGATCTTTACAAGGTCCCTTGAACAAAACATGAACAAAGTAAGTGCGAACACGCAACTGGTAAACATAGAAGAAATAGAGCAAACTGTTGAACAACTCACGTATAGTCTCACTATGAGTTTTGAGAGCGCATGCCCCCTATCTCTGCCAAATGCCAGGGGAGGCAATCAAGGGTGGACCAAAGCGCTGGAACGACAGAGGCGGAAGGTACGCAAGCTGTTCAATAGAACCATGAATACCTGCATGGACGAGGACTGGGATAACTATAGAATAGCCAAGGCTAAATATAAGAAAAATATACGGTCCAGGTCACGCAGATCATGGAAAAACTACAACACCAGCATCAAGTCGAATGGACAAGCGAATAGGGTTAGGAAAATACTAGCCAGTAACCCGAACCCCGACATCGGCTCCATAAAGAAAAGCGACAATACGTTTACAAGAACTATAACAGAAACCCACACAATACTCCTGGAAACACACTTTCCTGGGTGCCTAATATCAGACTCGAATGTTTGGACAGAACACCTCATGGCACCACCTACAGCGACAGACTGGGCTGTTGCACAGACTGTTGTTACAGGAGAGAGACTAAACTGGGCAATCAACACATTCACACCGTACAAAACGCCAGGTTTGGACGGGATATTCCCAGGACTCCTACAATGGAGTGAACATCATATAAACGAAACATTGAGCGCTATCTTCAAGGCATGTCTGGCGCACAGATACATGCCCAAAGGGTGGAGAGAGGTCAAGGTCTTGTTTATACCAAAGCCGGGTAAGAGTGACTACACAGAAGCTAAGGTTTATAGACCGATAAGTCTTACGTCTTTTCTCCTGAAAACCCTGGAGAGGCTCTGTGATAGGTACATCAGAGACACAGTTCTCATTACCGCGCCACTTCACCCAAAACAGCACGCTTACAGCTCAGGTAAGTCTACCGAATCCGCCCTACACAATGTTATACACAAAGTAGAGGGGGATATTAAAAGTAAAAATCTATGTCTAGGAGCTTTCATCGATATAGAAGGAGCCTTTGACAAAACTAACTTTAGCAGCATCAGAGCAGCATTGCTTAAACATAAAGTAGACCTGACCCTGATCGATTGGATCATTAACATGCTAGAATTAAGGGCGATACGCATTGATTTAAACGGCACAACCAGGGGAGTGGTGGCCAAGGGGTGCCCCCAAGGAGGTGTCCTGTCCCCGCTCCTATGGAATCTAGTAGTCAATGATCTAATCACCAGGCTCGCTTCTTCACGGTAGGGTATGCAGACGACCTCGCAATACTAATATCAGGCCATTTTTTGTGGCATGTGACCTGATGAAAAATGCGTTAAAGGTTGTCGAAAAATGGTGCATAGAATACGAACTCTCCGTAAACCCAGCTAAAACCGAACTGGTGATGTTCACTAACAAACGAACCTTAGGCAGGTTTACACTACCTAGCCTATTTAACAAGCAACTGAAACTGTCAGAAGAAGTGAAATATCTGGGAGTCACACTAGACAGCAAGTTGAATTGGGCCAAGCACTTAGAGAACAAGTTAATCAAGGCCAGTATTTCGTTCTGGCAATGCAGAAGGATGATAGGTAAAACATGGGGACTAAGCCCTAAGATCACCCTGTGGCTATATAAAACTGTAATCAGACCTTCACTAACATATGGTGCAATTGTGTGGTGGCCCAGAACCACCCTGAGCACCACCAAAACCAAGCTACAAACCTTTCAGAGACTTGCCTGTCTAGCCGTAACAGGCTGCATGCGCACTGCACCAACCGCCGCGATTGAGGCCCTGATAGGCCTAACCCCACTACACCTATACATACAACAAGAGGCCGCGGCGACTGCGTACAGGCTAAAGGCACTAAACCTCTGGTATCAGGACCAATTAGCACCCCATACAATAATCATCGAAGACTTTGCAGTTGGAAACCCTCTAATAAAGTCTATCTATGATAAAGTACAAAAGCAACACTTCTTTACAAAGAGCTACCGCGTACAACTAAACGAAGAGCCAAGCGACTGCTCAGGTATTCATGAAGTCAGAATTTACACAGATGGCAACAGGCACCGGAGCGGGAGCGTTCTCGGAGGAACTAAACATACACATAGCAACAGGGCTAGGTAAACACAACTCTATATTCCAAGCAGAATGTGTGGGTGTCATCCAAGCCACAGCAGCAGTACTTCGCAGAAAGGTAACCAATAGTAATATTAGAATACTCTGCGACAGCACTGCGGTACTACGAGCCCTAAATAGATACGACCACTCTTCGGGGCTGATCATACAATGTCACCGACTATTGGAGGAAGTAAGTAATCATAACAATAATGTCACACTCCAATGGATAAAGGGGCATAGCGATTCCAGAGGTAACGATGCGGCTGATGAGCTAGCTAGTAGAGGTTGCGGAATGACGTGTGCAGAACCAGAACCAATGATCCCCCTACCTTTCAGTCAAATTCGTACATGGATTCGCAAAAAAACTAAGGACCAGCATCAGGACTACTGGGCAAGTATCGAGGGTTGTAGGCAGTCGAAGGAGGCTTTTCCGATTCTAAATCTGAAATTCTCCAGAAAACTCCTCAATCTTAAAAGAAATAATGTACGACATATCGTCGGAGTTATGACCGGTCATTGCTCCTTAAACAAACACCTGTTTAATCTAGGTGTTACAGACAGCCCCCTATGCAGAGGCTGCATGGAGGCGGAAGAAACAGCTGCGCATCTGCTCATTGAATGCAGGAGCGTGGCGGCACAAAGGGCAGCAAACCTCGGCTCGCCGAGGACTGTGTGGGAAGCCTGCGCCAAGCTGAAGGAGCTGCTGGCTTTCCTGGGCGACACCGGGTGGCTGGACTGATCAGCTTCACCCGGCTATCACGCAAAATGGGCCGCGCCACAGCGGCCTGGTTGCGGAAAAAAAGCCAGCCCACCAAGTACCAAGTACCAAGATACTACAACATAGCACCGCAGTTAACATAAAGATTGATGAAGATAAATGTTTTTGATAGTTTTTTTTTATGTAACGCAAATTCTGTTCATGCAGTTAATTTAATTTTCAATTACATAATATAGAATGCCATATTATTGCACTTAATATCTAAAGAGAAAATTGGGAGCGCCTTCATCTTTGTTGCATATATATTGTTGTATTTCAGTACGTATTCTATTTAGTGATTTCAGTTACTTGAACTCAACAGCCGTGCGATTCTCTAATGATTCGAGCTCACCGATGTCAAATGCTTTATGAGATATCGCCCTTGTACATAAGGTTGTTTTGCCAACGTTACTTGTCATCTCGTCATTTATTTCACGGATGTTGTCAAAGATGCAACGATGTTTGTGTTAGAGAATCGCACGGCACGTCGAACCTCAAACGCGCCATCGATCCTTATCCACAATCGTGTTCAACAGTGCGTTCACACTTCCCAGTGACTATACAAGTGGAAAGGCCAACGACTCGTCTGTAAACTGTGGAAGATAACTCATTAGATCATATAAACTAGTAGTTCTGACAGTAGACCTCGCGAGCACATAGTCTTATGAGTGTAAATTATTCGCAGTATTTTACTACCTATTATCTCGGAAACCACTTGATCAATTATGCTCATATTAGAAATTCGTCTGGTATCTAATATGTGTACCAAAATTTTATCATAATGGGTTGGTGAATGGCGCCGCCACAAACTTCCCCCCTTTTTAAGAAAAGTATCCCCCCACCCCTCATGATCACCGACGACAAAATAATTATATCAAATAGTAGAACATGAATACCTACCAAGTTTTGACAAGATTGGTTGATATCTATCGGATGAAAACACTTGCTAATGGCATGACCTGCGTTCACTAACGCAGTTTGCAAGTCAAACGCTCTGAATATTCGGCCCAACCGACGCTCTGTTACGTACAAACTCATTCCATTGGCCGATTTAATAGAACGGGCCGAATTAGTTTCGGCTTCCAATGCCTACAATGCACATTGTCCGATGCTTTGGATTGTTTGATCGATCACCACTGCTGTTAACCATTTATATTAAAATATGGTATAAGCACAAAACATATTAAAATGTGTTATTAACAGTGACTTATTTTCATTAGAACCAATATTTAACCAATCATTATTAACCGATATTTTAATCCATATAAAAAAGGCTTTTGTTTTGACTTAATATATCAATGCACAACCATTTAAGACCAGCCTGTAAGACTTTAGAAATATGGAACTTTTTCTACCGACTTCCAAAAAGGAGGAGATTCTCAATTCGACTGTTTTTTTTTATTTTTGTTACCTCATAACTTTCGACTGAGTGAACTGATTCTCAAAATTCATTTTTGTTTGAAATCTGGTGCTTCCCGTGTGGTCCCATTTAAATTTCATCAAATTCGGTCCAGTAGTTTTTGAGTTACACTCCAATATAACTGAAAAGAATGGAAGTCGGTATTAAGTTTTTCAAATAGTACTTGTAACAGTACTACAGACCCTTAACACTTTTCACACATATATCTATGATTTTGTGAAAGTCAATTTTTTTTTATTTTATTTACTCGTAAACACAAATTAGCATTTTTTTATATTTTTGTCTCCTATAGAGATGAAAAGGATGTAAAATTAACCCGATGGTTAGTAGATGAAAACGTTTTTAAAGCTACAATGGTGAAACTTGGTAACGTAGTAATCAACTAAAAATTATAAATACAAGTTTTACCATTTTTTTAAACCATCTCCATTAGTGATAAAACCTTAGATTGTATTGAGAAAGTTTTTCTACGCAATAAGAAACTGTGATAATAGTATAATTGAAACTTGTTTAAACCAAGCCTTCAAAGGATAAAAAGGAGTATTGATGTTTGTATGGAGAAGGTTTTTATATAATTTATTGATTCAGGCGTTACTTTGCGGAAATCCATTATCAAAAAAACGATATTAAAAAATATTTAGTGACACTTCCGCTGAAAAGAAAACAATGATTTTGGCCTATTTGGGGGCGTGCACCACCCTAATAGGAAGAATACAAAATAAAAAACACAAGAAACCCCAAATCAACCAAAACATGAGAGAAGAGATACATCTTCTGAGGATGCCTCGTGTAGAGGCGAAACACGTGTCGAATCGTTTGTCATCAAAAATCATTGTTTTTTCATTGGTATTTCCGTCATAGCGGATTGACCCTGGTTTCAACGCATTAACTTAATACTTATTTCAGATTCTATGATATTGTATGAAATCTAAAAAAAATGCCTCGTGTCACTTTTTCAGTTTCAGACAGCAACAGCAACTTACTTACATATTTTCTTACTGGAGTTGTCAAAACTGACATAAAGACGCTATTTTTCAAGGTCCCACTCAATATTTTGATTGCAACTGAAATATGTAATTGCCCTGCGGACCTATTCGTGCACTCTTATCAAATTTAATTAAGGCTAACCTCACCGTTACAGTTGAGATGCATCGTGCTCACTCCTCTATTAATTTGACCCGATCTTACTTGTTTACACCCTCAATCAAAATCCTGTATCTTCTTCTTCTTCTTAAAGTGCCCCTCCAACTAGTGGAGGTTGGCGATCAGCGTGGCACAGTCCTTCTTATTTTTGGTTCGGCGGAACAACTCAGACGCCTCTGATATTTCAGTCCACTCCCGGATATTCCGCAACCACGACTTCTTCCTTCTTAACTTTTTAACCTTTCTTTTTCCAGCAATTTTTCCCGTGATTATCAACTGCAGAAGGTCATATCGCTGATGACGGATGAATACTCGTACAGTATACAGGATGAAAATCCTGTATACTGTTTTGCAAATCCTAACGCTCGCATATAACATTCGAGCTCGCTTGTAAACTTGTTTTTATGGGCAGTACCGGTCCGCGCACGTATCTGCGAGCCAATATTAAATTTATGCCCATAACCATTCATAACCAAGCGAAAAATATGCATGCACACGTCGCGCCGCAAGTGGACAAAGGACGGCTCGGCCCAGTTGCAGTCTGCTTTGATAACGAATCGTGCCAGAGGAAATCTAAGTATTTTTATGTGTATGTCTTAATGGTATCCAAATTTTTAGGGTTCGGGAATAAAAATATTTTTTTCTCATAAATGGTATGTAATGTTGCCATAACATCTCTAAAAAGTATCCAGAAAGTGAACTCTACCGGAGGCTTATTCAAATCTGTCCAGTAAGAAGCGAGATTTTAAATTTGGAATCTCCTACTGTCCAAGAAGTAAGTATGTAATTTACTTACTGGACAGTAGATCATTTTCTTAAGATCTGCTTAGAAAAAAACATAGTACCAGACACAGATTAGAGTTTTTTTTTTTTTTTTTTTTTTTTTTTACCCATTATAACATGGTAGTGGGAGAGAAGCTCCAAATATATATCTATCTCTCTTTTTGGAATGACATTTTATGAGATAGATATAATATTTTTGGAGCCATTGTCTGTGACACTTAACGCGACGCAGAAAAAGTATGCACGATGCGTTTTGTACTTAGTAAATTTGTAGAAGTATAGTGTAAGATTTTATGTTTGTATTTAGTATTTTCAGTTTATAAATCATCTTGGATTAAACCTTTCCATTTGAAAATGGAATGGACATTGCAAAACAATAATTTTCCATTTTTTTACTAAAACAGTAATGTAATGTAAAATAGAACAATGATCAAAAACAAACAAATGTTGCAAACTTTTTAGTAAAAAAAGGATTTGACATTCAATTGCGACAATTGTGTTTTAATTTACCGCGTGAACATAGATAATCCCAAAAAATGAGTTCAAGCGAATCTGATTCGGAAATAGATGGCACTAATCCTGATTGAAAAGCTGAGGCCGAATTAGCAAAAAACAATTTACTTCATCCAAAATCCAAGGAGGGATATATAAAACTTATGAAGTGGAAGGCAGAAAAACAAGCTAACAGTTAGTCAGAAAATACCATTTTTGAGAAAAGCATTATACAAGCCTTAACCAGTAAGAAAGCCATCCTGGCCTCGTATATAACCGGACTTCACCTGCGGTTCGGTCCGGTTACCTCATACTTGGCAGGATGGCTTACTTACTGGATTTTGGTTAAAAACACTTCACTCTTTCAAAAAATTCATGTACATCTAACCATCATACTGGCAATAGATATCATGCATTCAGCCCAATGACAAAAGAGGTCGCTTCGCTATTCAGCCTTGTCTTCGTATGAGTATAATAGTCATTAATTTTTTTTTTTTAAATGCCGGTTTTTTTCTACTTACCTCACAATCGAGATGTAAAGCAGAGTAGTTAGTTGCTTACACCCGAGGGTGTAAGCAGCCCGAGATATTTAGGCGCACGAGCGCACCGAGGGCGCCTATAGTTCGAGGGCTGCAATTGATGCCTTACAGCCCTTGGCTACTAATCTATTATTATATACACTCAAATCGAAAAATTCGAATTACGAATTCAAAGACGGTTCTATACAGACGCACTTTATAAACACATATACATAAAATTAATAATAAAACTCATTATAGGACCGCCAACTGTATTATAAAACTCATTATAGTACTGCCAACTGTATCATAAAACTCATTATAGTACCGCTATCTTATTTTTTTAATTCATTAAGCTAGTATATGGTTTGAGGCTGAATATGAAAAAATGGCGCACGCATGCGTATAGTTTGAACTTAATTTCCCGCGCTTCCGATACATTTTTTTGCCGATCGTGTTTTTGTATTCAGGATTCCAAAAAAGTTTACCTGTAAGAGATTAAAATATGATTGGAGAAGAGAGTAGTGACGGCGAGATTTTCACTCCGCCAGATATTCTAGACGCGGCATCAGCGTTAACTGAAAGTCTCCTGCCAGAAAAGTCAAAAAAATTGTACGACAAATGTACCAAGAACGTATAGATTGGAAAATGGATAACAAGGCAACCTCATTTTCGGAAAATGTTTTACTCGCCTATTTTCAGAAGCTAGCACAAAAGTATAAAGTGTCTTTTTTATGGTCAAAATATTTAATGCTCAAGTCTACATTAAGCATCTATCACAATGTTGATATCACTAAATATTCAAAACCAATAGCATTCTTGAAACGCAAATCTGAGGGCTACAAAGCGAAAAAGTCTAACACTTTCTCGCCCGAGCAGTTGAATATGTTCTAAAATGAAGCACCTGATCAGCTATATCTTTTTACAAAGGTAAGTTACTGCAACATATGCGAATGTTTGGTTATCAAGTTGTGCTAAGTAAACAATAGTATATTTCATTACATGTGGGGAAAGGCTGTCATTGTAAAGAGTTCCGACAAATGATCAACTAATTCCCATGCATCCATCCATCCATCTAAACTTTCACATTAATAATATTATAGTAGGATATATATATATATATAATATATCAACCGTCAACGGTGATGAAATCATAGATTAGAGTATGTATGATGAAATGTAACGACAGTTTTTTTTCCATGGTGATTAATTGTATGTACGTAAGTCCTGTATTTTATTATTAGTGTTTACTGATTTATATACTAAGTATTTAAATTAACTCATATTACTATTATAGCAATTGCGTTTGATCATGTACATATTTCATGACATTTTGGTATAAAGGTAGATATGGCTTTGGAGAAGATAATAAGCTAGGTACTCGAAATGGGAATCCTGCGTAGACGTAGTCGCGGGCACCAGCTAGTATATAGATAGTATAGACAGTTCATTGAAATCTGAAGGCCATAATTACATCTGGGGACAAAATAATCCTTATGTCTTTATAATTTCGCCAATGTAGCGAATATAAAATCCTCTGTAATTTTCGTGGTCTAATTGAATCTCTTCAGGTCCATTAGCCGAGGCTACATCTTCAGTTACACGGACGTACTAAGGTATATCATTTCGAGGGTACAACGTTTGAAGTGCTCATATCGGGTCTTGCTATGTTCTGTATGGATTAAATACGAGTATATATATACTCGTTTATATACATTTAATAAGATATAGGTATTATTAAATGTTTCCTCTTTATAATATTAGTGTAGATACTCACCCAGACACAGGTCAAACAGATATGTTCATGCACACAAATGTTTGACCTGTCCGGGGATCGAAACCGGGACCAGCGGCTTGGATTCGGTCTTTACATCATCAGCCTTTTACAGGCTTTCCTGCAGCATCATTACTCTTTGTTAATATAGCGTAATTTATTGATTGTATATCTATATGAATTTAATATGGAACCTTGTACAAAAACCAATATAGGCTTAGGTCTCGGTGGTTGTGTGTAATAGTGGTTAGGCAATGAAAAATATTATTTACACCAATTCGCCAAAATTGGTGCGAATATAGTGGTAACACTGAAGTAACACAAAAGACTTATGTGTACTAATTATGTACTTAAATTTACTTTCATAGCCTTGTTAGCTCAGTTGGTGATTACCAATCTTGCCTTTGAAGCACGGGGTCCCAGGCTCGATCACTTGTTCGGGCAAATTCTTGCAATGAGTATAAATATTTGTTCTCAGGCCTTGGATGTTTGCTATGTGGTGATGTGTCTAATGTGTGTATCGATTTCTAGTGCGAGGGTATGAGTTTACAGAGACTTTTTTAATGTATAACTCAAATAGTATACATTCACGTAGGTGCCAACGCAAATGTGATCGGGTAATGTAATTCAAACCGATCTCCCGCTATGACTCCGGATCAAAGCTTGCATGGGAAAGAAAATGAGCAATGTACATAGTTCTATGTTAATTCTGTACCTATCTTATGTACAAAAATAGCAATGGATAAACAATAGAGAATGACGTATGATAGTTTAAAATACTCACTATAATTATAGAGCTAAAAGTTCACTCGACCAATCTAGACCTATTCTCGCATATCAAGAGGGGTAATAGTCCCCTGCCTACCCTGAGGTACGCTTGAATTCATCCCTGTTCCAATACTGACTAATCCCGTTAGGCTCATACCGAACCTTGGCCCAACTTCCAATTGAGTTTTGGAATTTTCATTTGAAGAATGAATTTACGCTGGATTTATTGAATTTTGGTTTGTTAGTTTACACGATTTTGTTTGATTGCTAATTATGCCTATAACCTACAGTTTAGAGCGACTAGTCTGCATTTGTTTCACGGGTTTCTGTGACTGTTGAAATGCGAATAGCTAATGGGCCCAGATTTTATATGCTGTCACGAAAAGCTACCTTGGCGGGTGATTCGGACACCGGCGTTATTCGGATTTCGATATTTACAAAAATCGTAATATTGATATTTGAACTTATGCTAGACGTACACGATGAATACTCAAAGTTATTTAGTTTTATGACCTTCTTTTTTCCAACATTTGTGTTTCACGTTACCATTTTTAGCACCTCAAACATACACACCTAAAATCACCGCTACTTCCCTTAGAGGTAGGCTAAATAAAAATGTATTATGTAATTTGTTGGTTCAAGCGTTACTTTGCAGAAATCTATTTTAATACGTTGTTGATGGCCTAATTATTTATTGGACCAGTACT
Organism: Selenia dentaria; assembly: GCA_917880725.1. Lineage (NCBI taxonomy): Eukaryota > Metazoa > Arthropoda > Insecta > Lepidoptera > Geometridae > Selenia > Selenia dentaria. The sequence goes on from OU862893.1 coordinate 29,208,732, forward strand.
TCTTGTCACATTCATATTTTTGTAAATAAAATCGACAATTTCAAAGCCAAAACAAAATTCAAACTGGAACTAGAAAATAATAATTCTCAAAACTTGCTGGATTTGCCCATGACTAGGATCAAAAACCAATTAGAATTCTAAATTTATCGAAAGCCTACTCAAACAGACGTAGTTAACCCTTTTTGTTCTTGTCATCCCATCCAACTCAAATTAGCAGCCTTTCGCTGCTATGTCCATAGGTTATTAACAGTTCTTATGTCAACAGATAATTACAAAAAAGACCTTAAGGCGCGCTCGTACCCTGGTTAAAGAAAAAGCAGAATTTTTAAACACAGCCTTTATTAATAAACGTTGCGTTAACATAGATTAGGCGTAACATGCTTTGTCTTGCTTTCACGCGTGACATTTACTGCAAGCGAAAAATTGACAGATAGATGTTTTAACTATTCCGGGTTTACTACAAGTTTATTAATAAGGCCGCTAGTGTAACGAAACAGATCGATAGTATATTATGAAAAAAATACAAAGGTCAGAAAAGGAATAGGAAAAGAGTAATAACCGAATAGAATTCATAAATATAACTCACTTTCAGCAGTAAAAGATCCTGAATAGGACCACAAAAATAAACTTTCACGTCCAAACTCTCAGAATTTTCAGCGATAACACTTTTTTTTAGGTAATACTTAGCCAACGTATAGTACTAAAGTTATAACCAGCAGTTTTTTCAATTGTGTTAGTATATATCGAAAAATATAAAGAAAACGTACAAAATTAACGCATTTTCGCATTACATCGTCCAATCTAACAAGCGATTTTCAACCTTACGTAAAGCATCGTAAATTATTTTAAAATTGGGGTTGCACCGCGTCTTAATATAATTTACCAAATGGCAATATGTAACGGCTACAGTAATCAAGTAGTCGACCGTCTAATCCAAAATAAGGAGCGTATTATAGTTCGTTCAATGATTAGTGCGTTTCCGTTTGAAAAAATAAACTAATATGTGGATAGTTCGACACAAAATATTCCTAACATACATCAAAAAATGAATTCCGAACAGACCAGATTGTCTTGAGAATGGTAAAAAGTGGGGTGTTTTTAAACTGGCTTGTGACAATTGCAAAGATGTTTATGTACGAATACATTTCTGCGTATCGAAATGACCACCCTGACCAGTCTCATTTCATTCATTCACACCCTCTATTCGCGTGGTATCGTAGGTGACATCACCTGCCGGTCCCATCAGAATACCAGCGCTGATTGTTTATAACGAGCATTATACTGAGATGGGATCTGTTTTGTGACATTATAGGTGTGTTATTGCCGTTAGTTTCAATTACATATACATATATACATACATAAAAATCACGCCTCTTTCCCGTAGGGGTAGGCAGATACCACGGATTTCCACTTACTACGATCCTGACATATCTCTTTCGCTTCATCTATACTCATCAACCCTTTCATACATAAGCGTCGGTTTAGGGTACTTTTGACCTGGCCTTTTTTCAGAACGTCTTCAATCTGATTTCGGAACGTTCGCCTAGGTCTTCCCCTTCCAACACTTCCGTTTACTTGTCCCATGTATACCTGTTTAGTCATTCTCATTTCATTCATTCTCTCCACATGTCCAAACCATCTTAACATACCTTTCTCGATTTTTGTCACTACACCCTCATTCACACTACATCGTTCCCTTATCACACTATTCCTTATCCTGTCACTCCGTTTCACTCCAATCATGCTCCTCAATGCTCTCATCTCCACAGCATTTATTCTACTTTCATGCTTTTTCTGCCACACCCAACTTTCACTACCATACATCAGTGTCGGAACCAACACTCCCCCATGAACAGCCAGACGAGCCTTTTTAGACACCTTCTGACTGTTCATAAAAGCGTTCAATTACATACTGTCTTAAATAAAAAAAATTGTACACCTGTATTTTGCCACAAACAAACATTTCTGTATTTCTGTAATCATGTTACATTTGCTTGATACCGGTCACTCTTTGCACAACGACAATACAGTGTACCGTTTATCACCGTTGTGTTGAATAAAAATACAGACAGATTCGCCAGTGTAAACTGCCGATAGTATCGACAATGCGCCCAATGACACGGGCCCGGTGACACAGTGGGCGGCCCGTGACCTCGCCGCGACCTATTTCTAGCTGAGCCGTGTGTAGCGGACTTAATGTGTTCAAAAATACGCGGATTATACCCAGCTTAGAGACTTTCAGCCCTTTCTTTGCTTACAAGTTTTAAGGGATTAAATCAGTACTTACCTATCTACTTAAATTTAGTATAATTATTAAAAGGGTTGGTAAATTTTTTAAATATTACTTTTTTCTAAAACTAACGCCTGCTTAGCGATACCAAACATTTCAATTTTAGAGAGAGAAAACTCACACCCTTCGGACGGGATTCGAACCAGCATACCCCAACAATCCTCGTCAGACGCAAAAACCACTAGGTCGCCAAGGCTCGCCGTCCAAACATCAAATTTTAACTCTCTATATGATTTTGAGACTGGTTGGGTATGGAGACGGAGCGACATCTATTGAACAGCTTGAACGAATGTTTAACTAAGCCTGTGATGTACCAATAATTCGATAATTTGGCAGCTCAGCTCTTTAACAATTTATACCCAAATGGAATATCAAATAGATCATCCGAAAAAGAATATTAATAGGCTCAAATACAGTCTTGAAAGTTCTAAATGACTTTTATACAAACACATTCTGCCAAATTCTTAATAATTATTATTCCGTTCTCGAGTTGTCGTCGAAGAAACATATAATATACGTAAATTAAGATTTGTTTTGTATTTACTTTTTAGATATTACTTACCTATACGATATATTTAATTTGTCTTCTTCAAAATCATACTTTTATACATTATAAAATAAAAAGAATAATGAGAAAAATCGTTGCGAAGGAACCTATGTAAAACTTTGGACACAGCTTTCCATTCCATCGACTCAAGGTTGAGAAATAAACCGTTATTCTGATCATACTCGTAAGTACCATAAGCATTTATTTGTACCACAGCAAAGCATGGAATGCTTGGTTAACTTACTTATTTTGTGGTTTTTATGTTATTATATTCTTAGTGGGTAGGTATGTCTCGCGCAGTAACTGTTATCGATTCTGTGCTGTGATGTAGCGCCATCGTGTATCCAGTCACCCTAGGGTTCTCAGCCATGGAGCAGTCAATGGGATATGGGTTCATAATAATAAAAATATGTTTATGTTTTCTTTCAATTTGATGTGGTCATCGATTTCAAACCACTCCGTTCAATATTAGGCACTAATTAACAATGACCTTACAAGAGAATAAACACAATTATTGTTTTGTGCCATTACCACCCCACACTGTTCTGAGTCGTACTAAATGAGATTATTTAAGTTTAAGCAACGTTTATAAGTAAGGCCGAAGTATTTCAAACCAGAATGATAAAGATTTCGCTAAACTTAACTACGCTTAACGCGAAACTTAAGAAATAATATTAACGATAGCGACAATTTTAATAATACGTATAATATTTTTTAATAATGAAAACAAAATTAATTTAATTACATTTAAAGCAATTATCCCATATTCGGACGTTACGTTTCATGTTATTATAAAACGGTATAAGCCCGAGGCCCACCTGATGTTGAGTGGTAACCTCTGCCTTGAACAGATGCATTTCCTCACAAGTGACGAACTGCACTGCGACCGTAACCATGAGACATTAAGTTGTTAAGTCTCATGTGCCTGTAATTTTACCGACAACACACCTTAAAACCAAAACACAGTATTGCGAACATTACTGATTCACATTCAAAAGTTTGGTGTATTAAAGTTTGGTGTATTAAAGTTTGGTGTATTAAAGTTTGGTGTATTAAAGTGTGGTGTATTAAAGTGTGGTGTATTATGGTGGTAGTGGCAGTACTACCCCGGACGAACTGATTCACAAAAAGTTCTACTGCACATAAACATATAATCAGTATTATTGTAGGTATTTTCTGTGATTGCTGGTATCAACACAATCAGCAATTAATGCATAGTGTATTACAATATACTCTGTACGAGATAACACCACTGACACACAGAATACAGATACCATAATGACTTATAAAACATAAAAACATAGACTATCGCAATCTTTTGTTCATAATAAGTTATTGTATTGTCGCACGACCTAAAGTATTTGACGAGCGTGATCTAAAAGCATGCTGATACCTCGCAGCCACGCAATGTGATGCATGAATGAAAACGGTTATTTATGTAAAAAAAACTTTTTTGAAGTTTTTAAATTCCACGACCACTGCAGAGATTAATTGGATTTACTAAACAAACAGAGGCAAATAGTACTTGCTTCGATTGTATGTTAGTCGAAAGTGAAAATTCCGATTCTAACAATGCGATGATTAAACTGAATATTATAATTAAATAAGTGGCTAGGCTATTCGTTTTATATGGTGCATGTAAAGTGGATCTTTAAACGGATAACTTATAATAATAGGCGACCTTCACCGCAATGTAACTTTTCAGACATTGATATCATACAAAACTAAAGTAAAAAAAAAATAGGTCTAGTTAAAAACATTAAAAGACCAGGACGAACCCTTATTACTATTAATTATTTTAGTAAAGTAAGCGCCTAATTTGTTTGCATCTAAAGGATATATGTAAAAATTGGTAATCGATATTATTCTCATTTTTTTGGTATATTTAATTTATTATCTTTTAGCTACGGCAAGAATACGTTTTGCCCATGTTTCCTCTATTACGATAAATTGTGCAACATTTACATTGGTTTCCTACCTACGCTTCTATGTTTAGATAAATGTTGTAGTGCTGATAGTCGGTAGCATATAGCTTATAGATAGATAATCTTATAATATGGTGGCGCAAGTATTATTGACTTATATAATTACTAATTACGGTTACGAACGGTTATGGTTTACTATTAGCTACTGCAGCCTTCCCACAAAACAGTATAATCCCATTCTCAGATTATTTGGGAGCTCCTACAAACCCGACGATGCTAATTTTGGTTTCCATTTGATCTGTCAACGGATTCAGATATTTTACTTTGAAGCAAGCAATCGATCGATACTGTATCTATATAAAATAATGTAATCATATTAATTTTAAAGGTAAAAATTAAAATGTATCACATTATTTTTTCTTTTATTCAAAACAAAATCTCGGATTTCATCCGGTCCTTTACAAAGGCATAAGTAGGGCTGTAGCCAACACTTAGAGGCCTGTTTGGTATAAAAATACAAAGGAGTATAAAAACAGAAAAAATGTTGGATGAAGGGTAACATGGTACTTATAACTATTACAAATATGGGTAAAATGGCCAGGCTATTGAGATGAGCTTATTAGTGATAAGGAAGATAGTGGGCTATAATAATAATAAAAATAATGTAAATAAAAAGTAAAAATAATATTAAATAATGACAGCATTTGGTATGAATGTGAAATGGGATAGCTATTGCAAAAATTGGTAACATATTAGTGCTATTGACATGAACTCTTAATTGATAAAGGAAATGGCTATTGACGAGACTACGACACCTGCCAATTTTAGTCTCATATTAAAATATTTAGGCAAGTGGTGACTTGCCACCCAATAAACGGGCCCTCATGAGGGCCACCATCAATGGTGACAAAAGGGGCAACGTTGGTGTGGATGGCTAAAAGGTGGCTAGAGGTGTGCTGCGGTTTCACTAGAGCGCTACTACCGGCCTTATGCCCTTTAACACTTCCAGCCGTGGAGATTTTTGTTACTTGCTCTTGCGTCTCCACCCCCAGACGGCCAATTAAGGCAAGCCGGGGTCAGGGGGCTCATTAAGCCCCAGGGAGAATCAGGGTCCGCGGTGTCGCCACTCACCGACGGCTCGCCACAAAGCCGCCCCTGCGGTTTTATTTTATTATAATAATTATTATTATTATACATTATGATAATTATTATTATAATTACTATAATTATTATTAATATAGGTAAATATCCATTACCATTATTTTCATGAACACATTTTATTTGTTAATAATTAACAATACATACACACAAACATAGCACATATCCCGGTAGGCTCGGCGACCTCGCTTTGCACAATCGAGCGAATAATTAAATTGTTTAAAATTAATATTACATTAATAATTTAATCGTAAGATTATAACAACTCAGATAAATATTCAAGATACCTTATAAAACAGTCATTATCGTTGTTGATGTAGCAAACAGAACTACTATTAATTACAAATATTACTAAAATAAGTAAAATGGTGAAAGTGAAGGTTACAGAAGGAATCCTGGAGGGTGAAGAAGTGGTGAATACTGAAGATGATTCGCAGAAGACATTCTGCAGCTTCAAGGGCATTCCGTTTGCTGAACCACCTCTTGGGGATCTCAGATTTAAGGTAAGGAGCTTGAAAAGTATCAAATCAGAATGGGCTAGACGAACCATAGCTTTTTACCGACTTCCAAAAAGAGGAAATTCTCAAGTCGATGCGTATATATATTTTTTATGTATGACCGCGTAATTTTTTACAGAGTAGTCCGATTTAGATATTTTTTTTGGTAGGGTATAGATACTTATAGTATTATATTATAGTCTTCAAATTTGATGAAATTTAAACGAGATCACCTTGGTATACTATTATACCAAGGTGATCTCGTTTAAATTTCATCAAATTTGGTCAATCCGTTTATGAGTTACATTTCAATACCTGAAAATGTTTCGCTAGTCTTGTCCGCCGTATTGGCGGTGAATGACAATCGATCACTTAATAGCACGGGGTACTAAAATGCGCGAACACATATTTTTTACCAAAAATGGAATTTCCACACAAAAAAGTGTGAAATAACTTGTCGAAGTCGGTACCATTCGCACAATATTGTGCTAATAGGTACTTTGAACTACGATGGTACCGACTTCAACAAGTTATTATTAGTGTTGAAGTTCGTTCTGTTTCTTGGGGAAATAATGTATACTTATCTATCAGATCTGCTCTTATTTGTACAAACTCCAACGCTACAAATACAGAAAAGCTTCACACAACTACGGGACTAGGCACACGTACCAAGAAGTCTGTATATGTAACTTAACATTTGTACGCTTAAAGCAGATCACAGCATGTACCTACAATAATCATTTTTAAGATCCTGTCTTACCTGTGTATATCACAAATAAATCATTTGAATTTGAATGTATGTAGGTTGGTAAGTGAAAAGTTGTCTGGAAGAGATCACTCTTAGCGATAAGACCGCCTGTAGTACATACTTTTTTTTAATATATATTTTTGTGTAATTTCTATTGTTAATGTCAATAAAGTGTATTTTTATTGTATATAGATAACCTAGTGTATATTATCACAAACCCAATTGTCTATTGTATTATGGTACTTGTAGGTATCTACGGTGCACTAAGTTATTGCCCTAAAGTTGTTTTAATTTCTGACAGAAATCACCTTTAGCTATTAAAACGCCTTTTGTATCAAAACGTTTCTTTATCGTAATCTGTAATCTTTATATCTATCTATATATTTATCACTAGATAGATAGCTACTGCTCGTACAAAACGTCAAAGCATTATTTAAAAACTAATAAGGACAAATCGGTTGAGATGCATTTTCCGTATGCCATCGATAATAAATAACGCATATGATCCATTACGATTATAATAACGTTGGTGGCAGGTACATACATAACAGCACATTATGTTCCCACTGATGGGACTAGAGCCTTCCTGTTAGAGAGGAGTTGGGCCATAATCCACCACACTGGCCCAGTGCGGCTTGGTGGATATACTAGTAGCCAACCCATATCGAAGTTTTTAGTCCGCCCGAAGGCCTTCGACATAGCCTAACAACGACTGCTGTTCTAAGACAAGCAACCAGGACCGACGGCTTAACGTGTCCTCCGAAGCACGGAAGCGCTCAGTTGAATAATGCCACTAGCAGTCACCCATCCTAATCCTGACCGCAACAAGCGTTGCTTAACTTGATGATGGCTTAAGATCGCCAAGTCAAGCTCCGCTACGAGCGCTTCATGGTAGGTAGGCATAATTATTATTTATTCTTATGTGTTCGTATCCTCACACAGTACCTAGTCTTTTCACACTTCAGGCTAATGACGAACACTTCCAAAAGACCTACTTTCTACTTTAAGATTGATTTTCGCATCAGGACTAAAATTAATCTGGGTTAATCTTTAGGTGTATGTTACATCTGAATTTCAATTATCTCTGTCCAGACGTTTTAGCAATAACTTACCACATGCATACTTTCGCATGTACAATATGTAAATAGTATAGGATTGCAATGAACCCCACTCAAATGCTAATAGAAGATACAATGTTTACAGGCACCTCAACCTCCCAAGCCATGGACTGGAGTGCGCAGCGCCAAATACTTTGGCCCAAGTTGCTACCAGTACGACATTTTTAAGCACTTTCCTACACAAGGCAGCGAGGACTGCCTTTACTTGAATTTTTACACTCCAGACCTGAACCCTCCGGAACCTCTCCCTGTTATGTTCTGGATCCACGGAGGAGGTAACACTAGCGGAAGTGGCGACGACAACATGTACGCTCCAGAATATCTGGTCCGACACGGGGTCATTCTGGTAACTATCAACTACAGACTCGAAGTACTCGGTTTCCTCTGCTTAGATACCGAAGATGTTCCAGGAAATGCCGGCATGAAAGACCAAGTAGCCGCCCTTAGATGGGTTAATAAGAATATTAGAACGTTTGGAGGCGATCCCGATAATATTACAGTTTTTGGTGAGAGCGCCGGGGCCGGCAACATTGGCTACCACTTGGTATCGCCGATGACGAAAGGCTTATTTCAAAGAGCAATACTACAGAGTGGTTCTCCCACTTGTTGGTGGTCTTACGAAACAGAGCCTAAAGAGAGGGCGTTAGCACTGGCAAGAAAATTAGGCTTTCGTTCTGAAAACGACGAAGGCTTATACGAGTTCTTCAAAATACAACCTGTTGAGTCACTCGCCAACCAGCAATTAAATGTACCTCTAACTTACGCACAAAAAGAGAAAACCAATTTCGAACCGCCATTCGTTGTCGTGGATGAAAAGAAGTTTGGTGATAATGAAAGATTCTTCCATGGAGATTTTAGTTATGAAAACCTGTGTAAAAATATTCATAAAGATGTGGAAATCTTCATGGGATTCACCAAAGACGAAGGTATACTGCCTTTAACTATAGGCAGTGGACTTGACGAGAAATGTATTAAAATGAACATGTTTTTGGAAGAGTTCGTCCCTAAGCCGATCGCTTACCACTCTTCAGTTCCTCAAAGACTGGACGCGGGCCGTAAGTTAAAGGAGCTATACTTCGGTAAGAAAGAAATAGGAGTCGAGGACTGGGAGCAGGTGGTCAAGTTTTATTCGATGGATTATTTTCTGTACGGGATTATTCAAATGGCAAAAAAAATTGCGAGCCTTAAACAAAACAAAATATACTTGTATGAGTTCTCGTGTGTATCGGAGAGGAATCAGATAACAAGTTTTGTAGGCTTGAAAGACCTGGTAAAAGATAAGCCAGTGGTTGCCCATTGTGATGACCTTCTATACCTGTTCCCCGGTAAATTGTTCACCAAGGTATCTGATCCTGTCACAAATGAACTCATTAAAACGGTTTCAACAATATGGACCAATATCTCTAAACATGGGTAAGGAGATAGAATTATTAATAATTGTAATACATATTTTGTGTAAGTCCAATAAGTGCAGTCGAGATAAACGTTGATAAATATGTGTGATGAGAAGTGAGCGTGAGACTTGCCACTTGCCATTGTACTGAAGCTCCGTTTGAGCGACTTTAGGGAAATGACAATTTAATATGCGGATGATCTCCTGTGCAAAAGTCCGTCTACAACAAAACTACTTGACATCTGGGTGATACTGCAACTTCCATGAGCAGGTGTGGTGTTTACCATCAAGCGAATGAACATCATCTTGTCACTTGATAATAATATAATAAAGTAAATATATTAGTGGTAGAAACTCATGACAGAAAAATACCAGTATCTGTCCATTTTCCATCCGTTGACTCGCGATTCTCCATATTTAGCCAATAATACAATAGATTTCGCAGAGATCGAAATCAACCTACTTTTCCAGGAACGTGTGTGGTTAATATGCTTTATTTCTGTTACAAAATGCGCCCCGCTGTTTCACCCGTGTAGCGATGGGTGATGATGATGATTAAAAGTATCCTATATGTTATTCCAACGGCTCATCTATTCGTATCATACCACATTTCATTCAAATCCGTTCACCCGTTCTGGCGTGATTGAATAAAACAAACCTCCATGCATGAAAAACGTTTATTCAAACATTTATAGTGTCAAACTAGCTGCGCCCCGTGGCTTCACTAGCGAAGTGATGGATGATGATGACGATGAAAGGTATCCTATGTCATTCCTATTATAATTTCCTTGCCATATTTCATCGTGATCCGGTCAGCCGTGAAAGCGTAACAAAACAAACAAATACACCAATTTAGTATTTATAATATTAAGTTAAGATATATTAAGATTAATAAAGTTTATGGTTATTTTAAAACGAGTTTTATGCCACCACAACATAATTATATTAAAGTTGGTTAAAATAATACTTTTATTTTCCAGGAATCCTACCCCAGATGAGAGCCTTGGAGTAAAATGGTCTCCATACACCCTGGAGAAGCAAGAGTACCTGGACATAGGGAACGAGCTAGAGCTCAAAACAGCTCCTCGCGAGCTCGAGGTCCAGCTTTGGGAGGAACTTCATAGGGAATATGCACCTGACTTTGTTCATAACTAAATCGCTAGCCACAGTATAGCTACTCGTACCTCGCTGCACTCGTAAAAACTAGAATTGTGAGTGCAGCGAAGGAATCAAACTCTACCAAACCGTCCCACCATAATTTTAAAATAATTTACGATGCTTTACGTAAGGTTGAAAATCGCTTATTAGATTGGACGATATAATGAGAAAATACATTAATATTGTATGTTTTTTTTATATTTTTCGATATATACTAACACAATTGAAAAAACTGCTGGTTACTATTTTAGTACTAGATGGCTACGTATTACTTAATAAAAATTTGTTATCGTTGAAAATTCTGAGAGTTTGGAAGTTTATTTTTGTGGACCTATTTAGGATTTTTTTCTGCAGAGAGCGAGTAATATTTATGAATTCTGTTCGGTTATTACTCTTTTCCTGTTCCTTTTCTTAAATATTTTTTTCATAAAATATTATCGATTTGTTTCGTTACAAGATGTTTAAAAATTCTGCTGTTTACTAATAAATTATGACTTACAGGCGATTGCCATAATATGTTCATTTCTATTTCTAGACAATGGTCTCATGTGACCATATATTTTAAACTTTGAAATTTGTTTTTTACAGCTTTCAAGGTACCGTAGACCTATTTAGTATTCATTTAAAACGCTTTTCAGAGAAAACTGGGGCCCTACTCCCACTTCTTAAAGCAGTCATGTTTCAACCTTAACATAAAATCTGGTACCACCACGTCAATATAGCAAGCTTAAAATAATATTGAATTACGATATGACGTTTTGATCACGTAGTATCAAATATCTGACGAAGTTCGCACACTTTTTCATGACTTAAGACACTAAAGTTTCATTGTTATTGTCAATTTTTTGAAGATTCGTACTCCCATATCTTAAGTAGTCATATTGCAACGTTATACCATTAAATTTGGTTGACCGTTTTGTGTCGGTGGGAGTACGATAGTAAGTATGATTATTCTAAGCTTATTACAAAACGCTCCTGATTAATGATAGTTTCGTAAAAGGTGGGAGTAGGCCACCAGGTCACACAGACTGGCATCGCAGTGATCCTTAATGGTTTCCTTTTACTTTTTGATGTACGGAACTCTAAATACTTAATCGTTTCTTACAAATTAATCATTACTTTACTGTTCGGAGCAAATTGTCAACGACTATTTCCTCAAATGATACATTTTCCATATAATCATGGCTGCACCGAATAAACACCAACTGAACCAATATATTGACAGGGATGTCAACCGCACGATAACATGAAAAATTTAATTATGCACCGTGGAGCTCTCTCGTCCAATATTATTGAAAATTATATAAGAGTCAATATTTTTGTACTGAAATTCTAGTGAGTTTGACACATATTAAACTGTTACTTTTAACCGGCAAAAAACTCACGTTAGGGATCGAATACGTCATACCGGGCATCGGACATGCTCGATACCCGGTCGATGTATTCGATCCCTAACGTGAGTGTTTTACCGGTTAATGAAAATATGTTCAAAACGCGAAGTACATGTTTGATAGCAAGTTGAGTTCCATAAAATATTTAAAGCTGTGTTTAAGTTTGACGGGCTCTGTCGTAATAATTTATAGTACGTAAGTGAACTAAAAATCTTAAGAACAATATCCATCTACAGGCATAAAGGACCCCCTAAGTTGTGAGTGAAATTTTATTTACCGCCCCTTTGGTGGTGAAGCGGAGTTTGACTTGGCGATCTTAACCGATCAACAAGTTAATCAACAACGCTTGCTGCGGTCAGGAGTTGGATGGGTGACCGCTAGTGCCATTATTCAACTGAGCGCTTCCGTGCACGTTAAGCCGTCGGTCCCGATTGTTTGTCAGCCATTCAGTTGTAAGGCTTTATAGAAGGCCTTCGGGCGGCCTGAAAACTTCGACATGGGTTGGCCAATAGCTTATGCAACAAGTCGCACTGGGCCCGCGTGGTGGATTATGACCCAACTCTTCTCTCTGAGAGGAAGGCTAGAGTCCCAGCAGTGGGAACAAAATGGGCTGATTAAGATGATGATGATTCGGTCCGAATCAGCAAGCCTCCGCTTCATTCATAAATCTTTTGTTATAGCGTTAACCTGATTAAGTAGGTACATTGAAAAGGAATCAAAATATTCACAGATCCATCTGTGGATTTAAGAAGAAAATGTAGTATCCACGGGTCCACCTGTGGATTTAAGAAGAAAATGTAGTATCCACGGGTCCACCTGTGGATTTAAGAGGAAAATGTAGTATCCACGGGTCCACCTGTGGATTTAAGAGGAAAAAGAAGTATTCACAGATCCACCCGTGGATTTTAAGGGAAAAAGAAGTATCCACGGATTCACCTTTGGATTAAAGAGGAGATAAAGGTATCCGCGGATCCACATGTGGAGCCGAGTAGTGGATCCAAGTGGACGGAGGGGTTTTTTCAGTTACTGGCGTTACGTTTTAGTTCATGCAGCGCGCTAATGGCACCTCATCGACAAGTCCATTAACTTAAGATGTAGAAAAGAGTTTTGAGTTTCATTTTGTAACCAGAATTTAACCACGAATCTCTTCCAACAATTTACCAATAATTTATAATAATAGCCATTAAAAATATTTATTTAAATGGAAGTATATTGCGCCATCGTATTCAACTAACACCTAAAAAAGTACATAGCATTACTTTATTTCCTGGCGTCCGTTTCAAGACATGAATTGCGTAATCAACGCGGTCAACATTAAATAAAAACTCGTAAAACGGGAGGCTGAGTACGTATAGTTCCTTATCATTAGGTATATCTATATCTTATAACATATATAAACTGACACATTGTAAATACAGTTATTTGCAGTTGGCGTACACAGGCGCGACGCTTATACGCAGGCTGCTAGACTTGCCGCGTACTTGGGAAAAACGATAATCTCAAAAGCGACTTAACCGTCAATACAAATATGTTCTTTGCCGAAACTCAAATTGCGAGTACGTCACTTTTGCGCAGAACCTAACACATTTAAATTGGGTTTTAAAAGTGATCAAGCAGGAAGGAAATATACCAAAGTGAAAGCAAAACAGTAATACCTTGGGAAATTGCGTGAAGCTCAGAAAGCGATCGAGATGGAACCCCTCTGCTCACAGATAGATATTTGTCGATAATCTGGCGGATATTTACGCGGATATTACGTTTGTATTGAACTGTAGCAACCCTAATACCGTAGTACGAGCAGTAAAATCTACCGGCTTCGGGCAATTTAATTTTAACTCAAATTTAAAAGGCTTGCATTGATTGCATAGGTGATTACTTTGATTAATAAAAAAATATAAATATAAAGAAAAAGGTCGTTAAGTTATTTCATGATGCAATTTCATAGGTAAAAACCAATATGTGATTCAACTTTAATATGTCAATAAAAGGTTCCTGATAGATAATAATAATTCTGCGGCAAAAGTTATAGCATAACCCTATCAATGCCTGCCACATATAAAACAATTTATATTATACTCACAAGCTACTTATTGAATAACCTTTCTACTTAATTTTTGATGCAATGAGATCTCAGAGTAGACGTGCAATTTATAGTTAGTTTTAGTATTTTGTAAGGTAAGCTCAGTTTATGGATGAAATGGAATATAGTTAACGCTATAAGGCCGCCGTACCCGGCGACGCCACGCGAGCGAACCCGCGGGTGGTTCAGCTGGTTATATATAATTGACACTTCGTTCGTTATATGGTTAACTGATTTAGTAGATCAGGTTAAATATTTTTTTGTGTAATTTTATACCCAATAATTACGAGGAAAATAAGAATTTAATTAATGGCAACGATGAGTCTGCGGGTTGTTAGGTATCGTTCTGAGATCATGGGTGTATTTTAAATATGTTATAAGTATTTTCTTTAGTTGAAAACGAAAGAAAATATTTACTTAGTAATAACTACTTCATTAGTAATAAATTTAAGCTAAGCAAAATTGGTGAATAAAATACTTAATTAGAATGATTAAGTATTTTTAATTAATTATTACTTAATTTATGATTTTGGATTAGATTAAAACATAAAAGATAGACAATATAGCTTTTCGTTTGAAAATCCCGGCAACAGAACAAATGAGTATAACATGGCTTGACATGAGATTAGTCTACGGCTTCTCGTGCTGAACCTACCATTATTGGCAATGTATTAGAGAAAAATACTTACTTAGAAAATAATTGAAACCTACTTCCCAGTCATACCCGATGTTGGTGATAAATTATTATCAAAAACTCCTGGTCAGATTTTTATCAAATTTAAATGGGACCACGGGAGAAGCTAATAAAAACACACGAATTTAAAACCTTTTTTGGAGGTGTGTTGATAATCCTTTTTTTGCCTAAACATAAACAGGCACGAATTATTTTCACAAACGAGGTTACCTACTTCTCATCAACTTTGTAATTCGTAGAAAAATAACGGCCTCATTCTCTACCCCAAGGAAATAAAGTCAAAGGAAGCACAAAGCAAAGAAACAAGTAAAACAGCTAACCCTTCCAAGTTCTGAGTTTTATTAACTTTTTCTTTTCTCGCATTCTGGGCATACAATCGGGACCAAAAGTCAATCCAACATTATAACAAAAATGTATGGTTGGAAAAAAAGTCGCAAAAGTATTTGTTTTATATTTTTTTACTATTCATGGTTGAGGAAAACCCAAATAGGAGGATGCGTGCGTTTTGGTCCTAAGTTCATAGAAATCGATTTAGTAGTGAAAAACAAAGTCAAATTTCCACTCTATCAATGTTAATTGTTTATTGATGTCATATATTTATATAGAACTAACTGCATGGTGTTGGATGATGATGATAAAGAAAAGAAAAGCATCTTATGTGTCAATCCAAAGCCTCATCTACCTCCATACCAACTTTCATTAAATGGGCCGTTTGAGCGTGAAAGAGCAACAAACATCCAAATGAATCCATCCATTTAAACTTTCACATTTATAATATTAGTAGGATATAAGTTGGTAAAAGAATATTTATATCTAATAATTACAATTTTTTATTAATTATTTTTATATTAGAATTTTGTTTCTCTCTGTCATACTCGTGTTTCAAATACGACTACAGTTTTTTTAACCGCCAGTTTTAAGTTTTTGTTTACTTATTAAAGAACTGTTGCGTAGTTTATAAATATAAAAGACTAATGAGTGAAATCAAGCATCTATTCAAACGGATTATGCCCATCTGTCCCCCTACTCTTTTCCCTTAGGAGGACAAACGGAAATAAAATTTACTATCTGTCCCCTTGTTACGGATGCTGGATTGATTGACAAAACACGGATTATGCCCATCTGTCCCCTCAGGGACAAACGGTAATGAAATTTACCATCTGTCCGCTTATTACCAATGTGGTGACAGATGAAAATGCCAAAATATGTAAACGTTTCATCTGTTTGTCCCTGAGGGGACAGATGGGCATAATCCGTGTTTTGTCAATCAATCCAGCATCCGTACCCGATTAAATGTTCGGATGGATGGAGGTTCGTTACTCCATCACGCTAGAACGACTAAACGGATTTGGATGAAATTGGTAGGCAGTGAAACACAAAAGAAACATAACAGCCATGCAAAATAAAATAACATACTTTTCATCATCACCATCTCTCGGGGAAACTCGCGGCGCGCAACTAGTATACCAATAAGAATTCCTAATACGTACAAAAATACATACAAAACATAACTACTGGAAAACTTCATTCACCTTATTAGCATGAGAAAAAAATGATCAAGAAAGTATATTAAGAAATAAGTATATTAAGAAAGTATCGCCGCACCTAATTTAGCAGCATTTAAGTCAAGACTAAAGCATTGGCTTATTGACCAAGCGTTTTACAGTTACGCGGAATTTATAAATAAATTTCGACATTAAAATTTGATAGAATTATTATTAATATTATTATTGAAATAATGTTTTGTATTATTACTATTATTATATTTATATAATTATAATTATATATTATAATAATTTTTATTACTATTATTATCTTAGATTATTCGATATATGTTTTATTTTGTAATTGACATGACGTGTTTTTCATTAAATTGTTTATATAATGGTATGACATAGATTTGGTGTCATGTATTTATAAATTACTTATTTGTATGTGGTAGCAGTAATCCAACATGATTATGTAGATACTAATTATACTTAAGTATATAATATATGAACAACAAAGTACAAATGTACTATAGTACCTAAGTTGTTTATTCGATTCTTGACACATTGTTTATTTTATCAATATTGACGTGTATGGATTTTATACCAATAAAATATGATTATGATTATGATTATGATATTATTAAAACGTCCACGAAAATACTACAGAGTGATAGTTCATCATCTCATTTCAGCCGTAGGACGTCCACTGCTGAACATAGCCTCCCCCATGATTTTCCAAAAGGACCGGTTGGAAGCGGCCTGCATCCAACGTCGTCCTGCGACCATCCGCAGGTCGTCTGTCCACCGTGTCGGTGGACGACCTACGCTGCGCTTGCCGGTCCGCGGTCTCCACTCCAGAACCTTTCGGCCCCATCGGCCATCTGTTCTGCGTGCTATGTGCCCTGCCCACTGCCACTTCAACTGGCTAATCTTCTGAGCTATGTCGGTGACATTCGTTCTTCTACGGATCTCCTCATTTCTTTCGACTTTCGATTCGATCACGTAGAGAAACCCTGAGCATAGCCCTCTCCATAGCTCGTTGTGCGACTTTGAGCTTATCTATGAGGTCCATAGTAAGAGACCACGTTTCAGTACCATAAGTCAGCACTGGTAACACACGATGGTCGAAGACTCTTGTCTTGAGGCACTGAGGTATTTTTGACGAGAAGACTTCGCGAAGTTTCCGGAACGCTGCCCGGCCGAGTTGGATTCGACGATTGACCTCTTTCTCGAAGTTGGAACTGCCTAGTTTGACTGTGTGTCCCAGGTAGATGTACTCGTCAACAACTTCGAGAACTGAGCTCCCAACTGATATTGGGGTAGGTACAACATGGGCATTAGACATAATTTTCGTCTTATCCATGTTCATCTTAAGACCTACCCGTTGGTAGTGATAGGGTGATAGTTGCGAGAAAATAATTAAAATATACCGTATAGCACCTAAGCACTACAATATTTATTCGCAGTGTTAATAGCTGCATAAAGGCCTATTCAGACCTGAGCGTTATTCGCTACCGCTGTGGGTAGCGTAAAATACCACGCGGAACTCGATAGGTAAATAGTATGAAGTTCCGTAACTGCAGCGAAACTTGTACCGCCTAGTGAGGCGGTATTTTCTCTTGTTTGGCGAAACTAGTTCCGTCGCCTCGCTAACCGTTGTCAACCGACGCCGAAATATCTCTACCGCGCGCGGTAGATATATCCGCTTTGGTGTGAACAGTGAAATTACCGCATACCCTTTCGGATTTCTCTATCGCTCGCGGTAGCGAATAACGCCCAGGTTTGAAAAGGCCTTAAGAGTATTCTAATGTACCTATATTTTATCCGAGACTTGACAGCTAAAACTGAGAAATCATATCTGATCAATACACTCAATAACCCTCAGCTAAAAGTGTACACACAAAACAGTTATTCTGACACAAATATTAGAAATGCGAAAGTTCTGACGGATGGACACTGATGATGAGGCGCTGGAACACATGTTATCGTCATCATCCATCACCATGCAGGTGAAACCGCTTATAGTATTCTACAATTTATTGTATAGAAGTTTAATAAACATATATTTTAAAAAAACAACTCGCTGCTCATAAACTCATTATTCATTTTCTATGCTATTGAGAAACGAAACGGGCAAATGGTGCGTTTGTTGATAAGAGCTACGCTTGTCCATAACCGTCGCAGTGCAGATCTTATAAAACTGTAGTCTTGCTATTACTGCTATATATGCTTCGGTGGTAGTGCCACGCTGTAACCCCACAGCCGAATGGGCCGGCACGACTGGGGAAGTACCTACCAGACTACCACATAAGTCCAACATGAAGAAACATGGCTTGCTATTGCGTTTCGTCGGTCTGTGGGAGGTTCCGGAGACCCGATTCCTCCCTTCCCCATTCTCTCTCTCCTTCCCCCTCCCCCTCCAACCTTTACCCCTTCTATCTCTTCCTTCCTATCATCCTTCCTCAAAGATCGGCAACGCATCCTCGAGACCTCTGGTATTGCGGATGTCCGTGGGCGACGGTATCACTTACCATCAGGTGAGCCGCTTGCTCGTTTGCCAACCTATCCCATAAAAAAACTACTGCAGTTCTTACAAGGGGTATTAAAAAAACCCAATGAAGTGATTACAGTTATAGCAAGTAGTTACTAGCTTTTCATGGGTTTTTTAAGACTCGTAGAATATATTGCGTTCATGTTTTTTTGCCTAACAAACTGTCACTACCATCAAAATAAATGCTCCGAATTAAGAGTTTAGTTTCCATCAACTATGGATCTTAAGGAAAGCGTATGACCTCCTTGCTTTATGCTCCTGAACATCGGAAAACAGTAAAATGCAAGGATACGCCTAAGTCCCAAGTTTTTCTACCGACTGGATGTTATGGTTGTATAAAAGAAGAATGTTCTCATCGCTTCAGTGGGTCAAGCGCGAATAACTGCGTAAGTGTAATGTATGGTGTAGTTCACGTGAAACAGTACAAACTTTCATTTATTTAGGGCAACTGTGGCACAGATAACTCATAGTTTGTACACGCCGCGGGGTGCGTTGACGCTTACTATACGAATGCTTTTTCGCAAATTGTTTGTGCTATGCCTCTGTTAATTCAACAATCATTAATTAGCACTGATACAGAATTATACAAGCTGCGCCTCGCAGTGTCACCTACGTCATGATGGATAATGGTGATGATGATGATGAAAATCCTATGAGTTATTCTAGCGCGTGATTTATCCACATATCAACTTTCATCCAATCCCGTTCTGACGTGATTGAGTTACAAACCTCTATTCATACAAAAATTAGGAAACATCGTCGAATTGAACTCCTTTTGTGTAACTACCTCTTTCTAGAGAAACTGAGGTAGTTGAACATGATTAAAAAATAAAAAGCAAAACACACTTTCGTTTCGTGCGATAGATTTGGCATGAGCGATACCTTACCTACTGTCACTGTATGTAGATACCTGCCTACTACACAGACCTACTACATTTTCGAGTAATAGATACTAAAAAAACTTATCTTATTCTTATACCGTTTTATTTACGAAAAAGTAATGATATTATTGTACAAATTAAAATGCTACTTGACTTAGTAGAAATGTAAATATTCCGAGGAGAGTATTTTACCTCGTAGTCCGTACCTTTACTCTAATAAATTACAAAAGGCGGCTGGTGTTCGTCGTCTGTTTTCCATAAAAACGAGGCAAAGGAGCTGCTGTCTTTCAGCCGAATATAATTAATATCCAGCTAATTTTGAATGTAGACCAGTTTTTTATGCCATTTAGTGTAGAGACAAAGTTGTAATCTTTCACCCGGCAGATACACCCGCTACCTTTATAACCTAACACCATAGTTACCTACCTACTTGTGCGCTTTGTTTTCCGGCTGAGTGAGTATCCGGCATACGGTGGTAGGCAATCGGCCTCTTGCATTAAGAATACGAATTTTAAACTGTTCCCGCCCAAACTTGCTACAGGCCTGTCAAAATTAATATGTTTTTTTTTTATTTTCAATATGGCTATGACAGATTTGGGTATTGTGCCAATTTCAGTGTTATCAAATTTAATTAAAGTTGAACCAATAAACTGGAAAATGTAGGTGGATTTTTGCGTGATATACAAAGAGAGCATCTTTATGCAATTTGCTAAAAATGAACAATAATTTTATTAGTAAGTATAATTATAATATATAGGCAGCGGGCAGGTCACATAGCACGCAGAACAGATCGCTGATAAGGCCGAAAAGTTTTAGAGTGGATACCAAGGACCGGCACGCGCAGCGTAGGTCGTCCACCGACAAGGTGGACTGACGACCTGATAAAGGTAGCAGGACGACGTTGGATGCATGCCGCTTCCAACCGGTCCTTTTGGAAATTTGTAGGGGGGCATATATTCAGCCGTGGACGTCCGACGGCTGAGATGATGATGAGATGATGATTATTATATTATTACCAGCTTTACAAATCTTTAATTATAATAAACGGCTAACATTTACGAGCTACCTTTCATATTAGTTTTCATAGAACTAAGAGACTTATGGTATATTCTGTGACCAGATTCCTGTGAACTTGTGGGCCGCGTGGGAGTAGCCCGCCTCGCATTCAGATTTTAATTAAATACCCCGCCATTTCTGATCACACAAAAAGGATATTTTTTTTTCTCTTGGCGGTGGCATTCTTTTGGTTTGTAGGTTTCACATTTTTGCATTTATCTGTGTCATTATAACGTGACTTGGCCGATGGGGGCGAAAACATTATAATACCAGTCGCTGCTCTTGTATTATTTTCATGTTTTATATTTGATTTATTGACATTACTTTTCTGGTTTCTAAGCGTAATTTAAATTTAGCTTTATTTTATTTTTTGCCCTCAGGATGGATAAGGGTAGCTGTACGAGCACGCTTTAGGTAACATCAGTTTGACAGATTAAATTAGAATGCAATTTGAATTATGTTGGTTTTTATTAAGTATTTTAGTATGTTTTATTGTTAAATGCAATTGGTCAAAAGTTATACCTATTCAATCCAATCAAAAACTGTAGGACTCGAGTGAAAATGGGGGTGAGCAGCAAAACAAAAACAAAGAAAGTCATAAAACGCGAGGTTTTCTCGAGCATTAGTGACAGGGTTTATACAAAATTGGACATAAGTTTTATTCACTGCATGTGACAAAAACCAACTACGTAGTTTTCTCGAATAGATGGTTTTACGGAATGCACATTTAGTTTATTGCATCTGTTATTCCGACACCACGAGACCCGAGTGGTACAAAGGTAGATATTAGTAGTAAAACTCGACTTAATTTCCACAGAGTACACAACTTTGTGAACCTTTTTCACTCATAAACATTTTTTTTTAGGTGTCGGAAATGCTGTGCTGTGCTGTGCCACTGGGGTGACGGAAGGGGGCGGGTGGGGCTCAGACCCACTAAAACTTCCCCGTGAGCAGTCCAAGGTCCGCCAAGGTGCGGCGAGACAGGGTCGCGCTGGCAGTCACCATCTCGCCCCAGCGGTAGGCCCGGATTGATCTTAACCGGGCCTCAGCGCCTGTGAAGGGATGACCTTGCTCACCAAGGTCACCCCCTAGACGTGTAGAGCCGTGCAAGCCGATGAAGAGTCCCCCGACTCTTCGCCAGTGACCCCACTACGGGGGAGGGAGGAGACGTGCGAACCATCTCCTCCGTTCCCCCGGTCGTCTGCGCCGGAGTGGATCAGCTCGGACATCGTTCTCCCTGATCCGCTCCGCAGCCCCCTTCTGCGCCATCACCGCTTCGCAGAAGGTGGCCACCGCCTGCCACGATCTCTCGCTGCCGAGCATGGAGATTACCACGCTTGGTAGGGAGAGATCTCCGCCTATTTCCGCTGAAAGCGTGTGCCGCTGCGGGCCCCATGCAGCACACACTTCCAGCGTGTGTTACGCTGTATCCTCCGGCACCCCACACTCGTGGCAGGCTGGGGTCGCCTCCCGTCTCGCGATTTGGTGCACGTACTTTCCGAAACATCCGTGTCCGGAAAGCACCTGCACCAATCGGAAGGTCAGCGAACCGTATCGCCACCTCACCCACCTCTGGAGGACTGGGCGGATGGCTTCCACCGTCCACTGCCCAGGGACTGGTGGAGCCAGGTCCTCTGTCCACCGCCGCAACAAGGCGTCTCGCGCCTGCCACCGCATACGCGTAACCTCCTCCCACGCTGGAGCGTCTCCACGGGATCTCCTCGCCGCCACGAAGTGATATACTTCGGCGAGGATCTGCGCTTGGAGCTCCCAGGGGGGGTCACCGGCCAGCACGCACTCTGCCGTCCAGGACACCGTCCCGTCAGGTACCCGCGTATCGCTCTCGTCGCGATGACCCGCTGCGGACGACGCAGCAGAGTCTTGTTGTCGCGATTAAGGGCGTCCACCCAGACTGGTGCCGTAAAGAGCCATACTCCGGATCACTCCGGAGTATAGCCGACGGCAGATGGCATTGGGCCCACCCATGTTAGGCAGCAGTCTACCCAAAGCGGCTGCGGCTCCTACGACTCTCGGGGCTAGTAGGGAAAAGTGGCTCCCAAAAGTCCACCGTCCGTCCAGGTTGAGGCCCAGATATTTCATCTGGGCTCCGACTGGGACCGCGACCCCTTCAAAATAACCTGCGTTCCTGGGGGGGGGGTCCTCCTCGAGGCCCGTGGAACAATAGGGCCTCGGTTTTGGAGAGGGCAACCTCCAGTCCCAGGTTGCGAATACGGTCAATTACGAGGGTTTTTCACTCAAAAACTACCGCAACCTACAGTGACCATGTGGACTTGGAGGACAATGCCCAAAAGAGCGGTCCCTACCCGCGCGGTCGGCTATCTCCTATCATGGCAGGCCCATGGGTTCCTCTATGCTTCACCGTGCAAGCCACGGCTACTGAGCCCCCCCCGCCACGGCAAGGCGGGAACCCTCGTTGGGGGCGGTAAGTAAACCTACGTCATTGTGTAACATTCCAGGATATAAGGTGCCGGGAAAATATGCGATTTCATTTTCCCAAATTGTTTGTTGAAAACTTATTTGTCTGTATATAGGAATATTTGTTGAGAATTTGTTGATACGTTTATATACACTCGAGAGCAATGAATCCGGGTCACTTAAAGAATGTTAAAAATCTCGGAAACTAAAAATGATAGGTTAATGCAATAAATTGTATTTAATAGACAATGTAATACTCCTTAAATGAAAGTAAAAAAAATATGAGTCACCATACATTTTATTAACACAAAATTATATAAAGAAAAAAACTGCTGATCTCTCCTTAAAACAAAAATAGGAAACATGAAATTTTTGAACTTTATTACGATTTTCTTGAATTTTAATACTTCGTATTGCCTCCTCGTGCTTCCATTACTGCGTTTACGCGGTTTGGCATGCTGTACACCAAGTTCCTTATACGATTTTGGGGAATATTCTCCCATTCCTCTGTGAGAGCAATTTTAAGCTCACGAAGCGTGATTGGGGGAGGGTTTCGTTGTTTTACGCATCTGCCTAGCTCGTCCCAAGCATGCTCGATCGGGTTGATATCCGGGCTGCGCGCTGGCCACTCCATACGAGTAATGTTCATCTCTTGAAGGTAGTCATTCACAATCCTACCTGTATGAGGTCGGGCATTGTCATGCATAAATATAGCATCCTCACCTAAATTGACCATAAATGGACCAACGTGATCATTGAGGATTTCTTCCACATATCTTTCGCTAGTTAAAGAGCCGTTTTCTATGATCACCAGCTCTGTGCGACTTTCAGAAGAAATTCCGGCCCACACAAGTACAGACCCACCACCGTAGGCTACTTTTTCTTCGATGCATGCTTGCTTGAATCTTTCCCCTGGTCTTCGATACACTCTGTGTCTTCCATCGTGCTTGTAGAGCATAAATTTTGATTCGTCGGAGAACATAACTTTTGACCAATCTTCAATACTCCAATTTACGTGGCTCTGGGCATATCTTAGTCTTGAAATACGATGCCCACGCTCCAGTTTAGGGCCGTTTGCAGGTCTAAGGGGTTTTAAGTTAGATTCAGCAAGCCGACGTCTTACTGTCCATGCACTTGGGTTACTTCCTCCGAGGCGTCGAAACTGATTTGTGAGTTCAGTTCCTGTGAGAAAGCGATTTCGAAGCATGGTGTTCACCAAGTATCGGTCTTCTCGTGCTGTGGTACACCTGGTTCTGCCCGTTCCTGGTCTGCGTAGGTTAGAACCAGTTTCTTCGTAACGTCGGAGAACTCTTTGTACTGTTGACAGCGACACACCGACAGTCCTGGCTGTATCGCGCTGACTCCGGCCGGTTTCCAGCATTGTAAGTATTCTGGTGCATTCTTCAAGCGTAAGCGACATAATTTCAGCTTGAATAATGAATATAGAGCACTATCAACATGGTTTATGTACCCACATAAATGAGAGATTACAAACAAAAGCAAAACCAAATGCTGTAATTTCGTAGTTCCATCTTCGAAAGTGGCCCTTTTTCAAATTTGATTTTTTTATGATATAACTTTACAATAACTAAGAAGTTTTAATACCTTAATTTAAGGAGTATTACATTGTCTATTAAATACAATTTATTGCATTAACCTAGCATTTTTAGTTTCCGAGATTTTTAGGATTCTTTAAGTGACCCGGATTTACTGCTCTCGAGTGTAGTTATACGACCCTTTTTGTACCTTAATGCACAGCAACATACCATATATTGTGACCGTAGTCCGAATAATTTGCGAATATATATTCGTATCGTGACCGTAAATAATTGAAAAAATGAGCCACGCTCCGTCAACAAACTATGAGTTATCTGTGCCACAGGTGTAAGTTGAAACCGAAAATCTTAGAGATTGTTACAGTTGGATGCCCGAATATACACTCGTCCATTAGGTACCTACCAAAGTTGTTTACCGGATATCGAACTAGCTGCGATATGGCAACACTCGTATCTAATTTCAATCAGTTGCTAGTAAGGATGGCCATAAACTTCGATCCAGGCTTAACGACCACAGACAAATTATGAACGCCGCCATATTGCTTTTGCTGACACAAGATGGCGAGTATTTATAGGAGCACATTTGATAACCTGCAAGGCATTGATAAGATATTTAACACTTCAACTTTGTATTTATTAGTAAATACCTGACTCGCAACGTTGCTTACCTCTTTAGGGATGAAGTATCCATAAATCCTTTCTTAGCCTTAGTAGATGCAGAACTTAGAACACAAAAGACTTCAACTGCCAAAATTTATTTTTGTAGCGGCAGCGTACATAGATCAATAAATACTGCCAGCGTCTTAGGGTCTGCATTGATGAGAAGACAAGTTTAAAGATTATTTTCGAAAATTTTATCACAAAATAAATATTTGTCTACAGATCTCCATATTTCTCCCCCCGAAGCCCGAAGAACCCCGCTTATAACCCTCCATAGCACGTTGTGCGACTTTGAGCTTACTTATGAGGCCCATAGTAAGAGACCAAGTTTCAGTGCCATATGTCATCTCTGGTACCACGCGCTGATAAAAGATTTTTCTTGAGGTACTGAGGTGTTTTGAAAGAGAAGACTTCGCAATGGTTCCGCAACGCTGCCCGAAATTAGTACGAAATCATTATATGGAAAATAATGTTTTTGGTGCGATACTTGCTACAAATAAACTTTATGAAAATAATGCAATAAATGCTTTTTTTAAACACAACATAACAAATTGTCACGCCTATATATCCTCATAGGGGTAAGCAGCAGTGTTTTCAACATTACGTTTCGCGTTTCGATATGGTTTTGGTCAATGTAATAGGGGGCGAGCCTTTTGCCGTGGGGCTCTTTTCCAGACTCCGGATTGCTACTGAAAATTCCTTCATCAGAAAAACTTAACAAAGTTCAACCCGGGAATCAAATCTAGGACCTCAAGATTTCAATACGGCGCTTCCACCACTACACCAAGAGCAAACAAGTGAAGCCGGTGGCGGGTCAGCTTATTTAAATAAAAACGTTATAAATGTAATAAAAAATACTGTGTTTGCATCTAAAGTGGATGAAACTAAAATGTCCATTGGAATTCTGCGATCAAGAGCTGTTATACGATAAGCTGCTGGCAACAGTTAGCTTTTAGGCGAATTTTCTTCGAAATTTATCAATTTACACAGCCAGTGAGCTACATAAACTACATTTGCTATACAGGTATGTTGTTCAAAAATAATTAGAAAAAAATATTTAACAAATCGTTTATCGCGTATGGCGACTGAATCTTGTAGTATTACAGCCGTTCTGACCAACACTGCTTTGCTAAACAATCGCGAATAGTGCCTACACTAACTAAGAGAAATACATTTTATTATGAACTTTAGATATAAATATAGTTATTATGACAAAAGACCAATGACCTAGCGAAGTTTCAAAGTTGACTCCAGCGGATGTGTCCATGTAACGAGCTTCGTTACACAAAGCTTGCAGCTGGGCTATCGTCTCGGGTAAGAACTCTGGATGAAGCTTGCTCAACTCTTTTCTTTTGGACCTATTGGCATGCCAGGTTCATCATTTATATAATGTACCGGCTGGTATTTATTTGACGTCTTTGATAGTGTTTAATGGTTTCTAATCTATACTCTATCTATACTAATATTATAAAGAGGAAAGAGTTGTACCTATGTATGTTTGTAACTGAATTGGCTCAAAAAGTACTGGACCGATTTCAAAAATTGTTTCACCATTGGAAAGCTACAGTTACCATGAGGAACATAGGCTATGTATAAAATTCATCATCATAATCATCCATCACCGCGAGGGTGTAACCGCGGAGAGCAGCTAGTCATAATATATACAAGTAATCTCATTTTTTCTCTTCAATAAGTTATCGTCAATCTCATATTGTTTTTAAATCCAACTCGTTTGCTGTTCATCCAATATTTTCTTCTTTAATTTTTGAATTTAACACATACGCTGGCCAATTCTAAAATGAGGTTTAACCCTTTGCTTTCTAGAGACGTAAATTTACGTGAGTTTCATTCATAAATCTTTTGTTTTAATTATCACGGCATAGGAAGGGTTAATACGAAATGCAGAAAGGTATATCAAAAAGGCTTTTATAGGCAGTGAGTGAAAATGCGTGATCCATGATTAAATTACAATCTCTTACATTCGTATTATAGCATCCGCTTGAGAATTCTTACACAACCCTATGTGGTGCTGTATATATATCTATGTGGCCTCTACCACTATCTACTGTGTAATATTTACCAGATATTTTATCATAAAATGACAGCCTGTTACAAAATTTGTTTAAACTGACTTAACCCTTCATATACCGTGTGTTGGGTTTATTTCTTAAAATGGCTTGGTTTTGAAAACGACCCGTTTCCCGCCAAACGAGCAATCACCTTGACGGACCTATGGCTGAGAAAAGTTCCGTGCGCCGCCGTCATACCTGCAAGACGCCACGGCGCCACTGTTTAACATCGTGCGAGCGCGCGCGCTCCTCTAAAAGTCCATGAAATTAAACAAAATCACATAATTGGATTCCTTATAACAAGTGAAAATAAACTATACATAGTGCAAGTGGCCCATGAAACTGTGTTCTTGTCCCGGGACGCGCTCTGAGTGAGGCTGTGGAATTTTGGTGAGTTTCCAATATTACCAATGCCATTTTATGATTACATATTATTCATAATTAGCTATCGAACTACACACCGTGATAATTAAAACAAAAAAATTATGAATGAAACGAACGTACATTTACGTCAATGGTACTCAAAGGGTTAATTAAAACTGAGCCGGATGACTGTGAGGCTGCAACTTATGTATGTGATCGAATTATGGGTATTTTTTGAGACCCCAGAGAGATAAATGATTTCATTTCATTTGAACTCCGCTATAACAGTAAATGAGACTAACTATTAATATCATTAAACGTTAATAAAATCAAATCCATATACTTTCCAAGCTTAATATTGCGTATCCTTTGCCATAAAATCAAAATGGCGTCCGTTAGCAGTGATTCTTTTACACGGACTAGACCATTTTATTGCGCTTACCGAACCTTTACAACTCAATAAGACCGATATTAACGCCGGCACGATTTTATCATTCCAGATAATTTCATTATTTTTACGATTTCGTAACCCACCTTTACTGGTCATGAAATTGTAAGCAATCGTAAATTCATAACGGTAGGTAAGTACTCGTATATACATAAAGGATCAGGAATGGATCAGAGACAGAGCAGGTGTTTAGAGCAGACACCTTATTTATGATAAACTTATTTGATATTCACAATATACTGTAATATATTCTTATAAAAAATCCGTGAGAACTCATGGTTCAATATATAACCGGCAAACACCCACGTCTATCATCTAGTCGTTATACTCCGACTGGGGTTCGGGCAGTACTGATTCCCATCCTCATGGAGAGCGTGGTCTAGCAGCGAGGGTGCGCGACTAGTGGCCGTGAGCGTGGTCTAGCGACTAGCTCATGGAGAGCGTGTCAAAGTCAAAGTTAGACAAAGTCAAAATCATTTATTCAATTTAGGCATCAAAGACGCACTTATGAAAGTCAATTTTTCATTATAATGTACTTTAAAGACTCTACCGCCGCGTTCCAAAATAAATAGAGCCTACCGAGAAGAAGCGGCAAGAAACTCGGGGCCATTCTTTTTATATAGATGTTTACAATGTACTTAGGTACTACAAATATTACATTTTATGGGTGGCAGAGTGACAGCTTGCCAGAAGTGGAGTATTCCATCCAAGCATCTTTATCTTCTATATAATGTCGGACTTTATAATAAGCTTTTTTTATTAAAACGTTTTTTTACAGTCAACTTGAATTTGTCCTCTGTGAGCTCAGTTATGTGTTTTGTGATTTTATTGTAAAAACGCACACAATTTCCTAGGAATTACTCATTAGTCTTCGCAAGTCTAAAACTAGGTACAGCTACCCTATTTGTATTTCTAGTATTAAAAGTGTGGTGATCACTATTTAACTTATATATATATGTAATTTTTTACGAATATACGTGGTCTAGCAGACCACACTCTCCAAAATATACGATATACTCAAAAACCGCTTGACTGAATTGGATGAACGATTTTACTATTGATACTGTAATGTATTGTAAAAACTAAATAATAATTAGCCCAATCCTAAATTTTGATTCACTTGCTTCAAAATTTTATTTTATTTTTAACATACTTCAAATAAGGAGGAGGTTCTAAATTCGACTGTATTTTTTATTATTATTGTTACCTTCTTTTTATTATTGTTTCGACTGGGTGTATCAATTTTGATGATTCCTTTTATATTTGAAAGCTGGTCCATCCCATGCCAATATCCCGTTTAATTTCAATTCATCCAATTCGGTCAAGCGGTTTTTGAGTATATCCAATAACTGTAAGTGTTTCGCCTATCTTGATGATATCCTTATTTACGGTGAATGGTAATCATCTCGTAAGTAGCAAGGGTCACAAAATACGGAAAAAATATTTTTTCTTCTAACTGTAACCTTTTTTTATGTTTTTCAAAATGTTCATACTAACGCATAGCCTCCCCTTGCGCTCAATAATTATAAACCCCTTATTTACCAAATTTCGGCATTATAGTTCAAGCATTTGTAAAAGTAAAAAAGCAAGGTTCCTACAACAAAATAAAAATGTACAATAAACTGCCTATATCAATATCAGATTTACCTATGCTAAATTTTAAAACAAAATTAAAAGTATTTTCCAAAGAAATCCATTTTACAATTAAAGTGAGTTTATGGATATGGAAATTAATTAATCCTCTTTTATAGACATTGACTAATAAAATACATTTTAATTATATAGGTACAATATTTTAATATTGTTACTCTGATAGATTGTAATTGCCTAACTAAGTAGGTATTTGACATATTTTATAAATTACTTATATAATTTAATGTATAATTTAATAAATTTCTATTTAATGATGATTTTTTTATCAATTTAAATTACCTACTATACCTATTTATTAATAGAAAGATTATGCTGATATACAGACTTACTTATTTTAATTGAATGTATAATTCTGTATTATTCTATAAATTTTGTAACTATATTAATTAATGACATTATTAATAATAATAATCTATTGTAGAATGACATACCTAATATAACGTTCATTGTTATAAGGCAAATAAATAATCTGAAATCGTGTGGTCCCATTTAAATTTCATCAAATTCGGTCCAGTAGTTTTTGAGATACAATCCAATAACTGAATAGAATAGAAGTCGGTGTTAAATTTTTCAAATTGTACTTGTTGAGATTAGCGTGCACAAATGCACAGACAAACAGACAATAAATCTAACAATTATCTTTTTCATTCTATTTTCATTTATAAAAGTCCAAATAATATTTTTTCCCATATATATATCCCATGTACAAACGTTATGTTTTATATATATATATTGACTAGCTAACACGCCAGCGGCTTCGCTCGCGTGGCCTCGCGGGATACGGTAATTACAGATTTTTAATTATGCCACGGAAACTCTTTAATTTACCGGGATCAAAAGTATCATATATGTTGATCAGGGATATAAGCTGCCACCATACGAAACTTCATTTAAATCAGTCCAGTCGTTTCGGAGATTAGCCCGTACAAACCGACAGACAAACATACAGAGAAACAGACAATTTGAACTTATTTATCACTCCTTACATCCCCCTGACCCGGTTTATAGCATATTTTTCATTGGACAGAAATTTGACCTCTACAGTTTATAATATGTAGTAGTTTTTACAGCCCTCATTTTACCCCCTTAAAACAAATTATCCCCAGTTTCGCCTCCTTAAGTCATCCCTGACAAAAATATAGAAAGCTTCACTATCTATTTTAAATTACCTATCCAATTATCAATTTTCATTACTGTAGCTCCAAAAACAAAGAACTTTTGAAAAAAAAATATCACCCGTTTCACCCCCTTAAGTCATCCCTGTCAATAAATATTGAAATCGTCACCTCAAACAGTCCAAATGCTAATTTTCACCACTGTATGTTCGAAAACAAAAAACTTTCCATACAAACTTTTACCCCTCCATTTCACCCTCTTAAACCACCACTATCTAAAAAAAATAGTCCATCATTTTTTATTTTGAATTACCAATCGAAATACAAATTTTCACAACTATAAGTTCAAAAATAAAGAAGTTTCATAGAAACGTTTTCACCCTTCACGACTTTAGGGGTAGAATTTCGAAAAACCCATTCTTAGTACACATCTACGCATCAAGGACAATACACCCTCCAAATTTCAAGTATCTACGTAGGCTGTGCGTTGTCTGTCAGTCAGTCAGGACATCTTCTTTTATATATATGTATATATATATAGATAACCGTAAACCCCATAGGTACGTTTATTTCTACACTTTCACGATTATTAAACATAGATATAATGTGTTTGACATTTGACGTTGAGTGTGATATCACTTTTTCCCACAAAAGGTCAAGAGATTTGGCATTTATGTTGTGGTGGAGAAACTCTACCTGTGTCGTTGCTACTTCAGTTTGCGACTCCATATCGTTCGGTTCATGAACTTTGCAAATATTACGGGAATTTTAAAGGTTGGTGGAGATATGTTTATTTAAGTTACGTGTTTAGTATTGTTAGAAAGTTTCTGCGGAAGTGGCTCTGTGAAGTAATTTTGCTTCAGTTCATTAGGGGTGTAAAACTGATTATGTAATAACAATTTGCAAGCCTCCTGAACACGAATAGTATTTATTTTACAACTCGTCATAAGACTTAGGGGACTATGTGATTTTTTACAATATTTACGGACACTTGATAAACAGTATACTTGCTCTGATTTGGCCGACTTATTTTTTAAGTTACTAGCGACTGCCCGCGACTTCGCATTGTACGCTAGGCCTTCGGTCTTGCCGTTACCTCCTATGTTTTCTTGATTTTTCTTTCATAAGAACCTTCTCCTGACAACAATTAACACAACAAAAAATAAGTAGTCAAATTGTTCCATCCGTTCAAGCGTGAGGCGATGACCAAGGGAAGTAGACATTCATTTTTATATATATAGAATGATATATTTTATGTATTCAAAATCCTCACGACTCTGATGTTCTGTGATTCTGATATTGCGAATTATAAAAAAAAAGGATATAATAATTGAATGCTACTTCCGTATGGCTACACGGAACGAGTCAGGGGCGAGTTAGTAAAATTCTACAGGGTCGAAGGCATCGAGTAGACTAAGTAGGAGTTTATACGTATTTTTCAGTGTGAAGAGTAACTTAAATTTTATTCAGTAACTGAAGAAAATGGATCAAAGTGTATCCTGTTTTTTTTTTGTTTTGTCAAAAGATTTTCAAACGCTTACATTGATGTTTTTGTAATCAGAATATGAGGAACTCCATAAACACTCATGTAATTATTTTTATTATTATTAAACATGTAAAGCAGAAAGTCCACGTAATAGCAAACATCAGATATAACAAAGATCCCACACACAGTTAGTAGTTTTACATAGTTAAATCTGGTTACTGGTAGAATTTGATTATTTTCATTATTTTCTAGCTAAAGACTGTATAAAACTTTTAAGAAAAATTGGCAATGGAAAAGCGGGAATATGTGGGTGGAGACTCAAGCGGAAAGCTGGTTATTAATGTTTCAAAGTGATTCAAGTAACTCACGGTGTTTCAACCACCTACAGGAAATTCCATTAAGCTGTTCACCTACGTCATTAAATAAACATTACCCACTTTCAAAGTTAAGTGCTTTATTTGGAATCGCTGTTTCCATAAACCTCTCAAGACCGGTAATTAATTAAAACAACGATAAAACAAAAGATGCGTGGGCCATCCGGGGCTGGGAAAGAGTCAGTTTAAAACAATCAAGGTCGTCTCAGGACACGTAACCTTAACTTTTATAGTATGGTTTTGTATCGCTCGGCTAATACCTTATGCTATCATTATCATCATCATTATCACCATCATCATCATCATCATAATCATCATCATGAATGTCTTAGGGCCTATCAAAGACACAACGATGAAATGATGACGTCCAGTGCTGGTTATAGATCTCCTCCGTGGATTTCTAAAAGAAACTGAAACGGCCTGCATCCAACGTGCTACGTTTATAAGGCCGTATATAAAATGCTCCATACAACAATTATTTACTAATTAAGGTAAATGTTTTCCTCGTAGGTGTAGTATAAATCACTATGTATCACTCGGCAGAAAGTTCTATTTCGATCGATTTCTCCCCTCGGTGTACAATGTACTATTCCTAGTTATAGTACAACACACTCGGCATTTGCCAATAAGATTTGCTCATGCCAATCTGCGGCTAACCGCCGTTTGCAGGCGGTGCGGTCGCAGTGAACCATTCGTATAGGTTGATAGATTGAGGGTATGCATCCGCATTATTATGTAAATATAGGATTCAACCTTTTTACAGGTATCAGTTTGGAGTACATTTTCGGCGATCTTAGTAAAGTGTATCATTTTTACTGAGAAACACTTTTTTGTTACTAGTACATTTTGAAAAATGTATTACCGACTTCCATTCTATTCAGTTATTGGAGTGTACCTCAAAAAGTACTGGACCAAATTTGATGTAATGTAAAGAGGACCACACGGGAAGCACCAGCTTTCAAACAAAAGAAAAGTTTTGAGAGTCGGTTCACCTAGTCGAAAGTTATGAGGTAAAAAACATAAAAAAAACAATCGAATTGGGTACCTCCTCCTTTTTGGAAGTCGATAGAAAATGAAACACTCAAGGGATTATTTTTTTATCTTTACAAGTATGCATTCTACAAGAGATAACGGGACTTTTTTAATTATGCCTTACAACAACCTTCTGTCGCAAATGCATGAACATAACGGCTATATTACACATTCATATGATGTAAATGAAGACCGATCCATGATAGAATTCACTTGAAATTCAATTTATGTAAGGCGGGCGTCGCCGGGGAAACATATTAAGTTACCTAACATGTGTTACTTGTAATTCAATTAGGACTTGTAATTAAACTCATATTACCCACATCGCCCGCAGAACTGATAACCGATGGGGAAGAAAGGTTCTCGAGTGGCGACCACGTGCCGGAAGACGTAGTGTAGTCCGGCGCGCCGCTAGGTGGACCGACGACCTCGTCAGAACCGCGGGGAATCACTGGATGCAGGAAGCTACTAACCGGTCCAAGTGGCGTTCTATGGGGGAGGGCTAGGTTCAGCAGTGGACGTTTTCCGGCCACTAATGATGATGATAATGATGAAATGATATTAAAAACCGGCCAAGTGCTAGCCGGACTCGCGCACGAAGGGTTCCGTACATTATCTATAAGCTAAGTAGAAAATAGTTTACACACTCATTCGCCGCACAAGGATGCACATGGACACACATTAACACATCAACCAAGACCCGAGTACATATATTCATGTCATTCACAGTACAAACTTGTCATCTCACACATATTTGCAGCCAGGGATCGAACTTTGCACATCACGCTTTGAAGGCAAGACAACTCCAACTGAGCTAACGAGATATTCATAATCACGTACATAACTGTGGGCCTAGCACAAATAACTGTGTAGGTGTAACGTAACGTGTCGTTCACGTGAAACAACACAAACTATCATTTATCTAGAGCGACAGTGACACAGATAACTCATAGCTTGTACGCGCGAAGCGAGACGCGTTGATATTAACGATACGAATACTTTTACGGAAATTGTTTGTGCTACGCCTCTGCTACAAAAGCGGGCTCGTAGATGGCGTTCGTAGCTATAGTACGCTACTAGCTTAGAGTTTCGTAGCAGCTTCGTAGCAGTATTCGTAGCTACATGTCAATTAAACTAGCACGGTCGTGGATGTAAACTCAGTTTCGGCATACATTATAAGAGAGATATAAATCTAGGGTTAAATTAATCTCTAATATGCGATAATTAATATGAATAATCAATAGAGCATAAGCATAACTTTGAAACCAGACGTTTTGCCGAGAATTGTCAGATTTGAAAAATGTCTTTGTAATTTAACCCTATATTTATGTATGATGTCAAATATCGATATGATATTGCGCCCTTGTACATAAGGTTGCTTTTCCAACGTTTCTTGTCATCTCGTCATTTGTTTCACGGATGTTGTCAAAGATGCATCGATGTTTGCTCTTAGAGAATCCTGCGGCATATGCCGTAGGAT
Organism: Selenia dentaria; assembly: GCA_917880725.1. Taxonomy (NCBI): domain Eukaryota; kingdom Metazoa; phylum Arthropoda; class Insecta; order Lepidoptera; family Geometridae; genus Selenia; species Selenia dentaria. The sequence continues at coordinate 29,244,381 of OU862893.1, forward strand.
TTACACAACATTTGCACGATTCCGGCATGTGCCGAATCGTGGTTCAATTACGTAGACTAACTACGTGTGTAAATTCTTTGAATTCATATGTCTAATCAAATTATAAGAAACACAATTTACGATTATTATTAAAGGTAAACCTATAGTTATATGATTATTAACGGGATATTTACCGTGGTAAGGTTGTGGAATGAGCTCCCGATATTTCGGCGCAGTTACATGCACCATGTTCACGGGAAGACTGAAGAATGCGGGTGGTTCGTCGAAAAGTTAAAAAGTTAGGTGCAGACATAACGATCTACCCTCTTTCTTAGTCTTGTGCTACGGTTATCACTGGAACTCGAACTCGATCTTAAGTCCCGACAAAACACACTCACTGTATCACTGCTTATAGTATTTTGAACACATTTTGAACGCGGACTTTTATTTTTAAAACAACCTAATACTGGATTCCACGCACTGGCGAGTTGAAAACCATCACCTCGATTGAAATTCTGGCATTTCGAGATCTCAATAGTTTCCTTTACTAGCCTTGGTATGTAATGGCGTTCGGTGGACAAAATTTTTGGGTTATGGAATTCAATCCAGTGGTTAGGACCCGCGTCCAGCAGATGCTCAGCTATGGCAGATTTGTGTCTCTCATTGTTAGTTGGAGTAAATATATCAAGACCATATTTACTCCTCATCAGAAGATTGCGCAATGTCTGCGTTCCCCTAAGGACAAGATTCCTTTTCAGCATCCCGGGGTGTACAAAATTAACTGTAGCTGCGGAAGTTCGTACATAGGACAGAAGAAGCGAACTGTTTCATGCCGCATCAAGGAACACATAAAGGCAGTAAAAAACAATGAAAGACACAAATCTGCCATAGCTGAGCATATTTGTCAAAAATTCGACCTATTTTGTCTGTGACTCCTGTAACATATGGCAAAAAGGTCGGCTGTCGTTCCACCTTCGGTTTCATCAGTTTCTTCCTTGGTTTGGTTATACCGACCTGAGCCTTATAACCATTCCTGCGTAACACCATCTGTACGTGGGATAGTTCCTCAGCAAGGTGTTCTGTATCGCACAGATCATAGGCCCGATTTGTCAGTGAACTGACCACAGAATTAAGATGCCGGGGATGATGGTGAGAGGTGGCATGCAAGTACAGGTCTGTGTGTGTCGGTTTTCTGTACACTGTGTGGCTCAGAGACCCGTCTTCCCTCGCTGTTATTCGAACATCCAGGAACGGCAACACTCGATCTTTCTCAATCTCAGCCGTAAACCTATGTTGTCTATAGCCGTAAACAGAGGTAAACCTAGGTATGTTGTAACCAAACTTGTAATACGTTCGATGTTAGGATCGTTTTGATTAAGACAATGCGATGTCTGTGAAGGTCATGGGAGATAAAACAAAAAAAGATAAAACACAAATTTTATTAGTACTAGTACTTAGTTATTACTTTAAAAAATAAATTTTACCTAAAAATGGAACCGACTTCATTACCAATATAAGTGAAATAACTTGTTGAAATCAGTACAATGCGAGTTCAAAAGTAGGTACTACCTATTATCACAATATTGTGCGCATGGTACGGGTGAGAAATCGGCTAACATATACATTAAAAAAATACATACACACGAACATATAACCTCCTCCTTTTTGTTAAAGTCGGTTAAAAACCGAACTTCAGAACAATATTTCTTTTGTTTTACAATACTTATATATATATACGTGTACTTTCTATAGCCAAACTATTAAGTTTTAGTTACAATTTATTACCATCATAGATATTTTACTATTTTTAAGCATATGAGAAATAAAGTGTAATTGTTAAAAAGAAATGTTTTTAGTTTAATAACATTGCCCGTCGGTATGGTATAGATAGTGTGACTAAAGGAAAATTAAACCATCTTCCACGAAGATGATACTTAATGAAGTGGAACATTTGCGAAGTGGACTGTTTGTGCAGTTGACCATTTTCGAATTGGACTGTTTCTTAAGTGGACCATTTGCGAAGTTGACTACTGCGAAGTGGACCATTTGCTAATTCACTGTGAGTCATTTGAGTGGACCTTTTGCTATGTTGACTGATCGCGAAAAAACGATTTCTGAGAGTCATACAATTTCTGTCAAGGCTCACATGGAATAGATGTGTAAGTAAAAACCACAAATAATTTGGTCATCATCTATTTCAGAACGTTTCATTTTATCTGAAGAGGGTTTTTTAGACAATCGGTTCCAAGATGAGCTAGTCGCTCGCCTGATGTTAAGCATCACCCTTGCCCATAACAGTTCAGTGCCATTCAGAAGTTTAAACTAGAACAGTTCAAAACCCTGCACGGCAATGCACTGCGCTCCTCACCCTGAGATATATTTGTTGAAATAGATATTTTTGTAGAGATTGCACACTACCGCTTCACGGCCGAATAACTGGCAAAGGTGTGGTAACCCAGGCGGATTTCCAAAAGTACCTCTCCTACTACGGCAGGGTGCAAATTCTGTACTGAAGGTTTCAATATAAATTATATTTTTAATATAGTTTTCAATATAGATTCCTATAAATAAGCGACCTATTCTCTCCTGTGCGTGCAGCCATGGTACTATCTGGGACAGGTATATGACGTCATTACACGCTTTGTAGCCTGACGTGGTAGGGAAAAACGTGTTCGATCGACTCATGGACTTAATTTGCAAGTTTGACTTATAGCCGTGGGTCGCAGAGATACACTAGATAGAGCTCACGAGTTTCATACGACGTTTTTCAACACATTTGCAAGGAAAAAATAAGCATATATTGCTGTTACCACACAGCGACAAATAGGATAAAAACAAAATATGAAAATTATAAGTAACTAGCGACTGCCCGCGACTTCGTTCGCGTAGTAGGCTCGGCCTTCGCCATAACCTCCCGTATTTTCTTGTTTTTTTCTACCGACTTCCAAAAAAGGAGGAGGTACTCAAATCGAAAGTACGTTTTATTATGTTTGTTACCTCATAACTTTCGACTGGATGAACCGATTCTCATAATTGTTTTTTTTTGTTTGAAAGCTGGTCCCATTTGTATTTCATCAAATACGGTCCAGTAGTGTTTGAGATATACTCCAATAACTGAATAGAATGGAAGTCGGTATTACGTTTTTCAAATCGTACTTGTTTTATTTCATAAGAACGTTCCCCTGACAATAATAATCACAACAAAAAAAGAATTAGCGAGATCGTTCTAAACGTTCTTAAGTTATAGCGTGACCAGGAGAAATAGGGGTTTATTTATATATATATATATATATATATATATAGATGGTGCGGAAGTTTTTATTTTTCACGCGCCATCTGCAAGGTGTGTGAACATACAGCCTTCAAATTATAATTTTAAGTGATAAAATGCAAATAATTCAATATTTTAGTCTCAATTAAAGTATTAACAAATTATTGTGAAATATCGATATTATAAATAATTATTGATATTTGTTTGCTTTAATTAAGGAAAAACACATCGATGTATTCCAAAAATGTATATGGATTTTGAGCGACTTAAAACCTCTTTGTTGCTACTAAAAAAAATAACTGTGTTATCCGGTTAAAGTGAAATGCTTTTTTTACTCGCCAATAACTTGCAGTAAGGTACTAATTAAACTTTGTAGGGATATTATAATTCTATTAAGCAACAGGTTATCATTTTTATATGCACGAGTGTGTTATTACTCGGTTTATGGCCCTAAATACGATGTAATAAGACTCAAGTTACGAACAAGTGTGTTGAAAAAACCGTTATAAGATAGTTTACCTAGATTTAAGTTCATAAATAAACCACTAAGAAATTCAAGTTTATTCCGTTGCGATAAAATCCACACGCATCTCCCGTTGAGCTCGTCAAAACAGCTGTAAACTTTATTGTTTGTTTAAATTTTCATGAGACACGCTGTTTTACTCCATAAAACCTTTTTAATGTATATTAGGTGCTTTTAGAGCTCTTACGGTCCTATTTTAGTGCGAAAAGCGCTAAGAGATGACCTATATACGAGAGACTGGTCGGTTAGGGCAGTTTGTAGCAACCCTGCTTTTTGAGCCGCTGGTCCTGGGTTTGATCCCCGGAGAGGTTAAACATTCGTGTGCATGAACTTGTGTGTTTGGGTGTATCTTTATATATATACTAATAAACATGTATAAGTATATATATCAGTCAGTCTTCCATAGTACAGACTCTGCATGGTTTAGAATCTAAAGACTTTGTATGTTGTCCCAATATTATGTACCTATACGTGACAAAGATTGGTTTATGAACAGTGACTAAAATCCTCATATATAGCATAGATAAGCTGAGGAAGAATAGTTTATCTATGTTTATAGTGAGAAATCCACCGCCCAGGGATCAAACCTGAAAACTCGGGTTTCGAAGCCAGGGTCATCATCTACGCAAACGAGGCAACTAAATAAGACTTTGATTCTCTCCAGATTCATTGAATTTTTAAGGTAAGTTGCAAGAATATATAAAATTAACTATATATATATATATATATATATATATATATATATATATATATATATATAAAATGAACCCCTATTACTCCTGGTCACGTTATAACTTGAAAACGGCTTTACCGCATTCATTCATCTTGCTGACACAAAATGTTTTCTAATAATTCGTAGAAGGTTCTTTCAATAAAAAAAACTAAAAAAAGATGGGAGATTATGGCGAGCCCGAAGGCCGAGCCTACTGCGTGAACGAAGTCGGGCAGAGATGAGACCGCTCCTATGGGCTTTGTCCTCCAAGTCCACATGAGAGCAGTCACTGTAGGTTGAGGTGGTGCGGCGCCACTGCAGTTGAGGCGAGGTGTCGTATGGGCGGCACCGCGGCTGAGAGTTAGAGGCCGCGGCGGGAGAGGAGTGCCGGTGTTACGGTGAGCCGCTTTCCCTGCGTTTCGCGGCCTTGACGGGGCCGCCACCGTTAGATGGCGGACGCGGTGGGGTCGCAGGGGAAGAGGACTGTCGGTACTGAGAGGCGCCGCTGTCCCTATCCTCTGCGGCCAAAGTAGCAGGCGGTGGGGCTACTCACCTGGCCCATTGTAGAGGGAGCAGTCGCTAGTTTAAATATAAAAACACTTAATATTTTCCTAGATTTGTATTCTTCGAGTTTTGTCGTGTACTATAATAATACTATCTTCACTCCTTTCAAGAAGATATCACAGTTGCTACGGTCACCAAAAGATAGGTTTCCGTTGGAAGTACCAGGTGTATATAAGGTTGATTGTAGCTGCGGTAGTTCCTACATTAGTCTGGATGAGGATCTACACCACTGGATCGAGTTGCATAACCCTCACATACTTTTGACAGAACGCCACTACATACGAGTACTAAGAATCAAACGAAAATCACGAAGTTCAAAAATTTCAATCGTGAGGATGGTTTTCAACTGTCGAATATCTGGAATCCAGTGGTTCGAGCTGATACGGTTAGTGTTGTGTGTCGAGATAATACAAAAACTGACAGTGCGAACAATAGTAGTGGAGCCTCGCATAACAACGAGTACGGAAGAGGGTAGACCGTTTCGTCTGCTCGTAAACATTCACCCACCCGCAATTCCTCAGTTCATCCGTGATCATGGCGCTTGCAACAGAACCGAAATATCGGAAATTCATAGAAAATATACATGGTAATTATCCCGTTGATAATTTGAATACAGAAGAGAAGAATTTCCTCTCGAAATTGCTGTACAATTGTGCTCAATCTATCAACCGAAGACATTTTGGAAACGTGCTAAATCCAAAAAAACGATGCAAATTTCTCGTCACAGAAGTTTGTCTCTACCCAAATTTCAAATGCCGACATTTTGTGACGTTACACTTCTGCTGTCTTTAGGTATGTTCCTTTATGAGCCGAAATCACTCGTGGCATTCGTACACCCATTCCTTTACAAGCCCACGATCATCGTGAGCGAGCTCGATACGTCATCGATGACGTCACCGAAAACGCTCACGTCGCGACCACAACGCTCGCGAATGGAAGGTGGGTTTTTGCGGTCGTTGCAAGCTGTCACTGTCAAAGCATGAAAAACCATAAAGAACGGCAATCCGGAGGGCGAGAGTTGTGAGCGTTGACGGCGCTTACCGGAAAGCACCCATAGGGCACACTGAACTTGGTTCAATACTCAAGCCACGTCATGGCTATATTAGAAAAAAAAACAAGAATCTATGATACAAACAAACCATTGCATTGAAAAAAGTACAATTAAAAAAAATTAATACCGACTTCCATTCTATTCAGTTATTGGATTGTAACTCAAAAAGTACTAGACCTAATTTGATGATAAATGGGACCTTACGGAAAGCACCAGCTTTCAAACAAAATAATAATTTTGAGAATCGGTTCATCCTATCGAAAGTTATGAGGTAACAAATATAAAAAAGCAGTCGAATTGAGTACCTTCTCCTTTTTGGAAGTCGGTAGATAAAATGGGTATGTAACGGTTGAAATGGTACAGTAGAAAGCTTCAACTCCTAAAGCTTTGCAACTATTTGGAAGTTCGATACTAAAGTATTTTATCGTCGAGTTTAATCTACCGTTTAACTGCGCAACTCTAGTTAACCATGGTTTAACGAGGCGGGCTCTCGGTTACTTTATGCGCTGCCCTTTAGCTATTTGACTTTTACGATGATGCGCTGCCGATTTGAATTTTTTATTCACTAATTAGAAAATCACAATAGCTTTTACCAAAACATTGATTAAAAGGCCTTTTTATTAAGAAAATAGAAATCAGGGAATAAAAAGGTCTTTTAATCAATGTTTTCGTGTTTGAATTTAGAACACACCAATATATTCGATCTCCATCTGAATGCTTATACATCTTCCTTACGCAAAGAATAGTCGACATACAAACTCTTTGTGCAAGTAACTCCTCGAGATTTGATGTCGATATTTGCGACGGAGTTTAGCATTAGAATAAAAACTTTATTGTGTTCTTTACTGCGATTATAGAAAAAATATATAATAATAAATAAATTACTCTAATGTTTAGTAATTGTTCTAATTTTAATGTGCATTTTAATTAATTTAACCTTCCTTTTTCTTCATTAAATGTCTATTTTCTCTAAAATTATTTCTTTTTCTCGTAGTCAGGGCATAAAGTATAGTATGCAACTCTTGAATAAAACGGATTTTTATATCAAGGGCCATGAATCACTCGCAACGCTCAGGATTCTAACACTTGAATAACTCGCTACGCTCGTGGTTCAATAATCACGAATCACTCTCTGCTGTCGTGAATCATCATCGTTAGAATCCTTCACTTACTCGTGATTTATCTATGGCCCTCGCTTTAAATCCGTCCTTTATTCACTAGTTGCATAATATACCTACTATTATATTTTTTGGCTGAGATTCTGATGCCGGTTAAAAGCGCCTTTTTTATTGACTTTTAAATGAGGAGAAAGCTCACGAACATATAACGGTTAATAATCCACCACTATTACTAGTCATACCTTGATGAAACACAACTCAAGGCCTAGAATAATTACTTATAGATACCAAGTACAGCGCTAAAATGTAAGCAGTTTTAATGAAGCCGTAAATGGCTCACTTTGCTTACCCCGTCGGTACTGCAGTATACGAAATTATAACAAGTACAATTTAAAAAAATAATACCGACTCCATTCTATTATTTTGGTAAAAATCAGTTATTGGAGTGTAACTCAAAAACTACTCACCCGACTTTGATAAAATTTACATGGGACCACACGGAAAGCACCAGCTTTCAAACAAAAGAATTTAGGAAATCGGTTCACCCAGTTGAATGTTATGAGGTAACAAACATAAAAAAAATACAGTCGAATTGACTACCTTCTCCTTTTTGGAAGTAGGTAGATAAAGTTGAGAAAAACCGCTAGTTCTTTGTACTTTAAATAATTTTTATATTTGATTACATTTTAATCATTATATGTATGTAAATATGGATACATTTTTACCAATCAACCACCCAAGTTTTATGGGAATACATTTTACCAGAGGATATGATGTATGCGTCTGTGTGCGTGACGAGGGAAGTAAACACAGCACACATAGCGAATTTGTAGCGCGTTTTGAGAAGACGTTGTATGGAAACCTACCTTCTATAGGTAATTATTCTAAGACTCAAGGTTATTGTTCGGGCTATAGTTGGGCTTCCTTCGACCATCCAACAATGTTCAAACGCCCCGAAATCAAATCAATATATAAAATATTATTTTATTTTGTTTTGTACGAATACTTGTTACAAAATAATTGTACTACGTCCAATGAATTCATATTATTATAAATACATATTACAAATAGGCGTCCGATGCCCCCACTGATGACGCATGTTTTTGTGATCATGCTTATCTGGTCGAATCGGAGAGCGACACCCACACTGCAGAGTGGGCTGATTTGTATTGGCATTATTTCGTCGCTTGAAGTGCACCTTGGTTTTGCCCGACTGAAATAGGCCCTAGGTTACGTTTTAAAAAAAAAAAACTGAATCCGCTGTCCGGCAATTTTTCATATCACTATATTTTGGACCGAGCGAGCGAAGCGCTTCTGCTTTAACTGGCCAAAATGACTTTCATCTGTCCGTATGTTTGTAAGGGTGATTCCTCAATGATCTGCTTATTTTGCCTCGAAAGGACTTTTCCACATGTAGGTCTAACCGGGCGACACCGTATTATTCCTCAAATAGGGGCGCTGACGCACCACACCTCGTGTATTCACAATTGCTTATTATTCCTCAATAGCTTCATTGCTTCAACGTTAGGGTTAAGAATTAGAATGGCTCTTAGAACCCAGCCTCACCATTTCCCTGTGTAGACAAAGACTCCCCGGTGTATGTTGGTCCTCCTGTACAGGTCGCAATTTTCAACTTATCTTGACGAAACTTGGTATGCATGTTTTACTGTTCCATATATTTTTATGTTGTTGGCGATGTTTGAGTAGGGGGGTACTTTTCCTAAAAAGGTACCTACCTGACTTAAAACTGGACAATTTCGGTAATATTCGACAAGAAAATTTGGTAGGTACCAAGAGATACATTACGGGTACGTACGATACGGGAGTATGAGCGTGTAAACGTATATTTAAAAGCTCCGAGACAGCGTCTCTCACGCAGTAGTGGCAGTATCGCGACACTCAGTGAGTTGCACATACGTCATAGACGACAGCTCGGATGCTATCGGCGAATTCGTCAGGCGGCAAAATGTATGTTATTTTAATTAATCCATAAGTTTGAAAATGGTATGCATAGTGTCTGTAGTGTGTAATTAGTTATTTAGTTTTTAAAAAAAACCCTATATTTATATCAAACTCGCCGAGATCCGCGTTTTCACCAACGTGGTGATTGATGATTATCATCAGATGAATCAAAATATATAGTCTATGTTCATCAGGGATAATGTAGGATTCTAATGGTAAAATAATTTTTCAAATCGGTCCAGTAGTTTCGAAGCCTATTCAATTCAAACAATGTAACAAATATTTCCTCTTTGTAATATTTTTACTAGCGACTGCCCGCGACTTCGTTTGCGTAGTTGGCTCGGTCGTCTGCCTCGCCACAACCTACCGTCATTTCTTGGTTATTCTTTCATAAGAACCTTCTCTTGACAATAAACACAAACAAAAAAGATTTATCGAAATTGGTAAAGCCGTTTTTAAGTTATAGCGTGAAAAATAGGGTTTTTTTTATTTTATATATAAGTTATATAGATTAATAAGTACCTCCAGATAAAACAAGGTTCTTGACCTATTTATTGTTTTAATCTCTGACGTTAGGCATGCATATTTTATTATTCACTTATCTGGCTAAATACAATTTTTAACATGAAAAAACTTAGCTGCATTCATATACTCGTAATATTCAATATCGCGATGATAATAAAGATTACAGATAGCAGCTGAAGAGCCCTAATATTAACTCAAAGTACAGGTTAAATAACAGTTTGCTTCCATAGGATCAGCCAATATTATCATGAAACACATTACATGTTTATTGAAGTACAAAACACGAGTACTCACTCGTGTTTTGTTACTTACTATCAATTGACGAGACTGACATATCGTGGTAAGTGCAGCACCTGCAAAGGGCATCTGCAAAATCCTGCGCAAAAATAGTAATATAATTTAAATTTAATTCTTATCTTTAATTATCCTATAAATGAACCGCAATTCTCCTGGTCACGCTATAACATGAGAACGGATGGAACAATCTCGCTATTTATTTTTAAACTGTTAATCATTACCAGAAGAAGGTTCTTATGAAAGAAAAACCTAGAAAAGATTGGGGGTTATTTATTTATTAGTTACAAATGCTTACTGCACTTACTGCTCCAAGCCAACATACACAGTAAGCTAACATAAATTACAATTGTTGACTTAAATAACATAAACACATTTGAACATATGCATTCTTATACAAAAGATATCAAGATCTGGTTCCCAAGCAATCATGGCATTGAGCAGATTAATAGCCTGAGCCGTAGGAGCAAACTGTGCTGTTTGCAAGCGCACCGCCTCCGGCAGCACGAGCAGAAGCCGAGGAGCGGCCAGGGTTATAGTGAGGCCGGAGGCCGCGAGCCTACTACGCGAACAAAGTCGCGGGCAGTCGCTAGTAATTTAATAAAATCAAACAAAATATACCTAATTTGCATATAGAGAAAAGTCAAAGTCAAAGTCAAAATCATTTATTCAATTTAGGCATCAAAGACGCACTTATGAACGTCAACTTTTCATTATAATGTACTTTAAAGACTCTACCGCCGCGATCCAAAATATATATAGAACCCACCGAGAAGAAGCGGCAAGAAACTCGGGGCCATTCTTTTTATATGGATGTTTACAATGTTTCTACTTAGGTACTACAAATATTACATTTTATGGGTGGCAGAGAGACAGCTTGCCAGAAGTGGAGTATTCCAAGCATCTTTATCTTCTATATAATGTCGAACTTTATAGTAAGCTTTTTTTATTAAAACGGTTTTTACAGTCAACTTGAATTTGCCCTCTGTGAGCTCAGTTAGAGAAAATATACACATGGATGGGAATTGAACCCGCGTCCTCTGACAATCCGTTTAGACGCCTTGACCGCTTGGCCACCACCGAGGCGATCCCTCCGAGCACCAATTTAATTCTCTAGTCAACTAGACACGGGTTCGAATCCTGTCAGATGATGTGTGCTTTTTCTCACTATAATTGCAAAATTAATCTCGCTGAGCAGATGTTAGAGTTTTAAAATATTTTTTACCAAAAAATGGAACCGAGCTCAACACTAAAAACTGTAAAACAACTTGTTGAAATCGGTACCCTAACAGTACCAAAGTACCTATTGTCACAATATTGTGCACATGGTTATAGTGCCACCAACTTATCTGTTCAGGTGGGCAAAATTGGAACTACAGTGTACATACCAACTAACTTTGGCGTTAATAATATTAGTAGGATTCTTTGTAGAATTTGCAAATTAATGAGTGGCTTGAAAGACTGCCCTATGTTTTGTTTCTCTTTTTTCTTGGTGAATTTCTTAGGTTGCAATACCAAAATTCTACACTAGCGACGCTGTCACCTGAACAGATAAGATGGTGGGACTGTACCAACTTCGACAAGTTATTCCATACTTTTTAGCGTCGGTGTCGGTAAAGTCGGTTAAATGTTTTGGTAATAAAAAAAAAATCACCCTTTTTAGTAAGGACCCTGAGTCACAGGGTGCCAGGTGTTGTTCGATGTGTACCATACAGCTCTTAAATTTAGATCGTCAGTATAACAGCGGGCCCCAATAATCTATCTATCGCCGGTTTACCTTACTAGGTTAGATATTTGACACTATTTGTATAGACGTTATGTCAAATTTCTATCGGTAGTAAGGAAAACCATGGATAGATAGATTATTGGGATCTGCCATAAGATATTATGTACATACTTGTTTAGTTAGAAGGGTGGCATTTTATTAAAACCCTGTATAAAAAATACAGAAAATATACCTTTTTTGTAACTAAACTTACTCAATTTGTCATTCACCGTCAATAATGATATCATCAAGATAGGCGTAACTCTTATCAGTTATATTGGAGTATAACTAAAAAACCGATTGAAAAATGAAATATCCATAATAAATGGGACCACTTCAGAAGTATACTCTACCAAAGAAAAAAGAATTATCAAAATCGGACTACTCTGTAAAAAGTTATGAGTGATTACACATAAAAAAATGCATAAAGATGTGTCTACATCACAAAACAATGTTAGTGAACCCGCGTACGGAAACGTAAGAACGAAATCCCATTGTCCTATAAGGATCCAAATTTAAGAGTACCCTCAGTTGCACAAACATAGGATACCATCGCATAACTAATAGCACTTAGTAATACAATGTATAAGAAAGATGGGTGAATGTATAGATACATATTAATTCGTAAAGACATGCCTAACCAACGTGTTTGGCTCTAAATAGTAGAAATTGGAACCAGACGTGCTTAGTTTTGGAGTACAGTTAGAGTTTTATATAATTATACATATTATAGTTTACTTGGAGTGTTTTTAAAAGCGTGTGAATTTCTTTTTAATTTTATAACTAATTTCCATTCTTGATCTAATAAGCAAATATCACATTAACATGTTCGACCACATCAGGTCACGAGGATCAAATTGTTTGACGTAGTCAAGCAAAGCAGAGGCGGCCTAGAATTAATTAAGGGACATAAATATTATACGTAAATGTACCTTATACGTGTTTCTTGATCTGAAAATGCCACTAGCAATAGAACTTTAAAACTTTCGCCAATCAAATTCATGATTCATCATCGGGACTTTTTCGCGCACAGATTATTATGAAAACATAATTTTGTCTAACCTGGACGTTTCGCTCGAGTTGCATCGGCCGTGGTCACGAGTAGACTGGAGAAGCGGGTGTCTGCGTCTTGAGGGGCGGGTATTTTTTATTTAACTACCCACATTTGATGTTAGTTATTAATTAAACAGAGTGACTGTTTAATTAATAACTAATTCACGACACATAATAGGTACTGACAGTATCGGCACTAAAGATCAAAAACGAATCACGACGTGAACACCTTCGCACTGGAATCTTTGCACAAAAATGTCCTTTTATTCTCTTAAATCATGCCACTAGCAGTCGCCCAAGTCTATCTTTATATAACTTCATCATCTCAGTCGCAGGACGTCCAGTACTGGATATTTCTTCATCTACGGAATTACACATTTCTTATTCGACCGCACCTAAAAACCCGAACTCTATATAGTTTATTGTTGGATTCTTGGCTTAAATTTGATGCCCATAACGACCTCGTTAAATTGGCATATGTACTTACGAGTAAGTACTAGTAACACTCACTCATCGAAGACTTTCGTCTTGAAGTACTGAGTTTCTTGATCGAGAAGACGTAGCTGAATTTCGAGAACTTCCAGCCAAGTTAGACTAGACGATTACCACTTTTTGCTGAACAATAAATCAAAATGATTTATAAATAATTGTACTTTAGTTATAATTTTAGTATTTAATTAAAAATTAAAAACTAAAATTAACACGGAATTGGGTATATAGCTTTGCAGCACAATTATAAAAATAAAGTCCTTTATAGAGAGAAAAGGTCTGATCGACCCAGCAGTTAATGGTTGGACGACATTAAAGGATGGACTGAACTGGGCTACTGCAAAACGCGCCACATGAGATCACGAGAAATATTGCCTACTGATCTCTAAACTACAGTAGAAAGCAACCGGTAATGAATAAGAGCAGTAGCTTAACTCCACTGCCTGACTTGTAACTATTCGCAAGGCAGGACGTGGCTACCACCACGTACTGTGATTATGCAAAGAAGAGCCACTGAGAGGCTGCCTACCAAAGCAGGACCTTCGCGCTCCTCAAAAGTTCTTCTGGGGCCTTACTATCAGCTTCATTAGAACCATGCAAGTTCCGTGCAGTTCTTAAACCTGGCATAAACAATTTTGAATGAAATCATACCATGACCCTCATTTAGGTGAACTGTTTGAACATTGTTTTCTCAAAGGTGAACGGATAATATTGTCTCTGGCATTCTAACAATTTACTTTAAATAATATTAGTAACCGTCTCGGTCACCACGTTTTGTCACTGCAATTTCTTATCATAACGTTTTTTGTGAAACGCCGTACGTTTAAGGCTTACTGTCCCTACGGCCATATCCAGCAATACTTTAGATATCACTGGATGTAGTGAATCACTAGATGAAGAAGGGACGGGTCGGGTTCGCCATTGATGTCCCTTCGATGGCAAGCACCAACTATGCTCTATTCTGTGCAAATAAGGGACTGAATGCGAGTTCCATCGGGCGTGGAAAAATATTAGGGGTTTTGAGTAGGGATGAGTGGTTTTCAACAGGACTGTGTCGATCCTAAAAATATCGATGTTTGCCCATAAGAACACACTTATGCCTAATATGAGTGGACGACTGAACCTATGAGTGTGAATTGATAGTGTGTGAATAACGTATAGTCATAGTCATAGTTATTTAATAGTACTGAAAATACAATAAAAGCCTTTGTATTTAATTATTTAAAAATTATACAACTTTTTGACGGATAAATCGCGTATGATTTTAAATTATTTTATCCCGATATTTAGAACACTTTTCAGTGAACAAGTAAATGAAATCCCAAAGCCACCACAATACTGCAAGACTTCTGGACACTGCGAGTGACTACTGCGTGCTTCGGGAACGTTTTAATTAAAATATGATAGGCTGACACTAAATCTAAATACGAAGTCCCTCATTATGTTTAGGGTTCAATACGCCGTGCCGCCCGTGACGTATTACACTGCTTTACCCCCTCAGTGCATAATCTACTATTTCTTTGTATTTCCAAACGTGTAGTATGCAGCTGGCTAACCCTAATTGTTCTCGACAAGAAAAAATATGATTGAAGACCTATTAAATAAATGATTCATGTCTCAACTTGGTAATAGGTATGACATTTAGGTTTGATACATACAGTTCGTATAAAACAATATAATCATCATCATCATCATCATCTCAGCCGTAGGACGTGCACTGCTGAGCATATGCCTCCCCCATAATTTTCTAAAAGAACCGGTTGGAAGCGGCCAGCATCCAACGTCGTCGGGGGATCTTTATCAGGTTGTCTGTCTAACGTGACAGTAGACGACCTACACTGCGCTTGCCGGTCCGTGGTCTCCACTCCAGACCCTTCCAGCCCCATCGGCCATCTGTTCTGCGAGCTATTTGCCCTGCCCACTGCCACTTCAACTGGCTAATCTTCTGGGCTATGTCGGTGACTTTCGTTACGAATCTCCTCATTTCTGATTCGATCACGTAGAGAAACCCCGAGCATGGCCCTCTCCATAGCTCGTTGTGCGACTTTGAGCTTATCTATGAGGCCCATAGTAAGAGACCACGTTTCAGTGCCATAAGTCATCACTGGTAACACACATTGGTCGAAAACTCGCGCCTTGAGGCACTGAGGTATTTTTGACTAGAAGACTTCGCGAAGTTTCCGGAACGCTGCCCAGCCGAGTCGACGACTAACCTCTTTCTAGAAGTTGGACCTACTTAGTTTGACTGTCTGTCCCAGGAAGATGTATTCGTCAAAAACTTCGAGAACTGAGTTCCCAACTGATATTGGGGTAGGCATTAGATATAATTTTCCTCTTGTCTATGTTAGGTTATCATAAGGCCTACCCATTGGGAAATTGATGGAGGCTTTCGAACATTGTGCTGAGGTCTTCCATAAAATATAATAAATATATACATAGTTACCGAGCGGCCGCTATTAACATAACCTTATTCCGCGGGGATGATGTCGTGGGCAGATAGTATTATGGATAAGGAACCGTAATATTATCTGCCAGCTTACGACATCATTATGATAATATCCGACAATAACATACGCATTGCAACTAAGCTAGTTTCAAGTACATAAATGTCATAACACAAAAACATGATTGTGAAACATCCACAGGGCAGTGAGTGGGCACCTAATTTTCAACACTGATGGGTTCCTTTGATGTCCGAAGTAAAAACGGCAGAATTATCACAGCTCTCATAAAAATGTATGACAAAGGCTGACGAGGGGCTAGATATGGGGGCAAAGCGGTGGTTTTAGGTCAGATCAAAGTTAAGGGTCACAATTTCTGCAGGTTATGTTTTTCAAACTATGCTCTGTTTGCATATGTTATTATTTTTATGAATACAAATGTAACATACATGCATAATCACTCCATTATGTTATTATTACTGTAAACAGGAGACCCTGTTTACGGTAATTAATTATATAATTATTTTTCTATTAAATGTCAAATAAGCACAGATGCAAAGTCAGTCTCTCGTGCTCGCGAAATACGTGTCGAATAGTATTGCATATTATGGTTGAGTAAATTACGAGTATTATGCATTTTATGAGAGACGGTGCTGCACACTGCATCTCGCATTTTTCCAGCCAAAGTGTAACTAAATATATACTTTTTAGTATTATATTATTATGGATTTTCAAAAAGTTACGTCTGAATAAATAAATTATCAAATGTCTAGTACGATAGAGTAAGGTTTTGGCGAATATAGCTGAATGGTAGGAAGAAGGGTTAACTGAGCCGATTGGTCGATCGCTTATCAAATCCTATCGGAAGCTAGACCGTTCGGTAATGGTACTATCGTGAAGGAACCTACGGCACGGTGGTCATGCATAAATATTCTGCACTTTCCAGTACTTAGCTGTCTCTTCCTTTAAAATAAAAATCTGTTCCTAAACGATTTTCCCTTTAGAGACCGTTGCCATGCTATGTCTAGTGTGCTTACCTTGGACGGCATCATCACAAGCCAGTTCATACTTTTCATATAACCTGCGCTCCGCCGTTAAAATGCGTGGTGATAGATGATGATGATGATGATGAATCAAGATATATAGCCTCTATATATATTATGTTCATCAAGGACAATGTAGGATTCCAATGGTGAAAGAGTTTTTCAAATCAGTCTAGTAGGTAGTTTCGGAGCCTATTCAATTCAAACATTCTCTTTGTAATATTAAGTATAGTTTTAGTGGTATAGATTTCTGCAGTTGCAGAATCCGCCTGGAGGAATACCACAGTCTTGCCAGTCTTCTACCGACTAGCAGTAGTTCAACATAACTGTTATACGGTTTAAAGGGAAAGCTCCAGGGAAATTAGATAGCACATCTCAGGTGACGAGCGCAGTGCATTGCAGGGTTTTGCACTGTTGAAGTTAAAACTCAGGCAAAAACGTGACCCTTAACATCAGAGTGCAAGTGAGCTGCACGTCTCTTCAAGTCTCTTCACCAATTGTCATTAAAACAAATCATGCGGGCAATCTTTGATTAGGATAGGTTCCATGATCCACCATGATCTTTGGGGACTGCCGATAGAACTGAGAACTATTCGAATTATTTTCAAGACACACAATCAACAACAAACAATATGTATTCATGGAAACCATTATCACGCCTAAAGAAGTGTTCACTTCAAAACTACATTATCTATGACAAAGCGTTCGGTGACGATGACGCGAGTTCCATGATTTATGTTCACCTTAAAAGTGCTCAACGCGCCTAAAGAAGTTGCCGTTTCAAAAAATACTTTGCCGATAGATACAGTAACCAATAATCTTCACATAACAACAAAAAAGTATTATTTGCGTAATATTTACTGTTTTCGGAAACACTGAAAATCATGAATATTTAAGCTTTGCTTCTAGCATCATCCCTGTGTCACGTCAGAACCGTGCGTCACGCTGTCACTCTCTGTGATATGAGCAAATGAAGGCCTCAATAATCGACGAAATTGCCAACGAGCCGAATTACGTGTAAAATGGGAAACAATGGACGCAATAACAACATTTTATTGATGGACAGACTGATTATAAGTTTTTACATAACGGTTTAGTCACACCACGTCACTCACAAAACTGATTGCAATTAGAAATCGAGACATAAGTTTAAAGGGTAGACTTAACTTGACGCTAAAATATAGCGATATTTTATACACCTATGTAATGACTAAACAATGTCGCATATTCGAAAAAGATATATAACTACTGGCTGCGTCCCGCGGTGATGGATGATGATGATGAAAAGTATCCTATGTGTTAACACAGCACCTCATCTAGCTCCATACTAAATTCCATCAAAATCGGTCCAGCCGTTAGAGCCTTTACTCCCTTATATTTTACCCCCTTTAACAATATTTGTTTTATAACGATACAGTAAATTATTGTTTTGAACCATGAGGACATAAATGTTTTCTTACAATATTATTACTTCAAATTTCATCGAGCTACAAACAAACTTTCACTCTATATTTTAACCCCTAAGGGGGATGAAATTCTAAAAACGTCGTAGCAGAAATCATCTCCCCAAAACTCGGGGAATAAGTTTTTGGGAATCATAGCCACGATCTTCTTCTCTTCACATACCTTCGTTGCTGAATTAGTTACGTAAATTTGCAACCCCATTTTATCACTTAATAGTTAGAAAAAAAAATGGTGTCTGATTATTTTTGGTAGATAATTTAGTTTGTTTCCACACAAACTTGCTTCACATTGTAACCTTTTAAATTCGAAAGGAAAAGAAAAAATACTGGGAATAAGAGGTATGCACGGTATAAACATTGCCACGTCCCGTCAAAATGTCTGCCTCTGTAATATTATTTTGCAAAGCTTATTGACTTTGAGTCGGGTTCCATTACAAAGCTTGAGTCGTGTTCCTGAGCAGCATAATCGGAAAACCAACGTATAGTATTATCTCATTCACCTTGCATTCAGTAAATTTAAGAATTGGACGGGGTAGCTCTTCGCGGCGCCTTGATCTAGGATGGTGTTTATTGATTTACTAGGGTTTACCCACGACTTCGTCCGCGTAAGGTATTTTTTTCTATATATAAATTAATATCTATTTGTTCATGACTATTTCCCGAGACTACATGTGATATTTAATAAAAGTTCAAATCAACTCCATCAAATTTCAGAGGTTGTATGTGTCTTATTAATAGTCATCGCGTCATTAGGCCATCTTTAATACAAACGGAAGGAAATTTCGGATCAATTGTACCTATAGAGTAAAGTGAGGTAGTTGAGATATGTCAAAAAAGTTTTTCGGTTTTTTGTTGCAACAAAAAAAGGACAACAAACAATATTAATACAAATGACTCAAATCTTAACTTTATATTGGTTATGGCAGATTCTAGATGACGCCGCGCTTTTCAACCATAATAAAGCACATACTTGGAAAACTACCGCGAATTAAATTGTACGTGGTTTTATCGTTAAACATTAATGCATCTCCAGGCCAGACGAATACAAGATATACCTACTTGTGTATACATAACTCATAATAATCGGCAAGTATAATAGGGAGTCATGACCCTCAGTAATAAGGAATACGATGCCAGGAAGAGGAGGTGTACATACCTACATAAGTAACTACTTACATAAAATAATGTTTAACTAATCAGGTATCTCAGCGTGTTTTGCAAAAAATCGTAAACAAGTTTAAATTTCAGCGGAACCTGTAAAGACTGAAATTAAAAGACTACTTAGTAAAACGCAGTAAATTATCACTAAACTACGAGTAGCTACTGTATGATTTCTCAGTACTTTCCGAGAATCCCATCGCGTTGGATTAATTAAAACACGTCTATTAAAATTGATGGGTAACGTTAATCCAAAGTTACCCGAGACAGCGTGATACCCAGCCCTTTGTGAGGTGGGCAGCCTCCCTTATTAAAGGGATAACACTTCTCTTTGCTAGAACGGCTTGAGGAAAATGAAAACTTGATCTTTCCACGCTTTGTTCACGAAAATGGGCAATTTTAACGGGTCTTTACTACTTGTCTGCAAGTAGGTTTAAACGAGGATTATTGAAATGCTTAGTAACTATTACCATGTACGACTAATGCAAAAATGTCAGTCAGTTTTTAAATAGCAACCAAAACGGTTTAATTGATCGAATGTCTACATAACATAAAAAAGATTATTGTAACTTAAAGGCCCTGCTGTAGAAATGTGAGCGAACCTTTTCCCCTTTTCGTAGACTTCTACGAAACACATCTACGGAGTTGGTGTAAATGTATGTTCATTCATATATTATTGTGTGAATTAAAGCCTAGATGACATAGAGTGTTGAGTTGTTGTAATGGTGAGCTGTGAGACAAGACAACCAGACACGCGCAGCCTTTCAGAGGTTAATGTTAGTGGCATGTGCTCGGGATGAAAATTTGTTTGAGAAACTTGTTACAGAAATCTATAATAGATTTATTGTCATGTTCAGATTCTTTACTCTGATTTTGTGTTTAGCGTTTAGTAGCGTTTTCTAAGAGGGTGTCAGAGGCTGGAAGATCTCGTGTCTCCAGGGGAATTGTTTACAGGGTGACCTTGAGGAGAGCTTACCTACGGCGGCGCGCATCGTCTCTGTTGGCCGGGCCCGTGGGAGCGCTCGGCCATATCTGTGATCACGCGCGTACCATCACTCTGAGCGCACTGTACACTGGCTGTCACTCATATCAGGTTGTCGTGAAGCGCGGTCGGGACGTGCGATTGGGCCGGCGGCCGTCCATTCACTGGCGGCGCTCCCGGGCGAGAGGCACACTGCGCACGCTCGGACATGCGTTGACGGGTCCGTTAGCATCCTCCGGGTTGGGCCGAGGATGCCGATGCCTCAGAGGTCACAAGGTCATAGGTAGCCTGCGAGATAAACACGAGAGCGCCCCGCACCCCGCACCCCATATCTAGCCCCTTCACCGTTTGATGGCTAGACGCTCACACGGGTTGCTATCAATTGCTTCGTCCTTGCGGTTCATCTGATCACTCTGTGACAGGATAGAATGAGTCAAGCCTAGCTGGAACCACACAGCGATTCCTGTGCTGCATGTCAATGTCCGGAGATGTTACTCACCTAACGTTGGGTTAATCCCGTAGAATGGACTATCGGAGTACCTATATAAAGTATACTAGCTGCGCCCCGTGGTTTCACCCGCGTGGTGTTGAATGATGATGAAAAGTACCCTAAGTATAATTTCCTCGGAAATAATCTATCTTCTTGCCAAATTTCATCCGTTCAGCAGTTTAAGCGTGAAAGCGTAACAATAGTTGATTATGCCAATGGAGATTTTGGAGATCGGAATGTCACGGGCGGTATAGTGAACCCTGAGTGTAGCGGGGACTCTTCGAGTTAATCCAATCGCAGCGAGGGGATTAAAATGTAATTCTCGAACGAAGCGAGGCAGGCGTACTGCGAGACAATAAAACTCAGAGCTTAAAAAAAGCAGTTATTTAGTTAACACTGAAATAATTTAATAGTTAGGTAATACTCAAATTGGACAAATTTGTCCCGTTATATAGGGACAGAGTAATATTTTTGGAAGGAACGTTTTATGGAAAACACTGTTTTAGACTTTTGCGGTTGTTAACTAAGTTATAATTAGTACTCACGAGATGTAAACCACGATTTAGTTGCTGTTATAGCTCCCGATATTTCGGTATAGTAACATGAAAAATTATAACATTTTATGGAAGTTGTTAAAATAACACCAAACTCCAGATCGCGACACATAACTTGAACTATGACCTGAATGCGCAGAGGGGGACCGTGCGTAACCCATAGCAACGCAGCGCACAACAATCACACTCCTTATAATAGTACAATCGTGCCTATTTTTCTTTTTTTTCTGTATGTAGTCTCCGTACTCCGTAAGTTTTCCTACAACTAACGTTCCAAATCGAAATCACTTCAAACCCACGGGAGTTTCATACAACATTACAGCCCCGCGGATGTAATGCCTTTCTTTACGTTGATATTGCGTGATATGTAATATGACATTTTCAAGCAGGTGGTATGAGAACAAACTTTCTTTCCCATTTACATTAATACTAGCGCCTGCCCGTGACTTCGGTCACGTATAGTAGGCTCGGCCTGCGGTCTTGCCATAACCTCCCATCTTTTCTTGGTTTTCCTTTCATAAGAACATTTTCCTGGCAACAATTAACTTAACAAAAAGAATTAGCGTGACCAGTAGAAATAGGGGTTCATTTATATTTATATATTATATTTATATATATATATATATATATATATATATAATTATGATAAACTAGCTGGTGCCTGCGACTATGTCTGCGCAGGATTAGTATTTCGAGTAGCTTATTATCTTCTCCTTGGCCATATCTACCTTTATACCAAAATTTCATAAAATATGTACATGGCCAAACGCAATTACTATAATAGTATTATATGAGTACATTTTAATACTTAGTATATCAATCAGTAAACACTAATAATAATATACAGTACCTACCTGCGTACATACAAACATAAAATTAATCACACTGGAAAAAAACTGTCATTACATTTCATCACCCTTGGCGGTCGCCGAGCACGTCACACAAACTTTGACAGAACTGTCATCATTACGATCTTGACGTAGGCGGAGATCTTACTATTTTGTCTATGCTGTGCCCAAACATATTACGCTTATTCATATTCATATTCATATTCATATTCATTTATTCATATTTATCCATACACGTCAAAAATTAAAATAATAAAATAATAATGAAATGTCAAAAAATAGTTATACATATGTAAATTAAGAATTTAAATGTGATCAATTTTCTACTTACACACTCGCAGACAAAAATAGCAATGTACATTATATGCGAGTGCCTATTTATTTCATACTTATAAACTCTTCATAACTATAAAACGCCTTATTGATAAGCCAACGTTTTAACCTAGATTTGAACGAACACAAACTTTTAGCTGCGGTTATATCTTCGGATAACTTATTATTCATCCGCGTGGTGATGGATGATGACGATGATGAAAAGTATCCTATGTGTTAATCCAGCGCCTCATCTACCTACATTCTAAATTTCATCAAAATTTCTCCCGCCGTTTGAGCGTGAAAGAGTAACAAAGATCCACACATCCATACATACATCCATCCATACATCCACACATCCATAATCACAAACTTTCGCGTTTATAATATTAGTAGGAAGTAGGATAGTTTAGAAGTTATGAGGAAACAGGTGAACATACATACACATAAGTTATTTTGTACCTTAATGGATGCATTGAGATTGGTAAATAAAAATTATTGTTAGTAAAAAAAATCTCTCCCTTTTGCTTTGCCGTAGTCAGGTAAACTAGACTAGAAACTAGAACTACATTTTGTGGTGCCACACAACGTGAGTAGATAGTGTAGGTTACCTACGTTACGTTAGATTGGTAGCCCTTTGAAGCGCTGGGTCCGAGGTTCTATTTCTAGGGCATTTGTGTTGTGTGCATCCATGCCTCCCGCAACACAGCGCACTCAGGGCAATCCTAGTGCGGAGGTATTAATATAGTGTGTAAATGGGTTTTTCTCAAAAATGGTATGTAATGTTGCCATAACATCTCTAAAAAGTATCCAGAAACTGAACTCTACCGGAGACTTATTCACAACTGTGTCCAGTAAGAAGCGAGATTTTAAATTTGGAATCTCCTACTGTCCTAGTCTCCTACTGTAGCTCATCCTTTTTAGATCTGCTTAGAAAAAAACATAGTACCAGACACAGATTAGAATTTAGTAAGTAAACATGAGGGAGGCTCCAAATAGATATTTATTATAATAAGAGATAGATATATATTAATAATAAGAATATTTATGAGATAGATACATTTTTGGAGCCTTAAGCAACCATTTTATAGTATATGATACTAAACGCGACGCAGAATAAGTATGCACGATGCGTTTTGTACTTATTAAGCATTTCCAATAGGGTCGTATACCTAATACTCAGAGTATCCAAACGATATTCGCTGAAGGTCATTCAGGTATACGCAGCGACGAAGTCGCACCCGGATGATGAGGTGGAGGATATGTATGAGGACATTAGTCGGGCCATACATACCTCTGAAACGCACTTTCTAGTTGTTATGGGGGACTTCAACGCGAAGTTGGGTAAGAGAAGCGAGATGAGTTGAAAGTGGGGCAATTTGGCTATGGACAACGGAACCGTAGGGGACAGAGGTTGGCTGAGTTCCTGGAGAAAGAGGGATTTTTTCATGATGAACTCTTTCTTTCAGAAGCCACCTCACAGGAAATGGACCTGGCTGAGTCCCGATGGTTCCACAAGAAATGAGATTGACTTCATTATGACCACAAAAAGGCAAATATTCACTGATGTCTCCGTGGTCAACAGGGTATACTACACAGGGTACACTCTGAATATTAATGTTAAACTGGAGACTCGTTTAATGAAGTCTACGCTCCGACCTACTCGTGCCCATATTCAAGACCCCGAGAGAACACCCCCTTGAGAACATCGCTTCAGTGGACGAGATCAACAACAGGTTAGTAGAAACTGTCCATACAGTTGGTTCCATGTACTTTAAACACCCCCGATTTGAATTAATTTTTTCACCATCGGAATTTACATACGATACCTAACTTTTATGAAAATATTATATAGCATATGTTAATCGGGGATAATATAGGCATTATCCCTGATGAACATAGAGATAATATAGGCATTATCCCTGATGAACATAGAGATAATATAGGTATTATCCCTGATGAACATAGGCTATATAATATTTTCATAAAAGTTAGGTATCATATGTAAACTTCGATAATGTAACCCGAGGTGTGGAAAAAATACCAAAAAAGTTCTTATATCGCGAACTCTGCGGAAACTATTGACAATTAAAGAGCATAGTTATGTAGGTACTTACCTACTACAGTTTCATAGAAATATATTTATAAAGAACTAGCGACCCGAAGAACTAGCGATCAGAAGTCTGATGAGCGGATGAGGACACGATAATCCTAAAATCAGGTAACCTACTCTAGTACCGGGAGGGCAACCAACAGTCCCAAGGTTGTATCGGGTTTCTCTTACGCTTTATACGATCGATATATAATGCATATCTACGATTCCAAATATGAGAGGCATTTTGCGATGAAGCGTATTTTGTTGCTAGACCTGTTGGACAGTTCCTCAGATGATGATTGGAACTGTGAATTTGATATAACCGTCATACTAGCTAAAAGTTAAAAATGAAGATTCTGGATAGAAGATCACATAAAACACAGGAAACACGGTGGTGAATTTAAACTACAAAGATCTTTCAGAAAAAAAACTTATTTTTCTTACATTCATGTGGTTATTTACACGATACCTAGCAGTTTTTTCAAATGTCTGTCTTTCTTTCTCCTTAATCCGAGTAATCTCTGAAAAGGCTGGACCAATTTTGAGGGAGTTCATACTCAAAGCATTAATTAAAGGGCCACGCGAACGAAGTCGTGGCTGCAGCTAGTCTAATAATAAACATAGCCTAATTACATCAATAATACTAACATCCATTTAGCAATACCTAGTTTGATTGTACAATTAAGTACTACAATCTAGAAAAAGCTATGAGGTTGAGCTCATACAACATTTTTACAAGTTCTAAAAAGATAACTTCGTCATACCGCTAATTCGGTTAGTAGATAGAAAGTATCACTTTTTCAATGATTCCCTTTGTTTGACCAAGTTAATTCGTGTAAGTCAGTCATAAGTTTCATTTTAATTTACAAATAGTATGTCTACAGGATCGAAACAAAATAGGTAGGTACCTAAGGTAAAGGATACAATTAAAGGTTAACTATCTAGCTTTATTAGTTTTTGTTGTGAAAATATGAATTTGTTTGGCAACTGGCAAACAACCAGGGCCCCGTTTCAGCTACAAGTAACAATTATTTCAAAATAAAATAGCAACATTGGCCTAAAATGGCAACATTATTCAGAACAAGTGTTTCAAGTATAAGGCATTTTCTACAATTGTTGATTTTCTGGCTACAATTACAATGTTATAAATATAGACAAATTGTCTATGTTTCTTGTTACATATTGCAAGAGTCGAACAAGTGTTTCATAAAGAATCGTTAATTGTCGGCACTAAATATATATTTTAACTGTCATATTTTTTACAAGTCTACATAGCTTTAGAGTTAAGTAGGTAACTTGTAAAATCGTTTTATCCTCGGTGCATAAAAACAACTACTATTAAATATAGTACGATAATCTTAATCTACACAAAAAGATATGGATATTAAAGGATTCCTCAGATTCCTCTGACGATAAAAACAACCGGTTGCCCAGGACTTTTTGTCAACGCATATCAACTTTTAAGACGGAATATGAATTCAATGAAAGATTTCGTATGAATTCCGATATAATGGAAGAACTGTCTCTGGTCAGTAATGGTGATGATCAAGTGGCCAGTTTGCTAGGGCCATTCTTAGGACATCCAACACACGGAAACCAGGCTTTGAGTGTGAAAGTTCAACACCGAAAAAGTACCAAAAATAATCATCGTTTTTTTAATATTTATTAATTCTTTTCTATCCATCTTAGATACATTTATAGCAGAGAATATAATATTACTAGGATTTATCACAAAATCAACTATTAAACAAAACAAAACAAACAAACAAACAAACAGGAGTTTGAAGTCATAGGTGCGTTCGTTTAGCGTTTAGGGAATTTGGTGGCGTTGTCATTGATGGCTCTTTTGTTAAAGCGTTCGTAAAGCTCAAAAACGTTATTTTGCCACTTTTGTCTTTTGTTTCACTATTCGAACGCTCAACTGAGCATAAGACCTAAAGTCGCATGATTATGCTTGCAATACATAACTGTCAAAAACGATCACAAACAACCATGCTCCGGACGTGGGCAAAAATACCTCTTTTTTAGCTTTCCGAACGCTGAACAAAAAGAGACATGAACGACATTTTCACCCACAGATTCCTAATTCAAACGCCCCTTGTGAGTCTTATTTTTGCTAAAAACGCTCGCAAGGGTTCTATTCGAACGAATTGTTAGAAGGTTCTATGACG
Source organism: Selenia dentaria (assembly GCA_917880725.1). Lineage (NCBI taxonomy): Eukaryota > Metazoa > Arthropoda > Insecta > Lepidoptera > Geometridae > Selenia > Selenia dentaria. The sequence continues at coordinate 29,271,244 of OU862893.1, forward strand.
TATGAGTGAAAAAAATGAATCGTTGAACGAATGATTTAGGGTTGTACAGCTATAATAATGAATCGAGATTTTTACTTGTAACAAGAGTACGAAACCACTTTTACAAATGTCGGTGGTGTTCATGAAGTCTGAGAAACACTTGTCATTGTAAATTGTTAGAATTTTTGGCTTGTAAATAGTAAGTCAGAGTGGATGGTTCTTTGTCTCACCCATTTAAACCAGAGCGTGGTGTAAGACAGGGTTGCATACTTTCACCGCAACTATTCAATTTGGTCGGAGAACAGATCATGAGAAGAGCACTGGAAGGTTGGGAAGGCGGCGTCAAAATAGGTGGTCGTCGCATTAACAACCTTAGGTTTGCTGATGACACGACGATAATTGGCGCATCTGAATCAGAGCTCAGCAAACTACTCCAGGAGGTGGAAACGGTGAGCAAAGACTATGGGCTTCATATTAATAAATCAAAGACGAAGCTGATGTTCATCGACAGGGCGGGCACAATGCAACGAACGGACGATCTTAAGGACCTAGACGCAGTTCATAAGTTTGTGTATCTCGGAGCATTGATCACTGACGACGGGGAGTGTGAAAAGGAGGTCATCCGTAGAGCCCAGATGGCAAAGTCAGCTGTAAAGCGGTTAGAAAAGATCTGGAGAAACAGAGGCATCAACCGAAACACCAAGGTCAACCTCATGCGCACTCTAATCTTTGCTATTTTTCTATACGCCGCAGAGACTTGGACGCTTAAAGCTCGAATACGTACTAGGATAGACGCATTTGAAATGTGGTGCTGGCGCAAAATGTTGGGAATCTCATGGACAGCGCGCCGCACAAATGCGTCTATTCTAAAAGAACTTAAAATTGAAACTCGGCTCTCCAGTACATGCCTGCAGCGTCTCCTGCAATACTTTGGACACGTGGCCAGAAGAGGCACTAACAACCTAGAAAAGCTCATTGTTGTGGGTCACGTGGAAGGAAAGCGGAGTCGAGGAAGATCTCCAACTAGATGGACTGATGTTGTCAAAGAGACAACGAGGACAAATATAGCCACGGCCATTAGACAAGCCGAGTGCCGCAACACCTGGAGAAACCTTGTCCAGAAGGCCATTTATGGTGGTCACGACCCTCAGTCATGAGGAAACGATTAAGAAGAAGAAATAGTAAATTACAATTTGTTACTTGTAGCTTTATGACACGCGGCCCAGACGTCCGTTTACTGCAACGGTTTTATCAACAACCTGTATTAGATCTTAAGATCAGTGGCGCACACTATCTTAAGATGTCATTATTATCTGCAGTAGTCTTAGCGTATCTTAACAGATACGCTAAGACTACTATATAAGACTATGCCGTTCGAATATCGGTAGCATCTTAAGCTTTTTTTTTTGTCCCGGGGAAATCCTTTATGGATACCACCTACCACGGGGAGGTAGGTGGTTATGTGGGAGTCCGTATACCCATCAAAACCCCGGAGTGTTCCGTCACTGCCGCCCTCGGCGGGAACGCGGGACAGATTTTCCACAAGCCCGGACCCCGCCACTCCTATGTGGACTTGGCGGCCAAAGCCCATAGGAGCGGCCCCGCCTGAGCCGGCCAGCACACCCCAACGCCGGCGCGGCCCCTGGGTTCCTCTTGGCTTCACCGTGGTGATCCAAGCCACGGCTACTGAGCCCCCCGCCACGTCAATGCGGGAACCCTTCGGGGGGGGGTAGCATCTTAAGCTACTCTAAGGTAATATATTATAGTATATTCACCGTGTGTGGTTGCTCATTGAATTATATGGTGAGCGATATGTCCGAATCTGCTCTAAGATAATATATATTTTATAGTATCTTCATCGTGTGTGATGGACTTAATACAACAAGTATAGCGAACACAAATAGCCATAATTATGAAGTGCCACCATTAAACATAGAACTTGAGGCCGCGCTTCTCGGAGCGCCGTTGATGTTTATGGTTTCACATTCACACTAACTTATTGTTTGTTGAATTATTGTTATGGTAGCACACACACACATACACACACCACACCACACCACTACACAAACACATACGCACACACACGCACACACGCGCGCGCCACTACTCCACTCTGTCATTCACTTCACTGTGATAGCAAATAGCAAAGAGAATATAAGGTGATGTGATGTACGACATTGTGTATTGGTTGACAGATTATTGCAAGCCAAAATTTAAAATAGGCATGTCGACCATCAACTACTACTTTACCTACATATAAATAATAGCCATACCAAACATTTTGATACAAAGTTATTATAATTTTCTGTTACCTTTTGACATTATGCGGTAATTTCGAACAATGTTCCGAACAGAGCCGCGGAGAGTTGCTAACTTAGAGCTTAAATGGCCTATGTGGGTGCTCCATCTTAGCTTGGTGTCTATGTGTAAGCCGAGGTGTTTTTCGTGGGTTTTTAGTTTTAAACTACCTAATCTAACAACCGTATATCGCAATAATACCTAAAGTATATGTCCACGCAGGTCTATACATTTGGTCATTGTCCTTTAGAAAGCTATGTAATAAGCACAGAATTTGCCCTATTTACATAGGTCCAGAAGGATAGTCTTCATAAAAAAGACATAAAAGTGAAGCAATAAATATTTTTTTGGGGTTGGTATTTAGATATAGTCTGATTAATCTATGGGGTTGGCCATCCTGCCAGATCTGACACTTAGTGCGTTCAAATAGATCACTTTTGGGCCCCGTTTCATAAAGCTACAAGTAACAAATTGTAATTTACTATTTACAAGCCGAAAATTCTAACAATTTACAATGACAAGTGTTTTACAGACTTCATGAACACCACCGACACTTGTAAAAGTGGCTTCGTACTCTTGTTACAAGTAAAACTCTCGATTCATTATTATGGCTGTACAGCCCTAAATCATTCGTTCAATCATTCATTCTTTCCACTCATACGTTGTAGAAACTTCTACAAATGCGTTCGAATAGACCCCTTGCGAGCGTTTTCAGCAAAAAGAACGCTCACAAGGGGCGTTCGAATTGGGAATCTGTGGGTGAAAATGTCGTTCATGTCTCTTTTTGTCTAGCGTGCGGGAAGCTAAAAAAGAGGTATTTTTGCCCACGTCCGGAGCATGGTTGTTTGTGATCGTTTTTGACAGCTATGTATTTGCAAGCTCATGCGATTTTAGGTCTTATGCTCAGTTGAGCGTTCGAATAAGGTTAATAATAAGGAGCTTTACGAACGCTTTAACAAAAGAACCTTCAATGACAACGCCACCAAATTCCCTAAACGCTACACGAACGCACCTTATGTCTTCAAACTTTTCTGTATGTTAGTTTGTTTTGTTTAAAACTTGATTTTGTGATAAAACCTAGTAATATTATATTCTCTGCTATAAACGTAACTAAGATGAATAGAAAAAAAACGAAAAATATTAAAAAAAAACTTTTTTTTCTTCTTGGAACTTTTTCGCTCAAAGCCTGTTTTCTGCGTGTTGGATGTTCTAAGAATGGCCCTAGCAAACTGACCACTTGATCATCACCATCACTGACCAGAGACATTTCTTTAATTATTTCGGAATTCATACGAAATCTTTTATTTAATTCATATTCCGTCTTAAAACTCTGTGTTGATATGCGTTGACGAAATAGTCTTGGAGAATCGGTTGTTTTCATCGTCTAAGGAATCAGAGGAATCCATTAATTGCCACATCTTTTTACGTAGAATTAGATTATCGTAGATTTTTAATCTTAGTTAATTAAATAAAGTTATTTTTATGCACCAGGGATAAAACAATTTTACAAGTTACTTAACTATGAAGCTAGGTAGACTTGTAAAAAATATGACAGTTAAAATATATATTTAGTGACGACAAATAACGATTATTTATGAAACACTTGTTCGACTCTTGCAATATGTAACAAGAAACATAGACAATTTGTCTATATTTGTAACATTGTAATAGCCAAAAAATCAACAATTGTAGAAAATGTCCTACACTTGAAACACTTGTTCTGAATAATGTTGCCATTTTAGGCCAATGTTGCTATTTTATTTTGCAATAATTGTTACTTGTAGCTTTATGAAACGGAGCCCTGATCGTTTTTAGCGAAAATAACGCTAAAACGCTCACAAGAGGCGTTCGAATTGGGAATCTGTGAGTGAAAATCTCGTTCATGCCTCTTTTTGTTCAGCGTTCGGAAAGCTAAAAAAGAGGTATTTTTGCCACCAAAAAGTGCTTTTTCTGACCCACGTCCGTAGCATGGTTGTTTGTGATCGTTATTTGACAGCTATGTATTTGACAGCATAATCATGCGATTCTAGGTCTTATGCTCAGTTGAGCGTTCGAATAGAGTGTGAGCAAGTGTGGCAAAAGTGGCAAAAATAACGTTTTTGAGCTTTACGAACGCTTTAACAAAAGAGCAATCAATGCCAACGCCACCAATGCCCTCATAAGCTAAACGAACGCACCTAATATTACAAAACAAATCTCAAGGTTTCATCTTGCCATAGGCATACTTTTACCCTAATTATCGGGTAATTAAAATATGAACGGATTGAATGATCGGAAAACACTATTTGGGTTTTCCAACCATAGGATCGAATTTTACGTTATTAACAAATAAAAAAATTTCAATTTCAATTTTTAAAATGAGTGTTGTGTGGCGCATTAACACAGGTAAGGAACATTAACATTGCATAGCTGCTAGCTCCCGTATCATTGCATTAATGCGAAATCTCGTAATGTGCGTTGGTATGTCTATGTTTTCGTTATTCTTTCACGCTGGAAGGATTTGCACATTTTGAAGTCATGCGCATTTTTTCATCAATATTATAATAACCAATCATTACACAATCGTGGGGTATATAGTATTCTATTAAAACCACTTTATTAAGTACTAGCCGCGCCCGCGGTTACACCCGCATAGTGGTGTATGATGATGATGATGATGAAAAGTATCCTATGTGTAAATCCAGCGCCTCATCTACCTTCATACAGAATTTCATGCGGAGTAGCACAAAGTTCCATTTTAGTCCTGTTTTGTATTTGACTTGATCTTGCCAGCTCATTGTTACTGAGTGGATAAGAGTTTGTTTCACAATAATTTGCAAACAAACTTTTATCCCAGTTTTTATATCTTAATCCAATCAAAAGTCTTATAAAATCCAATTAAGAGTCGAAAATCTAAAATAAATAAAAAACAGTGACTACATATTTTAAGGCTAACCAATCAGAAAAAAACCAGATATGATATAAAAACAGACAATACAATATTACAGTACTGAATTATGATTTAAGTTAAAATATGCTTTATTAAAACTTTAGCCGTTTTAGATAATAATCCGATAAATATCTGTTATAGTGCCTAGGTGAAAATAAAAAGCGAGTCGTACCAAACAAAAGGTAAACCAAAGATTGAAAATAAAGACAACATTCTAAGATATTATTAATGTGCGATAAATTAAGAGTTACCAATCTTTATTATCCCTACCTTGTTTTTAAAGAAAATTGTTTTATTTTTAAGTATAGCACAAGTATTTGGTTTATTGATATGATCCAACGTGTACCTATAAATGGATCTTTTGAAAACCTAAATAACATCAGTCGGGAAATTAAACAAGTCGAGTCGAGTGGTACCTATTTTGGTTTGCATACTATTAAAGAAATCTCTTGAAAACGCCTAAAAAGAATTGTCGGTGACTACTAATGCTTGAAGGGAGACCGTAGTCTCCTTTATTTTACATATCTTCTAATTTTTACTCAATCTAATCGCACAAAACGGTATTTTTTATTCTACTCAGTATCCACAGCGAGTCACACTCGCAGTCTTTTCCTAGTATATATTTTAGTCTATGCGCAGACTGATTTTGAATTTGACAAGTGAAATCCAAGAGGTATCCCTGATGGTTTTTTTTTGTTTCTATAATTTTGACGTATTAGGCATCTCGAGACTTATATCTATGGTAATAAGTAAAAACGTTAGTTTCATCCCGCTTCAACAAAGCATGTAAGTAATTATATATTATGTGCCCTGTGGATTTATGTATAAGTAAGTAGAAGTAGAATATAGTTTTATAAAGATATTTTCCTTTGTTTCAGATTGCCCTAATTCAAAAAATTCGTTATTTTTTTTCCATAAATCTTTTGACGTGACTCTGGCAAGAATGGGCATAACATAAATAAACAAAACAAAACCCGTGCTATTCAGGGAAGACGAAAAGTACAAGGTTTAAATAGGAAAAGTACCAACATGTCTGTACCTAATTTTATTTTGTAAATAGGTATAGATATTTGTATATCGAGCTAAATGTTTATTTCATAACACACAGAAAACTTACTTTGATTAGTGTTAACATAAAACTATTTAGATATGAAAACAGTAAAGTACTTACAAACAAAAAAGAAACTATTTACAAACGAAATCTTGCTAAAATCTCTTAGCTACGATTACGATAATACGATAGAAGTTCCTTGCATGGCCTCCACAACTTATCAAGCTGCGTGGACAGGAACGTAATTTTGACATTCATAGATTTTATTGCCATTTAATAAAAAAAACTCCATCACTAGACACTTAAATATGTACCTTTACTTTTATTCGCCTTGTTATAACAGTTCAAAACATAGAAAAACATCCTACCCCACAAATTATCTGTATGGTTATCAATCAAATAGAAGTGAAATAAACTTATATTTGTTTTCTTTAGCGATATTTTTTTAATATCACATCATCAATCGACCATATTTGAACTACTTATAATGGCAACACTCTAGTATACATTCTTTTGATTTCGGTTCTTTGCCGTGTCGTTCAGGGTGCGTTGATAAATCCATGAAAATCTGTCTAATTCCTTGCTCTTTTCTGATAAATTAGTTAAATATAAATTTATTAATCTATTCCAAGCCGTCAACTATGTGTATTTTGCGCATTTTCGTTGTTGGTGAACTGAACAATCGTCGCGGCAATTTGACAGATAGCACGCAGGAAACAATAACCTAAACATTCAGAAGTTGTGAAATAAACGTGGTCTTTTGGCTTTTCAGCGAAGAGCTTCAAAATGAAATACAATAAACTCGTCACATCTTCGAGGAGGAAAAATAGGAAGCGCCATTTCAGCGCTCCCTCTCACATCAGACGAGTTCTCATGTCAGCGCCTCTATCCAAGGAGCTGAGACAGAAATTCAACGTCAAATCGATGCCCATTCGCAAAGACGACGAAGTTCAGGTAAGGAACTCATTAAAACTCTGGAACACACATTATTAGGTTATGTTTTTGTGGCAAAACAAAATGATGAAGAATAAACCATTCACAGACTTCGGACGATCGCTGCTGCGCTTAGGACGAGCTGAAGGTTTTCTTCTGTGAATCCCGAGCAAAGCTTGCTAGTCCGTACAATGGTTAAAAATATGGCTCTGATTGTTTTGCCCAAATAGAGTGCATGTGGTACACGATGTCGGTATAACGAAGTTTAATTTGTGCGCAGTCCAAGCTAGCTTTTCTTCTAACACCATTACGATTTTATAAACCAGTTTATATTGGCAAAGGTGTTACACCCACATTTCACCAGTTGGTGCTCTAATCACAGAATAAAACCATTTAACTAATTGGCTAAACCTTGTGCCATCCTATTTAGTGATTTTTCTGCCTCCCATGTGTATATTGAATAGGTCAATTTTTAGCTAGGAAGTTGTCATTAGTCCGTACCTACTCAAAATGGTCCCAATATAGTACTATTTCCGATGCTGGGATTTTATGATAAGTGTTATAGGATAAACACATGGCATAGACATATTATTTACATAATCTGGCTTCCTGAGGTACTTAACCCTAGATTATCTATTCGTTAAAGTTATTTATTGTCTTATATGACATCATTTCACTCAAATAACATGTTAAAACTAGCTGGTACCCGTGACATTGTCTGCACAGGATTAGCACTTCGAGTAGCTTATTATCTACTCCAAAGCCATATCTACCTTTATACCAAAATTTCATAATATATGTACATGGTCAAATGCAATTACTATAATAGTAATATATGAGTAAATTTAAATACTTAGTATATCAATCAGTAAACACGAAGAATAAAATATAGTACCTACACATACAAATATAAAATTAATCACCATGGAAAATACTGTACATTTCATCGCCTTTGATGGCATTTGTGTTACATTTCACCACCCTTGATGGTAGCTGAGCATGTCGAGTGTATCGAGCTTTCTAAATGACAGCATGCATTTCACTGAGCTCTCAGAAACTGACAAATTTTGACAGAATTTTCATCATTACGTAAGATTGTAATGTAGGCCGAGATCTTGTTATTTTGTTATAAGTTTCATAAAAAATTGGCCCACCATTTGACTGAAAGAGTAAAAAAAATCTACACATACATACTTGCAAAATTTCGCATTTATAATATTAATGGAATAATTCTAATTAATATATAGACTATAGAAGTATCTCGGAAACATTGCATTCTGTTTTTTCATGGTAGAACCACATATAACTGACTTGCTGATGGAAGAGCTGGCCGGCCCGGTCAATAATCGTAATTTATTAGACATTCATTAATTGTTAGAATTTTGTCTGATATAATATATCAGACAAAATTCTAATAATTAATGAATGTCTAATTTATTAATTAATAAATTAATGCAGAAAGTTTCATATTATGAAACTTTCTGCAGTAGACATTAATAATAGTAATAACTTTTCTTGCAATGTGTTGGTAATTATTTTAGTAAAAAATACCAAAAATAACTTTGATAGCACACCAATATGTTACTTGATAGATTAAACTCTGTAACTTGTTTGTAGTTGTTTATATTAATTATAACCACAATGCGTGAGTAAATTGGAATTGTACATAAATGATAAACTTATTGTGTTGACACACAAGTAATACATGCAATATTATCTAAGAGGAATGTCAGTGCAGGAGTTAGTGTCTCTAACTAAACGGAAATTAAAAAAAATTAGTACCAACATCATTCTAATATATATATGTATATTTATACTGCACATTTAACACTGTATTACCAGCTTTAACCTCAGTACAAACTTGTTTCCAGGTAGTAAGAGGACACTACAAAGGCCAACAGGTTGGCAAAGTTGTCCAGGTGTACCGTAAGAAGTTTGTAGTCTATATTGAAAGGATCCAGCGTGAGAAGGCTAATGGCGCCAGTGCATACGTCGGTATCCATCCCTCGAAGGTAAGTCAAATATTACTCTTTTTAATATTAAATTTGTTAAAGATATTTCACCTTTCTGCTCCAGGCCAATGCACTAAACATTTTTTTAAATTAAATGATGTAGATTAAATAGCTGTACACAATAAAGCACCACCACACCTGCTCATGATGGTCATGTCGGATTATTGGATATGGAGACTCATTCCTAGTGTTGAAATTATCAAAAATGTGATCAAAACATGCAAAATTTTTTTCAGTGATCTGGATCATATATTTTGTAGGAGGAATATATTTGCCCATTGAGTTTCATCTTCCTTATCTGAGAAGGCATCGTCACATTGCAATAAACAACAGCAACATGGTTATTACCCAAGTTCTGCTATAGGTTTCTCCACAGCTATAATGAAATCACCAGATTAGTTATTAGCCATATAAGTTTTTTTAAATTTCATATATTCCTGTTTAACCTAGAATGCCTACAGTGTATTGTTAGTAGAAGGCCTTGCCTGAATTATAGGACTAAGAAAGAAATTTACTAGATCATGTAAGGGCCTTATAAAACACTGCTTATCTTTAAATGATGATGTTATTTAGTAGTGCACACAGCAAAGGGCTGTGCTGTACTAAATGACTATTTAAATTTAACCCGTCCGCATCAGCGCAAAAAATAACAATAGATTTATGAATGAAACTTAACTGGAATGAGTCTTGCTGATTCGGACAGATTAAGCAGCGTTGGTTTGAAGGCTGTAAATTTTTAAGTTATTACTACAATGATGATAAAGTTTCCACTTAGACTTTGTCTTCATGCATTACCAAAACCTGAGGTTACGACTGAAGGTGGGTGTGATGCAGGGACTCTGCTAATGCTGCAACACTTCCATGGCTCTGATATCATACCATCTATAACACCACACAATTGTATGAAGACTTTATTAAATATAATATTTCATTGTTCTCAGTGTGTCATTGTCAAGTTAAAGATGAACAAGGACCGTAAGGCAATCCTTGACCGCAGAGCTAAGGGCAGATTAGCAGCCTTCGGCAAAGACAAGGGCAAATATACCGAGGAAACCGCCACCGCGATGGAAGCCTCGTAAACATAGTTCTAAGGCTAATAAAATACAAAAACCCTACTTAGTTGGTTTTAATTGCATCCTCCATAGGTACTACCTAAAATTAAAGCTATGTTATAGAATTAATTATGCTCAAATATTCTTCAAAATCTGAGCTCGTAGTGGGGCTCGACTTGCCGATCTTAATCAATCAAAAAGTTAAGCAACACTGCGGTCAGGACGATGGGTGACCGCTAGTGCATTATTCAACTGAGTGCTTCGGAGGGCATGGTAACCCGTCAGTTCCGGTTGTTTGTCTTGAACAGTCGTTAGGCTATATCGAAGACGTTCGGGCGGCACATGGGTATGTATATATAGTATTTATTTGACATGGGTTGGCCACTAACCTATCCACCAAGCAGCACAGCAAAGCAAGTCTAAATGTCTGTCTTAAAAAGATACTGAAGATCAGTGGCATAGCCTGAGTAAGTATACTCTGAACATAGCCTAGTAATTATACAATGGCTCTGTACACATTACTGTGTCTTCTGCTGGATAGGTAGGCCCCCAATTGTAATTTAGCCTGTTGGCGCAGTTGGTAGATCCTTTGCCTTCTGAGCTGATGAGCCTGGGTTCAATCCCCAGAGCCAAACATTTGTGTACAAGACTGTTTTTGTTTAAAAATAGGTTCTTGCACTATTTTGAATATTTTATTTTTATTGACTACTTAAGGCGCGCTCGTACCCTGATTAAAGAAAAAGCAGAATTTTTAAACACTTAGTGTAACGAAACAGGTCGATAGTATATTATGAAAAAAATGCAAAGGTCGGAAAAGGAATAGGAAAAGAGTAATAACCGAATAGAATTCATAAATATAACTCTCAGCAGAAAAAAATCTTGTATAGGTCCACAAAAATAAACTTTCACGTCCAAACTCTCAGAATTTTCAGCAATAACACTATATTTTTTTTTGAGGTAATACTTAACCAACGTATAGTAGGTACTAAATTAATAACCAGCAATTTTTTCAATTGTGTTAATATATATCGAAAAATATAAAGAAAACGTATAAAATTAACGCATTTTCGCATTACATCGTCCAATCTAACAAGCGATTTTCAACCTTACGTAAAGCATTGTAAATTATTTTAAAATTGGGGTTGGACCGCGTCTTAAGTATTTTAGTAAATTTGTAACATTCAAGAAGTTGCGAACAATATTTTGAGACTGTTTTAATAGGTACTTTTATGCCTTGGCCACATCGAGGAGAAACGCCGTTAAATATCGCGTTGTTGAACGTTAACTGTTGATGTTGGGCGATAAATCGGATGGCGCAATTTTTTTGCACATCAAAGAGATTTAACGCGAGAATTATTGCATTGAAGCGGCCACACCAACATTTGTCAGTGTGCACCGTGATAGCTAAGGGATCGCACGTGTTTGTACGGAACCAATTATTGAGTGGATAAATGAAAAAGTAATCGAGTTTCTGTAAATCCTGCAAACTGAGCCATGTTTGTGGGATCCGAGACATAAATATTATAGTTAAGAATCGTTCATGGCAAAATGATACTTGGAGAAGAATCATGGAATATTACAATTTCCAACAACTTTAGAAGAATTAGGAAAAAGGAATCTTAATGGGCTATTTTATTACAGAGCCCATTTAAATAAGTATTAAAAATCTTGAACTCCTGGAAAAATACGATATACATATTACATTCAGATAATTTATTGATTCAGACGTTACTTTGCGGAAATCCATTATCAAAAAACGATATTGAAAATATTTAGTGACACTTCCGCTGAAAAAACAATGATTTTGGCCTATTTGGGGGTGCGCACCACCCTCCCTCCCGCATAAACTGCTAATAGGAAGAATACAAAATAAAAAACACAAAAGAACCCAAATAAACCAAAACGACAAACTAAAAAAGTGTTGTTGCGCAACGAATGACCGGTATCGAGTAAATGTTTAGCGAAATGAGAACTGGTCAGTAGCTCTACCATGAGTTGGCAACGTAAAACGTCATCGATAGCCGATAGCGTCTACACGATCGTCGATTGCGAGCTGATTTAATTGGCACCATGAGTCGTTAAAAAAGTGCTTTCGACAATTCGATACTCGTTAGCGGGTCTCGTATCGATTTGGTTATTTCTTTATGTTGGTATTATCTAAGAACTAGCTTCACACTTATTATGTTGTCTTTTTCTTTCAACGTACTTAAGAAGGAGAGTGTATGACGTCAATATAAACCAACAAAATAAAATAAGCTTAATTTACTTATTACTTACTGTGAAGTCCATTACTTTCGAATTTATATTCATTATAAGTAGCTGACAGCTCCTCTTTTGACTGGTGTTTGCGGAGAAGAAGACAAAGAAAATTGTATGAAGAAGATATTTATTTTGTTTTATAACAAGTGCATGGCACAATAAATAGTATATTAAAACCAGTTAAAAGTGTTTCTTTTTAAATCAAAAATGGCGAGAATGAACCCATCCAAATGTTTTTATACTGGTGGAGTTCATGGAACTAGTAAGTACTAGTAACTTAGCCCGATTTAGTTTATTGATCAATTTTCTTACATTATTTCTACAATGATCTCTACTGTACTGTTGCTTTCTAATCATACACGACGACGATGTTAAAAATAAAGTACAGATCGCGCGGCGAGAGTTTGGCTTTGACCTTCGGGTGGAGGGGATTACTGCCCATGGGTACTGTCACGCACACAATACTTTTCCTTTTTTATGTACCAGGTTGGATATTTGAGTGGGTCAAAATTCATGTACAGTGGTAATAATGCTAGAAAATAATACGAAATAGATAAACTTCTTCATTTATTAAAACTATTGATAGTTATTTTACTTAAATTAAAATGATTATTTCCTTTTAAAGTTTACAGAGACAGCGATGAAAATTCTAAATAATTGTTTTTTAATAAAATTATTTATTCCAAGATACATGTAAAATTGGTACATACAAACAAAAGAAAACTTAAAATAATTATTAAATACAAAAGTTAACATAAAAAAAAGTCCTAGCCGCAGTGCTATTCAGATTCTGAATCAGTTAAAGGTTTAAACAACTCAACAAATAATAACAATCGACAACAATAAACAATTAACTAAAATAGCAATTCACTTGTGAACGTGATTGTACAACAGGAGTGCGCGGTACGTCGTATCGATGCGAGAGGCAGGGAACGATTGGAGCGCCAATCAGAGCACCGCATGCGCCTACACACCCGCCCCGCACCCCGCTAATTGCCCGTTGATACCCAATTTCTGATTTCTGCGCAATAACGGTCAAAGCCAAACTCTCGCCGCGCGATCTGTAACAGGGATTATTGTATTGTGATTCTCTCTCAGACATACTAACCATACATAACCTCTATACGTACTTGTGTAAAAACATAATAATAACGTTAATTCCTACAATAACATAGGCCTTAGCCTTCGCTTCTTAATCTGGGAGATAAAGTAAACCTATAATAATAGTCATCACCTACATGAGTTACTTACATGTATTTTGTTTTAAAATTACAAATTATGTTCCTTGTACCTATACTTTACAGGAAATGGAGACCTTAGCAAGCCTGCTAATGGACCACTAGAGCTACTGGTACCACATCCTTTTCAAGCCGCAGGAGGACCCAGCCTCACAATCGAAACTAGCAAAGCAGGCATTTGTGAAAGCTGACAATGAACGGCAGGTTTTCCAGCAAGATGCAGAGACGGCTTGATTTGAGGGAAGGAGTTAGGAGAAAAACTAACTGATGTTATTAGAAAACGATAATTGTGTTGAATTTAGCCTTCCTCAAATGTTTCCACAACTACCTATACATACTAGTTTTAATTAGATAATTAGTAATAGATGATTAGTAAACAATAAAACAAGTAAACTTATACTCATATTGTATTAAATAGGTACATGACGAGCCACCATGTTACTCTACCTTCCTAGCTAGACCCTACCTTCTACCACAGAGGGTTGCCAGGTTTGATCCCTGGCAAAGACAGACATATTTGGCCTGGAACTTAATGTTTTTCACAAGTGTCCATGCCTTCCATGACACAGAGGAATTCTAATGGGGGTATGAGTGTGAATGTTATTATGATCCTAGTTTTAAAAACAACCATAGTAAATTATCTGATATTATTGTAAATAAAAAGCAGATAAATCATTTCTATACATGTTTGTAGCTTTTTAAATATAATCATTGTACCTGAATGATGTGATAGTAAAGATTAATTTGATATATGATTCCTACATGTTTTAAGGTAGGTGAAATAAAAGACATAAGTAAGACTAATGTTTTTGGTGAGTAGGCCATGATGTGGGCCACTCAGTTTTTTCTGAACTATTCTGTAAGTTGTATGTTGAAATAAAACATTTTGAATACAAATAAAGATGTTATTTATTATCACTAAATATTATTACTTATTCTCCAAGCTAATTGATCATGCAATGTCCTATACACTATCGGTTTACTGCAATTATTGCTTTCATCACCACTTCTCCACGTTCATACGAGTAGGATTCTATGAAAGAAAGAAATTTTGTTAGTGTGCACATGAATTTGTGATTAAGAGATATTGCAGAAACCATAAGGAAAATTTTTGCTAGAGAAACATGACTACATAGTAATAATAATTTTCCTAGCAGTAAAACTTCTGGGAAAAAAGACTATTGTTTTATTGCTATTTATAGTGTCTTGTGCAAATACTAAACTAAATTTCTCTAAACTATGGTAGTTCTTATTATGTTAATACTAAAATCCACATTCGTGTTACACTTACAATGATAATTATAAACATAAGATTATTCTATTCAAATATGGGTAGTTTTACATCAGTTAGACTGGTTTAGAGAGCACGAACTTACATGACGGTTAAATTAGCACTAAACATATCCACAATTAAACAGAAATGGCAAATTTAAGAATTGTCACTTGCAAATATTATATGAATTTGGACATAAACATGAACAGATTATAATTAACAGAACAGATGATAATTTACTAAAAACAGATTTTAGTTCGCTAATTCAGTTTGGTGTTCTTAACAAGCGAATTACTACCAATGACCTGGATAACTTCCTGCCATAATATTAGTGCTCATCTTTTAAGCTTGGTGTAAATATTTCAAAATGTCTTCCATCAACACATCCAATTACCCTTGGGATTATAAATTTACTATTAAATCTGAAAAAAGAGTGTCTGATAAAAATAGTCAATAGAAATTTCATTATAATATATATAAAAAAATATAGTAAGCTACCATTGTTTTATAACATTCCTATCCTCTTTATATACACTGATCTCTTATTCTTATTCGTTTTGGGGGTGATGAGGCCTGCAGTGACGTCCCGCTTGGGGTGTTTTGTGCATTCCACCCTGCCAACATTTACTCAAGCCAGCCTAACTTCTTCACATAGAGGAGTAAGGCCTTGGGGCGCTGGCACAACTGCTGCAATGTAGTTTAAGATGTTGTTTGAACAATTGTCGATGATGCTGATGATGCATCATGCGTTATGGAGTGGACCTCCAGTAATCCTGTTTTTGCTCTAATATCTTCCGTAGCCCTGCAGTGCAGCAACACATGCTCCACAGTCTTGTCCTTCTGCACAGTCTCCAGATAGTGGGCTGTCCGTAGCTCCGATCTTGTGCAACTGGTAATTTTGATTACTGTGAGCAGTGATAATGCCCACCATTAGGCGAAGGTCCTGACGTTGTAATCATAGTAATTTGTTCGTAGTATTTTTGTTTAGGATTGGAAACATGGATTTCGAATGTTTACAGTCCTTCTTTCTTCAAGGTTTAGTGGACATCCAACTTGTTTTCTCATTTCGGCTTGAAATTGGGAATTCTCGTCGCTGATCTTCATTTTCAGCTGCTGTCACCATATTCAAAGCCAAATAAATTATTCCTGCCATTTTTATCGTAATACAAATAAAATTATTTGATTATGTAAGTATTTTGAATTGAAACTCGATAGGTTATTTTCCCTTTCACGCGATTCCACACCTCAAAATTCTCGTGAGTGGCGTAGTCGCTAACGTCTATCGAAATTTTCGAAGGCGATTGTCAAAATAATGACTTATGGTACCGTTTGAGTGAAAATCCAAGCAAATCGCGTATCGACATCGCTTGTCGCTATCGACTCACGATTCGTTTTCGAAGCGACTGTTAATAAAATAAACTTGTGGTGCCGATTTTAGTTCTATAAGTGACCGCAAGGTGGCACTGTTCTTTTTTCATACAAATTTTCGTCGACAGTCGCTAGCGAGCATCGATTGGTGTCAATATTGTCAACTCATGGTAGAGCTACAGTTATTAAACTATGACGATGTTAACAATGCATTAGCTAAAGTTGTGAATTGGTTCAATACAAATAATCTTCTCCTCAATGAGAAGAAAACTAATTGTATAAAGTTCTCGACACCAAATGTGAGACAAGTAGAATCCAATATACAATTGAATGGAACAGGGTTGGACCTTGTGGAGTCAACAGTCTTTTTAGGAATTACTATAGACGCTAAATTGCAATGGGGCAAAATTGCAATCCACATTAAAAAATTGTCTAGTAGGCTCAGTTCAGCAGCTTATGCTGTTAAAAAAATTAGACTATTAACTGATGTAGACACAGCTAGAATAGTTTATTTTAGTTATTTCCATAGCGTTATGACTTATGGCATACTGCTCTGGGGATGTTCTGCAGATATTAATTCTATTTTTTTACTGCAAAAAAGGGCTATACGAGCGATCTACAGTTTGGCTCCCAGAGTTTCCCTTAGACAGAAATTTAAAGACATAAACATTCTAACTGTTGTCTCTCAGTTTATCTATGAAAATCTAATGTATGTAAAGAAAAACATTAACAGTTTTGATAAAAGGAGTGATGCTCATTCCATCAACACGCGAAATAAGCACAAGCTATCCGTACATACAACGCGTCTCCACAGAATAAGTCATTCTTTTATGGACAATGTATACGATTCTATAATAAAGTTCCCAATGTTATCCGAGATTTGCCTATTAATAAGTTTAAAATTACTATTAAAACTAAACTCTGTCAAAAAGGTTATTACAAAATTTCGGATTACTTGGAGGATAAAACAGCTTGGGACTGATCACTCCAGGATCTATCTACTCGTGTACTAAGATGTCAAAGTGTAGCGTGTCTTGCCCTACTGATACCACTATTATGTTCTCTTTTGTAAGGCAACACACTGGTGCTAATATTTGTAGTACCTAAGTAAAAACATTGTAAAAACATCTATATAAAAAGAATGGCCCCGAGTTTCTTGCCGCTTCTTCTCGGTTGGCTCTATGTATTTTGGAACGCGGCGGTAGGCTTTAAAGTACATTATAATGAAAAATTGACGTTCACAAGTGCGTCTTTGATGCCTAAATTGAATAAATTATTTTGACTTTGACTTTGACGTCATCATAATTATCTTCATCATCATTTATGGGTGAAACCTCGGAACGCAGCTAGTACATTATAAGTTCTGGTGCGAAGGTTAGTAATAGGGTCTCGTTGTAACAGAAAAACCGGAAAAGAAAATAATAAACACAGTGTCATTGTGTTTAGTTCGGCCCTGGAAAAATCTAAGTACCTAAGTCCCATGTTCCAGAATGCAACTCAAATACAGTTTGATATCTGATCTGATCATCTAATCAATACTTGAGATTATAATCTTTGCTTGAGCATTGTTGATAAACTATTCTCAGTTGAACTAGTTTCAAACCGATACGCAATCAACGATTTGTTTTTTCTACGGAACAATCTGTTTTTGCTTAAATTTGATTACATTGACAATATTGGTGCCGTTCTACACTGAATTTGATAACGAACCAATTGACTCAACAGCAGCTTCGCTCGCTTGGGTTTGGTGTAGTGAAGGAAGCATCTTTTTGGGATTTCAGGGTCCTGGATTGTCCATTTATACTAAAACTGGATAATTACGTATTTATCGTTCTCTAGATTTTGATTCTTTTAGTGCACATGACTAGTAGGTAACGAGAAAAGTTACCAATGTGTTACGTTATAATACTACACTTAAATAACGTGTTACATTTGACTCTCATCGCTGACGACTAATGCTAGTTTCATCTCTCATCCATGCCGCCTTAATGGGGCACATCGTGCGTGATTTAAGAACATTTTATAGAATACCTGGCTTAGTTAGGTTAGGATTGGATGAACGACGGGCTTTGTTTTTTCATAACCCACATTCATAATCATTATTTTGTTTACTGATTCGTGATGAGTACTCCTTTCTGGTCCTAAATCAATAATAAATGTTATAATAATAATATAATAAAGGGATCTATAATAATATAAGAGATTGTCACTCACTATTAATCAAATAACTATGATGGTTATATCGTAAAAAAATGTTTGCTTGACGGCTTAACTACTGCCTTAGGTACAATCAACTTAGCTCACTTGTGTCGTATAATATACCAATATGGTCTATGGTAGCATATAATATGTAAAATTATCATTGATAATAACATCATATAAACTTGGTAGACATACATGAGACATTATTTACATTGTTACCTTTTTTATGAAACAGGCCTATATTAAAATCACAAACTGACAACTATACTGCAACTGCAGGCTTAACAAGTTTTAATGAACTAATGTCACAATATAGGGGACAGACGAAATCACTGTACACATGAATCTATTAATGCCTGGTTGCAGCAGACTAAAATATTAACACAAGCATTATAGCAAAGCATAGTTTATATGAACACATTTTGTTTATGTAATAATATATTTATTTTGCGTTTCAGTGCAGCTGCAGATGGTTCGCCAGCAAACACTCTATTTTTTAGAACACAGTATCTTCTTATACATATAGTAAAAACACTACTAACTATGGTGCATACATTTGAGTTCCTGTGCTCCATACAAATGTTCAGGAAATAGAAATTCACATGTGCTCAGATATGTTTTTTTAAGTAAGTCGTGTGAGCTTTTTCTCTGAGAAATTCATTTATCAGGGTAGCGCAGTGTTCTACACAAACGACCATTTCTTTTGTAACATAATTTAAACTTTTTTTAAACTCTGAGTACTCTCTAAACTCCACAAACAAATGAAAGTTTTCAACACTTGTTGATATTAATGCTTTTTTACAATTCTCACAATTAGGCATCCTCTTCATTACGAATCCACACACATATGCACATGCCTGATTTCTGCATTGTTGTCTTGTATGGCATCATCAACTTGAGGTAATTCAATTGAGGACAGAAATTCAGGCTCTGTCCTTGCAAATGTATGCTATGGTGTGGACTGTGAAACGGATAGATAGTGTTTCAAAATTGTTAATTATAAGGCTATTATCAGTTTCACAGTTTCCTGAAGTGCCCATGTGTGACATTTTTGATAATATGGCAGTTTTTAAGCCAGCTACAAATTGGCTGCATGTTGGATTGGAATTGGATCCACAGTTGCCACGAATGCAGCCAAAAAGATTTTCAATAGGGTCTTGTTGTAATCTCCTAGTGGCAAGGCTAGTGATGTGGTGTTTTTGCACCAAGCTCCTCCACAATTTCTCAATGGCATTGAGAGTCCATATCCAACCTTCTTGTGATGGCGTCTTACGTGGGCTTACAATATACTTAATAGACGAAAAAAATCTTTTCATTTTTTCTAAGCATTTTAAATGTGGACTTGAATGTTTTAAATTTGTTGCATGAGCTTTTCCTCTGCGTAAATCCGAGCAATCGCTGTTAAGACAATCAAATAGACATTTGCTGTTACAGCTGCGTCCACAGTAAGGTCTGAAAATAAGAGTAAGGTGATTAAATAAATGTTTGCTTCAAATGAACTTTGTTATTTTGATTGTTACAAATTTTTGAGTTAATATACTAGCTGTAACCTGCTATCACATCTGTTAATATTTTGATGTAGTTGGGGGTCATTGACATTTTACTAACATTGAACTAAGCTCTCAAGTTGCCTGACAGAATTTATACATATACTGTATGTATAGGGATGTTCAAGCAACTTTTACTGTAGCAGCAAATTACGCTCACGTTGCACGAGTGTCCATACATTACATGCAAGATGTGGGGACAGCCATGACAGCTGTAGGCTCTAGTCAGCCTAAAGATGTAGGTACATATCCTACAAATCAAATTACTGTGTGCATGAGATTTAAGAACTAATGTCTCTAAGTGATGAGCGCAGTTTAGAGCCACAGAACGGTGATACTGCAACTGTAATGAACAGGCATGATGCATCCTATCAGGTACGGTCTTCTCTACTTCATCACTTCAAAACATTAAAAATAAACATTCACCATGCTATCATGCAATAAAGAAAGTACCTACCTATCTAGTTTACATACCTTTAGCTACTTTGGCTAACATTCCTCCTGCTACGGAATGGCTAAGAACTTGTGCTGCATATTTAACCTTCATTTTTTTTTTTGAATTGGGCTCTAAGTGATCCTTCTTCAAAGCTGGTGCATACACAAAGTTTGGGTTGGTATTATCAATTTCATAAAATTCCTTTATTTGGGACCATTTAGCAATTCCTGTAAAAAGAAATATGTATCATGAAGAAAAATAGTTATCAAACTAAAATAAAAGCAGTAATTTCATAACAATATCATATTTTTTTGTTTGTTTGTTTGAGTTTCACTTGATTCACATTGGGCCAGATTCGTAATTCTGCTAAGGGTTTTAGAAAAATACAATATGCAACAGTTAACCCAAAAGATAAGAACACACAAGAGTGAAAAGTATGTATGAGAACCCTTTACCTTTTCCTTCATTGTCATTTGATAAAATGTCTGTAGCACATTCAATATCATATTTTAAAAACAAGTTTCTAAAGCATTTTAATAAATGTGGTACATCAAAAAGTGCTGTGATTTGTTTGCCATTGTGGTGTATATAAGGGTGTTGCAGTGATGCACCCAAGATACTGAGGGCTCGCCTGTTTACGACATCCATATCGCACACAATGGCCGCAATATTTACTCCCACCTCATGGCACTTTTGTAGAACCTGAAATGATAAATAATGAACAATTATTCTAACTGATGTGATAACTATTCACATTGGGTCTGTTATGCAAAAGTATTGATAATGGTGTACAATTTAGAAACTAATAATAATATCAAGAAGAAATATTTGCATTTTTGTATGTCTGTAATGAATAGACTCTAAAACAACTTGTATCAATTTCAAAAATACTTTCTCCATTATACTATGTAATCCCTAAATAACATAGGCTATATATATTTTGATTCATCATTATCATCATCCATCACCATGCAGACAGAGCGTAGCCAGTATTATATAAAGGTTGTCATCATCATCCCAACACATGTAGGGTCAATCGATACCATATGTTTTTCTGTAATATGAATGGGCACAACAAGGAATATAATTTGGTTTTAGTATTATTTTAGGTAATAGGGTTTTGCCACACCGCTGACTGCTGCCTACTAGACGCACTTTTCTGCCTATGAGACTTCAGTCGCCTTTTAAGACATTCTAAGGCAGGTGTTTAAAAAAAAATAATTACCTCTTTAATTAGCACAGCCAGTCTGTCTGCAGTAGAAAACCCACTTGAAAAGTAATGGGCAATTGGCTGTTTAACTTTCTTACATATCCCCGCAACCATAAACACCAATGCATATGCTGCAATAAGTGGGGATCTTCCCTGTGAAGCATGGTCCTGAAATCCTCCAATTACATCTTCTTTAGGGTTGTAATTGAGATGTTGACATGACATTTCATCAAACATTAATGTGTATTCATTGTCTGAAGGCTTTTGTGTCTTTGTGTAATTTTGAAGGACTTCAAAAACTGGTTGATTGATTCCAGCATTAAAAGGTACTCTATTGAGTAGACTTTTTAATGTACTGGGTGATGGTAACTGACTTATATATACTTATTTATGGATACATCATCTGTCACACATTTTAAAATATCTTTTGACTTCAGATGTCTAACGCGATTGCGCAGTTGGCAAATTTTTTGCATATATTTGCTACATTTGGCATACAAAAACTTCTCCCTTTCTGAAGTTGGTTTAACTATTGTTTGCACTTGAGCATCTGAAGATGTCCCAACATTAGGCTCACTATTTGCACCAATGGTCACTTCCTGTAAGACCCCATGTGAAGGACCAGGTTGAGGCCTTATTGTATACTCGGGCAATTGTGGTTCATTCTGGAAAAAAATAACTAATGAGTTACAGATGAAAAGGTATTGAAAATATATAACTAAACTAACAAATACAGATAGATAGGAACTCTTATTACATAATATATATATATACATATACTGCCTAGTTCAATAAGTAACACAAATAGATTTGAAATTTTTGCAAACACCAATAATACTTAAACCACAGATATAATTTTTTTAATTTGGTCTTAATTGAATTAGGCGTTGGATATTGGAGCTGTGGTAGCCAAGTGATTACACCTATTGACTGCTAATCAGAAGGTACCTGGTACCCCATGGCAGTAGAACATTTTGCGAATGCTGATCTAGCTAGCTACCTACTACCCTCAAGTAGCAAGTATACTTCTGCCCTACCAATTGAAGAAGCAATCATGGACGGAACAGTATGGACTACTGAGCAGCAATACCATGGGTTAACTCTCTTTCAGCTTGAGCCCTCCTCACTGGTGGAAAGGCATTGTGTGTGTGTTACCCTGCCTATTTTCCATCGTCAGTTCAGTAGGCTGTGTAATCGCTAAGAGCGATCTGTTCAGGAAAACCTTTGGATAAATACCATTAGGTGAGACGGTGATCAATATCTAGCTTACAGTCACAACATAAATTTGTTTTAATACTGACTTGCAACTTACATCACATAGAACCGCAGATCTCTGTAACTTCTGTAGAGTATCATCAGTGAAGTCAGCTTCAAGAAAATGATTTTCACACAACATTCTATGCTCACTGTGGAGTTTCATTTGAAATGTTGTTGATGAGTATGTATTGGGCCCATAGTTCACAGCTGAAAGTACAAAAAAAATACTTAATAAAAATTCTATTTGGGTTACTTATATTGTTTTGATTCTGAAATGGGTACTGTAAAATATTTGTTGCAGCCAAATGCTAATTGCCTAACCGTTTTATGAAACACTACTGTTCTATTAATGCCGTGAATATTTACCATTTAAATCATATTTATCCAGCTACAGATACAGCTTTTAAGCCCCCACATGCATGAAGTACTATGACACAACTAGATTTGTGTGAAATTTTGTATAACTTGTACAACATACACATCATTTATTTTAATCTAACTTCCATGGGGACTCAGGCTACAGGTAAGTTAGAAATATTACTCCCAATGGAAAGCTACATGGATGCAAAGACGAAATATAATATTTAGTGCATTCAAATAGATCACTTCTGATCGTTTTTAGCGAAAATGCTAATAACGCTCATAAGGGGCGTTCGAATGGGAATCTGTGGGTGAAAATGTCATTCATGTCTCTTTTTGTTCAGCATTCAGAATGCTAAAAAAGAGAAATTTTGTCCACCAAAAAGTGTAATTTTTGACTCACGTCCGAAGCATGGTTGTTTGTAATTGTTATATGACAGCTATGTATTTGATCATAAACATGCGATTTTAGGTCTTATGCTCAGTTGAGCGCTTTTTTGTTAAAGCGTTTGTAAAGATCAAAAATGTTACTTTTGTCACTTTTGCCCACACCCTATTCGAACGCACTATATGTAGATTTGTTAATTCTTGTTTGATTTGACTCCGATAAAATGCTTAAAAATAGAAGTTCTTAGAGGCTTCTGTCTGCAACTATTGTCATAATTCTGCCAGTGTCTGTTGTGCTAGTTCCATAAACTATCGGGAGAATTAGCAATTGTTTAATAATATGAGGAGTAGTACATATGGAGAGTCGCAGACATGACCATAAAAATATCAGTAAATATACATACCGTATAAGGTTATTTATGCCAGGCTTTGGAAATCTAAACAATTATGCGTTGTCTGCGAACGCGGCCGCATTTAAAGCATTTCCTTTTGTTTTCTTTCTCCGACATGATCACAAACTAAAATAGAGTCTCTGCTCAAATTATTATAATATAATCAAGAGTGAATTTCTCACATCACACACAACTAAGTCAATTTCTCGAAGTTCCTAATCGCAAGTAACATAACTTTTTGAAGGCACGGAGGAACATAAGCTCAACTCGACGTGGATTTAATGCTATATTCAAGGAACACGAACGAAACTGAAATCACTGAAACCGGCACTAAATCCGAATGCAAACAATAACACACCCACCAAACCAAAGAGAATATTTTAGCATGCCGGGTGGCACATCAAAATATTTAATGTGTTACCACCTTTGAATAATATTTTAAATGGCAACTATAAAAATTAGCCCCCATAGGTAATTTCATTTGCCCCATTAATGTGCCATCCCATTTTATAGGTTACAGCGTACTTGCACGTGGTCGTTTTAAACATTAAGATTGCAATACAAAGTGATGGCATGTTTTATAATTAATTGTACATCGTAATAAACTTAAATCATTTTGAGAATAATTATATTATTAATTTTAATTGGAATAATTTACTGTAAACAATTTCAAAAGTATGAATCTATGATTTATAAATCAATTCAAATAAATCAATTTAACAAATCAAATTGTTATAGACTAATTATTATTGGCTAATTATTGTATCCGCAACAATATATATATATTGTTGGAGACGAAAAAAGCCTAGTAGACCGAAAAGTATAAAACGCGGCGCGCAGAGCGGTCGTGGCTCACTCTGCCTTCAACCGTCGACGAGTCAACATCTCCGAGTTCGTTATTACGGTGACGTCAATCCTTGTCGTGATTTTGTATAGTGCAAACACTGTCGTAATGATTGTTGGTTATTTTTTTATTTTTTTTAATTTTTTTTTTTACTTTTTTTTAATTTTTTTTTTTCCTCTTAATAAATTAATGTTTTGCTACTTGTAGAGATAAATAACTGTAAGGTTAATGTTACCGCTGTGTTAATACTTTTACACGGCAATGTTTTGTCTTGTATAACTTGTATGCAACATGAGAGGAATTGATCACTATGATTGACACGTCACTGTGGTATGGAAGTACTTCAGGATTTAAATGAAACAATTGTCAACATGAACCCTATATGAATGGGTACCTATGGAAACTTGGTAATGTATGTAAGGCATGGAATGTTTTTCCTTTGTTTTCATTGCATGGTGTGGTGCGGGTGATGGAAGTCCAGAATTTTATCGTAGTACGTCGACAGATATTAACATATTCATTTGTTTTTCAGCTGTCCCGAGCAGGTATCCTGAGCGGCTGCCCAAAATGCTGCGCTGGGCTGCTGCGCTGAGCAACTGCCCGTGCTTCTGCGCTGAGCGGCCGCCCAAGCCGCTGTCCCGAGCAGTTGTCTGCTGGAAGTCAAGTCCGGAGTAATCGACACCAAAGATTACTTTGTGTGGTGTCATGCAAAGGTGGTATCGTGAGTATGTTGAGACATTCGACAGTTAATCTTCACAAATTGATATCATGCGCTAGTTGTCTTTGGTATGCATTAATAAAGAAAAATATCACTAAACTGTGCGAGTGAGATCTTAGTAAAGTATGTAAGGCATGGAATGGTTTTCCTTTGTTTTCATTGCATGGTGTGGTGCGGGTGATGGAAGTCCAGAATTTTATCGTAGTACGTCGACAGATATTAACACATTCATTTGTTTTTTTGGGACTTTCCCGAGCAGGTATCCTGAGCGGCTGCCCAAACTGCTGCGCTGGGCTGCTGCGCTGAGCAACTGCCCGTGCTTCTGCGCTGAGCGGCCGCCCAAGCCGCTGTCCCGAGCAGTTGTCTGCTGGAAGTCAAGTCCGGAGTAATCGACACCAAAGATTACTTTGTGTGGTGTCATGCAAAGGTGGTATCGTGAGTATGTTGAGACATTCGACAGTTAATCTTCACAAATTGATATCATGCGCTAGTTGTCTTTGGTATGCATTAATAAAGAAAAATATCACTAAACTGTGCGAGTGAGATCTTAGTAAAGTATGTAAGGCATGGAATGGTTTTCCTTTGTTTTCATTGCATGGTGTGGTGCGGGTGATGGAAGTCCAGAATTTTATCGTAGTACGTCGACAGATATTAACACATTCATTTGTTTTTTTGGGACTTTCCCGAGCAGGTATCCTGAGCGGCTGCCCAAACTGCTGCGCTGGGCTGCTGCGCTGAGCAACTGCCCGTGCTTCTGCGCTGAGCGGCCGCCCAAGCCGCTGTCCCGAGCAGTTGTCTGCTGGAAGTCAAGTCCGGAGTAATCGACACCAAAGATTACCTTGTGTGGTGTCATGCAAAGGTGGTATCGTGAGTATGTCGAGACATTCAACAACTAATCTTCACAAATTGATATCATGCGCTAGTTGTCTTTAGTATGCATTAATAAAGAAAAATATCACTAAACTGTGCGAGTGAGATCTTAGTAAAGTATGTAAGGCATGGAATGTTTTTCCTTTGTTTTCATTGCTGGTGTGG
The DNA here is from genome assembly GCA_917880725.1 of Selenia dentaria. Taxonomy (NCBI): domain Eukaryota; kingdom Metazoa; phylum Arthropoda; class Insecta; order Lepidoptera; family Geometridae; genus Selenia; species Selenia dentaria. The sequence goes on from OU862893.1 coordinate 29,298,024, forward strand.
TGCGGGTGATGGAAGTCCAGAATTTTATCGTAGTACGTAGACAGATATTAACACATTAATTTGTTTTTCAGCTGTCCCGAGCAGGTATCCTGAGCGGCTGCCCAAACTGCTGTGCTGGGCTGCTGCGCTGAGCAACTGCCCGTGCTTCTGCGCTGAGCGGCCGCCCAAGCCGCTGTCCCGAACAGTTGTCTGCTGGAAGTCAAGTCCGGAGTAATCGACACCAAAGATTACCTTGTGTGGTGTCATGCAAAGGTGGTATCGTGAGTATGTCGAGACATTCGACAGTTAATCTTCACAAATTGATATCATGCGCTAGTTGTCTTTGGTATGCATTAATAAAGAAAAATATCACTAAACTGTGCGAGTGAAATTTTAGTAAAGTATGTAAGGCATGGAATGGTTTTCCTTTGTTTTCATTGCATGGTGTGGTGCGGGTGATGGAAGTCCAGAATTTTATCGTAGTACGTCGACAGATATTAACACATTCATTTGTTTTTCAGCTGTCCCGAGCAGGTATCCTGAGCGGCTGCCCAAACTGCTGCGCTGGGCTGCTGCGCTGAGCAACTGCCCGTGCTTCTGCGCTGAGCGGCCGCCCAAGCCGCTGTCCCGAGCAGTTGTCTGCTGGAAGTCAAGTCCGGAGTAATCGACACCAAAGATTACCTTGTGTGGTGTCATGCAAAGGTGGTATCGTGAGTATGTCGAGACATTCGACAGTTAATCTTCACAAATTGATATCATGCGCTAGTTGTCTTTGGTATGCATTGATAAAGAAAAATATCACTAAACTGTGCGAGTGAGTTTTTGCAAAAGTATGTAAGGCATGGAATGTTTTTCCTTTGTTTTCATTGCATGGTGTGGTGCGGGTGATGGAAGTCCAGAATTTTATCGTAGTACGTCGACAGATATTAACACATTCATTTGTTTTTCAGCTGTCCCGAGCAGGTATCCTGAGCGGCTGCCCAAACTGCTGCGCTGGGCTGCTGCGCTGAGCAACTGCCCGTGCTTCTGCGCTGAGCGGCCGCCCAAGCCGCTGTCCCGAGCAGTTGTCTGCTGGAAGTCAAGTCCGGAGTAATCGACACCAAAGATTACCTTGTGTGGTGTCATGCAAAGGTGGTATCGTGAGTATGTCGAGACATTCGACAACTAATCTTCACAAATTGATATCATGCGCTAGTTGTCTTTGGTATGCATTAATAAAGAAAAATATCACTAAACTGTGCGAGTGAGATCTTAGTAAAGTATGTAAGGCATGGAATGGTTTTCCTTTGTTTTCATTGCATGGTGTGGTGCGGGTGATGGAAGTCCAGAATTTTATCGTAGTACGTCGACAGATATTAACACATTCATTTGTTTTTCAGCTGTCCCGAGCAGGTATCCTGAGCGGCTGCCCAAACTGCTGCGCTGGGCTGCTGCGCTGAGCAACTGCCCGTGCTTCTGCGCTGAGCGGCCGCCCAAGCCGCTGTCCCGAGCAGTTGTCTGCTGGAAGTAAAGTCCGGAGTAATCGACACCAAAGATTACCTTGTGTGGTGTCATGCAAAGGTGGTATCGTGAGTATGTCGAGACATTCGACAGTTAATCTTCACAAATTGATATCATGCGCTAGTTGTCTTTGGTATGCATTAATAAAGAAAAATATCACTAAACTGTGCGAGTGAGATCTTAGTAAAGTATGTAAGGCATGTAATGTTTTTCCTTTGTTTTCATTGCATGGTGTGGTGCGGGTGATGGAAGTCCAGAATTTTATCGTAGTACGTCGACAGATATTAACACATTCATTTGTTTTTCAGCTGTCCCAAGCAGGTATCCTGAGCGGCTGCCCAAACTGCTGCGCTGGGCTGTTGCGCTGAGCAACTGCCCGTGCTTCTGCGCTGAGCGGCCGCCCAAGCCGCTGTCCCGAGCAGTTGTCTGCTGGAAGTCAAGTCCGGAGTAATCGACACCAAAGATTACCTTGTGTGGTGTCATGCAAAGGTGGTATCGTGAGTATGTCGAGACATTCGACAGTTAATCTTCACAAATTGATATCATGCGCTAGTTGTCTTTGGTATGCATTAATAAAGAAAAATATCACTAAACTGTGCGATTGAGATCTTAGTAAAGTATGTAAGGCATGGAATGTTTTTCCTTTGTTTTCATTGCATGGTGTGGTGCGGGTGATGGAAGTCCAGAATTTTATCGTAGTACGTCGACAGATATTAACACATTCATTTGTTTTTCAGCTGTCCCAAGCAGGTATCCTGAGCGGCTGCCCAAACTGCTGCGCTGGGCTGCTGCGCTGAGCAACTGCCCGTGCTTCTGCGCTGAGCGGCCGCCCAAGCCGCTGTCTCGAGCAGTTGTCTGCTGGAAGTCAAGTCCGGAGTAATCGACACCAAAGATTACCTTGTGTGGTGTCATGCAAAGGTGGTATCGTGAGTATGTCGAGACATTCGACAGTTAATCTTCACAAATTGATATCATGCGCTAGTTGTTTTTGGTATGCATTAATAAAGAAAAATATCACTAAACTGTGCGAGTGAGATCTTAGTAAAGTATGTAAGGCATGGAATGTTTTTCCTTTGTTTTCATTGCATGGTGTGGTGCGGGTGATGGAAGTCCAGAATTTTATCGTAGTACGTCGACAGATATTAACACAATCATTTGTTTTTCAGCTGTCCCAAGCAGGTATCCTGAGCGGCTGCCCCAACTGCTGCGCTGGGCTGCTGCGCTGAGCAACTGCCCGTGCTTCTGCGCTGAGCGGCCGCCCAAGCCGCTGTCCCGAGCAGTTGTCTGCTGGAAGTCAAGTCCGGAGTAATCGACACCAAAGATTACCTTGTGTGGTGTCATGCAAAGGTGGTATCGTGAGTATGTCGAGACATTCGACAACTAATCTTCACAAATTGATATCATGCGCTAGTTGTCTTTGGTATGCATTAATAAAGAAAAATATCACTAAACTGTGCGAGTGAGATCTTAGTAAAGTATGTAAGGCATGGAATGTTTTTCCTTTGTTTTCATTGCATGGTGTGGTGCGGGTGATGGAAGTCCAGAATTTTATCGTAGTACGTCGACAGATATTAACACATTCATTTGTTTTTCAGCTGTCCTGAGCAGGTATCCTAAGCGGCTGCCCAAACTGCTGCGCTGGGCTGCTGCGCTGAGCAACTGTCCGTGCTTCTGCGCTGAGCGGCCGCCCAAGCCGCTGTCCCGAGCAATTGTCTGCTGGAAGTCAAGTCCGGAGTAATCGACACCAAAGATTACCTTGTGTGGTGTCATGCAAAGGTGGTATCGTGAGTATGTCGAGACATTCGACAACTAATCTTCACAAATTGATATCATGCGCTAGTTGTCTTTGGTATGCATTAATAAAAAAAAAATATCACTAAACTGTGCGAGTGAGATCTTAGTAAAATATGTAAGGCAAGGAATGTTTTTCCTTTGTTTTCATTGCATGGTGTGGTGCGGGTGATGGAAGTCCAGAATTTTATCGTAGTACGTCGACAGATATTAAAACATTCATTTGTTTTTCAGCTGTCCCAAGCAGGTATCCTGAGCGGCTGCCCAAACTGCTGCGCTGGGCTGCTGCGCTGAGCAACTGCCCGTGCTTCTGCGCTGAGCGGCCGCCCAAGCCGCTGTCCCGAGCAGTTGTCTGCTGGAAGTCAAGTTCGGAGTAATCGACACCAAAGATTACCTTGTGTGGTGTCATGCAAAGGTGGTATCGTGAGTATGTCGAGACATTCGACAGTTAATCTTCACAAATTGATATCATGCGCTAGTTGTCTTTGGTATGCATTAATAAAGAAAAATATCACTAAACTGTGCGAGTGAGATCTTAGTAAAGTATGTAAGGCATGTAATGTTTTTCCTTTGTTTTCATTGCATGGTGTGGTGCGGGTGATGGAAGTCCAGAATTTTATCGTAGTACGTCGACAGATATTAACACATTCATTTGTTTTTCAGCTGTCCCGAGCAGGTATCCTGAGCGGCTGCCCAAACTGCTGCGCTGGGCTGCTGCGCTGAGCAACTGCCCGTGCTTCTGCGCTGAGCGGCCGCCCAAGCCGCTGTCCCGAGCAGTTGTCTGCTGGAAGTCAAGTCCGGAGTAATCGACACCAAAGATTACCTTGTGTGGTGTCATGCAAAGGTGGTATCGTGAGTATGTCGAGACATTCGACAACTAATCTTCACAAATTGATATCATGCGCTAGTTGTCTTTGGTATGCATTAATAAAGAAAAATATCACTAAACTGTGCGAGTGAGATCTTAGTAAAGTATGTAAGGCATGGAATGTTTTTCCGTTGTTTTCATTGCATGGTGTGGTGCGGGTGATGGAAGTCCAGAATTTTATCGTAGTACGTCGACAGATATTAACACATTCATTTGTTTTTCAGCTGTCCCGAGCAGGTATCCTGAGCGGCTGCCCAAACTGCTGCGCTGGGCTGCTGCGCTGAGCAACTGCCCGTGCTTCTGCGCTGAGCGGCCGCCCAAGCCGCTGTCCCGAGCAGTTGTCTGCTGGAAGTCAAGTTCGGAGTAATCGACACCAAAGATTACCTTGTGTGGTATCATGCAAAGGTGGTATCGTGAGTATGTCGAGACATTCGACAGTTAATCTTCACAAATTGATATCATGCGCTAGTTGTCTTTGGTATGCATTAATAAAGAAAAATATCACTAAACTGTGCAAGTGAGATCTTAGTAAAGTATGTAAGGCATGGAATGTTTTTCCTTTGTTTTCATTGCATGGTGTGGTGCGGGTGATGGAAGTCCAGAATTTTATCGTAGTACGTCGACAGATATTAACACATTCATTTGTTTTTCAGCTGTCCCAAGCAGGTATCCTGAGCGGCTGCCCAAACTGCTGCGCTGGGCTGCTGCGCTGAGCAACTGCCCGTGCTTCTGCGCTGAGCGGCCGCCCAAGCCGCTATCTCGAGCAGTTGTCTGCTGGAAGTCAAGTCCGGAGTAATCGACACCAAAGATTACCTTGTGTGGTGTCATGCAAAGGTGGTATCGTGAGTATGTCGAGACATTCGACAACTAATCTTCTTAAATTGATATCATGCGCTAGTTGTCTTTGGTATGCATTAATAAAGAAAAATATCACTAAACTGTGCGAGTGAGATCTTAGTAAAGTATGTAAGGCATGGAATGTTTTTCCTTTGTTTTCATTGCATGGTGTGGTGCGGGTGATGGAAGTCCAGAATTTTATCGTACTGTCGACGTACTTGACAGATATTAACACATTCATTTGTTTTTCAGCTGTCCCGAGCAGGTATCCTGAGCGGCTGCCCAAACTGCCGCGCTGGGCTGCTGCGCTGAGCAACTGCCCGTGCTTCTGCGCTGAGCGGCCGCCCAAGCCGCTGTCCCGAGCAGTTGTCTGCTGGAAGTCAATTCTGGAGTAATCGACACCAAAGATTACCTTGTGTGGTGTCATGCAAAGGTGGTATCGTGAGTATGTCGAGACATTCGACAGTTAATCTTCACAAATTGATATCATGCGCTAGTTGTCTTTGGTATGCATTAATAAAGAAAAATATCACTAAACTGTGCGAGTGAGATCTTAGTAAAGTATGTAAGGCATGGAATGTTTTTCCTTTGTTTTCATTGCATGGTGTGGTGCGGGTGATGGAAGTCCAGAATTTTATCGTAGTACGTCGACAGATATTAACACATTCATTTGTTTTTCAGCTGTCCCGAGCAGGTATCCTGAGCGGCTGCCCAAACTGCTGCGCTGGGCTGCTGCGCTGAGCAACTGCCCGTGCTTCTGCGCTGAGCGGCCGCCCAAGCCGCTGTCCCGAGCAGTTGTCTGCTGGATGTCAAGTCCGGAGTAATCGACACCAAAGATTACCTTGTGTGGTGTCATGCAAAGGTGGTATCGTGAGTATGTCGAGACATTCGACAGTTAATCTTCACAAATTGATATCATGCGCTAGTTGTCTTTGGTATGCATTAATAAAGAAAAATATCACTAAACTGTGCGATTGAGATCTTAGTAAAGTATGTAAGGCATGGAATGTTTTTCCTTTGTTTTCATTGCATGGTGTGGTGCGGGTGATGGAAGTCCAGAATTTTATCGTAGTACGTCGACAGATATTAACACATTCATTTGTTTTTCAGCTGTCCCAAGCAGGTATCCTGAGCGGCTGCCCAAACTGCTGCGCTGGGCTGCTGCGCTGAGCAACTGCCCGTGCTTCTGCGCTGAGCGGCCGCCCAAGCCGCTGTCTCGAGCAGTTGTCTGCTGGAAGTCAAGTCCGGAGTAATCGACACCAAAGATTACCTTGTGTGGTGTCATGCAAAGGTGGTATCGTGAGTATGTCGAGACATTCGACAGTTAATCTTCACAAATTGATATCATGCGCTAGTTGTTTTTGGTATGCATTAATAAAGAAAAATATCACTAAACTGTGCGAGTGAGATCTTAGTAAAGTATGTAAGGCATGGAATGTTTTTCCTTTGTTTTCATTGCATGGTGTGGTGCGGGTGATGGAAGTCCAGAATTTTATCGTAGTACGTCGACAGATATTAACACATTCATTTGTTTTTCAGCTGTCCCAAGCAGGTATCCTGAGCGGCTGCCCAAACTGCTGCGCTGGGCTGCTGCGCTGAGCAACTGCCCGTGCTTCTGCGCTGAGCGGCCGCCCAAGCCGCTGTCCCGAGCAGTTGTCTGCTGGAAGTCAAGTTCGGAGTAATCGACACCAAAGATTACCTTGTGTGGTGTCATGCAAAGGTGGTATCGTGAGTATGTCGAGACATTCGACAGTTAATCTTCACAAATTGATATCATGCGCTAGTTGTCTTTGGTATGCATTAATAAAGAAAAATATCACTAAACTGTGCGAGTGAGATCTTAGTAAAGTATGTAAGGCATGGAATGTTTTTCCTTTGTTTTCATTGCATGGTGTGGTGCGGGTGATGGAAGTCCAGAATTTTATCGTAGTACGTCGACAGATATTAACACATTCATTTGTTTTTCAGCTGTCCCGAGCAGGTATCCTGAGCGGCTGCCCAAACTGCTGCGCTGGGCTGCTGCGCTGAGCAACTGTCCGTGCTTCTGCGCTGAGCGGCCGCCCAAGCTGCTGTCCCGAGCAGTTGTCTGCTGGAAGTCAAGTCCGGAGTAATCGACACCAAAGATTACCTTGTGTGGTTTCATGCAAAGGTGGTATCGTGAGTATGTCGAGACATTCGACAGTTAATCTTCACAAATTGATATCATGCGCTAGTTGTCTTTGGTATGCATTAATAAAGAAAAATATCACTAAACTGTGCGAGTGAGATCTTAGTAAAGTATGTAAGGCATGGAATGTTTTTCCTTTGTTTTCATTGCATGGTGTGGTGCGGGTGATGGAAGTCCAGAATTTTATCGTAGTACGTCGACAGATATTAACACATTCATTTGTTTTTCAGCTGTCCCGAGCAGGTATCCTGAGCGGCTGCCCAAACTGCTGCGCTGGGCTGTTGCGCTGAGCAACTGCCCGTGCTTCTGCGCTGAGCGGCCGCCCAAGCCGCTGTCCCGAGCAGTTGTCTGCTGGAAGTCAAGTCCGGAGTAATCGACACCAAAGATTACCTTGTGTGGTGTCATGCAAAGGTGGTATCGTGAGTATGTCGAGACATTCGACAGTTAATCTTCACAAATTGATATCATGCGCTAGTTGTCTTTGGTATGCATTAATAAAGAAAAATATCACGAAACTGTGCGAGTGAGATCTTAGTAAAGTATGTAAGGCATGGAATGTTTTTCCTTTGTTTTCATTGCATGGTGTGGTGCGGGTGATGGAAGTCCAGAATTTTATCGTAGTACGTCGACAGATATTAACACATTCATTTGTTTTTCAGCTGTCCCGAGCAGGTATCCTGAGCGGCTGCCCAAACTGCTGCGCTGGGCTGCTGCGCTGAGCAACTGCCCGTGCTTCTGCGCTGAGCGGCCGCCCAAGCCGCTGTCCCGAGCAGTTGTCTGCTGGAAGTCAAGTTCGGAGTAATCGACACCAAAGATTACCTTGTGTGGTGTCATGCAAAGGTGGTATCGTGAGTATGTCGAGACATTCGACAGTTAATCTTCACAAATTGATATCATGCGCTAGTTGTCTTTGGTATGCATTAATAAAGAAAAATATCACTAAACTGTGCGAGTGAGATCTTAGTAAAGTATGTAAGGCATGGAATGTTTTTCCTTTGTTTTCATTGCATGGTGTGGTGCGGGTGATGGAAGTCCAGAATTTTATCGTAGTACGTCGACAGATATTAACACATTCATTTGTTTTTCAGCTGTCCCAAGCAGGTATCCTGAGCGGCTGCCCAAACTGCTGCGCTGGGCTGCTGCGCTGAGCAACTGCCCGTGCTTCTGCGCTGAGCGGCCGCCCAAGCCGCTGTCTCGAGCAGTTGTCTGCTGGAAGTCAAGTCCGGAGTAATCGACACCAAAGATTACCTTGTGTGGTGTCATGCAAAGGTGGTATCGTGAGTATGTCGAGACATTCGACAGTTAATCTTCACAAATTGATATCATGCGCTAGTTGTTTTTGGTATGCATTAATAAAGAAAAATATCACTAAACTGTGCGAGTGAGATCTTAGTAAAGTATGTAAGGCATGGAATGTTTTTCCTTTGTTTTCATTGCATGGTGTGGTGCGGGTGATGGAAGTCCAGAATTTTATCGTAGTACGTCGACAGATATTAACACATTCATTTGTTTTTCAGCTGTCCCAAGCAGGTATCCTGAGCGGCTGCCCAAACTGCTGCGCTGGGCTGCTGCGCTGAGCAACTGCCCGTGCTTCTGCGCTGAGCGGCCGCCCAAGCCGCTGTCCCGAGCAGTTGTCTGCTGGAAGTCAAGTTCGGAGTAATCGACACCAAAGATTACCTTGTGTGGTGTCATGCAAAGGTGGTATCGTGAGTATGTCGAGACATTCGACAGTTAATCTTCACAAATTGATATCATGCGCTAGTTGTCTTTGGTATGCATTAATAAAGAAAAATATCACTAAACTGTGCGAGTGAGATCTTAGTAAAGTATGTAAGGCATGGAGTGTTTTTTCTTTGTTTTCATTGCATGTGTGGTGCGGGTGATGGAAGTCCAGAATTTTATCGTAGCACGTCGACAGATATTAACACATTCATTTGTTTTTCAGCTGTCCCGAGCAGGTATCCTGAGCGGCTGCCCAAACTGCTGCGCTGGGCTGCTGCGCTGAGCAACTGTCCGTGCTTCTGCGCTGAGCGGCCGCCCAAGCTGCTGTCCCGAGCAGTTGTCTGCTGGAAGTCAAGTCCGGAGTAATCGACACCAAAGATTACCTTGTGTGGTGTCATGCAAAGGTGGTATCGTGAGTATGTCGAGACATTCGACAGTTAATCTTCACAAATTGATATCATGCGCTAGTTGTCTTTGGTATGCATTAATAAAGAAAAATATCACTAAACTGTGCGAGCCAACATCTTTGTTTTTAGGGATGTAAGGGGCGAGCCAAAATCTTTTGACCCAAGTCAACCTCACCTGCACGCGGTACATCCTGCTGATCGACGAACGAGGCTCTGACAACCGACCGATGGCGGTATACACATCCCAACAGGCGTCGCTAAATGCAACAGGCCCGTGACGGGCAGCAGCGTCACCGGTGCGAGAAGCTACGCCCTGTGATCGCCAACCCGCCTGCCCAGCGTGGCGATTACGGGCAATATCCTCCAATGCAGGACAACAAAAAGCCACGGCCCCTAGTTCCCGGCGGCCCCGCTATTCCTGGTCATGGTGGCGACCATGGTAACGGCGGGGCGAGGGGTGCTAAGAATCTCCGGGCTACGGAAGGCCACCACAAACAACTGACCCTGGCGACGTATAACGGACGCACGCTAAGGCTTGACTCGCATCTAGCGCAACTCGAGGTGGAACTTGGGAAAATTAGGTGGCACATACTGGGGTTGAGTGAAGTCCGAAGAGAGGGGGAGGACACCTTAACCCTAGAATCGGGCCACCTTATGTACTTCCGAGAGGGAGACCAACAATCCCAAGGTGGCGTTGGGTTTCTGGTAAACAAGTCCCTTTCTGACAACGTTGTGGAAGTGTCCAGTGTGTCGAACAGGGTAGCGTACCTTATTGTGAAGCTCACCGAGAGGTATAGCCTTAAGGTGGTGCAAGTGTACGCACCGACCTCAACACACTCGGACGATGAAGTAGAGGATATGTTCGATGACATATCGAGGGCCCTCCACTTCACTACAAAGACCCAGTACACCGTTGTCATGGGGGACTTTAACGATAAAGTGGGAGTACAGAATTTCAGCGAATCTGTAGTAGGATGCCATGGCTTTGGAAGCAGAAACCATAGGGGCAAATGCTCGTCAACTTCCTCGAACGGGAGGGGCTCTAAAGCTCTACACGATATTACACTACATTTGTCACCTAATTTTTTTTTAGTCACCGCAGTGATTTTTAATGATTTTGTCTGCTACGATATCCTATAAATCTAAATACTCACTGTGTTTGCATGCTAAATAGAGGCAGAATACCTGGTATCGCAACGGTGCTCCCCACATAGTATGAGAGACATGGAATCATGTTATTACATGGGATCATGTGTAGAGATATACTGTAAACGCCGTTGAATATGTTCTTATTATATGATATTACAAATGTGTCTGAAAATCTTGATGTTAATGTTATATTCTGATTTCATTGTTGTTTCAAAAGCTTTAATTTTTATTCTAGAAGAACTACAACTTTGTTTTATGGCCTTAAGCGTTTTAAATGTATAATCAATAAATTTGTAATAAATAATTGTTGTCCAATTTATTGTCCTTTTCTTTAATGGTCGTTATTATAATGCAGTAAAATAGAAAATATCTTTTATTAACTGTGTTTTGACAGAACTCTCTTTTCACGCTTAAAGCAATTTTTCGTGTACATGTCAATGTAAAGTAGGTACAATAATATCTTGACCACTAATTCCAGGTAATCGGTTGTTCCATGGGCAGTCCATTTCCTGGAATATCGATTTGACTGGTTAATGTATTCCAGCAAATGTACCAAATTTATTGTTACAATGTCTAAAAAACAGCCTAGTGTATAATTCTATAGTAGCGATAGTAAACTGAGCCCACGTATGCAACGTACGTAACGCATTATAACATCTAGACTCTTAATTTTGTATGAAAACAGTAAAACAACGTTGCATATGATTAGTATGATCAAACTGTTTTCATTCAAACTCCAGAGTCTAGATGTAATAATGCGTTGCATACGTTACATACGTGGGCTCAGTATTTCTTTTATTACTATATATATATATAGTCATCGCCAGCGCCATCTATCCTTGGTATGGAAAAGCTTTAAATGTATATATACCACAAAAAGGTAGAAGATACCAGTCTATTTCCTAGTATATATTTTAGTCTATGATTATGATTGTGAAGTTACTGTAATTATAGGGCTTATTCTCTAGCAAAAATATTCCTTATGGTCTCTGCAATATCTTTTACTCACAAATTCATGTGCACACTAACAAAATTTCTTTCTTTCATAGAATCCTACTCGTATGAATGAGGAGAAGTGGTGATGAATGCAATAATTGCAGTGAACCGATAGTGTATAGGACATTGCATGATCAATTAGCTTGGAGAATAAGTAATAATATTTAGTGATAATAAATAACATCTTTATTTGTATTCAAAACATTTTATTTCAACATACAACTTACAGAATAGTTCAGAAAAAAACTGAGTGGCCCACATCATGGCCTACTCACCAAAAACATTAGTCTTATGTAGTATGTATGTCTGTTATTTCACCTACCTTAAAACGTATAGGAATCATACATCAACTTAATCTTTACTATCACATCATTCAGGTATGTACAATGATTATATTTAAAAAGCTACAAACATGTATAGAAATCATTTATCTGCTTTTTATTTACAATAATATCAGATAATTTACTATGGTTTTTAAAACTAGGATCATAATAACATTCACACTCATACCCCCATTAGAATTCCCCTGTGTCATTTTGCCAGGGATCAAACCTGGCAACCCTCTGTTCGAAGGTAGGGTCTAGCTAGGAAGGTAGAGTAACATGGTGGCTCGTCATGTACCTATTTAATACAATATGAGTATGAGTTTACTTGTTTTATTGTTAACTAATCATCTATTACTAATTATCTAATTACAACTAATATGACATGTATAGGTAGTTGTGGAAACATTTGAGGAAGGCCAACTTCAACACAATTATCGTTTTCCAATAACATCAGTTAGTTTTTCTCCTAACTCCGTCCCTCAAATCAAGCTGTCTCTGCATCTTGCTGGAAAACCTGCCGTTCATTGTCAGCTTTCACAAATGCCTGCTTTGCTAGTTTCGATTGTGAGGCTGGGTCCTCCTGCGGCTTGAAAAGGATGTGGTACCAGTAGCTCTAGTGGTCCATTAGCAGGCTTGCTAAGGTCTCCATTTCCTGTAAAGTATAAGTAAGTATTAAGTTTACAAGTAACATAATTTGTAATTTTAAAACAAAATACATGTAAGTAACTCATGTAGGTGATGACTATTATTATAGGTTTACTTTATCTCCCAGATTAAGAAGCGAAGGCTAAGGCCTATGTTATTGTAGGAATTAACGTTATTATTATGTTTTTACACAAGTACGTATAGAGGTTATGTATGGTTAGTATGTCTGAGAGATACAATAATCCCTGTTACTTTATTTTTCACATCGTCGTCGTGTATGATTAGAAAGCAACAGTACAGTAGAGATCATTGTAGAAATAATGTAAGAAAATTGATCAATAAACTAATTCGGGCTAAGTTACTAGTACTTACTAGTTCCATGAACTCCACCAGCATAAAAACATTTGGATGGGCTCATTTTCGCTATTTCTTGATTTAAAAAGAAACACTTTTAACTGGTTTTAATATACTATTTATTGTATGTACTTGTTACAAAACAAAATAAATATCTCCTTCATACAATTTTCTCTTTGTCTTCTTCTCCGCAAATACCAGTCGAAAGAGGAGCTGTCAGCTACGTATAATGAATATAAATTCGAAAGTAATGGAGTTCACAGTAAGTAATAAGTAAATTAAGCTTATTTTGTTTTGTTGGTTTATATTGACGTCATACGCTCTCCTTCTTACGTACGTTGATAGAAAAAGACAACATAATACGTGTGAAGCTAGTTCTTAGATAATGCCAACATAAAGAAATAACCAAATCGACACGAGACCCGCTAACGAGTATCGAATTGTCGAAAGCACCTTTTTAACGACTCATGGTGCCAATTAAATCAGCTCGCAATCGACGATCGTGTAGACGCTAGCGAGTATCGGCTATCGATGACGTTTTACGTTGCCAACTCATGGTAGAGCTACTGATCACTTATTGAAAAGTAGTGATCCGCCCCGGTTCACTACTTTTCAATTCACATTTTTCACTTCACTTTTTCTACATTACACCCGTGCGAAGCCGGAGTGCATTGCTAGTAATAAATATAGCCTATTTCAACAATCATCAATTCAACCGGAGATAGTGTAGCTTCCTAAGGGTGAAAGAATTTTTCAAATCGGTCCAGTAGTTTCGGAGCCTATTCAATGAAAACAAACAAACAAACAATCAGATCTTTCCTCTTTATAATATTAGTATAAATCATACGCTAACAGACGTAAAATGAGAACGAAATTGTAATACCTTACCAAAATTGTAATCCTCCCCTTACATTTGTTTTTTTTTCGTTGGGAACAAATCCAAAACGCACTTTGGTTTTTATATAACTTTTGTCTATAGTACTGATAACCATCGGAAAGCAATACTGTGCCTCCATTTCTAGAAATATATTGTAATTCACTCATTTTTCAAAACCAAATTACTATGAAACTGTTGGGAATTATTGACAAAAACAAAAAGAAACGAAAAATAATTCTCGAAACTTAAAATAGCAGGTATGTCAATATTTTAAAACTATACTTTTAGAAAAACTTTAGAGAAACTATAATTAACAGATATTAGTAATCAATCTATGTACATAAGTGCTAAAATAAAAACAACAAGTGCTGAAAACAAATATTAGTAGACAAAGCAGATTGTCGGTTAAGAATAAAACATTGCAACCGACAAACCAGGTTGTCAGTTAAGAATAAATTATTGCAACCGACAAACCAGATTGTCGGTTAAGAATTAAATATATCAACCGACAAACCAGATTGTCGGTTAAGAAAAATATATACTAACCGTCCAACTAGGTGGACAGCTTGGTTGGTCGGTTGGTAATAGACGAATTAAACGTCTACAGTGAAACAGCGTCGACGTCTATCTTGAATTATTGCCAATTATATCGGCAATGCAATGGACGTTGACGTTCACGGCACCAGTGTGGCCACTGAATTTATCGCGATAATTATCGAAATAATAATAAAAATAAAAGAAATAATAATATATCGGAAAAGCGCGATGTTTAAGAGGAAGTTGGGCATTGTCGTTGAACCTCGATGTGACTAAGGCAATAGCAGTTAGCTGTCTGATTAAAAATAGATACAAATGGGCCAAAACACAATTTTGAGACTGCTTATCTACACTTAATATATAATATTATAATGAGGAAGGATTTGTTTGTTTGAACTGAATAGGCTCCGAAACTACTGAACCGATTAGAAAAATTATCTCACCATTAAAATCTTACATTTTCCCTGATGCATTTACATATGCTATACAATAATTCAAAAATATTAGGGATCCGTATGAAAACTACGATAATGTAACCCAATGTGTGGACAAACTACCAAAAAAAGTACTTACCTACTAAATCGCGTACGCTGCGGAAACTATTGACCATAGATATTATAGTCTCAATAGGGCGAATTCTGTGCTATTGACCCTCAGACCAAATAAAAAAGTCTTTTATTTTGTCTGAGTATTGACCATATAATATTTTTCTATGCTATTGACATGAGGAAAGTGACATAGGTACTACAGTTTTATAGAAGACGTCAATATCTACAAAGAAGTCCACATTACCATAATGTCGTAACTATTACAGTTATGTCACCATAAATACTTTTTAATTTTGAAATAGGTACCTAGGTAGACAATAGTAACGCCGGCACAATCCGGGCCACATTATTCGCACCTTGGTATTAATCCTTAACTACTCTAGTAATAAAGAGATAATGTATATGGTGGTTTGTTTGTTTGTAATGCATACACGTAAAACTACTACTTACTTGACACAATCCATTCACGAGTTTTGAACTACATTAAGCTTGGGTAACATAATATGCTATATTTAATTCATCCTCATCGTCATCCATCAACAAGTGGGTGAAACCGCAGAGCGCAGCTAGTTATGTACTAATATTGAATTATCTGAATTTACGTAATATCGTTATGTTTCGTTCATATTAAGTAAAAAATAATACTTTTGTCAAAAGATCACACATTTTGCATGGATAATTTCATTGCAGATGACTATTCTGGTGAAATCATGACGAAATGACAGGTACCACAGTAGTTTTTCAGTTAATAACATCCAGCTTATATATATATGGTTATTATGAATGATAGTCTATACACAATTTACCTTATTCTACATACATCCTCACACACATACTCACACGCACACACACATATATAAAAGATTACCGAGATCTTGGCAGAATACTTTTATTAGGTTTTATGAAATTAACAATCGAATATATAACTTAGTCTTTGATTTAAATTATTGAGTTTAGTTATGTTTAGTTGAATTATTTTGTATTTAACTATTTAAATTTAATTTACACCATTATTGTCAATTTGTCATCACATATATACCCAATTTATAATAATTATAATAATTGTCATTATATTGTCTGGGGAGCACAGAACCCTATAACACAGGCTTCTTAGCTTAGCATAGGGTTCTGAGGCTTATCATTTTATATGGAATATTGATATTTTAATTATTGATGATGCATGTTTTGATATTTGATGTTACCTTAAGTTTCTAAAAATTTTTATTCTTAAGTCTTTTGAATTAATGCTAATAAAATTTGAATTTTGAATTATCATAAAAACTTCCGTGAGAACTCATAGTTAAATGGTTAAACCGGCAAACACTCACGTTTATCATCTAGTCGTTATATTCCGACCGGTGTTCGGGCAGTACTGATGCCCATCCTCATGGAGAGCGTGGTCTAGCAGCGAAGGCCGCTAGTCGCGCACTGCGGGCTGCCGCACGCAACGCTCTCTGTGAAACTTGCGGTGCGGGTGCGGGGGACGTAGGCGGTGGAGGTGCCGGCACACTGGGAGCGCGTGAGTCATCTTCACTGTGTATTACCGTAGGGTCGTCGCACACTACTCCAACCGTATCCATCTCGCGAACAAATGGTCGTACCTCACTGGTCGGAGCAACATTAAGAACGGGTTTCCATGCAGATGGTAGATTCCAACCCCCGTCCCTGTTAAAGTTCGGGTGACGATTAATTTCAATGGCTTCACGTACTTTTCGTGGCACAAAAAACCTCTCTCTCGCAAGTACGGCTACTTTGTCAAACCGAATGAAATGTTTCGTCCCTTCAATCAGGGCGTGCTCGGCAATGGCGGATTTTTCTTTTTCGAGGTTCTTAATGCACCGAATATGCTCCTTCAGTCTCGTAGCAATGTTCCGTCGTGTTTCCCCAATATAGCTTTTGCCACAGTCACAAGGTATCTTGTATACTCCAGGTCCAGCAAGTGGTTCTCTGTCTTTAGGAGAGCGTAGCATTTGACGAAGTTGGCCTTGTGATCTAAAAACCGTCCTGATGCTATACCTCCTTTGCATTAGGTATCCGATTTTATCCGTTACTCCTTTGACAAAAGGCAGGTACATAGGTACTCTTTCGACTATTGCGGGTCGCATACGCTCATTTCCACTCACAAGTCGAAGACTTTGACGCCACTTAAAACCGTTGCTCTCTAGCACCCCCCGAACGTGTTCAAGTTCAGCATCGATGTACTGAGGATCGCAGAGACTTAATGCGCGGTTAATCAGCGCTCTCGGTACAGAAGACAAATGCGATGGGTGATGATGCGAGTCAGCTCTTAAATAGCGGTCTGTGTGTGTTGGTTTCCTATGTACGGTATGTGTTAATTTCCCGTCAGGTCCCCGGATGACCTTTACATCTAAAAATGGAAGAACTCCTCCCATCTCTTCCTCAACCGTGAAAGAAATCCTCTTGTGCACTGCGTTCAGGTGTGTGGTAAATTGAGACAGGGATGCTCTGGATATAACGGCAAACACATCATCGACATATCGCCACCAGATTCGTGGTTTAGTAATAGCGGTTGATAGTGCGGTTGCCTCAAACCACTCCATGAAGATATTTGCCGCCACTGGAGCTATCGGCGACCCCATTGCTACTCCGTCCACCTGCAGGTAATAGTCACCACGCCACATAAAATAGCCGCTGTTCAGGCTGTAACTTGCCCAATCAATATATACAGAAGGTAAATTTTCCGCCTGTATCAATCCAGTGATGATCGTAATGGTCTCCTCCACCGGAATATTGGTGAACAGGGAACTGACATCAAAGCTGACCATTACTTCGGATGTGTCAATTACCACGTCTGCTAATAGTTGAACAAGGTGTCTGGAGTCTTTGACATAACTGCTGGTCTTCCCAGTTAAAGGTTGTAAAACCGTGGCCATATGTCGAGCAAGCTTGTAGGTGGGGGCGTCAATCTGGCTAACTATAGGTCTTAAAGGCCAGCCTGGCTTGTGAATTTTGGGCAATCCATATATTTTGGGTGCGGTCGGGTTATGTGGGCGTAGGCGTTCTAACAGGTTCTAACAACTCCACCGCCTACGTCCCCCGCACCCGCACCGCAAGTTTCACAGAGAGCGTTGCGTGCGGCAGCCCGCAGTGCGCGACTAGCGGCCTTCGCTGCTAGACCACGCTCTCCATGAGGATGGGCATCAGTACTGCCCGAACACCGGTCGGAATATAACGACTAGATGATAAACGTGAGTGTTTGCCGGTTTAACCATTTAATTTTGAATTAATTTTGAATTAGAATTAATTAGTATATATATATAATAAACTTCATAAATAGAGCTCTAATGTATGCATGAAATCATAAAATAATTAATATTACCACCAGCTACTCATTAACGATACCTATAACTCAAAAAAAACCCACTAAAATAGCGCTCCTGTAAAATTGCAAAACACAATTCCGTTGTTGTTCTACCAAATGAGCGATATCTGCAATGTGTCAGTTAGGTCTACGGTTACCATAATACAGGCCTGGTTGTTTTGGAACTAAATACCTTGTGTAGATATTGTCCCTTGAAACACAAATTTGTATAGGATGTACGAGTATGTCGTCACAGTGGGACATGGGAATGAATTCAAAAGACACTTTGTCAAGTGACGAAAGTGGAAAACAATTTCCTAGAGATCACTTCTTTCTCGATACATTCAAATGGCGAATCCACCATCTTTGTGATCGTTATTATCAAGTATTCTAATAATATACATAGGTACTCGTATATACGTATATTATGCTGCTGCAGCGCAGACTTCTTCAGTCATCATGAAGTTTTAAGTGATAACTAAGGTACCTATATAAGTACGGATAGACCGGCCGTTTAGCGTGTAAGTAATTAAAAGTAAACCATTACATACAAACTAGAACCACGTTACTATAGCTGCGTGGTTAAAGTTACGGCTCGCTCACTAGTTAAGGAAGTACCTACTTATGTTTATCTTATGCCGCGTGCAGATCAAGCGAGCGAAGGGTAACGAGCGAGCGCAAACGAATCAGTGTGGACGGCATGCCGTAAGCAAGCGAAGCCAAACGAGGGCCTTCGCTCGCCTTCGGCCGTGCTCCGGCGGCTGTCAGTACATCAAAGAGAAATGGAACGAACGTACGGCCGCGGTGTGGACGGACGAGCGAAATGCTCATTCAGTTGCGGCGGTTGCACGCAACGGACGTGTCGTTCCAGAGAATTAATTGTATCTATTTACGATTATGGAATGGACCAAGATAGATTGATAACGCTCCGCTCATAGAGCTCTATAAGCAGAAACCGAGGCTTTGAAATCCTACACATGCTGAATACAACATAAAAAAAAGTAAACAAAATCGACGATTGCTTTAATTTCATTTCATTATCAGCCCATTATGTTTCCACTGCTAGGACTCGAGCTTTCTCTCGGAGAAGGTTAGGCCATAACCCACCACGCGGGCCCAGTGCGGCTTGGTGGGTAGGCTAGTGGCCAACCCATGTCGAAGTTTTCCGGCCGCTCGAAGGCCTTCGATACATAGCCTAACGACTGTTGTCCTAAGAGAAACAACCGGGACCGATGGATTAACGTGCCCTCCGAAACACGGAAGCGCTCAGATAAACAATGCCACTAGCGGTCACCCATCCAAGTCTTGACCACAGCAATTGTTGCTTAACTTGTTGATCGCTTCATCGTTGATTGTAACATCGGGTAAAATCTCTAAGTCAAGCTCCGCTGCGAGTGCTTCCACTCAACACATACAATTTCATTTAACAACCACATAAAATCCTTGTAAAATTAATCAATTTATTTATTGTAATCCAGCTCTTTTTGTAAGTCGTTCGATAGTTGGGTTCCATCATACAATATTTATTTAAATAATGACTTCATCCACCAGCGCCACCGTTTTCGTTCATGATGACTAAAATACAACGTGAGTCAAGCAATGAGATTAAGAGGCGTTTTACTCCTTGAATATGAAGTTTAAACATGGCAAATTTTATGCTATATATAGCTATATAGTACACATCTCGCACAACGACATTAACTACACTGACAAGATTAAAAGAACACGAAGATATATTAATTCTAGTTGTCAGAAAGGGATCAACATATTAACAATGTTCGCCTGTGGCTGACCATTCAACCGCCAATGACAGCTTCGTTCACTCTGTCGCTCGTACTTGTCTCGTTCGCTTATGTGGCGAAGCGGCAAAGTCACAGCATTTAATTTAGATTAAAATACAACTTTTTGATTTTCCATTTTTGATAGATAAAATACAAAAACAATACTTAAAAATGAATAGATACATCATTCTTGTTTTTACACTCGTCCCATTAGTTCTGCAGTTTCTGAACACACAAGAAGGCATTTTTTCCTAAATGTTGAATACGCGCTGCGTCGTTGCCAGACAGGCTGGAACTAAGTTGACTCAAGACAATTAGCTTGTGTTGATGTCGCAACCCGAGCGCAGTAAGACGTATCTACCTCCATTTATATATAACATCATTGGATTCGCTGTGGTTCGCCGATTGTCGACGAACTTCCATACGTTCTTTTAGTGTGGACACAACAGCGAAAGCAAGCGAGCGTGCGGTACTGATCGGCAAATCCCACTCGTTAGCATTCGCTCGGTCTTGTTCGCTTGGTCTGTACGCGGCATTAGAGTTCCTACTACATGTGTTACATAACACAACCGACTTCTATCGAAGTACCTACATAAAAGATTAGTATTAAGTACTAGTTTTAATTTTCAAATACATATAAGGTATAAATCTATATATATGGTAGGTATATTATAAAAATGAACCCCTATTTTTCCTGATCGCGCTATGACTTGAGAACGGCTTTACCGATTTCGCTAATTCTTTTTTGTTGTGTTTGTTATTGTCAGAAACTTCTTACAAAAAAACCAAGCAAAGATGGGAGGTAATGGCGAGGCCGAAGGCCGAGGCTAGTCCACGAGCGAAGTCGCGGGCAGTCGCTAGTATAAAATAAGCATGAACTTAATTTTGGGCTATACTATAGGTACTTACACATACAGAGTCTAAAGGTTATTTTCTTTTAGAAAGGATTTGAATAGTGCTGCATATAAAAAACTAGCTGCTCTCCGCGTTTTCACCCGCGCGGTGATGGATGATGATGAATCTTATATAGCCTATGTTACTCAGGGTGAATGTAGCTTTCCAATGGTGAAAGAATTTTTGAAATCGTTCCAGTACTTTTTGAGCCAATTTGTTACAAACATACAAATCTTTCCTCTTTATAATATTAATTATAGATACCATAAAATGAAACCGACTTCAAACTAAAAAGTGTGAAATAACTTGTCGAAGTCTCTCCATTTTATGGTATTTTTTTATATGCAGCAGATCCTCGGTCGCAAAAGTCAGTTCCATTTTTGTGTAAAAATAATGTTTCACTCTTTTTAGAGACCCTTGTTACTTACGAAATCGATTGTAACTCAATATCTGCTTGACCATATTTGATGAAATTTAAATGGGACCACTTCGGAAGTATATTCTACCAAACAAAAAAATATCAAAGTTGGATTACTCTGTAAAAAATTATACGTGATCATACATAAAAAAATATACACATCGCCTTGAGAACCCCTACCTTTTTTGGAAGTCGGTTTAAAATATAGCTAGAAGTTAGAACGCGGGCCGGGCCGATATAACCCGGACAGGAAAAACGGACTTACACTTATGGAATGGTCTGTATATCCTAACCTTCAGTTATACACCCTTCAAGTGATCTCTAGGTACATGTCTGGCGCCTGATGATAAGCAATGCTCCTATGCCTATAACGGTCGCAGAGGCACTGGCTGCGCTCGTCGCCCCGAGTTGGATTCTGCCTTTTGATTCTTGCAATGGTATCCTATAACACCCGAAAACTATCTGCATATTTTGGACAGTCGGGTTAAAAGTGCAGGCCATTGATTGATTGAGGCGGACAAAGCCGCGAGAAATGGTATTATTTATCACGTAGAGGAAAAGGAAAATGTAATACATGTATAAACAAATAAATATACAATTGGGGCGTGTAAATAAAAGACGTCAGTTACTATTATCTTTAAAATTATTATCAAAAATGATTGTATAGTGACGCCTCTCTTTCAATACAACTCGTTCATTCATCTATATACCTACACACAATATCACATTCTAGCAAAGCAGTGGAGATCTACAGACAGTGCGATTGACGAGAAAAACACAAGAAAATGTTTCATGTTTTTGTACAAAACTTTCCAATACTTGCATGGTTAATAATCCAGCATTATTACATGTCAAATCTCGAGGAAACACTAATCTAGGAAAATAAAAGTGTACTCAATGGCAGCCTTTGGGCCCTTTTCCACATGCACTTTAGTTATATAACCAGCCAGCATGAAACATTCAGTTATCATACGTAATCATGCTAGTTAGATGCTAGCAAAGTTGGTATATTTACAATGAGTTATCTTTTAATCTTCTTAAACTTTTTAACTTAGCATCTTGCCAATGTAAATGATAAGTTAAAATTGAAGAGGCTAAAACAGATTTTCCAACAATTCCAACTCACTAGTGATCACATAGATCAATAAAAACATCATAGGTGAAAATTAAAAAAAAAATTGGGTAGGTTAGGTTGTCCACAAATATTACTCCTGGTACAGCCAGGTGAAAGGTTAATAATTATGCAGGTGGACAATGGGCATCGACTGGAAATAACTTTATTGAAAGTTTCAAGATCTTAGAAATTTGAATATTATTCTGATGGTTTATCTTACACAGTATGTACAGTTGAGTATGCCTACACACAATTTTTCTATGGTCCCAGCTGGTTTTGTAGCTGCATAAATTAGACTCTAAATAAAGACAGGTAAACAATACTAAACTCAAATCATTTATATTGATAATTTGAATCATTATTTTGACAATTAATCGTGTAAGGCTTATTACTAAACTAACCTATTGATAATGTAACTAATCTTCACTTTACAAAGGGTAATTTTTAACAAAAGGTACCCATAAAACTGGACCTACATAACACTTTGAAGAATAAAAATTAGTTGTCACCAGTTTAATAGGCAAGCATCATGGATGCAAATCAACAGATTGCTAAGAGTTGTATTCTATTGATGAAATGTCTTAAAGGCTTGCGGCATTGAGTGGTAACCACATGGACAAGCTCAGAATAAGCTGGCAAGTTTTGTAAATAAATATAAGCACATATCAGCAAAACTAAAACCCTATGCTGTAGTCCACCGTGGTTAAGAGGATAATGACAAATCTCACTAGGCATAAGTCTTGTTTGCAGAATTCTCTCAATGCATTGAAGGGCCTCAGTCCGATGTAATTTATTCAATAAATTTAAAAAATAAAGCCAATTTCCCTCAGTTTTTCAGGCACAAATGGAATTTGTGCACATTCAAGGATGAGACTCAAACATTATGTGCCAACCATTATAGATAATTTTATTGATTTTAAGAACAGTTAATTCATGAATCCATATATATATTGAATATATACTGTTTGGCAAACAGATTTTCTGCTGCAACAAATGTGATTTAATTACAGTACATAGGTATGAACTATGTGCAAGAATACACAAAAAAAAATGTAGTAATGTTCCATTATCAGTTTACTTATCATACAAACTAGGGCAGTACAGATAATTATCTAATTAGGCTCATAAAATCACATGGTATAGGCATTTGCTTATTATTAGATCAATGTTTATGCTGCCTCAGATTTCTCTTCAAGGTTAGCTTTGGATGCACATTTGCAAAATTTCTTCACATCATTGTTGAGATTTTCTCTGTTTCTGGCTATTTCTATTGCATAGAATTGTACTCTTGGAACTAGCATGGTGTTTGCTTCTGAATAGTCTCCTTTAGTATCTGCACGCATTAATGTTCCTAAGCTGTAATCTTCAACAATGGTCTTAAACTTTTCACAGAAGACCCTCCATTTTGCTTTGTTTATGTTGTTTTTGATGATGTCTTCCTTAATGTAAGAGATGTCAAGATCGGGGAAGTCTTGTCGAAAATGTGTGTAGATCAGGTCGTCATGTTGGGTTAGCTGCAGCCATCTGGTGTCAACTGAACATAATACCTGTAATTATAAATTATTTTCCATTTATAGTGTGTTCACATAGCCCCAAGTTGGCGAAAATAACACTAAATATGCTCACAAGGGCATTCAAATTGGGAATCTATAGGTGAATATGTCGTTTAGGGCTCTCTTTGTTCACAATTCGCAAAGCTAAAAAAAGAGTCCACCAAGAAGTGCAATTTTTGACCCACATCTGGAGCATGGTAATTTTATGACAACTAACTATTTGACAGCATAATCATGCAATTTTAGGTCTTATGTTTGGTTTAGCGTTCGAGTAGGGTATGGGCAAAAGTGGCAAAAATGACGTTTTTGAGCTTTAGAAACGCTAACAATGGCAAAGCCACCAATGCTCTCACTGCTAAACGAATGCACCTTTAATCACTAAAATTTTAAGGTCACATACTCATGACATGTATTGGTGAGGCACTGCAATAGAGACAAGAGAAATCAGCTTGAGATGACCCCTATTTTGAGTAAAATAGTACTTGTTACATACATTTTATTCAATGACTTTAAAACATACAGGAAATATTAAATAAGAGGTTTTGAATAGAAGAGTTGGGTGTAGATAGGTTGAAATTCCATACTTACGTTAAAGTAAATATCACTGTGTTCCATCGCTCTAGCAGCCCACAAATGTTCCAGAGTCTCATCATTGCCAAATTCTTCTGCTGGTCTAGTCAGAACATCCTAGGAAATAATATTTCAATCTATCAGTAGTACACAATTTTTGTGGAAACTTACTTACATTTAACCTCATTTGCATTTTAATTGTGGAAATAAAAATATAATTTGCACAATGTTACAATAACAATGGGGTACATAATTAGGTAGAAAATGAAATGGGATTTCACTAACCATAAAACATACTATGTGAGTTAATATTATTCTATGTAGTGTTAAAAGTAAAGTAAAACGTTAGTTAAATTGTTACCATTATTTTTCTATAATTTAGGTATGTCAACTTTCTACGTAGCACGCTCAAGATGTTATTTATTTTGTACCAATAGTTTTCAAGAATTTTCAGGTTGGTTTTTTTATGTATTGTATTTTTTTTCTTCTGCCTCTATCTATGGCCGTTGGCCTAGCCTAACTATGGTCTGGGCTCTGGTCTGGCAGTCTGGCTGGAGCCTTTTTGGTGCTATGGTCTTGACGACCGAACCACCGTCTATAGATGCAATAGTATGGAAGCTTAGCCTTTTTGCTAAAATTAATCTATGCTTCATTGAAGCCATAGGGTTGTCACTTTTAATGTTTTGCGGTATTGTAAAGATGCAACAGCATTGAAACTAAGCCAGTTGAAAAAATAATTACATAAGCAATTAGGAAGCATTAGGGTATTCACTTTTTAAGCTTTATGGTATAGTTTTTTTAAATAAAACATTGTATGTTCATCATATAAATAAAAAAGTTATAGAGGTGTATCATAGCGTCGGTTAATCTTGATAGTTTAAAACACGGCAAACAGTTTCGTATTGACTCACATGAACTTGTAGATCTTGGTTTTTTTAGTAGTTCACTATAGGTGCGTTCGATTAGCTTACGAGAGCATTGGTGGCGTTGTCATTAATGGCTATTTTGTTAAAGCGTTCGTAAAGCTCAAAAACGTTATCACAAACAACCATGCTCCGGGGTGACATGGGTCAAAAATTGCTCTTTTTTAGCTTTCCGAACGCTGAACAAAAAGAAAAATGAACGACATTTTCACCCACAGATTCCCAATTCGAACGCCCCTTGTAAGCGTTTTTAGCGTTATTTTAGCTAGAAATGATCACAAAGAACCTATTCGAACGTGACAGATTAAGGAAATATTGAGTCATAAGAGTTTAGTTTTAGGTTATAGCATGTTTTAAGTACATAATTATCATTGTAAATTACAAATTCCACTATAATTACATTAAAAATACTTATTTCATGTTAAAATATTTATGTAGGTGGATTTGTTTAAAGTTTGAACTAAGAATACCTGATTTGACTATATTGTTTGTTCTAATAAATATCAAACTGTATATAATCAGTTGTTACAATATTGTAATAATGCTTAAAATTCAATCAGTGATATCTACGTACCTTCCATGCCTTTAATTAAATTATTTACTAAAATTGTAATAGTTCGGTAGTATTGTCATTAACTGCCGCAGTTGTTAGTGTTGTATAAAAATGTGCGTGGGGGCAATGCTCATGAGCTGTTTTCGGGTGTTTGTCACGCTTTTTTGGGCTGAACCGTACTGCGTTCCAACCCCTTAAATGCGTTTGCTACCTAGTTATTAAAAAAACCATTACATAAAAAATGCCTCTATTCTTCATAAACTACAAATTACTGAATGCAAAAAAGTTGATAGTTTCGCCCAGCCGCCATTCTTGTGTTTCTATTTTGTCAGCACTATCGGCTTCAAAACCCTCAAAAACCATGAAAACGACACCCATGATATATTGTTTATTGTAATATGATTATGTTTATGATATAATAATATATTAGAGCTACTCGTACCATCTAAGATTTGTATTTTGTGTTTGTTTCACAAATTCATTATGATGTATCATAAAAGAAGGCTATACATATTTAAAAATAATAAATTATACTTACTTTTCAAATTCAGCAGGAAGTTTAAATAACGATAGCTCTGGTTTAGTTGCAGCAGAGTTCATACAGCTGTATACTACGCAATACGCACGTGGCAATTTTAAAATAATAAACTTACACGTGACCACTCATCTTGACGCGGCACTCACTTTTATAAAGTAAACATTTTTTATAAGCAATATTTACAGTTGTAAGAAAAACATAACATAAGATACAGTAACAGTCAGTCAAGTGTGACATTTCATATTTTTGATTATATAATAAAGGTTATAATGTAGAAATACTATATGTAACACTCACTACTGACGGCACCGCGATAACCGCTTAGGGGTCTCGTCGTTGCACATGTTTGTGTGAGTGGGCCGTTTCGCACGTTTGTAGGTAGGTTTCCGTACTGTAGCTCTACCATGAGTTGACAATATTGACACCAATCGATGCTCGCTAGCGACTGTCGACGAAAATTTGTATGAAAAAAGAACAGTGCCACCTTGCGGTCACTTGTAGAACTAAAATCGGCACCACAAGTTTATTTTATTAACAGTCGCTTCGAAAACGCATCGTGAGTCGATAGCGACAATCGATGTCGATACGCGATTTGCTTGGATCAAAGAGTAGGGTAATATTGGATTTCCACTCAAACGGTACCATACCTAAGTCATTATTTTGACAATCGCCTTCGAAAATTTCGATAGACGTTAGCGACTCACGAGAATTTTGAGGTGTGGAATCGTGTGAAAGGGAAAATAACCTATCGAGTTTCAATTCAAAATACTTACATAATCAAATAATTTTATTTGTATTACGATAAAATTGGCAGGAATAATTTATTTGGCTTTGAATATGGTGACAGCAGCTGAAAATGGAGATCAGCAACGAGAATTCCCAATTTCAAGCCGAAATGAGAAAACAAGTTGGATGTCCACTAAACCTTAGTGAAGAAAGCTTTAAAGACTTTCTAAAAGCATCTTACCTGTGTATGCTTTTGAAGACATTTATTGTGGATTCAACAGATTTAATACCATCACAAAGAGTCTCACTAGGGTCTGAGGTAACCTGTAAACATATTTATTTTTTTACATATTTGAGGTTATGCTAATAACTTACAAATAAAACTACAGGCTATTTATTATTATTTTATTATAAACCCAGATAGGTATACTACTTTTTTATCTTTGCATTACAGGTTTTATTTGCATTGCTGTTCTATGCACAGCACGGGGACCACCCAAAAAGTATTTGAAGCTGCAAATCATTTTTCCCAAGAGGCAGTGTCAGAATAATTAATACTCCGAGGAGATCAGTGTGCAGAATCTCCTGAGTAGCTACACAGTAAGAAAACACCAAAACTGTTGGGATGACAGGAAGGACTGTAAACATGCAAAATCCATGTTTCCAATCCTAAACAAAAATACTATGAACAAACTACTATGATTACAACGTCAGGACCTTCGCCTAATGGTGGGAATTATCACTGCTCACAGTAATCTAAATTACCAGTTGCACAAGATCAGAGCTACGGACAGCCCACTATCTGGAGACTGTCTGCAGAAGGACAAGAGTGTGCAGACTGTGTTGCTGCACTGCAGGGCTACGGAAGATATTAGAGCAAAAACAGGATTACTGGAGGTCTACTCCAGAACGCATGATGCATCATCAGCATCATCGATGATTGTTTATACAACATCTCAAACTACATTGCAACAGTTGTGCCAGTGCCCCAAGGCCTTACTCCTCTATGTGAAGAAGTTAGGCTGGCTTGAGCAAATGTTGGCAGGGTGGAATGCACATAACACCCCAAGCGGGACGTCAGTGCAGGCCTCATCACTCCCAAAACGAATAAGAATAAGAGATCAGTGTATCTAAATAGAAGAAATCACTGTTGCTTAGAGTAAACCATGTACCTACCTAAACATCTTAAATACAATCATCAAGTTTCCAAACACAAAAGAGGATAGGAATGTTATAAAACAACGGTAGCTTACTATAATTTTTATATATAATGAAATTTCTATTGACTATTTTTATCAGACACTCTGTTTTCTGACACTTTGATTTAATAGTAAATTTATAATCACAAGGGTAATTGGATGTGTTGATGGAAGACATTTTGAAATATTTACACCAAGCTTAAAAGATGAGCACTAATATTATGGCAGGAAGTTATCCAGGTCATTGGTAGTAATTCGCTTGTAGAACTCCAAACTAAATTAGCAAACTCAAACCTGTTTTTAGTAAATTATCATCTGTTCTGTTAATTATAATCTATTCATGTTTATGTCCAAATTCATATAATGTTTGCAAGTGACAATACTTAAATTTGCCATTTCTGTTTAATTGTGGATATGTTTAGTGCAAATTTAACCATCATGTAAGTTCGTGCTCTCTAAACCATTCTAACTGATGTAAAACTACCCATATTTAAATAGTTATGTTTATAATTATCATTGTAAGTGTAACATGAATGTGGATTTTAGTATTAACATAATAAAAACTACCATAGTTTAGAGAAATTTAGTTTAGTATATGCACAAGCGAATCACTAAATAGCAATAAAACAATAGTCTTTTTTCCCAGAAGTTTTACTGCTAGGAAAATTATTATTGTTCAACATTTCAGTTTGAGTAGGTTAGCTGTATGGAGGTTTTTAAAACATGCTTCAAATATCTTCTTTAACTGACATTTGAACGAAAAGGATTAGCTGTAAAATGTGTTGTGGAAATTATGATTGTGAAGTTACTGTAATTATAGGGCTTATTCGTTGTACTATGTAGTCATGTTTCTCTAGCAAAAATATTCCTCATGGTCTCTGCAATATCGTTTACTCACAAATTCATGTGCACACTAACAAAATTTCTTTCTTTCATAGAATCCTACTCGTATGAATGTGGAGAAGTGGTGATGAATGCAATAATTGCAGTGAACCGATAGTGTATAGGACATTGCATGATCAATTAGCTTGGAGAATAAGTAATAATATTTAGTGATAATAAATAACATCTTTATTTGTATTCAAAACATTTTATTTCAACATACAACTTACAGAATAGTTCAGAAAAAAACTGAGTGGCCCACATCATGGCCTACTCACCAAAAACATTAGTCTTACTTATGTAGTATGTATGTCTGTTATTTCACCTACCTTAAAACGTATAGGAATCATATATCAACTTAATCTTTACTATCACATCATTCAGGTACAATGATTATATTTAAAAAGCTACAAACATGTATAGAAATCATTTATCTGCTTTTTATTTACAATAATATCAGATAATTTACTATGGTGTTTAAAACTAGGATCATAATAACATTCACACTCATACCCCCATTAGAATTCCCCTGTGTCATTTTGCCAGGGATCAAACCTGGCAACCCTCTGTTCGAAGGTAGGGTCTAGCTAGGAAGGTAGAGTAACATGGTGGCTCGTCATGTACCTATTTAATACAATATGAGTATGAGTTTACTTGTTTTATTGTTTACTAATCATCTATTACTAATTATCTAATTACAACTAATATGTATAGGTAGTTGTGGAAACATTTGAGGAAGGCCAACTTCAACACAATTATCGTTTTCCAATAACATCAGTTAGTTTTTCTCCTAACTCCGTCCCTCAAATCAAGCTGTCTCTGCATCTTGCTGGAAAACCTGCCGTTCATTGTCAGCTTTCACAAATGCCTGTTTTGCTAGTTTCGATTGTGAGGCTGGGTCCTCCTGCAGCTTGAAAAGGATGTGGTACCAGTAGCTCTAGTGGTCCATTAGCAGGCTTGCTAAGGTCTCCATTTCCTGTAAAGTATAAGTAAGTATTAAGTTTACAAGGAACATAATTTTAAAACAAAATACATGTAAGTAACTCATATAGGTGATGACTATTATAATAGGTTTACTTTATCTCCCAGATTAAGAAGCGAAGGCTAAGGCCTATGTTATTGTAGGAATTAACGTTATTATTATGTTTTTACACAAGTACGTATAGAGGTTATGTATGGTTAGTATGCCTGAGAGAGAATCACAATACAATAATCCCTGTTACTTCATTTTTCACATCGTCGTCGTGTATGATTAGAAAGCAACAGTACAGTAGAAATCATTGTAGAAATAATGTAAGAAAATTGATCAATAATCTAATTCGGGCTAAGTTACTAGTACTTACTAGTTCCATGAACTCCACCAGCATAAAAACATTTGGATGGGTTCATTTTCGCTATTTCTTGATTTAAAAAGAAACACTTTTAACTGGTTTTAATATACTATTTATTGTATGTACTTGTTACAAAACAAAATAAATATCTTCTTCATACAATTTTCTCTTTGTCTTCTTCTCCGCAAATACCAGTCGAAAGAGGAGCTGTCAGCTACGTACGTATAATGAATATAAATTCGAAGGTAATGGAGTTCACAGTAAGTAATAAGTAAATTAAGCTTATTTTGTTTTGTTGGTTTATATTGACGTCATATGCTCTCCTTCTTACGTACGTTGATAGAAAAAGACAACATAATACGTGTGAAGCTAGTTCTTAGATAATGCCAACATAAAGAAATAACCAAATCGACACGAGACCCGCTAACGAGTATCGAATTGTCGAAAGCACCTTTTTAACGACTCATGGTGCCAATTAAATCAGCTCGCAATCGACGATCGTGTAGACGCTAGCGAGTATCGGCTATCGATGACGTTTTACGTTGCCAACTCATGGTAGAGCTACTGTTCTCTATATTTCTACTGTGAGCGAACTGACTCTTAGTCAAATCAAAGAGAATTGTAATATACCGGAAACTCTATGTGTTCTAATTAATTTTACAGACAACGATATGTTTTCTTTGTTTTAGATACTTACAAAATTCTAAATTTCTCCAATTTTGTTAATTATCTTTCTCGTTTGACTTGATGTTGGCATAAATGTTTTAATCAATTGCCATAATTAAAAATAACATTTGAAGTATAAAGCCGACCATCCATTTCAAATCCATGTACAGTGCCACAAACTTATCTGGACCGGTGAGAGAGTCGCTGTTATCGCATTCGGTGTTGCCAGAAAAATAAATTTTACAATAAAGTGGTAAACAATATATTAACCAAGATTCCGTGATTGCAGTTCTAATAATAATACATAGGTTAATTCGAATTAAATTAATAGCCTCCTTTTTTTGAGTTAGAAATGTATGATAAGGTATTTTAGCATTTTTTTAGACTGTTTTAAATCAATCCTAAGGTAGGTCATAATGAACCAGCAGAATTTTTATTTCAGTGAAAAAAAAACTTAAAATTTGATTTTATGTTTTTTATTTTCCTTGTGAAAACGGCTCGTGACGTCTCATGGCGTTACGTTCTTAGAACACTTTTTACGAAATCTGCCTTAAACATTCATTTTATATTTTTCTTGCATGGTGTAAAATACCCTATTATGCACACACTACCCATGTATCAGCTGGCAACTTAAAGGAACGTTGGTAAAATGTTAATTAGGTATCTACTTAAAAACAAAACAAATATATTCTTCGAAAATATTTATATTTTAACGCAATAATTATGATCAATTACATATGTATGGCGAGTCAATCCAACGGGAATACTCCAGGTATTCCTGAGCCACCAGGGTTATTTGATTCATCAGCACTCACTTCATCATCACAGTCACTTCTTTCACTTTCACTGTCCAAATTAATGATGAAAGGCTCGTCTAAGTATGCATCCCCTTTGCTATAGTCGTTTTCTAGTTTTTTCACGTGATTGCAATGCTTTTGCCATTCATCTACTGTTATCTTATTGAATGCTTCTGCAATCAAGATAGGCATTTCAGAATTGGATTTACCAATGTTCTGATTAGCTACGTTTCGTTTCATCGAGCTCCAAATCATTTCGATTGCATTTAAGTCGCAATGGTAAGGCGGTAATCTTAACACGCTATGTCCATGTGTTTTCAACAGTTCGTCTATTTCATATACCGGTTTTGGTTTATGTCTTTTAATGAGTTCGTAGAGCTGCGGTTTTGTAAACTGTTCGTTAAATTCTATATTATTTTCCGTCAGCCACTTTTGCATCTCAGCCTTTTTATGATTTCCATTAGGAGTTCTATTTATGCAAATGCTATGATAAGGGGCATTATCCATTATAATCAGTGTTGACTGATGTAAATTGGGCAGAAGTTTATCAGTCACCCATTTTTTGAAATTCTTACTATTCATTTCATCATGATAATCGCCACTTTTCGTATTCGATTCGAACACCAATAAAGCATTCTCCATAAACCCTGCTTGTCCTCCCGCATGAACAATTATCCATCTGTTTCCTTTAGAAACTGGGTTAAGCACACCATCAACATCATCACTTTGCCAACAGCGTCCAGCTGTATGAGATGCGTGAATATAGGTCTCGTCCAAAAATATGACTTGTTTTTGTTCACCTCGTTCATTCTCTTTAATTTTTTGAGGATAATTTGCTCTCCATGCTGAAATATCATTTCGTTCTATCAAAACTTTTCTGTTCGATTTTGATTTCTTGTAACGAAATCCAATTTTATGGAGTATTTTCCGAAGAGTTTCTCGACTCCCTTTGAAATCAATGTCTTCTTGGAGCACATCTAACAACTTTGGTATTGTGGGAATTTCTTTCCGCATAGTGTAAAATTCATGAATTTTTCTTCTTATGACACCGAGATCGAAATCATCCATTTCAATTTTACCTTTCGTCCTATTCCTTTTTTTACCCGGCGTGGAAACTTTTGTGCCAGCTTCATTTGCCTATTCTTTTTCCGTTACAAGTTTCCTAACGAATCGCTCCGTAACACCTAAAACAAAAGTAACAAAAAATTAAAAATCTATTCTATTAAAATAACCGAAATAATGTTTTCGTGGAATTTATTTTCAAAAGCTGACAACACTAACCTGTGGCGGCAGCTACGCGCTCATACAGTTTTTCGAAAGGTATTACCGGTGTCTTAAGGCGTTTTTCTTCCTTCATAAAAGCTAAGACTTGTAATATGACGTTCCTGGCATCACTTTTTAAAGCTTTCGGCATTTTTCACAAGGTTTTAAACACTAAACGAATAATAAACACACGGGGCAAACAAGCAATGGCGGATATGTCAACGAATGGCAGACAGATTGACACTTCAATATGGCGTCGTTAGTTCCTCTTCTGGCCACCGGTCCAGATAAGTTTGTGGCACTGTTTTGTACACGATTTTTTTACATACCAAATTATCATTTGAAAGATACCAGATCGGTAATATCAACGAAAAAGCAACAGCAACTTGTTTTTTTAATTGTATGCAAGTACATGTTTGCTAGTGTATCATTTAGTAAAAAGTATTAGTATTATTGCCATTTCAAGTAAAAAATCTAAGAAAAGTATTATGATCCTGCTACAATATGTTTTTTATGGACAGCGGCCATTTTGTTTTTTTTTACAAGTGTGAGTACGATTATGACCTCTATTTGGTATACAATAAAGTTCATATTTATATAAAAAATTTGTACTACTTTAGTGGATTTTTTTTGATGGATTTCAAAGTCCAAAATATTGTTGAATCTTTATGTATGCTTATTTTACATGTGCTCTAGAGATTTTTATAGTCTTTGTCGAATTATTTTTTATTTTTTTTTATTTTTACCCAATGTCGTCTCGTCGTTAGAAGTTATCTGGTTGTTTTATATCTATGGTTTGACTTAAAGGAAACAGATGACTTATTCTTACAATCAAAGAGAATGTACTTAGTATTACTTTATGTCGTTTACAGATACAAAATATCTTCAATAGGTAATACAATTAGGTACTACAATTAAATAATCGCGACTTTTGCAACTCTCGTTTGCAAATTTGATCATAGTCGGGAGCTCACTAGGTTAATCATAGACCGAAGAAAGGAAAGGCATGATACGTCGTACCTACCTACCAGTCTGATATATAGCGTAGTACCACAGACTACGAGGAGTGTGTAGAAAAAAGGCGGGAATTTTAAAAAATCAAGAGCTGTTAACCCTGGCTATACACTGCATAAACGGAGTTGATACTATTTATTTTTCAGCAAGTATATTTTTTTCGAGTTGTAAAAATTTTGTTTTGTTAGCAACTGTTGTTGAAAATTTCGAATGTATTATGAAGAATATCAAATAAAAGATTACATTTAATTCTGTCTTTTTATTATTTTCAAATAATCCATTATTTATGTACAGTCGAGGACCCCGAGGAGCCGTACAAATATAGGAGCTGAGTCATAGTTAAAATCGGATTCCAAAAACTCTACACCTGATATTTAATCAGCTTCATTGCTTTCTTCGCTGCTACTGCTACTGTCCCCAACATGTATTATGAATGGTTCAAGTTCGTTTTCAGTAATACGGTCCCTTAATTTGTACTGATTTTTCACATTTAGTACATGATCAGTGTACTTCTTCCAGTCATCAGCAGTTATGGATAGAAAACATTCTTTTATTAAATTTTGCATTTCAGACCCTGGTATTCCTATATTTTTGCTTGCTACTTTTCTATTCGCTTGACTCCATACAAGTTCAATAGCATTGAGGTCGCAACGATACGGTGGCAGCAACAAAATTTCGTGATTGTGGATATGACTGTGTTTTTTTAGAAGCACTTCTGCTTCGTAAACAACGGCAGGTTTATTATCTTTCACCAAACACATTAATTCAGCTGTGGTGTGATATTCTTCAAAATGAATATTATTTTCTTGAAGCCATATTCGGAGATTAGCTTTAGAATCAGACATAGTAGGGGGTTCGTTTACTTGTTTCACATGGTAACTTGCATTGTCCATCACGATTACACTAGGTTTAGTGAGATTAGGTATCAACATTTCCTCAAACCATTTCATGAAGTTGGTAGCATTCATATCATCATGGTAGTCAGCTGATTTGGATTTTGTGCTGAATACCAATAATGCACCTGGCACAAACCCTTCCTCCGATCCGGCATGCACAATAATATGTCTTTTTCCTGATGATATATTAGTAGTGACACCGCTTGTTGAAGGTCCTTGTCATGATTTTTTAACTTACTTAGTTATACATAGTTCTGATGTACATATGTCTCATCAAGGTAAATAATCTGTTTACCTTCTAGCCTCTTTTTATGTATTGTCCTCAAGAATCTATGTCTCCATGCCGCAATTTCATATTTTTCTGTAAGTAAAGCCCGTTCATTTTTATTGTTTTGAAACTCAAACCCGTTCTTGTGTAAATTTTTTCTAAGGGTTTCACGGCATCCCTTAAATTCAATTGCTTCCCTCAGCTCATTGTTCAGGCTTCTCAGTGTTGGGACTTGTTTTCTAACTCCATAAAATTTGTTTATTTTGTTTCTTATAGCTGAAATATCAAAATTATCCAAATTGGAAACTGTTGCTGAATGTGGATGATTTTTCCCCGGAGTATTCCACTGTCCTTGATTTTTAGACCCGTCAATTTTAATTCTTCTTAGAGTCTTCACACTGACATCTGAAGATAACAAATACAATAAATTATGTATGTAACAGTATATTATTAAATATCAGTCATTAAAGTCAAAAACCATAATAATATACAAAGACATTATTACAAAACCATAATATTATATTATTTAATTTAGCCATCCATACATTGTCATAAATTTATATAACTCTTCAAAGTAACTGTTAAAATCTATAATTTCTAAAGTAATACCTGTCATTGAAGATATCTTTTCTAAATCCTTAATGTGTTTCAGAAGTCGCCATTTCATTTTTTTCGAGAGTTTTCAATTTCTTTACTGCTTCCACAATTTTAAGTTTTGTCTCCTCGTTGTTAATACTTCCTGAAAAGTAGATACACCATGAAAAATATTGCGATTTGTCTTTAATAGTCTAAAAGTATCAAAATGTTTCATTAGAAATTCAATAAACTAACCTGAAAGTGAAAGGATTGAATCCAGTCGTAGTATTTTCTCTGCAGATTTCTGATTTAAATCACTTTTTATGTCTTTATATTTGTCAATCATAGTAAATAGAAGCTTCCTCGTCGAACTTTTAATTGTTCTCGGCATTATTTTAAACAAAATCAATGAAAATATGATGCACATAAACCAACGTAAACAGAAGATGACTCAAGTACGAAACGTCAAAGTGTCAATATTGACAGTCTTAAATTATTGCCATATCAAAACTTCTGAAAATAATACGTGGACAGCTTTCGTTGGCCAGACTCTATAAAGGAATTGCCGCCCTGTCAACTGGCAGCCATGGAACGCACGACCCGCAACTCGTGTTACTTTCTTGCTTAGAACATCAAGAACTGGAACTGCCAAACATTGGCCTTCCCCACTGCCGAGCTACATGAACAATCGGTTCGTGTATGTTTATAAAAACTAGTTTGCCACGATCGTGCGCTGTTTTACCTGATAGTTGTGGCGATAAGGACCTCACTAAATATTCTTGGGTGTGCCATGATTTCTTGTAAAATGAATCGGGAACAGCAAATTTAAGTACAGACGGAGTTTCTTATCGTACCTAGTAATTGATGACAAGAATAAGGTAATATTTTCACTCTAAAACACTCATTTTGTAAAAGTAAGAAAAACCGATACGTAATTTAATGGTACGCAGGGACTAATGATGTAACAAAAAGGAACGAAACGAATGAGTGAACGCATGGTTTCATTTTAATTATGTGTGTGTTTACACTTATATACGCGGAGGCGTAAACACGTCGTGTACGCGTCAGCGACAACGACTTTTAAATAAAAATAGTTATACTAGAGCCGATGGTTCTAGAATTGTATAACTAAACTTAACTAACTAAAATAAGGTTATTTTAATCTAAATATTGTATATGGGTTGTAATTAGTTAACCTTGAATTGGATTAAAATATGTTAGCAATCCTCATATCAAATGCATATACAAAAACTACAGGCACGATACACTGATACCTGATTTTGTAAGTTATATTTTAAACTAGCTGGTTCCCGCGACTATGTCTGCGTAGGTAGCTTATTATCTTTTCCAAGACCATATCTATCTTTGTACCAAAATGTCATAAAATATGTACATGGTCAAACGCAATTGCTATAATATTATTATATGAGTATATTTAAATACTAAACTTAGTATATCAATCAGTAAACTCTAATAATAAAATACAGGGCTTACGTACAAATATCAGACTAATCACCATGGAAAAATACTGTCAAAATATTTCATCACTCTTGACAGTCGCCGAGCATTTCTAGTCTATCGAGCTATCAAATTGACTTGGCTTTTGACTAAGCTATCAGAAACTGTAAGAGTTAAGCTATGCGACCAACTCGCACAACTGTTTTCTACTCAAGAAAGTAGTGATTTGAGCAAGTGCGCTTCACTTAAGAGGCGGTCCAACCCCAATTTCAAAATAATTTACGATGCTTTATATAAGGTTGAAAATAGCTTGTTAGATTGGACGATGTAATGCGAAAATGCGTTAATTTTGTACGTTATCTTTATATTTTTCGATATATACTAACACAATTGAAAAAACTGCTGATTATAACTTTAGTACTATACGTTGGCTAAGTATTACCTAAAAAAAATATGGTGTTATCGCTGAAAATTCTGAGAGTTTGGACGTGAAAGTTTATTTTTGTGGACCTATTCAGGCATTTTTTTTTTCTGCTGAAAGAGAGTTATATTTAGAGATTAAAATATGTTAGCAATCCTCATATCAAATGCATATACAAAAACTACAGGCACGATACACTGATACCTGATTTTGTAAGTTATATTTTAAACTAGTTGGTTCCCGCGACTACGTCTGCGTAGGTAGCTTATTATCTTTTCCAAGACCATATCTATCTTTGTACCAAAATGTCATAAAATATGTACATGGTCAAACGCAATTGCTATAATATTATTATATGAGTATATTTAAATACTAAACTTAGTATATCAATCAGTAAACTCTAATAATAAAATACAGGGCTTACGTACAAATATCAGACTAATCACCATGGAAAAATACTGTCATAACATTTCATCACTCTTGACAGTCGCCGAGCATTTCTAGTCTATCGAGCTATCAAATTGATTTGGCTTTTGACTAAGCTATCAGAAACTGACACAAACTTTGATAGAACTGCCATCATTACGATCTTGTCTTAGGCGGAGATCTAATTTTGTCTATGCTGTGCCCAGCATATTGCGCTTTTTCACCCGCGTGGTGATGGATGATGATGATGATGAAAAGTATCCTATGTGTTAATCCTGCGCCTCATCTATCTCCGTACCAAATTTTATCAAAATTGACCTCGCCGTTTGAGCGTGAAAGAGTAACAAAGATCCACACATCCATCAACTTTTTTTCACGTTTATGATATTAGTAGGTGTAGGATGTTTTGATTATCTACAGCAAGAAATATTTTTTGTCAAGAAACGAGCATTGATATGTGATAGCGATGAAAACATCAATAATTTACTTGATAAAATGCAGTGTTGTGAAGCCTGCACAGCTAGTAAATACAGAATATAAGAAATAAAACTACTTTCGGCACGTGAAATTCGAAATAAAATTATGCGGATGTCTTCAATATATAAAATGATTACATAGTTATATGATGTCACTGATGTAAAGGGATTAGTTTATGTTGAGAGACCTTTGGTCAAATCCTAAATGTTTCATAATCAATAATCCGGGCGCAAGCTTAACTTTTATTCATATAGTTAAACATACACATAGATTAGATTTTTTCTGAATCTAGTGCAATTCCGTTACCAATAGCTTCACCAAAGTCAAAATCATTTATTCAATTTAGGCATCAAAGACGCACTTATGAACGTCAATTTTTCATTATAATGTATTTTAAAGACTACCGCCGCGTTCCAAAATATATAGAGCCTATCGAGAAGAAGCGGCAAGAAACGCGGGGCCATTCATTTTATATAGATGTTTTACAATGCTTTTACTTAGGTAATACAAATATTAGCTCCACTGTGTTGCCTTACAAAAGAGAACATAATCATGGTATCAGTAGGGCAAGACAAGCTACAATTTGACATCTTAGTACACGAGTAGATTCTCGTAGATCCTGGAGTGATCAGTCTCAAGCTGTTTTATCCTCCAAGTAATCCGAAACTTAATAATAACCTTTTTGACAGATTTCAATAGTAATTTTAAACTTATTAATAAGCAAATCTCGAATAACATTGAAAACATTATGATCCGCTCACGCGGCCAGCGATTATTTGACGCATTGCCGTTGTTTGGCCAAGGCAATATACGACACGGACGCACGGGCGCCGTTGCACGGTAAAACTAATTTTATGGCTTTGTTATCGTATAAAGGAACACAAAGTATGGTTTTTAAAATTGTATTTGAAAAGATGTTGAAAATAATGTAAAATTTTATAAAATTTGATGTCTGTATATTTAAATAAGCCGCCTAGTTTATAGTTCATTATTCATAAATTCGTAAATCATCGACTTCCATATAAATGGCTCCATTTTTCGTTAAGTACGTTTAGTTAAAAATAAAGCGATAACGTTTATATTTTATGTTTTAAATAAGTTACGGTATTTATTCTACAACTAAGATAATGAAAAAACACAATTGCTATAACTTAAAATATTTATTTACAAACACGTAAAAACTAGCTTAAAATTTTCAAAAGGCGGTAGTTTTACGTTAAATTAAAGAATTGATTACTACATTAAACTATTACACTTCTTGGCATACATCAAAATGAAACTGCGTTCAGTGGTAATAAAACAAACATATTACACGTATGCTAAGTTAGATAAAAATGAATAGTTTTGAGACAAAACCGCCTGAAAAGTCGCTGGGATCTTCAAGTCCCATGGCCAATTAAGGTGATATTTTTGTTAGGACATTAAAGTCCCAAGGCAGCGTGAGCGACTATAAAATCTTATACATTGTCCCATAAAAAAATGACTTATTCTGTGGAGACGTGGTTCATTTTATCAAAACTGCTAATGTTTTTCTTTACATACATTAGATTTTCATAGATACACTGAGAGACGACAGTTAGAATGTTTATGTCTTTAAATTAAGCTAAACTGTAGATTGCTTGTATAGCCCTTTTTGCAGTATAAAAATAGAATTAATATCTGTGGAATATCCCCAGAGCAGTATGCTATAAGTCATAATGCTACGGCAATAACTAAAATAAACTATTCTAGCTGTGTCTACATCAGTTAATAGTCTATTTTTTTTAACAGCATAAGCCGCTGAACTGAGCCTACTAGACATTTTTTAATGTGGGGACTACATTGCAATTTAGCGTCTATAGTAATTCCTAAAAGTCTATAGTAAGACCGTTGATTCCACAAGGTCCAACCCTGCTCCATTCAATTGTATATTAGAGTCTACTTGTCTCACATTTGATGTCGAGAACTTTATACAATTAGTTTTCTTCTCATTGAGGAGAAGATTATTTGTATTGAACCAATTCACAACTTTAGCTAATGCATTGTTGTCATAGTTTAATAACTGCCTTTTAATTTTAAATAACAGTGAAGTGTCATCTGCAAACAATATCATCTCGTGATTCTTCTCCACATAATAAAGTAAGTCATTAATATAGATTAAAAACAAGAACGGCTCTAGTATTGAACCTTGTGGAACGCCCATTGAGATTATAGAGCCGGGCGATTTATACCATTTATTTCAACCCTTTGAATTCTATCGTTCAAATATGAAGTCAAAAGGTTGAGAGCCATGTTCCTAATACCGTAGCCTTGTAATTTTCTGACAAGTATATCATGTCGGACGCAGTCAAATGCCTTAGATAAGTGACAAAAAATACTTAAGGCATCCTAAGAGTTCTCCCAGGCATCAAACACATCTTTTATAAGTTCTATACCTGCGTCAATAGTAGAGCGATTCCTTGTAAACCCAAATTGATTTTTATGGAAAATTTCGTTAGCACTAAAATGAGTTTCTAATTGATGTAATATATTTTTTTCGAAAATCCTACTTAGCGTAGGTAGTACAGAAATAGACCGAAAATTTGTTGGATCAGTAGTACTACCAGATTTGAATAAAGGAACCACTTTACTGTGCTTCATTAGGTCAAGAAATACACCACTTGCAACTATTAAACACAGCTGGTAGATTAGGTGCAATGATATCTTTAATTTAAGAAACGGTCTTCACAGAAAGACCCCATAGGTCTGCCGTTTTTTTTTGCATCAAGACTTTTGAAACTGCTTACAATATCTCTACACCATGTTTACATGTTCGTATTTTTGTAATATCTGCCACGGTACCTATGAAATCACTTTATATACCACACGTCCAGGCATATTCTAATATCTTCCAAGCATAATCAAATATAATACTAAAAGTAGTGCTCGGCTGATCCTGTTCTGAATTTTCTAAGTTCAAGAACGAATCAAGAACTCTCTATGGTTACTTCAGTAATTGTCAGGGTGGTATTTCTCGGGTTGCGCCAACTTGGTTCACTTGCTCACTCACAAAAATGCGGTCCGAAAGAGACCAAATATTAAGGACCGTGTCTCTTTCTAAAAGAGCGACCATAATGTATGAGATAAACAGGACAACTCGAAATCAAAATTGATTAATAAGATTTAAAAATACTGTAATACCCTATCACCATCACCTTAATAGGACACTGCCAAATTCATGTGGTCAACCTTGGTAAAATGTCAATTAGAACAAATCAGTTAAGTAAAAAAATAATTTATTTCTGAACCAAACATATTCACTTACATAATCATATGTTACTAAATAATATAGTCTTGTGCAATTTCTGGCGTAAAGTTGCACGAGCTCCAATAATTTTTAAGGTCTTGTGTTTTCCATAAGTTGTCAATCTGAGATTTAAATATTTATTTATCAAACACTTTACAAGCGCTACGTCATGCCTATCTTCACATGTAATTGAATTGACAGGGTGTGGAGGGTCAATTAACTCATCCAATTTACTATAAAAATGTTGAACAACAAACATTGAAATTTTACTTTTCGTTGTATTGAGCATTGAATTTGAGACCATGCTAGTGAACACTTTTTCAGTGTAACATATAACATCAAAGACAAATTGGAGACATGTTTTAGCCCTCCCCTGTCAATGAAGGAAGTAAAAGATGAATGTTTATTAATATCAACGGCATAGTCATGTTCTTTATTAATTAATTTGTTACTTAACAGAGCGGATATATAATATCTACATGACATTTTTTCTAGAAGTTTATTGACTATATATCCTGCTATATAGTACAGTACATTATTCTTGTATTCTGTCAATGAAGTTGCTTCCACAAGCTGAAGTAAGCATTCAATTTCATGTTCTTCATTATCATTTTGAACGGGTGTCGATATAGGGCTATCTATTATTGATCTTTCAGCATTTCTAAATTCCAATACTGGAGTAGTTTCGTAATCATCGCTAGTACAATTCGCATTGATGCTTGGAGTGACGCTATTGCGAAATAACAATTTCCGCAAGGCATATCTTACTTGCAATGCACTTGGATTATCGTTGTGTCCACCAGCTGCCCGTAAACAAGAGAAAAACATCTCTAAATGATCTTGTGAAGTTTTATATGTTAAAAAATATTTAACTACACCATTTTGCAGTAAATCCAAGGCTAAATTTGTAAAACTAATTGTATCAATTATGAAGCCTAGAGCAGGTGTTCGTCGCCTGTGTGTCAAGATACCTTCGCCATTTATTTTCAATTGGCCGAGATAAACTCTCGTTTCTTTTAAAATATTGGACCATGTATCGTGATTTTCTAATCTCATTGGAGATTTAAACCCTTTTCCGTAAGGATTTTTGCAGTTAAACAAGTCAAAAACACGGTCTATTATTCTAATAAATTCTACAGTGGCTTCACTTCCTTTAAACGCACTATTGCCACTTAATCTCAAAAAATCTATTGCATCCGCAACAGATGAACTCAGTAATTGTGCTGCTAATCTGACATTCATTTTTTTGTTATAGAAGGTGACGTGAGTGCTTGATAGTTTGTTAGCTAATTTTAAACCTTCTTCGTCCTGTAATCTATGAAGTTGTTTTATGTAATTAAAATCTATATCTCCCTTTTCTGATGTTAATTTGGTTTCCGCGAACACATTTCTGCAAAGTTTTAGCATGTGTGGCGGATCCATTATGCAATGAACTTCACAGTTTGTTTTTGGATGTGGAAAGGAAGTTTTCATATCTGGGTACGAGAAATTACATCCCAAAAGTTCGAAAGTTTTCAAATTGGTAACAGTTCCATCACAAGTTATGGATTTTACCGTAATGTTAATGCCACTTAATAGTCGTATGGCCGCTAGTATTAACTCCGTTTGTAGATCAGCTCCTATTTTGTTGGTTAAGAAATATGCAATCGGACATTTAAATTTTTCGGTGTAAGACACGATTTGAAATATTAAAACTTCCGTGGCCAAAGTTTCAGAATCATCAGTCATTATGCCACCATAATCAACATATCCCCAGTATTTGTCTGTTTTTAAGTCAAACCTTAATTCTGTCCGAATCGACATTGCATCAAAAATTAATGCCACATTCTTCAAACTGTCATTTTCAGCTGCTACTGTTTTTAAATAATCTAAAACTTCTGACATAAATCCAACGTTACAATTATGTGTCGATAGCAGTCTTCGAAGTGTCGATGGATGGGGCAGGTGTAAATAGTT
Source organism: Selenia dentaria (assembly GCA_917880725.1). Classification (NCBI taxonomy): domain Eukaryota; kingdom Metazoa; phylum Arthropoda; class Insecta; order Lepidoptera; family Geometridae; genus Selenia; species Selenia dentaria. The sequence continues at coordinate 29,342,014 of OU862893.1, forward strand.
TCTCAAAAACCGATATGCTTTTGCTGAATAAAAATAAACAGTGAGAGCAAATGATTTCACATCATCGGTATACCTCGCACCTTGGTCTGATTTTTTTATGTTAAATTGATCAAATATGTTTGAAAAATTTATGTTTATTACATTTTTCAGCTTTTCATAATTGTGACACTTTTTTTTTAGTAAGTCTAATACATGATTCAAATTTTCAATCTTTACATCTCTTCTTTTTAATTGTTGTTGCAATATTTTTACATTGCGGCGCAATTTAGTTTTCCTCGGTGTAGAAAATACTTGGGTTTGAGTGCTTATTTCTGTCTGCAATTTAATTTTCTTAGGCGCTGGTTCCCCGGAAGTCCCGGGCTCTGTATGTTCTGGTGCAATCAGCGTAATTGCACTAAGAAGATGAATTTGTTTTCTATCTTAAGATAACTGAAAATAAAATTGTGGATGTTAGGTTAAAACTACGACTTAAGGGTTGCAAGAAATTAAAACACATTATATACAGGGCATTCGGCACAACATTGTGTCTTAGAACGGACTGTGTTTAACACACTTTTCACAATAATCGAGTACGTTAAATGTGGGCAAAAATGATGCACTACATTTGCTCTAACGTGGAAACTATACGTCCAATATATGCTTAACAACAAATACCAAAAACTAAAAAAAAATTAAAGGGGGCTCCCATACAAGATATTTTATTTTCTGCTTTTTTTCGCTTGATATTATCACGGTGATAGGTAGAGGCTTGAAATATTCCTAAAATATAACTGTAATATAATTATAATATATAATTTCACAAAAATAAGTAATGAAAATAAAATAAACATTTATGAGGGGCTTCCATACGGTTCGGAACCCTTCGTGAGCGAGTTCGAAATGCACTTGACCGATTATTTTTGACGTGATAACGTCTCAAATAAACATACCTACTATCGAATTGATATTATCCTTTTTTAAATTACGAACCAAATTCTATTACTTAAATTACATTACCTTTGGTAAGATTGAAGGAATTGCTTCTGGATTTAGCCTCTTTTTAGCATCCGTTTTAAAGTCTTTGTCACTGAAATGTAGGCTGCATACAACAGAGTACTTAGACAAGCTTCCAGAAGAGAGATGATTTCGTAAAGCTTCCATCCATTTATTTTTCATATCTTCGTTAACAGGTAATCTGTAACATTATTTTACAAACAGGGTAGAAAATAAGTTTTCGGAACGTAATATGAACGCACAGTACGAACGTCACTAAATATAGGCCGAATCACTTGGCGGCTGTAAAGTTAGCTACAAGCTGCGCAAAATCCAATCCTGACTGTAGCTCGTATAAAAGCTGTGCGTTGATTGAGTTTCAAGCAGCTTATAGCCAACTTCACAACTGCAAAGTTGTGTGACTCGACCTATACATAGTGAATATCCTGTAGATAAAAATTAAATGGTCACACTACTGACCCATACCGATATTTTTCTTACCTATGAAAGGATAATCCACATCCTGGGTACGATTCTTTCTTACATCTACTCACGACACAAGTTTGGACCATTTTAGCATAAAAAAAGCACTAAAACAATTGATTCAATAACAAATCACAATATTATAATAATAACGCCAATATCAACGAGAAACAATTCGCCATGTTGTTTTCTTAGATTGCAACGAGTTACCAGCATATTGACACCACATTAATCCCACAATACTCCTATCTTTCAATAACTTTCTATTGGAATGAAGGTGCATTTTTGTATTTAGTGAGAAATTAAAGTTTAAATAATTTATTTATATACAAAATGATACTTGTTACTTTACATTGAAATTACGTTACTCCCAATGTTCCTGTCGTTTCTACCATACCAACTTTTATTATGTACTAGTAACTGTGTGAAAGGGACAAAGCGACGTAAAAATAAGTCCTTTACTCGACCGTTTTTCCTTTTTACTACATTGAACGTTAAAAAGAACGTTATTGCGTTGGTATAAGGTTCTAGTTTCTTTAAATATAAAACATGGAGATACGTCGAGTGAACCTTCCAGTTACGTAGTATACAAATTCCTTGGGTTGCGCATTGTCAGGGCGGGTATTCCGGCCCCGAGCACCATAAGATACGGCCAAAGACATCATACTACTAACAAGACGGCGCACTGTAAGATTTTGCCAAATTTAATTTAATCGGTGCTGGTAAGGTCGTTTTTGCTGTGATGTATTGAAACGGTCCTGGTGAGAGGTTCGTCGAGATGCGCGTGTCCTTGTCTAACAACCTGCCAATGCATAAAATACTTGAGTTTGGTGAAATTGATGACGATGATGATGAGTGTGGACTTGTGGAATAGAAAATTATTGAATAGAAGGTTTTAATTAAAAAAAAACACTCTTTAAGCTCGCGCACAAAATGCACTTTATTGTGTACTTACCTAGATTTTGAATTATGAAAATAAATTCGAGATTATGAGTTGTAAATAATGTTATTATTTTGGTCAAAAATACCTACTTGCTTTACTCTTGCTCTGTACTCATACTTACGCATTTTAAAATAATTGAAAAAGTTTTCATTCAATTGTGCTTCGTGGAAGGAGCACGCAACTATAGTAATACTAGGTACCTAGTTGGATTGTGTACATCACCTTATGAAAGAACTATTCCACTTGTTGAATTCAAAACGCTAACGGTTTCAAACATATTATATTTCTCTAAGAATAACAATATTTTACTCAGTATGCAGGTTCATTTCACAATATTTTAGGTGAAATTTATTACTTACTTCCTTGCATTCCTAGCATCATCTTTTTCTCTACATGAATATTTCTTCGTACCGAGCTTTGTGGTCATCACAGTAGAAAAGGACAAACAACGTGCATGTAGTTTCTCACTCGAGACTATTTTTTCAACACTGCAGCGTCTTGTTAGTATTATGTTTCACAGCTTCATTCTTTGCGATTTTTAATTTTAACATAGTGTAGCAGCATCCCAACGCGTTAGTCTTGCATGGTTTGTTTATATGTCTCTGTCACGTATATTTCTGTTGACCAGAAATACTAATCGATGCGATTATTTCGCAGGCTCCTTCGAATGAATCAAGCTTCTCCGAGCGAAATGATCGCCACAGTATATCTCGGCCAGACTCGCCAGCAGCGTTTCCGGCAATGCAGACCGTGCTAGACGAGGCCCCTCCAAGGCTAGCCGCAGCGTCAGTACTAGCGGAGTCAGGTGACGATTTGAAATTAGATGATGAAATCCTAAACCTGCTGGGCGAAGCCCCAAAAACAGACACTGCATTGGGTAAGAATATAGACAAAGAAATCGCCTCAAGATGCCACGAACTTGAGCGAAAGGGCTTAGCGAAAGATGCCAAACATAAAATATGCAAGGAATATTTAGTGCCTGCCAACTGTGACCTCAGCGCTCCCATTCTCAATCCAGAGACGAAAGCCGCTTTGACAGATTTCATCGTAAAGCGTGATGTCAGCTTACAACAAAAACAACAGCAAATCGGCACCGCACTGGCGGCGTTGTCGCAGGCAACCAAACTGTTAATTTCCAAAAAACCATCAGAAAAAGTACTAAAGCCTCTTAGCGACGCATGTCGTCTGTTATGCGATTCTCATTATATAGATACAAAAACAAGAAGACGATTTGTAATATCAGCCGTTAAGCCAGAACTAAAAGACACGCTGTTCAACACAACAAGAAACAATCTATTGTTTGGTGAAAACCTTAACGAAAAAATAAAGTCTGCAAAACATATCCAGAAGACTGGGGAAAGTTTAAAGGCGACAACAAAACAACCGTTTCTTGATAAAAACAGGTTTATTAAAAACAACAAGAACCAACAAAAGAATCATTTAAACTACATAGGTTCGTATCACAAGGCGGTACCGCCGCGTCGAGCCGATTGAAATCGCCCACACCAAGCTCAGCGTTCGATGAAGAGCCGTCCACAGCAGAACCAGTATCGCACCCGGGAACGTTCACCACCGCGCCGGAGCTGCAGGAAATAGTCACTGAAAAGGAGGTAAAATATGCAGGTCGTCTTCGGCATATCTATCATAAGTGGAACGCAATCACGAACGATCCTATTGTTATTTCATGGACCAAAGGTTATGTAATACCCTTTACTTCAACTCTATTTCGCAACGATGATCCTACTATTTATACAAATATTGGCAATGACCATATTGATTTTTTAAATTGTATCGGTACACTTTTAAAAATCGGCGCAATATCTAGATGCAATCACGTCGAAGGAGAGTTTTTATCTAAAATTTTTTTGGTTCCGAAACCTAATGGAGATAAACGATTTATACTGAATCTAAAACGTCGAAATAAATTCATAAAACCAGACCATTTTAAAATGGAAGACTACCGCACCGCATCAAAAGTAATTACAAAAGACTGTTTCATGTCCTTAATTGATTTGTAAGACGCATATTTTTTCATTCCGGTTCATTCAGCACAACGAAAGTACTTACGCTTTGAATATGGCAATCTTTATGAGTTTAATTGCCTCCCTTTTGGATAATGCACTGCGCCATACGTTTTTACGAAAATTTTAAAACCAGTAGTGAAACATTTACGTTTAAATAGCAATATATTAGTACAATACCTTGATGATTTTATTCTCATAGCCGACTCTTACGAGTATGAATCGTGTAACAATAATACTATTTACACTAAAAAATTCCTAGAAAGTTTGGGTTTCATAGTAAACTATGAAAAATCTTGTTTGACGCCCGCTAAGAAAACTCAGTTTTTAAGATTTATATTTGACTCTCGCAGCATGATATTGACCCTCAAAAAGAATTAAAATTAAAGAAAACTTAGAATCTTTTTCGAAAATGCGAAAATGCTAATTAAGAGACTTTGCTCGTCTAATTGGACTTCTTGTGTCGGTTTGCCCAGCTATACAATACTCCTGGATGTACACTTAATTACTATAACGGCTGAAATACTTGTCATTACTCGCAAATCCTTCTTATGAGCAAACGATTTATATTATTGACGTAGTTAAAAAGGATATTTTGTGGTGGATTGAGCGCATAAAAATAGGTTCTTGCCCGTTCAGATTTAATCGGTTTAAAATTGAAATATTTTCTGATGCCTCTAAATCCGGTTAGGGCGCTTACTGCAACAATCAAAAGTCGTTTGGACATTGGACGGATCATGAGCAATGTTTACATATTAACGAATTAGAGCTGAAAGCCGCCTTCTTTGCATTAAAATTATTTGCAGTATAGTAATTACAGTATAGTAATTACAGTAATTGTGAAATTCTTTTAAAAATAGACAACGTGACCGCCATTACGAGTATCAATAAAATGGGCAGTGTACAGTATCCACACTTAAACATAATTACTCGGGATATTTGGCAATGGTGCGAAGCACGTAAAGTTATTGTATTCGCTTCGTACATTAATACCAAAGACAATTTTGAAGCCGATGCTTTGTCGCGTACACAATTTCTAGATACAGAATGGGAATTGAGTGATTATGCTTTTGGTAAAATAATACACACGTTTGGTATGCCAAATATAGATTTATTTGCTAGTCGCTCTAACGCAAAGTGTTTCACATACGTTACATGGAAAAGTGATCCTGAGGCATGGGCTGTCGATGCATTCACGATTTTACGCGTTCCCACCATTTTCTTTAATATTAAAAATGTTACAAAAAATTGTAATTGACCAAGCTACAGGTATTGTAATTGTACCAAATTGGACATCACAGCCGTGGTTCCCCATGTTCAAGAAGTTGATTAGTTCTAAGCCTATATATTTTAATCCGGATGTAAACTTGTTAAAATCGTCTTTCAGAACTTCGCACAAGCTTCATCAATCGCTGACGTTAGTTGCCGCGGAAGTCACCGGCAAGTTTTTTAACACCTGTAACCGCGTACAGTAGAGATAATGTTATCATCCTTATCTGAAAATACTTACAAGCAGTATGATGTATGTATAAAAGCTTGGGTGCTATACTGCAAACGGAATGACTTTAATCATTTATGCTCAACTGTACCGATAGTGCTAGATTTTTTGACTACTGTATTTGACAATGGAGCTAAATATGGTACCATCAATACGTACAAATCAGCTTTATCGATTTTGATTGGTAGTAATATTATGAATGTTGATAAAATTAAGCGATTTATGAAGGTTATTTTTAGATTAAGACCTTCCATGCCTAAATATAATTTAACATGGGGCCCATCAGCAGTTTTAGAATACTTGGCAAAGAAATGGCCTAATGATGATCTTACGTTAGAAGTCTTGTCAAAAAAGACACTCACCCTATTGGCTTATATTAGTCACAGCTCACCGTGTTCAAACGTTTTCACTAATAAAACTTAGTATTATATCAGTGTGTCATAATACAGAAATCACAATTGGCATTACTGAATTGATAAAAACTTCAAATCCTCAATCCGTTCAACCCGTCTTAAAACTACCGTTGGTTAAAAAACGTCCCGAAATTTTCCCAGCAAGCTGCTTAGTATCCTATATGAACAAAACAAATCTCTGCGCAAAAACAGTACTAATGATCATTTATTCATCAGTTACCGTAAACGTAAGGTGTCTTCTCAACGCCTGGCACACTGGATAAAAACACGCTGCGCGACAGCGGAGTAGACACAAGCGTGTTCAGTCCACATAGCACTCGACATGCTTCTACATCTAAAGCGAATCGATTGGGTGTCAGTCTCGATTTAATAAGAAAAACTGCAGGTTGGTCTCATAACTATTATGTGTTTGCAACATTTTATAATAAGGCAATATCATGTAATAATACAAACGAGTATGCTATGTCAATTCTTAGTAATAAACTTAAATAAATGTCTGAAACTATATATATAATTTTATTTATTCTTGACATGTCAAGTAAAATAATAATAACAACAATATTACATTTTATGTAGGTGCTCTGAACATCTACACTATGTTAAAATTAAAAATCGCAAAGAATGAAGCTGTGAAACATAATTAATGATCAAACGAACTTACCCTTACGTGAAGTTCGATCACAATTATGTGAACAGCTTCATTTGACGCGATTTACTCACACCCACCCTCTTATCAACAGTATAACCCAACCCAGTACATAAAATGTAATATGATACTCTAAACAAATATGAAGAATAATTTCACTGTCAAGTTTAAGGCAAGAGCATGGTGGGGCGACCATAGACAGGCAAGGAAGTGATGGGATCTCCATAGATAAATGTTGCCTGGGAGAACTCTCAAGATGCCTTAGGTATTTTTTGTGACTTATCTAAGGCATTTGACTGCGTCCGACATGATATACTTGTCAGAAAATTACAACACTACGGTATTTGGAACATGGCTCTCAACCTTTTGACTTCATATTTAAATGATAGAATTCAAAGGGTTGACATAAATGGTAAAAAATCGCCCGGCTCTATAATCTCAATGGGCGTTCCACAAGGTTCAATACTAGGGCCGTTCTTGTTTTTAATCTATATTAATGACTTACCTTATTATGTAGAGAAGAATCACGAGATTGTATTGTTTGCAGATGACACTTCACTGTTATTTAAAATTAAAATGCAGTTATTAAACTATGACGATGTTAACAATGCATTAGCTAAAGTTGTGAATTGGTTATAAGTTTGTTGGTTTATATATTGGTAATAAAGTTCTCGACACCAAATGTGAGACAAGTAGAATCCAATGTACAATTGAATGGAACAGGGTTGGACCTTGTGGAGTCAACAGTCTTTTTAGGAATTACTATAGACGCTAAATTGCAATGGGGTCCCAACATAAAAAAAAATGTCTAGTAGGCTCAGTTCAGCGGCTTATGCTGTTAAAAAATTAGACTATTAACTGATGTAGACACAGCTAGAATAGTTTATTTTAGTTATTTCCGTAGCGTTATGACTAATGGCATACTGCTCTGGGGATGTTCTGCAGATATTAATTCCATTTTTATACTGCAAAAAAGGGCTATACGAGCGATCTACAGTTTAGCTCCCAGAGTTTCCCTTAGACAGAAGTTTAAAGACATAAACATTCTAACTGTTGTCTCTCAGTTTATCTATGAAAATCTTATGTATGTAAAGAAAAACATTAGCAGTTTTGATAAAAGGAGTGATGCTCATTCCATCAACACGCGAAATAAGCACAAGCTATCCGTACATGTAACGCGTCTCCACAGAATAAGTCATTCTTTTATGGGACAATGTATACGATTCTATAATAAAGTTCCCAATGTTATCCGAGATTTGCCTATTAATAAGTTTAAAATTACTATTACAACTAAACTCTGTCAAAAAGGTTATTACAAAATTTCGGATTACTTGGAGGATAAAACAGCTTGGGACTGATCACTCCAGGATCTATCTACTCGTGTACTAAGATGTCAAAGTGTAGCGTGTCTTGCCCTACTGATCCCATTATTATGTTCTCTTTGTAAGTCAACACACTGGAGCTAATATTTGTAGTACCTAAGTAAAAACATTGTAAAAACTTCTATATAAAAAGAATGGCCCCGAGTTTCTTGCCGCTTCTTCTCGGTAGGCTCTATATATTTTGGAACGCAGCGGTAGTCTTTAAAGTACATTATAATGAAAAATTGACGTCCATAAGTGCGTCATTGATGCCTAAATTTAATAAATGATTTTGACTTTGACTTTTGACTTAAAAGTAGAAATGTTGCCCAATAAAAAAAAACTATAAACAAACCGTGCAAAGCTAACGCGTTGGGATGCTTCTACACTATGTTAAAATTAAAAATCGCGTCGAATGAAGCTGTTCACATAATTGTGATCGAACTTCACGTAAGGGTAAGTTCGTTTGATCATTAATTATATTGTATTTGGGTACGGTACGTATTTCTCGACCACGCAACGCTTCAGAGATTTATTAGGTGTTAAATAGAACTTTGATGTTTCGGACATTTGAAATTGTTAATTTTTATGTGGACTTGGTTTTAGTTTGATTTCTTTATTAACCTTTCGTGTACAAGGTGCAAAAATATAACCTGCCGTGTAAGGTGGGGTGCAGCATACCCTACAGATATGTAGGTTTTTTTTTCTAAAATTTGTGAAAATATAATATTTTTATTGGGTTATTGTTAAGCTTATGTTTACTTATATTACAATAAAGAAATGAATTTATTCACGTTAACTATATTCATAAAGTAAAAAAATAACAAAAATAGTCTCTTCTTGACCAACTTAAATCACATAATTCTTTTATAGGCTATGAAAAATCATTTTAGACGTTACAATCAGTCTTTGGAAGGAAATTTGAGAAACTTATAGAATAAAATAGAAGTCAGTCTAACAATTCTATAAACTAAGTGCATTATCCAAGTTAATCACTGCCAGTAGTTTCTGAGCAATTTCCACATGTGAAATGAGAGTGCTCCAGACAAATAGGAACGTTACATTTTTTACATTTATGCTTAGTCTTCCTGTTTTTTTTTCGCGGGCAAATTGAGCATCTTTGCATGGTATTAGATGAAACTGCACATGGTTCTGGATCTGATTCACCGAAATGCTGCCTTAATCTTTTGCGTAGAGTTTTTGATATTCTCTTGTTCTCTTTTCTCTCCTTCAAATGATTTTCTATCAATGCCAAACCGAGTTTCCGAATAAAGGCTCTTCTAGTATTTGTTTTGTCTTTGATAACTCCGTTATTTAGTAGATATACAATCATGGCATTGATCCCTGCGTGATTCAATAGTGAAAAAAAAATAGTAAGTGGCCAACGTTTTGAATTTCGCGACACATCAAAAGTTCTTGCTAATTTGTCAACTACATCAACTCCACTTTTGGTTTTATTGTAGAAAGTAATTATGGCAGGTATACGTTGATCTCCTGTTTCCTCGTCGATCTCTGCATTATGATGTAAAGAAGACAGTAAGAAAACCATCTTGCGTGGCCTGGGCACATAGGAGACAAGCGTCAGATTTTCTTGAAACCCAAATAACGATGTAGTTTCGTCACGCCTAGCTTTGAAGTTCGCTGGAATGCATTTTTTGTTAGCTCTTAGTGTCCCCACTATGGTCAATTTATGCGTTTCCAGCAAGTTTTCTGCAGCTTCATGACTCGTAAAAAAAAATTCCATTGTTATGTTTCGTGATGAGCCTGAAACACATGATACCATACGGTTTACTACATCATACGGCTTATTGCTGACAGCGTAGGGACTAGATTCTGGTTGCTTCCCACTGTATATTTCCAGGTGCTGTGTGTAGAACGTCTTGCTATTAACCAAAGCATATATTTTTATTCCATACTTTGCAGGTTTTGACGGAATGTACTGGCGAAAACCACATCTTCCTCTAAAAGCAACTAACTCTTCGTCTAGCGTGAGATGCTCTGATGGAGTCTATACTCTATACCTTAAGGTCTATACCTTATTACAGTTTCGCACGAAGTATTCAAATATTTCTCTTACTGGTGTCAAACGATCCAGGGTGGCCCTTGAGTTTCTAGATAACATATCATCAAATCTCAAGTTATTGAGCAGGAATGTAAACCTATTTCTGGACATAGTAAGACGGAATACTTCTATTCCAGTTCCATCCAAACTCCATAAATCGTTAGTATTCTGTCGACCTGAACGAAATATTCCACTCAAAAACAGCAATCCAATTAACGCCTTTAGTTCACCCATTGTTGTTTCTGAGGTAGTTGGGTCAGTTTGTCTATTACTGAGTAGGTTGGTCGTACGGATTTTCTCATTCGTGTGTAACACAGTAAACATTATGTCTTCTGAAAAAAATAATTCAAAGCATTCAGTTATCGTTTTCTTTTGTTTGTAAAGGCGTTTTACGCCAGGTGGGTCGGTAATAATGTTTTCACTTCTGGTTCTTGTCTGCAATCTAACTGGATCTTGAGCCCACCTGGTACCATCATTGGCTATGTAAACAACACGACGTTGAGAAATTGGGCATATTACTGATGTTGACTGTTGTTCTAATCCAGAAGGTTCGGTGTCACCTAGCGATGATTGATATGGTAGCTCAGGTTCCGGTGAGACTACGCTTCCTGCAGCTGATGATCTCTGTTGTGGTATTGGCGAGAGCTGCCGTTCTGTTACATTTTGTAACTGCTGTGGTTCGGTGGCAAAAGGTAATTGCTGAGGCCTGTTAGCAGCTAGGGTACGCTGTCGCCGGGTAACTGCTCGTGGTTGCTGTTGTTGGGTGCGAGTAACATTTTGACGCTGCAGCTGTGATGTCGGTGATTGTCGTGAGATTTCTCGTTCTGGTACTTGAGACCGCTGCCGTTTGTTCCTGACAAGTGATTGTTCTGACGTCGTATTACAGGTCATCTCAATATCCCCCTCATCATCCACCTCACTGGATTGATCCAAATGAAAACTAACGTTATCTGATTCGCAATCGTCCTCCGGTTCAAAAGCATCGTCACTAACGTCACTTTCTTCCATGAGGTATTTTTCAATTTGATAATCCTCCATTTTTACAAAGGTGTTACCTATAAACAATATAAAATACTATGATATAAACCATATAAATACATAAATTTGAAGGTAATTCAATAAAAATGCACTTACTTTATAGCCACGAGCCGTACAATGTGGGGTCTGTAATACCCAGCGCACGCGTTGTTCGGCTTGTGTCAAGCACTACACTAATCCACTGATGCTATTCGATCTGGCAACGTCACATTAGAGATTACTGAGCGAGACAGATTTCACGCGCCAAAATTCTAAAAGATACCTTCTAATAATCACAGCTGGGGTTTTTAATACCCCACATTGTACACGAAAGGTTGTTGTTTCTCTATAGAATCAAGGGGTTGTGTTAATTAAGGAATTGATTTGATATAGAAACCTCCCATTCGTACTCGTAACAAACACGTAACAAATGTCGGTCTGTCGTCGAACGTCTTATGAAAATAATGTACACTGTGTAAATATTCATTTCTAATTAAATATAATATTAAATTCGCTGATCTCGTTGTTATTTAAGAGGATTGCATAGCTAGTACTTTCCTTGCTTAAGAGAAAACAGAAGTTTCAGAGTATGCTCAAGTGTAATAAACACATAATAACTCCAGAATAAAAGTATTTTATTATAACATTACTAATTAATAAACAAGAATAAAAATACGAAGACATAGATATTATTTTTGATAACAACAATCAGTCATATATATTCTGACATAAAAATAGTGGCCGATCAAACAATAAGGTATCTTAGAAGTATACAACTCTTTGGTTCATTTCAAATAGTTCCAACACTTCCCCTACTTCTAGATAGACAATAGGCCATTTAAAGTTAAACTAAACTTAAACCTTTCGTTAAACACAGATGTCTCTGCTTTAGTAAAAACTTCGTCAGAATATCTGCTTTCATTCCATTTGTGGGAACATATTCAACTGAAATTGTTCTACTATCCACAAGGTCTCTTAAAAAATGATGTCTCATGTCAATGTGTTTGGTACGCGAATGATGTACGTTATTTTTGGTGAGCATTTGAGCTCCCTGATTATCACTGTAAATGCAGACACTATCAGTTAAATTAAATACTTCTTCTTATAAGTTTTTGACGTGTATTGCTTCCTTACACGCATCACTAAGTGCCATGTATTCAGCTTCGGTTGTAGATAAAGCTACTGTCCGTTGCTTACGAGATTCCCACGATATGGGTCCATTTAGGTAGAACACATAGCCAGTATACGATCTTCGATCGTCAAGACATGCACCGTAATCTGCATCAGCATATCCACAGAGTTTGAAAGTATTTGTTTTTTGAAAATGGAGTTTAATATGCATTGTTCCCTTTAAATAACGAAGAACTCTTTTTGCTGCATTCCAGTGCACTGTCCCAAAGTTATTATTGAATTGGCTAAGTACACTAACAGCGTGTGTTATGTCTGGTCTTGTTCCAACTGACAGGTACATTAAGGAACCAATTAACCTTTGATAAGGCAAACGCTTTGCTGTTTCTTTTTCTTCATTAGAATGATATACTAATTTTAGGCTCAGATCAGCAGGAGTACTAGCTGGTTTTGCGTCAGTCATAGAAAAATTAAGAAGAACCTTTTTAATATATTCCTCTTGATCAACAATTATTCCACTATCTTCTTTCATGATTCTCATGCCTAAGAAATGTTTCAAGGTACCTAAATCCTTGACTTTAAAGAATTGTTTTATATTCTTTTTAAATGTTTCTTTCATATCAATACTATTGCTGAGAATGCAAAGATCATCAACAAAGATTGCGACAATCAAAATGCAATTTCGCTCGATTTTATAGTATAAACAATGATCATATTCTGATCTCTACATATTCAGTTGCATCATAGCACTATTTAGTTTCAAATTCCATTGCCTAGGCGCTTGTTTAAGACCGTAAATTGCTTTATTTAACTGGCATACCTTCCCCTTGTCACAATCCCTCCTGAAACCCTCAGTTTGTTCCATAAATACTTCTTCTTCTATATCACCATTAAGGAAGGCAGTTTCTACATCCATTTGATCCATGGAAACATTCTATTGAGCCGCAAAAGCCAATAATATCTCTCGGTTGACAAGCGTGTAACGGGTGCGAAAGTTTCGTCATAATCTATACCATATGTTTGTGTAAAACCTTTGGCTACCAATCGCGCTTTATAACGTACGATTTCTCCATTAACATCCTTTTTTATCTTGAATACCCATTTGCTACGAATTATTTTCCTATCTTTAGGTTTATCTACTAGGGTCCAAGCTTCATGTTTAACGAGTGATTCGTATTCACTTTGAAGAGCTTCAAGCCATTTTTCTCTATCGTAAGAAGTGATAGCTTCCTTATATGTTGACGGTGTACCATCTTCTGTGATTTTTTCCAAAAGTATATCATCTGACCAATTTCTTGGAGTTCTGTTTCTTAATGGATATCTTCTTTCAGGTTGCTCTTGCCTTTCAGAAGTTTCTTGTATTATTTTTTGAATAGAATCCTGAAATTCATCTTCCAATTCGTCTTCCCCTTCCTGGGTATGACGATCAGGTATGTTTACTCCACTTTCCTGGTGAACACCTTCCTGAGTGACGGGTGCAGTATTGATAATACTAGTTATTTTCTCACATTCAGGAGTTACGTTAACTTCTCCTTCAGATGATGTAGCATCATTTTGTTCAATCATGATAGGAACTGGTTCAATTATTTGTGTTCCAATTTCAATTTCCGTTACAGTCTCACGTGATTTTGCTTTGAACACAAAATCATTTTCGAAAAATTTGACGTCTCTTGTCTTGATAACATATTTTGGGTTGTTAGGATCTATTACTCTATGACCTTTTGTTTCAGTGCAGTAGCCAACAAAAATGCACATATTTGCCTTAGCATCAAATTTCCTTCTAAGAATTTTTGGAATGTGTGCATAGGCTTTGCATCCAAAAACACGCAAATGTGACAGGTCAACTTTCTTACTAGTCCACGCTTCTTCTGGTGTTTTGCCTCTTATGGCTTTGGTAGGGGAGCGAGTTTTTAAATATGTCGCGGTATTAATAGCTTTACCCCAATAAGTTTTAGGTAGACCTGATTCAGAGAGCATAGATCGTGCTTTTTTTACAAGAGTTCTATTTGTTCTTTCTGATATGCCATTTTGTTCAGGATTATATGGTACAGTTGTCTGATGTAGTATACCAGATTCTTTTAAAATTTCTTCTAAGTTGTTATTTAGGTATTCACCACCATTATCAGAATGAAGAACATTATTATTTTGTTAGTTTGTTTTTCAGCAAATTGCTTGAATTCGCAAAATTTTTCATTTACTTCTGACTTTTGTTTCATTAGGTATGTAAACGTTTTTCTAGAAAAATCATCCGTAAAAGTGACGAAATATAAAGCACCACCGAAAGATGGGGTACTCATAGGTCCGCAAACGTCACTATGAATTAATTCTAAAATATGAGTCGCCCTTGAATCAGACGATTTAAAAGGTTTCTTTGCAAGTTTTCCTTCAACGCAAGCAACACAATTATCTTTAATTGAACAGTTAGGACGATCATACTTCACACCAATAGCTAAGTGAAGACGGAGTAACTCCATAGACCTATAGTTTAAGTGACCTAAGCGTTTATGCCACAAGTCTGCCGAGTTCACTTTTGTTTCAGTAAGATTAGCTTTGTCAATAGGTAAATCAAGCTTGTACATACCATTGACATTTGAGGCTGTATGCAAAACTTTTCCAAAAACCTTACAAGATTGAGCATCCAAAATTTTTCCTCCAGACGATGAGAAAATAACAACATTGCCTCCCTTTACCAATGAGTTCACTGAAAGCAGGTTCTTTGACAAGTCTGGAACATGCAGAACGTCGGTAATATTAGAAGAAGTATTTAATTGTACGGTACCAATAGCATCTGAAAGAATAATTTGGTCATTTGCTACCCTAACTTGTTTTTTGATAGGTTTAGTATCATTAAGCCAATCGCGCCTATTTGTCATATGACTTGTAGCACCAGAATCAATATACCAGTCACACACAAGTAGTGACTTATCAACCGAGGAGTTATTTATTTCAGGTTGAACCATAACTGATTTATTCAAATTATTACATGTATTTCTACATACAGGTTGTGAATTGACTATTAGTGTTACCTCGCACATTTCAGCCTTTTCTTTATTTGATTTAGCCTTAAGAAAAAATCAAAACGTACGGGCATAGTAAATAATGTGATGATTCCATGAAACAAAAATCACTGCAATCGGACAATGTTAAGAGATAGAACAGAGTTTTCACTTTTAGCACGGAAAGTACTAGCTATGCAATCCTCTTAACACTTTCTTTATTCTCCATACAGTCCATGATCATGTTACAGATACTGGCAAAGTTGCGACACTCAAGTCGCAAGACCATTATCAAAGAGTCTTATTTTATTCAAACACAACACTTACACTTCAGATATTTCGAACGTATCTAGAAGCCGTGACGTCATGTAAAAAGAGACAGATATATATAATATTAAGTCGTTGGAAAAAGAGGCATGCTTAAAAAATTCGTTCAGTTTAGTTTAGCATTGTTGCGTGAGTTTGTTTCGTCACAAGTTTTTAATTGGCGAATAGAGAAAGAGGGTGGCGCATGCGCGTTGTGCCGACGCCATCTCTGAACTACTGTGCCTAGTGCTTCTCCTAAAGGCTAGAATAAATTCTGTAATATATCGTGCTAAAAAAGTCCATAAATGATGGTTTTACATTGTCGCGGTTAAGATAAAGTGATAGTTCAGTGTGATTATCCATATCAGTGGCGTCTGCAGGACTCGACCAACGGCGGGTCGTATCTTGCGGAAGTTTCTTGGCTTGTAGCAACGCATTTTTGTGGCTATCTTCGCTGCGGGACGCAACAGAGGATTAATTCATGGGCATTCGGCGTCTATACAACTAGCGGTAACTTTCAGACACTCATATTTCATCGTTACCATCCGTAGAAAGCGGTCTCGTAGCGGGCATAGCGCTCCCCGCGTTCTTGCGCGCGTAGGTACAGCGAACGCGTATACATACATCTATGTATGAATTATTGTTGTGGGTCAAAGACATCGCGGTGCGCTAACCTGCTACGAAAACAGAACCGTAATTCGGAGTCTATCTTGTGTGTTTCAGTTCGCGTGAGGAGTTAATACTGGTTAAATATGAATTCAGCTTTGAAACCGGTGTTGGGCGGCGCTGGGGTGCCTCCGACGGGCGGACAGGCGAGCCCCGCGAAGGGGAACGTGGCGGGCGTGAATCACGCCGCCGTCGCGCTTCCGCAGGGCGCGCAGAACTCGCACACCAACAACCTTGTAGGGCAGAACCTCTCGCAGCACGCGCCCCTGCCTCAGGCGCCGCCGCACGCTGTGCCGTCGATGGCACCCGTCTCTGCAAACATGGCACAGATGGCACAAAACATGAGTCACCACGGCAACTTATCACACCTCAATCAAAACTCAGCACCTCCTGCTAACCTCACTGCAGTTGCAAGCCCTAGCAAGGCTCCACCAAGCACTAGCTCTCCTTTGAGTCTGGTGGCAGACAAAGTTGTAAATGCTTCACAGCCTCTGGCACTAACAAGAGCTCCAGAGAAAAAAGAACCAGATTCCACAGGGCATGCTAATGGAACAATAGAGGCGCCCAAACCGGCTGGTAGTGCTTCTACTACATTGAAACCTCAGAATGCTGAGCCTAATAAAGATAAACAAGACATTGCAAAGACTTCACCTAGTACTCCAAAACCACCTGAGAAACCAACAAGTGCTCCTCCTATGCCTCAGAAACCAGAAACAGTGACCCCAGCTAGTTCCGCTGAAGGTACCGCACAGCAAAAAATGGCTACTGCTACTGAGCCACCACAGAAGTCTCCCTCAAAGCCAGTAGAGCAAGCACCAGTGCCAACAGCTGATGTAGCACCTTCCCAGAGTGACAGTAAACCTGTGCCAGAGTCTGCTAATAACCAGTCGACCAGCCAGTCTATCGTTCAACCAGAGAAAGCTCCCACACCAGCTAAACAAGATCCCCCAGCTGCGGAATGTGCTAAAACAGAAATATCACCTAAAGTTGAAGAGAAAAAAGAGACTCTGTCTGAGAAATCTCCAAGTATTACAGAGGACAAAAAAGAGGAAGTAATAGAGAAAGTAGATCCTCCTAAGAAGGAAGTCCAAATTGTTAAGCCACTGCCACAGCCTCCCAAAGTAGAGGAGAAAATTGAAGAAAAAAAGGAAATTAAAAAGCCAGAGCCAAAGCCTAAATCTACTTTAAAACTGGCAACTGTAACACCTCCAATGAGAAAGCGACGACAGGTGTCTCCAGTAAAAAGCAATGATGGCCCCACTTCAGCTAAGAAACCTGCCGATGGAGACTCCACTCCATCCTCAGAATCCAGGACTAAAAGGAATAGGACTAAGGTTGGTTTACTCTTTCATTTAGCTTTATTTTCAAAGATACTAAATAGATAGTTTAGTCTGGCGCTCATATATTTTCAAAATAATGAGTTCTGTCAAACTTAACAGAATGTACATTATAAGTTTTGCAAGTGCACTAATCTGTTTAACTGGGCTGTTTTTCCTACCAAGCATTTAGACATTTGTCATTTTATGAATGAAATCTTTTAAAATTTAAGCTGAAACCAGCTATTAATACCAATTTACACTCTTATTCTACCCGTACAATAATATTCCATTATAACCTAAATGCCCTTAAATGACTAATTTGCTACTCTCACTAAATCATCACTTAATATGAAATACAAACAATTTCTGTATGAACTTGTAGGTAGGTAGGTTATTATGATTAGAACATTGTCAAAAGGCAAGTTCAAGTTTAGTCTTGTGTAGAGAAGTAGTTTGTGCCTTGTGGCAATTAGTGCACACAATTGCACATATGTATAAAAAAGGCCAAGAGCAAGTTGGCGAACATGCACACCGAGGGTTCCTTACCATAAGAAAGCTTCTAACATTATTGTTGTAACTAAATGACAACCTTACTTTGCTCTTCAATCCCTAGACATCTTTATTACACCAATCGCGGCAATATCAAATAGTATGTTTGTAATAGAGAATTTGCTTGTTTTTGTTATTAAACTTATATAAATGATCTATTCATTCCTTTATATGTTCAAAATTTCATGATTCTAGATCAACAGGAAGTATCCTATAGGTTTGATTCATTAGTGGAATTGTAAAATATGCCACCTATATAAATGGTCATATTAAATAAATAAATATTCCACAACTAACACACAACGCCATCTAGTCCCAAGCTAAGCAGAGCTTGTGTTATGGGTACTAGACAACTGATAAACATACTTATATATTTCTAAATACATACATATTATAGATAAATTACACCCAGACACAGAACAAATGATCGTGCTCATTACACAAACATTTGTCCTGGGTGGGAATCGAACCCACGACCTCCGGCATAGCAGTCAGGGTCACTAACCACTAGACCAACAGGCCTGTCTTATATTGCTTGACTTCCAAGTGAGTTTTTTTCCCACCTGAGCCATTTGATATAAATTTAAATTAGTTAGACTGATAGACAAAAGGTGACGTGAGGTGTGGAGCCCTAAAAACAGGTACATTTCTATAAGTAATGTTTTAGGGTTAGTAGCATGTTTTCAATAAGTAGCTTTGACCTTATGGTATTATATATAGTTATATATCTAGTAGTTTTCCAGTAGTATTATATCTATACTATATAATATTATAAAGAGGAAAGATTTTTATGTATGTTGTAACAAATTGGCTCAAAAAGTAATGGACCAATTTCAAAAATTCTTTCACCATTGGAAAGCTACATTCACCCTGAGAAACATAGCTATTATAAGATTCATCATCCATCACCGCACGAGTGAAACCGTGGAAAGCAGGAAGTATCTTAAATGCTGTTTAAGTTTGAATATTGCTAAGTACTGAATATTACATATTTGCTGTTCATGATGTCATAACAAAAGTTATAAGTGTTAGTTTGCTGATTATGTTCATTAAGTCTTCATACAATAGTTAAAATCAGATAGAGAGTTTGTTAAGTCTTCATACAATAGTTAAAATCAGATAGTTTGTTAAGTCTTCATACAATAGTTAAAATCAGATAGAGTTTGTTAAATCTTCATACAATAGTTACAATCAGATAGAGAGTTTGTTAAGTCTTCATACAATAGTTAAAATCAGATAGAGAGTTTGTTAAGTCTTCATACAATAGTTAAAATCAGATAGAGTTTGTTAAATCTTCATACAATAGTTAAAATCAGATAGTTTGTTAAGTCTTCATACAATAGTTAAAATCAGATAGAGTTTGTTAAGTCTTCATACAATAGTTAAAATCAGATAGAGTCTGTTAAATCTTCATACAATAGTTATAATCAGATAGAGAGTTTGTTAAGTCTTCATACAATAGTTAAAATCAGATAGAGAGTTTGTTAAGTCTTCATACAATAGTTAAAATCAGATAGAGAGTTTGTTAAGTCTTCATACAATAGTTAAAATCAGATAGTTTGTTAAGTCTTCATACAATAGTTAAAAGCAGATAGAGTTTGTTAAGTCTTTATACAATAGTTAAAATCAGAAAGAGTTTGTTAAATCTTCATACAATAGTTAAAATCAGAATGTTTGTTAAGTCTTCATACAATAGTTAAAATCAGATAGAGAGTTTGTTAAGTCTTCATACAATAGTTAAAATCAGATAGAGAGTTTGTTAAGTCTTCATACAATAGTTAAAATCAGATAGTTTGTTAAGTCTTCATACAATAGTTAAAATCAGATAGAGTTTGTTAAGTCTTCATACAATAGTTAAAATCAGAAAGAGTTCGTTAAATCTTCATACAATAGTTAAAATCAGATAGTTTGTTAAGTCTTCATACAATAGTTAAAATCAGATTAGAGAGTTTGTTAAGTCTTCATACAATAGTTAAAATTCGATAGTGCTCATGGCGTCTAATCCGGACATTGAAAGACGCGGGTTCGAATCCCGTCCGAGGATGTGAATGTTTCTAAAATTTCAATTTTTTTGCAGTTGGAATACTTCTCAATGGTTAAGTTATTTGAGTGAACACTCAAATTACTTAATTAGTGAGTATTTTGGCCACTAGTTAAGTAATTTAGTGGCCAAATTACTTAGGTAGTAACACTCAAATTACTTAGGTATTGAGGCAGGAACTTTATAAAATCGTAACTATATGTAACTTGCATAAGAAACCCGATTTTTTAAGGTTGCTGACCAGTTAGTCATGCTACATACTA
The DNA here is from genome assembly GCA_917880725.1 of Selenia dentaria. Lineage (NCBI taxonomy): Eukaryota > Metazoa > Arthropoda > Insecta > Lepidoptera > Geometridae > Selenia > Selenia dentaria. The sequence goes on from OU862893.1 coordinate 29,362,698, forward strand.
AAAACCACACGAAAATTAATCTATATATATATAAAAGCGAAAGGTCACTCACTCACTCATCACGAAATCTCAGAAACTACAAGTGCTAGGAGTTTCAAATTTTGCATGCGGGTTTTTTTAGGACGTAGGTGCTCACTAAGACGGGATTTTATGAAATTCGACCCCTAAGGGTTTTTTTTGGGGTTGATAGTTTGTATGAAACTTCGTTACTGCGAGTGCTAAAAGTTTAAAATTTTGCATGGGGGTTCTTTTTAGGACGTAGGTGCTCACTTAGACGGGATTTTGTGAAATACGACTCCTAAGGGTTGTTTTTGGGATTGATAATGAAACCGCCAAGACCAAGCATGTGAAGACGCTGGCGGGTCAGCTAGTACTGACTATGCATATGAACCTAGTATCCCTGATTTATTCAGATTTTATGAGTAATAACAATAAATAAAACCACACTGATACATGTATAATTTTCAGGTGCAGTTATACCAGTCTCCGACTCCTGAGCTGACGATGGCCACCAAGCTGTCTGCGTCCGCTGGCCGTTCGACTCCGACCAAGCCTAATGACGACAAGCTCATCGTTTTCTACAAGTAAGTAATCTTTTAACCACCTGGGATAATGTTTTCTTAAGATTTTGTGAGATATGGAAAATAAACTAGTGAAGTGTCCCACATGCAATGACAAACAATAGAATTTCTACATAATTTATTTTTATATTTTATATAATTATTTTATACACACTACATACTACATACTTTCACGATTTCGGGAAATGGACACACATATTAACGCATCACAAACAAAACAAATGTTTCTTCCGACCAGTGATCCAACCTGGGATCCTCTCCTTTAGATCAGTTCACTAATTACCAGTTTTGTGACCATCTCTATCTCAGACCTTTAACAGTATTTGTACTCAAACCATTTTAAAACTAGTAGCGAACAGTATACCTCGGGAGCAGTCTTATCAGCGGCAATTTTTTGCAGACCTGTCAAAATCATCCAGTTTTTAAGCTTCACAACACTCGGCAACCATTTGACCGCTCATATTCGCAATTCCTCTTTAAAGTCAGGTACCTACCTAATTGTGGTGTGTATAAGGTGTGTACCAAATTTTATCAAAATCGGATGGTAAACAGCACCGCAGCAAACTTCCCCCCTTTTTAACAAAAGCTCCCCCTCTTAAAATTCGCAGTTTACAAAAAAGTTCTATTGAATAGTATAAAATGCATACCAACTTTCGTCGAGATTGGTTGAAAAATGCGACCAGGAGGACATAGGTATATACCTATCACATGTACAGACAGATGAAAGTCAATTTGGCCAGTCGAAGCAGAGACGCTTCGCTCGCTCGGTCAATTATGTCAACTCAGGGCATCGATAATGTCATACTAATGATCTATGTAATAAAATAAAATGTAATATTATTTAGGTTTGCTTTTGACGTTGTTTTTCAAATACGTTGCCGTCTATTCGTGTATCATAATTTCTCTCCATCCAAAGGTTGTCTGGAAGAGATCGCTTATAAGCGATAAGACCGCCCATTGTACAACAGTATTGATAATTGTAAATTAAATGTATCCACGTTTGTTTTATGTACAATAAAGCGTTATCTATCTATCTATCTATGTTTTGTTTCTTGTAGCTTGATGACGCAAGCATTTACTTTCACAATTAACTTGACCTACAAAGAAATAGGAAAATTGCAGTGTCTTTGTTTAGTATCCAATCTTACTGTTGCCAAGCATAAGCACTTATCATAATATGCATACATTCTCACAACAACTAAAATAAGACGCGCGTTATTTCTAAATGCGCATCAGTATCACAACTTCAGTACGAGAATCTATCCACGATAGAATTGTCACGTCGATAATCTTATTGATCTATCGCATATTGTCGCTATCAAGTTAGCTTCCCGCAAACTCGGAGTCCTGAACAGAGCGAGGCGTTTCTTTACTCCGGATCAGCGGTGCCTTCTTTATAAAACTCAAGTGCGCCCATGTATTAATATTGTTGTCACCTCTGGGATGGATCCGCTAAGTACCTTATGGATGCTCTCGATAGACTGTAATGTCGCGCTGTCCGTATTATTGGAGACTTAAGACTTTGAGATTTAATCTTATTCCTTCCTCAACATTCCGATCCCGAACTACTCGTTCCGGTCTAGCATTGCATCCATATACTGTACAAAACTTTTTACCACGAACCATACAGTTTGGCAGTTCCTACCTCTGTCGTGTAAGTAGATTGTAGAGTGCTTTGCCGGTACGTATTTCCTTGCAGCTGTGACCCTGGGTCTTTCAAGCGGGGCGTGAAAAAGCATCTGTCAGGTCATCATAGGGGTGGCGATTAGTGCAGCTTACGGCTGCTTTAATGGTCATTGCTTGTTGATTCCATCTTCGCTTTCCAACAGGCGAGAGGGAGTCACTTTGTTGAACCACTATAAAAAAAAGCATTGATCTAGCCGCGATTGCTATAATCGATGATGAGATACGGGCGAGGCGGGCTGTCTTTAATCGATGATGAGGTACTGCAAAATTGTATTTTATCGAAAACCCTTGCTTACAGTGCAGGGGGCCGATTCCACTAACCTAATTGAAATCGAATCGCAGCTCAACGTCACTTTTATAGGTTTTCTTATTCTGCTAACGAAAAACAGTCCAGCTACAGTTACGTTTCTGTTGACGGCAGCGATCGATCCAAACTTTATATTCTGCTAAATTGATAGATTTCGAACGCAACGCTAACTCATATTCTTATATAGTAACGTTTAAAATGAAGTTAAGTTCTAATTTGCCTCAACTGAAATAATTATCGAACGAAGTAGTCTAACGAGTCGAACTGCAGTTGCAACGGGATAGATTGTTGAACATTGTGAAATTGTAGAATTGCCTCCTCTTCCCTATAATTGGAAAACTTACCAGGATTTACAAATAAGACTACATTTATCCTGTTTCGTTATTTCCCGAGGATCCGCGAAAAACAAAGACTACCACCACTTTCGAAATTAAATAGAGCCACTACCGAGAAGAATAGGCGAGCAATTTGGTAGGAGCTCATTCGTTTGAAACAGCTTTTTTTACAATGTTAATGTTTTATTTATTAAAATATTTAACTACACGGGTGGCATTGCCTTCTAAATCTAATATATAAAATTCTCGTGTCGCGGTTTTTGTTATCAAACTCCTCCGAAACGGCGGGACCCATTTGTATGAAAATTAGCCTAAATATGTTTTTTGGTATTTTTTTTATGATACATACATACAAATTCAAATTTTCACACTTCTTCGATCAACCCCTGTTTTTTAATCGCGTTTTTATATTGAACTAAAATAATATTTCCTAAAAATAATGTATATGGCAAAACAACGTGTGCCGGGTGAGCTAGTATAATTTTAAAATTCTTACTTTATATGCTCGTCGGTTAAGGGTACCCTTGAGTCTGCTTATTTTCTTCTTTGTAATATGTACTGTTTTGAATATTTTTTAAGTCATTTATGAGAACACCACGTATGGGTAAGAGATGCAACGGTTTTAGGGTTCTATATGTGAAGAGGGAAAAAAGGTTTAAGGATTATTTTGCCGTCTCTGTGTCTACATGATATTTTCAGACATCTTTTATAAGTAAATGTTAAACGAAACGGATAACAGAGTGTCTAAAATGTTTTGTTGGTTTAAATTTAACGGTTGTTCTACTTACCATTAATGTAGCAATAGCTGTACATGCGTATTGACTATAGTTACTTGTACTTATTATTCTGTGCTATAGTTCTTGGTTTCTGTGGCCGACCATTCCGCAAACGAATCCGTTAACGCGTTACGTTATCGTTTAAATCTCACGGGTTCGAATGCGGCATCGACAATTCCGAAATTAAGATACATATTCAAGTATAGATATTATTGTAGTATATATATACAAAAAATGCGGACAGTCTTTGGGGACTGCCGATACAAGTAAAAACTAAATAACTTGTGAATTGTAACGACGAAATAGGAAGCGTGCGGTTACGACGACGCGAGTTTCACATATTCCTCGATTTCTGGACCTTGAAACTAGCGTCAAACTATTTGTCAATCATTTTGCCTGATTTCCTCTCTGGATCTTGACACAAGCGTCAAAATTATTTATCAAACATATTTCCTGATTTTCTGTCAGGATCTTGACACAAGCGCCAAATTATTTATTAAATTTATCAAACATATCACTCGATTTCCTCTCTGGACCTTGACTCTAACGCTAAACTATTCATCAAACTTTTCCCCGGTTTCCTGTCTGGGACTTTGACACTAGCATCAAAATGATTTGTTAAATATATTCTATTTATGTATGTCTATTTCATATATGGACCTTGACACTAGCGCCAACATTATTTGTCAAGCATATTCCCCGATTTGTTCTCTAGATCTTGACACTACTTAGTGCAATACATAAAATGTGACACAGATATTGACCATACTGGCATGCCCTTTTGCGTACATTTTTGGATAAGTAACGTTACTTTCTGATGGTAAGACCTCACAAAAAACATAAACATAGTAACGTACTAGTCGTGTTATATCGATGTTACTAAAAAAATTGCGCTGATATCAAGATACAAACTGAAAAGGGAGAACGCGCCAAAAACTAACTAGACGTTTATCTGTGATTACTGATCTCTGATATTTCGTCTTAAAATGACAGAATTTCAGTCAGATTTTAATATCTAAACTTACTATTGAACGCTTCGATACGTGAAGTACTTAAAACCTAAACATATTTCAATACGACATAGTAAGAAGCAGCATTACAGTACAACAATGCACTTATGGCGTTGTAGTAATTGAAAAATCAATACGGCCCAGCTGTAACCTTCCCCACGTCAAGGCTGCATTATGTAGTACGTAGCTGCACTTCACCGCTACACAACAGGACGGCGGTATTTATTAATAAATACCTCTTGTCTTGTACTATGCACCTACTTCTTAGCACAAAAATAAAAATACTGTTACGTTTATTCTTCTTCATTATCTTAGTCGCTACACTCTTGAGAGAGTGGTCGTGGCATCAAGAGTGGTGGTACTCCTCACTATCCGTCACCATTCCTCTCGCACCACTGCCTTACTAGTACACTCGTGGAGTGGATCATCCAGAGCTACTCTTACTTGATCCGTCCACCACACGGGTGATCTGCCGCTAATTCTTGTGCCATCCATATTTCCTTGTACTACAAGGCGTTCAGAATCATCTCCTTGCCGCGAAACATGTCCGAAGAAACTGAGAACGCGTCCTTGTACAATGAAAGATAAGCATTGTTTGCCGTTGAGCTCATTTAGTATGGAAATGTTGCTTCGAAATTGTGTCCATGATATGCCAAACATTTTCCTCCAGCACTTTCCAGAGCGTCTACTTCTATTTCTCAGTATCTTTTAGCGTCCACGTCTCAGCATCGTAGAGAAATATGGGAAACACTAATGCCCTGTTGAGTCGCATTTTTGTGGCTTTTGTGATGTTCCTGTTTCGCCTTATTGACTTAAGCCTATCCATAGCCGACCTTGTGATAGCCATGCGCCGTTTGACTTCATCAGCACATCCACTGTTGTTAGAAACCAGTGATCCAAGGTATGATTGAACGACGTCGCAATTGGAAATTTTCAAAAAAAAACGATATTAAAAAATATTTAGTGACACTTCCGCTGAAAAGAAAACAATGATTTCCGCAAAGTAACGCCTGAATCAATAAATTATCTGGAAATTTTCGTTACTTCCGGCGAGTTGGCATTAGCTCGGTCGACAATCGTCACCTTCCTCTTGCTGCGATTACATTTTGCTAAGAAAATCTTCAATTTTCCTTATACTTATTGCATAGGGTGAGATCATCAGCATAGCGCAAATTGGGGATTTGACAGCTTGCGATCGTGATCCCGTCCTGTCAGACCAGCCTTCAAGTGCTATGTTTATTGAGAACACAAAAAAGTATATATATATATATAAATATATATATATATATGTTCAATCTTAGACAAAAATACGGGAGGATACTGCCTCTCATGATACAGATTTATATCCTAGTATGAGAGGCAATGTTCCACTGAGTTTTGTAACCCTATATTATTTATCCACAATAAACGTATTTTTATAGTATTACTTTTTAAAGCACTAACGCCTGCTTTCGCGATCTCAAACATTGAAATTTATAGAGAGAAAAATTCACATCCTCGGACGGGATTCGAACCCGTGTCTTCTGACTCTCCGTGTCAGACGCCATTGGTCAAATACGTCACCGAGGTTAGGGTCTCATTTAGCCCCAGGGAGAATCGGGGTCCAAGGTGCCGCCACTCACCGAAGACGGCTCGCACAAAGCTGCCCTTGCGGTAATTATTATTATTATTATTATTAAGTTTATTTTTCTAATTTGTCCATAGGAACGAGTATCTGGCGGTCCGCAACGCCGAGGGCGGCTTCTACGTGTGCCAGACCACGCAGAACGTGTACCGAAGCACGCGCAAGATCAAGATACGCTGGCTGTCGCAGGACAAGTCCGACCCCGCCGGGGAGACGTACAAACCGGACTTCTATGACGTCACAGGTATGTGCACTCACACTCAAAACAAAGTAAGTTATATCTATAAGTAGAACGTCTTTCCTACTAGCGTTGATTCACACAGGTTTTGCGCGAGATGGGTTGTTGGGTTGTCAACATCTTCGATCGATCTTTTTTGTTGATAGCCTACATTAAACAATGGCATTTAAAAACGTATCCTCCGCCCCCACCGCACCGCCTCTTCCCACTTTTGTTGCCTATTTGTCCCAAAGATCCTACTTACTGGGGGCCGCACGCTCCAAGTACTTTGCCCATAACATATCAATAATATGGAATATGCACCCTTGGCTGACCTTTCAGTTAAGTACAGCTGCATAGTGTCTACCATAGTTAATTCCGGAAATCGACTGTGGCTGACACAACTGCCTCTGCCTGCGGGTCAAGGCCTGACCTGCCAGATACGTTATTTACAGAGTGGTAGGCACGAATAACTGCGTAAGTGTAACGCGTCAATTTCAATGCCTAGGAAGACTGTTGCCTTGTCCATTTCCAGTTTATCTTTACCTTTCCTTTCCATACTATAGTAGGGATATAACATTTTGTGTCCCAATGTGTTGTTTTTTTAAATAATTATATACTACAACACTCCACAGGCTCCACAGTCCGTGCTTTTTATTAACAATTTGCTTATTGAAAATTATTATTGAAAAACAATTATTTTTAAAGACAACATACTTTTTTGGTATAAGCATTCAACCAGTATCCGCAGACAGCACCAGTTCATGAGTTGACGCATGTGAGAGCTATCGCCTTCCTCAACCACATTTGAGGGAAGATGGTGACTCGGCACACACGCCACCCTGCAAACATCTTTTCGTGATCAAGCTCTGAATGCCACCACTCTTAGTCAATTATTTTACAATGTCTATGGCACTTGCTGAGAACCCTCTTTGCAGTGAAGCAGAGCCTCCATTACGTTCCGATCCCTGATGGCCATCTTGAGGTTGTATTCATGGATGGTATTGATGTTTGCAACCATCGTTTGCCTCACGAATCGTGTGATGTGGTGTTGCAGACATGGAGTGCGTGCTGACGACGCTGTCGCTGGCCCGGGCCGGTAGCGGTGCGCAGGTGCTGAAGCCGGCGGAGCGCGCCCGGGCCACCTCCATCCTGCATCGGGCGCTCAAAGCGGAGCAAAGCGGGGCCAACAGTCTTGACCTCACGCCTGAGCATCCCGATGGTTGTGAGTATTACTCATATTATTATTTTCTCCCATTTTTTTTAGGTACCGGATGTTCTTCTTAGGCCGTTAGCCCTTCTTTGTGAGTGTACCAGTCCGGCCAGTTCGGTTGATCAGGAGAGCACTGAACGGTACGAACTGACGATCGGTTGTGCGTATCGTCAGGACCGATGGTACGCGCGGACGGTCGGGCCAGCACTAAAACCGGCCTTAGTGTTATTAGTTAGGTTGTGACATGTATAATTGTATTTAATGATTTCATTATAATAATATTAAGAAAAAAAAAAATATTTGTATGCCTGTTGCAGGTTGAATATATTCACATAAAATTTTTCATGACATCTGAAAATGTACCTTAACCTAGTATGCTCCCGACTATCATCAAATTTGCAAACCAGAGTTGCAAAAACCCCGCAAAAAAACAAGTGACTGTCGCTTTTTCGTTGATATTACCGATCTGGTATCTTTCAAATGATAATTTGTTATGTAACAAATTTTTCCAGGTCCTTTACAGCATCAAAAAAACAAAACATTCGCTGAAATCTATTGTATATTTGAATAGATAACATTTTTAATTGGATCCTTATTTGATTTGGCCTTGGCATACCTGTATGCCAAGGCGGCTTTACGGAATGTTTTTTGGCATACAGGTATGCCAAGGCAGCTTGACGGGTTAATATGTATTATGTCTTAGCGATATGATTTGTATAAACAATGTGCTCGCTTGAATTAAAGGAGGCTCCAATGCATACAGCCCTAATTCCATTTTCATCATGTTTAACCTGGCAATAGAGACGGAAAATCCTCTTGTATATATTATATGAAATATTTTTATTCATTATAAAGTATAACATTACTAACAATAAAGTATTAAATATAACCCAAGTATTTAATGCTTTTTATAGGACTTATCCACATCATTATATGAGGATATTGCAGTCTGTATTGAAAAGGTTAAAAATGTCGAGGTTTTTTTTGCATTGGAACCTCCATGATTGTATGTCTATCAACAGTGGACCTCTCGCTTTACAAAGATGAATCCCAGCTGGATAAGAAATCTCGCAAACGCACCGCTTCCAAAAGCTCGCCGCGCGCAAAACCCGACTCGGCTAGTGACACTGCGGTATGTAAACATTATCTCTATCATAATTGGGTTAGCTTGTCAGAATTGGGTTATTTTTTCTTATATAAACATTAATTTCATTCGAATGGTTTCTTATATTTTTTGAGTTCATTATAGACTAACTACATCTGCCCGGGATAATAATACTATGTGGTATCCGGGCGTGGTATTTGGTTTTGAAGTTTCTAATGTTGGCATCATTTCATTATCAGCTTATTTAACCCTGTTTTATTTTTAATCTTGTAGTAGTGTTATTTACTCGTTGGGTTATAACATCATAGTAAGGTTAGGATGGTGAGCATGTTGAGCACAAATGCTCGTAATTTGTGTATCAGACGATGACTCCGATACAGAATTTTAGTGTAGTTTTAAATAACATTTTAGATATAAGTATTTAGATTTAAAAAGAACTTTTTTTATTTTATGAATATACAAGCCGCGTGTCGCGGTTTCACTCGCGTGGTTATGGGTGATGATGATGAAAAGTATCATAATTATGTCCTTCTTCGGGATATAACCTATCTCCTTGCCAAATTTGCTTACGATCTGTTCAGCCGTTTCAGGCGTGATAATAAACAGACAGAGGGATATAGAGACATTATTTTTTTATAATATTTTATAATTATTTTTTAATATATAAATATAAATATATTTTGCTGTACAATGCGATTAAAATAAGAATAGGACGGGATCTCGGCTAACTTCACTCATATAAGTACGGTCAGCAGAACAAACTTAAAAATAGATTAATTTTAAATGAATGACTAAAAATCGTTCATTTTATAAAATTTATATATTTATAAGGTTGGCAGCACAGACGCAGTGTTGCAAAAGTTTCCGATTTATTGGGAGATCTACTGATTTTGGTCATTGTCTCCCGATATCCCGATTTAGCAATTCAGTATCCCGATTTTTGAATTATCATCTAATGTAAAATAACATTCATAAATAAACATGGAAAATAATATTCTTCATACGGCAAAACTAAAAGATCTTGAATAAATGAATATATTATTAACATAAAATACTCTTGTTTTATTCCGAATAAAAATCTCCCTATTTTTAGATGGCAAATTTAACGAATTTAATTTTTCATACTGGTGAGACGCCATCTTGATTTGATGACACATGTCTTATTTATCGGTCAGTGTACTACGCGACACGTTTCCAAGTGCATTTTTATGTTCTTACGCCCTTTTTGTTGATAATTTGTTTTTGTTGATTGTTTAATTTGTTCTACAATGAGCAAAAGAGGTAGTGTTTTACATCGGCGAGCTCGAGAGATTATCAGCAATGTTGATAAGTACTTCGAGGAAGAGAAAAAACGTGCCATTATGTTGTTGGACCAGTTAAAACAAGCAAGAATTGTACCAGGGCCAGATGGCAATATTCATATATCATATATTCACTAAATAAAGACAGTTCAATGTGTTTCTGTGTTTACTTTAGTTTACCTACCTATGATTCGTTTTTAGACTATTTTTTTCTCTACCTATCAGATAAAAAAGTACGTGCTATTACAATATAAAACAAGCCAATATTTTTTAACATTGCTTTTTTTGCACACCATACCAAGTTCCCGTAGTGACGTCACAACATGGCGCTAGGCCGGTCCTATTCTTATTTTAATCGCATTGTATATGCTATATATTTTGATTCATCTTCATCATTACCATCCAATATTACCACGCGGGTGAAACCACGGAGCTAGTAGTGTATAATAATGACCACAAAATTATAATCAAAATATATAGCATATACAGCAAAATATATTTTCATCACAGATAATGTAGCACTCTAATAGAAAAATATTTTTTCAAATCGGTCCAGTAGTTTCGGAGAATAATATTATGATACTATAGATGGACACCGCTACTCTATAAAAAGAATGCTGTGCACCGCTCCCATGTGTTATGACCCGAGCAAATAAAAAACACTACTTTAAAATAATGACCGCTAACACAAATCAGTTTACAAGCCCTATTAACCGCATCTGTTTTTGTGTTCTATATTATGTAGAAACATTTTGACTAACCATTCCCTTGCAGCAGGAAGTGGCAACGCCCGAGAAAAAGGCGCGAACAACGCCCAAACGCAGTCCGAAAAGCTCACGGAAAGCCAAGCCTACCCCGGCTAAAATACCGATTAACAATAATAAGAGAAAATCTCCAGGTAGTACGCCCGTAGTGGCGACCACAAGCAAGGTAGGCATAGTCCAACGGATTTATAGAAATGTACGTATCGACATCACCCATTACATTCATATCGGAGTGGCAGGCTGTGTGGATGCGCTGTCGCCGGCGGCACGAGCGGCACAGGCTGTGTGCGCGGCGCGGGCGACGCTATCTGTTTGGACTTTTGGAAAAACTTGCGCCTTTTATTGGCAGTACATTATATCTTGGACAACCAAACTGCATGGCTTGCTTTGAAACAAAACTGAGCTACTACATTGGCTATAGAATGGTTTTTCTCATAGTAAACCTCATCGAATCTTGCATAGTTTCAAGTTCAACTTCTCTGGTATGAAGTTGGAATATCCATCGGAATTATTTCTTTGCCGTATAGACTCTAGAGTTTTGGCCAAACTAGGAAGTATTGGTCGACTTATTGTTTGTAACATTCTGGAATAACAAGATTTTTCATACCTTTACGAAGGCATCGTAAACGTATGCGCAATATTACTTGATACATTATTTAGTTTAATTAATAGTTTTGTTTTCTATTAACCCTTCAAGAGTCGATGTCATTATAACAATTAAATGTCTATTGTGTCTGGCCGTGTGACCTTTGATGGTTTAATAGAGAGAGAGAGATAAAGATACTAAAATAAATATAATTACATATTCAGAATTATTATATAGATTTTCTTGTATTCCTCAAAAAATATCATATTTTTCTTGTTATAAGGTTTTTAAACAACCTTACTTCATGTACACAATTTTTTTATATTAAAAATTTTATTATATTTAAAAATTATAAAAAGCTAATGAAACTATAAAATTTATTAAATATAATATAAAGTTCAGAGCAATGCTTATGTTGCAAGGTTGTTCACATAATTAGTTCAAAACAGATAAATGCGCAGATTTTTGTAATTTCTAGTTAGATATTATATATTTGATTGAACAATATTATTTTACTGATATGCAACAGCATGCAATGGCCCAAGGTTTAACACTAAATGCATACTCAGCATATGTTTTTGGGTAAAGGTACAATTTATTTTATTCAGCACCGTCATTCTATACGTTGAAAACGATTATTGGACTAACAAGGTTTAACAGTGTTCGAAAGAGATACGAGGTGAAAGGGATGCACGATCGCATGACCACCATTTTCTCAGAATTCATAAACAATATCACAATCGCCTGATAAACTATATTCGATAGATTGATATTCTACTCAAATATTACGTGTTTTAATTTTAACGTTGCCTTCGGTGCTGTAAAAAAAATATTTGCAGTAGGTGTAATGCAAATCACACTAGCTTGACAATATCAACGAATACTTTTTGGGACATTTATAAGCATTTCTTATAACATTTGTAATGCGGTAATAAATCAACAATCGTTTAATCGAAGTATGTACATGGCAATCTTATTGAATAAAATGTTTATCAAGCGATTGTAAAAGAACATCTTTCTTCCTATTTTCTTATGCCCGATTCAGAGTACGACTAATTTATAATTTTTATCTAAATTATATAATAACGTAATTTGAAAGACACAACATTACAATTAAAAAAACATGTAAATAGATGTAAACGATCATTTCAACGATATCTGACTAATGGTACATAAACGTATACTGATGTTAAACGTTACAAGTTATACAGACCCCCCAGGCCTTCGTTGTTACTGTGATGAAAGCATATAGGTATTTTCAGTATGAATAATATATTGTTGTTAAAAGAACCCTGTTTTGAAAACAATTTATAATTAACAAATAATTGATATTTCACAATAACTTGTTTTAAAATATTTGCATTTCAACACATAGAGTTATAATTTGAAGTAGGCTGTAAGTTCACTCACCTTACAGATGGCGCGTGAAAAATAGAAACTTGCGCGCCATTTCCTATTATTTTCATATTTTCTTTTTTATCGTATTTATCGGTGTGAGGTAAATGCAATATAAGTTTGTTTTCCCTCGCAAATTTGTTGAAAAATGTATGAAACTCGTGAGCTCTGTAGCTCTACCATGAGTTGGCAACATAAATGTTATCTATAGTCGATACTCGTAGTGATTGGCGTACTCGCTGTCAGTTTTAGTTCTACAATTGACCGCGAGGTGGCACTGTTCTCTTTTTCATACATTTTTTCGCGGCAGTCGATAGCGAGCATCGATTGTAAACTCTTGGTAGACCTTACTGCTCATTTGTATCATTGTTCTTAATAATATTATTAGATTCTTCCCTCAAACTTCTCACAACACTAATATCTGACATTCATTACTTAACCATAATATTCATTCATCACCATGCATCACCCATTGCTTGTTTGTCTGTTTTCGTTCCTTTTGACTTTAAATGCATACATTCTTCTATTATTTGCATTTCTCTATAAAATATATGTATTGCATGTCCTTCTGCATGTTATAACTGTTTATTATTGTGTTAAATGGTTTTGTGTGTGTAAAAAAATAGTAATATAATTTAATAGTAATTAATATTAAGTTATGTGTTATTGTTTTTGTTAGGATCTCAAAAGTAGACTATATTATTTATCCCCTATTAAATAATATGATTTCAAATTATTTAATTAATGTAGTATGCAAGAGTATGTAAAATAACGAAACCCATTCTATGTGGATTTCCCGGATATCAGCAGTACTGAATAAATATAGTACTAAGTACAGAGTGACCACTCTCTAATGGCAAACGACTTACTATATGTACCTACACCCGCACCCCGCGACGGGCGACTCTATTAGGAATGCAGTGTTACATTGATCGCATCTTGTGTAGGTATTGGATAACCCAGTCTCGGGCCCGTATTCCAGAAGCTACGCTCAAACAGGATTTGATCTCTGATCACCTGATCTAAGCTTGAATCATGAATCTAGCCTTCGGTCATTGCTTGTGAGCTATGAACACATGCGAGCATGGATCTATCCATGGTAAACTTATCACGTAGACAAACAGATTTTTCTCAAAAATCAGAAGTTTGAGCATTGTTTGACAACCTTGTTCGAGATAAATAGAAATTGCTGTACTGGCCAAATACATGCCAGGAGCGGCTGGCAAAAGTTGTATGTATGAATTCCATATCTCGCGGTTTAGCGGCCAAATAAATTACATAGTAAACTCATATCTGTCATGTAATCTTTTTCTCCGAAAAATGGCATACCTCCTTGGTAACTTATCAAAAGTTTTATTTAAATGTCGAACTGGCTTGCAAATAGAAAGCTGTTTCTAACAAATGAACGCTTCAACGCGGGAAGTAGTACTACACGTAAAATCAAAGAATGTATCCAATCTCGACCATCGACCTCCCATCAAAGCTTTGAAATACAGAATCACTCCGAAGAGAACAATACATGATAAAAAAAATAACAATATCAAACTTCGACCTCGTTAGAATTATCCCAAAACAACATAATCCTCGGAAAGTTAACAGTAAGGGGATTTTGTTTAAAAAATTGTACATTCAACAACTGTATTTTAAATTAAAAGTTCTGCCTAGGTACTACTTAGTTTTAATTCCCGCACAATATTTGAGAGAAGTACTATGCAAGCCTTGGTCACAACTAGGCATTGATGGACTTACGTATATGTGCCTCGTCCCACATTTACATGTTCGTCCATCAATGCCTCTTGCTGGCCGTTGCTGTAATGTACTGTTATCTATCGTATCTTGGGTCTAGCCGCGAAAGCTATATCCCGGGCTGTCTTTTATCGATAATTACTGTCAAATTTTATCCTATCATCTTATCGACAATCCATGCTCGCAGTGGTGATATTCCTACACATTTCTGTGCTTATGAACATGTTACGCCATTATATCAAATCAATTATGTTCAGTTCAGTTCTTAAATTATGTCTTCTGCGACTATTGTCACAATTCTGCCAATGTCCGTTGTGCTAGTTTCATAAACTATCAGGAGAATTAGCTATTGTTTAATGATAGGACCGGTGGTACATAGCGAAAAGCAATAACGCCTGCTTAGCGATCTCAAACATTGAAATTTATAGAGAGAAAAATTCACATCTTCGGTTGGGATTCGAACCCGCGTCTTCTGACTGTCCGTGTCAGACGCCATGACCATCTAGGTCACCGAGGCTCGAGGTCCGAGCATCGAATTTTAACTCTGTCTGATTTAACCGTCTTAAGGGGATGGAGCGACATCTATTGAACAGCTTTGACAGCACTATCCAACCGAAAGAAGCATTTTTAGTAATACTTGAAACTTTCGTATTACTAAAAACCCTTTATAATTTTTATAGTATTACTTTTTTAAAGTACTAACGCCTGCTTAGAGATCTCAAACATTGAAATTTATAGAGACACGTCTGACACTGATAGTCAGAAGATGCGGGTTCGAATCCCGTCCGAGGATGTGAATTATTCGCTATAAATTTCAAAAGCAGTTATGTTCATGAAACGTCGATGGTCGTTGGTGCCTGGGGTGTGGTACTGTACGGCACTCCACCTCCGAAGCTTCCCAATATAATTTCTGCAAATAAATAATCCGTAACTTGTCTGCAGACTGCGACAGCAGTGACGGAAAAAGTAAAGACACCGACTAAAGTGACGCCCGCAAAGCGAACGCCGGTCAAACAACAGAAAGTAGAAACTCCTGTCACCACCCCTACTAGAGGTCGAAGGGCTGCTAAAGGTAAGCATTTTATTACAAGTATTTAAATATTGGATTATTGCGAGATAACTAGACATATACCTACCTATAGAAAATATACAACATATAACAGCAATATAGCTGTCATAAATGATTTAAGTACGAGGGTAATTTGAAAAGTTCTTAGCCTAACTTGGTTAAAGTCATTGGTTTTTTTTATAACTACCCTCATTTTGTAGTTACATTATTTAGCAACAAGTATGCACAGTTTAGTTTATTCACAGTAACTCATTGTTCGTTTACACGTGATACCGTAAGTCAAGTCAGAGCTATTTTTGAAAATGGATAAAATTGAACATCGTGCAGTGATACCTGAATTTGAA
Source organism: Selenia dentaria (assembly GCA_917880725.1). Taxonomy (NCBI): domain Eukaryota; kingdom Metazoa; phylum Arthropoda; class Insecta; order Lepidoptera; family Geometridae; genus Selenia; species Selenia dentaria. Next base: position 29,378,757 of record OU862893.1, read on the forward strand.
AGGTTTAACTCCAAAAGCTATACATGAAGACATGTCTGCTACTTTGGGTGAGTCCGCTCCTTCGTATGCGACTGTTAAAAACTGGGTGGCAGAGTTTAAACGTGGTCGTGAGACCATTCAAGATGAGCCCCGTAGTGGCCGGCCTTCGACTGCTTCCACTGATCAAAACAAAGAAAAAATCTGTGATTTAATTTTATCTGATCGAAGATTGACTGTCGAGGAGATAGCTAAGACTGTAGGCATCTCATCTGAGCGAACACATCATAGAATTACTACTGAAATTGGATTCTCTAAGGTGTCTGCGCGGTACCGCGTACTGCGACTACTTTCAGTGGAACAAAAACGCAACCGACTCACAACTTCTGGCGACTGTTTAGAGTTATATGAAGCTGACCCAATAGAATTTGTTGAAAGATTTATAACCATGGATGAAACCTGGGTTCACCACAATACACCCGAGACAAAAGAACAGTCGAAACAATGGAAAAGAGCAGGATCGCCCATCCCAAAGAAGGCAAAGGTGGTTTTATCGGTGGGCAAAGTCATGGCATCCGTTTTTTGGGATGCAAAGGGTATAATTCTCGCGGATTATTTAAAAAAGGGTGAAACAATAAACTCGGATTACTATTGCAACCTGTTGCGTCGTTTGAGAGAAGAAATCAAAGAGAAACGCCCAGGTTTATTGAGAAGAAAAGTCTTGTTTCATTAGGACAATGCGCGCCTTCACACCTCTGTGCAATCCATGGCAGAAATCCATCAATGTGGCTTCGAATTGTTACCTCATCCCCCATATTCACCGGATTTAGCACCGTCCGACTTTTATCTGTTCCCAAAGCTGAAAAAAATTTTAGGTACATTTTTTACAAATGAAGAGGTCATAGCTGCCGTGAACGGTTATTTTGAGGAGTTAGACGAAGATTTTTTAAAACGGGTATCGAAGCCTTACCAGGTCGATGGAAAAAGTGTTTTGAGCTCGGAGGAGAGTATATTGAAAAATAAAAATAAACTCAAAATCGTGTGGTTTCATTAAGTATGTAAGGCTAAGAACTTTTCAAATGGCCCTCGTACCTACATACTCAAACTATAAATATTTCTTTATAGTGATTATATGTGAGTAATTAGTTTGTTCATATACTAGATCAATGAGTACTCGTAATATATTTATTTATTGGAATACCAACAGCTTTAACACGACAAAAATATTCACTAGAATAACATTAGAAAGCCAATTACAGGTTCTCACCATTATGCAGTAAGATAACTCTTAAAATGTGTAACACTAGAACTTAATTTAGTACAATAGTTCATAGATGACATGAACTACTAATAAGAAAATACAATGAATATACGTCATCAAAGTGATTAAATGTAATGAAAAATATTTAATCACCTTGACTGTATTATTGCTTTTTCATTTCCTTTTGATCTAAACTATTGATCCGACTATGGAACATAATCTTATTTTTAAGAGGCAAATTGAAAATGCAACTGCTGAGTATCAGTCTTAATTGAAGCTTTTAAAAACTGCCAAGCAAAAAAAATACATTTTAAACCATTGCCTAAACCTGAAGAAAATAATTGATATGGTCAAAAACTTCTCACTCCCATATAAATTACGATTTCATTTTAAGGGTTCTATATTTGCGGTATATATACGGAACATATACCACGCGAATAAAGAGCTTTTACTGTATGCACTAATTAGTTTATGGAAATACTCAGTTGGTACTAGAATGTCTAATTAACCAGAACAACATTCACTGAAATTTACCTATTCTAGCCGTTCCATTCAGTCATCAATAACGACACTTATTTCCTCCACAGAAACAAAACCATCACCAATTGTGGCGACTCCCTCAACATCAACCGGCAAAACTACCCGCACACCCCGCAAGCCCCCTTCACGGAAATAATACCCTGTGTCCCGCACACTACCAAGGACTAGACTCCAGTGTGCATAGTGGACCGTATTAGCGTAAGGGTTAAATTAAGTGTGGTAGTTAGTCGACTAATATGCGAACATAATGGTATTAAAACAAGCTGCATAAAGCTAAGGGCTGAGACCGTAGCACAAACAATTTGCGAAAAAGTATACTTATCTGAAACGTCAACGCGTCACGCTTTGGCGTACAAACTGAGTTGCCTGTGTCATAGTTGCTCTAGATAAATGACAGTTTGTACAGTTTCTAGTGAACGACACATTACGTTACACTTACGCAGTTATTCATGCTTGGGACAGTGGGGAGTCAAATCGGATTGTTTTGTGAACAAAATCAGATAAATGGTTTGCTGTTTTCGAGTTTGTTTTGCTTCATCAACGTCAATTTGATATTTTAAGGCATTTTCCAGTTAATTTGATTTTATAAGGTGTCTTATGCCTGTTTTCACCAACATTCTAGGTAACACCTAAGCCAAGTTAGGTGACATTTTTTTACTACTAAGCGTTAACTAACTGGCTTAGGTGCTGCCTAAAATATGGGTGAAAACTGGCATTAGGCACTTATTCCAAAATTAGACTCAGTAGTGAACCCAGGCTTGAGTAGATTTTGTATGTTACTGTCAAAGTCAATAGTTTGTTATGGATCTTATAATATGATGTCATTGAATTTGTTTTGCAAACAAAGTATAATGGATCTTTTATGATCTTTTCAATTTGTTTTGCGATAAAACTCAATTGCACCTGATAAGTTGTTTTAGAGTTTTTTGAAGTAGTCATTTCAGCTGCCAGTTTTTTACGAACAAAGTAAAATAGATGTTATAAGTTGTTTTAAGTCCGTATTCCAACCAAAAGTAGGGTCAGCAGTGAATCCATGTTTAAATACATATCAGAATCTGATGATCTTCTAAAGTCCAGATTCACGGACTTAATAAGAGTTAGTTATGAATACTATGATGTCGTCATATTTGTTTTGCCAACAAAGTAATTTTATAAGGTGTTTTCGATATGATTTGCTAACAAAGTCAAGTGCATCTTATATTATGTTATGTTTTAGAATTTCTAAACAGTTTTCAAGAAGTGTGTTCCAACTGTGAAGATCATTGTAATATTAGTCTGTTTGCCCATTGATTAAGCAACAGTTACTACAGCAAATTGGCACAGTGACGTTTATGGGCAGCAATAATATCTTCTCTGTCAGTTTATATTCACACCTTCGTCAGACTAATGTTTATGGCATGCACATTATATTGACGTAATATTTATAATTATTATGCATATTTTGTCAATATAAATGAATTTCAGTCCAATTTCCATAGCTGTGAAATTAAATGGAATCTAATTTTGTAACAAAATCGTATAATGTAATAAACTTTACTTAAATATATAAACTAGATATGGGATATAACATTCACTTCCACTCAGCGGCAATGCATGTGAGAGGGTTTTTGTAAATTTTGGAGTGTAACTAACTCCTTTAAGTTTTAAAACAATAACTATAAGTACCTAACTAATCATTCTCGACATTGAGTTGTTCCCTTTTATATATGAAGATACACCATTTTATTTATGGACTTTCTAAATAATTAGGCATCTCTTAGGCTTACCGAAAGCAAATGGTTCTGTTAAAGCATTTGCTATACTCAAAGATTGCCTTTGTTTGATAGTGCAAAGAACCAAATCATTTTACAGAATGGTTCAGTCCATCATTACAAATGATACCTTCAAGACTAATTACCTAAAGGATTGTTTGAAATTGGCTTGTTCAAATACGAAGTCGACTACCTACCACAGAGGTCCCAATGAGTGGAAAACCGCTTGTACTGTAAGTGTCTTACCTAATGTTTCAATTAGGTACAACAGTTGTATAATGTTTTATATCATTTATCGATCAATGATGATAATACTATTTAACTGGTAAATATAAATCATTGGCCTGAATTGGGAATCCAATTCTAAAATCAAAAATTGTGTGAGAGTATTTGTCCGAGTTGTTTAATGATGATATTATTTGCATGACGATAAAGAATTGATTGATAAAGGACATGAACATGAAAAGTGAGCATTATCTCACACTTTAATCTGAGTAGTTCATTATATTAAGTATCTGATTTACACAACTTCTTTATTTTCTTATGTATACATATAGAAAATAGAACAATTTTATTGTCTGTGTATGTGTACTTCCCATGAAAACACAGTACTTAAATTATATCTGAATTTGACAGCGTTATTTTAAGGTTTTTGTTTGTGTTCTCATTGAAACACATATTGAATGTTTTACCACTCAATAGGCTACTGCCAGATTCTTAGCAGATTCTTTATACAAAGAAAGTACATGATTATAATAAAAATTATGCTAGCACAATTGAATTGTACAAGAATAAAATTTTATAAATTAGGTTGCTTGTTTGTAAGACAAATTGAATATTTGAGTATGTTGACAATTTTCACAAAAGAAATATTAAACGCTTGGGTTTCCCAATCGTTCTATGAATTCTAATGAAGTGTTGCCATGTTCTAAATGATTATGTACATCTAAAAGCTGCAATGTAAAGCAATAAAACCTTAAAAACTAGAGATATTGTAGAAAATGCGTTTCTCTCTTCTATCTAAAATATAGTGATGTTAATTAACAATTCTTTCTACTGGTAGTATTCAGAAATAAAGATTTTCTAAGTGAATTGATAAGGTTAATCTAGTTTTACTAACATGGACTAATTATTAATGTACGAATTCTTATAAGTCGTGTAAATATATGATTAACAGAAGAGTTAACAAGTTCTATTATGTTACTGTGATGTGAGGGTTGAAGTATTCAAATAATACTTTTATTGCATTGAAAAAAATAAGATTATGTACTTAAAATAGTTGAAACAAATTGTTGTTTATTTACATTATCAGTGCAAAATCATGTAGCCTCTATGTTCAACAAGTTTTCATCATTTCTATGTACACTGCGAGTGTGGATTGTCAATAGACAAAATAAGATTGATATATAAAAATCAGATTATTATGGACCCATGTTCGCAAAATACGATCAACCCTTGTTCCAGCAACTAAGGGAAGTGTTGGAGGATATTTTTTGCCTCCCAATGCTAGGCAATAGTTTTAATTATTTCTTTTGTAAGTGTAGATTAAATTCTAAAGTTTGGCAGATATTGCGACGATCTTGTATATCAGTGCAAAGAATTTAAAAATTATCAGATAATGTTTTTATCATTGGACACTGCTTCAATTTAAATATATTTTATTTTCGAATTAGATGTTGTGCTGTCGCGTCATTTAGTGAATTGAAAGGAAAGCTCTAATATAAGATGTTTATGAAATATCTTCATGTAATTTCAATATCTTCTTTGGACCAAAACGTTTTGTAATAATAATGTAATAGATGGCAGCAATGGTCCAGTTTAACAGTAGCATGTGTTGTCACTGCCATCTATTTATGTGTCTCTGATAGAAAATTACATGATTAAAGTTTTAAGAGCTGGCAAGCTCCAAATACTGTTTTACTTGTCTGTGTCCATTTTATATATCATACATGTAACTGAACATACTATTGTATGCTTGTGAATATTTTGTATTCATTAGATTTTTGTTACATCACTGTGCATTATTTTGTAAGTTTGTTTTTTGTCTTATGGTTGAGGTGATGACTGTCTCCTAACATTTTGTTAAATTGTTTTCAGTAAAAGATAACCCTATGTTGTTACAATCATATAACTGAGCTCTTGTGAGCGTGAGAGTGTGTGTGAAACATGTTTTAGATAATAATAAGTACCTAAGTTTTAGGTAGTATGTTTAAATAGGTTAATTTTCTGAGAAAATAAGGTTTAGAATATAAATTATTGTGTGTGTATTTTCTGTTATAACATGTACCTAAGTAGAGTGAATGTTTGTGGCTCTACTGAACAAGGCACTCTGGTACAATAGTTTTTAAAACATATTTTAGCATTTTATACAAGAATAGATATCAGTTTGAGAGTACTATTGTAACAGAAAGTCCACAAATTTATATGCAATTCAGAATAAATATAATAATTTAAGAAAATTTGGAGTGTTTTATTTTGGATTTAGAACCAGACCTAAACAATAACTAGAATACCTTTAGAATTCTTCTACATATTGTTTTAATTTAGCTTAGGTGGGTTCTACTAGTAGGAGCCAAATTGAATTAGATCCTAAGGGCTGTATTCCAGAAGTAAGATCAGTAGTAAATCCATGTTTGAGCACAGATCTGAGTAAATGTATGGCATTTACTGTCAAATGTCCAGTAAAGTCGAGATTCACAACAGAGCTGCTGTAGGCCTACCATGAGTTTACAACATTGACATCAATCAACGCTCGCTATCGACTTGCTAAAAATGTGTGAAAAAATAACAGTGCCACCTGCACTCAATTTTAGAACTAAAATTGACAGCGAGTATGCCAATCATGAGCTTAATAGATAGGTGAGATCGAGTATAGGCTATAGATGACATCTATGTTGCCAACTCATGTTAGAGCTACCGGATTCCAAGTGAAATCATTTTAGAAAATAAAATGCTTGTGACAGATATTGTAAAATTGATAAGGTTTCTACCATCACAAACCCCAACTAAAATTTAAGGATGTTAGATGTAACAAAATAAAATATTCAATAATTTCATTTAATACAAAATTTTAATCTTCAATAGTTTCCATTGGTTGTTCAGTCATTATCAGTCCACGACTCCACAGGGCATCAGCTAACTGTATTTTGTCTGCATCTGTTGGCAAATCAAGCCTTTCAACTGTCACATACTGTGGATAGGCAGTTATTAAGGTTTCTATACCTGGGGCCAGTTCTGGTTCGATTTCAAGGAATGGTAACTCATTACCATGATATTCTAAAGAGTTTTCAACATAATAATACAATCTTATCTTATCTTCTGATACCATTCTCAGTATATTCTTTCGTAGAAGCCTTATTCCATCATCTAATGTTATCTCAACTCTGTTTGTCACCTTCCCATTCTCAACCATCACATCTGAGTCTCCAAACACTGTTACAGCCTTTTCCAAGTCACTTAATACTGGAGGAAGCGCATCGCGCTGGTAATTCTTGTTCATCTGATCCACAGCATCATCAATTGGCAAATAATCTTTTATTTTATCAAACAGAGACTGTATCAAATCAATTATTTCTTTTCTTCTGGGTGTTTTGGAATCAGAGTGAACAAGGCCAAAGTTGTCGTAGATATCAAACGGGAGACCACGTCTTAACTCCACATTCTCATCGAAGGCCATTTGTAATGCTGCTGGAACCAATTTCTCAAACAAGTCTGCCCAGGAATGCTTCTGGTACATGCTGACTGTGACATGAAGAGAATGTTCACCATCTATAGTGATTCCTTGATGGATGTAACCTCTGGGAAAATAGAGCATATCTCCAGCTTCAAGTGTTACTTCCATTATTGGTTCACCTATCTCATCCTGATCAAAGTTCTTTGATGAGACTCTTGGTAAGGTTTCATTTTCACTGAGAGGTTTGTAAATACGCCAATGTTTTTTCCCTTCTGCTTGCAAAATGAATGCTTCAATATCATCATAGTGAGGAGCAAACCCTTGACTATCAGGAGGTGTTAAGTAAGCATTTGCGCCAACAAAGGAGTTGAAAAACTCTTGTAATGTGGCATTTAGTAGGTGCAATTTGGGAATATAGGTTTGTGGGTTCAGAAGCCTGATGCTACAGCCATTTAAATAATAATCCCATACCAAATGTGGATGAGCACGCCCTTCTGGATTATGAGTCTCTCTTTTCTCATCTACATAGGATGTGATATCAATATTTTTGGTGAATTGAATATTCTCATTCCTAAGCATGTCATCAATAATGGGTGTTGAGATAATTTCCTTGTAATATGTAGGTTTCTTTCGTGATATATGAAGTGGTTTCTTTTCCCATACTCTGTTGAGAAATTCTTCTGGATTGTATGGGGCTACCATCCATTTGAATACCTTGAGGCCTTCTTCAACACTGTCGGTCTCCACTGGCGTGAAGGGGATATCATGGTCACAGTCAGAACTATCACCTTGTTCACTTAAATCGCAGGGGAAGTTAGCAGGTATCAACACAGGAGCATCATCACTCTCTGAAACTTTCGCACTTCTCTTAACTTCTACCTTGTTTTTAGTAGCAGATTTTTCGTTTTTTGATCTCTTCTTTTTGTGAATCTTCTTTTTAGTGATATTTTTTGATAATTTATTTTTTTTCAGCTGCCTATTAACTTTTTGTGCCACTTGTACTATAGTTTCTTCGGTAATAATGTTTTCGGGCACATTTGAAGACGCTGCGCGGCTCCTTTTTTTTCTATTCTTTTTTTCTTTATTAGAGTTTTTGTTAGATTTGTACACAGAAAAGGCTGAGACAGGAAAATCCATTACATAGAAAGTAAACGTGAAATAATTCCACAGTTTATTTTTTAGGTTATGCTCGCTCGCTACACGATCATCTGCATAGATTAATCAGACTATATCTAAAGATAGATGGCAATCACTGAAGTAAACAACGGAACGTTAGCGGGAAGTTTAGTTTTTTTAGTGCCATCCACTTTGACGGATCATAGTCACGCGCTCGTCTTCCATAGGTGCGTTCGTTTAGCTTATGAGGGCATTGGTGGCGTTGTCATTGATGGCTCTTTTGTTAAAGCGTTCGTAAAGCTCAAAAACGCTATTTTTGCCACTTTTGCCCACACCTACCTACCTTTGCCCCAAGACCTAAAAATCGCATGATTATTTTGTCGAATACATAGATAGCTGTCAAATAACGATCACAAACAACCATGCTCCGGAGATGGGCCAAAAATAGCAATTTTTGGTGGGAAAATTCCTAGTTTTTTAAATTTCCGAACGCTGAATAAAAAGAGGCATGAACGACATGTTCACCCACAGATTCCCAATTCGAACGCCCCTTGTGAGCGTTTTTAGCGTTATTTTAGCTAAAAACGCTCAGAAGTGATCTATTCGAACGCACTACATGTGTGATATTAGTGACGTGGAACGCATTAGTGACGTGGTAGACGAGCGCTCGGGTAACGATATCGATATCGATAAATAGGGATGTGCCGTTTGATATCGAAGTAGCAATAAGCGTTCCTATGTAATCTACTAAAAATATTGTTATGTAAACCAGGGTTTATGAAATTAAAGATCAAGTTTAAGATAATTTAATCCATTTATTGAAGACCACATTCTAATATTACAAAGATTATAATTTATTAAGAGTAATACAATATTGTTTACGTTACATATTGAAAGCACGTATGTTTTGTGAGATGACGATTCAAAACATGCATGATTACAATTTCTAACTAAACATTTTCGATTTGTTATTTAGGTGAGTACCTAACTATAAATTGATATGTATTAAATAACTGTAAATACGTACATATTAGTCATAATTATGTGAAACAGATATCAGTAATGTTTTTTTAACGCATAGAACAAGTGTTTACATTGATAATAAAAGAGTTCTGAAGAAAATCTGGGCTGATAGGTATCAAGTAATGTCTTAATACAAGGGTTTTTAATATAAGGTTTATTTACGTAAATGTTACTGTAAATTATCATTTCTAAACTTTAATTTTATCATATCATCAATAGATTAAATCACAAAGTTCTATAATGTGTGCCTTTTCCTGTAGAGATTTCTTGTTACCGTTAATGGTGCAGTATCTTTGGTGTTTGTACTTGGATCTGCACTGCAATGTATGAATCCTGCATTTGTAACAGCTTGGTCTGCACATAGTCTATAGTCAACTGTATATTTGAGATTTCCATTGCAAGTCTCATTAAATAAATAAATAAATATTCCACAACTATCACACAACGCCATCTAGTCCCAAGCTAAGCAGAGCTTGTGTTATGGGTACTAGACAACTGATAAACATACTTATATATTTCTAAATACATACATATTATAGATAAATTACACCCAGACACAGAACAAATGATCATGCTCATTACACAAACATTTGTCCTATGTGGGAATCGAAAAGGAAAAATCGAATCATTGGTTGAACATATTTCGGTAAGCTTGTAGTTTGACAAAAGTCTGCATCGGTTGTTTAGACCTTGTTTCTTCAAAAGCTGACCTTAAAACTTACCATGACTCCTTTGCCATTTTTGCATATCTCACGTGAACCAGGCAATGTGATTATATCAAAAACATATCTTCGCTCTGGCTTTTTGGTCTCTCTTTATGCCTTATCAGAATTCAACAGTGTCGTATGAGTGTACTCCACAGGTCGTTATTACAACGATCATGAATTTCCATGTTTTGTAAAATGAGTTTCCTTCTAATTTCTCTATGTATGTTAAACTCTTACCCATATCGTGTGCCAGCTGCGATCTATCCAGTCATTCGCCGCTCGAAGTTTTGCTTGCAACTTTACTTTCTGTAGCCATAATACTGTTTATACCCGTTCTTCATGGCGGGCTATTCAACTTAAGCGGGATTGAGTATCTTTGCTCACCGACAACGTACAATGAAGTTACACAACATTTGTGTATAACTATATATTATAGGAATATAAACACGGTAATTAAATATAATTTAGCTCATAGTAATTTTCACCGTTGACATACGTGTGTCAATCAATGACAACTCTCAAACAAATGCTGATTAGACGATATGAGATTACGCAAACTCTTTGCTCTAATAAAAATGAAGATAACGAAGCCACCGTTTAATAGAACATAGATAACTGTGGTGTTGTAATGCGTGGTGGCACAACCATAGACAACATCTTTCTAAGGCCCATAGGGCAGTAAGGAAGTGAAACCCCCGTGATCATCTGTGCTGTGGTCATCTGTGTTAATCCCACAGATTAGGAAGTATATGTTTAAATAGTTATTCCACAGAATAGACCATAACGGCCTTATTAATAAACTTGGCTTACACCCGGAGTAATTAAAACATCTATCTGTAAATTTTTCGCTTGCAGTAAATGTCACGCGTGAAAGCAAGACAAAGCATGTTACGCCTAATATAGGTTTACGCAACGTTTATAAATAAAGGCCTTACGGCCTTATTAATAAACTTGGCTTACACACGGAGTAGTTAAAACATCTATCTGTCAATTTTTCGCTTGCAGTAAATGTCACGCGTGAAAGCAAGACAAAGCATGTTACGCCTAATATAGGTTTACGCAACGTTTATTAATAAAGGCCTTAGAGTATATTTTAGGTGTTATTAAACCACTGACCTCTAACAGTACCACTGGACAGGCTGTTCCAAGTGTTTGACAGCAATATTATTTTTATTTTTGTGTCCTCTTGAAGCGCTTCTAGCGAGTGTAATTTTGATATAATTATTATGAAACTCGTTGGATTATAGATTATTTTTACTAACAATTTTCAACAAAAACCGACAGTGGTTGGATCATATCGATATTTTCATTATCGATAGTTAATTAAACATTTATATTTATTCCGTGTTATTGACAAAGTTTAGCTTGTGAGTCAATTCATTTTACTGCACAGGATATTAACTGATATGAAATGTTTAACATTCACTGAACACTCAAAATCGGAGCTAACAGATTACGTTACTGAACATATATTTTTTCCAGATTTCCAAAAGAATTGGAAGAGTCGCTACCATGAGTGCAGTCCGCGTGGTTTAATTATATCTGCTCTTCTAGGACAAGAGTTAATAAGACTAACACTAGTAGTTCTGCGAACAGTACACCTCGCGAGAACGTAGTCTTATCAGCGAGAATATTTCGCAGTACTTCACAACCTATTATCTCGGAAACCACGTGACCAATTATGCTCATATTCTTCAAACCTAATTTGTGTGCCAAATTTTATAAAAATGAGTCCGTAAATAGCGCTACAGGAAACTCCCCCATTTTAAGGAAAGGTGCGCACCTCGTGGGCGCCCTCCACTCAAAATCACTGACGACTAAATATTTATATATGGGTAATAGTAGAATTTACATACCAAGTTTCGTGAAGATTGTTTGAAAACTGCGACCTGTACAGAAAGCCAAACAAACAACCTATAACATATAGGTATACGGACAGATGAGTCAATTTGACCAGTTAAAGCAGAAACGCTTCGTTCGCTTCACTTGCTCGGTCAATAAAATACTTTAAATATATTTATTATTACTGTAATATCCTTTAGGTTATATTCCTCAACTCCCAATTCTCTCACAAATGCATTATAACTGCTTTTCTAGCATCGCGACGATGATTTACAATGCATATTCTCTGTATTCCACAACAGTCGTAATTACCTACTATACCCGCAGTATCAAAATTGAATGATTTTTGTATAATTTTGAGAACAGTTCGGTACTCTCTAAACTCGAAAGGCAAATCTCGCATTCAAATCGGCGTCAAACCGATTTGTGCGATACTCGCATGAGCAAGAAATAATGTCATACGAGAGCGTGTTTAGACAAGTCGAGAAATCGTAAGCAAGAATCTTCTTACTATATATTGCGCCGTGTAAACAGTCGCAGAAAATTATTGCCTAGCGATAATAGACATAATTTAGTTCTTGCCTGTGTGTAAACAATATGATACGATAATCTTATGGCGATTATTGCTTGGCATAGTTGCGTACGAGTTTTCGCCTAGAAATGTACGAGAAACTCTCCTCGTCTAAATGGTCCTTAAGTATCTTTACCAAGTTTTGTGTGAATTGCACCCAAAATATTTTTTCCTTACCTTCATTTCTGGACTTTTCTGCACACCTACCTATACTTACATATTATGTAGGTATAATATATTTGGAAATAAAAAGACCTGTTACATTCTTTGCTGCGGGTTAAAAGATATATGCCCGTTTTCACCAACATTTTAGGTAACACCTAAGCCAGCTATGTAACACTTAGTAGTACAAAACTATCACCTAACTTTGCTTATGTGTCACCTAAAATGTTGGTGAAAACGGGCAATAGTCTGATAAATTATTCTATCGAATATACCCGTAAAACATTTCACAAAATTTTTACATGACAATATACGTAGTAGGTGTCTGTGATAACAATATTCGACCCTGACATATCTGTTTATTATTCGTTACTTCAATTGATCCAATGAGTATATTATTATTGCAACGGTTTTTAGTCAGGTATCACAGAAGTTCATGTACGCCGACCAGTCAATCGAGACCCCAGTTTTATATGAGACCTGTGGCATAGAGAGATCAAGCTGTCATCTTGTATTGATGTGACTGATCAAGACGGAAAGTTTATACCTAGTTGGGAGCTCCAGGGTCTCATCGAAAGCTGAACGGTAGTTTCTTGTTATTAGTTAGCATACAGACAGACGGACAGTTTTTTTAAAACGTCATATGCTTCGTCAGGTAATTTTACGTCTTCTGACCCAATTTTTTATTAATTCCAAGTAGAGTAGTAGTAGTTTTTTATTAGTTCAGAGAGTGGGTAACAGTGAATCAAGGGGCACAGTGGTTAAACCACTATAACTATCTCTGCATTGTACACACATACATGTAAAAACGGCAAGCGTATGCTATGCGTTCCCTCGTTTCGCCAAACTAGTACCCACAGACTAACAGATGCTAACTCATATCTAGTACCTATTGAGCATAGTGAATAGACCGGCTATTGAATCATATAAAAGAATTATTTGCTAAAATGTAATTGTTTTGTATTGTATTTTGACGAATTCAGTTTTATTATTTGCAAAAAGTTTTTTTTAATTTTAAGGTTAGGAGATTATGCTCATTTTTAAAAACTTAATAGTAGATTATGCACCAAGGAAGTAAAGCAGTGTCTTACATCATGGGCGGTATATTGAACCCTGAGTGTAACGGGGACTCTTGGGTTAATCCCTGAGCGCAGCGAGGGAGTTATGTAGAGTCCTGAGTGTAGAGAGGGGTTAAAGCCGCCCAAGACGAAGACTGACTTTATCCTCGAGGTGCGTACTCTACTTAGCAGTTATTATAGTTAATATTCAAATTGGACACATTTGTCCCGAGGAGAGGGACAGAGACAATATCTTTGGAAGGAACATTTATGGAAAACACTGTTTTAGACTTTCGCGGTTGTTAACTAAGTTATAGTTAGTATAGGTACTCACGATTTAGTTGCTTTTGGAGCACGCGATATTTCGGTACAGTTACATACACCACGTTGAAAATAAGAATGTTTTATGAAAGTTGAATAACACCAAACACCAGAACATAGATGAACATAATACCTAGCACCGATCGCAACACGTAACTTCAACTATGACCTTGAATGCGCAGAGCGGACTAGGTTAGGTTCGTTTAGCAATGAGGGCATTGGTGGCGTTGCTATTGTTGACTCTTTTGTTTAAGCGTTCGTAAAGCCCAATTTTGGTGGCAAAATAACTCTTTTTGTTAGCTTTTCGAACGCTGAACATAAAGAGCCATAAACAACATTTTCACCCATAGATTCCCAATTCGAACGCCCTTGTGAGTGTTTTTAGCGCCAACTATTTTCGCCAACTTAGGGTTATTCGGACGCACTACTAATTGTACAATCTCGCCTTTTTTCTTTTTTTTCTGCATGCTGTCTAGTATACGTACTAAGAGTTTTCCTACAACTAACGTTCCAAATCCAAATCACTTTACTCCCCAGGGAGTTTCATACAACTTTACAGCCCCGCGTATGTAATGCATTGCTTTACGTAGAGATATGTAATTGGACATTTTCGAGCAGGTGGTATGAAAATTTATTTTCGATACCGGTAACAGTGTTTAATTTGCTTTTGGGTTGTAGCTTGCAGCATAATCTCTGTGTTATGAAGCCCAATTGATATTTTTCGAACACGGGTTTGTGACATTTTTGAACCTTAAACATATCCAACAGTGGATAGCGGTTCACTGTACCCTACAAACCTATCTTGGATTGGGTTAGCTTGATAACATTACTGGTGGGTACCTGGTAATTAATTATGTTTAAGGTTCAAAAATGTCACAAACCCGTGTTCGAAAAATATCAATTGGGCTTCATAACACAGAGATTATGCTGCAAGCTACAAACCTAATGCGAGAAGAAGTTATAAAGATAAGATAGGCGGAGCGAAAATGAATCCCCTGCACATCATACCCGTACCTATTATAAAAACATCCCGGCGAGCTGATAGCCGAGCCTATAAGGTTAACACTAAATTATAAGAAGCGTACATAGATTGTTTACGAATGAGCGAGAACTAAATCACAATTTGTTGATCCCCAATTATATCGTCAATTGTTGATTATATAAAAAAAGACAGCTGTCACAAACGGTAAATTCATTGTTTTAAGCTAACATCTCTAGAAAGTATTGTAAAAAATGTTAAAGTTCATTTCATCTATAATGCAACGATTACCAGTCTGGGCATTACGGATCAGACTCACATACTTATCTGGGGTACAAATTAGTTCTGATATTTTTGTTCGGCGAACGTTTTTCTCTATTAAGGAATGGACGGAATCCACTTCATTCTGACTATGTCCACGAATCAAGAACTTGTGTGTTAAATATCTAATTGTTTTTGTTTTGCCCAAACAAAGGCACGACTCAAAGCCCATTTGGCATACGTAACTCTATTTTACAGTTTCAGCTATTTGTGACTTTGCACCGAAGGTGCGATATTATGATACTACGTGTCGTTAAATATTGACTTGACAACGAAACTACGTTAGGAAAGTAAAATTTTACTAGTAACTTGTGATGACATCCTATCCTAGATAGGTGGCACTGCCACTGGCAGCAGCTGGGCCGCGTTCAGCGGCCTTACTACCAGCTTCGTAAAAACCATGCAAGTTCCGTGCAGTTCTAAAACCTGACATAAAAAGTTTTGAATGAAATCATACCATGACGCTCATTTAGGTGAACTGTTTGAATATTGTTTTCTCAAAGGTAAACGAATAATATTGTCTCTGGCATTCTAACAATTTACTATAACCAACATTGCAGATGCCTAGACGTTTATAAGCTAATAAACTGAGTGGATTTAAAGCGACATGTTAACAAGAGTCCATACAAAAAAAACAGGTGAACGGTTTTTGTGCGGTTCTTCAATAGTAGGCCTGGGCAGGCCTGCTTTAAAGTTGTCATGGTACGAATAAACCGGGCAGTTGTCTAGAAGTCCTGCTTTAAGAGCTCATAGTAAGGCCCCAGAACCTTGGTGAGAGCGCAGCGCACTCGGAGTGCAACTTTTCGCACTAACGCCGTTCCGAACCTCAGGGTAAAGCATTCGGTTGTTCTAACTCGAGCGTTCCGAACCTCGGAGCGTCACAACTTTTTAACTATCAAACTCGATCGGTAAAAGGTTGCAACCCGTATCTGACATAACTTTGACCAATCACACTACAACAAACTTCTTCTTCGCTCGTCTAAAAGAAAATTAGGTAAGGATCAAGTGATCTGTCAATGTCGATTTTGTCAAAGTCTGTTTGAGGTTAGAAAACAACCGTGGCCGTTCCGTACCTCAAAGCGAGTTAGAAAACAACTAAACAACCACGCTCTGAGGTACGGAACGCCCCCCTGCTGAGCGTTCCTCATAATACCTTGCTTCAGAGTCGCGTCAAAATCACTTTTAGCGCTGTGATAGCAATTCCAAATCAACGAAAGCGTGACAACGTAGACCCATCTGATGTCATGGATTACGTCACCAAGGATGCCATTTTGCGATTTCAACGACCACGCTACAAACTGAAATCACTGTGAGCAGTCTGTCAAAAGTGACAGTTTGTTGATGTGTGCGTGTTGCGATAGCTAGCATCTGTCTGTGTGTGCGTGTATTCCATGCAGTGAGCGACGTAAGCGTGATTTCAAGCCATTCCGAATGGCTGACAGATTTCACCTTTCAAAAGCCCGACATTGAATTGGAATGGAAAATAGCGATACTATCGCCAAAATCGGTGTTGACGCGACTCGGAAATCAAGATGTTCTAAAACAGCTTAGCATGTTGTTGATCTTCTTTGCAGTTTTCAGGATTAAGTACTGTATCAATATGATCTTAACAACTTTTACTATAAATTATATGTATGTATGAATATGATTGAATCAGGCACCATGATGTGCTCAAATAAATCATCTCAGACTATATCTAAAGAGATGTGCTTCCATTTTTCAGATAGGTGTTATAAATAAAACTAAATATTTTTAAGCTGATTTATTTCAGATATCAATGTTTTTTGGATATACATTTCTCTACAATCATTTGTCACAAGGCAATCCGTATTTTGTTAGTACTACGATTTATTTTCTATGACAATAATACCTATTATGTTTAGGATGCTCGATTACGCTACGTTAGGACACTAAATATATTTTGAAATTCTAGATTAGATATTAGTAACCATGCTTAATTTTTTTTACTATTGATTTATAGTAGGTAACGCTTAGTAGTAGCTTACATTGAGTGCCTAATAATGATACACCGACATCTATAAATACATATATATAAATACACCTACGATACGACACTAGTATATTAGAGGTCAGTGCTATGATATGAAAAAACGTTTATTTAAGTAAGGTGGTTCGGGGCAAGAAGATCGATAGCTTCTACTGCATTCCATATCAAAATTCGCGCTCATTTGTTCAGTCGGTAAAATAGATAGGCACACATTAGTTTCTTTAATGCAACACAGATGTCATGCTTTCCCCCCAAACCGTAAGCACAGATTACTGCCGTAAGCAAAGGGATTCATGTTGACGTGTCATTAAGTCCAAGAAATTCGAGATGAACGTGTCTGCCATAAAAGTATTTTGTGAAGTAAAAATTACTGATTCCAGCTTACGCTGTTGGTGAGTCTCGTATTATATGATTATTTTACAAGCTAGGTCGTTAGTTTCTGTAATTCCTGGCAATACTAAAGTTTTATCAATTATTCAAAATCCTTCTCAAATTATTAAAATGGGAGAAGAGTGCCATGCCTGCCCAGGGAAAGAGGATCATATGGTATTCTTGCCCGAACTCAGTGGAGTCAAACCGTTTTTAATGTATTTATTTCATTTAATACTGGTTTATGCTTGATTTTTACTTTTTATTACTTACCTAGAAAAACATTTCATGGAGCAATGTACATTCGGTCAACGTTCAACATCGCGATAATCAACGGCGTTTCTCGTAGATGTGGCTGCTCCATTACCACCATTTGACAACGGCATTAACATTGCCGTTGTCGTTGGGCGATAAATCAGCTGACGGTATTTTTAGGCACATTAAAGAGATTTAACGCGAGAATTATTGCGTTGAAGCGGCCACACCAACGTTTGTCATTGTGCGACTTGATCGCATAGAGATCACACACACGTGTTTGTAAAAAGCCAATTATGGAGTGGTGAATGAATAAGTCATTGAGTTCCAGGAAATCTTGTAGACAGAGTCATGTATTTGATTTTTCTTCGTTCCTAAATGTGAAAGTTTCTATGTATGGATGTCAGTTACTCAATTACGAAAAACGGCATAACAGATTGGGATGAAATCTAGTAGGTAAGTAGATAAATGAGGCACTGGTTTACACATGAAATACTTTTCATTATCATCATCATCCATCACCATGCGGGTGAAACTGAGAGGCGCAACTAGTACATGCATATAATAAACAATAACACTAATTAAATATGGAAACTGGAAACCTAGTATTTTTATATAATCTGTGAAATTATCGCCCACTTTATCGGCAATGAAATGGGCGTTGACGTTAATGATTTCAGTGTGGCCACTCAATTTAACAGAATAATTAGCGCGTTGTTTAAGGCATGGGCATAGCATGGCATTATGGGCATTGACGTTGAACCTAAATGTGGGCAAGGCCATTTTGTGAAATTATTTTTTTCATAATAAATATTAGGTATAAATAGCTTCACATAAACCTGAAATGAATTTGTTAATTGTTGGTGGTTCTAATATATGAACTGGTGCAAAACTATGACCACAGTGATAATTAAACTTTTTTAAATATGACCCTCTTGCCCCGACTTGCCTTAGGTATTACTAAACCAGCTGAGTTAATTGTTACCTTTAGAAGTGAATTTAAATGTCTGTTCCTACAACCTACAATCTTCTATGAAGAAACTCAGAATTTATGTAGCTACTTATTAATATAATATAAATAAGTAAATAAGATTCTAGCTCTATATAGTTTGTTTTGTAAATATAATCATTTCGTGTAAATATTGGCATATTCTCAATAGATTTGAATAGATTTCTACTATGTTCATAAGCTTATTTTTATATTGTCAATGTTTGCTTTTTAAAAATCAAATACCTACTTTATGTATCTAATAAGGTGCGTTCGATTAGCAATGAGGGCATTGGTGGCGTTGCCATTGTTGGCTCTTATGTTAAAGCATTCGTAAAGCTCAAAAACATTATTTTTGCCACTTTTGCCCACACTCTACTCGAACGCTAAACCGAGCATAAGACCTAAAATCGCATGAGTGTGCTGTCAAATAGATAGTTGTAAAAAAACGATCACAAACAACGGCGTGTCCAGACGTGGGACAAAAATCGTACTTTTTGGTGGCGTAAATACATGTTTTTTAGCTTTGCGAACGCTAAACGAAAAGAGTTCAAAACAACATTTTCACCCACAGATTCCGAACTCGAACTGAGCGTTTTTATAATTTTTTTTACTAACTTGGGGCTATTCGAACGCACTATAATTATAATACCTTTTACAATGTCATATAAAATAGGTAAAGTTACAATAAAATCGATAATCCGAAGAAATGTTCAGTGCAGGTGGGTAGCAAGTACAGTAATTTGTGTAGGTCAAATAAATATTCCTAAGTATTATAGGTACTAAAATAAAATACATCATTAATTAATGTCATTATGCCTAAACGAACACATGCAACAGAAACATACATTTTTAAATTAATGAGCATTTAATATTAGGACACATCTCTAAACACCGATTGCATTTGATATCTTTTAATATAATTACTCGTGCACTATTTTTTATAGAGTAGGTATAGATAGTTAGAATATGACATCGATAATAATCAACACCTTGTTTTTATTCTATAAATATTCAAGAATCTAAGATTTGGTCAGCTATCACACTTAATTGATACGTACGTTATGTCAAATATTTTCTACCATGTTGTTTATATAGTTGTATATTAATATAACTTTCTACTATTACAATATTAATATTACAATGCTCCCGTTGGTGGGGAATGTGTAAATAATAAGGATAATGTATCTATGAGAGACGGTGCTTTCAGTGTTACCACTCAATATAATTTTAGTGATGAATAATTTGGGGTTGTGAAGTCTCACGGTCTCTCGATCTCTGCTTATAAACGGATTTATTTATTTGACAGCTGTTGTTAAAAATGCTCACTATAAAAGGGGATGTAAAACGTATACGTAAGGTGATGATACGACTTGTCGATAATCAGTCTGTCTGATGTTACATTGTTTTTTTAATTTTAGCCCGCCAAGTCAAAGTTTGCGGATTTCATCAATTTATAAAAAAAGAATTAGAAAAGTGTGAAAATTTGCAAAACTTCTTCAGTCTTATATCCAACTTCTTTCACCAAAGTCGAGTGAACTGCCGACGGCGCGTTAGAAACTTTCATAGTTTTGTAAATTTTAAAAATTTTAAAGTTTTACAGTAGGGACGGCCGACAAAGGGGAATCCAAAAATAAACTTTACTAAAAACATCAGCGTTCTTGTAATATTCACTAACTTATTTACAAAACTTAAAACTTAAATGACTTAATATTAATTTGGATTACCGCGCCCATATTTAATCAATCTAAACACATTTTAGTAATGAGCAAATAAATTTTACCTTTAGTCAACTATAGATTATTTTTCAGAAACTAATCGATACTAACCGCAACAGGATCGATACTAATAGCTCTCTCCGTTTTATCAAGGGAAAAGCCGCTAGTTGAACGAAATCGGACACAAAAAAAGAAACTTATAAATAAGCACCCACGACACACAGGGATTTATCCCTGACCATAGATATACAGAGTAGATGGGTGAGTATGGGCAAGTCTGAAACTAACATACTAAAATCGATGACGTGGTTCCTAAGAAGAGATATTTGTAAGTATCTCTTATAGTTTCAGGCTTGCCCATACTGACCGATCTAAATGGTGACAAACCTGTTATAAAGTAACCATTGCTACGGATAATGATAGACACAATAAACAATTTTTGTTATTACCTACTCGACATGAGGCGGTGCGATCGATAAAAACATTTGCATAAGTCATAGTGGCCTCAGGAAAAGGTTTCTATATTTATGTTCAGGCTAAAATATAATTTTGAAAGGTGTAAGAAATTTTAGAACAGTGACCAGCCTCCAGTTCCGAGTTGATAGACGTTTAGTGTACGCGCATATCCCGAGCATGGACCGGAGTGGTGTCCTCAGGGCTGGGGCTGTCATCTTGGTGGGGCCGGATGTGTACCACGGAGCGGCGTTGATCGTGATGGTTGTAATCGTCCCGCATCACCAGCCCCCCGATCCCATATCCTGGCCCCATAGTGCCGCTCAGCCTCATCTTTTCAGGGTCTTCGTCAAGCTTCACGGATGAGAAGACAGAGCTCAGGTTCAGTTGCGGAATGTCATAGAAGACTGTCAGGAGTAGCATCACGATTGAAAGGCCAATTACTAGGTAAACTGAAAAATAGAGATTTTAAATTAATGATCATGGTTTAATTATGAAAATACTAACGTGGTTTTTACATAATTTTTAATATGAGAACGGGAATCACGCACGTACGTACATAGGTCAGGTCTTTCCAACTATAGTTTCAATCACATCCGGTGGTATTTTTCGAGGAGAGTGCAGAACGCTCGCGGTTGCATCTCGGCTCGCCCTGTGATTGCGTACACGTGACGTGTACAGGCGTACACGTCACGTACACGACGTGAAACAGGAATCACTGACGCAAAATACTGCGTGAGTGATTCCTGTTTCTCATATTAAAAACGATCTTGGTTTTGATAATTTTAATTTAGTTAGAGGTCTTTCTGACTGTGTCTTGAGCATGTTCGTCTACACTACCTCCATAGAAGTAGGTATATGTATGTACCTACTACTACTACTAACAAAATTGGATGTGTCTAATAATTAAATTACCTACTGACATTTCTAATTTAGAAATGTCTAAATTAGAAATGATATCATCGTCTCATGTCGATTTCCCTGCCGCTAACCGTCACTCCTGATCAGCTGACACTCTGAGGTTTAACCTGCTATTCGCATTATTCTCTCGTCATTTTAAGATATTCTACATTTGTCCAGTAATTTTACTTGCAACTTTAATTCTAATTATAGTTCAACTAAGTACTTACTATAAGATAATAGAGTAAACTTTATTGTTAAGCTTTTATTTTTCAGCAGTCGCGCAAAAATATGAATAAGGAGAGATTCGATTGGGAATAGCATATAACTAGATGATTTTTGAAAAAAAGAAGTTCTGATCGGACCAATTGCAATAGTCATTAACAAATTCAAATCGTTTATTGGCCTTATAACATTGTCAGTTACACTCATGGGCAAGTCAAATTTAAAAAATAATGTATAAGTATGAAGTAAAAAAGTCAAAATTTAGGAAGTATATTATAAAATAATAGTAAGATTATTAATAATGTCAAACAGATTAATGAAAAAATTGAAACTTTGTCGATGATTACAATAATGGATTTATGTGCTGTTACTTGTTTTAAATACGAATATATAATAAATTCAAATAAAAATGTCCTGCATTAAGAATAATTTAACCTAAAACAATTGAGTCAACTTTTTATTAAATATTGTTTGGTCGTTTTTAATACGAGAACGAAGATTCGCTGAGACGTAGTTTCATAATTCATTTATTGAGTAAAATGGATTATTTTGAAAAACTGTTAAATCTTTCGTTCAAAGTCGTTTGTGGGTAATTCTCTAATTCTATATGGAAAAATGTTGAACATGCAAATCTTGTTACTTGTTTTTGTACTTTTACTAATCTATAGTTCTATTAGGTTTAAATAATTTTTCATTATTTTGCAGGTTATATTTATGAACATATTTGTTTTTAATCAGATTAACGTTGTAAATTTACTGAACAAATAAAAGGGATTTAGTGATTCGCAAATAACGCTAAAACTAAAGATTTCTGATAACTAAAAATGCAAAAAAAGAAGAAACTTCCTAAAAAAATCTTAACTACCGGAACTGTAGGACCAATATTTAGAAGACTTAGAATCCTAAGAACTATCCAGAAAATCTTCAATCAATCAATCAATGAGTGCAGCCAGGCTTTTTATTTTAACCAGTAAAGGTATACTGGATGGCACCTTCAGTTTCTTATTTAATCTCACCTGTAGTCGCAATCTTATAGAGTGGCCGGTAGGGCTGCCCGGGGGCATCTCCGGGGATGTAGTCTCCGAGGCCGATGGTGGTGAGCGAGATGAAGCAGTAGTAGATAGAATCCAGGTAATCCCACTCCGGCTCCACGTAAGCGAATGCAGCCGCCGGGACCAGAATAAACAGTATCACTAATATTGCCACTGGAAAAATAATATTTGTTATGTAGCTAGTTTTGAAATTTACATAAAAAACTCTTAGAGTAAGGGCGAACTTTCTGAGTTCCAGTTCTTTCATGGGTATGAGAAATGGTTAGTCAAATAAGTAATTAAATTTAAAGCTCCAGATGCTCGTAACTTGGTACTGCTGGTAGGCAGTAGACTGAAGGTTACCGTTTAAAAACATATAAACATTTGAGCTCTGTATCTTACTTTTTAGACTGAGATGATATTTACTCCAGAGTTATTCACCACCACCATTCTTTAAAAGTTGAACTAGATAACAGATGAGAGCTGCACCAACAAACTGAAAATTTTGGATTCTTCGAAAATGTGTATTCATGAACTTGTCTGTTTGACCTGAATCTTGGTGTATGTATAATATGTATACCTACATATAAGTATGTATAATAGTCATCAGGTTACCACAGTACATGCTCTGCCTGGTTTTGTACCTGATGACCTTGTGTGGATGTTGTCCCATATTATTGTTATTAATTATTCTGGCTGCAGCAGTAAATAGCTCAGATACTTCTAAAGATGCGTAAAAAGCCGAGAATGTTAGACATATAGCTGCTATTCAACATGGCTAAGAAACTTCGGAAATTTCCGGAAATTTCGCGAAGTCTTCTCGTCTAAAAATACCTCAGTGCCTCAAGACAAGAGTATTCGACCAATATGTGTTACCAGTGATGACTTATGGCACTGCAACGTGGTCTCTTACTATGGGTCTCATAGATAAGCTCAAAGTCGCACAACGAGCTATGGAGAGGGCTATGCTCGGGGTTTCTCTACGTGATCGAATCAGAAATGAGGAGATCCGTAGAAGAACGAAAGTCACCGACATAGCTCAGAAGATTAGCCAGTTAAAGTGGCAGTGGGCAGGGCACATAGCACGCAGAACAGATGGCCGATGGGGCCGAAAGGTTCTGGAATGGAGACCACGGACCGGCAAGCGCAGCGTAGGTCGTCCAGACGACCGGATAAAGGTTGCAGGACGATGTTGGATGCAGGCCGCTTCCAACCGGTCCTTTTGGAAAATTATAGGGGAGGCATATGTTCAGCAGTGGACGTCCTACGGCTGAAATGATGATGATGATGATGATGATAAATTGTCTAATCTCAAGCTAGGATCAGATTCCCGTGATCAGCTCCAACAACCGTTACCATAAGTAGCAGTAGTAGTGACAACAGCACTATAATCATAGACTAGGAGTCATAATGGGGAACATACCCATCATCATCAAGTGGATCAGTCGTATAGTGAACGGTCGGTACAAATGGCCCAAGCTCGCATTCAACCCTCGCAGCATCGCCGTGGTCGGTTCCAGCAAGCGCTCCACTATAGCTGACAGCAACACCAGAGTAAGGGGTATTCCAAGCAGAGCGTACATGATGCAGAACATCTTGCCTGGTTTCGACAGCGGAGTTACGTGGCCGTATCCTGGAAAAAGAACCAGTACATGCAATGTGTAAGTAAGTACAAAATTATGAGAAAAAAAATACAGAAATGGCCATGTTATAAATAAAAAAATAAATACTTATGTATCTGAACAGAAAAGAGGAAGTGCGAATGAATCATATTGATTTCGCACATTAGCTACAATTTTCTGGTACAACTCTACCAAAAGTTTGGACATACTTCCATTTATTGAAGCCTGCCTAATTCTGAATCTGTTCTGTCATATTATTATTAAGTAGGTATCTGTCTACTAAATTCTATAGCATTAATTACTGTGACGTGAAGTCATGGTACATACTTATTTATTAAACGCTTTCTTACGGGTACCAAGTAAGATAACTGTAAGCAAACTTTAGATTCCTAGCAATTTGTGCTAGCTTGAACATTGGCCTCAAATGTTAAGAATATTTTGGCCTTCTGTTTGACTTGCAACACCCGCAACGCTGACAACCTGGAAAGTATCTCGTGCTGTCCTGTCAAGCCTAGGAAGCTGACTCACGTTATGGGGCTGGAAGTATATAACTAGCTACCGGATATAGTTACAACCGCTCCAAGCTTAAGTTGCTTTAAAATCAGTCTGAAGAGCTGGCTTATCGAAAATCAAAAATTGTATGATTTCAATGAGTTTGTGTATTGTGATTGTAAACTGAGGGTAATATAACTATTACCTTTAGTTCTGACATAATATTTATTAATTCTAATAATAAATATTATGTCATTAGAATTTAATGTTAATAAAATTGCCGGTTTTAATGATCATTGCATTGATAAGTCTTCATTTGTGATTTGTAGTACACGGCTGGTTTTGTTTGACTTGTAAATGAATAACTTTGACGGCTTCACGCGGATCCACAAGTTCATGCTCTAAATAAGTTCCTATAAATGGAAGCTAAGTGAGTAAATTAAATGAATGGATATACCAATGGTAGTGACGACGGTGGTGGAAAAGAACATGGACTGCCCGAAGCTCCAGTTGGGTCCAGCGCTGACATTCGTCGAAGCTGAGACGCCGCGGTTGCTGGCACGGACTACTTCATTCAGGAGTGCTTCCAAATCGCTATCTGAAACAACGATAGAGTACCTATAAGTTTTGTTTTAGTTTTTAGTAAGTTCGGACTGCTCGTTAGTGCGTGTGTGTGTATGTAATGCTATTTGACGATGAGGTTGAAGACAAATTATTAGGTATTTGAGATATTAGTTAGGTGATACTATATAACAATAATAATAAATAAATTTAAATATTTATGATAAGGATGAAATTGGCAGGTGTTGTAGTATCCTCCACAATTATATATCACATATTAGTTAATGTCAGTAGGTTTACCAATTTAACCATTTTTGTGATAGATGATTGGTATCGTGGTAGGTATAATTATGTTACCCTTTATCCACAATGCAATGTTTTATACTACATTGTATATTTTATACCAAAAAGGCCTCAAGTGTTGCCAAAACCCTGCTTATGCCTTTGTAAAGGGCCGGATATAAGCCGTGAATCCATCTTGAGTGTGTTTGATTTCTAAGAGTGTGATTATGGTGTCGAATCTGTAAACATTCTCTAAACTAAATCTTAAATTATGGCAGGTTCTTATTCTGTTTAGGCTACAACCCGAACAAGTCTAACACTTCCGAATGATAGCACTAAAATAAGATAAAAAAAGACGTGTGGCACTCGGAGACTGCCGCGGTAAAGCTATTGCATAGCTGTTTTTATCATTTTATGCAATTATAATTATTTAACCAATGCCATCTAGAGGCGAGTTGCTGAACTAAAGAGACAAGCGTGATATTTCAATTAAAAACCATTAAAAGTTCTGCTATTCATCGATAGATGGAGTCGGAGTGGGGGGTGTTAGGTTATTTTCGTTACGGATTTCTGGATTCGGTCTCCACGCTCAAGGCCCGCGATAGAAGCTATGCAATAGCTTAATACTATGTTTCTTCAATTATGGGTATATTTTATACAGATAGTCGTCACGTAACTCGCTAAACTAACGTAAAAGTACCCAAAATTAATGAGTATAATTTTATTTATATATACATTTCATTCGAAGTGTAGGCACATGAAATTGGATTTTAATGGTTACAGAATAAGGACTAATTACATTTTAGTTGGCTAGTTTAGTTTAGTTTTTTGAACCAGTGAATCGCTACTACCGTCGTTTTTTTTAAATTACTTTCCAATAATCAAATCAAATCACAGAGCAAGCAGTGACATTTGTGTATGAGGAAGATGATGGAGCGTGAGCCTTATTCGACGCAGACGGATGCACGAGCAAATACTAGTACGCTTCTTATTACTGTAAAAATGATATGATGTAGGTATTGTAGGTACGTACTACCGCGGAAAAATATTTATTAAGCTATTGCATAGCTTCTATCGCGGGCTTTGAGCGTGGAGACCGAATCCAGAAATTCCGTAACGAAAATAACCTAACACCCCCCACTCCGACTCCATCTATCGATGAATAGCAGAACTTTTAATGACTTTTTGAAATATCACGCTTGTCTCTTTAGTTCAGCAACTCGCCTCTAGATGGCATTGGTTAAATAATTATAATTGAATAAGTTGGTTTGGCATCTATCGATGAATAGCAGAACTTTTAATGACTTTTTGAAATATCACGCTTGTCTCTTTAGTTCAGCAACTCGCCTCTAGATGGCATTGGTTAAATAATTATAATTGCATAAGTTGATAAAAACAGCTATGCAATAGCTTTACCGCGGCAGTCTCCAAGCGCCACACGTCTTTTTTTTTAAACTGTGTTGTCTATATTTGCATTTATTTAACCAACGCTTGTAATGTAGCCAGGCTGGTAGTACCGCAAAGTTAAAAAGTTAAAAAAAACATTAAATGGGTATATAATTATCTACTTACCCAACAGAAAAATAGGTAGGTACGCGTCCCATATCTATGTTCATTTAATGTAGAAGTATTTTATAAAAACCTTTATCAAATAAAGACCATCTCCATCCATCCCCACGCGGATGAAACCGCGGGGCGCAGCTAGTTGTTAATATATTACGTTGCGCAGAGGTAAACTAAGTATATCTTCTACGTTAGCCTAAATTAAAATCTTTTAGGCTCCACTCACAACGTGAAACACAAGCGCACGAAAAAATAAAACATGTATGTTAAATTTGGTCAGGTTGTAATCGGATTAATTAAAAGTTTACCGCGCTCGCCGTACCAGGTTTCCAGGTACCAGGTACCTGCTTTATTAGTGAGAAATAATTACTCGCGGAATCTGGGCTTGATTTATTTAGCATTATAATAAAATGTAAAGGAGACCACGTTCGGGTAAATGTATACAATACAATACTAAAATTCGTTAATGGCAACAAATTAAATCACAAAATAAGGAAACAACTTAAATAATAGGCACAAATGGGCGGTATTATCGCTAAAAGCCATCCGTTCCAGGCAACCTTAAAAAAACTTAATATTTACTTGAATATGTAAAGGACATCTTTTGTCTGTTAGTTGCGACTAGCGCACATTTTGATTTGCAGGAATAATGTCCAAAAATAAAGATGTCCCAAACTAAAATAGTTCAAATAATAAATGTGTAATCACTTCTGTGCTCAGTTCAAACGTGCCTGTGACTTCGTGAAGTACGCATGGTTTTTTAGCAACTTGTCGCAAATGGATCGCAGACAACAAATTAATTATTAAACTAATCCCACACTCAGTCAACATGCAAGACCAGTTCTCTCAGACCTTGGTGTCCCAAGGCTGGACCATTCCCCAGTATTTTCAACGGGATATAGTTCTAGAGATCGTCAAGGACACGGCACAGTTCTCAAATATTTCATTTGCTGAATTAAGCGACAGCTGTGTATCGGAAAACTATCCAATATAAGCCAGATTTCAAGAAGTTACTATGTCGGATACACCACTCTTACTGTGGACAGCATTGTATCCTGCAACAGCTCCAAACGAGCCCCACCTGACCCTCCCGGAAATCGAATAACAAATTCCTAGGGACCGTCTGCACTCAGCCCACATTTACTACGCTACGCGACACGACCGTAAAAAAGCCGAATATGTCCTGGTCCCGACTCATTATAAGCGATTATGTCCCAAGGATCATCTGCTGTTATTCACCATAAATGCCGAAGACCAAGCTGGCTTGTCTTAGAGAATTTCTCGTCTCAAAATATAGCGGTGTGTAAAGTAGAAATCCCGGTAATCTTTTGCAAATCTGAGACGAGCCGCTTTGTGTGCATCACACCTTTTTGCCAGTTTCTAGGCATTTTCCTTCCTGTTCTATTGAAACAATACATTCTTCTGTAAGTATGTACATGCCTATGGTATGGTACAAGTACAAAGGAAAGGTAAACATTCACGTCACTCCAACATCGGTATCACGACTGCGCTGTTAAATGTGTTACTTAATATTAATAATATTGATTAATTACACATTGATTGTAAACAACGAGTCCACTCGCGTTCGAGCTACTGGGGGTAGCAGATAACCTCTCGAACCGGGAGGTCGGTCGATGTTACGAGTACGTCTAGTAGCCGCAAAGAGGGCAATTATCACTCCTGTGATTTATATAATGACTAGAAGTAAAACATCTTGGAAAATGCAACACCTCATTGTAACCAATTCGTGCAATAAATCAATTTATATATCTTCTATTTCTATTTCTAATTATATAGTATAGATTCAGACGTTTTAAAAATTGTTACGTCTAATAAGTCCAACGCAGCTTAGTGAATGTCTAGGAAGGTGAAAACCTCAACAAGTTTAAATAATTGCATTTGACCGATTTTGGCTATGTAGAGTCGTTCACCATACAGGATGTTTCGTATAATAAATTTCCCTTGGTATATCCCATTATAGAAGCTCGACGTAGATCAAAAAACCATGCACTCTAATGAAGTTTAGATTTTTATATACTTATACACCTAATTTAAGTGTATACTTTTCAGCTATCAAACAGAGAATATTGCTTAGAAATCCTTTAACCCTTTGCGTACCAGAGACGTAAATATACGTCAGTTTAATTCATAAATCTTTTGTTTTAATTATCACGGTCTAGGAAGGATTAAGCAATTAATTTACGACAAAATTTTAATTTTCATCCCTTATTCCGAAATAATCCTGTCGTTTTTTTTTACGAGAAAACATATATTTTATGTTAAACCATAACATTAGTTATCACGTGTCAAGTTTCAACAATATCTGTTTCTTAGTGTCAGAGACAATAGGCAGATAGAAAGACAATCAAAAATTAAAAATATAGTGTATTTGAGCTTCTGGATCGATAACAAAGTAAACCTCGCATAAAAAGTTCAATAAATATTTAATGTAAGTACTGGTTTGGATCAGTTGAATTTGGACGCGGAACCCTTGAAACGTCACCTTCGCATCAACAAGTAGGTACTCGGAAGACCTTAGAAACTTGTTCCCCGAAGTAGCTAACCGGTTACAACCTAAACCTTCACGGGCCAGTGGCCCTGGGGGACAATTCTACCATTTCACAACGTACAACAATCTATACCTACCGCTGCAACTGCATTTCGACTCGTTCAATTCCTGGTGTCGTCCGATAATTACCCAAAAAGCCATTCTACTATTTCTAAAAACAAATTGTTATCTATCTTCTTCTCTATATATAAAATGAACCCTTGATTCTCCTGGTCACGCTATAACTTGAGAACGGATGGAACAATCTCGCTAACTCTTTTTTTGTTGTGTTAATTATTGTCAGGAGAAGGTTCTTATGACAGAAAAACCAAGAAAAGACGGGAGGCTATGGCGAGTCCGAAGGACGAGCCTACTACGCGAACGAAGTCACGGGCAGGCGCTATAGTAATAAATATATATTAAAACACGAATAGGTATATAAAAACACAAACAAGTACAATTTGAAAAATTTAATACCGAATCCATTATATTTAGTTATTGGAGTGTAACTCAAAAACTACTGAACCGAATTTGATGAAATTTAAATGGGACCACACGGGAAGCACCAGCTTAAAAAAAAAGAATTTTCAGTATTGGTTCACCCTATCGAAAGTTATGATGTAACAAACATTAAGAAAACAGTCGAATTGAGTACCTCCTCCTTTTTGGAAGTCGGTAGATAAATACATGAATATAAACAAGAATCACTTGCAGTGTAGCTTGACTTGGCGATCTTAACCGGCACCGCTTGCTGCGGTCTGGGGTTGGATGGGTGACCGCTAGTGGCATTATTCAACTGAGCGCTTCCGTTCTTCGGAGGGCACGTTATGCCGTCGGTCCCGGTTGTTTGTCTTAGGACAACAGTTGTAAGGCTATGTCGAAGGCCTTCAAGCGGCCAGAAGACTTCGGCTTGGCCTCTAGCCTATCCACCAATCCACTGGGCCCGCGTGGTGGATTACGGCTCGAGTCATAACATAATGGGCTGATTATGTTATGTCACACCAGCGTACTATAAAGTTTTAATCTACCGCTGGGGTTAGTAGAAACGTAACTGTAGTTGGACTGTTTTAGAGCAGAATAAGAATATGTGTAATTCAGCTACGGTTCGATTGCAGTTGGAACAAATTTAGTTAGTGGAATCGGCCCCCAGCTGTTGTTTGTGTTTTGATATCTGTTACGAATATTGCCTTGAAGGAACAAGAAAATGAGACTAAAATCAAATGCTGATATCATCTTGTATTGAATTCAAAGCTGCGAGCCAATAAAAACCTTTTCCATATTTATGCGAGATCACTCACCGCGATATCAGACTTATTGGCAATAATAGTCACATCTGTGATATAGATCGATCCCCATAAAGCACAGTAGATATGATCCCTGTATGCTATTCACAATGTATTACCTACGAGCGACTGTCCGCGACTTCGTTCGCGTAGTAGGCTCGGCCTTCAGCATCGCAATAACCTCCCATCTTTTCTTGGTTTTTCTTTCATAAGAACCTTCTCCTGGCAATAATTAACACAACAACAAATGAATGAGCGAGATTGTTCCATCCGTTCTCAAAGTACAGCGTGACCAGGACAAATTTGAGTTCATTTATATATATTATGTTATTCAATGTATTATCATTTATTGCAATATCCTTATATAAACCATGTCCATTTAAAATTAACAATTCTAATAAATTTTATTTCTGTATAAGTACAAAGTTACTGATATAAAATATATATATATATATACAGGGTGACTGGTTGAACACTTTACATATTGATATATAGTGCTCAGTACTCGATTCTCGTTCTAATTAAGAAAAAAAAATAGGTGCCTAATATTTACCTAATTTAACTTTAATTGTCTACTCAAAACAATAAACATGGTCACTCGCGGCGCGCGTGTAGTAATAAAATTTGGCGCGGGCGGCGCGGCCCTTTGGGTCATTAACCCCGTTCGGACGCAGCTTGATTCCTTTGAACGCGGCGCGGCGCTTTGGGTCATTAACCCCGTTCGGACGGTGTCTATAATTTTCGAGTTATAGCACATTCATAGAATGAAGGTTTCCTCTGTAGTTTAACGGTATTTTTTTAATTTTATTTTTTTAAACGTTTCATGTGACAATGAATTATCATGTCCTTGTTTATGTAAAGTGATCAACCAGTCATGCTGTATATACGAGTATATTCAATGTATTGTATATATTAATATAACTTATCTATACAAATATTATAAAGAGGAAAGATTTGTATGTTTGTAACGAATAAAGTCAAATACTAATGAACCATTTCAATAATTATTTCACCATTAGAACGCTACATTATCTTTGACTTATATAGGATATATCCTATCAATATATAGGTATATATTTAGATTCAACATCATCGTCTATCACCACGCGGGTGAAACCGCGGAGTGCATAATGTAAATTTGTATTAAACTAGATACAATCCGTGGTTTTACCCATAGAATTTTACACATAGAAATAGGGCCGTGCCCATAGAGATCACGGCAGTCGGAAGGAGCCTCTCGGACCCCCGTTCAAGAGACAACTATCGACGGCTCCCAGAACCAGACTGCAAAGATAATTTGCCGAAACGACTATCGGGACAATGATCGTCGAATCAACATCCCACATGGTCATCTCCTTAGCTAAGTCAAGTTGCTGAGCTTGTCCTTTTCGGCTTGAGGAATAATGACGTCAACAAGCATTGATCATTATCATTACTACTTATTATTATACTAGCTGCTCTCCGCGGTTTCACCTGCGCGGTGATGGATGATGATAATGATGATGAATCTCATATGTTACTCAGGGTGAATGTAGCTTTCCAATGGTGAAAGAATTTTTGAAATCGGTCCAGTACTTCTTGAGCCAATTCGTTACAAACATACTTATAACAAATCTTTCCTCTTTATAATATTATTAGTATAGTATAGGAGTATAGATAAAGAAGTAGGTCCAAGTACCAGCAGATAAGTTCACTAATAAACATTTAATAAATCATTTTTGTCATAACATAATTATAATAGTCATAAAATAATAAATTAGTTTATAACCCATCTCACATCGTACATGGAGCAAATGACACTGCGACACTAGCAGCGTTTCCTCTCTGAATCGCTATAGCCAGTCTTTGCACCAGGTACGACCTGGAACTGGAGTCAAGGCCTCTATCCCTCAATCGGCGGCCAATTTCTTTTACGAAGCCGATGGCCTCACTTCCCCAACTGCCCACCGTCTCCACTGCAACAGGGACAAAGTAGTCACTATCCTTTAACTTTAACAACTATAATACTAGTATTGGCAATAATTACTTGGTACTATGTATACCTACTAGACAGAAGTGGACATGGGCTGCTCACATATCCCGAATGAACACGGACAGATGGGTACGGAAAGTAGAATGTAGGCCGTGGACGAACACCAGACCACGTGGCCGTCTACATTAGAGATGGGTAGATGGACATGCAGGACATGACTGAATGAATAAAGCTGAAGACAGAGTGGTCTAGATGACATAGGGAGATGTGCAGAAATGCATAAATAAAGGCTAAAGAAGAAGAGACTATGTATATACAAACCTACCTATCTGCAAGATATACGAGATACTTGGGTACAAATTGTAGATAGCTATAGTAGGTATTTACGTGCAATAGGTACATAGTGATACAGAGGGTCGATGCATTCCCGCCCGATCTGTGCCAACGCTCCCGAGCTGGGTCACAGAGGTAGCATTATGTTCATAAGCGGAGCGAGAAACTACAGACTAGGAACTACAGAACAACGTTTTTTTCTCAAACATGCTTGAAAATTTTCGTGATAAATCGAAATTCCTGTCGTGTAATTTAAAAATGGAACAATCGATTGATGGATGGCTTCGCTTCCATTTACACGTTCATTAATGCCTCTCTTGCTTGCCGCTGCAGCAATGTACTATTAATCTCTCTTCATGTCTATCCCTTTTTTTTTTTTTTTTTTTGCCGTGGGGAAAATGCTTTTACGCATACGCGCTCGCCGGGGATAGCGAGCAGGTTATGTCCGTCTCCTACTACCGACTGAAAACCCCACGATGTCCTTCGGCAATGATTGCAAACAGGGCCACGGGTCCGTTTGCGCATTCTCCGCAGCCCAGTTTTGCCGACGTCCGCCCCTCGCTGTTTCAGGGCAGACCCACCTCGAGGGAGGAACAAATCAACTCCCCCATACCGCTCCAGTGACGCACTGGGACATACAGTACGTCACCTCCTCAGACGGACCTCATAGATGAGGGGTGCCAGACGTCCCCACGTCCGACGCCCCAGGCCCACCTAGCGGAGACGGAGTGCGAACTCGAATAGCTCGCCTCCGTGTCCGCACCACGGAGCTGATACAAAGGTCCGCACTCTCCGAAGTGGGAGAGAGAGAGGATTAGTCTCTCTCTCTCGCTCTTCGGTCTCTCTCTGCGACATCAAGTCCTCGCAGAAAGAGACCATTGCTTCCCATGACCTCTCGTCATCGACCATCTTGGCTATGATAGTCGGCAAAGAGAGGTCCGCTCCCACCACTGCGACAAGGGAATCCCGCAGATCCTCCGCCCCAGGACACACCTCCAATACGTGCTGCGCGGTTTCTTCCGCACAGCCGCACTGGTGGCACACAGGGGTCGATTCCCTCCGAGCCACGTTACACAGGTACCTCCCGAAGCATCCATGCCCCGAGAGGACCTGTGTCATCCGGAAGGTGAGCGACCCGTACCTACGATATACCCACTCCTCCAGTACTGGCCAGACTGCTTCGAGAAACTGGGTGGCACCGGCTCCTCTCCGCGGGCCCACTGCCAACCGTCTGCTCCAGGACGCCAGAGTAACTGTCCTGGCGTCTGTTCGCCACTGGCTCATCTCTTGTGGAGCCAGTCGAAGATCTTCCCGCCGCGCCTGCGCTCTTCGCCAGAAGACCGTGGACAGAACCTCGGCCTCTAGGTCCCATGGAAGGGAACTGGCAAGAACGCAGGCCACCTCGTGTGAGAGTGTGCGGTAGCCCCTACACACTCTCACCGCCATCACTCTCTGTGCCCTACGAAACAGGGCGGTCTCTCGGCTGTTCAGAGACCCTGCCCATATGGGGGCGCCATAGAGGGCCATAGAGCGCACTACCGCCATGTAAAGGTGGCGGCAGCTTGCGTCGCCTCCCCCAAGATTAGGGAGTAAACGGCCCAGGGCAGCGGCCGTCACAACGAGTCTGGGTGTCAGCCGCTGAAGATGTGCCCCGAACCGCCATCTGCTGTCAAGCACGACGCCAAGATACTTCATCGTTGACCCAACAGCGATGGAGGTCCCTCCAACTACGATGTGAAACCCTGGATGCGGCGCTCTACGAGGTCCATGAAAACATATGGCCTCAGATTTATGGAGCGCCACCTCCAGACCCAACCGCCGGATTCGGGCCACTACTGCCGCTACTCCGGCAGTGATCAGAACGGATGCCTCCCGAACCGTCTTCCCCCGGGCAGTAACCAGGGTATCGTCAGCGTAACAAACGACGCTGACACCCTCCAAGTTCTTCATGTCTATCCCTGTCTGGACGGCCCCCAACGCAAGTCGTTTGTTATCTAATTATTTTAATTACCGCTCTGCAGAGGTTAATAAGTATGAGTATTAAGAGGAAAAGTTGCGGGAAAGAGACGAGCTGGTTGCAGGAACAAAATCATGGCTACGAAACATCAGGAAGTGGACAGGGATTGCGAGTGCCGCTGAACTTAGCCAACGCCTCGCCAAGGATAACGATGAGTACGGAAAGCTGATTGTTAACCTTCATTGATTGAAGAGGCACCGAGAGAAGAAGAAGAGGTTAAGTAACCTGACATAAGTTTATTAGCTACTACAAGTCTTGACAAACTTAACAGTTAGTGCGAAGTCAATGTACTCGCAAGATGTTACAGT
Organism: Selenia dentaria; assembly: GCA_917880725.1. Taxonomy (NCBI): domain Eukaryota; kingdom Metazoa; phylum Arthropoda; class Insecta; order Lepidoptera; family Geometridae; genus Selenia; species Selenia dentaria. The sequence goes on from OU862893.1 coordinate 29,414,986, forward strand.
ATAACATATATAATATATATACGTTAGTTAAGGAGTTTTGTTTAACTATTTAAATAAGTGAATTCTTTAAACTTGTAAATAAAATTTGTTATGTATATACAAGTAAGTAAATATAAGGTTTAAGGCGTATCCCAAAGCAATTAACCTTTAGAATCTGGTTGAGATTTCAAAACAAGTTGTAGTTCATGTGGAGATGCAAGGATTCAATGTTTTTTACCAATTTCAGTTGTTTTTTAAAAACTGATTTCTTAGATTACAATTGCTATAAATAATATTTTAACGTGTAATTGTGTAGAGAAAATGTTGAAGGTTGTCACGATATTTTATTTAATGTCCTTAAAATAATGCGATAATAGATTTTAAACATCAGGCTCTGAGCAGCATTTGCTATAGCACGTGCCTTAAACAAATAATTATTTTTCGAGATAAATTAATATTGGATACATGTATATATTAATATTATTTATTTTATAATAATATTAAATATAACATTTTTATTAAGGTAATTTTTATGATTACTTTATTTGACGCTATACCTACAGATGAACAATTAAAAAATTGGGCATAATTTTTTAATTGTACTTATTTATATACTATCTGACCCGCCAGCGGCTTCACCCGTGTGGCCTCGCGAGATACGGTTAATTACAGTTTTTAACTATCCAAGGGAACTCTTTAATTTACCGGGATCAATAGTATCCCATATGTTGATGTTTAAATCGGTCCAGTCGTTTCGGAGATTAGCCCGTACAAACAGACAGACGAACAGACCAACAGAGAAACAAAAACATTTTAAAAATCGAAATGAGTTCGATTTCACTCCTTACATCCCTCTGACTCGGTTTCGAGAAATTCGACCTCTACAGTTTTATTATATGAAGTGATATAGATATCGTGAAAATAACTATAAAGCGTTTTCTAATAACAGTCTTAGTTTACAATAATTGTTCGCGCACATCTAAGTAAGTATATCTTGTTATCGCGTTTATCACTGAAATAGAAGTAGATAAATGATAACAACATTAGTTGTTTATGATTATGTTAAGCGTGACGAATGTTATATAAGTACAGTAATAATGTAAATACAGCTATGTAGAAACGCTGAGACAACTGTATGCCTAGCAAACTTGTTAGAAGTTGACAGTTTTAAAGACTCCTCATTTTCATAATGTGGTGTGAATATCGTAATGTACTCTAGGTACCTACCATCTTCCGCTTTCTGACAACCGTTAACACGACACCTGCCGATATTGAAAAAAAATATTTGACCATGTTTTCTTTTTTCTTCCATTTTTTGGTAAAATAAAAATGTTCACCTTTTTACGCTACGTAGGCTCAGCACCCTCTCGGCCCAGTTTCCAATCGGCCCGAAGAAAGTACAGTCTGATAATAAAAATAAGGGATCGATTGACATTTACTATCAATAAGGATATATTATCATCAAGATAGGCGAAACAATTTTCAGTCAGTGGAGTGTAACTCAAAAACCAGTTCAACGAATTTAATGAATGAACTTTAAATGTGATCACCAAGGAAGTGTACTCTACCAAACAAAAAATAATTTTCAAAATCAGACTACGTTGTAAAAAGTTATGCGTGGTCATTTTCTATTTTTGTATATACAAAAGAAGATATCCTGACTGACTGACTGACAGCTTAACTTATAGTTGTGAAAATTTGTATTTGGAAAGGATCATTCAAAATAAAAAATGTTGGACAATTTTTTTCGGATAGTGGTGGTTTAAGAGGTTGAAATGGAGGGGTGATTTTTTTTTGTATGGATCGTTTTTTGTTTTCGAACATACAGTAGTGAAAATTAGCATTTGGACAGTTTATAGTGATGATTTCAATATTTAGGATGGATGACTTAAGGGGTGAAACGGGGGATATTTTTTATCAAAAGATCTTTGTTTTTGGAGCTACGGTAATAAAAATTGATAACTGGATAGGTAATTTAAAATATATAGTGATGCTTTTAATATTTTTGGGAGGGATAACTTAATGGGGTAAAACAAGGGATTTAAAAACTACTATATATTACAAACTGTAAAGGTCAAATTTCTGTACAATGAAATAAATAAAATCTGTATAAAAACCGAGTCAGGGAATGTAAGGACTGAAAAATAAGTTCAAATTGTTTGTTTCTCTGTATTCTTGTCTGTCTGTTTGTACGGGCTAATCTCCGAAACGACTGGACCGATTTAAATGAAATTTCGTATGGTGGTAGCTTATATCCCTGATCAACATATAGGATACTTTTGATCCCGGTAAATTAAAGAGTTCCCGTGGGATAATCAAAAATCTGTAATTACCGTATCCCGCGAGGCCACGCGAGCGAAGCCGCTGGCGGGTCAGCTAGTATATAATCAAATACATTAAAATATACTCGTAGACTTGAAAACCGGTGTAAAATTAGCGTAGTACGAACATGTTAAGGAAAGATGGCTTAAGAGTTTTGTTTGTCTTAGTCCCTCAAGATTCTGCTTCCTGTCAAGGAATCAAACCTGAGGGACCTCACGCCAAGGTTTAATATAAGCCATAAGGCATTTTCGTCTTGGGCAAGTGTAGTGTTTACTAACTATTAGACGCACGACTTGCCCTTCTCGCCCTTGATAGTATAAAAGTAAAAAATGTTTAACCAAAAAATGGAACCGACTTCAACAATAAAAGTGTGAAATAACTCGAAGTCGCTACCATGATAGTTCAAAAGTACCTATTATCACAATATTGTGCGCATGGTACCGACTTCGACAAGGTATTTCACAGTTATTAGTTATCAGAACTTGATCATTTAAAATGCTGAATTCCATATTACGAGTATTATATAAAAATCCTTTTTCATAAAAATATTATTGGGATTAACTGTCATTCACCACCAATAACGAAATCATCGAGACAGGAACACTTTTCAGCCGTTTCATTTTTACAAAATAATAATGAGGGCATTAATAACATCAAGTAGTAAGTACAACACTTGGTTGTTAGCGACCGACCAAGACGAGGTATTACTAAAGAATACCTTCTTACACACGCGAGTAACTCAACCAACGATGTCCTCTCCTGCACCTTCCTCGTAATAGGAAAGCCTAATAGGCATATCAGATGTGAGTGAAAACTCAGTCACAATATCGCTCCGCTTATAAAACATGTGACCATCCTATATCATCGAGATTGTTCCCGAGGTCAGCCTATCTGTACAAAATGGGGGTGTGTCTTTTGGACCTATATACTACGAGTATGAGTAGTTTGCTAATTTATGTAATTCTTGTATAAGTACATATATGTATATATATATATATATATATATATGTGCCTTTACATACACGAAAGGTTTAACCGAGTATAAACACTCACATTTCGGCAGGCATACTCTTATTATTATCAGAGAAGAACTCTGGTGTCATATGGGACGAGTTACTGTTTTTACAAATATTTGGATGTTATTTAAAGTTGACGTCAAATTCAATAGTTTCAATTTCGAGAAAGGAGTTCGCAAGGGTTTTGTTATTTCACCCATCTTGTTCAATATTTAGGTGCGAGCAACACACAATGCAAAAACTCTTATTTTGTGGCACTGACCCCAACACCCAGTGTTGGGGTCTTGGTCTGTGGGGAACCTTCGATACGCGGATGTCATCACGCTACTTGCGTCATCATAGGATGAGATAGCGGGACTTATGAAACAGCTGGACACCGACAGCAAGCAAATTGGTCTTAACATAAGCTGCAGCAAAAGCTTTTCATCAGAAGCATCTAAGATTTAAGATGTAATGTTGGAGGAGCGTAGACAGCTGAAATGGGTGTGGAAAGCTGTGAAAAAAGCTTTACAATAAAAGTAACTAATGAAGACATCATTTACAAAGTTAATGAGAAGAGATTACTGTTAAAAATTATATTAGTATTATTATAGAAGATGTAATAATCTATCGTCGTAAAACATCATTGAAGGTTTGTATTAGACGAAGAGACGCAGACAAAGGACAAAGGCCAAAAAGAGCACGATAAATAACGACGTGTCAGCTATTCCGACAAGAGTAGCAATCTCTAAGATCTTAGAAGTAAGATCAGAAATTCCAACATATTTAAAAATACTACCAACGGTGTCGACAAATTTATTTTAATGTTATCTCATTGTCATCGTTAACGTAACGCATCAGTTGGTTTTCATCACAGAAATTCAGTATTCAGTAGGCAAAACCACTAAGCCTACTATAGGTAATTTAGGGTCGATGTTAGTAGGACTAGTAGGTACCTACTATATTATTTGTACTGTTATATAGACTTAGGGTCTAAGTGTTTACAAATACCACAACTACTATTGGTTATTCAGTGCCAAAACATAGTACCAAATATCATTTGTTGGTTTCAGATCGTTACCATTGAACATTCTTTACCTAGGTAAGCGTAGATTTGTTTTTAGCCTACATGTTCATGTGTACTACCTACTGAAGGTTAACCACAAAGTACATTCAAAATGAGCTAGGTATGTGTGAACTGCCTAATATTTTACTTAGGATGGACCATCTCTAATTTTCAAATAAATTTTTATTTTAGGTCATTATAGGATGAGTGCTTTTCCCTCGATGGATGCATGATATGGATCATGTAGAGAGCCATGAGTAACTGAGAGCTAAGTACCTACATAATAAAAGCAATGTGGTTATCAGTTCTCAAATTAATAACAAACTGGACCCCTATTTGAAAAAAAATTCCTAACCATTAATATTGTATTAGAACTTTCTAATAAGGACGGGTCCAGGTTGTAATGGAATAACATGAGGTGTGTGTGAGGTATTAACGCAACTATTTTTTTATTTGAATGGCTCATATATATGACATCTTCGAATGACCACCATGGCTCACACGGTATCATAGATCTGAGAGGTATATATATATATATATATGTATATATATATATACATTTCAATGACTCCGCCACACGGAGCTGGGTGAATTTGAGCGATAATCTAAATGTTGACGTTGACTTCCAGGGCAGTTGTACTAGATAAATGATGATTTTTACAGTTTACGTCAACGATTACGTTACACTCTAGCAAATTATCGTTCTAGGACCACGGATTGTTTAACGAACCGGTCTTCTCGAGTTTGCCGCAATCGTTGGAGAGTCGCCTTTGAAGGGCCACCGTGTCTGCAGTAAAATGGACGCAACGCGCGCAATGTTTGCACCTACGGTTTGCACTGACGGACGCTCATCAGGATCATCAACCATTTGAACGTGCTATTCAATCGTATAACTTGGGGATTGGGCAAAGTACTTACAACCCGGTCAGAATATCTGTGCACCTCGCTGGAATGCGGCGCCTCTTTCGCTTCCCCTGTCACCTCTCCGCGCACTCCCCGGTGCGACAGTACGGTTAGCATCTTCGTTGCCGATACACGTCCCGATAATTTTGATATTTTCGCTTTGTTGTTGTTTTGTTTTTTAATATTTATTGTTAAGTTTAGACTGTTTACTGTTAAGTTTGGACTGGTTTGGTTGTTATTAAAATTATTGTAGCTGTTAAACTGAAGTCATGGGAAAAACAATACACAGCGAATCAAGAAATTTAATCTTGAAAGTGCTCAAGTTTTTTGAATCGGAGAAAGCAAATAAACAGTACCTGTAGACCAAGGGGTGAAACGAACCTGTGCTGCAACTGGGATATCAAAGAAGACTCTAATGAAAATTAAAAATGAAGCCAAAGTACAACCACCTACTTCGCCGGGCGCTAGTCCGACTCCAAGTACTAGTAATAATTTAGAAACCCACCCAGAACCAAAATTATCGACACCGGGTAAGAAGCGTAAACAGTACAAAAAACGCATCGAAGTAGATTATTTTGACATTTGCGCAATACGAAATATCATCAATTTTAGTTTTTTAATAACAAACCCTTCATCAATAATAAATTGATTTGAAAAGGTTAGTAATTTTTTTTTTTACCTCCACATCCATTCGAAAAAACTTTTTTTCACACCGTATCCAGACCGCCGATATGACGTCACGAGGTCAGGTGCACAGATATTGTGACCGGGTTGTAGACTGCGTGGCCCCGAGTAAGTAGAACGTCATCACGATAAAAGTGGGAAGAGGTGGTGGGTGGGGGCAGAGGACGCTTGCCGGCAATTATTACGTGAGTGCCGGCAGAGCGGTCGGGGTTGGCAGTTTTGAAATGTCATTGTTTTCTGTTGCGTAGGTATGCTACCTACAAAACGTAGATGCGACGTGCATTTGTTTTGTGGCGATGTTGACATCACTACACGCGACTTACGCCAAACCTGCGTGAATCAACGCTAGTAGGGTTCTACTTGTAGATATTTACTTACTTTGGATTGGGTATTAGTGACTGAATAATAAACACCGTATTTCACAGACGCCGCCACAACATGGCCGCCAAAGACTGACAACGTCGACCTGTCCCTATCGGAAAACCCTTTGGAGATTCTGACGTACTTTATCATATCGTAGCAATAACGCGGGCAATCCCCTGTGAGAGCTAGGTATATTAAATAGGTATGTAAAATAACGATATCAGTGACGAGACTGGCGAGTAGTTTGCCCGATGTTAGAGACAATATTTCTCGTGTGTGGAAACGTTTAGTATCTGCGTATACAACCAGAAGGGTCGCCCAAAGATTAAAACTAGGAAATGTAATTAAAATAACATTCATAACAATCGCAATTTAGTCCGAAAGGGTAAAACCGGGCGCGCTTACTCAGGTAATTCGTTAATAAAATGAAGTTTAACTGTTTTCTGCCGCTGGTCCAGAATTTTACATACCTATGTAATTGTAAAATGTACCTAACTGTGAAATGATAGCATAGCTTTTAGCATAAGGTGATGATGTCATAATTTTAGGTAACTTGGGATTAAATATAAGGCCATTGTTAATTAGTGCACAATACCGAATGGGGTCGTTTGGAATCGATAACTGGCCATATAGTGAACCAAAAACATGCATGTTTTTTATTTTTATGAACCCATATTCATTGTTCCGCAGCTAATAACCATAGCGCGACATCATAGAATATACAACAGTGACTACGCGAGACATACCTACCCACTTACAATAGGTACGTGTACGAACCTACCTACTCGCGAATGTTTACGCAGCTGATGTCTATACCTAAACGAGACGGCAGGCCCGGGCGGGTCATCGTCCGCACGGTGTACCTATTCTAAGCAGTTAGGTATGTCTCGGGTACTGGTATATTCTATTCTGCGATGCAGCAGTGCGTCGTCGTGCGTTCAGTCGCACTATGGCTCTTAGCCGTGGAGCGGCGAATATATGAGGTCATAATAATAAAAAAAAAATGTATTTTTTTCTTTTACTTTCATGACCAGTCATCGATTCCAAACCAATCCGTTTAATATTGTGCACTAATTAACAAATACCTTATATATTGTATCTAAGTACTTATTTAATTAGCAAGGAATTAGAGTGTAGTTACGTGTGATCAAAGCACACTGATTCATTATTCATTAACTGTTATTATGTACAATGGGCATATAGCAATACTCTTTAGTGGCATCTTAATCATGGTAATATCAATGACCACTAAATAATGGACCATTAGAACACATTTATCTGTTGCAGGATTATTTGCCAAACACATGTCATGATGCCTTTTTAAGGCTATACTACCTCGATGTAGCAGTTTCCAAAATTCAGAAACTTCGATGCTAGTGATCTTAAACATACTCATTAAATCTATGTTATCTTTGAAAGGAGGTTGTTCAGGATATTAATTAGTGTTATATTTCGTCATTGTTGATGTCATTATCACTGAATAGCACGGAAGTCTAGTGTTATTTCCACTTGAAAGAAAAATAATAATAATATTGCAATAGTTCCAACAGCTCGTATGCTTGGTAAATCGAAGCGCTCGTAGCGGAGCTTGACTTGGCGATCCAAATTAAGCAACGCTTGCTGCGCCCAGGAGTTGGATGGGTGTGTGCTAGTGGCATTGTTCAACTGAGCGCTTCCGTGCTTCGGAGGGCTGGTCAAACTGACGCTCCCGTCTGTTTGTCTTAGGACAACAGTCGTTACGCTATGTCGAAGGGCTTCGGGCGGCCTGAAAATTTCGACATGGGTTGGCCACTAGCCTATCCACCAAGCCGCACTGGGCACACGTGGTGGATTATGGCCCAACTCCTCTTTCTGAGAGGCTCGAGTCCCAGAAGTGGGAACATATTATGTGTATGCTCGGGTTACGCTCGGTACGTGAGAAGCCAGTCATTAGTCTGATGGCAAGCATCACATCTGTCCATGACTCTTGTAGTTCGAACCACATCGCTTGTTATCTTGAAGTACGTTTAGCTCAAGAATTACAAGCATAGCTGGCCCATTTGCCCCGAGTAATATGACATGTTGCAGTGCCTTTCAAGATATAATGAAGTTCTTTGAAAGGAAAATTCATGTCAAAGTATAATTTATTACTTCCATTAAAGGGACAAAGGCGCTTCGTAATAGACCATGATGAGCTTTTACAAGCAGGATATAGTGTCCCGTGTTACGTGTTTTAACTATACCTACCTATACACATAGCCATACTATTTACTAGTTGACCCGCAGCGGCTTGGCTCGCTTGTTCTTGGTGTAGTGGAGAGAGAGTTCGTAAATAAGCCATTACTTCTCATAAAAAGTAAAGGATAAAAAATGGTTATTGAGCGTTATCCCTAAGATATAAACATATACCATCGCGGACCTTTTAAGGTGTACAATACTATAGTACATATTTTTGATCTATCTCGTAGGGTTCAGACAGCGTTTGCAATGAAGCACATACATATGTTTATTTACGATATCACATTAAAAGCCTCTAAAACTATCAGTGTTTCTCTGCTATATTATGCATGTATTATACATATAAACCTACCTCTTGAATCAATCTATCAAAAAAAACGCATCATAATCCGTTGCGTATAGTTTTAAAGATCTAAGCATACTTAGGGACGGACAGACAGCGAGAAGCGACTTTGTTTTATACTATGTAGTGATTATGTAACATAGCGCCGATCAAACCAAATGTTTATTGAATGATTTAAAAAACGAAGGGCAGCGTCTTACGTAATTAGGTAACTTTAACAAATGAAGGTCTATAGATTGATGAAACCCGAAATTTTGTATCTCCTAACATTTTCCTTGTTACCCCTTTTACCCGACTACGGTGAAAGGGAAAAGGGAGGGTTATGTTTATTATTATGTTATGACCGGTATGTGTGTATGTATGTAAATATGTTCCCTCATAACTTCTAAACTAATTATCATAATATAATTAGATAAATGAGATGTCGTTGGAAGTGTCTTGTTTGTCCGTTGGTTATAGGTTATGTGACGTCACATTAAATCAGTGGTTCTTAAACATTTAGTAACGAGGAACCCAAAATATCTGTCTTGGACTTCCATGGCCCACCAGCTGTTCGGAGGTAATATTATACTGTAAAAGTAAATGAAAAATAAAGGGCTATTTATTAAAAAAAAATATTCATACAATAAAATTATTCTTCAAAGTATACTTTGACAAAAAAATAAAATTAAAGAGACATGTAGATACTTTACTAAAATCGACAACTAACGCATGTCGGCACTGGCATCCAACCGATTTCGGTGCTTGTTTTCTACCGACTTCCAAAAAAAGGAGAGGTAGGTACTCAATTCGACTGTCTTTTTTAATGTTTGTTACCTCATAACTTTCGACTGGATGAAGTTATTCTCAAAATTCTTTTTTTTAAAGCTAATGCTTCCCGCGTGGTCCCATTTAAATTTCATCAAATTCGGTTCAGTAGTTTTTGACATACACTCCTACAACTGAATAGAATGGAAGTCGGTATTAAATTTTTCAAATTGTAATTGTATTATTAATAAAGTACTTATTATAAAAAGCGGCGAGTCCCCTTCTCGCATTCACCATCGACCACTGCATTAAATTAAAAATGCACATGTGTCTGTCTTGCACGATATTTACTTAGATAGGTAGGTACAATAACTTAATGTACATTAAAATGGCGCCAAACAGTTTAAATTGACGTTTGATTCATATCAGTTTCAAAACACAATACACTTCGAACGTCCCAAAAACGAAAAGTATCCTAATGCTAATCCTGATCTATCTACCAACCAAATTTCCTCCAACTATATTCCACTGTTTTTGCGTAAGTAACAAACATAGGTACATCCAGAATATTCACATTTATAATACTAGCTGCGATCTCCGGTTTCTCCCGTGCGATCCTATGTCTTAATCCATATCAATCTACCTACAAAATTTCCTCCAAACCCCATAAGCTGTTTTCGCGTGATTGAATAACAAGCCTTCATACATACAAATGTTCATATCAATAATATTAGTTAAATTATAAAAGTAACAAATTAACCTGTAAGGCTGAACACATAATGTACATGAACAAATGGTTTAGGTTTCTAAATTCATATATAATGTCTGTGAGAATCATATCCATATATCATAACATATTCCTCTTAGTTTTCGATTGAAGTCGATCCAATTTCCATTTACTCGTAAGTCAGAAAATATATAAATGTTACTTAGATAAGTCTATAGATATTCAGACCAATCTCGTTAGATCCGAGTTATAAGAAAACATAAACTAAAGCTATTGAATGGTTTCTTATGTTACATAGGTATATAAGATTACTATGTACCTACATATACTGACTTTACTATACTTAAAAAAAAACATTTCTCCGAGCAGGAATTCAACTGAATTTTACATCATATTATATTTAAGTACCTAATCACATAGTATATATGTAGAAAGGCTCAACTAGTTAAACCTCGTGTTTTAATCTAGGTCCCAGTTGAGCCTTCGACACATTTTTTTCCCCTAGGCACAACCAGTTGAGCCTACGGGAAAAAAAAGTCCGAACGGCTCAACTGTTTGAGCTTCGCAGTTGAGCCTAGGGCCCTAAACGATATATGCTTCATTGTGGTAAGCATCCAAAGCACACATTTATGTAACGACTAAACGTTGTGACCGCCACAGTTAATGAATCACAACACGCTGACTCGATGCACTATGATTTATTCTGTAAAGCTACTTACCTTCTTGCCTAATACTAATGATATCTACCCACGGCCCTTCCATGGCCAACATTCCAACAATACGAAACAGGTTGTAAACGATACAATTTAAACACAAACCTGTCACATTGGGGTACTTGGCCGCGAATCCCTGCTTGGCCCGTATCACTTGCAGCCTTATCTCGTTCTCCATCGGAGTCTCCAAAGCGGAGAAGACTAAAGCTCCAGTTGCCAGGTAGAAAACATAGAAGACTACATAAATCAGCAGCAAAGTTGTGAATCTAGATTTTCCAAAGATTCTACTGGTAGCAAACAAAGGTTGGAATGGAGGATGCTCTTCCTCATACAAGATCTCCCTTTCCACCATCATCTTCTTCGGGTAAGGGAACAGTTGACTGTGCACAGTCATGTCATCTTCGCTTCTGCTCGAACCCATACTCCCGTAGGAATGGATGCGGTTGTATTTTAGCTTCTCCATTTCGGCAAAATTTAAAAATGTTCGTTATAAGTTCCAAAGCAAAGTTTTCGTAAAAATTTTACAGATTAGAAAGTTCCAATAGATAAAAGTTTTCAATCGATGTCAAAGGTCCATGGTCAGCTAATTAAAAAGTGGTTTGAGCGCGGTCTTTATCTAATCGGCTTGTCGGCGTACACTTTCACTGACTGCTCCAGAACACAAACCGAAAAATCCCGGAACGCGACGGGCCTTCGGTCAACTGTACTTGAAGAATCGCTTCGGATGATTAGGTTCAAAAAACAGCGCGAAAATCTCGGTCACTTTAGTCGCTCGGCGGCAGTTTTCCAATTTAAGAATCACCATTTTGATGCATTTTAGAGAATACCGGTTAGAAAGAAATGGCGGAAGCCGATGTACTTGCAAGATGCGTTAACCGACCAATGCTCTCGAATGTCTGCCCGGGACAGTGACCGCTGACTGACTGTGCCTTGTTACCCACACAACATAACTTGAACTAGGGAGACACCTAATCGTTATCGCTTTACTGTAATGTTGTCGCTACTTATTTATATTTACCCGAGATACGGAGTGATAACGTCGTTACATTTGTTTTCTGATATGCAGTCAGGTCAAGTCAACACCAAGCACCTCACACTCTCATAGGAGTGCGATCCAATCATCTTGGTTTAATGTATTTTTATTTACAAACTAGCTGCGCCCTGCGGTTTCACCCGCGTGGGAATGGATGATAATGATGAAAAGTATCACATGTGTTTCCCCGGGATATAATCTATAACCTTACCAAATTTCATCACGATCCGTTCAGCCGTTAAAGCATGATAAGGTAACAGACAGACAGTGAGACGGATATTTATAAAAACATTTTTCTAAAATAAAAGTGTCTACATAACGTCAGCTATCTACCAGGGCCCGTTGAAATCCCGCCCAGACGTTTCAGAGATTAGCCGGAACAAACAGACAGACATACATTTAAAACAGTTTTTTTTATGTAAGTATCTACCTTCTTTCATATTTAGTGAAAATGTTATTGAATGAAACTTAAAGTAATATGTGTCTACTAAAGATAATGAAACTGCTAATTTGGAATTACAATTTACAAACAGACACTTAAATTTTAATTATCTGTATAGACTAGCGGTGCAGACGGCTTCACCTATACATCAAATAACTATAACACATTTTTAACCCTATATTTTTCGTAAATAAAAGTAGCATAAGATACTCCTTATTTTACTATCTGTCAGTTGTTATATATATTATTTGACATTGCAAACTGATATGTTATTTTTTTATTTGTTTATATTAAGTAATAAAGTTAAAACATTTAATTAATTATATTTAATCTTTCATAAAAATCCGATCTTAATCCTCTCTGTTTGCTGAACCCATGCGGTATTAGTATAACTACATATAATGCTCAGGTATACCTTCCGTGCAATGCCTAATGCCTAGTTGCTAACGGCTACTAACATACCTATTTCTTTAATTAAGTCGCGCTCGTACCTTGATTAAAGAAAAAGCAGAATTTTTAAAGACCTAGTGTAACGAAACAGATCGATAGTATATTATGAAAAAAAATAGGCAAAGAGTAATAACCGAATAGAATTCATAAACATAACTCTCTTTCAGCAGAAAAAAATCCTGAATAGGACCACAAAAATAAAGTTTCACGTCCAAACTCTCAGAATTTTCAGCGATAACACTATATTTTTTTAGGTAATACTTAGCCAACGTATAGTACTAAAGTAATAACCAGCAGTTTTTTCAATTGTGTTAGTATATATCGAAAAATATAAAGAAAACGTACAAAATTAACGCATTTTTGCATTACATCGTCCAATCTAACAAGCGATTTTCAACCTTACGTAAAGCATCGTATAAACTATTTTAAAATTGGGGTTGGACCGCGTCTTAATTTTTAATTGCAATGAAAACAATTTAATCCTATTTTCAAAAAGGCACCTAAGAACCTTAGGTAAGCATCTTTTCGTCAAACTTTGATTTCAAAGCCTCCTCGAAATTGGACTCAAGCATTCTTGACCTTGAAGGTCTTTAGATAAGTACTTAAGTACTTGGAAATATTCCAGCGCACTTTATTACAATGTTGAAGTGCCTGAAATTATTTCTGTAGTCTCTGGATAAGCTTAAACTCAATTTTAATCAGAATACTTTAAGTTTCCTTATACTTAATTTTTAAACTAGATCTTCCAATCACTGCAAATAATAACGCCGTATTCTCTCCCTAAAATAGAAACGTACTTACCACGAATTTGTGGAAAACTCAAAACTTTCAGATGGCAATACCAAAATGTATCTTGAGTTCAGGTTGTCTTTAATTTTTACCTAGCCACATTTATCAAAGTTCAAATGAGGTCGTATACTCAATAGATTACATGCAGTATGGCTTGTTGCGTATGTAAATGAGAAATAACTTAAATATTTGTTGTGATATTGTTTTGTTTTCGTGTTTTTATGTCCGGTCGCAAGGTCATTTAGATTACTTAAGTTAAGGCGTTTTTCACTTATACACAGTTCGAACGTGTACCCTAAATATAACGAAGTAACTTGAACAGTTTTAAGAAATCAATTAACTTAATGTTTACCTTATTAGGTAGGTACTTAATTTTATATTATTATTCAGTTACAACTGAATATAGTTAAAGTCATCATATTTTATTTGTTATCTACAAACAATAACAATTGTGGTATGGATATAACGTGCCTAAAACCCTAAATATGGGTTGTCCAGACACCCTTATTAATAAACTTGGCTTACACCCGGAGTAGTTAAAACTTCTATCAGTCAATTTTTCGCTTGCAGTAAATGTCACGCGTGAAAGCAAGACAAAGCATGTTACGCCCAATATAGGTTTACGCAACGTTTATTAATAAAGGCCTAAGTTCTTGACCAGTAAACTTACTTATAGTCAAAAATAAATGAATAATAACAAAGAAAGGAGTGATATGTATTATGTATGTCAGATAACTATAGGTAGTACATGCTCTGTCTACGTTTGGTACCTGCCGAGCTGAAGCTCTTGCGTGGATGATGTCCGACCTTTGCTCATAGGTAAACAATTGATGCTCTTGGTCTAACCTCAAACACTCATTGGCTTATGTTGCATAATAACGCCATCTATTGTCAAGTAGCTTTAGTGTTGCTGTGTAGGTTGTTCATTGTCTGAAAACACGGATAAATCGACGAAAGGAAACCTAGATAGATCGATTTATCGCCCCGAAACCCCCTGCATACTGAATTTCATGAACCGTTCAATGGAGCCGTGTCCGAGATACAGATTATATAAATCGCTCGTTTAAAGGTATCAGATAGATAATACATTTGTGAAATTACTTCAAGGCTTATATGATTTGCCCTATTTTATTTAACGCACAAGACTATTTATCTTAGCTATTGCTAGTATATTATTATTTATATTGACGCAATAAATAATTAAATGCTCAACATACTTCGTAAAGATATGCCCAACTGTTACTAAATAGCGATAAAAATGTTGGTGCTAAATCACAGATAGGATTCCTGTTAACATGTTTGTGTCAAACCATTAAAGAAATAAATCGTTATCTAATAAGTAATTTTTAATAAACAAATGTTTAACTTCCAGTAATGTCGGTAAACTACATCGCTGTTATCATAAACACCAAATAGTAAGATAGTTGTAAATTCTTTGTTGTAGTTCGAGTGAAGCTTTGAATGGAAATCACATAATTTCACGAGTATCGGTTGACAAATGTAACCTAGAGAAGGGAAAACAGCCGGACATCCAGACAGACAAACCAGACGCTTTGCAGACGACGGGGCGGCCCGGGGCGGTCAATTTTGCCGCGAACGATAGTGCAAAGGGAATCCTATACTACCAACGCACACGGAGGGCAAAAAGACAGCGCCGCGCCACGCCGCCAGTGCCCGCCGGACACTGGCGGTCTTTATTGCTTCGCGGTCAAAAAGACCGCATCGCCCCGTCGTCTGCATAGAGCCTAAACATAATTTAGGTATTACATAGTAATAATAATTTTTGTCGAGACTATATTTTTTACCGACTTTGTAAAAAGAGGAGATTCTCAATTTGACTACGTTTTGTATGTTTGTTACTCGTCTCCATTAACCTGTCAATTACGAATTGATTGTGATGATTCTTTTTTGTTTGGTAGGTCTTACATATACTTATACAAAATGTTCTTTATGGGTTTTACTTCAGGGCGGTGCCATTATCAACGCTTTTTGAAGAAAACGTAATATGTGAATGTTTCTCAATTTCGTCGTTTGGGGACCGATTTGCAAGTTTTTTTTTGCATATATCATTAACATCGCGTTTAAAAATTTTGAGTATATGGAAGTCAGTTTAATTTTGTCATCTATTATATTATTTAATACGGACAGAACAAAGCATCTTTTGAAAATTCGATGTATACACGAGGTAAGCCCTCTTGGTTCGTATGATCATATCCTAGGATATTATATCATTGACTACATTGTCATTGATTGACTATCTTCGGGTCGTGGCACGATCTGAATCCACATTTCAAAACATTCGGCACGTGAACTTTGTGTACTAATGACCACGTCCATTACTAATGTAGAAGTTCATTAGATCATTAGGAACATTTGAGAGTTGCACCATCTAACATTAACGTTAAAGTTAAAGTTACCGTCAAAACAATAAAGTTACGCCAAAACTAAAGCGTGACTAATATTATGTCTCAGTGACAGTAATTTCTGACTTAAGATTTGTTGCAGTGTGCACCGCCCTAAAGCGTCTTCCGTCTAATCACATGATTTCTTTACTCATTTGTGTTACGGTATTATTATAGATAATATAAATATACCGTACATAAATAATAAATACCTTGTTTGTGTTCTAACGTTCGGCGATCCAATACACAGAGGATGCCACTTGTATGAGGTGAAATTTTTTGTGGTAGTGTCACGCTGTAACCCCACAGCCGAATGGGCCGGCACGACCGGGGAAGTACCACACTCCCACATAACACCGACGTGAAGTAACATAGCTTGCTATTGCGTTTCAGTCAGTCTGTGGAAGGTTTTAGTACTCTCTCCCCCGACCCCCCTATCCTACCCCTCCCCCTCCACTCTTTCCCGTCTATCTCCTTTCTATCTTCCTTCCTCAAAGGTCGTCAACGCATCCTCGAGACCTCTGGTATTGCGGATGTCCGTGGGCGACGGTATCACTTACCATCAGGTGAGGCGCTTGCTCGTTTGCCAACCTATCACATAAAAAAACACGTGGCCAAGAGTTTATTCTATATAATGAAGGATACAGAATAAAACACACATGCATCTCTAAATTAACGAAATAATTTACTTTAATATCATATTAATTATCTATAATTATTTATATAATATTAATTACTAGCTGCTCTCCGCGGTTTCACCCGCGCGGTGATGGATGATGATAATGAATCTTATATAGCGTATGTTACTCAGAGTGAATCAAGCTTTCCAATGGTGAAAGAATTTTTGAAATCGGTCCAGTACTTTTTGAGCCAATTCGTTACAAACATACTTAAACACAAATCTTTCCTCTTTATAATATTAGTATAGATTTATAAATTAGTATTAGGTAATATCGATTTCCGCAAAGTAACGCCAAACCGCCAAAATCAATCCTAGGATTGGTCGTGTCGTGTGCCTATTTTTTATATGACATATTCAAAGATATTGCTATGATTCAAATAATTTCTGTGATTTTTGTACAGTTTACTCGTATACTCCGCATTATTATGAAACAGGCTGGTTCTTGTCCCTGAGAAATATTTCGTGATGCTAGTCATATTACGCGCAGGTGGTGTTGCGTAGCAGCAATAGTTTAATTGCTTGTCTCGACAACGTAAAGCGAAACACCATTATATAACCGGAATTATCTGGCTCCGACAGCTTACGATCAGGGTAACGACACGATCCAAACGCACCGGATAGAATCCACCTGTCAGATAGGGATCGCAGATTACGAGCGCTGAGATTGTCTAACAGCCTTCAAGGCCCTAAAGCTTAAGCTAAGTTTCAGTTTTTAAACTTTACGATTATGTTTATATTGGTAATTACTCTTTAAAGTCAGGTACCTAATGTGTGTACCAAATTTTACCAAAATCAGTCTATTAATAGCGCAGCAGCAAACTTCCCCTCTATTCGCCCCTCCCACCCCCCAAAGTCGCCGACGACAACTAATTATATTGAATAGTAGAACATGCATACCAAGTTTCGTCAATATTGGTTTAACAATTGAGACCTGGGGCCTTACTCCCACCTCTTAAAGCAGTAATGTTTCAACTTTACTATTAAATCTGGTACCACCACGTCAATATAGCAAGCTCAAAATAATATTGTATTACGATAGACGTTTTGATAACGTAGTATCAAATATTTCACGCAATTCGTATACTTTTTCATGACTTTAGACACTAAGTTTCATTATTCCAATGTAGTCAATCTAATCTTAAAGTAGTCATATTGCAACGTTACCATTAAATTTGGTTGACCGTTTTGTGTCGGTGGGAGTACGAAAGTAAGTATGATTATTCTAAGCTTATCTATTACAAAACGCTCCTGATTTATGATAGTTTCGTAGAAGGTGGGAGTATGCCCCCTTTACAGTAAGACGCACATACAATACAATACAATAATACTTTATTGAACACCAAGCTTATAAATGAAAGAACTAAGAATAGTTTACAAAAAAGGTTGTACAATGGCGGCCTTATCGCTATAAGCAATTTCTTACAGGCACACATACAACCTAACAAACATACAGATAAACTTTATTTTGGCTAGTTAAAGCGGAGACGCTTCGCGCGCTCGGTCAATGAAATAAACTTAATTTAGTTTTTATTTATATATTCCTGAAATATTTTAAAAGTAATTGCATTACCGGTACCTATCCATTTTTATATGCACAAAACCTTCGTGTTATATGATATAAACTATACAATAGTCTTTTCATGTAGGTATGTATGTGTGTTGGTGCGTGTGTGGGGGTAAGTGTGTGGATGGTATGTACATAATGCCTGACTTAGAAACGACTCTCAGATTAATAATTGCAGTAACAAAATATCGATTATGTAAATAAAAATATTAATAAAACATAATTCATTCCAATCATTATAGTTCAAATAATATATAATAAAGTTAAAAAAACATTTAACTTACCTATAACAAATCAAAGATGTAGTTTGAGCTGGAATAATTTATTTTCTCAGGCAATCATGTTTGATTTTATCAGGCAATTTAATAACTCGAATTGCCATACAATTGACATTTGGACTGTTTAGACGTACGAGTATCTAAACGTTGTGGTGGCACGCACAATCTTGTCTTTGCATATCGGCAAGAGGCCGTAGCACGAACAATTTGCGAAAAAGTATTCGTATGGTAAACGTCAATGCGTCACGCTTCGGCGTACAAACTATGAGTTATCTGTGTCACTGTTGCCCTAGATACATGAATGTTTGTATACTGTTTCACGTGATCGACACGTTACGTCACACTTACACAGATATTCGTGCTAGGGCCAAGGATCTTTTAATTACCTACGTCACAGTGTTTTAGTATTAAACTAGGATTCTGTTTTACGAATATACATTTTTATAGATATAGAGTTGTGAACAGTACCTCTACCAGAGTTGGCAACATAAATGTCATCGATAGTCGATACTCGATCTCGTCTACCTATTAAGCTTGTGATTGGCGTACTCGCTCTCAATTTTAGTTCTACAGTTGACCGCGAGGTGGCACTGTTCTTTTTTCATACATTTTTTCGCGGCAGTCGATATCGAGCATCGATTGGAGTCAATGTTGTAAACTAATGGTATACCTACAGGTAGTATTTCACAACTGTTCAAAAATGGGCACCGCATAGAGAGTGTAGGTTTACATTTTGTGTACAACACTCTGTCTACCTCCACTGAAAATCCCCATAGGATAATACCGTAGCTAATATTTGATTCGTATCCGTGGTAGGCCGATAGTGCTGCATCTGCAGTTGTTATTTCCCTAAGTCGGTACAGGACACAATAAATATATCTAATTTTATACTTAGTTTACTAACACGAGGCTTTCAATTACAATATTTATCTTGGAATAATCCAAGAAAAGTGGCGTTGTCTACGTTAGTTATAACATTACTGTCAGCATACCATAACATTGATAATCGTTTTAATATTTAAATTATTGTCACCAGAATATATTTTTGTACGTAATGTGCAATTTTATTTAACTTACCTGTGACAGTCTGGTGATCATTCAGAAACTTGGTCTTCAGGCGATCTAGTTCATACTGCGTCTGGATCTCTAGTGGTTGTTCCAGCCTCTGGAACACTAGCGCGCCTGAAACAAATAAAACACTAATTAGAAACACTTTGCTATTGTACTTAGCACTGTGCTATTCATTGATGCAGCTACAAAATCAATAGAATAGAATAGAATAGAATATTCTTTATTTGCTTGAAATGTGAGTACACAAATTTTAGGTGATAAATAAACAAAATAGACCTTACACATTTCACCAAGCTAATGGCATGCAAAAACTTAATTAAAAATAAAAATTAAACCTTATTCAATTTTTTTTTTTAAATTATCAAATTAAGACAGACAATCGTATGCCCGCCAACAATCGGTGTGGATTGTTGTTCCAGGTAAAACATGCTTTTGAATTAAAGGTATGAGAGTATCAGCATCTCTTTTATTGTCCGGGCATACTTCCAATCTTAAGTCTTCAGACCCATCTTCTATTAATCCCAGCACCCAGTGGCCTTCAATGTGACGTCCTTTGTTATATTTCCTTTTTCCAAATTTACTTTCGTCTATTTGCACTATTTTCCCACAGCCTCCAATTTTACCGCTGTAAAGATTTTGTTTTTCCAAATAAAATATCACAACTACTTCTCTGCAGTAATTACACCAATCGGCTATAGTATTTGGGCTTAAACATTGCTTCCTTTCTTTTTTATAAGGGTCTTCGTGAATTGTTTGGTCGTAGGTCCATCCTTGTGAGTATGCATATATAAGATAGTAAACATGCATTATGTCGATAGCAATATTTTCGAAAAATGTGCCAATTCTGCGAGAGATCTTGGCACCGCTGCCCGATTTAGATTTGCATGATCTTTTTGAGCACACAAATGTACCAAAACTTGTGCATCCGCATGAGTATGACACTTTCATGGATGTCCTGTGGGTTCGACACCGTTTCTCAGTTGGTATGAGACCTTGGTCTTCACTATATTTGATGCATTGGTCTTTAGTGCCCAATTTTCGCACAACGTCAGTTAAATTCCAATGATCAATCACTTCAGTGACGCAAAGTTTTCGTTTGGTTATAAGCTCGTTGTCGTCGTCGTCATTACTCGAAGAAGGTCCGGCGACAGGTTCAACGGGCAGATCAGGAGCCGAAGAAGGTCCGGCAACAGGTTCGACGGGCAGATCAGGAGCCGAAACCGCGTCCGCTTCGGGTATTGTACTGTAATACTCCATTACAGCCAAGTGCAGTCCAGTTTTCAAGCCAAGTTCAAGTCGTAGAGCAATCCAAACAAATCCGGTAAGCAAGCCAAGTTTCAAGTCGTCGCGCAATCGAAGGAAGTCCAGGGAAAAAGCCAAAGTCGTAATAAAAATCGAAAAACAAGAGAGCACACATTCACGAAACTACGAGAGAAACGGAATGAATGGATGACAGTCCATCTGTCAGTAAGACAAAATGGCGCCTTTTTTTTTTCTTACGTTTAACGATAACGATACGTTTCGTTTAACTCAGTTTGACAACTTAATTTGACAACTTAATATTGTACCATTTTCTCAACATTGCGTTCCATTTCACTTTTTTTTATCAAATTTTAATTTAATCATAATTAATTTAAACTACGTTTCCGGCAAAAAAAAATTGCTGGAAGGGCTTCAGGTGGACCCCAATGATACCCCTAAACTCGCACCTTCATCAAAATCAGGTACCGGACGGCTATAGCCAACCCCAGTAAATGCCTTTATAAAATTTGTACTGCGTCCCCAAACAATTAATCCATACCTTAAAAGTGACCCAATATATCCATGATATGCCATTAGTGCAGTATCTTTGCTGGATGTTTTACGTAAACGTTTCAGTACATATACATAGCTGTTTGTTTTCTTACATATTTTCTCTATCTGCATTTTCCAATTTAATTTTTTGTCTAAAATTAGTCCTAAAAAGGAAACCTGACTAGGCCCTTCAATAGTATGTCCATTAAATTGTATTTGCAAGTTAAGATTATTAAAATTCATAAAATTAGTTTTCGAAAGATTTATTTTTAAATTATTCATGTTAAGCCATCTTACTACCGAATTTATTGTATTATTAATGTCAAGTATGTGATTATCTAAAAAGTTGCAATTTTTGGTTGTTGTAACTACTATTGAAATGTCATCTGCAAATAAAACAGACTTAAACGAAATATAGCTGGCAATGTCATTAATATAATATAATAAGAATAATAACCCGTATTGCTGCAGTGCTACAAAAATGGATCTGTTTTGTTCTAAAAACTAATCCACATCCGATGGTCTTTTTCAAGGATCAAGAGTTCTACACGTCTAACGTCCCGAACACTCCTTGAAAAAAAAAGACCACCAGATGGTTGCAACTATAGTCGGATCGGCAAGTATTACGTGAGTGGTCCCGTATTTTTCAGTTAAAATAAGATCTGTTTTTATCATATTAAGATCGGTTACAGTCCTTGCACTTTTTTAGACGACATTGGTTTGAAATAGGTGTTGAAGGGATTTGTAGTGATTTAGTCGGTGCGCAATTAGAATATGGAAGGAATCTTTCTATGCACTTGTCTGGCTAGGCCAGAAAAGTTGACGCCACAGATATATACACAAAAGATATCAGATCGGTATCGGTGTACTTCCCGTGTCCGAACCCCGACCGAGCGTCGAAGTTGGCCGCCGCTACTTACACTCACATATAGCTTAATTTGTGTGTGGGTTAACATTGAATAGTTCAAAGCAGAATCACTAGAGTAGGTACGACTGGTGACATATTAAGTAAGCGCCTACGCGAGTTCAATAATAACCTTTAAAGGAATTGCTCGTATGTTTCGAGTTAAATCATATTATTATATCCAAGCAAGGAAAAGTCATTTCGATGTGCTTTCACCTCACAGAACATTTATTTATCGATAGAGATGAAAATGTTCTTGATAATTTTGTATAGGTGCTTATATACAGTTAAGTAACGGTATTGGTCTAGGTACGAAATTTTCATATGGTTATACTAACGGAGCCGCCAGCGGCTTTGCTCGCTTGATCTTGGTGTAGTTGTGGAGCGCTGCTTTGGATTCTCGGGGTTCTGGCTGCGATACCCGGGTCGGAAAATTATTGAAATATTTTGTCTGATAAAGATATTTTCATTTGCAGTCCGGAGTCTGGAACAGTGCCCCGTAGATGGCAATAGGCTCCTTATTAAATGGGACCAAAAACTTTGTTTATTTTAACCAAGATTTGAGTGTTTTGCACCAGATTTATTTATACATTTGTGAACTTTACTGCACACCTTCTATTATACTATATAGTTATTTTCTGGTTCAGTAACTAGCTGACTTGAACCGCACGCTTATCCGATATCGTCTATCGTATCGCGCATACATTCCAATAATAGAACATATAGGCTATTTTTATCACAAAATAAATATATGTGGATCTAAAAAAGTTTTATAATGACTCATATAGGAAAAAAACAAACAAAAGTTTAAAACCCTAAAAGGCTGGGACTGGAAGCGTGGACCGTTAGCGCCTAACGCGCACGCCGCACCCTGAGCCACCTGACACCTGACCATGAAGTGTCAGTCAGTAAGTATGTCGTACTCTGATACAATAGAGAGATGAAGCATAGCATACAATTTAGGTTCACCTTTCAGTTACTGAATAGAGAAAATGCATAAAAATCCAAGTAGTTACTTAAGTATTTTTTATGCTCTATTCCAAAAGAACCCTTTCGTTTCATGGGATAAATAATATTCTATACGTTACACCATGACTTTGTTTATCACTGTGTCAAGTTTCATCAAATTCTGTCTCGTAGCTTTAGAGTGATGCGCGTATAAGAGACATACAAAAATTATAAATAATAATTTACTTAAATATAATAAAAAAAAAAAAATTGTGGATTCTATATCGATAACGTAGTACAATTTTCGTAGTAGAAGAACGAAGTTCACCGACATAGCCCAGAAGATTAGCCAGTTGAAGTGATGGCAGTAGGCAGAACAGATGGTCGATGGGGACCACAGATAATAAAATACTATATATATGGGGCCGGAAGGTTCTGGAGTGGAGACTACGGACCGGCAAGCGCAGCGTAGGTCGTCCAGTGACAAGGTGGACTGACGAGTTCATAAAGGTCGCAGGACCACGTTAGATGCAGGCTGCTTCCAACCGGTCCTTTTGGAAATGTATGGGGAGGTCTATGTTCAGCAGTGGGCGTTTTAAAGCTGAAATGATGATCGTGAGAAGTGTTTAACATGACGAGTTTGAAATATTTTAAGTAAGTTACTTAACATATTTTATGACGACAAGGCGTTAAACTATGTAGCCTAAAACTACGGCTTCTTGTCGACGAACCCTGACTTCTTTTAGAGGCCGGAAACGGTGACCCCGCTTGAACTGTGTTCACACAGCTTCTAAGAAACTTAAACAAAAAGTAAAACATTGAGAAACCTCGCAATCTTAGATCAAGAGATTATATCTAAACTGCCTGGAAAAAAAATTTGAAAAGTTTCCCGCTCTGAAACGATTTATAACGCTCACAGACAAAATTAAGAGGAAACTCGAGATTAGAGACAGATTACTTCACTTAGTTCTGTGTTTGCGTTTGCTCGGTGACGTTGTTTTACTTCTTAATTTTAATTAACGTTTTGCTATAGCAATATACATTGATTAGCTACTTTCCTGGGATTTCAATTGCGTGATATTGTGATTAGATCTATAAGTAACCATAATACCAATGAGATGATGATGATGATGAAAGTATTCTATATTATAATATTCTAGCACCTCATATTTCTACATACCAAATTTTATCCTAATCTAATATGCAGCTATTTTGATGTGTTTGGGTAGGTTAGGGTAGTAACAAACTATACCCGACCCCCCAATATGTTTAACTTATTTTTGTGATTTTTCCCTTTTTCTCCGAAATTGTACCTATTTACCACCATAACATTTGTAAAATCTGTTTTAGACCGGATGTTTTTAGTTGAATTTGGTCTCTAATACACCTTTAAGCCACGCAAAGCAAAATTGGATACAAAACAGAGCTAACTAACTGATTTAGTTAAAAAAAATTGGGGTGTCGGGGATTTTTTTTTGCCAACTTGTATTCTCCAAGAAATGGGATATTTACCATGTATTGTATTTATAGTGAGCTATCGATATTTCGGCGCAGTTGCATGCGCCATGTTCACGAGTAAACGTACGTTTGAACATGGCGCTATAAATACAATACCAGTTCATGGTAAATATTCCGTTTCTAACGTTCATACGGTCACTAGTAACTAAGCTAACGAGACATAATTAAAGTCACGTATCTATCACGTGAAAGTAAGATGGTAAGTAATTGTTAACCTTTTTTGTTACTATAACCCGCGGCATATAACTCTAGCTCTGACCGTTATTGCGCAGAAGTCAAAAATTGGGACGAAGGACTCTTGTTTCTCTCTGTCACATCGAAGACGAGGGACTGTTGTCTCTCTCTATCTGCGCAGCTATCCCTTCCACATTTCGCTCAGAGCTAGAGTTATATGCCGCGGGTTATACCCTATCGTAAAAACTGTTATACAAAGGAACGTAAAACTTGGTTTGAGTACAGTGAAATCCCAATATTAGTCAGAGACGAATGGTCAGCTAACTTGCCTGCTGTTATGCACCACATCATCAGCCTGTAGCAGTCCACTGCTGCACATATGCCTCTCCAATTGCACGCCACTTAGGTCTATCTTGGGCTTCTCGCATCCAGTTTTTGCCAGCCGTCTTGCGCAGATCGTCACTCCACCGTGCCTCAGGACGTCCTACACTACGTTTGCCGAGACGCTCCACGTTATGCACCACGACTGCCAATAACAGTAGCTATGTGTGGCTATGTCACAAAAACTTCTTCATTAATTTAACTTTCTACATCATCCTTCAAACCTCGCTAAGCTTGCACACTACCGCTGCGAAAGAGAACATCTGAGAGTGCACAAGTTTAATTATTTTAAAGTTGGCTCTAAAGTAAATAAAAAACGGATACCTAAGTGTAAAAACGAAATGTAACTCACCCATGACGACGTAAACCGACCAGAAGATGGCGAACAGCAAGGTCCTCAGCATTGGCAGCCCACCCATCGCCTTCACGCAGCCCGGCATCACCAACCTCATTGTCAAAGGTTTTCTGTAACAAAATACACACTTTCTTGAAGCATTTAGATGTAAACTGTGTACTTGGTGAGTGAAGTTTTACGCAACCAGTGGTAAAACGCATTGGCGATTTAGCGTAACCTGGGTTTTGTTATGGGGAGGGTCTAGTAGAGGCCAGACTGATACAACATTATTTTTGTCAAATCATTCGTCTCCATCCATATCTACCACTGCGTCGGCTGACTGTGACGATGCAACTTAAGTACCAATGTGATCGAAATTATCCATTCCATCCATTTTCTACCGACTTCCAAAAAGAGGAGGTACTCAATTCGGCTGTTTTTTATGTTTGTTACCTCATATATTTTGATTGGGTGAACCGACTCTCAAAATTTTTAGTTTGAAAGCTGGTGCTTTCCGTGTGGTCTCACTCAAATTTCATCAAATTCGGTCCAGTACTTTTTGAGTTACACTCCAATAACTGAAAAGAATGGAAGTCGGTATTAAATTTTTCAAATTGTAATTGTGGATCTTGTTTGTCTGGATGAGTAATACCAGTTTAACTGGGACGGCCAGGCATACCTGGTCACGCTAATGGCTAGACATATATTCACTTGTAACCGCAGGCAGTCCTGCTTGAGGCAGACTAGACACATCCAGACTTGTTTTTTATATATGACTGGTTAGTCAAAGTCAACACTGGTTATCAAAAGAAGGAAGGTAGCCTATCTAGGGCACGTGCTTAGGCACTGCAGATATGAGCTTCTTCAGTTGATTATGATGGGCAAGGTGGGCGGAAGAAGAGCTGTTGGACGTAGGAAGAAGTCGTGGCTGCGTAATATCCGAGAATGGACCGAAATCGGAAGTGTCGCGGAGCTATTCAAACTCGCCAAAGACCGGGTGAAATATGCGGAGCTGACAGCCAGCCTTCACTAGTTGGAGAGGCACTAGAAGAAAAAGAAGAAGAAGGTTAGTGTTTGACCTCTATCTCAATTGCTTGTCTACGATGATTCGGTCGATAGTGGTGTCACAGAATCAAGACCTTGAATAACGGCTGGTTTCAATATAAGCTGCCGAAACACACTGTTGGGTGCTTCTTCAAAGGTTGTCAATCTTAGGAGTGATAGCTAGGCAGACCGGCGACAGGGAGTGCCCTGCCACCATGTTGCGGATTTCATCACGGTGTTAACTTCACTGAAATGCACAGTAGAGAGTAATCTGGTGATTGACAGCCGCTCCCCATTACATATTATCTAATCTGGTATCGCTTTTATATATATTTGTGTCTGCGTATTAAAAAATATCTTCGCAAACATAACTTTCAATTTGATTCCAGTATGAAATGTATTGTGATACGTTGGCATATCGCACTTCTGAAATCTGGCAAAGTCCAATAAGTTAATGTCAGACCACCAGCTATTATCGTTGCAGTAGTACGAAACGTTGTTTTAAGTATAGCCCAGCATATTCTTCGTAAGTTAGGTATATAGCGCGTATAAAAATGTGCAGTCATACTAAAACTACACGCAGAAGCTTGCATACGATTGGGACCTAACTACTGCGTCCTGGAAGTAGTAAACATTCCGAGTTATAAGTAACCAAAGTTTTAGTAATACTCAAGCAGGTTCTTCCCTGAAAAACTAGGCCAAAGACAGCAGACATACAGAGAGCGTAGACTAGGCAAATAAGGAGCCTAAGCGGGGCCTGTGCTGGGGTGCGGCGCGGGGAGATGAGACTTGCAGGAGGATTGCAGAGCGCATTAATCCCAACGAACTCCAAGATTTTTTTTAATGAAAATTTAGATTTCGTATATTTGATAGGTATTTCAAATATACGCAAGGATCGTTTTGCTTTTACTTATAACATGATCTTTCCAGGATTTGATCTCCTTGTCAGAGTCTCGATAAGTAAAATTTATGAGTCAAGAGTGAATAGACATCTTTTAAGCATGCGCGTTAACATCTTCGACCAAATCGGCATTTAACAATACGAGAGATACTGGCTAAATGCAAGTACACAAAGAGAAATGGGTTCAACAAGTTACTGGCGTCAGAAGGTCGTTGTCAGAACAATACTTTATGTGTTTAATCACGATTTCAGCGCTAAGGGACGGTAGGTGCGAGGATTAAGTTTTCAGCTCTTTTAACTTGATTAAAATAACAGTCTAGGTATTATTAAACAGGCCTGGATTAGCAAAACAAAATATCAGAGATATTTAAAGCAGTTCTGCCTTCACCAGATAATCTAATAAAAAGATTTAGGTCCAATGTATATGAGTTTTACGTCCTCGTTTTTACGTATATTTAACATACTAACTTTTAAAATAAGTTATACCCTAATTTAAATAATATACAACTAGTAGTTCTGCGAACAGTAGACCTCGCGAGCTCAATTTTATCATCTGCAATTTTTCGCAGTTTAAGCTATCTGCAGGTCATCGAAATTCAGAAAAAAATGACAAATATATATTTCGACAAGACCAATTTTGCTATAAAAAACTATTTTGGTGGTACCAAAATGTTCTTGCCGCATATAATAAAGTCGTCTAGTTTTTAACTTCACAACCTATTATCTCGGCAACCACTTGACTAATTATGCTCATATTCAAAATTCCACTTTAAAGTCAGGTACTTAATGTGTGTAACAAATGTTATCAAAATCTGTCAGTAAATAGCGCCGCAGTAAACTTATCCCCTTTTTAGGCAAAGTAAAACAACAGACAATTTTCTACCGACTTCCAAAAAGGTGGAGGTACCCAATTTGACTGTTTTTTTATGTTTGTTACCTCATAACTTTCGACTGGGTAAACCGATTTCAAAAACTCTTTTTTTTGAAAGCTGGTGCTTCCCGTGTTGTCCCATGTAAGTTTTATCAAATTCGGGCCAGTAGTTTTTGATTTACACTCCAATAACTGATTTTTACCAAAGTAATAGAATGGAAGTCGGTATTAAATTTTTAAATTGCAGTTGTTTATTGAAACCTTGCACACCTAGTTTTGTTAAGTTTGGTGGATAAATGCGACCTGTACAGGAGGACCAAAATACAACCTAACAAACATACGGACAGATGAAACTCAATTTGGCCAGTTAAAGCAGAGACGCTTCGCCTGCTTAGCTACTTATACTACAGGACAAGGGCCAATATCTCAACACGACATATACACAATAAGTACGGACCACATTACAGCATGGGCCTGTTCCAGATGATTTGAACGCCTCCGACACGGTCTAACTAACGACTCTTTCCTGAGACCTACAGAAAAACTTCGTGAATTCGAACTCATCATCATCATCATCATCTCAGCAGAGCACATAGCACGCAGAGCAGATGGCCGATGGGGCCGGAAGGTTCTGGAATGGAGACCACGGACCGGCAAGCGCAGCGTAGGTCGTCCACAGACACGGTGGATAGACGAGATGATAAAGGTCGCAGGACGACGTTGGATGCAGGCCGCTTCCAACCGGTCCTTTTGGAAAATTATGGGGGAGGCATATGTTCAGCAGTGGACGTCCTACGGCTGAGATGATGATGATGATGAATACTAGACCACGAGTGATTCGACACAGGATAAATAATTATCAAAATTATGACGATCTTGACTTTTTTTAAAGATACAGAATGTCCAAAGACACGGTGTTGTTCATATTACATCAAATTGATGAATATTAAGAGTTTGATAGGAACAGGTAGTACAATTTTCATTACTACCTAATATTTATGTGCCCGCTGAACAAAAGATTCCCTTCTCTTGTAGTCTACCATCACTAAGATAATCATACCTATACCTATTCAGTCAGTACCATCGTCGTTGAAATACCCAAGTATTTACTCTTATGTCTTGGCCACACCGAGGAGAAACGCCGTTTATTATCGCGTTGTTGAACGTTAACCTTAGATGTAGCCAACGATATTCGCGATAATTTGACAACGGCATTCACATTGCCGCTGAAGTTGGGCGATAAATCGGTTCGCGGTATTTTTAGGCACATCAAAGAGATTTAACTCGAAAAGTATTGCGTTGAAGCGGCCACACCAACGTTTGTCAGTGTGCACCGTGATAGCTAAGGGATCACACGTGTGAACTTTAGAAGAATTAAAAGAGAAAAATGAATCCCTAATGGGTTACTTTATTACAGAGCTCATCTATTTAGATGAATCGGAATAATTAGCGCGTTGTTTAAGGCGATGTTGGGCATTGACGTTAACTTCGGTGTAGCCAAGGCATTATAAAGATGCAGTTCTCAAGCTGTCAACTGAAGAAACACAATCATAGATAAGTTTCGTAAATTTAGGCAACCCATTATAAAGGAGTCTCCTTGTACGGATGGAATGGTGAAGCGAAAAATGGTGCTTAGGAGTTTGCTTACGTTAGGAGTCGCCTAATTAGGCACTGCCTACTCGCTGTTAGTGAAAACGGCCATAAGAATAGTAAGCCACCTAACCATAAGGTAAATCTGATTTAAAATATCATTGTTTTAATTAAATACATTTCGATGGATACTTTTGCTATCTACTGTCACTTAAACGTAATTTAAAACTCAAATAGAAAGATATATATGTATTTCAAAACTTCTGATTATAAAGGTTTTTAACTAGACGGACCCGGTTTTAACAAAAATATCCCGCTTTTTTCACTCAAAAAGTTTCAAAACGCACGAGACTACGGTACCTGCCAATTTCAGTCTCATCTAAATATTTAGGCAGGCGGTGACTTGCCCTTAAAGCGACAAACAAAAAAGAATTCAAATCGGTAAAATGGTTCGGAAGTTATGTACGTACATATACATTTCATCGATTCATTTTTATTTATGTAGAAGATTAAAGTATTGTCATTAAACTATTTCCTGCACGAGGTTGCCTCAGCGATGTTATTATCGAGTGTCAAATACACTTGTTCCAAACACATTATCATGTACACTGCTTCAGAATAATAGTCGCTACGCGGTTATTATGTCCAAACACTAAGGTTCAAAATCGGGGATCTAGCTACAGAGTTCATTTAAGCGATTGTGTTTTATAGCTGGTAATTGGTATTGGCGAGCACTGGTAGCAATATAGATAAAGTATTGATTTAAACATCACTCGCTCTTGCCACAGGCACTGCTTGGACAGGTACGTACTTAAATTGAACTATCAATATAAATCATCATCATCAGCCGTAGGACGTCCACTGCTGAGCATAGGCCGCCCCCAGAAATATCCAAAAGGACCGGTTGGAAGCGGCCTGCATCCAACGTCGACCTGCTACCTTTGTTAGGTCGTCAGTCCACCTTGTCAGTGGGCGACCTACGCTGCGCTTGCCTATCCGTGGTCCGTGTCATTATCGAACGTTTAATTTTTTAACACGTTTCATTCATAAATCTTTTGTCATTCATAAAAATTTCGAACTCGTGCGTTCTCTTTCTCAAATGTTAAAATAATGTCTATTAAAAAGAAAAACCAACCATGAAGTTTTTACTAAAAATATTCATAGAAGTTTTTATGATTCATGCAAATACGTATATTTCTTAAAAGAAGCTACTAATTTGTTTCAATATCAGATTTAATGATTTGATTGAATGAGTTAGAGGTTAGGTTTCATTTCATTTCATCTCATTAAATTTCATTTTCATTTCATATCAATAAAAAAAATCTACTGAAGACTTGGCTGTATGGGCATAGTTCCCTTTGCCTACCAGAATGGGTGAAGAAAAAAAAATACCCTCGTCTTCGGCTGCGCCTCAGCTCGGGTAGACATTTACCGGAACTCTTTGCAATTACAGCCTTTCCCCACTTGTAATGAAATATACTATAAAGATTTTTTTGTGCAGTTCATATCGACAGCGTCGCTGGTAAAGGCCATTACATGAAACGAATATCTGCAGTCCGCAGTATTCCCATCTCCCGTATCCCTAGCTGACCCATCGAGCCCTTTCAATCGATTTCAATTTGCAAAGAGCTGTTATAGCACTTTCGAGAGGATTTATGGCCAAGTACGTCAGGTTTAATCGAGTGGCTAGACTGTCAGGTGGGCATGTCATGGAGTGCTTTATCAATGTGATTGATTGAGTATTATTAATTATACACAAATTTTAAATGAGGCACGCAAATCGTATGCATGATGATTTTAAAGCGTGGCAGTGGCAGCTGGTATCCGGGCAACCACGCTGACCTCCCAGACACATAGTTCTCAAAGCAAACTCACTCACTGCTACGTTGCCATTCAAATATTTTCGCAGTAGTGCTTGCCTACTAGAGATTGAAGACGGAATATCTGGAGGTTATGGTACCCGCCGTTCGTGAGTATTAATTTAAGTAACATATAATTAATAATTGCATGTATTAATATAAAACTACATAGATTTTAAATTCAATACTCTAAATTTGACAAAAAAATATTTAGATACTACTATCAAAATATTTTTAGCAGTAGATAGTACTATTTAAATATATTTTTTTTGAAATTTAGCACTTTGAATTTAAAATCTATGTAGTTTTATATTAATACATGCAATTTTTAATTATGTGTTACTTAAATTAATATTCACGATTGGCGGGTACCATAATCTCCAGACATTCCGTACCTACGTACCATGTTTATTGCAACTAGCTGCGTTCCGCGGTCTTACCCGCGTCGTTGATGCATCAAAATATTATTATATATTTTAATAATATATAAATAAATATTTAATATTATATATAAATATTTAATATTATATATTAAATAAATATTTAATATTATATATTTATTATTATATAGCTTATGTTTAACAGGGGTGAAATAATTTTTCAAATCGGTCCAGTAGTTTTGCAGTCTATTCAGTTCAAACATACCTTTCTACTCCATAATAGGTATAGGTATTATCATTATGTTTTATAGATAAACGAGGGAGTTGCATACTACTAACACAGCATAAAAATTAGTTTACATAGACTGTGCTACTAATTAATTGAACGACACGCTATTAAAGGCTAATTATATGTGGATTATTTTCCAGGATACAAAGTATCCTAGTCAAGTCAAGGTACTTATTGAGCTTTTCCTCGGCCTTCACGATGAATCATCTCTCTCATCATGAGGTTAACATCATGGGGAATGGTAATGTATTGCCAACATGATCCACCATCGTGGATAATCCATCAACCGCCACGATCACCATCAGGCTTATTGGCAACATTTTTCTGTCCGTGATTATATATCGACCCCAATAGAGCATAGCGTAGGCGCGTATCTCAGACTCAGTAAAGCCGTATCGTATATAGATAAAATTACCGTGACCGTACTGATCTCCAATCACGATCACCAATAGGTACCGAAGTCGCTTGAAAAACCTAAATACCTTGTCTATTTAGGTTTTTCAAGCGACTTCCTAAAAAGGAGGAGGTTCTCAATTCGACGCGTATAGGTTTATTTTTTCTACAGACTTCCAAAAAGAGGAGGAGGTACTCAATTCGATTGCATTTTTAAATGTTTGTTACCTCATAACTTAACTCATAAATAACATTCGACTGGGTGAACCCATGGTCGAAATTCTTTTATTTGTTTGAAAGTTGGTGCTTCCCGTGTGGTCCCATTTAAATTTCATCAAATTCAGTTCAGAAGTTTTTGACATACACTCCAATAACTCAAAGATAGGAAGTCGGTATTAAATTTTTCAAATTGTAGGTACTTGTATATGATCACGCATAACTTCCAAAGTAGTCAGATTTTTATAATTCTTTTTTGTTTGGTAAAATATACTTCTGAGGTGATCACATTTAAAATTCATCAAATTCGATCTAGCGGTTTTTGAGTTACAATCCAATAACTGAAAAGTGTTTCGCCTATCTTGAAAATATCGTAATTGACTAAGTAGCAAGGGGTCACTAAAATGTCTGAAATCTTTTTTTACCTACACTTACTAATGGAACCGAACACTAAAACGTATGAAATAACTTGCCGAAGTCAGTACCATGCGCACAATATTGTGATAATAGGTACTCTTGAACGATCATTGTACCGACTTCAATAAGTTATATCACACTTTCCAAGTCTTTGAAGTCGGATCCATTTTAATTA
This sequence comes from Selenia dentaria, assembly GCA_917880725.1. Lineage (NCBI taxonomy): Eukaryota > Metazoa > Arthropoda > Insecta > Lepidoptera > Geometridae > Selenia > Selenia dentaria. The sequence goes on from OU862893.1 coordinate 29,448,944, forward strand.
TTTAAAAAAAAATATATAAAACTTAATTCTATACGTGAAATATTAATAATAGGGATGTTATACATGATAGTCATTATGTATCAATATCATATCGCAGTTCTTATCTCCGGCACCTATAACTCTCTACTATCTTAACTTTGTGAGGTCGGTAAAACTAGTGAAACTCTTCTCACACTGGTTTCGTTTTTTACTCTCCCACATTCCCAAAATCATTTTGAAGTTCAGACCCAAGCCCGAGCCGAGGTTCACGAGCTTGAGTATGAGCCCATTTGTAGGCCAAACCCATTATCACGGCAGAAGTATACTGCTGCTCAATGTTTATCCTTAGTTAGCAATTAAGACCTCCATCTAGGAGTATTTAACAGTACAATCATTCAATCGGAAAGCAGTGATTAATGTACAATTTATTTAATAAACACGTACATTCGTTTATACACAATATTTTAAACATAATAACTAGTTAATTAAGAAACAGTACATTGTTAGTAATCAAAAATTAAATAAAAAAATAATAATAATAATAATCTAATCTAATCTATAAGCCCCATGGTGGGGGGAAAAGTGGCCAAAACGCTGGCAGCATTGCCACGCTGGATGGCAATGCTAAGTTTTTGCCCAAAATAGGCGCCAGCATTTCGGTCACCCGACGCCTCAACCAAACGTTTCGCCAGATCCCTAAACAAGTTGAGAGCGTACAATTAATTCGCCCGCAGCTGATTAAAAGTTCGAGAAGTATTTAATCTAAATAAAATTCTAACCGGATGTGCTCTGGCAGCCCTATGGCCCTATATTACTCAGTTCATCCGGCTTGTGGGACACCCACTTATCGTACTACGTATTTTATTGACGTTCATAAGTACGCCTTTGATGCCTGCATTGAATATCTAAATAATATTTACTTTGACTTTATCGTCGACCTTATACTGGATTAATACATTATAGCGTGTTCTTCAGCGAGCGTACGGAAACTGCAAGTGTATGTTATAATAATGGATTTACTACAATTGCACTAGAATTATTTGTGATAGTACTATACAAATATGATAGATGTGAAAGTTTGTTAGTGATTGAGCAGTTGCGCGATTGAGTGTATGTACTTACACACTGTTACTTCATCCCGGGCTGCGTTCCAGCAAGCTTTAGACCAAATAATGTTCGTCCAAGATTTGATCGAGCATTGCTAGTCTTCGAACGTCTTTTCCCTGTCAAAAACGAGTTTGACATATATAACTTAGGTGTTAGCTTTGTTGGTTTCAAACTAATTTGAGAATATTAATGACTCTCCACCGGTCGAGAATATATAATTAGGCACTTCGAGTTTAGTACAAATAAATAAACCTGTCCATTCGTCGTGAAAATGCAACAAAATACTTTATCACTATCTCACTCTGTCACTTTTGACAGCTGGCCAAGATTTGGCTCTATCAAAATGTAGAAAAACTTTGGCCATTCGGGACAAAATTTGTGCTGACAGGGTGTCGTGAAACGGGCGTGATCAAATCTTAACTGCCTACAGGCGTCGTGGACCGGCAGTTTTGCCAAATTTTGGCTTGTCCTGTGGCTTGCTGGAACGCAGCCCAGTGACAAGGCTCAACAGGTTAAGATCAAATTAATTTTTTTATTGACGATTGACGGATTGATGCCCCGGCGAAATGTCATCGAAGCCTGCTGCGAAAACGCGGAGTCTGCTCTAAGCCGAAGGAAGGGATGGAACATGGAATAGTGTGACAAATAAAAGAATACACCACCATTTCCGTTAGTCAAACATGGCGGCAACCACGTGAACTGAAGTACTTCCGCGAGTCCAAGAACAATAAAAGAATTCTCCACCATTTCCGCTAGTCAAACATGGCGGCAACCACGTGAACTGAAGTACTTCTGCGAGTCCAAGATGGAGGGCATCACGTGGTTTGATGTAGCCTCCAACAGCCAATGAAGAGCATGGCATTGTCCCACCAAGCAAATGGCGGCAGAGAAGGAAAATCCCATCTGAAGACATCGCTAGTCAGTCGCTGATAGAGTCTTGTCAAAGTCAGCCAGATGGCAAAATATTTAGAAATGTGTATTAAGGCTGTTAATTATAAGCTAATTATATTTCTGTGTAATCTGCTTACTGTAACGTAACTTTTGTGAAATTTGTCTACGTTCGAATATAACCTTCCAATGTTACTGATATGGTGTTTATGTAGGCTTTAATGTAATTGTTACTTAACCAATGTTAGCATCTTGTAAATTCAGTTGAATGTAATTGGTATAGATTTGAGGTTCAAGTTATGGAATACATGTGCATAATCTGGTTTTATTGTTTTATTGTAATGGTTGTTACAATAGGCCAATTATTATTATCCTATACTATCCAAATAATATACTATTAGAAAAAATTGTTCTATTAATGAAGACACCTGTTAAACATTTTAAGACCCTTTGATGATGATTATCAAAGGGTCTTCTTATTATTTTTGGGATCATGATCCCAAAAATACTAATGATCCGATCGTAATTAAATGCTTAATTTGCTTGCTTAGTTTTAAGGCTTAATAGCTTTTAAGTTATTCAATAACATTATATAAACTAAATTAAAACCTCACCTCCTTTTTGGTTATCGGTTGTTAATGTCTATCACCGGATGTGGTCTGGGATTTATTGACCCGAGGCGGGTGAACGTTCAAGAAGCCGGATTTACTGAGTTGATTTCCGCCTTGTTTTTCCCACGTATTTCCGTCCTCACCCACCTCACCTATATCTTTCGAATGCTTCTTTGGATGTAGGTCATCAGATTACATGCTGAACTCAATCGAATTCATTTCAAGTGGTTAATTTACTACATTGTCAAGATTTTAAAATATTATCTTTTTTTTATTTCTTTTATTTTGAATGTATATTACGCTTGGTGCAGGGTCTCGGTAGTCCAGCAAACCTGTCTGACACTGTTAAATTTATCCATCCAATTAGAAGAAATTTGGTTTTTCAATGAGCAGGCGGTAAAGCCTTTATAATGATTCTCGTTCAAATTGAAACGATGACTGCATCTGTCAGCAGCTATACTCATTAGTAGTTCTTATTTTAAGGATCTTTGTACATATGACATGTAATTTTGGTGTCAATACAGTATTCTTGTATTGTATTGTATACGCGAGTTATTGCTATGAGAAGGTTAGGTAAGTGTTGTTTATAATTATAAAGTAGTGTCCGACCGAAACTGGTTTTTCTGCCGCACCGAAAGCGAACCGAAACTTATTTTATATTACAATTATTTACTGAGTTGTACTGTTGAACTACTGTCTCTGAGAGGAAGGCTCGAGTCCCAGCAGTGGGAACAAAATGGGCTGATTATGAAGACTAGTTGAACAGTATTCTGATTACTGAGTTTGCTGTTCTACCGAAAACCTGTATCAAGCGTAATATGTATTTAATGAAAAAACAACTTAGCAAATGAAAGAACAAAATGGCTTGAAAACTAGACAATATAGTAAATAAACCACATGAAACGAATACGATTAAGTTCAGAATATAACCTTACTTAATAACCTACCTAACCTAAAAACCTACTTATTTGTCAATCAGTGCACAATATCGAATGGGGTGGTTCGGAAACGATAACTGGTCATAATGAAAGAAAAAATACATGTTTTTTTATTATTATGAACCCTTTTCATCCTCCCTTTTGCCTTACCGCAGTCGAGTAAAAGTATACATATATTAGTATATTTAGTCCGTTTCAGAACCATTAGTTCTATATATACAAAAAATGTAAGTAAATCGTCGATGGGTAGGTTACAGAAAACGGCCAAAAGACGAGACAATGAAGTCGTCACGCTTGCCTGTAACAGTGCCATTCAAATTTTAAACTAAAAGAGTTCCAAAACCCTGCATGGCAATGCACGGCGCTCGTCACACTGATATAATTGGAAAAGGATTTTTGTAGTGATAGAACTTTTGCAGAGTATCCTGGGGAAGTACCAGTGAAGCAGTAGTGTGCAAACAATACTGTGTTTCGTTTAATCATCTCAGCCGTAGTTCGTCCACTGCTGAACATAGAGCTTTGAACGGTTGTCCAACGTCGTCCTGGCGACCTACGCTGCGCTTGCCGCTCCGTGGTCTCCACTCTGGAACCTTCTGGCCCCATCGACCATCTGTTCTGCGTGATATGTGGCCTGCCCACTGCCACTTCAACTGGCTTATCTTCTGGGCTATCTCGGTGACTTTAGTTCGTCTACGGTTCTCCTAATTTCCCATTCGATGACGTGGACAAACTCCGAGCAGTTCCTTTAAGATTTAATAAAATTGTTTAATTATTTAACACATTGCAAAAGTCGCGTCTCCAAATATCCGTCCCTGCATAAAGACAGTTACCAAACAGAGCATTACGCCTAAATTGTACTACGAGACGCAAAGTAATGTCCTCCTCTCTCCCTCTTAGAAATGAATACGCGCAGTAATTACGTAATCGGATTATAGCGACGTAATGTACACCGGACGGACCCTTATTGTACTCACCTTATATGTATATGGTGAGTTTTAGGTCCTTTATCTACCTACAGTATATTATCTTACTCGACTGTGGCGAAGCCCAAACGAGGATTCCGACTTCAACACCAAAAAGAGTAAAATAACTTACTGAAGCCGGTACCATGATAGTTCAACCTACTTTTTGGTGTTGATGTCGGTTCCATTTGTGGTAAAAACCCGATTTATAGTGACCCTGCTACTCACGGAATCGAATGTCAATGATGATATCATCAAGATAAATCAACACTTTTCAGTTTTTAGAGTCTCTCAACTCAAAAACCGCGTTACTGAATTTGATGAAATTTAAATAGGACCATCTCAGAAGTATACTCTACTAAACCAAAAAAGAATTTTGAGAATCAGTCTACAGATGGGGGAGAAATCGGCTAACATACACATAAAAAAATACATAACACAAACATATAAGCTCCTCCTTTTTTGGAGTCGGTTAAATATTACAAGCGTAGAAATATTTGCAAAAATACTATCAAAAGACAATAATGTCACATGGGCGGTGTTATTGCTCATAGCGCTCTCTTCCTGACAACCACGTCATAAGGCAGTGTGGCAAGTGGCAAGGCGACTACATCACCAAAAAGGTTGAAATAACTTGTCGAAGTCCACACCATGTGCCCAATATTGCGATAATAGGTACCTAATTTTGAAGTATATAATCATGGTACCGATTTCTACAAGTTATTTCACCATTTTGGTGTTGAAGTCGGTTCCATTTTTCTAGTAAACAAATTTTTTTAGCCTATATTTTTTGATTTTAGTTCCAATAAAGTGTTAATCTATCCGCTCAGACGTAGCAAATATATACCTTATCTACAATTAGATTCCCAAAACTGACACTTCGTAACAGCAGGAATAATCTCATAAAACGCTTTACCAAAAGAGGCGCCGTCCGTCCTGGGCTAAGTGCTTCTAATTGGACCGAGGGCTACTAACTTATTCAGTCTCGCCTACATTGGGCCCAGAATAGGCGACCTTTGGTAGCTCCGTAATATAAAATGTATTTGTGGGCTTGCGTTATTGTGAGATTCCGGGAGAATATGGGTCAGGTTATTTTATTTAATAAAATAGATATTCACAGGTATTTTTATCAAGCCGCCTGATGTAAAACAACCACCTATGGATATCTGTAACACTGGGGACGTCAGAAATGCGTTGGCTTTTTAAAACTTTTACGGCCTTATTAATAAACTTGTAATAAACCCGGAGTAGTTAAAACATATATCTGTCAATTTTTCGCTTGCAGTAAATGTCACGCGTGAAAGCAAGACAAAGCATGTTACGCCTAATCTATGTTTCCGCAACGTTTATTAATAAAGGCCTATAAGACTCTGTGGACTCGCATTGTAAAGAGCCCAATGTTGTAGTTTTGCTCTAGGTATACCGTAGAAGAGAACTTACATAACATTTTGCTGGTGTGAAGCAAAAAAGATCGCGTACCTAAGTCGCACGGTATGGTCCACAGGTAAATTATATGCGGATGAGCTTCCGTGCGATTCTCTAATGATTCGTCGACGAGCTCACCGATGTCAAATACTTTATGAGATATCGCCCTTGTAAATAAGGTTGTTTTTCCAACGTTTCTTGTCATCTTGTCATTTGTTTCACGAATGTTGTCAAGAAAACGATGTTTGCTCGTAGAGAATCGCACGGCTGATTATATCTGTCTCCTTACCTAGGTACTTGTCAAGAAACTTGACATTATTTACTCTTAGGCAGCATATACCTAACTTTAAATATCAGATAGTTATGCAGTTTCGGAAAAATACAAATATTATAAATTCCTAGTTCTCTTACTAAGGATCTGAAATACCAACAACATGCCTTATAAAGTTCTGATTATTCTCCATTTCGTTAGAATTATGCTAGTAAACGCGTATTTCGTATTCTAATAGCTCTGTAATATAATACGATTCATTTACATTTACATGCGGCAGTTCAATCAACCCCGACGCCATTTCGGCAAGAGCGTGAAAACAGAAACGTATAATGTTATAAGTTGAACTGAAACTTGCTTTTCGCAGTATATCAAATTATACCAACTCTAATTATTTTAGCGTTTTATGGTGCCGTATCCAAAGGGTAAAACAGGACCCTATTACTAAGACTCCGCTGTTCATCTGTCTGTCTATCCTTCTGTCACCAAGCTGTATCTTATGAACCGTGATAGACAGGTGAAACTTTCACAGATGATGTATTATCTGTTGCCGCTATAACAACATATACTAAAAAACCGGCCAAGTGCGAATCGGATGATTATTATAGATAATGGTACGGAACCCATCGTGCCAGACTCGCATTTGGCCGGCTTATTTACTACGGTTTATGAAAGTTTTCTATGTTTCATAGTTTAGAAGAGTCAGTTAAAAAGGTTTTTTCACAAGCTGCTTAGGCAGGCTATATTTCAGATACGGTAAACCTGATGAAAAGTGATATACCTGTGATAGTATTATAACCTTCATTTCAATAATTTTATTGAATTACATACGTAAATAAAAAGCATTAAGTAGGTATTTTAGAGGGACATCTACACAAGTGAAATGTATATTCGATGAAAAATTGAGCACTTAACCGTAAAAGAAACGAGTTCTTTTAAAGGTTAAATGTCGTAAGTACTTGAAAAATACCTACGGTCTTACTTGTAAACGTTGCATAAATCTAAACAACGTAATTTAGTACAGCGCAGAACAATTTTGCTGTACGCACTTCCCAATAACATCATTTAAAGTTAAACAGCGTTTATAAGTATAAGGACCCTAAAATTTAATTTACTAACAGCTATTAGCGAGTTACTCCTCATATGTATATTATTTACACGATTAATTAAATCTCAACGTACAATAATCGTCATCCTATGGCCTCAGTAGACTAGACTGACAGTTGATATTAAACAGTAGTGAACATTAAGTTTAGTCTTAAACTGAAATAAAGTTTAAACTGTCACTAAGGACGACTGCACGCGACGACGTGTCGCCGCCGAAAATGGTCATTGCACTCTCGAACGATGTGTCTCCATTAAATAAACACTCGAATTAATCAAACAAATAGTAGACATGCGTAAGTTTTTGAGTCAGACTGAGTGTGCGACTATTTTTGTTATTTGTTCACTCTGAAACGACGCAACGGATTTGAAAGATTTAACTCAAATTATTCACTGACACACGGCGTGTGTGACAGTCTTTATAAACTGCTGTTTGTGTAGAATACTAGCTGCGCCCCGCGGTTTCATCAGCGTGGAGATGGATGATGATGAAACGTATCATAATATGTCCTTCTCCGGTATATAATCTATAACCTTGACAAATTTGATTACGATCCGTTCAGCCGTTTAGGTGATAAGGTAACAAACAGACAGAGACGCAGTGTTTTTTTCGTAAATAAAAGAGAAGATTCCTCTTTAAATTGCTCTACAATTATGCTTAAGCTAACCATCCATTTCCTAGCATATATTTTAATTTATGTAACAATCGAAGACATTTTAAAAATGTGCTATATATCTTATAAGTATCTAAAAAACTATATAAATCCCTTGTCACAGAAGTTTGTTTACCAAAATGTTAAATACTGCCATTTGTGATGTCACACTCTTGCTGTCTATTGCTAAAATTTTGCTTGGGCAAAATGCTTTCGTATCTGTCCGTCTGGATGTCCAGCTGTTCTCCTTTACAAGTCGCATTTCTCAACTCTCTCTTCGTGATGTTTTGGGGACAGGTTCGATAACTAGACTTTCATTGCAGAGCTCACCACGTTCTAGAACTCAGTTTCCGCTTGTACTCGTATTAGCATGGGTGGTCACCATTCATAAGTCGCAGGGGTTGTCGTTACCTAGGACAGTGGTCGACATTTGATCTGAAGAACTTGTATACTTTGCCCTTTCTCAGGCTCAAAGACTGACCGATTTAATCCTGGAGCCTTTTAATTTTCTTCACCTCAACAAAATCAGAAATATAAAATTCCTTCTGCGAATCGAGGAGGAAAAAATACTAAAAATATTTGCTCACCAAACAAGTTGAGATTGTTTTAAAGATTAGTTTTAAGGATTTTGCTTAAAGGTGCGCGGTGAATATTTATTAATTATTTAGCTATGCAAAGGCTCGCGAGGTCTACAGCTCTCAGAGCCACTAGTATTATTTATGGGGCAGTTACCATGTATGTAATGTGATTGAATTTTCTGTTGCAAGTGCCACGACCTGAGAAATTGCAGGTGAAAGAATGTTTACCTAGCCGCAATTTCTCAGTTTGTAACCTTAATCATCCATTCCTCAAACTGTCGAAAATCTGGAACCTCGTGGTACTATTATATCAAGATAAAAACAGTATATTCTTGGAGTTGAAGATGACCCAGTCAGTGTAGTCGTGTATGTAAGGGGAAAAAGTGACGTCTGACCATTGGACATATTGACATTATTAACTATCAGACTTAGTTACTTAACGGGCGAGAATTCCAACAAAATGCACATGGTACCTATCCCGTTAATAATATGTATATTTCTAATTCTCGAGGGCAAGCTACGAGTACGGAATTACGACTGATACAATGAAGGGCTGCGTGAGTTGAAAATTATAACAATTAAATCTGCATATGCATAATTTCATGGAATCCTGCGACCTTAACAGGCCGTCTGTCTACCGTGTCAGTGGATGACCTACGCTGTGCTTGCCGGTTTGTGATCTCCACTCAAACTCAAAACATTTATTCTGTATAGGACTACGGGGGCATTTACAAATTGTGATTTTACATTTATTTTTTCTTAAATCTGCAACCGGATCGGAATGCGACCACGACTGAGTAGATCCGGCAAGAAACTCAGCGGGATTGTCTTTTTACATTTTTTGTATCGCCAATTTCTTAAATATTATAACAAAATGTTCGCTTATTTTTAGCTCCAGTGGGTTGCAATACAAAACAGAACATACTAATGGTATCAGTAGGGCAAGACACGCTACACTTTGACATCTTAATACACGAGTAGGTACATTTTTGAGTGATCTTTTTTTTTAACGCAGAGTAATCCTTTATAGATACCACCGGCCCCGAGGGGAGCACGGTGATTATGTGGGAGTCTCTGCCAGAAGGGCAGCATACCCACCAAACCTCTGCGGTGTTCCGTCACTGCATCCTTTGGCGGGAACGCGGGACAGATTTCGCACACGACCGCGAATCCGCCGCGGCTTTCCGTTGCTGGACCCTTCTCTCTTCCTTCTACATTGTCCCATAAATGAATGACTTATTCTGTGGAACCACTCCAGAACCTTCTGGCCCAAGTCAGTTATAAACAATTTAAAAGCTATTTTAAATCCTATAGAACTTTAACTATAAATAAGCCTGTATAAAAGGTGTTCATAAACTCGTTTAATACAGTGAGACAATTAAATGCCCTGAGAGAATGTTGTACAACTAATACTGTTGCCCTAAAGTGCTAATCGCATCGTTCTCCTCAATTTGAGGTTGGAGGGCTCCAATAAAGGGCAAAAGGTAAAGGTTCGAACGTGCCCGGGAATACAATTTAATGGCACGAAAAACATGTCGAATTCAGTTGATTAAAATAACATGAGTCGTACGTGACTTTTTGCTCATTTCGAGACGAACAAGTTACGGAGTAATTCAGTCTTCGAATGACGGAATGAGGTGACAGTGTCCCGGGGAAAATTTGAATTTGAGGTCTTGCGTATAGGACGGTATTATTAACATTTGTACGAACTTATAGATAGGTTTTTAGATGAGTTTATGAGTTGTGTCGATTTATAGATATGAATCTTCATCTATCTAATTACTTTAAACGAGCAATCTCACTAATATAAATGTGAAAGTTTAGATGGTTGGATGGATAAATGGATGTTTGTTACTCTTTCACGCAAAAATTACTGAATGGATTTTAACGAAATTTTGGTATGTAGATAGATGAGGCGCTGAAATAACGTATACGGATACATTTTCATCATCACCATCATCATCATCATCCATCACCACGCGGGTGAAACTGCGGGGTGCAGCTTGTACTTGTATATATACTCGTATTATAATCTGGATCTCGCAAACAGCTCAAGGGATTTTCATGAGATTAGTATGCAGGGAGTTTCACAGGCGATATATCGATCTAGCGTGGTTTTATTTTTAGAAAACGTTTTATTCGACTTTTCAGGCAATGAAAAACCACAACTTGTTCGTTCCATTCAAACTAGATGGCGTAACGTCGCATTGCAAAATCCTGCTATGTTATGTTGCTATTTTGTATTCGTATCCAATTCGAGCAAAGATTAGTCTTGCAGGTACTTTATATAATTTCACAGATATCATTCTGCGCATTGATTAGTTCCACTTTTTAACCGCCTTCTAAAAAGGAGGAAGTTATATGTTCGTGTGTATGTATTTTTTTATGTGCCCGTTCGCCGATTTTTGTGGACGATTCTCAAAATTCTTTTTGTGTTTGGTAGAGGATACTTCAGGTGGTGTTTCCATTTAAATTTCGTGAAATTCGTTCCGATAAGACCGCTCATTGTTGCACCTAGTTTTTAGAATTGTTTTTAGAAATATTAAGTGATTAATGTGGTGCCTTAATAAAGTGTTATCTATCTATAAAAGTAGCCTATGTGTTAATCCCGTGTACAAACTATCTCCACTCCAATTTCATACAAATTCGTTTGCCCGTTTTTGCGTATTGTCATCATCATCATCTCAGCCATAGGACGTCCACTGCTGAACATATGCCTCCCCCATATAGTTTTACAAAAGGACCGGTTGGAGGCGGCCTGCATCCAACGTCGTCCTGCGTCCTTATCAGGTGGTCTGTCCACCGTGTCAGTGGACGACCTACACTGAGCTTGCCGTGGGCCAGAACCTTCCGGCCCCATCGGCCATCTGTTCTGCGTGCTATGTGCCCTGTTCACTGCCACTTTAACTGGCTAATCTTCTGGGCTATGTCGGTGACTTTCGTTCTTCTACGGATCTCCTCATTTCTGATTCGATCACGTAGATAAACCCCGAGCATAGCCCTCTCCATAGCTCGTTGTGCGACTTTAAACTTACTTATGAGGCCCATAGTAAGAGACCACGTTTCAGTACCATACGTCATCACTAGTAACACACATTGGTCGAAGACTTTTGTCATGAGGCACTGGGGCATTTTTGACGAGAAGACTTCGCGAAGTTTCCGGAACGCTGCCCAGCCGAGTTGGATGATTGTACTCAATACATAAACCCAAATTTTCACATTAAACTTTGTGTTAATATTCATTTTCTTTAGCGACTCCACCTTCAAAGTAGGTAAACTTGAAAAAGGTCAATAAATGCCAATCAATTATAATAGGTACCCTCCGCAGGGCCTCTAGTTACAATACAGACAGAATATATTTTGAAACACCAACAAAATTAATTTCAAGCTTCATTTTGCCTGGTTGTTGCTTTTAGCGAAAACAATATTGTCGTAGCGCTGGATAATTATTTAAGGCTATTTCTGTACGTCATTACCCTGCGAACAACGGCTGGTATTTTAGTTCGGGGCTTGCCTATAAATAAATATTTGTTCGATGACGTCAGCGATCTACCACGGGAAATGGAATGTATACCTATATCAAGGCGAGTATTGCTCGCCTCAATCACCCTCAAAATAGAAAAAAAAAATTCTCGTTATGCACCTAATGGCGTTTTTGTCAGCTGTCTTTGAGAGCCACTTGACAATCTAAACCTATTTGTAGTATGCTGCCATCTTCGACTGCATTGCTTACCATCTCTTTTTTCCTTTATAAGGGGACTCTGTAGGTACATTTCACTATTTTCAAAAGTTCCCTGAATTATATTTCATGAACTTCAAAATAGGAGGAGGTTTTATGTTCGTGAGTATGTATTTTTAATAAAAAATAAAAAATAAAAGTTTACTGCTCCATATTAATACATATACAATTTACACATAGATTAGATACTATAATTATAATACAGACACAGTTTCAGTCGGGTACATGTTTTTGCGAACACAAAGCAAAGGACTAAAAAAAACAATTTGTTACCAGATCAGAAAAAAGTAACTTCTTAGTTGGTATCATGGTATCTTGATGCTATATACAATGTCTGGGCAATAGGGCTATGCTCAGCGTTTTCAGTGTTTACATTTAGACATGTACTCACTGCGCTGTTTTTCAGCATATCCCTGCTCGAATTGATGTTAGTCGAGCAGAAAAAAAAAAGAGTTAATTTATTATATAGTTATTTATTTTATGTGTATGTTACTCAATTTCTCCCCCAATTGTGGACCGATTCTCAAAATTATTTTTTTGTTTGGTAGAGTATACTTCTGAGGTAGTCCGATTTAAATTTCATCAAATTCAGTAAAGCAGTTTTTGAGTTACACTCCATAAACTGAAAAGTGATGATTTATCTTAAGTTATCAATATTGACAATCGATCCTGTAAGTAGCAGGGTCACTAGAAATGGTGACAAAAAAATTTAACCATAAATGAAACCGACTTCAACACCAAAAAGTGTGAAATAACTTGTCGAAGTCGGTACCATGTGCACAATATTGATAATAGGTACAGATCGCGCGGCGAGAGTTTGGCTTTGACCTTCGGGTGGAGGGGATTACTGCGCATGGGTACTGTCGCGCCATGTGACAGAGAGAGACAAGAGTCCCTCGTCTTCGATGTGACAGAGAGAGACAAGAGTCCTTCGTCCCTCTAGCCACCCTGTGATACCCAATTTTTGACTTCTGCGCAATAACGGTCAAAGCCAAACTCTCGCCGCGCGATCTGTACCTACTTTTGAAGTATCATGGTACCGATTTCAACAAGTTATTTCCCACTTTTTGGTGTTGAAGTCGTTTCCATTTTATGGTAAACACTTTTTTATTTGATTGCTTTAAGTATTTTGTTGATTTGAAATAATAATTTTCATATATAATTCAAATTCAAATACACGAACACGAGCACGAACTTACATGACGATTAAATTTGCACTAAACATACTAACAATTCAACAGAAACGGCATATTTAAGAATTGTCACTTGCAAGCATTATACGAATTTGGATTTAAGCATGAACAGAATAAGAACTACCATAAGTTACTAAAAATAGATTTTAGTTCGCTAGTATAGTTTGGTGTTCTGAACAAGCGAACTACTACCATTGTCTACACTCGTGCACCATAATCCAATATACATCCACCCAATATTCTTTACAATCGCACCTCTTTTGTTTTATTTGTGTCCGCCTGTGTTTCAATTTTTAAATAAACCCTCTTTACTTACTTTAAAAAGAAAAAAATGCTTAAAGTTTTCCTACAAATTTTAACGTTCCAAATCCAAATCACTTTAATCCCTTGGTAGTTTCATACAACATTAGGTACCTCTCTTAGGATGTAATGCCTTGCTTTACGTCGATATTGCGTAATAATGTAATTGGACATTTTCAGGCAGGTGGTATGTAAATAATTTTACAGACTTAAAGTCTAAAAATACCGGTACCACAAAAAAACCTTTTTGAACTAAAATAAAACCTTCTCATGCCACAATTGCATCAGATAAAGCCCACGGAGACATAAATTCAAAGATAAAATTGAATTGCAAAGCGATGTCGTTTGACGCCACCATCTTGGAATCAATAACTCGAAACAAGATTTGCGATCCCATTTTAAGTTTTATTTCTGATACGAGAGTGAGAGCTTCTTTGTGTAATAAATTGAATAACGGTATTGCAACGGAATTGCAAATAAATAACCACGTTCGTAGTAACTGTTATGTAATCTATAGATTAAATATTAGAATATTGGCAGTAAATGGTGATGTGTTTGTTCATCAGGGATAATGATATTTTGGTAGATTCAACTGATAAAACTAATCTTATCTCTTTGTTTAAATCTTTTAATTTGAATTTTTTGTTCAGTGAGCCAACTAGAGTAACCGACTCTTCATCCACCTGCATTGATAATATTTTTTCAAACTGTAAGACTACAGAAAAATCAGTAATGGTGGGAGTTAGATCAGACCACAATGGCCTCGCTATCAAATTCGAAATCGGGAGAACTAAGAAAAATACCATTATCGAACATAGGCCGCTAACAAAAGGTAAACTAGAAAAGCTTAAACAAAATATAGAGTTGAAACTTAGTTTGGTGGAATTCACTTCTGAAGATCCACGTGACATTTATAGTACATTATTTTCATTAGTAAGTACAGAATTTAATGAAATCTGTCCGAAGAAAAAACTGCAGCTCAACGGTAGGTTACAATTTGGTGACTGGTCAACTAGAGGTATTCGAAAAAGTAGAGACATAATGTTTGAGTTATATCACAAAAAATCTTTAACTTCTAGTAAAGATTTTCATGATTATGTAAGAAATTACTCAAAAGTTTTTAAGTCAGTATGCAAACGCGCAAAAGCTTTGTTTATAAGGGATAAAATTCGAAAATCTAATGACAAAATTAAAACAGTTTGGAAAACTATTAATACAGAGACCGGCAAAAGTAAATCTTTTAATTCAGAATATGTGCTAGAAATAGATAACCAAAAAGTTTCAGACTCAAGTCATGTTGCGAATTCATTTGAAAATTTCTTTTCTAACATACCACTAGAAGTCACCAAATCTCTTGATTCTTGCCCTTGTGTTGCAGTGGGCTTTCTGAAAGACAATTTCCCGCTCCAAATTCCTGAGTTTAGGTTCCGACATATATCTACTTTTGAAATAATAAAAACATTTAAAAGTTTAAACATTAAAGCAACAGAGGATTTATGGGGATTATCCGTAAAAATGCTAGAGTCAATAATAGAAGTTATAGCGCCACATTTGATGATCATATTTAATTTATGTATTGATAGAGGTACATTTCCTGACCTAATGAAAATGAGTAAAATCACCCCTATTTTTAAATCAGGTAGTAAGGCCGACCCCTCAAATTATAGACCGGTCTCTGTGCTTCCGGCTTTGAGCAAAATATTTGAAAAGATAATGCTTCAACAACTCTTGTCTCATTTTAATGAACATAGGATTTTACACGAAAATCAGTTCGGTTTCACGAAAAGCAGATCAACAACAGATGCAGGAGTCCAGTTAGTCAAGCATGTGCTGGAGGCTTGGGAGAGCTCACAGGATGCCATTGGCGTATTTTGTGATCTCTCCAAAGCTTTCGACTGTGTAGAGCACCGCACTCTAATTTATAAGCTACACCACTATGGAATTCGTGGAGCTGCTCTGAATCTTGTAGAATCATACTTATCTGATAGGCAGCAAAAAGTTGGCATTAATGGCGTGACATCTTCTGGATCTTTGGTCAGAATGGGGGTTCCACAGGGGTCGATCTTGGGTCCATTCTTATTCTTAGCATATATCAATGACTTACCACATATGGTTGAGGGCCTTGCTGACATAGTTCTTTTTGCGGATGATACTTCTCTGATTTTTAAAGTAGATAGGAAAGATAGAGAACTAGTTCAAGTCAACAACGCGTTAACTATTGTTTCAAATTGGTTCGCCGCAAACAACCTGCTTCTCAACGCAAAGAAAACGAAATGTTTAAAATTTTCCATGCCTAATGTAAGACATATAGAGCCAAACGTATTACTCGACGGAAATAAATTGAAAATTGACAAGTCTTTCTAGGTATTAGCATAGACTCTAAATTACAATGGGGTCCTCATATTGATGCACTATCTGGAAGACTGAGCTCAGCTGCATATGCGGTTCATAAAATTAGGCAATTGACAGATATAGCTACTGCTCGACTGGTCTACTTTGCTTACTTCCACAGCATAATGTCATATGGTATCCTGCTGTGGGGGTCAGCGGCGGACATAGAGACAGTTTTTATATTGCAAAAGCGGGCAGTTCGAGCCATCTACGAAATGGGTCCCCGCGAATCCTTAAAACAAATGTTCAAAGAAATTAATATATTAACTCTTCCATCTTTGTATATCCTAGAAAATATAATGTACGTTCGTAAAAATATAAAGAAGTTTAGAATAAATAGTGATATGCATAATATTAATACTAGAAATAAGGATAGGATAGCTGTATCTAAATTTAGACTCACGAAAACTAAAAATAAGTCCTTCTTAGGCAATTGTGTACGTTTCTATAATAAAATCCCGAAAGACATTACTGAGCTCACTGAAGGGAAATTCAAGTTACGTGTCAAAAATATACTAATGAAAAAAGCCTATTATAAATTGAGTCACTACTTAGAAGACAAAGATGCCTGGAAGCTTTCCACTTCTGCCTAATAGCCAACTATTGAATAAATTTGTTATTTTAATACTACTCATATGTAACCTCAATGTACAAAGACTTGAAAAAATAATGGCCCACGAGTTTCTTGCTGCTTCTTCTCGGCGGTGGTTCTTTTCCGAAGACAGCGGTAGAATCATTTAAAAATGTTGACGTTCATAAGAGTGTCTATGATGCCTAAACTGAATAAATAATTTTTGAATTTTGAATTTTGAATTTTGAATGTAGGATAATAATGGTGAAAACATTTTTCAAGTGGGTCCAATAGTTTCGGAGCCTATTCAATTCAAACAAACAAATCTTTCCTCGTAATATTTTTAGTGTGGAAATGGATAACGTATGAATGAAACAAAGTATATAGAATTTAAGGAGTTAATAAGAAATGAAACTTCTGTTTTTACTAAAAACTAGTGACTGCCCGTGACTTCGTTCGCGTAATTATCCTCGCATCTATTCTTATTTTTTTTAATGCAAGAACCTTTTTCGAAGTATTAGAAAACATTTTAAAGAAAGATGAATGAAATCGGTCAAGCCGTTCTCAAGTTATAGCGTGACCAGGAGAAATTGGGTACGGGGTTTTTTATAGATGAAGACGCCAGTAGTCGGAGGCCAACAAGTTTTCTTTCTAAACTGTATAATTAGGTCTTACACTGATTTTAATTATAACACATGTTTATGAGTGCTAAGCGAGACGTCATCGACGCGGGCGTCCCGAACACTCCTTGAAAAAGGCCACCGAATGTGGTCGAAACTACAGTCGGACCTATCCGATAAATATTACGTGAGTAATCCCGTATTTTTAATTAATAATGATTGAAAACCACGTTAGTTTTTATAACAAAAAAAACACACTCACTCTTGAACTCTCTTGAACATCACTCAAACCATAAATCCCAAAGATAAACGGAACGATGAAAATGCGTACTCCTATTAGATGAGATTAAGTTATGGTTAGATCTGTATAAATAAAATACAACAAGATAAAATATCTGTGTTTCTGATCTATAAACATAAGCAATATACTGAGTTTTAGCGTACCAACTAGCGTAAAACTTCCGGTGGGAAAATGTCACCGAAAGGTAAACAATGTAAGTTTCGTTTTAGGATAAAATTGTTTAATTTTCTTTAGACTAGAAGTAAAGTGAAATAAAATCAATCTACGGACGTAACTCGCGGTTACATCCATGCTAGACATAAGGTACGATAGGTATAATCAGTTTATCAACGTGACAAGATTATCTTGGGTATATCCATTGTCAGTATTGTCAGGAAGTCATCACGATGCATTACGAGCACTCTAGTAAAATGAAATAGCAATCTTCATCACCTCATTCGGACCTTACCCTTCACGCAGTTTGTCCGTAACATAAGCACCCTTGATCTGTAGATGACGTGTTTACGTAGATTACGCCTTAGGTAGGATTACACAACAAAGATTGATGAATAAAATCTGAGCCGCTTGGCTTTAGACGTTAGTTGGTCACGGTCGCCAAATGACGAGACGGGTATGCATGATCGAATATGGACGGCAGCGTGTGTGCTGGCCGGTGATCCCCCTTGGGAGCTTCAAGCGGAGATCCTCGCTAAAGTGTTCCTCTTCGTAGCAGCGAGGAGATCCCGAGGAGACGCTCCAGCGTGGGAGGAGGTCATACGTGTGCAGCGACAACGTTCACCAAATCGCAAGACGGGAGGCAACCCCACCCTCCCACGAGTTTGGGGCGCCGGAAGATACGGCGCTCCACACGCTGGAAGTGTCAGCTGCATGGGGCCCGCAGCGACACACACTTAAAGGATAACCAGCAGAGATCTCTCGCTGCCGAGCGTGAAACTTACCATCGTGGCAGGAGTTGGCCACCTTCTGCGAAGCGGTGATGGCGCAAAAGGAGGGTGCGGAGCGGGTTAGGGAGACAGACGAACGGGCGTATGGAAAAGACATTTCGCATGCCTCACCCCTCCTCCCTAGTAGAGTCACTAGTGAAGAGTCAGGAGATTTTTCGCCAGCTTGCATGACCGCACACGTCTGAGGGATGTTTGGAGGAGCTGCCACTGGGGCGAAATGGTGAATGCCAGCGGGACCCCATGTCACCCCATCTTGGAGAAGGACTGCTCGCGGGGGGTTTTACTCGTAGTAGATCTGAGCCCTACAAATACCGCCTGAAAGTGCACAGGGTTTCCCATCCTTAAAAAAATGGTTTGCATGATCGGATAGTCTTAAGTGCCAGTATCCCCATAGACGAATCCCAATTATGCTATTAAACTAGTTTTTGTACACCACAACTATCACATGATGCTTGAAGATATGGGTGCTTTTAAAACGTATGGTACCACTAGTAGATTGAAAAGTCGTTAAGCGCTTAAAGTTATGTTCCGGCAGCATGCTGCCATATATGGTCCATAGTGTTACCACCATTGACGTTGTATTGTAAGACTGTTGGATACCATTTGATCAACAACATCATGACTAACTTAGTGGTCATGCTTTAAATAAATAGCTGCGTTCCGGTTTCACCCGCGTGTTGATGGAGGATGATGATGAATCAAATATAGCCTATGTTACTCAGGAATAATGTAGCTTTCTACTGGTGAAAGTTTGTTCAATATAAGTTTAATACATTTTACTTTCACATTTTTAGTGACCCTTGCTACTTACGGGATCAATTTTCATTCACCGTCAATGAATCATCAAGATAGGCCGTTTTGAGTTACATTCCAAAAACTGAAAAGTGTTATCTTTTCAGTTTTTGGAGTGTATTTCAAAACCTGCTTGGCCAAATGTGATAATGGGACCACCTCGGAAGTATACTACTGTCTACCAAACAAAAAAGAATTTTGAGAATCGGTCTACAAATGTAGGAGAAATCGGCTAACATACACATAAAAAAAAACTTACACACGAACATATAACCACCTTCTTTTTTGAAGTCGGTTAAAAAGCGTAGTTATATTATGAAACCTCCCTTGAATAATTATGCAACTGATTCTGTTGGCCGCATCAAAACCTGTTGCATGGTTATGGGAGGCGTTAGCGGATTAGTTTATTAGCGGACAGACGCGGAAAGCGACTTTATTTTATACTTTGTATATATATATATATATATTATACAAAGCATAAAATAAAGTCGATACATTTTTTATATATATATATATATATATATAGTATACATAGTGCTCCTAATCCTTAGATTAGGAACTAGGTAAGAACAATGTGGAATAATAAAATAATTAAATTTAATAATTACTTAAAATTGGTGGACGTTTTATTTAGGAAGTTTTATTTTTATTTTAGGTTTAGGTTCATACTAATATTATAAAGTTCTATTATAAACTTGTTCACGCTCTAACGGCAAGACCAATTTTGATGGAGTTTTGGTGTGGAGTTAGATAAGGCGCTGGGTTTATACATAGGATACTTTTCTTCATCATCATCTATCACCACGTAACCACAGGTGTAATCGCGGGGCGCAGAAAGTTACGTGATATTTGTATCTATAAAAACATAGATATAATTATGTTGTAGGTACGTAGAGATATCCTGCCCATCGCTGCCCACTCACAATGTGGTATGAATAAATGATTGAGTAAGTACTTAGTTCTGATTGTCTTGAGGATACATTTGTAATGTACCTACTGTTGTAATTAATGATTGCGTAGTTCGTAGTCACTATTCTTGTAATCACATAATTGCCTTTAATTTCTTAATATAATTTTGTGTTTAACATAATAAAACAGAATACGTCAAATACGACCAAACAAGAGTACCTATATTTAATTCCAAGAATAAATCAAATAACATAAAGAACAATTTTTTTTTTATAATGTAGCTTACAAAGTGAGGGTTTTCCTTAGCTCAATTACAGACTATGTGTAACTAATTATAAGAATCAATAATAAATGTGAACTTTTGTTATATAAATAAATAAATAAATAAACAAATTTAAAATTTTGTTTACATATAAAGGATTTTTTTACCCTTTTTCGGGACGATTCGATCGATTGTCATTCACCGTCCATCCATCGATATCATCTAGATAAGCGAAACACTTTTCAGTTATTGGATTGTAACTCGAAAACCACTTGACCGAATTTGATACAATTTAAATGGGACCACCTCAGAAGTATGCTCTACCAACCAAAAAATAATTGTCGAAATCGGACTACTCTGTAAAAAGTTATGCGTGATCACACATAAAAAAGAAATATAAGCGGCGACCTTAGAACCTCCTCATTTGTTTTGGAAGAAAATAGATGTTGGTTTTCCACTTCGATCCGTGGGGAGGTTGTCAATGTTATATACGTACCACAGTAATATAATTAATATAAAATAATATGGTGTGTTTACAGAACAAACATACTAAAAACATCGCAATTATCACACAAATTCTGCGTGAATTTCAACCGGGTTCCTATTACCGTTAAACTTTTTTTTGTCGCAGAGTAATCCATTATGGATACCACCGGCCCGCCAAAAAGTAATCCGATTTAAATCAACTTAAGGACCACCGGGTCTACCAACATAACCAACCAACCAACCACAATGTCGAAAGGGTAAACGCGCACTTGACTGAAAGTGTGCGACTACTGCTGGACTACGCTCTCCATGAAGGTGGACATCAGTACTGCCCGAACATCGGCCGGAGTAATAGTAACGACCAGATAATAGACGTGACTGTTGCCGGTTTACCATTTAATGATGAGATCTCACGGATGTTTTTTTGTAAACATGTTTACAAAATTTTGCCAAAAATCACTAAAATGTCATTGACAATACAAGTACTTACAGTAAACGGTAACACAGTAACAATTATAACGCTCAGTTTGTATACAGTTGCGATAAAACATTCCAAACCCATTTTGTTGAAACTTTGGTAGTACTCGTAGTTTTGTCAACAAACTTAACAATTACACAAAACGTGAAACCGGAACGCCCTGAAACTTTCCGCGACACAATTAACGTGCTCCATTAGCCGACATTTCGGAACTACGCAAATACGTCCCGATTCCTGTTCTGAATTTGCAGTTGATTCGGTTTCACAACCACATATACTATTTTTCTATACGATAGGCACGGGGGAGGCGAAGGCAGTAGACTAAATGAAACTCTAGAAGATGTGAAGGAGAATTTAGTATCAACATAAATATGTAGGTACGTACGTTGCAAATAATATTTATATTTTTAATTTCTTCTTAACATGATTTGAAAATGTATAACAATACTCGAATATTGCATGATCCATTTGCTTTTACGACTTAAAATCGAAATTAGAGATATGACGATTGAAATTGGATCAAAATAATCGTCAATAGAATCGTCCACTGTCTACTCCACGGAACGTACGAGTGCTACGTCCGAATTTTTATCATCGGTTCCTGTTATCATGCATTCTTATTGCTCGTTGAAAAACTCCCCCATCTCTTTCTACTTACATTATTTATAATCGTCATTCCTATTTACAATAATTACCTGAAAATACCTTATTTTGTAGGTTAAACATTACTGACAAATGAAATATTTTTATATTGTTATTATTTGGAAAAAGATCTTATCATTATTACAATAATACAAACTAAACATTTTCTAATAAACAATGGCAAAGGTTTCACAAAAGTCTTTAATTATAAGTAATGTTGTGAAGTTGTAAGCGTGGGTTTATCTGTAAATAGCAGTATTTTAAAATGTATTCCGTTTCTATTTTAGGTCTCAAGTTTCTCACACTTCCTACATGATCCTCTGTACCACTCCTACGCACTGTGCAGATAAAGATTAAACTACTTTTCAACATTACATACTTACAATATTACACTGTGGCACAGAGAATTGCTTCGTGTGTACGCGAGGCTTTACTATGACGTCATTCGGACCGAATCGATCTGCCCCAGGCTTTATGCTCTATCTATAGTACGTATTCATATATCTAGTACTTATAAATGTACAGTTCTTTACATTATAGCTATAACCGCTTCAAAAGGTCGTAACTTTCGAGGACTCGATATATTGGACTGTAAATCTGTTATTGACGGAAATATGACGTATTATTCTGAAGATATGTTTGACTTGTTGAAAAGGTTCTCTGGTCTTTATTATTTATGTTCAAGATTTTTCGTAACAAAATGACAAGTCTGTTTTGGAAAGGGTACTCGCTTAAAGGTTTTAGAAACGGTTAAAGTTTGTATGGTTCTGCAACTAAAAATACTGAAATCGTTACTCTCACCGTAGACTTACATTGCTACTCGTAATTTAAGTTTCGAGTCTGGAATGTTTCCAGATTTCTGGAAAATAGCTTTTATATCTCTTGTACAAAAAATGGCCTAAACTATGCCTAAAATTATAAATTGTGCTGTAATTTCTAAGGTAGAAGAATTATAAAGAGTTATAAACTAAGCTAATCAATCACTTGAAAATATAGGTACAAACCTCAGTTTTGATTTTGCAGGATAAGATCAATTGAAGATGCCATCACTCTTCTTGCTGATCAATTTCGTGTTACACTGATAATAGTGACTACTGTTCAGGTGCATTTCTAGACTTGGCAAAGGCGTCCGACACGGTCTCGATCGGTTTACCGCTGTATGGATGCTCGAATAATTTGGGATAAGAGGAGTTCCCTTTAGGCAGTTCACTAGTTAAATATGCAATTGCGAGTAATTAGGTAATAAACTCGACCGTACGTATTTAATTTGTACATTAACGACTAGCTTATAATTGTGAATACTGTTCAGGTGCATTTCTAGACTTGGTGAAAGCGTTCGACCCGGTTTCGATCTCTTGATCGTTTTACCGCTATAGAGGACGCTAGAATAATTTGGGAAAGAGGAGTTACCTTTAAGCGGTTCACTAGTTAATTACGCAATTGCAAGCAATTCACTTAAACAAGCAATCATTCAAGCTACCAGATGCCAATTAACTGCGGTGTCCCGCAAGGTAGTAAACTCGGCCCAACGTTTTTTTACTTGTATACGTAGAAGTAAAAAAACGTTGGGCCGAGTACGATAACTTGACAAAAAACGTTGAAATTATAACGTATGCTGACAATACTGCAAATATAATTCACGGAAAAGCGTGGGATCGAGCATGCATAGGTACTAACAGAGTATGGCCTCGTAGTATAATATCAAGATGCCAATAAAATCAAATCTCTATGCCCTTGATACCGAAAACACCAATTACCTACATAAGAATTGAGTTTCCAGACGTCTCACGAACTCGTAAGTACACGGGATTAAAAACCTTCAAACCTGTACTCTGTTGCCTGTCCTTACCATTCTGCCCGTCTGTCCGTTTATATATTGTTAACGAACAAAACCCGTGCGAGTTGGATTTGAACACCGAAGAGCTCCCGTGACGTACCGTAAGTATTAGTGTCTTATACACACATCAAAAACGTCGAAGCAACATGCATCATGTCACAAATTTTATCAATTATATAAATCAATTTTTAAACTTTACTCACTCAAGGGGCACGTACTGGCTGGTTGTAAAAAACTTTTCGTTTATGTTTCAGATGTTCAGAGTGTAATAACTAACAACACTATCTCGCCTTGCAAAACTGTCAACCGAATTAAGTTCTTATGTATATAAGAATATTTATTGATTGAGTAAATTTTATTATATTTATGTGAGCTTAGTATCTACTTTACGATGTTATGTAGATACACAATATAGTAATAGTCCGTTCTGTCCTTCTGTTAGATCCGCCGTAGAAGGGAGAAACTAAGAGTTGTCCTGTTCCATAAGAAATAAGCTTTTTCCCTTTCTTCCGAATGTCCTAACTTTTCGTCACCTTATTCGGACTGATTTATGTAAATGAATAAATGAGTTCACCATAAGAATAATTCGCCTATATCTATAAAACTAAATAATAAACTTCCCTTAAATATATATTTAAAAAATCCAACGCGTATAACATGTGAGATAAAAATAACCAGTTTTATAAATAACACCGGCTTTCAGACCTAACTTTTCTATAAATATTTTAACAGCCTGCGAATTGTGTAAATGTAATTATAATTTCGTGGGTTGGAAAGCCCTGGAGGGCAATTCCATAATACGGATAGGGTAAAAATGACGTCATTTGAGATTTTGTGTTTCCTCGATCATGTGATCTAAGGGATACCTGTATGCGTTAAAGAAAATGAATTGTATGAGGTACATTTAGATGCTTTTTAATATTTAGGTACGTATTTACCGACATTGTCATGCGCATGGTGGTAGCGCACTTCTTGTGTCCACCGACTAGCTACCACCCTCAAGTTCTATAATCTGTCGCTAACCACCTGACAGTTTGCTCTGCGTTCACTGCCCTTGAGAGTCAGTCGCTACTCTAGGTCTAGTGTAATACCACCTTTCGATCGCCTCATCACTGATCATCAAACGAGATAGTGGTCAAGTGTAATAAAAAGTGTTGTCCAGAAAAATCATACTTTTTGAATGAAATATTATACAATATAATATTACTATATATAATTGATGCACTTATGTAATTTTAATAGAAGTTCACAATCACAAATCCTTGCCGCGGTTTTGAATTGAACTTCTTTCGAATTGAACTGCTAATGGGGTAAATACGGCATTTCGAACACTTCCTTCTTTTTGAGGGCAAAATAAGTCACAGTATTAGTAACAACGAATAGTAGAGTTACGTTGGTGGTTATATTAGTGACATCTGTAGGCCATGTAGCCGTTTGGTCTGTTAGCTCAGTTGATAGTGACCCTAAATTCGAATCGCGGGGGAAATTCGCTTCTTGGCCGGGGTAATTATTTGTGTTTAGCTCACATAATATATTTGCAGTCGGTTATTGTGTGCAATGTTGTGATGTCTTTTGCCTACCGCGGCATGGGGAATCCTGGTGCGGGGGTTTAATGATATAAAAAAGTGTAAACTTGCATTTTTAGAGACAGCATATCTGCCAAGGCACACTAGGCCCACGGTAGATTATGGTCTATACTCCTCTGCTTATTTATCTGAGAGAAAGGCCCGTATGCCAGTAGTGGCTATTTATTATTAACCAAGTTAAAATATTCTGCTAAAGTAACAAAATCGAGCCCTGCTCAGGAACAATCAAACTTTTATTATATTACTTTCAGTAACAAAGCCCTGTAGCACTCCCACGTACAAACAAAGGTTTAATATTGAAGTAAAAGCTTCACATATTCTGGATCCATTTTGTGAGTTCCAAATTTACCCACACAGGATCGGAAACAATGAATTGACGTCATCATACTCACACATGCAAATGAGTAATTGATGTTTTTGTACATATTGCTACTTCGTCTGCGTATTAATTTACTCTAGGCAGTACAGTCTATTAAAATATGATTCGAGTTGAAAAGTTAGTTCTTAAGATTTACATAAGATTTTTTTCACGAAACTCAATCTCTCATAAGTTGACCGCAGTCACTGTGCGTCAGAAAAACATTGATTGAAATAGCGTCACGGCAAGGTCGCTTTTAACCCTTCTTATACCGTGATAGTTAAAAGAAAATATTTAATGAATGAAACTGACGTATATATACGTCTCTGGGACGCAAAGGGTTAAATCATAAAAGTAACTTTAACCGCTTACCTAAACTGTTTTTCTTTTAGAAATTTTGTTTTCTTAATTAATGTTCTGGCTTAATATTCACTTTCCACGTTAAACGCCGACATAATCACTGGCCCTCGTTAAAAAGACCGGGTTAAAAATAGGGTTATTCCACAAATCCCCATTGACAATCCGCATCAATGGGGATTTTATGGGGATGCCCTTATCTCTAAAGCTGAAAGACAAACTAACTAACAAACCAACAAAGGTCCAATGGTATTTATACTGTATATAGGGATTTTTATAAGATTCGGATAATTGTTCTCGTGAGGCCAATAAATACACTACGACGATACAAAATGATGCTACGAATTGGTAGATACCAAATTCATGTAATTTTGGTCTAGGAGTAGTTCGGTTGTTAGTTCGGTTGACCGAACTAGTGCAACTTTTCAGTGGCAATAGTCCGGTTGATACAAAGCACCGAACTTTTAACACTCTGCAGTAGCAGTACTTCGGTTTACTTTATTTTCTACCGACTTCCAAAAAGGAGGAGGTACTCAATTCGGCTGTATTTTTTGTTACCTCATAACTTTCGATAGGGTGAACCGATTCTCAAAATTCTATTTTTGTTTGAAAGCTGGTGCTTCCCGTGTAGTCCCATTTAAATTTCATCAAATTCGGTACTTTTTGAGTTACACTCCAATAACTGAACAGAATGGAAGTCGGTATAAAATTTTTCTAATTGTACTTGTAATGATCATTAAGCCTCCATCTTGTGACTGATATTTAACAAACAGCTCTAGTTCATCAAAAGACGTTATTCATGTACTCCATCAGGCGACACCGTGTCCTCGGACCATCGATCGGTTTCTAGAAGATGAGATTCTTATTCAAATAGCCTACACCGTCCTTGAATAGTAAGTACGTATAAAACTATTATCATGCTGAAAATTACTGTGTATATTTTTAACCGACTTCAAAAAGGAGGAGGTAATATATATGATAGTCAAATCAAGTTAGTAAAGTCGGTTTTGATATTAAATAAATATATGTAAAACTCACGCAATTTTTTAAACTAAAACAAATAAATATAGGTTCATAATTCCGTAGGGAATAATAGGGATATGAAATACATCTTCTAAGCTTTGTTAAGTACTTCTACGTTAATATTTTGTGCTATTAGAAAGGCCTCTTTCAATATCCACTCGGGTGAAGCTCGGATGACGTGTAGAAAAAGTAACAAATGCGAGTTTCTTGTGTTGAATCACAATTGAATCTTTGCTCTTCGAGGTGTCAAAGATTGGGGTTTTCTATCTATTGGCAGTACACTAATCATCCAGTCATGTGAAAATCTCCTTTATATCCTCATTTTTAATACGAGAAACGGGAACCGCTTAGGTACTACTAATTAAGTCAGACTAAACTGAACTAAATAACTCAGATGTTTCTAACTATAGTTTCAACCACATATACAAATGGTGTTGATTCTGTAAGCATTCTCTTAACTAAAAATATCTAAATTATGGCAGTACTTATTTTGTTTAAGCTAAAATCTAAATTAGTATAACACTTTCGAATGACAGCACTAAAATTAGATATGTCTCTTCAATTGTGGGTATATTTTAGCCAGTTTAGTCGTCACGTACAACTTGGTGTTCGATAAACTAACCTAAAATTGAATAGAATAATCCTATGTTTAGAAGTGTCATTCTAAGTGTTAAATGATTTTGTATTTTATTGTTAACAGAATAAGGACCACCATAATATTTTTTTAAGTCGGTAGTTTAGTTTAGTTTTTTTTGAACAAGTGAATCGCTACCTGCAATAACTCTTTATTGCTTACCACAAAACAAATACAGTAAATACATTATCTAATTAATCTACTTACCTACAAGTAAGGATGTTAGATCTATGCTGGCAATACAATTGGCGGTCTTATCGCTAATGCAATCTCTTACAGACCTTTGGAAGGACAGGACAAAAATTAAAAATTTTGACGGTGGTGTGCCACAAAATAATAGTTGAAACTAAACAGTATAATACTAAATATACTTATCCTTTCCTTTATATACATAGTATAAAATAAAGTCGCTTTTCATGTCTGTATATCCGCTAATTCCTTAGCAACGCCACGGTTCAACCATCAACCAACGATTCTGATACGATTTCCACCGTCCAAGAAAATTAAGTTATCGTTGACATGGCGTATGCAGTACAAACTATCATATACCTAGTACAACTGTGGTACTTGATAACTCACAGCCGTGCGATTCTCTAAGAGCAAACATCGTCGCATCTTTGACAAAATCCGTGAAACAAATGACGAGTTGAAAATGAACGTTGCATAAACCAACCTTGTGTATAAAGGTGATATCTCAAGTATTTGACATCGGTGAGCTCGTCGACGAGCGCATCGACGAACCATTAGAGCAGTTATTATATATTAGCCGTGCGATTCTGTAATGATTCGTCGTCAAGCTCGTCAACGAGCACACCGATGTCAAATGGGTACTTTATGAGATATCGCCCTTGTACACAAGGTTGTATTTCCAACGTTTCTTGTCATCTCTTCATTTGTTTCACGGATTTTGTGAAAGATGCGACGTATGTATGCTCTTAGAGAATCGCACGTCTGTATACTTCAACAATACGATTATTACACTTACGCCTATTTTCTCCTAGACTCGCAAATCATAAAAGCCACATGGCCGTATTCATCAATCATCCCTTTTTGTTATACGTGCGTTGAAATGTGGATTTTCCACTCGTGGTTTAATTATAGATCTATATTATATTATATTTTAAATTGTAAGTAGTGTGAATTTTCAGTATTATGGATAAGGAAAGATAAAGATACATTGATTTGCCAGATACATGTTAGAAATACATTCTTAAGATGGAGTGGTTTTTGGTTTTGTATCACATGTTTTGCCTGGGAAGGCGTGCAAACTTGAGAGAAGGTTTGCATATTTTTTAGTGAAGTAATTAAAGAGAATATCGTTCATGCAAACATGATCATAATTTTAGTAAAAATAATAATAATAATAACCTGATTCTCCCTGGGGCTAAATGAGACCCCTGACCCCCGGCTTGCCTTAATTAGCCGTCTGGGGGTGGAGACGCAAGAGTTAGACACAAAAAGCTCCAAGGGTGGAAGTGTTAAAGGGCATAACGCCGGTAGTAGCGCTCTAGTGAAACCGCAGCACACCTCTCGACACCCTTCAGACATCTACACCAACGTTGCCCCTTTTGTCACCATTGATGGTGGCTCTTATGAGGGGCCCGTTTAGTGGGTGACAAGTCACCACCTGCCTAAATATTTTAAATGAGACTGAAATTGGCAGGTGCCGTAGTCTCGTCCATAGCCCACTATCTCCCGTACCACGTACCACTAATAAGTACATATCAATAGCCATGCCATTTTTGTAATAGATATACCATGTTACCCTTCATCCAAAATGTTTCTGTTTTTATACTACATTGTATATTATACCAAACAGGCCTCTAAGTGTTGGCTACAGCCCCACTTATGCCTATGTAAAGGACCGGGTGAAATCCGTGAAATTGTTTAAATATCAATATACAGTAAACAGAAAAAACAAGTTAATAACAATCAAAATCAATCAAAGTCAATATTAAACATGTCAAGTACCAAGAACAATATAAAATATGTACCTAGGTATAACAAAATATGTCACACCAAGAAAACAATAGAAAAAAGTATGTTATCATTTTATGAAGTAGGTGGTTGTGAATACTTCATAAAAGTAGAGAGTGAGTATCAAAAACTAACATAATCGCTATTTAATTCTAAATCATTACCTTCGGAAACCCTACTATTAATTTCACTGATAAATCGGTGACTTGGACACATTTAGGTATGCATTAGTCCACCAGAGAATCACTAAGTATCGGATGTCCCAAAACCCACCGATAACCTGGTACCGAGCGAGACGCCAAAGTATACCAGTTAAAATAAAAAATTCCATTTCACTTAGCCAAGCAATAATAGACATTTTTCGAAAAAGTTAAAAAATTATACAGTGATTTTTTTAATATTGTAATCTCAAATGACAAATAAATTAATTAATTTTAAAATAAATGTCATCATCATGATCATCACAGCTGTAGGACGTCCACTGCTGAACATAGGGCTCCCCCATAATTTTCCAAAAGGACCGGTTGGAAGCGGCCTGCATCCAACCTCAGCCTACGACCTTTATCAGGTCGTCTGTCCACCGTGTCGATGGACGACCTACGCTGCGCTGGCCGGTCCGTGGTCTCCATTCCAGAACCTTCCGGCCCCGTCGGCCATCTATTCTGCGTTCTATGTGCCCTGCCCACTGCCACTTTAACTGGCTAATCTTCTGGGCTATGTCGGTGACTTTCGTTCTTCTACGGATCTCCTCATTTGACAACTGATCCGATCAGATCGAGAAACCCCGAGCATATCCCTCTCTATAATTCGTTGTGCGACTTTGAGCCCATGAGGCCCATAGTAAGAGACTACGTTTCAATGCCATAAGTCATCACTGGTAACACACATTGGTCGAAGACTCTTGTCTTGAGGCACTGGGGCATTTTTTTTATTAAATTAAAAAAAGTAATGATACTTAAATCCATAGTCATGTAACACTTACAATTACATTACTAAACATATGATTATTCTGTTCAATTCAGTTCTAAGGTATTCTTATACTTACGTAAGTTTAGCGAGCACCAAGTTACGTGACGACTAATCTGTCTAAAACATACCCACAATTGAAGAGAAATATCTAATATTAGTGCTGTCATTCGGAAGTGTTATACTAAGTTGGATTTTAGCCGAAACAGAATAAGATTTCTCAATAGTTTCCTAACCTATCTATCGTCGGTTTACCTTACTAGAGATAGATATTTGACACTATTTGTATGGACGTTATGTCAAATTTATATCGGTAGTAAGGAAAACTGTAGGTAAATAGATTATTGAGAATCCCCCATTCGTCAGATTATTAGTTATTGATATTGGTGAAATTTCAGTCACTCAAAGGAAACCAGCAGGGCTATTATGTATCTAAGTTGCTAACAAATGTTGATTAAAATCTTGAAGAATGGCGACTCTATGTCAGTTTTGACAACTCCAGTAAGTTTTTAGTATTGAAATTCTCGTGAGTTTGGCACATATTAACCTATTCAGCTCATACTCATAAGATCTCCCAGACGCAGACGGCGCTGCGCGCTCGCCTTGAAGATGAGCATCGGACATGCTCGAAACCCGGCGAGACATATTCGATCCCTAACGTGAGTGATTTGCCGGTTAACAGTAATAGTTTAACTCCAGTGCGCATAAATGTTAGTAAATAGGTGACTGGAGGTGACAAAAGTGACATAGAGCCACCATTTTTTTCGATGTCAATCAACATTTCTTAGCAATTGGGATACATAATACGCCTACCGGTCCTTGGGCATTAGTAAACAAACTGTCTATGATTGGAGCTGCCCTACTGATACACATCCCTACATGACGACCGTGGCCTTCGATCGACCGTGAAAAGGAAACCCATTTGTTGACATAGGATAGTAATGGCCTTCGGTTTATGATTATAGGAGAGGGCTCACCGATTCCAAGTTATTGTAGGTCGTACGTATGTAAATATACGCACGTATACATATATATAATATGGAAGTGTCCCTTTGAATTCCAAATTAACAAATTTTCACTAAATGCATATGAAAGTATATACGGAATACTTAAATAAAAATAACAATTTTAAAATGTCTGTCTGTTTGTTCCGGCCAATCTCTGAAACGGCTGGACCGATTTTCACGGGACTTTCACTGGCAGATAGCTAATGTTATAGGGAGTAACTAAGGTTACTTTTATTTTAGAAATAAAAAACTCTGTTCCCTGGCTGTTTGTTACATTATCACGCCTAAACGGCTGAACGGGTCGTAATCAAATATGGCAAGGTTGTTGATTATATCCCGGAGAAACACATAGTATGACACGTTTCAACTATCATCATCCATCGCCACGCGGGTGAAATCACGGGGCGCAGCTAGTCTCAAATATTTTACTTTTACTAGTTGTTATACATTTAATTCATTTATTTAGTGAAAATTAATTTAGTAAATAAATTGCAAATGAGACTAAAGAAGTGAACGACTAGCCAAACTTTTTCGTAAAAGATATAAAGTTGTTACACTGCCATAACGCCACCTTCCGTGGTGGAAGGGCAGTGAGGCATGAGCAGTCTTCCGCCAGGGTGGGCCGAGCTAGGGATAGCTAACTAAGCTAGTCCAACATTTGTATGTTTGTACTTTAGTATTCTGCGGGACACTAGTACAATCTTTTAGGTTATCCTACAAGATTGGACTAGTGTCCCGCAGAATAATAAAGTGTGAGTAGCTGAAATCATCATCATCATCTCAGCCGTAGGACGTCCACTGCTGAACATATGCCTCCCCATGATTTTCCAAAAGGACCGGTTGGAAGCGGCCTGCATCCAACGTCGTCCTGCGACCTTCCTCAGGTCGTCTGTCCACCGTGTCGGTGGACGACCTACGCTGCGCTTGCCGGTACGTGGTCTCCACTCCAGAACCTTTCGGCCCCATCGGCCATCTGTTCTGCGTGCTATGTGCCCTGCCCACTGCCACTTCAACTGGCTAATCTTCTGAGCTATGTCGGTGACTTTCGTTCTTCTACGGATCTCCCCATTTCTTTTTTTTTTTGATTCGATCACGTAGAGAAACCCCGAGCATAGCCCTCTCCATAGCTCGTTGTGCGACTTTGAGCTTATCTATGAGGCCCATAGTAAGGGACCACGTTTCAGTGCCATAAGTCATCACTGGTAACACACATTGGTCGAAGACTCTTGTCTTGAGGCACTGAGGTATTTTTGACGAGAAGACTTCGCGAAGTTTCCGGAACGCTGCCCAGCCGAGTTGGATTCGACGATTGACCTCTTTCTCGAAGTTGGACCTGCCTAGTTTGACTGTCTGTCCCAGGTAGATGTACTCGTCAACAACTTCGAGAACTGAGTTCCCAACTGATATTGGGGTAGGTACAACATGGGCATTAGACATAATTTTCGTCTTGTCCATGTTCATCTTAAGACCTACCCGTTGGGAAACTCGATGGAGGCCTTCTAGCAATGCTCGAAGGCTGAAATCATACTACATATAAATTA
The DNA here is from genome assembly GCA_917880725.1 of Selenia dentaria. Taxonomy (NCBI): domain Eukaryota; kingdom Metazoa; phylum Arthropoda; class Insecta; order Lepidoptera; family Geometridae; genus Selenia; species Selenia dentaria. The sequence goes on from OU862893.1 coordinate 29,482,374, forward strand.
TGTGCCAACAATCGTATTGCGTAGAGCAACTCCAAAAAATACGTAGAAAAACGGGACAGACGGACGAAGAGGTAAGTTACGTTACGTACAATGTGCCCTCCGTAATGAGCGTTTCACATGACGTAAGCTATCTAAAACGCACGCACACATTATAATGTACTGAGGGGCGACTACGTATATCTGGTGCTGGACCCATTACGATAATGAGTAGTGTTTATTTATGTGCTAGTACAAGTATATTTGCAATAGTGTTAATGGGTCCGTGTGTTAATTTGGACATAGCAACATTATGTTAATGCGACAGTAACTGTATATAATGCGCTGGAGTATGTACCTATTGTAATGTAAATAGCTAAGAGTGTTTGGACCTGGCTGCATTACGTCAATGTGGCAGTAATAGATGTTTTTACTAGATGGATCAGTTATGGGCGTGACCGGAGAAAATGAGAAAGAAATTTTCTATGGGCGGGACGTTAACAGGTTTAGACTAACCAATGTCATCCAGGGTCCATGTTTCACATCAGAGTGTGAGTGACGAATTATGGACAAAACTGGCCTCACTTCCATATTTATTATTATTGCAAATATGCGATGCCACACGTAATTATTAATAATATAATAAAAATATTTGTATCGTACTAAAATCTTCGTCTTTTTTGCACATAATTTCGCGAAAAAAACCATTTACTTAATAGGTAAATTGAAAGTATATTTTACTTTTTTCATTAGTATCAACGGCGGGACACGTTCCAAACAAATTGATTGAATGAAGTTGTTTGCAAAGTCGTCAGATAAGGCCTTACAAAAATGTTTTTCTCTGTAAAGGTTAAGTATTTACTTACTTGAATCTCGAGTTAAATGTTAAGATAATCTTTAAATAAATGTAAACATATTGACATGTAAATAATGTAAAAATAAAGTATACCAAGCTTTTAGGTACGTAAACATTTTATAGAATGTAATTCAAGTTTTAAGAATATATGAATCATTTGTAACGACACAACAATGTTTTTCCAAAATTCTTGAAAGAGTTGTCAACAAACGCCTTTTGAGTTTCCTTGAAAGAAATAGTATCTTGTCTCCAAATCAGTTTGGATTCCGATCACACAAGTCAACTGAGGATGCTGTTGTTGCTCTGGTCGATAGAGTGTCTAGCAAACTTGACTCTGGTGAGAAAGTTATTGGAGTATTCTTGGATTTGGCCAAGGCGTTTGACACCGTGTCCTGGCCTATTCTGTTAAGAAAGCTCGAGCTTCTTGGAATACGAGGAGCTTCTTTGTCGTGGTTTCAATCGTACCTAAGTGATAGAAAGCAAAGGGTACGCATTTCAGACCAGTATAGTAACTTTGAATCTGTCTCATATGGCATTCCACAAGGGAGTGTGCTCGGACCAACCCTGTTTTTAACGTATATCAATGACCTCTGCCAGCTTAATATTAATCAAGCTGACTATACTATTATATACTTTTGCCGATGATTTTCACGGGAAAAACTGGCAAGAGATGATTGATGTGGCTAACTCGGGACTAGTTAGAGTTACAACCTGGGATCCGGTCACTGGATCGAGCTCCACGATCCGAAGGTCCTCTCCACTGAACGACATTATTTTTTAAGAATGGTTCGTGAAGCGTTTGAAAATATAAAACATCGCAATTTCAACCGGGAAGATAGATTTAGGTTAGCGTCGTTGTGTAATCCCGTAGTGAGCAAGTGTACAAACCGCGGTGTAGGTACTAGGACATTTACCGATACAGTCAGTGTTGTGTGTCGCAGTGACAACCCTGCGATTTATTTGGGTTTTCTTGTGTATTTTATTTTGTATTCTTCCTATTAGCAGTTTGTGCGGGAGGGAGGGTAGTGCACACCCCCAAATAAGCCAAAATCATTGTTTTTTTCAGCGGAAGTGTCACTAAATATTTTTTAATATCATTTTTTCTCTAAGCTATGATAGCTCTTGTTCTGTTCGTACTAAATCCACATTCGTCAAACACTTCGAAAAACAATTCCCAAAATATGATTATATTATTCAAAGTCAAAAGCTACGAAGAAATATTATAAGGAAGAGTGCCTGATGTGTCTTAAAAATGACTCATTAAAAGTAGTGTTAAATCAATAACACCGTTCACGCCGCCATGACTCAGCTATCATAGTAGACGTTGCAGCACGCGCGTGGACCAACCCCTGCTTTCCTTCTGAAATTTAAACCTATCACCGAACATGTCTATTTGTAACCTCGGAAAAAAATCGTATTTGGAATCATACGTCGTTTTGGCTTGAAGGACCACTTTATATGTGGAATTTGTTCTGAGTTATGCTTCCTGACATTATTTTTTTCGTAAGTCAATAGCATTTATTCAATTAAGGCATCAAAGACGCACTTATGTACGTCAATTATTCATTAAACGTGCTTTAAAGACTCTACTCTAGAGGATATTTTGGAACGCGGCGTCCAAAATATCCTACCGAGAAGAAGCGACAAGAAACTCGAGGCCATTCTTTTCATATAGATTTTTACAAGACACACGGTAAGTACCAACTTTCAAATAAAAAAATAATCATCATAATCGGTTTATCCAGTCGAAACTTCTGAGGTAACATAAAATAAAAAAATAAAATAAAACAGTCGAATTGAAAACCTCCTTTTGAAGTCGGTTGAAAACTATGCAGAAGCTCACCAACATCGGATTCATCATCATGTGAATGTTGAGGCAGTTTTACTGTTCGACCACACGGATATAGTAAGAAGACTAAAGAGAACAAAACCGTTCGAGTTAGTGTAGTGATCAGTGCTAGTGTATTAGTGAAATGTAGATAATGTAAGTACTGCTTCAAAGAACGCATGAAGTTAGCGTCTTCACTTTAAATAGAGACAATAAGAAACTGTTATTGGACACATTCTTACGTGTACAGAATATAGCAGCTTAGGATGGAATTATATTACTTATTAGCCTTTTTAGGCTAGATTACAATATGAATAGGGAATATATTATAGGAATTACTATAGACGCTAAATTGCAATGGGGTCCCCACATAAAAAAATTGTCTAGTAGGCTCAGTTCAGCGGCTTATGCTGTTAAAAAATTAGACTATTAACTGATGTAGACACAGCTAGAATAGTTTATTTTAGTTATTTCCATAGCGTTATGACTTATGGCATACTGATCTGGGGATGTTCTGCAGATATTCATTCCATTTTTAGTTCGCAGTTCCACGTAAAACTTTACTTTGATGTTAGGATTTGGGTTTAGTTCTGGTATTTCGAGCAAGAGCAGTTTAACGATGAGATGCGTTATGCGAAGCACATTTACTTTTAAAAGTTTAAATAATTATTAATAGTAGTTCTGCGAACAGTAGACCTCGCGAACACAGTCTTATCAACGTAGCTTTTCGCAGTCGGAGCTATCCGCCAGAAATTCAGAAAAAAATGGCAAGTAGTTATTTCGACATGACATGACCAATTTTACTAAAATTGTGTATGTACCAAATGTAATTGCCGAATATTTACTAAAATCGTCCAGTTTTTAAACTTCACGACCAATTATGGTCATATTTGAAATTCCGCTTTAAAGTCAGGTACCTAATGTGTGCACCAAACTTCATCAAAATCGGTCGATCAATAGCGGCGCAGCACTTCCTCCCTTTTTAGGAAAAGTAGCCTCCACTCAAACATCGGCGACGAAAAAAAAAATTGAATAGTATAGAATATGCATACCAAGATTCTTCAAGATTTGTTGAAAAATGCGACCTGTACAGGAGGACCAATATACAACCTAACAAACATGCGGACAGATGAAAGTCAATTTGGCCAGTTAAAGCAGAGACGCTTCGCTCGGTCGATCAATAATTGGAACTAAAACTCAATCCTACTTCGCTGAATCCCAAAGTACTTATAATCTCACAAAACCAAGCACACGTAAATAATAAATCTTATTACTCTGTGCATGTGTTTGTAAGTTGTTTTCAATCACTTTTTCTTCCCAACAACCTCCTGCCGAAGGTCGTGGCCTCGTAACTTACGATACTCTTTCGTAACTTATATCAAACATTATTTATTGCACGTGATAAATCACACATCTACACGTCACATATTGTTTCGCGTGGTTGATATATTGTATCTGTTGTGAATTACAAGTTTTAATAAAACCTATATTAGCGGAAGGCCTATATTAAACATAATAGGTAATATTCGCTGTTCTCGATACAGTGATAAGACATTGCATTCCGAGGTTTGCAGGAGGTACCATCTCTTTCTCAGTCTGAAAATGCGATTATAAAAACTATTCACAAGCATTGTTTTTTTTTTTTTTATTGTAACTAAGAATAACGCACACCTCCGTGTGTCCCACGTCCAAACAAATAATCAATGCAATGAGTGACTAAGCTCAGACATGCATAACTGACTTAATTCTTAATGTTGACACGTGAAATTTGTAAGTGAAACTTATATAATAACCCATAAATTATATGGCATAATAATTATATAATGAAATGATATATAATACTAATATGATATATGTATGTATAACTAGCAATTTTAATTTTAATTTCGAATTTATTTGTTATTTTTTATTTTAATTATGCAATAATATTTGGACGCCTAAATAGGCAAAGTACAGTTGTCTACATTTATATTAACATCTGTTTTTATCTGTATTTTATGCAAATAAATAATCTTGAATAAAAATGTGTGACACGCTGTTATAGCTCGCTACGTGCGTGTAGGTTAAAGGGAAATAGTATATTATGCAATTAGTGAATTAAGGACGGATTCTAAAGCGATGGCCATAGGTGAAACACGAGCAAGTGAAGGATTCTAATGATGATAACGATGAAGGATGATTCAAGTGTTAGAATCCTGAGCGATGTGATTCAAGGCTCTCGATATAAAACCGTTTTATTCAAGAGTTGCATACTTTATACCATGACTACGTGAATAACAGTTTTTATTGTAATGCTAAACTCCTTGTCGAAAATGTCGACCAATTAAATCAAGATGAGTTATTTGCAAAAGGAGTTTGTATATACCGAGTATTATTTGCACAAGGAGGTTGTATAGCTTTGAGATGGAGATCGAATATATTGATGAATTTTAAATTCAAACAAAATAGTGATATTAAAGTGCTTTTTATTTACTGTTTTCAGTAAATAATCTTTTTGCAGGGGGAATGACTAAAACAGACAACATCCTGTCTAAAACAGATTTTACAAATGTTATGGTGGTAAATAGGTACGATTTCGGAGAAAAAGGTCAAATTCAAAATTCAAAACGTCTGGGATTTTTTTTGGCCAACTTGTATTCTCCAAGTGGACCCCCGAACACGCTCATTTGGTATGTCGGTCCCTCTACCAAACACCCTATATAGAAAAAGAGGAAATATTTGTATGTTTGTAACGAATTGGGTAAAAAAGTTCTGGACTGATTTCAAAAATTCTTTCACCATTGGAAAGCTACATTCACCCTGAGTAACATCATCATCATCATCATCATCATCCATCACCGCGCGGGTGAAACCGCGTAGAGCAGCTAGTTATGTTATAAAGTTACGGATATTATTGTTATGTACCGCCTATCATATTTTAATCAAAACGTTCCCGAAGCACGCAGTGGTCACTCACAGTGTCCAGAAGCCTTGCAGTATTGTGCTGGTTTTGGGATTTTATTAGTTTGATCATTTAATCACACAGAGACAAAGAGTCAAAACTCTTAAGCAGACAAAAGCCGGCTTATGTTTTTTGAACAAAACCACTTTTGACTGGTTAAGAGTTTTGACTTTTTGTCTCTTTGTGATTAAATGATCCAACTAATAAAACCCCAAAACCAGCACCGATTCAAGGCTCTCGATATAAAACCGTTTTATTCAAGAGTTGCATACTTTATACCATGACTACGTGAATAACAGTTTTTATTGTAATGCTAAACTCCTTGTCGAAAATACATACATACATAGTAATTGGTATATACCTAGGTATCCAAGAAACCGTTGATTCTACTAGCCTTTAATTACTCTAAGTGTTGATCAAGACTTTTACACTTGATAGGCTAGTGTGTGTAGTCAGTGAGATGCAGTCTAAGGTGGTAAGGTTAAGGGTGCTATCAGAAAGCGGTCACGCGTTCAAGCATTCACGCGGTCAGCTTTCGTTGTTGCGTTCGTTGTGTTGTATTACATTACATAGATATACCCACAGTCTACCCACAGTTGACCGACGCGGTCAGAACGCCTCCTGTTTGGGTATATCTATGTAACGTAATACAACACAACGAACGCAAAACTGATCGCGTGAACGCATGACCGCTCTCTGATAGCACCCTCGCGGCCTTATTAATAAACTTGGCTACACCCGGAGTAGTAAAAACATCTATCTGTCAATTTTTCGCTTGCAGTAAATGTCACGCGTGAAAGCAAGACAAAGCATGTTACGCCTAATATAGGTTTACGCAACGTTTATTAATAAAGGCCTAAGAGTTTTGGCTGCAGCATATACATATAGATCAATTGTAAATTAAGATTTTTCTGGATAAGAGAGAGAGCAGAGACTAGACTCCAACAACACTGTTAATTTTAGTGTGGGAGTGAATGTTTATACTTTTATTATAATTAATATAATATTAAATAGGTACATCCATAATTATTATACAACAAAAAACACTAAAACAAACAGCTATAACTAAATACAAATATATGTTATAAAGGGCGACCTACCCAATTAAAACAGTTTCTTCGAGCCCTAATTAATTTAACGTGGTCCTCAAATTTATGTAAAATTTTACTGAAATTTCTGAAAAATGGTAATCGTTATTAGCGTCAAATGTTAATATGATGACATTATTTGATTTTAGGGTTTAAAATAAATGGATCGAGATTGTCTGGATGAGGCCCAAAGCAAAGTCACTAAAATGACCTCCAGCCCTTCCCTTATGTCCTAAACCTGCTTGTATACCCGAGGTAAAGTAAGTAAATATCTATAAGTAGAACGTCTTCCCTACTAGCGTTGATTCACGCAGGTTTGGCGCGAGACGCGTGGAGGGATGTCAACATCGCCACAATACAAGTACACATCGCATCTACGTTTAGTTGGTAGCATACCTACGCAACAGAAAACAATGACATTTAAAATCTGCCAATCCCAACCGCTCGGCCGGCACTCGAGTAATGATCGCCGGTAAGTGTCCTCCGCCCCCACCGCACCGCCTCTTCCCACTTTTATCGCCTATTTATCGCGATTACGTTCTTCTTACTCGGGGACGCGCGGTCTAAGTACTTTGTCCGAGGACTGAAGACCACTCAAACTTCAAACAGCTTCAGTTAATAAGTCACATTCAACTAAGAGTGCTGCTCACTCAGCTCACCTAAGTTGGTAGTGACGCTGACTTCGAAGCGTGTCAGGTTATTAGGTTATCAGGTTCAATCTCTGGTTGCGGCAAGTATTTGTGTGATTATTCTCTAGTCTTAGGATGTTTGTGATTTGATGATGATTTTTTATATATTTATAGGTGATATATATGTATGTATATCACACTGAAAGAAAAGAAAAAAAGGTATGTAGATATGAACAAGCAGGGAAAAGCGCCGTGGTATGATGTTGTGAACGATATTTTATTAAATGAAGACTATTGTCCCGGCGAGACGTATTCGATCCCTAACGTGAGTGTTTTGCCGGTTAATAATAACAGTTTAATATGTGTCATATTCACAAGAATTTCAATACAAAAACAAACCAAGTAGTCGGTATAGCTCAAAGACTGAGCTGAAATTACAATCTGGGAACCAATTCGGTTCGGTACTTGCTGCTGCAATGTTGTGATCTGAGATCATAATTATGTCCCGAGCAAATTCGTTGACGGTTGAGGGTTAGTCATTCCGTAATCTTTCAATTTCTTCCCGACCTAGTTTCCAAATCTTGTCAGAGATTCGTTATAAATATGCTAACTCAACTATGAGTGTACTGTAGCTGTAAAATCAAGGAAGATGTATTTGGTTCGACGGTAAGAAACCTTCGAGAAATAAGTTTTCTCTGAACAAAAGGTACCATAAATCTGACTCCGTTCAAATGATATCGATATGGCAATTTTCATCAACATCAGAAGTACGTGTGAACGTGTGTGAATTTTGAAAAGCCCTTAAATAAATATTTTAGTATCTGTTGTTATAGCGGCAACAGAAATACATCATCTGTGAACATGATGACTGCTCTGGGGATGTTCTGCAGATATTAATTCCATTTTTATACTGCAAAAAAGGGCTATACGAGCGATCTACAGTTTAGCTCCCAGAGTTTCCCTTAGACAGAAGTTTAAAGACATAAACATTCTAACTGTTGTCTCTCAGTTTATCTATGAAAATCTAATGTATGTAAAGAAAAACATTAGCAGTTTTGATAAAAGGAGTGATGCTCATTCCATCAACACGCGAAATAAACACAAGCTATCCGTACATGTAACGCGTCTCCACAGAATAAGTCATTCTTTTATGGGACAATGTATACGATTCTATAATAAAGTTCCCAATGTTATCCGAGATTTGCCTATTAATAAGTTTAAAATTACTATTAAAACTAAACTCTGTCAAAAAGGTTATTACAAAATTTCGGATTACTTGGAGGATAAAACAGCTTGGGACTGATCACTCCAGGATCTATCTACTCGTGTACTAAGATGTCAAAGTGTAGCGTGTCTTGCCCTACTGATACCATTATTATGTTCTCTTCTGTAAGGCAACACACTGGAGCTAATATTTGTAGTACCTAAGTAAAAACATTGTAAAAACATCTATATAAAAAGAATGGCCCCGAGTTTCTTGCCGCTTCTTCTCGGTAGGCTCTATATATTTTGGAACGCGGCGGTAGTCTTTAAAGTACATTATAATGAAAAATTGACGTTCATACGTGCGTCTTTGATGCCTAAATTGAATAAATGATTTTGACTTTGACTTTGACTTTGACATTTCATCTGTCTAGCTATCACGGTTCATGAGATACAGCCTGGTGATAGACAGACGGACAGCGGAGTATTATTATATAGTACATAATAGTATTCGCAACGAGCTATGGGGAGGGCTATGCTCGGGGTTTCTCTACGTGATCGAATCAGAAATGAGATCCGTAGAAGGACGAAAGTCACCGACATAGCCCCGAAGATTAGCCAGTTAACATGGCAGTGAGACATAGCACGCAGAACATCTGTTGGCTGATGGGGCCGGAAGGTTCTGGAGTGGAGACCACGGACCGGCAAGTGCAGTGTAGGTCATCCACCGACATGGTGGACAGACGACCTGATAAAAGTCGTAGAATGACGTCGGATGCAGGCCGCTTCCAACCGGTCCTTTTGGAAAACTATGGGGGAGGCATATATTCAGCAGTGGACGACGGCTGAGATGATGATGATGATGATGGGTCTCGTTTTACCCTTTGGGTACGACAACAACAAGTAAGACTAGCAATGTGTGATTACTGTCGCTCGGGAACCATGTATTAAATCGGAATAATTTTTCGTGTTACTGGATATCTTTGTGGAAAATTTCATCAAAATTGTTTCGGTATTTCAGGCGTGCAACATGGACAAACCAACCAACGAACTAATAGACACACCTTTCCACTTATATTTAGTGTCCTATCTTGATATAACTTCTTCAACAGTATAGTTTTCTCACATGAAAGCTTTACTCCGACGCTTTCTTTTCACAGCAGAATATGAAACGATTACGTGAGTAGGAATCGAAGGCTCCTATAACTTATTTACAATCCAGTCGGCAGGTAGTTGTGACATTGAAGCTATCGGGAATCAATACACACAGCTGTACACGATCATTACGAATACAATATTTATTCTTTACAACGTGGATTACAGTTTTACATTGTTGTATGTTTGTAGACTTCGCTATTATTTAGACCAAATGGAACAGTCTAGACCAAAATAATTATCTGAAATTGAACTGGCTTTTTTAATCATTCGCTTTTCGTTCGTTTATTCTAAATTCAACTCGACTAACCAATTTTACAAATGCACCCTTCGTGGAATTTTAATATATTATGTAGTTTTAAAGTGAATTACAGTATACATTATAGGTACAGAAGAGACATATGCTATGAATGTTTTATGCGAGATTTTATCAAGCGAGTGTCCTTGATTCTTCTGTGATCACCCTTTCCTATATGACTTCAAAAAATGTTCCGAGGACGTTCTCAAATCGACGCGTAATTTTATTATCAGCTTCCGCGGCTTCTTGGATCACCCTATTTTGTTGATTATTTTTTGTTTTGGAGGTTTCTTAAGTTTCTCCGGTTTCAAATTAAAAAAGTATTACGTTTTAAGTACTTAATCAAAAATATACAGACATTGAAATTTATAGAGAGAAAAATTCCCATCATCGGACGGGATTCGAACCCGCGTCTTCTGACAACCCGTGTCAGACGCCATGACCATCTAGGGAGTTCTCACGGGTTCGAATCCCGTCCGAGGATGTGAATTTTTCTCTCTATAAATTTAAATGTTTGAGATCGCTAAGCAGGCGTAAGTGTTTTAAAAAAGCAATACTATAACAATATACAGACATTTAATTATTTTAAAGATTACATAAAAATAAGAGCATTAATAATAAACCTAGTTAACAATCTTACAGAACAAAACCACTATACATATTTATATATTACAGTTTCAAGTGCATATAAGTAAAAAGAGTCACCAACCATACCTATATAACCTATGTAATACGCCGTATTACATGCTAATGAGCTAGTAAGCTAATGAGGCTTAGATCTTGGCTTAAATCTTAGAATAGGGCATATACCCTATTCTAAGATTTAAGCCTCCTTAAACCGTATATATCCAATTAGTCATAACAAGGTTACCTCACATATATTAATGTAATTGAATGTTTAGTTTAGTATATACGAGTATGTCTTGCGTTTAATAAGTGTTATTTACTTTTGACATTCTAATTAAATATAAATGAAAACGCGTTAAATTTACGCGTTTATAATATCAGTCTAGATAATATTTTTATGATGAGAACCCAAGAGCGACGTGGTGCTACTTTGAACATCGGATCACAACTGACGAGCGCGGCGCCTACACGTGATATTTACAATGTGCAAGTAAGAGAGGACAAGCTTCCTGTCTCATGTGTGGTTGTATCTTATTTATTTCACATACGCCATAATGTAGTAGCGACGTGGAATGTATGTTAATATACTTAAGCAAGGCAATAAATTGAGATTTTATGAGTTCTACGAATCAGTAATTGTTTGTCTTCTCTCCTGAACACTACAAACCACGATCCTCCACATAGGACGCCTAACCGTCCACATCGGTAACCCCGACGTCCACAGACACATCCTACGTACCTGTATATGTACTTTATGATACCCATATATCATTTTAATCAATATACATTATGTATTATATATCCAATGTGTTTCTGTGGCTTCTACTTTTATTTTATTACTAGCCTCCACAGACTCCACGGTCCGTGCCACTTTTTATTTTGTTTTTGCAAATTTATCAAATCTAAATACAATTAAAAAAGATACAACAATATATACTTAATTAGAGGACATAGGATTTTTACGTTAAACTACTTAATAAAGGGCTATATCGTAAAACTTAAATAATTACTAATATTAACTTATTCGCTTAGGTACCCGTATTACACTGAAGCAGTGCCTCAATTACTACTCCGTTTTGATCCCTGATAGCCATTTTGAGGTTGTATTCAAATATGGTTTTGGTGTTTGCAACCATCACTTCGCTGTGGCTTCTACTAGGTACCTCTAGCTACTTTATGTTATACATAACTGACACGCACGCGGTTTCGCTTGGTTTACGGGATTCACAGATTTTTTTTGATAAATATTAATAATGATTGGATCTGCAGAAGGCGGCTGGCAGTAACTGGATTCTCAGATCTGCAGCATGAGCTCTGCTGAATACAGTAGGAGAGACCTCTGCCCAGTGTTTGTGTAGTGAAGACTTGCCAGTCCCGCTAATAATTTCAAAACAAACGTAAATCATACTGGATTATAAGTCTGTTGTCTTCATACATTTATATATTTCTTTAGACATATAATTGTAGAGTAACGCGTTGGCATCATAAAGTGGGCGAAATAACGAGGACAAAAGTGTTTTCGTCCTCATTATTTTATAATAAGCATGGTGTTTACGGCTAATTAGGGCGACCGCAAACAATCGCCACAGTGGCTGGGGTGGCTGGGGTGACTGAGAGTCTGATTTCAATGGCAGAAGCCGCCTTTGTTGTGGGTAAACGCATAGACTTTGTAATTTGTCTGAAGATGAAAGAGCGTCAAATTGAGAGCAGTGTTTGTTTGATTTGGTTTTATTATATTGTACAATGTTGTGGTCGATACTTGAGGAGGTGTCGTAGTCTTTTAGTAGGCTTAAAATGAAAGGAAAAATTAACTACTTTTAAATTTAGGCGGCTGGTCCTCATGAAGGTTTGGCGTATGTAATTAGCGAAATACTCTTTGTACTGATCTCATGTTAGGGTTGAATTAAGGGTAGAAAAATGTTAGCTAATGTTTTACATAATTTTTAAAATTTATTAAGACATGTAGCGCCTTTTAATAATTCAATCATAAATTTTATTAATTATTTTGTTCAGACTAACACCTGTCCCTATATTTACTTTTCATTAATATAAACTTTTTCGTCTTACATCTAAGTTACTTAAAATAATTAGTTTAATTTATTTCAGCTCGCAGTCTAATAAATCGTTGTAGGTACATTATCATAAACGTATGCTACGTTTTTGCTAATTCGGAATATATAAAATATTTAGACGCTATATAATGAGTATTTAAAAGCCATTTTTAATATGAAAAACGGGATTTACTCACGTAAAAAAGTCAGATCTTTCCGACTATAGTTTCAACCACATCCGGTGGTCTTTTTCAAGGAGAGTGCAGAACGCTCGCGGTTGCGTCTCGCCTCGCACTCAAGTCAGTGCGAGTAAATCCCGTTTTTCATATTAAAAATGTGTACAAACCACGTTAGTTTTCATAATAAAATTTAAAAGCCACAAAATTTTCTCTTCTTCGGTGGATTAATAATATTAATAAGTATGGGTTTATTAATCCACCGCATGTAAGTGACATAACATAAATAAATCAAAACTGATATAGGTGTCTATAATAATAATTATGAGCTTGTCTGATGTTTATTTAAACAACTATGTAAGGAATCATTTCTTGTGGTAGTGCCACGCTGCAACCCCACAATGTGCCGGCACGAACGGAGAAGTACCACACTCCCACTGAACACCGACGTGAAGTAACATAGCTTGCTATTGCGTTTCGTCGGTTTGTGGAAGGTTCCGAAGGCCCGATTCTCCCTTCCTTGTTCTCCCTCTTCTTCCCTCTCTCCCTCAACCCTCACCCCTTCTATCTTTTCCTTCCTATCATCCTTCTTCTAAGGTCGGCGACGCATCCACGAGACTTCTGGTATTGCGGATGTCCGTGGGCGACGGTATCACATACCATGGCCGGCAGGTGAGCCGCTTGCTCGTTTGCCAACGTATCCCATAAAAAAATCATGTATATTTTGAAGTAGTTTTATATTCACATATTCATGAGCCCTTCGTGATGGAATAATGATATTATTTCGTTGTCGTAGGCCGCGGGGCTTACGGAAGAAAATAATTCTGAAAATAGTTTAGACATTATTTCGTAAAATTGGTAAATGTTATTTGTTTATTGCAGGGGATTACATCTGGCTTACAATGTTGAGCGCAAGGGAATGCCTAAATTTCGTGTGAAGCTTTGAAACCCTACACGTTAGTTTATTTCACACACGAACAATGAGTGTAGTTACAATACCAAAACTGCTGTTATTTTTTTAAAATATTTTTTATACTGCACCTGCTCGACAATGTCCAATTACATATCATGCAATCTCGGCGTATACCAAGGCATTACATCCCAAGGGAGGTAATGTTGTATGAAACTCCCAAGGGATTAAAGTGATTTAGATTTGGAACGTAAACATTTGTGGGAAAACTCTCAGAATTTTTTTTATTCAAAAAGTAAAAAAAATATTAATGTAATATTTTTATGTAACGCCTGTAGCGGCCGGTTCGATTTTCGAACAAACCCTCTTCACGTTCACCTCTTGCGCTCACTCGCACAATGATGCGCGGAGTAGTGAATATGGGTAAAAAATAAAAAAATATATGTATTTATTTTCTTTGCACTTTGATGACCATATCAGTTTTAAATATTCAATATTATGCACTAATTAACGAATACCATATCTACTAGGTATAGGTATAAATACCGTTCGCAAAATATAAGTGTGTTTACTTTGAATGCCGACGTTTTGAACACTTCACTGTGTGGCGTGAGAACCCGAGACGACTAAAACTAAAACTGCCTTAAAACACTTATTGTTTACTTGAAAATCATGTCGAAGTATAACTTCGTGCCTAAATCTTGTTGATTAATCGGATGAAACGTTACTTTCCCTAAGTCCGCCATCTTTGGGCCTGTCTTTATTAGAATTTCAAATTTCTCGCAAATTGATTCGATATTAAAGCAAATCATGAGATAACAAGTTCGCAACGGTTAATGTTGTTAATGGGAGAAATTATTCCAGACCTCCAACAGATATAGGGGTGTTAGAGTTAGGCGCTGTGCCCACCTAAGCAACGGGACACGTGTTCTGGCATGTGATCTGTAAGACTATTATGTATCTCAGTTGCTAACGAATTTTGATTAAAATCGAAAAAAATGGCGGCCCTATGTCACTTTTGTCAGCTGCAGTCAACAACTTACTAACATTTTTGCTTACTGGAGTTGTCAAAACTGACATAGAGCCGCCTTTTTTCAATATTTCAATCAACATTTGTTAGCAACTGAGATACATAATAGCCCTGCCGACATGTAACTTGCCATTAGCACTAACATTCAAAGTAATTGTATGGAGGAGCACCCATTCACGTGGCGTGGTGATGCATGACATGACGTGCCACTCAGCGTGCTACTAGTAAAGTAAAAGTAGTAAGTAAAAATGAAGTGACGCGTGACACGAAACTGTAGTGACTTGTTAGTAAAATGAAGGAAAATGTACCATTTAATATAAAATGTATTCATTTATTCCTGGTTCCTTAAATCTGGTCTACTGTTCAAGTAAATAAGGTCTCAATTTTTCGAGTATCAATTAATGAGAACGTTTCTATTTCATTCTATAAAATGTCTTAAATGAGGATATCTATTTTATTCCTTCATAACCATGTATGTGCCACCAGGACGTCTTCGTCCATTTTTAATGCCTGAATGAAGCTATTTAAAATTTGTTAATATAAGCAAGAGCATCATGAATCTTCACCAGACGACGACATAGTTGTATTCTAATATGTTTCTGACATGTCACTCTGGTGGGTCCATCGAATGTTGTGCCAGAGTCGTGTTACATGCCACAGGATTATCACGTTGCTGTCGCGTTGTTAAGGTGGGCACAGGCGCCTTAGGTAGACGTCAGTGACTGTCTGGTGCGTTATGGTATGTGCGTGCACGCGTGTGTGTGTGCGCGCGTTATGGGACATGACCGGGTGAGAAGCGTTTTTGCTCGTGGTACAGTTGCGTGGTCCTGTTGATCAGATAACAGTTATTTTTATCAGTAGATACACAACATACTCGTCTATCGGATTACGATCGGTGTTTTTAAATATCCAAAATATAAAATGATTTCTTAGGCTTTCACGATTATTATACATTGAAATTAAACAACTTAAAAACGGATTAAATTTCGTATAATGTTACCTATATTATTTTATCCCGAAGTTTCGAACACTTTACACTTCGAGCTATATACGAAATATAAGCAAAAAATTTTATAATAATATAAATTTGAAAATATGATATATGTTCGTAAAAATTTACATAAATGTAAGTTAAATAGTGATCACCACACTTTTAATACTAGAAATACAAATAGGATAGCTGTACCTAGTTTTAGACTTGCGAAGACTTACTCGTATAAGTCATTCATAAGAAATCGTGTGCGTTTTTACAATAAAATCCCAAAACACATAACTGAGCTCACAGAGGGCAAATTCAAGTTGACTGTAAAAAACGTTTTATTAAAAAAAGCCTACTATAAAGTTCGACATAAAGATATAGATACATAGAATATAAAGATGCTTGGAATACTCCACTTTTGGCAAGCTGTCACTCTGCCACCCATAAAATGTAATATTGGTAGTACCTAAGTAGAAACATTGTAAACATCTATATAAAAAGAATGGCCCCGAGTTTCTTGCCGCTTCTTCTCGGTAGGCTCTATATATTTTGGAACGCGGCGGTAGAGTCTAAAGTACATTATAATGAAAAGTTGACGTTCATAAGTGCGTATTTGATGCCTAAATTGAATAAGTGATTTTGACTTTGACTTTGACACTGTCATCCAGACTGGACCCGTGCCCATGTTCACTGAAAAGTGATCGAAACGTCTGGGTAAAATAATATAAAATTACACGCGATTTAATCCCTTTAAAGTTGTTTGATTTCGATCCTATATAAAGTTTATTGAATCATACTTTATTTTCAACTGTTTACAAGGTCATAGCTTAATTAAAGTTTAAAAATAAAAATACAATATTTGAAATTAATTATAAAAAACAAAAACACCGTCTAAATCACCAGTGCGTGGAAGGGTTCCTAGAACACTGGCCGCATTGCCTCGTTGAATTGTCAGGCTAAATAATAATAATTGAATCATACTAAAATTACTTATCTGTATTAGTAGACTGGTTTATCGGAGATATCGAAAATGTAACAATGACCGGCTTATGGAATTTCGGATGAGTTTTCCCGTGTGGTTCCCGTCTGGGAATTACAAGTACCTACATGAAATACAGCTACAACGAAACAAGCTACAGGTGGATCGACAATGTTTTATGTGTTCCTAGTACTGTAGTCTCAAACCGCAACCAACTGAAGCCTTTATGAAAGTTAATTATTTCTAAATAGTTTTAATAAACCAGTACCTACTTATTACGGAAGGTTGTGGAGTGGAGACCACGGACAGGCAAGCGCAGCGTAGGTCGTCCATCGACAAGGTGGACAGACGACCTGATAAAGGTAGCAGGACGACGTTGGATGCAGGCTGTTTCCAACCGGTTCTTTTGGAAAATTATGGGGGAGGCGTATGTTCAGCATTGGTCGGCTGAGATGATGATGATGACCTACGTTTTCGCTTTTCCAGGATTTTATACAACATATCCAGATAATGCAGTGGAAGTATAAATAACATTGATATCTGTACAAGTATGTCCTGGCAAGCATTAAGTAAATGGTTTATCAACCAAAAAGTTTATATTAAACATGGTAGATTACCTTACCTGGGCAACCTTTTAGGTGCGCCACATAAGGGGTAAATTGAACCTATTCCAAATGCCTGATGCTTATATATCCTATATCTATATATAAGATCCTATGCCTTTATTGGAATAGGAGATACAGGTACGGCGACTAGAAAACATCTTATTAGTTGATGTAGCCTCTGAAGCCTCATAGCCCAGACCCCAGAGGACGCCGATTTGAATACATTCCGTTTGTTAAATTATGTATAATTTGGAAAAAGTGTTAATATTGACATCAAATAAGTATAACGAAAAATTCAAGTAATACTGTAGAGTGGAGGAGTGCTTATACGCGAGCACCTTTCACCCACCATGTCAATCCTATCCTTTTCATTTTGGTACCTTCCAATCAAAGTCGAAGCATATATCCTTGGAAATACCAGCTCCGGGAAATCACCTCTGTAGTAACGGATTTGCTGTCTAATATTCTATAGCCCAAATTCCAGCAAGAAATCTGTATCTATTTTCATCAAGCCACATGTACCCCGACTCGATAGACATTTACAGTAATTGGATGCGAAGGTATGTTCACAGAGTAGGGATTATTCACAGAAATGGGATTGTTTATTCACAGAAATAGAATTTTGCGGTCCATTAGAGGTAAGTATTTCTACTTACCTTAGGTATCTATTAGGACGAGTGTTTTCGTTGTCTTTATATTGGTTATTGGTCACGGTTATTTGTTTCTTAATTTTTATAAATATATATGTACCTACGTGGGACTTAAGCTTTCATCTCAAAGAGAGGAGTTGGGCATTATTATTATTTTTATAGACTGTTGTCCTAAGACAAACAACCGGGACCGACAGCTTAACGTGCCCTCCGAAGCACCGAAGCGCTCAGTTGAACAATGCCACAAGCACACACCCATCCATCTCCTGACCGCAGCAAGCATTGCTTAACTTGTTGATCGGTTAAGATCGCCAAGTCGAGCTCCGCTGCGAGCGCTTCAGTTGTATTGTTTTTACCTGGTATGCTATTCATTTGTTTTATAGAACATGAATAACTTTAACACTCACACACTCATCACATTCCTCCGCACTATTAGGCTTCCCTGTGCCGCGGATGCCATGGACTCACGCAAACACAACACAAACAGCTAAGACTGGAGAACAAACTTCTACTCATCGCACAAATGTTTGCCTTAGCCAGAGATCAAACCTGGGACCCCTATCTGAAAAGGCAGGACCCCGGGATCTCCGGAGGAACACACCGGGACCGCGGACATTTTGCCCATTGGATCGTCTCTCAAAGCATTTCGCAACTTTTCTTCTGAAGCCATAAAAATAGTACAGCGTCAATTACCACGCAATTAGTCTTCCTCGAGATCGTTGGTGAGATATTTAGTCTATTATTTATACCCCCAACTACATCCGAGCTCTAGGGCCACTACCGCCTAGGCCAGGGATCTCTAAACTTTCTTAAGAACCTTTTCCTGAATATAATTAACACAACATAAAAGAATTAGCGAGATTGGTCCATCCGTTCTCAAGTTATTTATTTATTTACATTTGCATTCATGTACATCCATTATATTATTGTTAAGTCACATAGGAAGGAAAATGGACAAGTTAATAGGTAGTACATGTACCCTGTAAGGGCGTTTGCATTATATAGGTAGGTACTGTGCAACAGTCCACAGTCTGAGTAATTCAGCTTAACATAATCTAGGCATAACAATATCTATGTGTAACAATGTTGGTGTCTACACACCTCCAGCCGCAATAGTTACGTAGGTACGTATGTCAGCCGAAGACCATGTAATTATTCTTAACCCTTTGAACCGCGCCGTGGCGACGGAGCGCCGCGACGCCTAAACAAATATTGATAGAAAGGCGTAACGAGTATTCCCACAAAGTATCAAAATGCGTTATTTTACCGAAAAGTGATGTCAATTTCGGTAACCTTGAACAAAAAACGGTGAGCTTTGACCTCTTTCAGAAGCTCTCGCAGTCGAACCTTATTAATCATATAGCCTGTGGCCGAGCTTACTTAGTCGTTCTCAACAGCCGTGTGATTCTCTAAGAGCAAACATCGTTGCATCTTTGACAACATCCGTGAAACAAATGATGAGATGAAAAGAAACTTTGGAAAAACTTATGTACAAGGGCGATATCTCATAAAGTATTTGACATCGGTGAGCTCGTCGACGAACGCAACGACGAATCGTTACAGAATCGCACGGCAGATCGAGAACGTTAAGCAACTCTTGCTACGGTCATGACTTGGATGGGTGATCCCGCTAGTGCGATTTTGAACACGGCGTTTACGTGCTTCGGAGCGCACGTCAAGCTGTCGGTCCCGGTTCTTTGTCTTGAAACAATAGTCTTTAAGCTAACTCTGAGGCATTCGAGCATCGAGGAATTCCTGAAGATATAAACACGAGGGCCAGCCACTATAATAATATAATTAGATATATGTTCTGCCACCATTTTTGGCCACCGGTGGAACAACTGGTGGGAAAGAACGGAATTTACCTACAATTATAACGGTATTACGGCCCATACCGCTATGAGAGCAAAGTTCTCAGCAGTAGGAACTTAGAGGACTGAAACTTAATGCGCTTTTTACCTACTTTCCCAATTTAGTAAAATATGCACGTGGTTGACGGCAAGTAAATAGATTATTTGGTATGTTACAATAATAGTGATTTCGTGTGCAAAAGTATCTTTTTACGGACCAAAAATAAAACATACAGAAAATATTGCGTAGAAGTAGTGAGTTACTAAAATCAAGGATGATTTTATTGTACTCGTCAATAGTACGACACAATTATTGTACCTATGTTTTTTTAATTCATTTTTACTCATTATAAAATATAAAAGTACCGGTATGGTACTTTTATATCTCTTATGTATGGCATCTAATTATAAGGCGGCGCGGCCAGCGGAACAGTACAATTCATAGAAATGGTGGCCAACCTTTTTAATTAAGCCTTTTCAATAAATACTAGCTAACTCGTACGCGGCTTCGCTCGCTATTATCTAAGGCCATAAAACAGCCGATGATGATCATTACCTACAAGGAACGTTATTTAAAACATGCGTCGTGTTTACATTTTGCTTAGTTTCTGCCAGTCCTTTAAAAACATTCCACTATTTCATGCTTTCCTGGTACATTACCATTTCTTTTTTCTTATAATTTAAAGTCGTATTATTATTTTAATGTAAATGTAAGTATATTTTTCTAATATTATTTTAACGGTTTGACTTACGCGGTAGATTTTGTCGACTATTAGAAATGTCAAATATGAATTTTTTTATCGTTTTAATGAGTATTGTTTCCGAAACAAAATATATTTAACACAGTTTTCAGAACAGTTAAGTAGGTAGGTAGTCATATAATAAAAATATCGACCTAATTATTGTAATATAGTATATTATGCAACTAGTGAATAACGGACGGATTTAATGCGAGGGCCATAGATGAATCACGAGTAAGTGAAGGATTCTAACGACTGAATCGCGACCGCAGGGAGTGATTCATGATGATCGAATCACGAGCGTAGCGAGTTATTCAAGTGTTAGAATCCTGAGCGTTGCGAGTGATTCATGGGCCTCGATATAAATCCTTTTTATTCAAGAGTTGCACTATACTTTATACCATGACTACGAGAAAAAGAAATAATTTAAGCGAAAATAGACATTTAATGAAGAAAAAAGGAAGGTTGAATTAATTAAAATGCACAATAAAATTAGAACAATTACTAAACATAAGAGTAATTTATTTATTATTATTATATTTCTTTTTCTATAATCGCAGCAAAGAACACAATATAGTTTTTATTCTAATGCTAAACTCCTTGTCTCAAATATCGACCAATCAAATCTCGAGGAGTTACTTGCACAAAGAGTTTGTATGTTGACTATTATTTGCGTAAGGAAGATGTATAAGCACTGAGATGGAGATCGAATATATTGGTGTGTTCGAAGTTCAAACACCAAAACAATGATTAAAAGGCCTTTTTATTCACTGTATTCAGTGAATAAAATAAGCTTTTTAGAGTAGGAATGGTATAAAAGTACTTTTTACTATATCCACCTTAAATATAGGTATAATAATACACCCTATTTGTATAATTACAAAAAAAAAATGGGCGGTACAAAAGTGTTAATACATTGTAGATATGTAGTCAAAGGGTGCTAAGAATCCCCGGCAGACGCCCGGCTACCACCCCCAACGACGACGACTGGCCCTGGTGACACACAACATACGCACAATGAGGACAGACGAGAAGATATATGAGCTGGAAGAAGAAATGAGTAAGTTACACTGGGACATAGTAGGGTTATCTGAAGTCCGTAGAGCGGGTGAGGACACGATAACCCTGAAATCAGGTAACCTACTCTACTACCGGGAGGGCGACCAACAGTCCCAAGGTGGTGTCGGTTTTCTCGTCCACAAGTCCCTTACTAACAACATAGTTAAGATCGATAGCGTTTCCAATAGGGTCGTATACCTAATACTCAGAGTATCCAAACGATATTCGCTGAAGGTCATTCAGGTATACGCACCGACGAAGTCGCACCCGGATGATGAGGTGGAGGATATGTATGAGGACATTAGTCGGGCCATACATACCTCTGAAACGCACTTTCTAGTTGTTATGGGGGACTTCAACGCGAAGTTGGGTAAGAGAAGCGAGGATGAGTTGAAAGTGGGGCAATTTGGATATGGACAACGGAACCGTAGGGGACAGAGGTTGGCCGACTTCCTGGAGAAAGAGGGACTCTTTATGATGAACTCTTTCTTTCAGAAGCCACCTCACAGGAAATGGACCTGGCTGAGTCCCGATGGTTCCACGAGAAATGAGATTGACTTCATTATGACCACCAAAAGGCAAATATTCACTGATGTCTCCGTGATCAACAGGGTTAAAACCGGTAGTGATCACCGAATGGTAAGAGGCACGGTGAATATTAATGTCAAAATGGAGAGGTCTCGTCTGATGAAGTCTACGCTCCGACCCACTCGTGCCCGTATTCAAGACCCCGAGAGCTTTCAACTTGAGCTATCCAATCGCTTCGATTGCCTTGAGAACATCGCTTCAGTGGACGAGATCAATAACAGGTTAGTAGAAACTGTCCATACAGTGGGTTCCAAGTACTTTAAACCCCACCGTACAGATAGGCCACAGAAACTCTCCAACGATACCCTCAACCTCATGGCTGAACGACGCTCATTGAAACTGCAGTCTTCGGATGATGCTGAAGCATATAGGCTGCTCAATAAACGAATATGGAAGTCCTTGCGACACGACATCCGGATCTTTAATACAAACCGTATTAAAGAGACGATAGAGCGGAAAAAAGGCTCCAAAGTGTTTGCAAGAGACATGTCTATTGGGCAAAGCCAGTTGACGAAGCTGAAGAGAGAAGACGGCAGTGTAGCGTCGACCAAAGCGGAAGTATTAGGAGAGGTAGAGAGTTTCTACGGACAGCTATACACTTCGGTCGCTAAACCTGTTAGCAGCTCGGCCAAAGACCCAAGAGCCAAGCTGACCCGACATTATACCGAAGATATCCCGGACATCAGCCTGTACGAGATTAGAATGGCTTTGAAACAGCTTAAGAACAACAAGGCGCCTGGTGACGACGGTATCACATCTGAGCTTCTGAAAGCGGGTGGAACACCGGTACTTAAAGTCCTTCAGAAGCTCTTTAATACCGTCTTACTTGAAGGTTCAACGCCAGAAGCATGGAACAAAAGCGTGGTGGTGCTGTTCTTCAAGAAAGGTGACAACACTTTACTTAAAAATTACAGACCCATCTCGCTTTTGAGCCATGTTTATAAGCTGTTTTCGAAGGTCATAACGAACCGTCTCAGTCGCAGGTTTGATGAATTCCAGCCTCCGGAACAAGCCGGTTTCCGAAAAGGCTATAGTACCATAGACCACATCCACACGCTACGGCAAGTTATACAGAAGACCGAAGAGTATAACTTGCCTCTTTGTTTAGCGTTTGTGGACTATGAGAAAGCCTTTGATTCGATCGAGACGTGGGCAGTGCTTGAGTCTCTCCAGCGGTGCCGTATTGACTATCGGTATATTGAAGTGCTGAAGTGTTTGTACAAAAACGCCTACATGTCAGTCCGAGTACAGGAGCAGAGTTCGAAGGCAATTCCATTGCAAAGAGGCGTGAGACAGGGAGACGTTATATCTCCGAAACTGTTCACCGCTACATTGGAAGACGCCTTCAAGCTTCTGGAATGGCAAGGACTTGGCATTAATATTAACGGCGAATACATCACTCACCTTCGATTTGCCGACGATATTGTAGTCATGGCAGAATCCATGGAAGACCTCAGTACAATGCTCGAAGGCCTCCATCGAGTTTCCCAACGGGTAGGTCTTAAGATGAACATGGATAAGACGAAAATTATGTCTAATGCCCATGTTGTACCTACCCCAATATCAGTTGGGAACTCAGTTCTCAAAGTTGTTGACGAGTACATCTACCTGGGACAGACAGTCAAACTAGGCAGGTCCAACTTCGAGAAAGAGGTCAATCGTCGAATCCAACTCGGCTGGGCAGCGTTCCGGAAACTTCGCGAAGTCTTCTCGTCAAAAATACCTCAGTGCCTCAAGACAAGAGTCTTCGACCAGTGTGTGTTACCAGTGATGACTTATGGCACTGAAACGTGGTCTCTTACTATGGGCCTCATAGACAAGCTCAAAGTCGCACAACGAGCTATGGAGAGGGCTATGCTCGGGGTTTCTCTACGTGATCGAATCAGAAATGAGGAGATCCGTAGAAGAACGAAAGTCACCGACATAGCCCAGAAGATCAGCCAGTTGAAGTGGCAGTGGGCAGGGCACATAGCACGCAGAACAGATGGCCGATGGGGCCGAAAGGTTCTGGAGTGGAGACCACGGACCGGCAAGCGCAGCGTAGGTCGTCCACCGACACGGTGGACAGACGACCTGAGGAAGGTCGCAGGACGACGTTGGATGCAGGCCGCTTCCAACCGGTCCTTTTGGAAAATCATGGGGGAGGCCTATGTTCAGCAGTGGACGTCCTACGGCTGAGATGATGATGATGATGTAGTCAAAATTTTTTATTACTTCACAGTGAAATAATTATTAATTGTTAAAGTTTTCGAAAATTCCATCTAAAAGTATGGACACCATCTTAACAAAAATACTACATGCCTATGTACAACTTATTAATGAAAACACATGATTCGCGTCAGTGAAAAAATATCTCTCTTACTCTTTCTTACACCCCCCACCCGAGCGTTCGGTGAAAGAGATTGTCGACTTTCGGCTTTCGTTCGTTCGTTTTCGGAAGAAACAAAGGCCGCGCGGTGGCAGGGCGGAGGGTGCGGGGTTGGTCCGGTGGCCAGGTCTAACGAGCTAGGACGCGAGTTTGCCGAATGTTATGAATGAATGATACATTTCTATGTAGGGGTGTTAAGTTTCATGCATAAACCGCGCGCAGTATATCTTAATGAATAGTGGAAATGCCTAGAATAAAATTTGTAGGTGTGAATCAATCTAGACGTTTGACCAAATATTGATGATTAAGTGGGTTTTTTTTTTAAAGTAGTTTTAAATTTTCTTCCCATGTATGTATTAAGTACCAGCAGCATATAGTGCTGTTTTGTTTTTTTTTGGTAATTATACAAATTAAGTGTATAATCCAAGAACAGTAGAGCTCTTTGTGAATGAGTTCGTCCGGGGTACTACTGCCATTATAACTTTTCTACTGTGAAGAAGTAATGTTCGCATTACTGTGTTCTGGTTTGATGGTATGTTTGCCGCTGAAATCGCAGGCACATGAGACTTAACTACTTAATGTATCAGGGTTACGGGCGGACTGCAGTTCGTCACATGTAAGGAAATGCATCTGTTCAGAGGTTACCAGTAACATCAGGCCTTGTGCTTGTACCATCATCTAATAACATTTAAAACTAACGCCTTTAATCATCACCGTCATCATCATCTCAGCCGTAGGACGTCCTTCTGAACATCACCAACCATATTGCCATACCCTTTCAGGGTCATATTATGCTTAGTACCTAAATTGTAAATTCCTTGTTACGTATATGATGCTATGAAATATTGAATAATATATGAAATATGGGGGAGGCCTATGTTTAATAGGCCTCCCCCATATTTTTCTAAAAGGACCGGTTGGAAGCGGCCTGCATCCAACATCGTCCTGTGACCTTTATCAAGTCGTCTGTCCACCTTGTCTATTGTATATATCTATTAGCAGGTTCGTGGTCGCCATTCCAGAACCTTCCGGCCCCATCGGCCATCTGTTCTGCGGCGTGCTATGTGCCCACTGCCACTTTAACTGGCTTAATAATATAGTTCAATGGTGTCAAAAACCTAAACACCACTTGTCAGATGCTCCGCGTGTGGTATGGACTACAATTCTACTGAAATAGTTCGGCATACCTTGTATTCTGTTAATGGAATGCCTTCGTTCCTCATCCCACATATGTGACCCAAATACATCCCTGAAAGGTACAATTAATGACAGCTGCATTTCTCGTCTAACGCCTCCATTACACGAAATATAGAGAAATAAAGAAAACTTCCTGTCATATCTAAGTGTCCCTGGAAGTAACTCGATTGCTTCAAATCTAAGAGAAGTCGGATTCCACTCCCAAGAACTTCGCACAAATTCTTAAATATTGTTTAACTCGAATTCTACCCACGTTCTACAGTAACAAGAACAATTACAAGTACAATTGAAAAATGTAATACAGACTTCCATTCTATTCAGTTATTGGAATGTAACTCAAAAACTAATGAACCGAATTTGATGAAATGTAAATGATGGACCACCGGAAAGCAGCACCTTTCAAACAAAGATTTTGAGAATCGGTTCACCCTATCGAAAGTTATAAGGTAACAAACAAAAATTATTTTATATTTTATAAAAAAAACACAGTCGAATTGAGTACCTCCTCCTTTTTAGAAGTCGGTAGACAACTTATATTACACAGGATATGTATAGGATATATATATATATATATATATATATATGTATATAACATTTACAAGTTTCACATTCGAGTGCTAAACGCTTAAAACATTATAATTATTATAATTTATATTAACTAAAATTTCTTATGGGGAGGCGTATGTTCAGCAGTGGACGTCCTACGGCTGAGATGATGATGATGATGATGAAAATAACTTATACCCTAATAACTTTGAATTTTTGTCTTCTCCATTCAAAGGTTGTCTGTAAGAGATTGCATTAGCGATAAGACCGCCAATTGTATTATCAGCATAGATCTAAGATCCTTACTTGTAAGTAGACTAGTTAGTTAATTTACCTACTGTATTTGTTTGGATAAGCAATAAAGAGTTATTGCATTGCATTGCATTGTATTGTATTGTATTGCACATCATTTGCTAAATGTATTAAGGTATTAGCCAGGCAACTAACATTGCCATTTTATATGTTGTTTTCGTTTATTTCGTTTTTTTCTTTTGTTGCAGGCTCATTCCCAAACCTACTTAAAAATGCTGAATCCAATGTCCAACGACACAAAACGGTCGAACATAATTACATCAATACTATTTACGGTGTGTTCATTTTTTAGTCGAAATCGATCCTAATGGTGCCCAACCCGAATAGAACACTACCACAGTTGCAAAGTACGCGAATTGAGTACACTATTTGATAATACGTCATAAACACGTCTATCATAATCCATTATTATTTTAAGCTTGCTATATTGACGTGGTTGTACCAAATTTAATGGTAAGGTTTACATATGACTACTTTAAGAGGTGGGAGTAGGGCCCCATTTCATATGTCCAAGATATGAATAGAATAGAAGTGAACGTTTTATTCCTTATTGTTTTATTTAGTTTTTTTTGTAAATCCAGACCAAATCTTTAGTGCCCCTAAAAACTTCATAAATTCTAATAAATAGCAGTCGTTTTATATTTTTTTATACTTTGTTTATATAGTTTGTAATATATTAATGTTATGAGTGTAAAATAAATATAAAGAAAACGCAACAAAAGTTGCTAACTTTTGTAGCGTTTTCTTTAAAAATCAAAATTCTATAAAGTAATTTGAGGTAATAAATTAGTATCCATAACAGCTAACGCAAAGTTAAAATATGAAACAAACGACGCAAAGTTTTGCGTCGAAACGCGAAAAAGTGCGATTCTCTATGAGCAAACATCGTTGCATCTTTGACAACATCCGTGAAAAAATCTCAAGATGACAAGAAACGTTGGAAAAGCAACCTTATGTACCAGGGCGATATCTCATAAAGTATTTGACATCGGTGAGCGCATCGACGAATCATTAGAGAATCGCACGGCTGTTAGCAATAATGACGTTAGTTCTTACTTTAAAAACTCGGCGCTCAAGCAAGCCTTCCTAAAAGTGAAATCCGTTTAAAGTCCGTTAAATCCTGTAAAAAATCTGTCAGACGCAAATCATTAATCCCGGTTTACCCTCATCCCAATCTCTACAGTTGACGGAAAATCCGTCAAGTTGGCAACACTGTATATAAAACATAAAAATTTGTAATACTGTAGATAAAATTGTGAGAATTGAAAATAATAGGTCTTAAATGAATTATTCTCAATAGCGCTACGAATACGTAGCCCGTAGTTCCGTAGCACCGTAGCACCGTAGCTGTAGCAGCTGAACGACTCGTAGACTATTTAAGTAATATCAAGATTTTTACTGTAAAACTTGTATTTAAATCGAAGTCACGTTTATTTAATAACGTTTAGTTATGTTTTATTTTATAGTTAGACTTTCAGTGGCATTTTTTTTAAATTATGTATTTAAACTATTTTATGTTATCGTTTTAAGGTTCTGTTCCTTTTTTTCCAATTCCACTATATTTAAGTAAATAATTATGTAGAATAACTATTTTAAAGTTCAAAACTTATAATATAAGTAACTATATACACAGATATTACATATGTTTATGAATCAAAGTTATTTGCTAAACTTACCAGTAATCCGAAATTAGTCCCGTAGCAACGAGCAATAAGTTTACCAGTCTTTGTCTAAAACTTCATCGCAAAGAAAAAAAACAAATCAAAAGTATCTTCGTTCGAGATTCAAAATGTGATTTTACAAGTTTTCCCGCGCCGCAAGACTCGACCGCCCGTCCGGTGGCAAAGGCAGTTTCTGATATACAGCCTAGTTTATGGCGGACGAGGCGAAATAGGCTCTCTACAGTGAAGCGCCATTTACACGTAACGACCTTAGAGATTTATGTGAAATTACGTGAGGGTGATGGAACTTTGGGGTATCGTAGAAGATACCTATTCTTAGTTTTAGTATCCGTACTTAGTTACATACTGCATTTCAAAGAACCGATGTATTACACATACATCGGTTCTTTGAATACCTAGTCTATATTGTCTCACTACTTACCTATATTATTATTTTTTAATCTGTAATACACCATCTATAAAAACTGTGTGGAGTTCAACCAGTTGTTATGTATATCTTTAGGGCTGCTCTAAGTGTTTATTAAAGATGGGCATATTAAGCCCTAATATAAAGATACCGGCTTCACTCACTTGGTATTATGTCGGTTTAAGTCCGACGACGTTTCGAACGTGTAAGACGTTCTTCTTCAGGGAGTGTTCACGCGCGGAGATCTCCAAACCGAAATAATACCAAGTGAGTGAAGCCGGTATTTTTATATTAGTATAATGTGTGATACTCACGATAGTTTTCAACATAATACCAAGTGAGTGAAGCCGGTATCTTTATATTAGTATAGTGTGTGATACTCACGATAGTTTTCAAACTCTAATATTAAGCCCTTTCGGTTGATGTTTCTGTGTGCCCTGTGTCAGTACCAACCGATTTAAAATTAAACATACGAGTAAATACTAATGCAGTAAATATATACATATAGAAGATACGTAAACTTACATAAATACTACGAAGAAATAATATCAGGAAGAGTAACTGCCTTAAAAAAATTACCCAATAAAAGTCGTGCTAAATCAATAACATCGTTCACGCCGCTATGACTCAGCTGTCATAGTAGACGTTGCAGCACGCGCGTGGACCAATACCTGCTTTTTTTAAATTTAAACCAATCACCGAACATGTTTATTTGTAACCTCGGAAGTAATTCGTATTTGGAATCATACGTCGTTTTGGTTTTAAGGACCACTTTTAGTGTGGAATTTGTTCTGAATTATGCTTCCTAACATTATTTCTTCGTAGCATAAATAAGTTCTGAAGAAGCTGTCACTGAGATAGTTAAACGACAAATATTATTTAAGAATAAAATCACGATACATCGTGCAATTCATCTCGACCGCTCTTGGGTATGAATGGTTTAGCACCTACGCTAGCCGAAATAAATTATGAAAAAGCAATTTTTGATCGCTTTGAAAACATCGTTCAATAAAAACGCTCACTTTTATGTATCAATGGAAGTGGGTATAGCGTCACGACGCGCACGCGCTTTCGCGGCATCTCACCGGGCGGCTCGGCGCCTT
This sequence comes from Selenia dentaria, assembly GCA_917880725.1. Lineage (NCBI taxonomy): Eukaryota > Metazoa > Arthropoda > Insecta > Lepidoptera > Geometridae > Selenia > Selenia dentaria. Next base: position 29,512,206 of record OU862893.1, read on the forward strand.
TATCAATGGACCCGCCATCTTGCTGACGTCAGCAACATGGCCGCTCAAATGTGATGTTTGTTTTTATTTGCGAGATTTATGACAGCTATTGACCGATGGTTCCCGCTTTTTGTACGCTAAATTGAAACGAGGTTCTAGGCTTTCAACAGAAATTGCTTTTGAGAAATTAAACGCAGCTATTGGCGGAGTTATGCCGGTTTTGTAGCTGTTCGGTAAATTGAACGAGATATTTGGGCGGGATCTTTTGTTAGGTATGAAAACGAATGCTTTGTTAACAGTTTGTGATCATTTCAAACACAGACATTTACGGCGTCTGTGTTAATTACTTACTTACGTAAGGAATTACGGCGAATAGTTTATTATTATAAAATGATTACTACAGGAATAATAGACCAAGGAATATTATACATTCCTAATACTTGAAAGGACTAACTCGACCGGTAGGTATAGCTACGTATTTATTGTATTATTCAGTTAACGATACGGATTGTTAAATTGGGGAAACTCTGTAAACGTTAAGAAAGCATTTTTAATGCAAAAGAAATGTTTCAAAGTTGTGTGCCAATATATATAAAAAATACTTCCTTTAGCATCAATGTATATTTTATAGGCATGCCTATTTGTAATACAAAACTTAAATAAAAAATATTAATAAAAAACATTTTTTAAAGATGTTGCATACAAAAATAGCAATATAATTCCCGCAAATTCTAGACACCGGGGATTAAGCACACTCGCGCGGGAATGCACTCGGAGCGTGCGGGACGTGCCAGATTCCACAGCCAGTGCTATTGACGTCATAGCTTGCCCACAGAATATACTCAAGTACATCCATGAACTATACTGCAGCTGACGTGGGTAGCAGTGCATTTGTATTCTATATTGGCAGGGTGTAAATGTTAGTGCATTTATATTCTGCCTTTTATATAAGCATTTTGATGCAGTTGAGTATGTAGGTAGGTAGTAGTTTTATTTACCAGAAAATGGATGTGCCCAATATTGTTTTAGTACTTTGAACTATGGTACCGACCTCATCAAGTTATTTCACACTTTGTAGTGTTGAGTTCGGTAATTCGTTTTCGCAAAGAATATGTTTACACCCTTTTTAGTGACTCTTGCTACTTACAGGATCGATTGTCATTCACCTGAGAATAATAAAATTAACACAACACAAAAAATAATTACCTATCGAAATTGTTTCATAGATAGCAACCTAATATTTAAAAATGCATTTACTTTAGTAAACACCTAACGTTGATTGCTCGACTATAGAATAAGATTTTATGATGAAGTATTCTATCGTCAAGTGCTTACTTCATTAAGAAATTACTTAGCAACAAGTAATACTTGTTTATAAATACGGCTGTTAGATTCATCTTACGTCTACAAATTGCATAAACTTGACTTTCAACACGCCGCGGTGAGGGGACTGCAAATCGTCAGAGGCTATGAAATCCAACTTATTGGGTGGTAGGTATCTTGTGTAAGAAGCCGTCTTTGTTGGTACCACCGCAGTGCCAGATATCCTGCCGCGAACCAATAGCAACCATTACTGTGTTACTCTGTGAAGGGCGCTGTAGCAAGTGAATTTACTAAGCGAAAGAGACTCAAACACCAATGTGTTGGGGAGCATGGCGAGTGCAGTGCAATACGTGACACGCACAATTGCAGTTTAGCTACTGCCAGTGACATCCATGAGCAAGCGTAGTGCCCCGTAGAATCACCAGGCGCCATATTTGGCCACTACACATAATAAAAACTGTAGAGGTCGAATTTCTGTACAATAAAAAAAACTAAAACCGAGTCAGGGGGATGTAAAGAGTGGAATCGAACTAATTTAATTTTCTACCGACTTCCAAAAAGAAGGAGTTACTCAATTCGACAGTATTTTTTTATGTTTGTTACCTTATAACTTTCGATTGGGTGAACCGACTCTCAAAATACTTTGTTTTTAATCTGGTGCTTCCCGTGCGGTCCCATTTAAATTTTATAAAATTCGGTTCAGTAGTTTTTGAGTTACACTCCAATAAATGAATAGAATGGAAGTCGGTATTATTTTATATAAATTTTTGTTTCTCTGTTTGTCTGTCTGTTTGTACGGGCTAATCAGGCAGAAGGCACCCGGGGAGCGTCCGGGCAGGGTTTAATTTGTAGTCCGGGTTTTATATTTAAATTCTTGGGCCCAAAATATAAAAAAAAATCTAACTGATTATTAGCACAATTTGTAAGAAACTGTAATATGATTCTGTTTTGTTAGGTACAAAGATAAAAGCTGAATAAATTTAAGTTTAATGTCTGAAAATAACTAATAACTCTAAAACTAAAGGTGATTTATGACATTTTTTATAACATGTCCGGGTTCTGGGCTCTAAAATCCGGGGTTTTCACACGTCTTGTACTGGTTGCCAAATTTTAGAAATGGCAACCCTAGTTGGGACAAACCCCGGCAGAATGTTCGTCGTCATGTTTGTTCGCAGTAAGCCCTCGCGCCCACATTATTGCCCACCTGTTGTACCTCTCTCCAGTCCACCAGCACGCAATCCCACGTGTATTGTGCTTAGGTTGGCACTACCGGAATACGTACTAGTGAATGAATGAACGAATATTCATTTGTAATGTTAATAACGTGGATAGTATGAAATAGATCTTAAGAATAGTATCATCCATGTGTTTCTTTCAATTATGTAATATATAATGTTATTTTGTTATTACTATATGAATAAAATAAATTACGAATGTCAGAAATTTCCTTATTATCTCTTAGGCATATACAATAATTATCATTAACGTAAGGTTAGGTTAGTAGAGTACGGTACAGTAGAGTAGAGTAAAGTAGAGTGGAATTCGTTATAGTAGACTACAGTACGGTACAGTAGAGCAGAGTATAGAGTACGGTATAGTGCAATAGGGCACAGTACGTTACAATAAGGTACAAATAGTACGGTACAGTAGAGCAGAGTATAGAATACGGTATAGTGCAATAGGGCACAGTACGTTACAATAAGGTACAAACAAGTACGGTACAGTAGAGTAGAGTAAAGTAGAGTGGAATTCGTTATAGTAGACTACAGTACAGTAAAGTAGAGCACAGTAGAGCAGAGTATAGAGTACGGTATAGTGCAATAGGGCACAGTACGTTACAATAAGGTACAAACAAGTACGGTACAGTAGAGTAGAGTAAAGTAGAGTGGAATTCGTTATAGTAGACTACAGTACAGTAAAGTAGAGCACAGTAGAGCAGAGTATAGAGTACGGTATAGTGCAATAGGGCACAGTACGTTACAATAAGGTACAAACAAGTACGGTACAGTAGAGTAGAGTAAAGTAGAGTGGAATTCGTTATAGTAGACTACAGTACGGTACAGTAGAGTACAGTAGAGCAGAGTATAGAGTACGGTATAGTGCAATAGGGCACAGTACGTTACAATAAGGTACAAACGAGTACGGTACAGTAGAGTAGAGTAAAGTAGAGTGGAATTCGTTATAGTAGACTACAGTACAGTAAAGTAGAGCACAGTAGAGCAGAGTATAGAGTACGGTATAGTGCAATAGGGCACAGTACGTTACAATAAGGTACAAACAAGTACGGTACAGTAGAGTAGAGTAAAGTAGAGTGGAACTCATTATAGTAGAGTACAGTACGGTACAGTAGAGCAGAGTAAAGAGTACGGTATAGTGCAATAGGGCACAGTACGTTACAATAAGGTACAAACAAGTACGGTACAGTAGAGTAGAGTAAAGTAGAGTGGAATTCGTTATAGTAGACTACAGTACGGTACAGTAGAGTACAGTAGAGCAGAGTATAGAGTACGGTATAGTGCAATAGGGCACAGTACGTTACAATAAGGTACAAACAAGTACGGTACAGTAGAGTAGAGTAAAGTAGAGTGGAATTCGTTATAGTAGACTACAGTACAGTAAAGTAGAGCACAGTAGAGCAGAGTATAGAGTACAGTATAGTGCAATAGGGCACAGTACGTTACAATAAGGTACAAACAAGTACGGTACAGTAGAGTAGAGTAAAGTAGAGTAGAACTCGTTATAGTAGACTACAGTACAGTAAAGTAGAGTACAGAAGAGCAGAGTATAGAGTACGGTATAGTGCAATAGGGCACAGTACGTTACAATAAGGTACAAACAAGTACGGTACAGTAGAGTAGAGTAAAGTAGAGTAGAACTCGTTATAGTAGACTACAGTACAGTAAAGTAGAGTACAGAAGAGCAGAGTATAGAGTACGGTATAGTGCAATAGGGCACAGTACGTTACAATAAGGTACAAACAAGTACGGTACAGTAGAGTAGAGTAAAGTAGAGTAGAACTCGTTATAGTAGACTACAGTACAGTAAAGTAGAGTACAGAAGAGCAGAGTATAGAGTACAGTATAGTGCAATAGGGCACAGTACGTTACAATAAGGTACAAACAAGTACGGGACAGTAGAGTAGATTAAAGTAGAGTGGAATTCGTTATAGTAGACTACAGTACAGTAAAGTAGAGTACAGAAGAGCAGAGTATAGAGTACGGTATAGTGCAATAGGGCACAGTACGTTACAATAAGGTACAAACAAGTACGGGACAGTAGAGTAGATTAAAGTAGAGTGGAATTCGTTATAGTAGACTACAGTACAGTAAAGTAGAGCACAGTAGAGCAGAGTATAGAGTACGGTATAGTGCAATAGGGCACAGTACGTTACAATAAGGTACAAACAAGTACGGGACAGTAGAGTAGATTAAAGTAGAGTGGAATTCGTTATAGTAGACTACAGTACAGTAAAGTAGAGCACAGTAGAGCAGAGTATAGAGTACTGTATAGTGCAATAGGGCACAGTACGTTACAATAAGGTACAAACAAGTACGGGACAGTAGAGTAGATTAAAGTAGAGTGGAATTCGTTATAGTAGACTACAGTACAGTAAAGTAGAGCACAGTAGAGCAGAGTATAGAGTACGGTATAGTGCAATAGGGCACAGTACGTTACAATAAGGTACAAACAAGTACGGGACAGTAGAGTAGATTAAAGTAGAGTGGAATTCGTTATAGTAGACTACAGTACAGTAAAGTAGAGTACAGAAGAGCAGAGTATAGAGTACGGTATAGTGCAATAGGGCACAGTACGTTACAATAAGGTACAAACAAGTACGGGACAGTAGAGTAGAGTAAAGTAGAGTAGAACTCGTTATAGTAGACTACAGTACAGTAAAGTAGAGTACAGAAGAGCAGAGTATAGAGTACGGTATAGTGCAATAGGGCACAGTACGTTACAATAAGGTACAAACAAGTACGGGACAGTAGAGTAGATTAAAGTAGAGTGGAATTCGTTATAGTAGACTACAGTACAGTAAAGTAGAGCACAGTAGAGCAGAGTATAGAGTACGGTATAGTGCAATAGGGCACAGTACGTTACAATAAGGTACAAACAAGTACGGGACAGTAGAGTAGATTAAAGTAGAGTGGAATTCGTTATAGTAGACTACAGTACAGTAAAGTAGAGCACAGTAGAGCAGAGTATAGAGTACGGTATAGTGCAATAGGGCACAGTACGTTACAATAAGGTACAAACAAGTACGGTACAGTAGAGTAGAGTAAAGTAGAGTAGAACTCGTTATAGTAGACTACAGTACAGTAAAGTAGAGCACAGAAGAGCAGAGTATAGAGTACGGTATAGTGCAATAGGGCACAGTACGTTACAATAAGGTACAAACAAGTACGGGACAGTAGAGTAGATTAAAGTAGAGTGGAATTCGTTATAGTAGACTACAGTACAGTAAAGTAGAGCACAGTAGAGCAGAGTATAGAGTACGGTATAGTGCAATAGGGCACAGTACGTTACAATAAGGTACAAACAAGTACGGTACAGTAGAGTAGAGTAAAGTAGAGTAGAACTCGTTATAGTAGACTACAGTACAGTAAAGTAGAGCACAGAAGAGCAGAGTATAGAGTACGGTATAGTGCAATAGGGCACAGTACGTTACAATAAGGTACAAACAAGTACGGGACAGTAGGGTAGATTAAAGTAGAGTGGAATTCGTTATAGTAGACTACAGTACAGTAAAGTAGAGCACAGTAGAGCAGAGTATAGAGTACAGTATAGTGCAATAGGGCACAGTACGTTACAATAAGGTACAAACAAGTACGGGACAGTAGAGTAGAGTAAAGTAGAGTGGAATTCGTTATAGTAGACTACAGTACGGTACAGTAGAGCAGAGTATAGAGTACGGTATAGTGCAATAGGGCACAGTACGTTACAATAAGGTACAAACAAGTACGGTACAGTAGAGTAGAGTAAAGTAGAGTGGAATTCGTTATAGTAGACTACAGTACAGTAAAGTAGAGCACAGTAGAGCAGAGTATAGAGTACGGTATAGTGCAATAGGGCACAGTACGTTACAATAAGGTACAAACAAGTACGGTACAGTAGAGTAGAGTAAAGTAGAGTGGAATTCGTTATAGTAGACTACAGTACAGTAAAGTAGAGCACAGTAGAGCAGAGTATAGAGTACGGTATAGTGCAATAGGGCACAGTACGTTACAATAAGGTACAAACAAGTACGGTACAGTAGAGTAGAGTAAAGTAGAGTGGAATTCGTTATAGTAGACTACAGTACAGTAAAGTAGAGCACAGTAGAGCAGAGTATAGAGTACGGTATAGTGCAATAGGGCACAGTACGTTACAATAAGGTACAAACAAGTACGGTACAGTAGAGTAGAGTAAAGTAGAGTGGAATTCGTTATAGTAGACTACAGTACGGTACAGTAGAGTACAGTAGAGCAGAGTATAGAGTACGGTATAGTGCAATAGGGCACAGTACGTTACAATAAGGTACAAACAAGTACGGTACAGTAGAGTAGAGTAAAGTAGAGTGGAATTCGTTATAGTAGACTACAGTACAGTAAAGTAGAGCACAGTAGAGCAGAGTATAGAGTACGGTATAGTGCAATAGGGCACAGTACGTTACAATAAGGTACAAACAAGTACGGTACAGTAGAGTAGAGTAAAGTAGAGTGGAACTCATTATAGTAGAGTACAGTACGGTACAGTAGAGCAGAGTAAAGAGTACGGTATAGTGCAATAGGGCACAGTACGTTACAATAAGGTACAAACAAGTACGGTACAGTAGAGTAGAGTAAAGTAGAGTGGAATTCGTTATAGTAGACTACAGTACGGTACAGTAGAGTACAGTAGAGCAGAGTATAGAGTACGGTATAGTGCAATAGGGCACAGTACGTTACAATAAGGTACAAACAAGTACGGTACAGTAGAGTAGAGTAAAGTAGAGTGGAATTCGTTATAGTAGACTACAGTACAGTAAAGTAGAGCACAGTAGAGCAGAGTATAGAGTACAGTATAGTGCAATAGGGCACAGTACGTTACAATAAGGTACAAACAAGTACGGTACAGTAGAGTAGAGTAAAGTAGAGTAGAACTCGTTATAGTAGACTACAGTACAGTAAAGTAGAGCACAGAAGAGCAGAGTATAGAGTACGGTATAGTGCAATAGGGCACAGTACGTTACAATAAGGTACAAACAAGTACGGTACAGTAGAGTAGAGTAAAGTAGAGTAGAACTCGTTATAGTAGACTACAGTACAGTAAAGTAGAGCACAGAAGAGCAGAGTATAGAGTACGGTATAGTGCAATAGGGCACAGTACGTTACAATAAGGTACAAACAAGTACGGGACAGTAGAGTAGATTAAAGTAGAGTGGAATTCGTTATAGTAGACTACAGTACAGTAAAGTAGAGCACAGTAGAGCAGAGTATAGAGTACGGTATAGTGCAATAGGGCACAGTACGTTACAATAAGGTACAAACAAGTACGGTACAGTAGAGTAGAGTAAAGTAGAGTAGAACTCGTTATAGTAGACTACAGTACAGTAAAGTAGAGCACAGAAGAGCAGAGTATAGAGTACGGTATAGTGCAATAGGGCACAGTACGTTACAATAAGGTACAAACAAGTACGGGACAGTAGGGTAGATTAAAGTAGAGTGGAATTCGTTATAGTAGACTACAGTACAGTAAAGTAGAGCACAGTAGAGCAGAGTATAGAGTACAGTATAGTGCAATAGGGCACAGTACGTTACAATAAGGTACAAACAAGTACGGGACAGTAGAGTAGAGTAAAGTAGAGTAGAACTCGTTATAGTAGACTACAGTACAGTAAAGTAGAGCACAGAAGAGCAGAGTATAGAGTACGGTATAGTGCAATAGGGCACAGTACGTTACAATAAGGTACAAACAAGTACGGGACAGTAGAGTAGATTAAAGTAGAGTGGAATTCGTTATAGTAGACTACAGTACAGTAAAGTAGAGCACAGAAGAGCAGAGTATAGAGTACGGTATAGTGCAATAGGGCACAGTACGTTACAATAAGGTACAAACAAGTACGGTACAGTAGAGTAGAGTAAAGTAGAGTGGAACTCGTTATAGTAGACTACAGTACAGTAAAGTAGAGCACAGAAGAGCAGAGTATAGAGTACGGTATAGTGCAATAGGGCACAGTACGTTACAATAAGGTACAAACAAGTACGGTACAGTAGAGTAGAGTAAAGTAGAGTAGAACTCGTTATAGTAGACTACAGTACAGTAAAGTAGAGCACAGAAGAGCAGAGTATAGAGTACGGTATAGTGCAATAGGGCACAGTACGTTACAATAAGGTACAAACAAGTACGGGACAGTAGAGTAGATTAAAGTAGAGTGGAATTCGTTATAGTAGACTACAGTACAGTAAAGTAGAGCACAGTAGAGCAGAGTATAGAGTACGGTATAGTGCAATAGGGCACAGTACGTTACAATAAGGTACAAACAAGTACGGTACAGTAGAGTAGAGTAAAGTAGAGTGGAATTCGTTATAGTAGACTACAGTACGGTACAGTAGAGTACAGTAGAGCAGAGTATAGAGTACGGTATAGTGCAATAGGGCACAGTACGTTACAATAAGGTACAAACAAGTACGGTACAGTAGAGTAGAGTAAAGTAGAGTGGAATTCGTTATAGTAGACTACAGTACAGTAAAGTAGAGCACAGTAGAGCAGAGTATAGAGTACGGTATAGTGCAATAGGGCACAGTACGTTACAATAAGGTACAAACAAGTACGGTACAGTAGAGTAGAGTAAAGTAGAGTGGAACTCATTATAGTAGAGTACAGTACGGTACAGTAGAGCAGAGTAAAGAGTACGGTATAGTGCAATAGGGCACACTACGTTACAATAAGGTACAAACAAGTACGGTACAGTAGAGTAGAGTAAAGTAGAGTGGAATTCGTTATAGTAGACTACAGTACAGTAAAGTAGAGCACAGAAGAGCAGAGTATAGAGTACGGTATAGTGCAATAGGGCACAGTACGTTACAATAAGGTACAAACAAGTACGGTACAGTAGAGTAGAGTAAAGTAGAGTGGAATTCGTTATAGTAGACTACAGTACAGTAAAGTAGAGCACAGTAGAGCAGAGTATAGAGTACGGTATAGTGCAATAGGGCACAGTACGTTACAATAAGGTACAAACAAGTACGGTACAGTAGAGTAGAGTAAAGTAGAGTGGAACTCATTATAGTAGAGTACAGTACGGTACAGTAGAGTACAGTAGAGCAGAGTATAGAGTACGGTATAGTGCAATAGGGCACAGTACGTTACAATAAGGTACAAACAAGTACGGGACAGTAGAGTAGATTAAAGTAGAGTGGAATTCGTTATAGTAGACTACAGTACAGTAAAGTAGAGCACAGTAGAGCAGAGTATAGAGTACGGTATAGTGCAATAGGGCACAGTACGTTACAATAAGGTACAAACAAGTACGGTACAGTAGAGTAGAGTAAAGTAGAGTGGAACTCATTATAGTAGAGTACAGTACGGTACAGTAGAGTACAGTAGAGCAGAGTATAGAGTACGGTATAGTGCAATAGGGCACAGTACGTTACAATAAGGTACAAACAAGTACGGGACAGTAGAGTAGATTAAAGTAGAGTGGAATTCGTTATAGTAGACTACAGTACAGTAAAGTAGAGCACAGTAGAGCAGAGTATAGAGTACGGTATAGTGCAATAGGGCACAGTACGTTACAATAAGGTACAAACAAGTACGGTACAGTAGAGTAGATTAAAGTAGAGTGGAATTCGTAATAGTAGACTACAGTACAGTAAAGTAGAGTACAGTAGAGCAGAGTATAGAGTACGGTATAGTGCAATAGGGCACAGTACGTTACAATAAGGTACAAACAAGTACGGGACAGTAGAGTAGATTAAAGTAGAGTGGAATTCGTTATAGTAGACTACAGTACAGTAAAGTAGAGCACAGTAGAGCAGAGTATAGAGTACGGTATAGTGCAATAGGGCACAGTACGTTACAATAAGGTACAAACAAGTACGGGACAGTAGAGTAGATTAAAGTAGAGTGGAATTCGTTATAGTAGACTACAGTACAGTAAAGTAGAGCACAGTAGAGCAGAGTATAGAGTACGGTATAGTGCAATAGGGCACAGTACGTTACAATAAGGTACAAACAAGTACGGTACAGTAGAGTAGAGTAAAGTAGAGTGGAATTCGTTATAGTAGACTACAGTACAGTAAAGTAGAGCACAGTAGAGCAGAGTATAGAGTACGGTATAGTGCAATAGGGCACAGTACGTTACAATAAGGTACAAACAAGTACGGGACAGTAGAGTAGATTAAAGTAGAGTGGAATTCGTTATAGTAGACTACAGTACAGTAAAGTAGAGCACAGTAGAGCAGAGTATAGAGTACGGTATAGTGCAATAGGGCACAGTACGTTACAATAAGGTACAAACAAGTACGGTACAGTAGAGTAGAGTAAAGTAGAGTGGAATTCGTTATAGTAGACTACAGTACGGTACAGTAGAGTACAGTAGAGCAGAGTATAGAGTACGGTATAGTGCAATAGGGCACAGTACGTTACAATAAGGTACAAACAAGTACGGTACAGTAGAGTAGAGTAAAGTAGAGTGGAATTCGTTATAGTAGACTACAGTACAGTAAAGTAGAGCACAGTAGAGCAGAGTATAGAGTACGGTATAGTGCAATAGGGCACAGTACGTTACAATAAGGTACAAACAAGTACGGTACAGTAGAGTAGAGTAAAGTAGAGTGGAACTCATTATAGTAGAGTACAGTACGGTACAGTAGAGCAGAGTAAAGAGTACGGTATAGTGCAATAGGGCACAGTACGTTACAATAAGGTACAAACAAGTACGGTACAGTAGAGTAGAGTAAAGTAGAGTGGAACTCATTATAGTAGAGTACAGTACGGTACAGTAGAGTACAGTAGAGCAGAGTATAGAGTACGGTATAGTGCAATAGGGCACAGTACGTTACAATAAGGTACAAACAAGTACGGGACAGTAGAGTAGATTAAAGTAGAGTGGAATTCGTTATAGTAGACTACAGTACAGTAAAGTAGAGCACAGTAGAGCAGAGTATAGAGTACGGTATAGTGCAATAGGGCACAGTACGTTACAATAAGGTACAAACAAGTACGGTACAGTAGAGTAGAGTAAAGTAGAGTGGAACTCATTATAGTAGAGTACAGTACGGTACAGTAGAAAACAGTAGAGCAGAGTATAGAGTACGGTATAGTGCAATAGGGCACAGTACGTTACAATAAGGTACAAACAAGTACGGGACAGTAGAGTAGATTAAAGTAGAGTGGAATTCGTTATAGTAGACTACAGTACAGTAAAGTAGAGCACAGTAGAGCAGAGTATAGAGTACGGTATAGTGCAATAGGGCACAGTACGTTACAATAAGGTACAAACAAGTACGGTACAGTAGAGTAGATTAAAGTAGAGTGGAATTCGTAATAGTAGACTACAGTACAGTAAAGTAGAGTACAGTAGAGCAGAGTATAGAGTACGGTATAGTGCAATAGGGCACAGTACGTTACAATAAGGTACAAACAAGTACGGGACAGTAGAGTAGATTAAAGTAGAGTGGAATTCGTTATAGTAGACTACAGTACAGTAAAGTAGAGCACAGTAGAGCAGAGTATAGAGTACGGTATAGTGCAATAGGGCACAGTACGTTACAATAAGGTACAAACAAGTACGGGACAGTAGAGTAGATTAAAGTAGAGTGGAATTCGTTATAGTAGACTACAGTACAGTAAAGTAGAGCACAGTAGAGCAGAGTATAGAGTACGGTATAGTGCAATAGGGCACAGTACGTTACAATAAGGTACAAACAAGTACGGTACAGTAGAGTAGAGTAAAGTAGAGTGGAATTCGTTATAGTAGACTACAGTACGGTACAGTAGAGTACAGTAGAGCAGAGTATAGAGTACGGTATAGTGCAATAGGGCACAGTACGTTACAATAAGGTACAAACAAGTACGGTACAGTAGAGTAGAGTAAAGTAGAGTGGAATTCGTTATAGTAGACTACAGTACAGTAAAGTAGAGCACAGTAGAGCAGAGTATAGAGTACGGTATAGTGCAATAGGGCACAGTACGTTACAATAAGGTACAAACAAGTACGGTACAGTAGAGTAGAGTAAAGTAGAGTGGAACTCATTATAGTAGAGTACAGTACGGTACAGTAGAGCAGAGTAAAGAGTACGGTATAGTGCAATAGGGCACAGTACGTTACAATAAGGTACAAACAAGTACGGTACAGTAGAGTAGAGTAAAGTAGAGTGGAATTCGTTATAGTAGACTACAGTACAGTAAAGTAGAGCACAGTAGAGCAGAGTATAGAGTACGGTATAGTGCAATAGGGCACAGTACGTTACAATAAGGTACAAACAAGTACGGTACAGTAGAGTAGAGTAAAGTAGAGTGGAACTCATTATAGTAGACTACAGTACGGTACAGTAGAGCAGAGTATAGAGTACGGTATAGTGCAATAGGGCACAGTACGTTACAATAAGGTACAAACAAGTACGGTACAGTAGAGTAGAGTAAAGTAGAGTGGAACTCATTATAGTAGAGTACAGTACGGTACAGTAGAGTACAGTAGAGCAGAGTAAAGAGTACGGTATAGTGCAATAGGGCACAGTACGTTACAATAAGGTACAAACAAGTACGGTACAGTAGAGTAGAGTAAAGTAGAGTGGAACTCATTATAGTAGAGTACAGTACGGTACAGTAGAGCAGAGTAAAGAGTACGGTATAGTGCAATAGGGCACAGTACGTTACAATAAGGTACAAACAAGTACGGTACAGTAGAGTAGAGTAAAGTAGAGTGGAACTCATTATAGTAGAGTACAGTACGGTACAGTAGAGCAGAGTAAAGTAGAGTGGAACTCATTATAGTAGAGTACAGTACGGTACAGTAGAGCAGAGTAAAGAGTACGGTATAGTGCAATAGGGCACAGTACGTTACAATAAGGTACAAACAAGTACGATACAGTAGAGTAGAGTAAAGTAGAGTGGAATTCGTTATATAAGACTACAGTACAGTAAAGTAGAGCACAGTAGAGCAGAGTATAGAGTACGGTATAGTGCAATAGGGCACAGTACGTTACAATAAGGTACAAACAAGTACGATACAGTAGAGTAGAGTAAAGTAGAGTGGAATTCGTTATATAAGACTACAGTACAGTAAAGTAGAGCACAGTAGAGCAGAGTATAGAGTACGGTATAGTGCAATAGGGCACAGTACGTTACAATAAGGTACAAACAAGTACGATACAGTAGAGTAGAGTAAAGTAGAGTGGAACTCATTATAGTAGAGTACAGTACGGTACAGTAGAGCAGAGTAAAGTAGAGTGGAACTCATTATAGTAGAGTACAGTACGGTACAGTAGAGCAGAGTAAAGAGTACGGTATAGTGCAATAGGGCACAGTACGTTACAATAAGGTACAAACAAGTACGGTACAGTAGAGTAGAGTAAAGTAGAGTGGAATTCGTTATATAAGACTACAGTACAGTAAAGTAGAGCACAGTAGAGCAGAGTATAGAGTACGGTATAGTGCAATAGGGCACAGTACGTTACAATAAGGTACAAACAAGTACGATACAGTAGAGTAGAGTAAAGTAGAGTGGAATTCGTTATAGTAGACTACAGTACAGTAAAGTAGAGCACAGTAGAGCAGAGTATAGAGTACGGTATAGTGCAATAGGGCACAGTACGTTACAATAAGGTACAAACAAGTACGGGACAGTAGAGTAGATTAAAGTAGAGTGGAATTCGTTATAGTAGACTACAGTACAGTAAAGTAGAGCACAGTAGAGCAGAGTATAGAGTACGGTATAGTGCAATAGGGCACAGTACGTTACAATAAGGTACAAACAAGTACGGTACAGTAGAGTAGAGTAAAGTAGAGTGGAACTCATTATATAAGACTACAGTACAGTAAAGTAGAGCACAGTAGAGCAGAGTATAGAGTACGGTATAGTGCAATAGGGCACAGTACGTTACAATAAGGTACAAACAAGTACGATACAGTAGAGTAGAGTAAAGTAGAGTGGAATTCGTTATATAAGACTACAGTACAGTAAAGTAGAGCACAGTAGAGCAGAGTATAGAGTACGGTATAGTGCAATAGGGCACAGTACGTTACAATAAGGTACAAACAAGTACGATACAGTAGAGTAGAGTAAAGTAGAGTGGAATTCGTTATATAAGACTACAGTACAGTAAAGTAGAGCACAGTAGAGCAGAGTATAGAGTACGGTATAGTGCAATAGGGCACAGTACGTTACAATAAGGTACAAACAAGTACGGTACAGTAGAGTAGAGTAAAGTAGAGTGGAATTCGTTATAGTAGACTACAGTACAGTAAAGTAGAGCACAGTAGAGCAGAGTATAGAGTACGGTATAGTGCAATAGGGCACAGTACGTTACAATAAGTTACAAACAAGTACGGTACAGTAGAGTAGAGTAAAGTAGAGTGGAATTCGTTATAGTAGACTACAGTACGGTACAGTAGAGTACAGTAGAGCAGAGTATAGAGTACGGTATAGTGCAATAGGGCACAGTACGTTACAATAAGGTACAAACAAGTACGGTACAGTAGAGTAGAGTAAAGTAGAGTGGAATTCGTTATAGTAGACTACAGTACAGTAAAGTAGAGCACAGTAGAGCAGAGTATAGAGTACAGTATAGTGCAATAGGGCACAGTACGTTACAATAAGGTACAAACAAGTACGGTACAGTAGAGTAGAGTAAAGTAGAGTAGAACTCGTTATAGTAGACTACAGTACAGTAAAGTAGAGTACAGAAGAGCAGAGTATAGAGTACGGTATAGTGCAATAGGGCACAGTACGTTACAATAAGGTACAAACAAGTACGGTACAGTAGAGTAGAGTAAAGTAGAGTGGAATTCGTTATAGTAGACTACAGTACAGTAAAGTAGAGCACAGTAGAGCAGAGTATAGAGTACGGTATAGTGCAATAGGGCACAGTACGTTACAATAAGGTACAAACAAGTACGGTACAGTAGAGTAGAGTAAAGTAGAGTGGAATTCGTTATAGTAGACTACAGTACAGTAAAGTAGAGCACAGTAGAGCAGAGTATAGAGTACGGTATAGTGCAATAGGGCACAGTACGTTACAATAAGGTACAAACAAGTACGGTACAGTAGAGTAGAGTAAAGTAGAGTGGAATTCGTTATAGTAGACTACAGTACAGTAAAGTAGAGCACAGTAGAGCAGAGTATAGAGTACGGTATAGTGCAATAGGGCACAGTACGTTACAATAAGGTACAAACAAGTACGGTACAGTAGAGTAGAGTAAAGTAGAGTGGAATTCGTTACAGTAGACTACAGTACAGTAAAGTAGAGTACAGTAGAGCAGAGTATAGAGTACGGTATAGTGCAATAGGGCACAGTACGTTACAATAAGGTACAAACAAGTACGGTACAGTAGAGTAGAGTAAAGTAGAGTGGAATTCGTTATAGTAGACTACAGTACGGTAAAGTAGAGCACAGTAGAGCAGAGTATAGAGTACGGTATAGTGCAATAGGGCACAGTACGTTACAATTAGGTACAAACAAGTACGGTACAGTAGAGTAGAGTAAAGTAGAGTGGAATTCGTTATAGTAGACTACAGTCCGGTACAGTAGAGCACAGTAGAGCAGAGTATAGAGTACGGTATAGTGCAATAGGGCACAGTACGTTACAATAAGGTACAAACAAGTACGGTACAGTAGAGTAGAGTAAAGTAGAGTGGAATTCGTTATAGTAGACTACAGTACAGTAAAGTAGAGCACAGTAGAGCAGAGTATAGAGTACGGTATAGTGCAATAGGGCACAGTACGTTACAATAAGGTACAAACAAGTACGGTACAGTAGAGTAGAGTAAAGTAGAGTGGAATTCGTTATAGTAGACTACAGTACGGTAAAGTAGAGCACAGTAGAGCAGAGTATAGAGTACGGTATGGTGCAATAGGGCACAGTACGTTACAATAAGGTACAAACAAGTACGGTACAGTAGAGTAGAGTAAAGTAGAGTGGAATTCGTTATAGTAGACTACAGTACGGTACAGTAGAGCACAGTAGAGCAGAGTATAGAGTACGGTATAGTGCAATAGGGCACAGTACGTTACAATAAGGTACAAACAAGTACGGTACAGTAGAGTAGAGTAAAGTAGAGTGGAATTCGTTATAGTAGACTACAGTACGGTACAGTAGAGCACAGTAGAGCAGAGTATAGAGTACGGTATAGTGCAATAGGGCACAGTACGTTACAATAAGGTACAAACAAGTACGGTACAGTAGAGTAGAGTAAAGTAGAGTGGAATTCGTTATAGTAGACTACAGTCCGGTACAGTAGAGCACAGTAGAGCAGAGTATAGAGTACGGTATAGTGCAATAGGTTACAGTACGTTACAATAAGGTACAAACAAGTACGGTACAGTAGAGTAGAGTAAAGTAGAGTGGAATTCGTTATAGTAGACTACAGTACGGTAAAGTAGAGCACAGTAGAGCAGAGTATAGAGTACGGTATAGTGCAATAGGGCACAGTACGTTACAATAAGGTACAAACAAGTACGGTACAGTAGAGTAGAGTAAAGTAGAGTGGAATTCGTTATAGTAGACTACAGTACAGTAAAGTAGAGCACAGTAGAGCAGAGTATAGAGTACGGTATAGTGCAATAGGGCACAGTACGTTACAATAAGGTACAAACAAGTACGGTACAGTAGAGTAGAGTAAAGTAGAGTGGAATTCGTTATAGTAGACTACAGTACAGTAAAGTAGAGTACAGTAGAGCAGAGTATAGAGTACGGTATAGTGCAATAGGGCACAGTACGTTACAATAAGGTACAAACAAGTACGGTACAGTAGAGTAGAGTAAAGTAGAGTGGAATACGTTATAGTAGACTACAGTACAGTAAAGTAGAGCACAGTAGAGCAGAGTATAGAGTACGGTATAGTGCAATAGGGCACAGTACGTTACAATAAGGTACAAACAAGTACGGTACAGTAGAGTAGAGTAAAGTAGAGTGGAACTCATTATAGTAGAGTACAGTACGGTACAGTAGAGCAGAGTAAAGAGTACGGTATAGTGCAATAGGGCACAGTACGTTACAATAAGGTACAAACAAGTACGGTACAGTAGAGTAGAGTAAAGTAGAGTGGAATTCGTTATAGTAGACTACAGTACAGTAAAGTAGAGCACAGTAGAGCAGAGTATAGAGTACGGTATAGTGCAATAGGGCACAGTACGTTACAATAAGGTACAAACAAGTACGGTACAGTAGAGTAGAGTAAAGTAGAGTGGAACTCATTATAGTAGAGTACAGTACGGTACAGTAGAGTACAGTAGAGCAGAGTAAAGAGTACGGTATAGTGCAATAGGGCACAGTACGTTACAATAAGGTACAAACAAGTACGGTACAGTAGAGTAGAGTAAAGTAGAGTGGAACTCATTATAGTAGAGTACAGTACGGTACAGTAGAGCAGAGTAAAGAGTACGGTATAGTGCAATAGGGCACAGTACGTTACAATAAGGTACAAACAAGTACGGTACAGTAGAGTAGAGTAAAGTAGAGTGGAACTCATTATAGTAGAGTACAGTACGGTACAGTAGAGCAGAGTAAAGTAGAGTGGAACTCATTATAGTAGAGTACAGTACGGTACAGTAGAGCAGAGTAAAGAGTACGGTATAGTGCAATAGGGCACAGTACGTTACAATAAGGTACAAACAAGTACGATACAGTAGAGTAGAGTAAAGTAGAGTGGAATTCGTTATATAAGACTACAGTACAGTAAAGTAGAGCACAGTAGAGCAGAGTATAGAGTACGGTATAGTGCAATAGGGCACAGTACGTTACAATAAGGTACAAACAAGTACGGTACAGTAGAGTAGAGTAAAGTAGAGTGGAATTCGTTATATAAGACTACAGTACAGTAAAGTAGAGCACAGTAGAGCAGAGTATAGAGTACGGTATAGTGCAATAGGGCACAGTACGTTACAATAAGGTACAAACAAGTACGATACAGTAGAGTAGAGTAAAGTAGAGTGGAACTCATTATAGTAGAGTACAGTACGGTACAGTAGAGCAGAGTAAAGTAGAGTGGAACTCATTATAGTAGAGTACAGTACGGTACAGTAGAGCAGAGTAAAGAGTACGGTATAGTGCAATAGGGCACAGTACGTTACAATAAGGTACAAACAAGTACGATACAGTAGAGTAGAGTAAAGTAGAGTGGAATTCGTTATATAAGACTACAGTACAGTAAAGTAGAGCACAGTAGAGCAGAGTATAGAGTACGGTATAGTGCAATAGGGCACAGTACGTTACAATAAGGTACAAACAAGTACGATACAGTAGAGTAGAGTAAAGTAGAGTGGAATTCGTTATAGTAGACTACAGTACAGTAAAGTAGAGCACAGTAGAGCAGAGTATAGAGTACGGTATAGTGCAATAGGGCACAGTACGTTACAATAAGGTACAAACAAGTACGGGACAGTAGAGTAGATTAAAGTAGAGTGGAATTCGTTATAGTAGACTACAGTACAGTAAAGTAGAGCACAGTAGAGCAGAGTATAGAGTACGGTATAGTGCAATAGGGCACAGTACGTTACAATAAGGTACAAACAAGTACGGTACAGTAGAGTAGAGTAAAGTAGAGTGGAACTCATTATATAAGACTACAGTACAGTAAAGTAGAGCACAGTAGAGCAGAGTATAGAGTACGGTATAGTGCAATAGGGCACAGTACGTTACAATAAGGTACAAACAAGTACGATACAGTAGAGTAGAGTAAAGTAGAGTGGAATTCGTTATATAAGACTACAGTACAGTAAAGTAGAGCACAGTAGAGCAGAGTATAGAGTACGGTATAGTGCAATAGGGCACAGTACGTTACAATAAGGTACAAACAAGTACGATACAGTAGAGTAGAGTAAAGTAGAGTGGAATTCGTTATATAAGACTACAGTACAGTAAAGTAGAGCACAGTAGAGCAGAGTATAGAGTACGGTATAGTGCAATAGGGCACAGTACGTTACAATAAGGTACAAACAAGTACGGTACAGTAGAGTAGAGTAAAGTAGAGTGGAATTCGTTATAGTAGACTACAGTACAGTAAAGTAGAGCACAGTAGAGCAGAGTATAGAGTACGGTATAGTGCAATAGGGCACAGTACGTTACAATAAGTTACAAACAAGTACGGTACAGTAGAGTAGAGTAAAGTAGAGTGGAATTCGTTATAGTAGACTACAGTACGGTACAGTAGAGTACAGTAGAGCAGAGTATAGAGTACGGTATAGTGCAATAGGGCACAGTACGTTACAATAAGGTACAAACAAGTACGGTACAGTAGAGTAGAGTAAAGTAGAGTGGAATTCGTTATAGTAGACTACAGTACAGTAAAGTAGAGCACAGTAGAGCAGAGTATAGAGTACAGTATAGTGCAATAGGGCACAGTACGTTACAATAAGGTACAAACAAGTACGGTACAGTAGAGTAGAGTAAAGTAGAGTAGAACTCGTTATAGTAGACTACAGTACAGTAAAGTAGAGTACAGAAGAGCAGAGTATAGAGTACGGTATAGTGCAATAGGGCACAGTACGTTACAATAAGGTACAAACAAGTACGGTACAGTAGAGTAGAGTAAAGTAGAGTGGAATTCGTTATAGTAGACTACAGTACAGTAAAGTAGAGCACAGTAGAGCAGAGTATAGAGTACGGTATAGTGCAATAGGGCACAGTACGTTACAATAAGGTACAAACAAGTACGGTACAGTAGAGTAGAGTAAAGTAGAGTGGAATTCGTTATAGTAGACTACAGTACAGTAAAGTAGAGCACAGTAGAGCAGAGTATAGAGTACGGTATAGTGCAATAGGGCACAGTACGTTACAATAAGGTACAAACAAGTACGGTACAGTAGAGTAGAGTAAAGTAGAGTGGAATTCGTTATAGTAGACTACAGTACAGTAAAGTAGAGCACAGTAGAGCAGAGTATAGAGTACGGTATAGTGCAATAGGGCACAGTACGTTACAATAAGGTACAAACAAGTACGGTACAGTAGAGTAGAGTAAAGTAGAGTGGAATTCGTTACAGTAGACTACAGTACAGTAAAGTAGAGTACAGTAGAGCAGAGTATAGAGTACGGTATAGTGCAATAGGGCACAGTACGTTACAATAAGGTACAAACAAGTACGGTACAGTAGAGTAGAGTAAAGTAGAGTGGAATTCGTTATAGTAGACTACAGTACGGTAAAGTAGAGCACAGTAGAGCAGAGTATAGAGTACGGTATAGTGCAATAGGGCACAGTACGTTACAATAAGGTACAAACAAGTACGGTACAGTAGAGTAGAGTAAAGTAGAGTGGAATTCGTTATAGTAGACTACAGTCCGGTACAGTAGAGCACAGTAGAGCAGAGTATAGAGTACGGTATAGTGCAATAGGGCACAGTACGTTACAATAAGGTACAAACAAGTACGGTACAGTAGAGTAGAGTAAAGTAGAGTGGAATTCGTTATAGTAGACTACAGTACAGTAAAGTAGAGCACAGTAGAGCAGAGTATAGAGTACGGTATAGTGCAATAGGGCACAGTACGTTACAATAAGGTACAAACAAGTACGGTACAGTAGAGTAGAGTAAAGTAGAGTGGAATTCGTTATAGTAGACTACAGTACGGTACAGTAGAGCACAGTAGAGCAGAGTATAGAGTACGGTATAGTGCAATAGGGCACAGTACGTTACAATAAGGTACAAACAAGTACGGTACAGTAGAGTAGAGTAAAGTAGAGTGGAATTCGTTATAGTAGACTACAGTACGGTAAAGTAGAGCACAGTAGAGCAGAGTATAGAGTACGGTATAGTGCAATAGGGCACAGTACGTTACAATAAGGTACAAACAAGTACGGTACAGTAGAGTAGAGTAAAGTAGAGTGGAATTCGTTATAGTAGACTACAGTACAGTAAAGTAGAGCACAGTAGAGCAGAGTATAGAGTACGGTATAGTGCAATAGGGCACAGTACGTTACAATAAGGTACAAACAAGTACGGTACAGTAGAGTAGAGTAAAGTAGAGTGGAATTCGTTATAGTAGACTACAGTACAGTAAAGTAGAGTACAGTAGAGCAGAGTATAGAGTACGGTATAGTGCAATAGGGCACAGTACGTTACAATAAGGTACAAACAAGTACGGTACAGTAGAGTAGAGTAAAGTAGAGTGGAATTCGTTATAGTAGACTACAGTACAGTAAAGTAGAGCACAGTAGAGCAGAGTATAGAGTACGGTATAGTGCAATAGGGCACAGTACGTTACAATAAGGTACAAACAAGTACGGTACAGTAGAGTAGAGTAAAGTAGAGTGGAATTCGTTATAGTAGACTACAGTACAGTAAAGTAGAGCACAGTAGAGCAGAGTATAGAGTACGGTATAGTGCAATAGGGCACAGTACGTTACAATAAGGTACAAACAAGTACGGTACAGTAGAGTAGAGTAAAGTAGAGTGGAATTCGTTATAGTAGACTACAGTACGGTAAAGTAGAGCACAGTAGAGCAGAGTATAGAGTACGGTATAGTGCAATAGGGCACAGTACGTTACAATAAGGTACAAACAAGTACGGTACAGTAGAGTAGAGTAAAGTAGAGTGGAATTCGTTATAGTAGACTACAGTACGGTACAGTAGAGCACAGTAGAGCAGAGTATAGAGTACGGTATAGTGCAATAGGGCACAGTACGTTACAATAAGGTACAAACAAGTACGGTACAGTAGAGTAGAGTAAAGTAGAGTGGAATTCGTTATAGTAGACTACAGTACGGTACAGTAGAGCACAGTAGAGCAGAGTATAGAGTACGGTATAGTGCAATAGGGCACAGTACGTTACAATAAAGTACAAACAAGTACGGTACAGTAGAGTAGAGTAAAGTAGAGTGGAATTCGTTATAGTAGACTACAGTACGGTAAAGTAGAGCACAGTAGAGCAGAGTATAGAGTACGGTATAGTGCAATAGGGCACAGTACGTTACAATAAGGTACAAACAAGTACGGTACAGTAGAGTAGAGTAAAGTAGAGTGGAATTCGTTATAGTAGACTACAGTACGGTAAAGTAGAGCACAGTAGAGCAGAGTATAGAGTACGGTATAGTGCAATAGGGCACAGTACGTTACAATAAGGTACAAACAAGTACGGTACAGTAGAGTAGAGTAAAGTAGAGTGGAATTCGTTATAGTAGACTACAGTACGGTACAGTAGAGCACAGTAGAGCAGAGTATAGAGTACGGTATAGTGCAATAGGGCACAGTACGTTACAATAAAGTACAAACAAGTACGGTACAGTAGAGTAGAGTAAAGTAGAGTGGAATTCGTTATAGTAGACTACAGTACGGTAAAGTAGAGCACAGTAGAGCAGAGTATAGAGTACGGTATAGTGCAATAGGGCACAGTACGTTACAATAAGGTACAAACAAGTACGGTACAGTAGAGTAGAGTAAAGTAGAGTGGAATTCGTTATAGTAGACTACAGTACGGTAAAGAAGAGCACAGTAGAGCAGAGTATAGAGTACGGTATAGTGCAATAGGGCACAGTACGTTACAATAAGGTACAAACAAGTACGGTACAGTAGAGTAGAGTAAAGTAGAGTGGAATTCGTTATAGTAGACTACAGTACGGTACAGTAGAGCACAGTAGAGCAGAGTATAGAGTACGGTATAGTGCAATAGGGCACAGTACGTTACAATAAGGTACAAACAAGTACGGTACAGTAGAGTAGAGTAAAGTAGAGTGGAATTCGTTATAGTAGACTACAGTACAGTAAAGAAGAGCACAGTAGAGCAGAGTATAGAGTACGGTATAGTGCAATAGGGCACAGTACGTTACAATAAGGTACAAACAAGTACGGTACAGTAGAGTAGAGTAAAGTAGAGTGGAATTCGTTATAGTAGACTACAGTACGGTACAGTAGAGCACAGTAGAGCAGAGTATAGAGTACGGTATAGTGCAATAGGGCACAGTACGTTACAATAAGGTACAAACAAGTACGGTACAGTAGAGTAGAGTAAAGTAGAGTGGAATTCGTTATAGTAGACTACAGTATGGTACAGTAGAGCACAGTAGAGCAGAGTATAGAGTACGGTATAGTGCAATAGGGCACAGTACGTTACAATAAGGTACAAACAAGTACGGTACAGTAGAGTAGAGTAAAGTAGAGTGGAATTCGTTATAGTAGACTACAGTACAGTAAAGTAGAGCACAGTAGAGCAGAGTATAGAGTACGGTATAGTGCAATAGGGCACAGTACGTTACAATAAGGTACAAACAAGTACGGTACAGTAGAGTAGAGTAAAGTAGAGTGGAATTCGTTATAGTAGACTACAGTACGGTAAAGTAGAGCACAGTAGAGCAGAGTATAGAGTACGGTATGGTGCAATAGGGCACAGTACGTTACAATAAGGTACAAACAAGTACGGTACAGTAGAGTAGAGTAAAGTAGAGTGGAATTCGTTATAGTAGACTACAGTACGGTACAGTAGAGCACAGTAGAGCAGAGTATAGAGTACGGTATAGTGCAATAGGGCACAGTACGTTACAATAAGGTACAAACAAGTACGGTACAGTAGAGTAGAGTAAAGTAGAGTGGAATTCGTTATAGTAGACTACAGTACGGTACAGTAGAGTACAGTAGAGCAGAGTATAGAGTACGGTATAGTGCAATAGGGCACAGTACGTTACAATAAGGTACAAACAAGTACGGTACAGTAGAGTAGAGTAAAGTAGAGTGGAATTCGTTATAGTAGACTACAGTACGGTAAAGTAGAGCACAGTAGAGCAGAGTATAGAGTACGGTATAGTGCAATAGGGCACAGTACGTTACAATAAGGTACAAACAAGTACGGTACAGTAGAGTAGAGTAAAGTAGAGTGGAATTCGTTATAGTAGACTACAGTCCGGTACAGTAGAGCACAGTAGAGCAGAGTATAGAGTACGGTATAGTGCAATAGGGCACAGTACGTTACAATAAGGTACAAACAAGTACGGTACAGTAGAGTAGAGTAAAGTAGAGTGGAATTCGTTATAGTAGACTACAGTACGGTAAAGTAGAGCACAGTAGAGCAGAGTATAGAGTACGGTATAGTGCAATAGGGCACAGTACGTTACAATAAGGTACAAACAAGTACGGTACAGTAGAGTAGAGTAAAGTAGAGTGGAATTCGTTATAGTAGACTACAGTACAGTAAAGTAGAGCACAGTAGAGCAGAGTATAGAGTACGGTATAGTGCAAAAATAGTTCGCCGTGGCGGTGCCGGCTTAGAATAGCACCCCCCCCAACTCTACCCGTGGGTGCCGTAGAAGCCGGCTAAGGGATAACAAATCAGAAGGTGGGCAGCAGCACCTTCCCAGTCAAACACACACAAACTGCGCTCGCCAACCCGCCTGCCAAGCGTGGCGAGTATTGGCAAAAACCCCTCAATGGATTGGACAAAAAGAACCAGGCCCCCAGTCCCCGGCAGCCCCGCTATTCCTAGCTACGGTAGCGGCCACGGTAACGGTGGGGCAGGGGGTGCTAAGAATCCCCGGCAGACGCCCGGCTACCACCCCCAACGACGACGACTGGCCCTGGTAACACACAACATACGCACGATGAGGACAGACGAGAAGATATATGAGCTGGAAGAAGAAATGAGTAAGCTACGCTGGGACATTGTGGGGTTATCTGAAGTCCGTAGAGCGGGTGAGTACACGATAACCCTAAAATCAGGTAACCTACTCTACCACCGGGAGGGCGACCAACAGTCCCAAGGTGGTGTCGGGTTTCTCGTCCACAAGTCCCTTACTAACAACATAGTTAAGATCGATAGCGTTTCCAATAGGGTCGTATAGCTAATACTCAGAGTATCCAAACGATATTCGCTGAAGGTCATTCAGGTATACGCACCGACGAAGTCGCACCCGGATGATGAGGTGGAGGATATGTATGAGGACATTAGTCGGGCCATACATACCTCTGAAACGCACTTTCTAGTTGTTATGGGGGACTTCAACGCGAAGTTGGGTAAGAGAAGTGAGGATGAGTCGAAAGTGGGGCAATTTGGCTATGGACAACGGAACCGTAGGGGACAGAGGTTGGCCGACTTCCTGGAGAAAGAGGGACTCTTTATGATGAACTCTTTCTTTCAGAAGCCACCTCACAGGAAATGGACCTGGCTGAGTCCCGATGGTTCCACGAGAAATGAGATTGACTTCATTATGACCACCAAAAGGCAAATATTCACTGATGTCTCCGTGATCAACAGGGTTAAAACCGGTAGTGATCACCGAATGGTAAGAGGCACGGTGAATATTAATGTCAAACTGGAGAGGTCTCGTCTGATGAAGTCTACGCTCCGACCTACTCGTGCCCATATTCAAGACCCCGAGAGCTTTCAACTTGAGCTATCCAATCGCTTCGATTGCCTTGAGAACATCGCTTCAGTGGACGAGATCAATAACAGGTTAGTAGAAACTGTCCATACAGTGGGTTCCAAGTACTTTAAACCCCACTGTACAGATAGGCCACAGAAACTCTCCAACGATACCCTCAACCTCATGGCTGAACGACGCTCATTGAAACTGCAGTCTTCGGATGATGCTGAAGCATATAGGCTGCTCAATAGACGAATATGGAAGTCCTTGCGACACGACATTCGGATCTTTAATACAAACCGTATTAAAGAGACGATAGAGCGGAAAAAAGGCTCCAAAGTGTTTGCAAGAGACATGTCTATTGGGCAAAGCCAGTTGACGAAGCTGAAGAGAGGAGACGGCAGTGTAGCGTCGACCAAAGCGGAAGTGTTAGGAGAGGTCGAGAGTTTCTACGGACAGTTATACACCTCGGTCGCTAAACCTGTTAGCAGCTCGGCCAAAGACCCAAGAGCCAAGCTGACCCGACATTATACCGAAGATATCCCGGACATCAGCCTGTACGAGATTAGAATGGCCTTGAAACAGCTTAAGAACAACAAGGCGCCTGGTGACGACGGTATCACATCTGAGCTTCTGAAAGCGGGTGGAACACCGGTACTTAAAGTCCTTCAGAAGCTCTTTAATACCGTCTTACTCGAAGGTTCAACGCCAGAAGCATGGAACAAAAGCGTGGTGGTGCTGTTCTTCAAGAAAGGTGACAACACTTTACTTAAAAATTACAGACCCATCTCGCTTTTGAGCCATGTTTATAAGCTGTTTTCGAAGGTCATAACGAACCGTCTCAGTCGCAGGTTTGATGAATTCCAGCCTCCGGAACAAGCCGGTTTCCGAAAAGGCTATAGTACCATAGACCACATCCACACGCTACGGCAAGTTATACAGAAGACCGAAGAGTATAACTTGCCTCTTTGTCTAGCGTTTGTGGACTATGAGAAAGCCTTTGATTCGATCGAGACGTGGGCAGTGCTTGAGTCTCTCCAGCGGTGCCGTATTGACTATCGGTATATTGAAGTGCTGAAGTGTTTGTACAAAAACGCCTACATGTCAGTCCGAGTACAGGAGCAGAGTTCGAAGGCAATTCCATTGCAAAGAGGCGTGAGACAGGGAGACGTTATATCTCCGAAACTGTTCACCGCTACATTGGAAGACGCCTTCAAGCTTCTGGAATGGCAAGGACTTGGCATCAATATTAACGGCGAATACATCACTCACCTTCGATTTGCCGACGATATTGTAGTCATGGCAGAATCCATGGAAGACCTCAATACAATGCTCGAAGGCCTCCATCGAGTTTCCCAACGGGTAGGTCTTAAGATGAACATGGACAAGACGAAAATTATGTCTAATGCCCATGTTGTACCTACCCCAATATCAGTTGGGAACTCAGTTCTCGAAGTTGTTGACGAGTATATCTACCTGGGACAGACAGTCAAACTAGGCAGGTCCAACTTCGAGAAAGAGGTCAATCGTCGAATCCAACTCGGCTGGGCAGCGTTCCGGAAACTTCGCGAAGTCTTCTCGTCAAAAATACCTCAGTGCCTCAAGACAAGAGTCTTCGACCAATGTGTGTTACCAGTGATGACTTATGGCACTGAAACGTGGTCTCTTACTATGGGCCTCATAGATAAGCTCAAAGTCGCACAACGAGCTATGGAGAGGGCTATGCTCGGGGTTTCTCTACGTGATCGAATCAGAAATGAGGAGATCCGTAGAAGAACGAAAGTCACCGACATAGCTCAGAAGATTAGCCAGTTGAAGTGGCAGTGGGCAGGGCACATAGCACGCAGAACAGATGGCCGATGGGGCCAAAAGGTTCTGGAGTGGAGACCACGTACCGGCAAGCGCAGCGTAGGTCGTCCACCGACACGGTGGACAGACGACCTGAGAAAGGTCGCAGGACGACGTTGGATGCAGGCCGCTTCCAACCGGTCCTTTTGGAAAATCATGGGGGAGGCCTATGTTCAGCAGTGGACGTCCTACGGCTGAGATGATGATGATGATGATAGTGCAATAGGGCACAGTACGTTACAATAAGGTACAAACAAGTACGGTACAGTAGAGTAGAGTAAAGTAGAGTGGAATTCGTTATAGTAGACTACAGTACAGTAAAGTAGAGCACAGTAGAGCAGAGTATAGAGTACGGTATAGTGCAATAGGGCACAGTACGTTACAATAAGGTACAAACAAGTACGGTACAGTAGAGTAGAGTAAAGTAGAGTGGAATTCGTTATAGTAGACTACAGTACAGTAAAGTAGAGCACAGTAGAGCAGAGTATAGAGTACGGTATAGTGCAATAGGGCACAGTACGTTACAATAAGGTACAAACAAGTACGGTACAGTAGAGTAGAGTAAAGTAGAGTGGAATTCGTTATAGTAGACTACAGTACAGTAAAGTAGAGCACAGTAGAGCAGAGTATAGAGTACGGTATAGTGCAATAGGGCACAGTACGTTACAATAAGGTACAAAAAAGTACGGTACAGTAGAGTAGAGTAAAGTAGAGTGGAATTCGTTATAGTAGACTACAGTACAGTAAAATAGAGAACAGTAGAGCAGAGTATAGAGTACGGTATAGTGCAATAGGGCACAGTACGTTACAATAAGGTACAAACAAGTACGGTACAGTAGAGTAGAGTAAAGTAGAGTGAAATTCGTTATAGTAGACTACAGTACGGTACAGTAGAGTACAGTAGAGCAGAGTATAGAGTACGGTATAGTGCAATAGGGCACAGTACGTTACAATAAGGTACAAACAAGTACGGTACAGTAGAGTAGAGTAAAGTAGAGTGGAATTCGTTATAGTAGACTACAGTACGGTACAGTAGAGTACAGTAGAGCAGAGTATAGAGTACGGTATAGTGCAATAGGGCACAGTACGTTACAATAAGGTACAAACAAGTACGGTACAGTAGAGTAGATTAAAGTAGAGTGGAATTCGTTATAGTAGACTACAGTACAGTAAAGTAGAGTACAGTAGAGCAGAGTATAGAGTACGGTATAGTGCAATAGGGCACAGTACGTTACAATAAGGTACAAACAAGTACGGTACAGTAGAGTAGATTAAAGTAGAGTGGAATTCGTTATAGTAGACTACAGTACAGTAAAGTAGAGTACAGTAGAGCAGAGTATAGAGTACGGTATAGTGCAATAGGGCACAGTACGTTACAATAAGGTACAAACAAGTACGGTACAGTAGAGTAGAGTAAAGTAGAGTGGAATTCGTTATAGTAGACTACAGTACGGTACAGTAGAGTACAGTAGAGCAGAGTATAGAGTACGGTATAGTGCAATAGGGCACAGTACGTTACAATAAGGTACATACAAGTACGGTACAGTAGAGTAGAGTAAAGTAGAGTGGAATTCGTTATAGTAGACTACAGTACAGTAAAGTAGAGCACAGTAGAGCAGAGTATAGAGTACGGTATAGTGCAATAGGGCACAGTACGTTACAATAAGGTACAAACAAGTACGGTACAGTAGAGTAGAGTAAAGTAGAGTGGAATTCGTTATAGTAGACTACAGTACAGTAAAGTAGAGCACAGTAGAGCAGAGTATAGAGTACGGTATAGTGCAATAGGGCACAGTACGTTACAATAAGGTACATACAAGTACGGTACAGTAGAGTAGAGTAAAGTAGAGTGGAATTCGTTATAGTAGACTACAGTACAGTAAAGTAGAGCACAGTAGAGCAGAGTATAGAGTACGGTATAGTGCAATAGGGCACAGTACGTTACAATAAGGTACAAACAAGTACGGTACAGTAGAGTAGATTAAAGTAGAGTGGAATTCGTTATAGTAGACTACAGTACGGTACAGTAGAGTACAGTAGAGCAGAGTATAGAGTACGGTATAGTGCAATAGGGCACAGTACGTTACAATAAGGTACAAACAAGTACGGTACAGTAGAGTAGAGTAAAGTAGAGTGGAATTCGTTATAGTAGACTACAGTACGGTACAGTAGAGTACAGTAGAGCAGAGTATAGAGTACGGTATAGTGCAATAGGGCACAGTACGTTACAATAAGGTACATACAAGTACGGTACAGTAGAGTAGAGTAAAGTAGAGTGGAATTCGTTATAGTAGACTACAGTACAGTAAAGTAGAGCACAGTAGAGCAGAGTATAGAGTACGGTATAGTGCAATAGGGCACAGTACGTTACAATAAGGTACAAACAAGTACGGTACAGTAGAGTAGAGTAAAGTAGAGTGGAATTCGTTATAGTAGACTACAGTACAGTAAAGTAGAGCACAGTAGAGCAGAGTATAGAGTACGGTATAGTGCAATAGGGCACAGTACGTTACAATAAGGTACATACAAGTACGGTACAGTAGAGTAGAGTAAAGTAGAGTGGAATTCGTTATAGTAGACTACAGTACAGTAAAGTAGAGCACAGTAGAGCAGAGTATAGAGTACGGTATAGTGCAATAGGGCACAGTACGTTACAATAAGGTACAAACAAGTACGGTACAGTAGAGTAGATTAAAGTAGAGTGGAATTCGTTATAGTAGACTACAGTACAGTAAAGTAGAGTACAGTAGAGCAGAGTATAGAGTACGGTATAGTGCAATAGGGCACAGTACGTTACACTAAGGTACATACAAGTACGGTACAGTAGAGTAGAGTAAAGTAGAGTGGAATTCGTTATAGTAGACTACAGTACAGTAAAGTAGAGTACAGTAGAGCAGAGTATAGAGTACGGTATAGTGCAATAGGGCACAGTACGTTACAATAAGGTACAAACAAGTACGGTACAGTAGAGTAGATTAAAGTAGAGTGGAATTCGTTATAGTAGACTACAGTACAGTAAAGTAGAGCACAGTAGAGCAGAGTATAGAGTACGGTATAGTGCAATAGGGCACAGTACGTTACAATAAGGTACAAACAAGTACGGTACAGTAGAGTAGATTAAAGTAGAGTGGAATTCGTTATAGTAGACTACAGTACAGTAAAGTAGAGCACAGTAGAGCAGAGTATAGAGTACGGTATAGTGCAATAGGGCACAGTACGTTACAATAAGGTACAAACAAGTACGGTACAGTAGAGTAGATTAAAGTAGAGTGGAATTCGTTATAGTAGACTACAGTACAGTAAAGTAGAGCACAGTAGAGCAGAGTATAGAGTACGGTATAGTGCAATAGGGCACAGTACGTTACAATAAGGTACAAACAAGTACGGTACAGTAGAGTAGATTAAAGTAGAGTGGAATTCGTTATAGTAGACTACAGTACAGTAAAGTAGAGCACAGTAGAGCAGAGTATAGAGTACGGTATAGTGCAATAGGGCACAGTACGTTACAATAAGGTACAAACAAGTACGGTACAGTAGAGTAGAGTAAAGTAGAGTGGAATTCGTTATAGTAGACTACAGTACAGTAAAGTAGAGTACAGTAGAGCAGAGTATAGAGTACGGTATAGTGCAATAGGGCACAGTACGTTACAATAAGGTACAAACAAGTACGGTACAGTAGAGTAGATTAAAGTAGAGTGGAATTCGTTATAGTAGACTACAGTACAGTAAAGTAGAGTACAGTAGAGCAGAGTATAGAGTACGGTATAGTGCAATAGGGCACAGTACGTTACAATAAGGTACAAACAAGTACGGTACAGTAGAGTAGAGTAAAGTAGAGTGGAATTCGTTATAGTAGACTACAGTACAGTAAAGTAGAGTACAGTAGAGCAGAGTATAGAGTACGGTATAGTGCAATAGGGCACAGTACGTTACAATAAGGTACAAACAAGTACGGTACAGTAGAGTAGATTAAAGTAGAGTGGAATTCGTTATAGTAGACTACAGTACAGTAAAGTAGAGCACAGTAGAGCAGAGTATAGAGTACGGTATAGTGCAATAGGGCACAGTACGTTACAATAAGGTACAAACAAGTACGGTACAGTAGAGTAGAGTAAAGTAGAGTGGAATTCGTTATAGTAGACTACAGTACAGTAAAGTAGAGTACAGTAGAGCAGAGTATAGAGTACGGTATAGTGCAATAGGGCACAGTACGTTACAATAAGGTACAAACAAGTACGGTACAGTAGAGTAGATTAAAGTAGAGTGGAATTCGTTATAGTAGACTACAGTACAGTAAAGTAGAGTACAGTAGAGCAGAGTATAGAGTACGGTATAGTGCAATAGGGCACAGTACGTTACAATAAGGTACATACAAGTACGGTACAGTAGAGTAGAGTAAAGTAGAGTGGAATTCGTTATAGTAGACTACAGTACAGTAAAGTAGAGCACAGTAGAGCAGAGTATAGAGTACGGTATAGTGCAATAGGGCACAGTACGTTACACTAAGGTACATACAAGTACGGTACAGTAGAGTAGAGTAAAGTAGAGTGGAATTCGTTATAGTAGACTACAGTACGGTACAGTAGAGTACAGTAGAGCAGAGTATAGAGTACGGTATAGTGCAATAGGGCACAGTACGTTACAATAAGGTACAAACAAGTACGGTACAGTAGAGTAGAGTAAAGTAGAGTGGAATTCGTTATAGTAGACTACAGTACAGTAAAGTAGAGCACAGTAGAGCAGAGTATAGAGTACGGTATAGTGCAATAGGGCACAGTACGTTACAATAAGTTACAAACAAGTACGGTACAGTAGAGTAGAGTAAAGTAGAGTGGAATTCGTTATAGTAGACTACAGTACAGTAAAGTAGAGCACAGTAGAGCAGAGTATAGAGTACGGTATAGTGCAATAGGGCACAGTACGTTACAATAAGGTACAAACAAGTACGGTACAGTAGAGTAGAGTAAAGTAGAGTGGAATTCGTTATAGTAGACTACAGTACAGTAAAGTAGAGCACAGTAGAGCAGAGTATAGAGTACGGTATAGTGCAATAGGGCACAGTACGTTACAATAAGTTACAAACAAGTACGGTACAGTAGAGTAGAGTAAAGTAGAGTGGAATTCGTTATAGTAGACTACAGTACGGTACAGTAGAGCACAGTAGAGCAGAGTATAGAGTACGGTATAGTGCAATAGGGCACAGTACGGTACAATAAGGTACAAACAAGTACGGTACAGTAGAGTAGAGTAAAGTAGAGTGGAATTCGTTATAGTAGACTACAGTACAGTAAAGTAGAGCACAGTAGAGCAGAGAATAGAGTACGGTATAGTGCAATAGGGCACAGTACGTTACAATAAGGTACAAACAAGTAGGGTACAGTAGAGTAGAGTAAAGTAGAGTGTAATTCGTAATAGTAGACTACAGTACAGTAAAGTAGAGTACAGTAGAGCAGAGTATAGAGTACGGTATAGTGCAATAGGGCACAGTACGTTACAATAAGGTACAAACAAGTACGGTACAGTAGAGTAGAGTAAAGTAGAGTGGAATTCGTTATAGTAGACTACAGTACGGTACAGTAGAGTACAGTAGAGCAGAGTATAGAGTACGGTATAGTGCAATAGGGCACAGTACGTTACAATAAGGTACAAACAAGTACGGTACAGTAGAGTAGAGTAAAGTAGAGTGGAATTCGTTATAGTAGACTACAGTACGGTACAGTAGAGTACAGTAGAGCAGAGTATAGAGTACGGTATAGTGCAATAGGGCACAGTACGTTACAATAAGGTACAAACAAGTACGGTACAGTAGAGTAGAGTAAAGTAGAGTGGAATTCGTTATAGTAGACTACAGTACAGTAAAGTAGAGTACAGTAGAGCAGGGTATAGAGTACGGTATAGTGCAATAGGGCACAGTACGTTACAATAAGGTACAAACAAGTACGGTACAGTAGAGTAGAGTAAAGTAGAGTGGAATTCGTTATAGTAGACTACAGTACAGTAAAGTAGAGTACAGTAGAGCAGAGTATAGAGTACGGTATAGTGCAATAGGGCACAGTACGTTACAATAAGGTACAAACAAGTACGGTACAGTAGAGTAGAGTAAAGTAGAGTGGAATTCGTTATAGTAGACTACAGTACAGTAAAGTAGAGCACAGTAGAGCAGAGTATAGAGTACGGTATAGTGCAATATGGCACAGAACGTTACAATAAGGTACAAACAAGTACGGTACAGTAGAGTACAGTAGAGCAGAGTATAGAGTACGGTATAGTGCAATAGGGCACAGTACGTTACAATAAGGTACAAACAAGTACGGTACAGTAGAGTAGAGTAAATTAGAGTGGAATTCGTTATAGTAGACTACAGTACAGTAAAGTAGAGCACAGTAGAGCAGAGTATAGAGTACGGTATAGTGCAATAGGGCACAGTACGTTACAATAAGGTACAAACAAGTACGGTACAGTAGAGTAGAGTAAAGTAGAGTGGAATTCGTTATAGTATACTACAGTACAGTAAAGTAGAGTACAGTAGAGCAGAGTATAGAGTACGGTATAGTGCAATAGGGCACAGTACGTTACAATAAGGTACAAACAAGTACGGTACAGTAGAGTAGAGTAAAGTAGAGTGGAATTCGTTATAGTAGACTACAGTACGGTACAGTAGAGTACAGTAGAGCAGAGTATAGAGTACGGTATAGTGCAATAGGGCACAGTACGTTACAATAAGGTACAAACAAGTACGGTACAGTAGAGTAGAGTAAAGTAGAGTGGAATTCGTTATAGTAGACTACAGTACAGTAAAGTAGAGCACAGTAGAGCAGAGTATAGAGTACGGTATAGTGCAATAGGGCACAGTACGTTACAATAAGGTACAAACAAGTACGGTACAGTAGAGTAGAGTAAAGTAGAGTGGAATTCGTTATAGTAGACTACAGTACAGTAAAGTAGAGCACAGTAGAGCAGAGTATAGAGTACGGTATAGTGCAATAGGGCACAGTACGTTACAATAAGGTACAAACAAGTACGGTACAGTAGAGTAGAGTAAAGTAGAGTGGAATTCGTTATAGTAGACTACAGTACGGTACAGTAGAGTACAGTAGAGCAGAGTATAGAGTACGGTATAGTGCAATAGGGCACAGTACGTTACAATAAGGTACAAACAAGTACGGTACAGTAGAGTAGAGTAAAGTAGAGTGGAATTCGTTATAGTAGACTACAGTACGGTACAGTAGAGCACAGTAGAGCAGAGTATAGAGTACGGTATAGTGCAATAGGGCACAGTACGTTACAATAAGGTACAAACAAGTACGGTACAGTAGAGTAGAGTAAAGTAGAGTGGAATTCGTTATAGTAGACTACAGTACAGTAAAGTAGAGTACAGTAGAGCAGAGTATAGAGTACGGTATAGTGCAATAGGGCACAGTACGTTACAATAAGGTACAAACAAGTACGGTACAGTAGAGTAGATTAAAGTAGAGTGGAATTCGTTATAGTAGACTACAGTACAGTAAAGTAGAGCACAGTAGAGCAGAGTATAGAGTACGGTATAGTGCAATAGGGCACAGTACGTTACAATAAGGTACAAACAAGTACGGTACAGTAGAGTAGAGTAAAGTAGAGTGGAATTCGTTATAGTAGACTACAGTACAGTAAAGTAGAGCACAGTAGAGCAGAGTATAGAGTACGGTAT
This sequence comes from Selenia dentaria, assembly GCA_917880725.1. Classification (NCBI taxonomy): domain Eukaryota; kingdom Metazoa; phylum Arthropoda; class Insecta; order Lepidoptera; family Geometridae; genus Selenia; species Selenia dentaria. The sequence goes on from OU862893.1 coordinate 29,547,507, forward strand.
AGTGCAATAGGGCACAGTACGTTACAATAAGGTACAAACAAGTACGGTACAGTAGAGTAGATTAAAGTAGAGTGGAATTCGTTATAGTAGACTACAGTACAGTAAAGTAGAGTACAGTAGAGCAGAGTATAGAGTACGGTATAGTGCAATAGGGCACAGTACGTTACACTAAGGTACATACAAGTACGGTACAGTAGAGTAGAGTAAAGTAGAGTGGAATTCGTTATAGTAGACTACAGTACAGTAAAGTAGAGTACAGTAGAGCAGAGTATAGAGTACGGTATAGTGCAATAGGGCACAGTACGTTACAATAAGGTACATACAAGTACGGTACAGTAGAGTAGATTAAAGTAGAGTGGAATTCGTTATAGTAGACTACAGTACAGTAAAGTAGAGCACAGTAGAGCAGAGTATAGAGTACGGTATAGTGCAATAGGGCACAGTACGTTACAATAAGGTACAAACAAGTACGGTACAGTAGAGTAGAGTAAAGTAGAGTGGAATTCGTTATAGTAGACTACAGTACAGTAAAGTAGAGTACAGTAGAGCAGAGTATAGAGTACGGTATAGTGCAATAGGGCACAGTACGTTACAATAAGGTACAAACAAGTACGGTACAGTAGAGTAGATTAAAGTAGAGTGGAATTCGTTATAGTAGACTACAGTACAGTAAAGTAGAGTACAGTAGAGCAGAGTATAGAGTACGGTATAGTGCAATAGGGCACAGTACGTTACAATAAGGTACAAACAAGTACGGTACAGTAGAGTAGAGTAAAGTAGAGTGGAATTCGTTATAGTAGACTACAGTACAGTAAAGTAGAGTACAGTAGAGCAGAGTATAGAGTACGGTATAGTCCAATAGGGCACAGTACGTTACAATAAGGTACAAACAAGTACGGTACAGTAGAGTAGATTAAAGTAGAGTGGAATTCGTTATAGTAGATTACAGTACAGTAAAGTAGAGCACAGTAGAGCAGAGTATAGAGTACGGTATAGTGCAATAGGGCACAGTACGTTACAATAAGGTACAAACAAGTACGGTACAGTAGAGTAGAGTAAAGTAGAGTGGAATTCGTTATAGTAGACTACAGTACAGTAAAGTAGAGCACAGTAGAGCAGAGTATAGAGTACGGTATAGTGCAATAGGGCACAGTACGTTACAATAAGGTACATACAAGTACGGTACAGTAGAGTAGAGTAAAATAGAGTGGAATTCGTTATAGTAGACTACAGTACAGTAAAGTAGAGCACAGTAGAGCAGAGTATAGAGTACGGTATAGTGCAATAGGGCACAGTACGTTACAATAAGGTACATACAAGTACGGTACAGTAGAGTAGAGTAAAATAGAGTGGAATTCGTTATAGTAGACTACAGTACAGTAAAGTAGAGCACAGTAGAGCAGAGTATAGAGTACGGTATAGTGCAATAGGGCACAGTACGTTACACTAAGGTACATACAAGTACGGTACAGTAGAGTAGAGTAAAGTAGAGTGGAATTCGTTATAGTAGACTACAGTACAGTAAAGTAGAGCACAGTAGAGCAGAGTATAGAGTACGGTATAGTGCAATAGGGCACAGTACGTTACACTAAGGTACATACAAGTACGGTACAGTAGAGTAGAGTAAAGTAGAGTGGAATTCGTTATAGTAGACTACAGTACGGTACAGTAGAGTACAGTAGAGCAGAGTATAGAGTACGGTATAGTGCAATAGGGCACAGTACGTTACAATAAGGTACAAACAAGTACGGTACAGTAGAGTAGAGTAAAGTAGAGTGGAATTCGTTATAGTAGACTACAGTACAGTAAAGTAGAGCACAGTAGAGCAGAGTATAGAGTACGGTATAGTGCAATAGGGCACAGTACGTTACAATAAGGTACAAACAAGTACGGTACAGTAGAGTAGAGTAAAGTAGAGTGGAATTCGTTATAGTAGACTACAGTACAGTAAAGTAGAGCACAGTAGAGCAGAGTATAGAGTACGGTATAGTGCAATAGGGCACAGTACGTTACAATAAGGTACAAACAAGTACGGTACAGTAGAGTAGATTAAAGTAGAGTGGAATTCGTTATAGTAGACTACAGTACAGTAAAGTAGAGCACAGTAGAGCAGAGTATAGAGTACGGTATAGTGCAATAGGGCACAGTACGTTACAATAAGTTACAAACAAGTACGGTACAGTAGAGTAGAGTAAAGTAGAGTGGAATTCGTTATAGTAGACTACAGTACGGTACAGTAGAGCACAGTAGAGCAGAGTATAGAGTACGGTATAGTGCAATAGGGCACAGTACGGTACAATAAGGTACAAACAAGTACGGTACAGTAGAGTAGAGTAAAGTAGAGTGGAATTCGTTATAGTAGACTACAGTACAGTAAAGTAGAGCACAGTAGAGCAGAGAATAGAGTACGGTATAGTGCAATAGGGCACAGTACGTTACAATAAGGTACAAACAAGTAGGGTACAGTAGAGTAGAGTAAAGTAGAGTGTAATTCGTAATAGTAGACTACAGTACAGTAAAGTAGAGTACAGTAGAGCAGAGTATAGAGTACGGTATAGTGCAATAGGGCACAGTACGTTACAATAAGGTACAAACAAGTACGGTACAGTAGAGTAGAGTAAAGTAGAGTGGAATTCGTTATAGTAGACTACAGTACGGTACAGTAGAGCACAGTAGAGCAGAGTATAGAGTACGGTATAGTGCAATAGGGCACAGTACGTTACAATAAGGTACAAACAAGTACGGTACAGTAGAGTAGAGTAAAGTAGAGTGGAATTCGTTATAGTAGACTACAGTACGGTACAGTAGAGTACAGTAGAGCAGAGTATAGAGTACGGTATAGTGCAATAGGGCACAGTACGTTACAATAAGGTACAAACAAGTACGGTACAGTAGAGTAGAGTAAAGTAGAGTGGAATTCGTTATAGTAGACTACAGTACAGTAAAGTAGAGCACAGTAGAGCAGAGTATAGAGTACGGTATAGTGCAATAGGGCACAGTACGTTACAATAAGGTACAAACAAGTACGGTACAGTAGAGTAGAGTAAAGTAGAGTGGAATTCGTTATAGTAGACTACAGTACAGTAAAGTAGAGCACAGTAGAGCAGAGTATAGAGTACGGTATAGTGCAATATGGCACAGAACGTTACAATAAGGTACAAACAAGTACGGTACAGTAGAGTACAGTAGAGCAGAGTATAGAGTACGGTATAGTGCAATAGGGCACAGTACGTTACAATAAGGTACAAACAAGTACGGTACAGTAGAGTAGAGTAAATTAGAGTGGAATTCGTTATAGTAGACTACAGTACAGTAAAGTAGAGCACAGTAGAGCAGAGTATAGAGTACGGTATAGTGCAATAGGGCACAGTACGTTACAATAAGGTACAAACAAGTACGGTACAGTAGAGTAGAGTAAAGTAGAGTGGAATTCGTTATAGTATACTACAGTACAGTAAAGTAGAGTACAGTAGAGCAGAGTATAGAGTACGGTATAGTGCAATAGGGCACAGTACGTTACAATAAGGTACAAACAAGTACGGTACAGTAGAGTAGAGTAAAGTAGAGTGGAATTCGTTATAGTAGACTACAGTACGGTACAGTAGAGTACAGTAGAGCAGAGTATAGAGTACGGTATAGTGCAATAGGGCACAGTACGTTACAATAAGGTACAAACAAGTACGGTACAGTAGAGTAGAGTAAAGTAGAGTGGAATTCGTTATAGTAGACTACAGTACAGTAAAGTAGAGCACAGTAGAGCAGAGTATAGAGTACGGTATAGTGCAATAGGGCACAGTACGTTACAATAAGGTACAAACAAGTACGGTACAGTAGAGTAGAGTAAAGTAGAGTGGAATTCTTTATAGTAGACTACAGTACAGTAAAGTAGAGCACAGTAGAGCAGAGTATAGAGTACGGTATAGTGCAATAGGGCACAGTACGTTACAATAAGGTACAAACAAGTACGGTACAGTAGAGTAGAGTAAAGTAGAGTGGAATTCGTTATAGTAGACTACAGTACGGTACAGTAGAGTACAGTAGAGCAGAGTATAGAGTACGGTATAGTGCAATAGGGCACAGTACGTTACAATAAGGTACAAACAAGTACGGTACAGTAGAGTAGAGTAAAGTAGAGTGGAATTCGTTATAGTAGACTACAGTACGGTACAGTAGAGTACAGTAGAGCAGAGTATAGAGTACGGTATAGTGCAATAGGGCACAGTACGTTACAATAAGGTACAAACAAGTACGGTACAGTAGAGTAGAGTAAAGTAGAGTGGAATTCGTTATAGTAGACTACAGTACGGTACAGTAGAGTACAGTAGAGCAGAGTATAGAGTACGGTATAGTGCAATAGGGCACAGTACGTTACAATAAGGTACATACAAGTACGGTACAGTAGAGTAGAGTAAAGTAGAGTGGAATTCGTTATAGTAGACTACAGTACAGTAAAGTAGAGCACAGTAGAGCAGAGTATAGAGTACGGTATAGTGCAATAGGGCACAGTACGTTACAATAAGGTACAAACAAGTACGGTACAGTAGAGTAGAGTAAAGTAGAGTGGAATTCGTTATAGTAGACTACAGTACAGTAAAGTAGAGCACAGTAGAGCAGAGTATAGAGTACGGTATAGTGCAATAGGGCACAGTACGTTACAATAAGGTACAAAAAAGTACGGTACAGTAGAGTAGAGTAAAGTAGAGTGGAATTCGTTATAGTAGACTACAGTACGGTACAGTAGAGTACAGTAGAGCAGAGTATAGAGTACGGTATAGTGCAATAGGGCACAGTACGTTACAATAAGGTACAAACAAGTACGGTACAGTAGAGTAGAGTAAAGTAGAGTGGAATTCGTTATAGTAGACTACAGTACGGTACAGTAGAGTACAGTAGAGCAGAGTATAGAGTACGGTATAGTGCAATAGGGCACAGTACGTTACAATAAGGTACAAACAAGTACGGTACAGTAGAGTAGAGTAAAGTAGAGTGGAATTCGTTATAGTAGACTACAGTACAGTAAAGTAGAGCACAGTAGAGCAGAGTATAGAGTACGGTATAGTGCAATAGGGCACAGTACGTTACAATAAGGTACAAACAAGTACGGTACAGTAGAGTAGAGTAAAGTAGAGTGGAATTCGTTATAGTAGACTACAGTACAGTAAAGTAGAGCACAGTAGAGCAGAGTATAGAGTACGGTATAGTGCAATAGGGCACAGTACGTTACAATAAGGTACAAACAAGTACGGTACAGTAGAGTAGAGTAAAGTAGAGTGGAATTCGTTATAGTAGACTACAGTACGGTACAGTAGAGTACAGTAGAGCAGAGTATAGAGTACGGTATAGTGCAATAGGGCACAGTACGTTACAATAAGGTACAAACAAGTACGGTACAGTAGAGTAGAGTAAAGTAGAGTGGAATTCGTTATAGTAGACTACAGTACGGTACAGTAGAGTACAGTAGAGCAGAGTATAGAGTACGGTATAGTGCAATAGGGCACAGTACGTTACAATAAGGTACAAACAAGTACGATACAGTAGAGTAGAGTAAAGTAGAGTGGAATTCGTTATAGTAGACTACAGTACAGTAAAGTAGAGCACAGTAGAGCAGAGTATAGAGTACGGTATAGTGCAATAGGGCACAGTTCGTTACAATAAGGTACAAACAAGTACGGTACAGTAGAGTAGAGTAAAGTAGAGTGGAGTTCGTTATAGTAGACTACAGTACGGTACAGTAGAGTACAGTAGAGCAGAGTATAGAGTACGGTATAGTGCAATAGGGCACAGTACGTTACAATAAGGTACAAACAAGTACGGTACAGTAGAGTAGAGTAAAGTAGAGTGGAATTCGTTATAGTAGACTACAGTACAGTAAAGTAGAGTACAGTAGAGCAGAGTATAGAGTACGGTATAGTGCAATAGGGCACAGTACGGTACAATAAGGTACAAACAAGTACGGTACAGTAGAGTAGAGTAAAGTAGAGTGGAATTCGTTATAGTAGACTACAGTACAGTAAAGTAGAGTACAGTAGAGCAGAGTATAGAGTACGGTATAGTGCAATAGGGCACAGTACGTTACAATAAGGTACAAACAAGTACGGTTCAGTAGAGTAGAGTAAAGTAGAGTGGAATTCGTTATAGTAGACTACAGTACGGTACAGTAGAGTACAGTAGAGCAGAGTATAGAGTACGGTATAGCGCAATAGGGCACAGTACGTTACAATAAGGTACAAACAAGTACGGTACAGTAGAGTAGAGTAAAGTAGAGTGGAATTCGTTATAGTAGACTACAGTACGGTACAGTAGAGTACAGTAGAGCAGAGTATAGAGTACGGTATAGTGCAATAGGGCACAGTACGTTACAATAAGGTACAAACAAGTACGGTACAGTAGAGTAGAGTAAAGTAGAGTGGAATTTGTTATAGTAGACTACAGTACGGTACAGTACGGTACAGAAGAGCAGAGTATAGAGTACGGTATAGTGCAATAGGGCACAGTACGTTACAATAAGGTACAAACAAGTACGGTACAGTAGAGTAGAGTAAAGTAGAGTGGAATTCGTTATAGTAGACTACAGTACAGTAAAGTAGAGTACAGTAGAGCAGAGTATAGAGTACGGTATAGTGCAATAGGGCACAGTACGGTACAATAAGGTACAAACAAGTACGGTACAGTAGAGTAGAGTAAAGTAGAGTGGAATTCGTTATAGTAGACTACAGTACAGTAAAGTAGAGTACAGTAGAGCAGAGTATAGAGTACGGTATAGTGCAATAGGGCACAGTACGTTACAATAAGGTACAAACAAGTACGGTTCAGTAGAGTAGAGTAAAGTAGAGTGGAATTCGTTATAGTAGACTACAGTACGGTACAGTAGAGTACAGTAGAGCAGAGTATAGAGTACGGTATAGTGCAATAGGGCACAGTACGTTACAATAAGGTACAAACAAGTACGGTACAGTAGAGTAGAGTAAAGTAGAGTGGAATTCGTTATAGTAGACTACAGTACGGTACAGTAGAGTACAGTAGAGCAGAGTATAGAGTACGGTATAGTGCAATAGGGCACAGTACGTTACAATAAGGTACAAACAAGTACGGTACAGTAGAGTAGAGTAAAGTAGAGTGGAATTCGTTATAGTAGACTACAGTACGGTACAGTACGGTACAGAAGAGCAGAGTATAGAGTACGGTATAGTGCAATAGGGCACAGTACGTTACAATAAGGTACAAACAAGTACGGTACAGTAGAGTAGAGTAAAGTAGAGTGGAATTCGTTATAGTAGACTACAGTACGGTACAGTAGAGTACAGTAGAGCAGAGTATAGAGTACGGTATAGTGCAATAGGGCACAGTACGTTACAATAAGGTACAAACAAGTACGGTACAGTAGAGTACAGTACGATACAGTAGTGTACAGTAGAGTATGATATAGTAGAGTAGAATACATTATGGTATAGTAGAGTAGAGTACCGTAGAGTAGAGTAGAATTTTTACACAAAAAAACCTTTTACATTTATTGTATATTTATTTAGCAGTTTGTTATTACAAAGTTGAAATAAGTGAACTTATTAAATCAGCCGATTACAAACTTATTATACGCATAATGGCAACTCTATTGAAAAAATAACTTAGTCTCAATAGATAGAGTTTTTGATTAGATAAAGTTCACGCCATTTAAAACTCTAACTTTATAAATGAGCGCAGCGACACTATTGGCTACAAGTTTAATTAACTTAGTTTTCGGTAAAATGTTTTGTATAGGTATACACATCAAAAAAAGTTTGTGGTAACCAGCATAAGCTGATACTTTTTTTTAAATTGAACTTAATCAACAATTAATTAATAAAACGTTTATATTCAATATACTTTAACTCCTCCTCTGGCTCGAACACATGCGGTGATACTCCTGGGCATGCTGAGAATCAAGTTATCCAGCATTTCTTGGGGTATCCTGTCCCATTCTTGAATAGCGGCTTCCCTGAGCTCTGGCGCTGTCTGGGGACGTGGCTGACAGTTCCAAACAGCTCAAGCATCCCACGCGTACTTTATTGGCTTTAAGTCAGGCGAGCCGGCAGGCCAGTCTAACCTTGTGATGTCGTATTCTCGGAGAGCATCATTGACTCGTTGAGCTCGATGAGCGGGCGCATTAATCATCGACCAGTACAAATCGGTGCCCATGGTTTACTCGGAATGGTCTGACAATTCCATCAATAGCAACTAAAAAGACGAAGAAGTCATAATATAATCTGACGTAACAAAAAAGATTTTTATTTTTCAAAGTGATCGCAAACTTTTTTGATGTGTGTTCTTATACTATTACTTACTTTTTAACGCAGGATTCATCGTCTAAATAAAAATCATACTCGTAGCATACACTTATTCTTGTAATATTCACAAGTTTAAAGGTATTTTACCACAAAATACCATAGGTTGAGTGTGACACTTTCCCTCTAGACATTTCAATATTTTCATGTCATTATAACGGAGTCCTAGGTTGTTTCTGTCTTTTCTTTTCATTCTTTCTTCATATACAGGTTTGTATTTCACCACCATCTCTTTAGAGTCTAGACAGTCAGTAATTATGCACTATTATTACTAACCAGCAAAACACTCAGGTTAGGGATCGAATACGTCTCGCCGGGTTTCGAGCATGTCCGATGCTCATCTTCAGGGCGAGTGAAGCTCACGGTGGTCACGGTCACTACCACGCTCGAAACCTGGGTCGACGTATTCGATCCCTAACGTGAGTATTTTGCCGGTTCATAGTAACAGTGTGATGTGTCAAACTCACGAGAATTCCAATACAATAAAGTAATTATGTTATCAAAGATTGTAGCACCTTGACTTAGGAACTGTCTCCCGATCTCTATCCAAGTATATAATCTAATACCGAGCTTATTATTTGACAGAAGAAAGAATATATTCATACAAATATTTTTTTCCAAAAGATGGAGGCAGTTTTTTTTTTTTAAATTATATTACCTCATACTACTGTACTCATACTGAACGACGCTCATTGAAACTGCAGTCTTCGAATGATGCTGAAGCATATAGGCTGCTCAATAGACGAATATGGAAGTCCTTGCGACACAACATCCGGATCTTTAATACAAACCGTATTAAAGAGACGATAGAACGGAAAAAAGGCTCCAAAGTGTTTGCAAGAGACATGTCTATTGGGCAAAGCCAGTTGACGAAGCTGAAGAGAGGAGACGGCAGTGTAGCGTCGACCAAAGCGGAAGTGTTAGGAGAGGTCGAGAGTTTCTGCGGACAGTTATACACCTCGGTCGCTAAACCTGTTAGCAGCTCGGTCAAAGACCTAAGAGCCAAGCTGACCCGACATTATACCGAAGATATCCCGGACATCAGTCTGTACGAGATTAGAATGGCCTTGAAACAGCTTAAGAACAACAAGGCGCCTGGTGACGACGGTATCACATCTGAGCTTCTGAGAGCGGGTGGAACACCGGTACTTAAAGTCCTCCAGAAGCTCTTTAATACCGTCTTACTCGAAGGTTCAACGCCAGAAGCATGGAACAAAAGCGTGGTGGTGCTGTTCTTTAAGAAAGGTGACAACACTTTACTTAAAAATTACAGACCCATCTCGCTTTTGAGCCATGTTTATAAGCTGTTTTCGAAGGTCATAACGAACCGTCTCAGTCGCAGGTTTGATGAATTCCAGCCTCCGGAACAAGCCGGTTTCCGAAAAGGCTATAGTACCATAGACCACATCCACACGCTACGGCAAGTTATACAGAAGACCGAAGAGTATAACTTGCCTCTTTGTCTAGCGTTTGTGGACTATGAGAAAGCCTTTGATTCGATCGAGACGTGGGCAGTGCTTGAGTCTCTCCAGCGGTGCCGTATTGACTATCGGTATATTGAAGTGCTGAAGTGTTTGTACAAAAACGCCTACATGTCAGTCCGAGTACAGGAGCAGAGTTCGAAGGCAATTCCATTGCAAAGAGGCGTGAGACAGGGAGACGTTATATCCCGAAACTGTTCACCGCTACATTGGAAGACGCCTTCAAGCTTCTGGAATGGCAAGGACTTGGCATCAATATTAACGGCGAATACATCACTCACCTTCGATTTGCCGACGATATTGTAGTCATGGCAGAATCCATGGAAGACCTCAGTACAATGCTCGAAGGCCTCCATCGAGTTTCCCAACGGGTAGGTCTTAAGATGAACATGGACAAGACGAACATTATGTCTAATGCCCATGTTGTACCTACCCCAACATCAGTTGGGAACTCAGTTCTCGAAGTTGTTGACGAGTACATCTACCTGGGACAGACAGTCAAACTAGGCAGGTCCAACTTCGAGAAAAAGGTCGATCGTCGAATCCAACTCGGCTGGGCAGCGTTCCGGAAACTTCGCGAAGTCTTCTCGTCAAAAATACCTCAGTGCCTCAAGACAAGAGTCTTCGACCAATGTGTGTTACCAGTGATGACTTATGGCACTGAAACGTGGTCTCTTACTATGGGCCTCATAGAAAAGCTCAAAGTCGCACAACGAGCTATGGAGAGGGCTCGGGGTTTCTCTACGTGATCGAATCAGAAATGAGGAGATCCGTAGAAGAACGAAAGTCACCGACATAGCCCAGAAGATTAGCCAGTTGAAGTGGCAGTGGGCAGGGCACATAGCACGCAGAACAGATGGCCGATGGGGCCGAAAGGTTCTGGAGTGGAGACCACGGACCGGCAAGCGCAGCGTAGGTCGTCCACCGACACGGTGGACAGACGACCTGATGAAGGTCGCAGGACGACGTTGGATGCAGGCCGCTTCCAACCGGTCCTTTTGGAAAATCATGGGGGAGGCGTATGTTCAGCAGTGGACGTCCTACGGCTAAGATGATGATGATGATGATTACCTCATAACTTTCGATAAGGTGAACCGAATCTCAAAATTCTTTTTTTTTGTTTGTAAGCTGGTGCTTCCCGTGTGGTCCCATTGAAATTTCATCAAATTCGATCCAGCAGTTTTAGAGTTTCACTCCAATAACTGAATAGAATGGAAGTCGGTATTACATTTTTCAAATTGTACTTGTTATCATTATCATCATAGTCATCATCCATCACCAAGCGGGTGAAACCGCAGGGCGCGGCTTGTATTTTATAAAAGGTTTTATATAAAAACATTAATATTTATAAATTAACTCATCTGTGCTAATAATGAAGTCACAATTATTTGTTTGTTGCAACCCTTGCAGCGCAATTTGCAATACGTATTATATATTGCTCTTTCTTACTCATCAAACAGCTCCATTACGCTGAAAGAGATAGATGTACTGCTACGACTCAAAAGCTTAAATTTACCCTATAAAGAGGGGTCACAAAATAGCGCTACCGCGCTTGCGTCAATCAATAAAAGTATTTCGGACCACACAACTGAACGACTGGGAACCATCCCTCGCATGATATCCATTGCTCTTCTCGTCCGTACTCAGTTATACCTACATCTAAGTAAACCAGCATTGGATAACAATACGTCTAAATTTTGTAATATTTGAAGAGGTTTGCAAAGAATTTGGTGTGTTGTCGCGCTTGCGCCTTGCATCCCTGGACCATATCAAAGCAAGTGTAATTTGAGATTGGAATAAAGTGCATCCATTTTGTGTATAAATCCGTTGAATATATCGTAAAGTAAGTATTACAGTGTTATTTACGAAACTAAAGCCGCAGAGGGGTATGCTTTTTTAATATTTGTGTTTGGGTGATGTTTTACACATATACCGATCTTATTTATGTTAATCGATAAAAATGGCACCTATTTTTGTTGTTACAATAAACAACAGTTGTTTATGTAAGTAACAACAAAGATAAGTTATTTTAATACTAACGTCTAACATTAGGTATTATATTGTATAATACTTCAACACTACTACTAGCTAGCTAAACCAAACTAAGTCCTCACCCAGAGCCCAGAGAACCTAGGCAGGCACATCAAGCAAAAGACATTATACGAGTAATACAATATACCCAGCAAAATAAAAGATGAAGAGAATGTGCAAAATCTATGAAATATCTGAAAAATCTGATAATTACTAAGTGCTATTATAATTTACTGATTATTGAATGGGTCGGGCGCTCTATTACTTTTCTTGCTACACCCTACCAGGGTCATATGTTAGACAAGACCTGCATGTATACCTACCTACATATGATTGCAATAAAATATTGATTGATTGATTGATTATATGAATTAAATTATACCTAAAAGGATAATTTAATTCATATTAACAAGCGTGACAACATACTTTAGCACCAGAGACAATGGGTGTTTTCTACTTTTTTGTTTTTTCTTTGGTCTGTACCAAAATATAAAAGACGCGGATTTCTAAAATGAGGTATTAAAGAAGAAAAGAGGCGGTCTACTTTATTACATGTAATTATGATACTCGAAATGAAACATCTTTAAACTGATTAAAACGCTTATCTATATAACGACTTCGAAACAAGTACAATTTGAAAAATTTAATACCGACTTCCATTCTATTCAGTTATTGGAGTGTATCTCAAAAACTACTGGACCGAATTTGTTAAATGAGACCACACGGGAACATCAGCTTTCAATCAAAAAAAGAATTTTTAGAATAAGATCAACCCGTCGAAATTTATGAGGTAACAAACATTAAAAAAAATACAGGCGAATTGAGTACATTTGTTTGAAAGCCGGTGTTCCCGTGTTGTCCCAATTAAATTTCAACAAATTCGGTCGAGTAGTTTTTGATATACACTCCAATAACTGAATAGAATTGGGGTTGGTATTACATTTTTCAAATTGTACTTGTTTTATCCCGACACGTTCCGAACAATTTTCAGTGAACATGGTCACGGGGAGACAAGTGTTCGAAAAGTCGGAATGAAATACACAATTATACGCGATTTGATGCGTTGAATTGTTTAATTTCAATGTATAAGTATCGCGAAAGAAATCATTATGATTCCCGTTCTCGTTCAATAGTTCACTTTAGCTAGGCGATGCATAGTGCTCCATAAGTAACGCCTAGCTCAAATGAAATATAAACTGTATGTAAGTTTTTAACCAGCTGTCCGATAGTTCCCAATTTGTTGCAAAAACAATATTTATACTTATATATATACTTTTTATAGTATTATAGTAATACTATAAAAATTATATTATAAAATTAATAATAATAAGTATTACTTAAGTAACACTATAAAAATTATAAAAGGTTGCGACGTCAATACATAAGTTTAAGTATTTCTAAAAATACTTCTTTCGGTTGGATAGTGCTGTCAAAGCTGTTCAATAGATGTCGCTCCGTCCCCGTAAGACGGTTAAATCAGATAAAGAGTTAAAATTCCATGCTCGGACCTCGAGCCTCGGTGGCCTAGATGGTCATGGCGTCTGACACGGACAGTCAGAAGACGCGGGTTCGAATCCCATCCCATTTCTCTCTATAAATTTCAACAATAATACTGTTGACGCGGGTTTTTTTTATATCTTTGTATTCGTCGTTACCATCGAGAAAGTGCTGCTAATCAATATCCAATTACATATCACGCAATCTCGACGTAAAGCTAGGCATTACATCTCAAGGGTGTATGAAATTCCCAAGGGATTAATTAAAGTGATTTCGATTTGGAACTTAAAAATTTGTAGGAAAACTCTTAGCAATTTTTTTTTATGTGATCCTGTGGTGGCCAGTTCGATATTTGTATAAACTCTCTTTACAATCAAGTTCCACAACGTCCATAAAAGTTCCTAACAAAAATATTACTCTGTCCCTCCATAACTGGACAAATGTGTCCAATATTAATATTACCAGTCTACGTCTTGAGCGGCTTGAACCCCGCGCTTCACTCAGGACTCGAGCAAAGCGAGAGTAGAAGCGTATAATATAATATAGTAGGTACTCACTGCGCTCCGCGGTTTCACCCGCGTGGTTATGGATGATGATGATGAAAAGTAATCCAGCGCCTCATCTACCACTACACCAAGTTTCATTAAAATTGGCACAGCCGTTTGAGCGTGAAAGAGCAACAAACATCCATCCATCTAAACTTCCACATTTATAATATTAGTGGGATTTGTTAATCAAAGTTTAAAAATTCGAATACAGTTCTATGTAATGTTTATTTCATTAGATTATATATCATGAAGTACAGAGGTTGCAAATAGTATTATTTTAAAATTCATAAGCAGATAATTGTTTTAACACCAACACAGAGAACAGAAACCTTCGATTGATGGAAAATAAAATTTTTCATTACTGTATCGTTACCATTTTTCTATACTAATTAATAATAAAAATAAAAAAATATGATACAGGCGCCGAGGACACGCAATCAAACCCACAGAAGGCTCAGCTACTTTTATATAGTTTTAAATCTTTCTCTGTATTTTTTTCTTATTGAAAACGGAAATAGAAATGAAATATTTTCATAATAGGTATGCATAATTATTCTAATTGGACCATTTCGCTCTGCCATACATATTACAGTAAGCTTCATGAAATTTTTAAAACTTTTTTATAGGATGGCATGCGGGTCAGAATGCCTGTCCCTGGGTCCACCACCAGACTCCATCCTGCACATGCCTCCACCACCGCTGCCTTCGTTCCTCGCCAATGCTGCCAACCTGACGCCACCATGCGGGAGGGCGTCCAAATGCCCTACGCTGCCCAATACGGAAGACAACTCGTTGTTCCCTGGAGTGGAATACCACGAACTGCCTCGTCATGGTGAGTATATTTACAATATGTATCTCTTAACTGCGGTGCGAGCATAGATTGTCGATACGATAAAATTATCGGTAAAAGAAAGGCCCGCGATGTAACTGGATTCTGCTTGATCCACAATAGAGTCAGTTTATCGACTTAACAAGTGTATCGTTAGATCCATGAAGAAAGTGAATATTGAATTAAAGATGTCAAATAAAAAAAATACAATACTGAAACATTCACAAACTCGCACTGTTGGAGTATTAGCGACGCTCCTTTTTAAGCGATAGCTTAGACGTTTACCGAGACTAGATTTAGTAAAACGAACATTTATTTACATCTAGTAATAAGTTTACCGGGAAACTAATACGAGACGGGTAAGTTTCAGGCACATTATAGTCGCAGTGTCAATCAATGATTGTAATATGGAAGTGCCTCCGTAGGGCTATACAGAAAAAAAGATTTGATATCGTTTGATAAAAACCTTTTTCCTGGCCAAAAACTGCGTTTCCCAACATAAGTTGAATTAGTTCCCACAACATAACTTTGCTGAACGAAACCAAACTAGCTACCTACCTAAAATTTAATTATGGTAGTCTTTATTCTGCTAGCACTAAAATCCAAATTCATGTAACACTTGAATGTCATTTCCAAAAAAACTATGCCGACTTCAACACCAAAAAGTGTGAAAAACCTTGTAGAAGTCGGTTCCATTTTTGGGTAAAAAAATGTTTTACCCTTTTTAGTGACCCTTGCTAATTACGGGATCGATTTTCATTTACCGTCAATGATGATATCATCAAATCATCAAAAAAGGCGAAACTTAATGGAGTGTATCTCAAAACTTGTGGTGCCGGACCGAATTTATTTAAATTTTAATGGGATCACATCGGAAGTATACTCTACCAAACAAGAAAAAATAATTATCAAAATCGTTTATACATAAAAAATAAACGGGTCGACTTGCGAACCTCCTCCTTATGGAAGTCGGTTGAAAAAAAAAAATATACGAGCTACATGATATATTGCAAAACAAGTCAAGATCTATAAACTAAATCCCAAAATGGCGCCCAAACTGGGGCCAACATCGCAACGATCACATCGGTTTCAGAAGTTTCAAATGTTTTACAATTGTCTCTGCTCAGCTGTCGGTATCTTCCCTATTTTTAACCCCGGACGCAAAAAGAGGGATGAAGTTTGACGTGTTTGTGGCATCGTAGCTTATAAACGGTCGGACCGATTATGATGTGGATTTTTGTTTGGCAGCTGACATGACCGAGATGGTACTTAGCTAGAATTATGAACTTCTGTTCAGGTGTTTCAAGGTCATCAGCTCTTTTGTTAGCTACGGTAGAGATCTTAGGCGCATAATCGTGCCGGAAGTAACTTAAAATTTTGAATTTTATCATTTGTGATAATAGACCATTATATACTAATAGGTATATAGTAATCTAAAGTCATAGAGCAATGGTTTTCAAGCCATTCAAAGCCCAGCATGGGGCCGTCATCGAAACAATCACATTGAATACAAAGCTATGCTTCTTCAGTTCTTCAATATTGTTTACTTTTATGACTTTAAAAATAGAAAAAGATGAAAACTAAGCAAAGAAATGCATGCAAAATAATACTTGAATTTTGTATCTCTAGATATTTACTGCCGCGTAATTGTACAAAATGGCTTTATGAGAATCCGGCTAAACAAAACTATAACTGATTCCAGAACCCGCCAGTAGTGATGACACGTGGTTCCTAGTGCTGATTACGTGCTGCATCGCTGTGCTCTGCATCGCGGCCCTGCTGGCTCTATTCCTGCTCAAATGTAGAGAGTAAGTTGTAATACTCTCTGAAATACCTATTTATCAGTCCCAATAAGTAGGGAAGTAATACTCACCACATTCTTATTCAAGATTGTTGAAAAATTGCCCATGGATTAACCAGTAGAACTACTCGATTGAACCACGGGCAACAAACGGATTTCAGATATCAAAAGTTTTGTAAAACTATTTGGTACGCGATCGTTGACTTTCTCATAGCCTTTTTCTCTATTATGGGTATGAAAACCACACTTGCATTGTTCACCCGGTGCCATACACCATACCAGACCAGTCCACAGCAGTCGCAATATCAGTTTAAAAATAAAAACACACCAGTTTATATCGGAATTCCTATGCCTTCTCAAAACATATATCTGGTATATTATAGTTGTCGTAAGTCTATACAAGTCACTTCATTTCCATTAACACATCATACAATTTTGAGATACCATTGACAGCTTACTTAAATTCAACAGCTTTGTCAATGCCTACAGGGCACGTGGGGGCTGCAAAAGCGGCACAGGCAAAGCTAGCGGTTCCAACGCACTATACGGGGGCGCAGCTCTAGACTCGCGCGTACTCTGGGCCGCCCTAACACCTAGAGGAACAAGGCATTTTGTCGCAGATACCTACCCTCACGACGATACCGAAGATCATCATTACGAATGCGTGGAACCTCCGCTGTACAAGCTTGGACCGCCTGAGGATCTGGCCATCACTCGGCACTTCGCCGTAGAGTACGAAGACCCAGCACCTCTGATCGAAAGCTACAGCGATAGGACAGAGGAGTATTTTAGGAACGGGATGGATACCCTGCGACGCGGCACACGGCCCCTTGTTTCCTCTCCGACCCGTATCGAGCGCCCCAACCTGCCCCCATTGAACCTTCAGCCGCGTACCCTTCGTCGCGCACCACATTCCCGCCGAGTCAGCGATGCCAATAACCCGGAGAAGTCGGCCATCTGAACCGAGGAAGGCGCGGTCTTTTCCGTCGCCGACTCAGCAGATATCGACTACGAATGGCAGACGGTCGAAAACTCGACCGTACCCGTCGATCGACTTGTCTAAACACTCTCGCTTTGGTGTTGTTTTATCCGTGAACTTGTGGAGACAGTGTTTCGTTTGTGTCTGAACTTTGTGAACTGTTTTATCTTAGAATTAAATAGCCTAGTGATTGCTGCCAGTGTTCTTGCCGCTGATCGCTTCTTACCATTGTTTGGTTTTGATTTGACAGTTGATAGAAGCTAAGTTTTATACGGTCTATATATAAGAGAAAACAATAGGAACCGCAGATTTGTAACCAGTATGCGTTTTTGGTGTCTTTCGGACTCATTCGAGTACCTCGTTTGATTTGATAATGATTTATGTGACATAAGTATTGACAACTGGTATGTCCTGTCCCTATAGGTACCTACTCAGTTTTTATTTAGTATAAATTAGTTCTTAAGTAGGTATGATTTAGGTAGAAATCAGACAGTGTTAACAATTTTCGAACAGTCGTAAAGTTATACAGTTGTTATACCTACTTACTTGTTAGTACCTCCTGCTCCTGTTAGAACTAAATCGCCTTATAAGTTTGTATGGGGAAGACGCCAAAGATGCTATTGAAACCAGCATACCTGTAATTATATACCTACTAATTTATGGTTCCTTTGGTATAATATTTTAATTAAATGATAGCTTTCAAATAAGAAAGTGAAAACTGTTTTGCTAGCAAAAATGTTCACCGTGAAGGGAATATTTAGCTACATATTTCCTGATAGTGTTTTAACTGTACAAATAAAAACCAGTGAGAAATATCTAGTCATTAGTTACGACCTTGGTTAAGATCTCGTAGATTTATTCGTTGACCTGAAACGCTTTTCAGTAATCGTAGATGCAAAGTCGCGTGCATGTTACACTGTGCAGTTAATATAGGATAAACTAATGTAGGTAACATTGCCATTTATTTTAACTCCATCGTCATTCCGCTGTTAGCATACGGGTAGAGCGAAGTGATATGCATGCAGTCCAAACGGCATCAAGCAACTACGTAGGCTGTCTGTAGTTTCAATGTGTTTAGTCACTTTTTAGCACAATAGCTAACTTTGTATCTCTGTTTACTCTAGATTTTAAACTGAATGTCTATATTTATTCACCAATAAGAAGCTAAAGTAAGTACATAAAGTAATTGTATTTATGTTGTTTTTAATTATTATAACGAAAATCGTGACCAAAACATAAAAAAGGGAATATTGAATATTTTTTGGATAAACTTATTTCTAATTTTGTGTTATCACGATTTTAATAATAACTAAATGTTACATACTTCAAATACCTAATGAATATTGGTAGATAGGTATACGCTTAAATTTATATAATTCGAAAATAGTAGGGTGAGTGTGATTACGTATACTTTTGATGCATGAAATAAAAATGTAAAAGCATTAATGAACACGCCAGTTTTGTACCATCAATAAATGTTTTTTATTTGATAATGTGTTTCGTGTTTTACTACTTCAGTGACAAGTGAACCAACAAGGGCTTGCCTTGGATGAGATAATTCAATAATTAGGAATTGGGACATATTTAGTCTAAATATGGTAAGAAACCAATGATGCTATATATAAAAAGAGTTAGATAAATACGCCTTATACGCACGGCTTGGCGACATCAACACAAGCTAGTTGTCTTGAGTCAACTTAGTTCCAGCCTGTCTGGCAACGACGCAGTGCGTATCCAACATATGTTTTTATACTGGATCGAGTGTAAATAACAAGAATGATGTACCTTTTCATTTGTATAAAATGGAAAATCAAAAATTATATTTTAATTTAAATTAACTCCTGCGACGTTGCCTTGCCGCTTCGCCACCTCTGAAAAAGGAAACCCTTTTTCAGAGTTCGCCACCCACGCGTACGAGACAAGTAGCGAACGACAGAGAGAACGAGGCTGTCATTGGCGGTCGACTGGTCGGCCACAGGCGAACGTTGTTAATAATATGTTGATACCTTTCTGACAACTAGGCAGTGACGTAAGTATAGCTATCAAATGGAGGGGGGGTCTGCAGGTAAAAACTAAAAATTGAACGCTCAAATCATACTCGTTACATGAAATGGGTACATGCTAGTTCAACTGCATACAAACAACAGTTACTTACCTATAAGTAGGTACCTACATTAAAATACAATTTTAGGAAATGTTAGTATATGTAGCGAGCATAAATCTTTTTATAGTTATAGTTACTAGCGAATGCCCGCAACTTCGCATTGCAAATCATTTCTTAATTTTTTTTTAATGCAGTAACCATCTGCGAAGTATTAGAAAACATAAAAAAAATTATGAAATCGGATAAGCCGTTCTTAAGGCGCGGTCCAATCCTAATTTTTAAACAATTTACGATGCTTTACATAAGGTTGAGAATTGCTTACCAGTATGGACGATGTAATGCGAAAATTCAATTCAATACGTGCTAATACTTTTAATATATATATATTTCGTACAATCAAATTATTAAATTTTAATGATAAAGGAGTCCATAGTTCACTAGTAAATTTCATTGGGAATTCGAATATGATACATTCATTGAAATATATTTGCCCATAATTCAATAAAAATGCTTTTTCCCACGAAGCACGTAAGAAAAATTGCAAAATTTGCTTGCATCGTGTATTGGCTCCCATACTTCATACGGACGTACGAGTACATTTAGTTTACACTATGTTTTTTTCCAACTTCGGTTATTAGGTTTAAGCGTCGAAAAACTAAGTTTTCGTGAAGTCGAATCATGAAATTTGTAACTCATTTCGCCTTAAGTTAAAGCGTGTTCAGGAGAAATAGGGGTTCATTTTCATATAAGTATATAGATGAGGCAGCAACTTTTATCTAAAGTATCAGTGCCTTCTTCATTAAATGACGATAAGTATGACCAATTCAATAGTTTACAATCATTAAAAAGTTGTTGAAATGTTTGCCCGACAGCAAAGTACTTGGAACGCGCAGCTCCGATTATTTACTTTAATAAAATAAATAAAGTAAATCGGAGTAAGAGAGTATAACAGAGTAAGAGATCAACCACATGTACCAGTCCCACCAATCAAAATTCCCGAGAATTGATGTTTGTTCATAGCGGACCTAGTACAAAAAGCCCTCACCAAAAGTTTTAAAGATGACTCTGCCATAGAAAGAATAGCTGCTATTCTATTACAGAGATGTTGTGCAGTTATAAGCAAGCAATACGCTTTTATAACATGATAAACGCCGGCTGCACGTATAAAAAAGTAGTCTCAATATCACGTTCCGCCTGGGCCGAGCATGCAAGCGAGAGCGCGAACCAAGCGATAGAGAGGCACGATCGGTCTAAACCTTCGGCTTGTCTTATGACGTTATCATTGCACGTAAATATTATAAATATCTCTTGTATAAACTCCCGTAACTCCCGCCCCATAAACCATGCAAAGCATAAGCAATTCAATTCATCATAAGAGGCAAATTCCTTTCATGTGATATGTGGACAAAATTGGGACAAATAATGTTATCTACCTAGATTATGAAAAAGCATTTGATCGAGTGTTTATCAGAAGACTTGTTTCTAAGTTGGTAGATTTTTGAATCCGTAGCAAACTCCTAAAATGGTATAAAAATGCTTGACGGATATTACATAGCTAAATTATGATGTTTATTATACATAGTCAAAGCTATGACATATTGATACTGAATTGTCGCGACGCGTACTCACTACTCATATTATGTGGCACAATTATATTATCCGTCATCAACATTCCGCAATTTTAATGATGTCGTATGCTCAGGGGCGTCCGGACCCCCTAACCATACGCCCATGCAACTAGGATTTATATATCTTCATGTTCTTTTAATCTTGTCAGTGTAGTTAATGTCGTTGTATGAGTTGTGCACTGTAGCTATAGGTAAGTATAGCACACAATTTACCATGTTTAAACTTCATATTCAAGGAGTAAAACGTCTCTCATTGTAAGAAACTATCTTTTCTTCTCTATTTTCTGCAATAACCAATCCGCTGAAAAAGTTTATTGTCTATCTATACAATCATCAATTCTCGGGGATTTTGATTGGCGGAACTGGTACGTGTGGTGGCTCTCTTATTCTGTTCTAACTGTCGGCAAAGTAAGTGAATCGAAGCCGCGCGCTCCAAGTACTTTGATGTCGAGCAAAAATTTGAATTGGTCATACTTATCATCATTTAATGAAGGAGGCACTGATACTTTAGATGAAAGTTACGCTGCCTCATCTATATAATATACTTATATAAAAATGAGCCAATATTTCTCCTGGTCACGCTATAACTTGAGAACGGCTTATCCGATTTCATTCATCTTTATTTAAATGTTTTCTAATACTTCGCAGATGGTACTTACATTAAAAAAATATCAAGAAAGATGGGAGGTTATGGCGAGGCCGAAGGCCGAGCCTACTACGCGAACAAAGTCGCGGGCATTCGCTAGTATAACTATAAAAAGATGTATGCCCGCTACATAACTAACATTTCTTAAAATTGTATTGCAAGTTGAACCAGCATATTGTATTGAGTTCATGTAATGAGTATGATTTGAACCAAATAATGTCCAACTATTATACGCATCCAATATTCCGTGGAATGGCTTTGAATTATTGGCTGTACATTATTTGGCTGCGTTTTATCAACACGGGGTGATATTGCTCGGGCAAAAATACGCAGCCAGGAAAAGTAATCCATTCCATGTAAATGAAATATCAGGCTGTGCATTATTGGTCGTAAAATGCGGGTGGAACACTTTTTGTACAGGGCGATAATGTACAGCCAATAATCCGTGTACATCACCGACTAAATAGACACGGCACATACAAAGCCTCGTTTGCACGTTCCAGTGGCCAGTGTAGATATATTTTGTGATATTAACAATGTTCAGTATGCTCTTCAGTTATTTATCCTAATTCTGGCGTTATGTGGTAACCATTAAGCCTAACGCTCCTCCTCGCTGCGCTCATCGTCGCACCGACTGTGGCTTTCATTTTTTTGAGTTGTAGAGTGAATTTCCAACTCACATATATAAGCGAGGAATAAAGACGAGATTCTATATTTGTCTATGGTTGGCATCGATTTATTGGCCGTGCAATTCAGGTCGTGCATTATCGTCACGGCGTGACATTTCGCATCCACTAATCGGAAGCATGTACGGAAGCATGCATTATTGGCTGTACATTATTTGGCTGTGCATTATTATGGTTGTACATTATTACCTCCCCTTTTTTTCTTCAAGTGTAATCTTTAGCTGCACAAACAGAATGCATTCAAACAGCACCAAGTTGGCGAAATTAACGCTAAAAACGCTCACAAAGGCGTTCGAATTGAGAATCCGTGGGTGAAAATGTCGTTTATGGTTCTTTTTGTTCAGCGTTCGGAAAGTAAAAAAAAGAGCCACTAAAAAGTGCATTTTTTGTCCCACGTCTGGAGCATGGTTGTTTGTGATCGTTTTTTGACATGACAACTATCTATTTTACAGCATAATCATGCAATTAAAGGTAGGTATGTATGCTTGGTTTAGCGTTTGAGTAGGGTGTAGGCAAAAGTGACAAAAGAGCAAAAATAACGTTTTTGAGCTTTACGAACGCTTTAACAAAAGAGCCATCAATGGCAACGCCACCAATGCCCTCATAAGCTAAACGAACGCACCTATTGTCTGATTAATCTATGATATGGAGACTTACTAATCTGTGGTTTGTTTGTGTATTTTCAGTTGAGATTTTCAATTAAAACAAAAAATTATAAAAAGTCTGTTCTGCTAGGTTAGGTATAATTATATAGGTACATTTAATATTATTTTAGACGTGATAACTTAGTTATTTAAGTGATAATATAATCCGAGATGTCGGAAGACGTGATAAAACACTCGGTTCACACCCTGGTGTTCAGATCTTTAAAGAGATCACACGATATGTTTCTCTCTAATCAAGGATTACTGCCTCCTATTGACGAAAAAGCGTGAGTATATTTTGCTTCTTTTTCGTAAAATTTTCCAACATAAATTAGCTAGACTAGTTATTGATGATGGGCGCCAACCGCAGCGTAAATACTTCGAGTTTGTCTCTTCGGTTCTTTACATTCTTTGAACATTCAACAGTCATTAAAGTGAAAAAAATTCAATAAGGCTCCAACTTTCCAGAATTAATTTGCTTGAACTTCCTGATCCCAGAAATTTAAAAAAGCAATGTTCCATCAATCTACATTAAATTTAAACCAACTACCAATTTGAGATTATCTACTCTTTATGCTGAACCTGGCATCTTGGTTTTCAATAAAGTTTCAGTAAAATAATGCAAACCACATAAAAACAGCAAAGTAATTAGGTATGTTCTCTTAAAGGTATATCTTTTATATTTATGTATTCCAGTGAAAAAGTCCTAAAAACAGTAAAAGCAAGAGATAGCTACGGTCAAGTAATGGTGGCTGTACAGAGAGCACAGATTGCTAAGCAACATGAGGCAATGAGCAGACCAGATACCCCTATGGACTCCACAGGTGAGAAATAACTATTTATTACCACTGAATAGTTGGAACTTGGTTGAACAAAATAGCTAAGAGCCAGGTGGTTCTTAGTTATTGAGCTTTTCTCTTCAGCAGGAAGTAATACCAACAATGTCTTTACTTCCAGACTACATGTTCCCTGACTAAGGCAGTTTTAATTTTGGTATATAAACAATGCAGTCTGAAATATAAACCAAAGAATAAAAATCAACTGACAAAGTGGAATTCTCATGTTATTTTATTATAGAAAACTTTAATAAAGTTCTTACATACTGCTCTTATGTAGAGTCGGTGGATTATAAAATAATAGATTAAATCCTTACTGGTATGTCCAACATCCTGTCTGTTACGACATTGTGGTCTTGTCTGTTGCTCTCTATGTAATACAGGTGAATGTATTGGCAAATTTAAGATTTTATTTCAGGAAGCTGTTGTATGGTTTTTTAGTACCTATATCTACCTCTGCCTCAGGTGAACAATTTGTGCCTCACGTCACTAGATAGTATAACACAAATATCTCTTATTCATTACTTGCAAGAACAGTAAAAACAGTGATTTTTAACAATAATAGTGTGGACGGTTAGGTGTCCTATGTGGAGGATCGCGGTTGGTAGTATTCAGGAGAGAGAAACACTTACTGATTCGTAGAACTCATAAAATCTCAATTTATTGCCTTGCTTAAGTATATTAACATACATTCCACTTCGCTACTACATTATGGCATATGTGAAATAAATAAGATACAACTACACATGAGACAGGAAGCTTGTCCTATCTTACTTGCACATTGTAAATATCCGATCCGATGTTCAAAGTAGCACCACGTCGCTCTTGGGTTCGCCCGCTCACTCTCCGCTACATAAATATCTCGCACGCGTGTGCGCCTCAGTCAGTAGGTGCGCTGCGGCGCGCGGTGCCGGTCGCTTGGTATGCCTGTTACAATAGCACCAACATTAAATGGCCCAACTATAGATCTACATAGAAAATTATATACCTAATGGGTTATCCATGTGAACCTTGTTTTTGTGCATTCAATGTGCTAAGCTGATTATAATAATAGGTGGCCTATTTAAACTAGTAGTTTTTTGAACAGTAGACCTCACCAGCACAAACATTCTTCTGTTAATATCAAAATCGGTAGATGGCGCCGCAGCCAACTTTCCCCTTTTTAAGGAAACTATTTTCCCTTCAATAAAAACTCCGCTCGCCGAAAAAAAATTAACTGAATCTTATAATTTTTATAGTATTACTTTTTAAAGCACTAACGCCTGCTTTAGCGACCTCGACCATTGAAATTTTTAGATGTTTGAGATCGCTAAAGCAGGTTAGTGCTTTAAAAAGTAATACTATAAAAATTACAAGGGCTGCGATGTCAATACGAAAGTTTAAGTATTTCTAAATAATGCTTCTTTCTTTTGGATGGTACCATTCAACTGTCCAATAGATGTCACTCCGTCCCCGCAAGATGAATAGTCAAATAGAGAGTTAAAATTCGATGCTCGGACCAGAACCTTGGTGGCCTAGTTGGTCAATGGCGTCTGACACGGAGAGTCAGAAGACGCGGATTCGAATCCCGTCCGAGGATGAATCTTATAATCTTTATTTAAAATTTCGTTAATATCACTTGAAAAATACGACCCTGTACTGTACCAACATCTGAACATATGAAAGCAAATTTGTCGAGCCATTGCAGCACTATAAATAATTAATAAAATAAAATAGGCTTTTATTCAGACAATAACTAGTTACTAAGTTTATTTATAGTTCACTTATTCTATATCTGTTCTTCACCCGTTTCACTGTCTATTTGCCTTTTGGCAAAGGCCTCCTCAAATTCTCTCCACCTTGTTCAGTTCTTTGCTGTCCTTGTCCATATATTTGTAATGCCTACTGCCTTCTTTGGTTTGGTTGAATTAGTCCGAATCAGCAAGCTTCCGGTTCATTCATAAATCTTTTGTCACAGCGCAAACCTTATTCATATTCATATTCATATCATTTATTGCATCATACATGTAACGGGGATCTTAAATATTACAATACTGAGTCATATATGTACCCAATTCAGGGCATTGCAATATGAGTAGAAGCGGACCGATATATTGTTACATTTTTCGTCAAAATTTATCCTTAAAAAATTCGTCTAGACTATAATAACTTCTAGTGAGTAATAGAGTTCTAAGTTTAATTTCAAATATTTGGTCTTTATCTTGGGCTTTTATCGTATCCGGAATTTTATTATAAATTTTTACGGCCATGGTGTTTGGGCCAGAACTGTGTATTTTTAATCTTGAAGAGGGTAGTATTAAATTATGTTTATATCTAGTTTCGTAACGTCGCGGTTGGTCAATTTTTTTGCCGAAAAATACAGGGTATTTTCTGACGAATTTGCAAATCTCTAAAATGTAAATTGATGTTAATGTCAGTATTTTAAGTTTGAAGAAATGAGGTTTGCAGCTATCTGGTTCTTTAATGTTACTTAATATACGTATACATTTTTTTTGCATAATAAAGATGTCTTGTGCGTCAACACTGTTACCCCATAGTATAACGCCGTATCGCAACCAGGCTTCTGCATAAGCATAATAAGCAGGCAGTGCTGTTTTCGCGTCTGTTACTTTTTTTAATTCTCGTAGTGCATATGTGAAGCTAGACAATTTATGTTTTATGTTTTTTATATGGCTCTTCCAATTTATATGAGTGTCAATATCTATTCCCAGTAATGTAAAAGTTTCAACGCATTTAATTTTTGTGCCATTATAGTAGAAATTTATGTCAAGAGGTTGTTTTTGACATGGCCTAAATTGCATAATTTTTGTTTTTGAAAAGTTAATTTCGAGGTTATGATCCGACAGCCATTTTACAGTAGTGTTGAAGGTGTTAGTTAGGGTCAAATTTAAATTATTATTATTTTTGCATGATGTAAGTAGTGAAATATCGTCTGCGAATAGAATGCACGGGTCGTTTTGTATTTTAGGTAAGTCATTTATATAAATTAAAAATAAAGCGTACCGTAAACCGTAAACCTTATGCGGACAGATTAATCTCAAGAGATTGACTATTTATATATCTTTTTTTAATATATATGCATTGCTCTACTATTCGCAATTTATTATTGAAAACCAATTATTTTTAAAGACAACATACAAGCCAATTTACGACACAGGGGAACTACTTATTATCTAAAGACTTTGTTGTTTTGTGTTTGTGTTTTTGACAATTTTTTTCGGAGTTGGTATAGGCATTCAAAGCAGACCAGTATCCGTAGGCAGCAACCGCCACCCGTTCACAAGTTAACGCATGTGGCAGCCATCGCCTTCCTCAACCATATTTGAGTGAAGATGACGACCCACCACACACTCCACCACCTCCCAACATCTTTTCGTGAGCGTCGTGACTGCTCTGGATGCCTATGTGGGATGCTCTCGTGCTTTTATAAGTAATTAAATTATAACCCACAGAAATAGCTGAGTCAGCAGCGCTAGGCTCAGACAGCGCTATGCTGCCATACTCGGGGCCAACGTCCCTTCCCGCGACCGCAGCCCCCGCTGGCGCCCTCGCCCCGCGCAAGGCCCCTACCATGCCCAAGCCTAAGTGGCACGCGCCCTGGAAGCTGTTCCGCGTCATATCCGGCCACTTGGGGTGGGTGCGGTGCGTGGCTGTTGAACCAGGGAACGAGTGGTTTGCAACCGGTATGTATATAGGAGTAAAGTATTTGTTACAACACTTTATTTAGTATTCATTCTAAACACAATTCACCCCTATGAATACGGCTGCAAGGGCACCAACATAGGGCCAACTAAACCTGCATAAATATTTATAGAAAAGGTAAGGGATGTTCTATATAAATATTAATAAAACTTTAATAGTTTTTAAAGTGGTTAGACACTCAAGACAAGAGTCTTCGACCAATGTGTGTTACCTGTGATGACTTATGGCACTGAAACATGGTCTCTTACTATGGGC
Source organism: Selenia dentaria (assembly GCA_917880725.1). Classification (NCBI taxonomy): domain Eukaryota; kingdom Metazoa; phylum Arthropoda; class Insecta; order Lepidoptera; family Geometridae; genus Selenia; species Selenia dentaria. The sequence continues at coordinate 29,575,492 of OU862893.1, forward strand.
CTCATAGATAAGCTCAAAGTCGCCAACGAGCTATGGAGAGGGCTATGCTCGGGGTTTCTCTACGTGATCGAATCAGAAATGAGGAGATCCGTAGAAGAACGAAAGTCACCGACATAGCCCAGAAGATTAGCCAGTTGAAGTGGCAGTGGGCAGGGCACATAGCACGCAGAACAGATGGCCGATGGGGCCGAAAGGTTCTGGAGAGGAGACCACGGACCGGCAAGCGCAGCCACCGACACGTTGGACAGACGACCTGATGAAGGTCGCAGGACGACGTTGGATGCGGGCCGCTTCCAACCGGTCCTTTTGGAAAATGGCTATGTTCAGCAGTCCTACGGCTGAGGTGATGATGAAAGTGGTTAGCGAGTACATAACAACTTCAAATATTAGATAAATAAACAGTCGAACAAGATTCACACTTGCATCTCCCGCATTACCAGCCCAGAAAGTATATAAATGTAGCTTTATAAGACCCTGATTTGAATATCAAAATTATCTGTCTATTTAAGCTTCCTTCTTTAGAATAGTCAATTTATTGGTAAGAATATTACATGTTAAAAACATTATTAATATAAGTAACAATAGAGTTATAATTACAAGTATAAATTTATTTATGTAAATTAAATAAAGTACAAAATAAATAATTTAAATATTATTCTATTTTTCGCTAATATTCGTCAACACTGTAGAACACCTTCTCGACAAGCCACTGTTTAAGTCTATGCTTAAATGAAGAGAGGTTAGGTGCTTTGACTACCTCATAACTCCTCTTTAACTCTTGTATTACTGAGTAACCCTCTCTGTTCACAGGTGCGGCTGACAGAGTCATAAAAATTTGGGATTTAGCAAGCGGCAAACTTAAAGTGTCACTCACCGGCCATGTCAGTACTGTTAGAGGTAAAATATTATAGTTTTAACATTCAATACTCTTAAACAAAACGTGCGGATTACTTCAACTGCACTTATAAAAATAAGAGCTACATCGCTACCTATATAAATACTCAATTTACACAAATTATAAGCGATGCAATTATATGATCACAACAATCCCTCAATATAGTGATTCCTACAGTTCTCGATATTCACAAGGGGGACATTCAGAAAAGGTGTTTAAATGTGAATTCATATACCATGGTGTGCCAATATAAAGTTAAGTAGACACATACTTGTTGTCGCATACAGATTGAGTTCTGGACATATTATGCCCCTGAATGGCTTTAAATTCTTAATGAAAAAAGCAGATAGCCCCAATTGTAACGTGTGTGGAGTATTTGAAGATATTTATCATCACATGAATATATCTACATCTGCTGAATCTTGGCCAGCTTGCAAAAATGAAAAATAATTTATTTACAGCATTAAATGGGAAAGTTACAAAGCTATACAAACGCACCTAAGATGGCGACATTATTGGGTTGCCATTCTAACTTTTTGTATTTGCTGCATTTTTCAGTTTCTACTTTCATTAGATATACTAGACTAGAGGGTGAGATTGCCAAGAATAGAACACATTTAAAAAAATGATTTCTGTTCTAATGTTATGATCTCTGGTTTCCAGGAATGGAAGTATCATCAAGGCATCCATATTTGTTCAGTTGCGGTGAGGACAGACAGGTCAAATGTTGGGACTTAGAATATAATAAGGTAACTTGTGTACAATATATGATCTTTATTATAGCTTTTATGTTTGCTATATGCCAACCCTAATGTTGGGGTTCTCAGAATGCCTACAGGTTTTCATATGGTTCATTCAACATACCATCAATTATAATCTACGAAGAAATAATTGTCAGGAAGCATAATTCAGAACAAATTCCACACAAAAAGTGGCCCTTCAAATCAAAACAACGTATGATTCCAAATACAAATTACTTCCGAGGTTACAAATAGACATGTTCGGTGATTGGTTTAAATTCAGAAGGAAAGCAGGGATTGGTTTACGCGCGTGCTGCAACGTCTACAATGACAGCAGAGTCATAGCGGCGTGGACGATATTATGCAACAAGTGGACTGGACCAACTTAATAATAAATCAATCGTAAATCTCGTATGTCTCGCGAAATATGATAAATTTATTAAGTTTTTGTCTAGAAGGGATTCTTCGCAATGTAGTAAAGAAAGATTATGAAACATTTTAGGCTTATACATTTTACCAAAAAAAATAAGTCGTTATTTGCCAGCTGGATGTTATTCAGTGGTCACAGAATACCTTCATTATCAATTTAGAAAATTTAATCAATTTATAGAATTACTTTAGAAAAGCACTGTGTTGATATTACTGACAAATTAATTAGCAACTCAGCTAAACCACTTTCAAATTTGCATATGGTGAATTTTCATTAGCTTGAAAAATTGAACGTGCTTTAATTTGACCAAACAATGAACTGTTTTTTTAATGCTATATAGTTACCCATATTACATACCAACTGTAGGCAATCGTTTATTGTTCATTGTATGTAGTATCTCTTTAGAGCGTAAACGCTTTGGAAGCGCCAATTTGCGTTTTTGCTGAGTGTTTGAAGGGTCACATAATAATGATTGATATAGTATATTATGTCAATTATTCTTACCTGATGTACTAGAACATTATTTGATTAATAAGTTCAAGTTCCATAGACTACATTTAGAAATTGTTTATTAGTTTGTTATTGCCGAGCGGTTTCTACACACACACGTTTTTAAAATCAATCATAAACTCGGTCGCACCAGTCACGAATCGTCAGACGCGGCTGAGGCCGAGAGAGGTCAGAGGACGTATCGCTTTGACGCCCGCACTTACACAACTAAATATTAGTGCGCTCAAAACTTCCTGATAACTATTGAGGTAACATTTCTAAGTAGGATTCTAACAAATAATTTTATATGACATCTAGTGCATCAAAGGTCAGACACAATAGAAATTTCATTGTTATAATGACATCGACCCTTGAGAGGCTAGTATTTTACTATTAACCAAATTTCTTATGCTTATACTTCATCATCATCATTATCAGCCGCAAGACGTCCACTGCTGAACATAGGCCTCCCCCATAGAACGCCACTTGGACCGGCTACTCGCTTCCTGCATCCAGCGATTCCCCGCGGTTTTTATGAGGTCGTCGGTCCACCTAGCGGGGGGCCGGCCTACACTACGCCTTCCGGTGCGTGGTCGCCACTCGAGAACCTTTCTTCCCCATCGGTTATCAGTTCTGCGAGCGATGTGGCCTGCCCATTGCCACTTCAACTTGCTAATTTTGAGAGCTATGTCGGTGACCTTAGTTCTCCTACGGATCTCCTCATTTCGGATCTTATCACGCAGGGAAACCCCAAGCATAGCCCTCTCCATTGCTCGTTGAGCGACTTGAAGCTTGTTAATGAGGCCCACAGTAAGGGACCACGTCTCAGTGCCATAAGTCATCACTGGCAACACACACTGGTTGAAAACCTTGGTTTTCAGGCTCTGAGGTATTGGGGACGAAAAGATGGATCGAAGCTTCCCGAACGCTGCCCATCCGAGCTGGATTCTTCGTGCGACCTCCTTGTCGAAGTTGGACCTACCTAATTGGACAGTCTGTCCCAGGTAGACGTACTCGTCTACAACTTCGAGTGTATCGTTTCCAACAATTACCGGTATAGGTGGAACATGGACATTGGACATGATTTTCGTCTTATCCATGTTCTTCTTAAGACCAACCTGTTGGGAAACTCTACTGAGGTCGTTGAGCATGGTGCCGATATCCTCGAGCGACTCCGCCATTATAACTATATCATCGGCAAAACGAACGTTAGTGATGTATTCGCCATTAATGTTGATGCCACATCCTTTCCAGTCCAAAAGTTTGTAAACATCCTCCAATGCGTTAGTGAACAGTTTCGGAGAGATGACGTCTCCCTGTCTCACACCTCTCTGCAATGGAATTTGTTCCGTACTCTGGTCCTGTAATCGGACTGACATAGTGGCCTTGCTGTATAAACACTTCAACGCTTCGATATACCTATAGTCAATTTGGCATCGCTGCAAGGACTGCAGTATGGCCCACTTCTCGATAGAATCAAAGGCTTTCTCGTAATCCACAAACGCTAGACACAGTGGCTGATTATACTCTTCGGTCTTCTGTATAATCTGCCGTAGTGTATGAATGTGGTCTACGGTGCTAAAGCCTCTTCGGAAACCGGCTTGTTCAGGAGGCTGGAACTCATCAAACCTGCGTGCGAGACGGTTCGTGATGACTCTCGAAAACAGCTTGTACACGTGGCTCAAGAGCGATATGGGCCTATAATTCTTCAATAAGGTTTTATCACCTTTTTTGAAGAACAGCACCACCACGCTCTTGTGCCACGTTTCCGGTGTTTTGCCTTCGAAGATGACAGAATTGAATAACTTCTGGAGGACTAAAAGTATCGGTCTACCACCCGCTCTCAGAAGTTCAGTCGTAATTCCGTCCTCTCCTGGCGCCTTGTTGTTCTTAAGCTGTTTGAGAGCCATTCTAATCTCGTACAGGCTGATGTCCGGGATGTCTTCGGTATAGTGTCGGACTAACTTTGCTCTGGTGTCCTGAGCTGCTTCAGTAACGGGTTCGCGCGTCGAGGTATATAACTATCGATAGAAGCTCTCAATCTCTCTCAGAATCTCAGGCTTGGATGAAACGATACTGCCATTTTCGGTCTTCAGTTTTGTCATTTGGCTTTGCCCAATAGACGAATCTTTTGCAAACACTTTAGAGCCCTGGTTCCGCTCAATTGCTGCCGTAATACGCGCAGTATTATAAGCACGCAAGTCGTGTCGCATGGACTTCCAAATTCGTCTATTGAGTTTACCGTAATCCGACATATCAACTGCGGACTGCAGTCTCATTTCGCTCCGTTCTGCCATTAGTTTCAGAGTTTCTTTTGAGAGTTTTTGAGCTTTCCTGCGGCGTTTGGTCTCACAGAATTCGGACCCAACCGCTTGGACAGTTTCCACCAACCCGTTGTTCAACTCATCCACTGTGTCGCATTCAGCTAAGCACTGAAAACGGTTTTGAAGTTCAAGTTGAAACTTTTCGGGGTTTTGGATTTGGGCACGATTAGGTCGGAGCGTAGACTTCACCAGACGTGACCTCTCAAGCTTGACATTGATATTCAATGCGCCTCTTACGATGCGGTGATCGCTGCCGGTTTTTACCTTGCTGATCACAGAGACGTCATTGAATATGCGCTTATTGGTCGTCATGATGAAGTCTATCTCGTTCGTAGTGGAACCGTCGGGCCTCATCCACGTCCACTTCCTGGATGGCCGCTTCATGTAGAAGGAGTTCATCATAAAGAGTCCCTCCTTCTCCATGAAGTCAGCCAGCCTCTGTCCCCTCGAGTTCCGCTGCCCGTATCCAAATGGCCCTACTCTCAACTCATCACGTTTCCTTGTGCCTAGCTTTGCGTTGAAGTCTCCCATTACAACAGTGAAGTAGGTTTTAGAAGTATGCATGGCACTGGATATATCCTCGTACATACTTTCTACTTCATTGTCCGAGTGTGCCGAGGTCGGTGCGTATACCTGTATAACCTTCAGCGAATACCGTTTGGTTATTCTGAGTATAAGGAACGCTACCCTAGCCGACACACTATCGACTTTCACTACGTTGTTAACGAGAGACTTGCGGACGAGGAACCCGACACCACCCTGGGATTGTTGGTCTCCCTCCCGGTGGAAGAATAAGTTGCCGGAATTTAGAATTATCGTGTCCTGTCCCTGTCTTCGGACTTCAGATAATCCCATGACATCCCAGCGTAACTTGAGCGTCTCTTCCTCCAATTCGACCATCTTTTCGTCGGTCCTGAGCGTGCGTGTATTGTATGTTGCCAGGGCCAGGGGTCGTTTTTGGGATTGGTAGCCGGATCTCTGCCGGAGATTCTTCGCACCCCCTGCTCCACCGTTACAATGGCCGCTACCGTAGCCACGGATAGCAGAGCTGCCGGGAACTGGGGGCCGTGGTTTAATGTTAATTGTCATGGGGGGGGATTTGCCTTAATGCACCACGCTTGGCAGGCGTCTTGGTGATCGCAGTGGATGTTGACGCAGACTGCGGGAAATGCTGCTGCCCATTTCCCGGATATTCCCTTAGCCGCCTCTTACGGCACCCACGGGAAAGTTAGGGGGGGTACAATTCGTAGCCGGTACCACCACGGCACTGCTTATACTTGGTATCCAGGAATCCATTCTGGAGCTGGAAACTGGTAGCAGGAACTATGTGATGGTTAATAGTAGACACACCGTGTTTGAGATCGTATAAATCGTCTTCGCGATACCTTTTTTCTAGCTGGTGACCAGGACCTGATGCTGGATCCAGAAACTGGTAATCAGGAACTACCTGATGGTTGTTTTATTTGCTATTCTCATCTCTTTTTGGTAGTTACATAAGTTAAATCTTACTTTTTTCTAGTCTATGCTCTTGTAGATAACGTGTACTTGATTAATAATTATCATATTATGTTAATTAATGTCGATATTAAAAATAAAATGTGTCCTGCGTGATTTCACCTTTTTGACCTACGTCTATTTGTGACATAAAAACCAAAGTAGATAAAAAAGATCCAAATATTAATGCGCACTATTTTGCTCAAGCGGTAAGGCCACTGCCGCATGGCGCGCTAGTAAGTAACTCGCTAATGTAAAATACCTAAACTCGCGCAGCGCTGTGCAGAATAAAGGCTCTTAAAGATGTTGATGTTTCTTCGGGACAAATCATCAGCATAAAAGATAAATATGATATTTTATATAACATAATTTAAAAAAACAGTAGGTACTTACTGTACCAACTGGTAGGTAGGTTTTGTGTAACATGGTCCATAATTTTTTTATTATCTATAATTTTATTGTTTTCAGTCAAAATTAACGTAGTATAACTATGCTGGTTTTCACAGGCTTACTCTTGTTTTTCTAGCTTAAGTGCAGCTAGGCACTTCTTTTGCCGCATTGAATCGGCAAGCAAGTGAGAATAAAACATAACAAGCAAAACCATTGCACATTACATACATTTCAATATTTAGTCCTGAAGAAAAAAATACATCCTAAATTAAATCAAAATTGACTGACTTTATTTTGCATAGTATTGACCATCTCGATTTGTTAACGTATTTGAACATCTTTGAATAATTATAATTTTGCTATTATTTACTAGTAAAAGTGATCCCTGGACATTTTAATCGTCTATTGTTTCTACACCACTTCACAACGAATGCTGGCATGATGATCCACAACTGTAGTTCGCAATGATAAAAATGAAAATAGAAGCGAAGATTTGAAGTGTGCTCGCTTGCAAGAAAAATGTCCGACTGATGACGTACTGAACACGACTTTTAAGCCCCGCCTACTTGAACACGACTTTTGTTGGGTCATTTTTTTAACGCAGTTACTGTTCCTGATTATAGATTATAATATTATTAGACAATATCCACACGCGGTGTTCAGGTACCAAACAAGGCAGAGCCTGTACTATGGTACCCTGATGACTGATATACATATACACACACAGAAACAGGTCAGACTTGTTCATGCACACAAATGACCGAACCCGGGACCAGCGGCTCAGAAGGCAAGGGTGCTACCAACTGCGCCAGACGGTCTGTCGGTTTCTTTTGTTTGGATTACTTCTTCTGTTTAGATTTTTCGGGACCAATCTTATTGAGCTCATAATCTCTGAATCTGCATTTCAACTGTCAATAACCCACTCGTCAACTCACCACTGCTAGCACGGGTTGTCGATAGGATAAAATTGTACAGTAATTATCGATTAAAGACAGCCTGAGACATAGCTATTAGGGAGTGCGAGATCTCGAAATACCGAGATCTCGCACTAATATTGCAGATTAATCTTGCACCTAAAATCGCTCGCGATCTCGCAAGATTTGCAAGATTGGACAGCAACGCGTTCCATGGCCATTCAAGAGCGCGGCCGCGCTGTTAAATTTAATAAATTAATAAACTGATTGCCGCGATCGTTTCATCACGGCGCTAGAGTGAAAGGGGTGTATGCGGGCGGGGTGAAGGGAAGCGGGATTGTCGCGTGCGGCGGCGCCGGCGGCATTATGCCTATTTTTTTGCCATTATGCAAATTGTTTTCGTGATTGTGACGCATTATTTGTTTACGCAAAGTGTTTAGATTGTTTCATGGTTAAAAAGACAGTTTCTAGCCAAAATTAGTTATATAATTAGTGAACTGGTGCCATCATGTCATCGACAGTAATTTATAAGGAGTTTTATAGTCCGCTGCAAGTATGGAAGTACTTTTTAAAGGCAGATGATGGATTGACAGCTCAATGCAAATTATGTAAGTCCATTTTGAAAACATCGGCACGTTCTCCTAAAGGTTTACATGTACATATGAATGCCAAGCATAAAATTGATACAACGCATAAGAAAGTATTACAAAATACGAATCCGGTTCCATCAACAACGTGTTCTTCGGCACAATTGTCGCAGCCAAGCAGTTCGTCGGCTATGTCTTGTTCACTAGATGTTAACCGTGCTAAAAAGCATAAAATTTCTGACTACTTCCAGTCGCAAGAAGAAGTTCCCAAGGAAAAAAGAATTGCAAGGTTTCCCAAGATGGCCAGACGTTTAGATCATTTTGTACATCAAAAGATTTAAGAGAATTATTTGAAGCCAAAGGCTATAAGCTTCCAACGTCTCCTAACTCTATAAAACTAATAGTCATGAATTATGGCATGACCCTGAAGATGAAGGTGTCTCAAGATCTTAAAGAACTAAAAAAAAAAAACATCGTTTTGCTCTTACTTTTGATGAATGGACTTCTTGCAGAAATAGACGCTTTATGAATGTAAATATTCACACGTTTACAAACGGAGAAGCTTTGTTCTGGAATTTGGGGCTTGTGCGTGTAGTCGGAAATATGCCTGCAGAGAGCTGTATCGAATTATTGAAGAAAAAACTATCAGAGTATGATTTAATTCTAGATGACGATATAGCGGCTATTACAACTGATGGGGCAAGTGTAATGGTCAAAGTGGGACGGCTTATAAAACCTCTTCAGGAACTATGTTATGCTCACGGTATTCAGCTAGGCATCATTGATGTTATCTACAAGAAGAAAGAAAACAATGATCCTGAAGACAATTTACAAAATGACAATGTAGGCACGCGTCAAGCAAACGATGGGGAAAATGAGTTACTCGATATTGATGAAGAACCTGAAGATATCAATGAATCTGAAGGGTTTGATTGCATATTACCTACAGTTGAAGTTCACTTAGTACCAGAATATGATGACCTAATACGAAAAGTAAGAAAAACTGTGAGGCTTTTCCGAAAATCGCCAACAAAGAATGATGTTCTACAAAAGTACATAAGTGACGAGTTTGGCAAAAACATGCAGTTAGTGCTCGACTGTAAAACTCGGTGGTCCAGTCTCGCAGATATGATTTCCAGATTCAACAAATTGAAAACGTGTGTATGCAAAGCTTTGATCGATGTTAATCTCGGAACGAACCTCAATTATGCTTTCTCAGAAGAAGAATGTGTAGCTTTGGTTGACTTAGAACATGTGTTCCAGCCTATCATACTAGCAGTTGAAGTATTATGTCGAAGAGATTCAGATCTCATCACCGCTGAAACTACTTTGCGGTTCATGGTTCGAAAGTTAGAAAACCTAACAACACCAATCGCTCAAAAGCTGGCTGATGCTATGAGGACTCGTATCCGTGAGCGCCGGACAATTATGACTGCAGCGTTATTTTATTTGAGAGATTCTGTCCAATATGACGAAGATTTCAAATCCCTCGTTAATGATAACACTTTCAGTTTGCCACCAAAAACTTTAGTCAAGAAAGAAATTAAAAAGCTGATCGAACGATTATACGTACAGAACCAAAGCTCTTGCTCTACATCTTTAGATGCATTTGTTCATACAGCAGTTGATGATGATATTATTGATTATAACACGCCTTTATCAGCAGTCGCTAACACATACACAACTCTATCTCTTGATGAAGAATTGGAAATTATTTTGAAAGCCCGCCCACAAGAACGCCCTTCATGTGCAACTGGTTCCTTATTTGATAAACAAATAAGACAAGAAATTTATCTCTACGAATCAGGCGGGGCAAAAGGGCAGCATTTGCAGTCAGTTTATCAATGCTTATCATCAGTGGTGCCAACAAGTGTAGAAGCTGAACGGGCTTTTTCTGCTGCCGGGTATATTTCCCGAAGCATCCGAAGCCAGTTGGCTGACAACACGCTAGATATCTTGTGTTTTCTAAGAAGTTTTTCCAAAATAACCATTAATTTTATTTAATATATGTTTCAGTTGTTTTTTTCTAATATATATCTTGTTTCATTAATTCGCTCTTAGAATAATAACTTTACCAAGTTTCAATAGAATATTTTTAAAATTAAATCAAAAACTTGTAAATTTGCGAGATCTCGCAAAATACCGAGATCTTGCGAGATTAGACGTCTTCAATATTGCAAATACCGAGATTGAAGATTTAGCTGCAAGATTGCACTCCCTAATAGCTATCGCAACTATATCCTATACGAGTATAAAACATAAGTTTATCGACGTGACAATTTTATCGAATACTAGCTGCTCTCCGCGGTTTCACCCGCGCGGTGATGGATGATGATGATGAATCTTATATAGCCTATGTTACTCAGGGTGAATGTAGCTTTCCAATGGTAAAAGAATTTTTGAAATCCGTTCAGTACTTTTTGAGCCAATTCGTTACAAACATACATACAAATCTTTCCTCATTATAATATTATTATATTATATAGATATTATATATATATATATCTATTCTCGCACTGCTCAGCTGCAACAATTCTATTTCAGGGGCCCAAATTAAATTGCTTTCGAACTGCAGCTCAACGGTGACTTTTATAGGTTTTCTTATTCTGCTATTGAACAACAGTTCAGCTGCAGTTACGTTTCTGTTGACGTCAGCGATCGATCATAACGTTATGTTCTGCTAACATTATAAGAACGTGTCGTGAATAATAGTTATTTGTTCAACAAGTGAGCAGTGTTAGTTTTCGCTTCGACGGCAAACTTCAAATCAAAAACTAGCGAAGTAGCCTCAGCAAAGTATTTATTTCATACCATAAACTTAGCTTAGTTACATAAAATATAGGTTCTTTTAACTAGTATTACATGACTAATCTAGCTAAAAATAGTGAAATCCAAGTCAAAATCCAAGAAAATTTGGAAATAAAGACAGTAAAATTAGATATATATATATCAAACACATTAAGATATTATGTAAGTTTTTCAGATTTATAACTACCGACTTTCTAATATTAATTGCTGTACTTATTAGATTAGTTTTACAATACTTAAATTTTCATGAATTTAATTACATTGGTGTTGATTAAAGGCGCGAGACAAAAAAATCTCTCGTGTGAAACATACAACTTTTTAGGTCTACGAGCGCTAAGTGTTAACTTACGACTTTTTAGGTCTACGAGCGCTTTTTTTGTGTCTCGCGCCTTTAATCAACACCAATGTAATTAAATTCATGAAAATTTAAGTATTGTAAAACTAATCTAATAAGTACAGCAATTAATATTAGAAAGTCGGTAGTTAAAAAGTAAAAGATACAAATTGAGACAAGGGGTAGTCGGGCAGCTTGTTTTTGATAATTCCATGAAATATGACAATAGCACAGTCTCGGAATAAGTTTTAGCACCTTTTGGAATTATTAAATAAGTCGTACGCCTTACGATATTTTTCATGTGAATTTTCCGGTTTGGAGTTAGACATTGCTGGACGCACTCATTCTACATAATATATTTAGTAGGTACTACAACACTACTTCAAATCACCGAATGCTGAAAAAGTTTGACTCCCGCCATTTAGTTTTTGATGTTGCGTTCGGAAACAGTTTTGACATTTTTATGAAACTCAAACCTAATATTTTTAAGTAACCGATACAGTATTATGGTTTACTAGTATTTATTTTAAATATTACTTCTCTGATAAGGCAATGATACAATTAATAAGGTTTGATATCAATAAATTTAACAACATTGATTTCAATAACATTAACATTTTGTACCTAAGAGTTAAATTGCTAGGTCAAAATCATTATTAGAACACACCACCGCTTAGTTTATTTTTTTCATCGCCAAGCAATTCCAAAAAGGTGTGTTCGAAATTTGAATGATTTTGCCACGCTCGTAGAAAACAGCGATTTTGCTTCGAGATTTTACGAACCAAAAGTGCCTTTTCGTGCTGAAGAGGTAAAAAGTATATTATATCAGAGAAGACAGCGTGCACTCCAGTACCTCTACCATGAGTATGCAACACAAATGTCATCTATAGTCGATACTCGATTTCGCCTACCTACTAAGCTTCTGATTGGCGTACTCGCTGTCAATTTTTGTTCTACAATTGACCGCGAGGTGGCACTGTTCTCTTTTACATACATTTTTAGCGGCAGTCGATATCGAGCGTCGATTGGTTTCAATGTTGTAAACTCATGATAGACTTACAGGATACGTTGAATTGTATTCAGGCTACTTGTAGTCATCTTGGTCAAAAGCTACATGTTAGGGAACATTTTACTGGGTTTTTTTAGGTTCGTTGGTTAAATGTATAATGATTGTGTTGTAGGTGATCCGTCACTACCACGGGCACCTGTCGGCGGTGTACACGCTCTCGTTGCACCCGACTATAGACGTGCTGGTGACGGCGGGGCGCGACGCGACGGCGCGCGTGTGGGACATGCGCACGAAGGCCAACGTGCACACGCTCGCCGGACACACCGACACTATCGCCTCGCTCGCATGCCAAGCCGCTGAACCACAGGTCTATTGCACTCAATATCTATTTTTCTACCGACTTCCAAAAAAAGGAAGAGGGACTCAATTCGACTGTACATATATATATTTTTAACTTTGGTTGTATTATAACTTTCGACTGGGTGAACTCAAAATTTTGTTTGAAAGCTGGTGCTTCCCGTATTCCCCAAATTCGGTCCGGTAGTTTTTGAGTTACACTCCAATAACTGAATAGAATGGAAGTCGGTATTACATTTATCAAACTGCCCTTGTTTTAAGTAGTCTCATATTTTTAAATATATGTTTTTAACCCGTTGACTCGCCGTTCGCCATATTTGGCCAATAAAACAATCGATTTCGCAGAAATCAACCTACTTTTCCAGGAACTGCAACGTGTGTGGTTAAAGCACTAATGCCTCCTTAGCGATACCAAACATTGCACTTATAAAGAAAGAAAAAGCACATCTTTCTTTCGGTTGTATAAAAGCTGATAATAGATGTCGCTCCATCCCCATACGACGACGGTTAAAATCAAATAGAGTTAAAATTCGTATCTCGGACGTCGTGCTTCGGTGGCCTAGTGGTCATGTCGTCTGACACGGATTGTCGGAAGACGCGCAAGTTCGAATCCCATCCGAAGATGTAAATTATTCAAAAATTACAATGTTTGGTCTCGCTAAGCAGTTAGTCATTATTTTTTTTATAATAGAGATATTAAATTGATAAATATCATATGTGCCTTTAATTTCGCCACTCACCATACAATTCAAACCAGAACACAGTATAAATGATAACTAATGTTCGCACATTACTGCTTCACGGTACACAATGGAGGCAGTACTACTCTAGGGATAAACTCATTCACAAAGAGTTCTACTGCTCTAAAATGAACACCGGTCATATATTTACATTTCAGATCATAACGGGGTCCCACGACTCAACAATCCGTCTGTGGGACCTAGCAGCGGGCAAATCCCTCTGCACACTGACCAACCACAAGAAGTCAGTCCGTTCCATAGTCGTTCACCCAACGCTGTACACCTTCGCGTCCGCTTCACCAGACAACATCAAACAGTGGAAATGTCCAGAAGGGAAGTTTATCCAGAACTTGTCCGGACACAATGCAATTGTTAACTGTATGGCTGTGAACCCAGAGGGGGTGTTGGTCAGTGGGGGGGATAATGGGACCATGTACTGCTGGGATTGGAGGACAGGGTATAACTTCCAGAGGTTACAGGTTAGTTACCACAAACTACTGTTTCTACGGGCATTTGTTCTTGTTTTTAATTTTACATTATTTTAAAAAGGAGGTTCTCAATTCGACTGTTTGTTACGCTAATTATGAATTTATTCTCAGACTTGCTATTTTTGTTTGGTACGTCATAGGGACATACCTATCTCTGGTCAGGGACATACCTATCTACAGTTGCCTGTCCTAGCTGCTACTACCTCTAACAATACCCTTCCAAGGTAGTAGTATCCTACATACCTATTTCCTACCCAAACTCATAGACATCCTTTCCTCGTCACTAATCCTCTCCATTTCCCCTTTTCCTTCCCTCTCCGCCAATCCGGGGTCTGCCGTGCCTATGGATGCGTGGCTAGGGGCGTGCCTAGTTTCAAGCGTGCCAAATTGCCCTGGGACCTGGCGAACCCAGAAATCGGCTAGCCTTATCCTGGCATGCGGGGCTCTGTCAGGATGGACCTATTTTTTCCCTTGCTGCTCGTGGGAACCGCATGGATTTCTATTTTCACAACAAAATCCCAAATGGCGGCGATGAGGTTCGCCACCCATCACGTCTCGTTCCTCGCGGGGGCGGAAAGCGGCCCACGGAGAGCCGCTTTGCTACGATGAATGTAAGAGGTGGAATGAATAGTAAAGTGGATGAAGTATGCCAGATGATGCATAACAGACATATAGATGTTTTGTGTGTGAATGAGACGTAACGGAAAGGATGTAACACCACCAAACATAGTTCCTATACAGGTATACATGGGACAAGTAAACGGAAGTGTTGGAAGGGGAAGACCTAGGCGAACGTTCCGAAATCAGATTGAAGATGTTCTGAAAAAAGGCCAGGTCAAAAGTACCCTAAACCGACGCTTATGTATGAAAGGATTGATGAGTATAGATGAAGCGAAAGAGATATGTCAGGATCGTAGTAAGTGGAAATCCGTGGTCTCTGCCTACCCCTACGGGAAAGAGGCGTGATTTTATGTATGTATGTATGTACGTCATTGTACTTACGTGGTGGTGCCAAATAAATTTTATTGAAACATATTCAGCGCTTTTTGAAAAAATATGACAATATACTAGCAGGGCCCGCGGTTACACCCACGTAGTGGATGGGCGCTTATCAAAAGTATCCTATGTGTTAATCTCATTAACCTCCATACAAAATTTCATGAAAATTGGTCCAGCCGTTTGAGCGTAATGAAGTAACATATGTACAAACACTCACAAACTTATCGCCTTTACATTATTAGCATGATTTATCATCAACAACATGCCTACTACTGCGGAGTAAGTAAGACTCGACATTTTAAGATCTTTTTCTACTGACTTCCAAAAAGGAGGAGGTACTCAATTCGACTGTATTATTTTTTATGTTTGTTACCTCATAACTTTCGATAGGGTAAACCGATTCTCAAAATTCTTTTTTGTTTGAAAGCTGGTGCTTCCCGTGTGGTCCCATTTAAATTTCATCAAATTCGGTCCAGTACTTTTTGAGTTACACTAAAATAATTGAATAGAATGGCAGTCGGTATTAAATTTTTCAAATTTTACTTGTTAATAATTATAATGTTAGTAACAATACAAGTGGGTTTCATTCATTTATTGCATCTGTTTGTCTAGATAGCAATTTATCCTTCAGTTGCAGAGCTGGCCTGGCTCGTCGCACTTGGCTCTGTTGCAAGCTTCAGATTAAAATAAATCATGATTGGTACTGCAACCGAGGCATGTCTGATGCAAAGCACATTAAAATTACTGTTAAATTTAAAATAATCACATTAATATTATAAAAGCGAAAGTTTGTAAGTGTGTTTGTATGTTTGTTATTTCTTCACGCTCAAATAGCTGGACGAATTTTGATGTAACTTGCTACGGAGACGAGGCGCTGGATTAACACATAGGATACTTTCATCATCATCAACCATGCGGGTGTAACCGTAGAGTGCAGCTAGTGTTTTATAAATAAAGCGATTACCGTTCTTGCGACTTCGTTCGCGTTCGGCTCGGCCTTCGGCCTTGTCATAACCTCCCATATTTTTTTGGTTTTTCTTCATTAACTACCTACCTACTCTTGACAATAATTAACTTAACAAAAAAAATATTAGCGAGATGTTTCATAGGCAGGGCTATTATATCTCAGTTGCTAACAAATGTTGATTGAAATCTTGGAAAATGGCGGCTCTATGTCACGTTTGACAACCCCAGTAAGCAAAAATGTTCGCGAGTTGATGACTAGAGCTGACGATCATCTCGCTGCTTACCGATCATTCTCCATCATTTGTTGTCCTTCCTATCCGCGCGAACTGTTATTGGCAAAATTGTGGTTTCGTCGCACAAGCCATACAAAGAAGAAGAAGAAGAAGACTAGAGCTGACAAAAGTGACAGGGCGGCCATTTCTTTAGAGTTCAATTAACATTTGTTAGCAACTGAGATACATAATAGCCCAGCCATAGCGTGACCAGGAGAAATGGAGTTAGGAGTTGTAGTAGTAGTTCATTATATATCTATAATGAACTCCTACTACTATATATATATATAGATAGATTCTCAATGTTTGTATGTGATATACAGGCGGCAGTACAACCCGGCTCGATGGACTCGGAAGCGGGCATCTTCGCGATGACGTTCGACCAGTCCGGGTCCCGCCTCATCACCACCGAGGCGGACAAGACCATCAAGATCTACCGAGAGGACGACGCGGCCTCCGAGGAAACGCATCCCATCAACTGGCGACCTGAGATATTGAAAAGAAGGAAGTTTTAATACAGACATTTTTGACGAACTAACGTGTTTTCTTTTCTACACAATTCCGAGTCCGGTGTTTTTAATAAAAGGCGTTTAAACTGTTTCTTTCTCTCTGATGTTTGTGTCTTATTATACAGGGTGGGCCATTTAGATGGGTCAGTATGGGCAAGTCTGAAACTATAAAACATACGAAGATCGGACAATAAAACTGCAATCTTATATTAAAAAAACATGTACTCCGTTCAGGAATCAGAACCTTAGATAAGTAATAAATAAAAGTCAAACATATTTATTTTACGTTTATATTTTTGTTATAAATTAACACTTCATAATTGAATTTTACAACCTAAAAAGCAGATATGTTTACACATCTATTAATATACAGTAAAATAATTCAAAACATTTCCACATAATGGAATGTGCTGCAACATAGCTGTTAAACTATATTATGCAAGTAATTTTAAACGCTTAAACACATCGAAATATCCTTTACAGAACCTCTATGAGATCATTTTTAATTTGAAGCAAATTGCTTATTATTTTATCAAATGTATAAAAATAGTAGTCTCCATCCCTCTCACACATACAAAAATAACTGAGAGCGTACATGAGAGCTAACATATGGTTACCATGATTTAGCAGTATATAGTCTATATTAAGAAGAAAATATAAAAAAGCGTTATTGCAAGCCTGCCAGCAAGCTTTTGGTACAATATCAAATAGTACGTACATTAAAAACCAATTTACATGAGTTACTTTTTACCAAACATGAGTTTCTTTTGATGTGATGTTACACTAGGCATTTCAGTCCAAGTTTAATATTCATATAGTCTACTGTATTCGAAATGAATAATGAAAAGTTGTGTGATAAAGATTTTTTATGTGATCTATACAAGACAGAAAAAATATATATTATTTTGTAGTTAACATCGATCTCTCCTTCACAAAAAAATATTTAACTAATATAATTTGAAAAGTGAGGGTTACTTATATTATTCAGCAACTGAAATTTTAAAATCACCTCAACATGCCATTCTCATTAAGTGTGACTATTAACTATAAATTACTTTTAATAATTAACGTTATTTCGAGTTGACTCGATATAAAATAAGTTAAATAATTTGATTATCATTTGAACTGGCATTAAATATCGATTTTCAAAAAATGTTCTAAAGTATTTACGGCCTTACTTATAAACGCTGCTTAAATTTAAATAACGTCACTTAGTACGGCGCAGAACAATTTTGCTGTGCGCAACATTGAATAGCGTCATTTAAAGTTAAGCAGCGTGTTTATAAGTAAAGCCCTATATGTATAGATGACAATAGATTTATGTAATATTTAAGTTATGAGATGTAAAAATGTAGTAGCTCAACGCGAATGCAACTTGCACCAAATGACATGAAGCGTTTTGTTATGGCAGCTTGAGTATTACGAATAAAATAATCACTGTAGGTCTTCCATGAGTTTGCAACATTCGACACCAATCGATGCTCGATATCGACTGCCGCGAAAACATATGTATGAGAAAATGAGCAGTGCCACCTGGTGGTCGATTGTAGAACTAAAATTGACAGCAAGTACGCCAATCACAAGCTTGATACGTAGGCGAGATCGAGTATCGACTATAGATGACATTTATGTTGCCAACTCATGGTAGAGGTACTGAAAACGGTAGATTTCCGCGCGAGTGTCCGCAGGTCTCTAGGGGTCAGCACGGGACGGCGGGAGTTTGATGAATGTTTGTCGTGATCAGATCTCGTCATCAAGCTCGCACAGTTCCACGGGGTAGTCCCCTACTGTAACGTAGACCGGCTTCACGAACCCTCCGTAATTGGGTGAACATGTGAAGTAACGTTTGCCGTTCACTCTGCAACAGAAATAATAACATGTGAGATGAAGTGACACTATGCAATTAATTATCGAACAATACATTTCTATAAAACTGACATCGTGGGCATCACTACAGTTAGTGGTCGTGTGATGTGATGACGTTTGGATGTACGCAGTCCCGTCCGTGGGGATCGAATACGTCTCGTCGGTTTTCGAGCATATCAAATGCTCATCTTTAGGCCGAGGCTCTCGGCGGGCACGTGGCGCGGGACGCGAGTGTCTGCGGTTGATAATAGTTTATCATGTGTCATGTATCATACTCATGAGAATACTAAAAATGTTCGAGTTTCCTACTGTGAAAGTGAAAAAGCAAAAAAACATAATGAAGGGCGATGAAATGTAATGACTGGTTTTTCATAGTGATTACTCGTATTAATGATTGTATTTATGTACCAAGTGTGTTTTTTTTTTTATTAGTATTTACTGATTGATTGAACAAAGTGTTTACTCATACAACTTGTTGTATTAAGTAATTATTATACATAATTGATTGTACAATTGTATTATTTTATATTATACCAAGATTTGTGTATATGTAAATAGTATTATGAACTGAAGCTATTAAATATATTTCTCATTCTGATTTTTTGTTAGCAAATGTTACAGTGTAAGCATGTGCATGGTATATTATTTTTGTCATGTACCATCAACTTCTTACACACCTACATAGACAAAAAAATTTAATAAAAAAAATATATTATTTTACAAATTACACATTTCCATTACTTACATCATAACCTTATTATCAAACATATCTACAAACTGTCTACATTTCATCACCCTCAACTGTATGTGTGCTATTTTACTTTCACAGTAAAAAACGAGTTGAAAAGGCCATCGAGCGAAACATCTTAGTTAGTTTTAGGGTATGTTTTGTGAGGGTAGGGCTCTAGGTACTCACTGTCCGTCGTTCTTCCCTCTCGGCTCGTCATACTCCACCCCTATCCACAGTCCCTTGGCGCCGTCCAGCGGCCCGTTGTACCGCACCGTGGCGCGTCGCACGCCCTGTTGTGGGACCCGCACCTCGCATCGCGCGCCCACCACCACCGCCTCCGCTATCCTGCAATATGCAACCACTCATATATCTATCCACTCATCACTAAATCCATCATCATCAGCCGGAAGACAAAAACATATCTTGTTGTTAATTATTTATTCAGTTAACTATATCTCATTTCACACAAACACACACACAAACCCTCATTAACACACACACGCGCCCACATGCAGTTACCCTTACTTTAGGTATATTTATACATTTTCACGTATTTACGTCACGAGCGTACCTACTTTTTAATTATATACTTTACATTTAGTAGTTATTTTGCTAAAATATTAACTTCATGTATAAAAAGAATGGACCTGTAATTGGCAGTAAGTTTTAATCAAACAATATTGTAATGTTTTTTCTAAGTGCTGTTGGTTCTATGACAATAAATAAAACAAAAAAGATGACTAATGCTTAATAAGCCTCTCCAATAGAATGCCACTTGAAACGGCTACTTGCCTCCTGCGTCCAGAGGTTCCAGCGATTTTGACGAAGTCGTCGGTCCACCTAGCGGCGCGCCGGCCTACACATCGTCTTCCGGCAGGTTGTCGCCACTCGAGAACCTTTCTTCCCCATCGGTTATCGGTTCTGCGAGTGATGTGGGCAGGCTCATTGCCCATTCACTTGACCTTAGTTCGCCTACGGATCTCATTCCAGATCTTAACACGCAGGGAAACTCCAAGCATAGCCCTCTCCATTGCTTGATCGAGTGGCTTTAGCACCCATATTCTTTCTTTTGTGACACCCATATTCCAGAAGGGCGACAATACTAAACCTGAGATTTTCCGGCCAATCAGTCTAACGATCATTGTAGTCAAAGTTATGGAGAAAATCATAAGCAAGCATCGAACCCGCTTCTTGAATAGAGAGCGCATTATCTCTGTGAAACAGCATGGTTTCGTCGAGAATAGGTCAACCATTACAATCCTGCTCACCTGTGTTCAGACTTGGTGCAAAGAGGTTGACAGAAGAAATCCTATGGATATACTCTATCAGGATTTCGAACGTGCTTTTGGCAAAGTACCACATCAACGCCTCTTAATGAAACTGGATCACTTTGGAAATGCGCACGTTGGAATCACGTGGAAATTTGCACAAGTGGATAGAAAGCTACTTGACAGGTAGAACCTTCCAAGTCAGAGTTGGCAATACCTTATCGCGGCAAAAACAAGTGCTCAGCGGTGTACCGCAGGGCTCAGTCCTCGCTCCTCACCTGTTTGGGCTCTTTATAACTGATTTTGTGGAGCTTATAAAATGTCAAACCACCTTTTTTGCGTATGACGGTAAGTAAATTCTTCAATAACCCGCTCATCAAATCAGGCCAGCGCCAAGAAGATATAGAGAGAAGCAGCAGAACACTGGAGCAGAGATTGGATCATTACGTTGAATACTGCCAAGTGTAGTGTTCTACATTTCGGAAGGAATAACCCACAAGTGACATACACATTGGATGGCCTAACCTTAGCTATGGTTAGGCAACAAAAAGATCTTGGTATCATTATCTCCACTGATCTCAAATGCCCATAACATATTGGAGTGATTGTGAAGAAGGCAAATTCCTTCATATATGTGATTCGTAAAGCTTTCCAAGCAATGTCAGTTGAAGTATTTGTCAAAATCCCCATTTTGTCAAGGATATTGATCTTCTTGATAACGTGCAGCTAAGCTTCACCAACATACCAAGGCAACTGAAGAACAGACCATGAAATGACCTTGAATTGAGAGTGCGCAAAAAGCCACCAAGATACCACAAGCCTTGCATCGCAAGAGTTGCGGCCAGAGATTGGAAATCCTGCACCTCACTACTTTTGAAGAAAGGAGGTTATGTGGTGATCTCAAACTGGCTGAAACATTCAAAATTCTCAATGGATTCTACAATCTCCCAGACATACACAACTGGTTTATTAAAATTAACAGCAATGAGGAAATCAGAGGCCACAACCAGAAAATTCAGTGTGGAAGTACTTGCTAACACCAACACTGCTCAGTGCTCACCATATCCTCAGCAACAGAGTTGCTCACAACTGGAACAGTTTGGCTGAGGAGATGCTTTGTGCTACATCTGTGAACATTTTTAAGAACCGACTGGATGGCTGGCTGCATAAAACCAAAAAAATCTCTTGCCAATGTCAAAGCCAGTGAACTAAAACATTGTGTTTGTGGACATTACAATATTTCAACACAGCAGGATATAGGCACATCAGCATCATGATGCTCGCCTATAATCAAATATCATCACCACTGGCAACAAACATTGGTTGAACTGGTTCCCTGTAAAAGCCATTAAAGGTCGCCGACAGGCTGGGTCTCACTATTTTTGATGTTTTTTTAGATTCGTCCATTGATTTAATTTGAACAGCCAAGTAACTATTTGTAATACACAATATACAGATATCTATATAAAGATTGTCACTCTTGTGACTCTTGTCACATTTCCTTGATTTCTTTTGTGTTTTACAGAGAACTGAGCTAAAGTAAAGTAAAGTCTGGTGACTAGTGCAAGAATATCCAAAACTTAAACTTTTGTTTGTCAGTGTTAGCCTATTTTACTGTCACATTTACTGGGGGGTTGCATTGATCAATATTTACTTGTTTTCAAGTTTTGGGGCGGGCCGCAGAAAAAGGCCTGGCAGGCTGCAAGTTTGGCATGCCTGCTGTAGGGTATGACTTTATCAATTACCTAAAACATGCATTTTCACGAAGCAAATAAGTTAGATAACATTTACACACTAATAGGACCACCAAAACATTGTTTTATGTTTAACTTATTCCCCTGCAAGGCTTTGCCTGAAAACCAGCGTCAGATGTCACAGATCACAGACATCTGATATGTGCTGTGGTAGTTAGTTTACGTATATCTACGCACATATTGACATATTGCTGTCACTGCTGATTTTGTCATATATTACTGCTTTTGTTGTTCATTTATTTAACCTGTGTCAAATAAATTCATCTTCATTCTTTCTTTCACTAGGGTTCCCTGTGGTGTGGGAGAACCCAGTGCAAAGATAGCCAGATCTCTGGTGCCAGGGCTTAGACCGGACTCCACACATACTTCACTAGAGACCAAATGTTTGGTGTTACATCAAGGAATAAACAAAACAAAATCAAGAGAATAGAACCCACAGCCATGTCACTTGATTCTCCAAATCACCCATGACGTGCCTGTAAGTATAATAGCAAATGTTTGTTTACTTGGCCTCTTCCTCCATATCCTTCTGTTGCTGTTCTTTCATTTTGATCATTTCTTCTTCATTATACTTCCCGAGTTTGTTCTTTTGCAGAAAAGAGCGGAGTGTGTCCCCTTTCTTCTGATATTCCTCTTCTGATAATCTGAACCTGAAAAATTAACACAATTAATAGTTTATTCCACAGTACATAACACAGAATAACTAGCAAAAGGTATAAGGTATACAGTTTTACTCATTGAGTACATAGAATGCTGGACAAGTCTCCTGAAGATATCAATTTAAATTAATATTTTTTATATATCACATGATATTTTAATATTTCTATTTTGATATAATATATACACATGATTGAACTGAAATACTAACACTGAATGTTTATGCCAAAATGTGTGTTTATTATAAATTTATAATAAAGGGAATTAATTTATTATTCATGCTTAAATCATTTACTTACAAAAACGTTAATTTACCATAAATATCTTATGGTACTTTTGTACATTTCATTATTCATCATTCATTTCAGTCATTTAATATAATTGTTTCCATAAAATTTCATAATATTTTTTTAAATGGTAAAAATAATGCAATATCAACCTTTCTGCAGCATCTTCAGAAGCAAAGTCCTTCACAAGAGCAAACTTGTCAACAACATGTATCCTCATTCCATCATCAATTGGATAGGAACCGAGAAGGGCATTGTCATTGTCAATGTCGCAGAGGTAGTTGTTTTTGCTGTCGTACACCTTCAGCTGCATTGTGGCTGCTGAGCCGCCAGTCACCAGCTCTAGTTTAGTCTGCAAAAGTATGAATCAATCATTGTAGCTGCAGAGCCGACTGTAAACTGACATCTACATATTTAAAGAAATGACATCTAAAACAAATTTGCATAACACAAACTTTTGCTAGATCATCAAAAGTAAAACAAATTTGCATATCACAAACTTTTGCTAGATCATCAAAAGTAGGTACCTAGATGTTTTTTTGAATTGCAACATTCTTATTGGGGTGTTCTTCCAATTATAATTCAAGTTTCAATGTCAATAAAGTTATTGTAAGTTCATTTTCCATCGGCTTAGCGGGACAATAACTACACCAGTTATTTATAATTTGTTTGAAGGGTGAATCACTCTAACCTTAAACTCTTGAACCGTAATTCCTTTCTTGAATCTCCTCTCAGCGGGCGCGGCACCATCGGCATCAGATTTAGTTATGTGCACATTGATGAAATCTGGTGTTACAACTTGAATACCTTCCATAATTGCAGTTCAATCTTCAGTATTTTTTTATAATTCTAGGAATAAACCGACAGTATTCGGCACGCCAAGATAAATAACAAGCAACCTCTCGTCCCGTATATATATATATAATGTGCTCTATGGGTAGAGAGTTAAATATTCCTTGCAAGCAACTTAGTTTGCAAAGAGAATATAATCACTAAAGCAAACAACGGAACGTTAGCGGGAAGTTTATTTTTTTTAGTGCCATCCACTTTGACGACTGATAGTCGTGCGCTCGTCTTCTATTAGTGCGTTCGAATAGGTCCTTCGTGAGCGTTTTTAGCGAAAATACGCCAAAAACGCTCACAAGGGGCGTTCGAATTGGGAATCTGTGGGTGAAAATGTCGTTCATGTCTCTTTTTGCTCAGCGTACGGAGAGCTAAAAAAGAGGATTTTTTGCCACCAAAAAGAGTCAATTTTATGACCCACGTCCGGAGCATGGTTGTTGTGATCTTTTTTTGACAGCATAATCATGCAATTTTAGGTCTTATGCTCAGTTGAGCGTTCGAATAGGATGTGGGCAAATGTGGTTAAAGTTGCAAAAATAACGTTTTTGAGCTTTATGAACGCTATAACAAAAGAACCATCAATGACAACGCCACCAATGCCCTCATAAGCTAATCGAACGCAGCTCATGAGTGACATTAGTGACGTGGAAGACGAGCGCGCGGGTATTGATATCGATAAATAGGGATGTGCTGTTTGATATCGAGGTAGCAATAAGCGTCCCTATCTAATCTTTTAAAATACTGTTAAGTAAACCAGGGTTTATGAATTTAGAAATCAAGTAGAAGATAATTTAATTCATTTATTGAAGAACACATTCTAAAATAACACAGATAAATTATTAAGAGTAATACATATTGTTTACCTTACATATCGAAAGCACTTGTTTTGCGAGATGCATGATTACAATGATTCAAAACATGCATGATTACAATTTCTAATTAAACATTTTCGTTTTGTTATTTAGGTAAGTACCTAACTATAAATTAATATTTATTAAATAACTGTAAATACGTACATAATAGTCTTGATTATGTGAAACAGATATCAGTAATGTTTTTTAACGCATGGAACAAGTGTTTACATTAATAATAAAAGAGATTTGAAGAAAATCTGGGTTAATACGTATCAAGTAATAGAAGGGTTTTTAATAGAAGGTTTATTTACGTTACAAT
This sequence comes from Selenia dentaria, assembly GCA_917880725.1. NCBI lineage: Eukaryota > Metazoa > Arthropoda > Insecta > Lepidoptera > Geometridae > Selenia > Selenia dentaria. The sequence continues at coordinate 29,600,815 of OU862893.1, forward strand.
AAATTATCATTTCTTAACTTTAATTTTATCATATCATGAGACTAGATTTAATTAAAATATTCAATAATATGTTCCTTTTTCTGTAGAGATTTCTTGCTTAGTTTGGTTTATCCATTAATAGTGCAGTATCTTTGGTGTTTGTACTTGGATCTGCACTGCACTAGATGAATCCTGCATTTGTAACAGCTTGGTCTTCACATAGTATATAGTCAACTCTATATTTGAGTTTTCCATTGCAAGTTTCATTGGTTAAACATATTTCGCTAAGCCTTGTAGCTTTGACAAAAGTCTACAGCAGTTGTTTAGATCATTTTCTTCAAAAGCTGAACTTAAAACTTACCATGACTCCTTTGCCATTTTTGCTTATCTCACGTGAATTAGGAAATGTGATTATATTATCAAACATATCCTCGCTCTTGATTTTTAGTCTCTCTTTATGCCTTATCAGAATTCACCAGTGTCGTATGAGTGTACTCCACAGGTCGCCATTACACTCGATCATGAATTTCCGTGTATTGTAAAATGAGTTTCCATGTAATTTCCCTATGTATGTTAAACTCATACCCGCATCGTGTGCCGGCTGCGATCTATCCAGTCGTTCGCCGCTCGAAGTTGTGCTTGCAACTTTACTTTCTGTAGCCATAATACTGGTTACACCCGTTCTTTATGAAACATCGAATTGCCACATAACCTGAGCTGGATTGAATATTTTTGCTCACCGACAACGAACAATGAAATTACACAACATTTGTGTATAATATATAAACATATATTATAGGAATAGAAACACGATAATAATATATAATTTAGCTCAAAGTAATTTTCACCATTGAAATCAAGTAGTATATTAGTAGTATAAGTAGTAGTATTTCCTAGTATATATTTTAGTCTATGATTGAAATACGTCCGTCATTTAATGACAACTCTCAAACAAATGATGATTAGACAACGATATGGGATTACGCAAACTCTTTGCTCTAATAGAAATGAAGGTAAGCCACCGTTTAATAGAACATAGATAACTGTGGAGTTGTCATGCGTGGTTGCTCAACCATAGACAACATCTTTGTAAGGCCCACGGGGCAGTAAAGAAGTGAATCCCCCGTGAGCTACATAATGTGCTGTATTTTTTTTTTTTTTTTTTTTTTTGTCCTCAACTCGACTCCGTTGAGGAATATGGCGTCGCACGTCATGTGCATTTGCCAGCGTCATGTTTTTTTCTAAAATTCTTCCAAGTCTTCGGCATCGATTCATTTTCAGACTTGACGTGGGAACGGCAAGGTTTGAAGTATGATTTATAGGAAGTACTCGTATGCACAGTTAAATGTTTTTTTTGTTTGTTTGAAAACGGGGAAACGGATATGTTATTAATTTATAAGGAATAAGGGAAATTATAGGGTCAGAGGAGTTATGTATAGGAAGATAATACATCTAAAAATAAGTCTACATACAATTTAATAATATTAAGAGAAAAATATTAAAATATATATCATTAAGTATTTTAAACCAATTTTTTTTACAAATTGATGTCATTAGCCTCAATGAATGAAGCAATGACTTTATATATAGGTATATAATTAGAAGATAATAAACATAATACGTTAGTAGGAAGAGGTACATCAAGATCTATCAGACTTTGGTATAGAAAAGAGTAATCATATCGCGGGCAATTAAGAAAAATGTGGTTAGAATCACCCACATCCTGCCCACATTCACAACTATTTGAATTTAGTATACGTATCCGAGCAAGGTGTGCTGGAGTGCACATGTGTCCCAGTCTCATTCGTATAATCACGGATGTAGCTCTTTTGTTCAACTTAGCCATATAAAACCAGGGTTTTACAGGAATGTTAGGTTGAACACGGAAGTACTTAATACTTTCCTTTTAATTGAGCGCTCTTTTTCCAAGCTTCACTCCAAGATTGTTGAAGAAAAGGTTTGGCAAGAGCAGCCAGGTCTGCACTATAATTTTTGTACGGGTGCATGTCACCACATTGTATAGCGCTATTAGCCAGTTGGTCAGCTTTTTCGTTGCCCTTTATACCGCTGTGACTTGGAATCCAAGCAAAAGAAACAGAAAGGCCCTTATTCACACACTTCAAAAGCATTTCTCGAGAAGCTATAATAATCGGGGAGTAAGCATTTTTTTGGAACGGGAATCTTTCAATAGCCTGTAACGCACTTTTTGAGTCGGAAAATATTACTGTTTTCGAAAGTTTTAGTAAATGTATGTATTCTAGAGCCTTATAAATACCGAAGCACTCAGCTGTAAAAATAGATGTTTGTGGAGGACATTTAATCTTTTGTATAATTTTGTACTGTTGATGAAATACTCCTACACCAACGCAATCATCATTAGAATGTTTGGAGGCATCACAAAATATTTGATGCCATTCCTGCCAATTGTCACTAATTATTGAATTTAAATAATTATTTGCTAGAATATCACCCTTGTGAATTCCTAAGTTAAGGTATACGTTTGGTGGCAAAATTAGTCCTTGGTAACACGACTCGAAAAGGGCTAGATTACGAGAACGATGTGTTGGTGCATTAACAATTTTTAGTTTATGGTAAGACTGGATTAAGCAAGGTGGAGATTTGTGTTTCCAATATGAAGATGAAGCGATTTGGTCTGCGAGAAGACAAAGTTTTAAAAAAAGCGGGTGTTCAGAAAACTGTAACATTCGGCAAAAGAATCTATCAGCCAAATATTGTCGACGTAGATATAGTGGAGGATCAACACATTCAACTTGTAATGCATTAATAGGGCTGCTTTTCATTGCTCCAGTTATAATCCGAAGGGCTTTGGCCTGAACGGCATCCAATTTCTTCATTCCAGCTAGGCTACATGGCTCTAACAAGAAGGCCCCATAATCAAGAACACTTCTTATCAGAGCATTGTAGACCAACTTTAAAGAATATGGGTGCGCACCCCACCAAACCCCCGAAAGACACCTAAGAATGTTTAGTGAGCGCTCACACTTGGCAACAATATTAGAACAATGAGACAAACCGGAAAGTTTTGCATCAAAAATTATACCCAAAAATTTAGCTTCGGTTTTAATGGGAATGCATTCTCTATTGTAATGCAGTGTAATAGGGGGAGGCATACGCTGTCTAGTGAACAAGAGTGCACAACTCTTGGACACAGACAGCTCCAGATCATTCTTGTCCAACCAGGTTTTCAGAAGTGATAAGGAGTTAGATATGTGGGAAGAAGCAGCATTGACGTATTTATTGGAGCTGTATAATACCACATCATCAGCGTATTGTAAAATATTACACGAACCATTTAACGAACTTTCTAGATCATGTGTATAGATATTATACAAAATTGGGCTCAAAACAGAGCCCTGAGGAAGTCCCCTCCAGATTGTCCTACAGTGCTCGTCTATTTTGATTGTACGTCCCGACAATAATTTTATGATAAAGTTGGTAAGATTCATTGGAAAAGATAACGTTTCTAGTTTATTTTTTAGTATTTTGAGGCTGACATTATCATACGCTGATTGAATATCTAAAAAAACACCTACAACTGATTCGTTTTTAGAAAAAGCCAATCGTATGTCAGACATAAGGATACTGATATTGTCGTATGTACTTTTTCCTTTTCGAAATCCAAATTGTGAGTTTGAAAGCAAGTTCCTATTTTCAATAAACCATTCTAATCTATTTTTAACTAACTGCTCGGCAATTTTAGCAATAACAGGAGACAAAGCTATTGGGCGGTATGATGACACTTCGGACGGATTTTTATTTGGTTTTAAAATTGGCAACACTATCTGTGATTTCCATGTCATTGGTACTTCACTGTCATTTGTCATAATTATTGAGTTTATCAGCTGTAAATAATAATTTAATGCATTTTCTCCAAGATTTGAAAAAAAGGAATAAGGGATACCATCTTCACCAGGAGCTGAGTCCCGAACGTTAGACAGCACCCCTTTGAGTTCATATAAAGTAAAGGGAGAACTTATGAAATCATCATTATTACATGCCACTTGTGAAAAGTTGAACAACTCTTGCTCTGGTACAAATGGAGGTGCTAAGTGATTCAGGTACATACTGGACATCGATGATGGGATTGTGTTAAAGGTGGAATCTGAAATGCCTAGCCGAAAGCGTTTAATTTTGTTCCACATCACTGCTGCAGATGTTTTAGGCGAAATGGAAGTGCAGTTCCGCCTCCAACTTGAAAACTTTTTTTGTTTAAGAAATATTTTAGTATCAGCTATTAAATCTATTAAAGTTTTGAAATTCTCATCAGTCATATTTGTATTGTATTGTACCTCTGCTTCTTTCCTTTTGTTTACTACTTCTGTACATTCACTGTCCCACCATGGTGGAGATGCTAATCTACCTGTGGACGCATTCTTTAAGGGAAAAGAAGCATCAGCTGCTTCTGTAATTAATTGGCACAGTGCTGTGCTACATTCTTGTTTACAATTAATAGCTATGTCAGGTAAATATTGGAACTTATTTTCAATATGTTCTTTGAATTTAGGCCAGCTATCTTTCATCAATCTATATTTCATTCTAGGTTTAGGTGGGATATTTTTCATTTTACTACCAGGGAAACTTATGACTATTGGATAGTGGTCACTGCCAAATGTTGATGAAAGTGTTCTCCAAGACAGTGAAGAGGCTAATGTTGGAGAGGTGATTGAGAGGTCTACAGCACTAAGGTTTTCGTGTGGTTTTGTCCGTCTAGTTGGTACACCAGTATTTAATAAACATAGATTGTTTTGTTCTAATAAATCTATCAGTTCTTCACTGTGACGCCCTGAGATTGAACTTCCCCATGATCTGTGGTGGCAATTAAAATCACCTAATATGAATAAGGGTTTAGGGAGTGATTGTATGATGTGGTTAAGATCCTGTATTATAGAGGAAGATATATAGGGAATATAAATAGATACAAAGCATATATTAATTATTACGGCTGCAACAACAAAAAAATCATTATGATGAGGAAGAGAAATAGGGTTTATATACAAATTATTTTTGACGAGCAGAGCTGCACCATCATGCCCGCCACTTCTGTCTTGGCGAAGACAGGTGTAACCTCTGATTTTGAAAGGAGAGTTTGGTTTTAACCAAGTTTCTCCTAAAGCAATAACAGATGGTTCATATTTATTTACAAGGTTAATTAATTCAGGTTTTTTGTCAATCACACTTCGGCAGTTCCACTGCAGCACCACATGAGGATACTGCAGTGGAACCGCCGAAGAATGACTACAGTTATTCATGGTTTGGTAGTTTATATCCATTATGGATATCTATGATTTTTTTGAGTAGGTCTATTATAGGGGCAGCGTGGTTCGGTTTTAAAAGGTTGGACTGAGAAAGAGTGCTTATTAGCATAATTATAATTTCTGTCAAAGATTGGTCATTAGAAGTAGTATCTGATTGAAAGCCACATCCATTAGCTGGTGCCGGCATATCATAGTCTTTTATAAGTTCCTGGTGAGTAGTGCGGTCATATCCAATAGAAGGCTGACGTGCTGGGGTGCGTTTTGATGAAACTGTTTTTTTATATGAAATGGTAGAGGGAGATGATGTTGGGATTTTACCTTCTGATGGAGATGATGCACTAGTAGAAACAATTTCTGCATATGATTTAGAGACAGGTGGGTGATATTTTAAGGCTTCAGAATATGATATACAGGATTCAGCCATGGATTGCTTTATTCTCCTCTGTCTTTCATGTTCTGGACAACACTTGCTGGTTGCGAAGTGAGAACCAGAACAGAGACAGCAAGCAGAGCTCATTTCATCAACATTACAGCTGTCAGCTGTGTGTGCTTGACCACATTTATAGCAGCGAGGTTTGGACCTACACTGGACTTTTGTGTGACCAAAGCGGCAACAACTGTAGCATTGAATAGTTGGATACGTATAAAGTTCCACTGGTAAAGCATTATAGCAGATATATATTCGTTTTGGTAATACTTGACCATCAAAAGTAACTACCACTGTCTGTGATGGCTTCCATGTTGGTGTTCCTTCTACATAAGTTTTGTAATTTAATCTTCGAATTTTTAGTATTTCACCACAACCTACCGGAACAGTGATGTTATCTTTTACCTCTTCAGGGGACCACTCAGCTGGTACTCCTCTGACTAGGCCCATGCGTGTTAAATTGAATGTTGGTATGAATGCTTTAAAACTGTTTTGGTTTAAACTATCATGCACTAGGAATGTATTAGCATTATCAAAATGTGTGAATGCAAGGGAAATTCTGTTTCGACCTATTCTTTTCAGGCTGCCATTAACAATATGTGTGAAACAATGCTTCTGTAAAAATTTACCGAAGGCAATAGGATGTAGAGTGGTATTATCATTGGGACTGGTTTGTTCTCTTTGCACATGAACAATAAAGGGAGCTACATCCGTGGGCTCATACATTGTCCTACCAATAGGTGGAGGGCGAGGACGGGTATCATTTTTATCAATAATCAAATTGTCCTGAAGGGGTGTCAAAACGGGTTTAGGGTTTGTAGAATTTTCGCGAATAGTAATATTTTCGACAGTGTTTTGTTCAGCAATTATATCTGCATGTTCACAAACGCAATCGATTTCTTTTGGTTCAGAGGTTGAATTTCGCTTACGTCTGCGTTTGTTGCAATGTCTGCACACCTTGCTCGGACGGCTTCTTTTTAAAGATGGAGCAGATATCCATGACGATGATCCGTCAGTTTCCATACCTGATTCATTGGAAATAGTTACGAAAGCCTTAGCTGGAGGAACAGAGCCCCCTGGGTCAGGGGGCTCCTCCATTTCGAAAAAGACAAACATTCACTTACCAGAAAAAATATACACTACACTATATACTAGAACTAAATAATATTATGTACAAAATAAGACTCTACTGACCACTATTTACACATAAAATGATAATTTAAAATTTACAATATTTTACGCGCCCACCAAGTTTAACGTTTCCCGCGCTTTTTTCGTGCTGTATTTTACTAGTTTTTATTTCTTTTCCGACATACAAGGTGCGTTCGTTTAGCTTATGTGGTGGTGTTGTCATTGATAGATCTTTTGTTACAGAGTTCGTAAAGCTCAAAAACTATATTTTTGCCACATTTGCCCACACCCTATTCGAACGCTCAACTAAGCATAAGACTTAATATCGCATGATTATGCTGTCAAATACATACCTAGCTGTCAAAAAACGATCACAAACAACCATGCTCCGGAAAGGGGACAAAAATTACAGTTTTTGGTGGCTAAAATTATCATCCACAGATTCCCAACTCGAACGCCTCTTGTGAGCGTTTTTAGCGTTATTTTTGCTAAAAACGCTCACAAGGGGCCTATTCGGACGCACTAATAATTGTCTGTTTTCCGTTATTGAACAAGTACGATTTGAAAAATTTTATACCGAATTTATTTTATTCAGTTTTTGGAGTGTAACTCAAAAACTACTAGACCGAATTTAAATGGGATGAAATTTAAATGGGACCACACGGGAAGCACCAGCTATCAAACAAAAATAATTAAGAGAATCGTATTTTTCGATAGGGTGAACCTATCGAAAAATATGAGGTAACAAACATACCTACAAAAAAAAAAACACATACTCAAAGATCCCTTAATGACAGATGATAGATGCCGAAGATAACAAAATAAAGTTTATATAGTGCTTTCATCGTCACCGTCATCGTCGTTTCATCCACCGTAGTAATCCCAAATAACATCCACAACAGCCTAAAATTATTAGATCTTAACGAAAACGTGTATCTCACTCTACAAAAAGCAGCCATTTTGAATAGGTACCTACATAATAGTTAGAAAGTTCTTGCAGCTTGAAGAGAACCAAATCAACTAAATTATTTCCCCACCTGCGGCCAAGGAGTTGCAGTATTACCAGCTTTAACCATTAAAAAAATAACTTCAATATGAATAATAATAATAATAATAAAACCGCAGGGGCGGCTTTGTGGCGAGCCGTCGGTGAGTGGCGACACCGTGGACCCTGATTTTCCCTGGGGCTAAATGAGACCCCTGACCCCCGGCTTGCTTTAATTGGCCGTCTGGGGGTGGAGACGCAAGAGCAAGTAACAAAAAGCTCCAAGGGTGGAAGTGTTAAAGGGCATAACGCCGGTAGTAGCGCTTTAGTGAAACTGCAGCACACCCCTCGACACCCTTTAGCCATCCACACCAACGTTGCCCCTTTTGTCTGAAATTGGCAGGTGCCGTAGTCTCTTCAATAGCCCACTATCTCCCTTGTCACTAATTAATTCATATCAATAGCCTCGCCATTTTGCCCATTTTTATAATAGATATGTTTATATAATTTTTAAATAAATGTCACCATCCATCCAAAATGTTTCTGTTTTTTATACTACATTGTATTTGCTATACCAAACAGGATGTTGGCTACAGCCCCACTTATGCCTCTGTAAAGGGCCGGATTAAATCCGTGTTTTTTTTTTTATAAAAGGTATAATAATAATATGTATAATTATAAACACTAAATCATTTTGACAGTATTCAAATAGTCTAGCTAGGAAATTTTGTTTCGAAGCGGCAGACTGAATTTGCCAGGACTTTCTTTCTCAGAGCACTTAGGTTTACTTTACTTTTATTTTATAAAATAACATTATGGCTCCGAGAAAAAAATTATTAAACCGCATTATAATTATATTTAAAGCGACCATTTCTTAGAATTATTTTTAGGCATGCAGTCCCAAAGTTACGGGAGCGAATCTATAACGTATTATAGATAGCAGTGCAAGTACCGTAAGTCGTTAAGATCGACAAAAAATCGTATCGCACTTAGCAAGTATTATACGATCTATATTTAGATAAGGCTTATACGATCGTCAAATTGTCGACAATATATAGATTATTACTAATTCTTTGTATTCCACAATGCGTCCTTCTATCATTTGAAGATTTCTACGAGAACTTCGCTCTTCTACGATCAAAAAATTCTATAAGTCTAAAGTCTATTTTTTTATTGAATATTAGCTGCGCCCCGCGGTTACACCCGCATGGTGATGGATGATGATGTTGAAGAAAATTATCCTATGTGTTAATTCAGCGCCCCATCTACCTCCATGGCAAATTTCATCAAAATTGGACCAGCCGTTTGAGCGTAAGAGAATAACAAACATCCATAAATAGAAACTTTCGCGTTTATATTAGTAAGATCAAACGCAAATAAATAATATCCCCATTCCCGTCGCTTGTCGATAAGTTATATCGAGGTCATTTTCAAAACTTTGTCAGCTTCGTTAAAATCGATTAAATAGACGATCTCAAACGTAATTTAACAGTTCCATGCTAGGGTTATCGTTATAATTGTAAAAGCTTATCGAATTTGTCTACCAATCTCTTAATTTTATTACTTACTTGCAATGATCGACACAAGATCGATATACAGTTTTTTTGAAGTATGACGAATTTAAGACTCAAATTTATCGATCGGTAAGTTCGGTACCTGCACAGCTCGTTGTTATAATGATAAATCCTGCTATACTTATATTATAAACGCGAAGGTTTGAGTATGGATGTGAGGATCTTTGTTACTCTTTCACAGTCAAACGGCGGGGACAATTTTGATGAATATTGGTATGGAGGTAAATGAGGCGCTGGATTAACACATAGGACACTGTTCATCATCATCATCCATCACCACGCGGGTGAATAAGCGTAATATGCTTGGGCACATTATAGACAAAATAATAAGATCTCCGCCTACGTCATGATCGTAATGATGACAGTTCTGTCAAAGGTTGTGCCAGTTTCTTACGTCAGCTTAGTCAAAAGCACGCTATTATTTTGATACTCGTAGCTCGATACACTAGACGTGCTCGGCGACCGTTAAGGGTGTTAAACGTAACACAAATACCGTCAAGGGTGATGAAATGTAATGTTTTTTCCATGGTGGTTAATTTTATACATTTTGTATTTTATTATTAGTGTTTACTGATTAATATCTAGTTTAATTAAATTAAGTATTTAAATTTACTCTTGTAAATAATGCTATTACAACAATTGCGTTTGACTATGTACATATTTTATGACATTTTGGTATAATGACCGATATGGCCTTGGAGAAGATAATAAGCTACTCGAAGTACTAATTATGCGCAGACGTAGTCGCGAGCACCAGCTAGTATATGAACCCCCAATTGTTTTCCTATCGACCACACATTTTTTTAAACAAGTTTTACTGTGATAATGTAATGTGTGTCTTTGTATGCTAAAGGAGTGAGGAGTGGATAACAAAATAATACAAATCTGATTACAACAAACAGTTATCGTAGTGAAACTCAGGCCAATATGTTACTACAGCCAATGTGCTATCACATTAGAGATTAGAGTAGAGGTCAGCTTCTCTGTTCATTAGCTGTAGTAGGCAAGTCAATTATTTCATCAGCCGATGTAGAGCGACGGGATACAGGATTCAGCTAAAATGAAGACAGACAAAGCACAAGTTACTAGACAATGTGTGCAAAATGAACTCCTGATGACTACATAGCACCAACGTCAGTCGCACTGAAAATTCCCGTAACAGTTCTAAACAAAACTATCTGTATTGGATTTAATATTTTTATTATTTAAGCACAAATTATGTCAAACATCGAAGCCTGCATTGAAAATCTAATTACGTCACTACAACACTAAAACTAATATAATAATAATCACTTAATCACGGATTGAGTATCTCAATAACTCTCCGATACAAGTTCGTAATAAAGATAAGTAATTATATAATTGTGTCATAGTAATTTACATTTGTACAGATATATGATGCCGCCGCTGTATCATACATATAACTGCAAATATTCCTAAATATCTACGGATCCAAACGTGATGGAATATTCAAATTGATTCTACACATATCATTTCATTTTACATCTTAATTTCATATCTATCAAATAGATTTATAGTATTATTTAAAATTCCTTTACTAACCTCCACCACAATAATAATTAGACATTTGCAAGCGATTTCGAGAATCAATCGAAGCTTTAATATTCAGCTGAATGTACAAAACAATTTGGTGGATTTTAGTGAATATGCGGAACACTCTCGCAAATATATGAAACTTAGAATGAGTAGTTATTCAAAAAGAAACCACCACACTAATAAAATAATAACCTTACACAAGTAATTGTTGACATAACAAAATTATTAAATATAAGAATTTATTTTATATAAATTATTAGTTAAAAATATGTTCGTCGTCGTTAGGCTGGTTCTCGGAGATATGTCCAGAGATGATTCGGGTGATACGGCCGGCGTAGAACAACAGGTATTTTGCACACATTGCTAGCGATATCATATAATGTCGGAATGCTGGTCTATCGCTGTCACACCAATTGGACACTGACATTTGACTGTGAAATGATATAATAAAACAATCCAAACATGAATTCAGACCCCATTCCGACATGTAAACAAACAAAGAACGCCCGCCGAGTACAATTGTGAATTAGTAAAAAATGTTACTTGAAAATGTATTTTTACCGCGAACTATGAATTGCAACAGAGTTACGGATATTGAAAAAGAAAACTACAACTTCACGTATCACTTGAATTTGAAGAAATCAAGTGATGTTCGAAATAAAGAGTAGGAAACGCGACTACAGAGTAGTGTGCATTTGAGTGCAATTGTCCCCGACGCGCGTGCGTGGTATATCAGTTAGCAACCGTACCTTGCCCGGATCACTCCACTTGAGCGTCCAGGCGCGTTCCTCTTCTCTCGGCGAGCGCGTGCCGGCGAAAACAAAACACCATGTTCGGTAACAAATAAGGCACTCGTATATTTCAACTTTACCATTTTCGTGTGTATAAAAATAATAAATCTTTGGCGTTATAAGGTGTCGGCGGCGCGTGCTGCGGCCGCGCTGTCCTAACGCGAATACCGAAATCTAATCGAAAGAATCGCGCAGCTCTATAGGCTACGGAACTGAGAGTGAAGTTAGTCGCGCTACTAATGTGAACTCGTCTCGTAAAGCGCTCTCGGCGCCGCGGTGAGAAAGCGCGGCCGCGGCGGTCACCCGAATCATTTCCACTGGAAATATCCCACTTTCCATCGTCGCCTGTGTCAAGCGGCCCCCTCCTTACTTTCCGGCGGCGGTGGCTCGCTTTCAGTCGCGAATATGTCATCGGTAGGGTTGGCGGGGGACGTGGAATCCACGGGATGCGAAGCCACCTCTGAAACTATCGGAGAGCCCCGCCCTTCTATTGCGAAGCTAGTGTCTACCGCTTCACCCGAATCGTACAAATCGCCCGTAGATTCGATAGCCTTTTCCGTGACATTCCGTGGTTCAGTTTCCATAGGAAGCTCGTGGCTTTGATCCTCGCTATTGTTACTCCCAGTGGAATCTTGGACGTGTGCTTTAAAGGCCTCTTCGCGTAGATCATCCTGTGGAGCGATCTCTTGCCGGGGTTCGTCGGCGATTGGCGCTGGTATGTCATTCCCACTCGATTCGACAGCTGCATTTTTTTCATCACGTTTCGTTTCGTCACTATCGGTTTTATCCATAGCTGATTCCGTATCCATAGCTGATTCCATTTCAGTAGCGGAATGGAGTTCCGCGGAGCGAGATTCCGTGGCAGACTCTGCGGCAGGAGATTCCGTAGTGCACTCAGGTTTCGTTGCGGATTCAGATTCCATGACGGATGGAGCAGCCGCAACGACATTGGTTTCCGCAACGACATTGGTTTCCTGAACAATATTGGTTTCCGGAACAATATTGGTTTCCGCAACGATATTTGTTTCCGCCGCTTCTGTGATGTTTTCAGGGCATATTGGTACCTCTGGGACTGATTCTTCGGCGATGCCCCATCGTGATTTCCTATCCTGCCTGTCTCTTCTAGACGACCTTTCTTCTCGAGGCTTGTCTTCCCTCGACCTCTCTTCCCGCGTTCTATCTTCCCTTGACTTCTCATCGCGCGGTCTTTCATCGCGTGATTTTTCATCCCGTGGTCTATCATTGCGTGGCCTCTCGTCTCGCGGTTTCTCCTCTTTCGTTCGTTCGTCTCTCTGACGTTCGTTGGAGCGGTCGTTCCGGGGGCGATCATCGAAATTTCTTCTACGATCAGACCGATCGGGGCGGTCAGGTCGGTCAGGTCGATCAGGGCGATCGGGCCGGTCTGGACGATCGGGCCGGTCCGGTCGGTCGGGCCGGTCAGTTCGGTCGGGCCGGTCAGTTCGGTCTGGGCGGTCAGGTCGATCTGGGCGTTCAGGCCGGTCCGGAAGGCTGGGCCGGTCAGTGCGTTCGGGCCGGTCAGGTCGATCGGGCCGGTCAGGTCGATCGGGCCGGTCAGGTCGATCGGGTCGTTCAGGTCTCTCATCCCGGCTACGATTGAACCGATCGTCCTCCCGACCTCTGCGATCGCGCCTACGATCCTCCCATTCCCCACGGTCGGGACGCCGTTCTCCCCAATCCCGGTCCCGGTCGCCGTTGTTCCACCCTCTTTCGTTGAAAGGAGGTTCCCTGTCGTCAAACCTCCTGTTGTTCCTGTCGAAAGGTGGTCCGTCGAAACGCGGAGGCCCATCAAATGAACGGTCGCCTTCAAACGGTGGCCCGTCGAACGGTCTCTGTGCATCGAAAGGTGGTCTGGGCCCGTCGAAAGGTGGTCTGGGCCCGTCGAAAGTTGGTCTGGGCCCGTCAAAAGGTTGCCTGGGACCGTCGAACGGAGGCCTTGAGCCATCAAACGGAGGCCTGGCGCCGTCGAACGGAGGTCTAAGACCGTCAAATGGAGGCCTAGGCCCGTCGAAAGGAGGTCTTAGTACATCAAATGGAGGTCTAGATCCGTCGAATGGCGGTCTGGGTCCGTCGAACGGGGGTCTAGATCCGTCAAATGGAGGTCTCGAGCCGTCAAATGGCGGTCGCGGTCCGTCGAAAGGCGGTCGGCTCATATCGAACGGCATCCTGTTGAAAGGCGGGCGCTCGAACCGTGGCGGTCCTTCGAACATGGGACCGTCGAATGGCGGTCTCTCGAACGGAGGCCGGTTGAACGGCGGAGGTCCCATGCCGTTGAATCGCGGCCCAAATGGCCCGGGCCCCGGCGGCCCTTCCATCCAAGATCCAGGACCTGTAAAGTTAACATTACAATCAGATATAGCGAGATCAGGTTTAAAATTATATGTACGAGGTTGCTTTATTTAGCCGTACCTGCCATCGGTTGCCTAGGTGGACCTCTCATTCTCAATAATTCTGTAAATTAAAATATTCTTTAATTTCATGGACTTTCAAAAATTATAAATGGAGAATGTAGAAACAACTTAATCTAGAAGGATAAGTGAAAGTAATTTGGGAAGAATAAGAAATTAAAAAAAATCTACTGAATAGCAATAGAAGAACACAAGTGCAGCTAGCAAAAGTTTAACATGAAGTAATAGTAGAAATATTAAAACCGTAGTACACGCACAAAACTAAAAGTATATTTATATATTTATGTGGGGAATCGAAAGTTTCGTAGCAGTTTACTTCATATATGAATAAGATCAACAAATCAAAGGGTGTATAATAGTGTAGACCAGCAGGGCTATTGCTATTATCTATCTCAGTTGCTAACAAATGTTGATTGAAATCGAAAAAATGGCGGCTCTATGCCAGTTTTGACAATTCCAGTAAGCAAAAATGTTAGTAAGGTGATTAGTGGATCTGGCACAAGTACAATTTGAAAAATTTAATACCGACTGCCATTCAATTCAGTTATTGGAGAGTATCTCAAAAATTACTGGACCGAATTTGGGGAATACGGGAAGCACCAGCTTTCAAACAAAATTTTGAGAATCGGTTCACCCAGTCGAAAGTTATGATAAAACCAAAATTAAAAAAATATATATGTATAGTCGAATTGAGTCCCTCCTCCTTTTTTTGGAAGTCGGTAGAAATGGGACCACACGAGAAGCACCACCTTTCAAACGAAAAAAAAAATTTTGAGAATCGGTTCACCCAGTAGAAAGTTATGAGGTAACAAACATTAAAAAAATACAGTCGAATTGAGTACCTCCTCCTTTTTTTGGAAGAGAAAGAAAGGTAGAAAGAAAGTTAGGTAGAAAAGTGACGCCATTTTGTTTATTTCAATCAACATTTGTAGCAACTGAGATACATAAAAGCCCTGCGGGCTGCGGGTCGACACTGCTATAAACGCCAGGAATACTAAGATAGTCCGGTCAAATTAGACCAAAAAATGAGAGTGAAGTTACATAAAGTCCCAACAAGCTGAATTTTTGTGATGTTGTTCAAAACATAATTACAAACAATGTCTAGAAGTTCCCCATCATTCCCCTGTAAGGAAAAAATTTAATTCAAGGTCAAAGGTCAAAAAAATGAGTTTTTCGCGATTTTCAGCAAAACGGTAAGTTTTATCATTAAAGTACCTCAGACAAAAATTGTAGATCATAAAATTATCTATAAAAAAAGTATCTATACTTTTTTTCTTACGAGCCACCGTTTCTGAGATATAACGTTAATTACTGATGTTTATTCTAAAAGTTATAAAAGTTGTTATCGTCATAATATGCATGAGTACGCCACGTATATACATCTAGAGTTGTAAAATTTTATATAATATATATATATATATATATATATATATATATATATATATATACTACTACTATCACGTGTTTATTCTAACCTATATTGTGCTGTTTCGAGTTTTATATTGAAAATGTCTGAATATTGTTTTATTTGTGCTAAACTTTTAACTGAAAGTGAAGTTGTTACTGTCGAACGTGGTATGAAGACATTAATATAAACAATAATGCAAGTATCGAAAGAGCTGATGATTTTTCGATTATGGGTTGGAAGTTGGTCAACAATATATTAGAGCCAGTTCATACTTTACTTCCACCTGCGCCGGAAAAACTGCTGAACACTATTTTTTGCAACTGCAAAAAGGGATGCAGTGCTAAATGTGGTTGCAAAAAAGTCGGTCTGTCTTGTTCTTTGGCATGCACAAATTGTCAAGGCCGGTCGTGCTCTAATATTGAATCACAAACAATGGAGGATTCGTTTGACTCCGACGAAGTATCATGCGATACATCGCTATTGACGCAATTTACTTGCATCCAAAATGAAGATGAAGAAGAAGCAGGAGAAGAAGAACAAGAAGAAGATCAAGAAGAAGAACAAGAATTTGAAACTTACGAATAAGACGAATAAACTTCAACACTTTTTTTTCATTTACATCGCTTTTATCTTTCCCAATCTTTGAAAATTTCCGTTATTTTGCAATAGTTTTACATTAAACAGGATCACAACTGACCCGTGGAGTAGGCCTACTGGGGAAACCACGTTAACAAAAACGCGCTAAGTACACTACCTCATAGGTGGCGTGGAAACGTGTGCATATTATGACGATAACAACTTTTATAACTTTTAGAATCGTTATATCTCAGAAACGGTGGCTCGTAAGAAAAAAAGTATTAATACATTTTTTATAGATAATTTTATGATCTACAATTTTTGTCTGAGGTACTTTTATGATAAAACTTACCGTTTTGCTGAAAATCGCGAAAAACTCATTGTTTTGACCTTTGACCTTGAATTAAATTTTTTCCTTACAGGGGAATGATGGGGAACTTCTAGACATTGTTTGTAATTATGTTTTGAACAACTTCACAGAAATTCAGCTTGTTGGGACTTTATGTAACTTCGAATGTCTAAATTGACCGGACTAAAGACATAAAGGTCATACATGTAGAAAGACAACTCTACGAAAAATCCTTTATTTTTGTATGCTTCATATCTCAAATATAAAAAATGCATAGAGCAACAGTTGTGAATACTTTTTATAGTGCGATGCTAGCTTTAACTAAAAACTACAATTCAGTGCTATGCAATAGATTGTACGAGAATGTGGGAGTTATCGTTAATAAGCGTACATTTAAGTCGCGGATAAAAAGGGCTTAAAAAGTACAATTCAGTGCTATGCAATAGATTGTACGAGAATGTGGGCGTTATCGTTAATAAGCGTACATTTAAGTAGCGGATAAAATGGGCTTAATACACTCCGCATCTCACTTTAATTGCGAGGTAATTACATGCAACCAATTATCAAATGTTTATGTTTTTATTGTCATTCGTTTATTCCGCTTATGAATCGGTGATAATAATATGTAAATTAGAATAGCGTTTATATCTTACGGCAACCCCGTGACAAGAGCGTAACGATTTACATTATAATGACAGGCGGAGAAGAAATGTGATCCTTAATTACGAGTATTAATTATATTCATATAGTTGATTTAATAAGGAGCACATAAGAAATTAGTTTTATTTTCACAACTTGCTAATGAAATGTCGTCCTATTGGTATAAGTCAATTTATGTGTTTCTCAAAGAACACCGGCGATAATACCTTGAACCTGGACTTCACTTTTATTTTGTCAGTCTAAAAAAGGCTTGCAGTGTTTGCAACGTTTTTATCTAATATGTTTTTGATACATATTAGATAAAAACGTTCACATTTTTTAATTTGAACAGGCCACATTTAGTATATAAATGCACCTTTTGATTTTAGGTTATGTGGGGACCTATCTCGCTTAGCTTGTCGCAAATAACCCTAGTGTATCTCTGATCTATGCAATAATCATTCCCCCACTGTACCGTAGTTTGTTTTTAAGCAAGAGCCCGTCTTGGTTGGTACCACCGTCAGATATTCTTATCTGACACTGCAGCTGAATTGAATTTGCATTTGTATTTTCCTCACTTTATCAATGAAACGTAATAATTATGGTGCGTTCGAAATCTCTGAAACTAATACAACTTCAAAGAAACTAATGTATAGGATGTATACTTAGAGCGACTTTAAGTCTACACCTACCAGTCTACTATTTACACCATCGAGTACAGAAAAAAAAACTCGATTTTTCATATTTACGATTCACAATGTTAATTTATTGTTACGTTATTCATTACCTACTACTCATTCCATGTTAAAGTTCCGTCATCAAGTCACAAGCATGTGATGGTGGCTACAACCTACTAGTATTCCCCATATATAGTTTGGGGCCCACGGGTAATGATAATTTCTCTACAATGGCCTAGGAATATAATTAAAAAACAATATTGTAGATGTAAAATGTATGTAGATACCTATTAAAATAAATTCAATTGTATCCCTACCTACTTTAGTAGTGTAGTTAAGTTTGTATTTAAGAACAGTACTTGTTAAATCTGTGTGTCAATAAATAAATTATTATTATTATTTTTATTCAACCAATTTCACGGGTTTCACCCGATCCTTTACAAAGGCATAAGTGGGGCTGTAGCCAACACTTAGAGGCCTGTTTGATATAAAAATACAATGTAGTATAAAAACAGAAACATTTTGGATGGAAGGTTACAGGTTATCTATTACAAAAATGGGTAAAATGGCATGGTTATTGAAATGTACTTATTAGTGATACGGGAGATAGTGGGCTATGGTCGAGACTACGGCACCTGCCAATTTCAGTCTCATCTTAAAATATTTAGGCAGGTGGTGACTTGCCACTCACTAAACGGGCCCCCCATAAAAGCCACCATCAATGGTGACAAAAGGGGCAACGTTGGTGTGAATGGCTAAAGGGTGTCGAGAGGTGTGCTGCGGTTTCACTAGAGCGCTACTACCGGCGTTATGCCCTTTAACACTTCCACCCTTGGAGCTTTTTGTTACTTGCTCTTGCGTCTCCACCCCCAGACAGCCAATAAAGGCAAGCCGGGGGTCAGGGGTCTCATTTAGCCCCAGGGAGAATCAGGGTCCACGGTGTCGCCACTCACCGACGGCTCGCCACAAAGCCGCCCCTGCGGTTTTTTTTTTTTTATTATTATTTTTATTCAACCAATTTCACGGGTTTCACCCGGTCCTTTACAAAGGCATAAGTGGGGCTGTAGCCAACACTTAGAGGCCTGTTTGGTATAAAAATACAATGTAGTATAAAAACAGAAACATTTTGGATGGAAGGTTACAGGTTATCTATTACAAAAATGGGTAAAATGGCATGGTTATTGATATGTACTTATTAGTGATACGGGAGATAGTGGGCTATGGTCGAGACTACGGCACCTGCCAATTTCAGTCTCATCTTAAAATATTTAGGCAGGTGGTGACTTGCCACTCACTAAACGGGCCCCCCATAAAAGCCACCATCAATGGTGACAAAAGGGGCAACGTTGGTGTGAATGGCTAAAGGGTGTCGAGAGGTGTGCTGCGGTTTCACTAGAGCGCTACTACCGGCGTTATGCCCTTTAACACTTCCACCCTTGGAGCTTTTTGTTACTTGCTCTTGCGTCTCCACCCCCAGACAGCCAATAAAGGCAAGCCGGGGGTCAGGGGTCTCATTTATTATTATTATTATTATTAAATCATTTAAAACGCGCTTCAGGTACGGTTCGGCGGTGTTCTTTCAGTGCATTAACTGTCATTCACTCGTTCTCACTACCGTCCATTCTTCTAGCGTTCGCTGCCCATCAGCGGAAGATTTCGTTAGCTTTCATTAGTTAGCTATTTATGCATGCTTTTTTCCATATATAGCGGATTTTTTAGGTAATATAAATTTAGAGGCTACTCTGGTATAGTGTAAGGTATTGAGAGAGGGGGACTGACCGGCACGGAAGGGCGGCCCCAGCAGTTGTCTCGGGAGCGGCGGGCCAGCAGGCGTCCAGCCCTCGGGGGCTTCCCGGGGGGGAGCGCTCACAGGCGCGTCCGCCGCACCGTTCTCGTCCGAGGGACCTTTATGGGGACACACATTTTATATGAATACAACCAAAACCATTGCGATTTGATGGGATATGATAAACTAAATAGTACTTAAAAGGAGTACATAGTGATTTTTACTTCATGTAATCAACACATTGTTTACTATGCCCATTTTTTTTTTATTTTCTACCTCCTGCCATAAAAAGGTGGCAGCCATTCTTGAGTCTTCCATTCCAATCAGGTTATTATTATGGAGAGAATCAATATTTCCGTGGAAAGAACCACAAAGTGGAGTGGTCCTCAAACCCCGATTTTTCAAACTTGTTGGATTAGACAATTAGGCTACTGAGGCATCCGATCAAAGAAATAATTTATTTGTCCTGGTTATTATTTTATTTGTAATAATTACATATTATAGATAGAAATAAAGATGTGTATGTAATAACAACTCACCATTGTCTATATCCGGAGGTCCATCATTCATCTGCTTTTCATTCATCTGCCTGTCGCTGCTTGGCCTCTCTTCCCGCCTTTCTTCTCTATGGTCTTTGCTCTCTGAGAACTCGTCCCTTGGCTTTTCATCAGAACGAGCACCAGGTTTTCCATTGGCCATCTCCCAGAGACGTTCTTGAAGGGATTTCTCGGGGGCGTCCGTGTTGCTTGCTTGTCTGGGTGATTTTTCCCTACTAGTCCTTTGAACAAACAATTTTAAAATAAACTATACATTAAACTAACGATTTTCGAAGGGAAACAAGAGAGGATCAGTTTAAGACAAAAAACATATGCTGGAGACGAATTGGAGAAAGCAGAAGATTGTTGAAAGGTTTTTAAAAACACGTAGATGTATGTGTAACAAACACTTAAATGAATGCGTTTCATAACACACTTCCGATTTGACTATACCGATTTTGATGACATGTGACACATTGATACGTCCTGTATTAGACTACTACATGGTTGTCTGGACAAGTTCGCTCTGAGCGATAAGACCAACCCACTGTGACACAAAATTTTATGCTTTTCATATTTTAGTAAGGATTTTTTTTCTTTTTTAATTATTTTTTATATAGATTATCATATTTCTTTGTTTGTTATATTTTGTACTGTGGTGTTGCAATAAACAGTTTACCTATTTATCTACTACATTTTATCTCGTTGAACAAAGCTGTTCTTCAGGAAGACTATGTAACCAATTTCAAGTGCTCTGTTTCATAGCTATAGGTACTCGTAACTGGGCAACAGCGCTCGTGGGAGATTGGAACTCTCGCGTCTTCACACAAAATAACTAGCAATACACATTGATGAGTGCATTTGCAACGGATAACCCAAGAAAATGGTGTATTAGCGGCGATTACAAGTAGAAAGTGAAGAAAATAACAAAAGGTAATATCCTGCTGAATCAGACTGACTCTCACACGTTTAATCTATCTCATGTGAAGTGACACGCTGTAGTGCTCTTGCTTGCTATTTACGTCCTCAACATCGTGATAGGAACATAGCAATACAACCCCTTCTTATTTTGGACTGGCTGCGTGGTAATGGATGATGAATCAAAATATATTATAGCCTATATTCATCAGGAATAATATAGGATTCTAATAGTGAAAGAATTTTTCAACTCAGTCCAATAGCTTCCGAGTCTATTTAATTCAAACAAACAAATCTTTCCTCTTTATATTAGTATAGATAGATAGTTAAACCAAACGTATTTTTAATTCACACAATATAATTATCAAACATTCGTTTCATTCAGTAACTCTTTTCTAGGCAAAGCCTTTCCCCAACTCGTATCTTTCTATTGCCGACTAGTCTGCCTCATGGAAATTGGTTACGGCATATGGATACATAAAACGATTCTTTAATTTTACAAGCAATTCTGTCGATGAGGGAAACAACACATTGAAGCCTTGTTTTCCCTGTGATTTGGTGGATCACTATCTGTTGTGATGGCCAACCTGCGCGCGGCCCGCCGCTCAGACGGACAACCGTTCGACACAAACTGACAGATCCATATCTATCTTCGATGCGTGCGCACCCCCGCAACAAAGAACCAATAAAGTATCTTATGTGTATCACCGGCCGGTAATTTGTTGTGTCAAAAAGTGAAGTGGGAACTGTGATGGACTGACTGCAGCCTCCAGCGTTAGCGCCCTACAATTTACCAAGGTAACAAGCTTCATTTACACAATTCTCTTTTCGAACGTAAATCTTCCATATTGTTTTTATTTCAAATTATACATATCACACATTCAACATTACTAAAAGCTTTGGCCTCAAAAGAAATAATTTAATTATATAAGAAAGTACAGGGTAATTATAAATCAGTGTAACTGTACTAACCTACCTGTTGTCACCCACTCAGGCTATACACATGTGCTTCAGCTTCGGTACAGCCATCTAGATGTGAGCTCAATCTTGGAATTAATATTGAACTAGACAGTAAGAGTAGCCTAATTGAAATTTCAGTTAACCATCCCATTCTTGATTGTCCTCTAGTTAAGTTCAATTGATGTACTGCTAGTTATACACTTTAGTTATAAATGGGGTTGGTGGCTGCACGCGAGTGTAGACAGTACACACCCCTGCATGAGTTTGTCCCCCGCCTCCTGTGGCTGGACATGTCGCCATGCATAGAGGTGTCGGTGCATGGTAGCTTAGCTATGGCCCGGACTAAAAAAAATTACCTGCTGTTACTATCCCGTCCGGAGCCGAACCGGTCCCGCTCTCGGTCCCGGTCCCGGCGCGCGCCACGGTCCCGGTCTCCCCGGTCTCTGCGGTCCTCGCCTCTGTCTCGGCTTTCCTTGCTACACAATACAAACATTTCATATCAGACACACCTCACAAATATAAGTGCGAGTGTATTGGTTCTTCGCGTGTTTTTTTTTTTCACTTTCTGACGAATCTTGGCATAGATGTAGCCTGTATACTTAATACAGGCTATATAAGATATGCAAGAAATAAACATTGGGTAACTTTTATGCCGGATTTTTTTCTTTGTTTGCTTAATTGTGTGTATTTTTGTTACTACTGAAATCGCTGAACGGATCAGATATTTTAAAAAAGATAGCTCATACGTTACACTACACATAAGCAACGTTTATCCCTTATCCCTATAATAATAACGAGTAACCTTGTTTCCCGCAAAGTTTCAAACACAAACTAGAAATTTAGTTTTTACAAGACAGATAATGCCGCTTACCTCTCCCTATCTCCTCTTCCTCCCCTTTCATTAGCTCCCCTCTCATTGCCCCTATCCCTCTCCCTCCTGTTATCCCTATCCCTGTCCCTCCCCCGGTCCCTGTCCCTCCGGTCGCCGCGGTCTCTGTCCCTGTCCCTCCTGTCTCTATCCCTGTCTTTCCTTTCCTCCTCTTGTTTGTCTTCCCCGGACGGTTGGTGTCCGAATGGCGGTTCGGACGTGTTGAAACCGGGAGGCGGTTCCGAGGCATTGAACGCTGGCGGTGGCTTCGTTAGCATAGTTTGGATCTGTATGGAGAAATCAGTAGTTATCATATGTGAATGAATTTAAACTATGAAGACATTTGATGTAAGTGGTAATAGATTGTAATTTCTGAGGTGTACCAAACAACTCTTTGTTACTCTGGTTTTTAATTCAAGATGAAAATGTCGACAACAGAGATAACATTGCAAAAAAGTAGTAGGAACTTATTTGTAATTTTGTATGAAAATCAAGTTTCCAAAATTGTTTGATTTTGTTGAATATCAGAGTGATAAGTGATAATATTTAGAATAATTTTAAGATATGACTCGTACATGTATATTGCCATTAAATAAATGTATGATTGTGATAATGTAAAAAGATTAGGTGTAATGTTCGTGGAATATGGATTATATCCAGATACTACTAAACTACTAAATCCTACACTAAACATCGTCAGACATGCACTCCATTTTTTTAATTACGTATGGGGCATAATTCGAACCGAGTTAAGGTAGAGACAAAATGTATGCAACGTATGCAACGCATTATGACAACTAAACACTTGAATCAGAAACATACTTATCACACGCAACTTTGCGTTGCATACATTGCATACCTTTATAGTTTATTGTATACGCGATAATAGAGTAACGGTGACATATTACACCCCATGCATTCCGGTCCGGTAGGCGGGTTGGTAACACCAAACTTTAAGCATGCTTAACAACTACCTGAATTATCTACTTTTGAGCACATGCATTAACATTTACAAAACAGCTGTAACACATTAAAAAACATGAAACAAAATAGCTCTTAACCACACACGTTGCAGTTCCTAGAAAAGATTCTGATCTCTTGATTTCTGCGAAATCTACTGTATTATTGGCCAAATATGGCCAATTAATCTAATATAATAAACAAATCATAATTTGCGTATACTGAATAGAAACAAGTACATAGATAATAAAAATAATAATAATATGGGACAACATCCACACAAAGGTCTTCAGGTCCCAAACTAGGCAGAACCTGTACTATGGTAACCTGATTACAGATATACATACGTAAATATACACACCCAGACACAGATGAAACAGACATGTTCATGCACACAAATTTTTGACCTGCCCGGGGATCGAACCCGGGACCAGCGGCTCAGAAGGCAGGGGTGCTACCAACCAACCGGCCTGTCAAAAATAAACATGTAATAATAAAATTGATTGCATACATATACATTTCACAAGCACAGGCAAATATATAAGGTATGCTTATGTAATCTTGCTTATGTATATAAGGTATAAACTTTAAAAAAATCATAGCAGGCTACTTCTACATATTCGATGTTTTGAAAAATAATGTAAGCAAACTATTAAATTACTCTTCCCGTAAACAAAAAGTTAAATTTTCAACAGCACATAAGTCCACACTTCTACATACATATAGTGTGACTAATAAATATATGAACGGACACATACTTGCTGTATTAGCATTTCTCTCTTTAGTTCTTCAGGGGTTAGCTGAAAGAAAACTCTCGATAAAGTTACATTCTTCCATTGTACTTAAAGTGCTATGCCTAGAATAATTAAAGTTACATTCTTCCAATGTACTTAAAGTGCTATGCCTAGAATAATTAAAGTTACATTCTTCCATTGTACTTAAAGTGCTATGCCTAGAATAATTAAAGTTACATTCTTCCAATGTACTTAAAGTGCTATGCCTAGAATAATTAAAGTTACATTCTTCCAATGTACTTAAAGTGCTATGCCTAGAATAATTAAAGTTACATTCTTCCAATGTACTTAAAGTGCTATGCCTAGAATAATTAAAGTTACATTCTTCCAATGTACTTAAAGTGCTATGCCTAGAATAATTAAAGTTACATTCTTCCATTGTACTTAAAGTGCTATGCCTAGAATAATTAAAGTTACATTCTTCCAATGTACTTAAAGTGCTATGCCTAGAATAATTAAAGTTACATTCTTCCAATGTACTTAAAGTGCTATGCCTAGAATAATTAAAGTTACATTCTTCCAATGTACTTAAAGTGCTATGCCTAGAATAATTAAAGTTACATTCTTCCAATGTACTTAAAGTGCTATGTCTAGAATAATTAAAGTTACATTCTTCCAATGTACTTAAAGTGCTATGCCTAGAATAATTAAAGTTACATTCTTCCAATGTACTTAAAGTGCTATGCCTAGAATAATTAAAGTTACATTCTTCCAATGTACTTAAAGTGCTATGCCTAGAATAATTAAAGTTACATTCTTCCAATGTACTTAAAGTGCTATGCCTAGAATAATTAAAGTTACATTCTTCCAATGTACTTAAAGTGCTATGCCTAGAATAATTAAAGTTACATTCTTCCAATGTACTTAAAGTGCTATGCCTAGAATAATTAAAGTTACATTCTTCCAATGTACTTAAAGTGATATGCCTAGAATAATGACATGTAATGATTTTGTAAGTTTAGTTTAGTTTGGTGTGCTGCAAACGCGCAATGCTACCAATACATGAAAAAAAAGAATGTTTACCTGGTCCGACAGCGGCGTCGTGCCGGTGTTGAGTTTACCGTCTTGCCCGTAATTGTCGTCTGCGTGGCTCGCCTCCTCTGTATCCAAATCCATCGCGTCGTCGCTTTGATTGGCCTCATTTGATCTCTGTATCAAAGCGAGCGCACAACGTTAGATACGGCAAGAAATTATCATAATAATATTATTAATACTAGTACTAGCTAATACGAGACTAGCGCGAACGCAGCCGGGTGCGCAAGTACTCCATAAAGAAGTGGCCCAGACGATCACGAAACCGGTAGAGATATTCGACTATACCTACCGCGTAAGTTAAACCGACAAAATAACATTAAAATATTGTTAATGCGAAAAATTGTGTATAGAATCTTTGTAATCTCTTTGTTAAAAACGGCTGAACAGCTTTGGATGAATACACTACGCTTAGGGAAAGAGTTCATAGTACATAATAATGTTTACACACTCACTTATCACATTATTTATGTACATTAATATCTATTTGCCAGCAAAAACCATGAATCCTTAATCTAAATGAAAATATTCGGTTTACGAGTTCGGTCAAACCAAATGCGCTCGGCTGGCAAAGGAAAAACACATAGAAGCATTCGTAAAGTTTTATAATAGCTCAAAAATGATTACGCTGCTGTGGGCGGGGCATATCGATCACGCTGCGAACGATTTTAGTTTGCCCGTAGCCGGCAATATAGCGACTGTCAACAAAAATGTTTGCGTGGTGAAATAGTACATAAAATCATCAAATCAAATTGACACAAAAAGGATTAGGGAATACGTTTTCACTTGTAAGTACATCGCTGAGGGACTATTTCCTAATATTATATATTACTAGCTGCGTGATTAATGGTTATGGATGATGATGATGAACATGTTGGATAAAATATAGCGTATGTTACTCAGGCATAATATAGCTTTCTACTGGTAAAAGAATTTATTGAATCGGATAAGTAGTTTTTGCGTTTATACTTATAAACAAACTATCAAACTTTTCCTCTTTATTATTAAAGTCGATAAGGATTAATACCAAGGTACGAATAATGTGACCTAGTTTGTACCGGCTACACATATTTTAACATGAAAAGTGGTTTTTGTCACAACTGTAATAGTTACACATATATGATATTGCAGACTTTATTGTAGATATTGATGTTTTATATAAAACTGTAGTACATCACTTTGCTCTTTTGTCAATAGTTTCCGCAGCGTACGCCTTTCAAGGATTTTTAGCATTATTAATACAAGTTTTCACATGAAAAAGTAGTTATTGTGACATAAGACTAATTATTTATTTGCGTATCGAATTGCCAATACACAGCTTGGTCGCCAGTCCCCGATGTACCGGACGTTGCGATTACTTGATCTTTTATGCAGACACCAGTCCCTGGACCTATTCCACTGCAGCCCACGAGAATTTCACAGAGCGGCAATGAATTTCGTCACTGGACAGGACCTTATTTTAATGTAGTTTTGTAAATTAGTTGTTTATCATGGATTGGAAATATAAATGTATGTAGGTGTATTTGTTTTGTGTATAAATATTTTACTAAAGTATCTAGTTTAATCTCTCTTTTAGTTTTTAATTAGTATTTAAATGGGTTTTTATAGAATATATTTATAGTTTTGTGTATTTTTTATGAGCCTTGGGTAAGCGAATTGGGTAACTGTCATGCATACCCAAGAGCATGTATATGAAACAAGTAAATAAATAAATAAATAATTAGACATACGGAACCATAGACTTTTTTGTAGAAATTGATGTCCTCTTTAAAACTGTGATACATCACTTTGCATTATTGTCAATAGTTTCCACCGGGTACGCGATATAAAGATTTTTCGGCGTTACTATTGCATATTTTAACACGAAAAAGCGTATATTGTGGCATAACTGTAATAGTTAGACATATGGTATCGTTGACTTGATTGTAGATTTTGATGTCCTCTATAAAACTGCGGTACATCACTTTGCATTATTGTCAATAGTTTCCACCGGGTACGCGATATAAAGATTTTTCGGCGTTACTATTGCATATTTTAACACGAAAAAGCGTATATTGTGGCATAACTGTAATAGTTAGACATATGGTATCGTTGACTTGATTGTAGATTTTGATGTCCTCTATAAAACTGCGGTACATCACTTTGCATTATTGTCAATAGTTTCCACCGGGTACGCGATATAAAGATTTTTCGGCGTTACTATTGCATATTTTAACACGAAAAAGCGTATATTGTGGCATAACTGTAATAGTTAGACATATGGTATCGTTGACTTGATTGTAGATATTGATGTCCTCTATAAAACTGCGGTACATCACTTTGCATTATTGTCAATAGTTTCCACCGGGTACGCGATATAAAGATTTTTCGGCGTTACTATTGCATATTTTAACACGAAAAAGCGTATATTGTGGCATAACTGTAATAGTTAGACATATGGTATCGTTGACTTGATTGTAGATATTGATGTCCTCTATAAAACTGCGGTACATCACTTTGCATTATTGTCAATAGTTTCCACCGGGTACGCGATATAAAGATTTTTCGGCGTTACTATTGCATATTTTAACACGAAAAAGCGTATATTGTGGCATAACTGTAATAGTTAGACATATGGTATCGTTGACTTGATTGTAGATATTGATGTCCTCTATAAAACTGCGGTACATCACTTTGCATTATTGTCAATAGTTTCCACCGGGTACGCGATATAAAGATTTTTCGGCGTTACTATTGCATATTTTAACACGAAAAAGCGTATATTGTGGCATAACTGTAATAGTTAGACATATGGTATCGTTGACTTGATTGTAGATATTGATGTCCTCTATAAAACTGCGGTACATCACTTTGCATTATTGTCAATAGTTTCCACCGGGTACGCGATATAAAGATTTTTCGGCGTTACTATTGCATATTTTAACACGAAAAAGCGTATATTGTGGTATAACTGTAATAGACATATGGTATCGTTGACTTGATTGTAGATATTGATGTCCTCTATAAAACTGCGGTACATCACTTTGCATTATTGTCAATAGTTTCCACCGGGTACGCGATATAAAGATTTTTCGGCGTTACTATTGCATATTTTAACACGAAAAAGCGTATATTGTGGCATAACTGTAATAGTTAGACATATGGTATCGTTGACTTGATTGTAGATATTGATGTCCTCTATAAAACTGCGGTACATCACTTTGCATTATTGTCAATAGTTTCCACCGGGTACGCGATATAAAGATTTTTCGGCGTTACTATTGCATATTTTAACACGAAAAAGCGTATATTGTGGCATAACTGTAATAGACATATGGTATCGTTGACTTGATTGTAGATATTGATGTCCTCTATAAAACTGCGGTACATCACTTTGCATTATTGTCAATAGTTTCCACCGGGTACGCGATATAAAGATTTTTCGGCGTTACTATTGCATATTTTAACACGAAAAAGCGTATATTGTGGCATAACTGTAATAGACATATGGTATCGTTGACTTGATTGTAGATATTGATGTCCTCTATAAAACTGCGGTACATCACTTTGCATTATTGTCAATAGTTTCCACCGGGTACGCGATATAAAGATTTTTCGGCGTTACTATTGCATATTTTAACACGAAAAAGCGTATATTGTGGCATAACTGTAATAGACATATGGTATCGTTGACTTGATTGTAGATATTGATGTCCTCTATAAAACTGCGGTACATCACTTTGCTCCATTATCAATAGTTTCCGCTGCGAATGCGATATAAAGTTTTTTTTTAATTTTTCACACTTTGGGTTACATTATCAAACTTTCATACGGATCCTTAAATTTTATTACAATATTCTATCGCCTTTGTTCAGCAGGGATACGTATTGTAAATTATTATAGTACGTATAGATGTAGGATTAGAAAGGTGAAAGAATTTTTCAAATCGGTCCCGTAGTTCGGAGCCTATTCAATTCAAGCAAACAAACAAAGAAAAAAATATATCTTTATAATATTAGAGTGTACAAAAATTTAACAAAACACGAAAATTTAAATTCATCACATTATGAAATAAGGTCGACTGTTAATTGATAGCCATTATTAACTCAATCAGGGGCCCTACTCCCCCCTCTTAAAGCAGTCATGTTTCAACCTTACCATTAAATCTGGTACCACCACGTCAATATAGCAAGCATAAAATAATATTGTATTACGATAGACGTTTTGATGACGTAGTATCAAATATTTCACATACTTTTTCATGACTTTAGACACTAAGTTTTATTGTGCCAATGTCAATTTTTTTAAGATTCGATATCGACTACTTTAAGATATAGGAGTCTATATCTTAAAGTAGTCATATTGCAACGTTAGCATTTAATTTTATTGACCGTTTTGTGTCGGTGGGAGTACGATAGTAAGTATGATTATTCTAAGCTTATTACAAAAAGCTCCTGATTTAGGATAGTTTCGTAAAAGTTGGGAGTATGCCCCCAGATGCCGACGTCCGAATACTTCCGAATAGTTCCAACGACGTACTAGTTTGTTCGAAAGTTTGGGTTTTCACGAAAATTTTACTTGAAATTGTAGTTCTGTGTTTTTCCTTCGCCGCGACGCATTAGGCTAACTACCTAATGTAAATGCCGCATAAGTAACAACTTCAAGTTCCAAGACACTTGACAAATAGTAGAGCTTCAAGCAAATACTTATATAAACCGAGCTAGACGTGGTCTACACAAAAAACATTCTTACTAAAATCAATTCTCAAACTACAACATTGAAAACATTGCGCACACATATGAAAATTGTTCATGCAAGATTATTTATATACAGGATAGCAATAATATGCCGCGAAAAAGAATAACAGACAGTATGTAACAGCGCAGCCCAATATTCCTCGAATGCAAACGGAATTTCACAACGGCGTCACAAGCAATAGGCATACATCAGTACTGTGAAACAACATAAAAACAAAAAAGTTGAGTAAGAAAGACGGCCAAAATGTTCGGTGAATGGTTATGAAAAAAAAGAAAATAAAACCAAAATTTACTTTTTCTTTTCAATGTTGACTACAATACCACCCTTAACTCTAATACATTTTCCGATCTGCCTAATTTATTTTTAACCATTAATAAGGCAAGTACATTTAGGGAACCACATTAACTTTTGATGTTCCAAACAAGCAAGAAGCTCATAACGACCACAATATGTCAGTAACCATAGACTATGATATTTTTTCTACCGGCAAACACAATTTTGAGTGGAATAGAACGCTTTCCGGCAGGGCTACTATGTATCTCAGTTGCTAACAAATGTTGATAGAAATCTTGAAAAGTGGCGGCTCTATGTCACTTTTGACATCTCCAGTAGACAAAAATATTACTAAGTTGAAGACTGGAACTGACGAAAGTGACACAGAGCCGCCATTTTTCTAGATTTCAATCAACATTTGTTAGCAACTGAGATAGATAATAGCCCTGCTGATGACTGATTGAATTTTGAAGTTGCCATTTTACTTTACCCGGATCTTGGCCATTGTTTTTGTGAAGTGTGTGTGATTTACAAAAAAAAATATGGATTATTAATTCTGTAAGGACCATTTGGCGTTTGTAATAGTAAGATAGTAAATAAACTGAATATATTTTTTTGGAAGAAAACTAGTTTCTTGGATATAAATTGATCAATCCAATTACGTGGTCCGTACAAGATCACTGCCCGTTTCACATTTGCAATCACATTTTTAGTTATTAGTAAAATATTATATTTTGATTTCAGGTATTTCAGAGTCAAAAATGAGGGAAACACTATCAGTGTCCATCATTTTTTGGGCAAAACACGACTTCAAGCCCTAATGTCATCAGAGGATGATGAGACCGATGTGGATGAAGACCAACCAGTACGTGATTTTGTAAACCAAAGATTAGATCAAATTCAGAGTATTTCTGATGCAGAGCTGTATTATTATATATTATTATTTTTATATTCCTAGCGACGTAACTCAGCGTTACCTATGTACTTACTGAAACTATAAATGGAGAAGGCGGTGTTCTATCACACATTCATCATGGATCATGGGACAGTATCAAGTCGATCAGATGCACATCCCACAGTCATGTGAGGATTCTCACATTCAACCTGAAGTAAATATTGAGGGTGGGGCATTATCTTATAATTATATTATATTTTATAATTATTGTTAGGAATAATAAGTGGAATACGAGTATATACATAAATAACTAAAATTCGTTGCAATTTAGATGTTGGTATACAGACAATTTCCATACAGGGACCACAATATGTTTATGTTGTGGTCTTATACTGGGCAAGGTACTCCTATGGACCAATGTTTTGATTTAAAATAAATAATAATTTATAAAAAGTAAAATTCCAGTTTTATTGCCTTGACATATAGTAAGAAAATAACCGGATTTTCTTAATCATAGCAAACTAAAACCTACTCTGCCTGGTTAAGGGTCAACCATCGAAAAAAAGGTTTTGGCGAGGCTTACCCAATAGGCGGAATTCGTCGACTTAACTTTGTAATTTATTGGTACTGAACTTTTTCCCTCGAAGTTTATAATTTCATTTTTAAATCAAATAATAATTTGAAAAGGTCAAATCTGGACTATTGAGCTTTGAGCGTATGGTTTAAAGTTCCGAAACCGAGCTTGTGTATGTGCAGCCATCACAACGTGGCTCTTGTGAACTGACGCGCTGTGCAAAAACACCTCACCTCCAACCATTAAAGGACCAAAAAAATACTCTTCTAAATACGCTCCATTTTTTGCATAGATACCTCTCTACGTAATATTGGGAGCATTATGATAACTACGTAATTAAAATCGAAAACGAATACTGCAGACGACTGAATTTTCTATGATGTTAATTTTATTATTAATTTGCAAGATGACTAATGATTCTGATGATGGCTGCTTCGATAATGAATAGAGATACAGTGATATCGATATGGAGAAAAATGATTAAGTTATAGTTTTTATATGATTATATATATCTTACACAAATCTAATTATAAAAAGTTGATTACCTAATAAACATTGTTACCAGCCTGTGGTTCGAGATAAATAATTTGCACGATTTGAACAAATTGACACTTGACTATGGTGTCTCAGTTCACAGCACCATTCACTTAACTTAGCACTTATCACTGCACAACACACAACACTTTACTTGTACAGTTCGCATCGGAGAGTTCCGCACTGTCTCGCAATTCTAACTGAAATAACTACGGTTAGCGGATTTTATAGCCAATCATTAGAGATCCAGAATGTTTGACATTAGCCACGAAACAATAGCGACCTCTAACCATTCATTTTGGTGTAAACAACTTTTTCTAGTACAATTTATTGTCAAGTAACGATCTACCTAATGTTATGTCTTTTGTATAAGCTTTTATTCCTAGAGCTTATTTTTGATTGTGAACTAGGCCAATGCTTGTTTGTGAAGCTAATTAGACATTCTCGGAAGTACGGACCGTTGTAAACAACGATAATGTTTCTCTTGTGTACAGATCGCGCGGCGAGAGTTTGGCTTTGACCTTCGGGTGGAGGGGATTACTGCGCATGGGTACTGTCGCGCCATGTGACAGAGAGAGACAAAAGTCCCTCGTCTTCGATGTGACAGAGAGAGACAAGAGTCCTTCGTCCCTCTAGCCACCCTGTGATACCCAATTTTTGACTTCTGCGCAATAACGGTCAAAGCCAAACTCTCGCCGCGCGATCTGTACCACATTAAGCGCGACCGCCGCCCGCACTTCTCTCGGTCCCCTTTGTCATCTTATACCAGCAATACTGTACCCCGAAAGCGAGGGCCCATTAATATGTCCGCATCAGGTTTACGCTATAACAAAAGATTTATG
Organism: Selenia dentaria; assembly: GCA_917880725.1. Classification (NCBI taxonomy): domain Eukaryota; kingdom Metazoa; phylum Arthropoda; class Insecta; order Lepidoptera; family Geometridae; genus Selenia; species Selenia dentaria. The sequence goes on from OU862893.1 coordinate 29,634,319, forward strand.
AATGAAGCAGAGGCTTGCTGATTAGCACCGATTAAAGCGGTCTTTTTTATGTTATAAAAAGACTGTACAATCACGAGGTCCACCTGGTGTTAAGTGTTAACCTCTGCTTACAACAGGTGCATTTCGTCACAAGCTACGAACTGCACTGCGCTCGTAACACTGAGACGTTAAGTTGTTGTCTCTGTGCCAGAACACAGTATTACGAACATTAATGCTTGGCGATAGAAATAGAACGAACCCTTTGGTTAGAAATGTCTGCCTATAGTCCTAGATATACGAAAAAATCCTGCTCATTTTAACCCTTTCATTGCGCGAACTTTTTGACCGCCCTTCGTGATTAATACATAGCGGATATATATCTTATTATAGTAGGTACTGCTGAGGGTCTACATTAAATTACTATGTATTTTCAAACAGTAATAATTATATAATCATAAATCATCATAACTTTTTACAAAACATAACATCAACTTGTTTCGATATAATAACCTTGCGTCCTTCCTGCTCCTTATTGATAGGCAAGACGCCATCACCGCTGCTGAGATATTTTTGTACGCTGATGACGCGGCCGCGGTGGTCAAGGCGCCCTCGGTTTCGGAGAAGTAGCTGAATACCATCTCTTCTCAAATCGCGGGATGGTTCCGCGTAAACTGTCTCGCTCTCAACCTAACAAAAACTCACTTCATACACTTAACCCGTCGGAGTCTTCTCTCTGAACTCTGACGATATTTTGTAAATCGATTTTAGGGTTGCATAGAAACTATTAACTACTTTCCTAGGGTTCGAACTATATTAGGGGTATACAATGTGGTACAATATAAAAGCAAAAAAGTTGACTACGAGGGGCGGGCAAAATGGTCGCGGAATGACAAGAAAGCAAAATTAAATTAAACCTAAAATGTATTTTTCCTTTTCAATTCCATATACTCGCTCTGAACTCGTAATACATTTTTACGACCTCTCAATTTTTATAATTAACCACTGAAAAAAAATAAGGCGTACAAAATAAGCCGTCCTCACTTCTTTATCGTGTATTAACTTTTTTCGTCATAGTTCTTTAATATTTTCGGGAACAAATAATAATCCAACATGGCTAAATCTGGACTATTGAGCGAGCGGTTTAAAGTTCCCAAGCCTCACTTGTCTATGGCAGCCATCGTAATGTGTCTTTTTTGAACTGGCTCGCTGTGCAAAAGCACAAAGAGTCCATTTTCCCTTATTTGTTCCTTTGTTAATTTTTAGCTTTTCGACTATACTGGCGTAGTATTTTCCGGTTATGTTGGTAGCGATTCACTTGTTCAAAAAAACTAGACTAGACAGAACTAAAATTTTATTATGATGGTCCTTATTCTGTTAACAATAAAATCCAAAATCATTTAACACTTAGAATGACACTTCAGGAATAGGATTATTCTATTCAATTTTGGGTTATTTTACGTTAGTTTAGCGAGCACCAAGTTACGTGACGACTAAACTGTCAAATGTGTAAAATATGCTCACAATTGAAGAGAAATATCTAATTTTAAAGTGTTATATTGGATTTTAGCCTACAAAACAAGTACTGCCATAATTTAGAGATTTTTAGTTAAAAGAATGCTTACAGAATCGACACCGTTGACACCTTTTATGTTCATATGTAGTCGATCAACAAAATAACCGAATCCCAAAAACCGTGGTCGTGATAATTCCGGCCGATCGAGACACTTTAAACTTCTAAGGCGGGGGGTTTGCCTTTTTTATGCCACTGCAATGACTCCTGCTTTGACTCAGGCTCATAGTGATGAACCTACGTTTAATCCCCAGTAACAATAGACATGAACACAACAAAGACTCACTAAAATGATGTGTTTACCTAATGAGAAATGAATTATAAGATCAAAAAATAAATTTCAAGTTTAGTTCGATGATAATTTAAACACCAATCATGCATCAATCAAAGATAATTACGTTATAGGTATTTAAAACATTCTAAACGTCACTTTGTTTAGTACGAACCTAAGAGAATATAATACTACACGACACGGTACGAACTTCGACGGTATCTGCACATTTATAGTTATTTATGCTACAGTGCGGAAATCATATTTAAGCGCGTGTATCATACAACGTATTATTAGGCATCGTGCGAGAAAATAAAAACATTTATATAAAATGGCTTTTATATATTCACCAAATAAGTTTGGCTGCACGTATATTTTGATTGCGCCTGTATGCGATACGACATGGCGTCTAATTGCACATGCGCAGTAGTAGCGTTGAGCGCGCATCATTTAAAATTAAAATGGCTCGGGCCATTTTACTAATATCTTGTTTAGTTTTCAGTCAAACTGTGTTGAAATGCTGGACAATATAGAATGAATTACGAATCAATTAATTTTATGTATTGATCAAAATCAAAAATGATTATTAACACGTTTAATGTACTTACCTTATGAAAAAAGCTGTAATTGATAATCTTTAAACCCTTTTCAAATAATAAAAACTAGGGTCGATATTTTCCGATTTATACCCAAAGAGGGGGTGAGTTTTACAAGTAAAATTGAAAATGAACGAGTTATTAATCAAACAAACAAAAATTTCTACTTATATTTTTTCGGGTTTGCTCCTTTTTTGAGCTAAATCGACTGGACTTTAAGTTTGATTTATTCTGTAGCAGTAACACTTCAATAGTGAAGTCTGTTTCGCATTTTTCAAAGAATCACTTGTTAACTCCTTAAAAAAGGATTTCGTGATTTCCATCGATCAGTTGCTTAGTTTTCTATTCTCAAAACCAGGCGAAATACGAACATAACCGCAAAAAGGATTTAATTTAAAAGAATTGTATTAATAAATTTAGTTAAACAGAGTCGCACATCATTGTAAAATATATATATATATATATCCTGGTTACGCTCTAACTTGAGAACGGCTTTACCGATTTCATTCATCTTTTTTGAAATGTTTAATATGTCGTAGAAGGTTCTTACATTAAAAAACATTAAGAAAAGATGGGAGGTCATGGAGAGGACGAAGGCCGAGCCTACTACGCGAACGAAGTCGCGGACAGTCGCTAGCATTCAATATAAAGTATAAACTTATGGTTAAAATGACCTATACAGAAATACATTTGAGAATTCAGACAATTAGCGGTTGGATGTCGCCCTGCAAAATTAAGCCACATATTTCGCAACGTTTTACTACGTGGAGCGTAAGCAATTACTTGTTAGGAGTTTTATTGACGTAATAACGCACTGAGTGACCACTGCACACCATTATACAATTTCGAAATAATATTAAGATGCAAAATAACTGATTTGATTCTTAAAATTTACTTACATACACGTCACAAGCAGAAGCCATCATCGTTTTCGTGAAATTTTTTTTGTAACAATACTTTAATTGGTGCAGAAATGATATATTTTTGGAAAATAATAAATAGGTACTTTAGAATATTATAGGGCAGTTTTTCAAATCAGTCGTCATGCCTATTCGGTTCATAAACTCATCTCGGATTTCGGTACAGAGTTTCAAAAACTCCTGGGAGCACTCAAAGCGCTGTTGCTTTTGTAGCGGGGTGAGCGTTCTTAGCACCCATCTTGCGCTGACCTTTCACATGTCTAGATGATCATGGATAACGTTCAAAATTTTACTAGATGATACTCTCATTTCTGATAATTGCTTCTTCATGCGAGCATCTTCAAGAAGTTCAACTTTTTGTGTTGATGTCTGCTCAAAGTCTCAGGAAGTGGCTTCAATCGACCGACCTGGGCGGTCATCGTTTTCAATTAACTGCCTTGCGTCAATAGGCTATGCCATTTGTAATTCATGGTTTTCCCAGGGCAAGAGTAGTAAGCAGATGATAACTCTTCCATGATGATCTGCAGCAGTTTCATCCTTGGTGAGGAACTTTATGAAACCGCGAAACTAAATTTTCTGTATAGTTGACATTTGTTTCTCGATTGACTTGTTGACTTGGCGATAACTCGAACACATGTGACCAGATTTAGCCAAACTTGGTATTTATAGTGAAGTTCAGTCTTTAATTAGTCTCAGGTATAGGAAAAATATTTCTCTCTAATATAAATAAAATTCAACAAATTTTTTGACCGCCCCTCGTAATTTATACATAGTGGATATAAATCGTATTAGAATAGTATATTTCTTTACAAGTGGGGAAAGGCGGTAATTGCAAAGAGTTCCGACAAATGTCTACCCGAGCCGAGGCGCAGCCGAAGGCGAGGGTTGACAGTCGGAACAAGTTGCAATGACGGTTCCGCACGTGTACTGAACGACTATTTTAATACAGTTGCGAAAAAATTAAGCAATTTACGAGGGTCATTTGAAAAGTTCTTAGCCTAACATACTTAATGAAACCACACGATTTTGAGTTTATTTTTATTTTTCAACATACTCTCCTCCGAGCTCAAAACACTTTTTCCATCGACCCGGTAAGGCTTCGATACCCGTTTTAAAGAAATCTTCGTCTAACTCCTCAAAATAAGCGTCCACGGCGGCTATGACCTCTTCATTTGCAAAAAAATGTTTACCACCTAAAAAATTTTCAGCTTTGGGAACAGATAAAAGTCGGACGGTGCTAAATCCGGTGAATATGGGGGATGAGGTAACAATTCGAAGCCACATTAATGGATTTCTGCCATGGATTGCACAGAGGTGTGAACGCGCGCATTGTCCTGATGAAACAAGACTTTTCTTCTCAATAAACCTGAACGTTTTTCTTTGATTTCTTCTCTCAAACGACGCAACAGGTTGCAATAGTAATCGGAGTTTATTGTTTCACCCTTTTTTAAATAATCCACGAGAATTATACCCTTTGCATCCCAAAAAACGGATGCCATAACTTTGCCCGCCGATAAAACCACCTTTGCCTTCTTTGGGGTGGGCGATCCTGCTCTTTTCCATTGTTTCGACTGTTCTTTTGTCTCAGGTGTATTGTGGTGAACCCAGGTTTCATCCATGGTTATAAATCTTTCAACAAATTCTATTGGGTAAGCTTCATATAACTCTAAACAGACGCGAGAAGTTGTGAGTCGGTTGCGTTTTTGTTCCACTGAAAGCAGTCGCGGTACCCACCGCGCAGACACCTTAGAGAATCCAAGTTCAGTAGTAATTATATGATGTGTTCGCTCAGATGAGATGCCTACAGTCTTAGCTATCTCCTCGACAGTCAATCTTCGATCAGATAAAATTAAATCACAGATTTTTTCTTTGTTTTGATCAGTGGAAGCAGTCGAAGGCCGGCCACTACGGAGGTCATCTTGAATGGTCTCACGACCACGTTTAAGCTCTGCCACCCAGTTTTTAACAGTCGCATATGAAGGAGCGGACTCACCCAAAGTAGCAGACATGTCTTCATGTATACCTTTTGGAGTTAAACCTTTCAAATTCAGGTATTTTATCACTGCACGATGTTCAATTTTATCCATTTTAAAAATAGCTCTGACTTGACTTACGCTATCACGTGTAAACGAACAATGAGTAACTGTGAATAAACTAAACTGTGCATACTTGTTGCTAAATAATGTAACTACAAAATGAGGGTAGTTATAAAAAAAACCAATGACTAACCATGTTAGGCTAAGAACTTTTCAAATGACCCTCGTAATAAAATAAACTCGCAAAGAAAATTTCTGGAAAATGGCGCCAACCGTAGAATATAAGCAGAGATTTTTTTTTCTTCACCCATTCTGGTAGGCAAAGGGAACTATACAGCCAAGTCTTCAGTAATTTTTTTTTATTGATATGAAATGGAAATGAAATTTAATGAGTTGAAATGAAATGAAACCTAACCTAACTCATTCAATCAAATCATCAAATCTGATATTGAAACAAATTAGTAGCTTGTTTTTAGAAATATACGTATGTGTATGAATCATCAAAACTTCTATGATTTTTTTTAGTAAAAACTTCATGGTTGGTTTTTCTTTTTAAAAGACATTATTTTGACATTTGGGAAAGAGAACGCACGAGTTCGGGAAAGGTAAAAAAAGCACGAGTATGTAATAGCCCACATCCCGAACGCTATACGTCCCTGCAATACGCCACTTTTTGAGCAACTGTATTAAAAAGGGTTTTTCAATAAGGGCGGGTAGATGTTGAAATGAAATAATAAACAAGCTGTTTGTGAGGTATTAACACAATTATTTTTTTAATTGGAAGGTCCATAAATGCCGTTTGAAAGACCTATATGTGTCATTTAGTGTGAGATATGACATAGTTCAACCGCCCGCCGCCCGCCTCAGCTTAAGGTGGCACGAACCCAAATGGTTCTATTTTCAATGACATAGATCCCGTTGAATTTGCGTGATTGACTGTGATTTATTACCACAATTGATTTTTTTACCTTTCACCTTTAGGGCATCGGTCGGTTGTGGTTTATTTGCATAGATCTGCAACATCAAGACACCCCACTAGAAAAAGTCTAGTGGGGTCAAATCGCATGACCTTGGTGGCATGGTCCCATTTGCAATGACATAGATCCGGTTGAATTGGAGTAATGGCCTGAGATTTATTTACCGTTACTGATTTTTTTACCATCCACCTTTAGGGCATCGGTCGGTTGTGGTTTATTTGCATATACCTGCAACATCAAGTCACCCCACTAGAAATAGTCTAGTGGGCTCAAATCGCATGACCTTGGTGGCATGGTCCCATTTTCAATGACATAGATCCGGTTGAATTGGAGTAATGGCCTGAGATTTATTTACCGTTACTGATTTTTTTACCATCCACCTTTAGGGCATCGGTCGGTTGTGGTTTATTTGCATAGACCTGCAACATCAAGTCACCCCACTAGAAATAGTCTAGTGTCCTAGACTAGAAATAGTATATGTCCCATTTTCAATGACATAGATCCGGTTGAGTTGAAGTAATGGCCTGTGATTTATTTACCGCTACTGATTTAAAAAAAATCAGTAGCGGTAAATAAATCACAGGCCATTACATTGGTAAACCATTCACCTTTAGGACATCGGTCGTTTGTGGCTACGAAGAAAATTATTTCTTCGTAGGATTGTGGTTAATTTGTATAGACGTGCAACTTGAAGAAAACCCACAAGACAAAGTCTAGTGGGGTCAAATCGCATGATGATCGATATTCTCGGCTGATCTTGCGTGTCTTGAACGTACGGGTGTTGGCTGATTGATTACTGAACCGGCCGTCTCAAATTTCGCCACTACGTTGAAAAATCGACTGTGAAGATCCACTACGTCTGCCATAAAATGGGCGCAATGCGCGCAACATTTGCACGTCTTGTTCAATTGTGTAACCTACCACGGTGATTTGGCATAAGTATCTGAATACATAATTAACAAAGGAGTTGACAGATGTCACTAAAACATAATGGCCGCCACGAGCCCTCAAAAACTACCCGCGCTAATTGAAAACCCCTTTAGTAGATACAGCTGTGGGTCTACATTATATTACTACATAGTGTTTTTCAAATAGTAATAATTATATAATAATAGATCATATTTTTACAAAACATAACATCAATATGTTTCTATTTAATAATTTAACCTTCCGTCCTTCCTGCTCGTTATTGGTCTGCAAGACGCCATCCTCACTGCCGAGATATTTTTGTACGCTGATGACGTGGCTGCGGTGGTCACGTCGCCATCGGTGTTGGAGTAGAAGCTGAATAACATCTCTTCTCAAATCGCGGGATGGTTCCGCACAAACTGTCTCGCTCTCAACCTAACAAAAACTCACTTCATTCATTTTACCTGTCAGGGCCTTCCCCCCAACCTCTCGACGATATTTGTAAATAGATTTAGGGTTGCATAGAAACTATGCACTACTTTTTTAATGGTTCGAACTAGATTAGGGGTCTACAATGGGATAGTTCTATAAACTAATTATGCATTACACTGGGAAGTGCATGCTACGAGCTGAGTAGAGTCGCCCGAGTGGTTCCCCCTGACCCCCTGAGGCAGCGACGTCCTATTATTTGGAATACTGCACTCACTGCTCCAGCACGGCACGTAGCTGTTGGGGCGGACAATGGATTGTCTGAAGCATTCAGAATGCAGACAAGCGCCGTCCAAACCACCACAAAGATCTCACGCCTCGTGGACGCCTCGTTGTTGTTCGAACCTTGATTGTTATATTTCAGGTTGCCGTTTAGTACGGTCAGATCAATTCAATTCAAATACTTTATTTGTAGGAATATCGGAACATTATTATCTTCCTCAATATTTGCAGTTTGCCATAAGCACGTATAATTATAAGGTATGAAATTGTCAATATAGAACTATCTAAAACGTCATCATTGAAAATATATGCCAATTAGAATACGTTATTATTATTTTTTATATTTGTCCTTGGTAACTATAATATCTATAGGATGTTTTCTCCGGAATATATTACACTAAATAAAAGCTCTCACTGAACCACTTTTCCAACCCCGTGTATAAACTGCGACCGGGTAATTATAAAAAACCTTTTGAATGGAATTATAAATGAGAGGTGCCATTAAAGTGCAGTTAATCCTGAACAGTTCTAACGAGGGTACATGAGCCTTACTATGAGCTCTTAAGGACTTCTAGACAACGGCCCGGTTTATACGTACCATGACAACTTTAAAGCAGGCTTGCCCAGGCCTACTATTCAAGAACCGCAGAAAAACCGTACACCTGTTTTTTTGTATGGACTCTCGTTAACATGTCGCTCTAAATCCACTCAATTTATTAGCTTAAAAACGTCTAGGCGTCTGTAATGTTGGTTATAGTAAATTGTTAGAATGCCAGAGACAATATTATCCGTTCACCTTTGAGAAAACAATATTCAAACAGTTCACCTAAAAGAGCGTCATGGTATGATTTCATCCAAAACTGTTTATGTCAGGTTTAAGAACTGCACGGAACTTGCATTGTTTTTAAATTTTTTTTTTTTTTTTAATTGTTTATTGTCAGCTGTGTGTTACATGTTGGTCAAAATGATGAAAGTGTCAACAGCTACCTTTTCAGGCGTACAATATTACATAAATCAATATTACAATATGATACAATTAATTACATTCTAATTAATATTATGTCATGCATCATCATTATTTTATAGGTAAAATGTCAAGATTATTATCATTTAAGAATTTGTCAATTGTGTAATAGCATTTGTTCAGTAATAGTTTCATTAGATTGTTTTTAAATTTGATGAATGTCATAGCTTTCATTGTATCTGTTAAATGGTTGTATAATTTAGTACACATTACGTAAATACTTTTGCTAAAAAATTTTGTTTTGGAGCCCTGAGGGGGTAACACATAGTAGTTTTTACGAGTTTTTCGTGGCTTACGTGTAATTTTTATGTCAAAGCTATTTAAATTTTGTTTAACAAATAGGCAAGCCTCTAGAATATACAATGATGCTAAGGGAAGTAATTTAAACCTTTTAAATATTGGTACACAACTTTGTCTTTGTCTGGCTCCGGTTATTGCTCTTAAACATTTTTTTTGCATTACAAATACTTTTCTAGCGTTCGCAGAGTTTCCCCAAAGTAATAATCCGTAACGCAAATTGGAAGATACATTTCCATGATAAGCACAAATTGCTGCTCTCTGTGATGCTACTTTAGTTAGTCTCTTTAATGCATAAACGAATCTACTTATTTTTTTTGCGTATGTAATCAGTGTGACTCTTCCAATTTCCGTGACAGTCAACCATTAATCCTAGAAACCTTATCTCTTTTACCTGTTCTATAATTGTATTTTGGTATTTTATTGTAATATTTTTTGTAATAGATTGTGGAAAATAAAACTGCATTGCCTTGGTTTTAGATAGATTAACAAGTAAATTATTATTGTCAAACCAATTCATAATACTTTCAAGTGCTTCGTTTATAGTATTTTCATATTCTGATGTATTAATGCTTTTAACTATAAGGGTGGAATCATCCGCGAAAAGAACCATTTGGTGATTTACGGTGTTTGGTAAGTCATTAATGTAGACGAGGAAAAGTAATGGTCCCAAGATGCTTCCTTGAGGCACACCATGTTCTATACTCCTTAATCTGGATTTGAATGCTACTTCCACTTTCTCGTGTATCTGAGTTATTTCAGTATATTGTTGACGATTGCCTAAGTATGATTCCAGTAAGTTGTACGCTATACCTCTGATTCCGTATGATTCTAACTTTAGTAGCAGCTTTTTATGATTTACGAAATCAAACGCTTTTGACATATCCATGAATATTGATGTTACCGGTATTCTACTATTGAGACATTCACTTACTGTCTTCATCATTTCATAAACTGCTTGCGTTGTACATCTATTTTTGCTGAATCCGTATTGTACATTAGTTAAAATATTATATTTTTCAAGATATTTAATGAGTCTCTTATAAATTATTTTTTCATATATTTTTGATATTATAGGTATTAGCGCTATAGGGCGATAGTTCTCACAGAGTTCTTTGTCACCTTTTTTGAAGAGTGGTTTCACTATTGTAATTTTAAGGAGATCAGGATACTTTCCGTGTTCAATTGAGAGGTTAACCAGGTATGATAATGGAGTTGCTAATATTTCTTTACAGTGTTTTATTACCCTTGTTGACCATTCATCGTAGCCTACGCTATTTGTATCTTTAAGTGAAGATATGATTTTTATTATCTCGTGGGGTGATGTTGGTTCGAAGTAGATCGAATGTGGTATTCGGTCTATTTTGTTATAGATTTTATTTGTTTGTGGTTTGTTATTCGTCTTTATTTGTTTGTTCACTAAATCTATGTATGTATCATTAAATGCATTTGCTATTTGTGTTGGGTTCTCTATTAAACCATCGTTGTATCTAATTTTAACTATCGGGACTTTAGGCACTTTTAGTTCATAACTGCTTATCACCTTCCATGTTGCTTTAGTTTTATTATCTGATCGGTCAATTTCTTTATTATTTTGTATTTTCTGTGATTTTTTAATGACTTTATGTAATATATTGTTATAATTTTTGTATTGTTTTTTCATTTGAGAATTATGTCTAAAATCAACATAAATGGTTCTTTTACGTTTGCATGATAGTTTAATTCCTCGTGTTAACCAGCGAGGTCTTTGTTTCGCGTTTATTTTTATATTTTCGAAGGGAAAACAAAGATTATAAAATAATTTGAAGGTCTCACTGAAATTATTATATGCAAGGTTGACATCATTTTGTTCATATACATCCGTCAGAGATAAGCTTTCAAGGCACGATTGGAATTTATCCATTTAGGAAGCTGATAGTAAGGCCCCTGACATTTAGAGCTGCGCGTACATCGTTTACTTAAAATAGGAATCGGAAACAATGAGACATTGCTCCTGACAAACAGTACCGCTTCACAAACGTATATACCTGTAACAGTTAAAATATTGCGATTCTCAATTGGTTTATTACACGACTTCGTGAGGAATACAACACAATTCGAACACATTTCTTTTGCGCTTTAAAAACTGTATTAATATCTTTAAAGGCAAAACTATGAAGTTTGTTGGTTTGATGGTTGTATCCACAAAAAGTGATGTTTGATATTTATTCCTAAAAATAATTATTAGGTTAGATACTTGTTCAATCAGTTCAGTCATCTCCATGTGTTATCATGAAAATATTATTTTGCTCTGTAAAGTTTTACTATTTAATAGCTTAGTCTTATTATTATTTAAATCTTACCAATTCTATAAAGCAGCGCCCTGTGTCATACAAATTAAATTGGTTAAACTTTTGCAGTTTAATAAAACAGTGGTATTGTGAGCAAAAATATGCCATTATGTGCCACACTTTGAAGGTTATTGATATATAGAAGAAATAATTGTGGGCCCAAGATATTCCCTTGAGGTACACCATTGCATACAACTCGATCATCTGAATCATAATAATACTATTCTAAATTCGTTGTCATACTGACTGGTCAAGGTTCTTTACCTTCTGTATTTCAGACAAGACTTGAACCGATATGTGCTAGACATTTGATACAATATTTGTATAGATAATTAATATATCGCGATCATCAATATCAAATGCCTTACTGAGATCACGGAACACACGAAGGCATCTTACTATTGATTAGAATCAGGTGAAGAAGATTGTATATTCCTTTTCTAAAACCATACGGTAGTTGGGCTAATATAGTTATCTAAATATGAGATGATTCTTGTATTATAGTAATTTTTGAAAAAAATAGTTAAAGGACCAATCTAAAGATATTGGTCGACAGTAAACTCTTCTAATTCTAAACCCTGTTTGAATAGTGCCTTAACTATTAGAATTTTGAGTTTATTTGTATACACTCTTGTTATAAGGAAAAGTTAATCATATTAGCCAGGGGATCACTTATTGACGTTGACACACTACACTTGACAATACTCCTGCACTAGGATTCCCTGTGTCACGAGAGGCATGGACACACAAACATGCAAGATCCAAGAACAAACATTTCTGTTCACTGTACAAATGTTTGTCCCAGGTAGCGAACCTGGGACCTGTTGCTTCAAAGGAAAGGGACTACAAACTAACGGGGTCTTCAAATTGATATTATGTGGAATTTGTGAGGCAGGTGATTATTTGATGATTTACTAGTGATATAAAAACATTCTTGAATGAGTTTGCAATATCAATTCCAGATGACAGAAATACCCCGCTATCAATTACTGTGTCCATAGTTTCAAGTCTTCATACTTTCCCATCTTTTCATAAACTATATTCTGAAAACTTTCTCATATTATCCGGATTGATGTCGTTAATATACATATTTAAAACTATAATCTGTCATAAGTGTGTGTAAATTTCAATGATTTAATTTATGGAAAATGGCTACTTGAGCAGTATTGAATGATGAAGATTAAATATTTTTAGATAAGATTAATAAAAAAAGGATTTGTATGTCAATTTAGTAAACTTATTATTAATGTTGTAAATTATTGCACTAATACAAGGTATATAATGCAATTATTTTGGCTTTTTTGTATATACACACATACACAATCTAATATTATTTGCATCACGAACACATGAACACGAACAAGCCTAACATGGCTTCGCGTGAACTAAGTGGAAGGGTACGAAACAGCTCCGAAACTCGGAGACAGCGTTTCTCGTGCAGTGGTGGCAGCGTCGCAACACTCAGGCAGCTGCACGTATTTGGCAGACGACAGCTCGGACGCAATTGGCGAATTCGTCAGGCGGGCGATGAAAACATCGGAACATCGAATCATACGATACAATCTCAAAATGGCGATAAAAGACCGAAATGAGAGATCGTGAAGGCTATGTCAAAAAGGACAGGGCAAAGGCGTGAGCCTGGCCTGTACTTCAGGCCAATAGCGTACAGCATTAGAAACGTAAGTAAGCAATTTCCGTCATAGCAATAAGAATTTTCAATGTGATGTTTGGAGAACGAATCTCCATTAAAATGTAATTATAATATATAATCTCTTATATACGAAAAAAATCTAAGAGGTGTGAGATATTGTACCTCATTGTACTAATTAGACGTAGTTTGTCTTCTTACGAGTATATAGAAGAAAAGTTTTTTTGACTGTCATGGAAATATCAATGTTATAGTTTTGAATAATAAAATCTTATGATTCCAACAATAGGTACGGACCAAAGAATCTGTAATCGTGTAGAATCAAAATAAAAAATAGGCACATTTTAACGATTCAGGATTTAGGGTGTACTTCAATTTACATTAAACTAGCTGCATCGCCGCGGTTTCACCCGCGTAGTGATGGATGATGGTGATGATGATGAAAGTATATCCTATAGTAAATATATTATTCCTGCACAATCTACATACAAAAAAATGTCATCCAAATCAGTTCAGCTGTTCTAGCGTTAAAGCAGAGTAACGAGAGTAGAGTAACTAACCTCCATCCATCCAAATATTCGCATTTATACTCTTATATTAAGATTAGATAACATATTAGTCAATTTTCAGCCAAATAGTGTTTGGCTCCAAGACGCTTGGAGAATTAGACTACAAACAAGACGCTTCGAACGACATCTCATTTATCAAATTATGATAAGTAGTTCAGAAGTTATGAGGGAACAGATGAACATATATTCACACATACCAAAAACACAACCTCTCTTTTGGTTGAACGTACACAAAATTGAATATGGGTTATAAAAGAAAAACTCTCAAGAAGAGGACGGCAATATGAGATAACACGGGTGTGCGAGTAAGAGAGCAGCAGATACGTACCGCGGGCGGGATATGTGACTGCGGCGCGTGATGCTGCTGCAGCCGCGGCGGCAGATGCAGCACGGGTAAGGACGGCAGTGACGGCATCGACCCGAGCAACCCGCCCACTCCGACCAGTCCTCCGAGACCACCGAGGAATCCGCCCACCATACCTGCCAACCACAACACTCGCTACAGTCCGTTCTTGTGTATATGTATATAATCTAAATCTCGGAAACGGCTCCCAACGATTATCATGAATTTTTGTATGTGGGGGGGTTTCCGGGGCGATACATCGATCTAGCTAGGTTTCATCTTTAGAAATCGTCGTTTTATCCATGTTTTCAGGCAATGTCATTACTATACTACAATATCATTCTGGCAACTAGGGCCATCAGCTTAAACAATAACTTTAAACTAACTTTTAATTGTTTTACGGACACAGCAACATTAAAGCTACTTGAAAATAGATGGCGTTGTTAAGCAACACCAAGCCAATGAGTTGGTTTGATGTTAGACCAAGAAAATCATTGTTTACTTACAAGCAAAGCTTGGTCATCTAGGTACTATTCGTTTAACCCTTTGCGTACCATTGACGAAAATGTACGTGTGTTTCTTTGATAAATCTTTATTTTTAATTATCACGGTATAGGAAGGGTGAAACAAACAGCACCGTCGGCAAACGCACTTTTTCAATTTTTTTTCAAACGTTTTTTTCGAACGGACTAATGCTGTTTGCCTCTACCGGCATTAACAGCGTCACCGGACGGGAAAATACACCAAAAATCAAAATAACCAACTACTTTTTGACCGCACAGTCAACAACTGAATATAAAGTTTTCTCTGAGAAGCACAACACTATGAAATAAATATACATTTAATTTAATGAGATACATATTTAAGAGTAGTTAAAATATTAATTATGTGTACATATAGCTGATCTAACACTCTTTCCTGTCCCTTAGATCGAAAACTGTTATGGTGAAATTAATTGATATCTATGAATATTAGGTTTTTTTTTTATACCGAACTGGGTAGCACTTGACCACTATCTTATCACACTTGATGTTAAGTGATGATGCGATCGATGATGGAGCGCGCTTACCCAGAAGATACCTATGCACTCGTGTTTAGAAGACCCCCATATCGTACTTAACCGGAAACACCTACTCAGGCAGGGTGTTCCATTCCCTAGCGGTTTGTATGATAAACGAAGAAGTAAATCGCTTCGTTCGGGTAAATGGAATATCGACCATAAAACTAGGTGGTATCTTTGATAGAAATTAAGTGGTATCTTTGAATATTTTTTTTTATGTACTCTAGTATGTTAAATATGTTTTTAAGTCCGGCAATGTGCACTTAAAAGTATTAGAAATGTCATATTAATTTTTTGTGATTTTAAATAATTCGCTGCTTATGAGATAAACTGCTTCAAAAACTCTTATTTTTATCGAAGCCACGAATCGACAGCACCTTATTACGAAAATACAATCAAAAAAAGGTTTTAATGAGCAGCGAATGAAAATGCATGCTCCATTAATACAATACAATGTTTAAGTAGGTACCTTTCGGATAGTAGTGTGCACAAGTTGGTTTGAGGACTGTAACAGTAGAAACAAAGCTAGTGCATGATAAATATAAGCT
Organism: Selenia dentaria; assembly: GCA_917880725.1. Classification (NCBI taxonomy): domain Eukaryota; kingdom Metazoa; phylum Arthropoda; class Insecta; order Lepidoptera; family Geometridae; genus Selenia; species Selenia dentaria. Next base: position 29,650,107 of record OU862893.1, read on the forward strand.
CATATGTACCTGGCTGAGGCATCGACTGTGGCGGCATTCCCGGCGGGAACCTTATCAACTGGCCGGAGGGACGCAAACCTGACTCATTTTGTAAACCTGCAAAAACATTTCATATCAAATCTATATACATAAAACGAAGTCGTGTCAGTTATACCGTTTATAACTCAAGAACGCCACAACCAATATTTATGTTATTTTCGATTTGTCATATTTTGGAGAACAACATACATAGGATACTTTTCATCATCATCATCATCCATCACCAAGCGGGGAAACCACGGGGCGCAAAGAGCCGTAAAATTTTTATGATTTTTTGATGATTATTTTTCGGTTTGAAATATCTCGGGGACAAAGGACACTTTTAATTAGAGATGCCACGAATAGTGATTTGGCCGAATACCGAATATTCGGCAACACTTATGGAGGATCCCAATAATCTATCTATCCACGGTTTTCCTTACTACCGATACAAATTTGACATAACGTCCATACAAATAGTGTCAAATATCTAACTCTAGTAAGGTAAACCGGCGATAGATAGATTATTGGGACCGGCCGTTAGTACTTTCCGGGGGTGACATTGAGAAGTCACAACTCGTCACTTACGAGTTTAAAATTGCATCGCTGAAGTAGTACGTAGACGCTGGCAGTTTTGCTTCATTTGTGATTAGGTCGCGATCGTGTCACAACACGCTTTATTTGTTAATTGCTGGTACATCATACTGTACCTACTGTATGCTAAACAATTAAATATTACTTTTAATGTGATTACCTTAAGAAATATCAACATTTGTCCGAGAAATATAAAATGATTCCACTTAATAAAAACACCAATCCTTTTACAATTTTCTAAGATTTATTTACCATCTCCCGGTAGCAGTGTATAGAGTGAGCGGCTGTTTTCGGAAGCAGGTATAATTTCATGAGATAAAACGCAATCGTTTACTATCAACAAATGCAGGAAAAATTGATTTCATTGATCATACTAACCACTAGTAGATTTCAAATATGAATATGTTAATATGTTGGTTAAGTAAACAACTTCATGAGTAATATTTTACGTAATTTTTTTCATGATTAGCTATTCGGTATTCGGCCGAATAGTTTGCAATATTCGGTCCAAAAAGTGGCCGAATAACGAATAGTTGCCAAATATTCGTGGCATCTCTACCTTTTAATCATCAATATCCATCACTGTGAAACTGTGTTTTTCGCTTTGTCATATCTCGAGGAGGGACATACGAGACTTTTCATCATCATCATCCATCACCACGCAGATGAAACCCCGGGGTGCAGCTAGTTAAATATAGTAGAAAAGTGCATTTGCAATTTAATAATTAACGAATTATCTCAAAACCTGTATCCTTACTAATATTATAAATGGGAAAATGAGTTTGTTACGCTTTTACGCCTAAGCGGCTGAACGGATCGTAATGAAGTTTGGCAAGGACATAGGATACTTGTCAATATCAAGATCACCCATTACCACGCGGGTGAAACTGCAGGGCGCAGATAGTAGATATATAATTATTACTTGATCTGACTGATTCATCATGCAGTGCCACCACTACAATATACCACTTTATACTACAAACTTGAAATTTAGGCAGATTGAAATGTTACCCCTAATAAAACGATGCAATACTGATTTAAGTAAGTTATAAGTTTATTTGAGATAGATTCGCCGTCTTCTTTCAGTTCAAACTGATCTACGAATATGCTATAAGAATTGTCTATTTGGCCGTATTGGTATATAACGAAGCGATAGGTAGTCAGTTTTTTGACAGTGCGGGTGGTAGTTATTGGGTCGTCCATTAAACACGTGATGGTATTTATTAACATCTTTTTAACTCCTCTACATGATGCATAGTGTGGGTTCAGGCTAACCTCCCCCGCCCCTCAATCCAAAATAACGTGTAGTTGTTTGAATATCATAAAATTTTCAATAATTACCTTTAAATACAGGTAAAATCTATTGGGTATGAATAACAATGTCCTAAAAGACATGACCCATTCTTGCTATTTTTTGTACAAACAAAAGGGTAGCAGTATGCGCGGTCAAGTGGTATATTAGTTAATTTATTGATTCAGGCGTTGCTTTGCGGAAATCCATTAATTAAAAAAAAAAAACGAAAATAAAAGAAATATTCAGTCACTTCCGATGGAAATAGGCTTATGGCTGTGACGCAGTGTGCACCACCCTCCCTCCCGTGTAAAATGCAAATAGGAAGTGTACAGAATAAGCAACACACCAAACAACCCAATCAACCAAAAACGATTCGACACGTGTTTCGCCTCTACATGAGGCATCCTCAGGAGGTGTTGACTCGTCAAGCGCTAGACCGACAGTGGATCAATATAATATGGTTTATTAGTCTGTGGTAAGCTCGAGATGGACAAGTTGAATCGACCATAGAGTTTGTTACAATAATTACCTGGGACTCCAGTAGGCATGTTGGGCGGCCGCATTCCGGGCGGCATGCCGGGCGGCATACCCGGCATCCCAGGGGGCATTCCTCCACCCATACTGCAAACAACATAACATTATGTTCAACAATACTAATATCTATTGCTTTGATATTTGTATACAAGCAGGGTTGTTGTGTAATTGATTGGAGTGTTGATTGAAATCTTGAAAAATGGCGGCTCTATGTCACTTTTGCCAGCTCCAGTCATTAACTGCAGTTGTCAAAACTGACATAGAGCCGCCATTTTTCAAGATTTTAATTAGATTTTTTTGCAACTGAGATACATAATAGCCCTACTGAACAATATTTATTTGTAGTCGAATCATTTGTTTTAAATAAGCAGTACACAAGCACTGCATACAGATGCACACAAATACATAAGATTGAAAAAAAAAACAAAAAGAAAACTGACCAAAAAAGCTCGTGCTGACTAATGCTGTGCCAGAATTAAATGTAAGTAAATGTTTGGGTGCCATTGCAACTGCTAGGAGTAAAGATGAAGGACTTGTCACTCTACATTACTTTATTATCTCTTATAGTGAAGAGTGCTTCATAAAGTTTGTTTTTGAAGTTCATCATCATCATCATCGCAGCCGTAAGACGTCCATTACTAAACATACGCCTCCCACACGAATTTCCAAAGAGACCGGTTGGAAGCGGCCTGCATCCAACGTTTCCCTGCAACCTTTATCAGGTTGTCAGTCCACCTTGTCGATGGATGACCTATGCGCTTGCCGGTCCATGGTCTCCACTCCAGAACCTCCATTTAATTATTAATGAAATACATAATAATTTTAATTAAGGTATAGGTTTTAGCAGTGGACGTCCTACGGCTGAGATGATGATGATGATGATGATAGGTTTTAGTAAGTCACTCGCGTGGCAAATACAAATCCATAGATAAGTACTTCATACATTAAAATCTATGAAACCGATTAGGCTGTAGGATCATCCATCCTAAAACTTACATACATACGAGGGTAGTCTGAAAAGTTTGAAACCTGTGTATGGGGACTCTGCACCGTCATTTACCACAGAGAAATTTTGGGCAGCCGAATTTAAACGTGACCGTAAAAGCTTGGGAGACAATGAACGTCCGGGACGTCCAAAAACTGCAACTACGTCGGTAGTTAAAAACATCGTCAAAGTTCACCGATTGGTGCTAGACGTCCGCCGAATTCATAATTTTTGAAATGAAAACAGAAATTATGAACATGTCAAAAGAACGTGTATTAAATCAACATTTAGACATTAGAAAGCTGTCCGTCCGCGCGGTGTGTGCCGCGTTTGCTCATGTCCAGACCAAAAGCATGATCGAATGAACATTTCCAACGATCCGTTGGGCAGCCTCAGCATCGCTGAGATAAGTGTGTAGAGTTACAAGGAGGAATGTTGGAAAAAAAATGTCAAGGAAACTTTTCAGACCACCCTCATACATACATACATATTCATTAAAATGAATCAAGTAAAAACAATTAAAATCCCTTATACCCCTACACATTTTGTCCTAAGGTACCTTTTTTGCATAATAATGTTGTTATTATTTATATTACTTACACAATTTTAAGTGCAAATAAAAGATTTATATAGATAGATTTATTTCTTGAAAATAGGATGTTATAAAATATATATCAGGTATTACATAAAAGTAAAAAAAATAAGCTTAGTATACTATTTTATTAGTAAAAATATTTGTTATATAGAAAAAGAATATCATAAAAATAATGACATGTAAACGTAAAAACAAGTTCGAATATGAACACGTCCGGTGTTCATATTCGAACTTCGTTGGTAGGGTTTGTAAAGATATCGAGGGTGTTTCGAGGTCCAGTATGATGCAAATTAGTAGTGACCTGCTAACTTTTTGTAATGTTAAGTATATCTCACCCAGGTGGAGGCATCCTCGGCATTGGCATGTTGGGCATATTCGGCATGTTTGCGCCTGGAGGCATCGGCATGTTGTTGGCCGGCGGCATTGGCATGTTGCCGCTCGGCGGCATTGGTATGTTCCCGCCCGCCAGCGGCGATCCCATGGCCCCTGCACCTGATAGATCTGTTAATATCATACAACTTTGTTGAAACCAAGTAACCAAGTTACGATTGCAATTTTTGGAGAGAATAATTCACGTTCTCGGACGGGATTCGAACCCACGTTTTTCGACAATCCGTGTCAGACGCCATGGCCAACTAGGCTATCGAAGCACGAGGTCCGAGCATCGAATTTTATCTCTCTATCTGATTTTAATGTTCATATGGAGATGGAGCGACATCTATTGAACAGCTTTAACAGCATTATCCAACCGAAAGAATATTTTTTACCAAATACTTTCGTATTGATGTCACAACTCAAATTGTCTGTTGTGATGGCATGCGCCAAAGCGCATCGCTGATGTTTTTTTTCCATCTCAATTTACGAGACATATTCGCGACCATTACCGATAATATGATGTACAGAGATGGCTCACTGGAGAGTAATGAAGATTATGAAAGTCAATGGACTGACTTTAAGAAGGCTGAAGCAGACCGGCTCAAATTACCAGCAGACCACACTAAAGCAGCAATGGAAGATTAATTGTTTGTGATCTGAGGGACTGGACACTCCTACATCTACAGCTTTACCAATCGAGACGTCCTTGCCTAGCCAAAGTACAAGACCAACATTTTTCAAGAGCAAATATTCAATGACGAAGGTCAAGTGTTGCCCTATCAAAATTCCAAAGTTGAAAGTAAAAAAACAACGTTTTGGTTCCAAACAAGGACCAAATATGAGATGAATTGGTTGAGGGTTGACATTCATGAAACAGGTATCAATGACATAGTAATAACTGATAGGGGAGAAAAGACATACCACGCTGAGACTACATACATATGGATCAGGAAATAATCTAGTATTATTTTTATACATTTGACTTATCACGGTTGTATTCTACTTCTTCCTTTGAGAGGAAGGCTCGACTCCAAGCAATCTAAAGTCAAAGTCAAAATCATTCATTCAATTTAGGCATCAAAGACGGACTTATGGATGTCAATTATTCATTATAATATACTTACTTTAAAGACACTACCGCCGCGTTCCAAAATATATAGAGCCTACGCAGGAGAAGCGGCAAGAAACTCGGGGCCATTCTTTTCATATAGGTTTACAATGTTTCTACTTAGGTACTACTATTATTACATTTTAGCCATATGTATTACCATCTCGGGGATGTTGATATTTTTGCATGTAGCTTGATGAAATTTACAGAAAGGGCTCTAATGTGCATCGAAAATACAAATTACACTTGTAAAAGAAGTGTTTGTAAAATAATTAAGCAATTGTATTTAAAGTTGTGTATCTATTATTGTTTTTTAAATTAAGATTGTGTATATATAATTACTTGTAGCATCGCTTTGGTAGTACTGTTAAGATGTTGCAAATTGCTAAATAATAAAATAAAAAATAAATTATGGGCGGTAGATGACCACTTGTCAGAAGTGGAGTATTCCTAGCATCTTTTATTCTTTATAATGTCGAACTTTATAATATGCTTTTTTATTAAAACGTTTTTTTACAGTCAGCTTTTACGTATGTGAGCTCAGTTATGTGTTTTGGGTTTTTATTGTAACAACGCACAAAATTTCCTAAAATCGACTTATTAGTCTTCGCAACTCTAAAACTAGGTATAATGGGCTAATGCGTAGATACCATCACCCACAGTTTATAGAACGTTTGTCAAAACCTTGATTAGTTGACTAACTGAATACTAAACATTCATTAGTCAATGATGTTATATGACGCGATATATGACCAATCAGCTTTCAGTATTCCATCTGTTAGCTGATCAAACTTTGAAAAACGTTCCAGAAACTGGAGGTTAGAGTGAGATGGTAACATTAAACAGCTATAGTTACCTGGTGGCATTTGCGGACGCAGCGGTGGCGGCACTCCGGGCGGCAGGGGGAGCATGCCGACGTGTGCGTTCATCATCGACATGTTATCCATCATTGTCTTTGGTACTATCTGCAACAATCAACAACATTTTCATCACACATGCTCGTAAAGTGGCTCTTATTACATCGTCTTTAGGCTCTGAATCCAAGATTTTGAACACATGTGCATTTAGTGGGACTGGATTGTAACTCAAAAACCTTTACCGGTTAATTGTCCGGACTACCTCGCCTCGGACGTACACTCTACCAAATAAAAAAAGAATTATTAAAATTGGACTACTCTGCAAACCAACATTCGCAAATTACTTCCTTACTTAAAAAAATGTATGCAATAACTTTTCTATAACAATGAAAAAATATGTGACGCGACCCCATAAGGACAAACCGACAAACACCACAACACATTATCACCATGTGATATACCACCTGTCGAGATAATGCATACTTTGTTTTACTCCGCTGATACTTACCCTGGGCGGTAACCAGGGCGGCAACGTTTCCTCGTCACAGGCGCCGCCATCCTCGAGCGCGTCCAGAGACAAGGCGCCCATGGACCAGCGCGCGTGCAGCTCATTCCACGGCAGGTAGGAGACGCCAAGTTCTGCCTCCCAGTAGTCCTTCCATTCGCGACCTTTCACGCCTTTGCCTGGAGCCCACGCCACCTGTATTCATAACAAATGGTTAAGTATTGCCAAAGGTACCTCTGGGCGTACCACTATAGTATCTATGTGTCTTAATCACAACTATCACAAGACATATATTTGGAATTAATTGAAAGAAAGAAAGAAAGAAGAAAGAAAAGGCATTTATTTGAACAGATACTGAACACAACAACAAAAAAACTACTATCAAGAACAAATCAAGTTACATTCAAAGTACACAACCTTAAAAATAACATAAAAAAAGAGATGGATCGCTGTCGTGTGCAGTCCCGTCCAAAAGGGTTATGGCTCAGCATGATGCTGCAGGCGGACCTACAGCGCTGATTCTCAGCCAGAACCTTGAGTACTCACGGACGTGCAATTTAATATACGTATAATAGTTAAACAGAACAGACATGAATTAACAATAAATAAAATAATCTTTAAATAATATATGTTTGTGTGTGTGTGTGTGTAAATAAATATACATTTATCATATTATACATATTCAATAAAACAAGACAACTAAAAACACTAAAGTAATAGTTAGTAGTAAAGTTATAATAAGTAACATTACAATAACAATAAGTAAAGCTTTATAGTAGTTATAATAAGTAATAGTTAGTAATAAATGAGTAGTGGCAAACCCATTGAAGCCTACTACTCGTACCTACCTACCAAATAATAATGTATATAAATTATTATTATTAATAATGTAAGTATATAATTGAATGAATTAATTATTATTATTAATAATGTATATAATTGAATGAATTTATTTATTTATTCATAATAAATGCTATACATACAATGTAAATTATATATAGGTATATTTTTCTCTGTTAACCCCTTTGTTTGAATAAAATATCTGATATTAAACAACCGTGTATATTGAAAATAAACAAATGTGTATGATATGTCGGAATAAAATAACTTTTTACCAAAAAATGAAACCGACTTCGACACCAAAAAGTGAGAAATAACCTGTTGACGTCGCTACCATGATAGTTCAAAAGTAGGTACCTATTATCACAATATTGTGTGCATCGACTTCGACAAGTTATTTCACACTTTTTGGTATTGAAGCCGGTCCCATTTTTTGGCAAAAAATTTTTTTCAGCATTTTTAGTGTCCCTTGCTACTAACGTGATCGTTTTGCTAAAGTTTTTTTTTTCACCTTTTTTTTGTGACCCTTGTTATAACCCGCGGCACGTAACTCTAGCGCTGACCGTTATTGCGCAGAAGTCAAAAATTGGGTATCACAGGGGGGCTACAGGGACGAAGGATTCTTGTCTCTCTCTGTCACATCGAAGACGGGGGACTCCTTTCTCTCTCTGTCACATGTGCGCGACTGTACCCATGCGCAGATATCCCCTCTACATTTCGCTCAGCGCTAGAGTTACGTGCCGCGGGTTATACATGATCGATTGTCAATGATGATATCAACAAGATAAATCTACACTTTTCAGTTTATGGATTGTAACTCAAAACTGCTTGACGGAATTTGATGACATTTAAATGGGACCACCTCGGAAATATACTCTACCAAACAAAAAAATAATTTTGAGAATCGGTCCACAAACAGGGAGAAATCGCCTCACACATAAAAAAATAAATACACACATATAACCTCCTACTTTAATGAAGTCTGTAAGTTTATTTATATAATATAATAAAATAATATATTATATAATAAATATTGTTTTAATTAGTGCAACGCAACCGTGAGCGTACTGCACTCTCCTTGAGAAAGGCCACCCGATGTGGTTGAAACTATAGTTGGAAAGATCTGACTTATTTACGTGAGTGAATCCCGTTTTTCATATTTGAAACGGCGGGTCCGATTTTAACGGGCCCATCACTGGCAGATTGCTGATGTCATAAGGAGTAACTTATACTACTTTTACTTTAGGAAAACAATATTATATGAAACTCTGTCGCTCTGTCTGTTTGTTACCTTATCACGCCTAAACGGCTGAACAAATCGTAATTTAGCCAGGTTATAGATTATATCCCGGGAAAGCACATATTGATACTATTCACCCGCATCCTCTTCATCCTTCACCACGCGGGTGAAACCGCCGGGCGCAGCTAGTTGAGAATACATGTTGTGAATGAATAGTTTTGATTAGGGTTTAAGACTAGGGTTGTACTGACAGTGATCTCCTTAGTGTGCAGCTTGTGCTTGTTGAGTTTCTGCAGCGCTTTGTGCGCGTCGCGACGCCGCTCCATCACCACGAAGGCACATCCGCGCGGCGCCACCACGTCTATGGACACCACGCCGCCGATGGCACCGAACAAGTCCGACAGCTCCTCCGGGGTGGCTAGCTTGGATAGGTGTCCCACCCATAGAGTTGTGCTGCATACTGGGGGGAAACAATACTCGATAAACCAAATTGTGTAAAAGTGTCGTTTGTAATGTAAAAATAAAGCTTTTTACTGCTAAGGTCCTTATTTAACAGAAAAACATTTAAAACATAATTCAACAATAACGAAAAATATTAACGACGGAAAAATAACAGAAAATGATAACAAATTCGTACTAATTATCACAGAACGGCTATTAAGTATCTTTAGTTTTAACTCCAGTAAGCATAAATGTTAGTAAGTTGATGACTGGAACTGACAAAAGTGACATAGAGCTGCCATTTCTTTTGTATTTCAATCAACATTTGTTAGCAACTGAGATACAGAAGGTGCGTTCGCTTAGCTTTGAGAGTGTTGGTGGCGTTGTCATTGATGGCTCTTTTGTTATAGCGTTCGTAAAGGTTAAAAACGTTGTTTTGCCACTTCCACCACTTTTGCCCACACCCTACTCGAACGCTCAACCGAGCATAAGACCTAAAATCGCATGATTATGCTCTTAAATACATAGTTGTCGAAAAACTATCACAAACAACCATGCTCCGGACGTGGGTCAAAAATTGCATTTTTTGGTGGCAAAACTAACTCATTTTTAGCTTTCCGAACGCTGAACAAAAAGAGACATAAACGACATTTTCACCCACAAATTCCCAATTCGAACGCCCTTGTGAGCGTTTATTTGAACGCACTAATAATAGCCCTGCTGAGCGCGTCAAACCAAGGTGAAAACAAATCAAGACTGATTTTTTGCTGCCTACGGCACACGCGTGAGTTTTTTTTCTACTCGTACAATGAACCGGATTATATTATATGACATAGTTCTTTGGACTGAAATAGACACTGTTACCTTAAGTCCCCAAAAATAAATTAGTATAAAAAAGGTGACAATACAATACTATTCGTGAATAGGGCGATTTTCCTAATATTGTGACTTTGGCTACTTGTAAGCTACGCAGGTTTAATTGTTGTTAGTAATTAAGTATTAAAGTAATGAGAATTGAAATAAAAATTCTACAAGTGTCAGAATATACTTGAACAATGTTGTCCAAAAAGTCTTACATAGGTTGCAAGACTAACTACTACTACGTAAATCCTTAAAAGTATATAAATACTTACCACTAAGGTTCTCTTTCTTGATAGGAGGTAACCCCTTCTTCTCACGTTCCCTTTGTTTCTCCCTATCCCCCTCTCTTTCTTTGTAGTTTTTGTCTTTGTCTCTATCTTTCTCTCGTTCTCTGTAAATAATAGTTCAAATTTGAATACATTTTTGACAAAAATAATTTACGATTTAATCGCTTATAAATTGTATTTACAACACTGCCTTTATGCTGTTGAATAACTTACCCAAAATACTCATATCTAAGCAGCATAAATGAAAAGTATACATATTTTAGTGTAGTTTAGAAATAAAATACAAATATAATCACATATTTATATACCAAACCAATACATTAAAATTAAACTACTTAACCATCGCACTCCTGGAGTCGGTAGTATGTTTTCTGAGAAAACTATTGTATTGATGGCCAATTATCGCGTATAATTTTATATTATTTTATACCCACGTTTCCAACACTTTTCAGTGAACATGGTCACGGGTAGAGTACCCGGGTAGATGTCGTCGGGATAAAGTAATATATAATTATAGGCGATTTAACCCGTTTCAAGTTGTTTACTAACAATGTATAAGAATCGTGAAAGTCTAAGAAATCATTATATAGGTACCAATAATTACGAATACATGTAGGTGGATATTTTGTGTAGGTATGTATTTGCTGTTACCACACCGCTGCCGCTGTCTAAGCAGCAGTGCGACTATGTATGTTCCGCGATAAATTTACCGAATCGATAAGTTTTTTTAAATATATCGAATCATTTCAATAGTCGGTAGCATGGATCTTATCTCGATACGTTTCTGTCGAAGTCGACAATTTATCGTAATTATATCAATTATAAAATGGCAACACGGTTGACCACAGAATAAAAATAACGCATTTCGATCGACCTATTCCTCGGTTTTGTTTTCAAATTTGAAATTGTTCGTATATAAAACGAGATCGGTAGCATGCAACGTTTTCAAGAGACGTATAGATAAATTCGATATAATCATAGCGATTGTACCGAATTTGCCAGCATGAATCTCGTTTTTAACGGTTGTTACCGATTAATTTTAATAACCTTATCGATTTTTTATCGGGGTTTCAAAGTTGCTCGATAATTTACATTTAAAATAAAATTTAATTAAAATATTTTTTTATGTGCATTTTTTTATTTAATATTATTATTTTATCGACATAGAGTGGGTGTAAATAAGAAAAAGGATTTTGGTAGTGTTTTATTACTGGAGACTGAAAGGAGGGCGCGAGGTACGATGAGAGGACAAACAAGCGGATGCCAATCATTATCTCGACTTAGATAGCAGATAGATTGAAATTATTTTTCGGTTCAATAAAAATATTGTCCTCGCCCTTGTTCAAGGTGTTGAGGGCGATCTAAGAAGGAGTAGATACGGCATGGCCACGGTCGGCCATCCATAGTAGGTAATGCATATCGTACCTTACAGTAGACAGGCAATGCTCAAAAAATAAAGCGCTTTTTTTTATCGACCGGTAGATCCATGCTCGCACTGCAGTTTAGACTAAACTAGATGCATATTTAGATAAAATTGAGTAGATACATTTGGGATTCTGGCATATGCGTAACACTGAATACTATTTTATATTTTATCTCAGGAAAATCAAGTTCTTTGTCAAGTCGGCAGGTATGTATTTCCTGTATTCCAAAACTACGCTCAGTAAAGGCCTATTCAGACCTAGGCGTTATTCGCTAGCTCGAGCGATAGAGAAATCCGAAAGGTTATGCGTTAATTTCCACCAGAAGCACCAGCACCAGAGCGGATATCGCTACCGCGCGCGGTAGAGATATCCGTTGGCATGGAAGCATGTCGCTGTTGCTTGCTCCCGCGTCGCCCGGCGGAACTAGTTTCGCCAAACATGAAAATACCGCCTCACTAGGCGGTTCAAGTTTCGCTGCAGTTATGGAACTTCATACTATTTACCCATCGAGTTCCGCGTGGTATTTTTCGCTACCCACAGCGGTAGCGAATAACGCTCAGGTCTGAATAGGCCTTAATGTTATCTAGGCTGAAGATTAAAGAGATTTGAGTAAATTTAGTCCGGCATTTACTGTCAAATGTCGGCGCAAGTCGAGATTATATCTGGAATACTGGCCCATATGTCACCTTTATTACAGTATATACATCTTTCAATAACAAGGTGTAGAAATACTAAAACCAAATATGCATGCAGCTTGCATACAATTAGAACCTAACTACTGCGTCCCAGGAAGTAGTAAAATATTCACTTACTTATTAGACTTACGAGTAAGCAAAGTTTTTCTAATACTCGCGCAGGTTCATCCCTGAAAAACTAGGCCAAAGACGGCCATAACCTCCAGAACGTAGACAGGCTGGGTTGCGGAGCGTGATAGGGGAAAGGAGGCGAATGAATAGGTGGCGTATGTATTGCAGAGCGCATTGACCCCAATGTACTCCCAAGAATAGGGCAAATATGATATCTAAATAAGGCTGCCCTAAATATATTATATAGGGTATTTTTTTTACTCTGTATTAAAAAATCATAAGCAATACTTTGCCATTTCAATCTTGACTAGGTACTATCACCCAATTTTATGCCTAACCAGTTCAAAAAGGTTTTGCTTTGCACATGTGCATTGCAAGCTAACTCCGCCTTTTATTGTATTGCCCAATGACAGCCATAACAAGCATTTCCTTTGTAAATCTCTTGTTCCTACATCTTTTAGAAATTTTAATGATTTTGTCAGGTCAGTTACGACTAGCACACATTTTATTATAATAAAAAGTAGTAGTTATTTTAGACGTGTTGACTAAGATTTTTACTTATAAACGTAATTATATCATGGCTAAATTAAATCTATATCCACTTAGTATTTATAGTGTTAGCTTGGATTGGATTATTGTATTTTATTGTAATAAAAAGTAGTAGTTCTTTCTAACAACACACCAATAAGCAGACAATTGGCGGGGTTTGTGAATGGTCATTTCACGCAAAATTCACCCGTAAGATGGTTAGGCTAAAAATTGAGTAATAGTACATATGCACATCTTTTAGTACTAGTTTACTATATGCTCCATACTGGAATAATAAATAGATTTCCTTTAAACAAAAACATGAATAATACAGACCTACAATTATTGCTATAATCAAAACCATACAGTAAATGCTTAAGTGTATCGGCAAACATTTAAATAACGTGTTTTATAGTACGGCGCTGAACTAAGCTGTGCGCACTACTAAATAACGACATTTAATGTTTAGCAGCGATACTAAGAAAGGTCCTAATTTAACTTCCTTTAAGGTAGCAACCTACAATATAACTCGAACACAAATTCAGCAATGTATAGAGGATTGTAAGCGAGGACAAGGCAGGGCAGGCAGCGACCTTTCCATAATACTATACTTATTCTGTGCCTTAACTATTAACCCTTTGCGTCCCAGACACGTAAATATACATCAGTTGCATTCATAAATCTTTTGCTTTAATTATCACTGTATAGGAAGGATTAAAGTCTAAAGTTAGCACAGCTACTTTTCAGTTCATCACTTTGTTCCATTGACTTTTTGGCCTATGTGGTGGTGGTGTGCGTGGTAAGTAGTAGGTACCACGGGTATACACTGGCCAAGTTTTACTGTAGTAAGTATGTGAGGTGGTAGGTACTTAGCTGTAGTCAGGTGAATAAAATCCAAATGGTTTTCACTTCACAATTGTATTGTTCAGAGTCACAGTTCAACAATCACATACAATAAACAGTTAATACAGAAGGAGCAAGTAAGAGTAAGCACAGATTTCACAAGTAAGATGGTACGCGGACAGAAGAAGAGTCAAGCATAGGTAAATAAATAAACACTAAGAAATTAGGAGATCGCAAGTGAGTAGATAAGTGAGCGGATGAAGCTTAAAGCGACGTGCGTTCTGCGTCAGACACGAGATCGGACTGGCGTGGCGTGTGAGCGAGTGAGGCGGCCGGCCGGCAGCGGCGTGTGCGCATCTCCCGTTTGCCGCCTAGGTTAGCGTGTGATGACGTAACCGCACCGCAGGCACAGAATAAGTAATAGTGCGCTGGTCGGTACGTTTCCAAGAGACGGCGCGGCCAGCTGATTTTAATTTATTGTGTATGTGTTTGATGTCTGTGTGAATGATGATGGATAAATGTGTAGACAACAAATACATATTAAGTAATATACAAAGTAGATAAATAAATACGTATGACTGTTATATAAATTATACATACATAAATAAGTGTGTAATATAAAATACAAAATATTATTTATGTAGCAAGTATTATATTGTGTTAGTGTAACTTATATTAATAAAGTGGGAGTAGCCCACATTACTCCCCCCCAGAGACCTGGTTAGGGGCGATAAAATTCCGGAAATCGGACATGTCGTCCAGATCGTGTAGATTTATGTACAACAGTGTCCGGAGTTGGAGTTTGTGTAGTGCTTGGTGCAGGTAATGTCGGTGGAGGTGTAGGTGTATGTCCTAACGAGTCCTCATCGATGAGCATATACGCAGGTTTAAGGCGGTCAATAGTGACGGTGACATGTTTCCCTCGAATGAGAAGTTTGAAAACTTTGTCACCTCGATCTAACACCTTGTATGGACCTGTATATGCTGGCTGAAGAGGGGCACGCGAAGCGTCTTCACGGAGGAAAACGTGTTCCGCGGTGGCCAACTCTTTAAACACAAATATTTTGTGGTTGCTGTGACGAGAAGCTGGAACCGGTTTTAACTTCTCGGCAAAGGACCGTAAGCGTGCCGAAAAATCTGACATGTCAGAAGTAGTAGGCGTGCTAGGGTCAAAAAATTCGCCGGGAAGTCGTAACGGCTCACCGTACAGCAGTTCAGCCGAGGAGCTCTGCAAGTCTTCCTTGTAAGCACTGCGGATACCGAGTAGCACTAGTGGCAAGACTTCTGCCCAGTTGCTATCAGCATGGCAAGTAATTGCAGCCTTGAGCTGTCTGTGAAAACGTTCCACAAGGCCGTTGCAAGCCGGGTGGTAGGCTGTGGTACGCTTGTGCTGGAATCCAGTTGCTTTTGCCAGATATTGAAATAGAGCAGACTCGAACTGTCGGCCGCGATCTGTGACAATATCTGTTGGGCAACCAAATCTGGATATCCAGCCAGCAATTAATGCCTTAGCCACCGTTTCTGCTGTTATGTCAGGTATTGGCATGACCTCCGGCCACCGTGTGAACCGGTCTATGGCCGTCAGACAATACCTGAAGCCTTGGGAAACAGGTAGGGGCCCAATAAGGTCGATGTGGACTTTCTTGAACCTCGCGCGGGGTAGGTCGAAAGTGCCCAGTGGTGCAGACACATGTCGACTCACCTTTGCGCGTTGGCACGACAAGCAAGTCCGAGCCCATTCTCGACAATCCTTTCTGACCCCGGGCCACACAAACCTTTCGGCTACCAGTTTGGCAGTCGCTGCGGCGCCGGGATGGCTTAAGGAGTGGAGACTTTCGAAAACTTGTTTTCGAAATTGTTTGGTGACAAACGGCCTGGAAGTCGGTGTACTGACATCGCAGTACAGAGGTACGTGACTGCCAGGGTAGTTTGTCTTTTGCAGACGGAGGGATGAGCCGTCTGTTAAGTATTTAGCCAGTTCGGGATCGGCATCTTGGGCATTTGCGAGGTTGGCAAGACATACTGGAGCGCCCAGCTCTTCGACGCGACTTAGGGTATCGGCTACAACATTGTCCTTGCCGGAAATATGTTGTAAGTCGGTCGTGAACTGGGAAATGTAGTCCAGATGTCTGAATTGCCTGGGCGAGCAGTTACGCTTCCGTTCGTGAAAGGCATAACAGATCGGCTTATGGTCTGTGTAGACCGTGAAATGCCTAGCCTCGATCATATACCGGAAGTATTTAATGGCTTCGTAGATCGCTAGAAGCTCGCGATCATACGGGGAACACTTCTGTTGGGATGGACTTAATTTACGGGAGAAAAACGCCAGTGGCTGCCACACATCCTTTTGAAGCTGCTGTAAAACAGCTCCAATGGCCACGTCTGATGCATCCGTTACCAACGCTAGCTTAGAGTGGCAATCTGGATGAGCCAGAAGAGCTGCGTTGGAAAGGCTTTCTTTGGTGTCTGAGAAAGCCTTCAGAGCATCGTCCGTGAGGTGGATGGGTGTGGAGCCCTTGACTGCCCCCATAAGAAGGGCGTTGAGAGGCGCTTGAGTTTTGGCAGCATTAGGCAGAAACCGCCTGTAAAAATTTGCCATACCCAAAAAGCGTCTCAGGGTTCTAACGTCCTTTGGTGGAGGAAAGTCACGTATGGCTTGGACTTTTTCGTCAAGTGGCTTTGTTCCGCTCTCCGATATCCGGTAACCTAAAAAAGTTACCTCGGGAGCACCAAAAACACACTTTGAAACGTTTATGACCATCCCATAGTCCCGTAGTCTGCTAAATACCTGCCGAAGGTGGTCTTCGTGCTGGATCTCGTTACTGCTGTAAATTAAAAAATCATCAGTATAACAGTACACGAAATCCAGCCCCCGCATCATCTCATCGACGAATCTTTGAAACGTTTGACCCGCGTTACGGAGTCCAAACGTCATAAATGGAAATTCGAACATTCCGAACGGGGTAGAGATGGCCGTCTTTGGAATGTCCTCTGCGCAGACAGGAATTTGGTTAAAGGCCTTCACAAGGTCGAGGGTACTAAAGACCCGACAGCCAGAGATGCTATGCGAAAAATCGTGGATGTGGCGGATCGGATATCTATCCGGAATCGTTCGGGCGTTAAGTTGCCGGTAATCACCGCAAGGACGCCAGCCGTTGTCCTTTTTCGGCGCCAGGTGCAACGGAGATGACCACGGGCTATCAGAAGGTCGAGCTGTGCCATTGGCTAGCATGGCCTCGAACTCTTCTTTAGCCACCTTCAGCTTGTCAGGAGCCAGACGCCTAGGTGTGCATGCCACAGGAGGACCTGCAGTGGTGCGGATGTGGTGCTGTGTGTTGTGTGGTATTAAGCGTTGAGTACCAGCTGGTCGCGTAATCTCAGGAAATTCACGCGATAATATCTCATGGTAACGCGAATCACCGGTCAACAATTTCACTGACTGAATGTCGTTTACGTTACAAGCCAGTGAAGCTGGAGCTGACAATGTTGTAGTATTGTCTATCAATTTCCTATTTTTACAATCAACAACTAAATTATACAAACACAAAAAGTCAACACCTATGATAGGTTTTGTCACATCAGCCACTACGAATTTCCACGGATACGTACGACGAAGTCCAAGGTCTAGATTAAGGTGTGCGTATCCGTAGGTGTTGATAATTGTCCCGTTGGCTGCGGTGAGCTTGTAGTCCGTCGGTGCACGACGCTCTCGTAGCTGAGATCGAGGGAAAACACAGAGGTCGCTGCCAGTGTCGACCAAAAACTGCGTTTTCGTGGCGCGATCAGTCACGAAGAGGCGACCTGGAGAGGCGGGGCAATCTTCTGTCGCCATTAGCGATTGCCCGCGGCATTTCCCGACTTATTGAAGTCGCATGGCTTCTGACACTTGAGTGCCTTCGATCCAAACTTGGAATGGTACCAACACAGGGGGTACCAGCGGTAGTTGGATGCCGACCGAGTTCTACTCCGTGAAACATTACGGCGCTGTTGTGGTCTGGAACGCTCGCGGGTGCGCGATGAACGTGTGTGCTCATCCAGCTGCATTGTGAGTCGCTCCACCATTTTCTTGAGCTCCGCTATCTCGTTGGAGGCGTTACTGTCAGATCTGGTTCCAGTACTAGACGAAGTTGATGCAATGTTACCTTTATTTGGTGCAGAAATTTCCTGGATTCGGTCAGCCAGGTCAGCCAGCTGTTCCAGGGTATGGGTGGTCTGCGATGCCAGTACGGTCTGGATACTTTGTGGTAAGCGGTTGCTCCATATAGACTTCAGGAACTCTTCGGGAACGTCAGGTCCTGCTAGGTCTTGAAGGTGCCGGAGGAATTGAGATGGTTTCCGGTCTCCAAGTTCCTCATGAGTCAGTAGTTGTCTGACCTTCTTCTCGTGCGAAGCAGTAAGTCGCTTTATCAGCTCGCTTTTGATTTTCTCGTGCCTATTGCTGGTCGGAGGGTTGACAATAGCATCTTTTACGGCGTTTGCGTGGCTTATGTCAAGATTTGTTATTACGTTATTAAATTTAACAGCATCTTCAGTAATACCAAAATTGTCAAACTGACCTTCCAATAACGCGAACCATATCTCTGGGTCATCTGGTGAAAATGCAGGAACTTTCAAATTTAATTTCCGTACGTCAATTTCGACGTGTTCGGGTGGAATGGACACGCGCATTTTCTTGGGGCGTCGTGTTGACACGCCTGCACCGCGTGATCCAACGGTGTTTACGGAATCACTGCTATCACTCATTGTGATTGGATTTTATTCACCTGACTACAGCTAAGTACCTACCACCTCACATACTTACTACAGTAAAACTTTGGCCTATGTGGTGGTGGTGTGCGTGGTAAGTAGTAGGTACCACGGGTATACACTGGCCAAGTTTTACTGTAGTAAGTATGTGAGGTGGTAGGTACTTAGCTGTAGTCAGGTGAATAAAATCCAAATGGTTTTCACTTCACAATTGTATTGTTCAGAGTCACAGTTCAACAATCACATACAATAAACAGTTAATACAGAAGGAGCAAGTAAGAGTAAGCACAGATTTCACAAGTAAGATGGTACGCGGACAGAAGAAGAGTCAAGCATAGGTAAATAAATAAACACTAAGAAATTAGGAGATCGCAAGCGAGTAGATAAGTGAGCGGATGAAGCTTAAAGCGACGTGCGTTCTGCGTCAGACACGAGATCGGACTGGCGTGGCGTGTGAGCGAGTGAGGCGGCCGGCCGGCAGCGGCGTGTGCGCATCTCCCGTTTGCCGCCTAGGTTAGCGTGTGATGACGTAACCGCACCGCAGGCACAGAATAAGTAATAGTGCGCTGGTCGGTACGTTTCCAAGAGACGGCGCGGCCAGCTGATTTTAATTTATTGTGTATGTGTTTGATGTCTGTGTGAATGATGATGTATAAATGTGTAGACAATAAATACATATTAACTAATATACAAAGTAGATAAATAAATACGTATGACTGTTATATAAATTATACATACATAAATAAGTGTGTAATATAAAATACAAAATATTATTTATGTAGCAAGTATTATATTGTGTTAGTGTAACTTATATTAATAAAGTGGGAGTAGCCCACAACTTTTTGTACGAGTATAAATACACACAAGCCATATCGTGGTAGGACTCGCAGTATTTACAATAAGACTAGCAATGAACAGAGTACCCACCTGTCACGGTCACGGTCCCGGTCGCGGTCACGGCGGCGGCGCGGCGAGCGGGAGGAGCGCGGCGAGCGCGAGCGCGACCCGCGACGGCGCCGCTTCGGGGACTTGGAGCGCGACCGGTGTCGCCGGGACTTCGGGGACGGACTCCTGCACACAGCAACCACACACTTTACAACACTACATACACACATGGATTTGAATTGATGATTCATCACACATTCATAGTAAAGTAGCTGCACCCCACGGTTCCAACTCGCGTAGTGATGGATGACGATGAAAAGTAGTATACCTGCTTCCCTGGGATATTATCTATAACCTTGCCAAATTTGATTACAATCCGTTCAGGCGTTAAGGCGTGATAAGGTAACAAACATACATATACAGATTTTGGTTCTAAAGTAAAAGTATACATAAGTTACTCCTTCTAACATCAGCAATCTGCCAGTGAAAGCCCCGTTCAAAATCGTTCCAACCGGTTCAGAGATTAGCCGGAACAAACAGACAGACAGACAAATAATTTAAATTTGATTTTTTCATGTAAGTACCATATATATTTTCATATGCATTTAGTGAAAAGCTGTTAATTTGGAATTACAAACAAACACTTCAGTTTTATTTATCTGTATAGAATAGTATGGTTATTATAAAAATTCAAAGATACAGACTGGAAACACTAACAAAACAAAAAAACATACTTGGCCAATGGAATTGAAGGACCAATAATTGCGTGATACTATTAATGCAGTGTCCAATGAACAAAAAGGGAAAACCAACCAAAACTAAAAACATACTTGGCGAATGGAATTGAAGGACCAATAATTGCGTGATACTATTAATGCAGTGTCCAATGAACAAAAAGGGAAAACCAACCAAAACTAAAAACATACTTGGCGAATGGAATTGAAGGACCAATAATTGCGTGATACTATTAGTGCAGTGTCCAATGAACAAAAAGGGAAAACCTACCAAAACTAAAAACATACTTGGCGAATGGAATTAAGGAACCAATCGCATGCTCAATGAACAAAAAGGGAAAACCAACCAAAACTAAAAACACACTTGGCGAATGGAATTAAGGAACCAATCACATGTCCAATGAACAAAAAGGGAAAACCAACCAAAACTAAAAACACACTTGGCGAATGGAATTAAGGAACCAATCGCATGTCCAATGAACAAAAAGGGAAAACCAACCAAAACTATAAACATACTTGGCGAATGGAATTAAGGAACCAATCGCATGATATAACTAGTGCAGTGTCAGTGTCCAATGAACAAAAAGGGAAAACCAATCAAAACTAAAAACATACTTGGCGAATGGAATTAAAGATCCAATTGTGTGATATAACGAGTGCAATGCCCAATGAAGAATAATGTTAAAACTGTGACACTGCAACAGCTACAGGGTATTGTGGTTCTAACGAGGAAATACTACACATGCCACAGATTAGTATACTAGGTTGCTTTGCTGCCTTGAATCGTGGTCATGGTACAGAGTGGAGATCAAATTATATTTGCTTTTAAAACTGGGTATTCCTAACTAATTTGAACAGTCAATGTTACACTTTAAATTTATTTGCTTATTTAGAGAACTTGAAGCAAACACTGCTGAAATAGTATGCAGGCAACATATATTTTTGCCGCATCAGTTGAGTTGATAACAGTTAAGCAATATAGTTTTCAGTCAGTTTAAGCATTATACTCAATGTCAAATAGTATGGCAATAGAGGTAATTTACCAGGCCTTTACCACGATGTCGCAAATTGCATTACTTGTATCGCTAATTCTATCGCTTACTATACCATCTATGTCATTAGTAATATTGACATCATCCAAGCTAATCTCCAACACAGTGTCACAGGTTTCGCCGCTTTGCGAAGAACCCTGGAGGAGCAACCTAACACGATAGCACTGGTCCAGGAACCCTATCTAAGCCGTAGTAAGGTGAGTGGTTATAATGACCTAAGGGGTAACGTTTTCTCTCCCCCCTTTCAAAGGAAAATTCGGACTTTCGTTCACGTACCGAATCCATACAAAGCATCCTTGGTGACACACTTGTGTACCGACGATCTTACGGTAGTGAAACTAGAGACGGGCCTACATGGACGGCTCGAAAGTGTTATAATAGCATCAGTTTACATGGACATCGAAGCTGAAGCGCCACCTCAAGCACTTGAAGAATTAATGCACTTCTGTGTAAAAAACAATCTAGAATGCGTGGTGGGGTGCGACGCAAATGCCCACTGCTCCGTCTGGGGTAGCACAGACACAAATGAACGAGGAAAAGATTTACTAGATTTTATCCTAAGGCATAATCTAAACGTTCTGAACAGAGGCTCTGAACCCACATTTGTAACTTCTAGGGCCAAAACTATAGTTGACATAACTATAGCGACAAGGGAAATTGCCGAGACCATTGAGAACTGGCGAGTTGCATCAAAAGAGTTCTCTGGCTCGGATCATAGACGAATCAGGTTCAGCCTACAAGTAAAGGAACATAAACCGCGAACCTACAGAAATCCTAAGAAAACTGATAGATCCAAGGAAACACTAGAAAAGGCACTGGAAACACAGGTAGAGGCTACCACAGAAATAGAGCCTCAACACATAGAAGCTAACCTAGATATCATAGTGCGCTCTATGATAAGTAGCTACAATAAATCATGTCCTTTAAAAACAGAAAACAGTAAAATACTGCACTCGAAAGACAAATGGTGGAACAAGGAACTCAGTAAGCTGAGGAAAAAGTCAAGACACCATTTCAATAGAGCAATGAACACCGATCACGAGAGTGATTGGCAGGAGTATGTAAGTACCATATATATTTTCATATGCATTTAGTGAAAAGCTGTTAATTTGGAATTACAAACAAACACTTCAGTTTTATTTATCTGTATAGAATAGTATGGTTATTATAAAAATTCAAAGATACAGACTGGAAACACTAACAAAACAAAAAAAACATACTTGGCCAATGGAATTGAAGGACCAATAATTGCGTGATACTATTAATGCAGTGTCCAATGAACAAAAAGGGAAAACCAACCAAAACTAAAAACATACTTGGCGAATGGAATTGAAGGACCAATAATTGCGTGATACTATTAATGCAGTGTCCAATGAACAAAAAGGGAAAACCAACCAAAACTAAAAACATACTTGGCGAATGGAATTGAAGGACCAATAATTGCGTGATACTATTAGTGCAGTGTCCAATGAACAAAAAGGGAAAACCTACCAAAACTAAAAACATACTTGGCGAATGGAATTAAGGAACCAATCGCATGCTCAATGAACAAAAAGGGAAAACCAACCAAAACTAAAAACACACTTGGCGAATGGAATTAAGGAACCAATCACATGTCCAATGAACAAAAAGGGAAAACCAACCAAAACTAAAAACACACTTGGCGAATGGAATTAAGGAACCAATCGCATGTCCAATGAACAAAAAGGGAAAACCAACCAAAACTATAAACATACTTGGCGAATGGAATTAAGGAACCAATCGCATGATATAACTAGTGCAGTGTCAGTGTCCAATGAACAAAAAGGGAAAACCAATCAAAACTAAAAACATACTTGGCGAATGGAATTAAAGATCCAATTGTGTGATATAACGAGTGCAATGCCCAATGAAGAATAATGTTAAAACTGTGACACTGCAACAGCTACAGGGTATTGTGGTTCTAACGAGGAAATACTACACATGCCACAGATTAGTATACTAGGTTGCTTTGCTGCCTTGAATCGTGGTCATGGTACAGAGTGGAGATCAAATTATATTTGCTTTTAAAACTGGGTATTCCTAACTAATTTGAACAGTCAATGTTACACTTTAAATTTATTTGCTTATTTAGAGAACTTGAAGCAAACACTGCTGAAATAGTATGCAGGCAACATATATTTTTGCCGCATCAGTTGAGTTGATAACAGTTAAGCAATATAGTTTTCAGTCAGTTTAAGCATTATACTCAATGTCAAATAGTATGGCAATAGAGGTAATTTACCAGGCCTTTACCACGATGTCGCAAATTGCATTACTTGTATCGCTAATTCTATCGCTTACTATACCATCTATGTCATTAGTAATATTGACATCATCCAAGCTAATCTCCAACACAGTGTCACAGGTTTCGCCGCTTTGCGAAGAACCCTGGAGGAGCAACCTAACACGATAGCACTGGTCCAGGAACCCTATCTAAGCCGTAGTAAGGTGAGTGGTTATAATGACCTAAGGGGTAACGTTTTCTCTCCCCCCTTTCAAAGGAAAATTCGGACTTTCGTTCACGTACCGAATCCATACAAAGCATCCTTGGTGACACACTTGTGTACCGACGATCTTACGGTAGTGAAACTAGAGACGGGCCTACATGGACGGCTCGAAAGTGTTATAATAGCATCAGTTTACATGGACATCGAAGCTGAAGCGCCACCTCAAGCACTTGAAGAATTAATGCACTTCTGTGTAAAAAACAATCTAGAATGCGTGGTGGGGTGCGACGCAAATGCCCACTGCTCCGTCTGGGGTAGCACAGACACAAATGAACGAGGAAAAGATTTACTAGATTTTATCCTAAGGCATAATCTAAACGTTCTGAACAGAGGCTCTGAACCCACATTTGTAACTTCTAGGGCCAAAACTATAGTTGACATAACTATAGCGACAAGGGAAATTGCCGAGACCATTGAGAACTGGCGAGTTGCATCAAAAGAGTTCTCTGGCTCGGATCATAGACGAATCAGGTTCAGCCTACAAGTAAAGGAACATAAACCGCGAACCTACAGAAATCCTAAGAAAACTGATAGATCCAAGGAAACACTAGAAAAGGCACTGGAAACACAGGTAGAGGCTACCACAGAAATAGAGCCTCAACACATAGAAGCTAACCTAGATATCATAGTGCGCTCTATGATAAGTAGCTACAATAAATCATGTCCTTTAAAAACAGAAAACAGTAAAATACTGCACTCGAAAGACAAATGGTGGAACAAGGAACTCAGTAAGCTGAGGAAAAAGTCAAGACACCATTTCAATAGAGCAATGAACACCGATCACGAGAGTGATTGGCAGGAGTATGTAAGTACCATATATATTTTCATATGCATTTAGTGAAAAGCTGTTAATTTGGAATTACAAACAAACACTTCAGTTTTATTTATCTGTATAGAATAGTATGGTTATTATAAAAATTCAAAGATACAGACTGGAAACACTAACAAAACAAAAAAAACATACTTGGCCAATGGAATTGAAGGACCAATAATTGCGTGATACTATTAATGCAGTGTCCAATGAACAAAAAGGGAAAACCAACCAAAACTAAAAACATACTTGGCGAATGGAATTGAAGGACCAATAATTGCGTGATACTATTAATGCAGTGTCCAATGAACAAAAAGGGAAAACCAACCAAAACTAAAAACATACTTGGCGAATGGAATTGAAGGACCAATCATTGCGTGATACTATTAGTGCAGTGTCCAATGAACAAAAAGGGAAAACCTACCAAAACTAAAAACATACTTGGCGAATGGAATTAAGGAACCAATCGCATGCTCAATGAACAAAAAGGGAAAACCAACCAAAACTAAAAACACACTTGGCGAATGGAATTAAGGAACCAATCACATGTCCAATGAACAAAAAGGGAAAACCAACCAAAACTAAAAACACACTTGGCGAATGGAATTAAGGAACCAATCGCATGTCCAATGAACAAAAAGGGAAAACCAACCAAAACTATAAACATACTTGGCGAATGGAATTAAGGAACCAATCGCATGATATAACTAGTGCAGTGTCAGTGTCCAATGAACAAAAAGGGAAAACCAATCAAAACTAAAAACATACTTGGCGAATGGAATTAAAGATCCAATTGTGTGATATAACGAGTGCAATGCCCAATGAAGAATAATGTTAAAACTGTGACACTGCAACAGCTACAGGGTATTGTGGTTCTAACGAGGAAATACTACACATGCCACAGATTAGTATACTAGGTTGCTTTGCTGCCTTGAATCGTGGTCATGGTACAGAGTGGAGATCAAATTATATTTGCTTTTAAAACTGGGTATTCCTAACTAATTTGAACAGTCAATGTTACACTTTAAATTTATTTGCTTATTTAGAGAACTTGAAGCAAACACTGCTGAAATAGTATGCAGGCAACATATATTTTTGCCGCATCAGTTGAGTTGATAACAGTTAAGCAATATAGTTTTCAGTCAGTTTAAGCATTATACTCAATGTCAAATAGTATGGCAATAGAGGTAATTTACCAGGCCTTTACCACGATGTCGCAAATTGCATTACTTGTATCGCTAATTCTATCGCTTACTATACCATCTATGTCATTAGTAATATTGACATCATCCAAGCTAATCTCCAACACAGTGTCACAGGTTTCGCCGCTTTGCGAAGAACCCTGGAGGAGCAACCTAACACGATAGCACTGGTCCAGGAACCCTATCTAAGCCGTAGTAAGGTGAGTGGTTATAATGACCTAAGGGGTAACGTTTTCTCTCCCCCCTTTCAAAGGAAAATTCGGACTTTCGTTCACGTACCGAATCCATACAAAGCATCCTTGGTGACACACTTGTGTACCGACGATCTTACGGTAGTGAAACTAGAGACGGGCCTACATGGACGGCTCGAAAGTGTTATAATAGCATCAGTTTACATGGACATCGAAGCTGAAGCGCCACCTCAAGCACTTGAAGAATTAATGCACTTCTGTGTAAAAAACAATCTAGAATGCGTGGTGGGGTGCGACGCAAATGCCCACTGCTCCGTCTGGGGTAGCACAGACACAAATGAACGAGGAAAAGATTTACTAGATTTTATCCTAAGGCATAATCTAAACGTTCTGAACAGAGGCTCTGAACCCACATTTGTAACTTCTAGGGCCAAAACTATAGTTGACATAACTATAGCGACAAGGGAAATTGCCGAGACCATTGAGAACTGGCGAGTTGCATCAAAAGAGTTCTCTGGCTCGGATCATAGACGAATCAGGTTCAGCCTACAAGTAAAGGAACATAAACCGCGAACCTACAGAAATCCTAAGAAAACTGATAGATCCAAGGAAACACTAGAAAAGGCACTGGAAACACAGGTAGAGGCTACCACAGAAATAGAGCCTCAACACATAGAAGCTAACCTAGATATCATAGTGCGCTCTATGATAAGTAGCTACAATAAATCATGTCCTTTAAAAACAGAAAACAGTAAAATACTGCACTCGAAAGACAAATGGTGGAACAAGGAACTCAGTAAGCTGAGGAAAAAGTCAAGACACCATTTCAATAGAGCAATGAACACCGATCACGAGAGTGATTGGCAGGAGTACAGAAAAGCACGGCACAAACTCAAAGTAGGGGTACAAAAGAGTCAAAATAATTCATGGAAAAAGTATAGCAACTCTATACTATCGGAGAGTGAGAGGGCGAGACTTAGAAAACTTGTATCTAGTGACACTCAGGTAAAACTAGGTACTTTGAAGAAGCCCGATGGCACCTATACAACATCGGAAAAGGAGCAATTTGAACTCCTCTTACAAACTCATTTTCCTGACTGTTGTTTGGAAAACAATGAAGGTTGGGAAACCGAAACTTCGAACGAGCCCAATAACGATGATTGGGCTTTTGCGAATTCTATAGTTACGGAAGAAACTCTTCTATGGGCGGTGAGTACTTTCAAACCATATAAGGCAGCTGGCACCGATGGTATTTTTCCTGCATTAATCCAATGGAGCCTGGCCAAGATCAAAAACCACCTCCTGACGATGTTTAGAGCATGCTTAGCCTGGAAGTATATACCTAAGTCATGGAGGGAAGTCAAGGTAGTTTTTCTAGCTAAGCCAGGAAAAACAGATTACACGAATCCAAAGTCTTATAGGCCTATAACCCTGAGCTCATTTTTATTAAAAACCTTGGAAAGGCTCTGTGATAAATATATAAGGAGTGGACCATTAGCGCAGAATCCTATCCACAAAAATAACACGCCTATCAATCAGGAAAATCTACAGAGACTGCTCTCCACCATGTGGTGAACAAAATAGAATCAGCTTTGGAGAATAAGCAATCCTGTTTAGCCACCTTCATTGACATTGAAGGAGCTTTCGATAAAACCACTTTCTCCAGCATCGAGATAGGGCTAAGAGACAAATGCGTGGATAACAGAGTAAATAAGTTTGTGACTAACATGCTCTCCAATAGAGTCGCAAGCATTGAAAACTCTAGCACCACACGCTGTCGAGTAACGAGAGGATGCCCACAGGGTGGTGTCCTATCACCTTTGTTATGGGTAATCGCAGCAAACGAACTCGTTGAATTGTTAAACAAAGATGGAATAGTTACTATCGCCTACGCAGATGATTTGGCCATAATGGTATCGGGGCTATTCGAGTCTACTCTCTGCGAAAAAATGCAGATGGCACTTCGAATTGTCGAGGGATGGTGTCACAGACACGATTTATCAGTAAACCCAAATAAAACAGAAATGGTACTATTCACACGTAAAACAAAGGTAACCAAACTTAAACTACCTACGCTATTTAGCAAAGAGCTAACTCTAAATAAGGAAGTTAAGTACTTGGGCATTTGGATGGATAGTAAACTTTTATGGGGAAAACATCTCGAACACATTACCAGAAAAGCAACAAATATTCTCATGCAGAGCACAAGAGCTGTAGGAAAAGACTGGGGACTAAAACCAAAGCTGTGCCGCTGGCTATACATGGTCATTGTGAGACCAGTCCTCACCTACGGATGTGTAATGTGGTGGCCAATAACAAATTTGGTAACCACAATAGCTAAACTGCAGCAAACCCAAAGATTAGCTTGCTCTCTTATTAGCGGATGCACAAAGACCACACCGTCGGCAGCCCTAGATGTAATCTTAGGCCTAACGCCATTGCATCTTCACATACAGCAGGAAGCAATGGCATCAGCGCTACGGATAAAATCTACGGGCCAGTGGAAAGACTCCGGACCTGATACACACCATAGTAAAATTTTACATAAGGTGACAAAAATTATCCCAGAATCATCACAAGGCACTGACAGGATAGTCAGCACGCACCTTGATGAGAGAAAGTACGTGCTGGTCACTGAGAAGACTGCTTTGGATGGTTGTTCACCGTCATACAACATGTTTACGGATGGGGCGAAAAATAAAGCGGGAGCTGGTTGTGGATATTTCTCGCTGGAACTTGGTATATCAGATTCAAAGGCCTTAAATAAGACCACATCACCAGCACAAGCAGAGGCTATGGGCCTATTGTTAGCAGCAAAAGCTATACCATATAGAGACGAGGTGGGCTCCATAACATCATCTGTGGAAAGAAAACTAATCGCATTCACTCTAGATAGTGCGGCGGTCATCTATGCACTCCGAAGGCCGGTAACCAGGTCAAGAGTGATAGCCGAGTGTCACGCGACTCTACAAAAACTATCAAACAAGTATAAGATAGTGGTAGCATGGACAAAAGGGCATGGCTCATGCCCAGGAAATGCGAAAGCAGATACCCTCGCCAAAAATGCGACTAAGAAACAGGTAAGTGGAGATGTAAATGATCTAAATGATCTCTGCAAACCCTCAGCGATGTAAATACGTAATCTACTCCGTTACTTTACTGAAAGAGAACAACAACACATTTGGGATAACAAAAAGGACTGCAAACAAGCAAAATCTATGTTTCCAACCTTGAACATATACACAACTAATAATTTGTTGAAACTTCAACGACAGGACCTCCGCCTAATGGTAGGCATTATCACAGGTCACTGCAATCTCAACTACCATCTATATAAAACTGGTGCAACAGATAGCCCACTGTGCAGAGGATGTTTGCAGGAGAACGAGACCGTGAAGCACTTGCTGTTGGAGTGCACGGCTACGGAAAATATACGGAACACTACCGGTCTACTAGAGGATCACTATAGTTCTAAATCAACATCAGTTTTAACACCTCAAATATCATTGGAGCAGTTGTGCCAGCGACCCAGGGTCATACTAGGCATGGCTAGGGTAGCTGGCGGGGGAAATGCACAATACACCCCAAGCGGGACGTCTGTGCAGGACTTAGCGCCCCCAATCAGAATAAGAAATATACCAACTATGATACAAATTATTGCTAAACTGGTATCAGTAGAATCTCGTGGCACAAGGTATACAAGTCATGTTTAACAATACCAAACATTACAATTTTTGTAAGTACAAATTTCCGGACGGGATTCGAACCCGCGTCTTCCGACAATCCATTCCCTTACGTCGGTTAAAATCACATAGAGTTTAGTTTCGATGCTTGGTCGGCGAGTCTCGGTGGCGTAGTGGTCATGGCGTCTGAGACGGCTATGTTTTCAATAGAATCTGTTTTTATTTAAACTTTATTTAATAAACACAAGTACAATTTGAAAAATTTGATACAGACTTCCATTCTATTCAGTTATTGGAGTGTAACTCAAAATCTACTGAACCGAATTTGATCAAATTTAAATGGGGCAACACGGGAAGTATCAGTTTTCAAACAAAAAATAATTTTGAGAATCGATTCACCCAGTCGAAACTTTAGAGGTAACAAACACAAAAAAAAATGCAGTCGCATTGAGTACTTCCTACTTTTTGGAAGTCAGTAGATAAAATAATAAGCAATTCAAATGTAAAAGGTACTACTAACCTAGAGTCATTAGCATCCGGTATTTCAATGACTGTAGGTCCGGCGTCAACAAACTCTATGTCCGACTCATTATTTCCCATGTCATCTTTGGTCTCATTTTGCTTTTGCTGTTCTTGATTGCTCTGAAATAATACATTTATCTTAAATAGTGCATGAAACTGGTCGAATGGGAGTTAGGCATATTGCATACACAGCTTTATTGTATAGTCAATGTTCCCTCAAATTAATTATTTCTAATTTTAGATGTATTTTTATATGTAGAAAAGTATGACTAAAGTTACGCCTTACCAAAAACGGTAGATTTTGTTGATTTAGATTCTGTTGCATTGGCTGCATATCTGACATCATGGGCATGAGACTCTAAAAATAAAACATTTGTATAATGTACATGTAACACAATTCTCAACATTTTAACATATGCCTTAATTCTACTAATATTATAAACCCGAAAGTTTGTATGTATGGATGTTTGTTACTCTTTCACGCATCAACTACTGAATGGATTTTAATGAAACTTGGTATGTAGATAGATGAGGTGCTGGAATATCAAATAGGATCATCATCATCATCCATCACCACGCGGCGGAGCTATAATATATATTGTCGAAGTTTCTAGACTGCCTTGAGCCCTCCAAACATTCCATAACAAAGACATCAACCAGGTATTATGGGGTTATTCCTGTTGTCCCCCACTGGGAGACGACAGGAATTATTTTCCTGCTGTCTCAATGAGAATTTTTATTCCTGTTAACCCTCTCAAAATTTTACGATTATATTCCTAAAAATAAACATTGATTTTTTTTTGAAATAGTGGATTACCTATTAATAATCCATAAAAATCAAGATAAAAAATCAAATTTAATAGTTAAATTCAAAGTTAATATTTAATAAATTAATAAAGGTTTTTAATGAGAATGCAGTATATATTGGCTTAAAAAAGGCATTTTAACATGTACTCATATGTTAATGTAATTTGATTAGGAAAATAATCGTTAAATTATCAAATGAAATCATATATTACACAACAATCAACTTTAATGGGGGGTCAACTAAATCCACTTGCTTACATGGAACGTCAAACCAGTGGAAAGCTTATAGACCATTACCTCATACAAACTCAACTCTGATTGGCCTGCACAATAACAAATTTCGATAGCACTGCCCTGATTGGCCCATGCAATAATAAAGTCTGCACATGCACAAATCACAGATGCTATAAATTAGCAATAACCTGCATACGTTTGGTGCATGAGAGTATTGGTATGAGCAATTGAATGTTTTATTAGTCTACTAGTCATTCTCTATCAGTCAAGTTACAATCTACTTACAGGTATCTGCATGCCGGTCATCATCTGCATTTGCGCCTGCAAGCTATGTAGTTGCCTCATGATCTCTGGATTTGTTAAAATGCTGCAATAGACCAGACATTAACAATTTCATTTTTATACAATTTAAAACAACAAGGGGTATTGAAAGGAACATAAAGATGGACTTGAGATAAAGAGAATTCAGAAAATGCCACATTAAACCTAGATTACTCAAGTCACAGTATTGAACAAAGGTCCCTGTTATAATATGCAAACCAATAATTTTCACATGGTGGAAAAAGTGGGCAAAAGCTTGCTAAAGCACTACTTCATGTAACATAATATTAACTATCTCCTTGGAACTGATTGCCTTGTGTTTTAGTACATATTTGGCATAAAGGATTGAATATAATAGTTATTTTTGAAGATTTATGTGGCCTTGCACCTGTATTAGGCAGATAGTTTTCCATTTCGCTTAAGATTTGCCTATGTCACTTGAGATCATAAAAGTAATATTTACCTGGCCATAGCATCAGCAGGATTCGGATTTAACTGCTGCTGTTGATTCTGACTTGCATGGCTCTGGCTGGTTGTATGAGTTGTGTGGCTGGTTGAATGGCTTATATGGCTGTGACTGGAGTGTGGGGGCAGTGGAACGGCATCCATCATGGGTTCGTCCTCGCTGTCATACTCAAAGTCATTCAGCAGTTTGCGGTTGAATTTTAGATTGGGTTGGCCCGATGGCTCATCCTGGAACTGAAAATATGAAAGGGATTGTACTAATTTATTAAAATAATTACACTCAATTATCTAGAATCTACACAGTCAAGAAAGGTCAAAATATACAGTTGCTCAATTAAAACTTCTTGGTTATAAGAGATTTTATGGGTGTGTATATGTATTTAAGTATGTATATCAGTCATCAGGTTACCATAGTACAGGCTCTGCCTAATTTGGGACCTGAAGACCTTTGTGTGGATGTTATCCCATCATATTATTATTATTAAATTATTAGTCTTTGTACTGTTGTAGTCACTTTCTCATTGTTTATCATCATAGTAGTTGAAGTATTTGTCCACAAATTAAATAGATACATTAGAAATACAGCATTCTACCTCACCTTTAAAGATCAGATTAAAAACCTTTATCTTTCTTTCTAACTGTTGCTCATGCACTTGGATTTTAAAATTATCTAACTACTTATCATGATTTTGTATTTCTAAAAGTTTACTTGTTTTATTGACTTGAACGACATTCATGTCCTAAACTATATAAATGTAACTGTCAGATGCTTTATTGTTTACGATTATACATTTTATTTGTTTTATATAAAATTGTTATAGAAGTATATTATTTATGTATTTATATATTAATAAGTTTATTTACTATAGTATATATGTAGATATTAGAGTGTTTCCATAAAGTGTTATCTATCTATCTATATGTTTATGTAACTGAAGATGAAACATGCTTGTTGAGAAGATACAGATTCACTCTCCTCCACATCCTGTAAAAGACTGCCCTTCGTAACTCTGTAACCTAATGCCATATTTTAATTAAATATATCTTGAATTAGAACAATAAAGTTAGCAAAGTCACTGTCCAAACTAAAATAAATTCTATTCAAATAAAATTTTATATACTTAGTTCTTAAATATTTTATCTCATTTTTCACCATACTTTGCTATTTTAGCTCCTCAATTTCCATTAAAATGAAACATACTCTATGCCTAAAGAATAACTGTAAAAGCGCTATCCAATTCTGTCCAGCAGGTCTTGGCCTTTTAGGTGACATCTCTACAGATAGAAATATAATACAATGATATATTCTTGATCTGTTGCAGAGATGTGTTATTGTAATTATGTATTTCCAATGTACATACTTTTTAGCATATAAGGTTTCATTATAATACAATATCAGGTTATTGTGAACCTGTGGGAACCACCTGTCGAATCAAGATTAAAACTAGCCTATGTTCCTAGTTCCTGGGTATACGCTGTCTTGAGTCTCACTTTCCAAACGTCCTATTTTTTTCCAGCCATTTCAGAACAAACAATTATATTCTTATATAAGTGTGAATCACACCCTAACACTTTTATTGCTGTATTTCTTTTGGGCATTTAAGAAGATTTTATAAAGTGTCTGCATATATTTCAAAGTAATATGAAGAGTTCCATTTTCCCCCCCGAATTTTTTGCCACTTCTTCTTGGTAGGGGAATGCAGTGGACATCTTCAAAGTACATTATTATGAATAATTTGACTTTGACTTTAAATTGCAAAACACAGAATTTAATTTCAAATTCAATTATGCTTGCATTTAAGTATTAAAATGTATAATTGTGGTATGTTTACCTGGTCTCCCCCCATTGGAGATGACATGTGAGGGGAATGCTGAGCTGGTGTAGGTGACATCTTGCTCTCCGATGTGTGGCTTAAATTCAGGCTGCTCCCTGTAACATGCACAATGTGATCTGTTAAAATGTTTGTTTAATGGAGCTTCATAATAATTATGCCAGTTGCTTAGGCTAAAATTCATTAGTTCACACAACAGTTCTATAACTATTCTTGTGACCATTGTGGTTGACAAGTTGATATTAAGTAAGTTTTTTTCAATACTTTGCTGTTGTGACTAGAAATTACTTACCAATTGTTACAGATGTTATTAATAATTGTATGTGTGTGAATTTATACTAGCATTCATCAACTACTGAAATTTGTAAATAATGTGTGCATATTCATTATATTTTATTCTAATTGGGTAAAATATTACCTGTTCTTAGACAGTGCTAGCTTAACTATTGCAATAAATAACCATAACTTAGTTAAGTAAAATTATGATTAATAAAAGCCTATTGCCATCTATGTGGTACTGGCCCATGTTCTAAACTGCTATTGAGTAAGAATTTCTTGTCAGAAAAACCCAACTCACCTCACCCCACCTCAAGATTCTAAAATGGCACTTCTACCAGTTCACCAATGAGGCAGTCATTTCTGTGGCTTTATAAGACATGAGAAAGAACATGGGCACAGTATTAACCGGAAACCTCACCCTTCGAAGAATCACTACCAACAGTACCAACATGTCAAGCTAACATCAAATATGTGCTTGTTTCACAGATAGCTTTTTAATTTGAATTGGTTGAAGACAAAGAGGCAAGAACTGTACTGACAAGAAAGCAGTATTTTTCAACATCTACCTACCATTAGCAGTATTATTTTGTTGCTGCTGAATCTCTTGGTGCAGAGGGTGGCTAGGATCTGCCATGTCCATGAGTGGCTGGATCACTTGTGGGCTGAACACATTGTTCTTCTGCCACAGGTTCAGCACTCGAATTATGTTTCGCTGGAATGTAAGGATGATTACATTAATATAGTTTGTGCAAATCAATTGTAAAGTAAAACTATATACACAATTTACTTTGCCTGGCATCTAGCATATGACCAATAGAAAAATGTAAGGTAATTCTCTATTTACAGAAGTAGTCAGGTTTAAAACCATATCCATCACTACCAATCTCCAAGACAATACAAGAGTGTGATACAGATGATAAAAATTAGGTACTGTGATAAATGGGTTTCATAGTACATATTGATATTCATTAGGTATATTAAATTCACTTTTGTTTGCTACAATAGGCTTATAATTGTTAATATAAAGAAAGTGAATAGCTAAATTCCAACAAGAGCAATAGCAAATTATAAATACAAGATTTTTGTAAACCTAGTGGATGATACTGACAACATAATTTCCACATCAATAATCAATTATTTTCTTTCCTACATCTGGAGAAGTTTTTGAATGTTAGTATCATTGCCTTAGATAGGAACTTTTTGTCATTCAGCAGTAATCACAAAGTAAGTAATGTGTGAACAGTCAACTGTTTTAGAATCTAGTTAGATTAAATATACATTTTAAACTTTCTCCTTTTTACACAGTAAACAATGAATAAATTCAGGCCTTTTAAATATTGGAAGTAACTGGAATATTTTTTGTTATCCAGTCCTTTTATAAGAGCGAGACAGACTATAACCTATAACAAATTTTACATAACCAACCTTATCTTCAGGCGGACACCTGAAGAGGTTCGCGAAGGTCTGCTGCATATTCTTTGCAAATCGCGGCGCAAACACATCTTTCTCCTGCCCAAACTGGTGTCGCGATTGCCGTACTATCGAATCTATCACATAGAGACCTGGCACTTTGTACTCTGGCTTGCACTTCTGGATAAA
The DNA here is from genome assembly GCA_917880725.1 of Selenia dentaria. Taxonomy (NCBI): domain Eukaryota; kingdom Metazoa; phylum Arthropoda; class Insecta; order Lepidoptera; family Geometridae; genus Selenia; species Selenia dentaria. Next base: position 29,686,133 of record OU862893.1, read on the forward strand.
CTTTTCCACGCTATGCACAACATGCTTGTAGAACTTGATGGCTTTTATAGCACCTTTTGTGATAGCACTCATCTTCGCCTTTGATATAGGTGGCTTATTATCGTACAACCCGGACAACTGGAAGAAGAACACAGTAAAAATGATGCCACGGAACAGAACATCTTCCTGGATAAAAGTTAGAGTAAAAAAATTACCTCCGCGTTGAAAGCTTTAACTTCCGACATATCCATTTTGATGTTATTATCCGACATTGTGAAAACTTAACTAAATACACTCTTTAAAACTAAAATGCAATAAAGAAATCATTTTCACAGCGAAACAACATGCCGAGAATTACAAAATGGCGTTTCTGTTCCACAGATTACTTATTACTCCACAGATTAAATACTTTTTTTTAATTTACACTGCGGTCCTAATTGGCCATAATCGATATTAGCGCGATAAAAGTCGGTCCCTTTCACCGTGAGCGTGATTACGATGGCCCACGCAACGTCATCGATGACGTCTTAACTGCCGCCATATTGACGATTACACGAACCATGCTCTACACCATAATCGTCGTGAGCGTTCTGTCAAAAGTGACAGGTGTTTGTTTATTTCTACAATGTCTTTACTGGTGTCCCTTCTTTTTGATGTAAAAGTTGTAAAAGTAGGTCCATCCATTCCATTATTTCTTTTTAATCCACACAACACATAGTTAACCTTCATACAATGCACGATGTTTTTATGAATTTGTTTTTCGCGCGCAAATGGTTCGTTATTGCTACAATCTGGTCCGAATTAACAACACGCTTACAGTGCCACGAGCTGTCAAAATCGCGATATTTGTCTCGGACCAGCTTTGGTAGACGATAGCACTGTGAGCAAAATTATCGCAATACGGACCACGGCATTATTCAGATCAGAGTTCAGACCAGGAGTAATAAAATATTATGTATGTAACGTAAAGGTCTATAAGTAGTGCGTTCGAATAAATTACCTCTGAGCGTTTTTAGCGTAAATAACGCTAAAAACACTCACAAGGGGCGTTCTAATTGGGAATCTGGGGCCTCACTATCAGCTTCCTAAAATAAAAACCATGCAAGTTCCGTGCAGTTCTTAAACCTGGGGCCTTACTATCAGCTTCGTAAACACCATGCAAGTTCCGTGCAGTTCTTAAACCTGACATTAACAGTTTTGAATGATGCCATGACGCTCATTTAGGTGAACTGTTTGAATATTGTTTTCTCAAAGGTGAACGGATCATATGATCTCTGGCATTCTAACAATTTACTATAACCAACATCGCAGACGCCTAGACGTTTGTAAGCCAATAAACTGAGTGGATTTAGAGCGACATGTAAACTATAGTCCATACAAAAAAAAAAAAAGATGAACGGTTTTTCTGCGGTTCTTGAATAGTAGGCCTGGGCAGGCCTGCTTTAAAGTTGTCATGGTACGAATAAACCGGGCAGTTGTTTAGAAGTCCTGCTTTAAGTGCTAATAGTAAGGCCCCTGTACGTGAAAATGTCGTTCATGCCTATTTTTGTTCAGCGTTCGGAAAGCTAAAAAAGAGGTATTGGTGGGGCTGCACCATACCTCGATAGGGAACAATTATTAGGAGGGAATAGGTTCAGGTAAAAATAGAAGGTACTTACAGGATAGCCGTGTGACTCTGGATCTGATGGGGGCTGATGACCTCGAGTTCCTCTGAATAGGCGTCCTGCCTTGTACGTCGTGCTGAATGGTTGTCACTCGTAGGTATAAAGTCTTTGGATTTATTGTTTGTGCACTGGTTTACGCGTAAACACGGGCTGATTAGCGATCACTCACGGCGAAGTTAGGTAGGTGACTCGGGCTGACGCGTAACGCGGTCGCGAAGGGTTTGTGCTGATCACGGGTGCCGGGTAATACCGGTGGTTCCCATGCGGTCGCGGCGCGGAGGCGGAGCGGTATACGTCCGCTAGCGGCGACTCTAAATTCGTGACTCTTGCGAAGCGGTTAGTGAATCGCCTCGCGTTTGACGGCCGCCGTGCAGCGGGCAGCGGGCGCGCGGGAGGGGTTCTCGAAGTGACGTCGCGCTTTAGCGCGAACAGGTATTTTTGCCACCAAACAGTGCAATTTTTGGCCCACGTCTGGAGCATGGTTGTTTGTGATCGTTATATGACAGCTATGTATTTGAAAGCATAATCATGTGATTTTAGGTCTTCTGGTCAGTTGAGCGTTCGAATAGGGTGTAGGCAAAGTGGCAAAAATAACGTTTGTGAGCTTTACGAACGCTTTAACAAAAGAGCGATCAATGACAACGCCACCAACGCCCTCATAAGCTAAACGAACGCACCCCATTGTAGCTGTAAAAATTATAAACTTGTAAGATAAAGCGATCAAAAGATATGACCGATGTCGTATATTTTTGCATATTTTGCGATTTCGCAAGGGAATCAAAACCTATAGGGTTCTTCCCGTTGACCTAGAATCATGAGGCAAGAAACAATGTCTTAAAGCGCACGTAGAAGGTTAACTCAGAAAACATATATTATGTAAATAAATCACAAATAAATGACAAAACAATACTATCAAACGTATTGTTTGCGGTTGGTGCAATAGCCAGCGGCGAAGTTAAGTTTGTACTTAGTTGGCATCCTGCTTACGCTTAGAACAAAATATTTTTTAACGGAACTATGTAACGTCGACGGATTCATGAGGGTTAACCTAGTTTATATTTTTACCCAACTACGACGAAGCAAAAGGGAGGGTCAAGATTTTTACTGGTGTGTATGTAATTACAGCTTGACAAAAAAGAAAAAAGTTTAGGTAGAAACACACTTGTGTGAGAAGGGATTTATATAGATTTTTTTTTAGATTTAGCACGTTTCTATAAAATGTTTTCGATTGTTACATAGATTAAAATACATACTAGGAAATGGGTTGTTAGATTGGAGCATTTTAACGAGGAAACTTCTGTGTTAAACCAACACGTTTCTCTTCTTGAGACATGGGTGCACCCGGAGGTATTGTTATACCTCCGGAGGTATTGTTATGTCTCATACGGCATTTTATTTATTTTTTATAACAAAATAAACGCGTAATAATTTAGAATGCTAATATCAAATACGTTTTTGTCTTTGTTTTTACCCAAACTGTCATTTTGTGACGTCACAGCTTCCACGGTCTATCACAAGATCACTTTCGTACTCAAAGAATCACTCAAGCACAACTACACCTCAACTGTTGCGTCTCAGGCGATGTCCGTGTTATGCAGCTTATCAATATCTATACTCAAACGTCGGCGTAAGTATCAAATTGAGTTAGGTACGCTATACACTAAATGTAAACTGGGGCCTTACTATCAGCTCTTAAAGCAAGACTTCTAGAAAACTGCCTGGCTTAATTCTTACAGTTCAAGTACCGTAGATAAACCGTTCACCTGTTTTTTGTATGAACTGACGTCATCGTGATCCTTTGAATCCGCTCAGATTATCATCTTACAAACGTCTAGGCATCTGCAATGTTGGTTATAGTAAACTGTTAGAAAGCCAGAGACAACATTATCCATTCATTTTTTGTAGAAAACAATGATCAAACAGTTTACCTAAATGAGCATAGTATGATTTAATTCAAAACTGTTTAAGCAAGGTTTAAGAACTGCACGGAACTTGCATGGTTTTGACAAAGCTGATAGTAAGGCCCTTTTTTATGCAGAGGCAGGTTTTATACCCTGATTACCAGCTCTGGGGAGAGCTGGTGCGCGTGTGGGGGTCTCCGTCAGAAGGGCAGCCTACCCACTAAACCTCTGCGGTGTTCCTTCGTCGTCGACAAGAGGCAAGGGGCGTGCGCCCGCTCGCGCATTCAGTCACAAATAGTAAGGCCCCTGGTACCTTTGTTTACGATGTTATGAGAAGGTTAACTAAGTATTATTTTTATCATAATAAAGTATTATCTTATGCAATATCACTATCTATTCTAAAGAATTTCGTGTATTTCGTGGACATGATATTCAAAGATGAATTGCAACGGTTTTTTCATAAACATAACTTAGTGCTAGAAATTATGTATGTTATTTTACATACAAATAGCGTAGGATAGTAATGTAAAACATAGTTTATTCTGCTTATTACTCTTAACTTCACTTAAATTGAATTAGTAATTTTAAGAATTTATCATAAAATTGAAATACATATGGTGTACGAAGAAACGTTTTAAGACTTCTAAAATCTTACCTAGGAAACAGATACCAATCGACTAAAATTAATAAGCTTTGTTTAAAATCAAATATCGAAAAAATATACATATCCGGTTATGAGTTGGTTAAATTTGGTGCACCTCAGGGAAGTGTCCTTGGACCTCTGCTTTTTATAATATATATAAACGATATTCCTAGAACTATTCATAACCTTATGGTTCTCTTTGCTGACGCTAGTAAGTCATTTTCGTTAGTGGAAATCACAAACCACTTTGCTTGGGTATTAATTTAGCTCTGAATAATATAAACAGTTGGTTGACATTTAATAATCTAAATCTTAGTTTGGACAAAACTTATTTAATGACATTTAGCAATTAATATAATAACAAACATTAATATCACATCAAAAATAGTATATTTAAAGAAACACGATGAATCAATTTCTGTAACAAAGTTTTTAGGACTGCATATAGACTCTGATCTGAATGGAAAAACACATGCAAAATTCATGTGGTCGAACTGAGTAGTTTCTCCTATGCTTTATACATGCTATCCAAAGTTGCAAGTCAATTAACAGTGCTCACATCCTACCATGTACACGTCACATCTACGCTCCGCTACGGGGTAATATTTAGGGGAAATTGTTTTGAGTGAGAAACAATTTTTAAATCGCAAAAAAGGTGCATTCGGTCTGTTTGTCATCTCAAACCAACAGATTCGTGTAAAACTCACTTCGGAATGCTAAGTATTTTGACAATACTTGCCGGACTGTACATACCATTTTTTTATTTTTTTATTCATGTGTCGTCCTTTACGTGCCAACTGCACCCATAGCAGCAAGCAGACCATACCGACTAAACCACCACACGGTGTTTCTCCGGGCGCCTTAATATCGGGACAACGGGCACTCTATTGCAATCGTCTGAGGTCCCGGCGGCGTTGGCCCTCCCATGAGGACCCCATCCCGGTGGGATGGAGTAGGAGTCACTCCATCCCATCTAGTATACATACCTAACCTAACCTAATGTATGGTTGTATTGTACATCGAGCTATTATTACTACGTATAGAGAAGCTATCCTGACCAAAGGTCATGCTCAATTTTGTTATAGTAGATTATGCACCAAGGGAGTAATTACTTACCTTATTAGTTGAATTAATTGAACAATATAAATAATATGTGACAGGGCAACCCTTAATCAACAACGCGGAGAATAGTAAGGTTGGCAGCAATGCGTGTGACGACCAATCAGGCGTCAAAAACGACACCGCCATTATAGGCACCGCGTGCGCGCCTCCCGCGCTCACTTCGCCCCAGTCTGCCGACGACCGTAACCTAGACCGAACTCGTGCGCCGCGACGCCTTCCCGAGTGTAACCGTAGGGCTCCGCCCCGACTTAATTTATAAGTGCCTAGTATATAGATAAGATAGTTAAGTACCTATCTAAATGGTGCTAGTATGAGTAATAATTTCCATTAATTAAAGTAACGTGATAAAGTTTCCTCGTGTTTAAATTCTTCTACCTTACGTCATCTGGAGGCCTAAACCCAAACCCACCGGTTACAATGGCGCCCAACAGTAGGAGCCTCAGAGACGTGTAGAAGAATTTTTTTTTACGAGTTCACGGTCGCCATCTTGATAGAGGTACGAAAACCGAAACATCACCAACGACGCCACTCGGACGCATTTTGATATATTCGCTGTAATCTGTTCGTTATATCGTTAACAAGGACTCAAGGACAACCTGAAGACGGAGATCGTGGAGACGAGCCTACAATCGCAATGGGACCTAACCAATTCGCGACCTTGATGCATTCCTTACAAGAAAGCCAAGCGGAAATTTTCGCGCGGCTGCTCAACGAAGTTCGAACGTCGACGCCAGCCGCGTTAGAACCGTCAATCATGACACCAGCCGCAATTTTTTCGAAATGCACAGCAAGATTCAGTGGAAAAACTGCCGAGGTGGATGGATTCATCGACGCCGTGGAAGTTTATAAAAATTGCCTCCAAATATCGGATGACAACGCGGTCAAGGGTTTTTTAATGTTGTTAATAGACTCGGCATCGATTTGGTTAAGCTTTCGATTTTGTCGTTGAATCCTTTAATTTTATCTGTTATTTTTTTTTGGCACTGGTAATGTCATGTATTTTTCGTTTGAGAACTATTTTTCTTGGTGTATCAAAAATTGATTCAGACTCGCTAACAGACTCGGATATCGATTCCATTGTTCCAGTACTACTGTGACACACTCTTGGCTAAAACAAACATAACATAGTTAATATTAATGATGACTGATATAATATTTTGAGCAAAACTATTTTCATGACTGTTACATCTACACAAGGTACAGCAGACTTCTTCAGAAAACGTCTTCCCGTTTTTGTGGTATTATAATCTTCCCGAAAATGTAAAGAACATATTATGTAAATATTATAAGATGGTAACCACGTCTCTTCGCTTCGGCTCTTCTAGACAAATCCAATCCATTTTTCTCTATTTTTACGCCAAGACGTGGAAACCTTTAAAATAAAAGTAAAAATATTTTACACAACGCAATAAGTTAATTTCAATTTTTTTCCTTTATTCATTAAATCACTAGTCAGTGCTTTTCTTAATATATGTTAGATTATTATTTTGCGTTATAAAAAGAAACTTCAGCTAATTCTACCTACGTTTGTTCCACACACAATGTCACAGCTTAATCTCTAGTCTATGACAAATGACGCAACATTGCGTCCACTCGTAGTCCGAGAATATTTTGTTCGGCTTGAATTGTAACATGGTTATCTAATTACTCACCGATGGAAAGTTATTCCTTTGCATTTCGCCGTATTCTTTGAATTGTTTGTACAATATCTTAACACACACGAGACAATATTCAATACTTATGAACGTTTTTCGTTTTAAAACAGATGCGACTTATGTGCTCAAGAGCTAGCAAGGAAATGAGTGAGAGTGAGGTTTAAATGCAGCCATATGGCTGCATTTGGACCATAGATTTGGACGGAACACAGTAGGGATGTGCGTCGTCCTCTCTATACGTAGTAATAATTTCTCAAAGGTATTGTAACTAAAGTCTTAACAAAGTTTCTTTGGTTGTAAATTGTAACGGTGTAAATTCTTTGTTTGTCTGATATACGTTTCCGTTTGAATTGGATTTACTTACGCGTACCATTGTTATTGTTGTTTTTCGACTGCAATTGAACTTTCGATCGGTTATTGTGCTAGATCTGTTAAGTTGTCGCAGACGGTCCTCAATCTTTATTTTTTGGTAACAAACTCTTCTTGTATCCTTTTTTATGATATTTTTATAGTACTGGGGTGTTGCAATAAAGAATTTATCTTTAAATATATCTCTATAGGTATGGCACAAGAGCCAGTTATTCCCAGCTCGGCGCAAACTTTTGACGTGAGCGCAGGTCGTAACACTCGGGGGCAATCACGAGGGCGCCACAGGGCTCTTTAGGCAAATTAGTCGCTATCGACCTATACCTTTATAATGACTGCGTCTATAATTACCCAGCGAATATTCGACAAGGATAACGTATCATAAAGTAAAATTAAATACAATATAAAATAGAAATACCTATAGGTATGTAAAGAGCAGAAGAGTTGTAAAATTATCCGCCGCAGAAGGTGGCGGTAATGCCGCAGCTAATTTTGAAATAAGATGGTTATCGACTATCTATGTCTATCATCTTTACTCCACCCTAATCTATGTACAGAAAACGTACCATAATTATGGTACACGTACCATTATCCTGGTGCCCGTACCATGTACCATGGAACTTTCATTATGGTACGCAAATGTACCATTATTTCTCATGTATAATCAATACATAGAGACAGAAAAAAATACGACAATTTTGAATACATTTTCCAGGATCTTTGTTTTTACATCATCCCCGCATTCACAAACACAATAAAAGTTATTTTATTTTTGTAACATATTATTAGTATTAAATTCAACCCAAAATACTACATTTTTCTGTGTCAATGTTGATAGTAGGCAGTCAGGCACTTCTCGTCAAAAATACCTCAGTGCCTCAAGACAAGAGTCTTTCACCAATGTGTGTTACCAGTGACGACTTATGGCACTGAAACGTGGTCTCTTACTATGGGCCTCATAGAAAAGCTCAAAGTCGCACAACGAGCTATGGAGAGGGCTATGCTCGGGGTTTCTGTACGTGATCGAATCAGAAATGAGGAGATCCGTAGAAGAACGAAAGTCACCGACATAGCCCAGAAGATTAGCCAGTTGAAGTGGCAGTGGGCAGGGCACATAGCACGCAGAACAGATGGCCGATGGGGCCGAAAGGTTCTGGAGTGGAGACCAATGACCGGCAAGCGCAGCGTAGGTCGTCCACCGACACGGTGTACAGACGACCCGATGAAGGTCGCAGGACGACGTTGGATGCAGGCCGCTTTCAACCGGTCCTTTTGGAAAATCATGGGGGAGGCATATGTTCAGCAGTGGACGTCCTACGGCTGAGATGATGATGATGATGAGTCCGGCACTTTAAAAATTAAAGTGCCACTTACTCATTTTTTCAAAGTTAGTTTGTATGGTCTGCCATTGTAGTTAATTGAATTACAAATAAGTGTGTTGGTAGCAATTTTCCATGTAAAATTGAAAATAAACATGATTATGTAATGATAAATTTTACCCCCACCTCTTTCGCGTATAAGTCGAAAAATATCGATACGAAGAAGAAAAATATAGGAACCAAAATAATAGAAAACTTAATTGTAAACAACTTTGTTTATAACTAATTTTTATGTAAAATTGAAAATGAACGAGTTGCCAATTAAACAATGATTTTGTTTATAAAAAAAAATCATGTAAAATTGTAAATAAACGAGTTGTTAATCAAACAAAAATTCGGCCCCTCTTTTGGGTATAAATCGGAAAATATCGATCTTAGGAAAAAATATATTAGAATCAAAAGTGTAGGCAATTTAATTTTAAACAGCTTTTGTGAAATCATATTTCGTGTTTAATTGAAAGCACACGAGTTATTAAATAAACTAAAATTTATCCTTAAAGTCAAGACGGCAGATAACGCAACGGATCGATCATCACGCAAAACAAATGTTACTGCCAGTGACCTTCCCCACAGAATTCCGAAGGAAAATTGATACCTATATTTTTTTCCGGGTCAAATCCTAATTCGAGTTGGCTATCGCTGATACCACAGAATCGAGTTAAAAGTTGTGAAATAAAATCCTGGTATAACACACATAGTGGTTGTTGTCATAGACCAATATAGACTCTCAGAAAACCGTACCATAGTTTTATCTAAAGTACCATAATTTTGACGAGCCGATGTCATACCTAATTCCTGAGTTGGCATCTAACATCCCTGACAGAAAGTCAGAAGTTTCTGTTATTAGTCTGTATCTATGGTCAGAAGAAGAAGAAGAGAATTTGCGTTGCTTGGTTTGGTTATAATTTAGAATCTTGAATCACATTTATTTGTATTTATGAAATCTTATGTTCCTACGATATTTTGATAATCTCTCAATTTGTCAGGGTTTCCATATCACAATAGTCTAGTCAAGAACACCAACTATGGCCAAAACAACTACCAAGAGCGGCAAGGGGAAGACGAATGAAGAAATATTTGCCCAATTCCAAGAGCTGCGAGGCGAGCAAAGATTGCTAGCTAATAAGCTCTCTGAGTTAGGATTGGATCTAAACGAACACAAGTGAGTGTAATTTAACGCAAGTCGTACGTTGTGTAGGCACGGGACTCTTATTCAAAGATGAATGTGATAAATACATGTTGCAGGATCGTCATCGACACGCTCCGAGGCGTTGAAGGCGACCGCAAGTGCTTCCGCATGGTGGGTGGCGTTCTTGTGGAGCGCACCGTGGCAGATGTGCTGCCCACGCTTGAAAACAACTGTGAGCAGTTGCCGCGCGCTATGCGTGCGCTTGAGGAGCAGCTGGCACGCAAGGGCGAGGAGATAAACGCGTACATACAGAACCACGACATTCGTGTGCAACGCATGGACCGTGGCCCCCCACCTGAGCAAAACGCTGACCAGCCAGCCAAGTCCAATGTACTTGTCGCTAGCGGCTGACCTGACTCTTCCCTCTACTTAATACATTCTTATAAACTGCGGAAGATTAACATTATGAATGAGAACTGAATGTGTGCATCTTTGTGGTTTGTTCAAGAATGTACATAGATTTGGACTAATATAAAATAGTTCATGAGCTCTCAATGTAAAATGCAATGGATATGTGATGACCTAATAACCTAATTAATTATTAATAAAGAACACATCAACTTGTGTTGCATCTGATTATACTCTTTATTAAAAAAAAATCATTGAGTGGCTTAGCTTTACCCAATTACTCAACCACAAGTGTTGAGAACATTTGATTCCTGTGAATTGGACACAAGGTATATTGCAAGTAAGGGACACTGCTGTCATAACAAACCTTCTACTGTGTACTTTACATAATTTTACTTTTGAAATATGAAACTATTAGGGACTTACTAGTGTTAGGTTTTGCGAAATTAAGATCATTTATCAATGTCAAACTGACATTAGGTTTGACAAATTAATCGAGTATTGTATATTTTAGCCTGGCAACTATTTCATATAAAACCTATACTTATCTCTGGTTCAGTTGTCAGGTTGTCTATGGTTGCAGCCAATCACAGAGCTGAGCGTTCCTGCCGCAAAAATGGCGGGAGATAGCTTGGCTGGTGATTGGTTGATGTCGTGGACGAATGGTAGCTGAGTATTTCAAGCGGGTTTGAGAAAAATAACGGTGGTGGGTGACACATTTCGTTGGCGGACGTCGAGGAGAAATATTGTGTACAGGCATAGTGTATAAATCTACTTGTAATAGTAACCCTGGTGCGCCATTTGCAATAAAGTAATTGGATTGTGACTGCATCTATTCTTTACGCAACCCGGAATAGGATCGAGTCTAACATCTCAGAAGTGGGACGACGACTAGCATTGTAAAATGTAAGTACTACGCCCTATTATAATATTAATAAGTGTGTGACTAAAAAAGAATTGGCTTTCGACTTATTACTGCTGCTTAGTTGTTCATTGTTCAGCATAACCAGTGACTGTTGCTTATTCGTTATTTGCGACAGCGTAACAAAACGGTAACGTACATGCGGCAGATAGGTTTGTTACTTATAATTACTTGTGAATATTGTTACGAAATCTTTGCCGGCCTCGCAAGGCGATACCTTATACCTATATTAACCCGTCCAGTGTCTAGTGTTTTTGGTTTATTTCCGACCTACGCATAAAAGATCAAATAAAAAAATACTACTCTTGAATAGTTTGACCAACTAAAAGCAAGTTTATACCGGTGGAGTGTGTTGGATCTGATAAAATTAGTTACAAACTGGAGGTCTAAAAATGTGTATACACTTTGTGTATGCGCGACATGGCTTAGCACTTTTTTAAACGTACACATGGTGTACGCGTGACACGCTATGGGTTAACAAGGCCTGTCGAATGTATAGTGATTGGAATAGTAGGTTTTTCTATGGAGGTTACTACTAAAAGGCTCATAGTGACCTTTTTACTTTACTAAGTTATTTAAGGTCACACTTTACTTAAGATCTACTGTATGATATTTCATGGTTGGCTCCTTCCCTTTTCATAATTTATTATGTTCCAAACCTAAAGCTTTATAATTATTTTGATAATTTGATATCTGAATATCTCTGATTGAAATAAAATTATTATATATATACATGTGTACTAATGGCGTTTTTCTGGCGTTGCTCTGCAACGCGACAATTTCAGCCAATGGATGAGTCGAGTCTCAGGAGTCGGGACAGAGAACAGACCAGTCGTAGACGAGGTAAACCAGTCGAAAAGATTCTTCGCTCTGTTTCTCGAAGTTGAAGCCGCATCCGAACTCTGACCCCAAGCCAGTCTGAACGTGCCTGACACCAGGGGCAAACGGGCCGAGATCGAATCAAGCTTTTGGAAAGTCAAAGGACGCCGTCGCTGCCAGCCAACGTGCATCGTGAAAGGCGACGCGACCGCTGGGTGGATCAAGATCATCGTGCGCAACAACGTGAGGAATGCCATCCAGAACCACGTGTCGACGCGGGACAATATAAAAGGTCACGTAGCTTTTCATTTTCTAAGAACGACATTATTGATCTTAAGTTTGAAACATGGTTTTACCTCTCAGCCTCCTTCTCAGGCAGCACAGTCTTCTCAAAAACTTGATCATAAAAATATATTACCTAACTTTGATCCTTCTACTATAACACAACGTATTGATGTGTGGCTGAAGAAGGTTAAAGAGTGTGCCTCTGTATACGGCTAGGATGATAGAACCACCATCCATTTTGCGATGCAAAAACTACAGGGCCGGGCCAAGACCTGGTACGAAAGGTTGAATTCAATTCTTTTCTCTTGGAAAGGATGGCAAGAGAAACTAGTTAATGCATTTCCTTTTGAGCAGCATTATGGCCAGGTCTTGGAGGATATGTTAAAAAGAAAGAGTAGATATCATGAACCAATAGAGATTTACTATTACGAAAAGTTGACACTTCTCAACCAGTGCGACATTGTAGGGAAACGCGCGGTAGTTTGCGTCATTCACGGTATTAGTGATCGTACTCTGAGATCCGGTGCCTTGGCGTTGCGTTGCTTAGAACTTGATCACCTCTTACAATATTTAGTCAGCAACAAAGATTCTAACTCATCGGCAGTAGACCGTACTGCCTACAAGTCTAAAAATCCTGACAGTTACAACAGTCATAATTTTAGGCCTAAGTCTGCAGGAATGAAACTTAACCGTCCAACTGGATGCTATAACTGTAAAGAGGCAGGTCACAGTTTCTTGTATTGTCCCAAACCCATCTCTACATATTATAAATGTAGTTTAATTGGCCATACAACCGATGCTTGCCGCCGCGCATCAGCGTAGATAGACCAGACAATGCTAAACCCGTGGCCACTATACAAAAAATAATAATGCGCCTCAATACTATTAGTGAACAGAGTAATTTAAATCCTAATGCGAAGTTTACAAAAGAGGTGAAGGTAATATGGATTCTCCGAGCCCTTCAAGTCTTTTGTAGATTTTGGTAGTGATGTAACTTTAATAAAAGAATCGTTGGCTCACAGTTTAGGGTTGGTATAAAGTGTCATCAGCTATGAAAGGTTTCGGTAATGAGATAGTGGAGTATTTGGGGGAATTATCGCTTGATTTGAGCATCGATGAAGTTAATGCGAATGTTATGGGCAACGAATTATTAGACAAACCATTGTTGATAGGCCAGTCATATACAGAGCAGCCTCATATTATATATAGCATATAAAAATGCGACCAAGCTGCAATTTCTTGACATCGGTAATGAATTGCCGCAACCCGATATTGACGATAATATAGAGCATTCAATAAAGGCTAGATTTACTGTTAACCTCAAGCTTTACGGTACAGCTACCGTTAGATTACAGGTAGATCCATCTCCCACAGTCAGTGTTTTGGTAACAAACAGCGTAGCTGGGAAGCCCAACAGTCAATACTTTGTATTTCGAAGCATTTATGCTGCTAAATATGGTCGTATCGACATAACAGTCACCTTATGTTTAGATTTTTGCCAGATTTCAAAAGGTTCCGTATTCTGTCGTGTTGATCGTGTAGATTTTGTAAATAGAATTATTGAAGAGCCATCAGAGATAGGATCTACAGTTGTTGTAGAAAGGTTTGATGAAAGTCAGGTTAAATAATAAAATGCTAACAGAGAGAATTTAGAAAACACTTTAAAAAAATCGTCAGTCTATTAATCAATTAAAATTATCGTTTCGGCGAGCAGAGTTAGCGTCTTACGGCGTTCGTCACTCTGGACGGCCAGTACGAATTCAATCGAATGCCGTTCGGCTTGGCGAACGCACCAGCCGTATTTCAACGTATGATAAATACACCCTTGGGGTCCGCCCGTTTCGGAAGGCAACTGCGTACATCAATGATATCCTCATCTTTGGCAGTCATCCTGCTTGAACTTCTCAAGAAAATTTTGCAAATGATAGAAAAGGCCTTCACACTTAACTTGGGCAAATGTGATTTTCTCCGTGACAAGATCAATTATCTTGGTTACAAGATAAGCGCTACTGGTATAAGGCCAGGCGAAGGTAAGATTAAGAGCGTACATAACTTCCCACGGCCTGAAAACGTACACCATGTTCGGTAATTTCTTGGGCTTGCAAGTTATTATCGAAAATGTATCAAGGACGTTGCATTATTAGCTTTCCCGCTCAGCAAGCTGCTTAAAAAGGGTGCTCTGTGGGAGTGGCGTGAGAGTCAGGAGCAGGTTTTCGAAGATCTAAAGTCCAGGTTGACAGAGAGGCCAATACTTGCCATATACTATCTGTTAGCAGGAACTGAGCTACACACTGACGCGAGCAGGATAGGGACTGGTGGCATACTTTTGTAGCGTACAGTGTCAAGCAAACCGTTTCGCCCAGTAGCTTATTATAGCAAGCAGACTTAACACTCGTAGATCAACTCCTATCCGTAATGATCATCACTAGCGATGATTGGCCTCATACGTTTCAACTTGAAGACTCTGAGTTATGTAGGATCCGTAATATCTTAAGTAGTAATGTCGACGAAAAGGGTCTCAAGTATATAACTGATAATTACGTCATAAAGGGCAATAAATGTTTCGTTGTGTGGGTGGCGACAAGGAAAATGTTCGGTGGGTGTTGCCGAAAGGTGCGCGATGGCAATTGGTCATTTTGGTGTTGAGAAAACATTAGAAAGACTTAAAAAGACTTATTGGTTCGCCAAAATGACCAAATTTGTTAAGAAATACATAAACTCCTGCATTCAATGCGATTATGCGAAGCATAACTCCAGCGCTTTTGAGGGCTTCCTCCACCCCATTTGCAAAGGTAGAGGTTGCATTACACACCCTGCACATAGACCCTCTTGGCCGTTTGTGAAATCTAGTAGGGGTCATACCCACTTGCTTATAGTCGTTGACGCATTTACTAAATTCTGTTTCATTAGATGTAATCTACGTCAATAAACGTTATTATTATTATTATTCCTTTTATTCAAAATAAATCACGGATTTCATCCGGTCCTTTACAAAGGCATAAGTGGGGCTGTAGCCAACACTTAGAGGTCTGTTTGGTATAAAAAATACAAAGTAGTATAAAAAAAAAAACAGAAACTTTTGGATGGATGGTGACATGGTATATCTATTATAAAAATGGGTAAAATGACAAGGCTATTGAAATGATTTTATTAGTGATAATAAGATAGTGGGCTATGGAAGAGACTACGGCACCTGCCAAATTCAGTCTCATTTTTAAATTTTTGAGCAGGTGGTGACTTGCCACCCACTAAACGGGCCCCCCATAAAGGCCACCATGAATGGTGACAGAAGGGGGATTTTAACATATTTTAATTATTATTATTATTATTATTAGACCGGTACGAAACACAACACACAAAATGTTTCCAGAGCTTTAGATGATATATTTTATACATTTAGGCTACCTGACCGTCTTATCAGTGACCGTGGCAGCGGTTTCACTTCACTCGCTTTTAGGAAATTTGCCCTTGATA
This sequence comes from Selenia dentaria, assembly GCA_917880725.1. Taxonomy (NCBI): domain Eukaryota; kingdom Metazoa; phylum Arthropoda; class Insecta; order Lepidoptera; family Geometridae; genus Selenia; species Selenia dentaria. The sequence goes on from OU862893.1 coordinate 29,701,879, forward strand.
AAGGCTTCAAGCACATTTTGAACGCAGTCGCTGGTCTTAGATCCATCTGTCAGGTGCTACAGAACGCTATAATTGTACCATTCTTGATTCCTTGAAAGTGTTAAATTTAAGCCATGGTGACTAAGGATGGGATAGTCATTTGGGTAAGATTCAGTGGGGACTTAACAATACACTCCAGGAAACTACATGTAGAACTCCCTTGGAGGTGATGTTCGGTACTCACATGAATCTCGAGATTAGCCTGGTACTAAATTAAATTACCCAAGAAACTCGTGAGCTTAGCGATCTTGCTACCATACTTAGTGAAGTTAAAGATAGGATAGATAGAGAGCAAGTTAAGCAGAAGGAAATATATGATGAAGGTAGGAGACCAGCTAGAGTTTATAAGGAGGATGAGTTAGTGAAAATTACCAAAACTTGTTTCAACAATGATGGGCAGAGCAAAAAGCTCATGCCTTCATATGTAGGTCCATATCAGGTCGTCGAAGTTTTGGGTAAAGATCGATACAAGGTGACTCCTATCCCAGGGCTAGGGTCCACACAAAACAAACGTCAGGCAGTCGTAGCCGCGGATCGCATGAGACCGTGGATTCACATTGCTGCTTTAGAAGTCCATGAAAATGACTCTGACATGAATGGTTCTGATGATAGCGAATAATTATTGCGATGCGCTTGATATAAATATGTGTTATTCGTGTAATTTAAGAGGCATGTAACTACATTTTATCTTTTGTGTTGTTTCAGATCACGAGAATCGATCGGTTCGTGATCTGATAATGTTCGAAGTCATCCAACTACGTCATCACAAGTAATCGATCGTCTTGTGGATGCTAGTTGAGCGTCAATACGCACGGGTAATCGATCGTCCCGTGCGTACTCGATAATCAAGCATGGTAGTGAATCGATCACTCCATCTTGAGTCAAATGCTGCGCCATCACGGGTAATCGATCGTCCCGTGTATGGTTTTTCATCAAACGACTGAATCGATCAGCTCGTTTTCGTAATCCTGATATCATCACAAGTAATCGATCGTCTTGTGTATGTTGGTTAGCGTCAACGCGCACGGGTAATCGATCGTCCCGTGCGTGCTCGATAGTCAAGCATGGCAGGGAATCGATCCCTCCATCTTGAGTCGAATTTTGCGCCATCTCGGGTAATCGATCGTCCCGAGTATGGTATGTAAAACGAGTATATGTCAAACGACTGAATCGATCAGTTCGTGTCTTCTAACTCTGATGTTATTAATTGCTCATAAATTGTAAATCGGTTTGAAATAAGTTTGATGTCTACTTTGTACCAAATTATTTACTCGAAGAATCTAATGTGTCGATTAATAAATGCTAATTTTCCTCAATGTGCAGTAAATTATGTCGATAGTTATGTTAAAATATAATTGTAATTGAATAATATATGGTTAATTGTGGTTACAATATTATTATATATATAGCAAGCATGTAATTCATCTAATGACTTTAAAGGTATTTGTAAATAGGATTTATTGAAAATTTATTATTTCATTGGAGTCGTTGGTATTTCTACTGTATATATTGTTTTGATTGTTAGGGAATGTGTGACTGACCACGTTTCCGATTGTTAGGGTTCCACCTGGGGACGTGCGCGAGGACGCACACGTTGTCAGGATGGTCGATTGTTAGGTTTTGCGAAATTAAGATCATTTATCAATGTCAAACTGACATTAGGTTTGACAAATTAATCGAGTATTGTATATTTTAGCCTGGCAACTATTTCATATAAAACCTATACTTATCTCTGGTTCAGTTGTCAGGTTGTCTATGGTTGCAGCCAATCACAGAGCTGAGCGTTCCTGCCGCAAAAATGGCGGGAGATAGCTTGGCTGGTGATTGGTTGATGTCGTGGACGAATGGTAGCTGAGTATTTCAAGCGGGTTTGAGAAAAATAACGGTGGTGGGTGACACATTTCGTTGGCGGACGTCGAGGAGAAATATTGTGTACAGGCATAGTGTATAAATCTACTTGTAATAGTAACCCTGGTGCGCCATTTGCAATAAAGTAATTGGATTGTGACTGCATCTATTCTTTACGCAACCCGGAATAGGATCGAGTCTAACACTAGGGATTTATGAGGGACTATTAAGATGTTTCTGTTCACTAATATGGTACATGGTATCGCGCGGCGAGAGTTTGGCTTTGACCGTTATTGCGCAGAAGTCAAAAATTGGGTATCATAGGGTGGCTAGAGGGACGAAGGACTCTTGTCTCTCTCTGTCACATCGAAGACGAGGGACTCTTGTCTCTCTCTGTTACATGGCGCGACAGTACCCATGCGCAGTAATCCCCTCCACCCGAAGGTCAAAGCCAAACTCTCGCCGCGCGATCTGTACATACATTGATAAACTTCAATAGGTACCTAACACATAACCACCATACCTAAATATTTCAATTGGGAAGCAGTAATGTTCAAACTATTGTGTTTTGGTTGAATGGTATGGGTGCTGCTGAAATTACAAGCACAGAGACTCAACAGTTTATTGCTTGTAAAAATTGCCCCAGGTAGAGGTTACCACTTAATCTGTCCGAATCAGCAAGACTCATTCGAGTTAAGTTTCATTCATAAATCTATTGTTATTTTTTGCGCTGATGCGGACGGGTTAATACCACGTGGGCCTCATGCTTGTACTGTCACATAATAACATTATTGTTTTCATGAATTCAGCTCACCAACAATTTTTTTTTACAATTTTAATCATTTATGGGTTCTTGAATGTTGCAGGACACACATGACACTGCAGCCAAGTTATAGTATAGTTGGGGTTTGTCAAATGAAAAGCGAAACATAAATGTGAAGGTTCATGAACCTTCATGGTTGAATACTCATTTTCAGTTGACATATTTTAACTGGAACTTAGTACAGCATATTTGATAAGAGGGAACATTTGAAACAGCATCTAATGGAATAGACAATGTATTATAAAACATAATCCATGTATAAAAGTAATTAGGTATGTTTTAATAACTTTTCCACAAATATAAGCTGTGTTAATTAGTGCATAATATTGAACTGTTTTGGAATTGATAACAGGTCTGAAAATAATCAATATTGTGCACTAATTATCAAATACATATATTTAACATACATACTACGTACATGTATACTATCATAAATTGCTTTTATTTAAGAATTGTACTGAAACAGCCTGGTATAAAAATGTCCACCTAACTTCTGGATAAACCATAGTTATCTCATGGATAGGAACTATTAAAGGTTGTGAAACAGGCTTTAAAGCTGAGTAGCACTAAGGCCTACTTGCTTGACAAGCTAATATATCTGTTCTGTTACTCAAAATTGAGACATTGTATTTCTGTATGTTGTTTTAAGTTGATAAGAGATAGATTGGCAATATTAACCATGTATAGCGCTCAATATATTTATGGGATGTCTCATAACTTCACAATAAGCTCTATCTCCTAGAAAAGTGTGGACATAGAATGTTTTTTTTTATCACTATCTGCCAGATAAGAACTTGAATGGAGAAAGTGAATCAGGCCCTTAGAATAAACATGTGGCACACAGAAGCCAACTGATTTAGTGTGGAATATATCTTCTGAAAGGTCTAAGTTCAGCAGTGGATGTCTGATGGCGAGGATGATAATATTTTATGAAACATGCAAGCCACTTTACAAGAAGCTTTTGAAGAGATTGATGAAACTGATGATTTGTAACAATCAAACCAGCTTAGATAATTCTTGAATATATTTATTTGTGCTTATTAACTAATTATAGATATAAAAATATAAAAATATAAAAAATCTGTATTTTTTCTTTTTATAGACAAAATTGTAAATCCAAAAATAACAAAAATATATTACTTTAGTCACAGCGGGAACTATATAAATTGGTCCCAATATAATTTATGATATATATTTTATCGTGCAGAAAACACAAACCCATATCCATACACTTTTATAATGGTAACATTATACGACACCAAATTGAATTAACCCATCAGAAATGATGTGTACCATTGGTACATGGGACATTATATCTTACATACACATGTACAACAGGCAATACAACAGTTTACCATACACATATTACAAAGAGATTCTAATTTTTCATACAATTTAGCTGTAATTTCATATCGGAAACACGTCATACAAAACAATTCCATTCAGTCCCTGGGTCAGTTCCATCGTGTTACATTTCAAGAGGTGCCAGAGCAAAACGGCTCAAGTGCAAATGTCTAAAAGTTCATAAAATTGGTCGGTGCGAAGGTCTCTGGGGCATCCAATGGATCCCGCGACGGTTCCCGCAGCGGCGGCGGTGGTTCACGCGGCACGTCGCTCTTCCCGCCAGACTTGTGAACCACCCGCAGCCCCGTTATACGCATAGCGCGGTCCACAGACTTGCACATGTCGTAGAGCGTCAACGCTGCGACTGAACAGCCCGTCAACGCTTCCATCTCGGCTCCAGTGCGCGCCGTGACGTGAATCGCGCATGTGATCTTGACTTCGCCGCCGCGATCGCAATCCCCGCGCGGTAAGTCGATGGAAACTTGGACGGATTCGATCGGTAGCGGATGGCACAGCGGGATTAAGTCTGCGGTGCGTTTAGCGGCGAGCGTTCCCGCGACGCGCGCCACGCATAACGCGTCGCCTTTAGGCAAGCGCGCGTCTCGCAACAACCGCACTAAACGCGCGTTCACTTCGACATGGCACTGTGCGATTGCTTCGCGACGCGTTACCGCCTTATCCCCGACGTCGACCATCCGCGCTTGTCCCGCCGCGTCTAGATGCGACAGCGCTCCGGCGGCGTCGCCCTTCGCCCGCGAGCTGAAGGCGCGCACTACCCGCCGATGAGGATCATGGGCCGGTTCTCGGAGGCGGCCAAGTCCCGCATGCCTGGCGAACGGAGAGCGCGTTAGCGGCCGGTGTGTCGCGGAAACGCGCCCGCGCTTTATCCCGTCACACACGGCAGCTATAACGCAAAAATATATATTACAGCGACACATCTAATACATCTTGTGATAGCTTCAAGAGTACACACACGGTAGCTATAATATATATTTTTAGGTCAGTATTCCAGAAACACGCCCAGTTGTGGATCCCGGCTTGAGTGCAGCTCTGAGTGAGCTTCGTACGGCATATATTGTCACATCTCCGCTCAAGTAGAGATGCACAACTAAGCGTCTGTCTGGATACCAGTTATAAGAGTGAGAAGCTAATCACACATTTATAAAGCTGCATCTCGCAAGCTTGTTCCACAATTATTACTATTCAAATGTACATGGCTTCTTAGTAGGGAATTTCTAAGGGAAATCAAATAATTTATTTGCAAGAATAAATTATTGAGTTGTAGTGTAAAATATGTGTATTCTGCATGTAAGCAGACGTGCAAATGTTTAAGGCTAATCCTAAATATACATTAAAAATATTAACAATTTGATCAAGTTTATCTAATTATGCTGATGCAGTGTAAGATGCAATATTACAAAAAAAAACTTATAAAAATATATATACTACGGGCAAAATGCTACGCGTGATTTGACGGTAAATAATAAGCGTGCGAGGCTTTCGTTACCCATGTTACTACCAGTCTTACTAGCAGTAGTAAGACTGGTATTTTTTTTTACCCGTGTTACAACTAACTGCTCTAGTATTTTTTTGCTATTTTCACGGAATTTTCATTACCCATAATACTACTAGTCAATATCTGTTTATTCTAATCTAGCTGGAACTTCTTACTGTTTCCAAAATCTATGTGGCTAAAATGCCAAAATTACATTCGACTCAAAAATAACACCGGTTTGGGTATTAGCTGTGACAGCTGTCAAAGTGACAGATGATGTCGTATTTTATGATATTGTAATTCACACTTGAGTGACTACATCCTACTAGAAAATAACACCGATATAGGTCTTCGCTATGACAGCTGTCAAAGTGACGCTTGATGACGTGTATTTCGATTTTGATTTCACACTTAGACTGCATTCGACATGTAAATAGCACGGATATAGGTCTTAGCTGTGGCAGCTAATATATGCAGTTAACACTACCTTCCGGCTGCAAAAGTAAAGTTAATTCTAGAATTAATGAAAAGTTTAGAAATGGGTCGTTCTCCGTTACAATGGACCTTACATTACCTGCATGTTGTGGTTTCTTGTTCCGGAGCGCGGCACGAACTAGTGCCTCTAACTCGGGTTCGGTCGCGCCGTCGCGGATCGCGTCCCGCAGCGACACCTCGGCCGATCCGAACAGACACACCTGCAGAACAGACATTCTAGGTACATACTATTTAATCTCTCTACCATACCATTAAATGCTTCAGAAGGTCTTCTCCCAACGAACTTTCGTTTGACAGATTTTGCGTTTTCTACTGTGATAGTCAAAAGGCTAAACTAAAGTAAAGGGTGACGAAATGTAATGGCATTTATCGGAACACGCAGTCAACTGCTTAGCGACAGATTTTCAAAGGTGGTCTAGTCTGGTGGAAACCTAAAGTGCCCGCTTCCACCATGCTGTTGATTTCATCACGATGTTATCTTCGCCAAATGCTCAAGCCCAGGGTGGGGGATCGAACTTGTAGCCGTCTGATAGAGGACCGACCCGTGTGACCCTTGGACTATCATCGCCTCAGATAAACAAAACCCAAGCACGCGACGACGGGATACCTTGGTTGTCTGGAAAAGGTAGCTTATTAGCAATAAGACCGCCCATTGTTGCAGGCCAGTTGGCGCAGTTGGTAGTACCCCTACCTTCTCAGCCGCTGGCTCCGGGCTAAATTGGGGTCAGATTGTGCCTAGTTCAAACTAGGCACAATTTATACTATGGTTTTTTAATAAAATTTGGTCCCAAGACCTGAACACCGCGTGGGGAAGTTGTACATTAATATAATATTGATGCCTTGTTAAACGTGTACAATAAAGTGTTATGTATCTGTGTACCTTGAGGTTTCCGTCGGCGGTGAGGCGCAGCCGGTTGCAGGTCCCGCAGAAGTGTTCCGTCATGGAGGTGATGAACCCCGCCGTGCCCGAGTGGCCCGCCGCGCGCCACACCTATCCACACAATACACACAGCAACATTACTGATCGACCGAGCGAAGCCTCTCTGCCTTAACTGGTCAAATTATGACTTTCATGTGTCCGTATGTTTGTTAGGTTGTATCCTATAGGTATAGGTCTTCCTGCACAGGTCACATTTGTCAACCAAGCTTGACGAAACTTGGTATGCATGTTCTACTATTCAATACTCGTAGTTTTGCTTTTCCTCAAAAGAGGGAACTTTGCTGAGGCGCTATTTATCGAGCGATTTTGATAAAATTTGGTACACACATTACGTACCAGACTTTAAAGAGGAATCACTACATAGTATAAAACAAAGTCGCTTTCCGTTGTCTGTCCGTCCCTAAGTATGCTTAGAACTGCGCAACAGATTTTGATGCGCTTTTTTTAATAGATAGAGTGATTCAAGAAGAAGGTTTATATGTACAATACATGCATAATATATGTGTGAAGGATAAACGCAGGAAGGATAAGGTCTGCGATTTACGATCCTTTAATACCATCCACTTTCGCAACTTTTTCGACTTTCTTGGCCCTTACTTATACAATAAGACAAACAAAATCTTATCAATCTACCCTTCACACAAGACAAGCTGCAAAAAGGTTGTTTCATCTTGGCTTAAAACTCTGAATTATGAAGAGACAGATAAACTTCTTACCCCACAGACACGATCTAACTAAACTAGTTGATTTCCCTAACTTTGACCTATCAATAGTTCTCGTTCTTTCTGTTCTATTCGGGATTCACAAACCACATGCACACAATACAGATCTTCACAACATTATACAGACCATACCTGACTTACACCTACCACATCGTACACACACCTCCACATATAATTAATCACTTCATACACACAACCTTGGCACTCGTATTGATCTATCTGTGATACTTAACGGTAATGATCCGCTAAGTTCTTGTAAAATGTAATGTAATGTAATTATGTATCTGTTGCCTAATCTGAAACATTTATAAACACTTTCATTGATATGTCAACACCCTAAAGCTGCCAAAGAAAACTTAATTCGTGGAGTGAGGCCCTGGTGACTTGTAATACAGGTTTTCACAAACCTACTTCAGGCACCAGTCTCTCAAAAAGCAGGTTTACCTAAGTTAAAATATTAGGGTTTACTTTATCAATAAGAACCTTTGAAGAGAGAAAATAAACAGATTTTATTATTATTATAATATATTAGAGAATCACTGATAATTTTAGAGGTTATAATGTTATGTCGTAAATAAACTCATTTTTTTGCGCTTACATATCGAAAGGATTGCAAACGCTGGCTGAACCCTATGACAGATCAAAATAATTTATTGTACAACTTAAATAGGTCTACAAAAAAGTCACACAGTAAAAGTACAAGTCCGCGATGGTGTATGTCTGGTGGTGTATCTCTTAGGTGGGCTGTAGTATATGTAGAATCAGCATTGCATCCGTGTAAAGCCGGGGCGGGTCGCTAGTCTCGCATATGAGCATAATTTGTCAAGTGGTTTTAGAGATAATAGATTGTAAAGTGCTGCAAAAAATTGTATTCTATATTATAATAAGAATGTACTCGCAAAGTCTACTGTTCGCAGAACTACTGCGGCGCGGGTAGATTGACCTACCCGTTCATTTTTATGAAATCAGAAGAAAGTTTGTGAAGCTTTTAGAATGCTTTTATTGTCTCCCAGTAATTGTCTTGGTCTTTGACTGCGTCTGGTTGAGTTGAGTCTAAACCTAGATAATTTTACTTGTTATCTCTAGACTAATCTTTGCTCTCCTCGGGATCCAATGACACCCTTGACGTAAGATCTTTATAATGTATAGTAATATTGCATACCTTAGCGGTATCGTTCTGCCTCGGCGGCTCGGGCCGCAGGTCGTGTCCCGCGGCGGCGGCCGCACGCAGGGCCGTGCGGTACGGGACAAGACGGGACACGTCCCAACGGTTGCCGGTGAACGGCATGAACTCGATGAACCTGCCAACGTGGAGTGACATGCTTATATAACATCTATACTTACAAATATATACAATTAAAGTGTTTATTTGCAATATGAAAATCGGCAGGCCAGTTGGCGTAGTTGATAGATCCCTGCCTTTTGAGGCACTGGTCCCGGGTTTGATCCCCGGACAGGTCAAACATTTGTGTGCATGAACATGAGGAAGTAATAAATAATATATAAAGTGATTAATATACAATATATAGAAGAAACTCACCGCACTTCCACCTCGCGATCCCGCGTGTACTCCACGAAGTCGCCGATCTCATCATCGTTGAATCCTACAATTTCAACATTATTTTATTTTCATCAAGTGCGTCAATTATCATTTAAATCACATCAAATCGTTTATTCTGTATAGGCCTACGCGGGCACTTACAAATTGTCCAAAATTTTACATTTATTATTTCTTAAATCTACAACCGGATCGGAACGCGACTACGACTGAGAAGATCCGGCAAGAAACTCAGCGGGCTTGTCTTTTTAACTTTGTTTTTATCGCCATTCATATTCATACTAAATTATTTCATGCAATTATGACCCATTTATATATTTTGTACCTTGTATACATGTTAAAGTGCAGGTAGGCAACATATATGACCCTAATTGGATGTAGCCATAGTCTGTACAGTCACGAGCACTAACAAGTAAACGTTTCAATTTGATGTAACTATATGATTTATTTTATTATTTATTTATACTTTTTCACGACTTTGTTATCCGGTCCTTTACAAAGGCAAAAGTGGGGCTATAGCCAACGCTTATAGGCCTGTTTGGTATAAAACATACAGAAGATTATAAAAACTGAATTTGGGATGACGGTGACATGGATTATTATTATGGATATATTACAAAAATGGGTTAAATGGCAAGGCTATTAATATGAAATTATACATGTAAGGAAGATAGATGGCTATGGACGAGACTACGGCACCTGCCAATTTCAGTCTCATGCAAAAATATTTAGGCAGGTGGTGACTTGCCACCCACTAAACGGGCCCCCCATAAAGGCCACCATGAGTGGTGACAAAAGGGGCAACGTTGGTGTGGATGGCTAAAGGGTGTCGAGAGGTGTGCTGCGGTTTCACTAGAGCGCTACTACCGGCGTTATGACCTTTAACACTTCCACCCTTGGAGCTTTTTGTTACTTGCTCTTGCGTCTCCACCCCCAGACGGCCAATTAAGGCAAGCCGGGGGTCAGGGGTCTCATTTAGCCCCAGGGAGAATCAGGGTCCACGGTGTAGCCACTCAACGACGGCTCGCCACAAAGCCGCCCCTGCGGTATTATTATATTATCATTATTTATTTTTATAATTTTTTTCAGAATTTTATTTATAAACTGTGTTTAGTGCACTTGTTTATGCAAAATCATAGAGGTACAATCAGGAGCGTAACTACGCTCCTGATTGTACACTAATATGAGCGGGCAGATTAGTTCAAGTTACTCTAAATTAATTATTATTTAACGAAAATTTATATTAAACGCATTAATCGTTCATCAACTCATACAAGTTACAGTAGCATTATTTTAAACGTTTTGTAAAAATATATCTTATTGAATATCTTTATTGACATAACATTTGGGCCGGAGCGGTGCAGTTTTAATTTAGATTTAGGCTAACTTATAATAATAATCAACTTGTATAAATAATTTTAACTTTTAAACTTGAAACAAAAAAATACTTTTGTAAATTGCGTACCTTTCATGAGCACGACGTTTATCTTGACGGGGCGATACCCCAGCTGCAGAGCGAGGTCGATCCCGGCCAGCACCCGCGCCAGACCCTGTGTCACACGCTATCACATTAACTCATAATTAACCATTGGTGACAATTCTGTACACATTAAGGCGACATGGTAGCGAAGCTGTAAGGTTGTATGAAATACTCAGCGTACTTTCGGTTTTTACCGTATTTGTGTTACATTATGTTCTAAAAAAATTACGCTGTTACAAAAAACTAAGCTCATTAAAGTGTTTGAATATTTGTTGGTATTACATAATTATTTTTTTATAAATATCTTCCATAAAAATGCATGGAGTTGATTCATTCCATCGACGGCAACGTCTTCAAGGGTGTTTTTCCCTCCGTCCACTTGGATCCACCACTCGGCTCCACATGTGGATCCGCGGATACCTTTATCTCCTCTTTAATCCACAGGTGGATCCGTGGATACTTATTTTTCTTCTAAAATACACAGGTGGATCTGTTAATACTTCTTTTTCCTCTTAAATCCACAGGTGGATCCGTGGATACTACTTTTTCCTCTTAAATCCACAGATGGATCTGTGAATATTTTGATTCCTTTTCAATGTACCTACTTAATCAGGTTAACGCTATAACAAAAGATGTATGAATGAAGCGGAGGCTTGCTGATTCGGACCGAATCATCATCATCTTAATCAGCCCGTTTTATTCCCACTGCTGGGACTCTAGCCTTCCTCTCAGAGAGAAGAGTTGGGCCATAATCCACCACGCGGGCCAAGTGCGACTTGGTGGATAAGTTAGTGGCCAACCCATGTCGAAGTTTTCAGGCCGCCCGAAGGCCTTCGACATAGCCTAACGACTGTTGTCCTAAGACACACAACCGGCACTCAGTTGAATAATGGCACTAGCGGTCACCCATCCAACTCCTGACCGCAGCAAGCATTGTTGCTTAACTTGTTGATCGGTTAAGATCGCCAAGTCAAATTCCGCTGCAAGCGCTTCAGCTTCTTATTTCGTTTAGTCACCATTTTTACCATAATAAATAATTGATTAAATATGTTGTTTAAACAATATGAACCTATATTTTTATACAATTGCTACATATGTATCTATCTCAAATGGAGATCCCGTCATTGTCATGCTTGTACACTGGTCAAAAGTACAAATATTTTTCAAAAAGCGGTATTCAGAATAATATTTCAGAGAAAAAGAGGCTAAGTCCTGAAATGGCCTTGATAGAGGATTGTGAAAATACGAGAGTCATTTGAAAAGTAAGAACTTTTTAAGCCTAACATAATTAATGAAACCACACGATTTTGAGTTTATTTTATTTTTCAACATACTCTCCTCCGAGCTCAAAACACTTTTTCCATCGACCCGGTAAGGCTTCGATACCCGTTTTAAAAAAATCTTCGTCTAACTCCTCAAAATAAGCGTCCACGGCGGCTATGACCTCTTCATTTGTAAAAAAAAAGCTTTGGGAACATTTGGGATGAAAGTCGGACAGTGCTAAATCCGGTGAATATGGGGGATGAGGTAACAATTCGTAAGCCACATTGATGGATTTCAGCTATGGATTGCACAGAGGTGTGAACGCGCGCATTGTCCTGATAAAACAAGACTTTTCTTCTTAATAAACCTGGACGTTTTTCTTTGATTTCTTCTCTCAAACGACGTAACAGGTTGCAATAGTAATCGGAGTTTATTGTTTAACCTTTTTTTAAATAATCCACGAGAATTATACCCTTTGCATCCCAAAAAACGGATGCCATGACTTTGCCCGCCGATAAAACCACCTTTGCCTTCTTTGGGGTGGGCGATCCTGCTCTTTTCAATTGTTTCAACTGTTCTTTTGTGTACTGTGTCTTTTGTGCATACTTGTTGCTAAATAATGTAACTACAAAATGAGGGTAGTTATAAAAAAACCAATGACTTTAACCATGTTAGGCTAAGAACTTTTCAAATGACCCTCGTATTTTCACAATCCGCTATCAAGGCCATTTCAGGACTTTGCCTCTTTTTCTCTGAAATATTATTCTGAATACCGCTTTTTCAAAAACATTTTTCAAATGACTCTCGTATTATTATTTTTGGATCCCCTTGTTTGTGGATTCAAGTGGTACCTATATAAAAATGTTGGTTTTTTGGATCCCCTCAATGGTACATTTAAGAGGAGATAAAGGTATCCGCGGATCCACATGATCCAAGCGGAGGCGTGTTTTTGGGGAAGTTTGCGTTTTTTTTTCTATAGAGCTAAATTTATTCGCGTTTTCGTGAACATATTTTGGGAACATTGTTGCACATAAAAAATAATGTCCATTTTCAAATGTCTAATTTTAAATATTCGTTAGGACGAGATTTAAAATTTGGAGCATATTTCGTCTCTCATAATCAACTTGTGGTGACAATTCTGTAAGCATTCTCTAAACTAAAAATCTCTATATGCTAGCCATAAAAGACAGCTGCCAATACACCGTTAGGTTTGACGAAATATTTTCATTCGCTGCTTTATAGTCTGACCGAAACCGCTGTACCGCGCCTTAGGTGTGATAGACGTGTTGCGGAGACGAGAAGCCCTAGTAACTATGGTGTAATCCGTGGCAGCAAATACGCAGGCGGACCCCCATGCCTCATCGCGCACATACCTAAGGCGCAATACAGCGGTTGCGGTCTGACTATACCATAACATGTGTGACATTCAAGTCACCGTCGCCGCAAGCTCAAGCCCGAGTTGAACTCAACTGCTACTGCCTGATCAGCGGCCGACCCGGACTACAAATAATAATAACAATAATATGGGACAACGTTCACACAAGCTCTTCAGGTACCAAGCAAGAGACTGTACTATAGTAGCCTGTAGGCTGATATACATACATATTATATACATATATACACACAGCTCAAACAGATTATGTTCACGCACACAATTTTTTGACCTGTCCGGAGATCGAACCTGGGACCTGTGGCTCAGAAGGCGTGAATCTACCAACTGCGGCAACCGACCAGTCAATGACAAATGTTACCATCGCATCTAAAACAGATTCGTTTTGGTAGTTACGAGTAGGTCACAGTCAGAACAACACAACTATTTGCGCATCTGTTACAAGCGAGGTTACCGCTTTACACCAGGGCCTTTATTCACTATGACCACTAAAACAAGTAACGCGGCGCGCTATGGTATCGTCGAATGACTGTGAAATCAATACAAATTTGCGGTCATTCCTTGAAGATATCGTAACGCGGTGCTTTACTTGAATGGTCATAGCGAATGAGGCCTCGGGTGGGCCTCGTGCGTGTTCCGTAACACCCAATGACAAATTTCTTCTGCTGCGTTATTGTCAAAATCAGGTTATGTCGCGTACAACACCTGACGAGGGTTAAATCGTTTTTTTTAACTCTTTACTCCAACTCCATTTACAGTGGGTTGATTGGTTGGTTAGATTGGTGGACAATTTGTTATGATCTAACAATTCCAACTGAACAGGCTGAATAAAAAAAACATAAAATATGCCGGTTTCAGGTAAAAGAAAAGTCCTGCAGCATTAGAATGGTCCCGTAGACTTGACCTCTCCTATTACATTAAGATTCGCTGCGACGTGGACTTACGGGTCTGCGCGACATGGCTTCGTACTTGTCCTTCTGCAGCGAGTCCAGCGACACGTTGAGATGCGTGAGCCCGGCGCGCTGCAACGCTGGCAGCCGCCGCGTCAGCACCAGCCCGTTGGTCGTAATGCCCACTGACGCGATGCCCCGGATGCTTGATAGTTCCTCTGTCGATACATAAACTATACTATGATACACATACTGTATACGGCCATTTTATCTTCATGAGCGCTCTGTATTTTTTTTTATTTGGTTCATCAAACTGGACAGTACACTTATTGAACAAACTTAAATAAATAAACACATCATGTACATACAGTTAAATGCACGACCTTCTTGAGATGAACACTACATGCTTTATAAAATAATTGTAATACATTTTTGGAAACTTCAGGGGTGGAAACTGAATCTATAGTTAAAAATAATGGTTTTACTTACTGCAAGCACCTAAAGTACTGACTATTTACTGACCAAACTTCGTGAGGTACTGACCCTTCGTTGGCCAAAAAATTAATATAGAAATAGGCATTTCTTTATGGGATAGGTTGGCAAACGAGTAAGTGACTCACCTGATGATAAACGATACCGTATCCCACGGACATCCGCAATACCACAGCTCTCGAGGATGCGTTGCCGACCTTTGAGGAAGGAAGAGATAGAGGGAGAATGGAGAAGAGGGAATCTGGCCTCCGGAACCTCTTACAAACCGACGAAAAGCAAGCTATGTTACTACACACTTTGTGTTATGTGGGAATGTGGTCCTAGAGTGGTCGTGCCGGCCCATTCGGCTGTGGTACGCTGGTACCGTACCACCGTAGTACGTGCGTCAAATATTTTAAAGTCACCATTGAAGTTCGTTAGTGCCTTACAAGGCGCAGGATCTCCGGAGAATCACACTAATATTATAAAGGCGAAACTTTGTGAAGTGTGTTTGTATGTTTGTTACCGCTTAAACGACGGGACCAATTTTGATGAAGTTAGGTATGGAGGTAAATTAGACGCTGAAGAAACACATATATACTTATCATCATCATTATCATCCATGAGGCTGGACCGATTTTACCGGGGCTTTAATACTTCATCAGTCGAACCCAGACTCAATAGAAATTTCATTGTTATATTGACAATCGACTGGTGAGGGGCAGATAGGACTGGCAGATAGCTGATGTTATGAGGAGTAACTTAGGCTGCTTTTATTTTAGAATAAACAATATACAAAACCCTGTCTCTCTGTCTGTTTGTTACCTTATCACGCCTAAACGGCTGAACGGATTGTAATCAAATTTAGCAAGACTATATCCCGGGTATATACTATATATATAAGCACGCGGGTGAAACCGCAGGGCGCAGCTAGTTTGTACTAATTCAGCAACACGTATTTCGCCGAAACGCACTAACCCTCGTGGTAGTAGTGTAAGTATGTATGTATGGTATGTATGGTAGTGCAGGTGGCTCACGGATGATGTCAGCGAGGTCCGGGCGCAGCGTGGGCTCGCCGCCCGTGAGCCGCAGCTTGTCGACGCCGAGCCTCGCGAACGTCGCCACGAGCCTCGCCAACTCCGCGCGCGTGAGCAGCGCCGCGCGTGCCGACAGCGGCACGCCCTCCGCCGGCATGCAGTACTGGCCTGCATTGGACATCAACCACATTATAACCACGTGTCTTATACAAGGCGACTCATCTCTTTTTACGATATTCACCAGTTTGTAAAATTAGTAATTGACCGAGCGTGCTCCGCGAGCGAAGCGTCTCTGCTTTAACAGGCCAGATTGGCTTTCATCTGTCTGTATGTTCGTGAAGTGACGTACATACACCCTAGTGTATGTACGTGTTCCTATACAGGTCACATTTTTCAACCAACCTTAAGGCGAGGTCCAATCCTAATTTTAAAACAATTTACGGTGCTTTACATAAGGTTGAGAATTGCTTACCAGAATGGACGATTTAATGCGAAAATTCAATTGAATACGTGCTAAACTTTTTATATTTATTTCGTACAATCAAATGATTAAATTTTAATGATAAAGGAGTCCATAGTTCACTAGTAAATTTTATTGGGAATTCGAAGATGATACCATTCATTGAAATATCTGCCCATAATTGAATAAAAATGCTTTTTCCCACGAAGCACGTAAGAAAAAATTGCAAAATTTAGGGAATGTTGCCGATTTTTTTCTATCGAGCCAAGTTTGCTCAATTATGTATTGGCTCCCATACTTCATAAGGACGTATATTCAATTTACACTACGTTTTTTTTCGAATTTCGGTTATTAGGTTTAAGCCTCGAAAAACTAACTTTTCGCGAAGTCGAATCATGAAATTTGAAACTCATTTCGCCTTAACGAAACTTGGTAGGCATGTTATTATTGCTATTCAATATATATTTTATTGTCGTCGGTGATTGTTGTTGGATACTTTTCTAAAAAAGGGGGAAGTTTTCTGCGGCGCTATATACCGACTGTTTTTGATCAAATTTGGTAAACACATTAGGTACAGATCGCGCGGCGAGAGTTTGGCTTTGACCTTCGGGTGGAGGGGATTACTGCGCATGGGTACAGTCGCGCACATGTGACAGAGAGAGACAAGAGTCCCTCGTCTTCGATGTGGCAGAGAGAGACAAGAGACCTTCGTCCCTCTAGCCTCCCTGTGATACCCAATTTCTGATTTCTGCGCAATAACGGTCAAAGCCAAACTCTCGCCGCGCGATCTGTGAGTACCTGACTTTAAAAAGGAATTTCTAATATGGGCATAATTGGTCAAGTGGTTTCTGAACCGTAACAATATCTAGGGTAATTCTGAATCGTATTGTAACAGTTGTGATTTTTTTAAAGTAGCTTGTGGTGATAAATGGATCCTGTACGACAATTGGAAACGCTCATCACAGTGAAGCCAGTAAATCCGGCTAAATCCTGCCCCAACCGAAAATAAAACGAAATAGCCTTTATTTGCTCACTACTTACGTTAACATTTACATTCATTTTTTTTTCTATTGAACATAACTAGTTTGTTTATACTTCACAAATCTTTGAGACTATAGGTAGAGGTATATATAAATCTATGTGTGTACTAATTTATATACTCTACTAGCAAACCCTGCGAACTCCGTTTCGCCACCAGATGGCTTCGTTTTATGTAACATTTCGTTTGGCGCCATCTACTTAAAGTATTGGTTTGTAGTACATGCTATGTATCAGAGATGGCGCTGTATGTGAAAAAAGATTTTCCCGCTTTTCTTTTTAATTTTTTCCTGAATTTTCTTTACTATAAACCTCACGGAGCCCGCGACCTTTCCAACGAATGCAAAACCGTGGAAATCGGTTCGTGCGTTCTGGAGTTATAGCGTCAGGAAGGAAAACCCGACTTATTTTTATATAGTAGATTTGACTTTATGTATATATAGCTATTTAAGTCTACACACTAATATTAAACTACATTTCTCTATCTATATATGTATGTAAAATAAATAAAAAATATATTATATGCTAGTAGTCGCCTCTGCGGCGCAGGCCTCTAACATACATACATAAAATTCAGGACTTACGTACAGTCGCCTGCAATAAGATGTATACATTACACAATTTTCAAAAGTGCCTCAGCATTCAATTTCATAAAAATGGGGATCAGAATTATTATACACTGAAGTAGTCCATATTATTTTACTGATTATAATAGTCCTTATCTACATCATCCAAGTGTAGTACTGTATCATATTTCTGGAAATTATGAAATGTATACATCTTATTGCAGGCGACTGTACATGCAAATATAAAATTAATCACCATGGAAAAAAACTGTTCTTATATTTCATCGCCCTTGCCGGTCGCCGAGCACGTCTAGTGTATCGAGCTGTCAAATTAACTTGGCTTTTGACTAAGCTATCAGAAACGGACACAAACTTTGGACAGAACTGTCATCATTACGATCTTGACGTAGGCGGAGACTTATTATTTTGTCTATGCTGTGCCCAAACATATTACTCTTTTTCGTCCGCTTGGTGATGGATGATGATGATGATGATGAAAAGTATTCTAAGTGTTATTCCAGCGCCTCATCTACCTCCATACCAAATTTCATCAAAATTGCCCCCGCCGTTTGAGCGTGAAATTGTAGGTAACAAAGATCCACACATCCATACTCACAAACTTTCGCGTTTATAATATTAGTACTTATTAGGAAGTAGGGTTGGTATATATTTGTTTGATATAAAACGCCAATTTCATATTTAAGTACCTAATATAGGTAACAGTTTGTATGACCATATTGAGTTGTCGCATCATTGGATCTCTGCACCAATTCCAGTGTCAATTTATTTATGACGTAACTATTTAACATTGACATGTTCCTGTTTCTTGCGCAGAACCCTACGAAGAAATAATGTCAGGAAGCATAACTCAGAACAAATTCCACACTAAAAGTGGTCCTTCAAACCAAAACGACGTATGATTCCAAATACGAATTACTTCCGAGGTTACAAATAGACATGTATGGTGATTGGTTTAAATTTCAGAAGGAAAGCAGGGATTGGTCCAGGCGCGTGCTGCAACGTCTACATGACTGCTGAGTGATAGCGGCGTGAACGATGTTATTGATTTAGAACGACTTTTATTGGGTCATTTTTTTAATGCAGTTACTCTTCCTGATATTATTTCTTCGTAGGCAGAACCCTAATTTTATTATTTTTTTAAAATAAAAGAAGCCTCACACGAACTAAACGACCAACAGCGAGACTTACGGGTCGAAGCATGCATAGCACTACTGAATCGGCATAGAAACCTTAAATAATTCTAAATCGAATTGTTACCTAAGATGAAAAGTGGCTCCCGTACGACAACCGTAAGCGTTCGTCTCAGTGGGTTGACCCGCGTACAAAGTTGGTATAAGTCTCAGCAAAATCGTTCAGCCTTTTCAGAGTAGTCGGAACAGACAGATTTTAAAATGTTTTTTTAATGTAAGTACCGTGTATACTTTCGAGCTGCATTCATTATCAGCTGTTATGTTGATTGTCATTTTATTTAAGTGGATAAGAAATATTGGCTAGCGTAAGCCCTATAACCTCCATTCAAACCAATATAGTCACAGAACATAATAACCCACTGCGAAAACATACACCCTATTATGAACGTATATAGACATTCGTGTTGTTTACTGATAAAAACTATCTTAATGTTGAAACATTACATAATTATGTACTTTGCGATTATATTCAGTACTGGACTGACTCACTTACTGTAGCAAACATTTTTAGTATTTTAAACAGATTAAGAAGTTAAAAAGTAAACGGTCGGGAATACCTTTTAACTGATATAATAATATATTGCGAATATACAAATTCTTTGCAGCATACACCTAACAACATAGAGCTAAAGTTACAAGTTTAAAACTTGTGTATCAATTGCTGTAAAAAGCAAATTTTTACCTCAAAAAATATTCACTCAGTCGCGTCTGAGAACCTGCTAATTCATTTAAGACCTTATGAATCTGTTATATACGGTTTGTATATAGTAAGTAGTGTGTTTAAACTTGAATCATTTGGCAAGTGTATGTTGATAAGTAGGGTAAGAAGGTCAAATAGTTTCGCCGCAGCCGACAACATTGCTCAACAAACACACATCCTATCTCACTTACTCTAATGTTGCAATCATTACGACAGCTGCATTCGTCAAACACAGGGGTCTCCAAACTTTTTGACCTAAGGGCTAGACGGAATGCTCCTCAAAGCCCTAAGGGCCCAATTCTAGTGAGCTTACCGTATTATCATAACACTAGGTACGATGCGAACCTATTCTAACGTATTTCTATTCATACTTATTACGTTGCGCTCCGCGGTTTCACCCGCGTGGTAAAGATGATGATGATGAATCAAAATATACAGCCTATGTTCATCAAATGTAGGATTCTAATGGTGAAAGATTTTTTTCAAATCGGTCCCGTAGTTTCGGAGCCTATGCCAATACAAACGAACAATTTTTCATACCACCTGCTTGAAAATGTCCAATTACATATCACGCAATATCAACGTAAAGCAAGGCATTACATTCTTAGGCTGTAATGTTGTATGAAACTCCCTTGGATGTAAAGTGATTTGTTATGGAATGTTAGTTGTAGGAAAACTCATAGTACGGAGACAGTATACAGTATATAGGTAGTAGATAGTAACGCCGGTACGAACCAGGCCACATTATTCGTACTTTGGTATTACTCCTTATCTACTCTATTAATAAAGAGGAAAGATATATGATTATTTTTTTGTTTGTAAATGGATACACGTAAAAACAACCGATTCAAACAATAATTCATTCACGAGTATAAAGCTACATTATGCCTGAGTAACATACCCTAACTTTGATTCATCATCACCACATCATCATCCATCATCACGCGGGTGAAACCGCGGAGCTAGCCGTAAATAAATTGAAGGGTGGACTACATACCAGGCAGGTCAGGCCCGCTATTGCTGGCCGGATTAATGGCGCTCGCGGCCAGCAATTGTTAGGCACCGCGCCCGCGGATCGGTGGTGATCGCGGGCCGTAGTTTGGATACTACTGATCATTAAGAATAACCGGTTCGCGGTACCAAGTCTCGACTAAAAATGCACTCGTCTGGTACATTAGTTATTGTTGTTAAACTATGATCCTACATTGAACTATGTCATGTAGTACTAGCTGCTCTCCGCGGTTTCACCCGCGCGGTGATGGATGATGATGAATCTTATATAGCCTATGTTACTCAGGGTGAATGTAGCTTTCCAATGGTGAAAGAATATTTGAAATCGGTCCAGTACTTTTTGAGCCAATTCGTTACAAACATACATACAAATCTTTCCTCTTTATAATATTAGTATTGTATAGATGTAGATAGGTACCTATATAATGTTAAATATTGTGCCACATTTCCACAGTACGGCTGCAATAGATAATCTGGATCACGCGCGAGAAAAATGCTTTGTGTAATTTACTCTTACATCACACTAATAAGCAACAAATGTTTGCGAGTATATGTTTGTTAGTTTTTCTGAATGAAACGTTTCAACTGTTTTAAATGAATTTAGCAATGGTGATATTTGGTTTGGTAAAATATTCTTTTGTAATGTGTTTGTGTATAATTTGCTCGTCAACCGAGAAGTTTTCAGCTTCATTCAGGTTAATAAGGTACCTATATTTAAGGCGCGGTCGTATCCTGATAATAGTAAAAAGCCGAATCTTTAAACATCTCGTGTAACGAAACAGGTAGATAATAATCTATGAAAAAAATATTTAGGTTAGAAAAGGAACAGGCAAAGAGTAATAACCGAACAGAATTCTTAAATAGTACTCGCTCTCTGCAGAAAAAAATCTTAAATAGGTCCATAAAAATAAACTTTCACGTCCAAACTCTCAGAATTTTCAGCGATAACACTATATTATTTTTTAGGTAATACATAGCCAACATATAGTACTAAAGTAGTAACCAGCAGGTTTTTCAATTGTAATAGTATATATCGAAAAATATAAAGAAAACGTACAAAATTATTGCATTTTCGCATTACATCGTCGAATCTAACAAGCGATTTTCAACCTTACGTAAAGCATCGTAAATTATTTTAAAATGGGGGTTGGACCGCGTCTTAAGCAAATGCAAAGGCAAGCGAATATGATATTGAAGAGTTCTACACTACAATCGAGAAACCCTTGGACACAGCACACAAAACCACAATACTAATGGGAGACTTTAACGCCAAGGTTGGAACTCCCAAAGCTGAGGAATATTTGGTCACTAAAAAGCACGGCTACGGCGAGAGAAATGAAAGAGGACAGAGACTGGTAGATTTTGCGCTCGAACATGACTAATGATAATAAACACATGCTTCAAAAAAAAACAAAGCCGAAGATGGACCTGGCGATCCCCTAATGGACAATACAAAAACGAAATCAATTTATCTTGTCAAACCAACCAGGAATATTCTAAAACATCGAGACGTTGAACCTGAACTACCCTTCGGACCATAGAATAGTCAGATCAACAATAACACTAACCAAACGAAAAATATCTAGAGCCAAATTTACAAATAGCCTAATCAGTCAACTTAAGACCGAAGACGAAACAAGCAAGTACAATGAAAGCCTAATATCACAGTTATCTGCAGCTCCAACTATCTGCGAAAACACCTCGGTACAATATTGCTACGACAGGATAGAAAAGGCTATCACTTGTAGTTTAAAACAAGCCCGCCCAAAGAGAGAAGAAAATAAACAACACAAAATACTATCGATAAGTACAGTAAGGCTATTAAATAGAAGAAAAGAAATTACAGAGAACTAAAAACAAATCAAGAAGTGAGAAAAATGAACTGACCGCACTATACAGGGTTATTGGTAATTAGACCGGATCCTTTTAAGGGGTGGTAGGGAATGCCATTTGCAACAATATGACCTTACATTGTGATATCCGGAAATGAATCATTTCTGTGATATTCTTTTTTTTTATTTTTTTTTTGGAAAATCCAGTTTTACTACTTTAAAATTCAATAAAAAAAAAGTAATCAACCGATTTCAATTCTGTTCGCAGTTTTAGAGAAACCTTGTTACAGCTCTTAATTATAAACAATAATATCGTACTAATGTAGATCCATCCAAAAACTAGAGGCTTTTTCATAATTTTTATTTGATAATTTTTGTAAGATGCTTTACAAAAACCTTTATTTTCTCTACAAAAACGATAGTAAATTAAGTCTGCATTTTATTTAAAAAACATCTACAAGTCTTTAGCTATCCAACGAGGTAAAAATATTAGCACTTTATTACACAGTTGCAGAAATAATGCGATTACAAAAGGCCGAGAAAGGAATGAGAATAGTCCATGAGAAGTAGCTATGGAAGAAATACTTTCTTAAGGTAACTTAATTTCTTTTAAAGAAATAAAAGAGTAGATGTAATTAGTCTGTATTTATTATTTTTACAGTTCGTTCTCAAAATGTGAGCCAGAATTTTGAATGCAGAGACGCATACGTCTGCGTAAATTGCTTTTAACAACACTTGTATTTAAATTAATTTTCATTTTTTCTGCTGCATTTATTATGCGCTGTTTCAGTTCTTCGATGGTTGACACAGGTCCAAGAGTATCGTCGTACACCAAGCTTTTCATGTGACCCCATACGTAATAGTCGACGGGAGTCAAGTCGGGACTTCTGGCCGACCACGGAATGGGTCCTCCTCTGCCAATCCACTTATTGGGATACTGACGATTGAGCCACTCACGGACGCTCAAACTAAAATGTGCGGGGCAACCATCATGTTGGTAAATCATGTTTCTGCGGGTTTCAAGGGGTACTTCACTGAGTAGCTCATAAAGTTCGTTTCTCAAAAAAAATTCATACGCTTCACCATTGAGGTTAATGGGCAGAAAGAAAGGGCCGATCAATTCATTCTTAATAATGCCCATCCACACATTAACGGAAAACCTTCTTTGTGATCCTTGTAATCTTTTCTTGTTTGGGTTACCGTCATCTTTCGGGGCCCAATAATGAATATTATGATAATTTGATATTCCATCCTGATCAAATTTGGATTCGTCGGTCCATAAGATTTTTAATAAAAAATTGGCATCTTCCATATCGGTGTTCAACATGAATCTGCAAAATTCGACTCTACGTGCAGGATCTCCGTCTTGGATAACTTGTACCGGAGTCAAATGATACGGGTAGAGTCTTGAGCGGTGCACTGTGTTCCATACTTTCCATTGCGACATGCCAAGACGTCGTGCAATGATGTTTGTTGAAGTCGTAGGATCTTGCTCAAACATGCGAATTATCTGTTCCTCTTCATCCGAATGATAAATACGAGATCGTCCAGCATCACTTTGTCGTCTTTGAACTTGACCAGTTTCTCGTAGTCGCCGGTACACTCCGTCAAATACACTCACATGGTAAACGGCGCTGTGGAAATCGAGACTGATACTCCGTTCGAGCATGTGTAGCGACGCCGTTGGCAAAACCATAGCAAAACAGTATGTCCGCATACTCTTCGTTTGTGAACTCTCGAAGCCGAGGTAGATGGTCGTGGGATTCCGCAGTCATGATCAGATCCTTTAGTACAAGCCAAGTCGTCGGGTAAGCAATCAATCAAAAAGTCCAGTTCACTAGCCGAATCACAGAAAAAGAAGTTACACAAGTCCAATAACGTTATCAAGGTCGAAATTTAATCGTAATAAAGGGTTGCCAAAGAGCGTCTGAACAGTACGATGCGCTTGAGCAAACTGGGTTCTCATTGCTCGTTCAACAAACATAAGCGAGAGGGAGACGGCGCATTCAACATGGATACCGTTGTCTAAAACCCTTTCTCGGAATGTCTCTACCTGAGTCTTTGTTATCGCATTATTTCTGCAATTGTGCAATAAAGTGCTAATTTTTTTACCTCGTTAGATAGCTAAAGACTTGTAGATGTTTTTTAAATAAAATGCAGACTTAATTTACTATCGTTTTTGTAGAGAAAATAAAGGTTTTTGTAAAGCATCTTACAAAAATTATCTAATAAAAATTATGAAAAAGCCTCTAGTTTTTGGATGGATCTACATTAGTAGGTACGATATTATTGTTTATTATTAAGAGCTGTAACAAGGTTTCTCTAAAACTGCGAACAGAATTGAAATCGGTTGATTACTTTTTTTTTTATTGAATTTTAAAGTAGTAAAACTGGATTTTCCAAAAAAAAATAAAAAAAAAGAATATCACAGAAATGATTCATTTCCGGATATCACAATGTACAGTCATATTGTTGCAAATGGCATTCCCTACCACCCCTTAAAAGGATCCGGTCTAATTACCAATAACCCTGTATAAAGTAGTCAGTATATATATAAAAGCAGATTACGCAAAATATAGACAAGACACAATAAAAGAACATCTACAAAGTACTGGAGGTACACAGAAGGCCTATAAGAAACTCAGAACTAATACAACATGGATAGAAGGACTGAGAAAAAATGATACAGAGTTGTACACTAGAGGCGATACTGTTGCTAACGCAACAGAATTTTACAGAAATCTATACCGAAACAGAGACACAACAACCATAAATTTCGACACAGAAACAGATGACACACAAGAAAGAAACATTAAACCAATAAACAACAGAAATAATTGAAGCAGTAAAGAAACTGAATCTAGACAAAAGCCCTGGTTCAGATAACATTTCGAACGAAGCACTGAAAAAAGGTCACATAACTGTGGCTGTTCCATTAGCTGAGCTATTTAACATGATTCTGAAACACCGCCCCAAGGGTCCGAATCCAACATCATACTAATATACAAAAAAGGCGACCCGAAGGACATCGGAAACTACCGACCAATCAGCTTGCTACCGAGTCTATACAAATAAATTATTCTCCGCAATTATAAATACAAGGATTAGTGACACTTTGGAAAAAAAGCAACCGGTAGAGCAAGCAGGCTTCAGAAAGGGTTTTTCAACGGTTGACCACATCCATACTCTTGAATTGATAATGGAAAAGTACCAGGAAAACCAAAGAACACTGTATATATCATTCATCGACTACCAGAAAGCCTTTGATACGGTAAGACATACAAGTATCTGCGAAAGTCTGAAGGAACAAGGAGTAGAGGAAATATATGTAAAGATCATAAAATCCATATACAAAAACAATAAGGGTAAAATTAAGCTTGAAACCTTAGGCCTTAACTTCCCAATAGAAAGGGGAGTTAGACAAGGCAACCCGCTGTCTCCAATATTATTTATAGCGGTCCTCGAGGCGATCATAAAAAAGCTAGACTGGAGCAAACGAGGATTATACATAAATGGCACCTACTTAAGCCACCTGAGTTTCGCTGATGACCTAGTATTGTTATCTGAGTCATCCTCCCAACTACAGAACATGGTATAAACCCTAAATCTAGCTAGTGTAAAGGTGGGACTAGAGATGAACATTACAAAGACTAAGACAATGACAAATAGCTTGAAAAGACCAATAATAGTCAATAGCAAACTGTTAGAATAAGTTGAAAAATATGTCTATCTGGGAAAAACAATAAGTTTCGACAGGAAAAATAAAAACATAGAAATAGAGAAAAGAATACAATTAACATGGAACAAATACTGGGATCTCAAGGACATTTTTAAAAGTAGTTTACCACAAGCCATTAAAACAAAAGTCATGAACTTGAGCCTCTTGCCATGTTTGACATTATGGTTGCCAAACGTGGAAATTCTCTGCTGAAACAAGAAAAAAGATAAGCGTCTGTCAGAGAGGACTCGAACGAAGTATGCTAAAGATAAGGAAGCTGGATAAAATACAACACATTAAAATAAGACGAATAACTAAAGCAACAAACGCTCTGAGTTACGCACAAAAAATGAAATGGAAGTTGGCAGGACATGTTGTGCAGCTAACAGACCATAGATGGACCAAAAAAGTAACTTTCTGGAATGGACCACTAGGCAAAAGAACAAGAGGTAGACCTATTACAAGATGGGAAGATGATATAAAAGCAATAGCTGGTCCAAACTGGAGACAAGTAGCTGAAGACAGAGTCAAATGGGAATCACTGGAGGAGGCCTTCACCCATTCTGGGGTTCCGGTAGATTAAATAAACATTAAGTAACTATAAATACTATGATGTAATACATAGGATACACATAAATTATATTAAGTAAAAAGTAGACTTTAGGAAATGTAAAAATATGCTGGAAATAAACAGCTTTTTTATTTTTATTTTATTTATTTAAGCAATTAGAGCTTTATAAAAATATATATACTACCCTATTAATCTGTCCGAATCAGCAAGACTCATTCGAGTTAAGTTTCATTCATAAATCTATTGTTATTTTTTGCGCTGATGCGGACGGGTTAAAAGTCATTATTATTAACGGAATACAAGAAATTATAATTAATTCAACTCCAGAAATTGGCAAAACATGACCTGAAATGGCTCAATTCATTCGTATATCCCCAAGTTGGCGAAAGTAATGTTAAAAATGCTCACAAGGGCGTTTGAATTGGGAATCTGTGGGTGAAAATATTGTTTTGGGGTTTACCATTAGCAAAGCTAAAAAAAGAGTTATATATATAATAATATAACTCTTTTAGCTTTGCCACCGAAAAGTGCAACTTTTGACCCATGTCCAGAGCATGGTTGTTTGTGTTTTTTGACAATTTGACAGCATAATCATGTGATTTTAGGTCTTATACTTGGTTTAGCATTCAAATACTCAAACACTCATTTATTCATAAACTTGTTTACACATCAAATTCATTTTGGTTCAGGTAGAGTAAATTTAATACATAGCAAATTCAAGTAGGGTGTGGGTAAAGCCCTCATTGCTAGTTGAATGCACCTTAACCTGTTGACTCGTGATTCGCCATATTTGGCCAATAATAAGAATACAATAGATTTCGCAGAAATCAACCTAATTTTCTAGGAAATGCAATGTGTGTGGTTAAATATAGGATCCTGAGTGTAGCGAGGTAGGAGAAGTCTTCATCTCATACCAATTTGTTTGTACCAAAAGATTTTTTCTAAATGAGTGGAAGTAATTCAATATTAGAAGAGGTCAAGTAATGTTATCTAACATAATTATATATAGCATGGGTCTTCTACTGTGGGTAAGGCTGTTCTTTGAGCTCATATTGCTTTAATTATTATGACTCTTGCACAGGGTACCTTCCAATTGAAGTCAAAATCAGTTTTAGTGTTGTGATTGCCATTTCAAATCAACAAAAGCGTTGTGATTTCAATGACCACACTACAAACTGAAATTACAGTTTGTTGATGTGTATGTGATGTACTAGCTAGCATCTGTCTGTGTGCGTGTGTGTATCCCAATGTGAGCAGAGCAATTAACAATAAGTCATTTTAGTTAAAATAAAACAGATTACCTCGAGAAAAAACAAGCTACAGTCAATTTGTTCACTAAACCATACATGTTGACCTTCAATTACAACTTGATATTCAAGTCATACTGTTGTTTTTATGAAAGTTGTTTGTATGTACGTAACATGTACAATGTAACGTAAAATTAGTATGTACAAGTCGTTTACAGCATTTGCCTGTTTATAAACAGCATATATCCTACCAAAATAGATAGAACCAAGTCCAAAAGATAATTGTCTTTTTTACTTTCCTAACATATCCGCGGGTTGCCAGGCAAGAGATAGTCTGATTGTAGTGTGTGTGTACTCACATCTCAAATTGCATCGCTCCGTCAGCGAGATTCGCAAGTAGTTGTGACGTCGCTCATGCAAATCAAAAAGAGGCGCCGTAGCCGTCTCATTTTGCACCGGCGCCGGCCGCGGAGTCCTCCCTGCAACGCTTCCCTGCAATTAAACTACAATGTCACTTCCTTAACTTTTAATATCGATGTACACATACACAAACTTACCTACCTACATCATTGAATCACCTTTTTTAATCTTTACCTCATTAAAACATCTTGTGAATCGTTGTTGAGTGGCAATTGTGTTTAACCGCCCATCAGTTTGTGTTGTACGTGACAGCCAATTTATTTTGATGTATCGAAGTTTCATTTTATTTCACACAGCAGTCATCTGCAACTGTGTACAAACAAATAAAATAAAAACAGAAAATGTGCTGCCAGCTCCTACAATTAGTATTTCCTAAGTTTTCCGGTGTAGGTATATGTTGCATTGATTTTTATGTATGACAGCAATGATTGATTTTAGAATTGGAAGGTTGTATCAGTGTCATAAAAAAGAAATACGTGCTTTATTTGAATAATTGACATCTATGTAAATTCCTTGTCTTGCTTGTCACTTCTGCAAAATATGTGAAAATGTTGAAAAATAAATATGTTGTTTTTTGCTATTTAAGTGGTGTTTTATGTGTTGACGATATATGAACATAGTATATTTACGTTATATTTACATGAATCAGTATAAAAGTGTCTACACACGATGCAATTACAAATGCTACATGCTCAACGCTGTAGCAATCTGCTGTAGTCGCGGTTGTACGTACTCTACACACGTTGCAGCGGCGATTACAATTTCATTCCACGTTGGATCGCAAAAGCATGGACACGTGTATGAAAATGGCTCAAATGCTGCCCAAATATCAAAAAGTTCGTCTTGCAATTGCTTTCGCTGAGTCAACTATACTTACTGAGACTGAGATAATAAATATTTTAGATGCACAGCAATACTATAACAAATAATACCTATTATTATGTTATTTAATAATTTAAATAATTATTTCTAGTCTAGATAAATTAGAATAGGAAGTCACAATGACTTGTCAATTATTTTCACATAGGAAAAATATCAACTATTAAGAAAAGTACAAATACGCCATATTATCTCACAAATATGGCAAGTCATTAGAAGATTTCTGATATTCTCATCAATATAGTTTTTTCTGTATATACATTTTTGTATCCATTTAGATATATCATTAAATAAAAGTCACAGCGGCGCTAGCCACGGGCGGCGGCACGGTCGCCACTAAGCCCAGATTGCATGCAACCGCACGTTACAACGCGGCTTACAATTTGCTGTAACAATCTGCTGGATGCTAGGACGGACGATACGACATCCAACATGTTGGAAGGGAGTCACAACACGCCTACATACGATACAATTTGCTGCTTCACAGCAGATTGCTACAGCATGTTGCATTCGATTTTGCACAGTGTGTAGACACTTCAACCGTTGCATAAATTTCCTTTAGGACAAGCAAAACGAATAATTATTTGTAGCGACAATAATTGTTTACCCTTACGCAGGGGTTATACGACGTAGTTCAAGGATTGTGAAGTCACAAAACAAAGCAACATGCTTTATAATAATTATACAGCATTAAAAATGCTCTAAAGCGCAGGCCACATCGCCAACTAGCGAGCGTGCGAGCGAGCCGGGTGAGAATCGCTTCACTTCTTTTCATACTTGGTTCACACCCCTGAACCACAAAGATAAGTGTTGGAGTATGGGAAGTTAGTAATATAATACTGCGAACATTATTATATATTTATTGTAGCATTTTATACGGACACGTTATGCATGTAACTATATTGTTTTTCACTTGACACACGACAAGCGTAACTTCTAATATATCATAGGGAAGAACACCATGAAGATTTTACTTCTCACAATAAGTACGTCAGCGATATAATATAAACTATGTTAACGAAATATCCGATGATACTAGCGACGCTATCCATTAATCTCGTTAGCATAGCTTAGCTCAGTAGGTCGAAGTATCAAAGGAGTTGAAAGGATGCTCGATCGGCTCCTACAAGGCGAATACAGTCTAAGCGTGAAATCAAAATAATAAAAAAAACTTGAGAAGTGTCAAGGGACACCCGGATGGAACGAAGTTCCTCATCAGAAAAAATAATGCTAAAGTTACAAAACCATGGTAAATATTCCATTATTAGGTTCCGATAATCGCGCGTATAGGGTTACTTCAATAAAACACCTTTCTGCATATGGGAAGTGTTCAAATATATATATTTCTCAAAATTACATATTACATCCAGTGAATGAAATGCCTCCGCGAGCTAACTTTACCTGAGTCGCCATCTAGTATAAATTTACGGAACTAAATGGCGCCACTTGCTACGATTACAACATCTGGCTTGCTTTCTATAAGAGAGAGAGAGAGAGACAGAGAAACATGCGACGCCGCACTTGCTTTCTATAAGAGAGAGAGAGACAGACAGACAGCTTACTATAGCAAAAAGTGTCGTGAAAACTTTTCGTAAGAATTTTTTCCGTCTAGCCCCCTTTCACAACGCGCGATAAGGAACTTCGTTCCAAAAATACGACATTAATTGTCACTTTGACGGCAGTCTTAGCTGAGATCTATGTCGGTCTTATTTTCGAGTCAAATGTAAATTTGACATTTTTGTCACTAAGATTTTGGAAAAAGGAAGAATTTTAAACTAGAATTGATTGTAACGGAAATTGTCCTGTGTTACTATCAGAATAGTTAGTGGTAACATGAGTATTTTTTTGCCCGTACCCATACCGTACTACTGGTAGTAACGAATAACGGACGGTAACAGATCTCGCCTGATGTGTCGCCCAGTATGGGTTGAAGGATGGAATGCTCCCCTCGCTCTCGGTGCCCACTTGTCCGACTGTAGTTTTCGCTTGACACACAGATCACACAGATGAGCTTGAGAAAGATTCGCTTAGATTATATATAGTTTCCCTCGCCTCGCTTCTCCCGACAGCTGCTGGTGTGGCCTGTCCTTATGGTAAACAATATTTACATGCCTATTCCCGCGAAAGCGCAGTGACATGAACGGCCAAGTGGCATCGTTACTTGCTCTGGCACACAAGACGTAACAGTGAGTAGCACTGTGGCCATTGAAGTTACCAGCCCAATGGCTGTGGTATGGCACACACAGCTTCACACCTCCATTTTAATTAATTTGTTATGAACACCTATAAAAAGTTACGCGTTATCGAAGGTTATCGTCTCGGCAGGTAATGTATTTTTTTTGGGAGAATTTTTGATTAGGCAACATTGATTTGACATTGTTAAAAATAATTTAAATTTGACACCTTGGTTCGAAGTTCGTTCGGCAGTAGAGGCAAGCATACATATTGTAAATAGTCTAATTTACCTATGGATAGAGCATAGACTAAAATATATACTAGGAAATAGATACTGATACTGGGATAGAGGCTGTGTTCCAGTCACTAAAATTTTTATAAATTTCGTAAATTTAATCAAGTTTGCTGTTCCACATACGCTAAGATTAATCACTACAAAAATGTATATTGTTACTGCGTTCGAATAGGGTATTTGTAATCGTTTTTAAAATAACGCTAAAAACGCTCACAAGGGGCGTTAGAATTCGGAATCTGTGGGTGAAAATCACAAACTATAAAATACTACGTATCAGACGGACCTCTGCAGTACATTATTTGCTAGACACGAGTTCTGCGCTCTGATTGGCTACAGCAAAATGATGTATGACAGTTGATTTTTTTATTTTGCAATGGATGTTCTACTTACGTACGTACCTATGTAGGTTGATCGTAAGTAAGTTGATAGGTGCATTACAGTAACCTGACCTCTGTATACCTACTTTTAATTATTATTGAAAACTCTATGGGTGTATCTATTTAACAAATTAAACATATTATTTTTATAGATCTATCATTTATTTATATTTTACTCATAAGTTTTGTACATTTTACATACTTATTGGAGTCTTGCCTCCTTTTATTGTATTTATTGTATCCGAGCGTATCAATGGCGCCTGCTGATGTCTAGGATGCATCAAGAGGGTCTTGAATATGTTGTTACCATAATCATTTCAGCATGTAGACACCTATTAATAATAATTACCATCATGTATTTTCATGGCATTTAATTTTTAGGTGACGATATATCCATCAAAATATTTATGACACACTTGAATTGAAGGGTACTCGTCTTATTCTCACTTTTATATTGTTATGCTTTACAATGCATGTCGAGCCATTTTTGGACTCTTTTTTTGGGCAACGTGTGTAGAATGGCGTAGTCGCGAACTTGTACAACCCTTGCACACAGCACTTGTAAAACATCTATTATCTCTTTCACATGAATTAGTTACTTTTAAAATATAATTGAAACAAATACGCAGTGCAGATAATTAGCTAATATTTAACATTGAATGAACCCTGTGGCTGGCCTGACAGTCTTTGCTGACAGTGGGTGACTTATCAAATCTTAGTATTTAAGTAAGTAATATAAGTCTATGGAGAAGTGCAAATTTCAATTGCAAACAAAGAGGATTTAATTACTTTCTAAGGACGGCAAAACAGAGGAGAGGCAAAGGGGTGATCGGGGGAAGGCAAATGTCATATATGATTTTGCTATGACGTTTCTCGTGTCTAGTTTTTTTACTAGATAGATTATTACCCGTGGTGAAAATGTCGTCCATGTCTCTTTTTGTTCAGCGTTCGGAAAGCTAAAAAAGAGCAATTTTTTTATCCACGTCCGGAGCATGGTTGTTTGTGATCGTTTATTGACAGCTATGTATTTGACAGCATAATTATGCGATTCTAGGTCTTATGCTCAGTTGAGCGTTGGAATAGGGTGTGAGCAAAAGTAGCATAAATAACGTTTTTGAGCTTTACGAACGCTTTAACAAAAGATCCATCAATTACAACGCCACCAATGCCCTCATAAGCTAAACGAAAGCACCTTATATGAACGTTGTTAGCACTTTTTACCCCTGTTCCACACACGATAATTTTGCTAAGAATACTCCGACAATTTGCTAAGAATTATCACATCGAGACCGTTGGTGAAAATTGTTATATTTTATTGCAAACGTGCTATGGTATAATAAAGTTCGTTCGAATGGCCCCAATACGCCGAAAATAAAGCTAAAAACGCTTAGAATGGCGTTCGAATTGGGAGTCTGTGGTTGAAAATGTCATTGGCTCATTTTGTTGAGCTTTCGGAAAGCTAAAAAGAGTTATTTGGCCACCAAAAAGTTCAATTTTAGACCCACCTTCGGATCATGGTTGTTTGTGATCGTTTTTTGACAACTATGTATTTGACAGCATAATCGTGCGATTTTAGGTCTTATGCTCGGTTGAGCGTTCGAGCAGAATGTGGGCAAAAGTAGCAAAAATAACGTTGTTGAGCTTCACGAACGCTTTAACAAAAGAGCCATCAATGACAACGCCACCAATGCCTTCAAAGCTAAACGAACGCACCAAAATCCTAGGATCAAGCAATATTAATGCAAATGCACAGACTGTTCACAGATGTACCAATTCTTGTAATCTCATGCCGTGGTCCGTTTTGCGATAATTTTGCTCACAGTGCTATCGTCTACCAAAGCTGGTCCGAGACAAATATCGCGATTTTGACAGCTCGTGGCACTGTAAGCGTGTTGTTAATTCGGACCAACGTTGTAGCAATAACGAACCATTTGCGCGCGAAAAACAAATTTATAAAAATATCGTGCATAGTGTGAAGGTTAACTATGTAGTGTGTGGATTAAAAAGAAATAATGGAATGGATGGACCGACTTTTATAACTTTTACATCAAAAAGAAGGGACACCAGTAAATACATTGTAGAAATAAACAAACACCTGTCACTTTTAACAGAACGCTCACGACGATTATGGTTTAGAGCATGGTTCATGTAATCGTCAATATGGCGGCAGTAAAGACGTCATCGATGACGTAGCGTGGGCCATCGTAATCACGCTCACGGTGAAAGGGACCGACTTTTATCGCGCTAATATCGATTATGGCCAATTGGGACCGCAGTGTCAGGCTACATATTAGTAATTTTTTACAGTTCTCTGAGTAAAGTTTAGTAAGGTTTAGATTTATCATTCACTTGATTTTAAATGCTTATGGTATGTACACGTATGTATACTAGAGAACTTTAGGCAACTATATAACCTTAGAGAATTCAGATTTTCTAAAATAATTTGAATAATTTAAGTAATGGCCAATATACAAACGTAAAAGTCCATCTAAAATGTAAAAAAAACAGATGTGTTTTGTTTACGTTTTCCAGTGCTTTCCAGTACATAAAAATTTAATATAATTTAATAATTCCCTGTAACTTTAACTGTAGTGTTTTGGGAATTTATGTCTTTTTGTTGATTTATCTAACCCGTGGTTAGATAGTCTGAATATCTAACGTGCTAGGAGGAGGAGGAGTACAAGTTTACAGCTTGCACCGTTTTTATCGTCTTTATGGTAAACTTTCTATGGTTTGCACTGTGATTACCGTCAATTGCAGTAGGTACACAAGTTGCAGTAGCTGTGTTGAATCCATTAAATATCAAGTATCTAAATTTACTGGTGTCTGTCTAATATAAAGCTTACTTATCTGTCTTTTTTGTAATCGGTAAAGAGAGGGGCGGCTTCTCCATAGAAGATAGAAGCACAAGTCAGAAGACCCTCAGATGAGTAATATCATTCTTATGATATTCATATTACTCTTGTAGCTCACACATAAGTACAGATGAAGTTTGAGGAGACAACACTCCCGAAGGAATGGGAAGGCGGCAAGGAACCACTAGAAATTGTAAGTGTAATAATTGTTTATTGATCCATTCCACTATTCTGTCTAATATTAGTATTTATTGTAAATATGCATTTAAAATTTTACTTTGTGACTGTGATGATCGCGATGGGCGATGACCCGCTATGATCTTCTTGTAGGTAATGCATACACCAAGCTGTACATAAAGAGATCCTGTTAGTTCCTTCCTAGTTTAATCCTTAGAATCCTTAGTTTTACTTTACTGTTTGACACTTTCAAATTGTATAATAGTGATGTTTTTTGTGGAGGAGATTCTGACAGAGACTTTTATAATTTTGATGTCACTTTGTACTGATAATATTATTAATTTTATTATTATTAAAAATTTAATATATTGTTAAAATTGGATATCTATTACTTAAAAGCAATGTATTATTTAAATCCGGAGATCAATGTTAGAGGAAGACTTCATACAGTACTTGGTAACAGCAGCAGGGAACACAGCTGGAGTACAAGTAACTACACATCAGTGATTTCAGCGGTGTCCTCACCTCAACTTCCAATAACTTTATGAGCACCATAACAAAAGAAAGTTATAAACTCTCTAAATTACATCATACAAGCTACTTAAGTTAGCTTGTGCTAATGCTTAGGGTTAGACATTTCACTGTCTTTATTTTATATCAGGTGTTGTTGTTCCTTAAACATGTTGTTTAGTTAATTATATTTTTATGCAAAGACTAACAAGCATGTACAACCCACATAATTGAAAGACATGTTAATTTTTTCAGCTATAATACCTGGCTTTCGGGTTGGTATTTAATTATACATAATGTAATGTTTTTTATTTATTTCATGAAATATAATCAATGGCTTTTTAATACAAGAGTTTTGCATTCCACTGCAGTGTGACTTGTCTATCACAATCTTTCAAACCAACTAATTAATTCTACTTACTCAAATTGAATTTGAATGGCATTGAAATGGTATTCAACTTAATTCACATTAAAATATCAAACAGATTATTCAAACTGGAGAACAAATCTAAAAAGAAACTAAAGCTGTGCCAAACTTAACTGTAATAAACCCTATATGAAAATAAGCTAAATAAGCTTTCAGTTCTTAATATCTCATTGATTACCCTTCTGTTAATTGGCTATTTTGGTTATGAAATTGAATTGAACCTATATTGAAATCTATTTATAACTAAAATAAAGATAAAGTTTTCAATATTAGAAAACACAAACCCCATCTTCCGGCAATCTGTGCCAGACGCCATAACCAACTAGGCACGAAGTCCGAGCATCTAATTATAATTCTCTATTATGATTTTAACTGACAAATATATACATAAGATAAAGTTGATTTAAATTAGAATTAACTGAATCAATTTGATCTCTACATCTAGGTTGAGAGTAGGGTGGGGACGGAGTCTGATGTGGCGTCAGAGGCGGCGCTCGGCGCTCTGCTGGAGAGCGCCGGCGCCGCCGACGACGACCCGGAGCGGCGGGTCGCGCGACTCGGGTCGCAGCTTGCGAAGTTGGACGCGCTCAACGTGGCGGGGATGCTCGCTGCGGCCACTGAGGGCGGAGGCGCAGAGCTCGCGACAAGGCTCGAGGCAGGACTAGGGGCCGGCGCGGCGCTCCGGGCGCGGCTCTCGCGTTGTGAAGCCCTAGCACGTGGAGCCCCCGACGCTGTTCACGCTCGCTCCGGCGCAGCGCGAGCAGACGCCAACGCGCGCGCGCTTCTACGCGACCTCACAGACTTGTTTGCGTGGCTGGACGCCCCTCCATTACGCGACCTAGACGCTCTGCCTGAAATCCCGCTGACGTCTCCTGCGGGTCGCACACGCGCGCTGGCCGCTTGCGATGCGCTGCGAGCGGCGCTCCGGGCCGAACCGACAGCGCCCCCTCACGTGCGCCGGTTGGCAGCAGTGCGCGAACGTTTGCGTCGCCTCTCGCGCGCTCGTGACCAGATGACGGCTGCGGTCGCGCGACACGTCAACAACCTGCTCATCCATCTCGGTAACGAAGCGGCGGCGGGTACGGCGACAGATGCGGGCGCGGGCGCGGCGAGACATCACGCCGAGTTGTTGCCGCTGGCGCCCTTCATGCGCTGCCTTAAGGATATGGATGAAAAAGCTTTCGATGGCCTCGCTAAGGTACGTAACCTAAGAAAGAGTGCGGTGAATTCCAATGGCATGGCACGATATGTAACGCAGTGTTTCAATATAATGATTATCATAGTCTTCATAAAAAACTCCCATACTTCCTCTTAGTAAAATGAGAGAAATAGTAGATATCGTTTTCCTATTGAAATTTTTCAACTTCAAATTTAATTGATCATCCCGAGCTATTAAGCATGATACAATTTAGTACTCGTACAGTAATTAAGCAATTCAATCTTCTTACATTCCAATTGTAAAAGGTAATTACAGGTACAATTCACACTGTGAGTAAAAACTATAATAACTTGGTAAGCGAGTTGGCTTAGACTTATTCTGCACTAAATTGACATCAGCGAGGCGGCTGTTGTGCAGATAATTCTTTGAATAAGTTGTTTGAGTTCATTCAATTACCATAATAGTTGGACTGTATTGTAGAGTTCATAACGTATTATCTATATACTTTATCTAAACAAGCAATTCTTGTTTATGTATAATCTGGATTTTGGAAATGGCTCCAGCAATATTCATGAAATTCAGTATGCGGGGGTTTCGGGGGCGATGAATCGATCTAGCTAGGTTTAATTTCTAGAAAACGTCGTTTTATCCGTGTTTTACCTATAATAATATACCTAACCAAACACTCATTGGCTTAGTGTGGCATAACAACGCCTTCTATTGGCAAGTACCTTTAATTTTGCTGTATAGCACGCGAGTTATGATGTTATCTATGCTAATGATAGGTACTCAATTCGCCTGTATTTTTTTAATGTTTGTTACCTCATAACTTTCGATAGGGTGAACCGATTCTCAAAATTCTTGTTTTGTTTGAAAGTGGTGCTTCCCGTGTGGTCCCATTTAAATTTCATCAAATTCCGTTTAGTAGTTTTTGAGTTATACTCCAATAACTGAATAGAATGGAAGTCGGTACTTTTTTTTTAAATTGTACTTGTTCATTTTTCATCAGTAAGTAATTCGTATCTAAATGTTTAAAACTGTATATTGGTGTTGGTTGGTTAAAAGATAAAAGAAAATAAAAATAAAATTCTTATCTTAGGTGTACATCGCGACCCGGTCGCGCGCCCTGGAGCGCGAGGCTCGAGGCGCGTGCGAGGCGGCGCGCGCACAGCTGGCGCAGCCCGGCACTCCGCCGGAGAAAGCGGATGAATTACTCGATGGGGTGAGTGTCTATAAACATATTTTTCTCAAAAATGGTATGTAATGTTGCCATAACATCTCTAAAAAGTATCCAGAAAGTGAACTCTACCGGAGACTTATTCACAACTGTCCAGTAAGAAGCGAGATTTTAAATTTTGAATCTCCTACTGTCCAATTAGTAAGTATGTAATTTACTTCCAGGACAGTAGGTCATCCTCTTCAGATTTGCTTAGAAAAAAAAATAGAACCAGACACAGATTAGAGTTTAGCCATTATGAGATGGTCATAAGAGAGAGGCTCCAAATATGTATCTATCTCATAATTTATGACATAGATATATTTTTGCAGCCTTGAACAGCCATTTTATAGTCTGTGACACTTAACGCGACGCAGCAAAAGTATGCACGATGCATTTTGTACTTAGTAATGTTGTAGAATTATAGTGTGAGGTTTTATGTTTGTATTTAGTAATTTCAGCTTATAAATCATGTTGGATTAAAACTTTCCATTCTAAAATTAACGTGGAGATTCAAAAACAATATATTTTTTTTACTAAACTATTAATTTAATGTAAAAATAGAACAATGTTCAAAACTAAACTCAAACTTTTAGTAAAAATCAACGACTGGCGGGATTTCACATTCAATGGCGACAATTAATTTACTGCGTGAACATACGAGTAGACAATCGCAAAAATGAGTTCAAGCGAATCTGATTCGGAAATAGATGGCTCCTCCTGGTTTAAATTAGGCAAATACAATTTACTTCCTCCAAAATCCAAGAAGCGATATATGAAAACTTATGAAAAATGTATGAAGTGGAAGGCAGAAAAACAAGCCAACAGTTGGTCTGAAAATACTATTTGTGAGAAAAGCATTATACAAGCCTCAACCAGTAAGAAAGATATCCTGACCTCATATATGTATATATAAATAATAAATTGTGACGTTTGCAGTGCCCCGTGCGGCTAGCTGGCCTGGGCACTTCGTCCAGAAGATGTTCGTACTCCTTGTCGCGGTCCTCGCGGTAAGAGATGGAACGTTTAGGGGAATTCTGTGGAGGGTCGTTGTCGAGAGAAACACACGGTGCTGGGTTAACGGTACTTCAACATATATTTCGGGTGCCCACATTGATTGCTTAGGGCGTTTAGATAGTAACTAGCTTATCCTAGGTTCTACACGGTGACGGGTTTAACTGGTTTGGCCCTGAGGAGGGCCACGGGTTCCGGGACGTCGCGGTCGCGGCGGGACCTCTAGCAGGAGCGCGACGGCCTGCGAGGAGTATCGGGTAGACGGGTACGCGGATTACGACAGGCGGCGGTTCGGTTAGTGAGTACTGTGGTAACGGGATGATTCGGGATCAAAGATGAGGGCCTTGCAGCATGGGCGGACCACGCGCACCGGTTATCCTCCGGGAATGGGTTTCGGGAACGAGGGCCTTGCAGCATGGGCGTACCACGCGCACCGGTTATCCTCCAGGACTGGAATCAGGTCTCAGGAACGAGGGACCTTGCAGCATGGGCGTACCACGCGCACCGGTTAACCTCCAGGACAGGAATCAGGTTTCAGGAACGAGGGACCTTGCAGCATGGGCGTACCACGCGCACCGGTTATCCTCCAAGACAGGAATCAGGTTTCAGGAACGAGGGACCTTGCAGCATGGGCGTACCACGCGCACCGGTTAACCTCCAGGTAGGAAGCCGGTTTCAGGAACGAGGGACCTTGCAGCATGGGCGTACCACGCGCACTGGTTATCCTCCAGGATAGGAATCAGGTTTCAGGACCGAGGGACCTTGCTGCATGGGCGAACCACGCGCACTCGTTATCCTCCAGGATAGGAAGCAGGTTTCAGGAATGAGGGACCTTGCTGCATGGGCGAACCACGCGCACTGGCTATCCTCCTGGACGGGAAACAGGTATCGGGAATGAGGGACCTTGCAGCATGGGCGGACCACGCGCACTGGCTATCCTCCTGGATGGGAAACAGGTATCGGGAATGAGGGACCTTGCAGCATGGGCGGACCACGCGCACTGGCTATCCTCTGTGTGTTAGTAGGGAACACGGGACAGGGCGATTTGATGGAAACTCCTACGAGCGGTACGGCTGGTGTGCCGGTCACAGGTCCGTTCACCGCGAGAGCTTCGAGCAAATGCCTCCGCTTCAAACGCCGCGCTGCCTTTTATAACGTATGTGTTATCGGGGCGCATGCTTGTGTGCGTGCGATGCGGGTGGGAGCGCGTGCGCAGATCGGGCGGTCGATAGGTAGGTATGTATCGGTCCGTTACACCCTCCTCTCTTTTTTGGAGATTAAAAATCTCCAAAAAAGAGAGGAGGGTGTTTTGGAGATTTTTACCTCGGGGAAAAATCACCGTATTTTGTATGTACAAAAGAGATTACAATGATAAATGCAATACAAACAAGTTACAATATACCGCTTTAACTTATGTCTATATACAATTTTTAAACACATCGTGCTATCACACATATCTATAATTATACCAAGCATGGTTCTCTCTTTGGTAGTTCTAACGATATACATAACTCTGGTATTCTTACCATCTATAACGTAATATAAGTAATTTAATACAGGTACATGTAATAATGTCTGGTGTAGATACTTCTAGTTCTAGGACATTAATATAAGCGTTATTCTGGTGCAGGTAGCAAATATAAATCGAGTTTTATAACATAAACAAGTACTGCTTGTACTTTTATATGAACTATAAAGGAACTCGGGCGCATCCCGGTTCGGTTTCGATAACATTTTTTTATACAAACGTAACAAAATTAACACAGTTAAATTAAGTCAAATTTAACAATATAACATAGGTACTTATTTTACATATAACAAACAAAAAATCTCGGGCGCATTCTGATGCGTTTTAGATAATCATTTTGTAAGCAAACATAACACAATTAATACAAGTTAATCAACTCTAACAATATACTAAGCGGTAAGTACTTCGTGTACATGTAACAAAACATAACTTGCTTCGTGCGGTATATAATACGAAACATATTTAACTAAAAGTGCATTCTTTGCGTAAAAAAACGATAATTACTTCTAAGTAAACGTAATTATAAACATAACTAAATAATTAGGTACTGGCCGTTCTTTTTCTTATCTTAGGGGTATGGTGTCCAGCTCTTCGTCCTCTTCTGGGCGTTTTCTTTACCGGTCCGGAAAACTCTTCTCCTTTACTATTTCTTTCTCGAGGCTGGCTACTAAGGCTAGGTAGCTGCGCTCTCTCAGTTCCAGCTGGTGCTCGTTGCAGTCGGTCAATGTACCTGGTATCAGCAGGTCGGTCCAGTTTGCCAGGGTGTAATTGTCCGGGTGCTCTGGGATCGGTACCGCGGCTGGTTCTGGTAGCTGGGCTAGGGGTTTTCTGAGGTAAGCTTGCCTTTGTTGCGGCTGCTTTTTGAGCTTTGCAGGTTGTGCATCTTCTGACATATGCGCGTATGTGTCTGAACATACCGGGCCAGTAGTATCTTTGTGCTACTCTGTTTAGTGTTTTTGATGTACCCAAATGGCCGGCCGTCGGTGCGTCGTGGTTGATTTTCAATATATCTTCCATTTCGTTTTGTGGTACACATAGTTTCCATTCTGATGACGTATCTGGTCTTGGTCCGTATGGCCGTTGTTTTATTTTCCGGTATAAAGTGTTGTTTTCAACTTTGTAATCTGGGTTATTTGGTTGTTTTTGTATTTCTACCATTTTCTTGTGATGCCAGTCTTTTTTGTTTTCTACTGTCGAGAAGATTGGGTTTCTCGGGATCTGGTCCGCTGTTTTGTTCTGGTTTCCGGGTCTATATCTTATTTCATGGTCATATTGTCGCACTAATGACGTCAGGTTTCTGTCGGAAGGTTCTGGCTGAATAGTTTCGGTGTGTGTATTTAACACTGTTTTCTTTTGTTTCTCATTATTTATGTTTGGTGTCCATTGTATTTTTATTCCCATTCTTTTCATTATATCCATGCCTATTATAACGTTCGTTATCTCTGGGTGATGCAGCATTCGATGGAAGAATGTTTTCTCTCCTATGCTTATTTGTAAAGGTAAGGCCTCTTTTAATTCTATCTGCGCCCCATTTGCGAGGGTTGCTGTTTCTGAGATTTTCTTTGGTTTCAGGTTTCTGTTTATGAACTCTTTGTATATTTCCTTGTTCACGTAGGAGCTCGTCGAGCCCGTATCTAGTACTGCGTCGTATTCTTTCTCTAGCACTGTCATTTTAATGAATGGTCGGGTATCTTTCTTTTGTTTTTGGTTGTTACTATTTCCATTTAATGATCCGACCTTATGGTTTGCTTGCTTGCAACACTTGGTACTCTGTACGCCGAGTTTGCCACACAAGCTGCAGAATATGACCTTTTTCCCTCGACAATCTCTCATTGAGTGTCCTGACTTACCGCAATTCCAACAGCATTCTCTTGCGTTGTAATTATAGACATATTTCGCTATCTCATCGGGTCGGGTTGGGTCTCTGGATCTCCATTTCGATTGGTTATTTTCGAGATTTTGATTTTGTGATCTTTGTGAGTATTGTGGATTTTGCTTGTATCCACTATCGAAATCTGTATGGCGTTCTGCTGATATACTTTTGTAGTCATTTGCTAATTTTATTAATTGGTAAACTGTGGTGAATTCATTCTTCTTTATATAATATTTATATTTCGAGCACATATTTTCGTAAATTAATTTTAATTCATCATCCTTTGGCATCTTGCCGTATCTACGCATTAATGTTTGTATTTCTATTAAATAATCAGTGAATTTTTGGCTGTAATGTTGCTTTTTTAATATTATTTTTCTTAGAAGTTCGTTATCCTGGTCACGGAGGAATGTGAGTTTAAAGAATGTAATAAACTCACCCCATGTTTTAAACGATTCCTTGTTGTTCCGGTGCCATAACACGGCCTTGCCTCTCAGGAATCTGGGTATCACTTTTAGC
The DNA here is from genome assembly GCA_917880725.1 of Selenia dentaria. Lineage (NCBI taxonomy): Eukaryota > Metazoa > Arthropoda > Insecta > Lepidoptera > Geometridae > Selenia > Selenia dentaria. The sequence continues at coordinate 29,745,452 of OU862893.1, forward strand.
ACTTTTTCTTTATCCACTCCACTTGCTTCTGTGAGATCGTCTAATCTCTCTAGAAACTCGATCGGGTCATCATATGTGTTAAAATGTAGGTTCCATTTTTCTATATTTCGTTCATATTCTTCTGGGTAGTTCGACATGTTTGGTTTGTCGTCCTTTTCGGGAATATACATGCCTCCATCCGTTAGCGACATGGTATCCTTGTATTCAGGTGATTCGCTAGTGTTGCCGCTTTGTAAAGACATCGGGGCGGTATTAAGGTTCTGGTCTGGATCTGCCCTTATTGCCTCGGCGAGGATATGGCGTAATTCTTTGACGGTTTGGTTTTCGGTTGTGAGGTTTCTTTTGTTACACTCTTGTTCTAGTTCGGGTTTTTTCAGGTTGTAAATCCACGATGTTTTATCCGACATTGGATTTTACTTATTTAGGTACTCTACGGGTTTTAGTATTCGTACTCGTCTTCAGACTCCCTCGGGTGGGATTTTTGTTTAGGCGTCACTGTAACGGGACGCTAATTCGGGTTCACATGCGACACAGGTCTCTCCGACTCCCCTGGGTGGGTTTTTAAGTTGGGCGCCACTGTGACGTTTGCAGTGCCCCGTGCGGCTAGCTGGCCTGGGCACTTCGTCCAGAAGATGTTCGTACTCCTTGTCGCGGTCCTCGCGGTAAGAGATGGAACGTTTGATAGGGGAATTCTGTGGAGGGTCGTTGTCGAGAGAAACACACGGTGCTGGGTTAACGGTACTTCAACATATATTTCGGGTGCCCACATTGATTGCTTAGGGCGTTTAGATAGTAACTAGCTTATCCTAGGTTCTACACGGTGACGGGTTTAACTGGTTTGGCCCTGAGGAGGGCCACGGGTTCCGGGACGTCGCGGTCGCGGCGGGACCTCTAGCAGGAGCGCGACGGCCTGCGAGGAGTATCGGGTAGACGGGTACGCGGATTACGACAGGCGGCGGTTCGGTTAGTGAGTACTGTGGTAACGGGATGATTCGGGATCAAAGATGAGGGCCTTGCAGCATGGGCGGACCACGCGCACCGGTTATCCTCCGGGAATGGGTTTCGGGAACGAGGGCCTTGCAGCATGGGCGTACCACGCGCACCGGTTATCCTCCAGGACTGGAATCAGGTCTCAGGAACGAGGGACCTTGCAGCATGGGCGTACCACGCGCACCGGTTAACCTCCAGGACAGGAATCAGGTTTCAGGAACGAGGGACCTTGCAGCATGGGCGTACCACGCGCACCGGTTATCCTCCAAGGCAGGAATCAGGTTTCAGGAACGAGGGACCTTGCAGCATGGGCGTACCACGCGCACCGGTTAACCTCCAGGACAGGAAGCCGGTTTCAGGAACGAGGGACCTTGCACCATGGGCGTACCACGCGCACTGGTCATCCTCCAGGATAGGAATCAGGTTTCAGGACCGAGGGACCTTGCTGCATGGGCGAACCACGCGCACTGGTTATCCTCCAGGATAGGAAGCAGGTTTCAGGAATGAGGGACCTTGCTGCATGGGCGAACCACGCGCACTGGCTATCCTCCTGGACGGGAAACAGGTATCGGGAATGAGGGACCTTGCAGCATGGGCGGACCACGCGCACTGGCTATCCTCCTGGATGGGAAACAGGTATCGGGAATGAGGGACCTTGCAGCATGGGCGGACCACGCGCACTGGCTATCCTCTGTGTGTTAGTAGGGAACACGGGACAGGGCGATTTGATGGAAACTCCTACGAGCGGTACGGCTGGTGTGCCGGTCACACGTCCGTTCACCGCGAGAGCTTCGAGCAAATGCCTCCGCTTCAAACGCCGCGCTGCCTTTTATAACGTATGTGTAATCGGGGCGCATGCTTGTGTGCGTGCGATGCGGGTGGGAGCGCGTGCGCAGATCGGGCGGTCGATAGGTAGGTATGTATCGGTCCGTTACAAAATAAATAAATATTCCACAACTATCACACAACGCCATCTAGTCCCAAGCTAAGCAGAGCTTGTGTTATGGGTACTAGACAACTGATAAACATACTTATATATTTCTAAATACATAAATATTATAGATAATTTACACCCAGACACAGAACAAATGATCATGCTCATTACACAAACATTTGTCCTGGGTGGGAATCGAACCCATAGCAGTCAGGGTCAATGTTAATAAAATTATAGTGCGCGACGCGATCTCCGCGCGTGAACACTTCCTATAGAATCACGTCCTATACGTTCGAAAACTTCGAAATGTCGCCCCATTTAAACCGACATAATACCAAGTGAGGAAGCCGGTATCTTTTTATTAATATATCCAGTAGTCTCGGCCTAGTTGTTCAGGGATGAACCCGCTTGAGTATTAACTTGGTTACTCATAACTCGAAATGTTGACTACTTCCTGTGACGCAGTAGTTAGGTCCCAATTGTATGCGAAGGTCTGCGTGTGTGATTTTGATATTCCTACATGTTTTTGTTACACCTTGTTTGTACGCGTTGTTTTGAGAACTTTCCCTTTTTTGGCAAGACGCTCGCGGTATCCACGGCTAAGACCCCAAATACTATGTAGTTGAAATTTATAGGGGGAAAAAAAGACCCGCGTCTTCTGATAGTCTATAGTCAGAAGAAACGGGTTCGAATCCCGTCCGAGGATGGAATTTTTCTCTCTATAAATTTCAATGTTTGAGATCACTTAAGCAGGCGTTAGTACTTTAAAAAGTAATACTATAAATACTATGTAGTTGTCTATTATTCTGTGGTAATTGTCCAACTAATACTTTTATCGATTATTCGAAATGAATTTACTTTATTATTATTTACTGAGTTCTTGACAAATATTTTCATCGCATTAAAAAGGCATGGTTCACCTTATTATTAATTCGCAGGTACTGACTTTGGTGGAGTCGCTGTGCAATGCGGAGCAAGACTTTTGCACACATTTCTTCTTCTTGGATATCGACGTGAAGGTGAGGTTATAACTCTTATATATATATATATATATATATATATATATATATATATATATATATATATACTATACTATTTAGTTATTTATACTATACTAGCTGTGCTCCGCGGTTTCACCCGCGTGGTGATGGATGTTGATCAAGATAAATCGAATATAGCGTATGTTACTCAGGCATTATGTAGCTTTCTTCTGGTGAAAGATTTGTTTGAATCGGTTATGTAGTTTTTTCGTTTATCCGTTACAATTAATAAAATCTTTCCTCTTTATTATTAGAGTAGATCCTAATACTATATACGATAGAATACGAATAATGTGGCCTAGTTTTAACCGGCGGCGTTACTATTGCATATTTTGACCATTAAAAGTACTTATTGGTACAAAACTGTAATAATTAGGCATCTATAAAACCGCGGTACACCACATTGCTCTATTATCAATAGTTTCCGCAGCGTATGCGATATAAGGATTATTTTTGGTACTTTTCCACACCTTGGGTTACATTATCGTAGTTTTCATACGGATCCCTAACTTTTTGAAAATATTATATAGCCTATGTTACTTGGTGATAATGTAACTTACTAACGGCAAAAGAAATTTTGAAATCGGTCCAGTAGTTTTTATTCGTTACATACACAAGTACAATTTGAAAATTTGAATACCGACTTCCATTCTATTCAGTTATTGGAGTGCATCTCAAAACTACTGAACCGAATTTGATGAAATTTAAATGGGACCACAAAGCACCATCTTTCAAACAAAAAAAATTGAGAATCTGTTCACCTAGTCGAAAGTTATGTGGTAACAAACATTAAAATAAATACAGTCGAATTGAGTACCTCCTCCTTTTTGGAAGTCGGTAGAAAATACAAATCTCTTCTATATAATATTAGTAGGTATAGATAGGTATATAGCAGCCACCAAGCTTATGCAGTATATTAAGTGTGTTGTACCTATATGTTTGCATGTCAGAACGACAGCAGTGACGGCGAGCGAAGTGAGAAGAGTGATGGCGGTCGCGGGTCGCGCGGCGGCGGGCCCGAGTCGCGCCGCTTCATGCAGGCGTTGTTCCCCGCGCTGGAGCCCGCACTGCTGGCGCTCACCGCGCACATAGAGAAGCACGACCAGTTGTACGTACTGTCCACTGTACTGTGCTGACACGGACTGTCGGCAGTGATGCCAACTCGGCCCCTTCAGGGTTACATCTAGCCCTTTATAGCCCCTAGCCCTAAATTTTGCCCCAATACAAACCATAGACAAGCTAAGAACAAAAGAAGTTTTAAATAATATTTTATCAAAGTTTGTACACATATGAAGTTCCGAAAAATCTCATTGATCTTAAGAAAAATATATTATTGAATTAAGTAAAGCTGTATGCAATGTTTATTAACGACGTCAGCACAAGATGAAACCCTTAGCGACGAATTGAGTACAGACTTATCCGTGGGCCGAGCACGGAAATCTGTTTAAGATTAACGTAATCGCATTGTTAACATATTTAGTACAAACTATCATTTATCTAGTACAATAGTGGCACAGATAACTCATAGTTTGTATTGAATACATAAAGGATACGATAACGTTACACTTAAGCAGATTTTCGTGCTCGGCCCACTGAAGCCATGTTTAAGTTAATTACTTAACGAGGATGTTTATCCTGTTTTTATTGATAATTTGTGATGAATTAATATATCTTGTTACGAAATCCCTTATTTAATTTGTAACTACTACTCAACTAACATTGCAAACTGCCAAATTTTTTATCTATTTAGCCCTCTTTTCACTTATTTGGCGCAAATCCAGCCCTTTTTCAGATTCGATCTAGCCCATAAACCATATACCGAGTTGGCAAACTGATTGTCGGAAGAGGCGGGTTCGACTCCCGCCTGAGTTGTTGCCAGTGTTATAAATTGCAATATATTTGTCGTAATTACGTCTTTAAATTTGCTTCCATACGGGGTCAACCAAACAAAAAAAACAAAATCGGGGGATACAGTTTGGTGATTTAGTTTAGAATCTATCCTATACATACAAAATTAATTTATACCGCTGGATAGCTAAAGGATCAAAGTATTCATTACGATAAACGAGAACAGTGACGCATCGCGCGGGGTGGAGGGGGAAGCGCCGCCATTTAGGCTACGTTCCGGGAAGGACCGAAATCACTCGCGGCGCTCGCACACCCATTCCCTTATAAGCCCACGATCATCGTAAGCGAGCTCGTACGTCATCTGACGTCACCGAAAACGCTCACGTCGCGACCACAACGCTCGCGGATCGAAGATAGGTTTTCGCGGTCGTTGCGAGCTGTCACTGACAAAGCATCAAATAAGTATAGGATTCTTTCGATTTTTGACAGAAAATTTGGCGCCCATTTCGCAACCGCGTAACCGTTCCATTTGGGTTGAACATTGCAAGCATTGGTCCATAGCTGAACGTTAAACCGGGGCGCGACAGTTGTGAGCGTTGACGGAGCTTCCCGGAACGTAGCCATAGATATTATTTTGGTGCGTATCGAGATTTGCAATGAGTATAACTTTTGTCTCGGAGAAACGTATTCACGTACAACACACGAACATGTTCGTGACACAGCCACACCCCGTTTGCTTAGTATTGTAACGCAAACTAATTGAATATAAAGTGATTGTAAGTTGTCAGTAGCGCCCGCCGCGCCGCACTACCTATAGGTATTTGTTACTGTGCGTACGTCATAGGATATCTAATTAAACGTCTACTCAGAAATATCTGCATCTAAATTGAAGTAGGAAGGTTATTAAATAAATAGCTTGTGATTATAATAGACATTTTTTTATATGTGGTAGATATCGATATAGTAGGATTGTGATATCTTCTGACATTGATCCAAAAGTCACCGATTATTCTTGCCGCCACCGACCAATCTCCTTCGTTTGTGTCTGCTCTGCCCACGCTACATTGGCGAAATTGCATCAATTTAGCAAAAACCATAAAAACACAAGTACAATTTGAAAAATTTAATACCGACTTCCATTCTATTCACTTATTGGAGTGTATCTCAAAAAGTACTGGACCGAATTTGATTAAATTTAAATGGGACCACACGGGAAGCACCAACTGTCAACCAAAAAAGAATTTTGAGAATCGGTTCACCCAGTCGAAAGTTATGAGGTAACACACATAAAAAAAAACAGTCGAATTGAGTACATCCTTCTTTTCTTGGAAGTCGGTAGAAAAGAATAAAAAAGTAAACATTGGCAGTAGGCTTATGCTATCTGATGGTATAACTATCGCCACAGAATAACTAACATCTTGTATTAACAGCGGCGCGTTTCGCGTGCTCGCGTGCGTGGGTCGGCGCGTGCTCGGCGCGGAGGGCGAGATAGCGGGTGCGGGCGCGGGGAGCGAGGCACGGTGGGCGCGTGCGGCGCTGGCGGGTGCGGCGGTGGCGGCCAAGCGCGGCGCCGACCGCGCCGTGGCCAGTCGCGCCGCGGCGCTCGGCGAGGGTACACGCGTTGCCCAGCGCCGCGCCAAGTGCGGCGTATTGCCTTTCATCGCAGAGTTTGAAGAGCTGAGTGCAGCCTGCGAGAGGATCTTTGCGGATGGGCGACGTGCCGACCTTGAGCGGTGGTACTGTTCGCTAGCAGGTACACTATTTTCAATGTATAAAATTATTTGTAACTAGCTATTCCCCGCGTGGTGATAGATGATGATGATAAAAAACTCTCTGATAAAAAAATCTTAAATGTTATCTCAGCGCCTCATCTATCTACATACCAATTTTCATTTAAATCCATTCAGTAGTTTGTGCGTGAAAGAGTAACAAACATCCATACATCCAAACTTTTGCGTTTATAATATTAGTAGGACTCTTATGCTCCACTTATGCTCACCTGCACCGACCAGAGGTAACTAAAGATTCAGGGCGGAGCGGATCAGAGAGATGGACGTCTGGGCTGACCCGCTCCGGCACTGACGAACGGGGGAACGGAGGATGGAGTATGCACTCCTCCTATCTAGTGCGGTCACTGAGGGAGAGTCAGGAGCCTCCCAACAGGCAACGGGAAAAGAAGAGATGAAAGAAAATTGTATGTTATTTATTTACTGCCCGTACATCTGGCCCAGAAGAATGGCAGCCTGATCGGAAATGAGCCGAACGAATATAAGCGTGCCACTTACGAAGTATAATGGGCAGGCCGTTGAACTGGCCTTGCCACTCTTACGGGTCAGAGACAGGATTTATCAGGTTTGGCTCTCTACTGGCCAGTACCTTATGAGGAAACTTTTCGTGCAGCCTCCACCAGTCTCGTCCTCGTGTGTACCGTTCCATTTGAGTATAAGAGCGCAGCTATGCCAGCGACCCAAGGTTCTCCTGCGCTACATAAAAGCTGACTGAATGCACAAAACATCCCATACGGGACGTCAGTGCAGGATTCATCGCCTCATAAGAATTCGTAATAGGTTACGCCGCACAAGCCATACAAACAAGAAGAAGAAGAAGAATTCGTAAGAAGAAAGAGCGTGGGAAAAGCCAAGCAATAGTTTTATTCTCATTAATCCCCCCTCAGGCGCGATGGTGCAAGCAGTGCGTCACGCGGAGCACCCGCGCACGCCGCGCGCCGTGCTACACCTGGAGAACTACCACCGACTGCACGGCGTGCTGGCCGCGCTGCGCGTGCCCGCGCTCGAGCCCACGCGCCGCGAGTGTCGCGCGCGGTACGCCGACGCGCTCAAGGCGTACGTCACGCAGTACTTCGGACGCCCGCTAGAGAAGCTCACGCTATTCTTTGAGGTCAGTATATGCCCAGCGAGCTGTCCTCTTTGAGGGGACTATATATACCTACCCTCTGCCGTGCATATCGTGAGAGGCGAGGCAACCCGAGCTACTATACTCGTGTCAGACCTTCGCTGATCAATAAAACTTTGGGAAAGAAATTATTAAAAAGAGCACTATATAGGCGTCTCTTTCCCATACTTTATTATTAAAGTGAACACTATATAGGCATCTCTTTCACACACGTTTGTTACTAAAGAGAGCACTTTATACATCTCTTTCCCACACGGTTATTGTTCCGCGGGCAGCGAAGGTTTGACACGAGTATAGGTGATAAGCTTCTTGGTTGAACCACCACAGTGCCAGATATTCTGCCGCGTAGTGCGCAACTATTACAGTGAATTAATGTTCACTCAATAGAAATGAACATTAATTTCTGTTTTCATTCAATATGTCGTCGAATAAAGTCGTGCGTCTTGGATATGGTATTCAGGAAGTTTGTGGTTCCAAAGACATTGATAGATTTTATGCTGTCCAAAACCAGCAGGGTATATGTATCATTCCACCGGAACACCAATTTGCCGTGAACTCAGAGAAAATATTTATAGTTGCATTGTAGCGTATCGATGTTGGTCTTCTACAGGACTCGAGTCAAAATTATCAAATACGAATGAACTTTCTCTTTGTTCAGACAGTTCATTTTTTGTTCATTCAGAGTGGGAGCGAAAGATGCGAATGAACATCGAACGAAGCAACATTGTATCGGTTCATTAATGAATTAATTCGGTACTCCTCTTTCATTGTGTGTTCAGACTTTCATTACGAGTGAAAGGTGCCGAATGAAATCATGTGATATCACCTTAATCACTAAAACTAATACCCCTATTTTGATCTAAAGTCTACCTGTGTAAATTATTATTGGAAAACTCAAACACCTAAATAGGGGAAAAGGGAAAGCGTCTGTCGTTCCTGTCCATTATACAAAATAACTGACGTTGGTCATAAACACTGACTTTGACTTTACTGACCTTGTTCAGTGTACTGGTATGTATGAGTGTGTAGTGGGCAGGGCGTGGCTAACGGCTGCTGCGAGATGTGCTACTTTCGGAGTGTGGCTATAAGTTACTAACTTTATTTATCGAAATAACTGACCTTAGTCCAAAAAACTAACTTAACTGACAATATTCACCTGTTGTAATGGCTCGCTCGGTGTACCAGGGTGTGGCGGAGGCCGTGGCCAACGGGTGCCGCGAGGAGGAGGTGTGCTACCGCGCGGCGTTCAGCAAGCACTCGCTGCGGCGGGTCCTGGCGCTGTACCCCGCGGGCGAGGTGCGGCGCGCGCTGCACCGCCTCTACCGCACCGTGGAGAAGCACCTCAGCGAGGAGGGCGGCCTGCTGCAGGTCGTGTGGCGCGCCATGCAGGAGGAGTTCATGGCGCAGCATCGCGCGCTAGAGGTCACTATCTCATCATCAATCTCGGCCGTAGGGCGCACACTGCCCCGTTGGCGCAGTTGTAGCAACCCTGCTTTCTGAGTCACTGGGCCCAGGATAGATTCCCGGAGAGGCCAAACATTTCTGTGCATGTGTGGCCCTTCGCCTACTGGAGACGTTAATTTACGTCGGTTTCATTCGTAAATCTTTTGTTTGTGTACAAAGCGAGAATTGCATTTCGAGTTTTTATGCCAGTGCAGTGCACAAGGGTGTTTTATTTATATATTAATTAAGTAATCCAACACAAAATACTTCATATATTTTAATTTTACTGTAATTTCTTTACGTTATATTCCTGAAGTCCCAATTCTCTCGCAAATGCATTAAGAACTGCTTTTCTAGCATTACGATTTTTATAATGCATATTCAACGTATTCCACAAACACTCGTAATTCCCAGCAGTACCAAATTGAATGATTTTTGTCTAATTTTGAGAACAATTCTATAGTAATCTCTAAACTCGAAAGGCAAATCTCGCATTCAAAACGCTTCCTACCGATTAGTGCGATACTCGTATGTACATGAAAAATGTCATACGAGATCGTTTTTAGACAAGTCTTACTATATATTTCGCCGTGTAAACAGTCGCAGGAAATTATCGCCTAGAGATAATTGCTCGCGAATCCGAAGACATAATCGTATGCGAGAATTTAGTTCTTGCCTGTATGATACGATAATATTATGGCGAGTATTGCTTGGAATAGTAGCATACGATTTCTTGCCTAGAAACAATGAGATTGACTAATAGAGGCGTTTTACTCCTTGAATATGAAGTATAAACATGGCAAATTTTATGCTATAACCTATAGCTAAAGTACACAACTCGCACCACGACATTAACTACATTGACACGATTAAAAGAGCACGAAGATATATGAATCCTAGTTGTCAGAAAGGGATCAATATATTATTAACAACGTTCGCCTGTGAAATACCATTCCACCGCCAATGACAGACTCGTTCTCTCTGTCGCTCGCTACTTGTCTCGTACGCGTGGGTGGCGAAGCGGCAACGTCGCAGGAGTTATTTTAAATTAAAAAACAATTTTTGATTTTCCATTTTTGATGAATAACATTGAAAAAAATACTTACAAATGACAAGATACATCATTCTTGTTTTTTACACTTGTTCCAGTATATGTTCTGCAGTTTCTGAACACATAAGAAGGCATTTTATCCTAAATCTAGTACACGTGCTGCGTCGTTGCGAGACAGGCTGGAACTAAGTTCACTCAAGACGCGTAGCTCGTGTTGATGTCGCCAAGCCAAGCGCAGTTAGGCGTATCTACCTCAGTTTATATTAACATCATTGCCTAGAAACGTACGAGAAACTAGCTCCATCTAAATGGCCTTTTACACGTAGGGAAAAAATAACAAGAAGTTACTACGAGTACAAAACTAATACGGAATGCATGTTGTCTTCCCCTTTAATAGTAATAAACAGAGTACATTGTTCAAATAAATAATATGTGGGTTGTTACAGGCGCGGATCGCCGCTTGCTATCCGGCGGCGGGGCTGACGTTACCTCTCACCACGCAGGACATACTCGACGCATTCTCCGACATCGCACGGGAACACTGACCGTTCCGCGACATGCGATCTCAAGTGGCTTATCTTCCTAGACGCTACACATTTAGGGCCTTACTTATAAGCTCTTAAAGCAGGACTTCTAAAAAACTGTCTGGCTTATTCATACCATGACAACATTATAGCAGGCCATCCAAGAACTGCAGAAAACCATTCACGTGTTTTTGTATGTACTGACGTTATTGTGGCACTCTCACATTCAGTTTATCAGCTTACAAACGTCTAGGCGTCTGCAATGTTGGTTAGTAAATTGTTAGAAAACCACTATACATGCAGCTTTGTTGAAAACAATGATCAAACAGTTCACCTAAACGAGCGTCATGGTATGATTTAATTCAAAACTGTTTTAGCCAGGTTTAAGAACTGCACGGAACTTGCATGGTTTGCATGTTACAAAGCTGATGTAAGGCCCAAGAAGTGGTGGCACTCCTCACAATCTGTTGCCATTAGTCTCGCACCACTGCCTTCCTGGTACACTCATGGAGTGATCTATGTAATGAAGTGGCTTATACACACTGGTTTTAGTATGTCAAGTGTGTAACGATTGCAACGAAATCTCCAGAATGATTAAAAAAAGCATTGAAGGGCCAGAAGGAAAGGAGACTTATAGACTGCATATTAAAATGGACTGTATTGGGATCCTTTTGCATGAATTTAAGTTGACAATGATCAGCGGAACAGAAAACTAAAATACTTAAATTTTTTTTCTTTACTGGCTATGTTTTACTGTTGGATACAGAAGATAAGAATAGTACATTGTTCACCGAGAGGAGAAAGTGACCGATTACTTTGACCGATCGGGAATTGCACTTTCTCTCGAGTGATACATAGTGCTTTATACTACACCTACGAGGAAAATAAAAAACTAAATCTTTACTAATTGAAATTTATATTGAAATTGTTGCAGTTAGTGAAGCTTAATGTAACACTTTTTCCATTAATGTTTGTTTGAGATGTTTGCGATAATGTAGGAGGAATAACTGGCTGTGCTGTTGGCACTGCGCTCGTAGATGGCTGTGGTGCCAAAGGGGCAACTGGCTGCTGAGGGGCATCTGGCATCGCCGCGCTCGTTGATGGTTGAGGAGATGAGTCTTGATGCACATTAACATAATAAACATTTGGTTATTTATTCGTGTTTTGTTTTCTACGGAATTCTCTATGTAGCTTTCTGCAACAGCGGACGATTTCCAACCACCGTGACGTTTTATTGTGGTTAAATCTGCACCAGTATTGGCAAGAATAGTCGCTGAAGTTCTGCGAAAGCAGTGGCCAGTGTATTCTAGTGGATTGAGTAAATTAAGGTACGAAGCTATTTCTCTTGGCACAGTACTTATTTTGTTTTTCCCAATTACTTGTTTCGTACATTATTTGTTTTTATATTGTAGTAAAAACCGATTGGTTTTGGGGTCACTGGGGCGAATTTCGTTATATTTCTTCACTATCTCATAAAATAAGCCCGATATAACAAATGATCGCTGAATTTTGGTTTTTGTGTTAGGAATATTGACGATTATTCCATTTTCGAGGATTTCGATATCGTCTGTCATATCCACAAGTTCTTGCGAACGACAGGCCCCATTTACTCCTAAAATCAAAATAACCTGTAAACAAAAATATCAAACATGAAAACCTAGTAGATTTCTACTCATAAATAGGTACGTAATAAATTTTAAACCAGTGCATTTTGTTCATAAACTTACCTTCATCAACAAATATTTGTCATCTGGAGCATTCTGCAAAAAGGAATAAACATCCTTTGTAGTAAGCACTTTTGATTTCTTACTACGGAATCCCTCCGACTTTCTTTTCAGAAATGCTGTAAGTTTTTTGTATTCTTGAATATTTATGTCGTTTCTTGTCAATATAGTACTTTTCAACATTGAGTACATAGACCATAACGTACTTGGTTTGTATTTTTGCGCTTTTTCACTGAAATAAGCTAGCAAAACAGTTTCAGAAAAAGATGCCGCATTTTTTTCACTTTTCCATTGCAAAAAATCGTCATAAGTTTTATTATATTTTTTAATTGATTTCTGTGGTAAAAGGTTATCAATCAGTATTTTTGCTGTTTCCTTCAACTGCGGCGGAGTAAAAAAATCTTCATCATCACTATCACTACTTATCATTTTGATAGTTGTATTTTACTTTTCTACGAAAACTGAATCCTCAAACAACACACAAATTGAAAATGGCGCCAATGGCGTCTGCAATTTTCACATGTTCTTTTTTCAAATTGTTTGACACCATCCAACACACAGCTAGTGGCCAGTGTCATTTTGCGAACTTGGAGATAAAAACTTTTTGGCTTTTGATATTTAGGTTACCAGCGCATAGTCTTACCCAAAATTAAAAAAGAAAAACCACGTAAGAAATGGATTTTCATACACTTTTCTCTCCCGCTCAGATGCGTTTTCTCGCCGCATATTTGTTCGATATGCAATGACGTACTTTCTACCGTAAATTTTATAAAGTATCAAGGTACTTTCCGAGCAGGTGTAGTATAAAATAAATTACAGTATCTGCTGCAGCCTGCAGATTTGGGTAATCAAAATGTTTTTTCAGTTGTTACACTATTAGGATTTATATAAATATACAAATCCTGCTAAAAATTTAAATGACCATCACATTTAACATGCATTAATGCAGTTCCCTGTATAGTTTTGATACAATGGTTTTTTGTACAAAATTTGATATTTGTTTTAATCATTTACATGTAGGGTTTTATGTTACATCCTCAAGCCGCTACTTGTTAGTTACATGTTTATATTCCTAGAATAATAATATTAAGTAATATATTAGAGATAAAATTTTTATTTCAGTGAATGTGCTAAATGTTGTAAATATTATTTATACAAAGATATAGAAATAAAAATGTTATTATTTTTCTAACATTTGTTTTATTTCACCAAATGAAACAGATTTCCGACAAAACAAGATGTCTATTTGTCTATTTATAATACACTAACATAAATATACAATGCTCAACATTTGTAACATGAAAATTGTAATGTGCTGAGGAATAGCTCGGACATAGTTTGGTATGCTTATTATCACAAAAAGGTTTAGTTTCATTTTACAAATATAGAGTAATTCCAATCACAGCGGCTTAGTCCAGGGATTTGGGGGGTGAGTAGTTGAGGTAGATCAGTCCTGAGGTCTTGGCCTGTAACAATAGTACATTCTTATTTAGTCTCAACATTCAGCAGTCAATTTTGTATATGATAAATCTAACAATTTGTAAACCTTTCGACTTATTTTTTTAAATAATTAGGAATTCAGCCAAATAACTGCATTTGTGTTAGCTTATTTGTTAGGGAGTTCTCGCTTTGTTACAATTTTTTTATCTAATAATAATGTTAGTACTAACTATATTGTGAATTACTACTCAAACAAGTAGTAATTCACAATATAGCTAGTCACTATGAGAAGAGTAAATATCCACTCTGATTTCAGTGTAGAAGTTTCCAACTGGCAATGATTTTACTTTATTCTATACCTTCTAACATTATGGTTGAATAAGATCTGAGATACATCAAAGCCAACACCTATTTCATCAGATAGGAAATTAACGCTATTGGAATTGTTATTCTCACATCACCCAGTGTTAACCTTGTTGTTATAAAATTTTAAACCCTATAACTATGCAATATACTAATACTTCTACACAGAATTTGTTTCATTGCAATAAAAAGAATAGGTACCTTTCATTTTGGTATTTAAAAAAAATTGTTTTATCTTGCAATCAGTCATGTTGACTATAAGCAGATGAAGTGAAGGCTTTTTGGCGTGGAGGGTGCTTTTACAAAGTCACTCCATCTGACTATCTTGATCGAAGATGTCGCGCGCTTTTATAGCCGATGTTCTGCTTCAGGGATACCAAGCTGTCCCGCAAGCTGATTAGGGTGCTTTTCTAGTCCCTGTTTGTAGCTAGCTCTATAAGTAAGGATTTCTCCCTTACCATGGCCATATTTAGGTTTTCATGGATTTCAGTTTTTCTTGTGAACCATGGCACATTTGATAGTTGTTTAAGAATGAAATCTAAGGCTGCATATCATTTCCTGAGCAACAGAGTTGTTCACAACTGGAATCCATAACATGTGGTATCAGCCACATCAACTCCATGTTTAAGAATAGACTGGACAAATGGCTCTTATCAGAAAGGAAATCATTGCTTAATTTATAAATAAATTCCTGTAACAACACTGCATTAAAAGTGCTGCTTGTCTATAATTTACTAAAAAAATAAATAAATTTTGTGCCCTTTGTATGATCATTATGTTTGGCGCACTGGCAGAACCCCATAACTCCTGTATACTACCTATATGTCCAAGTGGGTTTTAGGATAGTTTTGTAAACAAGCAGCTTGTTGTCAACAGAAAGTTTGGAATTTTGTCCCAAGCAAGGCCAGCACTTATGCCAATAAAGACCCTTGTATTTTAGGTTTATTTTGTTTCGTTTTATTTGGACATGTTTCTTCCAGGTAAGTCTCCGGTCCATGTGTATACATATAGCTTTTTGTCAATTAAAAACCCTGCACTCATATACAGCAATAGTATTCCCTGTTTCACGGAAGGCATGGACATGCAAAAACACATCACAACATCTAAGACCAAACATATCTGCTATGCACAAATGTTTGCCCCAGCCAAGTATTGAACCTGGGATCTATTCTTCATCTATAAAGACAATGCCTACAAACTAACAGATCTGTCAATTGCTACAGCTTGATTCTCACTTGATAGTAATTAACAGTAATCTCATACAGAAGCATGCAGAGTCATGTCTATTGAGCTAATTACTTTATCTTATATTAACTTAGTGTTTTAAATAAATGAATACACACCACAATCAAGGAGACGGTGGCAAAGGCAACTCCGAAGAGCAGAGTGGCATTATAGCGGCGCTGGTTGGCATCATACTTAGCCTGCCATGAACCAGACGGCACTGGCATTTCATCCATGGTTGGAGGCTTCACATGACCCTCGGCATGATATCTGCGGACTGGAATACACAGTATATGATATTGGGTCTGGATTGTAGGAAGTTATGTATGTAAGCACTCCTGGTGAAATGTATTGATATGTTATTTATTAGCTTATGTATACATAGATAAAGTTAGTTGCATATATTTGAAGATTTCGACATGAAAAAATGTAATCCTATTGAGAAGCAAATAGGGTTATCTACATCAATGTTATGTAACACTTCATTAAATTGATCTTAAATTTTAGTTGAAGAATGAACCGGTGAAACTTAACTATGATCATTAATAGTACCAAAGGAAATAAGAAATTAAAACAAATGGTAAACGTGTGAAATGAAAACAACAATTGACAAATGAATTCCAAATTTTGAAAATGTCTAGATTAACATGAAATATTTATATACCTGTTTGCTGCAGCAACCTGGACATAATAGGGCGTGCACTCAGCATTTTTATGAATATATGTATAACTTTCTTTGGAAATGCAGGAAAATTCTTTAGAAAAATCAATTTCTTTTCGTCGTGTAACCGAACCAAACCGAACGAGTGTTGCCAGTGAATTAAAAATAAAAAAATTAAAAAACTAACAACCAATTACCATACCAAGGAGATACTACGACCCAAGATATTAAAATAATGGTATGATTATTCAACCCAAATACCCTTGGTTGGTTATACTTGTCCGTAGTAAGTTTTGGGAAAAGTTAACCTAAATACAAACGCATTTTACCAGTACGCCAGTACTAGTTTTATACGCATTGTGTTAGTAGAATGCTGAATGTAGAATGCATAAACTATTTCTATTGGTATCTTAAATAATATAACTTATATTTATTATGTAGGTACTTACCTACTCTGACTCTGAAATAATATATGTACATGATTTAGTAACATTTACGGAATATCAAACCCTCGGCATTTCCTCACGTCATGCGTCAGCACCCTACATGACCCTAGCCACTATTCCTGAACAATATTATATATTAGATACTTACGTACATCCTTAGAAAATAAAGTACCTCTAAAAATCAAAAGTCTCTAAGCCTACAATGCATTTTTAACCCACTTCAAAAAATGAGGAGGTTATATGTTCGTGTGTATGTTTTTTTATGTGTATGTGATTTCTCCCCCATTTGTTGACCAATTCTCAACATTCTTTTTTTTTAGTCTTCTAAGGTGGTAGCATTTAAATTTCATCAAATTCGGACAAGCAGTTTTTGAGTTACACTCAAAAAACTGAAAAGTGTTGTTTTATCTTGATTATAATTATCATCATCGACAATCGATCGAACTATAGTCGGACCTATCCGATAAATATTACGTGAGTAATCCCGTATTTTTATTAATAATCGATCCTGTAATTGTATAGCGAAAGTCCGAAAACTGGCGAAAAAAATTTGCTATTTCAATTGATACATAAGTACATACATCCATACAATATTGTGCGCATGGTACCGACTTTGACAAGCTATTTCACACTTTTAGGTGTTGAAGTCGGTTCCATATTTAGGTAAAAAAATATTTTCAATGGTTATATATAATTTTGACCGATTTTATTTTTCTAATATTAGTAACTGGCAATGTTTTTCCCCACTTCTTTTTCTTTTTAAGTGGAGTCGTACGTTTGTAGATTTGCCATTCCTCAAATTTACAAAAAAATAACTTCTTTGTAGTGCTACCGCTTTTGAAATTCTGCCACTGTCCGTCCCATGGTTTCGTAAACTGTTTTTAGGTTGTTTAGACCACCCTGTACAGAGTAGTAGGCTAGGGTAGTAGCTCAGACTACAGGTAGTAGCTATATTTCTTGGTTTAGACTTATGTGTCACAGCGAGAGTTCAACAAACTTTCATTATGATCCAATGTCAATCAAAAAGACAACAAAATTATATCACCAAACCATGTTATAACCCATACCTAGTTATAACCGTATAATATTATGTACAAGCCAACCTTGAATATTCAAGTACTAGCTGACCCATCCGTGGATCGCTCGCGTGGCCTCTTGGGATACGGGCCCTCGCATTAGCGTAAGTCACTCTCCATAAAATCAGCTATCTGCTAGTAAAAGTCCCATCAAAATCAGTCTAGCCGTTTTGGAAATTATGCACGTATAGTGGCAGAGGTGCTACTTTGGAATATCGAGGACCTGGGTTCGGTCCCCGGGTCAGACAGTTGCTCGCCGGGTTTATCTGATAAAGAAATTAGTAATAACAGTGTGGACCCATTGGTCCATAAACGGTATGTTATTCCAGAAGATACACCATTTATATAGATACCTACCTTTTAAAGTTTATCTCAACATGGAGGTACAGGGATCTAACATTCACAGTTCACACACAAAAAACTTACGCATTTATGATATTACTAGTTGGCCCCGTGGTTTGACCCGAGCGTAGAGGTCGAATTTCTGTACAATGAAAATAAATGCTAAAACCCGAGTCGGGGATGTAAGGAGTGAAATCGAACTATAAGTATATTATATTAATACAATACGATTTTTTCAAACTTTTTGTCTCTCGGTTTGTCTGTTTGTCTGGACTAATCTCCGAAAAGACAGGACGGATTTAAATGAACTTTTGTATAGTGGTAGCTTATATCCCTGGTTAACATCTAGATGTGGAATATGATACTTTTGATCCCGGTAAATTAATTATTTTCCGTGGGATAGTTAAAAACTGTAAGTAACCGTATCCCGCGAGACCACGCGAGCGAAGCCGCTGGCGGGTCAGCTAGTATAAATATAATAATGCACCATATACTCTTTGTTTGTATCCCAGAAAAAATACTATGTCAATCTCTCAGAAGGCAGGCTAGATCGCTCGACGAACCAATAACTGATGCGGAAGAAAGGTTCTCGTGGAGCAACCACGAACCGGAAGACGTGGCGTAGCTAGGTAGACCCCCCGCCGTAGAGCAGATGGATGCAAATGGCAAATAGCCGACGTATATATTGCAGCGTTCAAAAGAGAGGCCTATTGTTCGTTAAACTGATCTTTATTTATATTTATTGTTTACGTTGCGGCATTATGACGTCACTCATACAACATACCATCCGAGACATATTATCCGAGATTTGCATGTTGATAAGTTTAAAATTACTATTAAAACTAAACTCTGTCAAAAAGGTTATTACAAAATTTCGGATTACTTAGTTAGAGGATAAAACAGCTTGGGACTGATCACTCCAGGATCTACCTACTCTTGTATTACGACGTCAAAGTGTAACGTGTCTTGACCTACTGATACCATTATTATGGTCTCTTTTATAAGGCAACACACTGGAGCTAAAATAAATGAACATTTAATATTAGGCACATTAAGTAAGTGGCGATAAAAAATATGTAAAAAGACAAGCCCGCTGAGTTTCTTGCCGGATCTTCTCAGTCGTGGTCTCGTTCCGATCCAGTTGTAGATATAAGAAATAATAAATGTAAAATCACAATTTGTAATTTATGTGCCTCCGTAGGCATAGCCAGAATAAATGATTTGATTTTGATTGATCAGAAATAAAGGAATGATGTGATTCTGAGCGTGCTAATGCAAGTTTGGAAAGAACTCTATAAGTAGAGTCATTACCGAACTTGTTACGTAGGTAACTATATCGTGATTTGTGTTCTGCTTATTTACACACAGAACAAATACAAATTTATTTTGGGTCATGCGAGAGTTATATCAATATGTACCTACCTACATATATAGATAACTGTGTTATCAGTCATACCAAGTGACTAAAGCATGAGCCCGTTCATGCACTATCAGTTGAGACTTCACCGTCGCGTCCCTCCGCTCCCGGTGGCCGCGGGGAGAGATGCCAACGAACCAACGCTACGCAATATCAACAACTCACAATCACAGCGTCAGTGACGGCGTAGCGCACGTCGACGGCACTACACTCGACCTGCGCGCGCGCACCATTCGCCGCACTCGCGTTCTTTGTTTACGAGCGTACGCTCACACCGCGCTGTGTAACAATATGTGAGTTTAGTATGGAGTGGATTAAAAGTAGACTGTGTGGCAGCAGACCACGAGATGAAGAGCAACCGTGTGAAGAGGGAGAGGCAGGGAGGTGCTCTCCCAAACATGGGGCTCCGGTGCCGGCGCTGGAAACCGATCAGGAGCGACGCGAGCGCTGGCGCAGTGTCTACGTGATCTATTTCACCATGTTCCAGATGTCTCTTGGATTCAGCATCGTTTTAACGGGCGTCTGGCCCTATCTCGATAAGGTATCTTAAGTCCACTCTTGATAATCATTTTAATTAAGTATTGAACCATATTCTCAAAATATATAAGGGTGAAACTTGCGATGAATATCACTGTGATAATATTGCAACACAGAGTATGCAAAGAGTACTATAAAAGTACTAAACAACTTGATAAGTTAAAGAGTCGTTTCTCACAGCTGTGCGCGCGGCCTTTCTTGAGGTTCAAGCACGTTCATTGACACGACGTTGAAGGCCGCCGACGTTCCTAAACAAAGATAATACAATGAAAATGTATGAAAACAGTAGGAGATATTAATTCATATACCAAATATACAAAAAGTAGTAAATTGATATAATGCATGTGTGAGACTACTTGGACGAATTAAGTTGCTAGTCCTAAACATGATAGACAATGACAATTTTATTAAGGCATACGGACCTACATTTAAATTCCGGGAGTAAATTGAGACTTCGCCAGGTTCCAGGTTCGTCTTTTGTTTATTATAAATAAATATATTAATTTTTTTATTATACAAAATCCACAAATCTTAAAAAAACTAAATATTATCAGGAAACTTGAAGATGTCAATAAAGTTTTCAAACTTAATATTGTAGTAGACGATTAGTAATTGAATTTTGCGCGTAGTTTGTACGAGACTATGTTACGGCAAATAATTTTGTATGTCTAGTGCGCATCTTTGGTGTAAAAAAACTCTGAATATTACTGGTCAAGTCAGAACTATCAATGTGTCCATTACATAGGATCCATTACATACATATACTTAACCCATGAAAGGCCATGTCCAAAACCGTACGTCTATTTTCAAGCTTAGTTATTTTGTGATACTTCCAAGGATCCTCATATGTCAATGAGTATTTATGTTCCCTGTAATTAAGGTGTTTTATAAAAATAATATATTCCTAAAGTTTATTTTTCGTTTTCTTTTTAGTTTATGCTCTATTGATAATAGTAATGCAATGTAGGTCTAAACGGCTGTAACATTTACCACTATCTCACCTGATGCTAAGTGATGATGCGATCGATGATGGAGCGCGCTTACCCAGAAGATACCTATGCACTCGTGTTTTGAAGACCCCCATATCGTACTTAACCGGAAACACCGACTCAGGGAGGGTGTTCCATTCCCTAGCGGTTCGTATGATAAACGAAGAAGTAAATCGCTTCGTACGGGTAAATGGAATATCCACCATAAAGCGGTGGCGCTTCTGAGTATCTCTGGATGTCCGATTATAGAATGGGGATGGCGGAATCAAATTGTGAAGTTCCATTGCACGTTCATTGCTGTGTATGTAGAGTTTTAAAAAAATAATTAGAGTTATTAGTCGTACCGCGCTGCTGTAGGGTCAATGCAGTTTCTAAACAGCTGTATAAGTATAGGTGATTAGGTGCTATAAACATACTTAGGTACCTACTACATAAATGTACCAGGCGCGGATCCAGCTCACAAAAAAGGTTGTGGTCACAGCCACCCGAAAATCAGCAAAGTACGAGTCGGAGCATGAACTCTCACATTATCGATAAAGTATCAAACCGCTCGCCTGATGTTAAGCGTCACGCTTGCCCATAACTGTTCCGTAACCTTCAGAACTATGAACTGGTTACAACACTTCAAAACCGTGCAACTTTTGCACTGCGCTTTTTAATAGGATACCTATATACTTAGAATATATAATTCTAAGGATACTTTAAAAGATGTGCTTACTGCTTACGCTGTAATTTCACTGTTTTTTTTTGTTATGTATATTTCATACCTCCCTAATATTACCCCTCATTGATGCACACAACCATTTTCTTTTCCGCTGCTGGATGACTGGTAGATAATGCCCTAGCATTAAGTCCTCCTTTTGTACATTTTACTGTGCAATAAAGAATTAAATAAATAAATAAATAATTTCATCGGTATCCAGGTTTTGTACACTTTATAAAACGTCATATCATCGGTCTGTCGAATATGAAAGTGTGACGTCTGATGTCACAAGTCTTTTAGAGGCGTGGGCATGCCCATCGTGCCCACAACGATGGACCCGCGCTTGGTAGGTACGCACTTTGTTTAATATTTTATTTATTATGACACTTACATATATCTGTTAAACTATAACACAGATTTATAATGTACTTACTAATTACTATGAGGGTAAAGTTAACCCCTCATTAAGAAAATGGACGGCTGTAATGATTCGTCGTTGCGTTCGTCGACGAGCTCACCGATGTCAAATACTTTATGAGATATCGTCCTCGTACATAAGGTTGTTTTTCGAACGTTTCTTGTTATCTCGTCATTTGTTTCACGGATGTTGGAGTGAGCATGAATCTCATGATAAACTTGTCGAATCTTTTATTTATTTATTAATTAT
The DNA here is from genome assembly GCA_917880725.1 of Selenia dentaria. Taxonomy (NCBI): domain Eukaryota; kingdom Metazoa; phylum Arthropoda; class Insecta; order Lepidoptera; family Geometridae; genus Selenia; species Selenia dentaria. Next base: position 29,767,784 of record OU862893.1, read on the forward strand.
TTATAAGATAAATATATCTTATACGTCATATATTCATTGTAGGTATTATACATATACCATTACAGTTGTTTGTATCTATATACTTAAAAGTAACCTATAAAATTAATTGCTACACAGCTATTTCACTATGATATAGGTATATAAGTGTTAGCTAAGTTTACTTACTTTTTTAAATAGTACTTATATATCTATTGTATATTGTACAGTCGACTCTTTAGGACTGATCAGCGAGTGACTTGTCGGATACAAACTCGTCATATGTGTAATATGCTTTTTCAATCAGCAGAGCTTTTAGTTTTGATATAAATGTGTTATAACTTTTGGCAGTCACTATACTTCTAGGCAATGCGTTATACACATTGACACCCAAAAAGTCTATGTGTTTCTGCGATTGCTTAGTCGTTTTTTGGGAAGTTTAAGACTATGTCGGTTTCTTGTATTATAGTCATGTGCACCATCCCGCGTCGTACAACGTCCAAGATTCGATCTCACATACTTAGCAACTTCAAAAATAACAAAACTAGGTAATGCGAGGATCTTTTGCATCTTAAACAATTCGCGTGCAGGATGATCCCATTTGACGTTGCACATTACTCGTACGGCGCGTTTCTACTTCTAATCGATATACCTACTGTGTTTTACCAGTGTGTTTTTCGTATCTTTGAATATGGATCTAGCTGCTATAGCTATATCGCGGGCTGTCTTTTACCGATAATTTTATCACATCGACAATCCACGCTTGCACCACTGCTAATTAATAACTTTTCGTCTGACGGCAATTCCTACGGACTTGAGCTCGGCGAAGGTAACATCCTGATGAAATCTACAGCATGGCGGTGCTCATGGTGGTATGTGGCACCCTTTCGATTGAAAACCCGTCGCAAATATTGATATTGTTTCATGTAAGCCTGATTTCTTTTCGATTCCATCATTTTCACATCGATGGAAACAATCTAAGATATCATTATACTCTAACTATTTTTCACGGTACTCCGGTAGGCCGGTCTAACCTTGTGATGTCTAAAAAAATTATGTATTCTCGGAGAGCAGCATTGAATAGTTGAGAGCGATGGGCGGGCGCATCATCATCGACTAGTACAAATCGGTGCCCATGGTTTACTCGGAATGGTCTGACAATTCCATCAATAGTAACTAAAAAGACGAAGAAATCATACTATAATCTACCGTAACAAAAAATATGATAATGTGTATGATAGCAAACTTTTATTGATGTGTGTATTTATATGTTGCGTTAACTTACTCGTATTTAAATTGACATGGTTTGTTTACTTTTTAAATATATTCTATACTTTGACAGTTATTTAATAATGTGTATTTTTGTATGAACAAAGAGTTTTTATAAGATGCTGCCGTGCGATTCTCTAATGATTCGTCGACGAGCTCACCGATGTCAAATACTTTATGAGATATCGCCCTTGTGCACAAGGTTGTTTTTCCAACGTTTCTTGTCATCTCGTCATTTGTTTCACGGATGTTGTCAGAGATGCAACGAGCTCATAAAACTACCAGAGTGTATGTAGATAGTGGTTTTTAATATCGACAGAGAAACGAAATTAAACATAATTATTTTAACTATAATAATTTATGAGATTGCCTGTATAATTAAAATTATAATAATTAATTGAATAGATTAAAATAATAATTGATAATAATACACATTAATGTACTACTGTACTCATGTATACTGATGTACTTATACACATATTAGTAGTTGTTATTCCAATTGCTATTAAGACTTGTAACAATGGTGTTATCAATAAATTATTTGTATTTGTATTTGATGTTTGCTCTTACAGAATCACACGGCTGGACGTAACAGGATTCTGTAGAGCGCGCGTTTATGACGGAAACTGTTTTAGTAGATAAGTAGATACCTATCTATTATGATTTCCTTCAGCTCACATGAAACGGCGCCATTTGACAAAATTTCAATTTAGTCGCGTAGTTAGGTCCTCTCATTGTCATCTACGGATTGTGGAAGTGAGAACTCCTGTGGTGTTTTCTATCGATACATACTATAATGCTTATTCTGTGACATTGATACAGATACCTACTCGTAGCTCATGTCTGCTTCTCAACTGAAATCGCTTCTATCATTGTTCTACATCCCACACTCACATACTCAGTATTCAGCTAATTCAGTAATCGTTAGAACGAAGAAATCTTATAACAACAGATTTAGCTCAATCGACCTTTTTAACAGTACAAAATTATTTTTTAAGAATGCTGTCATTAAGGCGCGCTCGTACCCTGATAATAGTAAAAATCAGATTTTTTAAACACATAGTGTAACGAAACGGATCGATAGTACCTATATTATGAAAAAAATACAAAGTTTAGAAAAGGAATAAGAAAAGAGTAATAACCGAATAGAATTTATAAATATAAATCTCTTTCAGCAGAAAAAATCCTGAACAGGACCACAAAAATAAACTTTCACGTTCAAACTCTCAGAATTTTCAGCGATAATACTAAATTTTTTTTAAGTAATACTTAGCCAACGTATAGTACTAAAGTAATAACCAGCAGTTTTTTCAATTGTGTTAGTATATATCGAAAAATATAAAGAAAACGTACAAAATTAACGCATTTTCGCATTACATCGTTCAATCTAACAAGCTATTTTCAACCTTACGTAAAGCACCGTAAATTATTTTAAAATTGGGGTTGGACCGCGTCTTAACACAATAACTAATGAATAATGTATAGGTATACACGTTAAACCCTCGCGCACACACTCACACACATACACACCCTTACACACACACGCCCCAATTAAATTGAAAAAATGTTTTCTCCCATATCCTGTAAGTTTCTAGTAGCATTTTAATATTAATATAGGTATATATAAATAATCATAATTCATTAAATTAACAATTTTAGTGTGATATAAGATATGGAATAATATTAAGAAGCTTCCATAAAGTTTAAATGTTTATAGGTATAAGTTATCAAAATATAAATGTTTATCTTTCCAGTACACTTTGTTAGTAGTATATTCTGCTCTCTTTAAAATTGTTATTTATAGAAAATAAATCCGTGGATGTAAGTGCTAATATTATTATAATGGTTTAAATTATGTTAAGATCCGTGGATTTTGTGAATTACATAAAACAAAATAAAATAAAAATAAAATAATTTCATTACTTATTACTATTAATATCCCGTTATTTGTATTAAATTTGTAACAAAAATGTTATGTCTGAAAACGTCACATTCAAACATACTACCCAAACTCGTACAAGAAAGTTAGGTTATCTTTTATATTTACCTATTTTAGTTATAAGAAGTTTTGTCACACTGTGACATCTCACCCCTGCACATACTTTACAAATAAATACAGCGAACATAGGAACAGTAGCCTATCCACCTAAGTAAAGCTAACTTTGTTCTTATATCAGTAACACCGCACCGGTTAGAACAACTGAGCCCAAATTAAATAAAAATGTATGTGTAGATAGTTCGTCACTTCCGGAGGTGATTCCTTCCCACACAAAACCCTTACCAAACCTATTACTTAGTTATTATGTGTCCAAGCTTAATATATTAACTAGGTCCCCATAAATATTTTTTTTTTTTTTTTTTTTTTATTCCACAACTAACACACAACGCCATCTAGTCCCAAGCTAAGCAGAGCTTGTGTTATGGGTACTAGACAACTGATAAACATACTTATATATTTCTAAATACATACATATTATAGATAAATTACACCCAGACACAGAACAAATGAATATAGTTTCACAAGCATCTCCGTCTCCGCTTCCTCAGAAAGAGGTGACGCCAAGATGCTGTGCAAACTCCTACACTATAATCTATACATATTACATTATTAATATAAAACTTCGACGTCGAATTTCTGTAGGTACAATGAAAAAAATAATGCTAAAAACCTAATGTAATGGGATGGGATGTAAGGACCGAACTCGAACTAATTTTTTTTTGTTTCTTTGTTTCTCTGTTTGTACGGGCTAAAATCCGGAAAGACCGGACCGATTTATATGAATGGAATTATATTTGTATGGTGGTAGCTAATATCCCTGGTCAACATATGGTAAGAAATCAAAAATGTTTCACGGAATTTTTGTGGTAGTGCCACGCTGCAACCTCACAGCCGAATGGGCCGGCACGACCGGAGAAGTACCACACTCCCACATAACATGGACGTGAAGTAACATAGCTTGCTATTGCGTTTCAGTCGGTTTGTGGGAGGTTCCGGAGGCCTGATTCTCCCCTCCCCTTTCCCCCGTACTCCTTCTCCTTTACTTCCCTCTCCACCCTTACCCCTTCTATCTCTTCCGTCCTATCATCCTTCCGCAAAGGTTGGAAACGGATCATCGAGAGCTCGGGTATTGCGGATGTCCGTGGGCGACGGTATCAGTTACCACCAGGTGAGCCGTTGCCAAACTATTCCATAAAAAAAGAATATGTCTGGAGCAAAGTCTAAACAATAGGTTAACTTTTAAACTCTATGATTGAGTATTGCACGCAATTCATTACTTATTCATTAACGGCCTTATTAATTTACTTGGCTGCACCCGGAGTAGTTAAAACATCTATCTGTCAATTTTTCGCTTGCAGTAAATGTCACGCGTGAAAGCAAGACAAAGCATGTTACGCCTAATATAGGATTACGCAAAAAAAAACCAGTAAATAACGTTGAGACTGTAAAGTCTGTAAACAGTAAACATAATGTACTTAGTACTTATACTTGTTTGTTAATTGTTGCGCTAACAGTTGTTATGCAGTACTTCATAAAGGTATATAATAATAATACCGCAGGGGCGGCTTTGTGGCGAGCCGTCGGTGAGTGGCGACACCGCGGACCCTGATTCTCCCTGGGGCTAAATGAGACCCCTGACCCTCGCTTGCCTTAAATGGCCGTCCGGGAGTGGAGACGCAAGAGCAAGTAACAAAAAGCTCCAAGGGTGGAAGTGTTAAAGGGCATAACGCCGGTAGTAGCGCTCTAGTGAAACCGCAGCACACCTCTCGACACCCTTTAGCCATCCACACCAACGTTGTCCCTTTTGTCACCACTCATGGTGGCCTTTATGGGGGGCCTGTTTAGTGGGTGGCAAGTCACCACCTGCCTAAATATTTTAAAATGAGACTAAAATTGGCAGGTGCCGTAGTCTCTTCCATAGCCCACTATCTCCCTTATCACTAATAAGTTCATATAAATAGCCTTACCATTTTACCCATTTTTGTAATAGATATAAGTACCATGTTACCCTTCATCCAAAATGTCTGTTTTTTATACTACATTGTATCTTTTATTTCATACCAAACAGGCCTCTAAGTGTTGGCCACAACCCCACTTATGCCTTTGTAAAGGACCGGACGTAATCCGTGAAATAAATGGAATAGGAAAATAATAATAATAAATATTCCACAACTATCACACAACGCCATCTAGTCCCAAGCTAAGCAGAGCTTGTGTTATGGGTACTAGACAACTGATACATAAACATACATTTTATGTTTCTCTCATTATTGTTTGAATATGATTGCATTTAGCTATGTATAACAGGGTTTTCCTCATACCTATATAGAAGCCTCTTATATTACTCATGACATGATAAGCGATGTTCACACGCGACCCTGGTCTCTTCCTGGCTTTGTACCCGTTCTGTAATCGCTCCCCGAACACCTAATTAGTAAACATGTACGTAATAATTCCATATCATTTTGTTTGTCATTACACGTCGGCAGTATAAGTGAGGTCTTGCTCGTTGCTAATTTACCATTTGTTGTATAGTAGAGGTCAAATGTAATTAGGTGTGGTACATAATCACAGTAGAGAGACATTGCTAGTTATAGGTGTGGCTGTATACTAGACACGTTATGTTTTTTGCTACGTGATTAGAAGGTTCTAGATCAGATTATGGACTGGTACAAGGTAAAGTTTGTATTAAAGTTCATGTTAGTTTAACTAAAAATCGTGTATATAATAAAACGTTTTGCTTTGTGTTCAGAAAGTTTACAACTTAAAATGGAATTCTTTACTTTAGATATGAGCTCTAAAGTAAAGAGTTCCATTTTGTTGGTTGATGTAAAATCCAGCAAAAGTGGAAGGCATCCTAAAAATACAATATTTTACCAGTACAAAGACCCATGCTATATTTTATGCAGAAACGATTTTTTGTGGGAGAGTTATTTTCTTGCTTGGATAGAGCCGCGGGACACAGTTATCTATATATTTATGATAAAGGAGTAGACGCCAAAAAGGCAGTACATGAAAGAAAAATAAAAAAATGTGGGTCAGAAGATGTAAAATTATCTACTGAACAAGAATATGATGTTAGTGAAAAATAAAATGTCTGTATGCTCACGCATTACTTAAAAACTACAACACAGATTTCGTAAATTAAGTAAATTGGTATATGGATAGAATAGAGCGCAGAGCTCCCAAGTATAAACTTTTGATTGAGAATTTGTTTGTATGAAAATCCCAATAACTGCCCAACCCGGCAATCGAATCCAGGATTCCGGGATTGCAAAACGGCACTTCCACCAAGACACCAGGACCTTGCCAGCGAAGCCGCTGGGGGATCAGTTATTTTTTTTATTTTTTTATTTTGATTTATATTTATGTTTTTCAAATACTAGCTGCTCTCCGCGGTTTCACCCGCGTGGTGATGGATGATGATGATGCATCTTATATAGCCAATGCTACTCAGGGTGAATGTAGCTTTCCAATGGTGAAAGAATTTTTGAAATCGGTCCAGTACTTTTTGAGCCAATTTGTTACAAACATACTTAAAAATCTTTCCTCTTTATAATATTAGTATAGAAGTATAGACGAAAGTGAACGAAACTAAAAAGTAACTGACAAGGTCTTGATCCTTGATTATACCGTGAAGTGCAAACTGAGGCATTGTTTCATTTGTTTTCATACCACCTGCTCGAAAATGTTCTATTACATGTCACGTAAAGCAAGGCATTACATACACGGGGCTGTAAAGTTGTATGAAACTCCCTGAGGAGTAAAGTGATTTGGATTTGGAACGTTAGTTGTAGGAAAACTCTTAGTACGAAGACAGCATAAAGAAAAAAAGGAATAAAGGCGCGAAAAGGTTTAACTATAAGTAGTAAGTTCGAATAGCCCTAAGCGAAAATATCGCTAAAAATGCTCACAAGGGCGCCTGAATTGGGAATCTATGGATGAAAATGTCGTTTATGGCTCTTTTTGTTCAGTTTTTGAAAAGCTAAAAAAGAGTTATTTTTGCCACCAAAACTGAGTTTGATGAACGCTTTAACAAAAGAGCCAACAATAGCAACGCCACCAATGAATGTCCTTATCGCTAAACGAACGCACGATTGTTGTGCGCCGGTTGCTATGGGTTACGCACGGCCCCTCTCTGCGCATTCAAGGTCATAGTTGAAGTCAAAATACTATATATTGGGTGAAATTAAAATATATTATTATTTTCAACGTGGTGCACGTAACTGTACCGAAATATCGGGAGCTCCAAAAGCAACTAAATCGTGGTCTACATCTCGTGAGTACTAATTATAACTTAGTTAACAACCGCGAAAGTCTAGAACAGTGTTTTTCATGAAATGTTCCTTCCAAAAGTATTACTCTGTCCCTCTATAACGGTACAAATGTGTCCAATATGAATATTAACTATTAATGTATTTTACTTTGAACTTTGAACTGCTATTTTACAGCTCTGAGTTTTCATTGTCTCGCAGTAGGTATGAAAAGTAGAGTATGCAGCTCGAGGATAAAGCCTGTCTTCGTCTTGGGCGGCTTTAACCCTTCGCTTCACTCAGTACTCTACATAACTCCCTCGCTACGCTCGGGAATTACATTTTAATCCCCTCGCTGCGCTCAGGGATTTACCCAAGAGTCCCCGTTACACTCAGGGTTCAATATACCGCCCATAGCGTAAGACACTGCTTTACTCCCTTAGTGCATAATCTACTATTTCACTCCTTTATAATTCATTTCTCGATTCCAAATAAAATTCATCATTCCAAAGTTTGTTAGTTGGTTTGTTTTTTTCCCAATCAGTCCTCAGTTTAGTTATTTTTAATTTTCTTCTATTTAAATCAAAGTTGAAATTGAAAGGTATGTAAATATAGGAGATATGACTCATGCCATACTAGACTATCAGTATAAAGAGCTTGACAACATAATGAATCACACTCCGTCATACCAGTCAGATAATGCAATCACATTTAATTTGGTGCGGAGCTTGTTCGTTTAATTTGTTTACTAACAAAGCAGCACTAACCAGCTGTCATATCTACTGAATATCTATCAAACATTATATGTACTATGATCTGTATGGTTCGATACGAGTGTAAACAAATCTACGTAATTGCAAGTGAAGCGAGAATGGGCGCAGCATTCTAGGTCATAGGTCTAAAGAATTCAAAAACGTATTGTAGAGTTTAATTTTAACAAGTATAATTTGAAAAATTTAAAACACTTATTGAAGTGTAACTCAAAAACTACTGGACCGAATTTGATAAAATTTAAACGGGACCACACGGGAAGCACCAGCTTTCAAACAAAAAGAATTTTGATAATCGGTTCATCTTATCGAAAGTTATGAGGTAACAAACATAAACAAAAAAAAATACAGTGGAATTGAGTACCTCCTCCTTTTTGGAAGTCGGTAGAAAAGAAAAGTTCACGTCCTCGGACGGGCTTCGAACTCGCGTCTCCCAACAGTTCGTGTCAGATGCCATTACCACTAGGCCACCGCGAGGGTTACCGTAAGTGCATCGAATTTAACTCTCTATAATAATATGATTTTAACCGCCGTATGGGGACGGACTAGTGGTTATTCCTGGTGGCGCTGACAATCCGTGTTGTCGAAAGACGCGGGTTTGAAACCCGTCCGCAGATATGAATTATTCTCTCTTACTTTAAATTCATATAATAAAATTATTGTAGAGTGTTTAAACATCTATCATGTCTATAATTATGTTGTAAGAACACGACACGGCATCTGTTATACAATACCATTTGTCTATAAATAGCCAGTGTTTGGGGCCGACAGCGGTCACCGACGAAGGGCGACGCCGAGGACGTCATTCTTCGGATTCTTCGGAAATATCTACTACTCGCCCAAACCTCTCATTCTAGTAAAACAAATGAAGTTATTTTACGTGTAGGTCAACATTTTCCTAAAAATCTCAAATTAACTTAAACAAACACACTCATCTAGGAATGATGTGGTCATGATGGCGTTTACAGAGTTATTGTGGCCAAGGTCAGGTGCGTTGACAACAAGCAAGCTTTAAAAACTATGTCATAATCATGAATTGTATCTTCTTGTAAAACTGTATAATACGGCGGAGATCTGATAGTATGAATAGCATCAATAAACATAACCTTTCGCGACGATGACTCTTCTTCATTTGTGGCATGAAAGTTACTATTTTATCCAACTACCCTGCACTACGTCCGTCTCATTCTAAAAGACCTCAACTTGGCGCTATGATTTCACCTGTTACAGTGTCTTTCAAACTTAGTATTAGCTTGCACATTAAACCACTTGGAGGTAACTGACACTGCGGAGGGATGCTTGCACAAGAGCCTGTACATAACATATAGTAAGTCCTCTCACCTCCTTACGATGTGTGTCTGATAACAGCTGATGTTTCCCAACTCCATCTTTTTACGGAGAGTAAATACATGTTATATATACCAATGTTAAAGTGATGATATTCGTAGGGTTGTAATTACTTTTCAAATCAAATTAAATGTATTTATTTGCCAGAATATGAGTGAACACAAAAGTTGTTACAAACGTAGGTAAAAAAGTACTTCACATTCCACCTTCAGGTATGCAAACGTTATTATTCCTTTTATTTGACATATTTCACGGGTTTCACCCGGTTCCTTACAAAGGCATAAGTGGGGCTGTAGCCAATACTTAGAGGCCTGTTTGGTATAAAAATACAATGTAGTATAAAAACAGAAACATTTTGGATGGATGGTTACATGGTATATCTATTACAAAAATGGGTAAAATGGCATGGCTATTGATATGTACTTATTAGTGGTACGGGAGATAGTGGGCTATGGACGAGACTGCGGCACCTGCCAATTTCAGTCTCATCTTAAAATATTTAGGCAGGTGGTGACTTGCCACCCACTAAACGGGCCCCCCATAAAGGCCACCATGAGTGGTGACAAAAGGAACAACGTTGGTGTGGATGGCTAAAGGGTGTCGAGAGGTGTGCTGCGGTTTCACTAGAGCGCTACTACCAGCGTTATGCCCTTTAACACTTCCACCCTTGGAGCTTTTTGTTACTTGCTCTTGCTCCACCCCCGGACGGCCAATTAAGGCAAGCCGGGGGTCAGGGGTCTCATTTAGTCCCAGGGAGAATTAGGGTCCACGGTGTCGCCACTCACCGACGGCTCGCCACAAAGCCGCCCCTGCGGTATTATTATAATATTATTATAACATTATTATTATACCTACTAAAATTTCTAGTGAGGTACTATCAACTACAAAGTAAAGATTTTTAATATTATACTATAATGCACTAAGTCACACCACTAATAAAAATGATAATACCACGCCATACCGTCTAAATACCTACACTACAAAATTTAAACTGGAAACCACAGCTAGAAACAACATTATAATTAAGCATGATGCCGACTTACGTAATAATTGCTGACTGATTCTATAAAGAGACAGGTCTAGAAATATTGAAATTATGGCAATAATTGATGCCTTTATACATGTACGTACGCTTACTAAGTAAGGATTTTGAAAATTGGACATCATAACTATATTTAATTAATATACGCCTTAATCATTTTCTCCTCTATGTATTGTTATCTACGGATGCAGATATAACTACTATACAATCTGTGATTAGACTTAATTTTGAACAGTTATCACTTCTAAGAACAAGATCAACAAATGCTCTAGAAATTTAACTAGCAATAAGACAATATGTACTTACTAATCGTGATAAGATACGGTGCTACAATTAAATGACTGGTTTTGAGATAAAAAAGCCGTTAAACTATACTACGTTTGGTTTGATTGATAACTTTCCTCTTGTATTGGCGGGTTTCCAATTAGACGATCACATTGCAACGTAGTGACTATGTTAGAAACGTGCATTTTGAACGCAATCCTACAGTTTCGTCTGCACGTGTGGATTCTAAAAATAGAAGTTCACAATGTATTTTTTATAAATTGAAATTACCACGACCATGCATAATATATTAGCTACCGACTCCCAAAAAAGGAGGAGGTACTCAATCGACTGCTTTTGTTTATATTTGTTACCTCATAACTTTCGATAGGGTGACCCTACGAAGAAATTTTCTTCGTAGGGGTGAACCGATTCTCAAAACTCATTTTTTGTTTGAGAGCTGGTGCTTTTGGTGTGGTCCCATTTGATTTTCATTAAATTCGGTCCAGTAGTTTTTGAGTTACACTCCAATAACTGACTAGAATGGAAGTCGGTATTAAATTTTTCAAATTGTACTTGTATATAATACTCGTAGTTTGGACTTAGCTAGAGATATCTATAGCATCAAGTATTAATACAGTTGCTGAAGTACCACCCAAAGCTTAGAACATTCGTTTTTGATTCTCGCTCTGAATGGCAACTGGTGATGTGGTGATATTTTACATTCGTAAAGTAGGTTTCTTGTCTCCGTTGGACACCTTCGACAGTCTTATCGTCCCTCCATATTTTTGGAAAGGGCAGTCATCACTGCTTGAGCTTTCTCGAAGATGGTGCAGCATTGAAGGGACCTTTTTCGCGTAGTATCTTTCGCAAAATTCGCGAACATTTTAGAAGCGGTGCAAGAAATTTATGCCAATTATTCTTTATCAACCGACTTCCAAACAAGTACAATTTGATAAATTTAATACCGACTTCCATTCTATTCAGTTATTGGAGTGTATCCCAAAAACTACTGGACAGAATTTGATGAAATTTAAATGGGACTACACGGGGAGTATTAGCTATCAAACAAATAAAGAATTTTGATAATCGGTTCACCCAGTCGAAAGTTATGAGGTAACAAACATAAAAAAAAATACAGTCGAATTGAGTACCTCCTCCTTTTTTTGGAAGTCGGTAGAAAAAGGAGGAGGTACTCAAGTCACGCATAACTTTTTACAGAGTAGTTCATTTTGATATTTATTTTTTGTTTGGAGTATAGAGTATACTTTCGAGATGATCCCATTTATTAGTCATCAAATTCGGTTAAGCGGCTTTTGAGTTACAATACAATAACTGAAAAGTGTTTCGCTTATCTTGATGGTATCATAATTGACGGTGAATGAAAATCGATCCCGTAAGTAGCAAGGGTCGCTAAAAAAGGTGATTTATTAAAAAAAAATGGGTTTTTTGTAATACAATTTTCCTAAGAGTGGTTCTTAGTACTAGATATATCCTCGAGTAGCATGCCACGTGATTACTTTGTATGTTTCATAGGTAAGTGACAGAGGTCTAACGTTCACGACCCTGACCTTAGCTATCAACCGTAAGTACGTACAATGAACGCACAGGAGGCACCAATTTATCATCGTTTCCTTCCATTGTTAACCGCACGCGAGCACATCTAATGGCTTCGAATATACCAAATATTTTTATAAAAAAACATGCGGGGCAGTCTTTGGTGACTGCCGATAGAAGTGAAAACTATTCGTATATATAACTATTTTTAGACACACAATCATTAACAATAGGTAGTCATGGAAACCATTAACTAAGGTTCCGAAGGACCAACCCCCCCTTCCTCCTCCACCCTCATCCCTTCTATTCCTTTTAAAGGTCGGCAGCGCATTGACAACGCCCTTGGTATTGCAAACGTCTACAGGCGGCGGTCACCACCAGATGGAAATTCGGTGACTTCCATCAGGTGGGCCGCCTGCCTAGACAGGCATACCTACTTTTGGCAATTTATTTATTTATTTTATTTTATAATAAAAAAAAGATGATACAGAGAACTATAACAAGATAGACTACTGGGTGTGGGTACTGAGCAGTCTCGGGGTGACCATTAAGTACAGCGTCTGTAACGGGCAGACATGACGCTTTCCATCAGACGAAATATCTGCTAACCTCGCTAAATAAGCTGTAATAACGAAAATTACATGGAAATGGCATGAGCGTAAGCAAGTTAATAATGTCTTTACGGTTACATTATTATATATTGTGTAGAAGTTTTCAGGCAGCATACGTGTAACTCTAGTACGGCCTTGTCAGTTGAATTGTTTTTTATGCTAGACAGTCAAGGTTTTCGCAAGCATATCGGTTTCTCACAATATAAACTAAACTGTGCATAATTATGCGAGCAAAACTATCCGCTGTAATGACTAACAGTTAATATTATCATTGGCTGGAAGACGTCTCCTGCTTAAAATGTCTAGGTTCCTGCCGGTACCTAGTTCACGGCTTTATTTCTAAACCACGTCTAACAATGTCCAGCAACAGGCTGCCCACTCAAGAATCTAAAATCTAAACTACGAGTATTTTATCGTCGCGTGTTTCTTTGGAAGCTTCTGCTAGTTTCTGCTCGCGTGAAATAAAGCTGTTGCGATCTGCCAGGAATTATCCGTTGAATAGTATACAACGTACTCAAAAGCTAACTCTATTCAAAATTTCATTACTCTCTTTATTGTTTCTGGTAGCTTAGACTGTAGAAGGAAATTCATACGAGTAAATATAATAGGTCATATAATTAAATGAACTCATTTATTGAGCTAAGATCTATGTAATCAAACTTTGCATAAACAAATCGTATTATTCGAGTTACGTATTATACGGTATCGTTTTCAGCTGGAGCCCGGATCACAGAAGGAGATCATGGGGCTGGCAGTAGGCGCGAACCCTCTGGGCCAACTTCTGTTCTCTCCGCTGGTGGGGCTGTGGGCCAACCGGGCGGGGAGTGCGCGTGCTCCACTACTGGCCACTCTAGCGCTCTTTGTGGTGGCCAGCACGCTTTATTCGCAACTGCATCTCACTCGCCCCCACGCCAAATACTGGATGGTCTTCGCACGATTCCTCGTTGGCGTTAGCTCAGGTATGTAGTATGTACTTCTTTTTTACTTGAAAGAGCAGTCAAAGGTGGTCATCCTATACGAATCATATAAACGACGAAAGGAGGAATGATTTTTGACGCTCTTCGGAAGTTAACTTGTCTCACGGCTAATATAGCCGTGTTTTTTTCTATTAACATTCACTTTGGAACGTGACATGAAATTTCGTATATTTTTCCCGCAGCAAACATCGCAGTAGCGCGCTCATATCTATCAGCTGCGACACTAGTATCGGAGCGGACGCGGTGTGTCGCTGCGGTTTCCCTAGCCCAAGTGCTGGGCTTCGTGGTTGGCCCGGCGCTGCAGGCGGCAGCGGCGCCCCTCGGCCCCGGGGGGCCCTATCCACCACCAGGAGACTGGTCCCAGCCTCTCCGTTTGGACATGTACACTGCGGCTGGTTGGATCAACGCACTACTCGGGGCCATTAACTTGGGATTATTCCTGCCGTGTTGCTTCAAGGAGAGGAAGATTGCGGCGAGAGAGGCCATGATCGCGCAGGGGAAGGAAACAGGTGAGTTTTAATGAGGTTGATGATGCGATATAATGTAGACACCTATAAAATGAGTATTTTTTGGTAGATTATTCGTATTCCATGAGCCAGTTGTACAGTTTATTCGAATTTGACCCATTTTGAATACATTTGTATTCAAAATGTACGCATTGTATTGTGCTACTTCGTACAGAAAAAGTACCAATGAGCATTTCAATGCACGCCTTGCTAGTTTACACAATTAACGTTTGATAGATATATCATAATTTCCCCGACACCTAATGTTATCGAAATGTAGAGTTTAACTTTTTCGCATAATCCATAGTGTAATATTATAAAAACGATTATAACTCTGTCACTTTGTCTCTTAGCCTGGTACCACATCACGCGTAAACGGCTAAACAGACCGTGTAGGAAGGTGATACATTTAATCCCAGGGAAGGACAAGCGATACTTTTCATAAACATAAATCACCATGCGGATGTAATTGCGGGGCGCAACTGGTATCAGATAAAGAAAAAAATAAAGGGCAAGAAATTAAAAAAAAAAACTTCATGTCGTTTTCAGAAAAAGAAGCCCTGGCAGGTCTGAAGCCCGACTTGGTGAGCAGCTGGACGTTGATAGCTGCGTTCTTCGTGCTGGTGTTCAACTTCGTTCTGCTCGAGACGCTGGCCACGTCGCTGACGATGGAGCAGTTTGCGTGGAGCAAGCGTCAGGCGCTGGAGTACATGGGAGCGCTCATGTCCGGGGGCGCGGTGGTGGCCTGCATCACCTTCGCCTGTATCGGCCCTCTTACTAAAGTGTTTGAGGAGCGGTGAGTACCACATAACATTAGACTAATTTATATAACTATTCACAAATCTATCTACACATTTTAAATAAACTCTCAAAAATACAAATGTATAACTCAAGAACGTAGGTCTAGAATCAGTCTGTGATAGCTATTAACGTTATGTTATTCTGTGGTGATAGTAAACCAAAAGATAACATAAATCTAATAACAGTGCCTACTACCTAATTATAATAAATAAACACCTACATAATTAAATTAAGAAGCAAAGGCTCTTTCTGAGTAGACGTGTTTAATACCTACATACAAGTAGCGCGGCGCGGCGGTCGTCACTATTACTTTAACGGCCTTATTAATAAACTTGTAAACCCGGAGTAGTTAAAACATCTGTAAATTTTTCGCTAGCAGTAAATGTCACGCGTGAAAGCAAGACAAAGCATGTTACGCCTAATCTATGTTTACGCAACGTTTATTAATAAAGGCCTAAATGTTTATTCAATTAGTTCGCGTTACACTGT
Organism: Selenia dentaria; assembly: GCA_917880725.1. Lineage (NCBI taxonomy): Eukaryota > Metazoa > Arthropoda > Insecta > Lepidoptera > Geometridae > Selenia > Selenia dentaria. Next base: position 29,783,645 of record OU862893.1, read on the forward strand.
TAGTTATTATGTGGTAATACTAAAAAACTTTTTCAACTGACATCGATTAATTTAAATGGAATTTTAATGTCTGTACTTACCTACGAACTAAACCAACAAAAGTATTATAGAATCATTACAATCAGAGGCCGTAGTACAAAAAACTTGCAAAAAAGTGTTCGTATCGTTTGCGTCAACGCGTAACGCTTCCACGTACAAACTATGAGTTATCTGTGTCACAGTTGCCCTAGATAAACGACAGTTTGTACTGTTTCACGTGAACAGCACGTTACGTTACACTTACGCAGTTATTCGTGCTAGGCACACTGTTTCTAAAGTCAAAGTAAGTAACAGTTTTTTTGCTAAACGGTATGTCTATCAGTCTTTTTGCTCCAGCTTATATCCAAAACGCCGTACTCTTCGAGACAAGGCTAGCGAAGCCGCGGACGGGTCAGCTATTATACTAATATAATTACCAGTTCGTATGCTAAACTGCAGACAATGCAATTTTTTTGTATACAATATGTCTCTTTGTTAGGTACTGTTACGTTTTTAAAACAGGAAACTAGCGGTTATAATTTGTGTTGGCTATTTCCAGCGCACTGCTCTTGTGGGGTGGATTCCTCATGACCGGACTTGCATCGGTGTTCTGTATACCATGGGGCCCCGGTGGCCCTCCACTGGCGTCCCCCGATGCAGCGGAGGCGGGCGGTGGGTGTCCCGCGCACACGCAGCCCTGGTGCCTCACCACCCGGGGCCTTACGCTTACGCAGTTCCTTATAGGATACGCGTGTATATCTGTGGGGTACTCCCTCGGTGTCACACTTATTCAAACCATCTTTTCAAAGGTAATTCAGAATGTATAAAGTCGTAGAACATCGCACTACAGTGCATACTAATGCAGTACCAGGCCTTCTGCTTGCAAACTGCAGTGTGCATGTATCTGGTTAGATTTAAGGAAAACAATAGCAAGACGAGGGAGGCCATAGAAAGGCTGCTTCGGTTCTTCGCCCGACTATCTATTTTTGGTCACATTTAAAGGACGCAGTTCTTAATCAAACCTAACCTTTTTTCGTTATCTCTCATATTATAATACACTGAGCTGTCAAAATATTGCCTTATATGCAGATTTCTATCTCAATGAGGTAGAATGAGATGCAGTGCAGTTTTTTAATACAACCAACCTTTCCTCTTCTTCTTATTAAATTCTTCTAAAAAAAATATATATTCTATTTTAGGTGTTGGGTCCACGGCCGCAGGGCGTTTGGATGGGGCTGCTGACGGGCGCGGGATGCGTGTCTCGTGCGTTGGGGCCCGTGTTTGTAGCCGCCGTGTACGCGCGCCGGGGCCCCAACGCCACCTTCATGACTACCGCTGGCCTCACCTTCGTGGCGCTGATTGCGTTACGCCTCGTCTATTCGAGACTGAAGCCACCGTCATTAGCACCCCCCGCCAGGGAAATGCAGCTGCTGCGACCTCCCAAACCGCCTGATGAAGAACAACCTCTCGAAGAACTCACTCCACTAAAACGGTTACGAGACGAATGATCCTGGACAATTATATGAATTATAAGGCTACGTTTTCTACTGTCTCGGAATTCTAACTAAATTACATATACATATACATGGGACAACGAGGGCTGATTTACAAATGTATCAGTTTTAGATGATCTAAAAGCGATGAACAACTGTATGTAGGTTCATTAGCCATGTACTGTCATCGAACGACCCTTCAATTTAGTTTCTATTATAATATCCTTGAATAACTTCAGAGAATAATGATACCATAGTATTACATAACTACTACATATAATACATATATGTATACAACATACAGGTATATTAATAGATCAGAAGCTCCATATGAAATTAAAAACGTAATTGGACACTTCTTTGAATATTAATTAATGAAAAATGAAATTGTAGATCTAGATATAGGAAGTTTCTTTTAAACTTCGTTCGATAGTGGATCTAGAGATTCTTTTAAGTTTCTTTTAAACTTGCTTCGATGGTGGATATATAGATACGAAGATTCTTTTAAGCTTCATTCGATGGTGAATCTAGAGATACGAAATTTCTTTTAAACTTCGTTCGATGGTGGATCTAGAGATACAAAGTTTCTTTTAAACTTCGTTCGATGGTGGATCTAGAGATACAAAGTTTCTTTTAAACTTCGTTCGATGGTGGATCTAGAGATACAAAGTTTCTTTTAAACTTCGTTCGATGGTGGATATAGAGATACAAAGTTTCTTTTAAGCTTCGTTCGATGGTGGATCTAGAGATACAAAGTTTCTTTTAAACTTCGTTCGATGGTGAATCTAGAGATACAAAGTTTCTTTTAAACTTCGTTCGATGGTGGATCTAGAGATACAAAGTTTCTTTTAAACTTCGTTCGATGGTGGATCTAGAGATACAAAGTTTCTTTTAAACTTCGTTCGATGGTGGATATAGAGATACAAAGTTTCTTTTAAGCTTCGTTCGATGGTGGATCCAGAGATACAAAGTTTCTTTTAAACTTCGTTCGATGGTGGATCTAGAGATACAAAGTTTCTTTTGAACTTCGTTCGATAGTGGATCTAGAGATACAAAGTTTCTTTTAAACTTCGTTCGATGGTGGATCTAGAGACACGAAGATTCTTTAAAAGTTCGTTCGATGGTGGATCTAGAGATACGAAGATTCTTTTAAAGTTCGTTCGATGGTGGATCTAGAGATACGAAGATTCTTTTAAAGTTCATTCGATGGTGGATCTAGAGATACGAAGATTCTTTTAAACTTCGTTCGATGGTGGATCTAGAGATACCTACGACGTTTCTTTTATGCGTTGTATCTCTAGAGCTACCATTTTGAATATCGTCACGCGAAGTATTTTCCGTTATCATTCAACATGAAACAAAGTTTGTGAGTAACACGTAAATATTGATGTATTTCATTAAACGGGCTTTGTATGTTAATCAGTACAGTTGCACCTGATTCGTGGTACAATAGATGTATATCACTATGTGCATTAGTTAACCCACTTATTGTGATCTGGATTGCGGAGTATTTGTGATGCTTTTGTTAAAAAAGACTGAGTGTACATAATTCTATTGTTGCGTATGTAAATAATGCAGGAGGTATATGACTTTGTTAATCCTTTTGGATCGTTTTATGTTGTGGTAGAGTTGTTTTGTGTCTATGGTACTAGATTTTATAAATCGAGTTCTTTTACATATCACGCGTCAATTAATTAAAAGAGTGTTTTTATATTAATATTTATAAGTGACAAGACCTGAATTTAAGCGTCGTGCGCATGTTCATCTAAGGGGTTTTTCATGTTGGAGTCTATGCTCTGCTCTAGTTTAGTATTAGTTTTGAAGGAGAAATGCGTTTTCTAACGCAAAAGGTCTTTTACAATTTATAGGTATGCCATTTAGATTGTGCAATGCTACTGCAACTTTTAAGAGACTGATTATGCGAGAGAGAGAGAAGATCACACGATCACATCTAATTCTATTATAATTGTTATTAATTTATTATAGAAGGCTCAGAGTTTGCACATTCAATGGTCAAAGTTTTCGGACTCACGTTCATGGATCCAAAGATATTCATCGCGAGTCAGTCAGATAGAACTAAAGGCTACTTTGGTCATAATTCACTAAAATTCCATACTTATTTCGGTGTTATTTAATAAATTTGCAAATTGCGGTGATTGGATATGAGTAGTAAACGTGTTGAAGAAGATACTCAAGATGCGACACCCGTGTCGTTAAACATTGATTTGGAAGCCTTCAGTAAAATAGTCTACTTTTATTAAGATGCAATGCGTACGTATATTTCATTATAAAGTCGTAATTTACTAAAACTATGGGATCTATATGATCTTGTACCATAATTTTGAGAGCTGCAGGGCTATTATTTATCTCAGTTGCTAACAAATGTTGATTGAAATCTTGAAAAATGGAGGCCTTATGTCAGTTTTGGCAATTCCAGTAAGCAAAAATGTTAGTAATTTGATCACTGAAGCAGACAAAAGTGACATAGAGCGGCCATTTTTTCAGATTTCAATCCACATTTGTTAGCAACTGAGATACATAATAGCCCAGCAGGATTTATATGAATATTGACCACTTTATTTAATAGGGAATTAATTGACTTAGTTAAATGATTAGAAATAAGTACTACAAAGTTGGTAGGTTTAAATATTGAGTAGCTGATTCAAATTAATAAAAAGACCTAATAAGTATTTTTCTACAAGTTTTATTAAAGTACCTCTTTATACAGTTAAGTACATGAATTCATATCACAGTTTTATTTACAGTGGGAATTTACAAATCAAATAAATGTATCCGTACTACTTAACTGATAACCTACTTATTTCATATTATGTTTACCTACATTGAATTTCAAACGCAAACAACAAATATCGAGTGTGATGAGGTGCCTTACCTATCAATTACCACACAATCATTATAGTAATAATAAATATAATAACAATATGGGACAAACCATAGTGACCCTAATGGGGGGCCCGTTTAGTGGGTGGCAAGTCACCACTTGCTTACATATATTAAGATGCGAATAAAATAGGCAGGGGTCGTAGTCTAGTCAACAGCCATTTCCCTTATCATTTAAAAGTTCATGTCAATAACCCTATTATGTTACCAATTTTTTATCTAATATATATACCGTGTTACCATCTTCTCATATTCTGTTTTATACACTTTTGTGTATTTCATACCAAACAGGCCTCTAAGTGTTGGTCCCACATATGCCCTAGTAAAGGACCGGATAAAAAATACTTAATAAATTAACAAATGTAATATTTATATGGACAATATCCACACAAGATCTTCTGGTCCCAAGCTAGACATAGCCTGTACTACAGTGACCTGATGAGCGATATATGCCTGGACTAGACTGGGAATGCGTGCCCTTGGCTTGGGTAGCTGACCCGCTCCGGCGCAGACGACCGGGGGAACGGAGGAGACGGTTTGCACGTCTCCTCCCTCCTCCGTAGTGGGGTTACTGGCGAATAGTCGGGGGACTCTTCGCCGGTTTGCACGGCCCTACACGTCTAGGGGGTGACCTTGGTGAGCAAGGTCATCCCTTCACAGGCGCTGAGGCCCGGTTAAGATCAATCCGGGCCTACCGCTGGGGCGAGATGGTGACTGCCAGCGCGAACCTGTCTCGCCCCACCTTGGCGGAGGATTGCTCACGGGGGGGTTTTAGTGGGTCTGAGTCCCACACGCCCCCTTCCGTCTACCCCCGTAGCGGAAGGGAAGTGAACAGCATTTCTCCCCCTCAAAAAAAAAAGGGTAGATAGGCTAGCTTAACCTTATTAATCTTTGGAGAAGTGCAAGACAAGCTGCTCTGCGACTGATTCTAGCATAATGTACCTAGTTAGGGCTTATAGTATCTGTAACAAACGTCGAACGAATTAGGCTTATTTCTATTTATCGCTATATTAATTATTTACTGATTTTGTATTTAATAACACGCAATGGGGTGTTGCGGACTAAAGCTTCAAGCGAATATCTAGAAGAATTAGTTTTTTTTAGATTATTCTGTTTTAAAGACACGGAAGTAAAAAAATACACACTGTTTTGGAAGCTAGCTCTTAAACAAGTAATTCGGTTATTATAACGATTCCTTTTTATTCTATTAATAATTCAACTTATATGGACTATATGAATACCTAAACATTTAGCAAACGGACATAAAAACTGTACTGAATACATAGTAACTGCGCAGAATACAGCGTAGTTACTATGTAGACCAGGTGCTGGGATAGATAATGTCAAATTTGTGAAGGTTTACGATTCGCATTTCGCATACAGCTGTACCTCTACCATGAGGTGGCAACATAAATGTCATCTATAGTCGTTACTCGATCTCGTATACCTATTATATAAGCTTGTGATTGGCGTACTCGCTATCAATTTTAGTTGTACAATTGATCGCAAGGTGACTATTTGAATACCTAAACATTTAGCAAACGGACATAAAAATATATAGTTCCCTATTCAACATTTTTTAAAGAGAATATAAGATTTTAATATTATGTCGGTTCAACTTACGCGAAACAGTCGAGCTACTGTGAATCTAACGATGTGAAAGAAACAATGAAAATGATTCTATTAAAATATAAATGAAATAATATTCACGCGCGCTTTAATGCGGACTCTTACTAAAATAACACAAATAACAAAGTATTATGTATAACTAGCTGCTCTCCGCGGTTTCACTCGCACGGTGATGGATGATTATGATAATGATGAATCTAATATAGCCTGGGTGAATGTAATTTTCCAAAGGTGAAAGAATTTGTGAAACCGGAGTCAATTCGTTACAAACATACTTACATACAAATCTTTCCTCTTTATAATATTAGTATAGATGAAATTGTACCTATATCCATACAAATTGCCACACTATATTTTTATAATTATTTGTGGGTTGTCTGGATGAGATCGCTCTGAGCGATAAGACCGCCCATTGTTGCACCTAGTTTTGGGCACTTTTTTTAGCATTGTTTTTTATTTTATTGTCTAATATTAAGTCACAAATGTGGTGTCTCAATAAAGTGTTATCTATCTATCTATCTATATTTCTAACTATATACATATTGAGTATAACATTTTTTTAAAATAACTCCTTGTAATTTCAGAGGACAACCTACTATACACGGAATTTTGGAGCGGAATTTCGTGTAATCTACTCTAGGAATTAGGACATTTACGTATACATACATACACACACACTTATGTACCTAAGTGCATACGTGTTTTATTATCTCTGTGGATAGTGATAACGGTTATCGGTTACACAGTCGATGCACAGTCTATCAACAAGTACTTCAAAACTGTCAGGTACAAAATCCGTAAAAATAAATTGACCAAATATAATATCTGTTGATCCTCGATACAAAATATAAACAGGAGATTGCATCATACGTATTGAAGACGATTATCGTCTTATCGCTGTTCCATAAAAAGTAAGTTTATTTATAGATTAGATTTATCCTCATAGATTAGAAGGTAAAATTCTGTACAAAACCCAGTGTTGTCAGCTGCATACATGCAAACTACGCCTACGTACGTTATTACTACAAAAAAATGATCCAAGTTTTAAACACCATCAAACCAAAACAACACACACAAATCAAAGGAACCTTAAAATATTACTAACCGGCAAAATACTCACGTTAGGGATCGAATGGAGTCGACAGCTTTCCGCACAAATTTACCTTGCGTGGATTAAATATCAAGAAAAGCCTGTCCAGCGTCTGCTCGCGAAATGTCCTGGGGTGTTTTGGCCACGCTAGGAAGAGTAACAAAAACCAAGAAAATCTCATTGTCACTGGGAAGATAGAGGGGACACGCTCGAAAGGTCGCAGTCCCACGTGATGGTCAGACCAAATCCGCACTACTCTCAAATATCCAATCTTTTGATAGGAGCAGGTGCTGACAAATTGTCTAGAAGAAGGTGATTTCCACGGGGTATCACCAGTCACCATCCTCAGCAGAGAGGAAAACGACGCGAGAGGAAAGGGATCGAATACGTCAATCTCGCAGAGTTTAGTATATATCACACTCACGAATTTCAATACAAAAATCAAAAGGCATCAATGTCCTGATCATGCCGCACCAAACTACCTCGTTTGTCCAACACACAATCTCCACTTTTACCGTCGTGTTGTAAAACGTGGTCTAAAGATTGTCCCGATAATAAACCATGTTATATACAAATTGAATGTATGAAATTCCCATAAACCATGGTTTAAACTCAGGACAATTTTTCGTCCACGTTTATAATAAGACAGTTAGTATCCACGCTTGTTTCAGATTCAAATTTAGACTCATCTTAATCGGATCAGCCTAAGCCTTGTTATATTGACAATATTCAGTTCAATTATTTTGTTATATTGTTAACACAGTTCTTTCTTTGTTTTCGTTCTTGGTTGGTGACCTCCTGCTTAGGGTGGAGGTTGGCAGTCGTTCACTCTTGACAGAGTGGTCTTTGTTTAAGAAGATGCCTTTTCTTTAAATAATGCAGCCCTCGCGATGCGCCTCCAGCCATTGCGGCCTTCTGCGTTTCGGGTGCTTTGGTTTCACTATGGACGTTCGTGTTGCTTGGCAGAGGCGGGACATAGGTATATGTACCGCCCAGACGCAGCGCCACCGCCAGTGCCCTAATCCCCTACAGTCTGTGTCAAAGCTTTGACCACAATTAAGAAAGCAGAAGTGGTCGCGTGTCAGCAGAAAGGGCGTCTGACGTCAAAGTCTAAAGAGTAGAAATGGTTAGGGCGCAAAGTAGCGGTGGAAGTTCTGCAGTCTCCTCATAAGTAGAAAGTCACTGACGTCGCATTTTTGGCACCAGCAACACCAGTGCCGTTAGACCCGAGGCTCCGTGGAACCTTCGTCCACACGAAGGGAAAGCGGTCAAGTGTCAGCAGATAGTACGCGCGGCGTAGATGGCTGTGGAGGAGCGAGGTCCAGTGGCACAGAGTGACGGCGAATGCGCTCGGCGGCCGCCACGTCGGTGGGCAGGCGGGCGCGTTTCGTCTCTGGGATCAGCAAAACCGCCAGTGCAGCCAGCCCCGAGCACACGCCGTATAGCAACGCTTGCACGTAGAGGCTCTGTAAACAATACAAACATCAAGTGTCACCAAGTTATCTTCGTCATCATCACTACTTCTGAACATAGGAATATATGGACATCCAAGGATGGAGGACCCTTATAACCCCCGCACGCAAGTCAAGCGTTTTAGGATCACACCATGATAGATGCTCTATATTAAACATCAGATTAAAAACCTTGCTAGTATGACGCTTTTTCTATCATCACTACCTAATTTACTATACAAAATCAATTTCATCAATCCGATTTCCTATTTTCTTTATGTCTAATAGTTTTACACTTGAAATTAGCATCTTAAAAGGCAACAACAATTTTTTTGCCTTGTAACTAATTTGTACTATTGATATTCAAAGTAGTTCTGCCCGCAACATCTTCTGCATTTACATCATGATCAACCGGCGATCACGTCCAGTGAACAAGACGCTGAACAAGACCTGAACTCGACGCCACAATGTACGGCTGTTTACCAACTGCTTCCATTGACCCGTAGTATTGGCGCAATGGGGGATAGGCCCCCTATATAGATAGGTCTTTTGTTACGCTATCACTCGATTCCTCGATCAACCTTTTCGGCGAAGTTGGACTTATCTATGTGGACACCCGAAGTAGATAAATCGTTCACAACATTGAGAGCATCGTGACCCATAGTACCTAATATCTACCGGTGCGGGTTGTAACGGTCCGCAATGCGTTCCGCTACGTTCACAAATATATAGATACATCAGTATGATGGAAATCTAATCTAATAGCACCCTTTGGAAATATTAAATATCTAAAAAGTTATATCTCAATAGACTAAATTCCGACTATCAGACATAGATCATGGAGCTATAGAACTTCCAGTCAATGAAGTTAATAAGTCAGGATTTTATGCAAAAGTATATCTAATAAAAGCAAAGTGAATGTTAAGAGGTGTTATGCAGTAACTAAGATTCTTAATATTCCCACGATTAGCAAACTAACGATTCCATTTCTATGTATAGATTTCCAATACTAGGAAATGATTAAAACTAACAGATTAGATCTAACAAATTAAATAATTAACTAACTAACATAATTCAGAATCACGGCAGCTGAATGATGTAAATAGGCTGAGAACGCTTGGAGACAGGTTCCAAATTCAAATAAAACTCATAAAACAAAATAACATATCAAAAATATTTAAAAAAGGAACGTAGGATCAAAATGTGTATTCAAGGGATCTGATTGGTTAGGTCGGAGACAAGATGAGGACAGCTTGCGTACATTATTCTAAATTCAAATAAATTTAAAATTGGAAAGCTAATAATGGCTCATCAATATTTGAAAATAGAACGAGATTTCTATTGGTCGGAATGGATACTCAAGGAGTTTGATTGGTTGAGTCGGAGACAGGTTGGAGACCAGATACGGACACTTGGGTAGTATAAAAAGGGGACGAATGGGCCGTCCAAACCAGTTACCGTCTAGAAGCCAAAGTTGCTGTCCGCGATAAAGTGAAAAGTGAAATATTCAAAGTGAAGTGTCTGTGAAAAGTGAAGTGTAAGTGCTAGTGAATTGCCACCTGCCAGAGGGGATTGGATTGATTCTGTTGAACGAGTTTACTCACGTAAGTCCTAGAATTTAGGCATTTTAGACTTTTTCCGGATAGATGAGATGTCTCCAAGATAAATGTTAAACTTAATAAATTACTCTTCTAAAATAATGGAGTTATGATTGATGGAATTGATCATTGAATAGAGACACTTGCTCTTTGGATTTCTCGTAGACTAAAAGACGGTTTAGAGATGTCCAAGTCATTGGTTAATATTATCAGTTATCAGTTAATTGTTCAATAAATATTTGTCAATTAATCATGTTATGTTGAAGACATTTATCTGTCTGGATATTGTGACTGTTTTATAGAATTAAAGATAGTCCTGCAGATAAAATAAGGAGGTGAAATGAGACACAGGAGCAACAAATTATTTATACAGTAACAAATTAACAAAACTTAGGAAAAATATTCTTATCTCAGCATTGTGTTTCCAAATCTTATTCAGCGTTAGTAATAAGTATAAAAAGGAGTAATTTGAGCTAGAAAAGCAATGGAGAGTGTTGTAATTACGTGAAGAGCTCTTAACCCAGCGTTACGGTCACAAGCCCGTAATGTTTTCCTAGCTCTGGTTATCTACAATGATAAATATCCGTAGAATTCTAATTTTTAGGTGAAAACATGAAAATAATTACCTTTACTGAACAACATTTGACCATCACAGATCAAACAAATACAACTATGGATATTTACATTTAGTTATTAACAATAATTAACTAATTAAGTTTATGATTTATTACTTTATTGTGTGTGATAATTTTCTGTGTCATTCCATGTCTTAGGTACAAATGTTCTGCATTTAAATATTTGATTTTGTGTTTAATTGAAGTTATTTACTTGAGGTTATTACAATCTATGCTTTGCGAATTTATAGAAATCTTATGGCTAAATATAATCTCTAATAGTAACGACAAGATTGGGGTCAAAATGGTATAACAGAATTAGGTCATTTTAATTAACCCTTGCAGTAGGAATAAGATTTGTCTTCATGTGCTTACTAGGTACAATTTTATCATTATAATAATTTATTTCTCTTACAATTAGGATAGGATTGTCTCAGTATTTCCTGAAAAGAACTTGAGTTACCACGGTTCATAATATTCGGTCCTACCACTATGAGCTAGACGATCACACCTTGGCCATATATTTAATCAGTTCTTCATTCATTAGTATAGATTTATTATTTGGATAATGTTAAGTTATGATTCTATCTAATTATGTGTGTTTATTTATCTGAGGAATTAAAAAACGTAGGCCGGAATCATCTAGATATTATTAGCTCAGATTAGGGGTAGTTACAATTGGTAGTACCGTTCCCAGGATTAGAGCTTTAGACTACGGGACGAGATAGGCTAGTTACTTTTATCATACAAGAGTTAGGATTAAATCGGAAGGGGGGGTTACAATTTGGTGCCGTGACCAGGATGGTTACAATTTGCTGTAGCCGTGACAAGGATAATTACAGTATTGTAGCCGTGATTAGGATTCTATAAATAGATTTACCATCAATTGAGTGTCAAAATACAGTATAGAATATGAGTAAGATGGTTACAAGTTAGTGACGTTACCATGGATATAGATGAGCTTAGTTACAATTAGGAACCGTAGTGACCAAGGATTGGAAGGCTCTTCACACTTAGGATTCCCATGCTAGTAAATACCAGAACAGATAAGCGACTTGTTACTACGGGTATAGTGCCGCAGGAATTGATAATAGAATATGTACTTTATTACAATAGAAACCTGGTATCGTAAAATCAGGATTCTAAACAATGTTGATAGCAACTATAGCGATTTTGATGAAATTTTGTATGTAGATGAAGTACGGTTATTAAGCTTTATTGCATATCTGATTTTCTAAAGAAAAGGCGCATAGAACTTAAATTTTAATAAAACGCCATCAACGAAAAATTTAGCTTAGGACTAGATAAATCTAAATTAAAACTAGGCGGTGGTCTCGGAGTCGGCGGGGTTGATTTTCATTTGTTTCTTGTATGCGTGGCCGAGTAGGGATCGCTTGTAGATCAAATCTGAAAATGAAAATAAAACTCGTTCAGAAAAGAAAATTAAAATGTTACAGATAGAAAAAAAAAGCGGTTTGGGAAACTTGATTGCTTGTACTTTGTGTTTAAATATGAAAATTAATGAATTTTCCCGGTGAAATAAAGTTCTAAAGCTACAGTGTGCTAGATTCAATTTCAAAATTTCCCGCGAATTCAATAAAGCGCCATCTACACGTTTTTAGGTTCATTATGATAAACAGTATAGAATGTTAATAGCTTCCTGGTATAGAGTGACATGATCCAATTAACCAAAGGTACAATTAGTTCAAAGCTTAGCCAACAGATGGAGCAAAAAAATAAAATAAAAAATAGCTCGCGATATAGAGTCAAACCAAGCCGCGTCGCGTCTGCTAGTATATATTATAAAATAATATATTTATCATAGGAAGGAAATTAATAAACAATTTATATTAATATGTGTGCAATAGTTTGACTGCAATTCTTAATGAACAGGACTTGTGCCAGGGTATCGCAATTACATATTTGAATACATATGAAGGAAATAAAAAAATAAATAAGAAGCTGAACTTTTTTTGATGAAACTTGTGTAGTCACTAAGTTAGGTAAAAGTAGTCAAAAATAGTTTCAATTGCGACAAAAGTATAAGTGTAGAAAAAAAAATGACATATTGCTCTAATAATTCTTATGTGTCTGTGTGTGTGTATTATTTTATGGAGGAAGTACTTACGGATTAGGCGAATACTGTTTCGAAGAGTTGCAGCAGTTGGTAGACAGGACAACCCGTAGAACAAAACTTGTATCTAGCAGTCAGGAGTCAGGACACTGAAAATTAGTTTTTAAAAGTCTTGTAGTAGGTAACAATGATGTGAGTTCGGTGTTGGATTGGTTACAGTTTATGTTGAATTAGTTTATAGATTTGTTTTATGTAGTGAAGTGTGGATGGTGGTGAGAAATGTTTAGGCATATCTCGCCACAATTTGTTGCAGTGAGAATGGACAGGAATCTGAGACAAAAGGGTAGTACATTTTGCGTTTATATCAATATGCAGTTAGTCACAGTGTAAAGTACAGAGTATCTTGAGTATGTGGGTTAATTACTAAATAAAGGTTTTGCATTATAGACATAGACAATTATTGGAATACATGATAGAAATTTATGAGGTCTTGTTAGCAAATTTAAAGTAGATTGAATGTGATATAGGTTCATAGGAAAGCTTTTAATTATTTTTAGTGTAGGAAACTAGTTCAAAATGGTGATTAACTTGATGATCATGACTGTTGGTGACAGGCTGCTTTGTGGGCAGAGGCATGGGTTCGATCCCTGCTAGGAACAAAAACTTGTGTAAATAACATAAATATTGGTGTGCTGGTCTTGGATGATTATGGTGTTATTATGTGTGTGTCTGTTTCTTGAGACACAGGAAAATGGAACAGTATGCGATGAATTTACTTTATAGAACTGCAAATCCTAATTTGATCAGGGTCAGAAGGCATAGATTTTCTCAAATAGCAAAGTAGTGAGGTTAGATTGATTGTTCTAGGAGAATTGTTGGAGAGATATTACAGGATACATTTTTATGTTGAACCAATAAGATTTATGGTTATGCAAATATGTAAATAAGTAAATAGCCTTGTAATGAAGGAGCTTACAAACTAGAATAAAACACAATGAGTAGAGAGGCGATTATATCATCATTTAGTAATCCAAAATTGAATTAAATTTTCCCTATGGTGAATGTATGAATTCGGCATGTTTGGTCTAAGAGGCACAATTGCACTATAGTTAGTCGGTTAGAGAACCGAAGCAATTTAGGCAAGAGTGATTCTGGCGTCACATATAACAAAAGGATATTGTCCAATTGTCATGTTGTAAGAGTCAGTATGTTTCCACCAAATGAAACTAAATTCCAAGAAGCAGAAACATTGTGAAGGTATCACTTGGGAGACCTGTTAACCGTCAGTATAATTGAAATGTAACTGTGGAGAGTAAGGCAGGTAGATTTGTGTGATGTTCGCATAGTGAACACTAGAAACATTTACATTTGTAAACGGAACAAAATGCGACCATCGTTTTTTGTCTGTAAGTGCGTGTACTAGCATTTGAAGTGTCCGAGCTATCAATATTTAGAATACGTAAATCATGATAGTATCACCCTTCAGAGAAAATGATGATGATATGAGTATGATATTATGATAGAAGAAGGAATTGTACGGTGAAATACATAGTTGTTTTACGGTGAAATCTTTACGGTGGCCCATGGGTGAAAATCTTGCCTTGTCACTTACTTACATATTTTGTGTACTACAGTGTTCAACAAAAAGTTAGTGTTAGAGATTATTTAGGCGGGGGTCGGGGTGAAAATCTTCGTTAAAATTCAAGTGACCAGAAGTGAAAAGAAATTCTATAGTACTGTCCTACCATGTAAATATCATCCAGCACTAATTGATCTATGTTGTGAATAAAGATACTAAACAAAAGGTATATTCCTTAAGAGTATTTGACAGTAGGAATATGTTACAAAATGTAAATTAAGATTACCAGTTATTTGACAATATGAGGAATATGATGTTATAAAATTTAAATAATAGATTGAAAGCAGCAGGAAAATAAATAAACTTAACTTGGTTTGAGGTTGGAAATTGGAATAGACATAGGATAGACGGGATTCAGGTTTAATGTAGGCTTGAATAAGTTTTGTCTTGGACTCTGGAACTTGGTCAGGTATATGGTAGGATTGAGGCGTAAGAAGCAAGATAAACCTGGAATAAAGGAAAAGGAAACATGAAAAAAAAAATATAGTATGAAACAGTTTTCCAGTTTTGTAGTGTCGAAGGCAGAAAATATTACTATTACAAAAGCTTGGTTAATTAAATACCCAATTATATGACTACTAGTGTGAACAGACGATAAGAAAGTAGCATGTTAAAATAGCATCAAGTAGTATGAACATCTTCGCTAGCAAAGCGTCTTTGATTTAATTTGTCATAATCATGATTTAGATTCCTGAAGTAGGACAGTAGGTTTGGAAGATTGTTCTTCATTAGAGACTCTATGACTATCTTCTAATTTATAGTTAAATTGGAAAAAAGAAAAAAAATGCTGAACCAATTTTGATAACATTTTTTGTTTGGAAAATAGCCAATGAGGAAACAAGAAAAAAAAATACACCCATATTGGTCTAGACATCTTTAAGTAAAGTGAACATTCCTATAAAATATACATACTACATAAATCTTTTTTCTGAAGTTGGTTAAATATGTTACAAAACTGTTAGAAGTTACATAACTAATTCTAATTACAATATAGGTACTGGAACTTAGGAACAGTTGGTAAAAGCAGTTCATTATACATTCTTGTCTTGTTGGGAGTAGAATGATATAATAAAAAATATTAGAATTGATGTGCAGAAATACAAATGTTTGATCTATAAGCTCATAAGTTATCATAATTATGTCCTGCAGTAAGGGGTATACTATATAGTTAGCAAGCTAGCATGGGGGGCATTTATCGGTAGATTTGCCCTAAATAAATCTTTAAAATGGAAAATTAGTAATGAAATGTATCTATTGCAATTAAATTAAATCTTTCATTAATAAGACTAAATTAGTATTGGATTGAATCAGTTTGCATTATCATACAAATTTACATAACAGATTAGGTAGTAGAAAATTAAACTTACCGGAAATAAATAGTAGTAGATAGATTGCATTGTGTGTGAGGCCGAACTATAATCAGTATAATCAGGGACCAGTTGCTCTATAGTAATTGACCTGGAAATGGGATGGTATCAACCTGAAAATTGGAAAACATTGCGGTTAAAACCATTCTTTTGTTATGTGTTAAACAAAAAGGGAAAAAACGGATACTCACAGAGGATGGAGGGGAAAGATCTTGGGTTAGAAGATCAGCATAGTCAATAAATGGTTCGGATAGGATGTTCTCGGATTGGTTTGGTTGTGACTAGATAGGGAATAAAAGGATAATTATTAAAATTATGGTAGACAATTAAGATGTTCTAACAAATCAAATTGCGGCAATTATTACTCACTGACGCAAGGAGGATATTAGGAAATAATATATTAAAAGTGAAAAACAAGGAGATTGTAAATAGGATGGCACTTTTACTTACTTGGCGCTGGTGTTGAGCTAGTTTTTGTATGTCCGTTTTGGTATGATTTTATTTTTGTACGGAGAGTAGATAAAGTAATTCGATGATCCCTCATCGAAACTGGAACTCCCGTTCCAGATTTAGCTGGATGAGAAGTGCTTCACGACAAAAGGCCTTTACTGCAATACTTCGGTAGTGGATATGTGATGAGTCCCAGAGTGCCGGGAATTTATAAATTTTCCGATTAAATATGTGGTCAGTCATGGTTATGTCCTAAAAAGAAAACGAGAACATTGTAACACAAGCTTTGCACAAAAATTCACTTCGAAAACTAAGTAAAATGGTTAGCACAATGCGAGTTGATATTATGACGCCATTTTCTTAGCGCGAAAATCGCAGCAACACAGTATATGCGCTATCTATGCCGGGCGATATGTCTCATATCATTCAATCTACGATTATATTGATGTCACTCACCTTTTAAAACGATTCAACACAATAAAATAAGGGTATTGTTCCCGATATTTAATTAAAACAGTATGTGTTAGAAATAATCTTTGCACGGCGTCACTTTACCACAAATCACAATAGATCAGTATGTGCTCTATGATTCAGTGTTGCCAACTTGAGTTGCTATAATTACCGTATGGTTGGGAACGCTACGACTATAGGTCCGGTCCGATTAGCGATGTCGCATCTACTTAATCTGTGTTAATGATGTTCCTTTCGTAATAATTGACTAATTGAAATTTTAGATAAGGCTATATGGTACCGTAATAAATAAATAAAAAAATAAAATAAAAAAAAAACTCGTTGTTTTAGGTTCTTACCCAGATAGTCGTAGAAATAATAATTACCGAGGAGACGTCGTTACATGTCGGCTACATTCCGAATCATTAGTTTTCCAAGTTTTCGATTATCTGCATTCGATCTATAGCGAGAGTCTTTGCCGGTTATTGCAATTCCAGGTTGTATGTGAAATTAATGCGAAAATTCCGAAATCTGTTTCTCGAATTTTTCACAAATAATATTTACATAAACATGATATGTTTTTGCGGGAAATGTTCCACCCTAAGATTATTTTTATAGGGAATAAATTAGTGATAGAACCTTATAGCGAAACTCTTGAATTAATATAAATACAAAACAAATTAAAGATTAGAAATAGAATGGATTAATTTACAAAAGGTTTATTTTTACTTTCATGTCATTTCAACATGTATAGGAAGACAAATAATACAGCAATGTATGTGCTGTTGGCGAATATTTTTTCGAGTTCGTGTGATTGATCGTATTGATCTTTTAATTATTTTTCCTTCTTAATATATAATATTATTGAATTTTGGCTATCTATATTATGGTATTTGCTCGGAGGTAAAGAAGTTGCGCTGTTTGTTAGGGAAATTAGGGATTTGGAGGATTGCATATAAATTATTAGTGAAGATGAATAGGGTTGTGAGTTATAAGTAGTGTAGGAGATGCGTATCAAATCTTACAATACTGCTTAAAAGCTTTAAATTAAAATAGTTCATTTTAGTATTTTGTTGTTGTGGGTTTATAAAGGTACTTACTGAATTAATTTCTGTAGGAGCGAACAATGGTTAGACCAAGGCGCAATTTAAAGAGGAATGTCAAGTATACGGGAGAAGAGGTTATATTGGAAAGGGGGGAGCGAAGTGTTCCAAATGATGAAGCATCTCAAAATGAACAAGGGACAAATGGGGCCAGCAAGGCTAAACGTCCAAGATTAGGGAAAGAGACTAGACCACATGAAGCTACGGTGGGAACGGGGCTCAATAATTACCGAAAATATAGGGGATCTGGTTATGGTAGATCTATACGGGCCTTTACCGGCAGGACAGTTTGGAATGAGTTACATTTTAGTCATACAAGATTCGTTCAGCAAATTTGTAAAGTTTTATGAGTTAAGAAAAGCAACAACTACAGCAGTATGGGGTCGGATGAAGAAATTCTTTGACATCATAAAACCAAAAGCCGTTATGTCAGACAATGGTTCACAATTTGCCAGCAAAGTATGGAGAGAGAACATGAAAAGAGAAGGAATTAACGTTGTCTTCACAAGCGTCCGCAATCCTCGCCCAAATACCACAGAGAGGGTGAATAAAGAGTTAGGCCGGTTATTTAGAACATATTGTAGACTAAACCATAAGGGATGGGTTTCAGCATTACCAAAAATAGAAGAGTTATATAATAATACCTTACACAGTAGTACTATGTTCACACCTTGCGAAATATTATATGGGAAACCGATGAGATTAGCAATCGATAAAAGTATAGACAAAACAGATGTGGATTTGGATGTTAGTAAGGTTCGTGAAACCGTTCGAACAAACCTAGTTAAAAAAGGGGAGCAACGCAGATCTAAGTTCGATCAGAGATATCGGATAATTAACTATCAAATTGGAGATTGGGTAAAAATCAAAAGATTAAACAAATCTGATGCAATGCAGAAGTTAACAAAAAAGTTTTCACCTTTATATGAAGGGCCATATGTAATAGCAGGAATCCCATATCAAAATGTGTATATTCTAGTTGATCCAAAAACAAACAATATTAGGGGAAAATTTAACACTATACACTTATCAAAATATTATAAATAACTTGGTATCTATTAGTGAGGCCGAAGAAATCTCTAAACCTAAGTAGGCTGACTTGGGAACGACTGATATTAGATTAATACTTTTTTGTAAGCATTAGTTGTAAGCGTAACATGTAAGTAGCTGTAAGAAACAATATAATAGTAATTGATTTTGTATAATATTAGATATAGTTATTTGAGTATTTTATTATTAATTTTTCTCTAAATTTTTGAACTTTTTATATACTTTTAAATTGTATTTCCTTTTTTAATCTATAACTTGTAATAGTAAGAGTTTTGTTAATTTAATATTATCTAGTGTTAACTTAGAAATTGGTAAGGTTTTTGAATTATATAACGATTGATGCAAAGTGAATACATAACATGTAATTCGAGGTTGGATTAATTACACAGTAGTAGATGTAAAAATTAGCTTCTTGGCTTGATTATAAACTCAGTCTAATGGGTTTCAAATAAAAGTAATTGCCTTATAAAATACTATGTAAGTTTTCTTTGGTTGGACATCATAATAACTGTTTGGATATTAAAAATGATTTTTTTTTTAGACATAAATGCAATAATAATTGTAAGTATTTGTTTTGTCGAAGTTTGTATAGAAAAATATACCAAGGCTATGTATAAGTCATTTAAATTCAATGAATTCATTTATGTAACAAATATTTAAGATAGTATATAAAAATATATGAAAAAAAAAAATATATGTAATGAACACCAATACATCAACCACAGGCGGTAAGGGAAAAGCCTACCCAAATCATTGGATATAACTATTTAACTAAATATAGCTATTTTATAAGAAAAATAAATATAAGTTCTTAATAATATATTTTCACACAATTAATTTACAATCATAGTAATTATAAGTCATATTGAAATGGAATATGATTTGTAATAATTTTATAAAAAGGGGGTTATATCTAAAGACTTGGGTAGAGGGGAGAGTTGGCGGCTTTTCAAAAAAAAAAAAAAAAAACTATTTATTATTCAATTCTTCCAAAGCGATTGAAGCTTACCCACATATACATAGATGGAGGGGAGTGTTGGCGGTCTTTCCAAAATTTCGGTTTAAAATCAAGAAAATGTATCATATTTTAAAAATGTTTGGAAGTCACTGTCAAAAATTTTGTAAGGTTGTAAATAATTGACGCTGTTAAGGTTTGGAAACGCTGTGTTTAGATGGAAACAAACAAACAAAAAAACAATGCTAAGGAAACACAATGCTGAAATTAGGGCAGAGATAACCAAATCTATTATATGCATTTTCAAGTTAATTTTAAGGATGTTGAAATGCAAATTATACTATTTAATTATTCTGAATGAACCGAAATATCGTACCCATTGGGGGAAGTAACAATCTTCTTTTCAGGAATAAGAAAAAGCTTGAGGATGACTACATGAAAATGAGCCAAACATTGCCATAAGGTGATGCTAACTAAATAACACTTGTTTAAAATAATTGAAAATAAGTCAAATATGGGTCAATTGTCAATAAAATTTAGAAAAATATAAAATTTGCCAAATAAACATACAATGCCATGGAGAACATACAAAACATTGCCTATTTAATATGATTTAGTCTTGCTATAAGGGGGTCGGGGCACATATAAACAGTAAAGAATTTAAGGTATAAGCGTTCTTCTTAAAGCCCTTAGACCTATGTAACCAAGGGGAAATGTTCAGTCTTATTTGTATATTATAGAATTGAGATGAGAAAAAAAAATGAGCGGGGTCTGTGTCAAAATAAGGAATGGGGTCGAAGAGCTTTGATTGAAATTGATATAAACTATTACAATCACTGTGTAATTCGTGATCTTATTGCCTATATTGGGGTGTTGAACTGTTAAGTGGCGTGAAAAATCGTGGAGTTGAGATTCTGACAGGTGTTTGGATGGAGAGTATTAATTGATTTGTGAAGACAGAACTAGTGGAAGAGATGATTGAATGAACTGAGTTGTTCAAGTAAGCAGGGCTTAGTAGTTTAACAGACTAGTAGGCATAAGACGGCTAGTTCGTGTTTGAATTTGAACTGGTTAGTCTTTTATTTTTCCTTTTTGTTTGATAGACTAACTGACACTCTACAATTGGTTTCAATGAAGGAGTTACTTTGGTGTTAGGTTAGGTCTGTTGACAATATTACGCATCAGCAGAAGCTGATTTCATTGGGACCAATACTGCACACGAAGCTAACACTCAAAACTCGGCAACTACACATTCTCCCAGTCGAAAATGGATTTTGCTTTGATGTTCACGTCTGAGTGTGGTGTTGCGGCTTTGGTAGATTAACATCTTTCTGCTATTAACGGAATCTGTAATGAATGGGATGATGTAGCTGTGATTCTTGGCAAACGAAAAGTTGGTTTGGATGGGAAGCATCTTCATCATATCCTTCTGATAGATTGGACTCACAACCCAATTTCCCCGTTCGAAGTAGATTCCCTTGTGGGGGGTGATTTGATATCAAAGTTAAAGCATTAAAAAGCTCACATTGGGACTCGGGGAATGTTCATTTTCGGTTCGGTTTAAAGGACTCACCACACGATGTAGGGCTACATTTACATTCGATTGTTTGAATTCAAATACTAATTACGCTACAATTACACAATGTTATATTTTAGGAGTTGTATAATAATTATTGGTTTATATTTGTGAACAGTTTATCAAGGGTGAAAAATTTCCTCTGGTTGCATATGTTTGGGATTTTCGCAAATTTTTCAGGGGTCGGCTGTAACGGTCCGCAATGCGTTCCGCTACGTTCACAAATATATAGATACATCAGTATGATGGAAATCTAATCTAATAGCACCCTTTGGAAATATTAAATATCTAAAAAGTTATATCTCAATAGACTAAATTCCGACTATCAGACATAGATCATGGAGCTATAGAACTTCCAGTCAATGAAGTTAATAAGTCAGGATTTTATGCAAAAGTATATCTAATAAAAGCAAAGTGAATGTTAAGAGGTGTTATGCAGTAACTAAGATTCTTAATATTCCCACGATTAGCAAACTAACGATTCCATTTCTATGTATAGATTTCCAATACTAGGAAATGATTAAAACTAACAGATTAGATCTAACAAATTAAATAATTAACTAACTAACATAATTCAGAATCACGGCAGCTGAATGATGTAAATAGGCTGAGAACGCTTGGAGACAGGTTCCAAATTCAAATAAAACTCATAAAACAAAATAACATATCAAAAATATTTAAAAAAGGAACGTAGGATCAAAATGTGTATTCAAGGGATCTGATTGGTTAGGTCGGAGACAAGATGAGGACAGCTTGCGTACATTATTCTAAATTCAAATAAATTTAAAATTGGAAAGCTAATAATGGCTCATCAATATTTGAAAATAGAACGAGATTTCTATTGGTCGGAATGGATACTCAAGGAGTTTGATTGGTTGAGTCGGAGACAGGTTGGAGACCAGATACGGACACTTGGGTAGTATAAAAAGGGGACGAATGGGCCGTCCAAACCAGTTACCGTCTAGAAGCCAAAGTTGCTGTCCGCGATAAAGTGAAAAGTGAAATATTCAAAGTGAAGTGTCTGTGAAAAGTGAAGTGTAAGTGCTAGTGAATTGCCACCTGCCAGAGGGGATTGGATTGATTCTGTTGAACGAGTTTACTCACGTAAGTCCTAGAATTTAGGCATTTTAGACTTTTTCCGGATAGATGAGATGTCTCCAAGATAAATGTTAAACTTAATAAATTACTCTTCTAAAATAATGGAGTTATGATTGATGGAATTGATCATTGAATAGAGACACTTGCTCTTTGGATTTCTCGTAGACTAAAAGACGGTTTAGAGATGTCCAAGTCATTGGTTAATATTATCAGTTATCAGTTAATTGTTCAATAAATATTTGTCAATTAATCATGTTATGTTGAAGACATTTATCTGTCTGGATATTGTGACTGTTTTATAGAATTAAAGATAGTCCTGCAGATAAAATAAGGAGGTGAAATGAGACACAGGAGCAACAAATTATTTATACAGTAACAAATTAACAAAACTTAGGAAAAATATTCTTATCTCAGCATTGTGTTTCCAAATCTTATTCAGCGTTAGTAATAAGTATAAAAAGGAGTAATTTGAGCTAGAAAAGCAATGGAGAGTGTTGTAATTACGTGAAGAGCTCTTAACCCAGCGTTACGGTCACAAGCCCGTAATGTTTTCCTAGCTCTGGTTATCTACAATGATAAATATCCGTAGAATTCTAATTTTTAGGTGAAAACATGAAAATAATTACCTTTACTGAACAACATTTGACCATCACAGATCAAACAAATACAACTATGGATATTTACATTTAGTTATTAACAATAATTAACTAATTAAGTTTATGATTTATTACTTTATTGTGTGTGATAATTTTCTGTGTCATTCCATGTCTTAGGTACAAATGTTCTGCATTTAAATATTTGATTTTGTGTTTAATTGAAGTTATTTACTTGAGGTTATTACAATCTATGCTTTGCGAATTTATAGAAATCTTATGGCTAAATATAATCTCTAATAGTAACGACAAGATTGGGGTCAAAATGGTATAACAGAATTAGGTCATTTTAATTAACCCTTGCAGTAGGAATAAGATTTGTCTTCATGTGCTTACTAGGTACAATTTTATCATTATAATAATTTATTTCTCTTACAATTAGGATAGGATTGTCTCAGTATTTCCTGAAAAGAACTTGAGTTACCACGGTTCATAATATTCGGTCCTACCACTATGAGCTAGACGATCACACCTTGGCCATATATTTAATCAGTTCTTCATTCATTAGTATAGATTTATTATTTGGATAATGTTAAGTTATGATTCTATCTAATTATGTGTGTTTATTTATCTGAGGAATTAAAAAACGTAGGCCGGAATCATCTAGATATTATTAGCTCAGATTAGGGGTAGTTACAATTGGTAGTACCGTTCCCAGGATTAGAGCTTTAGACTACGGGACGAGATAGGCTAGTTACTTTTATCATACAAGAGTTAGGATTAAATCGGAAGGGGGGGTTACAGGGTGCAACATGAATACCGGACAGAATTATCTGTAATACACGTTTTATAATAACGCGGCACGTATTAATTTTAAGACTTAGACTTTTATTAGGAAACTCTATTAACTGAGGTCGCGGAACACTGAACTCGGCTTTACTATTCTAACCAACGGTTTTTTTATGTATAATAGGTCATACAATATTATAACACAACACACTACATTACAATAATTCTTTATTGCACAAGATCAAACATTCACGAAGCAACTTATCAAATATAAATACAAGGTACAATGTCTTATCGCATAAAGCGATTTCTTCGAGACGACCTTTGGATGGGGAATATTATAAGAATGAGTAGACGGTTGTGCATGTATCGTGTTGTTTTAAATCTATACTATCTTATTTAAACTTCTAATACATACATACTAATACGAGTAATTAATATAGTTAAAACACTGTTTTAAACTATCACGGTTGTTCACTAAAGTTATATGATTATTAACGGGATATTTACCGTGGTAAGGTTGTGGAATGAGCTCCCGATATTTCGGCGCAGTTACATGTACCATGTTCACGGGAAGACTGAAGAATGCGGGTGGTTGGTCGAAAAGTTAAAAAGTTAGGTGCAGACATAACGATCTATCTACCCTCTTTCTTAGTCATTTGCTACGGTTATCACTGGAACTCGAACTCGGTCCTAAGTCCCGACTAAACAGGGTAGATCGTTATGTCTGCACCTAACTTTTTAACTTTTCGACCAACCACCCGCATTCGTCAGTCTTCCCGTGAACATGGTGCATGTAACTGCTCCGAAATATCGGGAGCTCATTCCACAACCTTACCACGGTAAATATCCCGTTAATAATCATATAACTTTATTAATATAGTTGTAATATACACGTCATAAATCAAGGATAAAAATAATAACCAGAGTTATATAGCCATATATGAATCTGATAGAGAAGTTTTGCAAGCGTTCTTACTTATGAAGCTGGTCATGGGTTATATCTAGGTATGAAGCGTCAGCGTAATCGAGGATAGGGAATAAAAGTGTGTGTGTGTGTGTGACCTACAAGCGCAATTTTAGTGGTAATAACAACCTCCTGAGCTCTTATATGGTTACCTGTTATATGGTTGTTAGTCACGCATATTATGCAGATACAAAGTTTAGTAAGTTCAGTTACCAGCAGCGGAGTTTGCGGAGCCAGCACGGAGCCGATGCGGCCGACGAGTGAGCAAGCCGCGAGCGCGGAGGAGCGCGCGCGCGTCGGGAACAGTTCTGCTGTGTACAC
The DNA here is from genome assembly GCA_917880725.1 of Selenia dentaria. Lineage (NCBI taxonomy): Eukaryota > Metazoa > Arthropoda > Insecta > Lepidoptera > Geometridae > Selenia > Selenia dentaria. Next base: position 29,808,871 of record OU862893.1, read on the forward strand.
GTAGATGGAGTTGAACGCGAACGTGATGGACAGCTTCCCCACGAAGAACAGGCCCAAGCTTGCGCCTGTGTGTGCTGGAACAAGTACAGAGTGCAATTATACTAACGACGTGACCAGTCGAGAAAATCCTCCATCACATAAAGCTTGCCCGCAATCACTCCGAGCTTTGCGCCTTATATCTCGCACCATTACTGTAATAACACGGTACGTCATGCTATTTTATATTCTGTAAGTAACGAGACTGACAAGTCTTTCTCCTGATACTCCACTTCTCACATGACAGTTTCAATGCGACCCGAAATTTTGATTCTTAAAAAAGTTGATGCCTTCTATAAGGACCTCCTTTGTAAGTTTGCTTAATTAATTGATTCAGTCGTTACTTTGCGGAATTTTATATTAAAAATTAATAATAAAATTCATTATTTAGTGACACTCCCTCCCTCCGCATAAAATGCATGCAGGAAGTATACAGAATAAGCCAAACACACAAAACAACCCAATCAAACAAAAACGATTCGACACGTGTTTTGCCTCTACGCGAGGCATCTTCGGAAGCGCTCGTAGCAGAGTCACTTGGCGATCCCGATCAACAAGTTAAGCAACACTTGCTGCGGTCAGGACTTGGATGGGTGACCGTAAGTGGCGTTATTCAACTGAGCGCTTCCGTGCTTCGGAGGACACGTTAAGCCGTCGGTCCCGGTTGTTTGTCTTAGGACAACAGTCGTTAGGCTATGTCGAAGGCCTTCGGGCGGCCTGAAAACTTCGACATGGGTTGGCCACTAACCTATCCACCAATTCGCACTGGGCCAGCGTGGCAGATTATGGCCCAACTCCTCTCTCTGAGAGGAAAGCGCGAGTCCCAGCAGTGGGAACAAAATGGGCTGATTATGATGAGGCATCCTCAGGAGACGTTGACTTGCCGACGAGTGGTTTAGGTTGAATGTGTGTTTCTTATTGTATATACTAACTTTCTGCATCCACTTTATGCGGGAGGAAGGGAGGTGCATACTGCATCCATCTACTCACAAATGAAGAAGGGCGTCACACAAGCTACACCGCACAACACGAAGGCCGAGAAGATGCTCCACTTGCGTCCGAATCGTTCCAACGCCATCATGAGAAGCAGAGAGGCCACGATCTCCATCGCCATGTTGAGTGCGAAGTTCACGTACTTGTCCCCTGAGAGGGACACAGAGTTGATGGTAAGGCCGTAATACACGAAGGCCACCGCGATCCAGCACCACGCGCAGACTACGAATCGGCCCATCAGCACCCGAGACTTGAGCAAGCTTAGCCAAGGATTCGGCAGCTGTTCCGCCTCCTTCTTGGGGTCTTCACTATCGTCCAGCCTCCTCATTATATCCTCGTCAAGAACCACCTGCGAATACAGACAGTTAAGAGACAGTTTTAATTTAATTCAAATCAAATCGCACTAATCACGCAGAGAAGTCAGTGTTTATTAAAATACTAGCTACGACTTACACTAAAACAGCAATGGAAAGTAATCAAATTGTAGATTTAGTTATTTGCAAGCAGACAATAACTTGTGTAGCTATACAACCAGACTGTTAAAATAGACGTTAGCACTAGAGGTTGCAGATCGAGGTTCTTCATAATTCAGTTCTTCATATCTATGTAAGTTTCGGAAGCATAGCGTTCTGAAGGAACCTTAAGTTATAGTTAAAAATATAGTGGGCAGGGTTACATTGCATGCAGAGTTCACTCTTCTTCGCGGCAATGAAATACCTGGCATTGGATGGTACCAAGGCAGTCTATTGCACAAGCGGCCTATTTCTTAATAAGTTCGTATCCAACCGAAAAACTCTTTAACTCCATCTCCTCATACAGTCAAAATATTTTGGCCCTCGACAAAGAAAAACATCGTAGCTACGGACGGAATATCTTGGTAGAATCACATCTTAAATAAAATAGTAGACGTAAACGTAAAACAACAGCCTTAGCACAATATTTGTGGAGGGAAAACAACGGACCTACAAAGGAAATGTAGATCGTCTGAATAAGGTGGACGAGGTCACACGATGGCATTGGTAAAAGGCCGCTATCCACCCCGTTCTTTAGGAAATCCGAGGGAGAGGCTTATTTCTCATGACAATGAAACCTAAGATTCTTATATTAACAGAAGTGGAAAGTACCTTGTTCCATCTAGCTGCCTTCCGTACGATAGTGGCAGTCTCCTTCGTCCTCCGCTTGGCATGCAACCAGCGCCAGCTTTCGTCTACCAGCAGCCAGTAGAGTGGCAGCAGCAGTGCGGCCGAGTGCATCCACCACAGCAGATGGCGCCAGTAGCGAACTCGCCACGCAAGCCATGCGAACAGCACGCCGCCCACGCCGTAGGCCACGCCCGTGGCACACGCGAACACCGCGCGAAGTGATGGCCTGGCTAGCTCCACAACTGTGGATTATAATGTACTGCTATTTCAAACAAGCTATTACTAGTATAGTTGTTAGAAAGAAAGAAAGAAAATATAATGGTATGGTTAAAATAAAAAGGTGTACAGTCTCAGGGAGTATTTCCATAACACCGATGATACATCGCGATGACATAGCAGTTGACAAGAGCCTAACGCCTCTCTCCTTGGCAAACTTGAACTGGCGTAAACCAGAGGTGCTAAGCATTGAAGATCGCAGAGACATTTATGGAAGAGAAAAGAGTTGCGCGGACGATTCTAGAAGGCCCTGACAGGGCCTGACGTAGACAATGAACGTCCAATTTTCAAATCCAAGTTAACATTATTTCTTCTTCTTCTTTTGTGGCTTTTTAACGTTGGAAGCTATAGTCTTAACATTATTTGCATTTTGAATGTACTTAACAATTTATCTACAGACAATTACAGCCGTATTTATAAACAAGTAAATACTTGTTGCTAAGCAATTTTTCAATGAAGTATGCACTTGAGGATATAATACTTTAACTTAAAATCTTATTCTATATCGAGCAATGAACGATAGTTACTAAAGTAAATGCACGACATAACCCTCTCAAAATTGGATGTATCTTTTTACACTTGTATTAAGTTGTTGTCGAGGGATTTTAATTTTTACAGCAGAATAGATCCTTCACAGTTCAGACTTGTGTGCGAATGACATTTTTATACAACTTCACATTTGCAATAAGAACGAAAAATGTATGTATTCTCATTGCAAAGCACAAACAATCATTAAGCAAAGGAAATGGTGACCACTTATTACTCGGCTAAGAATCTAGCCTTTGATAGTTCTAACTTCACGCAAATTCTAGTCTACAGACTTAAAATCATTGCTTAGGTAATTACTTTTTCATAAGTAATTACTTTCACCTGTTTATAAATACGGCTGTTAGTGTATGAAGTTTAATGATACATAATGTACTTATATAGTTTTTTTGACATTGTACTAAATTAAATTCGAATTAATTAATACGCAAATTAAAATGGCACTACAGCAATTTGGTCGTTTTAACTTTATAATGAATAATTAAAATAGATAAGTAAATTAAAATGTATCTTGCGTACGCGGTTAAAATAAAATAACATTTACGAGAATATGTCATCTGTCTTTTCAAAGTCAAGGTCATAAAGTCAAAATCATTTATTCAATTTAGGCATCAAAGACGCACTTATGAACGTCAGTTGTTCATTATAATGTACTTTAAAGACTACCGCCGCGTTCCAAAATATATAGAGCCTACCGAGAAGAAGCGGCAAGAAACTCGAGGCCATTCTTTATATATATTATATATTCTTTTCATCATCATCCATCACCACACGAGTAAACCGCGGGGCGCAGCCTGACATTTAATATAGAAACATACTAACTCATAACGTAAGCAGCGCTGGTGAAGCCGTACCCCAGCATTGCCTCGAAAAACTCCATGGCGAGGTACATCTGGTAGGAGACGGAGAACCCCTTGATTATGCCGAGCACGCCCGCGAATGAAGCGAAAATGCAAAATGCGGTGCGCCTCCCGAACCTGTGATACGAGTACAGACACCGGCATGTTAAAAATACGTCTTACCATAGAAATGTCATCAAGATTGACAGTGTTCTGCCACATACTACTCTACCGTAAGTAAAACTAGCTGACCCGCCAGCAGCTCTTTAGGTGTAAAATTAGGAAAAAAATCTTCTTCAGTGAATGCTTACAATATAAAAAACTGCCAAACTTCAAGCTTGTAACCGCGCAGTGGTTAAAGGTCTACGTTGCTGAATCAGTAATAATAATAATAATATTTGGAAATTTAACAATAGATAAATAATGCGATGAAAATGACGATTACCGCGAAAGTTTTGAAGGAAAACTGGGTGCGGATATCAAAACTAGTGTAATATTTACTAGTTGCTCTCCGCAGTTTCCTCCGCGCTGTGATGGATGATGATGATGATGACGAATCTTATATAGCCTTTGTTACTCAAGGTGAATGTAGCTTTCCAAAGGTGAAAGAATTTTTGAAATCGGTTCAGTACTTTTTGAGCCAATTCGTTACAATGATACTTACAAATCTTTCCTCTTTATAATATTATAGTATATAGTATCGACTAGGAAGCCTCCTCCCTAGGAACTAGGATACATTTACTTCCACAGAATACAAAAAACAGGCGACAATAACATATTTTTATAAAAGTTTTGTCAGGGCATGTAATTATGTATATATATCTAGGTGTAACCAAACTCCATTGAAGACGCATAAAACCACTAAACAAAAAGGTAAAAATTAGAAAATTTATGAAATATCTATTGCCGTTATGTGTGCGTGAATGATCAGAACGTTTTGCACGTGTTTTGTGAAGTTATATGGATGTGAAATTACAAACAATAAAATATATTATGTAGGTAATAAATACGTACTTATAATACAATACTACTTATATACAATAAATACTTTTACACTAATATTATAAAGAGGGTTAAGGTTTGATTGTTCGTTTGTTTATAATGGATAAACACAAAAACTACTCAACCAATTTTTTTAATTTTTACATCTGTGGAAAGCTACCATTACAGTGACAGATTTCATTTGATTCATCATCATCGTCCATCACCACGCGCGTGAAACGGCGGAGCGCAGATAGTAGTCAACACAAATAAAATGCTTGGTATAAGGGTAACATAAAGTGTGATGTGAAGTATATGTAACTCACGAGTCAGAGATGTATCCAGTGAGGATGAGGGCGAAAGGCAGAGCGGAGTTCCGCACCGTGCCCACCATCGTGCGCAGCCACTCGCGGCAGCCCAGGTCGAACTGAAACACATCGCACACCGAGCGATCATAAATATCTACACTATTAACACAAGCTTTGCATCGTTACAATACAATACAAAATTATTTATTTCATTTCAAAGATTAATGTTACATAAAGAAAGTACCTATCGGAAGTCTCCTTTTAAGCATAAAATGCCTGTAGAAGCACTCCGCTCCTCCGCTCTTCTATATATCCAGTACATAACAGTAACATTATGTGTAAACTAAAATGCTTCAGAATTCGTTACCAGCACGGCTATCATGTATTTCAGTTGCATATGTTGATTGAATCTTGAAAAATGCTCTATGTCAGTTTTTACAACACCAGTATGCAAAAAGTTCGTAAGTTGGTGACTGGAGCTGGCAGAAGTGACATACAGCCGCCATTTTATTATATTTTTTTTGACCTCCTTGCGTTGATTCCCCAATGCTGAGGGTCGTGACCCATCATGGCATTAGCCTCTCCCGTACGATGTTTCTCCATCTATTCCAGCTGCACGAACCGCTTCAGTGACATTTAAGTTGAGAGTAGTGGGTCTGATCTGTCCAACGCATTGGACTCCTTCCTCTCGGTCTCTTGCCTATAATTTTTTTTGATATCTAAGACCAATTAACCCATAAGATATTTTTATAACAATGCAATTATCGTTCTTAACTTTCCTCCGGGAGGGGATGGAGTAGAATATTTTCTCCTTTGTCTGTGAGCGAATCAAGAATTACTGTGTTTGGGTGTGACGGTCACTGTAGCAAGTAAAATTACTGGACGTCTTTCGACTTGAACAACAAGGGTGACGATCGACACAGTGACACTCAAAACTACAGTTCTAAAGGCGCATGACCTGCGCGTTGCGTCACTAACTTCCATTAAAAAAAACTATTAAATTACGGACATTATAGTAGATTATGCACCAAGGGAGTAAAGCAGTGTCTTACATCATGGGCGGTATATTGAACCCTGAGTGGAACGGGGACTCTTGGGTTAATGAGCTGAGCGCAGCGAGGGGATTCAGATTGAATTCCCGAGTGAAGACCCAAGAGTCCCCGTTACACTCTGGGTCCAATATACCGCCCATGACGCAAGACACTGCTTTACTCCCTTGGTGCATAATCTACTATTAAATATATACAAAAAAATACTTTAAAAATAAATTCAGAATATTTTCAGATGTAATCGAGTATATTGTGGGTTATATACCGTACCTCTGCGAATATTGTGTCCTGATTTTCGTAAAGCAGCTGCTCGCAGCTTATGGTCTCGTTGTGGTGGAAGTGTTCACGGTCGCAGGTCTGGTTGTCAGGGTCCAGCAGTGGAGAGTAGCGCCGGCAGGAGCTCTCCGGAAGGATGGTCTGCAAGGTCTCGTTGAAGAAGTACCCCCCCAAGCCCTCGCACTCTGGTACCACGCACCTGAAAAAAGTAATAGTATTATCATTGAACAAGTTGCAACGGTCAAACACAATTCGCTTTTTCAAATGTGTCATCTCTAGGTATCCGGCTCTACAACTGAGTCGGCCGACTGTGATTGTAACATAAATATGAATGTTTATGTTAATGTCATAAATCGTTTGAGTGGATTTAACAATTCAAGATCATGTTTTCTAGGGGGCATCGGATTTACTGAGGGAGGCCGGGTTCACTCACGCCCCTACCTGGCTACGTTAATGAAACAGTGGCATCGTCACATAGACAAAGAAGACAAGAAACACGGCAACCTTTCTATGAAACGCCATTATTCTGGTTTATTATAAACAAAATCAAAGTATTCATAAGACACCTTAGTCTTTATATCATTATTTTAAAGCACTAACGCCTGCTTGGCGATACCAAACGTTGCAATTTCAGAGATAAAAATTCACATCCTCGGACGGGATTCGAATTCGCAAAAATTCTTCCGATAATCCGTGTCTGCCGCCTGCATATTTATATGTTTGTCAGAACTATATGTGTGACGGCAAAGAGCACTGAAATTAGAAAACAGTTTAGTATTGAAAGTCTGTAGAATTGGCTGTGGTATTTCGGCGAGCCCTGGAGCTCGCGTTGATGTCTTTCGTAGGCACGAATTTAGGGTTGTAAAGCAGGTACTGTTTTATTCCTGCAATTGGACGGTGTTATCAATCTCTATACGTAGTCAGATTGAATTATTTATATTATCTACTGACTTCCAAAAAAGGAGGAGGTACTCTATTCGACTGTATTTTTTTATGCTTGTTACCTCATAACTTGCGACTGGGTGAACCGATTTCCAAAATTCTTATTTTGTTTGAAAGCTGGTGCTTTCCGTTTTGTCCCACAATTTCAACAAATTCGGTCTAGTTGTATTTGAGATACACTCCAATAACTGAGTAGAATGGAAGTCGGTATTACATTTTTCAAATTGTATTTGTTTTATTCTACCAAATGACGGGATGGACAAGTCGATATGTCACCTAATGACAAGCGCTATTCTTGCCCATGACGGTAGTCGCGCCATCCGAGCAAGTTGACTCGCGATTCGCAAAGTTTGGCCAATACTACAATAGATTTCGCAGAAATCAACCTATTTTTCCAGTGTGTGTTAACCAGCAACGTGTGTTGTTAAAGACTGAAGTTTGGCAGGGCACTGTACTATGACCATTAGTCTCAAACATTAGTATCTGAGTCGCCCAATATTTAAGAGAGGATTAATTTAGAAGCTACTAGTGCCCTTCTCGCCATAACACAGTAATGCTAGCGTACCATTATTAGCGGCAGAATACATGGCGTTGCGATGGTATCAAATAAGGTTCGCTTGCATATCAGCCTTAGTAAGATTTCGGATTTCTTTGCCTCTCAATAATCGTATTAAAAAGGAATATATTTCAACTCAGTCCCTTCACAAAATCAAATGCTATTTAACAATCGAAATAAGAACATCGTATTTGACTTTCAGTTGTAGTAGACGCATTGATCTAGCTACGTTCCTCACTTTGCTGCATTTATGTAACGCGAAGTGTTGTGACCAGAATGCTGCATAGGTTGCTAGTGTTGCTACACTGTGCTTAGGTGGAAAGGCACCTGGGAATGGGAAAATGAAACAACTGAGCGAGTGAGACTAAATAACTGAATCCTTAATGGACGCTTACATAAAATGCATTTACTGCCAACATTTTAAGTTTGTTGCTCCAGCATTTTTGGTTTTGCATTGAGGAATCAGTCAGGACAATTAAGGTGGGTAGCGAAGTAGTTTGGTTGTATGAAATACTCCGGGTGCGCGATTTTAATGAAGGATGGCAGACTCCTATACATTTTCACCCTGGAAGAAAGAAGCCGCGTTCCTGAATGAAACTTGTACGTATCGGTAGAGCAAGAAATATACTTAATATTGTAAATTGAATCACTTTCCTAGAAGTTGGGAGAAAATGGTTATCTACCGACCTCCAAAAAAAGGAGGAGGTACACAATTCGACTGTATTTTTTTTAATGTTTGTTACATCATAACTTCCGATTGGGTGGACCGATTCTCAAAATTAGTTTTTTGTTTGAAAGCTGTGTCTTCCCGTGTGGTCCAATTTCATCAAATTCGGTCTAGTAGTTTTTGAGTTGCACTCCAATAACTGATTTTTACCAAAGTAATAGAATGGAAGTCGGTATACAATTTTGCAAATTACACTTGTTTTGGAAAATCATCTGTGTGTCAGTGTAGTTTATCCTTATCCTACAATACTTGTGTTAGGTATTTAATTTTCTAAAAAAGATACTTAGTTTACTCTTTTACTAAAAACTGAGCTCACTAAAGTATTTGAGTATTTGTTGGGATTAAATTTTTTTTGTATAAATATCTTCCACAGAAACTGCATGGAGTTGATTCATTCCATCGACGGCAACGTCTTCAAGGGTGATTTTTGGGACAGTTTGCGATATTTTTCTATCGAGTAAAACTTCTTAAAACGTGTATCGATTAACATATCCGAATAAAGTATTTTGTGAACATTTATTATGTATATAAAAAAATAATGTAAATTTTTAAATATTTGTGTAGACGATTTTTTTCAAATTGGAGCATATTTTGTCTTAATTATATTTCATTACGACGATGAAACGTACGTGTTAATCCAGTAACTCACCTCTCCAACCTAGGTACCCAATTTCATCGAAATCAGCTGTTTTTGCGCGATTGAGTAACAAAATCCATACAACATTCCCATTTATCATATTTTATTTTTATTTTAATTTACAAAGTTGCACAGTTTACAATTGAGCCATTTTGAAACTTCATTATATAGACTTTTGTGTAACAATAAAGTAGGTAGTCAATGTTTGTGGTGGATTAAAATCAGTAGTTGAATATAAACGAACCAACTGGTTCAACTGAATAAATTATAAATATAGCTGTCATAACTAATAAGACGTATAGTCCCACATTTAGTATCTAATTGTTGAATTAGTACCTACGTAATGTGCTTCAACATTAATTATGAGAGCTGACACAAGTAAGCTACTCTTTGGCTAATCTGGTATTAACTACTCCAAGCGCAAGTGTGGACTAAGGTGGGAGTAGGCCATTTTTATTAATAAGGCCGTAAGAGTAAAAACTATAAATCTTAACGATGGGTAATAATTCCAATATATACTTACCTAATAATACAATTAAATAGCATGTGTTATATAAATAGTGTGTGGTGTGTATCGTGTAAGGGTGTGTTTGTGTGTGTGTGAGGGTATATGTGTGTTTGTGTGTGTCGTGAGATGAGAGAGAGGGCAGCAAGGGGTATGCATTAGTTATAAAGATAAGATAGTAGGAAATCAGTTTGAATTCATAGCTATCTACGCTATCTAGCTAACGGTTAGGTTTACTAATAGTAAACCTAACCGTTAACGTAACGAAGGTTTACATGGTGCGATCTCCCTATATTAGTAGTGTTTTAATATTAATAATAATATTAGGAGAATAGGTTAATAGTTCTCTTGAATGGGAATATTCACATATATCTATATGTGAATATTCCCATTCAAGAGAGAAAGTTAGCGATAATAATATGCAGGTGACATTTCTATAGCAAGGTTAGAAGTATTGCATCAATGACTCGTTGTTTCTTAGTTTCGACATAATGTGAGGCAGGTGTGTTATCGGCCCTACTGACTGATAAGATATGTGGGAATGATGCTGAGCGATACACATGGAGCTGCAGTTTAACTAACAACATAACAATAGAGTTCTGTCGACTTTATTTTCATGATAAAACACAGCTATGTCCGGATTACGCATAACGACAAAATATGGAATGATGTTTCTTTTTGTATCAGCAATTTTTTAGGTGAATTTTCAATTATTGTTAGTTGTAATATATATTCATATTATTTACGGGCTAGTACCTAGCTATGTATATGGTTACTGAAATATGGATTTGGTTACTTTAGTTTGGTTGGTTACTTATTATTGGTTTGGGCAGTCCAAATGATCACGGCGCGTGCAACAGCTGAAATATTGGGAATTCAAACCAAATATACATGGTAAATATCATCGTGTTATTTCAAGGACATTAACCAAAATAAAGAAAGCAAAAGCAAAATGACAATCTTTTCTCTACATACTTTTAATAGTAATCATTACCTATGAAATTAGTTTCTAAAACTACAACCAACCACACATAACATCAACTTGTTTCGAAATTATGTGTAGGAACGTTAATGGATTAACCGTAAAAATGTATTTTTTACACTTTTAAATTATAGGGACATATTTTTATATGTTTTTTAACCAATTGTTCCAAACTCGATGATAATTTTCAGCAAAGTGTTGTGCGCAGATCTCACGCGGCAGTCGGCAGTCGCGTCTTGGACTCCCGTTAGAGAGGAGACTGTCGTCTACTGCGCTGAACCAGATTATAAAGGTCATTTTCTCTGGGATGTGTTTCAACTGTTAAAAACAAGTACAATTCAATTACACAAATTTCAAATTCCATTCTATTCAGTTATTGGAGTGTATCTCAAAAACTACTGGACCGAATTTGATAAAATTTAAGGCGCCAGCTTTCAAACAAAAAAAGAATTTTGAGAATCGGTTCACCCAATCGAAAGTTATGAGGTAACAAACATTAAAAAAACATACAGTAGCATTGAGTACCTCCTCCTTTTTTGGAAGTCGGTAGATACAATTTGTATTAAATAAAAACTAGTTTTATTGATGATTGATTTATATATTATTGTGATAGTATTAGTGTGAGTGTGAAGGGTGGTACTTACCTATCACACTTTACACTCATATGTTATCACCCACGAAGGAAGGATTTATGGCAAATACACGTGACAGGAGTCACGTGTAGCGTGACGTGAAGCGAGCGAAGTTGTTGGCAGGCCAGCTGGTCATTAACGAACATGGTATAGTTTTAATAAAATTGGACTCAGCTAGACTTTACTATACTATGAATCGACAGTGTGGTGACACAGTTTGTGATGTCACTGTTATGTGATGTCACGGTTATGTGATGTCACTGTTATGCGATATCACTCAATAAATTTGAAACATAAACAAACGTGCATTTTATTTTTATAAGTAAAATTAGTGAAAAACATGTAAAGGGGTGACGAGCACGGTGCAATGCTGAGCAGAACAAGAGATAATCCTCCTACTGTTTGTTGGTACTGTTTGGGGAAGTGCTACGTCTCCCCAAACAGTATCATCATACGAGTAAATGAGGTGGGTTCTTTACCTTTATAACTAGAATACAAAGTCAAAGTCAAAGTAAAAAATCATTTATTCAATTTAGGCATCAAAGACGCACTTATGAACGTACATTTTTCATTCTAATTTACTTGACTACCGCCGCGTTCCAAAATATCTATATATTAGTAGGCTCTATAGCCTACCGAGAAGAAACGGCAAGAAACTCGGGGCCATTCTTTTTATATAGATATTTACAATGTTTCTACTTAGGTACTACAAATATTACATTTTATGGGTGGCAAAGTGACAGCTTGCCAGAAGTGGAGTATTCCAAGCATCTTCTATATAATATCGGAGTTTATTAGCCTTTTTTTATTAAAACGTTTTTTTACAGTCAACTTGAATTTTCCCTCTGTGAGCTCAGTTATGTGTTTTGGGATTTTATTGTGAAAACGCACGCAATTTCCTAGGAATGACTTATTAGTCTTCGCAAGTCTAAAACTAGGTACAGCTATCTTATTTGTATTTCTGGTATTAAACGTGTGGTGATCACTATTAAACTTATATTTATGTAAATTTTTACGATCATACCTACAAAAGAAAAGTACCTACTTATACATATTTCAATTATCATTTTCTTTTAGGAATGATTTTTAGTTACAGAAGCTAGTTGAGACTTCCAGGAAGTGGCTCGCAGTAACTGTATTAAGATATTTGAAGACAGAGTTATGTAGCATGCTCGTATAAGAAGAAATCTATTTCTAGCAGTGGATGAAAGTGGGCTGTTGTTAACGATGATAACATGTTATTTTGGAAAATTAATAACCAGAGTGCAGATAATAAAATTGTTGTAATTTTTTAATACTAACAAGGTAACCTAAACCACGAACCTAACTCGACACGTTCCCATTTTCATGTTTTTATCTATAGAAAAATAACAAATTCGTGTACTGCCAAACAGAATACAAAACAATATTTGAATTGTAAATAGAATACAAAATACATCCAGTAGAAACTAAAATATAAATAGAGGTTCCAAGATCATAAGTCTAATCACCAACTGTAATTAAGTAATTACGGATTAATTTTATCAATATTATCGCCGACAGATAGCTGATAACATGTAATAATTCGACAAAGTATTTTATCGTCATCTTCTTAATGTTATACGATTATAAAGTATTTAAAAAAAGTTACAAATCTAATCTAACGTTGCCGTAACCCAACGAAATCCATAAAAGAGTTTGATTCATCCTTGGTATTTGAACCGGTTTCATCTTTTTCGTCAGACTAGATTTTAACTGCATACCTACTTAGACATTTGTTGCGTGTTTTAATAAACAAACGAGTTTGAGACTGGTAATACTTAACAGTATTCAACGACCTAATTGATCTTTGATATACATCGAGACTATAAGGATATTATCCAGCCAGATAGATAAGTCAAATTCAAAGTTTCACTAACTTTGTATTTGACATATAACATGTAAATCTAAGTAAATTTAGAAATTGGTCCGAAGAAAATGCGCAAGCAACATTGACTGATATCATATTTATCTATGTTTGCAGAATTCTTAAGCTGTGTGTAACGCTGTCCCTTGTGCATAATGTGATTGTACCTTTCATAGATGGACATGAAACCCCTAGCCACAGAGCTAAGCCGACAGCCGACATCAGCTAAGATAGTAAAATGTTAAGATGAATTTTTGAAATCCTCGCTAAGTAATTAAACATTGAAACATAACAATCATACCACAATCCCTTTTAATAATTGACGTTGGCTACAATCAATAACGTGGTGTATTATCTTTGACTATTTAAAAAAATAAATCTTTAAACTAACGTCTGTTTTGAAAGTCGTCGTTACTTGAAATTATGCTAATAATATGATATACAATCAAGACTCCGAAGCCAACAGCATCTATAACCCTGTCTGTAGTATTAACGTCATTTATTTAACTCAAACTCTTGGATGGTGACGTTTTTCTTATTTCTATTATCATATCTTATGTAGTTAAATGTATTATTCTTCAACATATTGCACTTGAGAGTATCGAGGTGTATAGACTCACCGGAACGGCACCTGATCAGCCACGAACACATAATTGAGAGAATACATCGCTGCCAATATATTGGGCAGACAGAGCATGATCAGCATGTAGCGTTGGTAGAGGCCAAACGGCCCGAGCTGTTCGAGTGCGTCTTCAAGCGCATCGTCGGCAGTTGCACCGAGCTTGTTGGTCGCGCGAGCTTGCTCGGTATCGGCAGTTGTGTGGTCTGGAAAGGCGTGTGTGACGGAGGCACGCGCGGTGCCCGCACTCGCTGCCATCGCGATTCGCACTGCCTTTCGGCGCGCCCGCCGCTTTAGCGCAGGTTTGATCGTATGCCGCAGGTGTCTGAGTTGCCATATCACGTCTCGTTCTGATAACAATATCTCTGAATTTGGATTTTTTATCTGGTAAATACACCGATAGAGAATTTAAACCGCTGTAGTAGGTGATCTGTGTGTGAACGTCACTCTTCTATTGACTACTATTCAGTAATAATATACAGCCTTTTTATTGTTTTTTTTATATTGGTTCATTAAAGGGACTCCCTCTTGCCTGTTGGAAATTGGAGATGGAATCAAGAAGCGATGACCATTAATGCAGCCGTAAGCTGCGTCAATGATGACCTGTGGGCCTAGCACCAATAACTGCGGAAGTGTACGTAGACTTCTTTCCACGAAAGAAGTCCCGCGGAAAATTAGGGGAACTAAATAAATGGGTACTAAATGTTTCACTGATGTACGACTACTAGCGCCACGTCTATGAGACTTCTTTCGTGAAACGGGCTCTAACGTGCCGTTAATGGCAAACATTCAAACTGTCATTTATCTAGGGAAATAGTTACACAGATAACTCATAGTTTGTATGCCGTGACGCATTGACGCTCACGATACGAACTCTTTTTGCAAATTTTTTGTGCTACGGTCTTTGAGAAATGCTTTTTCACGCCCCGCTTGAAAGACCGTAGTTAGAAGTTGCAAAGAAAAACGTACGCCGGCAGAGCATTCTATAATTTAGTTACATGACAGAGATAGGAACTGCCAAACTTTTTGGTTCGTGGTAAGATCTTAGCGAGATCGAGCATGTCGATACTCGATCTCATATCGAGCATAGTAGAAACTTAAAATCATTTTGCTCGATTAGACGTACAAATACTAGTTATAACATAAGTAATTTAATGTATATTTTATTTTAACTATAATGAGCTTGCTACACTGCCATTGCATTTACAGAAATGGAAACTGAAACATTAATTATAATTGTGTACACTAAAATCACTAATAAAATGTCAAAAAAAAGATTAACGATTAAGTAATTATGTTATTTCTCATTTAGGTAGCCCTGTACTAGTAAGGTTTCTCCAAAAGGTGTCAAATACTTTCGTTTTAATCCTACTATATACATAATAATATATATAATAACGCTAAAGTTGGTGAGTATGGATGTGTGGATGTTTGTTGCTCTTTCACACTCAAACGGCTGGGCCAATTTTGATGAAATTTGGTATGGAGGTAGATGAGGCGCTGTATTAACACATATGATACTTTTTATCATCATTATCATTCATCACCACGCGGGTGAAAAAGCGTAGTATTCTTGGGCACAACATATACGAAATAATAAGATCCTCAAGATCGTAATGACAGTTCTGTCAAAGTTTGTGTCAGTTTCTGATAGCTAAGTCAAAAGCACGCTATTTTGACATTCGGTGACCGTCAAGGGTGATGAAATGTAACACAAATACCGTCAAGGGTGATATTTATTTATTTATTTGGTTTGCTAACAGTAGTAACACAAACTTAAAACAAATTAATTCTATAGTATTATGCTACGTGCACCACCAATTACAAGCAAACACAGCATGCTTTACAATCTTAACATAAAGGGTAAGTTTTACAATGTTGAAATATCTTAAAACAAAAACAGAAACTAAATCAAAAACACTGAGTATAAATATATAAATATATAAATCAAAAACTATAAACCGTTTCGCACCCAAACAAACTTATAACCTTTCTCCTGAGCCTCAGCTCTGGCTGCGGAGTGTAGAGCCTTGTTGGCTGCAGAAAGATGTTCCATTACGTAGATCGGAGTTTTCTCCCTGGTAAGACCAATGTGAGCGCTGTTGAGTCTATCCTTAGGATTACATCTGTTGTATTTAATAGAAGCCGCAATAAACGTGTCACGCATTCGCGGAGAGTTGAACTGGACCACGATAGAGCGAGCCCTAGGGTTTTTAGGATTCAATTTCGCGATACGACTGCAGCTTAGGATATCACACCCGTTCTTGATCGTTCTTGATATCACACCCTATTACTTCATCTATTTGTTTCACAATCCGAACAATATCTTCTGTTTTCTCTCTGGCACAAATTGGATTTCAATGTTATTACTGCGAGTATATTGTTCGAGTTGATTAATACGCAACGACAAATTATGGTTCACCGCTCGCAAAGTTTCATTCTCATCTTGCATTTCATTAAGCGCTTCCAATATCAAACTGTTGTTTTGAGCATTTTCTGCACTTTGTGCGCTCGTATACTCTACAGATTCTTGCAAGCTCTGCATTTCCTTCTTCAGGGGCGCTAGCTCGGTCGCTATAGTGCCTCTTATTTGTTGACTGAGGCGAAGAAAAAGATTATCCATTTCTTTACTGAAAATATCCTGCACTACAACTCTGACGTCATCACGTGTAAGTGAACCCTCCGTCAAGTTTAGGCGACAAATCGAGTGCCGCCCTCTTATGGACTCTTATGGACAGATTGCTTTTAGAGAGTAATGGAGTATTGTCGTTGTTACCTCCTTTCGGCATCGTACTGCACAAAGGGCATCCCAAGTCGATAAGCGAAATATCATTTATGGCCCCCATGTTTACACTGGAAGTCAGACAGGCCAGATGAAAGTTTTTATTGCAGATTTTGCATGTGGTGCAATCCTTTTCATCGCAGCATTCAAGGGTTGCATGCAACGATGAAAAGGGTATGTAGGGTAAAGATAGTTTTGACAACTCCAGTAAGCAAAAATGTTAGTAATTTGATCACTGAAGCTGACAAAAGTGACACAGGGCGGCCATTTTTTCAGATTTAAATCCACATTTGTTAGCAACTGAGATAGAAATAGTAGTAAAGTACTTGTTTACAAAATGGCAAATAACTCACAAGTATGGACAATTCCACAATACTTCACTGTGAAAAGAGCTTAAGCGCCGTGCAATTCACGTCGCTTACGCGTTTACGTCAAAACTGCGACAAGATAACTAATGCCGGAGTAATTGTATACACTATTCACATGAAATCACAATATAAAATTGATTCACTGATGTAATTAATAAGTACATTATTTTCTCGAAAACTGATAATTTTGATTATTTTGATATAATTGATTTGTTTTCTACAACTTCTTTTTATTACATCTTTATGTATTTTGTACAGAGCTGGATGTTTCTTGACGAACAAACAGATATCATATACTTATATAAAGCGAAGGAAAAGGTAAAATTTTCAGATATTTAAAAAGTGGCCCACAACTGTCTAGAATGCCTAGCAAAAGGACAGTCCCTGATCCCTGTGTATAGCTTTTGTTGCGATGACCAAACTCGAAGAAACACAAATGTAAGAAAATTAAACAAAATCAATAAAAGCTATTGTTGGGCATTTCCCCGCCATCAACCACGAGTAATTGTTTATCATTTTGTTGTTGGGGTATTTTTACATCCCCGTTAACTCAGTTGGTAGTGCGAGGTCCCGGGTTCGATCCTTTGCCGGAGCTAATAGTTGTTTGATGAGCAGAAATGTTTGTTCTCGGGTCCTGGATGTTGAGATGTGTTATTGTGTGTGTCCATGCCTCTCGCGACACAGGAATCTTAACGCGGGGGTATGAGAGTGTAATATTTTTTTTATACATTTTCATTAATTTATATCATAAAGTACATTTTCCTAAAGTACCTGTCCTACTCCTAAAATACCTAGACTAAAGATTATGTAAGTACGGAGGTCGTAGCACAAACAATGTATGTTAGTATCGTAAGCGTCACGCTTCGGCGTACAAACTACGAGTTGGCTATGTCATAGTTGCCCCAGATACATGACAGTTTGTACTGTTTTACGTGAACCACACGTTACGTTACACTTACGCATTTATTTGTGCTAGGCCCACAGCCTCTGCGATCTCTTCAGTAATAGGTTCTTTCAATTTATCAAGATATATAACGCCTGAATTTGTTAAATTAGCAATGTCTTATGCAGACGTAACTGCAGTAGCTAACTCTTTCGGTAGGCGTTTCTATATATAGCAAAGATATTCGAGTTTAAAAACAACCGTGAGATTGTAATCTATATATTATGTATATGTATCTAGGTATCTATCTATGTATGTAAAAATGAACCCCTATTTATACTCCTGGTCACGCTATAACTTGAGAACGGATGGAACAATCTCGCTAATTATTTTTATGTTGTGTTAATGATTGCCTCTCTGATTTGCTTCGGAGAGCGCGGCCACGGAGAAGGGCTAATCGAGCCCGGTCTCCATCTCCGCTTGGAAGGCCTGTGGTGACGGATGCGGGGGCATCCGAAACCCAATAGACATAGGCCCTCACAAGGCGTAGATGCCCAACGAGTTCCGGGACATCTATTGCGAATGGAGTCGCAAAGGACGACTTCCCCAGAGATGGGTCTGCCGGAAGGCGGACAGCGGCGTTGACGGTAGCTGCGGTGTAATGCAATAGCGGGCCCGTGCCCCCGTCACATGTCGAGAAGATCGAACTCCCCGGGTTTTTAGTGGGTATTCGGACTCCCACATAACCACCATGCTCCCCCGGGGCTAGTGGTATCCATAAAGGATTTTCCCGGGACAAAAAAAAGGAGAAAGATCTTATAAAAGAATAATAAAGAAAAGGCGGGAGGTTATGTAACATATACCTACTACGCTAAAGAAGTTGCAGGTAGTCACTAGTACTACATACATTATAATAACACTAGCTGGTGCCCGCGACTTCTTCTGCGCAGGATTAGTATTTCATGGAGCTTATCAATCAATTATCAAGGGTCGATGTCATTATAACAATGAAATTTCTATTGTGTCTGGCCGTGCGACCTTTGATGCATTATTATCTTCTCCAAGTCCATAACTATCTTTATACCATGACATAAAATATTTACATGGTGAAACGCAATTGCTATAATAGTATTAGTAAATTGACATACTTAGTAAATTAATCAGTAAACACTAATATACAGTACCTACGTACATACAAATATAAAATTAATCACAATGGATAAAACTGTCATTACATTTCTTCACCCGTGACGATATTTGTGTTACATTTCATCACCCTTGACGGTCATCGAGCACGTTTAGTGTATCGAGCTGTCAAAACGATGCGTGCTTTTGACTAAACTATCAGAAACTGGGACAGAACTGTCATCATTACGATCTTGTCGTAGGCGGAGATCTTGTTATTTTGTACATGCTGTGCCCAAGAGTATTACGTTTTTTCACCCGCGTGGTGATAGATGATGATGATGATAAAAGTAGCATATATGTTAATCCAGCGCCTCATCTACCTACATACCAAATTTCATCCAAATTGGTGATTAATACTTTATATATACCTAATATATACTAATAAAAATGAATAAAATTGGGTACTATATTTTATGATTACCTAGTGTTTACTAATTGATTTACTATGTATTTAAATTTACTCATATAACCATGTAACTATTTTGGTTGGACATTTTGGTAAAAAGATAGATATGGCTTTGGAGAAGATAATAAGCTACTCGAAGTACTAATCCTGCGCAGATGACGTCGCGGGCACCAGCTAGTATTATTATACATTTGGGCCTTACTTATATAAACGCTGATAAATGAAATATAAACTTTAAATGACGTCATTTAGTACTGCGCAAAAGAAAATTGCTCTGCGCCGTGCTAAGTGACGTTATTTAAATTTATGCAACTTTTATAAGTAAGGCCGTTAATGCCTTAAAAATAAACATGACCCTATCATGTTTATTATCTATCGAGTAATCGAATATCAGAATATAAAGTTTGATCGATTGTTGACGTCAACAGAAACGTAACTGCAGCTGTTGTTCATTAAGAAAACTTATAAAAGTCACCGTTCAGCCAGAGCCTATTTTTATGCTGTGGTTCAGCTATGGTTCCGTTGCAATTAAGTTAGTAGATTTGGCCCCTGCTGTAAGGTAAGGCAGAAAAACACGATCTAAAATGATTACATCCAGAGTATCAATAATTTCTAATTTCTATGACATTGAAATTCAAGTTCCAACTTAACAGACAGCTGACTCAGTTCAGTGGATGAAGATGAGTATTATAAAAAAAAGTAATTGTATACAAGCCGGCGTTTACTAACCCTCCCTCCCTACCTTCCCCCAAACACGCACGAGCGGTAACGCGAATTATTGTCCGTTTAAATAAGATGAAACCATTTAACGCCAATTACAATATTTCCATCATATAAGTATGTTAATATAGTTATTTTAGGTAACACATCCATATTCAATAATTTATATTAGAAGCGGGGTATTTACCATGAGTATTTAGTTTGAGTTCTCGATATTTTGGCACAGTTGGATGCGCCATGTTCACGAGTAAACTGAAGTATCTGCGGATAATAATAATAATAATATAGGACAACATCCACACAAAGGTCTTCAGATCCCAAACTAGGCAGAGCCTGTACTATGCTAACCTAATGACTGATATACATACTTATATAACTATCTATACACACCCAGACACAGGTCAAACAGACAAGTGTCCGGGGATCGAACCGGGGTCCAGCGGTTCAGAAGGCAGGGATGTGTACCAACTGCGCCAACCGGCCTGTCAATATATAGGTGTTGTTATGAGCAGACGAAACGGTCTATCCTCTTCCTTTCACGTTTCTTGCGTTCCGTTTTATTACCACGACACAATAGTCACTCGTAACTCGATCTGGGTCTCGACACACATAACTCTCGGTATCTGCTCGCGAGCTTTCTTCGAAACTTATTCGGTTTTAGCATAAGATCCTTATTATTCAAATGTATCTACGATATAATACACCAGGACATGGGATCAAGATCACTTCAGGTTTTTAAGTAGGTACCATAGTAAGGAAGAGCGTGGAGCCATATTGTAAGAAGTAACTTTAATATTACTCGCCTGTAATTTATATTTTTCATGCGATCCTAGTACAAAGATTTAGTAAGTGGAATGTAATCGTATGTTTGACGTATAAATAAGTAAACTATCATTTATCTAGTACAAGTGTGGCACAGATAATTCGTACAGAGTACTGTTTACATCAATGCAACTATGTCCGGCGTTATGCCCTTTAACACTTCCACCCTTGGAGCTTTTTGTTACTTGTTCTTGCGTCTCCACCCCCGGACGGCCAATTAAGGCAAGCCGGGGGTCAGGGGTCTCATTTAGCCCCAAGGAGAATCAGGGTCCACGGTGTCGCCACTCACCGACGGCTCGCCTCAAGGCCCCTGCGGGTTTATTATTATTATTGTTAGTTCTTTTATTTCATTATGTTCATGGATTTCATCCGGTCCTTTACAAATTCTTTTTTTTAAGTGGGGCCGGCGCCAACACTTAGAGGCTTGTTTGGTATATATACTATTTGTATACCAAAAGAGCATAAAAAACAGAAAAAAATGTTAGATGAAGGGTAACATGGTAGGTACTTATAACTATTACAAAAATGGGCAAAATGGCCAGACTATTGATATGATTTTATTAGTGATAGTGGGCTATGGACGAGACTACTATTATTATTCCTTTTATAAAAAAACAAACACAGATTTCATCCGGTCCTTTACAAAGGCATAAGTGGGGCTGTAGCTAACACTTAGAGGATTGTTAGGTATAAAAATACAAAGTAGTATAAAAAAACAGAAACTTTTGGATGGATGGTGACATGGTATATCTATTATAAGAATGGGTAAAATGGCAAGGCTATTGATATGATTTTATTAGTGATAAGAAGATGGCTATGGACGAGACTACGGCACTTGTCAATTTCAGTCTCATTTTAAAATGTTTGGGCAGCTGGTGCCTTGCCACCCACTAAACGGGCCCCCCATAAAGGTCACCATGAATGGTGACAGAAGGGGCAACGTAGGTGTGGATGGCTAGAGGGTATCGAAAGGTGTGCTGCGGTTTCACTAGAGCGCTACTACCGGCGTTATGCCCTTTAACACTTCCACCCTTGGAGCATTTTGTTACTTGCTCTTGTGACTCCACCCCCAGACGGCCAATTAAGGCAAGCCGGGGGTCGGGGGTCTTTTTAGCCCCAGGGAAAATCAGGGTCCATGGTGTCGCCACTCACCGCCGGCGCGCCGGGGCGGCTTTGTGGCGAGCCAGCCCCTGGGGTATTATATTTATGAATATATTATTATTATATTTTTAAATATATATAGATAGATCCCATAGACCGACTGAAACGCAACAGCAAGGTTTATAACTGTCATCGTCGTCGGTGTTATGTGAGAGTGTGGTACTTCCCCGGTCGTGCCGGCCCATTCGGCTGTAACCCGTTACAGCGTGGTACTACGAGTACCACCAATTAAATTATTTGTATAATATAATTATAATGTAGGGGTTGCGGACGACCATTTTTTTCTGTGGCTGTGTCGTATATACTCGTATATAGGGTGTTTGGTAGAGGGACCGACAAACCAAATAAGCGTGTTTGGGGGACCACTTGGAGAATACAAGTTGGCAAAAAAAAATCCCCTGCCCCCGAACACGCTTATTTGGTTTGTCGGTCCCTCTACCAAACACCCTGTATATATATAATGTAATCGCAAGGTTGCCTACTACCTACTTTGTGTTTACTTAGACTAACAAAAAGAACTAAACAAGTAAACTAAAGAAGTTATCACTTCAAAAATCATGGGACCCGCGTCATCGTCTCCGAACGCTTCAAGTTACTTAGTTTTTACTTCTATCGGCAGTCCCCCAAGACAGCATTTTTTGTCCTCGAACTATTAGCCGTAAGTATCATGTGCAGAGGTAAAACATAAATCTAAGAGAATCTAGAATCAGTAGTATAATACAATGGCTAGGTCATTGCAGGAAAACTTTCAAGGTCTCTAAAATCAGAGTCGCCATTTAATTTCGAGTTCTAATAATTTTCCTGTCGACGCCGTGCAATCTGCTCGCAATGGGGAAAAATAAAGAGATTATTATGCATATTGTCAAGTAAATGAAATACTAACTGCCACCCGCAACGGTGTTCGCGTGGAATAAGATTATATGGTTCCCTATGATTCACCGAAATACTTATGGCATACACATACATTACAACAAACGTTTCGTATACAATTAATTTCTAAAACATGTTATTTCAATAATGATTTATTTTACAAATAACGTTTCGAATACGGCTCGTGTCAAAAATCTATTTTATAAATGCTTTGTTTCTCAAACAATTACATCACGAGTATCTATTTCGCAAACGTAAATCTTCTAGAATGTATAGAATTATATTTTGATTTTTGTTCATGTTGTATTTCATATAGGTATATTCTTTTATATATTCATAGAACGACAACAGGGCCTTACTATCAGCTTCATAAAAACCATGCAAGTTCCGTGCTTAAATCTGACATAAACAGTTTTGAATGAAATCATACCATGACGCTCATTTAGGTAAACTGTTTGAATATTGTTTTCTCAAAGGTGAACGGATAATATTGTCTCTGGCATTCTATTGCAGTTGCCTAGACGTTTGTAAGCTGACAAACTGAGTGGATTTAGAGCGACATGTTAACGAGAGTCCATACAAAAAAAACAGGTGAACGGTTTTTCTGCGGTTCTTAAATTGTAGGCCTGGGCAGGCCTGCTTTAAAGTTGTCATGGTACGAATAAACCGGGCAGTTGTCTATAAGTCCTGCTTTAAGAGCTTATAATAAGGCCCCAGGAGTCGAACTGCAGTGGCATGGCAGCAGGCTAGATTGTTGAACGTTGTGAAATTAGAATTGGCTTTTTGATTCGGATTGTTTGTATGGTATTAAGTACTTACATGTATGTATGGGCTAGCTCGTAGTCCCCTAGTAGGTGATATCAAACTGATAATATTAGGCGAAATGTGGATGTTTCTAGTTTGTGTACCTACCTAGCACTGCAGAGTATTAGGCAAGTGGTGTATATGTATGCAGGATAGTACAATGTATATGTACGAGTATTTTTATGAGTAGATGCTTTGATAAAATAGCTGTTCATGTAATTTGAATATGTATTAATATGCATTTTGTATTTTTGCTTCATCTGTAGCTAACTGTATGTAGCATATGTATTTGTATGAGTAGATGCTTTGATCAAATAGCTGTTTATGTAATTTGAATATGTATTAATATGCATTTTGTATTTTTGCTTCAACGGTAGCTTATTGTATGTAGCATATGTATTTGTATGAGTAGATGCTTTGATCAAATAGCTTTTTATGTAATTTGAATATGTATTAATATGCATTTTGTATTTTTGCTTCAACGGTAGCTTATTGTATGTAGCATATGTATTTGTATGAGTAGATGCTTTGATCAAATAGCTGTTTATGTAATTTTAATATGTATTAATATGCATTATGTATTTTTGCTTCAACTGTAGCTTATTGTATGTAGCATATGTATTTGTATGAGTAGATGCTTTGATCAAATAGCTGTTTATGTAATTTGAATATGTATTAATATGCATTTTGTATTTTTGCTTCAACTGTAGCTTATTGTATGTAGCATATGTATTTGTATGAGTAGATGCTTTGATCAAATAGCTGTTTATGTAATTTGAATATGTATTAATATGCATTGTGTACTTTTGTTTTAACTGTAGCTAGTTTTATGTAGCATATGTATTTGTATGAGTGCATGCTTTGATCAAATAGCTGTTTATGTAATTTGAATATGTATTAATATGCATTTTGTACTTTTGCTTTAACTGTAGCTAATTTTATGTAGCATATGTATTTGTATTGGTAGATGCTTTGATCAAATAGCTGTTTATGTAATTTGAATATGTATTAATATGCATTTTGTATTTTTGCTTTAACTGTAGCTAATTTTATGTAGCATATGTATTTGTATGAGTGCATGCTTTGATCAAATAGCTGTTTATGTAATTTGAATATGTATTAATATGCATTTTGTACTTTTGCTTTAACTGTAGCTAATTTTATGTAGCATATGTATTTGTATTGGTAGATGCTTTGATCAAATAGCTGTTTATGTAATTTGAATATGTATTAATATGCATTTTGTACTTTTGCTTTAACTGTAGCTAATTTTATGTAGCATATGTATTTGTATTGGTAGATGCTTTGATCAAATAGCTGTTTATGTAATTTGAATATGTATTAATATGCATTTTGTACTTTTGCTTTAACTGTAGCTAATTTTATGTAGAATATGTATTTGTAGGAGTAGATGCTTTGATCAAATAGCTGTTTATGTAATTTGAATATGTATTAATATGCATTTTGTATTTTTGCTTCAACTGTAGCTAATTGTATGTAGCATATGTATATGTATGAGTAGATGCTTTGATCAAATAGCTGTTTATGTAATTTGAATATGTATTAATATGCATTTTATATTTTTGCTTCAACTGTAGCTTATTGTATGTAGCATATGTATATGTGTATGAGTAGATGCTTTGATCAAATAGCTGTTTATGTAATTTGAATATGTATTAATATGCATTTTGTATTTTTGCTTCAACTGTAGCTTATTGTATGTAGCATATGTATTTGTATGAGTGCATGCTTTGATCAAATAGCTGTTTATGTAATTTGAATATGTATTAATATGCATTTTGTACTTTTGCTTTAACTGTAGCTAATTTTATGTAGCATATGTATTTGTATTGGTAGATGCTTTGATCAAATAGCTGTTTATGTAATTTGAATATGTATTAAT
Organism: Selenia dentaria; assembly: GCA_917880725.1. Taxonomy (NCBI): domain Eukaryota; kingdom Metazoa; phylum Arthropoda; class Insecta; order Lepidoptera; family Geometridae; genus Selenia; species Selenia dentaria. The sequence goes on from OU862893.1 coordinate 29,834,709, forward strand.
ATGCATTTTGTATTTTTGCTGTAACTGTAGCTAATTTTATGTAGCATATGTATTTTTATTGGTAGATGCTTTGATCAAATAGCTGTTTATGTAATTTGAATATGTATTAATATGCATTTTGTATTTTTGCTTCAACTGTAGTTTAATTTTAAATTGTAAATTAATTGTATGAAGCATATCAATTATGAGGTAGACTTAACTTAACACTACTTAACAATCATTCTCACAGTGTGATACGAGTACAATACCTACTGACAACGTAATAATTCGATCCGGTGTTTTTTTAATTGGAATAGCGAATCCCTGTACGCTTCTCACTAATGTTATGATAAAACAAAACTCCTTTCAAAAGTGATCTGGAAAAGATCGCTTGACAACTGTTAAAACAATAATTATAATATACTGATAAAGTTTATATCACGCGACCCGTGCCGAGCCAAAAAAGTTAGCTATAACACAATACTCGTTGAGAATTCTAATCGTGCAAGCTAAATACAACGGATAAACATGCTTTCCGGTTCGCAACATGACATGCGGGTTGCGAGTGTACATAGTACACTACTCCGAGGCCTATATTTATTTCTGTGTTTATCTGTCACGAGCACGTGGTGACCGACTGGAGCGAGCTTTCAACCGCCACAGGCTAATAATACTAATAAAAAACAGTTCTCTATGTATATGACAATAGAGTTGAGTTTTAGAGCTGGGTGTCGTCGTAGGGAGGGTCGAGATGCCGGTCGATTACCCATCTTTGCTTTGCTTATTTCTACAACTAGAAGTGGGTTGCCTTGCTCTTGAAGCGCAGACGCACCGCACCGGCGTCGGCGCGCGGTCTCGTCCTGCTGAATACTTTAATAATAATTGTTTAAAGTCGATCGTAAGTGATGTCGGTTCAGCAGGCTGGTGATGAATGGTGTTCTGGATGGGGAAGGTGGCAAGCACGGTTGGCGCTGCTTTTAGCGCTGCCGGTGCTGCTGACGGGCGCGTACGGAACTAACTATGTGTTTTTGGCGGCTCCTGTCAAATACAGGTAAGAGGTAGCACAAAGTGTTATACATGTTGAGGTATATATATAAGGTCCAGGTCATCATTGAAGATATAAGACTAAATGTCAAATTAGAAGTGTGATAAATGAAAAGGTTTGAATGAATAGGTACGGGATGGGGACCTTAACTCGTCCGCATCAGGACAAAAAATAACAATAGATTTATGAATGAAACTTGCCTGGAATGAGAGTTGCTGATTCGGACGGGTTAAGAGTGTAAGTAGGTAGGTATGTAAGTAATTTACGTTATTTTTTTGTGTAATGGATAGTTTTGTCGATTAGATTAGATTTAATAGGTTTGTTTGGAAAATCCTCATTAAAGTACGTTGCTCTATTTACGTGTTTATATAAAGTTTTTTTTAGAATTACCTATACTGAAACAAGGTCCGAAAGTCCGGCATAGACTATTGTCAGAAAGTATTCATATTCAGGAAATATTTGAGCCAATAAGGGCTGATAGGATGCTAAATCTTAAGAGGATTGCATAGCTAAGAGAAAACTCTTTTCTCCCTCTTAACATTGTCGGATTTCAGTGATATTTTTTTTCATGGAATCATGGCGTTGTTTACTATGCCCGTAGGTTTTGATTTTTTCAGTATTTCAAAGTACTATATATACATTTCCTATTTTAGAACTTCAAAAAACTTAAAAAATCCAAACGTACGGGCATAGTAAACAATGTCATGATTCCATGAAAAAAAAATCACTGAAATCGGACAATGTTAAGAGGTAGAAGAGTTTTCTCTTTTAGCATGGAAAGTACTAGCTATGCAATCCTCTTAATGCACGGTGTGCAAATATGCTTAATGGTTGAAAAAACTTATTTATAATTCTGGTAAAAAGATCCTAAATAGAAATAAATATATAATAATAATAAATATAGGTATAAATATACTTTTATGTAATCATACATAACTTGAAATGTACGCGAATCATTTATATATTGGTATTCAACGCAATTACGGACGCAATTATGCTATTTACTTAGATATGTAATTCTTCTAAGGCTATTTATATAAAAAATTGTACAATGTTGAAACTTAAAATAGCGGAGTTAAATGTGACATTCAGAATAAGGGACATTTTCACGCGAGGCGAGATATAAAGAATAAGTATTTTACATTCTTCAAGATATTTCTTAGTAAAGTTAACATAAAATACGATATATTTACAATTAGCCGTTTGTAAATTATATTGATTGACTTATACTTTAAATATATTCGAATACTTTTTGTTTCTTTATTGTTTGACAAATTTGACTATTTAGGAGCAGCAACATTTTTTGATGACTTAACCAAGTGTTCCTTGTGTTCCTATGGTACAAATAAAAGCCTATGACTTAAATAAAGGTGATAAAGCTGGATAAAACAAAACAATTTTCAGCGAAACTAAAATTAAACGAAGCTATATATAAACCTGATTATCGTATACATATAGGTAGCCATAAACATAATAAAAACATGATAACTCATATTTTTTATTGCGCTTGGTAGGTATTTATTGCTGCGCGGAAAGTATAATTTTAACATAATATTACTTTAGAAATTATCCACAAATAGTTTGTATTTACGAATCGTCCCAGATAAGTATGAAGATATACCTATTAATAGAGCTTCTAACCACAGTTTAACAATTTGTCACCCTTTCGTAGCATATCTACGAAACTGGCGGATGAACTCCGTACTACCCATTTTTCTACCTACGAGACGCGGAGCTGAAAACTATCTGACAGCACTAGAATAATAGAAGGAGCTGAAGTTACCATTACATACTAGGTAGTTATAATTTTGAGCTTCGGTGTGGGAGTAAATATAAACCGATAATAGGTTTCTAGGTAATTATAATAGGTGGCTTCTGTGTGTTACACTCTATACTTTATACTACGATTGCAAGAAAATTAAATAATTAAATACAATATTAAAAATAAATTAAGATCACCTAATCAATTAGTAATTAGAGAAAAAAATCTTGAAATTTCGCGATGCAAAAAAATTTAAAGGCATCAGCCTTTTAATTTTTTTTCATCTCCCCATTTCGGAAAGAGTATTTTTGCTCTTCGATATCTGAGTGCAAAAGCCGTTTTTATCCGCTAGAGGATAAAGTAAATTGAATTTAGAACATCGCGGTCACTAAGTTGGTGAATTCAAAACATCATTAAACCTAAGTATTTACTTCTACCTCCATGGTGCCGAATTATCATACAACCTTTAAACTCAGACTCGGAACCTTAGTGTATGTACTTTTTTTTAAATTAGCTTTGCGCGCACCGTTTTCGTTTCACGTCATATTGTTAAAACCTTAGGTTAAAACTAGTTATGTGAAAAGTATTATTTGTTATAACTTAAAGAATATTCTGTAATACTTACCTTTCATAATACAGTTAATACCTAAACTGAAATAAAAGTATCTTGTGATTGTATTTTTTTTTGCATTTATTTATTTCCTCGCTGAGGTGGGATGAAAAGTTACGTGTTGCACAAAGATTTTTCACCTCGTGCTCTTTCGATTCCCTCGCTAACACTCAGAATTCTAATTTTTGGATTACTCGCTGCGCTTGTGATTCAATTTTAGAACCCATCGCTTGCTCGGTCATCAAAATTGAGCACGCGGTTAAAAAGCAACTTGGCACTCTTGTATAACAAATAACTCTTTCTCTTCTCTTCAAATGCAATGTAACACATTCTACCGAAGTTGTCACTGTTTTTAGATCCATTTTCAAAATTAAAACAGTTGAAACAGGGGGGACCATTCCATTAACCAAAATTTCAATCGAACCATAGCTGAACAGTTTTTATTACAAACTTTTAATACATTTTCTTATTCTGCTATTGCAAACAGTCCTGCTGAAGTACGTTTCTGTTGACGCCAGCGATCGATAAATTTATATTCTGCTAACTCGATAGATCATGAACGCGTTGTTAACCCATATTCATAAAAAGAAGTGTCTATTATATATTTAATTTATTATAAAGTATATTGTTATTTAGTTATTGTTACGTTTACGTGACGCTACGTTCTTTTGTTTATTGAAATTTAGAATGGCTGTTTGTGTTTAATTCTCGAACGACTACAAGAGTCGAACTGCAGGCAGTTGTGATAGATTGGTGAAGTTTGTGAAATAGTAGAATTATAATTTGCCTCCAGTAATCCCACTAATATGTATTATAAATGTGAAAGTTTAGATGGATGGATGGATGGATAATAGTACATTGTTCACCGAGAGGAGAAAGTGACCGATTACCGTCGAGGGTGTCGTTTGAAGCCCGAGCCGTAGGCGAGGGCTTTAAAACACCCGAGATCGGGAATCGCACTTTCTCTCGAGTGATACATAGTGCTTTATACTACACCTACGAGGAAAATAAAAAACTAAATCTTTACTAATTGAAATTTATATTGAAATTGTTGCAGTTAGTGAAGCTTAATGTAACACTTTTTCCATTAATGTTTGTTTGAGATGTTTGCGATAATGTAGGAGGAATAACTGGCTGTGCTGTTGGCACTGCGCTCGTAGAAGGCTGCCAAAGGGGCAACTGGCTGCTGAGGGGCATTTGGCATCGCCGCGCTCGTTGATGGTTGAGGAGATGAGTCTTGATGCACATTAATCGATCCCGATATTTGGTTATTTATTCGTGTTTTGTTTTCTACGGAATTCTCTATGTAGCTTTCTGCAACAGCGGACGATTTCCAACCACCGTGACGTTTTATTGTGGTTAAATCAGCACCAGTATTGGCAAGAATAGTCGCTGAAGTTCTGCGAAAGCAGTGGCCAGTGTATTCTAGCGGATTGAGTAAATTATGGTACGAAGCTATTTCTCTTGGCACAGTACTTATTTTGTTTTTCCCAATTACTTGTTTCGTACATTTTTGTTTTTATATTGTAGTAAAAACCGATTGGTTTTGGGGTCACTGGGGCTGAGGCTTCGTTATATTTCTTCACTATCTCATAAAATAAGCCCGATATAACAAATGATCGCTGAATTTTGGTTTTTGTGTTAGGAATATTGACGATTATTCCATTTTCGAGGATTTCGATATCGTCTGTTGTCATATCCACAAGTTCTTGCGAACGACAGGCCCCATTTACTCCTAAAATCAAAATAACCTGTAAACAAAAATATCAAACATGAAAACCTAGTAGATTTCTACTCATAAATAGGTACGTAATAAATTTTAAACCAGTGCATTTTGTTCATAAACTTATCTTCATCAACAAATATTTGTCATCTGGAGCATTCTGCAAAAAGGAATAAACATCATTTGTAGTAAGCACTTTTGATTTCTTACTACGGAATCCCTCCGACTTTCTTTTCAGAAATGCTGTAAGTTTTTTGTATTCTTGAATATATATGTCGTTTCTTGTCAATATAGTACTTTTCAACATTGAGTACATAGACCATAACGTACTTGGTTTGTATTTTTGCGCTTTTTCACTGAAATAAGCTAGCAAAACAGTTTCAGAAAAAGATGCCGCATTTTTTTCACTTTTCCATTGCAAAAAATCGTCATAAGTTTTATTATATTTTTTAATTGATTTCTGTGGTAAAAGGTTATCAATCAGTATTTTTGATGTTTCCTTCAACTGCGGCGGAGTTAAAAAATCTTCATCATCACTATCACTACTTATCATTTTGATAGTTTTATTTTACTTTTCTACGAAAACTGAATCCTCAAACGACACACAAATTGAAAATGGCGCCAATGGCGTCTGCAATTTTCACATGTTCTTTTTTCAAATTGTTTGACACCATCCAACACACAGCTAGTGGCCAGTGTCATTTTGCGAACTTAGACATAAAAACTCACTGTAAAAACTTTTATGGCTTTTGATATTTAGGTTACCAGCGCATAGTCTTACCCAAAATTAAAAAAGAAAAACCACGTAAGAAATGGATTTTCATACACTTTTCTCTCCCGCTCAGATGCATTTTCTCGCCGCATATTTGTTCGATATGCAATGACGTACTTTCTACCGTAAATTTGATAAAGTATCAAGGTACTTTCCGAGCAGGTGTAGTATAAATTATAAAGTATGTTTGTTACTCTTTCACGCAAAAACTACTGAATGGATTTCAATGAAGTTTGGTATGTAGATAGATGAGACGCTGGAATAACATATAGGATACTTTTTCATCATCATCATCATCACTACGCGGGTTAAACTGCGTGGTGCAGCTAGTAATATATTATATATAGGTAATCGGGTCTTTATTCATGATTATTCTACCTTTTTCGTTTTTGTTGTTGTAGTCGTTGTATTACACAAAAAAAACTTAGACCTTAGAGGAAAACATGCTATTTTATCCTCGCTCTGGTACATTACAACGACGAATTGTATTTGGGACGGATTTTTGGGCAAGCGAAGTGAAAAAAACTATTTTTTGAGGTATGTTTCTTGTGTGTGCAAGTTAAAGTTGTTTAATATGACATACGTATAAGCTTGAAAGCTTGGAAACGATAAGCTTGAAGTTGTAGACAAATTTGTCTACCTGGGAAAGACTGTCCAATTAGGTAGGTCCAACTTCAACAAAGAGGTCACACGAAGAATCCAGCTCGGATGGGCAGCGTTCGGGAAGCTTCGATCCATCTTTTCGTCCCCAATACTTCAGCGCCTGAAAACCAAGGTTTTCAACCAGTGTGTGTTGCCAGTGATGACTTATGGTACTGAGACGTGGCCTCTTGCTGTGGGTCTCGTTAACAAGCTTATAGTCGCTCTACGAGCAATGGAGAGAGCTATGCTTGGGGTTTCCCTGCGTGATGAGAGGAGAATTAAGGAGAATCGAAATGAGGAGATCCACAAGGAACTAAGGTCACCGACGTAGTTCTCAAAATTAGCAAGTTGAAGTGGCAATGGGCAGGCCACATCGCTCGCAGAACTGATAATCGATGGGGAAGAAAGGTTCTCGAGTGGCGATCACGCACCGGAAGGCGTAGTGTAGGCCGGCCTCCGCTAGGTGGACCGACGACCTCGACAAAACTGCGGGGAATCATACGTAAGAAGTACAAAATGGAGAATATCGGCTATTCTTTATTACAGAGAAAATGAAAGTTATATTTGAGTGAAAGTTTTATTTATTATAGTAGATCCAACCGTTTATCCTCTTTTTGACAGCACCAATAGAACGTAACATGACGATGTTACGCAAAAGTTAACTTATAAATGCGAGGTTTTAAAAATATGACAACTGCTTAAATTTGCTCCTTGATCCCGTATAATAATCATCTTTCACAAAATGAGTCCATAAGTGCAGTAGTTTTTTTATAAATTCCATAAAATAACAAACGTTTTTAAAAAATTACGTTCTATGGCTATCAACATAGTGATGTTACGAAGTTACGATTGAGATATCGATATTGTTTATGAACTATTTTTACACGGGTGTTTTCCGTTCTCGGCACATAATATCGGATTTATTTTTATGTAAAACCGTTATATTGATGCGCCTCAGGAAAACATACAGCATTATTTGAAGACGTGTTTATCTCCTGGTGTATATCCAAAAAAGAACAAGGTTATGATGACTATGATGATTACAAGTACAAGTCATACTTGACGAAGCTGTTACCGGTTAAATCTGGGATGGCCAGCGAGCAACACGGAAGGGAGTAGGCATACACAGCGTTTCCCCTCTGTCAAAGTACAAGTCCGCATGGACCATGGAGTTTGATAATATACTGTGGGGTGAGGGCGGGGCTAGATTTGTGAATGGTGCTTTATTTTTTATGTGTTAGTGATTTGGTTGTGTGAGTATGATCGGCAATGGATCGGTACAGGTATGTTTTGTATGTAATAGTGCGGCTTTGCGCTAGTGTGCAACTTCCCCTCCCGCAAGAAATGACAGAAAGATTTGAACAATATTTTTTAGCTAAGGCTACTCCCTTCCGTGTTGCTCGCTGGGGATGGCAGACATTAAAGTCTGCCGTTTGGTACCAGAAAATAGTAAAGTTTGAGCAACCCCAATTCCAATTTAAGCAAACGAAATCTAATCTTTTATTTTTATTTATTTATTAATCAAAATCAGATTCATCGTTGCTGTCACTCGAGCTATTGCCGACATTTATAATTAATTGTTGACTCATATAATCTATCGCCACGTGTTTATCCCAATCTGCCATTATAGTTTCTTGTGTTTTTTGAATTACATTTTGCCAGCTTTCCGCAGTTACTTTCACACATGCATTTTTTAATAAATTTACCATTTTGTTTGCCGTGAATGGGGGTTTTGTGTTATTTCTAGCAGCGTGTCCTTTAACTTGAGCCCATATTAATTCAATGGCATTGTATTGACAATGATAGGGTGGAAGTCTAAGAACCCAATGACCATGTTCTGCAGCTATTTCGTCGATCACATATCGTTTTGGGAAGTGTTTTTTTGTTCGTAATATATTTAGTAATTGTACTTTTAGTAAGGAGTTATCAACATTTTCACCATGTCGTTGAAGCCAGTCAATGATTACTTGTTTTTTGTCGGCCTGGGTCGGCATTTTATCAATTTGGCGTGAGTGATAGGATGCGTTATCCATAATAATAACTGACGGTTCTTCCAATGATTGTACCATTTCCTTAAACCAACTTTCGTAAACCTCAGAATTCATTTCTTCGTGGTACTCAACTGTTTTTTTGGATTTAAAGGCCAACAAAGCATCTGGCATGAATCCTTTCACAGACCCTGCATGGCAAATGATTAGACGTTCTCCTTTTCCCATCGGTACTGAGGTAGTGGAAGCAGCGGTGTCATCAGTCCAGCTCTTAGACACTGTGTGGTTCGCATTCAGCCAAGTTTCGTCAGTGAAAACAACATTTGACCAATCTGTAATTTTTTTGGCTTCGCTCAAAAATTCGCAACGAGCAAAAGCTACGTCGCGACGCTCCATCAATATTTTGCGTTTGTCCGATTTTTTATAAGTAAATCCAATTTCATTCAAGACCTTTACCAATGACGATTTTTGACCTCGGAACAAATCACATTCACGCAAAGAAGCAACAAGTTTTTTAAGTGTTGGAACTTCTTTACGTAAGTAATAGTTATATATATGACGGCGTATAGCGTCTGCGTCAAAGTTGTCAACCGAAGTCACACGACGTGGTTGGCGTTTTTTCTTCGGCGTACGAAGCTTATTCTCCTGCATGCCGCTTGTTCCGTAGGCTTCGGTAGTAATTTTTGTAATCGTAGATGCACTAATACCTAACGCGGCCGCAACGCGCTCTCTCACTTGCGACAATGGTAAAAGCGGGCCGCCATTTTGATACTCTGCTTCAAAGTAATTACGAAGCTTGATCACCATTTCTCTCGTCTGTCCTTTCAGCACTGATCCTTTCGGCATTTTATAGTTCCAATATAAAACTCAGCAAATAATTACTAGCACGGGCGTCTTGTTGCGAGTGACAGTGACAAATACAAAACGGCGGTGGACCATTGAGTTTTACTACCTTGATAAAATACTACTGCTTACCCATAGACAAAAAAATTGGCAGTCATAGGAATTGCCGATAGAAGTGAAAACTTATAACTCAGAATTTGATAGCTTACCTTGGAAACTACACGGGTGTAACCGGACGGCGTGGCCTCGCCATCTGGGCATGGCCATCTAGAAATGCGTCAGCATTTCCCATTGGCTGATGCGTTTCTAGATGGCCATGCCATGACGGCCTGTCCACGCCCTTTCAACATTCCCCATTGGCTGACGTATTTCTAGATGGCCAATAGCCATGGTCATGGCGCCATTCCTAGGACTATTCTCTTTCCGCACAGACTCGATAGAAAAATGAATCGAAATCGTGTCCACTATAATCACTTGGTCACAACACTTTAACTGACAAATTAGATCTGTCAAAAAGAGGATAAACGGTTGGATCTACTATAAACACGTAAAGTTGAAATTATCTATTTAAATACGAAGTTACATGAAATTAGCAAGAAATAGGTACATTCATTTATTTGTATAACGCAGCTCAGCCAATAAAATAAAAACTCTACAACTCACTCGTGAATAAGAGCAATGAAAAAGTCACAGTTTGATTACATGTGTCATTATGTGCCTAATTGCGGTGAAATTAGAGCTATCGGAATAAGCAGGAATCGCAAGAGGCCATTATACTTGACGTGCTAGGCTTTACGCCTTATATTTTAGAGGCCAAATGACGGGCACAGCAGCAAGTAAAAAGAATCAGCAAGACAAGCACAGTTCAGTGCTTCGTTAACTCTCGGTGGAATCGCAAATGTCATGACAGTACAAATAACTTGCAAAAAAGTTGTTAATTTATGAACTGTAATCTATAAACTACTGATGTCTACGAAGCGCTCGTAGCGGAGCTCGACTTGGCGATCTTAACCGATCAACAAGTTAAGCAACTCTTGCTGCGGTCAGGAGTTGGATGGGTGACCGCTAGTGGCATTATCCAACTGAGCGCTTCCGTGCTTCGGAGGGCACGTTAAGCCGTCGGTCCTGGTTTTTTGTCTCAGGACAGCAGTCGTAAGGCTATGTCGATGGCCTTCGGGCGGCTTGAAATCTTCGAGATGGGTTGGCCACTAACCTACCCACCAATCCGCACTGGGGCCGCGTGGTGGATTATGGCCCAACTCCTCTCTCTGAGAGGAAAGCTCGAGTCCCAACAGTGGGAACAAAATGGGCTGATTATGATAATGATGATGTGATCTTTAAACATTGGTTTATCACACTGGAAAGTTATAGAGATGGAGCAAGTTGTCAGGGTGTACATACTAATAACTTCCTAGTGTTCGGACTATTTGTAGATAGGTACTATTTATAATAATAATAATATGGGACATCATCCACACAAAGGTCTTCAGGTCCCAAACTAGGCAAAGCCTTTACTATGGTAACCGATTACTGACATACATACTTATATACATATACACACCCAGACACAGATCAAACAGACATGTTTATGCACACAAATGTTTGACCTGGCTGGGGATCGAACCCGGGACCAGCGGCTCAGAAGGCAGGGGTGCTACGAACTGCACCAACCGGCCTGTCATTATTGTCTTTATTTATAACACTTACAACTAATAGTCCGAACAATAGGATTCAGGAAAATTGTTAAGTGAAAGGGAGTAGCATGCTGTAAAAATAATAAACAACACTTTAAAATTATACTTACTCGTCTAGCAACTAAGCACGTTGTCATTAAACCTTGAGTGGATATTATGTAGTTGAGGGCAACGGCACTTAAATTTCAATTACATAGTATAACAAGAGGTCATCTTCACAAACTGAGCAGATGCCTTATCCGCCTCGGCTTAGCATCTCGGACGCTTAAATTAATGTTTTCCAAACCAAGAAGATGTATATTAGGATGTGAATTTTGTTGTATTTTTTCTGTTGAGTTTAAAGCAATTCATTGGCTCTTGGCGCGAAATTGTACATGCTATAAAAATTCAAGAGCATTCGGTCACACCTCAGACGCAAGAATAAACATACCAATAATTTTGAATTTGTATGAGATACCCAATTTATTTAATAAAAGTGTACAAATTTAATTATTGTTATACATATAATTAGTTACTATACCTAGTCTATAATTGAGCCAGGGAGAACCCTCACTTTGTAACAGCACCTAGCACATTTGACGTCGGTAAAGTTAAAAAAAATTACCAAGAAATGGCACCAACATCCAACACCAAAAAGCGTGAAATAACTTGTTGAAGTCGGTCTTGCTACTTACGGAATCGATCGTCATTCACCGTCAATGATCTCAATGTCATCAAGATAGGCGTAACAATTTTAAGTTTTTGGAGTGTAACTTAAAAACTGCTTGACCGAATTTGATGAAATTTAAATGGGACCTCGGAAGTATCTCCCAAACAATAAAACAATTTTAAGAATCGGTCTACAGATAGGGGAGAAATCGATTAACATACAAATAAAAAAACACATACACACGAACATATAACTGCCTCCTTTTTTGAAGTCGGTAGGGATGATGGATGCATACCTTTCTCTGACCGGTGACGTTAATTTACGTCAGTTTAATTCATAAATCTTTTGTTTTATAATTACGGTAGAGTTAAGATAAATAATTAAACTAATTGCCATCGGTTAAGAATATAAATCGGATGAGTTAGAAGAAAAAAGGTCGTGGTATGAGACGTCATACGATGAATATGGAACAACCCAATATTATAGCGTAGGTATGTATAGAAACAAGTGTTACAATCAAGTTTAAATTCCACAATTTTATTTCTTCTAATAATGTACCAAAACAGGACCCTGATACATGTTTTATGAGTATTCTGTGACCCAGTGGGTCTACCATGAGTTTACAACACTGACACCAATCGATGCTCGATATCGACTGCCGCGAAAAAAATGTATGAAAAAAAATAACAGTGCCACCTCACGGTCAATTGTAGAACTAAAATATACAAGCTTATTAAGCTTATTAAGCTTGTGATTGGCGTACTCGCTGTCAATTTTAGTTCTACAATTGACCGTGAGGTGGCACTGTTATTTTTTTTCATACATTTTTTTCGCGAGATCGAATATCGACTATAGATGACAGTTATATTGCCAACTCATGGTAGAGGTACAGGACGATATCGCGCCAAAACACCTTTAATACTTACGAGTATTATCTGAACCGTAAAACTAAGGTACCTACCTATCAGGAGACAGGTAAGTGAAGTAGCAACCATTGACTTACTAATGAGAGAGATATCTTAATTCGTTTGCTTTTGCATTTATCGTTAAGGCGTAAACGCTTCGATCAAGAAGTGTAGGTAAACGTGTAAAGTAGTTTTCGATACATACATTTAGAATTTTAAATAGTGAGGCATGCATATACCTACCTATCACGTAGTTCACTTTCTTACCTAACCAGACTAATATACCATCTTATCCATTCTACCTAACGCTAAAATGTATTTTACACAAATGCATGTTAGTAGTTTTGGTGTATGGAATCTAACTAGCTGCGCGTCGCGTTTTCACCCGCGTGGATTATGACGAGGATGAATCAGATATAGCGTATGTTACTCAGGCATCATTTAGCTTTAACTCGTGAAAGAATTGTTTGAATCGGTTATGTAGTTTGACGTGTATCCATTATACTCGTAAAGAAACAAACAATCGTATATCTTTCCTCTTATTAGAGTAGATAAGGATTCCCATAGGACGGCCATTAATTCGTACCATGGTACGAATAATGTGGCCTGGTTTCGCAACTATTGCATACTACAAAATGAAAAAGTATTTAATCTAACTGTAATAGTTAGACATGTGGTAATGTGGACTTTTTTGTAGATATTGACGTCTTCTATAAAACTGTGGCAATTGTACTATCAATTCACAAATTTCAACAATCCACCCCGCTGGAACTGCAGTTCAGACTCCGGTTGCCGTTCGATAATTACCCAAAACACCATTCTACTATTTCTGTAAACAAATTGGAACGTAACGTATCGCAAACGCTACTATATAATAGTTAAGTATTAAACACTAATATGAGTTAGCGTCGTTTTCATGATCTATCGAGTTACCAATATAACATATTATTGGATCGCTGGCGTCAATAGAAACGTAACTGCAGCTGGACTGTGTTCTAATAGCAGAATAAGAATGTGTGTAAATCAGCTACAGTTCGATTGTAGTTGAAACAAATTAAGTTAGTGGAATCGGTTCCCTGCCTGTCATCACTTTGCGCTAATGTCAATAGCATAGACCAATATTATAATGGTCAATAGTTTCCGCAGCGTACGCGATATACGGACTTGTTTGAAAATATTATACCTAATAGCCTATGTTGATAAGGGAAAATGTAGGATTCAAATGGTGAAATAATTTTTATTATCGGTCCAGTAGTTTTGGAGCCTATTTAAAACAAACAAACAAAATAATCTTCCCTCTTTATAATATTATATAAATTATCCCCATTATGTTACAAATGTGAAAGTTTAGGTGGATGGACGGATGAATAAATTATTATATAGTATGTTTAATACTCATTCACGCAGTAACTACTGAATGGATTTTAATGAAATTAGGTATGTAGATAGATGAGACGCTGAAATAACATATAAGTAGGATACTTTTTCATCATCATCCATCACCACGCGGGTGAAACTGCTAGTAATATTATAGTGTAAGTAAATGTAGAAATTTTCATTTTATTTGCCTAAAATTTCACGATAAGTCTTTGTAGCTATCTACATGTCTCATTTCACACGGAGTTTCTGAGTATTATTCCTTTGAATTAGAAGACGCATTCCAGGAGTTACAGCTGATAGTGTGGATGTAGATAATGGACAAACAGAGGGCTTAGACATTTTGCTACACGTGGAGATATCGACACACAGTCAGTCATTAAGATTCCGATGGTCACGATGGCAGATAACGTAGTCTTGTATATCATGGGTATCAACACAAGCAGTGCGTTTCTGTGTGGCTTTTCAAACTCACTAGTCTGCGTTCCGTCTGTGGTGTGCATAACTGCATTACCTGTTGATTTCTCGCTTGTTAGTGTTATGCATCAAATTCTCGGAACGGTCCGATTTCGATAGTCTTTTTCATACATTTCAAACGGATTTATACAGCGTGTAACAAAATGGTATAGTAATACTAAATGGTGTCCATATATACTTAGTCAGGATTCACACGGTAAAGTAACAAAATGGAAACCGTTTATTATATTTTTCATACAAGGTTAAAAAAAAAAACTTTTTTACAGCGCTGTTAGACATACCTATTCTTGAAGTTCGTTGGGGTCACCTTCTTCGGCATTTCATGTTAAATGCAAACAGACCTAGTCTACTTCTTGTTTTAGGTATAATGGTGTTATTGGCATCATGCTTTTTACGTAATTCGATCATAAAATAATTCCTACGCCACGATTTTGATATTCGAATATTCGATTTTTTTCGGGTACTATTCGAATTATTCGAATATTATTCGAATGACAGAAAAAAACTATGTATTTATTAGAATCACCTCTGCTTTTATTCTTTTAAGTGTTATTTGCATAAAGAAATTAAAATATCAATATGAAATAAAATTAATAAAAGGTTGTGTCGCCGTAACGAGGCATTTGGCATTGGCGATTTACAGTCATAATCAACCAAAGATTCTTTTAATAAAAAAAGGTCTTCAAAATCTAGGTGAGTAGGTATTTTAACAATACCTACCTATATTTAATAATAAATTTCACAACAAGAAGTAAATAAACACGGTAAGTAACGGTAACACGGCAGTAAGTAGATACTAGACTAAGTAAGTAGGTACACTAGGTACACAAACATTCTTAACAGGTCTTACTCGTATAAATCAAACAATCATAATTAAGTTAGTTATTGGTTCTATAACTTTGTCTCGTTTCTGTGAGATCTTATAAATCTCTCGAGCTTCTAGAGTTAGTTACATACACCAAGTGCTGCCTAAATCTAACTTGATTTTAATCGAATATTCGAATATTGCGAATTTCAGTATTCGAATACTCGAACTAATATAATATTCGAATTATTCGAATATTTGAATATTCGAATGCAAGCCCTACTCATAACTCAGACGCAGTAGTTAGGTACCAATTGTATGCAAGCTTACGCGTGTGTGGTTTTAGTATAACTACACCATTTGTTAGCACACTGCATAGTAATGTTCATAATGATAATACATTTAAATAATTTAAAATTAGATGAAATCAGATTAGCCATCACTACGCAGTTGAAATCGCGCAGCTAGTCACTAATGTAGGTTGACCTTGCTAAATGTTCATAGCGTAGTGGAAGCGCTGATCCGGAACTCGTCTTGTCATCAGAGCTACATCTTCAACTATTTATTTAAACAGCTTGTGCGGGGTTGCGCAATGTCTCAACGTCGCGTTTATAATGAAGGAAACAAACGGTGCTTCTATCTCCAGGTTGACCTGTGTTGATAAATGTTCGCTAACGTTGCTGTGCTCACTATATACATGGTTGTTGGGATTTGCAACTGAGCGCTTCCTGAGCCCCAGTTCTTATGTCGAAGTTTTCCGACCACCCGGTTGCCACTCGATAATATATCCAGCAACACGGCAGTATTGTCTATATTCTCCGTATGAAGCGCTCGCAGCGGAGCTTGACTTGGCGATATTAACCGATTAACAAGTTAAGCAACGCTTGCTGCGGTCAGGAGTTGGATGGGTGACCGCTAGTGGCATTACTCAACTGAGCGCTTCCGAGGGCACGTTAAGCCGTCGGCCCCGGTTGTTTGTCTTAGGACAACAGTCGTTAGGCTATGTCGAAGGACTTCGGGCGGCCTGAAAACTTTGACATGGGTTGGCCATTAACCTATCCACCAATTCGCACTGGGCCCGCGTGGTGGATTATGGCCCAACTCCTCCTCTCTCTGAGAGGAAGGCTCAAGTCCCAGCAGTGGGAACAAAACGGGCTGATTATGATTCTCCGTATTCACCGATTCACCGACTTCAAGGTGGTGTGCCCTCTTGAATTTTTCACTTACATTCTGTGGACCTAACAAGAATAATTGCGTAAGTGTAACGTAACGTGCCGTTTACGTGAAACAGTACAAACTGTCATTTATCTAGGGCAACTGTGACACAGATAACTCATAGTTGGTATGTCGCAGCGTGACGCGTTGACGTTTACCATACGAATACTTTACGATAACTGTTTGTGCTACAGCCTCTGACCGTGAAGAGTGCAGCGCTCTCGACGTTTCTTAGCGCAATGCATTCGCAAAAAATTGGCTCTTAGCATTTGGTCCTCAATAAAAACAAATAAATTGGCATATAGGTACTTATCCACGGCCAAAAAGACTAAATTTGTAAGGCATTTTGACCAGTTATACCAGTGACCAGTTATACTGATGACCCTGCTCAGGTAACAGAAGTCATTGGTATTACTTTTCAAAGCACTAACGCCTGCTTAAGCGATCTCAAACATTGAAATTTATAGAGCGAAAAATTCACATCCTCGGACGGGATTCGAACCCGCGTCTTCTGACTCTCCGTGTCAGACGCCATTGACCAACTAGGCCACCGATAATCTGGTCCGAGCATCGAATTTTTAACTCTCTATTTGACTAACCGTCTTGCGGGGATGGAGCGACATCTATTGGACAGTTAACAGTACCATCCAAGCGAAAGAAGCATTATTTAGAAATACTTGAACTTTCGCATTGACATCGCAACCCTTGTTATTTTTATAGTTCGATGCTCGGACCAGATTCTCGGTGGCCTAGTTGGTCAATGGCGTCTGACACGGAGAGTCAGAAGACGCGGGTTCGAATCCCGTCCGAGAATGTGAATTTTTCTCTCTATAAATTTCAGAAGTCATTGGCTTCTGCGGAGTCGTATTCTCTGGTTCGCTACGTTATATCCCATATACCACACGTGGTTACATGCATATCTTCAAACATTATTTAATCAACCGTGCGATTCTCTAAGAGCAAACATCGTTGCATCTTCGACAACATCCGTGAAACAAATGACGAAATGACAAGAGACGTTGGAAAAACAACCTCCTGTACAAGGGCGATATCTAAAAAAATATTTGATATCGGTGAGCTCGTCAACGAGCGCATCGACGAATCATTAGAGAATCGCACGGCTGATATATAATTGTGTGGGCAATGTACAATGCATAGCTGTCTTATTAGCATCGCATACTGGAGTTAGTGTGTGATCCGTATCAAGACAGGATGCGATGCACGTGGCCTCAGATATCTAGATTATCAATTAACTTTATTACTGTTATAAAATGATGTGTAAATAGCGATGATAAATATGTTAAATGTATACTATACATTTTACTCCGAGGGTAGATAGATAGATAGATAGATAGATAACACTTTATTGAGACACCACATTTATACTTAATACTAGAAAATAAAATAAAAAAATAGGTGCAACAATGGGCGGTCTTATCGCTCAGAGCGATCTCTTCCAGACAACACATTCGCAGATAAATATCAAAACAGATGGACGGTAACAATACAAAACAGTAAACACACTGTAAATACATAAATGTCATATTAAATAAACTATCCTAGGGTAGATTTATGTCTAGGATTACACTAAATTATATACAGAGGGTACCTAGATAATATTGAAGAAAATTGGTGTTGCGATGCGATGTTAAGTGATAATCTGGGCCTACTCCCACCTTTTACGAAACTATCATAAATCAGGAATAGAGGAGGAGGAATAATCATACTTACTATCGTACTCCCACCGACAAAAAACGGTCGAACATAATTACTTCTATACTATTTACGGCGTGTTCCTTTTTAGCTGAAATCGATCCTAATGGTGGGTTCCTGGATCAATACCTATAATGCCCAACCCGAATAGAACACTAACGCAGTTGCAAGGTACACGAGTTAATTGCACTATTTGATAATACGTCATCAAAACGTCTATCGTAATCCATTATTATTTTAAGCTTGCTATATTGACGTGGTGGTACCAAATTTAAAATAATAACAATAATAATATGGGACAACATCCACACAAA
The DNA here is from genome assembly GCA_917880725.1 of Selenia dentaria. Lineage (NCBI taxonomy): Eukaryota > Metazoa > Arthropoda > Insecta > Lepidoptera > Geometridae > Selenia > Selenia dentaria. The sequence continues at coordinate 29,853,222 of OU862893.1, forward strand.
GGTCTTCAGGTCCCAAATTAGACAGAGCCTGTACTATGGTAACCTGATGACTGATATACATACTTATATACATATACACACCCAGACACAGATTTAAGGTTTAAGTATGACTACTTTAAGAGATGGGAGTAAGGCCCTTGGTCTAAGAAGTCTTAGCACGAGCATTTGTGATTTGAACTCTCCAGGGTTGTATTCATCAGACATTCGGGAAACACACATACACAGGGCAAAGTACTTTACTTACTTTGCACAGGGTATAAGCTGCCAATCATGACCGGTCAGCCATGGATTGCCAGCAGACTGGACTGCCTCTTGTTGCGGCAGGCATATCGCTGTTCCAAGGCCGGTTAGAAAATTATACATATAATAATAATAACCTTTATTACGAAACAAAAACTTATGCTAAATACTCACAAAATAGATTACATCTTTTGGCTCATATATTATATATGTATAGTACTCGTAAGTTGAGTGATGATCACTGAATCCCACACTAGGATGGCCTGTGTCGTGAGATTCAGTCCCTTCCTTTATAATTACTCCAATGATCTTTACATGGATTTTATACATTTTTATAAGAATCAAAAAAATATTATAGAACGTATGCTGACTTTGTACACAAGTAATAATACTTAAACAAATTACAAAGCAATTCATAAATAACATATCTCAGGTTTTGCTCTGTGTAAAATATTGTATCTGAGGATAGGTGTGAGTTAAACAAAATTAGCGTTGTGTAGTTTTGTGAGAGATAGATTGTGAAGGTAATTGTGTAACATATTGTTAATTTTCGTAATAAAACTCATGTATGTGTGTATAATTAAACAAGTTGAATACTGTATGTGTGCAATATCATCAGTTCATGATGACCGCAATATACACTAAAAGTACTATGTACAAAAAGTGTGCTCTCTTCCAGGTAGAATATAATAAGGACCTGGGGCCCCACTCCCACCTCTTAAAGCAGTAATGTTTCAACCTTACCATTAAATCTGGTACCACCACGTCAATATAGCAAGTTAAAAATAATATTGGATTACGATAGACGTTTTGATGACGTAGTATCAAATATTTCACGCAATTCGCATACTTTTTCATGACATTAGACACTATGGCCGTTTTCACTAACAGCGAGTTAGGCAGTGCCTAATTAGGCAACTCCTAACGTAAGCAAGCTCCTAAGCATCATTTTTCGTTTCACCATTCCATCCGTACAAGGAGACTCCTAAATAATGGGTTGCCTAAGTATACGAAACTTATCTATGGTTTTGTTTCTTCAGTTGTCAGCTTGAGAACTGCCTCTTTATAATGCCTTGGCTACACCGAAGTTAACGTCAATGCCCAATATCGCCTTAAGCAACGCGCTAATTATTCCGATAATTATCGCGTAAATTGAGTGGCCACACTGGTACCGTGAACGTCAACGCCCATTTTATTGCCGATAAAATTGGCAATTAGTCAAGATGGACATCGACGTTGCTACACTGTATGTAATGAGTGTCAATTTGTATTATATGAATGTATTGTATGATATATTGAGTATATGTCAGATTTTCCAGGCCTTCAAAAATTTATACTATTTATATAGATGAGCTCTGTAATAAAATAACCCATTAGGGATTCATTTTTCTCTTTTAATTCTTCTCAAGTTCACACGTGCGATCCTTTAGCTATCACGGTGCACATTGACAAACGTTGGTGTGGCCGCTTCAACGCAATAATTCTCGCGTTAAATCTCTTTAATGTGCCTAAAAATACCGCCAACCAATTTATCGCCCAACTTCAACGGCAATGTGAATGCCGTTGGCGAATTATCGCGATTAGGGTTGGCTACATCTACGGTTAACGCGATAAACAACGGCGTTTCTCCTCGGTGTGGCCAAGGCATAAGAGTAAGTACTCTGACTAAATAGGTATAGGTATGATTATCTTAGTGATGGTAGACTACAAGAGAAGGGAATCTTTTGTTCAGCGGGCACATATATTAGGTAGCAATGAAAATTGTACTACATGTTCCTATCAAACTCCAAATATTCATCAATTTGATGTAATATGAACAACACCGTGTCTTTGGACATTCTGTATCTTTTAAAAAGTCAAGGTCGTCATAATTTTGATAATTCTTTATCCTGGGTCGAATCACTCGTGGTCTAGTATTATATATATTATTTATCTATGCACCTGAAAAATATTTTAGGGGTTGCGTAAGGTTTACGCACTGCCCAATCGGTGTCGTAACTTTAGGTAACGCCTAACATCGTTAGGCGGCAGCTTAGGGTTGGTGAAACGATTTTTTGCTCTAGGCAATTCTTAAATATTTAAGCATCGGATTTCGGCAATTCCTAAGGTTAGTGAAAACGGGCATAAGTTTCATTGTTCCAATTTTTGAATATTGGTACCTACTCCTATATCTTAGTAAGTAGCCATATTGCAACGTTACTATTAAATTTGGTTGACAGTTTTGTGTCGGTGGGAGTACGATAGTAAGTATGATTGTTCTAAGCTTATTATAATGCGCTCCTGATTTATGATTTTTTAAAAGGTGGGAGTAGTGGTTTTTGGTTTTTTTTTTTTTCTGGTCCACCAACCATCCACCAATATGAGTTGACTTATTTACTACTAACCAACTTAAAAAGGAGAAGGTAATATGTTCGACTGTATGTATTTTTTTCGTATATTCACCGTTTTCACCCCCATTTATGGACAGATTCGCAAAATCATTATTTTTTGTTAGAGTATATACTTCCGAGGTGGTCCCATTTAAATTTCATCAAATTAAGTGCAGCAGTTACATCCCGATAACTAAAAAGTGTTTCGCTTATTTTGATGACATCATCATTGAATGACAATCGATCCCGTAATTAGCAAGGGTTACTAAAATTGCAAAAAAAACATTTTCACTGAAAATGATTAATACGTTAATTTTGTGGTGCTACTTAAATTTAGATTTCTTTTATATATATTTACATTTGATGTTTGTATTTTAATGAGTTAGATTACTTGAAATAAAAGATTAACATGAAAGTTTTATTTCGGATCCCTATTTAGGTGTTTTCTGCGGAAAGCGAATATTATTTTATGAATTCTATTCGGCTAACATTATTTTCCTGTTCCCTTTCCGACCAAATATTTTTTTAAAGATATTATCAATCTGTTTCGTTACACTAGCAAGCTAGATGTTTAAACATTCTGTTTTTTACTATTATCAGGCTACTGGCAAGGCTACAGCCTTTTTTTTAATTTTAATTACCTTAATATATATACTTTCATTACGAATGTAAAAAGCTAAACTATTATTTAGACATTACAATATCAAATATTGGCAAGGCTATTGACAAAACTGTTTTCATTAAAAAGTTCCGTAATATATACTTTCATATGCATTTAGCATTGTTATTTAGAAGTTACATAACATACACGTCAATATATACTCGTAGAATAGATACAATGACTTGTACGACTATTTTTAGAATGAGACTATTTAGATATGTATGTAAGTATGTATGTGTAACAGGTCACGAGGTCACAGACAGTAGAACGTGGATTATCGTGAGTTTTGCCACCTTTTGGCACCACACGCTGACCCTCAGTCGCACGCGCTGCGCATATATACAGCAAAATAAAATTAATGTCTATATATATTAAAAATGAACCCCTATTTCTCCTGGTGACGATTTAATTGAGAACGGATGGAACAATCTCGCTAATTATTTTTTTGTTGTTTTAATTCATGTCAGAAGGTTCTTATGAAAGAAATACCAAGAAAAGATGGGAGGGTATGGCGAAGCCAAAGGACGAGCCTACTACGCGAATAAAGTAGCGGGCAGTCGGTGTTTTCTTATAAATATTTTACTTGGCTGGTCACTAACGGATTAGATTATTAAAACATTTATTTTATTTATATTACTAGTACTGTTTTAGGCACACGATTACAAATCAGATTATATTTTAATTCTTATTTTTTTTGTCATAAACTTTGAACACAACTCACCAAAGTTTCAGAGTAACAAGTACAATTTGAAAAATTTAATACCGACTTCCATTCTATTCAGTTATTGGAGTGTAACTCAAAAAGTACTTGACCGAATTTGATAAAATTTAAATGGGACCACACGGGAAGCACCAATTTCAAACGAAAAATAATTTTGAGAATCGGTTCACCCAGTCGAAAGTTATGAGGTAACAAACATTAAAAAAAACAGTCGAATTGAGTACCTCCTCCTTTTTGGGAAGTTGGTATACAAGACGTTGTAATTAAGGTGAAAATTAGACATATTCACATTAAATAAGGTAATGGTTAGTGCATTCATTTTGTAAACCCTATTTGATCGTAAATGTAAATAATGATGTTTGCCTCTTTCAACTGAAACTCAATTGCATTTAATATTTTTATTTTCTTAATATTTTCACAGCTTCAAAGATGGTACTGCACTACCACGGGCCACTGGCCAAGTAAATTGCAGATGGGGAAATAATTTAAGTGATTTGGTTTTCTTCGAGCTGCTAGAACTTTTATTATTATTGACTATCTCTTATTTCCTAATACAAAATATAGGCACATGAGACTTACCGTCACCGGGTTACGGGCGCAGTGCAGTTCATCACTTGTGACAAAACGCCTCTGTTCTAGGCAAAGGTTACCACTTATAACCAGATGGACCCCGTGCTTGTACCGACTCTTAATAACGTAAAAAAAATTATATAGTTTAAACACTTATCTATAATATCTATACTAATATTATAAAGAGGAAAGATTTGATGTATGTTTGTAACGTAGTACTGGACCGATTTCAAAAAATATTTCACCATTGGTAAGCTACATTCACCCTGAGTAACATAGGCTATATAAGATTCATCATCATCACCGCGAGGGTGAAACCGCGGAGAGCAGCTAAGCTAGTAATGAGATAAATTGAATAGAATACGGACAGACACACACTACCTGCGTACCTTTACAATTGTGACCCTCACTTTCCTTGTAAGGCAGGAAGGAGGTTCGAACAGTGGACTCAATGCTGATTATTCTTTTCTACCGACGTCCAAAAAAAGAGGAGGTACTCAATTCGACTGTATGTTTTTTATGTTTGCCACCTCATAACTTTCGACTGAACCGATTCTCAAAATTCTGTTTTTGTTTGAAAACTTTCCGTGTGGTCCCATTTAAATTTCATCAAATTCAGTCCAGAAGTGTTTGAGTTACACTCCAATAACTGAATAGAATGGGAGTCGGTATTCAATTTTTCAAATTGTACTTGTTATAATTCTTCACGTGATTTATTTATAGTAAGCTCATAACCAACCATCGGAAACTGTTATGTAATAACTGTCTAAAATGTACTACATACATTTAATACTAGCTGACCAGCCAGCGGCTTCACTCGCGTGGCCTCGCGGTATGCGGTTAATTACGGTTTTTTAAATATCCCACGGGAACTCTTTAATTTACCGGGATCTAAAGTATCCTATATGTTGACCAGGGATATAAGCTACCACCACACTAAATTCATTTTAATCGGTCCGGTCGTTTCGGAGATTAGCCCGTACAAACAGACAGACAAACAGAGAAACAAAAAAATTGAAAAATGTCTAAATCAGTTCGATTTTACTCCTTACATCCTGACATGGTTTTTAGTATTTTTTTTCATTGTACAGAAATTGGACCTCTACAGTTGTATTATATGTAGTTATATATTCATAGGTGATGTTCAAAGGATATAGCCATGCTCGTATCCCTCGTGACCCTCCAGTTTCGCCGTTGTCGGGTTTTGAAGAGTGCATATTTTGTTCCTAAGGGTACCAGGCTGTTAATTTTTTTAACGGAACTCTGTATGATCTTTTAAGTTGTTCTTACTCAACCGATTTTTCTACAACTTTTTTACACAATCTAGTATCAAGATTTGCGTTCATAATGTATAATTAACAAGTTTTAGCTATAAAATAATAAAAAATGTCAAGGTCAACTACATCATTAGGATTTGTCAACATGAGGCCTTTAGAACTTGTGTTAGATTTCAATAAAAGATGAAAATTAGTTTTATATATTTTTTCATGTCCTCAATCTCCATTTTATAAAACTAATGTGACGCAGTTTCAGCTTTACGAAAGAACTGAGTTAACTTTTTGCTTATTTAGAGACATTATTGGGTTTCAAGTCCATTTGTTTGTAATCGACCGTGAACTTGCAGTCTTTGTATTGTAACAATACGCATTGTAGGACAAATCAACTTGTTAGGATATCTCCATTAAGCGTATAAGCGTAAAAAGTATCAAAACATTAGGTACTTGTTATGCAGTTGGCATGTTTTGGTAGTGTTTTCGCTAACAGCAATGATGCGTAAGTTTTAGGAACAGAATTTTTTAAAAATATTTTTATGCTTGCGACTGCCCGCGACTTCGTTCGCGTAGTAGGCTTGGTCTTCGGTCACGTCATAACCTCCCATATTTACTTATTTTTTTTCATGTAAGAACCTTCTACGTAGTATTAGAAAACATTTAATAAAATATGAATAAAACCAGTAAAGCCGTTCTCAAGTTATAGCGTGACCAGAAGAAATAAAGAATAATTTTTATATTTAAAGATTTCTACCAGTTTGAAGAATTGACAAGAAACAAAGGTTAAACGCACACCGAAAAGCTACTGTACTGAAATGCTATTTGCCTCAGAAGTGTGAAGTGTTATAAGTTTTCGTTCCTATTATTTTTATTCTTACTGAATTCGGTTTACGGCCGTTTTCAATAATCATTCTATCCACAGTTGTCCTTACTACAGATAGAAATTTGACTTAAAGTCCATACAAATAGTGTCAAATCTATCTTTTGTAGGGTAAACCGGCGATAGATAGGTTATCGAAAACTGCCGTTATAGTACTTTGGTGGTGTTTTTGGTAATAAATCAGTTCTATTATTATTAATTCACTACTGATTCAGGTCCAAACTTTCAGAGCCTTGAATGGTATACAGTTGTTAGCCAATTGATTTTCGATCAGACACTTTTCAATAAGTGAACTTTGACTTGTTTTTTCATATCTGGTGTACCTTGGCCTCTCGCCCGGTTCGCAGGTTATCCTTGAGTTTCGGGACACCAGTTATATATTTGATCCTTGTTTGTTATCAGATGTCAAGTGCCGGAGTGTGAGGGGAACACCACAGTGCTCGAAGCAGACAAGTGGTACCCACCATGGTCTCAGTTCGCTTTGCCAACCGAGCAACAGTGCCGGCGCTGGCAGCCGCTGGACGGCGCCTGCGAGATGGCATCTTTCGACAACAGCACGGATGTGGCTTGCGAAGATATGGTCTACCAACCTAGTGGTAGCATCGTTGTCGAGGTGATTGATAAACATGTGTACAACTAATAGAAAACTCTTTTTAACGGACTTCAAAAATAGAGGAGGTTCAATGTTTGACTGTATGTTTTGTTGTATGTTCACCGATTTCTCTCCCATTTGTGGGCCGATTCTTAAGTCTGTTTTTTTTTTTTTTAAATATACCACAACTATCACCTATCACACAACGTCATCTAGTCCCAAGCTGAGCAGAGCTTGTGTAATGGGTACTAGACAACTGATAAACATACTTATATATTTCTAAATACATACATATTATAGATATATTACACCCAGACACAGAACAAATGATCGTTATTACACAAACATTTGTCCTGGGTGGGAATCGAACCCACGACCTCCGGCGTAGCAGTCAGGGTCACTAACCACTAGACCAACAGGCCTGTCGTAAGTCAAAGAGTATACTTCCGAAGTGGTCCCATTTAAATTCAATTAAATTCTCTCTACCACTATGCTGTGGGTCTCATCACGACGTTACCATCACCGAAAGATCAAGCCAGAAGTGAGATAGTTTTATCGGCCGATCCTTGTTACCTACGGAATACTTCTTTGCCAATTCACACCTAACGGCTTCTCTCTTATAAATAATAGTGTAATTTTTATTGTTCCAGTTTGACTTAGGATGCCAAGAGTGGAAGCGATCGCTGGTGGGCACGGTCCACAACGTCGGAATGCTGATCTCGTTACCCATCATCGGGTTCATCTCCGACAGGTGGGTCGCTATACCGCAGCCCCAGTCTGCCTTGTTGAGCTACCAGTTCCGGGTTACCCTGTTCCATTTCAATGGAAGGACGACATGTCACCAATAAATTCCTATGGTTTAGTCCAGCTACATCTGTAGAGTTAATCTTAGACGGAGAACGAACGTTATGGAGCGTTCTACATACCATACGCCTGATATAACTATATATCTACATAAATATACATAGTCACGTTCATTATAATTTACGCGTTGTCGATATCACAACCAACGCATATTTCGGTTTCGTCCGAAAGCCTTCTTCAGGATCTTGAGCGCGGTGCACTCATCGTTGCTTCCTCGCACCACGGGCAGCAGTCCGCTCACGGCATGTCGGTGCGGGCTGTGGGGATCGTGAAGTGGTGAATGTAGAGTCATCAAGTCAGGCTGCAAAGTACCCTCTTTATCGCCACTGTTTCCTTCAGGTGGGACCTTTGCAGTCTGACATACGAAACTGACTGTGTCATTGGTATCGGTGCTCTCTGCCGCGCGTTGACAGTTTTATGGCGGAACATGTCTGGACTAGCTGCAGATGTTAGTTAACGTGACTTGTGATAAGGCCTCTGTAGTGCTCGCAGGCCGAAGGTAAGCCGAGGCCAACATAGCTTCTAGGTAGATATGTAGTCACAGGCTCGACAACAGACGGTGTGTTCAAGCGGCACGGCTACACTCGCCCACGGCTCTCGTAACACTGGCCGTGCCGCCTTACCCACACGCCTGCCCGAGACTGTGTACCTATGTATTGTATTAGGTTATGTCCAACACACAAACACTACAGCCTCTAATAGGCGTAGCTACTGTCGTTGAAGTATTCACAAAGTTGAAGTATTTATATAAATGCGGCATGAAAATAGCAATTTCTACGTAGGTACATAATTACGGAACAAAACACCGTCTAAATCACCATCACACTTGCGACATTGTCTCGTTAGAACTGGTGGTTGATATACCACTAGCCTCAATCCATAAAGTTATACCAGTGACATAAAGATCTGTTTTATTTCTCGAATCATAAGAAGCTGAAGTTTTAGTATAACTTGAAGCTCAATATAAAATGTACTTCCTGATACTCCTCAGATGGGGTCGTCGCGCCGCGCTCGTGGTGAGCGGGTGCGGAGCTGGAGTCCTGGGGCTGCTGAAGTCCTTCGTCACCTCCTACCCCATGTACCTGGCCGGAGAACTGCTTGAGACCATCATGGGAGCTAGCGTGTACCCTGCCGCTTTCGTACTCAGTAAGGAGTGCTTACATCATTCCGCATTTTACTAATCGACCAGGCATATTATTCGCCTGATTAAAATTTTGTCTCATATGTACTGTGGCCCAAGCACGAACATTTGCTAAAGTGTAACGTCATCGTATCGTTGACGTATACAATACAAACTATGAGTTATCTGTGCCACAGTTGTACTAGATAAATTATAGTTTGTACTGAATACGTCAACAATACGATAACCTTACACTTTAGCAAATGTTCGTGCTCGGGCCACAGAGCCGTAAAGAAATATTTGAGCATTATTGAGTAATTCTTTTACAATGTAAACAAAATTGCAATTATTTAATTAAAACAATTAGAGAGTTAAAAAGAAGTAAAACCTTTTCAACTGACTTCCAAAAAAAAAGAGGAGGTTCTTAAGCCGACGCGTATTTTTTTTACGTATAACATTTTACAGAGTAGCACGATTTAGATAATTATTTTTTAATTTGATAAAGTATACTTCCAAGGCGGTCCCAATTAAACTACATCAAATTCGGACAAGTGGTTTTTGAGTTACACTCCAATAACTGAAAAGGGTTCCGCTCATCTTGATGATATCGTAATTGACGGCGAACGACAATCAATCCCGTAAGTAGCAAGGGTTTCTAAAAAGGGTGAAAAATGGTTGCACCAAAAATGGACCATAGGTACCAAAAAGTTTGAAATTACTTGCGAAGTCGGTACTGTAACATTTCATTACCATTTTCGCTGTAATATGCATACTTGATAAGGAATGTACTCCTTAATATGATATTTTAAATAAGACAGAGCAATCACTTGGTACTTTACATTTTATTCAATAATTCACTAATCACTATACTTCGCATTTAATACTATTCATCTCTGTTTAACAATGTTAAACTACAAGTATAAATTATTCAAATTATTTATTTAAAGTATAACAACATAACCCTTTAAATAAAGTTATATATTTATAGTTGTTCCGACATAAATTCGACGCTCAACAATTCCTAGTGTTCACCTCGGCTAACGAGAACACTGGCCACTATCCGCCACGCTTACTACTTTTATAATATTTTGGCGGTAGAACAACCCCCCCTCCATGATCGTCAACAATGCCACCTTGCGGTGAATTCAGAAAACATCTACGAGTCAAATACATTCCATTTATCTAATAATACAACAATTATGCTAATTTTAACCTAATGTAAATAGTTTGTCTATAATGTATGTTTCTATTATAGTGAACTAATTATATATTGTTAACAGTACATACCATGCGCACAATATTGTGATAGTACGAGTAGGTACTTTTGAACTATTATGGTACCGACTTAAACAAATTATTTCACACTTTTTAGTGTTGAAGTCGGTTTCATTAATGGTATTTTCTTTTATTAATTTGTTTTTAAAATGCCAATTTAAATTCTTACTAGATTTCGCATTATGTGCTACGGTATCAAAATGTCATGCATTTTTGGTTATTACTGCTGTTCTATGGTTTGGCATGTTATATAGTTTGGCATGGTTTAACAGTTTGCGGTCCAATGTATTTTAAATTAATTTTAAATCCAATTTATATACACTTTTCGATGATAAAGGTACTATTTATGTACGTGACTAGTAGTTCTAGGAAAGCCTCGCAAACACAATCTTATCATCAGCGGCAAGTTTTCGCAGTCTGCGCAGCTGCTTGCTGCCATAATCTTTTCTACTGCAGTGCTTTCCATCAAGACGGACTCTTGCTCGATATGCTTACCATCTCGTGTTTAATCATGTGTTAAGGTCAAAATGTACGTACCTACTCTCTGTAAATGATTGCTATCAAATGTACATTTTATTAAGTACTTAAATTACTTACAATTAATGCTCAGGAAAGTACCAAGTATATTTTACTTGGAAAACCTGTGGCCGGAAACAACGGAAAAATAACTTGGAAAATTAATATTCTAGGTCAAAAGATAAATGTTAAGTATTTAAATTATAGATCTAAATGTTGATAAATAAAATAGCATGTTGAGGTCACCTCATTTCTATGCTATTTTCCTTGTTATCGCTCTCCACGGAGCAAATCCATTAAAATATACTTAGCACAAATAAGTGTGAATTTAAAAACCAAACAAGAACGAGTTTCCAACTGCTTTTTGTAACGTTTTTTTATTTACGCGTGTTAAACGCGATTTTAAAGACAAACATTTCACATCAGTCTGCCCTATCTATGAATAAGTGTTAAGTTTAAACTTTTAATAAGTTTGAACTCTATAGGTGTAGTTTGAGTTAGTTCAACTGGTATGGTCACAATGACATCATCAAAATACGAATCCTTGGGCAGGCATGGTGGCAAGAAAAGCGCCCCTGGCGGTGAACCTTTCGTCACAACATAATAAAATTAGCCTTTATTAGATTTCTAAATAAAAAGAAATAACTTCTTAAAGTCGGTACCTATTATCACAATATTGCGTGCATGGTACAGACTTCGACAAGTTATTTCACTCTTTTTAGTGTAACGTCTATTTACGGCATACACTGTCAATATGATATCATCAAGAAGAAAAAAACATATACAGGGTTACTGGTAATTAATTAGCATCCTGTTAAGGGCATATTCTGTACGTCAAAACAAACAACTTTTGTTCTAGAGCTTTTCCCAAAACTATACAAATATCCCAATAACAATTTTTAAAGTTTTTGTGATTCTCTCTTACACTTCATAACTCTACATCGCATGTACTTCATTCATCTACGCTACGACGCGCTGTTACGTGCGCTACATATGCATGTAGCGCACGTAACAGCGCGTCGTAGCGTAGTACAGCTACGACGACCTTGACTTGCCGCGTCTCAACCCCTTTCTTACGCTGCCGCCGCCGCCCGCTCGCCGCGCCGCCGGCCGGGGCTTGTCGGCATAGTGTTAATTATGTTTAGACCGTTCAAATTGATTTTTTAGTTTTGTATGGAAGAAAAAAATACGAATTTTTGAAATTCGTAGAACAAAAGATGTTTGTTTTGATGTACATAATATGCTCTTAATAGGATGCTAATTGATTACCAGTACCCCTGTATACGGTCGAATTGAGAATTGAAATGTCAGATACAATGTTCATAATTAACAATTAAAATAAATTCAATATATGTCAGATAGGTACTATTTTCATATTATCACAAAGCAGTAAGTACTTAAAAAAATAGGCTAAATTGTAGGTATGAAATGGGAACTCGGTATTCGGTATGAACAGCTTTAATTTACAGTAGGATATGACATGCCATTTCGAGCCTGGTCCATCCATATCCATAATGAGTAATGTTGTTTCCAGTGATAGAATGGTTGGGCGTGCAGCATCGGATTCTTGCAAGCCTGGTACTGGGCATCCCCTTGGCTTTGGGCAGTGCCTCTCTCTCCCTCCTCGACTACCTCACTGGCTACTGGCGGCTTTGGGCACGCTGGGCTTATCCGCCTTCCTTCTTACTTCTCCTTTACCCCTGGCTGCTCCCTGAAAGTGTCCGATGGTTAGTCACGAGAGGGAGAGTCGAGGAAGCCATTAACATAATCAAGAAAGCTGCCAAGTGCAACCGAGTGGAAATCCCCGAAGATCTGTTCAAGAAGATGCTGGCCAATGAGAAGGAACAGTTGGAAGAAGGCGATTTAGAAGCAGAGGAGAGTCTGTTCAAAGCATTGATAAAGTGAGTTGAAAACGTAGTGAGAGAAGAGCTCGAGGGTTTTAATATTCTAATCTAGTCCGTCAACTCTCGTCGCTGGTATGCAAACGTAGTATTATGCACTGTACCGTGTGTCGTGCCAGAGCGATGTATGGAGACTGCGTATCATGACGTCATGATATTAGTTGGTGATACGATAATCGCATCGTCAAAATTATATCAGCGGGGATTCACAAGCTTAGCTTAATAAGTTGACGGAATCTAGCGTTGTTCACTCAGTCTCAACAACTGTTTCAGATACGGCACCCTTCGCCGGCGGTTGCTGGTCTGCTTCGTGTGGTGGATATCAGCAGTGTTCGTATACTACGGGCTGGCGGTCAACGCGCATGCGCTGTCAGGATCTGCGCACATCAATTATGCGCTGATTGCGTGTGTGCAGATCCCGGCGCTTGTCATAAACACTCTATTGCTGGATAGAGTGGGCCGCCGTCCGCTGCTTACTGCTGCATTTTTGCTGACTGCCTTTTCGCTCATCGCTATATCCTGCATGCCTCAATGTAAGTAGATATACAGTAACTCTTTATTATCTTAGCAAAGCATGGATAAAGTTAATATACAGTTATTAGTACAGCTGTTGTACCAACTTATAATGAAAAATTGACGTTCATAAGTGCGTCTTTGATGCCTAAATTGTATTCAATTTAGTGATTTTGACTTTGACTTTGAACTTTCTTTCTTTCTTTGTCAGTGTGACCAGATACGATTTGTCTCTATTTGATTTTGTACTGCGCCAGTTCAATAGATCGTTGTAGAGTTTCTCCTGTTGCCTTTTTAATTCTTTTACACCATCGAGTTGGAATTCAGCTCCTGGAGCGCTTCCCCTGCATTTGTCCCAAAATCAACTGCTTGTCCAACTCATGCATATGTGATTGCATTATATGTCCAAAGAAACTTAGTTACCGTTCTCGGCATAGAGAAGTAACTCGTTTTTTGATGAGTCGTCTTTTTTCTCTTGTAATATCGATTCGTTTGTCCTCATGGCCGTCCATTGTATCTTGAGCATTCGTCTCCAACACCACATTTAAAAAGCACTTATTTGGCTTATGCCTCAATTTTTGAGGCACCAGGTTGTACCAACACTAGGTGGTTAAATCACTGATAAGGGATAATTAACTCCAGCTCAAAGATGCCTTCAATAATTATCAACGACACTGTCAATTAGAGTGATGCACCCGTCAATGATCACGACTAACTATGGAAGTCTCCAGAGTTATAGCGATGAGTGTGATGATAGTCACCAGCACACTCATCACTGTATCTCCTACATACCTAAGGTTAAACACCTAATTGTGTTTTATGAATTCCCCGTTAACAACACTTATAACCTACGATGGATACAATGAGACAGGGTGCACCAGTCACACTGTGCATGACGGTGGCTTAAAGGCACCTTTGGTGATCAGCTAAAAAAGCTAACAGACAAGCGGCGATATAGCTATCGCGGCTAGATCCATGCTAGAGACAAGATGCGATAGATAAAACATAGATGCTCCCACTGCTGGTTTTAGGCTGCTGGCATTGTGTAAAAACAATACAGCCGACATTTACGTCTGATGCATGCCGTCACACTTAATGGCGCATTGTTTGAATTTGATGGGAGAGGCTTAACTAAACAATACTGGACTGACCGGAAGCGCGCATAACTGCTACTTGTAATATTGAAATGTTAAAATTACGATCGCATTAGGTAAAATTAGCCCGAATTATGTCATCATCATAATGTCATCATATCTCCGAATTATTTATAAATTAACATAGTATATTAACATAGTAATCCGAAATGGTTATTTTTCTATATACATTTTTGCTGTTCCGTGGTTTACTTTATTTCTTATATTCTAAATTATTATAGCTAACCTGTAAAATACTGACGTTAGGGATCGAATACGTTAATCCAGGTTTTGTACATGTCAGATGCTCATCTTCGGGGTGAGTGCGCAGCTTCTAGAGTTCCCTTATGTTCTTCCTCTACAATTTTTTTTTTAATTCCATTATATTTTCTGTGTTTGCCATTTAGATTAGTAGAGGGTGCCTAGTGCGGAGAGAGTTCCCGCACCAGCTACATTAGTAGTTTATATATGTCTATGTCCCTCAAATATCTTAATTTTGACCGTATAAGTCTAATCTTTATTGTGACACAAACATTTAAATAGCTCTAAGTAGTAATCTAATACTACTCATGTAGTCTGTGCTAATGTTGACATTCCAGCTCAGAAGATAGCAAGCACGGTGCTGTACCTGTGCGGACAGGTCGGCGCCACGATGTCCCTGAACGGGCTGTACGTGTACACGGCGGAGCTGTTCCCGACCAAAGCGCGGCATCGGCTGCTGGCTGCATGCTCCACGTTCGGCCGTCTCGGAGCCATCATCGCGCCACTCACGCCACTTCTGGTGAGCATGTTGTAATATATTTGTCAGTGACTGAGACCTCGCCTTTATATACAATTAGCAGAGTCTTCCAAGACAAGGCGCAGGCCTGCAAAAAGGGTCCTAAGTGCCGGTGATAGCACCGGGCTAGGTTAAGTATATAAATATACTCAAGGTTCACATACAAGTTTCACGATGGCTACAAGTTCATGACTAATATATAATATACGAGTACCTAGACCTAAGTGATACCACACCTGAGATTTGCGGACGATATCATCGTAATGGCCGAGACGTTGCAGGACTTACATCAAATGCTGGACTGTCTCGCTGATTCTTCTCTGCCCATCGGTCTCCGGATGAACTTGGATAAAACCAAGATCATGTTCAACGAACATGTTGCTCCGGAGCCTATTGTTATCCCTTGATAACAACTTCAAGCGCAACTCCCTTGAGTTGCGCTTGAAGTTGTTCCACAATATGTTAACCTAGGGCAGACGCTCCAATTAGGTAAAAACAACTCTGAGAAGGAAACTGACAGAAGAATACAGCTAGGCTGGGCAGCATTTAGAAAACATCGTCGAGTCTTCTCGTCGCGAACTCCACAATGTCTGAAGACTAAAGCATTCAATCAGTGCGTCCTACCCGTTATGACATACAGAGCCGAGACGGTGACGGAGACTCACGGTACGACTGGTCCACCGATTTAAGGTTGCTCAGCGAGCTATGAAGAGGGCTATGCTTGGAGTTTTTCTGAAGGATCATATCAGAAATGAAGTTATCCGACAGAGAACCAAGGTAACCGACATAGCCCAAAGAATTAGCAAACTGAAGTGGCAGTGGGCTGGTCATATTAGCCGAAGAACCGATAACCGTTGAAGTAGACGTGTTCTTGAGTGGAGACCGTGACTCGGCAAACGTAGTGTAGGACGTCCTCCGGCCAGGTGGAGCGACGACATACGCAAAGTGGCTGGTAGCAGCTGGATGAGAAAAGCCGAAGATCGGGCTCAGTGGCGTGCATTAGGAGAGGCCTATGTCCAGCAGTGGTCTGATACTGGCTGATGATGATGATGAGACCTAAGTGCTCTGAGGAATAACTAACCTACTAATTTTTACACCTTTTATTGGCACGGTGAGCTGTTAAAGAATACATGTGCCATGGTGAACGCGAGAAGTGGCGTCGACGCCCATAATGGAGAGTATTCCGATGTCGCCGGCTTGGACTTCATGTGAAGGGTCCTTTTGAAATATAAAATACCTAGTTCAGTAAGAGTAGTGAAACTCAAGGAGGAGGTATATTGTGTGGACATGTCCGCTAGAATATATTAGGTCATGCTTTTTGTTTATTACGAGTATAACTGTATTGATTTCTTCTTTTTTATTTCCCTTTTTAGTATAGGCACTATTCTTGGTAACAATGCAGTGTAGGTCTAAATGGTCGTAACAATAGGTACAATGTATCTAAGCACTCATAGCATTTCTGGCCACGAAGGTATATCCTCTATAAGATAGAAAGCACGGTGTTGGTAAGAATTCCCCCAAGCTTCACGAACATATTGGAGAATCTATCACCTACGTTGTAGGGAGATTGCCTTTAGTGAGTATGCACGCGTGGCGATGTCAATCAGGTAATATGCCACATAAATATTCTGCTTCAAAGCTGCCAAAGTGTCAAAGCACTACTGTGTAAAGGTTGGCTACTGTAGCAAGTAAAGTGGGCTAATGAAACTGTCTTGCAGTGCATTGTCATGCTGGGTTTTTAACTGTTGTATCTCTCCATCCTCCTCTATCATTTCATGTCTTCTCCGTTTGCAGGCTGTGTACCGCCCATGGATTCCAACAGTGCTATTCGGCGCACTGCCCCTCATCAGCGCGGCACTAACGCGGTTGGTCCCAGACACGCTGAATCGGCGACTACCAGATTCCTTCGCAGACCTGAAGCATCATCACACCATCGACATCCGAGAAACTCCTTGATATGCAATTAGGGTATTTTTACGAATAGTTTTCGATTTAATAAAAAGTATTGTGAATGAATGTAGGTACCAGAGGTACGAGCGTGGTAAGTGCTTACAGAACAAAGTTCGGTGCACGATTTCTGTATCATAAAATTTCTAGTGTTAAAGGAAGATAAGTCAGTGCTATTTAGCTTTTAAGATAAAATCTTCATGACTTCATGGGTCAAATGCTTTTATAATGTTACAAATACAGATGTCGGAACACCGTGTCAAAACCAGGCCAGGGGCCAGGCCAAACCATTACAAGGTTTGCAAAACGAAACTAGTGCAAATGAGAAGTTTGTTTTCGTATTGGGCTCGACTATGTGCTGTAGTCAAAAAAGTCAGCACCATATCAAAAAATGGGAGAACCTATGTGTATCTTATTTCGAATCATAAAAGCAATTTAGTTTAAGAAATGCAATGTTAGTTTATATGATACTAACTCAACTGGAAGTAAAACCTGTTACTTATCTAAATGACTTTTCAACAGGAAGTTGATACGTCGATGTTGTAGTTTTATTATGTACTAGTGTAGTGTCAGTAAGCAAATATGTTTGTATTAAATATACTATGGAGCTGACAAAAGTGACATAAAGCCGCCATATTTTTTGATTTCAATCAACCTTTCATTCTAATCTGAGATACATAATAGCCCTGCAGGGTTATGCTTTAACCTATAATGAATGACAAAAGTCTTGTGTCGTCTCAATCATTGCTATATTGGGTTGTTCAACTGTAATAACTGTCGAAGTTTTAATTAAAAGGAAAACTCCGTCAAGAGCGAGTCAGAGCCACCCACCAGGGTGATGTACCTACATACCCCCCTCACAAATTACAATATTTGTACAATGTCATCCATAGCACAAACCCGAAATGAATATGGACAGTTTTTATTTTTAGACTTTGCAGTATAGTCACAAAGGTTTGTGGTACATTATACATTGTCGACGCTTGTATGTATCAGATACCGTTTTTACTATAGAATAGAAGATGTTTATTGCCAAAAACACATATCGTGAGAAAAAACACAGATAACTAAAAACTTTTTCACATACACGCACACATTCACTCACTCATATACACTCACACAACCTCATACACACTCATTCACCGAAACACGCACACATCACGAGCTTGCACAAAGATACATTATGCACTAATTCAATACATGCTATTAGTCATGTTATAGTATGCTATATAAAATATAATTCTATGTATAATTATGTATTTACTTAGTAATCAATTTTAATTACTTACTTTAGGAAACGCATAAATTTTATAATATTTCATCTAGTTGGGAGAAGCCACTGGCACTCGTAACACAGTTTATAACTAGTTCGAGAGCCTATGGATTCAAAAATCTTATATGTAACAGTTTTATGCCAAATAAATAAACTATTGAAAGGGCAATAAGTGTATGCTCAGCGCTTTGCTGCATAAACAGTACCTAATGTTTATACAGGGCTGGTTTTCAGCATACTCCTTCCTCGAACTTAGACGTTAGTCGAGAGTATTCTGTTATGCGGGTAAACATCATAACTATATTTTATACAGGAAATAAACAGCATTTATGAAGCAAATACAAAAAAGACACTGGATTTTTTAAGCTCGATGGTACCGTTTACCGTAGTCCTAAAGTTGTTTGGTATAACAAGTTGATATTTCCACGCTTCTGTCACATTTTTTTTTACAATTATTATTGTCTTTAGTCACACAGATAGACAGACAAAGAATGCATCAGATACCGTACAGATACAGTGTTTCTATAAGAGTTACGTTTCTTTCTAAACTAGAGTCTATAGGAACATAACCTTAAAAATAGAATTCACAATGTTACCTACATGATAGCACTTTTAAAATAATTGTTAAGTACGAGTATACGATTGATAGGAGATTAATGTTACCTTCTAGAATAACAAATGATTAAATATAGTTTACGATGGATTTATACTTTAAATTTCATTCATTGATTTATTTAGCAATGTTTGTGCTAAAATCATGGCGAATGGGACTGGACTTAGCAGGTAATCTTGGGGTGAAGTACGAAGTCCACCACCGTGCAGAACTATGAAGTCTGGAGGCCGTTTCTACTGTTCCATAACGTTCAACAATCTATCCCGCTACCACTGCACTTTGACACGTTCAACTCCTGTTGTCGTTCGGTCATTAACCAAAAAGCCGCATACTACTATTTTTAGAGACACAATTACAACGTAACGTCATTTTAAACACTACTAAATATTAAATATACATTACACGCTACTATTTACGGATATGAGTTAGTCTCGCGTTTATTATCTATCGAGCTAACAGACTATAAAGTTATGATCGATCGCTAGCGTCAACAAAATGTTACTGCAGCTGGACTATTGTTCAATAGTAGATTATTTAACACTTTTTGGTGTTGAAGTCGTTTCCTTTTTTGGTAAAAAAAATGTTCACTATTTTTAGTGACCCTGCTACCAACGGGATCGATTTTCAATGATGATATCATCAAGATAAATCAACACTTTTCAATTTTTCGAGTAACTCAAAACTGCTTGACCGAATTTGATGAAATTTAAATGGGGCCACCTCGGAAGTATACTCTACCAAACAAAAACCATTTTGAGTATCGGTTAACAAATGAGGAAGAAATCGGCTAATATACACATTAGAATAATACATACACATGAACATATAACCTCCTCCTTTTTTAAGTCGGTTAAAAACGTATAAAAGTCACCTACGATTAGACTGCAATTTAGTTAGTGGAAGCAGCTTCCAGAACTTGACTGCAACTGACACGGATACGTGAGGCACTCACGTTCTGAGGCGGTAGCACAAACAATTTGCGAACTAGTATTCGTGACGTACGCTTCGGCGTACAAACTATGAGTTATCTGTGTCACAGTAACCCTAGATAAATGACAGTATGTACTGTTTCACGTGTACAACACGTTACGTTACACTAACACAGTTGTTCGTACTTGGCCCACCGCACCGGCGACCAACTTGCCCGTCTCCTCCATAACTAGTGCAAAAAAGCTACTTTAAAGTTAATATTAACGCTGTGTCAAACGACCTACTGGCATTGAATTCATCAACATTTTGTACATTTATATTTATGAAATTTGTAAAATTTTAATTAATTATTTTAGATTACTTTGTAAACATTAGAATTGTAAGTAATAATAAATTGTATAAATTTTGTAGTGCGATTGTTTTACTTCTGAATTGCTTTAACAGTTTCTTCAGGCGCTGGTACGTTTGGATGATGGATGATGATAGTTTAAGTCGATTAAGGAGAGCCAGTGGTAAACCCACCACATTATTTAGTACGCAAATTACCTACAAGTACCTATATCTGTGTTGTAAAGTTTTTCTACACCACTTTAAGTAAAACTATATAATATAACTTAAATTTTTACACTTAATAGTATGAACTCGTAAGGTAACGTGGTGTTACCTCACAATCCATACTGACTTTGAATAACCGACCGAGCAGTGTAACTCAAACTGAATGAACTGAATTCACATTAAGGAGTTGGGGTAAGGTTTGATTGGGGCGGAGAGTGACCACTCTGCTCGTAGCACATAGGTACGTTATTAATTTTATTCCTTGTTGACCGAGCGTGCTCCGCGAGCGAAGCGTCTCTGCTGAACTGGCCAAATTGACTTTCATTGTGCTCCGCGAGCGAAGCGTCTCTGCTGAACTGGCCAAATTGACTTTCATTGTGCTCCGCGAGCGAAGCGTCTCTGCTGAACTGGCCAAATTGACTTTCATCTGTCTGTATGTTTGTAAGGTTGTATGTTGGTCCTCCTGTACAGGTCGTATTTTTTAACCAATGTTGACGAAACTTGGTATGCATGTTCTGTTCATGTGAGGGGAAGTTTACTTGCAGCGGTGCTATTTATTTACTGTAAAATTTGGTAGACACATTAAGTACCTGACTTTAAAGAGGAATTTCGTATATGGGCATAATTGGTGAAGTGGTTGCCGAGATAATAGGTTGTGAAGTTTTAACACCGACTAGCTCAGACTGAGTAAAAATGATGGAGGATTTTTGTGTCTTGGAATTCACGCACTCCATCCACTCACGGAGTGAGCTATTATGTAATTGCAATAACAGCAATGTAAGTAATTAAATGGACTAAAAAACGCAGTACAAAAAATACTAGCGGCGGCCGCGGTTTCATACGTGTGCTGCTGAAAAATTATTAAAATATAAATAATTAAAATTTAATTTCAATGAAAACTCGTTCAGTTTTTATAATCAATATCTCAGTTTCTAACAAATGTTGATTTAAATCTTGAAAAATGGCGGCCCTATGTCAGTTTTGGCAACTCCAGTAAGCAAAAATGTTAGTAAGTTGATCACTGAAGCTGACAAAAGTGACATAGAGCGGCCATTTTTTCAAATTTCAATCCACATTTGTTAGCAACTGAGATACATAATAGCCCTGCAGCTGTTTAGTTTTGGAAATGTTCTTACTTTTGAATATATGGGTAACGAGCGGACAAACAAGCCGCTTCTTACAACACCTTATTTGTCAAATCATGATAAGTAGTTTAGATGTTATGTATGAGGGAACAGGTGAATACATATCGGTCAAAAACCCTCCCTTTTGCTTCACCGTAGTCGGGTAAAAATCATAACCTTTCCTCTTTGCTTCGCTGTAGTCAGGCAAAATGTGAACGCAATCTCAGTCTTTGCAGGTTCTACTTCTAAAACGTAGCAAACACAAAATATACGTAACTTAATAGTGTTATAGCAATTCATAATAACATAATAACATATTACCTGCCTCGTAACCCCTTGCATACCCACAATAAATCAAACCAAGTATGTGTTTAAGGTTGCAATGGCACTCATATTCAATTGCCAAAAAAAGAGAACAAAAATATCTATTTAATTGCTAATTACCTCGGCGAATATGAGGCGACATTGTGCAAAACAAATTTGTTCATTTCAATTCTCTATAGATAATAATTTAGATATAGATACGTATGCAAGTAAATACAGTTTGACTGTTCATAATATAATGTATATGAAGTACTAAACATAGCCGAAATCCAAATATTTGAACAGATGGTTTTGAAAGATTTAAGATATATAAGCGTTTAATGAAGTAACTATCATTGAAGTAATAAACATTAAACGCTTATATATCTTAAATCTTTCAAAACCATCTGTTCAAATATTTGGATTTCGGCTATGTTTAGTACTTCATATAACTAACACTAGTCTAGTAGTAGCCCTGTGGACAGTAGAATTTGCTAACACAAACTTCAGGGGATACCTGTACCGCACCAATCAAAAAAACGCCAATCACCAAAAATATGTGCTGAATTATTATTGTAAAATCTGCACAACAAATTTCATCAAGATAATAATAATAATAATTTATTAAGAATTTCCATTAAGAATGACATACGAACGTGGTACACAGGTTAACAAAAAGTAATTGTAATATTTGTAATGTAAGATTAGTTGGAAAGTACGAGCTGTAACTGAGTACCAACATCCGGATTAGTTAACAATTAGGGGACCTATTCTCTCATAAATTTGGACACATTATACGTAATCACGTATAATGTAGGAATTCACTGAAGGGAATCCCCTTCAGTGAATTCCTACAGGTGATCTCTGGATGGTGGTAATCAGGTAACGTCTACGTATTAGGACTTCAGTGTCTCCAGTGTCTTACTGTATTTCGACAGTTCAATACGAGTACTTCGACAAGTCGCTTAGTTCGAATAAACAGAGTTCGACAAAACATTACTTCGACAGAACATATATCCGACACGAATTACTACCACAGAACGTAGCGGAGTATCTAGTCAGAGCAAATTCACGATAAGTCCGATGACAAGCGAAGCGAGGAACTTTGGTAACCACACAACACGCGAGCCGAACGAGCGTAGCAAGTGTGCCGCCGTGAAGCGCCAGAATTACTATAACTTAAAACGACAAGGATATATAACGCAATACTAAAGCTATGACTTGTCGAGCTGTTTCTTCGAAGTAAGCGGCTTGTCGAGGTATTGAACTGTCGAAGTTCAGCATGACACTCCATTGTCTCTTGGTAGGTACAATGCCAGATACTCCGCCTGAAAGCGCAGGTAGTGTATAAGCGCTGGGTTTAGTTTGTGAGAAAGGCAGCTCCATCTCAGCGTAACGATCGCAGTGCAAACTTTGAAATCAATAATGGAGCCGCACTGCACCTGCCATGGACAGACAGACGTTTGCATTCTGAAGGAGAACTCTCTGTGAACGAGTTCATTCGAGAAGTACTGCCAACAAACCTATGTCTACCACGATGTGATGTTCGCAATACTGTGTTCCGGTTTGATGGTATGGTATGGGTGGCGATGCTGGCGAAATTACAGGCACATGAGACAACAACTTTATGTCTGAGAGTAACGGGCGCAGTGCAGTTCATCACACGTGACCACCTAGTGGTAACCAGCGAGGTTACCACTAGGGGGGCCTCGTGCCGGCACCACCACTGATCACATAAAAACATCATCAACCGAACGATTTGCCTATCTTGTCAATTACTAGAATTATGATTATTGGGCCATCAATAATTGTTGGTGACTGCTAGTGCCGTTCAAACCGTAACATCTAGGACTATGGCGCTACCAACTAAGACAGTCTTACAATAATGACCCATCAATTCAGGTTTCTTCACATTTGGACTGATTCTAGTCGCGGCTGCGGAGGGGATATTCAACTACGACGCAAAATACTAACAACGAAGACAAACTGTCTACAAATCTTTAATTTTTTGCTTGCTATTTAAACGAGTACGAAACGATGACATTTGACAGATATCTTTTAAATAGATTTTTAATAGAATAAGCTCGTAAAGTAAGAATCTTGAAATCAAGCAGAAATCTTGTAAACATCAGGGAAATGCGTGCTTCCCTATGAGGGAAGATAAAACGGCAAATTTCTCAACCTTTAACAGGACTATCCAAACGTGCACGCACACAGACGAAACCGCATGAAACTGTTACCTGCAGTAATTGTAAACCCATTACAATGCTACCATTGAAACCCAATTGGAAACATGACCGCTGACCAGTCCGTACGTAAGTACTTATCGAAATGAACACAATGATAGGTAGCCTACAATTCGCGAGCATTATTACGCTTGATTGACAACGTTGCCCGGCCCCGACCCAAATGCTTTCTAATTCAATGGCATTCTGAGTGCTCGAGGGTACCACTCAAGCGACAAAGCACTCCACTACGCTCCTGGGTCACTTCACCGGCGTCTATCAGTTGGACCTGGTGAACAAGTGCTCTTGACTGGCATTGGTATTTAAGCTACCTCTACACGTACAAGTGATCTTCAGTACACAAACCAGCTTGTTGCGCAATATAGTGCTTCAGTCAAGCCTTAGAGATTCGGTCTCAAAGCCATAACAATCTCTTTAATCGAAACATTTATAAAATGTTTTCATAACAAAGGGAACAGTTGCTCTTAAAACATGGACATGGTTTGTTTTCTCCATATTAGTTCGGACATTCGGAGAACGTGTTTATGTGGACAATCGTAAAGAGAAACGGAAATAATCCATTAGACGACTATTAGACTAAGTACCGGTAAAGTTTCTTATAGTGTTGTCTGTGCCTCAAAGAAGTGTGTGCAAAGTGATAATGGGAGGTCACGCTGAGACTTCTGCTGAAGTAAATAAGGATGGCGATCCCCGAGACCTAGCATGTGGAGTGGACGTAGAATCGGTTTACAAGCAGCTGGGGCAAGCAGGCCGTTTCCATTTGAAGGTGCTGACTATGGTAGCCCTTTCCGCCATCCAAGTCGGCGTGCTTCACACCACGTACATATTTCTTGCAGCTGATGTGCCTTACAGGTAATTAAGTAAGACTTATCTGCTGCACTTACAATCTTCAATTTCAACACTAACTTTACTAATATAAAATGCCTTACATATATTTTGTTTAATTATAACTAGTATTGGTTGCTTACGATCTTCGTAACCCATAAACACGCAGTCATAATGACTAAGGAACTTTTTATAAACATAGAGTACATATTAATATACTGATACACATGACACAAAGTGCAACACGCAAGAATAATTTCTGAAAAAACTACTGACTGCTTGCCATTTATTCAGAGCATATGCATCTCCTTTTTATATTCTCCTTCTTATATATAAACTTTATCATGACAACAGATTTTCTACCTCTGCCTTCTAGTCATGATTTGTGTGTCATTTAACCATCGTTTCAGGGGGCGGCTTCACTATACCGAGTACAGCCACAGCTGTATTATTCAACTAGACTCGTCTAACGGCGACAGTCCATCCTAGGAATTTGGCCAGCACTACTGCGATTGCGTGATTATTATAGCCATATACGTCGCTGTGACGAGAAGTGGTTAAAGTAAAAAATTTACCTTAAGTTTGCTGGATCAATTCGTGTAGTTAACATTAAGTATTTAAGTTATCTTTTACTTAAGTTACATAATTTAAGTAATATTACATTTATGTCTGATAGTTTTTAGCACGTTTTCAAAATACCAAAGACAAACATTACCTTATTATATATTTGTGTTAGAAGTTGATCTCTCTTGCAAGCTATTGTGTTCCAATCATCCATCCGGCTCCGGATTGTCAATTGACAGGATGACGCAAATGGAACAAATTGTGCCATTACATTGTTGTGCATTCTCTGCGCAATCGATTCCCACGTGTGATGCGTCTCGGCAATGCAAGCAACAAGTTAAAATAAATCTTAAATTCTTGAAATACCATCTTTCGTCACTAGTTAGTTTGGTTTTACTTTTGGTTTTCTTACAAATCTCGCGGATAGATAGATAGATAGATAGATAATAGTAGATTATACATCGAGGAAGTAAAGCAGTGGCTTACGTCATGGGCGGTATATTGAACCTTGAGCGCAGCGAAGGAGATATGTAGAGTCCTGAGTGAAGCGAGGGGTTAAAGCCGCCCAAGACGAAGACAGGCTTTATCCTGGAGGTGCATACTCTACTTTTCATACCTACTGCGAGACAATAAAAACTCGGAGCTTTATAATAGCAGTTATTTAGTTAAAAGTAAAATACATTAATAGTTAATATTCACATTGGACACATTTGTCCCGTTATAGGATGAGGAACATAGTAATATCTTTAGAAGGAACAGTTTTTAAGGAAAGCACTGTTTTAGACTTTCGCGGTTGTTAACTAAGTTATAATTAGTAATAGTTCCCTAGATGTAGACCACGATTAAGTTGCGTTTGGAGTACCCGATATTTCGGTACAGTTACATGCACCACGTTCAAAATTATAACATTTTATGAAAGTTGTTAAAATAACACTAAACACTAGATAAGGGAACGCGTGTTTTTTACTTTTCATTCACACACGAGAGCGAAAATGATATTTAAGTTTTTAAAAATGAGCAAAAAGTTCTAACCTTAAAATTAAAAAAAAACTTTTTGCAAATAATAAAACTGTATTCGTCAAAATACACAAAACAATTACATTTTAGCAAATAATTCATTTACATGATTTATATGTAAGCAGCAGATTAAAAAGTTAAAAAATAATAGCATTTTAATAGCAAAATTATACACAACATTTATTTTCGGAGGATTAATACGCGCGCTGTGAGAAGTGCGAAGCGTGCTAAGGCTAACATAAGGAGTTTGATTATGGTGCGAAACTCAGATGCGAAACCTCTTTGGTCTCTTTTTATCTGCGCGCGCTTGTTTGCAACCGCGGGAAAATAGAAAATTGCATTGTCTCCGTTTGCTCTTGGATTTAATGCAGAACAGAAAGTTAAATAGATAATTATTATTCTGTACTAAAATTCTACGCTGTTTGTGGCTATTTATTGTGAAAAATGTCAGCTTCTAGCAATGAAGATGAAAACGAACTCAACAATATAATACAATATATGCCACCAGAAATATTATCTGAAGCTCAATTTGCAAGTGAAAGCTTGTTGCCATGTCAATCTAAAGATAAGTACACGATTGCCTATGAAAATTCTTAGTATGGAAAAACAGCAAAAACGCCAATTCGTTTTTAGTAAATGTATTCATGGCTTATTTTAATGAAGTGGCTAATAAGTACAAACCTAGTACTTTGTGGTGCGTTTATTCAATGTTGAAAAGTACTTACAGGTCTCACCAACAATGGCGTTGATATCAAATCATATTCAAATTTGACTGCGTTCTTGAAGAGACGTTCAGATGGATTTAGAAGTCAAAAGTCCAAGGTGTTGACATCAAATGATGTCGAAAAATTCATCAAAGAAGGTCAGTTGAAAGAAATAGTATTCAGTGCTTATAATTACGTGCCAGGTAATATTAATTTACGTTTATGAGTGTTCGTGTAAATAATGTATTTTTTTGTTCTTGTCAGGTTGCGTTAATTTTCGGCATCACCGGTGCTTATCGACGGCAGGAAAATTGAGTAAAAAGAAAATTGAGACAAATGATATCGAAAACCATGGATCCATACTTCTGGTCAAAATACTTAACACTAAAAACAAAATTCCGCGCTCTTTTACTATACATGGTCCATTTTACGATATCGTAAAAAAATATGAAAATTTAAGTTTAAAAGAAGCAAACAGGGACAGATTTTTTCAAAACTATCAAAAAGGTAAATGTACAAGTCAATGCATTGGAATAAAAAAATTTGGTGCCATGCCGAAAGAAATCGCAAAGTTTCTAGGTTTACCAGATGCAGAATCATATACATAGCTTTAGGCGAACATCAGCCACATTATTGGCTGATTCAGGAGCTGATTTGCGTACATTAAAGCGCCATGGTGAGTGGCGCTCCAATGCAGTGGCTGAATCGTATGTAGAAGACTCTATACAAAATAAAGCCAACATAAGCGCCAGGATAACCCAGGATATCAATTTAGAACCAAAACAAAAAAAAAATGTCCAGAACCGCTTCCTTTAACGTCCTTCGTTTTCGATGTCAAGACCGATTTAGTATCCGCAATCTCCAACATTTACTCAACTCACCCAATAGCAAAATAATGATGTTTTTAATAGCATTCACCTATAATTTTACCAATTTTACTTTTAATAATTGTTTTAATAAATTAAAAATACTATGAACTGAAGTTTTTTCAAGCAAGTAAGTGTGTTACAAAACATCGTATGAAACTCGTGCGCGTTGTTTATTACAATCTCTACTCCATTTAGGCCTTCGATCTTCGATCTCCGGCCTAAAACCCGTCTCAATTGTAATAGTCAACTTCGCGCACTTGTTGCATAATGTACTATTATGATGTAAAAGTTGTATTGTCATTTAATTCAATGTTACAAAGTAATGCACACGTTACTGCCAGCGATTTATCGTTAATTAATTGAAATTCAAAATCATTTGTTTAAATTAGGCGCATTTATGCATAACAATGATTAATTACAGTTATTTAATAAAACTATGTGTCGTTTTCCATACTACGAGTAAATAGAATCAACACCGAGAAGAAGCGGCAAGAAACTTATTGGACACAAATCATTTTAAATGTGTTATATTTTTATTACAATCTTAGGCTATAGGGTGTGTATGTTATTTGGGTGACCGATTGCATTTTGAGCATAACAGAGTCAGATGAGTACTTTAAGCGTCTTTTCTAAATAATGCCTTACAACAAAATATCCTTCTTTGACTAAAATATTATAATATTTTAGTTCGATCCCCGGACAGGTCAAACATTTGTGTGCATGAACATGTCTGTTTGATCTGTGTCTGGGTGTGTATATGTATATAAGTATGTATATCAGTCATCAAGTTACCATAGTACAGGCTTTGCCTAGTTTGGGACTCTGAAGGCCTTTGTGTGGATGTTGTCCCATATTATTATTATTATTTCTTTTATTCAAAACAAAATCTCGGATTTCATCCGGTTCTTTACAAAGGCATAAGTGGGGCTGTAGCCAACATTTAGAGGCCTGTTTGGTATAAAAATACAAAGGAGTATAAAAAACAGAAAAAATGTTGGATGAAGGGTAACATGGTACTTATAACTCTTACAAATATGGGTAAAATGGCCAGGCTATTGAAATGATTTTATTAGTGATAAAAAGATAGTGGGCTATGGAAGAGACTACGGCACCTGCCAAATTCAGTCTCATTTTAAAATTTTTGGGCAGGTGGTGACTTGCCACCCACTAAACGGGCCCCCCATAAAGGCCACCATGAATGGTGACAGAAAGGGCAACGTTGGTGTGGCTGGCTAAAGGGTGTCGAGAGGTGTGCTGCGGTTTCACTGAAGCGCTACTACCGGCGTTATGCCCTTTAACACTTCCACCCTTGGAGCTTTTTGTTACTTGCTCTTGCGTCTCCACCCCCAGACGGCCAATTAAGGCAAGCCGGGGGTCAGGGGTCTTATTTAGCCCCAGGGAGAATCAGAGTCCACGGTGTCGCCACTCACCGACGGCTCGCCACAAAGCCGCCCCTGCGGTTTATTATTATTATTATTATTCACATTATTTATTTATTTTTCTTAAAATTATTTTTTTTACAATATTTCTATATAAAATAAAAACATTATAAAAAACCTAATCCTAGATTGCTATCGGCAGTGGAGCATGACCCAAACTACCGGTGGTTAGGGCTGCAGACTGAGGAACCTCCTGACAATACGTGCCGTGTCAAGGAGTACTGCTTATTATTACCTATTATTATTATTATTATTATATCTATAATAGAGATTTTCACTAAATGCATATGAAAGTATATACGGTAGTTCATATAAAAACATTTTAAAAAAATTTGTTAGCCTGGAATACATATTTTTTAAACTCTGTCTTTCTCTCTGTATGTTATATTATTACGCCTAAACGGCTGAACGGATCGTAATGAAATTTGGTAAGGTTGTAGATTACATCCCGGGGTACATATAGCAAAAGTATATAAATTACATACTTTTCAACATCATCATCCATCACCACGCGGGTGAAACCGCGGGTCGCAGCTAGTTCTATATATAGCGTGATACCACCTCGAACCGTATCATCACCGACATTGTTTTTTTGAGAGGG
Source organism: Selenia dentaria (assembly GCA_917880725.1). Classification (NCBI taxonomy): domain Eukaryota; kingdom Metazoa; phylum Arthropoda; class Insecta; order Lepidoptera; family Geometridae; genus Selenia; species Selenia dentaria. The sequence goes on from OU862893.1 coordinate 29,883,636, forward strand.
GGAAATGCTGTCCACTTCCCTTCTGGTAAAGGGGTCGACGCAAGGACGTATGTGGGGCTCAGACCCACTAAAAGCCCCCCGTTAGCTGTCCTGTGCCAGATGGGGCGAGATAGGGTTGCGCTAGCATTCACCATCTCGCCCCAGCGGTAGGCCCGGGTCGATCTAATAACCGGCCTCAGCGCCTGTCAAGGGGTGCCCTTGTTCACCAAGGGCACTCCTCAACCGACTTATGGTTACTGCCTACTGTCTAAGTGAGACAGTGTTCAAACACTACTCACTAGGGCCTTTATTAATAAACGTTGCGTAAACATAGATTAGGCGTAACATGCTTTGTCTTGCTTTCACGCGTGACATTTACTGCAAGCGAAAAATTTACAGATAGATGTTTTAACTACTCCGGGTTTACTACAAGTTTATTAATAAGGCCGTAGAGGTTTTACCCACTTAATAAGGTTTTACTTCACTTTACTAAATTCAAAATTGGCGAGTTTGTCCATAACATTAACTTTAATATATCGTATGAGTAAAACTATGACGAGAAGAGTTCAATCTTCTACTTATATACATACATTATATACAAACTTATATACTTTATATCTATTAATATAGAAAACAAACCCCTATTTCTTCTGGTCACGCTATAACTTGAGAACGGATGGAACAATCTCGCTACTTCTTTTTTTGTTGTGTTAAATATTGTCAGGAGAAGATTCTTATGAAAGAAAAACCAAGAAAAGATTGGAGGTTATGGCGAGGCCGAAGGCCAGCTCGGCCTTCGGCTACTACGCGAACGAAGTCGCGGGCAGTCGCTAGCATTTAATAATAACTAAATCAATAGTATACAGTTAAACTAACCCTCGTTTCCTTTCATGGCCACGAAACTATTTATTATCACGTGTTTAAAAAAACCCAGCCAAGTGCGAGTTGGACTTGCGCACCGAGGGTTCCGCATTTCCGCAGAAAGCATCGAACACGCTTGCTCTAACTAAAGACAAATTGGGATCTAAGACACGATTATTGACCCAACCGCGAATAAGCTTGTCGTTTTTTATTAAACTACACATTTTTTCCTTTATACATGCTGTAAGACATTGCATCTTGCTAAGATGTATGATTCCAGGTCAACGGGAAGTACCAGGTTTTGATTGCCTTTAAATACAAAATATGCAAAATTATGCGACTACGGTCATTTATGTTTAGATCGCGTTTTTTAAAAGTTTGATATTTTTGAAGCTGACAGGAGCCAAAAATGGCTACAAAGTTAATTTTTATGGGTTCCTTTTTCCTTTTAGATAGTGAACCTTAAAAAAATTCGAATGAATATAGCACGAATTACGAATTCATTGAATTGCACAAGTTATTGCATGGAATTTACAAAGTTAATTTTTATGGGTTCCTTTTTCTTTTTGAGGTACGGAACCATAACAAAACTCAAATGAATATAAAATAAGTCTTACGAATTAATTAAATTGCACAAGTTATTGCATGGTATAAATTATCATTTATCTTATTATACATTACACATCACGTATTGAATGTGTTAACTAAACATTGCCAAACATTTAACAGGTAAACGAATAGACATTTAAACTCCTAGCTGCTAATTTGCCTTGAATATAAAATTAAATAATATGATAAAACTAAAATATTTTAATCTAAGATAGATGTTCTTAGACATTTTAAAATCTAACCGTGAAGGAGTCACGGTTGAATACTTGCCTTCATGCTTTATTTATTACCTTAAATAATCAATAAAAAATGAGGAATGATGTTTATTAAATAGTCGAGATTTTATATAACTGCGTATTATTTACATATCTATAAATAGCAATAATCATCATTAGCCGTAGTACGTTCAGTGCGTAATACAAGCCTCCTTCACATATTTCCAAACCTGTTGAATGCGGCTTGCTTCCAGCGTCGTTCTCCACCGTGTCGGTGGATGACCTACGCTGCGCTTGCTGATCCGGCTGGTCGGATGCTGGCTGGACGGATGGTCTCCACTCCAGGGGCCTTACTATGAGCTCTTAAAGCAGGACTTCTAGAAAACTGCCCGGCTTATTTGTACCATAACAACGTTATAGCAGGCCTGCCTCGGCCTACTATTCAAGAACCGCAGAAAAACCGTTCACCTGTTTTTTGTATGGACTCTCGTTAACATGTCGCTCTAAATCCACTCAGTTTATCAGCTTACAAACGTATAGGCGTCAGCAATATTGGTTACAGTAAATTGTTAGAATGGTAGAGAAAACATTATACTTCACCTTTGCGAAAACAATGTTCAAACAGTTCACTTAAATGAGCGTCATGGTATGATTTCATTCAAAACTGTTTATGCCAGATTTAAGTACTGCACGGAACTTGCATGGTTTTTATAAAGCTGATAATAAGGCCCCTGAACCTTCCGGCCCCGTCGGCACCGGCATCATCGAAGACTTCACAAAGTAAACACTGCCAGCCGATTTATGTTATACTCATTATAAAATAATGGAATTACTTACTGGATTTTTACTTATGTAGTATAGAAAGGAGACTCAAAAAAAACACAACAAGCGATTACCTACTTTGTAGCCTCGAGAACACAATCCGAGCTCTCTCCGGAATATCAATCGTTTTTCACAGTGTAAAGTAGGACTGGGAAGCTTACGGCTGCATTAATGATCATCGCTTCTTGATTCAATCTTTCCATCAGGCGAGAGGAAGTCACTTTCATGAACGACTATAAAAAAATAATACAATAACCATGCAGGTACATGTGTAGCGTTACAGCCTTTCTGAACAACACGGCATTGCTAAACTATCAAGAATAGTGCCTACACTAACTAAAAGAAATTAAAAAAAACTTTAGAAATAAATATTGTTATTATAAACAAAAATACATTGTATAACTTTGTGAATTCACATCACTGTAACTCCTGAAAGTTCAGTTCGTTCGGCAGGTTACACACGTAGAGGTTCTTTCGTGTCAGCTTCTGGCTTTGAGAGAGGCATCAGCTCTGTGTTAAGAGCGTGTGGGATACCTTGTTCTGTATTAGGAATCCATTGAATGCTTACACGCTTTGATTGCGTCGTCACTACGAGAGTACCTACTTGGTTAGCTAGCAATTTACAACCTTAGTTAAATATTATATATTAATTCATTATATTGATACATTAATATAATAAAAATATATATTGGTTGGTTTGGTATTGGCGATACATCGGGTTCAAATTTACTATTCCATCCTTAAATCAATTCATCCATTGCTCGACACCTAAGCCGGAATCCACGCTCCGCTTGATTCAAAATCGAAATCCCGCTTTAAGAATTTTTCTTAATTGACTTCCCTTCGTCAAACTCCTCTTTTTTAAACTTAACACATCCACTGATCAATCAAAATGAGATTTAACACGAAAATACGAGGTAGGTATATCAAAAACGCTTTGATGGGCAGCGAATGAAATAATGCGTGATTCATGTATGAAATAAGAGTTGAAGACCGATTCGAAGATGGATCCACAAACACGCACCGTTCTCTTGGACGCGGATTATTTGGGGTGCAAGGTACGCACGTGTCCGGTAACTACGCATAAAATTATGTCGCCAGCGTAAAGTTTGATTATACGGTGTGGCATAACGAAAGAGACGATGATAATGGTGTTGTGGTCGTAATACGAGTATCCACTTCATTGCTCACGCAAATGTTTTTTTATTGGCAGACAGGCAGGCGGCCCACCTATTGAAAAGTGGTCATCGTCGCCTATAGACGTTTGCGACACCAAGGGCGTTGTCAACGTGCTGCCGACTTCTAGAAGGAACAGAAGGGATGAGATGGAGGGGGAAGGGAGGGTAGAAGGATAGAGGAAGGGGGGATTGGGCCTCCGGAACCTCCCACAGATAGATTAAAACGCATTAAAATAGCAAGCTATGTTAATTCACGTCGGTGTTTTATGGGAGTGTGGTACTTCCCCGGTCGTGCCGGCCCATTCGGCTGTGGGGTTACAGCGTGCTTAACACACAAAATGTGAACTTATTCAATAAAACGTAATATATCACCATCTTCAGTAATTTTGCTGGTTGAATTGATATGAGTACATAATACAACTGTCACTTCTGATATCGGTGCTGTTAAGTAACTAGGTATATGATAGTAATTATAATTTTACTATTACGAAGCATGATAATTATTATCATAACAATAATTATCATGATAATAATTATCATGTTACTTCATTGACTATTTTGTGATAATAATTATGATTTTTTTTTCACACATTTACCTGTTTACTATATACAGTGATCACATTGAACGCGAACTTTATTTTAATATTGCTTACTAAAACTACTACTGCCCTCTGTTATTGTTATTTAATATCGGTTTTACTCGTATTATTTGCTTTTGTAAACTTCTACTTATGCAACACTTTAGGTTCTGTTGTTAATGATGTTATTAATTATTAATTAGTGCTTATGTGGAAATTTTACATAGGTATATAATTATGATATCTATAACACTATATCTCTAGATCTGCCCTTTGCAGCAAATTCCCTTCTTTTACATTATATCAAGGTAGACGCAAGCGATAATATTTATTGTGTAAGCTCTAGAAAGAAAAGTATTCAAATTATCTTTGAATTAGCTCCGATCTCCAAGCTCTTAAGAAATCTTAGTAAGTAAAGAAAGGTATCAAATTTAGAGTTAATATATACAATTATTTTGAACATGACCTTGTGAAGTAATTACTTCTGCGAGCCAATCAACACCGGGTTGAATATAGCCTTTCTATAGTTTTGCTATCGCAATCAACAAACATGGTGTGTACAAATAAAACAATAAACAACCATCATACAAATTTAGTTCCACACTCAAAATGTAGATGGCGCTAGTGACCAAGCTCTCGACCTACGATCAAGAATCACTTGATCCTAGCTCTCAACCAAGTGCGCTCATCTGTTGAATCGCGGTGACAAGATTCTCCGCTATCATAAAATTTTCAAGCATTTTCAATTAAATTTATAAATAATTAATTAATTAATGCCTAGTAAAACCAGGCACCAGCTTTACTGTTTTTCACAGAATTCAATTGAATCTATATTGCTTTGAAAACCTATTTCAAACCAAACCAATCACCATAATCCATCACATAACCAATGACATTATATAAGTAGACATTTTTCTCGGTATAACGTAACACTGTATACGCAAAAGAGACAAAACATATTATAGTTTCGAAGTTCCAAGTGTATATAGTAACGTCAACTAATTTGTAATGATTATTTCTTACTTTTAAGACGCGCTCGTACCTTGATTAAAGAAAAAGCAGAATTTTTAAACACCTAGTGTAACGAAACAGATCCATAGTATATTATGAAAAAAATACAAAGGTTAGAAAAGAAATAGGAAAAGAGTAATAACCGAATAGAATTCATAAATATAACTCCGTTTCAGCAGAAAAAAATCCTGAATCGGTCTACAAAAATAAACTTTCACGTCCAACCTCTCAGAATTTTCAGCGATAACACTATTTTTTTTTAAAAAGTAATACCTAGCCAACGTATAGTACTAAAGTAATAACCAGCAGTTTTTTCAATAGTGTTAGTATATATCGAAAAATATAAAGAAAACGTACAAAATTAACGCATTTTCGCATTACATCGTCCAATCGAACAAGCGATTTTCAACCTTACGTAAAGCATTGTAAATTATTTTAAAATTGGGGTTGGACCGCGTCTTAAGCCTAACGTTCTAATTTTCAGTTGAGTTGCTGCCCGTAACATCGCTTTGTCTCGTGAATGTGAACAATATACCATAGATATATATTTGCATCGACCCGCATCAAGATGTTTGGTTGGCGAACCCATACGCCATAAGTCAAGTACTCGAGCAACCTTAGCCTATTTAGTTTTAAATGCAGGTTTCTCTATTTGTCATCCCTAAGATTCGGTACAGTTCATAACTCAAGTCTATAGTTATCTAGTATTAAAGTTGTGGTGAGTAATGACTACAGATTAGAGTATGTATACAGGTTATGACCAACGAAATTGTAGCTAAGTAAGCCATAGTTGAAAATCCCAGTGTTGCTAGCAAATAATATCTGAAAGCATTTTTTTTATTTTTTTTTTATTTTTATCTTACATGGAAAACAAACAGCTGCTTATTTGCCTATGGGTCTAAGACGATTAACATTAAAAAGCCTAGATAAGTTTCCGCTTATAGACATATATAACACTAGCTGCAATCCGCGGTTTTACCCGCGTGGTGATGGATGATGCTGATGATGAAAGTATCCTATATATCAATCCAAAGCATCATCTATCTCTATACCAACTTTTATCAAAATTGGCCCAGCCGTTTGAGCGTGAAAGAGCAACAAACATTAATCCATCCATCAATCCATCTAAACTTTCACATTTATAATATTAGTGGGACTAGCTGCAATCCGCGGTTTTACCCGCATGGTGATGGATGATGCTGATGATGAAAGTATCCTATATATCAATCCAAAGCCTCATCTATCTCTATACCAACTTTTATCAAAATTGGCCCAGCCGTTTGAGCGTGAAAGAGCAACAAACATTAATCCATCCATCAATCCATCTAAACTTTCACATTTATAATATTAGTGGGACTAGCTGCAATCCGCGGTTTTACCCGCATGGTGATGGATGATGCTGATGATGAAAGTATCCTATATATCAATCCAAAGCATCATCTATCTCTATACCAACTTTTATCAAAATTGGCCCAGCCGTTTGAGCGTGAAAGAGCAACAAACATTAATCCATCCATCAATCCATCTAAACTTTCACATTTATAATATTAGTGGGACTAGCTGCAATCCGCGGTTTTACCCGCATGGTGATGGATGATGCTGATGATGAAAGTATCCTATATATCAATCCAAAGCCTCAACTATCTCTATACCAACTTTTATCAAAATTGGCCCAGCCGTTTGAGCGTGCAAGAGCAACAAACATTCATGCATTCATCCATCCAAACTTTCACATTTATAATATTAGTGGGATAAAACATACCGTAACATTATTGCAAAAGAATTGTATTTCAAATAGCGCGCCTGTTTTGTCACACATAATATCAGTAGTCTGTGTCACAGTTGTACTAGATAAACGACAGTTTGTAAGGTGCTCAATTTTTTATTTGGCTACATATTCTATTCAATCAAACTATTCGTCCTAGCCATGAAGTATAAAATTAAACTTGCGACAAAAATTTGGTTTTAGCACAGTCTTATTATTTACTAATGATACGTCTTATTATTGTGTACTTAAATTCCGTAACATACTTTTATGTATCATTCAATAACAGGTCTTTTGTAAACAGTTGACATCGTGCAAACACTAGACGTAAACAATAATAAAGATTTCAAGGATTGAATTACTTCCCAGATCAGCTGTGCTTTACTCAGATTTATTTATGAGAATAAACTGAATCGTTATCAAATCGCCTTAATGTCCTCAATAAGGATATTGAGGATATTTATATACCGGAAGTAGCACAGTAAGGATTTAGAGAGCATTAGTGTTTGTGTTTGTAGAGGCTGCGTGTGCGCAGTGCATGCAGCTGTCAGTGGTCGCTCGTCGGAACGGCAGCATAGACGGGCGCGCGACGCGTTGGTGCACGTGTGGTGTTAATTCAATTAATTCATTCAATTTCTTAAACTAATTAAATTAAATTATTTTAATTAAAAAAATATACAATTCAATTGTGAGAAAAAAAATAAAAAAAAATATATTAAAACGGACACAAGTCATACTATAAAATAAAAATAACAACAATATAAAAGATAATACAAATAAAATAAATAATACCAAAATTTACTACTTACAATTGAACGTGTATGTTGGAAACTTTCTCAAATTTTTATTTAAAAAATATCTGCCCATATTCAAGTATTCAAAAAGTATATAGACAATTTAAATTAAATAAGCAGTAAAATTAGATTTAAATTAAATTAGAAGCAAAACAAAATTAAAAACAACTACATATAAGTATATATGAAATTGGGTGTCGAAAGATGTCTAAGAATCCAGACCCGATGGGTGACCAGGAACCAGCTTCTCCTAGCAGTGGCGTAGATACGGAACGTCTCATGGTAGAGTTGGGGCAGTTCAAGCCGTTCCACTTGAAAAACTTCGCTCTGCTGGCCATCGCAGTCTTCTCCGCAGCCATTTACGCGATCAACTACGTCTTCTTGGCGGCTGATGTGGACTACAGGTATTTTTGACAATTAACTTATACAGTGTAGGTCGTGAATTGATGAATTGTCTCACAGTTATTTTGCAGTTGATTCCTGTTTGTTCCTGAATTCTGGAATAGTAGATGTTTACAGCTTGTTCCCACTTTTTACACCAATTGCTTGTATTTGTCTCGTTTTTTAAGTTATGTTACGATACGACGTTTAACAGGTACAACAGTGCAAGTACCGTAGTTTAATAGTCGTTAAATTGTCGAGTCGCTAAGATCGATAAAATCGAATCGCCCCTAGCAAGTATGGAAGTCATATCTACGACTTATACGATCGTCGAATTGTCGACAGTATATCGATTATTACAAATTGTTTGTATTCCACAATGCGTCCTTCTATCGTTTGAAGATTTCTACGAGCATTTCGTCCTTCTATGATCAAAAGAAGGCCGAAGTTTATTTTTATTGAATACTAGCTGCGCCCGGCGGTTACACCCGCATGGTGATGGATGATGACGATGTCGATGAAAATTATCCTATGTGTCACTTCCAAAGCTGACAAAACAATCGTTAAAAACGATTAAATAGTCAATCTCAAACGTAATTTAACAGTTCCATGCTAGGGCTATCGTTATAATCGTAAAAGCTTTTGTTTTTGAAGTTGGCGGGTCAGCTAGTTATCAATAGAAATCGTAATAATACGAGTTCCGCGTGGGACTAACGCAGCAGAAATTGTTCGAAATGTCAATGCTGTGTTTTAGTAAAAGTTTTAAATAATTTCGTAATCATTTACCCTTTTAATTTTTCTATAAAGAAAACACGCACATTTAAATTATTGCGTTCATAACGATTATTCCGAATGATACTTCGAAACCTGCTCCACATGTAAAATATAGCCAGTTTGAACCAATATATAGAGATTTATTTGATTTAAACATTCAATTTGTTTAATGTTTGTTTTTCCTTTCAACTGTAATTGAAAGGAAAAAACAAACATAATTGGATTCAATATATTATAAGTATACATATATAATATATATATATATATATATAGTATATATACAAAATATATTTTAGTACATTTCGTATTCATTTAATATGATATTTTGATTTTATCACATTTAATACTAATATATTTTATTAATCATAAATAAATAATTAAATCATTTATAAAGCATAATTAATTACTTAGTTCATAATTATATATCAGAACCTGATGAGATTTTGTAGCTATTCCAACTATGCTATTACTAGACGAACTATACCAACGCCTTTACTAATAAACGTTGCGTAAACATAGATTAGGCGTAAATACTTTGTCTTGCTTTCACGCGTGACAATTACTGTAAGCGTAAAATTGACAGGTGTATGTTTTTACTAATCCGGGTATAGCCAAGTTTATTAGTAAGGCCCACTTGCACGTTTGCTCGGGTTGAACAAATAAGTCTACGAGTTTGTAAACTTGCGTTAGTCATATCAATTTTTAACTCTCATTGTGCCTTGCACGATTATAAAAGATCACCGGTTTGCTAAACTGACATTTCTAATCTTTAAGGCCTATTCTAACCTGGGCGTTATTCGCTACCGCGAGCGATAGAGAAATCCGAAAGGGTATGCGTTAATTTCACTGTTCACACCAACTAGTTTCGCAAAACAAGAGAAAATACTGCCTCACTAGGCGGTACAAGTTTCGCTGCAGTTATGGAACTTCATACTATTTACCCATCGAGTTCCGCGTGGTATTTTTCGCTACCCACAGCGGTAGCGAATAACGCTCAGGTCTAAATAGGCCTTTAGATGGGAACATTGAATTGTCTATGCGCTTATATTGTAACCTGACCAATAACGAATAAATCCAAAAAAAAGAGAAACTTATATCTATAAGTTCTCTTTGGCACTACAGTACAATGTATATAGACTTTCTTGTTTATCCTTTGTTGTATGAAATTTGACGACTTTTTATTCTATACGTATTGTCTCGTGTCATTATGTCCAAAGAGTACATTATACAGCAGAATGTAACCTCAATTTCTTTTGACACAAAACTTCACTAACCTTACTTAAAGACTTAACCCTCCCACATTGCTGGGTTAAATATTTCAATAAATAATCCTAGATTTACTCCTAACCTTTAATGATGCAAGATAAATTAATTATAAAACCCCGTTTTAGCAGTTGACTCTGAGTTATTGAAGCTAACTCTGGAACGTGCAAGTGGGCCTAAGACCATAAGTCGCTAACACCGAAGATTTTTTCTCAACTTAGAAATCACATGTCAACGAGGATATTATTTAGGTTTATTCAAACAATTGTTGTTCATTTATTTAATGATGATAAACAATCATCACTTCAATTATTATGATTATGATCCTGTGGTATTTACCAAATAAAAAACTCCATTACGAGCACTTAGATAATGATGCGGCATTGTTTTCCTAATTGTATATTTTAGTTCGTTTTTATACATACTCTATTTTTCAGTTGGAGGTTTTTTTAGTTTGGTTAGTACCAAATACACTAATCTGTGATACTTTTGTCTTCAGGGGAAATACCGTGACAAAAGTTAGAACTGCGCAGTCGTATAAAAGAAGTTCTATTGTCATCAACAAATGGGAAGACGCTGCACCTTTTTACGCGACTGCCTGAACAAAAAATCTGTTACAAAGTTAGTACGCTGTCGTACAGGTTAAATGTCAATCTGTCAATCTGTCAATCTGTCAATTCGGCCAGTGAGTTATTATTTTAATTCGAATAAAAATGTAACGGATCGCTGTCTGCACATGGAATATACACACATCAAAACAGTTTGTGCTCACTAGCATCAAAGAGAATATAATAGAGAACTAGCATTTAATATATGTGCATAGCGCCTAACAGTATGAAATTAAAAAAATATGTAAATTTAATTTAATATAAAGAAAACTACTGTTTAACCAAACATAACCACATTTTGTTCATAAAAAGTTTATATGCAATATAATATAATTTCTCCCCTGGCTCGAACACATGCGGTGATCCTCCTGCGCATGCTGAGAATCCAGCATTTCTTGGGGTAAACTATCCCATTCTCGAATAGCGGTTTCCCTAAGCTCTGGCACTGTCTGGAGACGCAGCTGACAGTTCCAAACAGCTCGCCTAAGAGCATCCCACGCGTACTCTACTGGGTTTAAATCAGGCGAGCCGGCAGACCAGTCTAACCTTGTGATGTCGTATTCTCGGAGAGCAACATTGACTCGTTGAGCTCGATGGGCGGGCGCATTATCATCGACCGGTTAGTTTGGTGCCCATGGTTTACTCAGAATGGTCTGACAAATCCATCAATAGGAACTGCTCTATACATGTCTATTGTCATGAAGCCTCGATACGGGATCAAAGGCATTCCTAGCTCCAATCATAATACCATCCCCAAAAAACACCGATTTCCCGCTTTACTGAACTGTTCCAGTGGCACCTTTCCAGTGGTTGCCTTTAACGGTCTTCTGGTCTTCTCCAGACACAGACACGTCGGTTATCTTGATGAGTGGAAGACAAAGAAATCATAATATAATCTACCGTAACAAAAACGATTTAGACTTTTCAAAGTGATCGCAAACCTTTTTTTGATGTGTTTATATGAGAAATAGTAGATTATGCACCGAGGTAGTAAAGTAGTGTCTTACGTCACGGGCGATATATTAATATATATGACGGAGAAAGCACCTCCGGAGTGTTTTTAAAAAGTGTGACGTCAGCATTGCTGACGTCACAATTGTTGTTTTCATGATGATCACTCACTTTTGGGTCCTCGAAGTAAAACTTCACAAGTACTTTTATAAGCTTCGTATATTCAACGAGCAGCGTAACAACGTCACAAAGAGGTCCGTACTGTACGGCGACTCGAGAGCGACTGAGACGAGCGCCTACAGTGCGGCCGTACTTATAGGACTCGGCGCACGTGCACGAGTTTACAAGTTTGTTGGTAAAGTATTGAAATTACAATCATAACATTAATTTTACATCGTAATCAACTCAAAAATAATCAACTGATGATTTATAAACTATTTTTAGGGCAATCAAATGATTAAACTTAATTATTCTCGACGAACTGTTGTAGTTGCGCCGATACGGCCATACTGACAGGCGGTGCGCGCTCTGCACCAGCCTCGTTGGTTCTCGTAGATTGTTATGGATTCTCGTAGATTATTTGGATTCTCGTAGACCATTTATTCTGATGGGTCATCTTGGTTCGAGTCGTGGTTTGGCTGTACTTGCAGCCCTTCTCGTGAGGTCGACGGAATGGGCTCATTTGATTCTGCAGTGGGATCTCGTTGAATAGGTGATTCGTTTCCCGCCGATACGGTCAACTGATCCCCAGGTTGCGGAGCGCGGCGCAGCTGATCATGGGCAATCTTGCGAGGTCGTCCTCTACCGACAACTTTCTTTACCAGATATCGGTCATTATCCAGTATTCTACAAACTTCATATGGTTCGCTGTATTTAAGGTCAAGCAAAGTTTGGTTTCGAGGATTATTTTTCACCAATATGTAGTCTCCTCTTTGAAAATGATGGATTTTGGCCTTGTGTAGGTTGAAGCGTTGTCTGTCTTGTTCGCTACAACGAATCATTTTCTGTTGCACCTGTTGAGTGAGCGCTTTAATATCAACGGTTTCGTTGTCAATATCCACCAGGTTGAGAAGCTCAGGAGGTACACAGTGCTTTCGTTGTGTAATAAGTGTCAGTGGAGCAACACCGGTGACTCAGTGGGTTGTACAGTTCATTGCCAGCTGAAGTTCCTCGAGTACAGTGTGCCACTGCTCTGCTTCGTAATTTTTAATCATTACCAAAGCATTTTTGAGGGTTGCAACGACTCTTTCAACTTAACCATTCGCTCGGCTGACTCCTGGAGCGATAGCATGGATATTTATTCCGATGGCGTCACAGTAGTCCTTGAACTCGCCAAGGAACTCTCTTCCTCCATCCACTATTATTTGAACCGGCGCACTAAATAGATGCACAGTGCGTTCTAGAGCGGCCAATGTGCTGTGTGGGTTTTTGTTGGTACTGAAGTACAGTAAAACGTACTTTGAGAAAGCGTCAATGGTGACTATGACGTATTGTTGATCATCTGGAGTGCCCAGCTTCCCTGTTATGTCCAAATGAATAACTTGGAAGGCGGCCGTTGGTTTTGTATGGGGTGTAACTGGGCTTGAATGGCCCCGGATCTTCCTTTAGATGTTCGGCATACAACACAGTTATCCACAAATCTTTCGGATAATGGAACTCATTTTGTTGAACCAATAGGTTTCTCTGATCTTCTGCAGTGTCTTTTCCCAGCCAGGGTGTTTTAGTGCAGTGTGAAATGAGTTTATAATGCTCCATTGAAATGATTTGGGAACGACGGTACTGAGCTGCTGACCGAAGACAGGATCATTGACGTTCCTTTTTTAAAACGTTGTCCTCTAACACATAGTCTTCCACTGGGTTATTGTCACTGAGACTGTCCATTATCGGATGCAGTTCTTCATCCCGTCGCTGTTCAATTTTGAGCCAGTTCAAGTCTCTTGTCATAACATTGACTGCAAGCTCAACTGGATTGCGACAGCGATGAACCCTTGGCAGAAGGTCCTTTTTGTGTTTTGACGCTTTTAATGCGTTGCAATCCGTTATCACGGTGAATTTTCGCCCATATAGATACTGGCGAAAGTGTTTTATGGCTCGTACCACTGCCAGTGTCTCCAACTCGTAGGAGTGGTACCGACTCTCGGCTTCCGTGGTTCTCATGCTCATAAAGGCAACAGCATGTTGTCGTTTTACACGTTGACTAATTATTGTTGGCTAATTTTTGTATCCGCGTCGATACGGCCATACTGACAGGCGGTGCGCGCTCTGCACCAGCCTTGTTGACTCGTTAACTCTCGCAGACTGCTGTTAATTATGGCTGGCCTGCAAAGAATGAGATATTCTCTGAGTAGTGAGTCTGTAAACAACTTACGTTGCTTTTATCTTGTTTGTTACATTAACACAACTGTTATGTAACCTTAGGAGTCTTTTGATTAGTAAACAGTACACAAAGACATCGTGCACTGCCTTATTGATTTAGAATCTGTGGTGTATACGTGTCTACCCATAGTTCCACAAGGCGTCCCCACGGTATCTCAGGGTTCACTTGTGGATGCATCAAGGATCCGTGGCTAGCTCAAGGGTAACACATGGTTAGCTCAGAGGTATCACTCTCCAGACATTTTTGTAGATTACTACAGTACACTAAGACATCTTAAGTGCACTGCCTTATTAATTTAGAATCTGTGGTGTATACGTGTCTACCCATAGTTCCACAAGGCGTCCCCACGGTATCTCATGGTTCACTTGTGGATGCATCAAGGATCCGTGGTTAGCTCAAGGGTAACACATGGTTAGCTCAGAGGTATCACTCTCCAGACATTTTTGTAGATTACAACAGTACACTAAGACATCTTAAGTGCACTGCCTTATTAATTTAGGATCTGTGGTGTATACGTGTCTACCCATAGTTCCACAAGGCGTCCCCACGGAATCTCAGGGTTCACTTGTGGATGTATCAAGGATCCGTGGTTAGCTCAAGGGTAACACATGGTTTAGCTCAGAGGTATCACTCTCCAGACATTTTATTCTTGTAGATTCTAGTTGAAAATATCGTGAAACATAATGAATTTTATACTCGCCGGTTTTAATCCGTTGATGCGTGTTCGTCGTTGTGAGTTATCCGGACTGACTGGCTAGCTTGAGATGTGGATGATACTGAATCAGGGGCGATTGCAGCGTTGTTTTGCAGTGTATCGAGATCATCTCCCGCAGCGATTGGTGTGGACGTCATGTCTGTGGTAATTCCCGTTGTGATGGGCTGCATGGTATTAAAGTTGTTTGCTGGTACTCCTGAAGTGTTCAATGAGGCAGGGCCTATCAGCCTGGTACTGCCCTGCGCTGTTCCAGTCGTGACAGGTTGAACCGAAGTCGATGAGGATGTGGTTGGGACCAGAGCTTGTTCTGATCCCACTTCTGATGACGGAGAAAGCACCTCCGGAGTGTTTTTTAAAAAGTGTGACGTCAGCATTGCTGACGTCACAATTGTTGTTTTCATGATGATCACTCACTTTTGGGTCCTCGAAGTAAAACTTCACAAGTACTTTTATAAGCTTCGTATATTCAACGAGCAGCGTAACAACGTCACAAAGAGGTCCGTACTGTACGGCGACTCGAGAGCGACTGAGACGAGCGCCTACAGTGCGGCCGTACTTATAGGACTCGGCGCACGTGCACGAGTTTACAAGTTTGTTGGTAAAGTATTGAAATTACAATCATAACATTAATTTTACATCGTAATCAACTCAAAAATAATCAACTGATGATTTATAAACTATTTTTAGGGCAATCAAATGATTAAACTTAATTATTCTCGACGAACTGTTGTAGTTGCGCCGATATATATGATATATGAACCCTGAGTGTAACAGGGAGTCTTAAAATTTAATTCCTGAACGTAGCGATGGAGTTATGTAGAGTCCTGAGTGAAGCGAGGGGTTAAAGCCGCCCAAGACGAAGACAGGCTTTATCTTTGAGGTGAATATTCCCTTTTCATACCTACTGCGAGACAATAAAAACTCAAACTAAAGTTTTTCAATTATGTTTTAAGAGGGTTTATGCGAGAGAGAGGTAGATCATCACTAGGGTCACTATATTCGGTGGTACCGTTTAACTTTAAAAGACCCACCGTCCCACCAGGAGTATGGCCAGGGGTACGGTGGGTTTGTCACGTAAAAATCGAGCCGGCCACCACAAGCAGACACATAAAAAAGAAAAATATGCGAGTAAGAGTCTTTCTACGCATTTTAACATTTCAAATCAAAGTCAAAGTCAAAGTCAAAATCATTTATTCAATTTAGGCATCAAAGACGCACTTATGAACGTCAATTTTTCATTATAATGTACTTTAAAGCCTACCGCCGCGTTCCAAAATACATAGAGCCAACCGAGAAGAAGCGGCAAGAAACTCGGGGCCATTCTTTTTATATAGATGATTTTACAATGTTTTTACTTAGGTACTACAAATATTAGCTCCAGTGTGTTGCCTTACAAAAGAGAACATAATAATGGTATCAGTATGGCAAGACACGCTACACTTTGACATCTTAGTACACGAGTAGATAGATCCTGGAGTGATCAGTCCCAAGCTGTTTTATCCTCCAAGTAATCCGAAATTTTGTAATAACCTTTTTGACAGAGTTTAGTTTTAATAGTAATTTTAAACTTATTAATAGGCAAATCTCGGATAACATTGGGAACTTTATTATAGAATCGTATACATTGTCCCATAAAAGAATGACTTATTCTGTGGAGACGCGTTACATGTACGGATAGCTTGTGCTTATTTCGCGTGTTGATGGAATGAGCATCACTCCTTTTATCAAAACTGCTAATGTTTTTCTTTACATACATTAGATTTTCATAGATAAACTGGGAGACAACAGTTAAAATGTTTATGTCTTTAAATTTCTGTCTAAGGGAAACTCTGGGAGCCAAACTGTAGATCGCTCGTATAGCCCTTTTTTGCAGTATCAAAATAGAATTAATATCTGCAGAACATCCCCAGAGCAGTATGCCATAAGTCATAACGCTATGGAAATAACTAAAATAAACTATTTTAGCTGTGTCTACATCAGTTAATAGTCTAATTTTTTTAACAGCATAAGCTGCTGAACTGAGCCTACTAGACAATTTTTTAATGTGGGGACTCCATTGCAATTTGGCGTCTATAGTAATTCCTAAAAAGACTGTTGACTCCACAAGGTCCAACCCTGTTCCATTCAATTGTATATTGGATTCTACTTGTCTCACATTTGGTGTCGAGAACTTTATACAATTAGTTTTCTTCTCATTGAGGAGAAGATTATTTGTATTAAACCAATTCACAACTTTAGCTAATGCATTGTTAACATCGTCATAGTTTAATAACTGCCTTTTAATTTTAAATAACAGTGAAGTGTCATCTGCAAACAATACAATCTCGTGATTCTTCTCTACATAATAAGGTAAGTCATTAATATAGATTAAAAACAAGAACGGCCCTAGTATTGAACCTTGTGGAACGCCCATTGAGATTATAGAGCCAGGCGATTTTTTACCATTTATGTCAACCCTTTGAATTCTACCATTTAAATATGAAGTCAAAAGGTTGAGAGCCATGTTCCTAATACCGTAGTGTTGTAATTTCCTGACAAGTATATCATGTCGGACGCAGTCAAATGCCTTAGATAAGTCACAAAAAACACCTAAGGCATCTTGAGAGTTCTCCCAGGCATCAAACACATCTTTTATTAGTTCTATACCTGCGTCTATAGTAGAGCGATTCCTTGTAAACCCAAATTGATTTTTATGGAAAATTTTGTTTGCACTAAAATGAGTTTCTAATTGATGTAATATGATTTTTTCGAAAATCTTACTTAGCGTAGGTAGTACAGAAATAGGCCGAAAATTTGTTGGATCAGTAGTACTACCAGATTTGAATAAAGGAACCACTTTAATGTGCTTCATTAGGTCAGGAAATACACCACTTGCAACACAACTATTAAACACAGCTGCTAGATTGGGTGCAATGACATCTATAATTGAAGAAACGGTCTTCACAGAAAGACCCCATAGGTCTGCCGTTTTTTTTGCATCTAGACTTTTGAAACTGCTTACAATATCTTTGCAATTAACTACTGAAAATTTAAAAGTTGTGTCACATTCAGTTACACTTTGTTTAAGTAAGATCTCGGCAGAAATGGAGGAAGATTTTAGAGTTTTGGTTGTTAAAGAAGGAATATTAGTGAAAAATTTCTCAAACTCGGCCGCTACCTCCAAATCTGCTCTTACATCTTTATTATTAATTTTTAAATTAAAGTCTCGATTACGCACTGTATTTCTACCAGTTTCACTGTTTATAATGTTCCACGTCATTTTTATTTTATTAACAGAATTTTTGATCTTATTTCTTAAATAAATAGATTTTGCTGAGGAACAGGCTCGTTTAAATAACTTAGAATAACGTTTGACATATTCCAAAAATACAGGATTATGATTATGCGATTTTTCATGGTACAATTCGTATAACTTTTGCCTACTTTTATAAATTCCTGGAGTTGCCCATTCACTAAACTTAGCACGATTACCAACAGATATTGTTTTTGGTACAAACACTTTGCCAAATTCATCACTGATAAGATGGAACAGAGAGTTATATAATATATTTGGGTCATTGTGACTGGTCAACTCTGGCACTTTCTGGGATATATTACTTCTTAACAATTTTAGGCGGCTTGCATTTATTGGAACAAAGCTAACATATTTGCTTTGGGGTTTGTTAGTTTTTCTTGGAAACACTGCTAGTTGACCACAGTGGTCTGATTCTAGATTATTTATAATGAAATTTTTAATAGGTTTGAGATTAGTAAATATATTGTCTATGCAGGTGGAACTTGTGGCTGTTATCCTAGTTGGTTCCAAGAAAATATTGTACATATTATAAGATTTAAACAGTAACAAAAATTTATCCACTATCTGATTGTTTTCTAGCAAATTAATATTAAAGTCTCCACAGAGAATCATTGATTTATTTGTATTAGAAAGCTTAATTAATGTTTCCTCCATGCACTTTTCAAAATCATCATATGGTGAGCATGGAGGTCTGTATACACATAGAACAAGGAACTGCTCAAACTCAATACAGGACATTTCTATTACTCGTTCAACAGATAGGCTCACAATGTCTTTTCGTTCTTTGAGTTTTATATTTTTATTTGTAATAATTAAAGAGCCACAATCGAAATCACTTTAATTCCATGGTAGTTTCATACAACATTACCTCCCTAGTTATGTAATTTCTTACGTCTAGATTGCGTGATATGTAATTCGACATTTTCGAGCAGGTGGTATAAAAAAGTTCTTTGAAATTCGAACGTGACCAACTATGAAAGTATCTTACCTTTAACTCACGGCTCTACAAAAACTCCCTCGCTTCACTCGGGAGTTCGATTATGTTTAATTAACTGTAGAGTCGCTCGATACGCTCGTAGTCTAATATGCTGCCCGTGGCGTAATACTCTGCTTTACGTCCTCGGTGCATAAATTATTATTCCACGATCTAAAATAGAATGACTAACGAAGTCTTTCCCGAGTTATTGAGGTGAAAATTAAACTATTTTATTAATTCTTTGGCATAAATTGTAAAATACTAAATTTTTCACATTGCCAAATTATGAATTTAAGCCGTGTTTACTATCTTAGTTTTAGGTTTCTTTTGCTACAAACCATCAGGACAAAGTAGAAAAGTGAGTAAGAGAGTGTTAGTTCCCGTGGTCGAATTAATAAAACCCGCGTAGTTAGTAAAACGAGGAAATCCTACAAAGTTATGTTCGTTCAAATTACACATTAGCCCTAATTTCGTATCCCGAACGACTTCCGCCGCGACTACGACGACTGGATTCAATTGCACCTAGCTAGTACTTACTAGAGCATCTGCGTTATTCGGTATCTCAATTTCTCTTCAGTCTAACATCAGTATACAGTAAAATCACACTAACACCTATCATAACGGTGAAAGTTTGTACGTGTGTTCGTATGTTTGTTATGTCTTCAAGCTCAAACAGCGGAACCAATTTTGATGTCGATATTAAAAAATATTTAGTGACACTTCCGCTGAAAAAAAAACAATGATTTTGGCCTATTTGGGGGTGTGCAACACCCTCCCTCCCGCATAAACTGCTAATAGAAAGAATACAAAAAACCGACAGACTGTCGGTCTAGCGCTCGACGAGTCAACATCTCCTGAGGATGCCTCGTGTAGAGGCGAAACACGTGTCGAATCGTTTTAGATTTTTTTGGGTTTTCTTGTGTGTTTTTTATTTTGTATTCTTCCTATTAGCAGTTTATGTGGGAGGGAGGGTGGTGCACACCCCCAAATAGGCCAAAATCATTGTTTTTCTCAGCGGAAGTGTCACAAAAAATTTTTTAATATCGTTTTTTGATAATGGATTTCCGCAAAGTAACGCCTGAATCAATAAATTACCATACCTATATCATCAAAATTGGTCCCGCTGTTGTGCTCCTCATATTGTGTCATACCGTATGACACATGAGGCGCTGGAATAAGACACAAGACTCTGTTCGACATCCGTGTGGAATATCATCATCATCTCAGCCATAGGACGTCCACTGCAGAACATATGCCTCCCCCATAATTTTCCAAAAAGACCGGTTGGAAGCGGCCTGCATCCAACGTCGTCCTGCGACTTTTATCAGGTCGTCTGTACACCTTGTCGGTGGACGACCTATGCTGCGCTTGCCGGTCCGTGGTCTCCATTCCAGAACTTTCCGGCCCCATCGGCCATCTGTTCGTGCGTGCTATGTGCCCTGTCCACTGCCACTTTAACTTGCTAATCTTCTGGGCTATGTCGGTGACTTTCGTTCTTCTACGGATCTCCGCATTTGTGATTCGATCATGTAGAGAAGTCCTCTCCATAGCTCGTTGTGTGACTTTGAGCTTACTTATAGTAAGATGATGATGATTAAAATCATCATTAACCATCATCTGACTTCAGTCACCACCATGCGGATGAAGCGGCGGGGTAATATATATAATCATGTTTATTTACTTATCCATGCTCAGCTTTTCTTTCTATTTTCGTTCTTTAATTTTTAAAAAAATTCTAACCTTTGTACATTGTTTTAACGAACTACCGTCTAACTTTCAGATGAGGGCAATATTATCATCAATTGCTGCAGTCATAGAATTATATATTTCTATATGCAGAGTATATAATCCGTTGGATAGATTCTCATAGTAAGAAAGTAATTCAATCCAAGTTCCAATATAAACTATAATTTATTAGATAGAAAAAAATCAAGTCGGGAGAAAAGGCCTGAATTCCATTGAAAAATCCGGAGATTTTGTTGCAGTTTGAGAATTTTGTCTCAAACGTTTTGAACAGTTAAAAAAGTCATATTATTATCGTTTTTATACACTGCTAATCTCAGGGGCCTCGTTCACGCTTCGTACACTCAGTGACTCCGCTTTTTTGCCGCTTTAGTTTAACTTTTTCTTAAAAATGTACTGTTTTTATTGAAAATTATATAAATCCTGAGATTACCAGAGATTTGCAAAATCCAGCCGCAATCCTGATAAGAGTACAAAAACCCTGAGATCTCACAGGACAAATCCTGAGATCTGGTAACCCTAAGTTTGAGTTTGAAATAAGTTTATTGTGGTAAAAAAAAACATGAACAAATACTATACTATAACAACAATATACTATATACCTAACTAAACATTAATAACTAAATAGGTATTGCGACAAAACGGCCTCTACTCAGCATAATGCCGGCTGAAGCAACCAGCGCTGATCTTCCGTAGAAGCCGCCCGGTGACATCACCGATCGTAACACAAAAGAGTACAATAAAACATTATATTTATACTGACAAGAACAATTTGCACAAAAAAAACATATTACTCCGAAAACACATAATATACAAAATACACAATAAAAAACAAAGAACACCAAGGTGAAATTAGAGACAAAAATGCTTAGTTGTTTAATTATATCACACTTGTGGCATGTCGCAAAGTTTCCTGCTTAATTTGATGGTGACAAATATACATTTTTAATTTAGATCTAACACTGTTAATATACTGCAGGTTCCGTATCGGCGGTGGTTATTCTTCCAACATTTCGACGCTGCATATCGGAGTTCTAAGCGCGTCTCTTTTATTGTAATTGGATAATTTTATCAATAACCTCGCGGAACATTATTGTCACAGAGCTGTTCTCTTTTGTACACTCTGGCAAGGGTTTGTACATTATCATGAATGTAGTGATTGACCTTGTTGGCTTGGCCAGAGGAAGTTCTACTACTGCAGACTTGGCCAGTTGGGTTATAACTTCACGCCAGTAATACTGTTGTTATTTAATGCAAACACCGATGCTTCTCTTTATTTGTCCAATATATGCTTACAATCAAGCTGGTAAACAACTCGATTAGGGGAGTGGTGGTTGACTATCCAGCTTGCGTGGCTTATAGATACATTTTTAATGAGTCTAGTTTAAAGATTTCATAATTTTTTTCAGTGGCAGATTATTTATCTGCTATGAAAAGTTTGCGGAAGGCTTTCGAAGTAGTCGTGGAGTTTTGAGTTTATGCAAGACATGTTTGATTTGCCGATGCCTCTGCTAGACAGATGCTGTGTACTCTCCGTTACATAAAACAATACCAAAAATTGGAACCGACTTCAAAACTATAAAGTGTGAAATAATTTGCTGAAGTCAGTACCATGATAATTAAGGGAAGCATGATAGTTTAAAAGTACATATAATCAAAATATTGTGCGCATGGTAGCGTTTTCGACAAGTTATTTCACACTTTTTAGTGTTGGAGTTGGTTCCATGTTTTGATGAAAAAATAGTTTTCATAATTTTTAGTGACCCTTGCTATTTACGGGATCGACTGTCATTCACCGCCAATTACAATATCATCCAGATAGAAAAAAAACCTTTTCAGTTATTGGATTGTAACTCAAAAACGGCTATACCGAATTGGATGACTTTAACTGAATCTGACAACTGATAAGTAAAGTAAAGAAGAAGAATACTCGTGTAGAAGTATACTCTAACCAAACAAAAAAATGGGACTACTATGTAAGAAGTTGAGCGTATACATAAAAAAATATACGCATCGTCTTGAGATTCTCCTCCATTTTTTTGGAAGGCAGTTGAAAAAAAATGGTTTTCAGTAGCCAAAACAGTTGTACATAAAGTAAATCTTTACACAGTACAATCTTAAAGGCCTATTCAGACCTGAGCGTTATTCGCTACCGTTGTGGGTAGCGTACCACGCGGAACTCGATAGGTAAATAGTATGCCGTTCCATAACTGCAGCGAAACTTGTACCGCCGCCGTGAAGCGGTATTTTCTCTTGTTTGGCGAAACTAGTTCCGCCGCCCCGCCAACCGTTGCCAACGAATATCTCTACCGCGCGCGGTAGAGATATCCGCTTTGGTGTGAACAGTGAAATTAACGCATACCCTTTCGAATTTCTCTATCGCTTGCGGTAGCGAATAACGCCCAGGTTTGAATAGGCCCTTAGTTATAGATTTGCTATGTTTCTACAGAACAGAAATAAATATTTATTTCTACATAACCACAGAAGTAATGTAACTTAGTACTACAGTTTAACTGCACGTTATTATGTACATCCTCAATCTGTTATCTATGTTATGATACATAATGACAGGTGATCTGTGGTGCTGCTACATAACTATAGTCTAAGGACAATAATGAAGCCACTTGTCTCGTTATTTATAAACTAGGCTCTAACTACCAAGCAAATATGAATTAAAACAATACATAATAACTCTTCTATTATATCTGTCGCATAAAAGATAAATTACTGGGATTCGGGCTTTAACTTACAAAATGAGGAGTATGCGCTGTGCCCCGAAGTCCACGACACGAAGTAGGGGAAGTACGGTTTGTGGCCACCTAAATGTGGAACTAACATTGCCTAAAGACTGCTGATTGAACATACAACCGTGATCCAAGGTTTAACGTGCCCTCAGAAACACGGAAGCGCTGTTAGCTAACGATCACCCATCCAAGTCGTGACCGCAGCAAGCGTTACTAAACCTTGTTAGTTTGTTGAGGGGGACTAAACTAAGATGCGAGCACGACCCGTTTTGCAAATCCATCGCACTTGCAGATGATGTAATTAAATTGTTAATAGGAACGCATAGCTAGTACTTGTCCACCTTTTTACTACTTTATAAAAAAGAAAAAAACAAAACGCACTTGCATAGAAAACAATGTGTTGATTACATGAAGAAAAATTACTGAAATCGTAGGTACTATATTAATAGGTAGAAAAGAGTTATTTCTTTTGGTATGGACAAGCACTAGCTCCTCTTAAAGCTTCCGACCCGGAAAACCCAGATGATGCCGGTTTGATGCCGTTCATGAACAACGTACGACCTGACTACGTTATCAAGAACAGCAAAACGGAAAAGATATAATAGTCACTAATAAACAATTTGGTTAAGTACATGTAAGTTACTAGGCAATTATAAACCAATTGGAGGTTGAAAACTCGTTTGCTTGAGTTTGTTAAGCAGGGCAATGTGTTTTTAACCTACTTCAAAAAAGGAGGAGGTTATTGTCTTCTATTGTATGTATTTTTTTAACTGTGTATATTAGACGATTTTTTCCCTATTTGTGGACCGATTCTCAAAATTCTTTTTATTTGAAGAGTGTAAGTAATTTCTTTGTGGTCCCATTTAAATTTCATTATATTCGATTAAGTAGTTTTTGAGTTACACTCCAATATTCCTTCAAGGGTCGATGTCATTATAACAATGAAATTTCTATTGCGTCTGGCCGTGCGACCTTTGATGCAATAACTGAAAAGTGTTACGCTTGTACAGGGGTGAACTTTTTCTAAAAAATAGGGAAGTTTGCGCTATTGTACGAACGATTTTGATAAAATTTGGTATACAAATTAGTTGCATGATTTTAAATAGGAATTCTGAATATGAGCAGAGTTGGTAAAGTCGTTACGGAGATAATAGATTGTGAAGTGTAAACCTGGACGATTTTGGAAACATTTAGTACCTTCATATAAAATTTTAGCAGAATTGGTCGAGATTGCTACTGATAAGATTGAGGTGGAGTGGATCAAAGGGCGACAGCGTCCTTGCAGACGACGCGACGACTCCGGCACTTGTTAGGAAAAGGCGTGTGCATGCGAGGTCTACTTTATGCTTAACAACTAGTAATTATTATATGTCTCCCTTTCACAGGTAGTTGGAGAAACTAGACGAGTGTTATCACTCGTCTAGTTTCTCCAACTACCACACTTCACACTAATTTACACTAATTCTAATTTCGAAAGCACGTTGCGTAGGCACGAGTTTAGGAATACCCATATAGTCACACGTCACACCCTCACGTCACACCCTCACGTCACAGTATAAATATAGAGAAACAGTACGGAAACTACCTACAAACGTTTGAAACGGCTCACAAACATGCGCATTGCGCACCGACGAAACCCCTAAGCGGTTGTCGCGGTGCTGTCAGTAGTGAAGCCGCGTCAAGACGAGTGGTCACGTATAAGTTTATTTCCGCTTAATTAGGCTTAGTTTCCATACTGTTGCATCTTTATACTATGCTCACGTGCAGTAAACTTGTTAAGTCATCGTTATCATGCTATGTCATCATGTATATAACTAGACGTAAAATTTTCAATAACCTCAGTGCTTACAAATTAATCCATCAAAGGTCATTGGTCATCATGCGGCCAGACACTATAGAAATTTCATTGTTATAATATAACGACTCTTGAAGGGCTAAGCGACATCAACTGTCAAAATTTCAAGTAGCTAGCCCAGCGGTTTAGCGTTTGCGTTGAAGAATATGTCAGTCAGGCAGGATATACTCGCCTTTGATAATTACTGTACATTACCTGGATGACGTTCGCAAGTAAACAATTGATTTTCTTGGTCTAACCTCAAATCAAACACTCATTGGCTTAGTGTTGCTTAACAACGCCATCTATTGTCAAGTAGCTTTAGTGTTGCTGTATCGTTAAAAATGTTTAGTGTAGCAGTTTTTCGTTGCCTGAAAACATGGATAAAACGACTTTTTTTAAAACGACGCGTGATGATGATACCTAGATAGATTCAGTCATTCCCCGCTGTACTACCAAGCTGCACTACTGGAACTGCACGTCTAGAAGGGAATTTTTATTCTCCACTGCACTACCAGCTAGTAGTGCCGTGGGCGGTTAAAAATCTGAATATATTGCCGTTCCCAGCTGCACTACCAAACATTATTTCATAAATACTCAACTCGGTATAGGGTTCCGTGTTGATGTTTGTTACATGATTTATCGCCCCCCGAACTCCCTGCATACTAAATTTCGTGAAAATTGTTGGACCGAGATTCAGATTATGTACCTATGTACAAGAATTGCTCGTATAAGGTATAAGATATTAAACGGGTGGTTTTGAATCGATAGCTGTTCACGAAACTGAAAGAAAATGTATGCATTTTTTTATCATGAACCCATATTCACTGCACCGCGGGTTAGAACGATTTTTTGACGACGTTGTACATATAATGGTCTGCGTTTTCGACTGTGTTTCGCTAGAAAGGAAGGAGATAACCTCGAGAAACTTGTGGTGACTGGAAAAGTCGATGGCAAAAGATCTCGTGGCCGCAGTCCAATGCGTTGGTCCGACCAGATCCGCGTCACTCTTGATACATCCGTTTACGATGCTCTACACATAGCTGGTGACCGAACACACTGGCGTAATATCTTAAACAAAGGACAATGGGTGGAGGAGGTCACGACCCTCAGACATGAGGATTACGACTCAAGGAGGAGGAGGAGGCTTTCGACTGAACGCACGACGGCGCCACAATATCACAGCACAGATAATAATAACTACGCGAGACATACCTACCCACTTAGAACTTAGAACAATTAGAATAAAAAAAAAAAAACTTTTAGTTTAATGACCAGTTATCGATCCCGTTCAATATTGTGCACTATTTACTACTACTACTAATTCTAGCAAAAAGATCGCAGTCTCAAGACTGCGATCTGCAAATGGAATAATTATTCCATTTACAAAAATTAAATATTTTTCTTTTGTTATAAAACAGTAATTAGTCGATTCATTAATGATTCTACTTATGAATAAAGACTTTTTAATTTTGTAGGTTGGTAAGAAACACTTGTTCCTCGCTCTAGTACACTACAATGACGTAAGCATAGATATAGACCAATGTATGTATATAGGGTGAATTCTGTGGATGTACGAGTAAGTATACTTACTCTTTCACCAAGATAAGTTAAAAATAAATGTATTGCATCGTCCCAAGCCCAATTTACAATTAATATTCAATGATAATAATAATAATAAAGTCCGTGAAATAAAAGATTTAATTATAACTATAATACTGGCAACAATAGTATATACACAAGTACAATTTGAAAAATTTAATACCGACTTCCATTCTATTCAGTTATTGGAGTATAACTCAAAAACTACTAGATCGAATTTAAATGGGACCACACGGAAAGCACCAGCTTTCAAAAGAAATGAATAAATATTTGAATATTTGTTTAAAATTTTGTTTGAAAGCTGACTATATATTATATTATAATAATATTATAAATAATAATAAAAAGTGTAGATGTAGATGGAAGCCAATACAAGATTGAGAAAACTTGGGCTCGGTAAAAAAATCGGCAACATTCCCTAAATTCCCTAATTACGTGCTTCGTGGGAAAAATCATTTTTATTCAATTATGGGCAAATATATTTCAATGAATGTATCATATCCGAATTCCCCATGAAATTTACTAGTAAACTATACACTCCTTTACCATTAAAATTTAATCATTTGATTGTACGAAATAAATATATAAAGTATTAGGACGTATTCAATTGCACCTTCGCATTACATCGTCCAAGAGCCAAGCTGACCCGAAATTATACCGACGATATCCCGGACATCAGCCTGCACGAGATTAGAATGGTCTTGAAACAGTTTAAGAACAACAAGGCGTCTTACTCGAAAGTTCAACGCCAGAAGCATGGAACAAAAGCGTGGTGGTGCTGTTCTTCAAGAAAGGTGACAACACTTTACTTAAAAATTACAGACCCATCTCGCTTTTGAGCCATGTTTATAAGCTGTCTTCGAAGGTCATTCGACTAACCGTCTCAGTCGCAGGTTTGATGACTTCCAGCCTCTGGAACAAGCCGGTTTCCTAAAAGGCTATAGTACCATAGACCACATCCACACGCTACGGCAAGTTATACAGAAGACCGAAGAGTATAACTTGCCTCTTTGTTTAGCGTTTGTGGACTATGAGAAGGCCTTTGATTCGATCGAGACGTGGGCAGTGCTTGAGTCTCTCCAGCGGTGCCGTATTGACTATCGGTATATTGAAGTTCTTAAGTGTTTGTACAAAAACGCCAACATGTCAGTCCGAGTACAGGAGCAAAGTTCGAAGGCAATTCCATTGCAAAGAGGCGTGAGACAGGGAGACGTTATATCTCCGTAACTGTTCACCGCTGCATTGGAAGACGCCTTCAAGCTCTTGGAATGGCAAGGACTTGGCATCAATATCAATGGCGAGTACATCACTCACCTTCGATTTGCCGACGATATTGTAGTCACGGCAGAATCCATGGAAGACCTCAGTACAATGCTCGAAGGCCTCCATCGAGTTTCCCAACGGGTAGGCCTTAGAATGAACATAGACAAGACGAAAATTATGTCTAATGCCCATATTGTGCCTACCACAATATCAGTTGGGAACTCAGTTCTCGAAGTTGTTGACGAATACATCTACCTGGGGCAGACAGTTAAACTAAGCAGGTCCAACTTCGAGATAGAGATCAGTCGGCGAATCCAACTCGGCTGGGCAGCGTTCCGGAAACTTCGCGAAGTCTTCTCGTCAAAAATACCTCAGTGCCTCAAGAAAAGAATCTTAGACCAATGTGTGTTACCAGTGATGACTTATGGCACTGAAACGTGGTCTCTTACTATGGGCCTCATAAATAAGCTCAAAGTTGCACAACGAGCTATGGAGAGGGCTATGCTCGGGGTTTCTCTACGTGATCGAATCAGAAATGAGGAGATCCGTAGAAGAACGAAAGTCACCGAGGGTTGGCTTTAGAATCGTGACCCCTGAATTTGGTGAAACAAAAACTGTGGGTGGGTTGAAGGGGTTTGTATAAAGCGTATTTACAACATTTTAGCTGCCGGAGACACGCCAAAATAGTCTAAATAGTTTTTTAAAGTTTCAATAAAACACCGTAATTTTGATAGTGACAGGTGACATAAATGACATTAATGCGTAAAACGAAACGTTTCTAGGTAACTATTAGCCTTTTTTGACATGTACGTTGTATGTAAGTTCTTGAAACGGAACGCAAACATCGAAGATAGCGTAATGTCACTGTCGGAATACTCGCGTCATTCCGTTACTTCCGAGTGTACGTGAATGTTTTCTCCTGTTTTTCTGCGCTTTCTTTTGATATCTCAACGACTTTGCTACGATTTTGGACTCCGATTTTGCTGCTTTACTGTACGACACCTGCTTCCCATACTAGTAGGAATGTGTGCACAATAGTATATTAGTACCTAATGAATTGGCAATGTCACTTGTCTGTGACAAACGTATAGGTTAGGTTAGATTTGAACCCACCAGGCGCGAGCTGAGCGAGCGTAGCGAGCGTGCCGCGGCAGCGGCCGGCGAGCGCTTCATCAAACTACTTTTGTTCCAAATTTGTGCACAATAGTATAATATAATGAATTGGCAAAGTCACTTGTCTGTGACATACCTATAGGTTAGTTATAGTTAGTTAGAATAGGTCGAAGTCAGTGACAGAACCGACTCATAGCACCCCGATTTCAAGCAGTCTTGTCGGATTGCAGAGCCGACGCGGGGGTTACTACCACCCCCGATCGAAATGCAGTACTTAACCTCAAAATACTTAAACAAACATAACTCGAAAACTAATGGTCTCCGGCGGGTGGGGTTTGCGGGGGGGCACTACCTGAACCCGCTTCCAACCGGTCTTTTTGGAAAATTATGGGGGAGGCATATGTTCAGCAGTGGACGTCCTACGGCTGAGATGATGATGATGATGATGATTACATCGTCCAATCTGATAAGCAATTCTCAACCTTAGGTAAATGATCGTAAATTGTTTTAAAATCGGGATTGGACCGCGCCTTGGAAGCCGACCGGCTTCAGTCTATCAATAAAAATGTAATCGTTTGTTACTAGCTTAAGCCTTATAGCCTTACTACTAGCTTAGTGCACACTAATTAGCCGACTTTCAAAGGGGAGAAGGTTCAATGTTCTACTGTATTTTTTTTTATGTTCACCGATTTCTCTGCCAACTCTTGACCAATTTCATAAATAGTTCATAGATAGGGTAAACTTCCAATTTAGTCCTATTGTCACCAAGTCTGATGATGGGAGGGCTACCCTTAAGTTCTAAAAAAGGAAATTTATAGTACGTTGAAATACTGAAAAAAATCAAAACGTACGGGCATAGTAAACAATGTGAAACATGAAAAAAAAACACTGAAATCGGACAACGTTAAGAGGTAGAAAAGAGTTTTCTCTTTTAGCATGTAAAGTACTAGCTATGCAATCCTCTTAATACCTTTTTGTATTCTAAAGCTGTTCAAGTATTTCTGTCTGATAATCATCATGTGGATGAGCTGATGATGGACAATATATCTCCTTAACTATTAGGAGTTAGTGGATAATCAATAAAATTAAAGTCAAAATTTTTAAATGTACTAAGTAAATATCTATGTGCAGTAAATTTATTTATTTTGTTCATAATTATGATGAAAGTAGGAAAACTCAAGACGGTCGAGTTCTTCGTCTGATAATATTAAAAACGACTATATAATTTAATTATTTTTATAATTATAATATAAACGACAATTAATTATTATAATTTATTATTAATATATGTAAACGATATGGGTGCCCATGTCAGTTAAGGCGCGGTCGTATCCTGATAATAGTAAAAAGCAGAATCTTTAAACATCTAGTGTAACGAAACAGATAGATAATAATCTATGAAAAAAAATACTTAGGTTAGAAAAGAAAAAGGCAAAGAGTAGTAACTGAACAGAATTCATAAATATTACTCGCACTCTGCAGAAAAAAATTCCTAAATAGGTCCATAAAAATAAACTTTCACGTCCAAACTCTCAGAATTTTCAGCGATAACACTATATTATTTTTTAGGTAATACATAGCCAACATAAAGTAGTAACCAGCAGTTTTTTCAATTGTAATAGTATATATCGAAATATATAAAGAAAACGTACAACATTAATGCATTTTCGCATTACATCGTCGAATCTAACAAGCGATTTTCAACCTTACGTAAAGCATCGTAAATTATTTTAAAATTGGGGTTGGACAGCGTCTTAATGTAACAACCAAAAGCTTGCGGAAGATTCTTATTACGTAAGAAAAGTAAATGTAAACTCGCAAAACATTATTACTACGCCTATCTGTGAAACGTCTCGCTTGGTTACTTGTTATGAAATTATGCAATAATAAATCAATTAACAACACTGGACAATAAATTAATCGATAAGGGATGCGATAAGGGTATATTTCATCGTTAACCAAGTTGGCCTTTGCTCGGTCACTGATCTATAGGAGATATTTTGTTGTATTGATATTATATGGTCCTACAGTGCAGTATAAGATAAAACAATAAGATAACAAGAACAAAAATTTGTTATTGCAATAGTACATTACTGCAGAACTTGGCCAGTAAGTAAACCTTCCTGGCCAAGTATGAGTTAGCCGGTTATATACGAGGCCAGGATGGCTTTCTTACTGGTTCAAAGTTCAAGTTCTTCACTTGCTTTTCTCAAAAATGAAAGAACGTTTTTGCTAATTATTATATAGCTTTTAAATCAGGAGGATTGCCAACTATTTTTCTGAATCAGATTCGCTTGAACTAATTTTTTGGGATTATCTATGTTCACGCGGTAAATTAAAACACAATTGTCGAAATTGAATGTGAAATCCCGCCAGTCGTTGTTTTTTTTTACTTTAAAGATTGCTTGACGCAAGTTTTGAACATAGTTCTATTTTCTACCGACTTCCAAAAAGGAGGAGTTCTGACGCAATTCGACTGTATATATTTTTTTAATGTTTGTTACCTCATAACTTTCGACTGGCTGCACCAATTCTCAAAATTCTTGATTGAAAGCTCGTGCTTTCCGAGTGGTCCCATTTAAATTTCATCAAATTTGGTCCAGTAGTTTTGAGTAACACTCCAATAACTGATTAGAATGGAAGACGGTATAGAATTTTTCAAATTGTACTTGTTACATTACATGAATGTTTTTAGTACACAAAAGTAAATTATTGTTTTTGAATCTCCATGTTAATTTTAGAATGGAAAGCTTTAATCGAACATGATTTTTTTAATCTGCAATTATTAAATACTAACATAAAATCCTACACTATACTTCTACAACAATTTTACAGTACAAAATGCATCTTGCATACTTTTTTTGCGTCGCGTTAAGTGTCGAAGACTAATATAAAATGGAGATAGATACATTTCTGGAGCCTCCCTCCTATAACCATGTTATAATGGCTAAACTCTAATCGGTTATCTCATGTTTCCCGTTTTTATATTGCAAACAACATAAGAGATAAATCAAAACCATCAGTAAAAGGACTGAATAATAATGAAGAAGAACAGAATTATGCAGAAGTTAAAATTACTGCAAAGAATTACACTGAAATTGGCACAACACGCAATCCGCGTCATAGCCATTCGAAAAAGTGTAGGTACACTTAAACATCACAAAGGCTATGTTCCGGAAAGCGCCGAAATCACTCGCGGCGTTTGCACACCCATTCCCTTATAAGCACACGATCACCGTGAGTGAGCCCGTACGTCATCGATAACGTCACCAAAACGCTTACGTCGCAATCACAACGCTCGCGGATCGAAGGTGGGGTTCTGCGGTCGTTTCGAGCTGTCACTGTCAAATAATCAAATAACTATAGGATTTTTGACAGAAAATTTGGCGCCCATTTCTCGACTGCGTAACCGTTTCGTTTGGGTTGAACATTGCAAGCATTGGTCCATAGCGGAACGTTAAACCGGGGCGGGACAGTTGTGAGCGTTAACGGCGCTTGCCGGAACGTACCCTAGATTTCAAATCACAAATCAGAACTCTAAAAAGCTTATTTTATTCACTGAAAACAGTGAATAAGTAATTAAATAAGCCTTTTAATTACTGTTTTGGTGTTTGAATTTAGAACACACCAATATATTCGGTCTCCATCTCAATGCTTATACATGTTCCTTACGCATTGAATAGTCGACATACAAACTCTTTGTGCAAGTAACTCCTCGAGATTTGATTGGTCGATATTTGCGACAAGGAGTTTAGCATTAGAATAAAAACTGTATTGTGTTCTTTGCTCCGATTATAGAAAAGAAATATTTAATTATAATATATATATTACTCTTATGTTTAGTAATTGTTCCAATTTAATGTGCATTTTAATTAATTTAACCTTTTTTCTTCTCTAAATGTCTATTTACGCTTAAATTATTTACTCGCAGCGCTCGTGATTCAATGATCACGAATCACTCCCTGCGGTCGTGATTCAGACGTTAGATTCCTTCACTTGCTCGTGATTCATCTATGGCCTTCGCTTTAAATCCGTCCTTTATTCACTAGTTGCATAATATACTATTCAATAAAGCTATGAATCCGTATGAAAACTTCGATAAAGTAACCCAAGGTGTGAAAAAAATACCACTAAACATCCTTTACTGCATACGCTGCGGAAACTATTGACAATAGAGCAAAGCGATGTAATGCAGTTTTAAAGAAATCATTAATATCTACAATAAAGTCTGCGATACCACATGTCTAACTATTACAGTTATGTCACAATAACTACTTTTCCATGTTAAAATATGCAATATTACCGCCGCGCCGGTACCAACTAGACCACATTATTCGTGGTGTTAATCCTCATCTACTCTAATAATAATATAGAGTTGAGATTTTATATTTATTTTGTTTGTAACGGACAAACGCAAAAACTACATGACTAATTCAAAAAAATATTTCACCAGTAGAAAGCTATATTATGCCCAAGTAACATACGCTATATTTGATTCATCATCATCATCATCATGATCCATGACCGCGCGGGTGAAACCGCACAGCTCGACTGTTATACAGTTTTGGAAATTATTTTTATGTACCGCCTATCATATTATTAACCGACTTCAAAAAAGGAGGAGGATATAATTGTTCGTGTGTATGTATTTTTTTGTGTGTATGTTAGGCGATTGTTCCCCTATTTGTGGACCGATTCTCAAAGTACTGTTTTTGTTTGGTAGAATATACTTCCAAGGTTTTTTTAGTTTATGTGTATCTATTCAAAAACTGACAAGTGTTACCGTCATCATGGACGGTGAACAATCGATCACGTAAGTAGCGAGGGGCACTAAAAATGGTGAAATAAATTTTTTGACAAGAAATGGAACCGGCTTCAATACCAAAAAGTGTGAAATAACTTGTCGAAGTCGGTACCATGCGCACAATGTTGTGATAATAGGTAGATACTTTTGAACTATCTTGATACCGATTTCAACAAGCTATTTCACACTTTTTGGTATTGAAGTTTAATTAAAATCTTATTGGAATGGAAGTCGGCTGCTATTTTTAAAATTGCTTAATTATTTATATACTATACAGTTTATCATATTTTGTTTCATCAATATTAAAATTTATATTATACATCGCAACAAACATTTTAGTGTTGATTGCAGGTAATTTTAAAGCTTAGAGTGCTATTACTGATTTATAATGGATTCAATTGTCGCCAAAGGTTATATAGATGAGTTACGAAATAAACTTAGGTCTATGGGTGGTATTAAATCTGTTAATAACGAAGCAAAACCATCTTTGTAGTCAGAGAAGAGGCAGTGGAGTCTTGTACACTTACACCGCTAAAGCTTGTTGCGGCATGTAGCGTTGAAAGCTGTTTAAGAGGTGTTTACAAAATCCCTCTAATACTTATTGTTGTATATTTGCTACAGTGAAAATGCTTATATATTTTATGGTTATATAATCAACTTCAGTACCGTTATTGGTTCTACTATGGAGTTTAATTAGAGTGTAGTAACACCAAACTCCACATCATCATCATCATCATCATCTCAGCCGTAGGACGTCCACTGCTGAACATATGCCTCCCCCATGATTTTCCAAAAAGACCGGTTGGAAGCAGCCTGCATCCAACGTCGTCCTGCGACCTTCATCAGGTCGTCTGTCCACCGTGTCGGTGGACGACCTACGCTGCGCTTGCCGGTCCATGGTCTCCACTCCAGAACCTTTCGGCCCCATCGGCTATCTGTTCTGCGTGCAATGTGCCTTGCCCACTGCCACTTCAACTAGCTAATCTTCTGGGCTATGTCGGTGACTTTCGTTCTTCTACGGATCTCCTCATTTCTGATTCGATCACGTAGAGAAACTCCGAGCATAGCCCTCTCCATAGCTCGTTGTGCGACTTTGAGCTTATCTATGAGGCCTATAGTAAGAAACCACGTTTCAGTGCCATAAGTCATCACTGGTAACACACATTGGTCGAAGACTCTTGTCTTGAGGCACTGAGGTATTTTTGAAGAGAAGACTTCGCGAAGTTTCCGGAGCGCTGCGGAAAACTCCACAAGTGTTGTATAATTATTTTCTAAAGTTAAGCCTTTTATAACGGGCATTTTATATGGGCAATAAAGAGTAAAAGAGTAATAGCAGTTTCATGCGATCCTGATTTAAAGTTTTTGGTGTACGATAAGAAAGTTTTAGTTCTTTAATCGCGCCTTGTCGCTCGGCGTCCGACGTGAACTGACCAGACCAATGACTTACGCACAAATGATATTCCGTAGTATTATGTTATTTATTAGTACGAAGCAACAGCGCCATCATAATGAAAAATTTACGTTCATAAGTGCGTCTTTGATGCCTAAATTGAATAAATGATTTTGACTTTGACTTTGACTTTGACTTTGACCATCTGAAACTGAAAAAACTTGCGTATTTATAGATAACCTTAAGGATGAATTATTTAATTAACCAATTAATTATTTTATTACTGTTTTACCAAACCAGTTTATCTACATACATTATTTATGTATCTAAGCAGATAGATCTACATTAATTCATAAAGATATACTTAAAAAGTTGTATCTATTGCTTTACGACTAAACAAAGTTTGGCAGCGTAAATATTTTATATAGGTACCCATGTAACCATAGAGGGTTTCAAAACTTTCGCAAGGAATCCTAATCTGAACTGTTGCATGTTAAAGTTAAAGCCAGTATTTTTCTCTCTTCTGCAGTTAAACGTCTCCGCTAAGAGTACTGTAACTCACTTCTATCAACTAAATACGTTATAATACTCTCTACTCCCGATGCTAAAATTCAGTTAGTATTTCAATAGGATTGTGCAAAGACTTTATCTTTAATAAAATAAAGTCACCATATTTTAATCAACTTTATTAACATAACCCAAAAATATATTGATAACAAATTACTTTCAGACAACAGAATACTTCATTTTATAATTTATTTAGAATATTTTTTGAATTACATTTACCAAAACTAATCAACATTTGAGAGCTAATGACTTGTTACTTTTTTGAAATTTATAAACACATATATTTATCTATCTTATTTCCTTCCAGTAATTTATTTTTAAAGGCGGAAAATTGAGTTGAGAAACATCATACACATGCACATAAAATTACAAGCGCATGAATAATTAATTCTAACTTCAAGATAACTGACAATTAATTGTAAAAAATATGCCACACATTTACTGATGAAATTTAATGTCTGACATTTTCTTACTGTAAATATAAAGTTCTTAAATAAAAAGTCTTTGAAGCATTCCTAATACCAAACATGGTACAACTTAGTTACGAGTATAACGTATCAAAATGCCGGTGTACGGTCTATCTGACACCGTCATAACTACTTTGTACAGTTCAAGGTTTCAATGAACTCCATTGTATAGGCAATTTAACGACTTTATAAAGTTAGTTGCGGTATTTGAAACTTTTATTTGATGATTGGTGTCCACAAACTTCACTATGAAACTCATATAACGCTTAATGCAGGTATTGATGATTTAGTATACACTCTTGAACACTACCTCCGAAGTATATATATAACCAGTCCAAAAGCTTTATACAGGTTTTGCCTGCAAAACTCTGCGCCAAAATCAAAGATATAAAGGTGTCATAGCACACTGTAACTCTCTTATAAGTAATGTCCTAAACCTTGAAGATCTATGAGGAACCCAAATACAGGTCTACTGAAGCTTATGTTAAAGCTAAATTGTTAGTTGGGATATAACTTTCCTAAAAGTTTTACATAATAAGGATTGGAATATTTCGTACAATAAATGTACCTACATAATCTGTTAGTACAGCTCATTAAATATATAGTAATAATAATTAAAACGTCATGATAACTATTTATATTGTTATAACAATAAAACACAGTTTGTTAAACAAGGGACTTGTTACAAATAGGACTTGTTGTGAATACAATAAAGTACACATCAGCTGACGACAAGTCTGAAGTTATTGAAGTCTGTGTCAATTATTGTCTGCCACATCACGTAATGGTCGGAAACACACGCTGACCTCGCTAGTTTGGCCGTTAGCAATTTCTAAGACATCGAATTACGACGATGTAATGTCATTTGTTTTAAACGTTCCTAGCTACTTGCTCCTTTTTTCCCAATTAAATCTCAGTTACTCCTGGTTTACATCAACGCCAATGACCTCCTCCATACAACTTACTATTGAGGCCTAACTTGCACCGCAGCCTTGAATATTTTTTTACTATTGTTAACTTTTGTGAGTGAGAGCAATTGTTAACAGCATAATTTTGTGAGTGTCATAACCACACCGTTTCTAGAAGTTGATTCCTAGATATTGACAAAATGAAACCATTCCTAGACGTGGATACCTGGATACCGACAACATGAAACCTTTCCTAGATATCGACAAAATAAAACCATTCCTAAAAGTCGACTCCTACATTTCGACCAAACTTAACCATTCCTAGAAGTCGATTCTTAGATATCGACAAAATCAAACCATTACTAGAAGTTGATTCCTAGATATCGGCAAAATCAAACCTTTCAACAAAAACAAACATTACTATGTTCTTTGCAGATGCGTGGTACCAGAGTGTGAAAGCGCCAACAGCACAGACTTCAGCCCCGCCTGGCTGTCCAATGCCCTGCCACCTCCCGGTCGTGAGGCGAAGTGTTCACGTCGGACGCCTCTGGACGGGCACTGTGGAGAAGGAGCCGAGTTCAGCGAGGACTTGCAGCTGTGTGACCAGTGGCTGTACGAGTCCAACTACACGATTGTCACAGAGGTGAGACAGCTAAACCATGTACTCCCTGGGCGAGAAGTGTTTCGTGTCGTGTGAGCGGTCACTGTGAAGAGGGGATGAAGTTTTGTTTGGGGGAGGTTGATGTTTAGCAATGGATTTGTTATATTTACTATGATGGTAGTTCTACCAAAATCTAATTTACATGAAATATCTGAAGTTCCTTTAACTTAATGGGTTGATAATCATTCCATTACGTAAATCAATCACTATTAGAACACGAGCCTTTCTCTTAGAGAGGGGTACCTATGTTATCTGATTATCGGATTATCTTTATCTATCACGAAACTCTCGTGCGGGGTGGAGGATGGATTGGTGGCCAGTCCTAATTTATAGTATCAGAGTTGTCTATGACTTCTCATATTATAGCCCAACGACTGTTGTGCTAAGTCTTGGGACAACAACACGTTAAGTCCTTAGATTTCAATAAAGAACGACGGCTTCGTGTGCCCTATACTAAATACGGGAGCTCAATAAAAACTTCCATGGAATAATACCACTATTTATTATCTGTCCACGTTCGAATAGTCCTATGCTAATATCGAACAGTTACGGAAAACAGTGGAAATTTTATTATTTGTTTGACCAGGCTAAACAAAACTGACCACACAGACATATCAATACAAAAACATCGCATTTACTAGTCGTGAGTATGATAGGCCGTGATAGGAATTAGGTACCTCACCTACCTAAAGACATTAAAGTGAGACCACAAGTTGGCAAACAAAGCGATAATATTGATAGAGTACGAATGTGCTAAAGTTGTCGAGTGCAAAGTAAATTTAACAATAGTTTAACGAAAATGATAATGAACGTGGATCACGAAGGTAGCTCATGGCAGCTAACGAGCTCCTCGTGGCGACACTTACCCCACGCGGTGGAGCGTAACATGACTGCCCACAGCCATGTACTTCTTCACATGCAAAAACCTTGGGGCCTGTTCTACTAACTCAATTTTACTCCAACTGCACTCGAAACGTAGGTGAACGATGGTTTTTATACGTCCTCTTATTCTACTATAGACAGACAGTAAGAAACAGTTACGTTTCTATTGATGCCAGGGATCAATCAATACTTTATATTCTGCTATCTCGATAGATTATGAACGCGACGCTAACTCGTATTCGTATAAGTAGTGTTTAATGTATAGTGGCGTTTAAGATGAAGTTACGTTCCAATTTGTCTATAGAAATAGTACCTAGAATACCATTTTAGGTAATTATCGAAAGAGAACCCGAGTCCAAGCAACAAATAGTCTGAAATTACAGCGGGACAGATTGTGGAAAGTTCTGAAATAGAAGATTTTATAATCTTACGTATAATTTTGTTAAGAAAAGTCCGAGAGTTGTTTGAGAAAAAAATTACAGCTATTTTATAGAAAAGATTGTTTTTACATCCGTTGCTAGTAATACTTATTTATATTTTGTTTATGCATACGTATATACCAAAGAATTATCACATGTTTTTATGTCTGGCTAAAGGCCTGTCCCAATAATAAAGGAACATTTTTAGACTTTAATTTCTAAAGCATAGAATACCACAATCCCACTTTTACGGGAAGAGAAGGGACATATTTGCCTGATAAATTTTAGACATTTTCTAGATTCTCCTTTTGAATTAAGTACTAATGTTAATAAACTGCGTTGGAAATAAAAAAGATTATTATAAAATAAGGCAAATAGCCTTTGTTTTTGTTTGGTACATACGGTGCCTTTATTAATCATGAGATGATTAAACACCTGACTGTGATTGTTCCTAATTCGATGAAAAGATTTTGTTCGTTGTTTTGTGTTCTGCTGACCCCTGGTGGACATCAACTTTATTTTTTGTATAGTGCATTGATGGTTTAGTCACCAGATGATTTATAGCAGCAAAGATGGTATGCACATACATGCACGTCATTAAGAAGGACAATGTTCGAGAATCAGAGCAGAAAGGCTGCTTGTGCGATTTTTTCTTACTCGTACCACATGTAGTGTAATAGAAAATGCCTCTGCATTATAGTGATCCTCCTCAATCAGACCCAGTAGCAAAAACAAATCTGTGGTCAAGCTGATAGACTTACACCAGTTGGATCAATGGCAAGAAGTTCTGTACCCTGCCTGCTCCAGCAGCATTTTTCAAAGACTTGATAATTTTATTGAATGTCTGGAATAGACCTTTAATAACAATTAAGATTTAGACCAAACTTATTTTCACAGTTTTAACATAAAAACTTTCAGATCGTAAGAAAAGAAAAAAGTAATCTCTGGACTGGACAAGTTGATGGCTAAAGATTACGTGGCCGCAGCTTAATGCGATAGTCAATCTCATCTGCGCCACACACACATCCATCTACGATGCTTTACATATAGCCGAAAACAGAGCAAAATCCAGTAAATTTTAAAAGAAAAGTCAATGCTAGAAGGAGGTCACGACCCTCAGTGATGAGGATTATGACTAAAGGAAGACCCTTGTACATACTACATTGTGTATCTAAGCACAGACTAGATATTTTTATTAAATGCATCCAAGTTGACTTAACTATTATCCTAGTATTTACCATGCTGTTATCATCGAGGTGAGGTGTAAACAAAAGGCAATCGTACTTACTTTCTTATACAGCAGTTTCGTGTTTGAAGATAAGGTTTGATCTACCGCATTTATCATTAAACAAATCACGTTCATTCACATGCTGCAGAGCAGGAAGGAAGTTCCGCAATCACATGCAGACTAAGTCGTGTTGGTGTTTGCTTTAGATTCGTCACCCCCAAGGACAATACTACCAAGTATTAATGTTTTGTCTGTGACAATAAGATCTAAATCCTTGCTATTAGATTAGTATGACCACCCGACTGATAACATGATCTTGTATCGTACGTGTTGACACTTGACAAACATCACTTGTTGTTTTATGTTGTATTTATTTTTCTATGGTGTGTATTTGTGTACGGTGAGATATAATATACTCTTACTCGTATAATTGCGACTTTATGTCTCACAGTAATCAGCATTGTCTCAGCTGTATGGCATCTGCTGCTATATATATATCTCCTTTATGATGTTCCCAAAGGTCCGCTTGGAAGTAGCCTGCATCCATTGTCGTTCTGCGACTTTTATCAGGTCGTTTTCTTCATTCACCCAAGTTGCACATGCATACCTGTGGCCTTTCACTCCAGAACCTTCCCGTTCCATTCATCATCAATTCTTCGCGGTATACTTTCCACTGCCACTTCATCTGGTTTATCATCTGGTTTCTATTATACGCCGTTTCACCCGCGTGGTGATCGATGATGATGATGAATCAAATATAGCCTGTGTTACTCAAGGATAATGTAGCATTGTAATGGTGGGTTTATTTTTGAAATCTGATGACTATGAGACTGAATTTGGCAGGTGCCGTAGTCTCTTCCATAGCCCACTATCTTTTTATCACTAATAAAATCATTTCAATAGCCTTGTCATTTTACCCATTTTTATAATAGGTATACCATGTCACCATCCATCCAAAAGTTTCTGTTTTTTTTTATACTACTTTGTATTTTTTATACCAAACAGGCCTCTAAGTGTTGGCTACAGCCCCACTTATGCCTTTGTAAAGGACCGGATGAAATCCGTGATTTATTTTGAATAAAAGGAATAATAATAATAATAATATGGGACAACATCCACACAAAGGTCTTCAGGTCCCAAATTAGGCAGAGCCTGTACTATGGTAACCCGATGACTGATTATTACTTTACATACGTATATACCTATGATATTAAATACTTATAAACACCCAAACACAGATCAAACAGACATGTTCATGCGCACAAATGTTTGACCTATCCGGGGATCGAACCCGGGGCCAGCGGCTCAGAAGGCAGGGGTGCTACCAACTGCGCCAACCGGCCTGTCAAACATGCAACATGCATACTAAGTATCGTCAACATTGGTTGAAATACTTTACTACATGTACAAGAGGTACAACATACAACCTAACAAACATATGAACAGATGAAAGTCAATTCGACCAGTTAAAGCAGAGACGCTTCGCTCGCTCGGTCAATAAGTATATTCTAGTGTTTGTCATAAGAAGTTTCGGTCAAGTTATGGTTTTTTTGCTCGAACAGTGTTGCCAATGCGGACGCAACCGCCGCGGCGGTGCTCTGAAGACAACACAGATGAGGCAATGTCAGAAGCATCCAGGTGGTCTGAAACTCTTAAAGCAGGCCTCGCCATCAACCCTCACTCAGAGGAAAACAAAGATGTAAAAATTACTATGAAATAGTCAAGTATATACTGTCAATTTTATCCCTGGAGCACATACTTGAATTTAAAAAGAAAAACTGGCCAAGAGCGAGTTGAAGTCACGCACCGAAGGTTTCATACAATAAAAAAGATACTAACGTTATTGGTCTAACTAAAAAAAAAACGAGTGAGGTTAAATGGAAGGAGTTAAAAATCAAATTTAATTTTGTTGTTCGATCTGTTATATCCCTACTATAGTATGGAGACCCTACACGCCTAAAGCAATATCAGCATTTTCTCTTTGTTTCATTTTGATTCTTAGTTCATACTTCAAGTCAGTCTCAATCCGTCATCAGTTCCAAACACTTGTCTCTTTCTTGTAAAAATAAGTTATAATTATTTCAATATCAATTAAAACCCTGTGTTCATAAAAACTGTTCTTTTTTAAAAAGACATTTCCCGAGTCCCGTATAACATTGGTGGCAGCTTAAGGGATTTTTAAAATCCTCGGATCGCCTCTTTTGGAAGAAAATTCAAGAAAACTGAAAAATCATACAAGAAGTCTACAAGAAATCAAGAACATAAATCATCGCAACCAGTCGCCGCATACACTGTCTATAAGAAGAAACCTTCTATCTCGTCGTATCACTGTATCCTGTCTCAGTATCCTATCGCCGTGTTGTCTGCTCTATCCTGAGAAGTCCTGTCGTCGCATCACCGTGTCAATATTCCATGCCCGTACTTCGTCGCCGTACCTACCTTGGTATCCTGTCGCCATATCCTGTTGCCGAGTGCCGCTGTATCCTGTGAACACCTATGAAACTTACCTGTTCTTCACCTACTAGTCCTGCCGTCGGAAGCCCATAACATCAACTACCAACTCACCTCAAGAGAAGGAGTACCTCGCCATTCCAAGATGACCAGTATCGCGCCTGCAGTCGTCACGATCCTGTAAGTCCTTGAAACAAATTATTAACTTTCGCAAACATATATATCAAAGTGAACATTTGAATTTAAATATACTTGTCTGTGAAGATAATTGTGTAATCAGCATCAGTGATTTATTTAAATAATACTTACAAAGATAATTATAATATTACAATTCACCTAAATATATTTTACGTAAGTACTAGTATTCAATAACATACATAGACCTAATCATATTGTACAACAATTGTTTAACTCAGTTACTAAGGTCCGAGTTTAGCGCAACATTCCTTTCTTATCGTGAGTCTAAGCCTCGCGTCTTACTTTGTTTTGACTAACGCCTTAGCACACTATGCCTAAAGACAGTAAGGACAATCAAACCGATCCAAACACAATGACTACGAAAGAAATCGACATGAATATTTTGTGTAAATTTATTAGTAAATTCGATGGAAATCGTGAAAAATTAAATGCTTATTTAAATAACTGTAGAAATGCGATGAGCCTCGCATCACAATCACAACAAGACGTTTTATTAGTATATATATTAAGTCAATTAGAAGGCCGTGCCGAAAGTGCATGTTCAATAAAAGAATTTGAA
Source organism: Selenia dentaria (assembly GCA_917880725.1). Taxonomy (NCBI): domain Eukaryota; kingdom Metazoa; phylum Arthropoda; class Insecta; order Lepidoptera; family Geometridae; genus Selenia; species Selenia dentaria. Next base: position 29,927,621 of record OU862893.1, read on the forward strand.
AAATGGCAACAACTAGAGGAATTTTTGAAATCGCAATTTGGAGAACGCAAACATTATGCTGCACTTCTCTCAGACCTTCAGGAAAGTCGTCAATCTAATAATGAAACAGTCAATCAATTCGCTCTTCGTGTAGAGTCTACTTTATCCAAGCTGTTGACTGAAATACCTTCAACTAAGAAAGTTGAATTACCTGGCCGTGTCGCCGCAATGCAGGACTTAGCTCTGCATACATTTATTTCAGGACTCATTCCACGTTTATCGACTGTTGTGAGATGTCGTGACCCCAAAACTTTGAACGATGCTATTAACTTTGCCGTTTCGGAGGAAAAAATATATCAAATTTCTTTTAAGCGGAATTCACCCTCTTCCTTTAATAATAATTCGAACTCGCCTAACTTTCAACAGCGCTCACCTCAGCGAGCATTTCAACAAAATCGAAACTCTACTCAAAATAGTGTGAATGTTCCGAACAGGTTTAATAATCAAAGACCCGCACAAATATCACCTAACTCTACTCTTCCCGTTTGTCGCTACTGCAAATCCGTAGGTCATACCATTGACGTTTGCCGTAAACGTGAGTACAATAACAGCCGTCGATTTGGAAACTCCCAAACTCAACAACCAAACCGACAAACCTTCTATCGGAATAATCAACCTATCCATACTGTTAACTTACCTGAAGAACAAGACTCACGAGACGAAGTCGATTATATAGGCCGAAATTTAAACGAGGAAACCCTTCCTCTCAACATCGTACAGGAACAATAAGGGATAAAATCGATGTTTATGCTATATCTAATACTTCAAAATTATATTCTACTGTCTGTAAATCGTCCACTAACTACACGGGTAGCCAGTCCCAAATAAATAGTGGCCATAAATTTACTACTTCTACATCCACTAACTACAAGGGTAACCAGCCCCAAATAAATAGTGGTCATAAGAGATTTATTACTTCTCAATCTACTACATCCACTAACTACAAGGGTAGCCAGTCCCAAATAAATAGTGGCCATAAATTTACTACTTCTACATCCACTAACTACAAGGGTAACCAGCCCCAAATAAATAGTGGTCATAAGAGATTTATTACTTCTCAATCTACTACATCCACTAACTACAAGGGTAGCCAGTCCCAAATAAATAGTGGCCATAAGAGATTTATTACTTCTCAATCTACTACATCCACTAACTACAAGGGTAACCAGCCCCAAATAAATAGTGGTCATATGAGATTTATTACTTCTCAACCTACTACATCCACTAACTACAAGGGTAACCAGCCCCAAATAAATAGTTGCCTTACTAAAACTTTTAATTCTAAATCTACTAAATCCAATAACTACGAGGGTAACCAACCCCAAATAAATAGTGCCCACATGAAAACTACTAATTCTATACCTGCTAACTACAAGGACAAAGAGTCTGAAACCAAAAATGAAATTTCACTTAAATCTAAACTTACCTGTGATATCGCCTTACCACCTAACAAACTGTAATCCATGTCTTGCCCGTCCTGTACAGCATCTGTAAAAGAAGAAAACACATTAAAAACATATAATATAATATCTAACCCAGTGAAAAAATACTTACCTTTCGTAGAAGTTCAATCATCTGTCTCTAGCAAACCTTTAAAACTTCTCGTTGATAGTGGAGCATCCATCAGTCTCCTGAAAGTAAATACAATCGAAAAAATGCCAAAAATCACGAACCACATTATATCCTTCAGCGGAATAGGGACTACAGAAAATCCAATGCACTCATTAGGTCACATTTTGATCAATTTTAATGCAATAAGTCATCACTTTCACGTTGTACCCAATATAAATTTTCCTTACGATGGAATAATAGGTAACGACTTGCTATCCACTCTTAACTCCAAAATAGACTACACAGCAAATGCTCTTACTATCAATAACACGAGACTTACCTTGAAGTTTACCGAACCAATGTACACCATTCTGCCTCGAACCGAAACAGTGATTGAGTGCTCAGTACTGAACCCTGAAATTAGAGAAGGACTTATTGTCGATCAAAATATTATCGAACATCTATTAATAGCAAACTGTATTGTCAAAGTAAAACCAAATTCCAGAATTAATATATCCGTTGTTAACACCTCAGAATCCCCGATTAAAGTAGATTCAAATCTGAAATTAAAAATAACACCTTTAGACAAAAGTGACCAACATAACATTTTCTATACGCCTAGATTCGATGAAAACCAGATAAATGCCATGAATCGAACCGAAAAAGTCATAAATTTACTACGAGTGTCTCATCTAAATTCAGAAGAAACAGATGCATTGTACGACCTTTGTTCTACTTACTCTGATATATTTCACCTTCCTGACGATCACTTGACTACGACTGACGTTTTACAACATGAGATCACTACAACTTCTTCTATTCCAATCAATACGAAAACCTATAGATTCCCTGACATAGATAAACAAGAAGTTCAATCTCAAATAAATAAAATGCTTGACGAAGGAATAATCAAACCTTCTACTTCCCCATGGTCTTCCCCTATCTGGGTCGTACCTAAAAAGACTGATGCCTCTGGCCAACGCAAATGGCGTGTCGTCATTGATTACCGTAAATTAAATGATATAACCATCGGAGATTCTTACCCTATACCTAACATATCTGAGATTTTAGATCAATTAGGCAAATGCAAATACTTCAGCACCCTTGATTTAGCTTCTGGCTTTCACCAGATCAAAATGTCAAAAGAAGACGCGCCCAAAACTGCCTTTTCTGTCCCACAAGGTCATTTCGAGTTTACTCGGATGCCTTTCGGCTTAAAAAATGCCCCCGCAACATTTCAGAGACTCATGAACTCTGTTCTCTCAGGCCTACAGGGAATTCAATGTTTTGTCTATTTAGATGATGTAGTAATTCACTCGTTTGACCTCGACACTCACATGAAAAACCTCTCTAACGTATTCGACAGAATTCGTAATTTCAACCTAAAACTCCAACCCGACAAGTGCGAATTCCTCCACAATGAAGTATCTTATCTTGGCCATATTATTACAGATCAAGGAGTAAAACCAAACCCTGAAAAGACCAAAGCCGTAGAAAACTTTCCAATTCCCACATGCCCTAAAGATATAAAATCTTTCCTGGGATTAGTGTCGTACTATCGTCGTTTCATACCCGATCTGTCCAAAATAGCTAAACCTTTAACTAACCTCTTGAAGAAAAACGTCCCTTTCAACTGGCAAAACGAACACCAACTCGCCTTCGAAAAGCTGAAATATGCTCTGATTTCAGCCCCTTTATTAGCCTACCCTGATTTCACAAAACCATTTATCCTCACTTGCGATGCCTCGAACTTTGCTATCTCTGCTATACTTTACCAAGGTTCCATAGGAAACGACCGCCCTATTGCCTATGCTTCTCGAACCCTAAATAAAGCTGAAAGCAATTACAGCGTCACTGAAAAGGAATGCCTAGCCATCATCTTCGGCACAAAAACCTTTCGCCCCTATCTTTATGGTCGGCGCTTCACAATAATAACAGATCACAGACCTCTTAAATGGTTATTTAATTGTAAAGACCCTGGATCCAAACTCATAAGATGGAGGCTCAAACTCGAAGAATTTGAGTACGAAATCGAATATAAAAAAGGCAAAATCAACAGCAATGCCGACGCATTATCTCGCTTTCCAGTTCATCCAATTGTCCAAGATGAACCAAATCCACAACCATCTACTTCCAACGCAGTAGACAACCCCATCAACAACCCTGTTTCAAACATGGAACCAGGATTTCCTCAAGACCTTCTCGACGACCTTGCAGACTTAGATGCTTTGGAGTTTAGTCCACCTGACGTAAACCTTCAAGACATCGACTTAAGTCTTCCTTCTATTCCTACTCAAATAGGCTCTCCTAGTGAGACTAGTGACATAACAGAACCGACTCCATCAAATATCAACAAAGACTATTCCGACTTTCTTAAAACTATGAGTAATAAAAACGAAACTTTTAATGTCCAAATTCGGGAGCATAACGAAAGCCTCCTCAAAAGCAGCTCTAAAGTTATTCTTATGCCCGTATCTATCGACCTTGACGAATCAAATCCCTACCTTCAAGATATCCTGTCTACACTCGACGACTCAACAACCTTTATTAACGAAGAACGAGAACTCCATTCATTCCGGAGACTGCAACACAACGACAAGACCTATTACCTACTCTTTACAAAAGTGTATTATTTTGATGGTTGCACATACCCTGAGATCTTTAAAACACTGAAATCAGTACGAGACGATATCTTACTTACCGGAACCATAAATGAATTTGCTATATCCGATTTCAAAGATCTATTCCAACAGTATTCCTACGTCAAAATTTATAGTATGCTAATGTACTTATTCAACAATACTAATGTCACTGTAAATATTCACCGCAACAGCATCATTTACCTTGTACCTACTGAAATTGCTAAAGTTTTAAGAGAAAATCATGACATACCCATTGCAGGACACTTAGGCTCTAACAAAATGTATGACCGGGTCAAAGAACGTTATTACTGGAAAAACATGCGATCAGATATTGAAAATTATGTAAAGAACTGTAAATTATGTCAATCAAACAAAGCTCTTCGTAAAATAAACAAATCTCCTATGCAAATAACGACCACTTCTACTCGTCCTTTTGAGAGAATTAGCCTTGACATCGTTGGTCCTCTTCCTGAAGCCGGATTACAAAAACTAAAATTCATACTTACCCTACAAGATGACCTTACCAAATTTTCCATAGCCTACCCAATCTCTAACGTAACTGCTGAAGAATCCTGTGAATGCTTAGTCCATTTCATATCCCTATTCGGTATTCCCAAAACTATACTAACAGATCAAGGGACAAACTTTACTGCTGATCTATTTAAACAAACTTGTGATTTTCTTAAAATTAAGCAAATCTGGTCTACGCCTTACCATCCACAGACACAAGGAGCCCTAGAACGCAGTCATTCAACCTTAAAAGAGTACCTAAAATCATACGTGAACGAAAATCAAACTAACTGGCATAGATTCGTTTACACCGCCATGCTAACCTACAACAGCAGTGTTCATAGCACAACTCGGTTCACTCCGTATGAACTCGTTTTTGGCCATAAACCGTTTATCCCTGACTCTATCTTTGATTCTCGTCCCGATGTCACTTACCCGGAATATGTTAAAATGCTGCATCATAGACTGAAAACATCACGCGAAAAAGCACTGCAAAATATCCGCGACTCAAAAGAAAAATCAAAAACATACTACGACAAACAATCTCGCCCAGTCCAGTACAAAGTCGGTGATTATGTATATTTAAAAAATCATTTAAGACTGCGGAAAGCCCTCTCACCCCTATGGAAAGGTCCATATAAAGTCGTTAAAATTCATGGCTTTAACACTTTATCCCTCCTAATTAATCGACGCCATGTCAAACATCACTTCGACGAAGTTAAACTAGCTCATGTAAATCCCTAATTAAAATTAGAACTATATACTACTGATTTTATTTTACTTTTATAACTTATACACACATACATATTTCATTCTTATTTTACGTTACAAGTTTACACTTTATAATCTCAAGTATACAAGTTATTCATCCTAGTTAAATTATCATTACAGAATCGCTGTTCAATGTAACGCCGTCTTAACCTCCGGAGACAGCAAAATAGTGGAACGTATTACCAAGAGTCCTGGCATTCTCTTTGATCCCATGGGTACTCTGAAAATTATAAATGATCGATTTGATATTGTCATCCCAGTAGATGTGACTACTTTTAAAAATCATATTGAGAATATTCAAAACGTACTCAATATAATTAAAGTCCAATGCCGCGAAAATAAAGAAATACATGATAGCAAATGTCTGAATATGCTAGAACCATTAGAATCTCTATTTACAGATATTCTACGCGACTTTAACTCTATTTCTCATATAGTTTCTAATAGTTTATCCAAAAGATCCGCATGGTTTGCTGGTGTTGGTAGCGTATTCAAACACATATTTGGCACCATGGATGAAGATGATGCCATACGTTATAACAGAGCCATTCAAAACTTGAATAATAACGATAAAATCCTAGCAAATTCGATAAAGAAAAGTATAATTATATCACAGTCCGCTATTTCTAACATGAACAAATCACTTCATGAATTGAATGAAAATGAAGCTAAGCTAAATAACGTCATTGATGAAGTCACCACATCTCTCAACAATATATCTCACATTGTATTAGTAGATAATTTTAAGATTAGAATTAATACTGCATTGAACGTCTTACAAAGTAATCTATTAACCATTTCCTTCAAAATCGAAGACATCCTTAATTCTATGTTATTTGTAAAAAGCAACAGTATTCACCCATCTATTGTCACACCACGTCAATTATACGAAGATATTATAAGTAACCTTAAGTTAGTTCCTAAGTACAGAGACTTCCCAGTGAATCTCGAATTTAACAACATTCACACCTTAATGAATATTGCCGATCTAGTTTGTTATTATTTAGACGGTAAAATAGTGTTTGTAATTAGAATACCTTTAGTTAGTGCATTAGAATATAACTTGTATAAGAATGTACCTTTACTTACTCCACATTCTTCCGAAAATCCTAACTCTTATATAATGATTCTACCTACCGAAGAATATTCAGCTCTTAGTAAAGACAAATCTTCATTTACATATCTCAATAACCTGAATCTCTGTAAACATATCTTAAGTGAAACCTACCTTTGCGAAATCAGCGACATCTACAGTGTTTCAAGTAATCCATCCTGTGAAATGGAAATCATTACCAAAGCCGTATCTTCTTTGCCGAATAATTGTCAGTTTAGATTCCTCTATGGAGAAATAGATATTTGCCACAGGTTAAATAATGGTAAATGGATATTCGTTCAATCACACCCCACCAAAATTTCTATTGAATGTCAGAATAACGAGCTAACTGAATTAGTATTATCCGGTACGAGTGTACTTGATATTCCACTTGAATGTATAGCCTATTATAAGAACGTTAGAATATTTAAGAAAAGTTTTCCTAGAATAGATGTACCTTATGTAACCTCTGATTTTAATATTATTAATGATAGCTGTTGTAATTTAGGTCGCCTTAACGAATTAAATATTCCATTTTCTACTATTAAAAACGTTAACTTAGATAAATTAAGAAATATGAAATCTGTATCTGACCAAATCATACAAGATTTAGAGAAAGTAGAAAACTCAAATGTTTTAAGTAATCACATTAGCTTTCCAATCCTCACTATTTTATCAATAACCTTATGTATTAGTTTTATTTCTTTATACTTTTGTAAAAAGAACAAGTGTTTGAAATCGTTGTTTTCCAAATCAAATGAGACTACAGTTCCTTCAGACGATAATGAAAGTATAGAATTAAATCAACCGCGCTTACGTGCAATTTGAACTCATGTATGTAAACTTACATTTTCCAGTAAGTTTCCTCTTAGCGTGGGGGTTGTTATATCCCTACTATAGTATGGAGACCCTACACGCCTAAAGCAATATCAGCATTTTCTCTTTGTTTCATTTTGATTCTTAGTTCATACTTCAAGTCAGTCTCAATCCGTCATCAGTTCCAAACACTTGTCTCTTTCTTGTAAAAATAAGTTATAATTATTTCAATATCAATTAAAACCCTGTGTTCATAAAAACTGTTCTTTTTTAAAAAGACATTTCCCGAGTCCCGTATAACAGATCGACACAGTTATTGCTCGGCCCGCAAATAATAAGTCTGTAATAATACATTTTATTCCTTTTTTTGAACAATCATTATATTGAACTATATATTTGCACTTGTTACATTTCCTCTTGCCAAAATCATGATTCCAGGTCAACGGGAAAATACCCTACAGATTTAAATTCTATTGTGAAATCGTAAAATATGCGACATAAACGGTAATATCTTTTGATGGCGTTGACTTACAAGTTTCATTTTCTTAATGCTGAAAGAAAACGTAGACCCGTATATTTAACACTAGCTGCTCTCCTCGGTTTCACCCGCGCGGTGATAGATGATGATGATGATGAATCTTATATAGCCTATGTTACTCAGGGTGAATGTAGCTTTCCAATGGTGAAAGAATTTTTAAAATCGGTCCATTATTTTTTGAGCCAATTCGTTACAAACATACTTACAAATCTTTCCTCTTTATAATATTAGTATGATAGTATGATTAATTTCAACTAGATACCTCTACACGTTCTTGAGGAAAAGGGTCTTGACAAACGGGCATACGGTCCGACGGCCAGACGGATAACAAAGTGATCCTTTAAGATCCTTTTTCCATTTAGGCTACGGAACCGTAAAAAAGACATAACAACGAATAGCATACTGTGCATATAATAAACGTCTTAAGATAACTCTATATCTTGATATAGAGTACTTTCATTGTTGTTAATTCTCTTATCAGCTGCAGATATACGTTGTTTGACATATTATTTTGTATCTATACGTGCTCGTATTATATTGAACTCTATCTGACGCTCTGTCTTATAATAACAATCATTATATTTGTTCTTCTTGTCTCTGTAACTCATTCATTGGCAATTACAGTGAAACTTGGTTAAATGGGAACTGGATAAATGAGAAACCTCTATTAATGAGAGTTGTAATGAGGTCCCGGTACTTTTTCATTTAATTACTTCTATTAATGGGACTTTTCGAACCTGGTTAAATGAGATCTGATTTCTAGGATTTATTCGATGTTTACCTTTATGATTGGGACTCTGTAACTCAATTCCGTCTATAAATGAGACAAATTAATCGGGTTGGGACAGGTTTTGACACTTTTATTTACAAACATTAGAATGTCTTTCGCACACGCTTTGTTTGTCAGTACTATCTCAGGTTTTGACCTAAAACAAGGGACTACTCTCCCTCTAAAAATGGAATAGCCGTACATTTCGACCTCTACAAGCGGGAGCCTCTGTAAATGAGACAACTATAATTTTAAACCTGCCTAATTGGAAAACTGGATTAATGAAAACCCTCAATAAATAGTACAACATTCTTGGTCCCTTGAGATACCAATTAACCAGATTCCACTGAATACACATACAAGCTAGACCCCACTGCTTTAGTCGCACGTCAAATTGCGCTCCCTAGAAAAAAAAATCGAGGATAAAATGTTGCCAATCCCATAGCATAGTTGACCGAGCGAGTGAAGCGACTGATGAACTGACCTGACTTTCATCGGTCCGTATGCATGTTAGGGTGTGTGTTGGTCCTCCTGTACAGGTCGCATGTTTTAACCAATCTTGACGAAACTTGGTATACCTGTTCTACTTTATTTATTTGTCGTCTGTGAGTTTAAGTGGGGGGCTACTTTTCATAAAAAGGGGGAAAATTTGCTGCGGCGCTATTTACAGACCGATTGTGATAAAATTTGGTACACACATTAGGTACCTGACTTTAAATCAAGTGGTTTTCGAGATACTTGTGAAGTACTGTGAAAAATTGCTGCTGGTAAGAGTTAGGCTCGCGAGGTCTACAGTTCGCAGAATTGCTAGTTATTTATTAGTATAGCAAATACAGGTCTAACAAGCGTCGTATTAGCAACACATTCGGTATAAAGTTACAAATAATGCATTACCTTTACCATGAATACAGTAGCTATAAATAAAAAAAATAAATGGTAATCTAAAAACGGCGCTAAGTCAGGTCATCACCTTTATTGTTAAAAATTACAACCAAATAGTTTCAGTAATTTTGCCGCGAAAGTGTAACAAATATCCAATCTAAACTAAATAGTCTTGCGTTTAATTTATTTATTCATAAAGAAAACAATCTCAAAAATTCATATAATAAAAATTTGAAGGGTTGTGATATCAAATGAATGTTAAAGTGTCTGTAAAAACTTCTTTCGGTCAAGATGTTCAATAGAGGTCGCTCCGTCCCCATACAACAGTCAAAATCAAATAGAGAGTTGAATTCGATGCTTGACTGGATGCCTCGGTGACCTGTTCATGGTGTCTGATACGGATTGTCGGAAAATGCGGGTTTGAATTACGTTCGAGGTACACATCCTCTCTCTAAAATTACAAAGTCTGTCAGTGTCAGCGTTACTGCTTTAAAATTCATGTACTCGTAGCAACGAAGAAATAATGTCAGGAAGCATAACTCAGAAGAAATTTCACACAAAAAGTGGTCCTTCAAACCAAAACGACGTATGATTCCAAATACGAATTACTTCCGAGGTTACAAATAGACATGTTCGGTGATTGGTTTGAATTCAGAAGGAAAGCAGGGATTGGTCGACAGCTGAGCCATATCGGCGTGGACGATGTAATGCAACAAGTAGATTGGACCAAGTCAATAATATAAACAATGTTTTTATTTATGATTTTTTTATATCGGTTCCTTTTTAATATTCAATGAACTTTATGTCCCACGAAATATGATTAATTTAGTAAGATTTTGTCTAGAAGTAATTAGTAGACTCTTTCTTCGCAATGTAGTGAAGTGGGATTAAAAAAATCGCTTATATTTAATATTCGTTATTTGCCTGGTGATGTTTTTCAATGTTCGCAGAATACCTTCATTATCAATTATTTTAGAAAAGCATTGTGTTGATATTACTGACCGATTTATGAGTAACTCAAGTAAACCACTTCAAAATTTGCAGAGGGTGAATTTTCATTACCTTGAAAAATTAAACGTACTTTAATTCAACCAAACAATGAACTATTTTTAACGTTATATTATGCAACTGTAGGTAATCGTTTATTACTGTTAATTATTCATTTTCTGTAGTATTTCTTAGAGATGTTGATGTTTTTTCGGGATGAATCATCAGCATAAAAATCCTTAATATAAGATTTGATATGCATAACAACATAACTACAAAAATAGTAGGTTCTTCCTGTAAAAACTGGGAGGTACTGCAGTTTTGTGTAACATGGTACATAGACAATTTCTTTCAATTTATTTTTTCGTCAAAATGAACGGAGTTAGTATATAATGCTGGATTTCACAGAATCTAGTCATACTCTTGTCTTTCTAGCTTAAACACTTATTTTACTGCATTGGATTGGCAACGAAATGAAAATAAAACAAAATACATTGCTGTTACATTTCAATATTCAATTATGAAAAAAAATTATATTAAATCAAAAATAGACTGACTTTATTTTGCATGGTATTGACCATCTCGGTTTGTTTAAGTATTTGAACATCTATGAATTTAATTATAGTTTTGCTACTACTTACTAATAAAAGTGATTGCTGGACATTTTATCTTGTACGGATCCTGCACCACTTCACAGCACATGCTGGCATTCACAGCTGTAGTTCACAATAATAAAAATTAAAATGTATGCAAAAAATTGACGTGTGCTCACTTGCAAGAAAAATGTCCGACTGATGACGTACTGAACACGACTTTTAAGCCCCGCCTACTTGAACACGACTTTTGTTGGGTCATTTTTTTAAGGCAGTTACGCTTCCTGATTTTATTTCTTCGTAGACTCGTAGTAATAATCTCAAAAATATTAATATGAATTAAAGGTAAAATAGTTTAATGTTGTTTAAGCTGATGGCCCTGGTTGCCATAATGATATTGTAGCAGTTTTTCATTGCCTAAAACACGGATAAAACAATGTTTTCCATAAATGAAAACTAGCTAGATGGACTTATCGCCCCCGAAACCTCTTGCATACAAAAATGCATTATGCATATCATGAAAATATATATAATGATTAACCCTTTTTGGTACAATCAAGGTCCATCGCCTTAGTAGGCGTGGAATAATTAAATGCCTAGGATGTATTGTAACCGACACCAACCAAATGGAAGACGAAATACAGATCCGTATTCAGAACGCGCTCAGATGTACAGCAGCCCCGCATAAAGTATTATGGTCCAAACTAATGACCAGAAAGATAAAGTTTCGTATTTACAAAACTGTAATATGACCTATATTACGTACGGATGCGAAGCCTGCACGCTAACATAGAAGGAAGAGCATTAGCTCTTGGTAGCGGAGAGAAAGGTCTTCTTGGCCACGCCCAAAGGGATGATAGAAGCTGGAGACCACGCAAGGACCAAGAGATAAAATACCTAGTGTCCAAGCCGAACGTCTTAGGAGAAACTAAATCTCTCATCTTCGCGCACTTCAGGCGGTCAACTGGACTGAAACGGCATTAAACAGAGAAGCCTCGAAGGTCTCTAGTTTTGGAGGCCAAGATCCATATCGGGTCGTAGCGCCACTGCAGTAACTGTAGCAGTATATATAGGGTGTTTGGTAGAGGGACCGACTAACCAAATGAGCGTGTTCGGGAGACCACTTGGAGAATACAAGTTGGCCAAAAAAAATCTCCGACCGCCCAATATGTTTAACTTTTTTTTTGTGATTTTTCCCTTTTCCTCCGAAATTGTACCTATTTACCACCATAACATTTGTAAAATTTGTAAAAACTAAAAACATCCGGTCTAAAACATACTTTACAAATGTTATGGCGGTAAATAGGTACAATAATAGGTACAATATTGGAGAAAACGAGAAAAAAAATAATATATATATATACATATATATATATATATATATATATATATATATATATATATAGATAAAACATATAAACAAGAATTGCTCGTACCCGTTGACTCGCGATTCGCCATATTTGGCCAATAATACAATAGATTTCGCAGAAATCAATATACTTTTCCAGGAACTGCAACTTGTGTTGTTAAAGATATTAGATACAAGCACATAACGTTGTCACCTTTACCGAAAGCTGGAGCCCGAGGAAGTGATCAAACCAAGGGCCACATGACCGTCATCAAAGTTACATACGAATCAGTTCAGTCCCATGCCTCTAATTGGTTGAAAATTAGAATGACCATTTTGAACCGGAAAGTACACCAATATTGACTACAGTAACGGTAAAAATATAGTACCATTTACGCTTTAGTAAAAACGTGTGTTTTTGTGCTCTGATGCGCAATCAATACACTAGCAAATTCATCTGTTCTTTATTTTTTTGCTTTGAAGCCATCGGCTAAGATCTTTTGATTGTTAATGTTGGCCGTCAATCTCAGGAAAACGTTTGTGTCATTGGCTGCGCTGCACACGAATCAAAACAATTCAAAGAACACAAGTTCAAGAATTGCGATTAAACTGTTTAAATGAATAGCCGTGCTTCGAGCTTTGATGTAGATAAATGAAAGCCCTACGGCTTTGATTTATCTATATATATATACGTACTATTTTGTAAACATATTTACCTATATCTATAAAATACTCGTAGTACGCAGTTGCGGGCATGGATCGAAGGTTTGATTAACTTGTCACGTCGATTGACTGATTTTTTATCGGATCTAGCCGCGATAGCTATATCGCTGACTTTTATCGATAAATTACTGTAAAATTTTATCCTATCGATAATCCCGCTCGCAGTGATGTTTAGTTAAATCGAATGACATTGCCGGTTGGCAAGCAATACAAATAAAAAAAAATATATGTAAATAACAAAGTAAGTATAATAATCAAGATAAAATTAATAAGTCGCTTTACATTAATTTATACTAAATTTATTAATTACTAATTTTATTTTATACCTTTATAAAATGAACTGATTGCAAATAGGAATTTTACATAGATATAGATAACCTCATACGAACTCAATATGAAATGTAAGGATTTGAAACGGAACGTGTTTCAAGTTTATACGAAATAAAGAACAATACGAACATTAAGAAATTTACTTTTAAGTTACTATACGAAATTAAAGTTTTTCTCTAGATTTCTAAAATGTCAATATTTATAAACATGTAGTGATTATACGTTTGGAGTATTTGGTATTGCCACTGAACCGTTACCTATACATGCCAGCACATTTTTCAAAATCTATTGTGAAACGGTAATTGTAATAATAAATAAAAAGTTGTTACTTTTTCTAATATTTGAACAAAAAATACTGAAGTGAGTTGAAATTTAAATGGGACCACAAGAGAATCACTAGCTTTCAAACAAAAAAAAATATTTTGAGAATCGGTTCACCCGGTCGAAATTTATGAGACAAAAAGGCAAGTACCCTCCTACTCAATAAGACTATGTTATTTATTTTTGTTACCTCATAACTTTCGACTGTGTGAACCGATTCTCAATTATTTTTTATTTGAAAGCTGGTGCTTTCTCTTGGTCCCATTTAAATTTCAACTCACTTCAGTATTTCATGTAATTCAACAAATTCAATCCAGTAGTTTTATAGATAGGTACACTCCAATAACTGAATAGAATGGAAGTCGGTATTAAATTTTTCAAATTTTACTTGTTCATCTACGCACTCGTAATATCATATAATTAACCAACTACGCATTAAAGTTGGCAATACTAATTTGAGACGATTGCAACATGATATGAAATGAGACGAAAAAACTTAGACCATACAAACATCTGTTTTTTGCCGACTCAAAATGATGACCTATTGATGTACAGAGTGCGTAAAAAGCGTTCTTTGTTATGAAAATATGAGTTTAATGTCTATAAAAACAGAATGACTACTTAAAAAGCTTATTTACCTGTCCGCGTGTTCCGCTTCACCGTCCACGGTAATGTCGACGCATCATCGCGTTTGCCCTTGACGAGCCTAATCGTTCCTGTGACTAACTTGATTTAGGCCACTGGCTACATTATTTGTGGGGCACCCACCTACATTACGGTAAATCAAGTTTTCGCTGGTTAGTGCCAATCAAGTGACACACTAACTAAAGTACGACTCCAGTATTTAGTGTGTCACTTATTGTGACAGTGACCATCATCATCAACAACAACCATCACGCTCTTATAAACAGAAATAAGGATAGAACAGTTGTGTGTAGTGAACTAGGTAAAATTAATTGGTTCAGGGAATTGTTAGCATTTTTACAATGTGATCCTGAATTAGATAACAGAGTTCAAGAAAGCAAAATTCAAGTCTACCTTAATGTGGCTTAAAATTTAAGTAGATAACATATATACAATATAAACAACTACGTGACTTTACAGCGTAAGTTAGATGCTTCTATTTATTCTGGTTACAGTTGTATCAGTATAATGCCTTTCGTGGACCGCAGTCGTCAAAAGGCACCAAAACACAAAAGCAAAAGCAAATCGCAAGCGCTGGTAAATATGGGTTTGCTTTAGACTGGGATCTATTAAAATATCATTTTATGTATTAGTGTTTTAACATTTATGTGTCATTTTAGGTATTTTTTTACTATGGAACCCATCATTTTCTACCGACTTCCAAAAAAAGGAGGTGGTACTCAATTCAACTGAATTTTTTTGTTTTTTACCTCATAACTTTCGACTGGGTGAACCGATTCGTAAAATTTGCCAAATTGAAAGCTGGTGCTTTCCGTGTGGCCCATTTAAATTTCATCAATTTTAGAGATACACTCCAATAACTGAATAGAATGGAAATCTGTATCAAATTTTTTAAATTGTACTTGTCTTTAAAACTGAGTTATACGTCATATCGAAGCGCTCGTAGCGGAGCTCGACTTGGCGATCTTAACCGATCAACAAGTTAAGCAACACTTGCTGCGGTCAGGACTTGAATGGGTGCCCGCTAGTGGCATTATTCAACTGAGCGCTTCCGTGCTTCGGAGGGCACGTTAAGCAGTCGGTCCCGGTTGTTTGTCTTAGGACAATAGTCGTTGCTATGTCGAGGGCCTTCGGGTGGCCTGAAAACTTCGACATGGGTTGGCACTAACCTATTCACCAATCCGCACTGGGCCCGCGTTTACGTTTAACCTCTTATGTTGAAGCTTGAATGTTGAACTTTTTCTGGGTGGTTTGGATATTAGGTTTTTTGCGAATTTAACTTTCAAGGATTTCATGTCGATTCATATTTCAGTTCAACCTGGCGTGCCAAGAATGGAAGAGAACTCTGGTTGGGACCATACACAACATCGGCATGTTGGTGTCTCTGCCCATACTAGGATACATTTCTGATCGGTAAGTTAAAGTCTGTGCTCCACAGCGCAGTAATTTTTAATGCAAAATTTCTCTAGGCGCGTTGAGCACTTTTCGGGTGAACAAAAATCATGGAAGTCATCGTCACCAAGGCTTCATGTTACTTAGTTTTCACATCTACTGGCAGTCCCCAAAGACTGCCCCCATGTTTTTTGTTAATTATATCAGACACACAGCTTTGCAACTCTTCTGGGGACATCAACTAGCTGACGCCTGAGGAAATACTGCGTTAGATTTTATGGGCGATACAAGACTTACGGTTGTTGTTGTAGTGTTTTTGCATGAATAGCTTCATATTTTTTTTATGGTATGCGTTGCTGACCTTTGAGGAAGGATGATAGAAAGGATGAGATAAAGGGGGTGAGGGTGGAGGGGGAGGGGGAAGAAGAGGGAAAATGGCGAAGCGGGGAATCGGGCCTCCGGAAGCTCCCACAAACCGACGAAACGCAATAGCAAGCTATGTTACTTCACCTCGGTGTTATGTGGGAGTGGTACTTCCTCGGTCGTGCCGACCCCTTCATCTGTGGGGTTACATCGTGGCACTACCACCGAAACATATAAATGGTAACACCAATTCTAATTTGTATGTAGACAACCGTAAATAAAACCAGTCAAACATCGATTAGTGACTGTTTCTTTAGTGTCTGTACTAAACTTTAAAGCAGATCTTTGTATTGGTCTTTATGAAGACAGCAACAAGTTATAGATTCTCACCCGTGTCTTCTAAACAGAAGTATATTGCTAGCAGATCTTTAATTATGTAATTAAATGTTTCAGTTGGGGCCGCAAGCGGGCCTTGATCCTCAGCTGCACCCTGGTTGGAGCAATTGGCTCTCTGAAAGCATTCTCCATCTCTTACGAGATGTACGTCATCGTGGAATTCTTGGAGACCGTCGCTGGAGCGAGCGTATTTCCGGCAGCTTACATCCTTAGTAAGTTTTCCTTTTTGATTACATATTATATCCTGTCAGTTTTTATCCAGTTTCCTGGTCTCTTAAAATTATAGTTATCTATAGGCCGGCAACATCTTAACAACTTTCGTATTTATCTATAGTATACATAGTATGATTTTCAATTGCTCTCAAGTCATGTTTTAAAAACATACTTGCTTTTAAGAAAAAAACTAAATAAATGGATGGATGGGAGTAGTAAAACACTGAATAGGTTTATAAAATGCTACTAGTGGTTCACTTTTTAACTGGTTACATAATAAGCTCATTATGTTCCCACAGCTGGGACTTGAGCCCTCTCAGAGAGAGAGAGAGAGAGAGAGGAGTTGGGGCCATAATCCGCAACGCGGCCTTAGTGCGGCTTGGTGGATAGTCTAGTTGCCAACCCATATCGAAGTTTTCAGGCTCCTGACCGCAGCAAGCGTTGCTTAACTAGTTGACAGATTAAGATCGCCAAGTCAAGCTCCGCTGCGAGAGCTTCAACTTCAACTTTTTTCTTATTATTGATTGTTAATTGATAGTTCTTTCGGACAAGTTGACTTTGGGAGCGTTTGAGTCTAATAATTTAATTTATCTTTTACAGCAATTGAACTGCTAGGACAAGACAAGCGAGTGCTGACGACAGCCTTCCTCGGCATAGTCCTAGTTATAGGCGGCATCAGCTTTGCCCTCCTCGCTAAAACCTTCAAATACTGGAGGACATTCATATTAGTGGTATATCCACCGTCCTTGCTGTTCCTTCTGTACATTTACCTCCTACCCGAGAGTATAAGATGGCTCTTATCCAATGGTCGTAAAGATGAGGCCGTGGAGATCATATTAAAAGCAGCGAAAACAAATAACGTGACCTTATCTGAAGAAACTATGAGACAGCTGACAGAGGAGAAACCAAAGATAGTGGAAAAAAATCAACCAGAGCATCAAGGGTTATGGAAGCAGGTGTTGAAGTCACCGATAATTATGTCGCGTTTAGCGATTTGCTCGTGGTGGTGGGTGACGTGTACATTTGTGTTTTATGGGCTGGCCATTAACTCGGTCTCCCTGGCGGGGGACAAGTATACCAACTATATGCTGGTTGTTAGCGTGGAGGTGATCGCGGTGGTCACCAACGCGCTGGTGCTGGACCGGATTGGAAGGAAGAAGACTCTACTGATAGCATACATGGTGTGCGGGGTCGCATGTGTTGTGATACCGTTTATTCCAGAATGTGAGTATCTTTTGCATATTTTATTTATTTTGATAGTTCCGTATCCAAAGGGTAAAACGGGACCCTATTACTAAGACTCCGCTGTGCGCCTGTCGGTCCATCTTATTATATTAGGTAGTAATTTTCACAAATCACGTATTTCTGTTGCCGCTAAAATAACAAATACTAAAAAACCGGCCAAGCGCGAGGCAGACGATATTTAATGTTAAAAGTGGTAGTAAACGTAACCCTTCATGCGTTAGTCCAACTCGCACTTGGATGGTTACCTTCGCTCTTGGAAAACTTCACTGTATATTATAAAAACTATTGTCTAAGTATCTTTCTCTAATCATCATCAAAAGCTCATTTTAATTCCACTGCTGGGATTCGAGCCTTCCTCTCAGAGAGCACAAGTCTGGGATCAAACCTGGGACTCCGCGCTTTGAAGGCAGGTAAAGGTAGAGACAAACTGAGCCCACATATAACGTATGCGACGCATTATGACATCTAGACTTTTGTCTTTGTTTTCATACAAATCAAAAGAATAAGCTAAATCAGAAACATACTGTAGTATCTGTTTTCTTAAGAGTCTAGATGTCATAACGCGTTACGTACATGGGCTCAGTTTGTCTCTGCCTTTACTGAGCTAACGGGGCCATCGTAATCAGTCTATAACGTTCTTCTTCCTGGCAGATACAAGAGTATGGATTATAGGTTGGTTACTCCAATACTCCTTGAATTGGTTTAAAACAAACGTATGTGTTGACCTACCTCTATATGGTATAAAATATCTTCACATCAAGTTTCATCAGATCCGCTCAGCCGTTTCAGTGCATACTACACAGTCAGAAACTTTCATGTCAAAAATATGAGTTTTTTTCTATAATTAACTAAATAATAATATGTAGACACAATGATTTTAATGAGATTTATTATATTTGATTATGTTATCTTTCGTGGTGCACTATTCAATTGGCAGTTTCGTGACTTATCTAAGTAAGTCGATACAGAATTTGTTAATTATTGCACGTTTCACACACTCTTCCATAATTTGAATGTTATTAAAATAATTAGGTGTGGTACAACTATTATTGTTTTTTATCGTTATATTTCTATTTATATAGTTATTTATGAATGAGTAATTATAATAACAGTATTTATTTAATATCAAAACCGACTTTACTCACGTAATTAGTCGACGTTATCGACCTAGGTCTCGGGCATGTCCGATGCCCACCCTCAGGGAGTTTACGCAAGATCACGGCGACCACTATTTTAACAGTGCATTTATATTTTCTTTTTGTCATAATGTGTTATTTATAAATATTATGATGGTCTTTTGAAAACCTTTATTTTGATAACCAACTTGATAGGATTTTAGAGAAATATTATTTAAAATTGAAAATAGAAAAATTTACTATCATATTATCCTATGTAAAAAAGAAAAACATTGATACCGTATATATCAAAATCTAAGAAGCTGTTTAGGTTGTAGGATGATCCTTAGAACCTAGCCTGTAGCTAATACTGCCTAAGGGTCTGAAAGTCACGACCTAGCTCTGGCTAATAAACGTCTAGAACCGTACTACTGTTTTTATATTAATCTCCTAGCCGTCTCGGCAGCAGTAACAATTACTACGGTATTAAACTTCAAAATTAATAGCACAGTATTATCGAATTGAGTAGTTTGTCAGTCATCCTTCGGCCCTCAGTCTTCAACCACTCTCCATCGCGTAAGGCCGCCCATGGACAATCCTAAAACTCTGTAAATAGAGAATACAGAAAAATATTCCATAAAAACCTGAACTTTAATCTGTCCGCATCAGGTCAAAAAATAACAATAGATTTATGAATGAAACTTGCCTCGAATGAGGCTTGCTGATTTGGACAGATTAAAATGTCATAATTTTCTTAGTTTGTTTTAAAACCACATCGACTCGTACCTCATAACAGAACTTTACGGCAATGGAACTTCCTTCGATCTGGAACCTTAACCCATATAATGTCTACATTTTTAATAGTGAATTGTCTTGTTTCCAGCTATCCCGTGGCTAGCAACGCTGCTGTACTTGGTCGGCAAGATAGCTATCACGCAGGCTTTCAGCGGGATCTACATGTATACTTCGGAGCTGTTCCCGACGCATGCTCGTCACAGCCTCCTTGGCTTCTGCTCCATGGTGGGCCGCGTTGGATCTATCGTGGCACCACAGATGCCACTACTGGTAAACTATTGCTCTTTTCTTTTTTTAAACGCCTTTTTTACCTTATTGCGTCGAAGCCCATAAGGATTATCTGTTTTATGTAATGCTCTTAAATTCTTCCATATTAATAATATCTTTTAAAGCATAGTGTACCTAATGATGTAGCTTCTAGTTTGCATGTAGTGTTCACTTCGAGAAGGCCGTTTACTTGTTGTAATCACCTTAGATTACCATCACGGCAATCTACATATTTTTCCCTGTTCAAATTTATGTGTAACGTCCAGCTTTGTGAACATAATAAAAAAAAGTTTGACCATATGTATGTACGAGTATATATGTCCTTATGTCCGCTCGTAACTACTCTACGGGTGAACTGATTTCGATAAATGATACGTCATCGGTTACACAATTTTTTTGGTTTTTTTTGGCTTTAAACGGTTCTGTTAAGGTGACTACTGAGAAAATATACAGCCACTATTCCTATGAAGCAAGTAATTGGGGAATATATTACTTATTTATTTTAATTTACAAAGTTTCACAGCTTATACAATTTAATATGACGTAACTAGATATTTATAAAACCACTCATGAGCCATTTTGAAACTTCATTATATAGACTTTTGTGTAACAATAAAGTAGGTAGTCATAGTAGCAAAACACAAAATTAAGACAGTAAAAATAACAATGTTTGTGGTGGATTAAAATCAGTAATTGAATATAAACGAAACAACTGGTTCAACTGAATAAATTATAAATATAGCTGTCATAACTAATAAGACGTATAGTCCCACATTTAGTATCTAATTGTTGAATTAGTACCTACGTAATGTGCTTCAACATTAACTATGAGTGCTGACACTAAGAGTAAAAACTATAAATCTTAATGATGGGTAATACAATAATTCCAATATATACTTACCTAATAATACAATTAAATAGCATGTGTTATATAAATAGTGTGTGATGTGTATCGTGTAAGGGTGTGTTTGTGTGTGTGAGAGTGTATATGTGTTTTTGTGTGTGGGAGGGTGTATGTGTGTTTGTGTGTGTCATGATATGAGAGAGAGGGCAGCAAGCAAACTTATTGTTTGTTCATATAAATATTTATAAAAAATAATAAAAATGTAACGGATCGCTGTGTACATGGAAGATATTTATTAGAAAAAATATTATTGGACTTTTATAAACGAAAATAGAATGAAAAAAACAATGAATGTTAGAATCTTTTGTGCTATTTATCTCTGCGTTTGTGCTCGCTAATCTCAGAAACGGCTTATCTGATTTAGATGTGGTGTTCACTGCTATATTGTGGTATACTTCACTTAACATTAATCTTTGTTTCATGCCAATCTGTTCATAAATAAAAAAAGTTATTAAAATTTAAAGAATAACTCTCTCCCCATTACACCAAGACCAAGCGAGAGAAGCTGCTGACGGGTCAACTATTATATATATAATATGATACTAGTTGACCAGCCAGCGGCTTCGCTAGCTTGGTCTCTCTCGCCACTACACAAAGACCAAGCGAGCGAAGCTAGATAACCAGGCAAACAGACAAAATTCTAACAATATATATTTTCGTTTTAATTTCGTTTATATATATCGTCCCAATATTGTTTTTTCTCATAAATATCTTCCAAGTACAGACAGCGATCCAGCCGTGCATTTTTATTATATGTATAGATTAAAGACTCAAAGAACTAACGAAATAAGTGACCATTTGTTCTGAAGACGGAACAAATGAAAATGGAAACCCAGTTGAACGCTACCGTGACCTTATCATGCCCCATCTTGGCGGAGGGCTGCTCACAGGGAGGTTTTAGTGGGTATGAGCCCCACATACCATCCTCCGTCACCTCCGTAGCGGAGAGGAAGTGCACGCCATTTACCTTTACGGCTATACCCTTGGTATACTAAAGAAAAAAAACAGTTAAGAGAAAAAACATAGTTGGATACAATTTTTTGGATTCTTCAGAATCTTGGGGAAAATATCACAAAACCACCTCAAAATCTACCTAAATTTGAAATGAAAATAATGAGTGTATATGTTTTTTTTTCAGGCTATATACGTTGAATGGTTGCCATCAGTCTTGTTTGGTACGACAGCCCTCATCGCAGGAGGCCTGATGCTGACTACGCCAGAGACCCTCAACACACGCCTTCCCGACACCATCGCTGAAGCAGAACAGATCTCGAAGAACGTCTACGTGAAAGAAGACATTCAAATGAACGTGTCGAAGATCTAACTCTTGCAAATAGTACAGATCATAGATCAGTAAACTGTGACTCTCAGTGTAGATGTGGTTGTGTTACTTTGGGCCTGGAATTATGTATTTAATGTCCTTTGTTAAGGTTAGGTATATTTGCCTAAATCCGCCAGTGCAATAGCTCATAATAACAATTAGTGATGTATATAAGAAAGGTGCATTTATACATAGATATTTTTATAATATATATCTTTCTTTTTGTAAAATTACGTTGATGCTTAATGCAGTACGTATGTATGCAGTATGAGTTCGAAAAATGCTCGTTTTAAATGTTTCGTGCAGAAAATATATAAATTCTTTATATCTAATTTCTCTCTAATTTTAATTAGAGAAAAAAATTTCGAGGCTTTGTGGTAATGGCACTGGTAGCAACTTGCTTGGAGCAACAACACGAAACTAAGTAATTTAGTAAATTATGGTAGTTCATTATTATGTTCATGCTTAAGGCGCGCTCGTATCCTGATAACAGTAAAAAGCTGAATTTTAAACACGAGACGTGTAAGAAAACAGATCGATTATATTGTATGAAAAAAATACAAAGATTAGAAAAGGAACAGGAAAAGAGTAATAACCGAATAGAATTCATAAATATAACTCGCTTTTAGCAGAAAAAAATCCTATATAGGTCCATCAAAATAAACTTTCACGTCCAAACTCTCAGAATTTTCAGCGATAACACTATATTTTTTTAGGTAGTACTTAGCCAACGTATAGTACTAAAGTAATAACCAGTAGTTTTTTCAATTGTGTTAGTATATATCGAAAAATATAAAGAAAACGTACAAAATTAACGCGTTTTCGCATTACATCGTCCAATTTAACAAGCGATTTTCAACCTTTCGTAAAGCATCGTAAATTATTTTAAAATTGGGGTTGGACCGCGTCTTAAGTCCAAATACGTATCGCTATACGTATTGCTTGCGAATTGTTGTTCTTAAATTTGCCGTTTCTGTTTAATTGTGGGTATGTTTAGTTCAAACTTAGTCGTCATGTAACTTCGTGCTCTCTAAACTAATGTTAAACTACCCACAATCGAATAGAATAATCCTACGAAGAAATAATGTCAGGAAGCATAACTCAGAACAAATTCCACACAAAAGTAGTCCTTCAAACCAAAACGACGTATGATTCCAAATACGAATTACTTCCGAGGTTACAAATAGATATGTTCGGTGATTGGTTTAAATTTCAGAAGGAAAGCAGGACGTGAACCACGCGCGTGCTGCAACGTCTTTTATGACAGCTGAGTCATAGCGGCGTGAACGATGTTCTTGATTTAGCACAACTTTTATTGGATCATTTTTTTAAGGCAGTTACTCTTCCTGATATTATTTCTTCGTAGGAATAATCATATATTTAGAGTTGTCAGTAGTATAAACAAAATAGGAACTATCATAGCTTAGAGAATTTGAGTTTAGTGTTATGTATCTGACTCGCTACTACCCTCGATCCATCACCGAACAGCTATAGGAATATTGCAGCACCTATACTTGAGAGCCGGCCTATCTACTACCTTCATAAGCTTTAATTAGTGCTCGAAAGGGAGAAAATAGTCAAACACAAATTATAAAAGTAAGAAGCTATTTTTTTATAGTGGTTCATCAAAGTGACTCCCTCTCGCCTGATGGAAGCGAAGATGGATTCAAGAAGCAATTACCTAGTGCAGCCGTAAGCTGCACTAATCGCCACCCCTATGATGACCTTACAGATGCTTTTTCACGCCCGGCTTGTAAGACCTAGGGTAATTTTGGCCCATTCGAATAATTTCGGGGCTACATATTTTTAAATCATCATCATCATCATCTCAGCCGTAGGACGTCCACTGCTGAACATAGGCCTCCCCCATGATTTTCCAAAAGGACCGGTTGGAAGCGGCCTGCATCCAACGTCGTCCTGCGACCTTCCTCAGCCTATCCACCGTGTCGGTGGACGACCTACGCTGCGCTTGCCGGTCCGTGGTCTCCACTCCAGAACCTATCGGCCCCATCGGCCATCTGTTCTGCGTGCTATGTGCCCTGCCCACTGCCACTTTAACTGGCTAATCTTCTGAGCTATGTCGGTGACTTTCGTTCTTTTACGGATCTCCTCATTTCTGATTCGATCACGTAGAGAAACCCCGAGCATAGCCCTCTCCATAGCTCGTTGTACGACTTTGAGCTTTTCTATGAGGCCCATAGTAAGAGACCATTTTTAAATGCCCACGCTGAATTTGGGCCAGTTACAAACGTGGGTTTAGATTATTCATTTTCATAACTTCTTATCCTATTTATAGAATGGTTTGACGAATACTATAATAACTTTGAAATTTATAGAGAGAAAAATTCACATCCTCGGACGGTATTCAAACCCGCGTCTTCTGACTCTCCATGTCAGACGCCATTGACCAACTAGGCCACCAAGTTCTGGTCCGAGCATTGAATGTTAACTCTCTATCTGACTAACCATCTTACGGGGACGGAGCGACATATATTGAACAGTTTTTGACAGTACTATCCAACCGAAATTTCTCTTTATAAATTTCAATGTTTGAGATCGCTAAAGCAGGCGTTAGTGCTTTGAAAAATAATACTATAACAATAATAACTATTAAGGTTAACATTTGTAATAAGTATTTATATAAAAGGTCAGTTTACTAGGTCTCTACGTATAGATATAAAGATTGGCGTAGCAATGGATAAAGGCGAGTAGTATTATCAGAGGCCGTAGCGTAGTACGAGTACACACAATTTGTGAAAATGTATTCGTATCGTACCTAAGGGTCAACGCGTCACGCTTCGGCGTATACAAACTATGAGTTTGAACGCCATCACAATGGCCCTAGATAAATTACAGTTTGTACTGTTTCACGTAAACAATACGTTACGTTACGCTTATGCAATTATTCGTGCACTGATATCAAACATTTTATCAGTGTCATTCCATCGCGATATTCGTGGAACTTAAAAAATAATGTTTATATTGTATTCTGATCTTTATTTAGTCCTTGCTTCTCTTGGCTAGCCCTAAGGTAGACTATGTATGGGTGTTCTTAAGAGCATTGTCCCGAGGTCAACCGTCTTATTGTAATAATGGACAGTTGTTTAAGTATTATATTATGCGTCAAGTTTATTTCCTAACATTTCTTCTTATTGATGGTAGTGCCACGCTGTAACCACACAGCGGAATGGGCCGGCACGACAAGTGAAATACCACACTCCCACATAACACTGAGGTGAAGTAACATAGCTTGCTATTGCGTTTCTGTCGGTCTGTGAGAGTTTCCGGAGGCCCGACTCCTCCCTCCCCCTCCGTCTATCCTTCCCCCTCCCCCTCCACCCTCAACCCTTCTATCCTTCCTATCTTGCTTCCTCAAAGTGGCAACGCCATCCTCGAGACCTCTGTTATTGCGGATGTCCGTGGGCGTCGGATTACTTACCATCCAGTGAGCCAATAGCTCGTTTGCCAATCTATCCCATAAAAAATATGTAAGTTTATTTTAAATAAGTTTATTAAATACACGATCTGTGGTATACCTCATTTCTCAAGTACTCAAACATTCCTTGTAAAGCTTGATTTAGATATCAAAACACTACACCATAACTGTACATCCCTGAAAGAGTAGGCTGAGGTACATAAACGCTCATACTTATTTCGTCAGTTAGGAGTTATATGTGCATGTTTGTAAATTATTTTAATATTCTTATTTATAAACGACTCTCTTTTCTACCATGTTTATTATACATATTTTATGTATTATACCTACATGTAAGAATTTCATATAAAAGAAAAAATCTTTTAAGTGTGGTTTTACTTTTGATTTACAAATTTTATATGTCACCGGCGCGCGGAGTGTGGGATCCTCTAGATCTGCCTACTTGTTATATCGCCATCTAGCGGAAAGCTACAAAAGGACATTCATAACTATGTATTGTCTGCTTAGTTTCACTATTTGTCGCTAGGTGGCTGATAATAAACTTCATAAGAAGTTAACGTAACTTTTGACTAATCGAATGTTTGTATAAAAACAGAATACTTCATAGGAAATATTAATAAAATATTAAATTTAGTACGTGGTGTCATATAATATATATTCATTTTAATAATTGTTCAACCAAGCAAGATACACGGCAGTTTCTGACTTAATAAACGTTGCATATAACATTTAATTAACGCGATTTAGTGCTGCGGACTACACAACTGTTCTGCACCGCATATGACTATGCGGTCATGACTGATTTCATGTCACAAGGCCTACAAGCTTCTTGACACCTTGCATCTTTCCCAGCTTCATGGCCCTAATGCAGAAGGTACTATTTAATTTAATATAATGCTTTTATTTAATCTTCCTTTTTCTTTTCAATGGTTCTTGACAATTTAATATATTGTAATATAATACTGTAAATAAAATACCCCGTGAAAGTATTGTAATTAATATTAATATATATTGTTTTTTTATTTAGTGTTATCCTCCAACAGAACGTTTTCCAAAACTATCTATTTTATATTTCTTACTATCTACTTATCTGCAGCTGCGCTCGCATGGCTTACGGTAGGTAAGTACCTATATAGTTTTAACACGCTACGATGAAGCATCAATAAATCCTAGTCACTTGTGAATAATAACTGGAGTAGGTACAACAAAACACTCGTGTCATCATTCAGTCTTATTCGTATATCCAGGAACTAATATATTTTGGTACTTTTTATCTTTAAGATAGTAATTTATCATAGCTGTGAGTTGAGTTGAGTCCTTAGTCTGAGTTTTACGTACAAACGGAATCGAGCTCACAAACTCGGGTTTCGTGTTGCAATAAGTGTAAAGCCGATCACCCACCGCCCACTAAACTAAGTAGCTAACTAACTAAGTAGTAGTTAAGCTTAGTTAGTTAGCTTCACATAGTTGAGCCTAGGTTTTTATACATGTGCGTCCACCGCAAACTACGCCCGCAGTGAGCCGAGCACGAAAATCTGCTTAAGAGGATTGCATAGCTAGTACTTTCCGTACTTACTCGTAAAGAGAAAACTCTTTTCTACCTCTTAAAATTGTCCGATTTCAGTATTTTTTTTCATGGAATCATCACATTGTTTACTATGCCCATATTTTTCAGTATTTCAAAGTACTATAAATTTCGTTTTTTATAATAAAAAAAAAATAAAAACATCAAAACGTAGGGGAATAGTAAACAATGTGATGATTCCATGAAAAAAAAAACTGAAATCGGACAATGTTAAGAGGTAGAAAAGAGTTTTCTCTTTTAGTACGGAAAGTACTAGCTATGCAATCCTCTTAAGTGTAACGTTAATACGTTTACGTATTCAGTACAAACTATGAGTTATCCGTGCCACTATTGTACTAGATAAATGACTCAAACAGATTGTCGTGCTCGAACGACTGACCTACGTAAAATAGTTTATACCCTCAACTATGGGAGCTAAGCTAAACTAACTTAGTTTAGTGGGCGATGGACGATCGGCTTACTGCCCGGGCTACACGAGGCTAGTGTTTCAAGCCAGGATAGCAAGCTAGTTCTCTACTAAACTGTCCTAGCTTGCTGACCTGGCTTGGAACATGATAGTTTCAATTACCTGAGCCTTTGTTATGTTAAGCTTATCACCTTAGTCACTGCAATAGACTATTGCAGTGACTAAGGTGATAAGCTGGTCCAACCACCACGCGTCCAACATGAATTGCATGCTAAAAAAACAGATTATTCGACTGAAGGAGTTACTTCGAAAACTGTGCCAATTCGCACAAGATGATGTAGAATTTAGAATTACAAAAACAGTACGAGACAATACCCACTTTCTTTAATTCGCCACACATTTTTTGTACCTGAACCACGTTTATTACTTGTATGTATATCTTGGAAGGATGACGTTCCACAGACATTCATGGTCACGGTGCAGTTGTGCAAACTTTAAATAAAATTGATCTCCGTACTCAGTTTGGACATCTTAAAATCTCAAAACCACGTTAGCAAAATTAACAAAACACGTGGTTCCTGCTTACTAGCCAACTGAAAACTAGCTTCACCGGCCACATGAAGCTAGTACACAAGCCAGGATAGTAAAAGCAGTGGTGGGGGGCGCTACTAGCCTAAAACTAGAACTCCATCCTATTAAAAACTGTCCTGACTTGTAAACTAGCTCACTAGCTTAGAAATGAAGCAGGTTTTGTCTACACGAAGCCAGAAGTACTAGCTTGGTAGCTTAATATCACTAGCTTGTTATCCTGGCTTGAAAAACCGGCCTCGTGTAGCCCAGGCATATTAAGTCTCTAGTCGCAGAGCAAACCTAATGCATAAACCGGCGATCGAATGCTTACTGTGTTACAGCTGTGGTGAAGTCACTATTTGGACATCATATGTTGACAAAATTATTGAAATAACTATAACAACAGCAATCTCTTTAGTCTGAATTTGTGCGCACCATAAACTAAATGTGCAGTCATATAGAAAATGTTCAACTTCAAATTACTTCTCCCGGCTTGGTATAACTTTCTTTGAGGCACTCAGACTCGCGTTTTTTAACCGACTTCAACAAAGGAGGAGTACAAGTTAGAGGTGGCCCATTTAAATTTCATCAAATTCGGTTACGCAGTTTTATCTCCAAAAAGGAAAAAGTGTTACGCCTATCTTGACGATATCATCATTGACGGTGAATGACATCGATCCCATAAGTAGCAACGGTCACAAATGGCGAAAACATTTTGTTTAACCAGAAAATACAGGGTGTTTGGTAGAGGGACCGACAAACCAAATGAGCTTGTTCGGGGGACCACTTGGAGAATACAAGTTGGCCAAAAAAAATCCTCCACCCCCCAATATGTTTAACTTTTTTTGTGATTTTTCCCTTTTTCTCCGAAATTGTACTTATTTACCACCATAACATTTGTAAAATCTGTTTTAGACCGGATGTTTTTAGTTGAATTTGGTCTCTAATACACCTTCAGGCCACGCAAAGCAAAATTGGATACAAAACAGAGCTAACTAACTGATTTAGTTAAAAAAAATGGGGGTGTCGGGGATTTTTTTTGGCCAACTTGTATTCTCCAAGTGGTCCCCTGAACACGCTCATTTGGTTTGTCGGTCCTTCTACCAAACACCCTGTAGAGACTTCAACACCAAAAAGTGTGAAATAACTTGTCGAAGTCGGTTCGGTACCAAGCGCACAATATTGTGATACTCGTAATAGGTACTTTTGACCTATCATGGTACCGACTTCAACAAGTTATTTCACAGTTTTGGTCGGTTAGTCGGTTAAATTTAAAGGTATTTTTTTTTCAAGAAATTGAGATCCACCTCAATGTTACGAAAAAACCGTGAGTGTTCGTCACTCACGGTTTCTCCACTCGCATCAAATTTATAACTAATCCAGGGGCCACAAAACCAGGGGCATTTTTTGAATATAATACACAAACCTGTAATTCGAATTTAAAAAAGCCACGGTGTACAAAGTCAAACTAGAGGGCCTCTGGTCAGGAATATTCCAAAGCTGTTCGAATCTAATTCCAGTTCATATGAGCAGTGAATGGATTTATGCAATATCGTCCCAAATCACAGTTTGATCGTAAACGCAAGCACAGTTTGGTGATCCCAATATATCCCACTGGAAACTGGGAACAGTGACTACCAACGTGCGGTTAGTACACCGGCAACCGGCGCCTGCGCCGCCCAAACGTAAATATTTGCGCAAAACATATCATAACATTGTCTATTCGTACGGATTAGGAATGAATAATATTAATTGCATAAATGATAGGTGGAAGTTTTGAATGAGCGTTATGTGGTACAGTGTAAATATAAGATTTATTTCGTGAAGATCAAAGGAGGTTGTTATTCATAAGGTTTAAAAAGTGCGGTTTATTTAATTTTTTCATTGGCATTTTCGTCTTGCGTTCGAAGACTTGTGTTTTATCATATTTTCAACGTAGCCAAATGAAATACTGCGATTATATCTTAACATTGATAGTTTCAAGTAAAAATTTAAAATGAGAAAATCATTCATACGGCTTTTATTTTTAAACAGAGTGTGATTGACTAGAGGTCGTAGTTTAGGCTCCCAGTGGTCGACGCACCTGTAGGTGACGCATTTATTAGAATCGGTCTGATAATAATATCTATGCGATGCCTTTTTCTCTAAAATATCAAGGAGTAAAGTGTATGGTGAAAGTGACAGTGACGTAGTTTTAGACAGTTTTGAAGGAGAAGTGGGGGTGACGTCATAATGTCACGGCGGGAAGTCAGAGTGGAGCGCGGCGAGTTCCCACTCCCACCACCGAGCAAATGTGCTAAGGTAAGTAATTTGGAAACATTTGTGAGGCTTAATGTTGATAGCAATACCAACGGGTTTGATAACACATAGTCACAACACGTGTATTTACTAGCTCCTACCCGTGACTTCGTTTTCGTGTAATAAAATTTTCTTTTTCATAAACGGTCCTGTTGTTTCGGAGATCAGCCTGCATAACAGACATATTAAAATTTAGATGTAGTTTTATATTACTAGTACAGGGTCGTTATATTATAACAATGGAATATCTATTGTGTCTGGCCCCATGATGACCAATGATCTTTGATGGAATAATTTCATATGTTTTTACTAAAAAGCTGTTTAATATCAAAATACAAACAACACGTCATTTTTTTATGGGATAGGTTGGCAAACGAGCAAGCGGCTCACCTGATGGTAAGTGATACCGTCGCCCACGGGCATCCGTAATACCAGAGGTCTCGAGGATGCGTTGCCGACCTTTGAGGATGGATGATAGGAAGGAAGAGATAGAAGGGGTGAGGGTGGAAGGAAGGACAGGGAGAATGAGGAAGGCGGTAATCGGGTCTCCGGAACCTCCCACAAATCGACTGAAACGCAATAGCAAGCTATGTTACTTCACGTCAGTGTTATGTGGGAGTGTGGTACTTCCCCGGTCGTGCCGCCCATTCGGCTGTATGGGCAGGCCTCCGTCACTCCATGTACTTGCGCGCTATAAGTGCCTACCGCCCAGCCGAGCGATCAGGTCCGCCGGCGGATCAAATTCAGTGCGGTTTTCGCAAGCGAAGCGCGCGCACGCCGTTCAATTTTAATAGTGCTGTTCATTCGTACGCGTATTACGATCCAGTGTGGTGCCTTATGTGCTGTAGATGGGTGTAAATCAAGCAAATATATATTATATAGGATAAACACCTAACATTTTTCCATTTACCTGTCTATGAAGAAAGTTAAGTGATAAATTATTACTAGTTTTTGTCGTTTACATTTTTTTCCATTCACATACCGTCATTAGAGACATAATTAAAAGACAGTAGGTGTGCGGACACCGGTATCCACTTAGAATTTGACAGTTTAATAGGTATATACTAAGCATTAGCTTGCCTTTCAGACACAGATTTACATAATTTTGTTGCATAGAAACGTTATACCACAGAATAATTAATAGTACAAGGTACAGAAGATGCACTCTTCGAAACATTCGAATATAAACTGCTAAACTAACAACTGCAATAATGTTCATAAAACATTGCAAAGCACGGACGTGACCTTCAAAAAATGTGCCTACAAGTCCTTGACGCGCTCGTAACGAATCAAAATGCGCTTTAAGGCTGTGTAGCGAGAGTTCTTTTTCTTACGCCCGATGAAAACCTTTGAACAAGCCGCGTCTGTTGTAAGGTGACTTGTTGCGAGAAAACGAATCAAATTTATTAATCTTAATAAATTTGATTCGTGATAATTGGTAGTAGTACAATACACCTAGATATGTATTCTAGTGAACATCTCCGAAGATCATCATCAAACTAAGAAGTATTATACTTATTTTAAAACGTTCTCCTAAATGTAACAAATCCTTTTCTGAAAACCGCATCGATATCGGTTTAGCCAAACGCGAGATTATCGCGCACAAACATACATACCTACAAACCATACAAGTCAAACATCTCAGTTTGGCCTGTATGTCTGATCACCTCCTTTTTTTAAGTTGGTTAAATATTTTATAAATGATAAAATTTTTAACTGCCACATAAAAGTCAGAACATATTCACAGTTCTCAATAACATAGATAAAAAGTTATGTTAATTTAATTTTATCGAAGAGGCAGCCCTGCGATTACTGTGGAATCGCGCGGTGCGAAGCAATCACTGGGATGTAAGGGGCGAGCCAACATCTTTTGACCCAAGTCAACCTCACCTGCACGCGGTGCATCCTGCTGATCGACGAACGAGGCTCTGACAACCGACCGATGGCGGTATACCCATCCCAACAGGCGTCGCTAAATGTCACAGGCCGGTGACGGGCAGCAGCGTCACCGGTGCGAGAAGCTACGCCCTGCGATCGCCAACCCGCCTGCCCAGCGTGGCGATTACGGGCAAACTCCTCCAATGCAGGACAACAAAAAGTCACGGCCCCTAGTTCCCGGCGGCCCTGCTATTCCTGGTCATGGTGGCGACCATGGTAACGGCGGGGCGAGGGGTGCTAAGAATCTCCTGGCTACGGGAGGCCACCACAAACAACTGACGCTGGCGACGTATAACGGACGCACGCTAAGGCTTGACTCGCATCTGGCGCAACTAGAGGTGGAACTTGAGAAAATTAGGTGGCACATACTGGGGTTGAGTGAAGTCCGAAGAGAGGGGGAGGACACCTTAACCCTAGAATCGGGCCACCTTATGTACTTCCGAGAGGGAGACCAACAATCCCAAGGTGGCGTTGGGTTTCTGGTAAACAAGTCCCTTTCTGACAACGTTGTGGAAGTGTCCAGTGTGTCGAACAGGGTAGCGTACCTTATTGTAAAGCTCACCGAGAGGTATAGCCTCAAGGTGGTGCAAGTGTACGCACCGACCTCGACACACTCGGACGATGAAGTGGAGGATATGTTCGATGACATATCGAGGGCCCTCCACTTCACTACAAAGACCCAGTACACCGTTGTCATGGGGGACTTTAACGCTAAAGTGGGAGTACAGAATTTCGGCGAATCGGTAGTAGGATGCCATGGCTTTGGACGCAGAAATCATAGGGGGCAAATGCTCGTCAACTTCCTCGAACGGGAGGGGCTCTTCTTGATGAACTCCTTCTTTAAGAAACAGCCCCAAAGGAAGTGGACGTGGCTAAGCCCCGACACTAGGACTAAAAATGAGATTGACTTCATCATGACGAATAAAAGGCACATATTTAGAGATGTCTCCGTGATGAACAGGTTCAATACCGGTAGCGATCACCGACTTGTCCGAGGCTCTCTGAATATCAACTTCAAGGCGCAACGTGTCCGTCTGATGAAGTCCAGGCTCCGACCAACACTGCTCCAAACCATTGCAGGATCTGAAACATTCCAGCTAAACCTGGAGAACCAATTCGCTGCCGTGGAAACCACCACAGACGTAAACCAGAACCTCGAAAATGTGACTCGGGTCCTCAGGGAAGAAGGTACGAGATTTTGTTACATGCAGCGTAAGGGCAAGAAGTCCAAGCTTTCAGAAGAGACTTTGGGGCTAATGAAGGAACGACGTGAAAACCCACCCATCACTTCGTCAGAAAAGCGGACTCTAAACCGAGAGATCAACAAGAACGTACGACACGACCTCCGGTGCTTCAATACTCTTTCGATCGAAAGAGCGATCGAGCAGAATCGGGGGTCAAAGGTGTTCGTACAATCTCTTGGAAGAAGCCACCTGACGAAGTTGACCACAGCTAGTGGAGAAGTCGTTGCTTCGAAGCCGGCAGTCCTTTCGGAAGTGGAGGACTTTTATGGCCGATTATACGCATCGCATGCATCTCGACCTGATCCCGAAAATGATCCTAGAGCCACGTTAACACGCCATTTCACCGAAGACTTGCCAGAAGTCAGTATTGGCGAAATCGAGATCGCTCTTGGACAGCTTAAAAATGGAAAAGCCCCTGGAGAGGATGGCGTTACAACAGAGCTACTAAAAGCAGGAGGTAAACCCGTACTGAGGGAGCTCCAGAAGCTTTTTAACGCTGTCCTGTTCGAAGGGAGAACTCCAGAGGCGTGGAGTAGGAGTGTGGTCGTCCTGTTCTTCAAAAAGGGAGATAAGACCCTGCTGAAGAACTATCGACCCATATCCCTTCTAAGCCACGTCTATAAGCTGTTTTCAAGAGTGATCACGAACCGTCTTGCGCGTAGACTCGACGAATTCCAACCACCGGAACAGGCTGGGTTTCGGAGCGGATACGGCACCATAGACCACATTCACACAGTGCGGCAGATTATACAGAAGACCGAAGAGTATAATCAGCCCCTGTGTCTAGCATTCGTGGACTATGAGAAGGCCTTTGACTCGGTTGAAATCTGGTCTGTTCTGGAGTCCCTGCAGCGTTGCCAGATAGATTGGCGATACATCCAAGTGATGAGATGTCTTTACGAAACCGCCACCATGTCCGTCCAAGTACAGAATCAGCAAACAAGTCCCATACCGTTGCATCGAGGAGTGAGACAAGGGGACGTTATTTCCCCGAAATTGTTTTCAAATGCAATGGAGGATATGTTCAAGACGCTGAACTGGAAAGGACGTGGCATTAATATCAACGGCGAATACATCTCTCACTTGCGATTTGCTGACGATATCGTCATCGTGGCAGAGACGCTGCAAGACCTGCAACAGATGCTGAATGACCTGGCTGACTCTTCTATACGCATCGGCCTACGGATGAACTTGGACAAAACCAAGGTCATGTTCAACGAACATGTTCTACCGGAACCGATTGCGATACACGGCGCCGTTCTCGAAGTTGTTCAAAAATATGTGTATCTCGGGCAGACATTGCAGTTGGGAAAAAACAACTTTGAGAACGAGGTGAATAGAAGAATTCGGCTGGGCTGGGCAGCGTTTGGGAAGCTACGTCGAGTCCTTACTTCGCCGATTCCACAGTGCCTGAAGACGAAAGTCTTCAATCAGTGCGTCCTACCCGTCATGACATACGGAGCCGAAACGTGGACACTGACGGCTCGAATGGTCCACAAGCTCAAGGTCGCTCAGCGGGCTATGGAAAGGGCTATGCTCGGTGTTTCTCTGAGGGATCGCATCAGAAATGAAGTGATCCGTCAGAGAACCAAGGTCATCGACATAGCCCACCGGATCAGCAAACTGAAGTGGCAGTGGGCTGGCCATATTAGCCGTAGAACCGACAACCGTTGGGGTAAACGAGTTCTAGAGTGGAGACCGCGTCTCGGCAAACGTAGTGTAGGACGTCCTGAGGCACGGTGGAGTGACGATCTGCGCAAGACGGCTGGCAAAAACTGGATGCGAGAAGCCCAAGATAGACCTAAGTGGCGTGCAATTGGAGAGGCCTATGTCCAGCAGTGGACTGCTACAGGCTGATGATGATGATGATGAAGCAATCACTGCTGTACGCTTGAGCATTTAGGCGCATTTTAGCATACAGTGGTTGTTGACGCGAGGGAGTAGGCAATTATCGTAATAGGTATTGGAAATTTTCTACTGAGTGAAGTATCTGTTATATTCAGTAATCTGTGGTATGGGGTTACCATCGAAAGTTAGTAGATAGATATATACAATAGGTACAATACGTGTAAGATATAATTCACTTCATCATATATCTTGGAACTTGATTGTTTTGAGACATACTTGACACATTTAGCATCTCTAAATCAAACTCAAAAGAACAAATAAAGGTGTAATTTTCGAACTTATTAATTAAATTGGCATCAAATTCACTCCGTTAGGAAACTGAGTAGAAAATCTTTCGGTCCACCGACGGGATGTGAACTGTAAGAGGCCAAGATACCAACTTACCTGGAGGTCGGCCTCTTGTATAAGAGTTGTCCGAGTGAGTCTTACTTGATAGAAGCGCAGTGCTGCGATTCCGTGACGCGGGTTCGAATCCCGTCCGAGGTTGTGTTTTTCTCTCTGAAACTGTAAAGCGCAATACAACTGTTTGATCCCTGGGTCAGTGTTAACGGGAATCCCATTCCAAAAGACCTACGCCTACGTCACAGGATAAAGTGCATAGAATACCACCCTTGATGATGGGAGGCCAATTCATACAGCCAGTGGATTCACTCAGTAGGACTATACTTAACATTATCAGTGTCCGTGTGGAATTCCTAGAGACAGAGATGTGAATGATTCCTTCTTCCCACAGTTCCTGTACTACACTTGGAAGCTGTGCTCGGTGGTGTTCTCACACTTCGTGATGATCAGCCTGGTGGTGGCGTACTGCATCCTGGGCGCCGCCACCTTCGAGCAGCTGGAGGCGCAGCATGAGCGCGAAGTTGGTACCTGTTTTAACTTTTACCTTTTGTCTGGTGCACAAGTACAGACAGTTTACTAATTAGAAAACAATTTGCCAGATCATACTAGAAACTTAATCCATTCTTACATCCTACAGCTAAGCCGTTTCCAAATCCAAGTAGGTTTAGGTCATAGTATCATAATAGCAGCAATTCTCTTGTGCCTAGCACGAAGATATGCGTAAGTGTAACGTAATCGTATAGTTGACGTATATATATAGAAACTATGAATTATCTGGTCTATCTGGTCTTAAGATGAACATGGACAAGACGAAAATTATGTCTAATGCCCATGTTGTACCTACCCCAATATCAGTTGGGAACTCAGTTCTCGAAGTTGTTGACGAATACATCTACCTGGGACAGACAGTCAAACTAGGTAGATCCAAATTCGAGAAAGAGGTCAATCGTCGAATGCAACTCGGCTGGGCAGATTTCCGGAAATTTCGCGAAGTCTTCTCGTCTAAAATACCTCAGTGCCTCAAGACAAGAGTCTTCGACTAATGTCTGTTACCAGTGATGACTTATGGCATTGAAACGTGGTCTCTTACTATGGGCCTCATAGAAAAGCTCAAAGTCGCACAACGAGCTATGGAGAGGGCTATGCTCGGGGTTTCTCTACGTGATCGAATCAGAATTGAGGAGATCCGTAGAAGAACGAAAGTCACCGACATAGCCCAGAAGATTAGCCAGTTGAAGTGGCAGTGGGCAGGGCACATAGTACGCAGAACAGATGGCCGATGGGGCCGAAAGGTTTTTTTTTTTTTTTATACCGAACTGGGTAGCACTTGACCACTATCTCACCTGATGCTAAGTTATGATGCGATCGATGATGGAGCGCGCTTACCCAGAAGATACCTATGCACTCGTGTTTTGAAGAGGTTAAGGTTCTGGAGTGGAGACCACGGACCGGCAAGCGCAGCGTAGGTCGTCCACCGACACGGTGGACAGACGACCTGATGAAGGTCGCCGGACGACGTTGGATGCAGGCCGCTTCCAACCGGTTCTTTTGGAAAATTATGGGGAGGCCTATGTTCAGCAGTGGACGTCCTACGGCTGAGATGATGATGAATTATCTGTGCCTAAATTACTAATAATAGTTAATTGTTGTACTAGATAAATGACTAGCTGCTCTCGGCGGTTTCACCCGCGTGGTGATGGATGATGATGATGATGATGAATCATATATAACCTATGCTAGTCATGGTGAATGTAGCTTTCCAATGGTGAAAGAATTTTTGAAATCGGTCCAGCTCTTTTTGAGCCAATTCGTTACAAACATACTTACATACAAATCTTTCCTCTTTATAATATTATTAAGTAAATATATATAGATAGGGTGTACTGTATAAACTACCGAATTAAAACACTAAATTTTCTAAACTGTGGTAGCCTAAGAAAACTTACTCGAACTAAAATTCACATTCATGCATTTAAAATGACAATTTATATAATATGATTATTTTATTCAATTGTGGGTAAATTGTGGTTTTAGACCCCGTTAATATAATAATAAATATGTGCGAATGTTTAAAAATGACTAGTTTTAGACATGAAGAAAAAAAATAAAAAAAAAACATATTAACAGAAATATCAAATTAAAGCACTGTCTGTCGCAAGCGTTATAAGAATTTGTAATTTAGTACGAACAGAATATGTACTAGCACGATATATTAAAATATTTTATTTCTTTTAGTTTTGTGTTACCGCACTACAGATCTATCTGCCTGTCCGTCTTAATCTTATTCTGATCAGGAATGAATAAATAAATTAATTACTTATTATTTATTTGCTACAGTTTTTGGGTACAACAATGGTACTATATTTTGTTACTAAAGTTGTTGGAATTTAAATGATTTTCTGTGATTCTATCTTAATAGATATATTCCAACTTAAACAATTAAAAAACTGAATTAGATATAAACTAATATATATATATAAATATAGATATAAAAATAATTATTTATAAACCTCCTGCATGATCGGGGGAATAGTAGCCAAAACTCTTGCCACTCTCGATGGCAATAGTAACTTTTTGACAAAAGAGGGCGCCATCGTAATGGTTGTTAATTTCTGAAATTATTTTATTTCACTAATTTAGTTAAAATACATGGAATTTCATTTAAAAAGTGATGGACCTCCAATCTTAGACATACATTGTATAGAAGTACCCAGGAGATACAAACTTGTGGGAGAGCCTTAATCTTATTCTGATCGGGAATGAATGAATAAATTAATTACTTATTATTTATTTGCTACAGTTTTTGGGCACAACAATGTTACTATATTGCAGAGCTTACATCACATAACATGTTCAAGAACACTCTACCTAAACGGCGTACAAATGTTTGATAAGTCCAGCAATCACAACCTCCTTTTGGGATATCCGTCTTTTAAAATATATGTTTTTAATAATGAACCTTTACAAGCGTGTCTTATATATCTTAATTGAGTAAATGACTGCGATTTTGATTTTCGTAAGATTTGCCCTGAGTTTCGATGGACAATGGAACAAGATTAATAGAAGAATGGTTCATTGTTGAACCAATGTGTTTGTTTTATTTCGAACGAAGTGTGTGATCTTTAGGAGAGCTCTACACAGCGTAAGACAATTTATTACGTTTAACCCAATTCCACCTATTCATAGAATGCTTCAAGAATTTCAACTATTTGAACGCAATACAAACGCGAATAATATGTTAAACTACCTATACTGATTATTACTTCTAAAACGTATATTCCGTTTCGTTTAGAATATTCTGTCTTTCTAATATAGAATGTCCCGAAATTATTTTTTGGAGTTGGCAATTACCAATTTGCGAAGAAAATCCGTCAAACGGCGGAACAGCTCCGTTTTCCCGGCAAAAATATTATATTAATAATTTAACCGCGTCCGTACTTCGGAGGGCATGTTAAGCCGTCGGTTCCGGTTGTTTGTCTTTGGACAACAGTCGTTAAGCCCATCACACACGATTAAGATACTATAAAATATAAATTATCTTAGAGCAGATTCGGACATATCGCTCACCATATAATTCAATGAACGACCACACACGGTGTATACTATAATATTTTACCTTAGAGTAGCTTAAGATGCCACCGATATTCGGAAGGCATGTTAACATACGCTAAGACTACTGCAGATCATGAAGACATCTTAAGATCATGTCCGATACTGAACTTAATCAAATACAGGATGTTGACAAAACCGTTGCAGTAAATGGACGTCTGGTCTTCAGTTACCGAACAAATTTATATTTTCACAATAAAAACTAATAAAGCATTATCTTTTAACTATCAACATTATCTTATGTACCTATATTTTTTCGAACCTGTTGAAATATTTTTTGTAAATAAAAATGAAACTAACGTCTGACTAACACGAATGTGTCAAACAAAGGAAATCATCGAAAAAGTGAGACTTTCTATCTACTAACCGAACTAGCGGTATGACAATTTTATCTTAGTAGAATTTTAAATAAAATTCTATGGGCCTAACCTCCATAGGTTTTTCTAGGTTGTAGGTACTACGTATAGATCAATCAAACTAGGTAGCTACTAAATCGATGTTAGTATTCTTGATGAAATAAGGCTATGTTATATTATTAGACTAGCTGCAGCCGCGACTTCGTTCGCGTGGCCCTTTAATTAATGCTTTCAGTATAAGCCCCATCAAAATTGGCCTTTTCAGAAATTACCCGGATTATAAAGGTAGACAGACAACAATTAAGAAACTGGTAGGTATCGTGCAAATAACCATATGAAAGTGCAAGAAAAAGCTGTTTTTTTCTGAAAGATCATTGTAAAGTTTAAATTCACTACTGTGTTTCCTGTGTTTTATGTGATCTTCTATCCAGATTTTTCGTTTTTTACTTTTAGATAGTACGAGTATGACGGTTATATCATATTCACAGTCTCAATCATCATCTGAGGAACTGTCAAACAGGTCTAGCAACAAAATACGAATCATCCCAAAATAAAAACTATGAACACGCTGTATATTGTGTACGCAGTGTGAACGATCGAGACGTGCGACTCCCGAGACGGACTCTACGCTTGCTACATATTATAGTATCTGCGCCGTGTGTGGTGGGTTAAGTTAACATAATGTTTATATTCGACGCTATAATATATATTATCTTAATCGTGTGTGATGGGCTTTAGGCTATGTCGACGGCTATCGGGCGGCCTGGAAACTTCGACATGGATTGCCGTCCGATTCTCTAATGATTCGTCGATGTGCTCGCCAACGAGCTCACCGATGTCAAATACTTTATGAGATATCGCCCTTGTACATAAGACCGGTGTGAACTTGGCAGCCAAAATGTATCTGCCTATAACCCGACCAAATTAGGGAGTCGTCATAAATCCAAGATTTTTGTTACTAACTATAACACTCATCTGAACCCTGAAATACTTGATAAAAGATTCATGGAACTTTTTTCCATGATCTTTTAAAGAGAAAGTTAAATCTTTTAAATATTTAATTCAATTAT
This sequence comes from Selenia dentaria, assembly GCA_917880725.1. Lineage (NCBI taxonomy): Eukaryota > Metazoa > Arthropoda > Insecta > Lepidoptera > Geometridae > Selenia > Selenia dentaria. The sequence continues at coordinate 29,968,952 of OU862893.1, forward strand.
ATCCCCTGAAATTAAAAAAATTTTAAAAGTTATTAACATTAAACAATTAATACTCTATTAAACAAAAGCAGCAAAATTACGGCTAAGACTCTTCGTCACCATATTTTTATAATTTAATTTATCAGTGCCGCCGGAACAAAAATCAAATTTTGGCTGCTACTATTCACCGTTGCATCCCCTGAAATCTGTAATTGTTTTGTATGCAAAACATAAATCAGTTCACGTGCAATGAAATAAAACTAAATCTAGAGCGGCTAAAACTCTTTATGTATACTACATTAAGTTTAATCTAATTGAAGCCGAAAAACTCTACGACATTTATTTCACGGAAAAAAAATGCAAGTTATCCCCTGAAATCTGGCATTTTTTCGTATGGACTACATAAAGCAGTTCACGTTCAATAAAATAAAACTAAATCTAGAGCGGCTAAAACTCTTCATGTATACAAAATTAATTTTAATTTAATTTAGGTAGAAAAATTCAATGACATATTTGCACAAAAATAAAATGAATGTTATCCTCTGAAATCTGGTAATTTTTTGTATGAACAACAAAAAGGAGTTCACGTTTAATAAAATAAAACTAAATCTAGAGCGGCTAAAACTCTTCATGTATACGTAATTAATTTTAATCTAATTAAAACCGAAAAAATCTATGACGTTTTTCACAGAAAAAGAAAATGTTGCATGATATCCCCTGAAATCTGTAATTGTTTTGTATGCACAACATAAATCAGTTCACGTGCAATGAAATAAAACTAAATCTAGAGCGGCTAAAACTCTTTATGTATACTACATTAATTTTAATCTAATTTAAGTAGAAAAAATCAATGACATATTTGCACAAAAATAAAATGAATGTTATCCTCTGAAATCTGGTAATTTTTTGTATGGACAACAAAAAGGAGTTCACGTTTAATAAAATAAAACTAAATCTAGAGCGGCTAAATTTCTTCATGTATACGTAATTAATTTTAATCTAATTAAAACCGAAAAAATCTATGACGTTTTTCACAGAAAAAGAAAATGTTGCATGATATCCTCTGAAATCTGTAATTGTTTTGTATGCACAACATAAATCAGTTCACGTGCGATGAAATAAAACTAAATCTAGAGCGGCTAAAACTTTTTATGTATACTACATTAATTTAAATCTAATTGAAGCCGAAAAACTCTACGACATTTATTTCACAGAAAAAAAAAATGCAAGTTATCCCCTGAAATCTGCCATTTTTTCATATGAAATACATAAAGCTGTTCACGTTTAATAAAATGAAAATAAATCTAGAGCGGCTAAAACTCTTCATGTATACTAAATTAATTTTAATCTAATTAAAACCGAAAAAATAAATGACTTTTTCACAGAAAAAAAAAATGTTGCATGATATCCCCTGAAATATGTAATTGTTTTGTATGCAAAACATAAATCAGTTCACGTGCAATGAAATAAAATTAAATCTAGAGCGGCTAAAACTCTTCATGTATACAAAATTAATTTTAATTTAATTTAGGTAGAAAAATTCAATGACATATTTGCACAAAAATAAAATGAATGTTATCCTCTGAAATCTGGTAATTTTTTGTATGGACAACAAAAAGGAGTTCACGTTTAATAAAATAAAACTAAATCTAGAGCGGCTAAAACTCTTCATGTATACGTAATTAATTTTAATCTAATTAAAACCGAAAAAATCTATGACGTTTTTCACAGAAAAAGAAAATGTTGCATGATATCCCCTGAAATCTGTAATTGTTTTGTATGCACAACATAAATCAGTTCATGTTTAATGAAATAAAACTAAATCTAGAGCGGCTAAAACTTTTTATGTATACTACATTAATTTAAATCTAATTGAAGCCGAAAAACTCTACGACATTTATTTCACAGAAAAAAAAATGCAAGTTATCCCCTGAAATCTGGCATTTTTTCATATGAACTACATAAAGCTGTTCACGTTTAATAAAATGAAACTAAATCTAGAGCGGCTAAAACTGTTCATGTATACTAAATTAATTTTAATCTAATTATAACCGAAAAAATAAATGACTTTTTCTTAGAAAAAAAAATGTTGCATGATATCCCCTGAAATCTGTAATTGTTTTGTATGCACAACATAAATCAGTTCACGTGCAATAAAATAAAACTAAATCTAGAGCGGCTAAAACTCTTTATGTATACTACATTAATTTTAATCTAATTGAAGCCGAAAAACTCTACGACATTTATTTCACAGAAAAAAAAATGCAAGTTATCCCCTGAAATCTGGCATTTTTTCGTATGAACTACATAAAGCAGTTCACGTTTAATAAAATGAAACTAAATCTAGAGCGGCTAAAACTCTTCATGTATACAAAATTAATTTTAATTTAATTTAGGTAGAAAAATTCAATGACATATTTGCACAAAAAAAAATTAATGTTATCCTCTGAAATCTGGTAATTTTTTGTATGAACAACAAAAAGGAGTTCACGTTTAATAAAATAAAACTAAATCTAGAGCGGCTAAAACTCTTCATGTATACGTAATTAATTTTAATCTAATTAAAACCGAAAAAATCTATGACGTTTTTCACAGAAAAAGATAATGTTGCATGATATCCCCTGAAATCTGTAATTGTTTTGTATGCACAACATAAATCAGTTCACGTGCAATAAAATCAAACTAAATTTAGAGCGGCTAAAACTCTTTATGTATACTACACTAATTTAAATCTAATTGAAGCCGAAAAACTCTACGACATTTATTTCACAGAAAAAAAAATGCAAGTTATCCCCTGAAATCTGGCATTTTTTCGTATGAACTACATAAAGCAGTTCACGTTTAATAAAATGAAACTAAATCTAGAGCGGCTAAAACTCTTCATGTATACAAAATTAATTTTAATTTAATTTAAGTAGAAAAATTCAATGACATATTTGCACAAAAATAAAATGAATGTTATCCTCTGAAATCTGGTAATTTTTTGTATGGACAACAAAAAGGAGTTCACGTTTAATAAAATAAAACTAAATCTAGAGCGGCTAAAACTCTTTATGTATACGTAATTAATTTTAATCTAATTTAAACCGAAAAAATCTATGACGTTTTTCACAGAAAAAGAAAATGTTGCATGATATCCCCTGAAATCTGTCATTGTTTTGTATGCACAACATAAATCAGTTCACGTGCAATGAAATAAAATGAAATCTAGAGCAGCTAAAACTCTTTATGTGTACTACATTAATTTTTATCTAACTAAAGCCGAAAAACTCTACGACATTTATTTCACGGAAAAAAAAATGCAAGTTATCCGCTGAAATCTTGCATTTTTTCGTATGAACTACATAAAGCAGTTCACGTTCAATAAAATAAAACTAAATCTAGAGCGGCTAAAACTCTTCATGTATACAAAATTAATTTTAATTCAATTTAGGTAAAAAAATTCAATGACATATTTGCACAAAAATAAAATGAATGTTATCCTCTGAAATCTGGTAATTTATTGTATGGACAACAAAAAGGAGTTCACGTTTAATGAAATAAAACTAAATTTAGAGCGGCTAAAACTCTTCATGTATACGTAATTAATTTTAATCTAATAAAAACCGAAAAAATCTGTGACGTTTTTCACAGAAAAAGAAAATGTTGCATGATATCCCCTGAAATATGTAAATGTTTTGTATGCACAACATAAATCAGTTCACGTGCAATGAAATAAAACTAAATCTAGAGCGGCTAAAACTCTTTATGTATACTACATTAATTTTAATCTAATTAAAGCCAAAAAACTCTACGACATTTATTACACGGAAAAAAAATGCAAGTTATCCCCTGAAATCTGGCATTTTTTCGTATGAACTACATAAAGCAGTTCACGTTTAATAAAATGAAACTAAATCTAGAGCGGCTAAAACTCTTCATGTATACAAAATTAATATTAATTTAATTTAAATAGAAAAATTCAATGACATATTTGCACAAAAACAAAATGAATGTTATCCTCTGAAATCTGGTAATTTATTGTATGGACAACAAAAAGGAGTTCACGTTTAATGAAATAAAACTAAATTTAGAGCGGCTAAAACTCTTCATGTATACGTAATTAATTTTAATTTAATTTAAGTAGAAAAAATCAATGACATATTTGCACAAAAATAAAATGAATGTTATCCTCTGAAATCTGGTATTTTTTTGTATGAACAACAAAAAGGAGTTCACGTTTAATAAAATAAAACTAAATCTAGAGCGGCTAAAACTCTTCATGTATACGTAATTAATTTTAATCTAATTAAAACCGAAAAAATCTATGACGTTTTTCACAGAAAAAGATAATGTTGCATGATATCCCCTGAAATCTGTAATTGTTTTGTATGCACAACATAAATCAGTTCACGTGCAATGAAATAAAACTAAATCTAGAGCGGCTAAAACTCTTTATGTATACAAAATTAATTTTAATTTAATTTAAGTAGAAAAAATCAATGACATATTTGCACAAAAATAAAATGAATGTTATCCTCTGAAATCTGGTATTTTTTTGTATGAACAAATGTCGTAGAGTTTTTCGGCTTCAATTAGATTTAAAGTAATGTAGTATACATAAAGAGTTTTAGCCGCTCTAGATTTAGTTTTATTTCATTGCACGTGAACTGATTTATGTTGTGCATACAAAACAATTACAGATTTCAGGGGATATCATGCAACAATTTCTTTTTCTGTGAAAAAAACATAGATTTTTTCGGTTTTAATTAGATTAAAATTAATGTAGTATACATAAAGAGTTTTAGCCGCTCTAGATTTAGTTTTATTTCATTGCACGTGAACTGATTTATGTTGTGCATACAAAACAATTACAGATTTCAGGGGATGCAACGGTGAATAGTAGCAGCCAAAATTTGATTTTTGTTCCGGCGGCACTGATAAATTAAATTATAAAAATATGGTGATGAAGAGTCTTAGCCGTAATTTTGCTGCTTTTGTTCAATAGAGTATTAATTGTTTAATGTTAATAACTTTCAATTTTTTTTAATTTCAGGGGATATAATTGAATTAAATATTTAAAAGATTTAACTTTCTCTTTAAAAGACCATGGAAAAAAGTTCCATGAATCTTTTATCAAGTATTTCAGGGTTCAGATGACTGTTATAGTTAGTAACAAAAATCTTGGATTTATGACGACTCCCTAATTTGGTCGGGTTATAGGCAGATACATTTTGGCTGCCAAGTTCACACCGGTGTACATAAGGTTGTTTTTCCAACGTTTCTTATTATCTCGTCATTTGTTGTTCACGGATGTTGTCATTTGTCAAAGATTCAACGATGTTTGCTCTTAGAGAATCGCACTGTAGTCCACTAGCGTATCCACCAAGCCGCACTGTGCCGTGTGGTGAATTATAGCCGAACTCCTCTCTCTGAGAGGAATGCTCGAGTCCCAGCAGTGGGAATATAATGTGCTAATTATATAGAAGTAGTCTGTAAATATAATACTCTGAATAAATCAGTATCTAACGACAAATTAAAATGACTGCAGTGACAGTAAAACTCTGTCAATGAGTTCGTCCGGAGTAATACAGCCTCCATACCTATTTCTACCGTGAAGCAGTAATGTCCACAATACTGTTTTGGTTTGGTGTGGTTGTCGGCGAAATTACAGGCGCATGATACTTAACAACTGAATGTCTCAGGGTTAAGGGCGCAGTGCAGTTCGTCACTTGTGAAGAAATGCATATGTTCTAGGCAGACGGTCCCACTTCACATCTGGTGGGCCTCGTGCTTGTACTGTTTCCTAAATTAGTAAAATTTGAAAATTTTAATACCGACTTCCATTCTATTCAGTTATTGGATTGTAACTCAAAAAGTACTAGATCGAATTTTGAAACTTGAAATTAAAATGGGACCACACGGGAAGCACCAGCTTTCAAACAAAAAATAAATTTGAGAATCAGTTCACCCTATCGAAAGTTATAAGGTAACAAACATAAAAAAACAGGCGAATTGAATACCTCCTCCTTTTTGGAAGTCGGTAGATAAAAAAGACTATTTACTTAGAAGATTCACATTTTTTACGGAATTGTTAGCAAGTATATTTTGCTTGGGATTCCGATATTTTGACATGTAAAAGCGCCATGATAATGTGAACATTTCTAATGTGGCCATGATAGTATAAAATACTTATATTATAATAGGTATGGCAGAAACACTTTAAACCTACTACCACAGTTCGACACTAAGAAAATTATCTACCGAACACAGCACAGGTGAAGAATAACAAAAAGCATAGATTCACAGAAATTTTTACGGCGTACGTCAGCACCCTGTTTGATCACTGCTGCGTTGAAAACAGCTTTCAGCACAACGTAGTGGAGCTGTCCATTACCAAATCTCTTCACACCTCTTTTTGTAAAGTCTACACCTCATTACGGTATAGTGAGTGATGTGTGTTTTCTCTAACGCATTATACCTACAAGGGTCGAGCGATTACGACCAAGACAACGGTTTTCGATCAGTGTGTGTTTAGTGATGACTTATGGCACTGACACGTAGTCTCTCACTTTAGGCCTTATGTCTAAGCTCAAAGCCGCACAACGAGCTTCGGAGAGGGCTATGCTCAGGGTTTCTCAACGTGATCTAATCAGAAATGAGGAGGTCCGTAGAGTAACGAAAGTCACCACCGACATAGCCCAGAAGATGAGCCAGTTAAAGTGACAGAGGGCAGGGCACATAGCACGCAGAACAGAAGGCAGATGGGTCCGGATGATTCTGGAGACAACTCCGGCAAGCGCAGCGTAGGTCGTCTACCGACAAGGTGGACAGACGACCTAATAAAGGTCGCAGGACGTTGGATGCAGGTTGCTTCCAATCGGTCTTTTTGGAAAATTATGGGGGAGGCCTGTGTGCAGCAGTGGTCGTACTACGGCTGAGATGATGATGATGATGATCAGCGATTATGTGGCAATCACATTACGTACAAAGATTCCCTGTGATTGCATAGTGGTAAAGTAAGATCAATCCGGACCAATCGCTGTGACGAGATAGTATACGCTAGCGCGATGCCATCTCGCTCAACTTGGCAGACGACAGCGTACGAGAGGTTTTAGTGTGTTCGAGCCCCACACATCCCTATTTGTCACCCCCGTGGCGGAAAATCGGTGCACTACGTTTCCGATGTTGACCGATCCCTACCTCCAGTTTTAGTTTTTGTTAAAAGGAAAATCGTGGCGGCATGGTCCTTGTGTCTGCTTAGCTTTCCTCACCCTTAGGGAGGACACTATCACCCTTAAGGTTGGGAACCAGTAACAAATTACCTATTGTATGGGTTGTTCCGGCAGCTCTTCTAGGTCTACTGTGATAACACTTCCGAATGCATCTTCACTGATAACAAATTGAAATTGTGGTCAAAAGCTCGCATATCACCGTTGATGTTTACACAATGACTATAATTTCTAAAAAAAATTGGCTTTGCATGTAACTATGCAAATCAAATGAGCAATTCACGCTCAATACACACTTAAATTCTAGCTCTGATTAGGTTAAGAACCTGGGCACTCGATATTCTTTTGGGCCATTGCTAAGTATCAACTCTTAGCATTAATTTAAAGTTTTTTAAGACTAGACACCTAAGACCAAGTCTTCAATCCACGGACCTTTAGTCAAATGTGTTGGCTTGGAGCTCTGCTTTTTTGGTATCTAAATGTTTCAATTCCAGGTAAAGATGAACATATCGCAAATCCGCAGTAACACAACGCAGAGCATCTGGTACATGACCCGCTCCGTACCCCTGTTTAACCAGAGCAACTGGACGTCTGAAGTAGTGGATATGCTCAAGGTAAACCGTAACTCTTTGAAAATAGAACAGCTCCTAGCTTTAACGCAATTTTTTGAATGCCTTAAACCCAAAAAGTCAATTTGGTTTGGTAGCAACGCAGTATTAGGTATTCTGTCATTAAGCACAAAAGTACAAGCAAGTATTGTGCCAAAACTACTGACCAAAGTTTTACAGGGACTATTTCAAGCAAAATTCCTGGGCAAATGAGCATCAAAATCGATGTCTAGTAGTGATCAGCGCGATAGCTAATATCGCGGTAACAGAAAAGAATATAGTATTACTACGTAAACAAGCGACAATCACCTCTCCCGCCAGTTCAACGTTCGCCCCTTCCCGCCCGCAGATCAGACGGTAACAGAGTAAGTTTCTCCGAGTAGAGGTTGAATGTAATGATGCTTGCAATTAATTTAGCAAGTATGTCTATGCTTTAACATATGCTGGTAATGAAATTGATACGACGGATGTCGTCAACTATCCATTACAAAATATATTTTACATGTACTGTCTAAAAGATACGTGTAATTTCGCCAATTCCAACACAAGGTGGTTAATCAAACGTGAAAAGTATGTGGGCGTAACGGCGTACTTGAATTAGTTGGGATATGCTGCGGAAATCTATCGTGCGCATGTAAATTGCATTAATTTCAATTCAAGCATGTCAGCTAGTACATTGTAATCTATGGTAGATCTGCGTTCTTTAAGAACGGTCAGTATTAAATTGCGATTGAGAGAAAATCTGCTGGGCAATTACATAAATCAGTTGCAATCACGTGAATTGCAACTGATTTATGTAATCTTATTACAAATCTTAGAAAAATTCGAGCTGATTTTCGAGAGAATCAAAATTTTGCATTTGAGTTATGTAAGCTGCTGAGTGAATTTGTATACAGGATTTTAATCCGTGAAGTCCGTAAAATGGGGAATCTCATCTTGAGTGATAAATTAGCATAGGAATTTTTGATAAAACGAAATAATCATGTGAATTACACGAGGTATCCTCAGAAGACATTGACTCGCCGAGAGATAGCACGTGAGATTCTGGTTCAATTAGTTGCATTTGTGTTTTTTCTTATACATGTAAGTTTTCTGCTTGCAGTTTATGCGGGAGGGTGAGGGGTATCTGTCGAACAACATAGTACATACAATAATTGATATGATCTCCAATCAACTCTTTTAAGCTCATCGACTCCTAATGTTTCTAGGACTTCGAGAACGCCATTTTAACTGAGATGAAGATCCGCGGTTGGGACGGCAACGAGAGCACCGACCACATCCAGTGGACCTTCACCGGCGCGCTGTTCTACTCCATAATCGTCATCACCACTATCGGTGAGTGAGCACTTCTAAAGGAGACAAGCATACGCCACTATAATGACTAACTAGACCATCTCTTCTTCTCGCTTTTGATTATTCCTGCATTCAACTTCAGAGCAAATTATTTAGACCTAATTCATTAGCAGAGTCTAAACTCCTGGGGTCAAACATTGTAATTTTAGCAGTTGAGCTAAATAGGGATTTCTGAAAATTTCACCCCTAAGGTTTGAAGTGAGCAAAGCTGCTATCGAGTCAACTACTATTGTTATGTTTCAACTGCCTTTAGTGGGAAGTCTTTTAGATCAATTATTGACAAAGTTAAGATACTGTCGCAGAGGCCATGGAATAGTCTAATGTAGATAGATTATTGTAAACGCTAAACTGGCGGGTGTGATTAAAACGAAAGAGGAGATAGGTACTCCGTTACAGAGTCTTAGAATGTCTTGTAGACAGGATGAGAATAGTAACAGACAAATCAGATTTGTGTCGTTTTGGTTTCCGTTACGCTAGATATTACGTTAGATATTCGGCCTCTAATCAGAAGTATAATAACATGATTGTGTTAGGATGTGACTGAAGGAGTATAAGCAACTAATAACAGCAATGGTTACTGGGCGAATGAATTTGGAGGCGGTGGTCCTATTGGATCCATTAATTTTCTGGAGTAGGATTTAATTTCAAGTGCGACATTCATGCAGCCACTTTTATGAGTATATACTTTTATACATCGATTGCCTCAAGTCAGAAGCTAATAATGAAACCGATTGTCTTTCGCCTGCTTCATTATCGGCGATAAAAATAACAGTTTGATCTAATAATAATGATTAATAACGAATATTGATTAACGACTCCAAATGTAATCTAGGTTAATAACGTTGTTGGGTTGACAAAGCGCTGGATTCCGGCAATAGCTCTATAACTCCGGCCGATATCAGAACTCGTGCGTGGGCCGACTTGGGAACGCGCCAGATTCTGCCGTCCGACATTTTTTATTCCACCAACAGCCGCTTTATTTTTACTAAGGAGCATTTATACCTACAGACACGTAACGTAGCAGACGCGTACTCAGTATAGGCAAGTATTACTAGTTCCTAAAGTTCAACATGGTTCATTAATAAAATCATTGCTGGGAACTACAACCGGCGCCACTTTGACAACATATTTGTAATGATGGAGAGCATGTAATCCAGCCGTGGCCTCGAGATCAGTTGATTCGTGCATCAGCCGACTCAAACACTGCTCACCACTTCTTTAGCAATAGAGTGGTTTACAACTGGAACCGCTTGCCTGTGGTAAGAAGTGGTGTCAGCTACCTCAACCTACTTATAAGAACATAATTTGGACAAAATGATTAAATAACATTAACTCTGTGTGAAGTGACCACGGAACAAAATCCAACACCGTGTGTTATATATACACAGCGAAAGCTACTCGTCTATAAATAAATATTAGATTTTTAGACGGAAAACGTTACTTTTACAACGCAAATATTTAAAAAATTTTATATAATCTCATTCGGTAATATTCTAATTATGAAATGAAATACATACTTTTATTGGCATATTTTAATTCCATACTTCTTTAAGAAAATTAAAAAATTAAATTAAAGCATTATTCTCCTAACAAAACAATGCTTTAAAAAATTTTTTTAATGAATAAAGTATAATGTGTCCCGACCAAGGAGGTTTCAATTCAATTACACATTATCTGTGGTGAGCGCGCTGTGCGCGCAACCAGCTGGTTCCGAGCCAACTTTTTCCATTTTGGCGCTATTTCGTACATACGAATTTGAGTAATATTTTGTTGGATAAAACTTTAGTAGCATAAATGTCATGAGATTAAATAAAGTAGTGTATGCAACTGCATATAATTAGGCATTAAAACACTAGTGTGATCTTATTTTGAAACTAGCTTGCGGCTCGTTTCAAAAAACTACACTCATGTTTTAATACCCTCTATTATATGACAGTTGCATAAACTACTATTACCTTATTATTAATTATTATTTGCTTTACATGAACTTTCAAAATTTGATTATAACTCAGAACCGTAAAAGCCAGCTGGTGTGTGTCGGACATGTGACGTCTCTGTTATACGAATGCTCCACTCGTCTCTACCGTCACTGTCAGACGAAACATTTCACCAAAATACACATTTTTCATCTACCGCTGTGATGGATGCGATGTTTTACTCGCGCGCGTTTAATTACCCTGAATTTATGAAGATTTACGATTTATTAAAGGAAAATAAAAATACAGTTAAAGTAAAATATTATATCTATTTTATTTTATTAACTAAATAATCACATGTATTTTTTGTGTGAAAATATGTGTTCATTTTGTGTGGTTTCGTTGAAATTTTGGTGAACATACTTTAACTATTAGCTAGTGGTTTATGTTGTTAAAAAAGTGTATATATATATATATATATATATACATACCTATATGTTCGTACATGCAAATAACTATACATATAATGTTTTTGAATTACTACTGCCCTAAGATAAAACCGCAATCCTTCAGAATTAGACAGAAAGAATCAACGCCATCCTCTACGAGGTCGTAGAGTCTTTCTGTTCAATTTTAATAAATTTCATTCAAATAACAGTTGCTTAATCAAAATGAATGGCAATGATCTACTCAAAGCGACCGGTTCATTGCTGTTAGCACGATCGCGTACATTCGTTACAGACTATCAAAATATTTACATTAGCAAATCACTCGCCCGTGCCACTGCCCTCGCCTCACGTAAACTCACTGCCACCAGCTGTCCACAACACATGACTTCATTAGTTACACAATCAGTCAGTCTCACGCAACCGTCACGGTTTAACCGAAGTAGCTTAGCGGCCCAATGTGACCGGTCGGCCCGCCGGGGCCCACTAGAAGCTGCCTGCCCGGCCCGATCTGACCGGTCGGACCTCCCGGTCCTACAAGAACACCCGGCCGTGTCTGCCTGCCGAAGAATTGATTGAAGTATTCTCGCATGCCAGGCCCGATCATTCCGGTTGGTCCACCAGGACCGACTAGCACCGGGCGCTGTCCGTATCCTCTAGGCCCGATGACGCCAGTGGGGCCACCTGGTCCTACTAGCACTCCTCTCTGCGCTGACTCACTCTGTCCGATATCTCTAGGACCATCGGGACCAACGAGAATTTCTTTATTGTGGTGAACTGGCGCTGGTCCGATTACGCCGGTGGGACCTTCCGGGCCGACTAGAACATCATGGTTTTGACGTTTTGGTGATTTGACGCTCTCTGGTCCGTACGGGCCGATGACGCCACTGGGTCCACCTGGGCCAACGAGGACGCCTGTGTTACCCGTGGGTCCAACTGGTCCGACAAGTACACCTTGGCCGCGGCCAGGCGCATCGTGCGCGTGCGCAGGTCCGAAAGGCCCATCGTAGCCTACGTTGCCATTGGGTGCGGGCGGGAATGGCCTCGCTAAGTTCTCCCGATTAGGCAAGAGTGACGGTCTCTCATCTTCGATTTCATTGAAGAATTCTGAAACATATATTGTAAGTGCATTATCTTTGTGATCATGTTTCGAGAAATAAGTGCGATTATAGCTAGGTACCATACATATCTGAAGAAGCGCTCGCAGCGGAGCTTGACTTGTCGATCTTTACCTATCAACAAGTTAAGCAACGCTTGCTGCGGTCAGGAGTTGGATGGGTGTGTGGTGTGGCATTGTTCAACTGAGTGCTTCCGTGCTTCCAAGGGCATGTTAAGCCGTCGGACAACAGTGGTTAGGCTATGTCGAAGGTCTTCGGGTGGACTGAAAATTTCGACATGGGTTGGGCACTAGCCTATCCACCAAGCCACACTGAGCCCGCGTGGTGGGTTATGGCCTAACTCCTCTCACTGATAAGAAGGCTCGAGTCCCAGCAGTGGGAACGTAATGGGCTGATTATGTTATGTTATACCTGTTTGTTGGGGAGCTTTGTTTGACCGTTTGTAGCAGCACAGGAATTTTCCCGATCCGCATGCACGCTGAAACAATACACAAGATTTCTGTAAGTTTTAGGGGACTTATCATCTGCGTAAGAAATTATTAGTAAATATATTTGCTGTGTGTGTTCTGAACAAATTTAATTATTGAATATAAGTTTTGTTAACCGCACTAGTGCTCCAATATCTGTATATTGGACCCTGTGCCTAATTTAGTTTGGGACCAATTATGTTCCTTGCAAATAAGCTTTTACAGCTGGGTTTTTATATTTGTTGACTTTTATTGGCAATACACCGTCAATGATGATGTCATCAAGATTTCAGTTATTGAACACTTTAGTTATTGAAGTATAACTCAAAAAGTGCTAAACCGAATTTGATTAAGTTTATATGGCACCACACGAAAATATATTCTTTCAAACAAAATAGAATTATCAAAATCGGTTCATAAATGACGAAGTTATCCGCGAACACACATTAAAAACTTATATACGGTCGAATTGAGAACCTCCTCCTTTTTTGGAAGTCGGTTAAATAGAATGTAAATGATATTAACCCTGCTTTTCGGGTGGAGTCGACTCCGATTTTGGCGATATTATCACTGTTCTTCATTGAACCGGTTCAATATCTCGCTTTTGACATGTGAGATCTGTCAGACATTCGGCATGGGTTGAAATCACGCTCACGTTGCTCACGGCATTGCTGACAGTGCAGTGAATCGTTATACGCTTCTTACAAGATGGATAGGTATTAAACGAGACGAGGTATGGAAACAATAATATAATAAACCATGAAGATATGTTTAAACCAGGCCACAAAAACTTTTGTTTAGCCGTAACATTTGTGATTTTTGACAGAACTGCTTACGTGATATCAGTTCGTAATCCATGACGTCACATGGGTCTACGTTGTAGCGCTTGATTTGGAATAACGATCACATTGCTAAAATCAATTTTGACTTCAATCGGAGAGCAGGGTAAAAGAGATATTCTGCCATCGGAAAGGTTAATTAATAATTCTTCTTATAAAATTAATATATATGGATTTTCATAAAATAACGCCTGATTCAATATTTTATCAAAAGTAATCGGGAAACGCTCGTAGCGGAGCTCGACTTGGCGATCTTAACCAATCCACAAGTTAAGTAACACTTGCTGCGGTCAGAACTTGATGGGTGACCGCTAGTGGCATTATTGAACTGAGCCTTTCCGTGCTTCGGAGGGCACGTTAAACCGTCCGTCCCGGTTGTTTGTCTTAGAGGACAACAGTCGTTAGGCTATGTCAAAGGCCATCGAGCGGCCTGAAAACTTCGACATGGGTTGGCCACCAATCCGCACTAGGCCGGCTTGGTGGATGATGGCCCACTCCTCTCTCTGAGAGGAAGGCTCGAATCCCAGCAGTGGGAACAAAATGTGCTGATTATGATTATGAATCGCAGGGTAGTTCACGTACCGCAGAGTCATGTCGAGGGCTGCAGTCTGGGTTCGACACGCACTTGCAGTACTGCAGGGAGTCTAACGTGCCATCGAAATTTATATTTTTCCCGCTGAAACAGACATCAGAACATTTTATACAATAATTATGTAATGTAACAATCCAAAAAGTGCAGTAGCCATAAGCAGTTAGCGGTAGCCAGAATCCGTGTAGATGGTTCACATGCCAAATGTTCTAATCAAGCATTATTACGGAGTTGCATTCGCATACATTGCGTATACTACCTTGCGTTCGATTAACAGTAAAGGAATTGGCGGCGTTATCATGAATGCCATTCTAGTTGAAGTGTTCGTAAAGCTCATAAACATTAATATTGCCACTTTTGCCAACACCCTACTCGAACGCTAAAATAAGTTGTTCTCTGAAAAAGTCTACGAAGAAATATTTCTTCGTAAGAATTAGTCCACAACATCCTTCATTTCATACATACAGAGATACAAAGAGAATATAATCGCTTCGTCATACAGATATACACTGTTTTCAGTCTTGTGCATGCACTATTCTATGGTTTATGAGTCTATCACCAAGAGAAAATGAAAGATTCTCTAGTTCTAATTATAATCACCATACTACTCCATAAGTGCAAGAATATTGGACTGTGTTGTACAAGGAACACATTGTATTATTTTATGTAGGTGTGTTTGCAGCGATTTCACTTGCTCTTCTAAGGAAGTGATATTGCTGGTTGTCAGGAAACGAGCGGTTACCACTGCCATATATATCAGACAGAACTTTGTTCGGGGTGATAATGCAGCTTATGCGGAGAGTCGTGGTGCTTTAGAACTTTTTCCAAGTACATAAGCGAAATGACAAGGGTCGTTACAGTTCTGATTTGAATGAAATTTCATTGAGAAAACGTCCATCTCATAACAATGAAGTCAAGACAACGTCCACGTCAGCACGTGCCTCCTAAGATCAAACGAAATTTTCATAGAATCTTGATTGCTTACATTAACAAGTATAATGATAATTATATTTCAATAATCATTTTAACCGAAGACCTCGTTAAAACTGCGAGGAACCGCTGGATGCAGGAAGCAAGTAGCCGTTCTAAGTGGCGTTCTTTGGGGGAGACATATGTTCACCAGTGGACGTAAAGACGTCGAAAGCGGCTGATAATGATTATCTACAATTCAGAAGTGGTCAAGTGAATTTAAACGGGGTAGAGAGAGTATTGAAGACGACCCTCGTGCTGGTGGGCCGGTTAGTGCTGCTACTGAAGAAAACGTATCAATTGTTGAGAAACTTGTACTCGAAGATGCCCGCGTGAGAATGAAAATATTAGCAGAAAGAACCAAGCTATCCGTGGGTAGCATTCACACTATCCTTCATGACCATCTGAATTTGACACAGGTCAGCGCAAGATGGGTGCCGAGAATGCTTACAGCACTTCAGAAACAAGTGCGAGTTGATTGTTGCAAGGAGTTTTTGGAGCTCTGTGGTGAAAATCCGCAATGTATTTATGATCGGATTGTTACTGGTGATGAAACGTGGGTTTATCACTATGATCCTGAGAGCAAGCAGGAGTCTATGCATTGGCATAAAAAAGGAACAACCCCTCCGAAGAAGTTCAAAGTCAGCCCATCCGCCGGAAAGTTCATGGCCACAGTGTTTTGGGATTCCAAGCGAATCTTATTGAGTACACAAAAAAAGGTGAGAGTATTAAAAAGAGTGAGAGTAAAAAGACGGGGAAAATTGACCGCAGGTGTATTGTTTCTGCACGACAACACGCCTGTTCACAAGGCGCGCATTGCCAATACTGCTGTGCGCGATTGCCGTCTACAGCCCGGACCTAGCCCCTAGTGATTACTTTCTGTTCCCAAATCTCAAAAAAGAACTTCGAGGCAAGCATTTTTCCGACGATGAAGAGTTAAAGGCAGCAATTAACGATCATTTTTCAGACCAGGAAGAAAAATATTTTTTGGAGGGAATCGAAAAGTTTTTTCCAGGACAAATAAGTGTGTTCAAATCCTAGGCGACTACATTGAAAAATAAGTTTTATTCAGAATTTTCTGCTTATTCTTTCATGCCTATACCGAGAATACATTGAACTCCGCTCGTATGTGCCCTGCCCACTGCCACTTTAACTGGCTAATCTTCTAGGCTATATCGGTGACCTTTGTTCTTCTTTTGATTTGACGAAGACTTCGCAAAGTTTCTGGAACGCTACCCAGCCGAGTTGGATTCGACGATTGACCTCTTTCTCGAAGTTGGACCTGCATAGTTTGACTGTCTGTCCCAGGTAGATTTTTATTGTATTTTTTTTTGTATTCGTCAACAACTTCGAGAACTGAGTTCCCAACTGATATTGGGGCAGGCACAACATGGGATTTAGACATAATTTTCGTCTTGTCCATATTCATCTTAAGGCCTACCCGTTGTCGAAGGTAATTGATGTATTCGCCGTTGATGTTGATACCAAGTCATTGCCATTACAAGAGCTTGAAGACGTCTTCCAATGTAGCGGTGAACGGTTTCGGAGATATAACGTCTCCCTGTCTCACGCCTCTTTGCAATGGAATTGCCTTCGAACTCTGCTCCTGTACTCGGACTGACATGTTGGTGTTTTTTTATAGTCAATAGTCAATACGGATAGTCATTACGGCACCGCTGAAGAGATTCAAGCACTGCCCATGTTCGATATATATATATATATCATAGTCCACAAACGCTAAACAAAGAGGCAAGTTATACTCTTCGGTCTTCTGTATAACTTGCCGTAGGGTGTGGATGTGGTCTATGGTACTATAGCCTTTTCGGAAACGGGCTTGTTCCGGAGGCTGGAATTCATCGAACCTGCGACTGAGACGGTTCGTGATGAACTTTGAAAAAATTGGAGTATGATTTCTGAGAAATCTTTTGTATTATTAGCCAAATATGACGATTGGCGAGTCTAGGGGTTAGCCCGAGGTATGATTAATTTCCTTAACCCATTATCGATATGGCACCCGTCCCTCATATTTCCACTGGGCACACTATCATCCGTTATCAATTAACGGCTTTTTCTAAACAACTGCTACTCAACTAAGGCGCATCACACTGCACCGGATAACACTTCGGTGTCCGGTGATTCAGTTTTTAACTATGGCTGACTCGGTGAGACGCGGTGTCAATGTGTTTATACCCTGCGGTTTTTGTATACAAGTCGAGGTTTTGTGAGCATATCACACTGCACCGGGCAACGCTCTGGTGTACGGTGCACTGTGATACGCCTTATTGGATTAAAATAAGCGTTTATAGGTAAGGCTGAATAAAGCAGCATGCATACTAGTTATGCAACGAGTAGATGGAGGTCGGATCGACCCGGTAGGGATGCGGCTCGACGCGCACTGGGTACCTTCCGGCGCCGCGCGGCCGGTTGTAGAACCCGTCCGTCTGCACCGGCTCGTGGAAAGGCGCCTCGTCCTCCTGCACTTGGCTAAGCGGTCCTGGATGGTCGCCTCTGAAACATCACAAGTTATTTAAAAGTTAATAGTCAATCTGTGTCTTTTCTTTCAATTTGTACCAAACGTCTTATTCAACTTAGGCACCAAAGATCAATTAATTTACTTTAAAATACTCTACTGCCGCCTTTCAAAATAAATATAGCATTCCCGTTATAATATATCCAGTGTTAATTGCCAGTCTTTTGCAAAGTACACAAGTCTGTGAAAGAAATTAAATACATACTAATAACTTTCACACTCTCATTAAACTTCCACAGATTTTCCAGCATCCAGGTACGCTGGAAGGATGGCTAAATTAACTAAGACTAGTTTAAAATTTTTGTAACACGTCCATTTCTTTCATATGTTTGATAATAAAACAATTGGATATGAGTACTAGAATTCCATGTGTCGTGGGAGGCATACACACACAATAACACAAAACAACATCCAAGACCCGAAAACAAACATTACTGCTGTATCCATCACACACACACTTGCCTTCGCCCAGAGATCGAACCCGAGATCTGTGTCACAATGAAAATAAACCCTGAAAACTTAATTCTAAAATTTTAATCGACATCGACCGCAGCCTTCGACTTGACCAATTATGCTCATATTATAAATACCTATTTAAAGTCACCTAAGGTGTGTTCCAAATTTTATCAAAATTGGATGGTAAATAATGCCGCAGCAAACTTAAAAAAAACATTTTTAGTAAAAGCATCCCTCCAGTCAAAAATCACCGACGATTAATAAATTATATTGAATAGTAGATCATGAATATTATTTATATATATATATATATATATATATATACATATATAATATTATAAACGCGAAAGGTTTTTTAGTATGGATGTATGGATGTATGGATGTATGGATGTAAGGATGTAAGGATGTATGGATGTATGGATGTATGGATGTATGGATGTGTGGATGTGTGGATGTGTGGATCTCTTTTACTCTTTCATGCTCAAACGGCGGGGGCAATTTTGATGAAATTTGGTTTGGAGGTAGATGAGGCGCTGGATTAACATAGGATACTTTTTATAATCATCATCATCATTCATCACCACGCGGATGAAAAAACGTAATATGTTTGAGCACAGCATAGACAAAATAACAAGATCTCCGCCTAGAGTCCGTTTCACGAAAGAAGTCTCGCGGAAAATTAGTGGAACTAAATAAATATGTACTAAATATTTCATTGATGTACGACAACTAGCGCCACGTCTATGGGACTTCTTTTGTGAAACGGACTCTACGTCAAGATCGTAATGACAGTTCTTTCAAAGTTTGTGTCAGTTTCTGATAGCTTAGTGAAATTCAATTTGACAGCTCGATACACTAGAAGTGCTCAGCAACCGTCACGGGTTTTTTTAATGGGTATAAATTTTATATTAGTATGTACGTAAATCCTGTATTTTATTATTCATGTTAACCGATTGATATACTAAATATTTAAATTTACTCATATAATACAATTAATAATTTATAATTATAATTATAGAAATTGCGTTTGACCATGTACATATTTAATGACATTTTAGTATAAAGATAGATATGGCCTTGGAGAAGATAATAAGCTACCTACTCTAAGTAGATACTAATCCTGCGCAGACGTAGTCGCAGGCACCAGCTAGTAAATTATACGCGACAAAATCTGTTTACAGTGGTTTAATTTCAATATATCTTCTAGGCTACATGTTGGACAAAATTCAAAAAATTCAAAATTCAAAAATCATTTATTCAGTTTAGGCATCATAGACACTCTTATGAACGTCAAAATTTTTAAATGATTCTACCGCTGTCTTCGGAAAAGAACCACCGCCGAGAAGAAGCAGCAAGAAACTCGTGGGCCATTATTTTTTCAAGACGTCTTTGTACATTGAGGTTACATAATATGAGTAGTATTAAAATAACAAATTTATTCAATAGTTGGCTATTAGGCAGAAGTGGAAAGCTTCCAGGCATCTTTGTCTTCTAAGTAGTGACTCAATTTATAATAGGCTTTTTTCATTAGTATATTTTTGACAAGTAACTTGAATTTCCCTTCAGTGAGCTCAGTAATGTCTTTCGGGATTTTATTATAGAAACGTACACAATTGCCTAAGAATGACTTATTTTTAGTTTTCGTGAGTCTAAATTTAGATACACAGCATCATCAGTAACACTAACACAAGCTTATTATATGAATCTAAATAAAAAGATCAAGGGCACGGACTCAAGGGCCAATCAATGAAAAGTACTTGCCTATTGCAATGGCGAACTTGCTCCACATTACGAAAATTGTAAACCGGATACGTTTCGTAAATTGAATCACATTGAATAACGACCAGTAAAGTTGCATTTAGTTTTGACATTACAACATAATATTACTACAGTTGCTCTAATGTTACCAATCGGCGCTTGCAAAACTTTACCGCAGTAAGTGGGTGCCAATTTCAAATGGGCTCCTTTGAAATCGAACTAGCAAAAAATATAATTTCTACTTTCAAAATTCTTTTTTTTTATAAAGTATACATCCGAGGTGGTCCCATTGATTTATCTTGATGAGATCATTATTGACAATCGATGCCGTAAGTAGCAGGGTCACTAAAAATGGTGAAAAAGATATTTACCAAAAAATGGAACTGACTTCAACACCAAAAAGTCTGATAAACTTGTCGAAGTCGGTACAATGCGTTCAATATTGTGATATGTAATTGGTTAACTTTTGAACTATCATGGTACCCATTGCAACAAGTTATTTCACACTTTTTGGTAAGTCGGTTCCATTTTTTGGTAAACAATTTTTTAACAACAGAAGGGAATTCGACTGTATATCTTTTTTATCTCTGGTTTGCGATTACTCAGCCAATAATTATGAATTTATTTTGATGATTCTTAGGGTTTTAATATTTCAATTTTAGCAGTTGTAAGTAGCGCTTCTCGCTCGCTGCGAAGGCCGAAGCCCAGCAGTGGGAACTTAATGGATCGATACTTTATTTGACATGGTAATGTCGAATAAATATTACACGTGTAATTTTGGTGGCAAATGGAGACGTCAAAGTGTACTTTGGATTTATTTTCCATCATTTGTGTTTATATGAACCGTTAATTTAAGAGTTAGATGGAAACCGTTGTTTTTCCCATGCTGAATTAGTAGTTTCCTCTCTGGATTCAGGCATTAGAGTCTCTTTTATAATTTGATAGCTTTACTTTATAGACAATTAGCCAAACAAACGCGCACCTTTCGATGTTAAAAATATACAAATGAATACAAACATTATCATCCTAATTATGACACCCAATTCGTCCTTGCGACGAATTAATTTAGAGATTTACTCGAAATCAATATTCAAAATCTAGATTTTATACCGTAGATTTAAAAAAATATAGGACATGGAAGTCCTATATTTTTTATATATACCAACATTCACCCCTATTTTGTGCCCACGGAACAACTTTGTTAGAAATAAATGTAGTTTATATATATAATACATTTAAAGGAGCAATTCTTGTATATATTTATATACCTATGTATACCTATACAAATCTGAATCTCGGAAACGACTCCAAAGATTACATAAAATTAAGGATGCAGGGGGTTTCGGGGGCGATAAATCGATCTAGTTACGTTACATTTGTAGAAAACGTCGTTGTATCGGCACCGAGTTTTAAGGCAAGGAAAAACTACTACAATATCATTATGGCAACTTAGGCCATCAGATTAGACAACAACTAAACTGTTTTAGCGACACAGCAACACTGAAGCTACTTGACAATAGATGGCGTTGTTAAGCAACACTAAGCCAATGAGTGTTTAGTTTGAGGTTAGACCAAGAAAATCAATTGTTCACTTATGACCAAAGCTCATGCAGGTACTAATTTTATATGTAGCTTCTAACAATTTTATAACAAGGCTATATGCCAACAGCGAACCGCGTTTTGCGAAGCCACAATAAAAAAAAAAGAAAACGTCTACATTTTAAATAACCGAAACTGCGAAGGTTTTTGTTTATCGTGTGTAGTAATTATGACAATTTGACTCACGATTTCGAAACTACGTAGATAAATACTTGATCGGAAAGGAAATTAGCAATCATAATGATCACGATTGAAGATTAAATTGGTGGCGGGTTTTTTTGTGAATAGTTAAACAGCACGCTAACTCAAACTTACTGTAATTAGATAACTACATAAAAAGGCACGATATATTATTGTATCTTAGACAAAGAATCGATTTGAATCGTAGACTTCATTATCTACGTTACTTGCTGATGAGTTTTTTGATAGTGCTACGACATTTTAATTTAATTTTAAATGGTTGATATATATTCGTTTTTTTCACGTTTGATACATCATCAAAAATGTACACCATCTCACTGTGTTATTATAAATACGAATATTTGGATTGATGAAGCAAACCATACATTTATAATCATCTCTATCTTTCTACCCTGCATGCGCCCTCTCCCCGTTCCGCACCTCTGGTCAGGTCTCGCTTAGGCCCCTTGTTTACCTAATCTATATTCTAGGTTTCATTGCCGTCTTTGGCCTAGTTTTCTACCGACTTCCAAAAAAAGGAGGAGGTACTTAATATCCATATCGACGGGCTATTTGTATTAACCGACATTTTTGAAACTTTACACCAGAGCAGTTTAAAGTTTCGATTTTTAGAAAAAAAAGATAACATTAGCAAAACGCATTATTTTTTGAAAAAGAAGGATACTACTGTCTTTATAGCATATTCCCCATAATTGAATACATTTTTTTTCTAATATTCCTTTTTTTAACGAAGATAAATGTCGCTTAATACTAATATGACTAATATGTTACTTTTTTTGCTTCAGGCTAAATGACTAAACCACTTGGGTTTATTATTTATTGTTCCAAGCTAAATGACTTAACCATCTAGGCTTGTAAGTAATGGCTCTAAGCTAAGGGCTTTAATCAAAGAGTTAGTCATATTTCCAACCTAAGCTCATTGATTTAAATTCTATATCTTAAACTTATTAATCTATGGTTAGCCATACATTAATAAGTAACCAGTATTTGCAACTGTGTTTTTTTATAAATTGTTTGTAATCCTACTTGAATAATGAAGTAAAGTTAATTGTATTAAGCGACACTGGATAAGAATTTAACAAAGAGGCTAATTCTATGACGCGACATTTTTATATATTTGTAAGGTTAGGCTAAATGATTTAACGTACGTTGTCTGTAAATTGTTGCTCCAGGAAAAACAGTTTAAACGACTGTCTGGTACTTGGTAGTGAGCTTTAGTACACAGTTCCTAAATATGTCAATATTTTGTGTCACTTCATACATTGCAGTCCAAAATTGGCCCAATAATGCGGTTGTATTGACAAAAAAATGCTCCGATCGTCACCAAACCCAGATCAAACGCTGCAGAAAAATTTGCTGATTCCAAATATGTATAAAAGTCTATATCGCCCAGTGTCGCTTAATACAATTAGCCCGGAACCCGTCGATATACGCACGAATGTTTTTTTTTATTATTATGTTTGTTACCTCATAACTTTCGACTGGGTGGACCGATTCTCAAATTTATTTTTTGTTTGAAAGCCGGTGCTTCCCGTATGGTATTATTTGAATTTCATCAAATTCGGTTCATTAGTTTTTGAGATACATTCCAAAAACTGAATAGAATGGAAGTCAGTATAAATTTTTTCAAATTGTACTTGTTAGAGTTAAAACTGCTTGAGTATTAGAATAACTTTGGTTACTCATAACTCGGAATGATGACTACTTCCTGGGACGCAGTAGTTAGGTCCCGATTGTATGCAAGCTTCTGCGTGTGTGTATGTAGATATAGTATAGTAGTAGTATATGTAGTAGTAGTATATATGCGATGTAGTAGCATCCAGCTATGTTTATATGAACAGTAAGACGCCAATAATAAAAGTAGGTGCTCAGAAATAACAATAGATCGAAATCATTAATTTAAAATCATCAGAACGAAAATTAAAATAAATATTAGGTTATGAGGAAGATGACTCAAATGGACTATTAAAATGTATTAAACAAAAGTGTAGCGTGCCTACTGATACCATTATTATGTTCTCTTCTGTAAGGCAACACACTGGAGCTAAAAATAAGCGAACATTTTTCTTATATCATTTAAAAAATTGGCGATACAGTCTGACATTATATAGAAGACAAATATGCTTGGAATACTCCACTTCTGGCAAGCTGTCATTCTGCCACCCATACAATGTGATATCTGTAGTACCTAAGTAGAAACATTGTAAACATCTATGTAAAAAGAATGGCCCCGTGTTTCTTGCCGCTTCTTCTCGGCAGGCTCTAAATATTTTGGAACGCGGCGGTAGAGTCTTTAAAGTACATTATAATGAAAAATTTACGTTCATAAGTGCGTCTTTGATGCCTAAATTGAATAAATGATTTTGACTTTGACTTTATTATATCGAGAAGACAACCTAATGCAATGCTAGTAGTCGGATAAATTGTGCCACGAATTGCAGTACTTAACTAAAATAGTAACTTAATCTATGATCTTCATGCTACGAGTGATTGCAATAGTGACGCAAGTTCCTTACGAGCTGCCCTATTCTGGTGTCAAGATAACTGATGTGGGAATACACCATTGTGTCCATTATACCGGGCTGTAACGCGAGAACAATATGTGCTCAGAATCGTACGTAATTAGGCCAAGGAGTCGCCGACGAGTTGGCAATCAATAATTCAGCTTTTCAGTATTGGATATGTATGTATAGGACTCTGGATCGCTAGAGCACAGCTGCCGAATGAAATGTTTCAGATATCATACATTTTAGACTATAATATCCAGCACTTTTTTGACGTAATAACGTCTTATAAATCGCTGAACGCCGGCACTAAAAATATGACTCATTGTCACGTTCCTTTTCACGTTCCACCGGAGCCGAGAATGTAAGCGAGAGCGCAGAACCAGCTATAAAGAGAGACGATCGCACATAAAGTTGTCGTGAGGAAATCAACTCTACACACAACCTTTTTTTTACTATAAAATTTACACCTACAGACTCCAGGGTCTGTGTCAAATATTTAGCATTAGTATGTTTTTCTTCCAACTACACTGCTGTCTATCATAACTTCAGTACATATCCAGCACAAAGCACCGCTTTGTTGGTTACTAGCTGCGGTTGCACACGCGTGGGGATGGATGATGACCATGATGAATCAAAATATCTACATTGAAGCCTATATTCATCACGGATAACGTAGGATTCTAACGGTGAAAGAATTTTATCGGTCCAGGAGTTTCGAAGCCTATTCAAATCAAACAAACAAACGGGCACACTCTTGCCCCTATCTGACTATGTCAATGTCCACAAAAAACCCGAACAAACATTTTGCTCATCACTCAACAATTTGCCTCGCCTAGGGATCGAACCTGGTCTCCTATCTGACTATGTCAATGTCCACAAGAAGCCCTAACAAACATTTTGCTCATCACTAAACAATTTGCCTCGCCTAGGGATCGAACCTGGTCTCCTATCTGACTATGTCAATGTCCATAGGAAGCCCGAACAAACATTATACTCATCACTCAACAATTTGCCTCGCCTAGGATCGAACCTGGTCTCCTATCTGACTATGTCAATGTCCACAAGAAGCCCGAACAAACATTTTGCTCGTCACTCAACAATTTGCCTCGCCTAGGGATCGAATCTGGTCTCCTATTTGACTATGAAAATGTCCACAAGAAGCCCGAACAAACATTTTGCTCATCACTCAACAATTTGCCTCGCCTAGGGATCGAACCTGGTCTCCTATCTGACTATGTCCAATGTCCACAAGAAGCCCGAACAAACATTTTGCTCATCACTCAACAATTTGCCTCGCCTAGGGATCGAACCTGGTCTCCTATCTGACTATGTCAATGTCCACAAGAAGCCCGAACAAACATTTTGCTCATCACTCATCAATTTGCCTTGCCTAGGGATCAAACCTGGTCTCCTATCTGACTATGTCAATGTCCATAGGAAGCCCGAACAAACATTTTGCTCATCACTCAACAATTTGCCTCGCTTAGGGATCGAACCTGGCCTCCGCGAAATAAAATAAGTAAAAAATAATAATTATAATTAACTTTCTTATAATTAATTAATTATTCTAATTATGATACATTCTAGGATGGCGAGCAATGGCTAACAATAAAATTGTTGTACCCTCATTAATTTATCATCATATTGAATAATTCACTATGATTACTTTGAGTACTGTGAATGAAGTGAAGCTATTTTTCACAGTTGTCTATAAACTGCAAACTATAATGCAGCCTGCTAACTGACTTTTTAAGCAAATCAATCAAAAACTGATATAAATTTCAAGGCTAATAAAACGTTATTGGACATCCAAATTTTGCAATCTTAAAATTTTATGGAAAGACAAGCGACGCAGTGCATTCTCAAGGCAGGTGACGTCAGAAGTTGCTTTTGCTTTACGCAACCAAAACAGCCACGAATCGAGATAAAGCTCCGCGGAGGCTGCAGAAGTGGGCCTGATGTAGGCCAAAGTCAAGGTCACGCGGGAAATGGTCAAAATTTAAACGCCAGTCGAAGAATCCGTCAGAGTGAAAAAAATTAGACAATGCCGAATATATACATTTACGTAAAGATATGTATAAAAATAATCTATACATGTATTAAAACGGTAACTGAGTCAAGTTTTAATATTAAATATTTTTAGAAAATTACAATCAAGGTGTACTTTGTTATCGATATAAAGGTCAAACATGTGTTTTCTTTTAATTTTTTGTCTGTCTGTCAGTTTGTCTTAAATACCTTTTAAATTTAGATGTGCGTGCGAGAATTTCATTCTACTACGTAATCTATACCAATGAAACGAAGAGGAAAGTTTTGTTTGTTTGAGTTGAATAGGCTCCAAAACTATTGGACCGATAACGAAAATTCTTTCACCATTAGAATCCTACATTATTTCTCATGAACATTTCGGTTCATCGTCATCATCATCCAGAACCACCCGGGTGGAACCGCGGAGCGCAGCTAGTATATAATAATCATGTTATGTAACGCGTGTATATAACGCGTGTTCGCTATGTTCGCTTCTATGATATAAATGAGAACGGACTTCAAAATAAGCTTCTCATGAAAACTGTCCATGTACACTTACCCGTGCCTTTCCCCGTCATCCGTGAACCTGACCTTCGTGTCGATCCTCACGGAGGCAGCCTGTTCTGGCCACTTCCACTTCTCAGCACCGCATATCGTCGCGGCTCCCACCAAAAACCACCAGACACCTGAAATTAGATAAAATATATTTTCGAAACTTATTGTGATGGAATGGTCTAGAAAATTATTCCATTTGCAATCAGAATAAATATTTTGCCAACTTTTGAGAATTTCATAGTCTTTTTGGGATGTAATTATTTACACAGTATTTACTTATATGACCTTCACAAGACCTATGTCAATTCCGAGTACTTAAGCATTACTGCCGGAACTAAAAAAATACTATTATTATCCTAATCTAATAAAACTCTGGTCTCTTACCATGGGGCTCAGCAAGCTCAAAGTCACACAACGAGCTATGGAGAGGGCTATGCTCGGGGTTTATCTACGTGATCGAATCAGAAATTAAGAGATCCGTAGAAGAACTAAAGTTACCGTCATAGTCCAGAAGATAAGCCAGTTGCGCGTGGCAGTGGGCAGGGTACATAGCACGAAGAACAGATGGCCAGTGGGGCCGGAAGGTTCTGGAGTGAAGAACACGTGTGCTTCACACGTGTGCATTGGACAATCGAGCTGATAAAGGTCGCAGGTCGACGTTGGATGCAAGGCAATTCCAAGCGGTCTTTTTGGAAAATTGAGGGGAGACATATGTTCGGCAGTGGCCTTCCTACGGCTGACATGATGATGAGTCTAATAAACCGCTACAGGTGGGTAACGTTCCCAAAATGCTGGCACCATTGCCACGCTGTCTAGCAGTGTTTAACGAGTGAGTAGGGTGAAAGCCAGCATTTTGGTCACGTGTTAAAAATCAAGAGTTCTAATAAGTCTTTGAAAATTTGGCGGTTTTTGTAGATTTTTAAAGAATCTTCAAGCTGTATTATTCATTGAATTGCGGTTCCAATTAAAACATAATTCACGTGCTAAGGAAGAATCCTTGTAGAATAATTAAGAGAAAAAGATATTCAATTTAAATACAATGTCAAATATGAATCAGCGATGCGGCATTGCCAGTTGGCACACAGCATTCCCCACGGTCGTTTACCGGATAAAATACCTCTAAAATTCTTAGGTTTGGCAAAAATTAACCTGAGGCATATTATTATGACACATAAGACATAATATGCAGCTTTATGTTTTTGGATAAATTAATAGGCATTTCATTATGAATATTTTTATTCTATCTTTACCCCTATGTCACATGAATTATGCATTGGAACATGGTATTATGCTAAAACGAAGTAATCCTTATATACGAGTATAGTGACCGCAGTATGATTTCCATAGTCATAAAAGTTACAATAGACTAGGTAAGTAAATTTTCTTAAAATCACTTCTTGAGTATGTCAGGCGATATGTTATCCTGTATTTCCTCCAAAAACAATATTGGGCCGTGCTTAGTATAGGGTTTTATAGTATATCTATTAGAAGAAAAGTTACATAAATCTCATAATGATTTTAAGTTGTTTACAAACCTTATTTACAAAAGATAGAAAGTACGAAAGCGATATAGAAATAATAGCAAATGCTGGGAAAATGGTGATCGGAGCGTTGCATGCCCTTAGGAAGAGTCAGACTGTGTCCAAAAGGGCGTCTGACTGTACATAGAGGAGTTTTGCTTGCGACATGAATGTATGGTAGTGAAAGTTGGGTATGACAGAAAAAACACGGGAGCAGAATAAATGCAGTGGAGATGAGAGCTTGAGAAGTATGATAGTTAAGCTGAGCGACAGCATAAGCAACAGTGTGATACGGGAACGTTGTGGTGTGAACGAAGATGTAGTGACTCAAATTGAGAAAGGTATGTTAAGAAGGTCATTTAGAACGAATAAATGAAAGGAGACTAATTAAACGGGTGTATATGGGTCTAGTGAATGCAATCGTTGGAAGGGGAAGGCCTAGGTGAACCTTTCAAAATTCGATTCACGTAGTTATAAAGAAGGGCCAGGTCATGAGTAAACTAATCCAACACACATGTATGAAAGGGTTGATGAATGTGGATGACTAGAACGAGTTGTCAATATCGTAGCAATTGGAAAACAATGGTCTCTGCTTACCCCTACGGGAAACAAACGTGATTTTCGGCATGACCAATGGATGATTTTAAAAGAGCGTTTTGGTAATATCAATCCTAAGATGTTTTGTTAAAGGGTTTGTCAAAAAATGCATGATTCTTAGTTTCCATGTTGCACAGTTTACAAATAGGAACACATCGCAACCTTAATCAAGCCCCCCTTTGTCATTGGCCACTCAGGGCAAATGTCCTGGCCCCGCGATCCATTCCGCCCTCTAATTCTTGGAACATATATATTATATGTATCGGTAATAATTATATAAACTACAGTTCGCTGTCAATTTTTCATGAAGTTAGAAAAAATAGATCTTTGTCATACACTAAACAAAAGCGAATTTTCCTTAAATTTCCAGGACTAATAGGTTTAAGATGGCCTGACAGAAACCTTCAATTATACTAAATTATTATACACTACTTCACTCGCTTGGTCTTGGTGTAGAGGTAGAATTGCCGCTTTGGAACCTCGAGGTCCTAGGTTCTATCCCCGGGTTGGACAGTTACTGACTTTTTCCGACAAAGATATTTTGTAAAGAGTGCCCCGTAGTTTGCAATAGACTCGCCTCTTATGAAATAAGACTAAAAACATGTCTAGCGAAACGTAGGCGTTTGTACTGGCGTTACCTACTATTGCATATTTAAACGTAAAAAGCTGTTGTGACATAACTGTAATGTTGCAATTTATCTTTTTTTCAATAGATGTCGCTCCGTTCCCATACGACGGTTAATTAAAATTCGATGCTCGGACCTCGAGCCTTGGTGGCCTAGTTGGTCATGGCGCCTGACACGGATTGTCGGAAGATGCGGATTCGAATCTCGTCCTGTCCTCCTGTCCTCGTCCTCGAGGATGTGGATAGTTGAAAAATGTTTGAAAAAAGTTACAATATTTGGTATCGCTAAGCAGGCGTTAGTGCTTTAAAAGAGTAATACTATAGCCATAATAGTTCACATAAAATAAATAAAAAAGCTATATTCTACCACAAAAATCTTGACTTTTTTAATTAACTATTGAATTTTACACTATAATGTATCGCCTCTCTGGCGTAGACCTCCCCTAAATCTTTCCACTCTACTTTTTCTCTTGCCTTTTTTTCCTTGCCATCTTTTCCACTGCCCTCCTTGGTTTCTTTTTCCGTCCAGAGGTAACCCTTTTTGTCCATCTTTCGTTAATTAGTCTGCAGGCGTGGCCTGCCCATGTCCATTTCAATAGTTCCATTTCATCCTTTGTGTTACATCTGGTGCTTTAGTTCTCTTTCTTATTGTTTTATTACTTACTTTGTCTGAAGTTTAGAAATTCATTTTTCTTCTAAGCGACCATGACTGGCAACCGTATGTTAAGCACAGTAATAGTCGACATAATGCCACTGCAGTCTTTTTTGTAGTTATTAATGTTCTCCATAATACCTACATCACTTCGCTCTATTATCAATAATTTACGGATCGTAAGCGATTTAAGGATTTTTCGGCGATACAATTGCATATGTAAACATAAAAATGTATTTATTTTGACATAACTTTAAAAGTCAGCCATATGGTATTGTTGACATTTTTGTAGACATTGACGTCTTCTATTAAAATGAGCTACATCACTTTGCTCTATTTCAATAGTTTTCGTAGCGTATAAGGATTTTTTTCACTCCTTGTGTTACATTATCGAAGTTTTCACACGTTTCCCTGAATTTGTGCAAATCTCCTATGTCCTATGACCATCAGGGATTATGTAGGATTGGCAAAAATTGAATTGGAATGGCGAAATAATTTTGCTAATCAACCCAGTAGTTTTGGAGCCTAATGACCATCAAAATATCACGAAAGCTAATTTTATAGATCAGACTACCGATGTAGGTACATCACTGTACACAATCGCAACACAATAGTTAAAACAGAATACCAATAAGTCAAAAACTATCGATAGCAAACCGCTGGCCCGCGATCGAACCTATATAGTGAGTAACCAAGAAAACTGTCAAATCGTGCGATAACGCGGTTTAATCAATCAAAACAAGCTTAGGAACTTGGGCCCTAAGGTCGAAACTAAGGGCGGGTCGATCTGATAATTATTACTTGAATCCCGTATTTTTCGTTAAAGTAAAGTCTTCATAAGTTTACATACGAATTAGCATGACTGCACACACAGGATTGTCCATCGCGTGCGCTCCTTTCGTCTGTATCTCTTCATCCTTGATAATTCTCAGTCATTACTTACGCGTTGAGGTCAAACGGCCTTTACAGTCATGTTATAACAACTACAGTTGTAATTACGTGATAAGTGACCATTGTTTCCGTAACCGAGGATTCTGAAGCCATTGATTACGATCAGTGACTCATTTGTGACTCACTATAGGACATCTAGGTCTATGAAAACATGCTAACTCGTAGCTTCGTAGGGCACAGATAGTGTTTATAAATAGTGCTTCTATAATGGAACGATATTGTACTCGTATATTAATGGCAATGATTAGAAATGGTTTTATACACGCGTGACTACAAATGTGAAAAATGTATGTGCATAAACAAATAATATAGTATTGAGTTTTCAAATAGCATTCGATGATTAGCAATAAGGTGGTATTGTCTTCAAGAACCCTGTATAAGCATTCTAAATAAAGAAAGCAGTAGCGTCTTTTTGGTCTAAATAATAATCAAGTAATCAAACATTATAGGTATGGGACATGGACCAACATTAACACAAGATTTTCATGTTTCAAACTAGACAGAACCTGTACTATGATAACCTGATGACTTATATACATACTTATATACACCCAGACGCAGGTAAAACAGACAAGTTAATGCACACAAATGTTTGACCTGTCCGGAGGTCCGAATCCGGGACCAGCGGCTCAGAAAGCAGTGTGCTCCCAAAGAAAACTACAACCAAACATTTTTATAATTGTTTTTAATAATTTTCACTCATATCGGTTAAGTCGTTCACACGTGATGCGATGACCAAGGGAAATAAGGATTCATTTATATATACACATAGACATAGAAACACGTCTTCTAAGGAGTAAACGAGTTCATCAATTATCTCTTCTCCGTCAGTAAATGAATTGTAAAGGCAAAGCTCAACTTGCTAGGCTGAAGGCCTCTTGTGTCGATTATGATGTTGGTGCCTACCCCAGTATACCAGATATCCTGCCTCCTCTTATGTATGTAGTCGAGTGCTTCCTGTACCTACATTTTGAAGAACACCGCATCAGGTCAAATTACGGGGCGAATAGACTTATAAACCAATGTTTCAGGGAGATAAGCGTAGTGAAACTACACGTAAAATTTAAAATAAGCACTGTAACCTTAATTGTCAGGCGCAGTGTTTATATTAGGACGTACAACTGGTCATGCAGGGTAATATCTAAGGACGTAGACGACCAGGCAGAAGACGTACCTCAATTCTCAATAATCTCCGGACGTGGTTCAATATGAGCATCAGGTCGCTATTTCGGGCAGCAGGTTCTAAGGTCCGAGTAGTCTTAATGATAGCCAACCTCTGGTAGGAGATGGCACCGCAAGAAGAAGAAAAACAACTTGTCCGTGTCATTATTTGATAGTTAAAAATATAATAAAAACATATTTCAGCCATATTCTCAGTGGTAAACAAAGAATTTAGCTGAACAATGACTGGACCATTAAACCGATCGTCCACCGCTACCTAAACTAAGTTAGTTTATCTTAGCTGACATAGTTGAGTCAAGTTTTCATAAATGTGCGTCCACCTCAAACTACACCAGTACAGATACGTAAAATGGTTTATACTGTCAAGTATGTGAGCTAAGCTGAACTTGGTTTAGTTGGCGGTGGACGATCGGCTTTAGAAACGTCTGAATGTTTTGCAGTTTTTGGAAAACATAGCTTTGTTTGTCGTTCTACTGTAAACATTCCTTATCAGATAAGCTGACTTTTCGTGAGTGTTTCCCGATCTCTACTAAAGTTCAATCCAGCAGATAAATTTGAAAATTTAATCGTTTTTCGTCCGATATCAGGTCAATAGAAAGTTTATTTCAGCAGAGAAAATTTGCAAGATTATCAGGTACCTAAAACTAAAGTCGATGTAAAAAATTCTTCAAACAACATTAACGTTAATAACATTAAAAATTAAAGATTGTTTTATATAAAATCTATGGGATATATCTATAAAAATGCGCAAAAAAACCACGTGTGTTGTATGGTGGCTACCATAACGGGATTTTTTAACATTACCGTAAACATTTATTTTATTCAGTGTTTTAGTATTTGTTGTTATATAGGCAACAGAAATACATCATCTATGAAAATTTGAACTGTCTAACTATCACGGTTCAAGAGATACAGCCTGGCGACAGACGGACAGACAGACGAACGGACAGCGGAGTCTTAGTAATCCCTTTGGGTAAGGAACCCTAAAAAACAATAAAATAGGTGAAACACATAAACTGAATCATTATCATAGAGAACTTGAAATATAATTGCATAGTTTATTTGTTTCCCTAAATTAATGCAGACGCGTTACTGAACAAGGATAAATACTATGTTTATCTTGGAGTTAGTTTTAGGCGGCGGTCCGTGGGCGGGCGGCTAGGCGAGGGTTGCGAAACGCAGCCTCAAGGATTCCGAGATAATTAAAACCTTTTATGGAAAACATGGACTTTGCAATACATGCATTAAATTATAATTTTACGCATACATTTCACAGTAACTGTATCTAAGCTATATGATTATTGCACCTCTATTTTATAACATATTTTTGACTTCTATATCAATAACAAAGTACACCTCAAATTCAAATTCAAATTCAAACCCCTTATTT
The DNA here is from genome assembly GCA_917880725.1 of Selenia dentaria. NCBI lineage: Eukaryota > Metazoa > Arthropoda > Insecta > Lepidoptera > Geometridae > Selenia > Selenia dentaria. Next base: position 30,002,998 of record OU862893.1, read on the forward strand.
GCAGAGTACAGGTAATACAGTCATGTGGTGTTACAGTGTTGATATCGTTCGCTATACTCAACCCTTACTGGGTGTGCAAATTACAAATAGAGCTAATTACGACATTTAAAATGTGACGAACATATCTTGAGAAAACCAAGTGTTAATTAGCGCTATGTCTAACACTGTTTACAAGTCGAAATCACAACCTACCAAGTCTTTAGCAATGGCCATAAAGTCATTACAAAATTTGGATCATTCAGATATATAATACATAATCAAGTTACCTTCTTATATTGATAACTAGATTATTATTTTAAAAATATATTTAAGGTAAACATTTGGCTCAGTTATAATACAACTGTAATAAATATAGATTGATATTGTACGAGTTATGACATTATTCGAAGTAAAAACATTAAAAAAAAACTATAGTAATTATAAACTACTAACAATAATAAGTAACATATTTTAAACGATTATTTTAGCCTATGTATTCTATTTATTTATCCGTGAAGTTTTAATTATGTATTTGTACCTTTTTTATATTTGTAAAAAAACATAAAACAATTAACTTATAAAATATTTTCTATCTCTAAAATTTTATGAGAAAAACTAAGTGACTCTTATAAATAAATGTGATTTAAAAATAACAAATAGCAACAAATGATACGAACCGAAATTCATTTTAAATTTCCAGCGTAGCACTTCCAACTAAATTAATTTTCACACAATTAAATTAAACTAATAAATCACTGGTGTAGCGTTCGGTGAGCCTGCTGTTATGCAACTGTGGCTTGGTGTGATCCACACAGCATTGGCAAGGTAAGGCAAGGTAATGTTGGCGGGTGGTAGGTTTCAGCACCCGCCTAGAGAGCCACTCGGCTAACCTGTGAAGGTTGCTTCTGCGAACGTAGTAGATATTACATATTCTGGGCCTGCCTTTCGTTGGACGGATATCGCGTTTTCTAATATCAAAGTGAAAAAGAAGAACAGTTAAGAGTGTTTCATGATGATTAACCCTTTAAATATCGTGATAATAAAACAAAAGATTTATGAATGAAACGCAGGTAAATGTACGTCTCTAGGAAGCAAAAGATTAGTTAAATTTTTGTAGTATATGTTTTATTGAAAGTATTTACTGATTGATCTACTATATATGAATGATGTATTAATCTGTTTTAATGTTATTTGACGGTTTAACTTACGCGGTAGGTATAGTCGAATATCTCGACCGATTCGAGGTCGACATACCGCGTAAGTTAAACCGTCAAATTACATAAAAAAATGTAATACTTACGATAGTTTCAATCAAGAATTAATCTGTGTATAAAATACTGAATAGCAATTGTTATATGAATATGAAATGAATATAATTTGTTAAGGCGCGGTCGTATCCTGATAATAGTAAAAAGCAGAATCTTTAAACATCCAGTGTAACGAAACAGATCGATAATAATCTATGAAAAAAATACTTAGGTTAGAAAAGGAACAGGCAAAGAGTAATAACCGAACAGAATTCATAAATATTACTCGCTGTCTGCAGTAAAAAAATCTAAAAAAACCAATAAAAATAAACTTTCACGTCCAAACTCTCAGAATTTTCAGCGATAACACTATATTATTTTTTAGGTAATACATAGCCAACATATAGTACTAAAGTAGTAACCAGCAGTTTTTTCAATTGTGTTAGTATATATATCGAAAAATATAAAGAAAACGTACAAAATTAACGCATTTTCGCATTACATCGTCCAATCTAACAAGCGATTTTCAACCTTACGTAAAGCATCGTAAATTATTTTAAAATTGGGGTTGGACCACGTCTTAAGGTTGAACGTCTAAAGGTTTTATGATAATTTCGACATGTTATAAGTAGTACTTAAATGTTATAGATAATAAGATGGTTTAAGCACCTACCAACACAAAATGAAACTTTACAAATTACACATTATGTTAAAATTTCATATACAATCGGCACATTATGTCTATATCAAAGAAAAAATTAACCTCTCATTACCTACATGTCATTTCATTACCGTTGACTGTATTTTAGCTTTTTGACTTTCATAGTAGATAACGCAAAATCCGTAGTTCGTTTCTGGGAGTAGACGTCCTGTCGTGCGATTCTCTAAGAGCAAACATCGTTGCGTCTTTGAAAACATCCGTGAAACAAATGACGAGATGACAAGAAACGTTGGAAAAACAAGCTTGAGTACAAGGGCAATATATCATAAAGTATTTGACATCGGTGAGCTCGTCGACGAACGCAACGACGAACCATTAAAGAATCGCAGGACAGAGGCCGTCAATCAAAAATTGACAAACAATTTGCGGAAAAATATTTGTATCGTAAACGTCAACGCGTCAAACTTCGGCGTACAAACTATGAGTTATCTGTGTCACAGTTACCCTAGATAAATGACAGTTTGTGCAGTTTCACGTGAATGACACGTTACGTTACACTTACGCAGTTATTCGTGCTTGGCTCATTGTATTGGAACAACAGCGCCTGCATGGATCTAACCACGATAAACTTGTCACGTCGATAGACTGATGTGTATATTATAACATCTAGTTTTTTATGGGATATGTTGGCAAACGAGCAGTTGGCTCTCCTGATGGTAAGTGATACCGTCGCCCACTGACATCAGCAATACCAGAGGTTTCGAGGACCCGTTGTCGACCTTTGAGGAATAATTCTGTCACTTTGTCTCCTTATCACGCCTAAACGGCTGAACGGATCGTTATGATATTTGGAAAGATGATAGATTATATCCCGGAGTAGGACATGGGATACTTTTCATCATCATCGTCATCCATCACCACGCAGGTGAAACCACGCCGCGTAGCTAATATTGCATATGAATGAAGGATGTAATGTGATGTGCCACATCCCCCTATTCAATGAACATTTTTCTCACGTCGCGTTGCGTCTCGTCCATTACGATTATTACATCACCTTTTACGTTGATTGACTCGTTTGAACAAACTTAAATATTTTTATTCCATTTTGCATACCAGAGTTAATTGCGTAGTCCTATAAGGGCTTCTTTTCCACATGAATTACGAAAACCTAAAGCACTAAAATGTATACATGATCACACCATCGTGTGAAATTACGTATGTTTTTGGATATTCAATTGGATACTAGTTCACGCCAACACTACTGCAGCAAATGTACACTAGCAGTATCGTAGTAAGTAGGTAATATGATATGGTAGTGCGAGAATATACGAATAAAAAATGTCTGTTTAGATTTATGTTTGTTACTCCTTGTTCACGATAGCTCAAATGAAACTAGGGAATTACTTTTCCACATCCATTTATTGTTCACCAACTTTTAAATTTCGCGGCATGTATACAACAAACGTAAACCAAACGCCACCGCGATGCAGGAAATGTTGCCGAACGGGTGGCGCCATCTCTTGACAAAGATCTGCATAAATCTATTTCTTTCGTACTAGGTATAATATAATTTTTTATATAATATAATTATACTATAATGTTACTACTTTAACACTTTCATTTACTACTTTGACACTCCATTCAGCCTAGCATTGCACTACCGAACCGTTTGTGTTACCCGGAAACATCTCTGAATGTATTAATTTTGTACGTTTTCATTATATTTTTCGATATTTACTAACACAATTAAAAAACTGCTGGTTACTAATTTAGTACCATATGTTGGCTATGTATTACATATAAAAATATACTGTTATCGCTGAAAATTCTGAGAGTTTGGACGTGAAAGTTTATTTTATATGGACCTATTTAGAATGTTTTTCTGCAGAGAGCTAGTATTATTTATGAATTCCGTTGTCGGTTATTATTCTTCGCCTGTTCCTTTTCTAACCTAAGTTTGTTTTCATACAATATTATCGATCTGCTTCTTTACATTAGATGTTTAATGATTCTGCATTTTACTATTATCAGGATACGAGCGCGCCTTAACACCGGCGTGTCTATAGTTTGAACAATTTTTTTAACCGAATTCGAAAAAGGAGGAGGTTATATGTTCGAATGTATTTTTGTTTATATTCACCGATTTCACCCCCATTTGTGGACCGATTCTCAAAATTGTTTTTTTTATATTTGAACGAGTACAACACTGAGGTGGTCCAATGAGAATTTCATCAATATCGGTCAAGCGGTTTTTGAGTTACAATCCAATAACTGAAAAGTGTTCCGCTTATCTTGATGATATTATCATAATAGAGGGTGAACGACGATTTATCGCGTATGTAGCAAAGGTCACTAAAAAGGGTGAACAATTTTTATTTACCAAAAAATGGAACAAGTTAATTCACGCTTTTTTGTGTTAAAGACAATTCCATTTTATGTTTTTTTTTCAACTAATTGCTACTTTCGGGATGAGTAATAAGCTCCCGATATTTCGACACTGTTACAAGCGCCATGATCGCGGGACTCATTATAAATAACCATGGTTTTATCCACTAAAATACTACCCGTCCAGTGTCTACTTCTTTCGGTGTCTTTCCGAACTACGCATAAAAGTTCAGATAAAAAGACGTGTGGCACTCGGAGACTGCCGCGGTAAAGCTATTGCATAGCTGTTTTTATCAACTTATGCAATTATAATTATTTAACCAATGCCATCTAGAGGCGAGTTGCTGAACTAAAGAAACAAGCGTGATATTTCAAAAAGTCATTAAAAGTTCTGCTATTCATCGATAGATGGAGTCGGAGTGGGGGGTGTTAGGTTATTTTCGTTACGGAATTTCTGGATTCGGTCTCCACGCTCAAGGCCCGCGATAGAAGCTATGCAATAGCTTAAAAATACTACACTTGAATAGTTTGACCAACTAAAAGCAAGCTTATACCGGTGGAGTGCATTTGATCTGATAAAATTAGTTACAAACCGGAGGTATAAAAATGTGTATACATTAGGTGTACGCGGGACATGGTTTAGCACTTTTTTGTATGTACACGGTGTGGTGTATGCTAGATACGCGACGCGTTAAGGCGCTGTCATCTCAGAGCTTGAATTCTTTCAATTTCTTTCACTTGAAATCAAACAAGAGCATCTCGTAAAAACGTACAACAATTCTTAATAAAATAATTTTAATTGAATCGTGATTCAATAAAAACAGTATCCGTTAGTGTATGTGTAATTAACATTTCTATTTTATGATATGTAGGTATTTCATTACAAATACAATTGCGAAGAGCCAAACTGTTTTAAAGGCTAAATTAAGTGGTATGTTTGAATTTTTTTAATGTACTCCAGTATGTTAAAATATGTTTTTAAGTCCTTCAATGTGCACTTAAAAGTCTTAGAAATGACTTATTATTTTTTGTAATTTTAAGTATACGGCTGCTTATGAGATAAACTGCTTCAAAAACCTTCATTTTCAACATCTTTATTGAAAACTAGCTGCGCTCCGCAATTTCACCTGCGGCGTGGTGATGCATATGATGATGATGAATCCAAATATACAGCCTATGTTCATCGCGGATATTGTATAAATATATATATTGTATAATTCTAATGGTGAAAGAATTTTCCAAATAGGTCCTGTAATTTCGGAGCCTATTCACTTCAACCAAGCAAATAAATATTTCTCCTTTACAATCCTACTCTTACTAATGTTATAAACGTGAAAGTTTGTATGGATGAATGGATGTTGGTAACTCCTTCACGCAAAAGCGCTTAACCCCTCATCCTATACCTTGATAATTAAAACAAAAGATTTATGAATGAAACGTACATTTATTTACGTCAATGGTACTCAAAGGATTAAAGAATTTTAATGAAATTTGGTATGTAAGCAGATAGATGAGATGCGAGAATAACATATAGGATACTATTTCATCATTATCATCACCATCATCATCCATCACCACGCGGTTGTAACCGCGAGGCGAAGCTAGTATTCTTATAAGTTTAAAAAAGTTTTTAAATGTTTAGGTTTTTTATTTGTTACATTTATGGTAAAAATAGTTAATAATAAGAAAAAAATAAATAGAAATAGATAAAAATAATTAACATCAAATTACTGTTAATGATGTTGTATTTTTTATGTTATTGTTATGATTACTGTTAATACTGTTAATGATGACTGATGTTAATTTTTAATAAAACATTCTCATAATGCCTGATGGTTGAAATAAATGAATTGAATTGAGTTGCAACTTGAATAGCCGTCGCTCAGCAGGGTTATTATGTATAGTTGCTAACAAATGTTGATTGAAATCTTCAAAATGGCGACTCTATGTCAGTTTCGATAACTCCAGTAAGCAAAAATGTTAGTAATTCGATGACTGGAGCTGACAAAACTGACATAGAGCCCCCATTATTTCAATTTCAAACAACATTTGTTAGCAACTGAGATACATAATAGCCTTACAGGTGACGCAGCCACGTGTAGTGGAGCATAAAGTGTTGCACCTTGCAGCACAGCTTATACAATAGTAACTACATTACTTCGGCATCTGGGGAAACACTGAGGCCGGGCCTCAGCATGGTGACGCAACGAGAATGTTGCACGCACTAACTGTTACACCAACTGTGGTCTGTCTAATAGCAACTCTTAGTTTATCTACGGCTTGGCTAATAGTAAGTAGTACTTCATCTGTGGCTTCATTAGTACAAACTGTTATTGAATCTGTGGAGGAGTTGCCTTGACTGGTGTTACCTTTCGATTGTGTGCGTTAGTGAATTGGATGCAGTGTGAAATTGTTGAATTTCATTGTTAATAATGATTCCATCATAAACAAAATCTTTTTCATTGGATAGTTGGGCTGAGTTAAGTGATGCCAATGACTTAAGAGGATGGCATAGCTAGTACTTTCAATACTAAAAGACAAAACTCTTTTCTACCTCTTAACATTGTCCTATTTCAGTGTTTTTTTAAGTTCTAAAAAAGGAAGTGTATAGGCAGTACTTTGAAATACTGAAAAGAAAACAAAACGTACGGGCATAGCAAACAATGTGATAATTCCATGAAAAAAAAAAACACTGAAATAGGACAATGTTAAGAGGTAGAAAAGAGTTTTTTCTTTTAGTGTGGACAAGTACTAGCTATGCAATCCCCTTAATAGTAGGTATAGATGTGGTATTACACTGACAATCTGCAGGGCTATTATGTATCTCAGTTGCTAACAGATGTTGATTTAAATCTTGAAAAATGGCGGCTCTATGTCACTTTTGACATCTCCAGTAAGCAAAAATGTTAGTAAGTTGATGACTGGGGCTGACAAAAGTGACATAGAGCCGCCATTTTTAGCAACTGAGATATATAATAGCTCTACAGGGCGCGCTGTCAACTTATAATATATCTCTCGTTTGAATAACTACGATGCGTGAGTGTAAATGAGATAGCTATAACAATCCTTCCAAGTCGCGTCACGCTTGTAGGGCAGTCACGAGTGAAGCTACGAATAATAATAAGTCAGGAACAGTAACTGCGTTAAAAAAATTACCCAACAAAAGTCGTGTTCAAGTAGGCGGGGCTTAAAAGTCGTGTTCAGTACGTCATCAGTCGGACATTTTTCTTGCAAGCGAGCACACGTGAAATCTTCGCATACATTTTAATTTTTATCATTGTGAACTACAGCTGTGAATCATCATGCCAGCATGTGTTGTGAAGTGGTGCAGGATCCATACAAGATTAAAATGTCCAGGAATCACTTTTATTAGTACGTAGTAGCAAAATTATATTTATATTAAAAGATGTTCAAATACGTATACAAACCGAGATGGTCAATACTATGCAAAATAAAGTCAGTCTATTTTTGTTTAATGTATATTTTTTTACAGAACTGAATATTGAAATGTATCAGCAATGTATTTTGCTTATTTTGTTTTATTTTCATTTCCTTGCCGATCCAATGCAGTAAAATAAATGCCTCTGCACTTAAGCTAGAAAGACAAAAGTATGAATAGATGCCTGCGAAAACCAGCATTATATACTTACTCCGTTCATTATGAAGAAAAAAAATATAAAAGTAAATTGAAAGATATTGTATATGTACCATGTTACACAAAACTGCAGATCCTCCCAGTTTGTACAGGAAGCACTACTGTTTTTTTAGTTATATTATTATGTATATCAAATCTTATATTAAGCATTTTACCGCTGATGATTAGTCCCGAAAAAAATCAACATCTCTAAAAAATACTACAGAAAATGAACAATTAACAGTAATAACCGATTACCTACAGTTGCATAATATAGCATTAAAAATAGTTCAGTGTTTGGTTGAATTACGTAAGTACGTTTAATTTTTCAAGCTAATGAAAATTCACCCTCTGCAAATTTTGTAGTGGTTTACTTGAGTAGCTCATAAATCTGTCAGTAATATCGACACAATGCTTTTCTAAAATAATTGATAATGAAGGTATTCTGCGACCACTGAAAAACGTCCACCAGGCAAATAACGAATATCCTATCCTACTTCCTACTTATATCCCACTAATATCATAAATGTGAAAGTGTGGATGGATGGATGATTTAAATGAATGTTTGTTACTCAATCACAGCAGAACGGCTAAACGGATCTGATTGAAATTTGTCACAGAGATAGATTAGTCTGGAATAGCACATAGGCCAATTTTCATCATCATTATCATCACCCACGCGGGTGAAACGGCCTAATATTCTTGGGTACAGCATAGACAAAATAACAAGATCTCCACCGACGCCAAGATCGTAATGATGACTTACTTTCTGTCAATAGAGTTCTGTCAAAGTTGTGTCAGTTTCTGATAGATTATATAGTGCGTTCGAATAGCCCCAAGTTTACGAAAATAACGCTAAAACGCTCACAATGGCGTTCGAATTGGAAATTTGTGGATGAAAATGTCGTTCAGGGCTCTTTTTGTCCACCGTCCGCAAAGCTAAAAAAGGGTTATTTATTAGGGATTATTAGGGAAAAGTACAATTATTAACCCACGTCCGGAGCTGCGGTTGTTTTTGATCATTTTTGACACAACTATCTATTTGACAGCACAATCGTGCGATTTTAGGTCTTATGCACGGCTTAGTGTTCGAGTAGAGTGTGGGAATAGCGGCAATAATAACGATGTTGAGCTTTACGAACGCTTTAACAAAAAAGCCAACGATTGCAACGTCACTAATGCCCTCATTGCTAAACGAACGCACCTCGAGTCAAAAGCACGCTATGTTTTTGCTAGCTCGATACACTAGACGTGCTTGGCGATAGAGTTGGCATGTCATCCGTCTTTGTTGTTCAGCCGACTGTAGTCGAGCGATTCCGGCGATTCACGATTAGGTGAAACATCAATCTAGCGGTCTTGAGTGAATCGCCCGCAATACTTACATGTTATTTTTAAACACAACATAACAAATGGTTTCGCCTATATATCCTTGAAGGGGTAAGCAGCGGTGTTCCAACGCCTACATTTAAGTTAAGTTTGTTTTTTTGTTTGTGCCTTAAGTTTGTGTCGCTCGTATTTTGACAGCTCGATACACTAGACTCAAGGGGGATGAAATGTAACACAAATACCATCAAGGGTGATGAAATGTAATGACAGTTTTTTTATTGGTGATTAATTTTATATTTGTATGTACTCGTAATTCCTGTCTTTTATTATTAGTGTTAACTGATTGATACACTTAGTATTTATTTTTTCTCTTGGATTTCTATTATAACAATGGCGTTTGACCATGTACATATTTTATGATATTTTGGTATTTTTAGATGGATGTCTGGTCAAGGTGAGGCCTTGGAGAAGATAATAAGCTACTCAAAGTACTAACCCTGCGCAGACGTAGTTGCGGGCACCAGCTAGTTAAATATATTTTTTGGTTATTTAATCTCACTTTACTACAAAAAAAAAGCGGAAAAAGAGTCTCTTCTAATTACTTCTAGACGAAAACATAATATTTGGCGGGACATAAAGTTCACTGAATTTTAAAAAGTAACCGATTTAAAAAAACAAATAAAAAACATTGTGTATATTATTGACTTGGTCCAATCCACTTGTTGCATTACATCGTCCACGCCGCTATGACTCAGTTGTCATAGTAGACGTTGCAGCACGCGCGTGAGCCAATCACTGCTTTCCTTCTGAATTTAAACCAATCACCGAACATGTCTATTTGTAACCTCGGAAGTAATTCGTATTTGGAATCATACGTCGCTTTGGTTTGAAGGGCCACTTTTTGTGTGGAATTTGTTCTGAATTATGCTTCCTGACTTATTATTATTCGTAGGAGTGAAGTAATTGAAAGAAGTCCCAAATGGGACGAATTTCGACGCGTTTTTTTCTCAATATACCTATGGCAGAACGGTTATGATTTTTGTAATTTATTTTACTGATTGGCCGAGCGAGCGTAACTGGCCAAATTGACTTTCGTCTGTCCGTATGTTTGTTAGGTTGTGTGTTGGTTCTCCTGTTCAGGTCGCATTTTTCAATCTTGACGAAACTTGAAATGTATGTTCTACTATTCAATATATTTTTTTCGTAGTCGGCGATCGAGTGGGGGTAAACATTTCCTAAAAAGGGGGAAGTTTGCTGCGGCGCTACTTACTGTCCGATTTTGATTTGGTACACACATAACTTCCTGACTTTATAGAGGAATATCGAATATGAGCATAATCGGTAAAGTGATTGCCGAGACAATAGATGGTGAAGATAAACAACTTTTTTAATTTTGAGTTTGGTAATATTCGGGAAGAACATTTGGTACAGGCTGTAGACAGCTCAGACTGCAAATAATTGCCGCTGATAAGACTGTTCGTGCTCGTGAGTTCTAATGTTCGCAGAACTAATAGTTTTATTTACCGATTTAAGGTCAAACGTACCACATTATGTTATAATGTATTATGAAGCACTTACCATCAGACGCACAACTTGCCCGACTTGTCACCAAGTAGGATTAATCAAAATCGAATCGAGGTTTTAATGACAAGCTCGGACGAACACCATCCATTCACCATTGTTGCAGTTATCAATCTTCCAATCTCATTACTAAGGACCTTGTATTGGACCTCAGATCCTGTCATTGCCCTATATATTGGCACACAATCTGATAGACCGCACTGTATTGTGTGCTTATAATTGGTCATTATTTTTGGACATGAGGTAGACGGTCATATTGTATCTACAAAAACAAATATACAAAACGATCTGTCTGTTATGATATTTAAATTAATGCCAATATCTATATGGGATAATTATGCTTTATGCGTCGTAGCATATTGCTCAAAGACCAAAGTCAGGGACGTGATCAAGGTCATAGCGAAGCGCAAGTGGCGATGGACAGGACATATTGCGCGAAGGATTGGACTTGGAGGTTGCTGGAGTGGAGACCACGACTACACACAAGACCCCGAGGAAAACCACCTAAAAGATGTAAAGATGATACCAGACGTCACGCAGGTCTCGATTAGATGATAAAAGCTCAATACCGTAGAGATTGGAGGAGATTGGAGAAGGCCTACATCCAGGAATGGATATAAACAGCCCGATATATATAGATAGAACATGTTAGGTTATGGAAGTTAGGTTGAAGGAACGGGTGTATGTCGTCACAAGTGACGAACTGCACTGCGCTATGAGATATTAAATTGTTGACTTGCATGTACCTGTAATTTTACCGACATCCATACCTTTTAAACCAGAACACAGTATTGCGAGCACTACAGTGCTGCTTCACGGTAGAAATAGGTATGGTGGTAGTATTACCCTGGACTAACTCACAAAGACACAGAACAAATAATAAGTAGTACTGACAAAGAGTTCTGCTAATTAATACTTGTTGTTCCTGGTTTAACGACTGGGCTGGCATTGATATGGTATAAGCAGACGAAGAATTACCAATAACTAACAATAAATACATAAAAATACGAGAAGCGCTCGCAGCGAAGCTTGACTTGGCGATCTTAATCGATCAACAAGTTAAGCCTTGTTGTTCGATTAAGATGAACGAGGCTTAACTGACTTAAAAGTAATAATGATATGTAAGCTTACATATTATTACTACTAACCCATCCAAGATCTGACCTTGCTGCGGTCAGGACTTGGATGGGTGACCGCTAGTGGCATTATTCAACTAAGCGCTTCCGTGCTTCGGAGGGCACGTTAAGCCGTCGGTCCCGGTTGTTTGTTTTAGGACAACAGTCGTTAGGCTATGTCGGAGGAGGCCTTCGGGCGCCCTGAAAACTTTGACATGGGTTGGTCGCTAACCTATCCACCAAGCCGCACTGGGCCCACTTGGTGGATTATAGCCCAACTCATCTCTCTAAGAGTCGAGTCCCAGTGAGAACAAAACGGGCTGATGATTATATTATGATATGACATAAAAATATTCTAAACTAAAAAAGAACTTGCCTTCCAAAAATTTCTACAGCACTCGATTAGTTTAACAAAACACTTTACCAAAACAATACTCCGGATATTTCTCAAGGTACAAACACAAGTAAGAGCGGAGCCGTGAAAAGAAAGCTAGTCGAGTTAGGTACCATAATATAGCAAAGGTCGCGGAGACCTCGACAGTATCCGTTTCAAATAATACGACGGAAATCGCTTCGATTTGGCAAAAAATAATAATTTTAATGAGTTAAATATGGTCCGACACAAATACAAATCAACTTAATTTTTTGTGGGTTTTTACACTTGATTCTCACTTCATGGTCAGTCATGATTCGGTCGAAGGTGGCATCTCTCAAGTGCATACCGTTATTCTTGCTTTCTCACCTCAAATCCACTAAGGTGTTCTCCGGTGAAGACGGACGTACACCTATGCATCCATATCCGCTAGTATGTCCAGTGGAGGAAATCTGGCTATAAGTATAGCCGCTTCAAAAGATTTGGTTCTGTAACCTCGCGCGATCCTTTTGGCTATTATACGTTGTAGGTTGTTAAACATTGCTCTAAAGCGCCTAATCCCTGAGAGCCTTTCGGACCCCACTGGAGCTCCGTATAGATCCATTGATCTTACAACCCCCGCATAGAGGTGCCGAACCCCTTCTTTCGGCTCTCCGAGGTTAGGTAGGAGTCGATGCAGAGCACCCGCTACTTTCTTGACCCGTGGGACCAAACGGCTGAAATGTGCGTCAAACCACCATCAAAAATAAGTCTTAGATATTTAAGGTAACGCCCTACCTCTACTTCCACAAGATCAACATGGATTGTGAAGTCGACTGGTTCGCGGCCCCGTGGGACCTTGTAGAAAACTAAAGAGCTTCAGTTTTTTGTAGAGCTACATTCAGGCCCAACTGACGTATCTTATCTACTACGCGCTCTACTCCGCTTTGTGCAAGCTGCCTAGTTTCCTCAAAGCTTTCACCATTAGCCAGAACTAAATCATCATCTAGAGAAAAGAAGAGATCTAAGATTTATGAAAAAATAGATGTGAAATGACAATTAGTAAGTGTCCCCGTAGGTCTATACAGAATAATAATAAAAACTGCATAGTAGACAATACTTACTCCATTAGGTAGGTCAACTCTTAAAATAACGTTGTATACGAGGTTCCAGAGAAGTGGACCCAGTACAGACCCCTGAGGTGCCCCGCGAAACATATCCCTCCTGTGAAATGTACCGTTCTTACATATGTACTAGCCACTGGATTTTATGGACATCTGCAGGGACACACTGTTAGATGCTTAGCGACAGATTTTCAAACTTGAGAGTAGTAGCTAGCCAGGCGGACATCATAAGTACCATACCACCATGCTGCGCATTTCGGCAACACAAGTAGATTTTCTAAATAACGATGTTACTAATAACGTAGCGGTACGAATACTGTACCCTGATTGGGTGAGCAAATGTATTTTTTACACCACCTACTCAAAAATGTCCAATTACAAATCACGTAATCTCGACATAAAGCTAGGCATTAAATCCCAAGGGAATTAAATTTATATGAAAATCTCAAGGGATGTATTCTGATTTGAACTTGAAACGTTAAAATTCGTATGTATACTCATATGATAGAAACGGCCACTGTAAGGAAAGTTTGTTCGAAATCACACAATTTTTTTTAATGAAATGAATGTGTACGAAGACGGTGTTTGGTGTTATGGTACAGTTCCTCTTTCTTCTTCTGGTTTTAGTATTTTATCATTATCACGTTGATTAAAAAATGATGGGCGACAGTGGTTTGACTCCGGAGTTTGTTAGCCCTGCGGTGCGAGCATGGATCTCATGATAAGCTTGTAGAGTCGATAAACTGACGTTTATCAGCTGCCTTACCTTGTCTCTAGTATGGATCTAGCTGCGATAGTTATATCGCGGGCCGTCTTTTACCGATAACTTTATCCTATCTACAATCCATGCACACCACGGGGTTTTTATTGTCTCGGGGAAGGTAATACAAGTAGAGTGTTCACCTCTGGGATAAAGTCTTCGTCTTGGACGGCTTATACAACTTGCGTTCCTCAGAACTTGTGCTTTCGTTTCGTATGTCGGGAGGTCCGGATGTCTGGCTATTCTCCTTTACAAGATTGATCTCAAACCTAACAAACAAGTTGAAAATTAACAGTTTTGACATACTCGTACCGATCTACCGTATTTTTAAGGTGGACTGGTTTGTTACTATTCGGTATGCTTTGATTTGACTAATAATAATTATAGAGTAGAATGCGGGATGATAAATAATAATTACTGGTACGGGTACCTACTCATATATTAAAAGGAGTAGATCTAAAGGCAAACGTAACAGCACATTTATCAAGTTTTTGCACAATCGCATGCCAAAAAGAGATTAATTATGGGCATTTATTTTTGTTATGTAAGTACGAGTATATGCGTTTAATTAATTGAACAGGTTTTTGCAGTCTGTAAATAATAAGGAACCCTATAAATAAGATTGTAACAATAATAACATCTACACTTATACACGTAACTGAATAAATACTTGAATTTCTATTTGTCATCCATTTGTTTTTATTTTTATTTTAATAGATTATAATAATCATTATCTTCCATAACATAAAAATGAAGCCCTATTTTTCCTGGTCACGTTAAAACTTACTTAAACTACAGGAACCTTAGAAAATTCTAATACTTTGTAGAAGGTTTTAAGGAACATTAAACAAGTACAATTTGAAAAATTTTATATCGACTTCCATTCTAGTCAGCTATTGAAGTGTAACTCAAAAACTACTGGACCGCATTCATTGAAATTTAAATGGGACCACACGGGAAGCGCCAAATTTCAAACAAAACAAGAAGTTTGAGAATCGGTTCAGGCTATCCAAAGTTATGAGGTAACAAACATAAAAAAAAAACAGTCGAATTGAGTACCTCCTCCTCCTTTTGGAAGTCGGTAGAAAAATTAAGCAAAATTGGGAGGTTATGGCGAGGCCGAAAGCCGAGCCTATTTATAAATATAATAATAAAAATGACCACAGGGTTACCGCTTGTACTGTGAGTGACGGCCCTAAAATGGTAGTAGACCAGACAAATAAATGTGGGTATGCTCATTACAGAGATATTTGTGGTCATAAATGGAACCCCGTGCTTAGAAGGCTGTGTGCCTAGCACGAATAACTGCGTAAGTGTAAAGTAACGTGTCCTTCACGTGAAACAGTACAAACTGACATGTATCTAATCTAGGGCAATTGTGACAAAGATAACTTATAGTGTGTACGTCGATGCGTGACGCGTTGACACTTGCGATATAAAACTTTATCGCAAATTGTTTGTGCTACGGCCTCTGCTCTGAATTAGTTATCCTGTGGGACAGGGGTGCCTTCTATGCGCGGTATTCCGGGCTTAATCTATTCGGATTTATTTGTGATGAGCATATTATAATAAAACATTGTTTTAAATTATTAAAGTACAATGTTTCCCGACCAAGGAGGTTTCAATTCAATTTAAGTAGATACACATTATCTGTGGGAAGCGCGCTGTGCGCGCAACGCGCTGGTTCCGAGCCAATAGACCGATAGCAGACTTTTCCACTGATATTGGCAAAATTGTGGTTACGCCCCACAAGCCATACAAACAAGAAGAAGAAGAAGAAGACTTTTTCCATTTTGGCGCTATTTCGTACATACGAATTTGAGTAATATTTTGTTGGATAAACTTTAGTAGCAAAAATGTCATTAGATTAAATAAAGTAGTGTATGCAACTGCATATAATTAGGTATTAAAACACTCGTGTAATCTTATTTTGTAAACTAGACTCATGTTTTAATACCCTCTATTATATACCTAACAGTTGCATAAACTACCTATCAAATAACCACAATCTTAAGTTCAGGAATCAGTGAAGATGCTTGTATTGTAAAAAGAAAAAAATATTAATCAAATAATTAATACCTATTCATCTCTTTATTAATCATATTTTTTTACCCCTACAAATCATAATCTTAAATGTGCCGCTCAGAACACATGTTTCCTACTAACTCGATAAGTTTACTCATAATTAATATGGCTATAGATTAGATTTGTCAGTGGAAATTAATAAAGATAGCTGTAATTTAATTTTCTCAAAAATGGTATGTAATGTTGCCTAAAAAGTAAAAAGTATCCAGAAAGTGAACTCTACCGGAGACTTATGACAACTGTTCAGTAAGAAGCGAGATTTTAAATTTTGAATCTGCTACTGTCCAATAAGTAAGTACCTACTTACTGGACAGTAGGTCATCCTCTTTAGATATGATTAGAAAAAAAAAACAAAGTACCAGACACAGATAAGAATTTAGCCATTATAACATGGTTATAGGGTAGGCTCCAAATATACATATATATATATATATATATCTCTTTTTGGTACATATAACATTTTATGAGATAGATATATTTTTGGAGCCTTAAACAGCCATAGTCTGTGACACTAAACGCCACGCAGAAAAAGTATGCACGATGCATTTTGTACTCAGTAATGTTGTAGAATTATAGTGTGAGGTTTTATGTTTGTATTTAGTAATTTCAGCTTATAAATCATGTTGGATTAAATTTTCCATTCTAAAATTAACATGGAGATTCAAAAACAATAATTTACATTTTTTTTACTAAAACATTCATGTAACGTAAAAATAGAACAATGTTGAAAACTAAAATCAAACTTTTTAGTAATACAAAAAACAACGAATGGCGGAATTTCACTTTGAGTTCAAGCGAATCTGATTTGGAAATAGATGGCTCCTCCTGATTAAAAAGCCGAGGCCGAAATATCACAAAACAGTTTAATTCCTCCAAAATCCAAGGTACGATATATGAAAACTTTTGGAAAAATTTATGAAGAAAACAAAACAACAATTTACTCAATACTTGGCCCGGGTTCTGCAGTAATGTACTATTTATACCTTGACAACGCAAGTCTGTACTTTCTCGGAAGAAAAATAACCACAAAAAGATATGCATCGACCGGGAATCGAACCCGGGCCGCCCGCGTGGCAGGCGAGCATTCTACCACTGAACCATCGATGCTTGTTCATTGTGGTCGAATTAAATAACTGTACTACACTATCGCTGGTATGATAAAATGACGTTAATGAAAAATTCATACTCAAGACCATAACGCAGTTAAAAGTACAACTTGTATAAAGAAACACCGAACTTGTTTTATTTATTTGTTCTTATATCAATAAAGTACCAGTTTAGTTCTTGTACTTTAGATAAAGTTAAACTAAACATTTTTGTATGACATCCTAAAAGTAAGATTTAATACCATTCAAGAGTCCCTTGTTTCTATAAAAACGAGCAAATCGTGCACCTAATGTTAAGCGCTGTGCCTACCTATGATATGTTGCTGTTGTTTCTATTTACACTATACCTATACTTATGTGAGTGTCCACGAACTGCCCTGAAATTATTTGATAAATAATCGGTAGAATTTCTTACCTTTTTAATTTTTACTTTATTATTTCACATTCACAATGCTAAACATACTCGTACCTTGATTCTGTGTCAAAATTTTGCTTGTATTAATTTCTAAAGAAACTACATATAGTACCTACTATAGTACCTAGTAACCTAGTTTTAGACTTGCGAAGACTAATAAGTCATTCCTAAGAAATTGTGTGCGATTTTATACATTAAATCCCAAAACACCTAACGGAGCTCACAGAGGGCAAATTCCAGTTGACTGTAACAAACGTTTTAATAAAAAAAGCTTATTATAAAGTTCGACATTATATAGAAGATAAAGATGCTTGGAATACTCCACTTCTGGCAAGCTGTCTCTCTGCCACCCATAAAATGTAATATTTGTAGTACTTAAGTAGAAACATTGTAAACATCTATATAAAGGAATGACCCCGAGTTTCTTGCCGCTTCTTCTCGGTGGGCTCTATATATTTTGGAACGCGGCGGTAGAGTCTTTAAAGTACATTACGAGTATAATGAAAAGTTGACGTTCATAAGTGCGTCTTTGATGCCTAAATTGAATAAATGATTTTGACTTTGACTTGACTTTGAGTAAAGCTTTCAATGTGAGCAAGATATCTTCTAAATGCTCCTTATAATAGCACTATTATTTTGGTTTCCAGGTTATGGTCATATTGCGCCGAAGACGCAGACCGGCAAGGTGGTGACCATATTCTACGCCATCCTCGGCATCCCTCTGATGCTGCTCTGTCTCTCTAACATCGGTGACGTGATGGCTTCCTCGTTCAGGTATGAACAATGTCTATCTCACAACAACAAAAAAATCAACAAATTAAACCGATAATATATAAATGCCAGAATCAAAAACACCATAGCAATACAATAGTACAATAATTGCTACTTTAATTTGTGTAGGCGCAATTGTTTGACTATTTTTTTTTTATTTGATGCCGGTTTTGTGGGATTCTTACTTTGTGGCCTACCATAACATATTGTTTTTCATCATTAATAAGTTACTCCTGCAGGTAAACATAAGTAAGTACTTACTTAGTATTGAGAACATACTACAAATAAACATTTTAATACAGTAACAAAAATTTTATGAACTTAAATGTGGTAATAGATACTTGTATAAAAATCATGCAGTAAAGGGTTAAAAGTATAAATAAAACTAATCTATAAGCCCCATGATGGACAGAAAAGTGACCAAAACGCTGGCGGCATTGCCACGCTGGATAGCAATGCAAACTTTTTGCCCAAAGTAGGCGCCAGCATATCGGTCACCCGTCACCTCAAAACCAAACGTTTGGCCGGATCCAAACAAGTTGAGAGTGGACGGCCCCCACGGGCCTAAAGTTTCAAAACTTTCGAAATAACTAATTAAATTAAAAATGTCATAGCAGTACACGTTAACGAATTGCGAACTCATTTTTGGTAGAACGTTTTTATTGCATTTTACGTCGTGATCAGATTCCTGCAACTTCCAATGAAATATTATAATGCAGGTCTATCTTCTTACATTGGTTGGTTCCATGGATTGGTAAAGTCGAGGGACAATACGAGAGAACAAGGTAACTGGGGAAATCTGGGATAATTAAGGCGTGATTGTCAGTGTTCAGCACCTGCACACATCATATCATATCACACAACAAATCAGCATATGCTGATATATTCGTAATTTTGTAAATTGAACTTAATCTACAATTATAAAAGTTTTATATTCAATATAACGCCTCCTCTGGCTCGAACACATACGGTGATCCTCCTGGGCATGATGAGAACCAAGTTATCCAGCATTTCTAGGGGTAACCTGTCCCATTCTTGAATAGCTGCTTCCCTGAGCTCTGGCACTGTCTGGACACATGGCTGGCGGTTCCAAACAGCTCGCTTAAGAGCATCCCACACGTGCTCTATTGGGTTTAAGTCAGGAGAGATGGCAGGCCAGTCTAACCTTGTGATATCGTATTCTCGGAGAGCAGCATTGACGGGTTGTGCTCGATGGGCAGGCGCATTATCATCGACCAGTATAAATTGGTGCCCATGGTTTACTCGGAATACTCTGACAATTCCATCAATAGCAACAGCTCTATACAATTAATCATATCATAATCTACCGAAACAAAAACTATTTTGATTTTTCAAAGTGAGCGCAAGCAGGTGGTGGCAAGCTGATGATGGCAAGCTTATTGTAGCTATCTTTTTACAGTGTGTAAGTAGATCCCACAAGGGATTAGGGACTTGCACGTTTTTCTTTTAAAATGTTATTTGAAGGTGTTTTGCTTTATTAGTTGTTACGTAACTATTAAGTATGTTTATTTACTATCAATAAAAGAATAAATGTGTATGTGTCAAAAAGTTAAGATTAGTTCGACCATCATGCTGAAACATCGTAATGTATTTTCGGAGGAATAATGTATCCTTCTGAATGACATAGGTTTGATCCTTCAATTTATGCTCCTTTTTCGAACTTGCTATTATCACAATGTATTTAAAAAGTTAAAACTGTGTGTTTCCAGGTTCTTGTACTGGCGTGTGTGTTGTTACGTCTGCACTCGACCACCGAAACGGCGCCATCGCCATCATCACCAATCTATGAGGTAACGCTGGTAAACATTTTTAATTCGCGCTCTCCTTAGACCTTTGTATGTAGCCTGGCATTACGTATACATAAGGCAGAAAACAAGTTAGTTAAGTAGGTGTACCTACACCTAACATTATCTTGTTGCTATACTTATACTTTAGGTATATATAGGTACTCATTAATCTCTGCAACACGGGCAGTATTTATTCCAAGTTCTTATTCTGTGGTAGACTTGGTTCTAACCTAGGGGCTATAGCTCACACAACACACATCTTCAACTTTCTGGATTTTGTAAGGCCTCTTGCCATGATTTCTATAGCGAAAGTATTTTTTGAGACATAGAATATGTTCCAGCTTAATAAGTAACATTTGTGCCGTGCTTAATCGTAACAACACCTTAGAAAATCCAGAACTTAAAACATAAAGTAACCCGGCGCTGCACTCTTATAAGCACAAAGATATTGTTTCTTATTCCAAGTGTATTTTTATTTTGTTCATTCTTGGTGTATTAATGTGTTTTTAAAGTTATTATTGTAGTTATTAGTTCTTTCTAACAGGTGTTTCCTTCAGACTATGAAAGTTTTAAATCGGTCATTGTTTTTTGGCAGGCGTTCCGTTAGAGCTGGGAGTGGCCGGGGCTCTACACGGAAAAAGCCGAAGCCTATTGAACGAGCTCATTCTGACACAGATTGCAGGTAATTATGAAGAACTCAAGAATTCACATTCTAAACTATGGATTGCATTTCTCTGCTCTGTATTCTACTTTACTTAAGTAAGGTTCTTGATTTTAATGTGGTGATACGTTCAACTTATTAATCCGATAGTAAGAGCTACGGCAACCCATGCCAATGATTGCAGCGCTACCAAGAGCTGCAACCTTTTAAGTTGCATGACATTCTATACATTCTTCAATCGTGAACACAGTAATGCCGTACACTCTGTGTCTATGCTGCATACTGCTTGCAATCAGAGTAATTGGTATAGAAGTAGTTCGATACGACCCATGAGCCCTGTACGTAATCTGATTACCTCCATGCAGGGACCATGTATGGAGCTTCACTGATGGGTATCCTACTAAGGAAGTATCTTAAAGCTATACTAATGCGCAGGTATCGAGACAGTGGGTACAGCAGCGGGCGCTTGAAGCGTCCTCGACAGCCGCCGGCACCACCACCTCACACAATGTCTCTTCCAAGAACAAGATCACAGCCCCCGCAATTAAGACGACAAGGTGAGTTATCAGAATTAACCAATGAATATGAGATTATTGGAGGTCATTCGAAAACAAACCATTTCAGCTTCTGAAGAATACGACCCCGAAGACCGATCACCAGCTCGAATCCCGAAATATAGCCGTGGACCTGAACATTATGAAGATGAAGAAGGTATATAATTAAATCTATCTTTCTATCGTCAATGTTGTTTTATCGCCAAAAATAATACTCATGATAATTTATTCCCTTTAGATCCAGAAGATTTCCCAAAAATATCTCTCCCATTGCAAGATCTAGCAGCTGCGTTGAAAGATTTGGAAGATCATCATGTGAAAAGGGCTTCAAAATCGGAACTCAGAAGCAAGTCTTTGCCGCGACCAGCTAAAGCCAAACCTGAATATGGTCCCAGAAGAGACTTTGCAGATCAGAGATACATAGAACCGGAAGAACCAACCGATATGTTTGAAATGCACGATTTGCACGACGTAGACTATGAAAATTTCAAGGAGAGACAGGCATTAGAAAAGGAAAGAGGAAAAAATAGGGAGGATTATGGATATAGAGATCGAGGCTATGATCCTGAAGACGAAGACTTTGAATTTGATACTCCGATAAACAGGAAACATCGGCGTGAACGAAGGCAAGTCGCAAATGCTACAATGACTATGTTTTAGCACATGAACACATCGCAAAAATTATAGTATATTAACAACTTCATTGCTTCACTAACCCATTCAAAAATTCGGTTCTCAGATCAGACCGAGGTCACTCCGAGTTCTACGAGCGAGACCGGGATGATTACGGCTATGATAAGAGACACCGACGCGCCAGAAGTGCTATCTATGACTATGAGACTCACTGGGATGAGGACCGGGATGAGCGGCGAATGGAGAGGATGGATCGAGGGTTTGAAAGAGGAGACGTAGAGACAGGCAAAAGACGACGGCTTCGAAGATTATATACTGTTGATGACAGCCGGATGCCTAATAGATATGTTTGTAGAAGATTCCTTATTTACTTGTACGTCAATGCTTCTTTAGTTTGGTTATAACTTAATTTGTTTTTTGCAGTCTCCATCACCTGAAAGAGATGACTGGAGTGATGAAGTAGTTCCTCCGAGACGAAGCAGACCTCCACCGCAAGGTGTGCTGTAAATAAATAAAAAAAAATATGTTTAATTGAACGAATGCTTAGTTTAGATTGTGCTTGAACATGGTTTTTGTATTACAGTTTGGGGTTCTCGGCAATCAGAACTGTATCCTACCTCGGAAACGCCCAAAGAAGAGGTAAATAGCTGGTCTTCTTGCCTTTGTTTGTTTGTTTCTCCTTTGGATCTCTATAACCTCATTTTCTCGCAGATAAAGCCGGTTCCAATTTGGCTGTGTGTGTTCCTGGTAGCTTCCTACATTGTAGCTGGGACCTTCCTATTCAAACAATGGGAGAACTGGGCGTACTTGGATGCAGCATACTTCTGCTTCATCACGCTCACTACCATCGGATTTGGAGACTTTGTACCAGCACAGGTAGTAGAATCATATTGCTATAAGAATGGCGTCCCTTCTGCTTAAACTGGTCGTATGATAGAGTGAGAAATGTACAATGTAATTCTTCACATGAGCCTTGTGCTCTATTTGCAGAGTTTTCAGACTGCCTGAACACTTTCGACTTGCTCTAAAACGAACCTCTTATTCTCCAACGGCATATCGGCTCTCCAAAGCATGTAATGTACATGAAGCCAAATTTGCTAAGAAAAAATATACAAGCATCGTTATATGACCTATTTCTATGCCAGCTTGAAAATAGATGATGATTTTGGATTTTTAACTCGTATTGTTTTATTCAGACATGAACCGACAAGAGAATTAATGAGACTTACGTATGTATTCTATTTGTCTGCAGGGTCAGCGAGTCGATGACCCTACAGTAGCAGTCCACTCCATAGCACTCTGTTCACTGTATCTTCTGTTCGGCATCGCTCTCTTAGCGATGTCTTTTAACTTGGTGCAGGAAGAAGTGCGAGCTAACGTTGCTGCGCTCGCGACCAAGCTTGGGATCATCAAGGCACGGGACAGCACGCGACGGGACTCTGACAGCGATTACTAGTCCCATATATGAACCAGTGTCATTATTACCAAGCTATATGTACATTCTACACGGATAGGTCTCATTCTAAGACCATATTGGTCTAATACTACGGTCTCATCACTAGCCATGTCATAATCAGACATGATTTCGTCCGTGACCAAGCTCGACATAGTCAAGGCACGAGCGTTTTCATCAGCAAGAAGTGGGTAAAATAAGTATTATCGTTAATGCTTATATAGACAATAACTATCAAAACCATGTATGGACCTCGCATCGGACGTCATTCATTGCGACTTCTATAAAACTGTGCATATACTCCAGGTGTAGAGCTATTCTTAGCACTACACCTGGGCCTAGAACGGAAATTGCATAACTGTAATGTAATACAGTACAAACTGAGGCCGTAGCACAAACAATTTTCGAAATAGTATTCGTATCGCAGGTCCCAACACGTCACGCTTCGGTGTACAACTATGAGTTATCACAGCTGCCCTAGATCAGGGGTCAGCAAGTAATTTTGAATAGGGCCGGGGATAGTATTGAAAATTATTACTGAGATCCAAAAAAAATACCGTATAATATGTAAGTATTTACTAGTAATGAGTACCAATACTAGGTACCGTAATCCAGTGTTATTTGGGACAAATTGTTTTTTTTTGGGTACGATTATGTATTTACTTTATCCTACCTGCATTAATTTTTAGGTTGGCATCACTTTTACGCTAGTGATATTGGTGTCGATTCTGTAAGCATTCTCTTAACTAATATTCTCTAAATTATAGCAGTACTTATTTTGTTTAGGCTAAAATCCAAATTAGTATAACACTTTCGAATGACAGCACTAAAATTAGACATTTCTCTTCAATTGTGGGCATATTTTTGACAGTTTAGTCGTCCCGTAACTTGGTGCTCGCTAAACTAAAATATCCCAAAATTAAAAAGGATAATCCTATTTTTAGAAGTGTCATTCTAAGTGTTAAATGAATTTGGATTTTAATGTTAACAGTATAAGGACCACCATAATAAAATTTTAGTTCGGTGGTTTAGTCTATTAGGTAGCTTTTGGAACTGAGTGTTTTTATCTCCATAAAAAAATGGATGGGTATCCCAAATAACCCGTCAAGTTGTGTTATTTGAGAC
This sequence comes from Selenia dentaria, assembly GCA_917880725.1. NCBI lineage: Eukaryota > Metazoa > Arthropoda > Insecta > Lepidoptera > Geometridae > Selenia > Selenia dentaria. The sequence goes on from OU862893.1 coordinate 30,027,773, forward strand.
ATGCAACTTTAAGTTCATTTTTAGCACATTAAATACAAGAAAACTATATAAGACCAAGTGGGAAACTATTTGGGATATTCTATGGCGTGCGTTCGAAAACCAAGTGTATGCTTTATTGTTTTGCATATTATTATTTTTATAACAAAATTGGAAAATCAACTTTTTATTAAGTATTATCTTTTTAGGTTTCTGACAGGAGGTGTAGCTTAAACAGTCTTTATGTCACACACGTGATAGGAAATTGCAAATTATATTCGTTAAAACATAAGTATTAAGCTTAAGTATGTACTAAAAACCTAGGTTCTTGTCCTTAAAAAAGTAATTCTTACAACTATCTACATTATGATGTTTCTAGTCTCTTTTGTAGTAGACGAAATGAATATTTGGAGCCTAATGGAAATGAATATACTCTATGTCAGATCACATTCTTGTAATTTTTGTCTTGACAATGTAAGTCTAAAGGTGCGTTCGCTTAGCATTTAGGGCATTGGTGGCGTTGTCATTAATGGTTCTTTTGTTAAAGCGTTCGTAAAGCTCAAAAACGTTATTTTTGCTACTTTTGCCCACACCCTATTCGAACCCTCAACAGAGCTTAAGACCTAAAATCGCATGATTATGCTGTCAAATACATAGTTGTCACCCAAAAACGATCCCAAACAACCATGCTCCGGACGTGGTGGCAAAAATACCTCGTTTTTACCTTTCCGAACGCTGAACAAAAAGAGACATGAACGACATTTTCATTCACTTACAGAATTCGAACGCCCTTGTGAGGTCTATTGGATTGGAACGCACTATAAGTGAATTACATATTTGCATAGGTACCTATTGTATTGAAATAAATGGGCAGGTGCTTAATGTATTTGCATATTCTGTTACCTAGTTAGGTAACGAAGTACTGTATAACGGTTTTAGTAAATAAGTTAGTACCAAAGTTAAGCTGTAAGTAATTAAGTCATATTATTGTTAATAAGTCTAGCTATTAGAAGGAATTGAAATAAATAAATAATTAATATGATTGATGTAACATGGGTGTACTACATCAATGACGTTTAAATGCCCAACTTAAAACTCTCATTTGAATAAATTTCTAAAATTAACACTTACCTACCATAAAATAAATTTTAACTGACTTCAAAAAAGGAGAAGGTTATAATTATTTGCGACTGTATGTATTTTTTTGTGTAGGTATGTTTACTGTTTTATCCCCATTTGTAGACCGATACACTATAAATCTTTTACATACAAAGAAAATTATTACCTACGCACTTTAGTTTTTAATAGAACCACGACTGTACGATGTTGCCCTTAGCAGGCAGGTATACCTACCTGCTATCGATAGGTCTACGTGTAGTTTGATTTACCATAATGCCACTGGATCGAACAGGAGAACTCTGCCATCAGACCACAACCTAATGAATTATCTATCAGATATGACAAATTATTATTAATTTATTGGATAATCTAATAGGTACCTAGTTATATCTCCTAAAAAGGGGGGAAGTTTCCTGTGACGCTATTTACCGACCAATTTTGATAAAATGTGGTACTGACACATTATTAAGCACCTGACTTTAAAGAGGAATTTCGAATATGAGCATAATTGGTCAAGCAAGACGTGGTGCCTGATGTCCGAGATTTTATATCAGATAATAAAAATTTGGTTCGGTTGTGAAATACTGCGAAAAATTGCCACTGATAAGAGTACCTATGTGCTTACGAGGTCTAGATAAGTAGATATACTTACGTAGACCTCGCGAGCACATACTTTTATCGTAATAGGCATCATGACGTAATGGACCTACAACTTATTCTATTATTATAAATCCAGTCCTTACCTGTAGGTAAAAAAAAAAAATGTTGTAATAAAAGCTGTTGATGTTCGTGATGTCATGGATAAGGGTTCCGGCTGAAAATCAGTGACTAGGATCTAATTTAGATCTTAGTTAAATGATGAGTTGGGACCTATATTCGTGACAGCACGCAATATTGTATAAATACCTACAATGGAATGTATGTATGTGATTTGTATATATATATATAGATATATTTCTTTGTTTTATTTTATATTCAAATTTTGTATTTTGTTTTTATGTTATGGTTTTATATAATATTGTGTGTGTCAGAATAACATATTTCATTTCATTTCATCTGCACAATACGTAGCCTACACCAGTATGTACGTGATAGGCAACATGACGTAATGCACCTACGTCTGCACAGTACGTAGGCTACACCAGTATGTACGTGATAGGCAACATGGCGTAATGCACCTACGTCTGCACAGTACGTAGGCTACACCAGTATGTACGTGATAGGCAACATGACGTAATGCACCTACGTCTGCACAGTACGTAGGCTACACCAGTATGTACGTGATAGGCAACATGACGTAATGCACCTACGTCTGCACAGTACGTAGGCTACACCAGTATGTACGTGATAGGCAACATGGCGTAATGCACCTACGTCTGCACAGTACGTAGGCTACACCAGTATGTACGTGATAGGCAACATGACGTAATGCACCTACGTCTGCACAGTACGTAGGCTACACCAGTATGTACGTGATAGGCAACATGACGTAATGCACCTACGTCTGCACAGTACGTAGGCTACACCAGTATGTACGTGATAGGCAACATGACGTAATGCACCTACGTCTGCACAGTACGTAGGCTACACCAGTATGTACGTGATAGGCAACATGGCGTAATGCACCTACGTCTGCACAGTACGTAGGCTACACCAGTATGTACGTGATAGGCAACATGGCGTAATGCACCTACGTCTGCACAATACGTAGCCTACACCAGTATGTACGTGATAGGCAACATGACGTAATGCACCTACGTCTGCACAGTACGTAGGCTACACCAGTATGTACGTGATAGGCAACATGACGTAATGCACCTACGTCTGCACAATACGTAGGCTACACCAGTATGTACGTGATAGGCAACATGACGTAATGCACCTACGTCTGCACAGTACGTAGGCTACACCAGTATGTACGTGATAGGCAACATGACGTAATGCACCTACGTCTGCACAGTACGTAGGCTACACCAGTTTAAAAGTTTGAGGCGCCATGATGTCATGCACTTTTCTCTTTGTAATACGCATAGGTACTGAACTGCTATGTACGTAAGAAACATCTTGACTTAATGCAGCAACTACTTCATAGTAAGTAGACTTCTCTAGCAACAAAAAGCTGTGTGATAATGCTACGTAACCCCCCTTATGACAATATCATGGAGAGGGCTACTTAAACTAGCGCGTTCCATGACAATGTCACTGAGTGGGCTACGTACAATCTGGATCTTTCCCGCAATTGCTGGTTACTTACGCAGCACGTTGTCGTCTACCTATGTAATAGTCTCAGACAAAATAAAAAAGCCAAGACAGAATGTTGTGAACAGAGAAGTGAGGCCGGTTTTCTAAACTACATGTGCGTGACTCGGTACTGTCATGGTAATTCAAATTATACTAAAGTTATTAAAACAATATCAATAATTAATAAATTTAAATTAAATGTTAATTAAAACTTTACGTGTTGCTTCCACGCGCCGCGATAGTTCGACTGACGCGCCAAGGCGTAGTTTCGTTGTAGGTTTTGTACCTATATAAATATGTATGGACACGCCGAAGCGTAGTTTCACCCGGCCTCACTTCGCTGTTCACAACATTCTGTCTTGACTTTTTTATTTTGTCTGAGGTAATAGTGTCCTGATTTAGTCCTTGCATAAGTAAGTAAGTGCTCTACAAATTTACGTAGCTTTTTTCTCTCAGTGTACTGTTCGCAGAACTACTAGATTTTTAACCGACTTCAAAACTTCGATTGTATGTATATTTTTGTATGTTCACCGATTTTGCCCCTGTTTGTAGACCGGTTCTCAAAACTACTCTTTTTATGTTTGGTAGAGTATAGGTACGTGATACCATTTAAATTTCATTAAATTTGGTCAAGCAGTTTTTGAGATAGGTACACTCCAATAACTGAAAAGTGTTTCGCCTATCTTGATGATATCATCATTGACGTCGTTGAATGACAATCGATCCCGTAATTAGAAAGGGCCACTAAAAAGGGAAAAAAAACTTGAGAGGTGTCAAGGGACACCCGGATGGAACGAAGTTCCTCATCAGAAAAAATAATGCTAAAAATACAAAACCATGGTAAATATTCCAATAATAGGTTCCGATAATCGCGCGTATAGGGTTACTTCAATAAAACTGCCTCCTGCGTATGGGAAGTGTTAAAAATATATATTTCTCAAAATTACATATTACATCCAGTGAATGAAATGCCTCCGCGAGCTAACTTTACCTGAGTCGCAATCTAGTATAAATTTACGGAACTAAATGGCGCCACTTGCTACGATTACAACATCTGGCTTGCTTTCTATAAGAGAGAGAGAGACAGACAGAGAAACATGCGACGCCGCACTGGCTTTCTATAAGAGAGAGAGAGACAGACAGACAGCTTACTATAGCAAAAAGTGTCGTGACAACTTTTCGTAAGAATTTTTTCCGTCTAGCCCCCTTTCACACAGCGCGATAAGGAACTACGTTCCAAAAAAAATTTACCAAAAAATGGAACAAGTTACACTTTTTGGTGTTGAAGTCGATTCCATTTTTTGGTAAATTTTTATTTCACCCTTTCTAGTGATAGTTTTTACTATGGTTGCTTGTTTATTGGGGGCAGACTTGGGGCATATGTACCTACACGTCGTCATGTCACACCATTTTTCCCAACCAGTGTTGAACAGAAAAATTTTTTTGGCGGAAGACATACTATTATAGATACTACGTACACAGACAAAATAAAAAGTCAAGACAAGACAGAATGTTGTGAACAGAGAAGTTAGGCCGGTAAAACCACGCCTCGCAGAGTCCATACATAATTATTAATTACATACAACACGTAGGTACAACGAAACCACGCCTTGACTCGTCAGTCATTCGAACTATCGCGGCGCGTGGAAGCAACACGTAAAATGTTAACTGTCATTTAATCTAAATTTATTACTTAATTACTTTTAATTCAATTGAAATTATCTTGGCAACACCGATGCACGCACTAGGTACCAACATGTTTAGAAAACCGGCCTCACTTCTCTGATCACAACATTGTGCATTGACTTTTTATTCACGTATAATAGGTACCTACCCAAACTACCTATATACTCCCTTAAACTGATTTATCTATGAAAATGAAAAATAAATTACCTAATTGAGGTTAAAACAAAAGTCATCATAAGAGAATAGGTATATAAAAACCTATTTATACTCCTGGTCACGCTATAACTTGAGAACGGATGGAACAATCTTGCTTATTATTTTTTAGTTGTGTTATTTATTGTCAGGAGAATGTTCTTATGAAAGAAAAGCCAAGAAAATATGGGTGGTTATAACGAGGCCGAACGTCAAGCATACTATGCGAACGAAGTCGCGGGCAGTCGCTAGTAAGAGATTTTTTAATAACCATTAAGTTAAGGTTGTTTCCCACTTTTTAGTGTAGAAGTCGGTTCTATTTTTTGATAACACAAGTGACCTTGATTTTGACCTTGATACTTACGGGATTCACCGTCAATGATGATTATCATCAAGATAAATCAACACTTTTCAGTTTTTGAATGAATGAATGAATGCAATATTTTTGGAGTGTAACTCAAAAACTGCTTGATCGAATATAATGAAATTTATATGGGACCACCACTGAAGCATACTCTATCAAACAATAAAAGAATCATCAAAATCGGTTCATAAACGAGAGCGGAGTTATCCGCGAACACATAAAATATAGGTATATATATTTAAAGTGGGTTAATAAAATTGTAAAGATAGAGTTCCCTCTAAAATTGGCGACGGTCACGTATCGGTCATTCGTTTTACTACGTTTGTTGTATCGGCAAGCATCGGAATAGTTGCCCCTTCGATTCAAGCTGCGAGGGCCGGTATTAGTAGGTACCGACTTACCGACGACGACGACGACGGCCCGATTCCTGCCTGCGGTCCGTCCACTGTAGATGAGACGGCTTACGGCTGACACTACAAAAAAATCTAAAACCAGTTTGATATGCATGTCTTGTAAGCAACATCGTGGACAAGTAGGTATAACTTTATTTCATGAAAAAAGAACTAGGAGAGCCCAACCGATCCGTCCCGTACTGCATTGTTTAAAATAATTCCAGTTAATATTGCCCCGGCCGGGCGCCCAGCCCGCCGTAATATCATCGCTTCGAGTGCAGATTACGAAGTAGTTAATATTATCCCCAAGCCGGTACGAGTGCGGCGTTGCCGTTCCGCTAAACGGAAAGCGTCAGTACAGGTGGCGTATTGCCAAACTCTATCACCGTAGACAGTCAGGTCTTTGGTAGATTATTTCGTACTGTTTGTTTGTTGACTGTTTAGATTGATCACCTACTTATATCACGTAGCAGAGTGATTTTATTGATTATATGTGGGCATTTGTCATGATGTATTTTAATAGTTTTGCCAGGTTATAATAAAGTTAGGTACCTTTTAAGCTATTGCATAGCTTCTATCGTGCGCCTTGAGCGTGGAGACCGAATCCAGAAATTCCGTAACGAAAATAACCTAACACCCCCCCACTCCGACTCCATCTATCGATGAATAGCAGAACTTTAAATGAATTTTTGAAATATCACGCTTGTCTCTTTAGTTCCGCAACTTGCCTCTAGATGGCATTGGTTAAATAATTATAATTGCATAAGTTGATTTGGCATCTATCGATGAATAGCAGAACTTTTGATGACTTTTTAAAATATCACGCTTGTCTCTTTAGTTCAGCAACTCGCCTGTAGATGGCATTGGTTAAATAATAATAATTGCATAAGTTGATAAAAACAGCTATGCAATAGCTTTACCGTGACAGTCTCCGAGTGCCACACGTCATTTTTTAAATAAAGCACATGAATGAAAAGAAAATTAACCAAATAACAAATTAATGGTTTTTCTTATACTAACTAATGTATTGTGTAAACATTGTTAGGAACCTCGAGAATAAAATAGTATAAAACATATGGAATAAGTTCAAATTATGTGTAAATTTCAATATAGTGTTTTGAACTTGTAATACACTTAAGTATACAATAATAATGTATATAATTTATTAAACTTTACGAGGTCTAAACACATAACTCTCTTAGTTAGCTTAAATTAAAATATTTTTTGTATGATAAATAACAACAATATTATTTACTGCCTACTGAATCGTGATATGTTTCGTTTCATTTTATACGACACGTTATGTTTTTTTGTAGCTTGCCGATATATTACAATAATTACAACCTTTGTTATAACTTATTCTTATTAAATTATTTAATTACAACATTACACTGTGAACATATTTGATCTATTCTTTCATCTTATAAACTTTATATATAGGTATACTATGAATAATATAGACATAATATAATAGATATTTATTTACGTTTATACAACCAGTAGACTAGAGAGGCCATGTCTCGTATTGACTAAAGCCATTTAGGTACCTATAGATTCTAAGACTCCTTTTGTATTGGTGTGTAATATCATCTCTGTATGCCCCTAATTCATAAAAGCTTGTTAGCAATTTCAGAGAGCAACTCGGATACGCAAGTCGTTTTACTACAGTTTGCTAATACGCGTTCGAGTGCGCCGACACGGGCGACGGCGCCCGTCTGCCGACCGACCCCTCACTCCGCGCCGCGCCGGCCCCGATAGTGTCCGCTTCCCGGCACGGGAAAGTAACGTTACGGTTTTAATCTGTTTAGATTTACAAAATAGAAACAAACTTTCATACAACAATTGGATAAAACCAATATTTTATCAAAGTGGTTTACTAGTTCAAAGTATTATTTAATTCGAACTATTTAACAGTGTTTTCTAACTGGTTTGTTTGGTCGAGGTTGCGGTAGATACCTACTACCTACTACCTATAATGTCGGACATGGAGATAAAGAAGTGAGTGATTTGATTGCATTAAATTTATTTTATTTCAGAAACAAAAATAATACAATGTACCTAGTAGTAGAAGTAAATAGTAGGTAAATATAATTTCATTTAGGCTACGTTCTGGCAAGCGCCCTCAACGCTCACAACTGTCGCGCCCCGGTTTGCCGTTCCCTTTGGTTGTCAGTGACAGCTAGCAATGATCACGTAGACCCACCTAAGATCCGCGAGCGTTGTGAGCGCGGTGTGAGCGTTTTCGGTGACGTCATTAATGACGTGTCGAGCGCCGCGAGTGATTTCGGAACTTCCCGGAACGTAGCCTTAGAGTTTGAAACCATCACCTTGAGTCACAGACAAAAGAACGTCTGTGCACAGACTAAGATACTCGTATGGCTCTGTGCCCGAATTTACTTTCTTTTTACGTTTTATGTGGACTCGTACGTAAGCACATTTGTCATTCCTCATCTGTCTATTCTATAGGTATATATATATATATATATATATATATATATAAATGAGACCCCTATTTCTCATAATATAAATAAATTATGTGTGTATTACGTTCTAGTAATGCGGCGCATGTAAACTTTATAAAGGGATTGACGAGGAAAACACAAAACCACATTTCATGATTTTGTTCACTTCCTAAATTCATGCACAATAACGAACACTTTACGGTTAATAATCCTCAACATACACGTCCAAACTCGTGAATGAAAACGAAAATGAAACCAAAGCAATTTATAGCTATTGTTGGGTTTTTCCCGCCATCCAGCCAAACCGGTGGGCTTTGATTTCTCATTAGTCTGTTCACTTTATGTATCACTAAACCAGTGTTGCCAGATGCATTTTTGACAATATCCGTGAAACAAATGACGAGAGGACAAGAAACGTTGAAAAACAACCTTGTTACAAGGGCGATATTTCATAAAGTATTTGACATCGGTGAGCTCGTCCGCGAGTGCATCGATGAATTATTAGGTACAGAATCGCACGGCTGTCTGGTATAAAATATACAATGTAGTATAAAAATACCATTTAGGATGAAAGTAAAATGGTAACATAGAAGGGCTATATGACATGAACTCTTAAATGATAAAGGAAATGGCTATTGACGACACTACGGCACCTGACAATTTCAGTCTCATCTATAAATAATTAGGCAGGTGGTGACTTGACACCCACTAAACGGGTCCCCAATAATGGGCCACCATCAATGGTGACAAAAGGGGCAGCGTTGGTGTGGATGGCTAAAGGGTGCCAAGAGGTATGCTGCGGTTTCACTAGAGCGCTACTACCGGCGTTATGTCCTTTAACACTTCTACCCTTGGAGATTTTTGTTACTTGCTCTTGCGTCTCCACCCCCAGACGGCCATTTAAGGCAAGCCTTAAATGGCCTCAAGGGTCTTATTTAGTCCCAGGGAGAATCAGGGTCCACGTTGTCGCCACTCACAGACGGCTCGCCACAAAGCCGCGCCTGCGGTATTATTATTATCATTCTTAGTTTTTTATTGTGTTTCAACGTATAAAATAGACGGTACAAAACAACGTATACAACGTATGCAATGCACAAGACGTGTTCGGTTTGAAAAATGTACACATTGTGCATTTAATTTTCCCTGCAACAGAGATATCGATTTGGTGATTGTTGCTGCGATAGATTAGTTAAAGTCTCCAACACCCGTTACCTAGGCATAGAAATTAATGACAAATTGCAGTGGAAAGAACATTTAAAAACACTCTCTAGGCGATTGAGAAAGATTATTTTTATTTTTAAAACACTTCGAGTAGTAGCTGATATTAACCTTCTTATACAAACGTATAAAGCCATTTGCCACAGTGTTATAAATTATTGCATCTGTTCATGGGGTGGTGCAGCGAAGACAAATGTGCTTGAATTAGAACGTGCGCAACGGGCACTTCTAAAAACTATGTTTTATCTGCCTTACCGCTTCCCTACCACACACCTATATCAAAAAGTAAATGTACCTACCTACTGAGCGTGCGTAAATTGTATGTTTATGAATGTATTCGCAGATATCACCGCACAGTGGTACCTACAATAAAAAGTAGTAATAAAAGGTTAGATCAATGTCCTGTTCCCTACTTCGAAAGTAGCACAGCGCGTATGCACTACAATAACAATGCACCTAGACTTTATAATAAAATTGATCGACAATTAAAAATAAAGAATTTGAGCAATTTTCAACTGAAACAGGTAATATTAGACTGGATGAACAATTACGACTATACAGACACGGAAACACTATTTTAAGTTGTTAAGTAATTATGTAAAGTGTAGAATTAATAACAATAGTTAAATATATTAAAATAGTATATTAGGTAAACGTTACATATAAAACACACCCAAACCTCACACGCGCGCAGCGTCACACCAAACATTCCCTCACACACTCGCATCCTCTCAAACATGCGCGCATACATACGTTTACATCATAGGATAAGAAATTAATGTAAAAACCGTTTTATGTAAACTATTGAAATTAAGTACTTACCTATATTATAATATTTTCCATTGTCTAATGCTTAAGGGAGAACTGCCTCCTGGTCCACAGCTCACGCTTATCCAAGAGGCAGGATATCAGTTAATGTAGGAACCTTATATATTAATGCAAAATAAATGAATTATTATTATTATTTCCTTTATTTAAAAAAATCACGGATTTAATCCGGCCCTTTACAGAGGCATAAGTGGGGCTGTAGCCAACACTTAGAGGCCTGTTTGGTATAGCAAATACAATGTACTCGTAGTTTAAAAAATAGAAACATTTTGGATGGATGGGACAGGGTATATCTATTATAAAAATGGGTAAAATGGCAAGGCTATTGATATGAACTAATTAGTGACAAGGAAGATAGTGGGCTATTGAAGAGACTACGGCACCTGCCAATTTCAGTCTCATTTTGAAATATTTCAGCAGGTGGTGATTTGCCACCCACTTAACGGACCCCCCATAAAGGCCACCATGAGTGGAGTGGGGCAACGTTGGTGTGGATGGCTAAAAGGTGTTGAGAGGTGTGCTGCAGTTACACTAGAGCGCTACTACCGGCGTTATGCCCTTTAACACTTCCACCCTTGGAGCTTTTTGTTACTTGCTCTTGCGTCTCCACCCCCGGACGGCCAATTAAGGCAAGCCGGGAATCAGGGGTCTCAGTTAGCCCCAGGGAGAATCAGGGTCCACGGTGTCGCCACTCACCGACGGCTCGCCACAAGGCCGCCCCTGCGGTTTTATTATTATTATTCCTTTAATTTGACATATTTCACGGGTTTCACCCGGTCCTTTACATAGGCATAAGTGGGGCTGTAGCCAACACTTAGAGTCCCGTTTGGTATAAAAATACAATGTAGTATAAAAACATAAACATTTTGGATGGATGGTTACATGGTATATCTATTACAGAAAGGGTAAAATGGCATGGCTATTGATATGTACTTATTAGTGGTACGGGAGATAGTGGGCTATGGACGAGACTACGGCACCTGCCAATTTCAGTCTCATCTAAAAATATTTAGGCAGGTGGTGACTTGCCACCCACTAAACGGACCCTCATAAGAGCTACCATCAATGGTGACAAAAGGGGCAACGTTGGTGTGGATGGCTTAAGGGTGTTGAGAGGTGTGCTGCGGTTTCACTAGAGCGCTACTACCGGCGTTATGCCCTTTAACACTTCCACCCTTGGAGCTTTTTGTTACTTGCTCTTGCGTCTCCACCCCCAGACGGCCAATTAAGGCAAGCCGGGGGTCAGGGGTCTCATTTAGCCCCAGGGAGAATCAGGGTCCATGTTGTCGCCAATCACAGACGGCTCGCCACAAAGCCGCGCCTGCGGTATTATTATTATCATTCTTAGTTTTATATTGTGTTTCAACGTATAAAATAGACGGTACAAATATATACACGTATACACCGTATGCAATGCACAAAACGTGTTCGGTTTGAAAAATTTACACATTGTGCATTACAATTTTTAATAATCAAGAAAATTATTTTTGTCGTATTATTATTATCTTTTAAATAAAATCTGTTTCGTGTCTTGTAGATACGAGTATGTGCGTGTATTAGGCGTCTATTAGTGCTGTAAGAGTGAAATTGCGCAAAATGCAAATTTGGTTTGTCTTATATTATCGAGGAAAATCCTGAGGATCAAATTTTATTCCCGTAATGTCAGCCCGGCAACTATATCTACAAAAAGTGTTAGTGTGGAAAAAAATCTCATTCAGAGCTTTCGTGGCGCCGTAATTGCAATGAATAGCAGTAAAGATTTTACATCGATTTTGGAGTTTCCTGTATATCAAAAATGGCTAAATAAAGTAACTTTTGCGTTAACTAGTCAATTTGCTTAGAAAATTAGAAAAAGGAAGTCAAAGTCTGACAGCGCACGCAGAAGTGAAGCTTTCATAAATCTGCGAAAAAATGCCCCCCTAGGTACTATGCTACGAAAAATTACGTGGAAGAGACTTCGCACATAAGTTTTACCTTTAGACGTGATTTTTTCTGGTCTGACTGTATTGTAATTCGAGTTCTGAACTGTAGGTATATAGAGTTATTCTTAAACGATATAGCTGTACAAAGAAATCACTGTCCACGGTGAATCAGTACTAAGAAAAAAATTGTAGATACAGTGCGTATGCAATCAATAATAATATGAATTGACCACTAGCGGTGACTACTGAGGCTTAATTTTCTCCATGTCCACCAGGGGCGTATAAGGAAGGGTGGTGGCCAACGAGAATGACATATTAATAATATTTACAATTATACAGACCCAGGCATCATGCGAGAAAGACTACAACACCCATGGAGACGATCGAGCTGATCGAGCTGGTGCGTCAGCGGCCTTGTGTGTGGGACCGCCACTCAGAGGAGTACCGCAACCGCCAGCTAAGGGACATAGCGTGGATTGAAATCTGCCGTGCCCTTGAACCCACATATGATATCATGTCCCGCACTGAGCAACAGGAGTACCGTGAGTAATCAAATTTATTTTGATTCTGATTATGTTCTTCAGCGCACAGTTGAAGAAAGATATCGCTAGTCAATACATACATTTGAATTTGAAGGGATTAACGATTTATTTTTATTATTTGTTTCATGTGGGCCAATAAAGAAGTGTCCTTTCATTAGGGATATATCACTTCATATAAGGTGATACGAGTATACGCAGAATTACCGTTACCGTTGTTATATGCTTTATCCTATTGGGCTTATCTTCAAAACAAATGAATTCTTTATTCTTTTGTTTTCAGTCTATCTAAGGATTATTTCAATACTATATAAATACGTGTTAGCGACGCGAGTGCTATACATATAATAATATTAATATAAATAGTTTATTTATGTTCAATATTTCAATGTAAAGATTATGGTTAAATAAATATATATGAGGATTGCGGGGTGAGATAGGTGTGCGATGCATACGAGCTTGGGTCTCAAAGGGGGCACCACAGGTGCGGGAGGGGTACTCGAGCATCACCGCGGTGCCAGCTAGTCTGCCACTAACATACGCGCTGACCTACTATCTTGTACCCTGAGTCGCGATGAATCATTTTGAAACCCCATCCCGAACACTACGGTCCACAGTCCAGGGTCCGTGGCAGTCCATTTTATGTTAATTGCGGATTTATTACAAAAAACATACTTAAAAAGAGATATGTAATTAATTAGAGGACATAGGATTTTCTTAATGTAAAATTACTTATTTCGTTAAAATTTGCATCAGTGATTATTCAGAGCAGGCCGGTCTGCGCAGACAGCACCCGTTTAAGAGTTGACGCACGTGGCAGCCATCGCCTTCCTCATTTGAGGGAAAATGGCGACCCGCTAAAGGACACCACCATCTGCCGTCACCTTTTCGTGAGCGTCGGAACTAGCTTTTTGCCGCTGCTTTGAAAGATGCCAGGGACACTATGACACTGTCCTTGCTCTTGGTTGGGCTGCGCTCCTGGTGCCTCTCGGCTTCTGCTTTTTCCCGGAGACGTTCCAATCCACTTTTAGTGGCCGAAGCGGAGATAGAGTGCCCCTAAAAGTCGGTTGCACTGTTGTGTAATGGTTTTCTGAGGTAACCGATGTTTTTGTCTTTGTCTTCGTATGCAGCTACCTCATTATGTTTTTATGCAACATAGTTGGTCGGCGACTTCATTCTTGAGTGTTAGATTACCGTAGCGTATACGTTTATCATTCATCCGTATTCCGCATATTCTGCTAATTTCGAAAAAGTTTGCTATCTAGAGCGACAGACGTCTCGTCCACCCACTTCATCAGTGCGACCGTTTTTGCTGTCGTACTAATCGACATGGGCAACCCGTGACGTCCATCGCTGGCATAGCGTTGAATGCTCTTTGCTTCAAGGTAGTTTTGAAGGTTGCTGCTTCCGTTTAGCGAACATTGCTAGCGAGTGATATCCGCACTCGGCTTTTGTCTCTAGCTAAGGAAAAACATATCCCGAGTATCTCTCTGCTGTTGTCCATAAAGAGAGCAACGCCTCGAATGCGAATTCCAGGCTCTCCTTGCTCTACTTATGATAACAGCTGAGAGTTACCCTACGTCACCTACGGTACCTAACTGTTAAGTCATTAAAAGGGTTCGAACCTATTGACATAGTGGTGATCATAATTACGCGAGAATTTCGGAATTTTTTCAAATCAATGGTGAATGTGCAACATGTATATCGAAAGTGTGTCTATAAATAAACATAAAGTGGTATAGTCATATATGACATATAGTTCTAAACGGCAAGGTATTCAAGTTAATCCCCGTGTAAGAGATCCCATATGGATATAATCCTAACTCATTCCCCCGAAAACTTGAAATCCTTGTGCTTTAGAAGTTTTGTAATAACACTTTTTTTTAGATCCTTAACAAATTTATATTAGTAGTTTATGCAACTGTCATATAATACCCGTGTTATATGCAGTTGCATACACTACTTTATCTTCACTAATGCAATTAATCAAACAACAAGAGTAAAAGCTGACAATAGTTTATTTATAATAATTGTTCAAATTTTGGATGGTACAATTTTGAAAGTTAATGTTAATTATTGATCCAGCAGCTGTAGCGGTCGCGGGGCAAGCAGTAGAGCTCGTAGACGGAGTCGGAATATTTATAATTACTTCATTCGTCTTGTTTTCTATACTGTTCAAGATCGTATTTGAGACTTGAATTTTATTCATTAAAGACTCATCAATGTAGCTTTCAGCCACAGTAGAAGACTTCCACCCCCCGTGTCGTTTCAGTGCGGTCAAATCACCACCGCTATCTATGAGAAGGGTCGCCGAGGTGCGCCGGAAGCAAAGCCCCGTGTACAACGCTGGGTTAGGCAGATTCAAAAAACTTGCGATAGTTTTTCCCAGAGCACCAAATTTATTAATACCAATTCTTTGATCGACGCACTTCCCCGATCTATAGCTCAAGAAAAAGGCAGGGTTTCGACAGGGGGTGGGTCGAAGTTCCATGTATTTTTTACATACGGCATAGCAGTTGCCCGTCACAACGAAAGAACGATCTATTTTCGTTATTGTTTTCGAAACTTTCACCATGATTGTACTGTCGTCTATGTTAGAGACTTCATCGAACTGGATGTTGTATAGCTCTTGCCTTCGGCATGCCCCCATTATGCCGAAGATTAGTGCAACCTGTAACAATAAACGATATAATAAGCTTGAGGTACATAGCCAAGGCAAAAACTATGATTTATGAAGTAGTAAAGTGTAGGTACCTACTACCAAATTTATACACAAAGCGCTTAAACGGAGTGTCTAGATAACTTGCGTGTGTAGTACGTTAGTACTAGGTAGATTAAATAACAGAACTAAAATACACTTACCTTTTCAAAAAGATACAAAATATCTGGTGAATCTTCCAGGAACATCTTTATTTGACCTGATGTAAACGTCAAGGACTTTTTTTCCTTGTGTCCTTCTGAACTGCGTTTCAGGAACGCTATGACCTTTGAATACTTCGTGATATCAATATTGTTGTAGATACTCAGTGTGGACTTGAGCATAGAATATTTAGCCCACATAGAAGATGGTTTGAATTTGTCGGAGAGGTCTTTGAGATACGCAAGAATGACATTTTCAGAAAATGATGTAGTTTTCTTTTCGGTCTTCCATGCCAAAAAGTTATTATATTCTTTTTCATATAATTTTCTAGATTTTTCTGGCAAAAGATTGTGAGTTACTTTTGTTGCCAATTCTAAAATATCCGGAGGCATACAAATATCATCGTTGCTATCCATTTTTAACTTTTAATTTGTATTTTAAAAACAAAACCAACATTAAATTCACGCGTATTTATTGTCACAGTGAACTTGCCGCCATTAAAATGCAGCTGCGCGCGCAGGGCCAATCAGGAGCGAGCGCGCGCTGTTCTTTTTTTATTTAATTGGCACAAGATCTTACCAAAGAGTTTTGTGTATGTAAGTTTAGTAGTTTCGACGAAGTTTTCACGTATAACCCAACTGTTTTCAAAAGCCAGCCTAATATCAAAATTTTATACAACTTGTATGAGGATTTTGACATAAGGCTCGCCACGTTAATTGGTCGCGTTTTATTGATGTTATAGTGAGATTTTACGATATCGATGTGGATATTATACCATCATGTGAAATTGCTTAAATTGAGTGTTTTGTTGTCTGTTCTATAACAGTAGTAATTATAAGTCAAGTATTGGAAACATAAGTAGAATGTTACAACATTAGTGTAGATAAATATATATATAGAGGTTACAACCACGCGGTGGTGGATGGATGATGTTGATAATGATTATGATAAAAAGTATCCTACGTGGTAATGCAGCGCCTCATCTACCTCCATACCAAGTTTCATTAAAATTGGCACAGCTGTTTGAGCGTGAAAGAGCAACAAACATCCATCCATCCTTTCTAAACTTTCACATTTATAACATATTGAAATTTCATAGTACATCACGAAGTAACCTTCACCGAAAACTAAAGTCTGAGGATCGATCCCGTGGTTGCTTAAAGACGCCAACCCTTGCTACCCCTCGGCTATCATCGCTTCAAAACTTATCATCAACTATAAACTCATGCTTATCATTAATTTTGATACTTCTCTTGTACGCAGGTCATATCTCAATGTAATAGACAACTCCCTATATTTTAATATTTTCAACCCTTATGTTAGGGAATCCGAATAATACTAGATGCCATAACTCGTCTGCTTACAAGGTTATTGTTTTGTTTTCAGTTGCTATGATCAACCGCAGATGGTGTAATGTCAGGGATTGCTACAAAAAATCCCTTAGTGGCATACGCTATAGCGCCAGTGGCCGACCCTACATGTACGCTGACCAACTGACCTTCCTCGATGTGGTCTATAGCACCAAAGTTATCAGTAAGAGCAAGAAAAGAATATTCCATGTTTCTGAAGACCCAGAGGAACCCCAACAAGAAGAATGGCTGAATGAAGTCTTCGTTGACATGGAGAACACGGAAGATGAGCCACAACTTGAACCTAACAAAAAAGTCAAGTTAGAATACGTTCGACCTAAAGAAACAAACGAAGCTGATGAAAACATTGTATCTGTCCTTGTCAACCTTATAGAGAAAGAAGACGACGAAGATAGAGCATTTTTTAAATCTATTACCCCTGCTGTTAAGAGTTTAAGTGATGATGATAAATTCGTGTTTAGGATAAAAGTGATGAAATTGCTCAAGCTATTGAAGAAGAACCGGGATCAGAAGACGATACAAAGTATCATGCAAGATAGTGAAACGGACTGATTATTTATGTTATTTATTTATATATTAGTTGTTTAAATGATTCCAAAAATTATCAAGCGATTTTTGTCTAAAATGTTCCAAAAGTCCTTGAACATTATTTTCAAGAAAAATGTGCATAACATTATTTTGCTAAAACGTTGCAAGATCATTGAGATATTTCAAGTTAATAAAATGAGCATTATATTATTTTGCTAAAAGGTTTCAAAATGATTGAGACATTTTAAGTGTATGTTTAGTTATAGCATTAACTTAAAACGTTTAAGGCCGATAAACAAATTTTATCTTTTAATCTGTTCGCATCAGGTTTACGCTATAACAAAAGATTTATGAATGAACCGGAGACTTTCTGATTCGGACCAATTAAATGAATACACGCAATTGTGGTTAGATTGTAACGTGAATTTATAAAATCAGAAAGTGCAACTTGTGACTGGAGTAGTTTTGGTAAAACAAGTACAATTTGAAAAATTTAATACCGACTTCCATTCTATTCAGTTATTGGAGTATATCTCAAAATACTACTGGACCGAATTTAAATGGGGCCACACGGAAAGCACCAGCTTTCAAACAAAAAAAGAGTTTTGAGAATCAGTTCACCCAGTCGAAAGTTATGAGGTATCAAACATGAAAAAAAAGCAGTCGAATTGAGTACCTCCAAAAAGATGTCATAGTAAGTAGATTTGTCAATATAACTAAATTTTGTGTGACTTGTTGGTTGGACCATTTTTTTAATACTACTTCATAGTTGGTTGCAAATCGCCCCATTGATGCAGGTTCCCTTGTACCGTAGGTATGAGAAATAGCATAGTATTGAAACTCGGAACTCCACGTCAAGGTCAAATTGCCCACCCTGGCTCGACCATCGTTTCCATTGAGGTTCTTTTGATATGAAGGCAGTGAGTCTCAAATATCGTTAAAAGTAACTAAAATGTAATAATTCGTAATTTTTATAGTATTACTTTTTAAAGCACTAACGCCTGCTTTAGCGATCTCAACCATTGAAATTTATAGAGAGAAAAATTCCATCCTCGGGCGGGATTTGAACCCGCGTCTTCTGACTCTCCGTGTCAGACGCCATTGACCAACTAGGCCACCGAGGTTCTGGTCTGAGCATCGAATTTTAACTCTCTATTTGACTAACCGTCTTGCGGGGACGGAGCGACATCTATTGGCCAGTTTAACAGTACCATCCAACAGAAATAAGCATTATTTAGAAATACTTAAACTTTCGTATTGACATCGCAACCCTTGTAATTTTTATAGTATTACTTTTTAAAGCACTAACGCCTACTTTAGCGATCTCAAACATTGACGTAAGTAAGTATATACTTTGAATCTGAACATTCCAAGTTTCATACAATCTATATGAACGGTTTGAATAAATTATCGACGGAGACGTTCATGCAAACGACGTTGCTTGGTCCAAGTACATTGGAAACTTCCCTTAGCAAAAAAATTACAAATTGTTAATTAATTTTAGTTCTTTTTATATCTATCAATAGTGATTACTCACGTAATATTTATCGGATAGGTCCGACTATAGTTTCGACCACATTCGGTCGTCTTTTTCAAGGAGTGTTCGGGACGCCCGCGTCGTTGACATCTCGTTTAGCGTCATCGACGCGGGCTTCCCGAACAGAGAGGTGGATTAGATGGAAGCTGGGAGAGATGCGGAGGCATATCCAGGTACGCACTATTTGTTTACTGTCTCTGACATCTCGCAGCCCCTACGCAATCTAATTACGATATTTATTGCAAATTGTCTCAGTGTAGTAGTTAAGCCACCAACTTTTCGGCTTGTTGCGGACGTTACACCGACCATTCCGGTAAATAGTCTCAAATATCTACTAATCCAGTTTTTTCTAAATTTAAGTACCTATATACAAATTAAAAATCACGCACTGACTAACCACGAAATCTCCAAAAACTGTTACTTCATAATGAAACTGAAATGCATGCGAGGTTGGTTACTACTTAGTTTATCAGGAGTGTTTAGACGTGAGGTAAGAAAGGAAGGTAAAAACCCCAATAAACAATAAAACACGAGTATTATAAATAAACATATGAGAAGAAGGTCGTAGGTAGTTGCCATATCTTTTGTGCATAAAATGTTTAGTTACGATAATGTTTATAACATACAGTAGGTACCGATTTGTATTGTGTTCAAGGAACCACGATAAAACAGATATTATAGCAAACACTAAACCTGGCAATACATTGCCAATCCGAGCGTCCCGGGGGCGCTTGCCTTCGCGGTACGTTGAATAGAGAGAGACGTAGTATAAATCACCTGATGTGGCGTGATTCTCTCGGGAACCAATAGCAGGCGACCGCCCCGCCGCCTGCACTTGGCGGTAACGGCCGTCGTCAGCATTCCCGCCTCGCTAGTCCGCCGCCAACTCTCGTTGTATCCGCGCGCGCTTCTCGCTCGAGCGTCAAGTAATCTCGCATCATTATAATATTAACGCTAGTCATAGTTTATTGTCCGCATACCTTTAATCCGGCTATAGAACCTTAATAAATGTAATCATACTAACAGTGACAATACAGTGGTTTAGATGAACTAAGTTATTTCATTAACCAACCCTGAGATAAACTCACTCTCATAATATTTAAATTTAAAGTGATACTTGATAATTATATAGTTTCACTATAACTAAGTGTATAAGGAAATTGTCTGTTTGTATGTCTTAGCATGAAAACAAACTAAAAGTTTTATTACCCAACTACAGAAATACTTAGTATAAATATGTGATTTTATTAAAGCACTTACACCTGCTAATGGTATGTTGCAACTTTAAAGAGAAAAGTTCACATCCTCGGACGGGATTCGAACCCACGTCTTCCGACGATCCGTGCCAGACGTCATGATCAACTAGGTCACAGAGGCACGAGTTTGTTACTTCCTTACGTTGAATTGACTGAACCGTTTGCGTGGAATAACTTTTACACATTTCTAGATTTGTGTTCTTTCCTTTTTGTTATTTTAGAAAATTATATTGCATATCTTGGAATGTCTGTTGGACTCTCCGTAAGACACGCTGATTATATTCTTAAGTCTTAACAACCTCTAAAAAAATGTTTATCTATAAATAGAACCGACTTCTACACTAAAAAAGTGTGAATTAAGTTGTTGAAGTCGGTACCATGATAGTTCGAAAGTACCTATTATCACAATATTGCGTGCATGGTACCGACTTCAACAAGTTATTTCACACATTTTAGTGTAGAAGTCGGTTCTGCTTATTGATAAAAAAAAAATTTCACCTATTTTAATGACTTTGCTACTTACGGGTTACATCGTCAATGACGCCATCATCAAGATAAATCAACACATTTCAGTTTATGGTGTAACTCAAAAACTGCTTGACCAAATTTGATAAAATTTGTATAGGACCAGGGAAGTATACTCTATCAAAAAAAAATCGTTAAATCGTTTCATTTCTGCGATCACGGTCAAATTGAGAAACCTCCTGCTTTTTTTGAAAGTCGGTTAAAAAGTGCGTGATACGTAATCTAAATTTAAAATTATTATACGGAACAATGAAGTCAGGCAGCTTCACAGTGTCAGTAACTAGTAATAATCAAGCCTTATATGTAATATTATCTGTCATGTAATCCACTCACCAGTACCAAGTACCAGTACCAAAATTACCGGCCGGAAGGTTCTGGAGTGGAAACCACGGACCGGCAAGCGCAGCGTAGGCCGTCCACCGGCAAGGTGGACTGACCACCTGATAAAGGTAGCAGGACGACGTTGTAACAAGGCCGCTGCCAACCAATTCTTTTTGGAAAATTATGCGGGAGGCATACCTATGTTCAGCAGCGGACGTCCTACGGCTAAGATGATGATAAGAAAGAAAGAAAGAAAATAATTAATTCAAGACAGAACTGCACACAACAACATTAAACAAAGTACAAATCTCTTAAAGATATAAATAACAAAATTTTATGTATTAACATAATGTAACATGTGCACATGTATTCGGACTGCTGTCACATGCAGTGCTGCCAGAAAAGGTATATATAGCCATAATGCTGTGGAATGTCCAACAGCGCTGGTTTTCAGCTCTGACCGTTAGTGACACACGGACACAAAATACCCAATAATTAAAATATATTTAGATTATATAGTAATATGGTAATATGCTTATAATGATAATAATTCAAGCTTCAATAGATATATGTATATTATATGGCGTGATTGTATGTGTTTCAATGTGTATGTGCAAGAATTAATAATTACATTAATGAAAATAGATATAAAACATAGTAAAAGATTGGAAAAACTTGAGAGTTTAAAAAATTAAATATCAATAGAAATAGTCAAGGTACAACAAACTTTTCAATATTGTCATATATATACATAGATCAACAAATAAACACCACGGAGTGACAGCAGCGTTTGGTTTTAGCGATGCATCAATGCAAGAGATAAAGTAAAACCAATGGTTTCTTTTTTAGAAAAGACCCACTCTTGCATCTGCCTTTTGTTTATCCAGCAAATATTTTTTTTAATTTTGATCTAAAATTGTACAGACTTTGCAAATTACGAAAGGGAGACGATGATGATGACATTATATTCTGTAGATCAAGCGAGTGAAGACTCAAACAGATCAGCTAGTGTACAAATAAAATTGCTGTTGATACGAACTACGATATTGAATTATCAAAGATCATAAATTGTTCGATAATCTACGAATTTTACGAAGCGGAATTCAGATACATAAGTATTTGGCAAGTGGCCTCTAGCTACTGCGGAGGCCGGTCCTTCATCGTTGTTAATAAGTTTTAAAAATGTCGAACCCTGAGAAGGCTGAGCAGGGGACGAAAGCGGATAAGAAAGGGGTGGATTTGGATAATATCCTGGAGAATGAAGTTGGGCAGTTCGGAAGGTATCAGCTCATCACGCTGGCGCTCGCATCACTGCCCATAATGTTCTCAGCCTTCGCAGCTGGAGAGTATATCTTCACCACTGCTAGGATACCAACCAGGTACTGTTGCATCTGTATTTTTAACAGACTTCCAAAAAGCGAGGTAGCTCCTCGTCCAAGTCTCACATAAGTTTTTACTGCAACATCGAATTATGACTATTTTTTTGTTGGATCGGTTGTGCCTCCAAGCTGATTCTATTCTTAAGGCCTTATACAACAAGTCAAACTACTGGACGTATGTACCTATTCAAAAACCATTGTCAGCGGGTGCACTCTAGGTACAGTAAATCTGTATGGCACAGTAACTGTCAAACACATCTAAGAATCAGATGCAGCAAGGGTGTATTCCCGCTGGCCTCACCACTCAAACTCGTCCCACTGGCGGGCGAGATTGCATATTTCTTTTCTTCAAAAAACAGCGATAGAAACAGTAAAAATGTGCATGTCAGATTTGTGTCATAGGATCACCACCTAATAGTAGACTCAGGGTAATTACCTAACTACCTTAAAAGATGTAATTGATTTTTTATTATTTAATTTAGAGCTTACTATAATAGCACCGAGACGGACGGCGCTTAAATACTTTCTCATAGGGTTAGGTGGTCCCGTACTCCGAAGAAATAGACTTATTATTTCTTTGGAGGTCCTGTAATCTTGAAATAAATCATAATATCTTGCAGAAGTAGTCGCACTACTTCTACGCTGCGGAGCTTGACTTGTCGATCTTAACCGATCAACAACTTAAGCAACGCTTGCTACGGTCAGGAGTGGGATTGTTGACCGCTAGTGTCACTTTTGAGCGCTTCCGTGCTTCGGAGGGCACGTTAAGGCGTCGTCGGTCCTGGTTGTTTGTCTTAGGCCAACAATCGTTAGGCTAAGCGGAAGGCTTTCGGGCAGCCTAAAAATTTCAACATGGGTTGGCCACTAGCCTAGCTACCCAGCCGCACCGGGCCTGCGTGGATTATAGCCCAACTCCTCTCTCAGAGAGGAAGTTTTGAGTCCCAGAGTTCAGTTGAGTCATCACAGATTATGATGATTTGCAGAACCGCGATGAGATATGATCATCGTGATCATTGAATCATTTCTATTACACTTTCTAGTTTAAATATCATGATCATAAGTTTGTTTAGACCTCCCCATGAACACTTCCAGATGCCTTATTCCGCAGTGCGACGGCGCAAACCCTGAGTTCAGACCATCCTGGCTCCTAAATGCAATCCCCGGCACCAGCTCTTCTTCCTTCGAGAACTGTGAGAAGTTCGTAGCCAATAGTACGTCCATGGTCCAACCCGGGACCTGCCCAGCGGAGCTCTTCAACCGGGAAGCTACGAGAGAATGTGAGGATTACGTCTATGAGAACCAGCTTAGCGTAGTCTATGATGTAAGTATACTTCAAGACACGAGAAGGCTATTTCTAGGACCTGTTCATAAGCGTCATGGGTGCTCATAGCAAGTGTAGTTCACTCAAAACTTGAATAGCTTTGAGGGCTAGAAGCTACTGCAGTACTGAATAAGTTCACACGCGGCGCTTTTCACAGCTTGATATGGCCCGATTCTTTACGCGGTACGCTAACCCAGTTGGGTTAAAATAATAATTTGATTGTTCAGAAAAATAAAATAATTTGAAATTTTTATGGGGGTCGGAGGAAGAAAAAATAACCAGATCCATTGGGGTTTCAATGGTAAAGGTGAGAAAATCTTAAGAAGGAGAACTAAATAGGTGAAACGAGTCTTGCTTCAAATTATGCCTCAGCGAGGACCTCCGCACTATCAGATAGTACTTATTATGCCTCAAAGTAATATAAGCACGGTATGCATGCAACACATGTGCCATGACAAAGTTTAGCGTGATGCCCGGAGCCTTAACAATATTTCTTGCAGCTTTGCAATTTATCGCAACCTTCAGAATATCTTCGTATCCAAGGGCATCAAAATAGGTAAACTGAAAATATGCAGATTAGGTAAAGGTTCCTATCCGTAATGATTTACAACAGTTGATAGGCAATGATAACGATGTGATTAAAAACATAATAAATTGTACGTCAGGAGATAAAACATTATTCAAGGAAGATAAATTTATCTATTGTTTATCGATATACGTATGTGGATATCGAATACATTTATCCATTATAAAACCGCAGATATATAAGTTATCTTTATGATTTTACATAGTGATGCTATCTTAACATTTAATATTTATTTGTGCTAGATAAAGAAAGAATAAAACTTTATTGGAGTACGCAAAAATCCGGATTTTAACAAGCATGTACAAATTTACGTAGGTAGCTATTTAATTTGTCCGACGGACAAACTGACTACCTTTTGAGGTATGGAAAAACGGCTATCCTTTCATTTTCGCATTCTATTTACCCTTTACAGAAATTATACTGAATAAGATGTTATGGGGGAAAAGTGGCCAAAACGCTAGTGGCATTGCCACGCTGGATGTGTGCAAAGTTTTTAAAATACACATATTTATGACGTTTGAGGTCTCCAGCTTTAGTCGCGGCAACGCCAGCCCGATCAATAGTCCCAGGGAGATGAGACAGCACTAGTGTGTCCACACATGTAGCAACCCAAACCATCTGCTGGCTGTCCCATCTTCCACGGGACGATAGTCATCCCATCTGGTCTCTTGCCGTCATCCCGCATCATACCGTTTGGTTCTAAAAGTGACGGGACTCCAGCACTGACAAAGGCCCGACGGATGATGCGTACTAATGTAAGATGTGTACCACGTTTTAATGGAGTGTGCCTGGAACGAAGCAATGCGCCGTCAACTTTTCAATGGTGAACATGTTCTGTGGCAAGTGGGAGGCTGCAACAGTGTATTGTCGGACCCTGATTTACAAGATGCCAGAGCGGTGTTCGATATATACCATACAGCTCTCAAAGTAATAAAGTTGTGTTAAATATCTAGGTAGCTAATTGTTTAATTATAAATTAAGAAAACAAAATGTCGGTGTGAAATATATAAAGTTATAGCAATGAAAATATGAAAATGCGTTTACAAAATCGTCAATTTTTCACTTTACTGGATTTATTTTATTAGTCCGGGTTAGTTGATGTTGACGTCTTCGATAAAGTTTTCGTCCTTCACCTTTTAACTTGTTTTTTCATGTCATTGGACTACGGAACAAACACGAGACCCTCCTGAGCTGTTATTCGCTGTGACCACACAAACAAGTAACACGGCGCGCTGCACCACCTTATGTAGGGCAAACTATGATGTTATATATAAACGGGGGTAGATACGCCTTACTGCGCTCGGCTTGGCTACATCAACAAGTCTAATTTCTTGAAATAACTTAGTTCCAGCTTGTCTCTCATTGAAGGCAAAGGCTATTGATACGAACGGCCGCTGTCGATAATCTGTCTATCCAGTTTTCCTTACGACGGTTATCAATTAAACATATCATTTATACAAAAAATTTCAAATGTTTACCTTATAGTCGATACAAGTCTAGTAGGCTAAACCGACGATAGCTAGCGGTTAGTCATTGCCTAGCCCTTATACATTAGTACATATATCAAATCTAATACCACCTAGCCTTTAGGCTCAGGGTATTATTTCAGATGTACAGCGATGCGATTAACTATAACGAAAATTAAGTCAATTGGTCATCTGACTGCCAATAGTATATTTTATAGCATGTATATAATTATATAATTACATAGTAAACGTAACAACTTAATAAATTTTATTGAGGCTACCACCGAGAAAGATATTTTATCTTTTTGATGACAATAAAATAAATATTATCTAATCTTACTGACATTTTTTTTGTGCCTTCCATAATATTTTCACTGCTTAAATCTCTGCACCATCAGGCCAAAACAATTTTACAAACAACAATTTGCTTGTGTAGCAAAGTACTTATTATCAATAATCCATCTTCCAGTTTGGACTAGCGTGCGACGAGTGGCGGCGCTCGCAGATTGGCTCTATCCGGACAATCGGCACCCTACTGGTACTCCCTATCACCGGGTACATCTCTGATCGTTGGGGGCGACGTGTGGCGCTTACTATTAATGCTTTCAACACCGGCTGGATCGGCCTCGTCCGCTCTTTCGTCAACTCTTACGAGTGGTTCTTAGCGCTTGAGGTTCTGGAATCTTCTGTAGGCGCTGGGGCGTACTCTTCTTGCTACATCTTAGGTGAGTTTGAGCATTGGTATTCAACTGAGCAACTTTTATGAAAGGAACAAGTGCTGAGCCTGCATTTAGTACCCTGTGCTTGATGGTACAGTCACGCCTGGACTATCGGTGCAGTCACCCTGCACTTGAAGCTCTAAACCATATCCAGCACCATAAATCGATATCCATCAATTTAAATTTTTACAGTGCCTTTCAAACGTGAATAAAAAGGGAATGGCATTGGCGCTGCAAATGCTGTGAACATGATTATCTGGCACTATTACTCAAGATGGATTATAACGCAAGCGTACTACCATCAGTGGGACTAGCACGAAACTCTGTTTAAGTGCAACGTAATCGCATCGTTAACGTATTTAGTACAAACTGTCATTTATCTAGTAGAATAATGGCACAGATAACTCATAGTTTGTCCTAAATACGTAAACGGTACGATAACGTTACACTGAAGCATATTTCCGTGATCGGCCCAATTCAATGAACGAGATCTTTGAACGAGCAAGTCTTACATTATCTTTTATTTCATTTTAGTGACGGAGCTAGTGGGCCCAAAATATCGTGTCATAGCTGGAGCTACCATCTCAACTCTATTCGCGCTGGGACAAGTTTTTCTGGGGTTAATCGCATGGGGCGTCCCCTCCTGGAGGCCCCTCACACAGGTCCTCTACGCACCGCAGTTACTAGTCATCTGTTACTTCTGGATTCTTTCTGAATCCGTCCGTTGGCTAATGAGCAAAGGGAAGTACGAAGAATCGGAGAAAATTCTTAAAAAAGTGGCAAAAACCAACAAGAAAGAACTTTCGCAAGAGTCTCTTAAAGCTTTAAGAGATACTGCCGAAGCCGAGAAACTGATTGAAAAGCCAAAGGAACCATGGTTGGTCATACTAGTATTCCGATCAAAGATCATTCTGTCACGATGCTTGGTTTCACCGATTTGGTGGATAACCAATACACTGGTTTATTATGGAATGGGGATCAACTCCGTGAACATGTCGGGCAATCGTTACCTGAACTACGTGGCGGTCGCTGCTGTAGAGATCCCAGGGTACTGGACGGCTATCTTGCTGCTTGACAGAATCGGTAGGAAACCAGTGCTGATCGGCGCGTACTGGCTCTGTGCAGCTTGTCAGTTTGGATTCGCTTTCTTACCAGATGGTGAGTTTATTTTTCTTATTTGATTTCGTAACGCAAGACGAAAGAGGGTCAAATGATTACGTGGTCTGTCTGTCAGTAAAGACCCTATTTCTCTGGAATATATAGACATCGGTCCCTATACGATCTTCCTATATGGCAATTTATGCCGCATTTTGTATACTTGTTGATAAATCAAAATCTATACCACCTTATTACAAATCGTAGCCTTAAGCACGAATCCATTCTCGACGCCGAGAATAGGACCAGATGGAGCAAGTTCGTTCAAGAGATAATATTTCGTGGGCGAGGTCACGACCCTTAGGTCGAGGAGCCTTAAAATAATTCCGAGTTTAAACTATGGTTTAAGCAAAATTCGTACATGACTTTAACGAAAAGCAAACACTCAAAACACTATGTAACTATTAAAATTATTAATATGCTGTTATTTAAATCTACTACTTAGATTAACATAAACATGGGTTACATAGATTACCTATTTATTCCAGGATACCCCGGCATCTCCCTAACGCTGTACCTGTTCGGCAAGTACTGCATCGCCATCGTGATGACTTCAGTGTATGTGTACACGGCCGAGCTGTACCCGACAAAGTACCGACACAGCCTGTTCGCTTTCTCCTCTATGGTGGGCCGGCTGGGGTCTATCACTGCCCCGCTCACTCCAGCTCTGGTAAGAACAAACTTCTTAAAAATGTAAGCTCCTCAGCAGTTGAATACGAGTACCAAAAACTTTTTTGTATTGACATCATCGTGATTTTGATGGTATATTAGACTTTTATTAACCGGCATAACGCTCACGTTAGGGATCGAATACGTCAAAGATGAACATCAGAGTAGCTATTATGTATGAGAGTTGCTAACAAATGTTGATTGAAATTGAAAAAAATGGCGGCTCTATATATGTTACTTTCGTTAGTTCCAGTCATCAACTTTCTAACATTTTTGCTTACTGGAGTTGTCAAAACTGACATAGAGCCGCCATTTTTCAAGATTTCAATCAACATTTGTTAGTATTTGAGATACATAATATGATATCTGCTGATATAAACAAAAACCGATTTTTGATCGTATCAGCACATCTTCAGAGAGAGAGAGAGAGAGAGAGAGAGTGTGTGCTGTAGATCTACCGGCAGGTTGCGAAGCGTAAGAGGCGAGGAAACCCGACATATTACTACAACAACGTCACGTTAATTGCATAAATAACTTAGTAACCTTCGAATTATTTCCAGGCGCTAGAGATATGGGAGCCGTTCCCATCAGTTCTCTTCGGCAGTTTCGCCCTCCTTTCCGGGCTCCTGATCTTCACCACCCCGGAGACGCTGGGCTCTAAGCTGCCCGATACCTTCGAGGAGGCGGAGCAGCTTGGGAAGAAAACCGTTGACAAGTGATCTCAAATACACGTAATAAGGAACCAGCTGTTTGTTTCTTTTGACATTTACCTTGTTTAAGTTATTTTATTTTACACTTTTGGAAAACAAACAACCGTACTCAATCGTTAGAACAGTCGTGCGGCAAACATCGTTGCATCTTTGACAACATCCGTGAAACAAATAAAGAGATGACAAAAATCGTTGGAAAAGCAACATAACTTTGCTTTTCAAGGGCTCGTCTACATTACTACGGCAGTACCTACTACAACAAAGTTGGGATTCGTAAAAAAAATAGGGACAATTCACTTTCATTTCTTTGAATCAGTTTTCGCTTATAAATTGATATAAATGTACAGTGTCGTCGGAAAAAGAAAACTTTCGAAAAATAGTGAATTATCCAATATTGAAGTATTATAATTTAAATTATTATTAAATGATTATCCAATGAATTACATAACGCGCGTACCAAACATATGTCACAGTCATAAAACAAAAATATTTTTAATTAACCATTTATTATAACATGGATTTTCACGAATAATGTCCATGAGAAAAATGTCGAAAGTGCTAAATAATGTCTAAAAATGCCCAACCAGAATAACGTTCAAGTATTGTACAATACTTGGATAACTAATAAAGAAAAACTTGGATAAAAAATAATGCCCCACATAATAAAATAATGCAATAGTACATTGTACACCAACAGGAGAAAACGATCTATTTCTGTTCGAGAGTGTGTGTATGTGTATTTTGAGATATGAGAACAGAAATGGAATTTTCTCCCGAGTGATGCTTAGTGCTTTACCTACGAGGAAAATAAAATAGTTACCTTCATTAGTAAATAAATATTGTCTGGAACATTTTATAAGAAATTAAAGACATATTGACTGTATTTTTTAGTTTTGGTGAAGTCATCATTACAGAATCGTCACTTTAACTGGCAGGTGACATTTTGCAAAATTATTTAGAATAATGAAAAGCGTACTGCTAAATAATTAATTAAGTAAAAAACTAAATTTAATAAATCAAAACCAATTGCCACGCTTGTTTATTCGTAGTGCAGGGCAGAGACTAGAGGTTGCCAGCCTCCTTTTATTGAAAAAAAAGTACATAAAATTTCTCACCTTATTTTTTTCTTTTTATTTGAGATATATATATATATTATACCTTTTTAGATTTAACGTTTGTTTAACGTTAATAATATTTTTATTATAGTATTCGCTGCTAAACATCAAAAGGACGCATGCAGGGCTGAAATGTTTAATGAAAATCCATTTCAATCCTAATCCATGGGGATATCTAATTATTTCATCTTATCGACAACATGTTAGGTTATCCAAACTTAAGAAAGAAAAAAAGAGGACACCCAGACCTGCCGCTTGCCGCCACGATTATGTACTGATTTTAATTAGTCCCAGGCTTCGCATAATTGCGATTCCCTTACTCTCAATATAGTACTCTCAGTAGGTATATCGATTATAACGAATTGTTTGCATTCCAAAATGCGTCCTTCTATAATTTGAAGATTACTACGAGCATTGCGCTCTTCTACGATCAAAAGAAGGCCAAAGTCTATTTTTTATTGACTAGCTGCGCCCTGCGGTTACACCCGCAAGGTGATGGATGATGACAAATGAAAACTATCCAATGTGTTAAGTCAGCGCCCCATCTACATGAACACCCTCCCTGAGTCGGTGTTTCCGGTTAAGTACGATATGGGGGTCTTCAAAACACGAGTGCATAGGTATCTTCTGGGTAAGCGCGCTCCATCATCGATCGCATCATCACTTAGCATCAGGTGAGATAGTGGTCAAGTGCTACCCAGTTCGGTATAAATAAAAAATAAAATACCTCCATACCAAATTTCATCAAAATTGGGCCAGCCGTTTGAGCGTAAAAGAATAATAAACATCCATTCATCCACAAATAACAAACTATCGCGTTTATAATATTAGATCAACCGCAACTAAACAATCCCCATTCCCGTCGCCTGTCGCTAAGCTATATCGAGGTAATTTTCAAAGCTGACAAAACAATCGTTAAATCTATTAAATACACGATCCCAAACGTAATTTAAAAGTTCCATGCTAGGATTATCGTTATAATCGTAAAAGCTTATCGAATTTGTCTACCGATCGCTTAATTATGTTAACTTACTTGCAATGGTCGTCACAAAATCGATATAGCCAGTTTTTCGGAGTATGACGAATTCAAGACTGAAGTTTATCGATCGGTAAGTTCGGTACTTGCACTGCTGATTTTATAGTAAATACTTTCCTCGTCTCGTTTGAATCTGCATCTGCTCTGCTCCTTCGCCGTTCAGCTCTGCACCTTATCTTTTATTAGTATCTACCAGAACTCAAGTACCTACAACAATCATACTTCTGTTCTACAAGTATAACTATGTCACTCTCCCTCTCTCCTTCTTTATAGTTAGATTGGATTTAGTCATCCAAGTATAGTTATTGAATTTATTCGATATCAAGGCACATGAGAACTTTACCATTTATAAGAATAAAGTAAGATTGCCTGCCCATAGGAAACTTAGAGTTTATTGTCATTCACCGTTGAGTATCGAGTGAAACAAATACAGTTCAGTGGATGGTATTTAAATGGGTTTCGGTTATAATTCCACTTGATAGGATAGACAAAGATTATTCAGCTAACTAAATAATCTTTGTCTATCCTATCCAGTGTAACTACGTAAGGTAACCAATTATCGGTGGGTTACCTTACGTAGTCAGTACACAGGTATAGTGGTCTCTGCTGGTCATTATCGGTGGGTTACCTTACGTAGTCAGTACACAGGTATAGTTGTCTCTGCTGGTCATTATCGGTGGGTTACCTTACGTAGGTAGTCAGTACACAGGTATAGTTGTCTCTGCTGGTCATTATCGGTGGGTTACCTTACGTAGTCAAATAAAAAGCAAGGCATAGGTACGTAAGGTAACCCACCGATAATGACCAGCAGAGACAACTATACCTGTGTACTAATACACAGGCATAGTTGTCTCTGCTGGTCATTATCGGTGGGTTATCTTACGTAGTCAGTACACAGGTATAGTTGTCTCTGCTGGTCATTATCGGTGGGTTACCTTATGTAGTCAAATAAAAAGCAAGGCATAGGTACATACGAGTATATTATTTATTTACACATATCTACACAACTTCAATTTAAAAGGAAACACGAAACTCTTTCATCATTGATACCGTGAAAAACGTTTACAACGGCAAACCGCTGAGTTCCTAGGTCTCTGATTAATGAGGGAAAAAATTCACGGCTAAACTAAAAACCTCATTTGACTGGATTACAAATAATAATAATATGGGAGGTAGGCTCGAGTCCCAGTAGTGGGAACAGAAATAGGCTGGTTATGACAAATGATAAATAATTTCACACATTTATATAACGCTAGTTCAGAAATATTGATTTATGCAACTATTTACACTTTGGACTTTAAAAGGACACACGAATCGGGTTTATCCATTATACATTATCACAAGTATTCATGCAAACGGGGTTCCAGTCTGCAGGGAACTCGTTATCAATTTTCACACTCGAATGAGATTTAATTCCCGAGAGATAAATCAGTTTCTGTGATAAAATCTAATAGTGACATTTATATATACAATAATACAAACTTAGTTGGTAACATTACCGAATGATTTCAGCTCACCCATGCGGCGATTAGCAGATATCCTCATACATCACTCCCATACAAGTTAACTTTTTGAAAACAAAGTTGGTTAACTTGACAAGGCAATGCCGCCAGCGTTTTGGCCACTTTTCCCCCCACCATGGGGCTTATAGATTAGATAGTTATTATTATCATTTTTTATTTAATTTTTAATACCTACTTATATTAATAAAAATAATTGAAATATTTATATAAAGTCTGAATTAAAATATAATCAAAAATAGCGGTCACCTATCCAAGTCCTGACCGCAGCAAGTATCGGTTAACATCGCCAAGTCGAGCTCCGTTACGAGCGCATCTTACCTAAGATATAAGTGAAAAAAAAAAACAAAAAAACATCCTTATATTGCGTACGCTGCGAAAACTATTTACAATAGAGCAAAGTGATGTAATGCAGTATTACAGGATACATCAATATCTTCAATAAAAATAGCAATACATACATCTTACTGTTACACTTATGTCACAATAACTACATTAGGTTTAATTTTAAAATATGCAACTGTAACGCTAAGCAAGCCCTTATATCGCGTACACTGCGGAAACTTTTCACAATAGAGCAAAGTAATGTAGAACAGTTTTATAGAAGACGTCAATGTCTATAAAAAAGTCCGCAATACCATATGTCTAACTGTGACAGTTGTGTCGCAATAACTAATTTTCCGTGTATGAGCTAGGCTACATTATTCGTAACTTCTTGGTTTTAATCCTAATCTATTCTAATAATAAAGAGGAAAGCTTTTATAGTTTTCTTGTAACACATACATCATTAATAGTTCAACAAATTATTTCACCGTAGAAAGCTTTATTACGCCTGAGTAGCATACGCTATATTTGATTCATCATCATCATCATCCATAACCGCGCGGGTGGAACCGCAGAGCGCAGCTTGTTTATTATAAATTCGCATTGACATTCCATTCATATTTGGACTGTTTAGACGTAAACGTTGTGGTGGCACGTACAATTTCGTCTTTGCGTATCGGCACAGATTAAATATATCGGCAATATTAGAATGGGTACCTAAGATTAAACGTTATACTTTAGAAAGAAAAACGCGGGACGCAACTTGTAGTAAATACGTTCTATCAACTCAAACATTCATTACGATACGCAAATGCAAACTTTAGTGGTAAGCCCACATGCAGAGCTGTCCTGTACTTCCAAGGATACGTTAAATGTCGGTGCAAGTTGTTGGAAAAGGACAACGGTCGTTAATGCATAAGGGCATAACAAAGTGTTTGTCTTCGGTCTGATTGAAACCTCACTTCCTATGGCTCGCGTGCTGAATACTCCTCTCTGAGCTGATGGTGTTCCGCAACAGGCTGATTATGCTATCTACAAATAGTTTATGGTTCCGAAACGTGCGCACCCGAAAACGCTCAAGTCACGCCTGCACAAGAATATTTCAATAATCAGTAACGAGTAATATAACAATTAAAAGTAGGAACAAAAGCCGGTGACTTTTTATCGAAGGTAACAGATAAAGTTTATAAATAATCGAGGATGTGGTCTAGAGTCAGTCTGAAAGTATCACCATTGGAAACACCATGTCTGCAACGGACAGAGAAGACCCTCTTCCAGGAGAAGTGGAACGTGATAAGAATAAGAATAAGGTTGACTTGGACACGATCTTAGTGGAAGAGATAGGCCAGTTTGGCTTGTTCCAGCTGCGTGTGTTGGTGTTGGCTGTAATCGTGGTTATCTTCGCTGCGTGGAGTGCCTCGGAGTATGTGTTCACGACAGCCAGGATCAGCACCCGGTAAGGACTATCTGCTGTTCTGAAAAGTTGTGTTTTGCCTGGTCCATCGATTTGGAAAATCGTTTGAGCCACGCCAATACAATTTACTACGTGGTAGCCTCATGTGCTAGAAGCTGTCATGATTGGTACCACCGTAGTGCCAGATATTGTAACACGAAGCAAGATGTAGGGTGTAAAAAGCACTGTAGCAAATGAAGTTACTGGATGAGCGGCTCAACAACCAATGGCTCGGGGTGACGAGTACAATGCTACGCTACAGTTCTTGGATGGCACTGCAGCTGTTATGAGCAAACGTAACGCTTACCACCAGGCGCAAGAATTAACCGTCTAGTTATTAAAAACCCTTTACCGAAAGCGAACAACCCAGATAGTTTATTCGGACTGATGTAGCTATTGAAAGAAGTTTTACTAAAATTTTGCAATAATAGAGAGAAAAATTACATATTCTACGACAATATTTAAACGCGTCTTCAACCAGTTCAAGATTTTTAAAGTTTAAAAATATATAGGTCAGAATTTGAGTTTACTGTGAGTTAGCGACGTACATGAAAACTTCTTTCAGATGCTTGATCCCGGAGTGCGACTCCAGCTCTCCAGAATTCTATCCTCCATGGGTATATAACGCTATCCCCGGATCTCCTGGCTCCTTGGACAACTGTCAGCGGTTTGCGGGAAACTCCTCCCAGGCATCCGCAGACCAGACGTGCCCTGCCACGCTCTTCAATCAGAATATGGTCGAGAACTGCGAATCTTATGTCTATGAGAATACAGACACTGTAGTTTATGATGTGAGTATAAACCTAACCTACTTTTCTTTTGATTTTGGTAGATCCTACACTACCCATGTGCAGGAATGGACTACATGGGCATATAACGCTTAGTAGGTAATAATGATTTTGCCAATACTACAAAAATTGATGATGCCTGTCAGACAGAGAAATAAAAACCACCGCAGGTTCTTCTTCAGGTCCGCACAAGGAAGTCAAGTGTTAACCATTGTTGCGTGATGGCTTTTCCTCTTAGTGCAAATTCGTGACTAGTCTAAACCAAAGTCAAACTTTCCCTACCATCTGAATGTGCCAACGTGGCATAATAACGTTACGGGCTAATATGATAACTCAATTACGAGTAGTAAAGTTCTCAGTATTTAGTCAAATAAAATTATTTTACTCATTTACCCGCAAATGTATTTTGACCAAACTTACTCGTATTAGAATCGTTTTATTCAAAATGTAAGAATTTAATTTAAGAGATGTCTTTCGTTCCGTCTGATTTCTTCTGGAGGAGAATTTCTTTAGAACTTTAAAAAAAATATCTAGCGGTTTTAAAAACATTATATTTATGACCTGGTAAGTATTAGCTATTAATGTAAACTGATATTAGTATATTTTACTTCCAGTATGACCTGGCATGTGATGAGTGGCGACGCACACTGATAGGATCTATACGCACAGTGGGGGTCCTGCTGGCGCTGCCCATCACAGGATACGTCTCAGACCGTTGGGGACGGCGAACGGCGCTAACCATCAACGCCGTGAACACAGCCTGGCTTGGCGTCACGCGCTACTGGGCAAACACCCTCGTAGGGTTTATCATCTCAGAGCTCATCGAAGCAACCTTCGGATCCGGGGGGTTCTCTAGTGTCTATATTTTGTGTAAGTATTCTTACTTTAGGTACTATAGTTTAATTCTTTAGTTGCATTTATATGAGGCTGAAATGTTTGTCTAAATTTATAAATCCATGCCATTTGAATTTAGTTAGATGCTTATGTCCCAGCATTACATAATAAGCTAATTATAAATTTTACAACAACAAAAATAAAAACTAAGACAAATTGTTACAACGCTGTTTAAACATGCAGTCAATACGTGACAAAAGTTTCCTTTTTATCTCACTTTTTAATCATTAACAATATTGCAGTATCTAGAAAGGGGCGAATTTGTTTTATAGTAACCAGTTGATAACAATTCGCTACAATAAATAGCTAAGATTAAAGTCATAAAGTAAATAGAACTATAACAAAGGTAATATATAATATTTACAATCATAACACACGTGATCACATTAGTTCTCTTACTGATAAGAAAATTAATCATTCCTTAAAGCGATTAATACTTCCCATGACAAGGAAACCACATAGGCAGTAGTTTTAGGAAGAGATTAACATAGTTTTTAATACGTGAGATTAGACATTAGACTTCCTTAACCTTGAATATGTTATTGTTACAGTAATGGAAGTCGTGGGTCCTAAATACAGAGTAGCGGCTGGAGCAACCATGAATACATTTTTCTCGATCGGCCAGATAACAATGGGCCTGATTGCCTGGGGAGTTCCTAACTGGCGAATGTTTACGCTTGCTTTGTACATCCCGCAGTTCGTAACTATCGCCTATTTCTGGCTGATGACTGAATCGGTGCGTTGGTACATGAGCAAAGGGAGATATGGAGACTCGGAATCAGTTCTTCAGAAAATTGCCCACACAAATAAAAAGACGCTATCTCCAAAATCATTAGAAGCGTTGAGACGCTCAGCCGAGGATGAAAAAATTAAACAAGAGCTTGAGAAAAAGATAAAAGCAAATGAACCGTGGTTGATTGTTTTGGTATTTAAACATAAGAAGATATTACTCAGATGCGTGGTGTCTCCTGTGTGGTGGATCACTAACACGTTCATCTATTATGGGCTGTCTATAAACTCTGTGAATATCTCCGGGAACCGATACTTGAATTATATTGCGGTAGCAGCTGTGGACATCCCGGGGTATTGGACAGCAGTATATTTAATGGGAAAGATTGGAAGGAAGCCAGTCTTAACCGGAGCCTTTTGGATCTGCGCTGCTTGTCAGGTGGCTTACATCTTTTTGCCTGATGGTATGCACCTATGATTATTTAGAAAATTTTAGATGTAGAATAAACATCTAAAATAACGCCCAGGTGACGGACGGTTCACGGTTTTTCTTATCTCTCGGTCACATGATGCTATCGATATAGAAATTTATTTAGTTACCACGTCCTCCTTATAAAAGTGCCGTCGCAATTTAGTTAAAGTCTTGAATTCTGCATACCACTGCTCTGTGTCCTTTGGCTAAATAGCTTGGACGTGCTTACCACCACACATTTATGCTGCTGTTATCCATAACAGTCATTAGAATCAGTTTCTTTCCTTCAAAACCCTAAATGATAAGAAGTGTGAATATAAACAACGGCTAACTCCATTTAAGGATGTATACAAAATTAATAGTGGACCTTAATCTTGAAGTGAGGAATATGTCATCATCCACGCACGCCTTGTGCAGGTTTGGTGGACTGGCTGATGCATGTTTGTATGTCTTTGTATCTTCGGACCACCTGCGAGTCAACAATAAAGCTTAGTATATATTAATGGTTGCTGTCTTAAGACCAATCGCTCAATAGTCCTTAGTCCTCCAATGCACGTAAAGCCAATACAACTAATGATCGTGATTGAAGCAAAAGTTCAAGTTTTTATTAATCGAATTAGACAGTTACGAAGAAGTAAGGCAACTTCGCAAATGAACACTTTAGTCTCTCTTACAGGATATTACGGACTATCGCTAACATTCTACCTTATTGGCAAATACAGCATTGCAATCGTGATGACGTCAGTGTACGTGTACACCGCTGAACTGTACCCGACTATGTACCGGCACAGTCTTTTTGCCTTCTCATCCATGATGGGTCGGATCGGGGCCATCGTCGCTCCACTTACTCCGGCCTTTGTAAGTTATCTTTTGATGTTTAGACTATCTTTATAGTTTATCTATACGTGTGCTGAATTTAATATAATTAGGTACGTAGATTAAAGTACACACTTGCATTGTTTATTATTGTCGTAAGGATATCTTTTGAATGGACAATGTAGAATGTTTTAATTTTGCGCCATTTATAAGCTTTTCCGGAGACGGAAACAGTACACTATTCCTAAGCCCAAACACAATCCAGGAAATTAAGGTTTGCGCAATACATTTTGATATTATTGTTTAATTTATAAAGTATAATTTCCTGTATCCTATCTTATATCCCTATGCTCATCAACTGAAGAAGTGGTGGTCACTTTTTAACTGCATTCAAAAATGGAGGGGGTTATACGTTTCATTGTATGTATTTTTTTGTGTATGTGAACCGGTTTCTCCCCCATTTGTTGACCGATTCTCAAAATTATTTTTCGTTTGGTAAAGTACACTTACTAGGTGGTCCGTTTTAAATGTCATCAATATAAGTTAAGCAGTTTTAGACTCCAATAACTGAAAACTGTTACGCCTATCTTAACGATATCATCATTGAAGGTCAATGACAATTGATCCCGTAAAAAGAAAGAGACACTAAAAATGGCAAAACAAAAATGTTTACAAAAAATTGAACCGACTTGAACACCAAAAAGTGTGAAATAATAAGTCGGTACTTTTGAACTTTCATGGTAGTGACTTCAACAAGTTATTTCACACCTTTTGGTGTTAAAGTCGGTTCCATTTTAGGTATTTTAATATGACAATGCTGTATTTTTGTATATGTTACATTAGGGATACATGTTTTAGCCCAATGCAATTATTTAATCTTAATTTATACATCCAGGGTGCATCAACGTTCGAAGAGTTCCCGTTCGTGCTGTTCGGTTCCTTTGCGCTTCTCTCTGGGATCCTCATGTTCCTTACACCGGAGACGCTTGGCACCAAGCTGCCAGACACCATGGAGGAGGCGGAAAATCTAGCAATGAAAGTTAATACTAAACAGAAAAATTCTTCTTAGTGAAGTGCTAGCGTATTTATGACTTTTAGAGACTGATTTATATTTATTAAATGTGTGTTTAAGTGAATTTGTACTATGTTAATATTATTTTAACGATTAAGTTGTATTATGTAGAATTTTGTTAGGTATAATATTTAATTTAATACAATTATTGACTGGATGGTGCAGTTGGTAGCACCCCTGCCTTCTGAGCTGTTGCCCTAAGTTCGATGCCCAGACAGGTCAAACATTTATGTGCATGAATACGTCTGTTTAACCTGTGTGTGGGTGCGTAAGTAAGTATGTGTATCAGTCATCAGATAACCATGGTCCAGGTTCGGCCTAGTTTGGAACCTGAAGACTTTGTTTGGATATTGTCCCATATTATTATTGTTATTACTATAATTCTTAAGTTGTAAAATGCCAACTATGAAGGTATGAAAAAAAAACAGATGTGTCTGTGTCATCAGACATAAAAAATTTCTCGCATAGAAATAAATACAAGATTATACTATTACTAATAGATTTTATTTACACTAAGAGCGGATTGTACTTTATTTCTTACTAATAAATTATGATTTATAATATAGTTCTAATTTAATATCACGACTTGTGTCGTGGTGTTTACAGACTTGGTGGACGACCAAATAGAAATGTTACTCGCTCGTAGTTCAGCTTTACGATGTGCATGCTCCCTTGAGGGTTAATAAAATAAAACACCTTCCTGCACCGTGGTTCACTGACGCACTTATAGTGCTAATGCATTAAAACCCGTAGCTTAAACTTAAAAAAATGTACTAGTGATACCAACAAGGATAAATACAATCGTTCAATCACGATGCCACATCCATAAACTCGGTGAGAACGGCGATCCATCTAAGATCTGGAAATTTCTTCGATCAGTAGGCGTTGGTAAACCTTGTCAGGAGTCCGTACCCAAAGATTTAGATATCAATTCCCTAAATAAGCACTTCGTATCTAAAACAACAACTTCTTTTTAATAGTTCAATTCCTGACTATGAATTTTTTATTTTTAATCAATTCTATATTTGTGATGCATGAAAGGAGAGTGTTCTGTCTATTTCAATGCTGTCGGAATAGACGGTATCAGCCGCAACATGCTTGCGTATAATGTGTTTCCTTCACTAAAAAGTTCCTAAGCTAATACACAATCAGCCGATTCCAATTACCTTTCCAGAGGAAACTTTGTTAATACTATCAGGCCTGTTATTCTAATTCACTCGGAAACGAGTCATCCTGAATGTAGATGATAGAGACGGATATGCCGTTTCTGTCTCTGAATCGTTTCCGAGTGAATTAGAATAACCCAGCAGGTCTGTGTTCCGTTCTGAACACAGTACGGTTTATGTATTACTGAAAATAACAGATGACATATGGTTTGGCATGGATGAAGGTAAACTGACTGTGCTCAAGGTGTTAGATTTCAACAATACTTTTAATACCGTTAACTTTGACATCCTTTTCGCAGTGCCTTGCATCCATAGATAATTATTTTATAATACTGGAATATAATACTACTATAATATAATAAAATACTTTTGTATCCTTTCGCTCTGTCAACATATATTGATTGGTTTCAAGTTATTTTCCAGTTCGCCGGCAGCAAGTATACTACGCCTTGAGTATTCCCTATCTTCTTAGTATTGGCGTGCATCAACATAGCCATGTTGTTCCTATCTCCTCTCTTTTCTTAGTTTTTATTAGTTCTGAATCTATTTATATCACATGTAATTTTTTTTTTATTATTGTCAATTGGTAAGACTGGCAAGATTGAATGGTAAGAATGACTTTTCTTCACTCAGTAGCTTTAAGTAGCTGTAGCGTGTCTTGCTCTACTGATGACATTATCAAGTGCGTTTTTGATGCTTAAATTGAATAAATGATTTTGACTTTGACTTTGACTTAACTATATACCTTTAAACTGAACTTTTGCGTGGTACTGCACTGCCTCAAAAGTACCTCAGGACAAGACTCCGAGTTAAGTATTGGTTTTTGAATCCAACTCGTCCAGTAATTCCAAGCATGTGAATAAGACAAATATCATTCCATAAAAGATAATCGAACAAGAGCGGCTTCGAAACCAGCACTACAGATTGGGAGGATTTTGTTGTTTCTATCGGAATTAAACTAGGAGAATGTCATTTTAAAGGTGATTAACGAAGTTGTGCAATACGACATGTTACAGTGTCTTTTAAACTCTCTAACACAGTTATACTTGCGCACTGTAGCATGGCAGGATATCATATCTCTCTGTAGTGTTACCGATCCGAGCTCTAGCAAAAATCTGAAAGGTAAAACTACATCAAAACTTTTTAGTAGGTAGATAATTTTTGCTTTATGACTTGGATCCCTGACGTCACAACAAAATTAAGCACAGATATTATACCCCGTGGCATTAAAGAATAAGCAAAATAATTAAGAAATATTTTACAAAAATGGAACCGACTTCAACGCCAAACGTCTAAATAATAACTTGATGAAATCGGTACCATATACCATGACGAATTGGTGTTAAAGTCAGTTCAATTTATTGATATAACATTTTTTTCACTATTTTAGTGACTCGCTACTTACGGGATTAATTGGCGATGATTATATTATCAAAATAAACCAACACTTTTCAGTTTTTGGAGTGTAACTCAAAAACAGCTTGTCCGAATTCGATAAAATTTAATTCGGATCACCTCAAATATACTCTACCGAAAAAAATATTTGAGAATCGGTCCACAAATGGGGGAGAAATCGGCTAACATACACATAAAAAAATACATACACACGAACACATATAAACTCCTCATTTTTTGAACGGCTTCTCAGCCGACACATGCAAATGGTTCGAAAGTTACCTGATGGGTAGGAAACAGTACGTAGGGCTTACGTATGTAGAAAACGAAAAAGTCTCCAGAGGAACGCCCCAAGGTTATATCTTAACCCCAATACTTTTCTCAATTTTCACTGCAGATTTACCTTATGTATTCATCATCATCATTATCATCTCAGCCGTAGGACGTCCACTGCTGAACATAGGCCTCCCCCACGATTTTCCAAAAGGACCGGTTGGAAGCGGCTTGCATCCAACGTCGTCCTGCGACCTTCATCAGGTCGTCTGTCCACCGTGTCGGTGGACGACCTACGCTGCGCTTGCTGGTCCGTGGTATCCACTCCAGAACCTTTCGGCCCCATCGGCCATGTGTTCTGCGTGCTATGTGCCCTGCCCACTGCCACTTCAACTGGCTAATCTTCTGGGCTATGTCGGTGACTTTCGTTCTTCTACGGATCTCCTCATTTCTGATTCGATCACGTAGAGAAACCCCGAGCATAGCCCTCTCCATAGCTCGTTGTGCGACTTTGAGCTTGTCTATGAGGCCCATAGTAAGAGACCACGTTTCAGTGCCATAAGTCATCACTGGTAACACACATTGGTCGAAGACTCTTGTCTTGAGGCACTGAGGTATTTTTGACGAGAAGACTTCGCGAAATTTCCGGAACGCTGCCCAGCCGAGTTGGATTCGACGATTGACCTCTTTCTCGTAGTTGGACCTGCCTAGTTTGACTGTCTGTCCCAGGTAGATGTACTCGTCAACAACTTCGAGAACTGAGTTCCCAACTGATATTGGGGTGGGTACAACATGGGCATTAGACATAATTTTCGTCTTATCCATGTTCATCTTAAGACCTACCTGTTGGGAAACTCGATGGAGGCCTTCGAGCATTGTACTGAGGTCTTCCATGGATTCTGCCATGACTACAATATCGTCGGCAAATCGAAGGTGAGTGATGTATTCGCCGTTAATATTAATGCCAAGTCCTTGCCATTCCAGAAGCTTGAAGGCGTCTTCCAATGTAGTGGTGAACAGTTTCGGAGATATAACGTCTCCCTGTCGCACGCCTCTTTGCAATGGAATTGCCTTCGAATTCTGCTCCTGTACTCGGACTGACATGTAGGCGTTTTTGTACAAAC
This sequence comes from Selenia dentaria, assembly GCA_917880725.1. NCBI lineage: Eukaryota > Metazoa > Arthropoda > Insecta > Lepidoptera > Geometridae > Selenia > Selenia dentaria. The sequence continues at coordinate 30,071,291 of OU862893.1, forward strand.
ACTTCAGCACTTCAATATACCGATAGTCAATACGGCACCGACCGAACGACGATCGAATCAAAGGCTTTCTCATAGTCCACAAACGCTAAACAAAGAGGCAAGTTATACTCTTCGGTCTTCTGTATAACTTGCCGTAGCGTGTGGATGTGGTCTATGGTACTATAGCCTTTTCGGAAACCGGCTTGTTCCGGAAGCTGGAATTCATCAAACCTGCGACTGAGACGGTTCGTTATGACCTTCGAAAACAGCTTATAAACATGGCTCAAAACCGAGATGGGTCTGTAATTTTTAAGTAAAGTGTTGTCACCTTTCTTGAAGAACAGCACCACCACGTTTTTGTTCCATGCTTCTGGCGTTGAACCTTCGAGTAAGACGGTATTAAAAAGCTTCTGAAGGACTTTAAGTACCTGTGTTCCACCCGCTTTCAGAAGCTCAGATGTGATACCGTTGTCACCAGGCGCCTTGTTGTTCTTAAGCTGTTTCAAGGCCATTCTAATCTCGTACAAGCTGATGTCTGGGATATCTTCGGTATAATGTCGGGTCAGCTTGGCTCTTGGGTCTTTGGCCAAGCTGCTAACAGGTTTAGCGACCGAGGTGTATAGCTGTCCGTAGAAACTATCTACCTCTCCTAATACTTCTGCTTTGGTCGACGCTACACTGCCGTCTTCTCTCTTCAGCTTCGTCAACTGGCTTTGCCCAATAGACATGTCTCTTGCAAACACTTTGGAGCCTTTTTTCCGCTCTATCGTCTTTTTAATACGGTTTGTATTAAAGATCCGGATGTCGTGTCGCAAGGACTTCCATATTCGTCTATTGAGCAGCCTATATGCTTCAGCATCATCCGAAGACTGCAGTTTCAATGAGCGTCGTTCAGCCATGAGGTTGAGGGTATCGTTGTAGAGTTTCTGTGGCCTATCTGTACGGTGGGGTTTAAAGTACTTGGAACCCACTGTTTGGACAGTTTCTACTAACCTGTTATTGATCTCGTCCACTGAAGCGTTCTCAAGGCAATCGAAGCGATTGGATAGCTCAAGTTGAAAGCTCTCGGGGTCTTTAATACGGGCACGAGTGGGTCGGAGCGTAGACTTCATCAGACGAGACCTCTTTAGTTTGACATTAATATTCACCGTGCCTCTTACCATTCGGTGATCACTACCGGTTTTAACCCTGTTGATCACGGAGAAATCAGTGAATATTGGCCTTTTGGTGGTCATAATGAAGTCAATCTCATTTCTCGTGGAACCATCGGGACTCAGCCAGGTCCATTTCCTGTGAGGTGGCTTCTGAAAGAAAGAGTTCATCATAAAGAGTCCCTCTTTCTCCAGGAAGTCGGCCAACCTCTGTCCCCTATGGTTCCGTTGTCCATATCCAAATTGCCCCACTTTCAACTCATCCTCGCTTCTCTTACCCAACTTCGCGTTGAAGTCCCCCATAACAACTAGAAAGTGCGTTTCAGAGGTATGTATGGCCCGACTAATGTCTTCATACATATCCTCCACCTCATCATCCGGGTGTGACTTCGTCGGTGCGTATACCTGAATGACCTTCAGCGAATATCGTTTGGATACTCTGAGTATTAGGTATACGACCCTATTGGAAACGCTATCGATCTTAACTATGTTGTTAGTAAGGGACTTGTGGACGAGAAAATTGACACCACCTTGGGACTGTTGGTCGCCCTCCCGGTAGTAGAGTAGGTTACCTGATTTTAGGGTTATCGTGTCCTCACCCGCTCTACGGACTTCAGATAACCCCACAATGTCCCAGTGTAACTTACTCATTTCTTCTTATATATCTTCTCGTCTGTCCTCATTGTGCGTATGTTGTGTGTCACCAGGGCCAGTCGTCGTCGTTGGGGGTGGTAGCCGGGCGTCTGCCGGGGATTCTTAGCACCCCCTGCCCCACCGTTACCGTGGCCGCTACCGTAGCCAGGAATAGCGGGGCTGCCGGGGACTGGGGGTCTTGTTCCTAATGTGTCCGTCATTGGGGGGATTTTGCCAATACTCGCCACGCTTGGCAGTTGGGTTGGCGAGCGCAATTTTGGGGTTTTAATACTGGGAAGGTGCTGCTGCCCACCTTCCGATTTTTATCCCTTAGCAGATTTTTACGCACCCACGGGTAGAGTTGGGGGGGACTATTCTAAGCCGGTACCCCACGGCACCGATTATTAATACTGATTGTATTAAAGTATGCAAATATCACCTGTACGCAGACGACTCATAGATTTAAAATAGTTTTAAACCTGAGAGCACAGACAATGCATTGGTTTTAATCAAATAACTTTCATCAATCAAATCAATAACTCTCTGGTCCTAAATCCGGCTATGTCTAGAATTATAGTAATGGGTACTAAAATACAAACAGACAAAGTTTTATACAATGAACCAAAATTGACTATTAAAGGTTTTTGAGTGCGAATTGAGGTTTGTTAAACTTTTAATGAAATGATCAGAAATACTTTTTACAAACTTGGAGTACTATACGGAAATGGATACATTTCGGAACAAGTCAGAATGTTATTATGTGACCTGTTAGTGCTGTCCCCATTCAACTACTGTTGCGCAGTGTATGGGCCTATGTTATAAGGGGAATATTGTTTATAAGGGGAAAGGGGACAAAACCTCAGCTAAAAACTATCGCCCCATTTCAATTATACCAGCATTAGCTAAAATATTAGAAGTAGGATTAAACAATAGATTTCTTAAGTTTTTCGACAGTTGCAACATATTTACTGACCGTCAATTTGCCTATCGAGCGGGAAGATCCACAACGGCGCTAGTACGGGAGTTCATCAGAAAAATACTTCAAGCCCGAGAAGAGAAGCACCAAGTCGCTGCAATATGTTGCGACCTTTCACGTGCTTTTGATACGGCAGACCGCAGTCTGATCAAGGCCAAACTCAAACACTACGGTGTGAGAGGACCAGCCGTAAACTTAATGGAGGACTTCGTTACTGAAAGATGCCAGAGAGTCTTCGGCGACGCGGGCAAAATTAAATCCGAAGAAGGGTTTCCGGACCTAGGCGTTCCCCAAGGATCTTGCCTATCAAACACCACATTCTTGCTTCTTATGAACGATTTACCCGAGGCGATTCCCGGTGCCGATGTGTACATGTTTGCTGACGACGTCGCAGCACTAGTGACAGCACCAGGCCTATCCCTGCTGAGACATAGACTTACAGAAGTCACCACTCGATTAAAATTATGGTTCGCAACGAATGGTTTTGCCCTTAACCTGGACAAAACCTGTTACATACATTTTGACCTTTCAAATAGACCACTGAAAGCCCTGACAGTAACAATACCGAACACTGCTTTACAGCAAGTCTCATCGGTTAAGCTACTCGGCTTTCATGTAGATCGAGCGTTAAAATGGAATCTGCACATAGACGCTCTTTGCGCGCGGCTTATCCAGGCCTGTTTCGCTCTGAAGCGACTAGCAGCATCGGCTCCCCAACATGCAGTACTTAGCTGCTACTTTGCCACCGTACACAGCGTACTTATGTACGGAACCGAGCTGTGGGGGCATGCAGCCGAGTCAGAGCGACTGTTGATGCTCCAGAAGCGCGCTATACGTACTGTTGCGTGTGTAAAATGGGACGTGTCTGCGAAGCCCTATTTTACTAAACTGAGAGTATTGACTGTACCAGGAATATATATATATCAGGTGTGTGTATTTGTGCGCGCCAATATGGAGAAATTCTGTGCCATGGGGGCGTCGCACACCTATAACACCAGGTCTAGGAACAGATTGGCGACACCTTCTCACGTACTTGCTAAATCTAGCAAATCTGTATACGTGGGAGGCCCTAATTTATATAACCACCTGCCAGATAGTGTAAAAAATGCAGCTTCTTTAAATATTTTTAAGAGAAATCTGAAGTTATTCCTTCAAACGAAATCTTATTATAATATAAAAGAATATACTCAAGATGAGTTGATCGTACATTCAAGTACTTAAGTATATACTATATAGGTATAACTATGTCCATTGTACTCGTAATAATAATGTTAAGTTTGACTTGTAAAATGGGATTTTACCAATAAATCTATCTATCTATCTATGTTATGGTCTAAATCAGAAAATGCCATCCAGCGGGGCCGAAATGCGTGCGCCCGGTTCTGTTATACTATACCCAGGAGAGAGCATGTTACTCCTTACCTTGTCAAACATAATAAACTGAATATGAAGAATAGAAGAGAATTTAACTTAACATGCATGACGCAAAAAGTTATTTGAAGTCAGAAGCCGGAATACCTCTTCGAAAAGTCGACATGGACTAAAGACATTCATAAACCAAACACGCGATCGAAACATACCAATTGTCTAACTGTTCCTAAACACAATTCTGCAAGGTTGTTTCAAATATAGCGTATCAAAAGTGTGGAACAATCGTCCTCCATCTATACGAACGAAAGTTAGTGCACGTGTTTTCAAAGCTAGACTAAAAAAGACCTTACTGATTCGGCAAAAGTATCACTTTGAAATAACCTTTAAAAACGTTAGGATGATAACACACGCCTAGAAATAAATACGTACAGACATACACACACATACACATATTCTTACAGACCCTCACTCAACCCGCACACACACACACACATACACGAAGACTATTGTTCTCGTATAGTTTATATCATATAATACGTACGTTATGTGCATACAAAAATGGAAAACAGGTACTAGAAATGCCCGTTAATGCTGAAAAACAGCGCCACGCGCACGTAATACCTGTGAACACGGCATTCGCTGAGTATATGCCTTTTGTCCTCAAATAATTATAGTTTCTTTTTTAGTTTAATTTATCTTGTGTAAATTTTTTTGAGTGCCAATAAATATATTTTGATTGATTGATTGAAGTTGGTTAAACATTAGATCCTATCAAAATTTTGGCATATGATGTCTTTTATGTTACCATTAACTACAGAAGGATGATCAGGAAATTCACCCTAAGGAAGTGAGTTCCATTTATTTCTGTGTCTTCGTATTCCATAGACCAGACGATTGAAGCGGCTGGTGGCTCAGCTAATAAGGTAATGTACTACGACAGCTAGAATTTTAAAACCAATTTTTCCCGTTTTGTTGCTTGTATCTATACTATTTATTTATATAACACACGCATCCGTCGACGTTAGATTCATTCATAAATATTCTGTGCTAAGCGTAAACAGGATGCCGAGTCACTTTAATCACAGCCAAGGATGTATTGATATACGTGAAATCTATATCAAAGGGAAAATCCCCTGGCCACGATGGGTTGAGTGTGGAGCATATACAACACGCTGGGCCTCATATGTGCAGAGTGTTGGCTATGTTGTTTAACTTTTGCATATCACATTCATACCTCCCTGGCGACATGATGAGGACCGTCGTTATACCTGTAGTTAAAAACAAAACTGGAGACTTGTCAGATGTATGCAACTATAGACCTATTTCCTTGGCAACAATAATCTCTAAGGTGTTTGTAAGGAGGTTTTTTTACAGTTGCACGATAATCAGTACGGTTTTCGACCGGGACTTTCTACAGAAACTGTTATATTGTGTTTGAAGAGTGCTGTTAAATATTATACAGAGAGAAAAACACCTGTATACGCTTGCTTCCTCGACCTTTCAAGGGCATTTGACCTGGTGTCATATGATATCTTGTGGGATAAAATGCGATCATCAAATATACCGAAGGAACTTGTTAACATATATAAGTATTGGTACGGGAACCAAGTTAATAATGTAAACGGGTACATTATCGGACCCATACAGGTTGGAATGTGGGGTAAGACAGGGGGGTTAAGTTCTTCATTTTCTCCATTTTCAACCTGTATATTAATGGTTTAATTGAGGCACTCAGCGAGCAGCATATTGGTTGTTATATACGAGTAGATGGTGTTTGTTTCAATAATATAAGCTACGCGGACGATATGGTGAGTGCTTCACCCTGCTGGGTATTTGTGAAGACTATGCAGTGGCTCATGGGCTGCTTTATAATGTCAAAAAGAGTAAGTGTATGGTTTTTCAGGGCGGGCCAAAAAAGTAACAGAAATGCCACCGATTAGACTTAATGGATTTCCTTTAGAAAAGGTAGAAATGGTGAAATACCTAGGCCATATAGGTAGTTACAGCTACCCGGATAGATGACGCTGACATTGAGCGGGAGAGGAGGGCGCTCTTGGTCAGAGCTAACATGGTGATCCGCACGTTTGCACGGTGCTCAACCGATGTCAAAATAACTCTCTTTAGAGCTTACTGTACTTCATTTTACACGTGCAGCCTGTGGAATTACTATACTCGAAAATCTTACGAGGCCCTCCGTATCCAGTTCAACAAAGCGTTTAGGATGTTGGTGGGGCTCCCTCGCTTTTGCAGCGCATCAACAATGTTCGCAGAAGCGCGCGTAAATTATTTTTACACCACAATACGCAGAGAGGTATGTCGCTGGTGCGGCGAGTGCTGGGGAGTGCTAACAGCATGCTAGCAGTGCTCGCAAAAAGGCTCGACTGCAGCTACATGAACCATTGCTGTAGGTTGCATGTTATATATAATTCATGACGATTGATAGCTCATGAATTTGTAATAATTACGAGGGTGAATCAAAAAGTTCTTAGAAGTGCATATATATGAAACCTTTTTGGATCAAGTTCGATATTCAAATTAAAGAGTGTCTATCACACTATATTTATGCAGACTGTCACTTGTTTTTGTCAGTTCGTTCGCATGTAATAAATTTTTTTGTGCAACGAGTTGCTAAAAAGTCAAAATTATGGATAAAAGTGAGTTACGTGCGGTGATAAAATATCTCAGTTTGAAAAAAATGTCTACGAAGGAAATTTTTTTGGACATTCAGCAGACATTAGGGGGTGATGCTGTACCCTATTCTACGGTTGCGTACTGGGTGGCTGAATTTAAAAGAGGTAGATCAAGCTGTAAAGATGACCCGCGTTCTGGGCGGCCTTCAACCTCCGTTACAGAAGAAAATGTCAAAAAGGTTGAGAATCTGGTTTTGGAAGACAGAAGAATGACTAGAAAACATATAGCTGAGATCCTAAAGATATCTTTTGGTAGCGTTCAATCCATTTTAATTGATTCACTGGGGTTCAAAAAAGTGTCTGCAAGATGGGTGCCACGAATGTTAACCGACGAAAACAAAAAGCGACGTTTGGAAATTTCCAAGCGTAATCTCGAAATGTTCCAGCGTGATTCGGATATTTTTTGCCGTCGTCTTGTCACCATGGATGAAACGTGGGTCCACCATTTTGATCCTGAAACTAAAAGACAAAGCATGTCTTGGAAACGACCATCCTCTCCATCCATTAAGAAATTTCGAGTTGCTCCTACCGCTGGCAATGTTATGGCCTCTGTGTTCTGGGATAGTGAAGGAATCCTTTTTATTGATTACATGCCAAAAGGCCAGACGATTACTGGACCCTATTATGCAAATTTAATCCCGAAAGTGCGTGAAGCGATTAAAGAAAAACGTCGTGGAAAACTGTCGTTGGGCGTGTTGTTCCTTCAAGATAACGCTCCTGCTCATGGATCGGAAGTTGCGCTCAACGCAATACGCTGTGCTGGCTTCAATCTCCTTGACCACCCACCATATTCTCCGGACTTAGCCCCAAGTGATTTTCACTTATTTCCAAAATTAAAAGAGGAAATTCGTGGAACAAAATTTCACGTGGACGCCGTGGACTTTTTCGAGAGTCAAGAAAATATTTTTTTTTCACAAGGAATAAGGAAGTTAGAAACGAGTTATTCTAAATGCATTGCATTGGAGGGAGATTATGTAGAAAAATAAAATATTATTATTTAAATCTTTGCATTTTTTAATATTGATTCCAAGAATTTTTTGATTCACCCTCGTACATGTAACGAAATTGTTCACTTTTAATTGAATTAATGTACCTATGTAAGTAATTATTTAAATTGTATATAAGAAATGTGACTAAGGATAATTAGTATACTATAATGAGTCTGTGTTGTTTTTAAATAAATGATTTAAATTTGAATTAATCCCAGAAACAACATTCCGATAAGAAAAAATATTTTTGAGATAGCCAGACTCATGCGGTTTCAGCATAGGCTTAATACACACAGGCTATTTTTTATTCCGTAAGGCGCATTTAACACTGCACTAGGCACTGCTCCACTGTGTGGTGATGTGGTTTTTAACTATGGCTGACCCTGTTCTAAGATGCGGTGTCCGGTGCAATGTGATATGCGCCTTAACCCTTCGTCTTGCTTAGTTAAACTCACGTAAATTTACGTCTCAGGTACGCAAAGGCTTACAAGCGGATAATCCCGTAGGGCGTAGCTGTTGACCCCTGATAGGTTTATGAAACTATTTCCTATGTACTTAATATACGTATTTTAATTTTACGTATTTTTACATAATGAATAAGCTTGAGCAGGTTTGGCTTCTACAGTTTATTATATGTAGTTTAGATAGATAGAAAGGTCATAGTTTTAGGTGGTGGTGTTCCGATTCAAAATCGCGCTTTTGACAGGTGAAATATGTTTTTCAATTTCTGATATTTCATTTTCTTAGAGTTCTGTTGCAATTTGGAATGGGTTGAAATCATACCCAGGTTGCTCACGGTATGCTTGTGAGTGCAATGATTCGTTGTACGCTTCTTACAAGATATAACGAGACGTTATGGAAACGGTATAAATATTGAAAAAAACGTTTCAAACAGCCGTGCGATTCTATAAGAGCAAACATCGTTGCATCTTTGACAACATCCGTGAAACAAATGACGAAATGACAAGAAACGTTGGAAAAACAACCTTATGTACAAATGCTTATGTTATGTATCTCTTAAAGTATTTGACATCGGTGAGCTCGTCGACGAGCGTATCGATGAATCATTACAGAATCACACGGCAGGACATAAAAACTTTTGTTTTGTCGGAACGAGGGACAGGAGAACAAACAGTAATTTATAACATCCCTGCTCACGGTGATTTCAGGCCCGCGATTCTCTAATGATTCGTCGATGCGATCGTCGACGAGCTCGCCGATGTCAAATACTTTATGAGATATCGCCCTTGTACTCAAGGTTGTTTTTCCAACATTTCTTTTCATCTCGTCATTTGTTTCACGGATGTTGTCAAAGACGCAGCGATCTTTGCTCTTAGAGAATCGCTCGGCTGTTCGTAGCATTCATCGCTGAAATAGCAAAATGGCATCTGTGGTGACATAATCCATGACGTCACATGGGTCTAAGTTGTGCGCTTTCGTTGATTTGAAATGACAATCACAGCGCCAATATCTATTTTGAATTCAATCGGAAAGAAAGGATATTTAAGTGGCATATGTTTTAGGGATTTCGTGCTCCGATAACAAAAGCCAGTTTCAATTATCACTTTTACATGTTCATCATCATCATCAGCCGTAGGACGTCCACTGCTGAACATACGCCTCCCCCATGATTTTCCAAAAGGACCGGTTGGAAGCGGCCTGCATCCAACGTCGTCCTGCGACCTTCCTCAGGACGACCTACGCTGCACTTGCCGGTACGTGGTCTCCACTCCAGAACCTTTCGGCCCCATCGGCCATCTGTTCTGCGTGCTATGTGCCCTGCCCACTGTCACTTCAACTGGCTAATCTTCTGAGCTATGTCGGTGACTTTCGTTCTTCTACGGATCTCCTCATTTCTGATTCGATCACGTAGAGAAACCCCGAGCATAGCCCTCTCCATAGCTCGTTGTTTACATGTTCAAATCGCAATAATGCTGATAATTTTAGTTCAAAGTCCATTTGCAAGTATTTATTACAACGATTGTTAAATAATATTAATAACAACGCGTGGATATTCAGACTTGTTCGTTTATCAGCAGATTTTCACAAAATGTTTATTTAGTTATTTATTTGATAATATATACTGTTTTCAAACTACAACTAAAAGGACATAATTTGATTTAATTCATTTCGTATGAATTTTTCATATTGGAAATTGGTCAAAATTATCGCCAAAGAGAAGTATATAATATTGTTTAATTATTAATAGTAAAAAAGTATAATAAAATACAAACGATTTAATCAATTTAAAGTTATTTTTATTTCAATGTTTTTATGCTTAATGCTTATCGTTAAAAATAACTTCCCTTGCGCGTTCCCCGCGCCTCATTAACAATGGAGTTTTTATTGTGTCCGGTAGTTTCTGTACGGTACTATGTCTTCTGCAGTCTGCAGAAGACATAGTACCTTCTCGTATTTAATTTGTTTCATGAAAAACTTTTTACTTTTGTCTTAACATTTAATCATAATTTAATACTCGCAGGAGTTCCTTATAACAGGAGGGCAGGCGTCCACGTCGTCGTTGCGTCGTCTGAGTGACATTGTGTACAACCCGGTCACAATATCTGTGCACCTGACCTCGTGACGTCATATCGGCGGTCTGGGTACGGTGTGAAAAAAAGTTTTTTCGAGAAATGTGGAGGTAAAAAAAAATTACTAACCTTTTCAAATCGTTATTTTTTGGGAAGGGTTTGTTATTACAAAAAAATTACCCGGTGTCGATAATTTTGGTTCTGGGTGGGTTTCTAAATTATTACTAGTACTTGGAGTCGGACTAGCGCCCGGCTTAGTAGGTGGTTGTACTTTGGCTTAATTTTTAATTTTCATTAGAGTCCTCTTTGTTATCCCAGTTGCAGCACAGGTTCGTTTCACCACTTGGTCTACAGGTATGGTGTACTGTTTATTTGCTTTCTCCGATTCAAAAAACTTGAGCACTTTCAAGATTAAATTTCTTGATTCGCTGTGTATTGTTTTTCCCATGACTTCAGTTTAACAGCTACAACAATTTTAATAACAACCAAACCAGTCCAAACTTAACAGTAAACAGTCTAAACTTAACAATAAATATTAAAAAACAAAACAGCAACAAAGCGAAAATATCAAAATCATCGGGACGTGTATCGGCAACGAAGATGCTAACCGTACTGGAGTGCGCGGAGAGGTGACAGGGGAAGCGGGAGAGGCGCCGCATTCCAGCGAGGTGCACAGATATTCTGACCGGGTTGTACAAAAAAAGACTATATTATGTTGGCTTCTCTTAATAATCAGCCATGCGATTCTCTAAAAGCAAACAACGTTGCATGTTTGATACCATCCGTGAAACAAATGACGAGATGACAAGAAACGTTGGAAAAACAACCTTGTGTACAAGGGCTATATCTTATAAAGTATTTGACTATTTCTCATTAGAGAATCGGACGGTTAATATACGAGTACATTTGTAATGTTGTAGCGTAACTACTATCTTATCTATACTGAGACCCCCATCAGCTCGTAAAACTGAATAACATCTGCAGGTAGGTAATATAGTAATACAATTATAAAAAAAGGATAAGATAAAGATACTGGAAGTTTATGCATTTATAATTTTCTGATCAAACTAGCTTCCTGCCTCTGAGTTCATCGACTAATTCTCCATCCTTGCAACGGCGACGTATCTTCACATGTTAAAATCAAAACTCTAAGGCCCAGATACACGAGCAGCTTGAAGCTGCGACTGCGCAGTGAACAGTCTTCTACGTACACACATACACGAAACCGCTCGAGTAGTTGCAAATGCTTCATGCGGTTGGCGGTCAAGCTGTCGCACGGCATACACTGACTGCTCGAGCTGTCGACTGCTCTCGTGCAGTAACCTCCGCCCGCGCTCTTCAGTCCACGTCGCGCGCGCTTCCCGCCCTTAAATTGAAATTGTGACTTGTTGAGCAGTTAATAATAACTTCTCCAGCAGTTATCAATAGCAGCTTCAAGCTGTTGACTATGACTGCTCGAGCAGTCCGTGTATTTCTGCGCTAACAACTATGTTTATACGAGTAAATTAGTTATTTTAATTTTATGTTTCTAAATGCTATCACGATCAATTGTTTATTTTAGTATTCAGCTTTATGATACTTAACTGTTTAAGCTTTAGGTATATTTGCTAATTTCCCAACACCCACCACCCGGAAAGCCTCCTGATGTGCACTACTTCGAAAAGTTCAAACATTTGCGAGAGGGTTGATAATATAATTATAAACGTACATACATTAATACAATTAAATAGTCGACGCCACATCGTCTGTTTGTCTTTAGTTGACTAAGTTTTTCTCCAACTTCTTCCATAAATAGCTGTTCTCGGCCAGGTATATCTAGCTGTTGCCCTACTCTCGTAGACCCACTTTTTAAATGTACTTTAAATTTAAAAAGTTAGCCAAACAAACGATTAAAATAAACATTAAAACCAATTCGTAGACATCAAGTAGACGTCAAAAAAATCATGTCTTATATACACACAAACAAACAGGCAGGTTATACCTAAACATATTAAGTAAATTATAAACAAAAGATAATTTATGGATGACAATAGTAATTCATACAAAATTGTACAGTAGTTTCAGTGTACTCGTCGTTGAACCACGTGACCATGTCAGCAGCAGCCCGGAATATACCTAATGATGATGTCCAGCGTAAAGTAGACTTTGACACGATTTTGGTGAATGAGCTGGGACAGTTTGGCAAGTTCCAGGTGAGGTTGATGGCCCTTTGCATCATTGCAGCGATCTTCAGTGCTTGGGCAGCTGGAGAATACTTGTTCACAACAGCCAGGATAAGCTCTCGGTAAGCATTGGAATTTTATAAGCTTTGATTAAGAAAAAGTAATTTTCTGTTTCGCTCCCAGACAGTGTCAATGGCGACTATGAATTTTTTATCTTCATCTGTCTTCCAAATTAAGAGGAAGTTCTCGTGTCCTATTTTTTTAATATATGTAACCTCCACAGAGGAAACCAACCCCGAGAGAGGAATTGCTGCACCGAGAGATTCCGAAACAAAGTTATGATTTTGCACAACTTTATACCAGTGAGCCGAGCACAAAAATCTGTTTAAGTGTAACGTAATCGCATCGTTAACGTATTTACGTTAACGATGCGATTAACGATTGGATTAATTATCATGGTATCGACATCAACAAGTTATTTCACACTTTTTCGTATTGAAGTCGGTTGCATTTTTTGGTAATTTATTTTTGCATTAAGATTAGGTATAAGAAAAATACACCTACCACGGGTACCACGGGATTATTCCTCAGATCACACCTACACAGACACTACCAGAAACCACACTCAATAATTCTCGTGAGTTTGATACATTATTTACTTTTTCAAAAGTGACTTTATTAATGTGAGTAAGTCGGTTTTGATATTAAATACACCCACACTCAACCAGATGGAAGTTTGTCGCTAAGCACCTAATACTGTATCCCGGCATTGCTGTACATGAAAGCCAGTCGCTTATCTAGGTCTACTTTGATACCACCTTCAACCGCGTCATTACTGGCCAGGCCATCAAGTAAGACAGCGGTCAGACACTAGCCTGTCAAGTATAAAAAAAACAATAGGTACCCAAAATATATTGCATGTTATTCTTCCAGATGTTTGATACCTGAGTGCGACACCAGCTATCCTGAGTTTTACCCCCCATGGATATACAATGCGATACCCGAGTCTTCTGGGGCCCTGGATAACTGTCAACGCTTTGTGGGGAACTATTCCCAGTTATCCGGAGACCAGACTTGTCCGGCTGCACTCTTCGACCAGAACAGGGTAGAAGACTGCGAAGAATACGTCTATGAGAACACGAATACTGTTGTTTATGATGTAAGTATAGGTGGTCAAAACTGTTCAATATGCTCTTACATTGTTGTCGCTTGCCAATAGGCTAGCCACCCTATTGCGTGCTCCTCTACACAGATCCGTAGTACAGTAGTAGGTACTAAAGTAAGTAGCTGCGGTATATATAAAGTAAGAGATATATAATATTATTATGAGTATGCTAGTAACTCTGGGAGCCCTAGCGAGTAGATAGCTACTATGAGTTTTTGCATAGCTTAAATTGAATAAATGTTCACCGCGCATCCTAAAACAATACCCCTAAAACTTAACATGGAGAAATAACCAAAAAAATAATCGACATAAAACATTTTTATAATTATCGAATCAGCAGTGCAAGTAGCGAACTAACCGATCGATAAATTTGTGTCTTGAATTCGTCATATTTCGAAAAACTGGCTACATCAATCTTTTGTCATCAATCATTGCAAATAAGTAACAAAATTAAGCAATCGGTAGTAAAAAGCTATCGGATGGCATAAGCTTTTACGATTATAACGATAACCCTAGCATGGAACTGTTAACGACGAACGAACGTAACGAGATTAACATAAGACAAAAAAGAGCTAAGTTCCAAAATCTACTTTACCAACCCACTTGTCATAGAGATATTTATAAAAAAATGTATACAAATGTGCATAACTATTTATAATAAATTACCAGACCATATAAAATTGCTGCATGGTAATAAATTTAAATTAAACCTACATATAAGTGGCTATTGGACATTTGTTTTTATAGTGTAAATGAATATCTTAATTTTACATAATATTATTAAGAATATAATTAAATAATGTATGATTAGAAAATTGTTGAATGTTAATTTAATAACTTTATATTTGAATGATAATTTATATTTTAATTATTATAATATTTGCACGCCTGCCTGCAGGCTAATAACATTGACATAACTATTAGTTAAAGACCTTATATAATATTGTATTCCAGCAAATAAATATATTTGTATTTGTATATGTTAAATTACGTTTGTGATCGTCTATTTAATCGATTTTAACGATTGTTTTGTCAGCTTTGATGGACAAAATATCGATATAGCCAGGTTTTTGAAGTATGACGAATTCAAGATTCAAATTTATCGATCGGTGAGTTCGGTACTTGCATAGCTGCTCATAAAATTTCACGAGAATCTGAAGAAAGAACAGTCGGACATAAGGACACACAGACATATGAAAGTATTCTTGCCCAAGCTTTTGCAGAAACGCTTCTCTTGTGTTTTGCACTCGCTAAGCCTTAAATATTCTATAATACTAATTATATATAGTGGATACCTACAAAAGGCTCTAACTGCTTAAATTTCAAGTCTGTAACCCCAGCGCACCATAGACTTCCTTATCTTATTACTGGGGAATATTTTTTTCAACTTGATAGGCCAGTGTTTGACATCCATCTCACATGATGGTCAGTGATGATGCAGCCGAAGAGTAGCGACTGGCTCTTAAGGACAACTGCCAGAACACATTGTTAGGTGCTTAGCGATAGATTTCTAAACCTGAAGGGAAGCCCAAAAAGAGAGTTATATGTTTGACCTGTATGTACACACATCAAAAAAAGTTTGTGATCACTAGCATAAACTGATATATCAACATTTATTGATAAAAGGTTTATATTCAATATAATTTAACTCCTCCCCTGTCTCGATCACATGTGGTGATCCTCCCGGGCATGCTGAGAATCAAGTTATCCAGCATTTCTGATTTTATGTGTTCTTATGTGCCCTAATTCTTTCCAGAGGAAAATGGCTAGTTATTTTGGATTAATAAAGTATGAGTTTACTTTCTCGTTTTAGTTTGGACTGGCGTGTGATGAATGGAGGCGCACGCTGATCGGCTCTTTGCGTGTAGTTGGTGCGCTGCTGGCGCTGCCAATAACGGGGTATATCTCAGACCGATGGGGCCGGCGCACTGCGCTAGCCATTACCGGCTTCAACAGCGCCTGGCTCGGTACCGTCCGATACTTCGCTGATACGTACGTTGGCTTCGTCGTTCTAGAGCTTGTAGAGTCCATCTGTGCTTCTGGTATCTACACAACTGCTTATATTTTGTGTAAGTATTCGGAACAAAATATATATGAAAAACCGCCTAAGTTCCTAGTGAGGCGGTTTTTCATATATATTTTGTACAACATCTGTTGCGATCGCGAATGAAGTAATACGATATGAAAAAAATACTAGTTTGCTGTAAATTTTCAATTTAAATAATTATATGCCTATGTTCATCAGGGACAATGTAGGATTCCAATGGAGAAAGATTTCTTCAATATTGGTTCAGTATTTTCAGAGCCTATTCAATTCAAACAAACAAATCTTTCCCTTTTATAACATTAGTATAGATTGAGATGTGGTACCCTAAAAATGGGACCCCGAATAGACTTAGCCTTATATTTGACTTACTTATCGATAAGACAATTTGATCTTGCAGTGATAGAAGTAACGGGCCCGAAATACAGGACTATTGGTTCAGCCGCTATGATGACTTTTTGGGCAGTAGGTCAAATGACCTTAGGATTGATTGCATGGGGAGTTCCCAACTGGAGGAATCTAACTCTTACTTTATATATACCGCAGCTACTTACCTTAGCCTATTACTGGGTCGTGACTGAGTCCGTGCGCTGGTACATGAGCAAGGGGAGATACGACGAGTCAGAAGCAGTTCTTCAGAAAATAGCACATGTAAACGGAAAAACACTTTCTTTGAGATCGTTAGCAGCTTTGAGGGAATCAGCCGAGCAAGAAAGAAAAATGCAAGAAATTAATAGAGAGATGAAAAAAAACGAGCCGTGGCTAATAGTGCTCGTGTTCAGACATAAGAAAATATTACTGAGATGTGTGTTAGCTCCTGTGTGGTGGGTTACAAATACGTTCATCTATTACGGGCTGTCCATCAATGCCGTGAACCTAATTGGGAATTCGTACCTCAACTACGTAGCAGTATCAGCTGTGGAGATTCCAGGGTTTTGGACGGCGGTATTGTTGGTCGATAAGGTCGGAAGAAAACCTGTGCTTACAAGCGCATTCTGGATCTGTGCCGCTTGTCAAGTGGCGTACATATTCATACCCAGCGGTAAGTTTTACGGGATTTTCAATAGATGATAGGCTAGCGTAGGACTACTAGCTTACTTGATGATGATGGTACTGTATTGTTTTATTTACAGGATTCTACGGATTATCGCTAACATTCTACCTCTTGGGCAAATACTCCATCGCTGGGGTAGCTATATCTATTTACATCTACACGGCGGAGCTGTACCCGACCAAGCACCGGCACACTCTTTTCGCTTTCACCTCCATGGTGGGCAGGATCGGATCCATTATAGCCCCTCTTACACCAGCTTTTGTGAGTAACCATTTATATAATGACAATTGCTATTAGATATTATAAATTGTAACCCAGATTCAATATGTAACATAATTATAATCAATCTTATTTCTTTGCATGAGGGCAGTATTTAGTAATTACTTTTATATCTAAACACAGGGTGCGTCTACGTTCGAGGAGCTTCCGTTTGTGCTATTCGGTTCGTTTGCGCTGCTCTCCGGTATCCTGATGTTTTTCATGCCGGAAACCCTCGGAACCAAGCTGCCGGACACTATGGAAGAGGCAGAGAATCTCCAAACGAAGAAATTTGAAAAGCAAGTCGAAACTACTACGCTATAGATGATCTCGAACCTATTCAAAGAAAATGTTAGTGACCTTTCCACATTTAACGGTTCCGAGCCGCGGTTGTAGCAACAGACTGTATTTCTTTTACGTTTTATCTGGACAATATTAGTCTAGATACACATTTTAATACATAAAATAAAATAAAATAAAAATAAAATAGCCTTTTATTCAGATCAACTTAATCTAGTCACAATATTGATAGTATATATTACAATATAAACACGAAATAAACATACTGTAATAATACAATTTAATCTAGTAGTTGTTGTTTGCTTGTTCTCTGTAGATCTGTTTGCCAATCGGCAAAGGCCTCCTCCAACCTTTTCCATTCACTTCTTTCCTGAGCCACTCGGTTCCACGTCACTCCTGCTACTTCTTTGATGTCATCGTCCCATCGTTTCTGTGGTCTACCCCTCTTCCTTTTACCTTCCCTGGGGTACCAACCTGTCACTCTCTTGCTCCATTTATCGTGGCCTCTGATCATGTGACCAGCCCATCTCCACTTGAGTCTTCTAATTTTCAGTGTGACATTTGTGGTTTTTGTTTTGTTTCTGATGACATAGTTATTCAATCTGTCCGATTTTTTTACGTTAAGCATACTCCTCTCCATAGCGTATTGGCAAGTTGCGAGTTTTCTTATCATGTCCTGATTTAAATTCCATGATTGGCAGCCATACGTTAGGACGGGAAGTACACAGGTGTTAAATAATTTGCTTTTTATCTGTATGTGGAGTTTTTTGTCTTTCATGACCTCCCTTAAGCTCCAGTATCTTTTCCAACCATTTGTTACTCTTCTCTCTACTTCTTTACGCATAGATTCTTTATGCGTTATGAGCTGACCCAGATAAATGTATTCGTCAGTGTAATTTATTTCGGTATTGTCTAATTGTATCGACACTTTGTTTCCATTTGTCATCACTCGAGTTTTTTCTGGATTTAGTGTTAGGCCTACCTTTTCACTTTCCAGCGCAAGATCTTTTATCATTTTATTGATGGCTTCAGGTGTTTCGGCGAATAGCACTATATCGTCGGCGAATCTTAAATGCGTCAGCGATGCACCGTTCACATTGATTCCGAAATTTTCCCAATCGAGTCGTCTAAATACTGATTCTAGTACCGCTGAGAACAATTTCGGAGATAATGGGTCTCCTTGTCTTACGCCTTTTTTTACTTCAAATGGATCGCCCTTCTTTTCTAATTGGATTCTGGCTGTACTATTCCTATATACGTTTCTTATTAGTCGAATGTATTCTTGTTCAATCCCTTGTTCGGCTAATGCTTCCCAGATGTTTTTATGGTGTAGAGAGTCAAATGCTTTGCTGTAATCGATGAATGCAATATAGTATGTGAGCTGGTATTCGTTGTACTTCTCTAAAACTTGACGTACTACATGAATTTGATCGATCACCGAGTAGTCTTTACGAAATCCAGCCTGTTCGATAGGTTGATGTTCATCTAGTTTCCTTTCAATCCGTTTTAAAATTATTTTAGCAAGTACCTTATAAATGTTGGACATAAGGCTTATTGGGCGATAGTTTCCGATTTCGTGTTTATCTCCTTTTTTATATAAAAGGATGATGTTAGATTCTGTCCATTGCTCGGGAATGGTTTCAGTGGTTAAGATCTCATTAAATATTTTTGTAAGAACTGGTACTAAAACTTCTTTGCAATGTTTCAGAATTTCATTATTTATGCCATCGGGACCTGGTGCTTTGTCTACTCTTTGGGTGTCTATAGCTTTCTCGACTTCAGCTTGAAGAATGCTAGGAATATTTGAAATTCCTGCCAAATCGACTTCACCTGTTGTTGTATCATTTTCGTATAGTTTCTTGTAGTAGGATGTGGCTGACCCTAGTATGTCTGTTCTTTTATATTTCCATTTGCCGCTGTGGTTTTTCATTTTGACAATCCAATCCATTGATTTTTTTAATTCTTTGTATGCTTTTTTGACTCCTCCTGTTTTATTTATATACTTTTCTATAATTTCCATTCTGCTTTGCTTCCTATCTTTCCTTATACTTTCTTTGATTTCTTTACTGAGTTTCGTTAAATGTTTCCTTCTGTTTTTAGCACCTCTTGTGCTAACTAAGTTGTTTCTTTCTTCTAGGAGATTTATGGTATTTGTAGTTAGCCATTTTTTTGGTTCGGTTTTGGTGTTTGCAATGATTTCTGTTTGGGTTTGGGTTTTAATACATACTTATAGAAAATAATATAAATGTGTAAGTATAAGTGTGTATATGTATGACACGCACTCGTATGTAAGATAGCATTCAAGAAATGAAACCGCTGTACGGAATATGTGGAGGTCGGTTGGGTGGATAGGTACATGGGTATTGGATAGGTAGGTAGGTAGTAAGTGTAGGTATCCACGTTGAAGCGCCTCCAACCAATATGGAAGTACTTCCCACTGAGCCTGGTGTTGTTGGCCCAGGAACAGCTGTCCTCTAGTTCATCTTTGTAGGTTGTGTATAGCTTGATGTGCGGTGTAAACTTCGTCATCGCGATTCATAAAATTGACACTTTTTGTGTTCTAAATATTTATTGCGTAATTGATATTAGCGTCATCTGTTAGCTTCCTGATGTAGTATGGAAGGATGATTGTTATCAGTGTTTTGCTGCTGCTAATGCTTCTGCGCGATTGGTTACGTATGTAGCGAGGTGCTAGAGGTCGCTACAAATATATACATAGTTAGTAATGAGAATATGTAAATAGCTTAAACATTTTGACAGGCCGGTTGGCGCAATTGGTAGCACCCCTGTCTTCTGAGCCGCTGGTCCCGGGTTCGATCCCCGGACAGGTCAAACAATTGTGTGCATGAACTTGTCTGTTTGATCTGTGTCTGGGTGTGTATATGTATATAAGTATGTATATCAGTCATCAGGTTACCATAGTACAGGCTATGCCTAGTTTGGGACCTGGAGGCCTTTGTGTGGATGTTGTCCCATATAATTATTATTTTATTCAAAATAAATCACGGATTTCATCCGGTCCTTTACAAAGGCATAAGTGGGGCTGTAGCCAACACTTAGAGGCCTTTTGGTATAAAAAATACAAAGTAGTATAAAAAAACCAGAAACTTTTGGATGGATGGTGACATGGTATATCTATTATAAAAATGGGTAAAATGACAAGGCTATTGAAATGATTTTATTAGTGATAAAAAGAAAGTGGGCTATGGAAGAGACTACGGCACCTGCCAAATTCAGTCTCATTTTAAAATTTTTGGGCAGGTGGTGACTTGCCACCCACTAAACGGGCCCCCCATAAAGGCCACCATGAATGGTGACAGAAAGGGCAACGTTGGTGTGGCTGGCTAAAGGGTGTCGAGAGGTGTGCTGCGGTTTCACTGAAGCGCTACTACCGGCGTTATGCCCTTTAACACTTCCACCCTTGGAGCTTTTTGTTACTTGCTCTTGCGTCTCCACCCCCAGACGGCCAATTAAGGCAAACCGGGGGTCAGGGGTCTCATTTAGCCCCAGGGAGAATCAGAGTCCACGGTGTCGCCACTCACCGACGGCTCGCCACAAAGCCGCCCCTGCGGTATTATTATTATTATTATCTTATTCCATTTATTTCACGGATTACGTCCGGTACTTTGCAAAGGCATAAGTGGGGCTGTGGCCAACACTTAGAGGCCTGTTTGGTATAAAATATACAATATAGTATAAAAAACAGACATTTTGGATGAAAGGTAACATGGTACTTAAATCTATTACAAAAATGGGTAAAATGGCAAGGCTATTTATATGAACTTATTAGTGATAAAGGATATAGTGGGCTATGGACGAGACTACGGCACCTGCCAATTTTAGTCTCATGTTAAAATATTTAGGCAGGTGGTCTTTGTCTTGTCACCCACTAAACGGGCCCCCCATAAGAGCCACCATCAATGGTGACAAAAGGGGCAACGTTGGTGTGGATGGCTAAAGGGTGTCGAGAGGTGTGCTGCGGTTTCACTAGAGCGCTACTACCGGCGTTATGCCCTTTAACACTTCCACCCTTGGAGCTTTTTGTTACTTGCTCTTGCGTCTCCACCCCCAGACGGCCAAATAAGGCAAGCCGGGGGTCAGGGGTCTCATTTAGCCCCAGGGAGAATCAATTATTATTATTATTTATTATTATTATTATTTTTATTCAACCAATTTCACGGGTTTCACCCGGTCCTTTACAAAGGCATAAGTGGGGCTGTAGCCAACACTTAGAGGCCTGTTTGGTATAAAAATACAATGTAGTATAAAAACAGAAACATTTTGGATGGAAGGTTACAGGTTATCTATTATTATTATTATTTTTATTTAAACAATTTTACGGGTTTCACCCGGTCCTTGACATAGGCATAAGTGGGGCTGTAGCCAACACTTAGAGGCTCGTTTGGTATCTTACTTGGTACTTGGTACTTGGTGGGCTGGCTCTTTTCCGCAACCAGGCCGCTGTGGCGCGGCCCATTTTGCGTGATAGCCGGGTGAAGCTGATCAGTCCAGCCACCCGGTGTCGCCCAGGAAAGCCAGCAACTCCTTCAGCTTGGCGCAGGCTTCCCACACAGTCCTCGGCGAGCCGAGGTTTGCTGCCCTTTGTGCCGCCACGCTCCTGCATTCAATGAGCAGATGCGCAGCTGTTTCTTCCGCCTCCATGCAGCCTCTGCATAGGGGGCTGTCTGTAACACCTAGATTAAACAGGTGTTTGTTTAAGGAGCAATGACCGGTCATAATTCCGACGATATGTCGTACATTATTTCTTTTAAGATTGAGGAGTTTTCTGGAGAATTTCAGATTTAGAATCGGAAAAGCCTCCTTCGACTGCCTACAACCCTCGATACTTGCCCAGTAGTCCTGATGCTGGTCCTTAGTTTTTTTGCGAATCCATGCACGAATTTGACTGAAAGGTAGGGGGATCATTGGTTCTGGTCCTGCACACGTCATTCCGGAACCTCTCTTAGCTAGCTCATCAGCCGCATCGTTACCTCTGGAATCGCTATGCCCCTTTATCCATTGGAGTGTGACATTATTGTTATGGCTACTTACTTCCTCCAATAGTCGATGACATTGTATGATCAGCCCCGAAGAGTGGTCGTATCTATTTAGGGCTCGTAGTACCGCAGTGCTGTCGCAGAGTATCCTAATATTACTATCGGTTACCTTTCTGCGAAGTACTGCTGCTGTGGCTTGGATGACACCCACGCATTCTGCTTGGAATATAGAGTTGTGTTTACCTAGCCCTGTTGCTATGTGTATGTTTAGTTCCTCCGAGAACGCTCCCGCTCCGGTACCTGTTGCCATCTTAGAGCCATCTGTGTAAATTCTGATTTCATGAATACCTGAGCAGTCGCTTGGCTCTTCGTTTAGTTGTACGCGGTAGCTCTTTGTAAAGAAGTGTTGCTTTTGTACTCTATCATAGATAGACTTTATTAGAGGGTTTCCAACTGCAAAGTCTTCTATGATTGTTGTATGGGGTGCTAATTGGTCCTGATACCAGAGGTTTAGTGCCTTTAGCCTGTACGCAGCCGCCGCGGCCTCTTGTTGTATGTATAGGTGTAGTGGGGTTAGGCCTATCAGGGCCTCAATCGCGGCGGTTGGTGCAGTGCGCATGCAGCCTGTTACGGCTACACAGGCAAGTCTCTGAAAGGTTTGTAGCTTGGTTTTGGTGGTGCTCAGGGTGGTTCTGGGCCACCACACAATTGCACCATATGTTAGTGAAGGTCTGATTACAGTTTTATATAACCACAGGGTGATCTTAGGGCTTAGTCCCCATGTTTTACCAATCATCCTTCTGCATTGCCAGAACGAAATACTGGCCTTGATTAATTTGTTCTCTAGGTGCTTGGCCCAATTCAACTTGCTGTCTAGTGTGACTCCCAGATATTTCACTTCTTCTGACAGTTTCAGTTGCTTGTTAAATAGGCTAGGAAGTGTAAACCTGCCTAGGGTTCGTTTGTTAGTGAACATCACCAGTTCGGTTTTAGCTGGGTTTACGGAGAGTTCGTATTCTATGCACCATTTTTCGACAACCTTTAACGCATTTCTCATCAGGTCACATGCCACACTGGCAAAATGGCCTGATATGAGTATTGCGAGGTCGTCTGCATACCCTACCGTGAAAAAGCGACTTGTATTCAGCCTGGTGATTAGATCATTGACTACTAGATTCCATAGGAGCGGGGACAGGACACCTCCTTGGGGGCACCCCTTGGCCACCACTCCCCTGGTTGTGCCGTTTAAATCAATGCGTATCGCCCTTAATTCTAGCATGTTAATGATCCAATCGATCAGGGTCAGGTCTACTTTATGTTTAATTAATGCTGCTCTGATGCTGCTAAAGTTAGTTTTGTCAAAGGCTCCTTCTATATCGATGAAAGCTCCTAGACATAGATTTTTACTTTTAATATCCCCCTCTACTTTGTGTATAACATTGTGTAGGGCGGATTCGGTAGACTTACCTGAGCTGTAAGCGTGCTGTTTTGGGTGAAGTGGCGCGGTAATGAGAACTGTGTCTCTGATGTACCTATCACAGAGCCTCTCCAGGGTTTTCAGGAGAAAAGACGTAAGACTTATCGGTCTATAAGCCTTAGCTTCTGTGTAGTCACTCTTACCCGGCTTTGGTATAAACAAGACCTTGACCTCTCTCCACCCTTTGGGCATGTATCTGTGCGCCAGACATGCCTTGAAGATAGCGCTCAGTGTCTCGTTTATATGATATTCACTCCATTGTAGGAGTCCTGGGAATATCCCGTCCAAACCTGGCGTTTTGTACGGTGTGAATGTGTTGATTGCCCAGTTTAGTCTCTCTCCTGTAACAACAGTCTGTGCAACAGCCCAGTCTGTCGCTGTAGGTGGTGCCATGAGGTGTTCTGTCCAAACATTCGAGTCTGATATTAGGCACCCAGGAAAGTGTGTTTCCAGGAGTATTGTATGGGTTTCTGTTATAGTTCTTGTAAACGTATTGTCGCTTTTCTTTATGGAGCCGATGTCGCGGTTCGGGTTACTAGCTAGTATTTTCCTAACCCTATTCGCTTGTCCATTCGACTTGATGCTGGTGTTGTAGTTTTTCCATGATCTGCGTGACCTGGACCGTATATCTTTCTTGTATTTAGCCTTGGCTATTCTATAGTTATCCCAGTCCTCGTCCATGCAGGTATTCATGGCTCTATTGAACAGCTTGCGTACCTTCCGCCTCTGTCGTTCCAGCGCTTTGGTCCACCCTTGATTGCCTCCCCTGGCATTTGGCAGAGATAGGGGGCATGCGCTCTCAAAACTCATAGTGAGACTATACGTGAGTTGTTCAACAGTTTGCTCTATTTCTTCTATGTTTACCAGTTGCGTGTTCGCACTTACTTTGTTCATGTTTTGTTCAAGGGACCTTGTAAAGATCGTCTTGTCAGTCCTGCGAGGGTTGCGGATTGGTGTTAGTATCTGTTTGCTTATTTTTAGTTCATACCTGATCCACCTGTGGTCGGAGCCGGAGTATTCGCCTGATACTTCCCAGTTCTCTATGAGGTTTGTATTACCTGAGACCAAGGTGAGGTCGATGATAGTACGGCTGCGTTGTCTAACAAAAGTTGGCTCCGCGCCTGTATTTGCTATAAGGAGATTTGTAGTAAATAAAAAGTTTACCAGGTCTTCCCCTCTGCTGTTTGGCGTGGGCATACCCCATATAGGGTGATGGGCGTTTGTGTCTGCTGATATTACTAGTTTGAAGTCATTGAGTTCGCAGCTCGTTTGGTATCAAAATACAATGTAGTATAAAAAAAACAGACATTTTGGATGAAGGGTAACATGGTATATCTATTACAAAAATGGGTAAAATGCATGGCTATTGATATGAACTTATCAGTGGTACGGGAGATAGTGGGCTATGGACGAGACTACGGCACCTGCCAATTTCAGTCTCATTTAAAATATTTAGGCTGGTGCTGACTTGCCACCCACTAAACGGGCCCCCCAAAAGAGCCACCATCAATGGTGACAAAAAGGGCAACGTTGGTGTGGATGGCTGAAGGGTGTTGAGAGGTGTGCTGCGGTTTCACTAGAGCGCTACTACCGGCGTTATGCCCTTTAACACTTCCACCCTTGGAGCTTTTTGTTTCTTGCTCTTGCGTCTCCACCCCCAGACGGCCAATTAAGGCAAGCCGGGGGTCAGGGGTCTCATTTAGCCCCAGGGAGAATCAGGGTCCACGGTGTCGCCACTCACCGACGGCTCGCCACAAGGCCGCCCCTGCAGTTTATTATTATTATTATTATTCCTTTTATTCAAAATAAATCACGGATTTCATCCGGTCCTTTACAAAGGCATAAGTGGGGCTGTAGCCAACACTTAGAGGCCTGTTTGGTATAAAAAAATACAAAGTAGTATAAAAAAAAACCAGAAACTTTTGGATGGATGGTGACATGATAAATCTATTATATAAATGGGTAAAATGACAAGGCTATTGAAATGATTTTATTAGTGATAAAAAGATAGTGGGCTATGGAAGAGACTACGGCACCTGCCAAATTCAGTCCCATTTCAAAATTTTTGGGCAGGTGGTGACTTGCCACCCACTAAACGGGCCCCCCATAAAGGCCACCATGAATGGTGACAGAAAGGGCAACGTTGGTGTGGCTGGCTAAAGGGTGTCGAGAGGTGTGCTGCGGTTTTACTGAAGCGCTACTACCGGCGTTATGCCCTTTAACACTTCCACCCTTGGAGCTTTTTGTTACTTGCTCTTGCGTCTCCATTATTATTATTATTATTATTATTATTATTATTCATTAACAAATGGATGATTTTATCCCAATTACTAGTGTCTGAGGATCATAATACTACTAACTTTTATTCCGCGCAAAGGAAGTCGTGGACAGTAGCTAATAAATTTTATATAACCTAACAGCGATATTAAAAGAACAACTTTTACTTTTATAAATTGTAGAAGACAGAATGGCTTGTAACGAAACCCCTATCAGAAATACAACACTTGGGGAAGAGCGCTGTATGTTGAAGCACACACAGGTGATGAGTCTAATTCAGCAGCAGACACTCTTGTATAATAATTGTTCATGCTTTCTAACCCTCTTACTTTGTAAGACTATGTACTAAATGTTTTTGATAAAGATTATCATTATAACATCATTTCTTTGACTCCTTAGTTCGGTGGCTTGTTCTAGCGCAAGAGGGCGTACCGACTTATGATCGTTTTGCTTGTTAATCATACTGTATCCATCCCATTATCAATTTTTTATGCAATTTTTTTCCATACAAGTGGCTACGGGATACTGTGTCACAGACGTAAATACCTAATATAGGTATATATTACCTATAACAATACCTTATTTTTACACTTCTACACTTACAACATTATAAAGAAGAAATAATTGTTTGTTTGAATTGAATAGGCTCCGAAACTACAGGATTTATTAGAAAAACTCTTTCACCATTAGAATCCTACTACTATCTACTAATCCTTCAAAAAAGTTAAGGGACCGTATGTAAACTTCGATAATGTAACACAAGGTGTGGTTAATATAGCAAAAAGTCTTATATCCCGTACGCTGCACAAACTATTGACCATATAATATTTGTCTATGCTTTTGTCATTAGAACAAAGTGATGTAGGTACTACAGGGGGCCGATTCCACTAACTTAATTAGTTCCTACTGCATTCGAACCGTAGCTGAATTAAACCCATATTCTTATTCTGCTATTGAAAAACAGTGCAGCTGCAGTTACGTTTTAATTGACGCCAGCGATCGAATAACATTTTATATTAAAGAAATACTAGAATGGCTTTTTGGGTAATTATCGAACGGCAACTGGAGTCGAACTGCAGTTGAAACGGGGTGGATTGTTGAAAGAAAACAGATGAATTGCCCCCCAGTTTTAAAGAAAACGTCAATATCTACAAAGAAGCCTACATTTCCATATGTCTAACGATTACAGTTATGTCACAATAAATACTTTTTTATTATCAAATATGCAATAGTGAAACACAGCCATGCGATTCTCTAACTAAGGGCAAGCATCTACGAATAATTAATAATAATTCAGGAACAGTAACTGCGTTAAATAAATGACCCAACAAAAGTCGTGTTCAGTACGCCATCAGTCGGACATTTTTCTTGCAAGCGAGCACACGTCACATCTTTGCATACATTTTCATTTTTATCATTGTGAACTACAGCTGTGAATCATCATGTCAGCATGTGTTCTGCAGTGGTGCAGGATCCATACAAGATTAAAATGTCTAGGAAACACTTTTATTAGTAAGTAGTAGCAAAATTATAATTATATTCAGAGATGTTCAAATACGCAAACAAACCGAGATGGTCAATACTATGCAAAATAAAGTCAATCTATTTTTGGTTTAATGTATATTTTTTTTTCAGAACTGAATATTGAAATGTAACAGTAAAGTATTTTGCTCATTTTGTTTTATTTTCATTTCCTTGCCGATCCAATGTAGTGAAATAAGTGCCTCTCTGCACTTAAGCTAGAAAGACAAAAGTATGAATAGATGCCTGTGAAAACCAGCATTATATACTCACTCCGTTCATTTTGACGAAAAAAAATAAGCAGTAAATTGAAAGAAATTGTATATGTACCATGTTACACTAAACTGCAGATCCTCCCAGTTTGTACTGTAAGTACCTACTGTTTTTTTAGTTATGTTATTATGTATATCAAATCTTATATCAAGCATAAGAAATGTAATGACAGTTTTTTCAATGGTGATTATTTTTATATTTATGTATATATATTATGTATATGTATATAATATGATCATATTCAGATATTGTGATATTTCATGTAAAGTATAAAAATTCATATTAATTTTCCTTCACAATTGCTTGTACAGTTCCCTAGGAGGTATATCAAGTGAATTCAATCTATTTTGGGTAAAAATATTGTACCATTTTGGGGTTCCATACCATTTTTGTTACGGTCCAGTATAAAGAAAATTCATTTTTTGTTGTGCTCGCACTAATATGTTAAATTGTTTATTTTGATTGTGAATTCCCATTCCAGGGCTGCCAATGCATATAGTGAATGTGCTGTAGGGTTGTCACCTTTGAAAAAATTGAAATTATTGAATATTTTTTGTTAAAATTGTAGAATATTGTTGAATAATTGTTTGAATAGTGGTTCATACTCAACATCTCTGTCTGCAATAAGGGAGGTACGTGAAGCCGTCGGTGGTATCACTTCACATTTGCGTTGGTTTTCCACCACAGCTGCCTTGGCTGCCAGACCAGATAGGGACGAGGCACTTTTGGACCGCTTTGCCAAGTTGAGCGAACGTCTTGAATTTGTGGAACAACGCTACACATGTTATAATACCTCAGTTGGAGACTTGACTCTTGATGTCTTCAGTCAGGAACAGAGGGATCATGTTGATAATGATTACCTACAAATCTTGAAGTTCAATGATCAAATTGCACAGCGGGCACGGAAAATAAATAATAAAGACCAGGTCGGTTCACCATTGTTCAAAACTGAACCTATCTTACCAAGTTTGCTGAGTCGATTGCCTACATTGGATCTGCCTCATTTTGATGGCCGTCTTGAAAATTATTTGGGTTTTATAAATTTGTTTGATAGCTTAGTGGATGCACGCACAGACCTGCGTCCATCACAAAAGTTAGCATATTTGTTATCAGTTTTGGAGGGTCAGGCTAGGGCATTGGTCCAGCATCTCTCAATTGATGACTCAAATTATGAAACCGCCAAAGATTTACTAGTCAGGCGGTTCAATAATAAACGATGCCTTGCTGACACACACATACAGCAAATTTTGAATTTGCCTACGGTTAGGCTAGCTGTATTGAGAACCTCCTGGTCATTCCCTGGCCCCTCCTGGTGGGAGGGGCATGCAGGCCCCGCTGTAAAAGCGGACGGTCGTCGGTGGGGGACTGGACGTAGAGGCTCCGCCAACTTCCCAGTCCTCCTCCACACAGACGAAGCCGGAGTGCCGCTGGGTTAGTTTAGTGGGTATACCGGTTGAACCGGGGAGTCCCACATACCCCCCCTATCCCCAATAGGGGGGGATGCGTAATGCATTTTTCCCAGCGTCAAAAAAAAAAAAAGCTGTATTGAGAACAGAATTTTTGAACCCGTTGTTAGTCGCTATTAACGCGTTAAAACGTTTGGACCTGCCAGTTGAACATTGGTTATATTTGTTGGTCCATATTATATTGAAAAAATTACCTGTTGACTTAAGGGCTTGCTTTGAGCAGAAATACGGTGGCGATTGTGCGATCTATCTGCCCCCCTTTGGGGACCTGGAGAAGTTTTTGGAAGATGAGAGCCGTATGGTGGACACAGCTGGTGACGCGGCGGCTGCGCATCGGCCTCCCAGGGCCAAGGAGCAGGGCCACACTAAGGCCGTTGGCCAGGGCCGTACCCTGGCGATTTTGACCGGCGCCCCTCCCCCCGATTTGCCGTCGCACAAAGCCCATCCGAGTGCGCTTATTGCCGGGTCCCGGGACATAATATTGTGACATGTGGGTCGTTCTTGGACCTACACATCTCATCACGCCGCAGAATCACGAATGCGCGCCGGCTTTGTTTTAGTTGTTTAGGCAAGCACTTTCAACGTGACTGTCCTGACCCGCACCCGTGCGCTTATTGTTCACGGCAGCACTTAGGCATGTTGTGCCTAAATAGAAATGGGGTAGGCCATGTGACTGGCCAGGTTGAACCGCGCGTGGGCGGGTACCCCCGTGGCGACCGGCATTCCCCCTCTCCGGTTCACTCTCCGGAAGAGAGCCGCTATATTTCACGTCAATCCCCGCCTGTTCTTAGGGACCGACAGAACACGCATTCGTCTCCTCCCCCCCGCGGCACTGATTGTACGGCTGCTGAGCGCCGACAATAGCCTGGACGGCACCGTAGGCCTTCGCCCCCTTTGGCGGAGCGTCCCCGACTTAAGTCGCGCCCACCTCGCTTTGGGCGGGTAGGTCGCTATGACCCTCCACAGATGGCGCGTGGCACGGGACACCGCGCATTTGAGGAGTTTGTAAGCTACCCCAGATTTGAAGGTCAGAGGCCTGGCTGCGGCGACCGCTCGCCGCCCAGGCAATAGGAATTTGGCCCCCGCCTAGTAGATACAATCGCCCCGATTGAGATCGTTCTCCTACCAACGGCCTCCGTTAAAGTCTGGGGCCCAACGGGAGCCACCTTTGTGGTCCGTGCTATTCTGGACACTGGCTCTCAAGGTTGCATAATTTCTACTAGATTGGTAGGGCAGGTAGGCCTAAACTTGAGAAATAAAAGATGTTATCCGGGGAGTAGGTAACTCAGCTGTAAATAATGTTGAGGGGCAAGTGAAGTTGATTCTCCATCCCCGAGGATATGTACTTCGGCTATTGTTATGGAGAATATTTTGGGTAGGCATCCACAGAAGCAATTGTCCACTTCTGTGGTAAATTTGACTTCAAGTTTGAACCTGGCTGACCCCAAGTTTGACTTACCGGGACATGTTGATTTGCTGATAGGTTCAGATGTCCTTGGTAAGGTTTTATTAGGTAATAAACGGATCATACAGCCAGGTGGCTTGGTCGCTATCCCGACCATCTTTGGTTTTGCCTTGATGGGACCTGTTTTGAAGGTACCCCCTCCACTGGAACTTGATATTTTGACATTGGGTTCGGCTCTCTCTGATGCAATTCAGAGGTTTTGGGAAGTCGATGACCCCCTCAAGCTTCTCGTTCGGACCCAGTTCATGAAGAGTGCGAGTTGTTCTATCAGAACAACACAGGCCGCCTTCATTCTGGCCGGATCATTACACGACTACCTTTTCTGTCGCTACGTCCTCCTCTTGGTGAATCCAGACCCGTGGCAGAAAAGAGATTGTTGGCTATGGAGCGTCGTATGAGTCGAGATCCGGAGCTCCGACAGAAGTATATAGAGTTCATGAGAGAGTATGAACAGTTGGATCCGTTCATGAGAGAGTATGAACAGTTGTTCGATTTGGATTGGCGTTCAGTGGAGCATTACTTCCTTCCGCATCATGCGGTACTCAAGCCATCTACTGGCAAGCTGCGCACGGTATTTGATGGTTCTGCGCAGACTTCCACTGGCATATCTTTGAACCAATGTTTGCATTCCGGTCCCAAATTGTTGAAGGACCTTGGTGACGTCATCACAAATTTCCGACGTCATCAATTTGTTTTCGTGACCGATATTAAAATGATGTTTCGGCAAACTATTATACATCCCGATGACAGGCGTTTTCGATAAATCCTGTGGCGCGAAGACCCACGGGATCCTATTGTTGTTTATGAGCTCAATACGAATACTTACGGACTCCGTTCTTCTCCGTTTTTGGCTATTCGTTCTCTTTGGGAGCTCGCGGACCGAGAGAGTTTGAAATTCCCTCGGGCGTCCGCCATTTTGAAAGACGACCTGTACGTTGATGACATTTGTACCGGGGCGTCAACGGAGAAGGAAGCGATCCTTTTTCGTGACGAATTGATTGGCATATTGGCCTCCACTGGGTACGAGTTGCGCAAATGGATCTCCAACTCACCAGCACTGCTTGAGGGCCTACCAGAAGACCATCAACAGGACCCTCATTTGTTTGAGAATGTTGACAATCCTGCGATGATAGCTGACCTCGGCATTCAGTACAAACCAGTCCAGGACATCCTTACATATGGTGTTGACTTGGAATTACATCTTGTCTGGACAAAGCGACTGGTGCTGTCCACTGTCGCGAGGACTTTTGATCCAAACGGTTGGATATGTCCTGTCATATTTTGGGCAAAATGTTTCTTACAGAAACTTTGGATGGCAGGACTTGGATGGGATGAACCTCTCCGCGGAACTCTTGTTGAGGATTGGATATCCTTTGTATCCTCTCTTCCGGCGGTCAATGAGGTCTCATTGCCTCGTGCCATGCTCCCTCCAGGGAAGTATAAGGCCACCCTACACGGGTTTTGTGACGCTTCGGAGCGCGGCCATGCCGCTGTAGTTTACCTCCGTACCGTCAGTACCTCGGGCCATGTGACGGTTTCTCTAGTCATGGCTAAGAGCAAGGTGGCCCCTCTTCGGACTTCGCTTACCATTCCGAAATTGGAGCTATCGGGGGCAGCTCTTCTTATGCACTTATTGAATCACGTGTCTAGTACGCTTGGTAAATCCGTACACTTTAGCGCGACCTACGCCTGGACAGACAGCCAAATTGTTCTTTGTTGGTTGCGGGCGCCTGTTCACACTTTGGAGGTCTTTGTGGCTAATCGCGTATCCCAGATTCAGAAATCTGAGATACAGCTCACTTGGAGACACGTGCCAGGTGAGGTTAACCCAGCTGATTGCGCTTCACGCGGATGTGTAGATCCTCAGCTAATTGGGCATCCACTATGGTGGGGACCGCAATGGTTGACTCGTCCTGAGGTTGATTGGCCTCGGACACCAGCTTTGGATACTTCTTACTTGCCGGGCTTACGTACGCTCGCTGTTGAGAAGGAAGAAGTTCCCTCTGACCCTGAATTCTTGTTGAACCGTTACAGCTCCCTTGACAAATTGATTGGTGTCACCGCTTGGATTAAGCGCTTCGCGTATAATTGTAGGCACCCAACTCAGAAACGTTCGTCACCGATTCTCTCACCTGATGAGAGGCAAGAAGCTTTACTTTTTTGGGTTCGTTCTGTGCAATCGGTGTACTTTGAAAAGGAAATTGACACTTTAAAACGGGCGAAATCTAAATTGACGGGAGCTTTTAGCAAACTGAGCCTCTTTTTGGACAGTTCGGGCCTTTTGCGTGTTGGAGGGCGTCTTCGCAACGCCAACCTCCCCTACGGGGCTTGCCACCCCCTCTTGTTGCCCAAGGAAGGCTATTTTGTTAAATTGTTGGTAACTGATCGTCACATCAAAAACTCGCACGCCGGCTGTAATGCCCTGTTGGCCATCTTGCAGCGAGAATTTTGGATTTTGTCGGCCCGAAGAACGATTCGCAGTATAGTATTCCGCTGCATGCCTTGTTATCGGGTCAAGGCCGCTACCATGCAGCCCTTGAAGGGAGACCTACCTGCGGATCGCGTCACCGAGACTAGGACGTTTGCAGGAGTTGGTACGGACTTTGCCCTTTTTGATCAAAACTTCAACTCTTCGCAACAGTAAAACCGTCAAAGCGTACTTGTGCGTCCTGGTTTGCCTCGCGACCAAGGCAGTCCATCTGGAGGTGGTATCCTCGCTCACAACGGAGGCTTTTGTGGCCATACTAGACAGATTTGTTTCACGGCGCGGACTGCCTTCTATAATTCGGTCAGATTGCGGCACCAATTTTAAGGGTACGAACAACTATTTAAACGACGTTAACGCCTTCCTAGCTGATAAGCATATTGAAATTGGATGTAAACTCTCGCAACGGGGCATAACTTGGTTGTTCTCGCCCCCGATTTGTCGCC